>OX375832.1:249832-5249832 GCA_947359405.1 Antitype chi | reverse complement strand
TTTAAGCTTTGTGTCTGTGGTAGATTACTCCGTTTTTTTTATCGACGGTGGGAAATCATCAAATAACTTCTCCCGCTCTGGGTGGAGCAGAAGGCGTGTCAGACTTTTACTGACGAAAACCCACCCGTGTACCCTCAGTTGCCTGTGTGCCAGGGGCCGCGGTATCTCTTTCGAACAGCCCGCACCTAGATTACTCCATGGCGCGAAGTTCGTGCTAATTCGGAAACGCAAACATTACCGAAGCGCATACCTACCTTTATTGGTTTAACTGTAAATACATAAACTAGCGACTCGTTTCATCTTCGCACGGTTTTTACCGGGCAATACACTGTTAAAACGCACTCTCATGTCCTAACCCAGGTCATGGTCTAACCATGTGCCAAATTTCATCTATATCCTTTCAGCTGTCTTAGCGTGAAATCGTAACTAACAAATAAAAAAAACAAACTCACTTTCGCATTTTCAAGATTACTTTATTAGATAGGACATAAAAGTGTTTTTTCATCACTGAACAACCAGATTGTAATTATTTAGTGGGACCCGCATCAAAATCACTAAGAGAACACACACACATCGACGAGAACGTCACTTTTTTAATCGTATTTATAGGTATAAATTAAACCTGATCCCAAAAACAACGGAACGACCATTCCCTCCTTTCTTTCAGTCCATCCAAACGATTGAAAGAGATCGCCGTGTGCGATAACAGTGCCCATTGTACGAAATTTTCATAAATGTTTGTCCTATTATGCATTATGTGTGTGTATAATCAATTATTTAATAAATAAACCTCATGAATGAATAATATTATGTGGATTACATCTTGTTTGACAGCCGTGATTGCAGTCTCGTGATTATTTTATCTATAGTCCACTCTACTGCCTATTGTACTCCAACAATAAAGAATAATAAATCTTTATTATCATTTCGCCGTTGGAAAGATCCGACAGATAAAAACTAGTACATTTGTTAAGTTTTGGCATTTAAAGCGGTGATTTCTTGAAAACGTTCAAAAGGGTGGTTTTTTAAACTAATGTATCTCTTTAACCGTCAATAATTTTGAAAGCAAAAAAATATATGATATTTTCAAGTTTTTTTTGCATACAGTGATGGAACTCAAAATATAATGAAACATAATTTAATGCATAAAAAAACATCATAGTCACCTCTTAATTATCTTTAAAAACCAGTTTATCCCTTCAATAACAATTATTATTATAATTAAAAATATACCATAAACTTCCAAATGCCAAACTGCATCCAGTCATGGATTATTTATTATTAAATAGTTAATATCTAATTTTATATGATTGTATTTGCATTCTTACGACAATGCCTGCTCATTTATTATTCGAATTTATTACAACAGATTTTAACCTGTATCGGATTGCAATAATAACTATTATCGCTCATATCGACAAGTTACCAGGGCCTTAATATACATTAAGCGGAATCTAGTCGCGGGCTCGAACTCACTGGTGGGCCTGGCTAAAAAGCACGCTGTCTCACCAGGCATCGTGTCCGACAGAGGTAGTGTCAGTGATGAGCAGTTAGACGCAAGTCTACACGCACAACGTTATTGAGTGAGTTGCAGGATCATATTTATAGTAAAACAGGCGTAATTTTTTTTTTAATCCTCCGGAAGTTCGGGTTTTATAAACAAACCACTGCATAAATCAATGACCAATAAAGTTTATTGAACTTTTGATGGGTTTGTCGGTGCCGACTTGGTTTTGGAGATTTTCTAGTTCTTTTATGAGGTTTGTCGGTGCCGTTCGGAGATTTTCTACTTCTTTTATCACCTAAACACGCCCCAAAGTAAGGTTAAATTATTATAAGTAAAACGAATCTTTGTTGGCTTCTAACTTTTTAATAGCTTTTTATTTTAGTATTCTGTTTCTGCATAGACAATATTAATAATGAGACAAAACCATACCATGTTTAGTTTTTGATGTACATTGTCGAACAGTGGAGTAATAAACTCCCGAAGTTTGCTTGGAAAAAATGTCGACTAGATTCACCCTAGAAGATATATAATGTTAACAAACTCACCTCGACTTTCCTCTTGGAGTCTCCCAGGAATGTCTCAATTACTATCGACCGGTCTCCCGTCAAGAAACACGCGCGGTGCAGCAGTAGTGGGCTTAGCACTCTTTCAGGTGAATACGGATCGTCACAAAACATGCAAACCATTATTCTGGAAAGAAGGTTTTTATTTTAATAACGATTTATGCCCAATGGGATTTCCCATCACCAAAAAGCTACGTACATCTTCACTTTCTATGAGCAACTTTACCAATGAGAACTGTATTCAAATATCCCTCGCTATACTAAAAATTTGTTACAAATAGTACATTATTCTACTTCTGTATCGCTTCGATATTAAATGGCGGCAACAGATTTTTAGTTAACGAGAGAAATTTAAGTACATGACTGAGGACCTACTCATAGGTAAAGTTGCTATGAAAAGTAAAGATGACCACGCCTACAGAATTAATTTAAAAAAAACCCCCAATAGTGCTCCACTTTCGTTTACTTTAGTTTACTAGACACAGTGGATTAAGCTGTGTGATGTTTGTCAGTGACTGAATTTAAGATTTTTATTATGGATAAGAAGATACTTTATTCATTTTCATTATAACACAATACAGAGTCATAGTAGCACTACATAGGGAATGGTATATGTTGAAGGTAAAATTGGATTACAGATTATCCGACTTTTATCAGCTATACACACATAGGTCTATGGGACAAGTCTACCTGTACAGGTTTGCCTGTTCAGCAGGCTTAGCATGACGCTTTCTAGTTCTACGCTAGAATAGAAATCGAATGTGTACATTTCTCGGTGAAAAACTGTCAACTGTCTATACGGAAACGTCACTTTTGTCTATTCATCCGACGACAAAACGCTAGTCTACGGGTCTTGTGCTAAGCCTGCAGCTCAACCACACAGCGATGTGTTTATGGGATGGTCCCGTATACCGGAAAGGTTTCTCGAAAGAATTATTTCCGAATTTTCACTGGTCATCGACGTAGGTTCAACTGCACAGGTAGGAAAAACTACACAAGTCTATTTCAGTTTACGGTCCGTAGTGTATGTACACTATGGTCTACCAGAGATGTCTACCTTTGTCTCTGGCCATGTGGCCGCCATAAACGCTGTCAATGTCAAACTCACAAACGTCATTTTGATGCTGCACTCAAACGGACGAGCGTACTTGCATACTTCGCTAGCACGCTTCATCATTCATCACCATTTCAGCCGAAAGACGTCCACTGCTAGACCAAAAGGGGCCGAAAGGGGGGTTTTGCCATAATCGCCACGCTTGGCAGGCGGGTTGGTGATCGCAGTATGGTAGTAAAATGCATAGAGAACGCTGCTGCCCATTCTCTAGAAGTCCTTTAGTAGCCTTCTACGACACCCACGGGAAGAAATGGGATGGTGCTATTCTTTTAGGTCCGGCACCACACGGAACGCTAACACACTAACACGCTTACTCACCTGATATCAGAATCAAAGCACACAATAACATCTCTGTAGAGATGCGCGTAGCTCGCCTTCTCTCTGTTAGCCCTCACTAACTCTTGCACAGCGTCTGACGTTAGCGCTTCAGTGCCAAGCTCGTTCACTGAAGCCTCCATATAAGAACAGTGTAGGCTGGAAGAAAATGAAGCAATTAGTTGAGAGACAGACACTTTAAGTGAAACTTGCTTGCTGATGATTTGATTCCTTTTGAGTTGATCTGTTGGCCGGGAAAATATGTAGATGAAACAGTTTTCTGGATTCATAACTTCATGCAGATGTGTCTTTAAAAGATACAGCTAAAGCAATGCTCACAACAATCAAGATTTAAAACTCGATGTCCATATATTCTGCCTGTCTAGCGAACCTTTGTCAATTTACTATTTTTTGTTCCCAGTTTCATATATAAAACTACTTGCGCCCGCGGCTTCGCCGGCACGGATGTCGGAAACTATTTCACGGAACGGGCTACCGGGACAAAAAGTTTAGCCTATGTTACTTATTATAACATCAACTATCTGCCAGTGACAGTCTCATCAAAATAAGTACAGCGGTTTCGGAGATTAGCCGGAACAAACTGACAGACAGACAATTTTTTTTAAATTGCTTTCTTTTATAAGTACCGTTAGTAAAAAGCTGTTATCTTGAGATTACAAACAGACACTTATTTATTGGTAGCCTGTAAGTATAGTTTCAAGTAATTTATAAAGTGAAGTTTCTATGTGAGAGATGGTTAGAAAAATTTATAAAATAAATACGAACTTATCGGCAAGATTTTGCCCTTCCTCCTGCAGTCTTGTGAGTTCCTTCTTGTCCATACTTTCGTCCTGAACAAACATCACAACTAACGGCAAGCCCTGAAGAAAAACATAACATAATTAGAAAAATCTTTATTATTTCAGAACCACTAGGCAGAGACCTAATAATGTTTAACATACACAGGAAAAGTTTTAATTCTTGCGCAAACTTTAACCATGAATTCAGCATACCATTCTAGACCCCCCAGCGAAGAATATTTTGTCAGTTTTACAAAAAAAAAATCAGCTGTTTCATAGAAAAGTGCAATACATACGCGGTCAAAATGTATGGAACAACTGATTTTTTTTGTATAACGGACGAAAAATTTCTGCGCTGGGGGGGTCTAGAATGATATGCTGAATTCATTGGTACAATTTGCGCAATGAATAAAAACTTATCCTGTATTATGAAGACTGGGATAGGCTGAGTTTATTCATTCAAACTCAAACTCAAAGCATTTATTTCAAATAAACCAATTACAGGCATTTTTGAATGATCAAGGTCGGTGAGTTAGAAAGATGAAGCTAGTTGCCCATTCCAAAGCGTAGGTACCTATGGAGAAGAACGGGCAAGAAGCTCCATGGACACTCTTTTAAAGTCATGATATTATTATCGTTACAAAAAGTTGGTTACATCCTTACATTGAAATTTTCAATGTGAGAACGATGTAAAAAGACGTGCACATTAAAAACGTGCGTAATTAAAACAAAAATAAAATAACAATTAAGTAATCAAAATTATTTAACTTACTTGAAACGGCAATTTGTCTTCTTGCTCCAAGCTTGATAGAAGTGTCTTTTCAGCACATCCTCTGATGTATTCAAAGGACTCTTGATCTTGGAATACGCAGAAATATCCTGAAATAAAAACAATACTAATTAAAATTGATTACCCGTGCATTATTTATTGTTTTCCCGCGTGGTGGATTATGGCCCGCTCCCTCTCACAGAGAGGAGGCCTGTGTCCCAGCAATGGGAACAGCAGTGGGATTATAGGCTGATTATGTTATGTGCCAAGCATGAATCCGAACATCATCCCAACATCACCTCTACTACGATTACACAACCACCTCGGGAAGGCTAGGCTTAAAAGTCGTAAGAGCTTCTTACGCTCTACGCAGGCCATCCAGGACAAATCACCCAATCTCAGAAGCAAACTGTGGGAAGAGAAGCATCCACCACCTCTCGACTTCGTTAAAGCCCAAGAACAGTTGCCTCCTGGGCGTGATCTGCAGTGGCTTATATGGAAAGCTCTCAATCTATTGCGTACCCAAGTAGACCCCTGCAGACATAATTTGTCAAAGTGGGGGGTTACTGATTCATCCAAAACCCAGTGCGAGTGCGGGGCTTCTGATCAGACCATGCCCCACTTGCTGGTAGTAATATCCTAGGTGGTGCAGTATCCTAGGTGCCCGTTCCCCTGTACCTTGGATGATAAATCCTTGGATAAAGAAGAAAAAGACGGCTTGATGAGGTCTTGCCCAGTCATTGGCAGTATTCAATAGATATTCGTCTTGAAATGTTTTATTGCCACGCGTCATTGGACCCAGAAATATGTATCAAATATTTGTCCTCATTGAACTTACTTTCCCTATATAGGGGCTCAGTAATATGTGGCTAAGTAATATTTGCTACATGAACCGATCGATCAGGTTAAGCTACGGATGCCGCGGTTGGTCCGCAGATGGGTGACCATCTTTACATATGAAGACCCCTCCGTGCCTCGGAAAGTACATTAAGCCGTTGGTCCTGGCTGGCATAATATGTGGATCGTTGACAGTAGTTACGGGTCGACAGAAGCCGAAAGTCTGACAACCAGTCTTACCAAAAGGGTGTGGTATTACCCAGTAACTGGGTAGGTCCGATAGGCAGTCGCTCCATGTAAAATACTGGTATTGAGCTGCTTCCGGTTAGGCTGGAAGCCGATCCCGACATGTTGGAAAAATACTAGGCAGATGATGATGAGTACTGACCGTTAGGCGCGAAGTCGTCTATACAAGTAGTCTCGGCACTGAAGTCGTCAGTGCGCAGGCGCTGCTCCACGCGCCAGCCGTGGCCCGCCACACTGACGCGCCGCTCCGCGTCGCAGCCCGCCAGGAGGCGCTTGCCGAACTCGCCCGCTATGCCTTCCACCTGATGGAGGAGGTTTGGGTTCAAAGTCAAAACATTTACATCAAATAGGCACATAAAAAGGTACTTTTGAAAATCAACATTTACGTTGAATCTAATCGCCCTTTACAAAAGGTAGTTTCTTAAGCAGAAGAATGGATAGGAAACTCCACTGTTACTCTTTCAAAATATTTTACATACATTAATTACATAATTTTATGTTTTCACATAAAATTATGTAATTAATGTATGTATGTATGTATGTATGTGTGTCGTTTTCACGATGCACCTAGAATAAAATTACCATACCACAATAGGTATTCATTAGGCAACAATCTTATGGAGATATTGAAAGCAGTGGTGGCCCTGTGGTAACGGCCGCGACTTACGAGCTGTAGGTCGTGTGTTCGAACCCTGACAGACACTTTCATCATCATCATCATTTCAGCCGAAAGACGTCCACTGCTGGACATAGGCCTCCCCCAAGCTCCGCCACTTCGACCGGTTCTGTGCTTCCCGCATCCAGCGGACAGCGGACGGACGGACAGCGGACAGACACTTTACTTCGTGTAAATTATTTCATCACCACTGTTCTCAAAACGGTGAAGGAAACCGAAATGTCTTAGAAGCAAAAATACGACGACAATTGTGACCTCTACCTTCCCGCAATAGACACGTGGATTCCACCACCTTTTGTGAAGTCAGTTAAAAATCAAGGTTTGGGTTTTACGGCTTTTGTATAGAAAATAAGCCAAACCGCAATGTTATTCTTTTTTTTTTTCAATTCAAATTCATTTATTTGTCCGAACATGGTACATTACATGGTCTTAAATTAATAATTGGTCTCATCATATTCTGCCACGTTGGGCGCGCAAATATTAGGTAGGTACAAACAAAAATAAAATTATTACAGTACTAAATTAAAATATTAGGTATTATATTGATACTATTGAATAAATAATTACTAATTAATATTACAATAAGAGACAAGTCAGTCTTCAATTAAATATGGAAAAAATTGGTCCAAATATCCGTCTTTTTTATTTCAGATAGTAATTCGCGGCAATCTAGTTAAGATTTTTTTATAGAGATCAACAACCCGATGTTTGTACTGAAGTACTTACGCCTAATATGATGACGTTGATCTGATTGGAATCGGTGGTGAGAGCCCAGGGCGCGGCCGGAGGACCCGCGTGGCACTGAGACTCGCCTGTCGATGTCAATGACCTGCAGAAAGAAATACAATGGTTAATGGCGGCTGTTCTGATAAGGAGATTTAGTGGACCTGTTGTTGTAATTAGTATGTAGTTACGTATCAAAATGTGTTTACTAGCGACATCTAGGTTGCCTAAATGTTCGTGATGAACAACATGTCAAAACAAAATAAAAGTCAGTCTTCACCGAATACCCACCGTGTTTGTTTTAATACCTGTTTCGATCCTAAGTCATAATAAAGTATTACACCTATTTTTGAAAAGTGTCTTAGTTAGTTTCTAAAGTGACCACACGTGACGTCAAGTTTGTGTAAACTAAAGTATGTACTTAGTAAGTAAACAAGTGAATGTCGAGTTTGTAATTAACAAGATTTTGAATGCATAGAAAGTGATATTACTGGTGTGCGGTGCCTCTGTGCACAAATACTTATTAAACTGCGCCAAACTAAGTATTTGTTGTTACTTTTCCTGTTTATGTACTTGTACATAATATTATTTTAAGACCAGTAGTTTTTAAATTATGTAGGTAAATAAAAACAAGGTAATTAATTGTTGTCAAATTGATTGAATAAATCTTTATTTATCTTGTATTAATAGGGTATTTTACTCTTTAAGAGAAAAAATATATTATTGAGATAGCTTAAGCAAAATGCAGTCGGAAAATGTTAATTTTAGTTCATGAAATAACATAATAAATTTTAAAAATCAAATCAAAGATTCCAGTTTTATTAATCTGTTTTTGAACACCATAAAATAGTAGCCGCCATGTTATTACGTCATACGGCATGTCAATTGAACAACTTTGTACTTTTATTATTTTCGTAACCAAAGTAATTTTCATTTAAATAATATTTTGCATTCAGGAACAGCAAACCAACGATAAGTAGAATAATAACTATTTTTTTTTTCAATTATAAACAATTATCATACGAAATATCAGCGTATTTGTTTACTTAGCAAACTGACGTCATACCCACAGTCTAATAAAGCGTCCACTGCGTCGAGTGTTTTCGTCAAATCACGCACGAATTTTTTTATTTTAGTGGCTTATTAGCACTTTAGAATCCATATTACCATTTTTTACAACTATTCAGCTCTACTTGCTACTGTACTCACCCGACTCTAGTGTTGAGTATGACCGGCAGCGTTGCATCCAGACAGTTGGGGCCGGCGGGACAGTGCTCCCGCATGGGACAGTGCACGAAGCCTAAGTGTTGGAACAGCATCAGCTTTCTATCCTGCTCCATGCGGTCTAGCATCTTGTATCTGAAGGAAAACAAGGGCATATTTAGTGTTTTTATTTTTTATCCAAATCATGATCATGATCTACCTAGCCTTATCCTGACTATGTTGAGATCGGCTTCCAGTTTAATCAGATACAGCTAAATACCAGTATTATACATGGAGTGACTGCCTTTCTGGAGTCCACAATCCAGTTACTAATAATACCCTTTGGTAAGACTGGTTGTCAGACTTTCGGGATTCTGACAATCCGCCATGACCAGAGATCGGATATTCGGATGCATATTCACCTAAAGTTGAGATGTTGGCTAACATGGAATGCCCTTTTGCATCGAAAAAGTCTTAATTTACGTAAGTAATTTGTTTATTTTAACTAATACTTACCACCCCACCAGCCATCCAGTACATACACATATTTGTATCGGGTTAAACATTAATTTTAAATTAATACACATCTGAATAGTTATGCAATCCAAGAATCCCGGGGTTTTGAATAAATATTACAAATAATTTATAAAGCCGCTTCCATACTTTCATAGCTAAAAATTATCTTTAGGTAAATATGCATCCGAATATCCGATCTCTGGTCATGACTGTCACGGATCTAAATATGACAGCCGGGATCAACGGCTTAACATGATCTCCGAGACACTGAAGGGTCTTGGTATGTAAAGATAATCACCCATCCACGAACCAACCTCGGCAAGCGTAGCTTAACCTGGTCGACCGACCGTTGCGGCTATTATTACTTTGCCAGAAACCCATCGTGTCGGCAAAGGTCGAAAATACATAGAGAAATACGGCATTGAACTTTGATTGACGTTTTTATTCATATTTTTACAAAGTGATTCAAATGAAGATAGCTCATTGTCCAACCGTTACACTGCCGCCGAATCGAATACACTGTTAAAGTGTAAAATTTAATAGTTACTTAGCTGAAAATTAGTACCAATAAGACCATTTTATTGTTTCTAAATAACATGGAAAACGTACCTAAAATCATCTTGAAGTACATCAGTGATCTCTTTGATATCCTCCTGAGTGATCGTCCCGGTTGGCGATATGCTCTTGAAGTGGTAGAACAGATCTGCATGCTCCAGAAGTAGCTCCTGCACACAGTGAAAACATGGTTAATATTATTATAGCCCTGGCTTTTGCCAGGATTTCGAAAATAATTCCAGGGGAACACACTACCAGGACTTAAAGTATCCTATGTGTTGATCCGGGTTATTAACTATCTGTCTGCCAAATTTCATCCAAATCCGGTCAACCGTGATTTAGTAATTAACATCTAAACATACAAGGTAAGGTAAGTTACATGATATTAAGGCCATCAAACCCAAATCCAATAAAAAAAAAAATTCATATCTCGACCCATGTTCCTTGGAGAAAGTTGTTCAATTTCACGGGTACCCTTAAAAATTTAGACGGTGACTACATATTCACCTTGTATTGTTAACATGTCCTCTATAAAGTCCGTAATAACGTCTATTCCTCACCTGAAAGTTATCCTTGGCTCGTCGCTGTATATGCCGCTGGTGCTGGTCGTACACCCGCTGCTGTTGTTCATCAGACAACGCCTCGTAGCACTCGCGACCCATCAGAAGTACTCTCACTTCTGACAACTGCTTGCCGGGGGTTACGTAGCCGGTTTCTTCGAGGAGACGCTTGAATTGTTGGCACCACCTGGGTTGGGGAGAAAATAAAGGGTTTGTTACTAAGTTGAAACATCGCGACTTGGAACGGAGCCGTCATGAAACGGGCAACAAATTTGTTACCAGTATTGTTCCATATTCCAGCAGTATTGTTATACAAACAGAGGATAGTAGGTTCATAAAGTTATACAAATATAACTTTTCTGGGAAAACCAGTTTTAATTTTTTTAATTTTATTGTTTGTTTAATTAAGGGCAAATTTTTCAATAGTCATATAACTTTTATCTGAAGAATAAATCTGACAGTTTGGCCTATTTTCTATGCAAAAACTGTCAAAGTGACATATTTATACCTCAGATCATCTTTTCTTTTCGGTGGTGTACACCGCTAATACAACTGCAACTTTATTTACTAGAACTTACTCGTAATTCCTATGTTCCTCCTGAGCCTCATGTAAGAATGTCTTGAAGACGCCAGCTGCCTCGTTCGACTCCAGTATTTCGTACGGAATCTTCTGCGACTGGCCCAGCGTCTGCAAACAAATATCAAATTTCAAATTGGAAACGACAAATTGGAACCGTGCACCTAGCTTCTGACGTTTCATAAGTGCCCATGCAGGCTTATGTGAAATAAAATATTTTGATTTTGAAATTGTGGTGAATAAAAAAACCGGCCAAGTGCGAGTCGGACTCGCGCACGAAGGGTTCCGTACTATCTTTATATATATAATTCTACTGTACGTGTGTATGTCACTAAACTCCTCCTAAACGGCTGGACCGATTTGAATGATTTTTTTTGTATGCGTTTGGGTGGCGCCCTGGATGGTTTAGATAAAATAAAAACGAAAAAAAAGATGATAATTTCCGACCTCTGCGCGAGCGAAGCCGCTGGCAAAAGCTAGTTATCTTTAAATATGTATTTTCTTCTGTTTTTTTTGTATTTGTTGTTATAGCGGCAACAGAAATACATCATCTGTGAAAATTTCAACTGTGTAACTATCACGGTTCATGAGATACAGCCTGTGACAGACGGACAGACAGACAGACGGACAGCGGAGTCTTAGTAATAGGGTCCCGTTTTACCCTTTGGGTACGGAACCCTAGATGAGATGAGGTCGGCGTTTCCTATCTGACTACTTTGAGAAGAATAGCCGTAAAAAACTCAAAGGTGACATTTGAATCTCTTTTAAAGTCCTGACATGAATGTCATGAATATTTACTTTGTAAAGTATAATATTATTTTTTCCTTTATATCAATAAATACATATAAATTACATTTTGAAATATTAGAATATAAGAAATAAAAAATAGTAGCCCACCGGTATCGGGAACAGGGTCCAAGCTACCGGCGATCAGGGCTCCAGAGAGAAGAACCTCCTAACTATGCGAGCCGTGTTCAGGAGTACCGCTTTCTGGATCAAGCCCTTGATTATATTATTTTAATTATTGTAAATGTGAGGACTATGTGTGTTTTTTTTTGTTTTTCTCTTTCTTTTAATTAGTGTTAATGATGGTCTGGCAGTTTTAGTTCCGAAGCGGCCTACTCAAATGTCCTTTCTTTGGTATTGTTCGTCTAATCGTTGAGCTTCTTCAGTTCTGAGTTGAGCTGCATGATAATTGTCAAATGCGTGCACTGACTGGACAGGTCCACTCAAATCAATAAGGTTCACATTTAAGTACTGTCTTTCTTTACTTTTATTTACCTGATATCTCGCCCTCTCGCCGACCCTGAGCGTGGTGTCTATAGCCAGGGGGCTGTCCAGCTCCGAGCCCGACTCGGAGCCCGAGTCCTGATGGCGCGCCTCGCTGAAGTACACGGAGAAGTCGCGGTGACTGCGCAGCTGACGGACTACCACCGGCCAGTCACTGGAATAGATAAGGACACAATGAGGGTGTTTTGAAATGACGTTTACTAGGTGGCAGCACTGAGAAGTCAGGTCCAGGCACCTGTCAAGTGTCAAAGCGCCTACGGACTGAATGGTGAACGAAAGAATGAAACAAATGACATCAAATATTTTTAGTTCATTATCGAATTGGAAGACCTCTTGTCAAAGTGGCGCCAACTGGTGACTTGAATATTCATGAACACCCTCATTAAAATAGGATTTAAAATAAGGTCCATAAGATCTGATAAAACCACAATTTGACACGTCAAAAATGTCCGCATCTATTGGTGTTATTTTGTCTTTAATAAATAAAACCGGCCAAGTGCGAGTTGGACTCGCACCGTAGGGTTCCGTACCACAAGGCAAAAAACATTTCTTGTGGTAACCTCTTTGTTTTTTATTACTTATATTGTTATGGCGGCAACAGAAATACACATTCTGTGAAAGTTTCTACCTATTAAGGATCATGAGATACAGCCCGCTGACAGACAGACGGACACTCGGACGAGCAGCGGAGGCTTAGTAATTTCGCTTCGGGAACGGAACCCTAAAAACTCCACTGACCGTCCAATTAGTCATTACAAGATTTGAAAAGAGGATCTCTAAATGGACAATTGTATAGACAAGACCAAACCAAAGCTTTCCAAAACATGCGCTTGCCTTATAATCAGCCTATAAGGTTCCCACTGCTGGGCCACAGGCCTCCTCTCTGTGAGAGGGAGTGGGCTATTATCGACCACGCGGGCCCAGTGCGGGTTGGTAGATGTCACATGTCTTCGAATTTTTGGTACTAGAACATTCCGGTTTCCTGACGATATTTTCCTTCACCACTTTGTAGTGGTGATGAAATTAAAAACAAAGTAAAGTGCTTGCCTGCGATTGTCTCCGCAGAAAGAATATCATACAACCATTTAAGAAGTTTATACTTACTTCTCCTGCAAGTCTTCAGTTGGTAACTGCATTCTGGACAGAACTTGCGGTAACTTAGCCAACTGCTTACGAAGCTTCTTAGCTGCTCGCTCTTCCTTCAGTCTTCGGATGTGACGACGGTATACCACCTGTAAAATAATATATATTAACAAGTCTAGAAAAAAAATTACACTATATTTTTATTCTTCGTCGTGTCGATGATTCCAATTGTTGGTTTGTTTTAAACAAGCTTCGACCAGAATTCAGCCACATCGACAGCGTCATGGTTGGCCTCGCAAAGGTCTTCCATTTTTATAAATTCGGTCCCATTGTCATTTTGCTAAAAGTTCGTAATCTGCTAAATTCATAATGGTCGATCATTAGTCGGTCAAAGGTGTCGTAATAGAATTGTGTCATATTGGTATTTTCGTATTGCCATTATTATAAAACTAGTTAGTAGAAATGATTTTCGAAACACGACTACTCAATTTGAACATTTATTCATGCCAGATTTCATTTATATTTGTTTTTACATATTATTTATTAGTGCTATATGCAATCTAAAGTAGTAGAAAGTTCGTAAATTAAGTCAGTCATTCATTTGTCATTAAGTACGAGATTACCAATAAATGCCATTTCTTTCAATGGAGTGTCAGTGGCTGACCATTGGAAAGTCATAATGACGGCATTTTATTAGGAGATTACCAAACTTGTCAAAATCAACATTTATGAAATCAATGATAGACCATTCTGACACTATTGTAATAGCAGACTTGAGGCCCTTGTGTTAGTCCACGGAGAGCACGACAAGAGGTGGGGCATAGTCCGCGATGTGGCTCCTCAGTCGCCCTGCGTCTCATCGGAGTACCCCCACCCAACCAAGTTGTACCGGCATCGGCTCCATCTGGCTTTTTGGTCGATTAATACATTGATTACACTATATTGGAATTTACCTCTATACTCTGTGATCTATGAGGCCAAATAACAATTTGTTCCCGACTTTTGTAGGTAAATACCTTGCATTCAGTATTTGATTCCAAATAATTACAAAACATCTCTTTACTTTCAAATATCAGGCCGAGATATTTGTCTAGTCTGGGCAGTACAAGCAACTGCAATGTAATATCTACAGGAAAAGATTTTATTCAGTGCGCAAACTGTAACCATGAATTCAGCATATCATTCTAGACCCCCCAGCGCAGAAATTTTTCGTCGGTTATACAAAAAAAAAACAGCTGTTTCATACATTTTGACCGTGTAGGTATTGCACTTTTCTATGAAACAGAAAAATACGAAAAATTAGTTCACTGTGAGGTCTAGAATGGTATACTGAATTCATGGTTAAAGTTTGCGCACTGAATGAAAACTTTTCCTGTATAGAATACTGTTGAGAAGTTTGAGTAACTAAAATTAAACTTACTTGTGTTCCGTCGTTTCCAAACTGCTGCACAAACTTGACCCATTCCGGGTAATGACACAATCTCTTGCTAGCTGCTGACCACATCTCCCTGTAAAAAGCATGAACGATTAGAAAGATTTGCAACAAATACTATAATATAACATAGTTGTCAAACTTTCTTTGATAATTGTGCGGCAGAAAACATGTGTTTAAAATAATAGCCAATGCGTTTTGGATATGGCTTAACAATTCAATAAAAGAACTTGAAACAACAGAAAAGTTTACTGAGAAATTGCCAAGCGGTTGGTCAACTCTTCACCAGAGACTAGAAAGCTGGCTTATTTTTTGGCTAAAGAATGCTGCCACCTTTTTAGGCATTTTTCCTGTTGACAACGATGCGGACGAATTTTGTTGATGCCCTATGATTCTTTTCTTTTTATATACTTGTACATATTTTAGGATAAACTTATCTATGCTAATATTATAAAGAGTAAAGATTTGATTGTTTGTTTGCATTGAATAGGCTCCAAAACTACAGAACCTATTTGAAAAATTATTTCACTGTTGGGAAACTACACTATCCCCAAGTGACTTAAGCTATATTTTATCCCCGTATTCCCACGGGAACGGGATCTACGCAAGTGAAACCGCGGAGCGCTGCTAGTATATTATAAAAGAACTAACAATATTATTAGGTGATATGGCATTCTTCTTTAAATTGGTGTAAAACTTACTAGTATAAAAATCAAAGCAAAGATATTTTAGCATAATCATTAAAACTCACTTGTGATCCTGGACGTGCATCCTGATGAGCTGGGTGAACGCTTCAGTGACGAAGTCCAACGTCTCTCTTCTTATTCGTAAAGCCTCTGCATAGTTAGCCACCTGAGAAAAAATTAAACAATGTAAAAATTGAACACAAATCGGCGCAAGTTGTATTATGGTAGATATGATTGAATAAGCAACTTATTGCTATATCACACAGGTCTAAAAACTTGGATGACTTCATACAATGTAGGCAAAATACGTATTTTTTTTTTTATTCTTTCTTGAATAAATTAATTCAGCACACGATTCTAGACCAATTTCTCGTCGGTTGAAAAAAACTTTTGTTTTTTAATAGCTTACGAAAACTTTAAATTAATAATATAATAAAACTAACGTTTTTTTAATGTTTTATTCCGTTGACGTAGTTATTTATTTATTTATTTAAACTTCTCGCACACAAAAAAGGTACAAAGGCGGACTTAATGCCTTAGGCATTCTCTACCAGTCAACCAAGGGTGGTGCAGAGATTAGATGGCAGGTGCTTTGGATGAGAGGAATGATGAAAAAACCTATAAAATATATCATAATGAATTATAAATAATATTACATAAATAGGTTATTAACTAATAATACACATACATGCATACATATCTACTATAATATATACTTAATATAATATATATATATATATATATATATATATATATATATATATATATGTACAAATTCAAGGGACAGAGGTGTTGAGACGACTCTACGCTATTTGTTAAGAAAATACCTCTGCAATTTCCGCTTAAATGCATACCGACTGGTAGCCGTCCTGGGCCTCAAGTCTGCTATTGCTATAGTGTCAGAATGGTCTATCATTGATTTCATAATTGTTGATTTTGACAAGTTTGGTAATCTACTAATAAAATGGCGTCATTATGACTTTCCAATGGTCAGCCACTGACACTCCATTGAAAGAAATGGCATTTATTGGTAATCTGGTACATAATGACAAATTAATGACTAACTTAATTTACGAACTTCATAATACTTTAGATTGCTTATAACACTAATAAATAATATGTAAAAATATATATAAATGAAATCTGGCATGAATAAATGTTCAAATTTAGTAGTAGTTTTTCGAAATTATTTCTACTAACGAGTTTAATAATAATGGCAATACGAAAATGCCATTATGACACAATTCTATTACGAGACCATTGACCGACCAATGATCGACCATTATGAATTTCGCAGATTACGAACTTTTAGCAAAATGACAAATGAATGACAATGGGATCGTGTTGGAATGACGTATTTATAAAAATAGCAGACTAAAGCCCCTGATATCAAAACGTCAAAATTACGTAAGATAATCCCCAAAAACGCTCGCCCGTTACTACTACAATGCTGTGGGTTGAAAATTATGTAGTAAATCCATGGTAAAACATTGCGGGTCGGTGTCCACCATGTATATTTGACGACTGGCATTGAATAGAACCCTAAGGTATACACAAAACTCACCTTAATCCTAGCCTTAGACTTGTCAATCATCTGCGCTAGCAAGAAGAACGCGTGGTCCACATTCACGTTATCATGGCTTGAGGACTCCACAATAGGGATGCTGCCTTTGAACTCCTTGCGCTGCACCAGTCTCTCTGCCTCCCTTACTCCTTGCTCGCAAGCCTCATCGTTCTTCGATGTCACCAGAACCACTGGTTTCTTGAGCTTTAAGATGTTCTGGAGTATGGCGGCCAGGACTTCGTTCTGAAATGGAGTTTAGTTGTAAATAGCATCATCATAATCAGCCTATAATTTTTTGGCACGACTGGGATACAGGACTCCTTTCTGTGAGACGGAGTGGTGGATGTCACATGTCTTTGAATTTTTAGTTTTAGGACATGCCGGTTTCCTCACGATGTTTTCCTTCACAGTTTTGAGAGCAGTGGTGATGAAGTAATTTACTAAAAGTAAAGCGCCTGTCTGGATTTGAACCTACAATTTGTAACTCGAGGTCGTTTCCACTGGACCACCAGTGCCAAAAAGTTTTTCCGAGCATAACTTAGTGTTATTTCTTCAATTATGGTTTGAAAGGATTTTGCATGGTTTCCATTGAAATAAAAAGACAAAATATGTCAGTAACTATGTTATCACCAGAGATCGGATATTCGGATGCATATTCACCTAAAGTTGAGATGTTGGCTAACATGGAATGCGCTTTTGTATCGAAAAAGTCTTAATTTAGGTTAGTAATTTGTTTATTTTTTGTTTTAACTAATGCAAACCACCCCTCCTCCAGTACATACACATATTTGTATCGGGTTAAACATTAATTTTAAATTAATACACATCTGAATAGTTATGCAATCCAAGAATCCCGGAATTTTTAATAAATATTACAAATAATTTATAAAGCCGCTTCCATACTTTCATAGCTAAAAATTTTCTTTAGGTAAATATGCATCCGAATATCCGATCTCTGGTTATTACTTATTACACACATGGGAAAGCAATAAACAGATGTAAATGCTCACGTGCTCAAGATTTTTTTGTAAATGTTGCGAAAATTAGAACAACCTTACTTAAGGCTTTTTTGACGTGACTTTACACATCAGACAGATGTCACTTAGAGCCTTTTAGCCGTTGATATTGGCATGAACCCTCATAAAAATCTAGTTGATAGTGTATTTTCTTCTAACACTACTTAAATCATCACCGGAACTCTTACCAGCGTGAAACAACAAAAAATTTCATAATCTTTACATTTGATTTTTATGGATTTCCGGAAAGCAACTATTGGTTCCATAACTTATCTCGTCGTATATAGGCTGTAAGGGTAAACACCGTTATCCTTGAAACCAGTGGTTTGGTTTCGTTTATAGAACGTGAAATCAATGAAAAAAAAAACAACCTTGTTTTTAAAGAAAATTTGCTTCTTTTTTCACCCTACGCGCGAGGGCAACTAACTTGCGTCTCAATACGGGAGGGGGCGCGGGGCGCGGGTACCACGCCGCGTGTCCCGACTCCGACGCACGGGTCGCGACCCCGGTCAGTCAGCTGTCAGTATCGCTAGCGAGCGCACGTAACGCCGCGCCGTAGCATCGTTCATTTGGCGCTCGTATTTTTTTTTACCTAGCTCGTTGATTTTATATTTAAATCAACTACTCATATTAAAGTAACAACGGTGTTTACCCTTACACCCTGTGTATTAATCTAACCAATAATGAAACTCACCTGCTTCTCCCAAGTCCGTCCAGGCACGAGACTGACGTCATAGACACACATGAACCCGTCCACAGACAACTTTCCATCAGGCATTAGTCTCTGGTCATACTCCTTCTCAATTCCCAGCTGGTTCTTACACACATACATTAGTTTTTCAGCAGACTGAAGCTTTGTGGCTACACATCTCTTGATGTAAGCTTCTGTTTTTCCTACTGTAACAAAAAAGGTATTCTTTGTTATATTAAGGTCATGAATGTCGATGGCTATAAGAGTAGGGGAACACCAAAGAAATGATGGATGTGTGAAGCTGATATGGTTAGAAAGGGGGTGACTGCCGATGACGACTAAAAGAAAAGTATGGGAGAAAAGACAAGTTGCGCCGACGACAAATAAAAATAAAATACAAATATAAATACAACTGGTATAAAGGCAGGAGAGAAGTCGTATGTGGTGTAGACAGAACTGTTTGAAAACATCACACTGAGGTAACTTTTACAAAAGAAATCCAAGTTTGAAGAGATGAAGCAAGGAGCGTCCCACGATAATTGAAAACATTGTAAAAGCCAATTATTTTTAAAAGAGTAACCGTGGAGTTTCTTGCCGGCTCTTCTCCATAGTAAGCGACAAATTGGAACCGTGCACCTAGCTTCTGACGTTTCATAAGTGCCCATGCAGGTTTATGTGAAATAAAAAATGTATTTTGATTTTGAATTAGTTTTTTGTGTAATTTTTCAACAAGTTTACTTAAATTTCGATATACCTGGAGGCTTAGCACGAGGACCGATTTGTCGACGGAAGAATAGGACTATTAACTAAATGATGTACAATAGAGAATATAGCTATGTTCTTCTATTAATTATCACAATTATGTGTTCTAAACGAATCAAGATTTTGTAGTTAATCGTATAGTGGCCGTCGAGTAGAAAGTTTGTTGTCAGTGTGATTTTGACAGTTTGGGAAGAAATATTCTTCTGAAATAATCTACATATAAAAGGACCTAGACAAAGATCGTTAGAAACGAAAGACAAAATGACAGATTGTTGTAGGATATCTACGGTGCGATGTCAAAAATGGATACCTAAACGAAATGTGACTTTGTATAGAAAAAGCACTGTCGTGTTCGTAGAAATAGAAAGCGTCATGCTAAGCCTGCAGCACCCTAATTGCGTAACACACTATCAATCAAAATCTGAATCATTTTGAAAGATATTGCAAATCAATTGCTTCTTAAGTTCGAAAAAATTGTCTGCTGAGCAACGTAAATAACGCAATGAATGTTATTAAGCTGTCAAAATGAAAGCCTACTACTGTTGTTACACAATTAAGCCGTAAGAATATGTAGCCGATTGGTCTTCCAATTCTCAATTATAGTGTAAACAACCAAATATCTATGAAAATATTAAAAATGTTTTATTATTTTAAGAAATAAAACTTAAGAACTAGTGATTGGAGCTTATTTTTAAGCAGATAAGCCTGTGTTAGGAGACTCCGCTCTTCCATAACTATAAATATCTTTTACTTGTTTGATGTAAATATATGTAAGTAAAGGGAAAAGTGGTAACAGAAATAAAAAATAAAAGAGAAATAATAAAGCTAAACATGCAGTAGGTACAGCACGCGCGCAGGCATGCGAGTAGGTGAGTGAGAGTGAGGGTATGTGAATGTGAGAGTGCGTGAATGGTAGGGTGTGTGAATGTGAGAGTGTGTGAATGTTAGGGTGTGTGAATGTGAGGGTGTGAATTTTAGGGTGTGTGAATGTTAGGGTGTGTGAATTTGAGAGTGTGTGAATGTGAGTGTGTGAATGTCAGGGTGTGTGAATGTGAGACTGTGTGAATGTTAGGGCGAGTGAATGTGAGAGCATGTGAATGTTAGGGTGTGTGAATGTGAGAGTGTGTGAATGTGAGAGTGTGTAAATGTTAGGGTGTATGAATGTGAGACTGTGTCAATGTTAGGGTGTGTGAATGTGAGATCATATGAATCAGAGCGTATGCATGAAGTGAACAATAGTACAGGCATTATAGGTAGGGTATATTTATTCAAGCAGCGCCTCCGTGTCATCATAAGTAAGTGGTTTTATCCAATTAGTTACATTTTTTTTACATTCAGTTTGTTTCTTATTGTATATTATGTAAATCTATTTGTTAATTCTGTTGTATAGTTGAGAGATCTAAGTAAATGTATTTCCGTAATGTTGAATATTATAATAATATGTTAATGCTTTAAATAACAGTTTCCCACGGCTCCAATTAATTTTTCAACAAATAGAATTTGTATGTGTGTGCTTGGTATAAATAACAAAGTCACATGTGAAAACCTTATGATACATACTACCAAATTGAATAACTCCCAAATGATACAAACATTATTTACTTTTTCAGGCATTGTAGCTGCGTTAGTTTCCCAGAGAAACGAAGCTGTAATGTCTCACGTGCCAATAATTACACTAGCGGACATAACCTTCAAATCGGAACACAGCAACGCTACTTGGCGGCAAAAATAGGTACGATTGTAGTCAACGGCGGATCCAGAGGAGAGGGTTCACAGGGGCACGCGTCGTTTTATGGTTTTCGAGGGTGCTGAAGCCAATGAGGTCAACATGAAAGCTAAGTTGGCGAATTGTGTGTGAGTGCGACTATCGCGTAAGGAACTTCGTTCCTGGGGAACAAAGGAACGAAGTTCATTTTCCGGCCCGTATTTTACAGACTTAGAGAGTGGACTTTCTAAGTCTGTCAACAAAAATACGGGCCCGTCCGAAAGTAGTTAATCCGTCAAAACAAGTGTCAATTTTTTTCGGACGGGCAACAACACCGGGCGTAGTGACAAATGTCAAATCATGTCGTGATTCATTTTTAATTCGAAACTGTACTTAATCTTAAGTCAGTAAGTGATTATTCTGGAGTAAAAAATGCCTGTAATTTCGGGCGAAACTACGGACTTCGTGCTTTAGGGAGTAGATCCCCTAACGGGCGTACCCAGACCAGCACGCGTTTTTTTTTGTAGTTCTTAGAGAATGAATCCCAAAAACCTGTCCGTTAAAGTCGTTATACGAATGTAACTAAGAATGCCCCAAAATCCGAACAGAATATAAATCCACCTCTGTACAAATAACGTGCTTGAAGAATAGAAAGATAAACTAACCTTTAAACGGCTGGAAGCACGCATCATCCACAAACTCCGTCTGCTCCACAATCTCGAACCTGTATTCCTGGTCATCATTCTCCTTCTGCACGCTGCCCCAGTAGAGAAAGTGGTCGTTGTTCACCACCCGGCCGCTGAAGTCCGACTGTGAAAAGATTGACGTGGAAGTTAACATTTACAAGGCTTGTCACTGATTGCTGCATGCTGAATTCAACGTTATCTGTTGTTAAATCGAATGCAATCGAATAGTTCCGTGTGATGCCGGGGTTCCGTGTGATGCCAGACGTAAAAGAATAGCATCATCCCATTTCTTCCCGTGGGTGTCGTAGAAGGCGACTAAGGGACTTACTAGAGAATGGACAGCAGCGTTTTCTATGCATTTTATCACCATACTGCGATCGCCAACCCGCCTGCCGAGCGTGGCGATTATGGCAAAACCCCCCTTTTGGGGGAGGCCTATGTCCAGCAGTGGACGTCTTTCGGCTGAAATGATGATGATGATGATGATGATGATGAAATCGAATAGAAACATAGCATTAAGCGCACTGCAATACGAAACCCTATTAACAGACTTCAAAAAAAGGAGGATGTTCTCAATTCGACTGTTTTTACACGCTTTATATTAGCTTCACTTGTATGTTTGTTTGTATGTAACCGACTCCTTAGAACGCGATTTTGACCCACTTTAAACGGTCAGATTTCATTGAAACTTTTTAAACTTATCGAGGAACGATGACAATTCAATAATATTAAAAAAAAAATGAGAAAAAGGAAAAAAAAACACGTTTTTGTAGTTAGCAGAACTAAAAAATAGAAAATAAATAATAGTTTAAAAAACTAAAAAACACGCTTTAAAAACCAAACTAAAAAAGGAGAAAATAATTTAATTCAATTAAGAAGCGTGGGGTGCTTGACATTAATTGATTATAAAAATACCTCAAAAAGCACCCCAAGCTTTTTAATTGAATTAAATTATTTTCTCCCTTTTTAGTTTGGTTTTTAAAGCGTGTTTTTTAGTTTTTTTAACTATTATTTATTTTTTAATGTTTTTTAGCTCAGAACTTTCGACTGAGTGAACCGATTTTGATCATTCTTTTTTTATTTGAAAGCTGGTGCTTTCCGTATGGTCCCATTTAAATTTCATATAGATCTAATGATGCGTTTCGGAGACAGACAACTGAACTCTTCAAAAAATTACAGCAAATCAAACGCGATTGCTGCGATCGCATAAATATGCATTGTTGTGACCCCAAGGATGATGAAATTTCGAATTGGTGTGGGGGGTTACTATAACTAAAAAATGAAAAATAAAAACTTAAAAAAAAAACCACCGACTTCCGGAAAAACACTACAAGTGAAAAATAACTTTAATTACGGAAGGTGATGAAAAAAATAATCACATATCCAAAGTCACCGACTTCCGAAATTAAAGTAATTTTTCACATTGTAGTGTTTTTCCGGAAGTCGATTGTTTGTTTTTTTATTGGAAAAAGTTTTTGTAAAATAATTACGTTGGAATACAAAAAGTGAAATATCTCTTATCTGACAAGTCTTATTTCTCTTGCCTTTATCCCAATATATTTGAGGTCGAAGGAACATGTCTGCTTCTTCCACACTTCGCTATTAGTCATCATCACGAGAAGTCACTCCGTTCCTAGCCATATCATCTTTCACACAGTCCATCCATCGTTTCTTTGGTCTTCACCAACTCTTATAGCCATCCACATCCATACTCAAAACTTTCCTAGCGACATATTCTGCGAATGCTAATTAATTATTAAAGACAGATTTCGTACCGATCAGAAACGTGATTAGGCCTCCAAAAACCGGATTTTTTTATCTCAATGAAATTGTATTCAAACGAGGCACAAATAGCTAGATTTTTATCTATTTAGCAGCGTCCTTGAAACAGCAACAGAATAATAAAATAGAGAGCCTCATTACACAGCCAGAGAAACGAATATCGTAGTGAATAACGGAGTAGCTATAAGTGTAAAGGTTTTATTTATTTAGGTCTGCGTAAACACTGCATGTTTTTAGTGCGGTGAAGACCGCGGGTAGACGCCAGGCCCGTTCGCTATTACCACAAATAAATGAATAGTTATCATTATTTATGTAACCAAATGGGGGAGATGACAATGATGGAAACTTAACCTAAGCTAGATGAATATATTCAACAATGGACGTCTTCCGCTTACTCTGAAGATGTTAAGATCTTTGTCTTAACTCGTAACGACTTTCTTTAGTCACACTTTAACGTCAATTTGTGAATTATTCAATGTGAGCAATTGACATTGCAGAGTAAGCTGCATTGCCAGTTGTTAGATAGAGTGCGTTAAAACAGCAATTGCGTAAGATGATATAAGGAGCCAGTTGCTATAGACCTTTATGACTTAAAAATAACTTTATACGACAGCTCCTGGGCTCATCGTAAAAAAAAACACTACAAACTGAAAAATAACTTTAATTTCGGAAGTTTTCTGTCTCCGAAACGCATCATCAGCTCTACAGTGTGTAACGGAAAGGGTATATACATACCAAGGGCACGGCTTCTTTGGATGATATCAAACAATATTGGAAGGATTTTTTAATCCTATCTCTACATGTTCGGAAGTTATGAGACGTTTTTATACATTGATACCAGAAACCGAACTTTACAAATTGAAATAAACACATCACTCGAAAGTGATTTATCGTGATATTGGCAAGTAACGTGTAAAGTTATTGACCTACCTAGTGCGGTGACACGTTTGTTATGATTTGAATTTGAGAAACATATGAAACCGAAAATTTGGTATCAATTCTTAGAGTATTTTGAGCTGAAACTATGTATAGTAATTCTATGCCAGCTGTTATCTTAAGGATAGCAATAGAATTTCTGTTACACCCTGTATATGAAATTTAAATGGGACCATTTCGGAATAAACCCCTTTCCAACAATTTTGCAAAACCGTCTATATATGACGGAGTTATGCCCGAACATCCTACCACTCGTAACCGTTAAAGAGTTGTACCTTCCTTCATCAGCTCAGCGTCATAAGATGATGATGACCATACGCAAATGTCTCAATAGCTTTAGAAAATATATGAAAAACATTGTTAATACCTATAACATTAAGAGGATTGCCCTCGATTTCCCTGTGATTCCATCATCAGATCCTGACTTGGTGCCAATGGGACCACCTCAGGAGTATACTCTTTATAATAAAAAAAGAATTTTGAGAATCAGTCCACAAATGGGGGAGAAATCGGTGAACATACATTAAAAAATACATACAGTCGAACATAGAACCTCCTCTTTTTTAGAAGTCGGTTAAAAACTAGACAGCCATGAAAACATGAAACACTGGAATTCTTCTCTTGTGTGTTTTAGTAGAAGTATTATATAGTGATCTTTTTATTTATTTTAAGTTAATTAAATTTGAAGTTGGATTTTTTTAAGCATAACTAACACGTATTGTAGGCCAAAGTTATCTTTATAAATAAATATTATACCTAGTGTTTTTATTATGGAAGAACTATCGGTATAGAGTAGCATTATTGCTCGTAGGCAAGCGGAATAAGCAAGTTATTGTACTGATTGAACTGTCATTCTGATCTGCCGAGACGGCGCCTATTCTCTTAATAATGCTATATTCTTTTGTGTTGATGTCAGGGGATTCATTCATTCAACACAATGTTTTCTTGCAACAATGATTACGTTGGTACCTAAAATCTTCGGAATTAGTTTACGGCAGTCGCGTCGTTGGTTTTTTTTTGTTTGTTTGTTTTTTTTTGTTGAGGATGGGAAATCATCAAATAACTTCTCCCGCTCTGGGTGGAGCAGGAGGGCGTGTCAGACTTTTACTGACTAAAACCCACCCGTGTTCCCTCAGTTGCCTGTGTGCTAGGGGCGACGGTATCTTTTTCGAACAACCCACACCCCTGGCAGGCATCGGCCCTTGCGGACCCCACCAGTTTGGTGCACCAGGACACATGGCACGCCGTGACCACCCCAGGAACCAAGTAATGTAAGGGCCCCAGACTAACCCGTGTCTGGCACCCTTGGTCCCCCTGCGACGGGTCAGCGCAGTGGCCCCGCCGCCTACCACTTTTCGGCCGCAGGGGATAGGGAGAGCGGCCAACGCTATACCGACACTCCTCTTCCCCTGCGGCCCCACCGCGTCCGCCATCCCATCAAACGGTGGTGGCCCCGTCCAGGCCGCGGAAGGGAAGAGCGCTACTCAGAAGTACCGGCACTCCTCCTCCGCCGCAGCCTGTAACCCTCAGCTGCGATGTCTCCCATTCGACATCGCGGCCCGGCGCAGTTGCGGTGCACCTCACCGCAACCTACTTTTTGGCCGCTACGTCGTCGGCTTGGAGACATAAGCCCTGACGAGCGGCCCCACCTTGGGGTTCCTCTTCGCTTCACCATGGGAGCGGACCACGGCTACTGAGCCCCCCCGCAGTCGTTGGTTAATTTCTGTTTCAAAGAATACTGAGAAACGTTTACGAGTTTTCAAGGTATATCTATACCACATGTGACTGTACCTAAATCACCCTAGGCAAATACAATTTTCATTTTTCCTATGTTGCTGGGTATGTGAAGGGAAAGGGAACGCGAGAATAGATTGTCATATTATCGAGAAAGCACGAGAATTCAGTAACCCGACCTACATAAATAAGCTTTATTGATTTTTCAAAAGCATTTGACTCTGTGAAATGTGGAAGCTTGTGGAAGACGCTATTGGAAATTGGGCACACCAAAATACCTTTTGCATTTTCTTAGAAAACCCTAGAGAGGAAGAACAGCTTCAGTACGGACACACCACCACATTTCGCAGCTCTTCGATCCCAGTGCAGGTGTCCGCCAGGGATGTATTGTATCGCCTCACCTATTCAACATCTATATACAAATTTTGCTAATGACCCTCGACGACTGGACTGCAAGTGTTACGATTGGTGGCTACAATATTTCAAAATATCGCTACGCTGATGAGTGAGACAACACAGCCTTGTTTGCGACTAGTGCTGCCCATACGGAGGAAGATAGATAGATAAGATGAAGCGCGTGAGTCGTACGTTTGGGTTAAGGATTAATCGGAGTAAAACCAAGATGATGATTGTAGACCCTAGAAACAGGTAGTGGTGCAGAGCAGACCAGAGGGTAATAGGCCACGCGGGAGGTCATAGATGAGTGGACCGATCAAATCCGCGGTTGGAGGCCCTGTTAATGGATGCCAGACAGTCATATAATAGAATTAGATGGAGAGGTCGTGAAGCTAACGACAATCACATCTGCGATTGGTCACAATTCATCGTGACCACGACCCCTCCTTCACGAGCGAAGGAGTTTTTAAAGACCGAGATTTTCAATAACATTACGCGTCGCTACCAACATTTAGATACTCTTTATGAAAAGTTTATTTTTAAAATGCCCGTTTTTTATAATTTTCCGATTGACTGAGTTCGTGTCATCGTGCATTGGAGTGTCCAGTTTCAGTGCGTAGGGTCGGGGCACCCCACGCAAGGGCAACATATTTGTAAGGGGACAGGTATTTGTTTAGTGTAATAGATTATTGTTTTTTGTTTGTTGTAGACATCTTTAAAACATGGATATTGAGAACTTAGTTACGAGTACTTAGCGATAATAAAGTACATCAGACGCACACTCGAGCTGGATAGTATGCCATAGTACCAACCTTGCTAATTGACTTATCTTTTCACCGCCGCATGAGCTACTCTCGTTCACTCAACCCACTTAAACTAGAATAAAGACGCATAAACTTCGTCCAGTCGATTGTATAACCAACTTTTACCACTCTCTAGAGAAGACATTCTTAAAATACCTAAGGTCAAGGCGTTATGTCCTAAGTATGTACTGTATGCAAGGTATATTTACCTGACTCAACACGCAGATGTGATCGACGTTGTAATCATCGGCATGCGTGCGTACAAATCTGTTGCACAAACAAGACTTGCCTACGCCAAGCTGCCCTTTCTCCTTTTCAGTACCTGAGAAAAACAAGAATTGATTAGAGATACAGCATTCGTTGTGCACAGGAGTTTTTTCAGGGAGGCTTTTGTCCAACAGTCTAACGCCTGTCAGCTGGATCGCCATCAGTCAGATATATCGTCAATAGAGGCCGCAAAAGATATTGACGGTACTGATCATCTCAAGCAATCACGAGTAGCTTTCAACTTGATGATTGGTACTTGTCACTTACGTTTATTTATCTATGGAGCGACCAGTGTTGAATGATTTTATCAGACAACAGGTCAACGTCCCGTCAATCAGCAATTGAGAGCATCGTGATCGTGAAAAGTTATTCTAATTTTTCTAGATTCTTCAGAAATGTATATGTAATCGTCTTTAATCGAACCTTGATCAGGTCCGCCTTGTAATCAAGATAATGAAGTGATTGCAGCTTGAGCAGCGTTTAGCAACACAACAGTAGACTCCTTGCAGGAAAGTGTATAAGCTAGTGGAGTGAATGGGAACCAATATACTCGGAAAAGGCAAAGATGATGATATCATGGGACTGTCGTGTCACCTGAATGAATAGTACCTACCATTCATCAACACATTCATTCAACACTAACTGACAAATGCAACTTTTTAACTCACTTTACGACTGACCCCATTAAATGCCAGTTCTTGCGTAAGCTATGACATTTAACTTATTTACCACGAATATTAACGCTAATAAATTATTACAGTGACTCAATTAACCTAGTATAACATCTACGTCCTTATTTTCCCTTTACCAACACAGACTCGAAATCGAAGAGAAAATTCAGAGAAATTAGAATTTTATCCTCTATATTTTCCATTTTCTTTTTAGCGTGTTTTAAGGTACAGATTCTGAGAATGAACTAATTTAGTTCAAAGGAAGTACGGCTCTTCTATCTTGCTTTAGTTGTATGAATGGAGAGAGGTATAAAACCAATTCGCGGAACACCATAATCGCAATGTGCGCGTTCATTCCCGGATCTTTTGAAGATGCGCGCAATTCTATGAGAGGTTTCAGATTAAGAATGATAGGTAGTGGATAACCTTTGTAAGGTATTTCGTTTAAACATCAAAAGTGGATTCTTATGTCAATTTACGTGGGAACAGTTTTTCAGAGTAAATAAAGAACCAAAAATTCGAATACATGTGACATAGATCTACCATCACGTACTGGGCCCGCGTGGTGAATTACGGCCCACCGAGAGGAGGCTTGTATCCCAGCAGTGGGCACAATAAAGAGGCTGATTATGCTATCCTTAAATATAAAGAGGCTTTCAAAATCTTTTTCGCCAATAACTAAGCAAATATTTTTATGATTGGTGCTTGAATGCTGAATGTGTGATTGAAATGTTAGTTATGACCAATTAGAACAAGCTAGAATTTTTGGATACAATGGTCTTATTAAAATTCTAGCGTATTCTTATTTTTATCCTAGGTGTATTAGGGTATGGTCACCATACCATTTTTTTATCCTGCATTTTTTTTATCTAGGATAAAAAAACAAACGTTTATCTGTGCCATAAAGCTATGAGTAAAGGGAAGCAGCTAAACGGACCATCCCATTTTAATAATCTACCTTTCTCTAAGACTGCATGATGTTTTCAACCAAAATCAAACACAGCCAACCCATTATCCATATGACAACATTTTATCAACTTTCTCTGTACAAAACAAACAATCTAACACCTACGCTTGATAACAGGAAGTTGTGTAGATAACAATGCAACAATAGACTAACTATTGACAATCACTTGCTCTAATACTTTGAATGGGGGCTTGTTTTGTACAATCTTATTGTGTTCATTGATTTCTAGGCCTGATGTTTAAGGGCTTTCGGTTTTCTCGGCCTGATTTATTGGGAGGATGGTTAGGTGAGTATAGGCAGATATAATTTTTTTCATCATCATCATTTCAGTCGAAAAACGTCCACAGCTGGACGTAGGCCTTCCCCATGCTCCGCAAGTTTGACCAGTTCTCCGCTTCCCGCATCCAGCGGCCTTCACAAGGTCATTGGTCCACCTTGGCCTTCTAGCTCTCCATTTTTTTAGCATCGGCGATTGGCAACCGAATGCTAAGGTCGTCAAAACGCGATGCAGTATCGATGCAGAAGTCTAATTGTCGATCGCTGATGCTAATGCCTGTTTTGAGTTTGAGTGTGGGAGCCGTCGCATCCGATGAGGCCTGCGCTGCCTGTCAGATTCTTCAGGAGTCGGTACGTTCAAAGGTGTGGTGGGGCGTGGCGCAGCGCGGGGGCGCCTGTCACTTTTTGCTGTCTTTATATGAGAATACTCGGCACGGCCCGCGACAGGTCTCGACAGGAGACGCGATGCGAGACGCCTGGCGCGGCCCTTCAGTAAAACGGGCTGAGGGAACGCGACATAATAGCTCGCTTTTATTTACGCAGTCATGTAAGTGTCCCCCCCAGTGGGTTCCCGCATTGTCGTTGCGGGGGGGCTCAGTAGCCGTGGTCCGCTCCCACGGTGAAGCGAAGAGGAACCCCAAGGTGGGGCCGCTCGTCAGGGCTTTTGTCTCCAAGCCGACGACGTAGCGGCCAGAATGTAGGTTGCGGTGAGGTGCACCGCAACTGAGGCGGGCCGCGGTGTCGAATGGGAGGCATCGCGGCTGAGGATTACAGGCTGCGGAAGAGGAGGAGTGCCGGTACTTCTGAGTAGCGCTCTTCCCTTCCGTGGCCTGGACGGGGCCGCCACCGTTTGATGGCGGACGCGGTGGGGCCGCAGGGGAAGAGGAGTGTCGGTATAGCGTTGGCCGCTCTCCCTATCCCCTGCGGCCGAAAAGTGGTAGGCGGCGGGGCCACTGTGCTGACCCGTCGCAGGGGGACCAAGGGCGCCAGACACGGGTTCGTCTGGGGCCCTTTTGTTACTTGGTTCCTGGGGTGGTCACGGCGTGCCACGTGTCCTGGTGCGCCGAACTGGTGGGGTCCGCAAGGGCCGATGCCTGCCAGGGTTGCGGGTTGTTCGAAAGAGATACCGCGGCCCCTGGCACACAGGCAACTGAGGGAACACGGGTGGGTTTTAGTCAGTAAAAGTCTGACACGCCCTCCTGCTCCACCCAGAGCAGGAGAAGTTATTTGATGATTTCCCAACCTCAAAAAAAAAAAAAAAAAAGTCATGTAAGTGTCACCTAGTGGCCTAGTGCTGATAAAAATGGATCATGTATGCTATGACGCTTAGGCTATTGCTTAGGCTTAGACAATTAGCAGCAGCTTTGTTATCCATGATCTGCTAAAATAAAACTGTGATCATGTATTCCTTCTTTGACATTGTAGCAGACATTGAGAGGCCTATATTATAGAAGGGAATGTTACTAATACAGTGATTAAAAGAAAATCCTACTACTAGCACTCATATCAATAACCACTGTGATAAGAGACATGTTTATGCCTTATCTGTAGTGGCAAATTTTTAAGTCTTTAAGGCACTTGAGGTGTGATTAGAAGGGACAAACAATCATGGCTAAATTCTTATGTCTTTTCCTTTGAAAGTTTTTATTAATGTTTATGTCTTACTAAAATAATACTATAGCCTTTCTGCAATGTCGGACAGTGTTATAATAAAATCTGATAACTTAATATTAGACTTGAAAGTCACTAATGTATGTATACTGCCGAACCCTTTGGGAAGAAAAAGCATGATGTTATGTATGCAAGTTCATCTGCACCTGTAACATATCCTGATAAAACAATACCTTCACAGATAATATGCATAACAAAAGATAAGATATCCTTACCTATGTCATAACAGCAGATGGTGATGTAATTTTTACAATTGATAATCATCTGACAACCACACATGAATTTATCTCCTACATATTGTCACAATAAAGTTAATAATCTGTTTTTAATATATTAAACATTGTTGAGATCTACTTCCTGTTATCTGTCTGTTATCAAGAGAAAGTGAAGATTTGTATTTGATGTATGTATTGATAGTTCAATGGCTAGTTTTGGAAATGATAATTGTTTTTTTTTCATAGAGTCTCAGAAGCAGCCCGGTGCCTAGATCTGTGCCCATTTGATGGCAATAGGCTCGCCCCCTACTACACTTAAACTTAACTGGTAAAAAGTGAGTGTACTAAAGGTAGAAATCTGAAGAAATGTGAGTGTATAATAGGATACACCTCTGGCAAAATTTGAGTGTACTATTGGTTCACCTCTGGGAAAATTTTAGTGTACTATTGGTTCACCTCTGGGAAAATTTGAGTGTACTATTGGTTCACCTCTGGGAAAATTTGAGTGTACTATTGGTTCACCTCTGGCAAAATTTGAGTGTAGTATTGGTTCACCTCTGGCAAAATATGAGTATATCGCGGGCAACATAATGCAGTAAGTGAGTGAAAAATGGTTATGTGAATTTACCAGTTCTGATTTTAATGAAACCATATGTGCAAAATCCATAAGGCTATAGTCACTCTCATGGTTGGTGAGCAGCTGGAGGCAGTATTGTTGTTTTTCTATGCGGGTACACCAGTTACTGTTAGCCGAGTCTTGCTACTACTGGGTAAATGCCTCATGACTTCCAGTGCTCCCGATCCAGGTTTATACCTAACAAGCATAAATGCTCAGTCCAGACCTCTTCCACCAAAGTATTTTTGTGTTAACAGGGACTCAGCATTCTTTGTTGTCTATCCATACTGTAACTTATGTATGTGGTACTGTACTGTAAAATATGAGGAAAGAAAGCTCATGTTCTTGTTTTATGTTTGTTTGGTCTAAAACCCACCTTTAGAAACATCACAAAAGATTTTCCCACAGTGTAATGGTGATTTGACTCTTTAAGACCAATGAACAAAAAGACTAAATAAACTTTCAAAATAAATTAAATTACTATTATATGAAGTAGACAATTACAGACTTAAGGGGAATCTAGTCCCGGGCTCAAACTCACTGGTGGGCCTAGCTAAAATGCACGCTGTCTCACCAGGCATTGTGTCCGACAGAGGTAGTATCAGTGATGACTGATGAGCTGTTAGAAGTTAGTCTGCACGCACAACATTATTGAGTAAGATGCAGATCATTTATAGTAAAACAGGTGTGTATTTTTTTTTAAGCTCTTCGGAAGATCAGGTTATATGAAAAATTACTATTACATAAATCAATGTCCAATAAAGTTTATTGAACTTTTCGATATTTGAGCTTTGTCGGTACTGACTTGGTTTGGAGATTTTGCACTTCTTTTATTACATACTTAAAAACGCCCAAAGTTAGTTTAAATTAGCAAGAAAAACGAATCTTTGTTGGATCCTAAACTTTTGAATAGATTTTTATTTTAATATTCTGTTTCTGTACAGACAATATTAACCTTTAGATCCTGGCGAATGAGACACAATTCATTTTCTACTGTGTGGGCACGCATGAGTGCCCTTCCGGATGTTAGAGGTTAATAATGACACAAAACCATACCATGTTTAATTTTGGATATACATTGTCGAACAGTGGAGTAATACACTCCCGAAGTTCATATGGAAAAAATGCTGACCAGATTCACCTTAAGATGATGTAATGTTACTGTAACTATGGAAAAAATAAATAGTAATTTTACTAATTAGATTAATGCTAAACTAATTAATTTTTCATTGAATAACTAATAATATCAGTCAGTATGTGCCTGGACATGATCACTTGAACCACAAAAAGACATTGATATATTCAATAAAACCTGATTTTCAGCACAGCATTCAATTGCAGAATAAAACCAATTGATCAAACACAAAAACAGGTTAATAAAAAGGAAAAATTGGCTATGAATGGTACAATAAATACAGCATATTAAGAATAGCATGTGTGTACTTGAAGGTCATGATCATCTTAGTTTAAACATGGTCTGTGTATGAGAGTATGATTGTATATTGGTGTTCTTCATCAGTGATGACTGAGTGGCAGAATGGCAAAAATGTTTTAATAGGTACATAGATGTATAGTCAAAAAATCATGACTATGAAAAAGATGTGAAATATTTTATTAAAAATAATGTTTTTCTTACCAGAAAGTCCGACGACAGAAACTGTTACCAGCTTCCCGCCGGTATTATCCGATTTCTTAGCCATTTTACTAGTTTATCACTCAATAGGTTCACAATATGTTAAAATATTATAATTACTTGATACACACATCACAACACTAAGCAGACTGTTCGCTTATCAACACTGAACTTAATATGTACATCTAATGTTTTAAATCACTGAAATTAAAAATTTAATTAAATTCGATAAATTATTGACTTAGAATGAATAAATTTTACGTTTAATGGAAAATAGTCTCATAAAATATAGGTTTTTGAGTTAAAATAATAGTTATCAGTGGATTTTGTACATCGGACAACAGTAAATAGTTTGCCAATTAAATGAGAAAGGACGGGAAATGATAGCCAAGGCTCGCCAGATGTGCCAAGTCGGATCACACGCCCTATTCAACCCTTGTCTTCAAAATCCCTCAATTACACTTTATTATACAATTTAAACGCAAAATAACGCTAATAAAATAAAATACACTGTATAATTATGCTTAGAAAGCGATAATTTATCGTCCCTTCTATTCCCGTGCACTTTGACACATCAATTTTTATTGGCGAGCACGTCGGAGTTATTAATGATAGCTAAGCGAATTATGAATGAATTTATTGTTAATTTAATTAACATTACATGAATAATGAATTCTACATTTTACTACTATATTTTGAGATTATTTTTCGTAAAAAAACGCAGTAATTCTTGACACAACTCGCTTTGCTTTGTACTACAGTCCTGCCATCATGAAAATTTATTTAATTACCATAGAATATAGATTAGCCTTGACATAGACTTTCTGATTTACTTTCACAGTGCAACACTGTCAATCAAAATGTTTCTAATGCTAGTAACACACGCAGCGTCTTAATCACCAGTGACTTGAAAATCTCACGTCAACCGATATTTGTACAGCATTTGACCACTGGTTTATTTACCAACGATGTCAAAATAATCACCTGTTTCGAATAGTCGCTTTGGTGTTCAGTTATTTGTAACCCACTGATGGCTAAAAACTTAGTGGCGGGTGGGTGACACACCGTCACGCCTGTCTTACACAAAGTTAAAGTAGAACTTAATTTACAGACATTCGTGGGTAGTGGTGAAGGCTTAAGGTTTGTTGTAATCATAACTTTTTTTTAAGATTTTATCCAGTATCCATACTGGATACCATAAAATCCCCGACGACATTGTGCCTGAAAATAAAATGGACTCTAGATCGACTAGTAGAAAAACAAACCCTCCAGTCAATAAAAAACATTTTGGAAGACAATTATACACTCTAAGGGACAAGGACAACCCACTCTAAGTTGTACATGTCTCTTTGAAGGATAGCTAGACCCCAGGTACTGTTACTACAGGTACTGTACTGTAAGTGTCCAATGGAATTTTTTTAAGCAACAATAACTACTCGAAGGAAGCTGCTATCAGTCAGGATGCGAATAGCTGCTTAAGGTGAAAGCTCCAGGCCCCAGGGTAGTCCACGTAATTCTTTGTTTTCGGTTTTTTTTGCAATTTGCAGGTCAGTACCAGATTGTATGTTGAATAAATATGATTGGCGACCGTAACGAAACATGGCTTTACATAATAAATTAAGCCTTGTAACAAAGAGGCGCTTCGTAAGCTAGACGCCATTCAAGCCTTTGGATCATCGTAGGAGCAATGAAATCCTACCTTATAATAAATGCGATCCCGGTAGAATGTGCAGAGCTACCCCTTAACCTTCAATACTTAGCAGGTAGCTACCTGTCAAAAGTTGTCACCCTTTCGTCCCATGTCTTACTTCTAACCACAGACATATAAAATTATATGTCTGTGCTTCTAACCTTAGAACAAATCCACTAATCTTTAGAAGTAACCCCTTATTGGAAACATAAGTCGCTTCCCCCGCCCATGAACAGGTACAGAGAACTTAAATACTTCTCCTCACCTGTTTGTCAGTATCCCGCCCTACCAGTACCCAGTATTCTTGCCAAAAGTCGTTTTGGAGCTTGGTAAGTGGAGAATTAGATCGGGCAGAGCGTTTATTCTGAAAGTTGGTAATGTCACAAATAGCTGTCAAATTTGACAGCACAGTTGGCGCAGTGGTTAAGCGATTGACTGCTGCGCTACGTGTCGCGGGTTCGATTCCCGCACGGAACAAATATTTGTATGACCTACAAGTAGTTGTTCCGGGTCTGGCTGTTTGTGTATGTGAGTTTAAATGTTTGTACACGCACCCACAATACAGGAGAAATTCCTAGTGTGGGGCAACGTTTTTTAGATAAAAAAATATTTACCTGTTTTTATAACTTTGTTAATATTACTGTATGGAAGTATGAAATATCGCTAACTAGTGACCTAAAATATGAACAATGACTTGCAAGGTTCTCTGCCCTTTCGCCGAAAATTGTTTACCAGATTTTCACTTGCAAACTAACGTTTCGCAGAATTTTATTTCGCAAAATAATCATTTGCCAACTTATCATATAATTTTGTTTTATTTCCCAACCACACAGTTACCATCTGTACATTGGGCACGCCACGATAGCGGCGGTAAGTCCCCTCTTCGAGGAGTGGCTTGAGGGGCGGCATGGCGTCCTCACCTTCCGCCTGACGCAGGTCCTCACCGGACACGGTTGTTTCGGGAGGTTCCTATTTCGCATAAGGCGGGAGGAAACGCCCGGGTGTTTCCATTGTGAAGATCGCCCTGAGGACACGGTGGAGCATACGGTGTAAGTCTGCCCGGCTTGGGCGGAGCACCGCCGTGTCCTCGTGGATCGGCGGCGGCGATCCTCGCGTCCGGCCCTGGTGCAGGCCATGGTACGGAGCGAGAGTGAATGGTTAGCCGTCACCTCCTTCTGCGAAGCAGTGATGCTCGCAAAGAGGGAGGCGGCGCACGTGAGGGAGAGGCAGTATATGCGTCGTCACGGCCGTAGTCGTCGTGGGAGACGCCCAGGGCGTCAGGAATCCCAGGCTGATTCCCGGCCACCGTAGGCGCAGGCTTGCGGACGGCGAGTAATGGGTAGCTCGCTGTCCGGTAACGACCAATCCCGGGTCGACGGTGCGTTGTGTTCCACGCGCGCCTCAAAGAAATGTCAGCACCAAATGGGGGGGTCCGCAAGGGCCGATGCCTGCCAGGGGTGCGGGTTGTTCGAAAGAGATACCGCGGCCCCTGGCACACAGGCAACTGAGGGAACACGGGTGGGTTTTAGTCAGTGTCTAACACGCCCTCCTCGTTTGATGATTTCCCACCCAAAAAAAAAACCATCTGTGCATTTGGTCTGCTTTTCATAATGACACTTTTTTAAATGCCAACTTTCAAGTAGCAGAATGTTTTAGTTTGCATAATGTGACCTAACATAACTTAACTGTTTCCTTTTACAAAAGCGATTCGCTTCTGGCACATCACCAGCCGCTGCTGCGGCACGCTCGCTTCGCTCGCTCGGCTCGTGCGTTGTTTGTCAAACTATAACCTAACCTAATCTATCGTAACCTAAGATTTCTATTGCTACACTGATTTAAAAAAAACTTATTTTTTTTATTTGTCTAATAGTTGTGTGGCCTAGTGAAATGTTTGACAAATGATAAATGTCCCAAACGTTTTGTGTCATTGTAATAATCAGCATAGCAACAATTCTACCAAATGAAACGTTGTCATATAAAAATTTGATAATCGTTAGTTGTCAAAGTGAAACATCGCCGAAACGTTGGTTAGCAAGTGATAATCTGCCAAACAATTTTCGGCGAAAAGGCAGGATACCGATTTGCAATTATAACACTAAATTTGATGTTGTAACCGTTTTAGGTGTAAAAAGGGGTATTTGGAAAGTTTCCAAGTTCTTTTTTTACATCTAAAACTAAATATTCGGTAAGATATTAATTATTGCATTTCATAATCAATATTTTAGGTCACTAGTTAGCGATATTTCACATTTCCATACGGTAATGTCGCCAAATTAATCAAAACCGTGAAATATTTGACAACTATTTGCGACGTTGCCCATTTTCAGAATAAACCACAGATAACTATATACTAGTCGGAGAGAATAAACGCTCATAAGAGGTGCCTCCCCCCCCGGGTTGGAATACTCCACAGATATGTCTAAATGAACTCCAACAGGATGCACAGGAATTGCAACATACTTCCAGAATTCCACGATTGCACTTCTCTTTCAGTGCCCTCTAGGAGTTTCGGGGAATGTATTGTAATTTTAGAAGCAATTAATTTCACTATTCAAAATTTTGTCACTTTTTCATGTTCTTGCAGTTTCAATCAGCATAAAATAAATTAAAAACAAAAAATTCATAATAAAACCATTTTAGACATTCAAAATGTTTTGTTCACTTGCTCGAACAACGATTGCCATACCAATACCCATTCGAGTTTAGGTGGCAAAGAGTACACCAACCACCAACTAGTTGGCTTTTGGTACAGACGCCAGCACATCAAGCTACTCCAATCTGTCAAATTTCATTGATAGATTTTCAACTTTATTACAATACAGTAAGGTTCATGTTCAATTGGGAAAATTTTACAGTTTGGGATAGCTTGACCTGCTGGCGTCTGTACATACATCCAACCCTGTTGACCAAAAACATTATGTCGTCCATAGCTTCAACTTATGGGCCAAAACCAAACTTAAAATGCATAACGTGTGGTCCTCAATGTGGCCGGTAGGCTCAAAGCTCAAAAGGGCGTACTACGCCAGTATTCAACAGAAACCTGGTGGAAATCTTAGTTTTTTTTAAAGCACTTAACTATGGAAAATAACTGTTTCATCCTTGTGTAGACTCGGAGACTCGATCACTGCTACAATCCAATATTCTTCAACAGTTCCTTGTGCGATTGCGGTCTTGATGAATGTACACACGCCTACACATCAAGCTATTAATTTCCAGTATAAGCTGATCTCGCATTGTATAGGATTTCCGTACAGTGCGAGATCAGCGTAAACCGGAAATGTATAGCTTGATGTGTAGCTGTGCGTACTCTGGAACATATAATTTTTCATGTCCTAAAAACTCCCATATTTTTTAATTATGACATACAAAATTTAAAATAAAAAATTTAATAACGATTCCAACTAATTTCCAATTTTCCCCTAAACGTATCCAAGTCCTTTCAAAATGTCAGTGATATAAAAAATGAAGTAACCTGTGAAAATTTTGTGATGAACTGTGTCGTATTAAGGTGGAATAATATTTATATGATAACTAACAAAACTTGTCTTGTGCTTTCAACTACTAACATTACAAGTAACAACTACCTTAAACCACAGACCGTTGATACTCTTACGGGAGGACAGTGTTATGTAGACCTGTCAACAGGCATTAACAAAATAGAAAATAGTTAACAAATCGAAACATATATTATTGAGTCTATAACGCCTACAATGTTCTCACTTTCACAAATTATATAAGAATCAATACAACGTCTAACATAATAAACGCAAGACCTCAGACACCCCAATGGGGTAAAAACTGAAATCTCGTCATAGGTGGCAGCACTGTTCCCCATCGACAAACCGCCTTTACTTTTGTTTATTTATCATAGGTGTCGATCATAAAAATCTTTTTTTAAAAGAATCGAGCTTTTATTATAACTTGTTAATAAAACTAACTAAAAAGTTAAAAATAATTTAACCTCAATTATTTAAATAAAAGCGTGTTACTAATAAGTAACACGCGCGCGTAAATGTTCTTTATTTCTCGTGCCATCAATAGATGGCACGAGAAATAAAGAACATTTATTTCTGGGCGTCGGGAATCCCAGGCTGATTCCCGGCCGGCAGGCTTGCGGACGGCGAGTAATGGGTAGCTCGCTGTCCGGTAAGGACCAAGCCCAGGTCGACGGCGCGTTGTGTTTCACGCGCGCCTCAAAGAGATGTCGGCACGAACTGGTGGGGTCCGCAAGGGCCGATGCCTGCCAGGGGTGCGGGTTGTTCGAAAGAGATACCGCGGCCCCTGGCACACAGGCAACTGAGGGAACAAGGGTGGGTTTTAGTCAGTAAAAGTCTGACACGCCGTCCTGCTCCACCCAGAGCAGGAGAAGATAATTCGTAGAACCCCGCATATGTGTTGTTTTAAGCATTAAAGTGTTATGTATCTATGGCCACTTGGCCACCTACCAGCTCCATCATCAGACCCTGGTTACCATCTTGCACCAAAGTACTCGTCAAGGCGAATCACACTAGCCAAAACTCGATGGGGTTGCGTCGTTTCAATACAGAGTTCCTATGGCCACCTTCCAGCTCCATCATCAGATCAGTACCATGTCAGTCGGTGACTTTGGATATGTATTGAATTTTTTTGTCACCGCGCGCCTTCCGAAATTATTTTTCACTTTGTAGTGTTTTTTTGGAAGTCAGTTGTTTTTTTTTTAAATAAGTTTTTTTTTTCTTGGCAGGTTAAAATTATTATTTTTAAATTTTTTGTTCTTTTATTACAAGAACATAATAAAAGCTGGTTTTTAAAGTATATTTTTCTTATAATTTTAGTTATTATGAAAACCAACTCGAAGATGATCTTCCTGACTGAAAAACTTAAGAGATCTTAATTCTAGCATTGATCTAATATGATACACACACACATCTTTATCATGGTATCAGACCACAAGTGCCTGTAGGTAATGAAATTAGTGAGCATAACCAATATAAGAATTTCTCCCACTAGAGTCCTCAAGTTCTTCTTCTCTTTATTAGTTATTCTATTTGTCACCCTAACCGGTGTCAATGCATTCTCTCGACGGCTGAACTTTAGCTGTCAAATTCTTAGACGCTGGTTATTAGCAACACAGCAACATCTAAAGTTTTCATCCCCATTGCGCTTGGCGGTAAAACATATTTGATTGATTTTAACACATTTGTGTGAACTGCAAACACATGATGACTATTTTTCTGCAACCCCAAGTCACTAGCTGCATGAATGTTTTCCTGAAAAGAGTATCTGGCCTTGAGCGGTCTGCATTATGAAATTTTCATGCACACGGTGTGTGTGACAGATTTCTATCTAGAAATCTTTGCAGACCTACTGTATTATTAAATCTGTGTAACAGAGAAAAATACCTTCAGGGTTGCTACGTGGAGATAATTTCTCGCCTTGGTATATTTTGTTCTTGTAACACTGAGTTTGACAGTACAATTACGAAAACACAAGCGCATAAATGTCTCCCCGCGATATTTTCGTAAGAAATGACTTCTACAAATGATGGAAAAGACGTGAAAAGTAATCAAACAAGTGGCCCAAAAGGCAAAACATATTACATTGAACTTTATAAGGTAAGTTTTATTCTTATAATCATCAAGATTACTGTACATACCGCGACGCCGTTGTGCTGGTGAAGTTCACTGTGGCCGCCATATTTGTCGTCTATGAACTCTTGTTTTCGTATATTTCGGTGATCTGTTCTTTATTTTGGACAAAATACACTATTTATTAAGAGAACAATATATTGAAAACAATAATTGGGCCGTAAAAAGTTAGTGGAATGTCTAAGTTCTATAGATGCTGCAAGTGTATGTACAGTGAAAAATCATGGTAGATAAAATTGTGTTTCAATAATAATGAAAATTCATGTTTAATTGTGTGGTTAAAACTTCCCTTTTCGCAACTGAGTTTTCATAATTTTCTTATTTGATGAGATAGTGGTAATTGAGAGCTATGATCATGTACTTTGTAATCATCAGTAGGTAATGATGACGGACAGCCATTATGCATAACAAAACATCGAGGAGTCACGTAGCACCTCAATATTTATTTTTGTAAAAAATTGGGAGTTCTATTTTTGCGACGATCCTTTTGCACGTGGGAGGTATATGAGTTATAATACTCATCAGCTGTTTCATTATTCTAGGTGTGCCTTTTGTCCTGACTCGCGAAAGTAGGCTCAAATAAAACTGCTAATGTGTGACTACATTGTTCTGGTATAACACATCTTAGACGGTTCAGATTTCATTGTGGGTATTTTTATTTTGCCATGTCCGCAGAAAATACTTTTATGCTTCTCTTGCCATTATCTTAAAAAAAATTCGTATGCCTCATTATAAAATAAATAAGGTTCATCTTTGTAACTTCAGTCCAAAAAGGAATAACTTGCAGTTGCTACTTTTCAAGAGAAATGAAAATGTTGTGTCTCCGGAAAAGTAACAATCTGGATTTATTTCAAATTTTGTTCCTGATACTGATTTGTATCCCCAACAACCACATCATTATTCGGCCTTAAAAATCATAACTATCAATAAAGTACTGATCTTTCTTTCAAATACCATGGTGTTATCGCAAAAACACCCATAATTTCTACAAGATACAGTTTAAACTGTTTTTTTTTCAAAAGATTGCCAAAACAAATACGTGTGTCTGTGTGCCAAATTTCTTATCACTTGAATGATAACAGAACAATTGTTACTTAATGTTATTGTAAGCACATGTCTATGATGATTCATAGTTAAGTTATAATAATAACATAGCCAAGGATCTATTAAAAAGGTTTTATGTTGAGAAGTGGATATTTAATAAAAGGCTTATGTTGAAACACATCGTTTTCTGACAACTGTTATTGTAATTGCTTTTACTATATTTCCACGGTTAACTACCAAGACCTGACACATTTTGACTTACTACTTTTTTGTACTAGTTCTCCTCTTAAACATTCTATCTCACATAATCACGAAAAATCTCCTAAATATGGCATTTATTCACTAAATAATCATATTTAAAATCAAGTATATTTTTGTTTTACTCTTATTTGTAATCACATAAAACTAGTAAGTTTTTTGAGTCAGTTGCAAACTTTTGATGTAACGCGTCAGGAGCTCTTGATGGTTAACCGTTAATTTGTAATTTCCTTCTTACTGGGGATTTCCCAATTTAACCTAGTCTTCAATATCAAACCAACTCACATGAATGTGTATAACATAAACAAAATTCGTCTTATCTATCAAATCACATCTTTTTTGCATTGTGTGTGCCTTGATCAAAAATAGGTAGTCTTAAATACAGGGTGGCAGCTGGCAGGGCAGAGACACACTTGTGCAACCTGTTACCCTAGATTCAGTACATGTTTCTGAAAACCCTGCAGTGAAAATTTTAGTTGGTTATTTAAAAGGAGGCATTTTACTTTTCACTATTTTTCTTTATAACCGTCTCAATAAAATTATACTAGGGAGTCTAGAATGTGCTGAATTCATGGTTACAGTTTGCACATCGATGTCCCTGCTACTCTTATGTAACCTTATCAATATAGTATTGAACAATAGATAAGTGTTGTGTTAACGCCCTCTTCTCCTCCTACTTTACTGTGTTCAACGGGGACCACAATGTCTTTGTGAAACCTACCACATTTGCACATTGTGGAATGCAAAAAAAATATTCAGTATTGAATTGATCTGAAAACTCACAAGGCCAGTGACATCCCAAAACTTAAGCTAATTTGAGGGGAAGACCTTTTTCTAAACTACTTGGATTTTGTAACTTGAGGTTCACTTTATACTTTTTAAATTGAAGTGATAGTAAATTGCCGAGTGGAAAAAAGTGGGTCCAAAATGTTTTTACTGTTGATTTAATACCTATTTAGTATCACCTGCTTCATTGGTTTAGCAGTTTCTGTTCCTGGTTTGATTCCTGGGTCAGATATTGTTGGCTTTTTTTATCAGGGATTGTGCCCGGTTGATGGCAATAGGCTAACCACTATAACATGAGAATTCAACATAACTGGCAAGATGTGGGGTTACCAAGGTACACCTAGAGATGTCAGCATCAACTGGTGGGGTCCGCAAGGGCTAAAGCCTGCCAGGGGTGTGGGTTGTTAGAAAGAGATATTGTGACCCCTGGCACATAGGCAACTAAAGGAACACGGATGAGTTTTAGTCAATAAAAGTTTGACACACCCTCCTGCACAGAAGAAGTTATTTGATGATTTGCCACCCAAAAAAATAATCACCAATGTACACCTCCGTCTTTCCCTTCCGGGATTACAAGCATGGTGTTATGTTTTATTCAGTATTGTCTTTGTCATGTCACACCGTTTTAAATCTGGGGTGAGTAGGGAAAACAATACCACTTGCAAAGAAACAATGGAGTTAAGGTATATTTATTTAAACTATGCGACTAGAATAGGTTTGACCTTGTCTAGACTATATTTATTTTGACTTGGATATTAATTAAGCACCTTATTGTTATATTTATCCAACAACTTGACTGTAGTTAGTATGACAGCTTGGCAGCAGCAGCTGAAATGTCATCAATAAAGAAAGATTTTCCTAGCCTATCCATTTTTGATTTTAATTTTATATCATGATAGAATTAGTTTAATCTCTAACTACTGATAACTGGTAAAATTCCATTAAATCTGTTAACAAAGTTATTATGTACTAAATAATCTATACTAATATTATAAAGAGGAAAGATTTGATTGTTTGTTTGCATTGCTACTCCGAAACTACTGAACCGATTTGAAAAATTATTTCACTGTTGGGAAGCTACACTATCCCCGGGTGATGTAGGCTATATTTTATCCCCGTATTCCCACGGGAACGGGAACTACGCGGGTGAATAGATAATATAATGAGCTGGATTATTCATGTTTTCACAATATACAAATTGAAGCCAAGTTAACAAACAACACTGTTAACTTGGCTTCAATTTGTATGTTGTGAAAACATAACTTTTTAGCATTAGCATAAGTTTTGATGGAAGAGGATTTTGGTTAGTTAATCAATCCCTTGCCCCCTTGAAAATCTTACTATAATATTATAAATGTGATTGTTTATATGTTTAGATGTCTGGGATGATTTGGGACACAGACAGTTTTTAAGTATTTTTGCACTTCCTAGACTGAAGCTAGTTTTCAACCTAGTTCAGGCAAATAAACAACTGTGTTCTATTTTTATTGTTAAGTTACTTATTATAAATGTGCCCATTTTTATAGATTAACGATTATTATTATACTTACTAGGATAAACTTAACCTGTATTATTAACAGGGGAATCAGAATCAGAATGCTTTATTAGTAAACATAGGTCAAATTACATTAGTTTGCGAGATCCTCTATGTTTTGCGCAAAGGCGTACAAATATATTTAATTAACATTGTCGAATTTATATAAAATCAATATTAATAGGTACATGCATATCGAATACAAATTGAAGAAAATAGAATCAATTTCATTACATGTCAAATAGATTAAAGTTACATGCCATAATAATGCTAATGTTAAATAACACACACTGACATTGGAAGCCATAACAAGTTTTTAAATTCTTACTCAGTACAAAAGTTAGCAAGATAGTTCTACAGATGAGTCATCTAGTTTCTTTCCTAGTTGACTTTACATCTTCGTACCAATTACAAGTTTGGTTAGTGACTAGTGTATTATATAAATACAAATATTCTTGCTGTAGGAGGAACAATTGAGAATATAATGTACTATGTGTTAGGTACTGAATCAGCATAATATGAATAAGATTATTATGGCTCAAGAGGAGCCTAACTTAGATATTTATCAATTGTATTGTTTGTCTGTAGAAATAACAGTTTCCAGTAATGGTTAAGCTGAAAGGATTACCTAAATAAAAAAAACTATAGTTGTGGCCAAACTGACAGCAGTCTGTGGGATTTCAATGTTTGTAAATAGTGACTTCAATCTTTGTAAATATGTGAACACCATCATGTATCTATCACATAATTAATTTGTCTGTCATTCCTTCATTTTACCTATTGTGATAAGATAATTTTATTCTAGGTGCGTTAGCTTATACAATTAGACAATTTTATATTATTTTATTGAAAATTTATATTATAATTTTTCGAGTTGGTGAATATTTTAAATTTAGTTAGTCACAATTTTATTTTTATCTGTTTTATATTTTAAATTTTGCATTTGCATTGTTTTATATTTTGCATTCAGGAACAGAAAACCAACGATAAATAGAATAATAACACTTTTTTTCAATTACAAACAATTATCATACAAAATATCAGTGTATTTGTTTACTTAGCAAACTGACGTCATACCCACAGACCAATATAGCGTCTACTGCGTCCAAAGTTTTCGTCAAATAACGTGCGAAATTTGAAAATGTAAAATTTTAATGCATTTTTAGAGCACATTTATGATTTTTTTGTGGTTTATTAGCACTTTAGATAGTTTCTAAAGTGCTAATAAACCACAAAAAAAATAACATTTTCATAGAAGAACTTTTCGAAACTTTTCAAAGAAGACACTTTTTAAAAATGGGTGTAATTACCCTATTGTGTATTACTCAGTAGAGCTTCCGAAAGAGTGGGTCTTAAAATGAATATGGACAAGACAAAGGTCATGTCCAATGCCCATGTAACACCCACTCTCATAACGGTCGGAGGCGCTGCACTCGAAGTACGAGTACGTGTACGTTTACCTAGGACAAACTGTCCAGTTAGGTAGGTCCAACTTCGAGAAAGAGGTCAATCGTCGAATCCGACTCGGTTGGGCAGCGTTCGGGAAGCTTCGCAATATCTTCTCGTCCCACATACCGCAGTGTCTCAAGTCTTCGACCAGTGTGTGTTGCCAGTGATGACATATGGAACCGAAACGTGGTCGCTCACAATGGGCCTCATAAGAAGGCTTAAAGTCACCCAAAGGGCAATGGAGAGCGCTATGCTTGGAGTTTCCCTGCGTGATCGAATTAGGAATGAAGAGATCCGCAGGAGAACCAAGGTAACCGACATAGCCCGAAGAATTGCCAAACTTAAGTGGCAGTGGGCAGGGCACATTGCACGTAGAACAGATGGCCGATGGGGTCGAAAAGATCTGGAGTGGCGACCGCGCACCGGAAGACGTAAAGTTGGAAGGCCTCCCACAAGGTGGACCGATGACCTTGTGAGGGCCGCAGGAGTCCGCTGGATGCGGGAAGCACAGAACCGGTCGAAGTGGCGGAGCTTGGGGGAGGCCTATGTCCAGCAGTGGACGTCTTTCGGCTGAAATGATGATGATGACCCTATTGTGTATTATAAAGAGGAACAATTTCTTTGTAAGTTTGTGTATGTTACCGTAAGATTGTGAACACCGTTAGTTTATGATCTATCTCGCAAGATTATACACTGTCGATAAATTGTGAACTGCACCATGCTGCTAACTAACCGAAAAGGTTAGCATAGGTTAGATTTGTGACCACCCGCTACTTCCAAGTTAGTGGCAGTTACTTGACTATTTAGTAATAGCGCAAGGTACTATCCGTCTTGATACGAGTTCACAATTTGACGGACAGATTATAAACTATCTAAAAATAGTGCGTTAAATTGTAAATGGTTTCTGCAGTTCACAATTTATCGACAGTTTGTAATCTCGCGAGATAGATTATAAACTGCAGGGTTAGTACGAGAACCGTAGAGAAGCGTTTTGTCGACTTTCTATTCTACGGTAGAGTAGAAATAGAAATTTCTACGGTAGAGTAGAAATAGAAAGCGTCATGCTAAGCCTGCTGACGATGTTCATTTTGTTCAGTTCATAATGTTACGGTGACATATATTTGGAGTAATCTCTGGAACCTACTAGTCTGATGTGAATATAAAAATGTGTGTTCTCATTTGATAGCCCAATTTTTGAGGAATGAATATGCTATTTAACCTCACTCCCTGCATGCACGAAATCCGTAGTTTGGGCCAAAGTACGGGTGTTTCCTACTCCGTATCACATACGGACATAAGATTAGTTCGGAGCCTGAACTAAGAGTGAATGACAGAATACCAACATGACTTGATAGTTGTCTCTACTCGCGATATGTTTACAGTTCGAAAAAAATTATTGTCACTTGTTTTGACGGAGCCATTACTTATCTTTGCTGACGGACAATACAGGAAATTTCCTAAACGAACATGGGAGTCACCGTTATTAAATTTGCACATCGAAATTATGACTTATGGTTAGGTACATATTTCTAAAGATAGTTGCAATATTATGATAATTTGATTTGCGTTAACTGTTCTAGACATTGCATGCCATTCAATTGTTAGTTTTATATAAATTTAGTTTACTTACAGAAAGTTCTTGTCTTTTTTAAATATATTTTTCGGGCATTGATTCAATACTTTTTACCCGACTGAGCCAGAAGGAGGGTTATGTTTTTCGAGTGTATATATGGATGTATGTAAGTATGTATGTATATTTCTTTGGCACGCTCTGTAGCCTAAACGGCTTGATCGATTTCAGCTTGAGAGGTGGTGTTAGATTCGTCTTAATTGTGAGAGTGACACTGGGTATATCAAAATTGTAAAAAAAGGCCGATTCTTGGCGCCATTTTTTTTTTCTCAAAACCTGTTGAGTGGGATATCAAAATAAAGAGTTTCATAATAGGTCTCATTAATTAACGTCAATAATAATTAAAAAAAAAAATGGGCGATTTTAGGCGCCATATTTTGTCTTAAATTTTTTTTTCTTCTCAAAACTTATTGAGTGGGGTATCAAAATAAATGGTTCCATAAATAGGTCTAAATAACGTCAAAAATAATTATATTAACTAAAAACTGTGAAATAAAAAAATATTTACACAATCAAAAAATCCGACTGACTAAGAAGGTGAACTTTAATTAAAAATGATTGAAACAAAAACTTGTTTTAAAAGGGTGACTATTAGACTGAATACTATAGCAATCTCGTGTAGGCAATAAAGGTCTTCATTGTAAAATTTAAGAAGTTGCCTCCGACTGCACGAGATGGTTTTTTGATTTTGTAATTTTTTATTTTTACACGCTTTATATTAGCTTCACTTGTATGTTTGTTTGTATGTAACCGACTCCTTTGAGCGCGATTTTGACCCACTTTAAACAGTCAGATTTCATTTAAACTTTGTAAACTTGTCGAGGACCGATGACAATTCAATAATTAAAAAAAAAATGAGAAAAAAAAAACATGATTTTGTAGTCAGCAGAACTAAAAAATAGAAAATAAATAATAGTTTAAAAAACTAAAAAACACGCTTTAAAAACCAAACTAAAAAAGGAGAAAACAATTTAATTCAATTAAAAAGCGTGGGGTGCTTGACATTAATTGATTATAAAAATACCTCAAAAAGCACCCCACGCTTTTTAATTGAATTAAATTATTTTCTCCTTTTTTAGTTTGGTTTTTAAAGCGTGTTTTTTAGTTTTTTAAACTATTGCTTATTTAGTTTGGTTTTTAAAGCGTGTTTTTTAGTTTTTTAAACTATTATTATTTGTACACTTCGTTCAAAAGTACCTATAAATAATCCAAATTAATTAATTGCCTTTGATGTTTTGATGAATACAGTTTTCAAAGTTGCTCTTTCTGATGTAGACAGACAGGTTATTAGATAGTTGAAGGATGATTCCGAAAATCCTAGAATAAATATTGCTGTAAATACTTCTCCCTTAGCTGGTAAGCCGTGTCTATTTTAGTCTTATCACTAGTGGAGACTATTAGTTCATAATAAAATTAGAGAATCCATAGAATTTAGCTCCTTAGTTCTAAGTTGAAGTTTTTAATTAAAAAAAAAAGAGAAACATAGTATTGTTACGAGCTTGGGGTTCGTGACAATTAAAAACTGCCAATATAAATTACTAAAAATAACATTTTAATTAAACAACATAATAACAACTCAAAAACACTAATTACAAAACACAATTGCACTACTGATCACTCGTAAGTCGCACTTGAAGATCGCTTTCGATTTTTTCGCATATATCGTTTGTCCAATACGGGGAGTATTATAAGCCACATGCACGTTGGTAATGTAAAAAATGCTTATAACGTTGTGCATCGAAAATGATGTTTTGTAAAATACTACTCATAAGCGCCCATTGGCCCCATTTGAGGACGGTGCTTTTTTATATATGTATATGGAAGATTTTTTTTTTAGTTTTTTCTAATAATATGTCTTACTAGCCTTTAATAGTTACGCCAATAAAGATTTTTTCAAAATAATATCGTTATTTTGTATTTGGGTCTATAAGGGTTAATTACAATCTTCAATCTAACACTAATGTATACAGGAAAAGTTTTTATCCCGTACGTAAGCTGTAACCATGAATTCAGCATATCATTCTAGACCCCCCAGCGCAGAAATTTTTCGTCGGTCATACAAAAAAAAACTTCTGTTCCATACATTTTGACCGCGTGGGGGGGTCTAGGCACTTTTCTATGAAACAGCTGATTTTGTTTAGTAAAAACGACGAAAATTTTCTTTGCTAACCCCCCAGCGAAGAAATTTTTCGTCGTTTAGAATGGTATGCTGAATTTATGGTTAAACTTTGCGCACTGAATAAAAACTTTTTCTGTATACCTACAACGAAATAATTAACGCAAGACCTCATACACCCCAATTAGAGTACTTATTGAGTTAAAAGCATAATACGATGATCAAAACTATTGATTGAATTTTCTTTGGCCCAATCAGTGGTAGGTAAAAACTTATATTAAAAGTTACTGAAATCGATTCAGTAGTCAATTAGGAACAAACTAGTTTCAGGTCTTGTGTCTATTGTTACACCTTGTATATATAATATACCGGCTGACTTTTTTTAGCGTCTGGACAACAATATGGCATGTTGTGTAAGTATAATAGAACTCATATGCGCTAACCTTTGCCTGGTAGCATTGATATAGAAAAAGTTCCGAATATCCTTAAAATACATGAAAAAGAAGACACCGTACGGCACTCGCGTAAAACGAATAATAGCCAAAATAGGTAATAGTAAATGGGCGTAAGCTGCGATTGCCTATGAATGGAGCATGACGATAGTGTGAGCGAGACACTAGCATTAATTTCGCTCTACATCTTTGCAGCTGATGCCTACACACTCACGCACACATTTGCGCGTGTTTATAATAATTTGATACACAGTGACGCGTGTCTTGAAACCGTAAACCAAATAAATTACGTCTTGTAAGGTCAGTAAAGCTTTGATAGAAATGTAAACAAACCTGTTGATGTTAAATTCTTATAACAATCACTCACATTCATCTGTATTTTGAGGGTTTTAACGCTTTAACATCCGTCGTGCTAGAAGTACATGTCCCGCAGATAATGCAGAGGAACGTCTTCCAACATTGTGTCGATAACTGACTGTATTATTTCACGATACGTTTTCCCTGTCAATCGACCTTCGATCCAAACTGGACCAATAACCTATGCGATCGACTTGCACCATTTAAATTTTCACCAGACAAAAAATAATACCTCATCATGGTAAGTTACTCGACTTTGGAGTATTCATACGTCATTATGAAAACAATCACTGGGCGGTTGAAGCACACGCAGAAAAAACAGCGATCGACGTCACGCTATGACTAATCGCAGTGGACTGGAGACTTGGAGCGAGATCAAAGACGCCGCGGGACACGGTACTCGGGTCGAAGGGCGCGCGGGTCGGGGGGGGGGGATGCGCATGCGGCGACACTTGAGCGGTACGCCTGCAAAAAAATATTAGTTACCTATCCCCGGCCGGCTTCAATCAAAGGATTGAATTTCGCTACGAATTCATTCATAATTTCTGCGCGTTGACTAGGGTGCCAATAAGTTGGATTTTGATATTATTTGCCGATTTTTTGTATTTTTTTTAATTTTTATTGTTTTTTAATTTTTATATGAAATGTTTACTACAAATAAGTAATAGTATTTATTGATAGGTTAATTTCATTTTAGGATTTAAAAAAAAAATGTTCAATTTCCGTGCCATAGGCTTCTACTCCGTTCACCTATTAACCCCTATTTTTTTCCAGACGGTAAAAAAAATCATCCGGTATATAATCATTTTATTATCAGGCAACTAAGGCCCATAGATAAAATACACAAAAATAATCTTAAACAATAATTACAAACTAATACATATTAAATAAACAGCTTAAAACTATAACTAAACACGTAAAGTTGTCGGCATCGTGTTTTGCTGCGAGGTGTCACGTAACCGTCCTCGGAAACGTCGCTATACGACACCTTTCGGCCAAAAGTCCTCTTTCAAGCAGTGCTGTAGATGGTGAGTTGGAATTCGTACAACGAATGACTTAAAGTTGACGTTGTGGCGCGATTCCAACCTTTCGACCCTCAGAGTCCAGTTGGTCTTCACTTTCAAGTACTGCACAACTTCCTCAATCTTCGTGGAATGATGCAGACGCGAAATGTACAGCTGCGTATATATACTATGTAAAAGTATTGCGGGTGGGATATAAATACATAGTCGCTTTTCAAACTGAAACCATGAATTTAGTAACAATTGTTAAAGGGCTAAAAAAAAATCGTGATTCATACAAAACTAATATCATGGCAACAGGTTGCGTGTCGATGTCCCTGCCACCCTGTATAAGGAAAAGAAAAAGGGACTAGCTCATTTTTCATCAAAAAGTTAAAGTTAGCTAGAAAACTAAACAAACTAACTAACACAAGCACAAGTTACTGTTGAACAGTTTTCATTGTAACACTATGTATACGTATATTCTATGTCTTGTTATGTATTCCTGTTTGAATTGAATGACGTGACATGTGTTTTATAAACTTATTGCTGTTTATTTGGACAAGTGGAATGTTATATTTCCTTGCTATCCTTCTGTGAAGTAGAAAACATAATTATAAACCCACATTGTGACGTCACTTAAATCGCTGCAAAGGGCTAAGAACTCTTAGGATTTAGGAAAAGGATTCAGGAAGTAAATTAGTGTGAGAAACTGGTTTGGACTGCAGTCAGGCTGATCAGCTGATGCCAGATTTCAGTTCTAGACAAGTGCTTATCAACACTCGCGCCTAAATTGGACGTAGTTAAGCAGAAAGGACTCAATCCACACAGTCACTTTTGAGTTTTAAGGGCGTTTGAAGTTTGACATTTTATGTGCTCTTCATACTGTGGGTTGAGTCGGAGTAGCGAGAAAAACTAGTTTCCGTGTACATTTAAAAAATAGGGTTTTCACTACATGATAGATTTGACCCTCAGGAGTACGATGGCATACTTATCTCAATTTCAATTTTGGCATAAGTGTGGATTGAGTCTTTTTCTTGATCCTTTGGATTCACAATGTTGTCCTTGACCACGGGTTTTTTGCACATGAACAAGATAAAATTTAGTAGTTATTAGTATTAGTTATCATACCAGATGTGTATAAATTTGGTCCAATTATACTTATGTTATCATTTGTGACTTCCTGCCTATTGATATGTTATTGTTATCTTAACTTGCTTTACTATAAGACAGTTTTTGTTGTCTAAGTTTAATAATAATAGATAAATGACCTTTGATGGTCCCTATTCAAGTTATTCTTGGATCAAAGGGTCACATTCTTCTGTACTTATAGTATTGATAAGACAGCATCAAGTATCACTCTATCTATTGATGTCGTTCTAAGATTATAGTTGGGTATTTTACTCTATATGAGAAATAATCTAAAAATATATTATTGAGATAGCTTAGGCAGAATGCAGTCGGAAAATGTTAGTTTTAGTTCATGAAATAACAAAATAAATTTTAAAATTCCATTCAAAGATTTTAGTTTTAAAAATCTGTTATTGAACACCATGAAATAGTAGCCGCCATGATAATACGTCATACAGAGTGTCAAATGAACAACTTTTATTATTTTCATAACCAAAGTAATTTTTATTGAAATAATATCTTACATTCAGGAAACAGCAAACCAACGATAAGTAGAATAATAAACAGAGGTCGGAATTAGGTAGAGTTATTTATGTACTTGCATCGAAATGTTGATATTAATATGGATCCACTTTATTCTTTCGTTGTAAAGTACATAAATAACTCTACCTAATTCCGACCTTTTAAAATAACATTTTTTTTTTAATTATAAACAATTATCATACAAATCAGCACATTTGTTTACTTAGCAAACTGACGTCATACCCACAGAGCAATATGGCGTCCACTGCGTCCAGCGTTTTCGTCAAATTACGAGCGAAATGTGAAAATACAAAATTTTTGTGCATTTTTATAGCACTAATCGATTAAATAAAAATGCTGTTTTTTTAGTGGTTTATTAGCACTTTAGAATCTAATTAGGACACTTTTCAAAAATGGGTGTAATACCCTATTAATTATTGCTACTGGTTAATGAAGTGTCATCAATTAATGAATGTGAGGATGTAACATGAACACACATTGAATATTGTAATAGTTTCACTTGCTGTTGAAAATGTGAACTTGATCTCGTAAAATGGGTTCAGTTATCTACTCAAAACATTGTAATTATGGGATGTTTTTGCTTTTTATGATAAATTATAAATTATTTTATTTCTGTAAGTGGGTTTGTACAATTACACGTCAATTATATTTTAAAACTAGATGAGGTCGGCGTTACCTATCTGACTACTCTGAGAATAAAGGCCGAAACAAACTCAGAGGTCACAGTATGTTTTTTAGTCCAGACATAATCTTGGTCAGATCATTTGAAAACCATGTGGATTGGTGTCTGAAATGGTCTTGAATCTTGATAGAAAGTTAAGCTTATCAGTTATGTTGTCGTTGGTCATAGACAGATTATTGTATTGTTCCCCATTCAGAAGATAATTTAGTAATACGATCTGTGTACTATTTCCAAAAGATTCTAATATCAACATTCTTTCTCCAGTCGCTCGAGGCGGGGCTGAGCAGCGACTGTGAGCTTCGCGAACGCACGCAACATCTGTGCGAGGCGTGGCGACGCATTCACAGTCTCTGCCAGCACTCTGCGCCCTCGACGCACCCGCATCTGCTGAGCTGGTTGCAGAGGCACACCGCGAGGATTGTGCTGCAGGTGATTTCATTCAGCATCATCATAACTTCATCCGAATGACGTTCACTGTTGGACATAGGACTCCCCCAAGCGTCGTCACATCGACCGTTCTTGTGCTGCTTGCATCCAGCGGGTTCCAGCGGCTCTGCAAGATCAACGGTCCCACCTGGGCGGCCTTACGCTACGTCTTCCTTATTGGCTCCATCGGCCAATTTGCGAGAAAATTGTGTGCCTTCTTAAGTTTAGTTATTCTTCGAAGAGTTGGCAAACTTACTACCACTATTATTAGCGTTATTACAGTTATTATAACATAATTCATATTGGAGATATTATCTTGATTAATCAGAAAGGACCATTACTGGAGGTCAATACAATTATATGAATTGTTATACGCAGTGCCAGCATTCTCGCCTAGTTCCCTCTGGTAAACTTCAACTATATTTACAACAATATTGAAGTGAAGATGATGAGATTTCTAGAAGTCTGAGAAATCATGATCTTTTGTCAATAGCAGAGTGCACAATTTTAGAATGACTTAACAATATAATTATGAAGACAGTGAGATTTCTAGAAGTCGTACAAATCAAAGAATCTTAGTTGCACAAAGTAGAATGAGTGAACCGTCACTAAACAATGTCGAAATATCAAACGTTGTGTTTGTATTGCTCATACCAATAGCCAGCTTGAAGCCTGAATAAAAATATATTTTCTAACACACCCAACTTCAGCAAAATAATTACAGAGATATTGTTTTAAACCACATAACCTTACTTACTTTTAATTTTACAACAGACGGAATGGCAGTCACCAAAAAGTAAAGATGAACACAAAAGTCTTGAGGAGGCCATCAATGCTTTCATCAAGGAGTGTGAGAATCGTTCGGGGAGCAGCAGGGATGCAGGTCCTCCGCCATGGGAGACACAACTGGTGTTGCGGGGCCAGTGGTTCAAGACGATACTCGGGAACCCTTGGGGGCATCCTGTGCTCAGGGTCCTCCTGGATCCTAGGGGGGAACCGTCCCCGGATGAGGAAGGTGGGTAGCACTTTTTTTGTCTTTGTGTTAGCTGGCAAGCTCATCTCTACACAGTAACTCTCTTCTAGCTAGGAAGTCAGAAGTTTGCTGATATGTTGATAATCTTGAGACTATAGTTGAATCAAATATTTTTCTTCTTTAGTTCCTCAAATCCTACTATAATAATAGGTCTTTACCTATGAAATTGCCGTTTTGTATGAAAAAATTTAAACGAATTTTTTTCATGTATTTTTTATTTGTATTAATCGAAGTAATCACCCATGCAATCAATGCATCTTTGCCATCGCAGTGGCAGTTTATTGATGCCCTTCTTAAAGAAATCAGCTGGACGGGAGGCAACAAATTCTTCAAAGGCATTTTGTACTGCCTCTCGGGTATTGAATTTTTTTCCCGCCAAGAAGTTATCCAAATTCTGGAAAAAGTAGTAGTCTGTAGGCGCAAGGTCTGGTGAGTAGGGCGGATGACGGAGAGCTTCCAACCCCAGTTCTTGCAACTTGGAGACCGTCTGCTGTGCAGTATGAGGTCGCGCGTTGTCGTGCAGGAGCAGCGGAGACGAGCGATTGACCAATGCTGGTTGGAGATGTGCCAGCTTCTCCATCATTGTGTTCAGTTCTTCACAGTACACATCTGCAGTAATGCTCACCCCGTTTGGTAAGAAGCTGTGATGAATCACACCGGCGCTAGACCACCAAACAGTGACCATCACTTTTCTAGGGGTAAGTTTTCGTTTAGGGCATTGTTTAGGTGCTGAACCAGGATCCAACCAACTTGCTGAGCGCTTGCGGTTATCAAACAGAATCCATTTTTCATCGCAGGTAACAATGCGGTTCAAAATTCCTTCATTTGTGTGTCTGTTGAGCACTGCAAGGCACGTCTCGACGCGTACTTTGCGCTGACGATCATTGAGTTCGTGGGGCACCCATTTGTCAAGCTTTTTTACCTTGCCAATTTGACGCAAATGGACCAATATTGTTTTGACGCTAACGTCGAAAGCTGCTGCTAATTCAGCCGTAGATTGTGTATCATCAGCTTCCACAATCGCCTTTAATTCGTCATTGTCGACCAAAGTCTTCGGACGACCGCGAGGTTCATTTTTCAGGTCGAAATTTCCAGAACGGAAGCGAGCAAACCAATAACAGGTGGTGCGTTGGTTTGTAGTGTTAGCTCCGTAAACGTCGTTGATGTTGCGTGCCGCTTGTGCCGCGTTGCTGCTACGACGGTACTCATATTCCATAATTACTCGAATTTTTAACGTATCCATGATGACGAAAAAGATTGAAATGCGATGAAAATGTAACACTAATCAATAAACAAATGACTACTTTTGGAAAAAAAAATCCATGTTTTTAAAATAAAATAAATTTGAAATTAGAATTCTTACCCAAACAAAAATTATTTTGATTTGAAATGGCCAGTACTGCAAAACGGCAATTTCATAGGTAAAGACCTAATATTAAAAGTATGAAAGTTTGTATATTCAGATGTTTTTTACTCAATCACGCAAAAACAGCTGAACGGATTTGGAGGAAATTTGGTACACAGATAGTTTGTAACCTAGAATAACACATACAATACTTTTTATCCCGGTAGTACGTTCCCGGGGGGTAATTTTCAACCACAACGCGGGCGAAGCCGCTGGAAAAAGCTAGTAAAATGTAATTTAATTTAGTCAAATCAAATCAAAAGTCATTTATTCAAACTAGGCAGCACTTTATGAACTTCAAAATTACACAAGACAGACCTTCAAAACGCCCGCCCTAGACCACTTCCTAATGCTGTATGTAGGAGTGTTTAGTGGTCATATTTACTTTCAAAGTAGATACGAGGTACAAATAACACAGTTATTGCAACTGCTTCTTGTTTGCTTGTATATGACAAGATTGCTTTGAAGTATCTCATTAACTTCTAGTGGCATAAATGTAATAAGTTATAAACAGGGTGCCAAGGATATAGACGCGCAACCATGATTTCAGCACATGATTCTAGACCCCCTAGCTTCGAAATACTTCGTCGGCTATCAAAAAAAAAAATCTGCTGTTACATAGAAAAGTGCCTATACCTACGCTGTCAAAATGTTTTTTTGAATCGTTTACTGATTCCATGGTTTCAGTTTGCTCGTCGATGTCCCTGTGCCACCTTGTACAACAGTGATTCTGAGGATTTTACGAACTTAACCTTAGGATGTGAGCCTGTGTACTTTGATGAATTATTCTGTAAAAAATCTGACAGTGAAAAATTAAGTGAAGTGAGCTCGAAGTGAGCTGTCAATACTGTCAATCCGTAGCATCAGGTGGACTGATAACTCACTTCAAAGCTCACTTCACATATGTTTGCATGGTGAGATTTTACAGATTACACCGGGCGGTCAGGCAGCGGTGTTATATGAAACTAATAAGTTGAAGTTCATTATAATTAACTTCATACCCATTGTTTCAGTATTAGAATGGCTGAAAGAAGAGCGTGGTGTTATGTTCGTGACGCGACTGCGACAGCTAACAGCATCCAAGTGCGACGACTTAGCGCTGTCTCTCTCATCCGCTGTCATGGAGCGCGTCCGGGCTAGCGCAGCCACGCCGGTAGACACCGAGCCTGAACAGACCGCTGATGTCAAAGGTATTGTTATTTTTCAAATTGTTTCAACTTCACGTCGGTATCACGTCGAGATCACCACTATAGAGGTATCAGGAACAGAGTGTAAAGTTCACTCATCCTCCATAGAAATGGGACGATCCTCCAAACAGACGGATGTTGTGTCTGGTGGGCTACTGCCTGACGATTGATGTCCTGTGTTTGTGTATGTGTGTGTAGTTTAACGTATAATATGGCTAAAAGCCAATCTGGTCTCTCGATAGAGCCGACCTGCATCTGACGTTCTGCAATAAGCGGTAAAATGTCATTTTGAAACCAGAAAAGCACTATCTGAACATTGTGTCTTAGGGTTCTGGTGTGGTTGACGTTGGTCCTGAGTAAGCTTTAGAATTGTAAGGAGCTAGAATTGCGACCCTATTCTAGCCTTGTTCACAGTGTCAACGCCTTTGCTGACCATACGCTTAATGCGAAGACATATTTTAAACTACTCTCTAATATATTCTCCTCTTATAGACAAACCAAAGGCAGACAAGAAGCCGACGTTTGAAGACATCCTGAAGACCGAAGCGGGGTTCACAGTTGACGTCTGGGAGTTGCTTGTTGACATGGAGTTTGTGTTGCTGCACAAACTGGACAAGCGATCGCGATGTATCGAACTGGTGAGTCTATTGTTGACGATTATGGGGTTAATTTGATGAAAGGTCAGTTTCACGGTATAATTTTCACTAGCCTGCGACTTCGTTCGTTTGGAAGTGTTAAGATACCATAATATAATATACCTAAATGATAGCCATATTTCCTGCCTGCGCTTTTACTGCGTGTTCTTTTTGACGTTGTTCTTTTTTCTCGGCTGTTAAAGGTCGTAGCGTGATGTTATATTAGCCTAAAATGAATCAATGAATGAATGAAATGCACCGATCCCAGCGTGGCTTGACCAGACTCGATTAATCGAATGAACCCTAAGATTTGCACTAGCCCCTGGAGCCTCATGCTTCATGGTGTCACAAAGACCATTGCATATCAAGAAGTAGACCAGGGGGCGCGGTAATGGTCAGGTAGACGTGCCCTTAGGATAGGAAAGGATTGCGAGCCTACCAGATATGCATCCTTGAGTAAGCATTGGACTAGTGGAGAGACGGGTGGTATTTATTTATAGGTACATCCTGTGGTTCTTGAAGCGTTTTGTTACGGTTTTTCCGTAAGATTTGGTGCATTTTCTTAGTTCTTGATTTATTCCTGGCGTGGTTAATCAAGTCTCTCATATTAGCTCGTTCATATTTTCTGAGTCTTGATCTGTTCGCCTTGGTGAGGGTGAGGGTCGAAACTTTTAAGCCATATAACATACAAGGTACGATAAACTTCGGTACATAAGTCTAGCTAACTTCCAGTCCATCTTTGAGTTTAGTATGAATGGTAGTAATGATTTAGCGTTTCTCGTGGCCTGTTGGCATAGTTTTTTTAATTTTATTGTGCTTTTTCTGCTTAATACGGATGTTATGTATGTGCCTAGGTATTTGATTTCGTCCACTGTTGGTATAGTTATTCCGTTGAGGATCACGTTGGTCGTTTACTGTGATGTTATGGGGTCCCTAATTAGAATTTTTGTTTCGTTTATTTGGAGGCCTACGCTATTTAGTAGGGGTTTAATGTGGTATAAGATGCGCTCTAGTCCTTCTAGATTATCTGTAATGAGGATAAGGTCGTCCGTAAATGATAATACCAGGGAGAGTGAAACTTCGCGGTCCTGATCTAGTTTGAATAAATGGGTTTCGTCTTCAAGGGAAGGACTTCGTTGATGACCAATGTAAAAAGGCGAGGGGACAAGGGGCACCCTTGTTTAACTCCTTTTCCTTTGACAATCTAACTGCTTTGCTGATCGTACCATTTGATGCATGTTCTTTCATTCAAGCATGCCTTGATTATCCTGTTGGTCATCGATTTGTTGGTTCGTTTCAATAATATATCTCTTGAAATAAACGTTGTCAAAGGCTTTTTCTATGTCGAGGGCGAGTACGTAAATTCGTTTACCTGCGCGCCATTACTCGTTTAGAACCCTTTTGAGCGAAAAAATGTGGTCATCTGTTGATCTATTGTTTAAAAACGCTGCTTGGTAATTTCCCAGCTCCGTTATTGTATTGTCTAGTTTTTTTAGTAAGTATGAGGCGTAAATTCTGTAGCCCGTGTTACAAATCGTTATGCGGCGAAAATTTGCATCTTTAGAATTTTTTTTTTTTGGGATTGAGACCTGGGCCTGAATTCACTATGACCACTTAACGATTCCTTACTCGTAATCACTCACGACATCTGCTAATATCGTATTAATAATATCGACAAATTGTCTTGGAACATACAGAATATGACATTTCGATTCCTTACCGTTACATTGGTTTCTAAAAAACACGATATTGATGTAGTTTGAACGTAGTAAGATTCCGCGGGGAATCATTATAACTAAACAGAATTGGGGCCCTGTACGGTCTCAAGCCACGTGTCGTTTACAGTGTTCTGTGTCCAAGCTTTATTCATGTGTTTAGTTACAGCTTACTGTAGTATTTGGGGCATCGCTTTGTACAGCTCGATTACCACTTGGTCCGTCCCGGAGGCTGTCCCGTTTCGCATTTTATTGATGATTCCCGTTATTTCGTCCACCGTCGGTCCTTCGCAGTGTGGTTCGATTATCGGTTTTGTTATATTAATCGTTGGTATTTCATATACCAACGATTAATCCCTCGGAGTTTTTTAGTATATCTTCTCATTTGGACATCGGTATGTACGAGGTTCTTGTTCGGCGTATTGTTTGCTGTTTGCTTTTCCTGTAGAATGAGTAGAGCATTTGCATGCGTTTTGCAAGTTTCCCTTGTTCGGCGAAGCAGGCTCTGCATGTTTTTTGTTCTTCCAGATATTTAACCCTTTAGAGTGTCGTCTGGCATTCTTTTAATCGGTTATGCCTATTGGGGTTATCCGGTTGTCTGCTATGTAGGCATTTGGCTTTTTGTATTCTTGCTTTTTTGTTAGCAAGGGCTAATCGATGATCCATTGAGTACATTGGCTGAATAATTAGAGTTTCCTGAGCAGCGGTTTGTAACACCTCCGTAATGGTATTCCCCAGGGTATTTCGATGTTTTCATGTGTTGGGGTAATTCCTATATTTGCTAGATTTTTTGTTATGCATTCTTGGTATTTTGTTTTGGTAGAATTTCTATTGAGCGCGGCATAGTTGCGTTGTTTATGGTTCAAAAGCTTGGCCTCAATTGTTGTTTCATTCGTACATTGCCGTGGCTTTTGGGTATTGTGTTTTTTTGGTTTTCGTATACAATTCTCTTTTGTTTTACCAGTCCCCAGATAATTTAATGTTCGGAGATGCAGCCACGGGCCCATTCACATTTAATGGAGTGAAAGAGTTTTTCTGTTGCGTGGTGGCGTCATGATGTGATCCAATTGCGAGTTTTGAGTGCAGTTCGACTATGTTATTTTGCACGATGATCTAGATTTTGTCGTTTCAATTTGAAGTTTTTCCCTGTTAGCTATATCCATTAATAGTTGAAAAACTTCATGGTGTAGGTTTTGTTGGATCAACCCTATGCATTGGAAATTTTGTGCATCTTGTCGACCAATATGAGCGTTGAAGTCGCCGAGTATTATAATTTATCAGCGTACATTTTCTTGGTTTTTGTCTAATCAAGTTCAATAGGCCTGTAAAGGGTCTGGGCTTTCCCAGACCCTTTACAGGCCTATTGAACTTGATTAGACACCCACACAGTAACAATTGTAATTGTTACTGTGTGGGTTGATTATGTACAGAGGAGTTGGTTTGCCTTTTCTCGTGTTAACCTCAAGGGTAGCTGGCATCGCATCGGTATCCTTTTTACACGCTTTATATTAGCTTCACTTGTATGTCTGTTGGTTTGTTTGTATGTAACCGACTCCTTTGAGCGCGATTTTGACCCACTTTAAATGGTCAGATTTCATTGAAACTTTGTAAACTTGTCGAGGACCGATGACAATTCAATAATTAAAAAAAAAATTGAGAAAAAAAACGTTTTTGTAGTTAGCAGAACTAAAAAATAGAAAATAAATAATAGTTTAAAAAACTAAAAACACACTTTAAAAACCAAACTAAAAAAGGAGAAAGTAATTTAATTCAATTAAAAAGCGTGGGGTGCTTGACATAAATTGATTATAAAAATACCTCAAAAACGAACATGGCTCGAAATATGAAAAAAAAACAGACCTCCCATGCAAAATCAATAGTCAGCTGGTCGATTTTGTATGGGAGGTCCAGTTTTTTTTTTTCATATTTCGACCCATTTTCCTTGGAGAAAGCTGTTCAATTTCACGGATACTATCACCCTGAAAAATTTAAACGGTGACTAAAAAATCACCTTGTATGAATGCGTCTACTTGAAAGCTCAGCGTCTATTTGATTTGTTTTGCCTGGTTTTGAGGCGCCGCGGACGTTTCAATTTGCAATGCACAAGTCTGGGCAATTGTACATAATTACGATAGAGATCGGGTTTCTAAGTATTGTGTATCCAGTGTCGTCCGCAATTACGTCAAATAAAATAAACAATGATATGAAGTAACTCATAAGACCTGTCAGTAGGTAAGCTAATTCTGGTGAAAGAACACAAACGTTGTCTTAAGTTAATAATAATAAATAATAATAATAATCCCTTTATTATCAGGCAACTAAGGCCCATAGATAAAGTACACAAAAATAATCTTAAACAATAACAACAAACTAATACATATTAATAAACAGCTTAAAACTATAACTAAACACGTAAAGTCGTCGGCATCGTGTTTCGCTGCGAGGTGTCACGTAACCGTCCCCGGAAACGTCGATATACGACACCTTTCGGCCAAAAGTCCTCTTTCAAGCAGTGCTGTAGATGGTGCGTTGGAACTCGTACCACGAATGACTTAAAGTTGACGTCGTGGCGCGATTCCAACCTTTCGACCCTCAGAGTCCAGTTGGTCTTCACTTTCAAGTACTGCACAACTTCCTCAATCTTCGTAGAATGATGCAGACGCGAAATGTACAGCTGCGTCGTAGGTACAGCAGGGCGCAGCAACATGCTGGGTCCACTCGGTGCGGTACCGTACAAGTTACGAGAGCAGGGCTTCTTCTTCTTCTTTTCTTGTTTTTTTTTAATCACAGCGACCAGCAATTCTTATCGTTCGTTCGTCGTTGTCGTTGATAGAATAGATGTCTTAGAACAAAGGTGGGATTTTAAATCACAGCGACCAGCAATTCTTATCGTTCGTTCGTCGCTGTCGTTGATAGAATAGATGCCTTAGAACAAAGGTGGGATTTTACTTTCGTTTAAAAAAATTTAAAAAAACGCATTAAAAATAATGTAAATCTAGCAAATAAGATGGAAGCTTGTTATAAAAGGTTATACCAAGCCCAACAAATGAGTTATGAACTTTATGAAGCCGGTGGAAGGGAGCACGTAGTTTGTCCTTATTTCTAGCATTAGTATTATGAATATTACTGTTAGTGTATAAGTGTATATTTTGCCTAATATATGAATTAGCTTCAATGCGTAGGTATATTCCAGCTCTGATGTAGATTAATGTCGATACCGAGAACAAGGCTTCGATTTACATGTGAAACACTTTGAATTCCATTCAAAACATTACAAAACATTTACCCGAAGATAGAAACATAATGTAACTTTGCCTTTATACCAGTTTATTTAGGGTTGGCGCAACAAGTATTTTTCTTCATACTTTTCTAGTCTTCATCTAGATTGTCACCCCTTTTCCAACCATATCATTATTCACGCAGTCCATCCAACGCTTCTTTGGTCTTCTCCTACTTTTATAGCCATCGACATTCATACTCAAAACTTTCGTCACGACATTTTCCTCATATCTCAGCCCCATCTACAGATCACTAACTGCATTATTTGTTCTAGGCCAAACAAACGCCCCTCCGCAATGGCTACCAGCTAGTGGAGAGGCTTCAGAGCCGACTCGAGACTTCGCCCAGAGAGAAGAAGCTGTGGAAGAACGCCAAAGAAGTTGCTACACTTATAGCACAAGTAAGTTTTAATGAAAACGCAAATGTGTGATTATGCACACGAAATGGGGCATTTACGATTCATCCAACACCCAGTACGAGTTTTGTACTCCTGAACAGACTATACCCCACTTGCAAGTGTCCAAATATCCGTTCACCAGCACCCATGACGATCTGAACAAGCCCTCGAAATAGTCATTCAATGGGATTAAATGAGAATAAAGAATAGTGAATGGCATAATATTGATGATTTTAATTATATATGATACTAGCTGACCCGACAGACGTTGTCCTGTCCATACAAAATTCCCATACAAAAAAAAAAAAAAATAGATGTTGGCCGATTCTTAGACCTACTCAATATGCTCACAAAATTTCATGAGAATCGGTCAAGCCGTTTCGGAGGAGTATGGCAACGAAAACTGTGACACGAGAATTTTATATATTAGATTTTTTACGGTCTGACAACGCTATAAATGTGGCACCTATTGGGCCTAACAGTATGAGCAACATTGACGTACACCGTAGTTACGGGCGTTACTTACTCCGTATTACTTGCGGACATTTATTATTAGTTCGGGTCCCGGACTTGAGTGTTAATAAAAATTAAAGGAATTTAAGAATAGTTTTTTTTTTGCCTTGTGGTACGGAACCTTCCGGGTGCGAGTTCCACTCGCAGTTGGCCGGTTTTTTGCACTGATGAAAAGCCAGTTTTTTTTTTACAAGGTCACAACATGTGTGAGGTTTAATAAAAGCTTCTGGAATTCCACATGTAAACACATCTACTATATTTATTCAGTTAGTTACGTGCAAAGTTAGTCAATTGATTTATTGACGCTATGACGTCTAATGCGCTATTTAGGTACAGGAGCTCTCGGAATTCATTATTAATTAATCGGTGTTTGTTCTACGGTAGGCCACTCGGTCAATCCGATCGATACTTCTCGTCAACTGCACTTCATTGTAGTAAGGTTCAATGATGTTATATAATTCTTCGGTTTCTTAGAGCAAATGTCTGTCTGTAAGTAATTTTGTCCAGGTGTGTTTTTAGATATTTAATCTATCCAGTCGGTTCATGAAGCAGTCCAGTGTAGGAGCCGTCACATTTTCCGGGAGCCTTTGTCATGCCGTTACAACTTGGTTCGGCTAGAATTGCTTCAAAGACTTTTTTCTTTAATTAGGTAATAGGTAATAAGGGCTGGTGTCCACAACTCCACGTGAAATCGCGTATTTTGCGTAAGGATGGGAGAATCGGTTATTCAATCTACCCCAGCTCCTCGAGAAAGGCCAGCAACGCCTTGGTGTTGCTGATAATCTCACGTAGGGTACCTGGGTTACCGAAGTATTTTACCCTGTATGTGGCGATGACCGGGCAGTTTAGCAGCACAAGAGCTGATTTCTCGTCGTCCTCCATGCAGGCTCTGCACAAAGTTCTGTCCGTTACTCCTAAGACAAAGAGATGTTTATTAAATAACTTTTGGCCAGTTACAGCTGCTGTAACTGTACGCAGCTGTTGTTTAAGCTTTGGCTTTTTTCTTTGATAAGTCTTTAAAGTTGAAATTGACACAGTACAATCACATGAGCAGTCTCTATAAAGCGTGTTTTAACAGGTACTTGCTGTAAAGCATTGCTGCATTGGACAAGTTAAAATAAGTCTTCTTGATCAAGATCATGTTTCCGCCACTTCGACCAGTCTAGTGTGAGTTTTATTTAAACATCTCGATCAAACGCTTCGAGCGCGTTCGGCGCTCCGATTGGTCCGTCACAAATTCAGGGCCAATCGGAGTACTGAACGCGCTCGATGCGTTTGATCGAGATGGCAAAATGAAACTCACACTAAGGACTCGGTTTTGTGCTCACAAAGCGTGAGAACAGAACTGGTCGAAGTGGCGTCGCTTGGGAGAGGCGTATGTCCAGCAGTCGTTCGTCTTTCGGCTGAAATAATGATGATGAAGATCATGTCATTGCTGTGTTGTTGTGGGTTAATATAATAAGTAAATCTTCATTTGCATGCTCGGCTGGTTCCCACAGGGAAGTACGCCACGCTGACATAGGCTTTTACCTGTTAACTCAATATCAAATTAGTGGTTAATTATTATAGTGTTCGGCTATGTTCGGTTACCACAGGGCCACAGGCCAATAGTCTTTTCTTGAATCTAATTTCTGGAGTCCCTTATGGATGGGGCGATGTGAAAGTATTAGCGTTTTGACTTGTGGGTTCTTCGACCGTGTACCTGTGTATTCGCTCTCCTAAGCATTACACGTTTTAAACCTTTCCCTAACATCTTTCCATAGGAACCTGAACAATAAACTATATATGATTTTTCATTATTGGAACATGTTGAAGATCACCATAGATATTGGTTCAGGACGTTAACGGACTTTATTACAGTTTTTGGAATAAATAATTCTAGAAAATGTAATTGGGTCAATTACCGCCATTGCAACGCTAAAACGACTCGAGTATAGCAGATACTTACTTAGGTAGCTGTTGTTTTTTTTTTCATGTAATCAATAGTCACAAGCAACTTATGTTGACATTCTATGCCTCTCCCCAGGTGGTGATAACCCGTTGCATGGTAGTACCAGTGTGTAGCGGCGCACCGCGCACTGCACTGTACTGCTGCGCACGCTCGCTGGTGCGCGCGCTGGGCTCGCGCCTGCCGCCCGCCGCGCGTGCTCTGGCCGCGCCCGCTGCTACCGCCAGGCATCTGCACACACTGGCCGCAGCGGTAGACGCACAGGTAACGTACATAGGGTACTACACGCACGTGGTTACTTGGGATCCACGTGGAATATGATTATGCGAATGTGCCTTATCGCTCATGGGTAAGTTTGTTACCAGTGGCCGTTCTGGTTCATGAGTTAAGCAGCCCCCTCGTCCGATGTGAACAAATAGAACAAGCAAATTTGATTATTTATGTGTAAAGCAATTAGAAAGGATTAAAGAAAAATGTTTTATATGGAACATGCACAAAATTTGAATTGTTTTGTTTAATGTTTTAAGTTAAACTGTATTGTGCCATTGCTGGGAAATGTCTTCGTTTGTAATTTAATGATAAATGATTATTTTTAGTTTTTTAAATTAAAAGCAAAAACTGGCGGTCCGTTATATTTGCGGAAATTAAATAAATATGACCCATTGAACTCTATTTTCTAGATTTCGTGAGGCTTCTTATTAACATAGGATTTGCTGTGTTGTACTTATCTGGGAAAAGTTTGATAAATAAAAGCAAGGTTCGAGGGTCTAGTCATGCTAGGATGTAGAAAGTAAACTACATCGAAGTTATATTTAAAAAAAACTCTTGAATGTGAACCCTTTCATTGACCGCAAAACGGACACAATCAACGTGAACCATTGCATTAGTAAAGTGAAAACAATTTTTTCTTCCTAATTTTTGTGTGAAAAGCCCTATTTTCGACCTATCTTGATTTATTTTCAATACTTACATCCATGTTTTCTAGTCCCCAAAGTTTTTTAAAGTTGCTTAAAGTAAAGAGATATTTAAACATCAAAAATGTATAGTTAAACAGTTGTAAATCAACATTTAACTTTAGGTAACATTAATAAATGTGAGTAGTAAGTAAAGTAAATAAATCATTTGGGCCTAAATCAGATCATAACCCCCCTTTGATTATGATCTACCCAAATACTTTCTGGCTGATACATAATAAATATTTTTTTTACAGAGTAAAGATGACATGAAGCCGTTCGTGTGTGAGCTGTACGTGCGAGCGATCACTGCCGGCATGAACGAGCTGGAGAGGCTTAAACTTAAGACTGAAAAGGTATGATCTATCTCTATTATAATAGGGTATTACACCCATTTTTGAAGTGTCTTATTTAGATTGTAGAATGCTAATAAACCACAGAAAAATAACATTTTTATTTTAATCGATTTAGCCATAAAAATTCATTAAAATTTCGCGCGTAATTTGACGAAAACGTTGGACGCAGTGGACGCCATATTGCTCTGTGGGTATGACGTCAGTTTGTTGTATAAGCAAATGCGCTGATATTTTATAAGATACTTGTTTATCATGAGTTATTTTTCTACTTATCGTTGGTTTGCTGTTCCTGAATGCAAAATATTATTTAAATAAAAATTACTTTGGTTACGAAAATAATAAAAGTGCAAACTTGCTCAGTTGACATGCCATATTATAACGTTATAAAATGACGGCTACTATTTCATGGTGTTCATAAACAAATTAAAAAAAAACTGACATCTTTAAATTGTAATTTAAAATTTATTTTGTTATTTCATGAACTAAAACTAACATTTTCCGACTGCATTTTGCCTAAGCTATCTCGATAGTATATTTTTAGATTTCATCTCATATAGAGTAAAATACCCTATTATTATAAGAGACAAGAATTGCCAGACTTAAGTGGCAGTGGGCAGGGCTCATGGCTCGCAGTGGGAAGAGGTTAAGCAGATGTTGACGTGCTGACAAACTATTATGTCACAAATTGAAACTCACTTCTCAATCATTCATACGAAGTTCATTGATAATATAATTAATCAACTAACTTACAGTTTCCGTGTTACGCGGTTATAAGCAAGTCATTTTGCTACTATATGTTACTATTTTGACTTTGACTTTAACAACCACATTTTCCCTAGGATCTGCTATGTTTTTTGTTTTTTTTTTGGGTGTGATTTCATCAAATACCTTCTCCCGCTCTGGTTGGAGCAGGAGGGCGTGTCAGACTTTTACTGATTAAAACACACCCGTGTTCCTTCAGTTGCTGGTGTGCCAGGGGCCAATATCTCTTTCGAACAACCCGCACCCCTGGCAGAGGACATGCTGTTGAACAGGTGTGACAGGGCATAGATTTCGCACATACCACTACAATCTCAAGCACTTGTTTTTAGTCGCTACCAGCTGTCCGGACCCGCCACGGGAACGTGCTAGCGAGACCTGCCTATGTTACTTCTTATAACATCAGCTATTTGCCAGTGAAATTCGAGTCATAATTGGTCCAGCCGTTTCGGAGATAAGCCAGAATAAACAGAGAGCCAGACAACATTAAAAAACAATCTTTTAAGTACCGTATATACTTTCATATACATTTAGTGAAAGAAAACCTGTTTTTACTTCAACTTTATTTGTAGGTATTGAATTTGATGAATTAAACTTAAATGAAGATGTACTCGGCTTTCTCACAGACAGTTGCAGAGGATATCCAAGATCTAAAGATAAGGAAAAGAATATAATTCACATATTCATGTTTTTCAGGAAGCGGACGCCCGTTCAGCAGAACAGACCCTAGCTTCATGGTTCACACAGCTGGGTGCTTTACTATCAGCGAGCGAGCGTATCCGCTGCGAGTGCACTCTGACTGCGTTCTCCGTGCACCCCACGCCGACGATGTATGAAAGGATAAAGGCTGCGCCCGCGCTGCCGCCGCTAATACTGGTAATATTGCTAGTGTTAGGGATGTTACCGGGTATTTTTCTCCTTCGGTTACGGGGATAGGGTAAGGCGAGCTGAAGAATAGAAAAGTAACAGTTGCATTTTAAAATACTTTAATTTCTGTTTTGCGGTCGGATTTATAACAATCGTTTATTGGTTAAAAAAATATATTTATAACTAGCGGACCTGTTAAACGTTGTCCTGCCCGAACAGCGCCACCTACCGGGTTCAATGGTGAATCTTTACTATCCACACACACAAAAAAAATCATCAAAATTTGTTCAGCCGTGTAGGAATCCAGTGACATACACACGTATCTATTGCATCGACCAGACGGCCTATATTGGGCTAGTTTTTCATTCACAGAATTCGCGAATGAAATCACTGGTCACCCTTCAAACCATATCTAATTTTTTAATTCCCTAATTTCAGGATGACAACGAAATAAAAGAAGAACCGAACAAAGAATTCGGGAGTTGGGCCAGCGATTCTCGCGGGCAAACCAACTTCGTGAAGACTTCGGAGACTCTCAACCTGAAACATACGCAGCATCAGGCCAATGTGCTGTCCACTGCGATATTTAGCGAAGGAGAAGTCCTGGGGATCAGCCCCGAATTGTGTACGGATATCGCTGTGCTGCTGTCTGGACCCAGACTAAAGACACTTTCTTGGGATACTGACAGGTTTGTCCGAAATGATTGCTGTTATCATGTTTTTTGCTGAAATTTTGCAATTTTCTTTTCATCAAATATTTTTATCTATTGGACTTAATTTTTTATTATAAAAGCAAATGGTAATTATCAAAATTCAAATGATTGAATTTCTTTACTTACATATAAATATAATTTGAATTGCATTGCCTACCACTGAACTAAAAATTTGTACAACACCAAACAAAAATGACTAAATCTCGACCGGCCGTTGTTGTTTACATCTTCGGCTAATTTAGAAATGCCAGGGTTTAAATGAAAGCGTGTGAAAGCAACATATTTCGTCATCAAAATCACGTATAAAGTCCGTAAAACTATGGCTTTTATGTGTGACTTTGTTGCTAATGGTTTTTCATAATTAACGTGATAGGCACATGTCTATGAACAAGTCTGCACTTGATTGATTATCTGTTTTCCTCAAATGGTCTGGGGCCTTCTTGCCGGATTGCCGCCATGAAATCTGGAGGCAAAGGTCCTCGCGCACACATGGGAGTGGCGTGAGGAGGCAAAACGCCAAGGCGTAACTCTCGCGTCCGGTCCTGGTCCAGGTACGGACCGAGAGTGCATGGGTAGCCGTCACCTCCTTCTGCGAAGCAGTGATGCTCACGAAGTGGGACGCGGCGTACGTGAGGAAGAAGCAGTATATGCGCCCTCACGGCCCTAGCCTCCGCAGGCCCTGGGCGTGTGGAATCCCAGGCTGATTCCCGGCCACCGTAGGCGCGGGCTTGCGGCGAGTAATGGGTAGTTCGCTGTCCGGTAAGGACCAAGTCCGGGTCGACGGTGCGTTATGTTCCACACGCGCCTCAAAGAGATGTTAGTCCCAACTGGTGGGGTCCGTAAGGGCCGATGCCTAAGTTCGCTGTCCGGTAAGGACCAAGTCCGGGCCGACGGCGCGTTATGTTCCACACGCGCCTCAAAGAGATGTTAGTACCAACTGGTGGGGTCCGTAAGGGCCGATGCCTACCAGGGGTGCGGGTTGTTCGAAAGAGATACCGTGGCCTCTGGCACACAGGCAACTGAAGGAACATGGGTGGGTTTTAGTCAGTAAAAGTCTGACACTCTGTCCCGCTCCACCAAAGCGGGAGAAGTTATTTGATGATTTCACACCCTCAAAAAAAAAAAAATACAAGTGCTACTGCTAAGCATGAAGTCCTAGATTCGATTCGCAAGTTGGGCAAAGTGTTATTGTTTTATTTTTATCTGGAATTTCTCAGTAGCATCCCGGACTCTGGATTTGTGCTCGATTGATTGCGATAGGCTATCCCCCTATTAACATGGACCTTAAACGGAACTGGCGAAATGTGGGTGTACCAGTGTGGCAGAGGAGGTGTACACTATAGGTACGATTCGGCGCAACACTTCGGGAAAACAGGGCGTGATGTTATGTCGTCTGCCTAGCTTTTTCCCAGCCATGTTTCATTCTAATATACGGATGCACTCTAATACCAGTATTTTACATGGCGCGAATGCTTATCTAACCTCTACAATCCCGTTACTGGGTAGCATGGTAAGATAACCCAAAATATTCATCTGAGCTTGTATTTCTATCTTCCAGAGAGCTACTATTAGAAAACTGTCGCACGTACATGGAGCGTACGAACTTCGGTACCCGCGCGTTGACTAAAGAGCTCAAATACCTGAACCTAGACCCGAGGGAGTTTCAACACTTGCCGGAAGAAGAAGACGATGATACTGACAAGTATTATGGGATTGAAAAAGGTAAGTCATGAACTCATGACACTAATTTATGTGGAGATGATGATTAAGTAATAGACGTTACTATAATACTAGAAATAATGATCAAATAGAACAACCAATTTTTTAGATTATCTAAAGTATCGATACGTCTTTTTTGGAGCACTGTGTTAAATGTTACAGCAAATTACCTTGTGTTAGAAAGAAAATTATAAACTTACTAGCAGCGCTCCGCTGTTTCACCCGCGTAATTCCCATTCCCGTGGGAATACGGGGATAAAATATAGCCTGTGCCACCGGGGATAGTGTAGCTTCCCAACAGTGAAATAACTTTTCAAATCGGTTCAGTAGTTTCGGAGCCTATTCAATGCAAACAAACAATCAAATCTTTCCTCTTTATAATATTAGTGTTACTAATTAGAGGATTATATCCTAGATATGGACGCTTGGAAACATGCTGGTCCTGCCCCATACTACAATCTAGAGCCTAGTCAAAATCAAATTTTGGTTTTAATGAATGTATTCAAAATATTTTAAATCAGTAACAGTGGAGTTCCTTGCCCATTCTTCTCCATACCAAAAACTACCTTTTGGAAAGCGCAACTAGAATAAAATTCATTTCATTTTTATTTTTTTGGAATTAATGAATAATATTTTAATGTAAATTTTGACATTCAAAAGTGCCTACTTGAACGAAATTATTTGACTTTCACGTTCTTGATATGTATTGATCATAGGGTCATGATAGTTGTTTGTAAATTGGTTATAATTTTATTTGGTGGCTATTATTCAGTGTTGCCTAGCCGACTACCTTAATTCTACTATATGGATGACGATTTTTTTTAAATGTAAGATGTTCCGTGTGGTGCTTGACGTAAAAGAATAGCACCATCCCATTTCTTCCCGTGGGTGTCGTAGAAGGCGACTAAGGGGCTTACCAGAGAATGAGCAGCCGCATTCTCTATGCATTTTACCACCATACTGCGATCGCCAACCCGCCTGCCAAGCGTGGCGATTATGGCAATCCCCTCCCCGTTTGGAGGAGGCCTATGTCCAACAGTGGACGTTTTTCGGCTGCAATGATGATGATGATGTAGGATACTCCTAACAGGGGTATTTTTCTGTAGTTGTTTGTTTAGATTGATTTTAAAGTGAATAAACGAAAACGTGTTTTTTTTTATAATTTAGCAAGGCTGCTTAATTTCCAGTATGTTTTACATTTTACTGGTTCTTTAACTAATCTTATTTAACCTAAACAACGAATTACAAAATTAACCGAAATTCATACTATTATTTTGTCAAAAGGCTACGAGCATCTAGTAGAAGAATACCAGGAGCCAGAAGAAATATGGCAAGATGCCGAAGACCCTGAAAGAACAGAGACTGCGCATTCTAGCGACATTGAGTCTGAAACCCCAGTTAAAACAAAGAAAGCACAGAGAAAGACAAAGAAAATCCTCTTTACCGAGGAGGATTCTGACCCTCTAAGCCTCGTTGCAGAAGCTAAAAGAGTAGAGAAGAAGAAGGAACGACCACACAGCAAGGAAAGAAGTAAAGACAGCAAGGAGAGAAGTAAAGAGCCTAAGAAATCAAAATCAAAGGCGAAACCCAAAGATCCTCTAGAAATCAAAGACCAAAGCATTGAAAAGAAGAAAGAACCGAAAAAGAAAAGGGAGAAAAAGAAGAAAGAAAAGTTGGTGCCGCCTGCAAAGTGTACATTATCACGTCTTATTGGAATGAAAGTGGGGAATGCCTTGAAGACACCAGATGTGTCCGGCGTCGTCAACACACCCTCTGTCAGTGACAGCGATTACGATAACCAAGGAAAGTCCTCAAGCGAAACAAATGTCCTATTCGACGGCCTATTTTCAATGGACGAGCTGAAGTCACCTGAAAGAAGTCCTGCCGAGAAAACGCTCACGCCAAATAGTGAACTTCATATTGCTAGCGGTACGGTCAAAGGTAGTACTTCTGTTGTGCATCATAACGAGAGTCCGAGCCGAAATAACGCTCCGAAATATAAAGTACCAAATTCGCCACAGTTTAGGACCTGCTCACCAAGTAATCTGATGGTTAAGGAGAGCTTGAGTAAACTGTTACACTACAGAAGACAGAAGGCTATTGAGCTTGAACAAAGAATAAATCTACAGCCAAATGTTGTTCATACATACTCTTATAAAGAAGGAGCTGAGAAAACCCCAACAATCACACCAACACCTAGTCTTGCAGTAACTCCTGAAACCAGTCCACAATTGAAAATAAACATACCAGAGAACCCAAAAGTCTACATAAACAAAACACAGTCGGAACAACTCACTGAACTGAGGAATGAAGTTAACAACTTATTGAGCACCAAAACGTTTGGAATAGCAAGGCCGGTTATACAGTACAATCCTAAAACCAACAACTGTTTATTGAATAACACTCAGCCGAGCGGGGCTAGGTTCTCGAATCCTGGCCTTCTGAAACCGATACAAGATATGTATAAAATGCCACAGACGCCAGAAAACCCAACTACTCTTGGAAGCACCGAATTTAAGGCCCCAACCAAACAAAAATCTGCAGACGCACCAAGCCAACAGAATTTCCACATATTTCTCAAAGAGCTACATGAATCTATCAATGCAGGAGCAGGTGCTCATTCAAGTAAAACTGTGAATATCAAAAAGGAACTTAAACCAGTCAGTAGGGTAACGCCTGTAGTACCCAATCTACCCAAAAACAAGGCTGAAGCCAAGACATCTCCACAATGTGCCAAACAATCACAGAAGAAATCTTCAGACTTTTTAAACACGTTTTCACGCCTCAGTTATTTACACAAAAATAAATTGGACCCAAAAGCGAATGGAACGAGACCGGTTGTAGAAGCACTAATAGAATATCAGAGTAAAACGCTGCAAAATCCTCCAACTGATGCGGAAATAAATCGAATTTTGATGGAACAGAATTTAGCAGCGAAGTCTCTCCAAATTAAAAATGAGCTAGTTACACCAAAAACTGACAGATCAGCATACCAGCATCCAGAAAACAGTCAAAGCTTACTGAAGAAATTTGATAAACCAAAACATGTAAGTAATGCTGTAAAACAGAATCCCATAATTGCCAATATGCTGACCAGCCAGATCGCAAAGCCAGTTAAACCCCAGAATCAATACAAAAACGTTCAAGTGGAACGATCTAGAGAGATGTCGACTACACCTAATAAGTTCTCATCTCTAACAGAAACCGATCAACAGGACTTACTTGCTCTTTTGCGACAGCAGACCAAACTGAACCTTCGACCGACGGAGGAACATGTCAAAGAGAAGGTTCAACCCCCACAAACGATAACAGGCCACTCGCCTTCAACAAACTATTCCGTTCCTTGCACTAGTCAGTCATTCAACAAGCATAAGATTTTAGAAGCCCCTAGCATTACATATAATGACGTCAATATCAAACAGGTAACGAAACCTAGTCCTAGCGTAAAGCCATCAAAACCATCAAACGTTAATGTTGATTTAGTAACGCAACAGACTAAACCCTTGAATATGGTCAAGACTGAACTTAATTGTACTAAGACCGTAGATCCGAAGCCTATTAAAAAGATTGAAATACTAAGCAATATTGAAATTAAAAGTGGCATCCAGTACGAAGCTGAAAGTGAAGATGAACCTAAGGAAGAAACTGATTGGGAGCAAGTAATGGACGCCATTTTGTCTCACAAGACACCAAGCAGAGGCCCCAAAGCCCTCGATATGGCGTTGAACAAAGATGCCTATAATAAGGCGATAGCAAAAAGCTTGCGGAACCAAAGGATAGTTAAGGCTAATTCCACTGGAGATCTTATAAAATTGACAAACGTTATATCAAAAGGTCAGTCAAAGCCAGCACTGACCGCTGACCCGACGCTGAGTGCACACCCTCCAGTACTGAGCCGATCGAATACGGAGAGTGTCATAAAGACTAAAAAATCTTCTAAAACACCAGCAAAGGTAGTTCAGAAACCTTCAACAAGCACCTCTGCCAAGCAAATACAAGCCAATCCAAACGTGACTAGGCAGACGCAACCTGAAACACCAAAACGACAAATACAGACTGAGAAAAGACCAAAATCGCATGAAACAAAATACCAAATAGACGTACTTAAAAAGTTCCCAGTAAAACATCAGGAGAAACAATTTACTGCTCCATATTACAAAGAAGAGGATCCATTCATCTCGGGAATTCCGAACTCTGATTATGATCTTCTCGAGGCATTAATGGATGATGATTTGCGCCAAGAAATCCGCGATTTGTCATCCGATGAAGACAATTACACAGCACCAATGCAAAGCCTAAAAGGTAAAAATTATACTATAAATAAGCCTATGATACCTGCCATTCAAGTGGACAACCGCTTAAATCCAATAGTGACAAATTCAACACCAGCACATAAAAAAACAGTGTCGAGAGTAAGAAGCGATATCCCAAAGACTGTTTTTGATACGCCAGTACAAAAACAGCATACGTCAGCATCTGTCAATGTGAGGTCGATGATTAAAACTACTGAATACATAAAAAATGAGGCAAGTAATGTCCAGCCCACTATTGCCGTTCACCAAATGCCTCAAACTGTGATTACACCTTTGAACAATCGCAGAAATCGAAGTCATCATGCCAATACTGATCAGTTGCGAACAGTAGATCAAACTAACACATTTGTGGCAACTATGCCGAAACAGACTGCTTTAAAAAACGTAGTTCTCATCGGATCAGATATTGTATACCAACCTAGCATGGTTCAAACCCCAGCCCTTGCGGCCAATGTAACTCAGAATATGTATTCTGTGACGTATAATAACCAGCAAAACATGGCGCTTTATCAGACGACGCAATTTGCCGCTCCTGTTGTGAACCCAGTGATCATAGCTAATGCCATCACTATGTCTAAAACAACGACACCAATGACTGCACCATTAACGACGGTTGCTAATAAACCTGAAATTATTGTTCAAACTCCTAAGAGTAAAGAAGGAATAAGAAATGACGTCGTTCAAAACAAAACGGTAATCCATGACACCAAAGACGCCAAATCAGAAGCCAAAACTAATCCGGTTGATGACCCGAATGATGATACTGCTAAATCAGAAAAGGAGAAAGTCGATATAAATTCTAATAAGAACTTTTGTGAAAGAAAAGTACTATCTCAGGTCCAGGCAAAACAGAAGTTTGAAAAAATCGAACCGAAGATTACTAGAAGTCAAACAAGGAAATCGTATGAACGAGACTTGATTAACGAAGTTATAAAAGATCAGGAGCGACTTCACAAGAAACGTTTGTCTATTATAAATCGAAATATTAACCATCGAATCGATAAAAAAGCAATACCACTATCGTATGCCCCGCTTAAATCTTTGAAGATAATAATAAGAGTTCCCAAAACAGCTCAAGAAAAATACGAGAAGGTAAAATCTGGATCGAATACTAAAAATTACAGTAAAATTCGAAACGCACCAGTAAAACCAATCAAAGCAAAGACTACACAAGATCCAGTTGAAGCGAAAGTAGTCGCTAAAGTAGACAAACCGGATAAAACGATTAAAACCGAAAGTTACAAAGAAAATAAGGATAAACCTTCTTGCCGTCGTATTTTATTACGATCCTCAAGCAAAGACTTGAAACTAGATACAGAAATGGCTAAGAAAGTCTACGTACCCAAGAAAACAAAAGTCAGGCTAAAACGTACTCCTACTGAAAGTGAGAAAAAAGCTTTAGAAAATTGTTCTGGTGGAGATAACATAAATAAACTTAATGTGGTCACGAAACCTGTAACGAAAAAGACGCTTAACAAAAGAATCAAGAAAGTGGAGCCCAAAAAGAAAGCCACTAAAATCCAACCTAAAAGAAATGCTAAAGTAACAATTAATAGGTATTCAGAGCCAAAGCCTCAGGAGGTATTACCAAATGAGATGACTGATTTGATGGACATTGAGGATGAAATAATAACTTCTAAAATCCTCGAAGTAATGTCTCCAGACGAGCCCATACCACCCTTACAGGAGATTCCCAACGTAGAAGAAATTTTAGGAGATATTGAAGAGAATCCCACTTTGGATGACCCTATTGAAAACTGTCCGAGTCCAAGTATTTTAGAAAATGATTCTACACTAAGCCAGCTCATAGAAACAGAGAGAGTTGACAAACCTATTAATGATTCTACTGTTGTTACTCAAGAAAACGGAAATAAGAATAATGACGTAGTTAGTAAAGAGGATGACACAACTTCCGAAATAATTGAAACCGTAGTACAACCTGTCATAAAAGACACCGATATAAATAACACGGCCGAACCAAATATGACAAACACTGATATCGTTGAAGAAATTGAAAGTTATGTAAAGAAATTAGAAGATACAATAAAGGACACTGCTGTGACCCAACGCTTAGAGTTTGAGTGCAATGAAATAATGTTCAGCTCAGAAAATGTCGTTGATGTTTCGTCTTCTCAGCCTGACGTGGAAACTTCCGAAATGATTGCACCAGTTAACTCAGTAAAACAAAATATTGCTGACCCTAAAATTGACATCGAAAAAACAAAAAATCAGGAAAAGACTCTCCATATTGACGAAGAAGTCATCTGTATTGACGAAGACGACGACGAACCAAATTACATAAAGCCACCGAATAAAGTACTTATAAGAGGTGGTAAAATCAATAGGCGAGGGAAAAGGAAAAATATAATTAAAGATGACATACCACAGTCTTACATGGACTCTATATTAATCGAAGACTTACCACACTTAAATACAGGAGATCCATTGAAGAAATGTGTGCGTATTGAGCTGCCTTGTGGAAAAGTATTCAAGGCGACTGTTCATGGTCAAATGACCATGGATACTAATTCATTATTTTCGGACCCAGCACTAAAATCGGTTCTCTTGAGCAGCGTGTCTCAAAGAACGCGGTACACTTTGAATATAAAACAAATGTCCACTCCTTCAACGTGTAAACCCGGGAAAATATATGATACTCGTATACATGAAATTAGTTTGAAAGCGAATGAGCCCCTCCCTCCCGGTGTCATCGTTGAAACCATAGATTTACTTAGCGACTCAGACGAAGAAGCTCAACAACAGTCTTTCAATACTGAATTTGGAAAATATCGAGTGCAAACAATGAAGAAAATCTTGCTGGAAAATCATCAGAAAGTATTTGATAAAAAGTGTGCTGTGAAATTAAAAAGAGAAAATTTACAAACGTATTTGGACATCTTAGAAAGTGAGGATGGAATTGAAACTGCAGTTGAAACTTATCTGATGAAAGAAGGATTACCTGCTGTCTCGTTGCAAACAGACGAACCAATAAAGAATATAGAACCTGTAGCTGAATTTTTAGTTCAACCCATAACTGAACCTGTTGTTGAACGTGTAACTCAATATTCTGAGACTGTAATCCAGCCTATTGAACAACCTATGATTCGTCCTGACGTACGACCTGTGATTCAGTCTACAGATCAATCTATCATTCAGACTGGTGAACAATTTATAGTTCAGTCACAAGATCAAAACATAATTCAATGTGACGTTCAACCTGTTATTTATTCTGATGAACATCAACAGTCTAATGTTCAACCTATCACTAAACCCGATGTACAACCTATAATTCAGCCGGATGTTCAACCAATAAATAAGCATGACGAACAACCGGTGATCCCACCTGATGATGTCCCTGTTATCGAATCTGTGATTCAATCTGATGTACAATCTGTGATTCAGTCTGCAGTTGTACCTATTATTCAGTCTGATGTACAATCTATAATTCAGTCAGAGAATCAACCTTTAATTCAAACTGATGAACCTATAAATCATTCTGACGAACAACCAACTGATGACCAACCTGTTATCGAACGAATTCAGTTGGATAAACAGTCCGTTAATCCACTTGTGATTTTGTCTGATGGTGTGTCTCAGCCTAATGTGCAACCTATTAATCAACCTGATATTCAACCTATGATGGAACCTGATGTACAAGCTATAACGCAGTCTGTTATTCAACCTATGATTGAGCCTGTTGTAAGGTCTGTGATTCAGTCTGTTATTCAACGTGACGTTCAAACTGTTATGCAATCTGATGAACCTATTGTACAGTCTGACGTTGAGACTAAAATTTCACCGGATTTAACACCTATTATTGAACAAGTCGAAGTAGCCATGGCCCAACCAGGTTTTCAACAGATTTTTAATGAATCACCGCTAACAAAACCTACACAACAAGAACCAGTAGATATAATTGAAATCGACGATTCATCTAACGACGACGCAGATGTTAGAGATGTTTACAATAGCGTCGATGAAAATTTGATTATTGGACTGATGCCATTCATAAATGTAGATGAACCAAGAACCATCAAAGATATGACTGCCAAACGATTTACACCAGCCCAAATTAATAGACCAGGACCAGTCGAAGCAAAGATATATGAATTCAGACACTTACTGTTTAGAGATCTTGGTATTTCTCTACCAAATGATATTGGCGAAAATTCAGCACCTTCTGAGGATTTAATTCTTTCCTTTGGCGATGCATCTCTTGTTGATAGCGAACGTTCTGTTAGCAACGGTGTTTCGCCGCAAATCCCTACATTACCAGACTGTCTTGTAAAACTAACGAGGTGCGACGAACTTGTGAGGAAATATGAAAATCTGAAATTGCTTAAAAAATGCTTCATTAAATTAGTTCGCTGTGATGAGCTTGTTCGAAATTATACTGAGAAAGCCAATGAACAGGACGTCGAACAGTCTGGTGATCTAATTGAAATTGGCATCCATGATTATATATTTGAAGAGACCGCAGTGGATAAAGTGCCGTTATCACGCTGTGGCTCTTATTCAATTCTTGACAACTGCGACTTATTTGACACTCAAACTAATGATCAAATTCACCGAAGTAATTCACCAGTAATGGAAGCATACGAAACTATTGCTTCATTGTGCAATCGTAGAGGTAGGGTGACAGTAGAAAAAGTTATAACTTATGAAACATCCTGCGAGACTGACTGGCTTTTGACTAAGCCTGAGATCCATTTGAAACAAAAGAACAGTTCGATCCAAGATCATAGACCTATCGAAAGATGCAACGCAGCAAGTATTAATGACAGTATTATACTAAATCAACATAATGTAATGCCGCTCAAAGCTTTAGTATTAAAGCTCTTCCATAATCACTCCATTTTAGATTTAATAAATTCTACTAGATTGAAATCAAAACTTAATATAAGACGCCTTACACCAAACCGGAAAAGAAAGTGTCAGGAAACTATTGTAACAGATAGTAAAATTGCAAAAACTTGTGATAACTCTAGCCAGAAACAAATTGAAGATCTTAACAAACATATTGAAATTGGTGGAATAAATGTAATGGCCACTGAACATCTTTATAATAACAGGAAACATAGTGAGATTGAACACGATAAAACAATGGAGGCCTCATCATTTGAAAACAGGATCATTGAAGTGGATTCTCGAACTTCCTGCTTAGGCGGAAGTGAGGATGAAATAAGTACTTCTATATTACACAAAGCAGATTTCATGCAGACTGAATTTTATATTAACAATGATAAACCTCAGTTTCAAATCGACGGTGTACCTGAAACGACAGAACGGGACACTGAATTCATTAATGAAGATTCAATACCTGAAATTGAAAATGTGTGCCAAGACGCTGGTGAAATAAATGTTGCAATAAAGACCGAATTAATATCCGAAGATAGTAAACAGGATACGGAAGAAATTGTTAAAGAAGGTATTGAAGTTGTCTCTATAAATACCGATGTCAAGCCTCGACTAACAAAAGCAACAGAAAACATCAATGAGAACGTTGAAACTTCAGCTGAAATTGTAAATATTACTGATGACGTCCGAACCTATCGCACACATCATGTTACTCCTCTGGAAATAGAAATTATGACTGAAGAAGATGGTGATCATTTACGCGACGACGGTGACGCAATATTGAAAGTGACAGAGATGGCTCTTGAAAAAAGTTTACAATGTGTTGATACCCAAATAGAAGCGACAGAAATGGTCATAGAAGACATTTCAGGCGACGCTGAAACAGCACTGAAAGAAATGGTAACGACCCTAATGCGTAAAGAAGCTGAAACAAAACTGGACATGACAGAAATCCACATGGAAGACATTTGTGACGACTCTCATAAAAAAGTGGCAGAACTACAAATGCTAACAGAAAATGTCTGTGAAGACGCTGGTTTAAAACTGGTAGATACTAGAATGGAAGCCGATAAAAACCTGGAAGATCTAATAATAGTCACAGACAACATTAGAGGTGACTCTAATATAAAACTGGCGGAGCCGGAATTGTTAGCAGAAATTATTTGTGAAGACACCGATGCTATGTCAGTAAATACCCGAATAGAAAATGAAAGCGATACAGAACTAGACGACCCAGAAATGATTGTGGAAGATAATATTTGTAAAAACGCAGACACAACAATAGCTGAGCCAGAAATGTCAACAGAACATATTTGTGTAGAAGCTGGTTCAAAACAGGTATATACCGAAATGGAATCCGATAAAAAACTGGAAGAGCCGGAAAAAGTAAAAGAAGACATTTGTGGTGAGGCTAACTTGAAACTGGCGGAGCCAGAAATGGCATCTGAAAATATTTGTGAAGACACCAAAGCTATGTTAGTAAATACCGGAATTAAAAAAGAAAGTAATACTAATCTAGAAGAGCAAGAAATTGTAGTTAAAGGCATTTGTGGCGACACTGACATAAAATCAGCTGAGTCAGAAATGCCTACGGAAAATGTCTGTGAAGACTCTGACACAAATATAGAAATGACAGAGGTAGTAAATGAAGCCGATACAAATCTAGAAAGGCCAAAAATAGTCAAAGACATTTGCAACAACGCTGACACAATGGCAAAGCCGGAAAGGGAAACAGAAAAGATTTGTGAACACACTGATGCCATATTACTAGATACTGAACAAGAAAATGAAGCCAATGAGAAACCAAACGAACAAGAAATAGTCATGGGAGGCATTTGTGGCGATGCGTACCCAAAATTGGCTGAGTCAGAAATGACTATGAAAAAGGTTTGGGAAGACCCTGACTCTGAACTTGAAACGACAGAAATAGAAGTTGATACAAATAAAAAAGAGCCGGAACTGGTAATTGAAGTCGTTAATGACGACACTGAAACAAGATTGGCCGAGTCAGAAATGACTATGGAAAAAGTTTGGGAAGACCCTGACACTGAACTTGAAACAACAGAAATAGAAGTTGATACAAATCTACAAGAGCCGGAACTGGTAATTAAAGTCATTAGTAACGACGCTAACACAATATTGGCAGAGTCTGAAATGACTACGAAAAATTTCTGTAAAGACGTTGACACTGAAACTGAAATGATAGAAATAGATACTGATAAAAATATAGAAGAACCGGAAACGGGAACGGAAATAATTTTTAATGACGCGGACACAACATCGGCAGAGATAGAAATGTTTATGGAAAATGTTTGCGAAGACGCTGTCGCTGAAATTAAAACGACAGAAATTGAAAGTGATTCTGATTTAGAAGAGAAAGAAATGGCAGCAGAAAATATTTTTGAAGACCAGGATGCAGTGTTCCTAGATACTGAACAATCAAACCATGGCAATGCGAAATCAATTGAACAAGAGATAGTCAGGGAAGGCATTTGTGGCGACACCGACATAAAATTTGCCGAGTCAGAAACGCCTACGAAAAACGTCTGCGAAGAGCAGTCTGACTGTGAGACGACGGAAATAGAAACTGATACAAATCTAGAACAGCCAGAAATGGTAATGGAAGGTATTAGTGGCAACGCTGGCATAAAATTGGCTAGTCCAGATTTGCCTACGGAAAATGTCTGCGAAAACACTGTCACAAAAATTCAAACGACAGAAATGGAAACTGATTTATGTTTAGAAGAGCTAGAAACGGCAACAGAACATATTTGTGTACACACTAATGCAGTATTAGTAGATACCGCAACGGAAAAAGAGGCCGATGCGAAAACAAACGAACCAGAAATGGTAATGGAAAGCATTTGTGACAACACTGCCACTAAATTGACTGGCCCAGAAATGCCCAAGGAAAATTTCTGCGAAGACGTTGATACAAATCTGGAAGAGCCAGAAATTGACGAAGATATTTGCAACAACTCTGACAAAACAATGGCAGAGCCAGATATGGCAACAGAAAATACTTGTGAAGTCACTGTTGCAATCTTAGAAAAACAAGCTGAAATAACACTAGACGAGCCAGGAATTTTCAAAGAGTACATTTGCAACAACTCTGACACAATGGCAGACCTAGAAACAGAAACTATTTGTGAAGACAATTATGCAATATTAGTTGACACTGAAACAGAAAAAGAATCCGAAACAACACTAGATGAGCCCGAATTGGTAATGGAAGGCACAAAATTGGCCGAGTCAAAAATGTCTATGGAAAATGTTTGTGAAGATGTTGACACAAATATGGGAACAACAGAAAAAGTAAATGAAGCTGATACAAGTTTAAAAGAACCTGAAATAGCCATGGAAGTCATTTGTCAATACGCCGATGTAGAATTTGTATTGCCAGTGATAGGAAAACAAACGGATAATAAACTAGAAGAGCCTAATACTGTTATGGAAGACTTTTCTAATAACACGGATACTAAAATGGCAACTGAAGACGTTTGTGAGGACGCTGATGCAAAACTAGTAGAAACTGAAAAAGAACCAGATACAAGTTTAGAAGAGCCCGAAATAGTCGTGGAAGTTTTTTGTGAATACACTGATAAAAAACTGGTACTGCCAGTAATAGATGCGCAAACAAAACTAAAAGAGCAAGAATCAGTCAGCAAAAAATTGGAAGGGCTAGAAATGACGTTACATAATATGTCTGAAAACACTAATACAAAACAGGTAGAATCAGAAATAGAATATGATAACCAAATAGTCAGATCAGAAATAGTAATTGAAGACATTAGTAACAGCAACGACACAATACTGGAAGAGCCAGAAATGGCATTAGAAAATAATTCTGTAAGCGCTGATGTGATGGAACCCACAGAAAAAGAAGATGAAACATATCTAGATGAGCTTGAAGTAGTTGCTGAAGATAATTGCAAAAACGCTAACACAAAACTTGATGAAGTAGAATTAGAAAAACAAACCTATATCAAACTTGAACAGCCAGAAATGGCCATAGAAGACATTTGTAACAACGCCTCCACGAAATGGTCGGAAGCAGAAATGGCAGCAGAAAGTATTATTGCACACGCTGATGAAAAAATAATAAAGAGTGAAACTGAAAAAGTTTATTCGGATAATTGTAACGATATGGATAAGAAATTCATGGAGATTGAAATGACATTGAAAAATATGTTTGCTGATACAGACAGTATGCAAGAAGAGGCAGAAATTACTTTTGAAAATGCTTCTATAAAACCCGTAGTCCTAGATGCTAAAACAGGAATTGACGTAGAAATTAAATGCGAAGAACTCGCTGAAAATATGATCGAAAGCACTGATAAAAATCCTGCAAAATCAGATCTCGTCAGAGATAACTGCCGTTTAGAACTGAGTACAATAAACAATGACGTGAAAAAGAATAATATAGCGGCAGATTTTGAAGTAACAGTTATTTGTGAAGAAGTAGATGAAACTACCGGTAACGAAGAAGATATACCTGCAGTGATACAATCTGAAAATAAACATAATCCGATTCCAGAAACCAGTGTAATAACTACCGACGGCAAAAATGTTAGAGATGAAAACGAAATTATACTTAATAACGTAAAACAAGAAGTCTTACTAGAATGTAAAGATGAAACTGGATTCTATGTGAGCGAAATCGACGATAATTTCTTGGTCGAAGAAGTCGTTGATATGTGTGGTGATGAAATACTTGATGTTGAGTTGCCTCAAGCAGTTTTCGCAGATGCTATAAGCCAGGTGAATGAGGTGTTGAAACATGGCCGAGTATCACATATTGAAAAAGAAGTGTCAAACGAAAAATTGCGAAAACCGGAATTCCGAGAATTTGTACTTGTTCAGAATCAAGATATGAATTTATCGTCACATGAAAATAACGTCTTGTGTGGTGAAAATTCTGGCTCGTTGTTTATGGATTGCGAAGATGACAGACTACTTGAAGAAAATGTGCTAATAACACAACAAATAGGCGAAGATGGTCAAATAGAAGAAATTGATATTAAGGTCAACGTCCCTAGAGTAACATATTCCAAGAAATATCCACACGGATTAGTTTTCAATTACTTAATCGGTGACATGAAAAACAGGAAGCGTAAAATTGCCATGACAGATATAAAAATTCATGGGAAGAGGTACAGAAAAAGCAAGCATATAGACTCGCCTAATATTAGCGTAACAGCCATAGGAGAATCAGGGTACAGTAAAGAATTCAAACAACTGCTCGAATATTGCAGTTCCGTAAAATTTTCTTATTCGCGGCCATTCCACAAAGAATACATAGACGTGGAAGAAATATTTCAGTCATGGCCTATAAAAGGCATTTGTAATTATGAACAATCTGAAACTGAAACGGAGGAGACTTTATTTACTGATATGGAAAAAGAAGATAATTCAATACATGATCCAAGTATCCAGACGTTGGCCGAAGAAATCAATTCAAATGACAACGAATCAAACTATAAATCTTGTGATGTTATCGAAACCAATTTCAATATGGGTTTTGGTGAGGGGTCCGGCAGAGTCATACAAAATTTGGAGGACGGATGTGGTACAAAATTTTCGGCTGCGACTCTGTCGGACGTAAAACAAACCCAGCCGCTTTTACTGTCCGAAAATTATGGTAACTGTAAACGTGTGCACAATACAATTAATTTTAAAAACAAACAAGAAATGGAGAAGTTAAATTCTAACATCAAATGCATACAAATGAAGGATAGAATCAGATCCTTTTTCAAAAAGACAATGGCTGAATTAAGTTACGACTGCATAAAACAGCAAGAAAAAGACGAAATGTCGTATTCGAATGGACTGTTTGACACGTCTGACTTTCCATATGGCCTTACTCACCCAGATTTTATACAGCCTCCTCAATTTGAAACTATTGTTCAGGTTGTGCAAGTCGGTCAACTACCGGTCAGTGCAGCCGCACAAAACCCAGTGACATGCGATCCTCGAGTCACTCAAGTGTCTAATGTAAGTCCGTCTCAATGTTCCGCTGAAAACAGCCCCGGCGATGACCAGTCTGTTATAAAAACTGAATACACAGAACTCACGACTGCAGATTTAAGTATCCCTTTGGCGCAAGAATACGTGCAACATATCCAGTCAATGCCGATGCCGCCCAGTGGACATGAAGTCATAAACTATCCAATGGGTAGTAATTATACTGTTAATGTGGATCCAGAAATCAAAATAGAAATGGAAGAGACTCCTGAAATTAAAGAAGAAATAAACGATAATTACGAAAACAGTGAGTATACACCATTGTTTGAAAAGAATATGATGAACAGTGTAGATTATTCTCATATAACCCCATTGGAGCCGAATTCCAATGTAACTATGATGTACAATTATACAGACAAGCAATCTGTACCTGAAGCATATCCACATCTGAAGCAGCAAGAACATCAACAAATGCAGCAACAGTTAAATCAGCAGCAGCAGCAGCAACAACAACAACAACAACAGGAACAATATCAGCAACAACAACAACAGGAGCAATATCAGCAACAACAAAAAATAATACAGCAGCAGCATGAACAAGAGCAGCAACAGCAGTTGCAACAGCAACAAGAATTCCAACAAAGGCAAATCGAACTGCAGCAAATACAGCTAGAACAACAACAGCAACAACAACAAAAATTGCAGGAGATGCAACAACTGCAGTTGAAGCAGCAACAGGAAGAAGAGAAACAACGCCAGCTCCGTTTACAGGAAATAAAACAACAACAGGAGCTAAAACAAAAACAGGAGCAACAAGAAGAAATTCAAAAACATCAGCAGCATCTATTGGAGCTGAAACGGGCGCAAGACCTGAAGCTACAACAACAGCAAGAGCTTAAACATCAGAAACAACTACAACAAGAGCTAAAACAACAGAAACAACAAGAGCTGAAACTACAGCAGCAAAAACAAAAAGAAATGAAACAACAACAACAGCTAGAATTGAAACAACAGAAACGACTAGAGCTCAAACAAAAACAGCAGAAACAACTAGAGCTAAAACAGCAGCAGCAAAAACAACAGGAACTAAAGCAACAGCAGCTGGCACAACTGAAACTACAAAAACAGCAACAACAAGAGCAAAAACAACAGCGGTTGAAGCAACAGAAACAACAACAGTTACAGCAAAAACAATTAAAACATCAGCAGGAATTACAGGAAAAACAACAATTAAAACAACAGCAGGAGCTACAGCAGACACAACAGATTCAAAAACAGCAGGAGTTACAGCAGAAACAACAGATGCAACAACAACAAGAGTTACAGCAGAAACAACAAATGCAACAACAGCAAGAATTACAGCAGAAACAACAAATGCAACAACAGCAAGAGTTACAGCAAAAACAACTGATGCAGCAGCAACAACAGCAGCAAGAGTTACAGCAAAAACAACTGATGCAGCAGCAACAACAACAAGAATTGCAGCAGCAGCAGAAACAACAACAAGAGTTGCAGCAGAAACAACAGATTCAGCAACAACAACAAGAGCAGCAGCAGCTGCTGCAGCAGCAACAGCAGCACCTACAGCAGCAGCAGAATGGTTCACAAGATAAGTTGGATCAAATTGCACACGCGATGAATGCAGCCGGAATTTCTACAACCACAGACGCTTTATCAAATAATAGAGCGCAGGCTTTAGTAAATATGATATCACAAAAGCTAAGACAAGGCGGCGTAACCACAGGCCAATCGTCAAACAACTTCCAAAAAACTACATCAATAAATGCAATGGCTTTGCAACAAGCCTTAGCCCAAATACTGCCACCGCCTCTGAATCAGGCAAATGCGTTGGAAAACAATCAACAAACATCGAATACGCACACGCCGCAAGTTCTGCATATAGTGCAAGGCAAAAGTTCTTCAGGGAACCACCAACAAATCACATTAGTTGATAATACTCAACAGTCTGTTATAAATACACCGAATTCTACGCCGGTGTTACATATTGTGCAAAATAAGACTGTACCTTCTGGTCCAACTTCAAATGGAACGCCTACACAACAGACTAACTCTTTCAGCGGTTTATCCTTAGTCGATGGAGGATTACAACAAGGCAATCAACTGCTCCATATTGTAAACGCAGCACATCAAAAGAATGCAAATACCGGACAACTGCTAAAAAGAGTCAATCTCCTGACGAATCTAACAAACGCTCAAGGAGGAAACGAACAGAAAATGGTGCAGTTTGTCTGTAAATCTGCTGACGGAAAAGCTATACAGTTGAATGGACCACATCAACGTAGCATGGTACTAAGACTACAACCAGTTGAGACGCCAAACCTTCAACAACAGACGCAACCGAAACAAATAGACTCCCAAGATCTAAGTCCTAAGCATAACGCTGCAAATGATACTGACGCAGAAATAAAATCACGTTCTATATACGAAGATAATTACGCAAAATTCATACAAAGCTCGTCACCAAAACCTCCTGGTTCTGAGAAAGGTACGAGTTTGCCAAAATTCAACCAAGCCTTTGGTAAACAAGTGTACCAAGATGGCGGACAGAAAAATGAAATCAGCAATGGCAATGCGCTGTCACCTGACGATGACAATCCAGATTGTCAAGCAAATGACAATTCTATGAGTTTAGAGCATATAAGTCAGATTGGAAGTCCACCGCTACTGTTAAGGAAGCCAGCAACTTCGCAAGCTCAGCCGAACTTAGTCCAACAACTTAAACAAACCATATCACCAATGAACCTTCACGGTGGAGTGATATATACTCGACAAATACCTGTGAACCTCGCAGGCGGGCAAACTATCAACCTAATCACAGTGCCGAGTTCAGACCTCGTCGACGATTCTAACCAAAAACAACAGGGCGAGATTGAGCCGTCGATAATAAAGATAGTGCCACAAAATCAAACGCACTCCAACTCGGACGGAATAGAAGAAAATAATGCACATATGGGGACAGCGAATGACAACACACATACACCTCAACAACAACCGGTGTTAACGCAAATGCGAATAAAGCTGCCAATGTTAAGTAAACCACCACAGATGGTGTCTGGAGGGAGAGTAGTGAGACCATCGTTTTTCCAAATACAGCGTAATGTCATCTCTGGGACCAACCAGCCTGTGTACCAACAGCTAGTCCTCACAGCAGCTCCGCAGCTTGGCCAACAGACTATAAGGCTGCCGCAAGCTCAAACGTCACAAACAACAACAACAACAACAAGCAGGCCGACAGCGGTCAAGGTTACTCCAAGTGAAAGTCAGTCCTCAACCGAGTCCATTTGCTCGTCAACGTTGGAACAGCTTAGAGAATTTGACCTAGTCTTAGAGCAAGTAAAGGAGAGAAGCATAGTGCAGCCGAAACCAAAATCTAAAAAGAAGAAAGATAAGGCTGCAGCGGCAGCCGCAGCAGCCGCAGCTGCAGCTGTTGCCTCTGCCTCTGCTTCTACTAGTGCGGCGTCTGCAGAGGCGTCACGCTCTACGCCAGCGCCACACAAACAACATCAAGTTCTTTACTCCATTGGTAACACACAACCTTTGAACGTGGCTTATGTGAATAGAAAAGCTGCGACCCCGACACCAGCTTCTACTCCAACACCCACAACATCGACCTTTGTACGGTCTCCTGACTCTTCGGGAATAGTCGACTCATCTCCTTCGTCATCATCACAGATTTCTCACACTGTCACCAGTGAACCATCAACATCTTCCGACGCGCCAGCGCAATCAAAATCAAAATCTAGCTCGAAGTCCAAATCAAGACCGAAAGCGTCATCTAATCCTCCGAATACACTAAAACTAAACACAACACCTCCGAAACCATCAACTCAAAAGCCAGCAGAAGATGAACAAACTACTCAACGGATTCTATACATCTTGGCTGAATACAAAGAACAAGTGGAAAATTCTCCGGACAAAGATAAACCGGCCCCACGCCGAAGAACTAACCCGCCCTCGAATCCAGGGTCATCTAAACGCAAGAGGAGTCGTCGAAACCGCGACTTGAGTCCTACAGACGATTCGTGCAGGACGATGGGATCAGAAGACAGCAGCTGTGGCACATCGCAGGGAGACTGTAACGAAAGTTGTGTTGACAGTCATTCCCCGCAGGACAGCCCACGAAAAGTCGTTCGTAAGCTAACGTTTGAACACGAAACATCAGCCCAGCCAGCACCGCCCACTCCTCAGCCTCGTCCGCAGCCGCAACAGCGAAACGTCATTGTGTCGGATGGACAAACGATCACTGTAGCTCGAGGTACGGCTGGCAAACCATCTACAGCCGTCCTCATGCCTGCCAACTACATACTACCTGTATCCATGATCAAAGGTGGTCAGCAGATTGCTATAGTGACGAACAGAGGCCCGAAGTTATTAACAGTCGCCGGTGGCGAGGGTGGCACGACGAACGCGTTACTTTTACAACGCCTTATCGGCCCAGCTGGAATGAAGCCAGTCTTGACGCGTCCAGGGGTGCGACATGTTCGCTTACCTACTTCAGCGCTTCATAACCTGCAAGCGTTCAACCTGACGACTGCTACAACATTACAACCGCCAGACAGTACGGCTTCGTCGGCCACTGCGCCCACACCGCCCGAGCTAATAGAGACCAGAGCCAACAGTTCCCCCTGGAGAACCGAAGGCCGAGAGGAAGCGAAGCCGGATCGAGGGTCAAGTCCTGAGGGAGAGCCTTGGCATCTCCCTGCAACAGCCAACCCGCACGACTACAGCTACGAAGAAGTTGTCCGAACTGAGAACATGGATCACACCGTACTTGTAAGTAGACTTTCTTTATTTACATTGGAACTATTATCTCTTAATATATGTATGATATTCGTTCATAGTTCCAAATTTTATAAAAACCGTCCAAATCGTGTATGACGCACATTTTGCAACTTCAGGACCCGATCCCAGATAGATACAGTCCCGATATGGAGGCGCAAAGGATATTTGATAAGATGTTTGACGTCGATTCGAAAAGGTCGTACATGGTCGGTTCGCAAGACGATTCGCCGCGATGCGGCTACGATATTGACGCGTCAGATTGCGACGATAAGGGCTACCATCAGGTACACCGTATCGTAGAACCGACGCTGATAACCTAAAGAATTAGTCGCCTCTTTAGTAGAATGCACGCATCGATTTATTTTTGTCGGCTGTTCTTCGTTCGTTGGTGTGCCGTTTTGATTATACATCATGTAGATATGACCAGTGAAAACATGAACAGTACGTGGCCGTCATTATGAAACATCGACCATTAGAAAGAGGGTCCGTCTCTAATATCTGTGACAGTCTCTTTCTGAAATTCGATGGGTCATACTTACGCCTTGGCACTGTAATAAAACACAGTTTAAAAACTATAAATAAATGCATAAATAATGATAAATTTCGAACCACTATGTTTGCTTTCCGAGTGCTGTTAATAGTAACGTCGAAAGGAACATCCATAAAAACGTTTAAATTTAATAGCACTTTTGAAAATGTCACTTCTACAAGATGTTCGGCATCGCCGCTAATCGATAACGGACGAAACATTATTAGGTGTTTATTAATTACTGCCTCCCCTCTTCATTAATAGTCTTTGTCTTTTATTTTGTCATAACTCCTGGCCTCGGAGTAAGCTTCATTTCAACAAAAATTTCTAGCGTCTAGTTTATAATTTTTGCATGATGAACAAACGTCTATCCAACTATACTATCCATTGTCAAGTCTTTTCCCGCATTATAACGCATGTCCCTTTCATTCGGTTCATTGTAATTGAAAAGTTTCCTTCATTAGTTGTTGTGGAATTCAATCTTAATGTGTTAGTAATAAGGTATATCATTGTTCTTATGAAAATGTGTTTAAAATGGAAAGCTTTGCTTTGCCGTCATCGGAACCATTCATTGTGTTGGGCAGGTATCATTTATGTAGGCTTTGAAAATGAACCATCACTGTAGCTTCATGCTTGAAATTATTCTTTCGTCTGTATTGGAAAATTAATTAATTTTTTTATCAAAATTTATTGTGAATCCCTAAAAAAAAGCTATCCCGTGTAATTCTCGTAACTTCATCGTATAAATAGGCGAGCAATATATAAAAAGAAGAAAAAAAAATACACTTTTAATTCTGGTTCCTTTTCTAATCAATTCTTTAGTTATAAACACGATGCTAATACTTATTCTCCTGATATAGGTTGTGCAGAAGAAGGACGGATCACAAGTCAGACAACATCGTCTGACCCACGTGTCTGCCGCCGCTTTGAGGCATAAATATGCCATGCTGGAACATGAGCTGCGATTACAGGTAACGTGTCTTTTTTTTTAATAACCAATAGGACTCCTAACTAAGAATATTGTGCTCACATAGCATCTACAGACTACAACCGCGTCTTGGAAAATAATTTACTATTTTAACAAGTACTAGCTGACCCGTGCCCACTTCGTTGGGCGGTAAACATTTTTACATCATTCAATAGATTGCGACACGTTTGCGGTTTCATACCTATGTCGTATTATCTTTTTAACCATTCGTCCAAATTAGATGCAGTAAAAGGGAAAAGTCTTTTGTTTTCAACACTTGAGACGATAAATTTACTTATTTTGATAAGAATTCAATAAACATGACACTAACGATTTAAGTCATTTTGTTATATAAAAAACTACTTTTTATGACTTAAATATAAAAGTTGAGACGTATGCTGTCGTTGACTTTTTCGTAGGCATTATCAAGTTCTGCAACTTTTCTTTAGAACTCAATAATATATCTCTATTATTAAGGTAGCGTTCGTAAGAAACGTTTTCGTTCGACCGTTTTTTCGCCGACTTACTTTGCAAATCCGATTACCACGAAAAAGTATTTTAATTTTTCTGGTTAATAAATAGCCTATGATACTCACAAATAGCGTGGCTTTCTATTGGTAAAATATATATTTTAATAGATTCAGTAGATCCAGAAATTTACCCCCAACAACCCTTAAACTTTACCTCTTTACAATCTAATATATAAAATTCTCGTGTCACAGTTTTCGTTGCCATACTCCTCCGAAACGGCTTGACCGATTTTGATGAAATTTCGTGTGCTTATCGGGTAGGTCTGAGAATCGGCTAACATCTATTATTCATAGTTAAGACAGAACAACGTCTGTCGGGTCAGCTAGTATTAGTATAGATTTTAGAAAATATTTTCCTTTACCCCCCCCCCCCCCCCCCTATTAGGGACGTGAACTTAACTGCTGAAATCTGGGTGTACTGTAGCTACACCTCTGCCTAGCACTTTGGGGATTACAGGCGCGATATCATTTTATTTTCCTTTCGATTGCTTACAAATGCGTGCACTTACTGGATGAGAGCAGTGGTGGCCCAATGGTAACGGCCACGACTTACGAGTTGTAGGTCGTGCGTTCGAACCCCGCCAGGCGCATTGCTTTGTGTAAATCATTTCATCACTATTGCTCTCAAAACGGTGAAGGTAAACATCGTGAGGAAACCGGCATGTCCTAGAATCAAAAAATTCGAAGACATTTGACGTCTACCAACCCGCACTGGGCCCGCGTGGTGGATTACGGCCCACTCCCTCTCACAGAGAAGAGGCCTGTGTCCCAGCAGTGGGAACGTTATAGGCTGAATATGTAATGGACGAGTCCACTCGAATCAAGAGACCGACCTCGTGAGTTGGTTTTGGTCTTTCTTCTGATAGTTTTTGGATAGGAAACGCCGAAATCGTAGTTTTTAATTATAATTATTTTTGACGTGTGACGTTGACACTGTTTATTTAAACCAATTTATATCATAATAAAAATCATTTTAAGGTAAGACTCACTTTTTCTTATAAACATTGAAAAAGCAATGTTTGCGCAGCGCTACACACGGGATAAAAGAGGCTTGACGTCGCGTTGTTTTTCCACGCTGGTTCATTTTGACATAAGAAGGCCAATTCCTGTTCAAAATCTGGGCACAATCTCTGCAACAATCAATGCCAAAAACTGGTCAAAAATGCAAGTAAACTAGAGGTATTTTTGCCAGATTGAGATTAGAATGAGACTGTTCCTAAAATTACAGCTATAGTCCATCAGTTATTTCACTCTTGGTAAAAAAAATGCCTATACTGACTTGATATTATAATCGGAAGTGGCAAATGATTGCAGTACGTCTGACTATTACCCAATTTTCATCTCATTTTTCTCAATTTATTTCTTACTATGATTTTTCTGTTTTAATTTCTGTTTTATTAATATAATACGCATGTATCGAGTAGGAGTATCTTTCACAGAAATCCTTGTCGGAGGAATGTGAGGACCTGGGCGTGGACTCTCCATCGGCGTCGGAACTGTTCCCCGAAGCTGAGCTACTGTTCGCAGCGTCGCCTGCGCATGATCACACGCAGGATCATGGACACCATTCGCATACACGTAAGAGGAATTTGGTTAAATTATAACATAATCCGACGACTGCCTCGTTGGTCTAGTAGTCCCAAGCGCTACTGCTGAGCATGAGGTCCTAGGTTCGATTCCCAGGTCGGGCAAAGTGTTATTGGGTTTTTTCCATCTGGAATTTCTCAATAGCAGCCCGGAGGGCTCGCCCCCTATCACATGAGACTAAGGGGAATCTAGTCGCGGGCTCGAACTCACTCGTGGGCCTGGCTAAAAAGCACGCTGTCTCACCAGGAATCGTATCCGACAGAGGTAGTATCAGTGATGAGCAATTAGACTCTAATCTACACACACAACGTTATTGAGTGAGATGCAGGATCCTTTATAGTAAAACAGGCACGTAAAAAATTAAGAAAAGTCCTTCGGAAGATCGGGTTTTATGAAAAAACCACTGCATAAATCAATGGCCAATAAAGTTTAGTGAACTTTTCAATATTTGAGTTTTGTCGGTACCGACTTGGTGTTGGAGATTTTAAACTTCTTTTTATTATTTAAACACGCCCAAAGTTAGTTTTAATTAACAAGAAAAACTAATCTTTCTTGTTAATTAAAAATAATGGCTTTTTATTTTAGTATTCTGTTTCCGTACAGACAATATTATTAAAAAAACACAGAAAAGGAAACAAGAAACTTGTGCATCTTGATGACTATTATACTGAATACTATAAGCAATCTCATGCAGTCAGAGGCAATATAGGTCTTTATTGTAAAATTTAAGAAGATGCCTCCGATTGCATGAGATTGCTTATAGTAATTCAGTCTAAGAGTCATCCTTTTAAAACAAGTTTCTTGATTCCATATTTTTTATTTAAAGTTCAATTTTTAGGCAGTCGGGTTTTTTGATTTTGTATTTATTTTTGTTTTTTAAAGGCTTCAAATAATATAATCAAATACTTATTCTCTTTCAGCCCAACCACTTCTACATAACGGCAGCATCCCTCAACCAGATTTAGACGATCAAATGGCCACAGATCACCTGCTACCACGTTCAGACATGCACGATGACCGACCAGACCTCGGCATAGGACTAGAAGACGTCGGCATTGTCACTGTGAGTGAAGACGGGATGCAGGCGACCATAGCGTTGGATCACGAGGAGTTTGCGAGGGCACATCCCAATACTACCTTCCATAGTGAGCCTACTGATGAGGGAGAGGTAAGTTCGTCTTCTAATTGTCTAGTCTTTAATTTAAATAGTGTGTTCTTCAAATATAATGTGACTGTCACCGCAGTAAGAGCTCGGGGCTACGTAATTTCAGCCGCGTTAATCGAAGCTACGATTGTCGCGGTTGTTTCGTGGATGGGTTGATTGATTGATTTGATTTTCATTTTACTCTTTCCTGCTGTTTAATGTATACCTATTGTGTGCTTTAAAATATGTGTTAAGTAAATGGATTTTCTTGCTTTCTTTTCTTTCCATAACATATCGGGACTCCTTCGTGCCTCAGAAAGCACGTTAAACCATTGGTCGGGTAGTCAAAATCCCGAAACTCTGACAACCAGTCTTACGGGGTATCGTATTAGGTACCCTGTTACTGGGTTGGGGAGGTCAGATAGGCAGTCGCTTCATGTAAAATGCTGGTATTCAGCTGCATGCGCTAAGACTGGAAGCCGAACCCAACATAACTTACCAAAAGTACCTTGGGTACGAAGAAAGTTAGGTGGAAAACACTCCGTTTAAATCATGTTGTTTCAGTCAGTTATATATTATAATTGATTGAAACAGCGGGATTTAAAACGTGTTAATAAAAAAAATGTTTTAATAAAAACCTCACATGTTTATTTGAATTTTTCCAGGTTCAACCATTCACGATAAGCGGTCTAAAGGGCCGCCACATAACATCGACGATATTCCACGCGCACCGCGCGCCCGGCACCGTGCTCATGGCCGCGCCGCCGCACTCCGTCATCTCGCAGGCCGACGGCGGCGCCGCGCACGGCGTCAAGTACGCAGACATCGACAACATGATCAACGCGCTGCCCGGGCCTCACACGCACACCAACATCAACGTACTCGTCAAAGACGACGGCCTCACGAGGTTCGACAGTATTCTCAACGATAACAGAGAACTTCACCTGTCCAACACGGCGTCCCACATTGTACACGCGTCAGGCAACAACACGACACAAGTCATTAGACGTGTCTGCTACGGAAACAAGAGGGAACAAGCCTCTAGGTTCCTCATAGAAGAATCTGACAACATCATGGCAAGACATCACGCCAAAATGATGGAAGATTCCAGAGGCTACGGAGATGTTGATGACGATGGATCCTCTACGGAACGCGCTGAACTGTTTTGGGAGTCAAACTCCACTTCAGAACGCGATATTCGAAGACCGTTAGACTTCAGTAGCGACAGCGACAAATGCTGCAAGAGTCCGACCTTCGAGGAGAATAATTCAACGGATTCGAGTGGACTGGGAGCTCATATGAGACTGGATTCAGTGATCAAAGACGCGCGGGGCATCGAGCGAAGGGGTAGTGCCGATGGGTCGTCTGCGGACGACAACCACGCGCCGCCGCTGCGGACATACCCGCCCAAGCGCATGTACCACGCGCTGGACGCGCAGCGCAGTGTCACGGGCAAGGTGCGCGCGCCCGACGTGCTGCGGCACCACGCGCCCAAGGTGGACGTGCGCGACGTGCCCGGCCGACACTACGCGGCCACGCGACATCACGCGCCTGAGCGCCATCACGTGGTCGATCGACATCATGCACCCGAGCGGCATCACGTGGTCGAGCGACATCATGCGTCCGACCGACATCACGCGTCCGACCGACACCACGGGCCCGAGCGACATCACGCACCCGATCGCCAACACGCCGTGGAAGGCAAGCGGCGCGCGTCCGGGCGGGGCGTGGTGAAGCGTGGCTGCCACTGCTGCAGCGGGGAGCCCGCGCCCCCGCGCCCCAAGAAGCCGCGCCAGAGGAAACCCAACATTGACTTTACCACTAACTGAACTACGACTCATTGTGATTACCGATTTCTACATTAAAAGGCTGTGGCATTATGAATATTATACTCCGTCTGCCACGCGCCAGACTGAAACGCGATCTCTTTACTGACGAGGTTTCAAATCTTAGGTGTATTATAATAAAAAAAATTGTTGAAATTGTTTTGTATATAATTTTATAAGTAAAAAAAACCGGTAGCTAAGTTCACAGCAGTTTCGATACGCGATTTTTTATTTTTGTTAAAGTTAATCGATTGTTTCTTCGTAAGTTCCTGTACGTGTTTTTTTTATTTTGTAAGTTACGTCACCGATAAGTTCAAATTCGTTTTTATTTCTTGTACGAAAAGACGGTTTCTTTTGTATTGTTATTTTTTTTCTTTTGTAAAATATTATCCATAAACATATTTTGTATCAATATGTAATTGTATAAAACTGTATTTCTATAGGATACCTCTAATAAACGTAAGTGATGACAGCCATACTCAAATATGAATTTAATCGTCATTTAGCGGTGTAGATGTATTAGTTTATAAAATAGCCCTTCATAACGATGTTCGACTGATGTTCAGGTAAACAATTGTTTCATTAGCGCTTTTGTCATTTTGATTCGAGCCAATATATATTTTTGATTTTAATTCTGTAGTGTATGCGCATAGTGTTAGTTGTAAGTTACTTCCATGTGACACAGCACAAAGTGAACTATTCAATAAATAAAAGACGTTGGGAGCTTTAACTTTGGGTGATTTTAATTATTTTTGAGATTACGTTTATCAAAATACTTCGGAGCCAATAGTTTACTTGGCTATCTACACTCACCTGTGCTTTACATTACGTTTCCAAAGGGCGTTAGTATCGCTGTATTTAATGAATAAATATATTAACATTTAATAGTAGCAATGTGTTAAGCTAGTGTGAATTTGATATCCATAGTGTAAAACATGTAAATAAATTTTTGATCCCCATTTTTGTTTAGGGGACCGTCTAGTCACTATATTACCGATATGATATAGCGTTATACGTGTTACGCAGACCCGGCCGAGAACCGAGGCTGCCAGCTGACTAACCGAGTGGCTTTAAGCCGATTCATTCATTTTCCTTGCAGTATTCAACAGCTTGTGTATATAAAGCCATAATAGATAATGACGATAATAATGGTTCATTTGTCTCTTATAACTACTGAATAAAGTGTTAAAAATTATCAAAAAAAAAATATATATAATAATAATAATAATCGGCGTCTAGAAACAAGATTCATTCCGAATTTGTAAATAGTGGAATGGGGGTGTTTAAATTTTAGTGAATTTAGTGAGTTCCGACCTGTTTTGGGTCGTCGTATAGTGAAAATTGTAATGGGGTAATTATGTGCACTCGATGGGTGGTTTATAAGTAAAACCCCTAGTTCAACTTAATTTAGTCATAAGGTCGTATTAGTGTATGATGGCTGGTAGAACGATACTGACGACACGCCCGCTGCGAGGCGTGGTCGCCTCCCGAATGACAGCCTCCGCTAAAGACACTAAAATAAAACAGATCCAATATTACGACTAACATAAAATATTATCTGAGAGTTTTTGAAACCTATGTATTATTTCGTTTTGGAAGAAAAAAATCTGCCATTTCTAAAAAAAGTAAGGTTTCAATTTTTATGTATTCCTGAAGTTGTTATTGTTCGTATAATATTGTGGGTATCGTCGTACCTCCGATATTATTGTCTGAATGGAGAAATACAGTATTTCAAATGCGTTTTGTTATATTTTTCACTTAGAAATTTAGATTTATTAGCTGTAAAGGGAAACTAATAATTAACGTTTAGGAGTTTCATTATTTTTTTTTAATTAAACAGATTGTGTTTTTGTGATTACAACATTATTTTTAAAAGTGCTACAGAGAAAATGATCATTAAAACTTATCTAATAAATATTTGGGGATTTTATTTATTCCCCATTTACATTTTAGTCGTTAAAATATATAATAAAATTCACCAAATGAGTAACCAGCACCTGAATAATGTTGCAGGAATATTGCATCATTTATGTTAGAAATATTTTTAGTACTAGAGATGAGCCGACTATGACTTTGGTCGACTAGTAGGCTGAAAAATGGCCGAGTAGTCGGCAAGCCGATCATTGCTTTCGGTTGAATTCAGGTGACATCGGTAATCTTCGTGACTACGCTTTCGGCTCGTAGGTGCACGGGGGGGCCCAGGCGGAATTGTCGAGACATGTTTCTGTTTACTTTCCATTTATTCTACATATCATTGTATGTGTGCGAGTTGTTGTTCCTATCCTAATTTCTACCCTATTCTAGTAAACTGTAAAACTGATTTCTATAATCAAAATAATAACAGAAAAGATTTCAATTCCATTTCAATCACCGTCTTTTAAATTTTTAAGCATGTTAATACTAGTAAAAAAATGGGCCAATTAATCGGCGGTTTTAGCCGACTAGTCTGCTTTCCCGACTAGTATCTATTATCACTGTAAAAACATTGTAAAAGCCAATTATTTTTAAAAGAGTTACCGTGGTGTTTCTTGCCGGCTCTTCTCCATAGGAAACGACAAATTGGAACTGTGCACCTAGCTTCTGACGTTTCGCAAGTGCTCATGCAGGTTTATGTGAAATAAAATATTTTGATTTTGAGTCTGCGAATAGTCGGTACATCACGAGTTAGTACTACAACGTAAATAACGCAATGCATGTTGTGAACTGTCAAAATGATAGCCGTGCCTATTGGTAGTGTGTTACACAATTACCCATGAGGGTGTCTGATTAGTCCAAGTTTAGTACGAAGCCGATAGACAATTTTAACGAACATATGAAAGAATGGATTGGCAGTAACCTTCAAAATGATTCAGATCAGCGTTGCCAGACGTCCCAATTTTTTAGTCCGAAATTGAATGTCCCGCGCGGGACAGGGCCAGTCCCGCTTTTTGAAATTGCTCGACGGTGCGGTTATGAGTATGGTAAAGTAACGTATTTTCGTTAAAATACATTTTTACGACTTTCTATCATCACGGTAAACTTAATCTGAAACTCAAAAAATAAGTAATAAAACACGACTGATTATTTACGTTATTTTATTATGTCCCGCTTTCGAAGAAAGAATCCCGCTTTTTCACTCGAAAAGTTAAAATCCCGCTTTGCCTGAAAAAAAAAACCGAGCAACACTGATTCAGATTCTGCCGATCTATTCTGATTCAGTTAAAATCTCACCGTGACAACTTAGGTGAAGTGAGCTGTCACTCCATCTGGCACTATCATGGACTTATTATACAAACTAATAACTAATAAGTTTGTATAATAAGTCCATGGGCACTATACTAATGACAGTTCACTTTAAACTCACTTCACCCAAGTTATCACGGTGATATTTTTCCAGAATAGCACCGCTGATTAATATTGTGTTCCGTTAGGGTGGGTGCATGTTCACCTGTTTAGGTGACTGAACATGTATAAAAAAGTGAAGAAAACCAGTAATTACTGCAAATAATTACAATTATACATATTTATTCAGTCTTCATTTACATACAATCAACTTAAAACAAAAAATATCTTCCGACACTCGTTTTGTTAAAAACAGGCCCAGTGTTAGTCTGACTCTCACACGAAGGGTACTTTAAATATTAAAATAAGATTATTTTTTTATTACTACCTAGCTTTTGCCTGTGGCTTCGCCCGCATGGAGGTTGAAAATCAAGCCTACGGTAACGTACTACCGGGATAAAAAGTATACTACGTGTTAATCCAGGTTATAAACTATCTGTGTGCCAAAATTCATTCAAATGCGTTGGGCCGTTTTTGCGTGATGGAGTAACAAACATCCAAACAACTTTCACATTTTTAATATTAATAGTAGGATTTGTTATAGCGGCATTATCACACTGATAATGTCAACTACCTATCATGTTCATGAGATACAGCCCGCTGATAGATGGACGGACGGATAGCACAGGCAATAGGGTTCCGTTGGCAACCTTTGAGTACAGAACCCTAAAAATGTGTAATATCAGTCGTAATTGCTTTATAAATGACTGGGTTTTACCAGCGGCTTCGCCCGCTAAGTAGGTTGGAAAATGTGTTAATCCAGGGTATAGACTATCTGTGTGCCAAATTTCATACAAATACGTAACATACAAACTTTCACATTTATAATATTAGTAGTAAGTATGATAATCAAGACTGTTTAAACTACACTTGCTCTTATTCCGCTACCCAAGTTCTCTTCTCTTTAATTTTTTTCATAACACCAAGTACTTCGATCCTAAACTCCAGTCTTTCATCTTCAGTATACTTCACAATAGTTGGCAATAATGACGCGAAAAACGCCTCATCTTCATTCATGATCCTCGGGTCATTATCATCGACTTCGACAAAATCGACAGCGCTATATCGATCACTCACTGATACATCGTCAATTGTACTACTTTTTTTAGGTTTCTTTTTACTAGAAACAGAATTAGTATCATCGACAAATAAGAATCGATTAGACTTCTTTTTTGCTCGACTACTTTTACGGCCGTAACTGACTTCGGTTGCGTAATCAGTCGACTTCGCAACATCGAAGTCACTTTCCTTTACGCTCTTTTTGCTACCGTAACTTGTAACGTTACTTATAGTGAAACTTGTAGAAGATTCCGGTTCTATTTCAGCAGTTATGCTGAAACCGGAATCCGGTTCTTCTTGCTTCATGAAAGAAGGTCTCGAGTCGATTATTTCTGCATGGCGTTCACTTTCTGGTATGATTTTAGTTAGAAATTCTAAATGGTGGTAAAGAAGGTATTTCTTTTTGGGTCTGCCCATCTTTGTTTTGAGGCTTTTTATGAAAGTGTCCCGGATATTTGTCCACTTATTGAGGATTAGTTCTCCTGAAACAAAAAATTATAATATTAATTTAAATGTTAAAAATGGGTGGTTACTGCATAATAAGCCTATATACTGTTCCGATTGGACACATGCCGGGCATCCTAATTGCGTAACACACAATTAATCATAATCCGTTTCATTTTGACAGTCCAACAATATTCATTGCGTTATTTGCGTCGTTGAGCGGATACATTTTTCGAACATAATATGAAGCACTCTGTTTCAAAACGAAACAGATTATGATTAATCGTGAGTTACGCAGGCGTGGTCGCAGCTAAAGACTTTGGGGGGTTCACAGACAAAGACTACCTACATATTAATAAGAAAATTTCATAAATTTTCGAAAAATTACTAGATATTTAAACCTTTACGTTTACGGCTTTAGGGGGTAGGGGTCATGACCCCAAGGACCCCCGCTCGGACCGCGCCTGGAGTTACGCAATTAGGGTGCAGGAGGCCGAGAGAGAGAACTCTAGTGAGAGGGAGTAGGCCGTAATCCACCACGCGGGCCCAGTGCGGCTAGATGCCACATGTCTTCGAATTTTTGGTTCTAGGACATTTCGGTTTCCCTCACGATATTTCCCTTCACCGTTTTGAGAGCAGTGGTGATGAAATAATTTACACAAAGTGAAGCATCTAGGTAAGTCGCGGGCATTACCACTGGGCCACCACGTCTAAGGGCCCGCGGGGTCTACTGTATAAATAAAAATAAAAAGACCCAACTGCAACTAAAATGTTCAAAAGAAGAGGTTCACTTTTCAGCTTAGGGCAGTAGTTATGTAGTTTAGTTCAGTCTTAGATTCGTTTCTGTTTGGCATTCTTCACCTCTCCAATCTCAATAAAATACAACAATATTCTGATTAGGTATTTAATCATATAGCTTAGCTTATCTAACAACTTAAAATTAAGACATTGTCGACACCCTTGCGCCATCCCATCTTACTAGTACGACAGGGTGTATTGGGGCGGCTGCTGCAGGTGCGGAAAACCTCAAACAGTGAAAATATTCCAATCTTATTGGGAGTTATACAGGGTGATTGGAAGATGGGTGCAAAGCTTTAAGGCGAAGATAGTACAGACAATTTAGAACCATTTAAGCCATGGTTGTCTTAGACGAAGTCTTACCAAATATTTTTAACCAAATTTTTAAGTTTTGTTTCGGAAATTTTCAAAATTTAATGTAAACTACATAATTATGGCCAAATTGAATGATAAATGAATTCATTTTTTATTTATTTAATTAAAGTAATGTGTAAGCAATCAAGCAAAACATGTTTTAGGCTTCTGTGTCATTAGACATTTTTTTTACAGACATTTGAAGCTCAGAAAAAATAAAAAAATTGTACAATACGTCTTTTAAACCTTATTAAAAAAAAAAATTTGGTAAGACTTCGTCTAAGACAACCATGGCTTAAATGGTTCTAAATTGTCTATACTATCTTCACCTTAAAGCTTTGCACCCATCTTCCAATCACCCTGTATATTCGAGCCGTTTGGGGTTGAAACTCTTGGACCATGGAGTCCGATGGCCACTTGGTTTTTAGAGACATCGCCAAGCGGTTAGTCGATTCTTCACGTGACCAGAGGGCTGGCCTATTCTTTGGCCAAAGAATCAGCATCACCATACAACGTAGCAATGGTGCCAGCCTTTTGGTCGCTTTTCGCATTGACAGCGATGCGGACGAATTTTTTGATGCCCTGTAATTCTTTTTTCTCTGTTTTTATTATATAGGTACATGTACTATTCATACCTATCATTTTATGACTAGTAAATTAAAAAAAAATGTTAACTAGGTACTTAATATAAATAAATAAAAAATATAATTACAGTAGGAATTATAATTTAAGTAGGCAGCGGTGTGCGTAGTCCCAGCGGAAAAGTGTCGAATTTCGTAATTTCAGTTTAGCAGATATTTAGTGTATGACGTCGTGTAATTGTGTATGGTAAATAAAAATTTATGCATCCAACCATTGAGGAGCTATTCAACAAAAACTGTTTCCGCTGGGACTACGTCATCCCAGCGGCACTTTTTTTTAAAAATGGACGTACAAGAAAAAAATCATTAAATAATTAGTGTGTAACGAGAGGTAAATGTGTATGTTTAAATGAAATTTGTGTGTCAATACACTGCGGAGATAATCAAGTTGCCGCTGCGCTGACGTTTGGCTATTTGATGAAAACCATATAAAACAGTAAACTGTTTTACTGTTTAAAACGCGTAAAATTTCAGCTCATTACACTAAATAATTAAACAGATATAATCAAAATGCTAGAACAACCGCAATACGTGGATAAACCGACCAAGTTTGAGAGGCTACGAAAAAGCGGGCCTGCAGTATATTTTTTACGAAATTTTACGCGTGAATAGTTGCATTAATACACTAAATATCTTCATATTTTGTATTCTTCTTTTCCAATAAAAAATCTTACAATCGGATGTCAAAAATATAGCGGTCCAGTCGTAGTAAATTATGCCATTGCTCATTAATTACAAAGAGCACATCAATGAAACTTGGCAAGACATTGTAGACCCCTACAAGATACAAATAAACGTTATAAGTTAAGCTCTAGACTTCCTATTTTAAGTACTTGGACCTAATAACCTTATTTTACTTTTACGTGTATATCTTCTGAACGGTATATTTTTTCCAAATTCTGTTTTCACACACTTTATACACAAATTCAAAGCAACGTGTGTAAAAAATTACAACTGTACACTAAACTGTTTTATATGGTTTTCATCAAATAGCCAAACGTCAGCGCAGCGGCAACTTGATTATCTCCGCAGTGTATTGACACACAAATTTCATTTAAACATACACATTTACCTCTCGTTATACACTAATTATTGAATGAATTTATTTTCTTGTACGACCATTTTTTTTAAAAAGTGCCGCTGGGATGACGTAGTCCCAGCGGAAACAGTTTTTGTTGAATAGCTCCTCAATGGTTGGATGCACAAATTTTTATTTACCATACACAATTACACGACGTCATACACTAAATATCTGCTAAACTGAAATTACGAAATTCGACACTTTTCCGCTGGGACTACGCACACTAGGCAGCGGTGCAAGTATCATTGTACTGAATGAACTGAGATCCATCAAATAAAACAGTAGGTATTATTGATATTTTAACCAAACAATTTATACCTATCGATAAATACATTAATTAACAAACGTAAGTATATTGGATAACCCGAAGGTATAGGCAGAGACCAGTGTACCTACGTACCTACTGATTTGTCTGTGGATTCAACTAAAACGATGTTATGATTATACATTATACAGGTTGGCAGAACGCGCGCAAACTAACCATGAATTCAGTACTTGATTCGAAAACCCTAGTACAAATTTTGTAAAAACACTACAAATAGGTACTTAACTTTAATTTCGGAAGTCGGTGACTTTGGATAATGTATTTAAATTTTTTGTCACCGCCTTCCGAAATTAAAGTTATTTTTCACTTTGTACTGAGTGTTTTTCCGGAAGTCGGTTGTTTTTTTTGTCTCAATAGCTTTAGAAAATATATGAAAAACATTGTTAATACCTATAACATTTGAGGGTTGCCCTCGATTTCCCTGTGATTCCATCATCAGATCCTGACTTGGTGCCAATGGGACCACCTCAGGTGTATACTCTTTCAAATAAAAAAATAATTTTGAGAATCGGTCCACAAATGGGGGAGAAATCGGTGAACATACATAATTTTAAAAAAAACCTACAGTCCAACATAGGACTTCCTCCTTTTTTGAAGTCGGTTAAAAAAGAATTAAAACAGCTGTTTCATAGAAAAGTACTATGTGGTCAAAATGTATGGGACTGCAATCTGAATCTATGGTTACAGGCTGCGCGGCGATGGCTGTGATTTAATCATACAATTTAATACCTAATATCATGCCTATCTAGGCCTACTCCTTCAGGGTATCTACCCTGAAGGGATAGGCAGAGGACACTATAGACATCATCACTGATCTATCTACGAATGCGTCAAATTACGATGCAATCAAAAACGTAAAAAAAAGCTATAGATTCCTCGAACGAATAGGTAGGCAGAGGTTACTTGTCATTCATCCATCTGTGGATTTATCCAATGTATATTATAGATGAATCAGGTACAGGCCTGCGGTTTGATTGCGTAACACAGTAACAGAAAGAAAAATATTTTGTTTGAGACACGAGACACGCACAGGAAATACAAACTAACAGAAAGAACATATATTTTATAAAAGTGCTGACATGATCTGCTGATGTGTACCGTTAACCGTGATATCACGTTTCACGTCAACAGTACTTAGCAATGGGTTTCACTTGGACAGTTCAGAAACATTTTTTTTTGACAAATTCATATTTAGAACGTATGAAGCAATGGATTAGCAACATCCTTCAAAATTATTCTAATAGTGATTAATAGTGTGTTTCGCAATGAGGGTGCTGGTAGAAACAGGAGTCTGTGAAAGTCAGGTACTGAGGTACAGACGCCAGCACATCAAGCTGCACCAATCTGTCAAATTTCTTTGATAGATTTTAAATTTTATCACATAAGCTTAAGGTTCATGTTTAATTGGGAAAATTTTACAGTTTGGGGTAGCTTGATGTGCTGGCGTCTGTACGCACGGGCGTGTTTTAACCGCGGCGGTTTTTTTTCGCCTCCTGGATTTTCTCTGCTCAACATGATAATAAATTTAACAGCTGACTGTAGGATGAATATAATGAATGGTAGTAAGGTTAAACTGGAAGATAGGTACTGGTAAGTGGTACCTACGTTTCATTGAAATAACTCTGCACTTTTCTTTCTAAGTCTGGGAATTTAATACTGACAGTTTTCTGTGGGTTGAGCTTGATAACAGGAAGTTTAGGAGTTGATTTGGTTTGTGGGGTTTCTTTGATAGTAGGTGTTAACGGCGGCTGGGATGAGTTTACAGCATCAGGAGTAGGTGTGCTGCTTTCCGTAGGTAAAATTTGAAAGAAGACAGGACTATGACCTCGTTTTTCTTTTATTTTCCGAATTGAAGTTAACATGTCTATATGGAAATCCATCATTTCCGTTTCATTCATGTCTTTGATGTACGGTAAAAATGATAATAGCATATTCTCTTTTTCACCTGGCCTGGCGCTTGTATCATTACGGGGTTTCTTTTGTAATTCATCCGGCAATTTTTTGTTTATACTATTAGGCTCTTTTCTCTTTTTCTTCTTCCGTGTAGAGCCTCTTGAATTTTGGCGACCGTTTCTAGCAAATATTGTTGGTGGGAATTCAACTAAAGGCTCTGGTGTCGACGTAGGTGTGTCAGATAGTGATTCCTGTATAAATGACACCGCAACAGATTGCGTAGAGTCATTGTCGCTTAAACTGAAATCTCCATTTTCTTTCTCTGTCACATTTTTCATAAGAAATTTCATGTTCTTTCCGTACATATATCTTTTCCGGAAACCTTGGCCAGGTCTGTTGCGCAAGCTTTTCATGTATGAGTCCCGAATATTTGACCATTTTCTTGTAATACTGTCACCTGGAACAAAACATTTGGGCTCATACAATGGGAAAATGGTTCCGGGCAATATATAGCCAATATATGCCATACCATGACTGATTTTATTTAAATACCTACGACTATAGTATTGAGTTAATAATAATAAGCAACTATATGAACTTTATGATCAGTGCCCGGTTGATAGCAATAGGCTCGCCCACATGGGACCTAAACATATTAATATATTAGTCTATGTTAAACAAAACTGGCGAAATGCGAGTTTACTGTTAGTGGTACCTACACCTCTGATGACCTCTGCCTAATCCTTCAGGGATTAAAGGTATGATGATATGTTATGTATTATGAACTACGTGTGCACGGAAATCAAGAGCGCGAAGGGAAAGCACTGGTAGGTACAGCCAACTACAAATCAGTGATAGATAAATCTTGCATTATGAAAATCACCTTATGGCTACGACATAAAGGCGGCGTCAACTGCCAATGTCTAGTTATTGTTACCATTGGTCCCGGCTGTCATTCGTGGATCTTTGACAGCCGTAACAGGTCGCCAGAAGCCCGAAAGTTTGACAACCAGTCTTTCCAGGATTCGTATTACCCAGTTACTGAGTTGTGGAGTTCAGAAAGGCAGTCCCTCCATGAAAAATACTGGTGTTCAGCTGCATCCAATTACACTGGAAGCCGACCCTAACATATTTGGGAAAAGGCTGGCAGATTTATTGATTAATTTTTAATGGGTGATGGTTGACTAAATGTAACTGAAAGATGAGCCAACAACACTGATATAGAAAAAAAAAATCAGCAGGTCTACACATTTATTTTTAGCTTACTTACCCCGAATAACTTAGCTAATTAATGTAGGGAACAGCTGATTTTTTTTCGTGATTGCAGTGTTGGTCTCACAGAAGAAGCTTTTGTTTATTATGACTGCAATGGCGCAGACCGTTGAAACTCTAGGGCGTGAAAATAAACGCCCGTGCGAACTAGGCTTCCTCATTGTCAAGGGTGACTTTTGCGCATTGGATCTTCAAAGCACTGCCTAGCGCCGAGAGTTGAAAATCGAACTCTGTGTTTTTTCGACGCGCTGAGATTTACTCGCGCTGCACTCTGTTGTATTCTCAATGCTCAGTCCAACACATAGAGCGAATAATCCAGTGCGCAAAAACAACCCGCCGCGATTTCATTACGTTCGTTCCGTGTAAATGTCGACTTACTGCGTTTAATAAAAAAGAAACAACAAATAATGTTAGACTGCTTTTCTGATTTATCATTATGGAACACATAGGGTACAATTCCTGATCTGTAGGTATCTCGTGCGGCTCCATTTTTCTCTTCGAATTTCATTTTGTGGAAAGCTAAAATAAATTAAGATTTGTCATTAGATTTCAAAAACATGTTAGGTAAGTATGATCAAATAATAATTCAAAGCAAGTAATGAAGACTCCATGGCTTTGACATGGCACTAGGAAAAAGCACGTGAGAGTGAGGACAGCACCCTAATTGCGTAACTCACAATTAATCATAATTTGTTTCGTTTTGAAACAGATGGCTAAACCATGGCTTCATATGTTCGAAAAATGTGTCTGCTCAACAACGTAAATAACGCAATGAATATTGTTGAACTGTCAAAATGAAACTGATTATGAGTAATCGCGTGTTACGCAATTAGGGTGCTGGTGTGTACAATAGGGTATTTTACTCTATTCGAGAAAAAATCGAAAAGTATATTATTGCGATAGCATAGGCAAAATGCAGACGGAAAATGTTAGTTTTAGTTCATGAAACAACAAAATAAATTATAAAATACAATTTAAAGATTTCAGTTTTTTTTAATCTGTATTTGAACACCATGAAATAGTAGTCGCCATGTTATTTCAACTGAGCAACTTTGTACTTTTGTTATTTTCGTAACCAAGTATTTTTTATTTACTAAAATAATATTTTGCATTCAGGAACAGCAAACCAACGATATGTAGTAAAATAACTCATTTTTTTTCATTGTAAACAATTGTCATACAAAATATCAGCGCATTTGTTTTTAGCAAACTGACGTCATACCCACAGAGCAATATGGCGTCTATTTTTATGGCACTAATCGATTAAATAGGTAAAAATGTTGTTTTTTTATTGTTTATTAGCACTCTAGAATCTAATTAAGACACTTTTCAAAAATGAGTGAAATACCCTATTAATTAAACTAATAATGAAAGTTGTTGAAGTTTAAGTCAAAGTTCGTATGGACGGAAAAATATCGCGGTGGGACTTTATCGCTTACTGGATTCAATTCAACACTCGGTGTTGAACCGAGCATTGAGAGTCCACTGAGGGCATCCCTGCGTGTCGAAAAAACACAGTCGGATTTTCAACTCTCTGACATTCACGTCGGAGAGTTGAAAATCTGACTGCGTGCGTTGAAGATGCAGTGCGTCAAAAAATCCCGCCACTGATAAAAAATACTTTTACATCCTTGTTTACATCTGTGCGAACGTGGCTTATAATGGAAATCCTATTTATAAATTCAAAAAGATAAATCATAATAAAAACACCTACTTACCCAAAGTACTACACTACGTTCTAGAGCACCTCTATACGGTTCTTGCTTCGATTGATCGAAGAAACTCTTTGATCATATTTTTGTACTGCAAGGTTTTGTTTGGCATTGTGAACCATCACACTGCAACCGCGGCGATCGTGAAATAAAACGGCGGAGAGTAAAATCTCAAACGGCAAACCCGTCGTTAACGTTACGAAATAATACACTAGAAAATCATGTTTGTTTCCATTACCCGTAATTCTCTTCTCCTCCGGCGTCATTTCCTCATACGTCTCTTCTAGATTGTTGAATATTTCTTCCCAAGCGCTTCGCCGTTCCATCCGATCTTTATAATTCTCGATAGTTTTGTCCCACAAACACGGTCGGTCTCTCACATAACTTATTAAATCGATCACATTGTATTTGAACTCCCTCATTTTGAAGTTATTTCTAAAGAATTTGTACCAAATAACCACAAAAACAATGTTTTCTTGCGAGCTGTTTACACTCCCTTGTCTGACACGTCACTACGGTTGCCACGGTTATCCATTTCTCGGATCGGATAGAGTAGCTCTGTCACTCCCTTTGTTAGTAAGAGTGAGCGAGAAAGACTCACGGCGCGAGGTCACCGACATGGCGTCGCGTCTCGGCTTGGCAGCGTCGGGCATTTCGAACGCCAACGTAATTTGAGCTTCCCTTGCGTATAAATGATTGTATTTTAGAGGTAAACAGGAATGGTTGTTAGCATTCGTGTTCATTGTTCGTCGCAAAATGTCGAACCGTAGGAGAGATTGTATACTTTACGTTTTAAGGGGGACTGGCGTCCATACGCCAGTCCCCCTTAAAACGTAAAGCCACCAAGCGTTAACCATTTAATGGGAAAATCTTTCTGCAGCCCAAAACTAAGAATATTATTGTAGGTGTCCTTTAGTTTGAATTCCTAGTTGGTTGAGCATTTAATTTATTTAAAAATAAACGCATAGGAAACCGGCTAGGCATATAATAAGCGATATTTTATGTATAGTGCTAGGTAATAACATGGTCCATTGTAAGTTTGTACCTTTTCAGTACCTGTAATATTTCATCGGAAGACGCATGTTTGTTATTACATAAGCGCCTGGGGATAACTTTTTAGCTATTTCTAACTAAACAACACACTTTGCGTGGCTACTATCAGGCACTACACTGCTGGAAATAGGCCTCCCCCAAGCTGCTCCACTGCGACCGATTCTGTGCTTCCCGCATCCAGCGGATTTCTGCGGCCTTCGCAAGGTCATCGGTCCACATTGTGGGAGGCATTCCAACTCTGACAGTTCAACAACATTCAATGCGTTATTTAAGTTGTTGTGCATACGATGTTTTTGAACATAAGAAGCAATGGATTAACAATATCCTTCAAAATTATTTAAATTATGATTAATAGGGTGACACACTTTTTTTCACTGGCTGGACATTTGGATTTTGGGCCCAATATGGTTGATCGTCTTCGCTCAACAACTGATTGTGTGCTCTAACTAAATAGGTAATAAATATCAGAGTTGGGCCGAATGGGGTTGGAACCGTATCCGAACTTCGGCCGAACATTCAGTTAAAATGAAAAGTTCGGCCGAAGTTCGGCCGAACTTCGGTTCAATACCCTGTAATTGTAATAAAAAATATTTGATGTAAATGAATGTTTAGTTTGTGAACCAAAAACGTGTTTTTTATTTTCAATTTACGAATTGTATTCAGGTGTTTGTTAGAAGAATACTAAGCTTATTTCATTTTTGTAATATTATGTTTAGGCAGAGATTTTCATGAATAATAAGAAGAACTGATTTAATTTAAGGATTACATTTACAATGTTCCTAACTAAAATAAATGACCATGAGTGAGTAAAAACATAATTTTAATTTACAGTAATGCTATACTCTAATTCTATTAAATTTTAGTCTAAATAGTGCAAGTAGGTATTATTATTTTTGTGCCGAATGTTCAGCATTTGAACCGAATTTCGGCCGAATGCCGAAGTTCGGTTCAAGCTGTCGAAATTCGGTTGAACCGAATGTGAACCGAATTGCGGCCCATCCTTAATAAATATCTATACCAGTAAATAGAATTGTCTCCGGTGGTGGAGATAGCGGCAGTCGTTCTTGAGACACTCGTCCTCCACTGTTGTCAGAGACCGGCTCTTCTGCCTCTGTAGATGAAGAAGGTGTCATGTTACGGTTCTCAATTACCGGTGATGTAGGTGGTGTAACAAAAGAATCAGTTTCATTTTCCTGGGGAGCTATGTCATCTGAACCCAGCGGCGCTAGATAACGATTTGACACTGTAGTCTCTCTTCCATCGGGATATCTGACATAGGAGTAATCTGGATTACTATGTAATAGTTCCACCTCCTCAACAATTGGTTCATATTTGTTACTCCTGTTTAATTTCTTCAGTAATACTTGGCCGGAGTTCGTAAGCCAAGTTGGAATAGAAATTCCGTTAGTAGATCTCCGTGGATGTCTGAACATTCGCTCATGCGGTGTGAAATTAGTAGCGGTGCAAAGTAAGGAGCGAATAGAATGTAAGGCTTGCGGCAAAACTTGCTCCCAGTTCTCAACTGATAAGTTTTTAGTTTTCAGTGCCAAAAGTATTGTTTTCCAGAGTGTAGAATTCAATTTCTCCACTTGTCCATTGCCTTGTGGATTGTAGGCAGTAGTTCGGCTTGTGGCGATACCTCTTTCATGAAGAAATTCTTGTACCTCGGCAGAAAGAAAAGCTGTGCCACGATCCGAATGAATATACGATGGAAAACCAAATATCATGAATAAATTATTGAGGTGTTTGACTACTGTTTTTGAGCTGACGTCCGAGCACGGAAAAGCGAATGGAAATCGAGAAAATTCGTCAATTACAGTTAAAATGAATCTGTTAGTTGTATTCGTTGGAACTGGGCCTTTAAAATCTATGCTCAAGCGTTCGAAGGGTGCCGTTGCTTTGATAAGTCTTCTATGTTCATCACTGGTATTTCGTACGTATCTCGGCTTTATTTCTGAACATGTCCGACAAGAGCTTGTCATATTTCGGACTTCTTCAAGGGAATATGGTAGATTTTTAGAACGTATCCAATGGAACATACGCGAAACACCGGGATGGCAGAGAGCTTCATGAAGTGATATAAGTTTGGCAGTGCGAGATTCTGTAGATGCACAAACTCTAGATAGAGCATCAGCAGCGTAGTTTTCTTTGCCGGGTCTATACACGATTTCAAATTTGTAAGCAGCAAGTTCCAACCGCCATCTTTGAATCTTCTCATTTTTAATTTTGCTTGAGTGTTTCATATTAAACATAAAAGCAACCGAGCGTTGATCGGTGACCAAGCGAAATTGCTTACCAATAAGGTAATGTCGCCATTTCTTTAATGATTCTACGATAGCGTAAGCTTCTTTCTCTATAGCAGAATGATTTTGTTCGGTTGGATTCAGGGTTCTTGAAAAGAATGCTACGGGCCTGGAGTCTTGCGTTAGCACTGCTGCGATTGAATGGTCTGATGCATCAGTTTCAACACTAAAAGGCACATTTTCATCGATAGCGTGAATTGAAGATTTAGCAATGTCGTTTTTCAGACTCTCAAAGCATTGTTTTTGCTCATTTGTAAGAGGGAAAGATGTTGTCCTAACAAGTGAGTGAATACGTTCTGAAAAATTAGGAATCCATTTGGAATAGTGAGCGAACATACCGAGTGTACGTCTGAGTGTCGGTATGTCTTGTGGTGGCGGTAAGTCAATAAGTGGCTTGAGGCGCTCACTGTCAGGTTTGATAATGTGGTTGTGAATGTTGTAACCAAGAATATTAATAGAGTCTTGAGAAAATTTACATTTTTGCATACTCAATGTCAGACCGTACTTTTTGGCCGCAGTCATAAAGCGCTCTAAGTTTTGGTCATGTTCTTCACGAGTAAGGCCACAAATGGTGATGTCATCAAGATAAGCGTACGTCTTCTGAAGTTTTTCTTTTCTGGTTATCCAATCGATAGTTCGTTGAAAACTTGAGACGCCATTTGTCACTCCAAAAGGTATGCGTCTAAACTGATACAAATTACCCATAGCTTCGAAGGCAGTATACTTTCTTTCTTCGGGCAAAATTGGAACTTGATGGTAAGCACTTTTCAAGTCTATCAAGCTGAACATTGAGTTTTTGGCTACTTTAGCGACTAAGTCCTCTATGTTGGGTAGTGGATATGCGTCAAGCTCAGTATAACGATTGATTGTTTGCGAATAATCAATTACAAGCCGTTTCCTATGCGTTTGATTTTTCGTTATGAGGACCTGGGCTCTCCACGGTGATTTACTCTCCTCAATCACACCTTCCACTAAAAGTTTGTTGATCTCGTCTTTAATAAATTTGGTATCTTCATCGCTGTGTTTCCTAGATTTTACAGCAATAGGTCTGCATTTAGGAGAGACGTTTGCAAAAAGTGGTACGGCCGGCACAGATGCTGCAGCTACATTACACACGTGAAGTGGCTTCTTTGGTCCACCAAATGAGAATTCTAGTGACGCATGTTCTCCGAGGACGTCATGGCCGATTATTATATCGGCGCAAAGATTTTTGACAATAAGGAAATTCACATTTTCGTATTTGTGATCTCCTATGTTAATTGTTTGAAAAGTTTGGCCTTCTACTTGTGAAACATGGTTAAGTGAGGCCATTGAAATTGTTTGATAGCTAGGCTTTGTTTTAAGTCCACAGAGTTTGGAGAAGCTGTCATTGATAAAAGAAACGGAACTTCCTGTGTCTAAGAGCGCTTCTGCTCTTATACCTTTGATGTAGGCGGGCACAGTAGCTTTTCTTAGGGACGAAGGTGATGCTGCCATAACAATACATGCTGAATGATTCTTGTCTGTTGTAACTGAATTTGCTATTCTGAATGAGCTTCTACAAACTGAAGCAAAATGTCCCTTTTTGTTACAAATTTGACACACTCCATCGAACGCAGGACAGTTTCTGCGAAGATGTACTTGCCCTCCGCAGAAAAAGCATTTTCTTCTACGAGTAGCGGCAGAGAAATTCTCGTTTTGCTCAACTTGTTGAATAGAGAAATTGGCGGCAACCTGAGCCGTTTTCTTTTGAGCTGCGTTCACTGGTAGGTTATTGAAACTATTGGAATAGGCCTCGGCTGTTTCTAAGGAAATTGCTTGATTGTAAGCTTGATCGAGTGTTAGAGTAAGATTTTCTAAAAGCCTTTGCCTATATTTATTCGATAAGATACCTGATATAAAGGCGTCACGGATGTAATCGTTTCTGTTTGTTTCAGCGTCGACGGTAGTGAAGCCACAGTCTTTAGATAGTTGTTTTAAAACTTGTAAATAGGTATCTATACTTTCATCGGAACGTTGTTTTCGCGATGCAAGCATATGTCGTGCAAATATAATATTTTTGGGTTTCACAAACAGCTTCTCTAGTTTAACAATCGCTTCGTCATACTTATGAGTTTCACTTACGTAAGCATATACGTTAGGAGAAATATGGTTTACCAAAAGTTGATACTTGACTTCGTCCCATTGATCTTTAGTCGACTGTGCGTCTTCCGCTGATGACAAAAGAGCGGTCGCCTTCTTCTGACTTGATAAGAAGTATTCAAATGTTTTACGCCAATGTTCCCATGTTTTCGATGCGGTAGTATCCGATGGGTCGGCATCAAACCTTTCTGGCTTTAGATATTTTTCCATGATTTTTTAAGCATAATAAATTGAAATAACAGACAAAACCTTTACGTAATACAAGGTTTTATTATGCTTAAAAATGCGATAATTTATAAGACACAACTTGTCAATGATAAACTGACAATTAAATAAAGATAAAATGTTGCTTATAGACGGAAGAAGTAAAGAGTTTATATCAGGTATTATTATTTTTGTGCCGAATGTTCAGCATTTGAACCGAATTTCGGCCGAATGCCGAAGTTCGGTTCAAGCTGTCGAAATTCGGTTGAACCGAATGTGAACCGAATTGCGGCCCATCCTTAATAAATATCTATACCAGTAAATAGAATTTCAGTGTCTGTTTGTGTGTGTTCTAAATGCCTAAGTAATAATACCTAATTATGATCCGGTACTTAAAACAACTTTGTATTAAAACATTTTTGTCTGTATACACTCTACACAATCAAACAGAAAGACTCCGTCTGTTTGTTCCGGCTAATCTCTGAATCGGCTGGAACCATTTTGACGGGACGTTCACGGGCAGATAGCTGATTTTATAAGGAGTAACTAAGCTACTTTTACTGTAGAAAAATAATTAGGTTCCGCGCAAAAAAATCAAATGTATGAAATCCTCACACCTTTGCACGCCTAAACCACTGAACAGACGTAGGTAAAAAGTGTAGACGTTAAAAGTAAAACGATCCACAAATATGTGATATTCTAAACCTTTTACAGCAAAATTCACAAAACAGTCGCCGGTTTGAGATCGAAAAATCAAAATTAAACAACAAAGTAAAAAAGTAGCGCATTCATTTGATAGTAATTGAAAATCGTATACAGCCTCTCAATTCCGAGGCCATCTTTGACGCTATTCACACAATAATTTTATTGTAATATGGTCTGTGACCCCGACAGTCGTTACGGGTCGTCAGAAGCTCGAAAATCTGACAATCTGACCCAGTAACTGGGTTGTGGAGGTCAGATAGGCAGTTACTCCGTGTAAAATACTGGTATTTAGCTGCACCCGGTTAGACTGGAAGCCGACCCCAACATAGTTGCGAAATGGCTAACCAGATGATGATGATGAGTCTTTTTTTTTTGAGGCTGGGATATCATCAAATATCTTCTCCTGCTCTGGGTGGAGCGGGAGGGCGTGTCAGACTTTCACTGAATAAACCCAACCGTGTTCCTTCAGTTGCTTGTGTGCCAGGTGCCACGGTATCTGGTGCTGACATCTCTTTGAAGCGCGCGTGGAACACAACGCGCCGTCGACCCGGGCTTGGTTCATACCGGATAGCGAGCTACGCATTACTCGGCGTCCGCAAGCTTGCGCCTACGGTGGCCAGGAATCAGCCTGGGTTTCCCGACACCCAGGGCGTCTCCTGCGGCGACTAGGGCCGTGAGGGCGCGAAATTTGCTTCTCCCTCACGTGCGCCGCGTCCCTCTTCGCGAGCCTTACTGCTTCGCTGAAGGAGTTGATGGCTTCCCATGCACTCTCGCTCCGTACCATGTCCTGGACCAGGGCTGGACGCGAGAGATGGCCGCCGCCGATCGCCTCCACGAGGACACGGCGGTGGTCCGCCCAAGTCGAGCAGACCTCCACCGTATACTCCACCGTGTCCTCCGGGCGATTTACACAGTGGGTAACACCAGGGCGTTTCCCCCCGCCTTATTCGAAACATGATGATGAGTCTACGACCATAACTTGACATTGATTAGACATGTTTACTTATGGTGGCGGATAGATATTAGTATTACTATACTTTTTAGGGTTCCGTATCCGAAGGGTAAGCACCGGGTACGGGTATTACTAAACCTCCGTCCGTCAGAGGGCTGTATCTCATGATCCGTAATATAGGTAGACAGTAGACATTTTCACAGAATTTGTACCTATTTCTGTTGCCGCTATAAAAACAAATATTAAAAATAAAATCAAACTTAAAATTTGTAGGGGGCTTCATACAAAAAACGTGATTTTTTCGGTGTTTTTTGCCTTGTAGCTCCTTAACCCAATAACATTACATAGACAATAGTTAAACTGAGAACTTCTGGTCAGAAGGACCCAATAAATTCTTAGCTGGACCCAGCTTCAGAACCTGGGACGTCATCATCTGCATCCGCTAAGCTAGCCACTACTAGTTACCTACACCATTGAAGCGAGACATATAAAATATGAAAGCCGACGAATTATACATAGATAATGACAACTCCACCCATGGTCCACCCAGCACCCAGTGCACCAGCATCTGAATCGGCAAAATGCTCTATGACCTTTGCTTATGACCACCTTGAGAATTTTTTTATTTTGTAAACGTTTTGACATTTTAGGTAAAACCTGTACAACACTGATGGCGAAGTTGCTTCGACGAAGTACTGATCAAAGTTGACCGAACTCCGATGTACCTACTTACGTCGTGATAAATACCTACACCCGCTAAGAACTAAGGGATACTTCGAGTCCTTTGAATCGGGCGCGCACTACAACGACTGAAGGCCAATTCTCGTGATTAAAAACGTTCAAAATATAGTCGCAGTTTCACTTCTGCGACAGTCAAATGTCAAAAAAACATAGCCCTACTTCTGGCGCAGTCGGGTGCAAACTTGTCAAAAATATATGGAAACTTTTTTGACAGATTGCGACAGAGATCACTATGAACGTTCTTAAAATTAAGGGAATTTTCCCTTGGAAGTCGCTTGAGGCGAGCCGAGGTTGCACGAAGCGACCCGCTGTGCCTTTTCTCATATTCGGGTAAATCTTCGATTACTTTTCATACAGTGTAGTGCAGGTTTTAGGTATCTAAAAATTATTACCAAGACCAGCAACTGTAAAAAAAAAAACTGGTATAAAAATTCGCGGCAATCGGCGACAGAGTTCCTCAAAGTATCGATCCGTCTGCGCGCGCACGGAAAACTGTCATTACATTTTGTACTTGAAAAAATTCATACTGACATCGCCTCTGAGGTTATTTTATCAAGTTAAATGATAATTTAAGTATTATAATTGATAAAACTAAAATCAATACCTGGTTTTTGTAATAAAGAAGTGATTTGTGATGGATTTACAATAGTTTTTACGGATATGGTGTTTTGATTTTTTACGTGAATTTTGCCGGTCCGAGGCCAAAGGTATGTTTCTCTATTTATTGAATTACTTAGCGTAGTTAACATATGAGTGCTGTACTACCGATTGATGAGTTAAACGGACTATGCAAGACTCGCTTTTCAAAGGAAGTAGTGGGTATGTCATAGTAGGGCACAACATCAGCTGATCGATAAAGTTAGCGCTTCATCCTGACTAGGCAGTGCTTATTCGAGCGTAAGGTAGGTACATACATATATCGAAATCTATTCATCTATACATTATTCTATTCTTACAAACGACTTTTCATGCAAACTACGTATCCATTTCTCGATAAATGCTTTACAAGGATTATCCAAGGCTCATACCATTTCGCGGTAGCTACAGATTTCAATATCGTAATAATCCCTGGTTAAACTGATAAAGGTCTTTACATACTGAACTACTTACTATATCAGCTTTTCATTGTCCAATGACCTCGTTCCTAAATTAGATTGATTTGAAAATAGGTAAGTTTATTGCGCATTTGAGAAAGGGTTTCATTTACAAATTAATCATGAATATAAAACATGTATAGGCTAAGTTAATTAAAACATCAGCAAGTAAGAAACCCGTGATCACATAACGTACGTATATCCCAGCTTGTATAAATAATCAGCCCATAACAATCATTTCGACTTGCTATATACTTTGGGCAAAATGTTATTCAAATTCAACTTGCTATCATTTTTTGATCAGGCGTTAACGATAACGAATGTTTATTTATTATAAACTCTCCATAATGGTACTTTGCGTCCTGTCTTCTTCTATATATACGAACGTGTTTTTAATACCTGTGTTATCTATATAAAAAATAATGATTTATAGTTTTAGTCTTATGAAATAATGTATTAAAATTTCTACATTTACATTAGGTACTACTTACAATCAGTCTTTTAGATCAGAATGATACCTTATTATTAGCTGTAAAAGTAAATAAGTACATAGATAATCCAATCAATTATATTTGATAGTGAGATAAGTCATTTTGAGAGCAGAGCAATACGTCTGATTTCTTACCTTGGTAACAAAAAAAGAAATTACGTCAGAAAATCAAATCTAAGCTACTGGGCAAACCCAGTATAACACAAATGTAGTGATCGTTATAGACATGGAACAATAAATTACGCAATGCGTTGATAAGAAAGTTATAAATAAACATACTCATGTACCTACATATAGTTAAGTGCATATACGTAGATTGGGCTCGCGCAGCTCATTAGTAATTTACGCTCTGTATCGATCGGTTTTACCCTTGACAATATTTGTTAGTTATTTATAGAAAACATCAAAACACCCATTTCTATAAAAGAAGCTTGTAATAAAATGGAATATGCACTTCATATTGAGTAGTTAGTTTACACAATAGGCCATGCTGGATCAATTTTTGTGCCCTTCTATTACCTAATTGGCAATTAATACATTGTCGAGAGCGTTAGTGGGATTCTTTTGTAGGGAAAAGGGTAAAAATAGTCGATATGTAGCTGGCCCAGTAATGGGAGAGGGGCTTGTGGCTAAGTAATAACAGCCTCACGGTCGATCGATCAGGTTAGGTTACGCTTGTCACGGTTGATCCGTGGATGCCGTGGCTCCGTGCCTTGGAAAGCACGTTAAGCCGTTGGTCCCGGCTGTCATTCGTGGATCTTTGACAGTCTTTACGTGTCGTCAGAAGCCCGAAAGTCTTAACAACCAGTCTTACAAAGGGGTATCGTTTTACCCAGTAACAGGGTTGTGGAGGTCGGATCGGCTCTATGTAAAATACTGGTATCCAGCTGCATCTGGTTAGACTAGAAGCCTCTTCCCAACATAGTTGGGAAGAGGCTAGGGCCTGGCTTTTTCCAGCCAAGGTCATCTACGTCATCATCAGGATCTGCCTAGCCACTAGGCAGATGCTGATGATCATATAGCTGGCCTAGTTTTTATAGAGGAATGCTAGAACCATTTTGAATTCACCAAACCCGTGATCATTTCCCCCGTGAGCATGTTCGAATAACCGTTCGTTTCTCGTATCCAGCACTATCGACAGCTAGACAAGAATACATACTATATGGAAGGAATCTGGATTGTTATCGCTCATTGAGAAAAATGGACTCCGATGTTAAGCTTTAATTAAGTACGCTTCTATGTGACATAATTATGTTGACGCCGTTGGCGTAGTGAGGAAATTGGCATTTAAACGTCGGAAATTTCCAACACGCAGAACGAAATCCAAGTGATGTTTCTTCCTTTTCTGTATGAGATGAGGGCTTTGCGCCTTGGAAAGCTTCGCTTTTGGCAATCAACTATTAGTGTACTAATTAAATATTAATCTGAGCCTTGCAAACGACTCGAATGATGCTGAAAAACACATCAAATTCGGACTTTCAAAGCCAGCTTTCATTTTATAGTCCCATATATTGCGTTCACGACTGAATTTTCTTTGCCGTAATGTAGGCTGCCCTATCTGTAGAGTGAAGATACCGGTTCGTGCTACCAACATTACGGCGAAGAGATTTTTTTCGTGAAACACACTCTACTTGTTAAGGATTTAGACCGAGCAAGGTACCAGCACTTTACAGAAACCGATAGCGCGCCAATTCTGGCGCGCCATCAATTTCTGCTAGATAGCCTCTAACCGACTTAATTTAGACTGTACGCTAAAAAGAAGGGTTTTTAACTGTTCCAGAGAAAGATGTGGACGGTATGCGTACCAGGATGGGCAGCGGCCGTGGTGGCTGGCGCCCTGCTACTCTACGGCAGTCTAGACGTCGCGTACTTTGCCAGGATGATGTACACCGTGGCCAAGGCACGGTACTTCAAGAAGAAAGTCTGCATTATGGATACCACGGAGATTGCTGGTAAGGTCCCTTATCTTAACTGTACTGTATATAATCAATATTTTTTGTAGTATATAGGTTACAGGAGTAAATATTAAAACATTGTTACGTGGAATCCGATAGGCGAACTGTGATTGAAAATCTTTAATCAGCGAATGATTAAGAGTAGATACTGTCTTCAGCAACACTTGCCGAGGTCCCGGGTGGCCAGGAAATATTTTACGGGTATCAGAAGTCGAAAGTCTGACAATTAGTCTTCAACGTCCCTCCAATCTTATCTGTTATTGAGCTATGTAGCGGCACCTACGTCCATCGCCACATGCAAACTACGCAACACACTGGTGCCACGCAAAATCCTGCATCGCGCAAGCAGAGTATACGCGCAACTAGCATCAACGTCCCGAAATCAATCGTCGTTGCCCACCAGACACAGCACCCGCCTCGTAGGAGGATCCTCCCTTTTCCATAGAGGATGAGTGAACTTTACACCCTGTTCCTCATAATCTATAGCTAATTGGAAGCCGACCTCAAAATGGGAACAGTCTAGACAAATGATGAAGATATTTGAACATTGAAAGTAAGTGGAACCTCTGCTGTGTGTATTACAACCCTTTTTTTTTTCGTTTTCCAGGATGGTGTCTGATGAACGACATCGACACCCTCCTCTATCACATGAACAACGCACGTTACCTTCGGGAACTGGACTTCGCTCGAGCTGACTTCTATGAGCGAACTGGTCTGTACAATAACATCAAGGCTGCAGGAGGTGCAGTGGTGCAAGCAGCTGCTACCATCAGATACAGGCGGTTTCTGAAGCCTTTCACCAAGTTTACTATAACTTCTAAGGTAAGTTTTTTGCTGTATGTATGGGAAGATTATGTCGACTCCATGTCCCAGTAACGAAGTTAATAAGTGAAATTTTCTCAGTCAACAACTGTTGTATATATAATACACACAGAATAAGTCGTATAACGTAAATACCTTCGTGCTATGAATTTTAGATGTTATCGGAATAAAATGTCATACCACTTACTTCTCAAAAAGTATGTACTTCTGCACCCTAATTGCGTAACTCACGATTAATCATAACCTGTTTCGTTTTGAAACAGATGGCTAAACCATTGCTTCATAATTATGTTCGAAAAATGAGTCTGCTCAACAACGTAAATAACGCAGTAAATATTGTTGAACTGTCAAAATGAAACCGATTATGATTAATCACGTGTTACGCAATTAGGGTGCTGACCTTAAAGTCTAGGCGGAAACCTCTGGAAGTTATGACTCTGTTCAATGTGTGCCACAATCATTTTGACTGTCCGGACTTAGTTAGGGGGAGTCTGTGTTACATGGTTCCTCGAACAGTTCATGTACGTGAGGTACGCACTCGACGTCTATTTGCTATAGCCTCTTTAAATCCAACGCTGGCTCGCGTTCACCACTTCAACGTTTGGTTGAGACTTATAACAATGAGTTTAATTCAATCGACATTATTTTTCTAAGTCAAAATGCATTTAAGAAGCAAATCCAAGCAACCATAAAGATCAGCAAAGTAACAATATTTAATAATCCAGATATGAGTTCTAAGACAATGACTGTTGTAGAGGTATTGTCTCTGTGTTACTAGTTACTTTTAAATACTTTAAATTGTAATCTGTGGAGAACGTAGTGGGTAACATAATTGTTTTGGATAATATGTCTATCTCTTAATATGCTACTATTTATTTTTCCTTACATAAATAAATAAGTCGTACGCCCGTGGCAGACTAAGCGCTAGCCCCGAAGCCAAACCCAACCTATTTGGAAAAGGGTATCATTTAAGCTATCACCAATTTAATTAGTTTTGTGTTTCTTAAATAATAGGGTTTGTCCTCAAAATAGTAGATCTGTCACCAAAATGTAGTCACCAAACAATGCAAAATCAGTTCCACAATAAATCACCTAAAATCCTGAGATTTAGATTTAGCAAACTAATTTAAAGAGATCACCAATAAATCATATTATGTTACTAGAAAATTGCATTAAGTTCAAATAAAAAAATATTTTTCTTTTGGGAACAGAATTAATATCTAAGCGGAAACTTAATGGCGAAAATAAAATAGAAAATGGGCATTCATAAATAATATATTATTATTGTATTATTAGGGCAGGTTTAGATTTTCTATATAATCTAGTCGTTTCTGGCACTCGCCGGCCGCTGCCGCGGCACCGCTCGCTTCGCTCGCTCGGCTCGTGCGTAAGAAGTCACAGTTTTAACCTAACCTAACCTAACCATTAAAATAAAAATAACCTACTCTAACTAGACTGGTGATATATTATCTTTGCCACCCTACTAACATTATTACACACTGTTTTGTAAAACTTCTTTTAACGTTGCTTGATCACAAAAGCGTGCTCAGTTGACGCGAATTGAACACGGGATCGTACGATTCCGTAGTAAAACAAAAGCGTGTGGATTTCGCGAGACCGGTGTCGCCAGAAAGGAGTCGCAGTCAGGGATCGATAATCGATTTATTTGGTGACAGATCTACCATTCTGAGCACAGAGCTATTATTTAAGTAACAAAACTGTTATTATAAGAACGAAGTTTATATTCATGTAATGCAATATAATTTTATTGGTTATCGATCTCTTATTTTACACATATATTAACATTAATTTGATAATTCATACCTGGGAACAATTTTTGTTTATCTGAGAACGAAAATATTTCGTGGCGATAGATCTATTTATTAGGTGATACAACTTGATGACAAATATAAATTTTGGTGATAGAAAATATAGTTCCCTTTGGAAAAACCTGGCTGATGGTATTCTTAATAACATTGATCAATTGACACTGCTATATGAACACCAGAATGTAACATTTTACTGCCGAAAATCTGCCTCCTGATAACTGCTTTCAAATTGGGATAATTACTGTAAGCCATTCTTTGGCAAACGGTTCCATAAACGTTTTTTGCTGTGATTTTTAGGCAGGCGTCCTCACTACGTATGTCGGCTCTTAGCTCATCGGAAAGGAGTGATCCAATGTTTCTGGGATGCCTAAGGGTCAGTTCACACCGAGACGCGATACGACGCGACGCTGCGCGCACTTTTTAAGATCACGATACAAATTAGATCTTATTTACTTCAAAATAAGGTATACGGGCTGCAAAACGCGGTGCATCTCAGCGTTCTTCGACACGCTTTCGCGCTCGTAGTGAAATTATACCTTTTCGTGTTGTAAATAAGTTCGATATTATTTTGCTATCTCAAAAAATGCACGCCGCGTCGCGTCTCGGTGAGAATTGACCCTTACATGTATTTTTACCAGCCTCTCATTTTTATAAGAACTTACTTGTCTACCTGCTAGTATGGCAAAGTGGTGTAATCCTAGCAAAAACAGTAATAAAACTGTGCACTTCTAAAAAAAACAGTATCTATCATCATCATCATCTAGCCTTTTCCCAACTATGTTAGGGTCAGCTTCCAGTCTAACCAGATACAGCTGAATACCAGTATTTTACATGGAGCGACTGCCCATCTGACTTCCTCAACTCATTGACTGGATAGTACGATATGATGGTAAGACTGGTTGTCAGACTTTCAGAAAATCTATCTATCATTAAATCTTTTACTTTTCTCTAGCCCTTATAGTCACACTGCTGTGCAAAGGCTACTCCTTCCAGATGCTCTTGTCACTATCTTTTGGTACTTTTATTCACTGCCCGTCTCTCTCTTCTTTTCAGGCAATATACTGGGATGACAAGACAGTCTTTATGGAGCATGAATTTGTTGGTGCCGGAGGGTTCGTCCACGCGGTCGCCGTGTGCAGACAACGCGTTATCGACACCTCTGCTGCTGCTATAGCAGAGTTGTTGCTGCAGCTGCATTGTGGAGGAACTTGCAAACATCCACCGGAGAAGATGCCTCCCGAGGTAAGTTTAGGAGTTTTTAGTCTTTTGGAGAACATTACAGTTTTTTAGGATGTCCAACCGGTGTTTTAAGTCGGCTGATTGGTTTGGTTCAGTAAGTCTTTGAGGGGTTCAAGACAGGTTTGTTTGATGGAAAAAAAGGATAGGAAGGCGAGGGAAAGAGATAGAATCATAATTAAATCTGTGTGTTGGAACAGCCAGTCTCGCTTGTCGTGCAACGGACAAGTCATGGCAAAACTAGGTATTGCGATTTTGCTGCTATATTTTCGCGGCGGAGATGTTAATACCCACGTTTTGTGGGAAAACTAATCTAAGAGGTCCGAAGTAGACCTATACTGTATTTACTAAGTCAAAAGCAACGACATTTTGCTCCGATTGCTACAATTCAACTGACTCTCATGGTGCTCCGCCATTAGAATCGTACACATTATTTCTGTAGGTAGGTTTGTACGAACACTTTTACACGTCAATCATATTTTTAAAACTAAATGAGATCGGCGTTTCCTATCTGACTACTCTGAGAAAAATGCCGAAACAAACTCGGAGGTCACAGTCTCTTTTAAAGTCCAGACATAATCTTGGTTAGATCATGTGAAGATCATGTGGATTGATGTCCGAAATGGTCTTTTGATGAAAGAACCACACAGATTGAGTGGACCTGTCCTGTCAGTGCGCACATTTGTCAGTAATCACGCAGCTCAACTTAGAGCATAAGGAACAGTAATGTTTTTTAGTGGAATTAATTAAGCGGTTTCCCATAATTATTTCCAATTATTTCCCATATTGTGAGGCCCTCAAACTTCCATAGTGTTTAGTGTATTTAAGTAGCTTCAATAGTCGTATGATGATGATATATCAGTCCGAAAATTACGGCATTGAATGAATTAGTGAAATTCACCGACAACAGCGTGGTTTGACCAGACTCGATTAATCGAATGAACCCCAAGATTTGCACTAGCCCCTGAAGACTCATGTTTCATGGTGCTACAGAGATCATTGCATAGTAAGGAGTAGACCAGGGGGCGCTGCCGTTATGGTAGACGTGCCCTTAGGAAAGGATTGCGAGCCGTACCGGATAAAAAAATGGTTTAGGGACTTTTAGATATAAAATCGAGTGTATTTAACTTAGTTTGCTAGTGTTGTGGTATGACTTACAGTTGTTTGTTGTTACTATACTCCATTTGAAATAAGATTAGACATTTAAACAAACCTTTTTTACAGTCAGTTCAACCGATTCTGACTTCTATACCGTAGGCATAAGGATGGCATTAAAAGCAAAAAAGTAGTTATAATACCAACTGTTTACTGCAGCTGCCATTTGTCATGCCACTAACGCAATAGAAGTCAAAATCGGTTGATCGGACTTTAAAAAAGGTTTAGTTAAATGTCTAATCTTATTTCAAATGGAGTATAGGTATAAGTACGCATTAAGTATTATTAGTTAAGAAAATGTTGGCCATAGTATTGCTCAAAATTGAGGTATGTACCGACGTCACTATTGATGACCACGACAATATGACGCCTGAAAAGCGCCAGTTCGAACGACATTCCCTAAACTTTGAATAGAAATTGATATTTAAATCAAAAATTCCAGTTGGAGCTGTGGGTCCAATGCAACGAGCTGAGCTCGGCCCGACTTCGAGCCCCTACAGCCCCGCTACCCTCACTTGAAGTCACCCAAAACCTGGCCTGCGGCGAGATGATACCGGCATCGGTTGAGTGAAGTTATCCCTTTCATTGTCCAGCAGAGCATTCCCCACACGACAAGTGCGAGTGAGACAGCAACAGGGGGTGTGCTTGCTCGACAGTGAAATTATTACCAGACGACGCGCGGTCACCGCGCGCGGTAGACGTGTGTTTTTAATGAATTTAATGCTAATAACTCAGTTGTTAGTGTTAATTTCTTTATTATGGATTGAAGGACATATTGTTTGACGCTGTATCCGCGAGGATAAGCAGAGGTGCTTCTGTGTTAACATAAAATGTATCTGTACTCATAAGTGTTTAAATAATATAAATTTAAACGAAAGCTTGTAACTTTTATTGAGTGTTACGAACTCTTTAATCACTTGCCGATTGATGTTGTTTTTGTATATTAGTCGTGTGTTTGTTTTTGATGAAAAATCATGTGTATTTTCTAATTTAACTCTTATTAACAAAACATTGAATATAATGGAACAAAATATCCTTTGAATATTATGCTTATCATAGTTGTACATTTCTTTATTTGAGTATATTTATTAAATGTATTTAATATAATGATATTGTCGAAATATGTGATCTTCTAGCTAAGCTAGGTTTAACGGGTTATTATAATGATTTAGTACACATTGAGTGGAAATATTGTAAGAAAGCATTTCTTCCTATTTTTTCAAGTCAAACCGTATCTTTTAATATCTAGAACTACACCGGTTTCAGTTTTACCTCTAATTTTGCATTACTGTCAAAATTACAGTGATCTTTTTTCTCGTGACTAGGGCTTGCAACCATCGGCATCATAAAAATATTTTTTGTAGTTCGTTATATGCCCTCTAGAGAGCGTTATATTAATTGTGTGTGACGTCACGACCCGCGGACGTTCAAGACGCTACCAACGATACCTCGTTTGTCAAATTATGATAAGAAGTTTAGAAGTAATCAGCGAATAGATGAACATACGTACATACAAACCGGCCAAAATCATAACTCTCCTTTTTACTTCGCCGTAGTCGGATGAAAATATCTGTAGAAGACTCTAATTTAATTACTAGTTAGTTGTCAGCCTATTTCAGGTTAAACATATGACAAGTTTATCTAAATACTGAACCAGAACTATAATTATCGTAAACAATTCACTATGCACTACCATTTCGCCTTCTTGGTATTTCTTAAAATAGATTACCTATCTCTTGTAATTAATAATTAACCTACTATTTTATAATAATGTGCGTCTTATTTAAATCACAGTTCCCGAATGGCGCAAGTTTCCGAAGTTGACTCAGTGTGTACTAAACCTAATAAAAATCTTCTTATATTATTGTAAATGTATATAATTTATTGTCATTATCTAATTATGTGGTAAAATAAAGTTTAAATGAGTTATAAGGATTTTCATTTCCCGAGAGAGTTAAAGTAGATTCCTGCCTACCTTTTCCACAATATTACATACTCAGTGTCTGATGTTCCCACTACTGGGGCACAGGCCTGCCCTCTGCGAGAGGGAGTGGGCCATAATCCACCACGCGGTGGATTATGTCTTGGAATTTTTGCTTCTAGGACATGCCGGGTATTGCCGGTTTCCTCACGATGTTTTCTTTCACAGTTTTGAGAGCAATGGTAATTTTTTACACGAAGTAAACCGCCTGTTTGGGTTAGAATTCGAACCCACGACCACCACAATATTCATCATCATCATCATTTCAGCCGAAAGACGTCCACTGCTGGACATAGGCCTCCCCCAAGCTCCGCCACTTCGACCGGTTTTGTGCTTCCCGCATCCAGCGGACTCCTGCGGCCCTCACAAGGTCATCGGTCCACCTTGTGGGAGGCCTTCCAACTTTACGTCTTCCGGTGCGCGGTCGCCACTCCAGAACTTTTCGGCCCCATCGGCCATCTGTTCTGCGAGCAATGTGCTCTGCCCACTGCCACTTAAGTTTGGCAATTCTTCACAACAATGACAATATTCATTCCCAGGTGACTGAGGGGTTTGTGGCTAACTAACAATAACTACACGGGTAGATCGATCAGGTTAAGCTACGCTTGCCGTGGTTGGTCCGAGAATGGTTGACCATCTTTACATACCAAGACACCCCGTGACTCGGAAAGCACGTTAAGGCGTTGGTCCCGGCTGTCATTTGTGGATCTTTGACAGTCGTTACAGGTTGTCAGAAGCCCAAAGTCTGACAACTAGTCTTACCAAGGGGTATCGTGTTACCCAGTAACTGGGTTGTGGAGGTCAGATAGGCAGTCGCTCTATGTAAAATACTAGTATTCTGCTGCATCCGGTTAGACTAGACGCCGACCCCAATATAGTTGGGTACCTAAAGGCTAGTCAAATGATTAATATGTAGGTTATTGCCTCGTTAGTATAGTGGTCGCAAGCGCTACTACTGATCATGAGCTCCTGGGTTTGATTCCCAAGTCGGGAAAGTATTATTGGGTTTTCCTGTCTAAAATCTCTCAGTAGCAATTTGGAGTCCGGATTTGTGTCTGGTTGATGGCGATAGGCTCGCCCCTATTACATGGGACTTAAACATAACTGGCTAAATGTGGGGGTACACCTCTGACCAAACCTTCGGGGAAACAAGGCGTGATGTTATATATGTTACCGGCCAAACCCGATTTCAGGCCAAACTAGTTTCTCCTAGGCCAAACTGGTTTATTAAGCCGGGCACCCCGATTAAATGGGTTAGGTTAGGTTACAACTGTGACCAAAAGGGCGCCAGCCGAGTGTTACCGGCCAAACCCAATTTCAGTTGTCCTAGGCCAAACAGGCCTACGCGTGATATGTCGCAGCCAACTAGCTTAATTAGCCGTTTCGTTAACAGCCTTTGGAAGTAACGCTCGCCGGCCGCTCTCGCGGCACCGCTGCTCGCTGCGCTCGCTCGATGTGTTAATCCAGGTTATAAACTATCTGAGTGCCCAATTTCATTAAAACCCGTTCAGCCGTTTTTGCGTGATTCTTCACATTTATAATATTAGGATAATACATGATAATTTTTCAACCAGTGCGTAAACTGTATCCATGAATTCAGCATATCATTCTAGACCCCCTAGTGTAGAAATTTTTGTCGGTTATACAAAAAAGAAATCAGCTGTTTCATAGAAAAGTGCAATACCAATGACTATGGTTTAATTTTCTTTGTGCAATACCTACGCGTTCAAAATGTATGGAGCAGCAGACTTTTTTTTATTACTAACTATATATTTTTACGCTAGCTCCCTAGCGTAGAATCATATGCTGGATTCATGGTTGGAGTTTGTGCACTGGTTAAAAAATTATCCTGTATAGTAGAAGTCAATCTTCAGGTATTTCCCCTCACACAAAAAACGCTGATATCAAACTTATTTATATGTAAACTAAAAACATTATGCAATAATAAAATATCGTAGAATCACAATCTGTAGATAATATTTATATACAGATGACGTAATTGTAAATAACAGCTGTAAGTAGCTTGTAATGATTGTAATGCTAACACAACAAATGGTGACGTTGCAAGCTTGATCAGTATTTGTATAATGCTATGTTATTTTATACGTTCTATGTGTAAAAGGGGGTCATCAACCGGGCACAAATTCAGATACCGGACTGCCTCTGAAAAAATCCTGAAGGAAAAACCCAATAACCAATGCCATAAATATTTTGTCTGACGTAAGAATCGAACAGAGGACCTTATGTTTAGCAGTAGTGCTATCAACCACTAAACCAAATATCTCTAACAAAAAGTGGGTTCAACGTTGATATACAAAAAACCTAGGATACACAATCAACGTTTTAAAAACGTCCGCATAAATAGGGCGCAATGTGCGCAGGTGTCAATTAGTCAGTCAGTCTTGTTAGACAATTTATATACAGGAAAAGTTTTTATCCAGTGCGCAAACTGTAACCATGAATTTAGCATATCATTCCAGACCCCCAGCGCAGAAATTTTTCGCCGGTTTTACAAAAAAAATCGGCTGTTCCATACATTTTGACCGCGTAGGTATTGCACTTTTCTATGAAACAGCAGATTTTATTTTGTATAACCGACGAAAAATTTCTACGCTAGGGGGTCTAGAATGATATGCTGAATTCATGATTACAGTTTGCGCACTGAATAAAAACTTTTCCTGTATACAAAATTAATGCCTATTTCCCTTGGTCACGGCATCACACGTGAATGGCTAGACCAATTTTGCTAATTCTTTTTTTATTGTGTTTGTTATTGTCAGGAGAAGGTTCTTATGAAAGAAAAAAATAAGAAAATTGCGCGTAACATTAGAAAATTTAAGAAAACTTATCGACCATATTAACTTTTCTAATATTATACCAATCGAAGTCAATATTCATAGTTAAGACACGACAACGTCTGTCGGGTGGGCTAGTACTTTATAAAAACCATTTTAAATCATGCGTGTGAGGTTGAATTTGCAAAAAAAATGTGTTTTAAGTTTTAACACAAACTATAACCATACGTATAATTGGGGACAGTTTTGGGTGTTAATTATGTTTGAGACTTGCTTGTTATTTTGTATATCAATGAGGTCATCATCATCATCATCATTTCAGCCGAAAGACGTCCACTGCTGAACATAGGCCTCCCCCAGAAGGGGGGTTTTGCCATAATCGCCACGCTTGGCAGGCGGGTTGGCGATCGCAGTATGGTGGTAAAATGCATAGAGAACGCTGCTGCCCATTCTCTAGTAAGTCCAATCAATCAGTCAATGAGGTACAACAATAGATTGTTTAGGTACCTACACCTCTGCCTAACTCTTTGGGGAAGCAGGTGCTGATATTAAAAGTTAGAATTAAATCCGTTTCTTTATATTTAATTTTAACTTTAATTTCGTTGTGCTCGTCGCAACGTGTCTTTCTTTAATATGTATCTCTCTATTAGTCTTAGTCGTCATTTCGGTTGCTATCCCATCATTATGATACCTTAAACTGTCTAGTGTCAAGTAATTAACACAATTACTTTTCTATTGTTATCAGACTCAATGAGTCTACCTAACAGACGAGGGGTTCACTATTAAATTAACATAGTACAGCGAAAAACACGTGCTACTGAAACGCAACGTAGATTACAAATAAATAAATACTACAAGACAGTAACAATTCTTCAAAGGTTAAGATAAAGACTACTTCACAGTATCTCCTCTAAGATAACCATCCGTTAGTCACTAATCTAATATTAGTTGACATCACATTCCCGGTTGCACATACCTACGCCACGTAACACTAACCGGGTTACCGACGGAAATACGACTAACTAATCGTTACTTTTGTTTTTGTTCACGTTTGAATTCGTATTAGAGTTGTCAACAGAGTTCCTGATACTTTGAAATTGAGTGGTTTTAATAGTCAATAGTTCTGGGGCTGGCTTTTACCTTAGCCAGAAGCTAAGCATTGCCATACAACGCGACAACTTCGGCCTGCAGTAAGTCTTGGCATCCTTGGCATCCTACTTTATATGATAATTGCTTTTGCCAGTGGCTTCGCCCGCACGGAACTTTCATCCTTAGGGGTTGAATTTCGAAAAATCCTTCCTTACTCCTTGTCTACATTCAATCTCTGTGTAAAATTTCAGCTTTCTAGGTCCAAGGGTTTGGGCTGGGCGTTGATGAGTCAGTCAGTCAGTCAGGACTTTTCTTTTTATCTATATAGATGTTTTTGGTGGGTAACATATTCATTATACGGAACCCTCTCCATGCGATTTCAACTTGCACTAATCCAGTTTTTGTACGAAGAAAATTTTCTACGCTAGGGTTGTAGAATCATGTGCTGAATTCGTGGATACAGTTTGCGCGTCGAACCCCCTGCCGCCCTGCATAGCCTGGAATAATGCACCTTTCAAATGGAGAAATAGGTTTTTCCATAGGAGCTGTGGTTCCGCAGATTATTTATAATATTTTTAGTATACATATACAACAATGACAGAGTAAAATTTCCCATGTTCAAACATTTACCATTATTTACCTACCTATCATTTTCCCGGCGTTTCATCGACCACCCGTAAATGGGTTATTAATTAGGCCAAGGCAAACATTTGTTGATCTAACATTTACGTATTACGTATTTCAACCAGAAACTCTATTACCTCACCTTATAGTTTACGTGTTTGATATTCCATTTCTTTAGGTAGCTTTTTTTAAGGCCAAACTGAGCATTTAAATAGATTCGTAAGCTAATTTTACCTGTAATAGCTATTTCCAAATGGGAGGGTTTACTATCTAAAGCCATGAGGTCCTTGCTTTATTATCAATAGTCTTAATTTTAACCGATAACGGTGCGTAAATTATGGGAATCGGAAATTAAAGGTTAGTACCTCACTAGGTGCCGACGCAGCTGACGAACTGGCCAGGAGAGCATCCAGCGTGTCAGTCTGTGGATCCGAACCTATCGTGCCTATCCCTTTCAACTAGCTACGCATAAGCGGAGAGCTGGTGGACCTCCGCACCGGGATGCAAGCAGTCCAGAGAAGCTATGCCTTCCTTAGATGGCAGGCTAACCAGACGCACAGGTCGATCGATCAGGTAAAGCTACGCTTGCCGCGGTTGATCCATGGATGGGTGGCCATCTTTAGGTACATACCAAGACCCGTCCGTGCATCAGAAAGCACGTTAAGCCGTTGGTCCCGGCTGTCATTCCTGGATCTTTGCAAGTCGTCATGGGTTGACAGAAGCCCGAAACTCTGACAGCCAGTCTTGGTCTCCTAGGGGTATCACGTTACCCAGTTAATGAGTCGTGGAGGTCAGATAAGCAGTCGCTCCACCATATATAATATTGGTATTCTGCTGCATCTGGTTACACTGGAAACCGACCCCAACATAGTTGGGAAGCCTCAAAGAGATGTCAGCACCAACTGAAGGGCCGATGTCTGCCAGGGGTGCGGTTTGTTCGAAAGAGATACCGTGGCTCCTGGCACACAGGCAACTGAGAGAACACTGGTGGGTTTTATTCAGTAAAAGTCTGATACGCCTTCCTGCTCCACCCAGAGCGGGAGAAGTTATTTGACGATTTCCCACGCTAAAAAAAAAACAGTGGCACTCCGGGAGTGCCGACAGAAGTTAAAACTTGAACAATTACGTGTGTTTAAAAAAAAATTGTCAATACAGGATTTCACATTGGGTCCTAGGGTCAAAACTATAATATTAATACTGTTCTCTTATTGGTCAATTTATTTTAGTAATAAGCGCAATACGCACCAGTTAAGAATTTTAGCTATACTTATCATGACAATAGAAGAAAGAAAGAAAGAAAAAACGTTTATTGCGGTAAACATGATGGAAAAAGAAAAGGAACAAAAAATAAATAAGAAAAGGTTGAGGGAAATATGCGTCACATCCACGCAAATCGGCTATCACTCAGCATTATGCTGCGACCCTATGCAATACAGAGCCCCAGCGCTGGTTTCCAGGGGTCTTCTGCAGTTTTACTGTAACACCTACCATTCCTCCCAAGCGCTACAGACCCACTGTTCTCAATTCCCCTCTGCCTCATGTGTTTTCCTGTTTTTTTTTGTTACCTTAACTTTAAAAGGTAAAACAGTGCTTAGGGTAGAAAAACCCATGATCGGAATGATCCAAATTGTCATAGTATGGGTAAAGGGGTCAGGACAATTTAGGTATCTACCTTACAGTGAAATAAAACAATAGGTGAAAACTGGATGAATTAATCGCATGCTTGAAAGAAGGTTATTTAAGGGTATTTGAGCACTGATTAAAAATTATACAGGTAAGCAGGAGCGTAGCTAGTCCTAAAGGGGCTCTGGAATACAACAATCCATTCCATTACGAAAATAACTGATGTCACTCAGAAAACTGCCACGCTTAAATTTGGAGTTGGGCTGGACACAACTGCCGTATGTCAGACGATGAATGGGCCAAACTTACGAGCCAGTGGGTCCCGCTTAATGGCAAATCACATCGCGGCAGGCCCAGACGGAGATGATGGGATAAGCTGGACTACTTTAATAATAATTGATCCTTGACAGCTGAGGACAGAGAGAGGTGGAAAGAGAGTAGGGAAGCCTTTGCTCAGCAGTGGGACGTTCGTGGCTAACAAAAAAAATAATGATACAGGGCCGCCAAAAAACTTTATAAGTACCCCGTCTGTGGCAAAGCTCCAAAGAAGAGAATTTCAGGTAGTATACTGACTTGGAACGTTTCTGCAGATAATTAAGGAAAAAAAAGCGAAGTAATTGATTATTTTATTGTATAAATAACAAATATTAATTACTTAAACACGAATAACGTAGGTTTGTGGTTTTGTTATCCTGCGGTCGCGGAGAGTTAAAAGCATCTAACCTAACATGGCTATTATTTCTAAAGAAAATCTTGTTGTAATTTATTAATAGAATTTTCTAAGTGCTTAACTAACATAGCGGAGCATAGCTTAGCATAATCAGCCTATAATGTTCCCACCGCTGGGACCCAGGCCACCTCTCTGTGAGAGGAAGCGGGCCGAGAGCCGCATGCCAGTTTGGTTTCGTAGATGTCACATGTCTTCGAAATTTTGGTTCCAGGAAAGAAATAGTATATTTTATATCGAGGGACTAAAAGAAGCCATAATATACCAGTGGTGGTTTGAGTCAATGAAACCGAGGGTATATTAATTTGGCGTTTAGTCTCGAGGTGGAAACTGTACTTTCACTTTGAGTGCGAGAAAAATAGTCAATTTAGTACAAAAACATACTTAATAAAATAAAAATCAAAATATCTATTATGTCTTTTGCTCTTTGCTCGACGTCAAACTCTTCACCAAGGAACATAATATATACCACAACTGTCACTGGACATTCTTAATAAATTTATATAAAACCGAACAAATTTACACTCGACAAAACTTTTGAAATTTTCGCGGTCAGTTTTTTCTTCTAAACCAGTCACAGATTAACAATTTAAAACACATGGCGCCACCTTGGCAAAAACCATAGTCTATGCATGGAACTAAAACTCTCAACATTTTCGCAATGAAGATGGTCCACACTCCACAGATAATAGTATATTTACTGGCTGTTTGAGTTTGTCTATGTCACATGAAGGAAATTAAAAAACGAATTACTTTTCACTCCCTAGAGACTAAAGTGGTCATTTTAGTCCCGCTTCATAGGAATATATTGGCGTACTTTTAGAGCATGAGAAGTGAAAAATACGTTTATTGGCTTTACAGCATTAAAAAAACCAGTAGACAAGACATTTTAAGTTCTCTCAAACAAGGTACGGAGTAAAATGTTCAAATAAAATAGCCAACTACGCAATTATTGCGTGCTTCAGTCTAAGACTAATTAACTTTATAACTTACCAGTAAAGCCTATTTCTCCTCAGCAAAGTCTGAGAACGCAAATCTAATATTCGTCAAACGAAAGTCTACTGTGCATTACAATAACTCTCAATTATTTATTCTGATCTAGCCTAGACCATCCTAATTATAGATCCAAAAAATCTAGACCCAATAAAATGAAAAAAATAGCACTAATGACATACCGTCTAGCCTCATTTGAAGATCAGATAATGCAAAAGAAAGCACAATTGCCTTGACCGAGATCCCTACATAGATTTCATGACAGTTTAAAATACTTTTCGTGTTAAAAATAGTTAAATTACGTCTACTGCTCTGTAATCGAGGTTATTTCACAAAAGTAAGTGATTGAATCGATTTAAAGTAAAAATATTCGAATGAATGAAAAGTTTTTAGGACGCTAGATTTTTTGCGTATCTAAGTTGATTTATTATTTTTCACTTCTCATGCTCTAAAAGTTCGCCAATATAGCCCTACGAAGCGGGCTAAAGTGACCACTTTAGTCTCTAGTGAGTGAAAAGTAATTAGTTTTTTAATTTCCTTCATGTGACATAGACAAACTCAAACAGCCAGTAAATATAATATTATCTGTGGAGTGTGCACCATCTTCATTGCGAAAATGTTGAGAGTTTTAGTTCCATGGTTTTTGCCAAGGTGGCGCCATGTGTTTTAAATTGTTAACCTGTGACTAGTTTAGAAGGAGTTTGACGTCGAGCAAAGAGCAAAAGACATAATAGATAATGTGATTTTTATTTTATGATGTATTTTTTTGTACTAAATGGACTATTTTTCTCACACTCAAAGTGAAAAGTACAGTTTGCACCTCGAGACTAAACGCCAACTTAATATACCCTCGGTTTCATTGACTCCCTCACACGCTCGGGAGTCAAACCACCTCTGGTATAATATGGATTCGTTTAGTCCCTCGATATAAAATATACTATTTTTCTGCACGCGTTTTTAGTTGGTGCAGACAGCCTAAATTAGATAAATAGGCACGTTCAACAATAGAGATAAGTAAACCTGGTCGGATATAGTTGAAATTTAATTGCGCCATCTCATGTTCCTAGCACGGCGGGCTGTGCTGGCGACGCTGCTGCTGCTGAGACCCTCAAGCGGCATAAATACGGTAACCTTATGGGTAATTACAGTTTTGAGCCGTTTGGGGTCGAAACGCTCGGGTCACGGGGCCCAACTGCACGTCTCCTCTTTAAGGAAATTTCTTGCCGGCTGGTCGACCCTTCACGTGACCAGAGGGCTGGGTAGTTCTTTGGCCAAAGAATTAGCATTGCCATTCAATGTGGCAATACTGCCAGTCTTCTTGGCACGTTTCCTCGCCTAAGTAATTATAGTATCTAATACCTTTTTTTTTGGGTGGGAAATCATCAAATAACTTCTTTCGCTCTGGGTGGAGCAGGAGGGCGTGTCAAACTTTTACTGACTAATACCCACCCGTGTTCCCTCAGTTGCCTGTGTGCCAGCGGCTGAGGTATCTCTTTCGAACAACCCGCACCCCTGGCAGGCATAGGCCCTTGCGGACCCCACCAGTTGGTGCTGACATCTCTTTGAGGCGCGCGTGGAACACAACGCGCCGTCGACCCGGGCTTGGTCCTTACCGGACAGCGAGCTACCCATTACTCGCCGTCCGCAAGCCCGCGCCTACGGTGGCCGGGAATTAGCCTGGGATTCCCGACGCCAAGGGCGTCTCCCGCGGCGACTATGGTCGTGAGGGCGCATATACTGCCTCTCCCTCACGTGCGCCGCCTCCGTCTTCGCGAGCATTACTGCTTCGCAGAAGGAGGTGGCTGCTAACCATGCACTCTCACTCCGTACCATGGCCTGGACCAGGGCCGGACACGAGAGATCGCCGCCGCCGATCGCCTCCGCGAGGACACGGCGGTGCTCCGCCCGAGCCGGGCAGACCTCCACCGTATGCTCCACCGTGTCCTCTGGGCGATCTTCACAGTGGAAACACCCGGGCGTTTCCTCCCGCCTTATGCAAAACAGGAACCTCCAAGCCACTCCTCAAAGAGGGGACTAATTCACTTTTCAAACACAAAAATCAAAATCAAAATTGGTTCATCCGTTCGAGAGACATGTCAAACTTATAACACCCAGTCGTTTTTGCGTCGGGGGTTATAAATCAATTTCGATTTGGTTCGTTTTTCATCTGAAAAATGAATCTTAGAGTGCCTCGTTGGTTTCAAGCGCTATTGCTGCAAATAGGGTTCTGGGTTCGATTCCCAGGTCGGGCAAAGTGTTATTAGGTATTCCTAGTATGGAATTTCTCAGTAGTAGCCTGGAATCTGGATTTCTGCCTGGTCGTCAATAGGCTTGTCCCCTATAACATGGGACTTAAACATAACTGGTGAAATGTCGTTATACTAGAGGTACGTCTCTGCCCAACTCTTATGTTTTGTAATTTTAGCTTGAGACCTAAGATTTAATCAAACGACTTCTACCTAGATGGTAATGAACTAGGTAAGAAGTAATTATAAACATTAAACGAATGCTTCAACGTTTTGTTTTGTCTACGTTTCCTCACACATGATGGCCTGCCCCAAGATTGAACACAAGGCCTGATACGTAATCATCACGTTAGATGAGTAAATATTATAATGAGAACAATGTTACATTTGTTGCAATTACTCATTGTGTACATTTCAATTCACATGAAATCTTGGCAGGACTAATTTATTGTAAATTAGCGAGCCTCTTCTCAATGTATTGTAATGGCGACACGTCAAGACATCAAGATTTCTGTTTTCACTAACTTAAATATTTATTATTATACTAGCTTTTGCCAGTGCCCGCGTGGAGGTCAGAAATTATCCCAAAGGAACGTACTATCAGGATAAAAAGTATACCATGTGTTAATCCAGGTTATAAATTATCTGTGTGCTAAATTTCAAACAAATTCGTGCAGCCGTTTCTGCGTGATTGAGTAAAAAACATCCATTACATCCATACATACAATCTTTCGCGTATAGTAGGATTATACACAAAAACTTGCTGGAATAAATTTTCTAAATGATGGTAAAAACCGCTTCAAAATCCATTGTGTATTTCATAAGAACTATGGAGTCACTCAGACTGACATGTAAGAACATGTCTTATTCGTCCAATCGCACAGATTTTTAAGCGGATTGACACTTTTATATAGAATAATTATTATTTTGTTTAAGTGACTCGCACGAAGTTAATTTAATTGTAGGCGAATCTTTTCGTAATTGGCACGTTTTGAATTGGATGCACTTTATTAAAAGTACTTGCCGTAATCTTTTTCATAACTTTATTGCATAAGATTTAATTCACAATTATTATACACAATTCAAGTATTTATCTCACAGTGAAACCTTCACTGTGGGTAAATACTTCATGTGGTTCCCAGAAAGAAAGAAAATAATAATTCACCCCGTCTGTAATCATGGGCCTCATCGTTGGTGCAGCGTAGGAGTTCGACAGCGTAGCGTCTACAAGACGTTTATGCGGCTAAAAAGAGTCCTCTACGCCGGGGTCTACGCGGATTCTAGGAATCTACTACGCCGGGTCTACGCAGGTCTAATGTAGCGTCTACGAAACTGCTACGCGGCGTCAGCGCCGTCGGCTAGACCTACACTCAGAGCGATAAACTTATTTCAAGAAGGCCATCTGTTAAGGTTGTATTAAGGACATTGTTTGGACAAGAGCAAAATGAGATTGCCTAGTCTTGTTTGAACATTCGCGATTAATGACTTAAGTAGTAATCACTGAATTCAAAAATCCTTATCATCGTCATCATCTATACTGCTTGGGTCCTACTAACTTAAAAACGGAGGGTCAATGATAACCGCACGGGTCGATTGATCAGGTTAAGCTATACTTGCTGCGGTTGGTCCGTGGATAGGTGACCATCTTTACGTACCAAGACCCGTCCGTGCCCCGGAAAGCACGTTAAGCCGTTGGTCCCGGCTGTCATTACCAAGGGGTATCGTATTACCCAATAACTGGGTGTTGTAGAGGTCAGATAGTCATTGCTCCATGTTAAAGATTTAGCAGAGTAGTAAGCTTAGCTGCAACCCAGCGGCGAGGTGTCAATTTTTCTAAGAGAGAAGCCGAAGCGAAGTCCGCTTAAACTAACTGACTTATCATTTATCAATAAAGAATACCTACTATCATTTTAAAATGAATATAGGAAATGTAAAGAATTAAATACAATAAAATTGAACTGCAGAAAACCAAATAAAACGTGCAATATTCCTCCATCTCGTTCTCGCTGACATATTTTTCTATATCTGTCTCTGTCATAACCCGTCGTACAGCGGCTTGCTCTCGTCCATATCAAACGGTGCCACGTGACCTAAAGTGGCATCATTACGGGATCGCTGTTGTATGAATTTTTAGTTCCCGATTATGACGTTTTGGCGCTGGGTTAATTTAGAACATTTTTTTGTTGTAATACAAAGCTGAAAATAACCGTTTTTGTTGTTTGAATGTTATGGTGAATTAAAATACCCGTAGTGTAACTATATTTTTTGACAATAGTAGCCACTATTGACGTGCCATTTTTTTATAGCCATAGAGTTGCCGATGCGAATCTCCGAAGGGAAGCCGGTAGGAATCGTGATAAATGGTGCTTTCGCCTTTGCTCCAAGCCAACCCCAACATAGTTGAAAAAGCGCTAGGCAGATGATAACTTACTTAGGGTTATTCTCAACCGTCACACTACTGCCACACAATCCTTCCATCTTGATCCACATGACAGATGGTATCACAGCTGCCTTCACGCGCTGCTTACACGTCAACTGGGGAAGCAGGTTACCGAGTTGTTCACACAGATAAGTATCCACTAACTGTTTGTAATTAACTCTTAAGTAGATGAAGGTTTGTGACACAGTGCTCGGCATTTTCCTTTTACTTCCATGTTATGTAAATGGATGAATGGACAGGTAGTATAATCATTCTATAATGTTCCCACTGCTGGGAACATTATAGAATGCCGGCGTCCTTTGTGAGAGGGATTGGGCCGTAATCCACCACGCGGGCTCAATGCGAGTTGCCTACCAAACCGCCACATGTCTGTCAGATGTCTTTGAATTTTGGGTTCTAAGACATGCCGGTTTTCTCACGATTTTCAAAGAAGGTGACCTAATATGTAATCACGTCGATTAAGTTACATTGGCCCATGCAACGACTGCTACTGGATTTTGATACCAGTAACCAGCTGGTGTCAAAATATAGCTGCAGTTGCTCATGTAGCAGTACTTGAGCATCTGCTTAGGGCTAATGATGTTGATGAGGAATAGGTCACCTACTATTTCCCTGAGACGTGAACGCTTCGCGACATCGAGAAGAAAATTATAGACGTTCTGGAAATGTGGTACCGGAGAAACATGCTTGGGGTATCACGGATCGAGTTTCGCACCAACAACTCGATACGCCAAGAACTCAACATCAAAAACCGTCTATCTGTTCTGGTCCAAACGTGCATCCTCAAATACTTCGGACACGTCTCGAGGCGTGACGGTGACTCTATAGAGCATCTTGTCGTGCAGGGTAGAGTGGAAGGCACTAGATCACACGGACGCTCACCCATTAGATGGACTGATCAAATAAAAATCCGCTGTGGGCGATCCCTTGTATAAGTGCACATGAAATTCCAAAAATCGGAGTAGATGGTGAGAGATGGTGAGAAATCGTGAGGCGAATCACATCAGCCCCGAGACAAGAACTTTCATGAGAACCACGACGGCTCTGACAAGAGTGTGACGAAGAAGAAGAAGAAGGTCACCTTCTCAGTATATCTGACTGATGTCTGACTTTTGAACGGGAAAGTGAATAATCGAAAACACATGAAGCTAACTCACATTACAATCAATTCACATGATGCAATCCAACCACAATTACTTGAATGCAATTCCATAATCTACCTACATAAAATTATGTTGCTCCAGTTTTATTTATCTTTACTAAGAAAATTCAATTAAAACATGACGTCATAGATAATGATGACGAATACTTTGATCCTTTGTTAACCGACTTCTTATATTTTATACATCGTTACAAGGCTGTGTATAACTGTAATATTGATTTCCTGTATTAATTATTATTGTGTCTGCTTTATATTGAACTGTTTTAATATAGGGGTAGCAACTGGAGTCTAGATTCGTGCCAGGTAGATAGAAATAGGCTCACCCCTCTATAATAACCGATGGTCACGGGCTACAGACTGTAGACAGTCAAAATTGGCTTTGCCAAAAAGCTTCTCAGCCTGAGTAGAAATAACCTTAGAATAATCATAGGAACAATTACGGGCCATAACCCCCTTAACAAACATCTTCATAATATAGGCGCCACAGACAGCCCGCTTTGCAGAGGCTGCCTTGACGCCGAGGAATCAGCCATCCACGTCAACCTGGAATGCGAGGCCGTGGCTTCTCAACGTGAAGAAATCCTCGGAACAGTGAGGTCGCTCCGCAAAGCCTGTGAAGCTCCCAGGAAGCTTCTGTGCTTTTGGGCGGAGCTAGGCTGGCTTTGTTAGCCAGAATCCCCACGCACAACGGACCGAATGGGAGTCTACGTGCGGAAAAGGGAGTCCCATCATCATCATCAGGCTCACCCCTCCCTTTTTTGCTAGCCTACCCTGACCCAATTCTCAGCAAAGGCTTCCCTGCACTTCTTCCATCATTTGCGAGTCCGCGCGTCTTCCTTCCAGTTTTGAAATAATCTATCCAGCTTGTCCTGTCATCCCCTACGTGGTCTGCAGCGGCCCCGCCTCACTGTCTCAGGGCCTGGTGCTCTTCTGTGCTATTTAGGCCCACATTTTCTCCCACCATTTAAGTTGGGCAGCCTCTTGAGCCGAGATCGTTGTTCGGAGCACCACCTATTACATGACGAAATGTACCCACATTTCGTCATATAGGTGGTGCTAGTAGTGGTGGTGGTAGTACACCCGTACTATATAGGTCTTGTGCCGTATAGGAGTTTGTGTGGATGTTGTGTAATATAGGAGTTTAAGGTGAACCTAGTCCACATTTTTTGCATACAAACTTCGGGAGTGTTTTACTCCACTGTCTGACATGGCATTTCCAAAGTAAAATATGATATCGTTTTGTCTCATTATTAATATTGTCTGTACGGAAACAGAATACTAAAATAAAAACCCATTAAAAAGTTAGGAGCCAACAAAGATTTGTTTTTCTTGCTAATTTTACTTAACTTTGGGCGTGTTTAAGTAATAAAAGAAGTGTAAAATCTCCAAAACCAAGTCGGTACCGACAAATTTCAATTACCGAAAAGTTCAATAAACTTTATTAGTCATTGATTTATGCATTGACTTTTTTATAAAACTCGATCTTCCAAAGGACTATTCTTATTTACTTACATAATACGAAACTTTTAGTATAAATAATCCTGCATCTCACTCAATAACGTTGTGCGTGTAGACTAGCGTCTAACTGCTCATCACTGATACTATCTCTGTTGGACAGGATGCCTGGTGAGACAGCGTGATTTTTAGCCAGGCCCACCAGTGAGTTCGAGCCCGCGACTAGGTTCCCCTTAAGGGATGAAAAGAAAGATGGAGTGGTATGAGACTCAACTTCTACAGTTTTGCTGAACGTGAGTGTTACACAGGGTGGTGTAGGTATTCTGTTCAGTAGATGCAGATAGACATTAGCTTAGGACTTTGTTATAACACTCACAAGCATATGGGCCTGATTTTTCAGTAGTCAGGTTTTATTTTTTGAACTTATTTCAGGTTTTCTCCATGTTCAGCAGTAACGTTACCGATCACAGACTGATGATAATCTAAATAGACATTTATACATTGATTTGTATTAGGTTTTCTGTTCCCTGACTCCTGTAGGGGCTGTCGCTAATTAATAACAGCCGCAGGTATCGATTGATCAGGTTAAGCTTCGTTGACCGCGGTTGGTTCACGAACCAACCGCGGTCAACGAAGCTTAACCTGATCAGTACGAAGGGGTCTTGTTATGTCAAGATGGTTACCCATCCACGGATGGGTGACCATCTTGACATAACAAGACCCCTTCGTACCTCGGAAAGCATGTTAAGCCATTCGTGGATCTTGAATAGTCGTTACGGAATGACAGAAGCCCGAGAGAAACCAGTGACTGGGTTGTGGGCGGCAGATAGGTAGTCTCAGCATGTAAAGTACTGGTAATCAGCTGCATCCAGAGTTCTAGGGATTACCTCCCTCATCTCCTACATAGATGTAGATGGAACAGCTTGGCCAAAGGTTTTTTGGCAAGTATAAGCTTGAATAACTAACTTAGCTGTAGTTAGCATAAGTTTTCTGTCCTTTGAGTCATTACATCTTTTGCACTGCATTGACTAAGCAATTTTAAATTAATTGTTTTTGTGCAAAATTATAATTTTGTGCACTAGTTTTGTTCAATTTCTTATTCAGACAAAACGGTATCTTTTACGCTAATTTGACGAATCATCGTTTTTATTAATTGATTTACTTTAATGTCTAAATATGCAGAATCTATTATTTAGCACTTTGAGACGAGATTTTTTATTGAATTATTCATTTAGAAATCTTGAATTTGCTTATTAGGTATTTTTAACCTTGTAGGTATCAGTAAGCGATATCTACTCTTATGTTAGTTTAGGTGTTGAACAAAAGAATCGATTGGTTTTGTAGGTACCCTTAAGTCTGGAATGCAGCCATTGCTGTTTTCTGCTTGGTACATTGCTGTTTTCTGCTTGGTGTGTGTGTATTGTGTGTGGGGATAGTCAGGAAATAAAATTCGTCATATAATTGTAATGTACACAATTTATTCATATCGTATAGAGTTTCTTATACAAAGATAATAAATTGTAAAATCCTCTTTCTCGGTCCGAATAATAAATAAATACTTAGTATACTTCCTTCTCAGTCCTATCACATGCCCTTTAGAGCAATACTAGGAGTAAACTTACAATACAACTGAAATACTTGCAAACTAGCTCTCTTAGGATTCGATACATTTACAAAATTTAAACTTCGGTCTACCATAAGTTCACTTCTCACAACAATTCCAAAGCGTCTCTGCTAGAAGGTCTAATGCTAAGCATTTTCATTCACTTTTCAAAAGGAAACAATCAGTTGTTGCGAGTCGAGCGAACCCATAGTAACGACCATGGTTTCCGAAAGATGAAATCGCCATTTTCTTTTTTTCTAATAAGTGTACAAAAATATTCCTTTAGGTAGCTATTTATAAAGGTAGGTATGTATTGTCAAAGGCACTGGTATTCTTAATTTTGTTTTTTTTTTATTCAATACATTCTGTTATTATAGGATTTAATGTAGAATCTATGTCTTACAAATTATTTGCGATTTCTCATCAGTTAACCAGAGGACCTATCATCTTTTTGGTTCAAAACTTAACGGGGCAATCCGAAATGAGAAATATACATTAATTTTTATAAATAACCATCTAAGTTGGACTTAAACCTACTTAGATCAAAACTTACAAACTACTACTTATAAGAACATAGTCTTTAGCCATCGATTTTTCACTATCGAGTCTTCGAAAAGATGAAACAGATCTACTTCTTTAACTTAATTACATTATACATACATAGCTCATCACTAAAAATGCATTTTTTATATCCTATCACTGAGTAGACAAGTTTTATCTGTTCGAAAAGTCTGTAAACCGAACATAATTAGTCTCATTTTCATATGAAAGGGTCCAGGAGGCGCGTCTACGACGACCTGTCACTACTTCTGCCCACCCTACACGAGTACATACTATACACCGACCACGACATACTACTACTAGGAAAGATTACAAATAGGCGTCGCGGCTTAGCCGCTCACAGCTGCACAATATGATACAAATATAATATTCATCTCTTTACAACGTGGTAACTTCATCTACTGGGAGGGGAGACAGTTTGTACGAGCGATCGACGAGAGGGCGCGTGCGCGGGCGCAGGGCGCGGGGCGCGGGCGCGGGCGGGGGCGGCTGCGCGGTCCAGGCGCAGGCGGCGACAGCTCAGTGCTCGTGCGCGCGCGCCTTGTTCTGGTGCATCATGTTCTTGAGGGTGGCCACCTCAGTGGCGAGCCGCGCGAGCTCGGCCTTCAGGTGTGCGTCCTCCTCCTCGGCCGCGAGCCTGTCTTCAGGCCGTTGCGGCCTGAACTCGGCTCCTATGGATATCCCAGAGTCTCGCTCATCACTTGAGCCTTCCCCGTCCCATGAGGGAGAGGAACGGGGACCGGGCTCCTGCTTTATGTGCTGGAGGGAGAGCAGGGCGCTGGCGACGTCCTTGTCACCGAGATGTGATTTATGGCGAAGTTTGAGCGGCAGCCCGTTGTTTTCGGGCGCGTACTGTTCGGCGGTCTCGTCCCCTGAGCCTGACAGGGAGGACAGCTCATAGGGCGAGGGCACGCGGCGAGATCTGGACAGGTTGAGAACTGAGCCGGGTGGCTCGTAGTGTGCGGGGTGCGGGTAGTGTGCGGAGTACGCCTCGGGGGCGGGTAGCCTCTCCTGGTAGGGCTCCGGCTGGCGCTGAGGCGGCGGGGATGGGGGGGATGCAGGCGGTGCCGGGGGTGGTGGCGGCGGGGCGGGGAACATTGTGTTGGTTGTCAGCTTACTCCTCTTTGTGACACAAAGAACCTGGTCACAAGTGGGTAGTGTAGCCAGGACCTGGTCTATGCTTATGAGGGTTTCCCCACAGATTCCGTATTTCTCTTTTATCGCATCAAGCTGTGCTTTGAGCACGTGGTTCTCTTTGGACAGCTCAACAACGCGCTGCTCCAGAACCATGTCATTAAAGCGCCTCTTTTCGCGGGAACGCTTGGCGGCTTCGTTATTCCTCCTGCGACGGTCCCAATAACCATCGTCTTTCTTGTTGTCAGGAATGAACTCCCGCTGTTTGCGCTGACCGAAGAACTCCTTGCGTTTGTTGAATTCAAAAGGAGAGTAGTCATTAGGGTCGCCGGGGCTACCAATGGGGCCGTGGCTGTGGTCCATCGGGTAGGGGGACACGGACTGGCGCCCGCGGTTAGGCGGCGGTGCGCGGGAGGGGGGCGGTACGGGCCCCAGGCCCCCGCCACCCGCTCCACTCAGCAGCTGCTGCTGACTCAGGATAAACTCGGCAACCATGTTTCGGCGGACGTCGACTGGTCCGCACGAATTATCACTGTGGTTCTGAAACAAGCGAAAGGTAACGTTAGTTACAGTTTACAAAAAAAATCGCCAACCATTGCAGTTGTCTAAATAATGCCGCTGTTACAAAATCGGTCGGTTGCAAAAACTGAATGCCGCAAGATCCCGCCGCTGCAAAGTTGTTGCACGTGGATCACCTTTGTGAAATAATGTTGCCACATTTCAACGCTTTTTACTCCCTTCATGTTAGCCAAACTCATTAATAAGTCGTGTTTCTTAATTTTAGCGTGTTACAATGTTACAAATCCAATTTTAAAGGTTACACCGGATTTCTTCCGTTACAAAACTCACTTCCTATTGCCGAACATAAAATTTTGCTATAGTTACGACGAAGTTTAAAAATAGAATTATTGCAGAACACTTTGAAAATTCGAAGACGGTTGATTACGAGTACACGACAAATTATAAGTACCAAGGTTGAATAATAACAAACTAATTTCGGAAAAATGAATTTAGATAAGACCTAGTATTTCGAAATAACTTTACCATGATTTAAACACGTGCCGAAGTTAATAACTTTGATTCATTGGGGTTAACCAAACAATAACATTTAGATTTCGCAACAATCACGTGTAGATTTTAACGTGGGCTAAAATTAGCTGAAAATGTGAACGCGTGATGGGCTGAAAGCATCGTACGAGGGAATGTGGCTCACCTTTATGTAACGCACGACTGTTCTCGATAGGACAATTGATTTACATAAATCGCTAACATGATTCGATTAATCGATCAAAGTGCGAATAATACAGGAAGTGTAAAAAAATGTACCAGTACACATTGTTATCAACATTATTATCCGAAACTAACAATGGTAAGGATCATTTGTAAGTGCCTATTGTGGCGACTAAGTTTGATTGTTTTTTCAATGATTTTAAAACAATGAGAGTTGCACTGGGTTGTGCACAGAAAAAAAATGTCGTTCACGTTTGATAACACGCGGTTTTAATGCAGGCAACGTGAGAGTTCCTTTTTTAAAGAAAATTTAGTGTTTTTCCATAGCATTTTGTTTGTATGTATAATGTGTTAAAACACGTGTGTTCGATACAAACGACACAAATCAACTGATTTGAATTTCGGAATACCATTGGTCTGGTTTCAAATAAATTCAAATTTCGTACCGACGTCCGGTTGTTTCGCATTGCTTTTTTCATGCAATTTAGGTGGCGCGACAGTTGTAACTACCAAAAAAATTCCAAAACTAAAACTGCTAGTTCTGCGAGAAGATATTTTCCTCTTCATCAAAAATTATGGCCGCTAAAGAGTATGATTGTGTTATTGATATGTTCCGTTCCACGACACGACAAGATCGGTGTCAGTAGGTCGGCCCAGATGCGCCGGCGCCCCGTTATGCCGTCTAACTGTTCAAATAATTGCGCCAACTTTAATTGGTATACATTGTTATTGAAAAATGACAGTGGGATCTTTGTTGTTCTTAATTAAATTGGATTAAGGTTGATCAGTTTAAAACTAGGCTTAATTTCGACCAATTAAATCCAATACAATGGCCAAGTTGGCTATGAATGTTCCTCACGTTAAACGTTCATTTGTATTAATAAAATCAAGTTCCGTTACTTCAATATTACTATATTGTACAGTTACACATAACTATTCAAACATTTTTGTCGGTTGCCCCGTTCGACCCGCCCACTTTATTAGGTGTTAATTTAAAACAGTATTCGTGATCGTAACACATGGAAAAAGTTTCGTCATAACTGTATTACGGTACTTTATTGATAATATGGACGTTAAAACAAATAAATCTAATTTTGTCTATGGTCTAAACATGGCTGACCTTGTTAAAAATCTAAATGTCATTTTCTTGAAATTCGAATAGCTGAGTTACTTGCAATCGATTTGCTATTTAAAATGCCATTTTTTTACAGTCAATTATGATGTTTTTGCTCCATTTGCAAAGAGATTAACAGAAAAATGTTACCACCCGTTATTCCGTTGACGCTTGGCGGAGCACAGACAGTTAAACACCGTTTCAAACCGAGCTGTTACTATTTAGCATTGGTTATAAAAATATATGCATTGTTAACTTTTTGTAGTTACTTTTTATTAAGGAAATTTCTTTATAACACGTTCTGTGTAGCTTTATGACTTTGGATGATCTTTTTATGGGTTTTATGAGATATTCTTGAAGTTATTTATGGCTAAGTAGCGTTTAATTTAGTAGTTCACTTGACTAGAATGTCTGTAAGACCTCAAATATCTTCTAACATACTTTCGACAAGTAAATTAACACTTCAACTGAAAACGACGCATCACATTAACAAAACCCAACCTTGACTATCACATCGGAATGAAATTTAACCGCTAAAACGATGACGACACACTAATAGCTGTTTCATAACAGTATTACGAGTTTTAGACAGCAGTGATGAGCACAAAAACCGTTTTCGGTTGTACCGTACAGTCCCAGTTTTCGGGTAACGGGCCACAGCGCGAGAAAGTACTTGATTAGTGATAACTGTCGATTGTCAAAACCCGCTTTTTTAGTTGTAAGCTACGTATTGTGCAACCGTTAGCCAACAGATTCGTGTGGATTTGGGAGTGATGGGAAAATTTCGGCTTCGTTTAAACTATGCAATGAAATACCGATGTGTTTGTTGTTTTAGATACCGTAACGGGAAATGGAATGTTAATTCTACATTTAAATTGAGGACAATGTTTTGAATTAAATGATCTGTCGTTTAAGACGCTTCGAACTTATTTTAGTAGGACCTACGCAATAAGAATATGAGACACGTGTCGTAGGTCGAGGGATACGCTAGTTTCCAACACGTGGCGATCCCCTCTAGCTAAATATAGAATAGTTTTTACTGTCTTCGGATTTCTTGTTTTCTAAACGCGACAATATGTTTATCACGTGTGAATTGTATCTTTTATTTGTATTGATTCTTCATCACCGACTTCTATTTTGGAAAAGCATGTGCCTAAGGTTATCGGGTCATAACCGAACGCGTTTAGAGAGTTACGGTTATTTAGTTAATTAATATTCGACCAAGTTTTCTTCCAAACCTGTGTTTTAATTTACAAGAACAAAAAACGCAATTTATTTTGCTTAAACGTTCGCATAAATTCTTTAGCTGTTGAGTCTCGTGTTTAATAATATAACAAAACATCTAAAACAGTTCCTATTAATTCTTTATCAGAAGCATTTCGTGATGCGAGGTGTCATGCTACTGACTCACTGAACAAAGTCCTCATATTTCACAAGCACTGATATGGCATATTTACATAGAACATATTTTAGAGTATTACACAACACTATGTAATATTATTATTATACTCTGTTTTGTTCCTGTTAATATTCCGCGAACGGTTACATAATATTGTAAATAGCTGCATACACTTACGCTAGCGACATAGACAACACGTGCTAGGACACGAGGTTGTCTATTATGTCATTAGAACGACCATTTGAATTAGAAATTGACTGGTCTCGTGCAGTTAATGGGAATGTCTGATGTTTTTTGCTATAATCGAATTTAATTACAGCAAAATGATTTGATATTGCTCTTATTTATTTCTTGATACAGTATTGGATGCAAGAAATGATTAGCCAAGATTGGATTCCAAAATCAAAATGGATGACCAGCCCTTTATTTTTTCTATCAAACTCTAAATCCAAAGATATGTAATCAATCTTCTATCATAAATTGCTATTTATACTTCACATGACCCCATCCGATATCTCTGCTTATCTTTCTTATCATATTTCAGTTCCTCGAATTCGGGTAACACGTTTTTTTTCGCTCTGTTGTTGGGATCTTGATGTCAAAGTTCATCTAAGGGGCAGCCCTGTGCTGCTGACCTTAGCGACGTGATTGTCCTACCTGCATCTCACGTGCCAAAGCGTGTTCAGGTCACGCGGCCGTCAGCACGTGTGTTCTTGAACCTCACGTTGTGTTGCGCAATCAACCGACCCAAGCACGTTTGCTCCTCTCTACATAGTTATATAAACTGCAACGTGATCGAAGAACGTGAAATTTAATTATTAATTGCCTTTAATGGAGTTGCCCTTGGCTTTGACAGTGGGGCTATTGTTTTCATGGAATACGTGGGCGGTTTTCGCTGTTTTTTTGTTATTTGGCGCGAGCGGCAAGTCTCTGTCACGCTGTAGTTTTATAAACTAAATATTTAGTCAGATGTCAAACAAAGTCAATGTCAATATGACCATCAACTTTAACAAGAACTTTGAACCGTGAAATGCGTAAGAAGCCATATGCATAACTTGAACAAATCGCAGCAAAGTCAGGCTTAATTGTAACATTCGTGACGGTTTTCAAATAAATAACTGCGCTCTTGACCTTACTTCAAATAATATATAATCGGCGCCATCTTGGAAAAAGTAGAGAAAGTAGTACAGCGGTAACTTTCCACGCGCTTGCCGTTTATTGCGCGGGAAAAGTGGGACGGCCGCCATGTTTGATTTGACGCTTACCGCCAACTATGAAATGATGGAAACATTTTAACATCACAATTTCTTTACTAGTATACTGTTAGAAGTCGCGACTGTTTAACTATTATTGCAGTTATTTTAATAGAACTGTGAGAAACATCTTTATAATTTTCCGGAAGAAGTCTCGATGAAAACCTAGCGAGAAATAGAAAACTGTTGCATAATTTACAAGACGTTCCCGTTGGCGCCAATGGCTCATTGTCTGTGGTTATGAATTATGTCAAGATGTGAATGTTTTGAAAACTTGCTACACTCCCAGTCATATGTTATGTCTTAGAAGCGGTCCGTTGCCGTAACCATAGGTTATTTTGATTTACCAGCTTAGAGGTCGCGTCTTCTGGATACGTTTCAAGCAATTTTCCGACAAAAATTACGTATACTTGACCGATTTTTCGCGCGTAAGACCTAATTAAAGACGGGAGTGTTATTTCTGTGCGTCGGCCTCTATGGGTCGACTCACGATAATGGTTTGGTGTCAAGGTTACATTTCGTAACTCCGATTTATAAACGTGCCAAGGCCTTTCCGCTTTTCCGGTAGAAATTGTCTTTTTAAATAAAAGATAAGAATGATAACAAGTGTTTGAGTGAATCAGTTTTTATAACAAAGGCAGGCCTAGTTGTTTGGCCTTGCTCTATACCTGCTAATTGCTACATTATTAAGAAACACTTAACCTATTTCCTTGTGCTAGATTCGTCGAATGTAGCAGCTAGAGTTACATAACATGCCCTGTTCGCGGAAGTTTTGTAGGAGGAGTGATGTTTTTTACATGCTCTGAGGTCGTCGTCGCAAGATAATGTATATTTGGTGCCATTATCGGCAGTCATATTATCGCCTGTCATTATCTCTACTGACTCATGGGGGATTCCCATTAAAACAAATCGATTTGACAGCAGAAAAAAAGCAAATAATTACAAATGCAGCAAGAATTTTTAGCATTCGTTCCAATTTCCTGTCGTTTTGTTTCGTCACGTTTGTATCAGCGTTCAACTCATCAATCACTCATATTTGGGAGCTCGTGTGTCCACAATGGCCACTTCACGATGGTCCACTTCATCGCAATTGGTCGTACGTATTCACGTGCGCATCACTAAGTAGGTTAGAGTTACACAGTGAGCGAGATAAAAAAATAGGTCAAGTTATCTTTGCTTGTCCTCGCGCCGATGAAATTATCGCTTGTTATTATTGCGCGTGAAAAAAATTACTTACATAACCCGTACGTTGTATAAAAAGCATAATCCAGTCAAATATACTGAGGGTTACATCCCAATGTCGTTCATTTATAATTTTGGTAACCCTGACTGGAGTTTCTTTATCTCATGCCAATATTTACAAAGCTTTTCGGCTAATTAGGTGACGGTCTTCGGAAACGGTGTCAGAATGTATGTTTACTGACCTATCATTGTACGCGTTTAAAGAATGACTCAATTGTGGCCAGGTATCGATAAGTTCCATGTCAATATGTGATTAAATAAATGGCCTTACAGAGTCTTCAGTATTACTTTCCGTACAACCTTGCGCTTAGTTCCGTATTACATCATATTCCTATAATGCATTTCGTGATAAATCTATTTACTCGTTAGCTACGCCTTTGTGTTCAGTAGTTACAGTCAGACAGCTAAATACATTTTCGGTTACAGTTTACGGAAGTTTAGCTAACAGTACAAAATGCTATTGGTTCCGGCTAAGAAAACAAACAGCAACCTTCAAATGTTTTTAAAAGCAAAGTACGCAACAACCTTCATTTGTTTTCGCCATATTTGAGACATGGAGTTCGTTGAACTCGCGAATTTTCCCGACGTCTCACGAAGTTTATCGTGGGTTTGTTCGATTTATGTGTTCTAAAGTTAATACGTGCGAGATAGCACGTTGTATTGCAGCTGGTTGCGCAACACCCACCCTGTTACGTCATCTATTGGCGACCTTTACGGGGCGATCGATTGTTGCACTCCACTACTGCATGCGAGGAGCAGGTGGCGGGCAACTATGGCAGGAGGGGTGGGAAGCGGTACATACTGTGTTGTTTGTCGTGTTAGGTACTTTTTATAGTTTATGGCTGTTTGTATTTTTGTGGTAAAAAATAAAATTAATGTATCTACAGAGGGACTCCAATTTTTTTTTATGTTTCTTAAGTTTGACGAGGGAATTTAATTGGATTCGTATTTGAGGATTATTTTTATTTTAGGGACTTTGATTTAGATTTTTATTTTTCAAATCTCAACGGAACTGAATTTAAGAAAAATTGCTTAGAGCATTTTATCTAGTTTCAATTAGTATGATTAATAAAAATTTCTACTTTATTTTTTGTTTTAATATGTCATCTATCAGAATTGCAACAATATCAAAACGCAATATTAGCGAAAAATCTAGTTTCCGTACATCCGCGGGCGAATGCACGCCGGATTGGAACCTTGAACCACTTGTGTAAGCGACTTACAATGGCTTACGACAGAACCGTACCAGGCGCAACTTACGACACCAACCAACGCAATCCCGCAATTAAAACCTCTACATACCACATTTTATACTTTACAAATACTGGGGTCATTTTGTCAAAACTACAAAAGAAATAAAAACAAAAATTCTAAAATATCACAGTGACACAGCAATTTCAAAATCAGAACACTAATTTTTTTATCAGATACCGTCCTTCGTAATACAATTTAGATAAACGAAACACAGGATAGGACACGTAAACAATTGTAAAAAGAGTTGTGTACGTACATAAACACTGACGAAATTACCGAGGAAGCAGAAATACAAACAAAAGAATGAAAACAAGGTGAAACGCCGAGGGGCCGTCATTGAGAAACTTCAAGAACGTAAGAATTCAACAAATAAAATGATTAACACAGCCGTTTTGGCACGGCTCTCAGGAGATGAGTAAACAAATTTGGAAGCGAAGTCAATGACTTGGATGTTGGAACGAGGAAAACCGAAAAAAATCTATGAAACATCTGCTTGCATTTTCACAAAGACTGATAAATTCAGAGCTAATGTTTCAACAGAGTTTAAAATTTAAAGAAAATTTTCAAAAAAATTCTATGTTCTATGTTCCAAAGCAAGGATTGATTTGTTTTTCAAAGAGCTACTTTAAATGCGCATTTTTCAAGAACTTTCCTTTTCGGGTTGGAAAACGTTGTTTGTTTCCATTAACATATTTATTGTGTTTGATTCCGAAATTAATTTGTAAAGTTTAGAATTTTCTGAAATGTGATTTTTTAATTACCGTTAATTTAATGCATTTTGAATTTGCTATTTTCTAGGAACTGAGACTAATTTACCAAGATGGTTGAGAAGGAAATGGAAAAATTGGATTCTACGTGGACTTGTAATTTTTTCGAGAAAAGTTCAAAAGTTAATCCGACATTCAGTTTTTGCAAAAATCCTGTCAAAATACATAATAAAATGCCATAAAGATACTTACAAAAATATTTGCGGTGTTTTTGCACTCCTTATCCGGAATTATCCAAATTGTAGGTACAATGTCATAATCCACTGAACAGTAATTCACAACGTTCTCGTTCACAGTTAGTTTTCAATAATATTCAATGTAAAAAAATGTATCACTCCCACTATTCACGTCCTAAATGATTTTTGTCACTATCACAATGTTGTTATGACGAAATATCCACTGCGTATGGCGCTGTGTATCTCCGCTCGCTTTGGACAGGTCTGTACTGTGAGCAGTCCAGAGTGCGACTAAATTTTGTAGTGGGGTCGCGCGACTCCCAGCCTGCAGCGCGCACACAGACACATTCGAGTCTCTGTGTGAGTTTCTGCGTCTGTGTGCGCGTTTCGTGGTAGTGTTGGTATATTTACGTAACTGTGTCCGTGTAATCACTTTAGCTGGTATTGAGTCAATGTATCCGATTTTTTAGCTAATTCGCTATTGAGTCATGTGTTTGTCGCGTTTTTGCGTTTTCCATGAAATAATTGAATCGATTGATAAGCGTTAGGTTTAGTTTTGGGCAATTACGTGGCGTAATTTGAACTAGTGTAAGATATAGTTGGTAAATGTAAATGTATAAATTGGTTCGATTACAGTCATCGTTTTCGTCATTTTAGTTTTGACTTAGTATTGTTATTCAGACTCATGACTTTTGTTTTTATTATTTCGCAATAATGTGTTCTATTATGACGATTATCTTTAATCTTTCTTTGTTTTACCTTTGTCTGAGTTATTTTTATTGGAATACGTAAACAAGATAATGATATTATTATCATGTTGCGTAGTTGTTCACATTTTGTTCTTTTGAGGAGCTACGCGCTACGCAATTGCTACATCGTAGCAGGGCTACGAAGATTGATTGTTTTATTATTAAGTTTTTTTTTTTACCTGGCATCTTTAGGCATACAAGATAGGCAGAACTCTTAGTCATCATCTGCCTAGCCTTTTCCCAACTATGTATGTTGTGGTATGTAAAGATGGTCACCCATCCACGGATCAACCGCGGCAAGCGTAGCTTAACCTGATCGATCGAACCGTGCGGCTAATATTACTTAGCCACAAGCTCTTCTAGGCAGAACTCTTATTACCGAATACAAATAAAAACTTCAGTCAGTTTGAATATACAATAGTGTAGTTCTTTGGACTTTGTCCATTGTGTCAACAATGCATGTACCATTTACCAGATCGTTCCAATTATTATTACTCATTTATTACGTCAAAGAAGGAACTGTTGCGAAACAGTCAAGTGTGAGTCGTGTTCTACGTCATAAACTTACTTAATATCGGTCAATAGAGAGGCACTTGTGTACGTACTAAGTTTATTCTTGTTATTGCATTTTCAAGTGTTTTTCATCACTATGACTAATTGATTATGTTATCTTGTCTGTAGATTCACCTGATATTTTTTTTTCTTTTTATAAGAAAAAAAACCAGTACTACTTTTTTATGGTTTTTCCGAGAGTATTCGTGGTGTTTGAATGTGGAATAGTTTATGATTTCTTAATAATAATTAATTGGGGAAGTTTTTATACCACAGAGTTCTATGAGTCAGAACCACCTTAGCCGAAATATAAGGGGCAATGAACTTAACCTTGATTGATTTTCACTTTGTCTGTAGTAAGGTTCACACTTAGATATCAAAGTATGGTTGACTACATATAGTAGGTACTAACAACGTAGTTATATACTTTTGATTATTTTTAACATGTTTTCCTTTATCATACGAGCATCAGTGGTGTCTTTTATTATTATATTAAGTATGTACGTAGATAGATAGCCCTTCTAATAGAGATAAAATCGTTTTCAAACCGTTTAATTTCCTGCAAATATTATTTATATTTACCAAAAAATTCTAAATAATGACTCTAAACCACGCCATTGTGACAGACATAAATAATGCATATAACTTACATAAATAACAATATATTCAACAACGTATAGGTTTTCACCTTGACATTGCAAGGTTTCACGTGTGCGTCTGAATCTTAACTCATTCATCGGTTTCTGAGAATTTTGTTTAAAACATTGCATTTTTTTTTGTTGTTTGCCATAATACTAGCCTATTTACTATTAGATTATCCTGTTTTTTGATTCCTGGTGAAGGAATATGTCAACTCCAGCTGTGAGTGATTCCAAAGTAGTTTATATGGGTTTAAGTCAAGAACGTGTTTTTTTTGGGATGTCATTTGTTTTTTTATCTGAAGAAAAAAAAGACGAAGTTCTCGAGTCAACCCGTATTTTTGTGTATTTTTTTTTAAATTAATTACTTTTTACAGAGTCATCCGGTTTTAATAATTGTTTTTTTTTTTTTAAATCAAACGTGGTAAAATGTGATTATACGTTTTGATTGTTAGATTTAGGCTTATATCTAGTTAGGTAGTGGATTTAACATAAAAAAATATAGACTCAGCAATACTGTACAGTAGCTTGTCATTAGTGAAATAAATTTCATAATCGGATCAGTAGTTAAAAAGATTACCACAAACAAACTCACAAATTATAATATTACTAACTAGTTTGTTTACAAAGAAAAAAAAAATCTGTTGACTATGGTTTTGACTAGTGAGTACGAGGCCTCAGTTCAACAGAAGATGTAAACTTGCTTAGTATCAGGTTCACAGGTTGATAACCTATTTTAAGAGGCTCATAAACTAATATTATTAAACGATAAGAAACTATTTGTTAATGATGTTGATCTTCCCCTCTTAAATGGCATAGAAACAATTAATTAAACAAATAAGTACCTACATAATTGGTTAACGATAACAGTAAGTAAGTAATGTTTGTTTAGAATTTTATTATTAGACAAAACAAATAGAATTGTTAACAATTATAAAATTGTTAAGTTATCAACACACATGGCTGTTTTCATGATCTAAATTGTTAATACTGGGCAAAAATATCTCATTTTGAATTGATTAAGTCCATACCTACACTAAAATTGTCAAAGCGACATGTAATTTTTCGCTACGGTAAATAATTGAGGTCAATAATCTCTTGACATTCATTTTTAATTAACACAGAATAGTAATACAACGTGCTTGAAAACACTTGAATTAGCAATTATAATAATGTAACTAATGATTACAAATGAAAACTACATAATTTTCGCATTTACATTTCAATTTTCATGCAAACGAAAAGTTGCGTTAAGTTTACGGTTGGCGCTCGCTAGATGGCGTTGATGGTGCGTTAAGTTCTTGTTTTCCTACATTTTGCATGTGAGTTTCATATTCGTTCGAATTGTAGTGACTTACATTAACTTGATAAAATTAAAAAAGGGTTGACCGTTATAGTTTAATTTAACTACCCGTCATTGTGATATTTTTTTGTTACTGGATGGGCTATTAGGTAGCTGGGTTACGGAGATATAAAATTAAAAAAAAGTTTAGACTTATTTTTTAAGGATTCTTATTTTAAATATTACTTTAATTAATATATTCTATTTACACTAGGCACTAAATTAAATGACTGACTAACTTCTTCTTTTCGTGTCGATGGTACTTTAAAAAAAATATAGGAATAAATACAAAATACTTTTGTTTTTGGTCACTTATGCATCGAAGTACTCGTCTGCATCGCTGTTATCCGGAAACGTGACCCAGTACATTAAATACCATTTACATGATGTTTCATCATGACCTTACCAATATATGTAAACCAGTCTATTCTATGATGCATAATAATTCGGCGATGGATCTCAACAATATGATGACGCCTACTAGCAATGTCATAAGGTCAATTTATTATTTGCTTATGAAACGCACAATGAAAGTAGTACTACTAACTTTTACCTCATTTATTTCCACTAGCAACTTTTCATTCATTGTATTACAATACTCTTATTTCGTAGTATTTGCCAACTAATTTTCCGGTTCGACGTATGAAAATTGTTTTTTTTTTTCACTTAAATGTTTGTTTAGTCATAGGGAAAGGAATTTGTATGACAGTGCTAACCCTACATAAGGAAGTCTGATGAGTGTGATGAGTGTTAAAGACAACATAACTTTAATAACTGTCTGGGCTAAGGTTAAATACCTAAGATAAATAAATTGATATCGCTCGAGAATTTCCTTGAATTTTTTTGGCAGAATAGATTTAAAAAACATAATTATATTATGTGTGTGTCAAATTAAAATAGAATCTCACAGTAGCTACTATCTATTACAGTTTTTTTATCCTGATAATTCATAAAAAACAATAATCTGGGATTTCAGCTGAAAAATTGCTGGCCTAAAATGCCTGGACGTGGTTGAAAGGAAGTTTGGTTTTACTAATTAAACATAATAATGATGTATAATTATAATAAAAGCATAGGAAGCCCAAACCTGGCCCTCTTTGACCCGCTAGACACGAAATCCCGCAGAGGGCTCGACTTTCAAACAAATGACGTCATCAACCAAAACATATTCTCGTTAAAAAAAACACAATCGACCTTCATGAACGCCAAAACAAAAGCAATCAAAGTCACCCGATATAATCTGTCTAGTTCAAAATGGCGTCGACTAAACCACAGATAAACAAACGAATAAGATTCAAGGAAACACGTGAGGACTTTTATAAAATAGTGGAACCTATTAAAAACCACGTGAATGACTGTCAATTAATGTTACATAATTTTATAAGACTTGTTTATGTTACGTAATATGGTGATTCGCCGCCATATTTGAGGTGTGACGTCATAATATGTTAGTTCGCGAATTTTAGGTTGGTATTCTTGGAATATGGTCTATGGGAGATTCTTTTTTTAAAAATTATGTTTGGTGACTTGGTGAGTCATTTTAGTTGTGTTATGATTCTGAATTATGATACTATGCTTTCATGGAAAAGGGAAAAAGTTTCAAATTAAATCATTAATTAATGTAATTCCACATACATAAACAACCTCACGCCTGTGTCTCCCGAAAAGTTGAGCAGAGGTGCAGCTATAATACCCTCACATTTCGCCTGTTTTGTTTCTGAGACCCATCATCTGCTTAGCCTTTTTCCGATTATCGGCTTCCAATCTAACCGGTTGCAGCTGAATACCAGTATTGAGCGACTGCAAATCTGATCTCCACAACCCAGTTACTGGGTAACACGATACCCCACAGCAAGACTGGTTGTTAGACGTTCGGGGTTCTGATGACCCGTATCTTTGACATCCACGAATGATAGCCAGGACCAACCGAGTAGTTCCGAGGTCTTGGTATGTAAAGATGGTCACCCGCCCACAGACCAACCGCGTCAAGACTAGCTTAACCTGATCGATCGAACCGGGCGTGCAATGTAATTCAACTACTAGATATACACCACCTCGCTTTACTATTGCATTAAAAAGTCTCGTATCCTTACTCCTATTGTTCCTTACATTGTCATCATTACTACAACATAGTAGTGCAATGTAAGGCATGTTATAGGACTTGAATAAGACCTACTAGGGCTTATACAATAGGGCAGCACCTAGTGTCAACACAGCACAACAAACAACAATAAACAATGTTGACAGGTCAACCTGAATAGACAATAGAAGAGAGTAATAGTTTACTAAATAAACGTTTGTATGTTGTTTGCATGCCACAGCGATTGTCTATTTTGTTTCATTTTAATTATTATGTTAGGAGATCGGAATGTTCATTAGATATTATAACACAATGCAGTGAAAAATGCGTTGTTCGAAAGTAGTAATGTTTTGTGTGCGTCAATTTAATTATTGTAGATCTTTGTTAGTTGAAATATCATTGTCAGAACTAGAATGATCTGTTGAGAGATTGAGAGACTAGATTCAAGATGGCGGATTTATATTTTTGTCTGTGCAAAATTATTATTTATCACTCGACTTTCGTAATTATATACCACTGTTTGTCACTGCATCATCAAAAGGTTGACTGGAAGAAAATGCTTTTGGCATTAAGTCCGCCTCTGTACATTTAAGTGCGTGAAGTATTAAATAAATAAATGGCTTTCTTTCCTATGGAGCCCAGACTTGGTCTTTACCAAACATCCAAAATTCCAAACTCAAGGTTTGCAACATGCAACGGAGCGCAGTATTCTAGACGTCAAATTGATAGACCATATTCGCAACAGCAAACTGCTGTTCAAAACAGAGATTCCAGATGACTGACGTTGCTCAATAAGCCGCTAAGCTGAAGTGTGATTGGGCTAGCCACGTCTTCCATACGCCTAATGAGTTGTGGGCCAATATTGCCACTACGTGGAGCCCTAACACAGCCAGAAGGCGCCGCGGTAGACCCCGTAGAAGATGACGGGATGAGCTGGAGAAAACACACGACCCACTGGTCCACTTTAGCCCTGGATCGAAAGAGTTGGCAGTTATGGGGAGAGGCCTTTGCCCAGCGGTGGGATTATGTGGGCTAACAGTAACAGTAAGTAAATGAATGGATGTAGGGATGAGGAATAGGAGGAAGTAAGTTCGTGCATTTAACATAAACCTGCATGGGCACTTATAAAACGTCAGAAGCTAGGTGCACGGTTCCAATTTGTCGCTTCCTATGGAGAAGAGCCGGCAAGAAACTCCACGGTTACTCTTTTAAAAATAATAGGCTTTTACAATGATTTCAAATTACAGTGATAATGCACAGTTATGGGCAGGTATGACAGTGCAGGCCTGTCAATAAGTACCAGGTACTTAGAGGAAATGAAAATATAGAATAGAAAATCTTCTACAAATCTACAGTCTGTAAGTAAGGCCTACAACATTCTCTCATTCACAATATGTAAAAGAATCTACAAAAATAAAATGAACCTATTTAAACCAAGTGACATGATTTCTAAGAATGACATGACTGACATGATTTCCTATATGGTATGTATCTGGCAGGTCAACTTAGGAGGTTGTCAGCTGCTTAACCTGGCTATCCTGGAGTGTCATCAATTACGTCGTTTCGAGAGGTATATTGTGATGACTTCATGTTCTTTTTGGTGACTAAGGAATAAAGTCAGAATGTCGACAAAGTCGATAAATGTGATTACCAACTAGTTTCTGAAATTATACCAGTTGTGATCTAATAATATACTTATGTTCTGTCGTAGAATTATTCAGGTTCATAGTATAAGATATGATTAACTAAATAACCGTAGTGTTTGACTCACCCATCAATGACTTTGGGCTAGCGTAATGATTGCAGAGGGCGAGACATTTGTTTGCGACAGGAAACAGACTTCGAAATCTCACATAAAATATTTGTAGGTACTATTAGTCTTTCTTTCGTATTCAGTAGTAGTACCATCAGCAGTGGTGGCCTAGTGGTTACAGCCGTCATTTACGAGTTTTAAGTCGTAGGTTAGACGAATCCCGACAGGTACTTTAATTTGTTTAAATTATTTGAACACCACTGCTCTCAAAACGGCGAAGGAAAACATCGCGAGGAAACTGGCAGGACCAAGAGCAAAAAAAATTAAGACATGTGAGATTCATCAAGGCGCACTGGGCCCGCATGGTGGATAACTTAAGGTGGAAGCGCCAAGGTAGCCCGCGAAATTGAAATTTTGTTACGTTTTTTGCAATTTCCAGGTCACTGTCAGGTTGTATGGTGATCTAAATATGATTCGCGATCGTATCAAATATGGTTTTACAGAATCATAATCATTAGAATCAGCAATACATCTCTATAAGTTCATATTACTCTAAAGAATGACTATTTCATGAAATTATGACATTTGAGGGCAATTCTAACTTATGGAGTTGTATTGCTGATTCTAATGATTATGATTCTGAAAAGCCATATTTGATACGGTCGCGAATCATATTTAGATCACCATACAACCTGACAGTGACCTGGAAATTGCAAAAAACGTAACAAAATTTCAATTTCGCGGGCTACCTTGGCGCTTCCACCTTAACTACAGCCCCTCGATCTGAAAAAAAGATGCTGGCTTAATTATAATAGGTACATAATGGGACATTTCTCCTTAATCTAGGAGGTAAAATAAAGTTGAAATACAAACTTAATACGTAATCTTATTTGTTGAAGGACGCGACATAAATAGCACAGTCTTGATACCTTGAAACGTCATCGATAAAGTGACATTGATATAATCTTATGCAATGTCGAGTCATAAATTAAAGTAATTTACTCATTTGTTGTTCATTTAATTAGAATAGGTAATTAGGTATGTTATTGACTGAAATGTAAATACTTTCCTAAATGTTTACTAGCTTAAGCATAGTCAACCTATAATGTTCCCACTGCTGGTACACCGGCATCGTCTCTGTGACAGAGAATGGGCCATAATCCACCACGCGGGCCCACTGCGGGTTGGTGAATGACACGTGTCTTCGAATTCTTGGTTCTAAAATATGCCAGTTTCCTTACGTTATTTTCTTTCACAGTTTTGAAAGCAGTGGTGATGAAATAATTTACATAAAGTAAAGTGCCTTTTTTGGCACATCAGGGTTCGCGATTTTCATCAAATATTGTTGCCTATACCAGTCAAAACCAATAAAAAATTCCGAAAAATAAAAAAAGTTGAAAATTAAGGTAAATTTTGGCAACTTACAAGTTTTCGCGAAAATCTAAATTTGCCCATATCTTTTTATTGTGTTGACTCAGGACCTTGATTTTTATACACCTACTAGGGACTATAGACTTCAGTATCTATTATAAATTTTAACTTGGGTCCACTCGTTCCTGAGAAAATTGGTGGTGATAGACGGACATGAGAGTGATCTTATAGGGGTTCCTTTTTTACCTTTTGAGGTACGGAACCCTAAAAATTTATGCGCTCATTTATACAAGAAAACCTTATTGCTATAATAGCGTTTTATTTTTCAGCCAAAACGAATCTAGGGCACCAGCAATCAAAGATTCTGCCTTGAAAACGATAAGAAAACGTAAGACCGATAACAAAGAACGAATTAATTTCCTGAATTTTTCATGATGAAAATTCTAGCATTTTCTTAAGAAAGATTTATGTTACAAAATGACAATAATTGGTCATAATTATCACCTTTTTGTAATGAGAATGTCGTGAAAACTGAGAGAGATAAAGATATCATTTTTAGCACATGAGGTTATTGACGCTTGAGCTCAGAGGTCAATGTCCCAATAACTAGTATAGTCAATAGTTTTTCAGCTAAAGTTCTTTAATAGAACCTAAGCAAAAGCTTTCTTTCTTTATTTGAGATAAGTTATATACATATACTAATCTATACCAATATTATAAAGAGGAAAGATTTGAATGTTTGTTTGCATTGAATAGGCTCCGAAACTACTGAACCGATTTGAAAAATTCTTTCACTGTTGCGAAGCTACACTATCCCCGGGAGACATAGGCTACATTTTATCCCCGTATTCCCACGGGAACGGGAACTACGCGGGTGAAACCGCAGAGCGCTGCTAGTCTTTTATTACTTTTTCTTTGATATGATTTTTCACAATCCAATCTTCATGCGACTTGATTTTTTAATGAAATAGAATTGTACAAACAGATTAAAAAAAAGTAGATTTTTATGTAAATGCTATGTAGGTACAAAGGTGACAAAATATAACAATACACGTGGATATACATAGTATCTTATCTATACAAATAATAAATTACGGTATATTTTTAGTTACAATTATGTCACATAATGTTTACGATTCCTACGTTGCCTCGTTGGAACGATAAAAAGTTATTTTTTTATGAGCGCGGGCGCATGCAAAATATTTTGTACGTTTCTGATAAACGAATGCTCATTGGCTGGATTGGTCGTGACCCAAATATGTATCGGAACGTCCGATGATGATAAAAATAGTTTTTTTCGGATAGAGACATATTTATCTCAAATGTTACGACGGTTTGTTACATAAATATTTTTTTAGTTGTCATGACGATTGATATGATCGCTTATTGTTGTGTATACAGTGTGTTATGTTAAACGAGTATGCGTAGTACTCACGAAAATGAAAAACTCTTATTAAGGGACCAACACTGAAATCGCGAAAATAAAACGAGCCGCAGCTAATTTTTTCTTTATATTTTGATCTCCACTCCATAGTAAAAGTTGTATACTGGATAAATTTTTAACCAGTGCGCAAACAGTTTGCGCATTGGTTATAAAATTATCCAGTTTTGTCATGAGTACCACACCCCCTTAAAGTACGAGTATGTACCTCGTTTAACCTAAGATACTGTATAATGACGGGCATCCTCCAAACTATCTATTTAAATAGATTTTCTATTGACAGTTTAAATGAACAGTCATAGATGGTCGGTACAATCACATTTTGTAGGATGATGAAGGATTTTTATAATTTTTTGGCTGGGAAATCAGCCAATAACTTCTCCCACTCTGAGTGGAGCGGGCGTGTCAGACGTTTACTGACGAAACCCACCCATGTTCCTTCAGTTGCCTGTGTGCCAGGTGCCACGGTATCTCTTTCGAACAACCCGCACCCCTGGCAGGCATCGGCCCTTGCGGACCCCACCAGTTGGTGCTGACATCTCTATGATGACGGATTGATATGTTATTAGCTGTGCCCGGTCCAGCTGTGTCCAACCGGAATAAATAAGAATAAGAATAAATTTATTTTGACATGTTTACATTCAAATGGATTGAATTTCTGGACCTCACACTAGGATTCCCTGTGTTGTGAGATCCAGGCAACTTCGTTCCGTTAACATTTTTGTAGAATAAGGTACTTACATTCTTTAACTTAATAATAGGCATACCTACAAAATAAAAAGCGAGTACATTGTGGTTCAATTTGTGTCAGTTGTGTTGCTGTTTATGATATAGGTATGTACGTGACTAAGTGTATATGTATTTGTGAATTGTAATGTGTAAACTGTGAGTTTTAACTTAGATTTAAAAAAACTTCTGTCATATCGTGGTCCATTGCAAGAAGCCAATTTGTTACTGTCAGTCTGTATTTTTTTTATGTTTGTTTTAGTAGACAGACAAAAATGTTTTTTTTTTATTATAAGTAATTAAACGGCTGGTTGACACTTCCCGTGACCCAAGGGCTGGTTTTTACTTTGGCCAGCGGCTGAGCATTGCCATACAACGTGGTAATGCCGCCAGTCTCTTGGGTACATTACCAGTCGACAGCGATGCGGATGAGTTTTTTGACGCTTTGTTTTAGTTTATTCGCTGTAGTTATATATTTTAATTGAAATTAAGTAAATAGTAATTAAGTACCGTACCTATATACTATCATATGCATTTAGTAAAAAGCTGTTATTTTGACATTAGAAACGGTCATTTCAATTTAATTTATTTGTATGTAGGTATAGATATAAATTAGTAAGTAGTTCTACCAACGTTTCTATGAGAATCTATAGGATTTGCAGTTATTGTTAGCAAAACGAGTCGTAATATTTGCCTCTAGCAATCGGTAAATTTTAGAAACTGTTCATGGCTTATCAAACACACTCACAATTATAAAAAAAAAAACGTAAATTTCGTAGCAACAATTTCCATACATAGGTATTTATAACATTCGTATATAACGGAAGCATCGGGCATTGACATGGCGATAATTTTGGTGAAAAGAACATAAAGCAGTTGTGACGTCATTGCTAGGTCATCTCAGCAACATAATAATAATAAATATAAATAAATGAGTAGCTTTTAGTGCTACTATTTGTGTTTCTTCTGCACCCTAATTGCGTAACACACGATCAATCATAATCTGTTTAATTTTGACAGTTCAACAATATTCATTGCGTTATTTAGGTACGTTGTTGAGCAGACACATTTTTCGAACATAATAAATGAAGAAATGGATTAGCAATCTGTTTCAAAATTATTCAGATTATGATTGATCGTGCGTTACGCAATTAGGGTGCAGGTCTATATGATTCTTTTTTAGAATAGAACGGAGTCCTTGTAGGGTTCTTCAGACATGCGCAACGCGACACTTGTAAAACAAATTCCATAAAGTTTTCAAAGAAATTGATCTATGAGGGTCGCGTCGCGCACGGAAATTAATTACCGACTGTAAATTAATGATCACTATGACAGTACCGTAAAACGGGGTGAATAGGAATGAATCGGGAAGAAACTTAAAAACGGATTTTTGCGATGAATTAATATAGTTTGTTGCTTACAAGGTCGTAGTCGTCGCAGTCATGACCACTGGACCACGGTAATATAATACAGTATTCCAACTTCATACAAACGGACGAAGCGCGAGCTATGCCTACGCGCCTCGATCTCGGCATGCGCTCGGCACGCAAACAGTCACGACTGCGCCGCAGTGACGAACGGACGGTGTGTTGTTTTTACACGCTTTATATTAGCTTCACTTGTAATGTGTGTTTGTTGGTTTGTTTGTTTGTTTGTTTGTATGTAACCGACTCCTTTGAGCGCGATTTTGACCCACTTTAAACGGTCAGATTTCATTGAAACTTTGTAAACTTGTCGAGGACCGATGACAATTCAATAATTAAAAAAAAATGAGAAAAAAAAACACGTTTTTGTAGTTAGTAGAACTAAAAAATTGAAAATAAATAATAGTTTAAAAAAATAAAAAACACGCTTTAAAAACCAAACTAAAAAAGGAGAAAATAATTTAATTCAATTAAAAAGCGTGGGGTGCTTTTTGAGGTATTTTTATAATCAATTAATGTCAAGCACCCCACGCTTTTTAATTGAATTAAATTATTTTCTCCTTTTTTTAGTTTGGTTTTTAAAGCGTGTTTTTTAGTTTTTTAAACTATTTTTTTTTTAACAATAGCCGCGTGATTACCTATTTTACTAAAAATAAGTTCAAACATATTTAATATGACGAGTAGAATATATTGTGCTGCTTTTGGTTGCATGAACTTCATTTAAAACCAAACATATAAATTGTAAAGTAGCTGCAGGTATCTATAACCAAGTAAAAGATATTCCTTTTTCTCCACCTTGTCCATCTTTCCCAAAACAATTTTGAATTAAGCTTTATATTAGAATGCGGATTTTTTTTCCTTTAAAATTTATTAATAAAGCATTTTGTACGTCTCAGTCAAGGCACATATATTTTTCGGTCGCAAATTTATAAGACCGATTTGTTATTCAAACATAAACATGGTTTTTTAATTAAATCTACCAATCAAAAAACAACTTGTATTTTTATTGAACACTTCCTATTTAATTCACAAAATATTTTATTTGATTATATAAAAAAAAAGTATATTTACAGTCACAAAACTACATGGAAGCACAAAGTAGGCAAATGTAATTAAAATGCTGGAGGCAGGCAGCCCTATCGCATGTTTACGTACCGCGCGGCTGTAGGCATTTATTTCAAAGATGCGGCCGAGTTACAATACTGTATAGATAATATTACCGTGACTGGACTGTGGCGAGTTACGAGTTGTAGGCCGTGAGTTTGAACCTTTGTATTTACTCCGTAGTTTGAACCCAGACAGGCGCATTACTTTGTGTAAATTATTTCATCACAACTGCTCTCAAAACGGTGAAGGAAAACATCGTGTGAAAAGTTCTAGAATCAAAAATTCGAAGACATGTGACATCTACCACGAACTAGAACTTGTTAGTCGGGGTCGTTTGGGCCACCACTGCTCATACCAGAGCGTAACCCTCTTCAATTAACCTTCCTCATCCAATACTACCTACCTTGGGCTTTTCAGGATCCTACTGTTCAGTTGTCACGTCCGCCACAACATTAATCGGTATTCTGGTAAAATGATGTATCCTAATATGGCCGGCTCATTGTCATAACTACATCTAATAGTGACGAATGTCGACTATGGCTTTATCGGGGGTGTGGTTTTTACCTTTAGTTTTAGGGAATATAAAATAACCAGAGATCGGATATTCGGATGTATATTTACCTAAAGATTTTTAGCTATGAAAGTATGGTTTTTTTTTTTTTTTTTTTTTTTTTTTTTTTTTTTTTTTTTTTTTTTTTTTCAGGGTGGGAAATCATCAAATAACTTCTCCCGCTCTGGGTGGAGCAGGAGGGCGTGTCAGACTTTTACTGACTAAAACCCACCCGTGTTCCCTCAGTTGCCTGTGTGCCAGGGGCGACGGTATCTCTTTCGAACAACCCGCACCCCTGGCAGGCATCGGCCCTTGCGGACCCCACCCTTTGGTGCTGACATCTCTTTGAGGCGCGCGTGGAACACAACGCGCCGTCGACCCGGGCTTGGTCCTTACCGGACAGCGAGCTACCCATTACTCGCCGTCCGCAAGCCCGCGCCTACGGTGGCCGGGAATCAGCCTGGGATTCCCGACGCCCAGGGCTTCTCCCGCGGCGACTACGGCCGTGAGGGCGCATATACTGCCTTCGGATATTTACCTAAAGATAATTTTTATTTAGCTATGAAAGTATGGAAGCGGCTTTATAAATAATTTATGACATTTATTAAAAACCCCCGGGATTCTTGGATTGCATAACTATTCAGATGTGTATTAATTTAAAATTTATGTTTAACCCGATACAAATACGTGTATGTACTGGAGGAGGGGTGGTTTGTATTAGTTAAAACAAAAAATAAACAAATTACTTACCTAAATTAAGACTTTTTCGATACAAAAGCGCATTCCATGTTAGCCAACATCTCAACTTTAGGTGAATATGCATCCGAATATCCGATCTCTGAATAAAACAGATTCAAACAGGAAAATATATAGTAATTAATTTTATAGGTAATATATTACCTTAGGTACTTGGAATAGGCATACAGCTGGTCATATTGAACCTATGAGTTTTTGTGGATCGGATAATCCTACTATCCTACTAATATTAAGGATTAATGTGAAAGTTTGTTTGTTTGGATGTTTGTTACTCAATCACGCAAAAACGGCTGAACAGATTTGCATGAAATTGGGCACACATATAGTTTATAACCTGAATTAACACAGGATTTTTTTTATCCAGGCAGTAAGAGTGAAAGAACACTATCTCTCCACTTGTCATAATTGCTTATGTATTTAGTAATTAAATGACATTATAATTATGTATAATTTAGTGATATTTATTTTAGAAGTATGTATGTTTGTTAGTATGTATGTATATGTATGTATGTATATTCTCATATTATGTGTGTATATTTAAATTTGAGTTTAATTTGTAAATTTATGATTTCTCTTCTACTGTTATTACACGCGTTGTCTACATCTCTGTTATCTTCTCTCCTATCGCAGGGTAGAGGCTGGAAGACATTTCTGTAGAAATAAGCATTACCTATGTACGTTTTTATTACACGCTTTTTACACGCTTTATATTAGCTTCACTTGTATGTTTGTTTGTTTGTAACCGACTCCTTTGGACGCTATTTTGACCCACTTTAAACGGTCAGATTTCATTGAAACTTTGTAAACTTATCGAGGACCGATGACTATTCAAGAATTTTAAAAAAAATTGAGAAACATGAAAAAATAGGAAAAAAAAATCACGTTTTTGTAGTTAGCAGAACTAAAAAATAGAAAATAAATAATAGTTTAAAAAACTAAAAAACACGCTTTAAAAACCAAAGCAAAATTGGAGAAAATAATTTAATTCAATTAAAAAGCGTGGGGTGCTTGACATTAAGTGATTATAAAAATACCTCAAAAAGCACCTATGTTTGTCAGTCGCCAGTGTTTTCGTAACTCAATACCCTCATTTCTAGGTTATTATGACATTGAACGTATTATCGGGCGGATATCAGCCGGCGTTTGATAATCCAAACAAAGAAATTCACAGACATGTTTGTGCAAACTTATCAGGAATTATCTGACTGAAGGATAAAAAAGGTATTCCCCCTGAAATTATGTGGGTAGATCATAAAAATAATTCTGAGTAACGTTAAATTCAGATAATAATTATGATTATCTTGCTTTTAAAAGTATGGGGCCGATACAAACTAGTAAAACTCCACTAGACTACCTTTTACTAGTACTAGTTGTACAGTCCCTTTCTTTCAGACTTTAATTGATAAGCCACTTTTAAACTTTCCAATTTTGTAGTTTTATACATTCACGAGATAACACGATTAAACTTAAACCGCATGCTCGTAAACAAGATGACAAATTACTTATAATCGAAAATATTCTTATCCACAGAGGTTGACTAATAAATTGTCAATGATAAATCAATACACTGTTGCATAAGTTTATCCAATCTATTTGATACTGACCTCCTTTGAATTAGAGCTAATTAAATACTCGTTATTTCTGAAAACTTAGCCAAAGACAGTGACAGTTGAAATGTCAGAGACGAAAATTTCGAATTTTGATCGAACCCGATCGTAGCTGTAGCTATTTATATGTTTATATGCAACAGTTATCATATTTGTCATGAACGTCTCTTGGACACTACGCGTTCGGATAAAATCGTGGGTGCGAGTTTTTCCGATGTCGAAATGACTAATCATAACGTTACTATCGCTACGCTAAAACAATTGTTGCTAGGTTACGGTTGCTAGCCCTGCAATTGGTTATCTTTGGGTCGTCACTCCAGAGTGACGCGGTTTAGAGGTTTAGTTGGTTATACTCGTACATGTCCAGACATGTACGAGTATAACCAACTAAACCCGATATGCATTACACGGCTAAAATAGGAACTATGGCCACTTGCCATAGTTCCTATTTTAGCTTATCAATTAAAGTCCGTGACTGTACTAGCCCAGTGGTAACGACCGCGACTTACGAGTTATAAGTCATAGGTTCGAACTCAGACTGGTGTTTTACTTCGTATAAATTATTTCATCACCACTGCTCTCTAAACGGTGAAGAAAAACATCGTGAGGAAACTGGCATGTCCTGGAACCAAAAATTCGAAGACATTTGACATCTACCAACTCACACTGGGCTAGCGTGGTGGTTTACTACAGATCTCTCGAAGGAACGAGGCCTGTGTCCCAGCTGTGGGAACATAATAGGTATAAGTATCCTCTGGCTGTAGAGAACGAAGAGCTATTGTTTTTTTTGGGTGGGAAATCATCATATATCTTCTCCCGCTCTGTGGTGGTGGAGCAGGAGGGCGTGTCAGACTTTTACTGACTAAAACCCACCCGTGCTCCTTCAGTTGCCTGTGTGCCAGGGGCCACGGTATCTCTTTCGAACAACCCGCAGCCCTGGCAGGCATTGGCCATTGCGGACCCCACCAGTTGGTGCTGACATCTCTGTGAGGCGCGCGTGGAACACAACGCGCCGTCGACCCGGGCTTGGTTCTTACCCGACAGCGAGCTACCCATTACTCGCTGTCCGCAAGCCCGCGCCTACGGTGGCCGGGAATCAGCCTGGGATTCCCGACGCCCAGGGCGTCTCCTGCGGTGACTAAGGCCGTGAGGGCGCATATTCTGCCTCTCCCTCACATGCGCCGCCTCCCTCTTTGCGAGCATTACTGCTTCGCAGAAGGAAGTGACGGTTACCCATGCACTCTCGCTCCGTACCATGGCCTGGACCAGGGCCGGATGCGAGAGATCACCGCCGCCGATCGCCTCCACGAGGACACGGCGTTGCTCCACCCAAGCTGGGCAGACCTCCACCGTATGCTCCACCGTGTCCTCAGGGCGATCTTCACAGTGGAAACAACCGGGTATTTCCTCCCGCCTTATCCGAAACAGGAACCTCCCGAAACAACCGTGTCCGGTGAGGACCTGCGTCAGGCGGAAGGCGAGGACGCCGTGGCGCTTCTCAAACCACCCTCAAAGAGGGGACTTACCGCCGCAATCGTGGCGTGTCCAGTGTATAATAATATTAATAATACTTACGCCATAATAATTAAGTAAAACAAAGAGAGCCGACTTATTGTTCCATAATAATAAATTAACCACGAACAGGAAAAAAACTACCTTAATAAGGCACGTATTTTTTTAAGATTATTAATTAAGACCTGATACATCCCAATTAGAGTTTTCAGTTCATATTGCAATTAAATGAAAGGAAATTTAAAACTCATATTAAAAGTAAATTTTGTAAACAAGCGTATTACAAATTAGAGGGTTATATCCAAGATAAGAATGCTTGGAAACATGCTGGTCCTGCTCCATAGGACAATCTACAGTCTAGACAAAATCAAACTGGTTGCTAATTGAATTGTATAATTAATTATATTTATTACATTGATTTAGACTCAATGATTACTTTAACTCACACACTGACTCATTACTTGTTAATATTCTAGGAAAATCGTACCTATACTTACTTTTACAATGTTTGTAAATGTGTGAGCACCATGTATCTATCACAGAATTAATTTATCTGTATTGCTTCAATTTGATTCTTTTTACCTATTTTGGTATGGTAATTTTATTCTGATTGCATCGTTTTCACACATAATCATATAATGAATGTACTATGTTAAATATTGTGCTTGAAACATTTTAAAAGAGTAACGGTGGAGTTTCTTGCCCATTCTTCTCCATACGAAACTACATTTTGGAAGGGGCGACTAGAATCAATTCTATTTTAATGTAAATGTTGCCGTTCAAAAGTGCCTTTTGAAATAAATGCTTTGACTTTAACTTTGACAGTTAAAAGCTTAATACAATAACCAAAAGTATTGTTTTTTTGAAATAAATGCTTTGACTTTGGCAGTTAAAAGCTTAATACAATAACCAAAAGTATTTTTTTAAAACTATCTTCTTCATTCTTCTAATTAAAGTCTAAGCTATCTTCTCATTTAAAGTCTTGTTGCCTTAAAATTAAATTGAGTTTTCTTTGGCTCAATTGGCGGCGGGTATGGCAAATTAAAAAAAATACTAATATTAAAAATTACTGAAATCGATTCGTAGTCAATTATGAACAAACTACATTAAGTACTAACATTAAAAAAAAAAACTTAATTTCAGACTATGCTCCTTTTTTTGTGAGTATTTTGATGTTAGTAACAATGCTGCTTAGATAATTAGGTTAATATTGTTAGTATTCACAAATTGACTTGTGGCTTAGTAATAATAGCCACACGGCTCTAATTAAAACAGTAGGTAGGTATTTAACACAATATTTTTTTCCGAAATAAAGGCCGCCGCAGAATGGTGCGACGCAGCAACACGATGACACTAGTAGAACAATTTATATGAATACAGCATGGATATTGTTCTACTAGAGTCACGTCGCGCTTGTCTTTTGGAGCCTTTATTTCTGGCAAAACAATTTTGTAAAGTACTCAAACTCAAAGCATTTATAAACCAATTACAGGCACTTTTGAATTGTCAAGGCCGGTGAGTTAGAAAGATGAAGCTAATTGCCCATTCCAAAGCGTAGTAGGTACCTATGGAGAAGAACGGGCAAGAAACTCTATGCACACAAATCATGATATTTTTACAAAAAGTCGGTTACATCATTATGTGGAAATGATCAATGTGAGTAGGTACCGTTGAATTTTATGTCCTAAACTTTAGAACCTAATAGGTAAGTATTATATAATCTGTGCTAATAGGTACCAATGAAATGAAAATTTTATAGCATTTGCAATAGCTTGGTTTAATCAGGCAGTACCTAAATAAGATGATCCGAGCACCCAGTACCTACTTCTGAGAATTTTCCTTAAAATATGTAGGCAACAAACAATACAATATTATGCTATAGGTATAGTGACATTGCTTTTAAAAACCTCTCGGCATTTCCGGCGAACTATCTGTGGTTACATCACCGCGGACATTTGGCTATTGTGTGGTTATAAATAAACTAAATTGAAGCTTCTCAGTAAAATATTGTTATTAGTATTTCATCTATTTGTTTCGTTTTTATTTTGGTTTAGCGTATACTGCCCACTGCTGGGCAAAGGCCTCCCCCACGTCCCTGCGTCACCTCGAACAAGCCAAGCCCTGGTGGTACGCGGCTAGGTCATCTCGCCACCGTTTTCTGGGCCGACCGCGGCGGCACCGTCCGTCTTCAGGCACCCATTGTGTGGAGATTAGTGGCCAGCCGTAATCTTGCATGCGGCTGATGTGACCCGCACAATCCCATTTCAGCTTGGCAGCCTTCTTGCCTAGCAGGAACGCAGTGTGGTGTTCAAAATTTTGTCCTGTCTTTTTACACCCACAATGCTACGTTCCACAGCTCTTTGGCAAGCTCCAAGGTGGTACTTTTGCGACTCGGTGAGCGACCAGGTCTGAGCACTGTAGGTATTTTTATAGTAGGGTTTGCTTGATGGTTAATGTGTGTTTTTTCCTTATTTTTATTGGCGGTACACCTGCTGAAAAGTGATTTGCAACACCAAAGAAGAATTTCAGGGCTCTTCAACTTTGGTGGTCATCAAAATCAAAAAATCAAAATCAAAAGTCATATATTCAAACTAGGCTGAGGGTCAGCTCTTTTTGAACGTCACAATTATATAAGACAGTCCCCCTAAAACGCCCACCCTTCACCACTTCCTAGTGCTTTAGCTGGGAAGAAGAAGTGGCGCAACAAACTCATCTTCATAATCAGCCTATAATGTTCCCACTGCTGGGACTCGTGGACCACGTGGGCCCAGTGTGGGTTGGTAGATGTCACATGTCTTTAGATTTTTTGGTACTAAGACATGCCGGTTTCCTCACGATGTTTTCCTTCACCGTTTTGAGAGCAGTGGTGATGAAATAATTTACACTAAGTAAAGCGCCTCTCTGGGTTCGCACCTCCGACCTACAAACTCGTATGTCGCCACTGCTCTCAATAATAAGTATACCTAATTCATCATCTGCCTAGCCTCTTCCCAACTATGTTGGGGTTGGCTTCAAGTCTGAAGCCTATCTAACCTCCGCAACCCAGTTACTGGATAACACGATAGCCCTTTGCAAAACTGGCTGTCAGATTTTCGGGCTTCTAACGACTGTCAAAAATCCACGAATGACAGCAGGGACAAACTAATCATATACCTAATTGCACTATAAAACATAATCCATTGTTTCACACGACACCGTGGAGCAAATTATTACTCAAATCCACACTAAATGCTATACTTATTTACGCATATATGTAAACAGGGACTTACCGTGTTGACGTGATAGTTAGCATGTGGTATAATTTACTACGTTTTACTACCATTTAAGCAGTAGTGTAGTAGTGCGTACTATATGATGTTTAAGGAAACGAGGATGGAACCGTTCGGAGAAATGTTGACAAGGCCAGCAGGAATGGGAAAAGGATAATAATTATTTGGAAAATACTTGAAAATAAAGGTATGTGTGTTGTATTATGGGAAAGTAAAACTTCCTTGTTTTTTGTTCGGGAGGTTTTTACACGCTTTACGTTTCACTTGTATGTTTGTTTGTTTGTATGTTTGTAACAGACTCCTTATGGCACGATTTTGACCCTCTTTAAACGGTCACATTTCATTTGAACTTTGTAAACTTTGTATAACTTATAAGTAATAAAAAAAAAATAGAGAAAAATAGAAAGAAAAAGGAAATAAAAATCACGCTTTTGTAGTTAGCAGAACTAAAAAATAGAAAACAAATAATAGTTTAAAAAACACGCTTTAAAAACCAAACTAAAAAAGGAGAAAATAATTTAATTCAATTAAAAAGCGTGGGGTGCTTGACATTAATTGATTATAAAAATACCTCAAAAAGCACCCCACGCTTTTTAATTGAATTAAATTATTTTCTCCTTTTTTAGTTTGGTTTTTAAAGCGTGTTTTTTAGTTTTTCAAACTATTATCTATTATGACTATGGTGTAGTCATAAACCTCTAAAGTACGAAGCCAGTGTCAGTGAACGTCATCGTTTACTCATAGGACTTGACCGTTAGCGACAACAAGGTATCACACCCATTTTTTTAAAGTGTTTTAATTATATTCTAAAGTGCTAATAAACGACTAAAAAAAAACATTTTTTTTAAATTTAATTGATAAGTGCCGTAAAATTGCATTAAAATTTTACATTTTCAAATTTCGTGCGTAATTTGACGAACACGCTGGACGCAGTGGACGCCATATTGCTCTGTGGGTATAACGTTAGTTTGCTATATAGACAAATGCGCTGATATTTTATATGATAATTGTTTATAATTCAAAAAATTGTTGTTATTCTACTTATCGTTCGTTTGCTGTCCCTGAATGCAAAATATTATGTAAATAAAAATTACTTTGGTTACGAAAATAATAAAAGCACAAAGTTGTTCAATTGACAAGCCGTATGACGTAATAACATGGCGGCTACTATTTCATGGTGTTCAAAAACAGATTAAATAAATTGAAATCTTAGAATTGAATTTTAAAATTTATTCTGGTATTTCATGAACTATAAAACTAACATTTTCCGACTGCATTTTTCCTAAGCTATCTCAATAACATGGTTTTAGATTTTTTCTCATTTAGTGTAAAATACCCTATTCTTACAACGCTCTATGACAGCTAGCTTGCGGCTAGTTCCTAGTTGCGCCAAAATTCGGACACGAATATTATTCGTCTCACATCGCTGCTGGCGCAGTTATTTCGTGCACTGTATAATAGATTAAACAAAAGTTAGTGTGGAGCTCTGCCAGCATGTGTGTTCCCGTCAGCCTTCAAAACAAGAGTGAACAGGCATCTTCTGGACACGTTCGTTTCATCACAGACTTTATCCATCGTATTCTATCAGGCGTAATCAAGGTGAAGAAGTAGCTTGGTGTCCAGAAAAAAATAATAAGAAACGAACCGATCTATGTGGAGGTGGGACCAGAAGCGGTACTCAACACTCAACATGAAAATACTGAGAGGACACCTGGATTAAATGGGCCCAATTTTGTAAGCAAGCATAGTAAAGTTATCAAGGCTCAATTCTTACCTGTATTAGACGAAAGTTTTCATTGCAATTTAAGAGTATGTTAAGTTTTTTGGCTTTTTAAAAGCTGCGCGGGTCCCTCAATCTGTAAGGATTTTCATTGACGATCGACGTTACAGCATTATTAAGTTATTGCAATGTCATGTCTTACCGATGTAAGGTTAAGTATAATTTAGAATGATCGCCGACACTTTTATCAAACTCTCGGCAAGCATTCCAATATACATTTTATCACAATTAGATAAGATTTACATTGCAATTGCTACCAATCGTTTTACGTCATTCAAATTTGATCATGAATGTCCTAAGTTACAACAATGGCCACGGTCAGTATTGCTATTGACGTCATGTGACTCATTATTTCAGCCGAAAGACGTCCACTGCTGGACATAGGCCTCCCCCAAGCACCGCTCTTGAACGGTTCTGTGCTTCTAGCATCCAGCGGATTCCTGCGGCCTTCACCAGGTTATCGGTTTACTTTGTTCCAGATCATCCAACGCTACGTCATCTGCCTATTGGGTTAGCACTGTGGGTTAGTCCCAGATCATGTAACCTGTTAATTACGATAAAAAAATGATGAAATCCCTGAATGAAATACTCTTACAATAACAAAATATTTTTCTAGACTATGAAGATAATTTCGTCTCGTTTATTATCTTAAAATATTGTGTAAACCATACCTAAATGTTATGTTTACGCGAAATTATCAATGGAATAAGTACCTACGTGGATTTTTAAAACAATACACTAACCATTAATTTTTCCTTGAATTCTTTTTAGTGAGAGAGAAATGATTTTGGGGTTTTCGTAGCGAAAGTGACAATAAGTAAGGTTTTGATTACGTGCGGTAAATCACGTAGCTTCCTTAATTTCTTTTGTGACTTTTTTTTAAGTATTGTCTGTTACAGCAGCAATGACACATGGTTTTTTTTTACGTCGGAAATCATCAAATAACTGCTCCCGCTCTGGGTGGAGCAGGAGGGCGTGTCAGACTTTTACTTACTAAAACCCACCCGTGTTCCCTCAGTTGCCTGTGTGCCAGGGGCCACGTTATCTCTTTCGAACAACCCGCACCTCTGGCAGGCATCGGCCTTTGCGGACCCCACCAGTTGGTGCTGACATCTCTCTGAGGCATCGTCGACCCGGGTTTGGTCCTTACCGGACAGCGAGCTACCCATTACTCGCCGTCCGCAAGCCCGCGCCTACGGTGGCCGGGAATCAGCCTGGGATTCCCGACGGCCATGACAAATGGATGAATTTTAATTTTTTTTCGGATGAGGATTTTTGACGAATCGTTTTTAAAATGTTTAGGATCCTTTAAAGCCCTTGCACCGAATAGATTCGTCATTCCCTTACCCTTATGCTAATTTGTTAGTGGTTGGCGCAACATGTAGTATCTCTGCAGGCTTAGCATGACGCTTTCTATTTGTACGAAGAATAGACAGTGCTTTTTGAATACAAAGTGACATATCGTTTCTCAATTTTTGACATCGCACCGTAGAAATCCTTCTACAATCTGTCATTTTGTCTTTCGTTTCTAATGATCTTTGTCTAGGTCCTTATAATAGTAGATTATTTCAGAAGAATATTTTTTTCCAAACTGTCAAAATCCCGCTGACAACAAACATTCTACTCGACGGCCACAAAGTATATACGATTATCGAGGCAAGGTAGGTAGATACCACGATGTGCGCTCGACTCGACGCCACTTGACGGCTCATTTTGTGCGAATAAAATTATATTCGTAAAAATCTTCTTTTTTCCGTACGTCGAAATACTGATTGTGAAATTCACCGCGTTGATTTCTGTTTTAAATACTAAAAATTTATATAATAAAGAAATATTGCTCGACAGCAGAAACAGTGCATCTCTGTTAAGAGCCATTTCGAAAGTGATCGCATCGCTCCAAAACAGGACAAACATTTTCTCATTGCGCATGCGCTAGCGGCTACATCGCATCGCATCATCGCACGAGCGATGGCAATAGGACAGTGCCTTAAAGTTTCAATACGTATGTATACGTTTCAATATGTCCCCTCAGATAACGCCAAGCCCCCAACTAGCAACATCAATGACCCCAAATGCCCTCAACAGTCGCCGTAGAGACAACTCCTATCAAACTAGCAGGAGATAACAGAAGTGACGTATATTATGTAATGTCAGATAGTTACTCTTTTGTTTAACAATGAGTAAGTGTGAGATTGGTTATCGTGGTGCGTGATCGTGTCATGCAGTTCTGTTCTTCTTAGCGTGTCTATAGCCATCTAAATACAGTCAGCCCAGAATTTGGCTACAAGATTGGCACTTTTAGCAGCATCCTTCAACTCCTGTAGCGTGCGGACAACAGGACACGCTGGACAAGATATTAACTTTTGCAAGCCATCGTAGCTTTGAGACATTTTTTCCCGTGACGATTTTTCGGCGCGTACTGGATTTTCTTTTTGAATCCAACAAACAGCTTTATAGCGCGTCAAAAAACACACTAATGGACTTTCAACTCTCGGCGTTGAAGATCCTGTGCCCTACAAAATCCTCCCAGGATATTTTTACGTCCTAGACTAAGTAACCAGCTAATGAACACTATAAAATAGTAAAAAACGGGCATAAGAATCTTCTTGTACTTATATGCGCATGATGGAAAAGCAGTTCATAATCTGCCTATAATGTTGCCACTGCTGTAGGCTTGGCATACGTTTTCTATTTTTACGAAGAATAGACAGTGCTTTTTCAGTACAAAGTGACATTTCGTTCCTACATTCTTAACATCGCCCCGTAGATATCCTTCTACAATCTGTCATTTTGTCTTTTGTTTCCAACGATCTTTGTCTAGGTCCTTATAAATGTAGACTATTTCAGAAGAATATTTCTTCCCAAACTGTCAAAATCATGCTGACAACAAACTTTCTACTCGACGGCCACAAAGTTAATACGTTTATCTACAAAATCATGATTCGTTTAGAACGCATAACTGTGATAATTAATAGAAAAACATAGCTATCTTCTCCTATTGTACATCATTTAGTTAATAGTCATGTCTATTCTTCCGTAGATAAATCGGTGCTCGTGCTAAGCCTGCTGGGATACAGGCCTTCTCTTGGTAATAGAGAGTAGGCCGTAATCTACCTCGCGGGCCCAGTACGGGTTGATAGAGGTTAAGTGCCTCATTGTTTGTGGGACAGCACCACTATTACACTCTAGGGCGGAGTCATCTGTGAATCTCCACCTAGGTTGGTTTGGGCACGCCACGATTCCTGCGGTAAGTCCCCTCTTTGAGGAATGGCTTGAGAGGCGCCACGGCGTCCTCACCTTCCGCCTGACACAAATCCTCACCGGACACGGCTGTTTCGGGAGGACACGCCCGGGTGTTTCCACAGTAAAGATCGCCCTGAGGACACGGTGGAAGTCTGCCCGGGTTGGGTGGAGCACTGCCGTGTCCTTGTGGAGGCGATCGGTGGCGGCGATCTCTCGCGGCCGGCCTTGGTGCAGGCTATGGTTATTGAGGATGAGGATGATGAATCTACTTGAGATTGGAGACTAACAATTGCAAAATGTGCCCACTGCTGAGATTCTGTGATTCAGGTTACCTCTCTGTAAAAGGAAATGGGACCTAGATAATCGCAGTGCAATTTGGAAGGGATGACTCAACCAACTAAATTTTTTATTTAAATAGTTGGTCCTGCAATTAGTCCCTTTTGGAAAAGTGTCTTGTTCTTAGTGATTACGAGTTTTCGGACGGAAGGTTTTTTTCACAAATATTAGATATCTATAACGAATAAAACCACACGTAAGTACATAGATCGAGGAAAATACGACATAAAAGGGGGTGTGTATAGTTATATCAATGACATAATTAAAATTTTAATATATCAATTATTATAGATACGTTAACTATTCTTACCTCATGTTATTGTGATATAGATATAATATAAAGATTACGTTGAAAAACAAAGTTATTAAAATCGAATACAAAATATTTGAATTATTTTCGAGATAAAATTAATCTTTTAATTTCCAAATATTCGACTGCGCTTTATCATTTTCTTGTAATTTTAATAAGGAAAGTGATAAAACATTGAAGTAAACGAGGAAAATCCTATTTCTTTAATCAGGATCTTGAGTTTAATCGACAAATCAATCAACTCAGCCTATCGCAGTCTACTGATGAACATAGGCCTCTTCCAGTCTGCGCTACAACACCCTCGTCTTCGCCTTCCGTAATAAGTATAGCCCAGCCACCATAAGGTCGTCGGTCCATCTAGCTGGGGGCTACCCACACTTTTCCTACCGATCCACTGGCCGTCGGTCCTCCGACAAACATGGCTAACCCAGCAGATCTAGAGTTCAGTTCAGCTGGGTTCATTATTGGCGTCACATCGTACATATTGATTAGCCATGAGCACCTGAAAACATACATTCGAGTTAAATAACTTAGCAGTTCAACTAAGGTGTTAGGTACTTTAATGTGGTAATTAAGTATAAAATAAACTATTAATCAATCAATCAGTTGTAAAAGTGGCGTGTTACAATACTATGACGTCACTCAATCAGTAGAAGAAATCTTTGATACAACTCACTTGAGTCTACAATTTTATCTATAAATATAATCATGCCATAATCTTGTGGCATCAAGAAGAACTAACATTACGTCAGGATTATATAATAAACAAAATGTTTTATATAAGGCGGAATAACTAACCGCGTCACCGCGTCAGTGACATTCTTAAAAAAATAAAAGATTCTAAGCTGGCGGCGCGTCAGATTTGGCGCCAAGTGAGTCATCGAGTTCCGATGAATCAAATAGAATAAAATTATTTGTGTAAACAGATTCTTCGTAGTTATCATTTATTTTTCTAGTAGTTTATGTCTCTTTTGATTCTTGAGTCATAGTTTGAACTTTCACGAACTTGAAAATCTTTATGAGTCGGCCACTTTCTTGTATGTGGGAGCCATTTTGTTTTCTGTTTACTTAAATAAACATTAATTAGTAGGTGAATGTCAAAAAGTGTGTTGTTCACATGTGTGATCTTGGATTAAAAGGTGATTGGCGATAAATACAGAAAGACAAAAGGCGAATAGCTCATAAGCTGATTAATTCCGTATTTGATTGTTTTAAAGCCTATTTATAGGGCAAGTTCCCAAGCCTTATAAATATGCACCAGATTTTACTGGATAGGGAATTACCAAGTCTTCCATTACCACCACAACCTAGAGAAAATAAGTGAAAATCGATTATAAGTTTTTTTTTTTTAAGGATGAAAACTTCTTTGTCGGGTTTTTTCTTATGTTTTAATTTTCCACACGTTATCACAAGTATGGTGATTTCACATGCTTCGAAGACATTAGAAACTTTTTACATTATTTACTAACCTATAGCTGCCTCCTTCTAATTGTAAAAGACTTGACCACATATTACAAGAGATGGGAACGGTGGAAGAATATTAGGAAACTTTGCTGTGCAGGTGTGAATACTTACGGGTTTATAAAAGTACATAAGTCATCATAATCAGCCTATAATGTTCCCACTGCTGGGAAACAGGCCTTCTCTCTGTGAGAGCGAGCGGGCCAGCGTAGGGAGATTTTTTTTTCGGGAAAGCGGGATTTTTAAACTTTTCGAGTGAAAAAGCGGGATCCTTTCTTCGAAAGCGGGACATAGTAAAGTAACGTAAATAATCAGTCGTGTTTTTATTAACCGACTTTTTTATTACTTATCTTTTGAGTTTCAAATTAAGTTTACCATGATGATAGAAAGTCGTAAAAAAATTATTTTAACGAAAATACGTTACTTTACCATACTCATAACCGCACTATCGAGCAATCTCGAACTGAAGGTGTCCCGCGTGGGACAAATTTCGGGCTACAAAACGGGACGTCTGGCAACGTTGGAGTAGGCCGAAATCTACCACGCGCGGGCCCAGTGCGGGTTGGTAGATATCACATGTCTTCGAATTTTTGGTTCTAGGACATGCCGGTTTCCTCGCGATGTTTTCCTTCACCTTTTTGGGAGCAGTGGTGATAAAATTATTTACATAAAGAAAAGTGCCTACTTGGGTTCGAAACCACGACTCGTAACCGACGAACTCGTAAGTCGCGGCCATTACCACTGAGCCACTAGTGCTCCACTACATAAGTCCGGGTGTTTAAGGGGCTTAGAGGAGCTAAATGCAAGTTTTATAATGCCTAAAAAAATGATGATCCCCTGCAGTAAACAAAACCAGAAAAATATATGATAATCTTCAGGATATATGCTATACTCCATTTACAATAGCTTTAGACAGAAGTTAAAAAAGGTTCTTTTTAATGTACACTTCGTAACAAAATTACATTAAACGTGTTGCAGTTACGATTAATGCCAAAAAATTAAAGTGTCAATGCTAAAAACCTAAAAGAAGCAGGAGTGAACAACACCGAGTAACTAAATTAGCTGATGACGACGAAGTTTTACCAACGTATTGTGGGTCGTAAGTTGTTATTTAAAATAAAGTATTGTAATAAGAATTTATTTTATTTACTTTAATCTTAATTAGATTTAATTCATCATGTGATGGTTTGTTACATTCATTGGTTTTGTTGTAGGTTTGTAAATTTTGTAATGTGTGATGAAGATGTTATTATAAATAGAACATTATTTAAAATAAAAACTACTTTTACTTCGTTTATCTCAGTATTTAGTACTGTCTTAAATCTACCTAAAAAACGTTACAACTTAACTTTGAAATAAAATGTTTTGCACTCCTGCATCTACGAGCCTCTTTTTTCTAAAGCTATAATAAATGGGGTATAGTTAGACAGTGTGCTGAAAACATAATAAAATAAATTTGATACGATAGAAAAAAATCACAATGATACCTCTAAAAATTTCTGTTAACGAGTCTAAGATGCTAAATAAAAATATGACACGTTACGAGCAAAGTCCAAAAAACATCAATTTGATTGCATTATCTTCCGAGATTCAATCGCGAAAACTGGTTTATACATAGGGGGCCGGTCTCGCATTAGTCACATATGGATCTGACGCCAAAATACTAAGGAAAAATGCTCATGATTCAGAAAAGACATTCATTTTTTGATCAGGTACCCATTGAATTGGTGACTCAACGGTGTTTTTCAACCTATACGTCATCAAGAGGTTAGTGCGACGCAATGTTTTAAATGCCGACGTCATACCTTTATATCTGATACGATCTTTTAGTCATCTTTTATGGTGTAGATATATGGAGTATCGCGTGGTTCCGGGTGAGGTATTAGCTACAGGTAGGTTAGCGGTCAGGCTTTTCTGCCCGGCTGGGTAATACCAAGGCAAGCGACATAGCCCGAAGAATTGCCAAACTTAAGTGGCAGTGGGCAGGGCACATTGCTCGCAGAACAGATGGCCGATGGGGCCGAAAGGTTCTGGAGTGGCGACCGCGTACAGAAAGATGTAGCGTTGGAAGGTCTCCCACAAGATGGACCAATGACCTTGTGAAGGCTGCAGGAATCTGCTGGATGCGGGAAGCACAGAACCGGTTGTAGTGGAGGAGCTTGGGGGAGGCCTATGTCCAGCAGTGGACGTCTTTCGGCTGAAATGATGAGGATAATATTTTAACACACTAACAGTCGGAATGGCTTTCATTTTGACAGTTCAACAATATTCATTGCGTTTTTTACGTAGTTGAGCAGTCAAATGTGTCGAACATGTGGCACAAGGGATTAGCAATATCCTTCGAATTTATTCAGATTCTGATTGATAGTGTGCTGGAATTGATGTGCCTAGGGTTGCCAACCGTACACTAAAATAGAGTATTTTACTCTTTTTGTTATGGGTGTACTCTGTAATCTATAACAGTGATATAGTACGCTAAAATACTCTTTTATCATAAACTGACTTTTTTGAGGCACATGATTTCGTTTTTCTGCGGTTTTTCTATATTTTTCACTGTGGGACATAACTATTTGTCGGTCATGAATGTCAAGTGGCGAGAAGAGAGGAACAGGGCTTTATGAATATTGATCAAAATGAGCTGATCTTATATTAACGTAGAATTAGAATGTTTGGAGTCCTACAATTCTTGTAAGATCAACAGAAAATGTTATGTACCGCAAAAAGTGCTAGGAAATACAAAAAGAGAAATGAACTAATGGTACTCTATTTTATTCATCTGTACTCTCTCTGAAATCAGAAATAATCTACTTCTTCTATAAAAAGTTGGCAACCTTAGATGTGCCGTAGCCGCAAATGAAAAGCTATGCTGAATTTTATCTGATGTCGAATTAATAATAACGACAAATTGTCTTGGAACATAAGAATATGACATTTCGATTCCTTACCGTAACATTGGTTTCTAAAGATATACGATATTGACGTAGTTTGAACGTAGTAAGGTTCCGCGGGGAATTATTATAACCATACACAATTGGGGCCCTAATGAGATCACTACGCGTGTAATTATTATGTAAGTACCTAAGTACCCACAATGTTCAAGTAATTTTTTCTACTGTAAAGTTTAGCATTTGGAACCGTTCTTGTTGATGATTGTGTATTTGATTACTTGATTGTTTAAATATATAAATTTATAATGGATAAGTAAATAAATAATCGTAATATGATTAGCGTACGTGTTAGTAAAATAATGTTTGCAATGAATAAAATAGGCATGTGTTAACTACTATCAACAATAAACTCAGAAATGATTCAATCATAAAAATTCCTGGGTAACACGGTAGCTCTCAGTAAGAATGGTTGTAACACTTTCGGGCTTCTGAAGACTCGTAACGATGTCATTTACACAACCTTCGCTTGCGGGATGAATAATAGAAATAGGATCATTTTTAAGTAAGTATTTATTTTGCTAAATACACAATTTTTTGAGTACCAATATATCTGCCACGCAACTAAGTTAACTGTTCCTTTTGCTCATCGTACGGATAGAGAGGGTGTCGTAATTAAAAAAAAACTATACCTTATAGAGTCCTATTATTTGCAGGGAACCTAGAACATACTGAGTAAGGAACACCGCAGCGAAAAATCCTCTTCTCTTACAGAAAAGAAACAATTGTTGATCAACACGCTTGCTCAAGGCGTACACTACCAAACAGATTCACTGAAAGATAAGTACATTCGTAGCTTTGTAGGTAGAAAAAAAACCCTTATCGGTAAAGTATTTGAGTTATTTCAACAATTTTCTCGTGGCGACCTCAACAACCTGATGACAAATACGTGCTGATAAGTTTTATCGAATTGTGAGCGATAAAACTATAATAATGTATTATTTCGTAATAACTTTGCAACATTATTGTACTCTTAACAGGATGTTGAGAAAAACCGTTTGGTTATAAACATGAGCTACTTGCAATGTGAAATGCTGTATTAAAACATATCCGCTGTGATTACAACACTTTGCTAAGCTGGGCTGAAAAGAAAATTCAAGGGCTTTTCCAAGAGCGAATTGTCTGCCATCACATCATCCTTTTTTTACTTGTATGTTTGTTTGTATGTAACCGACTCCTTAGAGCGCGATTTTGATCCACTTTAAACGGTCAGATTTCATTGAAACTTTGTAAACTTATCGAGGACCGATGATAATTCAATAGTTAAAAAAAAAACATTGAGAAAAATGAAAAAAAAGGAAAAAAAAAACAAATTATCGCTGCAGCCGCCGTCTGTAAACCGGATTTACCAAGTTTTTAATCGTGAAAACAAGGAATTTCCCCAATTAAAAAAAATAATAAGTACTCAAGCAATCTTATTTACAGCTTTCCAAGGTAGATAAACTAATAGATGGCTGGTATTTCTGCCAATAACATGATTATATTGATAATTTATTAACATATTTCAGACTAGGTTTTGCCTGTGGCTTCGCCCGCGTGCAGGTTGAAAATTATCCCACGGGAACGTACTATCGCTATAAAAAGTGCCTAATTTCATCCAAATGCGTTCAGCCGTTGTGGCGTGATTAAGTAACACACATTCAAACATACAAACTTTCACATTTATAATATTAGTAACATTTCATACTAGACATAGGTGCTTACTATCTATTATCAGTATTTAATAATGTACAATACGCAATATTTGATTTAAATAATATGTCATGATTATGAGAAAGCAAAATATTTACCTTATCAGGCTTTGTCATTGAGTGATGGTATTTAAATCTGAACAAAGTAAAGGGTATTTAGAATGTCTTGCCGATCTATTCTGTAAAATTATCACCGCGGAAACTTAGATGAAGTGAGCTTGCAGTGAGGTGTCATTCCGTCTGATGCTAAATGGATTGCCGCTATTGATAACCCACTTCAAGCTCACTTCACGGTGAGATTTTTACAGATTCGACCGGCAGAAGGCCAATTCCCTCAGTTAAAAATGTTCAAAATCTAGTCGCAGAGTCATCTCGGTGACATAAAAATGTCAAAAGCTTTTCAACAATATAGGGAAACTCGAGGTATTTTATCAGATTGAGACTGAAAACAGACTGTGAACGTTTAAAATTACGAGAATTGTCTGATGTTTCGTAATTCCCATTTGCGGTATCACCAAATAACAGATTTTTTATGTGGGAAAAACTGCAAAACTCTTTAAATGTTTTTTACCCTTGACGTCATCAAAACTTCCCATTTCAGTAAGTATGGCACTATAACAATAGTATTGCGGATAAATCGATCCGTACGTACGCAATAACCAGCCAAGAATGGGTAATTAGTCCGAAATTACGTGTAACTTTAAGGCCCATAGTATCCTCATCTCCCGTCTGAATGCTAAAGCACGACTGCCGCCCGCGCCCGCGCAAGCCACCTCTGAGCCTTTATCTCAAAATGGGGATATTCCTTGGCAAATGTTTAATAATTTACAATTGTGCTCTAGCGATTCTGTGGTACCTCTAACTATCTATTTTTCAGTGTATTTTTTTTTCCAAATAACGAAGCCGTTTAGTAGGAGTATGGAATAGAAGCCAAAATATTGCGTGTTGGAAAATATTTTTTTACAGCAAAAGTATTAACCATACAAAAAAGTACCCTCGGCAAAATGATCTATATGAATCTATAGCAAAATCATATATTTTTCAAATCTTCAAGACAAGCCGTTAATGAGCAGTACGGTTCATAAAGTGACCGTGTTACGCTACCAAACGGGACTTAGGCCCTTAATCTGAAAAGTTTACCCCATTTATCACAAAATAACAAACAAGTATTTTTTTTTAAATGGACCAATAATAAATTTTAAATATCCCCGACGCCAACAAAACCACCAAACAGTAAAAAAAAACAATTTACCGTACGGGTTTGTAAAAGTATTCTATGTTTTATGTTAGTGAGTTTGGTTTCCACACTTAGTGCTTCAAGTGGACCATTGTGCGTGAGCCATGGCGGCCGTCGGCGGTGATTCCAGCCAGCCCACCTCCCACCAGAAGTTGGCTATATCTTCAGGTCTGTTGAGAACGTCCGTGTAAGATCTAGGAGCCCCGAGAGTTTCTGTCCTACTCTTGGCGACGCGCGACGCCTGGGCATTCAAAAAGCACATGTGTAAAAGTATTTACTATGCGAGTAGGTGGTACTAGCGGTAATATTTCCCCGGACGGCTTCTTCACAAAGAGCTCTCCTTCTACTTGTGTATAAGCATTGTGTAACACGGGTTTAAGTTTTAAACCCATTAACCTTTAATAGGTAAACATATTAGGTAATGCTCTCATATCGCAATTATTTCCATTGCGTAACAATCCAATTATATTGTTTTTAAACAATATTATGTATTACATAATCAATACAATTGAAAAGGTCACCTTAGTGCGTTCTGTACTTACTAGATAAATAGTCCACAAAATGGCGCTTAAGCTATTGCATTTCCAGATAATACCTGTGTTTACAAGCCAAAAGGTACGGGATTATCGACTTTATAGCATCAGCAAATAAGGGTCTTTTTATCAATAAGGGCTGGTACAGAAACTGCGCAATTGATTTACCTATTGCGACATTGTTTTGGCCTTATTTACCTTATCAGATATTACTAGTACATACGAAAATTTTGTTTTCAAGCAAGCCGCATTTGTTTTGACGCGCATAAAATGCGTTAGTCATATCAATTTCCGCTGAATTTCCTTGAAAAATCTGGAGTTTTGTCAACAACAGTTATGTTGGCAGAGACTTGTAGGTAATTAACATTTTTTAGGCTTGTAATGAGGCATTTTCTGTTGAAGTGAGACTGAAAAGAGGAACGGCTCTTTGAAAGTGACTAAGAAAATGCATAAGTAAGATAATTAAATAGTAGTGGTGGTAGTTAGATAATTAAAGGCACGTGAGCATATTCGTAAGAAGTTGGCAGAATCATCCCACCGCTGAATTGAAAGAAAGAAAGAAAGAAAGAAAATACATTTATTTAGCACAGACTAAATTGCTGGATTCGTTTTCTCCTCTACCTATCGTTATTTCTCAAGACAAAGTTTATGTTCGTTATATTTATATGTAAATATCTATGTATTAGTATATAACATATTATTTTTCGAGTAACCTATCTCTTATTTTTTCTCTCTGCGTGTCAGACTTTTACTGACTAAAACCCACCCGTGTTCCCTCAGTTGCCTGTGTGCCAGGGGCCGCGGTATCTCTTTCGAATACCAATGAGGGTTTTCTCAAATGACGTTTACTCGGCAGCACAACAGACTGAGACGTCAGATCCGGACACTTATAAAAAGTGTCTAAGCGCCTACATTGTCTCTAGTCGTGACTGAACGAATAATAAAACCGAATGATGAACGTCGTCATATAATTTTTATTTATTGTCGAAATGGAAGACCTCTTATGACAGTGGCTCCATCTGTTGGCGTGTATTTTCTTGAAAACTCTTACTGGTATGATGATGGTGCTGTCATTGAATTATATCTTCCATAGGCTACTCGCAAGGTATCCAGATGTCACCCATGTATGAGTCATAGCAGACGTGCAAGGCCCCGTTCCCCCTATGTTGTGACGACAGATTATCTTGTCGTTTGAAATGTCGTGGCTTGTGTATTTATATGGAAGTGTTCACATATAGGACGACACAAGTAACTGTCAACCACGATTTTTTTTGCAGTGACGATAGATTGTTAAGTCAATGGGAGCGGATAGCATGACAGTCGTAAAACGATAAAAAAAACGTCACGACTTATTATGACTGCAAATCATGTGTCGTTAATGCGACTATCTGTCGTTTACATGTGTTGTCTTCTGTATAAAAATGTCGTCACGATCCAATGGGAACAGCTAGATACGACAGTCGTTCAAAGATAAAATATTTTGACAACACAGTGACGATAAACAATCGGTATGATGGGAACAGCTAGAGACGACAGTCGTCCAACGACAAATTAATCGTTACGACATAGTGGGAACGCAACCTATCGGGCTGATCTATTGAAGATGTAGTGGATTTGTGGCTCATATTAGCACAGCTTAAGCAGGATAAAAAAAAATAAGTATCCTATCAAGCACGCGGCTTGTACCAATGTGATCAATAATAATCATATTCCATAATGAGCCTATAATGTTCCCACTGCTGGGACGCAGGCCTCCTCTGTGTGAGATGGCGTGGGCCGTAATCCACCACGCCGGAAGGGCGGGTTGGTAGATGACACATGTCTTTAAACTTTTGGTTCTAGGACATGCCGGTTTCTTCACGATGTTTTCCTTCACCATTTTGAGAGCAGTGGTGATGAAGTAATTTACACAAAGCAACTTGCTGCTCCTGCCTTCAACTTCTTGAAACTGAAGATATTTATTATAATTTCTACAGTGGGTTCCCTGTATGCTATATGTATAGCTGAACTAATGCATATTTAGTAGTTGTTCTCCTCAAATGAGCGTTGATAAGTACAGGTTTCAGGTAATAATCGTACAACTGTGTATTTCTGCGCCGTTTCACTCGGGAGTCGATCAGATTACCGGAAGCTGTAATCTGCACCTCGTTGCTTTGCTTTCGTATCGACACGTGTAAGTATAGCGTTTGTGGATATTGTACTGTTTTCCTACTCTTACTGCGTATTTTTAAGGTTCCGTACCTCAAAAGGTATAAAAGGAACCCTTATAAGATCACTCTCTTGTCCGTGTGTCACATCGATTTTCTCAGGAACGCGTGGACCTAGCAAGTTGAAATTTATACCAGATACTGAGGTATACAGTCCCTATTAGGTGTATACAAATCAAGGTCCTAAGTCAACACGATAAAAAGATATGGGCAAATTTAGATTTTCGCGAAAACTTGTAAGTATTTAAGTAAGTATTTTTCCGTTTTTTTCTTTTACTTGTGTTATAAGACCTTGCTTTTAACCAAAATTGACAATTCTAGGTCAACCAGAAGTACCCTATATAGGTTTTGGGTTGAAAACCTATATGGTAGTTCCCATTACCTAGAACCACGAAATTTGGCAAAAAGCAGCACAAATAAAGGAAAAATACTATTACATGCACAAATAAAGAAAAACTACCTATTTCTGATTTGTTTTGTATAATAGGACAGTACTATTTTTGGTCAAAATGTTTATTATTGTTAGTTTAAGAAACGTGGTAAGTATGTGTAAGTGTTTTAACCCACGCTTGATGGCACATTCTTTAAACTTATGTACTATGCTTATCTCTATAAGTGAATTTGTAATTCTTTTGAGAAATAAATATCTTTAACCGTAATATACTTGTATTCAGCTGCATCCGGTTATATTGGAAGCTTACCCCAACGTAGTTGGGAAAGACTAATAGAGAAGTGGAAGACAAAGACATGTTACGACGACCCCAAATCAATTGGGACGAGGACAGGAGAATGATAATAATTAAATAGATATAAACAAATAAAATATTTAACAAAAAAAAATGGCAGATTAACAATTGTGAAAAATCCCCACGTGCGAGTGTTTATTTTGCTTTGAACATTTATGCATCACTGTTTCCTTTGTCGGCGGCGCGTGCGATTCGAGTAGTACCTACAAGTAACCTCTAGTGTTACTATTGATTCTTACAATTAAATGTTTTTTTGATTTTTTTAATGCTTTATTTCAAAAATGGCAATCACAAAAAGGCGGGGCTTATGTCATCCTGACAGTTGTCAACTCTGTTATGGCTGCGTTCGCATATTTAAACTTATAAATATACAACAGTAACAAATGTCTGCTCGGCATAGCTGTTGGGGGCCTGGCTTTTATCATCAATTATCACAAGTACATAACATAATATATATTCTACCTACGTTCCTACGACATTCAGGTGTTCAAAATAATATTATTAAGCATTACCTAATGAACGTTATCGAACGTTTTACGATAACTACAAATGGCCTTGTTGGTGAAATTAAAATGGTTGTAATGAATTAATAAATCAAGGATTTTGTATTATTAATAGCTACTAGGGGTCGCCCCGAAACTTTCATGATATGAAAAGTAAGCCATCTTAGATGACCTCGAATTCATTACATTATGAAGTCATTCGTTTTTATACCATCTTTAACAAAGATATTTAAATATAAAAAAAACAAGTATAAAAAAAACCTACAATTAAAAAAAAAAAACTTTAATTTCGGAAGTCGGTGTCAAAAAGAGAAAATACAGAACGAAAGACACTGATGGTTGTTTTAAAATAAAACTTTTGTTAGTAGCACTAACAGAAATAAACCGTCCCTCAGGAGAGCTTTGGGCTGTAGGTACTATTGCACAATTAACGAAAACAATGCATGGATTTTAAACTCCAAACGTCATTAGCACACGTGGCATTTGATGACGCATCATTAACAGGTCAGGACATGTTCCAAAATGCCACAACAATATAACAAGGACATGTCCTTGTGCAATAATAATTGTGCAATATAGCGTCATGCAATGCCAATTTGTAATCGTATTAAACTGATAAGAAATATTATGTACGTTGTAGGTATATCCGGAAGCTTCTATGATAAGGAAATCCAGCTCTCTGTCTAGTAAACTATGCTAGATTAATCTCCCTTTAATCTCTCTCTTTAATTAATTATTCGGAAAAGAACTGGAGTCATCGACATAGCTTGCAGAGTAAGCAAGCTGAAGTGCCAATGAGCTGGCCATGTTTGTCGAAGGACCGATGGACGGTGGAGCAGACGAGTCCTGGAGTGGAGACCGCGTATCGGCAAACGTAGTGTAGGATGCCCCCCAGCTAGATGGACCGACGACCTTAATAAGGTGGCTGGGACAGACTGGATGCGGAAGGCGGAGGATAGAGTGTTGTGGCGCAGCCTAGAAGAGGCATATGTCCAGCAATGGACTGCGATAGGCTGAGTTGATTGAATCTCTCTCTATGTAGGGGGATAAATCTAGCATAGATTTTAATAGGACTGCCTACTGGCCCAGAGGTATCGGGCCGTCCTGCGAGTTGTCGGTCGTGAGTTCGAAGAGCCCCAGGCGAGCACTTTACGCTGTGTATTTAATTTCATCACGACTGCTTTCAAAACGGTGAAGGAAACCGGCATGTCTTAGAACCGAAAATTCGAAGACATGTGACATCTACCAACCCGCACTGGGCCCGCGTGGTGGATTATGGCCCACTCCTTCTCACAGATATGAGGCCTGTGTCCGAGCAGGGGGAACATTATAGGCTAATTATGTACTCCAGCCTAGAAAAGCGCAAAGTCTTGAACAGTTTCAGTAGCAAGAGTCATAATATTTAAAAAAAGAAAACAGAAATAACAGTTTTCTTTTGAAAACCCTCATTCACTATGAAAATATTTAGGTGAATAGTTTTTCGGGGATTACTCAACGAGTTTGCTCTTGGCACAGTTTTTGTGATTTTTCGGTGAACCGGAAGATTCTTTGGGAAATTCCGAGTTGTATTTTGCCCGTTATTTTATTATTTGCGATTTTCATGAAATTTGGTATGCAGGGTTTCGGAAGAGATAAATTGATCTAGCTAGGTTTCATTTTTGAAAATGTCAAAACAAATAAAAAAAAAATAGTTTAAATAACTAAAAAACACGCTTTAAAAACCAAACTAAAAAAGGAGAAAATAATTTAATTCAGTTAAAAAGCGTGGGGTGCTTTTTGAGGTATTTTTATAATCACTTACTGTCAAGCACCCCACGCTTTTTAACTGAATTAAATTATTTTCTCCTGTTTTAGTTTGGGTTTTAAAGCATTTTTTTAGTTATTTAAACTATTATTTATTTTCTATTTTTTAGTTCTGCTAACTACAAAAACATGTTTTTTTTTCTCATTTTTTTTTTATTATTGAATTGTCATCGGTCCTCGACAAGTTTACAAAGTTTCAATGAAATCTGACCGTTTGAAGTGGGTCAAAATCGCGCTCAAAGGAGTCGGTTACATACAAACATACAAACAAACAAACTAACAAACAAACATACAAGTGAAGCTAATATAAAGTGAGTAAAAAACAAGCAAAGCTCGGTCATCCAGATATTGTATTTTTAAACGCAAACGCATAACTGATGACTAGACACCCCTTCGAGAAATCAATTGTGATGTTAGCATATCTTGAATGTCTGAATACGTCATATTTCGTACAAACTACTGAAAACTAACTGCGTACCTCGTCTGGGAAATTCGGAAAAAAGATGAAAGAAATCCCGCCAGATACAAATGATGACGCATTAATTTATTTTCTTGTTTATGATGGAATGAAACGAATTTATGGAAGTACCTAAACCGAGGCTAGCGCAGTCAGTATTACGCAGCAATTTGGAAAATTTAATCAATATAGTCACTATCTACGAATATCAATGAGTTTTAATCATTCTGATGTTGAAATGTCCTTTTTTGTGGCAGATATCGCAATACTTATCCTGAGGACATGGCAGGTTCCTGGACAGGGCTCAAAGATATGAGTTAACTACCCGATCTTCGTTTTGGGGATCTAGTGAGTAAGATATTAGTCGGACAAGCTTGTTAGAATGGTATAATATTATGTATACTCCATTTGAAATAAGATTAGACATTTAACTAAACCTTTTTTACAGTCCTATCAACCGATTTTGATTTCTATTGCGTTGGTGGCATGACAAAACGCAGCTGCAGTGAACAGTTGGAATTCTAATTACATTTTTGCTTTTAATGCCATCCTTATGGCTACGGTATAGAAGTCAGAATCAGTTGAACGGACTGTAAAAAGGTTTGTTTAAATGTCTAATCTTATTTCAAATGGAGTATAATCGAAAAAATAAAATATATATGTATATATAAAATATATATGTATATATAATCTGCTAATATATATCTGTAGCGAGTGGCGTTCCCAAGTATTTTTTTTACACGCTTTATATTAGCTTCACTTGTATGTTTGTAACCGACTCCTTAGGGCGCGATTTGGTCAGATTTCATTTAAACTTTGTAAACTTATCGAGGACCGATGACAATTCAATCATTTAAAAAAAATAGAGAAAAATAGAATAAAATAAAGGAAAAATAAAAAACTGAAAAAATCACCGTTTTGTAGTTAGCAGAACTAAAAAATTGAAAATAAATAATAGTTTAAAAAACAAAAAAATACGCTTTAAAAACCAAACTAAAAATCTAGATAATAATTTAATTCAATTAAAATGCGTGGGGTGCTTGACATTAATTGATAATAAAAAATACCTTAAAAAGCACCTCACGCTTTTTAATTGAATTCAATTATTTTCTACTTTTTTAGTTTGGTTTTTAAAGCGTGCTTTTTAGTTTTTTTTTGTTGTTGTTTTAACTTAAACTGTAAACTGTGTTTTATCAGTGGAAACTTGTAAATGACCTCCAGCTTCATATAGTTTAATAGCATTGTTTATTTTAGCTGTAAGTTTCCCGAATAAAATAAAAAAATAGTTTCTGCTTAACCCAATGAGAAGAAAGCGAGACTTTATGTATGTTTATGTTGTGTTTTGCATAATAAAAACATAATGTTATCATGTAGATGGAACTTTGCACTTTGCACGGAAAGACTAAATTTGTATCGTCATATGTAGTTACATCGTAATTTTGCATAATATTTATATCAATATACTCGATGTAAAGGTAAGATGATAAAGCTGTTTTAAAAGATAAATTTTTATATCGTATTTGTGACTCAGAACTTGTTATTATCGTATAATAAAGTACTTGTAATTGTTTGTAAGACTTTGATATCGTTATTCACCTTTGGTCGCATTCATTCACAGTTTTTTTTTTTTGCGTTGAATAACGTCATAGTAATTTTCTTTTGATACAGATCGTCTGAAATTCCAACGCTACCTTGCAAAGTAAAATCATGATTAGGTTTGTCAAAAAATTTAGGTTATAAAATATTTTAGAGCTGATAACCCGCCAGTGCAGCGTTCAATCTGGCCACGCTCGTTCCAACGTAGACCTCATCTATTGCTTTCTACCAGGTGAAATCGAAGTCCAGAGCAGGCTCATTATGCAATAAAAAGAAGTTCAACATTATTATGACAGCATGCAGCAATGCGCAGTGTAATAACCATTTCAAGGCGCTTCAATCTGAACGAACACCAATGAAAAAATGCATTCCTAAGAATTAAAGAAATTCTTACATGTCTCTTGTAGTTCTGCATGAATGTTTCCAAATATATTGCGTGCAGCTTCTGCTTATCAACTGCAATCTGCTTACAACCTACTAAGCAACTGCCTATCTAACCTCCACAACCCAGTTATTGGGTAATAAGTACGATACCTCTTGGCAAGACTGATCTCAGACATTCGAGCTTCTGATGAACTGTAACGACTGTCAAAGATCCACAAATGACGGCCGGGATCAACAGTTTAACGTGCTTTCTAAGGTCCGGAAGGGTCTTGGTATATAAAGATTGACATTGACGCTTAACCTGATCGGTCGACCCCGTGCAGCTATATAATACATAGCGACGAGCCTCCTACTCCGTTAAGATTATAAGCGATCATGAATTTTTGCCGTCTGCACCTGATAAGTATGTTCCTTCCGCTTTCTTCAGTTCGTGTCGTTGCAAAGTCCGCCACACGCCCACCATGGACCCATTCATGGAGATCTTCTTGAGATTATGAGTCACAGAATACTAAATTGTAAAAATAGGGTTTCTCCTGGTTCGGTCTAGTCCTTAGTTGCTTCGCGGAATATGAGAATGTTGATTTGCTATGACGTCAAAACTAGATTATGTGTCTTGAGTGTGTGCTAATTAATTACTTATGGCGAACCGGATAATGCTATTTGTTTCTCAGGAAACATAACGCTTATGTCATTTTGACGTTTAAAAAGTGCGTGGCGGGCGTTTTGACTCCCCAAAACTTCCGCCCTTCACCACTTCCTAGTGCTTTTAGCTGGGAAGAAGAAGTGGCGCAACAAACTCCTCAGCAGCACATCGGTCCGTTATGTTAGAAGAACTTGAGTCTATAAAATGGTAGATACGTAATTAACGTTACGAAATATAAAATTAAAATATTTGCCATATGTCAGTTAGGACACGCCAATATACCAAAAAACAAAAATTAAAAACAAAAGCATAAACAGAACTTCAAACTTATTGATAACACATCAATGCACGTGTCTTGCATATAAAAGGTCATTAATTATACGAATTGTGAGGTAAATCCTCACTTCCTCACATTATGACGTCAATTCTTGCGTCGCAGTTCCATTTCGATGATCAAAATAATTTCGCACAAATATTACTGATTAAGTCATTTATATTTATAACCGGTGGTATGACAGTTAGTGAGTAATTATATCGCTTTGAATTTGAAATCAGTAGTTAATCTATAATTAGCTGATGATTAATTTGTGGATTGAATTTCATTGAATATGTGTGGAACGGATCACCTGGCAAGGTCAAGGAGATTTTTTAGTTTGAATTCGAGATTTTGAAGTAACATAAAGTCTCTCTCATCCTACTTCCTATTAATATTATAAATGTGAAAGTTGCTATGTTTAGATATTTGGTTGTTTGTTACCTAAAAGATCATAATCATTAAGATCATGTCTGAGATTTTTAATTTCGTTTTTTGCCGCCGACTCCTCAAATTAAAGTTATTTTTCATTTTGTAGTATTTTTTTTTACTTTTTTCGTTGGTATACCTACCCCATACAAATTTGTAGGTATACCTTCACTTGTTAAGTAAATTACAGGAATTTATTATAAAATTAACAGCATACACTAAGTGCAAAAAATACGTGTTATTGAAGCTAACTAAAAAACTTATTTTTATCTATCTGGCTTATCTATAGGAAAAATAAAAATATTTTTTTTAAATCGGTTTTTATATGACTGAGTTTTGATGTAATAAACATAAAAATAAAAATACAACTGAATGGCGAACCTCCTCCTTTTGAAGTCGATTAAAAACTACGCGAATACCTAATAGATTAATATCAACTTGTATGTGCGTAGTGACTAAAATCCGTCTGATAAAACAATTAAAAAAAAAGAATATGCATATTTGTCTGATCATGAATTCATGACGCTCAATTTGTCATGACTGACCTTCATTGACATTGAGTTCTACGCAGACTAGTTTTTTGTCTAACTATTATATTATTATCTGGTTTTTTGTCTAGGAGCTAAGCGCCAGATTAAAATGGTTTGTTCCGGGTTCGATTACATATATATGTTAACTAATTTAGAGAAAAAGGTGGGATTGTTTTAGCATCTTTTTTGCTTTTAATAAAAAAAAAAACAAACATTGGCCATATTGTATTTTTTTTGGGATCTGTAGGTGATCAGGGGGCCGATTCTACTAACAAATTTGTTAAAAAAACGCAATAGAACCGCAAACGAATCACCACTTTTAAGCGTTTTCGCATTCTACTAAAATGGACAACGGTCCAGCTGCGACACAGCTGCGGTTACGTTTTAGTTACGCCAACGATCGATTGAAACAATGTCAAAACCTATTCTACTAACAAAATCGAACATGAGCGTGACGTTTACTATAGGACAAAGTTATTTATTTATTTATTTATTTATTTAACCATTTATGCACACACATATAAACAGACAAGAAGAAAGGAACAGAAAAATACGTACAAAGGTAATGCTTATTTCTACAGAAATCTCTTCCAGCACACCTGCGATAGGAGAGAAGATAACAGAGATGTAGACAACGCGTGTAATAACAACAGAAGGAAAATCATAAAATTACAAATTAAACTCTAATTTAAAAATATACATACACACATAATATGAGAATATACATACATACTAATATACATACATACTTCTAAAATAAATATCACTAAAATATATATAATTATAATGTAATTTAATTAATAAATACAATTATGACAATGATAAAATTATGATCATTATGTCTTTTAATTATAGAAAATACTTTTAATGCCACATATTCGTGTTTAGTAACATTGTTAGATTCAACTTTTTTCTTTTTGGTATTAATAAAACATATTATTTTGGCATGTTGGTAACGCGGGTTACCCGCTGTGTTCCCGCTACAGTTCAGTTGCAATTCGTTTTAAGTTTAGTTTCCATTTTGCTTATAAAATAGTAGAATGACTTTTTATGTAACTATCGAACGGCGATCGAAATCGAACTGTTGTGGAAACACAGTTTAACGTGTAACGTTGCAAATTAGTAGAATCGGCCCCCTGGGTACGTTCACGTTCAACGATCTTTCTCGCTATTTTTTTGAGTGTTCAAAAACGGCAAGTACATTCTCGTATACCTATGTACTTCTATCATTATTTTCATCATTTCAGCCGAAAGACGTTCCCTGCTGGATTATATAAAAACTATACGTCTATTATTTATTTATTTATTAAAACTTAAAGCACAAGTAAAAAAATACTGTACAAAGGCGGGCGGGTTATTATCTATACATCAATACAAATAAATTAAATTAAAGCATATGTTTGTAGCTTTTTACTAAATGCTTATTAAATTATACAACATGTAACGGAAAGGGTAAATACATACCAAAGGCACGGCTTCTTTGGATGATATCAAACGATATTGGAAGGGTTTTTTAATCCTATCTCTACATGTTCGGAAGTTATGAGAATTTTTAATACATTGATACCAGAAACCGAACTTTTCAATTTGAAACAAACACATCACTCGGAAGAGATTTACCGTGATATTGGCAAGTAACGTGGAAAGTTATTGACGTACGTAGTGCGGTGACACGTTTGTTATGATTTGAATTTAATGAGACCGAAAATTTCGTATTTATTCTTAGCCTATTTTATTTTGAGCGGAAACTATGTATAGTGATTCTTTAACAGCTATTATCTTTAGTGCTCAAGGATAGCAATAGGGTTTCTGTTACACCCTGTAGGTACACAGCAGCAATTACAAAAAAAAAATTGTCTGTGTGACTCTATGTTTGTTCTGGCTTATCTCCGTAACAGCTGGACCAATTTTGTCGAAATTTGGGATGGGGATACTTTGAGCCTTAGAAAAGGGCATAGGCTACGTTTTATCGACATGCCACGCGGGCGAAGTAACGGGCGGAAGCTAGTTTCAATTATCCGCGCAATCATTCCTTGGAAAATAGGGCCTGGATTGAAGTTTCCTTATTTGTTTTACCCATATTTGCGAGAGTGATAATTTTAACACATATTTTCACGACTATTCCTTGGAGTAGTAAAGTGGGACGCCAAAACATCAATATTCCTTACAGTACTAACCTAAAAGACAATGAAAAACATGTGGACATTTACAGTCTCACTATAAAATGATGATTTCAAGAATTGCCCAATAATTACGAACAAAATTACGGGGAATATATATGAGCAATACATAACTGGGAAGTTTGAAACAATGCCAACTGCGAAAATTGTACTGCATAGGACGACCAGGATAAATTGACAGGTCACGGTGGCGCCTCTTGCAAAGAGGAACTACAAATTCCAGTACATTTTCATTTAGTTCCTTTTTTTGCCGTATGCCAGGATATGTTGGCGACTCCGAACGGGAGTATTGCATAAAGATTATTCACGTTATGGCTTTGTGTGGTAAGCAGAACCGCAAGTGAGGTCATTTTGAAGAGTTAATAGACAAATTGGTTCTTGTTAAATATATAACATGTTTGGTTTGCGATGGTATGTCAACTAAGGCGTTCTGAGAATCTTTGAGTTTTCTGTTAGATCATTACAATCAATGAAGAAATCCTGCCTATAATGTTCCCACTGCTGGGATACAGGCTTCCTCTGTTTTGAGAGAGAGTGGGGTGCGTAATCCACCTTGTGGCTTCAGTGCGGGTTGGTAAATGTCACATTTCTTTGAATTTTTGGTTCTAGGACATGCCAGCTTCCTCATGACGTTTTCTTTCACCGTTTTGAGAGCAGTACAATGCGCTTGCCTGGGTTCGAATCCACGACCTATAACTCGTAAGTTGGAGCCGTTACTATTGGGCCACCCCAGCTCTATAGAATAATAACGGTACCTAAACATTCTTTAGTCCCAAAAGTGGGCTGCATATTCCCACTATCTCAAGACAATTTTTGAAGGAAATACTGGACCAAAATCGATATTTTTCTGCACATGTACAAACAAACATCTTGCAAGTCAAACAAATATTCCCAGAAGCAAACACGTAATCACTTTAGATCACTAAATTTTCCTCTATTAATCTTTTGGGGAAAGCCCACGTTCCAGGTCTCGATACCAAACCCCAACCAATGACAATTCTATCAAAACTTTCCTAGGAACTCAACTCATTTCCTGAATCTTATGAGATAATATGCCAATTATAGTCACCCACGTTTCAGTATTAGCCCTCGTTCCCACAGACGAAATAAAATCGCGTTGGAATTATTCCGCGCGCTGGATCTCAACGCACTACTTAAGGTGAACCTAGTCCACACTTTTTGCATACAAACTTTGGGAGTGTTTTACTCCACTGTCTGACATGGCAGATCCAAAGTAAAATATGATATCGTTTTGTCCCATTATTTATATTGTCTGCACGAAAACAGAATACTAAAATACAAAGCCATTAATTAAAAAGTTAAGAGCCAACAAAGATTAGTTTTTCTTGCTAATTTAACCTAACTTTGGGTGTGTTTAAGTAATAAAAAAAGCATAAAATCTCCAAAACCAAGTCGGTACCGACAAACTTCAATTATCAAAAAGTTCAAAAACTTTATTGGTCATTGATTTATGCAGTGGTTTTTTTCATAAAACCCAATCTTCCGAAGGACTTTTCTTAATTTTTTACGCGCCAGTTTTACTATAAATGATCCTGCATCTCACTCAATAACGTTTTGCGTGTAGTTTTAGCTTCTAACTTCTCATCACTAATACTACATCTGTTTGACACGATGCCTGGCGATACAGCGTGCTTTTTATCCAGGCCCCCCAGTGAGTTCGAGCCAGCGACTAGATTCCTATGTATTCTCGATGCGCTATGAGTCTGTGTGTATCAAAAATACATACATAGGTAGTGTTCGGCGCTCGCGCTGCGCTCTGTTGGATTTTAATGTTCGGTTCAACAATCGTTGAGCTTCTTGAGTTCTGAGTGGAGCTGCACGATCACTGACAAATGCGTGCACTGACTGGGCAGGTCCGCTCAATCTGTGTGATCCTTTCCTCAAAATACCATTTCAGACACAAATCTACATAGTCTTCACATGATCTGACCAAGATTATGTCCGGACTTTAAAAGAGACTGTGACCTCTGAGTTTGTATCGGCCTTTCTTCTTAGAGTAGTCAAATAGGACACGCCGACCTCATCTAGTTTTAAAAATATGATTGACTTGTATGTTTTTGTACAAATCTACTTACAGAAATAAAATCATTTAGGTATCATTTATCAACACCGAGAGTTGAAAATACAGAACGCGGAAAAATGTCGCTGCGTTTTTATTACGTCCGTGTGAACGTAGATCTATATCAGTTTTGAGAGAACGCCAGATTTATTTGTATCAGTATTCACTAACACTGAGCGATACCAGATTGAATGCCTTGTCCGCTGTTGGATATTCATCTTTCGGCGCGTAACTGAGCGTTCAAAATCCAACAGAGCTCTTTTATTCAGCTATTCATTTAGGTGTCGCCTAATGTAAGTGAAATCGGGCATTCGTTTTCTTACAGTATCATGCCAGATTTAATGATAGCTGTAAATTTGTGTTGATTTAATGTAGCCAAAGGGAAAGATTCATATGAATAGTTTGTTTACATTGTAATATAAGAAGATTCTTCGACTAAGTTTACATGAAAGTGATCTTGGATACCATTAACTATTTCACAAGCTTCATCATCAGTCGGTTGCCAGTCTAAGCGGATGCAGCTGAATACGAGTACTTTACATGAAGTGACTGCCTATCTGACCTGCACAACCTAGTAATTGGGTAACATGTTAACCAGATATCGCTTTTTCGGATGCATATTCACCTAAAGTTGAGATGTTGCCTAACATGGAATACGCTTTTGTATCGAAAAGGTCTTAACTTAGGTAAGTAATTTGATTATTTTTTGTTTTAACTAATACAAACCACCCCTCCTCCAGTACATACACATATTTGTATCGGGTTAAACATTAATTTTAAATTAATACACATCTGAATAGTTATGCAATCCAAGAATCCCGGGGTTTTTAATAAATATTACAAATAATTTATAAAGCCGCTTCCATACTTTCATAGCTAAAAATTATCTTTAGGTAAATATGCATCCAAATATCCGATCTCTGATGATAACCGTTTGGTATGACTTGTTAATAATAAAAACAAATTGTAATCAGGTAAAGTTGCAAATTAAGTAAGTCCTAGCATGTCTTTGTCTGTAATCTCACGTGTAACAATACAAGTCTTTATGTGCAAGGAAATAAAGAAAAGAAAGATGTTTTGAATACAAACTGTGACGTATGCAAAGACACAATCGATACTTCTTTGTTGCGGTCGGAAAAAAACTGCGTTCATACATAACCTTCTCTTTTTTTAAAGTCGGCTTACTGCGAAAATTTCAAGATTTAAAGTGTGCAAGTTTGCAGTACAACTAGGGCCTAGATTTACTGCAAAAGTTGAACACGAAGAAGTGCGAGTGTTGGGGGACTTTCTTCTGTAATTTTGACGTTCAATAAATTCTGACGTTCAGACTAGTTTGAATAAAATAAATAATAGTTTAAAAAATTAAAAAAAACATGCTTTAAAAACCAAAATTAAAAAGGAGAAAATAATTTAATTCAATTAAAAAGCGTCGGGTGCTTGACATTAATTGATTATAAAAATACCTCAAAAAGCACCCCACGCTTTTTAATTGAATTAAATTGTTTTCTCCTTTTTTAGTTTGGTTTTTAAAGCGTGTTTTTTAGTTTTTTAAACTATTATTTTATTTTCTATTTTTTAGTTCTGCTAACTACAAAAACGTGTTTTCTTTTTTTCATATTTCTCATTATTTTTAAATTATTGAATTGTCATCGGTCCTCGATAAGTTTACAAAGTTAAAATGAAATCTGACCGTTTAAAGTGGGTCAAAATCGCGCTCTATGGAGTCGGTTACATACAAACATACAAACAAACAAACATACAAGTGAAGCTAATGTAAAGTAATGACTTTTGACATAGATTTTGATGGAAAAAGGCTAGCCAGACTGAATGTTGTTTCAGTAATATTAGTGACGTCATTACACTTACTATTATCATCGATAAGTATTTATCAGAATATTTTTCTCAATCACCACTTAGTATAGATAATAATAATGAGAACAGTCTATTTTTCTCGGCTTTTCGTAAGCGATAAATAATTTAATTGGCATGTTACTATTACTAGTTAGTAGTCTTCCATATAAATTAAATGGCCGTTGGTAACCACGCAGGTGTGAGCAATTCCAGACGCAACTTATAATATAAACCTCTTGTATTCAGGTATAGGCAGAACTGCAAAAAGTACACGGACCCACAATTCGTTAGTTATAAGACTCATTTATGACAAGGGACGTGTTTATTGAGGGGAGTTTAAGGCGCTGGTAACTTTAGATATTGTTGTTATGAGCGATAATAGTTCTTATTGCAATCCGATACGGGTTAAAATCTGTTGTAATAAATTCGAATAATAAATGAGCAAGCATTGTCGTAAAAATGCAAATAAAATCGTATGAAATTAGATATTAACTATTTAATAATAAATAATCCATCACTGGATGCAGTTTGGCATTTGGAATTTTATGGTATATTTTTAATTATAATTGTTATTGAAGGGATAAACTGGTTCAAGAGATACATTGGTTTAAAAAACCACCTTTTTGAGCGTTTTCAAGAAATCACCGCCTTAAGACTGGATTAGAATCTGTAGTGGAAACTTCAATGGTAGCGTAATTGCTAAGCCTCCATGCTTAACAGTCGCACTTGTCACCAATGAGTAGTCTAGATAAGTTAGGTCCAAATATCCAACACCTAAGAAGTATATTAGGGTAATGCCCTAAACAGTTACCATGCCATGAATGCGTTTATAAATATGTTCCTTTTGACTGCACCGCTGGTCTTGTGGTTGTTAGCGTAACTGCTCAGCGTGGGTCCTGTGTTCGATTCTCGGTTCGGGCAAAGGGATATTAGGTTTTCCCACTAGGAATTTCTTAATAACAGGTCGGAATTTAGAAGCTGCCGTTGTGATACCTCTGTGCCCCGGAAAGCACGTTAAGCCGTTGGCCCTGCGCCTGATCTCTCTCCGGTCGTGTAGGATTGCCGTCCCATCGGACTGTGAGAGCGAAGGAAGAGAGAATACACCTGTGTCTGCGCATACTCTTGTGTACTATAATTATCTTCTCAGATTGGTCATTGCCGACATTCGGTCCGGAGGACTATTACAAAATATATACAGGAAAAGTTTTTATTCAGTGCGCAAACTTTAACCATGAAATCAGCATACCATTCTAGACCTCCAGCGAAGAAATTTCTAGCTGGTTTTACGAAAAAAAATCAGCTGTTTCATAGACAGTGCAATACCTACCTACGCGGTCAAAATGTATGGAACAGCTGTTTAGCATAACCGACGAGAAATTTCTGCGCGACATTCATGGTTACAGATTGCGCACTGGATAAAAACTTTTCCTGTATAAAAATATTTGGGAGTCAATGTTAATACTCGTAAAGAAATAAATGCAATTTATTACTTAAAAACCAACCTTACTCCTTAAAAACCAAAACAATTCAAAATGACCGCACTGCATCCTAATCACCGCACAAACATCGTCGCGTGCGCAGGCCACGTGCACACATACACGTGACCGTTACGCAATGGCCAAGGTTGAGTTACGTAACGCAAGTCTATGGACTAGACCATTATCTAGCGTTCTAGCCACCTAGGTATGTTGTGTGAATCGAGTGGAATAGTCACGTTTTGTGGGTTGGAAATTGTTGTAGTAAATTGTCCTAGTATTTTGATAAATATTTTATTTATTTATTTACTTAAAGGTTCACCCACAGCACATACATATACATACAAATAGTACATCATACGGTAATACTCTAATATAGTATGTATACAAGAAAAGTTTTTATCCAGTGCGCAAACTGTAACCATGAATTCAGCATATCATTCTAAACCCCCTATAGCGCAGAAACTTTTTGTCGGTTATACAAAAAAAAAACAGCTGTTCCATACATTTTGACCGCGTAGATATTGCACTTTGGCTTGACCACAATTCCCATTTTCGGTCTCCCGTGTCAATTGTCACGTATACAATATAGTATGATGCTAAAAACTGACCTGTTGCACAATATTATTAATAACACAGGTATTACTAATTCACGCACATATACAAGGTGTAACTTAAATAACGCACAACCTCTTAAGGGGTCATTGTACTCATCATTATCGACAACTTTTACTATGGGACCAAACCTGAAATCGTAAAAAAAAATCAGCTGTTCCCTACATTTTGACGATTTATGCGAATACAAGTATATGGAACAGCTGATTTTGTTTCGCGATTTCAGGTTTGGTCCCATAGTAAAAGTTGTTGATAATGATGAGCACAATAACCCCTTAACAGGTTGTGCGCTATTTAAGTTACATCTTGTATAATTATCGTTATTCAGAAGCCGCTCTAAATCAGTCTTATAGGTGTGCATCGTATTAACCAGTAACTGGGTTGTGGTACTTGTGGCCCTGTTGAGTCAGTCGCGACTTACGAGTTGTATATAGGTGGTAATTTCGAACCCTGACAGGCAGTTTACTTTGTACTTGCTTTTGCCAGCGGCTTCGCCCGCGCGGAACTTTCATCCCTTACTTAACTCCCTAAGGGGTTGAATTCCGAAAAAACCCTTCCTTATTCCTTGTCTACATTACAAAGGAAACCTCTGTGCAAAATTTCAGCTTTCTAGGTCCAAGGGCTTGGGCTGGGCGTTGATGAGTCCGTCAGTCAGTCAGGACTTTTCTTTTTTTTACATAGAAAATTATTTCATCACCACTGCTCTCAAAACGGTGAATGAAAACAGAGTGAGGACACCGGCATGTGCCTAGAACAAAAAAATCGAAGACGTGTGACATCCGCCAACGCGCACTGGGCCCGCGTGGTAGATCACGACCCATTCCCTCTCACTCACAGGAGGCCTGTGTCCCAGCAGTGGGAACATAATAGGCTGATTGTGGGTTGAGGAGGTCAGATAGGAAGTCGCTTCATGTAAAATACTGGGTGTTCAGTTCCATTCCGTTAAGACAGAAAGTCGACCCCAGCATAGTTGGTTAAAGGCCAAGCTGGGATGATGAGGTATGTCAATACACGAATTATTAGAAATACTATTACTTATACCCATTATTGTAGACACAGTATATAGGCACTACTTATGACTAGGTGAATACCTACTTGACTTTACTGAAAAAAAAAAATATCTGATGTTCCATACATTTTGACTGCGTGTACCTATGTATTGCACTTTTATACAAAACAACAGATAAAAAAAAAATTGACTATAAATTTCTGCGTCAGGGGGAGCAAAAAAGTTCCGACTGAATTTTATTTTTCTTTTTACTTGGCTCCATAGAGTTGTAATTGGGCTATAAAATGCAAACGCTGTTTTCTAGCCCCTCTATACAAACTTACAAACAAACACATTTCTCTTTATAATATTAGTCAAGATAGATAAAGATACGCATGAAAAATTAGAACACCCGATACCCCCACATTTCCGTATTAAGATCAAATTAATTAATTTACCAAGTTATACATCAGCGATCATGGAAAAACATTACAATTAAAATGATGTATTCACTGTACCCATTTCCTGTCCCATTTCTTCCCGTGGGTGTCGTAGAAGGCGACTATGGGACTTACTAGAGAATGGGCAGCAGCGTTCTCTATGCATTTTACCACCATACTGCGATCGCCAACCCGCCTGCCAAGCGTGGCGATTATGGCAAAACCCCCCTTTTTGGGGAGGCCTCTGTCTAGCAGTGGACGTCTTTCGGCTGAAATGATGATTCACTGTACCTAACTACGTCAGAGTTAACCTCAACTCGATTCCATGTTTCTTAAATAACACTCGCATAAATAATTTGACCGCAACTTATTTTCCTAATGAACGAAGTAATATAAAGAATTACAAGTTGAATCTTGAATGGAATTGTAGCTTTTTAATAGTCTAGTCTAGTCATAGGATTTTCCTAAGTGTGTTGAGCCTTTAGGTAGTTATACACGTTTGTCTTGCCGTGGAAATCTACGGTTTTGCCGTAAATGTGAAAATCTACAGCTTTGCTTTGGAAAACAACAGTTGGTTCTCCGTGTGTAGGCATGAACGTCGATGTTTTATGGAAAGAGAGAAAGGGAGAAAAAGTACTCCCATAGGAATAGTCATAGAAACATAAAAACGTCCCGTACGAGGCCAATATACTCCTATCTCAACATAATGCTGCTAAGGTTGACAACGATGCGGCGGCACTACGGCACGGCACCCCGTAGCACTTTTAGATTGTCGAGTCCGTTAGTCAGAAACTTGAAGCTAGTTGCCCATTCCAAAACATTGATCTCTATGAAGAAGAACGGGAAAGAAACTCCAAGGACACTCTTTTAAATCAAGCTTTTCCAAAATCCTGGGTACTTACCTCTTGGAACAATGTAAAGGGAGAAATTAAATGAAGAAAAAATTCAAAACATAAGATTAAAAATAAGCCGTGGCAGTAAAGAGATGACCAATCCCAACCGACGGGGCCCGTTTACGAACAGCAATACAGTCAATATTTAAGAACGATTACCATAAGTAACGAATTGGGAAAGTACTATACACTTAACATACTAACTAAACACATAGATCGATAGACCAAAAGCATTTTATCCCCAACCCACAAATCCCAAAGATTCCACTGCTTTTATAAACAAAACAAATTCAAATTAAAGTAACTAGTTAGATCACAAACCCACCCTAATACTCACGAGACAGAAGGCTCGTCCAAGACGAAAATATATACGAACAAGTTACATCGTAAAAATATGAACGCATAAATGTTATGCACCAACTTAGTTGGATGACGTATACGACATTTGATTCCTATGTAATTCGGGCGAGCCCTTAAAATGCTATTTCCGCATTTTGGATTCAGGGCTGCGTCCTAGAATTTTGTTACAGAAGTTGCGAATTATGTGATTTTTATGTCGGTGACGTAAGGTTTAAATTGAATTGACTGATGCAAAATCGTTTGAACAACTCAAGGATACTAGAAGGTTGAATACAGAATAACTATGAAGTCAAGAAAAGAAGTAAAAATTAAGTCAATCCATTAATTTTACATTGATCGACTTGTTGATGAACATAACATTCTTGCGGAAAAGCTATAAGAAAAAAAGTAAAAAAGTCTACATGATCTGACCAAGATTATGTCTGGGCTTTAAAAGAGACTGTGACCTCTGAGTTTGTTTCAGCCTTTCTTCTCAGAGTAGTCAGATAGGAAACGACGACTTCATCCAGTTTTCAAAATATGATTTAGGTGTAAGTTTTTATTCAAACCTACTTACAGAAATAAAATTATTTGTCATTTATCGGGCTGAGCTAAAGGCGCATATACGTCAACTCTGGCGATTCCTATTCCCAGATTGTAATTAATAGAAACCATTATATGGTAACAATACTCACCCAGGCAATCAGTCTGGCTACAATCTTTACTGATTAGCAAATCTCTTAAAGGCTTTGGGACAACCCGATGACCTACAAGAATTGTATAACATTATTACCGCAACCCGAAGAAACCCTAAAAGTCTGTTACAGCATTTTAGGAAAAGGGGCAGTATCGATCTATTTGCAGCCCAGACTTTTAGTTCAAAACCTTGCGATTTTTATTTCGCAGTTCACAAGGGAGTTGAAAGTTACCGAACAGCACAAAATTGTGTGGTTTCCCACCTTTTCACGAATAATTATTTTTACATGGAATTTTTTCCCAACTTTTCTTCTATAGCCTTTTCAAACCAGGTTTATGTAAGTATTCAGAGGGTTTTTATGCCACGTGACGTCAAGTCACATGCCCTTTTAAAGTTTTGAGAACGAAACCCTAGAAGTTTCTTTTACAACAAAAAATTCAAATAGAATTTGTCTGGGCGCAGTTTGTAAAGATTTACGTGGGCTTCTATATGGAAATGCAAATTTCGTCTTTTAAATTGAAAGTTGATCTTTGAAAGGCTTTCTTATATAAGGTGGGGTTGGGATTGGGTTTCTTTGAGGAAAATCAGTTAAAGCTCTGACTATACTGAAGCGGATCGTGCTGGACGAAATTCTCTCGTGCCAACTTTGTCAACTAACTTGTCCTCTAAGTTAGTTTTTGTTGAGACTGGCAACATTAGTCGATATCTTCCTAATCTCGACGCGCTTAGTTGCGTCCTTGATTGGATTGTTTGATTGCCTTAATGTTGCCAGAGTTTATTGGTTACTAGTTTTAGCTAGCTATTCGCCCGTGAGGAGGTCGAATTATCCTACGGGGACGTGGTGCCGGAATAAAAAGTATACTATGTGTGTAGGCGAAGCCTACTGATACAAGCAATGATTACCAATGTAGTATGCACCTACACATTATTACCTGTATCATTACCTGTTTACTTTATTTAATTATATTAATCAGCTGTAAAGTAGTTTGAATTTACTCAGATTTTTGTTAAGTAGTTCAGACACCATGGTACAAGTAGCATAGATTCCGCCTAGTTAACTAATGCGTCGTCAATCCAGTAAGGAAATAAAAACTTGAACTTCCTTACACGCCGACCTTCCTCGCGACAAGTCGATATGGTCTGCTCCCCGGGAAAGTCCATTTTGCGCGTTACTGAATGGTGAATTAGCCGAGAACAGATAAGCGCACATGCTACTTGCACTATGAAAGAAAAGTAATATAACGACCGAAAATTCGGTGTTATCGTATTCAGTGTGTCGTAGCATGATGTTAAATAGCTTAAAACCTTCCTAAAGAATCGGGCTATAAAATGCAAAAAGAATTTTTCAAATCCGTCTAGTAGTTCCAGAGATTTCCTCCTACATACAAACTCACAAATATGATACGATGTGACACAAATTATTGATAACGCAACCAAGTGTATATAATCCATGATACTATTTGTTAGTTTAGCCTAGTATTACATCATTCTAGATAATTTTTCTGTTAGATATGCCAAAATGGCGTCAGTTACCTACATACAACATTCCTTCTTCTAGCCGAGGTACGTACGTATGACTTTTTTATCGTGTCGATTTGCTCTGCGCATTGGATTTTGAATGCTCTGCTTGGCGCCCAGAGTTGACAATCCAGCAGAGCATTTTCTTGACGTGCTCTGTTGGATTCTCAATGCTCGGCGCTCAATACCGAGAGTTGATAATCAAGTACGCTAAAAAAATTGTCGTGAACCTGGCTAACTTTACGTTTTCGTAAGACATTATCTTTTCGGCACATCGTATGTGACAATTAACTTTTTACCTTTGATTATGTAAAGTGATTAATGTTATCGTAAATTTTTAGTGTGCATTAAGATTAAGGTTTTAAAATTAGTACTTTAATCTACAAACCTACTTTAAGAATGTGAAATAGTTATACAGTATACTTCACACACTTGAACTACGAAACCCAGTCCTTACTGCTACTAAATAAAGGGTCTGTCAAATCCAAATTGATGGTATGAATCTGTGGTTGACTGTACAGTCAAATTAAAATTATATTGTGCATCATTTTATAAGATGTTTTAGTTACAGGTAAGTAAACTATGTTCCGCCATTGAGGCATACAAAATTATATAATCGTCTAAGGGCTGATTTTTTAATTGTCAGATAACTATTATCTGAGGAATAAATTTGTTGATTTGACAGCTTTTCTATAGAAAATATGCTTATCTGTAAGATTTATTCTCCAGATAAAAGTTATCTGACTATTGAAATATCAGCCCTTAATTAATTATTTTGCTCCCTTGTATGTACCAATCAGATAAATTATTTTTCAGCAAATTGACATACTGTGTCAATCCGCCATGCCATTTAAGAAAAACCGGTCAAAGAATGATAGTTGTGATTTGACTGACAATTTCAGTTAGCAATTAATTCGATAAACAATTAATTTCCTTGACTATACACAAAACCTTTCATTCTCAGTCAAGCGAAGGGCGTAACATTTGTATAGGCACGCTTTATTTCTTTGAAAATACAAAAGTCTGCATTAACTGGTTACTAAAACTAGGGTTGTCCCTAGTTTTTAACCCCCGACGCAAAAACGACGGGGGTTATAAGATCGACGTGTCTGGATGTATGTGTGTGTGTGTCTGTCTGACGCATCGTAGCTCCCGAACGGATAAACCGCTTTTGATTTTGTTTTTTGTGTTTGAAAGGTGAATTAGTCGGGAGTGTTCTTTGACATGTTTAATCAATATCGGTTCCGCTGTTTGAAAATTATTAGCTCTGTTCTGGTTGATGACGGGATTTGAGCATCATCCACGGGTCTGATCAAGTCGAAATTTGGTATTCTATTACTTCAATGATATTAGACGAACAAAGTAACCTTGAACTGATGCTGGAGCAACACCTGGAATGTCCAGAATACCTAAGACACTCACCAATAAACAGCAGAAGTATCGTGTTTGGGCTCATTGAAAAGGTCTCAATGAATAGGTTAATTATGGATAAATGGTGATCAGGACGAGGAATGAGGATAAATTAGTAACAAACTCCACTGTGGGAAACATACGCAACGCTGCGCAGATTTAAGCAAGACATTGCCTACCTGCAACTTAAAAGGCCAATTTTTTTTTTTTTTTTACTTTTTAGTTTTTTTTTGTATGGGTCGGGGGTTTTTTAAATTTTAGTATATGCGAAACCCGAAGCACCTGTCTAGTATTTTTATGTTAAGAATCTATGTACGAAATTTCAAAACTGTATCATGAAAACTCACAAAGTTATAACTGTTATAAGCTTGTTATGTAACCTGGGCCTCAAGTCTGCTATTACAATAGTGTCAGAATGGTCTAACATTGATTTCATAATTGTTGATTTTGACAAGTTTGGTTTGGTTTGGTTTGGTTTTATACTAATAAAATGGCGTCATTATGACTTTCCAATGGTCAGCCACTGACACTCCATTGAAAGAAATGGCATTTATTGGTAATCTCGTACCTACATCATGACAAATGAATGACTGACTTAATTTACGAAGTTCCTACTACTTTAGATTGCTTATAACACTAATAAATAATATGTAAAAATATAAATGAAATCTGGCATGAATAAATGTTCAAATTTAGTGGTAGGTTTTTCGAAAAACATTTCTACTAACGAGTTTTATAATAATAGCAATACGAAAATGCCATTATGACACAATTCTATTACGAGACCATTGACCGACCAATGATCGACCATTATGAATTTAGCAGATTACGAACTTTTAGCAAAATGACAAATGAATGACAATGGGATCGTGTTGGAATGACGAATTTATAAAAATAGCAGACTAAGGCCCCTGGTTGTCTACACTACAGCTTCGTATTATGCTCATTGATAATAATTAGGCAGCAGGTACCGTACGGCGATTGTATTGTAATTATAGTGCTGTTAACATTTTCTACTACACTTGCAAAACTTTTTTGGGAAAAAATATAACATGGTGTAAAAATTATTGAAATGGATTCAGTTACTTATTCCAAACAAACTATATTCAGGTTCCGCATTTACTAAAAATAATGTTGTATTAATTAAATAAAATTCTTTCAGTGAACTTGAACTTACGAGTTCATAGATACCTTAAAATGTTGGAAGGTTATTCACCGAGGCGTTTCTCATAAGAAATATGCAATGGTGTTGTAAGTAAAGAAAGAGTTTTATTTTCTTTCTTCAGTATTGTTAGGTAAGGGGCTCGTCGCTAAATATTAACAGTCACACGGGTTTTGTTTTATAACTTCTCCCGCTCTGGGTGGAATAGGAGGGCGTGTCAGACTTTTACTGACTAAAACGCACCCGTGTTCCTTCAGTTGCCTGTATGCCAGGGGCCACGGTATCTCTTTCGAACAACCCGATCAACGTTTTGAAAGCAGTGGTGATGAAATTAAATACATAAAGTAAAGTGCCTGACTGGGTTTGAACTCACGACCTTCCAATTGGTATGTCGTGGCCGATACCGCTAGGCCACCACTGCTATTAAATTCCGGTAACCGTACTGCTCTCAAAACGGTGAAGGAATACATCGTGAGGAAACCGGCATGTCCTAGAACCATGTGACATACACCAACCCGCACTGGGCCCGCGTAGTGGACGTAATCCACCCAATTTCTAAAAGCAGGCCTGTGTCCCAGCTGTGGGAACATTATAGGTTGATGAGGTACGGGTCGATCAAAGGTTACACTATGCTCGACGAGGTCGACGATCTATTACATATCGAGAGACCCCTCCGAGCCTCAGAAAGCACGTGAAGCCGTTGGTCCCGGCTGTCAGTTCTAGATCTAAGACAATCGTTATGGGTAGTCCGGAGGCTGAAAGTCTGACAACCGTTGTAGATGTCGCGATGCCCCCGCAAGGGTGCGTGGCGAGCGGCTTCGGGGCTAGGCCCTCTGGCCGCGGATGCACTACGGTAGTCCGTTAATACGGACCCCACATTTTCTTTGCCTGTTAGGCTGTTAGATAGTTGTAGGCAGGCGATTGTAATAACGCATGCCTATGTGAGTGGTTGCTATTTTGTGACGAATATAGGCGCGCCACGACGTTGCTATGTATCGCTGCTTGCTCCTCGACATCCAGGCGGTCTGTCACCGCTAGGTGAGATCCCCAGTTCCCTGGGGGACGATCAGCGACTAGATACCATTCGGCATTCCGACAGTGGGTTGTATTGCTCCCGCTCACCCCGATCTCAGAGCTAGCCGGTCACGGTCCGAGCTAAGAAGCAGTAATGTGTGACCTGACAATCAGTCTTGAACGACGGCTTTAAAAGTTAAAATTCGTTTCAGCAACTGGCTATGAGTGTTTGAGTGGTTAAGGACTATCATAGAAAAACACGTGCACTTAAGTGACGATGTGTGATGTGTGTGTATTTCAGGGGAATCCTTGTTCGAAACGAAACTTATAGGCAAATATTTCTAGTATGACAAAGAATTTGAATTGACCTACATACTTCAGGTTGAAAGATAGGCAGACAGATAACCGGATTATAAGAAGGCTGTTATCTATAGGAACTCGTTTTAACCAATTAATGGTAATTAACTAAGTGTTATAAAAAGCTGTTCGGTAAAAATACTTTGAAGATTTAAGAGTGCGCAACCGAATATATAAATGTGTTAAAAAAAACTTGAACAATTACTTGTGTGTTTTTTTAATCGTCAATCAGGATTTCACATTGGGTCCTTGGGCCCTGATTGCACTCGGTAAAAAATGATAAACGAGCGATCGACTTCAGCCATTAAAGGTAACAGCATAGATTTTTACGATAAAAATACAAAGGGAAAGAAAGGGATAAAAGAATTAGAATTTCCTGATGAAAGTAAGGGACTTTTCCAAAAGACATCAACGCGCAACTCATCTGTGTGCTCAAGCGTTGGGTGACGATGACGCGAGTTCCATGATTTTTGTTCACCCAAAAAGTGCTCAACGAGCCTAAAGAAGTTTTCACTTCACAAATGCGAATATAAGCAGATTCAAAATTAATAACATACGTTTATTTAGCCCTATGCCAATCTATATTTAATAGTCTATCACGTCTTGGGGTGGCGTACCAAAACCTTATTTGCTGCCCCTTGGTTGCTCAAAGAATAATTTTATAGGTAGCAAACTTCTGTACATACCTTCTTCTTCTTCCCCACAGTAGTGTCCCCTTTTATAAATCAACGAATTATTCATTATCTGTCTAGCGAACTGAGTATCTGAGACTTGTTTTGTGCTCAACGAGGGTGCTAAATGTGGTGTAATTCTTAGTGAATTCAACCCTTTTTCTTAGCTCTCCTGCTGCTGTGCAAAGCTCTCCTCGAAACCTTCCAGCATGGCTATTCACAACCATTCGATGTGCTTTCGTACCGAATCGAACATCCATCAATGTTATCATATGAGACCTATAAAGACCTGTTAAGCAGAATGGGTTGGAACACACGACTTACTACTTTACTACTCGTAAGTCGGGGTCGACCCCAAGGGGCAACACTGCTTTGGCATGATCGCACTTCAAGCAAAATATACACAGCTATATTTTGCTTTTGCTATGCTTTTAGACACTATCTGTAGCAGTGGCAATAGAAAGAAAGAAAAAATTTGAAAAAATAAAGAAATGCAGAAAGAAAGATAGAAAGAAAATTCATTAATAGCACAGAGTAAAAGGCAAGGCAACACAATACAATAAAAATACAGAAGATATCAAGATAACCAAATCATTCATCATCATTTCATCCGAAAGACGTCCATTGCTGGACATAGGCCTCCCCCAAGCTCCGCCACTTCGACCGGTTCTGTGCTTCCCGCATCCAGCGGAATCCTGCGGCCCTCAAAAGGTCATCAGTCCACCTTGTGGGAGGCCTTCCAACTTTACTTCTTCCAAAACGCGGTCGCCACTCCAGAACTTTACGACCCCATCGGCCATCTGTTCTGCGAGCAATGTGCCCTGCCCACTGCCCTTTATGTTTGACAATTCTTCGGGTTACCACTTTCTAGAAGTTGGCAAACCAAATAATAATCAAATAAAATGTGTAAATTGAGATGAAGAACAGGAAAATGTGCCTTACAAATGCGCCAAAAAGTCCGCAATTCACCGCAGACACCTTCTATTAAATCTACATTGAAACAATAGTAATTACTCTCCCTTGCTTGACAATAAAACTTATCATCTTTAATGAGTAACTTGAATAACTACGTACTAACTTAGACAAGCAACCCTCTCCATATTTAGTCATATTAGTCTCTAAAGGGCTATTTCAGACGTCATTTTAATTTATTTTCACAATATTTATTGTAATGATTTATATATTTATAGTGGCACGTCATTTGAAGTGCCAATTAATGGCCCATTCCTGCGGTTTTTCGTTGTAACGTCTCGCATGACATTTCTTTTGACGGATCGAATGATGCATAAAGCTGACGTTATTAGTGAAACCCAGGTGTTATGTGTTTATTTTAAATACGATGGTAAGTAAATTACGTTTATACTAATTACGAGCTTTAATTACTCACCATCACAGGATACTGTCATCATCTGCTTAGCCTATTTCTAACTATGTTAGGGCCGGCTTCCAATCTAACTGGATGCAGCTGAATACCAGAATTTCACATGGAGCGACTGCCTATCTGACCTCTACAACCCCGTTACTGGATAATACGATACCCCTTGGTAAGACTGGTTGTCAGACTTTCGGGCTTCTGACGACCTGTAACGACTGTCAAACATCCACGAATGACAGCCGGGACCAACGGCTTAAGGTGAATGCGCAGTGGTAGAGCGCGAAATTCAAATTTTGTTACGTTTTTTGCTATTTTCTGGTGAGTGTCAGCTTGTTCATCATCATCATCATCATCATATCAGCCGGAAGACGTCCACTACTGGACATAAGCCTCCCCCAAAAGGGGGGGAGTTGAACAAATTTCTTATGGAAAAGTGCTTGTGGAACAAATCTAACTTAGAAAGATGTATTATTGATTCTAATGATTACAAATCTGTAAATACGTACATGTTATAGTCGCAAATCATATTTTGATCAAGTAACAAGCTGACACTCACCTGAAAATTGCAAAAAAACGTAACAAAATTTGAATTTCGCGCTCTACCACTGCGCATTCACCTTAACGTGATAAAATTTGTACAAGTTTTGTTCCAAATATATGTTTTTTTTTTTGTTATTACTTAGCTACAAGTTCCAGACATAACAGTAATACTACTCAATATCACAGTCATAAATCAATGTTGGCTTCTGGCTTCCATCTTCCTCCACGATCTTCTTTTTTGGCGGGCTGTACCTGGAGTTACGTCAAGTTGACAGCTGTCAATCAAGTCTGTAAGTTTAGCTTTGTTAAACCTCTAAACGCGCCGGCTGATTTATTCTTGGTCTTTTAAGGACCAAGATATTTGAACCTAGTTGATCTTGGTTTTGGTGAAAATGTTGCACCAGAAAGAAATTTATGGAAATTGTACTTATAAATAGTATAGAACAGAGTCGCTTTTCGTGTGTCGCACAGTCATACCAGTGACTGCTTAGATCTTCTACACTAAGCATAATAGTCTTCCAGACAAAATGTCAGCCATGGCGACCAATTACAGCGGAGACTAGTCTTCGGCGCGGGAGATATTATATTGCCCATGTGTGTGCGCAAACACACTCTCTCACACTGTTAAAGAGGATTAAATGTAAATACCACTGTCCCGTACTGACCAAAATGTGTGACCCGCACTGGGCCCGCGTGGTGGATGACGGCCCATTCCCTCTCCAAGAGAGTGAGAAGAGAATTATACCGCGGGAACGTACTACCGGGATAAAAAGTATCCTATATGTTAATCTAGGTTATAATCTATCTGTGTGCCAAATTTCATCCAAATCCGTTTAGCCGTGTTTGCGTGAAAGAGTAACAAACATCCATCCATCCATCAATCCATACTTACAAACTTTCGCGTGTATAATATTAGTAAGTATAGTAGGATGTTCTCAAGGTTTAAAATCTTTAAAGGAACGTTAATTGTTATGTCGGTTTATAAAATAAAGGTGTATAGGTAACTCCCGAAGACCTAAATTACTTTAAACACATTTATTATATAGACCATCATTATTCTATTTCGTAACCGACTAAGTTACATAACAAATAAAACCAGCCCACTAAAAAAAACACAGTGAAATTTTACTTTAAACCCAGTTCTCTATGCATTGCGTTACGAGCACCAGAATTTGATACAGTTTTCACGAAAAACCGTCAATGAACTCAAAACTTGGACTAGATCAAAAACTGCGAACTATGAGAGCATGTCAATAGTGTGAAAAATTATGTAATGGAACATAGAATAGGTTCTATTTCACGTGTTGTCACTCCACGTGACTGAAATCACGTTGTACCAATGATATTGTTAGGGTTCGTCACAATGTATACAATTGTGAGCCAATTTAGTTGTTTTAACATTGTTTTGTATAGTGGTCTTGTTCTCTCGTGTATGGTTATAATTTATAATAGAGACTGAATTAATTAACTTTAAGAAGCACGTGATTTATTTGGTCCTTCGGTACGCGTGATTTGGGTATCTGTCTGAAACGTGTGTGAGGAGTATTTGTAAGGGATAAACCTCGAATTTCTCAGTATTTTTTTTAGTTTTATTCAAAATCAAAATATTTTATTTCGCATAAACCTGCATGGGTACTTATGAAACGTCAGAAGCTAGGGGCACGGTTCGGCTTCTTTGGGTCGAAGTGTGCTAAATAACCTACAACCTTCTTCAAAAATTAGGCTATTAAATTTAGAAAAAAGAAGTCCACATATTAGCGCGTTCAAACAAATAAACTCCTCAGCTTTGTTATATTAGTACTTACTTATACTTTGATTATTTTCAAAGCAGAAGGGCGGGCGTTTTGGGAGACTGTGTAGGAACCACAGACCCCCAAAACGCCCGCCCTTCTCCATTTCCCAGTGCTTTAGCTGGGAAGAAGAAGCGCCGCATTTGACTTCCTACCTGACCTCGGAAACCCAGTAACTAGGTAACATGATACCCCATGGTAAGACTGGTCATCCTATCTACTGATCAATTACCGTCACAAACTGGTTAGAAGCTACACGGTCTCACGTCGATAATATTCATGAATTAAATTTACCAAAATATAATGTTAATCAACATATTTATAAATAGATGTAAACTAATTCAATGCTCTGATCATCAATGTGGACAAACCGTGGGTTTGTTTAAATAAGTTCTATAAATATAAGGTAGGTACTTAAATGTCAAATGTATGGGAAGTTTAAATTTGTATTTTTATAAAACTCTGCTGAGCTCCGGTGTGGTGTTACTATGTGGCGGCATCTACAACGTCACATGCAAACTACCCATCAAAGACCAGGGCCCCAATTCTAGGCCCCAATTCTGTATGGTTATAATGACTCCCCGCAGAATATTACTATGTTCAAACTACGTCAATATCGTGTTGTGTAGAAACCAATGTAACGGTAAGGAATCGAAACGTCATATTCTGTATGGTTCGCGACAATTTGTGGATATTTATTAGCAGATGTCGTGTGTGATCTAAGAAATTGACGTGATTTCGAATTAAGGAATCGTTAAGGTGAATGCGCAGTGGTAGACCGCGAAATTCAAATTTTCTTACGTTTTTGCAATTTTCAGGTCAGTATCAGGTTGTATCCTGATCAAAATGTGATTTGCGAATATAACAGGTACGTGTTTACAGATTAGAGTCATTAGAGTCAATGTCTAATATATCTCTTATAAGTTAGATTTCTTCCACAAGCACTTTTCCATAAGAAATTTGTTCTTATGGAACAAATCTAACTTAGAAAGATGTATTATTGATTCTAATGATTATAAATCTGTAAATACGTACATGTTATAGTCGCAAATCATATTTTGATCAAGTAACAAGCTGACACTCACCTGAAAATTGCAAAAAACGTAACAAAATTTGAATTTCGCGCTCTACCACTGCGCATTCACCTTAAGCGGTCATAGTGAATTAGGGCCCTGACGTCACACACATCATGCAACGCGCAATCAGAGCTTACCGCGCGACTCGTATATTTACAATATCCCGACATCACTTATCGGGTTCACTACTCCACACTCGCATAATACCCAGGACTACCACACCAGCGACGCACACACAACACAAGTCGCTCGACACACCACTACGCCCCGCGACCTGTGGCGCCACTGGCTAGACCTGGTTGCGTCGCTGGGAACGGGAAAAGCACCCACTGTAGGCGAGTCCAAAACAAAACCGACGCCCTGTTGCCCGATTGGCTTTTGCTGGGCCTTCCCTAGGGGACTAGGAATCTCACCCGGCAGGAGCCTGGTCGCACGGGCGCCGAGAAGCACTTAGGGCGCTCCTACAGTCACACCACAAAAACACACCACAGAACGCCAAGGGGAGGCAAACCCCTAGGCGATTAGGTGTGCTAAGAGTACTCCCACCCCTCCCACAGGAGAGGGGGGAACCCCAAAACGGGTCTCTAATTGTGTGGAACGAGAGAACCACCAACAGAGGTCATGGCGCCAAAAGCCCCGAAACCACCCAAAAAAAACCCTTCCAATATCGTTTGATATCATCCAAAGAAGCCGAGCCCTTGGTATGTATATACCCTTTCCATTACACGTTGTATAAGGTAGGTATAAAATAAAACTTCTTTTTTTTCGATATTCATACGTAACACGTGGGTAAACTATTGCCAGCTAATTTAATTTGACCCTGTATAGATCACATTATCAATATCACTGGCTTGCCAATACGAATACTGCCTAACAACAAATGAAAATCCAACTATCTACAAACTCACACAAAAAACGTAGAATATTCTATTCAACAAACAGTTCGGTCAAGTTTTCGCCAAAACCTGCTTCTATTACATAAGCACATAAAATTATAGTATACATACAAGGTTAAAGTTTTTTTTGGTTAAACATACATAATTCATGGTCACGTGTCTATGGTTTAGAGAAACACGTAAACAATCGGTGCAATGGAAGAAAAAAGTATGGCAATAAATAATAGTTTAAAAACTAAAAAACACGCTTTAAAAACCAAACTAAAAAAGGAGAAAATAATTTAATTCAATTAAAAAGCGTGGAGTGCTTTTTGAAATATTTTTATAATCAATTAATGTCAAGCACCCCACGCTTTTTGATTAAATTAAATTATTTTCTCCTTTTTTAGTTTGGTTTTTAAAGCGTGTTGTTTAGTTTTTTAAACTGTTAATTATTTTCAATTTTTTAGTTCTGCTAACTACAAAAACGTGTTTTTTTTCAGATTTTTTTTAAATTATGAATTTTTAGTCGGTTATCAAAAAATTATAGTCTTCTGTTTCATAGAAAAGTGCAATCCCTACGCGGTCAAAATGTACGGCACAACTAACCAATATTATAAATGCGAAAGTAACTTTATCTGTCTGTCTTTTACGCTTTTTCGCCTAAACCGCTGAACCGATCGTCATGGAATTTGGCAGAGATATAGCCTGGGATATGGAGAAGGACATAGGCTACGCGATGACTGACATCCACTCGGGCGGAGCCGCGGGTAATAGCTAGTTATTATATATGTAAATACATAATAATATTAAATTCATCAGCATTAATTAGAAGTGTTAATATTTTTAAAAGTGCTAAATAACTATGTATTGACAGCTAATTAGCATTAAAATAAAAATGTACAAAAATTCGGGCATTTGATTTGATAAGGTTTTCGGACAACCGAGGTTAGGTTTTGTACTCAAAATAAAAACCGAACTGAAGAAAATAACAAGAAGTTCAAAACGAATCGAGTTGCCCTAAAATATGCCCGTAAGTGCAAATATAAATGACAAACCAATCTCAAATTATTTTACACTGCATTGCAAATTAACCAAACCTCCACAAAAATTACGACACACCATCTCAAATTTCCGACCGCATTAAAATCAAGTGTAACGTAACAAATACTTAACTAATTACACCTAAGTGGATTATTAGACACGTGACGCGGTGGTGACCTTGGCCGCCAGTGTACCACGTTCTCGCATACTTCTGCCCTGCACCATGTTACACTGGCGTGCAATGGAATGGCATGTTTTTGTTTGAAATTGGAATTGGAATTACTGATAACAGTGTTATGTGGTGTGGTAGTTACGTTGGCTGCATTGTTTTTGTGAAGGTTATATTTTTTTGTACTGTTGGTAGTAAACGACATAATGTTTGTAGGTAAGTATGATGTAATACTCGTAGCACATGGCGTTATGTAGTTTCTGCATACCCATAAGAAAAAGGAGTAAACTTTTACGTGTTTTTTATTAAACCAAGCTATAAATTTTCATCAATTTCCGGTTTATTTCATTACTAGCTGCCCGCGATTTTTATTTAGTTTTTTGCTTAGAGTACGTTCTGACTTTGTTTTCTTTTTGCTCGGCTCCTAAGGCTCCTAGCGTGATGTTAAATAGCCTACCGCCTACCTCAAGGTTTGGGTTAACAAATGCAAAAGATTCTTTTCAAATCTTGCTGGTAATTCCAGAAATTAGCACGTTCGAACAAACAAACTTTTCAGCTTTATTATTACTACTTAAGTAGAATCTACATACTAATAATATATCTGAAAAGTTTGTTCAAGTCATCTACATTGTAGATGATTTTTTTATGCACATAGATACACGTGTAACTACATGAAATCATAGTGTAAAAATATACTATTTCAATAACTAGGTACAAAATACAGACATGTTTGGAAAATTCACTCATGTAGTCATGTCCCATTGAGAATAAGTAGATAAGGCATGTATTGAAAGGCACGTTTTTCCATACATTTGGATACATTCGGTTACATAAAGAGAAATACACGGTACAGTGGCGTGCAAAATAATAATACATTCCAATTACTTCACTGTTTTATGGTATAATCTAGTTTTCTAGATTTCCGGGTCGTGGCCTAGTCATTAGTATGCTATCTAAACTAATATAATAAATAGTAAAGGATTTTTCATATGTTTGTTTGTTTGTTACGCTTTCGTGGGTTATTGTGGCTTGGTTATGACAGTCGCACGGTTCGATCGATTATGATCAGCTACGCTTGTCGTGGTTGGTCCGTGGGTGGGTGACCATCTTTACATAGGACCTAGCTCCGTCCGAGTATCGGATTGAAACTGATTGTCAGACTTTCGGGCTTCTGACGACCCGTAACAGCCGGGACCCAACGTTCCCCACCCATCTATCGATCGTCAGTGATCGATCGACCCATGCGGCTATTACTACTTAGCCACAATCCTCTCCCCCTTGTAATGAGAGGCTTCTGATGGTACTATTATGCGGAGGACTAATACGTATTACTTTCCAATCTAATACAAACAAAAAACAACATAATTAGAAGTTATTAGTCACCGGCCACCGCAGATGTAATATAGTTAACTTCATATTATGACTAAGAATTTTTACTGTACCTACATAATGAACACAATTATGTACATTATGAAATACGGATTAATTATCTAGAGTCAACTGTGATAATAGTTTAGTATGTGGGCCAATCTTCATGCATGGACAAATGTCGATGCCTAAGAAAACTTTTTCCAAAAAAAAGTCGGTTATTTTTTTTTGGATAAAGTTTTTGTTTTTCACTTTTAAGTTAATATACCTACCACACACCAATTCAAAATTTCATCATCCTTGGGTCTTGCCTTGGTCAAAACAATGCATATTTATGCGATAGCAGCAATCGAGGTTAATTTGCTGTCATTTTTTGAAGAGTTCCGTTGTCTGTCTTCGAAACGCATCATCAGATCTATATGAAATTTAAATGGGACCATTTCGAACAATAAAAGAATTTTCCGTTCGTTTTCAAATTTCGTTTTCAAATCCGTCTATATATGACGCAGCTATGCCCGAAAATACATTAAAAAAAAACATGTCGAATTGATAACCTCCTTCTTTTTGGAGTCGGTAAAAAATTCCCTCGAATTTTTTTTTTCTGAAGAATTCATTTAATCGGATTAAATGAACTTAAAGGGTTGTATTTTTGTTTTTGATGATAAACATTCTGTAAATACATACCTACTTGTTACTGTAGCGAATTATATTTTATTTAAGATACACCTGGCAGTGAACTGCAAATAGCAAAAAACATTAGAAAATATGAAATTCACGTACAATTTTATATGCGCTTTATTTGTGCATTTTTTTTTTCTTAAGGCATTTCTTTCAATAATGTCGAATATCCTCGGGCATAATAAATCTAGAATATATTAGGTCTTTACCTATGAAATTGCCGTTTTGCAGTACTGGCCATTTCAAATCAAAATAATTTTTGTTTGGGTAAGAATTCTAATTTCAAATTAATTTTATTTTAAAAACATGGATTTTTTTTTCCAAAAGTAGTCATTTGTTTATTGATTAGTGTTACATTTTCATCGCATTTCAATCTTTTTCGTCATCATGGATACGTTAAAAATTCGAGTAATTATGGAATATGAGTACCGTCGTGGCAGCAACGCGGCACAAGCGGCACGCAACATCAACGACGTTTACGGAGCTAACACTACAAACCAACGCACCACCTGTTATTGGTTTGCTCGCTTCCGTTCTGGAAATTTCGACCTGAAAAATGAACCTCGCGGTCGTCCGAAGACTTTGGTCGACAATGACGAATTAAAGGCGATTGTGGAAGCTGATGATACACAATCTACGGCTGAATTAGCAGCAGCTTTCGACGTTAGCGTCAAAACAATATTGGTCCATTTGCGTCAAATTGGCAAGGTAAAAAAGCTTGACAAATGGGTGCCCCACGAACTCAATGATCGTCAGCGCGAAGTACGCGTCGAGACGTGCCTTGCACTGCTCAACAGACACACAAATTAAGGAATTTTGAACCGCATTGTTACCTGCGATGAAAAATGGATTCTGTTTGATAACCGCAAGCGCTCAGCAAGTTGGTTGGATCCTGGTTCAGCACCTAAACAATGCCCTAAACGAAAACTTACCCCTAGAAAAGTGATGGTCACTGTTTGGTGGTCTAGCGCCGGTGTGATTCATCACAGCTTCTTACCAAACGGGGTGAGCATTACTGCAGATGTGTACTGTGAAGAACTGAACACAATGATGGAGAAGCTGGCACATCTCCAACCAGCATTGGTCAATCGCTCGTCTCCGCTGCTCCTGCACGACAACGCGCGACCTCATACTGCACAGCAGATGGTCTCCAAGTTGCAAGAACTGGGGTTGGAAGCTCTCCGTCATCCGCCCTACTCACCAGACCTTGCGCCTACAGACTACTACTTTTTCCAGAATTTGGATAACTTCTTGGCGGGAAAAAAAATCAATACCCGAGAGGCAGTACAAAATGCCTTTGAAGAATTTGTTGCCTCCCGTCCAGCTGATTTCTTTAAGAAGGGCATCAATAAACTGCCACTGCGATGGCAAAGATGCATTGATTGCATGGGTGATTACTTCGATTAATACAAATAAAAAATACATGAAAAAAATTCGTTTAAATTTTTTCATACAAAACGGCAATTTCATAGGTAAAGACCTATTACTAGTCTCATTATGCAAATACCTACATATAACGTTATGTAATAACAAATTAAGTATGCAGTGACTAATATAACAATAATAATGTTTATTTGTTTATGTCGGTCACGTTTTGTAGTGATTGCAGTTCCTTTCACGTGGTGTCATTAAGCAGTGTACAGTCACCAAAAGAGATAAGTAACCAGCAGGCTTAGCACTTGCAACATGTTATCGACGGAAGTGTAGACAAAAATGACGTTCCGTGTAGACAGTAGAAAGTTTTCAATGTCACAACTGTCAGTTGTCAGTGTGATTTTGACAGTTTGAGATTTTCTTCTGAAGTAGTCTACTTACATAAAAAAAGACCTAGACAAATATTGTTAGAAGTGAAAGACAAAATGACAGATTATAGAAGGATTTCTTCGGTGCTATGTCAAAAATGGAGAAACAAAATGTCACTTTGTGAAGAAAGAGCTGTGTCTATTCTTCGTAGAAATAGAAAGCGTCATGCTAAGCCTGTAGGTTAGTTGGATATAGCTGAAGTTTAGTAAGAACTGATGGATTTTTTCGAATAACTTTTTATTTAATTAGTGGAAAACTAAGAATTTCTTTCATCATCACCATCATCATTTCAGCCGAAAGACGCCGACTGCTGGACATAGGCCTCCCCCAAAAGGGGTTTTTGCCATAATCGCCACGCTTGAAAGGCGGGTTGGCGATCGCAGTATGGTGGTAAAATGCATAGAGAACGCTGCTGCCCATTCTTTAGTAAGTCCCTTAGTCGCCTTCTACGACACCCACGGCAAGAAATAGGATGGTGCTATTCTTTTACGTCCGGCACCACACGGATTAGAATTCCTTTATCAATTTATATTTCATTCGAAAACATCCATGGGTTTGTCTCTGGTCACTTATCATTTTTGGTGAATATATCTACATGTCAGTTTGTTTGACTAACCCTTATTATTTTGTTGGCACGAAGATTATTGAGCATTGTCTGTTTCTTATATGAATTACGAGTAGTAAGAATTAATCAGTGACGAAGGGTTCACAAGTGTCTGGTCGTCATTCGTTCGATGGTCGGGAGCGCCGAGTCGTGAGATGCGGTGATCTCCTATGAAACCGCCATTTCGCAGAACAAGGCTGCGGTGAGGGAGAGGGAGATTGAGACCACTCTCCTAATCCGCAGCAGGCGGGTCGAGCGTCGGTGGAGGGCAGACAACGCGCAGGTCCTGATGAACAGTGGCCTCAGGGACGTCCGCCCGCATTCATCAGGACCCGAGGCGGCGGCGCGTGCTGCTCCACGTGCGCCCCGCGCAGGCGTCGTGGTGCTCTTACACCTCACACCCCCCACCACCCTGAGATGGCCCGTAAAAGCGGGCCAGCACCAGCCGAGTATTGTGGAAGTTCCCATGATTCCTGGTCCAAGTGTGGGAAAACTGGGAAGGGAATACCGGGGTGGTTTTTAGTCAATAAGAGTTTGACAGACCCTTCCGCTTACCCCAGGGCGGAGGACATTTATGAGGATTTTCCAACCCGGAACAAAAGAAAAAGGGTTCACAAGTGTGGGGCACGGCAAATTGAGGAGATAGATTTAAAGTCTCGGAAACCACGTTAAGCCGTTAGAAAGAAAGAAAGAAAAAGTATTTATTGGACTCGCACAGGAATAACACTAACTTAACTACAACACGTTCACGTCCTGCACCTGGTGTCTCTCCGGTCGTATCGGATTGCCGACCCATCGGACTATAAGAGAGAGGGAAGCAAGACAGCACCTGTCTGCGCAGATGCACTATAACACCTCCTGCGCCGAAGGCTCGTTTCTTGAGATTGCCTGCCATGGCCGAAATACGGTCTAGGAGGCTTTTGATTATCATGTCGATAACAATACTAAAAATGTTAATAACACAGATATCGATTTTATTTTTTGTTCAGGATCGATTGAGTTTACATAACATAAGTCAATACTCGATAAAATACGTCGATTATTACATAACAGATAGCGATTATCGGTAATCATCGGTAAATGTTTGAGTTAGATTAAGGTTAAGTACGGTCAGTGATAGTAGTAGTGGTAGTTGCTTGCGTAGGCAATTTCTTATCAAAGCTGTAGTCTTTAAAACTATTATTATCTGTTATTATATTAGCTTGTGGTTTCTCACAGCAGGGTGAATAACTCCTTAGACCATGTTGGTACAGATCGTAAAGATATCGTGGCAGGATTTTATCGCGCAAGAGATTTTCAACTCCCGGTGTAGAACTGAGCGTTAAGAATCCAACAGACTACATCCCAGCGCGTCGAATAAAACACACTGTTCGATATTCAACTCTTGGCTAAAAGCTGTGCGTTGAAGATCCTGTGCGCGTATGATGATGATGATGATGATGATGGGACTCCCTTTTCCGCACGTAGACTCCCATTCGGTCCGTTGTGCGTGGGGATTCTGGCTAACAAAGCCAGCCTAGCTCCGCCCAAAAGCACAGAAGCTTCCTGGGAGCTTTACAGGCTTCGCGGAGCGACCTCACTGTTCCGAGGATTTCTTCACGTTGAGAAGCCACGGCCTCGCATTCTAGGATGACGTGGGCGGCTGATTCCTCGGCGTCAAGGCAGCCTCCTGTGCGCGTAATAATCCCACCGCGACATTTACATATTACATCTCAGTTGATAACACAATCTAAGTATTACTTACTTACTTTAACATAATACATGATATTATATCGTTTTAAATATTGAGGGGCTTGATGTTGGGCCGTTGGTCCCGGCTGTCATTTGTAGATCTTTGACAGTTGTTACGGGTCGTCAGAAGCCCGAAAGTCTTACCATGGGGTATCGTATTACCCAGTAACGGGGTTGTGGAGGTCAAACTAATTATTGTAGTTAGCAGTGGTGGTCCAGTGGTAACTGACGCGACTTACGAGATGTAGGCCGTAAGTTCGAACCCCGACAGAGGCGCTTTACTTTGTGTAAAATATTTCATCACCATTGCTCTCCAAATGGTGGAGGAAAACATCATGAGGAAACCGGCATGTCCTAGAACCAAACAAATTCGAAAACATGTGACATCTACCAACCCGCACTGGGCCCGCGTGGTGGATTACGGCCCGCTCCCTCTCACAGAGAGGAGGCTTTTGTCCCAGCAGTGGAAAAGTTATAGGGTGGTTATGATTGGTATGCCCGATAGGGTCCATAATCACCAAGTCTCTGTAGGTGAAACCTACCACTAAGTTCATTTTGTAGAATGGAGTGTTGAAATGTTGGCAATGTGGTAGCAATAAAATAGCAACACATATATCGACGGTTAAGAATCAATAATGTCTATCTCAATTTTTTACATTTTCTACTTTTTTAAATCAGTGGATTTAAAGTCCAATTTGGCATAGGTTATTCAAGCTGCTATCTCAAAATTCACAATATTTCCTAAATTATTTGCCATAGAAATACCACCGATGTTAGGAACGCGTAAATTTTTCTGCCAATATGGTCTATCTCTCCTTAAAAAACGCCTATATCTCGCTGCTGTGTGTGCGTGCGTAACTTATTTTCTGAAGCAAAGAAATGTTTTTTTTATCTACTGTAAAGTTGACTTTTGTGAGATAGACACTATTGATTCTTAACCGTCGATATGTTTTAAAGTAAAAGTTTGCAATTTATGTTCTTTTATTATTTCTAAATTAATTTAACCTACCTAAATTTTTATTTATGTAGTAGCTTTAATTTTATTCTAAGTAGGTAATCTTCATTTAATCGTTTAGCTGTGCCCTTACAGGGTTCATATTTTTTTACCTAGCTTAAAGCCCTTTGTAACATCTTTAATACAATATAGAATGCAATAATTGAATATCAATATGAATACATCAGGCTATAGAAAATTCTACAAATAATCAGATCCAATAGAATTTATCATTATCTGTTAAATAATTAAGATAAAACGTTATCTAAATCGTGACATAATTCGTTTAACTATATCACAATTTATCACGTCTTATATAATTGGAATGCGCAGACGCATGTGCTGTGTGCATTTATTATTACGTGGGTATTTGATTGTTTCAGCTCAAGATAGCTAGCACATAAGATGACTATCTACCTACAGTAGACACTATTGACGTGAAATTTTTCAATAGCGGTAGAGTTGCTGATGCGGATCACCGAAGGGAAGCCGGTAAAAATCGTGTTATATGGTACCTTCGCCACTGCTACTCTTTTTAATATTAGCTTGTCGATAGCAATCTACAGAATGTAGCTACGAGCTTGGCAATTTCAGCAGCGTCCATCAGCTCCTGTAGCGTGCAGACAGCAGGACACGCTGGACAAGACATTGAGTGCCCCATTGTTTGGGGGACAGCACCACATTGAATATTTATACTAACGAGCTACCAACTTACTTATCGTATTTCTACAACGGCTTTCAATAGAAATGACATATCTAAGCAAAAATCTCGGTAGCTATGTCAGTCCCATATTGGTTTGACAGTTCCAACACCATTTTTGCTAATATAATGTCAATTTGACTAGACCCTGAAAGCTTACTAGCTAGTAGACAGAATAGTTTTATTGTGAATGTCTGCGTCTCCCATGTGCCTCGGAAAACACGTTAATCCGTTGACCCCGGCTGTCATTCGTGGATTTTTGACAGTCGTTACGGGTCGTCAGAAGCCTGAGAGTCTAACAACTAGTCTTATCAAGGGGTATCGTTTTACCCAGTAACTGGGTTGTGAAGGTCAGATAGATTAGTCGTTCTATGTAAAATACTGGTATTCAGCTGTGTCCTAGAATGGAAGCCGACCCCAACCCGGCCGTTGATTTGAATCTGAACACATCAGTTCTTTGGCAAGAATGCGTTGTATTGAGGAAGAACGAAGAGAAGAGAAGAGAAGAAGAAGAAGAAGAGAAGAGCGAGAAGAGAGAAAAGAGAAGAGAGAAGAAGAGGAAGAAAAGAAAAAGAAGAAGAAGAGAAGAGATTCTGCGTGGTTGTTCCGCAAAGATCTAAGTATAATAGGAGAAACTGACTGACTGACATATCAACGCACAACTGAAACTGCTATGACTAGGAACGTGAAATTTTGCACACGGTTTCTTTATACAGGAAGTGGCTTGAATAGTGGTCCACCGTTAAGGATTCGATATACCAGATAATTTACTATTACATGTTACAATTTTAATCATTTTTACCCAAGGATTCCGAAAATATTTATTTTAAGTATGTTTTTTATTTACGAAATTTCTACCTTTTGTAACCAGTAAAAAATGAAAAAAAAAATGGTTTTTGTTGAAACTACAACAAAGTAATTTCAAAACCATATTTTTTAAATGCTAACCGAAATTTCTATTCGATATTAAAAAAAAAATAAACAAAAAAATATTATCGGAATCCTTGGGTAAAAATGGTTAAAATTGTAATATGTTATAGTAAATTATCTGGTATATCGAATCCATAACGGTGGACCACTATTTACGCCACAGCCTGTATAACGAAAGCACTAAGAAGGGGTTTTTGGAAATTCGACCTTTAAGTGGGTGAAAATCCAAGAAAGACTGTATGAAAAATATTTTTCCTTGAGTTAATAAACTTGGAAATTGACACGAATACGAATCTGAGTAAATTATTTTGTTTTTCCGAGGGTCTCAAAGTTTGTATGGAAGAATTGTCACGCAAAGTACGATTAATTCGAATTTTATATATAGTAAAGACCAAAAAACTTTTTCCAAAAAAAAAGCAACCGACTTCCAAAAAAACACTACAAAGTGAAAAATAACTTTAATTTCGGAAGTCGGTGTCTTTGGAGCTGTTTTTGAATTTTTTGCCACCGCCTTCCGAAATTAAAGTTATTTTTCACTTTGTAGTGTTTTTTTGGAAGTCGGTTGTTTTTTTTTGGAAAAAGTTTTTATTTTTCACTTTTTAGTGGTTCACATAAAATTTGAAGAGTTCTCGCTATTTCTCCAGGATCCCATCATCAGATCCTGACTTGATGATCATGGGACCACCTGGGAAGTATACCCTTTCAAACAAAAAAAACAAAATCCAAATCGGTCCAGCCATCTTCGAGTAATCGGGGAACATACATAAAAAAAAAAAAAAAAAAAGGTTCCGACGAATTGATAACCTCCTCCTTTTTGAAGTCGGTTAAAAATAAATAAAGAAATAAATGACTTTGAGTTGTTCAATAATCCACCAGTGAAAAGGAGTAGTCAGTAAGTACGATATCCACGCAGAATTACTCGCGGGCAAAGTGCTAATTACACCATAAAATACCATTAGTAACTTAAAATTCATGTAACGTAATCAAATTTTAAAATGACCTTGTATTCCTACCTTTGAAACAAAATCATACAAAATCCTATTGTAGTTTGTTTGTCAAAGGCGTTTCCTATCTGAAAATAGTGTACAAAACATGTATGAAACAACACAATAATTAATATTAAAACAATACGTTACAACAAAGATGTTATTATGAAGTAACAATGGGATTTAAGTTTGGTTATTAAAGGAATTTGTGGGCTTTCCTTTAACTCGTGATGTGTTTAGAAATTATTGGCAATTAGAGGCGTTATGTATGACTTAATACCTATTCAATTGTTGTTGTTAAGGTATACCATAACCATTATCAGCTAATAATGTTCCCACTGTTGGGTCACAGTCGTCTTCTCAAAGAAAGGGAGCGGGCCGTAATCCACCACGAGGGCCCAGTGCGGGTTGGTGTATGTCACATGTGTTCGAATTTTTGGTTCTAGGACATGCCGGTTTCCTCACGATGTTTTCCTTCACCGTTTTGAGAGCAGTGGTGTTGAAATAATTTACTCAAAGTAAAGCAGAGCCAGCACTGCTCAGGTTTGCCCGCGTTGACGACGGAAATTATCCCGCAGCAAAGAACTACAGTGATGAAAACCCTTTGTATTAATCCAGGTTATGAACTATCTGTGTGCCAAATCTCATCCGAATACGTTAAACCGTTTTTGCGTGATAGAGTAACAAACAATAAGGTTACAAAAAGGTCAAATTTGCGGGTACATACAACTTATGATCAGCATTAGACATTATGACGAAAAGAAAAACAAAAACAAAAGCTAGAATTTCTCTACGTGTACTATCTACCAGCTACAACTATACAATTATTGTAAGCACGAGACCCGATCACGTTCCTGAGCTCACGTGCACACAAACACACATAGCATTATTTAGTAATTAAATAGTTTACTACAGGTTTGTTATGTTTAATGATTGGGTAACCTGTGTTTTTGTAGAATTTGGATATGAGCAAATAATTGCTCATTTCAAAAACGGTCATAAAAATATTTTACTGTGTCACCCTCATGGGTCTATCTGAGGTTCTGGGTTCAGTGCTATTGAGCTTCTATGTTAGAGGTTTGCGTACTTAGTCCTTCAGGTGGACCATTGTGGGCCATGGCAGCTGTCGCTGGTTATTCTAACCAGCCCATCTCCCTCCAGAAGTTGATTACATCACCTGGTTTGTTAAGAGCTTAGGGTACCCAGGTACTTCAAGAGTTTCTGTCCTAATCTGGGTGATGCCTGTGCATTCAAAGAGCGCATGCGCAACGGTTTCCTCAGCGTCGATGCAAGCCCTGCATAGGGGACTGTCCGTTATGTCAATTGTGTAGAAGTGTTTGTTTAGCGAGCAGTGTCCCGCGATGGTCCCCGTCACCAGGTGCAGGCTGTTCCTATCCAGGCGTAATAATCGTTTGGTGTGCTTTTGCACTAGGAAATTCTTTAAAGCAGCCCGAAAACCTTGATTTACGCTCAGCTAAAGGCTCGCCCTCTATTATATGAGACTTAAACATAACGGTCACTATGTGCGTATACTACACTCTATATACGTACTCCTTCAGGGATTTCAGCTCGATGTCGTATTTTGTTAACAAAACTCGACAACACTTGTATTAAAATAACCTCAAAATGGTGGCGCTTCCCTCTCCACCGCGCGCGATGCGGCTCTGTTCTCGTAATTAATTCTTTATTCCTTTAGCTATCCAGTGGTATAATTTAATTTTGGATGTAGACGATAGATTCGAAACTACAATGCCAAACTGTATCCCCCGATTTTGTTATCATTAGATTTTTTGGATTGCCCCCGTATGGTTGCAAATTTAAAGACGTATTCACGTCAAAACTCAGTAATTTTCAGCATAAAGATAAGTATAAAGGCAATACGTCGTCTTTACCAGAAAAGGTCTTATTGTATTCTATTCTATGCGTGGTAATGCAGGCGAGGAAGTAGATAGATAAATGAGGGAGGCGTATATAAATGAAAGTCAATAATATTTTTAATGATCATTAGTCTCTGATCACATTAGGTAATTAACAATAATTTAAACGACGTTATACCACGAATCAATCAACTCATTGCATTGCGAGGGTAGTCACAATCTCAGAACACTCAATATCACAGTCTTAAATCCATGTCGGCTTCCATCTCCTTTCGCGATCTTCTTTTTGGCGGGCTACCGCTGCCTTAAGGCTCGTTCAGACTAGCGCGACGCGACGGTCGCGTGCGATTCGGCGATTTATATCCTTAGACCAATTTCTATGAAAACGCGCGCGACCGTTCACACAGGCGCGACCTGTAGCGCCGCGTCATGGTCGCCCCGCGACGACTAGCGCGACAACAAATGGTACATTTTGTATGGCGTCGCGCCGAATTGACACGCGACGACGCGAATCGCGCGCGACGGCGCGAATCGCGCGCGACGAGCTGCGCGACAACAATGTTACATTTTGTATGGTGTCGCGGCTGCGCGAACGCGACTCGCGCCGTCGCGTGCGAATCGCGGCGCGACACCACGCGAGAGGGTATAAATAGCGGTGCAGTCCAAGCTGAGCTCAGTACTAGACGAATTTTCGTCAGAGGACAAAGGTAGGTCTGTGCTCGTTTGCGGCGCGGGGTTAGGTTAGGTTAGGTTAGGGAGGGTGAGGAGGGTCCCTCTCTTAGAAGGGTCCCTCCCATAGTAGGGTCCCTCCCTTAGGAGGGTCTCTCCTCTGAGGAGGGTCCCTCTCTTAGGAGGGTCCCTCTCTTAGGAGGGTCCCTCTCTTAGGAGGGTCCCTCCCTTAGGAGGGTCTCTCCTCTGAGGACGGTCCCTCCCATAGTAGGGTCCCTCCCTTAGGAGGATCCCTTCTCTGAGGAGGGTCCCTCTCTTAGGAGGGTCCCTGTCTTAGGAGGGTACCTGTCTTAGGAGGGTTTCCCTCTGAGGAGGGACTGTCTCCGAGGAGGGTCTGGCCTATGCGGAGGGTTTGGCCTCTGAAGAAGGTTCCCCCCAAGAGAGTTTTTTTTTTTTTTTTTTTTTTTTTTTTTTTTTTTTTTTTTTTTTTTTTTTTTTTTTTTTTTTTTGTACGTGGCCTGGTTTGTTTAGTGGTGCGGGGTCACATTAATACCCTAGGTGGAACTTCGAAAGTTCGATGACCCTGTACGACGCCCCAGTGTGAGCAGCTCTCCGAGCCAACGACGAACTGCCAACCATTTAGCGGAAAATCCATGCCACAGTATAACATATTGCAGTTGATCAACTGAATTAGTTTTGCTTAGGTTCGCAATTTTTTCCTTACTTTTAGGTACATTTTATGGTACAACTACAATTAAGTACAATTAGTACTATCGACGTCTCGAAGTCGGCAGTGCGAATAAGTGGGTTCAAGTGAAAGAATGGCCATTGCAGTTCTCTCACCTCTATTGTGCTGATATCGGTGTCAACCACTGTCTGCGACGACATAGCTGACAATAACAACTCTATGTAAAAGCGTTTAGTAGGTACTAAACCTATGCGAAAATCTGACCGCCCCAGTATTGTGGCGGTGTCGGAATCGGTTAATTTAAACGAAACAAAACCAGAAATGTATTTTCATTCCAAACTAGCTTTTGCCTGAGGCTGGTAGTTCCAGAGATTCACATTTTGAAATATAAGAATATTAAAAAAAATAGCCTACCGGTATCGGGAACAGGGTCAAAACTACCGGTGGTCAGGGCTCCAGAGAGAATAATCTTCTAACTATGCGAGCCGAGTCCAGGGGTACCGCTTTCTGGATCAAGCCCTTGCTCCAGCTGCCCAACGAGAGCCTCCTTAGGTTTTTGTCGAGGCTCTTTGCTATCAAACCATTGGCTGTTATGACTATCAGTACAATGATCGCTGAGTCCACATCCCACATGTTGACAACCTCGCGAGCTAAGTCTAGATACTTGATTTGTTTATCTTTCTGGGCTTTCACGAGGTTCCCGTTATGTCAACGATCATTGCACGCCGCTCTAGTCGATTCACCACCACTATATCAAGCCTGATAATCCCAATAAGCCTATTGGCAACAATAGTCCTGTCAGTGATGATGGATCGATCCCAGTACAGTGTGACATGTCCATTTTCTAGAACTGGGTCGGGCACATACCTGTAGTACGGCACTTCCGATTCCACAAGGCTGTATTTCAGAGCTTTATTATTATTATGATTGCTACGGGTTTCGACCTCAGCACTAGCTGTTTCTCACACGGATAACTGTACGTCAATTGCTCCCACGTTACCAGTCCTGTTCTCTTAGTATACTTAGACTGTTGAGAGCAAAACTATAATAAAATTAATGTAACGTTGTTGTGTACAGGGAAGTTTTATATAATCTGGCTGTCGTACAATATACTGTAGTGCATTGAGGTGTCTTACGACTTCCACGCGAACGAAGTCGCGAGCAGAAGCTAGTCACAGATACACATGATTTTGCGGCTGTTAGGTGAAAATTTTAAAATGCAATGGTTTTAACATTGCAATAGGAACCCTTGTGCAATTTGTTCTTTGAGAAAATAAATGTCTTTAAACCGAACTCATGCTTCCAGAGCCGGAGGTTAGGGCTAAGCGTTAGTAATTATCAGTGAATTTAAGAATTTTATCAAGTAGACAAGCCGCGGGCCCGACTGAATTTTTCTACGACAAAGATGGTGGATTTCCATACAAATTTTCATCCACTATTTTAACTTCTTTAGTGGTAGAATTTTCAAAAATGCTGAATTTCAGATTTTTATTAAGTAGAATGAAGATCAGTGGTGGCCCAGTGGTAATGGCCGTGACTTACGAGTTGTAGGTCGGGAGTTCGAACCCATGCAGGCATTTTACTTTGTGTAAATTATTTCATCACCACTGTTCTCAAAACGGTGAAGGGAACCATAAATTCGAAGACATGTGATACTCACCAATCTGCACTGAGCCCGCGTGGTGGATTATGGCTCACTCCCTCTCACAGAGAGGAGGCCTATGTCCCAACAGTAGGAACATTATTGGCTGATTATGAGTTGATCAAGTAGAATAGACTAAAAATGGTCGTACTGTTTCGCTTACACTGTAACCATATTCTTTTGTTTATGATGTTTGCCACCGCTCAGAAAGAACCGTAAATATTGTGACAACATATGAAGGAATAATTGCTGTACTTTATTGTCTAGTGACGAACCTACTGCTTTAGTTATCATTTATCGAATTTTTTGAATTTATTTTAAGACATCAAAATTAATTTAGTACATATTTTTTATCCGTCCCGGGTCTTATCAGATTACGGACGCATTGGACTATTTACCAAAACAAAACTGTCATAGATGCGAGTATATGACATAGATACAAACCTGATTGGGAACATGAGCACCAGTTATACTATCAGCGCATAACCTGACTGACTGTTATTATTTTATCGTATCGATAGTGACAATGACTGTTTGTGTGGGTCAGTGTGTTTGTATTCAAAATAGAAAGCCAATAAATGTTATAATAATAATTATGTTAAAATAATAATAATTTTATACTAATATTTAAAAATGTAATTTATATGTGTATTGAAAGTAATAAAGGAAATAATTATGTTAAAATCACAGATTTGAGAAAAAATCTTGTGTTGCTATCTCCGCTATTCGAGAAATATCATTCCGACAGTTTTTATCGTGTTCCATAGATTTGGTCGTGATAGTACCTATAGCACTTTGGTTAAAACACCATTTTTTTTTCTAATTTTTACTGTGGTGTCAGAATGAAAGTTGTTTATATTATTAGTAGGTATACAACCGACAACCGAACACGTTATGTAATATTAATGATAGTAGTGAAGACAGTTCGGTGGAGAGAAAATATCATTATTGATATGGATAAATCTGATTAAAAAATTCTTAGAAAACTGCGTTTTGTACAAACTTCTTCATAAACGATGATTAAAAATTAAATACGACTCTCACTTGACTATTATTTTATCGATAATAATTTGTAATGTGTCAACACTATTTTAAGATGACAATTAAACGTCATCATATTGCCTAGAAATAATCACATTTTCGAAAACAATTTTATTAATTAAAACTATAATATAATTACAAGATATTTTTTGAGGTGGTGCCGCCCGTGCAGGGCTTTTGCTGTCAAGCCAACTACGTGACGTAGCGGCCAAAAAGTAGGTTGCGGTGAGGTGCATCGCAACTGAGTATCGTATAGGAGACATCGGGGCTGAGGGTTACAGGCTGCAGTGGAGGAGGATTGTCGGTGTTTCTGAGCAGCGCTCTTCCCTTCCGTGGCCTGGACGGGGCCGACACCGTTTGATGGCGGACACGGTGGGGCCGCAGGGGAGGAGTGTCAGTATAGCCGCTCTCCCTATCTCCTGCGGCCGAAAACTGGTAGGCGGCACGGCCAGTGGGCTGACCCGTCGCAGGAGGACCAAGGGTGCCATGCACGTGGTCATCTGGCGCCCGTTTGCTATTTGGTCCCTGGGGTGATTACGGCGTGCCATGTGTTCTAGTCGGACGGGGCGGCAGGGTCGCGGATGTTCCCGTGTTCCAGCCACAAGCGGCACTGGAGGTCACCGTAGAGTTTTAGTGACAAAAAAAAAGTGCCGCTTGTGGCGGAGACACGAGAACATCCGCAAACCTTCCACGGCCGTCCGTCACCGGACCCTCCTGAGGAGGCTACCCTCCTTATATGGTAGTTCCTCCTCGGAGAGGGGACCCTCCTCAGTAGGGAGTCCCTCCTCGGAGAGGGGACCCTCCTCAGAAGGGAGTCCCTCCTAGAAGAGGGGACCCTCCTCAGAAGGGAGTCCCTCCTCGAAGAGGGGACCCTCCGCAGAAGGGAGACCCTCCTCGGAGAGAGGACCCTCCTCAAAGGCGAGACCCTCCTCGGGGAGAGGACCCTCCGCAAAAGGGTATTATAATTTAAGTATTTCAAATAATTCGCAAACCAAACTCTTAATCCCTAGTAACAATGTCTGACTGACCGATAGGTAGGCGGTCGCTACACGTTAAATACTGGTATTCAGCTGTATCCAGTTAGACTGGAAGCCGACCCCAACATAGTTGGGAAAACGCTAAGCAAATGGTGATAAAGCAATTTTTTGGTCAGTCAATTTTGATATTTTTGAATTGACAAATTCAGGCTACTCATTAGCATATTATGATTGTAGTTGTTTAGTATCTACAGCATTTTGTGAGTGATTGGGGGAAGGTAAACCAGTCTTTTAGGTATTTATAATTCAGTTCTAAACGTTTTCACGTATTGCATTGTTATACTTGTGATAACTTCGAAATTAAATGTCCGATACGAATAAATGAAAAAGTATTTTACTGCTACATTAACATTGATGATAAAACTATTTATTTGAATAAGAATTAATACTACGATACGAATGTAACCAACTTTTGTTTCTGCCGGCGATATAGGTACTTTAATCATGATAGTAGATTTTTTTTATGTATCATCAATAGTTTTCTCAGCGCACGCCAAATAATGTATTTTATGGGCAAAAGGTCATTGCCCACATGTTAGAACAACCGTGGCCTACAGTGAACACTGATAAATAGTTTATGGAATTATAGTTTAAGTTGTTATGAACACTATCTAGTACTTATCAGTTAGGAAAATAAGTCGTCATTTGGAAATAAAACAGTTTTTATTTTTTTATAACATTTATTTTTTCATAAGCACAGACTTATTCTATACACTTACAATCACTTTTGAATGGTGGTTACATAATTTTTAACACAGTAATTATTTATTTCCAAGTTATTGACTAATATTAGGTCTTTACCTATGAAATTGCCGTTTTGCAGTACTGGCCATTTCAAATCAAAATAATTTTTGTTTGGGTAAGAATTCTAATTTCAAATTAATTTTATTTTAAAAACATGGATTTTTTTTTCCAAAAGTAGTCATTTGTTTATTGATTAGTGTTACATTTTCATCGCATTTCAATCTTTTTCGTCATCATGGATACGTTAAAAATTCGAGTAATTATGGAATATGAGTACCGTCGTGGCAGCAACGCGGCACAAGCGGCACGCAACATCAACGACGTTTACGGAGCTAACACTACAAACCAACGCACCACCTGTTATTGGTTTGCTCGCTTCCGTTCTGGAAATTTCGACCTGAAAAATGAACCTCGCGGTCGTCCGAAGACTTTGGTCGACAATGACGAATTAAAGGCGATTGTGGAAGCTGATGATACACAATCTACGGCTGAATTAGCAGCAGCTTTCGACGTTAGCGTCAAAACAATATTGGTCCATTTGCGTCAAATTGGCAAGGTAAAAAAGCTTGACAAATGGGTGCCCCACGAACTCAATGATCGTCAGCGCGAAGTACGCGTCGAGACGTGCCTTGCACTGCTCAACAGACACACAAATGAAGGAATTTTGAACCGCATTGTTACCTGCGATGAAAAATGGATTCTGTTTGATAACCGCAAGCGCTCAGCAAGTTGGTTGGATCCTGGTTCAGCACCTAAACAATGCCCTAAACGAAAACTTACCCCTAGAAAAGTGATGGTCACTGTTTGGTGGTCTAGCGCCGGTGTGATTCATCACAGCTTCTTACCAAACGGGGTGAGCATTACTGCAGATGTGTACTGTGAAGAACTGAACACAATGATGGAGAAGCTGGCACATCTCCAACCAGCATTGGCCAATCGCTCGTCTCCGCTGCTCCTGCACGACAACGCGCGACCTCATACTGCACAGCAGACGGTCTCCAAGTTGCAAGAACTGGGGTTGGAAGCTCTCCGTCATCCGCCCTACTCACCAGACCTTGCGCCTACAGACTACTACTTTTTCCAGAATTTGGATAACTTCTTGGCGGGAAAAAAATTCAATACCCGAGAGGCAGTACAAAATGCCTTTGAAGAATTTGTTGCCTCCCGTCCAGCTGATTTCTTTAAGAAGGGCATCAATAAACTGCCAATGCGATGGCAAAGATGCATTGATTGCATGGGTGATTACTTCGATTAATACAAATAAAAAATACATGAAAAAAATTCGTTTAAATTTTCTCATACAAAACGGCAATTTCATAGGTAAAGACCTATTATTTAACCTTTTGAATAGTCACCTTTTAAGTTGAAATAGCTATGGTTTCCATTGCATACAGTAAAAATTGATATAGATATCTTATGGATAGCTCAAAAGATTTTAGAGTTATTTTAGTTATATAAGAATACTTATCATATGTCCCAAACATCAACGCCACCCCTAACAATACAAAAAGCTAATCAAAAGATGCTGCAGTACATATTGAAATGATCGTTCTACCACAATTTCTTATTGATGAGAGCGCAAGCGCCTCATATCCACTCTACAATTCGCACAGAGAACGTTGCTTGCGCCGGTTAATTCCTGCGACGACGTGCTCGGGACAAGAGACCTGCGCAAGTCCATATTCGCGCCGAAAGCGGGGTAAGAGTCCAAATGCGTGCGAGGGTCGTCATTAGATGCGGGGCCAGCAGTTTTCACATTCACATCAGGGTTGTCATCAAAGAGGAGCCAGAGTCCACGATCGCGCGAGGGTCGTCATTCGGGTGACGTTGATCGGAGTCCATGGTCGTAAAAAAGGTCACAAAAGAGCACAAACCACGGCAAAAGAAAACTACGATGGTGATACACGCACCAAACACAAAAGCGAGCGCGCTAATGAGTAGCACCGTACATTTATTACTGTTTACGTTTAGTGTTTACTGTCAAATTCAAATCCATCATCTGTCAAAGGAAAATGTTGCCATATTTTGAAATATACAATGTAATTGATTAGTTGCATCGATTATTATTTTCGTTTATTCATTTAAATACATATTAAATTACATTTTTAAATATTTTTCTAAAATAACCTTATAAAAAACATATAAAAATAAAAAAAAATAGTGGTCCATCGGCATCAGGAACAGGGTCCAAGATGTCGGTGGTCAGGGCTCTAGAGAAAGGAACCTCCTGACTATGCGTGCCGTGTCTAGGAGTACTGCTTTCTGAATCAAGCCCTTGATCCAGCCGTGCAATGAGAGCCTCCTGAGGTGTTGGTCGAGGCTCTTCGCTATTAGACCATTTACTGTAACGATTATCGGTACAATGATTGCCGAGTCCACGTCCCATATGTCGACAACCTCGTGAGCTAAGTCAAGATACTTGATTTTCTTTTCTTGCTCAGCTTTCACGAGATTCTCGTCATGAGGGACAGCGATATCAACAATCATAGTTGCATCGATTATATTATTATTGATCTTGATCAATTTTTTTTTTGATCTAACTACGGCAAACCTAAAAAGAATACAACTATTTTACCAGTCCATGTTTATGTATGTGTGAAGTTTAGGATCTCTGGTCTGTGGTGTTTATGGACATAATTGTTTGATCTTAAAGTCGAGTACACACATCAAGCTATATATTTCCAGTTTATGCTGATCTCGCACTGTACGGAAATCCTATACAATGCGAAATCAGCTTATACTGGAATAGTATAGCTTGATGTGTTATGTAGCCGTGTGTATGTACCATGGAAATACATAAAATCGGTTTAAAAAACTGAAACCCAACTAACGTATTTAGCAATATTATAAGCTCATCCCGAAGTCAAGAGCATAAATGCACAAGTTTTAACTTAAATAATAGCCGACAACTAACTTTGATTATTTTTTCGCTGTCAGGTTTTAGTTTTTAAGTCATCAATCTATAGGACTCCACTGCTGGATATCAGTCAGCCATTCGATTGCACGCCACTGAGCACACAGGTATATTTTTATAATAATTAATGAATCCGTAATCGATTAGAATTAAATTATATGAGTCGAAATGAAATTGATCAACCCTAAACTTTCCCTGACAGTGAAATTCTCATTGTTAATAAGTTAAATTACTTATTTATTTGATAAGATCACGGCGTCTTATTTAGAGGTAGAACATAAACGGATAATTCCTATTTAAAAAACATAGTTTTTTATTATAGTTCGAAATGTGTTTGAGGTGGGCCATAATCGGGCATTGTTCTTTTGCCACTTTGGGTTACATTATTACAATTTTCTTAAGGTTCCCAATTAAATAAATAACAGTTTAAAAATCTAAAAACACGCTTTAAAAACCAAACTAAAAAGAAGAAAATAATTTAATTCAATTAAAAAGCGTGGGGTGCTTTTTGAAGTATTTTTATTATCAATTAATGTCAAGCACCCCACGCTTTTTAATTGAATTAAATTATTTTCTTCTTTTTAGTTTGGTTTTTAAAGCGTGTTTTTAGTTTTTTAAACTATTATTTATTTTCAATTTTTTAGTTCTGCTAACTACAAAAACGTGTTTTTTTATATTTATTTTTCCTTTTTTATTAAATTATTGAATTGTCATCGGTCCTCGATAAGTTAACAAAGTTTCAATGAAATCTGACTGTTTAGGGTGGGTCAAAATCGCGCTCTAAGGAGTCGGTTACATACAAACAAACAAACATACAAGTGAAGCTAATAACAAATTACCCACGGAGAGTTACATACTGACATACTTGTATGTCAGTATGTAAGAAGCTAATATAAAGCGTGTAAAAAAAAAATAGCCTATGTTACTTCCTGATAATTCAAGTTGCTATTGGTGACAATATGGCTAAAATCGGTCCAGTAGTTTTGGAGCCTATTCGGAACAAACAAAAAAATCTATCCTCTTGAGTACTCGGTCGAGAGCACTGTCTCGCCCGTTTGCTCGACGGGTACGTGTGGTCAAGGCATTACAGTGTATGCCGCACTTAGGACGTTCTAAATATTAAGCAAGCTATGTCAATACGGGTCGGAGATCTATGCAATTTTCACCTTTGTCATCACTGCAATAGATAATATTTTAGATAAAGCACTAATCATATTTTGAATCCAAACTCTTTGGAGTTAACTAAAACTCAGAACAAATGTCTTTTTTCAAAACCATGTTCCGAACTCTTTCGATTATAAAATGACAAACAGTTAAAAAGTCACTCAGAAATAGGTGTCAAATATTAATTTCTATGAGAATAAAAACATCTTCATATAAATTTATATCGTATAATGGCAGAACAAACAACTCGGATTATAGTTCTCAGTGAGCAAGGCTACGGTATACGAGAAATATCTCGAGAGTTAAATATATCTCGAAACACAGTGAGGACCTGGATCAGGCGATATGAAGAAGAGGGTACACTGGAAGATAGTCGACGTCAAACGTCACGACGAGTGGAATCATGGCGTTCGTCAATAGAAAACCGACATGCGTCATCATTATGAAGAACATCCGTTTACTCCCACTCGGTATTTTGTGGCACGTTACGACGTTTGTCTACAAACGATAAGAAATCATTTGCACTCTGAACTGCACTATAGACATCACGCTAAGAAAGTCGACTTAACAGATGCACACAAACTTGCAAGATTAAATTTTGCACGTGAACATTTAAACATTGACTGGACTGACGTTATCTTTTCGCGTTGCATAAACTTGTGGCGTTACGACTATCTGGTCGAATCTCAGCTAACATGTGAGGCTGGATGGGAACCGGAGTTGTAGGCGAGCTGGTTCTGATTTCTTCTCATGCAAATGAAATGGGTTATGTGGATTTATTGGAACGATATATGCTATCGACAGTGCGAACGGTTTACCCGCAAGAAGAAGTTCCAAGCTTTTATTATGGTCACGATAACTGTAGAGTGCATACGGCCAGAGTTGTGTCTAACTAGTCTAGCCAGTATCCAGAAGTTACGCTAATTCTCTGGCCGTCTATATCCCCGGACTTAAATATAATCGAAAATTTATGGGGTCTGATGGTCCAAATGTGAGATAACAAAAACGAGAGGACAAAGCAAGCAATTGAGCAACAGTGCAATGAAATTTGGGATTATATGAGAGGAAGTTTGCAGTCGCCTTATTGGATCAATTCGTTCGAGACTATTGGCTGATAATGCAAGCAATGGTGGTTACCCTCGATACTAACTGTTGTTAAATAATAATGAGTTCAACATTATAATTTTTATATTTTTAAAGCGTTTTACTTCCCCGTTTCTTATTATTGCGTTAACGCACTTTGCAAACAAAATTTAGTGAAGATGTATGCAAAGATGGCGGAATCTCGTTTGTAGCACTTTTAAGCTGAACGCATATTAAAATAAATAATAAATCAGGTATATTAGATGTAAATCACATTGGTTTTTGGGTGAGCAATCAGCTAGACTGCAATGGCAGTAATGGAATGGCAGATAACAAGGTCGTTACCATGGAAATGTATGTTTACGCGAATGTCGAGCGATGTGTCAAAAAAAAAAAAAAAAAAAAACTCGTGAGAGGGACCCTCCTCAGAGAGGGACCCTCCTAAGAGAGGGAACCTCCTAAGAGAGGGACCCTCCTAAGAGAGGGACCCTCCTCAGAGGAGAGACCCTCCTAAGGGAGGGACCCTCCTCAGAGGAGAGACCCTCCTAAGGGAGGGACCCTACTATGGGAGGGACCCTACTATGGGAGGGACCCTTCTATGGGAGGGACCCTCCTCAGACGAGAGACCCTCCTAAGAGAGGGACCCCCCTCACCCTCCCTAACCTAACCTAACCTAACCCCGCGCCGCAAACGAGCACAGACCTACCTTTGTCCTCTGACGAAAATTCGTCTAGTACTGAGCTCAGTGTTTGGACGTCTCTGCGCCCCCGAAGGGGGCGCGAGGAATCGGTTTCGGGGCTTTTTGGCCCCATGACCGAGGCGTTTTGCTCTCGGTCCCCAGAATTGGGGACCCGTCTTGTGGTTTCCCCCCCCCCTCTCCCCGGGGGGGGAGGGGGGTGGGGGGTGCTCTTCAATGCACACCTATCCGCCTGGGGGGGGGGGCGGGTTGCCTCCTCCCTAGCGATTTGGGTGTGTTTTTGGGGGTGTGACTGTAGGAGCGCCCTAATGCTTCTCGGCGCCCGTGCGACCTGGCCCCTGCCGGGTGAGATCCCTAGTTCCCTAGGGAAGGCCCAGCAAAGGCCGATCTAGCATCAGGGCGTCGGTTTGTTTGGCGCTCGCCTACAGTGGGTGCTTTCCCCGTTCCCAGCGACGCGACCGGGTCTAGCCAGTGGCGCCGCAGGTCGCGGGGCGTGGTGGTGTGTCGGGCGACTTGTGTTGTGTGTGCGTCGCTCGTGTGGTAATTCTGTGTGTTTTGCGACTGTGGCGTAGTGCTTGTGTGTGCCGCGCTCGTTGCGCCTATGTTAACTTAGGCGCCGCATGCGCAGCGGTGTCGAGTAGGTAGTGTGGAGTCTATTTGTGCGGGAAAGTCGCGTGTAGCAAGGATGCGACTTACCCGGGCGTCCTGTCCGGTTGCGCGACGTCTGCGACGGTGTCGGCAATGAGGTCGCGCGGGAATCTCTTGTAGTCGGGTGGTCGCGCGTGCCACGGCGCGATGTCCTGAATAAACTGAGCTCAGCTTGGACTGCACCGCTATTTATACCCTCTCGCGTGGTGTCGCGCCGCGATTCGCACGCGACGGCGCGAGTCGCGTTCGCGCAGCCGCTACACATACAAAATGTAACATTGTTGTCGCGCTACTCGTCGCGCGCGATTCGCGTCGTCGCGGCGCGACGACTCGTAGCGGCGCGACCGGTCGTCGCGCCAGTGTGAAAGGGGTTGCGTCGCGATTTTCACAGAATCGCCACCGCGACATGTCACGCTGTCGCGTCGCGCCTGTTTGAAGAAGCCTTTAATACCCGGAGTTACGTCAAGTTGACAGCTGTCAAAATCGTTCTAAAATCAATTCTGTAAGTTTGCATCGTTAAACCTTTAGACGCACCCCCAAATATTTGTCTAGTTTTGTATGTAAACAAAAGCCTTTATGCAACGCAATAGGGCGAGTTTAATTGTCAATATAGTTCAATATGAAACATAACCGGTACTGTTGTCTTTGCGTAACGTTCAGTCACGTTTCAGGCTTTACACCTACTGGTTATCACATGTATTGTAACGGTGCTTATACACTGGTGTATTTGTAATGTTTTGTAACTGATAGCGTAAGTAGGGAAGGAAAGTAAAGCCATTTCCCAAGATATGACGTTGAACTAGCTATGAAGTATAATAATTATAACTATATAATTTGTATATCGTAGTATAAAATTAGATATTAACTATTTAATAATGACTATCAGAATTGGTTTTAATATATCAAGCTATGAAGTGGTTGTATGTTCTAAGCCCGTTGCTGTATAAAATGACCATGACAATTTTTTTTTTAATAAGCTCTAATACAGCAGTAGGGCTTGTGGCTACGTAATTACAGCCGGACGGGTCGATCCATCAGGTTAAGCTGCGGTTGCCGTTGGTCCGTCGATGGGTGACCATCTATACATACAAAGACCTCTCCGTTTTTCGGAAAGCACGTTAAGCCGTTGGTCCCGGCTGTCATTCGTGGATCTTTGACAGCTGTTACGGGTCGTCTGAAGCCCGAAAGTCTAACAAAACAGTACTTACCAAAGGCTATTACCCAGTAACTGGGTTGTGGAGGTCCGATAAGCAGTCGCTTCATGTAAAATACTGGTATTTAGCCGCATCCGGTAATATTGGAAGCCGACCCCAACATATTTGGGAAAATGCTGGGCAGATGTACATCTGTATCCTACGAAGGGGCAGCATACTACACAGATTACAAAATAATATTAGGTGCTATGTGCGTTGTACATCCTCCTTTATTGTTTGTCATTAAAAGCCGGAAACCTGTGGTTATGACGGCTTTTGTTTTAATCAAAAGGTGCGTAACGATACTGTGTTAGTTTTGCATAAGCAGTTCAGATCCAGATTAAAATATTATTTTTTTTGTCTATTAGTTTTTAGTTACGTGTTATTTTTTTGAGTAAAAACTAAATAAACCGGATAACACGTAAAAACATGCTGATTTTTATAGACAACAAGCTGACCGGCCGGATACGTTGTCCTGTTTCCTGGGATTCGATTAAGTTACTTGGTTCCGTGGTGGGTTGAACCCTTAGTAGGTATCTGTTTAGTATAGTACACCTAAATTTTGCTAGTTATGTCCCATGTATCAGGGAGCGGGTTTATTATCACCAATCGGTCACGAATCTGGTTCATGGGAAACACCAATAAATAAGTTAATACCACCAATAATAATAAATTGTCTGGCTTGGGACTCAAACCCAGGGCCTCGTGTTCAAGACTACCGCTTGCGACTACTGGACCGAAGATGCTGTCAGTACCTACTTATTTCTCATAAACAGGAAAAGTTTTTATCCAGTGCGCAAACTATAACCGTGAATTCAGTAAAACCGACGAAAAATTTCTTCGCTGGGGTGTCTAGAATGGTATGCTGAATTCATGGTTAAAGTTTGCGTACTGAATAAAAACTTTTCCTGTATAATTCTTTAAATAAACAGTTATAAAAATTCTCTAAACGCGGTTAAAATTAATTTCAAACTTGGTATGTAACTTCGACCTTATTACGTCTTGGAAACAGCATTTTCAAGGAAATATTCCAATTTCAAAGTACCAACAACTAACCCATTTTCTTAGAAATTAGGTGAAATAAACCAATTTATAGTTTCACTCATAAAGTCATAACACGTGAAAGCAACTAAGTTTTACCTAACAAGTACTCGGTGTACTTCTGGTACACATCTGTTGGGTTCCAGGGAACCCAAAAGATGTTAACGGTAAAAAGGCCATTGGGTTCCCTGAGACCCACTTGGTTCACGCGGTTTTAATCTTTATTTTATAATACGAATAAGGTTTCATATCGTCTGCAATAATTAAACGGTCCGGTCAGGAAGACACTCTCGTCGACTAAATCATTAAACGAACAAAACGTCGTCTGGGAATAGACAAAAAAAAAGTTAAATGTTACGTTTCCAGCATGGCGTCAACATGGCGTCACCGCGTCGCGCGCGCTCGTAGTTATTTAGTGTTTTTTCTTATTTTTTTGTGCGTTTTCGAGACTACAGTGTATAAATATTCATTTAAAAGTAGTATATCATCGTTTTAGATAATTGTTTGCTTAGAATAGCGTCATAAAAACTTAATTTTCGACAAAATGTGTGACGTAAACAAACCGTTGTTCGAAGTGTGTAGTGATTAGTGAAAAGTGTTTATTTTGTGTGTTTTACTGTGCAATTAGTGACTGCTGGCGTATAAAATGGTAAGTATAAACATAGTTTCTTATTAGAATATAAGTGGTTCTTATTAGAATATAAATCTAGTTTTATAAATCAAAAGAATGTTCGAGTGCACAAAACGGGCGTTGACCTCCGCGCGATATGAAGTTTGAGTTAAATATTACGACAATGTTACGTAGGATTCCCATAAAATGACTGCTGTTCGATTATAAGTCTATTCAATAAGTAAACTCCAAAGTTTCAAACAAATTGAGATGGTAGTTTTATGAGAAATCGACATAACACGGGAACAAGCACACTGTCAGCCATTGTCTGTTATCTCTTTGTTTATTTAATAAATAAACAACCTAAGACGAAACAGCTTACGTTAATACAATGCTTTGTTTAGTTAAGAAGCCATAAATTATAACTTAAACTGGCAAGAGGCAGTAAAAACTCGAGTCGACCCTTTTTTTGTGAGTGTTATCGTAAAAACTTCAAGTGTCAAACGCCGCGGGGGGTCGCAGGTGTCAACGGATTGCGTCATTATATAACAATTAGTTTTTGACGGTACGTGACCGGTTAACTAAGTACGCCGTATATTTGTATTGTGTTGTATTATGGCCAAAGTTCAGAGAAACCTCATTTGTAGTGTGACGTAGTTATAATCACGTGAGGAATGTTCTAGATTGTTAAAATATGTGGGTGTAGAAATGGTTATTTGGTCTGTTAATTGGATTATTTGTTGCCTCACTGAAATACTGAACCAAACTCAAATGTAATAACGTCAGGGAAAATAGTTTAAAAAACTAAAAAACACGCTTTAAAAACCAAACTAAAAAAGGAGAAAATAATTTAATTCATTTAAATGGCATGGGGTGCTTTTTGAGGTATTTTTATAATCAATTAATGTCAAGCACCCCACGCTTTTTAATTGAATTAAATTATTAACTCCTTTTTTAGTTTGGTTTTTGAAGCATGTTTTTTAGTTTTTTTTTTTTAAATATGATTTATTTTCTATTTTTTAGTTCTGCTCACTACAAAAACGTGATTTTTTTTAAATTATTTTTTTTCCTTTTTGTTTCAATTTTCTCAATTTTTTTTTTAATTATTGAATTGTCATCGGTCCTCGATAAGTTTACAAAGTTTCAATGAAATCTGACCGTTTAAAGTGGGTCAAAATCGCACTCTAAGGAGTCGGTTACATACAAACATGCAAACAAACAAACAAACATACAAGTGAAGCTAATATAAAGCGTGTAAAAAATGCCACTACACAACACAAAACATTTAAGACGATCATCATCTGCGTATCCATTTCCCAAACTATGATGGGGTCGGCTTACATAGAGCGACTGCCTATCTGACCTCCCCAACCCATTAACTGGGTAATACGATACCTCTTGGTAAGACTGGCTGTCTGTTCCGTAACGGCTGTCAAAGATCTACGAATGACAGCTGGGACCAACGGCTGAACGTGTTTTCCAAGGGTCTTGGGGTGTAAAGAGGGTCACTCATCCACGGGCCTACCGCGGCAAGTGACAAGCGTAGTTTAACCAGCCGTGCTATTCTGTTACCATATCACCGGGTGAAGTGAGCTGAGTGAGAGTGGAGTGACCAGTCAGTGTCATCCTACTGATGCCAGGGATTGACCAAACATTACATTTGCATGATGCACACTTAAACACTAGCTTTGAAATCGTAATAAAATTATCAATATAATGCTTGGTCAGCCCTAGCATCAGCCGTGCTATTCTTTAACCATCTCACCGGGTGAAGTGAGCCGAGTGAGCGTGGAGTGAGCTGTCAGTGTCATCCCACTGATGCTAGGGATTGACCAAGCAGTACATTTACAATCATAATCTAGATTAGATCTCGATTATTATGACTAGTCCTTATATTGCGTGACGCGCTCGCGCCTCAGGCAATATAAGGACTAGTCTAGGAAAAAATAGACAGAAACAACATTGAGTTTGTGACTGAGTTTTTGTTTTGCTACTTTATTTGAATAACCTCCCAAAATGATGCACCCTTAAATACTAGCTTTGTAATTGTAATAAAATGAATAATAGAATCAGCATAAAAAATATTATTTAAATCTCGATTATGATTGTGAATATAATGCTTGGACATCCCTAGCATCAGGTGGAATGACACTGACAGCTCACTCCACGCTCACTTCACCCGGTGAGATGGTTACAGAATCGACATGCAGCCGTGCTATTCTAACCATCTCACCGAGTGAAGTGAACCGAGTGAGCGTCAGTGTGACCATCTCATAAATGGCGAATCTGCCACAGACTGGGCAAAAAATCTGCCAAAATCTGCCACACTTGGCGCTACAAATGCCAAAAATATGCCTTCATGGAAACGGAAAAAAACACACAACGAATTCAACAAAATTTCTTTAATAAACAAAAATATTTTACAATTTTCTTATGCATTATTATACCTATGCACTACTTACTCTACGTATCAGCATTTGCCTCCAAATTTTCGTCATTTTCGGTGTACATAGATTTTGACGACATCTTTTTGATCATGTTTTTAGTTGCTTTAAAGGAGACACAGTCTCCGTGTTCCTTAATCCCCTCTTTTGTTGTAATTAAAGCTGACACATGTTGATTTAGGAACCTATTTCTTATTTTTGTTTTATTTAAATTCACCTGAGAGAAGATTCTTTCGCACGAAGCGTTGGACATTGGCAAACATAATAACGCTTTCGCGAAATTCGTAATGTTTGGATATTTTATAGCCCCATTCGCGTCCAGGATTTTTCCAATCGCTCCCCAAAATTTGTCTACACTCAAAATTGTGCTGGTGGTGCTACTTCCACCTGATTCTAACAAGTCTTTTACACTTTCATCAAATTTAATTTGTCGAAGTTCGTCATCAACTTTTTGAATGTTGTTTTCGTCTACTATGTTGGGAAAATTCTTTGCAACGTTTAAAGTTGACGCAAAATCTTTGTAAACTACATGCTGTGGATCCAAGAACTGCAAATCTTTGAAAATATTGCTCAGTGGCAACCGTGTCTTTAATTGAGTACACAGTTCAGTCAGAAAAGTTTGCATTCTTTGAAGGAATGATTGGATTCCAGGTTTCAAACTCACGTCTACGGATAAGCGATCGATTTCAGTGCTCACATTAACGCCTAAATACATATCTTTCAGGGAAAAAAAGTTCACAATGGATTTTGGATCAATTGCAAGTGGATCTGTAGTTTTCAAATAATTTCCTTTCATATAACAACTTAAAAGGCACGTATACACTTCAGAAATGTCTTTGAATGCTGTGTGGACTGTTGTGTAATCTCCTTGAAATATAGTGTTTAGTTTGTTGACAATTTGCAATATATAATCCAGGGCATAAAAATACAGTTTATATATCTTGTCATTCAAACTATTGAACAAGAATTCTGATGAAATATTTCTGTCTTCCAAAAACTGCGACTGAAAAAAAAGTTTAAGGGCATCCCATTGCTCTAAAATTCTTTTGATGCAAGCGTGCAAACATAGCCAACGAATTTCGTAATGCCTTAATATTTTATGCTTTTCAGTGCCAATAAAATCTTGGTATTCTACAAATTCTCTTTGTCTTTTGCTACTATGTGAAAAGTATCCGTAAACTTCCTGTACTATTTGGTTAATAGCCCGTGGTATGGTGTTTTTACTAGCGTGCGATACACACAAAGCGGTAGAATGGCAGACACATTTAATAAACATGCAATGTGGATTTAAATGTTTTATTTTGGCAACAATACCACCTTGTTCCCCGAACATGACGTTAGTGGTATCAGCCCCAAAACCAATAGCATCTTTAATATTAAGGTTAGCATTAGTCAAAGCCCCGGAAAGTGCATTAAACAATGATTGCGCATCAGCCCCGTTCAAGTCAACCAAAGTTAAAAATTTAGTTTTTACTTGGAGATCTTTTTCAGAATAATATTTGGTTACAACTGCAAGCATCGAAGTGGTTGTAACATCTGTGGTCTCATCAATTATTAAAGAAAACATCGGTTTACGTGTTTTCATATTTTCACACGATTTTAAATCGGCGAGCATCTCCTCTTCTAAATTAGGCTTCAACACATTATACGTTACCGCTGCTGCTTTAGTCCTCTTGCAGGAAAATTGTTTGGCGATTTCAGAATCGTGGAAGCTTTTTGATATTATGTCGCTCAAATGGTCCATTAAGCGAAAAGGTAAATTGTGTTCCACTAGCATAGCACAAAAATTTAGTTCCGCCTTTTTGACTTCCTCTTCTAATGGAGTTTTCTTAAAAAACTGTTGAACCTGAAACAGTTTAATAAAAAAAAAATACTTTTAAAAAAATCTCTGAAGTATCTGATTATATATATATGTATATACTTATTATAAAGTACTTACCGATGATTGGCCACTATACCCAGTTATGTTCTTTTTATGTTTCTGAGATGATCCATGCTCTTTTAAAGAAGACAATCTGGTAATTAATTTACAATTGCAAGCTTTACAGAATGCAACGTCCTGGTCATCCTTAGCCCTAGACAACCAGGAAGAAAGCAAGGGATCTTGCTCCCACTCAGGTCGATAAGAACGCTCGTATTTTCTCTTCATAATAAACTATTTGTTGCAAAGAACCGCACACGATATACATCAAAAGAGAATGAACTTGAATGAAGTAAAATCATAATTTGATTGGAAACCAAATCAATAAAGAAGATAAGAATATGAACACTATTCTCGTTTGATTACAGTTCATAATCACATGACGCACTTGTTTAAAAACAGAATAAGCGGGAAATGCCCGTATAATTTCCCTATGAAACAGAAGTTGCCAGTTCGCTAAAATCATTTGTTTATAAAATCTGATGTAATTACTAAAAAAAAGACGAATTCATTGGAAATTTAAATTAGGTAGTGTGTATTTTCTTGAAATCTTTTAAATCTGCCAAAATCTGCCACATTTTCAAATCGTCAGTATGATCTGCCACAGACAAAATTTAGGCGCGAAATCTGCCAAAATGGCAGAAATCTGCCACAAATGGTCACACTGGTGAGCGTGGAGTGAACTGTCAGTGTCATCCCGCTGATGCTAGGGATTGACCAAGCATTACATTTACAATCATAATCGAGATTAAATCTCGATTATGATTGTATGATCATTTTATTAGGATTTCAAAGCTAGTATTTATTATTAGTGCATCATTTATTACTAATTTGGGGGGGTTTTTCAAATCAAATAGCAAAACAGAAATTCAGTCAGAAACTCAATGTTGTTTCGTTCTATTTTTTCCTAGAGTAGGTAGTCCTTATATTGCCTGAGGTGCAAGAGCGCGTCACGCACGAACAATAAATATAAATAGAATAAAACAAACACATCTTGAAGATAGCGTCTACTAATACTAATGCTAATGCGAATCGATATTTTTAGTTTTTATGAACCCATTGTAAATGGATTATAGTTTAACAAACGCAATCCCATGGCCTAGTCGCGGTGTGTTTTGGAGAAGCGATTGTCGATCGAGTCCAGTATCTAAAGACTGCGCAACGTTCTTCAGCGTTGGTATCAAAACCTAAACTTATTCAAAGAGACGATATAACCGAGCGTGTCAATTCATCGAGTGGTAGTGTGCCTGGCTGACGGACCATAGCATTAAATCTCACACAAACTATGTGGGAACCCATCTAAACGATTTATGAATAAATCAGTAATTTAAGTAAAAAGATGTGCGGATTATTATTCCAATATTTTAGTGTACATACCTATCATTATCATCATAGTAATACCTACAAAACTCAACTGACCCTAGCGCATCCCGTAGTAGGTACTTGCTATGGCTTCGAGAATATGGTGGAGTGATTAAGATCACGCCGCGTTTCCGCGTAAGGCACTGAAAAAAAATGCAATACCAAACCAACGTCCAATATGTAGGTAGGTAGGTACCTACTAACATTTTATTGTAGATAGATACTTACTTATCTAGCCGTTGTCAATAATAAAAGAATAGATATTCATCAAATCATCATCATTTTGATGCTACCTATGTAAAAGTTCAACAGTTCAAATGACACTCGCGTAGGTGCTCACTTCACTGCGCCGAAATAGTGTTATGAATCGGGTGCAGTGATCACCCCGCGCATGCGCGCTAGGCGCTCACATCAATGTAATAGGAAGTTTTTTCGTTTTATTCTGTTCGTATTCGAGTTCAGACAATAATTTAGAGGTCCTATTTGTTTCAATGCTTGTAGAAACCTATTTTAATGTCTAAATCCAACCGGTTTTTGCACATTTCAAGTCGGTTTAGTGCCTCCATTTTGTTTGCAATAATTAAAGTTTAAATTTATTAACTAGGTACTTACCTACTCATTTAACCTGTACAGTGTCACGTATGCGCACTAAGCACATTAGGAAAACACAATATCAACGTATAATAACAACTTCTAACCATTCATAATATTAGATCATGTTTTTTTAATGACTTGGAGAAAAATTTAATAAACTTTGGACGCGCGAGGCCGCTCAGTATCTTTTTAGTATTAACGTTATCCCGAATGCCTCTCGCCTACTCTGGGCCGGTGCACTGTTGGCATAGCAGACCTCAGTTCCCGAGTACCTACCCGCGTGCCTACACCACTGCTGTTGAAGATAGGTTTACCTAGTAGGTGCTTCTTCAGCGTTCTTCATTGAAGCAACATCTTGATGGATAAGAATTCAGGCCAGTCCATTCAGACGATTCGATTTTATTTTACTTAAACCGTCTGGTCCCCCCTTGATACCTACCTACTTAACTACTTGTTGTCAATAATCAAAGGATATTCATCAAATCATCATCATCAATACTACATCAAATTATATTTACTGACATTCGTGAAGCATGCGGCGCGCGCACCTTCGCTTCGCGGCGGTATCTCACGGTGATGTTGCCATGGCAACATCACGGTGAGAAACCACGCGCGGCTAGCCGCACTCACTTCACGCGATTCTAGAATCGGGTGAAGTGATAGTGACGTCATTGGCCACATTCCGAATTAAAAAATAGTGCTGCGAGCGCTCATCAATAATTGGCGTTCCGAGATAGATATCACGATTATGACTGCTAAGAACGGTAATTTTTGGCAACAATACGGAACGCTCGTGAACGTGCTAACAGTGCTCACTCAATGCTAAAACCTATTACGGAAGCACTATATCTAAGTAAGCTAAAGATATGATACGATTCAAAACTAAACACCACAAGTAATGGATATTATCGTAACTCGGAACGTAGCCATTGTCATCACATTCGATTTTTTAAACTCTTAGCCTTTGACATTGACGCCTTCTATTTATTTCAATGCTTTCAGATTTTTTTATGTCTAAATCCAACCGTTTTTTGCTCATAATTATAGTCAGTTTAGTGCCTCCATTTTGCATTAAACAGTTGTTTTATTTACGAAAAACATTTATAGGTACTTACCAAGTCATTTAAATGATAACGTGTCACACATGCGCACTAAGAACATTAGGAAAATACATTAACAACGTATAATAACAACTTCTGACCATTCTTAATATTGGATCATGGTTTTTTATGACTTTGAGAAAAATGTAATAGGTAAACTTTGGACGCGTGAGGCCGCTCAGTATCTTTTTAGTATTAACGATATCCCGAATGCCTCTCGCCTACTCTGGGCCGATGCACTGTTGGCATAGCAGACCTGTTCCCGAGTACCTACCCGCGTGCCTACACCACTGCTGTTGAAGATAGGTTTACCTAGTAGGTGCTTCTTCAGCGTTCTTCATTGAAGCAACATCTTGATGGATAAGAATTCAGGCCAGTCCATTCAGACGATTCGATTTTATTAACCGTCTGGTCCCCCTTGATACCTACCTACTTAACTACTCGTTGTCAATAATCAAAGGATATTCATCAAATCATCATCATCAATACTACATCAAATTATATTTACTGACATTCGAGAAGCATGCGGCGCGCGCACCTTCGCTTCGCGGCGGTATCTCACGGTGATGTTGCCATGGCAACATCACGGTGAGAAACCACGCGCGGCTAGCCGCACTCACTTCACGCGATTCTAGAATCGGGTGAAGTGATAGTGACGTCATTGGCCACATTCCGAATTAAAAAATAGTGCTGCGAGCGCTCATCAATAATTGGCGTTCCGAGATAGATATCACGATTATGACTGCTAAGAACGGTAATTTTTGGCAACAATACGGAACGCTCGTGAACGTGCTAACAGTGCTCACTCAATGCTAGAACCTATTACGGAAGCACTATAATATCTAAGTAAGCTAAAGATATGATACGATTCAAAACCAAACACCACAAGTAATGGATATTATCGTAACTCGGAACGTAGCCATTGTCATCACATTCGATTTTTTAAACTCTTAGCCTTTGACATTGACGCCTTCTATTTATTTCAATGCTTTCAGATTTTTTTATTTTATTAAGTGTTCAGTGTGTTCACAAAGATTTATTAAAATACCAATACCAACCAACCAACCATACCAATTTATTGAAATACCAACTTAATATAACTTAGTAATAACCATGTAATAACAATATAACTGCATAATTATGACATGTAGTCACTATGGGTGAAATGTATTTGTGTGTACGTACTTATACAGTGCCTGAAATAAAAATGTTTTTTTTTTTTTTTGTATCACATGAGAAAAAAAAATGCTAAATCATTTTTTCTACTGAGCGTGCTGCTTCCCGGGGGTCAACTTCATGATGCCGCGAACAGAGCGTCATTTGATGTGTGGACTGCATGCACGCCGCCACCGCGTCCAGCTGGAAAGAATGGTAAGAGTTTTTTACTAAGAATTTGATCAATTTCATTCCTATACTCATCAGACTATATCTTTTTTTAAATCAATTGAACCACATAAAATGTAATTGACTTTATTATCAGAATCCTGCAGCTAATGTAGTACCTACTTTCAAAAACTATAACAGTGTGACTTATTTATAATACAATAAAAGATCAGTGTCTTATCCAATCCAAATAAATCAAATGGGCCAACATTATTCATACATTTTGAGTAAATTGTAACTCGTTATTTGCAACATTTCTTAACTCCATGCCTGTTCTTGTCCCAATTTTTTGGGTGTTATTACACCCTCAAAAATAATAATAATAATAATTTTCATTATTTCACACAATTTTTAATAAACTTATTAGTTTATTAAAAATTGTGTGAAATAATGAAAATTTACCTCAGACCGCCACGATTGACTAACAGCCAAGATTGATATGATTAATAAGAGACGGTGTTCTTTAATTGTCTACAGTTCCTTAGCAGCTGCTGGGTCCAATAGGCTCATCTGCCGAGAGATAGAATTGTATCAGAATAATAAAATTCACAGGTGTATTTTTATTTTTTCTGATCCCTATGTTGTCCTTCTGCTAGGAAAGGTTTCCCCATACTTCTTCAGATTTACTTATGTTGTGCCCTCTCCGTATAGTAGGTATGTAAGTATATCTTTTAATGTTTATAGCTTCATGCCAAAAACTTTGGTATGCTGAACCTGATGTAAAGGATGTGGTAAGGGATTCCCTCTTGGCGTCTTATTATTTAAATTAGTACCATTGACAGGGTCAAACTGATCATCATATTATTAAGATGACTCACTAACTCCTCTCCCATCAGCATTGAGCTACAACAAATTACACTTAAATTAAAATTGACATACTATGCTTAGTTAGATGAAGAAAATATTTTACATAAAGTTCTAATAACAGAAAATATATCAGACAATTATAACCACACTGATGAGATTAATGACTGGCAAATAAATAAATAAAAAACAGCTTGATTTATTATAATTAATATGGCTGGTCCAAATGCTAGGAAATGACAACCTTATCGTTTCTATATAAATAGAACAGGGAATTCTGTTTGTAAAAAAACTATCATTATATCACACAAATACTTACAAAACTGAAACATATAAATCAAAAGTGGCTGCAACCAGTTTCTTTTTTTCTGCCAACTCATGCATATTCTAATATCAAAGGCACTGCACTCAGTTATCTGAAAAACAAGTTTGTTTTAAAAATTATTCACATTAATAACTTTTAAATACTTAATTATAATATCAGTCTTACCAGACAGACGGGCATAATAAGCATGGTTTTTATGTTTCATTTTTCCGAATATAGGTAGTCATTAAAATCACTATTATTATTCTGATAGATATCTGAAAAAAGCCATGTATAAATTAGTACCTATTCTATAAACTATGTTGACAGGCTTGTTTTACATTTATATGTAGTGAAAAAGTGGCCAATAATATTTGCCATTTTTATGGAAGTGCCAGTCAGCCTAATTAAATTTGCCACTCATACATAGCCAGTCTGCCCAAATAAAAGCAATGCTGGCAAGGAAAACTCAAGTGGATTGGATTGAAATGAACTATTTTTACAAGATTAGCACATAGTTAATGATAACTTACGAACCTTCGTGAACTTTTCATGACTATTCCTGTGGTAACTTTCTCGGCCTAAGACAACGAGGGACCAACTTTGAGCCAATACTTCTCATTGATGTATCTTTTACATAGTGCTTCTGGCACAACACACATTGTGCATCAGTTGTTGCACCTACATCTTGTACTACTAATGCAAAATAACACTTTTATATCACTTGGAAGGTAAGATCGGAAATTAATCAACGTTAACTTTACTAAAAACCGATAAAAAAACTGTAATTGCGGGAAACTAAAAAGTTTTTTAGACTTCGAGTCGAGAACCGCCAAAATTTGACAGTAACATTCATAAGAAATTGTTTATGGTTTTCCCTACAATGGAGATTTTTTTGTTCTAACTCTCTAAAAGATAAAATATTGAAAAACAAATGCTTTACGGGTAATTAATTTTAGGTCAGAAGTAATTACGTACGAATTCATCTACTTTTGTTTGTAGCGGAATGTCCCATAGACACACAATTTCCACCACGGACAGATGATGAAGTTTAGTAATGGATGTTTTGAAAATAAATTACGGAAATAAACTCTCTTCACCTCTTAGGGTGTCCAATTTTCAACGAATCCTTTCCAACGTTTATTGAGGAGAAAATTAAAATTTTCAATGATGTTTCGGAACGACTTTTTAAAATTAGTATTCATTCAACGGAAGCATTCACAACTTTTAGAAAAAGTAGACCAAATTATAAGAAATACACTAACTTCAATCCTAAATGTGGCCCTGGACGACCGAGCGTGGCAACAAGCCACACTTCCCATTCGTCTGGGTGGTCTTCCTCTCCTCGGTCGACAGTACGGATAAACCAGAAATATTTTATCTTTCTCACTGGTCGATTTTGAAGAAGGTACCTACTGTGTTTGACCGATACTTTGAACGTTTGGAAAATGGCTTGTCCCAATACGGTTTTACCTGACAACCCGTCCTCCCAGAGACGGTGGGACGTGCCGCTCTGCAGTATTATACGGAATACCCTAGGTGACGTATTTACCAAATACGTCACCTAATACTGTTGAGCGTGCCCGTCTGCTGGCTGTGGGAGAATGGGAGTCAGGCTTGTGGCTTCAGGCACTCCCGTCATTCATCATAGGCACTATGATGGATGACTCATAGTTTCGGCTCGCTACGTATCTCCACTTGGGTGCATCTTGTGTTGCTCCGCATCGGTGTCACTCGGTGAAACTGTCGACAGTCTCGGGCACCATGGCCTGTCCTGCTGCAAGAGCGCAGGTCGCATAGCACGCCATGCCAGCATCAACGATATTATTCGTCGAGCCCTTGTCACCGCCGGCGTACCAGCGGTATTAGAACCAAACGGCTTGATACGTGACGATGGGAAGAGACCAGACGGCATGACGTTATTGCCTTGGAAGGTGGGAAGACCTCTGATGTGGGACGCAACCTGTGTTGACACCCTTGCGCCATCCCATGTTCCTAGCATGGCGGGCTGTGCTGGCGCCGCTGCGTCGGTTGCTGAGACCCTCAAGCGGCGTAAATACTGTAACCTTATGGGTAACCACAGTTTTGAGCCGTTTGAGGTCAAAACGTTCGGGTCATGGGGCTCGAGTGCACGTCTCGTCTTTAAGGAAATTTCTCGCCGGGGCTGGTCGACACTTCACGTGATCAGAGGGCTGGGTCGTTCTTTGGCCAAAGAATTAGGATTGCCATCCAACGTGGCAATGCTGCATGTCTTCTGGGCATGTTTCCTGATGACAGCGATGCGGACGAATACTTTGACGCTTAAGTTTCCTTTTGTTTTTATATTTATTTGTATATCGTAGTATTACATAATTCTTAACATTACTAAAATTGTCACTAACGAAGGTACTGAATTCAATCATTCATTACTTGAACTTTACAACGCGCGGTGCGAGCCACCTGTGTTGGCAACACAAGTGGCTCGTGTCGTGCGGACCACAGAGTACATTGAATATATAGGACTAAAAGCGTTGCGGACAGAAAAAGTGACTACTGTAATCTCAATGGAACGTAGAATAAATAATCTTATGAATTCCGTTGAAATTTGTCACTTTTTGCTAACACCGGTTATTTGTTACACTCAGATTAGTTGCTTGGAATGTAAATGAAATGGCAATAAAATAAAAAAACAACTACATCAACAGCCAGAAAAGAGCATAAATGTGGCGAGTTACGGAACTAACATGATAAGAATATTGGTTATGACATCTTTCAGTACTGTTAATATGAGTCTGTCAGATAATTTGTGTTGTTAAAAATTCGTTAACCTGTCTTAAAATTTAATAATGAACCTTATAGGTTCGTTCCTTAGAACGTTAAAAATCTAAAAATTGTAATCCTCTGTTTAGGAAAAACCATAGACAATTTTGCATAAATGTTACTGTCAAATTTTGGCGGCATTATTTATTTCGGTTTTGTTGCTGACTTTGACTTTAGCAAAGTGATTTTTAAAAGTTCTTCCCAGTGATTTTTAAAAGTTTGCATCCGTAGTGAGACCTTCTGACCGTGCAAGATGTACAACAACTGATGCACAATGTGTGTTGTGCCAGAAGCACTATGTAAAAGATACATCAATGAGAAGTATTGGCTCAAAGTTGGTCCCTCGTTGTCTTAGGCCGAGAAAGTTACCACAGGAATAGTCATGAAAAGTTCACGAAGGTTCGTAAGTTATCATTAACTATGTGCTAATCTTGTAAAAATAGTTCATTTCAATCCAATCCACTTGAGTTTTCCTTGCCAGCATTGCTTTTATTTGGGCAGACTGGCTATGTATGAGTGGCAAATTTAATTAGGCTGACTGGCACTTCCATAAAAATGGCAAATATTATTGGCCACTTTTTCACTACATATAAATGTAAAACAAGCCTGTCAACATAGTTTATAGAATAGGTACTAATTTATACATGGCTTTTTTCAGATATCTATCAGAATAATAATAGTGATTTTAATGACTATATTCGGAAAAATGAAACATGAAAACCATGCTTAAATGCCCGTCTGTCTGGTAAGACTGATATTATAATTAAGTATTTAAAAGCTATTAAAGTGAATAATTTTTAAAACAAACTTGTTTTTCAGATAACTGAGTGAAGTGCCTTTGATATTAGAATATGCATGAGTTGGCAGAAAAAAAGAAACTGGTTGCAGCCACTTTTGTTTTATATGTTTCAGTTTTGTAAGTATTTGTGTGATATAATAATAGTTTTTTTACAAACAGAATTCCCTGTTCTATTTATATAGAAACGATAAGGTTGTCATTTCCTAGCATTTGGACCAGCCATATTAATTATAATAGATCAAGCTGTTTTTTATTTATTTATTTGCCAGTCATTAATCTCATCAGTGTGGTTATAATTATCTGATATATTTTCTGATAGTAGAACTTTATGTAAAATATTTTCTTCATCTAACTAAGCATAGTATGTCAATTTTAATTTAAGTGTAATTTGTTGTAGCTCAATGCTGATGGGAGAGGAGTTAGTGAGTCATCTTAATAATATGATGATCAGTTTGACCCTGTCAATGGTACTAATTTAAATAATAAGACGCCAAGAGGGAATCCCTTACCACATCCTTTACATCAGGTTCAGCATACCAAAGTTTTTGGCATGAAGCTATAAACATTAAAAGATATACTTACATACCTACTATACGGAGAGGGCACAACATAAGTAAATCTGAAGAAGTATGGGGAAACCTTTCCTAGCAGAAGGACAACATAGGGATCAGAAAAAATAAAAATACACCTGTGAATTTTATTATTCTGATACAATTCTATCTCTCGGCAGATGAGCCTATTGGACCCAGCAGCTGCTAAGGAACTGTAGACAATTAAAGAACACCGTCTCTTATTAATCATATCAATCTTGGCTGTTAGTCAATCATGGCGGTCTGAGGTAAATTTTCATTATTTCACACAATTTTTAATAAACTTATTACACCCAAAAAATTGGGACAAGAACAGGCATGGAGTTAAGAAATGTTGCAAATAACGAGTTACAATTTACTCAAAATGTATGAATAATGTTGGCCCATTTGATTTATTTGGATTGGATAAGACACTGATCTTTTATTGTATTATAAATAAGTCACACTGTTATAGTTTTTGAAAGTAGGTACTACATTAGCTGCAGGATTCTGATAATAAAGTCAATTACATTTTATGTGGTTCAATTGATTTAAAAAAAGATATAGTCTGATGAGTATAGGAATGAAATTGATCAAATTCTTAGTAAAAAACTCTTACCATTCTTTCCAGCTGGACGCGGTGGCGGCGTGCATGCAGTCCACACATCAAATGACGCTCTGTTCGCGGCATCATGAAGTTGACCCCCGGGAAGCAGCACGCTCAGTAGAAAAAATGATTTAGCATTTTTTTTTCTCATGTGATACAAAAAAAAAAAAACATTTTTATTTCAGGCACTGTATAAGTACGTACACACAAATACATTTCACCCATAGTGACTACATGTCATAATTATGCAGTTATATTGTTATTACATGGTTATTACTAAGTTATATTAAGTTGGTATTTCAATAAATTGGTATGGTTGGTTGGTTGGTATTGGTATTTTAATAAATCTTTGTGAACACACTGAACACTTAATAAAATAAAAAAATCTGAAAACATTGAAATAAATAGAAGGCGTCAATGTCAAAGGCTAAGAGTTTAAAAAATCGAATGTGATGACAATGGCTACGTTCCGAGTTACGATAATATCCATTACTTGTGGTGTTTGGTTTTGAATCGTATCATATCTTTAGCTTACTTAGATATTATAGTGCTTCCGTAATAGGTTCTAGCATTGAGTGAGCACTGTTAGCACGTTCACGAGCGTTCCGTATTGTTGCCAAAAATTACCGTTCTTAGCAGTCATAATCGTGATATCTATCTCGGAACGCCAATTATTGATGAGCGCTCGCAGCACTATTTTTTAATTCGGAATGTGGCCAATGACGTCACTATCACTTCACCCGATTCTAGAATCGCGTGAAGTGAGTGCGGCTAGCCGCGCGTGGTTTCTCACCGTGATGTTGCCATGGCAACATCACCGTGAGATACCGCCGCGAAGCGAAGGTGCGCGCGCCGCATGCTTCACGAATGTCAGTAAATATAATTTGATGTAGTATTGATGATGATGATTTGATGAATATCCTTTGATTATTGACAACGAGTAGTTAAGTAGGTAGGTATCAAGGGGGGACCAGACGGTTTAAACAGTTGTTTTATTTACGAAAAACATTTATAGGTACTTACCAAGTCATTGAAATGATAACGTGTCACACATGCGCACTAAGAACATTAGGAAAATACATTAACAACGTATAATAACAACTTCTGACCATTCTTAATATTGGATCATGGTTTTTTAAGACTTTGAGAAAAATGTAATAGGTAAACTTTGGACGCGTGAGGCCGCTCAGTATCTTTTTAGTATTAACGATATCCCGAATGCCTCTCGCCTACTCTGGGCCGATGCACTGTTGGCATAGCAGACCTGTTCCCGAGTACCTACCCGCGTGCCTACACCACTGCTGTTGAAGATAGGTTTACCTAGTAGGTGCTTCTTCAGCGTACTTCATTGAAGCAACATCTTGATGGATAAGAATTCAGGCCAGTCCATTCAGACGATTCGATTTTATTTTACTTAATGCAAAATGGAGGCATTATACTGACTTTATAAGTATGAGCAAAAAACGGTTGGATTTAGACATAAAAAAATCTGAAAGCATTGAAATAAATAGAAGGCGTCAATGTCAAAGGCTAAGAGTTTAAAACATCGAATGTGATGACAATGGCTACGTTCCGAGTTACGATAATATCCATTACTTGTGGTGTTTGGTTTTGAATCGTATCATATCTTTAGCTTACTTAGATATTATAGTGCTTCCGTAATAGGTTCTAGCATTGAGTGAGCACTGTTAGCACGTTCACGAGCGTTCCGTATTGTTGCCAAAAATTACCGTTCTTAGCAGTCATAATCGTGATATCTATCTCGGAACGCCAATTATTGATGAGCGCTCGCAGCACTATTTTTTAATTCGGAATGTGGCCAATGACGTCACTATCACTTCACCCGATTCTAGAATCGCGTGAAGTGAGAGTGCGGCTAGCCGCGCGTGGTTTCTCACCGTGATGTTGCCATAGCAACATCACCGTGAGATACCGCCGCGAAGCGACGGTGCGCGCGCCGCATGCTTCACGAATGTCAGTAAATATAATTTTATGTAGTATTGATGATGATGTTTTGATGAATATCCTTTGATTATTGACAACGAGTAGTTAAGTAGGTAGGTATCAAGGGGGCACCAGACGGTTCAAGTAAAATAAAATCGAATCGTCTGAATGGACCGGCCTGAATTCTTATCCATCAAGATGTTGCTTCAATGAAGAACGCTGAAGAAGCACCTACTAGGTAAACCTATCTTCAACAGCAGTGGTGTAGGCACGCGGGTAGGTACTCGGGAACTGAGGTCTGCTATGCCAACAGTGCACCGGCCCAGAGTAGGCGAGAGGCATTCGGGATAACGTTAATACTAAAAAGATACTGAGCGGCCTCGCGCGTCCAAAGTTTATTAAATTTTTCTCCAAGTCATTAAAAAAACATGATCTAATATTATGAATGGTTAGAAGTTGTTATTATACGTTGATATTGTGTTTTCCTAATGTGCTTAGTGCGCATACGTGACACTGTACAGGTTATAATATGAGTAGGTAAGTACCTAGTTAATAAATTTAAACTTTAATTATTGCAAACAAAATGGAGGCACTAAATCGACTTCAAATGTGCAAAAACCGGTTGGATTTAGACATTAAAATAGGTTTCTACAAGCATTGAAACAAATAGGACCTCTAAATTATTGTCTGAACTCGAATACGAACAGGATAAAAAGAAAAAACTTCCTATTACATTGATGTGAGCGCCTAGCGCGCATGCGCGGGGGTGATCACTGCACCCGATTCATAACACTATTTCGGCGCAGTGAAGTGAGCACCTACGCGAGTGTCATTTGAACTGTTGAACTTTTACATAGGTAGCATCAAAATGATGATGATTTGATGAATATCTATTCTTTTATTATTGACAACGGCTAGATAAGTAAGTATCTATCTACAATAAAATGTTAGTAGGTACCTACCTACATATTGGACGTTGGTTTGGTATTGCATTTTTTTTCAGTGCCTTACGCGGAAACGCGGCGTGATCTTAATCACTCCACCATATTCTCGAAGCCATAGCAAGTACCTACTACGGGATGCGCTAGGGTCAGTTGAGTTTTGTAGGTGTTACTACGATGATAATGATAGGTATGTACACTAAAATATTGGAATAATAATCCGCACATCTTTTTACTTAAATTACTGATTTATTCATAAATCGTTTAGATGGGTTCCCACATAGTTTGTGTGAGATTTAATGCTATGGTCCGTCAGCCAGGCACACTACCACTCGATGAATTGACACGCTCGGTTATATCGTCTCTTTGAATAAGTTTAGGTTTTGATACCAACGCTGAAGAACGTTGCGCAGTCTTTAGATACTGGACTCGATCGACAATCGCTTCTCCAAAACACACCGCGACTAGGCCATGGGATTGCGTTTGTTAAACTATAATCCATTTACAATGGGTTCATAAAAACTAAAAATATCGATTCGCGTTAGCATTAGTATTAGTAGACGCTATCTTCAAGATGTGTTTGTTTTATTCTATTTATATTTATTGTTCGTGCGTGACGCGCTCTTGCACCTCAGGCAATATAAGGACTACTCTAGGAAAAAATAGAACGAAACAACATTGAGTTTCTGACTGAATTTCTGTTTTGCTATCTGATTTGAAAAACCCCCCAATTTAGTAAAGTATGATGCACACTTAAATACTTAGCTTTGAAATCGTAATAAAACTATCAACAGAATTAGTTAAAAAACATTATTTAAATCTCGATTATGATTGATAAAAAATATTATTAATTCTCGATTATGATTGTAAATGTAATGCTTGGACATCCCTAGCATCAGGTGGAATGACACTGATAGCTCACTCCACGCTCACTTCACCCGGTGAGATTGTTACAGAATCGACATGCAGGTGGAATGACAATGACAGCTCACTCCACGTTCACTTCACCCGATAGGTGGTTACAGAATAGCATAGCTGATGATGATGATCAACCCTTGAGTTTGTTATGATTTTTTTTTATTTTTATTTATTCTTATAATTAGCCACAAGAACACTATTTTATCAGACTCAGCCATTTGTTATGATGCAAAAGATGATGAAGAGAATCTCTCTTCATGAATTGCTTCTAACCAAACTGTCCTGAAAAAACAGACTCGTCTAGTGGTCGCAAGCACTATCGCAGAGCATGAGGTCGTGGGTTCGATTCCCAGTTCGGCAGAGTTTTATTGTGTTTTATGATCTGGAATTTCTCAGTAGCCAGTGTCTGGATTTATGCCCCGTTGATGTTAATAGGCTCGTTCTCTATTACATAGGACTTAAACATAACTGGCGAAATATGAGTGTACTATAAGTACATCTCTGCCGAACCCTTCGGAAAAATAAGGCGTGATGTTATGCTGTTTTAGGAATTTTAGATAATTTTTATGCATACCGTGACTAAGATACCTGAGATGCAGGTTTATTCTTAGTTCAGGTAGAATCTAATTACTATTTACCTCTAATTTAAGACCCTAATATTCGAAATATTTATGTACAGACGCCAGCACTTCAAGCTACCCCGAACTCTCAAATTTTCCCAATTGAAAATGAACCTCATTTTTTTTGGAATAAAGTTGAAAATCTATCAAAGAAATTTGACAGATTGGGGTAGCTTGATGTGCACCGTCATCGTCTGTACATCAATTATATCAATAAAAAATCTCATTTTTTTTTTTAAATTTCAAAACCTTTATATACACAGATATAGCCGCAGAACAGAGCTAATAACATAATCTTCAAGGATATCCTTGAAAACTAACCAACTTACGGTAACCATAGCGCCTGCCATTTTGTTTCCATAGTTTACCCCTATTGTTATGAAATTTTCCGTACATAACATATTTTCGTAAATTTGTATAGGAAAATACCTAATTGTTATTCTGAACTGAATTTTACATTGTATTAATTGTTTTTTGAAGGTCGTTTGGGAACTCCCAAATGTTCAAAGGATTTTGGTATGCCTAGGGTTCTGTTCTGTTGTAGATGTACGTATGTATGTTGGTGTTTTTACCTGAAAGCCTGGAAGTGTCATCCAGTGTCTTCTCATCCAAAGCACCTGCCATCTAATCTCTGCACCACCCTTGGTTGACTGGTAGAGAATGCCTAAGGCATTAAGTCCGCCTTTGTACCTTTTTTGTGTGCGAGAAGTTTAAATAAATAAATAAATAAGTGTTATTGTAGAGATTAGTACTTATTAAAAGTCGCTTAACGTGGCAGAATGTATGATGTAGTTTTCAGCACCAAGATAAAGATACCATACAATAGCAACCAATACCAACCAACCAACCAATTATAACTTAGTAATAAGAATAACCATGTAATAACAATATATCTGCTTATTTATGACATGTAGTCACTATGGGTGAAATGTATTTGTGTGTACGTACTTATGCAGTGCCTGAAATAAAAATGATTTGATTTTTTTTTGATAATTATTGCATGAACAGTGTAGGTACACTATAGTGTATTAAATAAAATCAATCTATCTGCCTTTTCTGAAACTATGTTGACATCGGCTTCCAGAGTTCCCAGATGCAGCTGAATACCAGTATTTTATATGGGGCGACTGCTTGTCTTGCCTCCACAACCCATTTACTGAGTAACAATATACAGGGTGATTGGAAGATGGGTGCAAAGCTTTAAGGCGAAGATAGTACAGACAATTTAGAACCATTTAAGCCATGGTTGTCTTAGACGAAGTCTTACCAAATATTTTTAACCAAATTTTTAAGTTTTTTTTCGGAAATTCTTAAAATTTAATGTAAACTGCATAATTATGGCCAAATTGAATGATAAATGAATTCATTTCTTATTTATTTAATTAAAGTAATGTGTAAGCAATCAAGCAAAACATGTTTTAGGCTTCTGTGTTATTAGACATTTTTTTTACAGACATTTAAAGCTCAGAAAAAATAAAAAATTTGTACAATACGTCTTTTAAACCGTATTAAAAAAAAAAAAATTGGTAAGACTTCGTCTAAGACAACCATGGCTTAAATGGTTCTAAATTGTCTATACTATCTTCACCTTAAAGCTTTGCACCCATCTTCCAATCACCCTGTATATCTATTGGTAAGACGGGTTGTTTAAAATAAAACCGGCCTAGTGCGAGTCGAACTCGCGCACGAAGGGTTCCGTATTATTTATCCATATAACTAAATATTCTGTGAATATTTCAAGCGTCTACCTGTTGCCGTTATCAATATTGAGCAAAAACAAGCAAAAATCACGTTTGTTCTATGGGAGCTCCCTTAAATTTTTCTTTTTTTTAGTATTTGTTGTTATAGAGGCAACAAAAATAAATCATCTGTGAAAAATTCAACTGACTAACTATCACGGTTCATGAGTTACAGCCTGGTGATAGTCGGATATATAGACAGACGGACTGACAGCGGAGTCTTAGTAATAGGGTCCCGTTTTACCCTTTAGATACGGAACCCTAAAAATAATCTGTTTTAGGTATGGCGGACTGACTTAGCTGCTGAAAATGGGTTGTCAAAAACAAACATCAGAGGTGGAAAACCCAGACTCACACTCCACTGAAATACATACCTACATAATTTCACGTTTTTTTTCCATCTGGATAAACAGAAACGACAGAGCGCCACTTGCTACGATTCTCACATACTGCATTTACCTCGTATACGTTCATACATCTGATCATACAAGCACGCCGGTATCAAGAACTGCGCACCTGATCTCTTTGAATTTCTTGTCGGTTTTATAAAAAAACATCAGATGTTTCATAGAAAAGTGCAATCAATACCTACGCGGTCAAAATGTATGGAACAGCTGATTTTTTTTTGTAAAACCGACGAAAAATTTCTGCGCTGGGGGGTCTAGAATGACATGCTGAATAAAGGAAGGAAGAAATATGGTTAAAGTTTGCGCACTGAATAAAAACTTGTCCTGTATAGATATTTATTTATTTTTTATACTCTAGATATTTCTAGATCCCATTCTACGCCGTACAGCTTTAGTAGTTATATCAATGACGCACAAAATACTAATTCAATTACCACAGATACTATTGAATAACAAAACGTGATCGGATCATGTTTCTTTTTTTTTCTTTTAAGCATTTAACACATTTTCGTTAAATAACAACTTTTTGCTGATGATCGTCAAATATTATATTATTTAAGATTTGCATAATTTTGGAAATTATTATAAGTATTGTTATAGTTTTTGAGAGCTTTGCCCGCGTGTGGATCGGAAATCATCCCACAGGCACATACTACCAGAATAATTAGTATATTTTGTGTTAATTCAGGTTGTGGAAATTTGTTGCTCAATCGTGCAAAAATGGCTGAACGGACGGATAGATAAACTATCATTATTTTCATCCAAATCCGTTCAGCCGTTTTTGCATGATTGAGCAACAAACATCCACAACTCAGTTACTGGTTAATACGATACCCTTGGTAAGAATGGTTGGAAGAATTTCGGCTTCTAACGACTGTCAAAGATGCATGAATGACAGCTGGGACCAACGGCTTAACTTACTTTCCGAGGCTTGGGGTCTCGGGGTCTTGGTATGTAAAGATGGTCTCCGAACCGAACCTTCGATCAGAAAATGTCGCAGATGGCATCCGGTGCCGCCATCAATACAATTATGTCACAAGAAACTCTGGCTAGTTTTATTGAATCACATCGATCCAGCAATCCCAAAGTGATTTTGGTCAGCTATTAATACGTGAAGTACGATCGTGCATAGGGTTGATGAGGAAGTGGTTATGAGGAAGAGGATGCGGATGAGGAACTATTAAAAATAAGTTTTGAGGAAGAGGAAGAGGATGAGGATATGAGGAGGAGGATGAGGATGAGGAAGAGGATGCGGAAGAGGAATATAGAACCTGTGATTTGGAATTGAAATTTTAAATAAAAGAAAGATTGCGAATGGGCCCTTTAATATTTAGAAAGAAAAAAGACAATTTAATAGTCAAAATTCACAATAGGGAGGTTGAATTTAACGAAAATTAACTTTGAAGCTGTTTCTCCAGATAGACGGTTTCGTAATTCGTCGTAAACTAATCCAGCGCCACTGAAAAGGCGCTCACTGGGGACACTTGATGGAGGGGCTGAAAGATACTGGCGCGCAGCTCTGTAAAGTTCAAAATATTTGGGGTTCATTTTCCACCACAAAAGACTGTCTTCTTGAAGACCTATTCTCTTCTCTTTTATATAATTAATTATTAGTGATTTCAGGATAAGAAATCTGTCGATGGGTGCGATTGGACTTTCTTCATCGTCACTATTAGGAGCTGAGGCAAGCATCTGAGATAACATTGATTGTAAAAATCTGCCTGTAGAAAAGTTAACTCCAGAACTCGTTGATGGTAGGCTCTCGGTATCGGTATGATGAAAGTGTTGATTGTGTTGAATAACATCATGTTCGAATGACTGTATTTGTGGTTGTGCTTGTGCGCCATGGCCTTCTTGACATAAAGAAATCAATTCGGATTCAATACTTTCTTTAGTGATTTCATTAAAAAACTTAGTTTTATATTTTGGGTCTAAATAAGTAGCAATTGTGTAGATCTTATTATTATGAAGTTCACCAAAGCGATTGGTAATTTCTTCTATCAATTTTTGAATAATATTCCCGCAAGTTTGGTCAGTATTATTTATATTCTGTCTCAATAGATTCTGCAATGTGCAGGTCAAGACATGTATTAGAGGGATCACGGATGAAATACAGGCCTCGGAACTACTCATGGTCTTGGTGGCCTCTTCAAATGGCTTAAGGATTGTTGCACAGCTCTCAAGTTGTAGCCAATCGTTTGGAGTAAACTGCGGCAAATTTGTATGTTGTGAGGTATAAAGTACTATGGCATCCTTTATTTCAATTAGACGTTGAATCATATTAAACATACTATTCCATCTTGTAGGACACTCTTGAATAACTGAAAGCAGAGGCAGACCCAGACGTTCTTGAAAACCTTTTAATTCGCTTTGGGCAATTATTGAGTGGATAAAATGTGTCGCGATTTGCTTACATTTTGCCAACAAGGACGAAATATATTCATCAATCGCCAAGGCCGCACGTATGCACAATTGCAATTGATGTATATTGCAATCAATGTCGTTAATAAGTGACACGCGGGCCGCTCTCTTCATGTTAGAACCACCATCGCGAACCATGATATGTAGTTTTTGACGAGGAATCTCCCATTCCTCTCGTATTTCGTCCAACTTTTGTGCTATCACATCACCCGTATGTCGTTCCTCGAGTGGGACACATTTAAGAAATAAAGATACTCTTTGAAAGTCATTGTTGATACCATGAATTGTAAAACTTAGCAACGAAACTCCTGCTCCTGGTTCAGTCCATATATCAGTGGTGAAAGATAAGTATTGCAAATCTTTAATTAAGTTTTTTACCTTGTTCCTTAATTTAGGATAAATATAATTACACAAATGAGATGTGTAACTTTGACGTCCTCTTAAATTATATTTTGGCTGAACAGCATGAATCAACCGTCTAAAGCCAATTCCTTCAACAAAATTAAATGGTAAATCTTGAAGAGCTAACATTTCGCAAATTAAATTATCCAGCTCGCAGCTTTTCGTGAGATGTATCCCAATACTGATGTCTTTGTAATGCCTCCTGTAAAGTTACTTGTCTCTTAGCCTGTTGAAGAGGAGTCTCCTCTGACAATTTGCGTTTATCAACCGCGGCTTTTTTAATGCTGTATCCTTTTGTTCATACTCGGCATATTCTACTTCATGGCGTGACTTGAGATGACTTCTTAACCCCGAAGTCCCGCGCCCTTTCCTTGAATATGTTTGGTCACATATTTTACATCTAACAGTATCAGCGTCCACTTCACTAAAATACGTCCATATAGCACTACATTTTGGCTTCATCTCATAAACTTTTTAACTTAACAGTAAACCTAATTACGACTTACGTAGTTCTAGTTACGTACGACCACTCAAAAACAAAACAAATTTAAGACTGGCTAAGTGGCTACAGTGGGATGGGTACGTACACTACAGTACTACACACACACACAATAGCGTGCTGTGTTATATTTCTAAAACACGTTCAAGCCTGATCGTGAAAGTACCTTACCTAATGCAGCGAGCAAAAGACGGAGATTACTTTTATTTACATTGAATACGTCAACAACACTTCCTCATAAATTCCTCTTAATTAATGAGGATGTGGAAGAGGAAGAGGAATATTTTATGCCTGATTTTGAGGATGTGGAAGAGGATGAGGAATCGCTAAAAAATGAGGAACTTCCGCATTATGAGGATGAGGAAGAGGAATCCTCATCAACCCTAATCGTGCACACCTCAAGTTAACGTGTCTGAGGCCCAGCAGGGATCGGGCGTCGACGCGTCGGTGGCTGCCGTCGAAGAGTTCCTACGGTGCTTAAATACACGGGTGGCATATTGTCGACGGCAGAAGCCGACATGAGTTGACGGCAGCCGTTGACACTCGTTGACGGCAGTTACCTCTGCCGTTGCCGCATGTTGCTCGTGCGCATGGGTACCTGTTGAACTCGCTCATCAAAATAAGACAGTTTTAAAAGAATATTTTCTCAAAACTTCTAGAATCAAATCTTTTATTCCCCGTTTCCGTTCAAGGGTATTCTAATTGAATGACGTAAATATTACGTAAAGCGGTACAGAAGTAAAGATACTGATCTGTTATTTCCACAGCAAACACTAACAACATGTGTTACGTCATTACGCAGTGTAGTGTTGCGTGTAACAATAAGATCGTTTATCATCAAATATAATATTATTTAAAAAAAAAGATACTTACCGATCAAAAAGTATATTTTAAAATTATGTGCAAAACTCATACAATGAAATGATTGATTCTCCCTTTTAAGTCACCTTAATTCGGCGAAAAGAGCGTTTCAGACTCAAGGCTCCAGCAGACAGACTAGACACGACTCTAGTAAAACAATTTCGGTTAAAACTTAATGTAAATGTTCTACCAGAACCACGTCGTCGCACAATCGAGTCGCGCTTGTCTGGGGAGCCTTGAGTCCGAAACGCTCTTTCCACCGAATCTAAGAGACTTAAAAGGGGGAATCGATCAGGGCCCTAATTCACTATGACCACTTAACGATTCCTTACTTCGAAACCAAATGAATTCCTTCGATCACACACGACATCGTCTAATAAACATCGACAAATTTTCTTGGAACATATAGAATATGACATGTCGATTCCTTACCGTTACATTGGCTTTTACACAATACGAAATATCGTATGCCCCGCGGAATCTTACTACGTTCAAACTACGTCTACTGACGTATCGTTTTAACCATACAGAATTGGGGCCCTGAACTGATCTGCGAATCGTAAAAATCGTAAAAATAATGTTTTTTTCCTTAAGTAGCCAGCGAAAATCAGTCAAGCAATCCATAAGTGCTAAATTTTTCTCAATGTACTAGAGAAAAGATAGTCTAATCAAATCTAATCTAAGTAGCCTGTACTGTACCAATGTGGGACAAACACACCCACCCCACCCCACCCTTTCAATACAATTCTGTATATATCTAGTACTGAAAAGATAGTTTCGAGGTAAAATTATAAGTTAGCCAAAAAGGTGTTTGGTGCAGGGCTGATTATCTAAGGTCATCATTTGCCTACAGCAGTCCACTGCTGGACATAGGCCTCTCCAATTGCGCGCCATTCAGATAAAAAAAAGTTTATTGACAGAAAATACTTTTGTATACAATACCAATAAATTTACACATAGGTAGGTTACATTGGTTTTTTGGAAAAGGCTGCACAAATATTGAAAAATCCTACCTCCTAAAGTAGGGGAACCCTGTGACCTAGGACTCAGTGTTCTACTGTAACTACGTGTACCAAAGAAACCTTTATTTATGTGTCTTAATAATAATAAACCCATAATGACCTGATTCCGTTCCGTGTAGTGCCGGACGTAAAGAATAGCACCATCTCTTCTCTTCCCGTAGGTGTCGTAGGAGGCGACTAAGGGACTTACTAGAGAATGGGCAGCAGCGTTCTCTATGCATTTTACCACCATACTGCGATCGCCAACCCGCCTGCCAAGCGTGGCGATTATGGCATGCCACCTCAAATTGGGGGAGGCCTATGTCCAGCAGTGGACGTCATCCAGCTGAAATGATGATGATGATGAGGACTGACCAGATTCACGGCAACTTTCATCCAGTTACTACCAGCCAACCCTGCAAAAATCGTCACTCCATCTAGCCTGAGGGCGTCTTGTCTAGGATACGTCAGTGTATTTTATATCGTCACTCGTAGCATAAATACGGCACATCACTATTACAACGATACTATTCTTAGAGTACGTCAGTATCAAGCATCGATTGTTACATAACGGAGGCAACAACTAATAGGTTTCCACTTATCTGATAGTATGACGAATCGCTTTGAAGAACACACCACAATGAATCTTCTGAGTACAGACGTCAGCACATCGAGCTACCCCAAACTGTCACATTTTCCCAGTTGAATTTGAACCTAATGCTTATTTGATAAAGTTGAAAATCTATCAAAGAAGTTTGACAGATTGGGGTAGCTTGATGTGCTGGCGTCTGTACCTTGATTATTTCTACGGTAGGAAGATCAATTTAATACACACACACACATAAATAACATCATCTCCGCAATCCCCGAAAGGTTAAGCAGAGGTATACCTCTGCCTAACCTTAAACTAACCAACTTTGGCATACTTTAGGTATACCTAAAGTATGCCAAAGTTGGTTAGTTTTCAAGGATATTGTCTGTAAGTTAGGTTGTATTTCAGTTTTTGAAATTGAAAAAAAAAGGATATTGCCATTGTTTATTGAAATAAGTTATTGATATTTTCAATATTAAAGCCTTAAACTAAATGTAGGTCTATAATAATTTCGTTCTACGTACCTAAGCTTGGAATAAAGCTGTATCTCACTTAAGGTGTATGCGCGGTCTTGCGGACGGGGAGTAATGGATAGCTTGCTCTCCGGTGAGGACCAAGCCCGGGTCGACAGCGCGTTGTGTTCCACGCGCGCCTCAACGAGATATCAGCATCAACTGGTGGAGTCCGCAACGGCCGATGCCTGCCAGGGGTGCGGGTTGTTCGATACCGTGGCCCCTGGCATACAGGCAACTGAAGGAACACGGGTGGGTTTTAGTCAGTAAAAGTCTGACACGCCCTCCTGCTCCACCCAGAGAGGGAGAAGCTATTTGATGAATTACCAACCTCAAAAAAAAAATGCATGGAACATCACGACTGTTTGTATGTCAATTGTGTACTTTTCCCAAATAAGTCTGCAGAAGTTTTTTATTTTTCTCTCGGATTTGCAAAAACTACATCAGAATATTTCTGTTTTAATCCCAACCCCAAATTAATTTTGTGATGGCGCTCCTACACTGAACTGCTTCAAGAATCGAATATACAGACTAAATATCTCCAAACTTTTGGATACATAGGTACGCATCAGCTAATTAACTGCTAGTATGTCTTACCAGATAATAATACGCCGTCAAAACGAGCGGCAACCGCGTACCGGAAGATGTAGAGTTGGAAGGCCGGCCGCAAGGTAGACCGTTGACCTTATGAAGGCCGCAGGAATCCGCTGGATGCGGGGAGCACAGAACCGGTCGAATTGGTGGAGCTTGAGGGAAGTCTATGTTCAGCAGCGGACGTCTTTCGGCTGAAATGATGATGATGAAACGAACTTAACTACGAAATACAGCATAACATAACACATAATAAAATCAGCAGTACTGTAACATTCGTAATGAAATGAACATATAATAAACTCAAGTGTATGCACATCTGTTGCGCAATTCAACTACTACTAGTACATAATATTAATAGCTATTTTGATGCACATGTGCTTGCGCAGTATCACGTGTAACTAAAATAGGAGCGCAATTCTTTAGTATTTGTTCATTTTCATCATCATCTGCCTTTTCCTATGTTTAACCGGATGCAACTGCATACCAGTGTTTTATGTAGAGCGATTGCCTATCTGACCTCCACAACCCAGTTACTGGGTAATACGATACCCCTTGGTAAGACTGGTTGCTAGACTTACAGGCTCCGTAACGACTGTCAAAGATGAATGACAGCCGGGATCAACGGCTTAACGTGCTTTCCCAGGCACGGCGGGGTCTTGGTATTTAAAGATCCACGGACGGATTCCAGACTTCACCACGTCATCGGTTCAACTTGTGGGAGGACTGAGAACTTGAGTCTTTCGGTTCGCGGTTGCCACTCCTAAACCTTCCGGCCTAATTGGCCATCTGTTCGGCTAGCAATGTGTCCTGCCCACTGCCACTTACGTTTGGCAATTCATCTGGGTATGTCAATCATATAAGGAATCTCCAAGGATACCCCTCTCAATTGGCCTTGCGCACACCATGATCAGAAAACTGCTTCACAAGAATTTCGTACGTCCTTTTCCGGGATCCCTAATCTACATAATTCTCTTGACCCTGGACGTTTCTTCCAGGAACTACAAGGCCAAACTCTTCGAAAACTCGTGACCATTCCTTGGAACACATGAGCCAAGCACACATGTATTGTCTCTGCCCACGTGAGGCATAACCGCTGAAATAACGATCACCACACGTTCTATTGTTATGTAATATGTAGTTTAGTTTCTTTGTATACTCGTATAACCTTAACATTGAACGTGAACATAGAATTGTAGATAGAATAGAATAGAATATATTTATTGTAAAACATGAATGGTCTTAAAATATCAGGTAGATTTGCATGTTTTACCATTTATGGCGTACAAAATAACATATTTTTGGTATAATCAACTATAAAAGATTTGAGTATACACAACAAACTATGAAATTAATAACTTAATCCTAATGATAATATTTGATATTTGAAGTATTGCGGTTGTGTCGAGGGTTAAGGACTCGCTTTTTGAAGGGTTTCAGCGGTTCAAAATACTTGCTGACGGTGAAGAGTAATCGGGAATCTGGACTAACATTGGCGAGGTACACTGGGCAAGGATAATTATAAATTCTATGCTCGATGGTTGCCTGTATGAGAAGAGGCTTTGCCCTAATTTGGGACATTACTGGCAGGTTAAAATACTTAATGGGAATTTATAAAATAAAAATAGGTTATCCATTGCCATTTCAAACGAATTTACTTAAAGGTTTTTTAATAGGGACGTTAATTGTACTTTAATTTGAATATTTCTACACCGGCAACGGTTTTAATTAAGATCTTAATGTACTATATATACTCAGAACTAAATATACTGTTACTATTATTACATTGTTTTGATTTTTTAATTTTTTCCTATCATATTGCAGATATATAAATTAATGTTTTATGAGATATATGAATGTACCATGCCGATTATTGTTGAACTGTAATAACTATCTTAAAAATAATGTATCTAAGTCATTATTGCTGTTCATTTTTTAATAATAATCTCTCATGTTATACCTATTAATGTGGCATGCCTAATATAATAATCACCCATATTTTAACTGTCATATTATTTACTGTACCTGCAATCTATGCAAATAATTTTTACTTTACAGCACTATCAGGGTCTAAAGAGTACAAACTAGGAGGGAATCTTGCAGCTGGATTTAGGTATGCATGCATCATAGTTTATCACATTCTTAACTTATACAGGGTGATTGGAAGATGGGTGCAAAGCTTTAAGGCGAAGATAGTACAGACAATTTAGAACTATTTAAGCCATGGTTGTCTTAGACGAAGTCTTACCAATTTTTTTTTTTTTTAATAAGGTTTAAAAGACGTATTGTACAATTTTTTTATTTTTTCTGAGCTTTAAATGTCTGTAAAAAAAATGTCTAATGACACAGAAGCCTAAAACATGTTTTGCTTGATTGCTTACACATTACTTTAATTAAATAAATAAAAAATGAATTCATTTATGAAACAATTTGGCCATAATTGTGCAGTTTACATTAAATTTTGAGAATTTCCGAAAAAAACTTAAAAATTTGGTTAAAAATATTTGGTAAGACTTCGTCTAAGACAACCATGGCTTAAATAGTTCTAAATTGTCTGTACTATCTTCGCCTTAAAGCTTTGCACCCATCTTCCAATCACCCTGTATAAGATGAGATCAGATATAGCAATTAGTAGCATTCCCTATCAAAATTGGTGGTAACGAATCCTGATTCATTCATGAATGACACATTTTCGTTAATCGACTTCCGTTAAGTAAAAGTAATAACTTTTATTTAAAAAAATATGACTTCATAGAATGCCATAGATAATCATCAACTTACCTAGCCTTCCCGCTCTGGGTGGAGCAGGAGGGCGTGTCAGACTTTTGCTGACTAAAACCCACCCGTGTTCCCTCAGTTGCCTGTGTGCCAGGGGCCGCGGTATCTCTTTCGAACAACCCGCACCCCTGGCAGGCATCGGCCCTTGCGGACCCCACCAGTTGGTGCTGACATCTCTTTGAGGCGCGCGTGGAACACAACGCGCCGTCGACCCGGGCTTGGTCCTTACCGGACAGCGAGCTACCCATTACTCGCCGTCCGCAAGCCCGCGCCTACGGTAGCAGGGAATCAGCCTGGGATTCCCGACGCCCAGGGCATCTCCTGCAGCTTCCTAAATATGATGCTGTTGGCTTCTAGTCTAACCGAATGCAGCTGAATACCAGTATATTATATGGAGCGACTGCCTATCTGACCTCCTTAATCCAGTAACTGGGTAATACGATATCCCTTGGTAAGACTTTCGGATTTCTGACTACCACCTTCTGACAGCCCGGACTAGCGGCTTGACTTGTTTTCCGAATGCCATAGATACAGTCTTGAATACAAACCAAAACCAAAATAGATGACAGCATCCTGTTGCCAAACATATTATTTTAAACACATGTAAATTCCCTGCAAACATCAGAGTTTCATTCAATACAATCAGCGAAAACTGTAAATTTCAATAAATAAATAACACAACTTTAAATTTTGGAAATTATAATTTCTTATTTTCTAGAAAATTGGGCTTTTTAATATGTATACGTGATATTGCTTACACCATGTATAATGTATGTATGAGCGCATGCGAAGGCACGTGGGTACAGCACGTTGCTCTTCACGTGTGCAAGATCGTGCGCCTGCGCCGATGCGATAGGCTAGGGTTGTCACTGAACAGTTTTTTTTGGGGTGAAAATGGGTCCGCTGTCACATTAAAAATCATAGATTTTAGGGACGTGGAATTAATTCATTTAATTGCAGTAATCGTGAATTTTTTAGTTTTTTTTGCTGTAAATTATGGGTGTTACTACAATAGTTGGAGTAGTTTACGAACGTTCCCCGATAAGCGTTTGAATGACTAGTTTTTGTGAATGTGTGTAAAAATTGTATGAATGGAGTTGTATCGGAAGCAGTTATGGTTTTTTTTCTGAGATAAAAGTCGTGTGTAGAATGGAAAGTAGTATTGCAAAATATTGCTAAGTAATGGCTGTAGGGAAATCAATACATTTTCTAGGGTTGCTTACTGGGCTTTTCAGATTTATTTTAAAAAAAAAGTTTTTTTTTTCTACAACGGGGCACCTCAAAAGATTCCCATTCCTGGCTTTATCTCACCTGATGGTAAGTGATGATCAGGCCGAAGATGGAAGCGAGCTTCACCCGGAATCCTCAACCGAGAGCTATGGCGACAGACTCAGATACGATGGTGATAGCTAGACAGTCGGACTAAGAACAAGCCCTACCAACCGAACGGAGCAGAAAATGTTGCCCCCGCTTGGAATCGAACCTGGGACCTCTCAGTCTGAGACAGATGGTATTACCACTAAACTATAGAGGCGATCAGAATTTAATTTTAATTGAGATCCTAGGGTGCAAAAATAAGTTGTCATAATTGCTTATGTATTTATTAATTAAATTACATTATAATTATATATATTTTAGTTTAGTGATATTTATTTATCAAAATCAAAAATCAAAATATTTTATTTCACATAAGCCTGCATGGGCACTTATGAAACGTCAGAAGCTAGGTGCACGGTTCCAATTTGTCGTTTCCTATGGAGAAGAGCCGGCAAGAAACTCCACGGTTACTCTTTTAAAAATAATTGGCTTTTACAATGTTTTCAAATTACAGTGATAATAGGTATGGGAGGACAGTGCAGGCCAGTCAATAAGTACCAGGTACTTAGAGGAATGAAAATACAGAATAGAAAAACGTCCACAAATCTAGTCTCTAAGGCCTACAACGTTCTCTCATTCACAATATGTAAAAGAATCTACCTATATAAAATGAATCTATTTGAACCAAGTGACATGATTTCGATGACAATCACTGAAAATAAATAGTAGGTAGTAAAATTGATGTATAATGTCAAATAATGACGAGAATATGTCAGACATTGTAAAAAAAATAATAATAATAAAAAGAATAAAAATTAACATTGCAATTTGGGAGCAGTTAATAGTTAGTATATTTAAGAAGTTAATATATTTAATATAAGTTGTAGTTAATATATTTAAGAAGTATATATGTATGTTAGTATGTATGTATATTCTCATATTATGTGTGTATATTTAAATTAGAGTTTAATTTGTAATTTTATGATTTCCCTTCTACTGTTATTACACGCGTTGTCTACATCTCTGTTATCTTCTCTCCTATCGCAGGTGTGCTGGAAGAGATTTCTGTAGAAATAAGCATTACCTATGTACGTATTTTTCTGTTCCTTTCTTCTTGTTTGATTATATGTGTGTGCATAAATGGATAAATAAATAAAAAATTATGTTTCTCATACATTGTGGTTTTTAAATAAAATGAGGTAGGTAGTAAAATTTAAGTCCACATAGCCATGTTTAGTACAATTTTATAAGCAATGAATGAAGCTGAAAAAAAAATCGTTTGTTTTTTTTGTAAAACTATTGATATACAACCATCTTCGATACTTACACGTGAATGGAATTATAAATGACATTGAGAAAAGAAAAACTTGTTTGTCTGTTATTCATATGGAAAGTAAAAACCGCTCATCTGAATTACATGAAACTGTCACTATCGCATAGACTGTTGTAACCAGACTCATTAATTTTCGTTTTTTGTTGTTGTTTTCTTATTCTTTTGAGTGTCTTGTGGCTAAATAATAAAATCACAATATCGGGTTAATCTACGCTTGCCACGGTTGGTCCGTGGATGGGTGACCATCTTTACATACCAAGACCCCTCCGTGTCTGGGCGCCAACATCCACGAATGACAGTCGTTACGAGTCGTCAGAAGCCCGAAAGTCTGACAACCAGTCTTACCAAGGGATATCAAGTTAGTTCTTTTTAATGTACACTTGGTAACAAAATTACATTAAACGTGTTGCAGTTACGATTCATGCCAAATTTATTATAATTTATTTAAATATTAGCTGTCACACTTTATTGTAATCATGTGTTACTATTTATCTTATGAAATTATGTGGCGTTCATTTATATAATTATTTCATTTCAATTTTAAATTATAGTGTTAATGCTAAAAACCTAAAAGAAGCAGGAGCGAACAACACCGAGTAACTAAATTAGCTGATCACGACGAAGTTTTACCAACGTATTGTGGGTCGTAAGTTGTTATTTAAAGTAAGTATTGTTGTTAATCTTAATTAGATTTAAATCATCATTGTGATTGTTTGTTTCATTCATTCATTTTGTTGTAGGTTTGTAATGTGTGATGAAGATGTTATTATAAATAGAACCTTATTTAAAATAAAATTACTTTTACTTCGTTTATCGTATTTAGTACTGTCTTAAATCTATCTATACTCCATTTGAAATAAGATTAGACATTTAACTAAACCTTTTTTACAGTCCGATCAACCTTTTTTGACTTCTATTGCGTTGGTGGCATGACAAATGGCAGCTGCAGTAAACAGTTGGTTTTGTAACTACTTTTATGCTTTTGTTGCCATCCTTATGCCTACGGTATAGAAGTCAGAATCGGTTGAACTGACTGTAAAAAGGTTTGTTTATCTTATTTCAAATGGAGTATAGAAAAGTTAAAGCTTAACTTTGAAATAAAATGTTTTGCACTCCTGCTTCTACGAGCCTCTTTTTTCTAAAGCTATAATAAATGGAGTATAGTTGCTATGTCGTGGAGGTCAGATAGGCAGTCGCTCCATGTAAAATACTGGTATTCAGGTGCATTCGGTTAGACTGAAAAAAAAAACATCTTGTCATCTTTCTCAACTATCTTGGGGGAGTTTTTGGCGGGATCGGGTTGGAACATGTCGCACGAATTTTCAATTTCATGAAATTTAGTGAAATAGCGAATTAAATTGTATAATTTTGGTAGTGAATTATTCAATTTAGTTACATGTGTGTGCACAAGTGTAGTGAAGGTGAAAATAAGTGACTAACGTGGACTTTTCGTGTTCCCCCAAAAACTCATGTTAGGTTGTTGTAAAGTTCCTACTGCTTTACAATAACTTTGACTCGACTGGACTTGACTGACTAAAGACGACTATGACTTTTTTGTAACTTCGTGCCCGATATCGGGCGATTTACTTGATCGAAAAGAAAAATTACTTGACACTGGCTAAATGCACAAACCGTGCGAAGCCAAAGCCAAAAAAAAAAAAAAAAAAAAACTATCTTGGGGTCAGCGCTAGGCAGAAGATGAGATGTTTTCTTCTATATTCCTTCCTTCTGGAATTTGTATTTTGTTTTAAAACTTTTTGTTCGATATTATTATGCCAAAGTTTCGTCAACCCTAGGATTGGCAAAGGTAGTATAATAGACGGGTTGGTATTTATTTATTTATTTAACCATTTATGCACACACATATAAACAGACAAGAAGAAAGGAACAGAAAAATACGTACAAAGGTAATGCTTATTTCTACAGAAATCTCTTCCAGCACACCTAATCCTCCTAGGTAATCTTTATCTTGCCTATGAGCGTTTTTTAACCCTAAACAAAAATGTTTTTTAACACATTAAAAAAGACCAGTGTTTTTTCTGCACTTCGTCACAAGAAATGGTACCAATTAGTAATCATTGCAAAGTCGTGGTTTTCAATTCCTAAATTCAACAAATAATAATCATTTTTTATTTATTTGGTTACTCGTTTTTTTTTCACATTATATTAATTTTATTAAAATTTATCTGATGACTGTAAAAAGAGAAGTGTGGATGAAAAAGACATGTTAGACACGTCATAAAAGTAATTTAAATAAATAATAAATAATTAAAATAATGTTGCACCGACCCCAAATAAATTGGGGTAAGGGTAGGGGAATGATGTTGCATCGAAGTACTCGTCCGCATCGCTCCATCGATCGTCCAACTGGTTTTAAATTGGACGACAAAGAGCAAATTGTTTTTTTTTTGTTGAGCAAAGTGAGCTCAGTATTTCTATTAGGTTGCGGTTTGTTCGAAAGAGATACCGTGGCCCCTGGCACACAGACAACTGAGGGAACAGGGGTGGGTTTTAGTCAATAAAAGTCTGACACGCCCTCCTGCTCCACCCAGAGTGGTAGAATTTATTTGAGGATTTCCCACCCTCAAAAAAAAAGTATTCCTATTAGAGATGACTATGACTTTGGCCGACTAGCCGACTAGTTGGCTGCAGAATGGCCGACTACTCGGCCAAGCCGATCATTGCTTGCGGTTGAGTTCTGGTGACATCTGTAATGTTCGTGACTACGCTTTCAGCTAGTAAGTAGGTGCCGATGCCGTGCCGTTTCGCGGAGCCCGGCGACCAGGCGGAATTATCGGGACATCCCTTATTTAATTTGCATTTTTACTATCATTATTTACGTGCGAGCCAGTGTTTCTTCCTATCCCAATTTCCTATCCTATTCTAGATTACACTGAAAGTAAACTGTAAAACTGATTCTATTATAAAAATAATAACCGTAAAGATTTCAATCACCATCTTTAAAATTTCAAGCATAATAACAGGAGTAAAAATGGGCCGACTAGTCGCCGACTAATCGCCGATTACAAATATGGCCGACTAGTCGGTACATCACTAATTCTTATGATGAGCTCACTTTGTACATATTTTTTTAGCTGTAGAAGTTATGTTAGGTTCCTTCTAACACCGCTGTTCATGCCTAGAAAAGGATAACAAAGTGTAACAAAACAGATCACGTGACGAGATCAATCATTCACTTGATCTAACGGTGCAACGGCGCGTTGTGTTCCACGCGCGCCTCAAAGAGATGTCAGCACCAAAGGGTGGGGTCCGCAAGGGCCGATGCCTGCCAGGGGTGCGGGTTGTTCGAAAGAGATACCGTCGCCCCTGGCACACAGGCAACTGAGGGAACACGGGGGGGTTTTAGTCAGTAAAAGTCTGACACGCCCTCCTGCTCCACCCTGAGCAGGAGAAGTTATTTGATGATTTCCCATCCTCAAAAAAAAAAAAAAACGGTGCAACACGTGACCAAATGCCTGAGTTAATGAATCACTGATATTGCTGTTTTCCGGCGCCATCTTTGTAGTATGAACTGATTTGTGAGCGCTTGCCAAGAGTTTGTTTTGATTTGTTTATGTACTTCGGTAGGTAGGTATTTAAGTTGATGTACTATGTTGTCACGCTTTATAAAAATTTTAATGCGTAAATTTTTCGTTTATGAGATTATAGGTAATAGTTTCGATAATGGCGTAGAAATAAGAATTTATACTAAGTAGGTATGTTCGGCTTAGAATATGTTTTTGTTGAATGTCCCACACATTTAAGTAAAAAATCTAGCATAATTATATACCACGTAAAAATCTAAATTTTAATAAGTCTTTTACTTAGGTATTCAGGAAAATGTACCGTATAAAAAATAGGTACTGGTGAAATTAGACATGTTGAATAGTAGGTATATTTATTTCCACATTTTCTTATGACACAGTAAAATGAAACTGTCAAACACGTGAGGTGAAGTTCATAACAAAATATGTTTCTACATTATTTTGCGAAAACTAGTTGGTTATTCTGTTGTTGTAATAAACAAATAATTATTTATTAGTAAGAACAAAGGGGTCCTCTTAAATCATCTGACTAGTCTTGTCCCAATACGCTGAATTCAGCTTTCAGTGTTAATGGAAGCAGCTGAATACTATCTATAGATAGTATTCAGCTGCTTCCATTAACACACACACACACACGCACACGCACATATATATATGTAAATAAAAAAAAAAGTGCTGACTGACTGACTGACTCATCAACGCCGAGCCTAAACCCTTGGACCTAGAAAGCTGAAATTTTGCACAGAGGTTCCCTTTATAATGTAGACAAGGAATAAGGAAGGATTTTTCGAAATTCAACCCCTTAGGGAGTTAAATAGGGGATGAAAGTTCCGCGCGGGTAAAGCCGCTGGCAAATGCTAGTATTTTATATGGAAATAAAGTCTATTTGATCCCCACCACCTAACTACTTACCCTTAAATGTTAGTCTTAAATGTCTACTCATAATAAAGCTGAAGAGTTTGTTTGAACGCGCTAATCTCTGGAAATATCCGTTTGATTAACAAAATCTTTTCACCTATCATAAACCAATTTTTGGGAAAGGTGTTAGGCTATTTTATATCACGATAGAACACTGAGCAGCTGAGCAAAAAGAAAAACAAGTCAGAAATATTGCTACGTGAAAATGAAGTTGTAGCGCGGGAAGGCCATGCGATGCAACGGGGTGGGTCTGGGGACCAATAAATTGCATTCGGACGAAGTCACGAGTACAGTATTGAATTCGAAATTTTACTGAATAAACTGTTTGCCTTAACATCAGCCCACCCTACTTTGCCCCGATGATCTACAAAACGTGACCAGAGCCAACTGCATGTGTTTACATTACGCAATCCACGCTTGATAATTTTATCAAGGGGCCCTACGTAACATGCACTTCCTATTATTTGTTATGATGTGTAATAACTGTCCTATGTATAATGTTATGTGTATATAGAATTGTTATCTAGTTGTTAGATTGTGTTTGTTTTGTGTGCGTGATTTAGGACATGTAGGAGTTTGTGTTTGCGCTATGGATTGATATGTCATCAGATGTGGCTAGGATGGGGAAAGGAAGATGGGGTTCGTTTTGTTGGTCGGGCGATTGACTACTGTGTGGTATCTGGTTTGAGTGTTACCGGTAACTGAAAAGTTGTGTGGAAATCGGTTAGTATGTGATACGGAGGAACGAGGAAAATTTCGTGAGGAATGTTTCGAGTATCAATGTTGATGGCTGTAAGAATAGAGACCAAATAAACGATGGATGGACGGTGTGAATGATGATATGGTAAGAAAGGGTGTGACTACGGAGATGACGACTAATAGAGAATTGTGGAAGAAAAATACAATCATGTTGCACCGACCCCAAATAAATTTGGATTAGGGCAGGAGAATGATGCTGATCCCTGGTTCTTCTGGTTCGTGTCATATAAAAAGAAAAGTATAAGATTGTAAGATAAGTTCTGGATCTGGGAGTTTATGCACATGTGTGATACTTGAGTTTCTTTAGATACCAAAACGCCTCGGAAATCACAGCCCCGGCAGATATCGTAGATCTTTGACAGTCTTTAAGCGTCGTCAGAAGCCCGAAAGTACCCGAAGAAACCCAGTAACTGGGTTGTGGAGGTCAGATAGGCAGTCTCTTTATGTAAAATACTGGTTTTCAGCTGCATCCAGTTAAAATGAAAGCCAACCCCAACATAGTTGGGAACTGTAAAACTGCATACCAGTATTTAACGGGAACCTAGTCGTGGGCTCGAACTCACTGGTGGGCCTGGCTAAAAATCACGCTGTCTCACCAGGTTTCGTGTCCAACAGAGATAGTATCAGTGATGAGCAGTTAGACGCTAGTCTACACGCACAACGTTATTGAGTGAGATGCAGGATCATTTATAGGAAAAAAATCGCGAAAAAATTAAGAAAAGTCCTTTGGAAGATCGGGTTTCATGAAAAAGCCAATACATAAATCAATGACCAATAAAGTTTATTGAACTTTGTCGGTACCGATTTGGTTTTGGAGATTTTGCACTTCTTTTATTACTTAAACACGCCCAAAGTTAAGTAAAATTAGCAAAAAAAACGAATCTTTGTTGGCTCCTAACTTTTTAATGGATTGTTATTTTAGTATTCTGTTTCCGTACAGACAATATTTATAATGAGACAAAACGATATCATATTCTACTTTGGATGTGCCATGTCAGACAGTAGAGTAAAACACTCCCGAAGATTGTACGCAAAAAATGGACTAGGTTCACCTTAAGACTGCATTTTCAGTAATGTTTGAAATCTGATAAAAACACAAATAGGACGAACAGAGAGCCCTTCTTTAAAATTATTTGTTTCATAGCCCTGAAATCTAATCGAGAGCTAGTTATCTATGTACCATCCAGCTGATAGAATTCTTTATCTACCCACGCCTCGGTAGGTGTGCGATCTATTCATAGCCCGGATAAACGGGAGTTGCATAATATCGCTAATTGGCTGATGTGTGGTGTGCGGGTCACGTTTGTTATGTACTATCATCATCACGTTTGAGGATGAAAAGAGTAGTAGGTTTATGCGTAAAAGAGTGATTTATCTAACTAAACTAATATTATAAAGAAAAAATATTTGAATTTTTGTACGTTTTTATTTGACTTTCACGCTAAAACAGCTGAGTGAATTTGGATAAAATTTAGCCCATGGGTAGACCATGATCTGGATTAGGAAATAGGATACTTTTTATCTCGATTTTCTCACAGGATCGAAACTTATGTGGTGAAATCGCGGGGTGCAGCTAGTCGAAAACAAAACTCAGTTCCAGGAATGTGTTATATCTTGCTTATTATAATGACGTATAAAAAAATATTTGCCTGTTGAATAAAGATTGTGTAACTTGATGCCTACGACAAGCAATAGTAGTGACATGTTCATATTTAAATCCGGATGTAGACAAGTTTCTTTTTTTTCTTCCTTCAATCCTTAGCATGTGCAATATTAAGTCTTGTGAATTTGAGTTTTCGCTCTTATATGGGGCTAATTTTCTTTCCAATCTCTCAAAGTTCTCAGAAGGTGTTCAGACTACAGAACAGAGTAACAAACGAGACCAAATCAGACTTAAACTGTTCTTTAAGGAACAGGAAAAGTCTGGATTTTTAATTTATGGGTTTTAGGACTATCGTGATTTTCTCTCAGCGATCAAAAACCTTCGGTGATCTAACAGTAGTAAAGAGTGTTCGAGTCTGCACATTTGATTCGACAGTATTTGTTGATCAACAAAGCCGACCCGAAGCAATTACTACACATATTCGGCTTTCACTCAACTCGTATCGACAAAATCCGGCGAGCCGACCCGAACAACATCCAGTGGGGCTCACTGAATTGTTTTCGGGTCGGCTCGGCGGATTTTGTCGATACGACAAGCAGTGTCGTCCCAAATATACCTACTAAATCTAATTTGATTCTGCCATCCGGGTGTACCGAAACATGCCGACCCGAACCAGTCTATAGGACGCCTAACAGTATAAAACTCTAATGGTAAATAAATGAGTATCCATCAATATTAATTACTGTTAATGGTGTTACGTATAATAATAATCCATAATTCCTCACATGGCGAAGACATTGTTCTATATTTAGCCATAGACAACAAAGTAGTTGTGTAATGTACTACTACAAGTACAATATAGTACTTGGCTGAAGCGCTGGTCACGTTTCGAGGACAATCAAGACCACGTGTGGGGGGTAGGTAGAATAGCACGTGTATTTGTTATTAGTAAGTCGGTACTGCGTAGGTTTATTGATCTGTGGCTCTGAGGTAATTGTGGGCGAGAATTTCTTATTGGTGACTCGTGTAGTTATCAAAGGAAGATGGATTTACTGTGGATGTTGTGACAAATTTCCCGGTTTCTGACAGAAAAATCATGAAAACTGGTCGAAACTATAAAAAGTAATCTGCATAGTATAATCTGCATGGTATAATCTGCATGGTATAATCTGCATGGTATAATCTGCATAGTATAATCTGCATAGTATAATCTGCATGGTATAATCTGCATAGTATAATCTGCATAGTATAATCTGCATGGTATAATCTGCATAGTATAATCTGCATAGTATAATCTGCATGGTATAATCTGCATAGTATAATCTGCATAGTATAATCTGCATGGTATAATCTGCATAGTATAATCTGCATAGTATAATCTGCATGGTATAATCTGCATAGTATAATCTGCATGGTATAATCTGCTTAGCCAATTCCCAACTACATAATATGTTCGGGTCGGCCTCTAGTCTAACCTGATTCATGTGGAATGATGAAGACTATGGACCAATATTAGGGCGTCAAGGAAGGCTACTTGAGTCTCAAGCCGTTTTTTTGGTGCTGTACAGCATGTTTTCGGCCGGAGATATCCAAAGCGCATGCTGAATAGCTTAGCGGCGACTTTAACTAAAAACAACAAGATGATTAATAGTATTTTTTGGGACTGCCAACCACAGCAATATACCGTTGTTGAATATCAAATATACATAGACTAGACTGTCTCATTGGTCACTAGGGCTACCGATGAGTTCGAGGTTCAGGGTTTGATTCCTTGGTCGAGCAAAGTGTTATTAGCTTTAACAGTAATAGGCTCGCCCTCTATTAAATGGGACTTAAATATAACTGGCGAAATGTGGGCACAGTACTATACATAATAATTTGCCAGTTTCGTAACGTCTATATATTGTCTTTGGTCACTAGCCCTGACATCAACAAGTAATGGACAAAATTGTAAACTTTTTCTACGTGAATACGGGGCTTTTGGCTACTTTGTATGGGTGAATTTTATGTTAATTTTTTTATTTTATTTTTATATGTGCGTTTTGTTTGTGCAGAATAAACAATTTTTCTTTCTTTCTTTCTTTCTTTACTATTGCAAAAACTAGGAATTTACAAATTTTCCGTGACTATACCAAAATTAGCAATATAGTTATCGCTGATTCTGACATAATTCTTGACGTTACCCACCCACGGGAAGAGAGTGCGCTATTCATAGTCAAGGTTAGCAGTATCGTTGTGTAATCCGATTAATTGGCAAGACTATAGTCACGTTTTGCATATCATCATGACTCTTTGTATGCGTTCAAGTTCCCCCCTCTGTGTTTATTAGAGGGGGTAACATTTTTAAGAGATACCCCCACCCTCTTTTAATTTTCCCGTGTTTGATAAGGGGGGGGGGGGGGGGATTTCACTAGGAATTTAAAAACTTATATAAGTATGTATCTGCTAATCATGTTTGGGTTGTGACTGCCAAGAGTCGAACATTGTCTCACTCATGGTATGTATGTGCGATTGAATAATATGGAAATGGTGTAAGTCCAAAGGGTAACGCGTAGACTGATGAATGAAATTGAAAGAATTGCCAAACTTAAGTGGCAGTGGGCAGGGCACGTTGCTCGCAGAACAGATGGCCGATGAGGCCGAAAAGTTCTGGAGTGGCGACCGCGTACCTGAAGTCGTAGAGTTGGAAGGTCTCCCACAAGGTGGACCGATGATCTTGTGAAGGTGCAGGCATCCGCTGGATACGGGAAGCACAGAACCGACCCAAGTGGCGGAGCTTGGGGAGGCCTATGTCCAGCAGTGGACGTCTTTCGGCTGAAATGATGATGATGATGATTTTGAATCTCATCTGTTACACTAATACATAGAATGTACTGCTGCACTCATCGTAATCATATTATACATAAATGCGACAATTTGGATGTTTGAATGTTTCTTAATACAGATAGACAGATAGTTCATAACCTGCAGGCTTAGCACAGGCACCGATTTGTCGACGGAAGAATAGACATGACTATTAACTAAATGACGTACAATCGGTGTAGATAGCTATGTTCTTCTATCACAGCTATACGTTCTAAACGAATCATGATTTTGTATATAATCGTATAAACTTTGTGGCCGTCGAGTAGAAAGTTTGTGGTCATTGTGATTTTGACAATTTGGGAAGAAAATATATTGTTCTGAAATAGTCTACATATAAAAGAACCTAGACAAATATAGTTAGAAACGAAAGACAAAAGGTCAGATTGTACAAGGATATCTACGGTGCGATGTCAAAAATGGTGAAATAAAATGGCACTTTGTATAGAAAAAGTACTGAGAACGACTTCCGCGATCCCCGGCTAGTGTTGGCCCGCCTCTGCGGGCCACCTCGCGTTAGAGGGGGAGTGAGGTGTTAAACTCCCCCCTTACATCCTATAGAGGCGCGCGTGGAACACTACGCGCCGCCGTCTCGGGTCCTAAGAAGTAGGGGGCGACGGATTTCGCCAGATCCATAGCTCCTGGACCAATTTAGGGGGGTGGAAGAGGGCGTTATCCGCCGTCCAGCGACGTCCGGTGCGTCTGCTGCGGATCGAGTTAGCGGAAGCAATCTCCCGCTCCCTCCCCGCAGCCTTCGAGTCGACAACGGCCGGCAGCGATAGGTCGCTGCCTACTCCTGAGATGAGGGCACGGCGCGGCTCCTCTCAAGCAGCACACTCTGCCAGCGTGTGCCACGCCGTGTCCTCCCGACAGACAGACGTTGTCCTGTCTTAACTATGAATTTTAGAAATAATATTAGAAAAGTTAATATGGTCGTTAAGTTTTCTTAAATTTTCTACGCGCAACTTTTTAATTTTTTCTGTAATAAGAACCTTCTTCTAACAATAACAAATACAACAACAAAATAATTAGCAAAATTGGTCCAGCCGTTCACGTGTGATGCCGTGACCAAGGGAACCATGAATTCAGCATATCATTCTAGACCCCCCAGCGCAGAAATTTTTCCTTGGTTTTACAAAATAAAATCAGCTGTTTTGCACTTTTCTATGAAACAGCTGCTTAACAGATGATAAACTGCTCTGTATAACCATTCTAGGTTTATGTAACTTCAACTACATTGTATCTCGTCTGACCCCGATTCACACACAACATAATAATTAAACCTGCTAGGAGAACATGTCATCCTTATCAACAACCTCACCACTGACCTTCGAGAAGGTCAGACTCGCAAAGTTGTATCTTGCATAATAATATGCAACTCTGTCTAATTTCCTGCATCATTATATTTATGTATACCGGAAGACATTGATCTTTTTACTATTTTAATGTATGGAAGTATTTAAAAATATTTGTGTGAGATATTTTTAAGTGAATAATTTTCGTTCTGTGATTTGGTTTTGTTTGCCAACTCGAAACTTACTTACTATTTTACTTGTTTTTGCCTGCGGCTCTGCCCGCGTGAAACTGTAGCCTGTGTCCTTCTCCATATCCCAGGCTATATCTCTGCCAAATTTAATGACGATCGATTTAGCGGTTTAGGTGTAAAAGCGTGACAGACAGACAGAGTTACTTTGCATTTATAATATTAATAAGTAGCAATTTTGTCGCCATCTTCATTTTTTTTCTGTTCCATATCTTTTCCTATTACTAGTGTTTATAAAGGTTATTGTCTTCTTTGAGCCTGTCCATTGTATCAACGTTTAACGGTTTCAATAAATGCTGTTCATGCTTTTAAGGTTTCAGAATGTAATTTCAATCAACATGTCTTTTTTTTTCACAATTTTCTATTAATCATCGTCGACATCTTGGTAGTTATAAATCTTCCAACCATATCATTTTGCATACAGTAAAGTTCACCCATCGTTTATTTGGTCCCTTACTCGTATAGCCGTAACTCGTATATATTTACATTTGTACTTAAATTGCTTCTCGATATTTTCTTAATTTCCGCATACCTCTGCGTCACATGCCCATACGATTTCTATCCGATTTACATACAAAATTTCAGTTACCAGTGGCCACAACTGCTCCGTGTTATGCTAGTTTCAAATATAAAACAGCAAACTCAAACTCAACGCATTTATTTCAAATAAGTCAATTACAGGCACTTTTTAATCAAGGTCGGTGAGGTAGAAAGATGAAGCTAGTTGCCCATTCCAAAGCGTAGGTACCTATGGAGAAGAACGGGCAAGAAACTCCATGGACACTCTTTTAAAATCATGATATCGTCGACCGTAGGTTCAATTGAGGTAAGGGACAAAATACCCAAAATGAGTTGAGTATACAGTTTTGTTCAGAATTTTTCGCTCTATCGAATGGTGAATATGAAAAAATTCTAGCTTAAGAAAAATGTTCCTTACCCTAATGATTTTTGGATCCAAATTTCGAATCAGCCCCATAATAACAATGTATCTGAAAAACTATGCAATATAGGAACTTGAAATTGTGTAATTATCGCCGCCAATCCACTTCAAATAAGGTAAGGGTCTTCCCAATCAACGAATTTTCAAAAGTGTGTAGGTACATAATTTTTTGTCAAAATCTCTTTACACTGTATCTTTTTCATAAATTTTTTCAACAAGTCCCTTACAGAATTTTTTCATTGATAGATTGGATCCAACGTAGAGGTCGATTTAATGTAAGGGACGGGACTACAAGATACTTGGTCAGTAAGGGACATTACTAACAAAATATGTTGTTGTAAGGGACATCTATTTTCTTAAATAGCTAACTTATTTAAATAAATGTTACACATGTAGATAGACCACTAAAATACAAGATAATGTCTGAAATCAGACCCGAAAAAGGTTAATAACAAAAAAAGTTATGGGCGATTTAGTCCGAAAAAAAACTTTGCCGGCCTCTCCTTAAAAAATGGGAGCTAAGAGATGACCAGTCCCTACTGGCGGCGCCCGTTCATGAACATGACGTATGGATCAGCTACAGGTCAGCTACTCTTTTAACCATCCAAAAATTTTCCTATCGCTCCACTCAATGTCAAATCGAAGGTCTGTCGATATCATCGCTGACATATATCCTCCTTGTTTCCGTGCGTGTGAGTTGCATGCGGGCTGAAGACCTTACTCTGACCCTGTGCCATGTCGAGGAGTGGCTGACGAGAATCTGTAATTACTGTTATGTAAGGGCGTTTTGTTGATAGTCAGAAGTTTGGAGAATATTGGCCCTTTTTAACCGAATTCAAAAAAGGAGGAGGTTATTTGTTCGACTGTATGTATTAAAAAAAAAACCTCGATTTTCCCCCCATTTGTGGATAAAAATTCTTTTTTTATTTGAAAGAATATACTCCTGAGGTGGTCCCATTGGCACCAAGTCACGATCTGATGATGGAATCCCAGGGAAATCGAGGGCAACCCTCAAATGTTTTTCATATATTTTCCAAAGCTATTGAGACATTTGCGTATGGTCATCATCATCTCATGACGCTGAGCTGATGAAGGAAGGTACAACTCTTTAACGGTTAGGAGTGGTAGGATGTTCAGGCATAACTCTGTCATATATAGACGGATTTGCAAAATATTTTTTTTGTTCGAAAGGGGTTTATTCCGAAATTCGAAAGGGGTTTATCCATTTAAATTTCATATAGATCTGATGATGCGTTTCGGAGACAGACAACGGAACTCATAAAAAAATTACAGCAAATCAACCGCGATTGCTGCTATCGCACAAATATGCATTGTTTTGACCCTAAGGATGATGAAATTTCGAATTGGTGTGGGGTAGGTACTATAACTAAAAAGTGAAAAATAAAAACTTTTTCCAAAAAAAAAAACAAGCGACTTCCGGAAAAACTACAGAGTGAAAAAGTGAAAAATAACTTTACTTTCGGAAGGCGGTGACAAAACATTTAAATACATTTCCAAAGTCACCGACTTTCGAAATTAAAGTTATTTTTCACTTTGTAGTGTTTTTCCAGAAGTCGGTTGTTTTTTTTTTGGAAAAGTTTTTATAATTCTAACGTTGAATGATTCTAGTTCAATTAACCATCGGCCTAGGCATACAATTGAATGCCAGCGTTCAATGAGCGGCCTAGGCGTCCAATTAGCTAGCTAATTTAACCAGATGGCTGCGACATATATAGGTACAAGCTATCATTATATGCTATGAATAAATAGCCAACACTTTTCCTCTTTCACAAGGCTTTTATACGGTAAGTCGGTTATATACAGTCATTAACTAAGCGCTTCCGTAATATTGACTAGAATATATAATAATGCAGCCTTGGATTTATAGGTTTAACCTAGGAATTATCGGAAAAACCTAGATTTTTTCCAACTGTGGTAAATTAGCTTCCACGTAACCTTTGTGGCTGAATTTCAGTATCTTACATGAAAGCAAATTACTTTTAATTTTAACCTACTTACGAAGCAAGACTAAGTAATAATAGCCGAACGAGTCTACCTACCATTTTAAGCTACGCTTGTCGCGGCTGGTCCGTGGATGGGTGACCATCTTCACATACCAAGACCCCTCCCTGCCTCAGAAAGCATAGTAAGCCGTTGGTCCTGGCGTTTGTAAATCCGTGAATTCGTGAATCTTTGACAGTTTTTACGAGTCATCAGAAGCCCGAAAGTCTGACAACCAGTCTTACCTCACTAAAATGTATCGCATTACCTAAGTAGTAGCTTGGTTGTTGAGGTCAGATAAGCAGTCTCTGCATGTTAAATACAGGTATTCAGCTGCCTTCGGTTAGACTTGAAGCCGTTCATCAACCACGATAACGCGCCCCTCTCTGCGCCTTTCTTTTGTTTTTGACCGCTCTCAGTACAAGTGTCAAAGAATGGGGCGCATCTTTATGAATGGAAGTATCTCTAGGCCTCAAGGTAGATTGATTGGTTTAAAAAGCTAAACCAATATAACAAAAGTCGATCGATCGAATTATTGAAATATTTTCTTGAGAACATCCATGTCTATATTCGAATGTCTCGTGTCGAGAAAGTTTCAACCTTCCTACTTACTGACGTATTTAAAGAACATTCAAGAAAGATGACCACCCCGCATCCCTCACTCTCCCAAGCATAGCAATAATAAAAGAAAGCCAGGTTTTCCCTGAAAATAAGAAACTGTAAGGCTAACCAAGATTTTGAGAAAATTTGGGATAATCCAAACAAAAAGTATATGAAAAGGCTTAAATATTTGTTAGCAACTAACAACGCAAAAACAAACAGATTTTGTATTGTTAATTGCACTACAATTGGATTAAAACATTGTACATAGCGTCTCATTTATTCATTGTTAAAATTTAATCATACTGACACCAAAAACGTCGTAACTATAACATTCAACCCTCAAATACCAACTCTATGGTACGTCTGTCGAAATAATATTCGACGAAAATTGTGTCACGGCACGTGTCGATTTAGGTCGTTATTCCACTGAGGTTGTTCCGTTGTGTTACATTTTCAATATAGTTTGGTCACATGAGTTTGACGTTTGTATGGTTGCACGTGATTCGATGTGGTTAGGGGTCTGCCCGCGTAACAGTCACGTTTCGACGGACGTAACGCAGGGGATGTAGCTATTGTTTTTGTGTTTTAGATACAAAAATAATCCTCAATGTGTCTTTTGTACGAATAATTAAAATTTTCCTGAGGTTTCTCGTAAAATAGGGAACATTTTTGAAGTTTCTGTGATGGAAATAGCAAAACTTTACCGGGTTGAGGTACTGAAAATAATGGTTTTTATGTAAAGCAAATTTTTGGCCTCTCCTTGCCTTGGCAAGCGCGTTAAGCTGTTAGTCCCTTTCTGTCATTTGTGGATCTTTGACAGTCGTTACGGGTCGTCAGAAGCCCGAAAGTCTGACAACCAGTCTACCAAAGAGGTATCGTATTACCCTGTAACTGGGTTTTATGATATACATGTATATACAGGGTGTCCGGTAATTAATGGATAACCTTGAAATGGTTCATGGTAGAACTAACGGCCATTCAGAAAAAAAACATTTTTTATTTTTGTATTTTTTCTGTAAAAAAAAAATGTAAAAAAAATATCCAAAACAAAAAACAACCGACTTCCGAAAAAAACACTACAAAGTGAAAAATAACTTTAATTCAGGAAGTCTGTGTCTTTGGATTATGTATTTAAATGTTTTGTCACCGCCTTTTTTTTTAGTTTTGTCGGAAGGCGGTTGTTTTTTTTTTACAGATTAAATACAAATAAAAATGTTTTTTTCTGAATGGTCATTAGTTCTACAATGAACCATTTCAAGGTTATCCATTAATTACCGGACACCCTGTATATATATAGTTAAATACTGGTATTCAGTTGCATCCGGTTAGATTGGAAGCTTACCCCAATAAAGTTGGGAAAAGGCTAGGCAGATGATGATGATATAAAGCAAATTTTACAGTTTATAATAATAATAAAATACTTTGTTTCAGACCATGGTGTCCATTTTGTTAGTAACAATGTTCTTATAGACTAGCGTTAGTAATACTTAAAACTACCAATATCTATCAATATCTTCTCGTCCCAAATACCACAGTGTCCCAAGACGAAAGTCTTTGACCAGTGTGTGTTGCCAGCGATGACCTATGGTACAGAAACGTGGTCGCTCACAATGGGCCTTATCAGAAGGCTTAAAGTTACCCAAAGGGCAACGGACTGGGCTATGCTCGGAGTTTCCCTACGCGAACGAATCAGAAATGAAGAGATCCGCAGGAGAACCAAGGCAACTGACATAGCCTGAAGAATTGCCTAACTTAAGTGGCAGTGGGCAGGGAACATTGCTCGCAGAACAGATAGCCGATGGGGCCGAAAGGTTCTGAAGTGGCGACCGCGTACCGGAAGACTTAGAGTGGGTAGGCATCCCACAAGGTGGACCGATGACCTTGTGAAGCCCGCGGGAACTCGCTGGATTTGGGAAACATAAGACCGCTCGAAGTGGAGGAGCCTGGGGGAGGCCTATGTCCAGCAGTGGACGTCTTTCGACTAAAATGATGATGATGATGACCCAGAACAAAACATAAAAGTAAACTCAACAATCACTATTGCGCCATTCCATGACAAATGACGCAGCAACGATTGATGTAACTACAGTCCAGCCGACTAGCGATCATGCTAAGGATGCTGTTGGCGCTGCCACGTACTCTACTCACCAGGGACGCGCATCTTTTACGCATCGTATCGTAAAAGCAGTCTACGCGATATTTAGCAAACATCCCTGATGCACTACAGAATCGCTGCAGCCCCATCAGAACCCTGAACGCATTATTAAATTGGATTCGGAGGGCACTGTAAGACTTTTGAGTATAGTCGGCCCACAGGCTGCATGTGTAGAATGATGTACAATTAGACCTAAAAAGTGTAATTTTGACTTCTGTCGAACAACGTGAAAACCTGCGAGGTATCATGTTCGGTCGCACTGCCAGCGTCCTCCATTCCCTCTCGATGTCATCATGTAGGTATATCCTATATTTCGTAATAATCCCTAGCGACTTCAGCTCAACAACATGATCGTAAGTATTTGTGCGAACGATTTCACAATTAATCTTATGTTTTTCGTAAAATTACTTTACAATTTAAATAAGTTGTCTTTGGTAGACTTTTCTTATTAGTCACGATTTTTGCATTGCGTAACACTTTCCAGTTTACTCCAAAGTCCTACGCCATTGCTTCATCCCCTTATGAAATCGTGACGTATTTCTATTTCGCTACAGAACTTTTATTAGTTAACAGGCAAATTTGTGAGTTATACAACCCTTAGATTGCCCCCTAATATTACGTGGACTTGAAGAACTTTCGTCATAATTATGACCCGAACGTGTCGTAAGATTCTTTGAATAACTTTTTTTTTTTTTTTATCGCGTGATACCTTTTGCGTATTCTTTAGGCAGCTTTTTAGTACCTTTAAGCCTTACTGGCTTCGGCTAAATAAAACTATCGAGAAGGAAGTAACTGTTAGGAATATTTTAACAGTATTGTTACCCAGTGACTGGGTTGTGGACGACTTATAGACAGTCGCTCTATAGTACTGGTATCCTGCTGCATCGGGTAAAACTAGAAGCAGATCCCAACTTAGCCTTACCAACTGGTAAATTTATAGGCCTTGTTCGGGTTACCAACTGGTAAATTTATAGGCCTTGTTCGGGTTACCAACTGGTAAGTTTATGGGCCTTGTTCAGGTTACCAACTGGTAAATTTATAGGCCTTGTTCGGGTTAGCAACTGGTAAATTTATAGGCCTTGTTCGGGTTACCAACTGGTAAATTTATAGGCCTTGTTCGGGTTACCAACTGGTAAATTTATAGGCCTTGTTCGGGTTACCAACTGGTAAATTTGTAGGCCTTGTTCGGGTTAGCAACTGGTAAATTTATAGGCCTTGTTCGGGTTAGCAACTGGTAAATTTATAGGCCTTGTTCGGGTTAGCAACTGGTAAATTTATAGACCTTGTTCGGGAAATTATTTTGGATATTGCTCTGTAATATTTAATTCTTCGACTGTTTTTTATAGGTAATTTTATTTTTCTCATTCTTTGTTTTTATCTGCATGCCTGCTTAGTTTTAGTTCAATTTTATCACTAACACATAATTAAATTTTATTGTAAGTTCTATAAAATTGTAAGCGCACATCACATAGTTTTAAAACTTGTTTTGATAATAGGTATGTGGAAAATGTCGTCGGTTCCATTTACTCACTTGGAAACTAAATTTTTTTGTAGGTAGTATTGTAATGTGCAACTGTTTAATTTTCCCTAATAAATAAAATGAAATAAAATAGTTGGGAACAGCCTAGGCAGATGATGATAAAATTTACTGAAATCGATTCACAAGTTAAATAGGAAAAAAAAAGTCATTTATTCAAACCAGGCTGAGAGTCAGCTCTTTTTGAAAAAAACATTAAATTTGCCATATGTCATCGAGCACACGTCAATATACCATCAAAACATTGAAAACCGCAGGTATTCAAGTAGAAATAAATAATAAAAAATTAAAATAAAACGTAAACAGAACTTACAATCTAAATAAAAGCCTCCAGGCATAAAGGGCATCCCCGCTTACATATGCAATTCTGCATTATGTAAATATAGCTTGAAGTAACAAACCTTTGGACTAAAATTAATAAAAACTTATACAATTTACAATAACAAAACCATGGTCAGCAAGACGATCAGTCACCACGAGCAGCACCCGTTCAATAGTAGGTACATTTGTTGGGTGGGAATTTGGGAAATCATCAAATAACTTCTCCCGCTGTGAGTGGAGCAGGAAGGCGTGTCACAATTTTACTGACTAAAACCCACCCATGTTCCCTCAGTTGCCTGTGTGCCAGGGGCCGCGATATCTCTTTCGGACAACCCGCACCCCTGGCAGGCATCGGCCCTTGCGGACCCCACCAGTTGTTGCAGACATCTCTTTGAAGCCCGCGTGGAACACAACACGCCGTCGACCCGGGCTTGTGCGTTCATTCTGTTACAACTTGTTTAAAAAAAAAGAATAAAAAAATATAGCCAGCACTGACAACTTACACGTGCCTTTCGACAATATGTAAACAACTGTCACAGTGAAATTATATATTATTAATATTTAAAAGTCAAAGTGACATAATTAGCATACATACAATGCCTTCATTTCTGATGATGTAATTATTTATTTTCCGTATTATATTATTTAACCAGCTGTGTGGGATGTTTTGTTATTTACTTAATTTAAGGCATTTATACAAGATATGAAGTTTTTCCTTTTGGAATTTAGTCATTTATAAGCAGAGATCGGATATTCGGATGCATATTCACCTAAAGTTGAGATGTTAGCTAATATGGAATGCGCTTTTGTATCGAAAAAGTCGTAATTTAGGTTAGTAATTTGTTTATTTTTTGTTTTAACTAATACAAATCACCCCTCCTCCAGTACATACATTACATACATATATTTGTATTGGGTTACATACATATATTTGTATTGGGTTAAACATTAATTTTTAATTAATACACATCTGAATAGTTAAGCAATCCAAAAATCCCGGGGTTTTTAATAAATATTACAAATAATTTATAAAGCCGCTTCCATACTTTCATAGCTAAAAATTATCTTTAGGTAAATATGCATCCGAATATCCGATCTCTGTTTATAAGTATAGCGCTGTGCAGGAGGCAGGAGCAGTGATGGTCCAGTGGTAACGGCCGCGACTTACGAGATGTAGCTCGTAGATTTGAACCCAGAAAGGCACATTACTTTGTGTATTTTATTTCATCACCACTGCCCTCAAAACGGTGAAGAAAAACATCGTGAGGAAACCGGCATGTTCTAGAACCAATAAATAATAGTTTAAAAAACTAAAAAACACGCTATAAAAACCAAACTAAAAAAAAAGGAGAAAATAATTTAATTCAATTAAAAAGCGTGGGGTGCTTGACATTAATTGATTATAAAAATACCTCAAAAAGCACCCCACGCTTTTTAATTGAATTAAATTATTTTCTCCTTTTTTAGTTTGGTTTTTAAAGCGTGTTTTTTAGTTTTTTAAACTATTATTTATTTTCTATTTTTTAGTTCTGCTTACTACAAAAACGTGTTTTTTTGTTTCTCATTTTTTTTTAAATTATTGAATTGTCATCGGTCCTCGACAAGTTTACAAAGTTTCAATGAAATCTGACCGTTTAAAGTGGGTCAAAATCGCGCTCAAAGGAGTCGGTTACATACAAACATACAAACAAACAAACCAACAAACAAACATACAAGTGAAGCTAATATAAAGCGTGTAAAAATGCGAACACATATGACATCTACCAACCCGCACTGGGCCCGCGTGGTGGATTACGGCTCGCTCGCTCCCACAGAGAGGAGGCCTGTGTCCCAGCATTGGGAACATTATAGGCTGATTATGGCCATAAGTCGATCTGAGGGTATATCCTCCGATTAAGTTATCAATCGTTTCAAAGCGTCTGGAAAGGACACGAGACCTTTCCGACCTTTGTGAATAACAATTTTACCTCACTTTTGAGAAGGACAAGGGAAGAAAACATTACGTTACGAAGCTGAATTTGACAGCTGTCAGAAACATGATTTCGGTATACACGTGATATAAGAGCAGGTTGTATCTGCCGACAGCCACGTGAAACGTTTGTTCCTGAAAAAGCTTTTTTTTCAGGCAACTTATTTTCAAAATTTTTATGCTCCATCTTGCGGGCTTACCTAAAATATAATCACTTAACTGTAAGTGAGATAGATTTCACAGGAAAAAGGTATGATCAGGGTACATAAAGTGTATTAAATATGTATTATCGAAGCTAACGCAAAAACTGCCCAAGCAAAGCCAATTAAATTTATATGGAACCACCCCTGATGCCTAACCTATGTCTATAAAAAATAAAATTTGAAATCGATCTACAATTACTGAAGATATCACGGAACATACATACAAAAATAATACAGATGAATTGAGAACCTCCTCCTTTTTGAAGCCGGTTAAAATTAAACAATGTTAATGGCTTACATACTTTTACATACATATCTACATAAACTCACTCCTTGTCCCCTATATATTTTCTTATATCTATATAAATATCCAATTTCTCTTATACAGTAGGTACCTAACTTCAGTAAGGTTAAGTTACAAAAAAAAAGTTAAAGTTTGATGTCCTATGAGGGCAAGTTTCGACCAATTATGCACTTGTTTCGGTACGATAAAATTATTTCGTAGATTAGGTTGGTACTACGTTCATTTTGATGTTTCAAAAACAACTACGTATTAATTCCGAAACAATTTACAACGGCATTGATTTTTATCACTATATTAGCTTTTGCCAGTGGCTTCGCCCGCGTTTACCAAAAACCTTAACAAATTATACACTTAAACCTTCGTTATGAATCACTCTATCTATTGGTGAAATAGGCATGAAAATCTGTTCGGTAGTTTTTGAGTGTATCGCGAATATGTAGTGATAACCAACTTGCGTATATCCTTAATAATATTATAAACGCGAAAGTTTGTAAGTATGGATGGATGGATGGATGTTTGTTACTCTTTCACGCAAAAACGGCTGAACGGATTTGGATGAAATTTGGCACACAGATAGATTATAACCTAGAGTAACACATAGGATACTTTTCATCCCGGTAGTACGTTCCCGCGGGATAATTTCCGACCTCCACGCGGGCGAAGCCGCGGGCGGAATCTAGTATGACATATTAATAAGAGTATATTGATTTTCATTGCAAAGTTCAGTTGGAAATGCTGTGTCGTGGAAGCCTGTGACGCTTATTAGCGCATTTCAATCTTGTGCAATTATGGTACGGAATATGTAATGTCCTGAAACCGAGTCTACAGGTAAATTGTTATGAAATAAACTTAAATATCGCAATTATACGTGCTGTGACCTTAGAATTACCATTTACCTAGTTGAATTCCGTAATCATGAGAAATGGCGACCAATTTTTACTTAATAAAGCTATGGTAATAAGAGGCTTGCGGCTGAGTAATAACAGCAGCACGAGTAGATCAATCAGGTTACGCTACGCTTGGATGGGTGACCGTCTTTACATACCAAGACCCCTCAGTGCCTCGGAATGCACGTTATATCGTTGGTCCTCGCTGTCATTCGTGTATATTTGGCTGTTGTTACGGGTCGTCGAAAGAATGACAATCAGTCTCACCTATACCCCATTTGTTATAGCTTTAGAAAAAAGAGGCTCGTAGAAGCAGGAGTGCAAAACATTTTATTTCAAAGTTAAGTTCTAACTTTTTTAGGTAGATTAAGACAGTACTAAATACTGAGATAAACGAAGTAAAAGTAATGTTTATTTTAGATAATGTTCCATTTACAATAACATATTCATCACACATTATAAACCTACAACAAAACTAATGAATGAAACAAACAATCACATGATTATTTAAATCTAATTAAGGTTCTACGAAAATAAAATATATATTTTTTACAATACTTTATTTTAAATAATAACTTACGACCCACAATACGTTTGGTAAAATTTCGTCGTCATAATCTAATTTAGTTACTCGGTGTTTTTCACTCCTGCTTCTTTTAGGTTTTTAGCGTTGACTTTAATTTTTTTGGCATAAATCGTAACTGCAACACCTTTATTATAATTTTGTTACGAAGTGTACATTAAAAAACACCTTTTTTAACTTCTGTCTAATGCTATTGTAAATGGAGTATAGGGGTTTCGTATCACCCAGTAAATGGATCGTGGAGGTCAGATAGGCAGTCGAGTTAGACTGGATACAGACCACAACATGGTTGGGAAAAGGCTAGCCACATGATGATGAGGTATGATGATCAGTAATTTATTAATCACCATAGCTCATGCTAGCTAGACCAGGCAGTATTAAATAGTTTTAATACTGCCTGGTCTAAGTCTAAGTTGAAGACATATAGAGTTCAAAGTCAAAGTCAAAGCATTTATTTCAAATAGGCACTTAAAAGGCACTTCTGAACATGATTCTAGTCGCCCCTTCCAAAACGTAGTTTCGTATGGAGAAGAATGGGCAAGAAACTCCGCCGTTACTCTTTTAAAATGTTTTAAGTACAATATTTAACATAGTAAATTTATTATATGATTATGTGTGAAAACGATGCACCCAGAATAAAATTACCCTACCAAAATAGGTTAACAGAATCAAATTGAAGCAATACAGATAAATTAATTCTGTGATAGATACATGGTGCTCACACATTTACAAACATTGTAAAAGTAAGTATACGATTTTCCTAGAATATTAACAATTAATGAGTCAGTGTGTGAGTTAAAGTAATCACTAATTAATAATTAATTATATTTATGACATTGATGTACACTCGTACATCAATGTCATAAATATAATTAATTATACAATTCAATTAGCAACCAGTTTGATTTTGTTTAGACTCTAGATTGTCCTATGGAGCAGGACCAGCATGTTTCCAAGTTGTTCCAGTTGGAAGGCCTCCCCCCTCAAGGTGGACTGATGACCTTGTGAAGGCCGCAGGAATCCGCTGGATGCGGAAAGCACAGAACCGGTTGAAGTGGCAGAGCTTGCGGGAGACCCATGTCCAGCATTGGACGTCTCTCGGCTGAATGATGATCGTGGGCTATCAAGACATGACGTATCAAATCACACACATAACAACACGTGCCGACTATTTAGACATAATCAACAATTATTTATTATTGCATCATACGTAACAATACATTAATAATGCAACATCGAGCGCTAATTTGCAATTATAGATAATTATTAATATTTCCCTGTTTACGTTATGTTATGATGATGAATCATTTAGTGTAGAATGTGAGGATGAAAGCTGATATCTAGGCAGTGTTTTGAAATATGGGCTGGGACCAGAAGTTGGCAATAAGCTCGCGCTTTATTACATCATCATCATCATTTCAGCTGGAAGACGTACACTGCTGGACATAGGCCTCCCCCAATTTGAGGGGCCTTGCCATAATCGCCACGCTTGGCAGGCGGGTTGGCGATCGCAGTATGGTGGTAAAATGCAAAGAGAACGCTGCTGCCCATTCTCTAGTAAGTCCCTTAGTCGTCTTCTACGACACCCACGGGAAGAAATGGGATGGTGTTATTCTTTTACGTCCGGCACCACACGGAACCCCTTTACTACATGGGACTTAACATAACTAGCAAAATGTGCTTGTACTTTTTTTTTCAAAACAGGTTTAGTTTATGCGAAGATCTCACAATTATTTTTGTAACTTTGGACGTAGGAGGTAATCTCTGGATGATGAAGTTATTTTTCACTTTGTAGTGTTCTTTCGAAAGTCAGTAATTTTTTTTTTTTTTTTTTACCGATTAATTACAAATTAAAATGTTTTTTTCTGAATGGCCATTAGTTCTACCATGAACCATTTCAAGGTTATCCATTAAATACCGGACACCCTGTATACCACATAGTTTAATCTCGGGATAGCCCCGGGATCCCAAGCTTACGCATCTTAAATCCCGAAATCCCGGGATTGAAAAATATGCTCAGGATTGTATTCTCTAATTACGGCCCACTCGTTCTCAACGAGAGGAAGCCTGTGTCCCAGCAGTGGGAACGTTATAGGCCGATTATGCCATAAGGTATGTCTAATAGTATAGTTGACTACAACGCGGCTATCATCACGGCAGAAGCTAGTGTCATTGGAACGAATTGAAGAATTGAAGCCTTTCGGAATAAATTCTCTAAATGATGTTGAAAACTTAAAAATCAAAATATGTAGCGTTAGACAAACAAATCGTTCACGAGGACACGAAAATCTACTTTTATTTATAATATAAGTACAGATAACCTAATTCCCGAAAAAAAAAAAACAAGAACACCAAACAACATTTTTGCTCAAACCAACCATTTTCCTGCAAAACATTCAACATTATCTTTCTATTGTTTCTAAATATGACTAAAGGAAAAAGAATAAAAAATATTTTAATGATATAATTATTCGTACAACAACAATGTACTCGCAGGTTTATGTGGTTACGTGTTATGTAACTCACGTTGTAGTCACACTCACGTGTACACTCACTCCTTTACGTAATAAGCGTTCGAGGGTTGAACTACCAAGGTCAGGTTTCATAACAGGGAGTTTAGTTTTTATTGTGTTCTTAGATCATTTTAATTGGTAATGTATTGTGTTTTTCTTTGTAAGGTTTTTATGGAAATTATACAACGAGTAACATAATTAACGCAAGACCTCATACACCCCAATTAGAGTATTGAGTTAAAAGCATAATACGATGACCAAAACGATTTTTTTTAAAGCTAACTGATATTATTAAGAAAAACGTGTCGACTCAAGCATTACTTTATGCATTAAAATTGAGTCCTATTTCTTCTGGCATAAGATGAATTTTCTTTGGGTCAATCAGTGAATTAGTATGGCAAAATATATATTTAAAAAAAAAAAAAACGTATGTTAAAAGTTACTGAAATCGATTTAGTAGTCAATTAGGAACAAACTACTTTCGGGCCTTGCGTCTTTTCTGTTACACCTTGTATACTACGTAACTGTTTTCGGAATGGTGATCGAAAATTTTAGATTGATGAAATTTTAGATTGATGAAATTTATTGAGTAGGAACTAGCTTTTGCCAACGGCTTAAACCGCGTGAAGGTCGAAAATTATCCCACGGGAATGTACTATCGGGATAAAAGTATACTACGAGTATGTCTAATTCCAGACTACAAACGATCTGTTTGCCAAATTTCATCTAAATCCGTTCAGCCATTTTTGCGTGATTGAGTAACAAACATCTAAACATCCAAACGTACAAACTATCACATTTAAAAGTCAAAAACCAGTATTTATATAAAGGGAAAAAAATATATCAATGTACTCGCTGGTTTATGTAGGACTTACGAGTTATGTAACTCACGTTGTAGTCACACTCACGTGTGCCTTTACATAAGCGTTCGAGGGTTGAACTATCAACTACCAAGGTCGGGTTTCATAACAGGCAATTTAGTTTTTTTATTGTGCTCTTAAATAATTTTAATTGGTAATGTATTCTGTTTTTCTTTGTAAGGTTTTATGTAAATTATGTAGGTACGTACTTAAATGTTTTCGGAAAGTAGATCGAAAATTTTAGATTGATGATATTAATTCAGTGTTGGTTAAGTATATGTAGGCATAACAATAAAATGAGTCAAGTTCTTTGCTGACTACCTTTAAGAAGTCAATGAATCTGCCCAGCCTTTTCCCAACTATGTTGGGGTCGGCTTCCAGTCTTACCAGGCTGCTACTAAGTGTCAGTATTAAATGTAGCGACTGCCTATCTGACCTCTACAACCAAGTAACTGGGTAATACGATACTCAAGACTGGTTGTCAGAATTTCAGGCTTTTGACGACTCGTAACGACTGTCAAAGATGCTCTAATGACTATATACCGGGACTAAGTACTATTGACTTCCTTTGAGAAGTAACGTATTAAATAGGATAGGTTTGGATTAATTTAGATCTTTCCCAGTGAATTTTACAAGGCCTTGAAGTAAATATTGATAGAATAATTGAACGAGGCCACATAACATAATACATCTTAAATATCAGTTTGTTAACTTCCACCGCGAAATGCGTGACTGAACGGAAACTTCCCACAATCTTTTCTTTCTTCTTCTCTTTTCTGACGGACATTGAAGATAGGCATCTTTGTAGCTTTTATCTATCAGGCAGGCATTAAATAGAATCAGAAAATAAATTATTCGGAGAATAACCGGAGTTACCGATATAGCTTGCAGGGTGAGCAAGCTGAAGTGGCAGTGGGCTGACCATGTTTGTCGAAGGGCCGATGGTCGGTGAAGCAGACGAGTCCTGGAGTGGAGACCGCGTATCGGCAAGCATAGTGTGGGAAGCCATCCAGCAGACCATGATGACGACCATGAAAAGGTGGCTGGAACAGACTGGCTGGGGAGGACAAAGGACAGAGTATTGTGGCGCAGCATGACAGAGGACTAAGTACAGCAGTGGACTGCGATATGGCGTGAGTTGATCTAAATCAGATTGGCAGACGCTAATTTTGATAAGCATATTGAAATAAGTAAATAATATTGCATCATAATTGGACAGAGCAAAGACAACCCCCACAGATGGAGGTTCACGGATGGCTCAGATCACAAGCGCGTAGGCACCTCCCCACAAATAATGGCTCACCTACCATCCTGCGCCGCATAACCGCTGTAACCTGCATTTATTTGGAAAACTGCGCTCTCGTCGTTATTATTAATGTTGCCTCTCATAAAACCGCATTTTTCGGCAAAAGTGTCCTAAGGTATGGCCCCAAAAATATATAATAGTATACCAGCTGTTATTAAAAATAAAGAGTGTCTGGGATCCTTTAAAAGGTCCTTGATTAAATTGTTTTTACAAAGATGTTACTACTCCATCATTAAGAACTACTGATAAACAGAGGTATGACGATTCCGACTAGCTGATTAAACTCGTATGACTTTTATTTATTGATTAAGTATGAATGTGTTTATTTATCTATAATTGTTATGTCTATTTGTCCCAGTCGTGGCAGAAAATACCGCTTACTGGCTGTTCCAACTTGCCGTACTGTTGCACACTCCAAGTCACCTATTCCTCGGACATTAACCGCCATTAACGCTCTCCTGAACTCGAATACAAATCTTGTTATGTTTGCGGATGAATGGAAGATGATGCTGTCAGAATTTTTGAATTTTTGTGAAAAGAATGCATGACTGTGTTAAATAGCTTGTAATGTGTATATTGATATGTTTAAATAGTGGAATTGGCTTCGGCCGTTCTATTTAAAATAAAATAAATAAATGACCTGTTTACCTACCTGACATATTTTAAATTGATTTTTTTATCATGTACCTATTGGCATTCCACCTTCTAATTATAATTGCTTGTTTGTGTTAATTTTGTACGCCATATATTGGCAAAACATAGTGCACATATTTTAGAAAATTCTAATTGTAACCATACCTATGTTTCGCGCAGCTGAATTTTGGGCCAAATATGTTTGAATTTTTTTGCCATCGATATGCTAAGGAGAAAAATAATCTTTTCGTAATAAAACATATTATCACGCTTGTTTTCCCCGATGAGTAAGGCTGAGGCCTCCAAAGTACATCCAAATTCGTCAAGCTATCAAACCGGAACAGGCCACCCGGGAATTAACACAAATGCTTGTAAAACGTTTAAATATAAACAGCTTAAGAGATGTACCTATCATCCCCTGATTTTCCTTTTACGACACCCACAGGGTGCTCTAAATTTATCCGCATAACAGTACATAAAAGTACTCTCATTTTTCCACGAACGTAACGCCCTAAATATAGACTTAAACAGAAAAAGACTTTTTACACAAACGTACTTTTTTTGTGTAGTTTGAAAGGGAACAGTTATTTTTGGTGATCAAATTGCGATACAGAATAATGAACTTACATTTAAAATTGGAACGGTGTTTATGGAGACACGTGATCACGTGTAGCCTCGCTTACCGTTATGGTAAGACTACATTTCATGAGGATCATTGTTCTGGAGAATTTCAATTTACAACGAGTTACGGGATGCTCTTGTGACTGAAGCCTTAGTTTAATGGATTTATGTAAGCACCTAATTGGTTTAATTGTAAAGAGGCTGTGAAATTTATAAATAGATTTAAGGTTCATTTGAACTGAATGGTCTTCAAGAACTACTAATGAACTTTGTGAACTCAGATCAAGATTATGTCTGGACTTTAAAAGAGATTGTAACCTCTGAGTTATTTTCTTCTCAGAGTACCTAGTCAGTTTATACGAAGCGCTGACCTTATCTGGTTTTAAAAATATGATTGACGTGTAAGTGTTTGTACAAATCTACTTACATAAATAAAATATTTTTTAACATAAAATCGTGTCATTTGTTTTAAAGATAGATTTTCTTTGGAAAGCGAGATAAAGTGATTTGAATTTTTAGGAATTTTACTTACGTAAAAAGTTAGTTCTAAAACTGAAACCCGACTACTGAATAAAAAAAGTATACAACAAGAAAATATTCTCATCTAAATTAACATGTACACGGCGACACATCGAGCTATAAAATTCCAGTTTACGATGATCTCGCACTGTACGGAAATCCTATACAATGCGAGATCAGCTTATAGTGGAAAATATATAGCTTGATGTGTAGCCGTGTATACAAACTATTCAATACTAATCGTCAATTTACACGTGTACTTATTTAATACATAATCATAGTGATTTTCAGAGGATATTTTTATTTTTTATTTTATGTCTTTATTTCCTCTAGAGACACCATTCAATTTAATGGGATGTCATAGCCTATAACCAGTCAACGATCAAGACGCTTCCAACGATACTTCATTTGTCAACAGTGGCGAAGTGTCAATACAAAACGATTCTCATCGGCTTACCTTCAAGAAATCCCTCCCACCGATCCACCATTAAATATTTCAAAGTACTATTAATTTTGATATGTTTCTAGCAATAGGTATCTACTGAAAAAACGCATGCACGCAAAGAAAACCAAATCTTCCTCTTAAGTGAAAGTGGAGCTTTATCCTCTGAGGAAACTAAGCTTCCAGGACGCGGTGTTTTTGCTTTGGACCTAAAGATAATTTTTAGCTATGAAATTATGGAAGCGGCTTTATAAATCATTAGTAATATTTATTAAAAACCCTGGGATTCTTGGATTGCATAACTATTCAGATGTGTATTAATTTAAAAATTAATGTTTAACCCAATACAAATATGTGTATGTACTGGAGGGGGGGGGGGGTTGGTTTGTATTAGTTAAAACAAAAAATAAACAAATTACTTAACTAAGTTAAGAGTTTTTCGATACAAAAGCGCATTCCATGTTAGCCAACATCTCAACTTTAGGTGAATATGCATCCGAATATCCGATCTCTGGTTATAACACATGAACATACATACATGAATGTATGCATAATCAGCTTAAAATGTTCCCACTGCTGGGACACAGGCCTCCTCACGAGGGAGTCACGCGGGGTCAGTGCGGGTGGGCAGATGTTACATGAATTCGAATTGACATGCCAGTTTCTTCACGATGTTTTCCTTCACTATTTTGAGAGCAGTCATGATGACATGCAATGATGTATAAAACTATAGATACGTTGTCCGCACTCTAAAATGGCAACATGAAATGAAGCCAATTGGCCACATTGCGCTCAGTCACGCACGAACCTGTCGCGCGACGCCACGTTTGTTTTTAATTTATATCGTGTGTGAAAACCTGCGCAAAACATAAAGAAAACATGCCGTCGTGTGTTTTCAGAGGATGTACAAATTATATCCCAACAGTTAAAGACAAAAATGTGTCATTTCACGCGTAAGTTTACAAAACTACATTATTTTATTTTATTTTGTACGACGCTGCGTCTAATGGCGGCCGGCGCATGAAGTTAGTAGTCACGTGACGTTAGGGGAGGTTGGGACACTATTACACAAATTCTTTTGGTTGTTAGAATTTATAATATTGTTTGAATATAATATGCACTTGTTATGTTATGAATATACATTATTGTTTTCCGTTTCATTTTAGATTGCCTACAGATAGGCTGATAAAAGAAAAGTATGAAGTATGAAGATGGGCTGATAAAATATGTATCTACAACATAAGTCGATAATATATGACTTCGATTTCCTTAGTGTTTGATTGCCTACCAATATGTTAATATTTTTTACATTATTAAATAAAGGCTTTTTTTATGTTTATAAAGATATTTTGTTTTATTTTTAAATTTAATATGTAACAATAATTACTGTTGCGGAATACACCATTAACATTTAAGATATAATATTGGTATTACTTAATTCGTAAAGTAGGTAACACGGTACAATTATCAATTATTATATTAACTCTAGAAAATCGAGTGTCCTTTTTTCCCCATATGCCTCTGATAGCTACGTCACTCATGCGCTCGACCAATGAGCATGTAATTTGACTATTACTTATCCTGTGACGTAACTGAGGATCTTTATTTATCTCCCTCTAGCAACAGGCACCCCGCCGTACGGTGTCATATTTTCTTTCCCTTTCTTTACGCGTATAAGTAGTTATCTAGTATTTTCGCCGTTTTTAAGCGCCGAGATGTTGGTTGATAACGTGTCTATATATAATACGTCATTGATGACATGTAACATACAACATACCCAAGTACATACATACCGGATTATGGGTCAAAATCATAACCCTCCTTTTTGCTAGTTCCGGTAAAAGTCACAAGTGCCTAAATACAAGTTACATAGTTATGAACAATAATAACATATAAAGAAAAACGTAGAATTTTCTAGGCATAAATTTCTACATATTATATCAAACTCAGAATGTAATATTTTTTAGTTAATGAAAGAGTTTCCAAGAAGTACATAAGGCAACCGGGACTAATTTCATTTCCTTAAGATAAATGATTTTATTTCTATAGTTGATAGTAAGTAAGTTTGTACAAACACTTTTACACGTCGGTTATATTTTTTAAACTAGATGAGGTCGGCGTTTCCTATCTGACTACTCTGAGAAGAAAGGCCGAAACAAACTCAGAGGTCACAGACATAATCTTGGTCACATCATGTGAAGACCATGTAGATTGGTGTCTGAAATGATCTTTTGAGGAAAGAACCACACAGATTGAGTGGACCCGCCCAGTCCGTGCACGCATTTGTCACTAATCGAGTAGTTTAACTCGGAACTTAAGTAGCCCAACGCTTCGACGAATACCAAAGAAAGGACATTTGGGTAGGCAGCGTTTTCGTTCGACCGTTTTTTCTCCGACTTACTTTGCAAATCCGACAACCACTAAAAAATATTTTAATTTTTCGGGTTAATATATAGCCTATGACGCTAACAGCGTAGCTTTCTATTGGTAAAAAAAAAATCAAAATTGGTTCAGCAGATACAGAGATTAGGTACCCCCTACTACCTCACTAACTCACAAACTTTACCTCTTTATAATATACATGTAATATTATAAAGAGGTAATAATAATAATATTAACATTATTATTAGTATAGATTTCTTCTTTCCAATAAACTTAAGAGTTTGAACTGTATTCAGAATCTCTATGAGTAAGTTAGGATAAAACATAACACATAATATCACACCTGTATTTCCAAAAAGGATAGGTAAAGTTGCACCTCTAGTATACCCACATTTCGCACAGTGTTGTTAAAGTAAGTTCCCTATAAGAAGGGTCAAGCCTATTGCGAACAGCCGGGCACAAATCCAGATTCCAGACTGATTAAATCCTGATAGAAAAACCACCTTCCCTGACATGGAAATCGACCCCAGGAACCTTATGCTCACCAGTAGCTCCAGAGATTTATAGACCAACAAGGTAGTGAATACAATTCCAGACTCAATCAATAAGTCTTTTAAGGCCGGTATAACGCCAGAAGGAAAATAACCTACAATGAAGGAACTTTGTTGAGTTACATAAATATGACGTCATTAATAATATTCTACGCAATTGAAGAATGATGTGAAAGAATCAGGGATTTACCTTGTTTAGAAATAAATATGTAATAAAATTGTTATGATGTAATATTGAATTCTAATTGTGTAATAATTAAGGTACTATGATGGGTGTGTTTTCTTATGACGTATTCATATTTGACGTCATGATTTTTGTTAGTTATTGTTTCTCTTATTTTCTTGTTGCGTAACTAAGTTTCTGTATTAGCGGGTTTATTAAGTTGAACTAAAATTAGACTGGAGACTAAAAGTTAATGAAAAGTCGTTTTTGGTATCAGAAAGTAAATGTGGATATTCGTATTCTTCTTCATCGTTTCCTCAATGCCGAGGATCGCGACCACATACGACTCATCTCCACGTTATGCGGTCTTCTGCAGTGTGGATCGCTCCGTAGGTGCTTGCTCCAACAGCCCTCTTGATCGCATCTGACTGTCTTATCGGTGTTTCAGATAAGCCGGGAGGAAACGCCCGGGTGTTGCCACTGCGAAGATCGCCCTGAGGACACGGTGGAGCATACGGTGGAGGTTTGCCCAGCTTGGGTGGAGCACCGCCGTGTCCTTATGAAGGCGATCGGCGGTGGCGATATCTCGCGTCCGGCCCTGGTCCAGGCCATCGTACGGAGCGAGAGTGCATGGGTAGCCGAGGCCTCCTTCTGCAAAGCAGTGATGTTCGCGAAGATGGAGACGGCGCATATGAGGGAGAGGCAGTATATGCGCCCTCACGGCCCTAGCCTCCGCAGGAGACGCCTTGGGCGTCGGGAATTCCAGGCTGATTCCCGGCCACCGTAGGCGCGGGCTTGCGGACGTCGTGTAATGGGGAGCTCGCTGTCCGGTAAGGACCAAGCCCGGGTCGATGGCGCGTTGTGTTCCACGCGCGCCTCAATGAGATGTCAGCACCAACTGAAGGGGCCGGCAAGGGCTGATGCCTGCCAGGGGTGCGGGTCGAAAGAGGTACCGCGGCCTCTGGGACACAGGTAACTGAGGGAACACGGGTGGGTTTTAGTCAGTAAAAGTCTGACACGCCCTCCTGCTCCACCCAGAGCGGGAGAAGTTATTTGATGATTTCCCACCATCAAAGAAAAAAAGAACTGTCTTACCGGTGCTCTGCCTTGAGCATGTTTTCCCCCCGGCCCAGTATCATAAGCCTTTCCAAACCATGCTTAGGTGTAAGCAAAATACGTCTGAAAAAGCTGAAGGACGCTTGGCATATTGCAGATAGCCGCTTGGTGATTCTGAGTTCCTCTAGTATGGATTCATTCGTTCTCATGGCGGTCCATGGTATACGAAGACCACATCGCGAAAACATCGATCTTACTGCTTTCGCGGCTTTTAATGCAACACGGATATTCTTATAGTGAACAAAAAATATGTAAGTATGTGACATAACAAACATTCTTATATATTCTCTTAACGTTAAATTCGAATTTGAAACTACGAAACGAGTCTATATTGGCAAACCTACTTCATAAACGCCATACCGAAATTTAAAAAAGAATCATATTATAATATGTACTTTTTTTAGAACAAAATAATGATTTAAAATATTTTTTGTGCCAGTACGATACAGGACAAATCCAAAAAGTTAATATCACCAAGGAGTTTTCAAAAATTATTTTTTCTAATGGAATGCTTAAGCGGGGCGCGGATGATTGGCGCGGGGATTTAGTAGGTCCAATCCATATGTATGAGAGTTGATAAAGTAGTGTATGAAACTGCAAATAACTATGTATTAAAACAATCGACTGGAAACAACAACACTGGTGTTTTAATTATCCCCATTATGCAACAATTCCTTAAACTACTATTATTTACGAAGATAACGTTTTTTAGCCAAGTTATTAATAATATAAATCATCATTATCATTCTACTGCCCATAACCCAATTTATTTGAGGTCGGCGCAACACGTCTTTTTGACACAGAATTATTAAAATTATCCTTCTATTCTATAAAAAATATAATTAAAATTCCCTGATTTAAACTATATTAGTAAGTTTGATGCTACTACTTATACTTTTATTTATTACGGTCAAATAACGTCATATTTTTTTACACATTTATATAGTTGATAGGTACAAAAAATTTCATCGCCATAATATGGTCTAATGTGACGTCATTAGAATGGTGTCATATTCTGATGTCATTACGTTTAGTTAAACCATAGATGATATGGTTATATAAGAACAGATCATGTCACACACAAACATGACAAATGTGATCACATTTCTCACATATATGACGAACTAGGTATAAATCATGCTTGGCAAAAACCTTATAGGTATGTATTATTAATAATTATGCAAATAATTCCTAGTCATCGTATGCAGGGAGGCATCATTGATGAGCAAACTATAACCATAACTTCAGCATATTCTAGACATTCCAGCCGGTTTAAAAAAAATCGGCTGTTTCATGGAAAAGTGCAATAAGGTCCATGCGGCCAAAATGTATGGAACAGCAATTTTTGAAGGGAAAACTTCTTTAGGCGCGTTGGGCATTTTTTGAGATGGGAAAAAACAATTGAACTCGCGACACGGATCAAAAAATACACACGGACGCGAGAGATCGCTGCCGCCGATCGCCTCCACAAGGACACGGTGGTGCTCCGCCCAAGCCGCCCGCAGACCTCCACCGTATGCTCCACCTTATCCTTAGGGCGATCTACGCAGTGGGAACACTCGGGCGTTTCCTCCCGCCTTATCCGAAACAGGAACCTCCCGAAACAATCGTGTCCAGTGAGGACCTTTGTCAAGCGGAAGGCACTCCTCAAAGAGGGACTTACCGCCGCAATCGTGGCGTGCTCAATTATTGTACTGGTATAGCTCAGTCTATGCCTGTCGGCGGTGTGAATGTGTTGCATTGGTGCATAATAAGCACTGCGTATGCGTTGAAAAATTACTCGAAAAGAATTTGCCGTGACCTCTACGAACGAGTGAAGTCGCGTGATGTGACACTAGGTTATGTGCTTCCTAGGAGTGTTATGGGCAAGCAAAAAAAAAATTACATGAAATAAAGTTCACCGCCATTAGCCGTACTGTCACATAATTCGGAGACCACGTCTTCTCCATGTGCTTCAAGTCAGAACTATCTGCAGACAGAACTCGTACGTGATAAGAGCTTGCCGTACTTTTAATATGGTGTGTCAGGATGTCGACTTGAATTTATTTACTAGTAGTAAGGAAGTAAAGAAAAGTTTTAATAATTGTTTCGTTTTGTGTTTTTTTTTCTTTATTATTCTTTTTTTATTTGATTGTGCGATGATTAATTTGTGTGTTTCTCGTCGTTGTTTTCGTGTGTTTGTTTAAATGTTAATGTTTATTCACACTAATCGTCAGTGGAAGCTTGTAATTGGCCATCGTTTACAATGGTACGATATATCGAAATGTATTCGCTGTAAGCTTTCCTAAAATGAATAAAATTTTATAAAAACAAAGAATAAAATGATATACCGAGATAATGTCGGGAGATAGTTTGTCCCGGAATGTGGTCACCTTCCCGATAGAAGTTTAACACATTCACAGGCCGCTGTCTGTACGGCTAACCGCGGACGTTTTGTGGTTGTGTGAACATCCATTTCCAGATCATCGACAGTCATTACGAATAGTGGACCCCAAAAGTCCGACACCCAGTCATACCAAGGAGTATCGTGTTACCCAGTAACTGAGTTCTGGAGATAGTGTGTAGTATTCAGCAGCATCCGGTTATGATGATTCGTGCTTCCATTTCATTGAACAAACCAGTTAATTCTATTAATAGGTTTATTACAAATGGTAGCGGTGTAAAGAATGTTTGACGTCAACTTCGTTACGTTTGTTCTTGTCGTGATAAAAATGATTGTATCAGATGTACGTCATGCTAATGACCCCAGATCAATCTATTTTGGAATGGATTGACTAACCATTTAAATATTGCGTGGAAAGTCTGTGTCCGTTAAGATTACTTACCTATGTTGATTTTCCTGCTGGTATTTTGTAATCGTAAGTTGCATTTTTAAGTGAGGGGCCATTCAAGTATTACGTAAGCATTTTTTTTTAGCAATTATTGACCCTCCCCCCTCCCCCCGTCAGCAAAAGTAAGCAAAGCTCTTACTCTCCCCTCCCATGCTCACGTAAATATTGGTAGCAGACACCTAACGTGTCTGCTCACTTTCTTGTGATTTTGGTATATTGTCATCGTTTTCTTCGAGCTATTCATAGACAAGTAGGGTTGCCATATGTGTTCAAACCAAAATCGACTAAATTTTGTAGAAAATCCAAAAGTTAATAAATTAATTCTGCTGACATAATCACCATCCATACCCCCCATCCCCCATGTCATCAAAAATAAGCAAAGCAGAGACCCCCCGCCCCCCTGTAGTGCTTACGTAATACTTAAATGGCCCCTGACCACCAGATCTTCTTCCCAGCTAAGGCACTAGGAAGTGGTGAAGGCCGGGCGTTTTGGGGGACTGTCTTATAAGTCTTGTATATTTCGGTAATTTTGACGTTCAACAAGTGTTGACGCTCAGCCTAGTTTGAATAAATGACTTTGATTTTTTTATTTAGAGACTTAACAAATTAATGTTTTTACCCAAACGGTTTAGAATTTGAAAACGTTGATAGTTAAACTGAAGGGAAACAGTTTGAAAATATCCTTTTAGAATTTCTTATGTTACATTGAAGGGGCATCACCTTCATTTGTAGTACCAAAAAATTTTTTGGGACTTACGTCATGGGTACTACACAGTACCAATGTCGGGAACGTTTGAAAAAATGGGTGTAAGTAAGGAATAACTAAAGTAGAATTTGACTAGTTCTCAGCTACAAATTCTCAATTCCGGTGCCGGATGTTACTCCACTTGTTCTCGTTGGCAATTATATCTTTAGCTCTGACATGAAAAGCAAATTACTACTTTACATCTTTAACCTTAGGTTTCCTTGAAAATCGACCAGTTAACTGTTATCGGGTTTAAATCGGCCGGCGTATCGTCGGTTAGTAACCCGGTCAGCTGACGGTTAAACACCTAACTACCGTTTACTGGTGAGATTAAACGGGTTAGTTAAATTCTTTGTGATGGAATTGGATTTACTGTTCTAACTGCGTTGGGCCCTTTATCGCATTAGGTTAATACCTGTAATAAATAAACTATTTTGGACATTTATATAAATAAATATTAAATAATTATATTAAGAGGGAAGGGGCCTGCGAAAAATTTGAAGCCGTTGCGCTGTCAGTAAGTCTGCGCCCGTAGTGTGTGATAGGGACAGCTGCAGCTCAGACCGAAATTATCACAAAAAATTTGACGAGATCGACGTTTCGTATTCTCCTTTTTTCTCCTCGAAAACTGAGCCAATTAAATTATTTTTACATTAACGGTTTTAGAAAGAGTATGTTTAGGTTCCTATAAAAAAAAATGTTAAAAACTTTTCTAATTTATCTGGTAGCCCTCTCATCACGGCGGTAAAAATAGGTTTATATTTTCTTCACTAATTAGTTGCTGAAAAAAAGAGAATGACAGGGACATGTTTACAGCAGACCTTGATTTTATGAAAAAATAAGTATTGCTCACGATGCATTTTTCAGGAAGAAAAAAGGGGAATACATTTGTATGGAGAATCGCAGTTCCCTCTTAAGTTTTACGCTTGTTCAGATTTCCATCATTTCTTACATGTTACACAATAAGAGCTAGCTAACTTCTTATTTGGGTTTTTTTCACACAACACATGCCAGACACCACACAAACTTTAAACATACACTCATACCATACCATACTTGAAAGCTCCACTCTAAATTTCGTATCCTGAACCCCAAGATAAAGACTAGCTCTCTAGTTTAGGGTTCACTGGCAAATAATATCTGTAACTAGCTGTATGTCGTGTCAACTTGATGTTAACCTATGCATGCTTAATGCTTACTGGACATTAAATATTTATATTCTTTCTATTCCATTTTCTTTGGCAAGCTATAGATCATTTCTCCACTCCTTCTCACAGAGAGGTCTGTGTACCAGCAGTGGGAACATTACAGACTTATTATACTATGCTAACAGACCTACACACTTAACCTACACTGCCATATATAGCATCGATTCGCACACAGCATTCCAGTTTGCTCGCGAAAGACCGCAGTACAATATTGGGGCTGACTCGCACCAGGGCCGCACATCTTTTGAACGATAAATAAACACATATTTTGAAATAATAATTTAAAAAAAACATGATTTAGACATATCTGCCGTATGTCAGACGACCAATGGGCCAAACTTATAACCCTGTGGGTCCCGTGGCTAACGACATCGCGGTATGAGATGAGCTGGATTCCTTTAATAAAGATTGGTCCTTGTCAGCTTTGTACAGAGAGAGGTAGAAAGAGAGTAGAGAGAGGCCTTTGCCCAACAGTGGGACATTAAGGGCTATAAAATAATGATTAAGTAGTACATCAACAGCATTTTCAAACAAAATACCTTCTCTTACATAAAGTAAGTACGTATTACCAACAAAACAATTAATTAAAGCGTGTAATGAAACAAAAAAATTGTAATAATTAAAATACCCAGCACGTGGCTATTTGTATAATTAAATAATATACACGTGAAAATGCTTAAACAAGTGTTTACGAAAACGCCTTGTAATGTTACAAAATATACACCGAGAAATTTTAATGGTTGTTTTCCCGCGGCAGAACAACTTGTCTTATGGAGTACTTTCGAAGCATAGAGTATAGAGTAAAAGTAAAAAAAATACAGATTTTAATGACGTCTATAAATATTTATATGACGGAACCACTGTCCTAGGAAGTCAAAACTTTGAGACTCCTGCAAACATGACGGCTCGGTTGGCGCAATGGTTAAGCGATTGACTGCTGCGCTGCGTGTCGCGGGTTCGTTTCCCGCACGGAAAAAAATATTTGTATGACTTACAAGTAGTTGTTCCGGATCTGGCTGTTTGTGTATGTGAGTTTAAATGTTTGTAAACGCACCCACAATACAGGAGAAATTCCAAGTGTGGGGCAACGTTATTATAAAAAAAACAGGCGCGACCCGACAGTGCGACGCGACTCACGTAGAACAATTTCTATGAATACTTCCTGGAAATCGTTCTACAAGTGTCGCGTCGCGCTATCGCATTGCTACTGTTTGTAGAAGCCTTTAGATTAATTCCAAAAATCTTCCATATTACAGAAACCATACAAGTAAGTTGCGTAAAATAAGTTCTTGGCAATTCAAGAGTTAAGTGAAGGCACGTGTTGTCAAAACTGTAATGAATAAGAGTTGTTCCTTTTATACTAACTTAACTTTTGTTTAATTTAGTTATTGTTTCAGTCGATCGCGCGATTTGAAAGAAACTCGTTTTCTAAAGACAATTGGCGAAAAGTTTGGCAATTTCGCGAAGAGTTATTCAAAAAAGTCGTTGTGTAAGGTAGGGTTGGGTAGACGATGGATTGTTTTTTAATCCATTCGGTGCCCTTTAATCCTTTGAAGGCTGTGATGGTAGCAACATGGCTTTTATTCTTTTTCTAAAGCTTTCGGAAAGGTCATGTTACGTCCATGATGTTTTTTCAGTTTTTCCGAAAACTATTAACAATAGCGGCTAACTGGCTTTTGTAAACATCGGAATATTACCAAAACATAATCACAATGAATCCGTAAATTTCCACTAATTGACATAGGCCTTGTAATAACTCCTACTTCAACGTTTAATAGGGATTTTTCTGTTTGTTTTCAAGTTTTTTTTTTTTGTTTTTATTGCTCTAAAGAAGTAACCATGAATTCAATATACGATTCTAGACCCCGTAGCGTTGAAATTTTTCGTCGGATATAGAAAAAAAAATCTGTAGTTTTATTGAATTGAGTGCAAAGTTTTATTTTATCCTTAATAATTTGGTTAGTAATTCCTTATTATTTTAATTTAATTAGATTTAATTTAGGTTTTTTTTTATGTTGTATTAGTTTAGGGGTTTATACAGTTATAATTGCGGTCAAAATGTATGGAAAGGACTTTTTTTAACAGACGAAAAATTTCAACTTGCGTTCAGAATCTATTGAATCCATGGTAACGGGGTCGTGCAATGTAAACCGGTATTTGGAAGAGTTTTTTATAAAGGTTTTTTCGGATTAAACGGTTTTGAGCAATATAAACCGGTTAATACGGACACACGATAAACAAACGTCGCGCGCTGTTCAGTTTTAATTCAGTAGTAAGATATTTTTTTCTGAACTAACTGAGAACTATGCTTCATTACTTTTATATGGTTCTCATGTTTTTTCTGTGGTACTTCTTCTTTATTTTTAGCATTTTCTTGAAGGATTTTGTCCTGCAGCCGTCTGTGTTGTGGGTAGAAATGTCTCAATAATTTAGTACCATGATTTCCTCGTAAAACTTGTTCACAGTTTTCTATTAGATACTTTGAAGTTTTATTGTTGCCTTGTTTTCCCCGAAGGGGCAGAGGTGTATCTGTAGTTTTAACCCACATTTCACCAGTTTAAGGTCACAAGGTCCCATATAATACGACGCGAGCCTATTGTCATTAACCTGGCACAAATCCAGATCCTTTTGCTCGAATTTTCTTCATTCATACCAAATTTCTGTCATTATGGCGGTGATTTCTTGAAAATGCTCAAAAAGGTGGTTTTTTAAACCAGTGTATGTCTTTAACCGTAAATAATTTTGAAACCAAAAAAATATATTATATTTTGAAGTCTTTTTTGCATACAGTGACGGAAATCAAAACATAATTTAATGCATCAAAAAAATCATCAAAGTCACCTCTTAATTATCTTTAAAACCAGTTTATCCCTTCAATAACAATAATAATTAAAAATATACCATAAAATTCAAAATGCCAAACTGCATCCAGTATTATCAGTCGATTATTTATTATTAAATAGTTCATATCTAATTTTATACGATGTTATTTGCATTTTTACGACAATGCTTGCTCATTTATTATTCGAATTTATTACAACAGATTTTAACCCGTATCGGATTGCAATAAGAACTATTATCGCTCATAACGACAATACGACGAGTACATTTAAAATTACCAGGGCCTTAATACGTTCCCAAAACCCAGGCTACACATAATACAACCTAAGTTTTTCCAGCGCAGTACGTAAGCTCCACTTACTGTCTGTAATGAACGCAGCGGTAACGCAACGTCTGTCGCAACCACGCAAGGTTGTCCACTTGCGACATCCCTCGTGAATGCATCGTGGGAACCTTGCACATGCGCTGGTTTGTCGCTGCGACTATTTTGTTCAACGAAACTACAATGTAGTTTGAGCATGAGCGTGCGTGAATGAGCTGTGGGTCTACTCTCTTAGTCCGTCAACGAAGATACGGGCCCATCCGAAAGTTGTTAACCCGTCAATACAAGTCACAAATGCACATCGGGAGTCGACAACAGCTGTCAAATCGTGTTGACATTCATTCATAATAGTTCGAGCCCCGAACTAATTTTATGTCAATACGTAATACTAGGAGACTCTCAGATTTGTACGTAAACGAACAGGATCATAGTAGGTGGTGTTCTTTAGTTTTGTGCCTTCCCTCATGGCGTGTGGCCGTGAGTTTATGTAAGTGAATATTTATGAATTTAGTGTTATTGAACTAAGCGTATATTTGACATAAAATTAAAATACTAAAAGATAATGACTCAAATTTGTCGCGGTCGCGGTCAGTTCTTGGATGAGTTGACCATCCAATACATATGAAGACCCCTCTGTGCCTCGGTCTCAGCTGTAATTCGTAGATATTTGACAGTCGTTACGGGTCAGAAGCCTGTCTGACAACCAGTCTTACCAAGGGGTATCGTGTTAACTAGAAAGTGGGATTATGGTGGTTAGATAGATAGTCGCTTCATGTAAAATATTGGTGTTCAGATGCATCCGTTTAGACTGGAACCCGACTCCAACATGGGTCTGAAATTGCTAGATAGACTGACTTACTTTGGTTTATTGTTTAATTGGAAGGTTTACTAAAATCAAACAAAATTCGATCCATTTGTATAATGTGCGCCACGAAAGATGAGACTTGACACACCACGTAAAGTTTATTATTTCGTAATAAATATTATAATATTGTAAAGAATTTTAATGTAAATGTCGTCGAAAAATCCCTGAATATTTAGACAAATTATGGGTAACTATTTCGTACACGACTGTACCCCCCAAGCTCCCCACTACTGACGCTCGTCAAGTCTCATCTTTCGTGGCGCGTATTGTAATAAGCTGTTGAAAATTTACTACGATACCTACTTTTAAATTTTATTTGCAGTAGGTACTTAACTCACATCAAAGAATAATTTATAGCAGTGTGAATACTCCTTTATGTACCCACAAAGTAACGTCTACATTTCTGAAACTTTAAAATAAACCTTACTTCTCAAAATATAAGGTTTAAAATTGTTTTCCTTTTTTGTTTTGCGAAGAAGTTAGTAGTTTTGTCAAGTTTTAGTTGGCAATGTTAATAACTAGCCCGTTTGATTACGGAGACAGATTACAGAAAAGATATATTTATGTTCAATTTGATAGTTATAGTTACTAAAATGTAACCTGTTTGTTTGGTATCGAAAGTTTGGTCTTAATCTAGCTTTAGATTCAGTGCTCAACAGGTGTACCTAGGCTGCGGTATCACAAAAAGGTAGTCTTTTGAAAGGCGTGTGCGGAAACACAGTCAACCGAAACTGCCTACAGCCTGACACTGAACTGTAGGTTGCAAAAATCGCAAGAAAATTTGAATTACGGGGTTTACTCAAGCGTTTCCCCCTTAATCAGTAAACCAGTAATCAGCTTACTGGTTGATTCACACGAATTAACTCACCCGAATCGGGCGAATCGTCAGTTTTAAATAACATAAGTAGATAATATTTTTTACAGGCGACTCGCACAAAGTTGTATTTTTTTTTTCAAGTTTTTTTTTCTTGTCGGCTACAATGACAAATCAACAAAAAAATAAAATCCTCAAAAATGATTTCTTGAAATCGTGTTCAGAAATAAACATGCATAAAATGAAAATGACGGTTGGAGGCTAGGAGGAGACCCTTATAATTTTTCACTTTGTTTTTATTTTTTGTTGTTACCTATAGCTACACATTCTGTGAAAATTTCAACTGTCTACCAATAACGGATCATGAGAAGCCCGGTGACAGACAGCGGACGGACGGACAGTGAGGGCTTAGTAATAGGGTCCCGTTGCCGTTGGTTACCCTTCGGGTACGGAACCCTGAAAACCAAGGCTCCCGTGGGCCCAAAATACGCCCTTTCGAAATACTTAATTAACAATTCGGCATAGAAATCGTGTCAACATAATAAAAGGGCTGGCCAGCTCAACCGTCAAGTATTGCACCAAGAATTAAATCAAATGCAAACAAAAATAAACACTTTGTCCTTGAATATACTTTCCGGTGTAAAACTAACGAAATCGATAACGTAATCGATACGAAATATCGTGTTGATCGTCTCGAAAATTGACAATCGATTTTGTAATACTTTAGTCGATTGGCATATTAAGGATTGAGTCATTTTGAGCTATTGTTGACTAAAATGTTAGATTACATTGTAGTTACAAGGCTATTAAAATGGTGTTGAAAAGATTCTGCCATTTTAGACAGGATGCAGGTTTGATTGCCGTTTCGAGACAATCATTGATGGGAGGATCATTTTGTGTAATGGTGCCAATAGAATGAAAAGTATTTATCTGACATTTTGGCAAACCATCCTCTTGATTGCAGAACAGATGGTCGATGGGGACGAAAGATTCTGGAGTGGCGACCGATGACTTTGTGAAGGCTGCAGGAATCCGCTGGATGTAGGAAGCACAGGACCGGTTGAAGTGTCGGTGCTTGGGGGAGGCTTATGTCCAGCAGTGGAGGTCCGTCGGCTGAAATGATGGTGTCATCAATAAGGGTTAAAATGCAGTTCTCCGGTGACTTATGACTCCAATGGTTAAAGACGTTGATGGTCAAATAAAGAAACATTTTACTAGCCTGTCAATGTCAATGATATTGATATCTTCTCGATTACTTCTGAAAGTCCACAGAGCTGGAAAATTGTTTTGCTTTAGCATACGCCACCCCAATAATCTTCTATAGTTCCCGGTTTCGGGTTTCCCTTTTCTACATTGGCCTCGCAGTCGCCTTATGAGCGTCGTCGTACCTATGTTTATCAACAGTTACTGGTTCCGAAACAGACAAAAAAGACATCCAGCCAAGTCAAGGTCATAGATCTTTACTAAACATTAAAAGAAAGAAAGATAATATGTTTATTTAGCACTACACGTTACTTAATTACTTTAGCACAGACTAAAGGGACACACTATACAAGAAATAGTAAAATAAAATCAAATAAAAAGCGTAAGCGATGTCGGAAACTAGCATTATAGTGTGTCTCATGACTGCGCCAAAAAGGTCCGGTTCAGCAAAAATGCCAGACACTGAAATGTGAGGTGACAGATGTAAATCAGTTTTATACCAATATTGAAAAAAAAACTATGTAACATTTAAAGATCATAATAATTATCACCATCCAATTATCTAATACAAAATTACATTACAAATTACAAAAACACACTGATAGAACATAATAATCAAAACAATATAATATTCCGCCACACATTGCAAAACTTGATGTAATTGCCAAGTGTAAAATTAGCGAAATATTTCGCTAATAGCAACACTGTCGTAACCGTAGTTCCGTAGATATGTCAACACAAACATACATACGTATACTATTACTTAATGTAAGCTAAATATACATATAAGTGGTGTGATTTATTCGACCAATGAAAGTGCAGATTTAGATTATATTCTTTAAAAATTTTAAAGATAAAAGTTATTGTATTTTAACGCTGTTTCGGCTGATTTGATTTGATTAGGGCTGATGTAATAGATGATAGTTTTTGCAATACATATTATGATATTCACATGTAATCTATGATAACAGTTGAATCAATTTCATCGAGTAGATTCCGATCTGTAGGTTTAATTGAGCGTGCAGTAAATACTTCATAATATTGCATCAAAAACTTCTAATAATCTTTGTTACCTTTTTTATGTTTTCCCTTTCCACATCTCGTTTTCCAACGAAAATTTCCGTACATATTACAAAAAACACTGAATTTCCGTCAAAATAAAAATATGTTGGGGCTACTTTCGCGAGGAACGAAGTTCCGTTTTCTCTGTCTTTATTTTTAAATACTCAAACTTTATTTTGACCTCACTATCGGCTTCAGCACCCTCAAAAACCATGAAGACGACACCCATAGTGAATTTTTTTTTAATGATGGCGGCGGCCACCTTAGACCACGATTGCATGGACGTAAAAATATTACAGCGGGATTTATAGCACACTAGATATTTACCTCTGGGTGCTAAACAAAGCATTGAGAAGCCAACAGAGTGCGTCCCAAATCCAGCACGTCGAAAAAACACTTTCTTGGATTTTCAACTCTCGGCGTAAAACAATGCTTTGGAGATTCAGTGCGTGAAAAAATAGCCCCGCTTTATTTTTACGTCCATGCAAACTTGGTGTAACTGCTCGAATTTGCTATTATTTACTACTAGCGTTCGCCCGCGGCTTCGCCCGCGTGGAAGTCGGAAATTATCCCGCGGGAACGTACTACCGGGATAAAAAGTATCTTATGTATTAATCTAGGCTATTTAATCTAAATTTCATCCAAATCCGTACACAACGAATATCTAAACATCTTTACAAACTTTCACATTTATAATATTGTAGTAGGATGTATTTTTAAACGGTTTTATTTAGCTTGTCCCATTTGTTGAAGCTTTTTATTAAGGTCAAAATTTAACCCCCTCCGTATTGTCAGATTGATCTGAAATTCGGTACACACCTTTGACTTCGATGACAATAGAATTATTTAGTTTAAAACCTCGCACGTTAATCTTGTGAACGAACTCGAGACCTTCCGGCGCTATTTCATCACGAAGTTAGTTGACCTGTTGCATTTCCACCGCGCGCAAGAAATGGCTGCCGACGCCGGTCGGGAATCAGTTTCGACATGTTCTATAATCTAATAATGTTTTGTGTGAAATATTTCGTGTTAATTACCTATGGTTGTTGGTTTCGGAGTTTTGTTATTGATAATTAGAAGGCATTTTCATCCTCGTTTAACATGGAAGATGGAGAAATTATGCATTTTAGGAATAACCTAACCATTTTAGGAATTAAAGAGATTATGTTTTTGATTTATACAACTGAAAAACGCCTTAATGCCATATTGGTCTTATAACAGCAGCTTCATTATTTCAGAACCAAAAAACAAAATCACATTAAATATAAAGTTCTGAACTTTTCACTAAACTCAAAAGGAATATTTTTCAGTTTTTGACCTTTGTGATAAAATTCATATTCAGACCGGAAATAATAGCTGACGCCAAAGCAAAACTTGCGTGTTTTGTGAGAAACCCAACAAATACAGAAAAATCGTTTCATTTTTTTTTTTATCTGCTACTTTACCGTATACTGCACCACATTTTCTTTAATCCTGCACGCAATACAAGTTATGAAGGTTCTAACGTTGTATCTATTCCCGCACCAGTCGCTTAAACCGGCTGCGAATATGGGTTACTGAGCCAATGGAACCTGTTCTATTCTATGCGCTTGCGCAATATCTAAATCTAAGCGCGTTGTGGCCGTGGACTATGGTTTGTTTTGCTTGTTGGAATAAATATGGAGGTTTTGAAGTTTGTTTTTGATATTCTTTCTTATTTTTTTTTGGGTGTTGTTACTTTGCCTCTAGTTTCTGAAAACTCATTTAGGTATTTCGATTGGCGATTGTAAGTGAATGGTGATTTCTGTCATAATATTTACCATTCTATCAAAATCAATCAACCTAGCCTTTTCCCACTTATATAGAAGTCGGTTTCCAGTCTAACCGTATGCAGCTGAGTACAAGTATTTTATATGGAGCGACTGCGTATTTGACCTCCACAACCCAGTTACTGGGTTATCACCCAGTAACTGGGTTGTAAAATCAAATCCTCATGGTCAGATTCTCATGGGGCATATCTGCCCCATGAGAATTTTGGGCTTCTGATGACCGGTAACGACTGTCAAAGATCCACGAATGACAGCCGGGACCAACGGCTTAACGTGGCACGGATGGGTCTTGGTATGGGAAGATGGTCACTATGGACCGACTGCGGCAAGCATAGCCTAACCTGATCGATCGAACCGTGCAGCAATAATAACTTAGCCCCTCTATTCTGTCGCCTAAATTACAAGTAAATAATACTTGTAATCATTTGGCAAGTATTAGCGCGATGCCCTAAGTTGCATCCTCATTAGTCGATGTGCACATATCTTATTGACCTCAGCCCAAATGCTAGGAACTACGTTTAATCAATGGCATGTTATTGCATTAGAGTTAGCCCTAGGACACACTGAGGACTATGAACTACGGCTTACGTCGACAAGTTTTCTGTCAGAATCGTTCAAAATTAGGCTCACTTTTTTTTACTAATTACTATTACACAGAATCCTTTCGGATCAAGGTCAGATTTAGGAAGTCCCAGAAGAATAATTGTTAAACATTATTTAACTGTAGCATCATCATCATCATCATTTCAGCCGAAAGACGTCTACTGCTGGACATAGGCCTCCCCCAATTTGGGGGGGTTTGCCATAATCGCCACGCTTGGCAGGCGGGTTGGCGATCGCAGTATGGTGGTCAAATACATAGAGAACGCTGCTGCCCATTCTCTAGTAAGTCCCTTAGTCGCCTCCTACGACACCCATGGGAAGAAATGGGATGGTGCTATTCTTTACGTCTGACACCACACGGACGCACGTTTAACTGTAGCTTAACGTTTAATTTCATCACCATTGCTCTCAAAACGATGAAGGAAGAGATCGTAAGGAAACCAGCATGTCCTAGAACCAAAAATTATGGACCAGAAGGCGTGTGGTATCGACCAACCCGTACTGGGCCCGCGCGATGGATTTCGCCCCATTCCCTCTCACAGAGAGAAGGCCTGTGTCCCAACAGTGGGACCATTGTAGGCTGATTATGCTTGTGTTAATGTTCTCTATTTCCAGTTACGCGAAGATCTATAAATGACCACAGTTTAGTTCTTGTAGTTGAGTAAAGTTAATTCTTACACTGTTTGTAAAGGTTAATGTTTTATTGCTAAAAGGACCTACTCTTGACCTCGATCATGCTTGATGGAAAGCAATGGATGAAGTCTACATGTCATGGAACGAGCGTGCCCAGAAGATTCCTGTTCTTTGCTTTTCAAATTTAAATATCGAAGCATCATGCTGAGATAGGAGACTTTTTGAACTCACACAGGTCTTCCTTTTTTGCATTATTTTAGTTTTCATTATTTCATTTTCTTTTCTATTGTTTGAATTTTCTTTTCGTGTTCCAAATTTAATTTTTTTATTTCATGCTTTTTGTTTTACACGGGAACCGATCATTTTTCCGATTTTTTTTTGACCGAATTTCATTTTAATGAAAACTATTGACTAACGTCTTTTTTTTTTAAATTAAAAATTTTAATTTTATTGCTTGACATATTTTTAGATGATCGAAGTATCATGTGTCATATGTATTATTTTACCGAACTTAATTTCGCCGATTTACAAAATAACTTTTCGCTATTGGCCGAAGCCTCTTTTGAACTTTTTTCATTTACCAAATTATTTATTTGCCATATTTTCACCACACCGACACAAAATTTTACGGAATATTATTCGGTCCCAAATTGATAGCCGGTTACTTAGTAGCATTATCAATATTAATTTAAAACAGTGTCATAAAAAGCAATATGTTGTGCGACAAAATTTAGTGAGAAACGAATCGCTGCAATACCTACTTCACGCAGTCTTGTCTGCCCTATCCCTAAAGTGTAATTTAAGCCCGCGTAGGCGCGGAGGGGTGTGGCGGCCCGAGCTGAGGAGCAGGTGGTCTGAAGGCTCGCCGCCGCGGATGAGCCTGACCTGACCTGACCTGAGCTGAAGCTGCGGTGTTGAGCGTTAAAACCATCTGCGACGATAAGCTCGCGTGGGGTCGCGCAAACCCCACAGCGCCGGAGCCATGTCAGAAACAATACTTGCTGCATGTTGCACGCCTGTTTGCACGCTGCATGCTTGCTTGTATGCTGCATGCCTGCTTGCACGCTGCGTGCCTGCTTGCATACTGCATGCAAATAGTGTGCACAAACTTTCTAGGCGTATGGTGAAATGAAAATATGGTAATTAAAACAGTGGTATAATGAATGTTCGGAAACATATACTTCGAACAACTGTTATTTCGGCTAAGTGTAACTTCGGTAAAAAGTTTTTCGACTAAATAAAACTTTGAAGTAACGAAAAAAATCGAATAGGTCAACAGATACAGTGGTAGACGTGTCTTCGATGAAGTAAAAAAAAAACGAAACGATAATAGTTGAAAAGTTTTAGGTGAAATTAAATTCGGTCAAATATTTTTCGAACTTATGATAGGTAACCGTTTTACACCCACTCTTTGTATAAGTAATTTTCATTGACTTGCTGAATTACCTATGTTGAAAGTTGGGCTGGTGTTACATTTTGAAAGCAATGCCGCTTCACTTATGGTCGCCCTTGGCCTATAGGTACTCGTCTATTTTCACTATATCGAGAGATAGCGCTGTTATATCTTCGGAAAGTGTTAAATTGAGTGACATTGACGCCTACTGACTTTTGTCTTGAATCAATAGATGGTTGTTGCAGAATATTTGATGTATACAGGCTGTTTTTTTTTTCGTAAGTTGTGGTTGTTTTAAAATGGTAGTGTGTGTGTTTTTATGGTGTTGGGACAGTTGTGGTGGTGATGATGGGATAATGGTTGTGGTGGACGGTGATCTATCTGTTAAAACGGTATATTTACGGATTTTATCAAATTAATAGTGCTTCATAGAAGACAGTGATGATCAGAGATCGGATATTCGGATGCATTTTTACCTAAAGATAATTTTTAGCTATGAAATCATGGAAGCGGCTTTATAAATTATTTGTAATATTTACTAAAAACCCCGGGATTCTAGGATTGCATAATTATTCAGATGTGTATTAATTTAAAATTAATGTTTAACCCGATACAAATATGTGTATGTACTGGAGGAGGGGTGGTTTGTATTAGTTAAAACAAAAAATAAACAAATTACTTACCTAAATTAAGACTTTTTCGGTACAAAAGCGCATTCCATGTTAGCCAACATCTCAACTTTAAGTGAATATGCATAAGAATATCCGATCTCTGGTGATGATAGTAAAAAACTCAAATCCAGGAGAGTGCCAGGAAGAAGAAGATTCCTGCGCTACAAAGATTGAGATAGAAAAAATAACTTTTCATTAAAAAAAGGCAACCACAGTGTATTATTTCAGTGTTTAATGCATATTTGTATCACCCTGTTTAAAAAAAAAAAAACAAGTCTTTACACTTTGACATTCTCCTATTCAAAATGCAGTCGTATTTGATCAGTCAGTGTGTCCATGGCCTAACGGCCGATGTCGCAAACTATCCCGGGTGACAAGTTGCCACATATTGCCTTATGTACCTCTTATGTATTGCCTTATGTACACACTTGCAGGTTTGTGATTGCAATGTTAGGTAAATGGCCGTTTTGTTGATGATTTTGTAGTAATAAGATGACCTTTTGGAAAGAGGAACTGTAATTTAATATGTTTTTGAGCTTATTAGTCGGTTTGCATGAACTTACGAGCTCAAATTGAGCGAAACGACACTTTTAAATAATATGTTATTTTCTATAAGCGACTCGCACGAAATTTATTTGTTTATGGGCGAATCGACAACTCCAGAAATACGTATTAGACAATTGGCAATTTTTGAATTTTATATCAATAAAGTTATGAGGAAAGGTGAAAAATGCAATAAATCGTATCTTGCATAACGAAAATAATAGATTATTGAGGTATAAAACAGATTAATTCTAATTCACTTTAATCTCTACGTCTGCTGATACTGCTGAAAAATTTGTGCTTTATTGAAGAGTGAGTTTTTTACTAGGTAAAAAATGGGCTTACTTTATTTGACTTTTAGTCAAAAGTCTGCTTTTTATGTATTGCTTTATAAGTTACATAGTTTGATTGGTAACTACTAAAAGCTACTAGAAAATAATAGGATTTCAATTTATGTTAGCAATTTCAGTCTATTTATGTCCAAATTTACTCACGATGATCATTGCATTTCGTCCAAGCTTGTCATTAGAAGTCACACCGATACCAGGTTTGAACCTGTGAATTATCTGAGCGCCTAACAGTATTCTCGATTTTTTTTAAACTAATTTATGTCATAGAATTTACTTCCTTAATTCTGTCCATTAGAGTCTCAATCACATAGATCTGTCATCACTATTAACACCCCCCCCCGCTGCACCTCCAAAAAAAAAACAAAAGACGAATCAAAAATAGCCCTCTCAATTCTGCAGCATTGCGCAACACTATTGATCAGAGACCGGTTACTCAATAGCGGTTACATAACTTTAACGATATAACGTTACAACGTTACAGATACCGCTCTTCACCTTGGTTACGTAACGTGTCAAGGTCCGTAAGACTTGGCGTGAAGAAATTGTTGCAGGCGTGTGATAGCGTTTTGTAATAGTATGGGAACGAGTTTCGGTGTGGACATTTTTTGGTGCATATTGTGAGTATGTATTTACATAATATATGTATGAGTATCAAACTAAACCTCACTTGTAAACATAAGATTCGTTATAATTAACTTGTTCTAAGATACTCGGTACGCGAAGATATAGTTATAGGTTTTTCATTAGATCTGTGTACAATCTATGTTTGACAGTTGGTTAATTTGATTTTTTTTTCATTACCGAAATTCATGCTGCATTTAACTGCTTTAATGCGAAAAGGGTTAAGCGTAATTAATTGTTCGTTTATCCATTACATATCGAGATCGAGACCCTTCCGTGCCTCGGAAAGCACGTTACACCGCCGGTCCCGGCTGTCATTTGTGGATCTTTGACAGTAGTTACGGATCGTCAGAAGCCTGAAACTCTGACAACCAGTCTTGCCAAGAAGTAACGTATTACCCAGTAATTGGGTTGCAGAGGTTGGATAGGCAGTCGCTCTATATAAAATTGTGGTATTCATCTGGTCAGACTGGAAGCCGACCCCAAAATAGTTGGAAAAAAGCAAGGCCATAGATATCCGTGGGCAAGGCAGATTGAATGCGAAGTCTGCGATCAACTGTGGGACCAGAACGAATGCGTGTCGTAAACCTTCCTATCCTTCCTTCCTTCCTATTATTTAATTTAATATTATGACGGTACCTTTTTTTTTTTTTTTTTTTTTTTTTTTTTTTTTTTTTTTTGGGTGGGAAATCATCAAATAACTTCTCCCGCTCTGGGTGGAGCGGGAGGGCGTGTCAGACTTTTACTGACTAAAACCCACCCGTGTTCCCTCAGTTGCCTGTGTGCAGGGGCCGCGGTATCTCTTTCGAACAACCCGCACCGAAATGATATGCTCAGGAGACAAATCAACTTGGTGTCTGATAGATAGCGGTAACTATTTACCATCTGATCGGCTACGGTCAGTTTGCCAAATATGAAAAAAAAACTGGTTTTCAAACGGTTATTGACACAATCGATTTCAACCAAGAACCGATTTGGTGGATACCATTACTCACCCAGAATATGCCCATATTATCCAACAAGCTTCATAACTTCCTTGCCTCATAACCAGACCAGCTGATGTAACGACTCTTATGAGGACCAAGGTCAGCCATTTTGAAGGGTGTCTGCGAAATAAAGAATTGGTGTACCTACGGTCTTCCATTGTGTTGTGGGAACCGGAGATTTTAAAGATGATGGATACTTTCTCTATAAACATCTTATATTTTATAGCTACACATTGAGGGCTTGTGGCTAAGTAACAATAGCTGCACGGGTCGATCGACCAGGTTAAGCTACGCTTGCCGCGGTTGGTCCGTGGATGGGTGACCATCTTTACATACCAAGACCCCTCCGTACCTCGGAAAGCACATTAAGCCGTTGGTCCCAGCTGTTATATGTGGATCTTTGACAGTCGTTACGGGTCGTCAGAAGCTTGAAAGTCTGACAACCAGTCTTACCAAGGGGTATCGTGTTACCCAGTTACTGGGTTGTGGAGGTCAGATAGGCAGTCGCTTCATGTAAAATACTGGTATCCAGCTTCATCCAGTTAGACTAGCGCTGCGACACTTTTTAAATGTCGCAGCATCATGCTGAGGTAAGAGCCTTTTGGCCTCATGCAGGACTTTCTGTTTTATTTATTTTTTAAATATATTTTTTCTTCTGAGAAATTTGTTTTTTATACTTAATTTTTGTACAATTGTGTGTTAATTTTAGTATGTGATCTTCTTGTGCGAGTCACAATAAATACCTTTTCTTTCTTTCTTTCTTTCTTTTAGATTGGAAGCCGACCACAACATAGACTTAGGAAAAGGCTTGGCAGATGATTGAATTTAAAAAATCTGGCGATGACTGCTTCCCGTGATGGATATGTGATGTGACCACCTGCTTACCACATTCATCAAAATCACTCGGTCTATTCTGTAAAAACTGAGGTCATCTTGAAGTAAGCTAGCAGTTCACCTGATGCTAGAGATTGCCACTAATGACAGCTAACAGACAACACTTCACAAGTTATTTTTTGCCAGTCGATAAACGATTTAGTTAGTGTACTCACTACTTCATCCACTATAAAAAAAAAACAAATGAAAAACAATCAGATGTTCGAATTAGCAAATCTTTCATATAAAAATGAATCCCTATTTCCCTTGGTCACGGCATCACACGTGCTGCAATTTTGCTAATTCTTTTTTTGTTTGTTATTGTCAGGAGCAGTTTCTTATGAAAGAAAAAAAACAAGAAAGTTGCACATTAATTAAAGCAATTCGAAGACAATATTAATAGACAACGTCTGTCGGGTCAGCTAGTTAATTGATATATTCAATTAGTCAGCAACTACATCCATAGTTACTCAACCACAATGTTGTGGGTGAGTAACTGTAGTCATATTATCCAACTGCCTTGCATCATGACTTATCTAACTGGCAACCAGACCAGCCGATGTAACGGCTCTTATGAGGACCAAGGTCAGCCTTTTTGAAGGGTGTCTGGCCAGTAAAGAACTCGTGTAGCAATGCTGGAACCAGTTCTTGTTGATATGCAAATGGAGAAATGGTTCTTTGTGCGGTGTTTCTTTATAAGCTGTTACCGAGACGGTATTGTGTGAATTAAAGTGCTGTTACTGGGCACGTGGGTAATTTATCCTAGGGGTTTAAAGTGCAAGGGTCATTAGCGTGGGATTGTCGCAAAACTAATCAAAATATCATAACTCAGATTATCAGCCGATTAAGAGCGTTTAGCGGCTGGCAACAACGCATTTATAGTCGTTTTTCGTGATTATTTCGTCAAATACAAACAACAGTAAAAAAAAAATCAGCCAAGCACTAGATCAATTTTAACATTTTCTCTTCAATAAAAACATTTAATCGTACTAAGTAATGAAAATAGAAAATAATTGACGGTATGTCGATTTTTATATGTAATTACCAAAATAACTGTTAAAAAAATAGCATCCAAACTTGTAAATACCAACGACCTAGTGCTTGGCTGAATAAAATGTTTACTTTTGTTTGTGTTTAATGAAATAATCACGAAAATCCGCTATAAATGCGCCGGTGCCAGCCTGCCTGGGATGAACGCTCTTAAGATACAGGTTGCCCTACTTTGAGAGTCAGTAGTAGGTTTCCTAATTAATCTGCTAATTAGTCGATTTGCAGGAATTTACTCGTCTGAATTGGGCGAAACGAAACTTTTAAATAAAATATTATTTTCTGTCAGCGACTCGCACAAAGTTAATTTATTTGTGGGAGAATTTTATCCAAGACAGTAATAGAGGAAAAGGTCATTGCAAGTACATGCAATAAAGTGCAAAAAAAAAAACACCGAGTCTCGGCCCCTTCGAGCCTCGGATAATTTTTTTTTGCACTTTATTAGTTTACCACTTGTGTAGGACCTGGATTTTTTAAACATGGTTGAGTGTTGATGCTGGAAAATACGTTAAGCCGTTGGTTGCGGCTGTCATTCGTAGATCTTGTTGACAGTCATTAAGGTGCGCTTACACGAGCAACTAAAATTGCTCCATCTTGGGCAATTCTCGTCAAATATGACGTCAAGACTGCGTCCAGCAATTTAGGGCAATTCCAACATGTAGCAACCTGTTGCCAGAGTAACGGCCACACAATATGGAGCAAATTAAAAAACTAGGCAATGCGTTTCCTCTCGCAAAAACGAGACATAGTTATACGTACAAACATGATATAAAAAAAATTGAGTAAAAATTTCCAAACCGATTGGATATTCGGCAACTCATGAAATATATGGAGCAATCAGAAGCAATATTGCCGAAACACATCGGCAATTTATTGTTGTTGCTCCAGATTGGTCCATTAGTGTTGCCGAGCAATAATTGCTCAAAAAATTTCCCGTGTAAGAGCACATTTACGTTAGAAGCCCGAAAGTCTAAGAACCAGTCTTCCCAAGGAGTAGAGTGTTACCCAGTATCTGAGTTGTGGAGATAGATAGGCAGTCACTTGACGTAAAATACTGATATTCAGCTGGATTGCGTTAGACTTGAAAACGACCCCAAAAATAGTTGGGAAATCAACTAGCAATGACGATAAAGATTAAAAAATCAACCGACTTCCAAAAAAAAACACTACAAAGCGGAAAATAACTTTAATTTCGGAAGTCGGTGACTGGTGACATGAAAATTAAAATACATATCCAAAGTCACCGACATCCGAAATTAAAGTTATTTTCCGCTTTGTAGTGTTTTTTTTTGGAAGTCGGTTGATTTTTTCTGGAAAAAGTTTTTATTTTTCACTTTTTAGATAAAGAACCTATCCCACACCAATTCGAAATGTCATCATCCTTGGAGTAAAAACAATGTATATTTATGCGATAGCAGCAATCGCGATTGATTTGCTATAATTTTTTGAAGAGTTCTGTTGTCTGTTTCCGAAACACATCATCAGATCTATATGAAATTTAAATGGAAGCACACGAGAAGCACCAGCAAAATCGGTTCACCCAGTCGAAAGTTCTGAGCCAACAAACATTAAAAAAAAGCACAGTTGAATTGAGAACCTCCTTCTTTTTTAAAGTCGGTTAAAAACTAGAGATGGATTAATCTAGTCCCTAACACGTTCATCAATATGCGTTATTATATACCGACTAGCTGTGCCCGCGCATCGTCCGCGTGGAATTTAACAAAAAAGTATATATTAATAAAAATAAATAAAATTTCTAAAATAAAAGTAGCCTAAGTTACTCCTTATTACATCAGCTATTTGCCAGTGAAAGTCCCGTCAAAATCGATCCAGCCGCTTCAGAGATTAGCCGGAACAAACAGACAGACAGACAAAAAAATTAAAAAATGTAATTTTGGTAGATATATATGTACCGTGTATACATCCACATGCATTTAGTAAAAAGCGGTTATTTTAATATTACAAACAGACACTCCAATTTTATTTATCTGTATAGACTGTATAGATATAGAAGATATAAATCCTTATTACGATAACTATTAAGTCACTGGGTATGAAGCTTATCTCCTGACATCTGACCTACTTGGTACTTACGTAATTACTGCAATGTAACAGCCCACTTAACTTATTGAATGATTGACATTTAGGTGTTACTATATTGGTATAGGCTTTTGAAAATGATTTTGTAAGTTATGTTTGGAGGATGGATTGGGCACCTTCTGTTTGATAATATCATCATCATTGCGCACCTTTAGAAGTATAGAGACCTAATGCGAAATTAGCCGCAAGCAAAATTATTTAGAATTCATTTAGAATTATTAGAATTATAGAGACCTATTTTGGTTGCGGCTAATTTCGCATTAAGTCTCTATACTTCTAAAGGTGCGATTTGTCTAGCATTGACCCAACTATGTTAGAGTCGGCTTCCAATGTAACTGGGTGCAGCTGAATATGATCTTACATGGAGCGACCGCCTACATGATCTTCACCACCCAGTAACGGGGTAATTTGATACCCCTTGGTAAGACATTGTCAGACTTTCGGGATTCTGACGACCCGAAATGACTGTCAAAGATCCACAAATGGCAGCCGGGGCCAACGCTCCCGTACCAATCTAGTAACTCAACTTTAGCTTAAGGAGGTGATTTCTTGAAAAAAGCTCAAAAAGGTGTGGTATTTTAAACAAGTGTATCTCTTTAACCGTAAATAATTTTGAAAGAAAAAAATATATGATATTTTCTTCATAAAGTCTTTTTTGCATAAAGTGATGGAACTCAAAACATAATTAAACATACTTTAATGCATCAAAAAAATCATCAAAGTCACCTCTAAATTATCTTTAAAACTAGTTTAACCCTTCAATAACAATTATAATTATAACTAAAATTAAACCATAAAATTCCAAATGCCAAACTGCATCCAGTGATTGATTATTTATTATTAATTAGTTAATATGTAATTTTATACGATTTTATTTGCATTTTTACGACAATGCTTGCTCATTTATTATTCGAATTTATTACAATAGATTTTAACCCGTATCGGATTGCAATAAGAACTATTATCGCTCATATCGACTATATCTAAAGTTACCATGCAGGGCCTTAACAACGCCCAATCAGTTACTTTAAGTCTGTTTAGTACCTCTGAGCAACAATTTTTTCATTCAATGTATATTGTGCAAGATATGGCAAACTAAAAAATACTATTTAACGTTCAAATTAAGGTTTAAACATGCTGAAAACTTAAATAAAACTTACAGTATCTCACATGTGGTTTTCAAAAGTTACAGTGTATTGGATTTGCATGGCAACGGCTAACGTGTTTTTTTATTTTTGTTGTAGGTAAAGATCATCCATGGACCAACCGCAGCAAGCGTAGCTTGACTTGCTGGATAGAGCCGTGCAGCTGCTATTACTTTGTCACAAACCCCTCAGATTGATAATAAAAACATTTTTTTTTGCCAATGTAACCTCTTGCCCTTTAAACACGTATCAAAGTTATTGGCTTTAAGTGTAGGGAAGACAAAAAAAAACTACGAATGTATTGTGTGAAAGATGATATGGCTAGAAATTGGTGACGACATAGATGACGACTAATAAAAAAGCACTTATAAAAGAAGACATGTTGTGTCGATCCTAAATAAATTGGCTTGACAAGATAATGATGCTAAACACGAAAATAACACATTACTGAAGACAAGGACTGCATTACTGAACTGAATTGCTGATACGAAGAAGTTTTCAGTGAAAGTACTTGTGACTAATGTGATTTAAATAGCTTGTGATTTGCTTATCATAGTCATCACCTCTTTCATGAATTTGATCCCTCTTCCAGAATATGGTAACAAAGAGTAGCTAATGCAACAGAGACTAAACTTTGACATTCCTTACGTATCTACCAATATATATCATACATATACATATTAAGAACACGTAGCGTTGGAAGGCCTCCCACAAGATGGACCGATGACCTGGTAAAGGCCGCACGACTCCGCTGGACCCGAGAAGCACAGAACCAGTCGATGTGGCGGTGCTTAGGGGAGGCCTATGTCCAGCAGTGGACGTCTTTCGTCTGACATGATGATGTGTAAGTAGCAGGAAAGTGACTCCTAGAGTGGCGTCAATGGAACGTATTATTAGTGCGTAATCTGCTGTAAATGGGCGCCAAATTAAAAAAAAAATTGTGCACTTTGTGGTTTTGGAAAAAAACAGAAAAAACGATTCCGGCTGGAGTAACGATGTTCCAGTAAGAAAATTCTAAACGAAAGATCGGAGAGAGAATTTTCCCACCACAAAGCGCACAATTTTTTGTAAAAAAGATAATAAATCGGGAGTAGGGTTTCGAACGGGCCCGTATTTTCATTGACGGACATAGACAATAGACTCCCATCAGTAATAATAAAAAAAAAACAATGTTTTATTGACATAAAGAAGGTGTGACAATTTCAATTGAAGGCCTGACTCCTGAGCTAGGTGGTACCTGTCAGTTTCTTCACCCGTTTGTGGAACATTAACAATTTGTGCAATAAAATTAAAAATTAACACTAAAGGAATTTAGTGCATGCTTGCTCTAGTGTACTATGGTGTGGGTTGGTGTGTGTGCGTGTGTGGTCTGTATGTGTGAGTGTGTTGTATTTTGTGTGTGTGTGTGTTTGAGTGACTGTGATTGGTGGTTGTACTTTGTGTTATATCAGAAACTTTGTTTGCGTACATTACTATTAAGTTATTACGAGTATTGTTCTTTAATTATGTTTTCCATCTGTGAGTAAACCAGTGTTCAGTGTCTTCGATATATTATGACCCTCGGTCTCCATTTTCTATCTACTCTTATTACAAGCATGTCAAAATATCTATCTTACATCACTGTAATCGTAGCTTTTATCTGCCAGATAGTAACTACATGATGTAATAGTATTACTAACAATTAATTGTGTGTCAAGGTTGCTCCATTGTTTGGTTTCATTAGGAAACTGAGATAAGATGATATTTGTGAGTTAAATGTTTTTTGATGAACCAATTTTTATTTAAAGAGTCATCATTTACTGAGCGTTTTCCCTAGTCTAACCGAATACAGCTGAATACTAGCATTTGACATGGAGCTACTGTCTATTTGACTCCACACAGTTACCGGGTAATACGATACCCCTTGGTAACACTGGTTGTCAGACTTTCGGGCTTCGGACGACACGTAACGACTGTCAAAGATCCACAAATGACAGCCGGGGCCAACAGCTTAACGTGCTTTCCGAGACACGGAGAGGTGTTGGTATGTGAAGATCCAAGGACCAACGACCAGCGAAGCTTAACCTGATCAATCGAACCCTGCGGCTATTATTACGTAGCCACGAGGTCCTTTAGGCTCTAGAAATAAACAATGTTATTTCAATAATATAACTAATCGAAGGCCACCTTTATGTTTGTTTGTAAGACAGGAAATGTAATGAAAATTACGTATAGATATTTCGCACCTGTTGATACAATAGTTTTGTTTGTTTTGATGTAATAAATAAAACCTATAGTATATGCAGTCATTGAGCACAATTATGCATAATTACTTGTACCTATTTATGATATTTTGAATTTCTTGTGTGTCAGAAAATGCTCCATATTTCCACCTCGTTGGAAACGAGAAGCCTTGAGGCTGTCACAAATGGCGTCTTTGGAAACAAAGAAAGCAAATAATATATTATTTTATACTGGATGACATCTTTTATCGTCTTGTTAAAATAAGGTATAACAGGTGACCGGAGTCGAAGATTTTTATTTTACAATTACATGTAATGAAATTGCAATATGAAATGAATAACAATAAATATACCCACATTTGAAATAAAATGAAATATTCATGCTAGGAGCGAGCATCTTAGTTTATTTCAAAAAAGCAATACGACACGTCATAATCACACGACATTTCATGTATTTTGTCAGTCTAAAAAGTTTAACGTTTATCTTAAATCGTTTAGTTTTCACAACAAAAGAAACAGTCGAATTTATATTACAAGAACCATAATGTACAAGCAAAATATGTACAAACACATAAATCGCTTACAATACATGTAATTATTTAGTTATGACCTAATCTCGAAACCTTGGTCTCGTGCATTAAAAACTGGGCCATTTGTGATGCAACCGTTTGCATCACGACTCCACGGATCGATCTGAAGATTGACCCACATTTCAGTATAGGTATGTTTTGTATTATGATTCATAGTAATTGTATGTACTTATTGGAGAATAACGCAGAAGAAGAAAAATGTTTTTTGTTTTGTTTTTGGTGTTAGGTTAAGCAACACATGGTGAGGTTTACAAAATGATGGGTGTGATATACGGTTTGCATCACGACTCCACGGATTGATCTGAAGATTGACCCACATTTCAGTATAGGTATGCTTTGAATTATGATTCATAGTAATTATATGTACTTATTGGCGAATAATGTAGAAGAAGGAAAATAGATTTATTGGTTTTTGAAGTTAGGTTAACCAACACTTGGTGAGGTATGGAAAATGATGGGTGGCCGTCACGATGTAAGGTACCGTAATTTGGCAAATTCAATACGTTTTCTCCCAGGTAGTAGTAAAATTCACTTTAGAAGTGCCACAGGTTGGGTTTGAACTCGCGACCTGTCATTGGACAGTCTGACGCCCTAGCCCCTGGGCTATTAGCCCATTAGAACAAAGATTACATAGCTGGGCTGAGATTATGTCGTTTAAAATATACTATCTTGGTACTTAAACAAAAAAAAACTACGCAAAAATGTAAATTTTCTTTTAACAATTTATCGTCAAATTAAGCAGTTTACACGCTCAACGCTTCCCGTTCTCTTAAGTATTAACCAACAAAACAAAACCTTGAAAACGACGCCATAATGTCTTTATTCAATAAAAAAAATATGAAGTAATAAGTTCTATGTATTTGTAATCTACATACATAACTCCGTAATACCACCGTTGCAAATGGCGCATTTGAGTAACCCAATTCGCTGTAACTGAGGATTTTATCACTTGAAAACCAACCGTACGTTTTACTAAACAGAGTTAATTTTCAATTGGAGATATACCAAGTTTTGGTTGAGCATTACGTAAGATTTTAAGGTCACAGCTGTTGCATAACTCCTCAGTCAGCTAGACCAGTTTAAGAAGACCTCTTGCAATGTTCGTGAGGACCAGAATTTGTTCAATCTTTCAATGAACCCAGGGGAGCGTGGGAGATCAAGTTATGTGGACAGGTACTTGATTTGTGCTAGCTGGTAATTTTAGAATGCTGGTTTCGAAACGGTAGTGTTAGGATATCGGGTCTAGTTCTCATGATAATCGGCTGTAGTTAAAGACAATTCTGAAAAAAAAAATACGGTGTTTAGTCATAAAATAATATTAATATATTAATATTCATATTCATATCTTTATTTGCATTCCATAATGTTGAAAGATCTTACAATTGGCTTAAAGCTAAGGTAGGTACAATTACAGACCCTGTAAGGCACAGCAAAAAATAAATTCTAAAAAAATAATTAATAAGAAACAAATTACAATCAACAATTTTTAAATAATCATATCATTAACATTAATTAAGTAAATTTATTTTATTGAGATTAGTCATATGCTGTGGTACATCATAAATCATTATTTGGGTCAACATACTATTATATTAATACTACATAATTAAAAACAGAGAGAAAAGAATCACAGGGCATGTAAAAATTCGTCCGCATCGCTGTCAAAGGGAATAGTGCCCAAAAGGCTGGCACCATTGCCACGTTTTATGGCGATACTGATTCTTTGGCCAAAGAATTGGCCAGTCCTCTGGTCACGTGAAGAGTCGACTAATCGCTTGGCGATGTCTCGAAAAACCAAGTGGGCATTCGGACCCCATGGCCCAAGTGTTTCAACCCCGAACGGCTCGAATATGTAACTCCCAATAAGTTATTAGTAAATACAAGACTTCTTGGGAAGAATTTTTCTGGCGCCAAACATGCCCGGGAAAGTGCTTGCAAGTCAAGTTTTCTTTGTTTTACCGACCCAATTCGTCTGTATTTTCTTTTCCTATGTATGTTCCGCGGTGTCCCCGGCAAAAGTGGAACTTAAAAAAATGTTCTGTTCGATTTAATTTTTTTGTCTGATCAATGCCCTAGATTGTTGAGGGAAGTGGTGTGATGACTGGTACCTAGGACCTACTGAATTATTTTTTGTGGTTTTAGCACATTATCTACATCATTATTTTCATGAAAACCGTTTAACTTAAAAAAAATTAAGTACTTATTTTAATTTCAAGTTTTTAGTTTTTATTTCGTTTCTTAATATTTCTCATATATTTTTTTTTGGTTATTTTTTTAATTTTTCATTGTGTACGGTATTTTAATAGCCCTTTCAATTAATACCCATATTGAGGGGGTTGTGAAAAAATATGTAATCCACCATTTTCTAGTGGCGTCTTGGATTTACAATGACACTGCTTAAATTAAATTGTATTGTTATCAAAACTAAAGTTATGTACCAAATACCAGATCAATCTGCTAAAAGGAACGGGGTAAAATTTGAAGTACTAAATTTGACCCAAAAAACATAAATAAAACCGTTTAAAAACAAAATTAGGAAATTTAAATGATGTATGCTTCAGGGGTGGTTATGGTCATTGTCATGTCCTAATTCCAATTTAATTAGGATCAGCGCAACATATAAAAAAATATTTTTTCTGCATCTCATCATCATCTTCTGTCTAGCCTTTATTCAACTATGTTGAGGTCAGCATCCAGTCAAACTAGATTGGGGTTTCTAAGGATTTCAGGGGGGTTCTAATGACCCGTAACGACTGTCAAACAACCAGGAATGGCAGCCGGGACCAACAACTTAACTTGCTTTCCAAGCGCTGAAGGGTCTTTATATGCGCGGGCTTGCGGACGGCGAGTAATGGGTAGCTCGCTGTCCGGTGAGGACCAAGCCCGGGTCGACGGCGCGTTGTGTTCCACGCGAGTCTCAAAGAGATGTCAGCACCAAATGGGGGGGTCCGCAAGGGCCGATGCCTGCCAGGGGTGCGGGTTGTTCGAAAGAGATACCGCGGCCCCTGGCACACAGGCAACTGAGGGAACACGGGTGGGTTTTAGTCAGTAAAAGTCTGACACGCCCTCCCGCTCCACCCAGAGCGGGAGAAGTTATTTGATTATTTCCCACCCAAAAAAACAAAAAAGGGTCTTTATATAAAGATGGTCACCCAAACGCGGCAAGCGACCAATCGATCCATGGGGCTGGTTATTAGTTAGCCACACGCCTCTCTGTCCTATCTCTCTTGGTCTTTTATCACCATACTAGACAACAAACAAGATATTTGCTAACCTTAAATATTTCGCACACGACATCATCACCGTTGTTTCGGCAACAAATGTCAGTTGCGTCGTTGATTGATCGTCTGTTCAGGCCCTAGGAGTCAATTGAGGGTAATCTGTTATTACTGGTGTGTTCGCAGGTTAAATATAAGTACTAGTTATGCATACGAACCTTTAACCTTAATAAATTGTTGCAATAGGTGCTTTTGTAGCTGATGTATCGATCGTTAAACTTTTCGCCATCTTACGAGTCTTTGCCTATTTCTGAAGCCAAGTAATATTACTTGGCTTCAGAAATAGGCAAAGACTCGTACATCAATATTGATGTGTTTAAAGTTCAAAGGGTAACTCTGGATGTACCGTTTAAATTACAGGTTCATAATTTACATGCCTGAATTACGAAGGGTTTTGTCATATTGTTGCCAATCTTGATACATTGGCATCGTTCTGTTAAAATGCTGTGTATTGCAGGCAGCATCTATTTTCCACGTGGACGTCGTCAGCTGTATGATTAAATATAACTTGATCAAATTAATTACCCAGAAAGGCGCTTCACGAACCAAATATTCGAAGACATGTGTCTAGCTATCTAGCCCCTCACTTTCAGTACATTTGTGTCAACCACAACAAAAATCTTCGTTCTTCTAACAATCGCCTTCTTCAATGTCCCACTCACCGTACAGACTTTATTCACTCTTCCTTCTTCGTTCAGTCTATCTCTCTGTGGAATGCGCTCCCCTTGGAAATCAGGATGGCAACCAACCAGTTGTCCTTTAAAGTGAAAGTTCGCGAGCACATTCAAAAGAAGCTGGCAGTATCTTCACAACGATAATGTTTTCCCATTGTTTGTCTTATTTGTTTTATTATATTTATGTGTATTTGAGTATGTTTATTTTTGGTTATATTGAATTAAGTATTTATATCATATGTATGAGTATAATAATATTAGTACCTATATTTACTGAATAAATATTCAAAACACGAGTTACATAATTACATCTACCACTGTTTGTCTCGGCATCACCCAAAGGTCGACTGGTAGAAAATGCCTTTGGCATTAAGTCCGCCTCTGTACATTTCTGTGCGTGAAGTATTAAATAAATAAATAAATATATCAACCCGTACTGGGCCCGCGTGGTGGATTACGGCCCACTTCCTCTCACCGAAAGGTGGCTTGCGTCCCAGCAGTGGGAACATTATAGGTTAATTATGCTAAAAACATCTAAACCTCAACTAGTCATTGTTGATACTAGTCTTGGAAACTACCGAAAACTGATAATTTAATCCCATCAACGATGGCAGTGTGTGTATAATTTGATGTAAGACACCTGAATTCAAGAAGTTTCTGATCTCATCCAAAGCCTATTAGCTTTCATCACTGTTAGGAAACATTGGAACAATAATTACTTTAACACTAGCTGTGCCCGCGAGTTATTATTTATATAAGTATTTTACGGAATAGTATTTTTTTTATTATTAAATAAAAATACTTAAAATTTCTTAAATAAAATTAGCTTAAGTTACTCCTTGTTACATCTGCTATCTGCCAGTGAAAGTCTCGTCAAAATCCGTCCAGCCGTTTCAGAGATTAGTTCGAACAAACAGACAGATAGACATAAATTGTAAAAAATGTTATTTTGGTATATGTACCGTGTATACATCCATATGCATTTAGTAAAAAGCGGTTGTTTTAATATTACAATGAGACAATGCAATTTTATTTATCTGTATATGTGTATGTATAGATTCTCAAACGCCACAGGATTTTTCTTTTTCGTTGATATTTTTTCGTATCTTTCTCTATTCAGCCTATTGTACTGGTATCTGAAAAGAAGTCGTGCCTTCTTCCTTTCAGCCGAAAGACGTTCAATGCTGGACATAGGCTTCCCCCAAAAAGGTGTTTTGCCATAATCGCCACGCTTGGCAGGCGGGTTGGCGATCGCAGTATGGTGGTAAAATGCATAGAGAACGCTGCTGCCTATTCTCTAGTAAGTCATTCCTACTTATACACAATCATGACCTGAGTCTTTCGCCCTCTTATCAGCAGGTTATCAATCTTGTCAGTGAGTCAGTAGATCTGCTATCCATACAATCCGGCGCCATAGTTTACTGAGCTAATTCTCAGTGTCATCCGTGTCGTGGCGAGCCACTTGTTATAGTGTGACCACAAGTTTGTGGGAATTGTAGATCGTATTTTTAAGTACGATATGATCTTACGGTACATCGGCTTTCTTTTTCAAAACAATACCAACATTTTTAACATTTCTTTAAAAGCAGAGAGCGCCATCTGTCATGACATGAATATCAGAGTTTAAGTAAAAATTGTAGATCATTACAAAGTTCGTCTGAATTTATTTTCTAGCTTTATATGATAAGATCGTCCGAAGTAAGTTTTCCTAAGTAACATAACATCGCAGTAACAAGACGTCGATTTAACAAGGCATTGCAGTATAGAGATGTCGTTGAAGGGTTTTCGAAGAAACAAAATTCGGTGATACAACTTTCGCACTTAAGTAGGAATTCTCTTGGCTTTATAGTTTTATGTAAAAACAGTGAGACAATGATATTAATGATACTCGTTGTTGTAGATAAAAAAAAAATAGTTTTTCCAACAAATATTTTTTTAGAAATATCAACACTCCTATTATAGAACGCAAACCTGTTGAAAGTTCCAATCAACGATTTTCAAACTTACTGATCACCATACCAACCCCACTCATCTCTATCATTTCCAAAATCACCCCTATCATCTTAAACCCTCAACTTATGGCCACCCTACGCACACATACACACGTATGCGTGCGCGCAGTTCCCATAGTTAGACGCTTGTTACGAACGTTACCCGCACTTGTACCGTGACATAATCCGCTTACCCACTAACAGCCGGATACACAGTAGGGTTGCCACGCCAGAAATTTACATGAGGTTTCAGCATCTGATTAATTAATGAAGGGAAAAATAATATAAAAAAGCTAATAATAACAAACCTCGCGACCCGCCTTTGATTCGTACCGGTACATTGGGAATATTTAAGTACAGTACGCGAGAAATATTACTATTAACATTTTAAAACACCGAGATTTCTTTACTTTATCTCCTCGTTTGTTAGGCAGACTCATTGATTCGAAATTGTGTTAATTGCTTGACACTTTTATCTGAGTTAAACACGAATGTATTATTGGGAGTAATATAACAGTACTTATATGTATATTATTACAGATTTTTTTTTGTATGTTATTCTACCGGACTGTTTACCACGCGCTTGGACACACAAAATCAAATCGATTTGAAAAACACATAAGCAAACTGTTCGTAAATTGCAGCCAGTTTGTTAGATTAACAAAATCAAACTTAGCTAATCTGTCTAGTAGGTATTTAACTTAATAATATTTTATGCTTATTAGAGCATTCGATTAACTGTTTACAAAAAAAAAAAATCTTATTCTTTATTGCATGCAGCTGTTGAATTGACCAACTAAAGTGATCTTGAATCAAACACAGCAATAACTTAGATTATCCATAAATTTTATCCCGTCTAACTTGATCACTATCCAGCTCGAGAATAATTACAAACAAATTATGAATGTAGCAATTGATCAATAATTACTTGCGTGACAGCCCTCGCACACAGCATCACAGGGATGTGCACTGCGGATGCTAACCTACTGCTAAGGTAACGGGACAGCCACGCGAGATAACTGTGGACCTGCAACACTTTTACACGCCATTTTCTGAGATAATATAATTATGTAAAATGTGAAATAATATAATATATGGAAATCTCCAAACGGCTGGTTTTTACTTTGGCCAGAGGCTGAGCATTGCTATACAACGTGGTAATGCCGCCAGTCTCTTGGGTACATTACCAGTCGACAGCGATGCGGATGAGTTTTTTGACGCTTTGTTTTAGTTTATTCGCTGTAATTACATAGTTTAATTGTAAAATGTAAACCAGCTATAAAGAAACATTACTAGATACTAGCTTCTGAAGGTGACCTCGTCCGCGTCAAATTTCTATCTCCCCTGACCCACCCTGTCGCATCGAATCGCCTGCCTCTGTGAGTACTTCGTATTCGTTGTTCTGTTCTTTTTGCCCAGCTCCTAAGGGTCCTAACGTGATGTCATATAACCTATAGCCTTCCTCGATAAATTGGCTATCCAATACTAAAATAATTGTTCAATTCTAAACAGTAATTCCTGAGATTAGTGCGTTCAACCAAACTAACAAACTCTTCAGCTTTATAATATGAAATATTAGTATACAAGATAACATTTTAACCAATGCGCAAACTGTAATCATGAATTCAGCACATCATTTTCGTCGGTTATACAAAAAAAAAATCAGCTGTTCCATACATTTTGACCGCGTAGGTATTACACGTTTCTATGAAACAGCTGATAATTTTTTTGCATAACCGACGAAAAATTTCTACGCTAGGGGGTTTAGAATGATATGCTGAATTCATGGTTACAGTTTGCGCACTGGTTAAAAATTTACCCTGTATATAGATAGGAACCAGGCGTTCCTATCTGAAAACGTTTTGTTATTGTTACGGTTGGTTGGAGTCATTCAGCTTTTAATTTTGCTAATGTGAAGGTTTTGTAATGACAGATGCAATGCATTGCACATGTGGGTCCGGACGTAAAGAATAGCACCATCCCATTTCTTCCCATGGGTGTCGTAAAAGGCGACTAAGGGACTTACTAGAGAATGAGCAGCAGCATTCTCTATGCATTTTACCGCCATGCTGCGATCGCCAATCCGCCTGCCGAGCGTGGCGATTATGATAAACCCTCACAAAATGCTTGGGGGAGGCCTATGTCCAGCAGTGGACGTCTTCGGCTGATGATGCAATGCTTCAGGACAGATGGGCCAGGTTCGTCGCGCAGAGACTGCCTAAAGACCTACGTCATAATTGAGGTAGGCCTAAGAAACGTTGGCGTGACGACATAGACTCGTTCTTCACTGATTGGTCAGATAAGGCAGCAGACAAAGATGACTGAAGAAGTGTTGAGGAGACTTTTGCCCAAAAGTGGGAGAGTATAGGGGGGAAGGGGAAGTTTTGGTCAGTCTCTTATTAGATCTAATTAGATTTGTGGTATTTTAATGCAAAAACATGGAAGACTGCACCTAATTTATTGCTTTAAGTAACATCTATGTTTTGATAAAGATAACAGATTTTTAATTAAATTCATTAAGATGTACAACTTTAATTTAATGCTTTGATAAACATCAAAACATAAGTTTTTTTAAGTTAATTTATCGTTAAGTATAAAAAGTGCTTTAATTCTTAAATATCATTATTTGAATAAAAAATTGTTAGCACAACCGGTAAATTATTAATGATTGATTGCTAACGGTAACTCGAAGGTTTCTATTTCGTTTCTATTTCATGTAAATACGACATAGCCCTATGTAACATTGCATTGTCCGTAATAAAACTTGAGACAAAATTAAAAAGCTTCATAAGCTTGTAATTTAAAAGTAACGAATAACACTCTCTAGACGAATAAAACCATTTCTAAAAGATTGACGTTCAAGATGTTTATCCATGTGCATCTTAAAAAAAAACCTTTCTAAATGCAAGTCTATAACGACAAAATTACTAACATTGCATTAACGTATATAATGGAAAAAGCCAGGTGCAAAATTTATTTAAAAAAATATACCTTCCTGTTGAGGTTTTTGTACTAGTAGCTATTACGATAGTTTTATTTGTAATGCAACAAGGAAATTTAATTCGAAATAAAGTTTTTATAAAATAAACTACGCGATATTGGAAATACAAGCTTATAAGCCGATTCAAATTTAGTGCCCCGAATCTGCCTAATACATTTTCGATTACCTAAGCCACGACCTTCTTTTTTGTTCCATTTCGTCTACTTAACACCACTTTAAGATTAACATTTTAACACCAGCTCTCCTTAGGTCGTGTCCACACTACTCCAACACCCGGCAGAACATACCATGTCGCGTGCTGACACACTGATCTACATGCAGCCATTGATAAACTCAAGATAACGCCTTTTTGTTCGAGACACGTTACTAAGTCATGTATTGATTTGTCTTGAGCTTGACATTGGAGAAAGAATCTGGATTAGCGTGAAATCTAATAAATTAAGATGTAATTAGTAATGCAGTTGACAGTTCAACAAAATTCACAAATGTTGTTGAACTGTCAAAATTAAACTCTATCATTCATACCGTTTTTTTTTGAGGGTGGGAAGTCTTCAGATAACTTCTCCCGCTCTCCCGCGTGTGAGACTGTTACTGACTAAAACTCACCCGTTTTCCTTAGGGTACGCCACGATTGCGGCGGTAAGTCCCCTCTTTGAGGAGTGGCTTGAGAAGCGCCACGGCGTCCTCACCTTCCGCCTGACGCAGGTTCTCACCGGACACGGTTGTTTCGGGAGGCTCCTGTTTCGGATAAGGCGGGAGGAAACGCCTGGGTGTTATCACGGCGATCTCTCGCGTCCAGCCCTGGTCCAGGCTATGGTGCGGAGCGAGAGTGCTTGGGTAGCCGTCGCCTCCTGCAAAGCAGTGAAGCTCGCGAAGGGGGAGGTGGCGCACGTGAGAGGCAGTATATTCGCCCTCACGGCCCTAGCCTCTGCAGGAGACGCACTGGGCGTCGGGATTCCCAGGCTGATTCCCGGCCACCGCAGGCGCGGGCTTGCGGATGGTGAGTAATGGGTAGCTCGCTATCCGGTAAGGACCAAGCCCGGGTTGACGGCGCGTTGTGTTCCACGCGCGTCTCAAAGAGATGTCAGCAACAATTGAAGGGGCCCGCAAGGGCCGATGCCTGCCAGGGGTGCGGGTTGTTCGAAAGAGATACCGTCGCCCCTGGCACACAGGCAACTGAGGGAACACGGGTGGGTTTTAGTCAGTAAAAGTCTAACACTCTCTCCTGCTCCACACAGAGCGGGAGAAGTTATTTAATAATTTCCCACCCTTAAAAAAAACCCGTGTTCCTTCAGTTGCCTGTGTTCCAGAGGCCACGGTATCTCTTTCGTAGTGTGCAGTAACGCAATTACTCCTCTGCTCCTGAATTTCATGTTATTTAATACTTGTAATTATTATATCTACCTACTAACCAAATGTATTAAGAATGCTCAATCCTGACATATTAATTTTTATTTCATTTTACTCCCTATTCATGTATATTCTCTAATTTTATGTCTTATTCTGTTTACACTATCGTAATTTAAATGCATAATCTTGACATGTTAACGATATTTTTTCTGTTTTTCTCTAATTTTCATCATTTATTTCTTATCATTCATCATTGTTTTCTCTATTTCTATAGTGTTTACACTTAGTTACATGCTGTGGTGTTCTGTAATTGAAGGAGCACTAGTAAAAGAACCGTTTTGTTACTGTGATCTATATTGGACTAGCTTTTTGCCCCGGGTTTGTCCACGCGGATGTCACTTATAGCTTCTCCATATCCCAGGCTATAACTCTGTCAAATTTCATGATGATCGGTTGAGCGGTTTAGGCGTGAAAATGTAACAGACAGACAGACACAGTTACTTTCGCATTTGTAATATTAGTAGGGATAATAATTATTAATTATATAGCAGGGATGTGTATCTTTTGTAGGAGATCCTAAATAAATAAAAACTTATTAGTCGGGTTGTTGATCTTGATGGTCGTTTTGGAATTCAAATGAAAATACAAATATATATTCACGTTTAACATTGAAATGCAAGTTTTATTTTTACAAATCTGGTGTAACTTAATTTAATCGTTGTTATGACAACATTACAATAAAAGAATACGTAATTAGCGAATTCGTAATGATGAATTATATTAACATAACGTTATCGTGATTTAAATAAACCATGTAGAAATAATTTTGTATTACAAATGTACGTGATTTTGTTTCGAGATATTCGTAAAATTTTTTGTATTATGTGTGCAATTTTCTCAAAACTGATTATTATTTTGTATATAATAATGATTTTGGCTGGTAGAAAATCATTCTTGTTTTGTACTTTTCATTAAATTTTTTGCTAAGCAAAATGGTGTGTCTTTTCGTGACTCTTTTCTTGGCTTGCGTAAGTACCTATAGTTTTCTATGAATCTGGAGTCTGGAAGTTTTAAGTTATTTTTACTGTCAGTAATTCGTATCCTAGCCCTTGCTTGTCTAATTACAAAGATCGTATCTTTCTCAATGGGTATTTTTTTTGTGATTTTATTTGCTCTTTTATGGATCTTTTTTACCCAACTGCGACACAGAGGAGGGTAAATGTGTTTATCAGCTTATACTATAAGCAATCTCATGCAGTCAGTCAGTTATATTCCTAAATTTAAAAATGAACACGTTTATGGTCTCCAACTGCATGAGATAGCTTATAGTATTAAGTTATTAGTAAACCTCTCTAAGTAAAATTTTCTTGTTTCCATCTTTTTTAAAGTTCACTTTTTACGCAGTTGGGTTTTTCTTTTAAATATTCGTTCGTCATGTCCTTATCCTAAGCTTTATAAAGAAAAATAAAACATTTTTTTTTACAGGTTGCATCTTTGCTAGCATGTCCCGAGCCAGTAAACGTGCACATCAAAAACTATGAAGGACCAATAATCTTGCATACAGCAAGCTACGACAACCAACAACCTCGTGACAATTGCAACCAACAGCCCGGTAACTATGGTAACCAGTACAAAAAACATGGTTGCTGTGAAACCGAATGTACTTGTGTATCCAAGCAGAATTATGCACCGTACGCGTATGGTGTTTCTGTAGCAAGCAATTCTGGTTGCTGCCCGGTTGCTGATGCGAAGCCCCTGGTGTATTGTGTTTGTAACAGCTGTGGAAGCAATGGATATTCCAATAGCTTGTGTGATAGTCAGGGTTACCAATGTTACCCTAATTGTCAGGGTAAGAAATCTAGTTGTTGTTAATTGGTTGATGGACACTGAACGAGAGACAACAGAAGTTTAATTGTTATTATGTCTGAAAGTATTTACTGTTAAAAATGTTTCCCATTAAAAAAAAAAATTTAACTAACTTGTATAAATATTAACTTAACTTTGTATTTCGGTTTTAAGATCAACATTTTGTATATGCGCGGCGGGATGTTTTTATAGTATCTTCAACGCTTAGCGGTGAAAGTTAAAAATCGAACAGTGTGTTTTTTCGTCGCGCTGGGATCAAGAAGCTTATAGATAAAAGTGGAGGCAACACTCTAAATACCTAAGTGAAGACGACTGTGGGCTGACGCTCTCTTTCTAAATACATACATAAGAGAGAGAAAACACATATCACTGTCTGGTTCTTTATGTATATATTTAGGAAGAGAGCGTTAGCCCACAGATTGTCTTCACTTTTTATTTGGAGTGTGGCTTAATTCCTTTATGTTTACCTATACAATCTTGTGCACTTAATAAACTTTTGAACCTACCAAATAAGTTGTCGTTTAAATTATATTTCATGATTATTTTAAGTGTATAGGATACTATTTTAATATAATTTTATATTAAAATTGATATCCTAAGAAATGCCTTTGAGGTTGTCAAGGTGTGAAGCACAGAGCATCAAATATGTCAATAATTTCAACAATTACTAAAAAATATATGACGACGGTTAAGCATTTCTTTCATTCATTCGTTCATCATTCAGTCACGACCAAAGAAAATAAGGCGCTTTGACACTTTTGGCAGGTGCCCGGACCTGACGTCTCAGTGCTGCCACCTAGTGAACGTCATGTCAGAAAACCTTCATTCCGGCTTTCGTTAGGGTGTTTTTCGGACTACCAAAAATATCTATTTTGTTGTTGTCTGTTAAAATTATTTTTACTCGTATTATTTTTATCAGTAATAATATAATCTAATAGATAGATACCCAAATGTAAGTTATGTTTTTAATTAATTGCGACCTATTCAAGATAAAAGTAATTTCCTCATTTACTTTTATCTTTGTAAACATACGATATTCTTCGTATTAAAACAATAATCCTTATCTTGATAGAGGAGGTTGTACAATAAGGATAAATATTCAAATAAAGATATTATAGGTAGGTTTGATTGTGGAAAATTTGTAATACCTTGGTACTTAAATATCCTAAGTGTCGATAATGGCTGATTTGGCCAGCAGTGATTATAATACCAGCCTATTAGTCGACGATCACATGGACAAAAAACATCGCAGCGGGATTTCAACTTTCGGTGTGGAACTTAGCATTGAAAATCCAACAGAGTGCATCCAAAAAAACTTTATTCAATTGCTGTCAAGAATGGACGATGTGGCGATGTTAGACTTAGGTTAACTATACGTTCTCGGCTCGGGGGCTTGTGGCTAAGTAATGACAGCCGCACGGGTCGATATGAATGAATGAAATGAATGAATGAAATGCATCGATCCCCGATTAGATTTAGGTACGCACGCTACGCTTGCCGATTAATCTTTACATTCCGAGACCCCTCCCGTCCCGACTGTCATTTGTCTATCTTTGACAATCGTTAATCTAATTGCAATCGAAAACATCAATCGGTTTCTTAATAAACTTCAACTATCCGACGATCTCGGTTAATTATCTCTTTTGGTGACTGTACAAGGAACTTTTGGCGCTTGGCTGACAATGAAGTTGTAGGTAGAAATTGGGGAAATTATCTCAGAAATCGTACTTATTGAAAAACAAGATTGCGGAGTCAGTTGCAATTTTGGGCACATACCAAAAAATTCTTGCGGACTGATATTATGATAGAATCATGTTAAATTAAGTCTTATGCCAATTAAATTAGGTCTAAGCTCAATCAATCAATTATTATTATTAAAGCAATGACCAGAAATAACGTGTCAAATACAAATGAATAAATAAAATTACGAAAGAAAGTATTTGCTAAAAATATTAATCAATAACACTTTTGAAAAATATCAATTTCAATAAAAACATTAGAAAAGTGACGAAAAATATTTATGTTAGAATGCAAGAGCTGTTAATTGCTTAATCAACAAAAATGCAGCCATATTGGTTTCAAGATGGCGTAATGGCACAGAGTAAGATCTAACAGAAGTGCCACTTGACTCACTAACGCAAAAAATTGGTTATCCACAGCCTATTTAGCTACTGCAGTTCTTCGAGACTGTTATAATTTACCTGATGTACTATTTATTTTAGGTTCAAAGCACATGTAATAAAGAGTAAAATTTCTGCATTTTCATGCTCTACGGTATCATGGCGCAAACAGTTAGGTTTTGCAAATGATTTCGCACAGACCGACTCAGGCGCAGCCATGGCAATTTATACGTGTTTCGAAATGTATGCATTTTGTATTGCACGATAATAAATTATTATCTATGAATATATTTCAGTGTTGTACCGGAGTGACGAAAATTGGGTGCATGGGCTTGAAATAATATATTTCATAAATTATTTATTACTTGCTATCACGATTTTAATTTCCTTATTTAATACAATGGGTAAGTAATAACAGTCGCACGGGTCGATCGATCAGGTTAAGCATCGGTTGCCGCGGTTGGTCCGTAGATGGGTGACCATCTTTACATACCAAGACCCGTCCGTGCTTCGGAAAACACGTTAAGCCGTATGCTGTCATTCGTAGATTCTTGACCAGTCGTTATGCGTGGTCAGAAGCCCGAAAGTCTGACAACTAGTCTTACCAAGTAACTGGGTTGTGGAGGTCAGATAGGCAGTCATTCTATGTAAAATACTGTACTGGAGTACTCAGCTGCATCCGATTAGACTGACAGACCAATGCTAGCCAATAAGCCCATTGCTGAACAAATCCAAGATAACCAGATTTAGATCCAGGATAACACAAAATGGAAGGCCTTTTATCAAAGTAGCGCTGCAGTGTACGACTAAACGCCGACAGACTGAACACCGACAAGATTTTACTTTGACAGGACTCTTCGCCGACAGGACTTTTCGCCGACAGGATTCTTTGTCGACAGGGCTCATCAAGTAGGTAATAAATTAGGTTAGGTTAGAATTGCGACCATCCGCGCGCGAGCCGAGTGAGCGAAGCGAGCGGTGCCGCGGCAGCGGCCGGCGAACGCTACTTCCATGTTAGTGGCAGTTACTTGACTATTTAGTAATAGCGCAAGGATGAGCCCTGTCGGCGAAGAGTCCTATCGGCAAAGCGTCCTATCGGCAAAGAGTCCCGTCGAAGTAAAGTCCTGTTGGTGTTCAGTCTATCGGCGTAGTGTCTGTCGGCGTTTAGTCGTACACTCGTAGCGCTAACTGGTGACGTGAATTTTCATGAAAAGCCTCTTTACGACAACCCTAAACATCAACAGGATAGAATTTTGCCACATATAACAACTCATTTACAACAAGTTGTCAATGAGTTTCACCCATCATCGGTTTTTGTGTTTATTTTCCATTACTATGCAAGTTATTGCAGCAAATGTCGTTTTAAGAAATTTATTATCCTCATTCCGTTTTTCCCTATTAATGAAAAAAAAGAGATAAGAAAAAAGGTACCTAAACTTTCTATTTTTACGGTAACTTACTATGAAACAACCTCCTTTTTACCCGACTGCGCCAGAAGGAGGGTTATGTTTTATTCTTAATTTTTCGCCACCACATACATTTAAAATACACTACATTCTTTCTCTTTTAATTCTAAACTCTTAATCTTGCAAACCTAATTCTCCATTGGAAATAAACGACATCTAGAATAAACCTATCTACAGATAAGTACACTCGTAACCGACATGAGGTAACTCTTACACAACACATTCAAGGATAGAGCAGATAATGACAGAGTTATCTTCCATAATAGAACTACGGTTAGCACACAGTTACAAGCTTAGGCATGTAGTAGGTAAGACTCGATACTTATTTAAATTTTTATTGGAAAAGGAGAATTTGAAAATATTTAGAAAATAATTTTCGGTAAATGTGCATAACAGATTAGATCCGATATTCCCAGAAAAACTTAGAAAAACACAAATAAACCACGTTGTTATTTATCTACCAAGGAAATGATGAAACAAAGGATATTAATTTAAGCAATTTTCTGATTACGAAAGCCATTACAATGTAGCATCTAGGTCATTAACCTTTGGCAAGAAAGGTAAAAAAAAACAATAAAGCATCAGCATAGAGGTTACACACTAAATTAATTAAAAAGTTGACCTGTCATTTTTTGAACGGCCATGTTATTTTCTTCCGTTCGACATTTAAAATCTCCCGAACCCACTCCCCGATACCAACGCCATCTAGTACACAACTAGTGTCAACATCCACAAGCTACATGAGGTAAGTCTGACGCAAGATATTCAAGGATAGTGCAGGCAAGCGTGGCGTTTCGTTGCGCAAGTCAAATGTCGAGTTAGGAAAGGAGTGGTGCCGTGTCAAGGCGCCTCTGAGTGGAAACAGAACGCCTTTCCATTTGTTGAGCAATGGGATCTAGCCTAAATGCCAGGCTGGGATGGAAAAGGGGTAATTTGGGAAGAGTAAGATACAGGAATAGGAAGAGAAAACTCTTTAGAGCAGCCGATTCAACGTCGGTTTTGTTTTTATCGAAGAGATGACGCAAAATGTTTGTTGTACAATGAAGTTAACGATAGGAAAAACGCTCTAGAATAGCTGTCTGTTTCAATTTTGGGAAAAGTAAGATACAGGAATATGAAGAAAAGACTCCATAAAACAGCTGATTCAATGGTTCTTTAGGTATTAAATATCGTAATGATGATGTTAAATGTTTAAATGTTAAGACCATTTAGTATTTTTGGATTTAAGATAAGATAGTGAATGATTAATTTTCTACCACAATATATAAGTACAAATACATAATCAAAGACAATACATACTTATTCATTATAATTATACTGTGGGAGACTGGCGCCTAAGCTAGGCGTAAGGCTTGTATTTCAGGACACCAGCGGGCTTAGCACGAGCACCGATTTGTCGACGGAAGAATAGACATGACTATTAACTAAATGATGTACAATAGGAGAAGATAGCTATGTTTTTTTATTAATTATCACAGTTAAATGCGTTCTAAACGAATCATGATTTTGTGGATAATCGTAATACTTTGTGGCCGTCGAGTAGAAAGTTTGTTGTCAGTGTGATTTTGACAGTTTGGGAAGAAATATTCCTCTGAAATAGTCTACATTTATAAGGACCTAGATAGACAAAGATCGTTAGAAACGAAAGACAAAATGACAGATTGTAGAAAGATATCTACGGTGCGATATCAAAAATGGAGACACGAAATGGCACTTTGTATTGCAAAAGCATTGTCTATTCTTCGTAGAAATAGAAAACGTCATGCTAAGCCTGCAAGTCTCCAACCCTTCAGAATCTGTTACATTTAAGTCGTATTATGTACTCGTACACAAATGCGGTAAGATTGTATAAAACCAAAAAAGTACAGATAACACTAAAGATTTATGACATAGTCTAAGTGTTTAGTAGTATTCGTATTAGTAGTACTACCTATTTAGTAGTAACGTAACATAATATCACGCTTGTAACCCTTAAAGGGTAGGATAGAGTTGTAGCTACAGTATACCCACGATTCGCCACTTATGTTTGGTGTTCGGTACTGTAATTAAAATAACCTGTGTATTATTATTTCATCAGTATTTATTGACTGCGAATATTTACATCCAAATTAAAGTAGTTAGTAGTATTTTTAGCGCTTACATCGTCAATAATGATGATTCGGAAATGTAAATTAGAATGCAAGTTATCGTCTCTTTCCACGGTTTTTCTAGATTGCTGTTCTAATGTTTTTCCTCTAAGCAACTGGCTGACATATCATGATTTACTTAAAGTTTCGTGAGTTCCATGTGGTGCCAGACGTACAAGAATAGCACCATCCCATTTCTTCTCGTGTGTGTCGTAAAAGGCGACTACGGGACTTACTAGAGAATGGGCAGTAGCGTTCTCTATGCATTTTACCACCATTTTGCGATCGCCAACCCGCCTGCCAAGCGTGGCGATTATGGCAAAACCCGGACAAGGAGATTGGGGAGGCCTACGTCCAGCAGTGGACGTCTTTTGGCTGAAATGATGATGATGATGACTCAAACTCAAACTCAAAGCATTTATTTCAAATAAACCAATTACAGGCACTTTTGAATTGTCAAGGTCGGTGAGATAGAAAGATGAAGCTAGTTGCCCATTCCAAAGCGTAGGTACCTATGGAGAAGAGCGGGCAAGAAACTCCATGGACACTCTTTTAAAATCATGATTTTGTTACAATCAGTTGGTTACATCATTATGTTGAAATTATCAATGTGAGAACGATGTAAAAAGACGTGCACATTATAAGCGTCCGTAATTAAAACAAAACAAAAACAAAATAACAATTTAGAAATTAAAATAAGCCGTGGGAGCTAAGAGATCACCAGTCCCTACTGGCGGCGCCCGTTCACGAACATGACGTATGGATCAGCAGGACTTAAAGTGTAACTTGGATAATGTACAGACTTCGACTCGCAAACTAGACCATGAATTCAGCAAATGATTCTACACATCTTGGCGTATATAATATTAGTCGGTTATAAAAAAAAATCAGCTGTTTCATAGAAAAGTGCTAGGCAGTCCAAATGTATAGCAGAGCTAAAAAATTCAACGCATGCGGTTCAGAATCATGAACTGAATTTATGGTTACAGGTTGTGCGTCGATATCACAGCCACTTTGTAGAGTTATATAAAAAAACTTGACAGTATAAGGATCTGTTTTGGGTGCTAATTAATTCCTTGAAAAAGAAAATATTCTGATTGTCGATCGTTACAATATTCTAACAATATGCTTATTAAACTAAGTTTTGAATTATTTAACCTCATCTAGGTACACGTTTGACCTCCATTCTAGGAAGATTCTGACGTAATATTGCAAAAATAACTATACTTTTATAACATGCTCACAACACATCTCGACTTCAGGAAGTACCCTTGAGAGCTCGTCCTTACATCCTTACTCGATGTAACAATCGTACGGCTATTTATAAACTAAGATTATCCCTATATAAATGTAAAAGTGAGTTAGTCTGTTTGTTTAGTACGAGTAGGTACTACATAACCGCCTTTGTGAAGGCCGCAGAAATCCAGTAAATGCGGAAAGCATAGAATAGAACCGTTCGATTTGGCGCTGCCTTTTCTGACTAAAACCCACCCGTGTTCCCTCAGCTGCCTGTGTGCCCCTCATAGTCCCGTCATCGTGGTGAGAAGATTAGCCAGCTTGACTCTGCGTTACCGATGGCCAACTGTTACCAATGTAACAAGCTATTCTCCACCTCTTGTCGTGCTCTCTGTGCACTAACATCTGCACTATGAAATACCTTTTTGAGGCCAACGACAACGTTGTTGAAGTGGCTAATTTCTGGGTCGAAGCTTATTTAAAACCAACAAATGGAATCATCGATACGAAAAAGAGAGAAGTAGTAAAAACTTAGAGTTATCTGCAATGGACACCTGTACGACCCACCCAGAGAGAGATAGTTGTCATGGTTTTCGAGGGTGCTGAAGCCGATAGTGAAGTCAAATTGAAAACCCAAAATGTCAAATTTTTCATGATGGATGTCGTTTTCATGGTTTTTGGGAGTGCTATAGCTGATAGTGAAGCCAAAATAAAGTTTGAGTATTATATAGACAGCGTTAACGACGTTACATTCGGAGTTGAAAAAACGTAAGAAATTTCTTTCCTTACGGAGATCCATCGACCCCACGCGTTAATTGTTTGCAAGGATCTTCCATCTTTAACATTCTCTTGCCCAATTAATTTAGGGTCGACGGAGAGTGGCTTTTCTTCCATACTTCTCTCTTTCGTCGTCTCACATGCCACGCCCTTTCAAGCCATATTATATTTTACACACATCTATAATACATTCTGATCCATAATCAGATTATTTTTCCATATTCTCCAGTTAAAGTAAATATAACAATATAATCTATTAACTACATTTTTCTTCGCACGTTAAAGGTGATAAACAAGGCAGGATAACATGCGCAGTGTCATAATAGTCGTCTAAATAAGGAGTTTGTTACTTCCTTGTAGATAAATGGAATACGATATCGTAGTTAATATTGCGTAATAGTGCCTTTGTTTGCTCAGATTGTAGAATTAATAAATTGTACCTAGTGTTCGTTTATGTATCATAATTGATTATGATATTGAACTGTGGGCCGAAATAGCATGGAACTGAGGGTTGTGTAAAACTCTAACTGTAGGAATGGTTTTCATTTTGACAGTTCAACAACATTCATTGCGTTATTTCCGTTGTTGGGCAGACAATTTTTTAAACATATGAAGCAATGCATTAGCGATATCCACAGGATAGGGAGAGCGGCCAACGCTATACCGACACTCCTCTTCCCCTGCGGCCCCACCGCGTCCACCATAAAACTGTGGCGGCCCCATCCAGGCCACGGAAGGGAAGAGCGCTACTCAGAAGTACCAGCACTCCTCCTCCGCCGCAGCCTGTAACCCTCAGCCGCGATGCCTCCCATTCGACATCGCGGCCCGCCTTAGTTGCGGTGCACGTCACCGCAACCTACTTTTTGGCCGCTACGTCGCGCGTCGTCGGCTTGGAGGCAAAAGCGAGCGGCCCCACCTTGGGGTTCCTCTTCGTTTCACCGAGGGAGGGTGACCACGGCTACTCGGCCCCCTCGCAAAGACAATGCGGGAACCTACTGGGGGGGCGCAGCGAGTGGTTCAAATGTAGAATCCTGAGCGTGAGGGTTTCAAAGGTACGAGACGCGGAATAACTTTGCTGCCGAGCAAAACACGCAACTTTTCACCTCACTTCAACGACGAAAAGGCTAGGTGTAAGAAAAGCAACTTAAATAGTATATTAAATTAGTGTAGTTCAATGAAGTGTGGACAGCATTGTAGTCTCCGAAAACGTTTGCGAGCCTTTAGAATGTTTCCACGCATTGAAGAAATTGTACGCTTTTATGTACTTTTCGCGCGATTTTTCCGAAAGTAAACTTGATTCGGCATTATGTACCGCTTGCATAAACTCTGCAGGTATTAAATTTATATCTTCGTCGCTGCTGGACTCGCTCATATTGTATGATTTCTTACGATTTTATCAAAAACAAACCGAAATTATGTAAAGTGAATTGAATAGAGATGCAAATTTCAAAAGTTTATTTTTTTCATGCAGTCTGCGTGCTGGCCAGTGCGATTATTCTAAAAAGAAGGTTGGAGCACTGACATGAAATAAGTATTAATGCGTTTTCAGTGGCCTGGTGATATAGAAAATTATTGAATAGAAAGGTTCGATTTTCAAAAACTCTATCCACGCTAGCGGATAAAATGCACTTTTGCACTAAGATTTCGAATGACAAACTGAGTCTTTCTGAGGTTGTGAGGCGAAAGTATTTTTTCTTTGACTTTTCCATCATCGTTTTCGATATTAGATATCACTTTGTCTAGTAGTTTGATTATCTCTCTCTGTCTGTAATAGGTATGCCCGATTAATGGGTTCCTACGCCGACTTCTTCCTCCTAGATAAACTACTATTTTCCAGTTTCAAGGTCTAACCATCAGCTGCAGTTTACGATTTAAAGACACATCAATGAACATCCTAGGTTTAACAGACCTCTATAAAGAACCATTCAACGTTGATTTACAAGAGCTAACGGTTCCACAGGACATAAATATCATACAATTGTGTCGGAACGGAACGAGCTCCACTTGAGTGGCTAGTGATGTAAGATCAAAGATCAATAAATCATAGTTGAGAGACCGGCGCATGCGTTGTGCAGTGCCCTTGATGCAGTGGGGGTATGTTGAGTAACGAGATGATTTAAAGGATGTCGTTACTTCCTGGAAATGAATAGTGTGATTCTGTTTCCATGGTAGAATTGTAATTGAAGCAATCTGACGTCTACACTTTGAAGAAATCACATTGTTAAGTGAAGTAACTTAAGTTCGTAGATAGTATTTTCATCAGATTTTATTACCCTTATTATTACCTTATTAAGATACCTTATAGCAAATAAATAAATAAATAAATAAAATAAATTATCAAGCCACTGCCTCGTTGGTCCAGTGGTGGCAAGCGCTACTGCTGAACATGTGGTTCGTGGTTTGATTCCCAGGTCGGACAAGGTGTAATTGGGTTTTTCTATCTGCAATTTCTCAGTAGCAACCCGGAGTCTGGATTTATGGCCGAATCACATGAGACTTAAGAGGCCGTACACGAAATTTTTCCGACTTCGGTCATTTATGTGATTTTACAGTTAAAATACTGAATTTCTAAAAGTTTTAAAGCACAAAATGGAAGATCATTACAATTGTGATCAAATGTATGAGATTTTTATGTTAACTTTTTATTTTGGTAAATCGACGAATCAAATGAGATACTTCGCCTTTTTGAAGTCGGTTGAAAAATATTTACTTTTCATTGAACTTCTACAAATCTTCTCAAACGTGCTGCAATCTAACAAATTCTCCTTCTCCTTTCATACAGTTTCTAAAAAATCTTCGTCAGCCATGACGCAACTGATCTCGTTACCATAACGTCCCGCCGCATATACACCGGGACATCCTACATTTCATAACACTGTTGACTGGTTACGTAACGCAAGGGCGTTGTGGGAATGACTGGGAGCAAGTGTGGTGTATATCTGCTAGAGCGACAGGATTGTATATGAGATATTGTACGGAAATGAGATCTTGTTTCTGGTAAAATAACGGGATTTATAGGTTTACTAGGTGCTATCTGCTGCTCCGTCCGCGTCCAAGGTTGACAAAAAAAAATCATAAAAACTTCCACCCTCTATTTCACCCCTTTACGGGAGGAGTTTCCTAAAATCCTTTCTTAGCTGACGTCTCCTACTCATAATTTTCCTCTGTGCCAAATTTCATCTTCGCAGATCCAGTAGTTTTTGAGGTTTCGTGTTTAATTAGTGAGTGAATGAATGAGTGACGTTTCGCTTTTATATATGGTAGAATCTCGATTATCCGAATCAAGGGGTATTCCGGATAATCGAAAATCCGGATAATCGATTTTAAAGTCAAATCAAACAATACTTAAAAAGACAACCTATCAGTTGAACGCTATCAAATAAAATTAAACAATAGGAAACACTATCGCGCAAACAAATGAGAGAGGGGATACTACACGTCGAAGGCGGGAATAAACTTGTCGTAACATGACACAACAATAATCAGAGCCGCGAAGAATAAATCCGGATAATCGAATATTCGGATAATCGAGATTCTACTGTGAGATAAGACAAATTAGATAGCAGTGGTGGCCCAGGCGCTTTACTTTGTGTAAATTATATCATCACCACTGCTCTCGAAACGGTGAAGGAAAACATCGTGAGGAAAAAGTTATGTCATAGAACCAAAATTAGAAGACGTGTTACATCTACCAACCCGCACTGGGCCCGCGTGGTGGATTACGGGGCACTCCCTCTCACCGAGAGGAGGCCTGTATCCCAGCAGAACTTTATAGGCTGATGATGCTATGAAGATTTAAAGCCCGGGTAACTTTAAATATTGTCCTTATGAGCGATAATAGTTCTTATTGCAATCCGATACGGGTTAAAATCTGTTAATAAATGAGCAAGCTTTGTTGTAAAAATGCAAATAAAATCGTATAAAATTAGATATTTAACTATTTAATAATAAATAATCAATCACTGGATGCAGTGTGGCATTTGAAATTTGATGGTATATTTTTAATTTTAATTATAATTGTTTTTGTAGGGATAAACTTGTTTTAAAGATAATTAAGAGGTGACTGATGAATTTTTTGATGCATTAAAGTATGTTTAATTTTGTTTCGAGTTCCATCACTCTATGCAAAAAAGACTTGAGGATATCATATATTTTTTACTTTCAAAATTATTTACGGTTAAAGAGATACACTGGTTTAGAAAACCACCTTTTTGAGCGTTTTCAAGAAATCACCGCCATTAATGAGCGAATCTATTTACAGAAGCCGTACGCTAAGATAGGTGATTCAATTATAAGATGAGTCACTACATCACCTGATTGATAGCGACATTTCCGATAAGCTACCTAGGTGAATAATTTATTTAGGTTTTTGATTAGTCCCTTATTTAATGTAGTAGTTTGCTGACCCCTTTTTTACAGGATTAATCCAGTGAAGGGTTGGTAGAGGTTTCATATTATTATGCTTCCAGCCGATGCCAATTCTCTCGATGTTTTCCTTCACCTTATTCTCTTTCCATTATCCATTTGAGTATAGTGGTCGATAATCCTTAACAGAACACCATTACTTAACTTTAATATTATACTACTCTTAAAGGTAGTTATAATTTCACTACATATTCACTTAAATTCTTTCCCACATAAACAATAACATTAAAATATCAGTTTAACTAGTATTAACTATTAACTGCGCGCACGCAAGTAACCTTGCTGTAAATAGCTCTATCGTTGTTACATCACATGTTACGCAATGTCACAATCAAAATCAATCTGTGCGTTCGTGTGTGTGCGCACACATACGGAACTTACGCGTACGCATATTGTTCCATTTGTTTGAGGTTTGAGTACTGTGTGCTGGGAGTTGGGGAAATGTTTCAATTGATATAGTGACTGTTTGAGTGTTGGGTAATCTGTAGAGATATGGAGGATAGTTGAAGGAATTTGAAATTTTGCTTAACCCATTGTAATAGATGATAGGTAAATAGGTACTAAATGAAATGAATAATCGGAAATTCCATGTGTGGCTGATTGCTTGATTAGACACAGTAAGGTTTTTTTATTTCTACTTATGATTACGGTGGAAGTCTGAAGAATTTCACGAAAGTCATTCAATGGAACTAAATGTACTTAGAGGAATCGTAATGATGATTTTAATGATTTTAATTATGTAAAGCCATTAAAGGGAATCTAGTCGCGGGCTCGAACTCACTGGTGGGCCTGGCTAAAAATCACGCTGTCTCACCAGGCATTGTGTCCGACAGAGGAAGTATTAGTGATGAGCAGTTAGACGCAAGTCTACACGCTATTGAGTGAGATGTAGGATCATTTAAAGTAAAACAGGCGCGTAAAAAATTAAGAAAAGTCCTTCGGAAGATCGGGTTTTATGAAAAAATCACTGCATACATCAATGACCAATAAAGTTTATTGAACTTTAATTCACCTAATTTTATTAATTTTATTGAACTCCTAATTTTTTAATGGCTTTTTATTTTAGTATTCTGATTTCGTACAGACAATATTAATAATGACACAAAACCATAATATGTTTAATTTTTTATGTGTATTGTCGAACAGTGGAGTAATACACTCCCGATTTGTATGTAAAAAATGTCTACTAGATTTACCTTAAAGTCGCGAATCATATTTTGTTCTGCATACAGCTTGACCTAGAAATTACAATAAACGGAAATAAAAAAACCCGAAATTCTGGGAAAATATGGGTGCTTTCACATTAATCATGAATATTTCATGAACAAGTTACTATAGGATTCGATGGTGATAAAAAGTCGTTATTTACTGATAAACTAAAAACTAGTTTCAAAATGTAAATAAATTAAGCAAAAAATACTTGCATTTTGGTGTCTTCGTCAATCAGCGCATCCTTTGATGCTTATGACTCCCTCCATTTGTCATGAACATGATTTCGTGTATCTTTAGCCCACAGGACACCAGCTGTATCAGCGATCATACTGTATAGAAATCTCTTAATTAGAGAGTGCTATGTTATCTCCATTTCATTATTTTAAATTATTTTCCCTTCTATGGAGTTAGTTTTTGGAATTGTGAATAAATGTTGCGTTAAATTTCATGTTTAATTTTCCATCAAAACGTCTAACGGCGTCGCGGAAGACCCAGACGTAGATGGCGGGACGAACTTGATGTTTACATGAGGGATTGGCCCAGGATCGAGTTGAGTGAAAAAAACAAAAGGCAGGCCTTTGCCCTACAGTGAGACAAAAAAAAAATCAGTTCAAATACATAGAAGTCGCTAATTAACGCCCATCGCCTTTAGGGATGACCTTTTATGGCCATCAGGTTATCTCAACGACACAGTAACCTATGATTATAGTATTAATGTCATTGAAATTATTGAAATACCTAATTAAAATATGGCCATACATATAAGGAATCATCATATCAGGCGAAAGACGTCTACTGATAGACCATTGCCATTGCCATAATCGCCACGCTTGGCAGGCGGGTTGGCGATTGCAGTATGGCGGTCAAATGCATAGAGAACGCTGCTGCCCATTCTCTAGTAAGTCCCTTAGTCGCCTTCTACGACACCCATGGGAAGAAATGAAAAGAAATGGGAAGGGAATATAAGGAATATTTCCATGAAATAGGTTAAGAGTGCCATTAGCAAAAACGGTGTAGTAGTCAGAAAGCCAAAAGTCTGACAACCAGTTTTACCAAGGATAAAGTGTTACCCAGTTCCTGGAGGTCAGATTTGCATTAGCATCCGGTTAGACTTGAAGCTTACTACAACATTGTTGAGAGAAGGCTAGACAGACTTATTGACTTACTAGCAGCTGCCCGCTAATACACCTGCAATCCAGGATGCAAAGTAGCCTAATTCCTTACCCAGGTCATAGTCTACCCATGTGACAAATTTCATCTAAATCCGTTCAGCCGTAGCCTAGCCTAGCGTGCTAGCGTAACAAACAAACTTACTTTCGCATTTAATATTATTGCCCAGATCGCTTGCACAAAGCTAAATACTTCTCCGTAGTATATAAATATACTTTAGTGTCATTGATAACGCCTTGTTAAGAATTTCCTCATAGTGCAAATGCTATTTATATAATTATCTGATAGCATGCTGATTCATTTGTAAACGTGTGTGTAATGATGTATAAATAGATGCGGTTAAGGCTCTGTGCACACTCAACAATGTTACTATAGAAAGTTCAATAATTGCTACTGAGCAGTGGCGAAAGCACCGTATAACACGATTCCTACCGGCTTCTCTTCGGTGATTCGCATCTCTACCGCTTTTTAAAAATGGTACGTCAATAGTCTATTCTTTGAAACCAGATTCTCTTCGACTTCTCTATTGGAAAAATTTACACCTCGCCGCTGGTACTGAGGGCCTAGACAAACTGACAACCGCCCCGACCCACCTCGACCCAGCACACGCCGCCGCCAGTCCATCCGTTGCTGAGCAAAGAAAACCTGGTAAAGTTGCGTTCCACAGATGACTCCGCCATCAGTGTAAATGTGGTGCTGTCCCACAAACAATTAGGCACTTAATATCGTGTCCACGCATGTACTGTTGTCTGCACGCTACAGGAGTTGATGGACGCTGCTGAAAATACCAAGCTCTTAGCCAAATTCTGGGCTGACTGTATAAAGATTGCTATCGACACGCCGAGAAGAGGACATTTTCCAGCTATCTGAGAATGCTCGAAAATTATATATTACACTTTTCAAATCAATAACCGTGAGGTAGATTTACTGATTTATTCTGTTCGTAGCGTTACCGTTACAACCGTATTTGGAAATGTACAATAATCTTGACTTACCATGTATGAATCGTCACGCTTTTCCCCTTAATGAGTAGGCATAATGCCAAGTAATACACGAAGTTATTTCTTCAATGATTTTGTTATTATTTCAGATCATTCATCATCGTACAGCCGGAAGATGACGAATTTTGGACAAACATCGTTCATATTGATTTATCATCGAAGTCATTTACCGTTCATTCCTGATTGTGGCCTCCTGACACAGTTCTAAAACCAATATTGTGGTGGTGGTATATTGATTATCGCTGTAATTTGAAAACATTGTGAACGTCATTTTGAAAGCGACAAATTGGAACCTAGCTTCTGACGTTTCAAAAGTGCCCATGTAGGTTTATGTGAAATATAATATTTGGTTTTGAATACACCCCACACTTTTTTTGAGTTGAGTTAAAATCTGTGTGTGAATAAATCTCAAAAGCGCCGAAGTCCTAGCTTTAACTGTTTTGGGACCTTAACTCAATTAAGGGCACTTTTGAATTGTCAAGGAGTCGAACAGTTACTCTGAAAGTTAAAGCTTGTTGCCCATTTTAAGGTGAACCTAGTACACATCATTTCCATACAAACTTCGCGAGTGTTTTACTCCACTGTCTGACATGGCATATCTAAAGTAAAATATGATATCGCTTTGTCTCATTATTAATATTGTATGTACGGAAACAGAATACTAAAATAAAAACCCATTAAAAAGTTAGGAGCCAACAAAGATTCGTTTTTCTTGATAATTTTACTTAATTTTGGGCGTGTTTAAGTAATAAAAGAAGTGTAAAATCTCCAAAACCAAGTCGATACCGACAAAGTGCAATTATCGAAAAGTTCAATAAACCTTATTGGTCATTGATTTATGCATTGGCTTTTTCATACAACCCGATCTTCCAAAGGACTTTTCTTAATTTTTTCGCTATTTTTTACTATAAATGATCCTGCATCTCACTCAATAACGTTGTGCGTGTAGACTAGCATCTAACTGCTCATCACTGATACTATCTCTGTCGGATACGAAGCCTGGTGAGACAGCGTGATTTTTAGCCAGGCTCACCAGTGAGTTCGACCCCGCGACTAGGTTCCTCTTAAAGCGCAGATTCCTATAAAGAATAACGGTCAAGAAATTCTATAGATACACAACAAACCAGCCACGAAAAAAACAAAGAAAAACATTGGAAGGAGTATTTAAAATCTCAACAACACTTGCCTACTCTCCTAGCTTAAACACTTGTACATTCTTATGCACGTCGGCTAGCACACGGCCGCATGACCGCAGTAAGGTCATCCGGAAATGCCGTGAGCTAATCGGAAGTAGAAGCACGTTGCTAGTACCCTTGCGTGCTAGTGATGTAATTGAGTGTAAACAAAGCATGTTAGTCATGTGTTTGAGAAGGTTATGTAAAAGGAAGAATGATTATAGCAGGCAGTTGAGTGGCCGTGGGATACAAATAGGTTTCAATTTTCGTGACTTCTGGTGATAGGACACGGTGGGTCAGTGGTATCGCCCCGACTTACGAGTTGTAGACCGTGAGTTCCGAATCCAGGCTGACAGTTTACTTTGTGTATATAATTTGATCACCACTGCTCTCAAAACGGTGAAGGTCCAGTCCAGGACTCGTCTGCTCCACCGTCGGTCCTTCGAGACAAATGCCCAGCCCACTGTCACTTCGGTTTGCTTGCTCTACAGGCTATGTCGGTAACCCTGGTTGTTATCCAGATAATTTTACTCGGGACTTTTTTTTGGAGTAGCCTTGGAGCATACGTAATCGAAGTTTGTAAGTGAACGAAGTCATAAACTGTAGATTCCCTGCAAACTTCAATGTTAGCTATCTCAGGTACTCGTAACTCGTTAGTTAGAAGTATCAGTAAAGTATTTAGTAAAACTCTTATCTGTAGCACGTTTGTTTTTATTTTTAGACTACTTCTAAAGGTATAGTCGTTTCATGACACTCGTCTTACACCAACAAGTCAAGATGTATTTAGTAACAATCGCCATCTTCTCTTGTATAAAGGTATCTTCAATAAAACAAAAAACTATTCTGTGAGATTCAAATGATTTTATTTCGCGTAAACCTTCATGGGTACTTGCCAGCAAGAAACTTCACAGTTGCTCCTTTAAAAATCATTAGCTTCTCAATGTTTTTTTTTTACCACCACGGGTAAGATCTTAGTCGTTACATCATCTAGGAGGAAAAGAGTTTCACCCGGAATCCTTAACTACAGAGGAACTGGCTATCTTACCTCCAACTGCCGATACACAATGTTATGGCGTCAGACTCAGATAAGATGGCGGTAGCTAGCCAGGTGGATTTAGAACAAGCCTTACCATCAACCAAGCCAAGCAGAAAATTTTCCCCCGCTGGGAATCGAACCCGGTGGTCTCAAATATTCGCACTAGACCACAGAGGCGGTACAAATTCATCATCATCATCAACCTACATTAGTCCACTGCTGGACATAGGCCTCTCCAATTGCACGCCATTCAGCTCGACTCTCGGAAACTCTTATCCAGCTGCTACTAGCCACCCTGCGAAGATCGTCGCTCCACCTAGCCTGAGGAGGGCGTCCAGCCTTACGTCAACGGTTGTACGGCTAATATGACCGGCCCATTGCCACTCCAGCTTGCTAATTCTGTGAGCTATGTCAACAACAAAAATGTCGGTACAAATTGCAGTTGTAAATTCACCTACAATCATTCCTTTAAACATTGTAATCATATAAAGTACTCGAAATATCAAACACAACAACTGAACAAGTCAATCGTAGTCCACAATGGGGTACACATAGTTCACAATTGCCCAAACGCCGACATTACTCTATCGAAATAGTTCACGATGTTATGCAAGGGACTATTGGTGGCGCAAGCCGGCTTAGATCTACAAGTGGGGCAAGTGCGGTCTGTGTACGGCGAACTGGGTGGAATGTTCGGGGCGAATGTTCGTTCGGTGATATACTGTGAACCAAGAATGCTTAGTTTCGATTAATAAGTTGTTATTCAGTTTTAGAAGCGTAGGTACCATTTGCTCAAGCAACTGATGGCTCTATTGTATTCTAAAATGCCAAGATGACAGGCTGTGTTTTAATTTTATTAAATAATTGTACCTTCATGACAAAATGAGATTAACAAAATCTATGGCTGGATAGAAGTACGCCTCTTTTAAGTTTTATTCGGATACTTCACTCAATCATTCTTCTTCCGCGTTCAGTTTGCGCAATTTCCTTAACATACTTAGGTTAGACATGCTTAGGTTTTTTGCCTAACCTTTGGAGTAACTATCGTTGATAAACAATGATTAACTATTTATCAAGTACGATAAGTTCAAGAATAAATTCTTAGCATTTGTAAGTTTTTATTATTACATTTTCTAACTGACTGGTATTTATAATTTGACAATAGTTATTATGAGTGTCTAGAACAACTAAGAAAAATCAATTCAAAATTAACTGGCATTGGCTAACATCGTGTTATCTAAAATGAAATGGGTGGGCAAAGTTCAGCGCAATTTTTAGCATTATTTATGGCATTTCTACATGGTTTTGGCAACAGATAAAAATCTACATGTCCACTAACACTAAACGACTGTCTAACTAACTAAAAGCACTGTTGGATTTAAACTTTCGGCACTGCAATGAGCGTTGAAAATCTCACAGCGTGGTTTTCTTGGGGAATTCATTTTTGCCTTCTAAATATTTCGTAGACTTTATTTTAAGCAAAATATTTAACGATTGTGGTTACAGAAATATCTAGTAAAATGTCAATGAATGTAGTAAATACTAGATTTCTACATAGTCTCTGCATCGGTTTGGTATTTCACACGAAATCAGGTCTAAGCAGCTATTTTGTGTTTAATGAATATATTAGTTAAATTATTTATGACAATATCTGTAGAAATCATGCATGCTTTGAAATGATTAAATAATTTCAGTTTATTTAATAACAATGCAATTTTCGTTATATATATATATATGTATGTATCTATGTATTAGTATATAATATATTATTTTTCGAGTAACCTATCCCCTATGTTGCACCTACCATGTTTTCTCTCTGCATCACCCCAAGGTTGACTGGTAGAAAATGCCTCAGGCATTAAGTCCGCCTTTGTACAGTATTTTTTACTTGTGCATTAAGTTTTAGTAAATAAATAAATAAATATTACAAAAACAAAAATCTGTATTTTTTTTTTAATCACAAACAAAAACCTACGTTTACAATACCTTATGAACCCTAACGCGTGCCGCTTATAAAAGACGAATTTTAAAAACAAAATAAGGAATATTTACGTTTAATATTTTTACTGATATAAATATTATGATTATGACACAATAAAATAGTAGGCAATATTACACAGGAGTAATATAAACAGAAGATAATAAAAGTATTGATTGTCAGATACAGAAATTGGGACAACTTACGATTATTTCGTAAAACACGGTCACACGAGATTGTAATGTTTTTATTGATATTATAAACTATGATGTAATAAAAATGCGTTTGATAAGAATGTATGAAACATTTTCGTAACACATATTAAAAAAAAAATCTAAATACTGTTAAGCGCTAGTTTTTTTTTTTACTAATAGTTATTTATAAAATTAAGGAATAGTTTATCCTCTAATGTGGTTTTTATGAGAAGTATTTTGAGTAATATCATCAAAATTCAAAATCAACATATTTTATTTCACATGAACCTACATGGGCACAAGAAACATCAGAAGACAGGAACACGGTTTCAATTGGTCGTTTCCTATGGGGAAGAGTCGGCAAGAAACTCCACGGTTACTTTTTTTTATAATTGGGTTTTACAATGCTTTCAAATTACAGTGTCAGATACTTAATAAAATAGAAAATGGGCTACAAGTCTACAGTCTACAAGGCCCATAATTTTCTCCAAATTCTTAAAATATAAGAGAATCTACATTATGTATACAATAGATAAATAAAATGATTAAAAACCTATTAAAACCAAATTACATGGATAGCCAGGAGACAGGACAACCACAAATAAAGAGTTGAAATTAGAATTGTAGGTTTAAAATGAAAAAAAAAAAATTGGTGGACAACACTAACACTATTCTACAATTAGTTATGGATCAGCAAAAAGGTGCATTGAAGAAGGGGGGAACAAGGTAAAAAAAAAGTATTTTATGTTTATTCTTGAATTTTATGTCAAAGTATATTTTATAGATATTCATAGTTTAATAGGTCTGTATTACATCGTCTTGGAAAACTGTAAGATGTTGTACTTATTGGTGTGAATAAATAAATAATGTAATTAGTTAGTTTATGGAATATTTTCGGTGCTACCCATCTAAGTGCCTAGAACTAAAGTTACGCCATTACATTGAATTTTAATTTATCACTGTCAGCCCAGCATCCTTACAGGTAATTTCAATATTACTATGTGTCACAATTTAATTTGAAAATTAATGTAATTTACTTAAATTGAATTTCAATATTTTTGTTTTGTTTTAGCCACATACATTTCATAAGGTTTTGCTCAAGAATAATTGTTATCATAATAATAGAAAGACGATTTTCAAGAACGTTCACTATCAGAGTTTAAAACAATATATTTTTTCCTATCTGCGCCAATTCGATAACCTATAAATAAATATAATTGAATTACAATGTATTTAGCATTTCTTTATCAAACTGGGTCACGGTGCATGTAATTGTTTGCAAATAACTGTAATATATTACGCAATGTATAATACCTAGTTATATGAAGTTTTATTTCTGAATAGTTCAACTGTGCCTTATACCTTTTATACACTAAAGTTTTTTTTTAAGCCCATATATTATACTAATTTGACAGGTGTAAAGTCAAACTCATGTCAAACTTCGATACTAATAAAATAGGAAACACAAAAGACTTAAAATGTCCTCCTGAACTGCTTGTGGCGCTGATGATTTTCATCCGTCACAATAATATAAAATTGTGATTTATTCCCCCAATCTGTGTTTATGTTGTAGATAATGTATCTTTAATGTTCTAACAATTTTATTATAAGTATGTAATTTATTTATTCTTTGTTTGTTTCAGTCGAGTACTAACCCCACAAGATCAACAGTTAGGTATCCCAACTGTATCATCGAAGATCGTTATCGGTTTTTTTTTTTTTTGGTAATAACACACGTTTTTCCAATCCACTTAGACATTGGCAGAATAGTCGACATCGGCTTTGCTTGTCACATGAAAAATAGAATAGAATAGAATAGACTTAAAATGTCAGATTAGTCTCTGGGATGAAAAAAAAAACTAAGTTTAATGCCAATACATGCATCCAGCAGAACATTACATATCGAGATACCTCTGTGGCTTTGAAAGCACGTCCTGCTATTGTTGACAGTCGTTATAGGTAGTCTGAAGCCGAAAAGTTTGTCAGATAGGCAGTCGCTCTATGAAAAAAACTAGTGTTCAGTTGCATCCAGTTAGACTGGAAGCTAACCCTAACGTAGTTGAGATAAGGCTGGGCAGATTGATTTTTTGCTAATGGCCATAACATAACCCTTTAAGGTGAACCTAGTCCACATTTTTTGCATACAAACTTCGGGAGTGTTTTACTCCACTGTCTGACATGGCAAATCCTAAGTAAAATATGATATCGCTTTGTCTCATTATTAATATTGTCTGTACGGAAACAGAATACTAAAATAAAAACCTGTTAAAAAGTTAGGAGCCATAAAAGATTCGTTTTTCTTGCTAATTTTACTTAACTTTGGGCGTGTTTCAGTAATAAAAGAAGTGTAAAATCTCCAAAACCAAGTCAGTACCGACAAAGTGCAATTATCGAAAAGTTCAATAAACTTTATTGGTCATTGATTTATGCATTGGCTTTTTCATAAAACCCGATCTACCAAAGGACTTTTCTTAATTTTTTACTCTAAATGATCCTGCATCTCACTCAACGTTGTGCGTGTAGACTAGCGCCTAACTGCTCATCACTGATACTATCTCTGTCGGACACGAAGCCTGGTGAGACAGCGTGATTTTTAGCCAGGCCCACCAGTGAGTTCGAGCCCGCGATTAGGTTCCCCTTAAGAAAAGGGGGTTTTTAGCGTTTTGGTACCTATGGCACCCTTCGTGTACGAGTCCGACCCCACTTGGTGGTTTTTATGACTAGTTAAAAATGCGGCGTACCTACGTCGAATTTTTAATCTCATGTATATAGGTCAAACAATGTCGTGTCATTATCAGTCCATACAATGCGTTACGAAATATAGAATTAGGTGTGCAATGTAATATGTATTGAATTCGTTTCATTAGTTTTATGTTATTTCATTTTATTGTTTTGTAAATCTGTTGTAACAGAAGTTAATTACTATTCGTGGTTGCAGGATTGTGAAAATAAGTGTTGGCTTATTGTTAATTGTTGTTTTTTCAGAGGTGAGAATAAACAAAAGGAACTTGTGATCTTAAGTTATTGAAGATGCTTTAGTTTTTCAGTTACTGTTGTATTATCAGATTAGGTACTTTAGGAAAAAAATAGGACCAAGTACCAGTTTATTCAGATAAATGAATGATAAATGATTTTATTACAGTAAGTTTGTACAAATACGTTAACACGACCACCATATTTTAAAAGATCGGTGATCGGTGATTTAAAAGATCGGTCGGTGTTTGATATCGGACTACTTTGAGAAGAGAAGCTGAAACAAACACAGAGCTCACAATCTCTTTTAAAGTCAAGACATAATCTTGGTCAGATCTTATCAGAACCATTAAATTAGTGTCTGAAATGGCCTTTTGAGGCAGTCACGACTTTATTTATTGACGGTATGTGGGTTGACAGATGAAGAGAGTTAATCAACCCTGGGGACCTGCAACACTAAAGCTGTTGCCTATAGGTTGATGAACTTAGGTCTGAACTGAAAAGTAAACCTACAATTTCTCCGACACCCTTCACCCTGATACGTATGGAACAATGTTACTTGGCGAAAGAAATTGACTCAGTAGTCCTTCTTTCTCTGAACTACTTTACTTTACCCTATAACATTAAAACTAATACCTATAATAAGATGAGATCATACGAGAATAGGCCATAAAGTTACTCAGCCAAAGTTCTATTTACCTTAGAAATCAAGGTCAAAAAACACTCATAAACTCGAACTCGCATTCACATTCATTTACTAAAATGGCCGCTCAATAGCCCATGAAAGAGCCTAATAGTGTGTAATTTTGAAAACTAAACCGAACAAAAACGGCTATTACAGCAAATTACAAAACAGATGGGCATAGCAACAAGTTACGTGCTCGCAAAAACTGTGCGTTACACATGAGCGTAAGTGTGTCGTTGTGCGCAATTATGTCATAAGTGTTACGCTGTGATGTGGGGCAACCTTTATGTGGACGAATAGTACCCCAAATGTACTGGCAAATTTGCTTGTTTTTGCAAGGTTATGTCATTTGAGTAGGTCATTTTCGAGTCTACAATGACTCAATGATTTGGTGAACCTGCTTCTAGGTAACTGGGTCAAAACCTGGAATAAGGCTATGGGCCTTTTTCAATGTCATAGGTCAGTCTTTTACTTTTAACTGTATCCAAAAAACCATCAGTATTTGGTTGAGAAATACATTAGAATATCAAGAAAATATTGACACAATAAATCAACTGACTAAGCGACTACAAAAAACAAAAAAAAAACAAAAAAAGTGAAAAATTACTTCAGTTTCAGAAGTCACTGGCAAAAATTCAAATACAGAATTTATACTTTGAAGTGTTTTTTTTTTATTCGGCTGTTAATTTTTTTATTTTTTTGTTAAAATAATTTTATCCTTTTCCTATAGAATAAATAAAAAATGGCTTTTGCCTTGCAATACATTACTTCTTAGATTGATCATTAATCTAAGAATTAAAGTTTTTAATACCATGCATGTATCCTACCACTGAGTAATACCATGTAGGTAACCTATTGTTTTTTTTAACCATGTATTTTAAATTAATGTAAGCACGCTTTCCAGCCAGTCACCTAAATCTTAAGAGCACCATATTATGAAATATTTACCTGATTTAGATTACACTGACATTTGATGACTCAAATACTATTAACAATCGTGTACCCTAAGTAAACAGTAATATCATCAAAATAAATGACGAATACACATTACAATTTACAAAAATACCACACTTATCACATATTCAAGTATTTTACATAATGTATTTGGTTCGTAGAGTCATAACCAATGACTGTTTTAGTTATTTTTACATGTAATACCATACTTACGGACCAAAGTAATAATCGTAACTACATAGTTAAAAAAAAGTCTTGTTATTTATTTTATTTTATTGTTTGGTTAACTTTTTCAAATCAAGTGTGAGAATGGTGCATTAAAAAATAAAAATTAAGTAATGAGTACCTACAACTTTTATTAGTTAAAAAAAAACTTCTGTAACCAACTTTACATGTCCATACGTTAGACATAACACCGCTGACTAAGCAATTGATTCATCGCACTTAGCGCCTTCGAGATTTTGATTACGAGTCGTCTCCGCATTTGAATCATCCATTGTTATTAGGTCACAATATACTATTCGCGGTTTTTTATCCACGGTACGTAAAGTCTAAAGTATAATTAACTAGGTTATCATCACGGAGTTACTGGAAAAGCTATGGTTTCTGAGTTATTTCATATTTTGTTTCAGGTCAATAACCGGGTCAGTCAGTGATGACTAGGCTCCCAGGTGTGGAGAGGAATCATGTAATGGCCACTTCCTTATTTTTACACTTTATATTAGCTTCACTTGTATGTTTATTTGTTTGTATGTTTGTATGTAACCGACTCCTTTGAGCACGATTTTGACCCACTTTAAATGGTCAGATTTCATTGAAACTTTGCAAACATGTCGAGGACCGATGACAATACTATAATTTAAAAAAAAATTGAGAAAAAAAAACACGCTTTTATAGTTAGCAGAACTAAAAAATAGAAAATAAATAATAGTTTAAAAACTAAAAAACACGCTTTAAAAACCAAACTAAAAAAGGAGAAAATAATTTAATTATTTATTTTCTATTTCGTACGTTCGAAGAACAAAATCTTCAGGGGCTGGTTGAGGTTTGTATAAAATAGTTTGCTATTGGAGAGGCCTATTGAATGAAAGATAAAGTTCACTGTTGATCATGAGCCTCCCAGTGATGGCTTTCAATAAAACGGTTTATGAGTTATTTAATCATTGTTTGAGGCCAATAACCCGGTCAGTGAGTGATGACTAGGCGCCCAGGTGGGGAGAGGAGACATCAAAGTAATTTTCCTTATTTTTAAACAAGATCATCATGCAGCAGTCGAAGGTCTAATAAAATAGTGTTCTATTGGTGAGGCCTATTTGGTAAACGATCTTTACCCTTGGACTGTAGACTTTTCCACAGTTGATCATTAGCCCCTTTCAATAAAGGGTTAACGAATTATTAAATTAAAATTTGTCGCAGGTCAATAACCAGTCAGCAAGTAATGACTAGGCTCCCAGGTGTGAAGAGGAGTCATCAAAATAATCGCAATTTCCTTATTTGAAATTGCGATCGAAAACATCATTGTAATACAAAATTGGCAAGGATTGAGTGAATGACGTGAGATTGAAGAGTCCAGCACCCTAATTGCGTAACTCACGATTAATAATAATCTGTTTCGTTTTGAAACAGATGGCTAAACCATTGCTTCATATGTTCGAAAAATGTGTCTGCTCAATAACGTAAATAACGCAATGAATATTGTTGAACTGTCAAAATGAAACCGATTATGATTAATCGCGTGTTACGCAATTAGGGTGCAGGATAGACTAGATATTAGGTGATGATAATGATATTTATAATGGGACGTAGTTAAGCAGAAAGGACTCAATCCACACTTTGGCCAAAATTTAGTTAAATATGCCATCGTACTACTGAGGATCGAATCTACCATGTTGTGAAAACCCTATTTTTAAAATATACACGGAAACTAGTTTATCTCGCTACCCCGACTCGACCCACAGTATGAAGAGCACATAAAATGCCAGACTTCAATTGCCCATAACTCAAAAGTGACATTGTGTGGAAAAAGCGTGGGGTGCTTGACATTAATTGATTATAAAAATACCTCAAAAAGCACCCCACGCTTTTTAATTGAATTAAATTATTTTCTCCTTTTTTAGTTTGGTTTTTAAAGCGTGTTTTTTAGTTTTTTAAACTATTATTTTTAGTTTGGTTTTTAAAGCGTGTTTTTTAGTTTTTTAAACTATTATTTTTAGTTTGGTTTTTAAAGCGTGTTTTTTTGTTTTTTAAACTATTATTTATTTTCTATTTTTTAGTTCTGCTAACTACAAAAACATGTTTTTTTTTCTCTTTTTTATTATTATTGATTTGTCATGGGTCCTCGACAAGTTTACAAAGTTTCAATGAAATCTGACCGTTTAAAGTGGGTCAAAATGGCGCTCAAAGGAGTCGGTTACATACAAACATACAAACAAACATACAAGTGAAGCTAATATAAAGCGTGTAAAAATGAATCCCTATTTCCCTCGGTCACGGCACCACACGTAAACGACTGGACCAATTTTGATAATTCTTATTTGTTGTGTTTGTGACTGTCAGGAGAAGGTTCTTATGAAAAAAAAAGTTGCGAATTCAATTTTCATAGTTAAGACAAGACCACGTCTGTCGGGTCAGCTAGTTTTTAATTAAATTTGATTGACGTGTAAAAGTGTTTGTACAAACTTACTTACAGAAATATAAAATGTATAATTTGTCTAGAACTGTTGTTAAATAAAATCCAGCTAGACATACTTAAATTTTATTAGTGCCGTTGCATTGATATTTTTTATCATACTTAACAGACAGAAAGTCGCTGCTAGGGATGAAAACCTTCTTTGTGAAATTCTGAAGCACAAAGAACCGGTAAAAACGAAAGAAGCGAATTATTTTCGGTGTCAAAGCATGGATTAACTGCAAGATGGTGCTTACAAAAATGTACTTAATAATACGTGCATCAGCATTACACTCTTATTTATTATTTCTGGACTAACCAGAACTGTCCAGCTGTCAGTCACGAAAATTCATTTGTCTGTGCGAATGAGAAAAAAGCAAAAGGTGGGCGTGTCGCAAAAAGCTGCGCCGGCGCAACGCCAAGTAAAGGGAGACTCAAGGGCGGTGGGTTCAATGCTCAGTCAAGCCACAGGTGTACTCAGAAGGTCTAATGTATCAGTACCCCAGAAACTTACATTGATACTACCTACTGATAGGCAAATGACCAGCAACATGTTTTGAAAAATGACTGTTGTTCTCGGTACAAAGGATATCAAAAGAGTCCATGCGAAAAATGGAATCTACTTAAATACTTTGGGTACACCCTGCACCCTAATTGCATAACATACTATCAATCACAATCTGAATCCTTTTGAAGGATATTGCTAACCCATCCATATGTTAAAAAAATTTGACACGGGCAATTTTTTGAACAATTACTTTTCGGCAACAATAATGGACCAATCTGGATCAATTAAGTGGAGCAATCTAGAGCAACAATAATAAATTGCCCATGTGTTTCGGCAATATTGCTTCTAATTGCTCCATAACTTCATGAGTTGCCGAAGATCCATTCGGTTTGGATTTTATCTGTCAATTTTCTACATCTCGTTTTTGCGAGATGATCCGCGGCCGACGGCGGAGGCAGCGGGGGAGACGCATTGCCTAGTTTTTTAAGTTGCTCCATATTGGTCCATATTGTGTGGCCGTATCTCTGGCAACAGGTTGCTACATGTTGGAATTGCCCTAAATTGCTGGATGTAGTCGTGACGTCATATTTGATGAGAATTGCCCAAGATGGAGCAATTTTAATTGCTCGTGTTACCTTAACGTAATGAATGATGTTGAACTGTCAAAATGTAAGCCATTCCTACTTTCAGTGTGTTATGCAATTACTTCTCTGGCCATTCAGCCTGTGACCAAATTTGCCAACTGATTAATCTCCATACCACTATATGACCTGTTCTTTTCTGTCACATTGACAGGAACTATACTAATGAGCTAAACTAAGCTTCGTATTCATCATACAAGTCATGCTTGCCTTGGAAAAATAAGGTTGAAGTCATGAAGTCAAGCATGTATTTAAAGCTGTTTTGTGTTACTGTTTTCATTTTTGGAATATACATGAGTCCATAAGATATTGTTCCAACTTGAACTACTGTTCTATCCTGCATAGTGTAGCACTGGTGTAGGTATTTCTAAAAATATATGGGAACATCAGATCTGCTGGAGATCATTCAACGGCGATGCAATAAAAGCAACATGCTTATTTGTTTAACTGGTTCATTGAACAACGGATAAAGTACTTCTAGAATGGGGAAGGAGTTTCTCGAACATTTTGTGAGGGCAAAATTTTTAACACCGAGGTACTAAAAAAGGATTAATGATTCACTTATTTGTTCCATTTGTTTTCAGACTTGATCAATAGTTTTAAAAACTAAAACACACGCTTTAAAAAACCGTTCTAAAAAAGTATAACATAATTTAATTCAATTAAAAAGCGTGGGATGCTTGATATTAATTGATTATAAAAATACTTAAAAAATCACGATCGATGGTTCTAGTTTATCAATAGTGGCCTCGATTAGTAACAGCTATGTGAACATTGCATTGCATATGTAAGCTTTCATTTTGGTATTGTGCTTTATTTACATTTTTGTTCTTTGTGCTCGAGTTAATTTTTTATTTTATTTGTTGGTATATTGGCATGGCTGGCTGACATATGTATGATTAATTATTTAATCAATGTTCTGTGTCTCGTATAACGATTATATTACTTTGTCTTTGTATGTATAGAATCAAGTCTAAAGTCTAAACAGACAGCTGTGCTGCTGGGGAGTTTGTTCCGCTACTTCTTCTTCCCAGCTAAAGCACTAGGAAGTGGTGACGGGTGGGCGTTTTTCGGGGACTGTCTTATGTATTTTGACGTTCGAAAAGTGCTGATTTTCAGCCTAATTTGAATAAATGCTTTTGGATTTTGATAACAGAGATCTAGACAACGCGTGTAATAACAGTAGAAGGGAAAACATAAAATTACAGATTGAACTCTAATTTAAATATACAAACATAATATGAGAATATACATACATACATACATACTTCTAAAATAAATATCACTAGAATATATATGCGTATAATTATAATGTAATTTAATTAATAAATATTATGACAAAGTGGAGAGATAGTGTTCTTTCACTCTTCTTTTGAATACTGATACAGTTTGGCAGTCCCTAATGTCAGGTGGAAGTGAATTCCATAACCGGACCGCGTGCACAGTGAAGGAGTAGGAGTAGAAGTCGGTTGAGTGGGGAGGGGACTTGAGGACATTTATAAGATGCGACCTGCAAGGCGAATCAAAAGGACGGGCGTAGGAGAAACGATCCCGCTTATAGGTACTGGGTATCTTTAATTTAAAATACAAGTTCTTAGGTAGGATTTCCCAAACGATTACGAATAACTCCATATGCAAATTTTTCATCTTAGTGTTCGTGTAAGCTTATGCGATTTTATTCACTGACGTAGTAGATTAGGATGGAGATTTTATTAATCATCCTACAGCCTCGGCCGAACCACTTTGCTGAGTATTCTTGAACTTGAAGCGTTGGTTTTAGTCCAGTGCTTTAATCCATGATATTTTATTTATAATTTGCATCTCGCTCGTCAACCTAGGTTGTCGAGAGCTTGAACGGGCTTCCCTGTGAATGCCTCACTAAATTAAGGCCTCCAGCTAGGGCTTAATAAACTTTAAAACTTAGTGACTCGGATTAAAGTGCTATGATTTAGGTTGAACCTGCCTTAAATAGGTAAACAAAGGCAAAGATTTGAATCGTCAGATTTGGCCTCATCATAGTTATGCCGCGAAAAAAGTGTCCACTCTGAGAAGAATAATCTCTCACATTCCCTAAATGGCGTTTCCATGGCGACTGCAACATTGTGTGTCAGAGAGAGAGAGAGAGAGAGTGCATGGGTTGCCGTCACCTCCTTCTGAAAGCAGTAATGCCCGCGAAGAAGGAGGCGACGCACGTGAGGGAGAGGCAGTATATGCGCCCTCACGGCCCTAGTTCCGCAGGAAACGCCCTGGTCGTCGGGAATCCCAGGCTGGTTCCCGGCCACCGAAGGCGCGGGCTTGCGGATGGCAAGTAATGGGTAGCTCGTGGTCCGCTAAAGACCAAACCCGGGTTGACGGAGCGTTGTGTTCCACGCGCGCCTCATAGATATGTCAGCATCAACTGGTGGGGTTCGCAAGGGCTGATGCCTCCCAGGGGTGCGGGTTGTTCGAAAGAGATACCGTGGCCCCTGGAACACAGGTAACTGAACGAACACGGGTGGGTTTTGGTCAGTAAAAGTCTGATACGCCCTCCTGCTCCATCCAGAGCGGAAGAAGTTATTTGTAGATTCCACCCTGAAAAAAAACCCTGTGTGGAAAAAGGCGTGAAGATGTGATATGTTATGATAAAGAAGAAGACTCTAGACTTGCCAGGAATGCGTAACCTTATAGCTTGTGGTTTTATGCACAGACATCGTAGGTATTTATTTTGTATGCAGCTACATAAATCTATCAGAACTCTAGACATAATAACTAATGCATATATTGTATAAGTTAGTGACTCAGCTTGGTCATTGCCATGGTCGCTGTCTACAAAAACTTCATTAGGTATGTTGTAATTTTGCAGTGACGTATAAATATTGCAGTGGGATTTTTAATCGCACTGGATCTTCGAGGCACAGATGAGAGCCGAGAGTTGAAAATCGACAGGGTGTTTTTTTTTCAAAACACAGATTCCTGACGATGGTCAAAATGCCGCCAAGCTGAAGTGGGACTGGCGTGGCCTCGTCTGCCGTGTGCCCAATGAGCTATGGGCCAAATAACCACTATGTGGAGCCTTGATACAGTCAGAAGGCGTCGTGGTAGACTCCGTAGGAGAGCTGGAGGAAACACACGACCACTGGTCCAATTTAGGGGGCGTCCATTTATTAGAGGCAATTTTGGCGATTTTTCTTCCTCCACCCCCGCTCTTTTGAGATGTAGTGATATTTTGCTCGACTCTACCCCTGCCCCATAATCTCACGTGAGATACTTATTTCAAAATGCGTATTTTTAGTGTATAAACGTTAATTTGTGCTTATTTGCGATGTATTTATGAAAAAAAAATCCCCCCTCTCTTCCGCAAGTGAGATTGGGTGAGATTCGACTCGCCTAAACGCCTCACGTAATTAATGGACGTCCACTTAGCCCTGGATCCAAAGAGCTGGAAGTCATGAGGAGAGGCCTTTGCCTAAGCAGTAGGATTATGCGGGCTAACAGTATCGGTAACAGTGATTTTTTTGACGCTCTGGGATGCACTCAAGACTTAAAATCCTGCCTGTCCATGCTAGGACAGGGACATCCTCTCGGTAAGAGGGATTATCACAACGCGGGCCCAGGTCTAGTTGGTAGATGTCACATGTCTTCGAATTTTTGGTTCTAGGACATGTCGGTTTCCTCATGATGTTTTCCTTCACCGTTTTGAGAGCAGTGGTGATGAAATAAATTACATAAAGTAAAGCGCTTGTCTGGGTTTGATCCAACGACCTACAACTCTTAAGTCTCAGTTGTTACCACTTGACCATCCCTATCTCAAGATAACGGGTTCTATTTAGTCCCACAGACACGTATCTCGATGACACTTTATTTGTAAAATGGTGGTTAACGGTTCTTAGAAGACAGTTTTGAAAGGGAGTAAATATATTCTCATCCTCAAACTGGACAAAAACGAGACAAATCCTTTAACCCTTTTTCTGCTCGCTCAAATCCTAAGCACTGCACGCGCATTGCATAAGTTGTGACTCACAGTGTCATTGTCAAGGGGGCGCCAGACGGCGGCGGCTGAAGAAAGGACGAAGGGAGGGTAACCGTCGACGCGTGAGTCAGCGTTCCAGGAACGTAACGCAACGTTTGACTTGCTAATCTGCAGCGTAGGGAGAAATAATTTTGTTTGATTATTTTGTTTTGTTTGATATCGTTATAAAATTATACTGTATGTCTGGTGGATGACCTTTTAAAAGGTCGGGTGTGCAGTAACTGTTGGTACCTCTAACTGTGGTATCAGTCTACTAAGGGCATTGATTGACAGCGTCTCAAAAACGACTGCATTAATAGGGCGCAATGTGCGCAGGTGTCATATAGTTTCGTCAGTCAACTATCAGTCAGTCTTTTTAGGACATTGCTTTGTAAAAACCACTTCAAGTAAATGCGCGTAAGGTTGAATTTGCAAAAAAATGTGACGTATAATTGGGGACAGTTTTGATTATTACTTTTGTTCAAGACTGTGCATCTTGGGTATTTGTAGTTCAATGACTAAGGGAAAAGTATTAGGAATATAACTTTGTTCTTTAAGGCGGTGTTTTCTTGAAAACGCTCAAAAAGGTGGTTTTTTAAACCAGTTTATCTCTTTAACCGTAAATAATTTTGAAAGCAAAAAACTATATGATATTTTCAAGTCTTTTTTGCATACAGTGACGCAATTCAAAACATAATTATCTAATCATACTTTAATGCATCAAAGTCACCTCTTAATTACTTATCTTTAAATTAGTTTATACCTTCAATAACAATTATAATTAAAAATATACCATACATTTCTAAATGCCAAACTGCATCCAGTGATGGATTATTTATTATTAAATAGTTAATATCTAATTTATACGATTTTATTTGCATTTTTACGACAATGCTTACTCATTTATTATAACAGATTTTAACCCGTTTCGGATTGCAATAAGAACTATTATCGCTCATACCGAAAATTTTTAAAGTTACCAGGGCCTTAAGGAATAGGTAGATCAACCTCTAAAACGAGAAATTTACCTCAAAATAAAACTAAATCGTCTGCTAAATTATATATTCCTCTCTTAAGCCCCTTATCTGCGTCAATTGTACCGAGGACTTTCCCAAACTATTTATTGATTAGTTTGCCTTGTCTCGTCGCCATACCTTTGGTATTTAAAATGAGTCTGCGAGGGAACTTTCCTCTTGAGGTATTTCTGCAAGCATCATCATCATCATCATCTGCCAAGTCTTTTCCCAAGTTCTATGTTCGGGTTGGCTTCCAGTCTAACCAGATGCAGCTGAATAAAAGGATTTCACATGGAAGGACTGCCTATCTGACCTCCACAACCCAGTTACTGGATACTGTCAGACTCTCGGGTTTCTGACGACCCGTAACGACTGTGAAAGATCTTCGAATGACAGCTGGGACCAGCGGCTTCGTGCTTTCTGAAGCACGCAGGGGTCTTGTTCTTGGTATGTTAAGATGGTCACCCATCCACGCACCGACCACAGCAAGCGTAGCTTAACCTGAACGATAGAACCATGCGGCTGTTGCTCTACTTAGCCACAAGCCCCTCAAACATAAAGTAATTTATAAGGCCATATTAACTACATTTGAAATAAATGTCTCCAAACCTGTCTTGTCTCCTTAGTCCCAGAACTTATTATACGCGCTAACACCCTCAAAAGAAAAAAATAACTGTCCTTTCTTCCAGCTGCTCTGCAAATATATTTAATGATACCTTTTTAGCACATTACTGTACTACAGACAGACAGACGGACAAATAAAGCATGAAGAAGAATATGCGTCATTATCTGAATCACTTTCTGAAGTATTGTATTTAGTGTTTCATGGCTCATAAGATGGGATGGGATGATCAGGAAAATAATTATGCCATTTTGGGTTAACTACGTACTGATGTAGCTAACCCAAATAACCTCTAGTAAATTCTGATTAACATGAGGTTATTTTTAGAGGGGCACGTATCGATCGATCCGGTTAAGCTACTATAGCCGCGGTTGGTCCGTGTATAGGTGACCACCTTCACATACCAAGACCCCTCCGTGCCTCGGAAAGCACGTTAAGTGGTAGGCTGTCATTTGTAGATCTTTAACAGCCGTTACGGGTAGTCAAGACTTCGAAAGACTGACATCCAGTCTTATCAAGGGGTATCGTATTATTTCGATGATATTTATTCACCAGCCCGCATGGTGGATGTCTGAGTCCCAGCAAGGAGAACATTATAGGCTCATTATGTATGTAAGTATGTAAATTCTTTATGTCAGTATGTAAAAGAGAATCTTTTACAAACACGCTTTATATTAGCTTCACTTGTATGTTTGTTAGTTTGTTTGTATGTTTGTATGTAACCCACTCCTTTGAGCGCTATTTTGACCCACTTTAAACGGTCAGATTTCATTGAAACTTTGTAAACTTGTCGAGGACCGATGACAATTGAATAATAAAAAATAAAAAATTGAGAAAAAAACAAAAAAAAAACGTTTCTGTAGTTAGCAGAACTAAAAAACAGAAAATAAATAATAGTTTAAAAAACTAAAAAACACGCTTTAAAAACCAAACGAAAAAAGGAGAAAATAATTTAATTCAATTAAAAAGCGTGGGGCGCTTGACATTAATTGATTATAAAAATACCTCAAAAAGCACCCCACGCTTTTTAATTGAATTAAATTATTTTCTCCTTTTTTCGTTTGGTTTTTAAAGCGTGTTTTTTAGTTTTTTAAACTATTATTTATTTTCTATTTTTTAGTTCTGCTAACCACAAAAACGTTTTTTTTTTGTTTTTTTCTCAATTTTTTTTCTTGGTATGTATGTATACAGGGTTACTTGTAATTCAACGTATATCCGTCAGTATCTGATAGAGGGGCCAGAATGCAACAAATTGAACAACCCATATGTATGGCCAAAATTCAATAGTTTTAGAGATATTAAATTGAGTAAAATGAAAATATTGGTAAGATATTATTCTTAAATCGCTCTTCATTTTAATTATTTTGTTGAATTAAGTAGGTACTTTTAATTATGTTCATAGCTTATTTGAAGTGCCAGCTACGATATAATTTTTTAATGTTACCCATTATTATTTTTTGGGTAAATATCGAAAAACCCTTAAAATTCAACCCTTAAATTATCTCGAAAACGATTGAATTTTGACCATACATTTGGGGGGTTCAATTTGTTGCATTCTGGCGCCAATATCAGGTCCTGACGGATATACAGCGAATTACAAGTAACCCTGTATGTGATGAGGAGGGCTGTAAGAGTTGTAATGAATGTTTGTGACTAAGAGAGTGATGAACATAAATGTTTGATGAATGGAGAGGGAGAGGGTGATCAAAGATAAAGATGGTTGAATTGTGTGAGGGGATAGAATGAATGAAACGTCGAGTGAATGATAACTTTATGGCTACCGGGACCAATTCGATTAAGTACCAGTTTCCGAATGGATTTCTACAAAAGTTTTTTTTATAACCCTTGTTGCAGAATCGGTTTATTACGAGTAAAACCTGACAAGATGTTACATGTTCATTGTGAAGAAGCCTGAAAGTGGCACCGATAACTGAAAAATTGTGTGGAAATCGGTTGTCAAGGTATGGGCATGTGACGGAGGAATTAAGAAAATGTCGTGAGGAAAGTTTTGAGTATAAATGTCGATGGCGAAAAGAGTAGGGGGTACCAAAGAAACAATGGATTGACTGTGTGGATGATGATATGGTTTGAAAGGGTGTGACTACGGAGAAGACGACTAATAGATAAGTGTGGAAGGAAAGGTTTTTTTGCGCCGACCCTAAATAAATTGGTATAAGCCCAGGAGAATGGTGATGTGATGACTGTTACTTCCATTACTCAGTTCTCATAATATTAACCCTAATTAATTACAAACATATGCAGCAGTTTAGTGAAGGAGGAAAACTAATTGTTTTTATTCTAATAATATTTATCAACGATTCCAATGAATTCGTTTAGTACAAAGGTTAGAACTTTAGCACGTGCGTCAATATGGGAATAATTTTGATCGTTTATTAGTTAAACGATTATTATTTACTAGCTTATCTGAGTATTGTCTTCCCAAACGATGATGGAAACTTTTCTAGATACAGTTTACTGGCTAAGTTTTCATCATCATCTTGGAAGACAGTCATTAATTTCAGCCAAAAGATATCCACTGCTCGACGTATGCCTCGCCCAAGCTTAGCTTCCCGCATCCAGCAGATTCCTGCGGCCTTCCCAAGGTTATCGGGCTACCTTGTGGGAGGCCTTTCAACTCTACGTCTTTCGGTACACGGCCGCTACCCCTGAACCTTTCGGCCCAATCGCCATCTGTTCTGCGAGCAATATGCCCTGCCCACTGCCACTTAAGTTTGGCAATTCTTCGGGCTATGTCGGTTGCCTTGGTTATCCTGCGGATCTCTTCATTTCTGATTCGATCGCGTAGGGAAACTCCGAGCATAGCCCTCTCCATTTCCCTTTGGGTGACTTTAAGCCTTCTGATAAGGCCCATTGTGAGCCACCACGTTTCTGTGCTATAGGTTATCACTGGCAACACACACTGGTCAAAGACTTTTGTCTTGAGATACTGCGGTATTTGGGACGAGAAGAAATATCTTCTCGTCCCAAATACCGCAGTATCTCAAGACAAAAGTCGGACTCGGCTGGGCAGCGTTCGGGAGGCTTCGCACTAGCGAAGCCTCCCGAACACTGCCCAGCCGAGTCGGATTCGACGATTGACCTCTTTCTCGAAGTTGGACCTACCTAACTGGACAGTTTGTCCTAGGTAAACGTACTCGTCCACAACTTTAAGTGTAGCACCTCTGATCGTCACGAGAGCGGGTGTTACATGGGCATTTGACATGACCTTTGTCTTGTCCATATTCATTTTAAGACCCACTCTTTCAGAAGCTCTATTGAGGTCATCAAACATTGCAGTGAGGTCCTCCCCCATGGTCTCAGCCATGACAACTATATCATCGGCAATCCTAAGTAGGTTGACAGCCGGTTGGAAGTAGGCCTTTTAACTTTAGAGTAAGTCAGTCAATAAGGTTGTGGTAGGTGATTGCTCAGTAACACTCATAGACTAAAGGCTCTTTTAATCCATATATCACAAACATGATCAGCCTATAAAGTTCTCACTCCCGGTACACAGGCCTTCCAAGCCTCAAATTCACTCGGTTTCTGTATTTTAAGAAGTACGGCGTCTATCTCTTCTTTCCGCTGTTGTACCCGAGTCTCTTCGTAATAGGGATGGTAGGGTACAGTAGGCTGGCTGTGCGGAGGGACATCGCGCTTTGTAGCTTTGTGTTTCGGGTGCTGCGTGGTTGGCTGCACCACCCCGAACTTCTGGCAGAGCTCCCGCTGCGCACGCCAGCAGGATGCGGTGGCGCGCGTCACCCGACGCCAACGCTACTGGAGCCATCCTCTAAGACAAACCTGAACAAGTTTTCCCCCTTGTCACGAGCCATAAGATTGGTCAATATTATTTCTATGGAAGTTGATGTATTTCAGTGCAGCCTGAAGAGGTTCACAGAAGTAGCACTGAAGTGCATTGAAAATATTTAATATTGTGTTGTTTTCATGTTATTTTTTTTGTTTATTTTGTTCATTAACGTTAGTAAGATGAGTTTTGAAACTTTTGTTTTAGTAGTAACATCGCATTGGCGCATAGCTGTTAGGGTGTTATGTACGAAATTTAAATAAATTAATAATTAATCACCCCACGTAGGCCCAGTAAGCGGATGTCATATGTATATCTTCCAAATTTTGGTTCTAGGACATGTCGGTTATCCCACGATGATTTCCTTCACCGTTTTGAGAGCAGTAGTGATTAAATAATTTACACAAAATATAGTGCGTGCTTGGGTTTGAATCCACGACCTGCAACGATCCGTAAGTCGCCGCCGTTATGCACTAGGTCACCATTGAACCCCGATATAATATTTATTCTTTATTCTTCATACATTTTGGAATTCAAAAAGCACAAGTTTTATAGTTAAAATCTTAATATAAATAAAAATAAAATGAAAAATAAAATAAAAATATAAATCTTAATAGTTAATATTACTTTGAAATATATGACGCGTAGTCTAGGTCCATTAGAAATATCTAGCCACAATTTTATTTATGAAAATATACTACCAAACATACATAGTATATTGTGGTTTTACTAATAAATGTACCGAATATCCTCTGTGGATATAAATTATGGAATTTTACGTATAATATACGCGAAAACTTTCCGGGTACAAAAATCAGAAAATTCCCTGACTGTGGATTTTTTTTTGGACTTTGATTTTGATTACTTAGATTTTTGATTTCCAAAGAATGCCAAACTTAAGTGGCAGTGGGCAGGGCACATTTCTCACAGAACAGATAGCCGATGGGGCCGAAAAGTTTTGTAGTGGCGACCGCGCACCGTAAGACGTAAAGTTGGCAGGCCTCCCACAAGGTGGACCGATGACCATGTGAGGGCCGCAGGAGTCCGCTGGATGCGGGAAGCACAGAACCGGTGGAAGTGACGGAGCTTGAGGGAGGCCTATGTCCAGCAGTGGACGTCTTTCGGCTGAAATGATGATGATGATGACTCAGATTTTTTACTCATTTAAATACGTCATGAGATTGCGGAAAATTGTGTTCTGGACGAATTAAAAGTTCCATGCTTTAGTTTTTCTATGTGCTTTTATATTCATATTATACTAGTGGCCCACTCCTGCTTTGCCCAGTTTTTCGGACATGGCAAGAGGTGAAGATTTTTTAAATGAGGTATAGGTATGTACGTATTTACAGAACTTTTTCATGAAATAGTCATTCAATCGAGTTAAAGGAACTAAGAGGTTTATATTGATGGTTTAAATGATTAAAATTATGTAAAGCCATATTTATTACTGTCGCAAACCATATTTTAATTAACACACAACCTTACACTGACCTGCAAATTTCAAAACAACGTAAAAACATAATTTCGCGGGCTATATTGGAGCCGTCGTCGATTTGTGATTTACATTATATACCATTTTTTTTAACGTTTATTTTCCATTCAAATTAGTTCTGAAGTACGAGAGACAACCTAGGTAACAAAACGTAGGTAGGTAGGTTAAACGTAGTGGTAGGTTTTATTTGAAACCTGTTTTTGCCAGCGGCTTCGGCTTCGAAAATTATCCCACGGGAACCTACTACTGAGATAAAAAGTATCCTATGTGTTAATTCAGGTTACAAACTATCTGTGTGCCAAATTTCATCCGAATCCGTTCAGCCGTTTTTGCATGATTGAGTAACAAACATCCAAACATCTAAATATCCAAACATCTAAACATACAAACTTTCACATTTATAATATTAAGTAGGAAGATGAAAATAAAACACAAAATAACTAACAGTCATATTACTGATAAAACTGATAAAACAATACGGAAATCCCATACGATACGATCTTACGTAGTTAGTGACGTATGTATGAGTCACACTCAGGTTCTTAATTTTCATAACACCCCTGTATGAGTCACCGGTGTGTATACACGTCACTCTCTGGGAAAACTAGCTTTGGCGTCTTGTTTTAATATAGTGGTTAATTTGTGCAAAATAATGATGGTAGGTAGTTAAACTGACAGGATCTGGGTAAATTGCTATTTTCACGGAATATTTCGTGGTATCATATCCGTCCTCCCCATAAATTGATCTCATTTGATAATTTCAACCTAGTCTGTAGTGTAATGAAGTGTACTTTTTGCCAATTATAAATTGTTTATACGTTTTTTTAATTGTTCTAATATATTATAGACTGTATTTTGTTTGAAATATAAGTTATGTTTCCTTTATCTCAACATTTACACATATTAATTACTAAATCTATACATATAATAAAATTGTAACAGGCCGATGTCTGTACATTAAAGATATTGAAGAAAAAATAGTATGGGGGGTCTGTCTTTATTAGAGCAACAGAAGCCAAAACAACGGTTTTTAGAATTTTTGTCTGTCTGTATGTTTGTTACCGCATCACGCAAAAACCACTGCATGGAATTGAATGCAGTGTTCAATGATGTATTCCGAGAGGTCTAACTTAAAAAATAGGATATATATTATCAAAAAAAAATATTATCTACTTGATTCTAAAGTCCACGCGTACGAAGTCGCGGGCAAAAGCTAGTATGAGTATAAAAATATAAAAACATTTAAAAATATAAAAAAGTAGCCCACCGGTATCGGGAACAAGGGCTCCAGAGAGAGGAACCTCCTAACAATGCGAGTTATATTAGTATTAACTTGAAGTCATTTCCCTATTGGCTGCACTTGGTATAATATTGGTGATACAATATTAAATTTTTTATGATACTTGGTTATATTATTAGTTAGGGATTCTGAGGACTGTTAGTAATTCAGGCAATTTAGCATCATCTTAACATCACTTGGCCAGCCTTTTCCCAACGAATCTGCCTCGCCGTTTCCGAACTTTGTTGTGTTCGGCTTCTAGTCTAACCGGATGCGGTACTACTGAAATTTATAATCATCATCTGAAAGAAAGAAAGAATACCGTTTATTTGGACACAGTGGGTGAAACAAAAAATGAATAACAAAAAAAATGAATATAAATAACTAGGTCCAACAGTGTGTGCCTCACGGCTGCGCCAAAAAGGTTCATTTCAGCATTAATGCCAGACAGACTGATGCTGTCTGACGCTGGTTTTCTAATGAACCTTTAGGGACAAGTGACGAGGAGTTCAGTAAAACAGTTTCAACATAGGTAAATAAATATTTCTAACCTCTAATATCTGAAACCCCTAATACTTCACTGTTAGGAATATGTTCTTGTTGTAATAATATTACAATTACTGAGACAATATTGTATGATTCGTTTAGGTACTTCATAAACTCTGTTTTATTTACCTCGTCGAATCAAAATTTATGAGAAGGTAGACATTTCCAAAGTGATAACGCAAAATTAAAATCACACAAAATCACAAAAAGCTTATAAAAATAAGACAATCATACCTTTCAACCTCGTTTACCTTCGAACAATTAAATCATTTCATTACGACTTTGTCAACTTTAAACATTACGTATTGCTACAATAAGGAAGTTGCATAATTGTTTGACGTGCATGCAGGTGACCTTAAACTGTAAGTACGGGTGAGGACACAGAGTAGCTGTCAGAAAAGCGAACGATGCAAAATCAAAATAATATATACATGTGTAGTGAAGGAGCTTGTGGCTTATTAATAACAGCTGTACGGGTCGATCGACCACGTAAAGCTACGCTTGCCGCGGTTGCCCCCCACCCCTTCGTGCCTCGGAAAGCTCTTTAAGACGTTGGTCATCGGAAGGGGAAAAGTCTGACAACCAGTCTTCCCAAAGTGTTACAAAGTTATTTGGTTGTGGAGGTCAGATAAATAGTCGCTCCATGTAAAATAATGGTGTTCAGCTGTATCCGGTTAGATTAGAAGTAGTAAAAATCTAGGCAGATGATGAGACCGTATGTCGGCCATGGCGGGCAATCTCAACGTAGACTAAGCGTTTGGCGCGGGAAATATTATAGATGACAAGTGTGTGTGCAAACACAAGGGCACACACTCTTCCCTCACTCTCATGGTCCGACGGGACAGCAATCCGACACGACCGGAGAGAGATCAGGCGCAAGACCGATGGCTTAAGGTGGAAGCGCCAAGGTAGCCTGCGAAATTCAAATTTTGTTACGTTTTATGCAATGTCCAGGTCACTGTCAGGTTGTATGGTGATCTAAATATGATTCGCGACCGTATCAAATATGGCTTTACAGAATCATAATCATTAGAATCAGCAATACATCTCTATAAGTTCATATTACTCTAAAGAATGACTATTTCATGAAATTATGACATTTGAGGGCAATTCTAACTTATGGAGTTGTATTGCTAATTCTAATGATTATGATTCTGAAAAACCTTATTTGATACGGTCGCGAATCATATTTAGATCACCATACAACCTGATACTGACCTGCAAATTGCAAAAAACGTAACAAAATTTGAATTTCGCGGGCTACCCTGGCGCTTCCACCTTAAGGCGGTGAATTTTGAAAGCAAAAAAATATAGGATATTTTCAAGTCTTTTTTGCATACCGTGACGGAATTCAAAACATAATTAAACATAGTTTAGTACATCAAAAAAATCATCAAAGTCACCTCTTAATTATCTTTAAAACCAGTTTATGCCTTCAATGACAATTATAATTATAATTAAAAATGAACCATACAATTTCAAATGCCAAACTGCATCCAGTGACAGATTATTTATTATTAAATAGTTAATATCTAATTTTATACTATTTTATTTACATTTTTACGACAATGCTTGCTCATTTATTATTCGAATTTATTACAACAGATTTTAACCCGTATCGGATTGCAATAAGAACTATTATCGCTCATAACGACAATATTTAAAGTAACCAGGGCCTTAACGTGCTTTCCGAGGCATGGGTTATCACACATTCCAACTTCGGGTTGTTAATAGGAAATCAAAATGCTGTGGTTCAAAGCAACAATATGAAATCTGAAGAAGAAAATATGTGTCAAAGATTAAGAGAGTTTTTTTTTCAACAATCTGAGGAGAAGAAAGGGTCTTGTGGTTAAATAATAACATACACATGGGTCGATCAAAAGCACGTTAAGGAGTCGGGTGTCACTCATAGATCTTTGACAGTCGTTACGGCTACTCAGAAGCCCAGAAGTCTGCGAACCAGTTTTACTAAAGGGTATTGCGTTACCCAGATACTTGGTTGTAGGGGTTAGATATGCAGTCACTCTATGTAAAATACTGGTATTCAGCTGCATCTGGTTAGACTGGAAGCTAACCCCAACATAGTTATAAACGCTGCGCTAGGACGAGAAATCTGAGGACAAGAAAAGCATAAGATAGCATATTCGATGCATGTAATTAGAAACCAAATCTATAAAACACAGTCTAGTCGGTACTAATGCGTGCACTGATTGGACAGGTCCACTCAATCTGTGTGGTTCTTTCCTCGAAAGACCATTTCAGACACCAATCCACATGGTCTTCACATGATCTGACCAAGATTATGTCTGGACTTTAAAAGAGACTGTGACCTCTGAGTTTGTTTCGGCCTTTCTTCTCAGAGTAGTCAGATAGGAAACGCCGGCCTCATCTAGTTAAAAAAAATATGTTTGACGTGTAAAAGTGTTTGTACAAACCTACTTACAGAAATAAAATCATTTATCATTTATCAAACTTTAATAGACAAACATAAGTACTTAGTGCTAATTTGCATTTGAAAACCGCTGCTTAAGCCTTTTCGCTTTGCAGTTCCTATGTCCTCAGCTTATTTGTGTCTAGACTCGATTCCAGGAAAGGAACGATAAAACAAAGAAGTGGAAGTAAATTAAGTTAAGGTCGAGTTCATGTGTTGAATAATCCTATGTTAAAGAATTCAATCCGGTTTGTGACTGCAACGGGGGACAACCCTCAACGAATTTCATTTCATTTATAGAACTTAATTTAGTTTGATAGTAGGTAATCGGTGAATTTATCTTTTTAACTTAAATGCCCCTTAAAAGTGACAGTAGTTTGAAAGTTACAGAGAAACATATCCTGTTAAAAAATGTAAAATTACAAAAAAAAAATGGTGAAGTAATTCTAAAACGCCTAATCTTCCCTTATTTTCAGTCACTATGTGGGGAGTGTCTAGGACCTAGTATTTAAGCGTGAAAAAAGAACTACAAACTTCTCTGCAACATTTCTCTATCTGCCTTTTAGTCTGTGCTAATTATGTTTTTCTTTTCTTCTTTCGATATCTCCAATCTGCTTAGAATCACCGCCTATCCGCTTTAGTCTGTTCTAAATAAATGTTTTAATATTACCAATCCGCCTTAGAATCACCGCCGGGCATTTTGCTCCGCTCTGCTACGCCTCGCTCCGCTCGCTCCGTGTCCTAAGCTCTTGCTAGTCTAGACTGTATTCCGGGAAGGGCACGACAAAGTCGAACGGAGTCCAAATGATTCAACAATTAATAACGGACTGTTGCGTCATAATACCAATTTGTTTTTACGATCTTATGTGTGTAGCAAGTTATATGTACCTAATTAACTAGACGACAGTTCGCTGCTATTGTTTTATGTATCAAGAGATAGGTAATACATATTATACTTGATAGAATAATAGCTTTGTTTGAAATATTGTATCGACATAAGCTTTGTAGAGAGATGCCTAGTCGTTGATACATATTTTTTTACATGCACTATGAAACCACGTTCGCATGTTCTCGATTTGCAACTCTCGGTATTGAACAAAGCATTGAGAATGCAACAGAGCGCATTTTTGCGTGTCGAAAATATATACTGTTAGATTTTCAGTTCTCGCTAAGCAGTGCGAGTTTTGTGAGAACCTTCATGATACCTATTACTTCAAAGGTGTTAGAGGTTGCGCTTTTATATCGTTGGGTATCTTGATAATATATTACAGGTCCCATGCAGATATCTGCTGTTTTAACTGACTTCAAAAAGAAGGCGGTTCTCAATTCGTAATTTTTTTGGTTTCGTGATATCATCGGCAATTATGGATCTAATATCGAAAATTATTTTTGGAACGAAGTTCCTTATCGCGCGTTGTGAAAGGGGGCTACACGGAAAAAATTCTTACGAAAAGTTGTCACGACACTTTTTGCTATAGTAAGGTATTGTATGCCGTGCGGCGTGCGCATGTTTCTCTGTCTGTCTCTCTCTCTCACTTATAGAAAGCAAGCCAGACTGGCGGCAAGTACTGGCGGCAAGTACTGGCGGCAAGTACTGGCGGCAAGTACTGGCGGCAAGTACTGGCGGCAAGTACTGGCGGCAAGTACTGGCGGCAAGTACTGGCGGCAAGTACTGGCGGCAAGTACTGGCGGCAAGTACTGGCGGCAAGTACTGGCGGCAAGTACTGGCGGCAAGTACTGGCGGCAAGTACTGGTGGCAAGTACTAGCAGCGACTACTGGCGGCAAGTACCTACTGGTGGCAAGTACTGGCGGCAAGTACTAGCAGCGACTACTGGCGGCAAGTACCTACTGGTGGCAAGTACTGGCGGCAAGTACTGGCGGCAAGTACTGGCGGCAAGTACTGGCGGCAAGTACTGGCGGCAAGTACTGGCGGCAAGTACTGGCGGCAAGTACTGGCGGCAAGTACTGGCGGCAAGTACTGGTGGCAAGTACTAGCAGCGACTACTGGCGGCAAGTACCTACTGGTGGCAAGTACTGGCGGCAAGTACTAGCAGCGACTACTGGCGGCAAGTACCTACTGGTGGCAAGTACTGGCGGCAAGTACTGGCGGCAAGTACTGGCGGCAAGTACTGGCGGCAAGTACTGGCGGCAAGTACTGGCGGCAAGTACTGGCGGCAAGTACTGGCGGCAAGTACTGGCGGCAAGTACTGGCGGCAAGTACTGGCGGCAAGTACTGGCGGCAAGTACTGGCGGCAAGTACTGGCGACAAGTACTGGCGACAAGTACTGGCGACAAGTACTGGCGGCAAGTACTGGCGACAAGTACTGGCGGCAAGTACTGGCGACAAGTACTGGCGGCAAGTACTGGCGGCAAGTACTGGCGGCAAGTACTGGCGGCAAGTACTGGCGGCAAGTACTGGAACTTCGTTCCATCCGGGTGTCCCTTGACACCTCTCAAGTTTTTTTATGGATAGAGTATCTGATGGTCCCATATCATGTTTACATAGCAATTATTGGTATAAGAATTGGTGTGGGGAAGGTACCATAACTAAAAAGTGGAAAAAAAAATACTAAAAAAAACAAGCGACTTCCAAAAAATGACTACACTGACTTTTTTTTAGGAAGACGGTTGAAACTCTGATTGAATTAATAAATTCTGGTCTGTGTGTGACACAATGGGCTTTATGACAAGGCCAAAATTCACCGAAAAGGGATTGGACATATTCCCTATTTACATTACGTGTGGTACGTCGGTGATGAGCTGTTGAAATTTTTCATTGTTTTGGTTTACATACAGCATACTGGAGAGGGCTATGCTCCAAGTTTCCCTACGTGAGGGAATCAGGAATGAAGAGATCCGCAGGAGAACCATGGTAACCGACATAGCCCGAAGAATTGCCAAACTTAAGTGGCAGTGGGCAGGGCATATTGCTCGCAGAACAGATGGCGGATGGGGTCGAAAGGTCCTGGAGTGGCGCCTGCATACCGGACATAGAGTTGGAAGGCCTCCCACAAGATCGACCGATGGCTTTGTGAAGGCTGCAGGAATCCGCTGGATGCGGAAAGCACAGAACCGATTGAAGTGGCGTAGTCTGGGAGAAAGCCCTATGTCCAGCAGAAATCATGATGATGAAGATCTGTTTTGTGTTCTATTTCGTTGAAAGTGAGCTTTGACGTAATGATTATGACAGAATTTTGACGTCGTTCGAGTAATCTTCGTTTACGTATAACAGGCTCAATGACACTTCAACTTGATATTAGCTATGTACGTACTTAAACATAACCTGTAATTAAATAGACCGCATGACCAGAGTCACATACACACACCATATAATACAATGTTAACAGGAATTACATTATGACCTCTCGGAATTCGATAACTGCCAGTGTTAATGGAATTTTATTAGGATTTAATTTTAAAAATGAAATTTAAATATTTCGTTTACCTCGTACAACGCGGGATGCAGGGAAAAACCTGCGAGCTCGCGATTGTCAAACTGTAACGACTGCTAATATGTTACGTATTTCATAATCCTAAAATATGAGTCGGCATTCTCCAAAAATAAAATAGTGAAGTACTTTAAAGTGAATCTAGTTGATATTTTTTCCATACAAACTTCGGGAGTGTTTTACTCTACTGTTCGACAATGTTACTACATTGTCGAACAGTGGCGTTTGATGTACTTATCAAACATTAAATATGGTATGGTTTTGTCTCATTATTAATATAGTCTGTGCGGAAACGGAATACTAGAATAAAAAAGCCATTAAAAAGTTAGGAGCCAACAAAGATTCATTTTTCTTGCTAATTTCATCTAACTTTGGGTGTGTATAAGTACTTAATAAAAGAAATGTAAAATCTCCTATACAAAGTCGGTATCGACAAAGCTCAAATAAGTTCAATAAATTTTATTGGTCATTGATTTATGCAGTGGTTTTTTCATAAAACCCGATCTTCCGAAGGACTTTTCTTAATTTTTTACTCGCCTGTTTTAGTATAATGATCCTACATCTCACTCAATAACGTTGTGCGTGTAGACTAGCGTCTAACTGCTCATCACTAATACTATCTCTGTCGGACAAGATGCCTGGTGAGAAAGCGTGCTTTTTCGCCAGGCCCACCAGTGAGTTCGAGCGCGCGACTAGATTCCCCTTAAGGTGGAAGTGCCAGGGTTTTTTTTAAGAGAAATCGTCAATTAACTTCTCCCGCTTTAGGGCGGAGCGGGAGTGTCAGACTTTTACTGACTAAAACCCGTGTTCCGTCAGTTGCCTGTGTGCCAGGGGCCACGGTTTCTCTTTCAAACCACCCACACCCCTGGTAGGCATCGGCCCTTGCGGACCCCACCAGTTGGTGCTGACATCCCTTTGAGGCGCGCGTGGAACACAACGCGCCGTCGACCCGGGCTTGGTCCTTACTGGACAGTGTAGTCCGTGACATTCGAATTTTCTTGCGTTTTTTTGCAATCTGCAAAATTATAGTCAGGTCAGGTCAGTGTCTGGTCTTATGTTGATTTAAATATGATTAATAAAATATTTTGTCAGGTTAAGCTACGCTTGCCGCGGTTAGTCAGTGGATGGGTGACCATCTTTACACACCAATATCCAGTGCCTTTGGAAAGCACGTTAAGCCGTTGGTCCCGGCTGTCATACGTGGATCTTTGACAGTCGTTACGAGTCGTCAGAAACCCGAAAGTCTGACAACCAGTCTTATTATGGGGTATCGTGTTATCCAGTTTTGTGGAGGTCAGATAGGCAGTCGCTCCATGTAAAATACTGGTATTCAGCTGCATCTGGTCAGACTGAAATCTGACCTTAACATACTTGGGAAAAGACTGGGCAGATGATGGCAGATGTGTAGCCACAAAAATAACAAATTATAGACTATCAAATTAATTCTTGTCGATGTAGTAGATATGAATTGAAAAAGTCTTACCTGTATTTGTATCCACAACCTCGTGCATGAGAGGCGAGGCCTTGACCACTGGGCCATGCCATCACGATATATAGTTTAATTATTATAAAAATTCATATAATTAATCAAATGAATAATCCAATGGTAGGGACATCGTAGAAAAACCTATCACTATGGTTCATGGTACATGATTCTGGCCCCCAAACAAAATAATTTTGGGGAAAACAGCACATTTTTACGTACTTATTAGTTTCGAAAAAAAAAATACGCGTGGGTATACGAATCATGTACTGAATCAAGGTAACAGGTAGTGCATCGATGTGCTTGCCACTCTGTAAACTTTTTGAGATGTGAATTTAAAACTTTCAGTAACTCTGGCCATTTGTTATCAATGAACATTGACCTTTCAGCTATATTTTAAACAGGAAACATATGTACACGTCACATAATTATGTGAATATAATTAACTACAGTTCCATGTAACAGATGTTTTGACATGAAATATCCTTATTTACCTACGTAGAAATATTATATACGTACCAACTCTGATAAAAGTTACCTGCGACATATTGGTTTGGCTTGATTATGCCTTTGAATACGTCATTCGACTTAACAATAACGAAACATAATGACGCCTTACAATTAGTAGATTACCAAAACAATCAAAATTAACAGTTACGGTATCAATGATCGAACATCCTTGCACAAAAGCGTTTAAAGACTTGGACCCCTAATGGTATGAGATGATTCGTTCAATTATACGCTTACCAACAGTGGTGTCCCATTGGCAGCCCCGAATCACAGATAGGCGCTTTACTTTGTGATAATTATTTCATCACCATTGCTCCCAAAACGTTGAAGGAAAACGTCTCGAGCATGTCATCATCAACCGGCATGTCTTAGAACCAAAAAAATCGAAGACACGTGACATCTACCAACCCGCACTCTAGACTGGTCATACACGGTTACCTAGAATTAACCCATTCACTCAATCAATCAAAATCAAAATATTTTATTTCACATAAGCCTGCATGGGCACTTATGAAACGTCAGAAGCTGGGTGCAAGGTTCCAATTTATTGTTTCCTATGGAGAAGAGACGGCAAGAAACTCCACGGTTACTCTTTTAAAAATAATTGACTTTTACAATGATTTCAAATTACAGTGATGATAGGTATGGGAGGACAGTGCAGGCCTGTCAATAAGTACCAGGTACTAGAGGAATGAAAATACAGAATAGAAAAACGTCTACAAATCTAGTCTCTAAGGCCTACAACGTTCTCTAATTCACAATATGTAAAAGAATCTACCTATATAAAAAGAACCTATTTGAACCAAGTGACATGATTTCCATGACAATCACTAATAATAAATAGTCAAAATTAAAATTGATGTATAATGTCAAATAATGACGAGAATATGTCAAACATTGTAAAAAATTAAATGAATAAAAATTAACATTGTAATTTGGGAGCAGTTAATAGACTTTCATACAGTTTTGCTGTTAATGAAGTACGAGGGAAGCCACATGTGCAGAAGGAATTAATGCCAAACTTCCCTGTCTTCAACGTAGTCTTTTATCTTATAATATGCTTTTTTGATAAGGGCACGTTTGATGTGAGTTTTAAACTTTCCATTGACCACTAAACTTGAAGACCTACAGCGCTCGGGAAACCCAGACTCCGACAAGGCGTTCCACTCCTTACCAGTTCGCACAAAAATGAACAACTACTTTAAAGCTTATCTGTTTAATTATTATGTCCATTTTCCCATACCATGACTGGTTTTCAAAGTAGAACCGCATAACACCTGATGTGGTTTCTATGACGTCATAGAAGAACCAGTTAAGATGCACACTCACTCTGTGGCCTGTTTTAAGATCAAACATGGTCATTAGCATTGTTTTAATTATTGTGAATCATGTGTTTTAGAGCTAATAATAAAGGGTAATAATGTAAAACTTTACGGTGGAAATAACGTAAGGAAATTGCATGTTATGACGATTTTATATTATTATGCATACTGAATTTAGTGCCGTCATTGTTGAGCCAGACCGACTGTCTAGTTTGGGGCTCACAGGCAAGTAATAAACAGGTCAACAGGGCCTCAAGTCTGCTATTACAATAGTGTCAGAATGGTCTATCATTGATTTCATAATTGTTGATTTTGACAAGTTTGGTAATCTAATAATATAATGGCGTCATTATGACTTTCCAATGGTCAGCCACTGATACTCCATTGAAAGAAATGGCATTTATTGGCAATCTCGTACATAATGATAACACTAATAAATAATATGTAAAAATGTATATAAATGAAATCTGGCGTGGATAAATGTTCAAATTTAGTAGTAGTTTTTCGAAAATCATTTCTACTAACGGGTTTTATAATAATGGCAATACGACAATACCATTATAAGTATTATAACACAATTATATTGCGACACCATTGACCGACCCATGATCGACCATTATGAACTTAGCAGATTACGAACTTTTAGCAAAATGACAATGAGATCGTGTTGGAATGACGAATTTATAAAAATAGCAGACTTGAGGCCCAGGCAGATCGACGCACAAACTATTACCATTTAATGCATGATTCTGAACAATCGAAAAATTTTAAGGACGCTGATGGTAGCGTCCCCAAAAATGAATATAGTCAACAGACTTGAGATGTATCACATGTAAAAAGTCTTAGATTATTGATCATTCTTTACCTATAGTGACGACTCTCAAAAGTATAGGGTTTGCGCATTGGGTAAAATTTACCCCATTCCAAAGTTAAGACTTATGTAATGTAATGTAATGTAATGCACCGATCCCAGCGTTGCTTGACTCGATTAATCGAATGAACCCCAAGATTCACATGCTTCATGGTGTTACAGAGGACATTGCATATCAAGAAGCAGACCGGGGGGCGCGGTAATGGTCAGGTAGACGTGCCCTTAGGATAGGAAAGGATTGCGAGCCTACCGGATAGGCATCCTTGAGTAAGCATTGGACTAGTGGAGAGACGGGTGGTATTTATTTATAGGAGGGCATCTTTTCACCCCATTCCAAAGTTAAGACTTAAATGTTAAAATATATTTGTGATTGCATCAACACGTGCAGTCGCAACGGTCCAGACAGTATTATATTAGTCTGTTTCGATTCAGAATTAAGAGGTCGGTTCCCATGCCGCTTTTATTTGGGTCACAAAGGGGTTTCGTAGATTATAAAAACTGGTCTAAATGTCGATGCAATTTTGTGAGAAGCTCTACGGTTCAGTACCTATATTTTCTTTAAAGCTTTAATTTAGTTGTATTTGTGTAGGTACAGCTACTATCTTCTACACAGGAAAAGTTTTTATCCAATGCGCAAACTTTAACCATGAATTCAGCATACCATTCTAGACACCCCAGCGAAGAAATTTTTCGTCGGTTTTAGAAAAAAAAATCGCTTGTTTCATAGAAAAGTGCAATATCTACGCGGTCAAAATGTATGGATCAAAATGCAGGACGGGGGCTCTCGGTATACAAAGATGGTCACCCATCCACAGACCGACGGCGGCAAGCTTAGTTTAAAACCTGATAGCTCTATCCATGCGCCTGTTACTACGTAGCCACGAGCCCCTTAAAATCATAATGACTTGCATAATTGTACAATAAAGGCTTGTTATATTAAAGTTCTAGGGTCTTTCCTTTGTATATTATTTCTATTGAATTATTAATTATTAATCAGTGCATTTGTGAGCGAATGCATTATTGCGTAAGCTCGGAATGACATGCAGAAATGAGTTGTTGCAATTTGATATCATAATGTTAGTACATTAGCTATGGCTGGCTGCCAGATGATGGGTGATATTTATTGCCTTTGCTTCTTTTTACACGCTTTATATTAGCTTCACTTGTATGTTTGTTTGTATGTAACCGACTCCTTAGACCGCGATTTTGACCCACTTTAAACGGTCAGATTTCATTGAAACTTTGTAAACTTGTCGAGGACCGATGATAATTAAATAAAATAAAAAAACACGTTTTTGTAGTTAGCAGAACTAAAGAATAGAAAATAAATAATAGTTAAAAAAACTAAAAAACACGCTTTAAAAACCAAACTAAAAAAGGAGAAAATAATTTAATTCAATTAAAAATCGTGAGGTGCTTGACATTAATTGATTATAAAAATACCTCAAAAAGCACCCCACTTCTTTTTAATTTGTTGTTTTGAGTATAGCAAAATTGGGCTTAGTTGAGCTACAGTTGCCCAATTAAGAGCAGTGTTGGCCAAGTGGTTACGTGCCGTATATCTGTACCATACGTATTTCTGTAGTTATCGTTTCGCCCACAAATTAATAAACTCCATGCGAGTTGCCCATCATCGTCATCATCATTATTTCAGCCGGAAGACGTCCACTGCTGGACATAGGCCTCCCCCAATTTGGGTGGGCTTGTCATAATCGCAACGCTTGGCAGGCAGGTTGGCGATCGCAGTATGGTGGTAAAATGCATAGAGAACGCTGCTGCCCATTCTCTAGTAAGTCCCTTAGTCGCCTCTTACGACACCCACGGGAAGAGATGAGATGGTGCTATTGTTTACGTGCGGCACCACACGGAACAGCGAGTCGCCCATAGAAAATAATATATTGTGTAAAAGTGTTGATTCGCCCGATTCGGGCCACTCGCCTAATAAGCCGTTTGTTTAGGGCCTTTTAGTTGCACATATATTTAACAAAGCTGTTTTCAAATCTAAGTCAAAACATGACACATGTAACTACCTATATTGTTATGATTCTGACACGCCCTATGTTACACTAGCTTTCAGGCACGTGCCAAAAAACACGTTCACACAGTTCAAAGGAAAGTAATTAGTTTGTTTGAGTGACATGTTGAAACAACAATTATAAAACGGTGTTTTTATAAAATTTTCTTTATCTACAAACTATTTTGGTTCATCTAGCAACCATTTTCTTCTGTCCATACTTTCTCCAAAGGAAAATACTTAAATTAAAACAAAAACGTTCGACAATGTAATTTATACGTTAAGGAGTTTTTTATTTTACTTTCAAAAGTTTTATCCACGTCCTTCAAAATGGTCTAATAAAACAAAAATTGCCAGCAACAAAAAATACAGCAAGGGGTTCTAAAATCAAAATTCAAAAAACAAGTTCCCCTTTCAAACTCGTACGAAACCCTAAGACTGCAGCCACATAGACAGTTGTACTAACTACAGAAAACGACCTTACGTAACGAACCTTTTCATCGTTTTTGTTAAGAAACCGGATGATGCTCCAGTCTATTATAAGTTCTAGGAACATGCCAGACGTTGGTGTAGGTCATGGGGACTTTCGAGTCACCTTTCAGGCAATGAACTGGGGACCTTCGATGACCGACGACGTAATAGGGAAGAAATTTGAGCAGTTTTTTTGCGCGCCTGGATGGTTCTGTGTCTGGATTAAAAGGGGCAAAGTATTTTTTTTTGTCATTGGTTTTAGATTTTTAAAAGGCATATTATTATTTGTTGTGTTAGAATGGTTTAGAAATATGTTTTGTTTCTTGAGGTACCTTAGGTTTAATTATTATTTTTTAAAGCTTAAGATCTTATTGTTAAGGCAGGTGGTTTGTAACAAAACTCAAGTCTAAAAGCTCTTAAAATTAACTTTCTTGGAATTTCCGATTCCATCGGTTTTAAAGAGTTTTGTGACTACATATTCTTTATATACGCGTGTCTGTCGCAAAAAACTTCTTCTAATAAATGATTATTTACAATTAGGTACTATTTAAAAGAGTAGTGTACTCATACTCATTATCAATACTTTATTGCATTCCATAATGTGTAGGTACATATAACAGTTGGTATGTTAAAACATCGAATCAATTATGGACTCTGTCGGGCACAGCAAAGTTAAGTAGTTAAGTAGTTAGTGTACAGTAGGGTAGAGTGGAGGCCACAACACCACGCAGAAGCCCACCCATGAGATGGCCTGACCAAGTCCACAGTAGGTGATCCCTTGTATGAGTGCATATTCAATTCCAGAAATTGGTGTAAATGGCGAGAAATTCTGAGGACACATCCGCCGTGTCCTTGTGGAAGCGATCGGCGGCGGCGATCTCTCGCGTCCGGCCCTGGTCCGGGCCATGGTACGGAGCGAGAGTGCATGGGTAGCCGTCATCTCCTTCTGCGAAGCAGTAATGCTCGCGAAGAGGGAGGCGGTGCACGTGAGGGAGAGGCAAAATATGCGCCCTCACGGCCGTAGCCGCCGCGGGAGACGCCCTAGGCGTCGGGAATACCAGGCTGATTCCCGGCCACCGTAGGCGCGGGCTTGCGGATGGCGAGTAATGGGTAGCTCGCTGTCCGGTAAGGACCAAGCCCGGGTCGACGGCGCGTTGTCTTCCACGCGCGCCTTAAAGAGATGTCAGCACCAACTGGTGGGGTCCGCAAGGGCCGATGCCTGCCAGGGGTGCGGGTTGTTCGAAAGAGATACCGCGCCCCCTGGCACACAGGCAACTGAGGAAACACGGGTGAGTTTTAGTCAGTAAAAGTCTGACACGCCCTCCTGCTCCAACCAGAGCGGGAGAAGTTATTTGGTGATTTCCCACCCCAAAAAAAACCACATCAGTGCCTAGAAAATAAACTCCATGAGGACCTGACAAGAGTGTTACGAAGAACTACCATTTAATTTTTTTTATTAAATGCCATGATTCATACTATTTTTGTGTTGTCAATACAAAAACGGCTTATTCAATCGTGATGGATGAGACTTACATCACAGTATTGTTCATAGTTAGTTGATGACTTGTCCTGTGACAGTGGAAAAGGTCACTACCTAATGGTTACTCACGGGCATATGGTATGCCCGTGAGTAACCATTTGTGACCTTTTAGGGCATTCACCAGATGGGCGTATTTGACACGTGTTTTTAGTTATATTAAAATATAAAGTAATTAAACACAAAGAGTAACATAATTAACGCAAGACCTCGTACACCCCAATTAGAGTATGGAGTTAAAAGTTTAATACAATGTTCAAAACTATTTTTTTTAAAGCTAACTGAAATTATTAAGAAAAACGTGTCGACCCAAGCATTACTAGCATTTCCTGCCAGGGGTGCGGGTTGTTCGAAAGAGATACCGCGGCCCCTGGCACACAGGCAACTGAGGGAACACGGGTGGGTTTTAGTCAGTAAAAGTCTGACACGCCCTCCCGCTCCACCCAGAGCGGGAGAAGTTATTTGATGATTTCCCACCCAAAAAAAAAAAAAAGCATTACTAGCATTTAAAATTGAGTCTTATTTCTTCTGAACTAAGATTGATTTTTTTGACTCAATCAGTGGTGGGTATGGCAAAATACATAATTTAAATAAAAAAAAATTATAATAAAAGTAACTGAAATCGATTCAGTAGTCAATTAGGAACAAACTACTTTCAAGTCTTGCTTCCATTCTGTTACACCTTGTAGATATATAAAATTTGGTTTCAACACAAAATAGGGATGTAAGCTAATTTTTTTAAATCTGTTTACAATATAGTAATATAAGAATAAGCCCCAGATATTTATGCTGTCAAATTAGTTTAGTGTCATATGCTTTAACGACAAAAAAAACCGCACTCAAATCGGTTGACCCGTTTAAGCGATACGGTGCCACAGACAGACACACATAGCGGTTGGGGTTTAATAATAACTCGAGGCGATTGGTAGTAGAGCTTTTCTTTTTAAACTTTTAACACACTAACAGTAAGAATGGCTTTCTTTTCGACAGTTCAACAACTTTCTTTTTCATTTCATTTGTTAAGCAGACGCCCAAGGATGACATAAAGTGACCATATTGGTGACGTTCTTCAGAAAAGTTAGATGCGTAGTACTCTAGCGCGTATGACGAGCTCCCTAATTGCGTCACACGCGATTAATCATAATCGGTTTCATTTTGACAGTTCAACAATATTCATTGCGTTATATACGTTGCTGAGCAGAAATTTTTTTCGAACGTATGAAGCAATGGTTTAGCCATTTGTTTCAAAACGAAACAAATTATGATGAATCTTGAGTTACGCAATTAGGGTGCTGATGTATCAACGTAAACGAGGCAAAAGAAGTATGTGAGGATCGTAGGATGTTCCAGTCTGTAGTTTCTGCGTACCCCTATATGAAAAAGGCCTGAGTTTATTTGTGAGCAGACGAATTTTCGAACATAATAATGAATGACATAAAATAAAACCGACCGAAGTCTTTGACCAGTGTGTGTTGCCAGTGATGACATATAGTATTAACGTAGTCGCTCACAATGGGCCTTATCAGAAGGCTAAAAGTCACCCAAAGGGCATTGGAGAGGGCTATGCCCGGAGTTTCCCTACGTGATCGAATCAGGAATGAAGAGATCCGCTGGAGAACCAAAGCAACCGACATAGTCCGAAGAATTTACAAACGTAAGCGGCAGTGGGCAGGGCATATTGCTCGCAGAACCGATCGTCGATGGGACCGAAAGGTTCTAGAGTGGCGACCGCGTACCAGAAGACGTTGCGTTGGAAGGCCCTACCACAAGATGGACCGATGACCTGGTGAAGGGTGCAGGAATCCGCTGGATACGAGAAGCGCAGAACCGGTCGAAATGGAGGAACTTGGGGGAGGCCTATGTCCAGCAGTGGACGTCTTTCGGCTGAAATGATGATGGTTATGATGAAAACCGACCGCCGTAAATGCTCCTTAAACAATGATTTATTGAAATATATTTTTTGCAATATTAGGTAGGTAGTGTAAGTACCGAATTCAAGTGATGTGCGGTACCAACTGGGTTCGTACAAATTTCCTTCAAAATAATTCAGATTCCGATTTATATTGTGTTTTGCAATTAGTGTGCAGGTCTCTTCGAAACATCTTTGTATACCAACGTAAGCACATAAAAACGCCAAATCAGTAAACACCCTTAAAATCATTTACGTAAATAAAAAGTACGCAGAATTCCGATTCCTTTTTATTACTACACGGGGTTAAACCCAGTATTACGCTTTACTTCAAACTTTTGTGACGTACATTCAAGGTAACTTGTGATATATGTCACGTAGTTTTAAGGGCCATAGTATCCTCATCTCCCGTTTGTATGCTAAAGCACGACTGCCGCCCGCGCCCGCGCAGGGCCCCTCTGATCCTTTATCTCAAAATGGGGATATTCCTTTGATTAATTTATAATTGTGCTTCGGCGATTCTGTGGTACCTCTAACTATCTATTTTTCAGTGTATTTTTTTTCCAAATAACGAAGCCGTTTAGTAGGAGTATGGAATAGAAGCCAAAATATTGCGTGTTGGAAAATATTTTTTACAGCAAAAGTATTAACCATACAAAAAAAGTACTTTGGGCAAAATGATCTATATGAATCTATAGCAAAATCATATATTTTTCAAATCTTCAAGACAAGCCGTTATTGAGCAGTAGGGTTCATAAAGTGACCGTGTTACGCTACCGAATGGGACGTAGGCCCTTAAGAGCGTTAATTACACGCGGGGTGGCAACAACGCATTTATAGTAGCTTTTCGTGATTATTTCATTAAATACAAACAAAAGCATTAGCACCTAGATCTTTAGTATTTATAATATTTTTAACATTTACTCTTTAATAAAAATATTTAATCGTACTAAGTAATGCAAATAGAAAATAATTGACGGTTTGTCGATTTTTATAAGTAAATACCAAAATAACTGTTAAAAAAATAGCATTGAAACTTGAAAATACCAACGATCTATTGCATGGCTGAAAAAAATGTTTACTTTTGTTTGTTTTAATGAAATAATATCGAAAATCCGAGATAAATGCGGCCGTTGCCAGCCCGCGTGAGGAGAACGCTCTTAAGGTGAACCTAGTCCACATTTTTTGCATACAAACTTCGGGAGTGTTTTACTCCACTGTCTGACATGGCACATCCAAAGTAAAATATGATATCGTTTTGTCTCATTATTAATATTGTCTGTACGGAAACAGAATACCAAAATAAAAATCTATTAAATATTATGAGCCAACAAAGATTCGTTTTCCTTGCTAATTTTACTTTACTTTGGGCGTGTTTAAGTAATAAAAGAAGTGTAAAATCTCCAAAACTAAGTCGGTACCGACAAAGTTCAATAAACTTTACTGCTCATTGATTTATGCATTGGCTTTTTCATAAAACCCGATCTTCCAAAGGACTTTTCTAAATAAAAACGAATTTCTTACTCGAAATGATCCTGCATCTCACTCAATAACGTTGTGCGTGTATACTGGCGTCTAACTGCTCATCACTGATACTATCTCTGTTGGACACGAACCCTGGTGAGACAGCGTGATTTTTAGCCAGGCCCACCAGTGAGTTCGAGCCCGCGACTAGGTTCCCCTTAACGTCTTTCTGAGGCACGGAATTGAAATACATAGTAACTTAAATAATAATATAAATATAAAGTGTCATCCAAAACATATTTATCTGCGACCAGATCATATAACAATGACATTAACATTGTTGATGACGTCATTTCGCACAAGTTCGTCGTGCTGCGATCAGTAGAATGACATGCATAATTTTGTTGCGAAGCTTCGTGAAAAAATTAAGAAAAGTCCTTTGGAAGATCGGGTTTTATGAAAAAGCCAATGCATAGATCAGTAACCAATATAGTTTATTGAACTTTTCGATTATTGAACTTTGTCGGGCCGACTTGGTTTTGGAGATTTTACACTTCTTTCATTACTTAAACACGTCCAAAGTTAAGTAAAATTAGCAAGAAAAACTAATCTTTGTTGGCTCATAACTTTTTAATACGTTTTTATTTTAGTATTCTGTTTCCGTACAGACAATATTAATAATGAGACAAAGCGATATCATATTTTACTTTGGATGTGCCATGTCAGACAGTGGAGTAAAACCTCCCGAAGTTTGTATGCAAAAAATGTGGACTAGGTGCACTTTAAGACAACCTACGTCATAAAAGTGTTCGACGCAAGCGCAGGTACAATACCGTTTGCTAATACCCTTAATCGCTATTATAAGTTGTGGCCAACGGGTTTTTAGGCTATAATATAAAGCATAACATTAGGTTGGCATAACTTTTAATTTGAGGGTGCATAGTTTACCTACGTTTACGGCATGCAAGGACAAACTGACAGACGAATGGAGTTGTGTAGAAGGGTTTCAGAAGGCTTAGTTAGTGAGTCATTGCAAAATCAATATAATTATAGTAGATTAGCTTTTTCGTGGAGGTCAAAAATTATCCCACGGGGACGTACAATCGGGATAAAAAGTATCCTATGGGTTTTCCTAGGTTACAAACTATCTATGTGCCAAATTTCATCCAAATCCGTTCAACTTTTTTGCGTAATTGAGTAACAAACACCCTAACTTGTGTATGTACCGACTAGTCGCTGACTAGTCGGGAAAGCCGACTAGTCGGCCATATTTGTAGTCGACGATTAGTCGGCGACAAGTCGGCTAAAACTGCCGACTAGTCGGCCGATTTTTTACTCGTATTATTATGCTTAAAATTTTTAAAGGATAATTGAAATGAAATTGAAATCTTTACTGTTATTTTTTATTATAGAATCAGTTTTACAGTTTACTTTCAGTGCAATCTAGTCAACTCAACCGAAAGCAACGATCGGCTTGGCCGACTAGTCGGCCGATTAGTCGGACGTTTTGCAGCCGACTAGTCGGCAACTCGACCAAACTCATAGTTGGTAGTCATATTATTTAAAAATAATATTAATATTAACATATAGTAGGGAGTAGGACAGTAGGATAGGATAGAAAGATGAACTTATAGAGGTATGAGGAACAGGGTGTAAAGTTCACTCATACTCTATTGAAAAGGGAGGATCCTCCGACCAGACGGGTGTTGTGTCTGGTGGGCAACTGCCCGACGGTTGATGTCGGGAAGTTGTACTCATCCAAATCGCGCGGTAAACTTTAACTGCGCGATCTAGGCTTTCTATGACGTGCGTCTTTGCGTAGTTCGCCTGTGGCGTTGTAGATGGTGCCACTTCTCTTTTTGTATTTCTACATATTGTTGCGAAGTATTTTTCTGTAGTGAGTCAGCGTGTTTGGTTTCGTGTAATTATTCGTCTTTTGCTTTTGGAAGTCGGTTGTTTTTGTTGTGTCATGAAAATGTTCTCAGCTGAACTATGGTCTTATGGCACTCTACCCTAAAGCTTAGAATCGCTTGCTACTTTTAGAATGTATTGTTTTGTCTGAGTAGAAGACATAATATGTTTTTTTAATAGTTCATGACTTTACTTCTTCTAGAGGGCGCCATATTTGCTTTTAACCAGAGGACGCTTCTAACGATACCTCATTTATCAAATTATGATAAGTAGTTTCGAAGTCATGAGGGAACAGATGATCATATATACATACGTACATACCGGTCAAAAACATAACCCTCCTTTTCACTTCGCCGTAGTCGGGTAATAAAAATTACTAACTGGCACTTCTGTTTTCTCTGTTATATCTGTGGCTGGCATGAAGGGCCAGACAATGGCAGGTCACCTTGTCGGTCGTTGCACGCTTGCATAATGTTTTTTTGTCCGTATTTCGAGCCAATCTCGGGAACTGCGCCGCTTTATTGAATCATCTTGAGAGTTTCAAGGATGTTTTTGTTCTTAAGTGGTATTTAAGAAGTTTATTTATTAAATAACGAGCGTAGTAAATAGGCGGGTAGTTTGATGTTTTTGTTTATTTTTGTCTAGCTGGTAATTGCTATCTAGTCATAAATCATTCAGAAATAAATGAATTAAAAGCGTAAATTGTTGCTGTAAGTGTTCATCATTCAATCTACATAGTATGCTATGTAGATTGGATGATCAGCTTATATAATGTTCCGACTACTGGGACACAGGACACAGGCCGCTTCTCTTCAAGGGGGAGTGAGTTGTAATCTACCACGCGGTTTTTTTTTTTTGGGTGGGAAATCATCAAATAACTTTTCCGTTCTGGGTGGAGCAGGAGGGCGTGTCAGACTTTTATTGACTAAAACCCACCCGTGTTCCCTCAGTTGCCTGTGTGCCAGGGGTCGCGGTATCTCTTTCGAACAACCCACACCCCTGGCAGGCATCGGCCCTTGCGGGCCCCACCAGTTGGTGCTGACATCACTTTGAGGCGCGCGTGGAACACAACGCGCCGTCGACCCGGGCTTGGTCCTTACCGGACAGCGAGCTACCCATTACTCGCCTCACGTCTCCCGCGGCGGCTAAGTCCGTGCGATTTGGTAGATGTCATGTCTTCGAATTTTTGGTTCCACATCAATCAATCACACACAATTCACCCATCTTTTCTTTGGCCTTTCTCCCCCCTCAAAGCACCGATTATAACACCGTGAGATTTACGTCGTCTTACGAAGGCGGTACCTACTCAATGCATCGGACATAAAATACTTATAGGCGCGTTAAAAAATTGTTACCATATTTTTTTAAGATAATAGATACAAAGAAAAATAAATACTGCTTTAGAATTATGAAACACCCTGTTAATAATATTTACGTTTCAAACGGTAAAAGATAACTATACCGGAGTTTTTGGCAGGATCGGGTTGGAACATATGTCGCACAAATTTTCATTTTAAATAGCGAATTAAATTGTATAATTTTGTTAGTAAATTATTCAATTTAGTTACATGTGAGTGCACAAGTGTAGTGAAGGTGAAAATAAGTGAGTAACGTGGACTTTTCGTGTACCCCCCAAGAACTCATATTAGGTTGTTGTAAAGTTACTACCGCTGTACAATAACTTTGACTTGACTGACTAAAGACGACTATGACTGTTTAATAACTTCTTGCCCGACGTCGGTCGGGCCATTTACTTGATCGAAAAAAAAAACTTGACACTGGCTAAATGCACAAACCGTGCGAACCAAAAACCCAAAAAAAAATACCTATACCTACCATTACATTCAAACATTCATTCCAACTCCATTACAGGTTGTTTTTAACTACGTCATGTATTGTGTCTTAATGCGCAAATGATATTATTTTTTTTTAATTATTGATATGTTTTTTGTTTTTTTTTAAATGAATGATTAGTTCTCATTGGATACATGAAATGCGCTGCCGTTGTAAGACGACTAAAATGTCACTGTGTATATTTTAGTTTCGGAATTCTGTACCAGGAAAATTCAAGCTACAAGTTGTAAACTTGTAACTTGTCTCAATGTAGGTAAATAGTTACTAACTTATTGTTTAATACAATATTATATTACCTAGATAACAAAGTGAGTAACAACAGAATAAATAGCAATTATATTAATGTTACTTGTGAAGTTAAAATCGAATAAAACGGCCCTATAATAATTTTTTATGGTATTTTGCGGTCTTAACAGGAAAATGTCAGGTCATCATATTGTTGTAATTGATTCATTGGCGCCGCCATGCCTTTTATGGTTTATCTCAGTTATTTATTCTCTTCTACGACAAAATATGAGCGCAAGCTGGCCAGTCCCGCTACCAAGCTTCCTGAATTGATAAATCTTTTGTTGGTATGCGCTAGAGCACCTACGCGCTACTGATAGGTAGGTAATTGTTCACTGCTAAATGGATTTATTCAACACTCTAACTCTTTCTATAATCTTTATTTGATATTGTAAAATGAATAATGAAATAATTGACATTGATACTAACATTTGTACCTACGCCTAATGACAAAGCATGGAGAACTAACAAAAATGTAACATCTCACACACTTGTGTAACTGTAACCTATGTTTCTATAATCTGAATTTGAATCTAAATATACAGGATGGAAATGTGGTGGTGACAGAAACACAGACCATCGAGGCACAGCCAGTTGGCATGGATTCAGTACATCTTTCTGAATCCCCTGAGTTGAAATTTTCATTGAAAAGTTCAATACCTACGCGATCAAAATGTATGGCAGAGCAAATATTTTTCTTCCAAAATTTCTACACTGGGGTTTATAGAATCATGCGCTGAATTCACGGCTTCAGTTTGCGCGTCGCTTCGTCCCTGCCATGCCACCCTGTACGCACTGGGCCCCAATTCTATATGGTTATAATGATTCCCCGCGGAATCTTATAATGTTCAAACTACGTCCATATCGTGTTTTGTAGAAACCAATGTAACCGTAAGGAATCGAAATATCATATTCCGAATGTTCAAAGACAATTTGTCGATATTATGAATATGATATTAGCAGAATTCGGGTGTGATCTAAGGAATTGACGTAGTTTTGAAGTAAGGACTCGTTATGTGGTCATAGTAATTAAGACCCTGAAAGGAGGAAAGCTGTTTTGAAATAAACACTACGTTTATCGATCACCATAAGACATATTCACATGTGACGTCAAACACTGGGCCCGCGTGGTAGGGTACAGCTCACTCCCTGGAGTAGAGGCTGTGTCCCAAACGTGGGAACAATAAAGATGGATTATGTTAAATAATAAAATGATAAATGATTTTATTTCTGTAAGTAAGTTTGTACAATCACTTTTACACGTCAATCATATTTATAAAACTAGATGTGGTCTGCGTTTTCTATCTGACTACTCTGAGAAAAAACTCAGAGGTCACAGTCTCTTTTAAAGTCCAGACATAATCTTGGTCACATCATGTAAAGACCATGTGGATTGGTGTCTGAAAGGGTCTTTTGAGGAAAGAGCCACAGAGATTGAGTGGACCTGTCAAATCAGTGCACGCATTTATCAGTAATCATGCAAATCAACTCAGAACTTGAGGAGCTGAACGATTTGACGAACAAGACCAAAGAAAGGACATTTGGGTAGGCTGCATAAATTACTCAAACTGACCAGACCATGACTAAAACTAAATGAGAAAAAAAAACCGAACAAAAATAACAAAAAAAAAACACCCGTTAAGTATGTCATGTAAATTACTTACCTGAATTCGAAGCTACGACATATAACTCGTAAGTTGCGGCCGTTACGGTGCTCTTACACGGGCAACTTTTGCTCGGCGACACTAATGGATCAATCTGGGTTAATTAAGTGGAGCAATCTGGAGCAATAACAATAAATTGCGGATATGTTTCGGGAATATTGCGTCTGATTGCTCCATATATTTCACATTTCTACTGCCTAGCTTTTTAAATTACTCCATATTGCATGGTATTGTGTGGCCGTATCTTTGGCAACAGGTTGCTGCACGTTGCCATTGCTCTAAATTGCTGGATGTAGTCGTGACGTCATAGTTGACGAGCAATTTTAATTCCTCGTGTAAGCGCACCTTTGCCACTGGTCCACCACCGCTCACTGCAGATTTGACATCATGCTAGTCAATTCTTATTGATCAACTTTACAGAAATGACGTATTAGGTCATGTAAAACTCCGATCATCATCTATAGCCCGAATTTACCCACTGCTGGGCCTCTTTTCATGTGCCAATTCCCATGCTCCTGTGCCAGCCTCATCCAATGTCGTCCGCAAATCTCCCCGCCGGACAACCGACATCTCATCTTCCAGTTCTTGGACGGTACTCAGTCAAAATCGTACTGCACCTGTCATCAATACGCCTTGCCAGGTGTCCTGCCCAAAGACCAAATAATAGGTTTCTTTATTACAAGAGGCCATTGAGCTTAGTGTCATCGTATTATCATAAAAAAACATGCATTTATATGAAAAGAAGACGATTGTAACACAGTGATAATAAACTACTATTTATAGTTTTAACAAACATGGCGGGTGTTTAGGGATACGCAAAATATTTTTTTGTCTCTGACACTGACTGAACAGGTCCACTCGAATCTATGTGGTTATTTCCTGAACAGAAAATGTCAGATATCCCCATCTACATGGTCCTCAAATGCCTAACACTATAGAAATTTATAAAAAAATATATAAAAAATATATATTTATTTTTATTCCTTCCAGAATAAAAAAAAATATAATCACTTTGTAAAGTATTATATTATTGTAACAAAATTAAATGTGCGTTGTGTTGGAGGAGGCCTATGTCCAGCAGTGGACGTCTTTCGGCTGAAATAATGGTGATGATGACGAATTATTGTGAATGTGAAGACGATGTGAGTCATTGTTTTTTTTTTATATATTCTCAGTTAGTTTTAATCTTAATCTTGATCTGGAAGTTTGAGTAATGTGTGCCTACCCAAATTGTTCTTTCTTTGGTATTGTTTGTCGAATCGTTGAGCTCCTTTTGAGCTGCATGTTAGCTGATAAATGCGCGCACTGACTGGACAGGTTCACTCAATCTGAGTGGTTCTTTCCTGAAATGTCCATTTGAGACACAAATTGCATTGCAATTTGCATTGTCTTGACATGATCTGATCAAGATTATGTCTGGACTTTAAAAGAGACTGTGACCTCTGAGTTTGTTTCGGCCTTTCTTCTCAGAGTAGTCAAATAGGACCTAATTTTGATGTTCGAAAAGTGCTGATTCTCAGCCTAAATTGAATAAATGGCTTTTGTTTTTGATTATGCTTCTATTTTGCATTCTGACCATAGTAATGAATGATCTTTTATGTTAAAAAAAAAAAAAACTAAAACACACATCGACTCATATTTTCTCTTTTGTTTTGGTCGCCTTGATTATTGAATTAGGTAGTTAAAATAAAAAATCTTTAAATAAAAATAATTAATTTAAACCCACCAACCCTGCTGCTATCCATCTGATGACCTTGGAAGGGTCCACCGCAGCCAGGGTCACCTTCGGGCGAACGACCGCTTACGTAACCTATTGCATCACTGCGCAGAAATGCATGATGTGATTGAAAGGATAGGGCTGAGCTATGGCGGCGATTTGGTATTTTAAATAATATTGAAATCCTACTAATATTATAAACGCGAAAGTTTGTAATTATGGATGGATAGATGGATGTTTGTTACTCTTTCACGTAAAAACGGCTGAACGGATTTGGATGAAATTTGGCACAGAGATAGATTATGACCTAGATTAACACATAGGATACTTTTTATCCCGGTAGTACGTTCCCGCAGGATAATTTCCGACTTCCACGCGGGCGAAGCCGCGAGCGGAAGCTAGTATATTATATTGTACATTGGAGCTTGTGGCTACAGCCGCACGGGTCGACCGATCAGGTTAAGCTATGCTTACTGCGTTTGGTCCGTGGATGACTGACCATCTTTACCTACCAAGACCCCGTGCCTTGGAAAGCACGTGAAGCCATTGGCCTGTCATTTCGCCGTCTGTTCCCACTGCTGGGATTCTCTTCGAGAGCGTGTGGGCTGTAATTCACCTCGCGGACTCCGTGCGGGTTGGTAGATGTCACATGTCTTCGATTTTTTAGTTCTAGTTCTACGAAATGCCGGTTTCCTCACGATATTATCCTTCACCGTTTTAAAAGCAGTGGTGCCCGTGTTAAGTGGCGGTTGGTAGGGCACATTGCTCGCAGCACAGATGGTGGATGGGGTCGGAAGGTCCTGGACTGGCGACCGCACACTGAAAGACGTAGCGTTAAAGTCTCTGACAAGATGCACCGATGACCTGGTGAAGGCTGCAGGAATCCGCTTGGTGCGAGAGGCACAGAACCGGCAGAAGAGGCGGTGCTTGAGGGAGGCCTATATCCATCATTAGACGTATATCGGCTGAAATGATGATGATGAAAATGCCTGTCTGAGTTCGAACCTAGGACTTTATATCTCGTAAGTCGCGGCCATTACCACTATCATCGATACGATGAAGAAGAAGTGCCAACCCTACTGCTCATATAAAAAGTGGACCAATCACAGCTGAGTATAAAACTACGCATGTAATTTTATTTGTCTGATGGTCTGATACAATGTTTTTTTGTGGGGCTAAGTCATAATAGCCGCACGAGTCGATCGATCAGGTTAAGTTACGCTTGCCGGGGTTGATCCGTAGATGGGTGATCATCTTTACATAAGTACCAAGAACCCTCGTACCTCGGAAAGCAGGTTAAGACGTAGCAGTAGTTCGACAGAAGCCCGAAAGTCTTGCAACCAGTCTTCCCAAGTGTTTTCGTATAATACCCATTAAATGGGCTGTGGACATTTGTCCTACACAAGTGTCTACAACCAGAAACAGATAGGCAGTGGTTCCATGTGAAATACTGTCATTCAGCTGCATTCAGTAACAACCCTAGGCCGGTAACAAATGGTAAAGACGACAAAAAAATCTGGCGATGGAAAATTCCTGAGTGCTTGGGGATTTTTTTTATTGCCAGAATTTTCTTCACAATTCTTAAATAAAAGCATCTCTTAAGGTGAATCTAGTCCACATTTTTTTAATACAAACTTCGGGAGTGTTTTACTCCACTGTCTGACATGGCACATTAAAAGTAAAATATGACATCGTTTTGTCTCATTATTAATATTGTCTGTACGGAAACAGAATACTAAAATAAAAACCTTTTAAAAAGTTAGGAGCCAACAAAGATTCGTTTTTCTTGCTAATTTTACTTAACTTTGGGCGTGTTTAAGTAATAAAAGAAGTGTAAAATCTCCAAAACCAAGTCGGTACCGACAAAGTTCAATTATCTAAAAGTTCAATAAACTTTATTGGTCATTGATTTATGCTTGGGCTATTTCATAAAACCCTATCTTCCAAAGGACTTTTCTTAATTTTTTTGCGAATTTCTTACCATAAATGATCCTGCATCTCGCTCAATAACGTTTTGCGTGTGGACTAGCGTCTAACTGCTCATCACTGATACTACCTCTGTCGAACAAGAAGCCTGGTGAGACAGCGTGATTTTTAGCCAGGCCCACCAGCGAGTTCGAGCCCGCGACTAGGTTCCCCTTAAATGGTTTGTGGACATTTGTCCTACACAAGTGTCTACAACCAGAATCAGATAGGCAGTGGTTCCATGTGAAATACTGTTATTCAGCCGCATCCGGTGACAACCCTAGGCCGGTAACTAATAGTACCTAATGACGACAAAAAAATCTGGTCATGGAAAATTCCTAAGTGCTTGGGGATTCTTTTATTGTCAGAATTTTCTTCACAATTCTTAAATAAAAGCATCTCTTAATACTTGTACTGGGAATACATTCTCAATGTTAAAAATGGCGTCACCACCGTACATTACTCACAGATTAATATTTACTACCTTTCATTTTACATTGGATGACGCTACGAGTTAAATTCGCAAACCGGGTTTGAACCGACAACCTTGCTTGTTCAATGATCCTTGTTACTCATAAGAACACACATTGTAATCTGTTAAGTATACTGTCTGTATGATTCTACGGGTGTTATGTTTTCATTCCGGGATTCTTGAGTTGTATTAAAATAGCCATAAAATGTGGCTAACAGTACATCCGGTATTCCTTGAGCATTAGTTGCTCGAAAAAATCATTCGGATTGAGAATCTTCTCCTTTTTTTTAAGTTGGTTAAACATATAAGCCGGTCTGAAGACTAGAAGGCTAATAAATACAGTATTTTACTCTATAGATATGAGAAAAAATCTAAAAATTTGTTATTGAGATAAAACATAAATTTTAAAATTAAATTCAAAGATTTCCGTTTTTTTTAATCTGTTTTTGAACACCATGAAATAGTAGCCGCCATTTTATTACGTCATATGGCGTGTCAATTGAACAACTTTGTACTTTTATTATTTTCGTAACCAGAGTAATTTTTATTTAAATAATATTTGACATTCAGGAACAGCAAACCAACGATAAGTAGAATAATAACAATTTTTTTTATTATAAACAATTATCATATTAAATATCAGCGCATTTGTCTATATAGCAAACTGACGTCATACCCACAGACCAGTATGGCGTCCACTCCGTCCAGCGTTTTCGTCAAATTACGCTCGAAATTTGAAAATGTAAAATTTAAATGCATTTTTACGGCACTAATCGATTAAATAAAAATGTTGTGTTTTTTAGTGGTTTATTAGCACTTTAGAATCTAATTAGGACACTTTTCAAAAATGGATGTAATACCTTCCTTTTGTAAGTACTTACATTTAGTCTATCAGTCTATGTTTGCCCAAACGTAATAATATCGCGGGGAGGATTTTTCGTGCACTGGATTTCGAACTCTTAGTGTTGAACCGAACATTGAAAATCCAACAGAGTACAGCGAAAAACACACTAAGATTTTCTACTTACAGAGCTTAGCAGTGAAGAAATCCCTGCGCGTTTATACGTCTGTGAGAACATGTACTTAAAGCAGGGTGTTAGTTCCTCAATTTTTGTACACGACTGCCGAAAAAAAGCAGTTTTATGTTTACAGTGTTCATGTATGTTTATTATTTCAAGTTTCGGCCGGGGTAGTTTTGTTCATATGTCATCTATTGTCCTGAAAAATATTACGCCATTATTTAAAAAAAAAAACTTTAATTTATGATTTCGAAAGGCATTTGAAAATTTCGTGGTGTTGAAAACTGAAACCAATTCATTGGAAAAGATAAACGAATCTTGAACAAAACGTATCGAACATTTCCATTCGATAATCATTCATTCACTAAAATTTTCCTCTCTACAAAGGAAAATTTTTAGTCAACCAAATAGTGGTACAAAAACCACTGAACGATAAACATCCGTGTTTTGTATTACCTCTAGTAATATTATGCTTAGTATTACAAAAAGATAAAAGATTAAACGTCATGTCGTAAATTACAATCGCAATGTTTTCCAACGTTTGTTACGCTGAAATTCCTTCATTTTTCAATACGAAATTCATGAAAAACGCAAGAAAAAAGAAGTGCTTTTCAATCCTTATCGATACCGACAATTTCGCATTCCTTTTACTTCTGAAAAACCAGCGCAAATGCAAACTCGAAAAAGAAATTTACGTTTGATATTTGAAATGATTTTGACGTTTCTCGGCGGCCATTTTGAACTGGTCGGTTGCATAGTTGTTGATAAAAAATTGTTGAAACGATGATTATGTTTACATAGCACAGTTTTAGTACATAGTTCGTAAGGCGTGTGTTTTGCATTCGAGATGTGATCATGGTGTGTTGTTGTAAAACATGTTATAAAAGTGCTGTTTCCTGTGTTGAAATGAGCCAAATTTTTCTTTATATGAGTATCGATAGAGTTAGGCTGCTGTTCCACCAGAGATGTACGAGTATTAGAGTTAAGCCACGAAACTATGTGACAGTTTCCAGTAATGCTAAGCTATGTAATGGAGCAAGTAAGATTTATAAGATACAAAATCAAAATCAAAATATTTTATTTCACATAAACCTGCATGGGCACTTATGAAACGTCAGAAGCTAGGTGCACGGTTCCAATTTGTCGCTTTCTATGGAGAAGAGCCGGCAAGAAACTCCACGGTTACTCTTTTAAAAATAATTGGTTTTTACAATGTTTTCAAATTACAGTGACAATAGGTATGGGAGGACAGTGCAGGCCTGTCAATAAGTACCAGGTACTTAGAGGAATTAAAAAACAGAATGGAAAATCGTCTACAAATCTAGTTTGTAAGGCCTACAATGTTCTCTCATTCACAAGATGTAAAAGAATCTACCTATATAAAATGAACCTATTTGAACCAAGTGATATTATTTTCATGACAATCACTGATAAATAGTCGAAATTAAAATTGATGTATAATGTCAAATAATGACGAGAATTTGTCAGACATTGTAAAAAATAAAAAGTATAAAAATTAACATTGTAATTTGAGAGTAGTTAATAGACTTTCACACAGTTTTGCTGTTAATGAGGTACCAGGGAAGCCACATGTGTAGAAGGAATAAATGTCAAACTTCCCTGTCTTCAACGTAGTCTTTTATCTTATAATATGCTTTTTTGAAAAGGACACGTTTAATGTGAATTTTAAACTTTCCATCGCTAAGTTCTGTAACCGACTTTGGCAACTTGTTATAGAAGCGGATACTGTTTATTAGAAATGACTTGCTAGTTTTAGTTAATCTAAATTTTGGAATCACAATTTCATCCATCACTACACACACTACACCACTCCCGCATCCACAGCTCCCATACATAGCACTCATTCATAGCTCTCATCCCCTCTCTCTCTCTCTATTTGCCTAGCCTTATCTCATTTCAATTGGGGTCGGCTCTCCTCGTCATTCTTCGCCAGATGTTTCGGTTTAAGGTCGTCGAGTCATTCACTTGGGCTTGCTTCAGGCCGTTGTTGACTACAGACATCCAAGTGAGAAGGGGTCTACCACTCTTCTTTGGACCTGGATTTGTGTAAAGGACTTTCCCTACCCAACCTTCCTTATAAAATAGCTTAGTTGAACCCGCTTCCACCAGTGCTATGCAATGGCCCATTTTTTTTTTGGACATTCGCGCCTCAATGAGCAGGAAAAACGTAAAACAGAAGCTCAAAGAATATTACCACTCCATTTTACCTTAATTTCACAGTAGCGCGTTGAGTAATTCCAGACCATGGCATGCTAAGACAGACCCAGAGGTCTAATAGTGTGCCTTGTTTAATTATAAGAACAAAAACCTGTGTTTTTAGATAATAAATAAATAAATAGATAAATATGATTGGTTGATATCAAACGCATCTGTAGCATAGCACATCTCTGATGGAAAAGTAGCCTTGTCCTGTAAGGGCACTGAAAGATAAAGTCAAAAAGGTCGACAGAAGCATCCTGTACAGAAAAAGATAATGATTATCACTGTTTTTTACACGCTTTATATTAATTTCCCTTGGATGTTTGTAACCGACTCCTTAGGGCGCGATTTTGACCCACTTTAAACGGTCAGATTTCATTTAAACTTTGTAAACTTATCGAGGACCGATGACATTTCAATAATAAAAAAAAATAGAAAAAAACAAACGGAAAAAAATGAAAAAATCACGCTTTTGTAGTTAGCAGAACTAAAAAATAGAAAATAAATAATACTTTAAAAAACTGAAAAACACGCACTAAAAACCAAACTAAAATAGTAGAAAATAATTTAATTCAATTAAAAAGCGTGGGGTGCTTGACATTAATTGATTATAAAAATAGGTACCTCAAAAAGCACCCCACGCTTTTTAATTGAATTGAATTATTTTCTACTTTTTTAGTTTGGTTTTTAAAACGTGTTTTTAAACTATTATTTTTGATACAGACGGTCATTCAGCCATGGTTAAACAGTGAAAAAAAAACACATAATCATCGTTGTTCTAGTAGATGGACTGCGTGTGGTAGTTTTTTTTATTCTTCATAAATATGACAGTCTAAATGTTAGGTTAACAATGTCTAATTGAGGTTTAAAGTTGCCATTTACAAGCCTCCACAAATTAAAAACTATGTAGGTACCTAAAAAAAATACACAAAAATAAAATGTGGAACAGAATCTCCGTAAAGAAATAAAAAAAAACAAATTCTGTAAGCCTAACTTGAATGCAGAAAGAAGTTCGGGCAGAAACTGGCACCTAGGTGGTTGTTTTTTCCCTGACAAGCTATTTCACAGAACCAACTTTAAATCATCAAAACTCCTCATAAATCTGCTATCTAAGAGGTATTCGGTACAGCATCATACAGAGCAGATAACATCCCATCATGTATGACAACTACAGAGGCAAAACGGATTTTAAACCACACTTAGTGGTTTAATGGTTTATAATGTTTTTTTTTAAGAACTAGCTCATTCATCCCCTATGTAACTCCCTAAGGGGTTGAATTTCCAAAAATCCTTCCTTATTCCTTGTCTACATTATAAAGGGAACCTCTGTGCAAAATTTCAGCTTCCTAGGTCCAAAGGGTTTGGGCTGGGCGTTGATGAGTCAGTCAGTCAGGACTTTTCTTTTTATCTATAAGGATTCTCTAAGGCTTCACACGAAGAAGATCTAGACCACACCTACTCCCTGATTCAGTACCTACATAAGGCCAATAAAAAAGTATATTCTTTTTTTTTAATGCTGTGGCTGAGTAAAAACCTTATCACACTATTTTTGTTGTTACTTCGCTACATAATATTTAGTTTTAAATATACAATTAATCAATGTAGGGAACACGTGGTCTTGGATTTAAACCGTTTTAAAAGGGTTTTAAACCTCGGATTTTCCTATAAAAACGGTTTATTTACAACTATGTATATACCAACTAAATGAAAACCAAAACCATGTATTTCCAAAGTAGCTCCTTTGTTAAAATGTCTGATGATTAACAACTCAGTTTATAACAAAAATAGTCTTGAGATTTTCCCTTCCACACATTTGCAGACATTTTGCACGATGCCCGTGTGTGCGTATGTCGACCAATTTAACTTGAGACCCCCTACCTCTTGTGTCTTGGAAGTTTGAGGGGATGAACCGAATTCAATGGCACTGCGGAGGTCTAGGTAAAATGGTGGACGGATTGGGTTGGAGTATTTGATGTGTAGGCCCTAAAGGGTGAGCTTGTTTTACGCGGTTTGGTGTCTGCGAATTTGGTTGGCAATGTTCGGTTAACTAGCTAATTTAATATTCAAATTGAGCTTCTATGAGAATATTTTTACATGGTGCTTTATTAGTGAATTGAATCAACTTAGATACTTAACTTGATAATGTTTTTTTTAAGTTGCTATGGAGGTGGCAAGTCAGCATCGGCACTATGATGCTTTAACAAGTTCCATTTTTTATTTAGGAATGTTTACTGGCTTATTAATATTTACATTATGTTAACAATATGTTTCAAACAATAGCTATGTAATTACAGCATTGCTCATTTATTATTTGTGTTATGTAATCGGCAATTAAATGAATACTTTTGTAGTCACGCAGTTTTAATAATAAGTTATTAAATCATCACTGTATCTAAGTTTACCTAATTATACGACCTCCATTACCAAATATGGATTAATTTAAATCATCACAAAGCTTAATTAAAATAGGTATGTTATAACATTTTCCTTTTGTTAAATAACATGGTCATCATCATCATTCAATAATGCCCGTTTTCCTATGTCCTTTTATGAATTGTATAATTAAACCATGCCTATACTTTGTTATTTTTTTTCGATACTCAATATAAAAATCGTTTGGGGTTATTTACCTGTAAACAAAAAAAAACTTTTAGACATAAAAATGGACCAAAAGGTACGCAATATATTCTGCAAAATAAAAACAAAAATATTTATACTGTTCTAAAAAAAACAACTGTTTTCCTAAACGAAAATTCTAGAGAATGCATTAATATCAGCAAAACATTTAGATACAAATACCTAAACATACAAGAAACCATTCCAGCCAATCCAAACAAAAAGTGCATTCAACTTCCTAGCCGCATAAAACAATCGCGACCCTAACATTCGCACACGAACGCACGTGCGAGTGTGCACGCTCGACCTTGGGCGACCGGGGTCGCTGCCCAGCCGCCAAGGGCGATGCAGTGCGGTGTTTATGTAATGCACCATTCTTACACCGTTAGGCTGGTTTAGTTTGTTAGGCGTAAGTAAAATCGCGTCTTTATTACGATTTATTAGTGGATTTTATTTTAAATCCGTGTTAAATATTTTTTATCAGCAGGCTTAGCACGAGCACCGATTTTTCGACGGAAGAATAGACATGACAATTAACGAAATGAAGTACAATAGCAGAAGATAGCTATGTTTTTCTATTAATTATGACAGATAAGCGTTCTAAACGAATCATGATTTTGTAGATAGTTTGGTCAGTGTGATTTTGACAGTTTGTATATATAATAGTCTACATTTATACGCACCTAGACAAAGATCGTTACAAACGAAAGATAAAATGACAGATTGTAGAAGGATATCTACGGTGCGATGTCAAAAATGGTGAAACGAAATGTCACTTTGTATTGAAAAAGCACTGTCTGTTCTTAGAAAACGTCATGCTAAGCCTGCTCTATTTGTGTCTCAGTAATGGGAACATTATTGGCTGATAATGCTTGAGCCCGGTTGATGGAAAACGCTGGGATATTACATTGGACTTAAACATAACTGGCGAAAAGTGGGTGTACATCGTACTATAGGTGAATCTTTGGGTAATATAGGTGTGATGTAATAAACTAAAAGTTTTTTTTTTGGGTGGGAATTCCTCAAATAACTTCCTCCGCTCTGGTTGGAGCGGGAGGGCGTGTCAGACTTTTACTGACTAAAACCCACCCGTGTTCCTTCAGTTGCCGGGGGCCACGGTATCTCATTCTAACAACCCGCACCCTTCGCAGACATCGGCCCTTGCGGACCCCACCAGTTGATGCTGACATCTCTTTGAGACGCGTGTGGAACACAACGCGCCGTCGACCCGGGCTTGCTCCTTACCGGACAGCAAGCTACCCCTTACTCGCCATACGCAAGCCCGCACCTACGGTGGCCGGGAATCAGTCTGGGATTCCCGACGCCCAGAGCGTCTCCTGCGGCGAGTAGGGCCGTGTGGACGCAAATACTGCCTCTCCCTCATGTGCTTCGCCTCCCTCTTCGCGAGTATTACTGCTTCGCAGAAGGAGGTTGGAGGAGGCATATGTCCAGCAGTGGACGTCTTTCGGCTGAAATGATGATGGCAATAGGCTCGCCCCCTATTACATGAGACCATGTAGGAGTACTATAGGTACCTTCAGGTAATCAAGGCGTGATGTAAAATAATGGGTATCACAGTGTTAGTGCGCAGTTGCTTTAATATCTAATATGGGCACGTAAGTAGGCATTTACGTATTTTTATTACGATATTTTCTTTGAAAATAAACCACCTGTTATTTAACTATTGTTTGATTCAATAATAAGTGTTTATTACGCACCAGACTTTGCTATTTCTAGCTACAATAGGTTGACTGGAGTCAATGTTTTTCTATTACATAAAATAGGTACGTCAGAATTATGATTTATTTCTGAATTTGAATTTTTTTTTCGAAAAATCATTGAATTGTTTTTTACGACTTATGAGTTAGTTATAGGTCGCAGAATCGAACCCTGGCAGGCGCATTACTTTGTGTAGATAATTTCATCTCTACTGCTCTCAAAACAGTGAAGGAAAACATTGTGAGGAAACCAGTATATCATAGAACCAAAAAATCGAAGATACGAGTATGTGACATCAACCAAGCCACACAATAATTTAATTATTAATAGTAGGCAAATATTTTTAGACGGTTAAGCAATGTTTGGTTATTTTACATTAAGGATTAAAAAAAATATTGCAATGTCAAATAAAGACATTGAAAATCATGTGATATGTATTTATTGTGCCAAAATATTAGGTAAGTCATCTATACCATGAGTTAACGATTATTTTCCTTTATTTGTCATATCTTTTGGATTACTGCGGTTTACCGGTTTTTATTCAATTTTTTACCTATTTTTCACCAATTTAAGCTCAAATTAAATTAGCTAGCATAACTTTGCAAACATCATGGGTATCGATACCAAAACAACATTAAATAAAAAATAATTTATGTAACATTGACAACATAAAAAATCATTTCAGCATCGATGCCGCAGCAGGTATTAATGGTGAAGGAGCGATAATGTTGGGTAAGCAATTTTCAATAAAATTTAAATCAATCAAAATCAAAAGTCATTTATCCAAACTAGGCTGGTGTCAGCAGTTTTTGACTGTTAAAATTACATAATACAGTCCCCCAAAACACCCACCCTTCACCACTTCCTAATGATTTAGCTGGGAAGATTGCTTCACCTAAATAGTGTGCGTATGTGAGCTTTTCAAACTTTAAATTGCATTCAAAATGGTGGCAATGACGTCATTGGAAAAATAATACAATAGAAGTTCAATATTAACGTGACCAGAGGGCTGGCTTATTTTTTGCCCAAAGAACCAGAATTGCAGCAATGCTGCCAGCATTTTAGGCACTTTTCCTGCTGACAATGATGCGGGCGAATTTTTTGATGCCCTATGATTCTTTTTTTATAAACTTATACACATTATTATTTTAAGACTTAGTTTTCAAATGATTAAGGGCCTATTTGAAATACATAACATGGTAAAATATATAATAAAAAGAATTGTGTACCTAAATATTTTAATATTTAAAGTTATGAAAATATTAACTTTAAATTGCTTAAGTATCATAGAAATAAAAATCTATGGTGCTTAATAAATATATTCGATGACTATATACAACCCACATTTAAAATGTAATACTTTTATACGAGCAATTATTGTATATACCTATGTATATAATATATATAATCTGAATCTCGGAAACGGCTCCAACGATTTCATGAAATTTAGTATGCAGGGGCGATTTGGGGGCGATAAATCCATCAAGTAGGTTTCATTTCTAGAAAACGTCAAACAAAAAAAAAACCGAGCCATGCTCGGTCATCCAGATATTACAAAATTATTCTACATACAAAAATTGTCCTATTGGAATTTAATTAGACAGATACATATAGTAAAAAAAAACAATAAAATACTTCTAAAAACCAACTGTGGGAACAAACTGTTACATAGTTTACGTAAAACTCATCACTAGGGACATATTGCGCGGTCCTTTATTTTTAATTGCGGGTAGCACCTGGCATCTGGTTTGGTACCGTTACACCGCATAATCTGTGGCACTACCACTTATATGCCACGATTACTTCACGGGATGAAATAATCGTGGCATATAAGTGGTCAAAGTAACAAACTGTAACCATGATTTTCAGAACATGATTCTAGACTTCTTACGGTAGAAATATTTCGTCAGTAAACAAAATATCTTTAGTTTCATAGAAAGTGTACTTATCAAAATGTATTATAGAGCACTTTAAAAAAAAATTGACCAATGAAAAATTTCCACGCCGTGGGTTCTAAATCATGCACTGAATCTATGGTTACAGGTTGCGCGTCGATGCCCCTGCTACCGTGTACCTATACGACTATACAGGAAAAGTTTTTATTCAGTGCGCAAACTTTAACCATGAATTCAGCATACCATTCTAGACCCCCCAGCGAAAAAAAATATCGTAGGTTATACAAAAATAAAAAAGCTGTTTCATAGAAAAGTGCAATACCTACGCGGTCAAAATGTATGGAACAGCTGTTTTTGTATAACCGACAAAAAAATTCTGCGCTGGGGGTCTAGAATGATATGCTGAATTCATGGTTACAGTTTGCGCACTGGATAAACACTTTTCCTGTTAACTAGATTTTAGAAAGTCTATTGTGTAACATATAACAAGTCATCAAACATCATAGCATTACAAGAAAACCCTGCCATATCGAGTAATAACCATTCAATAATAGATCTATGTCAACATAACCTTGGTTATATTCTACCATCAATCATTCAATCACGGTTAAGTAAAATGTAGCTGTCAATCAATCAATTTGTTGCCATGAAGACACGCTGTCATGGCAATCAGGGGTTTGACACGCCAATTAGTGATGTTTGTGTAGAAATGTAAAACTGTTGTGTTCACAAAACGTACCTAACTTTTGCACTACACTTTATATTTTGTAATAGTCTAAACTTGTTTAGATATTGGATACATTAGAGCTTACTTGATTTTGACTTAGATTAGAGACTTACATTAGACTTATAGGTCGTGATTGAGAGAATCCAGGCAGGCACGTAACTTTGTGTATTTTAATTTCATCTCCACTGCTCTTGAAACAGTGAAGAAAAACATCGTGAGGGAACTGTTCTAGAACCAATTATTCGAAGAGTTGTGATATTCGCCAACCCGGATTGGACCCGCGTGGTGGATTATGGCCCTCTCACAGAGAGGAGGCCTGTGTCCTTGTGTGTAAACAGTTAAAAAGTTTTTCCAACAAAAACAACCGGCTTCAAAAAAAAAACAGTACAAAGTGAAAAATGTAACTTCAATTTCGAAGTGGGTGTAGTTGGATTTGTATTTTAGTATATTACTACCGACTTCCGAAATTAAAGTTATTTTTTTTAAAACATCCTTGCACACATCTCGCATAGTAGGTATATGATTTCCGCACAGTGTGACATAAGCGTAAACTGGAAATGTATAGCTTGATGTGTAGCCGTGTGTCCAACTCTATAAGAAGATCAAAACACATCGTATCGCTCCAGTCCCGTACCAACTAAACTTCCTCCATATTGTTATGCCATTTGCCCACCTGCCCTGTATTGTGCAGTACAGACCACTTTTTGTGCCCCCGCTAAATAGTCAGCAATTATCCAGTCTCGTTCTTAGATTCTTTAGGACCTACAGACCTAGAAATCGATGGGAGAGGGTTTAATTCTTGGTAGAATGCTGGTACAATTGTTTTAAAGCTTGTTATAGGTTTTTTTTTATAGACGTATGTATTTTTAGCACTTATGTTATTAGTTGCTCGTCGTTACGAATCGTCAGAAGCCTGAAAGTCTGACTACCAGTCTTACCAAGAGTATCGTGTAACTGGGTTGTGAAGGTCAGATAGGCAGGCGCTCCATGGTATTGAAAGAAAGAAAGAGAGAACATAGACTATTGTAGAGAAATTGTTCTTCCTATTGAATGCTTAAATGTAGACTAAGAATAAGCAATGCAAATCTGTACTTTAGTAGATACGGAGTAGTGAGGAAAATGTCGTGAGGAAAGTTTTGAGTACGAATGTGGATGGCTATAAGAGTAGAAAAAGATCAAAGAACCGATGGACGGACTGTGTGAATGATGCTATGGGTAGAAGGCGAGTAATAGAGAAGTATTGAAGAAAAACATGTTTACAAAATCAAAAAACCCGACTGCCTAAAAAGTGATCCAAGTTTCATGTTTCCGTCTTTTTAAATAAAAGTTCACTTCTTAAGCAGTCGGGTTTTTTGATTTTATAATTTTTTTTTTATTTCAGTTTTTAGATACTGTATTTATTTTTGACATTGTGAAACCCTTTATTTTGTTACCCCATTCAATAAGTTTTGGGAAAAAAATTTTTTTTTGAAGACATAATATGGCGCCAAAAATCGGATTTTTTTTTGACGTTAATGAGTCCTATTTATGAAACCCTTTATTTTGATACCCCACTCAATAGGTTTTGAGAAAACAAACTTTTTTTTGAAGACTCATTATTGCGCCAATAATTGGCTATATTTTTTTTCTATTTCGATATGCCCAGTGTCACTCTCAAAATTAAGAAGAATCTAACGGCACCTCTCAAGCTGAAATCGATCAAGCCGTTTAGGCTGCAGAGCGTGCCAAAGAAATACACATACATACATACACTCGAAAAACATAACCCTCCTTCTGGCGCAGTCGGGTAAAAATATGTTTCGCCGACCCAAATAAATTGGGACAGGGACAGGAGAATTATGATCACAAGATAACCTAGTAATTAACCATACCCTGGCAATATTCAACTTACATAAACCATTACATACTACAAAAAACAGCCGCATTATAAAATAGTTCTTAAAAACAATTACGAAACGCCAGGTGGCTATATTTTTATGTCACTAGGATTACAGGGTAACGGTACCAGTCCAGGTGGCCCTATGGAGCGAATCGTGCGCATCTTGTGAGCTAGATCCGAACTCGTTTAGCGGTATGAAATGTGGATAGGTTGTAGAATAGAATAAACTTGTGTTGGTTATTGTTTTATAGTCATTGGCGTGGTTAAGGGCCTACGTCCCGTTTGATAGCGTAACACGGTCACTTTATGAACCGTACTGTTCATTAACGGCTTGTCTTGAAGATTTGAAAAATATATGATTTTGCTATAGATTCATATAGATCATTTTGCCGAAGGTACTTTTTTGTATGGTTAATACTTTTGCTGTAAAAAAATATTTTTCAACACGCAATATTTTGGCTTCTATTCCATACTCTTACTAAACGGCTTCGTTATTTGGAAAAAAAAATACACTGAAAAATAGATAGTTAGAGGTACCACAGAATCGCTAGAGCACAATTGTAAATTAATCAACATTTGCCAAGGAATATCCCCATTTTGAGATAAAGCCCTGCGCGGGCGCAGGCGTCAGTCGTGCTTTAGCATACAGACGGGAGATGAGGATATTATGGGCCTTAAGGATTTTATTTAGCTTTTGCCCGCGGCTCCGCCCACGTGAATGTCAATTATCGCGTAAAAAAGTAGCCTATGTCCATCTCCATATCCCAGGCTATATCTATGCCAAATTTCATGGCATAGGTTTAGGCGTGAAAGCGTAGCAGACAGACAGACAGACTTAGGAGTATTTATAAAACTATATTTGACGATAAAATGGATAAAAAATCTGCTCTTAAGAGGAACCTAGTCGCGGGCTCGAACTCACCGGTGGTCCTGGCTAAAACTCACGCTGTCTCACCAGGCTTCGTGTCCAACAGAGATAGTATCAGTGATGAGCAGTTACATGCTAGTCTACACGCAAAATGTTATTGAGTAAGATGCAGGATCATTTATAGTAAAACATTTGCGTAAAAAATTAAGAAAAGTCCTTTGGAAGATCGGGTTTTTTTAAACAACCGCTGCATAAATGAATTACCAATAAAGTTTATTGAACTTTACGATAATTGAACTTTGTCGGTACTGACTTGGTTTTGGAGATTTTACACGTCTTTTATTACTTAAACACGCCCAAAGTTAGGCTAAATTAGCAAGAAAAACGAATCTTTGTTGGCTCCTAACTTTTTAATGGCTTTTTAAATTAGTATTTTGTTTCCGTACAGACAATATTAATAATGAGACAAAACCATACCATGTTTAATTTTTGATGAACATTGTCGAACAGTGGAGTAATAGACTTCCGAAGTTTGTGTGGGAAAAATGTGGACTTGTTCCACCTTAAGTAACCGTTCTCCAAACGTTCTAACTTTATTCGCATGTAATAGGGAGCGAGCCTAATGCCACCAGCTGGACATAAATCCAGAGTCCGGGATACTACAGAGGAATTCTTGATAAAAAAACCTCAATGACACTGCCTGATCGAACCCGGTACCTCATGCTCCTTGCGACTACTAGGCTACTTTTTTTAATACATGCCTTTTTTTCTTATTCTTATTAACAAAACTGATTGATTGGGTTTTTACATTTAATTTGAATCAATTCGTTGAGTTGTGTGAGGCGATAGAATTTCTTTTTCATTATTTTTATAAACATTTTTTGATTCGAAGTGCCCATTAAATCAATATTTCTAGTCTATATTTTTTTGAACGATTAGTATTCGTGCCTCGTGGCTGTCATTCGTAGACCTTTGACAGTCGTTACGTGTAGTCAGATGCCCGAAAGTCTGACAAACAGTGTTGACAAGGGGTATCGTATTAGCCAGTAATTGGGTTGGGAAGGTCAGATTAGCAGTCGCTCTATGTGATTCAGCTGCATTCAGTTATACTGGAAGCCGACTCCAATATACTTGGAAAAGTCTTGGCAGATTTATTGATGGTTTTTCTTTTATATTTTTAATACTGTTATGTTTCATGCTTGATTATATTCGAATGCAATGTGAATTGTTACTGAAATAAATAAATTTACAATTTACAATTACATTAGAAGCTGTTACTCACCATTTTGTACAAACAAACTTTTCCCGTTTTACAGAACCTCACTCAGGACTCAAGCATTACTTAAAACTAGTTTAAAGCAATTTGTTCGCTTTTCTAAATAACTCGTTTTTTAAATAATGCTTGAGTTTTGAGTGAAGTTCTGTGATAGGGCCTTAATCTATCGAGGGGTCTCATTAGATTCGCACAGAGGTTAAGTTTTGAAAAATCTTTCCTTAAACTCCGTCTTGCACTCCTGGAAAATACCTATCAAACTTCATGTTGTATCTGAAAAACCTGGAAGAAGCTTTTGCCCAGAAGTAAAAGAGTTTACGCCTGGAAAAATAACAAATTTATGTCTAGCATTATCAGCTAGCCTATAATGCCTAGCCTATAATGTTCCAACTGCTGAAACACAATCCTCCTCGTCTGCCTTTCTTCAGCCTCGACTTCTGTAGCAAGTAGGCTATTGTTTGATGGGTTATTGAGGTAGGCATTAGTTTACCTACATATGCTGTGTCACAGGGGTCTCAATAAAAAACAAACGTCAATCAGCCTATAATATTCCCACAGCTGAGACATAGGCTTTCTTCTCTGTGAGATAGGTGCCGTAATCCATAACGTGGGCCCAGTGCGGGGTAGTAGAATATGTCAATTGTCTTCGAATTTTTAGTGCTAGGACATGCCGGTTTCCTCACGATGTTTTCCTTCGCCGTTTTGAGAGCAGTGGTGATGAAATAAAGTAAAGAACCTGTCGAGTTTCCTATCTAGAACCTACAACCCGTCAACCCGCCTACAAGTCGCGACAGTGACCACCAGGATTTCCATTCAGGCTGAGCATTATTTACCAGGCATTGTCATGGCTGCCTATTCTCTTGTGTCGAGCCCTTTATAATCATCAATGCCCTTAAAGCTTTAATTGACTTTTACATAAGACACGTTTATAACCCATCTTAAGACCAACCCTCTTTCTTTCTAACACGTGCATACACACGTGAACTACACACAAAATAAACCCATTATGCGACACATTTCGAATATAATCTACAATTCTACACTGCCCGGTCATTTCGTTCAATTACCTCGGTCATGAATAGGATTATAATGGAAATTACAGTATTGTGACATACGGGTATGTAGAGTGGAAAATTATTGAAATTGGCTCAAAATTGGTAGGAAAAGTTTTCTCTTAGGAATATTTTTAGATCTTATGATAGGACTGTGTCTAGGATCTCCTATGTCCTCGTGATTCCATAAAGACTGCTTCTTTGGTCTAATAGTCGCAAGTCCTGTCGTTGAGAATGAGGTCCTGGGTTGGATTCACGGGTCGGGCAATGTGTTATTGGGTTTTTATGGGTCTGAAATTGTGCCTGTTGATGGCAATGGGCCCTATTATGGGACATACATAAATGACATTGGGCAGTTATGTATTAGATGACTACTGATGCTTAAAAAATAGATAAGTAAAGGAAAGCAAAGTTAGTTCTGTTTGCGCTTTTTTTTTAAATTTATTTCTACATTAGTACCTATAGTTTTAAATTTTTTGATGGTGTATTGGCGTGTGCTAGCTGCCATATGTCAAATTTAATGTTTTTTGTGTTTCGTAATGTTAATTACCTACTATTTTATAGAATCGAGTTCTTCTAACTTAACAGACAGCTGTGCTGCTGGGGAGTTTGTTGCGCCACTTCTTCTTCCCAGCTAAAGCACTAGGACGTGGGGAAGGGCGGGCGTTTTGGGGGACTGTCTTATGTAATTTTGACGTTCAAAAAGAGCTGACTCTCAGCCTAGTTTGAATAAATGACTTTTGATCTCTTTTTCTTTACCTAGCCTTATCTTATTTCATTTGGGGTCGACTCTCCTCGTCATCTTCGCCAGATATTTTGGTTCTGGGTCGTCGATTCATTCACTTGGGCTTGCTTCAGGTCGTTGTTGACTACACACATCCAAGTGAGGAGGGGTCTACCTCGCTTCTTTGGCCCTGTGTTCATATAGAGGACTGGCTTAGTCATGTGGGCCATCTCATTACATGACCCTACTACTTCCGGCGCGCTTCAAAGAATTTTTCTTCGATTGCGCGGATCGTAAAACCTCCTGTCTGTAGTCTGTATTGAGATTAGGTTAATAAACAAGACTTCTTTGAGTCTAAACTTAATAATTATTAGCTAGATCACACAGTGCACAGTAAAAGTCATTTTACAACAACATGACAGATGAAAGCAGCATAAAAAAATTAGCGCCATCTGGCGTTACAATATAAAAGTAAACAGGCAAACAACAAGTAGCTTACAGCCTAGAATTAATTATAAAATTTTATCTAATAGCCTGTAGGTACTTCATTAAAAAAAAACTGTTGTAACAACAGTTTTTTTGTTTTTTTTTTTTGAAAATTTAATAAATGATGTTGATTTTCAGCAGTTTTTTTAAAACTGCGTGAAAATCAACATAATTTATTAAACTATCCTGAAGCTTTCCGGCCAGCAAAACAATGAGTCCTTCACAAAATAAAGACACCCGTGTTCATACAATCACGTTTTAAAACACGCGTCATCAAATTCAGGAAACTTTTCACAAAACTCACTTACGTAAAAACTTTACCTGTTCCAAATTCATAGTTGTTACTCCACCATTTTCTTTTTTTTTACGTCATCGTACGTCTTTTGTTTTTTGATGTAATTGTTTCGACGGTTACGTAGGGGATGTTGAAGTTAAATGTCGTCATAGAACGGTTTGTGCGGTCACCAAATACGCACGTGATATTGTTCAAAGCTCTGCTGTAAGTTCGTTGAAAAGTTGTTACAAGGATTTCTTGTAATAAAGGGGCAAAGAAAATTGTATTACGAAATTATTCGTGGAAGCTGGTTGCGCACGATGTGTTATGAGATCTTGTTTTGGATAGGGGTGTGACTTAGAGTTTTTATTGAGCTCTTTTGTTTGCAATCCTATTGAGATCTTTTTCAATTTATCGATATCATCACGCCCTGTTTCCCCGAAAGGTTGATTAGACTGGAAGCAGATGCCAACATACGCTAAGGCTAGGCAGATAATTATGCATTTTACAATCACCAAAATTTTGATCAAACATAAGTGCCCACGCAGACAGTTTCACAACAGTTGTCACCAACAGATCATATCGCGACTGATTCGTTCAGGCGTGGGTGGGTGTATTGCACGTGTCGAATTTAGGCTAGGCAACGCATTGCTCATAAAGTTGGTGTTAGTGCGTGCGTTCACGAACCAACAATGTTCATCAACTGCGTAACTGTAGGCTAACTGAATGCAGCTAAATAGGTACCATTATTGGCGGACGTAGAGAGTAGACCCCCGATTATTAAAATGTAGGTAATAAGATGTTACAAGGAAAATGTGATATGCCTGGCCATTATAAGTTTTGTAGTGTATTTTGGTGTAAAAAGGAAGGTTATGATTTTAAAAGGCTTACTATTCCATCAACGACTATTTAAATGACAAGAATAGTTAGTCGCTGTGATTAACTCAAGACAAAGTTTGTGTTCTTTCTCCAGAATTAGCGTAACTAGTGACAGGTTATATGGGTTCATATAAATTTATATTTTTTTTTAATTTTCTCGTACTGTTTATATTACTTTGTCTATGTATGTATAGAATCAAGTCTATCCGACTAAACAGACAGCTGTGCTGCAGGGGAGTTTGTTCCGCTACTTCTTCTTCCCAGCTAAAGCACTAGGAAGTGGTGACGGGTGGGCGTTTTTGGGGGGACTGTCTTATGTATTTTGACGTTCGAAAAGTGCTGATTCTCAGCCTAATTTGAATAAATGACTTTTGATTTTGATTTTGATTTTGAACGATATGTACCGATATATAACGGTATGTATGTGGATATGTAATATCTATGTGTGTGTCTTCATGTGTTCCCTCATATTCTAAACTACTTCTAATAATTTGATATATGTGGTATCGTTGGAAGCTTCTTGATCATCTGCTAGTTATAGGCTGTATGATGTGAACAGAGGGGCAATTCTCGTAATTTTAAGAACGTTCACAGTCTGATCTCAGTCTCAATCTGTCAAAAATACCTAGAGTTTCCATACATTTTTGACAAGCTTTTGACATTTGCTTGTCGCCGAGATGAGACTGCGACTAGATTTTGAACGTTATTAATTACGATTGGCCTTCTGATGTCACATTAATTTGAATATAGCGCCCTCCAGATACAGAAATCCTACCATAAAATTAATATTATAAATGTGAAAGTTGGTATATTTAGATGTTTGGATGTTTGTTACTCAATCACGCAACAACGGCCGAACGGATTTGGATAAAATTTGCCACACAGATAGATTATAACCTAGATTAACACATAAGACGTTCCCGTGGGATAATTTTCGACTTCCAAGGGGGCGAAACCGCTAGCAAAAGTTAGTACATAATAATTATGCTGAGCAGTGGTGGGTCAGAGGTAACAGCCGTGACTTAAGACTCGTTGTAGGTCAGAGGTTCGAACATAAACAGGCGCTTTACTTTATTATTTCATCACCACTGCTCTCAAAACCGTGAAGGAAAACATCGTGAAGAAACCGGAATGTCCTAAACCAAAAATATCAAAGACATGTGACATCCATCAAGCCACACTGGGCCCGCGTGGAATATTAGCCCACTCCCTCTCGAAGGGCTGGAAAATTATAGGCTGATTTTCAGAGATCGTATAATCGGATGCATATTTACCTAAAGATAATTTTTAGCTATTTTCATAGCTAAAAATTATCTTATCTAAAAATGTTTTTTTTTGGGTAGTATTTTTTTACAGTAAGGTTCTAAAGTGATGATACATTTCCTAGAAGCAACTAAACATCATTTATTGTTTAAAATAGGTACCTATTTTACTCTATTGCCTATTTATTACAAATTTTGGTATTTTCTTCAAAAGCACTCAAATAGTCATAACTTTTAAGGAAATCAAGTGAGAGCTCTGCCACAGAGATATTTTTTATTGCAAATAACTTCAACTATCGCCCTGTTTCGTTTTATCCAAGATTTTTTACCCATACTGTATAATATTAATATAGATAAGTATAGGTGATGATTAGAGATCGGATATTCGGATGCATATTTACCTAAAGAAAATTTTTAGCTATGAAAGTATGGAGCTTTATAAATTATTTGTAATATTTATTAAAAACCCCGGGATTCTTGGATTGCATAACTATTCAGATGTGTATTAATTTAAAATTAATGTTTAAGCCGATACAAATATGTGTATGTACTGGAGGAGGGGTGGTTTGTATTAAAAAGTAAACAAATTACTTACGTAAATTAAGAATTTTTCGAAAAGCGCATTCCATGTTAGCTAACATCTCAAATTTAGGTGAATATGCATCCGAATATCCGATCTCTGCTGATTATGTATTGAATATAACTAATAATTTAACTTAAGTAAATGTTGTATCGTCTATCGAGGGCATAACCACATAACGGTTTCAGTTACGGTGCCTTATCTAACTTAATGAGCAGCTTATGATAAGTAGGCACAGTTTGCTTAACACATTATTGTGTATATATGCATAATTACTATCTAATACTAGTGACTTATAAGCTATGTATAAGAAATTCTGGTTAGATTTGCTATAAAAGTTTGTTACAATAAACGAATGCCATTAACAGATTGATAACGTTTTGTTGGTGCCAATGGAACCCTATTACTAATTTTTCGCTCTCCGTTCGTCCACTGTAATAGAGACAGTTGAAATGTTCAAAGAGTATTTATTTTTATTGTCGCTATAAAAATCATACACCAGCCGTGTTTTTTTTGCCAGTTTTTTACCTTGTGATACGGAACTTTTCGTGTGTCACTTGGCCGGTTTTTACACGCTTTATATTAGCTTCACTTGTATGTTTGTTTGTATGTAACCGACTCCTTTTAGCGCGATTTTGACCCACTTTAAACGGTCAGATTTCATTGAAACTTTGTAAACTTGTCGAGGACCGATGACAATTCAATAATAATAAAAAAATGAGAAAAAAAACACGTTTTTGTAGTTAGCAGAACTAAAAAATAGAAAATAAATAATAGTTTAAAAAACTAAAAAACACGCTTTAAAAACCAAACTAAAAAAGGAGAAAATAATTTAATTCAATTAAAAAGCGTGTGCTTGACATTAATTGATTATAAAAAATACCTCAAAAAGCACCCCACGCTTTTTAATTGAATTAAATTATTTTCTCCTTTTTTAGTTTGGTTTTTAAAGCGTGTTTTTTAGTTTTTTAAACTATTATTTTTTATAAGAGTGACGAAATAAATAAAGTAAATATAAAATCACGACTGCAACCCGCTAAGGGTTAGGCATAGGTGTACCTAAGTACCTATAGTACACCACATTTCGCCAGTTATGTTACTCAAGTCCCATGGGCGTGGCGTAATTTTACAGATAATCAAGGCGTAAGTTAACTATTTTTTCTGTGTTTAACAGACGTTGTAATCAGCTAGATGTCCATTCTAACACGACCATTCTCACTGTTTTTTTTTTTTTAATCTTATTTAACACGCAGTGTTCTTCTTCCACTCTCCTACTTGATCTATGCTGTGTCCGACAGGGTCCATAATTGTGACTAATATATTATTTCCCTACCAACTATAAACATTATTATAGCTACGCAGTAAAGAATTGAAAATTGAATTGAGAATTGATTTAGTAAAGATTTTTGCATTTTCCATATCACCCACAACAACCACTCAACCACTGCGATTCTTTCCCACTATAAATGTTTTTTTTTTAAATATTTCTATGGTTCCCACCAACAAGAAGTATGTATCAAGCTTTTCTCTGTTACATTAACTACTTTCAAGCCAAAAAGATACCGAATGACATCATACGCGAATGTTATCAGTACACAAATAACACTATAAAAAAATTGTGTAAATTGAATCCTTGTTATCGTTCGTTGACCCGTCGATAGCCTAGTTACGGCTACGTTTGCGTAATGAAACTGACCTTATTAGTGTTGTGTAATATTGAGCGTACTTGTGGGAATGAATGGGTGTATTGAACGGTTTAATCTGGATTAATCTGGATCCGCTAGATACGAGAAGAACAGCCGAGCTATTCTGTAAAACTCTCACCGTGAAAAGTTAGTTAAAGTGAACGTGAAGTGAGCTGTCTAAACTCCCTATAGCATCAGATGGAATGACAGCGCACTTCACCTAAGTTTTCACGGTGAGATTCTTTCAGAATAAGACCGGCTGTCATTTCACTTGATCTTAGGGAATAACACTACTGAGAGCACACATCAAGATCACTTCAGCTAAGTTTTCACGATGACATTTGTACAGTATAGATCTGTGTGGACCCAATGTGGCAACGCTTGGGGCAGATCCAATGGACGATAGGTGGTGGACGTCTTTCGGCTGAAATGATGATTAACTTGATTAAGAAGTAAGTTGTATAGCTGCCTTATCCACTTGTATAGTCATAATAATAACAGCTTTTAATCGTGGTGCACAAACACACGTAATCAGTGAATAATGTTCCCACAACTGGGACACAGACCTCTCTTCGAGCGTAGCTGAACCTGATGGATCAACCCGTGCGGCTGTATGTACTTACTAAGTTAAATGACTTACTAACTATAAAATCAAAATCAAAAGTCATTTATTCAAACTAGGCTGAGAGTCAGCTCTTTTTGAACGTCAAAATAAAATTACATAAGACAGTCCCCCCAAAAACGCCAGCCCTTCACCACTTCCTAGTGCTTTAGCTGGGAAGAAGAAGTAGCGGAACAAACTCCCCAGCAGCACAGCTGTCTGTTAAGTTAGAAGAACTTGTTTCTATACAATAATACGTAATAAAAATTACGAAACACAAAAAAAAAAACATAAAATTTGCCATATGTCAGCTAGCACACGCCAATATACCATCAAAAATTGAAAACTAAAAATAATAGAAAATTAAAATAAAACGTAAAAAGAACTTCCAATCTAAATAAAAGCCTCTAGGCATAAAGGGCATGCCCGCTTACATATGTAATTCTGCATTATGCAAATATAGCTATAAGTAACTTATAACAAAAGTTAAACTAGGACCTCTGGACTAAAATTATTAAAAACTTAATACAATTAACAATAACAATACCATGGTCAGCAAGACAACCAGTCACCACGAGCAGCACCCGTTCACGAGCATAACGCAAAGATCAGCCATTACCCCCCTCGCCATATTTGAGGGAAGGAGGCAACCCGACCCCCGACGCTACCGCAAGCAGTGACATCTAAGGGAGCATGACGAACTTGCTGCCGGTTGCACTGGCAAGAATAATCATGAATTGTCGAGGTCGCTAGCTAACTACATATTGCAATACTACTCATTAAAAAAAAAAAAACATTGTAATGAGTAGATTAAGTCATAAATAAATGATAAAAAAAAAGTAAAACCTGAATTATACAGTCAGATAAAAAAAGCAATTATATGAAATAACATAATGATATAACCTGTCAGTGGGTAAGCTAATTCTGGTGAAAGAACACAAACATTGTCTTGAGTTAATCACAGCGACCAACAATTCTTATCATTTAAGTAGTCGTTAATAGAATAGTATGCCTTTGAACAAAGGGTGGATTTTACTTTAGCTTTAAACGCACTAAAATGCAGATCTAGCAAGGAAGAGGGTAGCTTGTTATAGAAGGTTATACCCAGACCTACAAATGAGTTATGAACCTTATGTAGCCGGTGAAAGGGAATACGTAGTTTGTCCTTATTTCTAGTATTAATATTATGTATATATATACAATTAAATACAAAACTAAAAGTTAACTTAAGCGTCGAAGTATTCGTCCACATCGCTGTCATCCGGATACTTATTCTTTGGCCAAAGGACGACTCAGCCCACGGCCTCTGGTCACGCGAAGTATCGACCAGTTGTCAAGAAATTTCTTTAAAAAGAGATGCGCATCTGGACCCCATGACTCGAGAGTTTCGACCCCAATAGGCACAAAACTGTGGTTACCTATAAAGTACAGTATTTGCGCCGCTCCCTCCCAAAGGTATCGGCCCCGAGTCCCCGACTTACGAGTTGTAAGTCATTGGTTCGAACTCTGGCAGGCGTTTTACTTTGTGTAAATTATTTCATCACGACTGCTCTCAAAACTGTGAAGGAAAACATCGTGAGGAAACCGACATGTCCCAGAACCAAAAAAAATGACATGTGACATCTAACAACCCGCACTGGGCGCGCGTATTGGATTTCTGCCCACTCCCTCTCACAGATAGGAGGCCTGTCTCCCAGCAGTGGGAACATCAAAGGCTGATTATGTATTTGCGCCGCTTGAGGATCTCAGCTAAAAAACTAAAAACTACAATCGATAACCTGTTGTCTATCAAGAAACAAAATCTTCTCAAATCTCATACCCCTATTCTGCTACCCAATTAAAATCTCAACAATAAACTGTCACACAAAACAAACAATATCAAAAAAACATTACTTGCATTACAGTTTCATGAAAACGTGTGTTATAATATAAGTGCTCGTTTTACAGGCCAGACAACAAAGAGGTTTAAATCACTCGCCAGACGGCGGGTTATCACCGAATTTTAACAGCTATACGTAGGTATACGTTTTTAGGTATACATATGATTTGGTTGTATTGTTTTAATCACTCGCCAGGCGGTGGGTTAGCACCTAATTTTAAATTGGTGTACTTGACCTATAAATTTTTGTAAGTTTCTTTATTACCTTGTATCTTCCAAACGGCTGGATGGATTTCGTTAAGGTATCGTTGTGTTTTTTTTTAAACCCAGGAGTCCTTATTTATGTGTTTGGGAAAAAATAAAATTGTGGATTTTTGGCGCGAAATAATAATACGTTAATTTAAAAAAAAAAAAACGTATATGGTGTTATCTACAGCGTCAAATTAAGCTTAGCAATTACCTGGCAATACTTCACCCACGTATCGATATCGGAACTATGTATAAAAAACAACAAAAAAATATTGTCATTCGATCGCTGAAGGTTAATGCCCGAAATCGAGCAACTGTTATTGTAATTTTTAAAGGAACATAGATATTTTTTCCGAAGTTCCAAAAAACATAACATAAAAATCCTATGTTCCTAACACGGCGGGCTGTGCTGGCGCCGCTGCTGCTGTTGCTGAGACCCTCAAGCGGCGTAAATACTGTAACCTTATGGGTAACTACAGTTTTGAGCCATTTGGGGTCGAAACGCTCGGGTCATGGGGCCCGAGTGCATGTCTCCTTTTTCAGGAAATTTCTCGCCGGCTGGTCGACACTTCACGTGACCAGAGGGCTGGGTCGTTCTTTGGCCAAAGAATTAGCATTGCCATTCAACGTGGCAATGCTGCCAGTCTTCTGGGCACGTTTCCTGATGACAGCGATGCGGAAGAATACTTCGACGCCTAAGTGTCCTTTTGTTTTTGTATTTATTTACAAAATTAAAAATTTACAAACAGTAAAGTATTGCCAGCTAATTTAACTTGAATCTGTATAGTGTCAGGATAATATTGTTTAAGGCTGTATTATGTTTGTTGTCCAGTGGGATGAAGTTTGTGTGACGGATCGGATTATTACTTTCATGACATTTAATGTTTTTTTTCCGTTGGAATGAGGACTCATGTATGTACGTATATGTACATTTATATGTTTGTGTGTGCTTTAGGAAGTATATTTAGATACACTCTTTTAACTTATGACAACAGAACGAGATTGATCATTCTTGTCGACTTTTAAAGATGCTGACTATTGAAAAATCAGCCCTTAGAGACAGAATGGAATAGAAGGATAAAAAAAATCCTACGACCTTGAAAATGTGACGAAATCAATTATGATTGTTCTCATTTTTTTAACAATTGATCAATGTTACCAATTTTATTTGATGAATTAAAATTTTATGTCGATGATTTTTTAATCTTATTTTCATACATTTTCATTTTATCTCTCTTTTTATACACCTGCAACTGTTAAGAATTAATTATCAATTTACTCATTTATTATAACTTAAAATTTTATTTTACCAATGTTGTCAGTGTCATAATTTTATGATTTTTAATATGTATTCGTTTTTCACCAATTATAATTTTATTTTCATTTCTATTTCCAATGTCACCTTTTTTTTTACTTTTACAAATATTAATTTACCTATTTAATTGAATATTGGCGCTTATTACTGAGTAAGTCAGCTTAACTCTATGATTCATTGTTTTATGCATGTGGTGTTTACCTCTAAGTAATTGTTGCGCTGTAATTTAATTTTAAGAATGTGTTATATCACTGTATTCAGTGTAACAGTTGTTGGTAAACCTAATAAAATTAAAAAAAAAAAATGATTGGCGGTTTTAAAGAATCCAGCTGGGAGTACTTCCTCATACGAAATCTTTCACAAAATCTAAAAATACTATCAAAAAACCTATAACAAGAAAATAAAACACAAATATAAAACCACAATAGGAAGACATTTCGTATAAAAGGCGAAATTACGTGAGTTCAACGACCCTTATCGCCTAGGGACTGTTATCACGCTACGCCGCTACGGATTCGGGGGTCAACAACCGCGTAGGCGTGCTACGAATATGTATGTTTTACGTAACCGTAGCATTGTTAAGGTTTCACGTTATTTTATTATGTGTAATGAATGGGTTTTATAATTATATTTTTATCACTTGTTGTCTTTTATATTGGTGTTTAAGAAAATTATGGGTACTTGACAAGATTATAAGCTGAGCCAGTCCCTAAACATTTTGCCGAAAGCTTGATAATGATGAAGATTTATTAAACTATTGGTTTTGCTAGCCGCGGTCCTTGGATGGGTGACAATCTTTACATACCAAAACCCTTCCATGCTTTGGAAAGCCGGATAAGTCCCGGCTGTCATTTGTAGATCTTTGATAGTCGTTACGGGTCTTCAGAAGCCCGAAAATCTGACAACCAGTCTTACCAAGGGGCTTGGTATTACCCAGTAACTTGGTTGTGAAGGTCGGAGAGGCAGTCACTCTATGTAAAATACTGGTATTCAGCTGCATCCGGTTAGACTGGGAGCCAACCCTAACATATTTGAGAAAAGGCTGGTAGGTGAAGATATCTGCGTTGACTGATTTGCAACTGATGACGGAGTATTTTTGTAGTCATTTATTTTTGCTGGTAGTTTTCATAGTTGCCAACCTATTGTTTACCTGAATTCTGAGTAAACAAGTGCATTAACATCAAAGTCAACATACCTTCCTAAAAAAACCAAATAATGACTATGAAAAATCATGACATTTTGAAAACAGCTACCTGTTTGTCTAATAAATGAAACGTATATATAATAATTTAAAAACGGAGCTTTCAATGAAAGGTTTTTGGTTCCGTTGTGAAGGTGGTGTTTACGTAGACCCATCAGCAGCTTTGAAAAAAAAAACATTGAAACCTCAATCAACCCTATACTATCACTACCAGGGGTGCGGGATGTTCGAAAGAGATACCGCGGCCCCTGGCACACAGGCAACTGAGGGAACACGGGTGGGTTTTAGTCAGTAAAAGTCTGACACGCCATCCTGCTCCACCCAGGGTGGGTGAAGTTATTTGATGATTTCCCACCCGAAAAAAAAAACCCTATACTATCTTTTTACATGACTACGGCGCAGCAAATGTCTGTGGGTATGTATGGATGTTCATCTGTTTCCTAATAACTTCTAAACTAGTTATCATAATTTGACTAATGAGTTATCGTTGGAAGCGCCTTGGTCCTCCGATGTTTATAGTATTTATAACTTTCAGATGAGCATATTGTCTTATTTCATACCTTTTATACTTTGCATAATTTTTCAGCACTCGGGTTTTAGTTTTTTACTTACTTTATCCTAACTTTGATATTTAGAAACTGCATACTGAACTAAAAATTCATACTTACAAATTCATTGAAATAAATGAAACTTAAAACACTATTCGACAAGTAAAAGTTCATACCCCGAGAAAAGCCAATAGAACCTATTTGATTGCGTCCCGCCGGGGGCAACGACTCGCCTCTGAAAGTTGGATGTTATTTCAGACAGGCTGAAGAAGTAAATGAACTTTCCCTTTCTAGGTACAGGGCTGCATTTGGGAGGATATAATGGTTGAAAATCAAAAGTCATTTATTCAAATTAGGCTGAGAATCAGAACTTTTCAAACGTCATAATACATAAGACAGTCCCCCCAAAAACGCCCACCCGTCACCACTTCCTAGTGCTTTAGCTGGGAAGAAGAAGTAGCGGAACAAACTCCCCAGCAGCACAGCTGTCCAATTAGTCGGATAGACTTGATTCTATACATACATAGACAAAGTAATATAAACATTACGAGACGCAGAACATTAATTAAATAATTAGTCACACGTAATATGTTAGCCAGCCATGCCAATATACCAACAAATAAAATGTAAACAACTCGAGCACAAAGAACAAAAAAGTAAATAAAGCATAATACTAAAATACGAGCCTCCTGGTATTAAGGGCGTGATAGCTTACATAGGCAATTCAATGTTCACATAGCTGTTTCTACCCGAGTTACAACTCGGGGCCACAAATGATAACCTAGGACCATCGACGTCCCCCCCAGTGGGTTCCCGCATTGTCGTTGCGGGGGGGCTCAGTAGCCGTGGTCCGCTCCCACGGTGAAGCGAAGAGGAACCCCAAGGTGGGGCCGCTCGTCAGGGCTTTTGTCTCCAAGCCGACGACGTAGCGGCCAGAATGTAGGTTGCGGTGAGGTGCACCGCAACTGAGGCGGGCCGCGGTGTCGAATGGGAGGCATCGCGGCTGAGGATTACAGGCTGCGGAAGAGGAGGAGTGCCGGTACTTCTGAGTAGCGCTCTTCCCTTCCGTGGCCTGGACGGGGCCGCCACCGTTTGATGGCGGACGCGGTGGGGCCGCAGGGGAAGAGGAGTGTCGGTATAGCGTTGGCCGCTCTCCCTATCCCCTGCGGCCGAAAAGTGGTAGGCGGCGGGGCCACTGTGCTGACCCGTCGCAGGGGGACCAAGGGCACCAGACACGGGTACGTCTGGGGCCCTTTTGTTACTTGGTTCCTGGGGTGGTCACGGCGTGCCACGTGTCCTGGTGCGCCGAACTGGTGGGGTCCGCAAGGGCCGATGCCTGCCAGGGTTGCGGGTTGTTCGAAAGAGATACCGCGGCCCCTGGCACACAGGCAACTGAGGGAACACGGGTGGGTTTTAGTCAGTAAAAGTCTGACACGCCCTCCTGCTCCACCCAGAGCAGGAGAAGTTATTTGATGATTTCCCACCCTCAAAAAAAAAAAAAAAAAAAGGACCATCGACGTAAAATAAATAAACGGTTGAATAAGTACTAAGGGTTATTAATGCCGCATGCCCTGCACACGTGAGGACTTAATGGCTACGTCAGCGAACCGTATTCGGGTTGCTGAATTTTGGGCCAAAGAAATTTTGAAAACTATAGATGAATTATTCGTGTTATTTTAGGCATCAGCGCGTTAAGGAGATTAATAATGGTTGGTGACTGCCTCATGAGGTTCTGGGTCGAGTAAAAGTGTGATTGAGTTTTTCTATCAGGTTTTTCTCAGTAGCAACCCGAAATCTGGATTTGTGCTCAGTAACCAGTATCTGACGAAATGTGGTGTACTTATAAGTAGACTCTTCGCGGAAACAAGACGTGATGTTACGTACTTCTAAGGGTTGAATTTGTTAGAAGGTTAGAACTAAACTTCTAATACGCGATTCAGGGTATTAGAGGATTAATAGGTTACTTCTAAGAGCATCATCGTCGCCTACATTTAGGCGACCCCCTTTCATTATTAACTTTATTTTATTTTTATTATTTGTTGTAATAGCGGCAATACGGGGGGCTTGTGGCTAAGTTCTAACAGCCGCACGGATCGATCGACCAGGTTAAGCTACACTTGCCTCGGTTGGTCTGTGGATGGGTGACCATACCAAGACCCTTCCGTGCCTCGGAAAGCACGATAAACCGTTAGTCCCGGCTGTCATTTGTGGATCTTTGACAGTCGTTACGGGTCGTCAGAAGCCCGAAAGTCTGACAACCAGTATTACCAAGGGGTATCGTTTTACCCAGTAACTGAGTTGTGGAGGTCAGATAGGCAATCGCTCCATGTAAAATACTAGTATTCAGCTGCTTCTGGTTAGACTGGAAGCCGACCCCAATATAGTTGGGAAAAGGCTAGGTAGATGATGAATAGCGGCAATACAAACACACACTCTGTGAAAATTTCAACTGTCTACCCATTATGGTTCATTAGATACAGTCCGCTGACAGACAGACGCGAGACGGACAGACAGCAGAAGCTTTGTAATAGGGCTTCAATGGCACCCTTTGAATTCAGAGGCCCTAGTGTGAGTTTCTTTTAGCCATCACGACTCGGTGAAGGACCAATAGCAGCGCCGAACGCGGTCGATGCGTAAAGTCACGATGGTCACACTAGGGCTACTGAACTCTGAAAATGGAGTGCAATCTGAATGTTTGCAAGTATGTATTTTAATTTTAATTCTATATGATGTATTCTATTTATTATACTAGCTTTTGCCAGCGGCTTTGCCCGCCTGGAACTTTCATCCCCTATTTAACTCTCTTAGGGGTTGAATTTCAAAAAATCCTTCCTTATTCCTTGTCTACATTATAAAGGGAACCTCCGTCCAAAATTTCAGTTTTCTAGGTCCAAGGGTTTGGGCTGGGCGTTGATGAGTCAGTCAGTCAGGACTTTTCTTTTTATTTATATAGATTCTATATATTCTTCTTCTTCACACTTTCAATAACGTCCATCAACTCCTGCAGCGTGCAGACAACAGGACACGCTGGACAAGATATTAAATGCCCCAATGTTTGTGGGACAGCACCACATTTACACTCCAAGGCGGAGTCATCTGTAAATCTCCACCTTAGCAGGTTCTCTTTACTTCGGCCTACCTGAGTCCTGAGTTTATTTAAAGACTTCGAGTTAAGCCAAGACAACTTATTTCCATGTGCGAGATTTTCAGCAGGTTGACGAATGAGTTTGGTAGGGAAGCAAATTCTATTAATTTATTTTATGTTCGGTAACCTACGACTACACCATTCAGGCCACGGGTCGTTAGGTGACTAAAGAATTACCTACGTCATAAGATGACTCCACAACCACAATAACCTTAAATTAATGTAACAAATTCACAGAAAACTTAAAAAAATAGTTGAAGTAACCACTAAACGCATTGTTATTTTCAATTGCCCAGCAAACAATCTTAGCGCACAATGTAATTGAAATAATGCCTGCTTGCTGAAGTATTAAAAAAAAACAGTTTGCATTGAAATCCATCGTGGCAGCGCTGCCAGCGTTTTAGGCCATTTTCCCAAAGACAGCGTTAAGGACAAAATTGTTGATGCCCAGTGAGCTATTTTCCCTTTATATACTTTTACATAGCATATAATTTTTTTATGTTAGATTTTATATTGTATTTAAGTTTTCATTGCTTTAGAATTTCTTCTAAGTTTCACGCGAGTGCAAATAGTTCCTTTACAATTATGTAGTATATAAGATGTAGATAGCGTTGTAAGCTACACATATGTTGCAAATCTCTTTTTTTTCACTTCCAGTTACTGTCTACTTAAATGCTTGTCTCCCCGAATTAATAGTTAATAAAGTATTTAGGTAGTAGTAAAGAAAAATAAAAACTGTCTGAGAAGAAGCAATGAACACGCACTGGCTATGCAATGGTGTCAATTATCTATTTGTCCCTTTTCTGTATGATAAATTGCCTATACCTTGTGAAACAGTTCAGAATCTAGTAGAATTTATAAGGTTTTGTATCTAACTGACAAACAGTTAGGAACCACTGACAATGAAAACATGTTATTTTTTAATGGTGTAGAGGCGGACTAAAAGTATATTCGTATTTTGATACTGCACCCGTAAATAGTCGAACGAAATAGGTTTTTCCTATAAAGTAATACGCTATGGACCCACTGCAGCGAAGTTACAGTCTGGTATCAGTCGTTACGGGCCGAAGCCGACAGCCGAAAGTCTGACAACCAGTCTTACCAAGGGTCATCGTATTATCCAGTAACTGGGTTATGGAGATCAAAAAGGCAGTCACTCCAAGTAAAATAATGGGCAGATCAACTCACGATCATTAAAAATTCTTAAAATGTATGTAATCTACCAACAAAAAACATATTTATAATCTACGCAACCTCCCAAATCCGCTCACCACCCAAGGCCCAAACAGCATCCTAATCGATCGGTCGTTGACCCCTGAACTGTCGTCCTAAGCAATAATATATATATCTTATGTACTGTTTATACAAAGGTCCTTGAACTTGAGGAGTTAGTTGCACTTTATTGTTTTGACCGTGAACACAAATCAATATAGTTGTGTTGAAGAATGACAATATTATGTTTGTTCACGATTTTTGTTAGACGAGTAAGTCGACCTCAAAAAAGAAGGAGGTTATTTTTTCGGTTGATTATTTCATTTTTTTTTATGTTTGTTACCTCATACATAACTCCGTCATTTATAAGCCAATTTGTAAAATTCTTCACTTGTGTGAAAGTGTTTGCCATAGTATATTTACTTACTTAGTAAGTGATGGTAAAAGAATTTATGTATGGTAGGTAGCTCAGGGAAAAATGAACAACAAAAAGTTGATAGCAGAAAAAACACCCGACTACCAAAAAAAACTTAATGAAAAAAATTTAACAAAACTTTAATTTCGGAAGTCGGTGGCATAAGAACATGAAAATTAAAACTAAAGACACCCACCGAAATTAAATTTATTTTTCGTTTTGTAGTGTTTTTCTGAAAAAAGAAATTGAGCTTTTATAGTGTCGCTGGCTTGAATCAATAAGATTTAACCATGAAGTACTAATCATCGACATCGTCATCTTTCGGGATCTCAGGAGTCTGATTGAGGAGGCTTGTGACCTGCAATTCTTGGAATAGGATCGTAACAGAAAAACCCGAAGGAATGTTCTTCACAAAATCACGAGATCAGTTTTCTGATCTGAAGTTGAATTTGATTCAACTAGACCTAGACAGAAACTAATATTTCGAAAGCGATAATTTCGTTGCCTAAAGGTGCGCTTACACGAGCAACTAAAATTGCTCCATCCTGGTCAACTCTTGTCAACTGTGACGTCTCGACTACATCCAGCAATTTAGAGCAATGGCAGCATGTAGCAACCTGTTGCCAGAGATTGGGCCACACAATACCATGCAATATGGAGCAACTTAAAAAACTAGGCAATACGCCCCATCCCCACTGCTTCCGCCGCCGGCCGGCTCTTCTCGCAAAAACGAGACGTTTTATGTACAAACGAAATAGATTAAAAAAATCCAAACCGATTGGATATTCGGCAAAATTGAGAAATGTTAAATATATGGAGCAATCAGAAGCAATATTCCCGAAACAATTTCGTCATTTTGTTGTTGTTGCTCCAGATTGCTCCACTTAATTGATACAGATTGATCCTTTAGTGTGGCCGAGCAATAATTTCTCAAAAAATTGCCCGTTTAAGAGCACCTTTAGCTCTCACTAAGCAGTAGTATTGACGCGCTAACTGTAACCATGAATACAGCACATGATTCTGGAATCCGTCGAAAATTTTCGTCCGTTATTTAAAAGGAAAGTTAGCTGTTCCATACATTTTGATTGTTGTATACAACAGCATTTTTTTGTGTTATCCAACGAAAAATTTGAACCTAGGAGAGATCAGAATCATATACTGGACCCATAGCAACAGCTAAATGAACGTCGAAGTCGTCATCACCCTATATTTGTACTTTTAGCGATAGTTAAACTAAAGTTATGAATGACTAAAGTACACGACGATGGATTAACTAAAATTAACCTTGGAAATACAGGGATTGTTTTAAAATAAAAACTATTCACAAAGAGATGGAAAGATAGTAGGGGAGCCTTTGCCCACCGGTGGGACTTTAATGGCTATTAATAAATTTTGTAATGATTTATTTTTAGTTTTTTATTAATTACAAACTCGCATAGTCTCGCTAGTGTTGTTACTGCTTATTCACGAGATTAAATAGTTTTTTTATTTTTAAGGTTTAAAGGGATTAGCAGTATACCTAAGTGGAAATCACATGTTACATCGTTTCACACAGCTAACAAAGAATTATTCGTGATTGTCGCCTCCCGGTCGCGTGAAACCAAATCATTTTGTTTTTATAGCCGAAGCGATGCAAATATAACGCGTGGCGTAGACTTATGAAGAAATCAGAGTTGGCAGTTATTTTTCATGGGTAGCTTTAAGATTCAATGAGAAATTGTGTTTCTATTCAAAATCAAAAATAAAAAGTCATTTATTCAAACTAGGCTGAGAGTCAGCACTTTTTAAACGTCAAAACTACATAAGACAGTCCCCTAGATACGCCCACCCTTAACCACTTCCTGCTGCTATATAGTTGGGAAGAAGAAGTGGCGTAACAAACTGTCCAGCAGCACAGCTGTCTGTTCAGTAGGAAAAATTAGCAACAAAGCATTACACTAAATTAATATTAGTCAGTATGGTTTATTTTTTTTTGTGATAGGTACGTCAATAAAATACCCACTTTTTTTTGTCTCCAGCGAGTTTATCGAAGACTGCTACCTAAGTGCTAAATGTGGATAGGCACTATAATGGCAATGCTCGAGTTAAGTTTTCATTTTATTAGTTGGTATATTGGCATGGCTGGCTGACATATGTTTGACTTATTATTTAATTGATTTTCTGTGTCTCGTAATGTTTATATTACTTTGGTTTATAGTCTTTCCGACTAAACAGACAGCTGAGCTGCTGAGGAGTTTGTTCCGCTACTTCTTCTTCCCAGCTAAAGCACTAGGAAGTGGTGACGGGTGGGCATTTTTGACGGGACTGTCTTATGTATTTTGACGTTCGAAAAGTTTTGATTCTCAGCCGAATTTGAATAAACGACTTTTGATTTTGAAAGAAAAGTAAGGTCAGAAACGTCAAATGCGTAGTGCTCCCAAAAGGAGTATGTAAGGGTCGTAGCACTTGGCGTTCTGTATTTTCTATTGCATTCTAAGTATTGACATACTTCAAAGACTTCAGCCAAATCACAACATCCAAACAATCAATCTATCTAGCCTTTTCGCAACTATGTTAGGGTCAGCTACCAGTCTAACTGCCTATCTGATCGGTAATTGATACTATCCCCTTGGTAAGACTGTTTGTCAGACTTTCGGGCTTCTGACGACCCGTAACTACTGTCAGACACCCACGAATGACAGCCGGGAAATTCGGCTTAACGTGCTTTCCGTGGCATGGAGGGGTATTTTTATACCCATCCATGGACCAACCGCAGCAAGCGTAGCTTAACCCATACTTTGTGGCTGTTATTATTTAGCCAGCAGCCCCTCGAAACAATGTTCATTAAATGCCGTGTCATATCTAGCACTTGAATAGGTCTATCGCAGTTAGATCAATGGCCGCGCGCCCTTGCCCCCACCGCTCTTATGTAAAGCCCATGCACAGGGCTTGTCCACATTACACGCATGCCGTGGCATATCGATTTCATTGCTCAAATCATCGTCAAAACAGTAAGAAAAAAATATTCATTAAAAAAACAAATGAAAAACGATTTGCTTGCTTTGATATTGACCGAGGGTGGAATTTCGTATTGCTGGTCTGGGCTGCCGAGATAGGTCTCCTAAATCATAGTTATCAGGTATTGATAAATTCTATTCTATTTTTATTTAATGGCAATTAAAGCCGATGCCGACTATTCTGCCAATGTCTAAAGTGAATTGGAAAAGCAAGTGTGCATGACAAAATTCCAAAAAAAAAAAAAAAAAATCTGGAGACAAGTGAAATTCTTCGATTGATACAGTTGAACACAATGTAGATCTTGATTGATTAGTATGGGACTGAAACAAACACAAAATAAATATATAAGTAATAAAATTGTTAAAACATATAGTACAGGTATACCACACCCACACAGAAAGAATAACTTATAGTTTTATGTCATTGTGACGGATGAACGTCATCAATGCCACAAGCAGATCAGGGGAGGAGTATGTTAGCAAGGAGGGGAAATTAATAGGTAGGGGGATTTTAAATTTAGGGAGGCGGCTATACAGATCTAGAGGTGGAACGTTGTTTGAGCATTCAAAAAAGATGTGATCCAGAGTGCCCTCCTCCAACCCGCACTCGCAGAGAGAGGAGTCTCGAACACGGATTTTATGTAAAAACACGGGAGTACAACAAAAACCTAGACGAATACGACAAAGGACGGATACGACAGATTTCGATAACTTTTTGTAACCGTAGAACCAAGGTTTTGGCTTTATGATTGGTTGTACTGCATAATAAAATTTTCCCTTTCTTCTTCCAGTGTCATTCCATTGTTCTTGCCATGAAAATTGGAGATTGACTCGTGGAAGGTTTAGCAGGTCATACCCCTGAAGAGTATTGTGGGTGAGGTCGGCTACTGTTGATGAGCAAGCATCCTTGGCCAAAGAATCAGCACACTCATTACCCTTAATGCCACAATGACTAGGTATCCAAACTAACTGAACCTCTCTTTGACATTTAGCACAAGATAGTAAGGACTTCTTAATTGACAAAATAAGGGGGCTGTGCAATTTACTTTGAAACGGACTTTTTACTAGAGCTTGCAGACAGCTAAGAGAGTCTGTGAATATTACGGCTTTCTGAATATTAGGGTGTGACTCTATATAAAGACAAGCTTCCAATATAGCCACACACTCACCAGTGAATACAGAGGACTCCTTAGGACATTTAAACTGTAAAATTATTTTAGAGCTTTGGTAGTAGACCGCAGCTCCGGTGTGGTTAAGGTCTGTTGCTTTCGAAGCGTCCGTGAAGAATAATTGGAAACCATTCCATCGTTCACCCACCACCGCATTGAAAGTCAGATTCGCTGACGGGGAGTTTTTGGATATACCAATATCAAAAACAATTTTAGGAATATAACTTAAAACTTCATAGGAAAAATTAAAAAGGGGTAAGCTGGGATACTGAACAATTGGGCATACTAAATTTAGAATTTGACGAAGGGATTTTAGTATTAGGGGGATTTCTTTATTCTTCCAATAATTTGAACTTCTGGATAAGACATCTAACTCTTTCAATTTTCCTGTAAGAGGATGTGAGGATCTACTTATCACTCTAGACAAAAAACGAGAGGCCAGATATTGTCGTCTTAGTGACAGAGGAGGTTCTGCGCACTCAACCTGCAATGCGTTGACGGGGGAGGACTTCATACAACCTGAGATGATTCGAAGGCATTTAGACTGAATCCTATCCAGCCCAACCAAAGCACCTTTATTGCACGGAATGAGGAGGTATAATCCATAGTCAACAACGCTACGAACCAAAGCATTATAGACTAATTTCATGGTGTAGGGGTGAGCACCCCACCAAACACCTGAAAGAACTTTTAAGATTGAAATAATTCTTTCACATTTACTTATTAAAAAATTAATATGATGCTTGCCAGTTAACTTAGTGTCCAAAATAACGCCTAAAAATTTAACTTTATTAACTATAGGAATATTTTGATCTAAAATGCTCACTGAAACATGAGGGACGACTCTTTTACGAGAGAAAACTACCGCCGAACTTTTTGGGGCAGATAGTGATAAGCCATGGTATAAAAGCCACTGATTCAAGGAGTCCAGAGAGAGGCACAAGGATGACGCAGCGTCAACTATGGAGGGGTCTGTCACGTACAGAACAATGTCATCAGCATATTGTAAGATCTGACAATTATTATTTAGGCAGGACCCAATATCAGCCGTATATAGGTTGTAAAGTAAGGGACTGAGGACAAATCCTTGTGGAAGTCCCTTCCATGTCTGTCTTTTATCGAATTCCTCTCCCTGGACCCTCAGGACCAATGAGCGGGACAACAGTAGCTCGCATATGCATTGTATCATCTTCGCCGGAAGACTCAGCTGTTGCAGTTTTTGCCTGAGTACAGGGAGGAGTACATTATCATACGCAGAGGAGATGTCAAGGAAAGAGGCAACCACGGATTCATTTTTCGAAAATGCTAAACGGATATCCGTAACTAAAATACCAACACTGTCCATTGTGCTAAGCCCTTTCCTAAAACCAAACTGGTAATTCGGCAGTAGGTCTCTCGATTCGACAATCCATTCAAGACGGTTTTTAATCAGGTGCTCCAGTAGTTTGGCCAAGACTGAAGATAGGGCAATTGGCCTAAGGCCATTCGGATCATCTGCATGTTTACCTGGTTTCAGTAATGGAATAATAATTTGTAGTTTCCACTGATCTGGTACCCATCCATGAGCATAACAAAAGTTTAAAATGTTCAAAAAGTAAGTCTTAGCCTTGATACCAGAATGGGCAATAAAAGAATATGGCACGCCATCAATACCAGGGGCTGAGTCCCGGACATGATTGAGTACCACATTAAATTCTTCCAAAGTAAATGGCCCATCCAAAGGGTCCTCTGAAACATTTTGCAAAGACATATTGCGACATTCGGAAGGGAGTGGAACGTATGGTGGAGCAATTTTATCAAAGAAAAGTTCAGCTGCTTCTCTAGTGATTGGTGAAGAGACTGAGGGGGAGCATCCACGTCTAAACCTATTAATGTTCTTCCATATTACCGAAACAGGGGTAGAGGGACATAAGGAGGAGCAGAATTTAACCCAGCCCGCGCGTTTCTTTTTGCGGAGGTGACGTTTGGTTCTGGCATTAATCTGACAATATGCCAACAGATTTTCGGTGCTCATGTCTGCATTGTAACGTTCCTCAGCCTCGTTCCTACCCCTAATTGCCGAGGTGCACTCTGGATCCCACCATGGGGGAGAGGGAATTTTGTTACAGGCACTATTTTTCAGTGGGAAGCATGAGTCCGCAGTGGTGGTAATGGCATTAACGAAGCCCTCATAACAGTTCTTGGCATGGCAGTGACCAGAACCGTCTAATAAATTTGAGTCTAAATTTGGAAGGGCAACAATTTTATCCTCCAATAATGATCCAAACTCTGTCCAATCGGGTTTGGATAAGTTATATTTCAAAAGTGGAGGAGATGTTTTCTCTAAATAAGTTTTATTCATTAAAGATATGACAATAGGGTAGTGGTCACTACCATGCGACAAGGTCGTGCATTCCCAATGGGTCGAAGCGGCCAACTCAACTGAACAAAATGTAAGGTCGACACAACTCTTTTGCTGACCGGGAAGCAATCTGCGTGTTGAGCAACCATTATTAAGAATGCACAGATTCAGATCATCCAAAATGTCAACCAAAGCTACACCAAAGGCATCACAGCGTTCAGACCCCCATCTGTAGTGGTGACAGTTAAAATCACCCATGACCAAAATTGGTCCTTGAACACTGGAAAAGATGTTTTTTAAAGTGATCAAAAAGTCATGTTGGGGATGAGCAATGTATACTGAAAACACTGTAATGCCTTCTACCCTTCCTGCCACAATACTCATTTCACCTGTGAGTGAGGGTATAGGGGTGGATAAAAGAGGGACCCGATTATTGACAAGGAGAGCTGAACCTCCATAGCCATCAGATCTGTCACATCTGAGAATGTTGAAGTGTGGCATACGAAAGCTAAGACTTGGGGTGAGCCAAGTCTCAGCTATAGAACAAGCCAATGGCTTGTACTTATTTAAGAGAAATATGAGGTCGTGCTTTTTATGCCACACGCTCCTCACATTCCACTGAAGGAATACTAGGCGGGACGCCATTTTTAATTTGAAATAAAAGTGAAATAAGTTGGTCGGCAACGTTGGACGGTGATTGGGAATTGGAATGAGAAGAAGAAATAAGAGTAGGTAAGAGTTTTATAAAGAGTTCAATAATAGAGCTGATATTATTAGGCATGAGATTATTGCTATTAAGAGCGCAGCCATTAGGCTGTGAAGATTGGGGAGAACTAACTATCTGCTGATGAGCAACTCTATCATAAGATGGGGAAAGTGGGGCATGGGTCCTTGGTTTAAGTGTCACAGTTTTGTGGTAGGACTGAGAAATTGGAGTTTTGGCAATGTTAGCATATTTACGGGAAGCTGCTGGGACAATCTTGCTAGCCTCAGCGTAGGGAATACTTTTCTCAGCCATGACAGTCTTAATCGCCTTTTGCCTGCCATACTCGGGGCATGACTTGCTATCAGCAAAGTGATCACCCGAACAAAGCACACAGAAGGCCTCGCCCTCAGCAATGTTGCAACCATCACCTGGGTGATCGTGGCCACATTTACTGCAGCGTGGTTTAGATCTACATATGGTTGCCACATGTCCAAATCTGCAACACTTGCGGCATTGAATTGTCGGGTATATATATTGTTTAACAGGAAGGGATGTGTAGCAGCAGAAAACTCTATTTGGTAGGACTTGTCCATCAAAGGTCAAAACACATGTTTCAGTGGCTTTCCACTCATTAACCCCATCTCTTTGAGTTTTTCTATTGATACGGCGAACTTTTAGTATTTGTCCGCAACCTGAGGGTACAGACAAATAAGTTATGGCTTCTTCTTCTGTAAGATCTGAAGGAACACCGGTAACAACGCCCATCCTTGTGATATTAAATGTAGGAATTGATGCTGTATAGCTATATTTGGACAGTATACTGTTTACCAAAAAAGAGTTGGCATCCTGAGGGGAAGCAAACTCCACTGACACACGGTTTCTACCGACTCTGTTAACACCACCAGTAACAATGTTTGCAATGTTGTTATTCATGAGAAACTTACCAAAATTTACGGGATGTAACGTGGTGCCAGCATTCGGTTGGTTTTCTACACGGGAAACATGGACCAGATAAGGAGCCTTATCCATTACGGAGTACTTTATACGACCTATTTGGCTTTTTGGCTGTTTATTTGGAGGGGTGGGTATCTGAATTTCTTCGACACCGGGGCGTTTGCGTGGGTTCTGTTGATCTTGTGGATCTGGTGATATATCCATCTGTGTAACGCTACATACAACATCCGCGAATTGAAAAAGTGGACTAGGAGGGAAAGGGGTAGGAGGACGTGAAATGTCGGGTGGGTCAGGATCAGGGGGTTTATTTTTATCCATCTTGGATAAAAAGAAGTTTAAAACGAAACAAACACAACACTAACCTGGTTACGAACACAAGGACAACACGTCTATAATAAAATAAAAGTCACAAAGTATCAACAATCACTTAAAAACAGCTAAAGATTCTAAACACACGTGCTAACCAACAACACTGTGGCGAGAATCCGGTATTGATAAATGATGTTTCATCATGAGGAAACTGATATGTCCTAGAACAAAAAAATCTAAGACATGTGCCATCTACCGACCCGCACTGGGCCACGTATGCCCAGGCCCACTCCCACTCACAGAGAGGAGGCTTGTGTCCCAGCAGTGGGAATGTTATAGGCTGATAATTCTAAATGGTATTTATTTTAGTTAACTGATTTAAATAAACACTTTTGCAATCAAAACAATATTTTTGAAACTAGATGAGGTATTCTTAGCTTAGCCTTGCTTAGCTTTGCATGTATATTTTAGTTACACTACCTTTTGCCAGCGACTTCACCCGCGTAAAGGTCGAAAATTATCCCACGGGAACGAACTATCGGGATAAAAATTATCCTATGTGTTATTCCAGGTTACAAACTATCTGTGTGCCAGATTTTATCTAAATCCGTTCAGCCGTTTTAGCGTGATTGAGTAACAAACATCCAAACATCTACCCATACAAACTTTCACATTTATAATATTCTACAATAAACAGGTTTTTTTTGGTAATAATCTTTAAAAATAATAGTTTAATAAACTAAAAAACACGCTTTAAAAAACAAACTAAAAAAGGAGAAAACAATTTAATTCAATTAAATAGCGTGGGGTGCTTGACATTAATTGATTATAAAAATACCTCAAAAAGCACCCCACGCTTTATAATTGAATTAAATTATTTTCTCCTTTTTTAGTTTGTTTTTTAAAGCGTGTTTTTTAGTTTTTTAAACTATTATTTATTTTCTATTTTTTCGTTCTGCTATCTACAAAAACGTGTTTTTTTTAACTATTGTTTATTTTCCTTTCTTTTTTTAATTATTGAATTGTCATCGGTCCTCGATAAGTCTACAAAGTTTCAATAAAATATGACCGTTTAAAGTGGGTCAAAATCGCGCTCTAAGGAGTCGGTTACATACAAACATATAAACAAACATACAAGTGAAGCTAGTATAAAGCGTGTAAAAAGGTTAGCATTGAAAATAATCTATTTAGTGAACGAAATTGTTTCTATTTTTTTTTTTTGTTGCTAATAACTCGTGTCAATGTCAGACACAGCCAGAAGTCAATTGCCTAGAAAACGCCGGACGTATCCATTGAAGCAGGTATCGTTTCCTGAGAGATTCCTGGGATAATCCCAGTGACATTTTTATGTCGTGTTACAATGGAAACCACCACTATTATTCCTTTATCTGCTAACGTCAGAACATTGATTTTATCTCATTACTGATGCAAGCAAATAATGCGTAATTCTTTTGAACATTATACATTTTGCGCAGCACATGTAACGTAGGGCCTTCATGTATTCAAGCTTTTGTAAACCGGTATAAATATTATGTGACCGTAGATTTTGTTCTTCTTTTCGTGTGTTATATAATTTTAGTAACTAAAAAACAGCGGCCAAGTACCAGTCGGAGTATTCGTACAGACAGGGTTCCGTACCGCCGCAACATAAAAAAAAATGTCAAATTAAAGAAACGCTAAAAAACCATATCAAACTTGGTGTAATGAAGTGCTTAGATACTTAACAAACCAAGTACTTATAATGAAATCTAGAAGTCATATAGCAACGTTACTTCTTCATTAACATCAATTGTGCTAGATCATTTGTGGAGTAGGTGAGAAAATCTAAATAAATGTTTGCTTTGAAAATTTGTAAGTCATTATCATTATTGTACACATATTTCTGCTTAGATATAAAACTAATTTATCTACCTACCTTTACGCACCACACGCCTATTACCCCTGTAAGGCTGGGCAGAGATATACCTGCGTATAATGCAGCTATATTTCACGAGTTATGTTTGAGTCTCATGTAATAAGGTCGAGCCCATTCAAAGCAAATGGACACAAACCTAGACTCCGGGCTGCAAGTTGCAACTGAGAAATGTCTGACGGTAACCCTGCTATGCCATGCCATGCTCAGCAATAGCACTTGTGACCACTAGACCAATGAAGCAATACTAATTGTTTAAAAACAATAAGGCCTCAATGAACTGCCATAAAAAGTTGCATGTATAGAGCGTTTATCCCACGCGGGCTGGCAACAACGCATTTATAGTAGTTTTTCGTGATATTATTTCATAAAATACAAACAAAAGTACAATTTTTTTTCAGCCAAGCACTAGATCGTTGGTATTTATAATTATTTTTAACATTTGCTCTTTAATAAAAACATTTAATCGTACTAAGTAATGCAAATAGAAAATAATTGACGGTATGTCGATTTTTATAAATAAATACCAAAATAACTGTGAAAAAAATAGCATACAAACTTGTAAATATCAACGATATACTGCATGGCTGAAAAAAATGTTTATTTAAATTTGTATTTAATAAAATAATCACGAAAAACCGCAATAAATGCGCCGTTGTCAGCCCGCGTGGGATGAACGCTCTTAAATAATAAAAATTGAAAATGATAAGAATCACAAAACTTATTATTAAAGTTTATTAAATAAATACTAGACTGTCAACGTTCTTTAGTTTTGTTATTGTTTATTATGTTATAAAAATAGCTTTTGTTTTTCTGTAGTACTTAACAGACCTAAGATAAAATTTAGTGGGCGTAATTTTGAACTGATACCTAACCTACACTTTTCTGTTTCTATGACCCCCCCTTCTTATCTCATAATAATTTACATTGGCTTGCATAAAACTTTGTGGCTTACCAATAACAGCCGCATGGGTCGATCGATGCGGTTAAGCTACGCTTGTCGTGGTTGGTCGGTGGATGGGTGACCATCTTTACATACCAAGATGCATCCGTGCCTCGGAAAGCACGTTAAGCCATTGATCCCGGCTGTCATTTATGGATCTTTGACAGTCGTTAAGGGTCGTCAGAAGCCCGAAAGTCAGACAACCAGTCTTACCAAGGGTTATCGTGTTACCCAGTAACTGGGTTGTGGAGGTCAGATAGGCAGTCGCTCCATGGAAAATACTGGTATTCAGGTGTATCCGGTTAGACTGGAAGCCGACTCCAAGGGACAAATCATGATGTGCTGATAAATCTTAGATAAGTTTCAATACGGCTTGTGTCTTGTGTCGATACTCGGTATTTGGCTATTTTTATGTTTTTGAATAGTATAACACCTAGTATACATGGCTATTATCCTCACCTCTATCCAACTAAATTTCTACTGGGATGCCTCGGATATAACTCGTTAGAGGTACGAGAGAGACGAGCAAAAGACCAGCTCACCATAGCTTGTAAAACGCTCCGTGGCACTATTGACGCGCCTGATCTGCATGCGGTGCTGGCTCGTTTTTTTGTCCCAGACAACTACTGCCGCAGCAGAAAACATAGGCTGTTTGCTGTGCCTCCATGTCGCACCGTTGCACGTACTAAGTCCCCAGTACCACGTATTCTGGCCGCTCTTAATGATCTCTTGGACACTAACCCAACAAACGATCTGTTCGCGGACGAATGGACGAAGATTTTATCAGCATGTCAGAAGTAACTGTGAGGGGGATTTATGAAAGTGTTGTTAAGTTTTTTTACTTTGTCTTAATATTTGTATTATTTTCTCTTATGTGGAAATGTTTTTTTTTTTGTATGTGCAACCAGTAATCTTTAATTTTTGTAATTGGTTTTAAACCGTTTTAATTAAATAAATAAATAAATGCCCTCACTCCCTCGCTGGTCGCAAGCGCTATTGTGCTACTGTAATATGAGGTCCTGGTTTCGATTCCTAAGTCAGGCAAGTGCTATTGCAATGCCTTAAAATATATGAACCAAGGGCTGGGATTTGTGCCCTTAATACCAGTTATCCTGATAACTTAGCAAGGGCGCAACTTACTATAGCTTCTAGTGCTATGCTTACAGTTAAGTAGCTGTATTGTTTGATACGAATTAATACTATTATTACTATTGGTCTTTTTTTAACCAGAAATATCGCAGTTCTATGTATAAAGTTCCTTCATGGCCCTGCATTGTTAAACTCACACAATATCGTAATAATATAATGTTTGAACATTATTGACGTGTAAAAATCGCTCCGTGTGCCTATAAAATTTGAAGAGTTCTTTCTATTTTCTATTTCTCCAGGATCCCATCATCAGATCCTGACTTGATGATCATGGGACCACCTGGGAAGTATACCCTTTAAAACAAAAAAAATATAATCCAAATCGGTCCAGCCATCATCGAGTAATCGGGGAACATACATAAAAAAAAAGCTTCCGACGAATTGAGAACCTCCTCCTTTTTGAAGTCGGTTAAAAAGTGTCTTAAAAGATCTACTTACATAACTCAACATATATTTTTTTTCATAATAAACTTCTACAGCTACGAAACCGTGACGTCATCAAAGAAAAATGGCAACCTTTTCGTAAACCATTCTAATAAAGTTACAAAATCTCCAAGAAATCCAATAAAAGTCGGAGAAAAATCCTCTCAATAAGTTATCTACACTTATAAAATCATATTGGTGGGTGTCGCCCATTTTTCTATATTTTCGCGAGAAGCCACTGACTTATACGTGCCTAAGGGTTCGGGGTAAGTTTATTGACCCTGGGGCAAATCCCTATGAAGTTACGAGAGGTCGTTATTCATTGTAATAATTTCTATCTATTTTTGAAGGAAATCTATTTTTGTTTAATATTAAAAGGAATGTTATTTACATTTCCATTTATCATTTTGTAGATATTCTAGGTGATTAAACTTCGTATCCTAGGTTCGATTTCAGAGTCATTATACTAGAAAATATATGTCCTTTAAAACATTATCGATTTGGATGGCATTGATGATGATGCCACACAGATATACTCTTAGGTACCATGCTTAGGATACAAATTTTTATCCACATATAAATAAAGAAATTCCCGAAAATATACGAATGGAAATCGTGGGCAGCAGGTAACTAAGTAATAGAAATATATTTACCTAATTTACAATATTATTTCAAAACATGAAAGATTATTCGAAGACATGTTACATCTACCAACCCGCATTGGGCCCGCGTGGTGGATTACGGCCCACTCCTTCTCACGGAGAGGAGGCCTGTGTCCCAGCAGTGGGAACGTTATAGGCTGAGTATGTATTTCAAAATTTGTACATTTAGTTGGTAAGCCATTTAAATCGTTTCTTAGTTTATTTAGTAGGTACCTATTACCTCGTGCCAGCAACTTCACCCGCGTGAAAGTCGTAAATTATCCCACAGAAACGTACTACCAATTAAAAAGTATTATAATTATATGTCAATCTAGGTTATAAACTATCTGTGTGCCAAATTTCATCCAAATCTGTTCGGCCGTTTTTGCGTGATTGAGTAACAAACATCCAAATATTTAAATATTCAAACATACACAAAATATACATACATACATATACAGTATATTTAGTTAGTAAGTCATTTAAATAGTTTTATTTTTATTTTTATTTAGTATAAGAAGTTTATCCAGGGTATATATTTTTATCCTTTTTATTAATAAATATTAAAAAAGAAACTGTTATTTTTTCCAAAATCATTTTTTTTTTTGTCTGCCGGTACCTACCTTTATATTACAGTCATATTTCCATCATTATTATACAAAGTATGTGTCATATACCTCCGCATCAATCTAAATATATTCGTGTTACAAATGAGTTCAACACAAAAGAATTTGAACCGCCGACCTTTGTCAGTCAATACCCTAGCCGTTTTGTAAGAAAACAAAAATAAAGAATCACTTATTACGATCAAAACACAACTTTATGTGACAGGAAATAATGTCATCGAACTTATTTGTATGTTAACCTTGGGAAAACATTATAAATAATGTTCATAATGGACGATTTACTGAAAATTTGTGGTGATAATTGAATGTCTCAATGTTCTTCATAATATTGGTTGGTTATGCTAGATTTTTTTTTTTCAAAAAATTGAATGACGTTTAATACAGGAAAAGTTTTTATTCAGTGCGCAAACTTTAACCATAAATTCAACATACCATTGTAGACCCCCAGCGAAGAAGTTTTTCGTCGGTTTTACAAAAAAAAATCAGCTGTTTCATAGAACCTACGCGGTCAAAATGTATGTAACAGCTGTTTTTTTTTGTATAACCGACGAAAAAATCTACGGTGGAGAGTTTAGAATGATATGCTGAATTCATGGTTATAGTTTGCGCACTGGATAAAAACTTTTTCTGTATAAAACGGGAGAGTGAGACACATTCATTTCGAAGGAGCTGCTTTGAATTTTCCAAGGAATATAGCATAACTATAATCAGCATGTAATTTTTCCACTGCTAGGACAGCCTCGTCTCGGTGAGAGGGAGCGGGCCGTTTTCCACTTCGCGGACCCAGTTCAGGTTGGTGGTAGTCAAATATTTTTGAATGTGGTTGGTTCCAGGACATCTCGGTTACCTGATGTTTTCCTTCAAAGTCAAAGTCAAAGCATTTATTTCAAATAGGCACTTAAAAGGCACTTTTGAACGTCAACATTTACATTAAAATAGAATTGATTCTAGTCGCCCCTTCCAAAATGTAGTTTCGTATGGAGAAGAATGGGCAAGAAACTCCACCGTTACTCTTTTAAAATGTTTCAAGTACAATATTTACATTCATTATATGATTATGTGTGAAAACGATGCACCCAGAATAAAATTACCATACCAAAATGGGTAAAAAGAATCAAATTGAAGCAATACAGATAAATCAATTCTGTGATAGATACATGGTGTTCACACATTTACAAACATTGTAAAAGTAAGTATAGGTATGATTTTCCTACAATATTAACAAGTAATGAGTCAGTGTGTGAGTTAAAGTAATCACTGAGTGTAAATCAATGTCATAAATATAATTAATTAATTCACCTGGGCGTATAATCAACCTCTAAATGTTCCCACAGCTGGGGCACAGGCGTCCTCTCTATGAGAAGGAGTGAGCCGTTGCCCATCACACGGGCCCAGTGCGGTTTGGTAGATGTCACAACTCACATGTCTTCTAATTTTTGGCTCTAGAAGACGCCTGTTTCCTCACGATACACATATCAGGGAACATTTCTATGGAATTACTTTATTTTAATCCAGCTACTGCCGCGATCTGTTGTTATAAATAATTGTCGTGGGTGTCGTAGAAGGCGACTAAGGGACTTACTAGAGAATGGGCAGCAGCGTTCTCTATGCATTTTACTACCATACTGCGATCGCCAACCCGCCTGCCAAGCGTGGCGATTATGGCAAAACCCCCCTTTTGGGGGAGGCCTATGTCTAGCAGTGGACGTCTTTCGGCTGAAATGATGAATGAATTGAGGGAATCATCTTTAGCAAAGAAGGTTGAGGGATATTGATGTTAAATAATTCCTAATTAATTAAAATAGCAGGTTTAAGCTTAATGGAATTTTAATTAATGAAGGAATATGACATTCCTGGTCCAATATAAATCGACCTTCCGCTTATTCAATAAGTATCAATATTTATAATAATAGTTACAAGTTTCCTCTTACGAAAATTACTGGAATAGATTGTTGTAGGTTTATTCCCGATGCCCATAGCGGATACCATTGGTTTACCTTTTGAGGATGTTAAATCTTCATAATATCCTAATTACTCAAATTACTGGAATTGGTAATAGATAAACAAGTCTACTATATGCTAACGAAAACATACCACACATTTACATAATCAATTTATGTAAATATAATAAGGGTCTGAATAAAATAACGACGGCGACACATTTAAAATAAATAAAAGTGTACTTAAATAAAATTACATGTTCATTGTATTAATTATATATACTAACAAATCCACAGTTACAAAACACACTTCATAAAGCACACACACACACACATACCCCCTCATATACGCTATACAGGACACAGGATATTGGTGTCAATGTGTGCGTTTGATTAACATAGATCACTGTACATTTTTCCCTGAAATCTATACATGTGTGCATTCGTCTGTACGCTGTAAACGTATAGAATCAACTGTGTAAAGTTTGTTTACAACCAGATAAAAGTATAGATAGAAATATGCCAACAATTTCAAAAGCTTTTAATACTGTAATGAAAGTAGAAATCTATACAAAGATGTGTTGGTGTGAGTGCAGACTGCAGTTGAACGCACTGGGCGTCTATGTTGGCGTGTGTGAGTGCACCCTTCTCGTCTCGACAGTTTTATATTTGCGTTCCACACATTTACACACCCACCTTAACATTGAAGTTTTAAGACTCAATTCACAGTAGCTTTTATTTTAGAAAGTGTAAGCGTAAGTTGGTGAGTTTATTTTGAATCACATAGTGGTTATGCAGTGTAGGCATGTAGGGTGTGTGAATGTGTGTGTTCACCTTGAAAAGCGCCAGTTCTTTGTGCAATGGGTTATTCGGTTAATGGCACCAGCAAGTCAATGGCGCGGATGCTTTGTTTGTACCGTCAGCAGATATGTGAAGACTGACTAGACATTATTATTGTTGTCATAAGTGTTTATATTATTAATAATACAATACCTTAACTGTCCCAGTGTGGGGCAAAGGCCGCGTCTTACTGAGAAGGATTTATTTATTTGCCACTTACAATATCTTTACAGATATGAAACCTAATTCGATAGCGTGGCTTTCAATTATTATTATCTAATATAATTTATATTAGATACATATTTACTAGTGGTTGCGCAGTGGTCGAAATTTGGCCGTAATTAATTTTTATCTTAATGTATGCATTATTATATAAAAATAAACCATATAAACTTTAACTGTGCCAAATTTCATACTTCTTCGTCCGCGTCATTTTCGTAAAAATAGGTAAAAAAAAACAAAAGAAGTAACTACCTAATTATTTAAATAAATAACAATTAAACATAGGTCGATTTATAAATGATAACCACGCTTATCTTACGAATACGATGCGTTGACGATTTTATACCAAGTATCTTCACGATTCTTTTCTTGCTCAATGCAAAGAATAACTAGCCATTAAATGCCAAAAGTGCTTAAGAAATTGAAGAGGTCTACCTATTTTTGAGCACGCAATAATGTTTCTATGAAGCTATAAATTAACGAAATGATTTAGTATTGTGTCATGGAATTGAGATTCGAAAAATAAAACAAATTATTTTTGCACTGAAAACCACCTTATTTTTACGTTTACTGTTTCTCATAATAAATATACCTCCTTTATAATGATGTGTCTAAAACTAAAAAAAACACTTATCTTATTCCTTGTTCGCACACGTGACAACACATCTTGAGGATGTTTCTCAAGTGCACAATGTTTGAGTGTAGGTACTATATTCAATTATTGTGGTTTTATAACGTTACTAGATTTTCAAAATCAAAATCAAAATATTTTATTTCACTTAAACCTGCATGGGCACTTATGAAACGTTAGAAGCTAGGTGCAAGGTTCCAATTTGTAGCTTCCTATGGAGAAGAGCCGGCAAGAAACTCCACGGTTACTCTTTTAAAAACAGTGATTTTGTAACCGCAAGCCACTTCAATAGTTATTGTCTGCATTGAATACAGCACACACACAGCAGCACACACAGCACAGTTGGCGCAGTGGTTAAGCGATTGACTGCTGCGCTGCGTGTCGCGGGTTCAATTCCCGCTCGGAACAAATATTTGTATGACCTACAAGTAGTTGTTCCGAGTCTGGCCGTTTGTGTATGTGAGTTTAAATGTTTGTAAACGCACCCACAATACAGGAGAAATTCCTAGTATGGGGCAACGTTTTTATTAAAAAAAGAAAAAATAATAATAATAATATTTGCAACAAACGAGCCCCCGAAAGCGTTATCTAAATAGGTACTGACCTTAGGAATTTGTGGTTTTCTCGAATCGGGGTAAAACCAGAGTTCAGTTTTCCATGTTTGGATTAGGGAAAAATAATTGTGGTCCATTGTGTAAAACTGTTGCATTGGTGGTTTCTGTAGCGGAGGAAATTCAGATTATTTTAACTTAATTCGATTTAATTTGGGATTTTGGCATTTTAAACTAAGGTTGATACCAATCTTTGTGGAAAAATTTCCTATTTCAGGACAGTTTTATAATACATATTGCGTAGAAACAATAGGGTTCCTTCTATGTCTGAAAACAAAGACTTTCTATGCTTATTGACATCCACAGCGCCATCTAGTAACAATTAATGATACAATCGATCGAACGAAGGCGGCGCGCGGGGATGGAGCAAGAACAACAGCGCGACACTAGGCACGCACAGCGGATTTTCACCGTCTTGGTCATACGCACAATTGTAACCGCCAATTAATATTGTAAATAAGACTTCCCGCATACTGTATTTTAAACCGATATTACACGTCATCATCATACGGAGCTTTGTGTTTGATTTTCAACAAACGACGCTGACACTACGACGACCTGACGCAAAAACCCAACAGTGCTTAAAATATAATATATCTCCCAAATAACGAAATAGATTGAAGTAACACCTTCTCTTTTAGTAGGTACCTACATGAAAAAAGCAACTGATATCTATTATCAAACTTCCAGCAGACTACAAAGAATTATCTTTACTTTTCATATTAATATTCTTCTTTAAATTAATCATCCATCACTTTAAATATTTTTCTTCGAAAAAAAACCAAGATTTAAACAAGGTTTCTTTGCTACCACTACCTAGTCTCAAAATACCGGGCGGGTGCACACTGGCGCGCTGCGTACGCGCAAGTTGAGGTAGGACCGCGCCGGTCTGTTACAGCGGATAAGGTGTTAATATAACGCACCGGGGTTAAGTATGGGAGTTTAGGATTTTCGAGTTAATATATTGTATGTAGGATAAAATTGTTGATTATTTACTTAAGTTTTTTCCTATAAACCGACAATGTGATAAGTAGGTGATTCAAAAGATGATGTTCACTCTGGGACAAAATTCGATGACCATTACGGACTTTTTATTGGTTATACCATAGAGGTTCTAATGCAGGTGATTATGTACGATAGCTAAAAATAATTCAATTTGAATATTGACTAATTCATATTAATATTCAAGTATCTATAGGAAAAAATAGAGCAGTAACGTACCATCAATTTTATCTCAGATGTTTTTTTTTAAGCCTGGTGACAATAAAAGGAAATAAAGTTAAAAAAAATCTAGTAAATCGATCGAATCAGAAATAAAGAGATCCGTAGGAGAATCAAGGTAACCGACATAGCCCGAAGAATTATCAAAATTAAGTTTCAGTGGGCAAGGCAAATTGCTCGCAGAACAGCACCCTAATTGCGTAACATGCGATTAATCATAATCGGTTTCATTTTGACTGTTCAACAATATTCATTGCGTTATTTACGTTCCTGAGCAGACACATTTTTCGAACATATGAAGCAATGATTTAGCCATCTGTTTCAAGACGAAACAAATTATGATTAATCGTGAGTTACGCAATTAGGGTGCTGATGCCCGATAGGTTCTAGAACGGCGACCGCGTTCCGGAAGACATAGCGTTGTAGAGCCCGGATCCCATTAGGTGGAACGATGACCTGATGAAGGCCGCAGGAATCCATAGGATATGAGAAGTACAGAACAGGCGGTGCTTGAGGGAGGCCTATGTCCAGCAGGGAACGTTTTTCGGCTGAAATAATGATGATGATGAAAATAATCCGTATTAATAAATTATAGTTTTAAAAACAAAAAAACACGCTTTTAAAACCAAACTAAAAAAGGAGAAAATAATTTAATTCAATTAAAAAGCGTGGGGTGCTTTTTAAGGTATTTTACACGCTTTATTTATAATCACTCTTAATGTCAAACACCCCACACTTTTTAATTGAATTAAATTATTTTCTCCTTTTTTAGTTTGGTTTTTAAAGCGTGTTTTTTAGTTTTTCAAACTATTATTTATTTTCTATTTTTTAGTTCTGCTAACTACAAAAGCGTGTTTTTTTTTATATTTTTTAATTTTTCTCATTTTTTTTTATTATTGAATTGTCATCGGTCCTCGATAAGTTTACAAAGTTTCAATGAAATCTGACCGTTTAAAGTGGGTCAAAATCGCGCTCTAAGGAGTCGATTACATACAAACATACACGTGAAGCTAATATAAAGCGTGTAAAAATGCTTTAAAAGTAAGCTACAATTTTGACGGAGATAATATTATTTCTGTTTGTATGACTATGAATGCAGGAGGCGTTTTGTAGTTTCTGCCTAACCCCATGGGTTTATGACGTGAAATTATGTATGTACTAGCTTTCTTCCCCGACCGTCCCTTGCTCGTTGAAGCGCCAGCCCGCGCCGCAGCTGAGCCAGTAGAGTTAAGGGCCTACGTCCCGTTTGGTAGCGTAACACGGTCACTTTATGAACCCTACTGCTCATTAACGGCTTGTCTTGAAGATTTGAAAAATATATGATTTTGCTATCGATTCATATAGATTATTTTGCCGGAAGTACTTTTTTTGTATAGTTAATACTTTTGCTGTAAAAAAATATTTTGCAACACGCAATATTTTGGCTTCTATTCCATACTCCTACTAAATGGCTTCGTTATTTGAAAAAAAAAATACACTGAAAAATAAATAGTTAGAGGTACCATAGAATCGCCGAAGCACAATTGTAAATTAATCAGTATTTGCCAAGGAATATCCCCATTTTGAGATAAAGGCTCAGAGGTGCCCTGCGCGGGCGCGGGCGGCAGTCGTGCTTTAGCATACAAACGGGAGATGGGCCTTAAATTCCCTGAATAATAATAATAATAATGTAAATATTTTGATCCAGCCTGTCCCCACTTGCTGTCCCCCCATCAGTGACGCCCTGAGCCGAGGCCCGTACCCCTCCCGCAGGGGGTGCCCTCAGCGAACAGTCGCTTAGTAATTTAAGTAGTAGTAAGCCCCTGGTTGGAGGCGCCAGGAAAGTCCGGTTAACCAGTCACGGCCTCTCAACATCATTCTGCGAGATGTCCTACAAAAAAAATGTACTAGCTCCGCCCGCGGCTTCGCCCGCGTGAAGGTCGGATATTATCCCGCGGGAACGTACTACCAGAGTAAAAAGTATCTTATGTGTTGATCTAGGTTATAATCTATCTGTGTGCCAAATTTCATCCAAATCCATTCTGCAGTTTTTGCGTGAAAGAGTAAGAAACATCCATACATACAAACTTTCGCGTTTCTAATATTAGTAAGGATTTATGTAAACTAAAAACAGTCGTTATCTTGGTAAGACAATCACCATAATTATTATAATATGTAATGACCCAAATTTTTGATGTATCAATTAATGAACCAGTGACAAATCTTGAAATAGTTCAATAACCACAAGGTAATAGATTATTTAATTATTAAACCATTAGTAACACAGTTTCATCGGATCATTATTAAAATGATATCAATAAATGGTCGTTAAACAGAAATCCAGTCTAACATCAAAAACGTACAGACGCCAGCACATCAAGCTACCCCAATTTGTCAAATTTCTTTGATAGATTTTCAACTTTATTACAATATCATAAAGTTCATGTTCAATTGGGAACATTTGACAGTTTGGGATAGCTTGATCTGCTAGCGTCTGTACCTACTTGTATTATACCCGGAATTTTGACACATACCTACTCACCTATGTAAGGTTGTTGTTAATATGTCCATAACCACTTAACCACTTTCAAATACGGATTTCTGAACGAACAAATATTTGATTTATTTCATTTTGTATGCTAATAATCCCTACTTCCCTACTAACATCATAAAATGCGAAAGTAACTCTCTATGTCTGTCTGTTACGCTTCCACGCCTAAACCGCTGAACCGATCGTCATGAAATTTGACATAGATATAGCCTGGGATATGAAGAAGGATATAGCGTACTTTTTTTCGTGATAACCGAAATCCACGCGGACAGAGCCGCGGGCAAAAGCTATATTATTATCAAAAGGTAAAATTTGTGAGTTTGTATGTACTTACCCGGCAATCTTCGAAACAACCGATCCGGTTTGAAGGGCAGTACTAGGTTGTCATCATCAAAACAACCTTTTTTCCATTGAATGACCGTTTCATGTAACAGAGGTTGAGGCTTGGAAACTTCCAGAAGTTTATATTTTATTTTTTATCAGGATTTGTTATAATTTCACATACTATCTCTCAAGAATGAGCAAAAAAATTAACATTTGGTTGTTTAGGGATAATTTACGCAATATTAGCAATTGCATTATTGGGATTTTAATTATGTAAAGCCATATTTGACCTTGATGACCTTGTGAGGGGCGCAGGAGTCGGGAAGCACAGAACCGGTCGAAGTGGCGGAGCTTGGGGGAGGCCTATGTCCAGCAGTGGACGTCTTTTGGCTGAAATGATGATGATGATGATATTTTTTACGGTCACAAATCATGTTTTAATCAACACTGACCTATTAGGGTAGTTTACTCTAAATGAGAAAAAATCTAAAAGTATATTATTGAGATAGCTTAGGCAAAATGCAGTCGGATAATGTTAGTTTTAGTTCATGAAATAACAAAATAAATTATAAAAATTCAATTCAAAGATTACAGCTTATTTAATCGGTTTTTGAATACCATGAAATAGTAGCCGCCGTGTTATTACGTAATACGGCGTGTCAATTGAACAACTTTGTACTTTTATAATTTTCGTAACCAAAGTAATTTTTATTTAAATAATATTTTGCATTCAGAAACAGCAAACCAACGATAAGTAGAATAATAACTAATTTTTTTTTTAAATTATAAACAATTATCAAAAATATATCAGCGCATTTATCTGTATAGCAAACTGACGTCATACCAACAGGGCAATATGGCGTCCACTGCGTCCAGCGTTTTTGTCAAATTACGCGCGAAATTTGGAAATGTAAAATTTTTATGGATTTTTACGGAACTAATAGATATTTTTTTTTAAGTGAAACTTCTTATGCGACTTCCAACAAGGTTGCGCTAAACGTTTAACGCTAAATGTTGCCTTAAACGTTTAACGCAACTGAAGGAGAGAGAAAGAAAGATATACAAAAGTAGAAAGTAGGAGAGAGAAAGAGAGTGAGTCGGTTTCACTTCTTCCGCGCGGAGGGACTCCATGCACTTTTTTTTGTGGGGTATTAGCACTTTAGAATCTAATTAGGACACTTTTCAAAAATGGGTGTAATACCCTAATGCTAAAAACGTAAGAAAAATTTAATTCGCGGGGTCCCCTGGTTTTTCACCTTAACGGGAAGCAGTATTGTTGAGTGCCTTAGGATGTTTAATAAGCTAAAACAAGAAATTTAACACGAACGAAATTGCGGGCATCACTTACATTACTACTTACATTATTTTCCGAATTTTGACAGATATTTATACCTACAGGGTGAAATTGAAAACATGCGACAAACCGAAATGGGAGATTGTACTCATCATTATGAACAACTTTTACTGAGGGACCAAAGATGCAATCGCAAAAAAAAACAGCTGTTCCCTACATTTTGACGAGTTATGCGAACATAAATGTAGGGAACCGATGTTTTTTTTTCGGGATTGCATCATTGGTCCCTTAGTAAAAGTTGTTCATAATGATGAGTACAATCTCCCATTTCGGTTTGTCGCATGTTTTCAATTTCAACCTGTATATGATTGTCGCTAATAAGTACCTGCATAACCACATCCAAATACGAACTTCTTAACACACCATATACAAGGTAAAACAGAATAAACGCAAGTTCTGAAACTTCTTTGTTCATAATTGACCATAGTAGTAAATCGATTTCAGTAACTTTAAATATAGGTTTTTTTGTCATATAATGTGAAGGTATTTTTCCATACGCTGCCAATTGAGCCAAAGAAAATTCAATCTTATTAAAAATAAAACTCTATTTGAATTGCATGAGGTAATGGGTTTTTTTGTTTTTGAGTGCGGGATATCCTCAAATAACTTCTCCCGCTCTGGGCAGAGCAGGAGGGCGTGTCAGACTTTTACTGACTAAAACCCACCCGTGTTCCTTCAGTTGCCTGTGTGTCTTTCGAACAACGCGCACCCCTGGCAGGCATTGACCCTTGTGGACCACAACAGTTGGTGTTGACATCTTTTAGGCTTGCGTGTCGGCCCGGGCTTGGTCCTTCCCAGACGGTAAGCTACCCATCGCCCGCGCCTGTTGTGGCCGGGAATCGGCCTAGGATGTCCGACGCCCAAGGCATCGTCTCCTGCGGCGACTAGAGTCGTGAGGGCGCATATATTGCCTCTCCCTCACGTGCGCCGGATCCTTCTTCGCAAGCATTGCTGCTTCGCAGAAGGAGGTGACGGCTTCCCATGCACTCTCGCTCCGTACCATGGCCTGGACCAGGGTCGGACGCGAGAGTTCGCCGACGCAGATGGCCTCCACGAGGATACGGCGATGCCGCCCAAGCCAGGCAGACCTCCACCGTGTCCTCCGGGCGATTTTCGCAGTGGAAACACCCGGGTGGTTCCTCCCGCCTTATCCGAAACAGGAACCTCTCGAAACAACTATGTCCGGTGAGGATCAGCGTCAGCCGGAAGGTGAGGACGCCGTGGTGTCTCTTAATCCACTCCTCGAAGAGGGGACTTATTGCCGCAATTGTAGCGTGCCCATAATGCTAGGGCCCACAGGATTTTCTTAATGAATGGTTAGCTTAAAAAAAAACTTTAGGTCACTGGATTATGCTTTTAGTTATGCTTAGAGTTTTAGTCTAATATGAGTAATGAAAATATATACATATTGTATATATTTTCCTTATTTACTTAATTTTTGTAACAAAAATGAGGATAACGATTCGATATTACATGGTCCAAAGGCTGCCATTGTTGAGAAGCATAATATGACATTAATTAATACATGTATAGGTAGGTACGGTTAGTAGGTACCAACAGGATAAATCGTAAAAGCAGAACAAGACCTTATTTATGATTGAAACCGTTCCTTTTTCCTTGCACATACATCTCTCTGTTTCTCGAATATGGATCAAATCAAACCTCATTTATTAAAATTAGGCTCTGATTGATAATCAGCACATTTCGGATGTCAAAATTACATAAGACAGTCTTCCAAAACGCTCGCCTTACACCACTTCCTAGTGCTCCAGCTGAAAGAAGAAGCGAAGCTGCAAGCTCCCCAGCAGCACAGCTATCTATGAGAAGAACTTTTTCTTAGAAGAACAGGATGCAAAGTAGGTATTATTAATCTAAACTAATATTATAAAGAAGAAAGATTCGATTGTTTGTTTGCATTGAATATGCTCCGAAATGACTGAACCGATTTGAAAAATTATTTCACTGTTGGGAAACTACATTAACCCGGGTGACATAGGCTATGTTCTATGTTATTGGGTTTGGTTTCCGCACTTAGTCTTTTAAGTGGACCATTGTGCGTGAGCCATGGCGGCCGTCAGTGGTTATTCCAACCAGCCCACCTCCCTCTAGAAGTTAGCAATGTCTCCTGGTCTATTGAGAACCTCCGTGTAAGATACGGGTGCCCCGAGGGTTTCTGTTCTAATCTGGGCTACGCCTGTGCATTCGAAAAGCACATGCGCAACGGTTTCCTCAGCCTCATGCAGGCCCTGCACGGACAGCCCCCTGCTGTCCGTTATGCTAATGGGGTAGAAATGTTTGTTAAACGGGCAATATCCCGTGATGGTCTCAGTTACCAGACGCAGATCCTTTCTGTCCAGGCGTAACAGACGTCTGGTCAGCCTGCCATTCAAAGATGGCATTGCTTCCCTGGACTGCCTGCAGCCTGGTCTCGAGGTCCACCAGCTCTCTGCTTGTGTGTGGGTGTAGTCTTGGAGCCACCTGCGTATATGGTTGAATGGGATGGGCAAGATGGGCTCGGGTCCACAGAATGATGCGCTGGATGCCCTTCTAGCCAGTTCGTCAGCAGCATCGTTGCGTAGTGATCCGCTGTGTCCTTTTATCCATTGCAGTGTCACAGTGTTGCGGTTAGAAACTGTTACCCGTTCTAGTGCGTTGTGACATAGGCTATATTTCATCCCCGTATTCCCACAGGAACGGAAACTACGCGGGTGAAACCGCGAAGCGCTGCTAGTTATTTTTAAACATGACAAATCAAAGGAACACAAAACATGAAATAAGTGTTTTAAGCAAATCTGTTACTAACAATTTATGGATTTTAGTTGTCCGAAATAAAATGATTTGATTTGATTATTACCATCAATCGGGCACAAATTCAGAATCCGGGCTACTACTGAAAAAAATTCTATTACTCAATGGGTCCGCTCTTGACCTCGATCACGCCTGATGGAAAGCGATTGATGAGGTCTATGATGAATCGAACGTGCCCAGAAAATGCCTGTTCACTCTTGTTCAAGGCACTGGTACTCCCACGCATCGACGAAACACAGCAAGCTGCTTGACTCCGGTGGGAGGGTGGTCGCAAACCAGGCGGGCGCTAGAATTGGCCAGTCATCAAAGTATTGGGTGTGACTGTCCAGGATGCGCCGAGCGCTCGGTTCATTCGAGTAACTGGTGCAACAAATTGCGCTACACGAGGAGGCTTCTGCATGCATCCACCATCTCCATCCATATGGATGGTTAGCCAAACGTATACACGTTTGCCCAACTCTTCGCGTTTATCAGGCGTGATGTTGGTTGGTGTGTGAATAAATCTTCGAAATATTATATTTCCTACAATTAAAACATGTACCTTGTGCAACAATCCCAGCGTTGGGTTTTCCCATATTACATTGTTTACGATAACATATTTAATTCCACGGAATTGTGTTGCATTCCGATTCAAACATAATGGGTAGGTATACTCGTATGACCAAAAAATTATTGTATTTCATTTCAATTCTTAATTAGGTAACATGCGTTTTCCTTCTTCAAACACGTGGTTTTTAGAGGTAAATGCAGTATATAACATTTCCTCCATATGCTTTATTAATGGTAGGTTAGGTAACTGTATGGGAATGGTACTTATAGAGTTCATCATCAATTCATCATCACTTTAGATAAAAGACGTCCAGCCATATCAAGCGGTGCCAAATATCTTCGAATTTTTAGTTCTAGGACATATCGGTCATTTTCGTTCCATTTAAGAGCAATTTCTATGCACTGCTGATCATAAACCGCTCAGTGACCGCATCAATGAACTGGACAAAATTGAAATGCTTGTCACAGATCCCAGATGCCAGCAGTCATTTCAGTTTCCTCTCTAAATAATATTGTCTTCACCACCCACTTACTCAATTTTAACTAAAAGCAAAGAAAGCTCGTAATATTCATTTTTTATTTCTCCACAAAATGTCTTTAACCTCTACATCACTTCGTTGAAAAATAAATGTACAATTTCTCTGAAAGTCGGAAACGACCCGTGATTGGTCAAAACAAAGTTCACGGTCCGGTTGATGGCTGCGCGTGCGCATGTATTGCTGTAAAAATATGACATGTGCCAATTAAAAAGTGTTTTAGTGTTCTGCTACGACCTTGCAAGGGCGTGCGCGATGGTAATATTTTTGGAGAAATACTACCAATTTCCGATGAGGTGGATTTCTTTTTAAAAGATTGGTCACAGATCTTTTAGGAAATACTTTATAGTGAAAGAAAGATATTGAACTGTGGCAGGTGAAACTCAAACGCAAAGCATTTCTTTTAAATTCATCCATTTTGAATTACCAAAAAGTCAAGCGGTAGGTTAAATAACCTAGTTGCCCATTCCAAAACGTAGATCTCTATTTAGAAGAACAGGCAAAAACTCCAAGAGATATTACAAATTCTTGAGTAATTTTTTCTTGTTGCTTCTGTAATTATGTGAGGACACTGTTAAAAAAACAATTCTAAATATAACATTAAAAAAAAACTATAAAACACGCTTTAAAAACCAAACTAAAAAAGGAGAAAATAATTGGTGCTTGACGTTAATTGATTATAAAAAATACCTCAAAAAGCACCCCACGCTTTTTAATTGAATTAAATTATTTTCTCCTGTTTTAGTTTGGTTTTTAAAGCGTGTTTTATAGTTTTTTAAACTATTATTTATTTTAAATTTTTTAGTTCTGCTAACTACAAAAACGTGTTTTTTTTTATTTATGTTTTTTCCTTTTTTTTCATTTTTCTCAATTTTTTTTTAAATTTTTCTATTGTCATCGGTCCTCGATAATTTTACACAGTTTCAATGAAATCTGACCGTTTAAAGTGGCTCAAAATCGCGCCCTAAGGGGTCCGTTACAAACATACTCGTACAAACATCAATACAAGTGAAGCTAATATAAAGCGTGTAAAAATATGACGAGGAAGTTAGGAGATGACCAGTCTGAACCAACGGCACCCGTTCACTAACATGACTACAGACTATCTATTTTTTATTATTGTTAACTACTTTACTGATTTTGACAAGAAGGGTTATATATTTGAACAGCACTATCCATACTTCGATCTCATTTTCAAATGCCCAACACATACCTTTCAAAAATGTTCAAAACTCAGCTTAATCAGCCAAGGCGGCGGCCGACTTAGCGGCAGACGGGGTTGCGACAATCGTCGATAGGATCCGGCAACTGGGACTCGAGGTGGCCTTGCATAAGTCCGAGGCCATGTGTTTTCATGGTCCCCGGAATGCGCCACCGGCGGCGGCGGGTTCCCAGATAACGGCAAGAGGGGTTGGCATCGGCGTCGAGTCGACGATGAAGTACTTGAGACTCGTCCTCGACAGCCGGTGGAACTTCGCGGAGCATTTCCGACGTTTGGCCCCCAGACTGGAGCGGGCCGGGGCTGCCTTGAAGCGGCTCCTGCCCAATCTAGGGTGGCCAAACGCCTCCTGCCGGAGGCTCTACGCGGGGGTCGTGCGGTCCATGGCCCTATACGGGGCGCCGGTGTGGGCGCCTACATTGAGGCGCCAACCAGCCCGAAGGCTGAAGGCGTCCCATAGGATCATGGCGATCAGGATGATCCGGGGATACCGCACGATCTCAGGTGAGGCAGCGGGCCTCCTTGCCGGATTACCGCCATGGGATCTCGAGGCAAAGGTCCTCGCGCACATCTGGGAGTGGCGCGAGGAGGCCAAACGCCGGGGTGTTACTCCGCTGCCGCGAGAAATCGAGGTGCAGCGGACAGAGCTCCGGCGGGATCTCATGGCGACATGGAGATTGCGATTGTCGCAACCCAGTGCTGGGCACGCCACGATAGCGGCGGTAAGTCTCCTCTTTGAGGAGTGGCTTGAGAGGCAGCATGGCGTCCTCACCTTCCGCCTGACGCAGGTCCTCACCGGACACGGTTGTTTCGGGAGGTTCCTGTTTCATATAAGGCGGGAGGAAACGCCCGGGTGTACCCATTGCGAAGATCGCCCTGAGGACACGGTGGAGCATACGGTGGCGGTCTGCCCGGCTTGGGCGGAGCACCGCCATGTCCTCGTGGATGCGATCGGCGGCGGCGATCTCTCGCGTCAGGCCCTGGTTCAGGCCATGGTACGGAGCGAGAGTGAATGGTTAACCGTCACCTCCTTCTGCGAAGCAGTAATGCTCGCGAAGAGGGAGGCGGCGCATGAGAGGGAGAGGCAGTATATGCGCCCTCACGGCCGTAGTCGCCGCGGGAGACGCCCTGGGCGTCGGGAATCCCAGGCTGATTCCCGGCCACCGTAGGCGCGGGCTTGCGGACGGCGAGTAATGGGTAGCTCGCTGTCCGGTAAGGACCAAGCCCGGGTCGACGGCGCGTTGTGTTCCACGCGCGCCTCTAAGAGATGTCAGCACCAAATGGGGGGTCCGCAAGGGCCGATGCCTGCCAGGGGTGCGGGTTGTTCGAAAGAGATACCGCGGCCCCTGGCACACAGGCAACTGAGGGAACACGGGTGGGTTTTAGTCAGTAAAAGTCTGACACGAAGAGCGGGAGAAGTTATTTGATGATTTCCCACCCAAAAAAAAAAAAGAAAGCTTAATCAGCCAATAAATTTCCCACGGCTGGGACATAGAGCTCCTGTCTCTGAGTGTCTCAGTGCGGGCTAGTGAATATCAAAATGTCGCCGAATTTTTGGTTTTAGGGCATGCTGGTTTCCTCACGACGTTTTCCTTCACCGTTTTGAGAGCTGTGGTAATGAAATATAACACAAAGTGAAGTTTTTTCTGGTTCCAAATCCTCGACTCGTAACTCGGAGCCATTACCACTGGACTACAGACTGCTCTGCTCTCACTACAGACACTCATAATATTTAACAATGGATATTTGTTTCTTATATTTACATAAATAAAGAATTGTAAGTCAACGCTCTAAGTAATCATCACAAAACCAAGATTTACCTACTAAACTACATCCCTAATGAATTACGCAAATATTTTTCAGGACATTGAACTAAATATTTGTCTTCATTATCACGGGTATACTTCGTACTACAGCTGTAAGTTAACAAACTCATTAAATGTATGGAAATAAACATTGAGTTAAGAGTAACGTAAAATATTTTCTGTACCTATGTGTTTACACAATTTTGACACATAAACAGGAAAAAAAAATATCCAGTGCGCAAACTGTAACCATGAATTCAGCATATCATTCTACACCCCCACAGCGCAGAAATTTTTCGTCGGTTTTACAAAAAAAATAAACAGCTGTTCCATACATTTTGACCGCGTCGAAAAACTTTTCCTGTATTAATACGTGAAGCAAAAATGTTGTACTCCTTTTTAATCAAATTACGCGGACGGAGAAGTATGAAATTTAGCACAGTTAAAGTTCATATGCAGGAGTACAGAAAGTTAATATTTTTTTCACAAGTACCTAAGTATGTATACATAAATACATAAAATTATGTAGATACTCCTTTGTAAATACTTATCAAGGAACTTAAGTACGGTCTTTCAAGTACGTTTTTATGTGTGTTTGTTGTAAAGAATCAAACAAAGATAATGTTATTATGTTTGCAAGCCCATCTTTTGCCCACAATCCTTGTAATCTTTTGTTACGAAAGAAAAAGTGGAGCAAGGAGACAAAGAGTTGCTGTAATACTGTCATTGTGGGTATATGAGAAAATGTCTGGGATCTTTTTAGTTTATTGAAATACATGATATTTCATGATTGTCATCATTATTTCTTTCTTTTGTTTAGAAAATTTCAGTATTTTTTACTCTGTCTGTTAACTGTATTTTTTATCATTCTACTATACTACTAATATTATAAATGTGAAAGTTTTTAAAGATGATTGGATGTTTGTTACTCAATCACACAAAAACGGCTGAACGGATTTGGATGAAATTTGGCACAGAGATAGATTAGCCTAGATTAACACATCATCATCATTTCAGCTGAAAGACTGGACATAGGCCTGCCCCAAAAGGGGGGTTTTACCATAATCGCCACGCTTGGCAGGCGGGTTGGCGATCGCAGTATGGTGGTAAAATGCATAGAGAATGCTGCTGCCCATTCTCTAGTAAGTCCCTTTGTCGCCTTCTACGACACCCATGGGAAGAAATGGGACACAGAATACTTTAATCGGTAGTACGTTACCGCGGGATAATTTCCGACTGCCACGCGGGCGAAGCCACGGGCGGAAGCTAGTAATATTATAAATGTGAAAGTTTGGATGTTTGTTACTCAATCACGCAAAAACAGCTGAACGGATTTGAATGAAATTTGGCACAAAGATAGTTTGTAACCTGGAATAACATATAGGATGCATTTGATCCCAATAGTATGTTCCCGTGGGATAATTTTTGAACTGCACGCGGGCGAAGCCACTGGCAAAAGCTTGTCTATAGGTACTAATATTATAAACAGGAAAAATTTGATTGTTTGTTTGTTTGCATTGAATAGGCTCCGAAACTACTGAACCGATTTGAAAAATTCTTTCACTGTTGGGAAGCTACACTATCCCTGGTGACATAGGCTATATTTCATCCCCGTATTCCCACGGGAACTAGAACTAACGCGGGTGAAACCGCAGAGCGCTGCTAGTATTACATAAAATTACATGCCTTGTTTCCCCGAAGGGTTGAGCACAGGTGTACTTACAGCACACCCACATTTCGCCAGCTATGTTAAAGTCCCATAAGGGGCGAGCCTATTGCCATCAACGGGGCACTATAATATATGTTATCTTATGTGTTAATAACATAAGTTGTGTTTATTGCAATAGTACTTAAGTGACCGGGTGTTTAAAACTAAAATTCGTTTGGCTCAAAGGGTCGTCGTTATCGAAAAGGACAATGCCCTGCCACGTTTATTTATAAAAATAAGATGTAAAAAAATATTAGTTTCTAAATTGTATTAAAATACATAAGTACATTTCACATATTACTTTAAAGGCTCGCTCAAAAAGGCGCGAGAGCGACAGCGTGATGCTACTCCGGTCTCGTCGCGCCGATCTACGGAACCCTTTAAGCACGTGATTGAATAATAATAATTATCTACATTAAATGAAGCAATCTGTTGACAGTTCATCAACCATTATTTTCTCCCACAATCTCAATACAAAACCTATTGAGCTGACTACAGACCACGCTCAATAAAGATATCCCAGCGAACGTACTATAAACATTGATATAAAGCATACATGATTTACGATACTTACGATATAAGGGTCAGCGCAGGCGAAGCGGCAAGATGTTCGTCCTGAGCAGTTTTCATTGGTTAATTGATAAAGATCTTAAGGCCCATAGTATCCTCATCTCCCGTTTGTATGCTAAAGCACAACTGCCGCCCGCGCCCGCGCAGGGCACCTCTGAGCCTTTATCTCAAAATGGGGATATTCCTTTGATTAATTTACAATTGTGCTTCGGCGATTCTGTGGTACCTCTAACTATCTATTTTTCAGTGTATTTTTTTTTCCAAATAACGAAGCCGTTTAGTAGAAGTATGGAATAGAAGCCAAAATATTGCGTGTTGGAAAATATTTTTTACAGCAAAAGTATTAACCATACAAAAAAAGTACTTCGGGCAAAATTATCTATATGAATCTATAGCAAAATCATATATTTTTCAAATCTTCAAGATAAGCCGTTAATGAGCAGTACGGTTCATAAAGTGACCGTGTTACGCTACCAAACGGGACGTAGGCCCTTAAATACGACAGAAAAAGAGTTGAAAATAGCTTATAAGGTACCTATATGCCGTGCGAGCACGCTCGAGCAGAGACGAAGCTTCCTTACTAGACCTTAGTCTTTAAATTATTCATGATTGAGTATTCTGTACCTTTGTTATTATTACATTGTGATGATAGCTCACGCAATGACGCGTACCGCCGTGAGAGCAGTAGCTTGGATGTTCAAGAATACAACAAGGATATTGGTCGAACATTCTCGCGTAAGCACAGGACTGGTCGATGTGAAGACGCTTTGGGGAGAATTATGTCCAGCAGTGGACTTCTTTCGGTTGAAAAGATGATAATTCTCACGCAGTTGCCGCTCTGTCTACGCTGAGCTTAAGGGTCAGTTTAGGCAGAACGGAAAAATCCTCGCCTTCCTTCTCTGGTCGCAATACAAACCGAGAGAATGTGTCAATATTCATACAATTTTCTATTATACGCTATGGTAATATGGTCCTAGTTCCAATGGAGCTAGAAAATTGCTTCGGCACTTGTCCGCCTTGTCTGTGCCGACCCTAAGGCGTACTACACACTGACCTTGCGCACACAACCCTGTATACTTCCAATAATATAATATTATCGACAATGATGCAACCAGACAGCACTGATAATATTATTTATTGTTATAGCTTTATTTATATTATTGAAATAAGAGATGTTGTTTTTTCTGTAATTTCCGTTTTGATAAAACGTTGTTGCACATTTCGTTTCAAAGATAAGGTTCGTATCTTTGTCTGGAATATTTGATTCGTCATCATCATTGTTATAAAGAAGATAAACTATAAAGTCAATTCATGACAATTGACGTCACAGCATACCATTTTTTTTGTTGGGTGGGAAATCATCAAATAACTTCTCCTGCTCTGGGTGGAGCAGGAGGGCGTGTCAGACTTTTACTGACTAAAACCCACCCGTGTTCGCTCAGTTACCTGTGTGCCAGGGGCCGCGTGATCTCTTTCGAACAACCCGCACCCCTGGCAGGCATCGGCCCTTGCGGACCCTATCAGTTGATGCTGACATCTCTTTGAGGCGCGCGTGGAACACAACGCGCCGTCGACCCGGGCTTGGTCCTTACCGGACAGCGAGCTACCCATTACTCGCCGTCTGCAAGCCCGCGCCTACGGTGGCCGGGAATCAGCCTGGGATTCCCGACGCCCAGGGCGTCTCCTGCGGCGACTAAGGCCGTGAGGGCGCATATACTGCCTACAACAGACCATTATGCCTGTATTGCACGAAGGGCAGGTAAATAGTACACCCAGGATTCGAATCTGTTACCGTGAACCGGGCACAGTTCCACACAGTTCAGAAGCCTGGTGATTATGATAGTATGGCTGTCAGTTTTTAGAATCAATCAAACCATATTTAGCAATGTTTTAGGGCCCAATAAACTGATGATGACGACCCAAAGTTTAATAAACCAAAAATATTGTTAGATAATGAATATAGTTTACAGCGTCGATCATAAAATTATGTTGATCATCATTTGCTTAGCCTTTTTCCCAACTATTTTGGGGTCAGCTTCCAGCCTAACCGGATGCAGCTGAACAACAGTTTTTTACATGGAGTGACTGCCTACCTGACCTCCATATCCTAGGCAACACGATACTTCTTTTTAACCGACTTCAAAAAGGAGGAGGTTATCAATTCGTCGGAACCTTTTTTTTTTTTTTTTTTTTTATGTATGTTCCCCGATTACTCGAAGATGGCTGGACCGATTTGAATTTTGTTTTTTTTGTTTGAAAGGGTATACTTCCCAGGTGGTCCCATGATCATCAAGTCAGGATCTGATGATGGGATCCTGGAGAAATAGAGAGAACTCTTCAAATTTTATAGGCACACGAAGCGATTTAGGTATTTTTTGGAAGAGTACTTTCTCGTAGTGGTCTCATTTCAATTTGGAGAAGATCTGATGAAGAACTTTGGAGATAGGCAACGGAACTCCTCAATAAATGATAGCAAATGGACTGGGATTGCTGAAATCTCATGTCTGTCTATTGCTTGCACCAGTTCATAACATAACATCACGCCGGTATGCTGTGAAGGGGTAAGCATATGTGAACCACTAAAAAGTGAAAAAAAAAATTTTTCCAAAAAAAAAACAACCGACTTCCAAAAAAACACTACAAAGTGAAAAATAACTTTAATTTCGGAAGGCGGTGACAAAAAATTCAAATACAGCTCCAAAGACACCGACTTCCGAAATTAAAGTTATTTTTCACTTTGTAGTGTTTTTTTGGAAGTCGGTTGTTTTTTTTTAGGAAAAAGTTTTTTAAGACTTGTTGTCAGACGGTTCCCGACTCATTAATAATACCTATTGCAAACTAGCTTTTACAACGGCTTCGCTCGCGTGGTACTCCAAAATTATCCCACGGTGTCGTACTACCGGGATAAAAAGTACCCCATGTGTTAATCCAGGTTATAAACTATTTGTGTGCAGAATTTCATCCGAATCCGTTCAGCCGTTTTCACGTGATTGAGTAACAAACATCCTTCCATCCTCACAAATTTTCACATTTATAATATTAGTAGGATTTTATAATGAAAAACGCAAACACTCCCTGACTCGGGGATCGAACTCAGGGGCTTATGCTCGGCAGTAGCTCTTGAGACCACAAGATGAACGAGGCAGAAGCAAATTTTAATGTAACTACAAAACTTCACCTTATTGTAAACCCCAGACGACACGTCACGCTAATGTCCTTTCCAAAGTATTCGACCTAATAACTTTATCGTTATCTTTGAACACCTATTAAAGGTGATAAAAATAAAGGCTTTGGCCGTAGTGTTGTCCAGACGATAATGATTTAGGTGGAATAACACTAACAAATAGGTCTTTAGCACCTGTTAAAGTCAAACACGTGCTTTCATGTTTATCGACACGTGTTTTTATAACATGTGGGAACGTAGACAGGCATTGTCCTTTTATTTTGTTGACATCACAATAACATGTACAGGTACCAAACAAGATCAATAACCAGGGTCGTCGATATAGTTGAAGTTTAGAAAGAAACCGATGGATGTTATCGAATGAAATTTAATATAGTTAATAGAAAACAAACAGTTAGTTTATTAAATTTAATTTTGCACTGATTGAGCATTGTTGGCTTGCGGTAATGAATGCGACTTACGAGTTGTTGGATACTTCTAACAACTCGTAAGTCGTAAAAAAAAATGCCTGTCTAGGTTCAATCCTACTGGATTGAACCTAGACAGGCATTTAATTTTTTGTAAATTATTGATTCACCGCTGCTTTCAAAACGGTAAATGAAAACATCGTGAGAAAACTGGCATGTCCTAGAACCAAAAAATCTAATACATGTGGCATCTACCAACCCGCACTGGGCCTGCGTTGTGGATTACGGCCCACTCCCTCTCATCGAAAGAAATCCTGTCTTCGAACTTTCGGAACATTATAAGCTAATTTTTTCCTGCTCATTGGCGGAATTCCAGAGAGTGACAGTTAGTGTGTTGTCTTCTATGTAACTTGGGCCGGCAAATGGAGCCGTTACTTGGGACTGGTCAGTCATGGACCCGTGTAGGTGTGTGATTAGTTCTTGAGTGGCATATCTGGGTGTCGTATTGTATATGACTACTTTTATTACCTTGGGTTCTGCCTGTAAAAATAATTGTATGTGTAAATGAATAAATAAATAAATAACTAAAATAACGCCAATCGTCTTTTGTCAGGTAAAATTCGAATTTTCCCCAATTTTCACACTTTCTGCAGCATTTTAACTTACAGACACATAACAAACATAAATCTATTAATAACATACGTCTTAACTGTGTCCTTGTGTATGTAATTCCTTATTTCCATGTAAATACCTTGAGGCTTATCATATGACACATATTAGCCAGAAGAAAATAATAAAAACATAGGTATTTTTTTCAAAGTAACAATGATGATTACTATGTTTGTCTAGGGCAAATAACTGACCTAAGAATAATGTTTTTTATTAGATTATCAGACAAAGGATTTGTATGCAAAACACAAAGGGTGCTTGACATAATATCTATGTGTGATTGTAGACTGTCTACCGGTAATCTTGCTGTGAAAAAACAAATAATCTTTATGACTGTGTCTGGTAACTTTATACTTTTTACTTCGTTAGTACGTAAGTTCCTATGTAAGTGCAGACATCGTTAATGGCGTCATATCTTATTTTATTTTGAAAACAAGAAATTCAGCTAGTATTGACCATCATCAACTAAGGTCAAATTTCACCAATGAAAACGTGATCAGTACATCTTAACCGTGCTTTAGAGCTGTCCGTGTCAATATTCCCACAACAATTATGACATTAACATTACTATTATCGCTTTTTAGATGTGCTGATCGCGTTCAGTTCATCATCATCATCATCGGAATTACCCAGTGCTGTTTATAGGCCTCTCTTTTTTTCCACCATACTTATCGGTTGTGTGCGTCCCTTATCCAGGTGTATCCCACGACTTTGACGATATGATTAACCCAAGTCGCTTTTGGACGGCCCTGGTTTTTTTGGCCTAACCTTCGGTCGAGAGTGCATGATTAGTCGCCACCTCCTTCTGCGAAGCAGTAATGCTCGCGAAGAGGGAGGCGGCGCACGTGAGGGAGAGGCAGTATATGCGCCCTCACGGCCAAACCGCCGCGGGAGACGCCCTGGGCGTCGGCAATCCCAGGCTGATTCCCGGCCACCGTAGGAGCGGGCTTGCGGACGGCGAGTAATGGGTAGCTCGCTTTCCGGTAAGGACAAAGCCCGGGTCGACGGCGCGTCGTGTTCCATGCGCGCCTCAAAGATATGTCAGCACCAATTGGTGGGGTCCGCAAGGGACGATGCCTGCCAGGGGTGCGGGTTGTTCGAAAGAGATACCGCTGCCCCTGGCACACAGGCAGCTGAGGGAACACGGGTGGGTTTTAGTCAGTATAAGTCTGACACGCCCTTCTGCTCCACCCAGAGCGGGAGAAGTTATTTGATGATTTCCCACCCAACAAAAAAAAAAAACCTTCGGTGACAGCTTTACTCCATCGCCCACCTCTTTGTCTAACTAGATGTCCTGCCCAACTCCACTTGAGGCACATCGTCATGTCCCCTTCATCATAAACTTTCGATAGACGACGGACGTTCAGTGTAGTTGGTGGAATTCGTCATTAGTATCTTTAACAAAGAACCACCACAAAAGCTTCAAGGAAACTTTGAATAGGGTATTTTACTCTATACGAGAAAAAATCTAAAAATATATTATTGAGATAGTTTAGGCAAAATGCAGTCGGAAAATGTTAGTTTTAGTTCATGAAACAACAAAATAAATTTTAAAATACAATTTAAAGATTTCAGTTTTTTTAATCTGTGTTTGAACACCATGAAATAGTAGTCGCCATGTTAATTCGTCATACGAAAACGTTGTGTTTTTTTTAGTGGTTAATTAGCACTCTAGAATCGAATTAAGACACTTTTCAAAAATGAGTGTAATAACCTATTAAGCTGCACGGTTACAATTTCGTCGTTTTGTATGAACAAGAACAGGGTAAGAAATTAAATGGTTAAGGGCATAAGAAGAAGTATTCTTATACTAGTATTATTTTTTGGCAAATGATTGATGTTACCTGGCCATTCCTTTACAAAATCCTTCGGTGAGTCCATCTTACCGATTGACTCACAGGAAAAGAGACTATTACAATTTACTCTGCCTTAAATAAACATATATAACAAACAAATGGACCTAATAAGAAGGCTGAAAGTCACACAAAGGGCAACGGAAAGTGCTATGCTGGAGTTTCCCTACGCGATCGAATCAGAAATATGAAGATCTTTAGGAGAACCAAGGTAACCGACACAGGTCGAAGAATTGCTAAACTTAAATGGCAGTGAGCAGGTATATTGCTCGTAGAACAGATAGCCGATGGGACCGAACAAATTAAATACCAAACTACCAGCCACCAAGATACAGCCAAAGTATTGTGTCATTCTCAAGGTTCCATTACAGAGAGGTATCAAGCGCCCTCACTGCACCTTATCTCAGTAGGTAACTGTGTTAAGGATGCGCCGAAATACAGCAAACATTGTCTGACCGAGTTCTCGCATTGCTCTTTATGTAATTAACTCGCGAGGTGATAATTTTTGTAATTTTTGTCTGAAATGTCGTGGAATTTGTTACAAGATTTCAGTCATATTCCACAAAGGTATTCAAAAGGTATTAAATAATGGAAGAAAAAAATGCCGTAAGTATATGCTTTTTACCAGAGCTCACCTGAAGAATATCTACTCATTATACTAATCCATACTAATATTATAAATGCTAAAGTAATTCTGTTTGTCTGTTATGCTTTCACGCCCAATTCGCTGAACCGGTCGTCATGAAATTTGGCAGAGATATAGCCTGGGATATGGAAAAGGCCGTAGGCTACCTTTTACGCGATAACCGACATCCACGCGAGCGGAGCCGCGGGCAAAAGCTAGTTCTGTCATATAAAGAAGATTTGTTGCATTCACTAATGACTGTGCAACAATGCCCGTGCTTCTCGGTGACTGTGCTTCTGGTATTACAAGGATGGCACGTAGTCATCTCACAAACATTTCTTTGCCGTGACGTGACCGTTTAAACGTTAACACACACACATGTACTGAAAGTGCTTTATTACTAGTAACATAAATAAATATACAACATTTAACATAGTTAACGCAAGACCTCATTAGAGTATTCTTCTTAGCGTATCGATGGAAAATAAATTCAAACATCTTTGGCCCAAAATTCAGCTGCGCCAACTCCATTCACTGACGCAGTCATAAAATCGTCAAATGCACAAGTAACAGGGCATGCGGCGCAGGATGGATGGTGAGCCATTGTCTGAGGGGAGGTGCCGCATACGCACTTGAGATCTGAGCCGTCCGTGAACCCCCATCTGTGGAGATAGTCTTTGCTCCGGCCGACTTGGGTTCGAAGTCTATTTAGAGATTTCCAAGTCATCCACGGTAACGCGTGCCCAGGTGGAAGGCTCACAGATGGTTCGATAAAGTTATCAGGGGGTTTATCCAGCTCTCGCCACAGGTTACATCTCGCTGTGGAAGCGTTGCTATTGGCTGGACTAGCTAGACCCACGCACCCTATAAAACTTTTTCGGCTCTTTAACCTCTGGGGCACTGAGACGTAGCTGTGCATTGGGTGACATGAGTCAGTCTGTAGTTTCGCCCTTTCAATACGGCTGGCTATGGTCCTGCGAACGCTTGGTGGCGCAATGGCAGTCAGTGGATACAGCATTCGTACTGGGGTCGGTTTAAGGCAGTCACTAATAATCCGGCACGTCTTATTTAGAGCTGTATTCACTAGGTCAGCGTGGGCAGAACGGTTCCATACTGGACAGGCATATTTACCAGCGGAAAAGCAGAATGCCATTCCAGTTGTTCGAAAGACTTGAGGACACGCTCCCAATCTGGTGGATGTTAGGCATTTAGAGTATTGAGTTAAAAGCATAATACAAGGACCAAAACTTTTTTTTAGTTTTTGCTTAAGTCTATACTATTATTATCTAGAAAATCGTGTTGGCTTACTTAATGCCTTGAAATAATCTTAAATTTACTTTGGCTCAATTGACGATATTTTTTGAAAAAAAAAATACTTACCCATATGAATGATACTGAAATGGATTCAGTAGTCAAACTACTTTCAGGACATTTATTCTTTTACACCTTTTATATACAATAGGGAAAACAAAACAGAAAATAAACTACATGAATCGTATAAGAAGCAGATATATAAATCAAAGGGAATCACTTTTTCGGTACGCGGCCTAGTTGACGACATAGTAGAAGCACCGGATCTTTCCACCGAAGATCCTGGGACCCCCTTTCCGATATATGAGGACACCATGTGGTTTTAGCATGGCCCTCTGCCTTCCAGAGACGGTTTCCATGAGAATTTCTCCAGGATATAAAGTAAAGGCATATAGGCATAGTTATATTGGAAGTAAACAGCTTTTATTACCAACGTGAACCACCAACATGACAAGAGGTAAAAAAATATAAACAAACAAAATCCTACCAGCACCCACATGTATGTTATTATTGCAAAATACTTCCTCAAAACTATTTGTTTGTTATTATGCCCTTCATGTAACATCAGTGCTGTGCCCTTATATGTGACGATTCAGTCTAGACAGGTTCATAAAATAGTCTGGCTGTCTACAGTTTTAATAAATAAATATGTTATTCGATTTATATGGTGATTTTATAATGTTTAGGGAGTTCATAATGTACCTTTAAAATAATGTTATTATGAACTATAGCTTTTGTTCAAGGGATTAGTGTAGAGGTCAGAAATTATTCCACAGGAACGTACTTGCTACCGGGATAAAAATAATCCTTTGACCTATGGTCATGTCTATCTGTGAGTCAAATTTCATCCAAATCTATTCAACCATTAAGGCGTAAAAATTTTACAAACAGATAGAGTTACTCTTACATTAAGTTATAATACCTATCAGTCTAGGTTCCCATTAGCTTATAATGGCAATATATTTCCCAGTCACACGAGCGAAGCTGTAGGCACAGATAGTATAAAATATGTCAAAGAATAATCAAATGGCGAGAAAACAAATGAATCAATTCGGAACGCAATTATACGATACAATTTTGAAATAAATTTGTATTTGGAATTCCAAACTAAATGACAGATCAAAGTGGCCAGTTCGACAAAACGGCAATGTCATTTTGTACCTAAGATTGATATTTATCAATAATAAGGATATATCAATAGTACGGGTGCACTAAAAAATAAAGGGTCGAAGGGTCTTTCAAGGGCTTGACAGCTACAAAAACAAATAAATTGTCATTTGTCGTGACAAACAGTGGGCTAACAATAATTGTATTGCCGGGCGATAGAGGATGCTGTCATTGTTTTTGTAATAAATCTTCATTTAATTGCTTCTATTTGATAATATTTATTGGTCGTTTATACCGCGAAAAATAAAAGTAATTTGTGTAAATAATTTATTATAACTCACAACAAATATTTTATTATTTTTCCAGCAATACATTTTTGTTATTTATTTCAGAATAATAGCAAAATATACTTTGAATCTATGTTGTTTTTATCCCGCGGTGTACATAGTATTTCTATTTATGTTTTGAATCAAATCAACGATTAGGTATATAAACGAATTTATGTTTAAAAAGAAATCGTTTCTAGAGCTACATACAATGGCTGATACATGTATGCCATCTGTTGAGACAGGTCAGCTCAACGCTGCAATAGCTCCTTCTTCAAACGGCCTTTCCAGACACGGCCCTGCATTGTAAGACTTACATAAAATCCTAATAAAATAATGTTTGGACATTCAAAGACAACATGACCCTGAGTTTGCTTCGGCATTTCTTCTCAGGGATCAGCCAGCTAGGAAATACCGCGCCATCTAGTTTTAAAACATTGACCAACAAAATATTTCCGTGTAAAACTGCCTTACAAGATTTACTGAGGTGAATAAAAATTTAATTTATTTTTTATATTTTATTATTTTTTAGGTTATCACCTACGCTAAGCCTACCATGTAGGTAATCTTTTTTATTTGCATTGCCTCGGGTAATCAATGATGTCCTTCTTTTTGATAAAACCTGCATCTTCCTGAAACATGTATTTTTTAATTAATACGTTTTGTTGAGAAAAACAGTCATTATTTTCTTAGCCATCAAACGATACTGCTGCGATAAAACCTGATTATTTTAAATTTACCAAAACTATAATTCAAAATTAAAATTCCACTCACTCAAAACGCAAATTGGGGACACGAAAAATTTCAAAAATTTTGTAATACCGAACTCATTTGAACATTGTAATAAACCCGTCTTATTATAAATTCAAGATAAAATTTATGAGTGCAAAGATCCTATTTGAGACGCAATATGCAAGGTCAATGAACAATGTCACTTTCAAGGATAATGCAGGGCTCACGCACACCGGTGTGTGTGTGTGTGTACATAGGTAACTTTGTGTGTGTGTTTGTCTGTGTCTTATGGGATTGGTAATCGCGTTTGAAATTGACTATTAAGTAGGTATGTTTGATGTTATTTTAGTTGTAATTAACTATAGGTATTATACCAACACTTATAAATATAATTACTTGTATATTGTAGATACTGTAAACTGGGCACAGAACCAATTTAATCTTTTGCCTAATTTTGCAATGTTTTCCCAAAAAGTAGACCACTAGTTTGAAATTCAGTTTATAGAATTTATTTCTCATAAAAACTTACAGTCCACTTATGAGATACAAAGTAGTAAGTATGATAATACAGTACAGTACAATACAATTTCCTCTAGAGTATTAGAAGTTATAATGTACATGCATGTTTCTTAAGCTTATTTTTAAATGTATTTACGTTCTACGCATTCTTTTAAATCGTTCGGTAAATCATTGAACAGCTGCGCTCCTTCGAACATTATGTTTTTTTTTACCTTAATTAGTGCGTATGCTGATAACTTAATTAATTAATAAAAAATACAAAAAAACTTTTCGTAAAAAAAACAACCGACTTGCAAAAAAACACTATAAAGTGAAAAATTACTTTAATTTCGGAAGTTGGTGACTTTGGATATGTATTTTAACTTTCATGTCACCAGTCACCAACTTGGGGACCGCCACACGGGAAGCACCAGCTTTCAAATAAAAAAGAATCATCAAAATCGGTTCACCCAGTCGAAAGTTCTGAGCTAAAAAAAATTTAAACAAAAAAAAATGCAGTCGAATTGAGAACCTCCTCCTTTTTTAAAGTCGGTTAATTAACAGCTTTTATTAAGATTACTACAATACTATTCAAAATATAACATAGCATATCATCACGCCATGGTTGGGCAAAGGTGTATCTATAATACATCCCATTTTGCCAATTATGTTTAAGTCCTAGGAGGTGACCCTATTGCCATCAATCGGACACAAGTCCAGACTCCGGACTGCTACTTGGGAAATTCCAGATATTAAAAAAAAAACACTTTACCCGACCTGGGAATCGAACCCAGGACCTCAGCAGTAGGGCTTACGATCACTAGACCGACGAGGCTGATTTTATTTCTTACTGTACTTTTGTCAAAAACAATGAAATGAAACATTTCATTTCATATAGGACACTTTTACACGTCAATATTTTGTTGGCCAATATTTTAAAAGCTAGATGTCGTTTCTTAGCTGACTGTTCCCTGAAAAGAAAAGCCGAAACAAATGCCACTGAAATACTTGAAGAAAATTAAATAAGCGAAGAGTCGAAAATAACATAATAGGTACTACCTGTCTACTTATTACCTACCTACTGCAAAACTCTTTGTTGAAGACTTGAAGCAAAAACAAAACATTGAAATTGACCAGAGGCTTCCAATGGCCCGCGTGGAATTTCCGGACACAGCCACACACAAACCTGAAATCAGATCTGATGCTCAACAGGCAGAGTCTACACAATTTTAGTACCCGTTTTCCTTAATAATGTAGGTAGTGTAATGATTTTCTTAAAATAATATTTAAGTATAGACTTATTTTCACAAGCGACAGATGGCGCTAGTGGTCCCAGGAACTTTATACATCCGTTTTAAGCATTAATGTTTAGAATATCGGTAATAATGTATATTTATTTTGTATAATTATTAAATCATATTGTTTAAATTTAACAGGTTAAAGTATTCACATTTAATCATAAGCCCTAATGTATTTTAGTTAGTCAAATGATTGTATGTAATGTCTACTCTGCTCTGATTGGTCGAATAGCCGGCCGAGAATTGACTTCCGTTTAAAGTGGGGAAACATTTAGTGGGGTGACCGATTTGCTAAACGGGTCAGTCGATTTGGAGGCATGAAGCCGTAAGCATATCTGACGAATCTGTGCTACTTTTGTTATGTATATAAAATACTAATTAAATGGTAAGTGATTGTTATTTACCTGATCACTGTAGAAAAGTGAATAAACATGATTCATATTGGATTGAGGTATATGATTCTTAATATCTCAGAAGCGGGATCAAGATCCGTAAGTACGCCTACATTGTATGTTTGACCAACCTAAAATTATTATTTACTCCGTGAATGTAAAAATCCGTTGTTCGTACAAGTGGTATTGTTTACTTTTTAATTTCAAGGAAATTATATGATCAAGTTGTACTACCTAGGTACTTATAAAAAAAAAAGCATAATTTGATTCCCTAACTTCTAGTCTTCCATCATAATTTTAAATTGCACGGCAGGACCGTTGTCATTTATTCGAAGTATCATTGACTGGTTTAATTTTCCATTTTACCACATTGGGAATAGTATTGTGCATCATATGATTTTAAATCTTAATTAAAAGTATCATCGACTGGTTGAATTTTCTTTTCTACCACGTTGGAAATAGCAATATGCAGGATATGTTTTTAGATCTGAACTCGAAGTTTCATTGACTGGTTTAATTTTCTATTGTACCACGTAGGGAAAAGTAATATGCATCATACGATTTTAAATCTTAACGGCTGTTGAAATTTTCAACTTAACTGAAATTGTACCGGTTTGTACAACGAGGTTGCAAACACTGGGTAGTTGAACTCGTTTTGCTTGACTTTTTAGTTGTATATAGACGATACAATGATGGATCATGGATGGGTACCAGGACTATGGAATCCAATGAAATTTAAGGTCAGTGGGTCGTCTTAGGGGTAATGGTGTATTGGTTTCTCTGGTATGCCACACGATGAGCGTGCGGTTTTTAAAAGGGGGTGAAATTTATCAGTAATTTTGCTCTAGGATGCACCGTTTTCGAGATAATTAGCTAATGCATTTTTTTTCTGGTGGCGAGTTTCAGATTTTGGATGGAGAAAATGAAACCCATCGGAGCAGGGATACAGGAGTATCCCGCAGGAGTATCCGCAGAGGACTGCGTGATCGCTCACGCTTGAAGTTAAAGCCATGTGTGCTAAGGATAAAGCACAAGTGTGCTTTAAGAAGTTTTTATTTGGCCAAGTGAGCTAATGATAATGATGATGATAATGATAATGATGATGATAATGATGATGATAATGATAATGATGATGATAATGATGATGATAATGATAATGATGATGATAATGATAATGACTTGGGCCAGGTGTGCCCAGGGCCATGTGTGCCCAGGGCCATGTGTGCCAAGGGCTATGTGTGCCCAGGGCCAGGTGTGCCCAGGGCCAAGTGTGCCCGCCACGAACAAAGCTATCCTCAAGAACGTAAGTAAAGTATGAATTTATCGATGAAGTATTATCTATTTATTAATGAGTTATTTTGAATTGGAAATTTTGTAAATGTACAAAAATTCATGAAGACATTATAAAATGAGCTTAAAGCATATAGTATGCTCTGAATTGGATTATTATTACTAAAATTACTCATGTGACAGGTTACTAAGTTTTATAAATATTCTAATCAATGTTTTATTATTATCGTGAGGATCCATGGAACCTGATGGTGCAAAAACACCAGAAGTGCGCTAGTCGCGATGGGCGATCGATGAAAATGCAAACGGGCAGTCCCTGTGTCAAACAAGGCAGACACAAAGACGGGACGTGCAAGAAAGCGATCTAGAAGGAAGCAAGCGCACGAGGTCTACATCGACCTCTTCTTCTTCCAGCAGGACAACTGATACTACAAGTACACCACCGCGATGCAAGAACTATGAAATAACTCCAAGTTGGTCAAGGAGAAAGGTATTGAATATTTCGAATGTTTGTCAAGAAGGAACCCATAAAAGGTCTCGTAACTTAAACAATAATCATTCAAACAATGTTATACTGGAGTTAGACCCTTTCAGTAAAAGTTAAAGTATTGAAAATTGGCTTAGAAAGTTGAATTAATGTACTTTATGAACGATATGAATATAATATGCAAATGTGACGAGAAGCAGACCATATATATTGCTCAAATAGTAGTTTTTACTTGGACTTTGTGATAAGCTAAACTTATAAAGGCGTTTCCAATTATTATTATTATTTATTACTTATTTATTAAAATCTCCCTTACAACTATCATTACAGGAGTATACCTAATGCGATAGCGCGGTCTTAAAGTTAATTTAATTACAATTGTATGAAAAACGAAGAAGAAAAATGGAATGAATAATTGATTGAATTGATTGGAATTGAGGAAGATCATGGTCAGTTTCTGGAAGAAATGTTAGCCTGTAGAAGTCGCAGTAATGAAAAGTTATCTAAATATTATATTTTTGTTTTTACGACAATTTATGCTTATACATAGGTGAATAGAATAATATAGAATAATTCTTTATTTCCAAAGAAAGTAGGAACATGTTACATATTTTCAGTTTAAAATGGTCCTTATACCAACTACCTTAACTAGGGCATGCAAACAGTTAAATTTAATGGATTTTGTATAAGTCGAGAGTACAGAAACCTCAATATTGATTTATTGGTTGATTCACCAGGAAAATGTAAGCGTATCTCATTGTGCAAATAATTAAATTTAAAATCAATATTAAATGAAGCAACTAGAATAACTGGAACCACAGCCTCATTCATAGACAATGTATTTACCTAGATTGCAAAATAAAAGACTCGTCCTTAATTAGTGACATCAGGTCTGACCATACTGGTCAGCTTGTATCGTTTGACTTAGATAAAAGTTACACGTAGATAAAACCATTAAATCTCTGAATAAAAATAAATTGAAAATGTTTAATAATAGTGTTCTTAGCAATCTTTCAACGACAACGAAGAAGTTAACGAGGCGAACTCCTCGGGGTGTTTGGTTAGGATGGACGAGCCTTATGGTTCAATTCTTGATCCTTTCTTATTTCTAGTTTACATTAATGGCCTTCCATACTTTGACCATTTTAAGTTTCAGCTGTCTTATTTGGCTACTTGAACTTTAATCATTACTTTCAAGGATTAAAATTATGAACAAGTATATAAAGTAAAAAGGGAAAAACTCACTGGGCATCAAAGAATTCGTCCGCATCGCTGTCAGTGGGAAAAGTGCCCAAAAGGCTGGCAGCGTTGTCACGTTGGATGGCAATGCTGATTCTTTGAGCTATACTTGATTACTAACTTCTCAGATATAATTTTATTCGCAAATGACACTTCTCTTAAAAAAATAAAAGATTGAAAGATACGGATGTCGTTCATGTCAACGATAGTCGATGTTCTTTTGAAATGGGTTGCAGCTAATAATCTTGTACTTAATGCGAATAAAACTAGTTGACTTAAGTTCTCATTACCAAATGTGCCGAAGCGGTTCTAAATTTAAAACTTGATGGCAAGAAACTAGATGCTATTTCGGAAGCTGTATTTCTGGGAATAACTTAGGATTCAATACTGCAATGGGGTGCTCACATTAGAGTTCTTTCAAATAGATTAAATTCAGCTGCTTTTGCAGTGAGCAAAATAAGGCAGTTGTCTAAAGTGGCCACAGCTAGGATCCGAAGTCGGTAACAGAGCTTGGCGATGGAAGGTTCGAAACTCACATCATACGTGCCTTGTCAAAGGGGCATATCTATATATATAAAAATGAATCCCTATTTCCCTTGGTCACGGCATCACACGTGAACGGCTGGCCCAATTTTGCTAATTCTTTTATTGCTGTTTGTTATTGTCAGGAGAAGGTTTTTATGAAAGAAAAAATAAAGAAAGTTGCGAATTCAATATTCATAAATAAAAAAGATGCGCGTAACATTAGAAAATTTAACAAAACATATTCATAGTTAAGACAGGACAACGTCTGTCGGGTCAACTAGTTATAATATAAAATGCGGCATTGGAGACGGGGAAGGTTGGCATTGATTCCTTGTACACATGTCGCTTCCCTGGTAACTCATTGACAGCATTTATATGTGAATGTTTATTACGAGTAAGTGCTCCCAAATTGCAGTGTTGATTTTTAAACTTTTTATTTCTTTACAATGTGAGACATATTTCGTCATTAATTAAGATTTTGCACCTACAATTCTCATTTATACGCTTTATTAGTGGTTTTCATGGAAATCATGTTAATTGGTTTAATTAGGTTTTTATACTTTAATTGTTTAGATTTTTTTAAATATTGTGAATGCGAGAACGTTGTAGGCCTTGCAGACTGTACATTTTGTAGAACATTTTCTATTCTTAATTTTCATTTCTCTTAATAAGTACCTGGTGCTATTGACAGGCCTGCACTGTTCTCCAATGCCTATCATCGCTGTAATTTGAAAGCATTGTAACAGCCAAATAATTTTAAAAAGAGAAATCCAATATTTTGATTTGTTTTGGTCATATTAGTGGTAAAAGAGCCAAAGATTGTATACCCACGGTATTTATGATAAATCAATTAGAAATGGAGCCCAAGCCTTAAATTATACTGAACCGGAAGACTTGTCACGTTTTGTCTGTAAAACTTTTTGTACACTTAGAAAGCGCCATGAGCTTGCCTGAACATCAAATTATTAGTAGCTCATTGTCTTGTGATAAATGACGAAAACCATGCTCTGGAATCGAATCAGATATCAATGATTAGCCGAATGTAATGATGTGTCGTATGTAAGGCTCATTTTAATTTAACTATTATTAGATTTGTAAAATCGTGCGTCAGGAGACATTGCACGATGTCGGATGGCCGAATGTAATGATTTTCTTAAAATAATATTTAAGTATAGACTTATTTTCACAAGCGACAGATGGCGCTAGTGGTCCCAGGAACTTTATACATCCGTTTTAAGCATTAATGTTTAGAATATCGGTAATAATGTATATTTATTTTGTATAATTATTAAATCATATTGTTTAAATTTAACAGGTTAAAGTATTCACATTTAATCATAAGCCCTAATGTATTTTAGTTAGTCAAATGATTGTATGTAATGTCTACTCTGCTCTGATTGGTCGAATAGCCGGCCGAGAATTGACTTCCGTTTAAAGTGGGGAAACATTTAGTGGGGTGACCGATTTGCTAAACGGGTCAGTCGATTTGGAGGCATGAAGCCGTAAGCATATCTGACGAATCTGTGCTACTTTTGTTATGTATATAAAATACTAATTAAATGGTAAGTGATTGTTATTTACCTGATCACTGTAGAAAAGTGAATAAACATGATTCATATTGGATTGAGGTATATGATTCTTAATAGTAGGTAATACCAACACGCATTATAAGGAAAATAGTTTTTTTTTTCACAGCAGAAGATTCAAGCTAAAACAAAAATCTGCTGGCCTAATGATGGATCAGAAGAAGCTTCCACAAGATTCAAAGATTTATTTTAAGTCTCTCTCTTTTACTCATCTTCTTTTGACCCTACTGCGGCGCACTTCTAGAAGAAGGCAATATTTTTAACTAACTTCAAAAAAGGAGGAGGTTCTCATTTCGACTGTATTTTTTTTGTTTTTTTTTTTAAATGTTTTTAGCTCAGAACTTTCGACTGGGTGAACTGATTTTGATGCTTCTTTTTTTATTTGAAAGCTGGTGCATTCTTTGTGGTCCCATTTAAATTTTATATTTATCTGATAAGGCGTTTCGGAGACAAACAACGGAACTCTTCAAAAAATGACAGAAAATCAACCGCGATTGCTGCTATCGCATAAATATGCATTGTTTTGACCCCAAGGATGATGACATTTCAAATTGGTGTGGGGTAGGTACTATAACTAAAAAGTGAAAAATAAAAACTTTTTCCAAAAAAACAACAACCGACTTCCAATTAAACACTACAAATTAAAAATAACTTTAATTTCGGAAATCGGTGACTGGTGACATGAAAATTAAAATACATATCCAAAGTCATCGACTTCCGATATTAAAGTTATTTTTCACTTTGTAGTGTTTTTTTGGAAGTCGGTTCTTTTTTTTTGTAAAAAGATTTTTTCATTTACCTCTGTCGTGTATCTACATAAAATGTCCCCACTGCTAGATAGCCCTCCTCTCTACGAGAGGGAGTGGATATGATCCACCATCCATGTTGCAGGTTGGTTCAAATTTTTGGTTCTACATGACTAGTAAGACATGCCGGTTTCCTCACGATGTTTTCCTTACCCGTTTTGAGAGCAGTCGTGATGAAATCTACACAAAGTAATGACCCTGGTGATTGAATATTTGTGTGCCTGGATATTTAAGGATTTTTATTAAAAAACGATGATGATTCTTTGTTCTAAAAGTATATAAATAAAGTGTGTTTACGTCTGTCCCTAGATTTGGATCGAATCGGGGTCAGCGTTCGCAGGTCCTTCACATTGATCGGTTAGGCGTGCCGCAGATTGCATATTTTTTTCTGTATAGTTTTTATTTTTAGGTAGGCAGAACTGCTAGTATAGAAGAACAAAAGAAAATTATTTAAGTGCTGTTATACTATACAGGTTGTAACATAAATCCTATTGCTATCCTTAAGCACTAAAGATAACAGCTGTTATAGAATCGCTATACATAGTTTCAGCTCAAAATAAAATACTCTAAGAATTGATACCAAATTTTCGGTTTCATATGTTTCTTGAAGCAGTAACGCTCGCTAAGAGGGAGGCGGTGAACGTGAGGGAGAGGCAGCATATGCGCCCTCACGGCCTTAGTCGCCGCAGGAGACGCCCTGGGCGTCGGGAATCTCCGGCTGATTCCCGGCCACCGTAGGGTATGTAGGGTAATGGGTAGCTTCAAATCATAACAAACGTGTCACCGCACTACGTAGGGCAATAACTTTCCACGTTGCTTGCATTATTGCATTGACATTATAGACCATCAAGAGCAAAAAAAATTGTCGGTTATACAAAAAAGAAATCAGCTCTACCATACATTTTGACTGCGTTGATATTGCACTTTTCTATGAAACAGCAGATATTCATGGTTAAAATTTGCGCACTGAATAAAAACTTTTCCTGTACCTACAGCAAGTTGCCAATAGAATTTAAAAGTAAAACTAGCATTAAGTTATTGAAAAACAAATTAAAGATATATTTATTAAAGAAGGGCTATTACAGTATCGATGAGTTCAAAGATAATAAACGACAGCCACAATTAAATTAATTTTGACTTGTTATTTGTGTTTACCTGATCGCGACGATAGGTCGTGGTGGAGCAAAATGAAATATTGAGTGGACTGTATAACATGTGTATATTTATATTAATAAGACGCGTAAGCGTAGCCGTGCGAAGAGGTGTGCAACAGCTGACTGGTGTGGCGCGGGGGCCCTCGCTCGGCCGTCGGCCGGCTGGCGAGCCGCTGTCCCCGCACCCTTCTTTCACTGCCGCTGGCGCGCGGCGATGTTGAGATGGTGGACTCAACATACTCCCCCCGTTGAAGAGTCTTCAACTGTCGTAACTGGCAGCGGGCAAATGGTGTTGAAGGCGCGCCGGATGACACCCTTTCTTGTTAGAATGTCGGCGACCCTCGCGACGCCATCTCTGCCTAGGAGAATACGTGTGATGCGTCCTAAAAGCCACATAAGAGGTGGTAAGTTTTTATCCTTTATGACGACCATTTGTCCTTCCTTCAGCTCGCCAGACGACCGGCACCATTTCGTTCTCTCCTGTAGCCACAGAACATATTCGTGAGAGAAGCGAGCCCAGAAGTGTTGCTTCAGATACTCTATACGCCGAAATCTTTTTAAGCTGTGGACGTTCGCGTTCTGGATCTGTGGATGAGGCAGCATGATTAAAGAACGACCAATAAGGAAGTGAGCTGGGGTTAAAGGAGCAAGGTCGGAAGGGTCGTTGGACAGTGGAGTTAAGGGCCTTGAATTCAAGGTAGCCTTAACTTGAATTAAACAGGTGGCCATTTCCTCGAAGGTTAGGTTTGTTAAGCCCAAAATGCGTCGTAAATGGTGTTTGGTAGATTTAACTGCAGACTCCCATAAGCCTCCGAAGTGTGGCGTGTAAGCGGGTATGAATGAAAAGTTTATTCCAGGGTCGATGTTGTTTAGGTTTAAGTTTTGCGAAAGCAGCCTGGCCAACTCATTGAACGCACCGACAAAGGTTGTACCGTTGTCGGAAAAGATGTTGCGTGGTTTTCCCCTTCGAGCAATAAAGCGGTTTAATGCAGCTAAGAAAGCTTCTTTTGTAAGGTCAGACACAAGCTCGAGATGAATGGCTCTAGTAGCTAGACACACAAACACACAAATGAAGCACTTAATGAGCCTGCATCCTCTGCCTTTCCGGTCAGCTATCATGATTGGACCGGCGTAGTCTACCCCTGTGTCTAAAAAGGGAAACTCTAAGTGTAGACGCTGCTCTGGGAGGTTACCCATGATAGGTTGAATGGTGTTTGCCTTGACCCTGCAACATTTTACACACTGGTGTGTAACCTTTTTTGCTAGGTTCCTACCTCCAATGGGATAGTAGTGGTGGCGAACAGTTGCCAATAAAAGTTGTGGCCCAGCATGCAAGAGACGTAAATGGAACATGTTGAATAAAAGATTGCAAAATGTATGAGAACTAGCTAATAGGATTGGATGCTTAATGTTGTAATCGTAAAATGCATTAGTTAATCTTCCTCCAACACGAATAAGATTAGAAAGAGTATCAAAAAAAGGGGACAAAGATAATAGTTTGTTCTTTGCTGGTAACTGTTTACCTGCTTTAAGTAAGTAGTACTCTTCCGGGAAAGATTCCATTTGACTAAGTTTTAGTAATAAGTTTAAAGAATTATTAAGTTCAGTCGAAGTTAGTGAACCAAATTCAAGTGACCTTTTATTGCATTTATTAATGAATCGCATGACATATGCCGTCACACGTTGTAATGTGTTAAAGTTTGTAAATTTTGAAAATAACGCAGTAGTAGGATTTTCAATAACATGATTGGAAACATGACAAGAAGCAACTGTTTCTGGTAACCCAGAATATTTATGATGTGGTTCAGGGAACTGAGGCCATGAAGACATATCTTTGCTAAGAAATTGTGGTCCTGACCACCACAATGAATGCGACAACAGTTTGTCAGTTCTAAGTCCACGCGAAGCGAGGTCTGCGGGGTTTTCAGCTGACGGAACGTAGTGCCAAGCCTCCCCTCCCACAGTTTCCTGAATTTCAGACACTCGATGACGAACGAATGTCTTCAATTGATTTGGTGAAGTAGATAACCATCCTAAGACGATGGTGGAATCACACCAGCAATGGATTTCATCAAAATGTAATGTAAGTGACTGACGAACCTTTGAGTACAACCGTGAACCCAACAACGCACCACACAGCTCAAGCCGCGGTATGGTTGTGGATTTGATTGGAGCTACCTTGCTTTTAGCGGTAAGGAGATGTACAGTAACCTCGCCGTCTCGCGAAACACTGCGAACATAAACACACGCCCCATAAGCTTTTTCGGATGCGTCAGTGAATATATGCAGCTGTAGACAGGACGCAGATTCACACAACACCCACCGAGGTATCTTGAACTCGTTTAAAAGGTGCAGGCTATTTTGAAAATCATTCCATGCATACTGAATATGCGTGGGAACAAGCTCATCCCAAGAACATTTAGTCAGCCACAGATGCTGCATGATAATTTTGGCTTCCACTATGCATGGAACGACCAGGCCAACGGGATCAAAGATCTGTGCTATGGTTGATAAGATATGACGCTTAGTAGCCTTTTCAGTGGAATTTAAGTTAATAGAAAAGGAAAATGTGTCACTTAAGCTCTTCCATAGAAGCCCCAGAGTCTTCGACTGCTCGTTGTCGCTCAAGTCCACAACATCAGAAACGTCGTGTTCACCGCTAAGCGCCTGCAGCACCTCACTAGAGTTGGACCGCCATTTCCGAAGATTGTATTTTGCTGACCGAAGAACAGCGTCAACACGGCGGCCTTTTTCTAAAGTTTCTGAAACAGATGACCCACCGGACAAGTAATCGTCCACGTAGAAGTCACGTGCTATCGAAAATCTAGTTGAAGAATCGGAGCACTCTTCTGCCAGTTGAAGTAAACACCGGGTAGCTAGAAAGGGTGCTGATGCTGTGCCATACGTTACGGTGTTAAGCGTGTACTCCTTTAACGGATGAGTTGGTTCTGCCCTCCAAAGAATCTTTTGTAAAGGACGATTACTGTCATGAACAAGAGTTTGTCGGTACATTTTTTCAATGTCCGCGCTTATGACGATTTTATGCTGACGGAATCGAAGCAGTATTGAAAATAAATCATCTTGGATAGGGGGACCAACCATCTGTATTTCGTTAAACGACTTACCTGATGTAGTTCTGGCGGAAGCGTCAAAAACCACCCTCAATTTGGTGGTAGTTCTTGACTCCTTCAGAACACCATGATGTGGTAAATAATTGGAACATGTTGAGTCGAGTGGGCGTCTGTTAGATTCAGACATATGTCCCAGCTCTATGTACTCATTGACAAAGTCTACATATAGGCTTTTAAGGCGAGGATCTCTATCCAAACGACGTTCAAGAGACAGAAATCGCTGCTTAGCCATCATGTAAGAGTCACCCAATACGTTTGGTGGCTCTTTAAAAGGGATACTTACCACAAATCGCCCATCGGTACTACGATATGTGGTATCTTTAAAATGTTGTTCACATGATCTCTCTTCACCAGAGTGTTTATGTATGGACGACACAGAATCTAACTCCCAAAACCGATCTAGGTCTACTTGTAAGTTGTTAGTATGCATACAAACATGTGAAGAGGAATCAGACTGATGATATGCACCCGAAATGAGCCAACCTAATTTTGACTCAAGGAAAGTGGGCTTATGGGTACCTAATGCGATACGGCCAGTGCCTACGATACCCCAGAAGACTTCCGCACCGACAAGGACGTCGATCGAAGACGGAACGTAATAAGTGGGGTCAGCTAGACGGACGTTCGTAGGTATATGAATGTTACTAGTATCAACATAAGTATGAGGAACTGATGCTGATATTTTCGGCAATACGAGGCAGTCAATGTTCAGTTCATACTCACTGTCATCAATTGATTTTAATGACACAGAGCATTCCTGAGTACAACTAGAAGTTTGAGAATTAATACCTGTTACCTTGGACTTGGTAATGTGGGTAGGAACAAGTAGCTTACGGACAAAGTCCTCCGAAATGAAATTTGTTGTACTTCCACTGTCCAGCAAGACTCGTGCTGTATGGTGATTACCGTCAGCGTCGGTCACCCTCACGAGCGCTGTGGAAAGTAAAATTACTCTAGATGTACACGATTGACTAGCTGATAATACAGTATTGTGTGTACTAGGAAGAACATTGTCACCATCAATGTGTAACAGAGTGTTGTGTTTTTGACGACAATATTTACAGTGACTTAATTTGCATTTGGACACGTCATGACCTGGACGAAGACAGTTCATGCATACATTTGAACCCTGAGCCTTTTTAACACGAGCCTGAACTGAGAGACTTTTAAACTGCTCGCATGCATACATAAAATGATCCTGACGACACATGGGACATGACAAAGGTTTTAATATCTTCTCAGGCAGCACAGCACTGCTCTTAGGTTTGGTCGCAGGTGTGGCAGATTCGTTTTTAGCTGTTGCCATAGGCTTAGACTCCTCAATTGTCTCCAGTAAATCAGCCCTGCTACTAATGAAATTAATAAACGCAGATAATGAAGGTTGTTCGAGAAAAGTGTTTCTGTGCTCTTCCCACTGACGATTTGTAACGTGGTCGAGCTTACTGGTCATTATGTAAATAATAAGTACGTCAACGAAAGCGTTTTGAACTGGTTGACAAGGGTTGCCAACGCTCTAAGATTTTTATTTGTAGTATCAATTATGTAACGTAGTGACTTACTTGACTCTCTGTCAATAGGCTGAACGTTAAAGAGTGCTTGCACATGATTGTTGACAAGCAATCTTTTGTTGTCATACCTCTCACAAAGTAACTTCCAGGCAGCGTCGTAGTTTTCTGATTTGAAGTCAAGGTTATCAATAACAAGAGAAGCGCTGCCTTTTAAGGAAGCACGCAGATAGTGCAATTTATTTATTTTATCTAAGGTGGTGTTGTTATGTACTATAGAAACAAAGGTATCTCTAAATTCCAGCCAATCATGATAACTACCAGAAAACTTGGGTAAGTCAATTTTGGGTAAACGAATTGAATTGTGTTTGTGTGTACTAGTAATACCAGAATCCACCTCGGAGTTCCCCTCAAGAAGCTTTCTTGCGCCGCTGATCAGCTGGCGTGCAGAAGCCACCAAGCCGTAGTACAGCTTTTCAAATTCTTCGCGCTCCGCAAATTGCTCGCTGGGGTCATCCACCAACGCCTCCAATTCAACCTGCAATGCATCATATTTTTCGTATAAGCTTTCAAATATATTAAGTCGATATTCAATTTCGATGACTTGCACCTCACTCAACTTTTCGCAAGACTTAGAAATATTTAAATGCGAAGTAAACTGCGTAAGCTTGGCTTTTATTGAAGCTCGCTTCTTAATAAAGCTTTTCATTTCAGCCATGACTATGAAGCTTTAGCAGTTACAGTAAAAAAGAGAAGATAAAATAGGAAGATATTGTTCAATGACAAGCGAAAATTACTGATACTACACGATTAGCAATAAGTTGTGAAGTGGGCACGAGAGCTATAAGCAGTAAAAAATGAGATTGCTATTATAACGTGCTAGGCGTTTATGATCAAATTTGCTGAGTAATGCTAGGCGAATGATGCAATGTTTTCTTTACACACACAAAACAAAATATATTCCATTCAATTCAAAAGAATAATGCAAAATATATCGAATAAAATTGTTATAAATATGATTCAGTACAAGAATAAACGTAAAAGTAACGGAATTATTGTGATTGGTAAGTAGGTACTATGAAATAAATATTATAAAACCACTTTTGTAAATGGCATATTTAAATCTTGGTAGTGTAAAACATAAAGGAAACTGTTTAAACAAGTTGATAGGCTGAAGATTATGGATTGATGGTACTATTAATTGAAATGTAACTATAAATAAGTTCAAATAATATGGTAAAATGATAAGGCAAAAATGTAGGAACAAAGGAATTGGAACGTTCTCACGGTTTTATGCTGTCAACCTCTGACGATGAGCTGACGATGGTGTCTCCAATGAGTAGATCCTGGGTTCTTGAAGATTCTTCTTGTCCCGAAGTCTCGACGATCTTTTCTTGCGCCGCCCGTTGGTTTGAACTCGATGAAGACGGCTGTTACCGTATCGACGTTCACGATGACCAAAATGCAGACGATGACACACGAAAAAATGAAGACCTCTTGTGAAACTTGAACCCGAAGATGAAGTCCTTTGTTCTCCAACCGACGAACCGTTGAATTTTTGAAATTTGAAAGTTCCGTTGTTTTCTTTGTTCGGTTCAAAACGTTAACGGTAGAAGGACCAATGATCGCGACGATAGGTCGTGGTGGAGCAAAATGAAATATTGAGTGGACTGTATAACATGTGTATATTTATATTAATAAGACGCGTAAGCGTAGCCGTGCGAAGAGGTGTGCAACAGCTGACTGGTGTGGCGCGGGGGCCCTCGCTCGGCCGTCGGCCGGCTGGCGAGCCGCTGTCCCCGCACCCTTCTTTCACTGCCGCTGGCGCGCGGCGATGTTGAGATGGTGGACTCAACATTACCTTTAAGATTTAGTTTTATAATAAATTGGACAACGAATTTGAAATTTTATTGCAATGTTGGTGATCATTTATTTTTTTACTACTCAATTATGTATTGACATATAATTATATATTAGTGAAACCTATTGTCACATTTCAATGCTTTACAAATTTTAATTACGGAAAAACCTTATTGTTTTTTTTTATTATCAGTATTTTATTTATCATCATTGTAATATTTTAACACAATGCATTTTGTAATAAAATAAATGATTTCTGATTATGACTTTCTTTCTTTCTTGCCAGTTTGAGAGTTTGAGAGTTCTTGTGTTGGCTCTACTTGCATGCTGTCAACAGTACCAATTTATTTAGAGAGCACCTAACAAGGTGTACTGACACTGTAGGCTTACAGTGGCTAATCAACCACATTTTGTACCTATCCAAAATTAAATAATTAAGACGTTAAGTATATCAATGACTTAATTATTTGCACTTAGATAAGCAATGTAAATTAGATTACCTATATTTACATAATTTTAAAAGCTAACAAACAGTCAAAGTATTAAGAATGCAGAGGAAATAAATAAATCAATCTAAGATGCTTAATAAAAATAATTGAAAAATAAATTAAATCTTCGTGTCGCCAAAGGCGAACCACGTGCAAGAAATATCAATAAAATTAATTTCCACACGGGTTTTACAATGCCGAACAGAAATAGATCAAAAACCCAAAAACCTAACCACACAAAAAAACCCATTGGGACAATACTAGAATAATTTTCAAAAATTAAACATAATTATTTATCATCTGTAGCACGCAGTTCAGAAGCGCATGATTCATTCTCGAACGATTTCCGTTGCCGACTCGTTCTAATTTTAAATACGAACCCCCTCTTCGAAAATGGAATAAAATTCGTCGGCGCACGCGCCGCTTCGTCGCATCCTTTTATTATTTTAGGACATCCGACTGGCTTGAAGATTGATATTGTCTTAAATTATCGACTTGAAGATTTTTAGGGAGGAAACCGTTATCTAATGTATCGTATTACATAGTTTTATTTTTATTTGATATGTGTTTTCTTTGATGTCAGTTTAATAATAGGTATTAGCAAAATATTTAATACTAAAGTTACATTTTTATTTTCCTACTAAACTTCACCTCTGTCCGATGACACTATCTCTTTTAGTGACCGTACTTACGTTCAATTATATATGTAGGTATACTTAGTTGACACCAGAATCATAAATATTCATGGACAAAGAGCGGTAATCAACTTACTGACACTAAAATTCAATAATTATTAAGCTGTGAGTTAGTATAAAGTGGTATTTTATATAATAAATAAACAAAAGTACTTTCTATTCGTAGACTAAATATTTAATGAAAATTCGTACGATGACCTTGCGTCTCGCAATGCATACCAAATGTTACACATAATTGTATTGCCAAAATATTATTAACATTTCATATTATTGCTTTCAAATAGTTTTATAATCCAATTTGCATAACATTTCAACTATAACTAAGTTTTATTTATTGACTTTAATAAACGTTGGTGCTATGAAAGTGAAATATTATATCGTAATTTAATAATATTGAGAAAATGAAAAATGTATTAACTTAATAGCAGATGTTTTTTATTATTTCTTATTGATTGCACTGTAGTCCTTCTTAACAAGAAATATAAAAATCTACGGCGTAATTGAAACAAGTACCTACTATCCTAACAAAATACCATTAAAAAAATATAATGCTAAAATCTTCCCTTTGACTTTGAAGACAAGAAATCACAAAAAACTGTAAGTAAAAACATTTTTCAAGACCATCACATCCTTTTTAAAAATCTGTCTCTTAGCACACTAACTCGCCAAATAGTGGAACTTGGCCTCTTGAATAAACGGTTACAATGAGCGGTCATGACATTGCCATAATCACCAACAGCCGAATATATTCCTCAACTTTACATAAAAATTATGTAAAAACATATAATCTATCAATGACCGGATCTACCGGAGGCATATCCGAAACTTCTAATATCCGTTCGCCATTAAAGATGGCGTGTATGTAAATGTATAAAATATTATGTAGTTCTCATGAAATCGTTTGAATAATTTAGCAAATGGGTTCTGTTTGGCAACCGAAAGGATGTTTCGTCTGTAACAAACTATGATAAATGGTTTTATTTCTGTAAGTAGGTTTGTACAAAATACGTCAATCATATTTTAAAAACAAGACGAGGTCGGCGTTTTTTTATCTGACTACTCTGAGAAGAAAGGCCGAAACAAACTCAGAGCTCTTTTAAAAGTTCAGATATAATCCTGGTCAGATCATGTGAAGACTATGTAGATTAGTGTCTGAAATGGTATTTCGAGGAAAGAACCATACAGATTGAGCGGACCGAACTATTATTTGAACATAACATTACACCACTTTTGTATAGTGTTCCCATAATTCGACCCATGTTATGCAGAGAGCCGAGAGCCGATGCTGAGAGCCGAGGGTAATACCAGTTTGTTACTCACCATCATCATTGGGCTGTGAATGCCCGACTTCACACATTGCTGGGTTCATATTTAGACGTTTTTTTACTCAAGCACGTAATTTAAAACGTCTGAATGGATTTTTTCTTTTTTTTTTCGTTAAAAAAACGTTGCCCCACACTAGGAATTTCTCCTGTATTGTGGGTTCGTTTACAAACATTTAAACTCACATACACGAACAGCCAGACCCGGAACAATTACTTGTAGGTCATACAAATATTTATTCCGTGCGGGAATTGAACCCGCGACACGCAGCGGAGCAGTCAATCGCTTAACCACTGCGCCAAGCACATAGGATTAACCTGGAATAATAGGTACATAGGATAACTTTTTAGCCCGATAGTACGTTTTAGTGGAATACATTTTCACAAACAAAAACCAATATAAAATCAAAATTCATGAAGACATTTTAAATGTTTTCGAATTAGGCGTAACGCAATCTGAAAAATCTACTACCTATTTGTATGGTGTATAAATTATAGCAAGTTCAATGACATAGTATACTTCACTTTCTAGCCTCTGCGAAAACTATTACGTAATCTGTCTGTGGTCATGTGCTATGGCATTGGCATGTCTCGGGGGACAAAGTTCTTTGCCCCAACATCCTCACTATTTACGGCAACACGTTTATACAATGTTAAACCGTTTTCCCCGATGACATGATGAATTCTTTGACTCGTAGATTTAGAGTGTCTTTAAGCCGACATAAGATGATGATTTAAATTAAATGTTACGGCTGATGAACTGTCGCATGTATATACCTACTGGTTGATCCTGCAGAAAAGCTTCTAGCGAGCAATCAACTGCCATGGCACACCTGAAAATCTCTTAATCGACTAAGAAGCCAGGTGGGTGGGGGTACTTCGATGAGCCTCAGCGCGACTACGGAACCACATCGCAAACTACGCCCCACCTCTTATTCTATTCTCTGTGCACTAACACCAGCACCATGAAAGATCTTTGTAACGCCAACGATAACGCTGTCGAACTGGCTGAATTCCGGTCGCAGCTTATATTTAAAATCAACAAATGGAATCATCGACACGACAAAGAAGACCAGCTACTTGACGAAGCAAACTGATTTGATATCCAAACATGAGACCCTGAAAAGGAAGTCCATTGTCACATAATTGGGCACTACACTTAAACGCTCAAAAATTTGTAGTAGCTTGCCTCTGCGCTAACAATCGTTGGCGCCATAAAAGGCAAAGTTCTTCAGAGAAGCAACATAAAAGGGATCACAAATTCTTATGTTATACGTGTGATTCATTTTGAGTACCATTTTGATGCAGGCTGATATCCCGAACTCAGGATACAAGTACAAACAATGGAAATGCTGTGCAACCGAACCTTGAAACCGAACAACATAACACAATAACATCTTCCTTCTCGTAACAAATATAACACATGTAAAATAACGATGTTTATGTAAATTTGCAACCTCGTGACCTTCGCTCAGTTCCATCTCTCCACAATCACTTGCAGATACGACGATTCATTCATAATAATTATCCTGTTCAAGTATACAATTACAGTTCACAGACTGATTAATTGTCTATTCTTCTTCTGCACCCTGATCGAATCATCATCATCATTTCAGCCGAAAGACGTCCACTGTTGGACATATGCCTTCCCCAAGCGCCACCACTGCAACAGGTGCTGTTTTTCTCGTATCCAGCGGTGTCCCGCGGCCTTCACAATGTCGACAGTCCTCCTTGGGGAGGCCATCCAACGCTACGCTTCCGGTACGATTGAATGCTTGAGCAAAATCTTTTTCATCTTCAATGGATTTCTCCTTAGTTGCGTAGGAGGTTCAAATAGCTATTCTCTCATTCATCAGATCATCGGTCTCATTTTTAGGTTGTCTCATTTGGTAAATTCAGCCCTCATCATTATCAAGAGAAATTCTTTTCCAAAAGAAATCCCCACAGAATAATTTGTTTTTCCTCTCATCGTTATTCAAAATATGTAGTTATTTTATAATTATTCCCTCTTCTTTACCCATCATCTTCTTGTTTATTTCACAACTTTAATGTGCAAATTCAATTGTATTTTTACAGTACTGCGGTCCCTCACATTTCATTACCATGCATTTATCTGCGGATCTCCACAAAACCCTATCACCGACAAAAGCTCCAAGAATGTCCCTGCCCTATCTGAACATGTATAATCTCTCTCGCACCGGATGACGCGTCGCGTGTAAATTTAGCGGCGCGCGCAGGTTCACGGGCGTGCGCGGGCGCAGACCTACGCCATCTTGTTTTTGTTGCAGCAGATTCGATGCGCCGTCACTAAATGTCACTTGTCTTGATTATCGTAGGGAATATTTAATATTCGTAGGTCTCCACCATCAGATTTACATTAACAAAGGAGTAGATATTATTAAATGGCTGATAAAACTGTAATTTTGGGTCGTTACACAAGTTAAGTTGTCGAATGGACATTAAGTATGACTCGGTCGTTTTCGTAGGTAATGAGAATTCTGATTCATTATGGAATTGCTCGTGTAAGACTCATTGCTTGTGGAAGCATTTGCAGCTTTCAGGGACACTTATGGTCCCTGTTTAAACATGGAGGCAACATGCACTACATCATCGATCATTCGACTTTTTCACTTAACTTTGCGTTCCCTTATTTCGTATATCTACAGGGTGTCCTACTTTAAGCTTGTCGATTTGCAGTGTCATGGGCTCGACTGGTTTATAGTCATCGGTTTTTCCAGGAATAATATACTCACTCAGCTCATACGCATGAACTATCCTTAGCAGTAAAAATATTTAGATTTGTTCAGAAAATACACATTACTCTAACACAAACCCTTGGTTTTGCATACACAGACAATAATATGTGATCTTAAGGAAAACCAGTCAAGAAAAACAAAATACTTAAAATAATAATACCTTCATAACCAGTTTTAAATATTATGATATTTCCATGCATTACGTAATACAAAAATGACTTTGAGCTGCTATGAGCTTGTTATGAGCTAGGTCAGTTCTGATCACTTTAGATTTAAATTAATGCGAAAACGGCTTGAGCTTGAAACAAAAAATACAGTATTTTCTTAACTTGCAAACAGACTGACATAATGAAAAATAAGATGTAGAAGATTCTAGATTTTTCAAAATTAGCACTGCCGTGCCTTCATTTAGGGCATGCACCGGAGTAAAGACTGCACGGAACAATTTATTAAAGTTCGTTTTTTAAACCCAGCGACTAATCTGACATTTCAAGACTTTTGTCTTTGTCTTTTTAGTATAGGAGTTTGACATTACAACTGTCATATTATAGTAGATAGGTACTTTATGAAAGTTTTATTGTATCATCATCACCATCATTTCAGCCCGGTATCACCCACTGGTAGGACCCCCTTTTTGCGCCATACATATTGGTTCCGTGCGTCTCTCATCCATGTGTTTCCCACGACTTTGACGATATCATCAACTCAACGTGCTTTTGGACGGCCCTGGTTTCTTTGGTCTAACCTTGGCCAATCACAGCTTTACTCCATCGGCCATCTCCTCGTCTAACAAGATGTCCTGCCCAACTCCAGTTGAGGCGCATCGCCCTGTATGGTTTGGTACTTTACAATACAGATGTATAGTATAGTCCCTATCTGGGTTTAAAAAACGAACTTAAGACACTTTTTTTGACAGTTGGCCTGGTCGGAGCGGACTATGCTCGGAGTTTCTCTGAAGGATAAAATCAGGAATGAAATTATCCGGAATGAACCGGAATCACCGACATAGCTTGTAGAGTGAGCAAGCTGAAGTGACAGTGAGCAGACCATGTTTGTCGAAGGTCCGATGAACGGTGGAGCAGACGAGTCCTGGAGTGGAGACCGCGTATCGGCAAACGTAGTGTGGGACGCCCCCCCAGCTAGATGGACCGACGACCTTAAAAGGTGGCTGGGACAAATTGGATGCGGAAGGCGGAGGATAGGGTGTTGTGGCGCAGCCTGGGAGAGGCCTATGGCTAGCAGTGGACTGCGATAGGCTGAATTGATTGAATTTCTAAAACGCACGCGAGCAAAATCACATGCTAAACCTAGACTTACAAAATGACTAGGTCAAAACCAACATAAAATCTTCGTCCGGACCATTTCCAACACTTCCGCATTTAATCCAAGATCATCATAAACGCATTTTATCTCTGGTTTATAATAGACAAGATAAACAAAACAGTGCAGACGTCAGTTCCGGTTATCAATCAATCAATCAATCAATCAATCAATCAATCATTTTATTATCAGGCAGCTGAGGCCCATAGATAAAATACACAAAATAATCTTAAAAATATTAATAAACTAATACATATTATGAAACTTATCAAAACTATAATTATACACGTAAAGTGGTCGGCGTCGTGTATCGCTGTGAGGTGTCGCGTAACCGTCCTCGGAAACGCCGATATACGACACCTTTCGGCCAAAAGTCCTCTTTCAAGCAGGTCTGTAGATGCTGGGTTGGAACTCGGACCACGAACGACTTAAAGTTGACGTCGTGGCGCGATTCCAACCTTTCGACCCTCAGAGTCCAGTTGGTCTTCACTTTCAAGTACTGCACGACTTCCTCAATCTTCGTGGAATGATGCAGACGTGAAATGTACAGCTGCGTCGTAGGCACAGCAGGGCGCAGCAGCATGCTGGGTCCACTCGGTGCGGTACCGTACAAGTTACGAGGGCAAGGCTTCTTCTTCCTTTCTACCTTAGTAAAACCTTCCTCATCAACCCGGCCCAATCTTGGCACAGAGTCGCGGACCGCAGTCAGGGCAGGATGAGTACCCTTTTTCAGATTACCCCCTTTTCTGGTTTTTCGCTGTTGCTGCGACGCATCAGATTTGCCGGTGGCGACAATAGCAGCGTAGGCACGAGGGGTCGACGTACCTACGTGTGACGTTCCCACAGCCGGTGTTGTGGTGCGGGCGACGGCGGCGGCGGGCGGCGCTTGCTCAGCGTTATCGGCCGCGGGTGACGCACCTGTGTTCGCCGATCCAAAACTGCCGATAGATGCATTTTGCGCTCCTCGACGCGTGTTCACCTTTGAGGCCTCTGGTGACCCAATTACTGAACTAACGTTGCGCAATAATGCTATTTCTGAACGTAGTTCAATATTTTTCTTTTCTGAAACCTCCATTCTGGACTGCATCTTGGTCATCTCCGCTTTCAAGGTAGTGATGTCCTTTAGCAGCCGTGTAACGTCGACGTGATCGAATGTGACGGGGGGCAGTTTACTCAGCTCCTTCGCCACGAAATCCGGCACGTCGTCCGGGTCCGTCTTCTTCAACATATCGATGATATCTTGAATACTCTTCTCGGTTCCATCCCTGCGGCGAGACGGCATCTGGTCTAGTTTACCAAGTGATTGAAACAGTAACTGTGGTTATGGCGGCCACGGCTTCAAGTCGCTTCCCTTCGTGTAATAGGATGACATGCAAATGTTCAACGGATGTTGAACAATTCTCCTTTGGGATGTGTTGTATAAATGTTGATTTGTAATGTCATGTATGATTTAAGTTTGAGGTTAGGAGGATTCAAGTTCAAGTTTGTTTTGTGTGGAAGGCTTAGAGAAAGGTTGAATTTTACTGAATAATATTTTGAAATCAGACAGATTAAAAATAAGGTTTGGTATTTGTGTTTGTAAGGTAAACTTCGTACTAGTATAATTCAAGGTCATTTTCTTCCCCAAAAAAGAAAATATAATCATTTTCTTATGTGCGAGCTTTTAATGAAATGGATGGCAAATAAACATGGGCATGCATAAAGTCATAGGTACTATTCATCACGCAAAAAGTACTTAAATATGTTGAGTAGCTTTTTAAATGATATTACTCGTACTTACATTAACAATATGACGTTTTCCTTAAAAATAAAACAAAAATGCGCTAACAATTCATGCACACATAACATCATTAATATTCCAAGACCAAGGTCGAACAGAGCGACATTCAAAATGGCTGCTTGCAAATTGGAGTCACCACACTCTTGTTTAACGAAGATCTCGCTTTAAAAGGCCAACAATTACGCATATGTACACAATAAAACGAGAATATTTTTACACAACCAGGATCCCACTACAGTAAACTGGGTAACATTGAAGAGTTCGTTGGTATTACATGCACTTCCTGATTGACCGAGGCCAAGACAAGCCGCCATCTTGAATTTTTTGACGTTTATTTTTGGCGGGCTATTGTGGCGTCCAGAAATGGTAAGGACATATTTAATGTCAGAAACAATTGTTTATTGCTCTTTGGAATTAAAAACTTATTTAATTTCTTGGGGGCCTGGTTTTTTTGTTACATAATTTACTTGTTATTATATTATCTGCTGAAGTATTGCCTTGTCAGGTCATATAGGTACATTTCGGCTATATAAAATTAGCAACAAAGGAAAATTCAGGGTATTGTCCTCTTGTCATGGAACTTGATAGGGATTTATGAAGCAGTTGAAGTCTATGGGTATCTCCATATTTTCCTGAGTTTCATTGTTCTGATAGGACAAAGGAAGAACCTATACTAACCTTAGAGTGAGAAAAATAATAGGTACTTATAGATTTTAGGAAAGTATATTTTTAGTATGCTTTTAAAGTATGACTAACAGTAACTGGCCTAGTCGTATTTCTAAAGCTCAATACAACCTATTGGCTGCAGGTCAATGGTAACAAACGACCAGCACGTAAGTTGGACCAAAATCAGAATAAACAACCGAAGGTATGTAGGACCGCGTGCACTCATTGTCGTTGCCTCGCACGGAAAAAGATTAAGGGCACTTTCTAGCACAGTCATTGATGTAACGTGTACTCAAGTTTGGAAATAAATTACAGATTAAAACATAATCCGACATTTTGGTTGTACTTACGTGCCGTGATCTGCACTTATCTGACCTACAAAAACGTAGGCATAACTCTATTAATTAATTTATTTTATTTTTAGTTTAAATAGAACGGCCGAAGCCAATTACACTATTTAAACATATCAATGTACACATTACAAGCTATTTAACACAGTCATGCATTCTTCTCGCAAAAATTCAAAAATTCTGACAGCATCATCTTCCATTGATCCGCAAACATATCAAGATTTGTATTCGAGTTCACGAGAGCGTTAATGGCGGTTAATGTCCAAGGAATAGGCGACTTGGAGTGTGCAACAGTACGGCAAGTTGGAACAGCCAGTAAGCGGTGTTTTCTGCCACGACAGTAATTGTCTGGGACAAATAGATTTTACAATCAAATCAAACACCCTATTTTATTTAAAAGTATCATTCATCCGTATTGATCTGGGTTTACGCTCTATTTCCGTACTTTACGATACGATAAATCTGCCCTAATATAAACTTAACATATTCGGGGTCTTTACTCTTATAAAATTGTTTGTATGTTTGTAAAGAATTTGGAGCATTGTTTAATGTATATTCACCATCTGGTAAAACTGCAAAATTTTAGAAAAATAACGCAATATGGTGTTTGCTTTGACGTCCGCAGAATTTCTCGCTTATAAATTCTAATAATTTTATTGTTAAATTTTAAGTCGGTTACTTAGCAGTTCCTGGCCGTATGTCCCAGCAATGGGAGCATTATAGGCGTACTTAGTACAACATAACAGCAGTATCCTACTAATATTATTAACGTGGATTTTTCGATATTTGTTACTTAAACACCCAAAAACGGCTGAACGGATTTGGATAAAATATTGCTCGCAGATAGTTTATAACCAGAATTAACACATAGGATACGTTATATGCTGGTAGTTTGGTCCTGTGGGATAATATCCACCCTAAAGCCGAGAGAAACCGCTAGCAAAAGATAGTAGATACTAACATAAGTATAGAAAACATGAGTAATAACCAGAGATCGGATATTCGGATGCATAGTCACCTTAAGTTGAGATGTTGGCTAACATGGAATGCGCTTTTGTATCGATTTTTTTTTAATTTAGGTAAGTAATTTGTTTATTTTTTGTTTTAACTAATACAAACCACCTCCTCCAGTACATACACATATTTGTATCGGGTTAAACATTAATTCTAAAACACATCTGAATGGTTATGCAATCCAAGAATCCCGGGGTTTTTAATAAATATTACAAATAATTAATATAGCCGCTTCCATACTTTCATAGCTAAAAATGATCTCTAGGTAAATATGCATCCGAATATCCGATCTCTGGTAATAACGTTACACCAATTAGCCCTTAGTTACCGATTATAACTAATACATTTCCCGCTCTTCTTTGTCCGATAACACACTCAAGGATAATTATTATGCATTGCGTGCGTTTATACTGCATTTATTACTATTATACCTATACTTAGTCATAACTGCTGCACGGGTCGATCGATCAGGTTAAGCTACGTTTGCTTCGGTTTTTTTTTTGGGTGGGAAATCATCAAACAACTTCTCCCGCTCTGGGTGGAGCAGGAGGGCATGTCAGACTTTTACTGACTAAAACCCACCCGTGTTCCCTTAGTTGCCTGTGTGCCAGGGGCCGCGGTATCATTTTCGAACAACCCGCACCCCTGGCAAGCATCGGCCCTTGCCGACCCCACCAGTTGGTGCTGACATCTCTTTGAGGCGCGCGTGGAACACAACGCGCCGTCGACCCGGGCTTGGTCCTTACCGGACAGGGAGCTACCCATTACTCGCCGTTGGTGGGTGGGTGACCATCTTTACATTCTCCCGTGCCTCGGAAAGCACGTTAAGCCGTTGATTCCGGCTGTCATTCGTGGATCTTTGACAGTCGTTACGGGTCGTCAGAAGCCCGAAAGTCTGACCACCAGTCTTACCAAGGGTCAGATAGGCAGCCGCTCCATGTAAAATACTGGTACTCAGCTGGTTTGACTGGAAGCTGACCCTAACATATTTGTAAAAAAGGCTAAGCGTGATGATATACTTGGTCACAAAGCAGAATAATAGTATTGCATAATAAAATTTGTTTATTAACAAATGACTAATGTTAAAACATATTTCATTTTTAGTCATAACTTGTAACCTATTGCCACACAATACCTAAAGTTTCTTGTTGTACTTTAGGTTTTGTGTTCCAACTTTGCGTCACAATAATGAGATGTAGGTACCTAACATGGTTATTTATCCTCAGAGATTTTTTTTAATATTACTTGGATTCTCATTTTTAATAGGTTCTTTATTATGAAGTTCCATAAATCAATTCGCTCCTGTGCGTAACATCATCCTTTATGCATAAGCCAGAACTACAACCTTCTCTAACTCTCTAACTTGGGGGAGGCTTATATCCAGCAGTGGACCTCTTTCGGCTGAAATGATGATGATGATGATGTCATCATCATTGTCACACCTTCTCTTAAGATTATTTTTATTGCCTTGGTTTAATCCACATGGATAGCGAAGGATATCACCAGACGGAGGTATGGGGAGAACAGAGGGTTATATCGGACTCTTACGCAAAACCAGACATAAATTAAAAGGTGTGGAGTGGAAAAACAAAATAATATAATACGTCACAGGCAACTTTACCAATGAGAACTGTATTAAAATATCTCACGATTACTAAAATATTTTACAAAAGATTATTCTACTTCTGTATCGTTTCGATATTAAATGGCAGAACAGATGTTTAGTAATCGAGAGAAATTTAAGTACAGTACTCATGTGTAAAGTTTGCTAAAGGCACGTAAAGATACCATAGTTGACTGTATCTAATTTAAATTGCTTTTAACTGGTTCTCTTTTTAATACGTCCGCTACTGGACATTCTTCAGGCTGCAAAGGCTTTAATAATCGACCGCAGTGAAGATCGCGAGTGCAAAGAAGAGTCCGATCTTCTTTGCACTCGCGATCTGGATCGGGAGCGGATTCCGACATAATTAGGTTGATGAGCAGGTAAGTGTTCATCCACCTTGACACCCCTTACCTAAATTGGTAGTTAAATGGATATCGTATTACACAGCTGTCGCTTCGTGTAGAATATTCGTATTCTGCTGCGTCCGGTTAAACTGGAAAGCGACCCCGACATAGTTGAGAAAAGGCTAGCTAAATTTTCTGAGTCACGAGCAAAATTTAAGATTGGCCAAATAGTTGCGGACTCAAACAGATCCCTTATGCAGGTGATGGTCACCTGATCAGTTGCACCAAAGGAATCCTAAGACTATCTATCGTTAAAAATACATGCAGATTGCAGATAGGCAGATAATGTTGACCTAAATTGCTAGGTATCTTTTTAACACCAAACTAGGAACTAGGAAGGAACTATCATTTATCAAGACCATAATCATCCTCTTATACAGAACATGAACTATTGCTGGAGCAAATCAAATCTTGTTTACAATGAAAACAAAGTTGATACGAGGGTTTAAAAATTCCCAACAACACCGCAATATTGCGTGTTACTAGTAACATGTATTCCCCGAAGAATATAGTCCCAAAACAATATTGGAAAACAAAAGTTGCTCAATGTAAATAAAGCTATATCCCATTACAATTCGTTCCAAAACTTCACTCCAAATCCCGTTTCAACAGTACCCCATAACCACGAACCAGCTGTCAAAATTTAAAATTCGGCACGTTCGTTCCATGTTCAAATGTTCAGATGTGCGCGCGTACAAGATTGTCTATAACTGTACAGCGCAGACACGACCTGCCGCAATGCGCCCGCGCTCAAGGGCACGCACAGATGTGGGGAGGAGTCGTGTGAGCGGTGGAAATATTTGGGTGTCGGTTTGCTTTGTTCTCATTTTCCGCTGTTTAACTTTGTCATTTTATTACAAACTTATGGTCGCCTGGTGGTAGAAATTCAACCATGCTTAATTTAAATTTTATGTTTGAATTATACAAAATATTAGCTTTCTGCACTCCTTCTCCATATACATTTTAACTGAACCAAATTTCATGCTCCTCCGTCCGCGTAAATTTCGTAAAAAGGCGTAAGTAATCATTTTTGCATCACGTATTAATATATACAAGATAAGTTTTTAACCAGTGCGCAAACTGTAACCATGGAATTCAGCATATCATTCTACAGCCCCCAGCGCAGAAATTTTTCTTCGGTTATACAAAAAAAAATGCTGTTTTATAGAATAGTGCAATACCTAAGCTGTCAAAATGTATGGAACAGCTGATTTTTTTTTGTATAGCCGACAAAAAATTTCTGCGCTGGGCGTCTAGAATGATATGCTGAATTCATGGTTACAGTCTGCGCACTGGATAAAAACTTATCCTGTAGATACCAGTTTGTCCTCAGGTACCTAACACCTGATTTGATCTTTTATGAAGAACTTACTGATCACTGGAGCCTCAATAGTCTTCAGGTCAAAACGATTGCAATAATCTTGTATTTTAAAATGGCTTGTCAAATTCATTTACCGGTCTTTTCTGAGTTCTCCTATTTAATTCAGAAGGTAAAACAAGATAGGCAGCTTGACGTTGGCTGAAAAAAAACATCTTTGAATAAACTTTGCTTTTCAACTACTTATATAACTTTTATACCTATTATTCTAGTTTCGTGGCGTCTACTAAGTACCTATAATAAACACAACCGATTTAAAAAAAAATGCTGGTGTCGTCTCCACCCCTTCCTCTGTCTAGTAACGAGAAGTGAATAGCAATCGGCGACTCAGCTCACGATTCGGACGTCAAGGCCGGACGTCGTGTCCGTCTGCACCGACATGCACCAACATGGCCCGCGTTGCACTTTGTTCCCTGAAATGTAATAAAATATGGTTTAAATATGTTTAATTTGGATTTACAATTTGACGGTACAGGTCTTAATCATATTGATGAGCTCATAAGTGGCTTTAAATAGCTAAAGAAAGACATGGATTACACTATGCCTGTAGAATATAGCTGCCTTTATAAGGATAATTATAATTGTACCTATCAATATACGCCATAATCACCAATAATGTGCCCACTGCTGGGACGCAGGCCTCCTCACTGTGAGAAGAAGTGGGTCATAATCCATCACACGGGCCCAGTGCGGGTTGGTAGATATCTCATTGTGATGTTTAAAAAAAATTGGGTCTAAGATTTGCCGGATACCTCAGTACGTTTTCCTTCACCGTTTTGAGAGCAGTGGTGTTTATTTCATAATCTACACAAAGTAAAGCGTCTGCTTGGTTTCGAACCTTCGACCTCCAACTTGTAAATCACCACTTATCTCCTACTATACACACATACTAATCTTATAAATTTAAAAGTAACTCCTTCTGTTACTTATTCCATGAAAATAAATAAATAATTAAGCACAACTATTTCCAACTGCTCCCGCCACAATTTGCTCGCTTCTGGCGGAAATGCCTTTTTTTTTAAAGTTGCCCCACACTAGGAATTTCTCCTGTATTGTGGGTGAGTTTACAAACATTTAAACTGACATACACAAACAGCCAGACCCAGAACAACTACTTGTAGGTCATACAAATATTTGTTCCGAGCGGGAATCGAACCCGCGACACGCAGCGCAGCACTCAATCGCTTAACCACTGCGCCAACTGTGCTGCCTTTCGTTCCCGCTCGGCATTAGCCGGCTTCGACTGGCTTTCATGAGCCAGTCGAAGCTTCTAGATTCTAGCTAGAAGCTCACTTAAGGTGAAATTCACAGTTAACATTGGGTTATTAGCAGAAATCGGATATTCGGATGCATATTCACCTAAAGTTGAGATGTTGGCTAACATGGAATGCGCTTTTGTATCGAAAAAATCTTAATTTAGGTAAGTAATTTATTTCTTTTTTATTTTAACTAATACAAACCACCCTCCTCCAGTACATACACATATTTGTATCGGGTTAAACATTAATTTTAAATTAATACACATCTGAATAGTTATGCAATCCCAGAATCCCGGGGTTTTTAATAAATATTACAAACAATTTATAAAGCCGCTTCCATACTTTCATAGCTAAAAATTATCTTTAGGTAAATATGCATCCGAATATCCGATCTCTGGTTATTAGTCAATTTTCACGAAGTCACTCGCCCGAAACTTTCGAATCGACACTTTTAAATAATATAAAAGGACCAACAATATTACTTATGTGCGCTTTTGTACTTTTTCATAACTTTATTGCATAAAATTCAAAAAGTGCCAATTACCTAACACGTATTTCTGGAGTTGCCGATTCGCCCACAAAATAAATCAACTTCGTGCGAATCGGCTAAGAAGCGTTTACACTTTCTAAGCCAACGCTATTAAAGAACTTAGTTAAGTGTAGGGCTTTAAACATTCTAAGTTAAAACAAGCTAGTGATAAGGAGAAAGTCCATAGCAAATATAGTTTCAGACAGGTTTATTATGAGAATGTAGAAAGTACCTAAGTTATGATAACACGGATCCTGAAGTTAATGCGTGGTAGTTTGTAAATATTTATTTTAATTACAGCTTAGCTTAAAACCTCTAGAATATTTAAAAAAACGCTAGTTAATAGTTCCGTGCTTTTCCTCAATTTACATGCATGCGAGCTCTATATATATTTTTATTGCTGAATAGGCCTGCTCTTCACCTCAATCACGGCTGATGGAAAGCGATGAATGAGCTGTATGATGGAACGAGCCTGAAGGGCATTCTATTTGATTATCAGTAGCTACTGAGCAATCGCTTTTTGTACTTGTACGTTTTTAATTTTTTTATTATTAATCTGATTTTGGTCAAAAAAACGTTATTTTTAAATCATTAAGTTAAATTAAGTTTATATGGTTCCGTGTGGTGCCGGACGTAAAGAATAGCACCATCCCATCTCTTCCCGTGGGTGTCTTAGGAGGCGACTACGGGACTTACTAGAGAATGGGCAGCAGCGTCCTCTATGGATTTTACAACCATACTCCGATCGCCAACCCGCCTGCCAAGCGTGGCAATTATGGCATACCCCCCAGATTGGGAGAGGCCTATGTCCAGCAGTGGACGTCTTTCGGCTGAAATGATGATTATGAAGTTTATATGAGACTACACGTATGCAGTATTCATGTTAATCACGGTTTATTGTAATATTTTCAGGCAGCCAACTTTAAACATACCTACATCATTTTGTGATGCAGCGCCAATCTAAAGAATGGTTGAGGAAAATGACCAAAACAGGTTCTAAGTAACGGCTTTAAGCATTCCTTCAATTCTACTTCTAGGACCCCCGTATCCTTGAAGAACGCTTAGCCATAAAGCTTTACTTTATCCCCTATATATGCCAAGTACCTTTAGAGGATAAAAAGGGCCTAATCCTGTAATGACGTATTATTTTTGCAAGTTGGTTGTCGAACCCACAATTTCACAACCTGTTGAATAATTGCTAAGGCTTCATCTTTATCCTCAACGGAAAAATAGTGAACTAAATTCTATCACACCCCCTATTACATATAAATACAAAGGCGTGTCAAAAAAGTTACGAAGGAAAACGAGATTGTGTAAGTTTTTTCAAAGGATTTTCATAGTTAGCCACGTGAAATATTTCTGTGACGTCAAGTTTTATTCTTACGTGACTCCTTTATGATTAATTAGCTTTTTTCCAGCGGGTTCGCCCGCGTGGTGGTAGAAAATTATCCCACAGGAACGTACTACCAGGAGTAAAGTATCATTTGTGTTTATCCAGGTTATAAATCTATCTGTGTGCCAAATTGTTCAGCCTAGTTTGAATAAATGACTTTTGATTTTTGACCATTCGCCCGATCCGGGAAAGTCAATTCGTGCGAGTTGACTAATTAATTACCCCAAATTTCATCCAAATACTTGCAGCCATTTTTGCGTGATTAACTAACAAACATCTAAACGTACAAACATACAAAAACATACATTTAAAATATAAGTAGGATTACAAGATTTTGAGAGGGAGAAATTGTATAGGAGAATAATTCTTACGCAATATTCTGGTAGAAATAAAAGTTGAAAAAGATTTCAACATTTATTTGAACCTGTTTATATAACACGTGTATGACGTCTTACAAACTAGGGGGTAAGAATTTTCCTTGAAAACTGTGTTTGTTCGTCATTGGTATAGTTAATTGTTCGGTCATTGAATGCCCAATGGTGTAACAGAATTGAAAGGTGTATTTTACGTAACCTAACTCATGATCTTCCTAGCCGTTTTCCAAATATGTTAGGGTCGGTTTCCAGTCTAATAATATATCATTAGTATTATTATTGTACAGACAATAATAATACTAATGATATATTATTAGACTGGAAACCGACCCTAACATATTTGATTTAGGGGTGAAAATGTAACCGACATACAGATGTCGGTTACATTTTCACCCCTAAATCACTGAACCGATCGTTATAAAATTTACTTTTCATCCGGCAGGGTAATTGCGTTACACACTAACGGTAGGAATGGCTTTTTATTTTGACAGTTCTACAACATTCATTGCGTTATTTACGTTGTTGAGAACGCAAGTTTTTCGAACGTATGAAGCAATGGATTAGCAATATCCTTCAAAGTTATTTTGATTCTGATTGATAGTGCGCAACGCAATCAGGGTGGAGGATATTTTTATTAAAAACTAGCTGAGCCGACAGACGTTGTTCAGTCCAATTTCCAATTCTTCATACAAAAATTGCCAAACTTAAGTGGCAGTGGGCAGGGCACATTGCTCGCAAAACAGAAGGCCGATGGGGCCGAATGGTTCTGGAGTGGCCAACGCGTACCGGAAGACGTACAGTGGGAAGGCCTCCCACAAGGTGGACCGACGACCTTGTGAGGGCCGCAGGTGGCCACTGGATGTGGGAAGCACAGAACCAGTCGAAGTGGCGGAGCTTAGGGGAGGCATATGTCCAGCAGTGGACGTCTTTTGACTGAAATGATGATGATGATGATACAAAAATCTTATACTTCAAAAAATTATGTTTTGTTTTTCCCGAGAAAATTTTTCATGATTTTTTTTCCTGAAATCCTAACGCAGACTAATATGAACATTTTCAAATGTAAAATTGCCAAATCTGTCGAGCCGTTCTCAAGTGATGCGCCAGCGTTATATTTCCCTCTTATTCATTAACGATGATTAAAGTTAAATGATGTTTAAACGTCAAAAATGTATGGTTAAACAGACGCTAATCATGACTTAACTTTAAGCATCGTTTATAAATAAGGGGGTTTATTTATACAGAGCATGATTGGATGGACTTCGCTCGATAGAAATTGTTGTTCCATACATTTGACCGTGTAGTTAATTAAGTATGATCTGTGAAACAGCAGATTTTGTTTTGATATATCGACGAAAAAATCTTAACTAGAGGGTCTACAATCATGTGCTGAATTCATGATTCCAGGTCGCTCGTCGACGTCTCTGCCACCCTGTAAGAAGATGAAAACTTTTTTAAAAAAAAAAGAGAGATTTAAGTTATTTTTCACTTTGTAGGGTTTTTCCGGAAGTCAGATGGTTTTTTTTGGAATAGCTTTAATTTTTCACTTTTTTTAGTTATAGTACCTACCCCACACTAATACGAAATTTCATCATATTTGGGGTAAAAACAATGCATATTTATGCGATAGCAGCAATTGCGGTTGATTTGCTGTAATTTTTTAAGGATTTTCGTTGTCTGTCTCGGAAACGGATCATCAGATCTATATGAAATTGAAATGGGATCATTTCAGCATAAACTCCTTTCGAACAAAAAAAGAATTTTGCAAATCCGTCTGTTTATGAAGGAGTTATGCCCGAACATACATAAAACATATATATGTATATTAACGTGTCGAACTGAGAACCTCCTCCTTTTTGAGGTCGGTTAGTAAAATATAAAACACACACAGACGAAGTCACGGGCAACAGCAAATACCTATCTACAATCTATAAATAATTTATTCATACGATAAAATCAGCCAATTATCCAGCTTTTCTAATTAGTACCAATTCATTCAACTTTCAAAAGGAAAAACAAAAACAGACTCAACCCCTTAGCTACCCCGTTGCCATGACAACCGGTAGTGATAACGCCCGGGTTTTGACCCCACGCTCCGGTTATACGCTACGGGTTCAATGACACTATTTAGCACAGTTTTCTAGTGTTTCAGCTATGGTGTGTTGACCTTTCATATTGAAAGTTCGGCGCACTACACACTTGTTCGAGTCGGCATTATTCGGCACAACCGAGCATTTATGTAGACATCTTTTTCATTAACGTTGCTTAAAGGGGTTACCTATAAGTTCACCTCTGCCCAACCTTTCGAGTAATATTATTGGCGTGATATTATTTTATGTTACTTATAGTTAAGTAATGATTAGCGACATTTTTGACGTTTAATTGTCTCTTAACTGCAGGCAAAGTTTATGTTCGGGGAAAAACCGCTCAGCTTAACTTGAACTGTGCCGACCCGGATATTATTCGGCGATAGTATATGCGTAACGAAGGAGGGCCTTGTGGGTAAATAATATTAGCCACACCGGTCAATCTTCAAAGATAAGTAACGCTTGCCGAAGTTGGTCCGTGGATGCCATCCATTCCATATCGAGACTCCTTTGTGCCTCTAGGATCTGAAAATCCTTGACAGCCGTTACGGACACTCAGAAGCTCTTAAGTCTGACAACCAGTATTATACCCAGGGGTATCTTATTATACAATAACTGGATTGTGGAGGTCAGATAAGTAGTCGCTCCATGTAAAATACTGGTATTCAGCTCCATTCGATAAGACTGGAAGCCGAACTCAACATAGTTAGGAAAAGACTAGGCAGATGATGATGTTCGGGAATAAGCCGCTCGGCTTTGCTTGAATTGTGATTTTCAGCAATGAAATATCCGGAACGGACTTTGCTGATCGGCACGAGCTGAAAACGTATAGCAATTGCATCGGGTCAGCTTTTTTGTTCAAGAAATGCCGCCGAATCGATTGTGCCGAACCGAACAAGTGTGAAACACCCCTTCGACACAAATTGTATTAATGTAATAAAAATGTGTTTTGCTGGCTATATGGGGCGTTTAGTTTATTTTTGATATCATTAAGTTATTTACTGTAATTTGGACTTCAATTTATGGGAATTGTGTGTACGTAAAATATATTTTTCAACTTATTTTGCAGAAATAAAGGTCATCGTGTATTAATTTTGATACATTATCTAGAGGAAGTTTTTGCTTTCTAGCTATACTATAGCGAAGAAAATTTATTTCTTCTAGGTTCCATAGTGAACTTTAACGTGCTTTATACAAGGTGCAACTTTATAAAAGAATGGACGCAAGACATGAACGTAGTATACCTCACGGCCGTATTCGCCGCGGGAGACGCCCTGGGCGTCGGGAATCCCAGGCTGATTCCCGGCCACCGTAGGCGCGGGCTTGCGGACCGCGAGTAATGGGTGGCTCGCTGTCTGGTAAGGACCAAGCCCTGGTCGACGGCGTGTTGTGTTCCACGCACGCCTCAAAGAGATGTTAGCACCAACTGGTGGGGTCCGCAAGGGCCGATGCCTGCCAGGTCTGGGTTGTTCGAAAGAGATACCGCGGCTCCTGGCACACAGACAACTGAACACGGGTGGGGTTTTAGTCCGTAAAAGTCTGACACGCCCTCCTACTCCACCCAGAGCGGGAGAAGTTATTTGATGATTTCAAGTGCAAGAAAAACAGCCTATCATTTATATTAAATTAGTGTAGTTCCACGAAGTATGATAGCATTGCATTGTAGTCTTCGAAAATGTTTTCACGCCTTCAGAATGTCTCTCTGCATTGAATAAATTGTACACTATAATGTACACCCGGCTACACGTCAATCTATAAATTTCCAGCTTACGCTGATCTCGCACGGTACGGAAATACTATACAATGCGAGCTCAGCTTATACTGAAAATGTATAGCTTGATGTGTAGCCGTGTGTACTTTTCACGCGATTTTTCCGGAAAATAGCTTGATTCGGCATTATGTATCGCTTGCACTAACGCAGAGTTAAGAAAGGTGTTAAATTTATATCTTCATCGATTATGGACTCGCTTTTAATTAATGATTTCTAACGATTTTAATAAAAAAACAAACCAACATTATGGATGGATTTTTTTTTGTTTTTTTATTCATGCAGTCCTCATGCTGGCCAGTGCGATTATAAAAAAAAATGGCGCACTGACATTAAATAAGTATTAATGCATTTTCAGTGGACTGGCAGTATAGAAAATTATTGAATAGAAAGCTTCGAATTTCAAAATTTGTTTCCACGCTAGCGGATACAATGCACTTTTGCGCGCAGAACTATGACAAACAGAATCTTTCCGAGGTTGTGAGGTGAAAAAACCTGTATCTTTTTACAAATGGCGTAGTTTTGCTAATTAGTAAGATCTATATTTAATGATCTCGTCTTCGGTGTCATTGGCCGGTCGACCCACATAGACGATGGTTACAAATTATTTCCTATACATCTGGACTGAGAATTAAATGGAAAATGTTGTTTGGATTTAGGTAAAGAATTAGTTCTAGTGGTTATAATGAAAGACATCTTATTTTACTCTCGTGGTAACTCGATTTCACGATAGGACTTACGATTTTTTTTTAATTCAGATATCAAGAGCCATAGAGCACAAAAATATGGACCTTTGTTTGAAATAAAGTTTATTATATTTTATTTTACCAACATTACAAAACTAATTACAAAAATGGACATTACCCTGGAGATTAAAATGAAATTGGAATTGAAAATGAAAATTATCATTAATTGACTGATATTCAAAGGGACCTCAAATGTACTATAAACACGTCTAAAAAACGAAATCATTGCCAAACGCGGTGATACTCTTGAAGAAAATGAACACCAAAGACAAAACAACAACAACCATTATTTTAAAGGTACCCAAATAAAAGGGACTTTTCATCGTTAAAAGTTATTTGAAAAGGTAGTTTCTTAAGGAAAATAATGGGTCTTGCTTGCCCATTATTTTCCATACGAACTTCTAAAATGATTTCCAAATATTTTGTATGCACTAATTATATAATTAATTAAGTACTAAGTCAGTAAGTGATAGCAATACTCTTATTTTAGTTTAGTTGGAGAACAAACAAATCAGCACCATTGTTTGGTTAAGTTAGATTACGTTAAGCAGTTCCTCATATTTCATCAAAGTTTACTAACTACGAACCTTGTCTTCGTCGACGAAAATTATAAGGAACAATAATACTTATAAAATATTTTACAATATACATTATACAGGATGACAGCACAACAATATACCGCTACCTAGCAACAATAATATACACAAATTAATTAGTTTCCCCGTCGGGTAGTTATCTAACGGTGACGTCACGAGTTCCGCACTTTCCGCTTCTTCCGGCCGCTTTCCCGAGGGCGGTGACCGCGCACGAATGTGTGTGTTTAACAGCTGATGTGACTTGTTAGGGGCTATTGGATGTTAGCTATGGTATTTTGGTATAATTATATACATAACTTAATGCTTATATTCTCTGTAGGGATTCAAAAAATAAAAAATTAATACATCAAAAATTGGGTTTTCTCAAAACCCATGAATTTGAATCTAGGCTTTTTCGGGGTGCTCAATTGTTGCAAATCGGACACACTATCACGCCCCGGAAGGAATAGGTACCTACGTCAAATTACAAGTCACACGTGGGTTCTATTCTCGCATAAGGATATTATCAATTAGTTAAAGAATATTATTTTGTTTACGCAAATTAAAAAATAAATAAAAGTGAGGACAAATTACATAGTTGAAACTATATTTAAAACGCTGAGATTTAAAAATAATTTCAGTTATGACATTTTTTGTGTCTGCCTTAGACAATCCGTTAAGACCGCTTCGGGGGAGGTTCTTGAAATTGGCAACACTGTTGCACTAAAATACGGCATTTAAAAAAGTGTGCAATAAAATCGAATAAATCACTAATAAAATTAAATACAAAATATTAACTCCATATAATTATGATTTCGATCATGGGAACTAAGCAAAGTTAAAAAAAAATATTTCATAATTTATGAGTATATTTTTTGGCCATACTCCTATCCTTTAAAGCGATATTGATTTTGGTCAATGTCCTTTAATACTTATTTCCGTATTACGTAAAACCGTAATTCAGGGCTGTATCATGAATCTTTTAAAAACCATCATCACCATCTCCGCTTTATCCCGGTTGCATCCTTTTGGAGCCCGGGGTCCGCTTTTCTACATTTAACTCTCCACTTCGGACGTTCTTCTGCATCTCTTATGGTGAGTCCATTGGTAGCAAGTTATCCGCTACGTCGTCAAGTCAGCACTTTTTGGGTCTTCCCTTTCTGCCGGGGCCTGGCGGAGGCGGCATGGCCTGACATTTGTTTCCTACGTAACTTACCAGTTTCCGTAAAACATGCTCGTACCAACGTATGCGACACAATTTGTCTGCTATGTCACGATATAAAGGCTGCCGCGAATGCGTCAGTTCTTGACACGGTCTCTCCGCGTAACTCCGGATATCAACCGCAACATATTCATCTCTTAAAAACCAATTAATACTAAAAAGTCTTTGTCACAACAAAACCACATAGATACGAAGTTAATCCTACGGTAGGGCTCTCATTTAAAAGTTAAATCAACTATTAATTCTGCAAAGACCATGTCAAAATAAAACCAGAGATAATCTATTTTAAACCGGGTCAAATAGATCCCTGGATTAAATAGCAGAATCAAATGAGGATCAATTAACTGGATTGAACATAGATTATGAATCGTTTTACTCTGGACTAAATTGGGTAGAGGTCAATGGCACTTTTCTGGGTAGGTTAGCCACCCCAGTGATGTCATAGCGTTCATACGTCAGTGGTACAAATGAGCGAAAGTTTTAACTCGTAGAATTTTCTATGAACTGGCGATTGGTTATATGAAAAAAGTCGGTAAAAAATACACTCGAAACGACTATCTATCTATCTATCTAAATAAATAAAAAATAAAGTCCTGAGTGACTGACTGACTCATCAACGCCCAGCCCAAACCCTTAGACCTAGAAAACTGAAAATTTGCACAGACGTTCCCTTTATAATGTAGACAAGGAATAAGGAAGGATTTTTCGAAATTCAACCCCTAAGGGAGTTAAATAGGGGATGAAAGTTCCGCGCGGGCGAACCCGCTGTCAAAATCTAGTAAATTATATTTCTTTAAAAAAAAACTTGTGTAATTTCGTGAAAACCGTTGAGCGCTTACATGCAAATTACTTCTAGTAGGCGATCGTTTGACTGATGTAGGCAGAAGTTTACCTACTTCCATATCTATGCCATGTCCCAGGGGTCTCAACAAAAATCTAACGTCAATCAGCCTATAACGTTCCCACTGCTGGGACACAGGCCTTCTCTCTGAGACTAGGAGTGGGCCATAATCCACCACGCGGATGTCACATGTCTTCGAATTTTTGGTTCTTGGACATGCCAGTTTTCTCACGATGATTTCCTTCATCGTTTTGAGAGCAGTGGTGATGAAATTATTGCGACCGCTGAACCACTGAGGTTGTCAACCTACAACCAATTTTTCTCCGTAACACTTGACATTTAAAGTATAGGTTTGATCAACTTGCAATTCGAACCTACACTTAACGGTCAACTGTACAACATTGTCACCTCTAAATCATTTAGGCAAACAGCCCAGAACATGACGTACTGTTCGACGTAATGACTATAATCATCGTGTTTCGACAGATGTATTGATGAGTAAACTAGTGAGTGTGCTCTAAATTGGGTGGAGCGGTCAATGGAACTTCACTGGGTAGGTTAACCACCCTGAGTGTGATGTCATAGCGTGTCACGTCACTAGTCTTAGTGCGGTTAAGAATCAGAAAAAAAGCATTGAAATAGTATACGAATTAATGATAAATGGTGTTGACAAAAACAGCTAGGATTAACCGCATAATTATAGTTTAATTTTTTTGTATTTCACATGTAGGTACTTACTTAGATATTTATTAAGCAGATGTGTGTTATCTAAGAAATTGACGTGGTTTTGAAGTAAGGAATCGTTAAGTGGTTAGTAAATTAGGAGCCTGGTAGAGTATACTAAGTGATCAGAATGTATGGAATAGACGTAAATAAGAGCACAGTGTCAGTCAGTCAGTAATAACAAGATACACATCACTCATCAGATAAATAAGTACTAAGTGGATAAATAGAGGTTGTATGGGGAGGCCTAGGTCCAGCAGTGGACGTCTTTCGGCTGAAATGATGATGATGATGATGAAGATACCAGTGAATTTCAAAAATCATTTTTTTTCAATAGCACTTTGGTCCAGCCCTAAGCCAGAAACGTTAGGAAACAATTCGATGCATCGTATTTCAGAAGAGGGTATTTTTTTTTTGGGTGGGAAGTCAATAAGTAACTTTTCCCGCTCTGGGTGGAGCAGGAGAGCGTATCAGACTTTTACTGACTAAAACCCACCCGTGTTCCCTCAGTTGCCTGTGTGCCAGGGGCCGCGGTATCTCTTTCGAACAACCCGCACCCTGGCAGACCCGCACCCCTAGCAGCTCCCGTGTTCCTTCAATTGCCTGTGTGCCAGGGGCCACGGTATCTCTTTCGAACAACCCGTATGCCTTGCAGGCATCGGCCCTTGCGGACCCCACCAGTTGATGCTGACATCTCTTTAAAGCGCGCGTGAAACACAACGCGCCGTCGACCCGGGCTTGGTCCTTACCGGACAGCGAGCTACAGAGGGTATTTCGTCCCGGGTTAGATTCCCAGGTCGGGCAGTGTTATTGCGTTTATCAATCTGGCATTACTTCGTAGCAGTCCGGACTCTGGATTTGTGCCTCGTTAAAGGCAATAGGTACGCCCATTATTACAAGGGACTTTAACATAACTGGCGAAATGTGGATATACTACTTCGGGGAAACAAAGCGTCATGTTATGTTATTCTAATAAATTCAAGTTTATTATATCATAATCAACAGATTTTTAACAAATAAGTTGTAGAGGTCTTCTTTTAAGTAGGTACCTACAGGCTTAGCACGAGCACCGACTTGTCGACGGAAGAATAGACATGACTATTAACTAAATCATGTACAATAGAAGAAGATAGCTATGTTTTTCTATTAATTATCACAGTTATGCGTTCTAAACGAATCATGATTTTGTAGATAATCGTATATACTTTGTGGCCGTCGAGTAGAAAGTTTGTTGTCAGTGTGATTTTGATAGTTTGGGAAGAAATATTCTTCTAAAATAGTCTACATTTACAAGGACCTAGACAAAGATCGTTAGGAACGAAAGACAAAATGACAGATTATAGAAGGATATCTACGGTGCGATGTCAAAAATGGAGAGACGAAATGTCACTTTATATGTAAAAAGCACTGTCTATTCTTCGTAGAAATAGATAGCGTCATGCTAAGCCTGATGTAACAGAAGACCTCCATCTTTCTTATCTATGTGTACAACATACAAAGACTGTCAATATTAGTTATGTGTATATTTCAGCATGTAATATAAAAGTGAAGTGTGAGTACTTATTCATTTAATTTTACTTTTTTCCGCGTCTAATTTAATATTAAGGTCAAGAATTAAGACAAAAAAACTGAAGTGTTAATGGGCTCTTGATTGTACCTACTTGATGCCCAATAGACTGGTACCATCGATAACCCATACCTACCCATATACGTCACTATACAGGGTAGTATAATACATATTATCGGCAACTACTACAAGAATTATAACAGATTGATTAAACACAGCCATGGCGTCTAAATTGGGCACAGGTCATTGTAACTAAAGTGGGCAGGTTAGCCACCTTCCATCTGATGTCGTAATGTAGCTACGTCAGTGGAAGTTTCTGGTTATTTTTAGGGTGTATTGAAGCTGTAATTTTTATTTAAGTGTGATCTACAATAGGAGAGTTTTGGGGTTATTGCCATTAAAATTGGCAAGGTGCTGTTAAATTTTCTAAAATATGGTAAGTTTTGACATCAAGTTAATTACTACAGTAATCATTATTCCCGTTTTCACTTACACTAAGCGACACCTATACTCCATATGAAATAAGATTAGACATTTAACTAAACCTTTTTTGCAGTCCGATCAACCGATTTTGACTTCTATTGCATTAGTGGCATAACAAATGGCAGCTGCAGTAAATAGTTGGTATTGTAACTACTTTTTTGCTTTTAATGCCATCCTTATGCCTACGGTATAGAAGTCAGAATCGGTTGGACTGACTGTAAAAAGATTTGTTTAAATGTCTAATCTTATTTCAAATGGAGTATAAATATAATTTTGTCATTATTATGTATTAATAATTTTATAGGTATAATTTTGACGGTGCTATTGGCGCAGTGGCTGCTAACGGTCGTCACTTAGATTCCTACACGCTACAATTTAATGTCCTACAAATATGTTGATCTGGATACTTGTTGATAGGCCACACTGTCCTCCCATACCTATTAACTAAAAAACCCAATTATTTTGTAAAGAGTAACCGTGGAGTTTCTTGCCGGCTCTTCTCCATTGGAAACGACCTTTTAGAACCTTGCACCTAGCTTTTGACGTTTCATTAGTGCCCATGTAGGTTTATGTGAAATAGTTATTGATTTTAATTTGATTTCTGTCTGCAATTTGTGCATGAAAAAAAAATGTAGTAAATTCTATCACGATACAGGAGTAATTCCAGTATGACGCAAGGTTTTGATTAATGAATGGGATCATATCATTTTATCTGACTCTACTAAGGCGTGTTAACTAATATGGAGTGGATAGAACTGAAGTAAGAACTCTTAAAATATCTCAGTGTTAAAGCCCCTTGAAGAATTGGGTTATTTTCTTGCCAAGCAACAGTCTTTGTTTATCGTTTGTCTAAAAATCTAGCACAAAAAACTAAGGTTAGATATGATTCATAACTACTGCTGTATCTAAAAGTAGTTATGGTAACATTTCTTAATCTATAGTCTTACTACTTATGCGCATAATAATTAAGTATTATGTGTCTAGAAATTCTTTATCTTAAGCATACTTAAAAAGAATGTCGGTCAGGGCTGATAGAAAGAAGTTCAACCCGTTCAGCTTATACTACTTAGCCACAAGCTCCTCTAATGACATACCAAACAATGGTCTGGAGAGCAATTATGACCCAGTGGCAGCGATGGCGACTTACGAGTTATAGGTCCAAGGTTCGAACCCAAACAGGCGTTTTACTTTGTGTAAATTATTTCATCACCACTGCTCTCAAAACGGTGAAGGAAAACGGCGTGAGGGAACCAGCATGTCTTAGAACAAAACATTCAAAGTCATGTGACATCTACCAACCAGCACTGGCCCGCGTGGTGGATTACGGCCCACGCCCACTCACCGAGAGGAGGCCTGTGTCCCAGCAGTGGAAACATTATAGGCTGTTTATGCTTTGCTAAACCTGCATGGGAAGTTATGAAACGTCAGAAGCCAAGTGCATGTTTCGAATTTGTCGCATCCTGTGGAGAAGAGCCGGTAAGAAATTTTTGACGATTTTCTATTCTTCATTTTCATTCCTCTAAGTACCTGGTTACTTATTGACTGGCCTGCACTGTCCTCCTATACCTATTATCACTGTAATTTGAAAACATTGTAAAAGTCAATTATTTTTAAAAGAGTTACCGTGGAGTTTCTTGCCGGCTCTTCTCCATAGGAAGCGACAAATTGGAACCGTGCACCTAGCTTCTGACGTTTCGTAAGTGCCTATGCAGGTTTATGTGAAATAAAATATTTTGATTTTGTTATTATTTAGCCGCTAAGTAATAAATAACAGATTGATCGACCAGGTTAAGCTACGCTTGCCGCGCTTGGATCGTGGATTGGCGACCATCTTAACATACCAAGACCCGTCCAAGCACGATAAGCCGTTGGATTACCTTAAATTGTAGTTTTTTTTTCTCTCTCTTAACATAACAATACTTCAGTGGACTTGCAAATTGTTTAGAACATTATTTAACTACGAAGATTGCTTAAAGACGATAATCATTATAAAAATTCATTTGTTTTTCTTTCATCTTTAAGTTTTATGTCTTCATGTAGTTTTAGTTTTTACTGTAAAACATTTCGACACATTGTAAACATTGTTATTGAAATAAATAAATAAAAATAAAGCCAATTACAGTGATAATAGGTATGGGAGGACAGTGCAGGCCTGTCAATAAGTACCTGGTACTTAGAGGAATGAAAATGAAGAATAGAAAATTGTCTAAAAATCTACAGCCTACAAAGTTCTCTCATTCACAATATTTAAAAGAATATAAATTAAACCTATTTATACCAAGTGAAATGAACACTACGTTTCTAAATAACAAAGCACCCATAATATTTTTGCTTCCATCACCATTACAGCAAACCACATAAACGGACAGTTAGCACATTACAATAGACATACATAACTGTATGTACACATGTGTAATATCTAGGACACGGAATATTTAGCACACAGAGTGTCAATGGACAGTACTTTTCCGATGAAATTTACTCTCGAATCTCTGTGGTCATCGTGTAGCGGACGGTGCAAATATCTAGTTGGATATATCATCTTTATAGTACACTGTACAAATTACAAATGCTTTTTATTTTTATTAAAAAGTCAACATCAAAATATTTCATTTCACATAAAACTACAAGGAAACTCATGAAACGTCAGAAGCTAGGTGCGTGGTTCCAATTAGTGGTTTTCTATGGGAAAAGAGCCAGCAAGAAACTCCACGATTACTCTTTAAAAAAAAATCGTTTCACAATGTTTTCAAATTACAATGAGTATGAGAGAACAGTCAACCAGTACCTACCAGGTACTTAATAAAATAGGAGGTCTCCAAATTTACAGTCTACAATGTCAATAACGTTCTCACCATCACAAAATAAAGTAAAAGTCTCAAAAAAGAAATTGATTAAATGTAAGACCTATTAAAACCAAGTGGCATGTTTGGCATTAAAACCACTCCTTATCGATATTAGAATAGTTGGTATATAATGTTAAATATTTAAATTGAAAAGCTCTATTGAGAAAAGCGATTTTTAACAGACCGTAGGCCTTTTGCAGATCTTTGGCTTAACTTGACAGAGAAGGAGAAGCGATACACCAGTAGTCCATGTTGTTGTGTGCAGTATGTGTAGGCCTCTCAAAGTGGACTGAAGCTGTGAACTTTGAGACCGATGTCCAGCAGTGGACCTAGGCTGAGATGACAAAGGTAATGACTAGCTTCTAAGAATATCATGTCGCATCGTGTGTGAGCTCAAATAATTTTTGCACGTCTCCATTTTCTGTCTACTCTGTGGTATACAATAAGTGGGCCTGTAATTTAGCCGCACGCGATCGAAATTAGGCATTTAACCTCTGTTGTCATGTGTAACCTTAACTACTGTGAAATAGTAGTATTTCTCGTGACTTTGGCCATACTTTGTAACGTGAAAACTTTTGAAATATGCAGAAAGCTTCATAGTCTCCAAAAGTAAAAAAAGAAGACGAAAGACGTAGCATTAGAAGGCCTGTCACAAGATGGGCCGATGACCTGGTGAAGGCTGCAGGATTCCGCTGGATGCGAGAAGCACAGAACTGGTAGAAGTGGCGGTGCGTGAGGGACACTTATGTCCAGCAGTGGACGTTTTCGGTTGATGACCAAAAAGAAAAGGAAATTTAAACGTTTTAATTTAACTTAAAAGTCCATTATTAAGTACCTACTCTTTTTAAACACATCGTATTCTCAGAAAAAAGTACTGATCCCACCCAAGAATCCTCATAGCAACCATGTTCCTCATACACTCATACATTTTCCTCCCACGTGACATAACTACACAATACTCTTAATATCATGACAAACACAACCTGACATCCTGACACAAAAAAATCACAATTTCAAATCGGTTTAAATTAGAAAAACAAATGCGAAACGTCATCAAACAGACTTCTGATTTAAAAAGACAAAAGCAAATCGTTATTTATTCAAATTCAACCAGTTTTATTAAAAACACAGACCTACATACGCACTTTTGTGTAAACATAGGCTTATTATAGTGTTAATAGGTCCAGTTACCAACGTTCCGGGTTCAATTCCCGCGTGTAACACAATTTTTTGGAGGTCAATGTTCGGCTGAAAGTCGCGTAAGGCGCACGGTTCAGTTTATTACAAAATTTCGTGCGAATGACCGGGAGTTGTTAATACTTGTTATTATTTTAGGCTCATCAATCATTGTTATTAAGTTTGACATACATTTAAAAAAAACGATTGACTGGCTAGTAAAGTAGGTGGTCGTAAGAGCGACTGGTGAGCGTAGAGTTCGATTCCCGGGTCGGGGAAATTGACTAAAGTACTGAGTTTTTCCGTTAGAAAGTTTTCAGTATAGTAGTCAGAATTTGGACCAGGTTTATAGCTAGTTCTGGAAAGAGAGTCATTGCAGTGAAATCTTTTACATTATTTATTTACGTATTCATAAACATTTTTATTACTAATATTCAAGTATGTATCTATTTTATTTGCCTGCGTCCGTGTGTCATTGCGGGGTGCCAACTGAAAACCAGCGCTGGGTGTCTAACGCCCAGCAAATGCTGAGATGGTAACCCTTTCGGTATGGGCACGCTCAGCACAATTTACTGCAATTTTATTGTTATGTTTATTATTCTCTTTCTTTTTTTATATGTTTGTTGCTGTTGTGTTGTGTCTGTGTCGAATAAATGTTTTCTATTCTATTCTATTCAGTCAATTACCCTCAAGTGGGTCATCACAGGCTTTTAATAATAAAGTACCCCTGGCCTATTTATCCGTGTCATCATCATCATCATCATCATTTCAGCCGAAAGACGTCCACTGCTGGATATAGGCCTCCCCCAATTTGAAGGGTTTGCTATAATCGCCACGCTTGACAGGCGAGTTGGTGATCGCAGTATGGTGGTAAAATGAATAGAGAGCGCTGCTGCCCATTCTCTAGTAAGTCCCTTTGTCCCCCACGACACCCACGGGAAGAGATGGGATGGTGCTATTCTTTACGTCCAGTACCACACGAAATCCGTGTATAATAAAACTTTGATCAGGCAGGAGCCATAGTCCCCAGAAATGGATGGGCAGTCCATCAATCTGTTTTCTTTCCGATTGTACTGCCTTCTTACTTATTCTTTTGACTGCCTCGTTGGTCTAGTGCTTGCAAGCGCTACTGCTGAGCATGTGGTCCTAGTTTCGATTCCCAAGTCGGGCAAATTGTTATTGTTTTTTTTAAATCTGGAATTTCTCTGTAGCAGCCCGAAGTCTGTGCCCGGGTGATGACAATAGGCTCGCCCCCTATAACATGGGACTTAAACATAACTGGCGAAATGTTTGGGAAGCAAAGCGTGATGTTATGTTTTATGGTGCTGATCCATACGACATGTTCGTGAACGGGCGCCGCTAGTAGGGACTGGTCATCTCTTAGCTCCCACGGCTTATTTTAATTTCTAAATTGTTATTTTATTTTTGTTTTGTTTTAATTACAGACGCTTATAATGTGCACGTCTTTTTACATCGTTCTCACATTGATAATTCCAACATAATGATGTAACCAACTGTTTGTAACAAAATCATGATTTTAAAAGAGTGTCCATGGAGTTTCTTGCCCGTTCTTCTCCATAGGTACCTACGCTTTGGAATGGGCAACTAGCCTCATCTTTCTATCTCACCGACCTTGACAATTCAAAAGTGCCTGTAATTGGTTTATTTGAAATAAATGCTTTGAGTTGAGTTTGATGTTACTTATTTATTCAAAAATGTACTTTTCATGTAAAATACACGTTTCATGAATTTGTTACTTCTTCTTTTAATATAATTTTCAACTTTATTAGCTCCGTACAATCAATTCAACAACGTCCAACTTGGTCTGTCTTTTCTTCTCTAATTTGTTCACAGTTCACTCTCTCATACACTTTCATTTAATGCTTCGTTCATAAACTTATCAATCAATCCGTTCAGAAACACTTAACATTTTTTTCAACAATGAACATAATACGTGAAAACTCAGATTATAAAACAAAGGCAAATAAACCAAAAAAACACAAACTAAAGCGTCGCATTGTATCTTACATACAATGCGACGCTTTAGTATTTGTTTTTTTGGCTTCACTCTTGGTGTTCCGCGCGCTCTAAATAAAACAGACAACATACAATGCAACGCTTTTGTTTTTGGTTTTTTGGCCTCACTTTGGTGTTCCGCGCGGTCTAAAAAAAACAGACAACATACAATGCAACGCTTTTGTTTTTGGTTTTTTGGCCTCACTTTGGTGTTCCGCGCGGTCTAAAAAAAAACAAATACTAAAGCGTCGCGTCGCCTTGAATGTAACATACAATGCGACGCTTTAGTATTTGGTTTTTTGGCCTCACTTTGGTGTTCCGCGCGGTCTATCTGCCTTTGTTTTATAATCTGAGCATGAAAAGTACAGTTTTGAATAAAAAAATAATTCAGTAAAATAGGCCAATAGATAATTTATCTATTTTACACATAAATAATCCAACTAAAAATAATCTATTCCAAGTTTTTTATACCCCATTACACTACGTAGGTATAGGTTAGATTACTCAGTGTTTTCAACGATCGTTGCCCGTTCGATTCCAGATTTAGACATGACGTTCTTAACCGATTTATGGAATGATAGCGATTCAATTTGGATCTTGTATGTTTGTTTTAAACTTGTATTAAACGTAAGAATTCTATATATATGGGTTTTCTTGGAAAAAAATACGTTGGTTGTATTTGCGATTTGTTATTTGTACTGTGTAGTAACTAGGTCGCTTCTTGGAAAATTTCATTACTTTCATTCATTAGTAATTTATGTATAAGTAACATAATCATACTATAATATTCCCACTGCTGGGATACATGCCTCTGCTTTGTGAGAGGAAGTGAGCCATAATCCACCGACGCGGGCCCAGTGCGGGTTGGTAGATGTCACATGTCTTCGAATTTTTGGTACTAGGACATGTGTAACAGTATTTACAAATAAGGTTAGATATAAAATCAAAATCAAAAGTCATTTATTCAAATTAGGCTGAGAATTAGCACTTTTCGAACGTCAAAATACATAAGACAGTCCTCCCAAAAACGCCCACCCGTCACAACTTCCTAGTGCTTTAGCTGGGAAGAAGAAGTAGCGGAACAAACTCCCCAGCAGCATAGCTGTCTATTTAGTCGGATAGACTTGATTCTATATATACATAGACAAAGTAATATAAACATTACGAGAATAAATAAATAAAAAAAAATCTTTGTCAATAAATAATAAAATTTATTTTTAGGAACCCATATAACCTGTCACTAGTTACGTTATATAGTAATGGAGATAGTAAAATATTACTGACAACTAGGATACCCGATTCGTTTTTCAGCGAGCAACCCAAAATACTGATATTTTGTTGGTCTATTTGCGGGATCCATCTTTACTGGGATACAGGCCTCTTCTCTTCGAGAGGGGAAGTGGGCTGTGCCTACCACGCGGGCCCAGTGCGGGTTGCTAGTATGTTACATGTCTTAAAAACTTTGGTTCTAGGACATGCCGGTTTCCTCACAATGTTTTCCTTCACCGTTTTGAGAGCAGTGGTGATGAAATAATTTACACAAAGTTCGTCTTTATGGGTTCGAACCTACGACAAACATCTCGTAAGTCGCGGCTGATTGGTGGCCTAGACCACTAGGCTACTGCTCTCTATGAATAAGTGTTCCAATTTTTTTTTCGATCTGTCTATGTATGTTCACACAGTTCTCGACATTCAGAATTATCCTCTTTATAACATCGAAACAAACAATTTGATTCAATCGCCAAAAAAAGGTGTTTTTGTATTCTTTGAACAACCATTGACGAATTTGTTGAAACAGCTTTTTTCTTTTGTGATTTTTGAATAGCCCCAATACAAGAAATTAATGGGATGGTCACTGAATATGTATTGTTTTTTATTTAAGGCTTTTTCAAACAGCTGCGATGCGTAGTCTTGTGTAGTTCGCGAACGAACTAGGTCTTAAGAGCGCTCCCACAGATGAACTACGCGAACTAATTGCGTCATTCCCCGCTCCATAGTTCGTTAGTTCGTGACCGAATGAGCAAGGGTGGCGTCAACTGAACTAAAGTCGTTACTCAACTCACTCACTGCACATCCGCGTCATCGTTGATTATTTTCAAAACTTAATAAAAATCTTAAAAATAACTAAACCTTTTATTCACTAACTAAACTAAGGAGTGTATTTATTTATTGCAGCAATATAGGTATTATTTACAATAATTATATACTTTTTAAGAAAATTCCTTCAGAGGTTTTTGCTGTTTATAGTGTAAAAATTGTAGGTAAAAGTACAGCAATTCATAATCTTGTCGCGTGCCCGTGCAGGAGCAGTTTCAAAACGAGCTAACGATCTACCTCCCTCTGATTCGAGCTAGGAGCTGACGAACTAGAAGAGCGAACTAGTTCGTTTAGGAGCGGCGGCGACCTAAACTGAGCGATCTCCGTCGCGAACTACTATGCGCAAGACTAGACGCAACACTTGTAGATCAATTTCTATGAAGTGTTTGTAGAAATTGTTCTACGAGAGTCGCATCACGCCTGTTTGAAAAAGCCTTTAATGTTCCATTCTATTTATTGAGCGTATTGTAAGAATACTGTAATACATCATTAATTTCACTTGTTCTTCTGAAGAATTTACGCTTATGTGTGATACTTACGGCTGAAAAGGCAAGACATTGAACCTGAATCTTCTGATCGATAAAAAGCTGCAAGGGCATGAACCCTTGCTTTAAAAATATTCCCTAAATAAATATACCTACAGGCTTGCTTAGACATCGACGCACAAACTGTTACCATGGACAGAGAACGTGATTCTAGACCCTCTAGAGTTTAGTCGGTTATCACTAAATAAACAGCTGTTTTTTAGAAAAGTACCTACAATAGGTACCTAGACTCGGTCAAAATGTATGAGTCAGCATTTTTTTTTAATAATTGAAAATAAAATTTAACGCAGGGAAAGTTCCAGAATCTTTTTTTTCCTCTATCTATGGTAACAGGGTGCGCGTCGATGTATATAGAACTCTAGTCTTAGTATATACGAAATCCGAAACATGTATCTAGTATTTTATGTAAAGAATCTTTGTACAAAATTTCAAAACTGTTTCATGAAAAATCACAAAGTTATAAGCTTGTTATGTTACTTAGTTGTCTACACAAACATGGTCACCACGCGCCGCCCGCGCACCGTACGCGTATTGTGCTCATTGATAATAATTAGGCAGTAGGTACCTAACCGTACGGCGATTGTATTGTAATTAACTGGTGATAACATTTTCCATCACACTTGCAAAACTTTTTTGGGACAAAATATAACATAGTGTAAAAATTATAGGAATCGATTCAGTTACTTATTCTGAACAAACCATACTCAGGTTTCGCATATACTAAAAATAATGTTGTATATCTTATAACGAATTCCAGCATTTTTTACTATAAGTAAATAGATTATACATGAAAAACTAATAGCTACTAATCACTGATTCCATATCATACCGCCTAAAACAGTAAGTAGGCCTAAAACATTTTATGTCTTAACCAATTACGAAAACCCAACACACCCTTAACAGGTCATTCACCCTGCGGTCTGTGTACACAGAACGTAGAAAGACCTCAATTTTATAGAGTCAGTGACCTCTAAGAAAACGGAAGGAAAATGCTAGGAAAATACATTTCTTGAATGTTTTTTTTTTTGTGACAAAGGTGATAAACAGAGATCGGATATTCGGATGCATATTTACCTAAAGATAATTTTTAGCTGTGAAAGTATGGAAGCGGCTTCATAAATTATTTGTAATATTTATTCAAAACCCCGGGATTCTTGGATTGCATAACTATTCAGATGTGTATTAGTTTAAAATTAATGTTTAAGCCAATACAAATATGTGTATGTACTGGAGGAGGAGTGGTGTGTATTAGTTAAAACAAAAAATAAACAAATTACTTACATAAATTAAGACTTTTTCGATACAAAAGCGCATTCCATGTTAGCCAACATCTCAACTTTAGGTGAATATGCATCCGAATATCCGATCTCTGGTGATAAATGACAGTGGTCTTAAATCTTGTAAGTATCGGTTTGTATAGATTATAAATTAAAGCCTCTTTTAGTGTACGTCTCTGAGGCCAGCACCTTAATTGCGTAACTCACGATTAATTATAATCTGTTACCTACGTTTTGAAAAAGCTTTTTTCGAACAACTTAAATAACGCAATGAATATTGTGGAACTGTCAAAATGAAACCGATTATGATTAATCGCATGCAATTAAGGTGCAGGTTGTTTTTCTAAACTTGATTTAATGTAATTTATTTTCTCGTTCACTTTTGCACATCAAAGTCAAAGTCAAAGCATTTATTTCAAATAGGCACTTAAAAGGCACTTTTGAACGTCAACATTTACATTAAAATAGAATTGATTCTAGTCGCCCCTTCCAAAATGTAGTTTCGTATGGAGAAGAATGGGTAAGAAACTCCACCGCCATCCATGCTGTCTACATCTTTTCATCTACTTTCCTATCGCAGGTATGCTGGAAGAGATTTCTTTGGAAATAAGCATCAGCTTTGTAACTATTTTTGCGTACTTTTATTTTTGTCTGTGTGTATATAAATGGTTAGATACTTAAATAAATAAACAAAGGGTAAAAAAATGTATTGTTTTACAAATTATACTAGTTTGTAACACATTTGTGTCGTCGTTGCCATAAGACAAAAGTCTTGGCAGACTTTCAAAGATGTGACACCTGGAAAGAAAATAGCCGTAAGTGTGAAATTAGAATTTTACAATTACCAACATTGACTTTATTGGTATAGTGTCAAGCCTTTTGAAATAATGATGGATACATAATTAATCATCGACGGCGCGTTGTGTTCCACGCGCGCCTCAAAGAGATGTCAGCACCAACTGGTGGGGTCCGCAAGGGCCGATGCCTGCCAGGGGTGCGGGTTGTTCGAAAGAGATACCGCGGCCCCTGGCACACAGGCAACTGAGGGAACACGGGTGGGTTTTAGTCAGTAAAAGTCTGGCACGAAGAGCGGGAGAAGTTATTTGATGATTTCCCACCCAAAAAAAAAAATACATTTTTCCACCATCCTTATCAATTTTCCAGTTTTAATCCTATGTTATTTTTATGGTACTAGTATTCCGATCTCTCTTTTCTGTCCTTAAAAAAATATTTTTGGTTTAAATAGCTGAATAACAATCCCAGTTGAGTTTACTTTACATATTATCTAGGTATATTTAATACGTGAAGAAAAACCTTTGCAGCTACGCCTTTTTACAAAAAATACACGAATGAAGGAGTCTGAAATTTGGCGCATTTAAAGTTTATATGAATAGAAAGTGTAGAACGCTAATATTTTTATAATAATTAATAACGTTTAAACTTAAAATTTAAATTAATTATGGTCTGGGCGACCACTAGTTTACCGTACTGTCTGAAAAACAAACCAAATACCTGTACACACTACTTTACAAAAACTAAGATTATGACATGACAGACACGTTAGTGTTAGTGTCGTTTTAAATTCTTACATTTAAAATGTTTAACATTTGTATGCAAGTCCATGGTGAAACATGTAAGATCATAATTTTATTAATAAGATCTTACTTTAGGTACTGTAAAGGTTGGTTGCTTAGCGAATGCAACCTTTATGTAAATACAGGCAGGTAATGAAATGGCTTTGTCACATTTGAACTGTCAAGAAGACCGGTCTAGAATTCTATCCTTCTTAAAGACTAGAATAGGTTTCGTTTCGAAAATAAAATAAAAATTTGACAGGCGTGGAACTCTAAACTGCTAATCCTTGAAATAAACGTGAAGTTCACATTTTTACGCCCTTAAGCGTTTAATTTTATAGCTAGATTCCCGGTTACCAAGGACCCTTCGCAGTCCTTATAGTACCATGTTTTAAGCAAATAAATAAATATAAATAAGAAAATTTAAAAGTGAACGTTAATTTTGTGTATAAACGAACTAATTTACTTACGCCTCTATCCATGACTGCCACTGACATGTGAACCATTTAAAAGATTTAAGTAATCTGTCAACAGTCTGCGTTTTATTTAAATTTCTAAATTTAAAGTCAAAACAAATGCGTTTAAAATAGAAAAATGTAGAGCTGAATGTGGCAGAAAATACCACATTGAATCAGAATAAAACTATCTTCGTTAGTAATTTAAATTACTTTTATTAAACTAGAACCGTCTAAATATAATCTCATTGTCTGCCAGGGGTGCGGGTTGTTCGAAAAAGATACCGTGGCCCCTGGCACACAGGCAACTGAGGGAACACGGGTGGGTTTTAGTCAGTTAAAGTCTGACCCTCCTGCTCCACCCAGAGCGGGAGAAGTTATTGAATGATTTCATAGCCTCAGAAAAAAACAAAACTCATTGTGACGTCAAGTTTTTTAACGCTTTGCAGGACCTGGGAATCGAACCCAGGATCTCGTGCTCAGCGGTACCGCTTGCAACCACTAGAGCAACGAGGCAGTCATAATATATTTATTTTTTGTTTTCTATCTGACTAAATTTAAAAGAGTATTCAAATAAGATTATTATTAGTCTCAATTTAGCTTAGGCGTTAATGGACAAATCGATTAAGTACTGACAGTATGACACATACTTTACCAAAGTATGGTCAGCAAAATGGTCCAGAGTGTGTACAATTTTCTTTTGATATTATTGAATGTACACTTTGTGGTGTACCTACATATATTACACCACTACATACAAACTTCGGGTGTGTTTTACTCCACTGTCTGATATGGCACATCCAAAGTAAAATATGATATCGTTTTGTCTCATTAATAATATTGTCTGTACGGAAACAGAATACTAAAATAAAAACCCATTAAAAAGTTAGGAGTCAACAAAGATTAGTTTTTCTTGCTAATTTTACTTAACTTTGGGCATGTTTAAGTAATAAAAGAAGTGTAAAATCTCCAAAACCAAGTCAGTACCGACAACAATTATCGAGAAGTTCAATAAACTTTATTGAACTTTAATTTATGCATTGGCTTTTTCATAAAACCCGATCTTCCAAAGGACTATTCTTAATTTTTTCGCGTTTTTTTTTTTACTATAAATGATCCTGCATCTCACTCAATAACGTTGTGCGTGTAGACTAGCGTCTAACTGCTACTATCTCTATCGGACACGAAGCCTGGTGAGACAGCGTGATTTTTAGCCAGCCCACCAGTGAGCTCGAGCCCGCGAATAGGTTCCCCTTAAGCGTAAGTCATGTAATAGGGGGCGAGCCTTTTGCCATCAATCGGGGACAAACCCAGACTCCGGGCTACTGCTGAAAAACCCAATAGCACTTTGCTTGACCTGGGATTCGAAAAAAAATCTATCAAAATCAAAAGTCATTTATTCAAATTAGGCTGAGAATCAGCACTTTTCGAACGTCAAAATACATAAGACCTAAGACCTCGTGCTCAGCGGTAGCGCTGGCGACCACTAGACTATCGAAATAGTCAAGTCAACATTTACACTTAATATTGAGCATTTTTTGTAAAAAAAACAATCTCTATCAACCACATGACAATCCCAGCGGTCCAATAAATAATTGAATCGCTCTTAAATCAAAGGTTTTGCAACAAAAACTCCATCATCACGCCGGTTACCAACAAAAAGGTAGGCACGAGACTTAACAATATTAAGATGAACATAATTAGCCAATAACTGAACAACATAACATCACGGTTTGATTCTCCAAAGGGTTAGATAGCGGTGTAACACCCACACATTTTGCCCGGAAAATTCCAATAAAATTGTTCGACCTAGGGACAGCTAGACAAGTCAGAAGAAATCCCACTAGCTACCTCAAACAAAAGAAAGACTATGACATCACGACTCCAAGAGATGACTGACTCTCTCCAAAGTCAATCATATTGTCCGAAATCCGTAGGCGAATGTCTGCTAACCACTACATAAGCCAACAAAAACAGAACAATATAATGTCATGACGTCACCAGCCCATCGGTCACTGGCCCCTGTATTAGTTCACCCACAGTCTCCTCATCAGGTCATAGGAAAGTGTCTTCGAATCAAAAAGTCCTAAGTAATCAGACGGTCTTTGTCGACCCGATATCGATTTTTGGAGATACGCCCTTTTTTTTTTGTTGAATTTTTCTTTTGCAGTGTCGACCTTGAGTTTATTAGCACTGGTTATGGACTGTCTGCAATGATACGGTAGGTTATTGCCTTTTCATATAGGGCCTCAATATTTGCCTATAGTGTTTATTTAAAAATCATACACAAAGCCAAATATTTATCTTCAAAATTTAACTTCAAACTAGCATCAATTATAATCACACCCAATTCTAAAGTTCAACACCAATTAATTACATCAAATGACATAAAAACAGTTAGCGATAGTATAAATATCAATGACGAAAGCGCTAGTACAATTCGGCCATGTTTTTTTTACCGACGTCTAATGTTTTGGCCGAGCGTTCATCGACCGCCACGGGGCCGCTGACCTTGCTACGCGACCTTCACGATAGTTCAACGAATGAACGTATATTTTCGGCCATTTTTCTTTAGGGAAAATTGATCAGCCAGCTAGAAAGACCTTCTACCCCTCCCTTGCACCCTACTTTTAGAAGCCAAGAAGGGGATTCTGAAGGAATGTGAGCGGTCGAGTTGTCTGGTCAGTTGGGAGCAATGATTTTTGCGCAGTACAACGCCCACTTTTATTTGAATAGATTTTGTATTTGTAGAAAATTGTTGATGCGTTTTAATTTGGTATGTCATTAGTGGTTAATGGGTTTGATGGTTAGTATTTTTCTAAAGTCGTCCAGTCAAGAAGAACACTTCGGATATTTTCATTATCATCATCTATTTTTTAACCAGTATTTTACATGGAGTGACTGCCTTGTCCGACCTCCACAACCCAGTCATTGAGCAACACGATATCCCTTGGTAAGACTGGTTGTCAGACTTGGAATATACTGCCTGAAATTGATGTATTGGAGAAAGCAGCGTACCCTAGATAGGTCACCAGTTTCCTCACAATATACTAGATCTTTTCCTCTCTAGATACATGTGTTGACGTCACGTAAATACCTCTGCAGGTTAAGATAAATCAATATTATTTTTTATCGTTCTAGGAATCGTACCCAATCTTTTAAGTGCACAACCAAGCTCGATGTCTAGACATAAATTAACGTATAAATATTTAATAAAATTGTATGATAATTTATTTATGTGTAATTTATGTTAAACTGAAAATGAAAACTGTTTATTTATTTTGTATGACTTTTTACGTAATAATCATAATAATTTGAATTTCAGATATTAATAAAAATAATACATTTTAACGAGAATTTAAGGAAAAGAACCGGGTCACCTCTGCGAATGTCATAAATGGTCCCCCTGGGTCCTTCTTTATGCCAAAAAATAAAAAACCTACAATCACCAATTCATCAATAATACTTACCATCAGCCCTTTAGTCATTACACGCTATTTAACTGAAGTCTCAGCGGCTCTCATCCAGCTGCTACCAGCCACCCTGCGAAAATCATCGTTCAACCTAGCGTGAAGACGTCTGACGACCACTTAGTTTGCCGATTAGACCATCCGATGGAATTCTTTGAAGTCTTGAAATATACCATGATCATTATCAACCTATAATATTCCCACTGCAGGGATACAGGTCTCCTCGATGAGAGGGAGTGGGCCATAATCCACTACGAGGGTGCAGTTCGGTTTGGTTGATGTCATATGTCTTCGAATTTGATTCTAGGACATAGGTTCCTTACGCAAATTTTTCTTCACCGGTTTGAGAGCAGCGGTTACACAAAGTTAAGTTCCTGTCTGGGTTCGAACCTAGAACTCTCAACTTGATCACAACTGCATCAACTTACAAAGCTACTATATTATATAAGATAGCATAATGTGAGCAAAACAACATCAACCCTAATTGTCCGCCGCGCAATGATGTTGCTCGATTTTTGGCCGAGTTATGCATCGAGGATAAGCTTGCTTCTCAAGTCTTGCAATATGTCATTTGATAGTAGATTTCCAACCATTTAAAACACAATTTCAAACGAAAAGTTGCTACACATCTTCAAACTGCAACAATTTGCATGTAATCAGATTTCACATCCCAAAATCTAGCGTCAAATCAAGATGGTTACTTCAATCCAAGATTACAACTTTTTGTCAACTCTGATGGGAATTACTGCACAATTTTACTTAACTACTGTAATTTTTTTTAATTGTTTTCGTCATAGCTACATCTGTCTTGGTACTTACCTATAGCGTGAAACGCAACCAGTTGCAGTCTTTTGCGAAACAGTCGCAGTTGCTAAAGAAAACCTTGATTCTAGTAGCTTTAGCAACTGGTTGTTAACGTTTGACAAACGTTATGAAATATACTTTAATAGTTATTGTGTTGGTTGGGATTTGTAAGAAAAATTGTGTGTAGTGTTGTGGTTCAATACGGAGTTTTGAAAAAAAGAATTTGGTGGTCAAAATGTTAATGTTTGAAGATTTATGAAGGACTAGCTTCTGCTAGCGGCTTTGCGCGCGTGGAGGTCGGAAAATTATCGCATGGGGACGTACCACCGGGATAAAAACTATCCTATGTGTTAATCCTGGTTATAAACTAACTGGGTACCTTTCATTCAAATCCGATCAGTTATTTCTGCGTGATAGAGTAACGTTCATCCAAAGTTACAAACATACAAACCTTCACATTTACAATATTAGCAGGATAGTGCGATTTAGTAACTGTTCTTAGGACCGCTGGACTCATAGAGCTGGTGGTGGTGGATCACAAGAAAAAGTACTTATAAGATACATACAGTTTTATCAGCCTTTCTATTTTTTTTCTCAGGGTAATCGTCTAAGATGGAATTATGACTATTTTCTTCATCATCAACACAAATTAAGACACCTCGTATTATAAGACTGACTCCAGAGTGAAAAGATTCTCTTCTCTTCTTAGTCGAAACAATCTTGTAGTGGTTGCGCAGACGAGGTACACGGAGAGATGTTCGGTGGGTCGTTGAGTTCGAGGATTGCCCTTTCAGTGAGACGTTGCGAGTACAATGGACCATGGTGGACTCAGTAGGTCTCTTGATCAGATCAGTCCAGCGAGTTGGTGATCGGCCGCGTGATCTCTTGGCCTCCACCCGGCCCTGAATCAGTCTCTCCATGGAATTTTCACTGAAAAGAAAGTGAAAAGTTTGCCAACCAGCAAAGTTGATAGCAGCTAACTGCCCAGGGTGTTCTGAAAAATCCTAAAACCATCGTCAATTTTGGCAACTCTTCATAGATTTACTGCCTCGTTGGTGTTATAATCGAAAGGGCTACTGCTGAGGTCTTACGTTCGATTCCAAGGTCGAACAAACTGTTATTGGATTTTCTATCTGAGATTTCTCAGTAACCGCAAGTCGGGATTTGTGCCCGGACGCTGGCTATAGACTCACATGGGACCTAAACATAGCTGGTGAAATGAGAGTGCATGTACACCCTTGCCCAACCCTTCAGGGAAAACCTGGCGTGATTTTATGATAAATGGTGGATTTTTTATCATCTTTATACAGGCAAAGAGACATACTATATGGATCTGAGTGCTGGCCGTTGAGGAAGACGGATGAACAGAAAATTCGCACCACAGAGATGAAGATGCTACGCTGGTCTGGTGAAGTTTTGAAAACAAATTAAATAAGAGATGAATAAATTTGTGGTACTTCTAAAGTCGCTAAGATACACGAGAAACTGTGAAAACTGCTTGCGCTGGTACGGATTTGCGTAGAGGCTTGATGATGGCTATATGACTGAAAGAGTAATGAATATAGAAGGTGGAAAAAGAGGCCGTGGATGACCACCAATAACTTGGCAATGAGCCACACACCAAAAGAGACAACCCACAATCGTACAGTGTGGCGCAGAAGTAGGATGTCTGACCCCAAATCAATTTTGATAAAAGCCAGAACACACGACATCTACCAACCCGCACTGGGCCCTCGTGGTGAAGAGAAGAGGCTTGTGTCCCAGCAGTGGGAACATATGCAAAAGACACAAGAAAGGAGAAGATATAGGAAAAGAGGCAACCTATTTTTGTTTATTATTTAATAACATTCTTTAACACTTTATCAAGTAGTTCGTGGAATGATTACGTGAATCTAGAATGTCTGGTGCTTTATCACGTGAAAGTGATAACACTTAGGTATGTAGGTAGGTACCTACTTAGCACTGTCGCTAAAACTGATGTTAATGAACTCTAATGCAAGATTACATTAACTTTCTAGGGTATATGACACAAGATTATGAAATATACGATGACATTTCTTTGTGTTTGTTGTTTTGGGGCCTCATTTTCTGCTGTAAACATAGACAGATAGTGTTTAAATGTTGGACAGATAGCATAGTTCTTTTTAATTGAAGAGTTTTAGGAAGAGGAGTACTAACGGGTTGTTTATTAATATTATCTTTACCTACACTGATTTCTCAGTAAATGCTGGCCCTATTCAATTATTTATTTATTTATTCAGACAACATGATCCATTTTGTTAGCAAAAAACAGTGCTTAAAACTATGTTATTTCATGATTTTTTTCAAAAAACGGGCAGTCATACCTGTCCGCAATCACACTCTGGATGCTGCTGCTACTCTTACGCACTGTGTGCAGCAGAGACGCCGCTTTCTTCCATAGAATTGCCCCGAAACCATCTGTGGGTCCCTCCATGAACAAGAGAATGTAAGAGACGTAAAAGACACCATGGCAAGTCTGCTTGTAATTAGCAAAGCTTGCTTGAGTAGTTAGGTTCAATAATAGTTTTGAAATAGATTGGTGATCGCAGAAAGGTACCGAGGATGAAGAAGAAGAGAAGAGAAAGGGTGATCCTTGGTTCACACAGCAACTGTCTGGGTTGTTAACATAATTTTGCGAAGACTTGGTTTTCCTAAAAAGCTGATAAAACGCATAAAATATACAGATTCCTATCTTTTCTCGCCCAAAAGAAAGTGTTCAAGTGCCAATGACCCGTTTTCTTTAGAGATAGCACATTTTTGTGAAATTAAATTAGGTATTTTTTTTCTCTTTGTTGTTTCTGTTTTATCTTTTTACTGCATTATTGCGCAATGGTTGCGATTATCTTTCACTGATATTATTATAATCTAGACAAATACAGTAAAATATATATTGATAACCATGATGTACTCCAATAATAAAAAGTAAAAGAAAAAAATCGTTAGAGGTCATTTAAGGTCATCCGACCCCATAATTTCTACGCAAACGCCACCTTACGACAAATTAGGAAACCCTCGATTCTCGTACGTACATATTTAACATCCATAAACAAATATTATAACCAGCTTTCGTCGACCTCTAATCACTAACTTTAACCTTCAAATCTGAGGTCTATTTACACTGGTAAATTCCACAACACGCGTAGAGTTGTGCAATTTGGTGGTACCGCCGAAAATTCGCAGTTCGTCGACCTGAAGTACGCACGCACACATAGAAAGTCGTCTCGACGTTAGTACACGTCTATTCTCTATACACGCACGCACTCACACAAGCACAAGGGTGTAGCTATAGACTGAAAATAACTGTGTATGTGTGCGTTCTAATGAGGACAAATGAGATGGCTGAAACTTTTTAATTTACAGATAATAAAGACGTGATTAGACGGTTTTCAATGTCGGTGTTTTTGGAGTATCTTTTAATTTGTATTGTTCCACTATGAATTGAATACCATGAGGTTTTTATCTGAGAGTATAACCACTATCTATAAAAATGGGTACAAAGCAGTAGTGAAGCAAAAACCCTTGTAATTTGTGTTTTTTTTTTCAGAGTGATAGGCTGACATGTTTTTTCTGTTAACACAATCAGCTTGTAATGTTCCCACAGCTGGGACTCAGCCTTCCCTCTGTGAGAGAGAGTGGGCCGTAATCCACCACGCGGGCCCAGTGCGGATTGGTTGATGTCACATGTCTTTGATTTTTTTAGTTCTAGGATATGTCGGTTACCTCACGATGTTTTCCTTCACCGTTTTGAGAGCAGTGGTGATGAAATAATTTACACAAAGTGAAGCGCCTGTCTGGATTTGAACCCACGACCTACAACTCGTAAGTCGCGGCCGTTACCACTGGGCCATCACTGTTCTTCTTTCTCTGTCTTTCTATTTGCTGTTAACACACTAATTTAACTGCTTAAGGTGAACCTAGTCCACATTTTTTCCATACAAACTTCGGGAGTATTTTACTCCACTGTCTGACATGGCATATCCAAAGTAAAATATGATATCGTTGTGTCTCATTATTAATATTGTCTGTACGGAAACAGAATACTAAAATAAAAACCCATTAAAGAGTTAGGACCCAACAAAGATTCGTTTTTCTTGATAATTTTACTTAACTTTGGGCGTGTTTAGTGATAAAAGAAGTGTAAAATCTCCAAAACCAAGTCGGTACCGACAAAGTTTAATTATCTAAAAGTTCAATAAACTTTATTGGTCATTGATTTATGCATTGGCTTTTTCATAAAACCCGATCTTCCAAAGGACTTTTCTTAATTTTTTCGCGATTTTTTTACTATAAATGATCCTGCATCTCACTCAATAACGTTGTGCGTGTAGACTAGCGTCTAACTGCTCATCACTGATACTATCTCTGTCGGACACGAAGCCAGCGTGATTTTTAGCCAGGCCCACCAGTGAGTTCGAGCCCGCGACTAGGTTCCCCTTAAAGGAACTGGGAGGGCTCCTTATGTAATCGTGTATGACATTATAACACATCTGGAATTTATCATGAGACTTTTTTATCTTTTCTCATTGTTAGCCTTTTGTAGGCCTGAATAGCCAACAGATCCGTCTTTCAGGGGCAAAGTCCTAATAACTAATTTGATAGATTGTACGCAAGTAAACACATTATGTCACCTTTCTGACTGTAATCTGGTTATGTGTCACTTATCTGTCACGTTTTTGGTAGATAAGATTTGGCGAAAAAATACTGTATTTCATGATGACCTAGACAGAAAAGAATTAAGCAGGTGTACCAATTATAGACAGTAATGTACGATAAAAATTAATCGCCATTTTGATTTGACAACAAACTTATTTAAAAGGGAAATCTTATTGTAAGTCGCTTAGACAAATAGTGTAACGTGCTTATTCTTTTGGTCTAATGAATATTGTGTTGTATATTTCTATGATCTTTGGCGCTCGTTAAGGGTAGTCAGTAGCCCGAAGACTTATTAGTCCACTTGCACCAATTTATGCGCAAGAATCGGGCGAATCGTCACTTTTAAGGCCCATAGTATCCTCATCTCCCGTTTGTATGCTAAAGCACGACTGCCGCCCGCGCCCGCGCAGGGCCCCTCTGAGCCTTTATCTCAAAATGGGGATATTCCTTTGATTAATTTACAATTGTGCTTCTGCGATTCTGTGGTACCTCTAACTATCTATTTTTCAGTGTATTTTTTTTCCAAATAACGAAGCCGTTTAGTAGGAGTATGGAATAGAAGCCAAAATATTGCGTGTTGGAAAATATTTTTTACAGCAAAAGTATTAACCATACAAAAAAAGTACTTCGGGCAAAATGATCTATATGAATCTATAGCAAAGTCATATATTTTTCAAATCTTCAAGACAAGCCGTTAATGAGCAGTACGGTTCATAAAGTGACCGTGTTACGCTACCAAACGGGACGTAGGCCCTTAAATACTTAATATAATAATTTGTATAGACCACTGCACGAAGTTAATTTATTTGCGGGCGAATCGACAATTCCAGAAATATATTATAATTAGGCAATTGACACGTTTTGTATTTTATGTAATAAAGTAAGTGTACCTACTTTTCCTTACCGTTTTAGTCGAATTGTGCCAGTTGCCTGATACATTTTTGTGGAAATGTTGATTCGCCCAAAAATTTAATTAACTTAGTGCGAGTCGCCTATAGAAAATATGTCAAACAGTGGTCTGCAAGTTGAGTCCACTGCTGAACAAAGGTTTATCCAGTCGCAAAAGTGCCATGAACTCCAAAGTTCACGAATGAGACAACAATGAAAGTGTCCCAAGGACTAATTGTGTCATAAAAATACATGCAAACAATAATATAATGTAATTTGTAATATAATGGGAAGATTTCATTTTCGAAATACATTAATTACTGTCACTTTGTTAGTACATTACATGTACAGTCACCAAAAGAAATAAGTACCTACCTAACCAGAGTCGTCCCACATTATTGTTTACTAAGAAACCGGTGGATGTTTCCGAATGGAATTTAATTTGATAAATAAACTGTTTGTTTTTATTTTATTTTATTTTATACGAAAACATGCATTGGTTTCTTTAAACTTCAACTAAATCCGACTACCATGGTGACTTTTCTCTTTTGGTGACTGTACATAAGCGGGGTCAAGGTCAGTTAAAGTATTTGAAGGAAAGAATAGATGATTCTTTCAGGGAGGTCAAATTAAGTGTCAGAATCAATACAAGTGTACCTACTGGGATTTTCTGATAGAAAAATCTTTCTAATGTATCGTGGCATCGTCCAATCGTGTTTGGACTTAGGTCATAATGAAGGTCAATTAAATGGAATTTTAAAAAATTGTGTAATTTTCACATAATTTCTAAAGATTTTTCAGTCTCTAGAGGCACCTTCTATTAAAGAAATAATGACTACATGACTATTTCATGAAAAAGCAATTCAATTGGAATATACAGGGTCAATTTTTAACCAGTGCGCAAACTGTAACCATGAATTCAGCACATCATTCTAGACCCACACAAAAAAAAATCATCTGTTCCATACATTTTGACCGCATAAGTATTGCACTTTTTTTTATGAAACAGCATTTCTTTTTTTATAACCGACGAAAAATTTCTACGCTAGAGTATCTAGAATGATATGCTGAATTCATGGTTACAGTTTGCGCACTTCATCAAATGTTATCCTGTATGAACTTACAGGGATTGTATTGATGATTTTAATGATTATAATAGGGTATTTCACTCTATATGAGAAAATATCTAAATACATATATATAATTGAGATAGCTTAGGCAAAATGCAGTCGGAAAATGTTAGTTTTAGTTCATGAATTCATGATATGACAAAATAAATTTTAAAATTCAATTCAAAGATTTCAGTTTCTTTATCTGTTTTTGAACACCATAAATAGTAGCCGCCATGTTATTACGTCATACGGCGTGTCAATTGAACAACTTTGTACCTTTATTATTTTTATAACCAAAGTAATTTTTATTGAAATAATATCTTACATTCAGGAACAGCAAACCAACAATAAGTAGAATAATAACTCATTTTATAAATTATAAACAATTATCATACAAAATATCAGCGCATTTGTTTACTTAGCAAACTGACGTCATACCCACAGAGCAATAAAGCGTCCACTGCGTCCAGCGTTTTCGTCAAATTAAGCGTGAAATTTGAAAATGCAAAATTGTAATGCATTTTTATTACACTAATCGATTAAATAAAAATGTTGTGTATTCTTTATTAGTTTATTAGCACTTTAGAATCTAATTAGAACACTTTTAAAAAATGGGTTTAATACCCTATTCTTTAAAGCCGCGTATATAATATGTTACAATCGCGAATCACATTTTAATCAGCATACAACCGTTTATTGCATTCTGCAGGTCAAAGTAATGACCTGCAAATTGCATAAAAAGTAAGAAAATATAGATTTCGCGCGGTACCTGACCGTATTCTTTTCTAAATAAAATATCTTATGTAACTCTTGTAATTCTTTTACTACAAATGACACATCACCTCAACAGTTAAAACCGGATACAGATATTATTTTTGCCAAAAATAGAGTTCATTCATACATTTTTTTATCAAACATCTTATGTACCTACACAATATTTCTTGGAGCCCCAAAACCGTACTAACATACGTGTAACCGACCTTATCATTAGATTTATCTAATGGAATAAATCTTAGTAACATACAATGGGTTGAAGGCCTCCCAAAAACCTCCATACCTTATTGGGCTGATTGTTAATTTTTGGTTTATAAATAATAATAAATCTTCATGTGAATCAATTTAATGTGTTATTGACCTTTGAAAGAGCAATGGAACGCTGCGTTCTAGTTGTCAAAATTCGGAACATCACACTGCGTTCCAAAACGGGTCTAATACAGGTAGGCAAGGAGACTGTCTAGCTCAAATGAGGTTGGGCGGGTCACATCAGTCACATGCAGGATGACTGCTAGACAAAAGTGTCTACACAAGGGGTCCCTGAATATAGATGGACAGACTTTTGGGCATTCCAAGTTGAATAAATCCTTAATGGAAGAAAACATTACAGAAATGTTCAATTTGATAAACTTTCCTCTAAAATTAAATAGGTGCAACACATACGTTTCCCTAAAAAAAAATTCAAAAAATCATGATGAATTTCACTAAAATCAACACAACCGTTATCGAGATTAACTCACACATACACACCGTATTCTATAATACTTATTTATATCCGCTTACATATTTTGTAAAAATTGATAAGAACAAGATAAACGTATCCGTAACGAAATAATATCATTAAGTCATAGCGTTATCAGGTCGAATAATATAAATGTGAATTCTTTGAGACTGACGAAAGTCATGCGTCACAGACATACGTACTTCCATAATTTGTTCAGTAAATTAAGTAGGATCTAAAAATAAATCCGACTACCGAAAAGTCACGCTCTAAAGAGTATTAAATAACAAAAAAAATGTCATACGAAAACCGTGGTCTTATGCCACCTACCCTATTTTTTTAGTTCATGACCTTATGCTCCTAGAGGGCGCACTGTTCAATTTAATGTGACGTCACATATAACCAGCGGACGATCAAGACGCTTCCAACGATACCTCATTTGTCAAAATGAGGGAACAGATGAACATACATACATACAGGGCCTCAAGTCTGCTATTACAATAGTGTCAGAATGGTCTATCATTGATTTCATAATTGTTGATTTTGACAAGTTTGGTAGTCTACTAATGAAATGGCGTCATTATGACTTTGCAATGGTCAGCCACTGACACTCCAATGAAAGAAATGGCATTTATTGGTAATCTCGTACATCATGACAAATGAATGACTGACTTAATTTACGAACTTCCTACTGCTTTAGATTGCATATAACACTAATAAATAATAATTATGTAAAAATATATATAAATGAAATCTGGCATGAATAATGTTCAAATTTAGTAGACGTTTTTCGAAAAACATTTCTACTAACGAGTTTTATAATAATGGCAATATGAAAATGCCATTATGACACAATTCTATTACGAGACCATTGACCGACCAATGATCGACCATTATGAATTTAGCAGATTACGAACTTTTAGCAAAATGACAAATGAATGACAATAGGATCGTGTTGGAATGACGAATTTATAAAAATAGCAGACTAAGGCCCCAGGTCAAAATCAAAACCCTTCTTTTTGCTTCGCCGTAGTCTGGGCCTGGGGTAAATAGCCCAGTGCTGGAAACAATATCTGAAAGGAAATTGTGATGGTTAGTCTTCTAACTAGAATATGACATGCATTCTTGCTTATCATCATCCGTTTTATCATCATTTCAGTCGATAGACGTCTACTGCTGGGCATGGGCCTGAACAAGCACCGCCACTTCGATCGGATCTGTGCTTCTCGCATTCAGCGGAATCCTGCGTTCTTCACAGGGTTACCAGCCCACCTTGTGGGAGGTCTTCTTATGCTACGTCGTCCGCCACTCCAGAACCGGCCCATCGACCATCTGTTCTCCGATCAATGTGCCTCCCCACTGCCACGTAATTTAAACAGTTCTTCAGGCTATGTCGGTTACCTTGTGGGGTTGTAGGGATCTCGTCATTTCTGATTGAATCATGTAAAGAAACTGTGAGAAAAGCTTTCTCTTTATAGCCTATTTTCGCATCTGGACATAGGCCTTCTAAGGCCAGCTACCCTGCAAATATCGTTGATTTAGATAGCCTCAGGGTAACCGGCTTTAGTAATAGCAGATTTCACTGAAAATCACGTCACACATTAGGTACTCAAACATTTTGTGACGAAGAAGAAGAAGAATAAAGCATAATCTTTTATTAGTTCTCTAGGAAAAGTAACAGTAACTAAAAAAGGTAACAATATTGAGCAAAGTTCGGTTTCTTCTGATCGGAAAGACTGTGTTTTCGTCGTATTTGATTGGCGCGGGTGAAACTTGTTTTTTTTTCTGGGTTGCTAAGCCCTCTTATGTACTTTTCTGATCCTGGCCGTTTGGTGCACGTTTCTGTTCTAATCTTCTTCACTTACTAGTAATTTAACAAGATCAATATATACCTAATAAGCTAATTTTTCTTCAATTATGTAAATCTAAATAGTTTATTCCTTTTACCTAACCCAACCTTACATAATATCTTTTCTAACCGATAAATAATCACCTGATTACTCTTATCAGGTTTTCAAAAAAAAATCTGCAAAAAACAAAACCTTTGTCATAGCGTTATCATTACTTTTGTCATAATGTTATCTAATACAAAAAATACACATGAATTCCTTAATATCTACGTAAGAGATACCTACCTACTTACGTCAGAAAAAACGTGGTTTAATTTAAGTAAGTAATGCTAGTAACCTGATGGTCGCTAACTATATTATCAAGTCTATGACATGAGTTCAAAAAGTGATCATGTCGTGTTACCGTTTGTCACTTTAAAATTAAACAATCGTGAACATTTTATTATCTTCTAATCACATTACTGTCCAATGGTTGCAAGGGCGATTGCCGATTGAGGGGTTCAAAGTTCTGTTTATTTCATCATCAGCATATAGTATTCTCACTACTGGGACTAGGCCTCCTCTCTGTGAGAGGGACTGGGCCGCAATCCACCACGGAGGTCCAATGCGCGTTGGTAGCTGTCACATGTCTTCGAATTTCTGGTTATAAGACAGATTCCTCACGATGTTTTCCTTCACCGATTTTGAGAGTAAAGGTCATGAAACAACTTACACAAAGTAACCACTGCTCTTTCTCATCTGCTCTATATGTTTATTTAGTTTTCCTTTATTACATTTAAATAACATATCAATTAATGTTTTAAATATTTTCGTAAAAAAACATTAGGTTAATAATTTAAAAAAAAATGTGGCTCTTCGGTATTAGGAACAACATGCTCTCTAAAGAGCGCCCTGACTATGTGTGCTGTGTCCAGGAGTACTGCTTTCCGAATCAAGCCCTTGACCCACCCGCATAATGAGAGCCTCCTGAGGTGTTAGTCGAGGGTCTCCGCTATTAGGCCATTAACCGTAAGGATAATCGGTAAAAGGATTGCAGAGTCCACGTCCTGTCAACAACCTCGTGTGCTAAGTCAAGATATTTTTTATTATCTTTCACAGCTCTAACAAGATTCTTGTCATGAGGGACAACAATATCAATTATCATTGCACGATGCTCTCGACGATCTATTACCATAATATCAGGCTTATTGAATATGATAGAATAGAAAACATTTATTCGACACAGACACAACACAACAGCAACAAACATATAAAAAAAAGAAAGAGAACAATAAACATAACAATAAAATTGCAGTAAAATTGTGCTGAGCGTGCCCATACCGAAAGGGTTACCATCTCAGCATTTGCTGGGCGTCAGACACCCAGCGCTGGTTTTCAGTTGGCACCCCGCAGTGACACACGGACGCAGGCAAATAAAATACAGTTAATAGTGTTGTCAGTGATGGTAGATATATTATTATTTACTTTAACAATATGTTGTCCTACTCCAGGATTGAAGCCCCCTTTCTCCTATCTACCCTTCTCTTCTAGGGCTAGTGTGGAGCAATCCTGTCTAGGCGACAAGCTTGTCCAGCCATCTTGTGCCGTGCCTCGATGTCGTCGGACGTGTTCTGGAACCCACAGGGGACTTCCTGTTTGAATCCATCTTATTTCAGTAGAAATCCGGAGGCTGCATGATATGATCCTGGTTAATGACAATCCATCCATTTTTTTTTTGTTTTGCGTTTCATCTCTTTCTCAGTTAGTTTTAATGTTAATCTAGCAGTTTGAGTAATTTATGCCGCCTACCCAAATGTCCTTCCTTTGGTATTGTTCGTCAAATCTTTAAGCTCCTCAAGTTCTGAGTTGAGCTGCATGATTACTGTTAAATGAGTGCACTGATTGGACAGGTCCACTCAATCTGTGTGGTTCTGTCTTTAAAAGACCATTTCAGACACCAATTCACATGGTCTTCACATGATCTGACCAAGATTATGTCTGGACTTTAAAAGAGACTGTGACCTCTGAGTTTGTTTCGGCCTTTCTTGTCAGAGTAGTCAGATAGGAAACGCCGACCTCATCTAGTTTAAAAAAAATATGATTGACGTGTAAAAGTGTTTGTACAAACCTACTTACAGAAATAAAATCATTTATCATTTATCATGTATTCTTAAAAATACCGACGCTTGCGGCTTCTGGAGTATGTAAGGACTCTAGCAGGAGGCGTTCTGTAGTTTCTGCTTACCCTATAAGGGTAGGGGGGGGGGGGGTGGGCATAGGGAGAAGAAAGCTTAAGTTAATGAATGTGTATGTATATCCGGACTCGAACTGACTGGCTATAACTGAGAATTTCCTTATTATAGACATCCATAATCCCAATGCGAGGATCAAACCTAGGAACCTAACGACTGCGTCGTCCACTAGACCAACCGGATATTCCAATATTTCCTAAAGAAATCTTCATTGCATTTTGCTAGATAGATCAAAAGACATACAAAAACCATTGCGAAAAAATTCACAGACCAATATTACCAAACTCTACAATATTACGTCACACGAAGTCACGAGGACAACGTACGTGTGTAGTATATATGTGTCATATGGCCATTGACCTCTGCCAAACTCATCTCGGAGCAGTGAACTTAGCGAAACTGTTGCTATCTATATTTGACGAGCCATTGTATGTTAGCTTTATTAGATTTCAATTATATTTTTATTGATTGGTTAGTTTTTCTGAGTGCCTGTCGACTGTCTACTTACTGAAGAGGGTCAAAGATCATGGGTTTTCCTCCTTTAGACGTTTTTCGTGTAAGATACAAAAGTAAGTAAATAGTACGATCACTGTCAAAGGTTCAATCGGTGATCTTCGGAAAATCTGAAACTTAACGAATGAAATGTGTGTAATCCAAGAAGGGAAGTGCGTTAATCTATTGAGAAAACATTCACTGATTAATCTCCAGCATTTGATGGTGTCTCATTTACAAAAACCATTAATGAAGAGTTGAAGAGAAACTCGATTCCTGCTCCATAGGACAATCTAGAGTCTAGACAAAATCAAACTGGTTGCTAATTGAATTGTACATATAATTAATTATATTTATGACATTGATTTACACTCAGTGATTACTTTAACTCACACACTGACTCATTACTTGTTAATATTGTAGGAAAATCATACCTATACTTACTTTTACAATGTTTGTAAATGTGTGAACACCATGTATCTATCACAGAATTAATTTATCTGTATTGCTTCAATTTGATTCTTTTTACCCATTTTGGTATGGTAATTTTATTCTGGGTGCATCGTTTTCACACATAATCATATAATGAATGTGAATATTGTACTTGAAACATTTTAAAAGAGTAACGGTGGAGTTTCTTGCCCATTCTTCTCCATACGAAACTACATTTTGGAAGGGGCGACTAGAATCAATTCTATTTTAATGTAAATGTTGACGTTCAAAAGTGCCTTTTAAGTGCCTATTTGAAATAAATGCTTTGACTTTTGACTTTGACTTTGACTTTGATTCCCATTAGTCAAGGCACATATTTTTTTAGCTAAATTTGACTTTTCCGAAGATAGCCGATTGTAATCTTTGAACGTGGTCGTACTATACTTTCTTGGATCGACATACAAAGTAATATAACTGACCTAAAACCGGTGGTGGATGCTTCTACCATATACTGAAAGGAATTATTGCAATTCAATTAAAGAAAGACGCCTTTATTGGTATAAGAACTTAGTTAAACCACCTTAAAACTATCCAAACACTCTGTAATTCGTATCCCTAGCTCTTAATACCCATACGAACTGTCTAGTTTGAGGTTTACTGGCAATACTTTGTAACCTAGCTGTCGTGTCGTTTCAACTGGAGGTCAGAAAGTCAGTCACTCCATGTAAAATCCTGGTACCTATTCGGCTGCATCCGGGTCCACTGGAACACGACCCCAACGCAGTCGGCATAAGGCTAAGCAGATAATGATGTCGTCTCAGCTTTTGTCAACTTGTGAACCTGCTTACTGTAGATATTAACTGGAAAATAAACAAACCATTCTCTAACACCTATGTACATTAAGACTTGCTATTTAATTTGTCTAATCTTCTCACCACGGCATGAACTTTTTCCACATGATTCAGATCCCTTACTCCTTGAACACCCACATAACTAGATAATGGCCTAAATATAACCACAGCGGACAGTAGGCCAATCACCCTCAAAAATAACACTAAGTACGGATGTTTGAACATCATTGACACGTTTGACCATAACAAAGTCAAATGATCATATGACATCAGACAATTACTGGTCACGTATGACATGACAATGTCAATTAGATATAAAATGGTTTCGGTAAATGTCTGGTGCTCAACGTGGCTTTCTTAATAGGATGGTTCGATAAATAGTCGAGTCAGAGTGTGTGGCGACATCTACAATGCCACATGCGAACTACGCATCGAAGACCTGACGTCATACAAATCCTGCACCGCACAATCAGAGTTTACCGCGCGACTGATATATATGTGGCAGCCATCTGGTTAAATTAACCAGCTAATTGGATGCTCAGGCCGTTCATTCAACGCCGGCATCCAATTGAATGCCTTGGCCAATAGTTAATTGAACTAGAATCATTCAAAAACAACTTGGCGAATTGAAAGTCAACTCTTTCAAGATGACTGACCAAAACACAGCCAAGTGATTCAAATTTAATTCAGTGTTTTTTTCACTGCAGCGCTAGTAGTCACCAAAACAAATATGGCGTCAATAGCACAAACCGTGAATGTTATTTTTCGTTTTTGTGTGCAATTTTAAGTGAGATTAAAGTGTAATGTTGTCAAAATAGTATAAAAACATGGAGGTGACAAATATTACGTATTCTGCAAGTTTTCGCGAAATCAAGTACAAGTCTAAACTGATTGAACTTGATTATTGAGTAATATTCGTGTTATGTACTTTTTTGTGAACCAACATCTCACTATTACTAGTTACTTAGTTGTAGGTATTAGTAAAACGTAGTCGTACATAATTTGTGAACTCATAGTCACACAAACCAAACATCACAAATTCATTAATATCCAATTTAACTGAATGACTACACGACATTCAGTCATCTGGTTAAACGTTGCGCTCAATGACTTGGCCAGTTGTCCTTCAGCTATTTAATTTGCTGCCGGCGTTTAATGAACCGCCTAGGCGTCCAATTAACTGGCTAATGTAACCAGATGGCTGCGACATTTATACAACGTCCCGACATCAACCGTCGGGTAGTTGCTCACCAGACACAATACCCGTCTGGTCGGAAGATCCTCCCTTTTCCATAGAGTATGAGTGGACTTTACACCCTGTTCCTCATACCTTTATACTGGTGACCCCGACGTGAAGCTGACAGTCTGTTGTCATCATCATCAGCCTTCAGCAGTCCACTGCTGGACATGGGCCTCTCAGCATGCCATTAACCTCGGTTCTCGGTAACCCTCATCCAGCTACTACCAGCCACCTTGCGAAGATTGTAGCTCCATCTTTCCCGAGGGCTTCCTACCTAAGAGAACGACAGCATAAATGTTTGCATGATGAATGGTGAAATATGGCTAAACTTTAATGTATCATAACCAGAAATCGGATGCATATTCACCTAAAGTTGAGTAAGTAATTTGTTTATTTTTTGTTTTAACTAATACAAACCACCCCTCCTCCAGTACATACACATATTTGTATCGGGTTAAACATTAATTTTAAATTAATACACATCTGAATAGTTATGCAATCCAAGAACCCGGGGTTTTTAATAAATATTACAAAAAAATTATAAAGCCGCTTCCATATTTTCATAGCTAAAAATTATCTTTAGGTAAACATGCATCCGAATATCCGATCTCTGATCATAACACCTATTATGCATTACCTATATTTGCAACAAAAAAAAAACTATTCCGTCCTAGTCCATTTTAGAAGCAGGCACTAAAGAAAACCCGCTCAGGTGGAGATTCACAGATGACTCCGCTCTGGAGTATAAATGTGATGCTGTCCAACGAACAATGGGACACTTAATACCTTCTCCAGCGTGTCTTGCAGTCACGCTACAGGAGCTGATTGACGCTGCGGAAGCATAATCGTAGCCAAATTAAATCAAATCAAATCAAAATATTTTATTTCACATAAGCCTGCATGGGCACTTATGAAACGTCAGAAGCTAGGTGCACGGTTCCAATTTGTCGTTTCCTATGGAGAAGAACCGGCAAGAAACTCCACGGTTACTCTTTTAAAAATAATTGGCTTTTACAATGTTTTCAAATTACAGTGATAATAGGTATGGGAGGACAGTGCAGGCCAGTCAATAAGTACCAGGTACTTAGAGGAATGAAAAATTCTGGGCTGACTGTATTTAAATTTCTATCAATACGCTAAGAAGAAGCAGGCACTTATGCATCCATGTTCTGGACGTTGGCTTAAGGGTATTGGCCATACTCGATTGATCTTTTTTGGAGGAGCTTTCGGCTCAAGTCCAAAAGAAAGAACCCCTCCCGGGTTCTTTCTGCAGCGCTTGTCTGTGTGTGTCAGACTGCTAGGTGTGGAGGTGGCGCAGCCCGCCACTGCTACTGGTACCTACAGTCAGAACTAACCTGCTTGCTAAGACACCCCTTACCAGAGCTAATCGTACCATCAACGACGTTCAAACCCAGAATGATGTGTTTAGGTGTTGTTTGAGTGAATTAACAAGGGTATTACTATTTACATTATGCAATAAGCAAAATAATATCTACTATTTTTTTTTCTTAATGTAAGTAAAGTATGTTCTGCCAGGGGTGCGGGTTGTTCGAAAGAGATACCGCGGCCCCTGGCACACAGGCAACTGAGGGAACACGGGTGGGTTTTAGTCAGTAAAAGTCTGACACGCCCTCTCGCTCCACCCAGAGCGGGAGAAGTTACTTGATGATTTCCCACCCAAAAAAAAAAAAAAAGTATGTTTGTGTTTATAACTATGTTTTGTGTTTTAATGGTGTAATAATTTAATACTGTTGTTAGTTTGAATTTTTCTAATTGGTTTATTGTAAGTATATAGCTTAACTATCGCATTCGAGTAAACCCTGTTACGATAGTTTAAGCTGTTATAAAATAATTGAAAAAATTAAGATACCAATAAGAAATTGTCGTCTCTACAGAACACTTACCAATATGACGTCAATGAAAATTCAACATCTACATTTGGCTTCAAACGGAAACAGCTTACTTTCACTCTACAGTTGCCTCCCGTGATTTTGGTCACCCAGCCATATTGTGACCGGAAGGGAAACCCTTAACTATTTGGTGTTACAAATAATGTCCGATTTTCAAGTTTCTTACTACGGTTACGAACGATGATTCAACACTCCGAAGAATCATATTTTTTTTTTATACCTGCATGTTACTAAACTCTTTGTTTGTTGTTTCCTTATATTTCTGCATTCAAAAGTTCAGGTTATTGTTACTTTATTAAAGAAGGATGGTTAACCGCAGACTTTGAATTAAAAATGATTTCATTATAATTGTTGTGTCACCTTTATCGTTTTCAGGAAAAAACTACAGTAAATTGAGTTGCCGTCTTGTTATGTAAAAAACGGTGTGTTATCAGCGCGTGGAGCTTCTTGAGTTCTGAGTGGACTGCACTGATTGCTCTGGTCCACTCAAATCTGTATAATTCTGTCCTCAAAAGACCATTCCATATAGTAATCTACATGTTCCTCACATGATCTGACCAAGATTATGACTAGACTTTAATAGAGACTTTGAGTTGGTTTCGCCTTTTCTTTTCAGGAATAGTAAGATACAAAATGTCGACTCCATCTAGCTATATGACGTGTACCGACTGTAAAAACCAGCCCTTGGGTCACGGGAGGTGTCAACCAGCCTTTTTGAGATCTCCTTAAATAGACCATGAGCACTCGGACCCCAGGGGCCAAGGGTTACAACCCCAAACGGCTCGAAATTATACCCAATAATCAAAATAGTAGTTATACTTACGCCGCTTCATAAAATGTATTCTAAATTATTTAATATTGCCTCAGTACATCATATTAGTAACTAGGGTTAATATAACTACGTGCTAACGCGTTAGTTAGAGGGCCTTGAACCTCTAGGTCGAGCACCTATGTTTTTTACCAGTCATAGTTATTGGATACACACATAACTGTTTCTATTCTCATGGAAAATCTCTTGGTATCTTGTGTAACTGTATTAACAAATAAGATTAGATATGGTAATGGAGATAGTAAAATATTACTGACAACTAGGGTATCCGCGATTTCAGCAAGCAATGCAAAATATTGATATTTTGCTGGTCTATTTGCGGGATCCATCTTTATCAATGGAAGACACATTTTGAAGAGAAGCTTATATAGCATTATCTTATGTTCGAGAGGGGAAGCGGGCCGTGCCTACCACGCGGGCCCAGTGCGGGTTGCTAGATGTTACATGTCTTCAAATTTTTGGTTCTAGGACAAGCCGGTTTCCTCACGATGTTTCCCTTCATGGTTTTGAGAGCACTGGTGATGAAATTATTTACACAAAGTAACGCGTCGGCCTGGGGTCGAACCTACGACCTACAATTTGTAAGTCACTGTCGTTATTACCTTTGCTCTCTCTACCTACCTATTACCTAGTTTTTTTTTGCAAACCATTCAGGCTGGCATAATCGCTTCGTGATTACAGCATTTTTTCCAAATAAAGTTTTTTTTTTAATACACATTTTCTTAATTTTTTTACTTGACTAGAATTTATTGATAAAATGAAAAGGAGTGGCTGGGCCGAACACTCCGCCTAATTCTCAACAGTTCAACACACCCAAAAATATTGGTAAGTGGATGGTGCCTTAACCCTACACAGCCGATATCGATGCCATTCGCTAGACAGCTACGACGCACGTCTATTATCGCCTTTTATGAGTAAATTCGCAAACATAAAAGTTAGATTGTACAAAAATATTATAACAATTCATTTTGTAAACCTACTAATTAACGTTATTCTATTCTATTCAAACGGCGATTAAGCTCGCTAGAGACACGCCTATTATCGCTAAGTCACAACTCTGAGCTGCAGGTTTTTACAAAGGTTGCTGGGTATACAGAGTTTGAAAAGGCAACTAAAGTAACAGTGATTAAAAAATACGTCGCTGAGTTGGTAGCACTATTCCTTCTTTTCAGCTAAAATACTAGGAAACGGTCAAGGGCCGCTTAGGCGGCCGTCTTTCGTAACTATTTATCTAAGATTTAATTTATTTTCCTCATATTCTCTAGTTTACTTACGATATACTCCGCGTAAAGTCTCAGCAACGTGTTTTTCCATCTCTGTTACTTTAGTTGCCTTTTCAAACTCTCTATACCCAGCATCCTTTGTAAAAACCTGCACCTTCTACCTTTGTAACCAGTGTCTTCGGATAAAGTTGGAAGTTTAATAAAGAAAGCGATGAATGTTTTCAAAAGAAATTTAATTTGATAACGTAACTGTTTGTTTTCTATTAATTTAATTTCAATTCATTGGTCGCCCAGTGCCATTGGCATCGACTTACGAGTTGTAGGTCATGAGTTCGAACCCAGGCATACACTTAACTTCTAATTTAATTTCATAACCACTGCTCTCAAAACGGTGAAGAAAAACATCGTGAGGAAACCGGCATGTCTTAGAACCTAAAACTCAAAATTATGTGACATCCACCATCCCGCTCTGGGCCCCAGTGGTGGATTACGGCCCACTCCCTCTCGCCGAGAGAAGATCTGTGTCCCAACAGTGGGAAGATTATAGGCAGATTATGCTTATACTTATGCCATGTTCTTCTGTCACTTTAGTTGTCATTTTCAACCTCTCTATGTACTTAAACAATAGTTCATCACACCCAAAAACCACAACACACCTTAACAAAAACGGTCGCTCCCTAGACACATGTCTATTATCGCTAGTAATCGCTACGTCACAAGTCCGAATCGCGAGTTCGTACGAAGGTCGTCGGGCCTTTGACTCGTTGCGTAATATCGGCGTGACTCAGCCAGTCAGCATGCAACGGGTTAATGTACGGAGTCATTGCAATTTTCTATTGGTGGGTGACGTCATGGGTTGTGTTTGATTGGTAATAGAGTTGTTGGAAGCTTTTCAGGAGTAAATAGGAGAAAATGGAACATAATTAGCTATCGTCACTCATTATTTTCTTGCCCTTACCATAACCATAATACCAACTGGTGGAGTCCGCAAGGGTCGATGCCTGCCAGGAGTGCGGGTTGTTCGAAAGAGATACCGCGGCCCCTGGCACACAGGCAACTGAGGATACACGGGTGGGTTTTAGTCAGTAAAAGTCTGACACGCCTTCCTGCTCCACCCAGAGCGGGGGAAGTTATTTGATGATTTCCCACCATTAAAAAAACCGCCATAACCATAATTAGCCTATAATGTTCCCACAGCTAGGACACAGGCTTCCTCTGTTCGAAAATGAATGGATTGTTATCTACCACGTGTACCCAGTGCGGTTTGGTAGATGCCACAAGTCGACCGTAGGTTCAATTGAGGTAAGGGACAAAATACCCAAAATGAGTTGAGTATACAGTTTTGTTCAGAATTTTTCGCTCTATCGAATGGTGGTGGTGGTAGTTGGTGGTGGTGGTGGTGGTGGTGGTGATGGTGGTGGTGGCAGTGGTGGTGGTCTAATGATTTTTGGATCCAAATTTCGAATCAGCCCCATAATAACAATGTATCTGAAAAACTAAGCAATATAGGAACTTAAAATGGTGTAATTATCGCCGCCAATCCACTTCAAATAAGGTAAGGGTCATCCCAATCAACGAATTGCCATTACATGGTTTATTTTTGAAGAAACAATAACAAAGTGTGTACTTCATTTACTGTCAAAAATCTCTTTACACTCTATTTTTTTCATAAATTTTTTCAACAAGTCCTTTACACAATTTTTTCATTGATAGATTGGATCCAACGTAGAGGTCAATTTAATGTAAAGGACGGGACTACAAGATACTTGGTCAGTAAGGGACATTACTAACAAAATACGTTGTTGTAAGGGACATCTATTTTCTTAAATAGCTAACTTATTTAAATAAATGTGACACATGTTGATAGAGCACTAAAATACAAGATAATGTCTGAAATCAGACCCGAAAGAGGTTAATAACAAAAAAAGTTATGGACGATTTAGTCCGAAAAAAAAACTTTGTCGGCCTCTCCTGAAAAATCGTATTTTGTCCCTTACCTCAATTGAACCTTCGGTCGACCATATGTTTTCGAAGTACTGGTTCTAGGAAATGCCGGTTTCCCCACTATCTTTCCTTCACCGTTTTTAAGAGCAGTAGTGATGAAATGATTTAGGTACTCACAATTAAGCGCCTACCTGGGTTTAAATCCACGACTTACAACTTGTCAATAGGGGCTGTTACCTCTTTTGCGCTTATACCAATTTATCTATATTAAGCTATAAAGAATTTAATTGTCAAAACAAAACAAGGCTTAAAAAAAATAATAGTTTAAAAACTAAAAAACACGCTTTAAAAACCAAACTAAAAAAAGGAGAAAATAATTTAATTCTATTAAAAAGCGTGGGGTGCTTTTTGAGGTATTTTTATAATCAATTAATGTCAAGCACCCCACGCTTTTTAATTGAATTAAATTATTTTCTCCTTTTTTTAGTTTGGTTTTTAAAGCGTGTTTTTTAGTTTTTTAAACTACTTATTATTTATTTTCAATTTTTTAGTTCTGCTAACTAGAAAAGCGTGACTTTTTTAGTTTTTTTTTCTATTTTTCGCTATTTTTTATTTTTTTATTATTGAATTGTCATCGGTCCTCGAAAAGTTTACAAAGTTGAAATGAAATCTGACCGTTAAAAGTGGGTCAAAATCGCGCCCTAAGGAGTCGGTTACAAACATACAAACAAACAAACATACAAGTGAAGCTAATATAAAGCGTGTAATAATGTAATTTATAAGTTAGTGTAATTTTACCATAACTTTTCGTTGTTTTCTTATTCCATTTTATTCAAAACGTGCCTGCCGAGACTGACTGCCATGGCCTAAATTGCGCCTGGAGTACTAGATATTTTTTTCTTACATCATAACTGGGGCCTTAGTCTGCTATTTTTATAAATTCGTCATTCCAACACGATCCCATTGTCATTCATTTGTCATTTTGCTAAAAGTTCGTAATCTGCTAAATTCATAATGGTCGATCATTGGTCGGTCAATGGTCTCGTAATAGAATTGTGGCATAATGGCATTTTCGTACTGCCATTATTATAAAACTCGTTAGTAGAAATGTTTTTCGGAAAACTACTACTAAATTTGAACATTATTCATGCCAGATTTCATTTATATATATTTTTACATATTATTTATTAGTGTTATAAGCAATCTAAAGTAGTAGGAAGTTCGTAAATTAAGTCAGTCATTCATTTGTCATGATGTACGAGATTACCAATAAATGCCATTTCTTTCAATGGAGTGTCAGTGGCTGACCATTGGAAAGTCATAATGACGCCATTTTATTAGTAGATTACCAAACTTGTCAAAATCAACAATTATGAAATCAATGATATACCATTCTGACACTATTGTAATAGCAGACTTGAGGCCCTGGTAGAATGTACCAGTAGTATATTCTGTTCTGCCTACTTCTTTGAGGAATACAGGGCGTGATGTCTGTCCTCCATGAGTTCCTGGATATGACACAACATACGTTTTGGTCTACCCATGCCTACGAGTGACAATACTTAAGTAACCATTATTTATTTAATAAATAGGTCACAGAACTTTCCGCATTTATTACAGCAGAATCCTGATTTCCTATAAGTGATGTATAAAATTACTAGTAAAGTAACAATTGCGTTATTATTTTCCTTTTGACTGTACGTGATTATTATAAATTTCCATTCGGAAGTTTTTTGCGTAATTATTCAAGGTCTGTGGTGATGTTGTGGTTGTAAGGGGCTATGTTTTGTCCGGTTTTACTAGTAAAGAGTACATAGACTCACGCATTTTCCCGGAAAGGGTAGGCAGAGTCTCCACGTGCTCTACTAACTATACTTAAAAATATTCCTTTTATGTTTCTGCAAATTCTGACTCAATCCATATTTAAGACAGTGACTTACATTGACGGGCTAGGTGTTTTTTTTTTTTGAGTCTGGGAAGTCATCAAATACCTTCTCCCGCTCTGGTTGGAGCAGGAAGGCGTGACAGACTTTTACTGACTAAAACCCACCCGTGTTCCATCAATTGCCTGTGTGCCAGGGGCCACGGTATCTCTTTCGAATAACCCACACCCCTGGCAGGCATCGGCCCTTGCTAGCCCCAACAGTTGGTTCTGACATCTCTTTGAGGCGCGCGTGGATCACAACGCGCCGTCGAGCCGGGCTTGGTCTAATAAATATTTTTGTAAAAAACATTATTAAAATACATATTTCATTAGGTAACTGAGTCACCTATGTATAATATCGAAACCTAATTTTGATTTTAATTAAATTAATAATAATTTGGGTTTTTCTAAATGATTCATCATAATGTTTGGGTTTATTAGTCGATTTGCACGAATAGGGTGAATCGACATTTGTAAATACTATAATTATTTTCTAAAGGTGACTGGCATGAAGCTAATTTATCCGTGGGCGAATCGATAGCTGAAATACGTAAGGCAGTATATACGCCCTCACGGCCTTAGTCGCCGCAGGAGTCGCCCTGGGCGTCGGGAATCCCAGCCTGATTCCCGGCCACCGTAGGCGCGGGCTTGCGGGCGGCGAGTAATGGGTAGCTCGCTGTCCGGTAAGGACCAAGCCCGGGTCGACGGCGCGTTGTGTTCCACGCGTGCTTCAAAGTGATGTCAGAACCAACTCGTGGGGTCCGCAAGGGCCGATGCCTGCCAGAGGTGCGAGTTGTTCGAAAGAGATACCGCGGCCCCTAGCACATAGGAAACTGAAGGAACACGGGTGGGTTTTAGTCAGTAAAAGTCTGCCATGCCCTCCCGCCCCACCCAGAGCGAGAGAAGTTATTTGATGATTTCGCACCCTCAAAAAAAAGAAACATGTCAGTCATGATTTAGATTTGTGTGACAGGAAACCGCTGCGCTAACCCCAAATAAATTGGAATAAAATAAGAAGAATTATAGTGATAAAACCCGCCCGGGACCCGCTCAGAGAGGCCTGGGTCCCAGCAGTGGGAATATTATGGGCTGATAATACAATGCTATGCTGTCCAAATGGTACTGTAAGTTCAAAAACCCCGACTTATTTAACCTATTACAAAATAATTGTAATGTCGTTCACCTAACTATTATATGCCAATAAAAAGTAAATAGCAGAAGGTCAACTTAATATTCAATCTGAAAATATTTTAGTAAGTTTACTGCATATTGTGTACTGAACTGATCTACCCTAATACCAATATTACTAACCTACTGATTGGCTCTTATTACCATGCTAGATATATGAAGATATATGAAGATAGATAGACGAAGAATTTCGTACCGACGTTTACGAATTTCGTAGCCCTGTCGGTGAAGAATCCCGTCGAAGTAAAGTCTTGTCGGTGTTCAGTTTGTCGGCGTAGCGTCTGTCGGCGTTTAGTCGTACACTGGTTTTAAACAAAGAGTATGAATGTTTCAAGTTTAATCCCTCCCAAAATATGTACCTACAGTCTTGTTTCTTTTAAGCCTTCTGATACATATTTCTGATGTGTAGTGATTTTAATTCAATAACAAACAAATTACAATTTGTAATTAACTAAAATTCCTATGATTAAATTGTATTCTTGTTTCAATGAACTAAAGTGAAGTAAAAAATGTCATTGGCTAACCTATGATCTTGCTGTTATGACGATTTAGTCGTAGTCTGTTTAGTAAATAGTTCCACTAAGAACTGAAAACACCGGCCAAGTGGGAGTTGGACTCGCGCACGAAGGGTTCCGTACCATTATTTATAAAAACGGCAAAAAAAACACGTTTGTTATATGGGAGCCCCTTAAATATTTATTTAACTCTGTTTTTTAGTATTTGTCGTTATAGCGGCAACAGAAATACATCATCTGTGAAAATTTCAACTGTCTAACTATCACGGTTCATGAGATACAGCCTGGTGACAGACGGACAGACAGCGGAGTTTTAGTAATAGGGTCCCGTTTTACCCTTTGGGAATTTGGAATTTTAGGGCTACGTAACCCTAAAATTAATGAAATCGACTCAATCTTATAATACTTACAGATCATAATCATCTGCCTACTATTTTCCCAACGTGTTTTAGGGTCAGCTTCCATTCTAACCGAATCCAACTATTACCAGTATTTTACGTGGAGCGTCTGCCTATCTGACCTCCACAACCAAGTTACTGGGTAATACGAAACCCCTTGGTAAGACTGGTTATTAGTTTTTCGGGCTTCTGACGACCCGTAACGACTGTCAAAGATCCACGAATGACTGACCTCCGTGCAGCGCACTTTCCTTGGCACGGAGGGGTTTTGGTATGTGAAGATGGTCATCCAACCACTGATCGATCGACCCGTACGGCAAACAAAGAGATCAAAATCGTGAAGTTCAAAGTATGTTTACCTCAAACTGCATTCTAGAATCAATAGCTGTTAAAACTAGTCTAGACTGTAGATAGATCTGTCTAGTCTTAGTCTAGACGCTTTGGTAGTATCTAGGTACACATTGTGATGTATACAAGTGTGTTTGGGTGCAAACGTTGCTCTTTACTTATTGAACTTAGAAATAGGAAGCTTTCGTTGTTGAGGTTCATTTGTTTTTCTATTGTTATGGAAAACACGCCTGCAGGCCAATTCTCCGAATTAAAAACGTTCAAAATCTAGTCGCGATCTCATCGCGGCGACAATGAAATGTCAAAAACTTGTCAAAAATGTATGGAAAGTCGAACGAGATCAGACTCTGATTGAAAGCGATGTATGATGTCTATGATGGAACGAGAGTGCCCAGAAGATGCCTGTTCACTCTTGATTTGAAGGCAGACGGGTTAAATGGTTAAACGCCACGTAACCTATAAACACCGTAACATTTTAATCGTCTTACAATTGCAGCCCACTTCATGTATCCAATGACTACAAATCACTAAACAAAAAAAAAAAAATATCCTTCACTAAAACGTATGACGTAGTTTGAAACACCCTGTTATTGGAGATGGAATGAATGACGGAATCAATTGGAGTCTTAGAAATATCGTCTACCGTTTGATATTAACAGGGTGTTTCATAACTCTAAAGCATTTATTTTTTTTACCTTTTAATTTACTAGTAACATTTTTTAGATCGCGCCTAGAGGTATATTATGTCGGATACATTGAGTGGACCACCTTTGTAAGACGACTTTATTGTCACGGTGTATACATTTGGCTAGTATGTCAGTCCCATATAATAAAGGGCGATCCTATTGCCAGACACTATAATCCAGACTCCAGGGTGCTACTGCAAAACTCCTCCATTAAGGCTTCTTCAAACAGACTCAATGCGACAGCGCGACGCGACACTTCTAGAACAATTCCCATGAAGTTTTCATAGATTTTTTCTACGAGAGTCGCGTCGCGCTGTCACGTCGTGTCAGTTTGTGGCAGACTTTATACGGCATCAATTACTTCTCTGCAAAATTAACGTAAATTTGCGTTAAATATACACGTTTTACAGTGTTTAACTTTTTAATAGACCAGTGCCGTGCTATTATAGCTATTTATGATCATAAATATAACACCTGGTCATCGAATTGTTGACTGCGGTATGATATTAATTCCCAGGTGTGCTTTTGCCTAGGTTGGTATACCTCGTATATTAAGGCTTCGGCGTATCTTCCACCTGTCAGTTTAATTTAGCTACTTTATGTGTGTAATATGCGAAGCGCGGTTAATATAGTCGTAAGTATTGGTTATTAATTTTATTGGTTTTGTATCTATGCTATTTTTACACGCTTTATATTAGCTCGGGTTGTATGTATGTATGTATGTAACGGAATCTTTGAGCGCGATTTTGACCCACTTTAAACAGTCAGATTTCATTGAAACTTTGTAAACTTGTCGAGGACCGATGACAATTTAATCATTTAAAAAAAAAAATGAGAAAAAAAAACACGTTTTGTAGTTAGCAGAACTAAAAAATAGAAAATAAATAATAGTTTAAAAAACTAAAAAACACGCTTTAAAAACCAAACTAAAAAAGGAGAAAATAATTTAATTCAATTAAAAAGCGTGGGGTGCTTGACATTAATTGATTATAAAAATACCTCAAAAAGCACCCCACGCTTTTTAATTGAATTAAATTATTTTCTCCTTTTTTAGTTTGGTTTTTAAAGCGTGTTTTTTAGTTTTTTAAACTATTATTTTTATTTGTTAATGTTTGCTGGAGGCAAACACTAGGAGCCACAACACTAGGCTTTTAACTTTATACCTCCGTAACATAGATACACAATCAGCGTATAATGTTCCAACTCCTGAGACACAGATCTCCTCTCTTCGAGTGGGCTGTAATCCATCATGCGGGCCCAGTGCGGGTTGGTAACTCAAGGTAGAATTACTTAACTTAACCTAAATTATATAAAGTAAAGGGGAATTGAATGTTAAGCGAATTGAATACTTACCAACTTAAATTAATGTCATAAGAACCCCGAAATTCTGACGCGGCAGTCTTGCCAAAATCTATTGTATTCTCAGTAACTGGGTTGTGAAGGGCAGATAGATGGTCGCTCCATGTAAAATGCTTAGACGTTACACTGGAAGCTGATCCCGGCATAGTTTGGAAAAGCCTAGGCAGATTTATTGGTCATCATAATTTATATTACATGAAATTTGTGCCATATTTTCCATAGCTCAAACGTTTCCATCCGATAACTTGGAAGAATACTAACTTCATAATAACACCACCAATTGTAATTTTCCTAAATTACATATAAATCAATTAATAAATATTGCATGACACAAATAAGGAAGAATCTCACACGTCCTCTCGCTCGCACACACACAACCACACCCAATACATACACACTTCACGTACACAACCTTCCGTATACACACAGCACACATACACACTTTGGGTATGACGCGACATTTATGATGTATTTCGTCAACCATATAGAAAAGACCTAGAGCATACAAGGTCGGTCAGCTTGGTCATGACGCGGTCATTGCCTGTATGACATGGCATGACGAGAAGATTTCGACCATGGTTAAGAAATCTGAGTAAGTATTACGTGTAACTTAACATTGTATTGTCTGTTCTGATGTTTGTGGTGTAGTGTTAATAGGTATGAGGATGTTTTCTTGTTGCTATGTGAACTCTTGTGATATGAACAGGGGTGATTTAAAATACGGTACCCTAGTTGCGTAACACACACATTTTGAAGGCAATTCCTAATCTATAGGTACTATGTTTTTGTTTAATATGTTTATTTTTTTCCAAAAAGTCGGTATCCCTGATCTGCAGAATGTGTGGCAGCCGTAACGAAGTCTTGAAGACTGTGACTGATAGGATGTCAACTGATAGGAGGAGGTAACTTGTTAAATCAGTGCAGTCAATAAGTAATCATAATTCTTATTTAATCAAATTAAATAAAAATTATGATTACTAGTACCTTACTACTACTTCAGATTTTTCGTTTTAATTGATTTTTTTGTAATTTTTAGTGTAATTTTAATATAATAATTGTAGGTATATCTATGGATCGTTTATTTTTCTAAAAAGTCGGTATCCCTGATCTGCAGAATGTGTGGCAGCCGTAACGAAGTCTTGAAGACTGTGACTGATAGGATGTCAACTGATAGGAGGAGGTAACTTGTTAAATCAGTGCAGTCAATAAGTAATCATAATTCTTATTTAATCAAATTAAATAAAAATTATGATTACTAGTAGGTACCTTACTACTACTTCAGATTTTTCGTTTTAATTGATTTTTTTGTAATTTTTAGTGTAATTTTAATATAATAATTGTAGGTATATCTATGGATCGTTTATTTTTCTAAAAAGTCGGTATCCCTGATCTGCAGAATGCGTGGCAGCCGCAACGAAGTCTTGAAGACTGTGACTGATTGGATGTCAACTGATAGGAGGAGGTAACTTGTTAAATCAGTGCAGTCAGTAAGTAATCATAATTCTTATTTAATCAAATTAAATAAAAATTATGATTAGGTATTAGTACCTACTAGTAATTTAGATTTAACTTTAATTTTTGAAATTCTTAGTGTAATTTCAATATATTATTTGTAAGGATAACTATGGATCCTGATGTCTAGTAATTAAGTAAATACCTATATTGCCATGCCGTCAAAATTTATGTTTTATGCTGACTGTGTAAGACTGGATTTTGTGGCGAGTTGAACTGAATTCCGAAACATACATTGACAAACAAATCATTATCTTTACCTACAAATCACAAAAGAAATAAGAAATATAGGCACACAGGGGTCTTAGGATGTAAAGATCGACCCATCATCACATCTTGGGCACGCCACGATAGCGGCGGTAAGTCCCCTCTTTGAGGAGTGGCTTGAGAGGCGGCATGGCGTCCTCACCTTCCGCCTGACGCAGGTCCTCACCGGACACGGTTGTTTCGGGAGGTTCCTGTTTCGCATAAGGTGGGAGGAAACGCCCGGGTGTTTCCATTGCGAAGATCGCCCTGAGGACACGGTGGAGCATACGGTGGCGGTCTGCCCGGCTTGGGTGGAGCACCGCCGTGTCCTCGTGGAGGCGATCGGCGGCGGCGATCTCTCGCGTCCGGCCCTGGTTCAGGCCATGGTACGGAGCGAGAGTGAATGGTTAGCCGTCACCTCCTTCTGCGAAGCAGTAATGCTCGCGAAGAGGGAGGCGGCGCACGTGAGGGAGAGGCAGTATATGCGCTCTCACGGCCGTAGTCGCCGCGGGAGACGCCCTGGGCGTCGGGAAACCCAGGCTGATTCCCGGCTACCGTAGGCGCGGGCTTGTGGACGGCGAGTAATGGGTAGCTCGCTGTCCGGTAAGGACCAAGCCCGGGTCGACGGCGCGTTGTGTTCCACGCGCGCCTCAAAGAGATGTCAGCACCAAATGGGGGGGTCCGCAAGGGCCGATGCCTGCTAGGGGTGCGGGTTGTTCGAAAGAGATACCGCGGCCCCTAGCACACAGGCAACTGAGGGAACACGGGTGGGTTTTAGTCAGTAAAAGTCTGACACGCCCTCCCGCTCCACCCAGAGCGGGAGAAGTTATTTGATGATTTCCCACACAAAAAAAAAAAAAAACATCACATCTGGGCTGTTACCACTCAGGCACAAGCCCTCTCTCAAACATCTGCTCACCCTTTAAGAGATTACAGGCAACATATTCTGTTATGTAATACTTATATAAACAGTATAATACCCGTATTACGTAATATAGTACGATAATATGATGTAATACTCCATATTTATTATATAACAACAAATGATTATGGGATTATTTATGACCTAATATTTAATTAATTAATTACTTTGTTGTGCAGTTTCAATTTTAATGGAATTACATAATAATTCAATGGAGATAAAATTGTAATAACATTTATGTTGTAAACAATTCCTTGAAACTGTGTGGGTAACAATTTAATTGGACTAATGAGGGTAAAATTAATTATTTGGTTCTAAATTAAAACTCACATTCATATTATTGCACAGCCGTCCTTTTTATTTTTTTAATAGATTCAGGAGGCTAAATAATAACAGCGGCATAAATTAGAGATGGGCCGACTATAACTTTGGCCGACTAGCCGACTAATCGGCTGTAAAATGGTCGACTAATCGGGTCGGCTAAGCCGATCATCACTTTCGGTTGAGTTCGGGTGACATCGGTAATGTTCGTGACTACGCTTTCGGCTCGTAGGTGCACGGCGCCCAAGTGGAATGGTCGGGACATGTTTCTGTTTACTTCGCATTTATTCTACTTAAAATTGTTTACGTGCGAGCCGGTTTCTTCGTATTCTAATTTCTATCCTATTCTATATTGCACCGAAAGTAAGCTATAAAACCGATTTCTATAATAAATATAAAAACAGAAAAGATTTCAATTCCATTTTAATCACCGTCTTTTAAATTTTTAAAGTGAAAATGGGCCAATTAGTCGGCGGTTTTAGCCGACTAGTCGCCTACTAATCGCCGACTACAAATATGGCCGACTAGTCGGTACATCACTAGCATAAATCGATCGAAGGTTAAGCTACGTTTGCCACGGTTGGGTAACCATCGTTTACATATCCAGATCCTTCCGTGCCACGGAAAGTACGTTAAACCGTTGCGTTGGTCCCGGCTGTAATTTTTAAATCATCAGAAGCCTGAAATCCTGACAACCAGTATTACAAAAAAGTATCATATTACCCAGAAATTGGGTTGTGGAGGTCAGATAGGCAGTAGCTCCATGTAAAGTACTGGTAGTCAGCTGCATCCGGTAAGACTGGAAGCTGACCCCAACATATTCGGGAAAAGCTTAGGCAGATGATGGTCTGGAAATTTTTGTTGTCATTGTAGCAACGCAAAACTTCTCTCATAACAATTTTTACGTATAAAAGCTACTGAATTAATTCCTGAAAATGAGTCACCGAGCTTCTGATATTGATAATATTTATGTGACTCATCGGGGAAATATAATGTACGAAGGTAACTATGTTATTACCTAGCTAGTTACCTAAGTTCCGTGTGGTGCCGGACGTAAAAGAATAGCACCTTCCCATTTCTTCCCGTGGGTGTCGTAGAAGGCGTTTAAGGGACTTACTAGAGAATGGGCAGCAGCGTTCTCTATGCATTTGACCACCATACTGCGATCGCCAACCCGCCTGCCAAGCGTGGCGATTATGGCAAAAACCCCCTTATGGGGGAGGCTTATGTCCAGCAGTGGACATCTATCGGCTGATATGATGATGACCTATGTTATTGTATTATATGGTTGACTTATGGAGGTGAACACCTTTGAATAATTAGAGCTATGTGGAATGTTTTAGGTAAACATTTAAATCTAAGCAGGTATTAAAAGCCATTGGTCACAGGTACAATGTACCCAGGATTTTGTAATATCTTGATTTGAAAAAGTGTCCTTGGAATTTTTTGCCCGTTACTCTCCATAGAGATCTATGTTTTGAAATGGGCCTTCAACTTTCTGACTTGACCGACTCTTTGATGACTATTCAAAAGTGTTTGTGAATGGTTAAATTGAATTATATGCCTTGAGTTTGAGTTTTTATTCACAACAACCGCACCGCATCACTTTTGTACATATTTTAGTGTTCTATTCTACATAAACAAATAAAATTGAAGTGTCTGTTTAATTGCGTATGAAAGTATATATGGTACTTATGCTTACCTATAACAATAATTACCTACTTTTGTAATTTAATAATATAATTTAATATAAACAAAATGTCTATCTTCTGGTTGTTCCAGGTAAGCTCCGAAACGGCTCTACATATTTTGATGAAATTTGATATGTAGATTCTTAGAAGCCCCCAGGGTTCTAAGTATTGACAAAGGCTACTTTTTATCGACATACCAAGTGGGCGAAAGCCACGAGCTCAAGCTACAACTTCTTCTATTAATTGATTATACTTAGTAAATAAATTTCCACTGTAACTTGAAAAAAATAGACAGGATGAATGAGAACTACCCGTGTATTTAATACGGGGCAAGTACAAATCTTGGGGTTCATCCTATTAATCGAGTCTTATAAAACCACGCTGAAGTCGGTGCAGTTCAACAATTCATTCATAAATTGAGAAAAAAACAATATATGCAACAGTTACAGTTACAAAAGAAAACCATCAGAAATAATTTTCACTAAGCAAGCACCTATTTCAACCTATCCATCACTATAAAACAAGTAAATCGATTGTTTCATCATTTCATTCTTGAGTTATGACGTCAGAAATGACGTCATCGAGATTCCCGCGCGTCAGGGGTTCGCGCCCTCTATGACTCAACAGCCAACTCACCCTCGGAAAATGAAAGTGTAAATGGTGACTAATACAAACACAGGACTGCTGGCTAATTAATAACAGCCGTACGGGTCCATCGTAGGTAAGCTACGCTTACTGAGGTCGGTCTTTTGATGGGTGACCATTACATATCCCCTAGAGAAACCCCAATAAGATATTACACTCATTTTTTTAAAGTGTCCTAATTAGATTCTGAAGTGCTAATAAACCACTAAAAAAAACACAACATTTTTATTTATAGCGGTGATTTCTTGAAAACGCTCAAAATTGTATATTTCTAAACCAGTGTATCTCTTTAACCGTAAATAATTTTGAAAGCAATAAAATATATTATATTTTCAAGTCTTTTTTGCATAAAGTGATGGAACTCAAAATATAATTAAACATACTTTAATGCATCAAAAAAATTATCAAAGTCACCTCTTAATTATTTTTTAAAACCAGCACCCTAATTGCGTAACTCACGATTAATCATCATCTGTTTCGTTTTGAAACAGATGGCTAAACCATTGCTTGGTATGTTCGAAAAATGTATCTGCTCAACAACGTAAATAACGCAATGAATATTGTTTAACTGTCAAAATGAAACCGATTATGATTAATCGCGTGTTACGCAACTAGGGTGCAGTTTATCCCTTCAATAACAATTATAATAATTATTAAAAATATACCATAAAATTCCAAATACCAAACTGCATTCAGTGATGGATTATTTATTATTAAATAGTTAATATCTAATTTTATTTGCATTTTTACGACAATGCTCATTTATGATTCGAATTTATTACAAAATATTTTAACCCGTATCTGATTGCAATAAGAACTATTATCGCTCATAACGACAATATTTAAAGTTACCAGGTCCTTAATCGATTAGTGCCGTAAAAAATCATTTAAATTTTACATTTTCAAATTTCGCGCGTAATTTGACGAAAACGCTGGACGCAGTGATATTGGTATATGGGTATGACGTCAGTTTGCTAAGTAAACAAATGCGCTGATATTTTGTATGTTAATTGTTAGTAATTGAATAAAATAGTTATTATTCTACTTAGGTGGTTTTCTGTTCCTAAATGCAAAATATTATTTAAATAAAAATTACTTTGTTTACGAAAATAATAAAAGTACAAAGTTGTTCAATTGACATGCCGTATGACGTAACAACATGGCGACTACTTTCTTGATGTACAAAAACAGATTAAAAAAACTGAAATCTATTAATTAAAATTTAAAATTTATTTTGTTATTTCATGAACTGCATTTTGCCTAAGCTATCATAATAATATATTATTAGATTTTTTCTCATATAGAGTTAAATACCCTATTTGGTATTGGCCCAATCAGTATCAAAGTATCGGAGGACGGAGATGAATAATTAAGTAAGTACCTACGTCCGCATCATACCTATAATACTATAGTTTGCTGGCATCATAATAAGGAGCAGTGATGGCCCAGTGGTTCCGGTCGTGGGTTCAACCCTAGGTTCAACTTTACTTTGTGTAATTTATTTCATCAGCACTGCTCTGAAAACGGTAAAGGAAAACACCGTGAGGAAACTGGCATGGTATTTTTTTTTTTGGGTGGGAATCATCAAATGACTTCTCCCGCTCTGGATGGAGCAGGAGGGCGTGTCAGACTTTTACTGACTAAAACCCACCCGTGTTCCCTCAGTTGCCTATGTGCCAGGGGCCGCGGTATCTCTTTCGAACCACCCGCACCCCTGGCAGGTATCGGCCCTTGCGGACCCCATCAGTTGGTGCTGACATCTCTTTGAGGCGCGCGTGGAAGACAACGCGCCGTCGACCCGGGCTTGGTCCTTACCGGACAGCGAGCTACCCATTACTCGCCGTCCGCAAGCCCGCGCCTACGGTGGCCGGGAATCAGCCTGGGATTAAGTTGTTATATAAAATACAATACCTACGTAATTGATAAAAACACTACAAAGTGAAAAATAACTTTAATATCGGAAGTCGGTGACTTTGGGTATGTATTTAAATTTTTTGTCAGTGCTTTTCGAAATTAAAGTTATTTTTAATTTTTCTTTTTGATTTTTTTTTATTTTTAATTTTTTAGTTATAGTACGGTGAGAGGGAGAGAAAACTCATCCCTTCTCCATCCTTTGCTTCATTTCTAGGGGATGAGTTTTCTCTGCCTCTCACTGTACCTACCCCACACCTATTTGAAATTTCACTATCCTTGGGGTCAAAACAATGCATATTTATGCGATAGCAGCAATCGCGGTTGATTTGCTGTCATTTTTTGAAGAGTTCCGTTGTCTGTCTCCGAAACGCATCGTCAGATCTATATGAAATTTAAATGGGACCATTTCGGAATAAAACCCTTACAAACAAAAAAAAGTATTTTGCAAATCCGTCTTTATATGACAGAGTTATGCCCAAACATACATGTTTTTTTTTTTAAATGAATGTAAACATGTCGAATTGATAACCTCCTTCTTTTTGAAGTCCGTTAAAAATAAGGCATCCAAAAATCCACCGCATCGTGGTCGACTTGTAATGTAGGTACCTAAGAAACTGGCGGGAGAGACTTTGTTTATTTGAATTAGCTTTTATCCATACATTTTAGCCCTCATGTGGGCTAAGGCAAGGAGTTTAAAAAAATCTTATCAAATTTTCTACACTCTCTAAAGATCACATTTTACTATCTACGGTACCTACTACCTAATTATCTTTTACTCAGTCAGTAACAAAACTAATTCATAGTTACATTTTATGCACAAAACATGTAAATCCGCAATATCTAACTCCACTGTAAACTCTGCCTACCCCGCCTCCAATCCACTTCCTAACACGATCAATTAGCTGCTGACGTGCGCGGGCGCCGCTTTACTTCTGTTCCGAGGTTCAAGGCTCTGTAATTACTCTTACGTAAAACCTCTTCCTTGTTTTTAGTTCCGAGTTTGACAAGTACTGACTGACAGTTAAGTGGGAGAGTAGTGGTGTGTGTGTGTCAGAGAGAATGGATTGGTGTGTGTGTAGATGAGTTCTAGATGTGTGGTTTTTCGGAATTTGAGCCCTGAACTTATGGAAAATAATACTATTTAAATAAAAATAAAAAATCCTGTAAAATGTACATATTCTTCCTTTTTTTCTAACTCTAAACATTAAACATGTTCATTTTCAATAGTTTTCACTTATTTATGGAACATAAAAATCAAAATAAATTTATATAAAAATAGAATTACGTTCAAATTAAATTAAAATAATTTAATTTATGAAGAGTTTGTAGTAGTAGAGAAATTAACTCATCCCTAAGGAGCTCTCCCATAAGTTTTTGACAAGGAACATCATTGATGGTGGCCAAGCAATTTTAAGCATTATTAGGTCGGTACCTATTGCTCGGTTTTTCTCAGTGTGGCTTCCAAAAATACCGGGACATGAGACTTTTCTAAATCTGCATCGACAATCGTCCCACTGCTGAGCAAAGCCCCCCCCCCCCCTCAAATCCTTTCAGGCATCCTTATCCAGGGCCACCTCGATCCAAAACTTGCAATACGCGTCTATACTCCATAGGTTTAGGTAGTTAAATAAAGATAAACAAAAAATACACACGTGACTCATAGATGCGAAACCTTTTATTTCAAATATTATTTATAGTCCTATAATAATAGGCTCTATTCTGAAACCACATTAAAAATAAATCGTTCCGTTGTATCATAAATTATTTTGCTAGCTATAATAACACAATTTAACAAAATCGAAACGCACTCGCAAAATCGTAAAAGTCGATTGTTGAGAGCGCTTTCAAAGGCGTCTGGTTAACCGACTAAATGTAATACCTGCCACTTCAGTTGCCATACTACATCACAGTAGTACTTTTCAATTTAGCAATTCGTTGTATTTTCTAAAAGTTTTAAGGAACCTGTCTATTTGAGCTCTTTATAATAGGCAGATTACATAATATATTATTACATAAATCTAACCAAAAAATTGTGCTCAAGTAGTTGCATCTAGGAAGAGTAGTTTAAGAATAAATGATAAAGTTTAATATACATTAATAAAAGAGGAAACTATCGTATAAATAGAAAATAAATTTGATTTTATTACACCGTATTTTTAAACAAGAAAGTTTCAACTATAGAAAACCCTTTTTACTATTTTTTTACCTTTATTTAACTACCTAAACCTATGGAGTATAGGTCTTCTCGCCACCTCTTCTTGGGCCGGCCTCGGCGGCTCAAGAGCAAGCTGCGATCCTTACGGTGTTTCAATGCAGTGCTACAAGCCACAGGGTCAGTTAAATGTTGATTGGTTCGTAGACGTATCCATTATATTAGTAATCAAGTGAAAATATGGCAGACAACCAAAATTTGGAACATCGAAATTAAGAAAATCGACTTGGCCTTTTCGCTATGTTGGGGTCGGCTTCCATTGAAACTGGATGCAGCTGAATTCCAGTATTTTACATGGAGCGATCTATCTGACCTTCACAACCCAGTCACTAGGTAACACTGGTAAGACTGGTTGTCAGGGTTTGGGCCTTCTGACGACCCGTAACGACTGTCCACGAATCCACGAAACACAGCTGGAATCACACGCTTTACGTGCTTGCCGAGGTACGGTGGGGTCTTGCTATGTTAAGATGGTCACCCATCTACGGACCAACCGCGGCAAGCGCGGCTTAACCTGATCGATCGACCCGTGCGGCTTTTATTACTTAATACTTAGCCACAAGCTCTTCGACACGTTACATAATGTAACCAAAAAAATATGTTTTCTCAAAACCACAAAGAAATCAAGTTCATCCAAAAGTTCAACGACCCGATTTCAACAAGTTCATTATCTAACGACTAGTTAAATAATTTTAGTTACCGTCGATATCCGGATACTGGTCAGAAAGTGCGCAAACAGTGCGGTTTCACCAAACAGGGGGTGCGCGCCGCGCATGCGCAAACGATTGGCGCGAAAGTGACACGCGCTTAGCATCGCAAGCGCACGGAAGTAGGAATGAATGGAATTTTGTTTTTGAACTATTTAGATGAAAAGAATTTTTGGGGTCATTCACCTTTGACTTTGAGTGTTTTTTTTTTTAATTTTGGTAACGCTCATTGTTTTTTTATTTATTAAACTCATTCAAGCTAACAATAGAAAAAGGTATGTTCAAAAGTTGTTGTAAAGTTATGTTATGTGTTGTCTAATTTAATCTATAATTTGTAATACCTACCTAAAATACCTACTTAATATAACTTAGTAATAACCATGTAATAACAATACGGGCTGATTTTTTAGTCACCGTCCAAATTTTTCAGGGTGATAGTACCCGTTAAATTGAACAACTTTCTGCAAGGAACATGGGTCGAAATATGAAAAAAAAAATCGGACCTCCCATACAAAATCGACCAGCTAACTATTGATTTTGCATGGGAGGTCGATTTTTTTTTTCATATTTCGACCCATGTTCCTTGGAGAAAGTTGTTCAATTTCACGGGTACTATGACCCTGAAAAATTTGGACGGTGACTAAAAAATCAGCCCGTATATCTGCTTATTTATGACATGTAGTCACTATGGGTGAAATGTATTTGTGTGTACGTACTTAAACAGTGCCTGAAATAAAAATGGGTTGTTTTTTTTTTTTGTTATTTCATCTGTACCTAATTTGTAATTATCTACAGCCGAATGCACGAGTCCACAATTTATACTTAGCTTAACAGACTCAAAATTCGTTTTCAAAAGTGCGTGTCATGTGTAGTTACCAACACATTGCAAAAACATTAGAAGAAGGTATAGAAATAGAGGAAATCGGCCAAAAAATGTCATGGTAGGTATTAATTTCAGCGAATTAATAAAAAAAAAACATAAGTACCGTTTAGCTGGAAAAAGACGCAAATATTTTACCAAAAATGAAATCCAATATTGCAAGGATTCTACCAGGATTTGATTAATACCTAAAAGGAAAAATATATCTTTTCCTATAAGTCGATATCCACACGTACGTAAAAATATCGCGGTGCGATTTTATCTAGCAATAGATTTTCATCTCTCGGTGTTGAACAGAGCGTGGAAAATCCAAAAGAATGCATCTCAGCGGGTCGAAAAAACCATTGTTCAATTTTGAACTGTCGCGGCTCTAAGCAGTGCGTAATTATTATGTCCTATATTTTAGTTTTTAGCCTTATTAAGAGCATTCATTCCACGCGGGCTGGCAACAACGCATTTATTTCGTTTATTTTTTTCGTGATTATTTCATTAAATACAAACGAAAGTACATTTTTTTTCAGCCAAGCACTAGATAGTTGGTATTTATAATTATTTTTAACATTTACTCTTAAATAAAAACATTTAATTGTTCTGAGTAATGCAAACAGAAAATAATTGACGGTATGACGATTTTTATTTAAGTGAATACCAAAATAACTGTAAAAAAATAGCATACAAACTTGAAAATACCAATGATCTAGAGCATGGCTGAAAAAAATGTTTACTTTTGTTTGTATTTAATTAAATAATAACGAAAAACTGCTATAAATGCACCGTTGCCAGCCCCCGATGAACGGTTTTAAATACATTTTTTTAAATATAAAAGTTAAATTACATTAATTATTATTATCATTATCTGTTTAGACATACTAGCAGTTAATTAGCTAATGCGTATGTATCAAAAAGAAGAAATTGAAGATTGAAGATTCAGCTCACGAAAAAATCCCATCGCGATATCGTCGACTACCTTCCTTTTAGTTTGACTGAATCAATAAGTTACGTTTCACTATTACGTCAAAAATTACCTTCAGGAAACCCCAGGAAGAAGTAATCTTTCCTGTTGATCACCAGACCACAGGAAAAGTAGTGTGGCGAACTGACGACAGGTAATAATCACCAATGCGTCACATACAGGTGATTGGCCGTTAGGAGGCGGGTCGATGTTCGATTCCGACCTTAGGTTTGCATAATATCTGTCTGGCTGGAAAAGTTTTAGACCTCGTCTGGGTTCAGCGACTTCAGGGGCTCGTGGCTACGTAACAGCCACGTGGTTTGATCGATCAGTGAGGTTCAGCTGGTCTTATCGCAGTCATGGGTGCTTCTTGGCAGATGGAAAATATTTTGCCGTTTTCGAAAAGGTCGTTGAGTTTTGACCTAACTTCCAGGGCTTATTTTTAATCTTATATTTAGAATTATTTCATTATATTATTCTCACATATAGAAGCAACAAGAATAATGTACCTACCCAGGATGTTGTAATATCTTGATTTAAAAGAGTGTCCTTGGAGTTTCTTGCCCGTTCTTCAGAGATCTACATTTTGGAATGGGCAACTAGCTTCAACTTTCCGACTTACTGATCGACTTTTTGACAGTTCAAAAATGCCTGCAAATTGTTTATTGTTTGTTTTTCTATTTGTTTAGCTAATCCAATCTGTCAAACTTTCATAGATTTTCAACTTTATTTTTTCTTTCTTTTCTTTTTCTCTTTTCTTTTCCTTTTGTCTGGGATGAACAAGGGCTATGTCGGACGCCTAGGTACCGACTAAAACCCCACTGTTTCTTCAAGTACCATGTGTGTCCGCGGGCCCGGGAGATACTTGTACCCATATTTGCCGCATCCCCTTACTACCTGCATAGGCAGAAATGCATGAAAAACCTCTTTTTTTTTGGGTGGGAAATCATCAAATAACTTATCCCGATCTGGGTGGAGCAGGAGGGCGTGTCAGACTTTTACTGACTAAAACCCACACGTGTTCCCTCAGTTGCTGTGTGTCTTCATGCAATGATTCTCAAAGACTGCTGATAAAAATGCAGATATTTTGTGAAACCTTGAAGGAGGAAAGGATAAACTTATTAGCTAAGAAAAAACAAATTTTCAGAAACTTCTACTAGGTACGTATCTTTTAGACCGTGTTTACTGGAAGACAGGAAAAACGATCTTAGCCCATTTAATGCTTGACGTCAATCTTGATACTAAAATAAAATCTTGCTGCAAATACTTTTAGTTTTCCTTGTAAAGGTTAGTTTTTTAAGTATATCCCTATGTTTAAAATAATAAAAATAATTTTATACAAGTAAAGCTTAAGTGGGGATTTCCGTGATTGAAATCTTGAAGAGAAAAAGGTCATAGTTCTAGATTCGATAACAGGTAAATTTAAATAAGTATGCCTGCGTGCTTTTTGGTATGTTGCATTCATAGATAAGCTTAGAGGCTAGGATATGATATTGGCTGGATCCTATTGAACAATAATTCGATATCCTGCAAGAACGAGGTGAAAATGCGCCGACGCCTACTAAAAAAAACTGACTAAACACAGTGTGAAAGGAAAATCAACGCACAAACCATAGCCATAAGATCAACAGTTATAAAAAAAAAACTCAGCTGTTTCATACAAAACTGCGATACCTACGCGGTCTGTACTGCATCCATAATCCAATGCATCCATGGTAACAAGTTGCGATTGGTTTTTCTGCCACCTCGTAAGAACAGCAAATAGGAGTGTTTACATAACAGACCTTTGCATTCGAAAATTCAGGCTCCGATTTTCAAGATTTTAGCTCCAATCGGTCAAAAAATAATCTGTCATTGCTAATTTAGTATGAAATGGAATGAAATGTTAATTTATGTATATAGATCTTTTAAGACACTTTTACGCGTCATGACGAAAAGCATCGTAAGGATACCTGTATTTTTTTACAGTCAGAAACCGTCATAACGCTGGGATCGTTGTTTGTTCCCCTTTCGGTTTGGAAAGCATTTGCCCTGTAAAAACACGTGCAAAATAATCGATGAAATTACTTATAAATCAAATCACACCTTAAAAGAAATTCAATTTACCATAAATTACATCACTCGAAATACATTACAAAGAAAAACAGTAGACAATATGAAAATAAATTCACTGTCCAACATTAACATAGGCTATCATGGCCGCTGGGGTCAACAGCCGGATGACGTAAGAACGCACGTTCCGACGTATTCTGTAATGCTTTCACACTTTCTACGAAAACGGTACGTCACTACGTCAGACTGAAGAGAATACCGTTCTGATTTGAATATTAGTCATCAGCACCCCTGCTGACTCAATTTGGGGTCGATATTTTGGTATGATTCATGCTCTATAGATTTATAAACGGTGAAGGAAAACATTGTCATCTATGACTCTTACTTGGCACCTTCACAGCAAGAGTTGATGGATAACTTCTGGGTTTGTGTTATCTTATACCTCATTCCATCAGGCAAGATTGAAGATAAGAACTATGGGCTAGCTTTAACTTCGATCTTGCCTGATGGTTAAAACCACCAAAATCATGAGCAAACCACTATGTCTAGAACCAAAAATATAAAGACATTATGACGTTCACCAGCCCACACTGGACACCCGTGGTGGATTTCCTCACTTCCTCCCTTAAGTCCCAATAGTGAAAACGTCACCTTTGGCACATAGATGTATCATCGAAACTTGCTATTTATTAACAGATAGAAAATAATACCGTTGCATCCTGATCGCAAATGGTAGCACCCGAAAACTTAAGCAACCTGTAACGTTATATACAACCTATTGATGTTATGTTTCTAATTAGTCGATGGCATACTAAAAAGAGTCACCCTAGAATGTGGCGAAGGGTTTCGGCAGCTTCAGTAGCGCCCATCAGTTCCTGTAAAGTGCAGATAATAGGATACGCTGTACATAATAGGTCTTTACCTATGAAATTGCCGTTTTGTATGAAAAAATTTAAACGATTTTTTTTCATGTATTTTTTATTTGTATTAATCGAAGTAATCACCCATGCAATCAATGCATCTTTGCCATCGCAGTGGCAGTTTATTGATGCCCTTCTTAAAGAAATCAGCTGGACGGGAGGCAACAAATTCTTCAAAGGCATTTTGTACTGCCTCTCGGGTATTGAATTTTTTTCCCGCCAAGAAGTTATCCAAATTCTGGAAAAAGTAGTAGTCTGTAGGCGCAAGGTCTGGTGAGTAGGGCGGATGACGGAGAGCTTCCAACCCCAGTTCTTGCAACTTGGAGACCGTCTGCTGTGCAGTATGAGGTCGCGCGTTGTCGTGCAGGAGCAGCGGAGACGAGCGATTGACCAATGCTGGTTGGAGATGTGCCAGCTTCTCCATCATTGTGTTCAGTTCTTCACAGTACACATCTGCAGTAATGCTCACCCCGTTTGGTAAGAAGCTGTGATGAATCACACCGGCGCTAGACCACCAAACAGTGACCATCACTTTTCTAGGGGTAAGTTTTCGTTTAGGGCATTGTTTAGGTGCTGAACCAGGATCCAACCAACTTGCTGAGCGCTTGCGGTTATCAAACAGAATCCATTTTTCATCGCAGGTAACAATGCGGTTCAAAATTCCTTCATTTGTGTGTCTATTGAGCAGTGCAAGGCACGTCTCGACGCGTACTTCGCGCTGACGATCATTGAGTTCGTGGGGCACCCATTTGTCAAGCTTTTTTACCTTGCCAATTTGACGCAAATGGACCAATATTGTTTTGACGCTAACGTCGAAAGCTGCTGCTAATTCAGCCGTAGATTGTGTATCATCAGCTTCCACAATCGCCTTTAATTCGTCATTGTCGACCAAAGTCTTCGGACGACCGCGAGGTTCATTTTTCAGGTCGAAATTTCTAGAACGGAAGCGAGCAAACCAATAACAGGTGGTGCGTTGGTTTGTAGTGTTAGCTCCGTAAACGTCGTTGATGTTGCGTGCCGCTTGTGCCGCGTTGCTGCCACGACGGTACTCATATTCCATAATTACTCGAATTTTTAACGTATCCATGATGACGAAAAATATTGAAATGCGATGAAAATGTAACAGTAATCAATAAACAAATGACTACTTTTGGAAAAAAAAATCCATGTTTTTAAAATAAAATTAATTTGAAATTAGAATTCTTACCCAAACAAAAATTATTTTGATTTGAAATGGCCAGTACTGCAAAACGGCAATTTCATAGGTAAAGACCTAATATTATGCTATCTTGAACACAATCCTAAAAATATGATGATGTCGCTGACCCAAAGAAATTCCCAGCCACTCTGACACTGCAAAAAAATTATGTAACAAACCCACAACATGAAGGCAAACCCACCAATTAAAATTCCCTAAACAAAAGATCAAAAGATAAAAATAAAACATAGCGAACAGTATGATAAAAATATGCATTCAAACATCGCGAGTTGCGCGGGCGACGACCCGATGACGTAAAGTTTGCGTAACAAGCCTTGAACTACCGGCTTCGCTTTGCGTATAGTTGAAGATACAAGGGTAAGCAGAACTGTGAGGGGGGAACTTTAGCATTCGTAGTGAAATAAGAAAAGAACTACCGAAATACATTAGAGCTAGTGAAGTATGGAAATACTGCTGTGATTATTTTTGCCATCATGCAGTGTGTTGTGTGATAGCAAAAAGACGCTGTCATTCGTGGATCTTTGACAGTAGTTACGGGTCGTTAGAACCCCGAAAGTCTGACAACCAATCTTACCAAGGGGTATCATGTTACACAGTAAATCTAAGGTCAGATAGGCAGTCGCTGCATATAAAAACTTGGTATTCAGCTGTATCCGGTTTGACTGGTAGCTGTCCCCAAAAAAGTTGGAAAAAGGCTGATTGTGCGGATGATGATGCAGTATGCTGTGTTCTGACTTAAATGGTGTGAGGGCTGATGATATTATAGCATTACTAGCTGCCGCCCGCGGCTTCGCCCGCGTGGAAGTCGGTAAATATCCCGCAGAAACGTACTACCGGGATAAAAAGTATCCTATCTGTTAATCTAGGTTATAATTTTTGAAAATAAAATTTATGAAAGTGTTGTTAACTTTTTACTCTGTCTTAATATTTTATATTATTTTCTTACTTTTGTAAATGTTGTTTTTTTTGTGCAAGCTGTCTTTAATTTCTGTGATTGGTATTAAACAGTTTTAATTAAATCATCATCAGCATTTCAGCCCCCCCCCAGTGGGTTCCCGCATTGTCGTTGCGGGGGGGCTCAGTAGCCGTGGTCCGCTCCCACGGTGAAGCGAAGAGGAACCCAAAGGTGGGGCCGCTCGTCAGGGCTTTGGTCTCCAAGCCGACGACGTAGCGGCCAAAAAGTAGGTTTTGGTGAGGTGCACCGCAACTGAGGCGGGCCGCGATGTTGAATGGGAGGCATCGCGGCTGAGGGTTACAGGCTGCGGCGGAGGAGGAGTGCCGGTACTTTTGAGTAGCGCTCTTCCCTTCCGTGGCCTGGACGGGGCCGCCACCGTTTGATGGCGGACGCGGTGGGGCCGCAGGGGAAGAGAAGTGTCGGTATAGCGTTGGCCGCTCTCCCTATCCCCTGCGGCCGAGAAGTGGTAGGCGGCGGGGCCACTGCGCTGACCCGTCGCAGGGGGCCAAGGGAGCCAAGGGTGCCAGGGTAGTCTGGGGCCCTTGTGCTACTTGGTTCCTGGGGTGGTCACGGCGTGCCATGTGTCCTGGTGCGCCGGACTGGTGGGGTCCGCAAGGGCCGATGCCTGCCAGGGGTGCGGGTTGTTCAAAAGAGATACCGTCGCCCCTGGCACACAGGCAACTGAGGGATCACGGGTGGGTTTTAGTCAGTAAAAGTCTGACACGCCCTCCTGCTCCACCCAGAGCGGGAGAAGTCATTGGATGATTTCCCACCCTGAAAAAAAAAAAAAAAAAAGCATTTCAGCCGAAAGACGTCCACTGCTGGACATAGGCCTCCCCCAATTTGGGGGGGTTTGCCATAATCGCCACGCTTGGCAGGCGGGTTGGCGATCGCAATATGGTGGTAAAATGCATAGAGAACGCTGCTGCCCATTCTCTAGTAATTAAATAAATGAGTAAATAACATATATGTGTTCGAAAGAGATACCGTGGCCCCTGGCCCACAGGCAACTGAGGGAACACGGGTGGGTATTTAGTCAGTAAAAGTCTGACACGCCCTCCTGCTCCACCCAGAGCGGGAGAAGTTATTTGATGATTTCCCACGCAAAAAAAAAGCCCAACCTCAGGTCACCACAAAAAAACATTGACAAACACATCTCGGATATCAAATATTCTAAATCGTAACAGCATTTCTCTAGTGTTACGTGCGTATAATAATAATATTCTTTACGTAACGCTACTCGGGCCTTGAACTCAGATAATTTGCAACGGTAGTGTATCTCGCTTCTAATAATAGAAGATGAGCTGATTGTTACGCTTCCGAATACATTAAAGTAGTATCTATGTATATGATTGAAATTTGAGAAAGAATTGTAATGCCTTTACTGCTGCTGATCTAACACACTAACAGTAGCAATGGCTTTCATTTTGACAGTCCAACAATATTCATTGCGTTATTTTACGTTGTTGAGCAAATAAACTTGTCGAACATATGAAGCAATGGATTAACAAAAACCATCAAATTAATTCAGTTTATGATAACGCAATTAGGGTGCAGTTTCCCCAACTGTATTTGAGAAAAACTATGAAATGAACACCCACGAAATACTTAGTCCTGTTTAGTATATTTTAGTACCTGAAATTCACCATTATACTAAATATTTCTGAGGTCGTGTAAAGGGTAAGACTAACCAAGAGTACTTTACAGGAAACACGCGTCAACGAGGCAGGCCTACGAAACGCTGGCGTAACGATTTGGACTCGTTCCTAACCTATTATATTAGACAGGGAAGGTCCAGCACGAGAAAAAGTGGTAAAATATGGTGGGGACCTTCGCCCAACAGTGGGACAAATAACTGAAAAAAACAACGTGTAACGGAAAGGGTATATACATACCAAGAGCACGGCATCTTTGTGTGATATCAAACGATATTGGAAGGGTTTTTTTAACCCTATCTCTACATGTCCGGAAGTTATGAGAATTTTGAAAAACTGAAACAAAAACATCACTCGGAAGATATTTTAAATCGTGATAATGGCAAGTAACGTGGACACTTATTGACCTACGTAGTGCGGTGACACGTTTGTTATGATTTCAATTTAAGAAACATATGAAAACGAAATTTTGGTATCAATTCTTAGAGTATTTAATTTTGAGCTGAAACGATGTATAGTGATTCTATACCAGCTGTGTTATCTTTAGTGCTTAAGGATAGCAATAGGGTTTTTGTGACACCTTGTATAGAAAAATGCAGGCATTGGACTGCTCCTAAGGCACCAACGATCAGCCTTTTGTTGCCCTCATCAAGCGGATTGAGGCGATCTCCAATTAATCTTGGACCATAGCCACATTTCTAAGAAATCTAAAATTTGGCATTTCCTAATGATTAATTATTGGTTTATTTTAGTATCGAACGATGAATGATGAGTACCAAGAGCAGGCGCTTACAAGTATTAATGATATTATCAATTAGTTTCGTACATTATATCTATATATAAAACATTTAATTGCTTAAAGTAATAATAGGTCTATGTTAATGGGAAGTAAATTGGATATGTTAACATTAAGGTTTTGTAACGAAATGACCATGATTTTATACCAATGAGAACAAAAACCTTGCATAAAACGAAGTGATGGTAATCAAACTGGAAGTAGGATTCTGTTTGTGGTCAGGATCAAGAGACCCTTTATATAGATAGCTCAACAATGAATAATAAGCGCGCGATTCTCCATACAAATGTATTCCCCTTTTTTCTTCCTGAATAATGCCTCTAGAGTATATTTTTTTTCTCTTAAAATCAAGGCCTGCTGTAAACACTTCCCTGTCATTTTCTTTTTTGCGGCAACTAACGAGTAAAGAAAATATGACCCTCTAAAATTTTTAAAAAATGCCCTATTTTTACCGCCGTGACTAGTGGACTATCAGAAAAATTAGAAAATTCTTAAACATAAAAAAAAAAATAGGAACCTAAACATACCTACTCTTTTTTAAATGTTAGTGTAAAAAATAATTGAATCCGCTCAGTTTTCGAGGAGAAAAAGGGGAACACGAAACGTCGATCTCGTAAAAAAATTTGTGATAATATCGGTCTGACCTGTAGCTGTCCCTATCGCACACTACGAGGGCAGACTTACTGCACATCGAGACGGCAATAGTTTCTTCAAATACCTATTTTTCAAATTCCTCGAAGGCCCCGTCCCCTCTAAAGTATATAGTATGGGTAGTCCTTAATGGTGTAAGAGTAAGTATGTAAGAATCAAAATCAAATCAAAATCAAAAGCCGTTTATTTAAATTAGGCTGAGAATCAGAACTTTTCGAATTTCAAAATTACATAAGACAGTCCCCCAAAACACCCGCCCTTCACCACTTCCTATTGCTTTAGCTGGGAAGAAGAAGTGGCGCAACAAACTCCCCAGCAGATCGCCGCAGATGGCGTTCTTTTTTTCTGCCTTTCCCCATGGGAAGAAGGCGAGAGTTCATGTATGTTATTTCTGCCTATATTTATAAAAAGGAAAGAGTATTTAATTAAACAGAAAGAGCCTTTACTGGAGTATGTATTAAACATAAGTTTAAAGATGAATGTCTCCTTTGAAACCAAAGGATTTTATTTTGTAAACTTAACTAAATTGATTGATTTTCTTCATATGTATATATTTAAGTGACATTTATTTTAAAAATATGTTTGAATGTATGCATGTTCTCATACTGAATGTGTAAGTATATTTAAATTAGAGTATTATTTTATATGTGTATCTATTTTAGTATATTGTATATTTATTACTTGCACCGGCGACATCCCCATTTTATGACCAGGCTAATCACTCTCTATGCCAAGATTGCCTGGAAGAAATCGTAGAAAGCGATAAGGCCGCTGATTGTATATTTTGTAGTGTACATTGTTTTTTGTTATGTATTTTTGTGGTGTACAATAAAGTATCATCATCATCATTTCAGCTGAAAGATGTCCACTGTTGGACATAGGCCTCCCCCAATTTGGGGGGGTTTGCAATAGTCGCCACGCTTGGCAGGCGGGTTGGCGATCGCAGTATGGTGGTAAAATGTATAGAGAACGCTGCTGCCCATTCTCTAGTAAGTCCCTTAGTCGCCTTCTACGACACCCACCACGGGAAGAAATAGGATGCTGCTATTCTTTACGTCCGGCACAACACGGAACAATAAAGGATATATAAATAAAAATAAATAAATATTTTGGATTCTATGTTTTCCCTCCTAATAGAACACACGTTGTTTAAATCTGTTTTTATCTTCTCTCCTATAGCAGGTGTGCTGGAAGAGATATTTGTAGAAATAAGAAATACCTTCATAGGATTTTTCTGTTCCTTCCTTCTTGTCTGTTTATGTGTGTGCGCAAAAATGGTTGAAGAATAATAATCCTATCAATATTACATAAATCCAATTCAGAAATTAAAAACCTTGACCACTAAATCCCAAAAGCTACTTCCCCGCGCAAAATAAGCCACTTCCCACCACCACTTCCACTTCCTGTTCGCGCAGTTTTGCGCCGCAGTTCCGCGCAGGTTCAAGGCCCCTGTTACGCAAACTTCCTGACGACTGCGCCTGAGCATTTCACCTTACATCACGCGAGTAATAGTAATTGCAACAATTTATATATGTACGTATAATGGTTGCGCTTTCTTCGCTTCCTACGTTGTGATGTAATTGAACAGGAATTGGTGTGTTTTTATTGCGTTTGCGCTGGTGGAAGGACGGGATTATGGAATTAGGATAACATCATAATCTGCCTAGCCTTTTCCCAACTATTTTGAGGTCGGCTTCCAGTCTAACCAGATGCAGCTGAATACCAGTATTTTAAATAGAGCGACTGCCTATCTGACCTCCACAATCCAGTTACTGGGTAACACGATACCCCTTGGTAATACTGGTTGTCAGACTTTCGGGCTTCTGACGACCCGTAACGACTGTCAAAGATCCATGAATGACAGCCGGGACCAACGGCTTAACGTGCTTTTCGAGGCACGGAGGGGTCTTGGTATGTAAAGAAGGTCACCCATTCACGGACCAAGCGCGACAAGCGTAGCTTAATCTGATCAATCGACCCGTGCGGCTGTTATTAGAATAGAATAGAATAGAAAACATTTATTCAACACAGACACAACACAACAGCAACAAACACATAAAAAAGAGAACAATAAAATTGCAGTTAAATTGTGCTGAGCGTGCCCATACCGAAAGGGTTACCATCTCAGCATTTGCTGGGCGTCAGACACCCAGCGCTGGTTTTCAGTTGGCACCCCGCAGTGACACGGACGCAGGCAAATATACCTACATACTTGAATATTAGTAATAAAAACGTTTAATAATACGTAAATAAATAATATTAAAGTTTTTATGTGTGCCTCAAGCCTCTCAATTAGCATAATCAGCCTATAATGTTCCTACTGCTGGGACACAGGCCTCCTCTCTGCGAGAGATAGTGTCGATTAGGCCGTAATCCACCACGCGGGCCCAGTGCGGGTTGGTAGATGTCACATGTCTTAAATTTTTTGGTTCTAGGATATGCCAGTTTCTACACGATGTTTTCCTTCACCGTTTTGAGAGCAGTGGTGATATAATTTACACAAAGTAAAGCGCCCGTCTGGGGTCGATCCCCCAAACTACAACTTGTAGGGCTGTCACCACTGCTCACTTAGCCACCATTGCTGCATGGAATAAAAACACACGTTTATTATTTGTGTAGTGAATGGTGGGGCACGACCAGCACCCGCACTCGCCCTGGGACTTCTCACACTGTTTTTGACGCGCGTTCCCTACTTACTGAACCTAGTGATTCTGCTGTCGACACACGTCACCACACACCCCTGAATGCGTTCAGTAGGTACTGCTACCCAAAAGGACCTCGGGGAAATTGAGACTTCTTCAGAGATGAGGCAGAAAACACTTCTTGAACAATTCTTCTAGTCTTTTCCGCAGATTTCGGCTTGTTATTCTTCCTTGTTATTGCTTATTCGGTGGCTGAGCTGCGACTGGCTAGTGCCTTTTTTTTTGTTTGTCTTCTCGCAGTTGACCTTGAGATGCCGTGACTGCTCAACCAGACTTTCCTGTGGTGCCTTTAACAGAACTTAAATCCTCCAGCCAGGGGCGTAAAACTACTTAAATTACTAAGCGACTGCATGCTGAGGGGCGCTGTGGGGTACGGGCCTCGGCTCAGGGCGTCACTGATAGGGGGACAGCAAGTGGAGACAGGCTGGATCAAAACATTTTCATTATTATTATCAATCGGGGAACTTAACTCTACTGACTCAGCTGTGGCGCGGGCTGGGGCTTCAACGAGCAAGGGCCGGTAGGGGATGGCTAGTGCCGGCAATAGTTCGCCTTTTATCTAGGCTTTTACAGAGGCTCGGGGTTATTAGGTCAATTTTACGTGTCATTTTCCCCAAGCCAAAATCTTTGGACCCCATATTTATGTATTATTTTACACACGATCCTTTCAACTTATACAATTTGGGTTAGGTACCTTATTCAATCAGTTATTTGTTAAAAACTTTCAATTGTTTTGGGCAGGTAGCCTTGTGTAAGATGGACTCCTTTAACAAAGTGTGGTCCTAGGCATCACTGGACATAGGGAAGTGGAGGGAGAGAGAGAGCGGCACCTGCCCGCGCATCTTCGGTTTCGCTCAGCGTTCTTGGTGATTTTTATTTTTATTTTGGCACGGCTCCTAAGCTTCCTAGCGTGATTTAGAGTACCCATAAGCCGTTCTCAAGAATTAAGCTTTCAAATACCAAAAGGATTTTTCATATTTGACTTGTGCTTCTAGAGATTAGCGCGTTCAAACAAACAAACTTTTCAGCTTTATAATTCGGTAGTAAAGTTAATAAAATACCATAAAGTTGATTACTTGTTTTACAGTAATAGGCCTTGGGGTACTTCTCGATTTCAGTGTGAGTTTGTCCAGTGGGCCTAATTCTAACGCGCGGAGTAAACGCAACGTTAATTGTTCATTTAAAAAAGTAACGTTAGATGAATCAAACATTCATTCAAATTATTTACTAGTGTATGTGGTCCATTCTATATTCATTCTATATCTGATACCATGGACTCAGTAGACACATTATTCTAAAATTCTAAGCCCATCTGCATTGAATTTATTGTCGATTATAAAAAAAAATAAGCTGTTCCATACATTTTGACCGCGTATGGATTGTAATTTTATATAGAACAGTTGATATTTTTTGAAAAATGTCTACGCTCATGTCTAGAATCATGTGCTGAAATCTTGGTTACAGTTTGCGCGTCAATATCTCCCACCCTGTATACTTTTTCCACCAAAAACGATGCGACATTTAGGTTCACCCCAACCTCCGAAATAAAATTACTTATTGCAAAGTTTTTCCTCAAAACTTGTTTCAAATCTAAGACATAACGAAGCGAGTTCTATGCGATAACCTTATCACGTTTTTTACTTTTTTGAGGGATCACGAGTACTCTAAAACATAATGTCAGACTTTCATGGCTACCTCTGACGTAAGCTAGGGTGGAAATTGCGTCACGGCCAGCCCTATGACGTTATTTCATCACGTCTTTGTATATTTTAGCTGTTCAACCCTTTTTCTTAGAATGCTCTGCGTTAATCGGTGTAACAGCAAATTGTGGGGTAACAGATATTTTTAATGGTTTCTTTGAATTTGTTTCAATTGAGGTTTTGTTCAAGGTTTTTTTGCACGTTTTGGGCAAGATTAATTGAAACTCATTTTGTTAGTAATTAAATACACAACTTAAACACTTTTACATGCTGATAATGAGATAGGAGAAATCCTAAGTAATTCCTAATCCTAAAAAAAATGTGCAGCCAAACCAAAATGTCCCTTCTTTGCTATTGTTCGTCGAATTGTTGAATTGAGCTGCATTATTACCGATAAATGCGTGCACTGACTAGACAGGTCCACTCAATCTGTGTGGTTTTTTTTATCAAAAGACCATTTCAGACATCGATCTACATACCTACTCTTCAGACGATCGGACTAATATTATGACTGTTTAAAAGAGACTGCGATCCCTGAGTTTATTGTGGCCTTTCTTCTCAGAGTAGTCAGATAAGAAACGACGACACCATCTGGTTTTAAAAATATGATTGACCTGTAAATGTGTTTTTATTAGCTTACTTACTGAAATAAAATCATGAACACTTATCCTAAATAAAACCCTAATTCCGTATACCTTCCGAGCAAGAGTGAACCGGTATCTAGATACTGGGCACGCTCGTTCCATCATAAAACTCATCCATCGCTTTTCATCAAGCGTTATCGAGATCAAGAGCAGGCCGGAGACATTTCCTAACTATGTTGAGATTGGCGTTCAGTCTAACTGGGCCTCAAGTCTGCTATTACAATAGTGTCAGAATGGTCTATCATTGATTTCATAATTGTTGATATTGACAAGTTTGGTAATCTACTAACAAAATGGCGTCATTATGACTTTCCAATGGTCAGCCACTGACACTCCATTGAAAGAAATGGCATTTATTGGTAATCTCGTACATCATGACAAATGAATGACTGACTTAATTTACGAACTTCCTACTACTTTAGATTGCATAAAACACTAATAAATAATATGTAAAAATATATATAAATGAAATCTGGCATGAATAAATGTTCCAATTTAGTAGTAGTTTTTCGAAAAACCTTTCTACTAACGAGTTTTATAATAATGGCAATACGAAAATGCCATTATGACACAATTCTATTACGAGACCATTGACTGACCAATGATCGACCATTATGAATTTAGCAGATTACGAACTTTTAGCAAAATTACCAATGAATGACAATGGGATCGTGTTGGAATGACGAATTTATAAAAATAGCAGACTAAGGCCCCTGGATGCAGGTGAATACCAGGATTTTACATGGAGCAACTGCCTGTCTGACCTCCACACAGTTAATACGATACTCATTGGTAAGTGTAAGACTCATTGTTAGACCTACCTTCCCAAATTCACTTAGACAAATAGTATCGAGAGAGCAGTGGTGGTCCAGTGGTAAAAGCGGCAACTTACGAGGTCATACGTTCGAACCCAAACCGGCGCTTTACTCTGTGTAAATTGTTTCATCACCACAGCTCTCAAAACGTTGAAGGAAAACATCGTGAGGAAACTGGCATGTCCTAGAACCAAAAAATCGAAGACATGTGCCATCTCTACCAACCCACACTGGGCCCACTCCCTCTCACAGAGAGGAGGCCTGTATCCCAGCATTGGGAACAATATAGGCTGATTATGAAATAAAATCGACGTCAAAATGTGGTTAATTATGTAGTAGGCCATGCCTTTTTTATCGAATGCGTCATACTGTTACTCAAGAACAATAACCAGGATAAGTTTATGCTAATTTCGTAACATTTATCCTGGCTGTTGTTTGCTTACTTTTATGCTTACAGGATAGTGGAAAGAATTATTTAAAGGATACAGGTTTGACATCATTGGAAAAAGGATAACTTTTTTTTTTTTTTAACTTATGCACAACAAATTATTTCAATTTTATCTTAATTAATTTCAATTAAATTTTTCATTTTAATCAATTTCAATTTATTTTAATTCAATTCTAATTTATTTTAATTTAATGTCTACTAATTTATTTCAATTTAATTTTAATTAACTTCTGATTTCCTCGCGACTAACATAGTTTTTTAAGATAATGTTATACTAACAAAATATGGACAATTAATAGTCTGAAATAAACGATTTTTATTTTATTTATTAGTCATTTTGGAAAAATAAATGTTTTTCTCATTTATAACTACACTAGATTCCGCCCGCGGCTTCGCCCGCGTGGAGGTCGGAAATTATCCCGCGGGAACGTACTACCGGGATAAAAAGTATTCTTTGTGTTAATCTAAGTTATAATCTATCTGTGTGCCAGATTTCATCCAAATCCGTTCAGCCGTTGTTGCGTGAAAGAGTAACAAACATCCATCCATCCATACTTACAAACTTTCGCGTTTATAATATTAGTAAGGATTTCTCATTTATAATTACATCAATCAATCTGTCTTGTATTTTTCCATCTATCATGGGGTGTCGCTTCATGTACCTACAATACTGGTAGGTGTTCAGCTGCATTCAGTTAAATTGGAAGCCGACTCCTACATAGATGGGAATACGCCAGGCAGATTGATATTCGACACCTAAATCCGCGATTAATAATAGGTCCAACTTGATCAATGGCTAATCTTTTCCTCACGGCATATATTTTTTTTTCTAGCTGGGAAATCGTCAAATAACTTCTCCTGCTTTGGCTGGAGTAGGAGAGCGTGTCAGACTTTTATTGACTAAGACCTAACCGTGTTCCTTCAGTTGCCTGTGTGCCAGGGGCCACGGTGTATCTCTTTCGAACAACCCGCACCCCTGGCAGAAGAAAACTCAAGTTAATCATCATTATTGAAGTAAGTGTAAGTCCTTTCGAAGTTCATCATCAATCTGCCTAGTGTTTGCCCAACAATCTAGTCTTCGGCGTCCAGTCTAACGGGAAGCAGCTGAATACCAGTATTTTACATGGAGTGACGTCCTATCTGACCTCCACAACTCAGTAACTGGGTGATATTCCTTGGTAAGACTGGTTGTCAGACTTTCTGGCTTGTGACGACTGTCATCTATCCACAAAGCCGGGACCAATGGCTTAATGTGCATTCCCAGGCACGAAGGAATATCGGTATGTAAAGATGGTCACCCATCCACGGATCAACCCTGGCAGGCGTAGCTTAACCTGATGGATGAACCCCGAGTGGCTGTTACTACATAGCCTCGAGTCCAAGTGCAAAATGAAGGCATTTTAAACAACGTACTATACTTTATTTAAAATTTTAAATGAATTGTTCCAATTTTAATTTCAGCATGTTTTAAATTAAAACTGAACCCTTTCCTGAGGGCAAAACGCTACAGGCATGAAACAGAGGTGTGGTGATACTTTTTTTTAAGCTTTTTTTCTTTCTTTTGCATTCAGCCAATGATCTTGTAAGGGTCGCAGGAGTCCGCTGGATGCGGGAGGCACAGAACCGATCGAAGTGTCGGAGCTTGGGGGACGCCTATGTCCAGCAGTGGACGTCTTTCGGCTGAAATGATGATGAATGAATGATTATGATGATTTATATCCGTATAATAACAAACAAACAACGTAAAACATACAAAATCAATCATAACATAATAACTACAAACAAAACGAACATTTTCACGCGCGGTGCGCAAGCGCACACATATACGCGCGCACGTCAATTCAATTCCAGATGTTACGCAACAGGAAAGCGGGGGGGTGTGACTGGAAAGTGAAAGCGGGGTCGATGACCTGCCTGCACCGAATGTCAATGCGAAGTTGAAAGGGGGAAGGAGGGGGAATTGGGTTACGTTACGAGTTTCTAATTTTCCGTTCATTGATGTGGGCGTTGGCAGTTGTGGGATTAGGAGTTAAGTATTTTTGGGATCTGGTTGAAGGTGTGGATAGGCAAGTATGTATTATAGATGTCGGCTAAAGGCAGGAAACTTAACAGCATGTTGATTCTGTAACCATCTCACCGCGTGAAGTGAGCGTGGAGCGACCTGTCAGTGTCACCCCACTGATGTTAGAGATTGACCAAGTGTTAGGTGTAATGACACTGACAGTTCACGCCACGCTCACTTCACGCGGTGAGATGGTTACAGAATAGCAATGCAGTTATCATTATTACATAACATAATCATCCAGTAATGTACCCACTGCCGGAACATAGGCCTCCTCTAGGTGAGGGACTGGGCCGTAATCCACGACGCGGGCTCAGCGCGGTTTGGTAGACGTCACATATGTCTTCGAATTTTTGGTTCTAGGACATGCCAGTTCTCTCATGATGTTTTCCTTCACCGTTTTGAGTGCAGTGGTGATGAAATAATTTATACAAAGTAAAGCGCTTTTCTGGGTTCGAACAGACGACCTACAACTCGTAAGTCGCAGCCGTAACCACTGGGCCATTACTGCTCCTGATCATGCTTGACAACTTATAATTTTGCAACCGTTTTAAGTTTTAGGCATACAAGTTTGGATAGTGTTTATATCCATTTTTAACCGACTTCAAAAAGAAGGAGGTTATCAATTTGACATGTTTATATACAGGAAAAGTTTTATTCAGTGCGCAAACTTTAACCATGAATTCAGCATACCATTCTAGACCCCCCAACGAAGAAATTTGCAATACCTACGCGGTCAAAATGTATGGAACAGCTGCTTTTTTTTTGTATAACCGACGAAAAATTTCTGCGCTGGGGGTCTAGAATGATATGCTGAATTCATGGTTACAGTTTGCGCACTGGATAAAAACTTTTCCTGTATATATTTTTTTTTTATGTATGTACGGGCATAACTCCGTCATATATAGACGGATTTGCAAAAGGCGGTGACTAAAAATTCAAATACATATCCAAAGTCACCGACTTCCGAAGTTAAAGTTTTTTTTCACTTTGTTGTGTTTTTTCCGGAAATCGGTTGTTTTTATTGATAAGAATGGAAAAGGAAACTTAAATTTAATTAATAATTTGGATAAAGTATAGTCTACTAAGTACCACTGTTCTTCTAAAATGTATTTTTTTCAAGTTTGCATGAACATAACAGTAGCTGAAGGTATTTAAACATAAAGCCCAGCCGTATCGGCACAGCACTACCTAATATGCAATTAGCACTAATTAGTATTACTACAGGTATTGCAATCCAATACCTGCGTGCAAGTTTGCAGTGTGTTCATAACTGACTACCAACTATCTGACTGATATGTTTAACGTCCTTACCAACAGTTTTTTAAAGATATGGCTGCAATTAGAACATTTAAAGAATCAAAAGAAATAGGCCAAATACGGCCTAAGAGAACTTTAACTAACTAGAATTTTCTCAGCTATTTCGCGGCTAGTTATAGACAGCAGAAAGTCTGAGTTTAACCTTTAAGAAGCGGATCAAATCAAAGCTTCACATTTTGTTAATTATGGAATTAGATATTCTAAGAATAGACTCTTTTCAAACTTAAGATGGAAGCACCATCTTATATCTGCGGGCTACCCGCCCGTATAGTCCCAGATGTAGTTTAGTATGAGCCATTAATTTCCCACTGCTGGGCAAACATCTCTGTCCAGAGCTGCCATCTTAAAGGAGTCCAGCTTATCCCGCCATCTCCGTCTGAGTCTGCCGCGAAGTCGTTTGCCACTAAGCGGGACCCACTGGCTCGTAAGTTTGTCCTCGAATGTAGTGAACATTAATTATGTAGTCTTCTTAGCCAACTCAGGACGTCTATCCTCATAAATAAATGCATAAGAACCAAATATTTTCGTTCAACTTGACATTGAAACCATACCATCTATCTCCGGTAGTTATAACTGCCAACTAAACGTTTCTAAACGAGGTGACCGCAATTCGAAGCCGGCGAAATGAGAAAGCGACCTCGAATGCATGTCTATGTTGCTAGCTGCATAACGGTACACTCCATTGTCCAGGGCTGCTACTAGACGTGCGTTCTGATCCGGGAGTCATCATCATCATCATTTCAGCTGAAAGACGTCCACTGTTGGACATAGGCCTCCCCCAAAAGAGGGGTTTTGTCATAATCGCCACGCTTAGCAGGCGGGTTGGCGACAGCAGTATGGTGGTAAAATGCATAGAGAACGCTGCTGCCTATTCTGTAGTAAGTCCCTTGGTCGCCTTCTACGACACACACAGGAAGAAATGTGAAGGTGCTATTCTTTTACGTCCGGCACCACACGGAACGATCCAGGAGTGGGAGAAGGGTAATATGTCAGGATGTACTGGATGGAAATGCCCAGGAGGAGGCGCCCTAGAAGGACATTAGTGACCTTATTGGTGATGTTCTTCAGAAAGGTCAGGTACGTAGTGCGTGTATGACCAGATGTATGAACATAAACAAGGCAAAAAAAGTATGTGAGCATCGAAGCAGGTGGCCGCTGTAACTAGCCATTGAAAAAACATCTCTTTGTCATAGGGGTAACAAACAGTCCGCTGTGCAGGGTCTGCATGGAAGACGACGAGACAGCGGCTCATGTGCTGTTAAACTGCCCGGTGGTCGCTAATTACTAGGCAAAATACTTCGGTATCCCAGGTACCCTACGTGAGATTGTCAGCAACAACAAGACGTTGCTGGCCTTTCTCGAGGAGCTGGGGTGGATCGAATAACCGATTCTCCCACCCGTACGCAAAATACGCGCTTTGACGTGGAGTTGCGGATAACAGCCCGTTTTACCTATTACCTATTATCGAAGCAGGTGGCGTTCTATAGTTTTCGCCTAACCTCATTGGAAAAAGGCGTGAATTTAAGTATGTATGTACCAGATTTTCACTTGTGGGTAAGTTCTGGGACGACATCATTACGATTGTCATTGACAGGGTAAGAAAAACACGTCAGAAATTAACTCCTTTCAATTTCTGTTTAGTCGTGATGAATTCAGGATTAAAACTGCCATGGAACCAGCAATTTAAATACCTGTCACTAAAACAGGAAAATCACTTCCTTGATTTCTTTAAAAAGAGTGAGTGCAGAGTCTGCACTGACACTGTGCTTGGGCAGGATCTTTGAATACCATCAGATATTTTTTTTGCAGGTATATGAAGAGTGTACTTCACACGCTAGGACATACTTTCCTTTCTGCCTTTCATACACAACCACATATACTTACCTATTTTGTTTAATATCATTTAAGTTTTGTATTTTGTTCAAAATAATTTTAATTTCAAATTTTAATTTAGATTTTTTTATAATTGGTTTCAATTCATTAACTATTCTGATATTCTCAGTACACCAGTTATAAACAGAATTATTTATCACAAATCAGCAGCGTGTGGTCCGCTTCCAGTCTAAACGGAACACCAGCCGCTGTGTACCAGTATTTTACCACTAGACCTCCACAACCCAGTTACTGGGTAACACTATACCCCTTGGTAAGACTGATTGTCAGACTTTCGGTGTTCTGCCTACCCGTAACAACTGTCAAAGATCTACGAATGACAATTGGGACTAACGGCTTCACGTGTTTTCTGAGGCACGGAGGGGTATTGTTAATTAAAGATGCTCACTCATTCCGTATGGTGCCGAACGTAAAAGAATAGCACCATCGCATTTCTTCCCGTGGGTGTCATAAAAGGTGACTAAGGGGCCAGAGAATAGGCAGCAACGTTCTCTATGCATTTTACTACCATACTGCGCCAACTCGCCTGCCAAGCGTAGCGATTATGGCAAAACCCCCCTTTTGGGGAATGCCTATGTCCAGCAGTGGACGTTTTTCGGCTGTAATGATGATGATTATGATGACTCATCCACGGACTAATTCATAAAAAATACGACGAAGTAAAGGCCGTGGGAATCCGGGCAGTGCTGGACCGGTCATAGTTGCAATATCCAGCAGTGGAGGCGTTTCAGCTGATGACGATAAAGCAAATACATATTTATATCCGGGCTGCTCTTATCAGTGGCAGCCCTACGATTGTGTTGTATGATATTATGTTGGTACGTCTGTAGTTAGATTACGGGCGCATTTCTCCTCGCGAGGTCATCAGTTATTAGCTGTCTGCGCTGTCACTAATCCGGCACAGTTTTATGTATGTACCAGGAACCTATGTCAATCAGCCCAGTCTTGTCCCAACTAAACTGGGGTCGGCTTTCAGTACAGAGCTGTCTCAAACTTCCATACCCTCTTTTCCCTTCTGTTTTTATGCGAAAACAATTGGAATTAGAGTACAAACATACATACATAATCAGCTTATAACGTTCCCACTGCTGGAACACACGCCTCCTTCCTTCAAGAAGTAGTGGGCCGTTATCCACCGCTCGGGTCCCGTGCGGGTTGGTAGATATCACTTGTTTTCAAAGTTTTGGTTCTACGATTTAGGCCGGTTTCCTCCCGATATTTTCCTTCACCGTATTGAGAGCTGTGGTGTTGAAATAATTTACACTAACTAAAGCGCCTGACTAGGTGCGGACCTACGACCTACAACTTGTAAGTCGCGGCTGTTACCTCTGGGAAAACAAAGGATTTGATCAATGAGTAGACTGTGGTAATAATATCACTCTAAATGATCTGAAGGCCAATTCTCGTAATTAAAAACGTTCACAATCTAGTCGCAGTCTCATCTCAGCGACAATCAAATGTCAAAAACTTGTCAAAAATGTATGGAAACTAGAGGTATTTTTGACGGATTGAGACTGAGATCAGACTGTGAACGTTCTTAAAATTACGAGAATTGCCCCTCTGTCTCTATGCTGGACAAAGGCTGGCAAGACAGAAAATCTTATGATTGAAAACTAAACTAAACTTAAGTGAATTTGCGTTTAAATTAAAAGTATATTTATGTAAGTGGATCTTCTAAGACCCATTTGCGCGTCAATATTTTTAACCGACTTCAAAAAGAAAGAGGTTATCAATTCGACAAGTTTATATTTTTGTTATGTATGTTCGGGCATAACTCCGTCATTTATAAACGGATTTGCAAAATATATTTTTTTGTTCGAAAGGGGTTTATCCCGAAATGGTTCCATTTAAATATCATATAGCTCTGATGCTGCATTTCGGACACAGACAACGGAGCTCTTCAAAAAATGACAGCAAATCCACCGCGATTGCTGCTATCGCATAAATATATATTGTTTTGACCAAGGTTGATGAATTTTCGAATTGGCATAGGGTAGGTACTCTATCTAAGAAGTGAAAAATAAAAACTTCTTCCAAAAAAGAACAACCGACTTCCGGAAAAACACTACGAAGTCAAATATAACTTTAATTTCAGAAGGCGGTGACAAAAAACTAAAATACTTATCCAAAATCACCGACTTCCGAAATTAAAATTATTTTTCACTTTGCAGTGTTTTTCCGGAATTCAGTTGTTTATTTTTTTTTTAAGTTTTTTAATTTCCTATCTCACTAATCCCTGAGAAGAAATTCCGAAACAAACGCAGGTGTCATGGTCTCTTTTAAAAATCTAAACACTATATTATTAGGGTTGTATGTAAGTTTTACAAAACAGGGCCATGTCCAGAAGGGCGTTATGAAGAAACAGCCATTGCAGCTTAGAGCTGACCGGTCTCAACTGACGGCATGCATGCATCAGTCATCGTCGTCATACTGAAATAGATCCGGGTGATGTCATTCTTACTAGTATAAGCATGCATAGTTGCATGGCACGCGCTTTTTAACCGACTTCAAAAAGGAGAAGTTTATCAATTCGGTATGATTTTTTTATGTATGTTCGGGCATAACTCCGTCATATATATAGGCGGATTTGTAAAATTATTTTTTTGTTCGAAAGGGATTTATTCCGAAATGGTCCTATTTAAATTTCGTACTAGATCTGATGATGAGTGTCTGAGACAAATAACGGAACTCTTCAAAAAATGACAGCAAATCAACCGCGATTGCTACTATCGCATAAATATGAATGTTTTGATTTGATTGACTTTGAAAATACACCAAAGTTGGTGAAATTTTAAATTGGTGCGGGATAGGTACTATAACTAAAAAGTGAAAAAATAAAACACTTTTTTAACATTTTCCAAGAAAAAAACAACCGACTTCCGAAAAAACATTACTAAGTGAAAAATAACTTTAATTTCGGAAGGCGGTGACAAAATATTTAAATACAAATCCAAAGACACCGCCTTCCGAAATTAAAGTTATTTTTCACTTTGTAGTGTTTTTTCAGAAGTCGGTTATAGTTTTTCTACGCCAGGTTTATCATTGGTTGCATATTCATCTGTCTATGTAGCCTGTTCGGTTCGTCCTTGGGGCTGCTTGCCAATTACTCTCATTATAAAAAAGTACATACCTCCAGTCTCTATTACAAAAGATATTCATCAGATCAGGATAAAATTTAAGTCTGTGCGCACTCTATTTGTTAAACTATTATTTTCTTTATGCTTAAGGGTAGCCAGCGGAATTGAAATTTCCTTAAGCTGTATTACTGAACAAAATATAATTCACGACCGTGGGGGCGTCCATTAATTACGTGAGGCATTTAGGAGGTTAACCCCCTCCGGGTTCGAATCGAATCTCACCCAATCTCACGTGGGGTCTCGGCAAATAACACGTACCTAACTTATATTTTTTTCCGCAAACAAAACAATGTAACATTACGAGAAAACCGGGTTAAATTAAGTAAAACATGTTTTTCCGCCAATATCTATAAATCCTACAAAATAATATTTATCGCGGTTATGCTAAAGCCACAAAGTAGCACAGTAGCTCCTCGATGGTTAAACCGCCACCGGCCAGCCAAGCCAGCCAAATGCAACGCATAAATCCAAATAAGCACAGATTAACGTTTTCACACTAAAAACACGTATTTGAAATATCTCACGTGAGATTATGAGGGTCGAGCCAAATCTCACGACATCTCACCAGAGTGGGGGTGGGGGTAGAAAAATCACTAAAATTGCTTCACGCAATTAATGGACGTCCCCTAACAAATATGACTTATTTTTTTTTAGAGGGTGGGAAATCATTAAATAACTTCTCCCGCTCTGGGTCCCCCAGGCTCCTCCACTGCGACCGGCCTTGTGCTTCCCACATCTAGCGGATTCCCGCGGCCTTCACAAGGTCATCGAGCCACCTTGTGGAAGGCCTTCCCACTCTACGTCTTCCGGTACGCGGTCGCCACTCCAGAACCTTTCGGTCCCATCGGCCATCTGTTCTGGAATTAAATGAACTGGTAGGAAACTTGGAGGATATCATGGTTTAGAGTGTCCATGGAGTTTCTTGCCCGTTCTTCTTTATATGTACCTACTACGCTTTGGAATGGGCAACTAGCTTCATCATTCCGAGTCTTTGACAATTCAAAAGTGCCTGTAGTTGGTTTATCTGAAATAAATGCTTTGAGTTTGAGTTAAGTTTGAGTTGAGTTTGAGTTGAGTTTGAGTTGAGTTTGAGTTGAGTCTGAGTTGAGTTTGAGTTGAGTTTGAGTTGAGTTTGCGTTTAATTAAAATGTAAATATATACGGCTACCCTGGAACATCCAACTTAACGGTATCATGAAGACGGCTACTACTAGCATAAGGATCATCCAAATCGGTTTGAAAATGCTAGATATATAAAAATTATAATATTATAATTGCATTAGACAGGGTGCTACCCCATCGAAGCGCAAACTGAAACCATGAATCCAGCATAATATGATTCTAGACTCGCTATCGTTGATGATCAAAAACAAATCCGCTGTTTCATGGGCTGATGATGCTATAGCCAGTTCTTGTTGAAAGCAATCTGGAGGATTTTTTTGCTAGCAACAGCATAGCCACCCGCCCTCAGAACTAAGTGCATATCCTATACAGGATGGCAAGGACATCACTTATCAAAATAAAATCCACTATTACATAGAAAAGTGCAATACCCACGCGATCAAAACGTATGGTAGATTTTTTTTTCACCTCGTAACCTCGGAAAGCTTCTGTTTGTCATGCGAAATTTGCGTGCAAAAGTGCATTTTATCCGCTAGGGTGAAAAGAGTTTTTGTAATTCGAACCCTTCTAGTCAATAATTTTCTTTACTGCCAGTCCACTGACAATGCTTTGATACTTATTTAATCTCAGTGCGCTAACCCCATTTTTAGAAGAATCGCACTGCCCAGTTCGACAACTGCATGAAAAAAGACTTTTACATTTATTGTCTCTATTCAATTTCCATCATTTGGTTTGTTTTTTGATAAAATCGTTAGAAATCATAAAATATGAGCGAGTCCAGCAACGACGAAGATATAAATTTAACATGCAGAGTTAGTAGTACAAGTGGCACACAATGCCGAATTGAGTTATCTTGCGGAAAAATCGCGCAAAATGTACATAATGTCACATGTGCAACCTGTTTTTTTTTCAGTGATAGGCTTTGTGACGATCAATATTTCTGTGCTAGTGTCAAGTTGCACTTTTGAGTTTTTAGGGAGAAAAAAAATAAAAACGAAAATCTGAAAAAAATATTACTCGGTATCCGGAGGTGATTTTCCAAAAATTAAAACTGGAAAATATGAGCCCAAAGATGTTCTATCAGATTATATTTTTATAAAATAAATATCTTGGACAGTTACGTTTTCAGAGTTTATTGTAATTTTTTAAATGAAAAGATCACCTAAACTTCATGATTTAAATAAAGAAAAGTATTTGAAATGGACACGTGGGTGTTTTACTCGTGCATTATAAATGCGTCCCTTGATCGATAAATACCATAATCAGCAGAGGGTTTTTTTTTTGTTGATCAAATGGAACACTGTGTGCTGGTCCCTGGACACTGGCGTAAGGCGTCTTCTCTGTGAGAGGAAGTTGGCTGTAATCCACCGCGTAGGCGCAGTACGGGTTGGTGTATGTCACATGTCTTGGAATTTTTGGTTTTAGGACATTTCCGGAAGATGTTTTCCTGCGCCGTTTTGAGAGAAGTGGTGATGAAATAATTTACACAAAGTAACTTGCCTGACTGAGTTTGAATCCACGACGTATAAACGCATAAGTCGGGGCCCTTATTGGTGGGTCACCACTGCTCTGCTTATTTGTGAAAAAATTCTCTTGGGACATTTTCAAACGAAAATAACTGAACAAGAAACTCACGAACTGCTGGAACCTAATAATCTCTATCACATCAATATTAATCCTCGCGTGTGGATATACCAGAACACTGAATATTAATAATCAATTAAAATGAACAAACTGCTGAATAAATCACTGTTAATAAAATTTTCATTGTATTGTCTAATGACAGATGGCAGTATTACTTATGTTAATGTCTGTCGTAATGTGGCGGCATTGGGCCGTAGCGAGGAAAGTGAGGTGCGTAGGAAAAGTGGTGAAAAGTTAGAATACTTCCCGCGCTTGCATTCTCACGAGTGTGCGTGTGCGCATAGAAAGATGTCGGATAGTAGGAAGCTATAATTTTTGTGAGTGTAGTAACGTAGACACAGGAAAATGTATTTATAGTTGGATGTGGTTGTAAGTTTATTTATTAATTATCAATACAAAAATTAAATAGCCTTTTATTTCTTGACGTATGAATAAAAATAATTATGCTGCCACATAGAATCATAATTTAACATTCGATTTTTTTAGTTGTCATAAATTTTTACTTTACCTACGTACCTAATATATTTTTTATCAAAAAGGTAAGTATTATATATTTAATTTAAGATAATATTTTTTTTAAATATTAAGTTAAGTACAGTTTTTTTTTTAGTACCTAAATGTATTAGGCTGGATAATATAGTAATCAGTAACAAAATTTATTATTTTTTCTAAAAAAGTAAAAAACAAAATTAAGCTGAAGAGGCCTGTGTTCATCAAGGGTACCTAAGTTTACTTGAATAGATAAGTAGAGAGTGAAAAACTACCGTTAGATACTTCTTCAGATACATAAATATAGCATCACTATTGCTCATCGCTGTCACTACAACACAAACCCACCCATATTAACATCAGTAAATCTTTACTAATTCCACACAATTCTCACAGCCTTATCCCCCAGGTTTAAAGTCCAAAATCGCATGATTCTAAATAACGGTACTACTTTGAATGATGATCAATTATCACGCTAGAATGACGTGACTTACTGTTCCGATTTTATATGGGTTTATAGTTTATTTAACGGTTTAACGAATAGTTTAGTTAATTTCTGTAATCGGCTTACGGTTGAGCAGATATTTGTGACATTTCGCTGCTGATGATTAGATCCTACAAATTTTATTAGTGTGTAAGTTTGTACGTTTGCATGTTTGTCACTCAATCACGCAAAAACGGCTGAACCGATTTGGATGAAATTTGGCACACAGATAGTTTATAACCTGGATTAGCACATAGGATACGTTTAATCCCGGTAGGACGTTCCCATGGGACAATTTCAGACCATAACGCGGACGAAGCCGCTGGTAAAAACTAGTTTATAATATTAGGTCTTTACCTATGAAATTGCCGTTTTGCAGTACTGGCCATTTCAAATCAAAATAATTTTTGTTTGGGTAAGAATTCTAATTTCAAATTAATTTTATTTTAAAAACATGGATTTTTTTTTCCAAAAGTAGTCATTTGTTTATTGATTAGTGTTACATTTTCATCGCATTTCAATCTTTTTCGTCATCATGGATACGTTAAAAATTCGAGTAATTATGGAATATGAGTACCGTCGTGGCAGCAACGCGGCACAAGCGGCACGCAACATCAACGACGTTTACGGAGCTAACACTACAAACCAACGCACCACCTGTTATTGGTTTGCTCGCTTCCGTTCTGGAAATTTCGACCTGAAAAATGAACCTCGCGGTCGTCCGAAGACTTTGGTCGACAATGACGAATTAAAGGCGATTGTGGAAGCTGATGATACACAATCTACGGCTGAATTAGCAGCAGCTTTCGACGTTAGCGTCAAAACAATATTGGTCCATTTGCGTCAAATTGGCAAGGTAAAAAAGCTTGACAAATGGGTGCCCCACGAACTCAATGATCGTCAGCGCGAAGTACGCGTCGAGACGTGCCTTGCACTGCTCAACAGACACACAAATGAAGGAATTTTGAACCGCATTGTTACCTGCGATGAAAAATGGATTCTGTTTGATAACCGCAAGCGCTCAGCAAGTTGGTTGGATCCTGGTTCAGCACCTAAACAATGCCCTAAACGAAAACTTACCCCTAGAAAAGTGATGGTCACTGTTTGGTGGTCTAGCGCCGGTGTGATTCATCACAGCTTCTTACCAAACGGGGTGAGCATTACTGCAGATGTGTACTGTGAAGAACTGAACACAATGATGGAGAAGCTGGCACATCTCCAACCAGCATTGGTCAATCGCTCGTCTCCGCTGCTCCTGCACGACAACGCGCGACCTCATACTGCACAGCAGACGGTCTCCAAGTTGCAAGAACTGGGGTTGGAAGCTCTCCGTCATCCGCCCTACTCACCAGACCTTGCGCCTACAGACTACTACTTTTTCCAGAATTTGGATAACTTCTTGGCGGGAAAAAAATTCAATACCCGAGAGGCAGTACAAAATGCCTTTGAAGAATTTGTTGCCTCCCGTCCAGCTGATTTTTTTAAGAAGGGCATCAATAAACTGCCACTGCGATGGCAAAGATGCATTGATTGCATGGGTGATTACTTCGATTAATACAAATAAAAAATACATGAAAAAAATTCGTTTAAATTTTTTCATACAAAACGGCAATTTCATAGGTAAAGACCTATTAATAGTTGACGCTGTTACCATTATTTTTCCCAATCATATAGTAGGTATCTACATAGGAGGGGCTCGTGGTTAAGTAATATTAGCCACGCAGGTTGGTAGTTAAGCTACGTTTGCCGCGGTCAGTCCGTGGAAGGGTGGTCTTTACATACAGATACCTCTCCGTGCCTCGGAAAGCACGATATAAAGCCGTCGTTCCCGGCTGCCATTCTTGTATCTTAGTAAGTCGTTACGGGTCGTCAGAAGCCTGAAAGTCAGACACACAGTCTCCAAGGGGTATGGTGTTACCCAGTCGCTGGGTTGGGGAGGTCAGATAGGCAGTCACTCCATGTAAAATACTGGGTGTTCAACTGCATCCAGTTAGATCTTGGCCTGAGCTCCATCTTGGCTAGCAATAGTATAGCCACCCGTCCTTAGAAACTGAGAGCATATCCTATACAGGATGCCAGGGACAAAAACGTGCAAAATGAAATCATGAATTCAGTACATGATTCTAGAGCGACCATAAAAAAAAAATAGTTTAAAAAACTAAAAAACACGCTTTAAAAACTAAACTAAAAAAGGAGAAAATAATTTAATTCAATTAAAAAGCGTGGGGTGCTTTTTGAGGTATTTTTATAATCAATTAATGTCAAGCACCCCACGCTTTTTAATTGAATTAAATTATTTTCTCCTTTTTTAGTTTAGTTTTTAAAGCGTGTTTTTTTAGTTTTTTAAACTATTATTTATTTTATATTTTTTAGTTCTGCTAACTACAAAAACGTGTTTTTTTTTTGTTTTTTTTTTTCTAATTTTTTTTTTTAATTATTGAATTGTCATCGGCCCTCGGCAAGTTTACAAAGTTTCAATGAAATCTGACCGTTTAAAGTGGGTCAAAATCGCGCTCAAAGGAGTCGGTTACATACAAACAAACAAACATACAAGTGAAGCTAATATAAAGCGTGTAAAAAAATGTGTTTTATAGAAAAGTGCAATACGTACGCGGTCAAAATGTATAGAACAGCAAATTTGTTTTTAAATAAACGTTGAAAAGGTGTTTGTGCCCGGCACCCTAATTGCGTAACACACGATTAATCATAATCGGTCTCATTTTGACAGTTCAACAATATTCATTGCGTTATTTTACGTTGTTGAACAGACACATTTTTCGAACATATGGAGCAATGGTTTAGCCATCTGTTTCAAAACGAAACAAATTATGATGAATCGTGAGTTACGCAATTAGGGTGCCGGTACAGAATCATGTAGGTACTGAATCTATGGTAGCCGTTACACCACTACAGGATGAAAACTAATAAAACCACCAAAACATGGTTTAAACATATTTTATTAATTTATTATTTCCTTAAAAGATCTGCAAAATACGTCAAACGTAGAATACCTATAGATTAAAAAGACCTTAAGACTTCTGAGACAAAATCTAATATTTTTACACAGGAAAACCACACGTTTCCACTGTGTCAAGTATTTTGGTTTGGGGATGTACCAAAGATCGAATAAATTAGGAAGGAATTCGAAAAACTATTTTTATGTGGATCCAAAGCAACACTTGTATTTTTTTTTTAAACCGACTTCCAAAAAACCCTACAAAGTGAAAAATAACTTTAATTTCGGAAGTCGGTGTCTTTGGAGCTGTATTAAATTTTTTTGTCACCACCTTCCGAAATTAAAGTTATTTTTCACTTTATAGTGTTTTTTTGGAAGTCGGTTGTTTTTTTTTTGGAAAAAGTTTTTATTTTTCACTTTTTAGTGGTTCACATGTGCTTACCCCTTCACAGCATACCGGCGTGATGTTATGTTATGAACTGGTGTAAGCAATAGACAGAGATGAGATTTCAGCAATCCCAGTCCATTTGCTATCATTTATTGAGGAGTTCCGTCGCCTATTTCCGAAGTTCTTCATCAGATCTTCACCAAATTGAAATGGGACCACTCCGAGAAAGTACTCTTCCAAAAAATACCCAAATCGCTTCAAGTGTGCCTAGTAAATTTGAAGATTTCTCTCTATTTCTCCAGGATCCCATCATCAGATCCTGACTTGAGGATCATGTCATCACCACCTGGGAAGTATACCTTTTCAAACAAAAAAATAATAATCCAAATCGGTCCAGCCATCTTCGAGTAATCGGGGAACATACATAAAAAAAAATTGAAAAAAAAAAAAAGTTGCCGACGAATTAATAACCTCCTCCTTTTTGAAGTCGGTTAATAAAAATATCACTATACCTACTAGGTATATCAATCGCACCGTCGAGTTATCCGCGAAAAGTGGGACTAAGCCTGTCCCGCGCGGGAATAAAAATCGGGACGTTGCCCACCAAAATCGGGACGTCTGGCCACGCTGGTTTCCATACATGAAACTTTTTTCTTTATTTCTAAGCGCCGCACCGTACATAAAGAGCCAGCCTTCGCTCGCATAGAAACAATGATGACTTTGACACTGCAGCTCTCTATGGCCCATGGCGCTTACAAAAATGGCCGCCATTGTAAGTTCGCGGCAATAGGTCAAAGAAAGTGTCATCCATAGTTACACACCATGACACGTAATAGTAATAAATTGAATTATGTTTGTGTCGTCACACTTTTATTTGACAAGGCGAGCAGAACTAGAGGTTAACAACCTGTTGAGTTATCACCTGCCTATCCTTTTCCCCACTTTGTTGGGGTCGGCTTCCAGTCTAACCGTATGCAGCTGAACACCAGCATTGCACATGGAGCGACTGCCTATCTGACCGCCACAACCTAGTAACTGGTTAATACGATACCCCTTGGTAAGGCTTGTTCAAAGATACACAAATGACAGCCGGGACCAACAGCTTAACGTGCTTTCTGAGGCACGGAGGGGTCTTTTATGTAAAGATGGTCACCCATCCACGGACCAACCGCGGCAAGCGTAGCTTAACCTGATCGATCGACCCGTGCTGCTAATATTATTTAGCCACAGGCCCCTCAACAACCTGTCTAGTTAACAGGATATTTTGACAGGTTCCTATAAGTTATCGATCCTTCTTGAAATGTAAAAAAAATAACCTATAAGATTTAGGAGTTTTTTGCACGAAACTGGTACAAAGTAATCCAAATCTGGACGAGACAAGGAGTCGTTGTTTTTAGGTACGAATATAATTTTATTAGGATTTAAAAAATTAAATTTCTTGGCTGAAAACATGGTTTTAAAAGTTAGGCTTATGAAATAATAATGATTAGGTAAGTACTTTATATTCTGAATGCTTGAATTTTCTTCAAATAAGTAGGAGGTAAGTATATAGGTATTATTTTGATTTAGTTTTTTTTGTTTGTTTTTTAAACCTTTTCTTTTATTTCCACATAACATTTTCTTTTTGCTCGTAAAGCTGGATACACTATTGCTAAAATTTTCATATTAATTCTTGCTGCAATTAATGGTGTGACGACTTAACTTGACTGGTGAATGGATACCAATGACTTTTTATGGAAATATATTCCCATTTATGTTGATCTGATAACTGCTGATGATGAGGCGCTATTGATACGACAAGCTACAATGAAGCTTTTAAAATACCTTTTAGGAAAAAAATTACAAAAATCCCACCACCACCATAATAACAGTAACTGTCATTAATCAAATCGTTCTAAAAAAAGTTTAAAAAATCCAAGATGGCGTCAAAGAAAGTGTCACAGTACGCACACGTAATGCTAGTAACTGACCCTGTTGCGGTCACCTTTCGCGCCGCACTTTCACCGGCTGTCTGACACACATACGGACTCTTTGTTGTTGTGCATATTTTGACCATGAACTGATAACGGATGGACGGCTATGATTGGTCGATTAGATTGTGCTCTGATTTATGGAGATTTGAATTTGGAATTTTATTAGAGAGTTTTGCGTTATGATTTGAATGTGGGTTGGCGGGAAACGGTTATTGGATGTTGTATTGAGCTGGCAGCTCTAGCTGCACGTTTTTAGTGTTGCTAGTAGTCCTTCTATTATGTCATTCGGATCATACCTTGGGTCATACATTCGTATCAAAGAAAAGTTGCAGTTTGGTAAGAAATTGCCCCTTTTATTCATTTCAGGTTTAATAGTCCGTGAAGTGTTAAGTTTTAATTATTATTAAGTGCCTAAAGATGTCGAATTGTAGTATGCATTAATTTTTTAGGTACATTCATAAATTACCTACATTTTTTTTCAGGCTCAGTAAGTACCTACCCAAAAATTAATACAGACTCAATGCATAGGTATAGAAAACCAATGGCAACTAGGTGCACTCGTACTTCTAATATAAACAACAGACTTTAATTCAGAAAAACAGAAACTTTCTCCATAGAAAGTTCAAATGCATTTCTGGAAAATTCTAAGCAGGTCAGCAGTGTAAACAAAGCTTATTATCCGACAGTTGCAAGCAACTATGTCAGAGAGTGTTCAACATTGAAAAGAAAACATATAATTTTAATTAATGAGAATTTAAAAAACGAATATTGTTAAACGAATAATAATGCCATCACTCTATCAAAATCTTATCAAAATATTTCACTACCTGGCCACCTGCAAAAAACTGAACTCAAAATTTCAAATAGCGAACAAATACAAAAAAAAAACCATTTGAAGACCTGATGTGGGAACAAATGAACGGATGTCCCAGTTCCAAGTCCCGTTAGTGGGAGAAAGTGGCGGACGCGATGCATTGCCTATGCAAATTATGCAATTACACGGTGCCTGTATACGCATCGTCTGTGCAACGGATGTACAGATTAAAAACATTCAACAACTCGTGATATTAGTGACATAGATTTTTGACAGTGACAGGTGAGGCTACGTATGGGTTAATGTCCTTTGCGTGGTTTTGGGTTTTTTTTTGTTGTGTTGTGGCTTTTCTTCGAAATGATAATTGAACACAAGAAATAGGAATGTCTGGCTGGAAAGTTTCCATTAGATTATTTAAATACAAATAGGTGTTTTTTTCTAAAAACACATCTTCGTAGGTAACTTATCAAGCAGATCAAGAGCTACAATACCTAATGGTAAAAAATAAGCGATTCAACTTCCCAGGCTGAAAATCCTAAATTCACCAGTTGACCAAGTAACTACATCAGTTGTCAACATTGAATTTACAGTTACTTTTATTTAGTAGGTAACTATGACATTAAACCGTTACCTACATAACATGCGAATTAATTTCTGCGCAAGCGTCACGCAATATTTTTACTCAAACAATTATCATAATTTGCTTTTAATAACAGCCAACAAATAACATGCAATTTCCTATATTTTTAAAACGCTAATTATATGCATTTTGGTTACAAATTAATTGAATAAATACGACGCGTAAACACAACCATTTACAAAAAACATCGGTTGTCAATTACATAATTTCTCCGCGCGGGATACAGTTATGCGACTCTGATTCCAAGAACCAGAACACAGCTTTCGAACGTCTAACAAGAATGATCTAACGTGACAAAGCGAAAAAATGATGCCACCCGCCATATTGGTGTAATGGCGGCCACAAAAAAACTAACGGAATAAAATACCTAACAGCCGAGTGGAGAAAGGCTTTCGATTGTCCCACATATCAGCGCACGCGAATCGTCAACGCGACTCCGAAAAGTCGCAACACTAGAAGCAAAACAACCGATACAAAACACAACCTTATTTCAATCTAGCAACCGTCATAGTCATTTGGCGGGAAGTTTGACGTTTGGTGCAGTTCGAAATTCAAACGTCAATCGTGACATTTACGCGCAATACATTTTGTATAACTATCCTCCTCTAACCTTCACAAATCGTATGTCTATCTCCTTTGTTACTCGACATTGAAAAAGAAAGCACTAGATTTTTTGCTGGCCACCATTTTACTTGAGAGTATGCCGAAGAAAGCAAGCTAAAATGCATGTGTGTAATATTAGAAACGTTGGTTTTATACCTCGGTTGCATCGCATTAGAGTTTGTTGCATAAGAAAATTGCATTTCCCCTGCGTTCGTTCGACGTCATGTCGATAGTTTTCTCCCTTGATTATTCGTTAATTAATCGTCAATCGAAAGCAGAGTGACAGTTATCTGATCTGCGGTGATATTGATTTGCAATTTTCCATTTATGTGAAAGATGATTAATATTTCTCACAGATTTGCTGTGGACTATGGAAACAATGTTTGATGCAAAAAAAAAAGGATTTTCACTTTAATTTATTTAAATTTCAATCATGATTAGTCTAATCAACTTTCCAAAAAAATATTTATAACTATTTACTTCAAACCTTAAGAAACCTTTGTTTAATAAACAATGTTTATGTTAATCTTAAGAACTTAGTGGTTATTGTAATCGTTCGCACTGAGATAATTCCTTAGAAGATTAATTATTTGATGTTATCTAAACTGTAAGAAATAAGTTACTTTAATAACAAATTTCATAATTTTCCTTAAACTAAAAACAATAACAATAAATTCTAATCTTTAAACAACGCACAAAATCTTAAGGTTTCAAACTTTGTACATTTATTAGGTACCAAAAAGGGTAGGTTCGTTACTTTAAATAATCTACTAATCCAAAATATGTTACCAATTACTTCATAAGTTACATAGGTAGGTACGAGACGATACATCACTAGTCACTACCTCCAAAACGATCAGCAACCACATTTTCCTCATAGCACCTCCCACCAAAACCGACTGACCCCATACAAGTCATACAACACACGCAAAGCGTCAATAAAAACAAGCAAAAAACCGTAACCTGAACTTGACCGCTGACGCACAACCCTATCACTGCCACGGCTTCAAAACACGGACTTTCTTTAACCGTGCTTACTGTCGTAAGTGTGACACGGCCCCAAAACTCGCTCTAGATACGATGGATCCGACAAGATGGCGGCTGAGGTGAATTGAGAAGCAATTATTGAAAAGCTATTGATGAATGGTTCTGGAAAATGACTGGTTAGTCTACGTTTGACAATAGGTTTGGAAAATACCAGGCAACATTATTACAAAATGGCGGGATGATCTTGAAAGCTTCTAGAAGGGTCGTTACTGCAAACGTGCAAAAGTGCAATCGGTTTTTGGTACAGGAGTTGGGATTTAAATGAAAAATATACAATTATTTATTTATTCTTATTTTGTCAAATACACAAATGAAAAATATTTAAAAATAAGTTTGAACGATAGACAATATAAGAAGCTTGTGAATAAAGAAAGATGGTGGGAAATTTTGGTTTGGTACTTCTGGAAAATCAGGAAAATCATAATAGTACTCTTTTCCTTGAAATGTGAAAACACAATAGGTATATACTTTAACTACAGGTATTGAAAACAAATTGAAAATGAGTCACAAAGCTTCTGAACAAGAAACTGTACTTAATTCAACTTCAATTAACGTTTTTGTGTATGATTCACTAGCAATTCAAAGAAAATTAAAGGTGAAAAAATTACGAAGCATCAGATATAATGTCAATATATAAAAAGTACTCAAACACCATGACTTTTCCGGGATTGAAAAAAGGTTAAAAATGAAAAAGTGTTTTAAGCAAATCTGTTACTAACAATTTATAGATTTTAGCTGTCCAAAATAAAATTATTTGATTTGATTAAAACTTGTCAATTTATTTATATTTTTTATCAGTATCTTTCTTTTAATCATACATGCATAGTTACAGTTATTTTTCATGATTTCCATTCATAATAAAAGGCCATTGACCATGAAACACGACCAATAATATAATTAATAAACACAACCAAGCATCCAATTTAACACGGATTTTCTACCGCAAGATCTGCTTTCACGCTTTCCTAGTTATGTAGTTTTAATTATAACAATAATAATTCTGCAACGATTTTATAACCAATAACTTTAATTACAGCACGCTGTACTGAACTTTCAAGTTTCACTGTTAAGGGGGATGCGTTCTGTTGTAGAATAGTATCTAAGATTTTCTGTGGTAGGTATTATAGAATCTATGACAGGGCATTCTATGGTTTCTATTCTAATTTTAAGTTACTACTAATAAATTATTCTTTTATTATAAAGCACGTTCAGGCAGCTCGCGAAAGTCTTTTCTTATGTTTTTTACAGTTTGCAGGTGACGTTTTTTAGGCATCAAAATATGATTCGTTGTAAATATATGTATTTTTACAGAATTATAATTAATATAATCATCAAATCAACTCCCTTAGTTCGAATGATTAGCCTCACTTCTTAGAGAGCATTATTGATTTTAGTGAGACTAATTACTAAAACGTAGTCAATTTACGGGTGCAATGCATATTTTTAGCAACAAACAACCAGATACTGTCCTGCAAATTTGCGGTGTACCCTGGTACTTTCGCCTTAACCGGCGCGCGCGCCGCTGTTCAAGAAAATTTCCTTTATGCATGATTAGTGTACAGACGCCAGCAGGTCAAGCTACCCCAAACTGTCAAATTTTCCCAGTTGAACATGAACCTTATCCTATATAGTAATAAAGTTGAAAATCTATCAAAGAAATGTTATGGTTTGATTTGGCGTCTGAACATTACGAGTGGTTTTGACATAATAAGGTTAGATTTACTACCCGTTACTCAACGGTTTTTCGGTAATTGTAGTAATATCGTTCTGTTGCTGTCTTTTTTGGTGAAGTTTGAAATATTAAAAGATTTGTTTTATATAAAAAACAAAGCTCAAACGTACCTACTAAAAACTAAGTCGGTACCTACACTTTACATGCAGCAATTGATGGATACTTATCTAGCAAATAGTCGTCGTTATCATTTTAAAAGGTTTCAAAGTATGAAAGGTCTAAAGATTTTAAAATATCCACTGTGACACCCTAATGTACAAGTAAAAGAAATCTTCAAAACAAATCAACATAATTTATGCTAAACTCAACATAATGATGCTTACATGACGCGTAGGATTACTAACACAACCTCATTAGTACTAAACTGGATAGCTATCTTCAAGATGCGTAGGCGCAACACAATGTGCCCAATATTTACTGCGGCATCATAAAGTGAAGGATACAGAAGGCACACTACAAAATATGAAAGATTAGACAAGTAAGCGCACATTCCAGACGGTAATACACCAGCACCACCACACGATCGACCAAGATCTGAATCATTTTGAAAGATATTCTTAATTCATTGCTTCGTAGGTTCGAAAATGCTGGCGGCTCAACAAAGTAAATAACGCAATGAATGTAATTGAACCGTCAAAATGAAAGCCATTGATACTGTTAGTGTGTTACGCATTTACTCCGAAGATTGTCTATGTTATTTTTATATCATGTGTCAACAGTCAAAAAGATATGACTGGATTTGTACTTACAAAAACTTCAAAATTCGGGACTCACCTGTTTGATGTCATGGAGAAAAAAAGGCATAAATAAGTGGGACACAGAATTTTTTTTGAAAAAAAAATGTTCTATTGGTAAATATTTTTTTTTAGATCTTCTCAAAGTACTCTTTACTAGCCTCTATACAAAGCTTCATGCCTCTGAACCAGTTTTCGAAACACTTTTTCCAGTCCACCGGAGATACCTCGTTTATAGCCTGCTCGAACGCTGACAACGCATCTTCCGGTTACGAAAATTGTATCCTATATGTGAGCTGATTTTTTTATTTTCAGGAATAAAAAGAGCTAGGTTAGGGCTGTAAGGAGGATGACCCAGGACTTTGACCGGCGTGCTGTCCAGGAAGTCCCTCGTTTTGAGCGCGGTGTGAGAAGGCCCGTTGTCGTGGTGGAGCAGTAGTCCGCGGAGCCCTGTGTTTAGTCGCTTGTTGCTCACAACAGAGAAAACTTATGCCAAGCATTTGGTAGTATACCAAAGAAGCATCAACATGCTTCTTTTGGTTCCGTAAAGGAATGGACACCAAGTAGCCAGTCAAATTGAAAAAGCTCGCGATCAAAATCTTCTCCGTGCTTCTAGATCGCTACACTTTGGTAGGCGTTGGTTCGTTTTGAAACACCCAAACGCGTTGTGCGGCACCCAGCGTGAAACTATCCTCCTCACGCGAAGATGCACGTGTAGAATTTCGTGAAGGCTTCCCGATCTAACCTGCAGTATGTGCTGAATCTTTTGATACGTATCTCGCCTATTGTCATGGATTACATTTTTCGCTGCTAGCACGTTTTCTTCCGTAACAGCCGTCAAAGGGCGACCACTTCTTTCTTCATCCCCCAAAGTTAGTCGACCGCACTTTAATTCGTTATACCAACGATACACGGTTGCCTTAGAAGGGCCTTCATCCATGAATGCCATATAAAGTCTATCGTACGATTCGTTCGGTTTCAGGAGACTCTTGAAATCGTAAAAAATCATAGCGCGAACCATTTTTTAATGAGACACGATAAAATCATATTTTCAAAATAGATTATTACTGGCCAGTCTCTTATACATAAAAAAAAAAATTCGCAATACTTTCTGAGTGGCCTGGTATATGAATAAAGGACTGTTCAAATAAGAAAAAAACATTCAGTCACAATCAAAATAAATATTTAAACTTCATTAAATAGGTACTTACAAGAAATTCCATTTCAATGAGATGTACCTATGTATTTGTTTCCTATTTAATGGCATTTATTAGGCAACAGGCAAGGTTATGTAATTGACAGCAACTGAGAGCCAGAATTTCGTTAACTTCTTTAGATCAAAACCATTTTTCAGTGACGTATTTTCTGATAAATTAATGAGTTCTTCACATGATATTATCGTCTTATTTTTCAAGGTCCACCCAATCTCCACATAGTCTCGGAAACGCTGGTCTATGTTTGGGTAAACTATAGTTAACCTACTGCCGCTCTACCATACAATGCCTCTGTAAATTTTGTGCCAGTACTCAGTCATGTTGACTCATTCACATTATGTATAACTGTATTGCATGTATTGACGCGTAACTGCTGTTGTGCTGTATGTATCTCTTTGTTATCTGGCGTGGCAACACTGGTTATAAAATACAGTTGCTTTTGGCGAAATGAGGTTTCACTTTTTTGGAAGTGTTGCTATTTACGGATTGTTACAGTTTTAAAGTTTATGTCATTTAGCGTCCCCAAAATTAAAACTCAGTCAACAGACTTGAGACGTATCACATTTAAAATGTCATATTTGGCTTACTAATCATTCTTTACTATGGTGACGACCGCCAAAGTATGGGGTTTTCAAAGCAAAAGAACTACATTTAATGGTACAACTGTGATACAAAATATGTTTTATCAAAAAATAACTGAAAATCTTATAATGTTCTTCTTGTTCTTGTTCTTGTTGTTCTTTTAATGTTTTTCATTTAGTATTTTATTAAAAGATAAAGTTATAGAAAATGTTTGTATGGAAAACAAACACCTATAGTTTCGTTAGATAAATGAAACTTAAAGATGGTTTTTACAGAGAACCCTAAATATTTAAGACTTGAAAATAAACAGTTTTTTACAAAAAAAAGAGACATAAATGCAGACAGAGATAGGACCAACATTTTTTATTGGGGACGGAGTATACAGGATATTTTTTTAGCCAGTGAGCAAACTGTAACCAAAACTCAGCTGTTCCATACATTTTGATCGCGTAGGTATTGCACTTTTCTATGAAACTGATGATTTCTTTTTTGTATAACTGGCGAAAAATTTCTACGATAGGGGGTCTAGAATGATATGCTGAATTCATGGTTACAGTTTGCGCACTGGTTAAAATGTTATCCTGTATAGTCGGTTGCCCATCGTCCTTTAGTATACTTTTTTTTTGGTACAGACTCCAGCAAATCAAGCCATCCTAAACTGTAAAATTTTCTCAATTGAACATGAACTTTATTCTTTTGTAATAAAGTTGAAAAACTTTCAAAGAAATTTACAGAAAGGGGTTGAAAGCTTGATGTGCTGGCCTCTGTACATAGCGGTGTTTAATTTAAAAAGGAGCCGTAGGTATTAGAGCTCAATTAGAAAACCCTACAAGAGTTACAAAAACAAAGAAGGAAATAGGTATACAGGGTGTAAGGGTAAACACCGTTGTCACTTAAACCATGGGTAGTTGAATTAAATATAAAATACGAGCGAGTAAAAAAAAAATTACGCGTGCGGCATTTTTTTTTACTCGCTCATTAGCGATGCTACGGCGCGGCGTTACGTGCGCTCGCTAGCACGACTGACAGCTGACTGACCGGGGCTGCGAGTTGCGACCCGTGCGTCGGAGTCGGGTCACGCGGCGTGGTACCCGCGCCCCGCGTCTCCCGTATTGAGACGCAAGTTTGTTGCCCCCGCGCGTAGGGTGAAAATAAAAGCAGATATTCTTTAAAAAATGGTTATTTTTTTTCATTGATTTTACGTTCTATAAACGAAACCAAACCACTGCACTGGTTTCAAGGATAACGGTGTTTACCCTTACAGCCTGTATAAGACACATGAGTATCTACTCGTATGATATCGTCGACCGTAGGTTCAATTGAGGTAAGGGACAAAATACGATTTTTCAAGAGAGGCCGACAAAGTTTTTTTTCGGACTAAATCGCCCATAACTTTTTTTTGTTATTAACCTTTTTCGGGTCTGATTTCAGACATTATCTTGTATTTTAGTGCTCTATCTACATAATGTAACATTTATTTAAATAAGTTAGCTATTTCAGAAAATAGATGTCCCTTACAACAAAGTATTTTGTTAGTAATGTCCCTTACTGACCAAGTATCTTGTAGTCCCGTTCCTTACATTAAATTGACCTCTACGTTGGATCCAATCTATCAATGAAAAAATTGTGCAAAGGACTTGTAGAAAAAAATTATGAAAAAAATACAGCGTAAAGAGATTTTTGACAGAAAATGAAGTACACACTTTTGACAATTCGTTGATTGGGAAGACCTTACCTTATTTGAAGTGGATTGGCGGCGATAATTACACCATTTCAAGTTCCTATATTGCATAGTTTTTCAGATATATTGTTATTATGGGGCTGATTCGAAATTTGGATCCAAAAATCATTAGGGTAAGGGACATTTTTATTAAGCTAGAATTTTTTAATATTCACCATTCGATAGAGCGAAAAATTCTAAACAAAACTGTATACTCAACTCATTTTGGGTATTTTGTCCCTTACCTCAATTGAACCTACGGTCGACGATTTAGATACCTACTACGCGAGTGTGATTTGCTAAATGAAAACCCATCTGGATAGGGTCAAGTATTTCCCAACCATACAACCTTATATAGGACCAGATATTTTAACATTTACGTCAATTAATATGTACGACCTTTACCTTAGAACTCAATGACTCAAAGATTACGCATAGTTACAAAAGCTACCTACTGCAAGTAGGTACTTCACACTTCCTTCAACACGTGATATATCTAAGGGTTATTAGTTGATTCACACGAATTAACTTCACACGTACGGGATGAATCGACACTTAAAGGGAATCTAGTCGCGGGCTCGAACTCACTGGTGGGCCTGGCTAAAAATCAAACTATCCCACCAGGCTTCGTGTCCGACAGAGATAGTATCAGTGATGAGCAGTTAGACGGTAGTCTACACGCACAACGTTATTGAGTGAGATGCAGGATCAGTTAAAGTAAAAAAATCGCGAAAAAACTAAGAAAAGTCCTTTGGAAGATCGGGTTTTATGAAAAAGCCGATGCATAAATCAATAACCAGTAAAGTTTGTTGAACTTTTCGATAATTGAAATTTGTCGGTACCGACTTTGTTTTGGAGATTTTTCACTTCTTTTATTACTTAAACACGCTCAAAGTTAAGTAAAATTAGCAATAAAAACGAATATTTGTTGGCTCCTAACTTTTTAATGGGTTTTTATTTTAGTATTCTGTTTCCGTACAGACAATATTTACAATGAGACAAAACGATATCATAATACTTTGGGTTGTGCCATGTCAGACAGTGGAGTAAAACACTCGCGTACCTTGCATGGAAAAAATGTGGATTAGGTTCACCTTAAGGCGCGTCCCGTACCAAAACTTCGCGCCAACCGTGTTTTGGGCAGTTTTTCGGAGCTAACTACTCGTTATTTAAATGAAATATCAACTTAAAAAAAATACATTAAATCCTACATAATCTTGATTCCTTAATGGATGTTTTCGTTTTTTTTTTAAGTAGTATTTGTTTAACAAATGGCCTTACAACGATACCACAGAAATGAATAACAATGATTTATAACATGCATCTCCTCGTGAAGTAAGAATTATTTTAGTTATGTTACTGACACTATTAGATAGACAATTTAATCATGAACAATATGCAAGTAGATTTTTTTTCAAAAGTTCAAATTTTGATTTTATAACGATTTTATTTTAACACCTGCGTGTATTTACTTACCACTGTACTCATGCGCGGGGTATCGAGATTCAGCCTGGCCGTTAGGCCTCGAGGATGGAACCCGTGTCGTTTGTCACCGCGTCGGCTGGCTGCAAGTGCACTTGCTCGCCACGTCACATAATCAGTATAAAATAATATAAAAATAAATAAAAATAAATAAAAATTATTTATTTCAGACGATACAGTCCATAGATTGTTAGTAATTGGTTAATAACAATGTGTGCCTATTAGCTATGTTAGTAATGTTAGTAGATAACTCTGCGTTTCATTACTGTACTAAACCTAAAGCCACCTCCACCAGGTGCCTCTGGATGAGGCAGTCTGGTCTCGCAACAATCATTTTCAGGATGCCATTCCGACTGTTACGTAGACGTTGTAGTAAGGATGCTGCTTTTTTTCGCATAATGGCATGAAAGCCATCCGTATGTGCTTCCGCAAACATGCCCGACGCACTACAACGCCACGGCAGCCGTAATAGCATCCTGAAGGCGTTGTTATATTGCACACGCAGGACGTTATAGGCTCGGCTCGTATATGACACCCACAGACCGCTCGAGTAAAAAGACTGGCAGAACGCCTTAAACAAACTTCGTTTAACGTCTACTGTACATCGAGCGAACCTGCGGGCAAGCATATTGCCCCTCACCGCCAACGCCCTGCGTTCGCGCTCAATGTCATCGTCATCCCGTAGGACCCGTGTCCGTAATATACCTAAGTATAATAAGTTTGTCATTGACATTTGCGAAAATCTGAATATTTTTAATCGCGATTAAAAAGGTGTGGAATAAAATAAGTTGTCAAGAACTAAAATTCACACCACACCTCGACTTCTGCAGGCTTAGCGCAAGAACCGTAGAGAAGCGTTTTGTCGACAGAAGAGTAGACAAAAATGGCGTTTCCGTGTAGACAGTTGACAGTTTTCAACCGAGAAAGGTAGACAAGCGATTTCTATTCTACGGTAGAGTAGAAATAGGAAGCGTCATGCTAAGCCTGTAGGTACAAAAACAGTACTGTATCTTTTTTTTTGCTAATATCTCGAAAAGATAACCTCCTCCTTTTAGAAGTCGGTTAAAAAAGTGACGATTGCCAACCAGACTCGATGGACATAATATGACATCAGAATAACTGTTCTTGTTTTTCTAACCATATCCCGAAACTTAACGTCAAGCGGGTACGGGGCAATAAGCTAGGTTGTACCAGTTCTAGCAAAAATAAAAAAATAAAATCCATGTTACTTGGTTAAGTGATAAGAGGTATTCTTTTGAAAATGTTAAAAAATCAACACCCTAGATCAGATATTTAGGTACTGTGATCACAAATTTCTAAATTGTTCAGTGTTTTTTTTTTAATGTAATCCTAAAAAACTATAATAATTAATATTTTGAGTCTAATACAAAAAAAATAAAGTTTAATTAAGTCATGGTTAAAAACGTTTTATCAAGAAACTTTGACGCCTTGTCTTAAAAAAAAAATGTACTATATTTTTTGATTTTTGCTAGAACTGGTACAACCTAGCTTATTGCCCCGTACCTGCTTGACGTTGAGTTTCGGGACACCCTGTATATACTGTTACGAAAAAAAAGGGCGCCATATCGTCTTGGGCCTAGAGCGCCATCAAACCTAAATCCGCTACTGCTCTTGGTAACACTGGTTGTCAGTCAGACTTTCAGGCTACTGACTACCAGGTAATAAACCTATGACGTTACGAAATAATTCTTATCTATTGACACGTACGATTTACGTCAAATTCATAACTTTTATGAAGTTTCGATACTTTACAAATTGTTTTCCCTGCGCGTTATCGTGACGTCTATGCTATTTCTAAATCATTAGGTAGACATTTGACATATATACGTACAACGTCATCAATTTGCGTCTGATAAGAAATATTTTGACGTAGGTCCCTATTATTCTTAACTTGTAGGAAAAAGGTCGAAATTAATTTAGTTTAGAGCTAAAGATGTCTTGTAAGTGACGCAAACATTGAAGTTTTTTTTCCATTTTGGCAATTGAGCCGATGACGACTATTCTGCCAGCGTCATGTACAGCATTTTTGTTATTTACATCCTTCTGACGTTAAAAGCTTACGTTACATAGCTAACCTTTTTTATCAGTAGAATATAATGAAATAATGAAACATCGTAATCTCGCACAAAAAGACCGACAATCGCCAAAAAACATCTACCCAGGTCATTGGACCACCAAATCAGTAAAACCACAACAAATGAAGACAATAAATACCAATAAAAAGACATAATAAATAAATTGCCACATAGTACGTAACAGATAAGTAGGTACGTGACTTTGAAACCGCTCCGAGATCGTCTCAAAATCAGAAAGCGCACAACTTACACCGGCTGCGTTCTTTTACCATGATACTCCAAATCCACTTCACGGCCAACGATGCATTTCTTCCTACAGCATACATTGACGCTTCACTGCGACAGACCAAAGAGAAAGTTACAATAAAAAGAGTAATGTAAAACCAAAGAGAAGAGACTACCAATAAGGTTACGAAGACAGTCGTATCTCAGTCCCGTCGAAACGTTGCAAAGTGGGTCACTGCCGCACATATAACGGCCTGCGCTCAATGCCCGCCCGCGTAACGTTACGTGTGGGAAATTATTTGAATTTGGAACAGAGCGTTTTTTTCTGCTTTTATCAGGCTGCAGTGTTGCTATTGTTCTTTTATGTTTTTTTTACTGGTCTAGTTGTGGCGATCGCTTTGAATAGTTACCGTTAGGTCGTGGGGGTTAATTAGGTAGTTAAGGTATTTGCATCATGATTCAGCTTGTAATAGAAAGTACCTTTATTATGCATTGTTGTTGGGTGATTTAACTTGGGTTTAACGTACTGTACGAGTTGTTTGTCGACGTATGTAGGTGAATCCAAGGGAGGAATGAATATAGTTGTTAACATAGTTAACATAATTAAGTAATCATTTACATGGATGTATCACAGTTGGGGAACGCTTCTCGGATCAACCACAGACTTTATTCTACCAAGACGTCGTATCCACCTAGTTTCTTTTACTTATTAAAACTTCATGCACAGGTAAAAAAAACTGTAGGTACAAAGGCGGACTTAATTCCAGAGACACTAACCTTATCTCACTATGATAAATTAGTTATACTCGATTCCAGTAACAGTACTTAATTGTTTACTTTACCAATTAGTAATAGAAGTAACTATTCCCATTTTCCTTGAATTTTCCTTTCAACACCCAATTTGCAAATGACCACAAAATACTTTCCTTCCATGAAAAAGCACTCATATTCAGACGAACGCTTAAAACATTACTCATAACACGAATAGTTCAAACATAACACAATATAAAATATTGTTACAGAAGTCTAACTCTCACCACAATGCAACCTTTTTTTGTGTCCGTATTGGTAATGCTTAAAACCACCCCGTGGGATTACACACTTAGTGCGGGGGCTACACTTAAGCACTCTAACATACACGGTGGCTATCTAATCATAATGATATCAGCCAGTGAATCACCTAAACTTGAGCCTTATAATAGACCCTGAAGAATTCCACGACCAACAAATAGATTGTTACTATTATCATCACAACCAGCTTAAAATGTGCCCACAGCTGGGACACATGCCTCTTATCTGTGTGACGGGGTGGGCGATAATCCACCACGCGCCCGGTGCGGGTTGCTGGATGACACATGTCTTTGAATTTTTGGTTCTAGGACGTGAGTTTTCTCACGATGTTTTCGTTCACCGTTTTGAGATCTTTGGTGATGAAATTAAATACACAAAGTAAAATGCCACCACTGCTCTTGTTATTATTAAAGTTCATCATCATCATTTCAGCCGAAAGACGTCCACTTCTAGACATAGGCCTCCCCCCAAAAGGGGGGTTTTGCCATAATCGCCACGCTTGGCAGCCGGGTTGGCGATCGCAGTATGGTAGTAAAATGCATATAGAATGCTGCTGTCCATTCCCTAGTAAGTCCCTTAGTCGCCTCCTACGACACCTACGGGAAGAAATGGAATGGTGCTATTCTTTTACGTCCGGCACCACAAAGAACGTACGATCCGGGAGTGGGAGAAGGGTAATATGTCAGGATGTACTGGATGGAAATGCCCAGGAGGAGGCGCCCTAGAAGGACATTAGTGACCTTATTGGTGATGTTCTTCAGAAAGGTCAGGTACGTAGTGCGTGTATGACCAGATGTATGAACATAAACGAGGCAAAGAAGTATGTGATCATCGAAGTAAGTGGCAGCTGTAACTGGTCATTGAACAAACATCTCTTTGTCATAGGGGTAAGAGACAGTCCTTTACGTCCGGCACCATACGGAACATTATTTTTAAAGTAATAGTTATTAATTAATGCTAAGCTGCCAAGTATGCCCCGATGCAGTTGTATGTCATGTGCGAAGCATATCTAATCAGCCCACTGCAGCTGTTGGGAGATAGGCTACCTCTCTGGACGAGAAAATGAACCGTAATGCACCACCTGGAGTCAGTGCAGGTAGGTAATGTCATGCGGAACAGGCAACTACTGCAGAAAATCATGCAAGAAACGTCAGAATTAAGCGTATAAAACACGTAATTCATGTCAGAAGACGTCAAGATATATTTTTCTGCTATGCTCTAATTAAATATCCACTACCGTTTTGATATAGCCCTTTTGAAAGCACATCTATGCCTTGCCAAGTTGACACTATCGCAAATGAGCCTCGCAAGAGTCACTAAACAATGACCCATCATGATAAAACACGCTTAAAACAAAGTGGTTCTTCTGTCTCTATCCAACTATACTCGGTTACTCGTCCCGTCGGCTTAACGGTATTCTATCAATAAGTACTAAGTCTGTGCTAACTTTCCCTGGTTTCAGGTCTCAGCTATGCTTATGAGTAGGATGGTGAAGTCTTGATACTTGCATGAGATACTTACCATAGAATGACGTCATCTTCTAAAGACACACGTTATGACATTTTTGTAAAGTATGTTATGTATTGTGAAAATAAATATTTGCAATTAATTTAGTTAATCAGAAATTGTGTAACGTTTGTAGTGATAACTGAAGGAATATTATGACATGTTTTTAATTTAATGTATCTTGAAATTAAATATTTGCACACCACATGTAATGGTAGAATGTAAATGGGCCACCTTAAAATAATATCATACTACTTTGTACACCTACATTTTGGCAAATAAATTACTTACTTACTTACTATTTAAACAGACTGAATCACATTATTGATCCTTCAACAAACAAGCTCACATTTTATCAGCCTGTAATATTCCCACTGCTGGGACACAGCACTCCTCTCGTAGTGGGCCGTAACGTTATCTACCACGCGGGCCCTTGCGGGTTGGTAGATATCACATGTCTTCGTATTTTTGGTTCTAGGACATGCTGGTTTCCTCACGATGTCTCACATAGAGAACATAATTTTCTATGTCAAAAAGGCTACTTTTTAAGTAGGCCTTTTTACTCTCACATATATAAAAAAACTAATCAACTCTAATAAACACGTGGAGTTTCTTACAGGTTCTTCTTCATAGGAAATGATTAAAAGGAACAGTGCACCTGATTTATGAATTTCAAACTCCTGACACGTTTGTATCTAATTCTGAATTCAAATCTGAAACTTTTAAAGCAAAGGCCAGAAAAAAAATAGGCAGCTCTTCAAATGACAAGTATCAAGAACGCACCTTCCCCGTTCACCAAGTGCATCGAGTGCTAGGTCGGTGCAGCTTTCACTGCAGCCGCGCCAACCTACTGCGTCTGCGCAGCCATTCATCTTTATCATTAAAGTGATTTGAAAAACTTCAGTGTGATGGATTTTCTTTAGTATCTTTCAGTTTGGCCACCAACATCGTGCCCTCATCATCATCTGCCAAGCCTTTTCTTGGGGTCGGCTTCCAGTCTAACCGGATGCAGCAGAATACCAGTATTTTACATGGAGCGACTGCCTATCTGACCTCCTCATGCCATTTACTAGGTAATACGATACCCCTCAGTAAGATAAGTTGTCAGACTTCCAGGCTTCGACGACCCATGACGACTGTCAAAGATCCACGAGAGATTGCCAGGGCAACAACTGAACGTGCTTTCCGAGGCACGTCGGGGTCTTGGTGTCTAAAGATAATCACGTAGCTTAACCTAAGCGATCGATCCTTGCGGATGTTATTAGTTAGCCCCAAGTCTCAACATCGTGCCATCAGCTTCTGGAAGACCATTTACTTTAGTTTTAATTCATCTTTCTGACTGCAGGATCAAGGCAGCTTTTATTACCTACGGAGAAGAATAAAGAGCACAGGTTGCGGTGGTTTCCTTCAGCCCACTAGGATTTTCAGTACCTAGGTCAGCGGCATCCAAAAAATTTTTAAATCATCACAGTTTACATTAATTCCATTTTTTTTATAGGAATCTTACCTTATGTAATTTTGTGTTAATGCAGCAGCCCTTACGTTCCCTAGCAACGACTTGCCTGGGTCAAGAAGACTCAATTTTGTATTAGAAAAACTTTTTTCCTTTACCTTATTCAGTCCAATTAAGTTCAATGTTAACGTGACATGCAGCGCTATCTATCGGCAGTCACCAGTAACTAGATGGTGTACGACTAGGTAGTGACAGTGGTAGATCATTTTATCAAACATTTCTATCGATATCCTTTGATCTTTGTTGGTTTTGGTGTTAAGAGCCATTAGGTCTCTTTAGAAAAAATACAAATAATCTTGAAACAGCGCTTCCTTAGCTCATCTTATACTAGAATCATAGGATAGGAATAGATCTCATATATTTCCTCTAAAAATCACTACCTATAACTGTCCCAATAAACACATCACCACATGCAATTTGTCAGCTACCTAGCCTTGTCCCAACTAAGTTGGGGACGGCTTCTAACCTAACCAAATGCACCTGAATACCAATATTTTACATGGAGCGACTGCCTATCTGACCTCCACAACCCAGTTACTGGGTAACACGATTCCCCTTGGTAAGACTGGTTGTCAGGGTTTCGGACTTCTGGGGACCCGTAACGACTGTCAAAGAACCACGAATGCCAGCTGGCACCAACGAGGGGTCTTGGTATGTAAAGATGGTCACCCATCCACGAACCAACCGCGGCAAGCGTAGCTTAACTTGATCGATCGATCCGTGTGGCTGTTATTACTTAGCTACAAGCATCACATACAATTTTATTAACTACAACAAAACGATACAAACCGCATCGCTATCCAATTAAGATGATTACATATTCATTAGCTTCCCCAGATAATTACAATATAACCTACAATTCAGTTCCGTAATAGTTTCCTAGCAACACGACCGTGAAATAGGCTAAAAAAAAGATTAATTTCCTTCATTTTATAAAAGTATTTTTCCGGCCATGTAATATTACCGTATAAGTTTCAAAGCAACTTTCCGTATGCGTAACTGGCATTGGCATTGCGTGCGTGAACGCAACTCAAACACAACAGTAACCCACTCACACGCATGGCCCATCCGATGTAGGTATATTGTCTTGTCTCTACTCTCACTCACACAGTTGCGAAAGAATTGCATCGCTGTTCGTATACACACAGCGAGATTTTACTCTATAAAATATAACACACAGATACACAGTGTTCCTCTGTGTGTCTCTGTGTTTGTTCGCTTGTATGTGTGGGTAAAGAAAGGTGTATTGCTAGGTGAAATGGGCACAGACATCTTAATGTTTGACGGCTCGGTTAAAACGGAACAAGCAATTAAATATAACGATTAACTACACGTTTTCGTGCATTTTTTTTATTGATATTGTTTTCAATGTTGGCAACATTCAGTTTAATTATTATTATTATGGAGCAGCGGTTACGGATGCAACTTACGAGCTATTGTAAGTCGTAGGTTTGAATCCAGACTGGCACTTTACTTTTTTTTAGCTTGACCTGTATGTTTGTTTGTTTGTATGTAATCGACTCCTTTGAGCGCGATTTTGACCCACTTTAAACGGTCAGATTTCATTGAAACTTTGTAAACTTGTCGAGTACCGATGACAATTCAATAATTAAAAAAAAAACACGTTTTTGTAGTTAGCAGAACTAAAAAATAGAAAATAAATAATAGTTTAAAAAACTAAAAAACACGCTTTAAAAACCAAACTAAAAAAGGAGAAAATAATTTAATTCAATTATAAAGCGTGGGGTGCTTGACATTAATTGATTATAAAAATACCTCAAAAGCACCCCACGCTTTTTTATTGAATTAAATTATTTTCTCCTTTTTTAGTTTGGTTTTTAGAGCGTGTTTTTTTAGTTTTTTAAAGTATTGTTTTTATATGGACTGAAAACGGTGAAGAAAAACATCGTGAGGAAACCGACACATCATAGAACCAAAAGTGCGAAGTTATGTGACATCAACCAACCCGCAATGGGCCCGCGTTGTGGATTACGGCCCGCTCCCTCTCAAAGGGGGGGGGGGGGGAGACCTGTGTCCCAGCAGGGGGAACATTACAGGCTGATTATAATTCTTATTATTTATCTTGCGATACAGTAAAGCTAATATACAGTTTAGTTCTAGTAAAAAATAAAGGCGGGGGCAGTTAATCCTTATTTTTTGTCGAGAAGCCAAAATACATACCAGCCTTATATTCTGTCGTCCTTTAACTAGAAAGCCGTTAAGGGTTAACGCCACTTGGTAAATTTTTACTTTTTAATAGAATCTAAGAGAGTTCAAAATTCTCTATCTTTCTGTCTAAGAAACATTTTTACAATGTAAATATGTAGTTCCTAAGATATGAAATTTTGTAGGCCGTTAACTGGAAAGGTTTCTTTAGGATGAACAGAAAGAAATATCAATTGATGTGTCCTACAATCAGTAACGTAGTTAAGTAACACAGATTTTAAGAAATAACGAATCGCGCGTTTTTTTCCATTTTCTAGGAAACAACTTTTAAGGCTTAACGCCTTCTTAACCGACTTCAAAAAGGAGGAGGTTCTCAATTCGTCGGAACCTTTTTTTTTTTGTGTATGTTCCCCGATTACTCGAAGATGGCTGGACCGATTTGGATTTTTTTTTTTGTTTGATAGGGTATACTTTCCAGGTGGTCTCATGATCATCAAGCCAGGATATGATGATGGAATCCTGGAGAAATAGAGAGAACTCTTCAAATTTTATAGGCACACGAAGCGATTTGGGTATTTTTTGGAAGAGTACTTTCTCGGAGTGGTCTCATTTCAATTTTGTGAAGATCTGATGAAGAACTTTGGAGATAGGATAGATAGATAGATAAAACCAACGACAACATAGCAACGGAACTCCTCAATAAATGATAGCAAATGGACTGGGATTGCTGAAATCTCATGTCTGTCTATTGCTTACACCAGTTCATAACATAACATCACGCCGGTATGCTGTGAACGAGTAAGCACATGTGAACCACTAAAAAGTGAAAAAAAAACTTATTCCAAAAAAAAACAACCGACTTCCAAAAAAACACTACAAATTGACAAATAACTTTAATTTCGGAAGTCGGTGTCTTTGGAGCTGTATTTTATTTTTTTGTCACCGCCTTCCGAAATTCAAGTTATTTTTCAATTTGTAGTGTTTTTTTGGAAATCGGTTGTTTTTTTTTTTTAATTAAAGGATGGCAGTATAGAAGCCACACGTATGACGCCAAGAAGAAGGAAGGAAGAAATTAATTTTCCTGCCTTATAGGTAAAACTCGATGAGGATTACTAAATTGGTATTACCCTAAAATTAATACGCATGAGGATAAAGACTCCTCGTACCAGTTTTAACCTATCTAAGATTCGGTTAAGGCGGTGATTTCTTGAAAACCATCAAAAAGGTGGTTTTTTAAACCAGTAACTCTTTAACCGTAAATAATTTTGAAAGCAAAAAAATATACGACATTTTCAGGTTTTTTTTGCATAGAGTGATGGATCTCAAACCATAATTAAAAATACTTTAATGCATCAAAAAAATCATCAAAGTCACCTCTTAATTATCTTTAAAACCAGTTTATCCCTTCACTATATATTAAAAATATACCATAAAATTCCAAATGCCAAACTGCATCCAGTGATGGATTTTTTATTATTAAATAGTTAATATCTAATTTTATACGATTTTATTTGCATTTTTACGACAGCTTGCTCATTTGTTATTCTAATATATTACAACAGATTTTAACCCATATCGGATTGCAATAAGAACTAGTATCGCTCATAACGAGAGAGAAAATTCCATCTACTCTTTCCGTAGTTGCGTGCCTGTGGATTAGGTCAATACACAGGCCACGTGCCTAGCTTAGGCACCAGTCTCCCACAATATATACTTACCTGAATTGTGTATCTTTGTCGAATCTGACCAATGTAAAATCATTTATGTATATTGTGGTGAGAAAAATAAAGTGATTGAAGTGAATAAGATGAACATGCTGCATGGTGACAAATTAAATAACAGTTCTCATGATTTTCCATGAAAGAGATGGAAGCGGCCATTTTCGTTGCTGACGCTGTTTAAAGGAGCAATCTTCGTGGACATAGCCAACTGCGGATCAAAAGGACATATACAGGATAATTTTTTATCCAGTGCGCAAACTGTAACCATGAATTCAGCATATACTATCATTCTAGACACCCTAGCATATAACTTTTTCTGAAACTACTGTTTTTTTTTGTATTCTATGAAACTGCTGTTTTTTTTTTTTGTATAACCGACGAAAATTTCTACGTTAGGGGGCTAGAATGATAATTATGCTCAATTCCTGTTTACAGTTTGCGCACTGAATAAAAAAATATCCTGTATAGACGAAGTGACATTATATCAGCGATAACGATTAAGGCCCATAGTACCCTCATCTCCCGTTTGTATGCTAAAGCACGACTGCCGCCCGCGCCCGCGCAGGGCACCTCTGAGGCTTTATCTCAAAATGGGGATATTCCTTTGATTAATTTACAATTGTGCTTCGGCGATTCTGTGGTACCTCTAACTATCTATTTTTTAGTGTATTTTTTTTTCCAAATAACGAAGCCGTTTAGTAGGAGTATGGAATAGAAGCCAAAATATTGCGTGTTGGAAAATATTTTTTTACAGCAAAAGTATTAACCATACAAAAAAAGTACTTCGGGCAAAATGATATATATGAATCTATAGCAAAATCATATATTTTTCAAATCTTCCAGACAAGCCGTTAATGAGCAGTAGGGCTCATAAAGTGACCGTGTTACGCTACCAAATGGGACGTAGGCCCTTAAGGAAAAGTCAAACATGTAGCAGATTGATATAGCATAATCAGCCTATAATGTTCCCACTGCTGGGACACAGGCCTCCTCTCTGTGAGAGGGAGTGGGCCGTAATCCACCATGCAGGCCCAGTCAGTTCATGTTCTTCGAATGTTTGATTCTAGGACATGCTGGTTTCCTTCACCGTTTTGAGAGCAGTGGTGATGAAGTAATTTACAGAAAGTAAACCGCCTGTCTGGATTCGAACGTATGACCTAAAAGTCGGTAAGTCGTGGCCGTTACCACTGGAACACCACTACTCGGATTAACATAAAGCAACCGAAAAGACTATGTCAACTCTGTTGAATGTCATTGTAGAAACACCGCTTAAATCTTCTTATTATATAAAAATGAATCCCTATTTCTCTTGGTCACGGCATCACACGTGAACAGCTGGACCAATTTTGCTAATTCTTTTTTTGTTGTGTTTGTTATTGTTAGGAGAAGGTTCTTATGAAGAAATTAGTAAAGATAGGACAACGTCTGTCGGGGCAGCTAGTATTATATAAAAATGAATCCCTATTTTCCTTGGTCACAGTATCACACGTGAATGGCTGGACCAATTTTGCTAATTCTTTTTTGTTGTGTTTGTTACTGTCAGGAGAAGGTTCTTATGAAAGAAAAAAATAAGAAAGTTGCGCGTAACGTAATATAGGTATTCATAGTTAAGACAGGACATCGTCTGTCGGGTCAGCTAGTATAGATTAAAGAATATAATATAAAATAGACGTGCGGGTTGTTCGAAAGAGATACCGTGGCCCCTGGCACACATGCAACTGAAGGAACAGTCACAGTTTTAGTCAGTAAAAGCCAGGAGCAGGAGCAGGGGAGCGGGAGAAGTTTTAGTTTATTTGATGATTTCCCACCAAAAAACCAAAAAAAAAAACAAAAAATTGATGCTTTGAAAAAAAAATGTCTTTTCAATTTATTACTTTATATAAGCAGCCATAATTCATTTTCTCAAACATTCTTGCGCACTTAACAAGTCATAAATGATATAAAATGTTAATTCAAACGCTTGTTACTCAATATTACCGTATTCTAACGGTGTTCTGACATTTCGTGTGTGTGGGCTACTTTTGGATGTCCAAAACGTAACGTTCTGTCTTTAATATGGGCAGAAAAAAATTGGCAAGACCACATGACTGACGTCTGGGCCCCGGGGTTATGCACTGCAGCAAATAGATAAGTTATGCATAGACTGCAACTATCGGGAGGATGAATATGGAAAGGATCGTGGTTATACCCACCATACGGAGCATTGTGATGATCAGGTTCAGTTTATTTAACCATTTACCTAGGTACAAACATATTTATAAACAAACAAGAAGAAAAGAGCAGAAAAATAGGGAGAAAGATGATTTCTAAAGAAATGTCGTCCAGCCTCCAGCATACCTGCGATAGGAAGGCAGACAGCGTGTGTAAGAGTAAAAGAGGAAAAAAAAAACAAAGTCAAAAACAACAAATAATAAGAGATAAAGAATAATATACAAACATACTTCTAAAATAAATATCACTACAATATTCATAATTATAACGTAAATGAAGTAATAATAAACTTAAAAAAAAAAAATAACCGACTTCCAAAAAAACACTACAAAGTGAAAAATAACTTTAATTTCGGAAGTCGGTGTCTTTGGAGCTGTATTTTAATTTTTTGTCATCGCCTTCCGAAATTAAAGTTATGTTTCACTTTGTAGTGTTTTTTTTTTGAAGACGGTTGTTTTTTTATGAAAAAGTTTTTTTTTTCACTTTTTAGTAGTTCACATGTGCTTACCCCTTCACAGCATACCGGCGTGATGTTATGTTATATACTGGTGTACGCAATAGACAGACATGAGATTTCAGCAATCCCAGTCCAATTGCTATCATTTATTGAGGAGTTCCGTTGCCTATCTCCGAAGTTCTTCATCAGATCTTCACCAAATTGAAATGGGACCACTCCGAGAAAGTACTCTTCCAAAAACTACCCAAATCGCTTCGTGTGCCTATAAAATTTGAAGAGTTCTCCCTATTTCTCCAGGATCTCATCATCAGATCCTGACTTGATGATCATGGGACCACCTGGGAAGTATACCCTTTCAAACAAAAAAAAATCCAAATCGGTCCAGCCATCTTCGAGTAATCGGGGAACATAAATAAAAATAAAAAAAAGGTCCCGACGAATTGAGAACCTTCTCCTTTAATTTTGAAGTCGGTTAAAAAATATACGCAGCTACGATGAAGTGGAAAGACAGTGTTCTTTAACACTTCTTTTAAAACCTGCAACAGTTTGGCAGTCCCTACACTACACTACACACTACACTTTGAGACCTTTAGGATGAAGGCAGAAAAAGAAACGGGTAAAACAATTTCGTAACTCTGATTCTCTACAACTAATCCACTCTTAAGTATGTCTTCTCGTCAGTTCTTCCTGTACCGTCTGCTTATTTTTCTTCATCCAGAGCCAGAACAACAATAGTATTGATTTTCCAAAAAAAACCTCCTTAGAGTTTTCTGCCGTGGCTGAGTGGTAGTCTCGTTGAAGATGACAAAAAAAAAAGAATATCGTACTCTGCATTTATGATTACTTTGATGATTACCAATCTCACTGCAAAGTTTGGTGATTAAGGTATTATGCTGTAACAGTTATTAGTTCCAATACGTGAAGTCCTGATACAGCCAGAAGGCATCGCAGCAGACACCGTAGAAGATGACGAGCTGGAGAACACAAACGCCTAGCGATCCACTTTAGCCCAGAATCGAAAGAGCTGGACCTCATGGAGAGAGTCCTTTGTCCAGTAGTAGGCTAACAGTAACAGTTATTAATTCTTCGGTGTATAAGAGGACAAAAATTAACAGCCTGAAATTACCTATCATTGTAAAGTAGAAACAAGAATAGCTATCTAATTTGTGGTTATGATTGAAAGAGGTCAATGTTCTTTGGTGGGTATTTATAGCTTATTGACACTGACCAGATAACGTTATCTTGACATTATGCAACTAAGTTTCTATACTTGCTTGTGACTGTTTCGAAAACTAGGAAAATATAGGCACAGTTGCTTTTTGTGGTGATATAAATATTCACCGAGGGTTCCGTGTGGTGCCGGACGTAAAGAATGGCACCATCCCATTTCTTCCCGTGGGTGTCGTAGGAGGCGACTAAGGGACTTACTAGAGAATGGGCAGCAGCGTTCTCTATGCATTTTACCACCATACTGCGATCGCCAACCCGCCTGCCAAGCGTGGCGATTATGGCAAGCCCCCCAAATTGGGGGAGGCCAATGTCCAGCAGTGGACGTCTTCCGGCTGAAATGATGATGATGATGATGATGATAAATATTCAAAGTCAACGTCAAATCATTTATTTCAAATTAGACACTTAAAAGAAACTTTTGAAAAAAAATGAATTGATTCTAGTTGTCTATTCAAGCATTCCAAGTGGTGGCACAGTAGTAACGGCGCTGACTTACGATTTACAGGTAGTGCGTTCGATCCCAGAGAGGCGCTTTACTTTGTGTATTTTATTTCATCACGATTGCTTTCAAAACGGTAGAGGAAAACATCGTGAGGAAACGGGCTTGTCATAGATCCAAAAAATTTAAGACATGTAACGTGACTTCCAATCACATACAACCAATCCGCACTGGGCCTGCGTGGTGGATTACGGCCCACTCCCTCTAACAGAGAAGAGGCCTGTGTCCCAGCAATGGGCACATTATAGACTGGTTATGATGATGAATTGATGATATTATATTATGCCCATTCAAACGGTAGTTTCATACGGTGAAGAATGGGCAAGAACCTCAACATTGATATCACAATATATTCTCCGCGGTGCCATGCTACCCAGTACCTAATCGCCATATAGGTTATGTGGCGAAAAGCCCAGTGATGGGATCAAAAGGAGAACCTACAGATATTTTATTGGTTTAAATAACTATAAACTCGGTGCCGCTACCAAAGTAATCTATATTTTTTCCATCTAATCGAACTCAGGACTACGAGTAGATTGTTGGCAGCAACGCATATAGTAAATACCAAAATAACTGTTAAAAAATTGCATACAAACTTGAAAATACCAACGATCTAGTGCATGGCCGAAAAAAATGTTTTCTTTTGTTGGTATTTAATGAAATAATAACGAAAAACCGCAATAAATGCGCCGTTGCCAGCCCGCGTGGGGAAAAGCGGTGATTTCTTGAAAACGCTCAAGAAGGTGGTTTTTTAAACCAGTGTATCTCTTTAACCTTAAATAATTTTGAAAGCAATAAAATATATGATATTTTCAAGTCTTTTTTGCATAGAGTGATGGAACTCAAAACATAATTAAACATAATCCCTTCAATAACAATTATAATAATAATTAAAAATATACCATAAAATTCCAAATGCCAAACTGCATCCAGTGATGGATTATTTATTATTAAATAGTTAATATCTAATTTTATACGGTTTTATTTGCATGTTTCCGACAATGCTTGCTCATTTATTATTCGAATTTATTACAACAGATTTTAACCCGTAAAGGATTGCAAATAAGGACTATTATCGTTCATAACGACAATATTTAAAGTTACCAGGGCCTTAAGGGTTGTTATGGATTTTTCTATCTGGAATTTCTCAGTAGAAGCCTGTAATCTGGATTTATGCCCGGTTGATGGCAATAGGTAAGCCCCTAAGTAGTATTACATGGGGAAACAAGGCGTTTTGTTATGGTATGAATATATTGTATAAAAAACAAGACTGCCAGATTGTTTTTGCCGAGAAGTTTATGAAATAATCAAGGCAGTCTACCATAGTCTGCTGCTGGTCATGGGCTAAGGTCTAGATACAGGACACAGGCTTCTTCTAAGTGTAGCCACAAAGAATCCACCTTTAAGGTAGGTAACTACATCGGGCTACATCTACATCTGTCGTTTTAAAACCTAGTAGGTACCTACCTAGTCAGAAGAAGAAGCGTGTTATTAAGGTATTTTACTCTATATTATGAGAAAAATATCTAAAAATATATTATTGAGATAGCTTAGGCAAAATGCAGTCGGAAAATGTTAGGTAGTTTTAGTTCATGAAATAAGAAAATAAATTTTAAAATTAAATTCATAGATTTCAGTTTTTTTAATCTGTTTTTGAACACCATGAAATAGTAGCCGCCATGTTATTACGTCATGTCAATTGAACAACTTTGTACTTTTATTATTTTCATAACCAAAGTAATTTTTATTTAAATAATATTTTGCATTGAGGAAAAGAAAACCAACGATAAGTAGAATAATAACTATTTTTTTCAATTACAAACAATTATCAGACAAAATATCAGCGCATTTGCTTACTTAGCAAACTGATGTCATAGCCACAGACCACATCGTCCCCTGCGTCCAGCGTTTTCGTCGAATTACGCGCGAAATTTTAAAATGTAAACTTTAAATGCATTTTTAAGGAAGTAATCGATTAAATAAAAATGTAGTGTTTTTTGTGGGTTATTAGCACTTAAGAGTCTAATTAGGACACTAAAAAAAAAATAGTGTCAAGTTATTGTGGCAAGTTAGAATTTTCTGCAAGTACCGTAACTAGGCTAGAAAAAGTCTCGTCTGTGACGTTGTCACAATCAGCGCCATTACATTTGTCCCTAGCCTAATCTACCACCTAGTAACAAGAACCAAAGGCTAAACCAATCAATTTTAAACCAGATCACAAGCTAATAACTCCGCAATAAGTTGACACTGAATCTTTCTCATTAGCAATTAAAATGGCGTCATTATCATCCAATTAGAACAACGCAATTGGACACGGGCTTGCGTCAGAATGAAGGGCGACTTGTCACGCTTTTCTAGTTCAGTGAAAGGGCTTGGTCTGGAGTCTTCGATGGCGTGATTGAGGGCAAGAAGAAAAGTTTCGATTTTGGTTTAGATTTGTGTGAGAATTTGAAGGTGCCGTGAGTTGGCCGTGAATGTGAGGAGGCTGTTACGTCATTATCATCGGCCTAGTATTTTCCCAACTATGTTGGGGTCAGCTTCCAGTCTTACCGGATGCAAAGTCAAAGTCAAAGCATTTATTTCAAATAGGCACTTTGAACGTCAACATTTACAATAAAATAGAATTGATTCTAGTCGCCCCTTCCAAAATGTAGTTTCGTACGGAGAAGAATGGGCAAGAAACTCCACCGTTACTCTTTTAAAATGTTTTAAGTACAATATTTAACATAGTACATATAATATATGATTATGTGTGAAAACGATGCACCCAGAATAAAATTACCATACCAAAATAGGTAAACAGAATCAAATTGAAGTAATACAGATCAATACCAGTATTTTACATGGAGCGACTGCCTATCTGACCTCCACAACCCAGTTACTGGGTAGTAAGATATCCCTTAGCAGGACTGGTTGTCAGACTTTCGTGGTTCTGACGACCCGTAACGACTGTCAAAATCCACATATTGACAGCAGGGACCAACGGCTTAACGTGCCTTCCAAGGCACGGAGGGGTCTTGATATAAAATGTGGCGTAGCTTAACCTGATCAATCGATCCGTGCGTCTGCTATTACTTAACCACAAGCCCCTGCCGGAGGCTGTTATGTAAAATGTAATAAATAGTAGTTCTCCAGACCGTATTTCGGACATTATTATAGTTAGGTATAGTGCACAAGACAAGTGTGTGCGAGATACAGGTGCGTTCACTCATTTTCCACTCTCATAGTCCAATGGGACTACAATTCGACACGACCGGAGACAGGCGTAAAGCAACGGCTTAACGTGCTTTCCAAGGCACAGGGATTTCACACCACCACCAACCAAACTCCTTCAACTCTTGTTAGATGTAGTTCAGAAATGATTGTATATTTAGGTATATGTTGCATGTCATGCGTTGTCATGTTTCACAAGCCCATCAACGTTGGTGGTTGGTCAGAGAGAAAAAGATTGTAGGTTTCCTTTGACATTCAGATCGAGCTTATATCTTATCATCATTTAAGCCGAAAGACGTCCACTGCTGGACATAGGTCTCCCCAAGCAAGTGCAGTTTTCGGAGATTCTTAGCACCACTTGCCTTATTGTAGCCAAGGTTTGGCGGGCTGCCGGATAGGAGCCGTTTTTCTTTAACTAGTGCTTTGTCAGTTTTTGGGGGGTTATGCCATAATCGCCACTCTAGGCAGGCGCGTTGGCGATCGCAGTACGATAGTAAAATGCAGAATTTATATCTGAACTATAATAACTGTAATCAGACCTTGGCGAGCAATGCTGAAAAATGTGAACACTTCGTCTTCAGGCAGCTATTTTTTAATAGCTAGAGGTTGAGTGATCTCAGCCTAGGCCTATCTAAAACACAAAGAACATAGTACCAATAGACTTTTCAATAGCTGTAGATAAATCTCTAAAACAAAACACTTAACAAACAATTACCGCAAACCGGACTCAAACCAACGCCCATTCACTGCTACGAACGAAAACGTTGCACAAGTAAACAATTCTTACATAAAGACGTGACCCAGAACTTGGGAGAAAGGTCTAGTACACCTCCCCTCTTGCCCTGCCACCTTCCCCCCTCGTAGAGTGCAACTACAAAGCATTTTGCATCTCAATTTTATGACACTGCGCAGCGAGATCTAATATGGTTATAGAGTTGTTTGACCGCTGCTGTATTAGCTGGGTCAAGTTAAATGGCTACCCAATACAGGATTACCTCAACGTTACACACATGAATGGTGAGCCACTATGAGGAAGAATGGTGCCCCATAATGATTGACCATTTGTACAGGAGTATCCTGCTAGCTTCGAAAGCCTGACAGCAGCTGAACGAGAGTAAAACCCTCGGATCGAATTGAATGGCCATGCGCTTGGAGAGGCCTATGACTTGGCCAGCAGTTGAGTGATGTAGGCTGATTATGAATGTCTTAAAGAACTAAGTACTAAGCCGTTATAAATATGTTTGAAAACTTACCTAACAGTTACGTACATACTTGGACAAGTCAATCAATCAACTCAGCCTATAGCAGTCCACTGCTGGACATAGGCCTCTCCCATGCTGCGCCACAGCACCCTGTCTTCCGCCTTCCGCATCCAGTCTGGCCCAGCCACCTTTTTAAGGTCGTCGGTCCACCTAGCTAGGGGGTGTCCCACACTACGCTTGCCGATACGCAGTCTCCACTCCAGGACTCGTCTGCTCCATCGGCCATCGATCCTTCGACAAACATGGCCAGCCCACTGCCACTTCAACCTACGTACTCTGCAAGCTATGTCGGTAACTCCAGTTCTTTTCCGGATAACTTCGTTTCTGATTTTATCCTTCAAAGAAACCCCAAGCATAGCCCGCTCCATAGCGCGCGCGGAATGACTTTAAATTTGTGGACCAGCCTAACTGTCAGTGTCCACGTTTCGGCACCGTATGTCAATACGGTCAGGACGCACAAGTAAGTATCCTGATTTCATCCCACTTCTATTAGATATAAATGGCATTCTTGCCCTCCTGGTCAGATTGGGATCACCTACACTGATTCTCTAATAAATCATACCAAAACGATTCCTGTCACAGTTCCCCAGCTCGCAGTGCATGTGAAAGCTAAACTAGGGCCAGCTTTCGCTTCATGGGCCGGTAGCCCTGCACGCGCCAACCGCGTGCGACGGCGCAACCAGCCGCCATGTTGGCCCTACTGCAATTAGATGGCGGTTATTTTACTGTAAACGCTCGTTTTGTTTGGTGAGCTAAGTGTTTAGAAAATTAATGAGTGGATGCTATATGTTGGTAAATTGATGTATGAGAGGGTTTTGGGTGAATAGGTACTACATTAATTTATGCTACCGCACCAGTTATTTACTGAGATCCACTCCAGGATTTGTTGTTATGAGTGGCTGGTTGGAGGATATTGATCTTTTCATCGTAGAAACAAAACACCTATAGTCGTAATTAAGTAGGTAACCTTCCCACTGGTAGTAGTAGCAACTCCGACACGCGGGATAATTGCATTGGTAACATACTATTAGAAGGAATTACTTTCAGTTCAGTTTCAGTCATCCATTGTGTTATTTACGTCTTTATATGCAGACTAATTATTCGTGGCAATCCAAAAAGTAAAATCATCAGCAATACGGTTCTGCCTATCACTATGGTAAAGGGTTTGAGGATTTTTATCTTGAAAACAGTGCCATCTATAAAAATAAGTTGGTATTAGAAGTACATAGACTTTATTGCGTCTAGAATCACGCCATCTAAGAATATATACCAGAACTTTTTGCAATGTTGCTAATTCCTGATTTGAAAAGTATTTGCGTAGGATTTGTAAAAAATAGCTTGAGGCAAACTAGTTAAAACATACAATCCAATTTAAACCCAAATATTTTTTTTTGGAAAATTAAAATCTCTATGAATTTAATAAATTCGCAAGCAATATTGTTTTGGCAATGGGAAAATGCAGCACCCAAATTTTTTAGTCTGGCCACACAAACCAGGTCAAGGAAGTGCAGCAGAAAAACTATTCGCCAATTTTTTTGTTATTTTTTAAGAAATGCAATTATGTGTATTGTTTCTTTATTATTTAGTTGAAATAAGAGTGAGATAATGTAGCGCGGACATCGTAATGATTGGAGGCAGTGCGAGTGGTTATTATAGGACAGAAGAAAACTAGGTGGTGTGACAGCTAGAGAATACCGCATAGAAGATTTTAGCTCAATAATGGTTAATATTGCCAAAATTCGATCACCTAATTACACAGTATGACTATTAATTGCATAGGGGTGGCGTTTATATGGGTTACCTTTGCGATTTATGTCGAAAATAATCGTCATAACATTTGACCCAGTTACAGTGCCGTGTGCGTTGACCTATGGATGTGAATGCGGACTAAAGCACGATGTTATTTTTAGGATACAGCTTTGCAGATAATTAAATATTTATAGACACCGTTGGTGATATCCAATTGTGTGATAAATTACAGATGAAAATACCTGTGACCTTTTACACTTTGAATACTGGTGAGTTTTCTTTGTTTTACCTAATTTTTGAATTTCGATTAATGATGTTCTGATTTTTTTATTGTTGGACTAAAGCTTTGGAATGTGATTTCAAATAAATTAAATATTATGTCAACCTTCTAAGGTAACAGCTGTAATTAAAATATGTAACTGGATTTGTTTTATGTCAGTAACATACAAAATCCATTGAATAATAATATAATTTTAAATAACTTTATTTACACACATGTGCTAATGATATGGTATTAATTTTTCATTACAACATGTAAAGTGCTTTCAGAAGAAAAAATATAATAATAAATGTAGCAATCAATACATTTAACCTGAATACTTTTGCAGGTCCAACAGTTGTTCAAATAAACACTATGGATGGAAGTTTTATAACTCCTGGGAAAACAAAACAAAGTACACAAATACAGTTGGCGAAAACACTATTTAGATACAACTTCCTTTGAAGGGATCAATTTAATCATAGAGTTTTTATTTATAAACATATTCCAAATCCTCTTTGATTGAATAAAATTATTATATTGAGAAGACAAATCAGGTTGTGATTTCATAATTTAATACACAACTGATGCAGATAAGGGAAATTATAACAATAAAAAATATTAGCAAGCATATCATCTTTGTAGCTACCAATTGACAGGCTGTATGTTTACCTGTTGCCAAAAATTACCGCCAAAAATGGATTCCAAATTCAAATCTCAGTAGATTTTCCTATTACGACCTACAATGGTTACTTAATGTTATATTTATAAAAACAAGACAATATGGTGTTTATTTGACTGAATCGCAATAAGGGTGGGATTGGGTGTAACACCCTAAGGCCGTGGTAACACTCGGCAGTGATGAAGAAGCAAAATGTTCGCACTCTATCATTGATTGTGTGCACATTTACATACTTACTGGTTGGTGCCGCTGTGTTTGACGCATTAGAGTCAACAACTGAGAGGAATAGATTTGAAGTACTGCAAGGTTAGTGTTATATCTTTCTCCTCTTTCTTTTTTAATTATTTTTGTCCCTTGCACCATAAATCACTATGTGTGTTCAGTGTTAAACTCTAGCCCCCTTATTACAAGACCAGGTTTTTATTTACATTTAGTTTTTTATTCAGGTTTAAACCACCAGGCCAGTTTCCTAATTAAGATCCCAATATGTATAGAAATCCAGTTCTTTTTTCAAAACTGACAACTAAGTCCGGTGCTAAGTTGAAATTTTTGTATTAAGAACTTTACCGAAATCAAAATAAAATTGTAAATGGAAAAACTGGCTCAGAACTATGGGCTAGAAGTATAGTTAGATTGCATTTTGTAATAAGGTAGATTCTGTCTTTGTCATCTTCAAACAATTGACATTCAATGTGTTTTGTGATTTCTGGTGCAAGCAGGTCTAATTTGTGATGTCCACAAGCAAAGTTTAATTGCATGTTAATTTTCCCATGTTGCCCAGGTAACAGTTTTAGTTAAATTAATGCTCAGCTGACTTACTGTCAATATTTATGTGGTTCTAAGTCAGTTGTGGTAGTTAACTTGTATAAAAAACTTGATAATGAACATCATGCAATCAATGAAATTTAATTATTTTTATTTCCAACATGTTTAGGTAATGTTTTGGGCCGTTCCTAGAAGAACAGCTATAGTATCTTGTAAAACTTGTTTTTTACACGCTTTATATTAGCTTCACTTGTATGTTTGTTTGTTTGTATGTAACCGACTCCTTTGAGCGCGATTTTGACCCACTTTAAACGGTCAGATTTCATTGAAACTTTGTAAACTTGTCGAGGACCGATGACAATTCAATAATTTAAAAAAAAATGGAGAAAAAAAACACGTTTTTGTAGTTAGCAGAACTAAATAATAGAAAATAAATAATAGTTTAAAAAACTAAAAAACACGCTTTATAAACCAAACTAAAAAAGGAGAAAATAATTAAATTCAATAAAAAGCGTGGGGTGCTTGACATTAAGTGATTATAAAAATACCTCAAAAAGCACCCCACGCTTTTTAATTGAATTAAATTATTTTCTCCTTTTTAATTTGGTTTTTAAAGCGTGTTTTTTAGTTTTTTAAACTATTATTTATTTTATATAATTTGTTATTGTAGGTAAATCATTATAATTTCATTTTAAATCTTCATCTAAATTAGTTAAAGAAGCAATGCATATTCTAGTATAAAAATAATGGAAAAATTGGTTATCATATTAATTATAGTTGCTTTGTCTTATTCCAAAATGATATTTGGATATCTTTCCCTTTTGACATACATACTTACCTGCATTATCACAGCATAAAGAATTGCAAATCACACCCTTGTACTGTCATTTTAAAGAATAAAATTTATAGTTTTGATGTTTTTCTGATCAGCACTTTGCTATTATAAACATACCTACCCTCTTTTGTCTATTCACTTTTAATGTAATGTGGGCTTTCTTGTTTGTCTTGCCTAAGAACATAATTCTAACTTTGATTTAATTGCAGTATTTATAATGGTAGCTACTTTTGGTAATGTTTGGCCCCCTGGTTACCAAGGCAACCATGGTGTGTCATGATTAAGTTCAATGTTAATAAAACAAATGCTGGCAACATAAGAGGACTTTAGTCATGAATTAAAATATAAAGTGCTGAAACATCTGAAAGCTTCTTCAAGTAACAGCTGTTGTCAAATCTGATAATAATCATCAAGTAATATTGTATTGTGTAATTGGCTGATTTTATTTTGATCAAACCATTAAAAAAGTAATATGGGTTAAATAGCTTCAAACAGCTGGTGTTCTAACCATAGACCTACCAGGCTTTTATGGATCAGTCAGTACACACTAAAATGTAGTGCACACACATGTAAATGTTACGCTAAAAGTTTAATAATTATTATAATTTATTTAGTTTGGTCGCATAAATATTTTGCAGGCCACTGTTCTGAAAACCTCCCCTTTCTGTTTTAAAGCCATTGTTTTGTGCAATCATTAACTACCCAGTAAATAATATGGCTTCATCTTTCATCATGCACCCTACAACTTTCTGCCAGTGGTGCGGGTTGTTCGAAAGAGATACCGTCGCGCCTGGCACACAGGCAACTGAGGGAATACGGGTGGGTTTTAGTCAGTAAAAGTCTGACACGCCCTCCTGCTCCACCCAGAGCGGGAGAAGTTAGTTGATCATTTTCCACCCAAAAAAAAAAACCCCTACAACTTTGACAGCTTTTTATTGATACAAACTTCATGTACTTACTGTAGTGGTACAGTCAGCCTCAATTAGATGTTACATAGATCAACATGTTTAGCTACAATTAAGTACCCAATGTATGATAGAACAAACATGGTCAACAGTTAAATGATTTCTTGTCAATGTATATTTCCATCTATGTTCTATGTTAAAAGGTTTAGTTTCTGCACTTAGTCCTACAAGTGGACTATTGTACGTGGGCCAGTGCGGCCGTCAGTGGTTATTCCAATCAGCCCACCTCCCTCCAGAAGCTGATTATATCTCCTGGTCTGTTAAGAACGTCTGTGTAAGATCTGGGGGGCACCCAGATCTTACACAAGGGTTTCTGTTTGAATCGGGGCGACGCCTGTGAACTCGAAAGAGTAAATGCACAACGGTTTCCTCAGCCTCCACGTCAGAACTGAGAGGACTGTCCATTATGCCTATTGTGTAAAAGTGTTTTTTTAGCGGGCAGTGTCCCGTGATGGTCCCCGTCACCAGACTTGGCCGTTCCTGTCGAGGCGTGTATACTTCCATCTTTTTGAGGCTGGACTGTAGATAGGCGGCCCACAGCTAAAGCTGGGCATTTGTCTCCTTCAAACCCTTTCAGTCAACTCTGTGTATTGCCTTCTCTACAGCTTTTAATCACTTATTTCAAATAACTAACTCTACAAACCCCCCACAGCTATCGAGGGCATGATCATAAGGAAGTACAACATAACTGAGGAGGATTTCCGTGTTATGGAGACAGTAGTGCTGAAGTCGGAGCCGCATAAGGCTGGTCAGCAGTGGAAGTTTACCGGAGCATTCTACTATGCCACCACTGTGCTTACTACTATTGGTAAGTCCGAATCTTGACAAAAAAAAAACTTTCATTTGCTATGGCTTCGCTCGCATAGAGGTTAGAAATTATCTCACAGGAACCAGGATAAAAGTCTGCTATGTCTTAGTGTAAACCCAGGTCATTGTCTAGTGTCTACTGTGTTCAAACAACAAAATTCGTTCAGCCATTAAGGGGAACCTAGTCGCGGGCTCGAACTCACTGGTGGGACTGGCTAAAAATCACGCTGTCTCACCAGACTTCGTGTCCGACAGAGATAGTATCAGTGATGAGCAGTTAGACGCTAGTCTATACGCACAACGTTATTGAGTGAGATGCAGGATCATTTATAGTAAAAAATTTGCGATAAAATTAAGAAATGTCCTTTGGAAAATCGGGTTTTATGAAAAAGCCAATGCATAAATCAATGACGAATAAAGTTTATTGAACTTTTCGATAATTGAACTTTGTCGGTACCGACTTGGTTTTGGAGATTTTATACTTCTTTTATTACTTAAACACGCCCAAAGTTAAGTAAAATTAGCAAGAAAAACTAATCTTTGTTGGCTCCTAACTTTTTAATGGGTTTTTATTTTAGTATTCTGTTTCCGTACAGACAATATTAATAATGAGACAAAACTATATCATATTTTACTTTGGATGTGCCATGTCAAACAGTGGAGTAAAACACTCCCGAAGTTTGTTTGCAAAAAATGTGAACTAGGTTCACCTTAAGGTTTGAAAAGGTAACAGATAGAGAGAGTTACTTTTGTATTTATAGTATTAGTTAGGATGTTTTTGGTCTGTATTGATTCTGTCTGTTATCGGCGACAAAATATCGGTTAACAGCAGCCCAAGTTTCAGATGTAATAAATAAAAAAAATACAATTAATTATTTATTTCTTTTATTATTTATGTAGGTACACACAGTACAAAAGGATTCGACATATTATCATTTCAGTACAAAGATACTGCTTGTTTCTTATTATCTTGCTTGTATAACAAATAATTCAGAAAAGATCAGCAACTCCTGTTGTAAACTGTAGTTCTAAACTAAATCCTTGATGAACTTTAATCAAGTAAAGAATGCCTTGAAGAATTTTTGAGTGTATACTAGCTCATTCAGTGCTGAATGCATTTTTGATGTCAAATTAGATTACATTATGAAACTCAATTTTGCAGCTGTCGGAAATCGGTGCGAGTCGCTTGTAAAATAAACTATTAATATTAAAACAAAATATTAATATTAAAACGTTGGCTCTGAGCTCAACAAGTTTTTTGACATTTACTGTCATGAACCTCATTCCTACCGTATTCTGGAAAAGCGTCATGAGATTAATCACTGCAATACTTGTGAGTTCCATTTTGTAAGGAAAATACATCCTACTAATTTATAATTGTGAAAGCTTAGATGTTTGGATGTTTATTACTCAATCACGAAAAAACTGCTGAACAGATTTGGATGAAATTTGGCAGACAGATAGTTTAGGTGTAAACTGGATTAAGAGCGTTTATTCTGAAAGTTGCCAACGTCGCAAATAGCTGTCAAATATTTACCTGTTTTTATTAATTTGTTAATGTTACTGTATGGAAGTATGAAATATCGCTAACTAGTGACCTAAAATATGAATAATGATTTGCAATTATAACACTGAATTTGATGTTGTAACCGTTTTAGGTGTAAAAAGGGCATTTGGAAAGTTTCCAAGTTATTTTTTTACATCTAAAACTAAATATTCGGTGTTAATTTATTAATTATTGCATTTCATAATCAATATTTTAGGTCACTAGTCAGCGATATTTCATATTTCCATACAGGAATATTGCTAAATTAATCAAAATAGTGAAATATTTGACAGCTGTTTGCGACGTTGCCCATTTTCAGAATACTTTTTATACCGGTAGTACGTTCCCGTGGGATAAATACCGCCCTCCACGCGGGAGAAACCGCTGGCAAAAACGAGTCATTGTCTCAAAAATTCTTGAATATTGTTATTTTTTGTTGATTTTCGTTACCTAGGTTACGGACACTCAACGCCGGCGACGATTGGCGGCAAGCTGTTCACGATGTTCTACGCCATAGTCGGCATTCCGCTGGGCCTCATCATGTTCCAGAGCATCGGTGAAAGAGTCAATAGGCTCAGTAGGTAAGTCCAGCCAGGTATCTCATCATCATCATTTCATAGACATAGAAAGCTCCGCCACTTCGACCGGTTCTATGCTTCCCGCATCCAGTGGATTCCTGCAGCCTACACAAGGTCATCGGTCTACCTGGGAGCAGTGGCGAAAGCACCATATAACACGATTCCTACCGGCTTCCCTTTGGGGATTCGGGTCGGCAACCCTGTCGCTATTAAAAAATGGCACGTCAATAGTGGCTACTATTGTCCAAAAATATAGTTACACTACGGGTATTTAATTCACCATAACATTCAAACAACAAAAACGGTTATTTTTAGCTATGTATTACAACAACAAAAAAGTGTTGCTAAACTAACCCGGCGCTAAAACGTCATAATCGGGAACTAAAACTTCATACAACAGCGATCCCGTAATTATGTCACTTTATGTCACGTGGCACCGCTTGATATGGACGAGAGCAAGCCGGGTTATGACAGACACAGATATAGAAAAATTCGTCAGCGATAACGAGATTTTCTTTTTCTTCCAGCGTAATAATAAAGTCAATAAAACGCGCGATGAACTGCAAACAGACGAGTGCGTCGGAAGTGGACCTCATATGCGTGGTGACCACGTTGTCGTCACTGACCATCGCTGGCGGAGCGGCCGCCTTCTCCAAGTTCGAGGGCTGGAGTTACTTCGACAGTGTCTATTATTGTTTCATCACTTTGACTACTATCGGTAAGCTATACGTTCTTATATGCGAGAAAAAGTCCATGAAGTAAAAAGTGCCCGAAATCTGAAGCAAAAAAATATTTCTTTTGAATTTGGAGAAAAAAATAACGAAAGCATATAACGTGTGTGTGTGTGTGTGTGGTGCTTGTGGCTAAGTAATAACAGCCGCACGGGTCGATCGATTAGGTTAAGCTACGCTTTTCGCGGTTTGTCCGTGGATGGGTGACCATCTTTACATAGCAAGACCTCTCCGTGCCTCGGAAAGCACGTTAAGCCGTTAGTCCCTGGCACGCCACTATTGCGGCGGTAAGTCCCCTCTTTGAGGAGTAGATTGAGAGGTGCCACGGTGTCCTCACCTTCCGCCTGACGCAGTTCCTCACCGGACACGGGTCTTTCGGGAAGTTTCTGTTTCGTATAAGGCGGGAGGAAATGTTCAGGTGGTTCCACTGCGTAGATCGCCCTGAGGACACGGTGGAGCATACGGTGGAGGTCTGCCCGGCTTGGGAGGAGCACCGCCGAGTCCTCGTGGAGGCGATCGGCGGTGGCGATCTGTCGCGTCCGGCCCTGGTCCAAGCCATGGTACGGAGAGAGAGTGCATAGGTAGCCATCACCTCCTGCGAATAAGTAATACTCCCGAAGACGGAGGTGGCGCACGTGAGGGAGGGGCAGCATATGCATACCTACCCTCACGACCCTAGCCTCCGCAGGAGACGCCCTGGGCGTCGGGAATCCCAGGCTGATTCCCGGCCACCGTAGGCACGGGCTTGCGGACGGCGAGTAACGGTGTGTGCCACGCGCGCCTCAAAGAGTTGTCAGCACCAACTGGCGGCGTCCGCAAGGACCGATGCCTGCCAGGGTTGCGTGTTGTTCGAAAGAGATACCGTGGCCCCTGGCACACAGGCAACGGAGTACACGGGTGGGTTTAGTCAGTAAAAGTCTGACACGCGCTCCTGCTCCACCCAGAGCGGGAGAAGTTATTTGATGATTTCCCCCCCAAAAAAAAAATTGGAGCGCCAAACGCGCTCGATGCGATAGATCGAGATGGTTCAATGAAACTCGCACTAAGGTCTCTGTACTTATCCCCTTAAAATGATGACATGTATAGGAATACATTGGGTGGTAATTTGTTCATTTATTGTTGTCACTTATCTATTCGATTTTATGAAGGCCATCAAATGTTATGAAAAAATGTTGGTAAGTAATTTAATACTGAAACCCTTGTTCTCAGGTTTCGGCGACATGGTAGCTCTTCAAAAAGACAACGCCCTCAACCGCAAGCCGTCATACGTGATGTTCGCGCTGATCTTCATCCTGTTCGGGCTGGCCATCGTGGCGGCGTGCCTCAACCTGCTGGTGCTGAGGTTCGTCACCATGAACACGGAAGACGAGAAGAGGGACCAGGCACAGGCGGAACAGGTACTTACTGGACTCCAGATTACATTCCTAATCCTTATACTCGCAGGTAAACGAGATCACCATAATCAGAGTGTGTGACAGGGATGTGAGAGGGACTGGGCCGCTGTGCTGCTGGGGAGTTTGTTCCGCTACTTCTTCTTCCCAGCTAAAGCACTAGGAAGTGGTGAAGGGCGGGCGTTTTGAGGGGACTGTCTTATGTAATTTTATTTTGACGTTCAAAAAGAGCTGACTCTCAGCCTAGTTTGAATAAATGACTTTTGATTTTTTTTTGATTTTTTGAATCCACCACGAGGGTCCTGTGCGGGTTGGTTGATGCCACATATCTTCGAATTTTTGGTTTTAGGACATGCTGGTTTCCTCACGATGTTTCCCTTCACCGTTTTATAGCAGTAGTGATGAAATCATTTACACAAAGTAAACCGTCTGTCGGGGTTTGAACCTCCGACCTACAACTCGTAAATTGTGGCACTTACCACTGGGCCACCGCTGCTCTGGTAACGGACATAGCCCGAAGCATTGCTAAAGTTAAGTGGCAGTGGGCAGGGCACATTGCTCGCAGAACAGATGGCCGATGGGGCCGAAAGGTTCTGGAGTGGCGACCGCGTACCAGAAGACGTTAGAAGGCCTCCCACAAGGTGGACCGATGACCTTGTGACGGCTGCAGGAATCCGCTGGATGCGGGAAGCGCAGTATCGGCCGAAGTGGCGGTGCTTAGGGTGACAATCAATCAATTATCCTCGCCTTTTCCTAACTATGCTGGGGTCGGCTTGCACACTTATCTGATGCAGCTGAATACCAGTAATTTACATGGAGCGACTGCCTATCTAAACTCCACTCCCTAGACGCTGGTTAACTCCATACCCCTAGCCCCCCTTGGTAAGACTGGTTGATAGACTTTCGGGCTTCCGACGACCCATAACGACTGTCAAAGATTCACGAATGACAGCCGGGACATACGGCTTAACGTGCTTTTCGAGGTATGGAGGAGTCGTGGTATATAAAGATGGTTACCCATCCCACTGACCAACCGTGGCAAGTGTAGCTTAACCTGGTCAATCGACCCGTGCAGATGTTATTACTTAGCCCCAAGCTCCCAAGCCTCAAAACATGATCACCACACCAATTTTTTTTTAAACAATCTTTCTCCTTATTTACATTATCCCTTTCTCTATACTTCCAGGCGCAACAAGTGGCAGTTCGTCTTGAAGGTGACGTGATCACAGCAGATGGCGCCGTACTACGCGGCGTGTCACGCGGCACACGCCTCCCTGCTGACCCCAGGCAGATCACTGCTGGTATGTTGGTTAATTTATTGGATGATTTTTTCATGTGTACATGTCGAACTAGAAACAAAAGGCCAACATTGGTAGCAAAGCAACGGTCAATTACAAGTCGCAATGTCATCTCAGCGAGATTCATTGTCAAACAATTTACAAAATGTAAGGAAACTATAATACGTTTAGTCTGTAGGTTTTTCGACAGATTGAGACTTGAGATTAAAATACGAACGTCATTAAAAATATTGGAATGTGGTGTATAGAGTGACAGGCAGCAACAAAAGGACTCGTCAGTAAAAACTTTGTAAAATTACTCTGCTTCCGGTTCTTCTTCTTCGTCGTTCCCTTTTTTTTTTTTTTGGGTGGGAAATCATCAAATAACTTCTCCCGCTCTGGGTGGAGCGGGAGGGCGTGTCAGACTTTTACTGACTAAAACCCACCCGTGTTCCCTCAGTTGCCTGTGTGCCAGGGGCCGCGGTATCTCTTTCGAACAACCCGCACCCCTGGCAGGCATCGGCCCTTGCGGACCCCCCATTTGGTGCTGTCATCTCTTTGAGGCGCGCGTGGAACACAACGCGCCGTCGACCCGGGCTTGGTCCTTACCGGACAGCGAACTACCCATTACTCGCCGTCCGCAAGCCCGCGCCTACGGTGGCCGGGAATCAGCCTGGGATTCCCGACGCCCAGGGCGTCTCCCGTGGCGACTACGGCCGTGAGGGCGCATATACTGCCTCTCCCTCACGTGCGCCGCCTCCCTCTTCGCGAGCATTACTGCTTCGCAGGAGGTGACGGCTAACCATTTACTCTCGCTCCGTACCATGGCCTGCACCAGGGTCGGACGCGAGAGATCGCCGCCGCCGATCGCCTCCACGAGGACACGGCGGTTCGTTCCCTTAATGCTAAAGACCGCGACCACATATGACGCGTCTCCAAGTTTTGGTGTTTTCGGAGCGGTCCATGCTCGGTAAATGCTGTCTCCAACAGGAGCCCTCTAGATCATGTCTGACCATCTTGCCGATACCTTGCCCTGAGCGCGTTTTCCTTCCTCCCGGCCCTTGCATAATCTTCTGAGGCGGTTTTCCGTCCTTAGTGAGGAACTTAATCATGGCACGATGCTAAATTTTCTGCATCCTATTAATGTTTGGATGTGTTGTTACTCAATCGCACGAAAACGGCTGAACGTATTGTTGCCACACAGATAGTTTATAATCTGGATGAACTTTATTTCTCTTTCTCTCTTTTTATCCCGGTAGTACGTTCCCATGGGATAATTTCCGACATAAGCATAAATTATTTTCTTCCCGATTGACTTGTTTATCCAGCGATATCTCAAAGGATAATGAACCCACTGTGGTGAAACTTAGTATTGATTATTGCATTGAGTCACCAAGTAGTGACAGGTAAAATAACTACCCCCTCCCTTCATAAAACTGGTTTAAAGTCAAGATGGGTAGCTCGCTGTCCGGTAAGGACCAAGCCCAGGTCGACGGCGCGTTGTGGTCCACGCGCGCCTCTAAGAGATGTCAGCACCAACTGGTGGGGTCCGCAAGGGCCGATGCCTGCCAGGGGTGCAGGTTGTTGGAAAGAGATACCGTGGCCTCTGGCACACAGGTAACTGAAGGAATACGGGTGGGTTTTAGTCAGTAAAAGTCTGACACGCCCTCTTGCTCCACCCAGAGCGGGAGAAGTTATTTGGTGGTCATGGTAAATAAATATACCTACTACAATTTACCCACTATTGGAAAAAAAACTTGTACATTAATCAAAATTAATCATTCCAGGTGACACGTCGCTAGTACCACTGTACATAGATGAAGAATACGCGCCCAGCGTGTGCAGCTGTTCCTGTAACTGCTTCGGACCAAACAAGTAAGTACACTATTTATGTTATAGCTTACATTTATCATCTCTAATTCAGTTCTAGTTGTCTCAATCAAATCAATCTGCTAAGCCTTTTCCTAGCGTTTTTGTTGGGGTCAGCTTCCAGTCTAACCGGAAGCAGCTGAATACCAGTATTTTACATAGAGAGACTGACCTCCACAACCCAATTGGATAATACGATACCCCTTGGTAAGACCGACTGTCAGACGACAAGTTGACGAAAAATTTCAATGCAGAGAAGTTTAGAATCATGTACAGTCAGCGTCAAAAATATCGGAACGAACAGACTGTTCAAAATGATCTGAACAACTAAGGAAATTAAACTTTATCTCAATTGGATAAAGTTCTTGTCAGAATGACAGTTGTCGTGTACTGTCTTTATTCTGATACATTCCTTGTGTCATTAAGTTACTATTTAAGTTTCATAGTTGTTTAGTTCATTTGGAAGTTTGTTCGTCCCGATATTATTGACGCTGATTGAACGTACTGAATCCATGGTACCAGGTTCTGCGTCGATGTCCCTCCACCCTGTATTATATAGAGAAGAGTGAATTTAGTGAGTTTGTGTATACAGAAAAAGTTTTTATTCAGTGCGCAAAAAAACAGCTGTCCCATACATATTGACAGCGTAGGTATTGCACTTTTCTATGAAACAAATTATTTTTTTTTGTAAAACCGACGAAAAATGTCATCGCTGGGGTCTAGAATGGTATGCTGAATTCATGGTTACAGTTTGCTTATTGGATAAAAACTTTTCCTGTACGTGGAGGGCAATCTCCGGAGCCAAAGATCATATTTGGAAGAAAAAATAACACCATTCGAACGGTACATTATTTCAGATGGACATAGGTTGTATCATCATCATCATCAGCCTACAGCAGTCCACTGCTGGACATAGGCCTCTCCAATTTCACGCCATTTAACTCGATTCTCGCCAACTCTCATCCAGTTACTACTAGCAACCCTGCGAAGATCGTCACTCCACCTAGCCTGAGGGCGTCCTACCTTACGTTTTCCGATTCGCGGTCTCCACTCAAGAACACGTCTACCCCACCGGTCATCGGTTCTACGACTAATATGGCCGGCCCATTGCCACTTCAGCTTGCTAATTCTATGAGCTATGTCGACAACTTGGGTTCTCTGCCGGATCACCTCATTCCGGATTCTATCTTTCAGAGATACTCCGAGCATAGGTCGTTCCATAGCTCGCTGAGCGACTTTTAATTGATGGACCAGCCGTACCGTGAGTGTCCACGTTTTGGCTCCGTAGGTCATAACAAGTAGGACACACTGGTTGAAGACTTTAGTCTTCAGGCATAGGTTGTATAATATTATTTAAATACCTATATACAAAGGAAGTACATAACAGTAATGAAATACAATCTTGAATTCATACAAGCCTGGATTTTTTTTTAGGTTACTGACTGCACAAAATGTTGTGAACAGAATACCGTGTTCACATTTAGGTTGCTAGTAAGATATAAAGTTGAAACCTTCTCAATACAGATGAATGTGTTCCAAATACCCTAAAGTTAGTGATAAGAATTTAACCTGATCAAGGTTTGTTTACACTACGCTTTTTATAAATTCATCTGTACAGTCATCTGCCAGGCGCACCCTTGGCAGATGACTGTACAGATGAATTTATAAAAACCTTTGTCTGATTTTGCAAGTCAACAATCTATAGAATTTTATTTTATTCCGGCTTACACTCCTCATTTCGGTGGCATATGGGAAGCCGAGGTTAAAACTGCGAAATATTTTCTAACGCGTGTCATTGGTGGCAGCCACTTAACCTTTGAAGAAATTTCAACTTTGCTTGCACAACTGGAGGCCATTCTCAATAGCCGTCCCTTGTGCCCCCTCTCATCCAGCCCTGATGACTTCCTTTGGTAATATAAACATTACGAGAATAAAAATAAAAAAATAAATACTTCTGTCACTAGTTACGCTAATTCTGGAGAAAGAACACAAACATTGTCTTGACTTAATCACAGCGAACAACTATTCTTGTCATTTAAATAGTCGTTGATGGAATTTAAACAAAGGATGGATTTTACTTGAGCTTTAAATCATCTGTACAGTCAATGAATAACATATATAAAAAAGTAGTTATAGTGACATAACTACAATAGTTGGACATACGGTCTCGAGATTTTTTTTGTAGATATTGATATGTTCTATAATATTGTAGAATATTTTTTTGTTCTATCATCAATACTTCCCGCAGCGCATGCGATGAAAGACATTTTATGACTAATTTTTTTACACCTTGGGTTGGTTTTAGTAGGGATTTCTAAGGATCTTTAATTTTTTCTAGTAATAAATAAAGCCTATGTTACTCAGTGTTAATGTAGCTTTCTAACGGCAAAATAATTTTTGAAATCGGTCCAGTAGTTTTTAAGTTCTACCCCCTCCACGCGGCCGTAACGCTTTCCTAATACCCCCGTCTATATAGAAGTTTCACTTCAATAAAAAATACATTAATTACTTACTAAATATTCTTAACTTATTCCAGATCAATACCTTACCGTGATCCTCTCTCACCGGTGCCACCAACCAACATCAGACAAATCAAATCAAAGAACTACCGCGAGCTTGGCAACATCCCTCGCTACATAGAGAACAAATCTTCCTCGAAGAACAGATCGCAGTCTTTGCGACTCAACTCCGCTTCAGGATACCTCTACATGAACGCTAAAGCCAACGACTTCCAGCTACAACCCGAAGACTTCCGAGAGATGGTCACGAAAAGACGCGAACAACTCCGAAGAGGCATGATGATGTATGACATGAGGTGTAACAACAACGAACAGTACCTACATCCCTATAGACACAGCCTGAGTACTAGGCTAGAGACCAGTCCTCATAGTTCCTCGCTCTATTCCATGAATTTGAGGTCAGAAAATCGCAGCAACGACCCATTAGTTGACGACTACGACTCGGAGAAATCCAGCTACGCAAGAAAGAAGCTACTAAAGAACATAGCCAGAAACACAAGCAACAAAAGAGTTGAAAACTACTTTTATGACGATGCCGTATTGCATTTCGACGACGAATACGCGTTCGACGGCTCAATACTCTTCGCGAAAAGGAGAAAATCTATGGAAAGAAACTGGGAAGACTACACATGTGAAATGCCGAGGACCCACGGACCTGACCAAGTGTCGAACGACGGTAGTTATGGCTACTACCTCCCTGATGATGAAGACCAAGACCAATACTTCGTGAACGATACCCTAACGTTTCAACTACCGCCCCACCGGGCCAGCATATAGTGTCGTGTTGTGATGTGCCAGCAAGACTTGTGCCAAGGTAGGTTAGTGTTAGTCTACTAAATAAATGGGCCAATTAAGTAAATAAACATTAAATTAATAGTAATTTTACAATTTTCGCGGTAGTATCCGATTGAACGTTTTAGCTTTTACACATAGTTAATAGTTGTCGCGACTTTTTATTATAATTCTATGATATGAGCTTGGCTTCTTTGTAGATATTGTAATATAGTGTTTTTAAGGCTTGTCGTGCGGTGAGCGCTTGTACGTTTTATTGTGCACTACGTCGGTAGGAATATTAACAAACAAACATACATAACTAGCCCACAATTCTGGGACCCAGGCCTCCTTTCTGTAGGCCATAATCCAGTATGCAGGCCCAGTGCAGATTAGTTAGTAAAAAAAGTTTGTATACAAAATTCCAAGCTCAGAATTGAGATAGTACGATTGTATAAAAAAAATTGTAGATTTTTTCTATATTATAAGTGCTAGAAAATAATCTCTTACGTCACATTCCCTTGTCAGGTAAATAAAACAAGACTGCAATAGAGATGAATGTATGATATCCTGACCAATCATGTAATTTTGGTAATTATGTTAGTGATAATTAATCAGTATTGTTAGATATTCGTGATTTAAGCTCAATTAATCACAGCTGACAGCAGATTTTTCACAAAATTTCATAATTCATTAGTTAAATCTTTAAGCCATTATAAAAAAACATGAAAAATACATGATATCAACCTAGAATATCGTCTTACAAAATCCAAAAATAAATGTAAGAAGAAATAATTTAGGTAAAATCCTATAGCCAACCACGACGATTAGAAAGCTCGGTGGGTGGGACTTGGCCTCCCCTCCCACTTATTGTCTCTGGTCGAGACCTATAAACAATTCTAATTTCTTGCTTTGACATGTTCCCATCTCAACCACGCACATGTAGTTTGACAGTTGTGCTACCAAAGTATGTGCTATCTACCCTATAAAGTAACGTTAATAGATCTCGGCCTTAGCTTTCCGAAATTGCGGATGACGTCACGACTGCCAGTCTGATCAAGTTGGTCGGCTAGTACATTGGTAGCTAAACCGACGTAGTGCAAGCGAAAATTAATTTTATTTCAATTTCGGAGTGAATTTGGAGTAGACACTGTTGCGAGTCACAATACAATGAAAATTATCGAGCTTATTGAATCAAAACTGGCTAACAATACAGATGATAATTGCACAATGTGTGAGTACAAAGTTTTCCTGGATAAGTGTTTCTTCTTGTGACGAAATTTAGCCTAAATAAGAATGCAACTCATGAAATTTTTTGGTCTGAAGGCCATTAAAAATGTTAAAAATCTAGTAGCACTTTCATCTCAGCGACAATCAATGTCACTTGTCAAAAATGTAGGGAAATTTCCCCTCAGAACTCTGAACGAAATATCTATGCTCCATTTGAAATAAGATTAGACATTTAAATAAACCTTTTGTACAGTTCGATCAACCGATTTTGACTTCTATTGCGTTGGTGGCATGACAAATGGCAACTGCAGTAAACAGTTGGTATTGTAACAACTTTTTTGCTTTCAATGCCATCCTTATGCCTACAATATAGAACTCAGAATCAGTTGAATGGACTGTAAAAAAGGTTTGTTTAAATATCTAATCTTATTTCGAATGGAGTATAAGTTATTTTAAATTGGATTAACAAGCTTATTAAATTATAGTAAATTAACTAAGTAAATTCACAGACGCGTTGGATATCGATATTTAAACAATAAAATAAAAAGATTTGATATTGTTTTTCGGGAGATCAAAAACAACTGTTAGTATTGTTACTTGAAATATGAGTACAGAAAAACAGCTTTTTTTTAAGTTTTATCGATTTTTTATATCATTAGTCATCATCAGAGATCGGATATTCGGATGCATATTTACCTAAAGATAATTTTTAGCTATGAAAGTATGGAAGCGGCTTTATAAATTATTTGTAATATTTATTAAAAACCCTGGGATTCTTGGATTGCATAACTATTCAGATGTGTATTAATTTAAAATTTATGTTTAACCCGATACAAATATGTGTATGTATTGGAGGAGGGGTGGTTTGTATTAGTTAAAACAAAAAATAAACAAATTACTTACCTAAATTAAGACTTTTTTGATACAAAAACGCATTCCATGTTAGCCAACTTTAGGTGAATATGCATCCGAATATCCGATCTCTGCTCATCATGTATGTAAAGTTTACACAAAAAAATACTGTTTTTTAAACTGATATTTTCAAGTGACTACAATAACTGCGGTCGATGACCCCACAAAAATCATCATATTCATTTAGTTTTTGTTTACGAATCGTCTACGGGTATGCGGGGTTTAGCTAGTCGATTAAAAATAATCTTCCTATATGAATCCTTTAGTAATGCATTTCCCATTGGCATTAATAGCGATTATTTAACTCTTGTGTCTTGAATGTGACATAATAATATTTTTGTTAACAACTTGCAAATAGCCAAAAAAAAAAAAAATTAAAATTAAAACCTAGCATGTTTACAAGATGGGGAACACTTATTCAGGCGTTGATATTATATTAGCAGATATGTTTTGCATTAATGCTAATAATATCTCATCATATTAAAATGACCACAAATTATGACAATGGTCCTGAAACAACGCGATTTAGATATTAAAGAATCGCAACAATTTTTAAAGTATGTGCTAGTCAAATTTTTATTTGAATGAATTTTCCATGACGATTTCCAGTCATTTCCTTATAATTATGTATTATATTATGGTGAAATTCTGAATTCCAAATTAATAATAAAATATGTATATTCCATGAAATTATTATAATTATATTGTCGCTATGAGCCATATTGTTTTTTTAATATGGTTTAAATGTTAACCTTTCTTAAAGACAAAACTGCACAGTAAAACTGATATAATGCCAAATATGAAAACTCTTTATTCCATTAATTTTAAGAAAAAAAGAATTTTATTTTATTGTTTTACCAATCTCAAAGATTTGTAGTCTCCACATAATAGGAGAAAAATATAAAATGTATTTATGATTTCAAAAATCTTAATCAATATAAAAATGTTATGTAAAAATTAAAAAAAAAACATGTTGAATTTCCCACTCAGTGGAAATATGAGAGTTTTACTCAGTAATATTATGATTTAATTATAATAAAAAATATGATAAAAACTACATTTATACTTATGTAATAAATTGTTAAAACAGAAAAATTATAATCCATTGGAAAAGAAATGTAATAATAACATCAGAAATATTATCTTATATATAAAATTCTCGTGTCACAATGTTAGTTACCTTACTCCTCCGAAACGGCTGAACCGATTTTGATAAAATTTCGTGTGCTTATCGGGTAGGTCTGAGAATCGGCCAACATCTATTTTTCATACCCCTAAATGTTAAGGGTGGTCCACCCCAATTTTTTTTTTTATAATGCTAACTCAATATTCATAGTTAAGACAGGACAACGTCTGTCGGGTCAGCTAGTACTCATGTAAACGAATGAAATTATTCAGTTTTGTATATAAACAAAATAATGTTGTGTCTATTTAGTCCTGCAGGGTAATTGTGTAACACGTAACATTGCAATTTCTTTCATTTCAACAGTTCAACAACATTAAATGCGTTATTTGCTATTTCTTTCATTAAAACAGTTCAACAACATTATTTGCGTTATTTACAATGTCTTACATTAATCAGTTCAGTGAATTAGCAATTACTTTCAAAATACTTCGGATTGTGATAGAAAGTGTGTTACGCCGTTGGGATGCTGGGATTTTTTTTCTTGTGATTACCAGTTTCAGTATGACAGTCATTGGAAATTAAACTCTATCTGTATTTCTTTACAACTCAGTCTTCCAGTGTGATTTAAGAAATAAGTACCATATTAATTTCATGATAAAAAACTAAAATGCTTCCATAATTAATTATTCCTGTTTTCGTCAGCTCATTCACGCGGCAAAACGCCGCTGTTTTAAACTTATTAATTAATAATATCGTACTGAATATGAAGTGAGTTAATAAAATTGTAAAATATCTAGTCGAAAATGTGAGATACTATGTAATAAGGAAATGTCTAGTCAAAATAATTGATACGTTTATTTTATAATTTTACAATGTTTTCAGCCAAAAAGGTGTTTTTTAAAACCTTTTTATTTAAGAAATGTTTCTTTCTTGACTGATTCTTTAATTGTATTACATTAAGATTAACTCTTAAACTGCCAAAACCCGTTTTTGTTAAATACCTTTTAACAGTTTTAACTAGTTTTAGTAAACATCAGTATTTTATTTGCTGTGATAATTTTACCTTTAGTATTATTATAATTATATTATTGGGTTTATCAAAAAACTCAAAGATTTGTATTATGTCTTCAAAAGATTTTAAATATCAGTATTATTTGAAAGAAAAATGTATTAAAAAAACATTAACAAATGTTGATGTCGTTCGAAACGAGTGTTTCCAATTTTATGTCTAGACTTTTATGACGAAATATCTATTGTTAAAAAAAAAACAGTAAAATTGCTGAACATATAATATGTATATAGTAAATAATTATGTCGACTTATTTTAGATGTTAAGTAAAAATGAACTAAACATGACTGCACTTAACTTTATGCCAAACGTACTCGAAACAAACGACTATTTATTTTTTATGTTGTACACAATTTTAGTAGTCAAAGTGCTATTTGACTACTAAAATTGTGATTTCCAGATATTTGTTGTACAATTGTGGTAGTCAAATAGTAATTTGACTACTAAAATTGTGATTCCCAGAAATTTTTTGTACACTTGTGGTAGTCAAATAGTAATTTGACTACTAAAATTGATTCCCAGATATTTTTTGTACAATTGTGGCAGTCAAATAGTAATTTGACTACTAAAATTGTGATTTACAGATATTTCTTGCCATTTTTTGTCCCCACTAAATAAGCCTGTATACTTTCTTGTTATTTTTTACCCTACTGCCACAGAGCCCAAAAGGAGGGCAGGTACTGTTTTTTCTTTGCAAGTGACGACGTAATGTCTCATTAGATGTTAGTCAGAACAAAAACCAATTCTTATTTACGTGGAATTTTAGATTCTATGTAATTTTTTTCTTCTAATCTATTTACTTACTCCAAAACTTTCACTTAGTTATTCTCTATACCACGACTGATTCAATTTAGTCTTTGTTTAACCCTACAAGGGCAATTATCATATTGTTATTACAGCCTCTGTGTATTTCTTTGCATTTATTCATTTCGCTGAACTATAATAAAGCCTGCGATCATCTTTATTTTACTCGTTAAACAGGTCGTTCGCAAAACAATTGAGGCAGAACATATGTCCAATGCTGTAAGTAGTTACTGCAGACAGTGATGACACGTATAAAATCTGAGGGGCAATCCCCGTAATTTTTAGAAAGTTCACACTATGATCTATCTCTATGTGTCAACAATAGGTACCCCAGCACATCAAGCTACACCAACCTGTCAAATTTCTTTGATAGTTTTTCAACTTTATTACAAAAGACTAAGGTTCATGTTCAATGGGGAAAATTTGACAGTTTGGGGATAGCTTGATTTGCTGGTGTCTGTACCTCAAGTTTTTGACATTTGATTGTCGCCGAAATGAGACTGCGACTAGACTTAGAACGTTTTGATTTACGAGAATAGCCTTCTGAAAAAAAAAGTTCCTTTACTGATTTATTTTTATGTCTCTTACCATTGATACTTAAACAAAAAACCCAAGACGCACAGTCTCGAAAAAAATTAACAATCAAAATTGTCCCCAATTATAGGTAATTTTTGGCAAATTCAACCTTACACGATTTAAAGTGGTTTTTTACCAAGCATTATCCAAAATGACTGAAAGATTACTGCCGATACTATTGACACATGCGCACATTGCGTCCATTTATGCGGACGTTTTTGAGACGCTGATTGTGTATCCAGTGTATCTAGTTTTTTTTTGTATTTCAATGTGTCTTACCCTCAATTTATGTGAACGCCTGTATGGAGTTTAAATCACACTTTGTAAATGAGACGGTGTCAGCTTAAAAACAGCACAGTAAGCGCCAGGGTAACCCACATATTCCAAATTTTGCTGTGTCAGGCTGAACCATCTGCCTCGCATTTTGCCAACTACTTTGGGGTTGGCTTCCAGTCTAACCGGATGCAGCTGAATACCAGTATTTTACATGGAGCGACTGCCTATCTGACCTCCACAACCCAGTAACTGGGTAATATCATACCCCTTGGTAAGACTGGGGCTTCTGACGACCCGTAAAGACTGTCAAAGATCCACAAATGACAGCCGGGACCAACGTCTTAACGTGCTTTCCGAAGCACGGAGGGGTCTTGGTATGTGAAGACGGTCACCCATCCACGGACCAACCGCGGCAAGCGTAGGTTAACCTGATAGATCGACCCGTGCGGCTAATATTACTTAGCCACAAGCCCCTGATTTGAATTTCAGGTGTACCTAAGAGCATCCTCCTTAAACACCCCAAATCATATTGGCAGCCTTGTTCAACCCACTGCTGAGTATATTCTTGCTCCCGTTTCTCTTCCCTGTTCTGTGCTGTCTTACCAAAGTCTTACCCGCGATCATTTGAAGGTCATGCACCCATCTTGGCTGATGGTCTACCGAAGCTTTTCCAAATATAAATGCGTGATGTGTGTCAAAATATTTTTTTCAGAGTAGCCAAGTTATTTTACGCATTTTGACGAATTAGTCATTAAAAATGAATCATGAACTGACAGTGTCTTCGCGGAGTGTGGTTGCCAAAGGAGTATATTGCCCGCGATATGTTTCAAGTGCGGTTGATTGTAAACTAAATATAAAATAATGTAACTATAATCTGTTAAATGGATACGTGAGAAGTTTTAGTTAAGCGCGGTCTGAATTAACTGTACTTAATTTTAAAAGTGAAAAATGTAAAATAAATCGGATTTCAATAAAAAATACATACGAATGGTTGTCGTGTTTTTATTTTACTTTAGGCTTGCTATAGTTGTATTTTAATTTCGATTATTTTTACAAGGTGTACCTAACAGAATTAATACAAGACCTCATACACCGCAATTAGAATATTTTATTAAAAGCATAATACAAGGATAAAATATTTCGTTTTAAGCTAACATGTTATTATTGAGAAAACTTGTTAACCCCAGCTTTACTTTATGCATTTAAAATAGAGTCTTACTGCCTTGAAATAAGATTGCATTTTCTTCGGCTCAAACGGCGGTTGGGGCAAACTACGTTCTGGTCTTGACACCTTGTTATTTTTTGTGGCTCGTTGGTCTAGTCGCAAGCACTACTGCTAAACACATGGTCCTGGGTTTGATTCCCAGGTCGGTTAAAGTGTTATTGGGTTTTTCCATTAGAAAATTACCCGGAATCTGGTTTCGTGCCGGGTTTATTGGCAATAAGCTCGCCTCTTATTACATGGGACTTGAACATCATTGGTCAAATGTGGGTGTTACCTCCGCACCTCTGCCTAACCCTTCAGGGAAAAGCGGCGTGATATTATATTGTGCTTAATTATGGAGTATGTCTTGTCAAAACCAAAACTCAGCATCTATTATTTTAAATTAACCATTTACAGCCTTTTTTAAACAGTCAAAGGGTCGTCGGTCAGTCAGAATATTAAATTCAAAGCGTTGTACAGACGCCAGCACATAGAGCTACCCCTAACTGTCAAATTTTCCCAATTGAAAATGAACCTTAGGTTTATGTAATAGAGTTGAAAATCTATCAAAGAAATTTGACAGATAAGGGTAGCTTGATGTGCTGGCGTGTGCTGTAACTAATCTGAAAAATGGATGATCTATATTGTCTTTGTTTTGTAGTATTAATATTCGATATGTATAAGTAGGGTATTATTGGGCATTCTACCCCACCTTCCGTTCCATCGGCTCACTCCGTTCGCCTCGTCACTCTCGGTGGAGTAGAATGCCCAATAATACAAATTAAATCTGTGCAGCGAAATACTGGTTCGGCGCCTATTCCGCCCGATGGATTGGATGGAACTTATCAACATAATCTTTTCCTTTCACAGCATTTAAATATAAGCAATCAGGAAAGTGTGTAACATGCTGCAACCAAGGATCATCGTAAATCTCCCAATCTTTGATACTACCTCCACAAGAAAAACACATGACTTTATCGTTTACACCATTTCCACAATAAAAAAAACCTGCATCAGCCATTTCCATCACCAATCTTTTTCGTGAATCGGTTGTCGCCCAATAATGTCTGAACGAAAATACACGAATTTGGTGTTTGTTATAAATTTCATATCTAGGACAGTATTTTTTTGGATTCATTTCAAGAGCTCTTGATACGTCTGTGTATAGAAAAATAATGAAGACAACTATATTTTGTAGTGACTAATAAATATACATATTATTAATATAGATATCGATGACTTACCTTGCTCGATCCGTGCATAGGTACTTACATACTAAATAGTAAACTATACGTTCACAAAATTTATAACGATGTATAAATGTTGATGTAATTTATTTATTGGCCCATTATTGTTATAACCATTTCAATGAGACGCCATGAAATTTGTAAAACAACCACAATCTTTACATGTAAACAAACTCTGCGTCCAGTCTCAGGAAACTGGTTTTCGTCATGGAGAATTATTACCTAAATCCATACGATGCATCATTTGCGGGCCGTCAAATTGTGGAAAAACCAATTTACTAGTTGGTCTTCTCATACATGAGAATGGATTAAGATTTCAAAATGTTTATGTTTATTCGAAAACCTTACAACAACCCAAGTACGTATTTTTAGAAAAAGTTTTGCAACGAGTGCCAGATATTTCGTTTCAGAAATACCATGAAAATGAACAAGTACTAAGTGTTCAGACCACAAAACCGAATTCTGTGATTGTATTTGATGATGTTGCTTGTGAAAATCAAAACAGCATGCGTGATTTTTTTACAATGGGGAGACATAAGTTCATTGATTGTTTTTATCTAAATCAGACATATAGTAAAATCCCTAAACAACTAGTAAGAGACAATGCAAACCTTATCGTACTTTTTAAACAAGATGAGAAAAACATGAGACATGTTTATGATGAACACGTCAACACTGACATGTTATGGATTGAATTTCGTGAAATGTGTTCAAAAATATGGAGTGAGCCGTTCAATTACGTTGTAATTAATAAAGATTGTTCCAAAAACAGAGGATGTTATAGAAGTAAATTTGACACTTTTGTAGTCTTTGACTAAGAACACGAATACGTAAGTATATAAGACCATTACCCGTCTGTTATTTTTATTCACCTTACAACGCTAAATCAATTACGACCTATTTTGCAATATGGAAAAATCATTGAAACGACAAATTGTTGATGCGGCAGAAGCTGTAAAGATAAAAGTACGAAAAATGAGAGATGTTGAGATTAGCAATAAACAAGCACTGGAATCCGTTTTCAAACCTGTAACAGAACCTCTCAACCTAATTGCTAATGCTAGTAAGCAAACTCCGTTCCTGCGTGCTAGTAATGATTTTGCTGATGTTTCGTTTACTAACGAAGCTTTGAAAGAAGGAACTGGTAGCGCAGGAAATAATGATAATAATAGTGATGAAGACAAATATGAATCTGATATCAACAGTGACTCTTCTTATGAATCAGTAGTTGAAACGAATCAAGATTGTGATACGTCATCCTGGTCAATATCTTCAGAAGCGTTGGTAGATATTCCATTTGGGGTTAGAGCAGACCGCGGGAAACTGATGTTAGGTTCTGCTTGCATAGCGATCAACGATCAAGACATCACCGTGGCTGGACGTAAATACCGAAATACACCTGGTTTAAAACAGTTGTTGCTTAAGAAAGATGTAAACTTAAGCTTGGTTACTGATAGTGATATGCAAAATTATAAGTCGATGCTACTTAATACAAATGCACATCGTCGAGACTATGAGCCAAGTAAACCAATAAAAAGTAATAAAGGACAAAAATATTTGCAAGTTATTAAACCTCTTTTTAAACTAAAGAATGCAGTTCAGGGAAAGGGTATACCATTAATAAAGAGGTGGAGAAAAAACGTAGATTTAGTGTACTGGGATAATCCTAATGAATTAGTGGAAAGGTTGAAATTATTAATTGCGTCTAGAGATGCTGGTAACACAGGATTAGATAATGAAATTATATCTATCATTGAAGAATTACGTGAATGTAATGTTATAAATAAATAAATATTGAAAAATGTTTTTATTTTAGTATCAGCCTCTCGATATAATACACCTTAAACATGAACGTAGACAAATTCGGACACTATATTCACAAAAGAATGCGTTTATCAGACTTATTTGAGTTTAATGAGAATGCATTGCTAAAATCAGAAAACGGAGATTTTGATTTAAAAACTTTAAGACTGAGAGGAATTAGATCTCCAGTAGAAGCAGACGATGCTGTGAACAAGGATTATGCAGATCGATTGAATGCTAACATGTTAAAAGAATTAAATAATCTGGCTGTGAAGAAGGATTATGTAGATCGATTGAAAGCTGATATGTTAAAAGAATTTAATAACATGATTGGTTCATTGCGTTCTCAAATCATAAAAGATGCAAAAGGTACAGTTCAGGCTACTTTAAAAGCAAGGATACCTGAGGTTTCATCTCATTTGCAAGATAAGTTTTATACTAAAGCAGAGGTAGATAAATTACTTCAAAAAACTCCGTAATGGTAAAACAGCAAATTGTAAATGAAATACACAAAGCGGCCCGAAAAAATTTTCTACGACGTTCTGTTATTCTGAAAGGAATTAATGACTTATGGCAAGCAGACTTGATGGACATGCAAAATCTGAAAAAGTATAACAAAGGTTACAATTTCATCTTAGTAGTGATTGACTGCTTCTCAAAGTATGCCTGGGCTGAACCGTTAAAATCGAAAAATAAATTTGATGTTACTCGTGCATTCGAACATATACTGCTCAGTAGTCGTAATAATCCTCTTAACTTACAAACTGATATGGGGACAGAATTTTATAACATTATTTTTCAAACGCTCATGAAAAAGCACAACATTAACCATTACTCATCATTTTCTACTAAAAAAGCATCAATTGTAGAGAGACTGATTAGAACTGTAAAAAATAAATTATATAAATATTTTAGTCTCAATGGAAACTATAAGTGGTTCGGTCCACCATTGGAAGATACATTGAAGAGATATAACAACGCAAAACATCGCACTATTCAATTTAAACCGGTTGATGTGAATAAATGTAATGAACAAGTAATCAAAGAAAACATACGAAAAATAAACAAACATGATTTAGTTCAGCGGAGACCTAAATTCAAAGTTGGGGATTGTGTTCGTATAAGTAAATACAAACATAATTTTGAGAAAGGTTACACTCCTAATTGGTCAACTGAATTATTTAATATAAAAAAGGTAAATAAAACCTTACCAGTGACATATCACATAGAAGATCAACGAAAGCAAAACATATTAGGAGCATTTTACGAACAAGAACTGCAAAGATCGCATTATCCTGATGTTTACTTGATAGAAAAGGTTTTGAAAAAGAAAGGAAATAAATTGTATGTCAAATGGTTAGGTCTAAACAGTGCGGAAAACAGTTGGATTGAAAAAGCAGCAATAATGAACTAAGATATTATATAATAATTTTTTATTTGAAATCCTATCATTATAATTTGAGTAATGCAAGGAGGTGGACTAGTTAATCGCATAATTAATAATCTACCATTCGAAGTTCATTTGCCAGGATACAATTATTGTGGACCCGGCACCAAACTTCAGAAACGTTTAGCGCGAGGTGACCGAGGTGTAAATAAGCTAGACGAAGCTTGCATGCAACACGACATTGCGTATACAAACCATACCGACTTATCAAATCGTCACAAAGCAGATTTAAAACTACTTAACATGGCTAAACAAAGACTTAAATCAAAAGATGCAGGGAGAGGTGAAAAACTAAGCTCTTGGCTAGTGAACAAAGTTATGAAAGCGAAAATAAAGTCTGGATCTGGCATTAAAACATTTAAAAACCTAGTCTCAAAAATAAAATCAAAAATAAAAAAAATCAAACGCAAAGATAATAAGACTATAATAAAAGTAGCTTACTTAACCGCAAAAAAGTTATTTCCAAACATTCATCATCGAATTCGAGTACCCCGAGTAATCCCCATACCAAAGACTGGAGGAGTTCTTCCTTTAATTCCAATATTTGCTGGTTTATCGGCTTTAGGAACTTTAGCTGGTGGAGCAGCTGGCATTGCAAAAACCGTCAATGATTACAAAGCAAGCAAGCAAAATTTGCAAGAAACAGAACGACATAATAAAGCTATGGAGGCTTTAGTGTTAGGCAAGGGATTATACATTAAGCCGTATAAAAGTGGTAAAGGATTGTTTATATCATCTCCAAAAAACTGAAGAATTTGTTACCCAATCGCCCTCTAACTAATGTAGACATCCAAAGGTATTCAAGAGACATTCCATATTTTCGTGGGGTCTACATGAAGGATCGACTACCTAGCACGCCGAAACGCATTGAATGTGGTATCGTTAACTTAGACGATTCTAAGAACGAAGGAACGCATTGGGTAGCTTATGCTAAAGTATACGATCACTGCGAATACTTTGATAGCTATGGAAATTTAAAACCTCCAATGGAATTGATGCAATATTTTAAAAATTGTAAAGTGTTTTATAACTACACAAGATATCAAAAATTTAACGCAGTCAATTGCGGTCATTTATGTTTAAATTATTTGCAAACTTTTTGGAATAAAAATGTATTATAAAAATATATGCTTTTCTTTCATTTCAATCATTTGCAAGATGTCACTCACTTTGTCGATAACTGGAGACTCGTCAGTATTAACTACATACTATCCTAATACGTTGCAACTAGATGGAGAGTATGAGTGTGCTTTATTGCACTTTTCAACTTTTAATTCTATTCCAAACATTGATAAAAGTAATAATAAGTTCTATTATGGCTTTAATGAAGTTACTGAAATACCGGAAGGTACTTATGAATTGCAAGATATCAGCGATTATTTAAAATCCGTAATAAAAGATGCTGTGATCAAACTACAGTGCAATAATAATACTTTAAAAACTACCATATTCTGTACCAAAGACATTAATTTTATCAAAGAAGACTCTTTTAGAAGACTATTAGGATTTAACAAACAAATCTTGAAAGCAAATAAATGGCATGTATCGCAGTCTCCAGTCAACATTCTACCTACGACCGTAGTCAGGATTGAATGTGATATTGTAAGCGGTTCATATGTAAACGGTGAACCAAGTCATATAATTCACGAATTTGCACTTAATGTGCCGCCTGGATACAGGATCATAGAAATCCCGAAGAACGCAATTTACTTTCCAATCAATCAAAACAATATAAGCTGCATACATATCAGACTGTTAGATATAAACAAACGATTAATCAATTTACGTGGTGAAGAAGTACAGGTATATCTGCATCTTAGAAGAAAAAAATGATTGACTATAATAAAATTGTATCTCAACAAGTGAAGAATATCAGTTCTGCTCGAGCTACCTATCAAATAAGACCTATCTCTAAGAAGAAAATAAAATTAACGAAAGACAATAAAGCATTCCTTAGAGCGATCGGATTGTTAAAATGAATATCTTAGACGTTTTATCCGCTCCAACTTACGACAATACCATAGAAGGAATCGAATTTCATTCCTACAAGCCTTATGTAACGAGTTTCAACAGGAACGATGAAATCCGCATACCTATCAACCAACAGGACTTGTACATATTACCTTCAGCTAGCACCTTATATTTAGAAGGAACTGTTATCGTTACCAAAAAAGATACGAAGGACAGAGCTACTAGTATCAATTTCACGAATAACGGTCTACTCTACTTGTTTCAAGACATTCGGTATGAGCTAAATGGAGTGGAGATTGATAAAATAAAAAATGCAGGTATAACAACAACCATGAAATCACTCATTTCAATGAATGAAAGTGAATCAAAAATATCTAATGCCTGGGGCTGGAATATTGATGGCATAAAAAATGTCAATGGAGGAAGATTTTCTGCTTCCATACCACTTTGTAACCTCCTCGGTTTTGCTGAAGATTTTAAAAAAGTCGTGATAAATAGTAGACATGAACTGATATTGTTACGAAGTAACACTAATTTGAACGCTGTAAAACTTAATACTGGCGAAGTAGTGGAGGATGTTCAGATCAACAAAATCATATGGCGTGTGCCGCATGTTAAAGTATCAGACAAAGAAAAAATTGGTTTGTTAAAAGTGTTAGAAAAAGATCGACCACTTCAAATGATATACAGAAATTGGGATCTCTACGAATATCCAGCTTTGCCTAAAACTACAAAACATACCTGGTCTATCAAAACTTCATCTCAAATAGAAAAACCAAGATACATTATTATAGGTCTACAGACAAATAGAAAAAACAATGCAAGTTCTGATATGTCTCAATTCGATCACTGTCATGTTCGAGATGTTAGAGTGTATCTCAATTCAACTTATTTTCCGTATGAAAACCTAAATGTGAGTTTTGCTAATAACAGAATTGCTTTATTATACGAGCAATACATCAGATTTCAACAGTCGTATTACGGACGTCGGTCGGAGCCCATACTAAGCGAGAAACAATTTAGAGATTTAGCACCGCTGTTTGTTGTCGATTGCTCTAGACAAGCGGATAATCTAAAGACAGGTCCGGTTGTGGATGTGAGAGTAGAAATTGAGAGTGATTCAGAGATACCAGATCAAACTTCAGCATACTGTCTCATTCTGAACGACTGCATTGTTGAATACAAACCATTAAGTAACATTGTTAAGAAGATATCATGAAGGCGGATACCATTATAGTAGAACTCCAAGGATTTAAAGATTCTATAAATAATTTTATAGTCAAAGAATTGACCATTGCGAGTCAGGATCATTCACAGACGTTCTTGGTAAAACCCCCATATTCATTCCATTATCTAACACAAGAAGAAAAAAAGCATGTGAGGTGGTTAGAAAGAAATCGAGGTATTTACTGGAGTGAGGGGTACATAGACTACAAAGAGTTTCAACGCCTTATTTTACCATACTTAGAAAATAAAAAAATTATTACAAAGGGTTTGGAAAAGATTAAGTGGATTAAAGAGTTATGTGAAAATTGTGAAGTGATCGATATAGGTGAGAAGGGATGTCCTAATTTAGAGACATTAAAAAAAAGGTTCTGTAAAAATAAAACTGATTTTAATTGTGTGAACCATAAAATGAATTGTACATTAAATAATGCTGTGTGTATTAGAAAATGGTATGCTGACAATAATATGTCTGTATTTAATTTATTTTAATCATTATTGTTTGAATATTTAATAAAAAATGTCTAGCTACTTATGAGTGTTTTATTTAATATAATCAGGGTAACCTACATAACAAACTTTAAATTATCTGCAGCGAAATGATATTTCTTGTTCATTTTAAACGATTATTCTAAAACAAAAAAATATATATATTGATAGCAAATAACCTATAGTTATATCATTACACTAGAGCTAATTTCGAGTTCGAGTATAATTAAGTAATACAAAATAAAACATAATTTAAATTATTAAAGAATATTTTTTTTATTAACTTTTTTACATTATTTACAATTATTACAAACTAATTATAATTACCTACCCAATAATAATAATAACTTCCCCACATAGTTATTTAATGTTTTCTATACATACATACATACTTAACATACAAACTTGTGATGTATGATCATTATCCTAAATAGATACACAAATCTTACAATTATTACAAACTAATTATAACTACCTACCCAATAATAATAACAACTTTCCCCACATAGTTTATTTAATATTTTCTATACGTACATACATACTTAACATACAAACTTGTGATGTATGATCATTATCCTAAATAGATACACAAATCTTACAATTATTACAAACTAATTAAACTATCTACCCAATAATAATAATAACTTTTAACACATAATTTATTTGATTGTTTTCTATACATTCTACATACTTAGATGTATGATCATTAACCTAACTAGATACACAAATCTTACAATTATTAACACTAATTATAACTGCCTACCAATAATAATAATAACTTTCACACATAGTTTATTTAGTTATTTTCTATACATTCTACATACTTAGATGTATGATCATTAACTTAACTAGATACACAAATCTTACAATTATTAACACTAATTATAACTGCCTACCAATAATAATAATAACTTTCACACATAGTTTATTTAATTATTTTCTATACATTCTACATACTTAGATGTATGATCATTAACCTAACTAGATACACAAATCTTACAATTATTAACACTAATTATAACTGCCTACCAATAATAATAATAACTTTCCCACATAGTTTATTTATTTTTTTCTATACGTAGGTACTACATACTTAACTTACAAACTCGTGATGTATGATCATTATCCTAACTAGATACACAAATCTTATACAATTACTTATAAAGTAGATACTTACAAAATAAAGACAGCAGTTAATAATAACAATTTTCTCCACAAAGTTTTTTAGATATTTTATGAATTAACGATTGCGTCTCCTCCATAACATGGTCCACCGATTCAGTCACTATATACTGCGCACTTAACATTACCACGTCCTGATTGTCACTTGCAGGTTCTTGTTGATCACTGATATCCAACACTTGTACCTGGATCAGTCGTAAACCTTTTTTCTTCTCATTGTTTATGACGAATGATTGAAATATAGGCTGAGATGGCTTCTGTTTTAAACATTCTCGTCTTGTTCTAGGCTTCTTGTTAGCAGGTCCGCAGTCTCGTCTTGCTCTAGGCTCGTTGTTGATAGGTCTTTGTTGTTCTGGAAAATCTGGAATATGCCAGCTTAAACTCGGAGTCGGAAAACCTTGAGCGTATTGGGAGAAGTCGATAATATCCGGAGAATCACACATTATCAATGATCTGAAACAAGTGAAATAATAATTAATTAAACTATGATAACGTTAACGTTATAATAGTAGTAGATGGGTACTTATACAATACTTACAATTAGTTTCGTTTTTATTCGACGTGATATGACCGCTCCGACTGTCTGCCTAATGATGAATGTTCTACGCAATAATATTACTGTGGAACGTAGCTAATATGTAATTAAACTCTGATTTAATTTCATGTTTCTACATGTTCGTGCCCATGCAAGCGCACCTGTTCGGCGTCAAATTCTACGCTGCGCGTGTGAACTTCAAGCCATGAGTGCTTTGTTATCAAAAATGACCTTAACATGTTTTAACAAGTTGGAGCCTGAATCCTCGTGCGCAACACGCAGCGAGCCCTGTGTGTTTTGTTATCAATCAGGAATGGAAATGAAACAGATTTAATTATGATAATAAAATACTATTTATTCACTACAAATAAAAGAAAACTTATCACGTTCGACACAGCATTTCGTACATATTTTTAAGTTCGATGTTTTGGAAATGAATGATTTAATAAAACTTGATGCGTATAAGCACGATACGGTATAAAAAGTTAGTAGATAATATTTTAGTAATTTTACGAAATGCCGTGTCGCGTAATCATTTTTAAAACTAGATAAGCACTAAATAAGTCCTAACATTATTTGCTACAAGTAATAAGATAATATTATCTATTTGGGGCACCAAGAAAATACATATTTTACAATTATTTTTTATACATTACTTGTGCCTGGACCCTGCTTAGGTAATTGTTATTAGTAGGTACATAATATTTATATTTAGAACATCACCTAAATTCACTGTAAAAATGTAATTACTTACATTTAAAAATAATGGTAATGCATTACTTAAATATATTTGCATTACCCCAGGCTAAAGTAGATACCTTATCAAACGATGGCAACCGCTTGTCATCATTGCATGAAAGTGCTATTTTATTCACGTCCTGAGTGAATATTTCATGTTTTATTGACTTAAACAAGACATTTCTTTTGCGAATGACATTACAATTGTACAAAACGTTTTTATAATCTAACATGTCAAAATTTTTCGTAACACTTTTTTTTGTACCTTTTGCTTTCTTTATTGTTTTATCTATAGTTTTAATACAATAAAGCTTTGAGCGCAGCCCCACGAATTCTTCGATAACTTTTCCGCCCATTTCATCCTTAAATAGCCCTGGAACCTTCTTATTAATAATTGGCAAGTTAAATTCGTTGTTTAAGGCATAGTTGCTGCTATCAAAATATTTAAGAAAATTTTCATTGATATCTTCATAAATGTCATCGGTATTTACATCATAAACTAAACTATCCGTATCAGTATAACACAATTCAATTCGGTTACCGTAAAAAGGTTTTACGATTGAATAGTGGAAGTCGTACATGTGACTCTTAGATAATTCCAATACAGTAAATCCTATGTATATTGGTTTATTAAGAATAACACGCGAAGGCTTCATTTGGATTGCCACCAGATCATCAGAAAATATAGTGGCGCTATGAAAATAGGGATTGCCGATCAATTTCTCAGCACAAGTAGCTTTTTTTGTTTTATTGTTCAAGTCACACCACTTGTTTACTAACTTTACATCTATTCGATGTTCATTATTTTCCAGAGTCTTTCCAAAAATACTATTGTTTAATAATTTGAAAAAATCTTGTTCAAACGTTGACTCTGCTTTTTGACGTAACTGAGTGTTAATATCAATATATTGTTTTAAAAAACAACTTTGTTTAAATACAATAGCGCGATGGATCCTTTTCAATATTAAACCGTGCTGTAAACACTTTTTTAAATGTATGTAATGAATAACATAGTGATATTTATCGTATAAATTCGGTATTAGTTTTTTATTCTTACCACCAGGTGGCATAAATTTTTCTGGACAAAATGGAAAGTCATTGTGTTCAATATGTAAATTATCTGGATATATTAAATCAACTTCTAGAATATAACCGTTTTCCGCGGTATCACTAATACCTGTCAAATTCAATTGTAAATTATCTATTTCTTGTCTATTCATAAAACTGAAGTCGGAATAGGGCAAGGATTGACACATACTGTATCCGTATAAATTGTTACAGTCTAAATAAATGATAAATGAATTTGGGTGGGTTGGGTCGTAGGTATCTAAATATTTATGGTTGGCTTTGGCATGTCTTTTGGAACACATACAAACACCTCCACGAATACCTTCTTGTATCATTCTAAAAATTTCTACATCGCTAATTAATTCTAATTGAACTCCTGTTTTTAAAAGCATTGCATCAAAAGATAGACTTGGTGCTGTAAGATAGAATGCGGGATCGAGATTGTAATGTCGTTTACAAGTTTTTCGAAAATTTTCAAATACATCTGTTAGCAACAGAACGTCTGTTTTGAGATATAAATCGGTGTACATACCCATGTTTCGAATATTAAATACTAACCAAACGGAACGAGCGTGTTCATAGTCTTCGTTAGTAATTGGCTCATTCATCAATGAGTTAAAAAAATTTTTTTTAGATGGTAAACACGTTTCTTCATATCGTTCCCATTGAGACATATAGTCATAAGGATACACTCCTTTACGAGTAAGTAGGTTAAATTGGGTTTTATTAGGAAAATAAGATTTTAATTGCTTGAAGTCTTGTTTTTTCATTGTGCTAACTAACTTTTCTAAACTAGTGCCTAAAAATTTGAAAGAATCTACAAACCGAACCTGAATGCTTTCCTCAGGTGAAATCGGAATAAACTTTGTGAATGAAATATAATTTTCTTTTGTTTTCGGTATCACTTTAATAGATCCAGGAGCTTTACCTAATTCTTTTATAAAAAGGTGACAATCGTATCCGGACAAATTATGAAAGAAAACCGGCAAAAATGTTGGTAATCTGTATTGTAGGTTACAGTAACTATGAGCTGCGCCACGGTACTTTCCAGTCAAGTGACAATGATCGCGAACCCTGTCGCCGAACAAGAAGCGTTCACAAATGTGACAAGTCGTAGCGTTTTCAAAGTCGCGAGCATTATCATCTGAGTATATCATAGGAACATTATTTTTTAAAATAGCGTAAATCGTTTTTGCATCTTTATAAATAGACTTCACAAAATTAGATACACAATCCGAACCGCGATAAGAAACGTAACGATTGTAGCTGTCGTCTAGCGCACACGTAATATGGTAAGCGTAAGCTACAGGCACGTGTCGCTGTCGCGTAACAGTGTTCGCCTTAGTGGGATCAGGATCACAAGATTCATATCGTTCTAGCATTGTTTCAAAATCTGCGTATATAACAAATGGTACAATTTGCTTTCTGTTATAATTTTTAAACTGTATGAAAGAACCTTTTGGAGGCAGTTCCGTGGCAACACCTCCACAACTATGGGAACTAAGATCATCGCATGCATTAAAAAACATTAAACAAACGTCACAAAAGTGCAGTTTACTGTGGTGCTTTGTTATTTGATTCTTCACAAGTCGCGGCAAGTTTTTAATGAGACAGTAATGTGATAAATCATCACTTTCCAAATAAAGTAAATGAATTACCTTCCCGTTTAAGGTTTTTGGTTTATAAAGAGGTCCTACTATGGTATTATTTTTTAAACCATATATATAAATACAAATTTCAGGGTTATTCCCTTCAAACCGTGTAATATCTGAGAAATTCATTGGGAATGATATATCCTTTACATTTAATACGTTACGAAAATCAGGATAAGACGATACTCTTTCAGGATGACTTTTAGTTGGATATAAAGCAGCAACAACGGACCATAAAAAACAATACTCATCATTATTGCGGATATTAACACATGCTTTTTTCGATTTTATTGATGCAGGCAATTCGATAAAACCTGAACCGCGCAAAGGTTGATATTTGTTAACATTGATTTCCAAATGGGAATTGTTCAAGAACGTCCATCCACTATCTCGATCCTGAAATTCTTCTATTTTTTTTGTTAAAGTGTTTTTGACTTGAGACAATAGTGAAACCAATTCATAATTCTGATGCAAAGTAAAGTTTTTTGTGGCAAATGATTTTATCTCCTGAGAATCATTTTTAACCATTAAAAACAAAGCGAAATATTCGAAGTTAACTTTTAAACAAGTGTGTTCTTTAAGAGACCTATCAATTAAAGTTTTAATTTTGTTCTCAATATTATTAAAAAATGTTTCTAGAGAACAATTCTCAGATGGATCGACAATTCTATAAGAAGCTATACGATTACGAAATGCAGAATGTATTATTTCAACACCTTCGCAAAAATGCGATATATTTTTGTTTTTATGATTAGTACTACGTAAGTGACCTGTCCAGTGACTGCGCTCAATAGATGCGTTACAAACGGTACAGAAAGGCATTTTAGATTATTATTACGTAAGCAAATTTTTGTACTTACTCTAAAATAGGTTTAGATTTACATACTATTAAATTCTGCAATAATCGGTACAATTAATTTGATGTCCCCAACAATTAAAAAAAATGTTATTTTATATAAGACGGCGGGAAACCCAATGCACGCCGTCTCTGATGTCTCTGGTGTAATTCTTCGTTGGTATATAGGTAGTTGGTTTTCAATCACACACAACACTTAACTCAAACCATTTATTTTCACTTAAATCTTTTACAGACACTTAGGATTTTCATTTATCAGTGAATCAGATAGTTTGAGTTGCGAAGGGAATCTAGGCGCCCATTCCAAAACTAAAGTAGGTCTCATATGGAGAAGAACGGGCAAGAAACTCCACGGACACTCTTTTAAATCAAAACATTATGTTACAGAGGTTTCATATTGCACAATTATAATCTTAGTCATTTTTACACACTTTCATCGCGTTACCGTCCGGCCGCCATTATTTTCCATCTCTCCAAGTGGGCGGAAGTACTGCGTATCGCATAGACAGGAGTACCGAATCTTATTACTTAGTAAGTGTTATAAAATTTACTAACAATAGTCAAATGCTATGAGTTAATTCTTTAATAATTAAACAATGCTAGTTATCACAAATGCAATGGCGTTTTAAGATGAAAGTTTAATTAGTAATGTCATTACTTTTATTACGTAAATATCACTACTTTACAACATATCCGGTTTTTCAAAGAATTTAATCAAACAACAGGAATTCACAAATAAATGTGTGTGTAAAATAATCTTGTTACTTTATCAATTGTAAATTTTGATTGAAACTGATTTAGTTCTCATATTAAATTATAACAATCAGTTATTGATCATTAAACTCGCAATCCGCGCCATTTTCGGCACAGTAGGTAGCAATGTATCATAAACAAATGTACTGTGTCAAATGACTGAAAGCCCAAAGACAATAAAACAATTATTCCTTTTTAATTGTGACTATAGTTTTAACTAAGGCATCATAATTAGTTTTATAGTTATTCATCTAATAAATCAAACCAGCAGTACTCTGCGAGTTTTATATTACAGCGTGGCCAATAGATGGCGTTGATCTTAAGAAAACAAATGGACAGACTGATGCATGCAAATGGTTATAATAATATTCCAAAGGGCAGGAGCACCGGGCTTAATGGTGTTATTACAATTATAATAAATAGTTACGCATAAGATTATATTATAATCTTTACAAGAGGGCGCGCTCGCGGCGACATATATTTATACTATCGCTATAAAAGACAGGCTCAGAATTGTCAAACAATTCGTGAGTCCGTCTCATAAACATTTGCAGCTCATCCCACTGGGGAGTGTTGCGATTTAGTTGAACTTTTAGCGCCACTTGGGCTTTCTTCCACCGTTCTTCCTTGGGGGTTGAGGCAACTTCGTCTTTCGAGTATACTCGGACTTCCACGTAGAAGTCTCCCTTAAGGTCTGCCGTTCGCCGTACTTTACCGTTAGCGACACGGCTGATGAGCGATGAAGCGAAGTCCCCACTTAAGGTCGACGTCTTTTGATCATTCTCCAGACCAAAAAGGTCCGACGGCAAGCTGCGTCTTTTACTGTAAACAATTACACATTTCATTTATTTCTTAACTATCAAAATTAAGGTGTATGATACACTCTGTTGAACCTTATGGGGAATACGAAGCGTGATACATATTAGGTTATAATAATTTAAATAAGAATACTCATGAAGTAACTGTCAACATTCCCGCATTGAATGTAATCAGAAATTGATTTTATCGTTTTCTGCGTTATAGTTCTGAATTCATTAACTATCATCTACCAGTGCACATGACTTATCATACACCTAATCATCCAAGCAGCTATATAAATTACCTTGACTTAGACTCTGATGGGTGGGCGGTGCTTTCAAGTGCTTGGCGCTTCACCGCCTTTTTCTTAGGCTGCTTTTTTATCACCTCGACTACTGCAGCTGTGGGCCGTGGTGTTTGGTATTCTGATTCCGAGTCAGACCTGAAATAGATCACACTAAGATTAATTTTATAACTATATGCAACCACAATAATTATGGAGAGGAAAATTTCAATGGAATACATCTCGCTAGAAGATGATATGGATGGTATGATAGTGATAGTTATACCAGCCGGCAGGCAGAAACCAGGTCCGTAGCTGGATAGCAATTAATCACATTAACAAATGCCAAGAGTTAGGTACACCAGCCGGCAGGCAGAAGCCAGGTCCGTAGCTAGGTAGCAATTAAACACATTAACAAATGCCAAGAGTTAGGTACACCAGCCGGCAGGCAGAAGCCAGGTCCGTAGCTGGGTAGCAATTAAACACATTAACAAATGCCAAGAGTTAGGTACACCAGCCGGCAGGCAGAAGCCAGGTCCGTAGCTGGGTAGCAATTAAACACATTAACAAATGCCAAGAGTTAGGTACACCAGCCGGCAGGCAGAAGCCAGGTCCGTAGCTGAGTACCTACCTATTAAACACATTAACAAATTCAGAAAACTTAGTAGTACTTACTCACATTTTATAGTTGTAGGATGATTTAGTATGTAACGAAAAAGGTAAGTAGATCACTGGAAGATACTGGAGCGAATGTAATTTTATGATCAAAATTGAATGGTTTTATACATAAAAAATACCCATTTCAGCAATATTTACCTCATAACAAAATTAAACCTTAACTACATGTCCTTACAGGTGTATGAGTAATTTATGTTACTTACATCTAATTAAACCTTTAAAGATTGAAAACTCCTTCTGTCAAATTGCAATTTTATCGTGAGAAATGAAATACAAATCCAGGTTCTTGGGTGAATCCGATACCAGGCTGTTACTTATAATTAACACAATAGGTATTATAATAAAGTATGTATGTTTGTTTAATACGTCTTGATATAAAACTTTGAATGACATCACACTCGTGAAATAAATAAAATCGCATTTTTGAGAGTTAGCTATCAAGATGTAACTAGAGATGAAAAATCCATATTATTTTTTTGTGTGCAGAACAATCCGCGTGAACAAATTCGCGATAAAAACTTAGTTAATTTTATGTTGCAGTTAAACTCAAAGCTGATGTAAAATCATCAAACTACTAAAACTATCAAACTTTATAAAATATTTCATGCAAAAGAAAGCGGTTTCTAAATACATCAAGGACATTAAGGGTTCGCGTTTTCAAAGAATTCCTAGGATAAAACCAGCTTATTACAAAAAAATCGTAAGGTTATGTCAAGAAAAGAATCACTCATTTCTAACAAGTTAGCGCAATTGGCATTGTTCTTTGTATTGTTTTTTTTTTAAGAAACACTTGATGAATTTGATTATAGACAGATCCCTAAAACTCCAATTTTAATTACGGACTACAACATGTACGGCGATCGTCATACAATACACCAAAGTTCGAATAAGCAAATTATACATGATGCAATCTTGCTGTCTTAGACATTGTAAATGATCATTTATACATACACGGCGGGTACCTGATACGGTTCCAGACGCTTATCGTCATGCGATTCACGAATGAATACGGCACATCGACTAACCGTTGAACGGCGCATGCTCCGTTTTGACGGTGATTATGCCGGCAGAGTAGACGGAAGGATGGTAAGTGTATAAGCATGCGAAACTAGCAGAATGTTTGGGACAGCAGAGCGTGAGAGAACTACTCAATTCATTACTTGTACGTTAACGAGTAAGGTAGTGTCGTCTGTTTGAATTAATTAAATTAAAATTTGGATGTCCTTGGTGCCCAATCTGGGGTCATAGAAATAGATTGTGTGTGTGCCTGAAGGCGCATGCTATTTCTTACTCTGTGAAGAGACATGAGACAATCTGTCCCAAATCTTAGTTTAATGTTTACAGTATCCTAAAGTTCGGATGTCCTTGGTGCCCAATCTGGGGTCATAGAAATAGATTGTGTGTGTGCCTGAAGGTGCATGCTATTTCTTGATCTGTGAAGAGACATGAGACAATCTGTCCTGAATTTTAGGATAGTGGTTTAAACAGCGAGCGCTCTTGTTTGTTTAACGTGTAAGGTAGTGTCGTCTGTTCGAATTAATTAAATTAAAATTTGGATGTCCTTGGTGCCCAATATGGGGTCATAGAAATAGATTGTGTGTGTGCCTGAAGGTGCATGCTATTTCTTGCTCTGTGAAGAGACATGAGACAATCTGTCCCAAATGTTAGTTTCATGTTTACAGTATCTTAAAGTTCAGATGTCCTTGGTGCCCAATCTGGGGCCATAGAAATAGATTGTGTGTGTGCCTGAAGGTGCATGCTATTTCTTGATCTGTGAAGAGACATGAGACAATCTGTCCTGAATTTTAGGCTAGTGGTTCAAATAGCGAGCGCCCTTGTTTGTTTAACGTGTAAGATAGTATCGTCTGTTCGAATTAATTAAATTAAAATTTGGATGTCCTTGGTGCCCAATCTGGGGTCATAGAAATAGATTGTGTGTGTGCCTGAAGGTGCATGCTATTTCTTACTCTGTGAAGAGACATGAGACAATCTGTCCCAAATCTTAGTTTAATGTTTACAGTATCCTAAAGTTCGGATGTCCTTGGTGCCCAATCTGGGGTCATAGAAATAGATTGTGTGTGTGCCTGAAGGTGCATGCTATGTCTTGATCTGTGAAGAGACATGAGACAATCTGTCCTGAATTTTAGGCTAGTGGTTCAAACAGCGAGCGCCCTTGTTTGTTAACGTGTAAGGTAGTATATGAATAAATTAAATTACAATTTAGATGTTCTTGGTGTTCAATCTGGAGTTATAGAAATAGATTGTGTGCGTAACGGTGATGAGATATGACATGAACAGCTGAACTTTGAACTATATCTAGTCACAGAAAACGGGACTGATGTGAGTATATAGTTAGCAAAGGTAACAAGGTAACATTTTGTTTTAGAACTAAAATAGTGGAATAGGCGCCGAACCAATATTTTACTATATTATGTAGGATACTACTACTACTATACTCCACTTTTCGTTCCATCGGGTGGAATAGGCGCCGAACCAGTATTTCGCTGCACAGATTTAATTTGTATTATTGGGCATTCTACTCCACCGAGAGTGACGAGGCGAACGGAGTGAGCCGATGGAACGGAAGGTGGGGTAGAATGCCCAATAATACCCTACTTGTATATCGCTTATTTAATTAAAAAGATGTAGATTTTTTCTTACATAGGTACATGATATTTTCATAAATGAATTGGCAAGGTACGGTCATAATATTAATCCTTTTATATAGTTCCCTGAGGGATTCTCGGTGACGTAGATTATAAAGGGCTCTGACAGCTCTCTTTTGCAAAAATTCGCCGATCAATAATAATAATGCCAATATTTTGATCCAGCCTGTACCCAATAACAGCTGTCCCCCTATCAGTGACGCCCTGAGCCGAGGCCCGTACCCCACTGGGGGTGCCCTCAGCGTGCAGTCGCTTAGTTTGTAAGCCCTGGCTGGAGGCGTTAAGTTAATTCTTAATGGCAGCCCCAGGAAAGCCCGGTTAAGCAGTCACGGCCTCCCAAGGCCAACTGCGAGATGCCCGACAAAAAAATATATTTTGCAAAATAAAGATGGATTCAATGTTAGCAGCCCGACCCCGCAGTAAAATGCCATACGACATAATGCTGTGGAAGTAGCTAAAATAGACCAAACGCGCGGTTTCTACATCTGTCAACTGTCTGATCTTTCTAACAGCATACTTAATACGTTGTTTTATACAGAATACACTTTTAACCAGTGCGCAAACTAGGTAACCACAAATTCAGCATAATTATCATCCTGGACCCCTAGCGTAGAAGTTTTGCGTCGGTTATACCTACTTACAAAAAAAAACAGCAGTTCCATACATTTTGACCGCGTATGTATTGCACTTTTCTATGAAACAGCTGATATTTTTGATTTTTTTGTATAACTGACGAAAAATTTTATTCATCCCCTGTCTAGAATGATATGCTGAATTCATGGTTACAGTTTGCACACTGGTTTAAAAATTTCCCTGTCTAAGTGTAGCGTTAAACGTAAGTATTTAGTTTTTTTTTAGTTATGGTTTTCTGCTTGACATCATTACAACCTGCAGGATTCCAATCTAAAAAGAAGTCAAGGTCGCTGATAAATCCCGTCTAGATATACCTACCTTGTTACCTAAAGGTTAGAATGACGCCCTCTATGTTTGTTAAGCCGTACTCGCTTATATACGGGAATCCTTTCTGGGTCTCCCGCATTTGAGTACCCCTGATATAGGAAAGAGAAGCTAGCTTTTTACCATGTAATGCGTTTAGTCACCGCTAGGTGGCACCAATAAACAGAAGACTACAATCTTCTGTTGTCTTGTACGATGTGTGTTGTAGGGTAGATAGGATAGACGATTTTCCCAAAACGATACAGGGTAAATCCAAGAAGTTAATATCACCAAGGCGTATCCATCATTTTTTTTTTCTAATCGAACGCATAAACGGGGTGCGCCATTTTTATAGTATTACAAAACTATTTGCTGTTTTCTTGTTGGTTTGACTCACAAAATGGATAGTTTATTTATATAATTTAGGATCTCCAACAAACCTATAACATATAACTATACCTAAAATATAAATCACAGAAATAAAAAAGGTTATTTTATGGGTGCTTCTTCAATTACAGTATAGGTACAAAAATTGAAAATAAATGATGAATGAGGAAAATAAATGATGAAATTAGAGAAAAAGAGACTGTTGTTCTCTTTTTGTTTTGTTTTATCGTGTTTACTTATCGATATAATGACTGAATTTTACACAAGTAAGCTGATTTTACACGCTTTATATTAGCTTCACTTGTACGACGGGTTCCGGGCTAATTGTATTAAGCGACACTCTGAGCGATATAGACTTTTAAACATATTTGGAATCAGCGAATTTTTCTGCGTCATTTGAGCTGGGTTTGGTGACGATCGGAGCACTTTTTTGTCGCTTAATACAACCGCATTTTTGGGCCCATTTTGGACTGCAATGTATGAAGCGACACAACATATTGACAAATTTAGGAACTGTGTACTTAAGCTAACTACCAAATACCAGGCAGTCGTTTAAACTTTTTTTCCTGGAGCAACAATTTACAGGCAACGTACGTTAAAGCATTTAGCCTGGCTTTATAAATATATAGAAATGTGGCTTCATACAATTAGCCTCTTTGTTAAATTCTTATCCAGTGTCGTTTAATACAATTAGCTTTACCTTATAAATATAAAAGAATGTCGTTTAATACATTAATTAGCCTCTTTGTTAAATTCATACCCAGTGTCATAAAAAATCAGTCGCATAAACTAATTAGCCTTAGATTAATAAGTTTAAGATATGGTATTTAAATCAATTAGCTTAGGTTTGAAATATGACCAACTCTTTGATTATAGCACTTAGCTTACAGCCATTATTTGCATGCCTAGGCGGTTAAGTCATTTAGCTTGGAACAAGAAATAATAAACCTAGGCGGTTAAGTCATTTAGCTTGGAACAAGAAATAATAAACCTAGTCGGTTTAGTCATTTAGCCTGGAATAAGAAACAATAATCATAGGCGGTTAAGTCATTTAGCCTGGAACGAAAAAAAGTAAAATATGGGTCATTTTGTATTAAGCGACATTTATTTTCGTTAAAAATAGGAATATTAGAAAAAAAAAATATCTGATTATGGGGAATATGTTATAAAAACAATAATATCCTTCTTTTTAAAAAAATAATGCGATTTGCTAAAGTTATTATTTTTTTTCTAAAAATCGAAACTTTAAACTGCTCTGGTGTAAAGTTTCAAAAATGTCGGTTAATACTGCCAGAGTTCAAGTTGTTCGGCGGCAATATCACTTTCTTAGCTCCACTTTGTATAATCGTGTCAATAAACAGCTCAATATATACCCACTGACCTTGCAGGAATGTCGTAGGATCACGGATAAATGGCTTCAAACACTCACTTATGAAGAATTAGAAACATATGTAAAAACTTAAATCCACTTTCCAATTACCCTTTATATGTATAATATGCGCAATCGGACACATCTCCCACAAACATCCTCACACACACACACGCACACACACACACACACACATATACTCCACCCACAGAACACACAAACCTTCCATACAGACACACAATCTCACATAAAACTACGCAGTGAAAATATTGTTTAGTTTTCTTAATTTTAAGTACTAATGTTTAATGTTTCATTTTTATATTTTAATTTAGTTTTTAGTCTTTTTTGCTTCTGTCTCAATTTTGTGGAGGTGGGCGTTAATGACTGCGACACAGTATTATACTAACGCAGTTGTTATCGAACACAAAGTTTCTGTAAACTGAGTTTTTATTTCAATAAATTTATTATTATTTCGTTTATTCAATCTAACTACATATTTCAATACATTTTTAAATATTTTTATAAAATAACCTTATAAAAAACATTTAAAAATATAAAAAATAGTGGTCCGCCGGTATCGGGAGCAGGGTCCAAGCTACCGGTGGTTAGGGCTCCAGAGACAGGAACCTCCTCACGATGCGAGCCGTATCGAGGAGTACTGCCTTCTGAATCAGGCCCTTGATCCAACCGCCTAACGAGAGCCTCGAGAGATGTTGATCGAGGCTTTCGGCCATCAGTCCATTGGCTGATACGACAATCGGCACAATGACAGCCGAGTTCACATTCCACATGTCAACAACCTCGTGTGCTAAGTCGAGATATTTAATCTGTTTCTCTTTCTCAGCTTTCACGAGGTTCCCGTCATGTGGAATGGTAACATCGATAATCATTGCGCGGCGCGCTAACCGGTCTATCACCACTATATCAGGCTTATTGGCTACAATAGTCCTGTCAGTAATGATAGACCGGTCCCAGTACAACGTGACATGGTCATTCTCGAGAACTGGGTCGGGCACATACTTGTAATACGGTACCTCGGAATCCACAAGTTTATATTGCAAAGCAAGTTGCTGGTGAATAATCCTGGCTACTTGGTTATGCCTGTGCAAGTATTCGCCATTAGCCAGACGAGAACAACCGGAGACAATATGTCTGATAGACTCACCCGGACGGTGACATGCCCGACACACGTCAACCGTCCCGTCCTTCATAATATGTCTCCGATAGTTCTTCGTCAAGATAACTTCGTCCATAATTGCACAGACGAAACCTTCAGTTTCCCCGAAAAGATCACCGAAACGTAGCCAGGATACGGACGCTATGAAATCTACACCGGGTTCATGGAGAGCCCGATAGAAGCGCCCGTGAAGCTCCTTGTTTTGCCATACTTGCTTGCGGTCATCGATAGTTAGTATTACAGGTTTGCGCCAGTTCTCTTTAGCCATGGACAACGGGGTGAGTCCCTTGTCCACTGCGACCACATCACGGTGCATACCCATTTCGGCTTTAAAAAAATATTCCCTGAGACTGCACACCTCGCGGTTGTGGAGGGTCTTCGTATTTAAAAAGCCTCGACCCCCGCACTTCCGCGGGATGTACAGTCTCATCACCGATGATCGTGGGTGATGCATCCGGTTTGCAGTCAGCAGTGTACGGACCCGTCGATCTAGGGCGTCGAGTTCAGTCTGAGTCCATTTGAGTATGCCGAAAGAGTACATCAAAACCGGCATGACCCAACCGTTGAAGGCGCGCACCTTGTTTCCGCCTGAAAGAAGACTAATTAATACCTTCTTCAGGCGACCAAAGAAACGCTCCCTCAACGATTGTTTCATGTCAGCAGCGTTGATGCCTAACGCTTCCGACATACCCAAATACTTATAGCTTTCGGATGAGGAGAGGGATCTGAGGTGTATGGAATCCGAAAGTTGAATTCCCTCGGATTCCATAATCTCACCTCGCTTTACATACATGCATGACTGCACATTTGTCCACACCAAATTCCATCCTGATGGCGCTACTAAGTTTCAGTTACCTTCAGTAGCTCCATCAGTTGTAATTTGTTGGGGGCAAAGAGTTTAAGGTCATCCATGTATAGGAGGTGAGATATAACCTCACCACCTCTCCTCAGCCGATAGCCTAGACCTGAATCCCCCAGCAGTGTGCTTAGAGGATTCAGGGCTAAGCAGAACCAAAGTGGACTCAAGCTGTCGCCCTGAAATATTCCCCGTTTGATCCATATAGGTTCATCATTCCCCTGGATCTGTGAACATCCCGGATAGCGAAGGACTGTCCTCCATTGCCCCATACACGACTCAAGGAAGGTGCGTAGAGTTGCATCAATCTTGTACAACTCCAGCACCTTCATGAGCCATGTATGTGGCACCGAGTCGTAGGCCTTCTTATAATCTATCCAGCATGTCGACAGATCTTTGCGGGATCGACGAACCTGTTGGCTTATGGCCATGTCAATGAGGAGTAGCTCCTTAGTCCCGCGAGACCCGTTCCTACACCCATTTTGAGAGGGAGACATAATCGAGTTATTCTCAATGTGTGTATTAATTTTCGTTCTCAAAATGGATGTAAGAAGTTTATAAACCGTCGACAAACATGTGATCGGTCTATAATTCTTGGGTTCCGTGGGACTACCTGACTTATGGAGCAGGTGGGTAACGCCTGTTGTTAGAAACTGTGGTAGCGACCTAGACTCTAAAGATGACTGGAATTGAGATGCCAGGCGACTGTGTGAACTAGTAAGCCATTTTAACCAAAAGTTATGCAGTCCGTCCGGTCCCGGTGATTTCCAATTCGGTAACGGACGGACTGCTCTGGCTACATCTATTGGTGTGATGAAAACGGGTTCCATTTCTGGTATTGGTTCACACACTCGCTCGACATCTTGCATCCAGTCTGCCTCAACGTGACAGACGGGCACCGACCAAATGCTCCGCCAAAATGCACTCGTGGTGGCATCATCTGGGTGGCACACGTCTGTCACATTTTGTTCGGGTCGCTCCCAAGCTCTATATACCCACCTCTGGAACATGCGGTTCTGTATGTACCGGTCAACCCGCCGCTTATACCGCCGAATACGGCTCGCCCATGCACAGACTTTCTGCTTCAGGAAGTCGATGCGCTCTGTGACACGGGACATGTATTCTGAAGGACTAATTCCAGTCCCCGAGAAAGCCCGCCTCACAAAGCGCATCACTCGTGGTCGTGTATTGCCCTCCCTGAAGCAGTATAGTTTGCCGATGAGTACCCTGGCCCCATCGATACGACGCTCGATCCTGCATTGCCAGGCTGGTGCGGCTGGTTTCGGTCGAGAAGCTCCGTCACAGCTTGGAAACTTGACGTTAGCTAAACGACATGCCGCAACAGCCGCGCAATACAGGATCGAGTGTGTATCAACGAGATCCTCGCTGCTCTCGAAGAAATTCTTGAGCTGCGAGTCCAAGGCATACACCAGCGCCCTATTTTTCTTGTGCATAGGTAACCGTGGTAATCGGGGTCTAAGTTCGGTTGGAGTGGACCGATACTCACGAAACGCATCCTCCAGTGCGCTCCTCAATCGGGCGTTGTACTGACTACTTACTGTGGCAACCCTATCATCCTCTTCTTCAACATGATTGGACCGCGGCGAGATAGCATCAATAGTTGACGCCTGTGCCGCGGTTTGTGTCGGAGTCGAGACGATATGGTTGCTCAGTACTTCTGAGCGCAGCCTATCAAGTGCGGTGTCGTCCAACCTGTGATTGCGTTGGATGACCCTCACTTGATCCGATAGTCGTTGGGCCGAGACGTTGACGGTTGGTTCAAGTTATTATTATTATTATTAATATTTTGAGTTCTTTATTTTTCTTCTCTTTTATGAGAGTTTACGACCTTACACACGGGCCGGAACCAAGTGTGTAAGGGGGAATTAAATTGAAAAGGTGGATGATAGTGTAGAAGAAGTCAGGAACTTTCGTGTGATACGACAGGTGTTGAGAATGGTGGCTTTTTGGAGCATGTAAAGTGTGTGAGGTGGCATGTGTAGAGTCTCAAGACTTTGTGTGAGAGCCTTCGGTACTACACCGGTAGAAGAGAGTACGATAGGGACTATATGGACGGTTTGTGCTTTCCATTGGGTTTTTATTTCTATGGCGAGGTCTTGGTACTTACTAAGTTTTTCGGATATTGTAGTTTGAACATTGTGTGAGTTAGGTATAGCTATATCTATCAAGTAAACTGTTTTATTTATTTTGTCGTGAACGGTGATATCAGGTCTATTGTAGTGTATAGTTTTGTCTGTAATTATAGTTCGGTCCCAATAGATTTTCTGGTTCCTGTTTTCTAATATGGTTTCAGGTTTGTATTTATAATAGGGAATCATCTCACCTACAAGTTTGTATTTGTGCGCTAAGTGTTGGTGTATAATTGCGGCAACCTGGTCATGTCGGTGTTTATAATCTGTCTGGGCGAGGGATTTACAGGCCCCTGTTATGTGTTGAATGGTCTCAGAGGCACTGTTGCAATGTCGGCATGTGTCAGACGGCTGATTGGAGTCTTTCATAATGTACTTTCTGTAGTTACGAGTTACTATTATTTGATCTTGGATCGCAAGCATGAAACCTTCAGTTTCAGGAAACAATTCACCTCGTTTGAGCCATTCGTTCGACTTAATTCTATCGACGTGTGGTTGGCACAAGTAGGCTCGGTGTCTTCCATGTAAGGCTTTCTCAGACCATGCTGCAATTTTTTGTTGAGTGGTTATAAGATTTTCATTAATTTGAGTGTTTCTATTTTGTAAGTTGAGCGGTGTAAGTTTCTTATCTGTTTCGATTACATGTTTGTGTAATGACGAATGTTCTGATTTGTTATGGAAGTAAGATCTGAGTGAAAGTATCTGTTTGTTGTGCAAGTTGTGTATATCTATTAATCCTCTTCCTCCTTCTTGGCGTGGTAGTGTAAGTCGCTGTATGCATGATTTAGGGTGATGTTTCCTGTGTTTGGTAAGGAGTGTATTTATAGTGCGCTGTAGTTTTCTGATATCGGTTTTTGACCATCGAATAATTCCGAAAGAGTATGTAAGAATGGGTATTGCGAACGTGTTGATAGCTTTTATTGTATTTCTGGAGTTAAGGTTGGTTTTAAAGATTAGGTTAAGACGATGTGTAAATTTTTTGAGCAGTTCTTGTTTTGTCATCTTTTGTTCTATCTGTCTCGATTGTTTGAAACCTAGGTATTTGTAAGTACTGTGTTCATCCATTGGCTCAATAGATTTACCTGATCCAAGCGTGTAACTGTTGTTTTGAGTTTTTCCTTTGACAATTGACAAAATTTTGCATTTGTCTACTCCGAATTGCATAATAATATCGTTAGAAAATGCTTGTGTGGTGTCTGCTAAATGGAAAAGTGATTTCTTATCTGCTGCGTACAACTTTATATCATCCATATACATTAGGTGTGTCAATGTGAATTGTGTGTTATCGTTTGTCAATGTGAATCCTGTGTTAGTTTTATCTAGTAGGTGGGAGAGTGGATTGAGTGCCATGCAAAACCATAAAGGGCTTAGAGAGTCTCCTTGAAAAATGCCACGTTTTATGAAGATTGGTTCAGTGGTCAGACTCGTGGAGGCTTGATTTATTTTAAGTACCGTTTGCCAATTTTTCATGGTAGATTCTAAGAAAAATCTGAGTGTGGGGTGGATGTTATAGATATCTAGGACGCGTAGCAACCAGCTGTGCGGGACTGAATCATAGGCCTTTTGGTAATCGATGAACATGGTATGAATATCTTTTTTGCGTTTTACTGCGCTGTTCATAGCAATCGCGTCAATAGTAAGTTGTTCCTTACATCCCTGGCTATTCTTACGACAACCTTTTTGTTGTTCTGCGAGTATGTTATGTTTGGTTAAGTGTCCGTATACTATTTCACTTACACAGGCTGTGAAGATTTTATAAAGAGTTTGTAAACAAGTGATTGGTCGATATTTGGCTGGATCTGTGGTGTTATTCATGTCCTTAGGTATCATGTATGTTACCACTTTAAACGGTCAGATTTCATTGAAACTTTGTAAACTTGTCGAAGACCGATGACAATTCAATAATTTAAAAAAAATTAGAAAAAAAAACACGTTTTTGTAGTTAGCAGAACTTAAAAATAGAAAATAAATAATAGCTTAAAAAAAACTAAAAAACTATTATTTTTATACTGATATTTCATGTGGCCACACAACATACAGCTGATGACTCCAAAAAAATCATCAAATTAATTTATTTTTTGTTCAATCATGATTCGATTTCGATACGTACCTATACCGTCTGCAGTTTCACTACCTAATTCAATTTGACCCTGTCTTATCAGCTTAGTCCCTAGCCTTCGGTTCGTATTGTGGAATAGAATATTTTTCGACAGGAGTTATGAAGTATCGATGGCTGGTCTTGTACATTGCACTGTCTTGTACACTTGCTATGAGGTCTGCAATGAAACATCTCATGACTGTAAGCGGGTACGGTAGCCAATAATTTTCCCACAGCTGGGAGACAGGCATCTCAGTGAGAGAAAGCGGGCCGTAATCCACCACGCAGGCCATGTCCGAGTAGTTAGATATCACATGTATTCTAATTCTTGGTTCTAGGACATGCCGGTTCCTCGCGATGTTTTCCTTCACCGTTTTAAGAGCAGTGGTGAGGAAAAGTACACAAAGTAAAGCGCCTGTTTGGGTTCGAATCTGCGACCGTTAGTCGTAAGTCGCAGGCGTTACCATGGGCCACCAGTGCTCCGGTTGGGCATAGGTTGAAGGCATCCGAAATTATGTAGGTATGTTCAACTTACCCACATGTATGCAGGTGCTTACCTAGTATGTGGATACTTCTCAGTACAACTGTAGATATCAAATATTTTGCGTATGTGGAGACAGTAATGTATATTACCTACTGTCTACCTACCTACTCTAACCATCTCAAAACTCCATAAAACCTTTAAATTTTTAATTAAAAAAGCAAAAACAGAAGCGTTTCAAAAATAAAACAAAAACTCTTCACAAATTCATTTTGAATGGCGGATTTATTAAATGCTTAAGTGGGAGAGCACTGTTATTTCTCTTTAAGACTGGCCAAAGAGAATACTAGAAGAAAAATGGCGCACCCCTACCACCGTCTGCCAAGGAGGTATTACTTTGAATAAAGAAAAGTTAAAATTTTCTTAAAACACCCCCGTTGGGGAGTTGCCTATCTATCTTCGTTTAAGTATCGGCAAAAATTACCCCCCTATTGCCTTCTCTTTCGCACCAGGGCCGTGTCATTGGTTCATTTTTTAAAGGGTAGCGTTTAAGATGATGGCTTGTTTTTAAGGTTTTTTTTAGAAAGAAGTAAATTGGTTGAAGATTGACGTCTTTTTTGTAAGGATGGGGCTAATTTTGCGGATCTATAATTTGATGTTCTTTATACCCTGCGTGCGTGTATGACCAGATGTAGGTATGAACGTAAACGAGGCAAAAGAAGTATGTCAGGATCGTAGTAGGTGGCGTCCTATAGTTTCTGTCTACCCCCGAGGGAAAAAAGCTTGAATTTGTGCATGTGTTAGTGATGTGCCGGATCATAAAAAATGCAGACCTGCAGATACGGATCCAGATACTTACGGATAATTGGCGTCAAGATCCGCGGATATGGATACGGATCTTAACTTTCATACACAAGCGGTGTCGGTGCGCGTGACCTTGAAACTATAATTGACGCCACTTGACGCTTTGCGTGACAGTGTCTTTTGTTTTGTCTATAGTTTATTGTGACACTGGGCATCATAGATAACGTTTGTGTTTGTTGTACACACGGCTACACATCAAGCTATAGGTACATTTCCAGTATATAAACTGATCTCGCATTGTATAAGATTTCTGTACAGTGCGAGATCAACGTAAACTGAAAATGTATAGCTTGATGTGTAGCCGTGCGTACGAGTTAAAAAAATGTCAACAAAGAAGTTTAGTAGTGCAATTTGGAATTATTAATAAGGTAAAACTACATCAAAAATGTAACGGATAGGTATACGGATACGGATCTTTTTACTCCGGCGGATATCCGCGGATACGGATACGGATATCCGGAACACCACTAGTATGTATGTTGAAGCCTTTGTCTGCTTCCTTACCGCAATCGTTTATAACTCCGTCCATCGCGGTCGGAGAATCATCCACTTTACCACTCGCTGACGTTCGAGATAACCTGAGAATCCTGGGGAGTTTGTTGTGTTACTTCTTCTTCCCAGTTAAAGCACTAGGAAGTGGTGAAGGGCGGGCGTTTTGGGGGGACTGTCTGTAATTTTAACGTTCAAAAAGTGCTGACTCTCAGCCTAGTTTGGATAAATGACTTTTGATTTTGAATCAAACTATAATGTTCCTAAGTATTGTTTTTGTGACATTTATTATATCTGTTCAATTATAACTACATATTTAATTTTTATAAAGCCTTTTCGCTAGGTAAGCAGCGTTGTTCGAGTGAATGTCGGGAACGGTCCTTCGGGAACGTGCTACCGGGATAAAAATGATCATCATCATCATTTCAGTCGAAAGATGTCCACTGCTGGACAAAGGCCACCCTCAAGCACCGCCACTTCAACCGGTTCTGTGCTAAAAAGTATCCTACGTGTTAATCCAGGTGTGTGTCCTATCTGTGTGCCAAATTTCATCCTAACCCGTTCGGCTATTTTTGCGTGATTGAGTAACAAACACCCAAACACACAAACTTTTACATTTATAATATTGAGTAGGATGCGGACCTAACCTTCCCCTTCTCTATTATCTAATCGTGTAAAGATTGTCAATCTGTTTAACACGTTAACCCTAATTATTAATTTTAACATGTTATTGTAAGGGCACGCGTCAACAGGTGGTTAACTTATGTTATGTTTGTAGGGATAGCAAAAAAAGCTATTCATTTGTTAATTTTTAATAACTTTAAGTGTACCTACCTACTATACTTCATCTTGTTACATTCTTGATTGAATCTACTGTTTAGTGAAAGTTGTACAGTATTATTTATGTTCAGTTCATTTAAGTACCTACCTCATTTATGTTCTTACAAATTCTGAGTAGGCAAGCCAAATTCTTAGTAACCAATAAATGGTTACGCACACACATCTAAACAGACAAGGAGAAAGGAACAGAAAAATACGTACATAGGTAATGCTTATTTCTACAGAAATCTCTTCCAGCACACCTGCGATAGGAGAGAAGATAACAGAGATGTAGACAACGCGTGTAATAACAGTAGAAGGGAAAACATAAAATTACAGATTAAACTCTAATTTAAATATACACAAAATATGATAATATACATACATACATACTTCTAAAATAAATATCACTAAAATATACATAATTTTAATGTAATTCAAATAATAAATACATAAGCAATTATAACAAAATGGAGAGATAGAGATAGTGCTAAAACAATTTTTGGGTTGTTGAGGTCAGATAGGCAGTCTCTCCATGTCAAATACTGCTTCAGCTGCTTCCGGTTAGACTGGAAGCCGACCCCAGTGTAGTTGGGAAAAGTCAGCAAACAGTTAAGTAGTAAATATTTTCAATAAAACAGCAAGGTTTAAAAAAGCAATAACCACCTACTATGTCTTATTTCTAAAGACGATTAGCCTTACCCTTTCATTACCATTTTCTTTTAAACGAGTCAGCGATTGAGTTACAGAGCGTTTTAATTAAAGAAATCTTTCACAAAGTTTATCTAAAAGATGTAATTATAGAGCGGAGGATTTTCCTGGAAAAATTCTGAAGGTACCTACGTGGTACCTACACAGTAACCTAGTGATCATTCGATTGAAGAATATTGTGATAAATTGATAATTATGTGGAGGCAAGGCTAAAAATAGTCACAGGAGAAAATTACTATTATGTAGTGTACAAGCTGTGATTTTATAAAACTGTTGCTTAATGAGGGTAGTTTTAATATGCATAATGAGGGTGTTTTTAATACCTAGTTATGTGGAGTTTCAGACACTAATTTATCTACTAATACATAGGGATACCTACCTAACTTAATAAGAGATCAAACTTAAAAGAGTAAGAAATAGTTTTGTAATGAAAACTCTTTGGTAACTTCTTGGATTTTCCCTGTACCGTATTGGTAAAAAAAATCCAAGAACGGCTGAATGGATTTGGATGAAATTTGGCACACGGATAGTTTATAACCTGGATTAACATATTGGATAATTTCAGAGCTCCACGAAAGCGATGCCGTGGGCGAAAGCTTATATTATTAGTCATAAACGACTGCTCGAATGCTCTTGAATCTCGCAACAGTCCTTAGATTATTTCGGTTAAGACAAAAGGTTATAAAAATAAAAACTATACCAAATTAAATTTTCTGACTTTATCAGCATCATTAGCAACCATTTTGTCATAAAATTAATCCAAAATTACAAGTCACACATCGTTTTTGCTATCCCTACAACTCCAAAACTAAAGTTTAGCACGATTTAAGTTGTTCAAAAGTAAGAACTCTGCGAGCCACCGCGCAACACTTTTAGCTCACTTTCACCATTCTTGTGTGCAATCTCCTTATATCTTAACACTTTTAGTGATCTTTTGAGACTTAAAACTTTTTGGTAAAGTGAAAAAAGTTGAAGGCTTTTTTACTTGGAAAATGGTGGTGTAGATTTTTTTGTCTCTGTGTACAGAATGGACGACAAATTTTACTAAGAAATTTGTACATTAAAGACGGCTAAGGGATCATTTCGAGCACCAATTTCCATCAAGCGTGATCGAGGTCTAGCGCTGGCTCATCCATCAATTTAAATAAAACAAAAAAACGTATAATTAGCTTAAGGCTCGGCTTAAGGCTACAGCACGATTTCATTTCGGTACGGCGCGGCGTACAAAACACGCTGAAGAAAAAACATGTCCGTGTACCAGCTTCCATAGTGATCCACACAATACTGACGACCGTTCCTACAGTATGAAAAAAATTTGTCCACAGACGGCATGATTTTTATCGTTTTAGTCCGTAAACGTCAACAATTAACAGTTATCCTTGTAATGTGTGTGTGTGTGCGTATATTATCAGTAGATTGAATGTTCCTGATAATTCGTTGGGAAACATTTGTAAGTTACCTTATCGATGTATACTGTGGGAAGAAAACAAAAAAAGAAAAATGTGTTTATTGGCATTACAGTATAAAAATACCTAAAACTAGAAAAGAACAGGTAACAATGTTAATAATGCCAAAAGTGCATTAGCTCAGCATAATATCAAATGACAATACAAGTTGTACCTCCTGACGCTGATTTTCAGTTGCAACCCACGAGTAGCACGCTAAAATAAGAAACATAAAGGAAAGTTTGTGTCCGTGTTAATAAAATAATCCTACTTAATATTAGGTCTTTACCTATGAAATTGCCGTTTTGCAGTACTGGCCATTTCAAATCAAAATAATTTTTGTTTGGGTAAGAATTCTAATTTCAAATTAATTTTATTTTAAGAACATGGATTTTTTTTTCCAAAAGTAGTCATTTGTTTATTGATTAGTGTTACATTTTCATCGCATTTCAATCTTTTTCGTCATCATGGATACGTTAAAAATTCGAGTAATTATGGAATATGAGTACCGTCGTGGCAGCAACGCGGCACAAGCGGCACGCAACATCAACGACGTTTACGGAGCTAACACTACAAACCAACGCACCACCTGTTATTGGTTTGCTCGCTTCCGTTCTGGAAATTTCGACCTGAAAAATGAACCTCGCGGTCGTCCGAAGACTTTGGTCGACAATGACGAATTAAAGGCGATTGTGAAAGCTGATGATACACAATCTACGGCTGAATTAGCAGCAGCTTTCGACGTTAGCGTCAAAACAATATTGGTCCAATTGCGTCAAATTGGCAAGGTAAAAAAGCTTGACAAATGGGTGCCCCACGAACTCAATGATCGTCAGCGCGAAGTACGCGTCGAGACGTGCCTTGCACTGCTCAATAGACACACAAATGAAGGAATTTTGAACCACATTGTTACCTGCGATGAAAAATGGATTCTGTTTGATAACCGCAAGCGCTCAGCAAGTTGGTTGGATCCTGGTTCAGCACCTAAACAATGCCCTAAACGAAAACTTACCCCTAGAAAAGTGATGGTCACTGTTTGGTGGTCTAGCGCCGGTGTGATTCATCACAGCTTCTTACCAAACGGGGTGAGCATTACTGCAGATGTGTACTGTGAAGAACTGAACACAATGATGGAGAAGCTGGCACATCTCCAACCAGCATTGGTCAATCGCTCGTCTCCGCTGCTCCTGCACGACAACGCGCGACCTCATACTGCACAGCAGACGGTCTCCAAGTTGCAAGAACTGGGGTTGGAAGCTCTCCGTCATCCGCCCTACTCACCAGACCTTGCGCCTACAAACTACTACTTTTTCCAGAATTTGGATAACTTCTTTGCGGGAAAAAAATTCAATACCCGAGAGGCAGTACAAAATGCCTTTGAAGAATTTGTTGCCTCCCGTCCAGCTGATTTCTTTAAGAAGGGCATCAATAAACTGCCACTGCGATGGCAAAGATGCATTGATTGCATGGGTGATAACTTCGATTAATACAAATAAAAAATACATGAAAAAAATTCGTTTAAATTTTTTCATACAAAACGGCAATTTCATAGGTAAAGACCTATTATTATAAACGCGAAAGTTTGTAAGTATGGATGGATGGATGGATGTTTGTTATTCTTTCACGTAAAAACGGCTGAACGGATTTGGATGAAATTTGGCACACAGATAGATTATTACCCAGATTAACACATGGGATACTTTTTATCCAGGTAGTACGTTTCCGCGGGATAATTTCCGACTTCCACGCGGGCGAAGCCACGGGCGGAAACTAGTATAAAATATAAGATTTAAAAAGAATGTGGCATACCGTATTGTACAATTACCTACCTAATAATGTCAGTAACAAGTTACCTATCAAAACAACTGTAGGTAAATAGTAGCATTTAACCCAAAAATCCTAAAACATCTATTAACAGTTTGCCTCTTACGCAGCACAAAATAAAGCCTACACCTCTTCAAAAAACGGAATTTTCCTTAAAGAAAACATTTACAATAAACAAAGAAATACAAACCCAACCGTCTAGGCTTCAGCATAAAAGATCTGTATACATCGCACAAACGTCTCAAGCAACAAAGGCGAGAGGTCGGACATTTGTCGGTTCAAAATAATTTTATTTTAGCAAAATTGAAACTGGCTCGGCCGTACCGTTTTCTTGAACAAATTTTAATATCTGAGGAAGATACGGCTAGGGCTATATTTATATTTTTCCTCCACCCCGTTTCTTTTGGCGATTATTATTCTGTATTCCAATGGGCTCGGCGGGTGGGGGGGCCACCCCTTAGACTCTTTCCTTTTTGCTTCTTAAGTCCATCTTGAGACAGGGCAGAGAAAGCTATGAAGTGGTGTTGTGTTTTTATTCTATCCTTTTTAAATGTTCATCTATAAAAATATAAAAATAAAAGTCCTGACTGACTGACTGACTCATCAACGCCCAGCCCAAACCCTTGGACCTAGAAAGCTGAAATTTTGCACAGAGGTTCCCTTTATAATGTAGACAAGGAATAAGGAAGGATTTTTCGAAACTCAACCCCTAAGGGAGTTAAATAGGGGGTGAAAGTTCCACGCGGACGAAGCCGCTGGCAAAAGCTAATGTTTTATAAAAGGAATAGATTGGATGGAGGCTCGAGCAAGGTTCTCTTAGAGTTGAGTGCTACGGCGTAGGCCGTAGTCTTCTATGCACTACGCCGTAGCAGGAGCTACGAATAGTGACTAGTGTGTGTGAAGTACTTTTTCGTCGTAACGCAAATAATAAAAAAAGCACTACGATTCAAACATAGTAAATTTTTGTTATTTACGTTCGTACGAAGTAAGAAAAGATATCATAAATAGATAGTCCCAGGATAATAATATAGCAATATAAGTACCTTATTAGGGTATACAACTACCAACGACGAACGTTTTTATTTAAAAAAAAAACATTAAAAATCTCTCGTAACAACTCCACCGCACTCAAATTCTCTGCTTCTGTCACTTACCCCTTTTACTGGAAAAACCGTGGCACCTACCCGGAAGGGGTTCGATATTTAAATATAAGAAGAACACCCCCTTTTTTAAAGGGAGGACCCTCCCCACCCCTTGGATTTATGGATCTGGCCCGGAGTGGGCTCCTAATTACTTATCTTTGAGAATACAAATCAATCGCAAAGGATAAGGCTTTTTGCTACGATCTTCTAAAATGTAGCACTTAAATATGACTTAAGTGTAACTTAGAGGTTGCTATGTTAGCTGTGCTGTTGAGACGAGATTAACGATCTGTTAAGTTAAACCATGAAGTGGTTTGGTTAACCGGTACCTTAAGTGGTTTTGATGAATTGGGCATGTTAAAATGTTTTATCGTAATTAGATTTTTATCGTGTAAAGATACTCTTGGAAGTTATGGCGAATCATTGTTCGTTTTATTGCAGTAATTAGCAAATAAGAAATATAGGCCATGTTCTTCCAAACATGACCCTGCATTGTTGGATTCACATAAAATTCTAGTAATATAATGTGTTTGGACTAAAGAGACCATGATGTCTGAGTTTGTTTCGGCATTTCTTCTCAGGTATCAGTCAGCTAGGAAAAGCCGGCGCCATCTAGTTTATAAAATATTGACCAACACAATATTGACGTGTACAAGTGTCTTATATGATCTACTTACATAAATAAACATTTCATTTCTATTAGGTCATCATCATCATCATATCAGCTGAAAGACGTCCACTGCTGGACATAAGCCTCCCCAAAAAGGGGGGATTTGCCATAATCGCCACACTTGGCAAGCGGGTTGTCGATCGCAGTATGGTGGTTAAATACATAGAGAACGCTGCTGCCCATTCTCTAGTAAGTCCCTTAGTCGCCTTCTACGACACCCACGGGAAGAAATGGGATGGTGCTATTCTTTTACGTCCGGCACCACACGGAACATTTCTATTAGGTAAATGTTAAGTACTTATCAGAGCAATGAGTGATGGCCCAGTAGCAATGAATGGCCCCGATTTACGAGTTGCACTACTCTCTAAACAGTGAAGGTTAACATCGTGAGGAAACCGGTATGTCCTAGAACCATTCGTTCAAAGACATGTGACATCTACCAACCCACATTGGGCTCACGTGGTTGATTACAGCCCAGTCCCTCTCAAAAGACGAGGAGGCCTGCCAAGCCTCCCAGCACGGGGAAAATTATAGGCTGATTATGTATGTTAATTAAGTACTTAGCCGTGAAATCAGATTTCTATTGCTATAACCCAAATCGTTGTTGCATGCCGATGATGTAGCGATTCGAATAATTGATAGGCAGGTTTCCTATTCATTCAGTGTGATCTGCTAGGAAAAACGCAACTATTGTTATACTTTTTTTATTACTAAATGGACCAGCTCTTGACCTCGATCACGCCTGATGGAAAGCGATTGATGAGGTCTATGATGGATCGAGCGTGCCCAGAAAATGCCTGTTCACTCTTGTTTTGAAGGTAGACGGGTTAAATGTGGAAGGGAACACAGACGCAGACAGAGAGTTCCCCACTTTAGCTGTGCGCATAATAAATGTGGAGTAGTAGCGCTGAGTACGACTGGTCGGGATATCAATCAAATGCGGATGGTAGTTTAATTGGGTACTCTTCTAATACCAATTACTGCGTAAACCACGTACTGCTAAACGATCGGTGTGTACGGTCAAAAGGGTAATTGATATATTTAAGTTTATGGCAGACGATTTCTTAATAGCAGTTTGATGATATTAGAATGCCGTCTCCCATCTCTTCACGTGGGTGTCGTAGGAGGCAACTAAGAGACTTACTAGAGAATAGGCAGCAGCGTTCTCTATGCATTTTACCACCATACTGCGATCGCCAACCCGCCTGCCAAGCGTGGCGATTATGGCAAGCCCCCCAAATTGAGAGAGGCTTATGTCCAGCAGTGGATGTTTTCCGGCTGAAATGATGATGAGAATGCCCTGAGCTGTCAATTTCTATTGCCGTTTGTAACCAGAAAAGAAGAAGAATGAAGAATAAAAGGTGATGAAGAAGTATGTGGCATATAGGGGCCTAGTGTACCTACTAAACTTTGGCGAGAATAACATGAAGATAGTTTTTAATTGCTCCCTAAGACCACGTTGGCAAGGACGTACAAATATCGAGCCAGTATTTTATAGCGCACTAGATTTTTAACTCTCGGTGTTGAACAGAGCATTGAGAATCCTACAGAGTGCAACCCAGCGTGTCGAAAAAACACACTGTACGATTTTCAACTGTTGGCGATAAGCATAGCGTTGAAGATTCAGTGCGCGGAAAAAACCCGCAGCGATATTCTTACGTCGTCGTCAGTGCGAACATGCACTACGTGTCTAGCTGTTTTAAGCACAGCTGGTAAGTATGTAGTCTTGACTTCTATTACCGAGTCCTTAAGTAATTTAAATTTGAAGTTATCGATTTGTGAAGTTCTCCTGTTTCTGATAATAATAGGAGTTAAAAGTCTGTGCATTGAGCATTGGAATTTTGAGGCACATTAATTAAGCTTAAATGCAAGTACCTTTCGTTTTTTTTTCTTTGTGATTGTAGTTTGATGTGAATTTCTAAATAAAACTACGTTAAATAGATAGATAATATTATTCTTTATTTTACGCTGAAAGGCTGAACAGTAAGACACCAGGTCTTCGTTTTTAGACCACATTTATGTTTCAGATCCCGAAAAGAATTTACATCCATACATTAAAACGTGAAGCTATTACTTTGTACCCTCTATTATGAAATTTGATACAGTTAAAGTTTATATGGAAAAGACTGTAGAAAGCTATATATTTTAGATTTAAATGAATTATAGTCCAATTAGGACTACTGGGCGACCACTAGAAATCAAAATCAAGAGTCATTTATTCAAACTAGGCTGAGAGTCAGCACTTTTTGAACGTCAAAATTACATAAGATGGGGGACTCCCCAAAAACGTGCGCCCTTCACCACTTCCTAGCGCTTTAGCTGGAATGAAGAAGTGGCGCAACAAACTCCCCAGCAGCACAGCTGTCTGTTACGTTGGAAGAACTTGATTCTATACAATAATAGGTAAGTACTCGTAATTCACATTCAACAATAAATGAAAAAAATCACCAAAGAAAAAAATAGTTTGTACAGTCAAATAAAATAAACAATGATATGAAGTAACTCATATGACCTGTCAGTAGGTAAGCTAATACTGGTGAAAGAACACAAACGTTGTCTTAAGTTAATCACAGCGACCAACAGTTCTTATAGTTTAAGAAGTCATTCCGTCGAATCCGACTCGGCTAGGCAGCGTTCGGGAGGCTTCGCAATATCTTCTCGGCCCAAATACCGCAGTATCTCAAGACGAAAGTCTTTGACCAGTGTGTACAGAAACATGGTCGCTCACAATGGGTCTTATCAGAAGGCTTAAAGTCACCCAAAGGGCAATGGAGAGGGCTATACTCGGAGCTTCCCTACGCGATCGAATCAGAAATGAAAAGATCCGCAGGAGAACCAAGGCAACCGACATAGCCCGAAGAATTGCCAAACTTAAGTGGCAGTGGGCAGTGCACATTGCTCGCAGAACAGATGGCCGATGGGGCCGAAAGGTTCTGGAGTGGCGACCGCGTACCGGAAGACATAGAGCGGGAAGGACTCCCACAAGGTGGACCGAAGCACAAGACCGGTCTAAGTGGAGGAGCCTGGGGGAGGCCTATGTCCAGCTGTGGACGTCTTTCGGCTGAAATTATGAAAGTGATGAAGTAGTCGTTGATAGAATAGTATGCCTTAGAACAAAGGTTTGATTTTACTTTAGCTTTAAACGCATTAAAATGTAAATCTAGCAAAGAAGATGGAAGCTTGTTATAAAAGGTTATACCAAGCCCAACAAATGAGTTATGAACTTTATAAAGCCGTTGAAAGGAAGCACGTAGTTTGTCTTTATTTCTAGTATTAATATTATGAATATCACTGTTTTTAGTGTATAAGTGTATATTTTGCCCAATGTATAAGATGTTAGCGAAGATGAATTGCGATGCTACCGTGAGAATACCAATATCTTTTTAAAAAAATCTCAGAGAAACTCTAGCACCTAGTAGGTAAATTGCAAAACCATCTCACAAGGGGTTTAGTCCCGACCTACTTGTTGCGCGTCTTGATAACATCTTGACATATCATAAAGCTCTTCTTAATGGTCTCGCTAGTCATTCAAATCACAACAATCGATCCTCAGCTGGCGACGCCTTCCCACCACGGTGTACCTGAAATTTAATAGGTACATATTATCAAACCTATATATATCTGATAGGTATGTTATGGTCTGTAATTATTATGGATAGACAGTGTAATCAAGATAATTTATTATTATTGATTGATCGTTGTCGCTGTTGTCTCCTTAAAATTGAGTCAATGGTTGTATAATCGGCCCATCATTTCATTTGACAAGAGATTAAATAATAAAACCATTTGATAAAAAAGAAAAATTCAACTGACCTAAAAAACAGTTTTAATGATAAGCACTGTGTAACAAATTGCAGCAGTAGGTACGCCAGTGCAGATATGTATTAGAGCCTTAGAGTATTCTCCATCGGTCAACTTTATATGTTTCGATGAGAGAGAGGGTGCCAAAATCTACCGCGCGGGCCCAGTGGAGGTCACATTCACATGTCTTCGAATTTATGCTCCTAAGAAATGTCGGTTTCCTCACGATGTTTTCCTTCACCGTTTTGAGATCAGTGGTGATTAAATTACTTACACAAAGTAAAACGCCTGCGTAGGTTCCAACCCACGATCTACTTACTCGTAAGTTAGGGCCAATACCACTGTGCCACCACTGCTACGGGACAAACATCGTAATCGCGCAAAAAAACAGTTGTCCCATACATCAGGTATCGAAATTCAGCACATGATTCATGATTTTCATCGGTAATTAAAAAAACTGCTGTTTCATATAAAAGTGCAATACCTACGTGGTCTAAACGTATTTTTTTTTGGGTGGGAAATCATCAAATAACTTCTCCCGCTCTGGGTGGAGCAGGAGGGCGTGTCAGACTTTTACTGACTAAAACCGACCCGTATTCCTTCAGTTGCCTGTGTGCCAGGGTCACGGTATCTCTTTCGAACAACCCGCACGCCTGGCACGCATCGGCAATTGCGACCCCACCAGTTGGTGCTGACATCTCTTTGAGGCGCGCGTGCAACACAACGCGCCGTCGACCCGGGCTTGGTCCTTACCGGACAGCGAGCTACTCATTACTCGCCATCCGCAAGCCCGTGCCTACTGTGGCCGAGAATCAGCCTAGGTTGGTCTAAATGTATGGAACAACAATTTTTAATTTAATAACCTACGAAAAATTTCAAATTTCAACGCTAGGGGTTGTTGAAATATTTCACAGTTTACGTATCGATGTCCCTCCCACCCTATATGTTATTAAATTATACGTTCACAGTCCGAAAACTGACTGAAGCCACAATACTAATATAACTCAAGGTCAATCTTGCTAGTTAGGTATCGGTTAAACTTATTGACTGCAACAAAGTTTTAATAACTAATTATTCAAGAGCGAGTTGTTGCGAAGCTGCTATAGCTTTTTCCGTAGGTGTGTTGTCCCTCCATGCCACCTTGTATACCTACTGTCAAGCTTCTGAAATATCTATCTATTTTTGTACCGTGACATGAAAGAAAAGGTCTCTAAAAGAGAAAACCACGGTAATTACTATACCTAATTTAAGATCCCAAAAAGTTAGTTTCTTTCAATTCGCCTAAAAAGCATTGGACATTGTCATCGCTAGCTAGAATTTGGTATTTCACTGCTCCGAGGAAAGACCTCACCTCATAAGTTTCAGATAGTCCAGCACCCAATATCAATCAGATTCTGATTGATAGTGGATGCTGGATTTTGAAGGAATCCATTGCTACATAAAAATATACTGGAAAAATTTGTTTGCTCAACAACGTAAATAACGCAATGAATGTTGTTGAAACGTCAAAATGAAAGCCATTCATACTATTACCCCTAGTTTTGAGGTTGTATAAACCATGTCTTCAACCTGAGTTACCTATCAACATAAAATAATATTCAAAAATATATTCACGAAAATTAATTCCTATATTTTCTTAACAAAACATTTTAAAACTAAAGCAACGATATTTTATACAAAAATACAATGGCGACTTGAATAAAACAGCATCTTTTGTAAAATAACACGGCGGCCCGGGGGTGTGGCGGGGTGCGGGGGTGACTCGGGGGGGAGCGGCCATCGCGAACCACTTTTCTTTCTCTCGCCAAAGCCATTTTGAAAGGAACGGAGGAATAGTGTGGATGAGACATTTTTTAGTTTCTTTTTCGATACAATTCTTAAAGACATTATATAGGGACATCGACACGCATACTGAAACTATGAATTCAGCACATGATTCTAGACCCCCAGCGAAAAAATTTTTGGTCGGTAATTAAAAAAAATGAAAAGCGTAAAAATATACGCGGTCAAAATGTATGGAACAGAGATTTAAAGAAAAATCCAACAAAAAAATTCTTTAAAGGCACCCCGCGAAATTCAAATTGTCTTACGTTAATTTACGGGGCAGTATAAGGCTGTATATTCATCTAAATAAGATTCCCGGCCGTGAAAAATATTAATCAACAGGATTAGTTTATTGTTATAATCAATTAATATCAAGCACCGCACGCTTTTTAATAGAATTAAATGATTTTCTACTTTTTTAGTTTGGTTTACAAAGCGAGTTTTTTAAACTATTATTTATTTTATATTTTTTAGTTTTGCTAACTACAAAAGCGTGATTTCTCAGTATTTTTTTTAATTATTGAATTGTCATCGGTCCTTGATAAGTATGCAAAATTTCGATGTAATCCGACGTTTTGAAGGAGGGCAAAATCATGTTCAAAGTTTCCGTTACATTAGCACATTCTGATATACGTTTGAAGCTATTATAAAACCGTATTAAAAATCATCAATACGTACTCTCTAAGGTTGTTCTAACTTACGGATTTGTATCGTCGATTCTAATGATTATTATTAATCTGTAAAGCTATATTTGTTACGGTCACTGCTCTTAAAACGGTGAAGGAAAAGATCGGTAGGAAAACCGGTACGCCACAACCAAAAATTCGAAGACAAGTGACATCCACAAACCCACACTGGGCCTGCGTCATAATGGCCGCGGTTTTAGCCCACTCCCTTCCACAGAGAGGAGGCCTGTGTTCCAGCAACAGTATAGGCTGATGATAATTATGTAGGGGCGAGCATATTCCCATCAACCTTCACAATGTAGCCAATAAAACTATATATTTATGCGTGAAGCAAAAACATTGTACCCTTTTACGAAAATGCAATTTATAGAGGAGGAACATGAAATTTAGTTAAAGTTTATGTGAAGGAGGTGTGCAGAAAGGTAATATTTTGATATAATAATGCATTAGAAGTAAAAAGAAAGAAAGAGAAAAAGAAAATAAAAAGTATTTATTAGACTCGCAAAGGAATATGACAAGCTTAACTACACATATTATGCTTAGCAAAAAAATTAAAATTTAAAATAATATAAAAAGTAAAAAATGAAGTTTTAAATGAATTATGGTCGAATTTCAACCACTGGGCGAGCATTAGTAATTTTAAAATACATTTAATTAAACAAGGTACTCAAAGACGTCCCATCCACATTAACCTATCACCGTCTACAGAAGTCGGGGGCGATGCGATGTTTTTTCACTCGTTTTATATTAAAATCGGGAGAGCCAAGGAAATTGTCAGTCAGATAGGAAATTGCGAGTCCCTTCGAATCGTCTCAGAGTCGTGACCGGACGCCTTTATAACTACTGAGGCATTACCGATTGTAATGAGTATTGTATTTATCGGGACAGCTAACATTTTAGTTTATTTTGAAAGAAGTTTAATGGAAATTTCAAGTACAGACTACGTAATTACTTACCTTCCTATTGGCGGTATATTTTTGTACTACACCTACTGTTCTAATATTTTATTAAAGTGGAGCAGAACAGATACTCATATGTTCTTCATTTATTTAGTAGATACGTACTTCTTTTTTTTGGCAAATAACCAGGGAAAATGGTTTCTGCCGCTACCGCTACCTGACAAAGTTGAAATGGTTCTATGTTCTATGTTATTGGGTTTGTTTTCCGGATTTAGTCCTTCAAGTGAACCACTGTGCGTGAGCCATGGCGGCCGTTGATTGTTATTCCAGCCAGCCCACCTCCCTCCAGAAGTTGGCTATATCTCCTGGTCTGTTGAGAACATGTTGTGTAAGATTTGGGTGCCCCGAGGGTTTCTGTTCTAATCTGGGCTACGCCTGTGCATTCGAAAAGCACATGCACAACGGTTTTGTCAGCCTCCATGCAGGCCCTGCACAGGGGGCTGTCCGTTAAGCCTATATAAATAAAAAGAAAAGTCCTGACTGACTGACTGACTTACTTATCAACGCCCAGCCCAAACCCTTGTACCTAGAAAGCTGAAATTTTGCACAGAGGTTTCCTTTATAATGTAGACAAGGAGTAAGGAAGGATTTTTCGAAAGAGATACCGCGGCCCCTGGCACACAAGCGACTGAGGGAACACGGGTGGGTTTTAGTCAGTAAAAGTCTGACACTCCCTCCTGCTCCACTCAGAGCGGGAGAAGTTATTTGATGATTTCCCACCCAAAAAAAAAGTAAGATAAATAGGGGATGAAAGTTCCGCATGGGCGAAGCTGCTGGCTTAACCTTTTGGTTCATATTTCTGGCAGACTAAGTCGAAGTTCATAAAATCGCAGCGGATTTTTTTCGTGTACTCTCGATGTTGGTCCGAGCAATAAGAAAGTTGAGAAACAAACCCATTTTTAACTCTCGGCGTTAAACAGGGCGTCGAAGAACCAGCTGCCGATAAAATCCCGCCGTGATTAACTTACGTCCGTGTGAAGACTGAAGGTCAAATGGTATCGATAGTGTCGGACTGTAAATAGATTTTCGAAATTACGCAAACAAAAATTAAGCTTTGACTTGAGTCTTATTTTCGGCCAAAAACGAACCCGGAAGATAAATATTTCCGCAGTACACTCATAGCTAGTTTAAAAAAAAAGCCGTTAGAAAAAAAACAAAACAAAGAGCAAATTGAGACATAGTATATTTTGCAGTGTTAATTTTTTTTCCGCATTTATGTGGTTGTACAATAAAGAATACCTAAATAAATAATAGGCAGATTCAACATTTTCCTATAGATCTGAACCCTAATTGCGTAACTCACGATAAATCATAATCTGTTTCGTTTTGAAACAGAGTGCTAAACCATATGTTTCATATGTTTGAAAAATGTGTCTGCTCAACAACGTTAATAACGCAATGAATATTATTGGACTGTCAAATTGAAACCAATTATGATTAATCGCATGTTACACAATTGGGGTGCTGTAATGAAAACAACCAATCTGTGATTAGTGTGATTACCATCGCGTGTATACCGGGGATAATTTCTTTCAGGAGGCCTATGTTTTTAAAATTTATTTCACTAAGACAAACTCTGAACTTAACATTAAAAGTTGCTGTAACTCTGAAATACAGAACCAATTACGTAATACCCTTGTATACTAAATCAAACTGTGTAGCTTCTCCTCAACTATGTTAGGGTCGGCTTACAGTCTAACGGACAATTTTTTTACACGCTTTATATTAGCTTCACTTGTATGTTTGTTTGTATGTTTGTATGTAACCGAACCCTTTGAGCGCGATTTAGACCCACTTTAAACGGTCAGATTTCATTGAAACTTTGTAAACTTGTCGAAGACCGATTACAATTCAATAATTTAAAAAAAAATTGAGAAAAAAACACGTTTTTGTAGTTAGCAGAACTAAAAAATAGAAAATAAATAATAGTTTAAAAAACTAAAAAACACGCTTTAAAAACCAAACTAAAAAAGGAGAAAATAATTTAATTCAATTAAAAAGCGTGGGGTGCTTGACATTAATTGATTATAAAAATACCTCAAAAAGCAGCCCACGCTTTTTAATTGAATTAAATTATTTTCTCCTTTTTTAGTTTGGTTTTTAAACCGTGTTTTTTTGTTTTCTTTATAATTTTTAATTAATTAATTATTGCCATAATACTTATTGTTCTACTTAAGGAATGTTGTGTATGACCTGTAATTTTAATGTTTGTTTGTTTATATAAAGATCACAATTTTTATGTTTTAATGACAATTTTATTTAATGTAGATAATAATGTAATAATTTAGTTAATGTTTCAATGAAAATTGAATTTGAATAATTTTATTTAATGAGAGTGTAATATTAAGTTAATGTTTAAATGAGAATTGAAATCTTAACAATTTTATATAATGAAAATGTTTGCATGCCGAATGGTTAAATATGGCAGAACTCTGTATTGTGATACCTACAAATACTTATGTATTACCCATTTTTGCAAATAAATTATATTATATTCTATTCTATTTTAATACCAGTATTTTACATGGAGCGACTGCCTATCTGACCTCCACAACCCAGTTACTGGGTAATACCCTTTGGTAAGACTTTCGGGCTTTTGACAACCCGTAACGACTGTCAAAGATGTACAAATAACAGCCGAGACCAACGGCTTAACGTGTTATGAATGGTCACCCATCCACGAAAAAACCGCGGCAAGCGTAGCTTTGTTATATATCTACGAGCTGTTTTACATGGAGCGACTGCCTATCTGACCTCCACAACCCAGTTACTGGGTAATACCCTTTGGTAAGACTTTCGGGCTTCTGACAACCCGTAACGACTGTCAAAGCTGTACAAATAACAGCCGAGACCAACTGCTTAACGTGCTATGAATGGTCACCCATCCACGAAAAAACCGCGGCAAGCGTAGCTTTGTTATATTCCTACGAGCTCTTCATTGTATACTAAATATATACCATTAAAAATATACACCAATAAATTTTTACCTCTCATCACTACCTACCTATATACAATAGATTCTTCGCTTCTTTCTCGACCAATCTTCAAGACCTCTTCAACACCCTTAAGATTCCCCTCTTTATACTGGTTTCCTTAGTAGAAGAGGGAGGGGAAGGTCTGGTTATGTTGGTCGAGTATTTATTTTATTCCGGAGCGTCATTTTTGCCACGACTCCCCTTTAGAGGATCGTTTTTGTAGGGCGTCCGGCGATGGGGATGGTGCTCTTTAGTGGCTCTGGAAAATTAATAATTATTTTGTTAGATATATCTTTACTGTATGTATCTTTGGCAATAGTGTTTGTTTAGAGAGGGAAATAAAGTACCTGAGTAGGCACATAGTTGCAGAATTTTTAACACGTGGAAAAAGTTGTATGTTACAATACAACGTAAAATAAAATAAAGTTTTGAGTACACTCTTTGTTTATCGTTTGATTTAGTTTTTATTTAAGTTAGTTATTCATTTTCATAGTTTTCACTCCGAACTTGAGCAATGTATGAAACACCGTGCACGTGATAAAAGTGATTTTTTTTAATAAATAAAGACTATGCGAGATCAATTATGAGAGACAGAGAGAAAGAGAGAGAGAGAGTTCTATCTGTCTTCTCTCTCATGTGTCCAAATGTGTCTAAACGTCATGCGTTCTTGAAATTACACTCAATTCTCGTACAATTATCTTTAAGTTCCACATAAAAAATAAAAAAATATCCTCAAAAAGATGCGACGGTCGCAACTCGGCGAGCGTCCAGCCTTGCTATCTTTTTGCGAGACTTTACTTTCTTCAAATAATTGTATAGATAGCGCGGGACAAAGAAACGAACGCCCCCCGGACCCCCGACCCCCCGGGGGAAGGGGACATTTTTACTGTGTACCCCCTTTTGATCAAGTAACATTTTGACGAAGCGTTGTTTTAATTATTTTGAGAAAAATTGAGCTTAATATAAAATGTGTTTTCTTGAGTTTAAAGTCGATTTTGGCGTGGCAAAACAAAAGTTATATTTTTCCTTTGTAGTTATGTAACTGAAAAGTACGTATAATATTTATCTTTGTAGGTAAGTGTAGGTAACATGCCATGCTATGAATAGGTAGGTTTGTATGGCCTTGACCGTGACCGTGCAAAGTTCGTTCGGGAGAGTATCACATTTTACATGGAGTTTTATTTACAACTTAAGTTTTGGCTGTCTTAGTTGGTAAAACTTAGGTCAAGTGTATAGTCGGCCACACGTCGGTGGTAACAATGACCTCTAGTTGAAATAGCGTAGTATGGGAGTCACAGTACCTAACCTATTTTTTTTTTAAAGAACCGACTTCCAAAAAAACACAACAAAGTGAAAAATAACTTTAATTTTGGAAGTCGGTGACTTTGGATACGTATTTTATAATTTGTATTTATAGTGTTTTTTTTTAAGTCGGTTGTTTTTTTTTCACTATTTATTTATAGTACCTACCCCGCACAATTCGAAATTTCATTATTCTTGGGGTCAAAATAATGCATATTTATGCGATAGCAGCAATCGCGGTTTGTTTGCTGTCATTTTGAATACAATTCGTAAATTGAAAAAAAAAAAACACGTTTTTGGTTCACAAACTAAACATTCACATCAAGTATTTTGTATTACAATTAAAGGGTATTGAGCGGAAGTTCGGCCGAAGTTCGTCCGAACTTTTCATTTTAACCGAATGTTCGGCCGAAGTTTGGATTCGGTTCAAATCACATTCGGCCCATCTCTGGTAATTAATCAAAAGTCGTCGACAATTTATTAGTTAGTTAATGGTCATGTATAATGATATGATCTAGATATCTTTTTTTACAATTTGTCGGGAACTAGAAAAATAAAACGCTTTCAAAAAGTTTCTTATTTCGACAATGCTTTGACGGGATTTTCGGTAGCTTATGTCAGTGCTATGAGTTTTTACCTTTCTATCATCGTTACCTATCGCTGATAGTGTGTCACTTTGGGCCTTCTGGTACCTTACTAACGTCCCTATTGGACTAAGTTACAGGCATGCAAGTATCCGAATATTTTCGGATAGACTACCTATCATCCCATATTTTGTCAATAGATAAGGGTTTTTTTGGGAAAGAGACCTTGAATAAGTATTTTAAATCAAATGGCTACAGTTTGCAATAGGGATGCAATTGGCCTAATTCGGATCTTATTAGTTTTAAAACTTGCATATTATCAGCTGCTTTCAACTCTTTATTTCGTTGTTTTCTTGTATTGCCACGGTAAGTAAATCCTACTTTGTCTCCTACTGACTCATACAGTAAAACGATAAAGCTAGTCAGTGGTTGTTGGCAGGACCAACTGAAGTTCTGCCTGCGTTCGTCTGTTGGCTATACTTTTACTCAAGTGTCACTCATAGAAGCTTTTACAATGCATCTTTTATTTCCTCAAACTACCGTCTTCTAAAACAATATATCTGAACGGAACCGCACATTACTTTACAAACTTACGCGCCGTGCATTCTGCACACATAGCATTTGTATTTTGTACCTATTATTGTTTTTAACGAACATTTACGGCGGCCGGTTTTATTTAATCATCCCAACAGAATCACCCCGTTATCATTACTAAGTATAGGGATCCCGTACAATATCAATATGCATTGCCTTTTTTATATGGAGCGACTGCCTATCTGACCTCCACAACCCAGTAACTGGGTAATACGATATCCCTTGGTAAGACTGGATGTCAGACTTTCGGGCTTCTGACGACCCGTGACGACCGTGGAAAATCTACAAATGACAGCCGGGATCAATGGCTTAACGTGCTTTCCAAGACATGAAGGCGACATGGTATGTATGATGAGATGGTCACCCATCGACAGACCAACTGTCATTCGTGGATCATTGATTGACAGTCGGAACCAACGGCTTAACCTGCTAGTTTAATTTGGGTCTTATTCTCATACTTAGCATCTTTTATTTCCTTAAACTACGTTCTACTAAAACAAAGCTTCAAAAATGTAAAGCCTGACTTTAATATAAAACGTCTTATAGTTTTAAGTTTTAATTATTCAACACCAGGGAGTCTACAAAACACTGTCATTACCATTCCAATAAGGCTATTTCATCCCTTCTTGATGGAACTCAGATCAACCCCATCTTTTTTTGAAAGACAGAGATGGCAGTATACGAAAGTAGGAAGAACAAGCGAGATGCAAAGCTGACCGCTCCGCGAATTTTAATTTTCTTACTATTTGAATCTTAATTTTTCGCGGGGCGATTTTCTTTCTCTGTCTTTCGTTAAAGGGGTGATATTTCCGTCTTTTTCTTGTTTTTTTTCTGTTGTCTAGGGGGGTGGGGGGGCGTCTTATCTTATTGTAGGTGGTTATGTTAATTTGTTTCTTTGACTGGAGGTAATCGGTCTGTTTTTTATTACTTTTCTTGGGAAGGGAGATTTGTTTTGAGTTTTGAAAACAAGACTTGTTTATTTCTTAGTCACAAGAATGTGGGTTTCTTACTGTTTGTAGAACTTTGTTTTTAAGGTAGAAGTTCCAATGTAGCCCGCAAAATTCCAATTTTCTAACGTTTTTTTTTGGAATTTGCAGATTCGCCACCTTAATACAAATGTATTTATAGAATTATAATCATTAAAATAATCAATCCTTTTATGTTCATTTAATTTAATTGAATGACTTTTTCAAGACATAGTCAAGAACAGGATTATGAATAGTGTAGTGTCTATAGTATGTGTGTGTATATGAATCGAATCCGACTCGGCTGAGCAGCGCTCGGAAAGCTTCGCAATATCTTCTCGTCCCACATAACGCAGTGTCTCAAGACGAAAGTCTTTGACCAGTGCGTGTTGCCAGTGATGATATAAGGAACCGAAACGTGGTTGCTCACAATGGACCTCATAAGATGGCTTAAAGTCACTCAAAGGGCAATGGAGAGGGCTATGTTCGCAGGAGAACCATGGCAACCGACATAGCCCGAAGAATTGCCAAACTTAAGTGGCAATGGGTAGGGCACATTGCTCGCAGAACAGATGGCCGATGGGGCTGGAAGATTCTGGAGTGGCGACTGCGTACAGAAAGATGTAGCGTTGGAAGGCCTCCCACAAGATGGACTGATGACCTTGTGGAGACGCAGGAATCCGCTGGATGCGAGAAGCGCAGAACTGGTCGAAGTGGAGGAGCTTGGGGGAGGCCTATGTCCAGCAGTGGACGTCTTTCAGCTGAAATGATGATGATGATGAATGATGTAAATCGACATTATAGTTACATTAGCGAATCATATTTTATTTCTACTTATAGCCTGCCACTGACCATTAAATTGGAATAAACGTAACAAAATTTTATTCGGCTATAATAGTGGAGCTTTCACCATCAATAATTTAGTTTGAAATAATTTATGAATATTATCTTTCATTCAATATGGTTCCGGCTGCCATCTGTGTAGACATGGATCGTACTTGCAAAATCGAGTACCATGGCTTCCAAGTACGTCCACCTTAAGAAACCAGGGCCTAAAACCAGGGCTCGAGATACTTTCAAGTATTTTCTATCTGCATCGAAAATTGATCCATGACCTCATATAAATTCTAAGATCCTCAAGTGGCTCCCTATTCGACTACGCAGAAACTCTCGGATATTGTGTTTGCTATTTAACATTCTTCACAACCCTAAAACCCCATCCTATCTGCGGGATCGCTTCTCCTATGCCCGTCCTTTTGATGCGCCTTGCAGGTCGCATCTTAGAAATCTCCTCAAGTCCCCTCCCCACTCAACCGACTTCTACTCCTATTCCTTCACTGTGCACGCGGTCCGGTTATGGAATTCACTTCCGCCTGACATTAGGGACTGCCAAACTGTAGCAGTATTCAAAAGAAGAGTGAAAGAACACTATCTCTCCACATTGTCATAATTGTATATATTAATTAAATTACATTATAATTATATATATTTTAGTGATATTTATTTTAGAAGTATGTATGTATATTAGTATGTATGTATATTCTCATATTATGTGTGTATATTTTTAAATTAGATTTTAATTTGTAATTTTATGATTTTCCTTCTACTGTTATTACACGCGTTGTCTATATCTCTGTTATCTTCTCTCCTATCGCAGGTGTGCTGGAAGAGATTTCTGTAGAAATAAGCATTACCTTTGTACGTATTTTTCTGTTCCTTTCTTCTTGTCTGTTTATATGTGTGTGCATAGATGGTTAAATAAATAAAATAAATAAGAAGTACAATCGCGTATTCTCAAAAGCCCTGTTGAAAGTAAAAATACTTGCATAGGAAATTGATCCGTGACTCTCTATAAATAAGCAGCAAAATCGCGTTTACAAATAAATACTTACATACCCTTCAAGTAAAAATACTTGCATACGAAATTGTTCCGTAGACTCTTACTGATAGGAGACATGATCGCAACAAAAACTAACGCGGTTGAGTACCTACGTAGTTGAGCGAGTAGCCGTATAAAATAATAATAATAATAATAAATCATTTAATTCAGGTAACAAAGACCCATATCATAAATACCTTATAGACTAACATACATAATTATGAAAATCCACACAATAGTAGCACTTCACTTTGCACTAGTTTCCCTTGTGCTCTCCTGTGGAACTTGTCCGCGGAAGCGACGGAACACCACGTCCTGCGGCCAAAAGTCCTCTTCCAAGACGACGGGCAGATAACAATTCGGCACGCGCACCAGGAACACCTTGAAGTTGACGTTGCGGCGCGACTCCAGTAACTGCACCCTCGGCGTGTACCTTGTCTTCTGGCGCACGTACTCCACGATGTCCTCCGCCTTAGTGGTGTAGTGCAGGCGGGAGATGTACACCGGAGTGTTCGGCATAGCGGCACGCAGGCTCACTTCAGGCCTCGCTGGAGCTTTGCCGCAGCGGTTCTTGTTAGTTCGCGATCGGCACTTCTTCCTCTGCACCGTCACGAAACCCTCTTCATTATCAGGCCTAATCGGTGCCTTTCCTGGCATATGCTTTAAATTTGGAGCACCAGGGGTACTCGCGGTGACGCTAGCGAAATCCTTTTGTAGGGGTTTCGCCAGGGCTGCAGACACTGGCAGCGGGACGGGACGCGGGGCTCGGACGGCGCTGTGCGGAGCCGTGGCGACGGGCGCCAAGCTGCGGGGCGTGCGGGCGGGGCGCACTGCAGGCTCAGCAATCGACGGATGCGCAGGCGACAAAACTGCTGACGCAGAATTGGACGACGATATATCGAGGCCGACTCCGTGACACGTGTTTGCATTAGACGCATCGACTGATGACCTAATTACCGTCACACTGTTGCGCAACTCGCTAACTTCTTTGCGCAAATTGGCAACGGTGTTTTGGGATGCATCTAATTTCGCGAGCACATCCGCGAGACTGGCTTTCAGAAGGACAATGTCCTTTAGAAGGCTCGTTACATCGACGTGATCGAAGGTGACGGGAGGAAGCTTGTGTAACTCCTTCGCCACAAACGTCGGTACGTCGTCAGGGTCGGTCGCCTTGAACAGCGTGATTATGTCTTGCAGGCTTCTCTTAGTCCCGTCACGCCGGCGGGACACCATCTGGTCGCGCTTGTTCAGCACACTGAACAACAACAGCTTGGCAGCAGCTATGTCCTCCTCGCTGAAGTTCGTTGCGCAGATCTGGACAGCGGACACTTCGTCCATCACATCCAGTTTCTGCTGCAGGAACGCCAGCAGTTCATTCACCACAAGATCATTACTCATGGCAAGTAAATTACGAGCGTCAGCTTACGCCGCGCTAATCGATATAAATAATATGCAAACGCAACCGCATCGGAACGCGGCGCAAGCGAGACTGATGAAAATACCTTGAAAACTTGCAAGTATTTCAGGTCGGTACTTGGTGTGTGTACTTGGAAGCAAATACCTGGTGTAAAAACCTGGTCGCGTAAATACGTGCCTTCCCTACATCCGTAGATCTTTGACTGTCGCTATGGGTCGTCAGAAGCCCGAAAGTCTGACAAAAAAGCTTTGCCATGGGGTATCGTGTAAACCAGTGACTGGGTTGTGGAGGTTAGACAGACAGTCGCTCCATGTAAATTACTGGTATTCAGTTGAATTCGGTTAGACTGGAAGCCAAACCCAACATAGGGCTAGACAAATGATGATCATTCTTTCTATAAGTTGGTAGGTAATTGAAAGCTCTAGTTGAGACTATTATTCAGTAAATAAGAAAGTATTAACCCACTATAAAAGTCAATTAAACGTAATAGATACTGCTTCAGCCATTAACAAGTTATTCTTGAGGGTATTATGAAATACATCTGGGGGATTTGGGAGCAGCTCACCGTATATAGACAAGTACCCACGTTTTTCTGTTTGAATTTTGTCAGGACAGTGTGACCTACGCTTGGTAGAAAGTTATTCTATGAAATTAATCATATGGTTATTTAGTTAATCAGTTTTAAATTATTTATTTTGACATTCAAGTCTATTACGAATGCCGTTATAGTGTTGGATGTATTTTTGCGGATAAAAGATTTGATCCTATACTCCGTTTGGAATAAGATTAGACATTTAAATAAACCATTTTTACAGTCCGTTCAACTGATTTTGATTTCTATTGCGTTGGTAACATGATAAATGGCATCTACAGTAAACAGTTGGTATGGTAACCACTTTTTTGCTTTTAATGCCATCCTTAAGCCTACGGAATAGAAGTCGAAATTGGTTGAATGGACTGTAAAAAAAGTTTATTTACATGTCTAATCTTATTTCAAATGGAGTATAGATTTATGAGAGTGTATAATGTGACCATATATGTCACTTTGTTCTAACATAGAAAATAATGCGTGCCAATATTGTATATCAAACCATACATAATAACATCACGCCTGTTTCTTCAATGGGTTAAGCTGAGGTGTACCTGAATGCTCACGTTTCGCCGGCTATGTTTTTTATAGTTTATTGGACGTATACATCAAATAATCGTATGTATGCGGATATGAGCCGCCTTTGTGCTAATTGTGGATACTGTAGCAGAGGTAAAAAAGTACTAAGAATTGAGGTATTTTGAGTGCGTGCGGTGTCAAAAAAAGGTCCAGGTTGAGGAAAAGATCATTAGCTCAGTCCTGTTTTCGTTTCCGCATACCAAATTACGATCACCATTCCCTTTGGATGGCGATTTGGGTATGTGACCAGTAATTCTTAATTTATAAATATAAGAGGTCGTTATGAGAACCACTTTATATATTGTACATGAAGTTTAAATGAATAAATATAACCACTATTGGTAATATTTTTTCATTTCATTTGTTTTAATTTGTTTTTAATTTGTTTTTTTTTTCATTTATTTTTTATTTGTTTTGCTGCTGATCTCATACGTTGTTATTGTTACTTTGTTTATTCTACAATGCAGATGTAGGTATATAATATATGTAGGTGCTTCGTCTTTAGACGACGATTACCTATTTATGATAAAATTTAAGTCTCATTTAAGTGAACTGTATGATATGTTCTTATGAGAATAAAGATTCTTTAAACCTAATCAACAATAGAAAAGTGGTTTAGAGTTTGTTTTTGAATGTACCTACACGGATCTATATACCTACGGGTACATTGAAAAACAAGCTCATCAATGCTTATTTCTTCCTAGCATATAATGATCCCTTTGCCTTAAAGTAGGACAAAAACGGACTTACTATGAAGCCCTTAAAACATGACAAGTGCTAAATAGAACTGTATCTACGTCTCTGCCTACCCTCTTAACGTCCAGCGTTATAAAAGTATAGCCAGGCTATGTTTAAATTGTCTTAATTTTTCATCTCGCAACGCCCGGGGCCGGCCGTCGCCCCCCTTCATAATTGTTTTTAATTTAAGCCCGGAATGAGAAACGCTAGAAGACTTGTTAGTACGAGAAAAATTATGTCCGTTTTGACAGGTAGGTTGTTTAGAATTAAGGTTGGATTGAGGGTAGATAGGGAAGCTTAAAGGTGAAACTTGGGGTATTTTGAAAAATTAACTCATTAGAACGTAACTCTAATGAGTTAATTTTTAGACAACTAAGAGATTAAAATAAGTTTCCTTTACACGAAGTACATAATAATTAGGGTAAGCTTCGTTTGATATAGTTAAAAAACAGATACATTCAGTACTGTGTAAACGGGTCAATGTAAGATACATTTTTGAATGTGGGTAGTCAAAATAAAATTAGTCCCATTTGGGCGCCAATACGACAAATTTCAAACTACCCTTCTTTTCTTCGATCTTAAAAAGACACGAAATCTTACCCACAGTTTTCCAGTATAAAAAGACATACAAATAAAAGATCCCGTCACCGTCTGCGCCCTCTGGCGTGATTCCAGAAGACTATAGCTGTCTCCATCCGTTTCCGAAGTAACCCCAGAAAATATGTTGCCATGCTGTGTTATTAATGCGGTCTTTGACTTTCTACATGCATTTTGTTTATTGTTTATGGTATAGATTTAATGTATTGGTTGTGGTTGCCAATGTTACGATATTAAGAAGGGACTAGTATTATGGGAAAAGAGCTTTTCTTGATAATGCTAAGAATTATGAAAAAATTTGTAAGCCTAAGAATGAAGTGTTCTTAAACAGTTCAATATTAAGAATATCATCTGAAAGCATTGCTTATTGGAATATATCTAGCAGAGGTAACAAAGTACTAAGAATAAGAGAGGTATTTTGAGTGTGTGCGGTGAAAATAGCAGGTCAACTCTTTTAAAGATATTAGAAGGAAATATCGTTAGCTCAGTCGTCTTTTCGTTTCCGATTATGGAATCTCGATCACCAATTATTCTTTTGGTAAGCGATTATGGCTATTTACTGAGAATACTACACGGAATTCTTAATTTATCTGTTTATACAGATAAATTAAGGACTTCGATAGGGTAAACCGTCAAGTTTGACCTTTCGTTATATAACCTCCGCCGTTCTCTCTTACTGCCCTTATCCCAATCGTGTCTTCTTCCAGACTTATCTATTAATCCTAATATCAGTAGCCACCCTCTTTCCAGCCATACCATCTTTTATACGGTCTTCCCATCGTTTTTTTTGGTTTTTTCCTACTCTTACAGCGATCCACGACGTTTATACGTGAAACCAAAACCCCCCCTTTTTACGAAAATTACACGGACGGAGAAATATCAAATTTTGCACAGTTAAATGGAGAAAGAGAACAGAAAGCTAATATTTTTATATAATAATGCATTCAATTTTAAATGAATTATGGTCGTATTTCGACCACTAGGTGACCAATAAATAGAAGTCGTTATGAAAACTACTCTATCTCATTACAAAGTTAAGTTACGATCTTGATGCCGCAACGACACAGCATACTTGCCTAGAGGTCTACTATTTGCGTTTACCAATCTGGAATTTGAGACTTTGATAGATAGATAAATCGTTTATTTGGTCCATACAAAAGACACAACACAACAACGATCAGATTAAAGAACAAGGTGCCAATACACTAAGAAAAAAAAGAAGAAAATAGGATGACATAAGTATAGTGATGACACTTTAGGCTATGACACAATAATTTAACATTCAAATAAAATAACGTGCGGTGGAAGTGAGGTGTGCTTCTCAAAACTGCACTTTTTCTTCTTTCTTTAAACCACATAAACTAAGAATAATAATAATGTCAGATTTTGACCAACATAACCCAAATGAACTTATGAAAAACTAGTGTGTGGAATGTGTGAATTTTGACCAACATAACCCAAATGAACTTATGAAAAACTAGTGTGTGGAATGTGTGAATTTTGACCAACATAACCCAAATGAACTTATGAAAAACTAGTGTGTGAAATGTGTGAATTTAGAATCTTACAGAGTCAAAAAGATGTAAGAAAAAGAAAAATAAGAGTGTATTTTAAAGATTAAAAAATTCAACCGCTTTATTTTGCGTCACAGAAACACGAAATTCAACCCTTTTTGTAGAACATTTTTATATAATTATCTACATAAACGTCGCGCGGGGTTGTACGTCAGTTACCTAAGGGTGGCTATTGCAAAGTTAAGGAGACGACTTTTTCAAGGGGTAGGCACCCCATTTGATTTTTTATCGTTGCCCGAATTATTACTTGCATGGCTAATGGAAAGTACGGAGCTGTAACATTTAAACGAATAAGAAGCGTATATTTTTACTTTTGCTCAAAAATATTTAGTTAAGTTTTTATGACGCTTCCTCCCTCCTACTATTTTGCTGTGTCCATAATGCTCATATATAATTTTAAGTTACCACCTAAGTACAAATTGAGGAATGCAAATAAACTATTGAATATTGATTGGTCAACCGACTTATCAAGGCTTGAATCAATTTGTTTGTTGATATCGTATTATTTTATTGGTAGTGAATTGGTTTTTGGTATAGTATATATTTTTTAGGAAATACTTAGTTACCTAAACTGGACCTTATATAAACTGCTACGGTAAAATATACTACCAACTCCAGTAATGGATGTTTATAATGAAATTTAACTTGCATAGTCTTTAAAAATATACTTTATTAATTCTTATTAGAAAAATATCAAACAAGAAAAAGTAGTGATGACTAAACCGGTGGCTTGAATGACCGCGTCAATTGCAATATTATTTCGCGTCTTTCATTTAACTACGATAAGATTATGCAATGAAGTCAAAAAAACAACAAAGAAAATGTGTTATCTACAGGGTGTCCGGTAACTAATGGATAACCTTGAAATGGTTCATGGTAGAACTAATGGCCATTCGGAAAAAAACTTTTTTTATTAGTATTTTTGCTGTATAAAACAAATCAAAAATAAACAACCGGCTTCCGAAAAAACATTACAAAGTGGAAAATTACTTTAATTTCAGAAGGCGGTGACAAAAAATTAAAATACATAATCCAAAGACAACGACTTCCTAAATTAAAGTTATTTTCACTTTGTAGTGTTTTTTTCGGAAGTCGGTTGTTTTTTTTTAATTTTTTTTTAGAGAAAAAATACTAATAATAAAGTTTTTTTCTGAATGGCCATTAGTTCTACCATGAACCGTTTCAACGTTATCCATTAATTACCCGACACCCTGTATAAGTAGCAAACACTTGTACAGGGTGTAAAAAGACCCATATTGAAACTGTCATCACGCATTCTATACATTAAACCAAGTAACTTAATACAAAACAAATGCTAGGAAACTTCTTTTATTTTTACACGCTTCACTTGTATGTTTGTTTGTATGTAACCGACTCCTTTGAGCGCGATTTTGACCCACTTTAAACGGTCAGATTTCATTGAAACTTTGTAAACTTGTCGAGGACCGATGACAATTCAAAAATTAAAAAAAAAAAATGAGAAAAAAAACAACAAAAAAAAAAAGTTTTTGTAGTTAGCAGAACTAATAAATAGAAAATAAATAATAGTTTAAAAAACTAAAAAACACGCTTTAAAAACCAAACTAAAAAAGGAGAACGTAATTTAATTCAATTAAAAAGCGTGGGGTGCTTGACGTTAATTGATTATAAACATACCTCAAAAAGCACCCCACGCTTTTTAATTGAATTAAATTATTTTCTCCTTTTTTAGTTTGGTTTTTAAGGCGTGTTTTTTAGTGTAACAGTTATTGAAGAAAAAAATATAAGTATATTCGTAAATGAATTTAACGGACAAAGAATACGACACTTTCTTAAATCCATACCGTACCAGCCTCCCTAGTTAGGTGGCAACAAAACTTAGTCCTCGGACCCCCAAATGGGGAGAAAAATAAATCTAAATTGGTCCAATCCTTTGAAATCCCCCACTTTTTCTGTTTTACCGTTACCAAGAATAATTGTCGCGAAGTAACTTAAGAAAGTTCCTTTTGTTTTGTAATTTTGAACCCTGGTTATATACACATAGGGTTTATTTTCTTCTGAGAAAAGGGTAGGGTATAAAAATAAAAATTTGTCTTTAAATTTTAAGTTAGTTTGGAGTAATTTATGCTGTTGTGTTGATTTTGTTCATGTCTAGTAATATTTTAAGTTAAATCTTGATTTATAGCCTGTCTAAAGAAAAACTTTAATAATGTTGAAAATGAAAGAAATGAACATGATTTTATATTTTATTTTTACAACGTTTAGTCCTAAAGTATTTTTTTTTTCTTCTTATTGATTTAAAAACTCTATTATTTCTCGATCTTATAGGCTTTTTTACTAGACTTTTTATTCAGCTTCTTCGTCTGTTTTGTAACGGTTAAAATAAACTCTACCTCTAGCTATATACTACACATTTTCAAATAATAACTCCTTAACGATTTAACCAAATTATACTTAAAACTTAGTTTAAATTTACCCGTTGGAGGGTAGGTGAACGTGAAAAATTGCTCCAATTCCAAAGTTTCAGACGCTCTCCTGAACGGAAGTGACGTAATAGGCGGGTTCCGGTACCGCAGGACGTACCACCGGAAGAAGCTCATATAGTCTATTAAAGTCGCAATGCTATTATTTACTTGATGACCATTATAGAAAGATTAAATTTAAAAGGTACTGGAAAGAGAGGTTTAGATATATCTACCTAACAGATGGTGACCCATCCACGAACCAACCGCGGCATGCATGGCTTTACCTTCGATCGACCCGTGCAGCTATTAATATTTTGTCACGAGTTTCTTCTCCGAAGTTGTTTCGATATTTCCCACCATTCAACCGAAAACACATACAGGAGAACATTTTTATCAGTGCGCAAATTATATTATTTAATTCAGCATATTATTCTAGATCCCTAGTACCTACATACATTTTTCGTCAATAAAAAAACAGCTGTTGCATACATTTGACCCACTTATTGCACTTTTCCATGAAACAGCTGATTTTGTTTTGCTGATAACCGACGAAAAAATTCTACGCCACATTTCATTATTATAATAATATACAGAAAAAAAAACAGTGCGCAAACTAACCATTGCAAGCAGGGTTACTAATAAAACTGTTTTGTAAAATTTCAGCCGTTTACTAGAACCCTTTTTTTTTGGTGGGAATTTATCAAATAACTTCTCCCGCTCTGGGTGGAGTAGGAGGGTCAGACTTTTACTGACTAAAACCCTCCCGTGTTCCCTCAGTTGCCTGTGTGCCAGGGGCCGCGGTATCTCTTTCGAACAACCCGCACCTACTAGAACCCGTAAGTGTTAACTACAGGGTAGATAGATAAACCTTTTGTCTGTGATGACTATCAGGAACTCATATTGGCTTTACGAATGACACACCTGCGGAGCAACTAACAGTAGCAACTGGTTTCGTTTTAACAGGGGCCCAAGTCTGCTATTTTTATAAATTCGTCATTCCAACACGATCCCATTGTCATTTTGCTAAAAGTTCGTAATCTGCTAAATTCATAATGGTCGATCATTGGTCGGTCAACGGTGTCGTAATAGAATTGTGTCATAATGGCATTTTCGTATTGCCATTATTATAAAACTCGTTAGTAGAAACGATTTTCGAAAAACTACTACTAAATTTAAATATTTATTCATGCCAGATTTCATTTATATATATTTTTACATATTATTTATTAGTGTTATAAGCAATCTAAAGTAGTAGGAAGTTCGTAAATTAAGTCAGTCAATTGTCATTATATACGAGATTACCAATAAATACCATTTCTTTCAATGGAGTGTCAGGGGCTGACCATTGGAAAGTCATAATGACGCCATTTTATCAGTAGATTACCAAACATGTCAAAATCAACAATTATGAAATCAATGATAGACCATTCTGCCACTATTGTAATAGCAGACTTGAGGCCCAGTTCCACAACATTCATGGGGCCATTTACGTTGTTGAGCAGACAAATTTTTCGAACATTTGAAGCAATGGATTAGCAATATCCCTCAAAAGGATTCAGATTGTGATGGGCTGTCTGACCCGCATGCCAGTTAGTGGCTAACATTTTCACCCCGTAATGAGTTTTGGCTAAGTAACAATAGCTGCATGGGTCGATCAATCATGTTAAGCTACGCTTGCCGCGGTTGGTCCGTGGATGGGTGACCATTTTTACATACCAAACTCCTCCGTGCCTTGGAAAGCACGTTAAGCCATTGGTCCCGGCTGTCATTTGTGGATCTTTGACAGTCGTTACGGGTCGTCAGAAGCCCGAAAGTCTGACAACCAGTCCTACCAAGGGGTATCGTATTACCCAGTAACTGGGTTGTGGAGGTCAGATAGGCAGTAGCTCCTTGTAAAATACTGGTATTCAACTGCACCCGGTTAGACAGGAAGCCAGAAGGAAGGCTAGGCAGATGATGATGATGGTGTTAATTTATATTTTATATGCGTAATTGATGTTGATACGAGAAAAAGATGCCTTAATTATAATAGCTTTTTTTTTTTTTTTTTTTTTTGGGTGGGAAATCATCAAATAACTTCTCCCGCTCTGGGTGGAGCGGGAGGGCGTGTCAGACTTTTACTGACTAAAACCCACCCGTGTTCCCTCAGTTGCCTGTGTGCCAGTGGCCGCGGTATCTCTTTCGAACAACCCGCACCCCTGGCAGGCATCGGTCCTTGCGAACCCCACCTATTGGTGCTGACATCTCTTTGAGGCGCGCGTGGAACACAACGCGCCGTCGACCCGGGCTTGGTCCTTACCGGACAGCGAGCTACCCATTACTCGCCGTCCGCAAGCCCGCGCCTACGGTGGCCGGGAATCAGCCTGGGATTCCCGACGCCCAGGGCTTCTCCCGCGGCGACTACGGCCGTGAGGGCGCATATACTGCCTCTCCCTCACGTGCGCCGCCTCCCTCTTTGCGAGCATTACTGCTTCGCAGAAGGAGGTGACGGCTAACCATTCACTCTCGCTCCGTACCATGGCCTGCACCAGGGCCGGACGCGAGAGATCGCCGCCGCCGATCGCCTCCACGAGGACACGGCGGTGCTCCGCCCAAGCCGGGCAGACCACCACCGTATGCTCCACCGTGTCCTCAGGGCGATCTTCGCAATGGAAGCACCCGGGCGTTTCCTCCCGCCTTATACGAAACAGGAACCTCCCGAAACAACCGTGTCCGGTGAGGACCTGCGTCAGGCGGAAGGTGAGGACGCCATGCCGCCTCTCAAGCCACTCCTCAAAGAGGGGACTTACCGCCGCTATCGTGGCGTGCCCAGCACTGGGTTGCGACAATCGCGCTCTCCATGTCGCCATGAGATCCCGCCGGAGCTCTGTCCGCTGCACCTCGATTTCTCGCGGCAGCGGAGTAACGCCCCGGCGTTTGGCCTCCTCGTAATTATAATAGCTTTACAACGATTTCACAGACTTTAAATGCAAAATTCCAACTCCCTTCCAGCCCAGCAGATGGGCTATTTCCGCAAACCGAGTACAGGTTCTACATCAAAACATCACGCCATCTTTCCCCGAAGGATCGGGCAGAAGTGCATTTATAGTACACCCACATTTCGCCAGTTATGTTTAAGTACCATGTAACCGAGTCTATTGCCACCAACCTAGCAAAAATCCAGACCTTTGGCAGCGATTGAGAAATTCCAGACAAAAAAATCCAATACCTAATAGTTAGCCCGACCTGGATATCGAGCCCAGGGCCTCGTGTTTAGCAGTAGCGCTGGTAACTACTAGATTAACGAGGCGGTCAAGACCAACGAAGCAGTCGAGTATAGCTTCTTTAAGAAAATATCTCGTGTCGACACGACAAACAATTCATTTCAAACAGGGTGCTACAAACACTAATTTCGTTTCAAAGCACTTTAAAAACTCTCATTAAAATAAAATTCTGAATTCTAAAGTTTAAAAATAACTCCTAACTTCCGGGTTCATCCATTAGCTATTGAAAGGAGGTTTTTCTCAAGTTTTTGCAGCATCCCGGTTCAGTTAAAGTTAGACTGTTAATATTCGCACCTCAAACTAGTCACTAACTTTGCGACGATGAAAAATTCGATGCGAAAGGCTTGGTGTAGTTTTTAGCGGGGATTATTACATCATGGTTTTAAGGTTAATGAATTTATCTATGTATTTTCAGAAGTAACGTCAATAAACTACAACTAACAATCCCTACTTCCTTACCAATATTATAAATGCGAAAGTAACTCTGTCTGTCTGTTACGCTTTCACGCCTAAACCGCTGAACCGAGCGTCACAAAATTTGACAGAGATATAGCCAGGGATATGGAGAAGGACATAGGCTTATGCGATAACCAACATACACGCGGGCGGAGCCGCGTGCAGAAACTAGTAAAATAATAAAACTGAAAATCGTCCACCCCTGTATTATTTTTTCTTTTGCTGTATGGACCTGTTCTTGACCGCGATCACGCGTGATGGAAAGTGATGGTTGACTTCAATTTAGTAGGTAACTTGGGTCACAAATATTATTGCTGCAATACATTTCTAGGAGTTCATCGTGTCAAGAAAAATGCTTAAAGTTCTACAAATGCCAGCTAGAACCCACGATTAGATTAGATAGATTAACGTGCTTTCTGATGCCCGTAGGGGTCCCAATTTATAATGGGCGGTCAAGCAAGCTGTTTTTATCAAGCCATAAGCTGCACTTTAACTATATCTTTCATTTATTAATGTTTCCGCTTTTTTTTAACTCGCTTTCTGCTCTCAGTCGGGACAGACTTCGTGCTCGTTCGCAAATTAAAAAGTTGCCAAACACTTTCGCCCGCAAACTTTCAACTATTCCATCCGCCATTTTGGTTTTAAACGTTTAACTTTTTAATTTTCACTCTGACGCTAGGATTTGGCTTTTGGTCTTTTATGCCACGGAATTATTGATTCGAGATTTTTTTTTGGTTAAATGCTGAGCTTAAATTAATTCAGTTTATTTAGTTTAAAAAAAAATCCAACAAAAACACAACCGATTTCAAAAAAAAAACACTACAAATTGAAAAATAAATTTTATTTCGGAAGTCGGTGACTGGTGACATGAAAATTAAAATACATATCCAAAGTCACCGACTTCAGAAATTAAACTGTCTTTTTTGAATTCGGTTTTTTCTTTTTTTGGAAAAAGTTTTTATTTTTCACTTTTTAGTTATAGTATCTACCCCAAACCAATTCGAAATGATGAAAAATATAAGCGATAGCAGCAATCGCGGTTGATTTGCTGTAATTTTTTGAAGAGTTCCGGTGTCTGTCTCCGAAACGCATCATCAGATCTATATGAAATTTAAATGGAATCACACGGGAAGCACCAGCTTTCAAATAAAAAAAGAATCATCAAAATCGGTTCACCTAGTCAAAAATTCTGAGGTAACAAACATAAAGAAAATACAGTCGAATTGAGAACCTCCTCTTTTTTTTGAAGTCGGTTAAAAATTACCGTATGCCATGCGTTTAAGTATCCAAATAATTATGTTAAAGTTTTCTAAATTAAATTATTGTTATTTTCTTCTCAGCAACATTAAGTGTAATAATATAAGGTAAGCAGGAAAACGGAATCAGTAATTTACGTATACCAAAATAATCTACATAAATAAAATCGTTACTAAGAAAAGGAGAAATGCAAAAGAAAATTATCTCCATTTGAGTTGCCCCGATATTCTGAATGAGTTTTAATGAATCTATCTGTACCCTTGCGAATCAAATTATATTTTGATTGAGTATTTTATTGTAATAAAAATAAATGAGTTTTCATGTTTGTAGGTGGTCTATTTTTGTTTGCATCAATAGGTAGTTGATTATAAAGGCGGAAATATGTTGCTTAAATTTTATGTAATTCTCTTACGCCGTTAGTATTCCTACAGGCTGTAATGGAAACGTTTCCGAAAACGAAGACAGGTGATAGGGCTAGTGATTCTCGATACAGTTCCACCTTAAAATCTAGATTTTTTTACCTAATATTTTTAGAATTTTTTGTACACTATGCTGTGAGAACACTTAAATCCTACTAATATTATAAACGCGAAAGTTTGTAAGTATGGATGGATGGATGTTTGTTACTCTTTCACGCAAAAACTACTGGATGGATTTAGATGAAATTTGGCACACAGATTATAATCTAGATTAACACATAGGATACTTTTTATCCCAGTAGTACGTTTCCGCGGGATAATTTCCGACTTTCACGCGGGTGAAGCCGCGGGCGGAAGCTAGTGAACCAATAATTGAGATTAAACACATCACTCTAAGTTTAGGCATCCTCTGTAAAGCGCCGCCAAAATAAAATACGTAGAAACATTACGGAAGCGTCAAACGTTTTAAATTAATGCAAAATAACCAATTTAAAGCGAAAGGTTATTGGTATCCGTTTGCATTTAGGTTGTATATTCTGGTTTTAATCCGAAATTAAAGTTATTTTTCACTTTGTAGTGTTTTTTCGGAAGTCGGCTGTTTTTTTTTTTTGGAAAAAGTTTTTATTTTTCACTTTTCAGTTATAGGTAGTAAGTAGCCAATGTCAGAACTAGATCAAATTGAAATGGGACCACACGAAAAGCACCAACTTTCAAATAAAAAAAGGATCATCAAAATCGATTCACCCAGTCGAAAGTTCTGAGCTAATAAAAATAAAAATAAATAAAAAACAATCGAATTGAGAAACTCTGCCTTTTTTTGAAGTCGTTTAAAAATACTGGTATTCAGCTGCATCTAGTTAGACTAGAAGCTGACCCCAACATAATTGAGAAAAGGCTAGATAGATTTAGGGTCAATTCTCACCGAGACGCGGCGCGACGCGCACTTTTTAAGATAGCAACAGAATATCTAACTTATTTACAACACGAAAAGGTATAATTTCACTACGAGCGCGAAAGCGTGTCGAAGAACGCTAAGGTGCACCGCGTTGTGCAGCCCGCATACCTTATTGTGAAGTAAATAAGATCTATTTTGTATCGTGATCTTAAAAAGTGCGCGTCGCGCCGCGTCTCGGTGAGAATTGACCCTTATCATGTTTGTTACCTTTTGACCCTAAAACTAGTGAATGGATTTGGATGAAATAAGGCACATGAGTAGACCATGACCTGAATTAGGATATAAGCTAACTTTTAACCTGATATTGCCGCGAGTTTGATATTTATGCGGGTGAAACCGCGAGGCGCAGCTAGTTAACTATAAGTTACCAAGTTAAGTGACCATAAACGTCGAAAACATGGGCTTGCGGACGGCGAGTAATGGGTAGCTCGCTGTCCGGTAAGGACCAAGCCCGGGCCGACGGCGCGTTGTGTTCCACGCGCGCCTCAAAGAGATGTCAGCACCAACTGGTGGGGTCCGCAATGGCCGATGCCTGCCAGGGGTGCGGGTTGTTCGAAAGAGATACCGCGGCCCCTGGCACCGAGGCAACTGAGGGAACACGGGTGGGATTTAGTCAGTAAAAGTCTGACACGAGAGCGGGAGAAGTTATTTGATGATTTCCCAGCCAATAAAAAAAAAACGTCGAAAACATCAACTAATATATAGATATTATATTTTCAATAAATATTTCAAGACTCTTATATCCTAATGAATGAAAAATCATTTAAAATTGTTTCTAATTAGAACGCACGAAGTACTTCATTCAGTAAATACTTTATGAAACTGCTTACTTTTCTTTGGAGTTTTTGATTAGTTCTACGAATTGTATGTTAGTAATTAATGTTTCTAAAAACCTTAACGGTCTTAACCTTGATTCACTTTATCGCAATTTTTATCAAAATGAAATACAAGGTGACAAGGGACATCGATGCACAACCTGTTATCGTGAATTCAGTACATTCTTAAAATAATAATAAAATAAAATAACTTTATTGACACAAAATTCCTTTGTTTAGATACAATAAAAACTCGTACACTTATTATTTGTTAATATTCTAAGAAAATCGTATACTTACTTTTACAATGTTTGTAAATGTGTGAGCACCAGATGTATCTATCATAGAATAAATTTATCTGTAGGTATTGCTTCAATTTGATTCTTTTTACCTATTTTGGTATGGTAATTTTATTCTGGGTGCATCGTTTTCACACATAATCATATAATGAATGTACTATGTTAAATATTGTACTTAAAAATTTAAAAGAGTAACGGTGGAGTGTCTTGCCCATTCTTCTCCATACGACACTACATTTTGGAAGGGGCGACTAGAATCAATTCTATTTTAATGTAAATGTTGATGTTCAAAAGTGCCTTTTAAGTGCCTATTTGAAATAAATTCTTTGACTTTGACTTTGACAATACCATTACATTTCACATAGGCAGGCAGCCAGACATTGGATTTAGGAGAAGGATGCACAAACAGTGAAAAACCCTGCTTCCTAAACTGTAACTACGTGTACAAAAGAAAATCTTATTTATGTGTGGATACAGCAGTCATTGTGCCGATAGTCGTGACGGCCAATGGTATTATAGCCAAGAGCCTCGACCAACACCTCAGGAGGCTCTCGTTAGGCAGCTGGATCAAGGGCTTGATCCAGAAAGCAGTACTACTGGACACGGCGCGTATAGTAAGGAGGTTCCTCTCTCAGCAGCCCTGACCACCGGTAGCTTGGACCCTGTTCCCGATACCGGTGGGCTACTATTTTTTATATTTTAAAATGTTCTGATATATTTTATATTCTAATATTTAAAAATGTAATTTATATGTATTTAATGGAATAAAGGAGAATAAACCCAATGACCTGATTTAAATATGAATATAAATGTGTGGCTATGCGTGTATATTCTAGGACAAGAAAGATAAAATTATTCGTCGGTTACTAAAAAAATAATTGTTCTGCTATACATTTTAGGTATTGCCTTTTTTCTGAAACTGCCGATTTCTTTTTTGATAACCGATGAAAAGTGTTTGCGATTGGTTGTCTAGAATTATGTGCTGAATTCTTGACTATAGTTTGTGCGTAGATGTCTGGTTACCCCGTATATTTGCAGTCATAACTACATCGATTACATCGCTTGAAAAAGTCCCCTTCTTCACAAAAAAGTTGCCGACCAAATCTCTCCCAAACAGTTGTTTCTGGATCTCCTCGTATTTCCATTTCACTCATTACGCGGAGATAAAATTTAAATTGCAAAACTCACCCCCTTTTGAAAAAAGGGATAGTGGGCGTTAAAAAAGTACCAAAGTAGGTACCAAGGGGAGGGTGGGCACCCCATGAAATTAATATTTTTCGCCGTCTGTGTTCTTGTTATCGAAGATTTTGGATTTATTCATGTTTGAGAAGAGATTTTCTTTCCATTTGACGTCTTGAAAGAAGGATTATGTGGGGAAGATAGAAACACAACTTAGTCTATACATTGTATCATCGAAGATTACTATCGGTTTTTTTTTGTAATAATGCACACGTTTTTCCAATTCACTTTAGCCATTGGCAGAATAGTCGACATCGGCTTTGTTGGCCATATTAAAAAATAGAATAGAATCAAGACATTTGGCGAAAAAATGTCGGACATGTTAGTACTAACTTAATTAATATCATTTGACTTGTTTTTATGTCATAATTTATCCTGTAATGAGAGCAATTTACAGCAAAATCCGAATGTGTCAAATAAAATATAGGTTGGATACCTATCTACCTTTCAGATCTGACCAAGACTATGTCTGGACTTTAAAAGAGACTTTGACCCCTGAGTTTGTTTCGCATTTTCTACGCAGATGGGATATATCAACTCTATTTAGCTTATTTTGACTTGTTTAAATAATTCCGATATTATTCTCTTTACAGAATGAACAATTTTGATAGTAAGAAAGAAAAGAAAGAAAGAAAAATACATTTGTTTGTTACAGAAACACGTGCATACGAAAATATAAGATAACACGAACACAGAACATAGGTACTAAGTAGTAGTAGGTAGGTAGTGACTATCAAAAACAAAACACTATCATGGACAATTACGTCGAGGAGTTTTGCTCAAATTTTTCAAGATGTCAAGGCGTTCGACGCCCTGCGCGAAACTTTTCAAAGCCAATTTTCTCTTTAATGGGACCCATTTGTTTGTTAAAAACATTCTGGAGATATCTCTCTGGCGCTGTGAGACTTGAACTACTTCTGCCCGTTGTTTTGTGGGTAGAAAGAATTGTTTTGAGGGTTTTTGGAGTTGGTTTGACGATCCTTAATGACAGATGGGCGATATCGAGTGGTCGACTGTTTTATGGGTTAGAAATTAGGTCAGTTAGTAGTAGTTATTTATTTTTTTTTTTTTTGTTATTGTATTTTGTGTTTCACGAACTGTGTCCAAATAAACGGTATTCTTTATTTCTTTCAGTTTTAGAATTCGTAAAGTAATTTTTTTTCTTAAGGTGAACCTAGTCCACATTTTTGCATACAAACTTCAGGAGTGTTTTACTCCACTGTCTGACATTGCTCATCCAAAATAAAATATGATATCTGTACGGAAACAGAATACTAAAATAAAAACCCATTAAAAAGTTAGGAGCCAACAAAGATTCGTTTTTCTTGCTAAATTTACTTAACTTTGGGCGTGTTTAAGTAATAAAAGAAGTATATAATCTCCAAAACTAAGTCAGCACCGACAAAGTTCAATTATTGAAAAGTTCAATAAACTTTATTGGTCATTGAATTATGCATTGGCTTTTTCATAAAACTCGATCTTCCAAAGGACTTTTCTTAATTTTTTCGCGATTTTTTTACTATAAATGATCCTGCATCTCACTCAATTGTACGGGAAGACTAGCGTCTAACTGCTCATCATCTCTGTCGGACACGAGGTACTTCATTTAAAATAAACATAGAGTTTATTTTTAGTGAAAAATAAATTAATAAGTAGGTAGTTTAAAAATACGAGTCTTTTGTAGATTTAAAATTACACTCAACCATATAAAAGTTTGTTGCATCCTGACCTACACTAAGTCATGAGTGGTACTCATGGGTCATGAGCTATTTTTCTATAACTTGTTCCGACACGAGATACCATACAGATCGCTAACACGTGTCGAAAAAAGACAAAGCAATTCATCGGTCCTTAAAATACCCAATTTCAGAAGCAATCCTTTTATATTAATTTTCGTAACTCAAAGACGACAGCCATCATTAAAATTTTCTCTAAAACTCCGAGCCCCTAATTAAAAAATCGTGTCGAAGGGCAAATAAAATCAATTCCGCCCCGTTTTCGCCCCGCGACGAGTTCCGAGGAGTTTTTCTTACCCCTTTCCCGTTTTACGTCGTAATTATATTTATATAATGAGTAAAAAGTTTTGATGGACTTATCCCGAAGCATTATTAAGAAAGTTTCTGGAAAATGCTGTTTTATTTCGTGAGAGTATTTATTTTTAGAAGATTTGGATTTCGGAAGTCGGTTATTGAAATATTGGATGGGTTGTAAATTGTAAATGTTATACGAATAAGTTGCTATTGGTCTTAGGAGGTTGGTATGCCACTATTACCCCGAAAAGATAGCATCTTTTCCAATTCTCATCTTTTTGTATGCACGTTTAAATTTGAAAAAAAAAATTTTTTTTCTTTATGTCTTTCATACAAAAAAAATAACTTTTATTTTATTTTCTTATTTAGTAATAACCAACTTATATTTAAAGTTTGCCCCACAGATACAAGTTGTCGGTCCATACTATTAGTTGTTACAGATACATGCATAGAATTAGGTTAAAATAACATATTATAAAATTAGACAATATTTTGCAAAAATAAAAGTTTTTTGTTTAGATAAAATGATAAAAGGAGACTAACTATAAGTATGTAAAGTAAATGTTTTGAATATTAATGTATGTTGCAACGAAATTTAATTTATTACGCTACCATTTTATTTCAACAAACGAAAAAAAAACCACAATATTTAAAAAGAGAACGCTTTTAAGAAGCCCCGGCCATATTGAACCCCACCCCACTCCATGAAGACGCCCACGATAGAAAAACCTTTAGAATTGAACAAAAATGTCCGCGCCAATGAGGGGTTGCTTTTTAAATTATAATCAATAGCGAAGCGGGGGAGGGTTAGAAAAAAACTTTGAAAAGAATTAGTTGTAGAAGAGGGATTGAAGATTTTGGCTGTGAAGCGGGAATGTAAAAATATATTTTTTTTTGTATTTTTAAGAGTTGTATTTTCCTTTGACAAGTAAATTAATATTGGACTTACCATGTGAGATGTTTTCAGGTTTTCCAGTCTTTAAAAACTGGTTTTCAAATTAACCTGTATTCACATTTTTCGTAACTTTACTATAGCCGAGTGCTTTTCTAAGCCCCGGACACGGGTTAGACTCCCGCTCAGTGAGAATGTGGGAAAAAATTTCATAATTGACACTGACTTTAGTAAAAACCAATTTTTAACCCCAAACCGCCATACGGGGCCAAAAGAGTACTTAATTTAAAATAATTTATCTTCAGACGAATACTTCACTAACTACACTTCACTAACATGGTCAAAATATAACTGAGCTTAACCCTATCAACGCGATGGGGTCAAAAAAGTTGTCTTACCGGTTATCTTGCCGTAGGGAACAGGACAAAGGGACAGAAAGGGTGCCAACTGGACATAAAAGAATCACCTTTTGGTAAAAAAGGGAACGGACGCGGTACTAATAATAGCGGAATGTACCTATTATAATATTTGGACCTATTTAAGTATCCAATGGGTCGACTATTGTGATTTTTGCGGAACTGACCTGACCGGTTTTTGGGTAGTGATGTGGTGTAATGTTTGGTGGTGATGGGTTTTGAGTTTTATCGATAGTTTTTCGGATGTTGGTTGTAGTGAAAATGAAGCTTGAAATGGTTTTGTCACTGAGTGTATTTTGTTAATGTTATAAATTTATAATGTTCGTTTTACATAATAGAAAACACTTATAAGAAAGTTTTTCTTCACAATTAATTAAATACTGAAGTGTAGGTAATTTAAATGATATGAGTAGGTACTTTTTTCTCATCCAACTATTTATTTAGTAATGTTCCTGTAAGTTACAGTAGTTCTAGTATTTTTTATTGCAATACATGCTTGGGTCAAGCAATTCTCTTGTCGCGTTATTACTACTACTAGTAACTAGCTAACTTTCTAGAATCATCTAATTCAAACTATCGACACATCAGTATCGATAGACCAGACAACATGTCCAACGGTCCACATAAAAAAAACAACAATTAAAAAGCGAAGAATTGTCCAGGGGTACAATGTGCCTGATTTGCATTCTCACCGGACCGGTTCTCACGGCGGCAGAGGAAGGGTTGCAGCCGGCCAAAGCGTATGTCTTCATTTCACACCTCATGGCTTAGCCAATTTAAAAACCGTTCGAATTTTAAATCTGTTTTATCTTGTGGTAAAATAATTTTATAAGTGAAAGTATTTTCCCGGTTTTTTCTGGGCATTATTTTCATAGCGGCGGCGGTGTAAGGGTTGAGTTCGTAATGTACTCGATGGAATAGTTGTGGGCAAACTACTAATCGTTGATATGGATTTAGTAATTAATTAAAACAAACAAGAATAAATGTACTAAATACGAAGTTATTTTATAAATTCTTAGTAAAATGTTGTCTATTTTTAGCACTCTTATAAATAAGTGGGAAGTATTTATAGATACAAAAAGAACAGCACCTTAATTGCGTAACACGCGATTAATCATAATCGGTTTCATTTTGGCAGTTCAACAATATTCATTGCGTTATTTATGTTGTTGAGCAGACACATTTTTCGAACATATGAAGCCATGGTTCAGCCATTTGTTTCAAAACGAAACAAATTATGATGAATCGTGAGTTACGCAATTAGGGTGCAGGGCTATTGTTATTTTCTGATTGACCTGAAAAAGAAGTTGCAATATTGTATTACTTTGTCATGATCGACCATGACGATTACCATCAGGCTGTAATCAAAACAGTTTAAATATTGGTTTTATTAATTAAGTAATCGATTTCGCAAAAATATTCGATCTTTACACAAATAAAAGCTTACAAAAGAAAACTATTAATTAGTAATAATTACATCGTTACGTTTTAAGCGATTAGGTAATTGCTATGCGCCGTAGCGCTACGAGTTACGTAAGCGGTTGCTCTGGCTACGAGCACAATAAGAATTTTAGAAATTCGATACCTATTCTTTTTTTTCAATACGATAATTATTATACAGTAGCTTCTGCCCGTGGTTGCGCTCGCGTGGTATGTTGATAAAAAGTCTACGTTCGAAGTAACACCTAATCTAATACCTTTAAACGAGCAATTCTTGTATATATGTAAAGAAAATATATTTTATTTATTCGCGTTCCGCGCACTTATTAATAATTTTTGATTAAAACTTTAAAAAGTATGGATGCCACCTAAAAGAGATGTCAAGATGACATAGTAAAACGTATTGATTTTAGTTACATGACATATTAATTATTTTATACTCAATTTTTGTTTATGAATCGACATAGATGTATTAAAGAATTTTAAATGTCGTTTCTTCAATTTCATGTATGTATAATATAAATACCCACTATGTAATATTAGTTTATTTAGTAAAAAACTTAGATGTAAATAAATTCCTTCAATTTCAGAAGCAACATATTTGAGTTTGATTTACTTACATCTATTATATGATAAGAAATACCTTATATATATATATATAATCTGAATCTCGGAAACGGCTCCAACGATTTACATGAAATTTAGTATGCAGCGGGTTTCGGGGGCGATAAATCGATCTAGCTAGGATTCATTTTTAGAAAACGTCGAACAAAAACAAAAACTGTGCAAAGCTCGGTCATCCAGATCAAATCTTAATCAGACCACCCGTTTTGGAGACTAGCCGGCACAAACAAACGGGCGCACAAAAATGTTATTGTTCTTGTTTTATGTACCGTAAAAAGAAGTAAAAAGGTGTTATTTTAAAATTACAAACAGACACTTCAATTTTATTTTTTTGCATAAATAGATGTCAAACGTTAAAATACTAGGTATTCACATTAAATAGTTTGGGCCGTATGACTGGAAAATAATGATGATTGATAGCCCTCTAGAACTAGCTAATCATCTAATTTACCTTAAGTATCATCTGTCAAGTTTTTTATGTTATTAATTTGCGCAACATTGTTTACTATCCACATTTTGCCAGTGGTAGAGGGTCAGAGGCCATTGAAAGTTTTGTACCGTAGGTAAGTAAAACGGGCTGTTATCCGCAACTTCACGTCAAAGCGCGTATTTTGCGTACGGGTGGGAGAATCACTTATTCAACCCACCCCAGCTCCTCGAGGAAGACCAGCAACGCCTTGGTGTTGCTGACAATCTCACGTAGGGTACCCGGGTTACCGAAGTATTTTGCCCTGTAATTGGCGACCAACGGGCCTTTTCTACCGTAACTCATATATTGATTAATTATAAGTTAAAAAAGGTGAAAACAACTTTGCAATATTTCTAAGTGAGAACTTACATGTACTCACAAATTTACTCTCAACATAATTATTTAATCTGTCATTGTTTAATTTTTAATACATTGTAGATACCTATTAAAGTAAAGTAATCAGGATAGGTACATCGTCTTCGCATATCATAATAATTAATGTAAGTACCTACATAGAAAATTAAACAAAAATGGACGTTCTAAAGTGACTTTCAATCGCCTTCAACTGAAAAATAAATAAATTTGACATTTCTATTTTTATTCTGTTTATTTAATATTGCGATTAGTAGGTGCCTAATATATTAATTTGCACACGCCATTAAGGTAATAAAATAATATACTTTTTATACCTGTAACATCCTTTTAACATGAATTATGCAAATAAATTATTTGATTTTGAAAAACACATATTTGACTTTTGACCTAAAAAACTTACCTTTAAAAATAAATATCTTTCTAATCTAAATCACTTTAGTACCTACCATATTATAGACTCGTATCTTCCCTATTCCTCCTCATAAACCACAGTTATCTAGATCTGGTCGTAGTGTGGACAATCTTGACCCAGTTCCACTATAGTCAATGTGACGTCACAAAGCGTCTTAGAGACGTCAATCTTAGTACCTACACAATGTTGGAGATGGGATGTGTTGATCGGTTTGTTTATTAATTATTTACTAGTTTGTAAAATATATTTAAAGGTGCTTGTGGCTAAGCAATAACAGTCGCATGGGTCGATAGACCAAGTTAAGGTTTTATAGTCAACACAAGACTAACTAATTGAAAACAAATTAATTTTCACCTATTATTTATACTATTATTTTCACCATTAAATCTTCATCGAAAAAAGTGAAAGTACCTAAGATCAATCGGTAATTCCTACAGTATACCTTCAGAAATTAATACCTACTTATAGGCTTTTTTTTTTGAGGTTTGGAAATCATCAAATAACTTCTTCCGCTCTGGGTGAAGCAGACTTTTACTGACTAAAACTCACCCGCGTTCCTACAGTTGCCTGTATGCCAGGGGCCACGGTATCTCTTTCAAACAACCCGCACCCCTGGCAGGCATCGGCCCTTGCGGACTCCACCAGTTAATACCTATAGGCTTGTGTGTAGTTACAGTAGACAGCCTACTTGGTGCTTCCATGCAACCTCAGCGAGTTTGTTATAAGTTGAATGCATAATTATGAGGGTAACAATATTTTGTAAAGAGAATAGAGAGTCAGCTTAAGCTCGATTCCTATAAACAAGAACGAATCGTTTTATTTACCAATGGTAGCATTTTTATTGCCAATCTTGGCAAATATAGATTCGTAAGCGAATGCTAACTGTAGCTACTTCCATAGGTCTACTATGCAAAGCTATGAGGTCATTTAACAATTATTATTTTAATAATTATAACTTTCTTTTAAGAACTTTTAATTTTCTTAATTTTAACCAGTTACGTAAATTATAGGAATCGGCCATTAGTGATCTGATAGGCGATCAAAACGATAATTCGACTCAAGGAATAATTATTTAATGAATAATAATGTGTTTTTCAGTAATAAACGACCCCATAATTTGAGGATGAGAAGCCCTTATAGTTAGTTACCTTTAGCCAATTGGTACTAAAAATTTAAGTAATTTTACTGACGTGTATTTTAATCTTAGAAACAGCTAATCATTACGTCGATTCAAGTGGCAATGAGCAACTATTTAATAAAAACTTCCATGTTTTGTTTTTTTGTTCCAATAATTTCTCAGGATACCCGAAACCCCGGAAGACAACCAAGATGAGCAGCTGATCAATTCAAAACTACCCACTGGTCCAAGTGAACAGTTTTTTCTACCATAATGCCCATTGTCCTAAAATCTACAAGACAAACATTATTGTAAGTCCCCCTTCGTTTTAGCGTGATAATATGCAATTAATTTAAATAACAATGCTCTGGGGTCTGATTGACCTGCGTTTTTTTTCTTGACAGCGGCGTAGGGTTGTCTTTGAAGGGTTATGGACAATGTGGACATCTTGGAAGATAAAAGGTAACGGTTTTTAATGACCGCGTATGATTATTAATTTTTTAGAGGGGTTTGTGGATAAGTAATATAATCCGCACGGGTCGATCGATCAGGTTAAGCTGCGCTTGCCGCGGTTGGTCCGTGGTTGGGTGAACAGCTTTACATACCGAGACCACTCCGTGCCTCGGAAAGCACGATAAGCCGAAAGTCGAAAGCCGAAGCCTGAAAGTCTGACGACCAGTCTTACCAAGGGATATTGTAGCACCCCCAGTAACTGGGTTGTGGAGGTCAGATAGGCAGTCGCTCCATGTAAAATACAGGTATTCAGCTGCATCCGGTTAGACTGGAAGCCGACCCTAATATAGTTGGGATAAGGCTAAGCAGATCATAATGATCACTGAGGTTGACTCACCATTGATATATTTATTTTGAATATTTTTTTAAAGGTTGTATTCAAACTCAAACTCAAAGCATTTATTTCAATTAAACCATTTACAGGCACTTTTGAATTGTCAAAAAGTCGGCCAGTTGGAAAGTTGAAGCTAGTTGCCCATTCCAAAACGTAGATCTCTATGGAGAAGAACGGGCAAGAAACTCCATGGACACTCTTTTTAATCATGTTAAGTATTACTAAAAACTTGGGAACATTGTTCTTGTTGCTTCTATATGTGAGTAGGTACAATGTTAAAAAAAAAAAACAATTCTAAATATAAGATTTAAAATTAGCCATGGAAGTTAGGAGATGACCAGTCTCAACCGACGGCGCCCGAACTTGACGCGTGGATCAGCACCATCCAGCTCAACCATCTATCTATTCTAGGTCTATTCTAGGTCTATTAAATTAGCTATTGAGCTAGTGTACCTAAGTACACAACATAACATCACGCGTTATTTCCCCGAAGAGTTAGGCAGAGGTGTACCAACAATACGATCACATTTCGCCAGTTATATTTAAGTCTCCTGTATTAGGGGGCGACCCGACATCTGCTCTCTAAACGGTGAAAGAAAACATCGAAAATTCAAAAATTTCGAAGACATGTGACATCTACCAACCCGCAGTGCACCCGCGTGGTGGATTATGGCCCATTCCCTCTCACAGAGAGGAGGTCTGTTTCCCAAGAGTGGGAACATTATAGGCTGCTTATGCTATTGACATCAACCGGGAATAAATCCAGACTCAGGCCTGCTATTGAGAAATTTAAGATACAAAAATCTTATAACCTTCCTTCCACCAATAATCGTCTTCTACGACGTCCTTCTCATCGGTCTGGGTTCATCCAATCTTCTTTCTTTGTCCAGGAGGTGTTTCTTTGGAATGCGCTCCCTCTGAATATCCGGATGGCAACCAGTCGGTTTTCGTTTAAAGTTTAAAGCATATTCGTAAGAAGTTGGCAGAATCATCCCAGCGCTGAATTGCTGGATTCGTTTTCTCCTCTACCTATCGTTATTTCTTAAGAAGAAGAGTTTATTTTCGTTACATATAGGTATGTATGTATGTATTAGCATATAATATATTATTTTTCGTGTAACCTATCCCTTATATTGCACCTGCCTTGTTTTCTCTCTGCATCACCCTAAGGTTGACTGGTAGAAAATGCCTCACGATTTAAGTCCGCCTGTGTACAGTATTTTTTACTTGTGCAATAAGTTTTAAATAAATAAATAACACTGCCCGACCTGGGAATCGTAGCCCGGACCTCATGCTCAGTAGTACCGCTTGCAACCACTAGACCAAGAAGCCAGGCAAACCTACCTAACCTGTGTACTTTAAGTGTTTGTTTTGCAAGGTCTTTATTTTTTTAACCTTATTTTTTTATGTGAAAACTTCTTTAGCCGTGTTGACCAATTTGTGGTAAGGGCAGACATTAAATCAAAATCAAAATCAAAAGTCATTTATTCAAACTAGGCTGAGAGTCAGCTCTTTTTGAACGTCAAAATAAAATTACATAAGACAGTCCCCCCAAAAACGCCCGCCCTTCACCACTTCCTAGTGCTTTAGCTGGGAAGAAGAAGTAGCGGAACAAACTCCCCAGCAGCACAGCTGTCTGTTAAGTTAGAAGAACTTGTTTCTATACAATAATACGTAATAAAAATTACGAAACACAAAAAAAAACATAAAATTTGCCATATGTCAGCTAGCACACGCCAATATACCATCAAAAATTGAAAACTAAAAATAATAGAAAATTAAAATAAAACGTAAACAGAACTTCCAATCTAAATAAAAGCCTCTAGGCATAAAGGGCATGCCAGCTTACATATGTAATTCTGCATTATGCAAATATAGCTATAAGTAACTTATAACAAAAGTTAAACTAGGACCTCTGGACTAAAATTATTAAAAACTTAATACAATTAACAATAACAAAACCATGGTCAGCAAGACGACCAGTCACCACGAGCAGCACCCGTTCACGAGCATAACGCAAAGATCAGCCATTGCCCCCCTCGCCATATTTGAGGCAAGGAGGCAACCCGACCCCCGACGCTACCGCAAGCAGTGACATCTAAGGGAGCATGACGAACTTGCTGCCGGTTGCACTGGCAAGAATAATCATGAATTGTCGAGGTCGCTAGCTAACTACATATTGCAATACTACTCATTAAAAAAAAAAAAACATTGTAATGAGTAGATTAAGTCATAAATAAATGATAAAAAAAAGTAAAACCTGAATTATACAGTCAGATAAAAAAAAGCAATTATATGAAATAACATAATGATATAACCTATTATGGTTTCGCGTCACCGACATGTTAATGTGAAGTGTTGTTTTTATCCAATTTTTTTAGTTTTCTCTTCCGGTACTGTAACAGTAGGCATGGGTAATTTTGACAGTTAATGGGACTACTTTAACAGTACGCTAAAATACTGTTTAAAAGTGTGCATATGGTGATTAAGTGCCTATAACTTTGTAACCTACCTAAGTGATAATAAAAATGACTTATTGATCTCGAAAATTCGGTGGTTTTATTAAAATTTCCTTTACATACAGCATTTAATTATTTCATCAAAATGATGTTAAAGTAACCCTTACATTTTAAATCTCTGACATAAGTTGCATTTTAATGCCTTGTCAAAAAAACCCCACTTCCGGGTAACTTCGACACCATTTTTTTTATGTAAAATTGTGGGGGGCCTGTGGGGCTATAAATTGGTATGAGTTTGATAGCCAAAGGACACATTGTTCTGTTGGAGTAAAAAAAAACATTAATCTTGGGTGGTATAAAAAGTAAATACCAATACTCTGCCAAAACCTGTGCAAAGTAGCCCCGTTTTACGGTATTTATTTCTAACCATATCCACCTTCGCTTATTGAAAAGGAAAATCTAGGAGGGTTTTTATTTAAATACGCATTAGACGGTCGTCCTCAATGCGAAATAATAGGAAAATATCGCAGCATTACAAAAAGTAATTTCGTTCGAATTTTCGTATAAAAACTATAATGCGACATCTAGCATCGAATAGAAGAAATAATCAATGCAGCGCCATCTAGTATCAAATAGAACTAATGTTTAACGCCATCTACTGACGAATAGTGAAGTGAGAGTGAGTAGGAAAGTGGCGACCTCTTTCGTAAAATTGAGAAACTAATAGATTTGGATGCGCCCTCTGACGCCGAGTAGAGTAATCATTTTTGAATTTATCAAAAAACGGTTGAAACACGTTATAATAACCAACAATAATAATTAAATAAAACCTTTAAAATAGTGTCAATTTTACCGTAAAAATATTTAGAAAGTGCTTTGTTTTTCTTAGTGTTTGCTACTCGCTACTAGATGGCGCTACTAGTCCTCCAAACACCCATTTCGTCGGCCACCCTTCGTTCTACAGAAGGGTGTCTAGGGGTATTCATTTTAAAGTAATATTCGTATTCAACTGAATTTCCGACTGTTAGGAAGTGCTGAATTGATAGAATAACAACCAATCATGATTTGATTATTGCTTACCAATGTTATTTTTTATCAAAGATGAACGTTAACGTATCAACAACAAAATAAATGTCAAGCATTCTTATTACCCACTGCTCTTTGTGGTACCTACTTAAGGTTAATCATCGAATAATTTATTAATGCGTCCACCTTTTTTTATTTTAGTTTTGATAGAAGGTAGTTTTTATGGAGGAGCTCGTGGTTAAGTAATAATAGCCGCACGGGTCGATCGATTAGGTTAAGCTATGCTTGCAGCGGTCGGTACGTGGATGGCGGACCATCTTCACGTACCGAAACCCCTCCGTGCTTCGGAAAGCACGTTGAGTCATTGTGGTCCCGGCTGTCTTTCGTGGAGCTTTGACAGTCGTTACGGGTGAAACCCGAAAGTCTGGCAACAAGTCCTACCAGTGTGTATCGTATTAGTAACTAGGTTGGTTAGACTGAAAGCCGACCTCAATACTGTTGAGAAAAGGCAGATTGATGGTCTATCAATTCAAGCCGAAAATGACTATGGATCACACTAAACTGAAGACACTAAATAGTGATTTTGGTAGGCACGCTTTTTAATACAAGCTGGCTAAACTGGTGAAATAAAGCCTGATCAGTTTTAGTCACAATAAAAGTTGTTTCTTCTATTATAGATATTGTTTGCCACTAGCAAAACATTTTCCTTGTGTAAATGGGGGCTTTAGAAATAGGTACACAATTTCTTAGCGGGTATGTGAGAATATTTAAGATAAATTAGATTGAGATTTTAGATAGGTATCTATACTAAACATGAAGCTGAAAGTTTGTTTATTTTGAACTAGGTAATCTCTGGAACTACCAGTTGGCTTTGAAAAATCTTTTTACATTTGGAAGCCCAATTCCTGTTATAACATCGTGCTTCTAGCAACTAGCTTCAACTTTCCAACTGATCGACTTTTTGACAATTCAAAAGTGCCTGTAAGTGGTTTAATTGAAATAAATGCTTTGAGTTTGAGCTTGGGGCCTTAGTAGCCGAGCAATAAGAAAAATAGTCAGAATGAACGCTAAATGAAAACGAAAAATAGCGCGGGAAGCGATGCGATACGACGCCGTGAGTCGAGAGAGCAAGAAAATTTTACGCGAACGAAATCCCCGGAGAAGGTAATAAAATTATAGTTTATTATGAACATTATTATTACCCGACTTAAAAAAGGACAAGGTTATCAATTTGACATATTTGTATATTTTTTTTTTATGTATGTTCGGGCATAACTCCCTCATAAATAGACGGATTTGCTAAATTCTTTTTTTGTTCGAAAGGGGTTTATTCCGAAATGGTCCCATTTAAATTTCATATAGATCTGATGATGAGTTTCGGTGACAGATAACGGAACTCTTCAAAAAATGACAGCGAATCAACCGCGATTGCTGCTGTCGCATAAATATGCATTGTTTTGACCCCAAGGATGATGAAATTTCGAATTAGTGTGGGGTAGGTCCTATTTAAAAAAAAAAACAACCGTCTTCCGGAAAAACACTGCATAGTGAAAAATTACTTTAATTTCGAAAGACGGTGACAAAAATTCAGAAACATATCCAAAGTCACCGATTTCCGAAATTAAAGTTATTTTTCACTTTTTTCCAGAAGACGTTTTTTTTTTCTTAGGAGGTTATAAATTGTTAAAAGGCAGTACGTAACTAGAAAAAGCAAGTCAGAGAACCAGAAATTCGAAGACATTCGAGATCTATCAACAATCACTGGGCCCGAGTGGTGACCCACTCTCTCTCACCAAGAGAAGACTTGCGCCCCAGCACCACTGCTCAGAATCAGGCTATAGTGTTCCCACGAACACTTTAGCCTGATTCTGAGGACCTCCTTACAGACAGACCACAATTTAATGACTGATCAGCAAAGTTAATGTGGAGTGTGGCTATCATCATTTTTCTGTCAACTCTAAAATTTCCAAGGAAATTAAGATTGCCGTAGTTATAACTCTGACCGATTACTGTCTCCAATAATGGATGAGACAAAGTACTGTACAATGGATAAATAACCAAATATTTTTGTAGGCTACGTAGTGATTTAGAATATGTTAAAATAGAAAAATTAAGTTAGTTGATATTAAAAGGAATCACACTTTATATAAAAAATAAGCACACAAATTTCCATCACACATCGTTTTCCCTAAACACTTATTTCACAAACAAGACTGAACCAAAAGTGCTTCCGTGAAAAATTCCCACGCTCAAAAAGCCACAATAAAAAATAATAAAAAACAAGCAACTCCACCTCATAAAGTCAAGCTACAGATTAACCAACAAATTGCTTGACAAATTACACTTTTTTACGTTAAAAAAGTGCCGACACGCCACCGTTTAAACACTGAATTAATCACCTCAATAACCCGCCGGATTTCCGGGCAAAAAAAAATCTGTTAACAGCCCACAGTTGCCCGGGCAAAAAATGCCCGCACACTTAAAAAGTCATTTATATTCCCGTCTCGTGTTGGAAAAAAGAAGTGAAATATGCCCCGAAGGGAGAAAGAAGGGTTAAGGGGAGAATCTGATATGGTTATTTTCCGGTTAATTTCGGTTTTTCCGTTGTTTCAGTATGTTGGGGGTTAGCGATTTTCTTGTGGAGAGTTCGGTTAATTAGGTGTATCAGTGTTTTGTGTGTTAGAATTAAGGTTGGACCTGCTGTCTTGTATGGGTCAGAATTTGGTCCACAAAAGAGATGAATGAAAGGCATGCAGCTGAGATGAGAATGTTACGATATGATGTGTGGTGTTACATGAATGGATTGAATAATAAATTAGTACATAAGAGGAAGTCTGAAAATGGCACCTATAGCTGAAAAGTTGTGTGGGAATCAGTTGTCATGGTATGGGCATGTGATACGGAAAAATGAGAGAAATATCGTGAGGAAAGTTTTGAGTATGAATGTCGGGTACAAGAGTAGCGGGAGACCAAAGAAACGATGGATGGACTGTGTCAATGATGATATGGTTAGAAAGGGTGTGACTACGGAGATGACGACTAATAAATTGGGATAAGGGAGGAGAATGATGATGTGTGTCAGAAGTAATGTATTGCCGTAAAAATTATTGTACACTAGCAGCGCTCCGCGGTTTCACCCGCGTAGTTCCCGTTCCTGTAGGAATACGGGGATAAAATATAGCCTATGTCATCCGGGGATAGTGTAGCTTCCCAACAGTGAAATAATTTTTCCAATCGGTTCAGTAGTTTCGGAGCCTATTCAATGCAAATAACAATCAAATCTTTCCTCTATATAATATTAGTATAAATAAAAAAAACTGACAAGAAGACTGTGTTAGGAAAAAGCCTGTGAAAAAGCTAAAACATTTTCAGGTTTAACTGATTACTTTTATTTGTATCTTTATTTCAGCCAAAAGACGTCCACTGCTGGACATAAGCCTCCACCAAAAGTGGGGTTTTGCCATAATCGCCACGCTTGGCAGGCGGGTTGGCGTTCGCAGTATGGTGGTAAAATGCATAGAGAACGCTGCTGCCCATTCTCTAGTAAGTCCCTTAGTCGTCTTCTACGACACCCACGGGGAGAAATGGGATGGTGTTATTCTTTTACATCCGGCACGACACGGAACAGTTTGTAACTTAAGTTACAGAATCAACAGAAACAAAATTACATGCTGTTTTTGACCCGCTGGCCAGCAAATGCATTAAAGAAAATGTGGAAGCGTCTGATGTTGACTGAAAATCCCAGGCAACTAAGTAGGTATATTTTTTTGAATCTAAGTGTTAATAACAACAAGCCTTGTTTCCCCGAACGGTTGGGCAGAAGTTTACATCTCCAATTCGCCAGTTATGTTTAAGTCCCATCTGATAGGGGGCGACCTTATTGCCATCAATCGGCCACTAATCCAGACTTCGGGCTGCTACAGAAATTCCAGATAGAAAAACACAATAACACTTTGCCTGACCTGGGAATCGAGCTCAGGTCCTCATGCTCTGCAGTAGCGCTTGTGAACAATAGACAAACGACGCAGTAAGTATTCAGCTTTTGCGAGCGGCTTGGAGTTCGAAAATGATCCCATGGGAACTTATTACCGGGATAAAAAAGTATTATTATGTGTTAATCCAGGCTATAATCTATCTGTGTGCCAAATTGTATCGAAATCCGTTCAGCCGTTGTTGCATGATTGAGTGACAAACATAACTATCTGAACATCTAAATATCCAAACATACAAAGTTTCACATTTATAAAAATAGGGCTATAGTAACATCCTTTAGCTTTAAAAAAAGTACTTTAATGTCCCGTAAAGCTAGACAATCGTAACTAAGAATAGTTTAATTCCAAAACCTTGTCACCACTCACACCTCTTTCTGCATCCACATCTTCTCACATTTCGATCCCTAAATCCTCGAAAGCAGCCGTTTCTATCCCGTCCCGTCCGGTCCCGGTGTTGTCCGGTGTCCGGGACAACAAGTTACTTAGCCGGCCGCGTCCGTGTGTCCGGCTAGTAGCTGTCCCGAGAGAGGGTTAGGTTAGGGACACACAAGGCGTGTGTTTTTGTTGCTGTGTTTACGTGGCTGAAAAGTTTTACGTGCTATTTTTTTAATGTGGTTTGAATAAGTTGAGTAAATAAAGCAGCCCGAAAGAGACATTGTAATCGCATTTGTTATAACAAGATAATAAAAAGAAAATATCTAAAGCTATTATTAAAACCTACATGAGGCCAAATGAACATCAAAATGTCTCAGAGAAAAAAAAAACCTCATCATTCCTTTATGATACTAAAATTGGATTTTTTTTCACGTTCTTAACAATAATAGAATTAAGCAATTCCTGAAAAGGTTAGACACAGGTTTGCAAATCAGAGTGTAGGTAGACGAGGTAAGATAACTTATGATAACGTGAGAATTGTTTCGTCTGGTTGTTTCCTAGAATACTGTAGAGGTCTTCTAAGGCCTCTACAGTATTCTAGGAAATCCTACCTTATACACATAATATTATAATTACAATAGCAGCAAAACTAATAATAGTAATATTACCTACATTCCCAAAGTTTCTACACATGGAAAAGAGTTTATAGCACTATTTATCAAACTCAAACTCAAACTCTAAGCATTTATTTCAATTAAACCATTTATAGGCACTTTTGAATTGTCAAAAAGTCGATAAGTTGGAAAGTTGAAGCTAGTTGCCCATTCCAAAACGTAGATCTCTATGGAGAAGAACAGGCAAGAAACTCCACGGACACTCTTTTAAATCAAGTTGGATATTACAGAATCTTGGGAACATTATTCTCATTGCTTCTGTATGTGAGAACAATGTAAAAAAAAAAAAACAATTCAAATATAAGATTAAAAATAAGCCCTGGAAGTTAGGAGATGACCAGTCTCAACCCACAGCGCCTGTTCACGAACCTGACGCGTGAATCAGCACCATCCAGCTCAACCATTTTGTAGGGAACCGAATGATCCCACACACGCGCCACCATCAGTGAGAGATTTGAGTGAGCATGACATACTCTCAACTCCCATGCTTTTTCAAGTCAACGTACATCAAAACAACACAATAAATGGATGCATGGTACTCACATTTAGAAAATTTAAACAAAATGCTTCTAAATTATAAAAAAAAAAACTACAGTTTGCAATGTATTTGAGATATTAATAAAATTTGATTTCCTAAAAGAAAGAAAAACATTTAATATACATATATTGAAGTATTCAATAAAGAACACTTGGTTCATTAAAAATAAAAACATATTCGTAATGTTGCAAAAAATATAATAATAGGAACAAAAATGTTCGAAAAAATAAAAAAAGGGAGCTTCTATTCCAAATGTAAAATTTTTAACTAGTAAGCCCAGATGGCTGTGGAGCAGGACCAGCACCAGCATTAAACCAAGCATTTTTATCTACGATATAATCATGTAACTTATAAAATGCTTGTCTACATAGTGTGCGTTAATGCATGATTTAAATTTCTTTTCATTTAGTTCAAGAATATCAACTGGTATTTTAAGGAATTCGTATTAGACACTCAGATTAATTTATTACCTTGTTTAAAAAGAAGAGACTACGTTTAATCGCCAATTAATGTCTGGATAAGCAACATTTATAATTTAACGCAAAATGTAGGTAAAAATAAAAATTGTCCATTGCACAAATTAAGTCTAAGACTTTTAAGATTAGAGATATTTTCATAAAGTCTCATAAACCAAGCCTTCTTCATTCTTGCAATAACTAATGCTTACCTACCCAATATTCTACCATATTTTTTGTATCCTCGCATAAACTTTCAAACAGGTTCAACCATAATCTCCTGTTGTACCACCTCCCTTAACAGCCTCGTTAACATTCATTGGCGTTTATTTTACGTTTTTTCCCGCATTTTTTTTATTTTTTCGCTCGTTTACACGCTCCGAGGGACGCTTTACACGACACCGATGATTTTTGTAATTCAATGTGGCGGTTTATTTACTTGTTTATGGTAATATAGTCCCGGAATGGTAATAAAGACTTTTGAAATAAAAATGGGTGGATTTTATTTTTGAACTAAATGTAATGGAGTCGTTTGAGGGTATCATGTTTTTGGGATTTTTTTGTGAATTTGTTGGTGTTTATGATTATGTTATAAAATATTTGTTTTGATGGATTTAATATTCGTAATAACCCGCGCGTTTAAAATATCAAGGTCCGACTGTATTCTACGTATGGTATCTGATAGTTTAGATAATCATTTACGCTTAAGAAAAATGTAAAGGCTAGTTTCTGACGGGAATAACATAAAAAAAAAACTGAAATATGTAGTTCACATCCATTCACGTTCATTCATTCAATTAGTGGGTAGGTATAGACCTACCCACTAATTTTGTAACTATTTAAGGGATAATCTCTGGAACTCCAGTCAGATATGAACAATTTTTTTTTGCATTCGGTAGCCTCTTGAGGAAGGCCATTTAACACCACGCTGGGACCCTGAGCAGCTGAGAAAATGAAAAACAAAATTGGACAGAACTCCAAGGGAAAACGAGGTGACAGAGCGGGCGATGCAACGCGGCGTCTCGAGGGCCTAGTGTTTTATACCAGTGTACGACAAACGCCGACAGACACTACGCCGACCGACTGAACAACGACAAGACTTTAAATACGACGGGACTCTTCACCGACAAGGCTCATCAGGTAGGTAATACGTTAGGTTAGAATTGCGAATGACCGCGCGCGAGCCGAGCGAGTGCTACTTCCATCTTAGTGGCAGTTACTTGACTAGTAATAGCGCAAGGATGAGCCCTGTCGGCGAAGAGTCCTGTCTGCGAAGTGTCTGTCGGCGTAGTGTCTGTCGGCGTTTAGTCATACACTCACACGACAAGTACCACAAATTGTTTCAGTGTAAGAACTTAATCAGGGCTTACTTAATGGCGAGTTTTGATAAATGAGACATCAATTTCCAATCGTTGTTCAACCCCTATATATTGCTGGATTCAATAATATCTAATGAAAATATTATTCATATAATTAATTAGAATAGTTGAGAGAAGTTTGAAACCTGTTTGAATTAATTGTATGATTCCCGTTAGAATTTAGATTCTTTTATACTAACTGGTTTCTATTAAACTAGATCTTGGTTATTTAGAGAACTTGTGTTGGTTGCAATTTCAAAGGAGGACTTGATGGCATTGGCGACTCATCATCATCTGCCCAGCCATTTCCCAACTACGTTGGGGTCAGCTTCCAGTCCAACTGTATGCAGCTGAATACCAGTATTTTACATGGAGCGTCTGCCTATCTCACTTCCACAACCCAGTAACTGGGTAATACGATACCCCTTGGTAAGACTGGTATTGGCGACTATTTCCCCAAAAGTTTCCGAACCTCCAATCAATCTGTCCAGCCTTTTCCCAACTGTGTTGGGGTCGGCTTCCAGTCCAACTTTCACAACTCAGTTACTAGGTAATACGATACCCCTTGGTAAGGCTGGTTGTCAGACTTACGGGCTTCTGACGACCCGTGACGACTGTCAAAGTTCTACAAATGACAGCCGGGACCAACGGCTTAACGTAATTTCCGAGGCACGGAGAAGTCTTGGTATTTAAAGGTCACCCATCAGGTTCAGTGGGTAACTTGGGTAAGTGGCACTAAATCGCATACAGACATACCTATATAATCCGCATAATTATAATGTTCCCACTACTTAGGCTTAGCAGGCCTGTGCCCCAGGATATTGGCTCTCTGTGACAGGGAGGGAACATACCATGACACTTCAGATTTCGTCTAATCACATGCCGGATTTATTCTGTGAATACTTAAGTGAAGAAAAGTTGAAATGAGCTGTAATTCCACCGTTTGCCAGCGATTGACTGCTCACTTCAAGCTAACTTCACAAAGATTTTACAAGAGATTTGAGTTTTTTATAGAAGCGATCAGCTGAAGTTGTAAAGTGCCTTTTATGTGCTTAATTTAAATAAATGATTTAACTTTAATATAAGACTGAGTTGAAAAAGTTCCGCCTTGGAGTTAGCCAAAGAGCGATGGAACGCAGCATTCTGGGTGTAAAAAGACAGGATAAAAAACTTTGTCTGTGGAGCTGTATTTGAATTTTTTGTCACCGCCTTCCGAAATTAAAGTTATTTTTCACTTTGTAGTGTTTTTTTGGAAGTCGGTTGTTTTTTTTTTGGAAAAAGTTTTTATTTTTCACTTTTTAGTGGTGCACATGTGCTTACCCCTTCACAGCATACCGGCGTGATGTTATGTTATGAACTGGTGTAAGCAATAGACAGAGATAAGATTTCAGCAATCCCAGTCCATTTGCTATCATTTATTGAGGAGTTCCGTTGCCTATCTCCAAAGTTCTTCATCAAATCTTCACCAAATTGAAATGAGACCACTACGAGAAAGTATTCTTCCAAAAAAATACCTAAATCGCTTTGTGTGCCTATAAAATTTGAAGAGTTCTCTCTATTTCTCCAGGATCCCATCATCAGATCCTGACTTGATGATCATGGGACCACCTGGGAAGTATACCCTTTCAAACAAAAAAAACAAAATCCAAATCGGTCCAGCCATCTTCGAGTGATCGGGGAACATACATAAAAAAAAAAAAAAGGTTCCGACGAATTGATAACCTCCTCCTTTTTGAAGTCGGTTAAAAATTCGGAACACCATGTTGCGTTTCAAAACGGGAGTTATAGACGTAGGCAAGAAAGATGCCAGGTTCAAATGGGATTAGGCGGGTCACATCAGCCGCATGCAGGATGACTGCTGAGAAAAAGCCTCCACACAATTGGTGCCTGAAGATGGACGGCGCAGAAAGCGGTGGTGGAAGCGTACCGCGAGGGCTGGTTCGAAGTGGCGCGGGAAAAGGGGAGGCCTTTGCCCAGCTGTGGGACGGTATAAGCAACAATATAGGACTTTATGGCCAACCGCCTGCGCTATATACCTAACAAATATCTGTTACATAAGAAGTTTCCTTATGTACACAAAGTTATAACATTAGATTAATCTCGCGAGTATAAGTAGCTATCTTAGCGGAGCTTCTGCGGGGCAGTTGCGGGGAGGCTGCGGGGAAGCTGCGGGCCGGCCGAGATCGTAATCAATTTAATTGGAAATTTCCTTTGATTAAACGCAAAGACGTTGTTAGAAATTGACCTAATAAAACAGGTATGGTCAGCAGATTTGTGATTGTTTAACGGTAATTTACGTACTTACATAAAGAAAGTGGTATTCTTGGAAAAGACGCTTATGGGTTTTCTGTCTTTGGAGGCTTAATCGCTGATAGCTTGGACCGTGGTTCTCATGTTGCTTGACTCCTGTTTTGTATATTTTGTTTTAGCTTAATAATACAGATACTATTCTACAAATGTACAGTGTACAAGGCCTACAGCGTTCTCACATTCTCAAAGTATAAAATAATCTAAACATACAGGAAAAGTTTTTATCCAGTGCGCAAACTGTAACCATGAATTGAGCATATCATTCTAGACCCCCCAGTGCAGAAATTTTTCGTCGGTTATACAAAAAAAAATCAGCTGTTTCATAGAAAAGTACAATACCTATGCGGTCAAAATGTATGATACAGCTGATTTTTTTTTGTATAACCGACGAAAAATTTCTGCTCTAAAATGATATACTGAATTCATGGTTACAGTTTGCGCACTGGATATTGTTTTTTACTGTATAAATGAATAAAATATTGAAACAAAACCTATATATATATATAAATAATAATTATTACCTTATGGAAGAAGCAATTCCAATGTTTTCTAAAACTTGACGTTCAAAAGTACCTTTCAATTGGTTACTTGAAATAAATGCTTTGACTTTAAATGCAGTTGACTGATTTTTCACAAGACTTGAAAACAAGCTGTATTTTATTCAAACCAAGATTGTTTTATTGGTACTGAGGTGCTGTTAAATACCACAGATTTCGAAGCGTTTTTGACTACCAGTGTCCTTTTCATCTTTTTTATTAATTAGTTAAACAACCTTCCTACTAAACTTAAATTACCCTCGCAAACTATCAACATCCCGAAAATTATTTTGCCAACGCTACCAAATTCGTATATCTTAAAATTTCCACCCAGTGAATCTTGTGGCGGCCCAAGATTATAGCAATAAAATTTATGTATCGCCCGCGCGGACCAACTTGCTTGCTTTGCCGACCGTACCCAGCTTTGTTGTAATGTAATGAATTCTTGGGTTCTTGGTTATGTTAAAAATGTTGTATTGGATGTTTATTAGTTTAGATGGAAACGGCTAGGTTTAGTATTAAGTGAATGGTTTGGATAATATCAGAATTATAGGCAATGTAAATGCCCTGAATTCAGAAACGAAACTTAACTTCAAGACGTTTTCAGAAGTGCACAAACTTACAATTTAATTAAGGATGAGAATTAGAAAGAAAGAATAAATAATTTTCCACTTAGTACAACTGTTATCTATGTGGCCTCAGATGTATGAATGTAACATACAATGCGACGCTTTAGTATTTGGTTTTTTGGCCTCACTTTGGTGTTCCGCGCGGTCTATCTGCCTTTTTTTAATAATCTGAGTATGTGGCATGCTAACCATTTTTCCTACAAGGAACTAATATTGATCGCCACGCCTGCTCACTGCGGTTTAGTCACCTTCGACATAATTAAATCTTAACTTCACTAAAAGACAACGAATTACCCTATCCGAGTTATTAGAAAACACGATTTAACTGTAATTCTAGTCTAAAACACTGAGCCAGTTTTGTCATTTTGTAAACAGAACTGCATTTTATACAATGACATATTGGGTAGATACTTAATTCAAAAACTGGCTTAATAGTTTAAACCTGATCTAATTAGAAACTTGTTTTGTAATAATGGAGTTGGGTGTCTAAAAGCATGATTTTTTTTACAAGAGTAACGTACGTAGAGAAAAACTTTTTTCCAAAGAAAAAAAAAAGAACAACCGACTTCCAAAAAAACACTATATACACACAAAGTGAAAAATAACTTTAATTTCGGAAGTCGGTGTATTTGGATTTGTATTTTAATTATTTGTCACCGCCTTCCGAAATTTCACTTTGTTTTGTTTTTTTGGAAGTCGGTTGTTATTTTTTTTTATTTTTATTTTTCACTTTTTAATTTTAGTACCTACCTCACACCAAATCGAAATTTCATCATCCTTGGGGTCAAAACAATGCATATTTATGCGAAAGCAGCAATCGTGGTTGATTTGCTATCATTTTTTGAAGAGTTCCGTTGTCTGTCTCCGAAACTCGTCATCAGATCTATATGAAATTTAAATGGGACTATTTCGGAATAAACTCCTTTCGAAAAAAGAAAGAATTTTGCAAATCCGTCTATATATGACGAAGTTATGCCCGAAGACAAATAATAAAAAATATATATATAAACATGTCGAATTGATAACCTCCTTCTTTTTGAAGTCGGTTAAAAATGAACACTAAGGAAGCATTTTTAAAAGGAAACCCTCTAATGGCCTCAAATAGAAGAATACTTGTATAGAAGTTCGTTATTATTGCTTAAGGGAAAACCCACCGGGGTTGTACTAGACTATTTCTTCATGATTATACCAATTTGATAATTTCCACCAAGTGCTTAAGAAATGGGTTCGTATTCTTTCAAGCTACGATTTCGAAACTAAACCAGAGCGATAGAGCTCTGCCCTTATACATTTTAAAGATATTCTTCATACAATCTTAAGAAAACCCAATCTTCTTTACATCTCAAGCACGATTTTACACCTAATAAATATACGTCAAAGCAGAGTACCTAATATACGTAATTACCGTCGTTTGTGGAGCACATAGAGACAAGACGATAGAGTATATAATAAATATGTAGAGAAGCGCGAGCACGAGGCGACGTAAAATTTGTGGGGGCGCTACATCGAGCGCTCTGTGTAGAGGAGGAAGTGCACATTTTGATTTTAATATTTTACAGCCTGACGCAAAATTTATTGTGACATATTTTTTGGGTTATTCATTTATTAAAACTTTATGAACAAGTAAAAATGCAAAGGCAGACTTAATGCCTGAGGCATTTTCAGTCAACTTTAGGGTGATGCAGAAACAAAACATGGCAGATGCAACAGGATCATGGGATTTTCCATCAGAAATTTCTCAGTCCCCAGGAGCTTGGATCTGTGCCCAGTTCATGGCAATAAGCTCGCCCTCCTATTACATGGAACTTAGACATCATCATCTGCCTAGCCTTTTCACAACATGTTGGGGTCAGCTTCCAGTCTAACCGGTTGCAGCTGATTACCAGTATTTTACATGAAGCGACTGCCTATCTGACCTACACAATCCAGTTACTGAGTAATACGATACCCCTTGGTAAGACTGGTAACCAAACTTTCTGGCTTCTGACGACCCGTAACGACTGTCAAAGATCCACGAATGACAGCCGGGACTAACGGCTTAGCGTGCTTTCCGAGGCACGGAGGGGGCTTGGTATGGAAAGATGGTCACCCATCCACGGACCAACCACGGCAAGCGTAGCTTTATCTGATCGATTGATAGAAGGCCCCTACTAAAGTGTGTAACATATTATAAATGTCTATATAATATATTCGGAACTAATGTCACACAATAATAAATGATCTAGTTTTTATTTTGACAATATATAATTCAGAATCTTTGACATTATTATTGAAACTGCTTGACATTGTATTGAAAACTGGTTGACATTATATTTTAAACCTTTTTGACATTATATTTAAAACTGTGTCATTATTTTTAAAATTGTTTACCATTATATTTAAAAAAAAATTAGCACTGTAGGTACTTGAACTTCACTTGGACGTTAATTAATATTTCATAGTTCCCTGTATTTGTACATAAATTGTATGTGTGTGTATATATGTTCAACACAGTGTAAATTGTTTTATGAATAAAATAAAAGAAAATGAATTAATTAATGAATATAAAAAATCTTGCAAAAGTACCTAAGTACTTCATCTACCTACTCAACATACAATTTTGCAGCTACTCCACATCTCAGCAACATCGCTCGTGTCTTGGTACAGCATATAAGTCGATCGCGGGGTGGTTTTTACATTCACCCCACAAGAGTACCCATACCACCGCGGATCTCCTCATACCACCCTCTAATTTCGCAGCAAACTCACCTATACACCGCTAGAAATAAAGCAGGTTTCTGCGTGAAGGTTTTTGAGCAAGTTTCGCAGGCGTACACCCTACCGTCTTAATATTAATATCATCTTGGGAGTCTCCATATATGATGAAGTTTTATGTTGTATATCGTAAGATTATGTAGGTTTAGTGTCTGTGTGAATATATGATATTCATGGCGGAATTACTGTCTTATCTTGTGAATTATTCATTTAAATTGGTAATGGCGGGTACCTGAATATTCTTCTCACGTATTGACATGAACTATGTAAGTATAAGACGAGGAAAAACAGTGGAAGCCAACACGACCGACCCTTGCTCGTTGAAGCGCCAGCCCGCGCCGAAGCTGAGCCAGTAGCTTTAAATTCCCCGATTAATAATAATAATACCAATATTTTGATCCAGCCTGTCCCCAATAGCTGTTCCCCTATCAGTGACGCCCGGAGCCGAGGCCCGTACCCCACAGGGGGTGACCTCAGCGTGCAGTCGCTTAGTTTGTAATTTTTTAGTTTGTAAGCCCTGGCTGGTGGCGTTAAGTTAACTCTTAATGGCAGCCCCAGGAAAGCCCGGTTAAGCAGTCACGGCCTCTCAAGGTCAACTGCAAGATGCCCGACAAAAAAAAAAGTGGAAGTCAAGTGGTATTAGTCCTGACTTACGAGGTAGGTCGTGAGTTCGAAACCAGGCAGGCGCTTTGTGTATTCAATTTCATCACAACTGGTCTCAAAACAGTGAACAAAACAACTTGAGAAGTTGAAACTGGCATGTCCTAGAACGGAATGTCCTAAGGAAAATTTAAAGCTCATATTAAAAGTAAACTTTGTAAAGAAGCGTATTACAAATTAGAGGATTATATACAAGATAAGAATGCTTGGAAACATGCTGGTCCTGCTCCATAGGAGAATCTAGATTCTAAACGACCCGTACAGCTATTAACGTTCCTAGCGATTAGCTTTTTTACACGCTTTATATTAGCTTCACTTGTATGTTTGTTTGTATGTTTGTATGTAACCGACTCCTTTGAGCGTGATTTTGACCCACTTTAAACGGTCAGATTTCATTGAAACTTTGTAAACTTGTCGAGGACCGATCACAATTCAATAATTAAAAAAAAAATAGAAAAAAAATCACGTTTTTGTAGTTAGCAGAACTTAAAAATAGAAAAAAAAAAAAACTAAAAAACACGCTTTAAAAACCAAACTAAAAAAGGAGCAAATAATTTAATTCAATTAAAAAGCGTGGGTGACATTAATTGATTATAAAAATACCTCAAAAAGCACCCCACGCTTTTTAATTGAATTAAATTATTTGCTCCTCTTTTAGTTTGGTTTTTAAAGCGTGTTTTTTAGTTTTTCTTGAACTTCTTTGCCTACCTTCTTTCCACTTCTTTCTAACTTCTTTCCACTAGGGAAAGCGTTGTGGGTTACTTTATAACCAAATTGCTATTTTGTTAGACTAGTTGTAAGTCCTTATATTGTAACTGTTTGCCGTATCGAATGACGTTGTCGCGAACACGCTGATTCGAAAAACTGTTTGAATGGTACGAAAGTACGAAAGTCTTGGTATCGAAATCCACTGATGTGAATAACATATTTGAATCAGAATTTGTCTGGGGATCGAATATAAATTTAGTTTCGAATGATTAGGTTAGACACCTCTAGGCCTTTTTAACCGACTTCAAAAAGGAGGAGGTTATCAATTCGTCGGGACCTTTTTTTTTTTTTTATTTTTTTTTTTTTTTTTATGTATGTTCCCCGATTACTCGAAGATGGCTGGACCGATTTGGATTTTGTTTTTTTTGTTTGAAAGGGTATACTTCCCAGGTGGTCCCATGATCACCAAGTCAGGATCTGATGATGGGATCCTGGAGAAATAGAGAGAACTCTTAAAATTTTATAGACACACAAAGCGATTTAGGTATTTTTTGGAAGAATACTTTCTCGTAGTGGTCTCATTTCAATTTGGTGAAGATTTGATGAAGAACTTTGGAGATAGGCAACGGAACTCCTCAATATATGATAGCAAATGGACTGGGATTGCTGAAATCTCATCTCTGTCTATTGCTTACACCAGTTCATAACATAACATCACGCCGGTATGCTGTGAAGGGGTAAGCACATGCGAACCACTAAAAAGTGAAAAATAAAAACTTTTTGGAAGTCGGTTGTTTTTTTTTTGGAAAAAGTTTTTTTCCATCTTCCTCTTTACCTACATTTGATGAAATATTAGCCAAACGCAAGCTTAAAAAAAAATACAATCTACTTCGAAAACTGACCGTTCTATAACTCCACTTCTCGCCTCATAATAACTGTATTTCCTACCCATTCCGACAGGGGCCTCTTCCGGGTCCCATTTTACGAGAAACACATACGTTTTAAATTTATTATTAATGTAAGGGTTCCACCTTTTTCTACCTTTTAGTTTTCTTTATTGTTTCTATGTGTTTTGAGTGTGAATTTCGATGGCTATCAAAGTAGCGGGAGACCAAAGAAACGGTGGATTGACTGTGTGAATGACGATATGGTTAGAAAGGGTGTGACTACGGAGATGACTAAGAGAAAAGTGTGGAAAAATTAAATGTTGCACCGACTCCAAATTAATTGGTTTATGGGCAGCAAGCTTGATGACAAACCACGTTCTGTGTAGACAGCTGTCAGTAGAAATTTTGTTGTCAGTGTGATTTTGATAGTTTGGGAAGAAAACTTTCTTTTCTGAAATAGTCTATATAAAAAAGGACCTAGACAAAGATCGTTAGAAACGAAAGACAAAATGACAGATTGTAGAAGGATTTCTACGGTGCGATGACAAAAATTAAGAAACGAAATTACACTTTTTATAGAAAGAGCTGTGTCTATTCTTCCTAGAAATAGAATGCGTCAAGCTAAGCCTGCGGGAGAATGATGATGTTTCTATGTGTGTTTAGGTATTGTATGTATTTTGCAAGGAATCACAACTTGTTATCAAATCAATATGCTAATAAATTCTCCTTTCATCGCTATGAAATTAATTAGCAGCATTGGAAGCCACGCGTTTTAATGATGTTAAGTAACGTAACAATATTCCAATATTAGCAAAACCTATTAAATGTAATACAATCATGATTTAATTAAGAAGTTGATGGAGATGGCAGAACTAATCTATATCTTTAGGATTATATCAATAAAAGCCACCTTTTGTGTTGGTCTGTGTGACCGCGTTGGTCTTTAAAACACGTAACAAATTTTAATGCAATTAAACGGAAATACAAAACCAAAGATACTTAGTTCAGGAATTAAAATTATTCTTTACTTTGTGTTATTTTCTCGAAGTCTGTTGTTTTTTTTTGTTGTGAGAATGATTTTACGCCAAACCTTCATGACCTACTCTCGTGTTGTTGTCGCAGCCATCTGGTTAAATTAGCCAGCTAATTAGACGCCTAGGCCGTTCATTAAACGCCGGCATCCAATTGGATTCCTAGGCCGACAGTTAATTGAACTAGAATCATTCAACGTTTAACATCTTGGCGTATTGGAAATCAGCTCTTTGAAGATGACTGACCAAGACTCAGCCAATTGATTCAAATTAATTTCAGATTTTTCACTGCGGCGCTAGTAGCCACCAAAAAAATATGGCGTAAATAGCGCAAACCGTGAATGTTTATTTTTCATTATTATGTGGAATTTTAAGTTTAATTATTTATTTAAAAACGATTCACTATTAGTAGTTACTTAGTGGTAGGTTTTAGTAAAAGTAGTCATACACACCCTGACCAAACTTCACAAATTCATCAATATCGTATTTAACTAAATGACTACACGACATTCAGCCATCTGGTTAAACGTTGCGCTCAAAGACTTGGCTAGTTGTCCTTTAATGAACGGTCTAGGCGTCCAATTATCTGGCTAATGTAACCAGATGGCTGTGTCGTCATTGTCACGACCAATGATACCGTAGCGAAAAGATTAGCTAGCTAGCAATAATGGTCAGGCTGGCGGGTACCTTCTACATATTCTCTTATAGGTACAAGGTTTTTTTTTTTTTGAGGATGGGATATCATCAAATAACTTCTCCCGCTCTGGGTGGAGCAGGAGGGCGTGTCAGACTTTTACTGACTAAAACCCACCCGTGTTCCCTCAGTTGCCTGTGTGCCAGGGGCGACGGTATCTCTTTCGAACAACCCGCACCCCTGGCAGACATCGGCCCTTGCGGACCCCACCCTTTGGTGCTGACATCTCTTTGAGGCGCGCGTGGAACACAACGCGCCGTCGACCCGGGCTTGGTCCTTACCGGACAGCGAGCTACCCATTACTCGCCGTCCGCAAGCCCGCGCCTACGGTGGCCGGGAATCAGCCTGGGATTCCCGACGCCCAGGGCTTCTCCCGCGGCGACTACGGCCGTGAGGGCGCATATACTGCCTCTCCCTCACGTGCGCCGCCTCCCTCTTCGCGAGCATTACTGCTTCGCAGAAGGAGGTGACGGCTAACCATTCCCTCTCGCTCCGTACCATGGCCTGCACCAGGGCCGGACGCGAGAGATCGCCGCCGCCGATCGCCTCTACGAGGACACGGCGGTGCTCCGCCCAAGCCGGGCAGACCGCCACCGTATGCTCCACCGTGTCCTCAGGGCGATCTTCGCAATGGAAGCACCCGGACGTTTCCTCCCGCCTTATACGAAACAGGAACCTCCCGAAACAACCGTGTCCGGTGAGGACCTGCGTCAGGCGGAAGGTGAGGACGCCATGCCGCCTCTTAAGCCACTCCTCAAAGAGGGGACTTACCGCCGCTATCGTGGCGTGCCCAGTAGGTACAAGGTGGCAGGGACATTGAAGCGCAACTTGTTAATAAGGACTTAATACATGATTCTGGAACATCAACGAAATTTTAACGCAGGGGCCATTGAAATCTTTCGGCGGTTAAAAAAAAATATTTCTTTTCTGTTACATACATTTTGACCTCACCCAACAGCGGATTTTTTAATAGCGACGGGTCTAGTCATATTCAAACACTGTAAGTATTATTTAGCACCATTTGCCATTATTGACCATTTTGTTAAGTTTCTAGGGCTCATTGACAGGCTTACACGGTCGCCCCATATCTATTAATTGTTACATTGTTAAAGCTAATTATTTTTAAGAGTACCTAAAGAGAGTAGGAGAGTAGGAGGGAGGGGGGTAGGAGAGTAGGAGTTGGAAGTAGCTTAATGTCCGTCAATTAAAAAATAAATTAAAGGTACAGGTAGAAGGGAAAGTATACCTACCTAATACAGTATTCTAGAATTTCTTAACGACAACATCTAATACCGTGTATGTAGTAACCAATTTTTTAATTTTTTTTATTATCAATACATCTTTGACATAATCCGTACATGCAGCAACATGTTATTGTTATGATGATAATTTTAATTGACATTTAATCATTGTTACGTAATTATGATGACGCTGAGGCCACTAAGGCCAAACATGACTGATCTTAAACTATAATGTAATTTAATAACTTGCATGCTCTGTATGTGTACTCATGTTTCCACAAATAAAGAATCTTGAATCTTAAGTAACTGTGGAGTTTCTTGCCGGATTTTGTCCATAGAAAACGACGTATTTGAACCGTGCACCTAGCTTCTGACGTTCCATAAGTGCACGTTCGTACGATCTTGTGTTGTCACTAAAGCATCGATCTGACGATATTGTAAGACTTAGACTAAACATATAAACAGACTATAACGTTCCCACTTAGGGACACAGTCCTCTTATCTGTGAAAGGGAAATACTGGGTTATAATCCGGTTTGTGGATGTCAATGTCTTCCAAATTTTGGTTCTAGAACATGTCAGTTTCATTACGAGGCTTTCCTTCACCGTTGTAATATCGCGTTACATTATACTACACGTGAAAGAAAATAAATACCTATAATAATAAAAAAAAAACAAACTAAAATTAATCAAAAATGGGCTACAACCTACATCCGTGGCGACTGACTTATCATGCAAGACTTATACGCAATAACAAAAACCGACCTTTTCTCCCAAAATCCCGCCAAATTAAAACTAAAACGCGCGACCCGAATTCAAATTTCGAACACCCCCCTGCACACAACTACAGAAACAAAAACACCAATGAACGGCGCGCATTTAAATTTGGAACGCAACTATAAAAGCGCAGGTATCGTCAACCTACGGTAAGAATTCTATTTTGCAAAAATATAGCGATAGTTATAGTACGTCCCAACCCCTTGCTCCAAGGAGGGGGCAGGAGCAGGAAATGGGGTTGAAGTAGCGGGGTGTTTCTGCGTCGGGCGGGGTGTCTCCTAAAAACGGTTAAGTAGCTCCCCCTACCCTCTATAACTATTTTATGCGGTCCCCTTAGAAAGACAGCGGAGATGGGGCCCCGCGATACGGTATAGGCGTAGTTAGGATGGGGGAAGTGAAATTTTAATATGTCTAGTCGGTTAAGAATTCATGGCGGATTTATAATTAAATGCCTAATTAGGGTATTACGTTGTTTTCATAATATGAGTCGCGTATGAATTTTAACTTGTCCGGTAATCTGGCTTTTTGTTTTCATGGGATGCCATAGCGTGGGTGGTCGTATTAAATTATTTATAAAAGTATCCAATTATTATGATTGCAACAAGTAAATGATAATAATTATGATATAAAATGTATGAACTATGTAATGAGAGCTGTAAAATGTCATGTCTACCTGTCTACCTTATCTGTTATCCATAACTTTATTAACGATAAAAAAATTGCCCAACTGACATGATTCAAACTATTTAAAAAAACATGAAAAATTACCTTATTTCCCATGCTTGGTTTGGGCCTCATACTGAGCACAGACACTTAGAGATATATTTTTCTCATCTTCACCACCGATCAATAAATTATCACAAAAAAATATTGTTATAGGTTTTACTCCAAAACAATTAACACAATAACTGACCCGCTCATTTTCATTAATTGAATATCACTCGAAAATACCATAAAATGATAAAAACTTGGCTCTTCTTCAACCACAGCTCTAACGTTCTTAACTATAAAATAACTACTGACAGGTTAGTAGTACAACCAAAACCCACTCCCTCAAACTATGAATAAGACATCTAATTTTTATTATTGACATTAAAAAAAACTTATTCATATGCCCAGAATTCACCTGTGTCACCCTATTTTTCCCATAAAACAGGTTGTAACTACTTGTTATCATCAAGTTCTTAAGAAATAACAATGTGATGAGTCCAAAAGATGACCAATTGAAAGAAAACTGGTTAAAGTTCAAATACGTGGGAACTTTGATGTAAAAAGCAATCTTGTTCAAAGTTAATTGTGATATTTATTGGGGTGTGATATAAAAAAAGGAAAGTTTTTGTGATTTGAAAAATAGTTATAAAAATAAGAATGTCAGTAAGTTGGAATTATTTTGTTAACTATTGTTTATTGTTCTAAAAAAAAAGCTTTTTTGTGAGGAAAACTAGAATTTTTATTTTTTTCACAAAAACATTGGTGTTTTTTTTTGTCAGAAACATAGTAAAGTAGATATGAGTACTTATTGAATTAATTACTAAAATAAATATTAGGTACGTCACTTATGAAAACAAAATACCTGCTACCTACTTAACGCTCATTATATTCTTAACTAACCTTGTTCATGTCACCCACGACATTTTATGTAGCATAATTATATAGATTATCACAAAAAAAGGCAAAGTATTACAATTAAAATAATTAAGATAATAAAATTCAAAAGCAGTCAGATAAGAAAATTCAAGAATACACAAACCCCTTAGGCTCAAAACATTTTCTCATAACCTCTCAATTCCCATGACCTTAAAAATCCTATAAACTGGAATTCAACAAAAGTTTTACCCAAATCGTGATAAAATAATATCTTCACTGAATCAAACCGGTATAAAATAAACTAGATTGACAAACAAGACAGGTTGGTCAAGAAATATTGAAAAGATACAATTTTTCAACATTAATTCCCACAGGGATATCCCAAGTCCCTAGTTTTTTCAAACCTGTCGTAACTATAAAGGGATGGTCAGATAGATACACAAATAAAAATTAAGATACGGATTGTAAAAAACAGGTTTTTGTTAAAGGGTGTGGAGCAGTCTTGGAGATTTCTTTGTGTTTTTTCTTGATAACAGTAGTTTTTTTTTGTATGACGAATAGTTAAAAAATACAGTCTTGATTTGTAATGAACTGGATACGTCGTCTTACATTGTGAATTAGTGGTATTCTACAAGAATTTAGCTGAAGGGCAAGTTGCAAAGTATTTTTTATTTGCGCAGTTATCACAAACTCTTTATTACAACTAGTTAAAAGTAGATACATGACGGATATTAAATTAAATAAGAAATAAGTAACGAAAATCATGAAAATTACAGCGAAAACGCACCCCACCAAATGTTTGCAGCTCCTGCCCGGCTGCTTATACTCATGTAAAAAGCAGCCAACGTCTAAGGCGCACGAAACGGAGAGAGGTGGGGGGAGGGGGAGTACCGCGGCTCATGTATACACCTGCGATGCACGTCTGTGTGCGTGCACCCGCTGTAAATGTGAGCTTATATTTTCATTTCAATAGTTTTTGCATTGCATCGGTGGGTGTAAGTCGCAAGTGTGTGCGTTAATACTGTATTGATTCAGCCTTAACAGCGGAGTTAGCAAGTTTATGATCTTTAAGATGCGTATTTTAGATATAAAACTTCCCAACCCGCTGGATAAATGTAGCCGTACCTAGGACCTTGTTTAAGTGGTTATAAATATCTGTTGTCTAACTTTGTAGTTTAGATTGTGATGAAATATTTAGGGATTTTAGGGTAAACTTGCTGTTATTTAATTGGGTATCTACTACGTTCTAGTAGTGACCATCTGTTCTATTTACAGGTTAGAGTTTAACGGGAATAGAAATCTGTATCTGACATCGGAGAAATAGATTCAATGATGTAAAATTGGAATTACAACTTTGGCGTCGGTATTATTTTGAAATAATGGTCTATAGGAGTTCATATTTAATGTAGAAATTGTTTTGTCGTTTTTCCAAGATGAGAAGAAATTAACTTCTATTTACGCAATTATAGAGATTGTGATAGCAATTATAGTAGTGTGTTTATGAATACAATAAGGCGAGTTATGCATAGTTTTATATAATGCATGGTTTGTCTAATATTTTTCTTCATATAATTATAAAAATGATGAGCAAAAATTTTGAGTTCTTATAATTTAAGGGTTAGGTAGATTCAGCTAAAAATAGCCAACATGAACACTGAACGAGTATTCAGTGTTCAGGTGCCGTAAGATATTAATATAATTCTTTAAGCTTTAAGTGTTTTGTAACCATGTTTTGTGTACAGCTAAACACATTTAGGTTTATAATAGAGAATATTCATAGGCTCAATGAAAAAAGAGAAAATTGTTAAATATCAATCTCCCGAGACTTTTACCAATTATATTGGAGTTGGCCTCTAATCGTACTGGATACAGCTGACTAGTGTGTTTGACATAGAACAACCGCCTATCTGACCTCCACAACCCAATACCACGTTAGTACGATACCTCTCGTGAAGAATGGTTGTCAGATGACTATAGTGGCGTAACTAGGGTAGGGCAGCCAGGGCAAGAGCCTTGGGCGCCTATCGAAGGGGGGCGCAAAAAGTCACCAATTTTTAATAAAAAAAATTTAAAAAAAACATCAATAAAACATTTCCTAAGTCACCAATTATTAATAAAAAAATTAAAAAAAAACATCAATAAACTATTTCATACTGTTACCTATAAGTATCTAAGAAATCTGACGAGCTACTTAAATATAATAAGCAGAACGAGGATGAAAGCGTATTTCCAAATCTGCCTATTTCTATCGATTTTTTAGCAAGTTGACATTAATACCTTCGTTATTGAAGGCTATAATTGGTCATGCGACCTAGCTTTGCTCAGTGTAGACCGAGAAGATAATTTACGAAGGGGCGCAAATGTGGTGCGTGCCCTAGGCGCCATTTTTTATTGGTACGCCCCTACAGATGACCCATAACGAGTGTAAAAAATCTACGAATAACAACAGCTTAGTGTGTTTTACAAAGCACAGGGTCTAGATACTCGGTATGTAATGGATGGTCATGCATCCACGAACCGACCGCGGCAAACGTAGCTTATCCTTCGATCGATCACTGCAGCTGTTATTATTTAGCCACGAGCTGGCGAGAAATTGTTAAGTATGTGTAAACAATATAATAATGAAAAAAAAACAGATGTTATAAATATTATCAATCATAGCTCTTCGAAAAAATATATTTCATAATCTTACCAATAAAATAGTAATATACGGAGAATAACGAGGGGAGCTTCTGGTAACCGCAACGCTCTAAGCGAAGATTGGTATCCTAGATTCAGATCAGGTGTCGGACTTAAAAGCTTCACGTAATTCGAGGCGGCTATCACAAAAGATCTGCCTGACGGCTGGTTCAGGCGTGATCTCCATAGTAAAAACTAACAATGATAGAAGGATTTTTTTAAATACTCTGTCAAAATCACTTCTTCTAAAATTTTGTAAAATAGACTTCAGTACCCTCCGGCAGTGAGCGGTATTAATAATAATTTAATTTTACAATTATGATATTTGTCATAACTAATAATAGAACCCGCAACCCAGAACTCAGAAGGTTAACACTTATTTCGCTGTATAATTTATTATTTTGTACAGAAAGATATTCCTGGTACCAAAAAAAAAAACACCAAAAAACCAACCTCTAGAATCCCAATGTTGACGACCTCTCACCGCACACCGGCGGAGTTTGAAAAACCGAGCGTCTAAGGAGGCGAGGGGCGTGGGGGGGCACTTATATTTTAAGATGGCTTCCGACCGAGCACGAATATCGACGCGCGTTCCCTCCGCCCGCGCCCCCCCTCGCCGCGCACTTACGCCGCGCTATTTCACTAGCACACTGATTTGTGGTGTAGTGCGCGCTTGACTTATATTGTTACATTTTTTAATAGGACACCCGAAATGTATGGAGTTTGAAAGTACGTAAACTTGAGTTGGTTATTGTTCTTAGTGGAATAGGTCGATACCAGCTGCATTAGTTCCCACTGCTGGGACACAAGCAGCCCTCCGCTTTTTGGTTCTAGGACCTACCACCTTCCTCAGAATGTTTTCTTACACCATGTTTGAGAGCAATGGTGATGAAATAATTTACACAAAGTAACGCGTCTGTCTGGGGTTCGAACAGGGTTTTATAAATGAAATTACATATTACAATAATTTAATATTTTTAATTAAACAATACCTCATGTTGTAATAAGTTTTATCCGTCATTATTATATAAAATACTTATAATAGTAATCATAGCCTGTAAAAGTGTGTTGATTATTATAAGTGTACCTTACTGTTACTGCGTACATTATTATAAAAGTGTGTTGATTATTATAAGTGTACCTTACTGTTACTGCGTACATTATTATAAGTGTACCTTACTGTTACTGCGTACATTATTATAAGTGTACCTTACTGTTACTGCGTACATTATTATAAGTGTACCTTACTGTTACTTTATTTTTAAGTTCTACAGCTGTATAATTTTATGCTAATAAATAATTATTCTAAACAAAAACAAACCTACACCGTTTTTTGAGAGCAATGGTGATGAAATAATTTACTCACAAGTAAAGCGTCCGTCTGGGTTCGAACTTACGAACTACAATTCGTAGGCCGCGGCCATGACCACTGAGCCAACACTAGTCGCTCCACTCTGTTGCATTGCAACATTACAATGTACTTGCATTGATTAAAAAGAATGTCTACGGAGTCTCTTTCCCGTTCTTCTCCATAGGAACCTAGTACCTATTACAGGTTTCATATAAAAAAAAACAGTGGCACTCCGGGAGTGTCGACAGAAGTGAAATCATGAACAATTACGGGTGTATTTTTTAAATCGTCTATACAGGATTTCACATTGAGTCCTTGGGTCCTGATTGCTCTCGGTAAAAAATAATAAACGAGCGATCGACTTCAGCCATTAAAAGCAACAGCACAGATTTTTACGATAAAAATACAAATGGAAAGAAAGAGATAAAAGAATTAGAATTTCCTAATGAAAGAGAGGGACTTTTCCAAAAGACATCAACGCGCGACTCTTTCATGTGGTCAAGCGTTCGGTGACGATGACACGAGTTCCATGATTTTTGTTCACCCAAAAAGTCCTCAACGCGCCTAAAGATTTATTCACTTCAAAAATAAACGCTTTCAGTTTGGACACCATACATTTAGATGCCAGTTGGGGCTTGTGACTAAGTAATAACAGCCGCGCGACTCGATCGATCAGGTTAAGTTACGTTTGCCGCGGTTGGTCCGCGGATGAGTGACCATCTTTACTTGTCAAGACCCCTCCGTGCCTCGGAAAGCATGTCTTTTTCTTTTCCATTCTCTATTAGTCGTCATCTCCGTAGTCACACCCTTTCTAATCATATCATCATTCACACAGTTCATCCATCGTTTCTTTGGTCTCCCCCTACTCTTACTACTTAAGTACTACAATATAGCCATCGACATTCATACTAAAAACTTTCCTCACGACATTTTCCTCATTCCTACGCACCACATGCTCATACCATGCCAACAGATTTCCACACAACTTTTCAGTCTTAAGCAACAACTATTCTTTTATGAAAAATAAAAGAAAACGTATTCGCAATATTTACTAAAACCTAAATCACTACAATAGTATCTAAAATATCTTAAACAAAAATTATTGTAATCTAAAATTAAACCTATTAAAAAAGTCTAAAAATTTATGCCAAACCTTAAAATAAAATGAAATAATATTATAAGAAGCCAGAAAGTCTGACATCCAATCTTACCAAGAGGCATTAGGTCCATGTATTTACTGATAATCAGCTGCAGATATGCAGCTGCAGCTGCGATTGGAATAAAACCTAACCCCAATATAGACGGGAATTGGCTAGGTAAATGATGATCAGTACGATTTATAGCATAGTAAATGCAACATCGAACGTAATAAAAAAAACAACATGAATAAACCCACTAACTTTAAAATATTTAAAATGGAAAACTAGAAAAATTGCTTTTATTTGTCGGCAATTTTTGAACTTTGAGGCTTTCTTTTCGGTGGAGCAACTGAAATTCTTCTGAAACCACTAAGAATACGATCAATCTCTTTGAATTCTTTACAAGCTGCTGGCATAAAGTTGCCTTCAATCACGACTTTGATTAAGCCTATAGGAGTTTTGTTTAGAGACTTCTGGTTTGTCAAAACTTCATGCAATTTCTTAAGACTAACATACGAAAGATTATTGTAAGCAAAATTCAAATAACACAAGATATTGTTACCATTAGAATACACCACAGAATCTTTTGTTTTAGTGTTATTCGGAGAGAAAGGCTCATTAAACAATCCCAGCTTTTTATTAGCCAAACATTCAGCTTTCTCGAGTGTAATTTGGGCTTCAACTCCTGTTTCTACAGGTAGCTTCTCCTTTAAAACATGATGCAGAGAAGTTTCAATTTTACCCTTCTTAGTTATCTTCTTTTTAGGGGTTTTATCAAGTTTAGCAGCTTGGAGCTCTATAATCAAATTATTTATTAAATTATTTTTCTTTTTTAAGAAAGCCGTGTATCTGGCTCTACTCTCTATTAGTTCTTGGGGCTGCAAAGGAAATTCGTGTAATGTGTCGAGAATCCTCATACCTCCTTCATCTGTTATCATATTGCCCGCTAAGTTCAAGTAACTGAGTTTCCTGTTTGTACGCAACATATCTGCTATATACTTCGCACCGACATCTGTAATTCTGTTAGTTGATAAGTTTAAAGCAGACAATGCTTTCGATGCTGGACATGGTTCTTTTAACTGATCCACAATCGTTTTTACAACGTCATCATTTAACATGCATTTCGCCAAAGACAGATGTTTTAAATTAGTGTTCGTTAACAGTAAGTAATAGTTAGCTTCTTTAAGATATGTATTATCAAGACATAATTCCGTTATATGTGAATTGGGTAGAAACTTGGATAATTCATATAAAGACTCCTTGCGCAAGCCGCTGTTGATGATTATTGAAGACAAATGTTTTTGGTACGGTATAGCTAGTGAGACACTTTTCATGACCTGCCTTGTTATATCCTTATTCTGGAGAAACTTCAGCTGCACTAAGCATTCATGGCTGTCGTAAACTGTTTCGATCTTAACGGTATATTCGGTGTCGAAAAAAACTGATTTGCTGAGTGAGCCATCGTCATCAAAATCAATTACGGACGGGAGCCTTGATGCTTTTCGTTTTGTTTTCTTACTCCGTGTTGCAGCACTCGCGTACATTCCTATTGAATTTATAGATTTATATAAATTACACTGTTCAAACTGTTTCTGTTTAAAAATTAGACGAATTACGACGAAATACTTAATTTAAATAAATAAAATACATTAGGAATATTATTGAAATGCTGAGTTGAAATGTGACAAAGATCTACAAAGCAGATTTTTTTTCTTAAACTCAATGTGCCGTATACAAAAGTAACGTATTTTAAGGCAATAATATTCAATTTTAAATGCATAAAGTAATGCTATGGTCAGCACGTTTTTCTTAATAGTAATAGTTTACTTAAAAAAAAATAAGTTTTGGTCATTGTATTTTGCTTTTAACTCAATATTCATAATGGGGTGCATGAAGTCTTGCGTTAATTAAGATACATGTTATATATTTACCTAACTGGATGCTAAATAAACTAACTCACTATTAAAATATGTATAATAATATAACCTAACTAAAACTATTATTAGATTTATTGAAGAAGAGAGTCTACTTACTATGGGTAGCCCTAATAACGATAACATCAACATCCACGGCGAGTTCTCTGCAAATCCATGGTAGAAAATGATCAAAGTCGGTCGGTTTTGGTTGTATATTTTTCCTAGGATCTTCAATGTCGACTGGTTCCATGTGATTGGCAATTTAGAACTTTTTACAGTGTAAATATTATTTTATCGAAAAATACAATTCAAAATAACGAAAACAGTAAGATTAATCTCTCGGTAGAAAGTATAGGTATTTTTTTGCAAATTGTGATTTATGATGCTCCGTAAATTATTGAATACAGAAAATGACAGAACCATGTCAAAAAAGAAGAATGTTTCTTTTCCTATATTTGTGGTTTCTTTAATGGTGTTTTTCTTACCAGCCTGCACTGTCCTCCCTCTTTCCATCTATCGCGAGTCCACGTGTCCTCTTCCTTCTTTTGACAAAGCTTATCCAGCTCGTCCCGCCATTTTCTACGTAGCGTACCGCGACAACGCCTCACTGTCTTAGGCACTAGAGGCTTAGGTTGTTCGAAAGAGATACGCGGCCCCTGGCACACAGGCAACTGAGGGAACACGGGTGGGTTTTAGTCAGTAAAAGTCTGATACGCCTGCTCCACCCAGAGCGGGAGAAGTTACTTGATGATTTCCCACCCAAAAAAAAAGGTTTAATTGCATGAATGGCTTCCATTTGGACAGTTCAACAACATTCTTTGCGTTATATACGTTGTTAGACAGACAATAATTATGAAGGTATGGGTTAGCTATTATCCTTCAAAATTATTCAGACTCTGATTGATACTTTTTACGCAAGTAGGGTGCTGTACTGATATTTTTGTTTACGGAATAAAAGTTTGATAACCCAACCAGTGGTACTCAGCGTTTCTTCTCCACATTTATTATGCGCACAGGCAAAGTATGGAACTTTTTGCCTTCGTCTGTGTTCCCTTCCACATTTCACAGCGGGCCCATTGAGTAATAAAAAACTACAGTTGCGAGCATGATTTAAATAGTTTGAAGAAATAAAGATTACTCTCAGTCGAGCGTACAGAGCAGTCGTTGATGATTTTAAAAAGTTATTAAATTGTCATCAAACAACCCATTCCAAATCTTAGCAAGATCAGAATTTTTAGGGGTCCGTCCTAAAGACAAAACGGAAGCATTACAGGATCACTCTTGTGTCTGTCTGTCTTGATTGAAAACGATACCCACGATGAGAAAGAATCATGGCCATATTGGACTAAGAAAAACAGAAATTCGTCGCAAGATGAGACTGTCAACAAAATGTGGTACATTTTCAATGTAATTATTAGTTATCATTCGTTTATTTTAAGCTGGGGAAGTATAAATTTAATCAACTTTATAAATATAACTTTCCTTACCACGCACGCCTTTTTTACTTTGGAAAGCAGTATAAAATGTTGATTTTGAACGCAATTGTAATTAAGGACGTTACTAGAGAAGTCCATAATTTTACTCAGATCTAAATCGATTATATGTTTTAATCGAAGTGAAATCCCAGGAAATGTAAACTGTTTAAAAGTAATTATTTTGCAACTTTAAAGTCGCTAGATAAGATAAAATAAGATTTATTTATTTGTCTAAACATTGTATACATACAAGAGCATGCAACATATTAGATAGATCGTTTGAATCCATTCATGTTTAGCCGTTAATATCGGCGTACAAATATTTCAATTAAAAAGAATTACCAATAAGAAAAATCCAAAAAATACCTGAATAGGCACTTACATAGTTTATAATTTAGAAACTTAACAATTAGAAATTATTTTATGCTATTGTCGCTACTTTAAATATTATCATTTATTGGTCTTTTCAACAAGTTTATGGCTGAACAAAACACAGAACATTTAAATCACAATTTTACAATAGAAAAAAAGGCATCGCGACTGAGAGTCGTGGAGGATCACTATATCACGTCCATTATCGCTCTCGTCACTGTTATTCCCCGATCAATAATAATGCCAATATTTTGATCCAGCCTGTCCCCAATGATAGCTGTCCCCCTATCAGTGACGCCCTGAGCCGAGGCCCGTACCACACAGGGGGTGCCCTCAGCGTGCAGTCGCTTAGTTTGTAATTTATTTTAGTTTGTAAGCCCTGGCTGGAGGCGTTAAGTTAATTCTTAATGGCAGCCCCAGGAAAGCCCGGTTGAGCAGTCACGGCCTCTCAAGGCCAACTGCGAGATCCCCAAAAAAAAAATTCGTTACTGTAGTCTCTCTCGGCACACCACCTGCGCTAGCGGCGATGTGCGCGGGCGGCGGAGGATGGGGGGGGCGGTATGGCACTGCGTAATAACAACATCGTATCTACCATGACCATAGAAAACCCGTGCTATACATCTAAAAATCGATACTGCATGAATGGATCGATTACGTGACATCCCCCTATTTTTGACAGGGGATATGCTTAAACAAAAGATTGATAATCAGTCTATGACAGTTTTGCGTTTTTGGCGCAGACCGTGTTGTAGTTTTGGCGAATATACCCTCCTCTATGTTTGGTGACGATTCTGTGTTCTGTGCGATGTTGTGTTAGCATAATCAGCCTACAATGTTCCCACTGCTGGGACACAGGCCTCTTCTCTGTGAGAGAGAGTAGGCCGTAATCATAGACAGAGAATAGACTGAGCGTTTTCCTAACAAAAGTGACCACTCCCTAGAAAGAGACAAAGCGACTGTGCGGCCCGGTGCGGCCAATACCTGTCTCTTTGCTGCAAGCCTGTAATAATATACTAGAAAGAGACAACTTCTGCCGTACATTTGCTTTGTTCTCTCGTACACGGTCTGTATTCACTGCACAACTGAATACGGAACCCGCAGTCCATTCTATGTCTATGGCCATAATCCGTAATCTACCATGCAGACCAGACCTGACCAGACCCAGTGCGGGTTGGTAGATGTCACATGTCGATTTTTTCTTTTTTTCGATTTTTTTGTTCTAGGGCATGCCGGTTTCCTCACGTGTTTTCTTTCACGGTTTGAGATCAGTGGTGATGAAATAATTTACACGGTTTGAACCTACACCCTAAGTCACGGCCGTTACCACTTTGCCACCACTGCTCCCTTGCGCTGCCGATATAGGGTTATTTTCCTGAATTAGTTGATATTTTGCATTGCTTTTGGACGCAAATTGGATCTTCTACTCTGGTTGACTTGGCTTTCGTATACTGGGTGAAATTGAAAACATGCGACAAACCGAAATGGGAGATTGTACTCATCATTATGAACAACTTTTACTAAGGGACCAAAGATGCAATCGCGAAAAAAAAAACATCTGTACCCTACATTTATGTTCGCATGACTCGTCAAAATGTAGGGAACAGCTGTTTTTTTTTTGCGATTGCATCTTTGGTCCCTTAGTAAAAGTTGTTCATAATGATGAGTACAATCTCCCATTTCGGTTTGTCGCATGTTTTCAATTTCAACCTGTATTGCACTTGGAATTGCATCACGTTTTGGATGTTCTATTGGAAGTGGCAAAATGTCTTCCATTCTGTGTGTTATAGGCATATTGGGAGGAAACTGTGTTATGTAAATATCAATAATGACATATCTGGGTTAGCCGGCATTAGTCGACTGTTTTTATACAACGATGAGAAAACGATGCGCCTCCCTGGTGCGCCGCGTGCGGGCCAGCCCCAACCTTATTTTGCGCTGTGTGGCAAGCAGGCTAGATTGTTTATATGTGGGTCGCTGCTGCAAGCTTTCCAACTCGGTGTTACGCGTGTGGCAGTGATTCACATGTATTCATGGTTTTAGGTTAAGTGATTAGAATAGGAATACTAACATAGGGGTAAGGAATATTGTTACTAACAAATTTGAGTCATGTTACTTGCTGAATAAAGATATTATTAGGGAATATTGCTGTAATTGTCTTGATGAGCGACCAACACTAGGATGTTGTACTCATGTAATGACCATAGTTTGGCACGCCACGATAGCGGCGGTAAGTTCATTCTTTGAGGAGTGGCTTGAGAGGCGGCACGGCGTCCTCACCTTCCGCCTGACGCAGGTCTTCACCGGACACGGTTAATTCGGGAGGTTCCTGTTTCGGATAAGGCGGGAGGAAACGCCCGGGTGTTTCCACTGTGGAGATCGCCCTGAGGACACGGTGGAGCATACGTTGGAGGTCTGCCCAGCTTGGGCGGAGCACCGCCGTGTCCTCGTGGAGGCGATCGGGGGCGGCGATCTCTCGCATCCGGCCCTGGTCCAGGCCATGGTACGGAGCGAGAGTGCATGGGTAGCCGTCACCTCCTTCTGCGAAGCAGTAATGCTCGCGAAGAGGGAGGCGGCGCACGTGAGGGAGATTCAGTATATGTGCCCTCACGGCCGTAGTCGCCCCGGGAGACGCCCTGGGCATTGAGAATCCCAGACTGATTCCCGGCCACCGTAGGCGCGGGTTTGCGGACGGCGAGTAATGGGTAGCTCGCTGTCCGGTAAGGACCAATCCCGGGTCGACTACGCGTTGTGTTCCACGCGCGCCTCAAAGAGTTGTCAGCATCAACTGGTGGGGTCCGCAAGGGCCGATGCCTGCCAGGGGTGCGAGTTGTTCTAAAGAGATACCGCGGCTCCTGGCACACAGGCAACTGAGAGAACACGGGTGGGTTTTAGTCACTAAAAGTCTGACACGCCCTCCGGCTCCAACCAGAGCGGGAGAAGTTATTTGATGATATCCCACCCAAAAAAAAAAAACATGTTAAGAGAGTTTTAATCTATAATATAATATCTATATATAATAATCTTACCGCAACTTTAAAATAAATGGACTAAGTCCAACGATATGTTATTAAATAGGTAAGTCTTAACAAAAATATATTATAGGTAAACAAAATCGTGAAAGATAATACTAATAATTGACATCAGAATAAAAAAAAAGTAACTTTCAATTTTAAAATTTTAAGGGCTGATTCTTCAATAGTAATTCAAGTAACTTTTAACTGAGGCATAAATATTGCGGTTTGGCAGCTTTTGTATAGAAAATATGTCCAACTATCAGATTTATTGGTCCGATAAAAGGTATCTGACTATTGAAAAATCAGCCCTAAAATAAATGAAAAATGCTTTCATTTTTAACTTAAGGCTTTCTTTTAATTGCAGTTTGTTGTCCTTGTCTTTTTAAACCACCTCCACCTGACCCAAGAAGACGATCAATCTCGTCATATTCTTTACAAGCTACTGGCATTAAGTTACCTTCAATCACAACTTTGATCAAACCCGTACTAGTTCTGTGAAGAGACATCTGGATTGATAAAACTTCATGCAATTTCTTGAGACTGGCATAAGTAAGGTTGTTGTAAGCAATATTCAAATAGCACAAGTTATAATTACCGAAACAATACACTACACCATCTTGTACTTTAGTGTATTTAGGAGAGAAAGGCTCATTGAACAATCCCAGTATTTTATTAGCCGCATTTTCATTTTTTCCTTTCATGTTTTGGGCCTCATTGGTTATATGTATTAGCTGCTTTTGCGAATTGAAATATGGCATAGATTGAGCGTCTAGCTTAGCTTTTTTCATCCCCTTCTTTTTATGGCTTTTATCAAATTTAGGAATGTGGCGCTTTGTTATCAATGTTCCCATTATAGTATTTCTTTGTTTTAGGTAAGCCACCTGTCTTGTTCTACTTTCTAATAATTCTTGGGCATGCAACGGAAATTCATGTAATGTGTCGAGAATCCTCATACCTCCTTCATCTGTTATCATATTGTCCGCTAAGTTCAAGTAACTGAGTTTCCTGTTTGTTCGCAACATATCTGCTATATACTTCGCACCGACATCTGTAATTCTGTTAGTTGATAAGTTTAGAGCAGACAATGCTTTCGATGCTGGAAATGGTTCTTTTAACTGATCCGCAATCGTTTTTACAACGTCATCATTTAACATGCATTTCGCCAAAGACAGATGTTTTAAATTAGTGTTCGCTAACAGTAAGTAATAGTTAGCTTCTTTGAGATGTGTACTATCAAGACATAATTCCGTTATATGTGAATTGGGTAGTAACTTGGATATTTCATATAAAGATTCCATGCACAAGCCGCTGTTGATGGTAATTGAAGTCAAATTTGGTTGGTAGGGAATAGTGAGTGCGATTGTTTTTATGACCTTCCTTGGTATAACCTTGTTGTTTAGAAACTTCAGCTGCACTAAGTTTTCATTGACATCGTAAACAGTTTCTATCATGACTATATTTTCGGTGGACATCTCTGATTTGTCGAATGAGGAACTTTTTAACGTGTCATCCCCTACACTGCGAGGTGACGGTGGTTTTGGCGGTTGTTTTTTCAATTTCGGTATACTTTTCATCTTCGAACTTACATGACTCAGGTACGCGTCTGTTGAGTTTTTATTTAATTATGAATACTTACGCTGTATCTTTGTCGTCGTCCACACGAACGTAATTAGATCGCGGGGTAATTTTTTCATACACTGGAACTTCACCACACTGCTTAGCGCGAGTTGATAATCGAACCGAGTGCATTCCAACGCGTCGAAAATGAACACGCGATTTTATTACGTCCGTGGAACATGGGCTTACTTTTTTATCTTATACTTTCATTCGAGATAAAATTAGACAAATAACGACGAAATAATCACAATTTTCACCTTATACAGGGTGCGTTTTTGAGAAAAGGCAGTAAGAGCAGAGTACCTTAAACAGGATGGTGATGAAACCATCGCTTCACCCGCATGGAGGTCGAAAATTACGGAACGTACTACCGGGATAAAAAGTTATCCTATATATTAATCCAGGTTATAAACTATCTGTGTGCTAAATTTCATTCAAATCCGATCCGTGGTTTTGCGTGATTGAGTAACATACATTCAAACATCTAAACATACAAACTTTCACATTTATAATATTAGTAGGACGTAGGATGGACGTCACGAACATCTATTTGACCATCCAAATAACGTTATTCGTCTGACGTTTATTGAAAAATAATGCCTACTTACTCTGAGCGGCCCTAGTAACGACAACATCACAAGCAATGGACAAGGAGAATTCTTTGCAAGCCCATGGTAGAAAAATATCAAACTCTGTTGGCTTTGGATGGTGATGTTTCATTGGAATATCAATGGTGGTTGGAGCGACGGTGCGATGCATTTAGAAATTGTTACAGAAAAAATATTTGTCGAAAAATACAAGTCAAATTATCGAAAAGTTATTGCATATAGTCGTGATTATCAACTATAAATGACAGAATAGTGTCAAAAAGAAGAATGTATTTTTTTTCAAATGTGATGTATTTAATGGTTGTCTGTATCAAAAAAATGCCATGAGCATGGTTCAAAAAGTTTCAAGTCCCTATGTAGGTTACATATCAGCATGTCCAATGTACAGTCAGTAATAAAAATCCATTCTTCTTTTATAAAGTGATTTTACTTTATTTTTGAAGCGTCAGTGGCTTTTATGGTTTTTGAGGGTGCCAAAGTGAAGTCAAAATAAATTTTGAGTATTTTAAAGACAGAGTTACCGACGGAACATTCGAAGTAAAAAAAAAAGTCAAAGTAAGTCGGGGAGTCCCCGACCTCGAACGTTTTTTACAGTGTTACCGCACACGACGCACGTGATCGAATCACGAATGAAGAGATCCTCGGGAGAACCAAGATAGTTAACCGACCTAGCCTGAAGAATTTCCAAACATAAATGGCAGTGGGCAGGACACATTAGTAACAGAGCAGATGTCCGGTGGGGCCAAAAGTTTCAGGAGTGGCAACCGCGACCCGGAAGACGGAGCGGAGCGATGACTTTGTGAAGGCCGCAAGAATCCACTGGATGCGGGAAGCACAGAACCTGTGTGAAGTGGCGTAGCTTGCGGAGGACTCCTATGTCCAGCAGTGGAATCTTTCGACTGAAATGATGATGATGATGATGAGGAATATTGTGAGTTTTCTTCTAATATCCCTACCATTATTCACACACTTCATAAAACTGTGAAGAAAATTCACACTATAACTACTGCAAGCGTAGTGACCACCATAGAAACGGGTTTTGTCGACGGAAGAATATTTCTACCGTCGTTGATGTTAAAACTGAAGCGAAGAAATGGTTCAATTAACTAGTATCTCGACAAAAGTCTACGATGTCATGACAACCATTTTTTCTCTACTTGGGGTTTTTTTTACAGAATTATAATCATTTAAATTATCACTACAACCAACCCTCTAAGTTCCAGTTGCTATTTTTTTTTTGAGTGTGGGAAATCTTCAATAACACGCCCTGCGTGTCAGACTTTTACTGACTAAAACCCACCCGTGTCCCCTCAGTTGTCTGTGTGCCAGGGGCGACGGTATCTCTTTCGAACAACCCGCACCCCTGGCAGGCATCGGTCCTTGCAAACCCCACCAGTTCGGCCCACCAGGACACATGGCACGCCGTGGCCACCCCAGGAGTCAAGTAGCATAAGGGCCCCAGACGACCCCGTGTCTGACACCCTTGGTCCCCCAGTGACGAGTCAGCGCAGTGGCCCCGCCGCCTACCACTTTTCGGCCGCAGGGGATAGGAAGAGCGGCCAACGCTATACCGACACTCCTCTTCCCCTGCGGCCCCACCGCGTCCACCATCAAACGGTGGCGGCCCCGTCCACGCCACGGAAGGGAAGAGCGCTACTCAGAAGTACCGGCACTCTTCCCCCGCCGCAGCCTGTAACCCTCAGCCGTGATGCCACCCATTCGACATCGCGGCCCGCCTCAGTTGCGATGCACCTCACCGCAACCTACTTTTTGGCCGCTACGTTGTCGGCTTGGAGGAAAAAGCCCTGACGAACGGCCCCACCTTGGGGTTTCTCTTCGCTTCACCGTGGAAGGGTGACCACAACTACTGAGCCCCCCGCAACGAAAATGCGGGAACCCATTGGGGGGGAAGTTCCAGTGGTGCAGGTTGTTCGAAAGAGATATCGTGGCACCTGGCACACAGGCAACTGAAGGAACACGGGTGGGTTTTAGTTAGAAAAAGTCTGACACGGCCGCCCGCTCCACCCAGAGCGGTAGAAGTTATTTGATGATTTTCCACCCTCAGAAAAAACCCCTAGAAGATTTAATCTCTGTACTCTTTCGGCATACTCAAATGGACTCAGACTGAACTCGACACCCTGGATCAACGGGACCGTACACTGCTGACTGCAAACCGGATGCATCACCCACGATCATCGGTGATGAGACTGAACATCCCGCGGAAGTGCTTTTTAAATACGAAGACCCTCCACAACCGCGAGGTGTGCAGTCTCAGGGAATATTTTTTAAAAGCCGAAATGGGTATGCACCGTGATGTGGTCGCAGTGGACAAGGGGCTCACCCCGTTGTCCATGGCTAAAGAGAACTGGCGCAAACCTGTAATACTAACTATCGATGACCGCAAGGAAGTATGGCAAAACAAGGAGCTTCACGGGCGCTTCTATCGGGCTCTCCATGAACCCGGTGTAGATTTCATAGCGTCCGTATCCTGGCTACGTTTCGGTGATCTTTTCGAGGAAACTGAAGGTTTCGTCTGTGCAATTATGGACGAAGTTATCTTGACGAATAACTATCGGAGACATATTATGAAGGACGGGACGGTTGACGTGTGTCGGGCATGTCACCGTCCGGGTGAGTCCATCAGACATATTATCTCTGGTTGTTCTCTTCTGGCTAACGGCGAGTACTTGCACAGGCATAACCAAGTAGCCAGGATTATTCACCAGCAACTTGCTTTACAATATAAACTTGTGAATTCTGAGGTACCGTATTACAAGTAAGAGCCCGACCCAGTTCTCGAAAATGACCATGTCACGTTGTACCGAGACCGGTGTATTATTACTGACAGGACTATTGTAGCCAATAAGCTTGATATAGTGGTGATATACCGGTTAGCGCGCCGCGCATTGATAATCGATGTTACCATTCCACATGACGGGAACCTCGTGAAAGCTGAGAAAGAGAAACAGATTAAATATCTCGACTTAGCACACGAGGTTGTTGACATGTGGAATGTGAACTCGGCTGTCATTGTACCGATTTTCGTATCAGCCAATGGACTACTGGCCGACAGCCTCGATCAACATCTCTCGAGGCTCTCGCTAGGCGGTTGGATCAAAGGCCTGATTCAGAAGGCAGTACTCCTCGATACGGCTCGCATCGTGAGGAGGTTTCTGTCTCTGGAGCCCTAACTACCGGTAGCTTGGACCCTGCTCCCGATACCGGCGGATCTCTATTTTATATATTTTTAAATGTTTTTTTAAATCTTTGTTTGTAAAAATATTTAATAATGTATTATAATAAGAAGCAAAGTGAATAAACGAATAATAATATGGCAACACTGATACGTCACACACGTCAATTTTTTTTCATATTTCCTATTTTCTGTTTCTATTCATTCTCGTGAACCCGAAGTACAAAAATCACAACGAAACATTTAGTATTGACGGTTGTTTCGAATCTGGAGGGTAGACTTCTTCAACTGGTTTTTGACCACTAGTCGACGGCTGTAGGGCAACAGCAGAATCGATCTGGAATCCTGGAATTTGGATTAGGAAATGCATTGTAGAATACATATTTCCCGTAATAGTGGGTAATAATTTATGGAAAAGTTGGCAACACCAAAATTCTTAGGTTAGAATTTGATAATTGTTAATTTTGTGCATTTTATTGATGAATTTACGTCTAGGGTACATTATACACAATGTATGAGCACAATAAAATGTTATTGATAGCCTAGTTACAGATAAAAAGTGCTATACTTACGAATGAAAGGACAAGTCTGGCATTTTCGTTCCACTATCACTTTTATACCTTAAAAACGCTACACCACACCATGTTTTTTTTTTAATAGTTGAAATAAAAAAGTAGGCTTAACGAAAAATGTCGCTAAACTAGAAAATGTGAATGCGGAACTTATGCGGAAGATGGGGATTTATTGGAATCTATTGACCCGGCCAATAGAGACTTCTTGAAAAAAAAATTGAACCCCGCTTCCAGTGGTAGAAAATATTCACGAGCTTTACGCAAATTCACTATTTGCTTGCAGTTTATAAGGTTTTGAAAAAAGGTTTAGTACCCAAGCAAAAAATTATAAATATTCATACGAAGCTTGTTTTAAGGACAATAACGTGTAAAATCAATAAAAGCTAATTAAAAATAAACATTTTGTATTATTTACTCACAAAGCCAGATACTACTATCACATAAGAAATGGTACTTATTTAGAATCACATCCTCATCCATCGTCACTCTCTCCTGCTCTCAACGTTGGGTTCAGGAGCATGTCTCCATCTATACATCACATGCCTATACCAATGATAATCGATTTATCAGTGTCACTTTTAGGCTTTCTCTTGTTTTCCACTTTCACAAATTGTGGGGTAATTCTTTCCTCGCACGGTAACCCTAAATATGTGATGTAATTATTTTTTGTCTCTTTCTGCGACACGCTTTGCAGGCGTCTATAGCATTCTCTGTCTACGGCCTTAAGTCTATTATACAGAAAAGGACCTAAAAACACATAAAATCGATTAGCAAACGCATGTCTAGTTTGAGGTTTTATGCAAACTAAATCCTTTTTTCTCTTGTCGGAAGGTACTGGGTTTAAAGGAAGTGCAGTGTGCTGGTGTAGTACTATGCTTCGAATGGATAATTGCCGAACTATTAGTACATTACATGCAATGTAGAGCTGGTGCGTAGGAAATCTAAAATGGCAAAAGGTTTACCTTTAAAATTGCTCTTTAAGCACGCTCTAGAGGGAGTAAAATTGTTTTTGCTGCACCACCCCATGAAGTTATGCAATAACTAAGAATGGATTGACACAAAGCTAAATAAACCTGTTTAATTAATTAATAGTCGGCTATGTTCCGTAAATTCTTGAAAACATTTATTAATTTGCGCACTCTAGTACATAGTAAATCGATATGTTTACGGAAATTTAGATTCGAGGTTGCAATAAACAAAGAAAAAGTATTTGTATTTTTTTTATTAAACATGAAATAGAACAATAGTTAAACAACTGTATAGCTACTAGTAGTAGTAGTATGTTTATTAAACGCAACATTAAATAAAATGTTTAAGAATAGAAAAAATAGTATTTAAAATCATGTATGGTTTCAAAATAATTAATTGGCGAGAGAAATGTAAAGAGCCATCAGAAAAATAATATATAAAATACTTTAATACGAATAGAAAACTGAAATAAGTAATGCTTTTATTTGGTGCTTGGTCTTGTACTGATCTTCCTTTTCAATGGAGGTGCTGATTCTTTCAAGATGTCACCTACATGTGAGTTAAGAAGCTGATCAATCTCTCGATATATTTTACAAGCCACAGGCATTAAGTTACCTTCAATCACGACTTTGATCAAACCCCTAGGAGTTCTGTTAAGTGACTTCTGAATTGATAAAACTTCATGCAGTTTCTTGAGACTATTATAGGTAAGGTTGTTGTAAGCAACATTTAAATAGCACAAGGTATTATTACCGATACAATGCACTACATCATCTTGTGATTTAATATTATTTTGAGAAAAAGGGTCAATAAACAATCCCATCGTAATTGCGGCCAAACTTGCGGCTTTTTCTTCTATAAGGTGGGGGTCGTCGCTATCTCTATGCGTCTTCTGCGAAGGCAAATCTTGAAGATACTGACTTTCCAGCTTACCTCTCTTCAACAGTTTCTTTTTATTCAGATTTTTATTCAATGCTTCAGTTTGGAGCTCTATAATATATGTGTCTCTTAAAGCTTTTCTTTTTTTTAAGTAACCCACATATCTGGCTTTACTTTCTAGTAGTTCTTGGGTATGCAGAGGAAATTCATGTAATATTTCGAGAATCCTCATACCTCCTTCATCTGTTATCATATTGCCCGCTACGTTCAAGTAACTGAGTTTTCTGTTTGTTCGCAACATATCTGCTATATATTTTGCACCAACATCTGTAATTCTATTACTTGATAAGTTTAATGCAGACAATATTCTCGATGCGGGACATGGGTATTTTAATTGATCCGCAATCATTTGTACAACGGCATCGTTTATCATACATTTCGCCAAAGAGAGATGTTTTAACTTACTATTCGTTAACAACGTGTGGTAGTTAGCTTGGCTGATAAAGGTATTGTCAAGACATAAGTCCGTTATAGTAGAATTGGGTAGAAAATTGGATATTTCATATAAAGATTCCATGCACAAGCCACTGTTGATGGTAATTGAAGTCAAATATTTTTGGTACGGTAGGGTTAGCGCCATTATTTGCATGAACCTCCTTGGTAGATCCTTGTTCTTGAGAAGCTTTAGCTGCACTAAGTTTTCACTGTCATTATAAAATGTTTCTACCACTATTTTATTTGTGTTGCTTGTCACAGCCATTTCGTTTAATGAACTATCTAAGACATCTTCTGAATCACTTATTGTCGGTACTACCGACGGTTTTCTTCTTGTTTTATGAGCTGTTTTCTTCTTCGTATCCACATGACTCACGTACGTTTCTGTAGAATTAATAAATGTTGTAATTATAATTACTTTGCTTTGTCGATATACATAGATGGATCTGTGCGTGTGAGTGTAATTTTACACATGATATACGCGCCAGTAGAGATCTTTGCGCGTCACAATGTTGTATGTCTAATGTTATCCGATTTATTAAAGAGCACCATCGACTTACTTTGAACAGCTCTGGTAACGAAGACATCAGTTTCGATGCAGTATTCTTTGCAAGCCCATGGTAGAAACGCCTCAAAATCGGTTGGCTTTGGCTGAAATATCTTGCACATCGTCGAAAACGAACGCTCGTCGGTAAAACTGGATGCATTGTCCATTTTAAAATAGTTACAGGACAAGTAAATATCAAAAGTATAAATAAAATCAAAAAGTTATTACAAATCAATACTAAAAATCATTCATAGAACGATTTCTATGAATGACAGAACTATGTCAAAAAGAAGAATGTTATTTTGTCTTATAATTGTTTTTTTTTTAAGTTTTCTAATAGGAAAATCGGAGTGAGTATGGTTTAAAAAGTTTTAAGTAAGTAGGTTTGAAAGAAGTGGTGGGCCAGTGCTATTATTGGCGCCGACTTATGAGCTCCTGGCGGTAAACGGGAAGATGAATTACACCCTATCGAGAAGGTCAGAACACCCTTTAACACCATTGACGCAGACCATCTGGGACCATTCGTAAAGAGCAACACAGGGAATTGTTATCAACTGGTAATTTTAGACTGTTCTATAAAAAAAGTTAGTATAAATCCAGTTTCAAATACCAAAGCTGTAACTTGAGTGAGGGTAATAAGGCAATTTGTAAGTTACTTTGGAGGCCTAGCACGTCTCATAAACCTATAACGTTCGCACTTTTGGGACTCAGGCCTTCTCTCTGTGAGAAGGAGTGGGCCAGAATCCTCCACGCGGGCCCAGTTTGGGTTGGTGGATATCACATGTCTTCGAATTTTAGGCATGCCGCTTTCCTCATGATGTTTTTCTTCACCGGTTTCAAAGCAGCATAGTGATGAAATTAAATACACCAAGTATAGTGGCTACCTGAGTTCGAACTCATTACCTACAACTCGTAAGTTGGGGTCTATTCTGCAGAGTAGTCACTGCTCTTCTTCTATTCTTAGCGTGTCAATAGCAATCTAAATACAGTCAGTCCAGAATTTTGCTTCGTGCTTAGCAGTTTCAGCAGCATCCACCAACTCCTGTAGCGTGCAGACAACAGGACACGCTGGTCAAGATATTAAGTGCCTCATAATTTGTGGGATGGCACCACATCTACACTCCAGTGCGTAGTCATCTGTGAATCTCCACCTGATCAGTTTTTTTACTTCGGCCTACTTGAGTCCCGGAGTTCGATATCACTGCTCTTATAAGCTCGAAATAGTATGAGTACCAAGAAATCCGTGAAATGCAAGATTTTGCTGGTAGTCGTGGGCTTTCTTCCACGACTACCGGTCAAGTGACAGTGGTTTTATATCTATGCATGACATCAATATCATCAGATGGTAGTTACTAATCTGTAGTGTATCCTTTCCACACGCAGTCTGGCACTGTTCCCCATGGTGAACCTAGTCCACATTTTTTACATACAAACTTCGGGAGTGTTTTACTCCACTGTCTGACATGGCACATCCAAAGTAAAATATGATGTCGTTTTGTCTCATTATTAATATTGTCCTTACGGAAACGGAATACTCAAATAAAAACCCATTAAAAAGTTAAGAGCCAACAAAGATACGCTTTTCTTGCTAATTTTAATTAACTTTAGGCGTGTTTAAGTAATGAAAGAAGTGTAAAGTCTCCAAAACTAAGTCGGTACCGACAAAGTTCAATTATCGAAAAATTCAATAAACTTTATTGGTCATTGATTTATGCATTGGCTTTTTCATAAAACCCGATCTTCCAAAGAACTTTTCTTCATTTTTTCGCGAATTTTTTACAATAAATGATCCTGCGTCTCACTCAATAACGTTGTGCGTGTAGACTAGCGTCTAACTGCTCATCACTGATACTATCTCTGTCGGGCACGAAGCCTGGTGAGACAACGTGATTTTTAGCCAGGCCCACCAGTGAGTTCGTGCCAGCGACTAGGTTCCCCTTAACCTACTGAATTAGAAGAATTTTCCCAGTAATAGGTATGTAAACTACATTAACCATTTGTAAATGGGAATCTAACACACATCTTGTAAACATTAACATAAATAATTATAACTAATTATTTAAGTTTGTGTGAGGGCTACACTGAAACATGGAACGTCACTGTCATGTATTGTGAAATATTCCCTGAAGAAAAAGATACTTTATCCTAAAAGTAGAAATATGTACTTCTATAGAGCGATCCGTTATTTTACCAATGTCAGCCGCAACCTAACAAACCTTGATGTAACGAGAACAAAGATCACTTTAATTTTTGTCAGTGACGTAAAACAGAGGTAAATAACTGAATGGACTATACCACGATTTTTTAATTCTTGCCTGTCAAACTTCACAGTATCTAAATCTATCAGGGTTAATTGCAGGAGTATGATCATGCATCGTTGAACAAAAAATAAACAAAAAGTAATATATATTTGAGTATATATTATATTATATCTACAGTTTTGAGCCGTTTGGGGTCGAAACGCTCGGGTCATGGGGCCCGAGTGCACGTCTCCTCTTTAAGGAATTTTCTCGCCGGCTGGTCTACACTTCACGTGACCAGAAGGCTGGGTCGTTCTTTGGCCAAAGAATTAGCATTGCCATTCAACGTGGCAATGCTGCCAGTCTTCTGGGCACGTTTCCTGATGACAGCGATGCGGAGGAATACTTCGACGCCTAAGTGTCCTTTTGTTTTGTATTTATTTTATATAACGTAGTTTTAATTATTAAGTACTTTTCGTTATTAAATTATAGTTAGTTTTAGTTCATATATATTTTTTATTTAAACCTCAAATGACAACAATAGTATCTAAAATATAAAGTATGCTAATCTAAAATTAAACGCAACATCTTAAATGGGCTAAGGGCTGATTTTTAATCAGTCAGATGACTTTTTCTGAAGAATAAATATGTCGGTTTGATAGCTTTTGTATAAAAAATATGCCGGAACTGTCAGATTTAAGTTAACTGGCTGTTGAAAAATCAGCCCTAAGTCTAACAATGTGTTAGGTAAGTCTTAAAAAATAGAAATATTATTAACAAAATCATAAAAGATTTCAAAATCATTCATTGACAAAGAGACATCTGAGAAAAAATGAAAACCGGCCAAGTGCATATCTAACCACGCATAATGAAGGGTTTCGTGGTTCGGATTAATATAACCCAAAAACAAACTTAACATTGTTGTTGAAAAACATATTGCCCCATAGATTACATAAGTCACATTACATTTTCTAACTGCAAAAAAACTTCAAACTTTATCCTTCACTTGTAGGTACTGTGAGACCTTACTTCTTGCTAAATTTAAGGATTCTAGATCAACGAGAAGTCTCCTTTAGGTTTTGATTCTCTTACGAGCGGAAAAATATGCACGATAAACGGAGCAAAAACGGCTTTATATTCTGCGTTGACTAAGAAAATTGATTTTTTCACAGCTCCAAGAAGTCTACTAAGACTTGATATTTGATATTAATTTCAGTTTGATACCTCCACGCGTTCTTGAGAAAACGGGTCAGACAACAAAATGATCGAATAAGGGTTCTGTTTCTGGCGACAGAGTTACGGAACCCTAAAAAGTTACTCATAAGTAAAGATATTGTAAAATTGAAAACTGAAAAGCTTTATTTGGTGGGGGTGGTGTTAGTGGATCTTGAACATATAAGCTTCCTTTTCATTTCTGATTGTCTTCTTAACCCTACATCTGTATCTGACTTAAGGAGATAATCAATATCACCATATTCTTCACAAGCTACAGGCATTAAGTTACCTTCAATCACGACCTTGATCAAACCCCTAGGAGTACTCTTACGAGCCTTTTGGTTTGATAAAACTTCATGCAATTTTTTGAGACTAGCATATGTAAGGTTGTTGTAAGCAACATTCAAATAGCACAAGGTATTATTACCAAAACAATACATTACACCATCTCGTGACGTAATGTTATTTATAGAAAAAGGCTCATTAAACACTCCCATCGTACTCTCAGCCAAAAATACAGCTTTTTTTTGTATAATTTTAACATCTGAAACTATGCATGGCTTCTGCGAATATAAAGGTTGCAGAGTCTGACTTTCCCGTTTACCTCTCCTCATTATCTTCTTTTTAGGTGTCGCATCATATTTAACAGTTTGGAGCTCCTTAATATGTTTGTCAATTAAATCGTTTTTTTTTTTAAAGAATTCCACACATCTGGCTCTACATTCTAGTAGTTCTTGGTTTTGCACAGGAAATTCATGTAATGTGTCTAGAATGCTTATACCTCCTTCATCTGTTATCATATTGCCCGCTACGTTCAAGTAACTGAGTTTTCTGTTTGTTCGCAACATATCTGCTATATATTTTGCACCAACATCTGTAATTCTATTACTTGATAAGTTTAATGCAGACAATATTCTCGATGCGGGAAATGGGTCTTTTAACTGATCTACGATCGTTTGTACGACGGCATCATTTATCGTGCATTTCGCCAAAGAGAGATGTTTTAACTTGTTATGAGTTAACAATGTGTGGTAGTTACCTTGGCTGATAAATGTGTTATCAAGACATAATTCTGTTACATATGAATTGGGTAGAAACTTGGATATTTCATTTAAAGAATCCATACGCAAACCGCTGTTGATTGTAATTGAAGTCAAATATTTTTGGTACGGTAGAGTGAGTGCGATTAATTGCATGACCCTCCTTGGTAGATCCTTGTTCTTGAGAATCTTTAGGTGCACTAAGTAATCATTGTTGTTGTAAAATGTTTCCATCATGATTTTATTTTCATTGCTTATCAGAGCCTGGTCAACTACTGAACTATGTGTGTCATCTTCTGAACTAGAAACTGAAGAAATATCAGGCTGAAGCCTTCTTGATCTATTGATTGTTTTCTTTTTTGTACTTGTAGCTACAGTACTTCCGTATGTTTCTGTAGAGTTAAAAATAATATATTAATTTGCGAATGCTGTTATTTGTTACTATATATTAATCAGCTTAAAATGTTCTCAATGCTGGGACACAGACCTTTTCTCTGTGAGTTGGATTGGGCCGTATTCCATTCCACCACGCAGGCCCAGTGTGGGTTGGTGGATGTTACCATTTTTAGGGTTCCGTACGCAAAGGGTACGGAAGGTCACCCACGCGTTGGACTGACCAGATCAATTCTGCTATTGGAGGTTCAGTTAACGAATGCAGCAGGATGACCTCTAGCAGGCAGCGGTGGCGAAATGTCGAGAAGTGCATCACATCTGCCCCTTCCAATACTGCTACGAGTAGGTACTTAAAGATCACGATCGTTCTGTTAACAGCGTACCGGATAAGAAGAAGACGCAAAGGGAAAAACGGGACCCTATTACTAAGACTCCGCTGTCCGTCCGTCTGTCTGTCCGTTTGTCACCAGGCTGTATCTCATGAACCGTGATAGTTAAGACAGTTGAAATTTTCACAGATGATTTATTTATTTATTCACAAAATCCACCGTTCTTTAACAGTTTCACTTAAGATAAATAAACTAATCTTACAGCCAATTACGGATTTACAATTGTGTATTTCTAATGCCACTATAACAACAAATACTAAAAAAACAGAATAAAATAAATATTTAAGGGGCTCAATACAACAAACGTGATTTTGCTGCCGTTTTTATAGAGAATGGCCAAGTGCGAGTCGGACTTGCGCACTTAGGGTATTTCCCTTAGTGCGCAAGTCCGACTCGCACTTGGCCGGTTTTTATGATCTCATTCTCTATAATAACACCTAAGTATGTATACCATGTTTTAAGCAAATAAATTATCATATGTTACGTAAATGTCACAGATTTTCGAATTTTAGGTCCTAAGACTTCCCCATGTTCAATCACGATGTTATCTTCCACCGTTTTGAGAGCAATAGTAATGAATTAATTTGCACAAAGAATAGCGCCTGTCTACAACTCGTACATCGTGAACATGAGCTGGGCCGACACTGCTCTTTTACTCTATACCTCCTTCATTTAGGATAATATAAGACAAACAACGTTGAAATTACTATAGGTCTCGTTATATTCACAATACTAAGGCTGAGGCTACATTAGACCGCGACGCGACCTGCGACATATGAGCGATTAAAACAAATAAATGAATGCTCACGTATATGGCTACACCGTACATCAATTATTACTAGCGATCTTTGATTTCTTTATGCGATAGGAACAACATTATTGTAATCATGGTATCGGCTACATCAACATATCAGCGATCACCGCCGAATATACGCCGGATTTTCGCTTATAAATAATGTAGCCATACCATGATTATCTCGTTTCGCTCTTCCAGTCGCATCGAAAATCGCTGCCTACTGTAGCCTCAGCCTAAGGCATATTCGCTCGAGCGAAAGTACGCTTTCAAGACTCCGCTTTCGTTCGCATTTGACAGAGCGTTGACGTGTGAATAGTTCTAGATCTAACGAAGGACGTCTCTAAGGAACAGAAAGAAGTTGACGTACAAGAAAATGCAGGTCCACGAGTGTATAGACCTGAATAGCGATGCGATGCTCGGTAGCTATGCTAGACCAAAGTGATTAACCAGTAGGAGGACCAGTGTCGCTAACAACCATGACATCTCTTATCCTACTATCCTACGATATATCGACTGTGAACTGGCAACCGGTACTATTTCAATTCTCAATCAGAAAAAGAACAGCTTAATGCAGAACTTAAAAAGCTACTGCTTGTAAAAGAACAAGAATGACACACAGTGAAGTACCTAATACGAATTTGAGGATCGAAAAGGCCCTTTTTAAGAACTGAGGGGATCGTGGACTTTATTTGTCGCAGGCTTTCGACTATCTTTTATCAATTCCACCGAAAAGTTTAGAGCCGGAAAGAGTTTTTCTTCTGCTTGGTATCTTTGCAATAAAATAAGATCACGTTTAAGTGAAAAGAGTTTGGACGCTCTTATTAACCGACTTCAAAAAGGAGGAGGTTATCAATTCGTCGGAACTTGTTTTTTTTTTTTTTTTTGTTCCCCGATTACTCGAAGATGGCTGGACCGATTTGGATTTTGTTTTTTTTGTTTGAAAAGGTATACTTCCCAGGTAGTCGCATGATCATCAAGTCAGGATCTGATGATGGGATCCTGGAGAAATAGAGGGAACCCTTCAAATTTTATAGGCACACAAAGCGATTTAGCTATTTTTTGGAAGAGTACTTTCTCGTAGTGGTCTCATTTCAATTTGATGAAGAACTTTGGAGATAGGCAACGGAACTCCTCAATAAATGATAGCAAATGGACTGGAATTGCTGAAATCTCATCTCTGTCTATTGCTTACACCAATTCATAACATAACATCACGCCGGTATGCTGTGAAGGGGTAAGCACATGTGAACCACTAAAAAGTGAAAAATAAAAACTTTTTCCAAAAAACAAAACAACCGACTTCCAAAAAAACACTACAAAGTGAAAAATAACTTTAATTTCGGAAGGCGGTGACAAAAAATTAAAATACAGCTCCAAAGACATCGACTATATACTAGGTACTATATTTTTGAGATCATTACATAGGCAGGAGATAACGGTTCTAAAAATAAACAAAGAGTTACCTAAGTTATTGATCGCCCTAATTGTAACTATAAGTATCTCACCAATGTAAATAGGTGTTGGTTTGAGCAAGTATTCCAAATTTTTCTTATGATAGAGGTTGAATATTTTTGTCTATACTGTTGTAAGGATGAATATCTATGTTTAGGTTTTGCAAAATTGAAGTTTAAAGTTGTATTTTTGTTGTATTTCTTTATTAAAAAAAAAAATAGAGTCAAGTTGATTTTAGGAATTTGTCGATTGAATATGTTCCACTTCCAAATTATTGTTAATAAACTATGTAAGATTACAATTTAAAAAAAAATGTTGGTTAAGATTATCAAATCAATAATATTGAGACTAATTAATGCTACGCTACAACTCCACTGTTCCTTTTCTTTTTTTAAAGATATTACATAAGTTTTAAATAATAATTTGTGTATGCATAATTGCAATAAGAGTCATATTGATTTCAATAATTTGTTTGTCGAAGATGTTTAATAAATGTTTCTGTTTTATATTATTTAGGATTAAGTACAAAAATGTTTTAATGTTAAAAAATGTTGCTGGTTGAATATATTTATTTACCATTGAAATTATACTAAATAAGACTCATTTAGTGTCTATAACACAAGAAATAAGATGTTCTGTTTGATTTGATTTCAATGTTTTTATTCTGTCCTGCCATTTCGTCTTTCTCTTACTTCACACTTTCAACTCTTCTATCTTATAAAGGCTTAAAGTATCGAAAGTATCGAAACTACCGGGAATCCCGGTCCTTTAGCCAGAAGGTCCCAAAAATCCCGGTTCTTTAAAACAGAACCAGCACCCTAATTGCGCAACACTCGACCAATCATAATCTGTTTCATTTTGACATTTCAACAATATTCATTGCGTTCTTAACGTTGTTGAGCAGACACATTTTTCGAACATATGAAGCAATGGTTTAGCAATCTGTTTCAAAACGAAACAGATTATGACTAATCGTGAGTTACGCAATTAGGGTGCTGGTCTGGATACCCTAAACGAGATAACCACTTTTTTATGACAATCTATCTTTTTAATTTATTTAAAACTTGTTTTGTTTAATAAGTTTATAACCTACTTTTTACTTAATGACAAAGTGATCTCAAAGTTTGCCAAATATTTAAATGTAACAACAAATGTGATTTGATTTGATCTCATAAATGGAGACGACTGAATTAATATTATAAGGATTTAGAAACAATGTTTTATTATGTTAAGTACTTATTATTTTTCAGTTTATTAAATTTTATGTGTAGATATGTTTCTTGTGAGTTAACTCTTAAGAAAATATCAGTTAATTACTACAGTTTTGATATTATGTTACATTGTTAAATATCTATTTTGTTCAAACCTACTTAGGCATACTAAGCAGTATAGGGTGTATCAATATTTTATTGCCTTTTTATTAAATTTTGTTGATTATTTTTCTTAGTTTATTATATACTTTTTTATGCGAACCTAAATAATGTATTATTATTTTAAAATAGTTCGGTAAATCCGCTAAGTGCTTTAAGGAGCACAAAAATGCTAATTATTTAGTAGAAGTATGAATCCGTCATGTGGCAAAAAGTCAGATAGCGGTATTTACGACCGAAAAAAATCCGATATCCCAAATTCACTTAAAAAATTCTAGCACCTGAAATCGTAGTAAACAGCAAAAAATATACATTTCTGAACGTCCCGACTTATAGTCTAATTCTTTGCATACAAAGTTTTAAAATGTTATTAAGTTTGGAAAAAAAAAATGTTTTTTGCTTCTCCTGAAAAGTTGAGTTTTTATCCGTAGCGGATTTTGCAGGCTCAGCAACGTAATATCTCTATATCCTCAATCACGCAAAAACGGCTGAACGGATTTCGATAAAATTTGTCACACAGATAGATTATAACCTGGATTAACACTTTTGATACTTTTATCCCGGTAGTTCGTTCCCGTGGGATAATTATCGTCCTTTGAAGCCGCTGGCGACAGCTAGTATCTGAATAAGCTTTAAGTATGATATAACCTAACATGTCATGTCTTGTTTCGCCGAAAATTGGGCAGAGGTGTGCCTACAGTACGCCCACATTTTGCCAGTTATGGTTAAGTCCCACGTTACAGGGGGCGACCCACTTACCATCAACCAAGCACAAATTCAGACTCGGGGCTGCTACTGACAAATTCCAGATGGCGATCGATAGAATGAGAACCTGATGGCTGCTGGGCTGGACTCTTGATGTAGATTGCTGCTGTAGTTGTCGAATCGATAGGATTTGCGATTGTGTTGCGACAACAAAGCTGAGTGTTGCAGACTGCCCGCTTGCGTTGCTAGCCAAAATGGCTGCGACAACGTCGAAGAAATTTTTTGCCAAACCTTTAACTCGCTGCTTCCGCAGCACCGCTGTTCTCCGCGAAGGACCAATGTGCAGCGGTGTAATAGGTAGTGGTTGCTGATAGGTGCTGGTAGCGTAGGTGCCGCGGAAAGTAAATGAAAAGGCGGACTATTTAACTTTCCGTGTGTATTGGACCAGTATCACATTTGGAAGGAAAGTGTTGCTACAGATCACATTTAAATTTACAATTTAATATTGGTGTTGCAATCGTAATTACTATAAAAAAAAATAAAAAAAAAAAAAAAAAAAAAAGGTTCCGACGAATTGATAACCTCCTCCTTTTTGAAGTCGGTTAAAAATACCGAACCAAAATCCAATAACACTTTGCTTGACCAGAACCAGATTGAAACCAGGACCTTATGCTGAGCAGCAGGGCGAGGGAGTATAATATCACCGTTGAGAAAAACAACGTTATCATCCGTGTTATTGAAGAACATAGCCAACATCAATGACGTAGTCTAAATAGATGGTCACACACAAACATTAGAGCTCTCAAAAACAGCGTAAACCATGAATGTAGCTATTACTAGTACATATGATCATACAGTGCGCGAAGAACAGGGATAACCCATACCGATTCAGTCCATATTTAGTTACGTCACTAGAGTTGCGCTGCGTCACTGGATGATACGTGAATAATACCACGACAGGCAATTCACCTTGCATTTATTTTGCCAATATTGAGCGCCGGTGACGCATCTAAAGGTAATATATCATTGGTCAACATACTCTGAACAGTTCTGGTAACGATGATGTCAGCATTAATGCAGAATTGTTTGGATGCCCATGGTAAGAACTTATCGAAATCAGTTGGCTTTATTTTTAACTGTTTGCCTAAATTTTCGGTAATGCTGATTGCTTTATCCATTTCGAAATAATCACAGAATAAATATTTATAAAAAATACTTTAATGAAAATGACAAAACTATATTGCATGTCAAAAAGAAGAATGTGTTTTCGTTGAGTTTTTAAATTTTTTATGGTTTCTTGGAAAGTGAAAAATGGATTGAGCTTTATCTAAAAAGTTTTAAGTTAGTAAATTGCAAGTGAGCATCATAATCATCATTTCACCTGAAAGACGTCCACTGCTAGATATGGGCCTCCCTCAAGCCCTTCCACATCGACTGGTTCTGCGCTTTTCGCATCCAGCGAATTCCTGCGGCCTTCACAAGGTCATCGGTCCACCTAGTGGGAGGCCTTCCAACTCTACGTCTTCCAGTACGCGGTCGCCACTCCAGAACCTTTCGGCCCCATCGGCCATCTGTTCTACGAGCAATGTGCCCTGCCCACTTCCACTTAAGTTTGGCAATTCTTCGAGCTACGTCGGTTACCTTGGTTCTCCTGCGGATCTCTTCATGCATCTGCATTGAAAGTTAAGAAGGTGTTGATTGCCCATGTTATTTTGTCTTTGTCAATTACTTCTAACGCCACCTCCCAATCCAAGGTGCTCCTGGCCCTCTCCCTATGTGGCAATCTGGTATCCTGGGAACGATGTCCGGGAGTTCCTGTTCAGTTCTGAAAAGCCTGATTGCTGTCAGGTCCCTTGAACAGAATTCGTTAATTGAAAGCATATGTACATGTTTTGGGACAAAAATGCAGGTACGCGGATTACTTACGGAAGTGTCTAGCAGCAACTTACCTCCGATGTTACCAAGACCACATATTTTGCCACCCCTGATTCACTTCTTTTGGATGAGGGTTATTGTGTTCCCTTGTTGGAACGAAGTTCCTTATCGCGCGTTGTGAAAGGGGGCTAGACGGAAAAAATTCTTACGAAAAGTTGTCACGACACTTTTTGCTATAGTAAGCTATTGTATGCCGTGCGGCGTGCGCATGTTTCTCTGTCTGTCTCTCTCTCTCACTTATAGAAAGCAAGTCAGACTGGCGGCAAGTACTGGCGGCAAGTACTGGCGGCAAGTACTGGCGGCAAGTACTGGCGGCAAGTACTTGCCGTAATAATAGGGGTAGCATGTATGTGGTGAGATGTGTGTGGATATAGGTGGGTAAAAAAAACATCTGTTCCCTACATTTATGTTCGCATAACTCGTCAAAATGTAGGGAACAGCTGTTTTTTTTTTTGCGATTGCATCATTGGTCCCTTAGTAAAAGTTGTTCATAATGATGAGTACAATCTCCCATTTCGGTTTGTCGCATGTTTTCAATTTCACCCTGTATAGAAGTTATAAGATTGTTCACGTTTCTAACTGATTTCAACTGGCAATATTTGCCGTAGAGGCATGGCGCTATACTGTTGTAGTGCTTTCTGGCAAACGGCTAGGAGCAAGTACGGATGTCTATCCGTTCTTTTCTTTTGTTATGTGTGCTGTAGTCACATATTTTCGAATTTTTGGTTCTAAGACATGCCGGTTTCTTCACGATGTTTTCCTTCACCGTTTTACGAGCTGTGGAGATGAAATTAAATACACAAAGATTAGTACCTGCCTGGGCTTGTTCACGACCTACACCTTGTAAGTCGGAGTTGATACCTCTGAGCCACCGCTGCTCACAAACTATCCACAGGTCATTATATTTCAGAGGAACTTGGCAAAGGGCACCAGACTCTGGGACTCTTCCATGATTCTTCTTTCCTACTTTTCTTCCAAATCCTTTGACAAGGGTCTCTGGGATCTGGTTATAAGATTGTGCGAACGAATATTATTTTTTAACCGATTTCAAAAAGGAGGAGGTTCTCAATTCGTCGGAACCTTTTTTGATGTATGTTCCCCGATTACTCGAAGATGGCTGGACCGATTTGGATTTTTTTTTTCGTTTGAAGGGGTATACTTCCCAGATGGTCCCATGATCATCAAGTCAGGATCTAATGATGGGATCCTGAAGAAATAGAGAGAACTCTTCAAATTTTATAGGCACACTTGAAGCGATTTGAATATTTTTTGGAAGAGTACTTTCTCGGAGTGGTCCCATTTCAATTTGGCGAAGATCTGATGAAGAACTTCGGAGATAGGTAACGGAACTCCTCAATAAATGATAGCAAATTGCCTGGGATTGCTGAAATCTCATGTCTGTCTATTGCTTACACCAGTTCATAACATATCATCACGCCGGTATGCTGTGAAGGGGTAAGCACATGTGAACCACTAAAAAGTGAAAAAAAACTTTTACCAAAAAAAAAAACAACCGACTTCCAAAAAAACACTACAAAGTGAAAAATAACTTTAATTTCAGAAGGCGGTGACAAAAAATTCAAATACAGCTCCAAAAACACCGACTTCCGAAATTAAAGTTATTTTTCACTTTGTAGTGTTTTTTTTTAATTGTGTACATTTACAGATTAAAAGTTAATTTGGCCCTATGCCAATCTATAGTTCAATACTGTATCGGTTTCTGAGATGGAGCAACTAGTAGCAGTATATTTATTTTAAATTAGTTTAAGTGTAAAATAATTGACTGAACTGAACAGCCCCCCCCCCCCCCCCCCCCCCCTTTTGAAACCTTCAAAATATCTTCAAAGTCTCCAAAGAGGTGTTTTCGCTCGCACACAGTTAGAAATTATATGTAATTATGTAAATAAGTAAACGGTGAAGTAGCGAGTTATCACGGGGCGCGCCCCCACGGGCCCACGCCTTGCCACCCCCCGCGAAAACTAGCAGCGATATAATAACTTTGTGTGGCTGGTTGATAATGTGGAGATAGACTTTTTTTTTAATAATAATAAACCATTTATTATCAGGTCACAAAGACCCATTCATAAATGCCTTAACCTAAGTATACATGTTCCGTGTGGTTCCGGACGTAAAAGAATAGCACCATCCCATTTCTTCCCGTGGGTGTCGTAGAAGGCGACTAAGGGACTTACTAGAGAATGGGCAGCAGCATTCTCTATGCATTTTACCACCATCCTGCGATCGCCAACCCGCCTGCCAAGCGTGGTGATTATGGCAAACCCCCCCTTTTGGGGGAGGCCTATGTCCAGCAGTGGATGTCTTTCGGCTGAAATGATGATGATGATGATGAAGTATACATAATTATAACAACAATTGTGTTAGTAAATAATTAAAGTTATATGTAAAGTTATTGTGTAAAGGCCTGCAAATGCCGTGCTGGTTAATTGGTGTTGGTAATACGTGCTCCTGTTCTGATTATGACGTCTGGGGTTTTCTGTCATGAGGAAATTCTTCAGCCTATAATTTTCCATCTGCTGGGTCATAGGCTTCCGCTATATGAGAGGGAGCGGACAATAATCCACATCGAAGGCCCAGTGCGGTTTGGCGGATGCCACGCGTCTTTTGATTTTTGGTTCTAGGATATGGCGATAGGTTCATAGCGTTATGTCCTACGGCATTCTGCTGTGGGGCAAAGCCGCTGACATTCAAAATATTTTTGTTCTTCAAAAACGAGCTGTTAGAGCAATTTACCAACTAGGTTCTAGAGTTTCTCTGAGAGATTTTTTAAAAGATGTTGGGATTCTCACGGTGGCATCGCAATTCATCTTCGCCAACATCTTATACATTAGGAAAAATATACACTTGTACACTAAAAACAGTGATATTCATAATATTAATACTAGAAATAAGGACAAACTACGTGTTCCCTTTCACCGGCTACATAAGGTTCATAACTCATTTGTAGGTCTGGGTATAACCTTCTATAATAAGCTACCCTCTTCCTTGCTAGATTTGCATTTTAGTGCGTTTAAAGCTAAAGTAAAATCCACCCTTTGTTCAAAGGCATACTATTCCATTAACGACTACTTAAATGATAAGAATTGTTGGTCGCTGTGATTAACTCAAGACAATGTTTGTGTTCTTTCACCAGAATTAGCTTACCCACTGACAGGTTATATCATTATGTTATTTCATATAATTGCTTTTTTTATCTGACTGTATAATTCAGGTTTTCCTTTTTTTATCATTTATTTATGACTTAATCTACTCATTACAATGTTTTTTTTTTAATGAGTAGTATTGCAATATGTAGTTAGCTAGCGACCTCGACAATTCATGATTATTCTTGCCAGTGCAACCGGCAGCAAGTTCGTCATGCTTCCTTAGATGTCACTGCTTGCGGTAGCGTCGGGGGTCGGGTTGCCTCCTTCCCTCAAATATGGCGAGGGGGGTAATGGCTGATCTTTGCGTTATGCTCGTGAACGGGTGCTGCTCGTGGTGACTGGTCGTCTTGCTGACCATGGTTTTGTTATTGTTAATTGTATTAAGTTTTTATTAATTTTAGTCCAGAGGTCCTAGTTTAACTTTTGTTACTTTAAGTTACTTATAGCTATATTTGCATAATGCAGAATTGCATATGTAAGCGGGCATGCCCTTTATGCCTAGAGGCTTTTATTTAGATTGGAAGTTCTGTTTACGTTTTATTTTAATTTTCTATTATTTTTAGTTTTCAATCTTTGATGGTATATTGGCGTGTGCTAGCTGACATATGGCAAATTTTATGTTTTTTTTTTTGTGTTTCGTAATTTTTATTACCTATTATTGTATAGAAACAAGTTCTTCTAACTTAACAGACAGCTGTGCTGCTGGGGAGTTTGTTCCGCTACTTCTTCTTCCCAGCTAAAGCACTAGGAAGTGGTGAAGGGCGGGCGTTTTTGGGGGGACTGTCTTATGTAATTTTATTTTGACGTTCAAAAAGAGCTGACTCTCAGCCTAGTTTGAATAAATGACTTTTGATTTTGATTTTGATTTTGAGGACATGCCGGGTTCCTCACGATATTTTCCTTCACCGTTTTGAGAGCAGTGGTGACGAAATAATTTACACAGAGTGAAGTCTCTACTTCGGTTTGAACCCACGATTTCGAACTGGTAAGTCGCGCCCGTTACCATTTGACTACTATTGCTCCAAATTCTCAGTAGCAGTCCAGAATGATTGTCTTACAGTATTTGACCACCGTCACCATCAACAGAGCGTCAAAGAGAAACGAGATTATTCGAACCGAACGTGACTTCTCGTTGACGGACTCGCAGTGGACATGCCGCCATAGCTATGTATCGCAATACTCTGGCGCCGTGATCTCATTCTCGTTGGTATGGCGGTAGATAAACAGCCTTATAAATAATACTATTTTGACTTCATGACATAAGTTTACTTTAGTATTATGTAGGTTATTACTTTCTGACTGAAACACAGGTACCTTTATTTTTTGTTATTGACTTTTTTATGTATGATTTTTTATTTATCGTTGACACTTTAATTATTATTATTTGATGAATTCGTTTTAAATCATTTAGATTGACTTGAAATTAATTGTCAACAATCAGAACTATTTATATTTGCACGCCATTTTATGTGGCAAACATGTCTGAACCTGTAAAATTTTCTTTATGTTATCCTGCATGCACGTTTATTATATTCTTGTATGTGTACACATGTCTTAGCAAATAAATATTATCTTATCTTAACTTATCTTATTGTCATTTTCCTTCAGCACCGCCGTAACACTGGTACGCGGACTGGAGAGTGAGAGGACGTGATTTTGAATGCCACCCATTGCTGTTGACATTTAAAGTTACAAACAGAGCTGCTGGTTGACGATCCTTGTTACCTTTTATGATGTCAACGCTAGCTTTGAAGATCAGATTGTTTTTATTTGATGACTAAATGTCACTTTCTGGCAGACCAGACTAGAATAGAATAGAATAGAATATATTTATTGTAAAACATGAGTATACATCAAATAAATGTGCAAGTTCTTAAAATATCAGGTTTTACCATTTATGGCGTACAAAGTAACATATTTGTACAGCAACGGTAGACTACTGCTGTCTTTTTATAAAGTTGACCTTAGAAGTTGAGATACCTATACTTAATAAAGAAAGATAAGAAATATAATGCATTTATTCCGCACAGATAGACAAACGATACTCATTAAAGAGCAAATTTAAAAAAAAAAAGTGTACCTTACGGCTGCGCCAAAAAGACCCAGGCCAGATGACTAAAGTCTTGTCATTTTAATCAGAATGTATGGTGTGTATGCAAATAAGTTATGGCTAGTTGCTATTAGCAAGCACAAAGATGCTGCTACCCATCTCATGACGCATTCTTATGGCTTTCTATGACAGCTGTGGGCCTGGTACCAGCATACGCATAGTCAGCTGAAACTACATTGTTGAAATTTCAGCCGATATACGTAAAGCCCTAATCTCTCAATCAAGAGTTTTTATAAATTGGATGCCCTGTTCTGTCAGGGTCTTTACATTGGTTACAAGGTGTTATAAATGCCTAAAATATGGCCATGCAGCTAAAACTTGCCGAGAGATCGTCACTACGTGTGGTCACTGTGGTGAAGCTGGCCATCCAATGCCCGAATGCGCGCAAAAAGCCGACTTTCCAAAATGCGCAACTTGCTCACGCTTTAAAAAGTAGAATAGCAGAATATAGATATATTAACTCCATCAACTATGAGCGTAACTAGTGCGTCTTACTCAAGGCCGGACTTCCGTTTCGCTTGTTGCTGACTCAAAAATATACTGACCACTGCGCTGTCCTACTTACCATCGATTTGCCGCTGTCTAAACACTATCAGCCGATCGCTTCAAAAATGTAAATGTTGCCTAAAAGGTGATTTATGCAGTATTTGTTTTCAACCTAGTTAATAATACTGCTAACTCAAACATATTCTTGTAACTACTTGCCTAAATATTATAGAAATTATCTACATGTTTAAGACCTTAAATATTAGTGATTAAGTCAATTCTAACATAGTAAATTAACTAACTATATCACTATTCATAAAACTTCAGTTAAATATTGTTGAGAAATCAGTTGTTCTAATATAAATAGTAAAAATGCATGCCGCCTGTGATACAGGTTTTTTCTAGTACAGGCATCATACTTTGTACTACCTATATTATTTCTAAGATTTATACTGTATTTTCCCAACTTTTATTTTTGAAATAAAATGTATTGTTTTAAAGTTTATTATTATTTATATCATTCTCATTGCTGAGATACAGGCATCCTCTCAGCGAGAGGGAGTGGGTTGGTAGATGTCACATGTATTCGAATTTTTGGTTCTAAGGGTACCTACGCACTATGCGGTTAGCCGGTATGCGGTCAGCCGGTTGCGCTTGCGGTTAGCCGGGTGGCGGATAGCCGCAACCGCAACTGAAACGAAACCGTCGTGGTTTGCGGTTGGATTGACTCATTTCTAAGATGGACGTCGAAGAAGTTGCAGCTATTTATTATATTTACTCTTGTTACATAAACCTAAGGCCTATTTTGTATCTCAATTATAATTTTTTCTGTGTCCAAGTCCATAGTTAATTATGGGTTGACATCAATAAAATGCACGAGCGTCGGTGAACACGTACACCGTCAATGGCGGGTAACCGCAAACTAGTACTATCCTTGTAAGTGTGAATAGCAACCGTCCGGCTGGCCGTCAGTGGGGCCGCAGAGCTCCGAACGACCGGAGCGGTCGGCCGGCAGTCGCATCGCAGTGCGGATAAAAACTGCTTGACGGCTGACCGCGTTCCGGCTAACCGCATAGTGCCTAGATACCCTAAGACATGCCGGTTGTATCACGATGTTTTCCTTCACCATCTTGAGGCAGTGGTGATGAAATAATAAAAAAGTAAAGCCTGTCTGCGTTCTAACCTACGACCAGCAACTCGTTACCAGTGGGCCACCACTGCACCAGGTAAAATAATAAAAGCGTGGTACCAGGCTAAATAATAAATCACAAGCCTCTTCCACACTAACTCGCCGACGTTACGCGAGCTCTAAGAAGTGTTTCAAAGGCAGCCATCTTGGAACTCATCTCCTTACGGGAGATAATGTATTAAAATATGTACATACCGACATGTATAGCTAGCTGTGTATACTTGCGGCTTGCGAGCGCGTATGTAACTATGTACTACTATACGATGTAAAGCAACGTGACACTTGATACGTCATGTATGTATGTATTTAAGAGTTAGTTATTTGTGGTTTTATTGGCATGGTTATTACTGTTTGAAACTTTGTATTATCTCGTTTCGTAGAAACATCTTATAAGCTTCGATTACATTCTTCATTGTTCTTGTAATATATAAAATAAGCATAATCGGGACACAGGCCTCCTCTCTCTGAGAGGGAGTGGGCCGTAATCTACCGCGCGGGTCCAATGCGGGTTGGTTTGTTTGTTCTTGTGCTTTTGCAAAAATGTAGGTCTCAAATTGTGGGTCAATTACAAAGCACCTTTATAACAGGTTGTGTAACTAGAAATACAATATTTAGTTGAGAGCTCTGAAGACAAAATAGTCAGATTTCCATTACTTTTTTTTTGCAAATATTACGTAGATAATACATCTTATGAGACATTATAGTTTAGGCATATTTCACCATTCGGAATGCAAATATTTACATTATCGTTCACTTCAATTTAAACAGAAACCAGATCCATCGATCCATTGCAATTCAGACAATTTTTCTCTGATAAAAACTCAGTCACACTGTGGTAAGCTTTCGTCGTCATCTGCCCAGCGTCTTCCCAACTATGTTAGGGTCGGCTTCCAGTCTAACCAGATGCAGCTGAATACCAGTATTTTACATGGAGCAACTGCCTATCAGACCTCCACAAACCAGTTACTCTTTGGTAAGACTGGTTGTCAGACTTTCGGGCTTCTGAAGACTCGTAATGAGCTTTATTCATTAAAAAATAAGGTAGGTAGTCTACTCTTAAACACCACTGTTATCAAGTCTTTCCAACCACTTGGTAATTTATTGTAAGCTAGCTGACCCGACAGACGTTGTCCTGTCTTAACTATGAATATTGAATTCGCAACTTTCTTTATTTTTTCTTCCATAAGAACCTTCTCCTGACAATAACAAACACAACAAAAAAATAATTAGCAAAATTGGTCCAGCCGTTCACGTGTGATGCCGTGACCGAGGGAAATAGGGACTCATTTTTATATATATTGTAAATAATTGGGGCCATAGAGTAGACACTTCTGCGAACTAAGTAGCAGTTGTAGTACCACGTGATGCCTAACTTTTATTAACAAGACACAAGGCGTAAGCTTGTAGTTTTTCATTCATCAATTCAAAGAATAAACCATCGACAAGAATGACAGAAATTATCCCCAAACAAATCTGTTTTCGATGACAATTTTTCCGAAGACACCAACCTAGTGAGCTTGACGTAAGCTGTCATTCCACCTGATGACAATTGTGACAGGGTACTTCAAGCGAATCTCACCTTTCTTAAAGTTTTCACGATTACATTTTTACAGAATGGATCAGTAAATTCTTGCTTTGTAACCCTGATAACATCTCCACCTACCCTTTTACTATAGCTAAACCACAAATATGGCGCCATTTCTTGCACCAAAGCTATTGCAATTCTAACGCGGCATCAGCAGCGGTCTTAAGAACCGAACGTCGTCGGTTCGTTCGTTCTCAATCTAACTTTGTTCTGGTTCTCGCTCCTTCGATAGGGCTGGCAAGTGCAAGAATTTAGAATGCACGCAGAAATATTTTTTACACGCTTTATATAAGCTTCACTTGTATGTTTTTTTGTATGTTTATATGTAACAGACTCCTTAGAGCGCGATTTTGACCCACTTTAAAGGGTCAGATTTCATTGAAACTTTGTAAACTTATCGAGGACCGATGACAATTCAATACTTTAATTAATTTTTTTGAGAAGAATTAAAAAAAAGGAAAAAAAATATTTAAAAAATCACGTTTTTGTAGTTAGCAGCACTAAAAAATATAAAATAATTAATAGTTTAAAAAACTAAAAAATTCGCTTTAAAAACCAAACTAAAAAAGGTGAAAATAATTTAATTCAATTAAAAAGCGTGGGGTGCTTTTTGAGGTATTTTTATAATCACTTAATGTCAAGCACCCCACGCTTTTTAATTGAATTAAATTATTTTCTCCTTTTTTAGTTTGGTTTTTAAAGCGTGTTTTTTAGTTTTTTAAACTATTATTTTTAAGTACCAATTGCAGTAGCTAGGTCACTCTCAGCATCGTCCCAGTACACGCAGATGTTATAGGTTGCTAGTTTCATCTGTTTGACTGACCGACCCCTTGATAATTCAAAAGTGCCTGTAATTGGTTTATTTGTAACTAGATTTTGCCAGCGACTTCGGCCGCGTTTTTTATACACTTAAACCTTTCTCATGAATCACTGTATATTGGTGAAAACCCCATGAAACCGTTCTGTAGGCTTCGGGTTTATCGCGGCCAGACAGACAGATGCGGCGGGGGACTTTGTTTTAGAGGAGTGGTGGCCCAGTGGTAACGGCTAAGACTAACGAGTTTATAGGTCTTGGATTTGAACCCGAAGCAAGCACTTTTACTTTGGGTAAATTATATTCATCACCACTGCTCTCAAAACGTTGAACACCATAGTGAGGACACCGGCATTTCCGAGGGCCAAAAATGCTAAGATACGTGACATCCACCAACCTCACACTAGGTCCGCGTGGTGGATCACAATCCACTCTCCCTTTTCCCACTCTCTCTCACAGCGAAGAAGCATTGTGTCCCAGCAGTGGGAAAATTACAGGCTGATTATCCTTTGACTTTAAGTTTGAATGCTGACGACAAACGATCCACTATTACGCCAGACTTGTGCCATAGATTTTTCATATCAATTTGAAATAAACGTCACTAAACGAAGAAAGAAAATTGCATTCCCTTTTTACATGTCTTGCAACCCTACCTATTCGAAATTCAAAACGGAGCGCGGGGCGGTGGGGTTTCATAAGTAAGTACGTGTTTCTAAGTTCCCGGTTATATTGTCGGTTGGCGAGTGCCTGATTTATTTGTGTTGCCAGTAATTCGAAATATATTTCCCTTGTTGTGGGGTGAGGCTTGCAACTCTTAGTATTCAGGGTAATTTATAGATGTTTCTGGTCGGTTAAGATGTTTTGATTTTGATAAGAGGTTATTGGAGTGTGTTGTATGATTGTGGGTATGAAATTTTCAGAAAATTATTTTAGTCCTTTATATTACATACTTACTTGTACAAGCAACCACATGATGGGTATTATTAATATTCTTATAAGTTTCATGTCAGTTGAAACTCAAGCCCAACAGCTTCCAAGTTACTGCACCCTTGTGCGACGAGCAGACGTATAACGCTACTGTTTGCTGTAAAAATAAACGATACTATAACATTTTTTTTGTTTTTTATGTGTGGCGTGACTTAGGACGATAGGCCGAGGAATGGTCTGTTAAGACAACAGTGCGTAAAAAAAAAAGATAAAGTGACAAAAATTTAAAGGATTATGTTTAGATGATTTGGTCATGTTGGGATGATGAATGAAGGGCGGCTGATAAAAGTCTATATATCTCATCGCGGTAATGTTATCTATACGAAGCAGGATAGCACAGTCAGTTTGGTCCCGAGCAAAACATTTGAGGGCGAGAAATACGGCTAATAGTTCCAATTAATTAATATGAAAGCTTATTTTACTTTCTATCCAAGCACCATTGACTCGTACTCCATTACTAAATGCACCCCAGCTTGAGCGTGACGCGTCAGTGTAAATTTCCAGCGCATAGATTTTGGGCTTTAGTGAATTATTTTCTTTGTAAATATTTTGAGACCACTATTTCAAATCACGTAAGATGTTATGAGGAAGTTTAACTTTAACTAAACAAATATTTTTTTCTTTCTAATATCTTTGTATACAACCAACCGTAACGCACCGCTGGGCACACTGCTACGAGTAGGTACTCCTATCAATTTGAAGAAATTTCTAATTGAAACTGTGTGTAGATTGGAATAATGTTGAACTAAATAGGCTAACTTGTTGTGTTTGTCTAGAGGTAACGATAAAGTCATAAGTGTTGTCATAAACGAATCGTAAAAATCTAAGGCAAGTAAGGCTGATGTGAGTGGGCATATAGTGACCTTATTGGTGATATTCTTCAGAGAGGCCAGGTGCGTAGTACTCGCAACCAGCGTGCGTGTAGGTGTTACTGGCTGGTACTGGTGGATGCTGCTGCGCCCTGCTGTGCCTACGACGCAGCTGTATATTTCACGTCTGCATCATTCCACGAAGATTGAGGAAGTCGTGCAGTACTTGAAAGTGAAGACCAACTGGACTCTGAGGGTCGAAAGGTTGACGACATCAACTTTAAGTCGTTCGTGGTACGAGTTCCAAACCAGCATCTACAGACCCGCTTGAAAGAGGACTTTTGGCCGAAAGGTGTCGTTTATCGACGTTTCCGAGGACGGTTACGCGACACCTCCTCCTGTATAGTTATAGTTTTATAATATGTATTAGTTTATTATTATTTTTAAGATTATTTTGTGTATTTTATCTATGGGCCTTAGCTGCCTGATTGTTGTTGTTATGAACAGATGTATCAACGTAAATAAGGCAAAAGGAGTACGTAACGAGCAGGTGACGTTTTGTAGCTGTCGCCGTCCGCCATGAGAAAGGGCGTGAGTCTAAGTATGTATGTATGAATAACATCTCCTTATCAAAAATAGCGTCATAATGCAATCTTACCAAAACTAACATAGTTCTCTACGCACCCTCAAGATAACACCAAACTCACACCTCCAGAATCTTATGCAAATATCGCACAGCCCCCATGTAAAACTTTGCGCAGTAAAACGAATTAATTCCACTGTATATCCATGTTATATAAGCGAAATTTTGAGTGCTCCGTCTTCGAAGTGTCTCAGGTGGCGAGGCCCCCATTCCCCCAACCGCTTTGGGGGCCAACCCACCCCGCGAAGCGTCTATTTTCGCGGGGAATAAGTAACTGTGGCGTTATGTTACATCGCTATTGATTTTCTTAGAGGCTTTTAAGGTGGTGGTGTGTTCTAGTGTGTAGGTGGACTGGAATGGGGTATAGTGACATGTTAGGTTGATATTAGTTGGTTGTATTTTTGTGTAAGTTTTGTATGTATTTTTTTGGCTTTGAAAAAACGGTTAGGACCTCGCGTGTAGGATGTGTCGCAGTAATATAGACGAGCATGGAGCACAAAGCCTTCGAGAATGTAGGTAGAGGAGTTGGTTTGGTAGAAGATTTTAGACGAGGTCATGTTTTGTGTGCTAGCCCAAGTTTGCGGCGGGAATTTTTCGTGCACTGGATCTTGAACGCTTTGATTCACGCCTAGAGCTGTAAATCGAATGCTCGCGCTGTGACTCACTCACGCTGCACTCTCTTAGAGTCTCAATGTTCGTGGTGTGCACCAAAAGTAGAAAATTAATTGCGCAAAAATATGCCGCCGATTTTAAATATCGACTTAGGAACAGGTTGGTGCGGACAGTCCTCCTATAGAAAGTAGCCGGATTCTCCTGTATCACTCAAACTCACTTCAATGCGTGGAAAATCTTAGATAAATTCCTCATGTGCCATTTTACCGGTAATACTAACTATTCTTTAAACAACATGCTAGAATATTCGAGAAGTGCCTGTTTATTTGCCCCTCGGAACCTAAAGAATGCCACTGATGCCGCAAACTGGGCACAATTTATTAAAAAAAAAAGTGTATGAGTACCATCGGTTTGAAAAGAAGAAGACCACTACAGTGCTACTTACTATTAAAATAAGTAACTTTTGGTACTCTAAAATGTGTTTTTAACACGTTTCTGAATCGAAATGGCTGGACTTTTCTCAGAATTCGCCAGAAGAAGATTCAATACATAAGAAAAACATGACAATATATTCTAAAAACGTCTTCACTCAGCACATAAGACACACACATAGACAAACACCAAAGAAGCTTTACTTACCCATAATATAGAGTACATTATAATAATTTTAATGGAATCTTGTTAATCCCACCACAAGCTGGGTGGGGTGCCGCGGCCCCCACGGCCCCCACCCCCATACCGTGCGTATAAAATTACATAAACAGAGCAGAAACTATAACATTATATCTAAGACGTTTCAATTTAATTGAAATTTTAATTAAATTAGTCTTCGCGTCTTAGAGGACTTCAGTTTTGTAATTAATTGGTTGGTGGTTTCGTATTTAATAGTAAAATTTTGGAGAATGTTGGAGTTTTATGACGAGTTTTGTCTGAAAATCGAAATAATTTATTAGGGAGAATCATTAAAGATCGAATAACTTTGAATTTAGCGTTATACCTTTGTGTTTGAATGGTATATTTAAGAATAATCCAAGTTTTCTACCCTTTTCAAACACCTTCATTGTTTTTTACGACTCCCCAAGCTACGCAATTAGTCTAAGTCTATTTTTAAATATGTTTGGGTAGTTTAAAAATATTGTTGTTGTATGTTGTTGTGTTGTCATTGTAAAAAAGATTTTGGATAGCCAACAGCTCGAAAGTTGATTCCTCTCGATTTTTATCATCAAAAATTTTCAAGATTTTCCACTGCATCACACAAATTAAAAATAACACCTTTCTTTTGTTTTCTAAATAGATACATCAATGGAGAAACTGACATATCAATGCACAGCCGAAACTACTGGAACTAGGAACATTAATTTTTGCATAGGAATTTCTTTTATAAAGTAGGGGAGTAGTAATCACTTAATAGAAGTTTTTAGAAATTCGACGTAAATGGGTGTGAAAAGGTGTGTTTTTTTCGTTGTATAAACAATCATATTAATTGAGTTCCTTGGCACGGATACTTATCTAAGTAGGTACTTAAATCATAAAGTTAGTATTTTTGAATAATTACCCCGTAAATGAATTATTACGGCGTTTGTACGGCAAAATACGAAATCGGGGGCGAAGTGCTAATCTTAAATAATTCCTCATCGAAAACACGACCGCAAATCAATAAAACATAGCCAATTCAAACCAGAAATAACGGGCATACAATCAAACTGGTCCTTATTACACGATTAGCCATAAAAGGGCCGGACTCGAACCCAGAGCCGGCTAATAAGAGTCGTCGTTACGACGTATGTGCGTGTAGGAATTTCATAAAGCCACTCAGTGGCGGAAGACAATGCTAGTAGCGGGGTGTGGCTGTCAAAGTTTTGAATCTTATGTAACTAGGTTTCGCCTGTGACTTCACACATGTAGCTTCTTCAATCACAATCACAACATTATAAAGCTTATCTATATTAATTTTATAAAGAGGAAAGATTTGATTGTTTGTTTGTTTGCATTGAATAGGCTCCGAAACTACTGAACCGATTTGAAACATTCTTCGACTGTTGGGAAGCTACACTATCCCCGAGTGACATAGGCTATATTTTATCCCCCTATTCCCACGGGAACGGGAACTACGCGGGTAAAACCGCGGAGCGCTGCTAGTAATATTATAAATGTGAAAGTTTGTATGGTTAGATATTTGGATGTTTAATTGTTACTCAATCATTGGGAATCATCAGGAATTGGATGAAATTCAATCAAAATCAAAATCAAAATATTTTATTTCACAATAAGCCTGCATGGGCACTTATGAAACGTCAGAAGCTAGGTGCACGGTTCCAATTTGTCGTTTCCTATGAAGAAGAGCTGGCAAGAAACTCCACGGTTACTCTTTTAAAAATAATTGGCTTGTACAATGTTTTCAAATTATTCGAACACAGGTCGTTTATGACCTGGATTAACACATAGGATACTTTTTATCCCGGTATGACGTTCCCGTGGGATAATTTACCACCTCCACGCGAGCGAAGCCGCTGGCAAAACCTAGTTATCCACATCATCATCATCATCATCATTTCAACCATAATACGTCCACTGCTGGACATATGCCTCCCCGTCTTGGGGGGGGGGGGGGGGGTTGCCATAATCGCCACGCTTGGCAGGCGGGATGGCGATCGCAGTATGGTGGTCAAATGCATAGAGAACGCTGCTGCCCATTCTCTAGTAAGTCCCTTAGTCGCCTTCTACGACACCCACGGGAAGAAATAGTATGGTGCTGTTATTTTACGTCTGGCACCACACGGAACAGGCACTTAACGAGAGGGAGCAATTATTAACTATATTACACCATAATGTAATAGGTAAGGATTTAGATATTTGTTATAGAAACATTATCACGATCAAAACGATGAAAATTTCGATTGTGGTATTACAAAATTCTTAGTAATAAATCAGTATTTTAACTATAAGTTTTAGTTCATTAATCACAGTGTAATTAGTAAACTAAGACAAAATGAAGTCTATTATTTTTGTTGCATTCTCTGTTTTCGTTGGCGTAAGTATTTCTTCTATTTTAAATTTACTGCTTCAAAAATGATGGTGGTTCACAATATTGGTTGGAATCATTTTTAGTTTGGTGGAGTATTTTCCGACTTCATTAAATTAAAGCCAAGAGCACATTACAGCCGGAACGGGCCGCAGCGCAAAGCATTTTTTTACAAAAAAAAATCGTTCAAGATTTTATTCTACCACTATATCGGCGTGACTAATAAGTATGTCCATGCAAAATTACAGGTTTTTTAGTACGAATATTTTCCGAGTTAATTTGCTGGAGCCTTGTGTCTCAGCAGTGGGAACAATATCCTGATTATGATGATGAATAAGACAGTTTTACAGATAATCCTATACAAAATACGAGTATTCAAAACAGCAGTGTATTTTCTAGGCCAGCGTAGGCTATCTACAACCACATTTGATGGCATAAGGGTAGTTTTACCAACATTGTGCTTTGCAGTGCCCTGACAGGGTTTATGTACAAAAACCGACAGTTATATTGTAAAATGTGTGATGTGCATGAGAGCAAATAATTAAAAAAAAAAAAACGTAAGTTTAATTGCCCTAAACTCCAAGAGCTAATACTTTACTGATAATACTTTTAAAGGAGACCGGTTGAAGCCTCTAATACTTACCTCCATAGATATTTTTACCAGAATATCTAATCTAGACATAAAACCTTATCTACCTAGCTCTCTCTGCACGCTATAGCAGAATCTAAATTATTGAATACACCTCCCAAGTTTGAGAACCTCAGCGTAAGTGGAAAGATGAGGCGGCATCCGCGAGGGAGCGTCCCTCCGAACTTAATTACCTCCCACGTAAGTACACATCAGTTGTTTTGTTAGACCTCTTCAATATTTATAAGACGTTGATGAAGGAATTTCTGAGGATACAGGCTTTTGTCGGAATTGAGAAATGGTTATTAGGGATAAAAGTAATATTTGAATGTGAAAAGACTCAAACTCAAAATCAAACTCAAAGCATTTATTTCAAATAAACCAATTACAGGCACTTTTGAATTGTCAAGGTCGGTGAGGTAGAAAGATGAAGCTAGTTGCCCATTCCAAAGCGTAGGTACCTATGGAGAAGAACGGGCAAGAAACTCCATGGACACTCTTTTAAAATCATGATATTGTTACAAACAGTTGGTTACATCATTATGTTGAAATTATCAATGTGAGAACGATGTAAAAAGATGTGCTCATTATAAGCGTCCGTAATTAAAACAAAAATAAAATAACAATTTAGAAATTAAAATAAGCCGTGGGAGCTAAGAGATGACCAGTCCCTACTGGCGGCGCCCGATCACGAACATGACGTATGGATCAGCACCATTCTATACATACACAGACAAAGTATTGTAAAAAAAGAAAAAAAATAAAGTAAAGAATCAATATCAAGTAGTCACATAAATACAAAGCAAAAAAATACTACTGTTCAGTTCGAAAAACAACATTTAAATTACAATAGTTTTTGCTGTAGGTACCCACATCAAAATTCACGTTGTCTACCTACCAATATATACCTACCTACGTCGTAGCCTAAAAATCTCCCTCTACAGTGAAAATCGAAACAAAATAACAGTATTTTCGTGAAACCAGACGACCACCCTTTTCATTTGGCAGCCCGGCTGTCTGTTAATTACGATTCGAATGCCCAATAGTTTGCCCAACTAATTCTTATGATAAATTGGACTGGTCGGGGAAAAATTGTTTCGAAATTTCGTAGGTACCATTTTTGTAAAAGGGTTTTCAGTCGATTTTGTGTGTATTATCTTTTCTTATTTTAAACTCTTATAATAATGTAAGCAATTATATTTTTAAAAAAAGTTATTATTTTAAGACTGTTTTAAATATTGTAATTATTAAAAAAATAAGTTAAAATAAAACAGTAAAACATTTTCAACTAATTTAATAAAGAGAAAAGATTTGATTATTGTTATGTGTCTTTTTGTTACGCTTTCAGACTAAATGGATAAATAGATTTGGAAGAAATTTTGCACTTAGGTAGACTACGATCTGAAAAGGAATTAAATTACTTTTTTATCCTGGATTGCAGATGAAGTCGCGGGCAACAAGTGTTTTTTTTTTAATAAAGGGCTATGAAATGGTTTGTGAATCAGAGTTCAAGATACTATTTAAAAAAAAAAAAACATAATATACATATAACTATGTAATTTATTTTGGTAATGATTATTATTTATTATGTAACACTAACATTTTTTTTCTCATAATTTTATATTAATCATTACAATGGCAATAATAAATAACTATTTATTCATACAAAATGTATATAGGTAATGATAATGATACAACCAAAAATCCCTATGGGAAAGTATATTTTTCCAAATAAATTAAATTACAATAGGTACACAATTTTTATAACAAATCCAAATAAAAGATAAGCCAACAGCATCAAATACCGGTTTTCCCTTACTTTCTTTGACACCAACAAGTTAATCTTTTGTAAAAGAAAGCTCGTTTTTACGGAATGGGAATTCAAAACCCTTTGAAAAGATATAAAAGTATTTTTGAGGAGTGATTGAACCTGTTTTGATCAAGTTCGGTGACCGACAGGTCGTGGGTACGATGCTCGGCTTTTGAAAGGAATGGATGGATAGTAAATAGGTTAGTTGTATTGAAATTTTATGGGATTTAAAACATGTTTTTTTTTTCTAGAAACATATCATGTTTTCGTGAGAATATTAAGCGAGTTTAATGTTTTATTGTAAGTTAGGATTTAGCCAGAGTAAGGATTATAATTTTGGCCTCCTCTCTGTGAGAGAGAGAGGGCCGCAATCTACAACGCCGGCCCAGTGCGGCATACCGGTTTCCTCGCGATGTTTTCCATCACCGTTTTGAGAGCTGGTGATGAAATAATGTACACTAAGTAAAGCACCGATCTAGATTCGAACCTATGACCTGCAACTCGCAAGTCAGTAATGCTCGCGAAGAGGGAGGCGGCGCATGTGAGGGAGAGGCAGTATATGCGCCCTCACGGCCGTAGTCGCCGCGGGAGACGCCCTGGGCGTCGGGAATCCCAGGCTGATTCCCGGCCACCGTAGGCGCGGGCTTGCGGACGGCGAGTAATGGGTAGCTCGCTGTCCGGTAAGGACCAAGCCCGGGTCGACGGCGCGTTGTGTTCCACGCGCGCCTCAAAGAGATGTCAGCACCAAATGGGTCCGCAAGGGCCGATGCCTGCCAGGGGTGCGGGTTGTTCGAAAGAGCGGGAGAAGTTATTTGATGATTTCACACCCAAAAAAAAAAAAAAAACGGTCTATACCACCGGGTCACCTCTCTCTCACAATTTACACGTACAAGTTTATAATAGTGGTTAAGTCCGGCGCGGAACCTATCGGTTCTAATACAATAGAAAATTAATTATATCTCATTAGCCGGGATTGACAGATTAAAAAAATATACGTCACATAACGGCTAGAACATCATGTTGCGTGATGTAAATCAAGCTATAAGATTGAATCTAGTTATCGGTTACAGCACCCTAATTGCGTAACACGCGATTAATCATAATCGGTTTCATTTTGACAGTTCAACAATATTCATTGCGTTATTTACGTTGCTGAGCAGACACATTTTTCGAACATATGAAGCAATGGTTTCAAAACGAAACAGATTATGATTAATCGTGAGTTACGCAATTAGGGTGCAGGTCCCTAGGTACAATCTGATCGCTCGATCGAATCCACTTTTTTTGTGAACATACAGAAAAACGTAGTTAAAGTTCATGAAGAGAAGATACTTTCTTAATAATTATGCTTGTCATTTTTGTAGCCAGATATACCTATCGGAAATAAATACCTACCTACTGCCCGCATCTTAAAATAGCTACCTGAACATGATTCACCCTTTAAAACACCACCGTTCAACTAAGGAGCTACCCCCATATCCCTTAAACTTAACAATACTGATACCTCCGAAAATTATTTACCGAACTACCCTCCGAACAAAACGGCCCGCATCACGCCTTGAAAACGAAGGAAATTATTCAAGACTGATAAGAAGTGCGGAGACGTCAGCTAGAGTAATGTTTCCGCTTTTCCCGCCCCTCCTCTTCCTTAGGGCGAGGGGAGAAAGGGCTTATCGTACAAAAGGTATCGAGTCCCAACTCCCCTCTTTATAGAATTTTCGGGCTTTCCACTTCTGCGGGGTGTTGGAGGGTGTTCCCCCCTTTTTGCGACGTACATTTTCATTTCCTTCATCTTTCTCCTCTTTCGAGGTGGAGTGGGCCGGACTTGGGATTTGAATTTGTGCTATTCGTTGCCCTGTAAGAGAATAGTGAGTTCGTTTTAGCTTGCTTTGAAAAGTGACATAGGAGTTACATAAAAGTGACATAGGAGTTACATAAAAGACATAGGCATAGGCTGTATAAGAGTTAATCATTACAACAATATATACGAAGGGCGGGCGTTTTTTTGGGGACTGTCTTTTGTAATTTTGACGGGCAAAAAGTGCTGACTGTCAGCCTAGTTTGAATAAATGACTTTTGATTTTGATACAACACGGTACAATATCTGATAAGCAGTGGTGGCTTAGAGGTAACGGCCGCCACTGTAGGTAATGAGTCGATCCCAGACACCACAGCTCTCAAAACGGTGAACATCGTGAGGAAACCGGTATATCCTAGAACCAAAAATTCGAAGAAATTATTATGTGACATCAACCAACCCTCACTGTGCCCGTGTGGTCGATTTTGGCCCACTCCCAAGACTGTTTTTTTTTTCTTTTATATCATTATCATAGCCAGCAGCTTGCTCCTGTCATCCTGGAGGAAAAAACTGAGAGCTTGATCATGGTAGTTGACATCCAATGACTAGGGTATGAAGCACGTATTGAAATATGTACGTGATGAAATGGTGACGATTGGATTAATTGTCTTATGCAACTAGGTACACTTATCTACTAAAGGCTGTAAGAGTAGGGGAAGGCCACATAAATGGATAAGCTGTGTAAACTCAAACTCAAACTCAAAGCATTTATTTTAATTAAACCATTTACAGGCACTTTTGAATTGTCAAAAAGTCGACCAATTGGAAAGTTGAAGCTAGTTGCCCATTCCAAAACGTAGTGAAACGAAACGAAACGTAAAACGAAACGTAGTAAACGTGTGAAATATGATAATTATGGTTAGAAAGGATGTGACTACGGATATAACGATATACGGATGTGAATTCACAAAAGTACTATATTGTTTATATTATTTTACAAATGATCTTTGTTGTGTGCTTTTTTTTTGCGTGTGTGACTTTGCTATTGCATTAGGTTAAGTACCTGTAAGGATAGTATTAAGGCCTTTAAATAAATAAATAACGACTAATAGAGAAGTGTGGTAGAAAAAGATAATAATGTTGCGGCGACCACAAATAAATTGGGAGAAGGGCTGGAGAGTTATGTTGAATGATAACTGAAGTAGGGACCATTCCCTATTTCAGTAAGCACTTATCATACAGGCTGACATTGATTTCTTATTAAAATGATTTTGCATTATAACTTAAATCCTATCAAACAGACCCTCATCAATTCTTACAAGCCACCCAAGACAAATACAAACAGAGAAAATACAATTTTATTCTACACACAAAAACGACCAACAAACTTTTACCCAACTCCATCCCTGCACCCAATTCCCCGTCTTACACCAGCAACCTTAGACGCCCCCTCCCACCCCCTCCCGCCCCCTTCCACCCGCGCACTTCGTTAGCGAACTTCCATACTTTGTAATATGCAAATGTTGCTTCTAAGGGGATGCGGCGACGACGCCGCGTCGTCTTAAAATGAATTAATTACGCAGGTGACTGCGAGGATGTAGGTATTGATTTTAATAAAGTAATTAGCTGTTAGGTAGGTTTGACTACCTACTTGTCTATGAGAAAACGATTAGGTAGGTTTTGGTAGCTTGGTGTGAGCTGTCTAAGAAAACGTTACTACCCTAAAATTTTAAACCGTGACACAACATTTCTTCATCTTCCACAAATGACAAATGATTTTATTTCTGTAAATAGCTTCGTACAAACAGTTTGTCATGTTGAAAACTAGATGAGGATGGCGTTTCCGATCTGACTTCACTGAGAAGAAAGGCCGTGCATTGCTATCAAACGTAATCCTAATATATACCTACCCCATAAAGTCAGATATATTTTATCCGTAGAATATTTACGTCTGACAATTCTACTATCGAAAATCTGTCAAAAATTCTAAATTTGGTCTCAGGATGAGACTTATTATCGGTATAAAAAATTGGTGAAATTCGCCTTAAGTCACGTGTATTTTTCATTTTTGTTTTTCAGCCAGATAGCGATCGATTCGCCAGCGCTGACTGACTGATGTAGGTACGTTTAACTTTGGTAATACGTAAAGAAAAGATGTGTGAAAAGAAAACCGTCATCTACATTAAACCAAGTAACATTGTATAGTCAGAACAATTAATTGTTTGCATTTCATTTTTAGCCCCGACGCAAAAAAGAGGGGTGCTATAAGTTTGACCGCTATGTGTGTCTGTCTGTGGCACCGTAGCTCTTAAACGGGTGAACCGATTTGGGTGCGGTTTTTTTTAATTCAATAGTAGGTTTTCTAGCGGTGGTTCTTAGTCATGTTTTATTAAAATCGGTTTAGCCGTTTGAAAATTATCAGCTCTTTTCTGGTTGATTACGGGATTTAAGAATCTTCCACGGGTCTGATCAAGTCGAGATTTGGTTTTCTATTACTTCTATGATAGTAGTCGAACAAAATAACCTTGAACTGATGCTCGAGCATCACCTGGAATTTCCAGGATACCTAAGTTGCTTACCAACAAACAGCAGAAGTATCGTGTTTGGGCTCATTGAAGAGTCTCAATGAATAGGTTATAGATAAATAGTGATCAGGACGAGGAATGAGGATAAATTAGTAACAAACTTCACTGTGGGAAACATACGTAAAGCTGCGCAGATTTAAGCGTGACATGTGTCGATTTTAGCGTGTTTACTATTACTAAATTAAGTTTAAAAAGCAGGAAATAAAAGTTACATTTCATTTTCAGTTGAAGCGTCTGTTGTGTTCTATACAAAGCGAAGTAGGCTTTTAATGAAGACTATTTATATACTTACTAGGTATATGTTGTAAAGTATGGCGTTAAATACTCTCATGGATAAATCTAGAGTACCTAGCGCAAAAAAATGTGTATAAAAATGAAGTGACAGAGAGGTAATTAATTTGATTTTGCTTATACATACTAATAACTTAATATAACTACTGAACGCCACCTGTTAAAATGCTACGTCTTCAATGGTCATAAATTGCTGTTAATTTTTTAAATTCATGTAACACAACTCAAAACAAAAATATGTTGTTCATAATTAAAATATTACAGAAGCATAATAAATAAAAGAGGATCGTTTATCAAAATTATTGTATTTACTATATTAATGTATTTCAATATTTCAAAAAAATACTTTGGTAATTTTTATTTATTTATTTAAGCATCAAGGATTACCAACGAGACTATACTACAGTCTTCTTTTACGATAATGAAGCTTGTGCAATAAATACGTTATTCTGTTATTTTACACAAGTTATTAGAAACACTCGTTATGTACACAAGTTATTTTCATTACTTTCTTGAGGTGGTCTCTTAAACCCTTTATATTACCTATTCCTTTTTAGGTTTTTTTTTTTTTGGGTGGGATATCATCAAATAACTTCTCCCGCTCTGGGCAGAGCAGGAGGGCGTGTCAGACTTTTACTGACTAAAACCCACCCGTGTTCCTTCAGTTACCTGTATGCCAGGGGCCGCGGTATCTCTTTCGAACAACCCGCACCCCTGGCAGGCATCGGCCCTTGCGGACCCCATCAGTTGGTGCTGACATCTCTTTGAGGCGCGCGTGGAATACAACGCGCCGTCGACCCGGGCTTGGTTCTTACCGGACAGTGAGATACCCATTACTCGCCGTCCGCAAGCCCGCGCCTACGGTGGCCAGGAATCAAACTGGGATTTCCGACACCCAGGGCGTCTCCCGCGGCGACTACGGCCGTGAGGGCGCATATACTGATTACTGCCCTCCCTCACATGCGACGCCTCCCTCTTTGCGAGCATTACTGCTTCGCAGAAGGATTCCTTTTTAGGGTTTCGTCACCAAACAACAAAAATCGCAACCCTTACAATTTCGCCGTTCACTTGGCCGTCTGGCCGGATGTGACACAGCCATTTTACATTTTACATGTCGATGAAAATTAAGAAGTTAAATTCTGTGCACTGTTAGGCAATGGTGTAGTGAAATTATAAAAACAACAATTGATGATGGCACTTCCCATACGTAACAGAAAGATTTTGAAGTTTTAAGGGGAATCTAGTCGCGGGCTCGAACTCACTGGCGGGCTTGGCTAAAAGGCACGCTGTCTCACAGGCATCGTGTCCGACAGAGGTAGTATCAGTGATGAGCAGTTAGACGCTAGTCTACACGCACAACGTTATTGAGTGAGATGCAGGATCATTTATAGCAAAACAGACGAGTAAAAAAATAAGAAAAGTCCTTCGAAAGATCGAGTTTTATGAAAAAACCACTGCATAAATCAATAAACTTTGTTTTGGAGATTTTACACTTCTTTTTATTAAGTAATTAAACACGCCCAAAGTTAGGTTAAATTAGCAAGAAAAATAAGTCTTTGTTGGCTCATAACTTTTTAATGGCTTTTTATTTTAGTATTTTGTTTCCGCACACGCAATGTTAATAATGAGACAAAACCATACCATGTTTAATTTTTGATATACATTGTCGAGCAGGGGAGTGGAAACACTATCAAAGTTTGTATGGAAAAAATGTCCACTACATTTTCAAGCGCTTTTCTCCAATAGCCAGAATGATTCATGTGGAAGGTTTGGCTAACGCAGGTGACGCCGTTAGCAACAGCTAGCTATTAATAAAGAAAATATCCTTCCTTATAAACACATAACTTACGTACACAAAGTATTTTCTATCACATTATTCCGCGCTAACTACGCCGCCCGCCCGTCGCAGCCGCCGGCCGTCGGCACGTGTAAATATCAACGTTTTACGTAAAACAGCCTTCAAGGAATGCACTTTACAGGTTTTATAGGAAGGCACGTGTTGCGTATTGATAATGGGGCGGAAATAATGGTTTAAGTAGTTGGGGAATGTGTTTTGAAGTGACATTATGTACTGAATATTATTTTTTGTATTGACACTTGTATTTTTCTTGAAAAGTTGTGTTTTTGAACATAAACTTCATTTAGCTTACTTTATTTCTTCGTATTTAAAAGGAATATAAATATAACTAAAACTGTTCGCAATTAATTCTGAATAAAATAATAGTGATACTCAAATTAATCCAGTAATTGATTCCATTAATATTCTCTCATTTGGTGCCGACTATTTCTAGATCTAAAGAATGTTCAAGAAAAGCCAAACTATTTCCTTTTTTAGTTCCTTACTTGATATTTCAGTATCACTAACTAACTGAACTAACTGACTGAAAATTCACCGAAATGTCCCATCACCGATACTAAATGTTTCATAGCCCACAAACCAACATTATTCACATAACACACACAAGTCCTTGTAAACAGCTGAGAAGTGCGGCCAAGGCCACAGTCCCACTGCTGGGCAAGTCGCCACAAGCAAACACGATGGTCCTCGCCCACAACAATTAAATGGCCCTGACAATACGCATGGCACTACTATTTGAAGTCGATTTGGGTGAGTTCGAGAATTATTTTATTTATTTGAAGAAAACGTTGTAGGTACAGATCGTGTTCTTACGCACGTAAGTTGAACCAAAGTTAGAACAAACAGCCGGAAAATAATGAGATCACAGTCTAGCACATTCATTAATGTAACGTGTACTGAAGTTTGGAAATAAATTACAGCAGGCTTAACACGAGAACCGTGGACAAGCGTTTTGTCATCGGAAGAGTTGACAAAAATGACGTTTCCGTATATACAGTGGACAGATTTTACCGAGAATGTAGACAAGCGATATCTATTCTACAGTAGAGTAGAAATAGAAAGCGTCATGCTAAGCCTGCAGATTGTGGCACGTAAGTTGAACCAAAATCCGCAATTTTGGTTCAACTTACGTGCCGCGATGTGTAACTTGCAGTTTAAATAATGTTGTTAGTAGCACTATAATAGCCACAAACACGCATGCTTGTGACTTACACAAAACTATCGAGGAGGCATGTCAGGTTTTGCACAATATTTAAAAAAAACTACATAGATGGCACCAGCATTTCCTAGATGACTGATGTCAGAGAAAATGCTGAAATAAACTCTGTCGAAATATATGTTGAAATATAAAATTGACTCACGCCTTCTTCCCATGGCGGCGTACTGTTGTTTCTGCCTACCCCAGGCAGAAACAACAGAACGCCGAGCTACAATCCTAACATACTACTCGTTACGTACGTTCAAACATCTGGTCATACACGTAAGGTATGACCAGATGTTTGAAAGGCGCGTACTACGCACCTGCCCATTCTTACACTAGGTTCATCATCTGCCTAGCTTTTTCCCAGCCATGTTGGGGTCGGCTTCCAGGCTCACCGGATGTACTTGAATACCAGTATTTTACATGGAGCGAATGCTTATCTGACCTCCACAACCTAGTGATTAGGTAATACAATATCCCTTGGTAAGACTGATTGTCTGACTTTCGGGTGATATGGCTAGTGACGACAAATTTGGTAGATTATCGTGTACAAAATACGTGAAAATTGTGCAAAGAAGAAACAGAAGTAGGACCAAAAAATCGACTAGTAAAATTCTTCCATTTTTTTGACAAATAAGATTAAAAAACAATCGAAATCCTCATAGATATTCCAAACCCTGACCTAGTTTCTATTATATTATTATCTCAAAATTATTCGTGTGAGTAAGTTGGTAGGGGCAATGTCCTCGCTGACCGAGGCTATTCCTGTCCGTTACCGAGATTTGATTGACGGACTCGCAAGTACTTACGGGTACTTGCCGGCAAAATCAACTTGTGCAAGTATTTGGGATGTAAACATGTGGTTTGTTTGTTTGTTATAATAATTTTGATACTGTTTTGTATGTTGGGAAAAGGGTTTTGTGAAGTTTTTTTTTTAAATCGTGTTTTGGTGTGAGATCATTTCAAGTACTTACAATGTCTTTATGTCGTATGTACATCAGTTCTTTTTTATTGTTGTCAAAGAAGCCGACAGCTCAGCAGTGCAGACAATGGCTACCGCCGCCACTGAAAAACAGCCAGATTCAGGAGATTTCCAGTAAATGCATTGTTTTTTCTTAATCTTATTATTAATTTATTTTAACATATATGTACACATAAAGAAAGAGTCAAGATAAAAAGAACAGAAAAATTGGTACAGAGGTGATCTTTATTTCTAAAGATATCGCTTCCAGCATACCAGCGATAGGAGAGAAGTCTACTGCTATTTTTCTGTTTTTAAAAACTGTCAGTCAAAAAAAAAAAACCATTGCCAACAAACTGTTACCTACCAGTGTCATTCCTGAAGTATGCTCGCCAGTTTTGTCATAACCACAGCGACATACCTATCTGAAATCAGATGACATATTCTATTAAATATTCTATTACCTAGTCTGGTCTACGATTCATCGACGGACAGCTGACATACCGTACATTGCCCGACCTAATCTGACCTACAGACACTTTACCTGTTAATACCACCAATATTATCTCAATGGACAATACCGACCTTGACATATCCGGGCATCGATCGGGCATGCATCGATTGTATGCCCGGTAATTGGGTTTAGTGACCGGGTGGCTCCTTAGTCGAATTACTAATTGGATATTGATTTTAGGTGGGTAGTTAGTTAAAGATGTTGGTGTTGTCTGTTTGTGAGTTGATGATTTGGTATACTGTCCGTAAGGTGTTGATTGCATTGCTTCTCTTTTCCAGTCTAAATAATAGGATAGGAAAGAGCTTGTTCCGCTACTTCTTCTTCCCAGCTAAAGCACTAGGAAGTGGTGAAGGGCGGGCGTTTTGGGGGGACTGTCTTATGTAATTTTATTTTGACGTTCAAAAAGAGCTGACTCTCAGCCTAGTTTGAATTAATAATAATAATAATTTATTTATTTAACTTGACAACATAGGTCCAATGGTTAGTACAACAATAACTTATCAACTAAGGGTTAGTAATATTATTTAATTAAAACATTATTCATCCCTGCCGTACGAGCAACCGGACAGCATGCCTAAATATTGGTGCATCGTGTTTATCGGCTAGGGCTTTCAAAATGCTGTTGGTGCTAACCCTCATTCTGCTTATTAGGGACGCGGTCTTTTTCCTCAGAATGGCATAGAAGTCGTCGGTTCGCGCTACAGCAAACATGCCAGACGCGCTGCAGAACCGGGGTAACCTCAACAGCACCCTGAAACCATTATTATACTGCACACGCAGGGCAGCATCTAGTGCCCTCCGCGTACAGTTGACCCACAAACTGCCCGTGTAGAACGCTTGATAAGGGTGAATTTCAACAAGAGATTTTTATGTATCATTTCGGTGGGATTTTTTTATTTCAATGCAATCTATATATTTTTAGTGACAAATAATACTTTAGTCTATTTTATAACATTGTGCGTGAGTGGACATCAAATATTATCAAAACTTACATAAATATTTAAGGATAAAGTTTTAAGAGTCCACTGAAATTAAAAGTGTCCACCGAAATGATAAAAATTACCACCGAAATGATAAATCCACCGAAATGATACAGCTAAGAACAACCGTGCCCCCAGCCAGGGTTCCGTACTTTGTTAGGTTTGATTCCCACAAATTTTAGATAAACACTGAGACAGGACAGTACACAGTTTTTTTAATATCATCATTAATATACAGATATTACAGTTAGTATTATTACATATATCATTCTTTGAGGTTACAATAACCTCAAAGAATGATATTAATGTAATGTAATGTTTATTATGATATGAATGAATAGTTTCTTTACTTTTATAACCTTTGGTAATTTTTGTGGTTGTTGTTGTGTGAAAATGTTGGAAAACTTTATCGTAAATGCTGGTAACCTTAAATAAATATTTTTGCTTGTTTATGTACTAATACTAATTTACTTGATATATTTTCAAAAGAATCAACGTATCGCGATTAGAAAGCTTAAAGTTTCTGATTAATATGATGGTTGCATTTGTAAGTTATGCCATTAATAGTAATACCTAATGTCTACCTATTGCACTAAGAGAAAAATGCTAGGTATAATTTAGTTAAATTGGTAACGAGAGGAGAATAGTGTTTCTACAGGTATATCAGTAAAACTTCTAAAATTAAATCAACTCTTATATTTTTAAAATACAATAAATGAATAAGAAACATTATAAAAATATCTTAGTAGTAATAGCTTAGTACTTTTAATCCTTTTACATAAACGTATGAAACATAACAGAAACCTGAGATTGAGATCACTTTATTCTTAAATTACTACAACAATAGAGAAACGTACATATCTAAATAGAACAAAAAACAACAAAGTTTTGTTCTACCTATAACTATAATTCGCAATTATGTATAAGTAATTCTTATACCTAATGCGAATTATAGTTATTCCAATAAAACAGTCTTTCTGGGTACGTATTTACGAGTAGGTTCAAGTATGTAGCTTAAAGATTAATTTTTCATCATGTCACTTTAAATCACACAATTATTTCTCAAATTCACTAATCAGCCTCTTTTCATGACTATAAATATAGGTTTTTAATTTAGATATGTACCTAATAAACAAATCTTCTTTAATTATCACACCACAGCACGTCTTTACTATAATTATTATAGTCATCAGTCTTCTTTAATAAGTTTAACTTCCTACCTAAAACAAGTCATGCCATTAAATGACAGCAAATATTTAAAAAACTAAATATACAATAACAAAAATCAAAAAATATTCAAATCAGAACTGGACGAAGACGAAGATAATCTTCTTACTTTTCTCTTCTTGGCTGTAATCATGATTTCTTCTTCGCTGTCAATATTTCTTGTCCGTTCATACTTTTCAATAATTTCAGTATCATTGTTTTCAAAAAATGAACACGATGGAGTGCTAAATTCATTGAAGTTTTCATATTTTTCGAGCAATGATTTGGGTATTATCGATGATTCCTGCTCATTCTCTCCTTTTTGATTATTCATTCCATCAAAGGAATGGGATGTTGAGGGCTTAATAATTGATATTTCAATGTTTGTGATTGAGTGTGTGTGTGGTTCATGTATGAAACTATTCCTTTGTAATTTTTTGGAAAGATTCTTTTCATTGAATGGCTTGGGACGTAGTACTAATTTTTCTGACAGTTGAATTGGACGCAGATGTGCTATATTTGTATTATTTGCAAAATTCGTTGATTTAATCCCAGTGAAGTCATGAAAACCTAAATGCTTGCCGTGAGGGCACCTAATAGTTTTATTTAGGCATTCTCTTTCAATACAGGACAGATGTCGAAGTGCCAAACGGTTTCCTGACTCTTTAGACCAAACAACTTGGTGAACTTTCATAGTTCCCGGAAAAGTCTTTAAGTCTTTGGGCAAGAGCCAATCTTTTTCTGTCACCTGATAATCTTCAACTGTTTCAATTTTCACACCTTTAACATAACACTGTAGGTTTTGTACCAGCGATTCAATATTGGTAATATCATGTTGATATGAGACTTGTTTATCTAGCGTTCTCTTTAATACTCCACCCACTCCATCTGCTGCGCTTTTTCCATGACCACACTCACAATAGTTCCAAATTATGTGGGTCAGCATCGGACAATAGGAGGATAACTGAGTTATTATATATAATATATTTTTATTCCTGTATTGCGCAGATGGTGAGTCAGAAATAACGTAAAGTTTACGAACCAGAGGAGCAGTTATCTCAATTTCTTGCAAAACAGGAATGAGGTGTGCCCATACTGCAGCAGCATCATGCCTTAAAGAGGTACTTACAGTACAAAATGACTGAGTTTTGCAAGTTTCGTTGTCGAGTTTGAAATATATTACGACAGTATGCAAAGTGAACTGTTGTCTGCTACCACCAAAATGAAGGGATTGAATTTCGGATCCATATTTGGCATTATAATTTTCACTGAAATCAATTTGTATAATACAGTCTTCCGTAGTCATATTTTCTTTTAACGTTTTGAAAGCTTGATTTTGATTTTTATTATTGACGCAATGTTTAAGGAATGGTTTCAGGCTATCTTCGAATTTTTTTATTAAATCTAGTGGTTTCACCCAACGCCTTACTTTTTCAACTTTAATAGCAGATTTTTCTACATTATTTTTGACATATATGCTTTTATTCTTCTCCCAACCCCAATACGCTATGTTCACTACATTATTAAACTCTTGATAATCAATGTGTCTATTTTTACAACTTGAGCATATTCTTTGCAGACAATCGATGTTATCTTTACTACAACATAGGCTACTTAAAACGTCGGATATTGTATTTTCTTTGATAAGGCGGTTTCTTTTCATAGATTCAATCAAAAGTTTCATATTTTCGTGCTTTTCACATAGGCATGTATTTCGTGCATTCACATTTGGTTGAGTGACCCAGAAAGGCTTCATTCTTGAAAATGTTGAATAGCTTATCGGTGGTTCTCCTGATCCCAAATATTTCAAGTGTAAATTTTTAAGTGTGTCTGTCAATAGTCTTTTTTGTTTTTTTAATCCATGTCTAGATATGGTGTCATTTTTTCCAGGACACAGTGTTGAATTTTCATCATCTTCTAAAAATTTCACCACCCTCCTGAGAATTCGATTTTTTTTTTCATCAGGTTTTATGACTTCTACTGCTGGTTTTTCTCCTTTTTGGGTACTTTTCTTCAAAATCATATAATTGCTTTGTAGTCTATTACACCTTTTTTTGAACATTTCTTTTTCCTTAGTGACCTGTAATAATTTGTTTTGTAATTCTGTTATTAGCTTAGTTTTAGTTTTTTGATATTTTCGAAATTTGTCTTTAAGTCCTCGCTTGAATTCTACAGATGTAATTGACGAGTCTGAAACAGGGCTGTTGGGGCATAATGTTGACTCGATACTACTTAGATTTGATGGACATGTTATTCGTTGTACGCCACTTGGTTGTACACAATGAGTGCCAGTTACTACATTGTCATCAATATGATGTTGAATATTGGAACCAATTGTACTATCGCTATTCATCGGCAAGCAGCGCCGAGCCGAAGATGGATTCCCTTGACGAGAAACGCTTGGACCAGGATTGCTATAGTCAAAATTTACAAAATTTTGATGCGTTGATAGCAGGGTTTGTCGTGGACTGCTTGTGTATACCCGATGAAAGCTTCTAGCTTCTGTAGTATTAGAACGTTGGATTTGGATATTCGTACTAATACTATTGCTGTTCAATCGTAAGCTGCGCCGTAAAGTAGGCAAGAAGGAACTGTGACAGGAAGTGCTTAGTCCAGGACCATCACTTTGATCCCCAATTGTCTCATCCAGAGGGTTAGCACGAGCCGCTATAGGAGCTGGAGCTGCTCTATTTTTTTTTCTTTGGTAATAAGCAGCAGCACTTATTTTGTTTTTTCTTCTTAGGATTCTTAATTTTTTAGGGGTCATTAGATGCCTTGAAACAATTAATCCCGCTGCTTTTTTTCTGGCATACCTTTCTCTGTCTTTTCTCAAAAACTCTTCGCGTGAGACTTCATTGCTCTTAATTCTCTCTTTTCTTCTTCTTTCATACAACCTCCTTTTTTCCAACCTTTCTTCTCTAGTCTGTTGCTTAGGCCGCGGCATCCTAAAATCAAAATACACGCTTTTCAATTTTCTTCTTTCTCATATCCACAGACATACATTCATACACACTATACTATGATCCTATAAAATACTATACCTTCAGATACACCACGCGCTCACACACTAGCTCTCTTGCATTGACTCAGACAAACACTCTCACAGGCAATTTCTCATCACATAGGTATATCTCTTTTTTTTTCATATAACGTTTAAATGCTCTTTAACTTATTTGTTATATCTTGTAAAATTAAGAAATTTTGTAATTATATCAAATATTATTTATTATTGTTATTTACTCGTAATAAATGATATAAAAATAAAGGTAAGTGACTTATATTGAAGGTAAACCCTCGAAATAATTATTTTGTTGACAATTAGTAGGTATAATAATCTACACTGTGGTGACCCACACACTCATCACATTTTCGTTGAGCCGAACAAATGTGTATCTAAAGTATAGTAAACATGTACTAACTACATAGATATATGTATATATTATATATCTTAAGCACAAATATTACACAACAAATACACCTAAATAATCTAATCGACACTCTAGGTAAAAGTAGGTACATTACAAAACTATGACTTTGTATTTGACACCAGGATCTCTAAAACTTTATGTTTTTATCATTTCGGAGATACTTTTAATTCCGGTGGACTGTAATTGGTATAACAGTCCACCGAATCCACTGAAATGATAACACTGAGATGATAAAATAGAGGTTAGTTCTACATTTAACTCCGAAAAAAAATTATTTAAAAAATATGAACACTACTCAAACAAAACAGTACTTACTGCGAATTTAATACACAATTTTGAAACAAATTAAACAAATCTAGCACGAGTTATAACAGCCACCGAAATGAAACTATTTTTGTCCCCATATTACTGAAATGATAAACTTACTTTTTTGGCGGGAAACCGCAAGACGTTGGGACCGGTGCGTTCGCGCCGAGAGCTTAAGCCGGACTGATCCGGAGTGAGAAAAGGTGAAAGGGGCGTAACAACGCAATGTTGATGTGGCTATTCTACTAAAACTTACTGTCCTCTGAAATGATAACTTTTTTCCAGACAAAAGTTGACTGCCTGTCAAATCCATGAGAAAGAAGATAAACAAACAAAAATTGTTTTATTTGATCGAATATATTATAATTTAATGATAACAAAATCAATTTAAATCCATATTACGAATGTATTTGCAGGAGAAGGTATGTTATGAGCGGAATTGGGTTCAGGACAGGTCACCGTGATGATAAAATAACACTTTGTAATTTTTTTTTTGGGTATATTAGAGGGTAGATACCAATGATTTTTTTTGCCAAGGTAGAGAAATACTTACGTTGTTGAGAAAAAATATATAAAATTAATAATCAGCACATTGCACTACCGTTCTCAGGTTTGCCGTGTATTTTTTTGCTTGGGCAATTCACCCATAAATGACTTTTGATTTTGATTTTGAGCTGTTTTTTAACGACTTTCAAAATTCACTAGGTTTCGTCTCTTAAATTCAGTCCTACTTCCTACTCGTATTATAAATGTGACAGTTTGTATGTTTGTTACTCAATCACACATAAACGGTGGAACGGATATGCATAAAATTTGGCACACAGATAGGTAATTTATAACGTGAATTGACACATGCCTTTACATTTTAGTGTTGCTAACTACCACCCTAATTGAGTAACACGCGATTAATCATAATCGGTTTCATTTTGACAGTTCAGCAATATTCATTGCGTTATTTACTTTGTTGAGCGGACACATTTTTCGAACATATGAAGCAATGGTGTAGCCATTTGTTTCAAAACGAAACAGATTATGATTAATCGTGAGTTACGCAATTAGGGTGCAGCTTAGTTAAAAATTTGCACAAAATATAGACTGATGAGCAAAGACAAACTAGAGCTAGCACAGGTAGGAAAGATTTGCTCAACACTATTCAACCGAAATTAAAAGTTGTCAAACATAGCCCGAGGTATCAGTCTGTATTTTTATACAAGTTATCTATAGAATTCAAAACCATATACAGTGTTAACTTATTTAAAAACAAATTGAGGACCTATTTATTAGGGAGAGGCTATTACAGTATCAATGAATTTCTAGATGACATATATTATGACATTGGAACTTGTGATTTATTTTATTACTTTGACATTTATTATTTATGATCTATTAGTACTTGAATTCTTAATTGACCGTTATTGTTTTTATTGACTTATCTAAATGTATTTAAATAATTTTATTTTAATTGCAATTGTTTAATGTTATATTTTTCAACACAATGTACCTATATTGTTATGTAATAAATTACTTATGACATATAATACTTTTTATCCTGGTAGTACGGTCCCATGGGATAATTATAAAGCTGGTTTAGAAAATTGTTAAAGAAGCAATGTTTTTAAATAAAACATTATGGAATTGAATAGTTATATTTGGCAGAGGGCATCCTATAACGTCACTACAAAAAAGTGTTTGAAGTTTCTATACTTAGATCTTCATTGCGCATCTTCCTTTGTCTTGCCAGCATGAATATTGACATAACAAATTGTTTACTACTACAAAACAAGAGTATCTACCCTCGTACAATAATAGACGTCCGGTGAGTCCTTGACCTTGGGTTTAGACCTCTGTGTACTGTCCGACCTGCCATCTATACTTGTCTACTATACGCTAACTTAATGTGGCAGTGTTACATAGATCATCATGTATTTAAATTGCAAATGATGACTTTGTCGAAATTAGATCATTAAGACATAGCCATCATTAGACGTCATAACAGTATACTTGCATAGCCTTGCTTTTTCAAATAATTATCTTAGGGTTGATTTTTCAATAGTAAGATAACCTTTATTTGAGGAATAAATATAAGAAAGAAAGCAAGAAAGAAAATATATTTATTTAACACAGACTAAATATATGTCGGTTTAACAGCTTTTTTATAGAAGTTATGCCAAACTTTCAGATTTATTCTTCAGATAAAAGTTATCTGACTATTAAAAAATCAGCCTTTAGTCAATTTTGTAGACAAACTTTCTGTTTTAATTGGCGTCTTCTCTTTTTAACCGACTCCGTGACAATAAACACAGAGAACAGACCTATCAAATTTTGCATGGTGTTAGTAAGTCATCAATGAAGTTTCAGAGCGGTCAATAACCAGTAGTCCAGTGGGACTTTGACCCTCGACAATTAGCTCCGTATGTCCTAAGGCTGTGGACAAATAAGCAGAATGAGCGATTGAAACAGTCGCGGAAATTTACATTGTAAGTCTCAGTGCTTTCTCTTACCATTTAAATGGCCATTGAGCCATTGGCCAGAGGTGGAGGTTGAGGAGGTGGTAAACATATTTGACACGCTTTTTTAATAGCTTCACTTGTACCTATCTATCTAAGTATGTAACGAAATCTTTGAAAGAGATTTTCACCCTGTTTAAAACGTCACATCATATTGAAATTTAACACCCGATGACAATACAATCATTTAATAACTTTGTCTCATAATCGTTCCGTGTGGTGCCGGACGTAAAAGAGTTGCACCATCCCATTTCTTCCTGTGGGTGTCGTAGAAGGCGACTAAGGGACTTACTAGAGAATGGGTAGCAGCGTTCTCTATGCATTTTACCACCATACTGCGATCGCCAACCCACCTGCTAAGCGTGGCGATTATGGCAAATCCCCCCTTTTGGGGGAGGCTTATGTCCAGCAGTGGACGTCAATCGGCTGATATGATGATGATGTCCTATAACCCTGAACAGGATCTTCAGGATTAGCGATTTTTATTATATTTTACGGAGAGAAAGCCACATCCAAAAGACTACAGGCGCGCAAATACCCACACCCGGCTATTCTAACAAAAAACCCACTGTAATGGTCAATCGAACGATTTAATTTTGTTTTCACACTATTCTTAATTTAAACTTATTGAAGATTTCTGTTTTTTAATTTGGTTTTCTGTTAAAGCGTGTTTTTTTTAAGTTTTTTAAAATATTATTGTTTTACGCTGCACCCAGTTGTATATAGGTACGTGGTCCGAGAAATGCGTGGTAACTTAAAAAAAAACGTAGTTTCCCAATACTAATATACAGGGTGATTGGAAGATGGGTGCAAAGCTTTAAGGCGAAGATAGTACAGACAATTTAGAACCATTTAAGCCATGGTTGTCTTAGACGAAGTCTTACCAAATATTTTTAACCAAATTTTTAAGTTTTTTTTCGGAAATTCTCAAAATTTAATGTAAACTGCATAATTATGGCCAAATTGAATGATAAATGAATTCATTTTTTATTTATTTAATTAAAGTAATGTGTAAGCAATCAAGCAAAACATGTTTTAGGCTTCTGTGTCATTAGACATTTTTTTTACAGACATTTAAAGCTCAGAAAAAATAAAAAATTTGTACAATACGTCTTTTAAACCTCATTAAAAAAAAAAAATTGGTAAGACTTCGTCTAAGACAACCATGGCTTAAATGGTTCTAAATTGTTTATACTATCTTTACCTTAAAGCTTTGCACCCATCTTCCAATCACCCTGTATAACTATGCAATTATACTAATATCTGAGTCAAATGGTTAAGACTGACCTAACTCGGCATAGGGTTTAAAAAATCTTGTTCTATTTTTTTTTGTCTTTTCATGGATAAGTATTAATATACCTAACTCAAGAGATAACAGCTTACATAACAATATACTGTAACGACATTCACATTAATACGAAAACCAAACCTCACAAGTTAATCTTTAACAAACTACGTCACATTGACACCACCATTCCTGTCTGCCCCACAACTAAATAGGGCATGTACTCCTGGTACATTAATAACGTAAATGGTCCTTAGTGTCCAGCCGTACGATGACCTTGAACTTAGCGAGGCGTCCGTCCAGTCGGACAGATGGCCGTATTGTGTAAACATTGCGATTTAGATGCAACTGCGAATTTACTTAAAGGAAAGATCGATTTTCTTCAGTAGATTTATAAACCGTTATAAATGATAATGATAAATGATAAATTATTTTATTTCTGTATGTAGGTTTGTACAAACACTTTTACACGTCAAACATATTTTTTTAAACTAGATGAGGTCGGCGTTTCCTATCTGACTACTCTGAGAAGAAAGGCCGAAGCAAACTCAGAGGTCACAGTCTCTTTTAAAGTCCAGACATAATCTCGAAGACCATGTGAATTGGTGTCTGAAATGGTCTTTTAAGGAAAGAACCACACAGATTGAGTGGACCTGTCCAATCAGTGCACGCATTTATCAGTAGGAATCATGCAGCTCAACTCAGAACTTGATGAGCTCATATGTAAATATGAGACATGTTTAGGTCCTAATAAGGCATGATTTTTCAAGATAGCTTACTGAATGAACTCACAAGTTAAGTATACGATAAGGTATAAATAATATCTATACTAGACTACCTATTATAAAGAGCAGTTATATTTGTTTGTATGTAGGAGATAATCTCTGGAACTGCCAAATGGATTTGTTTTTTTTTGCATTTGATAGCCCAACTTTTAAGGAAGGTTATAGGCTATTTAACATCACGCTACAACCCCTGGGAGCCGAACAAAAAGAAAATAAAACTTTTTCCAAAAAAAAAACATTCGACTTCCAAAAAAACACTACAAAGTGATAAATAACATTAATTTCGGAAGTCGGTGCCTTTGGATATGTAGGTATTATATTTCTTTTTCATGTCACCAGTCACTGACTGACTGAGAATCATCAAAATCGGTTCACACATTCGAAACTTCTGAGCCAACAAACATAAAAAAATTGAAATAAAATACAGTCGAATTGGGAACCTCCTCCTTTTTTTGAAGTCAGTTAAAAAGTCAGAAAGAATGCTAAGTGTAAACAAAGTAATAGCGCTATAGGGCAATTGCATGCGACGCGGCAGGTCGGGCCAAAATTTCAGGCAGACAAAGTCACAGACGAAGTGCTAGTTAACAAAATAAAAATTTAAGAGTGTATCTGAAGAATGATTCGTTTTGAAAAGCAAAGGCAGCCTTGACCCTAGTGGGTTATTTCGGACTAAAAGATGACAAACTTCTGTCGTAGAAAATTTCACTAAAAAGTCTCAAACATAAATGATAAATGATTTTATTTCTGTAAGTAGGTTTGTACAAACACTTTTACACGTCAATCATATTTTTTTTTTTTAACTAGATGAGGTCGGCGTTTCCTATCTGACTACTCTGAGAAGAAAGGCCGAAACAAACTCAGAGGTCACAGTCTTTTTTAAAGTCCAGACATAATCTTGGTCAGATCATGTGAAGACCATGTGGATTGGTGTCTGAAATGGTCTTTTGAGGAAAGAACCACACAGATTGAGTGGACCTGTCCAATCAGTGCACGCATTTATCAGTAATCATGCAGCTCAACTCAGAACTTGAGGAGCTCAAAGATTTGACGATAAAAATAGAAAGTCGTTTTAATTTACATAACTGCAAAAACCACTGGAAGCCTTAATTTATTAAAGCAGCCACTGGCAAGTCAGTTTAAGCTGCCACAAACCTCCTAGGTTGAACTGCAAGTTGCCAATTCAAACATTTTTGAAATCAAACGATTCTAATAAGCAGTTCCTTATTTATTTGCATAATATAAACCCGCATCGTCATAAACATTGCAATTCTTGCACAAGTAACATAATTAACCATAAAGTTTGGACGTGGTCAATTGTCCGGTCAGTGACCTTGACCCAACAATGGACCCGGACCTAAAGGACGTGTAGGTTGAGGATGTAACACTTTCCAAGTGTGATGTAAGGTTTAAAGTTACATGTTGGTATTAATTAACCAAACATTGTGATCTTATGGAAACGAAATGACGACTTTATAGGAGATATATAAAAAATATCCGATAATTGAACTTTAAAAAAAAACAGCGGCGCTCCGGAAGTGCCGACAGAAGTGAAAACTTGAACAATTACGTGTGTATTTTTTGAATCGTCAGATTAAATAACGTTCAACGTTGTTCGTTCGTGTTGTCAGTGGTGTCTGTAACAGTGTCGCGAGTTCAATTGTTTTTTCCATCTCAAAAAATGCCCCACGCGCCTAAAGAATTTTTCACTTCAAAAATGTCCAAACTGTTTGTTTTTCATGTGTATCATGAAAAATACGCTTTATAATGTATATAATCATTTTATTTCGGATTATTCAGTTATCTATATTTGTGTTATTAAGTACCTAAGAACTAAGTTAGTAAAACTACAATACAATAGAAATACAAAGAAAACGAAATCAATTAGTCACGTGGAATACAATCTAGTGTCTAATAAAAGAACCGTCTAACCGGTCTGATATTACTTTCAGAATGCTGTTGAAGCTTGCTCGAATACGGTGCAATATGGAGACCGCTCGCTTTCTCATGATGGCTTGAAAGCCATCAATCCGAGCCTCCATAAACATGCCAGACGCACTAAAGCATCTCGACAGCCCCAACAACATCCTAAAAGAAAACTTATGTCGTAAGTAGATTTTTAACCGACTTCTTCGTGTATTATTTAATTTGATTTCGTTTTTACGGTCGACATATTGATTACCTACACTTCTTTGATATAGTTCCAGGGTTAGGTTTGTCAAAAAACATCGACCCGCATCGAATTTGGGTTTACTGCTTGATTTTGAATGACATATGCCCGATGGCTAATTTCCCGAAGTCATGCGATCGAACGTCCGTTTCGCCGAAAAGCCATTGAAAAATAGCCATTAGATCAAGCGTCCGTTTCGCCGAAAAGCAATTGAAAAATAGCCATTAGATCGAGCGTCCGTTTCGCCGAAAAGCCATTTCAATGATAGCCATATGACATTCGAAATCAAGCAGTAAACCCATCGAATTTCACACCATAGTCCTAGGCATTCCAACGATCATGTAAAAAAATAAAATGTATTTATTAGACTTGCACAGGAATATCACAATCTTAACTACACAATTTCTATCTACTTGTATATATCTTATATAGGAGGTATATAAAAATGAATCTCTATTTCCCTTGGTCACAGCATCACACGTGAACGGCTGGACAATTTTGCTAATTCTTTTTTTGTTGTGTTTGTTAATGTCAGGAGAAGGTTCTTATGAAAGAAACAAAACGAGATAGTTGCACATTAATTATACCAGTTCGAATACAATATTTAAGGCATAAATAGTTAAGGCAGGACAACGTCTGGCGGGTCAGCAAGTACTTAATTAAATGTAAAAAAAGTAAAATTAAAATAAAAACCAAGTCTTGTACGAGGCCAAAAGGCCTATCTCAGCATGATGCTGCGACATTTCAAAATTGCATATCGATTACTATCTATCTATTACTTGTAGATCCTCATGATCACGATGTATAAGCTGATTGATATAAAATCTATTCTAAGTAAAAGTTTTATACAAATAGTTTTAACCTGAGTTTCACCGACAATAAAAACTTACTAATGCGATAAAGGAACCTTAAATATACCTAAATAAATATTTCAGTTTCTGTTCATTTGAGAATGGGCAGCAGCGTTCTGTATGCATTTTACCACCATACTGCGATCGCAAATCCGCTGCCAAGCGTGGCAATTCTGGCAAGTCCCCCCCAAACTGGGGGAGGGCTATGTCCAGCAGTGGACGTCTTCCGGCTGAATTGATGATGGTGATGAAGTATTTCAGTGCATCGTAAAAGTTATTTTAACAACCGCTAGACTACATATTTCCCAGACAACTTTTAGCAATTGCTAGACAACCGATTGCCCCACAAAATTACACGTTAAACCCACCTGAATGGACATTAGATGTCTATCGACTAGTACGTATTATAATACTGCTGCTACCGGCTCGTAACCAGACATAATACAACTAGCAACTAGGTAATAGTTAATAGTATCTACGGTTGGAGAGTATTTGTGTCAGGGCCAGTACATTGATTGGTGCGTGGCTATCTGATTGGTATGTAATGATAGATTATAGGCAAGGAGTTAATCTGGTGTGTGTACTAGTCTAGCTATGTATATCATACGTCGTTCCTGAATGTAGAACGTACTACCTATGTGGTCATCTCTATGCGTGGATGTTTTTATTTCTGTGAGTAGATTTCTACAAACACTTTTACACATCAATAATATTTTTAAATCTAGATGACGTCCGGAACAAACTCATAGGTCACAGTCTCTTTAAAGTCCAGACCGAATCTTTGTGTGATCATTTAAAGACTATGTAGATTGGTGTCTGAAATGATATTTTGAGGAAAGAACCACACAGATTGAGTGTACTCCAGTGGTGTGTCCAGTCAGTGGAGTGTTCAGCCGTTTTGGCGTAAAAGCGATTTGGATTTGAATGAAATTTGGTACATGGGTAGAACATGACCTCGTTTAGGTATGACATATGAAATTTTTGTCGCAATATTTCCACGAGATGAAGACTTATGCGGGTCACACCGCGAGGCGCAGATAGTGTTAGATAAGTTAGTTGGAAAATAGTGCGAATAACTTATACTTATATACTTTACTTACGTAACATGAAAATATTAGATGTTACATAATTACGTTTAACGAAACTTTAAAACATGCTTATCTTAAGAACAATACCTACCTATGCTCAGTCGTGTAAACTAAACACGTTTGCTTTTATCTTTTGTGGACAAAAGCTGTGCAAACACAGACTAAGGTAAAGCTTTTTAAATAACTTATGAAAAGATAATTCGGAGTACAAACATTCATGCTGAGAACTATTCACATTTACTCCGAGAAAAAATCGTCAAGATTTCCAACCAAAATCACAACTTAATTTTTCAACTTTCCACCAGAAATCACTCACTATACACTACTTCAACTTTCTACGTCAAATTCAAAGAATAAACTAACAACAGAACTCTAAGGGTAAGCTCGTATCTTTTTACAACCCTTACTCAAAATAAGATACCTGTTTCTTTGTAACAGGTTCTTTCTTTCTTATCTTTTTATAGACACTCATGGTCGTAGTTGTAGGTGTCCCTTATAACAATTAACATACGTTTTATTGTGTTAAAGGGATCATTAAAAATAATTGTGTCAATTTATTCTGTGCAATTTTTTGGAGGTTTTGTTGAGTGGTTTATTAAAATGTTAATTCACATTCTTCACACATCACATTCACATTCTTACATTCATATTCTTAATGTGAAAATTAAAAAAAAAATGTTTATTGTTTTATTCAGTACCGAAAGGTTTTTTTGTAGAACGTGTCCAGTCCGCGAATCACCTACCAACTTAAATAATAGGTCTTTACCTATGAAATTGCCGTTTTGTATGAAAAAATTTAAACGAATTTTTTTCATGTATTTTTTATTTGTATTAATCGAAGTAATCACCCATGCAATCAATGCATCTTTGCCATCGCAGTGGCAGTTTATTGATGCCCTTCTTAAAGAAATCAGCTGGACGGGAGGCAACAAATTCTTCAAAGGCATTTTGTACTGCCTCTCGGGTATTGAATTTTTTTCCCGCCAAGAAGTTATCCAAATTCTGGAAAAAGTAGTAGTCTGTAGGCGCAAGGTCTGGTGAGTAGGGCGGATGACGGAGAGCTTCCAACCCCAGTTCTTGCAACTTGGAGACCGTCTGCTGTGCAGTATGAGGTCGCGCGTTGTCGTGCAGGAGCAACGGAGACGAGCGATTGACCAATGCTGGTTGGAGATGTGCCAGCTTCTCCATCATTGTGTTCAGTTATTCACAGTACACATCTGCAGTAATGCTCACCCCGTTTGGTAAGAAGCTGTGATGAATCACACCGGCGCTAGACCACCAAACAGTGACCATCACTTTTCTAGGGGTAAGTTTTCGTTTAGGGCATTGTTTAGGTGCTGAACCAGGATCCAACCAACTTGCTGAGCGCTTGCGGTTATCAAACAGAATCCATTTTTCATCGCAGGTAACAATGCGGTTCAAAATTCCTTCATTTCTGTGTCTGTTGAGCAGTGCAAGGCACGTCTCGACGCGTACTTCGCGCTGACGATCATTGAGTTCGTGGGGCACCCATTTGTCAAGCTTTTTTACCTTGCCAATTTGACGCAAATGGACCAATATTGTTTTGACGCTAACGTCGAAAGCTGCTGCTAATTCAGCCGTAGATTGTGTATCATCAGCTTCCACAATCGCCTTTAATTCGTCATTGTCGACCAAAGTCTTCGGACGACCGCGAGGTTCATTTTTCAGGTCGAAATTTCCAGAACGGAAGCGAGCAAACCAATAACAGGTGGTGCGTTGGTTTGTAGTGTTAGCTCCGTAAACGTTGTTGATGTTGCGTGCCGCTTGTGCCGCGTTGCTGCCACGACGGTACTCATATTCCATAATTACTCGAATTTTTAACGTATCCATGATGACGAAAAAGATTGAAATGCGATGAAAATGTAACACTAAACAATAAACAAATGACTACTTTTGGAAAAAAAAATCCATGTTTTTAAAATAAAATTAATTTGAAATTAGAATTCTTACCCAAACAAAAATTATTTTGATTTGAAATGGCCAGTACTGCAAAACGGCAATTTCATAGGTAAAGACCTAATATTGTCCGTATAGTCACTACAAGCATTCATTGAAAGTTGTATGAAAATAAATGTCTCTAACACGGAAAGTTTAAATCCTAGGTTTATCTTTCAGGAGCAGTAGTACTGTATCGCGTTGAAATAAGTCGTGATTATCTATCGAAGAAAGTAAGTATTAGCAAGATTTTTTTTGTAAACTACCTACACCTATTAAACTGACTGTACCTACAGTACATTATTTAACTTGATATAATGTAGACTATTAGACTGGAAACTTTAAAAAAATACTGGCTTAAAATGTTTTTTTTGTATTTTTCATATCTAGAACATTCCCTTTAAAAAATTCTATGAAATCATCCCTATTGTCAAATCAAATCAAATCAAATCAAAATATTTTTATTTCACATAAGCCTGCATGGGCACTTATGAAACGTCAGAAGCTAGGTGCACGGTTCCAATTTGTCGTTTCCTATGGAGAAGAGCCGGCAAGAAACTCCACGGTTACTCTTTTAAAAATAATTGGCTTTTACAATGTTTTCAAATTACAGTGATAATAGGTATGGGAGGACAGTGCAGGCCAGTCAATAAGTACCAGGTACTTAGAGGAATGAAAATACAGAATAGAAAAACGTCTACAAATCTAGTCTCTAAGGCCTACAACGTTCTCTCATTCACAATATGTAAAAGAATCTACCTATATAAAATGAATCTATTTGAACCAAGTGACATGATTTCGATGACAATCACTGAAAATAAATAGTAGGTAGTAAAATTGATGTATAATGTCAAATAATGACGAGAATATGTCAGACATTGTAAAAAAAATAATAATAATAAAAAGAATAAAAATTAACATTGCAATTTGGGAGCAGTTAATAGACTTTCACACGGTTTTGCTGTTAATGAGGTACCAGGGAAGCCACATGTGCAGAAGGAATTAATGCCAAACTTCCCTGTCTTCAACGTAGTCTTTTATCTTATAATATGCTTTTTTGATAAGGACACGTTTGATGTGAGTTTTAAACTTTCCATCGCTAAGTTCTGTAACCGACTTTGGCAACTTGTTATAGAAGCGGATACTGTTTATTAGAAATGACTTGCTAGTTTTAGTTAATCTAAATTTTGGAATCACAATTTCATCTTTACATTGTTACATTGTCATCTATAAATACCCACAAGAAAATGAAGCGACCACCCTTAACAGACACCAGTCAAATTTCTTTAAAAAGTAACCTGTTCTATTTTTGAATTTCAATCCGTATCTCAGTAACCTGTTATATTTTATTTGAAATTCTCACAACAACTGGAATGAACCGCTTCAATCTGGTCTACTTCATATTGGACAAAACTGGTTTTCACTGGTTTTGATTTGTACGATTACGGGAATTGCGATTGTGTTAAAGGTTAAGATGTCATGGGAATGTTAGGGTTAGTATGTGTAAATCTACCATGGGATAGTAAACCATCAGTTGATTGAAGATCTGGTTACTGTGGGAGCCATGAATATAAAAATAGATTGTTACTTCTACTTAATATTTATTTTGAATTTTCACGATTTCTTACAAATCATATTTATTACTAAATTATAAACAATAGACTACTGGGATCTCAATTTTGTAGGTTAAAATACTGACGGATCATCAGTTAGCATACAGGAACTTCCTTACACACATATTATTATCTTCAAAATTAAATAACTACTAAGTATTTTACAAACAAAAAGAAACAATTTTCAAATCTCTACCTAATATTGAAACATAAGTAGGGAAGTCCTACAATATACTTTTCGAAAGTTATAATGTAAGCTATAAGCTACCTATGTAACAAACATTGTGCTAATTAAACAAAACGAGCCCATAATAAGTCTAAAAACATCTTAACCCAGTAGGTACTTACATAAAAACATTACATTCATAACCAGAGCGACATAAAACCTCCTTACAATTTCACCCTAACCCAATTTATACAACTCAGCGAAATTCTACTAGACGCCCAACCCCAAACCGCCGTACAATATCGCCTAAAGCGCCACAGCAGCTGCCTCGTACAACGCACCCCACCTATTCCTCAGAGAAATTCAAATAACGAACGCCTAGCACCGCCATCTTGCGCAAGACGCTGGTATAGAATAACTATACGTACTTTTTTCAGCGAAACGTCTTAAGTTAGACATTTTTACGCCACTATAGCTCTTATGACGACACCTTACGTTGGCAAATCGCTCGCGGAAAAATGGTCCTACATCCCGCGTCTTGACTTATTTTCTGATGTCGTAACTATTCCTACCTACAATCTGAAATCAACTGTAACCTCCAAGCTTTAGAGTTGAAATCAAAACGTGCCTGAACACGATTTACGTCAGTTTAGCATAACGTCATAAAACTATAATAACAATGCACGCGGTTAAACTAGCTTTCGTCTCGTTTCGCGCTATTAAATCCGTATGTGATAGAAAGAGACGAATGGTGGTTTCGATTCTAGGGGCGTGGCAAAATAGTTAGGATAGTGGAAGTTTGGAAGAAGTTCGGAAGAGGGTAGCTTTTGGTAGATTTTATTGGATTTTACTGTAGTACGGTAATGGTTCGCGGAGCATTTGAATATCAATGGCACTCATTGAAATTTAAAACAGAGCTGGCACCATATTTTTAGATGAAGTCAAACTACTTTATGAATAAGAAAATCATTTATTAACACTGTGACAAGCTAGGACTTCATTGTATGTAGGTTTTTTTTTAGATTTAGTGATGTTTCGGTAAGTGTATTGAGGTAAGGTTTAAATTTGAATGTAGTCGCAGCGAGCTTCAAATGTCAAGGACACATAACTTCGTCCATTGCATTGCAAATATCCTTTTCTTGAATATTTACTTAAATTAAGTATTTCCTATGAAGAATTTTGTGTTTCAGATTTTCCGTCTACCACAGAAGAGCCCGCAAGAAGAGCCTCATAATTTATATTTAGATCCACCACGATGTGAGTGATTAGATAAAGTAGTTTTTTAGGGTTACGTCTGTCCGTCATAGGGTAGTATCTTTTAAACGGTAAAGGCTCCAGCAGACAGGCACGACAAGACGGTTCGACGCGATTCTGGTAGAACAATTTTCATGAAGTTTTCATAAAAATTGTTCTACAAGAATCGCGTCTCGCTCCAGGAGCCTTAAAAGGTTCACTTGAAAATTTCACAGAGTGTGTATGTAGGTACTATCACCACTATATAACAGCAAATCCCTACTAATATTATAGATTCGAAAGTAACTCTGTCTGTCTGTTACGCTTTCACGCCTAAACTTCTGAACAGATCGTCATGAAATTTGGCAGAGATATAGCCTGGGATATGGAGAAGGACATAGGCTTCATTTTTACGCGATAACCGACATCCAAACGCTAAAAAAGCGAAACATTAAAGGGGTTCCGCATACAATAAATGTGTTTTTGTTTGAGAAATCAATGTATAAAAAAAATATGTACTTAGTGTTAAATATTGTACGGTGGTCCGTTACCGCTATACTTGCCTCTCACTGTTATTTGTGACATCCATTAATGTCCAAACGCTGAGCAAAGATCTCCTCAATAACCTTCCACACTGCCCTACTTACCTATGTGTTGTTCTGAACAAATCGTCGTGAACGTTTAAGTTATCATACCAGCGATTCCTAAGCCTGCTTCGTGGACAAAATTCATCTTCACCCATTCCCGCCTTTACACCAATTTATTTGGGATCGGATTAAAATAAAACATAAAAACAACCGACTTCCGGAAAAACACTACAAAGTGAAAAATAACTTTAATTTCGGAAGTCGGTGTATTTAAGTTTTTTGGCACCGCCTTCTGAAGCTAAAGTTATTTTTCACTTTGTAGTGTTTTTTCGGAAGTTGGTTGTTTTTTTTCACTTTTCAGTTATAGTAGGTACCTACCTACCCCCACACCAATTCGAAATTTCATCATCCTTGGGGTATTCTCAAAGACAATCAAATCAAAACAATGCATATTTATGCGATAGCAGCAATCGCGGTTGATTTTTGTCATTTTTTGATTAGCTCCGTTGTCTGTCTCCGAAACTCATTATTAGATCTACAGGGTGAAATTGAAAACATGCGACAAACCGAAATGGGAGATTGTACTCATCATTATGAACAACTTTTACTGAGGGACCAATGATGCAATCGCAAAAAAAAACAGCTGTTCCCTACATTTTGACGAGTTATGCGAACATAAATTTAGGGAACAGATGTTTTTTTTTTCGCGATTGCATCATTGGTCCCTTAGTAAAAGTTGTTCATAATGATGAGTACAATCTCCCATTTCGGTTTGTCGCATGTTTTCAATTTCAACCTGTATATTAAATTAAAATGGGACCATTTCGGAATAAACCCCTTTCGAACAAAAAAATAATTTTGCAATTCCGTCTATATATGACGGAGTTATGCCCGAACATACTTACATAAAAAATAAAAAATAAATAAACATACCGAATTGATAACCTCCTTCTTTTTGAAGCCGGTTAAAAATCAAAAGTTATTCATTCTATCTAGGCTGAGAGTCAGCTCTTTTTGAACGTCAAAATTATATAAGACAATCCCCCAAAACGCCCGCCCTTCACCACTTCCTAGTGCTTTAGCTAGGAAGAAGAAGTGGCGCAACAAACTGTCCGGCAGCACAGCTGTCTGTTAAATTAGAAGAACTTGATTCTATACAATAGCCGGTAATAATTTGACATATTAAGTCAGCTAGCACACGCAAAATACAAACAAAACATTGAAAACTATACTCAAACAGAATCTATCGTCGTCTTTTCCAGATCATACCCTCTTCCCACCTATGTAAGGGTCAGCTTCCAGCTTAACTGTATGCAGCTGAGTACCGGTGCAACTGCTTATTTGACCTTTACAACCCAGTTACTGGGTGGATATCGACAAACTGTAAGCTGCACGCACCTCCACAAAAATGTCAACATAAACATTTGAAATGTGTATGCAAAAAGCAATGCAGGGAACGCAATTTTCTAAAATGATACCCTTATACCATACCGACATACGTCTCTATCAGTATTTTTTTATTTATCTCTTCCCTTCTAACTAGATTATATTCTAGCTAGTAAAAATTTAAGAAATAACGCATTCCTATTAACTGATAATACTCCCAAGACCTCTTCACAGTCTCACTCCTAGTTATATTTTTCCAATTGTTGTCTTGCCTCTTTTCCATCTAATTTCCTTTACCCTTTATTATACTTTAATTGGTTTTTGTTTTTAACTATGTTTTATATATTTATTATATATTTAGTGATTTTCATGGGAATCATGTCACTTGGTTTAAATAGGTTCATTTTTAACCCCCGACGCAAAAACGACGGGAAGTTTGACGTGTCTGTGTGTGTGTCTGTCTGAGGCATCGTAGCTCCCGAAAGGATGAAACAATTTTGATTTTGTTTTTTTTATTTGAAAAGTGAATTAGTCGGGAGTGTTCTTAGATATGTTTTATCAAAATCGGTTCAGCCGTTTGAAGATTATCCGCTCTTTTCTGGTTGATGAAGGGATCTGAGCATCTTCCACGGGTCTGATGAAGTCGAAATTTCATATTCTATTACTTCAATGATATTAGGCGAACAAAGTAACCTTGAACTGATGTCGGAGCAACACCTGGAATTTCCAGGATACCCAAGTTACTCGCCAACAAACAGCAGAAGTTACGTGTTTGGGCTCATTGAAAAGGTCTCAATGAATTGGTTATAGATAAATGGTGATCAGGACGAGGAATGAGGATAAATTAGTAACAAACTTCACTGTGGGAAACATACACAACGCTGCGCAGATTTAAGCGAGACATTAAGTTTAAAAAGCAGGAAATAAAAGTTAGGTAAATTAAAAATTTCAGAAACTCCCGACCCAAACAAAAACTCTAAAAAGTAAGAAAAAATATATTTATTGGCCTTTTATGTTGTAGGTAATATTTTGATCAAAGCATTGTCAAGTTGGGGACGGTCAATGAAAACGCAAAACCGAGGAAGCCTAGCATTTTCATCAAAATATTACCTACAACTTAAAAGGCCAATAATTTTTATTTTCTTACATTTTAGAGTTTTTGTTTGCGACGGGGGTTTTTTAAATTTTAATTTTACCTAGGTATGTAGATTCATATTGTGAATGAGAGAACGCTGTAGGCCTTACAAACTGTAGATTTGTTGACGATTTTCTATTCTTTATATTCATTCCTCTAAGTACCTGGTACTTATTGACAGGCCTGCACTGTCCTCCGATACCTATTATATCACTGTAATTTGAAAACATTGTAAAAGCCAGTTCTTTTTAAAAGAGTAACCGTGGAGTTTCTTGCCAGCTCTTCTCCATAGGAAGCGACAAATTGGAACCGTGCACCTAGCTTCTGACTATTCATAAGTGCCCATGCAGGTTTATGTGAAATAAAATATTTTGATTTTGATCATTAGGTATAAGAGTTTCCTCGAAATCTTTGCTATGGAGAACTAATTGAAAGGTTCGCTTCTGTGAAATCTAAATAGTTACTTATCTACTCCACTGCTTTGAATGGAGAGTGGTCTCAATACAAATATTACTTAATTCATCTTCAGAAAACCAAAGCCATATTAATCAATCTGTCTAGCCTATTCTCAACTATATTAGGGTCGGCTTCCAGTCAAACCGGGTGCAGCTGAATACCAGTATTTTACATGGAGCGACTGCCTATCTGACCTCCACAACCCAGTTATTGGGTACTATGATACCCCTTGGTAAGACTGGTTGACAGACTTTCAAGCTTCTGAAGACCCGTAACGACTGTCTGTGGATCTTCCACGAATGACAGCCGGGACCAACGGCTTAACATGCTTTCCGAGGCACGAGGCACTGTCTAAAGAACGATAGTAATAGGGTATTTTACTCTATACGAGAAAAAATCAAAAAATATATTATTGAGATAGCTTAGGCAAAATGCAGTCGGAAAATGTTAGTTTTAGTTCATGAAACAACAAAATAAATTTTAAAATACAATTAATAGATTTCAGTTTTTTTTATCTGTTTTTGAACACCATGAAATAGTAGCCGCCATGTTATTTCGTCACACATGTCAACTGAGCAACTTTGTACTTTTATTATTTTCGTAACCAAAGTAATTTTTATTTAAATAATATTTTGCATTCAGGAACAGCAAACCAACGAACGATAAGTAGAAAAATAACTGATTATTTAAATTATAAATAATTGTAATACAAAATATCAGCGCATTTGTTTTTAGCTAACTGAGGTCATACCCACAGAGCAATATGGCGTCTACTGCGTCCAGCGTTTTCGTCAAATTACGCGCGAAATTTGAAAATGTAAAATTTAAATGCATTTTTATGGCACTAATCGATTAAATAAAAATGTTGTGTTTTTGGTGGTTCTTTTCAAAAATGAGTGTAATACCCTATTAGTGCCTAGATATTTATGGCCAGATAGGTGCTGAATGACGGTGAACCTAGGAAGTAAGATTAATAAAAACCTTTATTGAAGGACGGTGGACCATACGTAAAATTTGGAGACTCTTCGTGCCTTTGAAATCACGCTAAGCCATTGGCCCGACTGCCTGTAATTTGACAACTAGTCTTACCAAGGGGTATCGTATTACCCAGTAACTGGGTCGTGGAGGTCAGATAGGCAGTCGCTCCATGTAAAATACAGGTTTTCAGTTGCATCCGGTTAGACTGGAAGCCAACCACAACATATTTAGGAAAACGCTAGGCAGATAGTTATTGAAGGACAGTGCAAAACATTTTCATCTTAATTTCCCCCCTCTGAACATTTTTTTCCGTTTGCAGGTTTTAATTTTCACTTACAGAAGAGGAGACGGTCAACAATGTGTATAGCGATGCGACACAACATATCAACACGTGTGACATTACGGTCAGACCGCGTCCACCGCACACGGCCAGCCGTGGAGAGGGTGTTTATTTGGTCTACTTAATTTTTTTATCACATTTACAGCAAAAAAAATTTGGCTTCATGAATTGTGACTTGAATTGGTCGAGACAAAAAAATACTGAAAAAATCACCTGTGCGCTTTTAGACGAATCTTGGTTTTAATTGGAATCACTGATAGGTATTAATATTTCGTTCTCATGTTCTTCAGATGAGTAAAATAGCCTTAATAGTAAGCTACTAGGTATATTGCTCTTAAAACTTGAGCATTACGGACTAGGTGAACTTGCGCTCAGTCTAATAAAATCTTATTTAAATGATAGACAGCAAAAATTTCAAATAAATGGTGTCAATTCAAATGGTTTAAAAATAAAAATTAGTGTTCCACAAGGCTCGATACTAGGTTCTTTCCTCTTTTTAGTATAATATTAATGATCTACCCCATTTATTAAAACAAAACAACCACATATTATGATGTTATTTGCTGACGATACATCCTTAATTTTTAAGATTAATAGACGTGCAACAAATCTTGACGACGTAAATAACGCCCTATTGCAAGCTTAAAATTGGTTCACTGCTAATAATTTAGTATTAAATGGGAAAAAGACTAAATGCATAAGATTTGCTTTACCGAATGTTAAAAGTACTGATTGTGACATAGTATTGAATAAAGAGAAACTAAATATCGTCGATGAAACTGTTTTCCTGAGGATCACGATCGATTCAAGGCTACAGCGGGGTCCTCATTTAACAGGTCTTGCAGGACGGCAAGTTTAGCAGCATATGCTGTGTGAAAAATCCGTCAATTCACTAATGTAGAAACCGCGAGACTAGTCTATTTCAGTTACTTTCATAGTATCATGTCTTACGGTATTTTACTATGGGGATGGGCTGCAGATATTGAGTCTATTTTTATTCTGCAGAAAAGAGCCATCAGAGCAATATATGGCCGCCGTAGGCGGGATTCTCTTAGGGAACTGTTCAAAGTTATTAATATCATGACAATACCTTGTCAATATATCTATGAGAACATCATGTAGGTACGTCAGGATTTTTTTTTTATCTTTTCAGTAAAAGAGGTGAAAGACACACCATTAAGACTAGAAATAGAGACCAATTAGTTCAACCAGATTTCAGACTGACTAAAGTAGACTCATCGATCATGGGGTACTGTTTAAAATGTTACAATAAAATACCTCACCACATACTGCAACTCTATGTGAGAGGGATTGGGCTGTAATCAATCACGCGGACGTTACAGTTGTGTATTAGCTACAATATGTGAGGCTCGTACAATAATCCTCATTGGTTGACTATAAAACCTGAATCTGGCGCTGTATTAGAAATTTGAAAGTCATCCCAGCTACCGAACTTGCTGATTGAGTTTTATTTTGACCGAAAATAGTTTCATACGGTGGACAGCTAAGTACATATGGAGGATTTTATACTTTGCCCGATTCCCAGAATCAAGACTGACACACTAACGGTTACAGCCTGAAATATTAATTATCTGTTTTCAAACAAGACAAGAATAGATACTTGCAGAAAGTAAAGCTGGGTTTAGTATTATTGACTTTGTCTCCCTTATTCCAAAACAAGGTTTTTCTTTAGGTATGGTTTAAACTTTAAACCATACCTGTGAGCCTATTTTAAAATAAGAACCTAACTGGATTCGAAATACAGCTCCTTTTACAAAACTGACAACTTAGTCTAGTGCTAAATTTTCATTTTTTGTATTAAGAACGTTACCCAAACAAAACTGAAAACTTAGTCTAGTGCTAAATTTTCATTTTTTGTATTAAGAACGTTACCCAAACAGAAGAAAAGTTGGTAATGCAAAAACTGACTTTTTGTAATAATTGTGTTTGAGTTTTCTTACAATTTCTTTCAATTAGAAAATTATCATTTGATTTTTGCAACAAAGTTATCTTCACGCTGCTTTTGTGTGTAATCACCGCCCGGCCAATTTTCTTTTACTTGGTACTCAAAAGCTAATTAAAAGCATTTACTGATTTTTTACTTTGTTTCCTACAAGAATGAATAAAAATGATAAGACGTTTCCAAACGAAGACGTCTCCACACCATTTTTTGTTTAACACAAAACGTCTTTACTATATTTCTCATTCACTTTCAAATAAGAATAAACTTAGTCTTCAGAATAACAGTGAGTGCAAGCCTGCATCATAGTCCTTCTTTATCACTAAACATAGAGTGCAAAAGTATCTACAAACGTTAGCCTATCCAAATATAATTAATCATAATAATAAAAAAAAATACTTACAAAATATTTTTAGAGCAGAGTCGTCTCCACGCCACTTCTGTGTGAGGTCATCGCCCGGTCACTCAGTTGCGACTTGTCACCTATCGACGGCGCGGTGCGGCGTATTTTACTGAAACACGTGAAACTTTGTTTATACTGTTTGAAACGTAGGTATGTTTTTCCTATAAAATATTTTCAATTACCTAGAGATTTTTACAGTATTTGTAAGAAAATGCAGATGAGGAAACGCCGGGAGAGCCTTAGAAGGACATAATAGTGATCTTATTGGTGATGCTGTTCAGAAAAGTCGGGTACGTAGTACTCGCAATCGGCTTGCGTGTATGACGAGATGTATGAAAGTAACGATCAAAAGGAGTATGTAACGATAGAAACAGGTCGCGTTCGGTAGTTTCTGCCTACCCCCATTTGAAGAAGGCGTGAGTTTATGTAACATGTGTGTATCTAAGAAAAATCTGTGGTTTGCGAAAGATAGCTACTCACTTTCTCATGATCATTTACAAATTAAAGAATTCAAATATGGGTTTCGTAGAGACTGCGATGGTGTGGTATACCTCTTAAGTGACCATTATAGATAGGTAAAGTAAGCTCATATTCAACATAATGAAAACCAATAGGTATCTTATTAGGTAAAGGGGTGACTGGTAATTAGTGACCGGTAAAATCGTTTCTTTGGGAAAGTTGCTTGTTATGATAAAGTACAATCATTTATTTAAATATCGGTCGCTAAATAGTCACCCTGTATAATACGACCTCGAAGTACGACATCCTTTGTATCATAAATTTGAAAATTCCAGTTGGAATTTTCACACAAGATAAATAAAATAAAAAAAATAGCATAGCACCAGCCTTTGTTAACTGGTAGAGAACGCCTTATACATTAACTTTATTATGAACAAAGTTTAATAAAACAAAATAAAATGAAGTAGGTACCTTATAGCTATAATTTCAATTACATTTTCACAAGTGAGACTCTTGTTTATTATGATAATTACCGTTAAGCTACGCTTGCCACGGTCTGTTCGTAGATGGGTGACCCTGTACATATCAAGCCCGGAACCCCTTGATGCCTCGGAAAGCACGTTAAGCCATTAGTCCCGGCTGTCTTTCGTGGATCTTAGACAGTCGTTACGGGTCGTCAGAAGTTGGAAAGTCTGACAACCAGTCTTACCACGGGTTATCGTGTTACCCAGTAGATAACTGGGCTGTGGAGTTCAGACAGTCGCTTCATGTAAAGCGTACAGCCGTGACTGCGCTAAAAAGGCCCAGTTCAGCATAAATGTCAGACAACTTATGCCTGACGCTGGTTTTCAACTGGACCTGACGTATGAGGTGACGGATGTAAATCAGCTTTACGCAACGTGACGTGTGTATGCTTAGTTATATAAAATAAATTTGTCAGATAAAAATAGTAACGACAATGTTGATATTTATCTATAGTTTGTTAGCTAGTAATTGAGTTTAGTAACTAGTATAAAATAATTATTTGTGTTAAATATTGTAAAAGATAGTAAAATAAATATTAGAGTGTGATAACTGTGATATTTAATAAAATTGCAAAACAAAACCAATAGACCGGTAAATAAATAAATGAGACGGACGCTTGATAGACCTTCGCTAATATGTAAACAAATAAAGGAATGCTTTGAAAGGAGTGCAGCAAAAAAAAAGTTTTAAACAAACTGATACTGGTGATTCAGCTTCATTCGGTTAGACTGGAAGCTGACTCCAACATCGTTGTGAAAAAGCTAGGCAGATTGATCCTTACAAGATTAAGAAAGCATTAAAGTACCACCTCTCCTACATTCATTCAAAATCTGATGAACAATTTTCACTTTCTTTTGTAAACTCTCGACACTGAAAATATCTGAAATCTGTAGGAATTAATTGTACTTGTTCATGAATGAATGAATGAATGAGTGAATGAAATCGTTCAGAGCTCGTCGTATTTGTATTTTTCCCACCTCTTTTGTTTTCTTTCAAGTTGAAATAAAATGAGTTTCACGCGTTATTCGATGAGATTCGAATTACTTGATTGAAATGACTGCAACTTTTTGCTGAGCGGAGGAATTGAGTAAGTGTTTTTAAATGAAAACGTGTTGCTTTCGGTGATAAATGTTTTTTATTAATCCTGGATTATTCTCGAAAGTTTAAGTAAGAATCTGGCAGTATGACCACAACGTTAATGTTTTGGCATTGTTTGTCTATTCGTGTGTATTAGTTTGTGCTTATATTTATGTAGGTATATAACTAGGTACATTTTATATTTGTAGTTAGTCTTGCTATTTAAATACATATTTATTAAAATCTAGGGTAAAGGCGGGATAGATGCCCCAGTGGGATAGTTGCCTCATTTTCAAAAAACCTAACTTCCCAAACTCGCGACTAAGAAATAATAGTATAACTAAGAGCCGCAGGCACCCTGCACCTAATTTAGCCACGGGCCATCGTGCGGTGAGGACGTGTTTCGTTTGTGTGTGCATTTATCTCCGCGGCGAACCTCACAAACACGTCAAAGTTTTAAAGGTTAGTATTTGCTGTTGTGTAACTTTATAAGTAGTCATTTATTCCATTATATTATTTATTACGTCAATAAACTGATTCATCAAGTATGCATCTAGATGTAAATAGTTGCACTTTTTGTTTTTTATTTATTTAAAAAATACTTGGGCATCTATCCCTATCAAAAAGGATAGTTGCCCTGATTTTTCGAGGTATAGGTGCCCCTAGGAGCATCTATCCCTCCATACACCATGTATACCCATTTGTGGTTTTAGGATATATTTTGAACATATTTTTGTGTTCTGTTATATTTTTTATGTGTTTACATCTATTTGTATTTGGACTTTTTAGTGATTGTAGCAGAACCATGCCACGAAAATACAAAAGAAAGGAAGGCGTTCGAGCTCGAGCATGTTCTTGCATGTGTGTACAGAACAATTGCAGTCAGCTTTCGACGAAATGGATAGAAAAACCATAGGGATAAACGAAATATCCAGACAGTTTGGGATTCCATCAAGAACATTGCGAAGACGTTATGCTGCTAAAAATACAACAAAGCAGACACTTGGTCATGTTATACAGGATTTTAAAAACTTTTATTAAACTTATTGCTGTATATTTCTACTGCTAAAACACCAATTGTCCTCAAAACCTCATAAAAGTTTGTTTGAGTTTTTCGTTTAGGTATACCTACAGTATGAAGGGCATCTATCCCGCGCCAAAGGCATCTATCCTTCTTAATATTTTCATGGTGGGGCAACTATCCATACGGGTAGGCATCTATCCCCAAAAAAGGAGTTCCACTAAAACCAAAAATTTGCAAAATCTGTAATTTGTAGGGCCAAAAATACAAATCACAGTTAAACATAAAGGATTAAACTAGCTAAATTCATAGACATTATTTATATAAAATTGTTTATTTTTTAATTAGGAGGATATTTCAAAAAGTGGGGCATCTATCCCGCCTTTACCCTATTCGAATCTCCGAAACGGCTGGACCGATTTTAACGAGAAATCACTGGCAGATAACTGATGTTATAAGAAGTAACAGACGCTTTTGTCCCAGGAGCACGTTCGCATAGGAATACCCGACATGGACGTGGGCGAAGCCGCGAGCTAATGCTAGTATATTTTTTTTTAAATTTCTTACTAAATGGGCCCGCTCTTGACGTCTATGATGGATCGAGCGTGCACTATTCAAGGCACTGGTACTCCCACGCATCGACGAAACACAGCAAGCTGCTTGACGCCAGACTCAGGTGGGAGGGTGGTCGCGAACCAGGCGGGCACTAGCCGTACCACCGCAAGGGAAGAATTGGCCCGTCATTAAGGTATTGGGTGTGACTGTCCAGGATACGCCGAGGGCTCGGTTCATTCGAGTTACTGGTGGAACAAATTGCGCTACACGAGGAGGCTTCCTCATGCATCCCAAACATAGTTCATAATAAAAACAGAATTTGAAATAATATTTACCAGAAACTTGCAATACATAACCAAAATTTTCGAATAGTTCCAAACACAGAGCAAATCTCAAAACCGAAATATTTCTTGTTAAGTACGCCCAAGATACTAATTTGGGAACCAGAAATCTTGGCTAAAGACATGTCTGGAATATCTGAGAGCTATTCTAACTTAGAATATCTACCTACAATTTACTAGATTTTGAACTATGAATTCTAATTGTTTTGATAATTAAATCTTGGTATGGAATTATTTTCTTACGGGTTATTAAGAGAAGAACGGGTTTACATTTAAAGTTAATAACAAGATTTTTAAGAAACTTGATTCTTTTAACATCTTCAAAAGTCTAATCAGTGCATGGTTTTGTATGGAAACGCAGTACAGAACGGAAAAATAAATTATCTACCTACTTTAAATATCAAAAATTGTAGAATATTAGTCACGTTCCGTATTAAAACCTTTATTGAAGTTAAAAAGCTAAGGTAGTAAGGTAAAAATAATTATAATCCATTTAATCCAGTCTTTTCTTTAAATCATATCTCACACAATACGCAATAAAATACAAAATAAAATACAAGTAATCTAATGCTTACCGATTTTATACGCTCTGTTAATTTTTCCGCGTTCCGTCCTCCAACATTATTTACCGGGTTTGCTGTTTCGTAACTGGATTCTATCCGCCAACAGATGGGGTAAATATCACACCTTTCTGGAAGGTAATAATAAAATAAAATTGACTTTCTTTTTTCAACAGAAAAACTGTTTTAATGGTTAAAAACACTTTCAATACATCGCATATATTTTTTACTGAATAAACAAGTAACTTGATTTTTCAAATATACCAGTATAATCTATTCGATAAGAGATGGCGCTAGCTTCATTTTTCAACTGTCTGTCTTATTTAGCTTTTACTACTCCCTTGTAGATGGCAGCACGTGTATTCGTATTTTCTTACTGGGGTGGAATTTTCTTATCGGATTTTTATAATGCGGTTTACAGATAATTATGTTATTAGTAAGAGCAAAGGATTTGTATAATAATATGAGATAGGTAGTTGTATTTCGTTCATTGGTTTATTTTGCCAGTAACTAGCTTTTTCGAAAATCGTTGCTAGTAACTACCGTCTTTTTTAAATAAATGTTCATCCATTGTAAACTCACTCTGGTAAACCGGTTTCTAACTCAACCTAGGACTGCATGCAGTTGGCCTTGATGACCTTAGCGGAGCTTAGGAATATAGCACAATTTGCTGCTAACAGTTTGTGTAGTTCGAAGATTGAATTTTTTCTTCCGACTTACGCAACACAACTCGGTTAGTAAAACACAACAAGGATACTTAATTTTATAATGATGTGTTATTCCAGGTGTATAAGCTATCTGCGTGCCAAATTTCATCCAAATCCGTTCAGCCATTTTCTCACAGGTCTTCCTCTTTTATTTTGATACCCCACCCTCCGTTTAGTGATACAAGTAAAGTAGCATAATCAACCAATAATGTTCCCACTGCTGGGACACAGGCCCCCTCTCTACGAGTAGGAGTGGGCCGTAATTTACCGCGCGGGCCCAGTGCAGTTTGGTACATGTCACATGTCTTGGATTTTTTCGTTTCTAGAATATACCGGTTTCCTCACGCTGTTTTCGTTCACCATAAAGCGCTTGCCTGGGTTCGAACCCACGACCTACAACTCATAAATCTGGGCCGTTACCACTGAGCCAACACTGCTCTCTAAAAGTAAAGTGTCTGCTGATATTTTCACCAGTTCTTCTCATCCTGGTTCCCAGACATCCATGCAATTTGATATCCGGTCCAGTAACCGCCATCTTTCCCCAGACACATACATCCTGTTTAATTGTACTCTCAAAAGAAAAATCATTCCAGCCGTTACCAGTATCCTGGGATCATCTTCCAATCTTAACAGACCAATTTTAAATATCAATAGTCATAATTCCATGAGAAAATATTATAATAAGAAATTCAAATTCGGAACAAGTTTTTGACAATCTAACCCTACCAAAGATGACCTCTGTCCATTTTATTGTGTTGTGTCCGTCTCGGGTCGAAATGACCCCTCGCGATATTTAAATGATAATAACTTATTCTTAGCATAAGAAGCGAGTTCAATTTTGAAGAAAACAAGTTTTGGTTCTCATGAATTTTGTAATGGTCAAGTAACGGATAAGTATTTGAGATTTATTTCATTGTAAAATAAAAAGGTATTCAAGATTTGGCATCAATGAAATATTGTTAACAAACATGAGACACTTCAAACTATGTTGATTTAAAATGTTATAATTAAAAACTAAGCATTTCTTAAGAAATAGTAATAATTAGATACTAAATCAATTAACGATCATAGCCTGACACTCCATTAACTCATACAACGTAGCCCCTTTTTCCATCCCTCCCTTTTAGTCACATAAACCACCGACCGGCTTTCGGTGGGATCCAAGTCAATAGGTTAGCTAATAGGTAGGTAAGTTAAAGCAATATTATTTTTGTCTTATATTTTTTTAATTTCCTTAAGTTATTTAAAGATCAACTATTTCAATCTGACAGCTTTGTATTCTAAACGGCGAAAATACTCATATCAGAAAACAGTTTTTTTGTTTGTTTTAATTGCTACATTCCATTTTTGCCAACAAAAAAAAACTTAACAACGAAAAAATCAATCAACCATCACAATAATCAAAATAAATCAACCAAAGCTCATCGCTTCAACACCCTATTATCTCTCAAATTGTCCCCAGGTTTCCCACACTGACCGCTGTCCGGCCGGTCATTTCAACCCCTAAATGACACAACCCGTTTCTTAAGACATTTTTTGGAAACCAGTTTTGTTTCCCATACCTACTGGACAATTGTGGACATCGCGGGTCATCGTCTTCATTTTAGTGTTAGCATTCGAAGGGTTTGGTGAAGACTCAGTTACGTCTTAGAGTTGGTACATGATGTTAAGTGTTGGGTGATGCTGTAATTTAAGTACCAATGTTTAATTGGGAAGTTTTTTTTTTGAGATTCATTTTTGACTTAAGTGTTTAGTGATGTGTTGTGAAGGTGGTATATATTAAAATGCGCAATGTTAATTGAAAATTAGAAAATTCATTTTGAAATGCAGAAACAGCTGAAAATGAATTTACCAGAATTTATCACTGCGGTTCTACGGCGATGCTTCGATGCCTATAAGCTAAGTATAATAATAGTCAATATTTCCTATCACTGTAAATTATGTTTAAAAATAAAATATATGTGCACAAAAAAACTTATTCATAAAAATTAATAGGTATCTACTTAATAAAAACAGTAGGAAATTTAACGTAACGGGTATCAATCTAAAAGGTCATCAGATCATATACAAAACATTTTATTCCAACAAAAACGGCCAGGTAAAATATTTCTAATTTCAAAATATTTCAAAGTAATATCTTTCCGACTTTTTCACAAAAACAAGAACATGTAAAATTTGCTTCAACAGGGTAATTATGTAACACACATAAAATGACAATTAAACGCATTTAGTATCATTTTGACAGTTCAGACAGTAGAATTTATTAAACCTATGAAGCTTGAAGGTAGCGATTTAGAAATATCTTTTAAAACTGTCGAATTGTGATTAAGGGCTTCTTCAAATAGTAGCTACGCGACTCTCGTAGAACAATTTATATTTTCAACTTCATGGAAATTGTTTTACAACTGTCGCATCGCGCTGCCGTTTCGCACCTGTCTGCACGAGCCTTAACACTGTATTACGCAATTAAGGTGCAGGAAGGATGGAAAATCGACAAAAAAAAACAATTTTTAGGGTCCCGTACCCAAAGGGTAAAATGGGACACTATTACTAAGACTCCGCTGTCCGTCAGTCTGTCTGTCAGTCACCAGGCTCTATCTCATGAACCGTGATAGTTAGACAGTTGAAATTTTCACAGATGATGTATTTCTGTTGCCGCTACAACAAAAAATACTAAAAAACAGAATAAAATAAATATTTAAGGGCTCCCATACAACAAACGTGATTTTTTTGCTCGTTTTTCTCGATATTGATAACGGAAACAGGACGCTTGAAATATGCACAGAATATTTAGTTATATATTCACATTAAAAATAAAATTTTAATCAAACAAATGTTTAAGGGGGGCTTCCATACAACAAACGTGATTTTTTTGCCGATAATGGTACGGAACCGTTCGTGCGCGAGTCCGACTCGCACTTGGCCGATTTTTTCCACGTTTCTCATTCAATGAATGAAAACATACGACGAACTATCTGTGTGCTAAATTTCATCTAAATCCGTTGTGCCGTTTTTGGGTGATTGAGTTACAAACATCTAAACATCACATAAGTTTCCAAGCGATGGTATTTATATGTCTACACATACATAACAACACGCCTCGTGTCCTCGAAAGGTTGAACAGAAGTGTATCTCTAGTAATCCCACATTTCGCCAGTTATATTATTTATAGATTCTTCAAATTGTTCTGTCTAGTTTTCTTACAAAATTACGTAACTTTTCCTAGCACCGCTTTAGAGCGCCAGCAGGTAGGGCCATAAATCCAGGCGTTCTCGGCAAAACGTAATGAAACGCTGCGCGTTTTCTCCTGGCGGCATCAGTCAGCGCGACTCACTTGAATACGGGGGTAACTGCAAGAGCTAAGATGGTGTATTCAGGTCAAGTTGTGACAATTTTTTTAAATAAAAATGGTGAGGTTCTGCAGAATGGGAAATGCCAAACGTTTTGTTGATCTTTTTGGTTAAATTACTAAGGAAAAATCAAACAATATGGAATTACAATGTTACTGGAATCAGTTGAATATCTTTCTGGAATTATGCAACTTTTGAAGTTAAAGCTTAGATTTTATTTTTATTCAGTTGTTAGTAAATTTGGAAATAAAATGGTGGTTTTCTGCAGACTGGAAAATTCAAAGAGTTTTATTGATATTTCTGCTTAAATAAAGTCTAAGAAAAAACAGACAGCTATAAATGGCCTTTCCTAATGTAACCAGTTCAATACCTTTCTGGAATCAATTTACTTTTAAGTGGAGATTTAGATTCCATCTTAGTTCAGACGGTATCGGGTCAGGATAAAATTAAAGAAAGAAATTACACTACGCAGTTTCTTAGGTACCTACTTAAACTTTCATAGTTTTAGTCGTTTTTTATTTATTTATGAAGAATGAATTTAAAAAATCTACCTATCTTTCGACAGTTTAATTTTTAAAGATCCACCAAAGTTTTAATATTGCATTCATTTTTGCATACCGTACGTTATATTGTAATCTTCTAGCTAAAAAGACTTCAAAGTTTCGACCCAACACCGCATCCTTACCAAAAACACACTTACCCACATCCCCACAAGGACCGAAATAAGCCAAGAGCAACAGAAAACAAATTACGAATCATCTGCCTTCACGAAGACGCCTTCCAAATGACTCACTTAGAAGTAAATTGCCGCTTCGCCGCAGCATTGCCGGCAAAATATCCGCTTCGTACATTGTCGTGTAGATAGTGTACTGCTTTTTGTATTAGTTTACCTGGCAGCTGATTGACTGTGGTGTGTAACTACACTACTTTTAAGCAAATATTATTACTCAGTGAAAGACTTTCTAAATGATATGAATATAAACTGATTAAGAATTCCTATAATTAATTGCACATTTGACCATTTATGACTTGCTACCTTTTGCCAGCGGCTTCGCCCGCGCGGAACTTTCATCCCTTATTTAACTCCCTTAGGGGATGAATTTCGAAAAATCCTTCCTTATTCCTTGTCTACATTATAAAGGAAACCTCTGTGCAAAATTTCAGCTTTCTAGGTCTCAGGGTTTGGGCTGGGCGTTGATGAGTCAGTCAGTCAGGACTTTTCTTTTTATTTATATAGAAGATGCACCTGATTATAATAATATTAATTGACTTCACTTTAATTTCTGTTTTGATTTGCTGACATTATTTCATTTGTATTAATATTTTAATTTTTGTAATAATTTGCATGCCGTAAGGTAGACTGTAACTGATCTCATTAATTTATGTACAACATCTTATACCTGTGCCTACATTCATAGCAAATAAAGTACTGATTCTGACTCATGCCCACAGTGTCCTCCCATACCTATTAACACTGTAATTTGAAAATATTTTAAGAGCTGCATTGGGCTGTATTTATAAAGTGGAGTTACTTGCCGGTTCTTCTCCATTGGAATCGTGCATCATTTGGGTTTATGTGAATTAAAGTATTTTGATTTTGTACTACAAAATTTAATAAAACGAAAAAGTTTGATGAAATTTTTATTATTTAAGTCAACTGGCTTAATGAAACAAATGTTGGCAGGCCCAGTGTGTCCACCCGTACCTATTAATACAGTAATTTGAAAGCAAAAGCTAATTATTTTTAAAAGAGTTACCGAGGAGGTTTTTGTCGGCTTTTCTACAGAGGAAACGATTTAGTGGAACCATTCACTTCTGACATTCTTACATTCTGGCTTCTGACATTTTATAAGTGTTCATGTGGGTTTATGTCATTATAGGCGAGGACGCTGGCACCTAGGACACAAGTTAAATCTTACATTGGGTGTCAGAGTTCATCGAAAACACTCTTTTCCTTAGTTGGAACGCTACATGGTGTTTATATAAGTGTTTTTTGTACAACTGAAGGTAACAAAACATCTTTTTTTTTTATGTGTATTATAAGATTTTGATTTGGTACAAGAAATGTAAAAGTTTGATCGAATTCATATAATTTAAGTCAACTGGCAAACAAAACCGATGTCAACCATTCTGCCAATATAAAGTGAATTGGAAGAGCATGTGTGCATGATTACATAGAAAAATAAAAAAATATATTATAATAATCTTCGATAGTACAGTTGGGCTTAACTGTTCAAAAATAATTTGTTACAGTTAATTTAATCCAACACGAGTTGTCATAGTGACATTATATCTACGTTATTGTTGGTAATTAACGACGTAAAATCGTTTTATAAATATATGAATTCAGTACCTAGGTGAACAATATCAAAATTACAATTTTCTGTTTGTAAATTCGACCTAGATTCAATCATACATTGAGAAAGCTTTTCTAGCTAAGAGTAGGTATGAAAAAGTCGCTAGGTATTTTGGATATGGCTAAGCAACTACCAAAATATGTGCTGAACTATTTTTAGAGAGTATCATGTAGGTAATTAGTCAAATTGGCACTTATTGTTTGGGTATGTCAGAATCAAATTCATTTTTTTTTTAAATAATAAATAATTTTATTTCTGTAAGGATCATACAAACACTTTTACACATCAATCATATTTTTAAACTAGATGAGGTCGATAACTTTTAAGTTACACATTATTGTTAAAATATTAGGATAATCATCTATTTTTACAATATGTATTTGTAAATATATAAGCACCATGTATCTGTCGTGGCCATATCGTTGATTTTCTCACTTCATGAAATGGCCATATCGTAGATTTGCTCACTTCATGAAATGCTCAAGAATTGATCTAAAGCTTTAATATGACTAAAAATAATCTTTCTAATATGATGTCCAATAAAACAATTTATTTTTGACCCACAGGATACTGTGGTCTCGGGTCACACAGACCAAAATCTTGGCATCAAAGCCGGATATTTCGTTTCGTCTCAACGTGACGTAACCTCTTCACTTTCCAACACTTAAATTCTCAACATTTACATAAACATTGAACGTTAAGGCAGGCACCCACTAACTCACTGTCTCGCAGCAACGTCTTACTATTTCTTGGGGGTCATTAGCAGAAACGACACCCATTCCGAGGCCCATTTAGATAAAACGTCAGAGATTTGAACGAAGATTCCTTACCCCCCTTTCACCCCCTTCCCGTGTTCACCCTTTAGACCCCCTCGCGAGTAATGAGTCGCGAAGATTTTCACTGGGGTGCAAATGTTTATATAGGGTGCGAATTTATGTTAGTTAAGGCGCCGACTGGTTTGAAGGCGAAAAATTCGCGGCGCTTCTCGCTTTCTTCGACGCCATAAATACATAAAGTCTGGGTTGTTCAAGGTAACAAATCTACGTGGAAGATGGTATTTTAAACTTGTTATATTTCTACTAAACATTAAAGCTATACTTATTTAAATCTATAGTATAAATAGACATCCATGTAGTCTTAGTCAGTGTCAATTCAAGTCAGTCATTTATTTTTACTGGTCTTTTTCAGTGGGAAATGATTTATTCGCAAAAGTCAAGCCATACATCTTCAACATGTCTATTATAATATCAAAATAATGGTAAATAAATAAAAACATTAACTTTTTCACCCCCAAATTCACATTCTGTATACAAAATACGTGTACAGCGCAACTCGTTTACTTATCTTTACTCTCTTTGAGACGCCGGCTGGCGCGGGTTAACTCCGGGGTCGAGCGCACCCCTACACTTTTATAATGCATTATTTAGCATTGGAGGGTTGAGTTCTTTAGGTTCTGTGTTTTGAATGGTATATAGGTATGAACCGGTAAGGATGTGATCTTTCACGGGTTGAGGGGAGAAACGGGTAGAATGTTTAAAGATTTTTAGCCAATTGAGATGAAAATTTATAAAGATTGATGTTAAAATCCTTACTGTCATAATATAAAATATTATTTTTAAGCTTATTATTAATAAATTATACCCGTAAACATTCCGGAATAAATACTATACATGATGGTGAACACCGGATCTAAATCTGTTGCGTACTTTAGAAGAACAACGCGGTCATAAAGACTGATACGAAAAGCGACTTCTTAATAATGTACTAGCTTTTTAAGATAGGAAATTATCGGAATAAAATGTATCTTATATGTTAATCCAGTTTATTAACTATCTGTGTGTCAAATTCCATCCAAATCCATTCAGCCATTTATGTGTGATTGAGGCACAAACATATGCAAGCATACAAATTTTCACAATTATAATATTAGTAGGATTAATGGAAAGATAGTTATGGCAATGTTGTTGGTGGCACACGTGTTTTAATATTTGTTCCTCCTTGAATGTGGTGCCAGGTGCAAGAGATATTCTCTATTTTTACGGAACAAGATATGATTTTCCTCGTCTGAGTCAAGATAATTACGGACGCTTTTAATGTGCACGTCTTTTTACATCGTTCTCACATTGATAATTTCAACTTAATGATGTTACCAACTTTTTGTAACAATATCATGATTTTAAAAGAGTATCCATGGAGTTTCTTGCCCGTTCTTCTCCATAGGTACCTACGCTTTGGAATGGGCAACTAGCTTCATCTTTCTATCTCACCGACTTTGACAATTCAAAAGTGCCTGTAATTGGTTTATTTGAAATAAATGCTTTGAGTTTGAGTTTGATACGAGTTTCATTCTATCACAAGTAGTGTATGGATGCAATGAGGGCCGGAAATTAAATTATTAAAATTAAATCAACTCAATCTATTATAGTAGCTCGCTTCTGGGGTATAAATAAGCTTATACCAAGATACGTACGCAACTATTTTTCCGTCAGATTTGGTGACAAACTGACCCCAGTGACTTAATTAAAAAGAAAGCGGTCAAGTGCGCCACGGACTTGCACACGAAGGGGTCCGTACTACCGTACAATATTTATCACTCTATATTTCTTTTGCATGTTTCTTGTATGCGCTTTTTGCTATAGTTGCCATAGTAGTACACAATTTGTGAAAATTTCAATTGCCTACATATTACTGTTCAAAAGATAGGTTTAGTTCTGTTATAGACAGATGAATGGACGGCGGCGCCTTATTTATTTATTTTATTATTTATGTACACACAGTAAAATACATAGGGATACGAAATAATTACAATTGGAGCGCAAAGGTACTACTTATTTCTTAAGAAATGACTTCCAGCAGATCTGCGAAAGGAGAAATGCAAAAGAAACGTAGACGTAAATAGTGTGTGAGAAGAAGAAGAAGAGAAAATAAATATGAATATTGTGAAGTCTTAAACAGTTTTAGGATCCTTAATGATAAGATTCTGTTGGCATTGGGTATGAAACTCTAAAAACAAAAATACAATACCTCTATATATGCACTTTAAGAACAAAAGTATTACTGTCACGTGACTTTAATCATTCATGTTAATTAAAATCAATTTAATTACGGTTTACCAAAACTTGAAACAGCAACTGTATGTTGGCATGATGCAATAATACGGTTATTTTGGAAAACCACACGAAATCAACCACAAATTATTATCAGGTAAACAGTGAATTACTATAAAAGCTTTTAGAGTTACAAAATTAATTATTTTGTATTTTGCTTTCACAAAATAGTAGGTTTTATAAAGTTATCTACATTTTTTTAATAGTCAAAATCAAAATGAAAATACTTCATTTCACATAAACCTGCATGGGCAATTATGAAACGTCAGAAGCTAGGTGCACTGTCAGAAATGTCAGAACGTCAGAAACTCCACGGTTAGTCTTTTTAATAGTGTGCCTATACTTGCTACTTTGCATCTATTGGCAAAACCAAATTATTAAAATATAAGAACACAGTTGGAGTGGAACATAACTTCATTTCCTCTTGCTTACATATCAATAAAATATGGATATAAATAAACATCATTAATCATACATAAACATTAAAGAACAATCACCAAACTTAACAAACCTCATACAGAAAACACCTTTAAAGGAAAAAAAAACAACGACAAAAAGCAAAACTACAAAAAAAGAACACATAGTTCTAAATCCAAACAACCGCGCGTATCGACCGCTACGTTCAAAAACTATGTCCCTTTCTAAATTCGTTAATAATACTTACTACCCACACATTCGCGCTGAGCCCGCCCCGCTCGCGCAAAAACCACCCCGCGCCTTGGGGCAATTCTTCAAAGGGTGAAAAAAGTACCCCTTCCCCATACCCCGGCCCGCCTTAACCAATTCTTGGGTTAAAAAAGGGGAGGATACTTAGCAACGAACTATGCAGGGGGATTGATTTTTGTTGCCGGTTTCAGAACGCTACTAGTTTGAGTTTGGTACGCGGAGGGCTATTATTTTGAAATTGGAATTTTATGTAGTTGGCACGTTCTTTAGTTTGTTTTTTTTTTGTTGTTTGAAAAGCGAATGTTTTTGTTTTGGATTTTAAATTTAGGTATGTAGCTTATTCGTTCATGCTTGAATTGTGTTTTATTTTATAAAATGATTGCAAAAGACATTACACAATACATATTGTAATTTGATGCTTAGTCATTTTGACTATTTTTCGATTTCACTATAAGCCTCTTTCACCCCCTTTCTTGAATATTTTTTCTAAGTAAAGTCTCAGTTAAGCATAATTTTGCAAATATTAAATTAATCTTCACTCCATTCACAAATAAATTATTCTATTTTCATTATCATCTATTACAAAACACATTATCCATTATCTCATTGTGATGACAGATTAACGAATAACAATTTATTAAGTAATTTATATGAATGCTAATTGGCATTACGATTCGGTGACGAACAAAGGATTCACAATTAAGCAGACGACTGGCTGTGTAACTTATTGTAACTTAGTAGTTAGCGCTTCGGATATCTTTGTGTAATCTGGGAAAATTTTGTTCTGTGTCTCAGACTTAAGTTGAGATATAATAGTGGTTGTATGGTTTTCAAAAGCTTTGCATCCAAAATCTGTAATAAAAGAAACCTTAGTAACTATCTATTTCGCTTTTTGGGTTTTTTTAAAATTCAGGTGTATGCTAACCACAGTCATCGTAGGCCCGTACTAAAATTACGCGTTTCATTAATAGGTTTCTCATTACAAAGTTAGCAAAAAAAATATTGTGAATTGAATTAGCTACTGACTTAAAATAGTTATTAAGACGCAAGAAATAGTAAAGTTTTATTATGTAAAATCTTAATGTCTCAGTTTCTTTTGTCTTCGTCTGATTATCGAGTGTACAGACGCCAGCATATCAAGCTACCGCAATCTGTCAAAAATATTTGATAGATTTTCAACTTTATAACGTTCTCATATAAGGTTCATGTTCAATTGGAAAAATTTGACAGTTTAGGGTAGCTCGATATGCTGGCGTCTGTACATTTGAGATTATTTTTAGATCAAAACATAAAATAGGTCTAAAGGTATATTGATAGAAACTATTAATTATCCTTAAAAACCAAATAAATACAACTACAAAACGAAATTATCCCAATTTGCATGTTCCTCTCTCATACAAAAACACAAAATTTACAACCCACATAAACCCCGAAAAAGTTACACCTAACGCATTCAAATCCTCACTCACATTACCAACTGTATATAAAACTAGCGAAATTTCCGCCAACGTTTTTCAACTTCCAACATTATAACGGGTTTTTAGTAAAACCGACTATTAAATTTCAACCCTTTTCTCGCTAAAAAGCTTATCCGAAAAACGTTGCACACATGCGAAAAAATTCGCACACATACGTGTAAAAATCTACTAGTTACGTACACAGACAAAAAACCTTAACTAGTCGTGTTCCTCTCCCGTCCCTCTTGTTTCACCCCCTTTCACCCCCTTCGCCCTCATATCCTTGCAGGAATTTTGTTTACTTCTCTCTCTAAGGAAGGAACTGACGTACCTACCGTTCCGGGAAACGTCTGCGTTCGAAATTGGAACGCTATTGGCTTTCTATTCTTGTTTTTATTTTTAATTTTTGAATGAAGCTTTGTGGTTGGGTCTTTGTTCTTTTTGATGATTGATTAATTTTCTGTTTGTATGGGCATGGAATGCGTAATTAGTACCTAATTGATTGAATGCATTGTGGTTACCTACATTATTAGTTTGACATTACTGTTTTATTTTATATTACCGACACGATTAGTGGATTAGTTTTGATTACAAAGATGAGTCTAATAAATAATTTTCATTTGTTTGTTGATAGTAACGTGTATGAATGTATATCAGCAGATTTTTTTATCATTCCAATAAAAATCTGAATGCGTAGTATGTACAAAATTATGTCTTTATTTACCTATTCTTATTCGACTTTAATAAATCGTCTTTCATCTTGTAGTGCTTGACATGGTTATATTTTGTATAACTTCATTATTATAACTTATTGCATCACCTACCTTGAAGTAAGTACCATCTTACTTCAGGGAAATCGGCAAGCGTCGTATGCTCCCATTAATTCGTTTCACGTACTATTCCTAAGACCATAAAGTTGCCTTTTATTTTTTTCTAAACTACCCTCTAAGTCAATTTAACGTTCGCTAGCGATCACAAGCAAGGGGGGAGTGGTGGGAAGAGGGGGCGTGATATGAAAACTCGTGCCTCGAATACGGAACGCGCTCAATTCAAACTTGAATTTAAACGTGGAACGCCGCGTTCCAAGTTTCCAAATTTGGAAATTAAAGCGACTTGGCGGGAATTAAACACAATATGGCGAAGTTTGTCGAGTTTGATGGCGAAAAATTATGCAAAAATACTGTTTGAATTAGAATTCTAGTGATTTCTGCAGGATTACTATAAATTATAAATTAAAACGCTTTTAGAAAATATTTTTTGGCCTTACAGCTTTAGCTTCGTAAAAAACAAAAACCAAGAGAAATTGATAATGTTGGCGTATTTCCAAATTTTAAGAAATTCAATGTTCAATTCATGAACTAGATTCAAGAAAATTGTACAACACAGTTTTTCTCAACCGCATAATTATCTTCCTGAAAAAAATAAAATTATACAAACTTACCCGTTATACTGACTTGTAACAGATGGAAAAATAAAACATAAACAACACATTAAATAATACAAAAATTCAAAATTGTCTACACAATTTTTCCAAGACACAAAAAAACACATTTCCCCCCACAAATTCAAACAAAATTTGCTATACACAACAAGAAACACTTAATCCAACAAACGTTTAATAAACGCGCAGTAATTTCAAGGAAAGCATTGAATTCCTTCATTACGCACGATAAAGTAACTATATTTCTTAAGAACGGCAGGGGCGCACCTGTTTCGAAATTTTCATGTACAAACTTGGTTGTAATTAACAAAATACATTCTGAACTTGTAACTAGATTTAAATAGTAACGCTACTGGCGTTGTAAGGAGGGGACATAAAGATTACTTATCGATATAAATTGAGGGTGTACAGTAATTCGAATCTAATCCAATCTAACTAGCCTGTATTATCCCACTGCTAGGCAAAGGCCTCCCTCTCTCTCTTTCATACAATTCTGTCCTTTGCCAGTACTGGCCAGTCCCTTCGGAAGGAGTCAAAGTCAATAATTAGATCAGAATGTTTTAAGAACATTTTTTTAAATTACTAATCAAGGAACAAAACAAAATATAACCAGAAACATCACTGAACCGTCAAAAAAAAAAAACTTTTTAGCAAGCTTAACACTAGCGTTTGGTATATAATTATTTATGGTTAAAACAAAGTTTACAAAAAATTGTGGCCTAGTTGCTAAATAATAACCAAAAAGTACAAACACGACGATGGCACGGGTCAGGCAGCCCGTCGATGATAATTACCTAGATAGATATACCTAAGCATAAGTAAGTAAGAACAAGCCAATAACAAATTTAAAAAAAAAAACAACAAATAACAAGTCCGTTTGTCTTCCTTACTCGTCTGATTTGTGATGGTAGCAACACGTACTTACAACTCCGTTGACCTTTTTATTAGTTAAATATAATATGATAAACGAAAAAAGCAGACTAGCTGAATGTATCAATTCTGGAACATTCTTAAATTACTTATTTAAGATGCAGAACTAAAACTGCTTAATTCAATGCAACAATCATTACCAATTTTTTTACAAAAAGAAAAAAAGTTTAAGTTGCTATGAAAATAACCTTAATAAAATAATTTCTGAAATACGTGCCCATCGATATCAGCCACTCTTTCCCATCCCTAGCCCCCATACAAAGAGACACTAAGAAATTATGTATTCCCCTTAGCGTAGTTCGGCTCAACTTTATTGAATTTGTTCCGAGGCGTTCGCAGTCGGGACTCGAATGCAGTACTTTTGTCAGGTGATCGTGATTTGAATGTAACTGTTTCACTTCATTAGACGGTGGTACCGACGCCATTTTTATTTTTATACTAGCTTTTGCCAGCAGTTTCGCCCGCGTGGTACTCCAAAATTATCCCACGGAAACGTACTACCGGGATCAAAAGTATCCAATGTGTTAGTCTAGGTTATAATCTATCTGTGTGCCAAATTTTATCGTAATCCATTCGGTAATTTTTGCGTGAAAGAGTTACAAACATCAATCCTCACATACTTTTATATAGTTGTATCTTGCAAAATAAGTTAGGGTCAAATCTTGTGATCGATTTTTGACCCATTTTATGTAGTCAAATTTAGTTAGAATTTTGCATGCCTACGTAGTTTTGATGACAATACAATATTTTGAAGAAGAAAAAAATAAGTAAAATTTAAGTTATTTTGTATTATTTGTTAGGCTTGTTTGGTTAGTTAATTTATGTAACATCACAGTCTCACTATAATCCCTAAAGGAACTGTAGAGGTGTAACGTAGTACAACAAAGTTAAGTGTTGATGATATTATCGGTCCCATGTGTTTCGGAGTGATTTCATTGATAAATTATACTTCAAATTGTATTTCTATTTCATTGAACTAGTAAAATGAATTAAGAAGATTTTTTGATACAACAAAAATATAAACATTTAGGTAGGTACAAGGTTAAAGAACTTTAATAAAACTGCCCTCACGACATTTTCCTTATTGCTCCGTATCACATGCCGAAACCATGACAACCGATTTCCACAAATACTCAATTATAATTTTCTCGAATACTTTCGTATCAAATTTAGGTGGCCATCAGTAAGCTTGACCTGAAGAAAATATTTATGTTTTTCTTTAAAATGAGTAAACACAAAAAAGCGATAAACATAACATGCATTAGAAACTGTCTTCGGCAGGTTCTTACTTATACCTGGAAACAAATGCGCCATCTTATTTTTTAGTTAAATTTCATAAAACAATTTTAGATATTTTTCCCAACAACGCCATCTTGTCAACGTCACTCGACCACTAAAAGATTCTTAAAGCACTGTACTGTTACATCTTCAATACATCTACAATCAATCTTCTTCACCTTTTCCCAACTAGATTGAAGTGCTTATCTGACCTCCAGAACACAGTTATTGGGTAATACGGTATCCATTGATAAGAAAATCCCAAATTACAATGTTAATTTTTATTCTTTCTATTTTTTGCAATTTCTGACATAATCTCGTCATTATTTGACATTATACATCAATTTTAATTTCGACTATTTATTATTAGTGATTGTCATGGAAATCATGTCACTTAGTTCAAATAGGTTAATTTTATATAGGTAGATTCTTTTACACAATTGTTAATGAGAGAACGTTGTAGGCCTTACAGACTAGATTTTTAGACGATTTTCTATTCTGTATTTTCATTCCTCTAAGTACCTGGTACTTATTGAGAGGCTTGTACTGTCCTCCCATACCTATTATCACTGTAATTTGAAAACATTGTAAAAGCCAATTATTTTTAAAAGAGTAACCGTGGAGTTTCTAGCCGGCTCTTCTCCATAGGAAGCGACAAATTGGAACCGTGCACCTAGCTTCTGACGTTTCATAAGTGCCCATGTAGGGTTATGTGAAATAAAATATTTTGATTTTGATTTTTGATTTTGAAGACTTGTTGTCAGAATTTCAGGCCGGGTACCATTACAACTTCATTTAACAATAAAGAAAGTCAACCAGAACAATACAAAGCTACAGTAAATAGAAAATTCAAAGGAGGCGCAATTACGGAGGTACTACCTATCGCGTAAATTTATGGCCCTCTCCAAGAAAGCGCTCTTATCGTAACAGAGGAAACTATAGAATTGTGTATGAAGGGAAGTATAAAATTACGCGCCTTGGAAGTAGGCCGTAATTTCATGTTTAGAGACTATTATATTGAATTTAATTTTCATGGTAACTGTTTAGATGGTGATGTGAAATTATATGGGGATGATAAGAAAATATTTATAAGAGAACTATAGCTTTTTCCATCGGTTTAGCCCTCGTGGTGGTCGGAAATTGTGCTTCGGGACCGTATAACCGGGATAAAAAGTCATAGATGTTAAAACTATTCAAATCCGTTCAGCCGTTTTTCCGTGATTGACTAACAAACATCCAAATATCCGAACTTTCACATTTATAATGTTATTAGTATAAGATAAAAATCTAACGAAGGTGACTGTTTTAGCCACCGGAATGTTTTTGTTTTCATTGTATTGATTCAACCAAAATTAAGTGTTTAAGTTAAAAAGAAAAGACTTGATTACCGCAACTTATCTTTTAATAAGATCAAACCAGCAAAACTTTCACAATTGTTGATAATTATATAATACGAACTCAAAATTATTGATAATTATATAAACGAGACATAGTATGGAACTATTCCAAACCACTAATTAGTCTTTCCAACCTCGTAAGCACCACCCACACCCTTCACATAGACCCGAAAATGGATTTCAATCATAATAACAATTGCATAACAAACCACATTACTGTCACGCCTCTTAAAAATTAAAACACATTCATTATAACCTTTAAAAGCTATAAAAGACTAAATTCCTAAATCCTTCTTTCCTAAATCTGTATAAAAATAAAGTAAAAGAACAAAATTCACACTAAAATCAATACTCGTACCAAATACGGCACAGTCCGCAAAATATAAATTGGCCTTCATATATTTTAGGGGCACAAAAGTGTTTTGAAAAGTAGTTCGCAGTCGCCCCTAATTCCTTTAGTTTTACTGCCTTTTTGGATGGTTTTTGGACCTCCGGTGTTACTATGAAAATACGATGGGTTTCGTGAACTCACTTTTTAGTTCATTGCTTGTTCGAGAGAGAATTTAGAAAGAAAAATGTTTATTCTGCACAAACAAAACGCACATTACAATAATAGAATAAAAACAGATACTTGAAATAGGCACATACAAAGTAGTCAAAAGCCCCGTATTCAGGTAGAAAAAGTTTTACAATATTATCCATTGACTGTTAATGTCAAGGCTAAGGACCATAGATAATATAAATGGATCTGCGAATTTAAATACAATGCGGTTTTAACTAAGAGTAGGAAAGACCTTGCGCCATATTGTGAGGTGTGCCGTTTTAGCAAATCAGCGCCATATTTACTCATTTTTGGAACAAAGTGAAATAAAAATACAGATAGCAACAAATTTTCATAGCCATGCGTACTTTTCAAGTTTGAGTAGACAAATCGAAATCATTGACGTTCCAGAGGGGCCATTCTCGTAATTTTAAGAACGTTCACAGTCTGATCTGTGTCTATCCGTCAAAAATACCTTGATTTTTCATACATTTATGACATTTGATTGTCGCTGAGATGAGACTGCGACTAGATTTTGAACGTTTTTAATTACGAGAATTGGCTTTCTGTTCTTATTTGAATCGCATTGCTAGTTCGTTTTTTAATCCCAGTTATGTATTCTGACATTTCAAGTCTTTGTGTGTTTATTTTTTTTGTATCGGAGTTTGACATTACACCTGTCAAAATACCTAAAATCTGGGTTTAATTAAACAACGAAATATATTTAAAAGTTATTAATAAAATCGTCTTTAATTCTGGGTGAAAAATAAATCATGATGGATTGTGCAAAGATTATATTTTTATCGAAATAGAAGCATGCCTTGCAATACAACAAAATACTCTCTTTATGATTATTTAACAGAAAATTTTCATTAGAAACTTTTCTTTAAGCTAAGTGGACCCAGGAGAATAATACCGAGAAAACGCTGGGATGAAGACGAAGATGCAAAACAATCCTCACATTTAATAAAAGTACACGGTTTTATTAAGTCTATGACAGCAAATGACAACCATTTGTTTCATTTCGAACAATGATAATTTCATCATAATAAACTTTAAATTAAATTGGTTAATTCCTTCTTCATCTTAGCCTTTTTCGTCCGCTTTGCTTAAGGGAACTCTTAAAATTTACAGATGTTTTAAAATATATCGACAACATGGCATGTGAAAATATTGCTACATTATCGAGTAGTTTGTATATTTCCATTTGATGGAACCCCGACGCAAATCGAAAATCCAGACGACCACTTTACCGGATTAATATTTTATTTACGTTTCATATTTTATATTTATCGGCATTCAGTTCCGGTCCGGCCATACATTAAAAGGTGAGTGCAGTGTATATACCTTTCTACTTTTGACCGTATACATAGGACATACGTTTTTTCTGCGGTTATAGACTTTAAAAGCAATATGATTAGCATAGCAATATTACTTAGTCAAGGTTTTATCTACATCATGGCTTCATGTTCAATTAAGGTAAACAACTTTGAAAACCCTCAATCTCAACCAAAATCCAACATATTAAAATCTTAAAATCAAGTTCCAAATTATCATAATAAAAAATTAGATCGATAAAAAATGGTTTAAAAAATAAATCAAATTAACGGAAATTTCTAAAAACTGAGGTACTTCTTATATGTACTTAGCTTTTCTTCGTAATATTCTAAATTATTTCAGTACTTTCAAACAAGCAATGTAGTTTCGCGTTTTCATAGTAGTACCACGGGGGTGTTTTATAAGGGTTGTTTGGTTAGGCCGACCTTTTTTAGCCTTTCGGGCCCCAGATAGTTTTAGTTCGGTCGGACGCTGTAAAATTTTGAGAATTACATTTGGGAAAAGTTTTAGTAAAAGGGTAGTGTTTTTCGATCCTTTATTAGTTTTGAGGATTCTGGGTTATTGTGATATTTTGCGGGTGTTGTGCATAATTTGGGAGAGGTGATAGTAGGTTTTGGTACTTGTGGTGTTGTGTTTAGAGTTTGTTTTTGATTGTAAATTATTATTCGAAGAATTGGATATAATTATGTAATAGTTTTAAGTAGGATTGGAGTGGTGGGAATACTACAATTTCCTGTTTTAATTATCTTCCGATTGTTTTAGTGAAAAATTAAATTATCTAAGTCATATTTTCGTTATGTGTCGTATTGGTCGTGTTTCGTTATCATATTCTAAATTGATTCAAAGTTACATATTACTGATTTTGCGTATTTAAAAACGCCTTGTTTCAAATTTTTTTTTGTTCACCCCTTTAACCCAAAATCGACCCAAAACTATTTCACTACAATTTTCCCTAACTAAAAACTAAGATTAGAACCGAAATTAATTAACCAAGCCGCGAAATGAAGTTGAAAAATTGATTAAAGCCCCTTTAACCGCACCAAGCTACGAGAGGGGGGTGAAAAGTACCTCCACGGAACCGTCAAAGTTTCGCGAAGGGGGTGAAAGGGGGGGCAAAAATGAACCACCGGTATGAAGACGGATCGGGGAAGTTTAAATTTAGAGAATTGTTGGGTTTCTTTCTCTCTCCCTGTTCGCATTTGTGGAATTTACTCGTTCTAGGGACCTATGGTGAAGAAGTTAGAAATTATGGTTAAATTAATTATACAAGGTATAACAGAATGGACGCAAGACCTGAAAGTAGTTTGTTCCTAATTGACTACTGAATCGATTTCAGTTACTTTTAATGCAAGTTTTTTTTTTTAATTATGGATTTTGCCATACGCTACCTCTGATTGAGCCAAAAAAAAAATCAATCTTATTCCAGAAGAAATAAGACTTAATTTTAAATGCATAAAGTAATGCTTGGGTCGACACGTTTTTCTTAATAATGTCAGTTAGCTTTTAAAAAAAATAGTTTTGGTCATCGTATTATGCTTTTAACTCAATACTTTAATTGGGGTGTATGAGGTCTTGCATTAATTATGTTACTCGTTATATAATGATGAGATTTTGATAGCATAAGTTTATATAACATCACGCATGTGTTCCTCAAAGAGCTGTGCAGAGGTATACTCACTTTTCGCCAGTTTTTTTTTTAATTCCCATATAACACTGGGTGAAATAATAATAGCCATACCCTATAAATCAATAAATGCGCTTAGCGTTAAACATATTTAAAACATTATTATGTTTTTGTCAATCGTTTAAAGATGACAGTAATGATGTTTTACATACATTTAACGTTACATGAATTTTGTGATTTATGATTATGACACAAACGGGTCGAAAAGTTTAAACTATAAAAAAAAACTTAAAAATTAAATTTTTTAACAAATTTTCTTAAATCTAAATTTTTTAATAAATTTTCTTAAATCTATATTTTTTATAAAATTTTCTTAAATTTAAAACTTTTAACTCGTGTTCTTATCTTTTATTACAATCCAAAGTTTGTGTTGTACGTATCAAACATCGTATAACCTCAGGCCTTTAGTTATGACAATATTATGCAGACGTCAGCTTCATTAGAATTCGGCAAAGCAAGATGGCGCTAGATTACACGCTGTATCAATGTGACTTAATTGAATTTGTAACAGTATGGAAGATTGATTTGTTTTCTATTAATATAATGTAAAAGAAATTTGAAAAAATTGCCAAAAAAATTGTCTAAAAACGAACTAATTACGAATAATCCTTAGGACAGCATTCAATGAAGATTATGACACTTTTCTTGCCGATAAGAAACAGGATGAATTTGCTTTACTAATATAGTTTGAAGCTTATATTTATATATGTCTTTGCAGTTTCCTTCAAAATGTTAGGGACACAAACCATGGTGTTACCTGATCATTTATTAGCTAGAAATCCGCAAAGGGGTAATGTGGGCCTGAACTTGAAGATGACAACGTATTCTTCGGCCTGTGCCTCGTACAATGTTTGTGCTTCGCTATATCTGGCACTTCTCCTTCGATCAGCTTCTCATTGTCACTCTCCACAGTTCCTCCGTTCTTTGTAGCTCCATTTTTCATATATTTTTCTTATCTCTTGTTTTTTTTTCTCCTTTTTGATTTTCAAAGATAACCTTTTGCGCTTTTGTTTCATCGGTGAATCCGGTCGGTCTTTAGTAATAGCAGTCATTTCAAATTCTCATGTTTTCAAAGACGAGACAATACACATGTCCCGTTCCCCCAATCAGTCGGGCCCTCCAAATGACTTAAAACAAAAAGTCCTCCAAAAAAAGTCCTCTAAAATACAATAAAACAGCCATTTTCTCCACCTGCAAGTAGGTACGTCTCGAGACAAGTACAAAGACAAACAGCTCAGAAGTAGCGGGTAGAGAGGCGCTCAGGAAACTCTTGAAACAAAGGAAGGTAATTGAAAATTCTATCAAAACTTGCCACGAACGAAGCCAACGAAGCTAGTTGGAGAGCTAGTGAGGTACTGGAGTAGGGATGGGACAGGACCAGTGTGTGATTTAAATGTGTTCCTGCAGACTTTTTCTTTTTAGTACCTACACTATCTACTTGGACAAGTAATAGAAAATAATAGTTTAAAAAACTAAAAAACACGCTTTAAAAACCAAACTAAAAAAGGAGAAAATAATTTAATTCAATTAAAAAGCGTGGGGTGCTTTTTGAGGTATTTTTATAATCAATTAATGTCAAGCACCCCACGCTTTTTAATTGAATTAAATTATTTTCTCCTTTTTTAGTTTGGTTTTTAAAGCGTGTTTTTTAGTTTTTTAAACTATTATTTATTTTCTATTTTTTAGTTCTGCTAACTACAAAGACGTTTTTTTTTATTCAATTTTTTTTAAAATTATTGAATTGTCATCGGTCCTCGCTAAGTTTACAAAGTACAAATGAAATCTGACCGTTTAAAGTGGGTCAAAATCGCGCCCTAAGGAGTCGGTTACAAACATACAAACAAACATGCAAGTGAAGCTAATATAAAGCGTGTAAAAAAGGTTGTTGTCTAAGAAGCCGAACTGAAAGATTGCAGTATATATTCCTTTTTACCCAAAAGTTGACTGGCACAGAATGCTTTGTGGCATTATGTCCGTCTAACCCTATTAAACTTAGGCAGTATAAGTGCCCTCATGGCCTTAGTCGCCGCAGGAGACGCCCTGGGCATCGGGAATCCTAGGCTGATTCCCGGCCACCGTAGGTGCGGGCTTGCGGACGGCGAGTAATGGGTAGCTCGCTGTCCGGTAAGGACCAAGCCCGGGTCGACGGCGCGTTGTGTTCCACGCGCGCCTCAAAGAGATGTCAGCATCAACTGATGGGGCCCGCAAGGGCCGATGCCTGCCAGGGGTGCGGGTTGTTTTAAAGAGATACCGCGGCCCCTGGCACACAGGCAACTGAGGGAATACGGGTGGATTTTAGTCAGAAAAAGTCTGACACGCTGTCCTGCTCCACCCAGAGCGGGAGAAGTTATTTGATGATTTCCCACCTATTTAAAAAAAAAACACTATTAAACTTCATGTACAATAAATAATTATTATACAATCTATATTGGCTCACGTCATACGATTAAAGTTTTGGTAGATTGGTAAAAGTGTTTTACAAGGTTCCCTGTAAAAGGCTTTTACATTGTATGTATAAATTAAAAGGAAAAAAGAAACTTTTCCAAAAAAAAAACAAGACAAAGTCAAAAATAACTTTAATTTCGGAAGTCGGTGACTTTGGATATGTATTTTAGTTTTCATGTCACCAGTGACCGACTTCCGAAATTATAGTTATTTTCACTTTGTAGTTTTTTTTTGGAAGTCGGTTGTTTTTTTGTTTTGGAAATTGTTTCATTTTTCACTTTTTAGTTATAGTACCTACCCCACACCAATTCGAAATGTCATCATCCTTGGGGTAAAAACAATGCATATTTATGCGATAGCAGCAATCGCGGTTGATTTGCTGTGATTTTTTGAAGAGTTCCGTTTTCTGTCTCCGAAACGCATCATCAGATCTTTATGAAATGGGACCACACGGGAAGCACCAGCTTTCAAATAAAAAAAGAATCATCAAAATCGGTTTACCCAGTCGAAAGTTTTGAGCCAACAAACATTTAAAAAAAAAACAGTCGAATTGAGAACCTCCTCCTTTTTTTGAAGTCGGTTAAATACGTTTTAAGCCCGTTGCATTTGCCTTGCTTTGGCATCGATCTTGTAATTGGAGTTGATTTTGTAGAATTAAAAAAAATATCTATATAAATTCGTATGTATAAATGTCGCAGCCATTTGGTTAAATTAGCCAGCTAATTGGACGCCTAGGCCGTTCATCCAATTGGATGCCTAAGCCGATAGCTAATTGAACTAGAATCATTCAACGTTTAACAACTTGGCGTCTTGAATGTCAGCCCTTTGAAGATGACTGACCAAGACTCAGCCAAGTGATTCAAATTAGGTTCAGTTTTGTTTCCACTGCGGCGCTAGTAGTCACCAAAACAAATAAGGCGTCAATAGCGCAAACCGTGAATGTTATTTTTCATTCTTGTAGGTATGCAATTTTAAGTAAAATTAAAGTGTGATATTGTCAAAATAGTATGAAAACATGGAGGTGCCTATTAATACTAAGTAGTTTTCGCGAAAATTTGAACTTACTGACTGACTTAATTATTATTAAGTAATAATATTCGTGTTATGTACTTTGTTGTGAACAAACAATTTACCGTTACTAGTTACTTAGTGGTAGGTATTAATAAAAAGTAGTCGTACATAATTTGTGAACTCATCGTCACCCAAACCAAACATCACAAATTCATTAATATCCAATTTAACTAAATGACTACATGACATTCAGCCATCTGGTTAAACGTTGCTCTCAATGACTTGGCTAGTTGTCCTTCAGCTATTTAATTGGATGCCGGCGTTTATTGAACCACCTAGTTAGCTGGCTAATTTAACCAGATGGCTACGACATAAATGTAACAACAATACCTACGTACGTAAATCGGTGTCTCATGAAATGTTTTTTTTTGCGAAATAATTAAGCCCGACGCATATTTGCTGGGAAAGATTTGACTTCTTTATGCTTAAACATTTCAGAAGTACTTCTCAGTGTTTTAGCGTAACTGCTGTGCCGTCCGTAAAAGCAAAATTTTGCACAAAATTGTTGTAGTTGTGTGACGTTCACAGTGATGCATATCTATTGTTTGTTTGTGTTATACCTTCATGTATTTCATTGTAAGATAAGGTAATAAGTTCTAATTAAGCGACATGGTCATGCCTGACAAAGCTCCTTAAATGAAGAAAAAAACTACGCCTCTATTATACCGTCCACACACCACACACCACACCACCACATCACACACACACACACACACACACACACCACACACACCACACACCACACTGCCACACCACTACCGCCACATCACTATTCTAGTACACTAGTATGAACGAAACGGTCCAAAGTTAAGTTCCGTCTTGCGACGTGTTTGACAATCAAAAGTTGACGCCGCCATTATTTCGCCAACGTCTTATTCCAACTTCCACTTTGAGTGTTCATTAGACTGATTATTAATAATAGTTTTAGATTGAAAATTAAATAGACCGGAAAGTAGCAAAGCACAAAATAATTATAGCAGTACATAGAACCGAGGATTCTACGAGACAGGCTCGGCCTAGTGTGGAGTTCATGAGAATAAAAAAATAAACCGAGCTATTATTTTAGACTATAAAGAAAATTTCAAACTGAAAGATAGACTCAAAAGTTCTGTTATAAGAAAAAGAACAAAGGTGAGGAATGCGGTCAAACAGGTCCTGACACTGAAATGGAATTGGTCAAGTCATATACAGAGAGCCATGGATGAAAGGTGGTCACAAATAATTTCAAATTGGTACCCAAGGTATAAAAAAGAAGGAAGGGTCTACCCTACCTTCGTTTTTTTTTGCTTCTAGAATAACAACGCGGTTACAGACAGGCAAGAAAAGCATCATTAATTTAGAATATGTATATGGCTTGTTCTATCTCTTTATTAACACTTTTCTAGAAAAAAAAAAACAAAAAAAATCATTTCACACCAACGTTCCATCGACAACAAACGTTTCTGTCTCCAAACATCACAAATTCATCAAAATCTTATTAAAAAAATGACTACACGACATTCAGCCATCTGGTTAAACGTTGCTCTCAATGACTTGGCTAGCTGTCCTTCAGCTATTTAATTGGATGCTGGCGTTTAATGAACCGTCTAGGCGTCCAATTAGCTGGCTAATTTAACCAATATATATAACAATACCTACTTACCTAAATCGGTGTGTATCAAGAAGTGTTTTTTTTTGCTCCGCGTTTCTAGAACTACATTGCACTACCCCAGTGTTGCCGTGTTTAAATATTAAAGCCTAAGTCGAAAAATGTAGTCTTCTCTTCTTTGTTCTACGATACGAAATTTTCAATAAAACCGACGATGCGATGCGATTCAATCGTGCTATGGAAGTACTCCTCCAAAAGATTTTTAGCTGTGTGAAGATTTGGGACATTAATTATTAGGTATTATATAATTGTTCTGATCCCTAGAAGTTTAAGGTGGCATTTTTGGCCTAAATTTATTGGGTAAATAAGAAAAAATGAGTTATCTTCGAAAAATGCTACCTACATAACGAAAATTCAATAGATAATAATTATTATATAGGTACCTCACACATTTTAATTATTATTTTCATAATGCATAATAATAAACCAAAACTGTTCACTAGCCGTATAATTACTGCTACGCAATAAACGGTAACTTAAACATTAATTTTCTCCAGGCACGTTCAAAATTAAAAACAAGTTGCTCGATTCTGAAAATTGGTCAAAGAGAAAATTGCAATTTATGATCGCGTTTGGCATTTTTAAATTGTATATTGGTGATAGCAGCATGTCATTTTGCTACTCTTGTTTTTAACTATCTTTTGCCCGCGGTTTTACTCCTGCGGATGTCAGTAAATTTGTCACGGAATCGTTCTGCAGTGAATAAAAGTACCCAGTTAAGCCAGGTTATAAACTATCTGTGTGCCAAATTTCATCCAACCGCCGTACATCGGACAAAATTTCAAAATTATTTTTTCGGCATCAGTCTCAATCGTCTCGTAGCAATCATAATTATTTAAAAAAAAATGTACTGTTTTGACTTCGTTACAAATTCGATACAAAACATAATTCTTTCATGAGTTATGTTTTCATAATTCTTTCATTAGTTATTTTATAACTACAGTTTTGAGCCGTTTGGGGTCGAAACGCTCGGGTCATGGGGCCCGAGTGCACGTCTCCTTTTTAAGGAAATTTCTCGCCGGCTGATCGACACTTCACGTGACCAGAGGGCTGGGTCGTTCTTTGGCCAAAGAATTAGCATTGCCATTCAACGTGGCAATGCTGCCAGTCTTCTGGGCACGTTTCCTGATGACAGCGATGCGGAGGAATACTTCGACGCCTAAGTGTCCTTTTGTTTTTATTTTGTATATCGTTGTTTTAATTATTAAATACAGTATTAATAAAAAAAAAAAGCTTAGTGAATTAATTTTTTATCTTTTACCATTCTTTCATTTGTTTTTCTTTCACAACACCCAGATGATTAACATAAGTCATCAATTAAAGAAGTTAATCATCTTTATATACAATTTAAATTCAAATGATCTGTATACAATAATAAATATAATATTAATACGTCTGTGTTCGCAATACAAGCGTTTCAAACTAGGTACAGCTAATTTAAATTTCTATTAAAACTTGGCAGTCGCGGGGCGCACTGTCAAAGGCAATCACAATGTTTTATGTATACAATAAAGCTCTTGTTATGTGTGAATGCGGCTTTATGCGCGTGTGCGAAGATTTTTGACCAAAAAAATTATGGTTGGTTTGAAGATTGGTTGAAGTTTTGCCTCAAAAAATAACTTAATGTGCTGTGTTAAATTTGGTCCCAATTTATTGCTAAGTTTTTGAATTCAAATAATAAATTAATGTTAGATCTGAACAAGTTGGTTTTACGATTTTAGGTGATGACAAAACTTTGATAATTTTTTGGTTATTTAATCGAACAGCTATATCAACATCGCTATTTATTTTACATGAAAATTGTACACATCAAGTAATACTTGATTTAGAAAACATTTTACAAAGCCATCTTTAGCTTAAAATACGTGCTTCGTCTACAAAGTTTGAGTACTTATACGTTTTCTATTTATTCAAAGAAAACGATTTGAATACTCAACAACAAAAGGGTCATCTTTGTTCAGATTGAGTTTAAGAATTAAATGAAAATTTGACTTTTGAGTGATTGTGGGATTACTTCAAGAGGATAAGGAGTAAGCAAATAATAAAAATAACAAACGAAGGACGCCCATCCAGGTGCTTAAGTGTGGTGATTATTGAGTATCCCTTAAAAAGTGAAGGGCCATGTTTTGTTCATCTATTAGAGAAAATTCTGCATCTAAGTTGGAACAAACAGACAACAATAAAAAAAATTGTTTTATGTTACAAAGTTCCGTATATACTTTCATATCCATTTAGTAAAAAGCTGTTATTTTGATATTACAAACAGACACTAAAACTTTATTTATGTGTGTAGATACGAAATTTTGTAGCAATTAATTATTTTTTTATGAAAAAAGAAAAATTGTTTACACTTAAAATTAGTTGTAGAGTGTGGTCTGGGAGTAAGTGGTGTGTGTGTTCATGTGTTAGTGGTTGTGTGTTTGTGTGTGTTAAATAATGGAGGACGCATTAAAACCTAGAATTTAGAATAACAACGCGGATGCAGACAGGCAAGAGAAGTAACATTAATTTATAATATGTAAATGGATACCTTGTGCTATCTCTTTATTAACCCTTTTCTACAAAAATAAACAAAAAAATAAATAATAGTTTAAAAAACTAAAAAACACGCTTTAAAAACCAAACTAAAAAAGGAGAAAATAATTTTATTCAATTAAAAAGCGTGGGGTGTTTTTTCAGGTATTTTTATAAACAATTAATGTCAAACACCCCACGCTTTAATGGGGATTGTCTAAAATTTTTAACCATTCCATTTTATTTTAGTTTTTCAAAATTTAGAGCTTGTTGAGAAACTAATTTGAATATTTTGGTGATGGGCTCAATAGTTATTTCATAATTTAATATTTAATCATTGTAATTTTTTTAGATAGATGACGTCATCAGTGGCACAAAAGATCGTTGCCGTTGCCTCACCAGTACATATTTAAAAGTTTAAATCTGTCAACACAACGTCATCCATCTCATCTGTTAGAGTGTCAGTAGACGTCATATATAATCGGGTTCTTCCCATTGCTTCACGAGTCTATTGTTCTCGTAAAAATTTAAATTAATACTTGACTTCTACGGGTCCAGAATAATTAATAAACATGGAAAAAAATTACACGAGTGTGTCAGCTTTTTAAAGGTTTTATGCCTCCGAAGTACCAGGTTGTCATAACTCGGTAGGAGCATACCTAACATAGTGGTATCAGCTAGAAAACGCTTTACGCCGTCGAAGTACCAGGGTATCATACCACGGAAGGAGCACACCTAACATAGATGTGTCAGTTAGAAAGCGCTTTATGCCTTCGAAGTACCAGGTTGTTATAAAGTGCTAGGAGCACACTTAACATAGTGGTGTCAGTTAGTATTTATTTATTTAAACTTCTTGCATACAAAACAAAGGTACAAAGGCGGACTTAATGCTTTAGGCATTCTCTACCAGTCAACCAAGGGTGGTGAAGAGATTAGATGGCAGGTGCTTTGATTGAGAGGAACAATGACAAAAAAAACTTAAAAAAAAACTGGTTGATTGATTGTCTTTTTACAAGAAATTGTTTTTACTGACTGTACTTTGGATACATCTGGTGGACCCGTTGGGAATTCATTGAGAAACATTTGAAACATTATAATTTTTTCATGGACCTGGTGGGAAAACAAGAACAATAGAATGGTGAACCAGTGGGAACAACCCGAAATAAGAGGACCAAAAATTTTTATGTAAGTAATGCATACAGCATAAAATAATGATAGAGTAATGAGATTTATACGAGATCATGAGGCAAGTCGCAGGAATAATAATTGTAAAACTTTATAAATATGTAAATTCATATGTTTATATTTTTGACATTTATTTAATTTGACACTTGGCAGAACATAGAAAATACTTGTCACTTACTTTTTATTTTCTGCGGCAAAGATACAAAACTGTACGGCCAAAGCTGACGTAATTTGAAGGGCATACAAGGTCAATAGTATTTTATCAAATATATCAATAAAATATGAATATTTTTCAAGATTTATTAGTCCGTAATGATCAGTAACACTATTCCTCGAAATGGTTTTTCAATTACGACATATTAAAAAATATGAACAATGCCCATTGAATAAAATTATTTTCTCCTTTTTTAGTTTGGTTTTTAAAGCGTGTTTTTTAAACTATTATTTATTTTCTATTTTTTAGTTCTGCTAACTACAAAAACGTGTTTTTTTTCTTATTTTTATTTTTAATTATTGAATTGTCATCGGTCCTCGACAAGTTTACAAAGTTTCAATGAAATCTGACCGTTTAAAGTGGGTCAATCGCGCTCAAAGTAGTCGGTTACATACAAACAAACATACAAGTGAAGCTAATATAAAGCGTGTAAAAACGATCTCTACAATTCATTTCAAACTAACATTCCATCACCAAAAAACGTTGCTGTCACCAAAAATCGATTTCACGATACAAATTAAAAACATTAATTGAATTTTAGCAAACTTCAAACGACTTCGTCTTTCTCAATTCGTCTTTATGTACCCATTTCAAGTTTAAATGAGTTTTCTTTAAGCAAATACGTCTAACTTGAAAAGTTTCGCTCGGGTTTTAAGTTGTAAATAAGTAAATGAAAATTCTTGTTGGGCTGTTGTTTTGATATAAATAAGGTATATAATTTACAGCTAGGTAAAGTTTTGACTAACTTATCATTACGCTGGTATTCTCTAGAGGGGTAGGCAAAGATGACAACTAGGTTCCAACGCGTATGTTTGATGTAAGCTATTGTCATAAACCGGACACGAATACAGATTCCGGTTTGTAACTAAAAAAGTACTGATGGAAAATCTGAAATCACGGTCGAATTTTAATGACCATGAAACTTTTTTATTTATTTACCCTATACTGTAGCCCAAAAGTGTGACAACCAGTCTGACCAAGAGGTATCGTGTTACTCAGTAACTGGGATGTGGAGGTCAGATAGGCCGCACTTTTGTACTCCACCGCACGTTATTTCACTTGAATGTCAAATTGTGTCTGTGCTTAAGGCCCATAGTATCCTCATCTCCCGTTTGTATGCTAAAGCACGACTGCCGCCCGCGCCCGCGCAGGGCACCTCTGAGCCTTTATCTCAAAATGGGGATATTCCTTTGATTAATTTACAATTGTGCTTCGGCGATTCTGTGGTACCTCTAACTATCTATTTTTCAGTGTATTTTTTTTTCCAAATAACGAAGCCGTTTAGTAGGAGTATGGAATAGAAGCCAAAATATTGCGTGTTGGAAAATATTTTTTTACAGCAAAAGTATTAACCATACAAAAAAAGTACTTCGGGCAAAATAATCTATATAAATCTATAGCAAAATCATATATTTTTCAAATCTTCAAGACAAGCCGTTAATGAGCAGTAGGGTTCATAAAGTGACCGTGTTACGCTACCAAACGGGACGTAGGCCCTTAAAATGTCATCACTAAACTTATGTCATTTGTCTTCTTTTTTTTTTGCATATTGGCACCATGTTCTTTTCATGTAATTAATTTTTATATCATCGTGCTTTGTATGTTGTGTTGTATCTTTTGTATGCGCCAAATTAATGATTTATCTATCTATCTGTCAGGGGCAGTCGTTACATGTATAATACCGGTATCCAACTCCATCTGGTTAGACTGGAAGCTGACCCCAACATAATTGGGAAAAGGATGATTTAGCCTACACTGTCCCACTGTTGAACAAAGGCCACCCCCTAATCCTTCATCTTTTTCTAGAACCACCTCGATCCAACCCTTGCAATAGGCATGTAAGTCGTCTCGTCACCTGTTCCTGAATTCCTTTATTACAATGAAACTCTTATCTCATTGTAATAAAGTATAAATTAGAATGATTGCCGTGAGTTTGATAAATTTCTCGCCAAGAACCTAACTAACAATGTCTTAGCTGGGGATCAAGCCCAGGACCCGTATGCTCAACAGACGAACTTGCGACTACTAGACCAACGAGGTTAGAGAACCTAATTTTGGTTTATGTTTGGCTTTGTACAATTAGAGAAACTAATTGCTAAGCAAATTGACAACGGATGTCAATTTGTGAGTAAAAATATTTTAGCTACATTGGTGGAAGCTTTTATCAGGCTCTGGGCTGGCAGACATGTGCGTGAACATTTTTATGTAGTCAAGTAAGGTATAATTAATGTATTTTCAAGTTATTTAGTACTCCATTTGAAATAAGATTAGACATTTAAATAAACCTTTTTTACAGTCCGGTCAACTGATTTTGACTTCTATTGCGTTGGTAGCATGATAAATCGTATCTGCAGTAAACAGTTGGTATTGTAACCACTTTTTTGCTTTTAATGCCAGCCTTATGCCTACGGAATAGAAGTCAAAATCGGTTGAACGGACTCTAAAAAAGGTTTGTTTTGAATATCTAATCTTATTTCAAATGAAGTATAACATAGACTAAGTTCATACTAACACTATGTATGGATTCCCTGATCTGTTTTTTTTTTTTTCAATATATACAGCTGACCAAGAATGACAGTTGTACGGCTTAACAATTAATTTCTCGCAAACTCGTGAATGTAAAAAAAATCTAACAAATTGGATAAAATCAATTACTTATGAAGATACTGAGGCGCTACTGCAAGCCACAAATTAACTCACTCATTTCTCTCTACATACACACTCACCTACCCTCACATGCATGACACACACACAAACCCACTCTCATACACACACATACACCTGCACCTGAATATTGTTTACTTGTTTTATCTTATTTTTAATTTGTATTTTTTGTATATTTTTACCTTGCTATGGAAGAGTGGAGTCTCTTAATACAGGCATTGTTTGCTTAAAAGGAGGCTCCAATCAATAACGTGTTACTTATATTTAGTTACGCAATAAGTAAAGATGAAACTGTGATTCCAAAATTTAGATTAACTAAAACTAGCAAGTCATTTCTAATAAACAGTATCCGCTTCTATAACAAGTTGCCAAAGTCGGTTACAGAACTTAGCGATGGAAAGTTTAAAACTCACATCAAACGTGTCCTTATCAAAAAAGCATATTATAAGATAAAAGACTACGTTGAAGACAGGGAAGTTTGGCATTAATTCCTTCTGCCTGCACATGTGGCTCCCCTGGTACCTCATTAACAGCAAAACTGTGTGAAAGTCTATTAACTGCTCCTAAATTGCAATGTTAATTTTTATTCTTTTTATTTTTTAACAATGTCTGACATATTCTCGTCATTATTTGACATTATACATCAATTTTACTACTATTTATTATTAGTGATTGTCATCGAAATCATGTCACTTGGTTCAAATAGATTCATTTTATATAGGTAGATTATTTTACATATTGTGAATGAGAGAACGTTGTAGGCCTTAGAGACTAGATTTGTAGACGTTTTTCTATTCTGTATTTTCATTCCTCTAAGTACCTGGTACTTATTGACTGGTCTGCACTGTCCTCCCATACCTATTATCACTGTAATTTGAAAACATTGTAAAAGCCAATTATTTTTAAAAGAGTAACCGTGGAGTTTCTTGCCGGCTCTTCTCCATAGGAAACGACAAATTGGAACCGTGCACCTAGCTTCTGACGTTTCATAAGTGCCCATGCAGGCTTATGTGAAATAAAATATTTTGATTTTGATTTTAATAAACATTTTTTTTTTTAAATTTTAATTCTCTAATCTGACTTATATTGATCTTATAATGTTTTAACATTACTTTTGTAACTTGCTTTTTCCGGCGGCATCGCCCGCGGGGAAGTCGGAAATTATCCCACTGAAACGTATTACCTGGATCAAAAGTATTCTACATATATGGTAATCCAGGTTATAAACTATCTGTGTGCCAAATTTCATACGAATCCGTCCAGCCGTTTTTGCGTGATTGAGTAACAAACATCCAAACATAAACTTGCACATTTATAAAATTGATAGTCGCATAAGAATAACGATGTAAATTACATAGAACGATTTTAAATTGAAATCGAAGTTTTAAATTAATTTAATTGATATGTAATAGCAAGAATTTCTGAACGGTCAAGGTGTTACGGCGACCGAGAGGTCGTGGGTTCAAACCCTGTTGAACTTTGATGTGAACCCAGTTTTGGCTTGGCTAAATTTCATTTCCTTGAAGTGAATACGTTTTTGATAACAAATATTAAGAAATTGTTAAAAGAATTATACAGTTATAATTAGGAAAGGTATCTACTACTTCAGAGAAAACGAGTGATATTTCTATTTTGTTCGGGAACTTCACAGCTAATATAAACAGTTTTAATAAACAATATGAAATTGAAGGCCATTTACAAGTTTCCACTGATAAAAACTTAGCTTGAAAGCAACAAAAAAAAAGGTCTGTACAAAATACTAATACGTAACTTAGGAAATAGATAATACACAATCAACTAATACAATTATAAAAAAATCATATAGACTAACAATTACTTTTCCGTAAAGAAGATACGATACAATTAAATCTTGTATTTGTTATAGTTGACCTGAATAAATATATTAAAACTGATTGGACATTAAAATTAAATGCCATTCAATCGTCACTATCAAAAAAAAAACATTTAATAAAATATCACAAAATCTTTTTATATGTCGATTTTGTGTTGTAACAAAAAATATTTTCTTCATCAATAATCTTCAAAATCACAATTACGAGTAAGTACCAATTTGATATCTTTCAAATTAATAGGTACAGTCCCGGACTTTAATTGATAAGCCACTATTAAACTTTCCAATTTTGCAGTCTTATACATTCACGAGATTACACGATTAAACACGAACTTAAACCGCATACTCGTAAACAAGATGACAAATTACTTATAATCGGAAATAATCGTCTTATCCATAGAGGTTGACTAATAAATTGTCAATGATAAATCAATACACTGTTGGATAAGTTTATCCAATCTATTTGATACTGACCGACCTTTGAATAAGAGCTCATTAAATACTCGTTATTTCTGAAAACCTATCCAAAAACAGTGACAGTTGAAATGTCAGAGACGATAATTTCGAATTTTGGTGAATTGTAGCCGTAACTATATTTACGTTTATATGCAACAGTTATCATATTTGTCATGAACGTCTCTTGGACGCTACGCGTTCGGATAAAATCGTGGGTGCGAGTTTTTCCGATGTCGAAATGACTAATCATAACGATACCATCGCTACGCTAAAACAATTGTTGCTAGGTTACGGTTGCTAGCCCTGCAATTGGTTGACTTTGGGTCGTCACTCTGGACATGTACGAGTATAACCGACTAAACCCGATTTGCATTACACGGCTAAAATAGGAACTGTGGCAAGTGGCTTATCAATTAAAGTCCGTGACTGTACCACCGTTCACAGTGACTTCTGACAGAAGTTATCTAACAGAAACCTTATTGTAACGAAGATGAAGTTCTTTAAGATATTGACAGACTTGTAATGCAACAACCCAAAAACAACCATATCGTTACTAGATCAAAAATCATTTTGATATTGACAGTAACATAAAATCAGAGGTAAAAAAGTGTGAATGGACTGTACAGAAAAATTGCAGCCAGCATTTTATGTTCTAAAATGTAGAACCCGCCATATACTCGTATTTAAATACAGCGGGGAATTCCCGTTTTTTCAAGAACAATCAATTTCGAGATTGCGACTAGATTTTGAACTAAGTAAGGAGGAGAAACTATTCAGTCTCTTCTTTTATCCAACTCTTAACGCTAATATGCCATAGGTACTTAAAAAACAAAACAATAAACTTAATAGACAAACATAAATTCCAAAAAAACAAACAACACATAACATAAAAGCAAGTAAAACAAACACGTTTAGTACCGCGGCACCGCTCGCACTTGTTGTAACTCTTGGTTCGCCTTACTCCCCCCCATTCACCCCTCTCCTGCCCCAAGACGCGGAATATTTACATAAATTTACAAATTTCGCGGCGAAATAAAATTTTGTAGGGCTGTCATGTTGCAGGGACCATGAATAATTGTGGAACTGTGACTTTTACGGTGCCTTTTCTTTGGAAAAATATGGTCCAATGGAGTCATTCATTAGCTTTCATACAACAGGATTTTTCAGAGAGGGGCTAGTGATTAACTAATAACGGCCACACGGGTCTATCGATCAAGATGGACGGGTGAGCATATTTACATACCAAGACCCCTCCGTGCATCGGAAAGCACGTTAAACCGTCAGTCCCAGCTGTCATGCGCTGATCTTTGACAGTTGTTACGGGTCGTCAGAATCCTGAAAGTCTGACAACCAGTCTTAACAAGGGATACCGTAATACTTAGTAACTGTCTCGTAGAGGTCAGATAGGCAGTCGTTCCATCTAAAATGCTGGTATTCAGCTGAATCCTAACCACATGCAGCTGCATGTGGTTAGAATGGTAGCCGATCCTAACATACTTGAAAAAAGGCAAGGCGGATATTATATTCAATAGGATTTTCAGTCAATAGCTGATGTACTAAATGCTAACTTCCATTTTTGAAGGAGACTTTCAAAAAATGCTTTATAAGTATGTGTTTGCGGTTATGATTTTGCACGCGTCTTTTTTCAAGACATTCTAGAGTAGTAGCTGGTTACGCAAGAGTTTACTACGCAGAGCTTTGTTTTGGCCGATGTCATAAAGATTTACTAGCCTGTGCTGTCCCTCTCCTGGGAGAGATCTCCGTCCACTGCTTCCGTCTTTCACGAGCCCGCGTCCAGTTTTCACCAATTTTAAGCTGGTAAGTTGAGCAACCTTTTGGCCCACGTCAGCTTTATAGCTCACGTGGCTCAAAAGTCTGCCCACCAGACTGTCCCTATGATGTCATAACGAATATTTTTTTCAAAATTAAAACAACGCTTTATTTAATATAGGTATATACCTATGATGTTATTAATTCATCAGATTTCAAAAGTGCATAGAAATACCTCCAAAAACTGTCATACGTCATAATATATAGAGAAACAATCGACACTGAAGGAAAAACAAAAAAAAATCATCATCTAAAACTTGCCATCCCTGGAACTAGAGCATAGTTGTCGGGTCGCCCCCCAGGTAGTCGGGGAGATAGGGTGGCGTCGTTTTTCATGTTTAATTTTAACTTTGCAAAGCCGGCGTTTTAATAAGCGCCAGTCGTCTTTCGCGTTCAGAATTTTATGCTCTGCTAGCAACCTTTGCGTTCCGAATGTGAATTTCGTTTTAATGCTACACAGGAGACGTGAAGTTTTATTGTGTTCAAATTAGTTTTGCGTTACTGTCATGTAAAAATTTAAATGTGGGTAGTTATTTGTTTTTATGTTGGCGTTTCATTTTTGAGTGGTTTGGGATTTGTATTATGTTTTTTTTTTACGCACTGTTTCGAAAATATTATTATCAAGATTAACAGTTGACAGTTATGCAATTACATACTGCTCTTCACGGGGGTAGGCACAACGCCACCTGCATACTCCTTATGCTTCGCTTTCGTTCATACATCTGGTCAAGCAAGTAAAATCTAGGGTTAAGCTATTAGTGCAGACTTAATTGCAACCTGAAAAGATTCAGCTACATTGCTGCTGTATAAAAAATCCACTTTTTCTAATAATAACCGAGATTAAAACAACGAATTAAAAAAATGCAATAGAAGTAAAACTTCTAAAAAAACCAGGAGCAAGAAAGAATAGTATGAGAGACAGAGTGCGCGATATCTTTATTCTCTCTCATGTAACGAAAAGTTGCCAAAACGTGACGCGTCCTTGAAATTTCACTCTTAGTTCTCGTCCAATTATCGAAAAGTTAATAATAAAAACTACCAATATTAGCTATCACACAACGCCATTGTTTTAAAATAAACAATAGCCTCTTTTTCAGCACCTTAATAAACCGAACCTTTCAGTAATCATCTTCGCGATATCAAAACCTTACCGAGATTACAATTAAAATAACTGAATACATTAATACCGTACGGCCTAAGCAGCTAAGCTGAGCAGTAAAACAAGGAACGGAATATTAAAACCGGAGGCACCAACGAAAGCCATTAAAATGCGTAATTGCTGGATTAAAGCGCCCAAGATTCCTCTATTTCCCTCACAATTCCTGTACAAACTACCATACCTTCCAAACACACAGCCTAAAAACTACACCTCTGAATTTTCAGTACACTGCGGTGTTTTACACAAATTGCAATAGGCTTTTGCTACTCTGTGGCATGTCCAAGATGGCGCGCGTTCCTAATTTGAACTTCGATTCGACGCGACGTGCCGTACATACGTCATGAGCGCGGTCTCAAGATTAGGCGATTTACATCGGCTTTTTCGTATTTCGAACGCACGGTGCTTGCTGAATCGTTTCATGATTTTGCCTTGAATATAAATGCCGTTGGCAATTTAAATGTGGAACGTGGCGATTTCTTTTTAATTAGAGGTTGGCAATGGAATTAGTTGAGGTTTTTTAGGGTTGAATTTAAGGTGTAGGTAATTGGGTATTATGCCTACATGTTCTACATACCAATAATTGAATTGCGTTTAGAAAATTTTAATATAATTTATTCTATTTAGACTTGTCATTGCTGTACTCTGAATTTGGGCAAATATGTGTGTCAAGACTTCCCAATTTTTATCCAATTCTCCTTTGAGAGTTGATAAATTACACAAGAATTTAGTCACCTACCTACCTAATAAAATTAATTGGAGCTCGTTTATGTTAAAACATTAGCAAACTTAGAAGCATTAATTTTCACGTTCAACCCATCTACTTTTTACAAAAAATAAACTACAAGCTCATCTGTTCAGACAAGATAACTTTCATAAAATATTCAGCAAAAAAATAAATAAACAACTACGAAAAACATCGTTGAAAAACACCACTATAAAGCCAGGCTGTAAAAACTTTCGCCCCCCGCTGGGCGGAGAAACACCCCCTAAACACATCTATAAATCTATATGACGTCATTAAGAAAACGGAGAGCGATCGTCTTGCGTATACCCGTCTCCCTCACACCCAGTCTAACACGAAAGCAAGACAGGGATAGACAATGTCTTAGCAAAGAACAGAAGCTTCTCCGTCTCTCTCACTCAGTGCCTTACAATGGTGAAAAGACGGCGAAAATTAAATAATACTTTGTCGTTTAAATTGAAAAGGGGGTGAAAGGGGGTAGTTTGGAAAATTTTCGGGGGTTAGAGGTAAAAAGGTATTGATTTTAGGAGATTAGTCGCGTCTATTGTGGGTCTTTATATTTTGTGGTTGTTCTCTACCGTTTTATGTTTGAAGATTATGAATTAGTGTGGAACTTTCCGTAATGGCGATCTTAGAAGCTGTGGTGCGGTTTTCAAGACATTTTTTTAATACTGAACTTCAAAGTTTAAGTATGACAGTCGTTTCAAAGTTCCGTACATCGCGATTATGAACATTTGTAGCTTTTGCCCGCGGTTCCACATGTCCTTCTCCATATCCCAGGCTATAAATCTCTGCCAAATTCCATGGCGATCAGTTAAGCGGTTTAAGCGTGAAAGCGTAACAGACAGACAGAATTACTGTCACATTTACTATATAAGTAAGGATTATTAGATATTTTAAACTTCGAAGTTCAGTATGACAGTAATTTTTTACCCTCAAAAATTTTTTTTGCTTGAATTCTTTATTGATAAAAACAAAACAGGCAGATAAAAAGTAAGACATTTAAGGAATGCGAATAAAATCTTTGAAAAGAAGTAGAGTACCGTCTACTTCGTAGCAAAGTTTTTCTAAACGATCGTGATACCTATTTAGTTTTTAACAAACATGATTCAAATTCAATGTATAGTGGGTATTACCCAGTAACCGGGGTGTGCAGGTAAGATAGGCAGTCACTCTATGTAAGATACAGGTATTCAGCTGCATCCGGTTAGACTGCAAGCCAACCCCAAAAATAAAATTAGGCTAAGCAGATGTTGATTCAAATTCAATGTAATCAAAATTACCACTCCTATTCAGTATATTTAGTAGGTAGTCCTTTTTTATTCTTAAAGTACTATAATTATGCATAACATTTTATTTAAATCACTATAAAAATCGTAAAACAGCAATAAATTATTTACACAGAACTAAACTTTAACTAAATTTACCATTACCCGCAATACGAATGCAATTTGAATCGGAATTCGAAATTATAGTCGTGGAGCCATAGCGTCGAATGTATCGATAGTGTGAACTGTAGATTAAACATGTTTAGGAGTAGTAATAGAATGATAAAAACAAATAAATTATAAAAAAATAGTGGTTACGAAAAAAATCTTTTTATGTGTAAGTATTTCTAAGAACAAAAAAGAACAGTAAAGAAAAATTCAACTTAAAGTTGTAACAAAAAGGATTATGATATTTTTATGACGATTAAAAATCCATGTCTGAATACCGACCGACAAAGTACAGCTTAAACATCTGAAAGATAAAAGACGAAAGTATTTATTAAGTTGTTTTCATCATTACTTAAACAAAAAAAAATGTTCGGGTGGGCAAAAAGAGCATCAATATACATTATATTTGTTTAACACTCTCTTCTCTTCGTTATAATAGTAGGGTTGATGAACCTAGAATATAAAATAATATAATTAAATTAAATAGGTTAGTAATTAATAAATAGTTCCGTTAATTCATTTAAAATAATCTAATTACAGGTCACAATAAAGCATCCAGATGGAGAATGAAAAAACTATGAAGACTGAAGCAAGAATGATAATATCCTGGGATTCCGGAAAAACAGTTATAGTTCCTGTTTATTTTAAATAAAAAGTGCATCAAAGAAAGGTAAAAATGTACCATGTTTATATAATCTTATTTTTTTTAATGAAGGTACACCAACAGCATTGTCAGCGTCAATAATACCGGGACGAACAGACTGTTCAAAATGATCTAAACAACTATGAAAAGTAAATATTAACTAAATGACACCAGGAATATTTCAGAATAAAGACAGACAACGACAACTGTCATTCTGACGAGAACTTTATCCAATTGGGAAAAAGTTTAATTTTCTTAGATGTTGAGATCATTTTGAACAAACTGTTCGTCCCGATATTTTTGACGCTGACTGTACTTATACAGTGGCCAAATACAGGCTACCTATCAATTTCAGAAATAGTAATAACATTATGATAATAAAATAGAGGCTCTAGAATGTAATAATTATGGCGAAATACGGGTTGAACTGATCTGAAGATACTTTCAATAAAATTCCACTGACAAAATTAAAGAAAGTAAATACAAAAAAAAAATGCTGAAACTAATTTAAGTCATGGAGGTAGCTTTTTTTATTGAACGAATGAATCTACACTGGCTCTCCGACTACGATACAGGTAAAACAAAGATATTCCGATATTCTTCATCAATTTAAAACAGTATTAAATGTTCATACTACTTAACCCTAAAATGCTCATGTAATTTTCAACACTAAAACATTCCCATCTAAAAATGGATATAAAGTTTCAAAAGTATCATTTTATATTCGGCTACCTAAATACTACGAAAGCGCTACGTAAATACTGCGAATGAGCTACGGGCTACGGCGTAGCTGTTGAGGATTTCGTAGCGTTACGAGGTTTTGATGTAACTTTTTTATTTTTGTTCGCTCGTTGCAGCAATGAAATTATGTTTTTTTTTTAATATTTTGCTTGTATATTTATAAAAAGGATAAGCTGAGCTGTATCCTAGTAGGTACTGAAATCATATCTACACCTCTTATCTTACTAATTTGCACGAGATTTGCCGAACAAAAATCCGAACATGTTAAAAAACCAACTAATAATTATTAAACATAAGAAACCATGATCACTAGTTGCTCTACACTAGACTAGTGCCAAATGAAAACATCATATAAAATTAATTCTGTTACGTCGTCCATCATAATCAGAGATCGGATATTCGGATGCATATTCACCTAAAGTTGAGATGTTGGCTAACATGGAATGCGCTTTTGTATCGAAAAAGTCTTAATTTAGGTAAGTAATTTGTTTATTTTTTGTTGTAACTATTTGTATCGGGTTAAACATTAATTTCAAATTAATTCACATCTGAATAGTTATGCAATCCAAGAATCCTGGGGTTTTAATAAATATTACAAATAATTTATAAAGCCGCTTCCATACTTTCATAGCTAAAAATTATCTTTAGGTAAAATATGCATCCGAATATCCGATCTCTGATCATAATATATAAGCGTGTTACCGTTTCCCAGTACCAATAATTCGACGTCAATTCAAGGGCATTTCTAAGAATCGCGCTTACCTCTTACCTATTTTCCACCTCCAAATCAAGATCGTTACATGCGAGAATTATTTTCTTGTCGTAATATGAAAATTGATTAAATTCTGACTAATAAATCCCTACTAATATTATAAATAAAGTAACTCTGTCTGTTACGCTTTCACGCCTAAACGGCTAAACCGATCGTCATACAATTTGGCAGAGATATACCCTGGGATATAGAGAAGGACATAGGCTACTTTTTACGCGATAAACAATATCCGCGCGAGCGGAGCCGCAGGTCAAAAGCTAGTTTTCATTAAAAAAATACTGACCTATATTAAGAGTAAAATTACAACAAAACGTTCAAAACATACCTATATTTAGCTCCAGACCACAAATTAAAACTCTTCTGAGTATCATTTCAGCCGAAAGATGCCCACTGCTGGACATAGGCCTACCCCAAAAGGGGGGTTTTGCAATAATCGCCACGCTTGGCAGGCGGGTTGGCGATCGCAGTATGGTGGGTAAAATGCATAGAGAACGCTGCTGCCCATTCTCTAGTAAGTCCCTTAGTCGCCTTCTACGACACCCACGGGAAGAAATGGTATGATGCTATTCTTTACGTCCGGCACCACACGGAAGTGGTGAGTACGAGGCGGGTGGGCGAGGTGAGTGGTGGCTACTGAGTATGAGGTCTCCTAATAATGATAACGGAAGACATTTTCCACTATCACCACCCTTGGAAAATGGATAAGTGGTCACGGCTTCTATAAAATATATTAGTTGTAGATATTGTTAGTTAGGCACATGAGAATAAGAGCCGTGGTGGTCCAGTGGTAAAGGCCGTGAGTAATGAGCCGTAGGTCGTGGGTTCGAATCCAGACAGGCGCTTTAGTTTGTGTAAATTATTTCATCACCACTGCTCTCAAAACGGTGAAGGAAAACATCGTGAGGAAACTGGCATGTCCTAGAACCAAAAATTCGAAGACATGTGACATCTACCAACCCGCACTGTGCCGCGTGGTGGATTACAGATTCCCACTCACAGACAGCAGGCCTGTGTCTCAGCAGTGGGAACATTATAGACTGATTGAGGCATGAGAATAACAAGATTACTTTATTACCGTGTCTTGATGCATGTACAGTAACTTAACAGACTCAAGTCATCACCATTCTTAAATCGTTCCATAAATATCCATACGTATATTATACTTTGCTACCCTCTTAAATTATAAATACAGACAAACAAAATAACAAACGGCTCCACAACCAACCCCACGACTGCGTCTTAGATATTTTATCTAACTCCAGAAAATGTCATACCATTTTAATTATACTACGGAACGGCATAAAAGCAGTTTATCGCGGAGGGGTGGGGGTACTGCCCCACCCCAAGGGTGCGGAAGGGGGCAAGAAGCAGAGATTTTATAGCCCAGTACCGTCGCAACGCTTTTAATGGCTTATTTGCCCAGCCTTTGTGGGGTAACTTGCCACCCCGGGCTTTTGTATCGCTGATTTTGTTCGGAATGATAGCGGTTCGATAGTGTATGTCAGATAGTTTTTTAGGGTTGAATAGAGATAGGTATTGGCTTTTGTTTCTTTGTTATTTCTATTATTGTCTTATCGTGAAAGAAATTTGATTCTATTTATATATAACAGCCGATGCTAGTTAAAATCACTCACACCGTGAAAACTGAGCTGTCAATAAAGAACCCAAAAGACAAAGACTAAAAAAGAAATACTGACGATCATCTTAACTTACTAGAGTCAATCCCTAGAATCAGGTAGGGAATAACAGCTTTTCAAGCCCACTTCTCCATAGGCTTAGGGTGAGTCAGATTCCAATCTGTAATGTGTAAGTATTGCGAAAGTGCTATAATTTGTAATTAATTTCATCACCTTATTCCAGATCTTAGAAATACGTCATTTCTATATTTCATACCGAAGTAATGTTATCTCAAGGGAAAAGACTATTCCCTCTCATGGACACCATCAAAACTTAAAAAAAATTAACTTCATTTTAGACATTTAAAAGATTTTATAACTTGGAATTCGCTAAGGTAGGTACCTCAATTATTGGTATCGTACATAAATTTAGTAACAGAATATATTATTTCTATTCGTAAAAAAGACACCTGGCCCAAACCTAAACTAAAAACCAATAATACCGATACCGAAACCAGTTCTTTTCAAAGCACTTAAAACTAGTTACGCAACGGGTCTCGTTGACCAAATGACCGAGTTACTAGTTTCAACGTTTTGTCATCGAAAGTAAAGGGTTGACTGGTTCGGACCGATAAATTGATATAATTTTGAAAAGAGAACCGGTTTTTTTTTAAATAAATATTGTATGTTTCTGATTTTAAAATTGGAACTAGATTTTCTTGTTATTTTGTTGCTTTTTGGGTTAGTTCTTTTTTTGTGTTTTGGCCACGTGTTCAACATTTATGAAAGAGGTTTGAATAGTAAAATTACCTGTTTGAAATGAGAACGTGTTTGGGTATACTCGTACAATGGTTATATTTTCTATAGTGATAAAATATCAAATTAATGTTGCTAACTACCAAATTCATAAACCATTCAAGTGTGAGCTGATGCTAAGCTCACTTTTTCTTCTTCGTCGTCGTTCCCTCAATGTTGAGGATCATACGAACGACGCATCTCAAAGTTATGCGGTTTTCTGCAGTGTAGACCGCTGGGTACGTGCTGCTTCCAAAAATTATCGCGTCTGTAATCTTGCCGGTGCTCTGTTTTGAGACAATACTTAGCTAAAACTTGCTCAATGAATTTAATTGAGTAACTATTGGTCACTTACACCGTACTCATGAAGAGTTGAAATATGTAGAATGGAGCTAAAATAAATTCCTGACTACACATATTTTCTCTTACAATTTTTATGGGATGGATTTTAAACCAGATGCCCACATTTTCTTGGGTCACACGGCATAATATGAGCAAATGATTATATCTAGTAATCGTTCATTATAGCTGAGATTCGGTGCAATTTGACAGCAGTGAGACTCAAAGATTTAATTTCTATTACGTAGTAGGTCGAACTACAGGCTGGTGATTAGATTCGCTTATCACATTAAATAGTTAATATTATCAGTCTGTTAAAATAATAAAACTAATAGTTTATCTAAAAATAGAAATCTGAAATTTTCAATCAAAATTGATAGCATAAAAATTGTCATGAAATGAACCACACTTGATAAAGTCACTAGACAAGCGTTGAGCAATGGTATTAACAATGTAGAATACTTAAATTTTTTCAATTTATGTAGTAAACTAATCCCCAACCTGTGTAGCGTAGGAAAAAAAACAATATTCAAATACAGAACAAAGAAAAGAATTATAGAAAAAGCAGGTAATTTAGATGCGCAAACTTTACTGATCAAACAAGAACAAAAGCCCACAATAATGATAAAACAATGATTCCTCGAAAGTACAAGTACATAATATAATACACAAGAAACATTAATTAACGCGATGATCAAAGAAGCCGGCTACATCCATTGTGCCGACTTCCTGTTGCGAGCGTCGAGGAGAGAGGCGCTCGTGAATTTTGCAGACTTTCGTTTTAATAGGTTACAGAGGAATTGTGTTTTTTGTATAAATGATTATATTTCAAAGCACGTTAAGCCGTTGGTCCCGGCTGTCATCCATGGATCTTTGACAATCAATCGGGTCGTCAGAAGCCCGATAGCCCGACAAACAGTCTTAGCAAGATTACAGATAGGCAGTCGCTCCATATGAAATACTGGTATTCAGCTTCATTCGTTTCGAATAAAAGCCGACCTCGACTTAATTAGAAAAAAGCTATGCAGGTTGACTTGACAACCTGACTATTACGCAATAAGCCCAAATTAAAGCAAAAAAGTGGGTAAATCAATCAACAAAAGAAATCCCAAAGCATATTTCCTCAACTAACACATTTACAAATTTCTCCTCCACCAACCAACCCGCGCCGCTCGCCATCTTGAAGGAAAACACAAAGATGCTGAATGGTGAAATTTTCTTGTGTAATTTTCACGCTTTTCCACCCTTACACCCCCATCCCACCCCTAAGGCAATTTGTGGAACACCCGCCATACTCCGAGCCTTTACTACAAGTCCCAGGACTTAAAGAACCAATTTTCCATACATTTTAAAGGGAACCAAGGACCAAGTAATGCTGGTCCTTCTATCTTTAGAAGACTTAAATTCGTATCCACACAAGTGTAAGTTTTTAATTGATTTATAATTAATTATAGTTGATTATTTTGCTTCCATGTGTTTTAGAAATTATTGGAGAACTAGAAAATTTGCTGTTGGCATTTTTATGTTTCAAGTTAATAGGTTACCGTGCCTTATATACGTAGTTGATCAGATCATATATGGTGAGATAGAGGTTTAGTGAAATTTATCAAATGTTTCCGGATTCCAAAGAAGAAAATGGTGTCTTTATTTTCATTTCACAAAAGGTTCGCGAATAATTAAAGAGGTGCGTATGGTCACCAAAAGATGTAAGTAGCCAGGGTCATCGGATATAGTTGTTTAGTAAGAAGGCGATGAATGTTTTCGAATGAAATTTGATTTAATTCAAAGAAAACAAAGAGTTCACATTTATCAAATCAAATTTCATTCGAATACATCCATCGTTTTCTTACTTAACTTCAATTACATACGATGTCTCTGGTTACTTCAACTCTTTTGGTGAATTTAAGTGATGAATACATAATGGTCCTTCAAGTTGAAGAAATAAAAATACCTCAAAAAGCACCCCACGCTTTTTAATTGAATTAAATTATTTTCTCCTTTTTTAGTTTGGTTTTTAAAGCGTGTTTTTTAGTTTTTTAAACTATTATTTATTTTCAATTTTTTAGTTCTGCTAACTACAAAAACGTGTTTTTTATTTCTCAATTTTTTTTTTAAATTATTGAATTGTCATCGGTCCTCGACAAGTTTACAATGTTTCAATAAAATCTGACCGTTTAAAGTGGGTCAAAATCGCGCTCAAAGGAGTCGGTTACATACAAACATACAAGTGAAGCTAATATAAAGCGTGTAAAAATCAACACAATTAACAATAATTAGTAACTATGTTTTACTATAAATTCGTCACTAATCTGTGTGCACTGTTACATAATTATCTTTCAATTTGCTACAATTTTCTTTGAAACATGACAAACAGAAATACGACTTGAGGCAAAAATACTAGCACATTCCGGTATTTTTTTCCGGCATCTCGCTGTTGGCCTTGAGAGGCCATGACTGCTCAACCGGGCTTTCCTGGGGCTGCCATTAAGATTTTACTCTTAACGCCTCCAGCCAGGGCTTACAAACTAAAATTTACAAGCTAAGCGACTGCACGCTGAGGGCACCCCCTGTGGGGTACGGACCTCGGCTCAGGGCGTCACTGATAGGGGGACAGCTATCATTGGGGACAGGCTGGATCGAAATATTGGCATTATTATTATTAGAGGGGGAATTTAAAGCTACTGGCTCAGCTGCGGCGTGGGCTGGCGCTTCAAGGAGCAAGGGTCGGTCGGGCTAAATCCTCCTCCTTTTTTGATGGTTTTTATACTACTACTTTATAGTCAGGGTGTATCATCATCTGCCAAACCTTTTTCAACTATGTTGGAGTCGGCATCCAGTCAAATCGGAAGCAACTGCATACCAGTATTTCACATGGAGTTACTGCCTATCTGACCTCCACAACCCAGTTACTGGGTAATACTATACCCTTTGTTAAAGAGAATTCATTTTCGAAAAAAAACTCATTAATACTACTTGCTTGTTCTAGTGCCTTCTATTTGAAGTCCAACCAAGTTATCATCAATTTACATGGACTTCCTCATGTCCTAGGTCCAGTTTCCTACATATCCTGGGCAGTTAGACCCGCAGCCAGTCGCTGACTGACAAACCATCACCATGGGAAGAACTCGGAAGAAAAAACTAAGGTACAAACAAAATCTACATATGAAGAAAACAAAACACAATCAAATTCACCCAATCTTAACTCATAACAACATCAGAATAATGATCAAATTCATGTAAATTGATGTGCCTATATACCTACATACATACATATGTTATTCTCCGTATATTTTCGGTTGCAAGCGGGATCGGGATCGCGAGCGAGTCCTACAAGAAAATTAGTTATTAAAATTTCACTGACGCTCCAAAATTTATCTCAGGCGCGTTGTAGGTGGAATGTGGAGTCTTGATACTTGATGTTACGTAATACTTGGTTTTAAAATCCAGTTTTTAATATTTTTCAGACGTTAAAAAACGGTGTTTTAGCTGTGGGAGGTGATAGATGAAGAACGAAAACATTATAAACATCTACGACCAGTGATGTAGCTCACAAAAAGAGAACCGACGTAATGCAATCAGCTTTTTCAACTTTTCACTCTAAACGTTCAGTGGTGAGTGACTGCAAATCATCTTAGCATAATAAGCATTCAGACCAATTGGAACGAATACAAAGGAAATTTAAAAGATACATAGATGGGAAGCAGTGGTGGCCGAGTGGTAACGGCCGAATTTTTCCAGTTATAGGTCGTAGGTTACAATACAGGCAGGCGGGAATTAAAAAAAAACTTGTACAACAACACTCTACTAACTGTGGAGGCGTGTAAATGACTTATCGTGAATTACCTCACTATTACTTTTGTATAATTAGCTGTCTGTAAAGCACCTAAAAATAATAAAATAAAATAACAAATTCTAACACATAATAATAATCTGTGGTAATTAATAATAGGCCTAATATAAAATAATTGTGAATTGTTAAAGACATTGTAAACTTTACTGTTTTTTCAAGAGCAAAATACGGGCCCAAAATTAATCAATGTAGATATATCATACAAATTTATTATTACCGAAAATCTCTAAAGAAAATTTGTTTATTCTGCACAAACAAAACGCACATTACAAAAAAGTCAAAAAAATCCAAACATAATTTAGTATCCAAAAGCCTCGTACTCAACCAATTAAAGTTTGTAAATTTTTGTCTATCGCTTGGTGTCAAGCCAAGAACTAAAGATAATAAAAATTGCAATTACGTTAATGTTACGAATCCAGATAATTTACAACAAACAAACAACGAAACAAAAATAACATACCGATTTCAGAGTGAAACATAACTACACATTATCAATCAGTAAACAATTTATTATCCAAAACGTACCGTAGTATACCGTTTAAATGGTACAAAAATGTACAAAGGTAAACTTGCAATACAGATATACAGCATAACAAGTTTTAGACTCCTGGTCAGTTCGACCCTTCACTAAAAACTTACAATTACAACTTGAATTATCATAAAAGACAAACTGAAGTCCAGTGTGGGAACAAAAACAAGTTTTTCTAGAAATATCAGTTATTTTCTTGTAAGGAACAGGTTTTTATTATAACAATAGAAGGGTCGTTTTGACCCTAAGACGCTACCGGACAGTGGTCAGCGCGTGGGAAAAGGGTTAGTCTAAGAGGGTTGGGGCAGCCCAGTGTGCTAATTTTGTAAGATTATCGTGTTAAGGTCAAATCCGGTTTTGGTCACTGGTTGTTGCAATGATCATAAAGTGTGAGAACTCTTCGTTACAAAGATAAAATTAAATTGAAGCAAAAAAAGTATTTTGCCAAATGTAATTATTTTGTTAGGAAAAAATGTAGATTATTACAATATTATTTATCTTGTTTAAAAGTATAGGTATTATTGTTTATCATCATATATGACTTTTGGTTACTTAAAACTGAAACCCACATTGATTAACATGAAAAACTTAGGTGGCTTGGACATGGTTGAAGCCCCTGAAATTAAGTAGGGAAAGCGACAGTTTTGGATACTAGGTTACTCAACTTCCACAGCCATTTAATTGGTTACTAGGTTTTCCTATCGGCTTCGCCCGCGTGGAGGTTGAAAATTATTCCACGAAGACATACTACCGTGACAAAAAGTATATTATGTATTAATCTAGATTATAAACTATATGTGTACGAAATTTCATCCAAATCCGTTCAGCCATTTTTCCGTGATTGAGTAAAAAAGATCCAAATATACAAACTACCGGGATAAAAAGTATATTATGTCTTAATCTAGATTATAAACTATGTGTACGAAATTTCATCCAAATCCGTTCAGCCATTTTTCCGTGATTGAGTAAAAAACATCCAAATACACAAACTTTCAGATTTTTTTTTTTGATTTTTAACGTATTTATTAATAAAACACTAGTCACTCAGCAAGAACCCGTGTCTACTGATCAAAACTCTCTAGATACACTTAACTAACGTCATTCTTCAACAATCATTTTCGCCACTTCATGATCTGACAGTTAATTATCCACCATAAATTAATCACAAGTATCAACTCTATCCCGGCGCGGTACATAACGAAGACGCTGTTAAAGTTTTCCGTGCTACTTTCGCGGCTCTGCAGAAAGTTGTGCCAGGGCTCATTACGGCGAACTCTAAGGGGGCTGTACACTTGTTTTGTAGACGCTGCGATTTTGAACCGGGAATAATTGGGATAGAAGTTTGATTTTCACACAATATCAGTCAGGTGTACTTTTAGTGGGGCTTGTGGCTGAGTAATAATAGCCGTAAGGGTCAATCGATCAGGTTAAGCTACGCTAGCCGCGGTCGGGTGACCATCTTTACATACCAAGACCCCTCCGTGACTCGGGAACCACGTTAAGCATTTCGGCTGTCATTCGTGGATCTTTGACAGTCGGTAACTGGTCGTCAGAAGCCCGAAAAGTCTGAAAACCAGTCTTACCAAGGGGTATTGTATTACCCAGTAACTGGGTTGTGGTTAGATAGGCAGTCGCTCCATGTAAAATACTGGTATTCAGCTGCATCCGATTACACTGGAAAACAACTCGATGATGATCTTGTACTTTTAGTGTACTAAGTGTGTTTATCATCATCATTGCAGCCGAAAATGCCCACTGCTGGACATAGGTCTCCCTCAATAGGTTTGCCTTAGTCGCCACGCCGGGCAAGCGGGTTGGCGATCAAATTCAAATAGATTCATTTTATATAGGTTGATTCTTTTACATATTGTGAATGAGAGAACGTTGTAGGCCTTAGAGACCAGATTTGTAGACGATTTTCTATTCTGTATTTTCATTCCTCTAAGTACCTGGTACTTATTGACAGGCCTGCACTGTCCTCCCATACCTATTATCACTGTAATTTGAAAACATTGTAAAAGCCAATTTTTTTTTAAAGAGTAACCGTGGAGTTTCTTGCCGGCTCTTCTCCATAGGAAACGACAAATTGGAACCGTGCACCTAGCTTCTGACGTTTCATAAGTGCCCATGCAGGATTTTGATTTTGATTTTTGATTTTGATCTCAATATGTTGGTAAAATGCATAGATATAGAGATTATCTTGTAAGTCCCATCGTCGTCTTTTACGACACCCATGAGAAGATGTGATGGTGCTATTCTTTACGTCCGGCACCACACGTAACTAAGTGTGTTGTGGAGTACAATTTAATGTGTGTTTTAGTGATATTTTTCTCAAAAATATTTATTTTATCATTTTAATGTAGGTATGCATAAAGTAACAAAATATATTAATTATTAATATCATTGTTTACTATTTTCAGGAGATCATGACATCGGCAGCGACGGGGGCTCCAGCGAACTTCCTCGTGATATCAGAAAAAAAAATCTGATTACTTGTAGTCCCTTAATGCGTGTATGACGTCTTGTCTGTATGACTGCAATTAAATAAACAATATCACGAGTAATTTGTAACCCTCAAATTCTGTACTGTGATTTTATAATAACTGATTGTCTCATGTTCAAAAGATTATGAAATTAAAAAAACGCTCCACTTAACTTTCTCCTCACAAAAAGCAGCGTTTTCCTCTCCCAAAAAACGCGACATCATCTCCAACCTAGTCTGCACTCCCCTCAAAATTCCTCGCCTCGCCACCCTGAGGCGTTTATATAATATCTAGCAGATAAGTTCCCGCTATATACGCGTATTGACAGCGTTAATATTTATGACGCTATTGTTATCAAGGATATAGGAGTATAACTTAGATCAACAATGTAATAGGTTCATTACGCAGTTTCTGTTATGTATAAAAATTATGAGAATTATATAATTTTGTTTAATTTTTACACATAATGAAGAATTGAAACTACATTAAATAACTAACTAAAATACAAAAGCAAAAGGACACTTAGGCGTTGAAATATTCGACCGCATCGTTGTCATCAGAAAACATGCCCAGAAGACAGAAGACATTGCCACGTGGAATGGAATGCTAATTCTTTGGCCAAAGAACGACCGAGCCCTCTGATCACGTGAAGTGTACTTTAATTTTTACACGCCTTATATTAGCTTCACTTGTATGTTTGTTTGTTTGTAACCGACTCCTTTGCATGCTATTTTGACCCAATTTAAACGGTCAGATTTCATTGAAACTTTGTAAACTTATCGAGGATCGATAACTATACAATAATTTAAAAAAAAAATTGAGAAAAATAAATCACATACATACATTTATTATGTTTTATTTAACTTTGACTTATTTTGGTCTGTTTTTACACGCTTTATATTAGCTTCACTTGTATGTTTGTTTGTTTGTTTGTATGTAACCGAATCCTTTGAGCGCGATTTTGACCCACTTTAAACGGTCAGATTTCATTGAAACTTTGTAAACTTGTCGAAGACCGATGACAATTCAATAATTTAAAAAAAAAATGAGAAAAATAAATCACGTTTTTGTAGTTAGCAGAACTAAAAAATAGAAAATAAATAATAGTTAAAAAACTAAAAAACACGCTTTAAAAACCAAACTAAAAAAGGAGAAAATAATTTAATTCAATTAAAAAGCGTGGGGTGCTTGACATTACGTGATTATAAAAATACCTCAAAAAGCACCCCACGCTTTTTAATTGAATTTAATTATTTTCTCCTTTTTTAGTTTGGTTTTTAAAGCGTGTTTTTTAGTTCTTTAAACTATTATTTTTTAAATAATTTTGTTTTTTCTACTTCAAACTGTGAGCAATAGTTAAATTAATTGTGTATCGTTGTAGTTGTGAAATAAACCTACTATGAATTAATGTAAATAAATAAACTAATTTTATCTATTATGTATAGTATTTCTATATGAATTATATTATTGTTTTTTTATGAGAAACATCTGATTTAGGTCCTTTTATCTTTTTTCAAAATGCTCAATTTGGACAGATAGTTTATTACCTGGATTAACACAGGATACTTTTTTATCCCGGTAGTACGACATACGTTCCTGTGGTATAATTTGCAATTATAACGTGCGGGCGAAGGTGCTCAAAAATATAGTAAATAATAATTATGACCCATGGGTACAATCCCCTTAACCTAATAATCGATGACATGAACTCTGCAGTTAAGCATGTCGCCATACATAGGTACATATATCCCGACTAAGTAGGTATTGCTAGTTCATCGCCTTCAAGCTCAATTACACACCCCAATTCCTTTAACAGAAACTCCTCGAGCGATTTCTATTCATTTAACGAGATTTAAATGTCTTTCTCTTCAAAGAAAATTTGTCTGGAAAACTATATTATTGTCTTCAGATGATTAGATTGTAGTGAGAAATATCTGGAGACTCAAAGAGACCGTTAAATTAACTTTTAATGCGATACCGATCTTCAGCTGATTTGACAACAGTGTCTATCACCTGTCTTGGTTTTCGGAAGCGTTTCTCTTACACCTTGTATAGCGTATAGTTTTAAGGCGGTCCTTAACGTAGGACCGGTATTCTACGTCAGGGCAACGCTCAAACGGTTAGGCACAATGGTAGATATTACAATCAACAGACAGCTGTGCTGCTGGGGAGTTTGTTGCGCTTCTTCTTCTTCCCAGCTAAAGCAATAGGAAGTGGTGAAGGGCGGGCGTTTTGCGGCCACTGTCTTATGTAATTTTATTTTGACGTTCAAAAAGAGCTGACTCTCAGCCTAGTTTGAATAAATGACTTTTGATTTTGAGTGTTTTTTTTTGTTGAGTCCACCATTACAGAACAAAAACAACTGACTAAATAAAAACATTAAAAATTCTCATTTCAAAGCTGTGATCGTATGCCAATTTGGCCTCAATCATATTATCACTTACCTGCTACTGGTAGAATTATTGTTAAGGGGCATACGCCCAGGGCTTTCAGATGAGAATGTTTACTTGTTACTTACTTTTTATAGCGTGATTTTTTAGTAGTTGGGTCTTAGTTTTAAAAATACTTTTTGGAACGAAATTCCTTATCGCGCGTTGTGAAAGGGGGCTAGACGGAAAAAATTCTTACGAAAAGTTGTCACGACACTTTTTGCTATAGTAAGCTATTGTAAGCTGTGCGGCGTGCGCATGTTTCTCTGTCTGTCTCTCTCTCTCTCTCTCTCTCCCTCTCTCTCTCTCTCGCTCTCTCTCTCTCTCTCTCTCTCTCCCTCGCGGCAAGTACTGGCGGCAAGTACTGGAACTTCGTTCCATCCGGGTGTCCCTTGACACCTCTCAAGTTTTTTTTATTTAAATTATTTTGGAGTTTGCTCACACAATACATATGTTTGGAATGTACTAATTAAGCCCTTTTATATAATACCCAACACGGCATCATTGAAAAAGGAATGTTCATAGCTTTCTGTCCTCTAGAGGGCACCATATTCAATTTAATGTGACGTCAACAAGTAATGGGTAGCTCGCTGTCCGGTAAGGACCAAGCCCGGGTCGACGGCGTGTTGTGTTCCACGCGCGCCTCAATGAGATGTTAGCACCAACTGGTGGGGTCCGCAAGGGCCGATGCCTGCCAGGGGTGCGGGTTGTTCGAAAGAGATACCGCGGCCCCTGGCACCGAGGCAACTGAGGGACCACGGGTGGGTTTTAGTCAGTAAAAGTTTAGCCAGCAGAGGCGAAGCTTCTAACGATACCTTATTTGTCAAATTCTAATAAGTTGTTTAGAAGTTATGAGGGAACAGACGAAAATACCTAAATACGTACATTCTCACATACATACTTTACATACCGGTCAAAACCATAACCCTCTTTTATGTCGGTCGGGTAATGAAATCATTTAACTTTTTCATTTAAGTTATTGCTATGTACCTACCTAGAAATTGTGGAAATGGCTGATGGAAGGGGTCATCAATGCATCTTTAAATTATTACTCGTACGTAAATAGGTCAAGGGTTGACAATAATTTACTATTGTAATTTACATATTAAATTGGTTGAAAACTGTGCAAAAAAATATTATGCATCCCAATTCTCGATTTTCAAAGTAAATTCTATTATAAACACTCTGCCAAAAGGCATGATATGCCTAAACCCATGTAGATATGTCAATCCGCGATGATATTGTTTATTAAATTACTAGTAGATGGCATAGCAACAACTTTTGCAACCTGTGTGGGAACTGTGTCCCTCAGATTAGTCCGGTAAGTATTTCAAATCCTACTCACTTAACTTAAACTTAGATAAATTATCTTTAAAAATATCTCAAAACTCAAGTAAATACCTAAACAAAAAACTAATCGCCAAGACGTTCCCCAGTCCACGCCACCCGTCCTTACCCCCGCTTCGCCCCCTTTCGCCCCATGGCCCCGCGAACGCCCCATTTATCCACATTAATATAACTTGACTCGTGATAAATTGCTGCAGAACCCGGCCTACGTTTTCTTAGACGAATTTTGTGGGTAGCTACAGCGTGTTGTGTTTTGGAGAAGATTTTAAAGAGTATTTAGTTGGGGTACAATTGGGTAATTAATTTTAACCTTGTAAATGTAAATGTAAAATGAAGTGAAATGTTTATTTATGTAAGTAGATCTTTCACACTTTTAGACGAAAATATTTTGTTGGTAAATATTTGAAAACTAGATGGCGCCGGCATTTCCTAGCTGACTGGTCCCTGAGAAGAAATGCCGAAACAAACTCAGACGTCATGCTCTGTTATAAAGTCCTTTTATGCGAAATGCGATTTTATACGAGTCTAACAATGCAGGGCCATGTCTGGAGGGACCTTTTGAAGTAAGAGCCATTGCAGCTTTGAGCTGAATTGTCACCAGCCATCGCGTAGGTCATGGTGTATGTAAATATCAACATACAATAAGCACAGATATGTCTTATAGAAGTACATTGCAGTAGGTTTTTACATCTTGAAAGGAGTGGTAAGGTGGTCCTTTAAAAGAGAGAGCTAGATATAAAAGGACTAGACTTTACTAGACAATTGATAAATGAAATCTGCTGAGGAGCCTGCCTACAGTGTCGGCTGCCAGTCAAACCAGATGCAGTTCCACAACCCAGTAACTGGGTAATACTATACCCTTTGTTAAGACTGGTTGTCAAACTTTCAGGCTTCTATCGGACCCGTAACGACTGCCAAAGAGCCACAAATGACAGCCGGGATCAACGGTTTAGCGTAGGTACTTTTAGAGGCATGGAGAGGAGACTGACTGAGACTATCAATTACCTACTATAACATAAATGTCCGCATTTGTACCTTTTTTGAGTGCGAGTAGTTTAAATAAATGCATGATAAAGCCATTTTTATGCAGAAAAGAAGTTTTTAATATTCACATAATTCTAGGTTTTCCTTTGTATTATAACTCCTGCAGCTGAATTTGTTTCAAAAGTCCAACTTTGTTCCTAGTTCCTACAAATTGGACGTCGTTAATTAAAAAACCCGACAGCACAGATTACACATAGTTTTTAACCTACGTTCCCAACTATTCACTGAGCTAATTAAAACATTTTTTGCTCTCTTTTTGTTCCAATTTGTGATGTTGGGGAAATGGAATTTAAAAAAGTAAGAACAGATTAAAACTGCCTCGTTACAAATTAATTCGCCTGTATTCAATTTGGCTTTGGCTCCTGCTGCTTCTCGTGCTCAACTATTAACGCCTGCTCCACAAATACTAACAGTTAGCACAACTCAACAGCTTATGGGTAACTTAAAGTATTTTTCTGATACCACCAAAATTTGTCTAGCTAATAGATTACGGTAGCTTATTAAAGTACTAAAATATCGAGAAGAAAAACCGGCATGTCCGAAAACACAAAAATCGAAGACATATGACATCTACCAACCCACTCTGGGCCCGCGTGGTAGATTTCGGCCCATCGCCTCTCACCAAGACGAGGCATGTGTCCCAGCACTGAGCAACGTAATACAGAAAAACAGTTTGACCTTTCGGAAATCTGTTACTTAAACATAAGGTAGGTGCACACAAAGCACAATATTTTATAACCAGAATACATTACACGACCATGGGTACATACAACTATTTAGCTAAAAGAGAAAATCTAGAAGGGTAAATCAAAACTACTTTTACACCCTGACCAACCTAAGTTCTTTACCACACACAACCTCACATCAATACCTTTCAAAACTGTCTCCATTTACCAAACATCCTGTACCCAATTTTCTCAGACATGTAATTAACGACGGAGGAGGCCTTTTCACCAGCAAAAAACGTTTTCTACGTACTCCACGCCACGTCTACGGCACACACACATCCATTGTGATACAAAGGTTGGATTAAGAAAGGAAAATGTCGAACTAAATGGATTTTGGCGCGTCATGGTAAGGTCCGTCTTATACATGGTGTAGTTATGTGTTGAAAAGGGTAAGTTATTACCGTTTTTCTGTGTGTGAGTTAGTTAATGATTTTAGTTTTTTTGTCAATTTCCTTGTATATGAAACATAGAATAACATCACGACTGATTTTCCTGACGGGTTAGGCACTAAGCAGAGGTGTACTATATTTACACTTCTGGATCGAAAATTTCGCCGGAGTGCAATTGGCACAACATGGGTAGGGCATGGCATGGGTGGGTAATTCGCCGGTTCCCTTTAAGTTCCGGGTCATTACCCATTATATTATTTTTACCCGGTTAATGGCAATAGCCTATTCCCATCAACCGGGGAGGAGTCTGGATTTATGCTTTCACGGTTGCGCAACGACATGCTTTGCTTTGCTTTGCTTGGTAGTATAGATGCAGGCCTATCCTGCTGCCTCCCTCAGAGGCAGTAGGGTGGCGGGGTCTTGAGGGTGAGCGCTGCAGTCGTGTAGATCCTCAAGGCAAGTCTGGTGGGTGTACCTTCCCGAGGTTGCCGCCCCGTTCTTGGTCTAATTCCTTAAGAAATAGACGTAACAAAAACCGCCAGGCGCCAGTGCATTCCCATCCTATTTACCTTGACCCCATTCGTTCCCGTCTGTTAGCCCTCCTGCCCCAAATCTCACAATCCTTCCCCACCCCACTCTGCCTACATCCCTATTCCTTCCACTCCCACTCCTTAACTTCCGCTCCAAACCGCGACCCCGTCGTGACTGGGTGGTGGCGGGCTCGACCTTCACTACAATCAGCTGATGGCGAGTCGGAGCAACTAGTCACCTGCGCTAGGACCTGCGCAGTTGAGCGCCGTGAGCGGGGATGAAGGAGTCCTGGGGGGTTGAGCCAAGCGGCTCTGGTTGTAATGTGCCCGTGAGGCAACACGCCCCCTTTGGTCTGGATTTCAAGCGAAACGGTGGCCCTACCCAATAGCCAGGGGTAGGGAAATGGCCACAGTGTCCCGTCAGAGGGCCACAGGCGAGGTGCGTGAGGTCCGCGGAGGCTGCCCTTGGGCGACCGAAGCGGTAGGTAAAGGTCATGCTGACGGTGTAAGTGAGGGTTGTTCAGCTCGTTTGGTGGGCCAACCTGATCGAGCACCCGATGTCGCACTGTAAACCAGCCTTGCGCACCTATATCTCTCTGGTAATCCTAACGTTCGAGCTTATTTCATAGTGAGACGTTCCCAGGTGCGGGCTCCATGGGGGGTGGGAGCCAGAGAGACGAATTTTTTTGTACTATTTAATATGGATGCTTCAAAGCCAATTAAAACCCACACCAAAGGGGTGGAGGCGAAAGCCGATGTAACCCCCAAGGGAAGTGCTCGCACTTCTCTTGCCCCTGGTCACCCTGCAGCTAACGCCGCAGGATCCAGTGCGGGCGGCGGTCTAGCTGTGGCGAGAACCACAACCAAGACCAAACCGAACAAGTCCCAAAAAAACCAGAGGACGTCGGCGCTGATTGGGACCAGTACCGACCCCTCTATAACCCAGGCGGTAACGACGGCGACGACTAATTCCACTGCCGGTCCGACCCTTGCCACACGAACTCCGGTGCCGGGTAACACTGGCACTGCGAAATACCCTCCCACTCCTGCTGCTCTTCTAGCCTCCTCACACCAGGCGGCCCCAACCGGCCAAATGGAGAAGGCCAGTCGAACCGAGGACGCATTCTCTCGCGTCTGGCAGGTCGTGGGAAAACGAGGTAAGGGCAAGGGTAAACGTACTCAACAAGCCCGGTGCCCTTACACAGACCCCTCAGGTTCACCTGCCACCTCAGCACAAAGCAGACGGCCGACAAGGAAAGAGCGACGTCAGGCTCGTCAGGCTCACAGGAGACCAGGTAAGGGGTCTATAAACCCGCAGGACCCTGCCGCTAGTTCGGACAAACCGACTAGTGGTAAGCTGAACTTCTCCACTGGGAAGCGGTCACAGACTGAGGCCGGCTCGAGTCGAGTTGCGCCCAGTCAACGGCCACCCAGTGTCCCAGAGAGACCGACTGCGACATCACAGCGACCCGATTCGAAGGATCAGGCCGCGGCCAAGCGAGTTCTCAACGAGACATCAACACCTCGGGGGGATCATAAGCGGCCGCGACTTGATCAATCCAAGCGGGTCGCTAAACGTAGCTACGCCCAAGCTGCCAGCGCTACCCTCGACGTCGCGATCACCTGCGACCGCACGGGTATCATCAGCAAGGACGTATCGGACCGGGTGCTCACTGCTATTCAGAAGCAGATCATCATCGAGGCCCGGTCCCCTAAGCCAGACACCCCAGGGCCGACTTTTATCGCCAAGCCGGTGTTTGCCGGGGGTGTCCTCAAACTATGGTGCGGCAACGACCACACCTTAGCGTGGCTAAGAGAAGCTGTCCCCGCACTGTCCCTCCTTGCTGGCACTCCGTTGGTTATGAAGTGCCAGTCGGAGATTGAGAGACGTGCACGGTGCGGAATCGTGATCCCAGACGAGCAGGGGGTCTTCGAAGAGCCGACCGATATTGGGCGCGCCCTAAGCTACCAAAACCCCTCTGTGGACATCAAGAGGTGGGTACTCCTGCACGTCAACAAACAAGCCGCGGCATGGTTCGTCGTGGTGGGTGTTCCTGTGGACCAGATTCCGGCCCTAATGAAAGCCGAGCGCCGGCTCTCAATAGGAGTGGGGTCGGTGTACATTAGGTTCCAGGGCCAGAATGGCAAGTACACCGACACCCCTCACGGATGGGACCCAACCACGGAGACCATCTCCGAGAACACTGAGCTGCCGCCAGTGACACCAGCGGGGGAGACCACTCCTCCACCATACAACCCGGAAACACCCGTGGCCGATCCTGCGGTTGCAGAGTCGGCCGCACCCGCAGCCGCCACCGTGGGTGCCGCCCCTTCCCTGGGCGAGGAGCTGGACGACATGACCCTGTCCCCGGCTTCCTGCCGGGGGGAGGACGGTTTTGACGAGGGCGACCTGTTTGCCGGGTTAAGACTGGGGGAAGAAGACGAGGGGCCGACCAGCGATGTCGTGCCTTTTGTCAAGTTGTAAAGTCCTCCAGGCGAACCTCCACCACAGTCAGACCGCGACGGCTCAACTCCGCAAGTGGTTGGAGGTTCAACGCACGGCCATTGCCCTGATCCAGGAGCCGTGGATTAGGGCTGGCCACATACAGGGACTCTCCAATCTAGGAGGTAAGCTCCTGGTCACCACTGATCACGATCAACCCAGGTCGTGCATCTATGTAACAGGTAACCTCAAAACACAGCTCTTAACTGAATTCTGTTGCAGAGATGTCTCTGCAGCTAAGCTGTCAATACACCGTGCCGATGCCGTGGAGATGGTGATCGTCTTTGCCTCGGCCTACATGCCTGAGGCGGAGGCGCCGCCCCCGCACAACCTCGCCCGTCTTGTGAGCCATTGCGAGAGTCGTGGGTTTGAGGTTGTCATAGGGGCCGACGCCAATGCGCATCACCAACTGTGGGGCATGGACACTCAGAACGAAAGGGGTAAGGCCTTGGTTGACTATCTATTCTCGACTAACCTATCCCTACTAAACACCGGTGCCGAACCGACATTTGTAACAAGGCGTAGCCGCACGATCATAGATCTCACCCTGGCAACAGAGGGCGCGGCGGAAATCACCACGGGGTGGCAGGTCTCCAAGGAGACTTCCTGCTCCGATCACAGGTGGATTCGCTTCGATATCCAGGTCTGCGCTCAGCCTGTAACACCACGTCGCAACCCGCGCAATACGGATCGCGGCACCTATACACGCAGCCTAGTACTCAAGCTTGCGACACCGACCGGTCCGACGTCATTTGCGGACACGACACAGATTGAGGCACAAGTAAGCCAGTTAACTAATTCTATGATAGACAGCTACCATACTGCCTGCCCCGAGACCACCCCGCGCAGCACACCGGGCAAGCAACCTTGGTGGGGCGCTGACCTGGAGCGCAAGCGCGGGAAGGTAAGGAAAGCTCTAAATAGAGCCATGAACACTTCTGCTGATGAGGATTGGGATAGCTACTATGCAGCCAAATCCAGCTACAAAAAATGCATCAGATATAGGAGTACCGCGGGTTGGCGCAAATTCTGTGGCGGCATCGAGTCTTGCCAACAAGCCAACAGGGTAAGGAAGGTTTTGGCGCAACGGAATACATCGGGGCCCGCTACCCTCCGCAAACCTGATAACACACTCACGACATCGCCTGAAGAAGCAAGACGCGTCCTAATAGAAACTCACTTCCCTGGATGCGTCTTCGAGCAGGTGATCGACTGGCAGGACGTAACTCAAACACCATCAGAAAACGACTGGCGGTACGCACATAGGGTGATCACACTGGAGAAACTCCAATGGGCCATCCGTAGCTTCCATCCTTTCAAGGCAGCTGGCCCCGATGGAGTGTTCCCCGCCTTATTGCAATGGGGGGGAGCCTCTATCACTAGTAGGCTAGTGCCTCTAATGAGGGCATGCCTGGCCTTTAGATACGTTCCCAAGGGATGGAGGGAAGTGAAAGTCATTTTCATCCCAAAGCCAGGTAAAAGTGACTATACTAACGCCAAATCCCACCGACCAATCAGCCTAACCTCTTTTCTGTTGAAAGCAATGGAAAGGCTTTGTGATAGGGAGCTGAGAGACGGCGCTCTTAAAACCATACCGCTACATGGTAACCAGCACGCATACAGCTCAGGTAAGTCGACCGAATCTGCTCTTCATCAAGTGGTCAGCCAGATAGAAGAAGCGATACACCAAAAAGGCACCTGCCTGGGCACTTTCATAGACATCGAAGGAGCCTTCGACAAAACCAACTTCTCCAGCATCGGCAGCGCCCTCTCCAGACATGGGGTGGAACAGGTACTGACGGACTGGATTACGAACATGCTCAGCAAACGAATGGTTCGGCTTGAGGATGAGCAGCAGCTGGCCATGATAGCCAGAGGCTGCCCCCAGGGAGGGGTGCTGTCCCCCCTTCTATGGAATTTGGTGATTAATGACCTTATCACCAAACTCAACGCCAGCCGTTACTTTACAATAGGTTATGCGGACGACCTCGCAATCCTTGTTTCGGGGAAAGTAACGGGAACGATCTGTAACCTCACTCAGCAAGCACTACGTATAGTAGAGAGATGGTGTAGGGATTTTGAACTATCAGTGAACCCTACCAAAACGGAACTAGTCATGTTTACCCAAAAACGAGCATTAGGCCCTTTTCGCCTACCGAAACTGTTCAATACAGAACTCCAGTTGGCCAACCAAGTTAAGTATCTCGGGGTTACCTTGGACAATAAGCTAAACTGGAGCAGTCATCTAGACAACAAGCTGAACAGGGCCTGCATCACATTCTGGCAGTGCAGGAGAATGATAGGTAAGAAGTGGGGTCTATCACCCAAAATTATACTATGGCTGTACACCGCAGTGATCCGCCCCATGATCACCTACGGAGCCGTGGTCTGGTGGCCCCGCACCAAGTTAGCTACAGCCACCGACAGACTACAGCGTATGCAGAGACTAGCCTGCATGGCGACCACGGGCTGCATGAGGACTACTCCGACTGCAGCAATCGAAGCCATGCTGGGGCTACCACCGCTCCACCTGTTCATACAGCAGGAAGCAACGATGGCCGCAGCGCGTCTAAAGGCTATAAATCTCTGGAGTAAGAAAGACACACAACACACCGCACTGCTCAAGGAACTCCACAGTGAGTTCCCCATTACGAAGGCTATAAATGACCGGGTGCCCAAACAATTTATCTTCGATAAAAAATACAGAATCCAACTGCATGAGGATCAACGATGCGAAGGCTTGCGCCCCGCAGAGCTGCGCATCTTCACGGATGGATCAAAGACAGGTAGTGGCACAGGGGCTGGAGTCTTCTCGGAGGATTTCAACATCCACATAGCCACACCGCTGGGAGTCCATAACACAGTGTTCCAGGCCGAATGCATGGGCATCTACCTTGCCGCGTCGGCTATCATGGCCAGAGAAGTTAAGGACCACTCGATCCGCATACTCTCAGACAGCATGGCTGTTCTGCAAGCGCTGAACAGTCATATAGTAGACTCTGGGCTGATATACGAGTGCCACCAGCGCCTCAACGAGGTAGGTAGCCTAAATAATATTACCATCCAGTGGATCAAAGGACACAGCGGCTCGCTTGGCAACGATGCAGCTGATGAACTTGCCAGGAGGGGGTCAAGCATGGTACCAGTGGGACCGGAGCCCATTGCGCCTCTCCCCTTCGGGTATCTACGCGCTCTGGTAAGGAAACGTACCAGGGATCAACATCAAAAAATTTGGTTGGACCTAAGTGAGTGCAGGCAGGCCAAGGAAGCACTTCCTGCGTTCGATGCCCGCCTCACGAAACAGGTTCTCCGATTATCTAAACCACAGCTGCGTACAGTTACAGCAGCCGTAACGGGCCATGGGTCATTTAACAAACACCTCTTTGTCATAGGAGTAACAGATAGCCCTCTGTGCAGGGCCTGCATGGAGGACGACGAGACAGCGGCTCACGTGCTGTTAATCTGCCCGGTGGTCGCTAAGTACAGAGAAAAATACTTCGGTAACCCAGGTACCCTACGTGAGATTGTAAGCAACACCAAGGCGTTGCTGGCCTTTCTCGAGGAGCTGGGGTGGATCGAATAGCTGATTTTCCCACCCGTACGCAAAATACGCGCTTAGACGTGGAGTTGCGGACAACAGCCCGTATTACCTATTACCTATTACCTATTCCCATCAACCGGGCAAAAATCCAGACTCCAGGTTGCTGAAATTTCTGACGGAAAAACTCCATCTTTTTCTGCTTAGCCTTTTTCCCAACTATGGGAAACCTTGAGGTCGGCTTCCGGTGCAACTGGACGCAGCTGTATAGGTACCAGTATTTTACATAGAGTGACTGCTTATCTGAGCACCAGAACCCAGTAACAGGGTAATACGATACCCCTTGCTTCGGGCTTCTGACTCCCTGTAACAACTGTCAAACATCCCCGAACGACAGCCGGGACCAACGGCTTAACGTGCTTTCCAAGGCACGGAGGGGTATGTAAAGATGATCACCCATCCACAGACCAACCGCGGCAAGCGAAGCTTTACCTGATCAATCAACCAGTGCGGTTGTTATTACTTAACCACAAGACGGAGAACCACACACAAAACAAAATATAGATAAAATATTCCAGGTTTAAGTCGAGCTCTTTGTGATAAAGACATATCTGGAGAAGAAGGTACATATGTACTGCCATTGTAGCTACATTTTCTACCGTCAAACAGTAATTGCTATGTTCCGGTTTGAAAGGAATGGCGGTGCCAGAGAAATAACAGCCTTATAAGACACTAGATTTCGCCAACGGCTCCGCCCGCGTGGAGTACGAAAAATATCTCACGGGAACGTATTTACCGGGATAAAAGTATCCCATGTGTTAATTCAGGTTATAAACTATCTGTGTACCAAATTTCATCCAAATCTTTTCAGGCGTTTTTGCGTGATTGTGTAACAAAGATCCAATCATCCAAACTTTCACATAGTAGATAGGAACCACTTGGAGATGCAAGTGTTTTTAGGTGAGTATAGCAACCACTTATATCAGGGTAGCCGTTCACCGATTAGAACTTTTTATACGCCAGAATTCTTTAGGAATTCTATAAAATTAATTTGTAAGTTTTTTATTTTTTATTTTATCTCACAGGTGTTTCATTTTAATACAGTGTTTCATAGAATACTAGAATTTAAGTTGTATTTCGGTATTCATGATGTTAAATACGTAGAAATTAATTGCAATTACTGTATTTTTCGTTTTTAGCCATACTAACCCATCGACATTAACATAAATTATGTAATAAAATAAAAATAAATGTACGTTTGTTTGTTACGCTTTCATACTAAACAGATATGGATGTAATTTGGTACATGAATAGACCATGAGCTGGATTAGAACGTAGAATACTCTGGATGAAAAGTATTCATCCCGATATCCCACGAGATAAGGACCAGAGATCGGATATTCGGATGCATATTCAATTAAAGTTGAGATGTTGGCTAACATGGAATGCGCTTTTGTATCGAAAAAGTCTTAATTTTTGTTTTAACTAATGCAAACTACCCCTCCTCCAGTACATATACATATTTGTATCGGGTTAAACATTAATTTTAAATTAATACACATCTGAATAGTTAAGCAATCAAGAATCCCGGGGTTTTTAATAAATATTACAAATAATTTATAAAGCCGCTTCCATACTTTCATAGCTAAAAATTATCTTTAGGTAAATATGCATCAGAATATCCGATCTCTGATAATTACTTATTTGAGTGAAACCATGGGGCGCAGTTAGGTAGTTAAAAGTAATTTTTTCATAACTAAAATAAGGTTTTAATAAATTAATTGTAGAGGCCATCTTTTAATTATGGAGATACTTGTAACCTAAGACATCTTCCATATCCATGTGTACACATACAAAGCATGTTAACTACAGAATTTTAACGAAGTAGATCCAACTAAAATTATAAATGTAAAAGTTTGTATGTTTAGTTGTTTAGATATTTGTTACTCAATCATGAAAAAACCTGACCCGTCGCAGCGGGACCAAGGGTGCCAAGGGTGCCAGGGTAGTCTGGGGCCCTTGTGCTACTTGGTACCTGGGGTGGTCACGGCGTGCCATGTGTCCTGGTGCGCCGGACTGGTGGGGTCCGCAAGGGCCGATGCCTGCCAGGGGTGCGGGTTGTTCGAAAGAGATACCGTCGCCCCTGGCACATAGGCAACTGAGGGAACACGGGTGGGTTTTAGTCAGTAAAAGTCTGACACGCCCTCCTGCTCCACCCGGAGCGGGAGAAGTTATTTGATGATTTCCCATCCTCAAAAAAAAAAAAAATCATGAAAAAACAGCCCGACGGATTTGGATGAAATTTGGCACATAGGTAGATTATAACCTGGATTAACACATAAGATACTTTTTTTATCCCGATAGTACATTCCCGGCAAAGCCGCTGGAAAAAGCTAGTAGGTATATGAAGCTCATAACCCTCCATATACCATCATAAAACTTTCAACCATCTTGAGATCTTCAAATAAAATTAACGAAACAACAAAGGCGCCATTATCTCAGGGGGTTATCTTCCAACTCTTATAAGTGCGAATAATAATTAGAAGTGGGGGTAAAGGGGGTTCGTTAGAGCCCTAATGCCGGCAGACATTAATCATTCCTTTCATAAAGAGTGGGGGCCGTAGATAAATAAGTGTAGTATGTGTTTTCTTAGGGTACGGAGCTTGAGGAAGTTGGGGAATAGTGTGGATGTGTCCCGTTATTTATTTGGCTTTTTACACGCTTTATATTAGCTTCACTTGTATGTTTGTATGTAACCGACTCCTTTGAGCGCGATTTTGACCCACTTTAATCGGTCAGATTTCATTGAAACTTTGTAAACTTGTCGAGGACCGATGACAATTCAATAATTTAAAAAAATGAGAAAAAAAAAACATGTTTTTGTAGTTAGCAGAACTAAAAAATAGAAAATAAATAATAGTTTAAAAAACTAAAAAACACGCTTTAAAAACCAAACTAAAAAAGGAGAAAATAATTTAATTCAATTAAAAAGCGTGCGGTGCTTTTTGAGGTATTTTTATAATCAATTAATGTCAAGCACCCCACGCTTTTTAATTGAATTAAATTATTTTCTCCTTTTTTAGTTTGGTTTTTAAAGCGTGTTTTTTAGTTTTTTAAACTATTATTTTTATTTACTTAGGGCAACTAAGTAAAGGGATTTTTGGTAAACTGTGAATCAGCCTTTTTCCAGCTATGTCGATGCTGTTGTAGCTGGATACCAGTATTTTACATAGAACGACTGCCTATCTGACTGTAATACGATACCCCTTGGTCGGACTGGTTGTCAGACTTTCGGGCTTCTGACGACCCGTAAGAACTGTCAAAAATTCAAAAATAACAGCCGGGACCAACGGCTTAACGTGCTTTCCGAGGCGCGGAGGTGTCTTGGTATGTTAAGATGGTCACCCATCCACAGACCAACCGCGTCAAGTGTAGCTTAACCTGATTGAGCAACCAGTGCGTCTGTTTATAACTTAGCCCTAAGCCCTTTTGGTAATACTGTGGATAAATTGTAATGTAATATCTATTTTAGGTCCAGTTGGTCTACTCTTTAAGCACGAAGTCCGTAGTTTCAGCCGAAGTTACGGGCGTTTCCTACTCCGTATCACCTACGGACATAAGATTAGTTCGGGGACCGAACTAAGAATGGATGACAGTTGTCAGTACTCCCGATATGTTTTTACCCGTCTGAAAAATTAATTAATTGGGAGTAGGGTTCACTTCTAATTAAGTATCGAACTATTTTCAGACGAGCCCATATCTTTGCTGACAGACTTAAGAGGCCGTATACAAAATTCTGCCGATTTCGCTTGTATACTTGGTTTTAAAGACGTACCTTTAAAGTTAAAATACTGTATTTCCATAAGTTTTAATGCACAACATGAAAGATCGCTTCAATTTTAATCTAATGAATGAGCTACTTTTTTTTTGCGCTCCTGACCTAGAACCTGTTTAAAGTGTCTTAAAAGATGCATATTTATATCCAAACTCACGCCTTATTCCATAGGGGGTAGGCAGAAACCCTTACATACTCCTTTTGCCTCGCTTACGTTCATACATCAGAGGAGCAATTCTTGTAATTTTAAGAACTTTTCACAGTCTGATCTAAGTCTCAATCTGTCAAAAATACCTCCAGTTTCCGTACATTTTTGACAAGTTTTTGACATTTGACTGTCACAGAGAAGAAATTGCGACTAACGTTTTTAATTACGAAAATTAGCCTTCTGGTCATACACGCACGCGGCCGCCTGTTGTGAATACTACGTACCTGACTTACCAATCGTTTAAAGTGTCTTATAAGATAGCATAAATAAACATTTCATCGTTCACTCCATTCCATCTCAGACTATAATGTCTATTCTAAAATACAACCAAAAACCAAGAAAATATTCCTTGTCTTATCCCCTCTTCTCTACCCGCGTTTCCTCAACGTAGCAAGGCGGTACTGCCACATAATTATTCATCTTAAATTGCACACGTGTCTATGTGTGTGTTCATACACATAGCACGTGTCTTTGTGCGTTGTGTGTACACAGACACGTGCTTGTGTGCGAGCCAAATTACTCGCTCTTTGTAAGAAAGCACTCTCTGAGGCGAAATTTATAAATTTATTAAAGTCTGCATGTTGAGAGATTTAATTATAGGGAAATAGGTATGTTGGTACTTGTGGGAGTTAATTAAGTTTTTGCGTGAGATGGTAAGCAGAGATACCGTGCAGATATTTTGCCGTGTATTTTTGGTTTAAGTCACTCAAAGTTTAGCCACTATACAGATTGTATCGACACGCAACCTGATACTATGATTTCAGTGAATGATTCTGAATACCTAGCGGATAAATTTTACAAAGGTAAAAAAGAAATTGATGTTCAATACATTTTGACGACGTAGGTATTGCATTTTTCTTTCAAAACAGCAGTTTTTTTAGAATCGGTATAAATAATAATCGAAATATAAATCGGTCCAGCCATCTTCGAGTAATCGGGGAACATAGATAAAAAAAAGGTTCCGACGAATTGAGAACCTCCTCCTTTTTGAAGTCGGTTAAAAAAACTAATAAACCTTAATAAAACTTTCACTTTAAAATATACAATGGGCGGCCTTATAGCTTTCCGCAATCTCTTCCACGCCTATGTCCGGCAGTGGATGTGTTTCGACTGAAATAATGATGAACCTAATTGTAACGACACAGCGTCTTAAATTCGCATAACTTATAGCTATATTCTCTTCTCTAATTTCGTGACGATATAATATTTATTGTGTTAGTACTATCCTTAACTAGGAGATTACGTTTATTCCCAATGGAACGCTCAAGTATTGAGGTTACGGAGCCAAGTCTTATACCTTGTACTTAAATGTAAAACAATTAAAACTTAATGTCTAGTAATTTTTAAGTTATTATTTTGTTTGACTGGACTTTAGAATTGGGTCTAGTTTTGTCATGTAAATTGGTAAAAGTCGGTAAGTTATGTCTTTTACCATGATGAAAGTGTCCTATCTAAGTGTGTACCAAATTTCATCCAATAGAGTATTTTCCAAATTATTAAAAAAACTCTTTTAATTTGAAGATTGGGATGAAATAGGTGTGTAACAGAAAAAAAATAATTATACCCTTTTTCTCAATTAAAAACGTTTTAAACCAAATTAACTTTTCGTCGTTTTGAATTTACCGCTAAAATGCTCCTTATGATGACTTTTATCACGTTACTACACGTAACATCAACTTTGTGTAAACTAAACTAGTTGTTATCAAGTGAATGTCAAGTTTATAATTAACAAGATTTTTAATGAATAGAAAATGGTATTACTGGTGTGCGGTGCCTCTGTGCACAAATACTTTTAAAACTGCGCCACGCAAAGTATATGCACCGGTGGTACCATTTACACAAAGCTGACGTCACGTGTGGTCATGTGATAAAAGTCATCGTAAGGAGCGTTTTAGCGGTAAATCAAAACAACAATAAGTAAATTTGACGGCACGGTTGGCGCAGTGGTTAAGCGATTGACTGCTGCGCTGCGTGTCGCGGGTTCGATTTCCGCACGGAAAAAATATTTGTATGACCTACAAGTAGTTGTTCCGGATCTGGCTGTTTGTGTATGTGAGTTTAAATGTTTGTAAACGCACCCACAATACAGGAGAAATTCCTAGTGAGGGGCATTTAAAAAAAAAATATTTAAAATTTTTTCATTGAGAAAATGGATATAGCTAAATCAATTTATTTTTATTTTTCTGATACATATTTCGTCCCAATCTTCAAATTAAATTAGTTTTTAATAAATTGGAAAATACTCTATTCCGTTTATCCGTTTTTGCGTGATTAAGTAACAAACATCCAAACTTCTTACACATTTTCATTTTTTACGGTTTCATTTTTGATTCTGTGTTCTTATATTTGATAGAAATAGAAACGCTGATCGAAGTGGCCTATTACTCGACTCGCACGAATTAACCTGCCCAAACCGGGCGAATCGTCACATTGAAATAATATAATATTTTCTATAGGCGACTCGCACGAAATAATTTTATCAGTGGGCGAATAAATAATTCCCGAAATTCACATTAGGTAAATGGCACGTTTTGTATTACCAATAAGTTATACATTTAATGTACTTTTTCCTTAAATTTTCGTAGTTTCTTAAACGTTTTATTCAAAGGCACTTAGATTGATGTCATGTTAACGATAAAAACATGGGATACATGACCTGGGCCTCAAGTCTGCTATTTCAATAGTGTCAGAATGGTCTATCATTGATTTCATAATTGTTGATTTTGACAAGTTTGGTAATCTAATAATAAAATAGCGTCATTATGTTCTGTGTCACTAATACGTATTCTGTCCTTGCGCCATAGATTTGTCAACACTGCCCCACATACATCATATTACGAAACTATACAGTAATAGGTACGGAGACATAATCATAACAGATAATCCAGACATAAAACCGTGTTATTTCTGTAAAATAACTAGAGTAAGTAGCTTCACGCTTTGATAAATGATAAATGATTTTATTTCTGTAAGTAGGTTTGTACAAACACTTTTACACCTCAAACATATTTTTTTAAACTAGATGAGGTCGGCGTTTCCTGACTACTCTGAGAAGAAAGGCCGAAACAAACTCAGAGGTCACAGTCTCTTTTACAGTCCAGACATAATCTTGGTCAGATCATGTGAAGACCATTTGGATTGGTGTCTGAAATGGTCTTTTGAGGAAAGAACCACACAGATTGAGTGGACCTGTCCAATCAGTGCACGCATTTATCAGTAATCATGCAGCTTAACTCAGAACTCGATGACCTCAATGATCCGACGAACAATACCTAAGAAAGTACATTTGGGTAGGCCGCATAAATTACTCAAACTGCCAGACCATGATTAAAACTAAACGAGAAAAAAAAGAAACCAAACAAAAATTTTAATACCCACACAGTCATCATATTCACAATAATTAAAGCAATATACTTAACATACTTTGATACCTAGGTATCTATTAAAACGAATAATAAAGCTGAAGAGTTGGTTTGTTTTTTGTTTGTTTGACCGCGCTAATGTCTAAAACTATTAGTCGGATTCAATAAAATGTTTTGACATTTGATAGCTCAATTCTTGAGAAAAGCTTTAAGCTACTTAACATCACGCTAAAACGCTAAGGACTCTAGCAAAACAGTGAGCGGTCGATGCGATGCGACGGTGTAGGTTGGGGTCCGAAATTTTACGCGTACGAAGTCGAGCAGAAACTAATTAATTATGAAAATGCGAGCAAATATTTCAATTTCCGTACTGCTACGTCGTGGCATTCCCTAGAGATGTGAGTGTTTCCTGAAAATTATGTACATTTAATAATAAGTAACTATCAGGATAGACTGACTCTTGCTGGGGAGATTTTTGCGCCATTTCTTCTTCCCAACTAAAACACGAGGAAATAGTGAAGGGCAGGCATACCGGGGGAATGTCTTAAGTAATTTAATTTGTCGATCAAAAAGTGCTGACTCTCACTCTGGTTTTAATATACTGTATATTATATACAGGCTGTGGCGTAAATATTGGTCCACCGTTAAGTATTCGATATAACAGATAATTTACTTTAACATAATATTATTACAATTTTTACCCAAGGATTCCGAATATATTTATTTGGAACTACAAAGTTGTAGTTTCAACAAAAACCATTTTTTTTTTCATTTTTTCATTGGTTACAAAAGGTAGAAACTTCGTAAATAAAAAACAAAAATAAATATTTTCGGAATCCTTGGGTAAAAATGGTTAAAATTGTAAAATGTTATAGTAAATTATATGGTATATCGAATCCTTGACGGTGGACCACTATTTACGCCACACCCAGTAAAATACTTACCTATTTCGAGGCAAGCGTGCACAACAGTCGATCATTAAAAAACAGATGAGAAAAAGAAAATAAATAGCTGTAGGCTTTAGGGTTCCGCACCTTAAGCGTGCCAACGGAACCCTATTACTAACCATCCGCTATCCTTCTGTGTGTCAGCAGGCTGTATCTTATTTACCGTAATAGGTATAGAGTTGAAATTTTCACAGATTGTGTACTTATTTGCATTGCCGCTATAACAGAAAACGTGATTTTTATCGGCGTTTTTTGCCGGGTACGGAACTCGTCGTGTGCGAGTCTGACTGTGCATATTTAAACTAATTAAGGTTTGTAATTTTTTTAATAAGATTGTCATTGTTATATTAATCAATCTTGTGTCGAATGAATGGAGAGGAATCGAAATGATTAACGAATGAAAAAAATAAGCTTGTTTCCCCTGTAAATTCATGAAAAATCGTGTATGTATCACATAATACATAAACAAACCAACCTAAAATTTAATATCACGCGAAGCCCAGAGCGTCTCAAGTAAATACAAAAGGTATACGAGAGGGACCGAAATTCCTCTTTCACCTGTTTCACAAAGAAAATACCAAAACGTCTTCTTCTTACCCATGTTCGGTGGAGAGATTTAATTAAAATGTAGGGGGAATCCCCCATTCCTCCCACAGGAGGTCGGGGGTAGAATGACGAAATATCGCCGGGGGCGGCAAAGTTTTTGGGGCCAACACAAACATAGTATTAACATATTATTTAAATATCCGATGTACTGATGTCTTCTTGTATGGCTTTGTAGGTAGAAGTTTGGTGTAGATATAATAATATGTTTTTTTAAGGATATAAAACAAGAACTGTATTTCTTATATCAAAATAGTGCTTTATCATCATTTGCTTAGCATTTTACCTAACTATGTTGGGGTCGGCTTCCAGCCAAAGCCGGATATATCTGAATACTGGTATTTTACATGAAGCGACTGTCTATCTGATTTCCACAACCCAGTTACTGGGTAAAACGATACCCTATGGTAAGACGTTTGGGCTTCTGACGACCCGTAACGACTGTCACAGATCCACGAATGACAGCCGAGCCCAACGGTTTCTGAGGCACGGAGGGGCCTTGATATTTAAGGATGGTCACTTTTCTACCGACCAACCACGGCAAGCGTAACTTCAGCTGATCGATCGACCCATACGGCTTTTTTTATTTAGCTATAAGCTCCTCATAATAGTGCTTTATAGTGAGGTTTTTCCTAGCTATCTACATTGGAGTCGGCTTCCAATCAAACCGGATATAGCTCAACCCAGTTACTGGGTAATATGATAGCCTTTGGTAAGAATATGGTTGTCAGCTTTTCGGGCTTCTGATGTTCCGCAACGACTGTCAAAGATCCATGAATGACAACCGGGATCAACGGCTTAACGTAGTACTTTCTGAGGCGCGGAGAAGAGACTGTTTGGACTTCTGACGACCTGACAGCTTTATGACAGCTGCGCAAACGCATCGAGGGCTCTTGGTAAGTAAATACTTAACTAAAGTAAATTAATATTACTTCGCTTTCTCTAACATTTTCAACTGGGTTGTGCCCTTTGCTGGGTAACACGATATCCGTTGGTAAAACTGGTTGTCAGACTTTCGGGTCATCAGTCTCTAAAATAAACAATATTGGTTTATAACCTATTAACCTACCAATATTCTTACATACTTATAATATTCCTAGCTACTAGTGGAGGTACTTTAAATGTAATTAAAAACTCATAAAACAAATTACACTACCTCTACAATATAAATGTAGGTTAATATAAACAATAATTTTTGACGACCAAACTTCAAACATTTTCAGCCAACCATTTAAACTTAGCACGTAATAGAATAAGGCATTTTCGCGAAGATTGTAGTCTACCTAGGTAGAAAACTAGGCAAGCGGAATGGGCTAGGTTATAGCGGTGGTTAAACGACGAGCTAGCAACTTAGTTATCTTGGAACCTAATACGTAAAGGTAGGTGGATAATCTTGTGTTCATACGTTTCTATCTTAGAAAACGGGAAGGTTTGGTTATGTTTGTTTTGTTTTTTTTTTTTGGGTGGGAAATCATCAAATAACTTCTCCTTCTCTAAAACCCACCCGTGTTCCCCCAGTTGCCTGTGTGCCAGGGGCCGCGGTATCTCTTTCGAACAACCCGCACCCCTGGCAGGCATCGGCCCTTGCGGACCCCACCAGTTGGTGCTGACATCTCTTTGAGGCGCGCGTGGAACACAACGCGCCGTCGACCCGGGCTTGGTCGTTACCGGACAGCGAGCTACCCATTACTCGCCGTCCGCAAGTCCGCGCCTACGGTGGCCGGGAACCGGGAATCAGCCTGGGATTGCCGAAGCCCAGAGCGTCTCCCGCGGATGTTGGTTTTGATAACGTTACTATTTCAGGTTTTTTTTCAGTAGTTGTGGACTCAGCCATAAACTTAAAGTGGCCCTGGTCTGTTGCATAACCAATGAAGTGTGGGCCAAAATAACCACTATGAGGAACCCTGCATGAGCCCTAGATGGGGTCTATTTGCACGAATTTACTCGCCAGAATCGGGCGAAGCGACACTTTTTTTCCATAGACCACTTGCACGAAGTTTATTTACTTGTGGGCGAATTAACAACTCCAGAAGTACGTATTAGGCTATTGGTACGTTTTGAATTATCCTACTAATATTATAAACGCGAAAGTTTGTAAATATGGATGGATGGATGGATATTTGTTACTCTTTCACGCAAAAACTACTGAATGGAATTGGATGAAATTTAGCGCACAGATAGATTATAACCTCTAGATTATAATCTATCTGTGCGCTAAATTTCAGAGGATACTTTTTATCCGGGTAGTAAGTTCCCGCGGGATAATTTTCGACTTTCATGCGGGCGAAGCCGCGGGCGGACGCTAGTATGCAATAAAGTTATGAGAAAACATCACTCCATAATCGCAAGTACATGCGTATTTCACGATTCGGCCACAAATAAATTAACTTCGTGCGATTCGCTTATAGAAAATTATATATTATTTAAAATCGTCTAATAAGCCCCTAGAATGTAAATTAATGTCATAAAAATTAATAAATTATACAATTTTAAATTAGCATATAGTTTGATTTTGTCTAGACTTTGGATTGTACTATGGAGCAGGACCATCATGTTTCCAAGCATTCTTATCTTGGATATAATCTTCTAATTCAGCTATATCAGCAAATCTCCTACTTATTCCCTATGCAATGCAAGCAGTTTTTCATAAAACCCACACAAAAAAGTGACTTTATTAAAAAAATAATCCTGAAAAATTACCAAACAAAAATAGTTCCAAACCGCAATCGCAAGCTTTAAACAGAATTTCCCACAATATTTCCTCTTCACAAAAAAAACACATCGATCGACGTTAGCGCCCTCATGCGGCGAACCGCACAAACAAGCGTTAAATTAACTTGCAGCGGTAAAAAAGCGCTGTAAGCGATTAACAGATTTGTGGGGCGGCAGTAATCGAGCCTCCAGCGTATGTCCGGAGAAAAAAAGCGATGAGTGTGCTGTGCTGTATGGAGGAGGATTTTTGCTTGTGCATTTTTTGTGTCGGAAAATGTACTTGCCTAGTAAAGAAACGATGGATGGACTGTGTGGAAGCTGATACATTAAGGCCCTGGTAACTTTAAATATACGGGTTAAAATCTGTTGTAATAAATTCGAATAATAAATGAGCATGAGCAATGTCGTAAAAATGCAAATAAAATCGTATAAAATTAGATATTAACTATTTAATCATAAATAATCCATCACTGGATGCAGTTTGGCATTTGGAATTTTATGGTATTTTTTTTATTATAAGTATAATTGTTATTGAAGGGATAAACTGTGTTTAAAGATAATTTAGAAGTGACTTTGATGATTTTTTTGATGCATTAAAGTATGTTTAATTATGTTTTGAGCCTGTATGAAAAAAAGACTTGTAAATATCATATATTTTTTTGCTTTCAAAATTATTTACGGTTAAAGAGATACACTGGTTTAAAAAACCACCTTTTTGAGCGTTTTCAAGAAATCACCGCCTTAAAGCTAGAAAGGGTGTGTTTACCGAGATCACAATTAATAGAGAAGAATGGAAGAAAAAGAGATGTCACGCCGTCACCGACCCTAAACAAGGTCTTTTTTTCAGATTTCGTATAAATAAACCGTGGATTCATTTGCTGACATTAACACATAATTTTACAGTGGGAATCCGTAGTAGACTTGTGTTTTTGCGACCCAAAATCTGTCATAATGTTTATTTTCCAATAAGAAAGACATAACTTTAGGAACTGCTTGTTCATTTGAACGTCATCAGTTTCACCTTTTTAAAGGCCTGTCGATCCATCCATCTAGCTAGTGAGCGTCTTTCACTAAGTGCGCTGGCCGATACACGGCGTCCAGACTCGTCTGCTTCAGCTAGCTCCGGTTATTTTCCTGTTTTTTTTTTTTTTTCAATAATGAATTGTTAAAATAGACTTCTCTCCAAATGTCTTCAAAAAATATCTACTAATTTCTTACAAGAATGAAACTTTCATTCCTGCAATTTACTTTTCCTAAAACCAAAATATCCGTCTCCACACAAACCCAGCACAAAGTCGTTGTTCTTACAATAAATCACAGGCGGACAGTGGCGCCACTTAAAAATCCATTTAGCCACTCAACCTCACCCCTTTCAGCCGAACAGCCAAATAACCACAGGTTAGGGAATATTTTTTACTTCATACCTGTAATTGAGACTTAATTTTCGTCCTAGGGGTGCTTTTTCAGGATAATCTACGGTTTTAAGGGGATTTTGGGAGATAATGCTCGTTGGAGGAAGTCAGTATTTTTTTCTGTTGTGAGGGAATAAATGTTTGGGGTGGTGATTTAATGTTATATACCTATACATATCTATTATCTATCATACATAATTATGTAGGTACATACCTACTACATAATACAAATAAATAAAATTGAGGTGTGTCTGCTTGTAATGTCAAAATAACAGCTTTTTACTAAATTCTTAAGAAAGTATAATAATACTTACTTAAACTACTTCATTTTAACAAAAATAAAAACATTTTATAAATTTTTGTCTGTTTGTTTGTTCCAGTTAATCTCCGAAATGGCTGAACCGATTTTGACTGGACTTTCACTAGCAGATAGCTGATGTTAAAAATACTTACCTACCAAAAACTGTTTTAATAGGAATAACAACTGTGGCGTCTTTACCTTTCCATAGCAACTTTACCCATAAGGTTTGTACTTAAATATCTCTCGATTACTAAAAATCTGTTGCCGCCATTTAATATTGAAGCGATACAGAAGTAGAATAATCTACTATTTGTAACAAATATTTAGTAATCGGTAAAGTTGCTCATGGAAAGTAAAGATGCCACAGTTGACTCTATTAAGGTTTTTGACTGGTCTCATAAGTTTTGCAAAAATATATCGAACCAGACCTGACAATAATTTTGTTTATTAAAATCAATTGTAGGAAACTAAACTTCTTTTCCAAGATTCACGATGCACCTAAACTACAAAACTATTACATACGAGAGGGCGCTAGTGTACTTTTAATAAAGTATGCCGCTTGTGATACAGATTAAACCGAGTACAGGGATCATAATTTGTAATAATTACTTACAATATTTCTAAGATTTATACTGCATTTTTCTTATTTTTATTTAAGGAAAAAATGGTATGTAAACCGTTTTTCCTTGATTGAAAAAGATTATCAATAAAAATATAAACAGCCATGATTTATCGAAGACATAAACAAACTAATTCACATAATTAAGCCATACAAAAATGACGATTCTCCTACACACGCAAAATAAATAAATTTAATGTAAAACAACGAATGAAAAATAATAAACATACTTCTACTATTCGACAACAGATGTCGCGACTAAAGTTCATAGTTCACATTAATTCCGTAAGAGCGCGCCCTGGGTCAACAAAAGAATCCAATAAGAATGTACCCCAACAAAAAAACTCTTTGACCCAAATCCAATAAGCCTTGTCAAAAGGCCTCGTTTAAAAAAATACAAAAGAATGTAAAAAAAAACCCAACCCCAGCTCACTTACAAGCCAATGAAGCGAGTAAATAAGCGAAAAATCCACCCTTCTGTGGAAAAAAAAGATAAATTGGAAAAAGGGAAAAAAAGGAAAAAGAGTTAAAAAAAACCGTCACTCTCGCTGACGTTCAGTCGTGCGCGGCGTAATTGCAAAAGGTCGGGAAAAAATGCCGCCTGTTTGCGCCTATGAGGAAAAGGGTTCCGTAGTATTTTTAACTGCCATCTCAATCATAATTATTTTAGTCATGTGTCTAATTGATTGACTAATATGTAAATGTGTTTGTTTATATTTATTGACTTGAATTAAGTCCCAGAAAGTGATATTTAATTTGTGATCAAACAGATAGTGTACCTACTATGGTGAATAATGTTTACGTTTCATGGTGGAGAAGAAAAATAACTAAAACTACATGCAGGCACTAAACTGGATTTAACCTACCATCACAATAAATCATGCTCTTAATTTCAGGGAGCAGATTTTGGCAATAATGGTACCTAATTCTTCGTACTGTAACTGTCTATTTTAATAATAATATACCTACACATATTATACTACCTATGTCTATTGTATCTTTTATCGACTTATTGGTATCATAACATTTAGGGGGTTTGTGGCTAAGTATAACAGCTGCACGAGTCGATCGGCCAGGTAAAGCTACGATTGTTGCAGTTGGTCCGAGGATGGGTGACCATCTTTACTTATCAAGACCCCTCCGTGCCTCGGAAAGCAAGTTAAGCTGTTGGTCCCGTCTGACATTTGTGTATCTTTGACAGTCGTTACGGGTCGTCAGAAGCAGTCTGATAAACAGTCTTACCAAGGGGTATTGTGCTACCCAGTAACTGGGTTGAGGAGGTCAGATCGGCAGTCGCTCTATGTAAAATACTGGTATTCAGCTACATCCAGTAGACTGGAAGCCGACCCAACATAGTTGGGCAGAGGCTAGGCTGATGATGATGGTATCATAACATTTATAACTAACTAGCTTCTGCCCATAACTTCGTCTGCGTGTTTCTTGTTCTCTCGACTCACGCCCCTGTACTTCGTTTTGACTTTATAACTCGGCTCGTAAGGGTCCTAGCGTTATGTCAAATCGGCTTTCCTAAAAATTTCAAAATGCAAAAAAAAAGTTGATTAAATCTTACTTGTACTTTCCAGAAATTTGCGCGTTCAAACAAACAAACTATTCAGCTTTATTTTTCATAAATATACATAGATAAGATATCTCTCATTTATGTAAAAAAAAACACTCCCATTATTTCTATCTTCCACAGTAACAATTTCCATGTGCCCCACGGATCTCTAACCGTTAAAAAAACCGCCAGTAGAGTAGAGTGGGGAAATGAAAACGGTATTCAATTCATACGTAGCATGTAAATCGTCTCTCGCCTGTCACATGATTGAGGATTAGATCCCATTGAGCTCACTCAACGGGACACGCGTTGTTTTTTGTAGATATCCGTGTTTGTCGAGTGTCAATAAATGATATTGTGATTAGTGTTGTTTTTGAGTTTTGATACGTGATTATTGCAAGGTTCTTAATAGAAATAGATAGTTTTGAATGTGGCCCAGTGGTAATGGCTGCTACTTATGGGTTGTAGGTCGTAAGTTCGAACCCTGACTGGCGGTTTACTATGTCTAGATTATTTCATCACCACTGCTCTCAAAACAGTAAAGGAAACTATCGTGTAACCGCAAACCGTGAATTTTAGAATGTAGATATGTGTCATCTACTAACTTGCACAGGGCCCGCGTGGTGGATTATGGCCCACTCCCGCTCAGAAGGAGGCCTGTGTCCCAGCAGTGGGAACACTATACGTTTAGTCCCCTCACACATGATGAAAGGATTTTATTTACGCCTTACCTTATTTAATCATCATTTTGTTTATGAAGATTTTTTATAAAGAAGCATGCAATTTTGGTAAGGAATCTATATAGGAGCTAAAAAGACACGATAAAATGGTGGTAGCTATAGGTACGCATACGTAAAACGCTAAGTTGTAGAAAAAAAAACTATTTTATATGCAAGAATGACCGAATGTATGAATGTTGAAAAGGAGGAAGCGTACGGATCGTAGCAGTTGGCCAACTAATAACAAAAAAGGATCGAAATCAAGTTAAATAGTTGCAAAGAAATTAACAAATTACAGGCAATAGTTGCACCTTCCTGCAGCTAATTACAAAAAGTCAAAAACTATAAAGAAAGTTTTCTTTTTAAAACTTCTTATAAGATTTTCCTTACTTGCTACTATTCGTCACTAGATGGCAAAAAATAATAATTTGAATGACACTAGTAAAATTCTGGACGGTAAATAAAACATTAGGTCTAAGCGAATACATTCTATAGTTAATAAATGTCCAAATTATAATATAAAACTAAACAAAACTTCAGTTCAGAATAGAATTTTGAAGTTCCGCTACTCGATAACAGATGGCGCTAGTGGCTCACTAACCAAGCAATTCTTTACGTCTTGATAAGTAGACTTTTTTAAGGTGCACTTGTGTGCACCTTAAAAAAGTCTACTAATTTTTTTAAGTTGTTGTCAACTTAAAAAAATTAATCAGTTTTATGATTTAATGACATAATTTATAAGTTGTTATAATAGCCAAAGAAGACATTATGCAACAAAAAACTGCAACTCAACTTTTAGTGTTTTAGCTTAACAACGCCTAATCAGTTTCTTTAAGTCTGTTTAGTACCCCTGAGCAACAATTTTTTCATTCAATGTATATTGTGCAAGATATGGCAAACTAAAAAACACTCTATAACGTTCTAAATTAAGGTTTAAACATGCTTAAAAACTGTAACAAAGCTTACAGTATCTCACATGTGGTCTTCAAAAGTTACAGTGTATTTGTATTGGCAGGGCAGATAGTCAAAGTCATTAGTATCCTTCGACAACGTAACATCATTCCTTTGGACGACTTTCGCACAGACGTAGAAACATTGCGGCGGAATTTTATGGCGCACTGGATTTTAAACCTTCGGTGTTGAACCGAGCATTGAAAATCCAATAGAGTGCATACCAGTGTATCGACAAAATACACTTTTGGATTTTAAACTCTCGGCGCTTTACAATACATTGAAGAACTATTGCACGAAAAAAATCCACCACGAAATTTTTCCATCGTCGTTTGTTTTTATCGTCGTTTTACGTTTTTACTCAAGCATCATCATCTGCCTAGCCTTTGCCTAACTATGTTGGGGTCAGCTTCCAGTCTAACTAGATGCAGCTGACTATCAGTATTTTTCACAGAGCGGTTGCCCATCTGACCTACATAACCCAGTTACTGTGTAACACGATGCCCCTTGGTAAGACTGATTGTCAGAGTTTCTCTTAAGCTACGCTTTCCGCGGTCGGTCCGAGAATAAGTGACCATCTTAACATACCAAGGTCCCTCTGTGCCTAGGCAAGCACGATAAGCCGTTGGTCTCGGCTGTCATTCTTGGATCGTTGACAGTCGGTTATGGGAGAAGCCCAAAGGTCTGACAACCAGTCAGTGAGTGACAGTCAGTCTCTCATTGATAATTTCAACATAATGATGTAACCAACTGTTTGTAACAATATCATGATTTTAAAAGAGTGTCCATGGAGTTTCTTGCCCGTTCTTTTCCATAGGTACCTACGCTTTGGAATGGGCAACTAGCTTCATCTTTCTACCTCACCGACCTTGACAATTCAAAAGTGCCTGTAATTGGTTTATTTGAAATAAATGCTTTGAGTTTGAGTTTGAGTCGTACCAAGGGGTACCTATCGTGTTACCCAGTTACTGGGTTGCAAAGGTCATATAGGCAGTCGCTCCATGTAAAATACTGATATTCAGCTGTATCCGGTTAGACTGGAATCTAACCCCAACATGGTTGGGAAAAGGCTAGGTAGATTGATTGACTAACAGTCAAACATAAGTCTTAAGTAATTTAGTTCATAACAGTATAGGTAGGTACATTGTGTTGAAAAATTTAACAAAATAACATTAGATATACAATTGGAATCAAAATAAAATTCATTAAATACATTTAGAAAAGTCAATAAAAACAATAACAGTCAATTAAGAATTCAAGTAGGTACATAAATAATAAATTTCAAAGTAATAAAACCAGTTTGTTGGCCATAAATAAATTTGCCTTTGTCGTACAAAAACACTGATAGGTACCTACTACTATCCCTATGATCCAAATATCCATCCATTTACAAAACAAAACACAATCGCAGAAAAAAAAACTTAAAAAAACAAAACAAAACCAGTTAATTTAAAAAGTATTCACTTCCAAAATATTTCAAAAATATATCTAAAAGCTTCAGTTCGCTTCGTAAAATGGCGGAAAATCAGCGAGACGGAATTAACTCGCGCCGAACACCAGACAGTTGCGAAAAACAAATTAATTTTAATACACCTGCACATTTTTATATACAAAAAGAATTTGGCTCTGAAACCGGCGGGAGATGGGAGCGGTGAAGGCTTATTCCTGTGAGTCTGATTTCTGTGGTCTGAGTGAAAAGCTAACTTAATATGTGCTTGTGTGCTTGTGTGTGGATGTGTGTGTGTATGTGTGTGTGTGTATGTGTGTGGGTGGGTGTGTGTGTGTGTGTGTTTGTGGGTGTGTATGTGCGGTTTATATGTACGTATTTCTGTGACAAATAAATCCATTTTTATTTATTTATTTTTCTTTCTTTCTTACCATCCTGTTTATAACCGTTTCATGTATATAGCCTTTACCCAACTAGCTTCCAGTCCTACCGGATCCTGCTGAGCCTACCAATATTTTACATGTAACGACTGTCTTTTTGACCTCCTCAACCCAATTACTTACTGAATGCTCGTAGAATAGAATAGTTCTTTATTTGCACAGAAAGTAGGTACATCTTACAGATGTTTAGTATAAATAAATGATCATTATACTAACTACCTTAAGTAGGGCATGCAAACAGTTTAAGCTATAATAATAAAGACTCACTTATACATTATTTACACATTCAATCAAATCAATACAAGTTTACCATGTCAAGAAGAAATTCAGCAAATGAGTAAGACTGAGTAAGACTGGTTGTCATACATTCTGGCTTCTGACGACCCGTAACAACTGTCAAACATCCACGAATGACAGCTGAAACCAATGGCTAATGTGCTTTCCGAGGCATGGAGGGGTCTTGGTATGTAAAGATGGTCACCCATCCACGGACCAACCGCGGCAAGCGTAGCTTAACATAATCGATCAAACCGTGCGGTTGTTAATATTTAGCCAGAAGATTTGTTGTCTATATGTTTACCTATATTGCTGCTATATTTATTTATTTATTAGGCTTCACAACAATAAGTAGGTACACACGGCTATTTTATAGTTTAAACATTACAATCTTAAGTCTAAGCGCCTCATTACATATAGAAAAACACCGCAAACACTACATTAAGCGCTGATATAATAATACACAATTAATTATTTAAAACAAGTATTACATAAGTAGATTGAAAAAATAAAAATTATACTAATAGAAGCTAAAGTTATAACAAAATATTAAGATTAAATAATAAATAAGTCATCAACTCATCATGCATTAAATTAAATTAGATTGCGTTATATTGCTGTACACTGACTTATTTCAAGATCTTTAGGCCAATTCGCAATTCGCAATTGACTTCAGTTTTTTAACTAAATACACATTAATAATAATAATAATCTGCCTGCCTTTGCCTAACTACATTGGGATTGGCTTCCAGTCTAACCGGATGCTGCTGAATGGTTGATCTGAAATAATTGGTCAGTCAGCTGTGATGCTAGTGGAACTGACCGCCTGACTGTCCAGGGTACGTCAAACGTACTACTAGTATCCTAAGTCTTCTAGGTTGTTTTAATAGTAGTTTCACAAATTACTTGTAACAGGAATCTATATTATTAATAATAAAGATGAAAAGTTTTGTTTGTTTTTTTATTTGTTTGAACCCCGGAACCCTGGGACTAACAGAATTTGAAAAATTATTTGACGTCACACTGTATCCAAACGCCAATCTTCCATTACCCCACTAGCGACGTCACACTGTATTTAATAAATGCCAATTATCCATTGGCTGGCGACAAATAATAAAAAAAACACAAAGTTCCGAATTCAAAAATGGTTTAAAACCCGTTCGAACAATTATTTTGACTTTTTTGTATGCATATATAACATTCTTTTTTAAACGGTCTTGGTGGTATGAACCACTTCAAAAGAAAATATTTGTTTTGTAATAAGAACGATAGTGAAATAAATGCGTTTACGAGACTCTTTATAATAAAATACGGCAGACATAGCACACAACTTTTATAATATTAAACGTAACCCCCAAACACCGCTTAACTCCTAAACCAGAACCAATCATAATCATTTGACACTTCTAAGCCTTAATTCACCTCATTCACATAATCGCTCATTTCATTCCCTCACACATTCAGTTGCGCCGATCCGCTCGGAAAACGTAAAGTCGGGAAAATAATTACCGGTGGACGTAACTCCGATACATACGTATTAATATTAAAAACTTTAATGAAAAAAATATTAAAAGGTAACCCTAAAATTTTATCCTTTTTTCCATTAGGAAGGTTCTCGGGAATAGAGGATGGGGTGGAAGCGACGCAATTTTATTTTCTAATAATTTTGATACAAATAAAATAGAATAGAAAACTTTTATTTAAGACAGGAGTTTTTTATCGTTTTGAGGGCGGGAAATCATCAAATAACTTATCCCACTCTGGGTGGAGCAGGAGGACGTGTCAGATTTTTACTGACTAAAACCCGCCCGTGTTCCCGCAGTTGCCTGTGTGCCAGGGGCAACGGTATCTCTTTCCAACAACCCGCACCCCTGGCAGGCATCGGCTCTTGCGAACTCCACCAGTTGGTGCTGACATCTCTTTGAGGCGCACGTGGAACACAAAGCGCCATGGACCCGGGCTTACCGGACAGCGAGCTACCCATTACTCGCAGTCCGCAAGCCCGCGCCTACGGTGGCCGGGAATCAGCCTGGGATTCCCGACGCCCAGGGCGTCTCCCGCGACTACGGTGAGGGCGCATATACTACCTCTCCTTCGCGTGCGCCGCCTCCTTCTTTGCGAGCATTACTGCTTCGCAGAAGGAGTCGACGGCTAACCATGCACTCTCGCTCCGTACCATGGCCTGAACCAGGGCCGGACGAGAGAGATCGCCGCCGCCGATCGCCTCCACGAGGACACGGCGGTGCTCCGCCCAAGCCGGGCAGACCTCCACCGTATGCTCCACCGTGTCCTCAGAGCGATCTTCGCAGTGGAAACACCCGGGCGTTTCCTCCTGCCTTATGCGAAACAGGAACCTCCCGAAACAGCCGTGTCCGGTGAGGACCTGCGTCAGGTGAGGACGCCGTGGTGTCTCTCAATCCACTCCTCAAAGAGGGGACTTACCGCCGCAATCGTGGCGTGCCCAGAGTACATAAGGTTAGTAACAATTTTACTTATCTTACGCAGATATTACGCAGATAGAAATTAGAGCGTATATTACTTAGTTCTATTGTTAGTTGCTTAATTTTACTCGGTAACTACAATCAATTTCGCTTGTATCGTAAAAAAGGTCAAAACAACTTATCTAGGGGTCTACTGCCTAATTCCGTCAACGAAGATGCGGGCCCGACCGTAAGTAGTTGATCCGTCAAAACAATTTAAAATTTTTGTGATAGGATAAAAACATCAGTTGGCCAATTCTCGTAATTAACAAAGTTCAAAGTCCAGTCGCAGTCTCATCTCAGCAACAATCAAATGTCAAAAATGTAGGGAAACTCGAGGTATTTTTCAGTGATTGACACTGATTTTAGACTGGAGAACGTTCTTAAAATTATGTGTATTGCTCCTCGGGAGTAGATACAACTGTCAAATCGTGTTCTCATTCATTCACCAAGCATAAAGAAAGCACCAGGCACCAGCATAGGTAACTATTTTTTCTAATTCTATTAGAAAATACACTTAAAACAAACGCTGCCAGTATGATAAGAATACAAAATCCAGTAAGACCCGAAACATGAACGTTCTGTTTAAAAAAAAAAAACTCAAATAAATTCTCTATTCTTTTCATGTGAAAATGAAGTACAGTCAACTCCGAAATTATATTTTGGTACAAACCCTTTTAAGGCCGGGCGCGTATCGTCGCGTACAGTCGGAGCCGTTTGTATCAGACTGAGTGATCTTATTGTTTTAGTTTCATTTTAAAATGACTGAGTGCTAAGTAGTGCTCATATGAAATAAAGATGTGTTTGGATTTTTTTTCGAGCACTGTACTCGAGCTTGGTTTCTTTTGACACATCAATAAAACAACTTACGAGACATTTTCTACTATCTAAGTAATGTAATGATTGAAATCAAGATGATGACAAACGTATTATGAATTCCAATTGACCTTAAACAACATGAAGTCTCTATAATAATTATTATTACGTGTGAACAAATGAAGATTGCAAATAATCAAAGTATGTTTACACTGGTTATTTATAACTAGCTTTTGCCCATAATTTCGTCTGCTATCCAGGATGTAAAGTAGCTTATGTCCTTCTTTAGGTAATGGTCCACCTATGTGCAAAATCTCATCAAAATCTGTTTAGCCGTTTTAGCGTTAAATTGTAACCAGCAAACATACAAATATGCCAAAAAATATCAAATCTTTTGTGTTTAAAATATTATAAAAGTTTAGATAAGCCTCCGTAAATTATACAAAGTGTAAAAAGGCACGTCACATAATAAACTTAATAATACTTAATGTTTACTTATTTATGACATGTAGTCACTATGGGTAAAATGTATTTGTGTGTACTTATACAATGCCTGAAATAAAAATGATTTGATTTTTGTATTTTTTTTTTGATAGCTCACAACTACCTTTTCTGTAGGTACATCAAACTAAGTAACATTACACAAAATTAAAGTTGAGTATTAAATAGAAAAATCGTTAATTTCCTTCCCTTCTGAATGGCAACAAAAATGTGCCCACGACTGTACCTAACCGTACTTTTTCTTTCCATCGAAAAATAAATATTTTAATCTGAGGGTGTAACTTCGGATCCTCTCCCAATTATAAGCTGGGAGGGATCTCCTGAGTACCTCGACCCTCAGACTCGGCCAGTGAACGACAAGGCGGGGTTTGAGCGAAAAAAATCAAAGGACTTTTTTTGAAGATGGGATGTTTTCAGAAGGTTCGGTGTTAGTTAATGCTTTGAAATATAATACCGGATTTGTATCTGGTTATAGACTTGAAATTGGAACGACATTGTTCTTGCTTTGAGTATGAATGTGACAGATATAAGAATACAACGACAAAAAATTACGTATTATAAATAGACGCGTCATACACGAACATTAGAACACTAAAAAAAAAACAACCGACTTCCAAAAAAACACTACAAAGTGAAAAATAACTTTAATTTCGGAAGTCGGTGTCTTTGGAGTTGTATTGGATTTTTTTTGTCACCGCCTTCCGAAATTAAAGTTATTTTTCACTTTGTAGTGTTTTTTTGGAAGTCGGTTGTTTTTTTTTTGGAAAAAGTTTTTATTTTTCACTTTTTAGTGGTTCACATGTGCTTACCCCTTCACAGCGTACCGGCGTGATGTTATGTTATGAACTGGTGTAAGCAATAGACAGAGATGAGATTTCAGCAATCCCAGTCCATTTGCTATCATTTATTGAGGATCCCATCATCAGATCCTGATTTGATGATCATGGGACCACCTGGGAAGTATACCCTTTCAAACAAAAAAACAAAATCCAAATCGGTCCAGCCATCTTCGAGTAATCGGGGAACATACATAAAAAAAAAGGTTCCGACGAATTGATAACCTCCTCCTTTTTGAAGTCGGTTAAAAACAGCGTAACCATGAATGTAGCTACCTACTAGTACATACAATCATACAGTGCGCGAAGAACAGGAATAACCCATACCTGTTCCTGTTGTTAGAAAGAGATAAACGTAATATATATTTAATGTTGAAATAAACGATTTTTACACGCTTTATATTCGCTTCACTTGTATGTTTGTCTGTATGTTTGTATGTAACCGACTCCTTTGTGCGCGATTTTGACCCACTTTAAACGGTCAGATTTCATTGAAACTTTGTAAACTTGTCGAGGACCGATGACAATTCAACAATTTAAAAAAAATTGAGAAAAAAAATCACGTTTTTGTAGTTAGCAGAACTAAAAAATAGAAAATAAATAATAGTTTAAAAAACACGCTTTAAAAACCAAACTAAAAAAGGAGAAAATAATTTAATTCAATTAAAGAGCGTGGGGTGCTTGACATTAATTAATTATAAAAATACCTCAAAAAGCACCCCACGCTTTTTAATTGAATCAAATTATTTTCTCCTTTTTTAGTTGGTTTTTAAAGCGTGTTTTTTAGTTTTTTAAACTATTATTTATTACTTAATTAATATTTCCTTTTATTTTCTCATTTCTTATTCTAACCATTCATGTAAAACCACACATACCTTTTATCATTCTCATATCAGCTGCATGCAATTGTCTTTCATTCATTCCATTTGTGGCCCAACATTCTGATACATCTATAGACACATCTGACAACTTTTTTGCAAAGGAGAATACGGGAGTCGCAGACTGTTCCTGTGACCTGCCGTCATTTTGTAAATTCTGTGCTTAATCACCCGATCTACTTCCCTATCGCGTTGCACGAGTGAACTATAGTGTTGAGTGTGAGTGAGTGAGGTGTTTGCGTAGAGATAGTAAAGTTAAAAGACCTGCAGTCTCACACAAACTATCTTAGTCTGGGCAAAGGCACTCTGAGAAGCATAGCTTGATGCTCACTCCTTGTTGGTCAATTCAGATAATTAAGTTCTATTTTTAACCGGTTTGGCCTGCAGATATTAGACGTCAAAAACTTTAAAGCTCCGCGCTGATATCTGGCACGAGTTCAAACGTCACTTTCACCTGTTTTTTATGTTGCTAGAAAATATTTATGATTTAGAATTATCGTAAAACGGGGTGAATAGAGATGCTGGGATGAATCGAGACGAAACTTTAAACTAGATTTGACGTTGAAATTATGATTGTTTTCTGCCAACAAAGGCACTCAATCGTTAATTTTAAAACAGTAAACATATTAAAGTCCTTTTTGACTACAAACTATAAAGTTTCGTCTCGATTCACCACTGCATCTCTAATCACCCCATTTTACCGGTAGGTATGTATTTGACGAGAATATCTATCTGGCCATAGAGTGAAATTATGGCAGACGTTATAAGACCTGATTCATATTACGCATAAAGATAAAAACCGTGTGAATCGGGGTGCTTCCTCCATCTAACCTCCACAACCCAGTTACTGGGTTCACCCTTTGGTAAGATTGGCTGTCAGACTTTCGGGCTTCTGACGACCTAAAACGACTGTCATAGATCCACCACTGACAGCCGGGCCCAACGGTTTAACGTGCTTTCGTAAAGATGGTCACCCATCCACGAATCAACCGCTGACAAGCGTAGCTTAACCCGGTCGATCGACCCGTGCGGCTGTCATATAAAGTAATTAATAATCCCAGGTTCATTTGTCTTTTTTTATATAATCCTTACTATGTATTTACAATTTATTTTGTACCTCATTGTAGTTATAATTAACGAACTAAGTATACAACGAAACACAGAGGTACGAGTATATCAAAATGTTCCCAGTCACGCAAAACTCTCAAGCTCAGCCTTTTAAAAACGGTCTATCAACGAAATTCACTTACAAAAAGTCGTAACAATGAAACTCCCCGTATGGAGAAAAATGCTCTTAAAACTCCCCTTTTCACCCCCCTTTCACCCCTACTAGGGGGCTAATTTTTGCAAGGGCCCCGATTTTCTTTTACCTGCGAATAAAAGGGGCTCTTTTGAAGATTATGTCGGAAAGGATTTTTCACTTGAACGGCTTTAAATATCATAAAAGGTTCTATTGATTTTTTTATATATTAATTTGTATTTTATTTCGGGATGGGACGGTATATTATAAACATTAAGGTGTGTTAAAGAGATTTAATAAAGTACTTGAGATTAAGGGATATTAAAAAAAATACCTACCTACTTTTTAGTGAAGTTGCATGAGCTGAAATAGTCACCCTACATAATTTAGGTACCAAATATGTTTGTCTTCATCTGTTGGGAACGTTTTCACAGATGAAAAAAAACAACTTATTGATTACACAGCCCACAATGCGACTGTGGAGTCACATGGCAAAACTATACCCCGCGTCTTGTCGTGCTATCTGAGCACTAAAACCTACACTATGGAAAACCTTTGCGAGGTATTACTCATCATTGCAGCTGAAAGACGTCCACTACTGGACATAGGCCTCCCCCAAAAGGGGGGTTTTGCCATAATCGCCACGCTTGGCAGGCGGGTTGGCGATCGCAGTATGGTGGTAAAATGCATAGAGAACGCTGCTGCCCATTCTCTAGTAAGTCCTTTAGTCGCCTCCTACGACACCCACGGGAAGAAATGGGATGGTGCTATTCTTTACGTCCGGCACCACACGGTGTATCAATAATAAAATAGATTTCAGGTACGTTCTTACTGCGGTAGTTAATTCCTTAAATCGATTAACAAGTTTTCAATTTCTCACGGTATTGAATGCAGCTGACATTGTGTATGTTTTTGTGTCCGAGAATAAAAGCTTGTGTTATGTAAAAAAAAGTTCATTTGGTCTTGCTTTTACAACTTTAAACATGTCTATCGCTTAAAGATTTTATGGTATTTAGAAAACATTAATGTGAAAAGAGTTTTGTTTTTATGGTCTTTGTAGTCAAAACATTATAGTTATAAGCCAAGCCGTATTTACCTATTTAAAATTATTAAGTTCATAGTCTAAAAGAACAGCCTTAGAAAGTCTAACATAGAATGAAGGATATTAAAAGCAATAAATGCCCATTTTACTTCTTACTAATATTATAAACGCGAAAGTTTGTAAGTATGGATGGATAGATGGATGGATGTTTGTCACTCTTTTACGCAAAAACGGCTGAACGGATTTGGATGAAATTTGGCACACAGATAGATTATAACCTAGATTAACACATAGGATACTTTTTATCCCGCTAGTACGTTCACGCGGGATAATTTTCGACGTCCACGTGGGCAAAGCCGCGGGCGGAATCTAATTCAAAATAATACACAAAATGAAGAACACAGCAATGTCATTCGATGGCCGATAAACTGTAGGTATATATTGATTGATATGGATGAGCTATCAGAATTAGAGCAAAATATGCTGTTCGAGGGCAGAAATAGTAATCGTAGCGCCCGTATGATAATATACAGTATTACCGTGGATGAATTAAATGTATGTTCGGATATAAATACGTAGCGTTGTATACTTTCTGCCTTACAATAAGAAAAGCGTAAGTTTCTGTACCTATTAAATATCGTGACCTCTTTTCTCCCCCATTTAAAAAAGGCTTCTAAGTAAATTTCCCCTAATCTACTCACCTCAAAGTAACTTACCTTACATAAGAATAAAAGTGCGTACATAAGCCACAATCGTAAAGCCGTAGGCAGATACGCGCGTATATTTTTATGATAAGGCAGATTTATAGGAACGAGTCTTCATTGCCGCGGGCTTGCGGTGTCTACCCCCGCCCTCCGTGGCGAATAATGTGGAGAGGGATTTTGTTAGAATTAGCTGTTTTGATAAAAACATTTTTAAATAAACATTGCCCCACACTAGGAATTTCTCCTGTATTGTGGGTGCGTTTACAAAAATTTAAACTCACATACACAAACAGCCAGACCCGGAACAACTACTTGTAGGTCATACAAATATTTGTCCCGTGTGGGAATCGAACCCGCGACACGCAGCGCAGCAGTCATTTTTAAAAGCTTCTTGTGGCTCCGAGCGTTTATTTCCCAAGACTAGATTATTTTTGTTCTTATTTACTTATAGACACATCTCTGTCTTATCGTTCGGGGAATACCGGGATGTTATATTGTTAGCAAGATTAGCAAGATTCGTACCTACAACTGCATCATCAGCCTATTATAATAGTCAATTGCTGGACATAATCAGTCTATAATGTTCCCACCATTGGGACATAGACCTCTTCTCTTCGAGAAAGAGTGGGCCATAATCCACTATGCGGGCCTAGTGCGGGTTGGTAGATGCTTTGATTAATGGACATATTCGTCCTCAATCACGCGCCATCTTTCTTGATTCTCGGCTACTCTCTACTGCCAACCACCAACCACCTGGGCCAAAACCGCCTTAGACTTCTCTCTCTCCTCTCTCGGCTAAGGCGTCTTGCTTGGTCAGCGATTTCACCAATATTTTCTGAAATGTTGCATACCAGCTCATTTAAATTAAGCACAGGATGCTGATAACAATAGCATTTTGTAAAAGAAGCGGAATTTAGGTTTTCAGTTCTGTTTACATAAACAGAAAAAAAACACAAGCAGAAATAAAAAAAACAAAAAAACATTTTTTTATTTTTTTATTTCTGCTTGAGTACATTTTTTAATTACTTTTTGGTATATTGGCGTGTGCTAGCTGACATTATGGCTAATATTTTAATTTTATGTTTCGTAACGTTGATTACGTACTTACCATCGTATAGAATCAAGTTCTTCTAACATAACAGACAGCTGTGCTGCTGGGGAGTTTGTTGCGCCACTTCTTCTTCCCAGCGAATGCACTAGGAAGTGGTGAAGGGCGGGCGTTTTGGGGGACTGTCTTATGTAATTTTGACGTTCAAAAAGTGCTGACACCAGCGTGGTTTGAATAAACGATACCTATATATTTTTTTTTAAGGAATCCAATTTTTTTATATAATATTAATCCAATAAGATTTCATTGAAGTTACCGGGAGGTCAAACCTAGCAATAACTAATCAAAAATAATAATACCCGCCTAATAATTGTCCCACTGCCAGAGATGTACTAATACAGTCTACTCATTGTCCCACTGCCAGAGATGTACTAATACAGTCTACTCATTGTCCCACTGCCAGAGATGTACTAATACAGTCTACTCATTGTCCCACTGCCAGAGATGTACTAATACAGTCTACTCATTGTCCCACTGCCAGAGATGTACTAATACAGTCTACTCATTGTCCCACTGCCAGAGATGTACTAATACAGTCTACTCATTGTCCCACTGCCAGAGATGTACTAATACAGTCTACTCATTGTCCCACTACCAGAGATGTACTAATACAGTCTACTCATTGTCCCACTGCCAGAGATGTACTAATACAGTCTACTCATTGTCCCACTGCCAGAGATGTACTAATACAGTCTACTCATTGATCAAATCCTTCGTTTTCCAGTAAGCAAGCTCTCATTCAGAGCAATGGTAGCCTTGTATGGTAAGGGCCGCCACTTACAAGATGTAGGTCGTCAGACGACCCGTAACGACTGTCAAAGATCCACAAATGAAGCTGTGAAGCTATGAAGAATTGTTGTCTGAACAAATGAAATTAATTTCATAAAAAATTTGATATTCCTAATCAATAGACATACGTTCTGACGACCCGTAACGATAGCCCGAAGGTATGACAACCAGTCTTATCAAAGGGTATCGTATTACCCAGTAACTGAGTTTTGGAGGTCATATAGGCAGTCTCTCCATGTAAAATACTGGTATTCAGCTGCATGCGGTTAGACTGGAAGCTGAGCACAAGATAGTTGGGAAAAGGCTAGGCAGATGATGATTACAACAATTCTTCATAGTTTAAGAAATGTATCTATGTAGAAAAAAACTTAAATTGTATGTTAGTGTTTTATTATAACAAAGTACGTTTCATCACGATGTTTTTTTTTTGCACCGATTTCAGTAATGTCCAAGATAATACATATTATTATACAACTTCTATGAAAACTTCATGGAAATTGTTCTACTAGTGTCACGTCGCGCTGTCGCATCGCGCCTATCTGAGGAAGCCTCAGAAAGTAGGTGCAATGGAAAAAGTCATATCGATACTTGCACGGATTTGAGGCTAGGCTTTAATCACTGGGGTTCTAACGACAGAAATAAATCTTACTCGACATCTAAACTTACCATTTTCCTATAACACAAGCAGAAGTTTGAAATGCCAAAACAATAATTTCAGAAAAGGAATTTATGTACGATTTTGACCTTACTAATTTCCAGAAGCCCTCTCCACAGTAGCCTACACCATCCCATCCCTTTGTCTTGCCGCGCGCTCCGTATTTTTTCCCCATTACATTTTCATTTTATTTCATATTTCTCCTTAGGGGTGGAGTGGGGTGGTTGGATAATAAAATTTTTCCCTTTTCGAACCCATCGTCCTTATTTATGGGGAGTGTAAGGGAACGAATATGTTTTCCCTACGTTTTGGTAATGAGCCAAATTATAAGGTATGTTTTTTCAAATTTGTTCTGCGTGGCGGTTTCTTTTTTTTTTCCTTTTTTTCGGCGAGTGTTCGAATGAGATAAAGTGTCGAGTTTCATTGACAATGAATTGGGCATTTTTGTTTCTTTTTTTAGTTATTTGTTTTTTTTTTTCTGTGCATTTGTGTTAAGGTTCTGGGCTTTTGGGATAAGCATGTTTTGATTTGGAGTCATACATAGTTATTGATTTCTGTTTTTAAGGTCAAGGTTGTGATAATCACTAGAAAACTTACTAGTATTATATCGATGCTTTACATACTTAAATATTTCTATACATATATATTTGTTTCTGTGTAACTTGTTCATATGATTAAATCAATACACAGTAATTCTATTTAAGTTTTTGATTTTATAACATGTTGGGAATGAAGTCTTTTCTGTTAAAATCTTAGAAAACTGAAAGTGTTTTACTAAGAAAAATACGTAGGTACTATAATATTCTATTAAAACTGTGGAACCACTGACTCTACAAAGTCTCATTATTAATTATTTATCCCTATGGAATTCTTGTCCTACAAATGTGCCCATTCACACAAAGTACCTCCACTTTATCCCACCGTCCAACTTTTATAAACATACTTAATTAGTAATTAGGTAAACACATAAAAACCCACCACAAACAACAGAATAGCCTTAAAAACAAAAACTAAGCACACTCAAGCCTAAAAACGTTAAGGGTGAAAATTACTCAGCTTAAAAAGCATTAATAACCTTTCTCCCCCTTTCACCCCCCAAAACTCCTTGCGCGCCATTTTCGAGTCCTTCGTTCATTAAAACTGTAGAAAAACACCTCCGGGGGGGCTGGGCGGTGTCCCCCTGAGGGGTGAATCCCCCTTGGAGGCCAGTCTAAAGAAGAAGAAATATGGATCAATAAAGAAATAGCTCTGTGCCCAATGGAAGCAGCGGCTATCACGCACACAGATGCATTCGCACCGTTCGTACATTCTTTTATATTTTTGGTTGTGTGAGGTTTTTGTGACTGTGTGGGACCGCAAGGAGATTTTTTATGATTGTTCGCTGGATTGTTAAAGGGATTTTTGTGTTAGGTTAGTGATTTGAGGGTTTAAAGGTTCTTTGGAGAGTTGGGGCTGGGTTTGCGTAAAAAAATTAAACATTTACCCTCATATTCATAAAAAGCTGCTTAAAGTTGAGAGAAGTTTAAACGTCTAAAATGTATGGTTAATTAAATTAAGTCGCTAATCACTACCTAACTTTAAGTAACGTTTTTAAATAAGAGGGTAAAAGTTTTTATTTTTTTGCTAACTAATACTATTGCAGTGTTTACAGGTGATATTGTAAAAAAAAACATACAAAAGTAATTGATAAATGATTTTATTTCTGTAAGTAGGTTTGTACAAACACGTCGGCGTTTCCTATCTGACTACTCTGAGAAGAAAGGCCGAAATAAACTCAGAGGTCACAGTCTCTTTTAAAGTCCAGACATAATCTTGGTCAGATCACGTGAAGACCATGTTAGATTGATGTCTGAAATGGTCTTTTGAGGGAAGAACCACACAGATTGAGTGGACTTGTACGTGTCAGTGCCCATATTTATCAATAACAGAGCAGTAAAAAAAAAATCAAGAAATGTCAGTTCAAGTATATGAGGCTAATAGGTACAGCTATCTGTTTGTAAGTTGAATGAGAGATATTTCTTATTGTATGTCATACAACACGCGTCGCAAAACAAAGACAATTAAAAAACTATTAGAACTAAATAATAACAAACGTCCTATCTTCAAAACTAATAGCCAAGAACTCAACCCTAAAATGCGACTGCCATATGATGCCAAATAGACACAATAAAAAGGAGAAAATAACCGAGAGTCTAACATTAAAACGAGATAATGCCAGTAGTTGGCAAAAAACATAAATTTGGCAACACATCACGCTGGCAACGTCGCCGGTCTTAACTACCCCTGGCGAGCGAGGGGTTGAATGATATTTTAATGCAGTTTTTAAGTTTCTTCTTTTATATTTATGTATGAGGAGTTGAGATATAGATACGGTTCCATTGTGACGAGATTGTAGTTAAAAAGGCATTAAAGATCTACTACGAACTAATCAATAAAGAATTGAATGTAACACATAAAATGGAGTTTTATTTAATAAATAAGATACTGAATTAGATTGTTTTAATTCCACAGTGAGATTTATCGGAAATTTAATTTTTTCTAAGGCTTGTCAGGGGCGATACGAACGGTTTGTATTGCCGTGACTAATATTTTGAGTTTCCCTTTAACTAAGATCACCCCTATAAGTAAAACAATCATAAATAAAAGGTATTTCTTACCATCCATCTTAGAATATACTACTCATCCTTTATAACATCCACCGTTATAATTTTCTTCAAGCTTTTTGCTTCATTTATCCCGAGCCAAACAAAACATTTGCCTCCCGAATTTCCAATATAACTTGACCCACAGCTCCATAACTTTATCCTTAAATACACTGGAATTTTTCAAAAGCACGGATTGTAAGGGGTCAAGTTAATCTGGTTAGATATTTGCTGACACACTGTCGGATGGTGACGTCATCGGGGGGTGAATTTCACCCCCTTTTATCTTAGACCTGTAAAAATAATTGTTATTGAGTACATCGTTAATGGGTTTGTTTTTCAGGGTATTTTGCTGATATTTCTACATCGATCTAGTAGAACGGAGTCATGTATTCAATTCGAGTTATTGAGAATATTGTAGGAAAATCATACCTATACTTACTTTTACAATGTTTGTAAATGTGTGAACACCATGTATCTATCACAGAATTAATTTATCTGTATTGCTTCAATTTGATTCTTTTTACCCATTTTGGTATGGTAATTTTATTCTGGGTGCATCGTTTTCACACATAATCATAATTATAATGAATGTAAATATTGTACTTGAAACATTTTAAAAGAGTAACGGTGGAGTTTCTTGCCCATTCTTCTCCATACGAAACTACATTTTGGAAGGGGCGACTAGAATCAATTCTATTTTAATGTAAATGTTGACGTTCAAAAGTGCCTTTTAAGTGCCTATTTGAAATAAATGCTTTGACTTTGACTTTGAGTTAAGAAAAATGAAATATTACTATTGTAATTGTTTACTAAACAGATATAATCACACAATGAGGTGACAATCATAAGTCTATAATAGTCAAGTGATTATCAACTAATTAATCATTGGTTGATAAGCTTATCGAAATTTACCTATAACCACGATACCTGCTTCTCTGCCTTTGGATTCAGGTATACTGTTGATAAGTCCTACATAATGCGGTTGGTATTACTTTCCTCGAATCTTCGTTTGAGGCTAGCCAACGATCTGAGGGAACACGGGCTGAATATTTCTTTATAGTTTAAGAAGCATAGCTCCATTATCATTTAAATACAGCAAAATGACCTGAAACCTGAAACTAATCCATTTTTTTAGTCCACTTATAATTTTCCGCATTATCTCCTGGTAAGGCGGAAACAAAGAAGTTGTATATCTAAGTATACGGTATACCTAAGTATACAATACGTACAGTTGATTCAATACGCGGGCCGCTCACAATGGGGGCGAACCGAAGAAATATGTAAAACGCCGGTACGGAACCCGCGGCGACGGCATCCAGGGATGGACTCGGGTGTGGAGTAAGTAATGTTGGCTGCAGGTCGTTGCTACCCTGAAAACTTTTTTTTTCGCGTTGGTTTAGTAGTCGCTAAGCATGAGGCCCTGGGCTCGATTCCCAAGTCAGGCAAAGTATTATTGGGTATCTAGAATTTCTCAGTAGCAATCCAGATTCTGGTTTTATACTGGAAGATGGCAATAGAGTCGCACCCTAAAACATGGGACTTTGGGGAAACAAGGCGTAATGTTATGTTTGACTAGCTTCCGCCCGCGGCTTCACCCGCGCGGAAGTCGGAAATTATCCCGCGAGAACGTACTACCGGGATAAAAAGTATCCTGTGTGTTAATCTAGGTTATAATCTATCTGTGTACTCTAATTTCATCCAAATCCGTTCAGCCGTTTTTTCGTGAAAGAATAACAAACATCCATCTATCCATCCATACTTACAAACTTTCGCGTTTATAATATTAGTAAGGATGATAGAGCTGGCAGATGATCTGTCATTATTACCTCGCACGCACGTGCAAGCTTACCATGGCTGACTTACCTATATTTTTCTCCAGTCTTACGTAATTTAAATACATTTTTTTCCCTGGTTCCATTTATGAAAGATGGTTATATTATTTAACTGCGAAGATAAATGTAACTGCTTTTCTTGTCGGTAATTATAGCTATGCTCTTTGCTGATTGAAAATGAAGATGGAACTTAATTGAAGACTGTGATGCACGGACACTTTGGGTACTTGCTTCACGGGTTTACAATAAACTCAATACTTATTCTACATATTTGCTTACTTATCCAACAGCAATGCAGGAACGCTGTAAGTAACCGGCTAAGAGTTACTGACTACTCACTCATACCTTCTGGACACACACTACTCACACAACGGAACACACATAGGACATATGCACACACATAATTATACTCTTTTTTTTTATAAATATTTGTTTGTATAATAAAAGTTTTTTCATAATTTACAATTTACAACTATCCTAGTTGGTCCGGGAGAAGGTGATGGCTTTAGTGATACAGGGTATTCCATGTACCAGTGCCAAAACACTACTTTAACACCTAACTGCACATTACAAAATACCATATTAGATATGTTTTAAAAGAAATTTGCTTTTTTTATAAACATTTTACAAACAGTTTTAACCAAAACCTTTATGTGAAATCCCATTCAGTGTAAGGATCTGTTGCCGGACCAACCAGAAGTAACTCAGCATCTCTAAGCATATCAGAAAAATGATCGTAAAACCTATTACATAAAAACCATCTTAAAAATACAACACCCCAAGTCCGCGCCCCGAGACGCTGTCCGTGGCCAAGGGGGTGAGCGCGGCGCGGGGAGGGGCCGGGGGGCGTCCGACACAGCGCTCCTTTTTACGTTGCGCGCCGCTGCATTGGTTGTAAACATTTTCTTGGAGTTTTATATTTTATGCATGAAGTTTTTTGGATGATTTTTCAAGCCTTGTCTAGCTTAACATAACTGACAGTACAAGTCCACTCAAATATGTGTGTTGCTTTATAATGCTATAATGCTTAATATGCATTCCTCGTATGATTTTTGTGATCGGATATTCGGATGCATATTTACCTAAAGATAATTTTTAGTTATGAAAGTATGGAAGCGGCTTTGTAAATTATTTGTGATATTTATTAAAACCCCGGGATTCTTCGATTGCATAACTATTCAGATGTATATTAATTTAAAATTAATGTTTAACCCGATACAAATATGTGTATGTACTGGAGGAGGGGTGGTTTGTATTATTTAAAACAAAAAATAAACAAATTACTTACCTATGTTAAGACTTTATCGATACAAAAACGCATTCCATGTTAGCCAATATCTCAACTTTAGGCGAATATGCATCCGAATATCTGATTTCTGGTTATGAAACACCGACCTTATTTCGGTTTCAAACATTATTATTTCCTTTTAACGTGTGAAGATTGTTACAACCAATTAACAGAAATAAGATATTATTTATCACGGGAAGTTTCGTTTAAAAATATTCATTTTAAAAACTATAACTTGGGCAAGAAATAAATCTTGATATGAGATTTTTTCAGTCACGCACTACCCAGTCGAAAACTTGAATTTGTTGATTTTAACTTCACAAAGCCGGAATTAATTAGTTCGTTAATGCGGCTTAGGGAAATACGACTTCCCCTCATAGCGCTGAAGCTAAAACAAGAAAATTTACTTAAGTACATAATAACAAAGGTAGTACATAACTACAAACAAGAAAAAAACGATGCTAATAACAGTATAATAACTTATGTTTTGTTGTGGGTCAAAACATTCTCGTTGCTGGCGTAAGCTTGCCACTTATGGTAAATTATCTTTTGATAGATTATTTGTTGTATAGTGTACCTACTCACTGTTTCTACTGAATTTTGTATCATTTTCTGGTATAGTAAGCATAACTTTACCCAAAGTCCTAAATGGAATACCATTTAGGCTCACTTCAACAATTAAAATAAAAGCCTAAAACAAAAACCTATAAATCCTTTTTACACCAAAATGTTGTCAACCCCACCCGCAAGAAGGTGTGAGCAGAGCGTTGCCTCAAGAATGCTACAATTTTCCCGAGTTTTCCATTTCTCGGCGACCCTCCCACCCCCCTTCACCCCTTTGGAGGGGAATGGGGGATGAAAAAAGAAGTGGCCTCTCAGTTGCCTCGCGACGGAGACGCCTCGAGATGCTTTTTGCGTGTTTTTTTTTAATGGGCTGTATTTTAGGGGCGAGTTTTTTGTATGGGGTGAAACTAAGTAAGTAGGTATATTTTTTATTTAGTAATTTTTAGGTAGATTTATGAGAATATTGAAAACATTAATTTTATGAGAGCTTTTTGATTTGCGAATACCTTAAGTATGAAACCAATTTTTTTTTTCGGATTTGCTTCGGCGTAATACTATACGTAGGTACAACTAATTACGACAAGGCCAGATTTCTTGTTTAAATAGATCAACAGAAGTCTGACCTCAACCAAATTTACTAAAACCAGTAATTATTGCGATTAATGAACGCAAATTATGTTTGTTATAGAGGGAGTACCTACTTATTAAGTTCATTAGCACATTGTTTTGATATTTTCATTGGCGATTTTGCCTGAACTAGATCATTCTCATTCTGCTCAAAAACATTTATTTACACTCGTATGTGTTCAAGTAATGATTGCATATGGACATCCAAATCAAAGATTACCTTTTCAAGGAAAAAATTAGGTAGGCACCATGCAAAAGATTTGTAATAGTTATGTACCGACTAGTCGGGAAAGCCAACTAGTCGGCTAAACCCGCCGAATAGTCGGCCGATTAACAAAAGCAAAAAATAAATAAAAGACGGTGATTGAAATTCAATTGAAATCTTTACTGTTATAATTTTTTATTAAAGAATCAGTTTTACAGTATACTTTCGGTGCAATCTAGAATAGGATATGAAGGAATAGGAACCCTTCGTTTGGTCCATTAATTAATTGGACTTAGATACAGAAATTAAATACCTAAAGTAAAATTAATTAATACTTCTACCAAAAAAGAAGAAACTCTATAGCAAACAACCGGTATGCCATTTTGAACATTGCCGATATCATCCGAACTTAACCGAAAGCAATGATCGATTAGTCGGCTAGTCGGCCATAGTCATAGTCGGCCCATCTCTAATTTGTAATTTAAGAATGACTTTCCTACTGCAGAGTGATAGTAGCGTATTTAAAAAGTAATGTAATGACGGAATAATGGAATGAATTATAATTCCAACGATAATTTTTATTAGAAAACAAGTTAAATTCATTAAATCCAACCAAAAAACTATACAAATTAAAATGAAGAAAATTGTATGTCTTCTTAAACCTAAAGGAAAACACAAAGGTATACTTATTCTAATCCAAACATTCATCAAATTATCAAAAGAAACTACCATTTTCCTTTAATGAAAAATAAAATTAAACAGCAATCAGGGTGTGCTCCTTATAATTTATTCCTCCACGCTGCTGGAGGGACTGAGAGTCCGCTACAAGTTACACGTAACAAATCTCTTCTGTCGGGAAGAAAATATAAAAATAATACCAAGAAAAGCCTATAAGCAAGCCTAAAGACATATTCAAAAACCAACCCTATAAAAATGAAGATAGAATTTAAATCACTCTGTATCAGTTTTAACATCACTTTATTTCCTCGACACAAAACATCGTAACTCACAAAAGATACAATTGAAAATCCACTTTATTGTAAGGAGTTTAAAGTTGGAATTGGTGTGCAAGAATTGTCAACTTAACTTTATCATCTGAGTGATTATACAGGGTGGCCAAGACAGTGTTGGTGGAAATTCCCCAAGTGTCGGTGCGCTTCCCCCCACTTCTTTGCTGTGTTAATTTACATTTTAAATTGCACTTACATAGCTAAGCGGCGAGTTGCCCTGTTTTGTAGCGTCCTGTATAACGGCGGGTGGAGCACTCTGTATATAGATTGTTTTATAGTTGGTTTTCGATCGATTAGGTTTTCGTTCCAGTGCAAATAGGTCGGGAGGGAGGAAGCTTTCTTTGCTAGGTTTTAAATCCTTTTTAATTTAAGAACAGTGTTGGCTCAGTAGTTACGGCCGTGACTTAGAAGATATAGGTCGTAGGTTCGAACCCAGACTCTTTCATTTGTCTAAATTATTTCATCTCTCAAAACGGTGAAGGAAAACATCGTGAGGAAATCAGCATATCCTAGAACCAAAAGTTCTCAGACACGTGGCGTCTACGAACCCGCAACGGGCTCGCGTAATGGTTTCTCACCGAGAGGCGGCTGGTATCCCAACAGTGGGAACGTTATACGCCGATTATGCTTATTACTTTAAAAATAGACATTTTGCATGCCCGATAGCATGAACAAAGTGACATTCTAACATAGATAAAGATTATGTTATTAAGTTTTTATTAATTTTAGTCCAGAGGTCCTAGTTTAACTTTTGTTACTTTAAGTTACTTATATTTGCATAATGCAGAATTGCATATGTAAGCGGGCATGCCCTTTATGCCTAGAGGCTTTTATTTAGATTAGAATTTCTGTTTACGTTTTATTTTAATTTTCTATTATTTTTAGTTTTCAATTTTTGATGGTATATTGGCGTGTGCTAGCTGACATTATGCAAATTTTATGGTTTTTTTTTGTGTTTCGTAATTTTTATTATTTTTTCATTTTATCAAGTTCTTCTAACTTAACAGACAGCTGTACTGCTGGGGAGTTTGTTCCGCTACTTCTTCTTCCCAGCTAAAGCACTAGGAAGTGGTGAAGGGCGGGCGTTTTTGGGGGGACTGTCTTATGTAATTTTATTTTGACGTTCAAAAAGAGCTGACTCTCAGCCTAGTTTGAATAAATGACTTTTGATTTGATTTGATTTATGGAATAGTTTTTTTTTATTGAATTGATATAAACTGGACTGCCTTGTTGGTCTAGTGGTTGCAAGCGCTACTGCTGAGCATGAGGTCCTAGGTTCAATTCCCAGGTCGGGCAAAGTTTTAGGTTGTTCTATCTGGAATTTCTCAGTACCAGCCCGGAGTCTGGAATTATGCCCGGCTAATGGCAATAGGCTTGCCCGCTACTACGTGAAACCTAAACAAATGTGGGTGTACTATAATTCGGTAGATATCTACACTTCTGCTCAACCCTTCGGGGAAACAGGGCGTGATCTTATGTTATGAAATAAACTTCCGAAAAGCATATTATGTCATTCTTGTTGAAAGTCGTTGTAGACAACTGAAATGCATTGAAAGGGATTGCTACTTACTTACGTCTATACTCCATTTATTACAGCTTTAAAAAAAAGAGGCTCGTAGAAGCAGGAGTGCAAAACATTTCATTTCAAAGTTAAGTTTTTTTTTTTTTAAGTAGGTATTTCTTTTAATTATATGAATTAACATAATTTGATAAACACAAAGCAAAGCTATTATTATGTACAGGTATATAAAAAAGAAAATAATCATAATGCATCAAAAAATAAGTCCGCATCGTTGTCAACGGGAAGAGTGCCCAAAAGGCTGGCAGCATTGCCACGTTGTATGGCAATGCTGATTCTTTGGCCGAAATATAGGCCAGCCCTTTGGTCACGTGAAGAGTCAACCAACCGCTTGGAAATATCTCGGAAAAGTAAGTGGGCACTCGGACCCCATGGCTCTAGAGTTTCAACCCCAAACGGCTCGAATATATAGGTTCCAGTTAAAGTTAAGTTATAAGTTTTTTAGGTAGATTTAATACAGTACTAAATACTGCGATAAACGAAGTAAAAGTATTTTTTTTAAATAATGTTCTATTTATAATAACATCTTCATCACACATTACAAACCTACAACAAAACGAATGAATGAAACAAACAATCACATGATGATTTAAATCCAATTAATATTAAAGGAAATAAAATACATTTTTGTACAATACTTTACGCAAGCGCTAGTAGCTGCGCATTATTATTGATCGATTAAATTATAAATTTTTCTCGTTTTGGATTGGCCGAAGCTTCGGCTAGTTTTATGGCCGAATCGTGATTCTTTGGCCGGAAACGAAGCATCGGTCAGTCACTACAAAAACACACATTACACAAGGCGTGGCTTAAAAATCCCTACTAACAAAGCGGCTATAATTTTAATAATATTATATCATTGCTTCTTCGCGATTTGAGCTCATCAGACCGTTACAGCATTCATTTTCTTAGTAAATATTTTGCGCAGACACCCAATCATTGTCCGCGAATATTTTCGATACGGTGTGTGCATACCTTAATAGCTTATAGAGGGTGTGGTTAAAAGAATTGTTGCGGAAAATGATATCTTGTGGAGAAATTGCAGTGTTGTATTTTATTATTGTTTTTGTTATGATAAAATACGTCTTTATTTGCATTTAATTTTGTAAATGCTTTTATTTGAAATTCCCGCAATTCTTTATACGATGTGACACTTTATAGAATTGTATATTAGCATAGTGTCCGATACTCAAAGTGCAAGCGCGTTTTTTGCATACCTACACAGACAGACATTTAATGGCACAGTTATTTATTACGAAGAAAATCTTAAAAATTAAGGGATACTTAATTATTTATCTCAAAGCAAGAAATTGTAGTAGTACTAATCGATAATTAGGAACATAATCCCAATTAAAAATTATTTTATTAAAGAGGGCTAAAGTAGCAGCTTATACATTCGCCATTTTAAATCTTAGACAAAACCTTTCGACGAATGTTTTGCACCCTTATTTGAAAACTAGCTTGCGAAACTTGCTGAACCAAATATTTAAATAATATCCTTTATGTGCCGTGTTTCTGCCAAAAAAGACATTCATTCATTCATTAATTCATTACCCGCCCACGATATTAGGTAAGTACCAATACCTACTTAATTTTCTCTTAGGATTCTTTCTGACTTCTTTGATTTTTACTTGGCTCCTTAGGCTCGTAACGTGATGTTAAATAGCTTTAAGCATGAACTGGGCTTTAAAATGCAAAAAAAAACAGTCCATCTGAAAGTTACAGAGTTACCCCCTGTATACAAACAAACAAATCAGTACCGCTTTCAACATATTTTTTTTTAGAAAAGGATAAAATTCAAAACAACAAAAAATCACTGTCTTCAAACATTAAAAAACTCTAAAATACTTTCACTAAACACCTGTTAAGATCCTTTTGAATTCGACAGGAATTCGACAGTCAATAAATGATTTTGTTACGACCACGTGTGTTCAACCCTTAACTTTCCTTTTCTAAAACATGACATGTGTCGTCACTATGATCTACCACTCAAGAAAACGGTCAATAAAATTACTTATATTCTTTAAGTGTACACACTAAGGTTTAAAATTGAATAAAATGTTATTAACAAGCAGAAAAAAAAATCGTTTGCAAGAGATGCGTTCGATTTTATTTAAATTGCTAATCGATAAAGTCATAATAGCTCTTAAAACTTTGTATTAAGGTTGAAAGTTTATCGTTGCTAATTTTAGATTATTATTCCTTTAAAATTGCAATGCAGTTGATCAGAATATTGATAGCTCTTATTTGAACGTAGTAAGGCATAAAATTGGACATGTTATAGTTTTGTTTTGTAAATGTTAATTTTGTTTTAAGATCGGAGACGGAAGTAGCCATTTTAAAATTCAATAACTTCGCTTTCAATAAATAAACGATCGACACCTTGTTACGTTTGGGCAAAGATTAAAAATGTCAGACAGACATGGCAGAAAAAGGAGGAGGGAATGAGCCTTTTTGGTTTTTGAAGACAAATTGTTGCACGGAATTAGTATGTACTATTCCATGAAGATAGAATTAGAAACTTGGCAATACATTACAGTCAGATAAAAAATAAGGTGGACCGATGACCTTGTGAAGGCCGCAGGAATCCGCTGGATGTGGGAAGCACAGAACCGGTCGAAGTGGCGAAGCTTGGGGGAGGCCTATGTCCAGCAGTGGACGTCTTTCGGCTGAAATGATGTAAAATAAGGACATTTTAAGGAACCAGTAGATTAGTGACAAACGATTTTTGATCTGTACAAACAATTACTTTAATATGTCATTCATATTTTAGAAACTAGATGAGATCGGCGTTTCCTTTCTAACTCTAAAAAGAAAGCTTAAACAAACTCTGATAAGCCTAATGTTTTTTTAAAAACTAGATCTCAATCATTTCGATATTCAAATTTTAGAAAGTTCATAATTGGCACTCTATAGTACCTAGTAATTCAATGCTTAGGAAAATCCAAGAGATCTCAGATTATGATAGATCTCAAAATGGCGCCTATCAGATGAGTGAGGCTAACAAGTGAATTTATTTATTAGTGGTCGCCCAGTGGTTGAAATTTGACCATAATTAATTTAAAATTTAATCTTTTACTAATGCATTATTACGTATATAGGTTGTAACAGAAACCATATCGCTATCCAGATAACAGCTGGTATAGAATCACTATTCATAGTTTCAGCTCAAATAAAATACTCTAAGAATTGATACCAAATTTTGGGTTTCATTTGTTTCTTAAATTCAAATCATAACAAACGTACCACGACACTACGTAGGTCAATATCACGATAAATCTCTTCCGAGTGATGTGTTTATTTCGATTTGAAAAGTTCGGTTTCTGGTATCTATGTGTATTAAAAATTCTCATAACTTCCGAACATGTAGAGATAGGATTAAAAAACCCTTTCAATATCGTTTGATATCATCCAAAGAAGCCGTGCCCTTGGTATGTATGTATATACAATACCAAGGGTGTAACGGAAAGGGTATCCTTTCCGTTACACGTTGTATAGAAATACTAGCATTCGACATTCCTTCTCCTTAAATAAACTTTAACTATGCCAAATTTCAGACTCCACCATCCTCGTAGTTTTCGTAAAAAGGTGTATCTACAGAGTTTTTTCTTCACGTATTATATCGTTTCTATCATTTATTAACTATGGTCCTAGCTTAACCATGTAGGCAAAATACATCCAAAACCCTTTTTAATTCTATTCTTTGACCCATAAAGGCGTCACCCGTCCACCCCCGACATATGTCGTGTGAACTCGTGTCGTGTCATGTCGACAACTGCCCACCACCTGTTGTCACGACGTCATTGTAAATGTTTACACTTAGTTATTGTAAACTTTATTGGTTTGTAAGTTGTTTTGATAGGTTTATTGGAGGTATGTTGAAAGGAAGGGTTCGTTTTTGAGGAGATTCAGACCATCTGGTGTGTTAAGCGATAGGTTTTTTTCTATAATAATAATATCTGCATCAGAGGCAATCTCGAAATCAAAGATTATAATTCAAACACATTGTAGGGTTCCAAATTTACACTTCCTTGTCCGTATCATCTTCATCATCATATTATAAAGATAAAGATGCATTTATTTGTATACACATGTGTAACATGGTAGGTACATAAATGTGCACATATGGATGGAAATTCGTTTAAAATTGCTGGTTCAACATGTTTTGTCATATTCGGCGTACAAAATAGTTTAAAATTATAAATGAGAATGTTTTTAATAATAGTCAAAATTCAATGAATTTCAAATACATAATCAGTCAATGCAAAAATATAGTCTAGTGTAGTATTATCTACTTAGCTTTTTCCTAACTATTTTGGGGTCGGCTGCCAGTAAAACCGGATGCTGTTTCATAGACAAGTGCTATACCTACGCGGTCAAAATGTATGAAACAGCTGATTTATTTTTTTTTATAACCGACGAAAAATTTTTGCTCTGGGGCTACAATGATATGCTGAATTCATGGTTACAATTTGCGCACTGAATAAAAACTTATCCTGTATAGAATTCAGTAGGTAGCTTAGCCATTTGGGTAGCCGTTTACTAGTCTATCATTATCTGTTTGCCTTTGTAAACACAGTAACATTCTTCGTTCTAGTTATCTACATGTATTACCACCAGGCTAACCAAACCTACAATAGTATATTTTATATCGAGGGACTAAACGAAGCCATAATATACCAGAGGTGGTTCCGCTCGGGAGTCAATGAAACCGAGGGTATATTAAGTTGGCGTTTAGTCTCGAGGTGCAAACGAGAAAAATAGTCAATTATAGTACAAAAACACTTCATAAATATTACATAATAAAATAAAAATCACAATATCTATTATATCTTTTGCTCTTTGCTCAACGTCAAACTCTTCACCAAGGAACATATTTATACCACAACTGTCACTGGACATTCTTAATAAATTTATTTAAAACCAAAAAAATGTACACTTGAGAAAAATTCTGAAATGTTCGCGGTCAGTTTTTTCTTCTAAACCAGTCACAGATTAACAATTTAAAACACATGGCGCCACCTTGGCAAAAAGCATTGGCACTAAAACTCTCAACATTTTCGCAATGAAGATGGTCCACACTCCACAGATAATAGTATATTTACTGGCTGTTTGAGTTTGTCTATGTCACATGAAGGAAATTAAAAAACTAATTACTTTTCACTCCCTAGAGACTAAAGTGGTCACTTTAGTCCCGCTTCGTAGGGCTATATTGGCGTACTTTTAGAGCATGAGAAGTGAAAATAAATAAATTAAACAATCAAAGAACTAAACACAAAATATCTTATTCCCACATAGATTTACACCCACCCTGTTCTACCCCACATACCGGGTAGCACCCGGGTATTTGTGAAGCAAATTTTTAGTGACGCTCGGAAATCCGTCGCCAAGCTAACTATTCTCTCGAGCCGGATAACCGGTGTAAATCTTACATTAGACGGTACTGCTGCAGGCGGGTATGGAATTTAGATTGGTGACTTTTTGGCTGAGTTATTTCAAGGTGATTTCTTGAAGATTTTTTAAATTTGTTGTATAATAACCCTAATTTTTCTCTCATCTTGTAGCTTGCTGTAATGATTACTATATACATATAATATACTAGCATTTCGCCCGCAACTTCGCCCGCGTGAAATGTTGGCCCCTGACCTACCACGTCGCATCCCATCGCCCGCACGCACTCACTTTTTTTATTTCTGCTTATGATGTAAAATAGCCTATGACCTTCCTCAAGAATTGGGCTATCAAATGTAAAAAGATTTTTCCCAATCCGACTGGTAGTTCCAGAGATTACCCCCTACATACAAACTTACAAACAAATACCTCTTTATAATACATTTTAGTATAGATACATATTTAGACGTGCTACTTATAGTCAACCATTTATGTCGGAGATCGGAACTGTTTCTCGTAACCTAACCAGGAGAACAGTACGGCACCCACTAACTAGATTAAGAAAACTATGCTTGTGCTCTATATTATATTACCTTGCTAAGTAATCAGTCAAAATAACTGATCTTTATGACAAACCACATCACCATAACCATAGACCATTATTTCATTTTATTTATTAAACACTACATTGTAGGTACCTACACCATATAAATGAAAAAACAGGACGTCCAAAAATAAACTATCTAAGAAGTACTAAGTGAAAAATAACTTTAATTTCGAAAGTCAGTGTCTTTAGATCTGTATTTTAGTTTTTAGCCACCGACTTCCGAAATTAAATATATTTTATTTATTTATTTAAAAAAGCTACCGTCAAAACTATCCAAGTAAAGTTAATAAAATCAGGGATTTTTTTTATCAATCCACAATTACCGGAGATATCGCGGTACATTCGTACAACCTCCTCCTGTGTGAAGTCGGTTAAAAAAGACATAATTAAAATCTGTATAAATAAGGTGATGAATACAACCTTTGGATGTGTCACCGTATGATTGTGAATACCGTTAGTTTATAATCTAAATCGCGAGATTATAAACTGTCGATAAATTGTGAACTGCACCATACTGCTTACCGACCGAATAGGTTAGGTTAGAATTGCGACCAACCGCGAGCGAGCCGAGCGAGCGGAGCGGGCGCGGCGGTGCCGTGGCATCGGCCGGCGAGCGCTACTTCCAAGTTAGTGGCAGTTACTTGACTATTTAGTAATAGCGCAAGGTACTCTCCGTCTTGATACTAGTTCACAATTTGATACTATATGAGGATATGTGTGTTTTCATAAGTAAAAACGTTTACATTCGCAGACTTATTAAGCTAGATCTGCACTTTAGCCATGTTTAAATATACTTCTATGAATGAAAAGTATCCTATGCCCATCTTCTGATAAAACACTGCCATTGTAGGACTTTCCAGAAAAATGGCCACAACACCAAAAGTCTTTCCACAAACTCGTCTCAAGATTATATAGGTAGTAAAGATATCACTTTACTTTTATCTAAACTCAAATGATCTAAGAACTTAAGAGATCGTGTTCAGTCGTCAATTTATTGTAGGCGTCTTAAGTTTTTGTAAGATGAAAACAAAGTTCTAAGCTTTCGTTAAGTTTCTAACTTTCGTCACGTATTTTAAAACGTTCACTGTTTTTTTAATGTTTTTTGTGATTTATTTAGATAATAAATTATCTTTCTGGGACGTTAATGGTTAATGAAAGAAGTTTGGATGTTTGTTACTCAATCACGCAGAAACAGCTGAAAGGATTTGGATGAAATTTGGCACACATATAGTTTATAACCTGTATTAACATATAGCATACTTTTTGTCTCCACCATTTTTGGACCTCCACGCTAGCAAAGCCACTGGCAAAAGCATTTTTTTTTATAATTACCCATTTTAAATGTATAATTTATTTGGCTTTCTTTCTTTTTTTTATATTCACATATTACACTAAAATCCTTAACAGTCTGTAGGTGTACAACACGCGACAGGAAGGCGACAATAATTCGCGGAGTGTTTTCGCGAATTCTTACCGCGCCGGTATACCGCAAGCTTCCGTTACATACCGCTACATACCGCTGGCGTTTATCTACCGCTGCGGCTTATCTGATTATGTTAGTTCTTTACTTTTAATGTGTTACAGTTGAAGATATTCGGGTGAATGTATTTTGGTAGGCACTAGGAAATAGGGCCTATTTTTAAGTAAGCCAAGAAAAATTACTACGTTGTTAGGAATCGGTTTGGCCTGAAAAAAAGGAATTTCAGTTTTATTATGTTTCATAACGTGGACGTTGAGAGGGAACGAAGGGCGTTGGCTGTCCATGGGAACATGCTAGCTCGCAGGTTTAAATGGTGCCCAAACGAGGTAAAGTGCACAATGTTCAGGGCATACTGCTGTACTTAGCGGACACTCAATGCCCTTCGAATACAATATAATAATGCTCTTAGGATGTTGTTGGGGCTTCCGAGATGCTTTAGTGCGTCTGGCAGGTTTATGGAGGCTCGGATTGATGGCTTTCATGCCATCATGAGAAAGCGAGCAGCCTCCATATTGCACCGTATCCGAGCAAGCTTCAACAGCATTCTGAAAGTAATAGCAGATCGGTTAGACGGCCCTTTTATTAGACACCGGATTGCACTCCACGTGTCTAATTGATTTCGTGTATTTGTATTGTATTGTAATGTTACTAACTTAGCTCTTAACTACTTAATAACACAAAAACGTATGTCTGATTCATCCGAAATAAATGATTACATATCTATCTTCTACATAAATAAAAAGAAAAGTGCTGACTGACTGACTCATCAACGGCCAGCCTAAACCCTTGGACTTAGAAAGCTGAAATTTTTCACAGAGGTTCCCTTTATAATTTAGACAAGGAACAAGGAAGGATTTTTCGAAATTCAACCCCTAAGGGAGTTAAATAGGGGATGAAAGTTCCGCGCGGGCGAAGCTGCTGGCAAAAGTTAGTATAACATATACATGACATTCTTACATCAGATCTCCTTATCTGTAATGGTTGCAACGTCTCTAAAACTCTCTAAAAGGATTCAAGAGTACAGAGATGAAGTTGAATATATCTCTTCACTGGTTTTCATCACTCCGTTTCAGCCTAACCCTCGCTGACCTCTGTCAGCAACCCAAGGCCACAGGTTTTAAGTTTTAAATTAAAAGGCCTCCAGATTTCATTTATTGAGGCAGCCACAGGCAAGTCCGGTTAAGGCGGAGATTTCTTGAAAACGCTCAAAAAGGTGGTTTTTTAAACCAGTGTATCTCTTTAACCGTAAATTATTTTGAAAGCAAAAAATATACGATATTTTCAAGTCTTTTTTGCATACAGTGATCGAACTCAAAATATAATTAAACATACTTTAATGCATAAAAAAAATCGTCAAAGTAACCTCTTAATTATTTTTAAAACCAGTTTATCCTTCAATAACAATTATTGTTATAATTAAAAATATACCTTATAATTCCAAATGCCAAATTGCATCCAGTAATGGATTATTAAACAGTTACTATCTAATTTTATACGATTTTATTTGCATTTTTACGACAATGCTTGCTCATTTATTATTCGAATTTATTATAACAGATTTTAACCCGTATCGCATTGCAATAATAATTATTATCGCTTATAACGACAATATTTAAAGTTACCAGGTCCTTAAGCAGCCGACAACCACCAAGGTTGACCTGAGAGATATCATTCCCAAAAGAAAAATCACTGGTTCAGTACCACACCAAGCACTACCGTGGTGACCTACTTCACTTTTTCTGTTTCCCGCCATTCCTAGTGACTGACAAACGACATTAGTGACAGCAGTTACCTCCTCTTGGGTAAATGTGACAGTGTTTACATTTCTATTAAATAGATAGGTACTCTACACTCTCCTTATTTGAACTCCATTGCATCATGTCGAAGGCATTCAAAAATGAAGTGTAAAAAGTCCCACGGTACCAGTATATATCACTGAAAACCGGAAAAAGACATGGAAGCTGACAGTAGACGAAATTCCCAAAGAACTTTTTTATTTTCTCAGACATACTCAAACGCAAAGAGATAATACTAGTACACACTATTGAACACTAAAAACCGGAAAGCAGCCATGGAAGCTGATGCCAGACGAAATTCACAAGGAAATTAAATCCCCAGACCAGACAGAAACCTTTACAAAGAGACACAAAGTAAAACTACAAAAAAAACATCGCATTTTTCTGATTGAAAAAAAGATTATCGCCTTTCATTTATTTAACAATGCACATTCTGCAATTCCGGTCCCAAATCCTTTTACTATTTAAATATACGTGACCGGACAATATGCAAGTACGGAACATCTGCCTGACCTTTCACCTTTAAAAGGACAATAGATCCGTAAGAAGGGGTCAGTTGTTGGTCAAAACCGGAATTGACCCTCCGAAATTAAATAGTGGTAGCTAAAAACTGCAATTATTGACTATGGTCATTGAAAGGGTTGATTGTAAGCTAGATTTTTTTTTTTGGATAACGTATCAAAGATTCAATGAATATTGTCTAAGATAGCGAAACAGTTCGATGCCAGTCTTTTTTCACGACTCCAGACGGCCCGTATGAATGATGTCCAAAGTTAAAGTAACTGTTCTGCGGGTATTTTTTTAAAATTTAAAATGAAGTTAACTCCCTTGTTGGTTTAGTGGTCGTAAGCGCAACTGCTAAGCATGAGGAGGTCCTGGGTTCGAGTCCCAGGTCGGCCAAAGTGTTACTTAGACATAACTGGCAAAATGTTAGTGTACTATTGGTACACTTCTGCCCAACCCTTCGAAGAATTATGAAGTATACGCTATTATAAATACTTAAATATTTTATCCAAATAAAGAAATATTCAAGAAAAAAAAAAACGATTAGTTGTTGAAAATCTAGACGGCACGTTTGGCGCAGTGGTTAAGCGATTGACTGCTGCGTTGCGTGTCGCGGGTTCGATTCCCGCACGGAACAAATATTTGTATGACCTACAAGTACTTGTTCCGGGTCTGGCTGTTTGTGTATGTGATTTTAAATGTTTGTAAACGCACCCATAATACAGGAGAAATTCCAAGTGTGGGGCAACGTTTAAAAAAAAAGTACCTATCAATACTTTTCTCTTATTTTATGTTTTGATATTTTCATCCTTACCATGGTATAAATAATAGTCATTAGCAACGGTCATACAAAAACTGAAGAACTTGTGTTCCTGCTTAAACACGTAATCGAGCAGCAATTTTTGTCCCTTCCAATGTATTCATTTTTGGTTCTCCAACTCCTTTGCTGTAGGTACACCTTGCCTATTTTACCAAACGTGACCAACGACATGCAAAATACGAAACATCTGCCCGTGCTTTTTTATTTTAAAGGACAATAGAAACGTGAGAAGGCGTCAGTAGTTGGTCAGAACCGGTATTGACCCACGGCTAGCCGAAATTGCTAATAAAAATTATGTGCAACTCACTACGCATTGTAGGTACACTGTTTGTTTACAACTGTAAATTTTGATTTGTTGTTAAAAATTCTTTGAATAACAATAAAATAAAAGTATCCAATTGAGATTTTGCGGGGTTTTCCTCGATCAATAAGGTTCTAGATGTTTGAATTCTACATGTAGCTGAAACTTTCGGTATCATTTTTATTTCAGTTCTCATTGGCCATTCAATATTTATCAAGGCTCCAAGGATCTTAATGATTAAATTCCATGACAATTGTCTTTGCCCATGTTAAGAGAGCCTTGTCATCAATTCCAGCAGATTTTGAATCAACAGTGAGCTAGCCAAGCCATGCATCTTGCAATTGATAAATTCGTACTTTACTTTTAACATAACTTACCTATGCACAGTCGGGTAACAGCAGTTTTAGCAGAATGATAATACAATCCTTTGCCATTATTTTAAAAAACGTGGCCGGACAATATGCAAGTACGAAACATCTGCCTGACCTTTCACCTCAAGGGACAATAGATCCGTAAGAAGGGGTCACTCGCTGGTCAAAACCGGATCTGAGCGGTGGGTTCCGCTTCGAACCGGTTCTAACTGCCCGCGGTGGTAGCATATTGTTAGGGAGCATTTGGGTCAGTATGGATTAGGTGATTTGTTTCTAAGAATGGGTTTAACGAAGCTATTTTAAGTGGTTTTGGATTTTTATGATGTTAGTGTTTCATAGTTGTTAGTTGCATAACTGTACTTTCTAAAGCATTGTTATTGCCAACATTAATTTGAGTTGTTTAGGATTAGAGACATAAAAATAAAAATGCGCGGTTTGAGGCCCTATTAATGAGAGAATTACATGGAGAGAGATCGTGATCGAGAGTAAATCAGCGATTGGATACAGTTCACCTTGACCACGACCGCTATGTCAAGAGCCGAGCGAAGAAAATGAGTAGGATTACAGAAATAATATTATTAAAGTATTTCTTCTTCATTAATTGTAAACATAGGAGCTCAATTATTTGAATACATAACATCACGCCTTGTAAAGAAATTTAGATTTAAAGAACTTTTTACTGGGCGTACCTACTCGATAATCAAAAAATATTATGATCATTAACTGTAGTAGTTTCTTAAGAGACATTTTCTGTCTTCAACCTAACAACGTTAAGTGCCAATTCACCGAACTTTATACATTTCTTTTTCTTGGCTTTGAGTACTAGGTCATTTCCCGTAAACCAATCCGTAACCATTGAGAGTGCACTGTTTACGTCGTCAAAATCTGGTACATTCCTGTCTACTTTAAAAATAAAAGAAGTATCATCTTCATCTTCATCAGTACAACATCACAAATACCCTTTATATAGAATGACAAGTCATTGATAAAAACTAAAAACAAGAATGGGCCGAGTATTGAGCCTTGAGGCATGCCTAACTGAACTGGTAGCCTGGAAGATTTTACACCATTAGTTTCTACACATTGGAACCTACGATGTAAATAAGAATTTATAGCCTCATATTTACTAAATATTATATCCTTTAGAGCATATTCTCTAACAAACAATTCATCCTGAAGGTGCTGATTGTCAGTATCGTACAAGGTATTACATAATTGCAATTCACTATAAAATTTCTTCAATTGTTGTATTTTATTTTTCCTTAGTTTTGTGTTTAGTTTGTTAACTTTTTTGCATTTTACTGATTTCTGATATTTTCTAATTAGTCTGTTAATTTTAATATATATTTTTTTAACTTATTGTGACTATTAAACAATCTGATTTTAGTTATGGTATCATCAGTCAAGTCTATTGTTACAATTGGCTCAACATACTCGTATGTGGGTACAGATCCGCTACCAACCAACTCATCATAGAGACTGCTGGTGATCGCAGACTCTTCCCTGGGCCTGAGAGATTCCTTATGGGTGATTGTGTTGTGGGCCCTGCTTAATTCCAGGTCCAGTTCAGATTTCCGTCTCAGAGGCAGTTTGTGTGTGTCAGTACAATGTTGTAAATTTGATACAAGTTGACGGAGGTGTTGATGCTGGTCAAGTATGTCCATAAGGTAAATAATATTATAAACATGCTTACTAAAAATCCAGTAGAACCTAGACATAAGAAGCAATCTTTTTCAAAGCGTGCTAAAGAGGCAGTTATCTGTTATCTGAATACGTTTGAAATATACGTAAACTTTACGTATATCAATCAGCTATCATACTTTTAGAAACATCAAACCTTAACACAGTCAAACTTTCTCTTTTAACGTCAAAAACTCCTGACAACCCTACACAACTGTCCAGCCAGCATTGAATAGAAACTATTGATTATCAACAATAACAAATAAAAAGTTCACAACAAAAGCCCGGACATATGGACAACGGTCGAAAAGACCGTACGTTTTTTGTACAGACACGTTGTATCAAAATAAACAGGTCGACTGGAGTGACCATATGCCGCGGAAGGGTTAAAACATCTTTAGTCACGCCTTATCTATTGATTTGTTATTGATGGGTTAACTTTATTGGTACAAAAAAAAATAAAGTGGATGTTGGGTCTAGAAGCGGATGGTAAGTGAAATTGATCAGTCAGGTATCAATTTGTTAATCGGTTTTGGTTTTTGTAGAACGTTAAGGGTTTCTTATTGATATGAGCTTTTTGAGAAAGCAAAATTCTAAAAGGCACTGATTAAAAGGACCAGGTGTAGCTACTGAAAATCAAATCAAATCATTTATTTGCTTGAACATGAGGTGATAAAGATGAAGTTGGACGATTAAAAATTAGACATTGTAGCGAGATTGATAGGTCGTCGGGAGTGGGTTTAAGTTGATGTATGTTATATAATAGTAATAGCCATTTATTCAGACCATTTGAAACTTAAGCTATAATAACAAAGCTAAAAAAATATGCATATTATTAAGACCGGCTGCCTTTGTCTGTGTGCTCTTTGGCAAAGATCTTCTCCAGTTTCTTCTACTTTTTTCCTATGGACTGCTATTTTGACTCCATAGTTTATTTACTGTGGTTTTCAGGTCGTCGGTCCAGCAGTTTCTCTGACTTCCACTACGTCGTTTGCCATCTCTCGGGTACCAGACTGTTACCCTTTTGTTCTATTTGTCTGCCTCTCTGAGGGTGTGACCAAAGTATGTTACAGATATTCTGTAAAGTCGAAGTGAAAATCTTAAGTTCGTAATTTTATATTCTTTGAGTTCAACAAAAGTTCCTAACACCATGTCCTACTTTAATACATAACACATACCTACGTAATCTGCCTGTATTGTTCCCATTGCTATTCCACAGGCCTCCTCAGGGCCTGATTAACCCTTAGGCTAATTAGGCTGCAGCCTAGGGCGCGAGGATCGGGGGGGCGCGCTGAAATCGTGTCTTCGCATGCACTAATCTAGCATCATTCATTGCATCTACCCTACATATTTCAACTAGACCGGGACAAAACACTAAAACTAAATGCGCTTGAGAGTCCCTGATTTTAACAATAAATTTTGAAATATTAAAAAGTGCGCCTTAAACAAACACTGACTTGTTACTCGAATCGGTCGGTGGTCGAGCTTTCTTGGCTGTATTGAGTTTATATCTAAATTTGATCCTTTCATGGCTGAACATTTGGTGAGATTTGGACAAAAAGGCAGAGGTACTCCACGATGGAGTACCTCTGCCTTTTTTTTGTCATCCCGAATTTATTTTACTTCTCTCTGACGAAGTTCGACTTTAGATCATAGGAGAAATAAAAAAAGCAAAATATTATTCGATTAGCATTGATTCTACTCCAGATATGTCACACACCGATCGGTTGACATTTATAGTTCGTTATATTTTGCCTGGCGGCGAACCTGTCGAACGTTTTGTCACATTTTTACCCAATTGCGGTCATAAAGGTGAAGACATGGAGAAGGCTGTACTTGCGACAGTTGATAAAACTTTGGAACTTGATATTAAAGACTATCGTGGCCAAAGTTATGATAATATTAGCAATATGTCCGGTCAATACAAAGGTCTTCAGTCAAGAATTTACTGTAAATCCATTGGGCACTTTTGTTCCTTGTGCAGCTCATTCTCTACAACTCGTGGGATCGGCTGCCGCGGAAAGTAGTGACGAGTCAGCTGATTTTTTTACACTCTAACCACAACTATACAATTTTTCTGGATCTACAAGCAGATGGCAAATTTTGTTATCCAAATTGGATGAAAAATCGACGGTATTAGAAAATCTATCGAAAACTCGATGGAGTGCGCGAGCAGATGCAAGCAAAGCCTTATCGTCCACAAGCGCCCAATACCTCCTATCTGACTCCGGGTGGATTTTACATAGTAGAGGATCCCAAGTAAGAACGACATTCACCTCCTCTACTATGTAAAATCCACCCAGAGTCAGATAGGAGGTAATGGGCGCTTGTGGACGATAAGGCTACTCACTTACTACTTTTTAGGCCGTCCGTAACACACCTGGCGGGGGCGCGTCCTCATAATTAGCCTAGGGCGGTCAGAACTCTTGATCAGTCGCTGGGCCTCCTCTCGATAGAGAGAGATGACCAGCATTCACCACAAGGGCCCAGTGAGGGTTGGCAGTGTTATCACATGTCTTCAAATTTAACTACCTTAATAGGCGCGCAAATATCTTTTATACTAAAAATATACACCTACTTAATTAAGGAGGTAGGCAGAAAATAGAGAGCGCCACTAGCTCCGATCATTCTACACTGAGTCTGAGAGATTACCTATGTACAAGATGGCGCAAAATTAATCATCCAATTTTGTTTTTGAATAACTTTTTTACTACATAAAAAAAAAAAAATTTTGAGTGATGGAAATCTTTATTTGGACCTTTACGTGGAAAAGATACTATCCGTCAAGTGAGCTGCCGCCAGTGTTGATACACATTTGTGCCCGTTTTAACCCATTTTCCATGACTTTCCGCTAGATTTTCGGTGATAACTGTTCGTATTCCTGTCGAATATTATCCTTAAGGGCTGCGGTTGTCTGAGGCTTGTTGGCATAAACCCGCGACTTCAAGTAGCCCCAAAGAAGTCTGGGATGGTTAAATCGAGCGATCTTGCTGGCCATGACAAATCGCCAAAACGGGAGATTACGGGACCAGGAAACACTTCCTTCACAATATCCATTCTGGCTTGTGCTCTTGCGGAGTATGACGCTCCATTACTTGTCTGTTTTATACTGCAGCTGTCTAGTTCACAAATGTCAAATATGATTGACGTACGACGCCATTTGCAAAAATTATAACATCTTCCGAAGGTGATTAATTTTGCGCCATTTTGTATTTATCAAGATTGTCATGACCCAAAGACTATGAAACGTTGAGTTAAAATAGCGAATGGGTACCTATTTGTATAAAAACCAACAAAAATCTTATAAATATTTTATCTTCGATGATTTTTGTTCTAAATTCTCTTACTGTACAAAAAATTGTACAGTGGTCATTAAATCTAGCAGCCGATCAGATATCAATTTGGTAATCGTTCTGGTTTTTGCAGAATGTTCAAATTTTGTAAACACGGATGTCGAACCCGTCTAAGGACCTGTAAGTAACTTACAGCATACGAAAGATGGCGTAGAGGTAATATCTATACATATTCGAAATTAAAGTCTTGCTGCTGAAGCAAGGAGAGTTTGCGATATCTATTAGGTACCCATCCACGAACCGACCGCAGTAAGCGTAGCTTAACTTTTAATCGACGATCGTGTTTTTGATCGTTATCTGTGCTAATTTGTGTAGATTCTAATTTAATCAGTACAATACTTGTCCTTGTGTTCACCGCCAGTAAAGTTCCATTGGTACCGAGACAAATAACATTTTTGCAACCTCGTAACATTAAAGACTGAAATAAAATGGTGATATAAAACGAAGGCGGCATTGGTCCCCGTAATGTAAATCATAACATCGTAACCGCCTGGTTTAGACGAATTTATAACAGACGGGACGTGCACGATACTGCAACGATCATGTATAAGAAAAAGGAATGAAATTATACAAATAAATACAAAATAAAAGGACACTTAGGCGTCGAAGTACTCCTCCGCATCTCTCTCATCCGGAAACGTGCCCAAAAGTCAGGCTGCATTGCCAGGTTGAATGGCAATGCTAATGCTTTGGGCAAAGAACGACCCAGCCCTCTGGTCACGTGAGGTGTCGACCAGTCGGCGAGAAATTTTCCAAAAAAGGAGACACTTCTTAGGATTGAAATCTTTCATCGTCCTTTACTAAAAATGTCAAATCAGTAAAAATAATTTCTGGTAGACAGACAGGAAATTAATCTATGAATTCTGATGAAATTGCTATTACCAACTATTTATGTGTTTGTCACCAATGTTTTCGTATAGGAGATATCACAAAAACTTAAAGTTAACCTAGTGGCGCTACTAAAGCAAAACTCTTCAAACAAAATAGTGTTTTCAATTCTTAGAATATAAAATTGCGAACTTAAGATCTTCACATCAATTTAGATAGTATAGGAAGTCTGTTATATATATTGGTTACACCCTCAAAGGCACAGAGAAATGGAGACGAGATAGAGGAAGGCAACGCTATGGATTCGAATAGCAGTCAATAGAAAAATTTCGAAAAGGCCTTTGCCAATGAGCACACAGACAAAGACAGCCGGTGTTAATAATATGTATATATTTTTAGCTTTATTATTATAGCATAAGTTTCAAATGGTCTGAATTTTGGCTATTACTATTATATAAGATACATTATCTTAAACCCACTCCCGACAACTTATCAATCTCGCTACAATGTGTTATTTTAAATCGTCCAACTTCGTCTATCAGTTTCTTTTGTTTTCATTGTAACTATATCCACCCTTTGCCTACAGTACCGTTGAGATAGTTTCCATTCCCTCATTCAATAAAGTACAATCTATGTAAATAAAAATTAATTTCCGCATATATGAAAGATTATCACTTGAAATAGCTCGATCTCAAGACAAAAAAATTGGATATATTGTGTCTGATTTTTGTTGTTGTTTGTAATTATCGGGTCCATTACTAAAATAGCTGATGTTATGCTGCCACGCTTAAGTGGAGTTAGGCTGGACACATCTGCCGTATGTCAGAAAATCAATGGGCCAAACTTACGACCCAGTGGGTCCCACATAATGGCAAACGACATCGCGGCAGGCCCATATTGAGATGGCGGGATGAGCTAGACTTTTTTAATAAAGATTGGTCCTTGGCAGCTCTAGACAGAGAGAGGTGGTAAGACAGTAGAGGCTTTTAGTGGGACAGTAATGGCTAATAATTTTTATTAAAATACTGTAAGGACAAAGTTTGTATCAAAGAATGTTGTGGCTAAATGAATCCCTTCTCAACAAACTGACTGACAGACAAAGTACAGCCAAAAACACTGGAGATAGAAACATGAAAATCACCTGCGCGACGCCAGGCACGAACAACTAGTCTAAAAATAAAGAACGAACTTCAGTATCGTAGCGGTATATAAAATTGCTATCTAACGGGACAATCGATGAAAAACCGCCATCTTTCGGTTGATTGAAATTTTATAGAGCATTCGCGTGATGGCCGCTTTGCCGTGTCGCGAAATGAACAGGGACGGACTAAAAATGTAGGTGGGAAGAAAAATTTTCGTTGTAACAATTTATAGTCATATACCTACCTATTGAAAAATAAGGAGAATGTAAGGATCGTAGCCGGTGGAGTTCTGTATTTCTGCTTAACCCCATAGGAAAAGGCGTGAGTTGGTGTATGTCTGCATATTGAAATTAAATGGTGGTATTCGGATACATTCTATTGAGTTTATCTTATCATCAAACATAATTAAAAAAAACTCTGTTCTTGTTTGTCTGTGTGACCGCTAAGATCATAACTTAGATATAGAAAAAAAATCTCGATGTTTTGACAATGTCCCTATTGCACCCGTGCGCGGTAATGTCGTATCGCTAGTACTTGAAATAAGCCTTGAAAGGCTTATGTTACTACTAAGTTAGTAAATATTTTTGTCAAATCTTTGCGTTGAATCCTCATTCTGTGTATTTTTTATTTTGCTATAAAATAATTAATTTTACAAAAGTTCCACTTTCAAGTAAGTTAAAACAGTAATGATTATTATCTATAGACAAACTTAAAAACTTGAAAAATGTATTTTCTAAAATAAGGTGCATAGAACTAAGCCGTACCACCGAGTCCAGCTCTGTCTCCGTTTGAAAATACGCAAGGGCATAAGTTACGCCGATGTAGAGCGTTTCATATAAATTGTTTATAATGCACGCCAATAATGACTGGCTGGCGGTAGGCACAACTGCGCAGTTCCGACGGCACGCTCCATTTTTATAAATAGATGTTCTATTGAATTACCTACTTTCTCCAAAGATTTATACTATGGTTCAATACGAATACACCTAATGTTTTGTTGGTATGGAAAGTAAAGAGTGACAGTGAATTGTATTTTATTTTTTTACTGCTGAACAGGCCTGCTCTTGACCTCGATCACGCCTGATGGAGAGCGATTGATGAGGTCTATAGATGGAACGAGCGTGCCCAGAAAATGCTGTTCACTCTTGCTTTGTAGGTTGACGGTTTAAATATGTTGAATCTGCTGGTGAAAAGGGAGGTCACTCAGTAATGTAGCACGCCTTCTTCCATGCTTTCTTTGTTAATGGTGAATTAAATTTTATGAAGATTAGTCAAGTAAAATTTTAACCACACCTACATTTCACCAGTTATCTAGGCTCTGCCCTACCTTTCAGGGAAAACTGGCTTGGTGTTATATTATTAGTTAAGTGTTCGAACATTATTTTTAACCGACTTCAAAAAAGGAGGAGGTTCTATGTTCGCCTGTAGGTATGATTTTTTTTTATGTATGTACACCGATTTCTCTCCCATTTGTGGACCGATTCTCAACATTTTTGTTTATTTGAAAAAGTATACTCCTGAGGTGGTCTCATTGGCACCAAGTCAGGATCTGATGATGGAATCCCAGGGAAATCGAGGGCAACCCTCAAATGTTATAAGTATTAACAATGATTTTCATATATTTTCTAAAGTTATTGAGACATTTGCGTATAACTCTTTAACGGTTAGGAATGGTAGGATGTTCGGGCATAATTCCGTCACAAATAGACTTATTTGCAAAATTCTTTTGGTTCGAAAGGGGTTTATTCCGGAATGGTCTCATTAAAATTCCCTATAGATCTGATTATGCGTTTCGGAAACAGACAACGGAACTCTTCAAAAAATGATAGCAAACAAACCGCGATTGCTGCTATGGCATAAATATGCATTTTTTTGACCCCAAGGATGATGAAATTTCGAATTGTGTGGGGTAGGTACTATAATTAAAAAGTGAAAAATAAAAAACTTAAAAAAACAACCAACTTCCAAAAAAACACTACAAAGTGAAAAATAAGTTTGATTTCGGAAGGCGGTGACAAAAAATTAAAATACATATCCAGGTCACCGACTTAAAGTTGACGCAAGCATTGGGTACTTAAATGTAATGATATTTATATTATTTCAAGTATAGTATATCTTCATTGTTCCTATAAATTATTTGCGTCAAAAATAAAGAGTCAAACAAATGAATTGCTCCACCACATCATTATTTTTAAATTCCTCTTTAAACTAATAAATAATCAAAATTATGACTTCCGAAATTCCTAAACACGAATTCCCTAATATGCAAATACAATACTTTTGTCATAAAACCGGTATAGCAGCAGCTGCCCAACACTTTCGAAACTTAAAACTTTAAGGAAGGGTCAGCGAAAACCAGATTTTTACCTTTACAAAAATAGACAATGGGTCCTAGAATTGACCCTTGGGGGACACCGGTCAGTTTTGCATTTTATTTAAAGCTGGTTAGGTAAGTTAAGGGTTATTTTTCATAGTGTTATTATTAACTTTATAAATGTCCAGTTAGTGGATGGTCAGTTCGTTTTTGGTGTTGAAGAGTGATGGTTAGGCCGTAGTCCAGCTTGTCAAAAGTTTCAGTAAAAGTCGAAATTATGCGAGCCGGGTGTAAAGTGATCGTGATTTTTTAGCTTTGTTTAATGTTTAATAGTTGGTGATGTAAAATAGTTAAAATGTAATGAATAGATAACTTCACGGTTTCCTAATATAGTTTCAGTGTTATCTTTATAACGTTTACTTACTTCAAAATTGAAAATGATTAGGAGTGCCGTTATTCCGTTTTTTCAAATTAATAATATAATTAAAACATGTAATGAAAATCTACTTAGTGTCGATTTCTTCATTTCTACTTGAATAGTCAAAGTGAAAAGATAGAAGATTTGAAGATTATTTAAACACTATCATATCCAACCGAGGTAGTCTCCGAAGATATTATGTAAAAAACTCAAGTATAATTGGTAACGTAAGGAAAAATACACAAACATTAGTACGTGTCTCTTATTCCCCAGAAACGAGTAAAGGCTTCATTATTTTTAAATAAGCTTGTACAACACGTGCAAAATATACTTTTCCCACGCGTTAAAAGGTTAAAAACATCGTTTGGTGAACAAAAAACGGGGTTTTTCCTCCATCATGAAAAAGTCTCACAATTATCGCCTCCCCGTTTTGCTCGGCAAATAGAATTAGGCGTGAATTAAATTAGCCCGGAATTAACAAGGATAATACCCGGTTCTCTTCACTTTTTTCCTTATTTTTACGCCTTTTGAACGTTTTTTTTTTGTGACACGTCCCTCTTCGGCGGTGACGCGGGAAATTCAGCCAATTTCGAAAGACAAACGGTTTTCGTTTTTCCTTTTATTTTCCCAAATTCTTTCTTTTTTGTTACGTTTATTAGATAAAGGATAATGTGACGTTTCACTTCTGTTACACGTTCTATAAAATTAGGATTGACATTTGCATTTAATTTATAAAAATGACATATTTGTAAGCTACCTTTTATATGTACTACTTTCTTGGAAGTTTTGTGTGCTGTTTTTCCAACCAAAGTCCGCAAACTACGAATATAAAACATCTTTGCTTCCTTCATTATTTAATAAGTTCTCTGTGAGTCATTTAAATTACTGTTTTCTCTCCGTTCATAATCTTCTTGAATTTCACTAAGCATGCACTGAGTTTACGAAATAAATATCGTAGAATTTCGGTTTTATATTATGTATTCTTTCTACATACGTACCTACGTCATTAGTGAGAAGGTTATTAACTTTTAAATTGCAATAAAACTTCTTCAAAGTAGTAATTATAAGGGTTATTCGTTTTGAACATTCTTAGGGTAGAAATACGTAGATATAAAGTTAATGGAAAGAACTAAATGCATGCCTAGATATTATCGTTCAGGTAAATGTACTATTTATTTTTGCTGGTGTTACTAGTAAGGACTAAGGTACTCATAAAATTGTAGACTACTTAAAAACAGTTAAAATGCACATAAAATAGCGTACATAAGTAAATTATTTCGTTGAATTTTTGGTTTTCATACATTTTATTGATGGACCTGGATGAGGTGATTCTAAAACAATGTTTCGGAGGATTTTTCACGAGATTTTTTTCGTTTACGTCTGATATTGTTTCCAGTGATTTTATATCTACGCTTGCAGGGGTTTAAGAAAAGGGGTCTTTAAAATGTCAAAAGAAGGAACGAATTTCCCCAAGGGTGCTTCCCCACCCCCTTAATTATATCTTTTAATGTAATGTCTGAGTGCATTTTTACACCCCCCTTTGTACATAATGCTACGTACAAAGGGGACTAACTTAAGGGTATTTTTAAGGGGATGGGTATTAGTGATTTTTATTGATTTTCGTAGACAAGCTTCTAGTTTTAGAAAACGTAACACGCCAAGTTTTATTCAATAAAAAAAAAGTTAAGGGAGAAAATAAAAAAAACTTAAATTCCGATGTGGGTATTATTCTTTGTGTATTTCCTAATTTCTTTTGGCGACATTTTTGAAAAATTAAATTAAATAATAATTCTACTAATATTATAAACGCGAAAGTTTGTAAGTATGGATGGATGGATGTTTGTTACTCTTTCACGCAAAAACGACTGGATGGATTTGGATGAAATTTGGCACACAGATAGATTATAGCCTAGATTAACACATAAGATACTTTTTATCCAGGTAGTATGTTCCCGCGGGATAATTTCCGACTTTCACGCGGACGAAGCCGCGTGCGGAAGCTAGTCATGAAATAAAATCGTTCATTAGCGTCAAATGCACGTCAAACCATATTACAATCTAAGTTCCACTTTCAAATTCCCGTAAGGAGACAGAATAATCTAAGCATTTTACAAAAGTCCGTAGGGCCGTGGGCCTGTGTTCTCATAAATTGCTCGTATATGTATTTCAATTGGCATTTCATTGAATTTGATTACCATATTGTGTTCACCTTTCGTGTTCAGTAGTGGATGTCTAATAAGCTTGATATTTTAAACTGTTTCTTGTAAGCAAACCATTGCATTCATAGAGTAATAATATGTCTACAGTTGTACGTCTAGTACGTCAGTTAATAAAAAAAAAACAGCGAGTTAAAAAACTAAGCTTTATGGTTGTTATTAAATGTTTTCTAAAAGGCACAGTCACTGAGAAATACCTATGGGTAGGCCAGTCTTAAAAAAAACCATATACTATATTATGTATTTAATTAAATTGTTTTTTGTTACAAAGTCATTAAATATTAACAGTACCTACATATTTAATCCCAAAATCGTTTTGGCTACATAATGAATATATACCTTTATAGGTACACGAACAAACGTTTTATTTTAGCTACACAATGAATAAAATATTCATCAAACTGAGACGTACTTTAAAATTCTCTTAACAAAATGAAAGAAAAACAGGCAGGGAGTCGCCCTCGCATCTTAACAATTTAAAACAGGGGTTGTTCTCATTTATTCCTTCTTCTTTTGCTGTAACTACCCTGTATAACACCCTTACTTACTACCACTTTAATTTGACCCGCTTCACCCCCTCTAACGTTTAGAATTTCAACCACATTTTCGGAAAATGTACAAGTTTCTAGAGGTCTTTCTTGACTGGTCTCGGACCCTTGCGTTGGCGTTCCCTAAAAAATATACTTACCCTTCTTATTTCGAGGGGTAGAATGACGGAAAATTGTTTTATTATTACTTTTCTAACAACTCGTTCCGTGAATTATTTTAGATTGTCTTCTATTTTGAATTATGTGGATTTTATGAAAGTATTTTTTTTGGAACTTGTCTTATTCATCATCATCATTATTTCAGCCAAAACACGTCCACTGCTGGACATAGGCCTCCCCCAAGCTCCGCACCTTCGACCGTCTTATTAGATTTGAAATAATAATTATTGCGTTTAATGTTCTGCTTTTAAGGTTAAGATGAAAATTCATAGTGAACTCCTTGAAAAAAATATCAGGGACAAATTATGTCAAAATTTTTGAATCTATAAAAATTCCTTAGGTACTGTTCTAACACTATGTAAAAAAGTATTGTATGTTTTCTAAATTGTATTTTTATTCAGGTACTGATATTATTTTAGTCATCAACACTAGGTAGACTAGTGTTAATCAATTTTAACACAATACTAGTGAAAATAAATTAATGTAAATTGAATTATTACGAATAGAAACTATGTATTTGGCATGTTTAGATACCAACTCACTACTCAAAAGTGTATGATTTTCTACAATAAATGTGAGATTTTTTTTTAATATCGTTTTTGGTATGTAATAAATTAGCATACCTACAACTTTCAAAATTCGAAATCATGACTGTGTGTGTAAATAAAAAAACCTGTTTTTTGTATAAAATGTTACGGATGTTGTGTTCTTTATGTTGACCACATCATATTCGAAAGTGTCTGTTTTGATTCTTATTTGTTTAATTTGCACAATGGCTACGTTTGAAACCATTAAATAATGAACGCCCATATTGTCTACTAGCACGTTAAAAAGAAAGTACATAGTCCCTGCTTTCCAAATTCAAAAATAAGATAAATCACACAACCACCATAGATATCGATTCTAAATCTAAAACGCAGAGTTTGAAAATGGAAGCACAAACTCGCCCGCGGAATTTCAATGACGAATCGCAGAGGCTTTTTCTTGTTGCAAACTGCCAGCCATTTGCTTTCACTTCAACTGCGTAAAAAACAAAACAGTCCTTACACGCCCTATTTTAGGGGTGAAAATAGATAAAATGTAGGTTTTTGGATTGTACTGTGTTGTCAGCAAGTTATCTCCCCACTGTCTCTCTCAAGGATTTATCGTCTTCCAAGGGGGAAAGAGTGGAAAAATAAGAAAGGGCTGTTTTTCCTGGGGGACTTTGAGGGGGTGTAAGAGATTCAATTAAGGCTGGCGTCACCCCTGCGATTAATTATCCTTTCGAAATTATTGTTCGAGAAAAAATGGCGGTTCAAAACAGGCGGATGGTTGTGACGTTTTATTAAAATGTTTTTAATTTATTTCTAAAAGATGTCCTGCTTTTTTCATGATGTGCGATTTGTAACATTATTTTTTTTGGCTATATTGTTAATTACCTACGTTCAAAATTTTCCTGTAAAAAAAATTATTATCAAAATTTTAAATAAACGTTGGTATAAAATCATGTATTTTCATTTAATTCCAAATTTGTTTTTGAAAATCTATGTTATAGGTACTTCATTCGATTTTTTTTTTAATGTATTTTTGAACCAATGAAACCTACATCTAAGTGGCCGGTCAAATTATTTTTAAAATTTATTTGTGTTACTTACTTACTAGTTTAATAAAGAAAAAATCATAACCCTCCTTAGGCTTTCCGTCGGATAAAAAAAGAACGGACGGATTTTTTTTTTACGTAAGTAATTCTAGTGTGTAAAATTAAAACGAATATTTAACGCGTTCGGCTCACTCACGGCATAATTTTTGCAGGTCCTACAATCAGCCAGATTTTTTTGTATGGCCTTTTTATTTATTTATTTATTTAATACTTCACGCACAGAAATGTACAGAGGCGGACTTAATGCCAAAGGCATTTTATGCCAGTCGACCTTTGGGTGATGCAGAGACAAACAGTGGTAGGTGCAATTATGTAAGTCGTGTTTTGAATATTTATTCAAATATAAGTAAATGTAGGTACTAATATTATTATTCTTATACATATGATATAAATACTTAATTAAATATAACCAAAAATAAACATTAACCAACATTAAACTTTTTATTTAGCTACTATAAAAAATCGGCCAATTTCTTACTTTTATTTTAATCGACTTCAGTCAACCTTCACATAGCTTTGTTAAGCAATTGATCAGTGTGTTTTCAAGCGATGTCATACTTAGAAAAAGAACGTATATATTCTACATAAGCTCAGTTCTCAAACAACTAATCACAATTCATCTTATCGTCCTTATAATTAGAAGAGTAGACACCAAAATCTAGTGAAATGAGTAATCTTTCACCAAAAATTACTCTTGAGGAATGTTTATACCCGGCGTCCTGACCTAAATACGTAGAGGCCTTTAAAATCAAAACATACACGTCACACATTGACCCAGTAACGTATGTAAAGGTTAAAGACCTTCCACCCACCCATCAAACCAAAATAATCCCTAAAACATAACACTCAAAACTCAATTTTCGACGCCCCAAAACACATGTGAGCTTCAGTACTATTCACGTATCAATTAAAGTTTTGATTATTTCAAAGTTTAAGGAAACTTTCGTAACGGTGTTCATTTAAAACTAATTAACGAAATGTTTTAGCTTTAACTTGTTCTATTACATTTGTGGTTAAAAAATAGATTGTAAACATTGAAAAGTTTTGAGAATTTTTGTTTCATAAATCGATACAAAATGAGGTTGTAATACAACACTGAGTTTCGAACTAAAAGCCAAAGTCTCAAACTGGTACAAAAAAATAAGAACAGAGACATAAACAATGCTCGAATTTCAAAAAGCAATTTAAAATGTAATCGAACGCCGCTCGAGGCTCGTTGGATCTTATTCCCCCACCTTGAATCTATCTATGAAAGGTACGGCATACTTTTATTCTTGAAGGGGCGACCGTCCACCCCATTTAAAAGAAGCCATCTTGGGATTGGGTACCGAGGGGTGCACCCTCCCACCGGGAAGGGGGCGGGTGAACAGGGAGAACCACTTTTCTCGGCAAAGTGTTGTTTTAATTCTACCAAATATCTTTTCGTGAATACCTCACTGGTACAACTTCTGATATAATTTTCTTCGGGTAATATTTATACGTTTTAGGTGTAAACGTCTTGAGAATTTTCGTTCGTGTGAAACTCATTCTAATAATAGGAGCGGAGGTAATTAGATTTTCGGTATTATTTGATAAAGTTTATTAGTAGATCCTTGCGGGTTGTTAGCTTTGTTGCAACTTCTACTGAAATTATTATAAAATAAAATTATCAAATGATCAAAAATGCATCCTCAAAGTGGTCAATTCATATGATTTTGGCTTTCAATACCTAATTTATAATGGCATGTAAATAACCGAAACCAATTCTTTAGTCTAAACACTTTTGAAAATTTACCGAGCACATTTTAAATCTAACAATTTATTTTAAAAAAATACTTTACCTAATTTAAACCCAAGCAAAACCAAGAGAAACGAAAATCCCGCACATAAAAACCGTTAATTGCCACCATTTTATACTAGCGAATTCCAAATTCGAATTCAACGCGCTTTGAAATTCTACGCCATAGTTGGGCAAAGGAATTCCACTTTCGTCCACTAACGTGGGACGGTCCAGGTAAATTTTAATTTCTATGCAAATTCAAGCTTTCGTTCGGGGCTTAATCTATGAGCTTTGCCGATGTGAAGGTATCAAATCGCGTCGGGAAAACTTAATGAAAATACTGTGCCCAAGATGGAAGGAGAAGAATTGGCTATTGTTTTGACGTTTAATATTGTTTGGATAAAATATTTTATTAGATGTGTCAATTAATAAAATATAAATAAACAAAAACAACATCACTAACTGGACAGGTACAATAAAAAATGTGTGGTTCTTTCCTCAACGATTTAAAACACTAATCTACATGGTCCTCCAATCCAACTGACCAATTTCAGAAACATAATGTCTGGACTTTAAAAAAGTCTGTGACCCCTGAGTTTGTGGCAGCATTTCTTTTCAGGGGTAGCCAGATAGAAAATTAATGTCAACTCCACTGCATCTAGCATTTTTTTTTAATATGACGTGGAAACAAAAGTGTGTTCGAAATCCTATTTACAGAATAAACTTCATTTCAGTATTGTTCATGTTCTTGCCTATTGCTGTGATGTTTTGAAATTGACTAAATTAGCTTGTTATCTTTGGCTTAGCTTCAAGTCATCTTGGTAAATCACAAAATTGATTGAATCACTTACAATGATCATTGATCTTGATTCACTATTAATGGAACAAAAAAAAACACTAACCAATAAGCTCTTCAAGCTATCAACCTTTTTATTTAAAACTAGCTTTTGCCCGCGACTTCATACGCGTGGACTTTAGAATCAAGTAGATAATCATTTTTTTTGATAATATATAGCCTATTTTTTAAGTTAGACCTCTCGGAATACATCATTGAAAACTGCATTCAATTCCATGCAGTGGTTTTTGCGTGATGCGGTAACAAACATACAGACAGACAAAAATTCTAAAAACCGATGTTTTGGCTTCTGTTGCTCTAATAAAGACCCCCCATACTATTTTTTCTTCAATATTTTTAATGTACAGACATCGGCCTGTTACAATTTTATTATATGTATAGATATTAGCAAAATCATACTAAATCTCCAAAACGTTCATAAATTCCACAGAACTCACAAAATATTCTCAAAAACACACATCAAACGTACAAAGTATAACTTCTTCACCACCATACGATAAAAACCGTAGCTTGTGGGATTACTTCGAAACGTACGGAATATAGGAAGGTGGAAAATATCCTGAAAGTCGATTATAACTCCACGGAATAATGGCTGAAAGAATCCAGCGCGGTTGTTTTAACCACGGGTGTACTCACTGTTCTCGAAAGTAAAAAGTACGAGTTTACATACGATTAAAGGGACAATTCTCGTAATTTTAAGAACGTTCACAGCCTGAGCTCTGTCTCAATCTGTCAAAAATAAATACCTCAAGTTTCTGACTTTTGATTGTCGCCGAGATAAGACTGCGACTAGATTTTTTTTTTAATTACGAGATTATTCTTCAGATGTATGTTGTTCTAATTCTAATTGTGTGCTCCTATTTATAAAAAATATGTTTTATGTACTCTTTCATCAATCTTTTGCCTACTTTTGTTTTTAAGTTGTCAATTTTGTTATTAAACAGTGAATGTACTTATATTTTCAAAAAACATGTTCATTACATTGCCCTTTGATTAGTTATACGGAACTTCCTGCAAAAAAAATTACAAAGTTTTGGATATAAATGATTTTTCAGTATCGCGCTCTTTGAAAAAGTCCTGAATGTGATTACTTCGAAATTATCTATGGTTTTATAACAGTATTTTTAATGTATTCTGGCTTAAATTGGAAGTTCAATTGTGGCTTTACAGATATTAATGAATTGAATTGTCTTTTGGGTCACTTTCATTAAATATCTTATCATCTATCTGTTGTGTCTGAGAAAGCAATTTCTATTACAACAAAAGAAAAACTCTAAATATTCAAACCACAGCTAATTCCATCTCTAATTTGATTAAAATTCGCAATTCAATAGTACCAACTCTCTATCTAGAACAATCTGCAGACAATTACAGTTTTTGCCGGCTGATTCCAAATTCAAATTCGAAAAACGTTAGTTGCCGAACGCGCCCGAAAACGACCGAGCCAACCCGAAAAGCCAGTGAGATCACGTATACCGATAACATTACCAAGTTTTCACATTAGCCGAACTTTTATTACACTTATCTTGCAAGCGGGAGGCAGGTACTATGGTACATATACGCAAAAATGTACTTACAGAAATCGCATTGCTATATCTTTAGAAGTTTTTCGGGAGAGATTCGACTTTCTGATATGAACTAGTTTAAAAGTCAGTCTGTGTGAGTTTGAAGTCTGGTGGAGTAATTGGTGTTACGTCATAAGTAAATTGCTGAAGGCCCTTATGGCCCTTGGTTTGCGCAAGTAAATTATTTGTTCTACACTGAAGAAATCGTATTTTGAGACTATTGTACAAATGAAGTTTTTGAATTTTCAAAGACAGCGAAAAAGTAACCGAAATTTTAGTTTAAGTACTCTCCATCACACGTAAAAGACTTACATTTCCTTCAAAGATAACCTCGAATTTAAACTTCGATCCGCTATTTTGAAATTTAAATTACGTATTCCATCCACGTCATGAACCAAATATACGAAGCGTATTAAAAAAATTGAATTGTGTTCTATCTTGACTGTTACAATGGTTTTGAAAATCGAATCAGTTTTAGAATTCTTATTGGTAATTTAAATCTGGTTCGAATTAGTGTTGTTCCCACAAAAATAATAGTTAAAAAAAATCTAATTGATTAGATTTCTTGATTTTAGATATTTTGATCTCAACTTCAATCCAATTTAAATATCACATTTAAAATTTAACAGTAGCTTATTTTTCTCATTCAAAATGATTTCATTCAATGATGCTAACGACTATTCTTAATTAGGTACAGAACCATAAATATTCAGCAATCTGAACAAATGACCTCGGCTAAGTGAGTACGGAGAACGAGTTTACGACAATGCCTATAAGAAAACGGGCGTTGTGTTATAAAATTTGCATTCGGCTGGCGGGTGATGCAGGGAGGCGGTGCTATATGGAGACGGCTTCTGTATAAAAAATTGTTGGTAAAGGAATTTTGTTGCTTTGCGAGCTGATTTGGTGGTTATATTAAGGTAAAAGGTATTTTAATAACTAAAAGTACGTCTTAAACGATCTAAATTACTGCTCTTTAAATTTAATATCCACAGGTAAAATATAAAATATATTTTTTCACTCTTTACAATGAAAAATTATCGTTGCCCAATCTATAAACTGTAATCTATAAACGTTACTAAGCTCATGCTTTGACTTAGACATGTTCCCGTCTTTATCTTCATTTGTGTGACAGTGACAGGAGTTACGCTTAGCCAAAGTACGTGCTAAGTAACGTTTATAGATGTCATTTCGGCCTAAGACGAAACCATAGGATGTTCATCAAAGTCTCAAGAATAATGACTTGGTTTCGTAGCGATTTGGTGATCTGCTACGACAGCGCAGCTGGCGTAGTCGTGACGTCATAACATCTGCTACGTCGTAGCAATAGTCGGTGATGGTGATGACTGGTGTAAAGATAAATTGTATTTTTTTTTCAGTTCTGTTTCATCAGTTTGGTTTAAATTTAGGGTATTTTTTTTCTATTTTATAAGTGTGTCATATTTTTCTAAACAACATTACTCATGCTCTGGTCTCATTATTGTTATCCTAATAACCAATGGGCTCGTAAAATGTATGCCTGTGTATTATGACTACATTTAATTTAAATAAAACACAATAACGGACACACCTAAGATTTGTTAAATATCCAAAATAATTTCTGATTTTAAGGCTAGTTCGCCCGACGTGTTGTTAAACAAAATGTCTGACATCACGCTCCCACTGCATTCACTGCCTTGACAGTCAGTGTCACTCGTACTAACGTCGCTTACTGCTTTCGAGTAGTTAACCACAACATTCATGACGTGTTTTCAACAAAAAAATCTAAGTAATAAAAGAAGCGCCGTAATCTATTTGAAAGTGTTTAGTGTAGATTTCGTGCAAATCAAAGCTGGTTTTTTTTTGTATTTTTTTTAATCCTTTACAAATCCGGAAAACAAGATCAACAATAAAATTGTGATACCACTATTCGGTTTAAAGAATTTATTTTCATAAAGTACCTACCTACACAAATAGTTCTCTGAACATATGAGATAGATAAATACATTAAAAGGAAAATAGAATATCAAAAACTATAGACGCCTATTTTTTTTAAATCAATCAAAAGGTTACATATCTTATGCACGCCTTTATTTGTTCCCATGTTTTTTTTTTCGTATTTAAATTTTTTGGTTTAACAAACTTATCTGGTAATATTTTGTTTGAAGATTTTTCTACCTCTAATCTTCAAAATGTTTAAAAGAATTTTAAGTGTCAGTTCAATAATACAGAAAAATCGTACAGATTTCATACGTGTTGATTCGTAGAACGATTAGAACAATGCTCTTTTGTCAAGTTTAAACATAATACATTTGATCTGAACCATTAGAATAAAGGGGCAAGGGCCAGGGTACCCCAGAAATAAGTCCATAAAAATGGATAGATTTTTCATAATTAGTCATTCAATTGGATTTAATGAACTCACACTTAATTACTAAAAGCCATATTTTTACGTTCGCGAATCGTATTTTAATCATCATAAAACCTAACCTTCACCTGCAAATTTCGAAAAACGAAACCCCCGGGCGCTTCCACCTTACGGTAAAATTCTAGTAAGACATTTGTCCAGTGCTGAAGAAAAGTTAAAAAAACCAATATTCCAACAAGCAAGTATAGTTTTCCAACAGGACTTTTTAACAGTGAAGAATGATGTTTATCAATCACTACTAGTTTTATTACTTTAAAACTTGCAGATAAATAGATAATTATACGCTACAAAATGAAATTCAAGGTTGAGGACTTGAGGGTTTGATACTGTGATGGAGCTTTCATCATCATCATAATTTCAGCCGAAAGACGTCCACTGCTGGACACAGGCCTCCCCCAAGCTCCTCCACTTAATTTTTAGGGGGTTTTGCCATAATCGCCACGCCGCGCAGGCGAGTTGGCGATCGCAGTATGGTGGTAAAATGCATAGAGAACGCTGCTGCTCATTCTTTAGTAAGTCCCTTAGTCGCCTTCTACGACAACCACGGGAAGAAATGGGATGGTGTTCTTCTTTTTACGTCCGGATCCACACGGAACAGTGGTGGAGCTTTGCCTTAATTTAATTAAATCTGCTATCAAAAACATCTTTTCTATACATATCAGTTTTCTGTATCGGACTGATATCTATAGTAAACATTCATTTTTGAACGCAATAGTTTTAAGTAGGCCATAATGGTGCCGATTATTTTGTTCACCACCTAAACTAAAATAAAAATATTGCTATCTTTCACTAACAAACCGCGAAAAAAGAGACAAATGACACTGTCAAACTAAATTTCGTCTCGATTACCTTGAATTTGGCGTGATTATAAGCACCCATGATAAATTTAGTTCGTCGTAGTTGCGCCTAAGCAAATCATAAGTCAACTTACTTTGACAGCTCTAATTTATTGCCATCTCTTTCTTAATTCATTAGTAGAAAAAAGCTAGCAATAGCTTAAATTAAGTTTAGTAGGTGGACAACAAAATCACCAACATTATAATGTGTATTTTATTTCATTTAATCTGCTAAAGCTTCTGTCAGATAATGCATTGAGCAGTCAGGTTTCACTTTCTAAATAAACCAATTGCCTAGTGTATTATCTCTCTTTTAATCTTTTGACCGCCACGTCAAAAAAGCAAAAACGTGCCCTGGGCTCCAATCGGCTTTATTTACGTATAAGTCTGTCATCTAGTCGTGACCGTGGCGTGCTGGGTAGATTTTGGTTTGTCATCTATACATGACTGTGGCGGTCAAAAGATTAATGAAATACGATTTGTTGACTCATTAGTCGACTCGCATGAATTAACTCACCTGGGGGCCTACTCTCTAACTCAACGAAGATACGGGCCCGTCCGAAAGTAGTTCGAAACTTCTTAGTGAATCCTACACTAACTTTTTTGGACGGGCAAAAACATATCGGGAGTAGGGACAGCTGTCGAATCGTGTTGTCATTCATTCTTAGTTCGGGCTCCTAACTAATCTTCTGTCCGTAAGTGATACGGAGTTGGAAACGGCCGTTACTTTGACCGAAAGACGGACTTCGTGCTTAGGGAGTAGGCCCCCTGAACCGGGCGAATCGTCACTAGAATTGTCGACATACAAATACAACACAAATAAATTAACTTCGTGCGAGTGAGTCGCCTGTAAAAAATATTGTATTACCAGTATTTAAAAGTGACGTTTCGCCGTCGACTAATAAGCCTATTAGTTCATCGACAATGATTGCCAAACCGATTTCTTTTCCATAATTCAGTGACGTAGTGCCGACGTGCGCAATTGACGTATTTTGTCACAAAAGCTGGGACCTATTTTCAGAGAATAATTTATAATACTAGCTTCTGCCCCCCGACATCGCCCGCGTAAAATTTCTTGCCACCCCGGCGTCAGATCGCATTACCGCGCTATAACTTTTTTTGCTTGGCTTTCTTTGACTTTTTTTTCTTTTTGATCGGCTTCTCAGAGTAATGGCGTGATGTTAAATTAAATTGGGCTATGAAATGTAAAAAAAAAAATCTTCAGCTTTATTATTTGTATAAAAATGTGTATGTAGCCCATCAAAGTTACTTTTTTGGACTTTAATGTTTCGATAAACAAAACAAGAAACTCATTCGTAAATCTTTCTAAATAGAACAAAAGAAATCGAGAAGATTGTTGGCATCTTTTCATCAACTAATCTTACCGCAATCCACCGCTAGGCAAATGCTCTTAAGTTACACCTCAAAATGATGGTTCCACACTAAAAACTTCTTTGGTACAAATAAAAAAAAACATTTAAAACCAAGAAGCCGTCGCCTTTCCCGCGACCACCCAGGGGGAGATTGTCCAACCTCCCCCTACTTAGGGGGCAGAGTCTAACAGGAAAAAGGAGGGTTGGAAAATTTCCATTTTCTTACGTATTTCGCCGTCTCTGCACCAGTTTTTGATTAACGGACGCTAGGGGCGAAATTTCATTATGTATTCATCCCCTTGAAGCTTATTTACTTCCCCCTTCCCCCCATTTATTGTGTGGTTAATAATGTTATTATAAAAGTTTTTGGTGGAACGGCTAAGTCTTGGTGCGGCATGTTTTCTGTCCATGGCGAGTTGGGTGTTGCAATTTTGGTTAAAATTGTGTTTTTAAGTATCCTTTTTAGGTTATTTTTTGTATGTAATAATGACTTTTAATCGTTTTGTTTACTTTCTAGAACTACTACTATTTAGACTGATCGTTAAGACTGAGATACAGCATCCGCAAGTATCGATTCTTTTGGCGTAGCGTCAGGGTACACCGCGTAATTCAAATTGTCTTAGGTTTTCTGCAATTTGCAAGTCGGTATCCAGGTTGTATGTTGATCCAAATACGATTTGCGGACGTATTTGTTTTTTTATAGATTTATAATTGACGAATTATACTGAGTTCAAATTACCTTATTGAATGACAATCTCTGCCATATTCTTTTTAATGTACATTACTTAAATCTAAGTTGCGGTAGAGTGGAGTGTCGTAATATAGGCATTTAGATATTGGCTTCAAAGGACACTTCTATCACTAGCAATGTAGTACATAGCTTGTTAAAGAATAAATAAACTATTTTTATTTCATGATATCATGATATTTGTGGCCAATTATATTGATTCTAAAAAATATAATTCTGTAAATCCGTATTTATTACGGTTGTGAAATCTATTTGTGTCCACATACAATCTGATAATGACCTGCAAATTGCGAAAAACGTAAGTAAATTTGAATTTCGCTGTCTGTAGATGGGTGATCATCTTCACATACCAAGACCCCTTTCGTGCCTAGGACAGCACGTTATGCTGTTGGTCCCCAGCTGTCATTCGTGGATCTTTGACAGTCGTTACGGGTCGACAGAAGCCCGAAAATCTGACAAACAGTCTAAGACTGATTGTCAGATTTACGGGCTTCTCAGAGGGGTATTGTATTATCCTGAAAGTCTATTAACTGCTCCCAAATTACAATGTAAATTTTTATTCTTTTAATTTTTTACAATGTCTGACATATTCTCGTCATTATTTGACATCATACATCAATTTTAATATCGACTATTTATTAGGGATTGTCATGGAAATCACGTCACTTGGTTCAAAAAGGTTAATTTTATTTATGTAGATTCTTTTACATATTGTGAATGAGAGAACGTTGTAGGCCTAACAGACTACATTTATAGACGATTTTCTCTTCTGTCTATAGATTTTTGCAAAATGGCCACCGATGTACCTAATTAACCTGGAATATCGCCTACAGTTCACACATCATTTCAGATGACATGTTTTTATCATCAATTAGTTTTCCGAGCTTGGCAATATTCCCCTGTGACTGACATAACCGGCCGGTAAAGATGACACGTTCTATTAAATTGGTCAGAAATTGAATGGAACTGAATTGAATATTCAGCGTTGAAGGGATGTTATAAATGGTAAAGGTCAAGTAATTTTAGAGAATTTTGTCCAATTTTATTCTTCTTCTTAGCATCAATCTATTTATCTACAAATAGACGCAAGTCCTAAGAGTAGTTTGTTCATAATTGACTACTGAATCGGTTACAGTCATTTTTAATACAGATTTTTTTTCACTACCGCCGGTTGAACTAAAGTAAATTCAATCTTACTTCAAAGCAATAAGACTCAATTTTAAATGCATAAAGTAATGCTGGGGTTGACGCTATTTTCTAAATATTAATAGTTAGTTTAAAAAAAACAGTTTTGGTCATAGTATTATATGCTTTAATCGCTCTACTATAATTGGGGTGTTTAATCTTGCGTTAATTATGTTACACGTTGTGTATGTCACCGTGTAAAATCGTAAATACCGTTAGATTGTATCTCGTGAGATTGTGAACTGTCGAAAGATTGTGAACCGTAACATACTGCTTACAGTTTAACCCATTATTTTTCGGTAGATTATAATCTATCGAAGTAAAACCGTCAAGTTGTGAACTGGTATCAAGACGGATAGTACCTTGCGCTATTACTAAATAGTCAAGTAACTGTCACTAACTTGGAAGTAGCGCTCGCCGGCCGCTACAGCGGCACCGCTCGCTTCGCTCGCTCGGCTCGCGTGCGCCTGGTCATAATTCTAACCTAACCTAATCGGTCGGTAAGCAGTATGGTGCCGTTCACAATTCATCGACAGTTTATAATCTCGCGAGATAGATTATAAACTAATGGTGTTCAAATACGGTGACATATATACGTCAGCCCAGAATTTGGCTACGAGTTTTTCTGTTTCAGTAGCGTCCATCAACTTCTGTAGCGTGTTGTCTGCACATGACACGCTAGATATTTAGTGCCCCATTGTTCATGGGAAAACGAAACGAAACGTGGTGGCTCACAATGGACCTCATAAGAAGACTTAAAGTCACCCAAAGGGCAATGGAGAGGGCTATGGTTGGAGTTTCCCAGCGTGATCGAATTATGAATGAACAGATCCGCAGGAGAACCAAGGTAACCGATATAACCCGAAGAATTGCCAAACTTAAGTGGCAGTGAGCAGGGCACATTGCCCGCAGAAAAGATGGCCGATGGAGCCGAAAAGTTCTGGAGTGGCGACCGCGCACCGGAAGACGTAAAGTTGGAAGGCCTCCCACATGGTGGACCGATGACCTTGTGAGGGCCGCAGGAGTCCGCTGGATGCGGGAAGCATAGATACGTCTTTCGGCTGAAATGACGATGATGATGATGTTCGTGGGACAATACCACATTTACACTCCAGAGTGGAGTCATCTGTGAATCTCCACTTGAGCAGGTTCTATTTAAAAACTTCCAGATGAGCCAAGGCAACTCATGTCCAAGTGCGAGGTTATACAATTGTAAGACTAACACTATTATTATATTCACGATTTGAGTTATCCTATTGCACCAGTGGCGAGTATCTGTCAGCTGTCATAGACACGGTAAACAGTATTGTATTTTTCGCCTGGTAACATCGACTAATTTTTCGCCTGGTAACATCGACTAATGTAATGAGTATTGTTTGGCTGTTTGACGTTTGACACTTTTCCCACCATTATTTGAATGCTGTCAGTTGTTGACTGGCACGGCACTTGATATTGAACCGTCGAATAGAGCGTTGATATTTTGCTGTGAGAAATAAATCCAAGAATATCTTTACAATCGTCGTTTAATTTCTGAGTTTAGGTCGAGTTCCTACACAATGTTCGGTTTCATTAATATTTAGTTTCAGATACGTCATTATTTACAGATGGAATTTTTATTTTGATCATAATTGCGTCCGGTACAGAATCATTTATAAGGCTGACTTTTATTGGGTGCCTTATAACGTTAGTGGATTAAGATTAGAGTACTAAAGCAGGTACCTATAGTGCCTCCAGATATTGCCTTGATTGCAAATTCATAAAAACCTGAAATTACATTTTAATAAATTTTAATAAACACGCAATTCAATTTAGTTTAATAAACACACAAAACATCAACATAATTTCTATAACACCTATAAAAATGTGGTAGGGTTATGTAATGGTTTTTTTTTCAGAAAAAAAAAACAGCCTGAAGTCCGTGGTTCGCTATCCTTAACTTAAAAAAAAACAAACGAATTCCGGAAAAACACTACAAAGTGAAAAATAACTTTAATTTCAGAAGTCGGTGTCTTTGGATAGGTATTTTTTTTTTTTTTTGTCGCCGCCTTCCGAAATTCAAGTTATTTTTCACTTTGTAGTGTTTTTTCGGAAGTCAGTTGTTTTTTTTTGTCTTTAATGTTCTGATAAGAATCTAGGGTAGAGGCTTGTGGCTAAGTAATATCAGCAGTACGGGTTGATTGATCAGGTCAAGCTACGCCTGCCGCGGTTAGTCCGTGGATAGCTATCTTTACATACCAAGACCGTACCGTGCCTCAGAAACCACGTTAAACAGTCGGTCCCGGCTTTCATCTATGGATCTTTGACAGTCGTTACTGGTCATCATAAACCCGAAAGTCTGACAGTCAGTTTTACCAATGGGTATCATATTTTTACCCAGCAACAGTTGTGAAGGTCAGATAGGCAGTCGCTCCATGTAAAATACTGGTATTCAGCTGCATCCGGTTAGACTGGAAGCTGACCCCTACATAGTTTGGAAAAGACTAGGCAGATGATCACTATTCTATTAGGAATATATAGTCTGGCTACGGTCTCATAAAAAATACATTGTGGTTCTAAATAAATTAACGTTTTTTATATAAATAATAATTATTTACTCAAATTAAGCTGCGAAGTAGCTAGGTAGCACTTTTTGAACATCAAAATTACATAACACAGTCCCCCAAAACGCCCACCCTTCACCACATCCTAGTGTTTTAGCTGGAAACAAGAAGTGGCTCAGCAAACTCCCCAGCTACACTTCTGTGGCCCAAGTGTGAGTTTCTTTTAACCAGAATCGATCGCGTTCGGCGTTCCGATTGTCCTATCGCCAATCCAGGGAACGCGGTCGATGCGTGAAATCCAGATCGTTAAAAGAAACTTGGACATACCCTTTGGACATACCAAAGTGCCTTTTGAACATCAACATTAACGCAAGCATAGGCCAGTGTCTCAAAGCCAAAGCATTTATTTCAAATAGGCACACTATTTCAAATAATTGCTTTGATTTTGACACACTAGGGCCTCTGTTTGTAGTTAGAAGAACGACAGCAAAGGTAACGGTAATTTTTCAGTCAATAAAAATCAGCAACCATGAAACTAGCAATGTTGAGGCTGAGGACGACAAAAAGTACAGTTAAAATGTTAAAAAACGCAGTAAATAGGGTTACGTACACCTACAAGAAAATTAGTCAACTTTTATGAGTCGGTTTTCAGCGTTCGGAAGTCGAAATCTATAGAAGTCGAGATCGATTTTTTTCGATAGAAGAATAAACAATATTATTTGTTTTGAATTTTGGACTTTTGTTTAGCTAATATACAGCTTTCGTTTTATAGCTGTCTAAGGTAGCCTATAAAATTCAAATTTTCTTACGTTTTTAGTAAATTTGCTGGCCCTTAAGGGCCATAGTACCCTCATCTCCCGTTTGTATGCTAAAGCACGACTGCCGCCCGCGCCCGCGCAGGGCCCCTCTGAGCCTTTATCTCAAAATGGGGATATTCCTTTGATTAATTTACAATTGTGCTTCGGCGATTCTGTGGTACCTCTAACTATCTATTTTTCAGTGTATTTTTTTTTCCAAATAACGAAGCCGTTTAGTAGGAGTATGGAATAGAAGCCAAAATATTGCGTGTTGGAAAATATTTTTTACAGCAAAAGTATTAACCATACAAAAAAAGTACTTCGGGCAAAATGATCTATATGAATTTATAGCAAAATCATATATTTTTCAAATCTTCAAGACAAGCCGTTAATGAGCAGTACGGTTCATAAAGCGACCGTGTTACGCTGCCAAACGAGACGTAGGCCCTTAATATCTTTTTTACGAATAAATCAAAAAGGATAGTGGTCTTAAAAAAAAGATAGATACTTCCCATATTATTGTACAATTCAATGTTCTAATTCTTCCCTTTCTTTTCACAGATTTCTTTGACGAGTGACATGCAACGGGTGAATAATGGCTGACAAAAGTATTACTCGTAGACGTCCTACCTCCTTTTTATCGGTCCATCACGAAAAAATTCCAAGGAGTTAAAATACACAATTGGATATTTGATTTATTTGGTTCACACTATCATTAGAAATTTGCTCCGGATTCTTCTAATAAATATAACTCTTTTCTCCAATCTAGCTAACGGCGACATTTCATCATTCTAAATTATGCTTTATGTGCGCATTGGCGATCATGATCTATGACCAAATTGATGACTAAAATGTCTTCAATGTTGAGTTCAGGGTAAATTATCCAGTCTTGGGATTCGTTTCTTCTTGGATAGTCAGCTTCGTGTCTATCGACAGCGTCTTTATTTCAGAGCCGTAAGGGCGATTTTTTTATTCCATAAAATGTTTACTATGGCGCCAACGTGAGGTTTACCATACTAATGAAACCTGCCTTAGCATGACGTTTTCTATTTCTACGAAGAATAGACAGTGCTTTTTCAATACAAAGTGACATTTCGTTTCTTCATTTTTGATAACGCACCGTAGATATCCTTCTACAATTTGTAATTTTGTCTTTCGTTTTTAACGATCTTTGTCTAGGTCCTTATAAATGTAGACTATTTCAGAAGAACATTTCTTCCCAAACTGTCAAAATCACACTGACAACAAACTTTCTACTCGACGGCCACAAAGTATAAACGATTATCTACAAAATCATGATTCGTTTAGAACGCATAAATGTGATAATTAATAGAAAAACACAGCTATAAATCTATTGTACATCATTTAGGTAGGTAATAGTCATGTCTATTCTTCCGTCGACAAGTCGGTGCTTGTTCTAAGCCCGCAGAACAAACAAAATCTTTGACAAAAACAAATTATTCAGACTCCGTCCTAAAATATTAAACTACTTCACAAAATAAACAAAAATGTCTGATGTTTCTCTGAGTCTGTACAATTAGTAACGCTATTCGATACTAGGTGGCGCTAGCGCTCTGTTAAACAGATTACGCTTAATCCAGTTCGGTGTCGTCAAAAAGATATTTGAAAACTGACTTAAGTTATATGTTTTTTTTTGTACATTAGCTCAAACATAAGTTACCTCTCCTAGCTTAAAAGTTATACCGCTTACAAAAAATTGAATTTTAAACTTCCAAAAAATGGCGATAGGTCGCGACACTAGTATAGAACAAAATTTACTCAGGTTTCTAATAGATGTCAGCACGTACAAGTCAAACAATAAATAAATTGTTCCAAAAACATTTATTTTTATAACAAATTAGACATAAAAGTTTCTTAAAACCGATATTATATTCATATTCTACTCACGGAACTAGAAAAATATTATTTTTCTAACAACAGCTACGTTGTATCAATTATTCGAAACACCGAGAGAAAACTAGCAAAAACAAATGAAAAACGAGTACATTTGACTTTTTAATTTCACGGCGAATTAACTCTTACAATCGGACAATCATTGGATTTTAAAATGAAATTCGAATTTTAAAAATCGTTCCTTGGCTTAGGTGGCACAGCGGGATGACGGTCGTTAGATAAATTGTATCATAATGTTCTATATTTTTTTAATTGCGATCGTCTTGTTGCATTGTTTGACACCAGCTCATCTTGACAGTACGTGTGTACAAAGTTTTATGTATTTTTTAATCATTTAAGTGATGATCATAAGTTAAAAGATGACGCCAATCATTGCGTTGGTTCTTGGCATGGAAATCCTCGGACTGGGTGGGGTCTTCATTATCTTTACTTATATTTTAACGGGTCTTGTTTATCTGTTCCTATAAAGAAGAACGGTTTGAATAAATCTTTTCGAAATTCTGAAGAAAGTGATGACGGTTTGATGATGGTTTGTGCATGGACTTTGGTAAAACTTTTTGCTATTCAAGTATGATTACGATAATTTTGAATTTAAAACTTCTTTCGGCTTTATTCATTTTAATTTATTTTGTCTTTTTATATATTCTATCATTTGATGTATTTTATTTCCAGACCCGATTTTAGTCGAACTCAACGACAGTAAGGCAAACAAAATATATTTTTTGGGATTCTATCTTCTGATGTCACAATCTTTGTTTTGTTATCTTCGAAGAGACTTTCAGCACCTTCGTATGACGTGACGTCATGGAATTCAGTTTCAAAGTTTAACTGCGAATTTAAATTACGAATCCTGATGTTATCACGAGATTCGAATTTCATATTTTTAAATTCGAATCTTGGTTTCTAAATTTCTTTCCATGAATACACATTATTAACCCATGATTTAATTGAAATCTTTCCAGAGTATGACGTTTTATTAATACCAGTACAGAAAATACCGATCAAATCAAAAAATGTCATCTACGCACCAATGCAGAGACAAAGGTATTCGAAGAGGCTTAAGAAAGATGATGTAGATAGACTTGATATCGAGTCCTATGAAGAGCCAACAGAGATGCCAGATGTGGACAGCTTTGACTATGGAAAAGACAGGGATAGCGAAAGAATTGGGGAATCTCACGCTTATGAGTTTGAGTCAAACTATGGAGACGATAAGATAGTGGGTGGTGTTGAAGTGGATATTAATCTGTATCCGTACCACGTCTCTTATGGCACTAATTGTGGTGGAGCGATTATTGATAAGCGATGGGTTCTAACTGCTGGACATTGTGGGTAAGAATGATATTTGTTTTTAGTAGTTATAAGCTCGTTGATCAAGATTTTGTAACGTTATAGTATAATCTATCTTATGTATGAGACATCACTGCTTTAGCTATACTATTCTTTATTGTGTCCAATATTAGATTTTTGAAATCTTCATCGTATTTCGAAGTATGTATGTAATTAAAGATGTAACACTTTCTTAAATTTATGTAACAAATCTTGAACATAATGAAGGAATGATAAGAAAACAATATCGAAAGTAATCTAAAAATAATTTCAAAGCAAGAAGCCGTACGTAAAAGTGGGTTCAAAATACATAAATATGGGGAAGAAGGTATTGGTGAAGAAAGGTCATGTCCATCCAATGTGGTCAGCCAAGAAGAAGGATCATCCGTTTGACTTTGACTTCCAACTGCTGGAGCTTATGGAACCCTTGAAATTCGATGAGAACATTCAACCAATAAAGATTGCTCATATTGAAGATATGGTTATTGGTAAAGTAATCACAGTTACTGGTTGGGGAAACACTGAGGAAAATGTAAGTTAAAATGCATATGTTATGCATATAAATGATACTTTGAATGTTAATATTAGAATAAAAGAAGATCTAGTATCTGTAATGAGATTTCTGTAGAATTATTGTAATATTGTATGATGATTAAATTTTCTAGAGATTACCTATTATATACAAAGAAATGTATATAGATAGGCATAGAGATACCAGTGTTGGTCATAAAAAATACAGCAACATTAAAACAATGACCCGCTACTTATTGATTGATATCTACAAATTAGACAATAGTTTTGTGTCTTTATGTTACAAGTATAAAAGTTTATACAAAATCATGATTGCTTCTCCACCATCTTTGTGCAAAATAAAAAGTATTACTCTGACTGCTTTTACAACTTCCACAACATAATAATCAAGTGGTACAAATCTTTATTTATCATTCATTTCAAATGGACATTTATTAAGTATAATATTCAATGTAACGCATATTTATTCGTTTTAGAATATAGCCATGTTTAGTTGAAACCAAGCGGTAAATTAAAATCTCATTGGTTCCGCCCATCTACACGGTTCTATTAGCCAGTCGAATGTAACAAATTGGAAACAATCATTTATAACTAGATGGGCGCAGTGGCGGTGCGGATTTCGTATGCCTTGACCGTACGTCGCTTAGGCGGTACTGTTTCTTGCACGATACTTTAGCTAGGGTTAATTAATATTTCTAATTTAGTACTCTTACCAATAAACTCAAATCTCATATCAGTTAGCACGGCAACAAAGAAGCGTGTTTCACACGGTTCCGATCTTGGTCCAAGAACAGGTCCCTGACGAAACTTTTGTTATTCAATTGCTAAAGTAGTCACAAAGGTTAGTTTAAATGAGCAAATAACAATATATGTCTTAAACATAGATTCATCGTCATCATCCAGCCAGAAGACGGCCACTGTTGGACATTGGCTTTCCCAAACACCGCTACAATAACCAGCCAAACCAATAACACTGTTATCTTAATACATACATAAAATAATGCTTTTTCATAAAATTTCCAGGGTCCATATTCAAACGTTCTCCGTGCTGTGAGGGTTCCAATCATTTCGAAAGAACACTGCCAAAATGTGCCATTCCCATACTTTAGGGGAAGTTTAACAGCCAGAATGTTTTGTGCTGGGTTTTCGGAAGGGAAGAAAGACGCTTGCCAGGTAATTTTCTTATACCAATGCATTTTATTTTTAGTTTAAATTAAACTTGACGAAGCTATAAGTGCGATAGAGTAAATAAAAGATGATGATGTACTGAAATCATCATCAGAGAATTGCAATCTTCTGCAGGAAAAGGGCCTTTCCAACACAATGCCAATTAGTTCGATCCTCAGCTACTGTCATCCAGTTACCTCCAGCTCTGGCTTGAATGTACTAATATGTCCTATTTAAAAAATATAGGTACTGAATGTTTGGACACATCATGTAATTATAATGGAACATGAATCCATATGGAAGTGGAGAAGTTCTGACCCAACAAAATTGTATACACTGTTGTACCATCAACACAAAGAAGAAGAATGGAACAAAATCGAAATATTTTATTTCACATAAACTTACATGGGCACAGATGAACCATCAGAAGCTAGGTGCACGGTTTCAATTGGTCGTTTCCTATGAAGAAGAGCCGGCAAAAAGTCCACTGTTACTCTTATTGGCTAGTTAACAGACATTTACATAGATAAGCCGTTAATGAAGCACCAGAGAAGCCACATGTGCAAACGGAATTATTGCCAAACTTCATTGTCTTCAACGTAGTCTTTAATCTTATAATATGCTTTTTGGACACGTTTGTTGTGGGTTTTAAAATTTATATCATAATTTATATCATAGTTAAGCTATTTAAAGATTTGTTGACATCATTGGTGAGTTTACCAAAATTTCTACAGCAAAGCAAATAAATACCGATATTCTATTACAGGGTGATTCTGGAGGACCAGCAGTAGCGTACGACCGGCTTCTTGGAATGGTTTCGTTCGGATACGGTTGTGCTACTCCAGGGTCATACGGCGTTTACAGCAAGGTTGCCAAAGTCAGGACTTGGGTTGAACAGACTACGGGCATTAAATTTGACTAAAGGATTTTGTAATAAAACATTTTGGAACGATGTGAATTTTATTTCTGTTGAAGTATTTTATTCTATCTTTAGAAATATTTCTGGAAAATAATAAACTGCCTCTGTTATTGAATTGTATTATATTCAGATATACATTTTTGTAAATATTTTGGTTTGTTTCATTATAATTTTGGTATGCATCGCTATTTGCAAAGGAATTTCATTCTTATAATATGTTCCATTGTATTATAGATAAAGACATGTAATCAGTGTTTAAGTATACCTCATTAAGAACGCTAAAAATTTACCTAAAAACCCGAAAGTAATAAAGTCTCTGGTTCGCAAACAATAAACGTTTTTTTATTTTTATAGGAACTTTTATTATTGAGAAAATAATTCTCCAGTTCCTGCTCCCATATTGTATTTATAAATAAATAAGAAACATATATCGACAATATTCTTCTTTGGCTCACATAAATTGAGGAGTGACGGAACAAAAGCCGTTACTGATCAGGATATGTATTTTTTTTTCGCTTCTCAAAGTTGAAAAACACATCCCAAAACTAACAAACCGCTTCAAAAACCAGTAATTCCTACTGAAAAAAATGTTAAAAGTCGATGGTTTGATCAAAATCCTACAAATACATCACGTTGCAACAAAAACCAGAAATTACACGCCCGTGACACTGAGAGTGTCTTGAGAGGCGGCACGGTGTCCTCACCTTCTGCCTGACGCAGGTCCTCACCGGACACGGTTGTTTCGGGAGGTTCCTGTTTCATATAAGGCGAGAGGAAACGCCCGGGTGTTTCCATTGCGAAAATCGCCCTGAAGACACGGTGGAGCATTCGGTGGAGGTCTGCCCGGCATGGGCGGAGCACCGCCGTGTCCTCGTGGAGGCGATCGGCGGCGGCGATCTCTCGCGTCCGGCCCTGGTCCAGGCCATGGTACGGAGCGAGAGTGCATGGTTAGCCGTCACCTCCTTCTGCGAAGCAGTAATGCTCGCGAAGAGGGAGGCGGCGCACGTGAGGGAAAGGCAGTATATGCGCCCTCACAGCCGTAGCCGCCGCGGGAGATGCCCTGGGCGTCGGGAATCCCAGGCTGATTCCCGGCCACCGTAGGCGCGGGCTTGCGGACGGCGAGTAATGGGTAGCTCGCTGTCCGGTAATGACCAAGCCCGGGTCTACGGTGCGTTGTGTTCCACGCGCGCCCCAAAGAGATGTCAGCACTAACTGCTGGGGTCCGCAAGGGCCGATGCCTGCCAGGGGTGCGGGTTGTTCGAAAGAGATACCGCGGCCCCTGGCACACAGGCAGCTGAGGGAACACGGGTGGGTTTTAGTCAGTAAAAGTCTGATACGCCCTCCTGCTCAACCCAGAGCGGGAGAAGTTATTTGATGATTTCCCACCCAAAAAAGAAAATCCTTTTGATTAAAAGGATTTTCTTTGAAAAATAACACTATGAATGAAATAGGTATTTCCTATATCTGCAGATTTGCAGATATAGGAAATACCTATTTCATTCATAGTGTTATTTTTCAAATCTCTTTAATTCCAAAGTATACATTTCAAACACAATAAATCCAAATTAGTTGGATCAAATGTCGATAAATCCAGACTTGACTTGATCTAAACCCCATAAATCCAAAAGGGCTTGAACAAAAACCGTTATCTCCATATTTCTTTGCCTAATATCTCCATAATAACAATCGTCATTTTCGAAAACATTTCACTACTCTAACTATAGGTCGCCGCGGGAGACCCCCTGGGCGTCGGGAATCCCAGGTTGATATCCGGCCACCGTAGGCGCGGGCTTGCGGACGGCGAGTAATGGGTAGCTCGCTATCCGGTAAGGACCAAGCCCGGGTCGACGGCGCGTTGTGTTCCACACGCGCCTCAAAGAGATGTCAGCACCAACTGGTATGGTCCGCATGGGCCGATGCCTGCCAGGGATGCGGGTTGTTAGAAAGAGATACCGCGGCCCCTGGCACACAAGCAACTGAGGGAACACGGGTTGGTTTTAGTCAGTTAAAGTCTGACACGCCCTCCTGCTCCACCCAGAGTGGTAGAAGTTATTTGATGATTTCCCACCCAAATAAAAAAAACCCTAACTATAGGTCATTCTACTATAAGTTTGTTATAAAAAAAAGTTGTCTGTCAATTGTTTGAAGAAGACAGACAAAATTATATTTCACAAACATGTTAAGCGTTAAATGCAATAAGTTATTTAAGTGGTGTAAGGGAGTCATGGTCTTTTGAGGAAAAACTATATAGATTGAGTGGACTTGAACAGTCAGTGCATACATTTGTCAGTAATCATGCAGCTCAACACACAACATAATGAGCTCAATGATTCGACAAAAGAAAGACGACGATTCAAAGAAAGGACATTTAGGTAGGCCGCTCAAACATTGGATTGGTATAAGCTAACGAAAAGTTATGTCAATCCAGTTGAAAGCATTTGTAGAAATACGAGATGCTTTGAAAGCGAATTCCATTTGTCTAAAGCCCTCTGTAATACTTTGTAACATGATGAACTCAACTCATTTTTAGCATCTCCTCAGTCCGTCATTACACGAATTAAATACATAGATCAATTTCCTTTAGTGCAAGTGAACTACTTCTTTACGAAGTTCTGATTTGACTTTAGAATTGCTTGTAGCCAATGACTCGGGTTGATGATTGCGGTGCCCTTCTTCATTATGAGGTTGTATAGCAGCCTTGAGTTTCTTTAAACAGTAATTGGCACAGTAAACGGTAAGTAATGCCAATGGATTCATCATCCTAGGCTTTTTCCAACTATGTAGGCGGATACTAGTATTCTACATGAACCTGACCATAATCTCACAAAGAGGACGGCTGTGTACTAGCAGTGGGGACATTATCGGCTGATTATAATGACATGAAGTGACTGCCTATCAGACTTCTACAATCCAGTTACTGGGTAACACGATACTCCTTGATAAGACTTGGCGATGCCACTAGCGATGTGCCGAGTACGGCTTGACTCGAGTCAGACTCGATTCCTGCTTTGAACTCGCCTACTCGAACACCAATTTATTTTGATTCAGGAAGAATCGATTTTGTACTAGCTGACTCGATTCTATTATGCGAGTCCAACTGACTAGTATTCGAGTTAGGTTGACTCGCTCGTATTCGATCTCTGTTTTACTGAAGCAATGAAGGATGTCTAATAATCCAAGTTTGAACCTGCAATTTTTTTTTACAAGTGATTTTATTGTTATTAACTTTATTACAACATGGCGCCGAAAAAAGCCTCAGGTGTATGGACTGGACTGGAATTTCCAGACTAGAGTTCTGGACTCGAATTTCTAGACTCGAGTCCTGGAGTCGAGTCAACATTTGAATACCAAACATAGAACTCGAGTACTGGGGTCAAATCGCGAAATCGAGTATTCGGATACCGTTTAAACCGACTCGAGTCGACTCGATTCACCAAAACAGCGACTCGGCACATCACTAGATGCCACTGTATCGTTACATATATATCATACCGAGAAGAAACAGGAAACTGTCAAAAAGTCATGAAGATGTCTTATTTATAGGTTTATAAAATGCTACTCTAGAGGCTCTACGAGTGTGCTCTTGTCTCCAGCTCAGAACTCTAATACTGAAGTGAGGTGTACCGCAGGGAACTATACCGAGACCGGTTATGATTATATAATTGGTACCTGATTTAAAAGTTAGTTTACTTTTAAGTAACGATCATATTCTTTTGCTATTGTTAATTTTGTAGTTAAAATTGTCCCTTAAATAGAAATAACGTTATTGTCTATCCTTCAAAATGATTCGAACCAGCTAAGTATTTCTTATAGATAAGAAAGTAAAGTTATAGATTCTTAAGTGTATTTGGACAAGAGAATAATGATGATTGCAATATAAATGATTAGATCATTTAAAAATGATTGCTATAAGCAATTTCGTTTCATCATACAAGTCGAAAATCAGAAAGAGGAATCTTTGTTTAACGATTTAGACGAAATTTTTTTTCTATTACTAAATGGCCCTGCTCATGACCCCAATCCCGCCTGATGGAAAGCGATGGGGTATATTATAGAACGAGCGTGCCCAGAAGATGCTTGTTCACTCTTGATTTGAAGATAGATGGGTTCAACGGGGAAGTGACACAGACGACACAAACGCTGGCTGAGAGTTCCACACTTTGGTTGTGCACATAATAAAAGTGGAGATTTTTAAGAGCTATGCAATACTACGCATGCGCCCCTTTGATTGCTAAAACGCTAATGACATCACACACAATTTCTTTTATACTATTTCCATAATTTCTCGCTTGAGTATCAATTAATTATTTTTAATTGGAATTCTGATTAAACGCATTAGTTTCTGTGTTGTAATGCTTTTATTATTTATCGTGTTTTTAACTAACTTTGTCTTCGTGCGTAGGTGAGTGACACGTGTTTTGATAAAAATGACGTCATAATTCGAATTTTCACAGTTATGCTTGGTTGACGTTATCTCCTATCTGTTTAAGTTGGGTTAGAGATGGCTGATAATCGTGGTTCTGTAGAAAGTATAGATTTCGCGTACAGTTATCATCAATTGCCTAGCTGTTCCCCAGAATTTAATTTCATCACGACTGCTCTCCAAACGATGAAAGAAAACGTGAGGAAACCGGCAGGTTTTAGAACCAAAAATTGGAAGACATGTTACATCTAACAACCCGCACTGGGCCCGTTTAGTGGATTTTGGCCCACTCTGTCTCATACAGAGGAGGCCTGTGTTGCGACAGTCAGTACATAAAATAATCATTTTTTAATATTTTTGAAAAAAATAAACAAAAACATTTAAAAAAAAAAATGCCCCACCGGTATCAGGAGCAGGGTCCAAGCTGCCGGTGGTCAGGGCTCTAGACAGAGGAACCTCCTGACTACGCGTGCCGTATCCAGGAGTACTGCTTTTTGAATCCTGACCAAGCCGCCCAATGAGAGCCTCCTGAAGTGTTGGTTGATTACATCTTTATATTATTATTAGTATAGATAAACTTCCATGTTGCTGAATGATCTGCATACAATGGGCTAGCGATATCCACTTTTCTTTGAAACCAAAGCATTATAGTTAATCCCATATTTAAAAATTCGTAAAGTACCTACCTAATTATCAATGAGGTCAATAACTTTGACCCAAAATTATTTCATTCAGCATAATCGGCGGATATGAAATCAGCATCACCAACGCTCCATATCAAGTGAACTATGGTGATGTTTGCGGTGGAGCCCTCATACATAAAAAATGGGCGCTTACTACAGCTCACTGTGGGTAAGTCCATCTTTTTACACGCTTTATATTAGCTTCACTTGTATGTTTGTTTGTTTGTATGTAACCGACTCCTTAGAGCACGATTTTGACCCACTTTAAACGGTCAGATTTCATTGAAACTTTGTAAACTTATCGAGGACCGATGACAATTCAAGAACAAAAAAAAATTGAGAAATATTAAAAAAAGGAAAAAATAAATAATAAAAAAAATATCACGTTTTTGTAGTTAGCAGAACTAACAAATAGAAAATAAATAATAGTTTAAAAAACTAAAAAAACGCGCTTTAAAAATCAAACTAAAAAGGAGAAAATAATTTAATTAAATTAAAAAGCGTGGTGTGCTTGACATTAATTGCTTATAAAAATACCTCAAAAAGCACCCCACGCTTTTTAATTGAATTAAATGATTTTCTCCTTTTTAGTTTGGTTTTTAAAGCGTGTTTTTTAGTTTTTTAAACTATTATTTATTGTATCTATGCCATCCTGTTTGCTGACCACTGAAAATAAGTATCATGTAAAATTAAGATTATCAGCACAACTAAACAAAATTATATAAACTAGATTTTGCGAGCGTCTTCGCTCGTGTGGAGGTTAAAAATTATCCCACGGGGACGTACTACCGGGATAAAAAATAGCTTCACATTTATAATTCATATTATAAATATGAAAATAAGGCGTTTTTACCATATTGGATGCTACACCGGTTGACGTCATCACCTCAATACCGACAGTCACTGAACATCAGCGCTGGGGCTCTATCTTGTATGTACGGTCATAGCAGTATGCTGAGCAATGGCCGTTTTGAGTGCATGTGACACATATTTTCCCCCAACTTGTTCTTTTTGTGCTTGTTCTTTTTTTGCGCAAATTAGCGTTACTTCTTTTTTGTTCTTTCTCTCAATTAACTTTTACAGCCGGACATGGGAAGCTCATTTCATGCTAAACTTACTTAGTCGACTGGGTCTTATTAGCGGAAGAACTATGTTCTGCCAGGGGTGCGGGTTGTTCGAAAGAGATACCGTGGCCCCTGGCACACAGGCAACAGAGGGAACACGGGTGGGTTTTCGTCAGTAAAAGTCTGCCATGCCCTCCTGCTCCACCCAGAGCGGGAGAAGTTATTTGATCATTTCCCACCCAAGAAAAATTATTAAAACCTACGATTATGTTGGCCATTCCTTTTCTGGATATACTTAATACGTACCTAAATACATTTAATGTCCTTTCTTTTGTATTGTTCGACGAATTATTGAGCTCCTTAAGTTTCGAGTTGAGCTGCATGATTACTGACAAATGCGTGCACAGGCTGCACAGTTACACTCAATCTGTGTGGCTTTCCTCAAAATACCATTTCAGACACTAATCTACATGGTCTGACCAAGATTATGTCTGAACTTTAAAAGAGATCTCTAAGTTTGTTTCGGCCTTTCTTCTCAGAGTACTCAGATCGGCAACGCCGATCTCATCTGGTGATAAAAATATGATGGACGTGTAAAAATATTTGTACAGTCAGCGTCAAAAATATCGGGACGAACAGACTGTTCAAAATGATCTCAACAGCTAAGAAAATTAAACTTTATCACAATCGGATAAAGTTCTTGTCAGAATGACAGTTGCCGTGTACTGTCTCCATTCTGAAACATGCCTTGTGTCATTGACTTAATTTTAAATTTTCATAGTGGTTTAGTTCATTTTGAACAGTCAGTTCGTCCCGATATTATTGACGCTGACTGTACAAACCTACCTACTTGCAGAAATAAAAGCATTTATCATTATCATTAATCGAACTAACACCTACACGGATAACAAAATCACAAACATACCTCTAATATTTATCGTTAAATTTCAGCACAAACTACACTTACATCCGTATAGGCAGTTCCTACCGTCTCAAGGGTCTTGAAGTCATCATCGTAGACCACATCATCCATCCGAAGTACAAACTGAACCATGGTTTTGACTATGACGTCCAACTCCTGGCTTTGAACCGTCCCCTCCGTCTCAGTAAGCTGGTGCATACGATCCAGTTGAGTGGAGTTGTTGGACAGCACATTTATGTGGCAGGATGGGGATATCAGAAGGAACAGGTGGGTTTCATCATAATCAGCCAATAGTTCCCACTGCTGGGACACAGGCTTCGAGAGGGAGTGGGTTATAATCGTCCACGCGGGCCCATTGCGGGTTAGTAGACGTTACATGGACCAAGTTGAAAACCAGCGTCAGACACTAATTGTCTGGCATTTTTGCTGAACTGGGCCTTTTTGGCGCAGCACACTTTGATGCTAGTTTCTGACAGCAGCGCAATTTACACTTTTTGTTGGTTTTTTATATTTATTTTTTTAATTCTTTTGCACACAGTAGTGTTTACTGTGTGCCTTTTTAGTCTGTGCTAAATATATATTTTTTTTCTTACTTTACACGTCTTTGAAGTTTTGGTTCTCGTATATGCCCGTTTCGTCACGATGTTTTTGTTTGCCGGTTTGAGAGCACTGGAGATGAAATTATTTACATAAAGTAAAGCGTAATATGCCTGGGTTCGAACCATGACCTACAACTCGTAAGTCAGGGCCGTTGCCACTGGGGTAAAACTACTCTTGTGGGTTTAACTTAGTAGATATTTTGAATATTTATATTTTACTAAAAAATCACGCTTATGTGGGACAGAGATGCTAATAGTTTTGCATGCCTACTTACCCTTCGGCAGTTATGTTAAAGCTGAGCAAAGTAAGGACTTGCTTTAATCCTTATAGCATTTTTTTGGACCTGGAGATAGAACTTAAAATTAAAGTTAGCATTCTCAGTTGTGCATCACAGTGAAGACCCCCCTCCATGGCTCGGAAAGCACGTTAAGCCGCGGTTATTCGTAGATCTTTGACAGTCTGATAACCATTCAATTACCAAGGGGTTTAGTATCACCCAGTAACTAGTTTAGTATCACCCAGTAACTAGTTTAGTATCACCCAGTAACTAGTTTAGTATCACCCAGTAACTAGTTTAGTATCACCCAGTAACTAGTTTAGTATCACCCAGTATCTAGTTTAGTATCACCCAGTAACTAGTTTAATATCACCCAGTAACTAGTTTAGTATCACCCAGTAACTAGTTTAGTATCACCCAGTAACTAGTTTAGTATCACCCAGTAACTAGTTTAGTATCACCCAGTAACTAGTTTAGTATCACCCAGTAACTAGTTTGTGGAGGTCAGATAGACACTCGCTTTATGTAAAATACTGCTATTCAGCTGCTTGCGGTTAGACTGGAATCCGACCCCAAGATATATGTGAAAAGGCTAGGCTAGATGATGACAGAAGACCAGCCTTTATTCAAATAAATACATATGAAATACATAGATAAAAATATAACCAAAACTTTTCATATCTTTTCAGGGTGACTACCTCGATACTCTCCAGCAAGTCCAGATCAAGATGGTTCCTGAACAGGAGTGCCAAGAAGTGAACAACTCTTGGTACAATCATACCCTGACTCCGAGGATGTTTTGCGCAGGAGGGTGGGGCCATGATGCGTGTCAGGTGGGTTTTTTGTTCAGTTACAATATTGTAATATTAGTTATGTAAAAGTGATGGTTTGTAAAACAGACCTCGTCTTCCACCAGGCGATATCAATGTAAAAGCCAAGAGTGGTCAGCACTTTTATCATGAAGGATTTCTGATGGGTTTCCAAATTTGAGCAAAGTTAACAATTTCAATGCTGTACAGCGTTGTTATAGTATTTCTCCGGCTCAGCTGTTGAATATGACCTCATTTGCCAACTTCTTGATCTTCCCATGGGTTACAAAGAACAATCGATTCCTATTGATGCCAAAAGGTAACCCCAGCAGGCGGTTTTCTTTGTGTAAATAATTTCATCACCACTGCTCTCAAAACGGCGAAGGAAAACATCGTGAGGAAACTGACATGACATAGAATCAAAAATTCGAAGACATGTGACATCAATCAACGCGCACTGGGCAGGCGTGCTAGATTATTATTTATTTATTCACACCAATAAGTACAAAATCTTACAGTTTCCGAAGACGATGTTAAACACACCTATTAAACTATCGATATCTACAAGGTGTAACTTAAATAACGCACAACCTGTTAAGGGGTCATTGTACTCATCATTATCAACAACTTTTACTATGGGACCAAACCTGAAATCGTAAATAAAAAATCAGCTGTTCCCTACATTTTGACGATTTATGCGAATACAAGTGTATGGAACAGCTGATTTTGTTTCGCGATTTCAGGTTTGGTCCCATAGTAAAAGTTGTTGATAATGATGAGCACAATAACCCCTTAACAGGTTATGCGCTATTTAAGTTACATCTTGTATAGAATAAACTTTAACATATAATTTAATTTAATTAAACATTAATTTACTATAGCCCACTCCCTCTCGAGGAGATGAATGTTGTGTCCCAACTGTGGGAATACTACAGCCTGATTGATTATGCTATGCAGCCCGTTTTTTCCCAGATTAAGTCCTCCGCTATAAATAGTCACGGAAAATTCGATAAATTAGATGAACGATGAATAGTTCATCGTTTTTTTGTAGTTTAAAAAAAACCTATACAATTCTGATCTAGGGCGACAGCGGAGGAGCAGCAGTGTCATTCGGCAAGCTAGTCGGCCTCTCGTCCTTCGGCTTCGGCTGCGGTCGGAGCATGCCCGGCGTATACACGAATATTTCCGACAGCGGAATTAGAAAATGGATACGTGATTATACTGGTATATAGATAGTGTTTTGTTTTATTTACTCACTTATCAATTAAAAAACAAGCATTTACAAAATGAAAAAACCCGACTGCCTAAAAAGTGAACTTGAAATAAAAAAGATGGAAACAAGAAACTTGTTTTAAAAGGATGACTATTAGACTGAATACTATAAGCAATCTCATGCAGGCGGAGGCAACTTCTTACACATCTCAAGCTGAAATCGATCAAGCCGAAACCATGACTACAGTGCATGCCAAAGAAATATACATACATACATACACTCGAAAAACATAACCCTCTTTCTAGCGCAGTCGGGTAAAAAGAGAGAGAGAGAGAAAAGAGATGGCGGCACCGACTTACGAGTTGTAGGTCGCGGGTTCGTACCCCGGCAGGCATTTTACCTTGTATAATTCATTTAATTACCACAGCTCACGAACCGGTGAAGGAAAACATAGTGAGGAAGCATATCCTAGAAAAATAAATTCAAAGACTCGTGATATCGGCCTACTCGTACTAGGCCTGCGTGGTGGATTAAGCCCACACCTTCACACAGACAGGAGGCCTGTGGCCCAGCAATGGGAACGTAATAGGCTGAATATACGCTGTTAACAGTTGCCTGAAAGACTACCATTTTGCTAAATCTTACCAAAATGAAAAAAAATAGGTACTACGTATTAATCACCACCTCACTAGCTTAATAGTCCACCTCTACGTACATTCATCACCCCGCTTATTAGCTTTGTACCTAGCAGGGAGATAAATGCGGTGTGTTCGCTGTCAATGAACTTTCAATGAGGTGAGCATCGGTTTGATCGACATGAAAGCCAATCGAGCTGTATTTGATGCGACTAGTGTGCGTATTTAGGCACTGTTTTTGGTAATGGAGTTGGCAGATTTGTAGGGTGCATTTTCAGTTTAAATTGAAATGTTTTTTTTTTTTGCTTGGCACTGGTTTTATGGGATATTACAAAATATTATTTGGATTAGACATACTGTTTTAAAACCATTAGAGGTGTGCCAATTTTGTTAGAAAAATATGTCATATTAAAAATTATATAAACAAGTGAATATTAGCTCTACAGATTTTTAAATCATACCTTGCAGATAGATCTCAAGTTGTCAAAATTAATGGTCAGCAGAGTGGCCCTCAAACAGTTACTTGTGGCATTCCCCAGGGTTCAATTTTGGGACCCCTGTTATTCTTAATCTACGTCAACAATATCTATGAGATTGGACTAAAGGGAGACATCACTTTATATGCCGACGATACGAGCCTGTTTTATTCTGGTCACTCATTACAAACAGTAATAAATCAAGCTCAGCATGATTTAGATCTCTTACATATCTGGTTACAGTCAAATTTGCTTAGTATTAATGCATCGAAAACGAAATACATTATCTTCTCTGCTAAGAATAAAAAACTTGAAAATTATAGTCCTCTTACTATTAACGGAGAAAAAATAGCTAAAGTTAATAATGAAAAATATTTAGGCCTTGTTCTTGATAGCCAGCTTACCTGGAAACCGCACATCGAAAAAATTCGCAATAAAATTAACTCACTAACAGGTGCACTAAAAAGTATTGTCCGATGTCTCCCGAGACATGTTCGGTATACCATATATAACTCGTTGGTAAAGTCTCAAATAGATTATTTAGTGGAAGTATGGGGTTCTGCAACTAAATCAAACTTGCAAAAATTGCAAGTTGCACAAAATAGAATCATTAAAACATTATTTCAATATGATTATCTTACATCCACAATAAAAATTTATAAGGATACAAAATTATTCAATCTTACTCAAATATATAAATATAATACATGCACTTTAATTAGAAAAATTCTTACAAAAGATATACACTCACAAATTACATTCACAAAAAAGATAGACTACCATAAACGCACGACAAGGCAGGCTAATAACCTGTGTTTAAGATCCCACAGAACGAACTATGGAAAAAAGAGTATTCTATATGATGGAGCCCAACTCTACAACGAACTACCTAAGGATATAAAAGAAGCCAAATCTCTGTTTACATTCAAAAAGTTATTAAAAAACCACATTTTAAAGGATTCTTCATTAATAGGCACATAATATTGTTATCATTATAACTTATAAATAGTCACTCATATGAATTTAATACAAGTAGTACATTAATATTGCACGGAACATATAAACATACCTGATACACATTACCGTGTAAACGCAATATACACATACATATTATTATATATTATACCTATATACATAGGTACGCACATACTTACATGCAAGCACTATATAATAATCTACATTAAACTAACTAACTACATTTTCAATAATAGCAATATTTTAACATTACACTAAAACCATTTTCGCAATGCTATCGCTGTGTCACGGGCCTAAGTAAAAATATCTTGTCACTCACGCACACTAAGCCGCTTCACAGCGAACATAACGAGCGACGTCGCGCACTTTGTTTTGTTTACATTATTTTTTTGTTGTAACTACCCACAATAAATTACTTATCTATTACTTACTACTACTTTTTAACCTTATTATATTTTAACGTAATTTGTCAACCCACTACGCCAATCGGCCTAATGTACCTATTCTTATTCTTACCTAGATATATTATATGTTCTCTATAAGTGATTTTGTAAATCTTTTGAGAATAAATGTCTTAAACCGTAATATTAAGTTTCCATCCAAAAGAAAATGAAGCTTCTTTTTGGTCAAATAGTGAAGATTCCAGTCTCGAAAATATTGAGTAGACATATCTTTCTTAAATATGTTTTAATTAGATTGAAGTTTTTTTTGTGTTCACTTTTTCTCCTTAACACGTCAAGAATTCATAATTCACAGGTCCGGTTGAAAACCAGCGTCAGGTACTTAGCTGTCTGGCATTTTTGCTGAACTGGGTCTTTTAAGCGCAGCCGTGACTCATACTTTAAGGGGAACCTAGTCGCGGGCTCGAACTCACTGGTGGGCCTGGCTAAAAATCACGCTCTCACCAGGTTTCGTGTCCGATAGAGATAGTATCAGTGATCAGCAGTTAGACGCTAGTCTACACGCACAACGTTATTGAGTGAGATGCAGGATCATTTATAGCAAAATATTCGCGAAAAAATTCAGAAAAGTCCTTTGGAAGATCGGGGTTTATGAAAAAGCTAATGCATAAATCTATGACCAATAAAGTTTATTTAACTTTTCGATAATTGAAATTTTTCGGTACCGACTTGGTTTTGGAGATTTTACACTTATTTTAGTACTTAAACACGCCAAAAGTTAAGTAAAATTAGCAAGAAAAACGAATCTTTGTTGGCTCCTAACTTTTTGATGGGTTTTTATTTTAGTATTCTGTTTCCGTACAGACAATATTAATAATGAGACAAAACGATATCATAGTTTACTTAGGATGTGCCATGTCAGACAGTGGAGTTAAACACTCCCGAAAAACTTCGGGAGTGTTTAACTCCACACAAACACACTCGTACAAACGTACGCAAAAAATGTGGACTAGGTTCACCTTAATCCTAGTTTCTGGCATCGCACTTTACACTTATTGTTGCTGTATATTATCTGACATTTTAGTCTATGCTAAATAAATATATTTTCTTTCTTTTTGCTCTTTCAATTAAAAAAAAACGTTAAATTTATGACACTACGACTCAATAGAAACTAAATTTCGAACACTTTCAAATAGGTTTCTACGAGAATTAGTTGACAGGATTCAACCCTCAACTTCGCGCCTAAAAAACATTAATCCCAAAAGCCAAGCCTAACAAAATAACCTATTAACACTCAGGCATCAGAATCACTAATCATTCAATTCCATAACCGAACACGCGTATTGTTTTCACAGCCGCTTTAAATCGCTTTAAGCTCAGCTTTGAGCGGTAGTCAGTGTCGCTGCATCAGCTGAATGTGTTGAATCCTACATATTTGATGCGCCACGCATCCGTGTTGCCGCTGAAGGGTTAGCTTGTACTAGCCGTAGTTTGTGATAGAATGCGTGTAGTGCTTTAGGGTTGATCGTGAGCCCGACATAACTAACATCTATATAAATAAAATTGGGATGATGTTCGTTGTTGAGCGCATCACTTGAACATGGCTGATCTGGCAATTTTTTTAATTGTTCAGCTCAATGTGTCAGAAGCCCGAAAGTCTGACAACCAGTCTTACCGAGGGTAAGTAGTTAGGGTATCGTATTACACAGTAACTGGGTTTTAAAGGTCAGATAGGCAGTCGTTCCATGGTTAAATACTAGTATTCAGCTGCACCCGGTTATTTTGCCAGTTATTTTTAAGTCCGATTCAAAAAAGGGCGAGCCTAATGCCATCAACCGGGCACAAATCCAGACTCTGGGCTACTACTAAGAAATTCATAGAAAACCTAATAACACTTAGCCCGACCTGGGAATCGAACCCTGGACGTCATGCTCAGCACTAGCGCTAGCGACCACTTTATCAACGAGGCAGTGTGTAAATTAAATATATCATTATAATGTGAAGACTAGTGTAGGTCCCGTGTGGTGCCGGACGTAAAAGAATAGTACCATCCCATTTCTTCCTGTGGGTGTCGTAAAAGGCGACTAAGGGACTTACTAGAGAATGGACAGCAGCGTTCTCTATGCATTTGACCACCATACTGTGATCGCCAACCCGCGTGCCAAGCGTGGCGATTATGGCAAATCCCCCCTTTTGGGGGAGGCTTATGTGCAGCAGTGGACGTCTTTCGGCTGATATGATGATCATGATGAGTGTAGGTAGGTACTCTGATAAATACAAACCAGTACAAACATTGATATACAAATGTTAAACTGAATTATTTATCTATTTATTAATAGAAATGTTTTTTTTTTCAACACAATCCTCCCCCTCCTGCTACTAAATGTGAAACTTTTTATGTTTAGATGTTTGTTACTCAATCACGCAAAAACGGCTGAACAGATTTGGATGTAATTTTGCACACAGATGGTTTGTAACCTGGAGTAACACATAGGATACTTTTTATCCCGTTAATATGTTCCCGTGGGATGATTTTCGACATCAACGTGGGCGAAGCCGCAGGCAAAAGCTAATCCTGATAGGATAAACCTCTAGGTAACTTTTCTCCATATCCATCAGTCACTCAGAGAGCGGTATACCCTTTAACAAAATACGTTGTCCCATTTGCACCGCTCTACGAAGACTGAGGACATCGTAGAGTACATACGGGTGAAGACCAACAGGACCTTGAGGGTGGAGAAGTTGGAGGCGCGTCATAACACCAACTTCAAGTCCTTCGTGGTGCACGTTCCGACTCACCATTTGGTGACCTTCCTCAAGGAAGAGTTTTGGTCGAAAGGTGTGCTGTATCGGCGTTTCTGCGGCCAGCTACGCGACACCTCGCGGCGTAACACGACGCCTTCACTTTGTGTGCAGTAGTTTTTAAGATTGTTTATTGTATTTTAAGGGCCTCAGTTGCCTGAAATAATGAATAAATAAATAGTAATTAGAGAAACTTATCAGTAGTTTTCAAGCTGAAAATACTTCAGTAAGCATGAAATACCTACGGTCTACCTATTCTAAAGCACTTACTATTTACATTTCAGCTAAAAATACAAAAATTAAACATATTTACGCGCTCCGTCAAATTCCCTACACTTGGAATCCCCAAATAAATTATCGGCCACGCCTGTTGCCAGCCCAGACTTACCTGCATTAAAAGAGCTAAAATAAAAACCAATCCAGACTGACACGATAACGAATTCATTCCGGACATCGACGGAGAAATATTACTATTTCAATATCAGTAAAAGCAAACGACAAGCAGAGAAGTTAAAACTGCATGAAAAACGGCTCGCCATGAATTTCACAGCGAGAAAAATTTGTCGAAAAACATTTTCCATTTTGGCATTTTTCGACTACCCCCCCCCCCCCCTCTCATGCCGTGTCCTTATATACAACATAACACACACAGAGAAAGCTTAATGTAATTAACTGTTCAATTTTGTATAAATACTTTAGAGTGTGCGTTTTCACGTGCACGTGCGTGTAGTGTACTGTCGCGTACACTGTGTTGGTGTGGGTTTATTTTATCCAACACGGTTTGGTGTATATTGACGTGGGGTAAAGTGGGTAGTTTCACCCCCCAAGTGGGGGTGATGACGATGACTGCGAGTCTGCGCAGTTGCCAGAAAGGGATGGAGAGACACACAGTTAAGCCTATAGTGTAGGCATGATTAATACTAGTGATTTAACCAGGAATCGTCTGTTATTACGGGTTGTTGATGAATGATTGTTTATAGTACCTACTTACTGATGATTCGATGTGTATATTGATGACCGTTATTGAGGCTCAAAGAGAAAAATGTCGTAAAGATTTTTCTTTATGTGGAAAATTTTAAGCTCATCAATTATATACTGATTTTTACTAAATCATCATCACGAGTCATTGTGATAGGCTAAAGCTGTTCTCTTCAGTTTCCTATGTGGAAAAGAACTTTCAAAAATCATTACCTATGGAGATCAAATAATTAAGTAAAGGTACCTATGAAAATCATTCCTACATAATCTTACAATCCAGAAAGGAGACTGAAACGATTACATACAATCTTGGGCCTAGGTGTAAGAAGATGAAAGTGGTGTCAATTAATAGCTTATATATTATCAACCTTTCACTGAAAATTCTGCGGATTTTGTCAATCTGAGAACAGAGATATAAGAGATAAAGAGATTAAGTAAAAGTGAGGTTATGTTACAATCTATAACTAACAGCTGATTCCTGAAGTGCAAAATGTGTTCTTTTGCACTAATAGTTATTATATTTACTAGAAAATGTTTGAAATATCCAATCCACAAGCCCGCGGTAAAATCCAAAATAACAATTCCAAGTCAAACGTGTGAGCGATCTTCGTCCAAGGTGAAAGCAAGGGTCGTACAAGGCAGGCAGGGTCAGAATCCGTAAAATACAAAGCAGTGGTCGTGAAAAATGGCGAATAATCGGGAAAGCACTCAAAACGCATCGGAAAACACTAAACGAGTGAGCAAACAAGAACAGTCGGCAACTGTCTAGTGTCAATGTCAGTCAGCTGTCATGTCAGTGACATAGACTAAAAATATAAGAGAGATTTGAATCGATATGGAATCGATAATCATTAATATTGGTTTTTCAGTAATTAATTGATATTTGATTTATTAATATGACCTCGTAAGTATATATAGTGCATTTAATTACTTTGAGTTAATTGTTTAGTGCAAAAGTTTTATTTTCGTAACTGTGTAATCGATTATTGAATCGATAATCTCACGAAAACTATCTTTCTCATATTTCTCCGCTTCCAGATTGAGAATTGAAGTGATTTTTCATATTCTTAGATAAAAAAATATGTCTAATTTTTTAGATCATATCTCAACTTATTACATTTGGGCCCACCGTTTTCCATCTCCTTTCAACATTGATTTTTTTGGTCACCTTTTCAAGAAGTAATGATAATGCTAATAGTATCTTGACTTAGCTCGCAAGGTTGTCGACATGTGGGACGTGGACTCGGCAATCATTATACCGATAATCGTAACAGTAAATGGCCCAATAGCGAAGAGCCTCGACCAACACCTCAGGAGGCTCTCATTAGGCGGCTGGATCAAGGGCTTGATTCAGAAAGCAGTACTCCTAGACACGGCACGCATAGTCAGGAGGTTCCTTTCTCTAGAGCCCTGACCACCGACATCTTGGACCCTGCTCCTGATGCCGATGGGCCACTATTTTTTATATTTTTAAATGTTTTTATATAATTTTATATTCTAACATAAAAAAAATATTTATATGTGTATTTAACGGAATAAAAGATGCTAATAGCATACTTAGTTGCAATAAAATAAAAACAGTAATTCTTGAATCCCATACACTCCTACTGATTCCCCTTAGAAGCAGCGCAATGATACACGTTATAAAGTTACAACCTACCCCAATGTTAATTCGACCCCTAAGCGTTTGGGCAGTCAAAATTCTATCATAGTCAGTCGGATGATTTTCGAGATTAGTTTTCGCAGGCAGACTTATATTGCTGATCCAGCCTATTAGTATTCTTTCAATTATCGAAAGGGGTAGTAGAATTAGAGGCGATTGAGTCGCGAAAGTAGTGATTAGGGGGGGCTTGTGGCTAAGTAGTAACAGTCGTACGGGTCGATCGATCAGGTTAATGGTCCATGGATGGGTAACCATCTTTAAACTGCCAAGACTCCTCCAAGCTTCGGAAAGTGCGTTATGCCACTGGTCCCGGCTGTCATTCGTGAATATTTGACAGTCGTTACGGGTCGTCAGACGCCTGAAAGTCTGACAACCAGTCTTACCTAGTGCTTAACTGGGTTGTGAAGGTCAACAGGCTTAGCATGATGCACTTGGTTCAAATAGGTTCATTTTATTTATGTAGATTCTTTTAGATATTGTGAATGAGAGAACGTTGTAAGCCTTACAGACTAGATTTTTAGACGATTTCCTATTCTGTATTTTTATTCCTCTAAGTACCTGGGACTTATTGACAAGCCTGCACTGTCCTCCCATACCTATTATGACTTTAATTTGAAAACATTGTAAAAGCCAATTATTTTTAAAAGAGTAACCGTGTAGTTTCTTGCCGGCTCTTCTCTATAGGAAGCGACAAATTGGAGCCTTGCACCTAGCTTCTGACGTTTCGTAGGTGCCCATGCAGGCTTATGTGAAATAAAATATTTTGATTTTGCTGACTAGTATTTTTATGTTTAACTAAGACTTAATGGTGACGTCACCCTGTGTAAAGATCAGAGTAGCATTCTTAACCAACTTCAAAACAGGAGGACATTCTCAATTCGGTTGATTTTTTATGTTTATTACCTCAGGACTGTTTTGTTTGAAAGGGTCAATTATAAAGTGGTCCACGAATGACAGCCGAGACCAACACCTTAACGTGCTTTGCGAGGCACGGAGGGTACGTAAAGATGCTCACCCATCCACGGACAAACTGCGGCAATTTCAGCTTAACCTTTAGACTAATTCTCGTAATGAAAAACGTTCAAAATCTAGTCGCAATCTCATCTCAGCGATACGGTAAAAAAAACTTGTCAAAAATAAATGGAAACTCGAGGTATTTTTGATAGATTGAGAGACTGTGAATGTCCTTAAAAAACCGGACAGGTGTGAGTTGGACTCGCCCAGCGAGGGTTCCGTAATTGCCGTCAACTATGTACCTATGTATGGAGACACCCTTTAGTTATCAACTCTTTTAACTTTTTGGAATGATCCCTTTATTTGTGTTATAAGGCCTTACTTTTTGCCAAATTTTGTGATTCTAGGTAAACAACGACCTTAAAAAAGTAGCTGGGACAGACTGGATGCGGAAGGCGGAGGATAGAGTGTTGTGGCGCAGTCTGGGAGAGGCCTATGTCCAGCAGTGGACTGCGATAGGCTGAGTTGATTGTTGATTGAGGTCAACAGAAACTACTATTTAGGTTTTCGGTCGAAAACCTATAGGGTACTTCTGGTTGACATAGACTTGTCAATTTTGGTTAAAAGAAAGGTCTTACAGCACAAGTAAAGGGAAAATTCCGAAAAAGAAAAAAAAAGAAAATTAAGGTAAATTTTGGTACTTACAAGTTTTCGCGAAAATCTAAATTTGCCCATATATTTTTATCGTGTTGACTAAGAACCTTGATTTTTATACACCTAATTGAGACTATAGACTTTAGTATCTGATATAAATTTCAACTTGCTAGGTCCACCTGTTCCTGATAAAATCGGTGGTGACACACGAACAGATAGACGGACAAGAGAGTGATCTTATAAGGGTTCCTTTTTTTAACTTTTGAGGTACGGAACCCTAATTACGGGAATAGCCTCTCTGATCGATCTACACGTACAGCTGTTATTGCTTTGCCAAAAGTACATTTAAAGACACGTGCACCTTTACGACGATAACTCATGTAGGTACAATTAGAAATTACCATTAGTACCTAATTCAAACATAACTAGTTTCTTAAGGCCCATAGTATCCTCATCTCCCGTTTGTATGCTAAAGCACGACTGCCGCCCGCGCCCGCGCAGGGCACCTCTGAGCCTTTATCTCAAAATGGGGATATTCCTTTGATTAATTTACAATTGTGCTTCGGCGATTCTGTGGTATCTCTAACTATCTATTTTTCAGTGTATTTTTTTTTCCAAATAACGAAGCCGTTTAGTAGGAGTATGGAATAGAAGCCAAAATATTGCGTGTTGGAAAATATTTTTTTACAGCAAAAGTATTAACCATACAAAAAAAGTACTTCGGGCAAAATGATCTATATGAATCTATAGCAAAATCATATATTTTTCAAATCTTCAAGACAAGCCGTTAATGAGCAGTAGGGTTCATAAAGTGACCGTGTTACGCTACCGAATGGGACGTAGGCCCTTAAAGAGATAAATAATAATATATATTGGTGTTTTACTCGGAATGTGAACCTGGACCCTTTGACCAACAAGCTTCGCTAATAGCACAATAGATAACGATTACATCCTGGTAGGATCAGATTGCCAATTTATTGGTAATAGGTTCGAATCCCTGGTCATAATTTCCTGTGTTTTTAGAGATCCCTTGGTAAGATGAAGTATAATATAAGTGTTCTTGTTTTTACACGCTTTATATTAGCTTCACTTGTATGTTTGTAACCGACTCCTTAGGGCGCGGTTTTGACCCACTTTAAACGGTCAGATTTAATTTAAACTTTGTAAACTTATCGAGGACCGATGACAATTCAATAATTAATAAAAAAATAGAGAAAAATAGAAAAAATAGGAAAAAATCACGCTTTTGTAGTTAGCAGAACTAAAAAATAGAAAATAAATAATAGTTTAAAAAACTAAAAAAAACACGCTTTAAAAACCAAACTAAAAAAGTAGAAAATAATTTAATTCAATTAAAAAGCGTAGGGTGCTTTTTGAGGTATTTTTATAATCAATTAATGTCAAGCACCCCACGCTTTTTAATTGAATTAAATTATTTTCTACTTTTTTAGTTTTTTATTTTTGTTAACATTTCGTTTCATTGCAATACCGAATGGGAAGTTTTAGAAAACTTATATTTTTTGTGTAAGGATATTTATTTTGTCTTAAAAACCAATTAAGTTATAGGTCTCGAAAGAAACTACCTAGATCAAATCATTCAATGAAAAAAGTGATTAAAAACCTTTTGACATTCATGTAAAAATTGGTCGATCGTATTCATGAATGCTGTGTATATTGTAACGATTGTAGATAGACCAATAAATAAATAAATGAAACCAACCGATTGCTGGCCACAGGAATCCGCTGGATGCGGGAAGCACAGAACCGGTCGAAGTGGCGGAGTTTGGGCGAGGCCTATGTCCAGCAGTGGACGTCTTTCGACTGAAATGATGATGATGATGATGAACCAATATTGTTTCAAATTAATTAAAAAATAAAAACTATCATAAGATTGTTATGCCACTCAATCTACATAGTCTTCATATGATCTAAACAAAATTGTGTCTGAATTTTAACTGAGACTGAGACCTCTCAGGTGATTTCAGGAAATGGCGACCTCATCTAGTTTTGAAAATACGACGTGTAAAAGTTTTTGTACAGGTTTACAGAAATAAAATCATTTATCATTATAGTTTGTACTCCAGCTAAATTTCTCCAGAGATGTAAAAGCCTACAGTGAAATCACAGGCTAACACAAAGAACTTAAGGCAAGTACGGAACCCCGAAGAGCGTACTTGACTCTTCCTTGCTAGAATTATTGTGTTTCCTTAGAAAGTGTGTACGAATATTACCGCTATCTTGCACAATGTAACTTTATTGATATGAATATTCATTTAACATACATACATACAAGAATATTAGAAATGGTTAGGCAAAAAGACCTTTGATTTTTGTTTAAAGGTTATCAACATAACATCACGCTTGTAATCCCTGAAGAGTTAAGCAGAGGTGTATTTATAGTTACATCCAAATTTTGGTAAAAAAAAATATATTTGGTAGTTATGTTTTTGAAGTCTCATGTAATAGGGGGCGAGCCTATTTCCATCAAACGGGCACAAATCCGATGAGCTGCTCCTGAGCAATTCCAATAACATTTTGCCCGACCTAGGAATCGAACCCTCAAACTAAGCAGGGGCGCCTATTATTCCTTTTATTAATAAAACCTGCTTGGTGAACCTAGTCCACATTTTTTGCATACAAACTTCGGGAGTGTTTTACTCCACCATGTCATGGCACATCCAAAGTAAAATATTATATCGTTTTGTCTCATTATTAATATTGTCTGTACGGAAACAGAATACTAAAATAAAAACCCATTAAAAAGTTAGGAGCCAACAAAGATTCGTTTTTCTTGCTAATTTTACTTAACTTTGGACGTGTTTAAGTAATAAAAGAAGTGTAAAATCTCCAAAACCAAGTCGGTACCGACCAAGTTCAATTATCGAAAAGTTCAATAAAGTTTATTGGTCATTGATTTATGCATTGGCTTTTTCATAAAACCCGATCTTCCAACGGACTTTTATTGCTATAAATGATCCTGCATCTCACTCAATAACGTTGTGCGTGTAGACTAGCGTCTAACTGCTCATCACTGATACTATCTCTGTCGGACACGTAGCCTGGTGAGACAGCGTGATTTTTAGCCAGGCCCACCAGTGAGTTCGAGCCCGCGACTAGGTTCTCCTTAAAGTCCACATTTTTTAAATGACAATAAGAAATGAACGTCAGTGTCAAACACTTAATTTTTTTTCCATCTTTACTATCTTACCGTATTTGTCTGCACAAAACAAAAACACATAAGAGTTTTCTTTCTGAGATTATTATTCTTCTAACTTTCAACTCTCTTTTAAGTTCATTCGAAACGTAACTAGCATCAGAAACTAAAACAATCACTGCCAAATAGTTCTAGCCAACATCTAACAATGCTGTTGATACACAATACCTGTATAACTCGTGGCTAGTGGCTGGTGGCTATTTCTATTTGAAACGCTAGCGGTACCACCGGTCCATTGAACGAGAAAGCGATCCCACCATCCCTATTCCCGACTATGCTTTTGCAGTTCCGAGCGGGACTAGTTGCTTCTCTATTGGGACCTTAATCGTTTGGCTAATCTGTTCGTAGTTATTTAAACTTTTCCGTGAGTTCGGTTTTCGTTTTCTTGATTTGTGTAGACACAAAAGTTAATAAGTATCTACGGAGATTTGTAGAAGAAAAAGTTTGTTCTGCTGGGGTGCTTGTTGTGCCATTTCTTCTTTCCAGCTAAAGCACTAGAAAATGGTGAAGAGCGGGCATTTTGGGGGACTGTGTAAGGTAATTTTGACGTTCAAAAAGTTCTGACTCTCAGCCTAGTTTGAATAAATGACTTTTGATTTTGAGTCATACTTAGGTACCTACTGATGAAAATTTTCAGAAATTCTTCTACCGAAAAAAAAAAAACAATCTGTTGAGGGGTATAGGGAATATGACTATGGCTATGCTAGAAGTCACTATACAATTTATTACCTAACTCGTATTAGCACAAAACAGGAAAATGGCCATTAAATATATCCAGTGGCTAAATAGCAAGATTCATAGGCGAGGTTTATTTAAGTCATCTCATTTCAGTCTAATCATTTAAGCCTATTTAATTGCACTATCAAGGGTATCAGGGACGCATCGACGCACAATTTGTTACCATATATGCAGTACATGGTTCAGAATAAAAATAACAAACGAAATATTTTTTTTTATAAGGTCTGCGATACATTTAGACTGCGTATTCTATTTCTATGAAACAGATGCTATTACCTTATAACCGACATAAAGTTTCTGTCTTGAATTCACGCGCGTCTATGTCCCGGGCACCCTGTATACCTTTATCTAGTTATAAAATAGTAATTTCATTTCAAAACACATGACATTAACAATTGACAGTCGTCGTCAGTTCTAATAAACCGTACCTAACATTGTACGTTACAATTAGGTGAGTCAACTTTTTTTCTTTGAAAACGTTTATTGTTATGGATGACTAATGTAAAGACATACAATTATTAATTTATCATAGTTCACACAATCACTTCAATTAGTCAGTCTAGATTTTTACTAGATATAGTAAAAATCTGAGTGATTGTGGCCGGAGCTTGGGGGTGGCGCATGTCCAGCAGTGGACGTCTTTCGGCTAAAATGACGATGAGGATGATGATAGTAGAAATCTAGTGGTAAACTGGTGTTGATAGGAACAGTCTCATCTTCATCAGCCTACAGAAGTCCACTGCTGGACATAGGCCTCTCCAATTGCATTCAGCTCGATTATTGGCAACTTACATCCAGCTGCCACCCTGTACCACTCCTATCCCAGGGACTGTCCAAACGAACAGCTTTTTATAAAGCATTTTTGTAACTCTGGAACTTTTTACCGACTCTTTTTCATAGACAACGACCAATGATTTATAAAGTCATTTTTTTTTCAGAGTTTTTTGAGTCTGGGGCTCAAACATTCAAAATGTCTATAGTTTGGTGAAATTGCAATTTTTTTCTGGATCTCAAAAAATGAAAATGTTTTGTTTTCAAAAGGCAGAACTGTTGGGTGATGAAAATCATACAGCATCTTTCGATTTTTTGTCACTGGTCCTTACATCGTAGCCCTGAAAATGCGTTGAAATAGCAAGTTCTCCAGTTCTCTCTAGTAGATTCGTTCAGAAAATTTTCTAATAAGTACTAAGCTAGCAGACCTGCTGTGCAGAATCACCGGATGGAAAGGCTTCAACAGGCTATAGACTCCTGCATCAAAAGATTTGACGGTGCATGTCTAATCCTGAAGACCAAGTAAAAAGGGTTCATTATTTCGTTCACTGACACTAACTAACGGAGCAAGCAGCATTATGCTTGGCGGTAGAAATGTGAACAGTGACAGTAGTTAGGCTGTCTTTCCATCAAAGATGTGTTAAGCTGCGTAGCGATGGATTTGTATCAACAACTTTATTACTCACTAACTATTGCCAACGGCTACGTCTGCGTGGAGGTCGAAAGTTATCCCACGGAAACTTATTATTGGGATAACAAGTATTCTATGTGTTAATCCAGTTTTTAAACGATCTGTGTGCCAAATTTCATCTACATCCGTTAAGCCGTTTTAGCGTGATTGAGTAACAAATATATCCAAACATACAAACTTTCACAATTTATAACATTAGTAGAATACTTCAATCTGAATCATTTAGAAGAATATTGCTAATCCATTTGGTCATATGTTCGAAAAAATTGTGTGCTCAATAACGTAAATAATGCAATAAATGTTGTTGACCTGTCAAAATTAAAGACATTTCTACTGTTAGTGTGTTTGTAATTACTCCTCAGGTGCCCTGATCCATTTGGTTGTTTCCTATAAAAAAGAGTAGGCAAGGAACTCCATGGTTACTCTTTTGAAAGTTGTGTCAACTTATAGGGCTGTTCGATTTTATAGCGTAGCTTGGCGTAGCTCTGATAGTTGTTTTATACACACAGAAAAGCTCATCCTCACAGCACTTCTTATCTGCTCACAATTTACCTTTGGCTGAAATAGACATACCTACCTACATTGTTCCGTAGCTTTCGTAGCATATTCTTCAGCTAAGCTTCACTGCTTAGCTACCACAAATCTGGTGGAAAAGCAGCCTTATTCTGTCTATACACATAACTTCGAAATTCAAACGGTGTCGAGGTGTGAATATGCAAAGATTTACTTTAAAAAAATTTGTATTCGCTTTAGAATTGTGTGCGTTCATTTGAGTGGATGAATTTCACAGAACGTTTTCAAACGAGACTTTTGTCAATGTGTTTTTTTATTATACATACTTATGGCTTCACAATCAATACATACACAGGTCCCATCATATTTTATTTGGAGATCAACATCAACATGTTACATTATATACAAGCTGATCATGTATTTACATAAACGGATGATACTTTACGCGACGGCTTTAAGCCCGGACGTCCAATATATATTTATTAATTTCTGATAATTTTTACATGCAACACCATTTTCATGAGGCTTACGGACGTCGGGAAGCGGTGGAGCGTCAGCAAAAAGGATTGTGCGTAGTCATTTTGATGTCAAATTTCCTTTCCAGATTCCAGAGGCAAAGTTTTTGGACCCTTTATTTTATAAACTCATAGTAAAAAATTACGTGTGTATTTTTTGAATCGTTAGGAAATATTTTTTGGATCGTCAGAATAAACAACGTTCAACGTACGTTCAACGTTATTCGTTCGTACGTTTGTGTTGTCAGTGGTGTCGGTAACAGTGTCGCGAGGATTTCACATTATTCATAATCATTATTTTGGTCATATCTTCTAAACGGGTATCCGATTTTCATCTTTTGAGACTTAAATGATTGAAATACCTCTACTAAAAACAGAGGTGTCGGCAACGTTGTCGCGAGTTTAATTGTTTTTTCCCATGTCAAAAAATGCCCAACGCGCCTAAAGAAGTTTTCACTTCACAAAAATGTTTCTGTTTAGTTTTTTAGCCCGTGCTGTTCCACAGCTAGGTGAAGGCCTCTCCTGAGTCCTTCTAGGAATTGTTTCCCCGCGCCACCTCGAACCAGAGTTCGCATCCAGATCATCTCGCCACTGCCTTCTGGGCCGAACTCGGCAGCCAGCGTCATCCATCTTCAGGCACTCATTGTGTAGAGACTTTTCCTAGCGGTCGTCCATCCAAGCATGTGGCTCATGTGACCTGCCCAATCCAGAAGTCAGAATATTTCATTGTAATATTTTATTAAATCTGTTGGTTTTCGAGTTAGCAGCTAAAATTGCTTACCTAATCTTTTATCTCGTAAATCAATGGAACTCACTAATAAAGCCTTATAATTAAAATCACATTAGTGGCGATACTTAAAAGATGTCCGGTTCGACCTGCTATAATTGCTTGGCAACTGGGTTTTTATTATTTACGACGACATATACTGTTTCACATAATTACTGTTGCCGAAAAGAAAAACGAGTTAGCAGATATTTTTGATGACTTTAACCCATTATCAAGATTTCAGCCGAAAGACGTCCACTGATGGACATAGGCCTCCCACAAGCACCGCCATTTCGACCGGTTATGTGCTTCTCGCATCCAGCGGATTTCTACGGCTTTCACCAGGTCATCAGTTCATCTTGTGGGAGGCCTTCCAACGATACGTCTTGCTGTACGCGGTTGCCACTCCAGAACTTTCCAGCCCCATCCGCTACTTGTTAAGTCCGCCTTAAGTTTGGCAATTCTTCAGGCTATGTCGGTTACCTTAGTTCTTCTACGGATCTCTTCATTTCTGATTCTATCGCATTGGGAAACTCCAAGCACAGCCCTCTTCATTGCCCTTTGGGTGACTTTCAGCCTTCTTATGAGGCCCATATAACACTAGTCAAATATATTTCCATCTTAGGTACCATCATTCCGTAAGTATAAAACATTGCCAAAAAAACAAATCTTTTGTAAAAGTTGCAGTTTTTTTGCTAACCCTACCGCTCACTGCAGCGCATGCAGTTAATAATGATATATAGAATTTTGCAAGCGCTCCCTTAATCTGTTGGATTATTCGGTGATGCGACGCGACAACACCCTGTGTAGCCATCATCATCATCGGTAAGCATTATGGCTTCATCACAGATGATGAAGACGTGTACTTATGTTTTTTTAGAAAAGGAGATCTATGTTTGAGGGTTGGGTTTCCGCACTAAATCTTCCAGGTGGACCATTGTGCGTGGGCCATAGCGGCCGTCGGTGGTTATTCCAACCAGCCCACCTCCCTCCAGAAGTTGATCTCTCCTGGTCTTTTGACAACATCTATGTAAGATCTGGGTGCCCTGAGAGTTTCTGTCCTAATTTGGGTCCGTTAAGCCTATTGTGTGGAAGTGTTTGTTAAGCGAGCAGTGTCCCGTGATGGTCCCCGTCACTAGGTGCAGGCCGTTCCTGTCCAGGCGTAATAAACGTCTTATTATCCTGCCATCATGACATCCCTGGTCTGTCTGCAGCACGGCGTCGAGGTCCATCAGCTCTCCGCTTGTGTGTGGGTGAACTTCTGTAGCCACCTGCGTAGCTGGTTGAAGGGGATGGGCCACGATAGGTTCGGGTCCACAGACTGATACTCTGGATGAATGATCTGCATCTGCTGGCTTCTATGCAAGCTTGCTCCATCGTCGATCACATCATCGCTGATTATATGGTGAGATTTGATGAGATTAAATATATAAAATAGAAATATCATCCACAAGCAGGTAAATACCAGTGTTTTACATGGAGAGACTGCCTATCTGACCTCCACAAATCCAGTTACTGGATCCCACGATACCCCTTGGTAAGACTGGTTGTCAGATTTTGGACTTTGAGGGCGCTTCTGACAACCCGTAACGACTGTCAAAGATCAATTAAGCTAATAATCTATATACAGGAAAAGTTTTTATTCAGTGCGCAAACTGTAACTATGAATTCAGCATATCATTCTAGACCTACCAGCGCAGAAATTTTTCATCGGTTATACAAAAAAAAAATCAGCTGTTTCATAGAAAAGTGCAATACCTACGCGGTCAAAATGTATGGAATAGCTGATTATTTTTTGTACACCCGATGAAACATTTCTGCGCTGGGAGGTCTAGAATGATATGCTGAATTCATGGTTACAGTTTGGGCACTGAATAAAAACTTTTCCAGTATATAAAAGCTTATTCATACATTCATCGACTCACTGATTAGACACAAAATCTCAAAAATTACTGGACTTACGAAGATGAAATTTGACACAGAGGTAGATTATTAGTTAGAGACGTCAACTAAGAAAGAATTATAAGAAACTCCCTCCGTAAAAGGGTGAAATAGGAGGTGGAAGTTTGTACGTTTTTTTATTCCTTGGGCCATAGAAGCTTGTTCCAGATAATTTTCTAAATTGACGCGTCCGGAGCCGCGGATTTCAGCTAGTAAGGCAATAATTGTAACATTGGTTTAATATACGAGTAAGTAGTGATAATTAGAGATCGGATAATCGGATGTATATTTACCTAAAGTTTATTTTTAGTTCTTAAAGTATGGAAGCGGCTTCTTAATATTTTCATTATTATTCACCGGAAATGCGTAACGCGACTTCTAAATTATTAGGATTGCATAAATGCATATTTATTTAAAATGTACCCCTATACAAATATGTGTAAGTCTGTAAGAGAAGGATGGTGTGTGTTAGTTAGAACAATTTTGTTTTTGCATTACATTATTTTTTTTCGATACAAAAACCCGTTCCACATTAGCCAACATCTTAACTTTAGGTGAATATGCATCCGAATATCCGATCTCTGGTGAATTATCAGTACATTAGTACAAACCAAACTCTTTGAAAATCCTTTTAATGCAAACTACCTACCTACATTCATTTGCATAAAAACTTCAACCTTCGACTATGCGTAGGATGTCAAGTTTTGTCTAAAACCTAGACATTTACACCTACTGCATTTAACGAGGATTCACCTAATGACTATAAAAACTACGAGTAAAAATAGTCATGGAAATTTCAGAGAGCCTAGTGACATATACCTAAGTTATACAGGGTGATTGGAAGATGGGTGCAAAGCTTTAAGGTGAAGATAGTATAGACAATTTAGAACCATTTAAGCCATGGTTGTCTTAGACGAAGTCTTACCATTTTTTTTTTTTAATAAGGTTTAAAAGACGTATTGTACAATTTTTTTATTTTTTCTGAGCTTTAAATGTCTGTAAAAAAAAATGTCTAATGACACAGAAGCCTAAAACATGATTTTGAGAATTTCCGAAAAAAAACTTAAAAATTTGGTTAAAAATATTTGGTAAGACTTCGTCTAAGACAACCATGGCTTAAATGGTTCTAAATTGTCTGTACTATCTTCGCATTAAAGCTTTGCACCCATCTTCCAATCACCCTGTATAATATTAGGACGTAAAATACAAGTTACATCAGCACTAAGTGTTACAATTTAGTTAATCTGAAAACTATTATTTTTCCAAATATAAAAGGGGTCGGCTAGCAGTCTAACCGGACTATCTATCTGACCTCCACAACCCAATTACAAAACGATACTTCTTGTTAAGACTGGTTGACAAACTTTCTGGCTTCTGACGATCCGTAACGACTGTCAAAGATCAAGCATAATTGATCTTTGTCAGTCGTTACGGGTCATCAGTTACTGAGTAATGCAATGCCCCTTGGTAACACTAGTTGGCAATTTTTCTGGCTTCTGACGATCCGTAACGACTGTCAAAGACCAAGCATAATTGATCTTTGACAGTCGTTACGGGTCATCAGTTACTGGGTAATACAATCGCCCTTGGTAAGACTAGTTGGAAAACTTTCTGGCTTCTGACAATCCGTAACGACTGTCAAAGACCAAGCATAATTGATCTTTGACAGTCGTTACGGGTCATCAGTTACTGGGTAATACAATCCCCCTTGGTAAGACTAGTTGAAAAACTTTCTGGCTTCTGACAATCCGTAACGACTGTCAAAGATCAAGCATAATTGATCTTTGACAGTCGTTACGGGTCATCAGTTACTGGGTAATACAATCCCCCTTGGTAAGACTAGTTGGCCAATTTTCTGGCTTCTGACGATCCATAACGACTGTCAAAGATCAAGCATAATTGATCTTTGACAGTCGTTACGGGTCATCAGTTACTGGGTAATACAATCCATCTTGATAAGACTAGTTGCCAGACTTTCTGGCTTCAGACTACCCGTGATGACTGTTCACGATTGAAAGCCGGGACCACGTGCTTTCCGAGGCACTGAGGGGTATATAAATATAAACCCATAGAGTCTGTCTTCTAATTGAAACGATTAGTAAAATCAGTCAATAATGACCCCACTGCTGGGACACAGACCTCCTCTGTGAGAGAGGGCCGTAATGTGTCACATGTCTTTGATTTTTTTGTTCTAAGAAATGCCGGTTTCCTCACGATATTTTCCTTCACCGTTTTGAGAGCTGTGGCGATGAAATCAAAAACACAAAGTGTACACCTTCCCGGTTTGAACACACGACCCACTACTCGTAAGTCGGCTTCGATACCACAGGGCTACCACTGTGGTAACTCTTGAAATGAAAATGATAAGGAAATCATTAGCAAATTGGAGGAGGTCAGTACAATTAAATATCGTATCCCATTAACAAATCAGTCCATACACAGGTTCAAACCCCTACCATTCTGATAACAGGTCATTTCCCATTGACCAACACCTCCAGGCTACAGGCTAATATACCATCAACAAGAGTAAATGTGACAGGCAAAAATACGATTAGCATTTTGATAACACACAAGTTCAATTTCCAACCTTGTGTTACAGGCAGAGGGTGTAATTTTGAATGGCGGAAAAGGTTCGGTAGTTAAAAAGTTGTGGCTGCATTTTCTATTAATAAAGTTCACGCTATGTTTGAGGGGATCAGCAGTGAGCGTAGTGCCGATGATTTTGGATAGTTTTGCGGCAGATGTGTTAGAAATGAAGGTTACAATGTTCTAGAAGATGTTTTAGAAGATAATGTTAGAGTTAGAAGGTACCTTAGGTTCAGTGGTTAACAAGATCGTTGGTGTTGAGGTTTGTTTTTTTTTTAACTAAGAGACTTTGTTATTTAGATCATGAAGTCGAATAAAAATAGACATAGACATACTCACTGTTTCCAAAATCGGTTAATGAGTGAATCGAGCGTATCTAGAAACTAGACTTAGCTGGAAGTGTCGTTTATAGATACGCTCGATATCATGACGATCGTTCGTTCAGTAAAACAGTCTGAAACATAAAGCACTTATAATAACGATATTCACCCTTCCTACCTACCCTGTAAGTAAAACAGTATGAATATAATACAACGTGACATGACTTATATACTGCGAACCATACATACTTAATGTATGTACGTTTTCAAGAACCACACAACGATACAAATACATAAGTACATAAAGCTATTGATCCATTTTCCATAAAGCACTTTATGAATATAATGTTCAGTAAATACTTTATTCTAACAGGCCAAATAACAAACAAATATCATACACACACGGATGCCGCGCTTAGAATATCCTAGATAGCTCACGCACACAGGGAAACGCGCTGAGTTTTATAATAAACACGTAAAATCATTATTTGATGATTTCGAGGTACGCGAGTCATCAGGGGTGAGGTGGGTGGCAGGAGGCCCTCATCCCAGTCGCCGTGGGGTCGCCGATGCAGCAGCAATGCAACCTCCCCATCAGTGTGGCCGGCGAGGCTGCTGGTGTCGCGTGTCTACCACCTACGCAGCGCGAGGAAACCTACCGCGCAAAAAATATTAAAAACCTTCTAAAAAAATCCAACAATTAATAACATCATTAAACAAAACGGCCTAAAATTCAAAAAATCGAAATAAAAAAAACCACATTTGGTGACAAAATTCGAAATTTTGCGCGCATGCGTCTTACGCACCGCTGCCGCCCGCCGACACATTCAGAAATAGTTTTATGCAATAGACTCTATTTAATTTTTCTCCACAACACACCATAATCATAATCAATAAATAGTATTAAGTGAATTTGTAATCAATAGTATTCTGCAACACTTGAACTCTATAGACTTTTAAACAACCGGTTTCATTTTACTGTAAAACTAGTGTTAAGGCAACTGAAGGCAGTTTGACTCGGATTTGTCGTACAAGGGCTAAATAAGATCAACGACCATCCGGGAGAAGCAGCTATCAAAAATAAAAAAGAAGAAGAGAAGATCTCATGGAAAGTCCGCGCAGAAGAGCATGTCACTATAGAAGCGGACTAAAATAAGTTAAATGCGCAAGAAACTGAAAAAAGCTAAGATTTCATAACTAACGGGAATCTAGCAAAAGAAATAACAACCAGCGCCATTTGACGATAAAGAAACACGTTTTTTCGCAATAGAACAAGTTTTAAGTTTATATCAACCGTTATTACAAGGAATCAATAGAAAAGAGAATTTAAATCTTACGTTTTTTGAGTACATTTAAACAACACTGGTTAATTTTGGAACTTTTAAATATAATTTAAATTGATTTTTATATACAAAACTCTCTATATATATCTAGTGAAAAGTAATTTAGTGAAATACTCTGGACCTACACGCTAAGGCTAAGTGATATTTGAAATATTTGGCAAATAAGTTTTGGGAAAAGCTTTCGACCAAGTTCATCGACCGTTCCTGACATTGGTGGATGAAAAAAATAAGCAAAACTACAAACAAATTCTAGTGCCTTAAATTGGCCTTAAATTATAAGTAAAAAAGGTAAGATAAAATTACTCCAAAAAAGTTACAAAAAAATCTAAATTTTACCGAGTTTACCTACCTGTTGAAGCGACTTCTAGATTTCGTTAAATAGTACAAAATTAAAATAAAATTAACGTTAAGACTTATTTAAATATTTGCGTTATTTCTATACCTATAACGTTTTATATGATTATGTATAATAAATGGGCATAACAAGGGCATCCAACGGACAATACTAAAGAAGACGTAGAAGAAGATAGAGAAGAAGAAAAGCAAACAGGAGATTATATACAAGAAGAATTTACAGAAGATATACAGAATTTTACACCTTTAAACCACGAAGCAGACTTATTGTGTCACCCAGAAGACAGCACTCAGGTAAGATACTCATGATACGAAAATATAATAAAGCTAGAAATGAAAATGTTCATCCATCTTTGTTTTCCACGCGGTGCATTCAAGTTGAAATTACCGAAAACCACTGATCAAAATCCTAGAGTAAAGAGAATAATATGATTGCTAGTTTTATCATTTCCCATTTTAAAACATTCACGTTCTTTTATGGTTCCTACATTACGTTAAAATTATATAATGAGCAAAATGGCCGCCTGCTATTAAAATAAAATTGACATCTATTATCTCGCTCGCACTTACGGGAACCGTATCGACTGTTTCATCTTTTTCAGGACCATTCTCGAATTCGTCCACGTTACCTTCTGCATTACCTTCTTTTTTGTCTTTCACTCTAGGTTCTTCGTCTTCGTCTTTAAACTTATACAATTCTTTATCATCTATAACTAAAGTATTATTATAAAAATCCTTTAGATAAAAATATAAAAAAATACTTGAAAATTTTCTCGTTTCAAAAATAAAGACCATGTGACTTAGAAACGCCAGTGTTAGTATCGAATGCCAAGAACGGTGTAGAAACATTCGCCAACTTTCGTTTTCGCCAAGTCAAGTTCAGGTTTTGCCGATGATTCTAGCGTGCGTGCCTTTTGCGCATGTCCGAGTCATCACAGTCATTGCCCAGCCAAATTATTGATCCCCGCCATGTTGGAAAACTGCGGGGTGGTGGGGGGCGTCATTTACTAACGCGATAGTTTTCACAACGCTCAATTATGTAGGGAGGTGGGCTGTACGGGGGGGTCCGAAAAAATGTATACATCAATATGGCGTATTTTGTATTAAATTCTATCGGTCACGCCCATCGGTTCACGGAATTTATCGCTGGGGCTTTACAGTCGATGCGATAGTTTATTTTAATTAACGTCGTTTCATTTAATTAATAAAGGCTTGGGAGTTTTTAGGGCTTACTGGAATCAGATGAAGGTTTTGCTGCTGTTTTAGATTCTTTAGCGTTGTCTTGAGTTGATGCTGTAGCTTCTCGAGAGCTATTTCGAAGGAAAATGCTTTTCTGCTTTACTACATACTTTAAGCATCGCCTTTTTATACAATCATCTAAGTAACTTAACGTCTTCTGAAATGGCATCACTTCTGCAATAACTTTTCGATTCCACAAAAGTTGACGATCATCATCACGCTTACTACAATATGAGGGTACTCAGAAATCCGATTGTTTTTTTTTACATAAATTATTTCTAAGTCATCTATATCATAGACTCTTACATACTCTGCAATAAACTTTCGTAAATATTCATCAATATTTTAATCATCATCGGCCATTATAATACCAAAATGGTCAGACCCCTTTGTGCATTGACACCCTTTACGACCAAAGTTCACTATTGAGTGGTATACACATGTGTAGATAGGTAGCTACCTCATTACGTAAGTGCCGCTCCCTTTTTTAACAGATGAATCATTGAGCCTGCATAGCATGATAGGTTGATGACAATGTGAGCTAAGATTACTATATAAATAGTAATGAGATGTTGCGTTGAGATAAATCTATAGATAGACTGACTGGATGGAGCTTAAATAGTTTCATTGGCTGTTATGGGCATCAAGTTTTTGCCAAAGTATTTGAAATTAAAATGCAAATAAATAAAATTGAAGTATCTGTTTGTAATGTCAAATTAATAGTTTTTACCAAATGCTTAATTATAAACAGTATTTAAATAAAAGTTTTTTTTTCTGTCTGTTTGTTCCGGCTTATCTCCGAAACGGCTGGACCGATTTTGGCAGGACTTTAACTAATAGATAGCTAATGTTATAAGGAATAACATTCGCTACTTTTTGTCCCAGTATCACATTCCCGTGGGATAATTTTCGACACCCACGCGGGCGAACCCGCGGTTAGCGACTAGGTAATCTGTCAAATCCCGGCTAAAGAGACACAATTAATTTTCTATTGTAATGGCCCCCATAGGGGCGCGGTTGTTAACCGTTAAATGATGCACTGTTTTATATATTATATAAACTAGCTGCACCCCGTGGTTTTACTTACGTAGGTTTCGATTCCGTGGAATATCGGAATAAAAAGTAACTGCTATAGGTAACAGCTATGTACCTATCAAGTTTCATCGTAATCGGTAAATTCATTTTTGCGTGAAGAAGTAACAAACAAACATACTTGTTAACACAAACTTTCACAATTAGAGTAGGATTTGATTAATGGATAAATGGAGACACAGTAATAAAATCTTTCACAGCGAATATTTCATTTACCTAAACATATTGGATGGAGGAAATAAAAATGGAAAATATAACTAAATCATAATCATTCCGCAGTCGGTTGGATAGGCTACTAAAATAAAAAAGTTTAATATTAAAGTATTCATAAATTCTCTAAATTATGCTGAAAATCGCATGAAAATCACTTGTTGAGTTAAGCAGAACAACGCAGTCGCGCAGACAGACACAAAAAGCGACTTACATTTATGTTATGTATAGCGGGTTATAGCCTATAATGTTCCCACTGTTGGGACAAAGATCTCCACACTATGAGACGGTGTGGGCCACCACGCGGGCCCAGTGCGGGTTGGTGGATATCACGTGTCTTGGAATGTTTGGTTCTACGAGAAGCCGGATTCCTTACTATTTTTTCCTTCGCCGTTTTCAGAGCAGTGGTGATGAATTAAATACACAAAGTGAAGGTCTGGGTTTGAAGTCGGGGCAGAAACCACTAGGTCTCCCATTTTTTTTTTTTACCAAACCATTACACTCAGCCGACGGGGCATCTGACTTAAGACCTCATGCTGCCAATAACATGCCAACTCCAATAACTGAAAACGACATAAGGCCGATAACACACAAAGAAGATTTTCTTCTTAAGAAAAAAGTAACTCACCACAAGAAGCTACGCCTAATCACTTCCATAATAGCTATAAACAAAAAAATAAATAATAATATTAACAACTAATAATATTTTTTTGTACGCACGTTAGTTGAATCATTATCGTGTCCTTAATGTCATTTTATATTAAACTAGTTTCTGCTTGCGACTTTGTCTGCGTAATAGTCAATTACACCATAGAACATATTCTATGGCACTCGAAGGCTGAGAGTCACCACGTTTTGAACGTCAAAATTACATAAGACAGTCCCCAAAAAACGCCCACCCTTCGCCACTGCCTAGTGCTAGGAAGAAGTGGCGGAACAAACTCCCCAGCAGCACAGCTGTCTGTTAAGTTGGAAGAACTTGATTCTATACTATAATAGGTAAGTACTCGTAATTAACATTCAACAATATATGAAAAAAAAAATGGTTTATACAGTCCCCACTGCGGGGCAAAGGCCTGCTTACTGCTTACTCTCTTTCCACCTATCTCTGTCCAGAGCTGCCATAGACCAATCTTTATTAAAGGAGTCCAGCTCAACCCCGCTATTCCCTTGTGAGCCTGCCACGATATCGTTTGCCACTAAGCGGGACCCACTGGGTCGTAAGTTTAGCCCTTTGCCCATCTGACATACGGTAGATGTGACCAAGCTGTCTATTAGTGATTTTTTTAATAATCAAAACACTACTTCTAGAGATTACCTCTTACTAATATACATTTTTACCTGTATATAATATATATTAGTTATGTGTGTTTTGTTATAGTGTAGCGACCTGCCTTAACAAAAATGCATGTGGAATGTTAATTTGTTTTATTTTTGGATTTTTATTATTGCATTAGGTTTTCAATAGATTCTTCTCACGGGAGAAGGCACTGGCTTTTGTAACACAGGTTAACCACCTAGCATAAATGTCAGCGACTTCACACAATTGTTTCCACTCTCTTATGTAATAAAGATAATCTCGTTTATTCATTTTTAAATATTTTTACAAAACAAACATTTAAAAACATAGATTATTAATATTTCAAAGATTGTTAGTAGGTTCATGCTAAGCAAATAATAAAAAATAAAAGGACTGACGTTGTTACAAACAAAGACAAAGAATCTGTATGGAAGAAAATATTATTAATAAATTAATAATTAATTAATTAGTTTAATTTATAATTTTATGATTTTCCTTCTACTGTTATTACACGCGTTGTCTGCATCTCTGTTATCTTCTCTCCTATCGCAGGTGTGCTGGAAGAGATTTCTGTAGAAATAAGCATTACCTATGTACGTATTTTTCTGTTCCTTTCTTCTTGTCTGTTTATATGTGTGTGCATAAATGGTTAAATAAATAAATAAACTTGTAAAACACGAAGACTAACCTCAAATTTTGTAACATCAACGTCAATAGATTTATTCCTCGGAGAAGTGAATTATTCGACGAATGAAGAAGATTAGATAACAGATTTATTTGCTTTCTATCAAATAAACCCTATCTGTCTGTTTATCTGAGGATTGAAAAATCGGCCCTTAGATTTAAGAATATTATAGACGTAGTAAATCTTTCGTGATAAATTCTCGAAATGATTGTAAAAATCGCACCAAAATTCGTTGTGGAGTTGACAAGAACTTAGCGGACAAACAGACAGACATGAAAAACGATTTTATAATATTTATAGTACGGGTGTATGCGAAGCACGTCGAGGGAAAAAGTTTGATTACTGTTTTATTGACTAATACTTGGTTTAAGTAGGTGTTTTTTGTTTTGATGCTTAAGTTATGATGGGTTTTAGTACTTAGAGAACGCAAAGGTCCCGGTAATTTTGATGACGAGTTTCGCGTTATTAAACTGAAATAAAAATGCTTACTTGTCCTCCCTTTATCGTATTACCCAGTAACTGGGTTGTGGAGGTCAAACAGGTAGTCGCTCCGTGTAAAATACTGGTATTCAGCTGCATCTGGTTAGACTGGAAGCTGACCTTAATATAGTTGGGAAAGGCTGGGCAGATGATGATGATTTTAATATAGTTGGGAAAGGCTGGGCAGATGATGATGATTTTAAACGATTTAAACTTCTTGGTTTTTGTTTTAAACCATATTTTTGGTTTAAAACGATTTAAAATCACATTATTATTGGTTTAATTTTTCTTTAAGTACACCAAGAAGTTTTAATGGTTGTTTTCCCGCGGCAGAACAACTTGCCATAAGGAGTACTTTCGAAGCATAGAGTAAAAGTAAAAAAAATATTCATCAACTCGAAAACGTGATGATCAATAGTAACACTAGAGGTAACTTGTAGGTAATATTCGAATCGCACGCGCCGCCGACAAAGGGAACAGCGATACATAAATGTTCAAAGCAAAATAAACTCTCGCACGTAGTGATTTTTTACAATGGTTATCTGCCATGTTTTGTTTCTAATATTTTATTTGTTTATAAAACGATTGTATTACCAAGACAAAACCATTTCGCTGCGGGAAAACAACCATTAAAATTTCACGGTATTTTAGACACTAAGGCTTCATACGAAGTGATCTATCGACCATACCTACTCACTTATTTAAGATCATAGACAATTAAAATAAAAGTTAGGTACATCCATTCTAAAAATATGCGGTGGCTAAGTAAAAACGACTTTTTATATTTTTTTAATATATCCTATTAATATTATAAAATGTGACTGTTTGTGAGGAAGGAAGGATGGATGCATGGATGTTTGTTACTCTTTCACGCAAAAACTACCGAACAGATTTGGATGAAATCTGGCACACAGATAGGGTTTAACCTGGATTAATAAAGTCTATTAACTGCTCCCAAACTACAATGTTAATTTTTATTCTTTTTATTTTTTACAATGTCTTGACATATTCTCGTTATTATTTGACATTATACATCAATTTTAATTTCGACTATTTATTAATAGTGATTGTCATAGAAATCATGTCACTTGATTCAAAAAGGTTCATTTTTAACCGACTTCAAAAAGGAGGAGGTTATATATAGGTAGATTCATGAGAAAACGCTGTAGCCCTTACAGACTAGATTTGTAGACGATTTTCTATTCTGTATGTTTATTCCCCTAAGTACCTGGTACTTATTGACAGGCCTGCACTGTCCTCCCATACCTATTATCACTGTAATTTGAAAACATTGTAAAAGCCAATTATTATTAAAAGAGTTACCGTGGAGTTTCTTGCCGGCTCTTCTCCATAGGAAGCGACAAATTGGAACCGTGCACCTAGCTTCTGACGTTTCATAAGTACCCATGCAGGTTTATGTGAAATAAGATATTTTGATTTTGTTTTTGAATATATAGCATACTTTTATCACGGTAGTATGTTCTCGTGGGATAATTTCCGACCACCATGTAGTATCATGTCAATTAGAAGTAATACGTAGGTAATCAATGTATGGTCCACGTTATAAACCGTACAAAAATAAAAATGTCTTATAAATCACGAATTTTGGTTTAAAACGGTTTATTTAGTACTATAGAGGTATGAGGAAAAAGGGTGTAAAGTTCACTCATACCTATTGAGAAGGAGGATCCTCCGACCAGACGGGTGTTGTGTCTGGTGGGCAACTGCCCGACGATTGCTGTCGGGATGTTGTACCTATGCGAGTCGCGCGGTAAACTCTGTTTGCGCGATGCAGGATTTGTGTCACGTGAGTCTTGCATAGTTCACCTGTGGCATTGTAGATGGCGCCAGTTCTCTTTTTGTGTTTTTAGATATTTGTTGCGAAGTATTTTTCTTTAGTGCCGCTACACTACTATTGGCTAGACTGAAACTTCACAATATAGTTTATTGTCACCGCAAAATCTCTTACTCTTTAGTGACTTCCTCCATGGCGTGGATTGGGACTCTTTTTCGTCTAACAGATTAGCTTTTGAAATGTAACACTATATATTCTTTTGTTTACTAGGGCTCAAGTTCATTGATTGAATGATGAATTGAGTTGATCTATAGACGTTTTAGGCAGGCGGCAGGCCAAGAAAGAGAGGAAACTGGAGGAAGTCGGTGTATTATACGTATAAACCTTCCTCTTGAATCACTCTGTCTATTGATGGAAACCGCATTAAATTCCGTTGCGTAGTTTAAAAGATCGATAAAGATGAACCAATTACAGGAAATTTTGAATTGTCAGGGGTCAGACGGTCTGAAAGATGAAGCTAGTTGCCCTTTCCAAAGCGTAGTAGCTCGCTATGGAGAAGAACGGGCAAATAAGTCCACGGACACTCTTTTAAATAAATAAAAAATATGTTACAGACAATTGGTTACATCACACAGTCATGTTGAAATAAAACATGTAAGATCGATGTAAAAAGACGTGCACCTTAAACGCATCCATAATAAAAATACGGTCATCATCATCATCATTTCAGCCGAAAGACGTCCACTGCTGGACATACGCCTCCCCCAGGCTCCTCCTCTTCGACCGGTCTTGTGCTTCCCACATCCAGTGGATTCCCGCGGCCTCCACAAGGCCATCGGTCCACCTTGTGGAGGCCTACGTGATCGAATCAGGAATGAAGAGATCCGCAGGAGAACCAAGGCAATGGCCATAGCCCGAAGAATTGCCAAACTTAAGTGGCAGTGGGCAAGGCACATTGCTCGCAGAACAGATGGCCGCTGGGGCCGGAAGGTTCTGGAGTGGCGAAAAACGATACAGAAATTAAAATATCGATGGCAGGTTGAGCTGGACTCCTTTAATAAAGATTGGTGCTTGGCAGCTCTGGACAGAGAGAGGTGGAAAGAGAAAAGGTAGGCCTTCGCCCAGCAGTGAGCCTTTAATGGCTAATGATATCGTGGCAGCTAAGAGATGACCAGACCCTACTGACGGCACTCGTTCACGAACATGACGTTTGTATCAGATGGCAGGATGAGCTAGAGCTGGACCCCCAGAACAATAATAATACATTTTACCTATATTTACTTCTATGAATACCTATTGTATCATTCATGCTCCCTTGTCCAAATCATCCAATAAGGAAATACAAAATAGTAACAAGAAAAAAGTAGCAAAACCGACATTACCCTGCCGTGTAAACCGTCCGACACGACAAACGCATCTTAGACAAATGCGTGCAAAACACCACGACACGACATGACTGTCTTAATGTAATAAGACACATTTTTCTTTGACAAAAACATGCGCGGGCGACGGTAATGGTGTTAGAAAATTGATGCGAGTTCAATGGTTGTGGGCTGATAAGATGCTCTGCTTGAAGACAAGGATTTAAATTCAAGATAAAAGGGATTATTTTTCAGAATTAGTCGAGTATGTACTTAATTGTAAATTGCCATGATGATTCCGCGATTTGACGAAAAACAAAGTTTGTAAATCATATAAAACGCATAGAGCACATTCACATTTTTCAGAGATATATGACAAGAACTAGAAAGTTATTTTTGATGTTATTTCGATTATCAAAAATCTAAATTATGGAAACCCGTCTGCCTGATTTACGAGGGTGACACTAAAAGTTATTAGAAAATCAAAAACTGAACAAACTAGGAAGTTATTAGTTTTATTATATCTTTTCAACATAGTGCCCATTTACATCAATACATCGCTGCAGCCGATGGAACCACTGAGAAAAATACTTTGCCCACTCATCCTTAGGGGTCTCTTCGATGGCATTTTGAAACTTGAAACGCAGCCACAGCATTCTCGGTGTCCATAAAACGTTTTCCTCGAAGTTTTTCTTTTATTTTCGGAAATAAATAAAAATCGCAAGGTGCGAGGTCGGGGCTATAGGGCCGGGCCGACTGCAACGGGAATACAAGGAAAATAACACCTTTTCACAAAATACATATAAAAGTATATACGGTATGTATAACAAAAAAAACAATTTTTAAAATTCTTGTCTGTCTGTCTGTTTATTCCGGCTAATATTCGAAACAGCTGAACCGATTCTGACGGAACTTTCACCGGCAGATAGGTAATACGTTCCCGTCGGAGAATTTCCCACACACACGCGGGCGGAACAGCGAACATAACCTAGTTATAAACTAAAACAAAAAGTAAAGCCTAGGGTAGAGCCACTTCACGTGCATACCCAGTACAGTGGTGACACCAAGTTTTTACAAGACACACATTCTTCATTGGCAAGCTGACATTCCTAGGAAACTTACCGTGAACTGCCTATCACAATATTGACTTTGAGTTTCCAAGTGTTTGAGCTTATGCTTACGTTTCTGAGCAAATCTGGGAACGTGACAACTCTTTGAGAAAATGTAATAGTTTGACAGCCCTGAAAATCTTTTGCACAATTCATATGTGCTTAAATATTGGCCTTACTGCAGGGTAAATGGTAAATGTCTGCTCTTCTATAGGAAAGGGTTAAACTCAGCCTATCGCAGTCCACTGCTGGACATAGGCGTCTCCAAGGCTGCGCCACAACACTCTGTCCTCCGCCTTCCGCATGCAGTCTGTCCCAGCCACCCGTTTTAAGGTCGTCGGTCCATCTAACTGGGCGCCTCCCATTCAACGCTTGCCGATACGCAGTCTCCACTCCAGGACTCGTCTGTTCCACCGTCCATCGGTCCTAAGGAAAGGGTTGCTGACTTAATAAATGCTTCCACTGATTTTAAATTAAATTCAGAATTCCTCATGATGAAAGTCAGTGTCACGTAAAAAAATACTTAACACAATCTAAATTGAAAAAGTCTTTGTGATTTTTAAACTACACGCAAAAAAAAAGGATATCGGAATCACTTAAAAACGTCATATTTAATAACAATCTATCTGACTACCCCTGAAAAGAAAAGGCGAACCAAATTCAGGATTCATTTCTCTTTTAAAGTCGAGACTCCTCTTGGTCAGATCATGTGAGGACTATGTAAGTTAGTGCCCAAACTTTGGCTTGATAGGCAAAAGAACCCGTAATATACTCATGACTTTTAAGCTCTATATCACAATATACACAGATCTATCTTTTAAAGTCGATGATGCATTAAATGCTATTTGCTACAAACAGACGTTAACAGATCAATCATATAACATTGAGATTCAGAGAAATCTATACTAATATGAAACAAAAGAAAGATTTGATTGTTTGGTTGTTTGCATTGAATAGGCTCCGAAACTACTGAACCGATTTGAAAAATTATTTCACTGTTGGGAAGCTACACTATCCCCGGGTGACGTAGGCTTTATTTTATTCCCGTATTCCCACGGGAACGGGAACTACGCGGGTGAAACCGCGGAGCGCTGTTAGTACTAGATAAATTGTAGTTATTGCTAAGGATTCTAAAACATCCTTTTTCTAGTATTTTGGCCATTATTACGTGGTAGACGAAAAACTTCACACTCTAGACTTTATTAAACGACTCCAAAAATGCGGAAGTTCTCCATTCGTCTGTTTTTATTTGTATGTAGCTATGTTCTGCGATATCGCCGGTAATTGTAAATTGATTAAAAAAAAAGAAAAACCATTTGTTTAATGGATAGAGTATGTTTCAGGGGTGGTTGGGGGGCCGTAGAATTTTGTACAAAAACTTTTTTACCAAACAAAAACAACCGACTTCCAAAACCACACTACAGAATGAAAAATAACTTTAATTTCGGAAGTGGGTAGCAATAAATTATAATACAGATATAAAGACATCGAATTCTGAAATTAAATTTATTTTTTACTTGAGTTTTTTTTTGTTGCCGAAAAGATTTTTAGGCTCAAGTGTAATTCAAGGATGACCAGCACCCTAATTGCGTAACACGCGATTAATCATAATCGGGTTCATTTTGACAGTTCAACAACATTCATTGCGTTATTTACGTTGCTGAGCAGACACATTTTTCGAACAAATGAAGCAATGGTTTAGCCATTTGTTTCAATACGAAACAAATTATGATGAATCGTGAGTTACGCAATTAGGGTGCTGATTTATACCGACTTAATAAAGATCATAAGTAATCTCTTAGTGAGCATAGAAATATGACTAAGTACCACCAGCCATTTTGTCCAGGAAGTTTAGCATATATTTTAATGTCCAGACAGTTTAAGTGATGCTAATTTGCTGCTCTAGGAATTCCAGTTACATTTTTTTTAACTTTACTCGACTGAATTATGTTTCGGAGGCCATAAAGGTATTTAATGTTAAATTTAAGAAAACGCCTTCTACTGCATGAGATTGCTTATCTTATTATAATTGTATTTAGTTTAATAGTTAACCTCTTAAAACAAAAGTTTTTATTTCCATGTTTTTTTTGTAAATTTCACTTTTTACGCAGACGGGTTTTTTTATTTATTGAATTAATTTATTGTTTTACATATTTTAGTCAATAATAAATATTTTTGACGTCAATAAGACCTATATATGAAACCCTTTTTTCGAAATAAAGGGTTTCCCCCATTCGACAGGTTTTGAAAAAAAAAACCATTAAACATGGTTCCAAAAATCGACCATTTTAATTTTCATAATTTTAAGTGACACTCTCACAATAACAACGCCTCTCAAGCTAAAATCCATCAAGCCGTTTAGGCTATAGAGCGCGGCAAAGAAATCCACATACCTATATACACTTGAAAACATAACCCTCATTCTGGCGCAGTCGGTAAAAAAATGTCTGCATTGAACTTGCATTGGATCGAATTCCCACCTAATAAACCAATAAATTCCTAACACCGCCTTAGAAACCGTTTCAAATTCCTGCTAAACTCCTCATAAAAACGGACTCCGAATATAAATACTTGGTTCTAACTTAACACAAAAGTTGGTGAAAGGACCTCAAGTTAGCTGAATGATGACTCAGCCGTGGGCGATTGCTTAAGAAGCTAAGTTACATTCAAGTATGAGTAGTGTTGGATCTATGGACTGGTTTCGGATTTGTGACGCTAGATGGCGGGACTTGTATGATCGAACTTAGTTGGAAGACAGCTGTTTTTAAAACTTGATTAGTTTTAACATAGTGGCTAACTTAGTTTTGAGGTTTAGAAGAAATATATTTTTAGTTGTTTTTTGGTGGATGGGTGAGTGATTTCGACGCGGTACCTTTAGCTTGAAAAAGTTTCTAATTTTAAGCCTAAGTTATATTGTGTAACTAACTTCTAAGTGGATGAGACATAACGCTGTTTTGTGGAAGCTGTATTCCTTTTGTCTAATTATTATTTTCGCAGCGATTGAGAACTTAATTGCTGAAATGTGTCGAATCTATGTAGACTGCCCCTTCTTGCGGCATTATTCCAGCAGACATGTTGCTGTACCAATGCCGGAGAGAAGATATCTATTCATTACAAAGCTACTAAGTCCCTAAGGTCGGATATGTTTGACAATCTCCTAGGTGTTTTTTGTTTTACATTGCTGAATGGGCCACCTCTAGATCACGGCTGATGGAGAGCGATGGCTGAGGTCTATGATGGAACGAGCGTGCCCAGAGTATACCTGTTCACTCTTGATTTGAAGGCAGACGGGATAAATGTGGTACCCTGCAGCACGTCTGGTTTTATAGGGGTTCGTAGAATGGCGAGAGGCGACGGTCAGCTTTAATAGAGACACAATAGAAGACTGGCAACAGCTTCCTTGTGAGTAAGCCTACTAGCATCAAGGAAGCTTGTTGCCAGTCTTCTGGGCATGATTATTCTGGGATTTTCCTAACCATCACCAAACTACCCAGCTCGGTGATGGTTCGGAATAGCCCAAAATATTTCAGGGAAACCAAAATCAAAAAAAAAAAAAAAACTCATAATCCTGCATGGGCACTTATGAAACGTCAGAAGCTAGGTGCACGGTTCCAATTTGTCGTTTCCTATGGAGAAGAGCCGGCAAGAAACTCCACAGTTACTCTTTTAAAAATAATTGGCTTTTACAATGTTTTCAAATTACAGTGATAAAAGGTATGGGAGGACAGTGCAGGCCAGTCAATAAGTACCAGGTACTTAGAAGAATTAAAATACAGAATAGAAAAAACGTCTACAAATCTAGTCTCTAAGGCCTACAACGTTCTCTCATTCACAGGATATCCTTGAAAAAGTCACTTTGTTGTAATGTCCGCGGACTTTTTTGTTTGATGGCCAATGAACTGTCAAAAAATTATATAATTTTGATAACTTGGTTCACAATTTTTTACAAGATCTATAAATCTGCCTAGCCTTTTCATAACTAGGTTGGTGTTGGCTTCCAGTCTGACCAGATGCAGCTGAATACCAGTGTTTTACATGGAGCGACTGCCTATCTGCCCTCCACAACCTATTTACTGGGTAAAGCGATACGCCTTGGTAAGGCTGGTTGTCAGACCTTTTGGGCTTCGCTTAGAAGATTTGTATGTAAAGGTATTTAAAAAATTAAAAACCAAACTAAAAATGGAGAAAATAATTTAATTCTATTAAAAAGCGTGGGGTGCTTTTAGAGGTATTTTTATAATCAATAATATTAAACATCCCACGCTTTATAATAGAATTAAATTATTGTCTACTTTTTTTTAGTTTTGTTTTCAAAAGCGTGTTTTTTTTATTTTAACCTTTATTTGTTTAATTTTTTTTAGCTCTGCTAACTACAAAAGCGTGATATTTCAGTTAAAAAAAATGGTCATCAGTCCTTGATAAGTATGCAAAATTTCGATTTAATCCGACGTTTTGAAGGAGGTCAAAATCATGTTCAAAGTTTCCGTTACATAGGCACATACTAACATACGTATGAAGCTAATAAAAGCGTATTACAAAGAATTTGCTACTGTTATTCCAGATTTTTAGGAAAACTTTTATTTAAAACTCCAACTTCAATTTTAACACCAATTTAAAAAAAAATACGTTCACAAAAAATCTCCACTTAAAATCCGATATTTTACGTATCTAAGTCTATAAAGTATTCCCAATAATTACAGCACACTAAATAAACTTCTTAGTATCGAAGATTTCTAACATTTTGCCGTGTCCTAGAAACGTATATAAACCCACAGACAACAAACATTTCTTTCTATATCTAACACTACTACACCTATCTAAAATTCATAGTGAAATAAGTATAAGAGCCTAGCTTCTAAAAAACTTTTCAACTGAAACCTATAACTCTACCATCACTAACCACCAATTTTCAACTCTAACCATCTAAAAATAAGTATCTTTTTGGTGTGAAATGCAAAGGTTTGTAAGACATTTTGAATTGAGGTTAGAATGCGGCAGTGCAGGCCAATGCACGGTGCATACAACTAAGTAGTGATGTGGAGGTTCCAATAACGGATTTTAGTGATGTGCGTTAGCAGCTATTTTGTTTAACTAGTTATTGCCGTTTTCGGTTTTAAGTTTGTAGAAACGGATAGCTAAGTTATTTTTACAGTGTTAAGTTGGACTGATTCGTTTTTACGTTATGTAATACTTTAGCAAAGAAAAGCTACGGAAATTATTGTAAATATGAAGATTTTACTTAGCCATTTTGCCGGTTTTTAGTGTTATGGCAGCCATTTTTTTTTTTACCAAAAAAAAATTGTGATTTTTGGTTTCGACAAATGAACACAATGACATCAGGTCACATTTATCTATATTTTTTCCCTTATTCATTATGTACTATAACTTATCTCCATATTAACAAGCAATAACCACAACAATTACGATTTTTCCACCCGCATCAAAGTGAAATACCGATTAAGTTAAAAATAGCGGTTACTCGAGTAGCAGTCTCACGCGCAAGCTAAGTCGGTGCCTGTAAGCGCTCAATATAGGGTAAAACATATTATTATATGCAAGAAGTTCTTGTACTACGCGATAATAGGGTTGGCTGCTCGATACAATGTTGTTAACCCGCTATAAATATCTATTTAAAGCGTTACGTTATTTTATTCACGGCGTGATTTGTGATAATTTGATTTTCTACCATTTTTGAGACGGTTATTGCCAATGGCTGGGTTTCTGTTATTTCTTGGAAGTTACGTAAAAGTGGTTTTCGAAAGTGCCTGTTTTATTGTCATTTAAAATGCATCTAGTTTTACGGAAGTCATTTTTATGTGCGGTTTTGTTTGTTGGCAGAATGTGTGTACGACATGTAACAATTATTTTCTGCAGTGTCTAATAAAAATCATACCTACTGTGTGTCATGATAATGAAAGTAGACACAAGTATAGATTCGAAGTAAAACAGAGCTAAATTAAACCAATTTTAAATCTAACAAGAGCGGCGCGAACCATAAATAGAAGTATTTTTACTAAAGAATACGGAAACATAAAGGCATTAAACTAGGTTCTAACACCCCAGCACAGCCCTACGCCCCGCAGGCAAATATGAACGAATGTAAGTTGACTTAGAATAAGTATGTTCTGCAATCGAGAGTCAGCCAGTGTTAGATCATAATGTGTTGAAACAGCACATGCGCGCGACACTGCACCAGGAATACAATGAAAACTCAACGATATTTTATGAAAAATTCAAAATAATAACGCCATTTTAAACCTACAAATGTGTTCGCGCCTTTTCGGTTTTTTTCGGCAAGCGCCGCGCCGCTGCGCCCGCGTTCGATTTTCGAAAATGTGACTGTCAAACAGCTATTTTTGGAACTGTGATTTTGAAATTATCAATGTGAAATGACTTGGATTTATATTTCTTCTTTTTTATTATTGTAAATTTTTAATATCTACGCTCGCCGTTCCGTGAAATTGGAGAAAAAATGTAAAATTGCGTAACTAGGAAATAAAAATGTGTGCCGATGACGACAAAGATTTTGGCGCGCATTCTTGATTGAAGTTTTTCGATAAAACTGAGAAAAAACTTCGTTTGAAAATCTTTTTCGTTTGTAATGTGAGTGAAGATTCGAACTTTTTGTGTTGTGTTTAACGGAATCTGAGGTTAGTCGGTTTTTCTTTTATTTCTGTTTTTTATATTATTTTGAAAATTTATGTAGAAATCGAGTTTAAGCCTCTCTATAAACTGTTTCAACAATTTAATTCTTGAAACAGTCTAAAGAGAGGCATAGCTCCATTGATAAAAACTATCAGATAATTTCGATTGCGATAAATATTATTTTACTTAAATAAATATTTATTCAAATTAAATCATTTAGATAATTGTTCATTCTTTTACTATTTTTATTTTTTATAAAAATAATTTTAATCTAACAAAGCATTAAAACGTGCTGTTTTCAAGAATCTATCGACGAAAATACATGAAAAAAAAAACAATTATAGTTTTTATGACTATTGATAAGTTTTACAATCGACAATATTTGCTTGTAATAACGTACTCCTGTAATCTTCATATAATTGTGTAAAAGAAATTACGATAATTTAAAAATTCCTACAAATTGAAGTAATTTGTAAATTGTTATCGTATTCGCTGCCTTTAAAGTTGTTTTTATTTGAAAACTTGTATTATTTTTGAGGTGATGTTCTTTGTAAGTAGTTTTTTTTTTTGTGTTTAAGTTTTATTGTTTGCAGTTTTGTATTTTTTTTTAATATTATTTAAAAATAAGACGAAAAAAGTGACAGAGAATGGGTTTCGAAAATAGCAAATCAAGTAAAACTAGTGTTTCATTCAATAATTTAAAAAAAGTTTACCTTTAAATTAATTCTTAAATTAACGTTTCGTGATAAATCGCAAAAAAAATACTTAAAAATCTGAAAATAGTCTTAAACTATTTTGTGAAATAGCCAATTAAATAAATACGTTTTTGGTTATTTTTAGAATCACTCTTATACATAAAGAAAATAATAAATAAAAATACTAAGAAAAGTGCCAGTTTTATGTTATAAATCCTATAAATTAAATTAATGATGGTTGGACTGAATGGACCAACGGTTCTTTCGGCAACCAACAATAGGCCGTTTCACAAATAGGTGTCGCTAAATGCACTCTGCGCTAAAAATTCGACCACTTCTACGCCTAGTCTTTTCTATGTATCTCTCGCTTCTTTTCCTTCACAGTACAAGCGAAACTCCTAGCCCAATCCCCACTAAAGCCACGTCACTGTGAAGGCGGAGCGGGGGCGGTTCGAAGGCGTGAACTTTTTGACTTTCTATGAAACATGACGAATAGGTTCCCAGGATCAGCCGGCCTGATAGAACGTTAAGGCCATATTCTGCTGTCTGGAGGCTATAAAAGCGTCGGCAAGAGAAAAGTTGGTGAAGGTAGACTTCGGGAAGCTTCGTGTGTTGTCGGCGGGGTTCGGCTCGGCCTAATATCGGCGTGGTTTACGCGTCGGCTAGAGAAAAAATTGGTACATATCGGGAAGCTTCGTATTTTGTCGGCAATCCTCGTGTGTATCGGTTTAATACGGCTTATCGAAATGCTTGAAGCTTAGACTAGATTTTGCTGTCTAGGAGAAGCGGTTACTTAAAGCTAAACGTCAGTAGAAGAAAAGTTGGAGAAGGTTAGGTTTCGGCTTCGGGAAGCTACGTGTGTTGTCGGCAAGGTTCGGGTAGTATTGGCTTAATAGGGCCTATCGAAGTGCTTGAATTATAGACTAGAATGTGCTGTCTAGGAGAGCCGCTTACCTAAAGTTACGCGTTTGCAGTAGAAAAGTTGGGGAAGGTTAGGTTTCGGCTTCGGGAAGCTTCGTGTGTTTTCGGTAGACTCGTGTATTGCCAGCCTAATAGTGCCTATTTGACTTATCAAACTATAGACCAAATTCTGGTATCTAGAGAGGACCTTAGCATACATGCGTCGGCTTCTAAGACATGGGTAGTGTGAGGCCGGCAAGCATCCCGGCTAAAAGTATGGGAAATGGGAACCAAATTGGTCCAAACCAAACCAAATTTGTTTACAAAAATGTATTACTGTTGCTGCTTTCATTCTGAAGATTCTTTTTCGTAGTTCTAGGAAACCTGGACTAAAAAGAGACAACCGTCTTTCATTAATTAATTGGTATCTACATAACTAAAAAATTTACAGGCCAGGCAATTATCTACCCATTTGATCGTCCGCTGATAGGCCCATTTTCAGAAAAAGCCGATAGGCATTATCTTTTAGGATTACCATTTTCTTCATGCGGTGGATTCCCAGGTTAAGCAAGGTGGAAATTTCTCAGTAACATCCTGGAGTCTGGATTTGGGTCTGATGGCATTAGGCTCGCCCTCGCCCTCGCCTCTATTACATGGGACTTAAACATGACTGTTGAAATGTGAGTGTACTTAATGTCACACACCACCATACAGTAATACCAGAAGAAATAAGTGACCAGGGTGATTTTTTCTTTTTTAGGGTTGGAAATCATCAAATAACTTCTCCCGGTCTGGTTGGAACAGGAGGGCGTGTCAGACTTTTACTGGCTAAAACCCAACCGTGTTTCCTCAGTTGCCTGTGTGCCAGGGGCCACGGTATCTCTTTCGAACAACCCGCACCGATGGCAGTGGATATAGTTAAATTTTGTTAAAAAACCGATGGCATTTACGAAAAAAAAAACTGAACATATTATTAAGCATATTTTTAAAAATAATATCATTCACTAAGACGCATGACGTAGTTTGAATGACCCTGTTATGGAGGTGGAATTTTTGATGGAATGTAATGGTAGGTAGATATCTTCTACCGTTTGATACCTACGTAAGCATTGTTAACAGGGAGGGTGTTTCATAATTCTGAAGCATTATTTATTTTTACTTTGTACCTATTATCTTAATTAATGGTAACAAATTAACAATGTTTTGATCGCGCCTAGAAGTATTTTATGCCGGATACATTGAGTGGACTATCTTTGTAAGACAACTAAAATGTCGCGGTGTATAATTTGTTAAATGAACTGTTTGTTTTCTATTAATTAAAGTTTTTTTTTTCCATCGGTTCCTTACTACAGTTGGACTATATCCCACAACCCTGGTTATTTATCTGTTTTCACACCTCTGCTTAGCCTATCGAGGAACACAAGTGTGATGTTATGACATATTTTTTTTCTAAAAATAGAGCATCAAATCCATCGTCCGAGCGTCTAGTAACCTTAAGGGGAACCTAGTCGCGGGCTCGAACTCACTGGTGGGCCTGCCTAAAAATCACGCTGTCTCACCAGGCTTCATGTCCGACAGAGATAGTATCAGTGATGAGCAGTTAGACGCTAGTCTACACGCAGAATGTTATTGAGTGAGATACAAGATCATTTGTAGTAAAAAAATTGCGAAAAAATTAGGAAAAGTCCTTTGGGAGCTCGGGTTTTATGAAAAATCCAATACATAAATCAATGACCAATAAAGTTTATTGAACTTATCGATAATTGAACTTTGTCGATACTAAATTGGTTTTGGAGATTTTACGCTTCTTTTATTACTTAAACACGCCCAACGTTAAGCAGCAAGATAAACGAATCTTTGTTGGCTCCTAACTTTTTAATCGGTTTTTATTTTAGTATTCTGTTTCCGTACAGAGAATATTAGTAATGAGACAAAACGATATCATATTTTACTTTGTATGTGCCATGTCAGACAGAGGAGTAAAACACTCCCGAAGTTTGTATGCAAAAAATGTGGACTAGGTTCACCTTAAGGAAACCAGCCAAGTATGAAGTCCTCGTAGCTACTCCGGAGAGGGTTCAAGTTTCACTCCTGAGTAGGATGCTTTATTTTAATTTGTTTTTACAAGATTCTCAGCAGTGATTCTGGGGGCTCTTCGTATGATATTATAATTGAGAAAGTTTGTACTACCTTTTGACTGCAGCTTTACCCGCAAACCGGTCAAAAACTACCCATGGGAACGTAGTACCGGGATAAAAAGTATTCCATGTATTAATTTAGGTTATAAACTATACGTGTGCCAAATTTCATTCAAATCTGTTGGGCCGTTTTTGCGTGATTGAGTTACAAACATGTCTCTCACTCAGGGCCACTTAATCTATGTAGTTCTTTCCTCAAAAGACCATTTCAGACACCAATCTACATGGTCTGACCAAGATTATGTTTTTTTGTATTGATGGAAAATCATCAAATGACTTCTCCTGCTCTGGGCGGAGTGTACCTCCGACAGAATATTGGCATACGGGCAACGACACCCCTAGGCACAGTACCTAATGGGGAGTCATTGCCCGCAGCCCAGTTTGCACCATCCCGGAGATTGGCCTTCCCCCCGGACATGTCCATAGGAGAACTCCAATCCACGGGCTCACGGGAAGGTTTCCTGTCCAAGCGACCTTAAGCAGTAAGACTATTTCTGGACTTTAAAAGAGACTGTGTCCTTTGAGTTTGTTTCGGCCTTTCTTCTCAGAGGCCTTAAGGCCAGAGGAAAATTTAATTGACGTGTAAAAGTGTTTGTACAAACCTACTCCCAGAAATAAAATCATTTATCATTTTGGATATGAAAGCTTTGAAAACGACGACCATTTCAATGACTATATATACAAAAACAATCAAATGGGTACTTTTCTAGTGTCTATAAATTTTACATCTTCTGCATTCAAAGGGAAAATCAAATAAAATTGATGGTGAACAGTTGCGGAAGTGTATTCACAATGGTCCCTCGTTTACTTCACTGCTTACCCCCTTGCTGTGTTCGCGTGAATTTATCATTATTTTGGCTTCTACGTTCATTTGTTTTGAGTCATTGATTTTGTTGGAAAATGTTATGGAAGTCATAAATATTATTATGTTGAAAGATAACTGAAAAATGTTGGAACATATCTTGTTGATACTGGCGTAACGAAAATCATAATTTAAAATGATGTCTTACGTGTTCGTAATAAAGTTACTTTTAGTCAACTTACCAAAATTTATTTAAGTTAGTTCTGAGGGAAAACTTCTAAGTGGAGCAGTGGCGGCCCAGTGGTATCGGCCCCGAATTATGAGTTGCAGATCGTGAGTTCGAATTCGAACACAGGCAGGCAATATACGTAGAACACTCAGAGATATTTGCGGAAAAAAAAAACATCTTCTATAAGTAAATATTTTTTTATTAAATACTTTCAAAGTACTCTTCTATATCACATACAAAGTTTCATGCGTTTGAATCAGTTTTCGAAAAACACTTTTTCCAGTAAACGAGGTGTCTGCTACACCTCGTTTACAGCCTACTTAACGCTGACAGCGCATCTTCCGGCGACAAACTAACAAAACTTTTTTCAACAAAAAAACAGCCGACTTCCAAAAAAATACACCACAAAGTGAAAAATAACTTTAATTTCGGAAGTCAGTAGTTTTTTTTTTTGTCTTTTTAGTTTTAGTACCTACCCTACATCAATTCGAAATTTTATCATCCTTGGGATATTCTCAAAGTCAATGAAATCAAAACAATGCATTTATACGCGACAGCAGCAATCGCGGTTGATTTGCTGTCATTTTTTGAAGAGTTCCGTTGTCTGTCTCCGAAACTCATCATCAGATCTATATGAAATTTAAATGGGACCATTTCAAAATAAACCCCTTTCGAACAAAAAAAATATTTTGCAAATCCGTCTATATATGACGGAGTTATGCCCGAAAATACAAAAAATAAATAAAAAAACATGTAGAATTTATAATAATATCATTCTTTTTGAAGTTGGTTAAAAAAAGCTCTGATGGCTTAGTTCCAAAATGGCACCCGTTTATGCCACAGAATTGAAAATACCGTTAACTTTAGTTCCATTTTGAAAGAGAGAGAGAGAGAGTTTGTCTTTTTTATGGAGAAATACTTAAAGATGTATCCTTCTATCGTACGAATATTAAAAATGTGAAAGTTTGTATGTTTGGATATTTGTAACTCAATCACGCAAAAACCGCTTGACGGATTTGTATGAAATTTGCCATACAGATAGATTATAACCTGGATTAACACATAAAATATTTTTTATCCCGGTTGTACGTTCCCTTGGGATAATTTCGACGCCACGCGGGAAAACCCGCTGGTAAAAGCTAGTGATCCCATATAATGTTTTACTTATATATTTGCCTTTCTTACAAATATTATTGTAAGCTCACCCATTCTATTCACCGGTGTCAAAGGTCCGTAAAACCATTAGGTTGCGTAGGCGCACAGACCAGTCACTTTAAGCTTATTGCACTGCCTTTTTGATTTAGGTATAAGTTGTTCCAGTTTCGTGGAAACGTGGAACTTTCTTCTTTAAATTAACTATACTAACGTTTCTCTATTATTATTATTCTGGAATGTTCTTATTCTCAGCTCTAGGCTTGTTATTATTAGTACAATTTCAAGTAAAAAAAAATATCATGAACAGAGGTTTTTTTTTGTTAAAAAAATGTAAGAGTTGTCTCAGTAGATTCAGTCAGCCTCAAAAAGATGAATGACATATCGACAACAAATTCATTTGATTGTCAACAATTTGTGTTCCATAATACTATATCAAGGGTAAGTAATTACAACCGCACGGTTCGATCGATCAGGTTAAGCTACGCTTGCCGCGGTTGGCCCGTGGATGGGTGACCATCTTTACATACCAAGACTCCTCTGTGCCTTGGAAAGCACGTGAAGCCGTTGGTCCTGGCTGTCATTCGTGGATCTTTGACAGTCGTTACGGGTCGTCAGAACCTCGAAAGTCTGACAGCCAGTTATACCAAGGGGTATCGTGTTACCCAGTTACTGGGTTGTGGAGGTCAGATAGGCAGTCGCTCCATGTAAAATACTGGTATTCCGCTGCATTCAGTTTGAATGGAAGCCAATCCCCAACATAGATTAATCTAGAGTATAACCAAGCGGCTTCTGACGTCACGTAACGACTGTCAAAAATCTATGAATGACCGCCGGGACTAATGACTTAGGAGCATTCCGAGGCACACAAAGGTCTTGGTATGTAAAAATGGTCACCCATCTATGGAACAACCGCGGCAAGCGCAGCTTAACCTGATCGATCAACCGTACAGCTTGGTTATACTCTAGTCTAAAGTCTAGTGCAAAATTTCATACTTCTAGACCCATTGATTTAGGCTGTGCGTTGTAATTATGTCAGTGGCTGAATTTAAGATTTTTTAAAGTAGTTTTTATGATTAGTGTGGGTCCAATGGTAACGTCCACGACTTATGAGTGGTGTGTCGTAGATTCAAACCCAGACAGGCTTTCCACTTTGTGTAAATTATTTCACCACCACTATTCCCAAAATTGTGAAAGAAATCATCGTGATGAAAACGGCATGTTCTAGAACAAAAAAATATAAGATGTGTGACAACTACCAACCCGCACTGGGTCCACGTGGTGGACTATGACCCTCTCCCTCTCACAGAGGTCTGTGTCCCAGCAGTGGGTACATTAGAGGCTGATTATGATGATATAATAAAACAGCAGTTCTATTTCTACGAAGAATAGACAGTGCTTTTTCAATACAAAGTGACATTTCGTTTCTCCATTTTTGACATCGCACCGTAGATATCCTTCTACAATCTGTCATTTTGTTTTCCGTTTCGAACGATCTTTGTCTAGGTCCTTATAAATGTAGACTATTTTCAGAAGAATATTTCTTCCCAAACTGTCAAAATCACGCTGACAACAAACTTTCAACTCGTCGGCCACAAAGTATAAACGATTATCTACAAAATCATGATTCGTTTAGAACGCATAACTGTGATAATTAAAAGAAAAACATAGATATCTTCTCCTATTGTACATAATTTAGTTAATAGTCATGTCTATTCTTCCGTCGAAAAATCGGTGCTCGTGCTAAGCCTGCAATTGTCATGAATTCAATCTTAAAAAATCAGACAAAACGATAACTACAAAAAAAATACATCTTTACGACCTGACTCAATAGACGCCATTTTCCTTATGACACCATTTTTCACAATAAAATAAATATAAATAAACGGAAAAATTCTAACGCAAAGAAAATCGCATGCGCACACACACATGCGCAGACGCTCACAAACATGCACGGAGTCGTTACGTAACGCCATTTTAAAAGCAATAAGTTGTTTAGAGTACGTTGTATGCATACGTGGTGGACTTAGCAGTTGTGTTCATTGTCATACGGTACGCGGTTAGTATATCATAAACTAGTGGATTTTAAATGACTTGTTTTTTTTTATTTGAACAAAAGTGTGAAAAGGCTGAAAAGGCAGAATTTTGAAAAACTAATCGTGTGACATCTGTTTCCGAATTCATAAATTATGTAATACTCTTACTAATAAACACGAATAAATTTATTCCAACTTAAAACCTATTAAAATGTATGTTTATTTCTTTTTTATTCCTGGTATTACTTTATTCCGTGTTTAGTAGTAAGAGGGTCAGAATATAGGTACATTCATTTCTTGAATGTAGTAGATGACGATTTGATTTTTAATTGCTCTCTAATTAAAGTATAAGTTTTATTTATACAGCCTTGCTTTTTCTATGCAGGCGGTACAACGAACACGATTTTAACTACTGCCTCTATTAAATTCTACCTTTTTTCTGTAGTTATTGAAATACTTAATTTCATCAAAATGTCTGTAGCCAAGATCTTACTTAACCTATATTTTTTTTCAATCATTTTAATTGTCACGTGTCCTCTCCTCACAATGGAAACGTTCACAAACGTATCAAGCAGCTCAATTTATATACAAATTTACATACATTTCAATAAGGCCGTCTCTGTAGTCGGAAAAATGTTGTATTTAATGTTACTAGGAATCAAATACAGATTTCTTGATAAAAATAGCAGGCTCTTTAATCACCGAGCCAACGGTTCAACTTGGTGAAGTAGACTAAGTTTATAAGGCCAGTAAGTAGAATGTACTTTATTCTGAAGTTAAAATGTAAAGTAAATTTTTTGTGGTCTAAAGGTACAGGAAAAGTTTTTACTCAGTGCGCAAACTTTAACCATGAATTCAGCACACCTTTCTAGACCCCCCAGCGAAGAAATTTTTCATCGGATATCCAAAAAAAAAACAGCTGTTCCATACATTTTGACCGCGTAGGTATTGCACTTTTCTATGAAACAGTTGATTTTTTTTGTAAAACCTACGAAAAATTTCTTCGCTGGGGGGTCTAGAATGGTATGTTGAATTCATGGTTAAAGTTTGCGCACTGAATAAAAACTTTTCCTGTATATTTAGAACGCGATGCGATTTTGTTTCTATAGAATTTTAAAGATTTTAGTTTTTGAATTTTTTCTGTGACTTTTGTCCGTGAATTCGTTCGCGTGACATTTTTTGTTCGTCTGACCCGTCGTGACGCCTGGCATCATCTACCCGCACTATTACCTTTTTTTTTCGGTTCCCAAGGGTTCTAGCATGACGTTGGTGTAGGTAGCCTTACTCAAAAAATTAGTTGAAGAGTTTGTTCGTTTGTTTGCTTGAAGGCAATAATCTTTGAAACAAGCAGTCCTATTTGTAAAATATATTTTGTATTTAATACAAAATATATTTTACAAATAGGACTGCTTGTTTCAAAGATTATTGCCTTCAAGCAAACAAACGAACAAACTCTTCAACTTTATTTTTGTAAAGATAGAGCTACGAAGAAAGTACCTACATTTATTACAAAAATCTGTCCCATAATTTGGCATTGTAAGACTATTTTGTCGTGAATGAAATAAGAAACGAAACCGCACTCAGATATAAGAACTGCAAAAAAAAATGTCCAAGCTTTCTTTTAAGTAACTGGATGAATGAGAAATGCCGAGTTATCTGGTAGATAATACGTTGGGTAACTTAACTTCTTTATAGGCACGTGTTTCTGTGACAGTAAAACATTATTTCCATTTTCGTGCTAAAGTTTTAACAAAACAGACAACAAAAAAAACTTTTTCCAAACAAAAACAACTTTACACTAAAAAAAAAAAATGATTTTATTTTTCGCATTTTAGTTAGGTACAGTACCTATTCCACACCAATTCGAAATTTCATCATCCTTGGGATTAAAACAATGCATATTTATGCGATAGCAGCAATCGCGGTTGAATTTCTGTCATTTTTTTAAGATTTCCTTTGTTTGTCTCCTAAAAGCATGCATAATCAGATCCATAAGAAATTTAAATGGGACCATTTCGGAATAAAACCCTTTCGAACAAAAAAAAAATTGCAAATCCGTCTATATTATGATGGTGTTATGCCCGAACATACATAAAAAAAAAACTTGAGAGGTGTCAAGGGACACCCGGGTGGAACGAATTAAAAAAATAATAATAATAATAATAATAAGGATGATAACCCAAATGATGATCATAACAACCCTGACTCAGAGACGTTACAAAACTTCTGGGCAGGAATTTGGGAACAACCAGTCGAACATAATGCCCAAGCAGATTGGATACAAACAGAAGTGACCAACAGCCAAAAAAGTATTCAAGCAATGACATTTGACCACATATCCCCAGAAATTTTCCATAAAGTACTTTCTCGTTTACATAACTGGAAAGCACCAGGTTCAGATAACATTCATAGTTATTGGTACAAAAAATTTACATCTATCCATAGTTTTCTATATAATCACATAAATAGATTCATCCAGGACCCTAAAACAATACCATCCTACTTAACTTCAGGTACAACTTTTATGATACCAAAAGATCGTAATGATCTCTCAAATCCAGCAAAATATCGACCTATAACATGCTTGCAGACCTTGTACAAAATTATCACATCTTGTATTTCTGAACTAATATATCAACACATCGACACTAATAATATCTTAGCTGAACAGCAGAAAGGATGTCGTAAATTCAGCCAAGGCTGCAAGGAACAATTAATCATAGACTCAGTCATTCTTAAAAACGTTCAAAAATCCAAAAGCGATCTCTTTAGCATGTATATTGACTACAAAAAAGCCTACGACTCTGTACCCCATTCGTGGCTTGTAAACATTTTAGAGATATACAAAATACATCCAACTATAGTAACATTCCTAAAGGTCACGATGACGTCTTGGACCACTGTCCTAAGATTAACTTCCCCTACTAAAACAATAGATACCAGCCCAATAAAAATTCAGAGAGGGATCTTTCAGGGAGATGCTTTAAGCCCACTGTGGTTCTGTCTTGCTCTAAATCCCCTATCTAATATATTAAACGCAACTACTTTAGGAATCCCATTAAAACATTCAAGTACCGAAGGACATACTGAGGTTCAAAAAATAGAATTAAATCATCTGTTGTACATGGATGATATCAAACTATACGCCAAAAGTGAGACTCAACTGTATGAATTAGCAAACTTGACAGAACAATTCTCAAACGACATTAAAATGGAATTCGGCATAGATAAATGTAAAATAAATTCGATTAGAGCAGGACAAAATTACCAACACCAATACACTTTAGGTACAGGAGAACAGATAGAACCATTAGATGAACAAGACAGTTATAAATACCTAGGCTATACACAATCACGACAAATACACTACAAAGAAACTAAACAAAAATTAACACTTCAATTTCAACACAGATTAAACACAATTCTGAAAACGCAACTATATGCTCGAAATACTATCAAAGCGATTAACACCTTCGCCATACCGGTTCTCACATATTCTTTTGGGATAATCAACTGGACCAAAACCGACCTGAAAAACCTTCAACGTAAAATTAATACCACAATGACCAAATTCCGCAAACACCACCCACGGTCTTGTCTGCAGAGATTAACACTGCCACGTAAAGAAGGAGGTAGAGGACTAGTTGACATTCTAAACCTACACAATAGACAGATAAAAGCACTTCGACAATTCTTTTTTTCAAAAATGGAAACCTCTATACTGCACAAAATGATAACACATAACGACCAAAACTTAACACTCCTAAATTTAAAAGATACATCTGAACAGAGAAATGAGATAGTAATTGACGACAAAATGAAGCTTTTAGAATGGGCCCAGAAATCTCTACACGGAAGACACCGCCAAGACTTAAACCACATAAATGTCGATAAAGAAGCGTCGAACGCGTGGCTAAATCGAGGCGAACTCTTCCCGGAGACTGAAGGGTTTATGCTGGCTATACAGGACCAGGTAATTGAAACTAAAAATTACAGAAAGTTTATCATAAAGAATTTAAATAATGACACATGTAGGAAATGCAACAGTTCTCCAGAAACGATACAGCATATCACAGGCGCGTGCAAGTCGATAGCCCAAACGGACTACAAACACAGACACGATCAGGTAGCCAACGTTATACATCAAAAATTAGCACACCAGTTCAAACTTATAGATTCCATTACACCATACTACAAATACAATCCAGAAACTGTATTAGAAAACCCCTCAACAAAACTATACTTTGATCGCGCCATTCTTACCGATCGAACTATTCATTTTAATAGACCAGATATTACACTGATTAACAAGTTAAACAAAACTGGATACCTAATAGATATTGCTGTACCAAATACACATAACTTGCAAACAACAATAGCAGAAAAACTGAGCAAATACATTGAATTAAAAGATGAAGTAGCCCGACTTTGGCATTTGCAAAAAGTCATAATAGTACCAATAGTATTGTCTACAACAGGAGTAATACCGAATCAACTTCACCAATCCCTTAATTCCCTTAACTTACCTCCAAATACTTACCATCTGCTGCAGAAGGCAGCGATACTAAACACATGCAGACTCGTGAGAAAGTTTCTGCAATGTGACTCAGAAAACCCACATCAAAACACAAATACTCTACCATCTTCTGTGCAATCTTCTGCACGCCACCGCAGTTAATCCAACTGGTAAGCACTTGGCTTAGGCCCGTGTTATCAGCTTTTTCCGGCTAATAATGAGCCGAGAATACAAAATAAATGACAAAATAATAATAAATAATATAAAAGACGAAATGAAAATATCTGGCTTGCTTTCTATAAGAGAGAGAGAGACAGACAAAGAAACATGCGCACGCCGCACGGTTTACAATAGCTTACTATAGCAAAAAGTGTCGTTACAACTTTTCGTATGAATTTTTTCCGTCTAGCCCCCTTTCACAACGCGCGATAAGGAACTTCGTTCCTAAAAAATGTAATATATATTCATTTTTTTATGTTGAATTAATAACCTCCTTCTTTTTGAAGTCGGTTACAAAAAAACAGAGAAAAAGAAATTGCAATAATAATCAGAATATTGCAAGCTCTGAACTTTGCAATTAGCACTACTGTGCACCTTTTTAAGCATGCAAATAGGCCACACAGAGTGGATCTAAAAACATAAGTATTATTGAAATAGCTAAGTCTAATAGACTTTATACTGGTCTGGCTAGGTAGTCCATAATCTAGAACATTCTAAAAACTTCCTGCATTTTTCCGCGTTATCTGATAGTAAAAAGATAATTATGTTTTGAAATTGGTGCAATACTTTATAATAATTATGATCAAAACTTAAAAGGATAATTATTATTATCTTTATCCCATTAAATACATATAAATAACATTTTTAAATATTAGAATATAAAATATATAAAAACATTTAAAAATATAAAAGATAGTAGCCCACCGGTATCGGGAGCAGGGTCCAAGCTACCGGTGGTTAGGGCTCCAGAGACAGGAACCTCCTCACGATGCGAGCCGTATCGAGGAGTACTGCCTTCTGAATCAGGCCTTTGATCCAACCGCCTAACGAGAGCCTCGAGAGATGTTGATCGAGGCTTTCGGCCATCAGTCCACTGGCTGATACGACAATCGGCACAATGACGGCCTAGTTCACATTCCACATGTCAACAAAACAACCTCGTGTGCTAAGTCGAGATATTTACTTTGCTTCTCTTTCTCAGCATTCACGAGGTTCCCGTCATGTAGAATCGTAACATCGACTATCATTGTGCGGCGCGCTAACCGATCTATCACCACTATATCAGGCTTATTGGCTACAATAGTCCTGTCAGTAATGATAGACCGGTCCCAGTATAACGTGACCATGGTCATTTTCAAGAACTGGGTCGGGCACATACTTGTAATACGGTACCGCAGAATCCACAAGTTTATATTGCAAAGCAAGTGGCTGGCGATTAATCCTGGCTACTTGGTTATGCCTGTGCAAGTACTCGCCGTTAGTCAGACGAGAACAACCAGAGATAATATGTCTGATGGGCTAACCCAGCATGGACGGTGACATGCCCGACACACGAAAACCCTCCCGTCCTTATATACCTATATGTTACCGGCCAAACCCAATTTCAGGCCAAACTAGTTTGTCCTAGGCCAAACAGACTTATCCTACGCGTGATATGTCGCAGCCAACTAGCTTAATTAGCCATTTCGTTAACAGCCTTTGGAAGTAACGCTCGCCGGCCGCTGCCGCGGCGCCGCTCGCTTCGCTCGCTCGGCTCGCGCGATTTTGGTCACAGTTCTAACCTAACCTAACCTAACCCATTTAATCGGCGTGCCCCGGCTTAATAAACCAGTTTGGCCTAGGACAAACTAGTTTGGCCTGAAATCGGATTTGGCCGGTAACATATAAATACCATTATTAGAAGTTAATTTTATAAAGTTTTTGTTTTAGAACTATTAAATGTCCCTAACTTTATGACTAGGTTCAAAATCAATCAATCAATCTACCTAGCTTTTTCCCTACAATGTGGGGGTCGGCTTGCAGTCTAACTAGACGCAGCTGAATACCAGTATTTTACATGAAGCAACTGCCTATCTGACCTCGACAACCCAGTTGCCTTTGGTAATACTGGTTTGTCACACTTTTGGGATTAGTAATAATAGCTGTACGGGTCGATCGAACAAGTTCAACGACGCTTGCAGCGGTTTGTCCGTGGATGTGTGACCAGCTTTAGATATCAAAACCCCTTCGTGCCTCAGAAATCATGTTAAGCCGTTGGCATTCGTGGATCTTTGACAGTCGTTACGGGTCGTCAGACGCCCGAAAGACTGACAACTAGTCCTACCTAGGGGTATCGTATTACCCAATAACTAGGTTGTGGAGGTCAGATAGGCAGTCGCAACATCTAAAATGCATCTGGTTAGGCTGGAAACTGACTCCAACAAAGTTGGGAAAGAGTAGGCAGACGATGAAAAGCCGTGGAAACCGAAAGAGAGAAATCATCATCATTTCAGCCGAAAGGCGTCCACTGCTGGACGTAGGCCTCCCTCAAGCTCCGCCATTTCGACCTGTTCTATGCTTCCCGTATCCAGTGGATTCCTGCGGCCTTCACCAGGTCATTTAGATAAATACTTAGGTATTATGGACACCCTGTAAAGTTTAGATTTTTTTGGCTGCTTCTCAGCCTAGTATAACAACTCTATCCATATTACAATTTCGTGCACAATAGTGACAAATAGAAACCTGTCATAGTGGCTCCATCTGTCCGTTTTCAGAATTATACGCTAAGAAATTGATTAATAAACGTGAACGTTTTGTCACGATGTTTTGCTTCATCGCTTAGAGGCAAATTATAGGTACACCTAACCTAATTTGTGGCAAGTGTATGAAAGCTCGCTAGTATGTACGCTTCGGTTTGTGTGTAGCCTTAGCATAGAGAAATCAGAGACACAGGAAATAGACTTTATCTCTCTTATTTATAAACGTTGCATAAAGTGAAGAGATGTTTAAACGTCAAAAATTTACTTAACTTTAAGTAACGTTTATAAATAAGGGAGTATAATATCTTCATTTATTTTTAAATTATAATGCTTTTAAGACAATTCGTTTTGGGCTAGAACAGAACCACGCAACGAGATCCAGACCACGTCAAGCAAAACATTGTCAATCTGTTAACGTCCAGTCGCAAGCCTTCACTCACATTGATAAGAAATATTAGAAAAAAAGAGATTAATCACCACGCTACTCTCAATGTTGGCCAAAAGAGCTCACAAGTACTTACATTCTGTGTCCGCTGATTAACACTGATATCCGCTGATTTACACTGATCCAAAATTTCAAGTCGGGAATCCGGTGATACTGGATCAATACAGCTGGTAAACCTGAGGGATAATTCTCGTTTAAGAACGTTCACAGTCTGATCCCAGTTTCAATCTGTCAAAAATACCTCCAGTTTTCATACATTTTGGACAAGTTTTTGCCATTTGATTGTCGCTGAGATGAGACTGCGAATAAATTTTAAACATTTTTAATTACGAGAATTGTCATTCTGGTTGTTAAAAAGTTGTTACGTGAAATTCATCTCTGTCACGACTGTGCACCATAACGCCAAACAACAGGGGGCTTAGAAACACTCCTTATTTAAAAAAAAAACAGCACCCTAACTAAACCCACTGTCTTACACAAAAAACCAAAGATGTTCTCCTCCTCAACTGGATGATATCAATGTTATTCACAGCCAGTCGAACAAGGAACATAGAAATCGTGTAAATCGTCTCCCATACAGATGTTTTACACTTTAACCAGATTTTCTTGGAGTTTATCCAACATCCTCGGATTATTTACGTCCACTAAAAGCTATGCTATATAGCGATGTAGATGCGATACGGCTTGGTATCAAGGAAAGATTTCGCAGTTGTAATTAGGTCGGTTTATAACCTAACATAGTTAAACATACATTTTCATCTACCTAGCCTTTTAAAAACTATATTGGGGTTGGCTTCCAGTCCAACCGGATGCAGCTGAATACCAGTATTTTACATGGAGCGACTGCCTATCTGTCCTCAACAACCCATTAACTGGGTAATACGATACCCCTTGGTAAGACTGGTTGTCAGATTTGACGACCCGTAACGACTGTAAAAAAATCCACAAATGACAGCCGGGACCAACGACTTAAGGTGCTTTTCGAGGCACGGAGAGGTCTTGTTATGTAAAGATGGTCACCCATCTATGGATCAACCGCGGCAAGCGTAGCTTAACTAAAATTCCTTAGCCACAAACCCCTCCTCTATGTATGTATAACATTATTATACATACATAAAAAGTCAATCAAAAGAACGTAGACAGATTTCAGGAAATCTTACCTACTAATCTTGACATAGCCAAAATTCTATCTAGGTCCAAAAGCCTATGAAAAAGAGATCCCATGATGAGTCCCATACACTTGGAGCTTTTTGAAGCTTTCGTATGATCCGTATTTCGGCGCCTGAACATTGTGTCATTGTAATCAACTCCTGGTCATCAACAGGGCCTTTTTCAAGCTATATTTGGTATTCAGTCTAAACAGAAATCACTACATCAAAAACAAAGACCAGTTCTCTTTTTAGGAAAAAAATACTTACGTTCCCCTAAACCTGACCCAAATTCTAGACTTGTATGTCCAAACAGTGCATTCAGAGCATTATCGCCATTATTGCTTTACAATCTGCACAGTCAAAAAGTTTATCAATTTAGGGAGTGGTAGTGACACTTAAAGAGAACAACTTTTTCCAAGGGACCACCTTAAAAATACCGAATAAATTATTAGCCGTCCCATACATTTGGGGGGGGGGGGGAATAATTGAAATTTGTATGGAATAGTTGCAAGTTTTTGAACGATAACGATGTTGGTCCCATGTTGAAAGTTGTTCAACAACATCCTGTAAATTCGACAATTCTATGTTGAACATTTATATCTTCTAAAATATATTATAGCATTTCAAACCTACTGTAAAACGATCCTCTCTTTTTAACTATTCCAAATCTATCGGGTGGACATTCAAGTAGCACAGTTAGCCGCAGTCACTCGATACATATCAGAGCTAGTAATACAGTTAGAAAAATGTGAGACGCAACTTGTCGGCTGATCGGTTTTATGCACACGATTTTCTAAGGGACTAGTATGGTTTTGATTAGATACGATACTTTGATAATGATGATAGGGAAACGAGAGCTTTGAGCACCTGGTTGCTTATTTTTAGGGTTCCGTACCTCAAAAGGTAGAAAAGGAACCCTTATAAGATCACTCTCTTGTCTGTCTGTCTGTCCGTATGTCACCACCAATTTTCTCAAGAACGGGTGGACCTAGCAAGTTGAAATTTATACCAGATACTGAAGTCTATAGTCCCTATTAGGTGTATAAAAAACAAGGTTCTGAGTCAAAACGATAAAAAGATATGGGTAAATTTAGATTTTCGCGAAAACTTGTAAGTACCAAAATTTGCCTTAATTTTCAAGATTTTTTATTTTTTAGAATTTTTCTTTTATTTGTGCTGTAGTACTGCGATCGCCAACCGCCCGTAAAACGTGGCGAATATGGCAACCCTTGGCGGAGGCCTATGTCCAGCAACGTACGTCTTTTGACTAAAATGATGTTGATGATGTTCAGAAAGAGCGCAAACCCAAACAAGTTTACACTTCAAAAAAAAAAAAAGTCGAGACAAAGCTCAGAACTTTCCAACCACAAGAGTCAAGAATGATTCCAAACAATCAGTAACCATAACAGTTTTAGTACCAATTTTCTAAGTCTGTCTATTTTATAAGAGCGAAAACATTAAGCTAGAACAATGGCGTGTTATGACATTATGTGGCAACAAGACGATTATAGGAAAAACGATACAATAGAATGGAGTGTCAGTTTGTAAATATTGGGTTCAGTAGGTATTGTTAATCATGGATCTTTATGGTAAGTGACCATGGCATAAGATCTCGTGGTCGTCAGCGAGACCTAGCATTAGACATTAAAAAGGTTTTCAGAAAATGTAAACAATTTATATCATACAAAACTTTCGTCTACTAGTTCTAAACTATATTCTCATCATTGTAAAGAAAATGCTGCATATTACTGGTTATGATGACTCGGAACAATTAATATAACGACCCTGACCTGACACTGAATCAAACGAAGTATATTGTATGGGGAACAAAATACACACTTACACAAACACATTTTACGCCACATACACACACCACACACACACACCACACACACGCCAGACACTACACAAACGTTACACATACATACACTCATTAAAATACCATACTTGAAAGCACCTCTCTAGTCTCCACTCTTGTATTCGTATCCTAATCCCCAAGATACAGACTGACTGTCTAGTTTGGGGTTCACTGGCAAATAATATTTGTAACTAGCTGTAGGTAATATTTAAGCTACTCATATGTCGTCTCAACTTGTTGTTAATCTATCTATGCTTACTGTATTACCTGGACAATAAATATTTTCTTTTCTATTTCTATTTCTATCAACATCCGCCTGGCATTTTCCCAACTATTTTGGGGTTGGCTTCCAGTCTAACCGTCTACAGCTGAATGTCAGTATTTTATATAAAGTGACTGCCTATCTGACCTCCAGAACCCAGTTACTGCGTAATACGAAACCCCTTGATAAGAATGGTTATCAGACTTTATGGCTCCTGACGACCCGTAACGACTGTCAAAGATCCACGAATGACAGCCGGGATCAACGGCTTAGCGAGCTTTCCAAGGCACGGAGGCATCTTGGCATGTAAAGATGGTCCAAAGTCGGTTACAGAACTTAGCGATGGAAAGTTTAAAACTCACATCAAACGTGTCCTTATCAAAAAAGCATATTATAAGATAAAAGACATAAGTTTAGCATTAATTCTTTCTGCACATGTGGCTTCCCTAGTACCTCATTAACAGCATAACTATATGAAAGTCCATTCAATCAATCAATAAACCCTCTATCCTGAACTTCCGTCTGTTTTGAAGTGTTTGTTTTCCTCGTTTAGAGGATATCTCTAAGTTCAGAGTGCCTTTTGGCAAAGGCCTCCTCTAACATTTTCCATTGTGTTCTATCTCTGGCAACACTTCTCCAGTAAGGACCCGCTGTAAGCTTCAACTCATCTTCCCATCTCTTAAGCTGTCTTCCCCGCTTCCTTTTTCCATCTCTAGGATACCAGTCTGTCACAATTTTACTCCACTTTTCCTGAGTACTCCTTAGCACGTTGCCTGTCCATCTCCATTTTTGTTCGTCAAAGTCTATTAACTGCTCCCAAATTACAATGTCAATTTTTATTGTTTTTATTTTTTACAATGCCTGACATATTTTTGTTATTATTTGACATAAATTGTACATCAATTTTAATTTCGACTATTCATTTAAATACATATTAAGTTACATTTTTAAATATTTTTCTAAAAGAACCTTATAAAAAACATTTAAAAATATAAAAAAATAGTGGCCCATCGATTTCGACTATTTATTATTAGTGATTGTCATAGAAATAATTTCACTTGGTTCAAATAGATTCATTTTATATAGGTAGATTCTTTTCCATAATGTGAATGAGAGAACGTTGTAGGCCTTACAGACTAGATTTGTAGTGGATTTTCTATTCTGTATTTTAATTCCTCTAAGTACCTGGTACCTACTTATTGACAGGCCTGCACTGTCCTCCCATACCTATTATCACTGTAATTTGAAAACATTGTAACAGCCAATTATTTTTTAAAGAGTAACCGTGGAGTTTCTCCAAAGGATGCGACAAATTGGAACCGTGCACCTAGCTTCTGGCGTTTCATAAGTGCCCATGCAGGATTATGTGAAATAAAATATTAAGATTTTTTTTTTGGTCAAATGATCAATCTGTGCAGGTGTTAGAAATTATCCTCAAGCCCCTCCATAGATATGTAGTGATGAAGTCACAAAAAAAATGCCCAGATATTGAAAGTATAATCCAGTGTCTAGCAGTAAAAGGTGATACCTTAGTCATTGACATTGTACTCAAAACGGTAACAGACAGACAATTTCATACTCGATCTTCAAGAAAATTCATTACTGACCGACTCACCGAAATTACCTGAACATAGTTCAAACATCATCATTCAGCCGAAACACGTCTACTGCAAGACACCGACTGATAATAAAGACGGTTCCACGTTTCACATCACATAACATCACGCCTTGTTCCCGAAAGGTTGAGCAGAGGTGTAGATACTTATAGTGCACCCATATTGATGTTTAAGTCTGATGTAATAAGGGCGAGCCAATTTACGTCAACCGGCCACAAATCCAGATTCTGGGCTGCTACTGAGATATTCCAGATAAAAACCCAATATCACTTTACCCGACCTGGGAATCGAACCCAACATCAATATGCTCAGCAGTAGCGCTTGCAAGCACTAGACCAACGAGGCAGGCATTAAAAAGATTTCCTATTATGTTCATTACAAAATTCATGAGCAATATTTCGTACAAACAGAAGCTTTTACGAAATACCTGCGCAATAATTTCTAGGCCAATCGTAGCCCGATTTCAATCTGTCATGGCGCACAAGATGCACTTAATAAAATCACAAACAAATCAGCAATTATCCTAAACGTTGTATGTTTTCCTTGCGCAAATGTTTTAGCAAACACACCCGTACATTCACGTTTTGTTTTGTGTGCGCATGAGTCGAGATACACTCACACATACATTGGGATGCATCGCATAAACCAATGTTTGGCTGCTGTGCCAAAAAACACAAAGGAGCCGTGTAGTGCAAGAAGTCTTGATACTTTTTATGATGTAGGTACTTTTTTAGAAAATGTATTTTAAGCTTTTGGATTTTCTTTGGAGCTTAAAATCTAAAAAATATATTGATATCCACAATTTGATTAAGGCGTACATCTATATACTGATATGAAAAAGGTCAAAGTTTGTATGTTTAAATGATAACATGTTTAGATGTTTGTTACTCAGTCACGCAAAAACGGCTAAATGGATTTGGTTGGAATTTAGCAAACAGATAGCTTATAACCAGGATTAATACATAAAGTATTTTTTATCCCGATAGGTAGTCCGTTCTCATGGGATACTTTACTAGCTAGTTTTAAAATAAGTACCCGTATGTCATTGCAAAGAAGTCTTAAGTAACCGCAAAGAAAATATTTGTATTTATAGTCTCGTCTTAGGTTAATTAAATTAACATTAAGCTTTTAAAATTAAACCTGCTACACTGCTCATAAAAATAATAACTATCATGTCTTCATCGACTAATCCTTGCAAATGTTATGATCAATATCATTCTGAGAATGATACTGTATAAGGAAAGCCAGTATTAGTTAGCTTCAGAATTTGACTAACAAAGTTTAAAAATAACGTATGGTTACCACCGTACAATATTTAACACGTTTATTGTTTATGGAACCCCCATAAATTTTTACTCTTTCTTAAATTGTTTTGTTATAGAGCCATAGTAGTACACACTGTCTGCCAAGTGTCTGCTTATTGCGGTTCAAAAGATACAGGGACAGTCTGACGGTCAGACGGTCAGTGGAACCTTAGTAATAGGGTCCCATTGGCACCGAGAAAAACACTGTAATTGAAGAGGATAGTATATGATTATTAGACAATAATCTTAAATATCAAATGGTAAAACAACTAGCGACATTCGAAGTAGTAATAACGATTGAAAAAGACATAATTTGTAAAATTACCATAATTCAAGAGGACAAGATTGCAAACATAAGTGCATTTTTAATAAAACCTCTATGCAAAACGGGCATAAAAACCACGTGACAACGATGTCATTTTAAAATTCTTTACATTAGCCTTACATTGGATTTATTTCTAATATAAATATTGTCTAATTATATATTTATATGAACGGGCAGGTGTATAAGTGACGGTGATTCTGAGAAATCTTGTTTTATTAATAGAAAACAGTAAACCTGTATATGTGTCCTCTTTAATATTAAAAATTAGCACAAGACTGCTATTTTACATAGTTGCTAGTTTATAGCTTAGGTTGGAAAAGGAAGTCGGTGATAAAGAGTATCGGCGTTTGGGATAGGTTGATATTCTTAATTGACTGGTAGATTGGTTTTGCCTTTTCAGCGGTCCGGTAGATTCGTACGGGTAAAATAGATCAGATAAGTTGGTTTCCTGGTTAACTACTTTTTTTAGGACAGACAAAATGTAAAATGAAATGAAATAATGTTGAGCTTAGTTACAAAACAACAACAAGGTACCATTGTTTTATAGTAATGATTAAATAAGCGTTTAAATACTTACTGACGTTACTAATTTAATTCCTACCACTTCAGTTTTCTTTGAATTAAGAAAATTTCAGAAATATATAATATATATAAGCTTTTGTAATAATGTATTTCAAGACACAAAAAAACGCCAAATCATGACTTTTATTTCATTGTCTTAGTCACATTTGCAATGACCTAGAAAGTATCAAAATCATTCGCCCCGCTAGCAAAAGGGATAAAAACTTGCTAACACAAAAATAGAACGGCGAAAAATGAACATTAACGTATATTTTGAAATCTGCGCTGCGCGGGCGCGAACCAATCAAAGACGACGGTTGGATGTGTGTGTGCGTTAGATTCGATTTTTAAATGTGTGCTTCTAACGTATTTGACGTTTTTTATATGTGTGTGTCTAATGTGCGGTTTGCTTTTAAGGTTTTTTTATTAGTGTGCGTCTCTGTAGGTATCGGGTTTTATATAGTTACCTAGTTACAATGTTTCGTATATAACATGATTTATTTTTGGAATTACATCTTTGAATTTGGAGGCCGATTTTGATGAAAGTCATTCGTTTTATGATGTTATTTTAAATTGTGGGCGGATTCCGTAATTTACTACTTTTGTGTTATTTTAAACAACTATAATTTTTCGTTTGTATGCAAATTCAATAATGTTTTTAGCTTTGTTTAAATAGGTACTCTTAAATTACATTTCTTACCTATGTATTTGTATGCCATAAAGGCCGAACATGACTGATCTTTTTTTGTTTATGAACAACCTACATGCCTTGTATGTATACTCATGTTTCTACAAATAAATGTCTTATCTTATCTTGTTTTATACCTACACAAACGAAATACTATTTTTTTAATGCAATTTCATAAATTCTATGGAATACTTTAGCGTAGGTAGCTACATAAAGCTATACATTTCCAGTATAAGCTGATCTCGCATTGTATAGGATTTCGCTGCAGTGTGAGATCAGCGTAAACTAGAAATGTATATCTAGATGTGTAGCCGTGTGTACTAAATAAGGCAGTATAAAATCATATGATTCATAGAATATTTTATTTATAGTTTTATCTCTAATACCTCCTAGGAGGGAAATAAGGATTTATTACGGTAAAAAACTTTTTCCAAAAAAAAAACAACCGACTTCCAAAAAAACACTACAAAGTGAAAAATAACTTTAATTTCAGAAGTCGGTGTCTTTGGAGCTGTATTTGAATTTCTTGTCACCACCTTCCGAAATTAAAGTTATTTTTCACTTTGTAGTGTTTTTTTGGAAGTCGGTTGTTTTTTTTTTGGAAAAAGTTTTTATTTTTCACTTTTTAGTGGTGCACATGTGCTTACCCCTTCACAGCATACCGGCGTGATGTTATGTTATGAACTGGTGTAAGCAATAGACAGAGATGAGATTTCAGCAATCCCAGTCCATTTACTATCATTTATTGAGAAGTTCCGTTGCCTATCTCCAAAGTTCTTCATCAAATCTTCACCAAATTGAAATGAGACCACTACGAGAAAGTATTCTTCCAAAAAAATACCTAAATTGCTTTGTGTGCCTATAAAATTTGAAGAGTTCTCTCTATTTCTCCAGGATCCCATCATCAGATCCTGACTTGATGATCATGGGACCACCTGGGAAGTATACCCTATCAAACAAAAAAAACAAAATCCAAATCGGTCCAGCCATCTTCGAGTAATAGGGGAACATACATAAAAAAAAAATAAAAAAAAAAAAAAAGGTTCCGACGAATTGATAACCTCATCCTTTTTGAAGTCGGTTAAAAAAGCGATGAAAGGTATGTATCAGATAAGTACACAGGCCAGCACACCAAGCTACCTCATACGTCAACTTTTTGGATAATTGTCAACTTTATTACAAAAGTATAAGGTTCATGTTCAATTGGGAAAATTTTACAGTTTAGAATAGCTTGATGCGCTGGCGTCTGACATGGCGTCACATTTTGACATTGACCTCATTATTATATTTTAACATCTCCTTTTTCTTTGAAAATAAAATTCTGAACAGTGACGACTCTTTGTTTTAAAACATGACATTGATAATATTATGCTAATAATAATTGGAATGTGAACTCGGCTGTCATTGTGCCGATTGTCGTATCAGCCAATGGACTGATGGCCGAAAGCCTCGATCAACATCTCTCGAGGCTCTCGTTAGGCGGTTGGATCAAGGGCCTGATTCAGAAGGCAGTACTCCTCGATACGGCTCGCATCGTGAGGAGGTTCCTGTCTCTGGAGCCCTAACCACCGGTAGCTTGGACCCTGCTCCCGATACCGGCGGACCACTATTTTTTATATTTTTAAATGTTTTTTATAAGGTTATTTTATAAAAATATTTAAAAATGTATTGAAATATGTAGTTAGATTGAATAAACGAAATAATAATTGGCACAGTATCCTTTACCTTATTTTTTCGGAAAAATGCTTCAGACACCCAAAATAAGTAGCTATTTAATTTTCCCCGTATGTTAAAAATCACCTCCCTATAATAACATCTTACACAGACAATGTGGAAGCATTTAGCATCATTTCAACATACATTGACAGATCAGACTACTGTGATCGACATCTTATATACAAAGGGATCAATAGACGTCGAAATACGACTGTATTGATGATTAAAGGAGGAATTTCTTTGTTAACGGATAGAGGTTTTATTTTTAGTTAAATAGCACAAGTATTAGGTTCATTCGGACAAGCTAGAGAGACCAAAGACCTTAAAATAGTATAAAAAATTAAAAAACACGCTTTCAAAACCAAACTAAAAAAGGAGAAAATTATTTTCTCCTTTTTTAGTTTGGTTTTTAAAGCATATTTTTTAGTTTTTTTAAATATTATTTATTTTCGATTTTTTAGTTCTGCTAACTACAAAAACGTGATTTTTTTTATTTTTTTTTTCATTTTTCTCAATTTTTTTTTTTAAATTATTGAATTGTCATCGGTCCTCGATAAGTTTACAAAGTTTCAATGAAATCTGACCGTTTAAAGTGGGTCAAAATCGCGCTCTAAGGAGTCGGTTACATACAAACAAACATAGAAGTGAAGCTAATATGAAGCGTGTAAAATGACGACTAGGACAGAATGTATGGGGAAGTCGAAAAACCGGATTTTTGTGACGCCACTTGGAAAATGCCTATGCCCAGCAGTGGACTGCACTAGGCTGACCTCTCTTCTCTCTCTTCTTCAACCCTTGGCCACCCAATGCTGAGTGTAGGTCTCTTCCAAATCTCTCCACTTTTGGCGGTTTTGTGTCGTGGCTATCCAGTTTCTTCCGGCCACTTTAATGATATCGTCTGTCCACCTAGTCGCCTGATCGCCTACTATAGATGTTGTAGTCTTTGTAGTACACTAGAGGTTAAGCAGGATCCGCGGAAAACACGTTAAGCCATTGACAGTCGTTACGGGTCGTCAGAAGCATGAATATCAACCAGTCTTACTAAGGGTTATCCGTGTTACACAGCAACAGAGTTGAGGAGAGGCATTTGGTTAGACTGGAAGCTGACACCAACACAGTTTTTTTTTTTTTGGCTGGGAAATCTTCAAATAACTTATCCCCGTATAAAACCCACCCGTGTTCCCTCAATTGCCTGTGTGCCAGGGGCCACGGTATCTCTTTCGAACAACCCGCACCCTTGGCACGCATCGGCCCTTGCGGACCCCATCATTTGGTGCTGACATCTCTTTGAGGCGCGCGTGGAACACAACGCGCCGTCGACCCGGGCTTGGTCCTTACCGGACAGCGACCTACCTATTGCTCACCAACATAGTTCAGATAAGGCTAAGCAGATGATAGTGTTAGAAGCAGTAACGTCTTTTAGTTTGCCATTACCTTGACATAAGCTGTTCTTCTACAGCTACACCGATAAGTTTTAATGGTTGTTTTCCCGCGGCAGAACAACTTGCCATAAGGTGTACTTTCGAAGCAAAGAGTAAAAGTAAAAAATTCAAAATGTTTTTGTTTATAAAAAAATATTCATCAAATCGAAAACGTGAGAATCAATAGTAACACTAGAGGTAACTTGTAGGTAGTACTCGAATCGCACGCGCCGCCGACAAAGAGAACAGCGATGCATAAATGTTCAAAGCAAAATAAACTCTCGCACGTGGTGATACGGCATACATTTTTGCACAATGGTCAATCTGCCATTTTTTGTTTCTAATATTTTATTTAGAAAGAAAGAAAAAACGTTTATTTGCGGTAAACATGACGCAAAAAGAAAAGGAACACAAAAAAAAAATAAGAAAAGGTTGAGGGAAACATGCGTCATATCCACGCAAAACGGCTATTGCATTCAGCATTATGCTGCGACCCAATGCAAGACAGAGCCCCAGCGCTGGTTTTCAGGGACAGCCGGCTTTGACGTAATGACGTACCCAGTTACAGTGTTTCCTAATTATTGTTTAATGCACCGGCATTAAACAATAATTAGGAAACACTGTAATTGGGTACAGCGAACTAATAGAAAAATAATATAAATTTTATGTTAATGTGATAGAATAATTATACTGAATATAAAAAAAGGAATATAAAACGATTGTATTAGCAAAACAAAACCGTTTCGCTGCGGGAAAACAACCATTAAAATTTGTCGGTGTATAGTTTGCGTTGCATGACCACTATAGAAACGGAATAAATGCAAGACAAAATGATACATTGTAGGAAGATTTTTTTTATTTATTTAACCATTTATGCACACACATATAAACAGACAAGAAGAAAGGAACAGAAAAATACGTACAAAGGTAATGCTTATTTCTACAGAAATCTCTTCCAGCACACCTGCGATAGGAGAGAAGATAACAGAGATGTAGACAACGCGTGTAATAACAGTAGAAGGAAAATCATAAAATAACAAATTAAACTCTACTTTAAAAATATACATACACACATAATATGAGAATATACATACATACTAATATACATACATACTTCTAAAACCTGTGGTAACGGCCTCGACTTACGAGTTGTAGATCGCGGGTTTGAACGTGAACCCAGGCAGGCTTACTTTTAGTAATTATTTCAACACCACTGTTCTCAAAACGGTGAAGGAAAACATCGTGAGGAAACGGGGTCTTAGAACAAAAAATTCAAAGATATATTGTGTGTCGTCTATCAGCCCGCACTGGGCCCACTCCCTCTCAGAGGCCTGTGTCCCAGCAGTGGGAACAATATAGGCTGATTCATCATCATCTGTCTAGCCTTTTGTTGGGGTCAGATTCCAATCTAACCGGACGCAGCTGAATACTAGTATCTATTTTAGATTGAGCGACTGCCTATCTGACCTTCACAACCCATTTACTGGGTAAAACGATACTCCTTGGTAAGGCTGATTATGGACGTCAAAAATTATGAATAGAAATGTCACACTGAGCTACATGTCTAATATGCGTAGAGTAAATATAGAATTGGTCATGTTACCTTCGCAGAAGAGAAGAAGTAAAAAGGGCTTAAAGAGTACGTACAAAACTGACGGAAAATTCTTTCAAAGTGAAAAATAACTTTAATTTCGGAAGTCGGTGTCTTTGGAGCTGTATTTGAATTTTTTGTCACCGCCTTCCGAAATTAAAGTTATTTTTCACTTTGTAGTGTTTTTTTGGAAGTCGGTTGTTTTTTTTTGGAAAAAGTTTTTATTTTTCACTTTTTAGTGGTTCACATGTGCTTACCCCTTCACAGCATACCGGCGTGATGTTATGTTATGAACTGGTGTAAGCAATAGACAGACATGAGATTTCAGCAATCCCAGTACATTTGCTATCATTTATTGAGGAGTTCCGTTGCCTATCTCCAAAGTTCTTCATCAGATCTTCACCAAATTGAAATGAGACCACTACGAGAAAGTACTCTTCCAAAAAATAGCTAAATCGCTTCGTGTGGCTATAAAATTTGAAGAGTTCTCTCTATTTCTCCAGGATCCCATCATCAGATCCTGACTTGATGATCATGGGACCACCTGGGAAGTATACCCTTTCAAACGAAAAAAACTAAATCCAAATCGGTCCAGCCATCTTCGAGTAATCGGGGAACATACATAAAAAATAATATAAAAAAAAAAGGTTCCGACGAATTGATAACCTCCTCCTTTTTGAAGTCGGTTAAAAAGGGCTTAAAGAGTACGTACAAAACTGACGGAAAATTCTTTATTTTCTTTCTTATTTTTTACGAGCAAAAGCAGACATTCGCTTTGGAGCCAAGTGCAGTAAGTGCATACAAAAATACCGACAAAATTCAAGGTTGGGATCTGTTAAAAATAACGCCCGCTGTATACCGATGCTCCACTCTTAGTGTTTTAATATCTGCTGCGTTTTATCTTCACGCTGAAGACTTTTGAGGTAGGTTGGGGTTCAAGGGTGAAAGTGACGTTTTTCTTTTGTTTGATTTTTAAAAAAGGAAGGAGTTATTTTTGGTTTAAATTGGGTGTTTGTTGCATTGTTGTGTAAAAGATGACAATCATTTACACGAGGTCGATGTTCGATGTAAATTTACGACGAAAATTATATTACTAAAAAAAACCATTGATTTCAGCACTGTTTTTTTTTAATTATCTGGAAAAATCTCTCGAAAGCATGATGTAAGTAGGATGCCTATGGCAGTAAGACTTTGTATGGTCATTTTTACTTATAAAAAAGTTTTAATAAATAACCAGAAGTCATCAACTCTACCTTTTTACATGAAAAGTTGAAGTCTTCTTCAGTTAACGGATTACAGATCATTCACCGTTACTGTTAGCGTACATCCACTGCTGGGACCACCTCTATCCATGACTTCCAGCTCTTTCAATCCAGGGCTAAAGTGGCCCACCGGTCGTGTGTTTTCTCCAGCTCGTCCCGCCATCTTCTACGGGGTCTGCCGCGACGCCTTCTGGCTGTGTCGTAGTGGTTATTTAATAATATCACTATTGTAATAAAATTATAATAAATAACTCCGCCTCTTTAACACCTCCTTTTTGCAATAGGTATAATGTCAAGCGTCTTATATGCTAGACAAAACGCTCCGTCATTCCTCAATTAATTTAATCCAACTCATATTCTAAAATCAAATCAAAATACAATTATAATTTAAAGCATAAAATATTCAGTTCCAACTTTAAATAAATTCAAAGCCATACCTCCTTCTTACCGTAACCACAAACAATACACCTCATTTGAGTGCCGCCCACGAAAAAATTAAACGGACGAATGATCAGACATAGAACTTATAAATATTTATGTTCACACAGAATGAATAGGCAATACTTATATACACATCTATGAATGCACAATATCTATGTACACATACCTTGAATGCTCAATCATACTCATTCAGACATAAGACTGGCCAAACCACGCCTAGGAATAAATAAAATTTCGAAAATAGAACGCGAGCTTCCTGCGAATTGGATCTAAATTTAAATATTGAAAAATGGCGGCAGCAAGCGAACGGTCGAATTTTGTGCATAAAATTGCATCCCGCATTACCGATCTAAACATTAAAAATAGAATTCGATTGTTGAGAGTAGTGTACATGATGGGATGTTGTTAGTATGGAAAATGCTAATATATTTTAGGGTGCTTTTGAAACTTGGTTGTTATATGAACTCGATCTTGACCGAATTGTACTCAATTGTTGATATAATATTGATTTTTCCCGAGGTTTTCTTGTGTGCCTTTAAAATTAATGTCAGTTTTCCTATAGTAACAGTGAGGTTCTAAGTGTCTAATAGCAACTTTTCCGTACATTTATACTGGTGTTGCTAAAACAATGATTATTGAATTAGATACAAACTGAAAATAGTGATTAGAGTGTGTACCTCTTTTTTAAAATAAATGTGTTGTCAGGTACAATAAAACCTGTAAACTCGACAGATAATAAGCACAATTTTTTTCTGTACTTTTTTCTTGCACATTATTTACCACTGTTTAGCACACAGCCTTAAAAACATTAATCCATTTAAAATGATAATTTAATCCATTCCCTTCCCCGCACCAGGCATCACGTAACGTGTGCACCAAGCTTTACAAACACCAGATTGCCTTCTTTCAGCCAGTTAAAATAAACATTGCCGATATTTCGCAGCTCTTTAGAACGTTGCATATACATCTCTGCTCTAGTTGTGTGAGTGGTTTTAATGTATGTATACATACGCGGTAATGTATGTGTTTTAACGTTTGATCTTCGTTCGTAGATAGTGTTGGACGCAAAAACATGGGTGCTGGTTTTATGCGAGGTTGCATTTATTTTCAAACTGTAGTGTTTGTTCGTTTCTGGGTAGATTTTGATTGGATGCAACTGTTTTCCGAAGGTTTTCCAGTAAATATACCAATCTAGGTACTTTGTCTAACATTTTTAGTGTAGTAGAGATAGCATAGCAGAAAGTGATTTGACTGTGAGGAAAGTAACACAAAAGAAAAATATATATGTATCACAAAAAATTAAGAATTTGTTGTAGCCTATCAAAATCGCTTCCATTTCTACTATCGTGCCGTCTATCGTTCTTAATTTAAATCTATCGATTAATTAAAGAAAATCGTTTTAAAATGGTAAAACTGCCACCTAAATGTGCGCTGTTGGATTTACAACATTCGGTTCTTAACCTGAGCGTTGAAATTACAACAGCATTCTTTTATTTAGGCATTCATTTAGGTATCACCTAGTGTTAGTTGAAACGACCATTAAGCAAACTCAAACTCAGAGCATTTATTTCAAATAAACCAAATACAGGCACTTATGAATTGTCAAAGAGTCGGAAAGATGAAGCTAGTTGCCCATTCCAAAGCGTAGGTACCTATAGAGAAGAACGGGCAAGAAACTCCATGGACACTCTTTGTAAATCATGATATTGTTGGTTACATCATTTATGTTCAAATTATCAATGTGAGAACGATGTCAAAAGACGTAACATATTAAAAGCGTCCGGAATTAAAAACTACATTACTACCTTTACAAAGATTTTACTGTGAAAAATAGCTTAAAAATTCTAACAAATCCTTGTCAAAAGTCACGTTTCTCCATTTCAAAATTGAACACAACCACCATCTCCAACCCTAACAATACCTCGATCCCTGCCCACCTCTTGAAGAAAGCGTGAGAGATACATCAGCTACAAATATTTAAAATCGTCAATACCTAACAGTACTGCTGTCTACTGGTCACGACGCGGGGTGCGTAGGCAGACGAGACTCTCGGCTTCACGCCTTTTCTATAGAAGATTAGGTAATAGGTTTATAACTTTCAAATGGAATAGGTGAGCTATAAATATGTTTTAAACACTACAGGAAAAAAATTATCCAGTGCGCAAACTGTAACCATGAATTCAGCATTATCATTCTAGAACCCCCAGCGCAGAAATCTTACGTCGGTTATACAAAAAAAAACAGCTGTTACATACATTTTGACCGCGAAGGTACTGCACTTTTCCATGAAACAGCTGATTTTTTTTTTTTAAACCGACACAAATTTCTTCGCTGGGGGATCTAGAATGGTATGCTGAATTCATGGTTACAGTTTGCGCACTGAATAAAAACTTTTCCTGTATACAGGGGGTAAAAGAAACCCTATTGCTATCCTTAAGCACTAAAGCTTACAGCTGGTATAGAATTACTATACACAGTTTCAGCTCAAAATAAAATACTCTAAGAATTGATACCAAATTTTCGGTTTCATATGATTCTTAAATTCAAATTATAACAAACGTGTCACCGCTCTACGTAAGTCAATAACTTTCCACGTTACTTAAATTACCAATATTAAGTACGATAAATCTCTTCCGAGTGATGTGTTTATTTCAATTTTAAAAGTTCGATTTCTGATATCAATGTATTAAAAATTCTCATAACTTCCGAATATGTAGAGATAGGATTAAAAAACCCTTCCAATATCGTTTGATATCATCCAAAGAAGCCGTGCCCTTGGTGTGTATATATATACCCTTTCCGTTACACGTTGTGTAGCTTAAAAGCTTCTATACGGAAATGTAATTGTTTAAGTCTAAATGATTTTTAGTTTGAAATTCGAATGAAAAATAAAATGTCACTCGATGGAATTAAATAAACTACGAGGGACTGTATTGATAATTTTTAATGATTATAATAATGGTATAAATACATCCGTGTTATGGTCCAGAATCATATTTTGTTCAACATACAACCTTTTTGTTTTTTGTGGTTGGGAAATCATCAAATAACGTCTCCCGCTCTGGGTGGAGCGGGAGGGCGTGTCAGACTTTTACTGACTAAAACCCACCCGTGTTCCCTCAGCTGTCTGTGTGCTAGGGGCCACGGTATCTTTTTCGAACAACCCGCACCCTTGGCAAGCATGGGCCCTTGCGGACCCCACCAGTTGATGCTGACATCTCTTTGAGGCGCGCGTGGAAAACAACGCGCCGTCGACCCGGGCTTGGTCCTTACCGGACAGCGAGCTACCCATTACTCGCCATCCGTAAGCCCAACATACAACCTTGCACGGACCTGCAAATTGCAAAAAAAGAAGAATTTCGCAGACACCATTAGAGCTTCCACCTTAATTTTTTTTTTTTATCTGTTGGTTTTCGGCAGCAATTAAACTATGTCACGTACCGTCAGTCTTACCAAGGGAGTATCGTATTACCCAGTAAGTGGGTTGCGGAGGGCAGATAGGCAGTCGCTCCGTGTAAAATACTGGTATTCAGCTGCATCCGGTTAGACTGGAAGCTGACCCCTACATAGTTGGGAAAAGGCTGGGCAGATAATGATAACATTATGTTACGTACGTCTCCAGGGAATCTGTTTTCAATAAGAAAATACAACCGTTTTTAGGGTCGTTCCAGTATTCCTTTTGCTTCATCAACGATCGTAATCCTATCTTAATAAAAAGAACCACAAACCTATTAATGAATCGTTGCCTTCATCATTTCAGCCGAAAGTGTCCACTGCTGGACATAGGCCTCCCTTAAACTCCGCCACTTCGACCGGTTCTGCGCTTCCCGCATCCAGCGGACTCCTGCGGCCCTCACAAGGTCATCGGTCCACCTTGTGGGAGGTTTCCAACTTCACTTCTTTCGGTACACGGTCGCCACTTCAGAACCTTTCGTCCCCATCGGCCATCTGTTCTGCGAGCAATGTGCCCTGCCCACTGCCACTTAAGTTTGGCAATTCTTCGGGCTATGTCGGTTACCTTGGTTCTCCTGCGGATCTCTTCATTTCTGATTCGATCACGTAGGAAAACTCCAAGCATAGCCCTCTCCATTGCCCTTTGGGTGACTTTAAGCCTTCTTATGATGCCCATTGTGAGTGACCACGTTTCGGTTCTATATATCGTTGCCCTTACTAATTATTAAATGAACAACTTTTACTCCGAGACTGAACCTGAAAATACACAAAAACACACTCATTTGAATAATAATGTTATGAAATATACCTACGTCTCTTTTATATCATTTTTTTTTATGTACAGACGCCAGCACATCAAGTTTGACAGTTTGGGGTAACTGTCAAACTTTCCCAATTGCACATGAAACTTATGCTTATGTTATAAAGATGAAAATCTATCAAAGAAATTTTACAGATTGGGGCAGCTTGATGTGCTGGCAGTACATAACTTAAATCTAAGTTGCGAAAGAGTAGAGTGTCCTGATATAGACATTTATTTGCTTAATAAGACACTTATCTATGTCACTTGGTATTTAGTAAAAGCTTTTAGAAATAAACTATTTGTATTTTGAAATTGCGAAAAAAATAAACTGCTCCATTCATTCTATGTTCACATAACACGACAGAATGTCGTGCCATTTTTCTCTGATCTGAAACCGTTTTAAAATCAATAGATTTCCTATAAAACACATTTAAATTATTAATACTTTCAACGCTATTCCTAAATCTTATATCATTTCGAAGCTAACAGCTATCTGACAGACGAGTCACGACTGTGCGTAGGCGCAGCTGTAGGTACGATTTTATTACTGATCGATTGCAATTTGTACCTGATTGATTAGTTTGATTTATACGAGCTATCTTTTACTTCGCTTTTGGTAGTAACGCCTTTTTGGTCTAGACTTTGCTGTACTTGTAATTTTGGGCTAGGATATTATCTAGACATGATTAATATTTGTGTCAAAAAAGCTGTAAATTATGTTTTCTTTGAGCTAAGAGCCTAGTTCTTTAGGAAAATATTGATGCTTAACAAAAGATACTTTACAATTGAAATTTGATTGAGAAAAAGTTGCCATCAACGGTCTTATCACCAACCCCGAATTTGACAAATTAATCATTGCATATTGTAGTTTGTTGGGCCTATATTGGCTATCCAGAAATTGGTATTGACACGCTTTATATTAGCTTCACTTGTATGTTTGTTTGTATGTTTGTAACCGACTCCTTAGGGCGCGATTTTGACCCACTTTAAACGGTCAGATTTTATTGAAGCTTAGTAAACTTATCAGGACCGATGACAATTCATTCATATAAAAAAATAATAGTGAAAAATAGAAAAAAAACTGAAAAAAATCACGCTTTTGTAGTTAGCAGAACTAAAAAAATAGAAAATAAATAATAGTTTAAAAAATTAAAAACCACGCTTTAAAAAAGCGTGGGGTGCTTTTTGAGGTATTTTTATAATCAATTAATGTCAAGCACCCCACGCCTTTTAAAGCGTGTTTTTTAGTTTTTCAAACGTTTAATTTTAATTTATTGTACGGAGCCTTCGGTGGGCGAGTCCGACTCGCACTTGTCTGGGTTTAAAAAACAAAAGTTACAAACAAAAAACTGAACTGATCTCACGTCTTTCTCATCCAGCCATTAAAGTATGATGACATAACAGGATATTGTCATACCAGTTGACACTCGAGGTTGGCACCTTGCCACTACATAGTGCCATTTCATCAACTTTCCTCCAAACTAATTTATGTCGAACGAGATTTAGGTGGCACTTCTAGTGGCAGAAATTAACCCGTTTATTTGTTTGTTATTTATTTATGTTTGTAGGTGTGTATATTAATAATTTATAGACCTTTGAATGATAAGCAATCAAAGTAACTTGCACCCTAATTGCGTCATACACTGTTAATCAGAATCTGAATTATTTTGAACCTTATTGCTAATCCATTCTTTTATATGTTCGAAAAATTGTTTGCAACGTAGACAATGCCATGAATGTTGTGGACGGGGCCTGCGAAGAATTTGAAAAATAGGTATTTGAAGAAACTATTGCTGTCGCGGTGTCAGTAAGTCTGCCCCTGTAGTGTGTGATAGGGACAGCTGCAGGTCAGACCAAAATTATCACAACATTTTTGACGAGATCGACATTTCGTATTCCCCTTTTTTCTCCTCGAAAACTTAGCCGATTCAATATTTTTTTACATTAACATTCTAAGAAAGAGTATGTTTAAGTTCCTATCATTTTTTTAAATGTTAAAAACTTTTCTAATTTGTAATTTTTTGTAATTTTTAAAGGGTCATATTTTTTTACGAATTTTTTGCTGAAAAAAGAAAATTACAGGAACGTGTTTACAGCAGACCTTGATTTTATGAAAAAAAAAATGCTCTAGATTCATTATTCAGGAAGAAAAAAGGGGAATACATTTATATGGAGAATCGCACGCTCTGTTTCCTCTTAAGAATCTTCTATATTTGCGTTATACTTGTAAAGCATAGTCTAACTTAGTGGGTCTATTATTACAAACCTTTTAAGCCTTCGTTTGTGGTCAGACTTGGTTAGTGTATCTGCTAGTGGGTTCGGATGCTACTCAAGTTTTATCCAATAGCGTTCAGCTGCTCCACTTTATCTCTTATTGTCTCTGAGTTAGAATAAAAACAATTAGAAAGAAAACGTATTTTTTGTGACTCACACAGGAAGATCACATAGCTACTAAACTAAACACACAATCGTACAAAAATTATAAAAAAAACAAACTTTGAAGTAAAAAAAAAGAAAAAGAAAAAATAAACAGAAAGTCCTGCGCGAGGCCAAAAGGCTCCTACCTCAGCATGATGCTGTGACATTTAAAAAAGTTTCGCAGCGCTGGTATTCTGATAGATCAATTGAACTCGCGACATTGTTACCGACACCACAGACGACACGAACGAACAACGTTGAACGTACGTTGAACGTTGTTTCATCTGACGATTCAAAAAATACACACGTTATTGTTCAAGTTTTCACTTCTTTCGGTATTCCCGGAGTGCCACTGTTTTTTTTTACTTAAAAGCTTACTAAGCAATGTGGCTTGCATATTACTAGTAGTCTTGTTCACCACTCCAGCTAAGCTAAATATGCTTGTGTCTGGAGTGGGTTCACGTCAACAGTGTAATGGGTGGGAATTGAACTCACGACCTCTCGATCGCAAGGCCGACCCCTTTCCCATTGGGCTATTCCCGCTTATATTGTGAAATTCAGAACTTCCTCACAAAAAGAAACTGTCTCATCCAGGAATCGAATCGTGGATAACAAACTCGGAGGCCTATCTGCCACATTATCATCTTAATGAGTATTACTTATGAACCCATTCATCATTGCAAGCTCACAGCTTATTCGCGTTAATACAACTTTTTTTATTTTTTGGAATTTTTACTTTATTTGTGCTGTAAGACCTTGCTTTTTGCCAAATTTCGTGATTCTAGGTCAACGGGAACTACCATATAGGTTTAAAATTATGGTTTTGGTACTTACAAGTTTTCGCGAAAATCTAAATTTGCCCATATCTTTTTATCGTGTTGACTCAGGACCTTGATTTTTATAGGTACACCTAATAGGGACTATAATAGACCTCAGTATCTGGTATAAATTTCAATTTGCTAGGTCCACCCATTCTTGTGAAAATCGGTGGTGACACACGGACAGACAGATGGACAGACGGACAAGAGAGTGATTTTATAAGTGTTCCTTTTTTACCTTTTGAGGTACGGAACCCTAAAAAGGCTGAAACTACACCAAAACCAGGTGCTACAATTGCTTATTCACCAAATTTTTAGCTTTGTCTACGGCAAAACTCAACCCGAATTAACTCAAAGCATTTAGTTCAAATAAACCAATTACAGGCACTTTTGAATTGCCAAGGAGTCGGTCAGTCAGAAAGACGAAATTAGATGCCCATTCCGAAGCGTAATAGGTTCCTATAGAGAAGAACGGGCAAGAAACTCCACGGGCACTGTTTTATATAAAAATATTGTTAGAAAAAATCGGTTACATCATTCATATCTACAGGAAAAGTTTTTATCCAGTGCGTCAACTTTAACCATGAATTCAGCATTCCATTCTAGACCCCCCAGCAAAGAAATTTTTGTCAGTCTTACAAAAAAAAAATCTGCTGTTTCATAGAAAAGTGCAATACCTACGCAGTCAAAATGTATGGAACAGCTATTTTTTTTTGTATAACCGACGAAAAATTTCTTCGCCTGGGGGTCTAGAATGATATGTTGAATTCATGGTTACAGTTGACGCACTGGATAAAAACTTTTCCTGTATATTATACATAAGAGAACAATGTAAAAAAAACGTGCATATTAAAAGCGTCCGTAATAAAAATCATAGTAAGTATCTAAAAATAGTCCCCAAAAATACCTAACACAAATCTACATAACCATAGACACATAACAGCTTTAACTTAAAAACAACATGGCGTCTGACGCCTAATAACGCCATTGTCTTGAACCGGTAGAATTTTGGTTGCAAAACATGCGCTCGCGCTGTGCTGAGTCACCAGCGGTGGGGATGAGGGGGGGCTGGCATAACTTGTAGGCTATACCTAGGATATTTTGTACATCAATGCGTTGGTGGGATTTTTTGTTGTGGCAATTCTGAGCAGACTTTATGCAATGTTTTAAGGTCAAAGAGATCGTTGTATGAACAATAAAATATTGCAAGTTTTGTGGTTCTAAAATATGAGGGGCTTGTGGCTAAGTAATAATAGCCACACGGATCGATCGATCAGGTTAAGCTACGCTTGCCGCTGTTGGATGGTGACTATAATTACATCTCAAGACCCTCCGTGCCTCGGAAAGCTTATCAAGCCGTCCCGGCTTTCGTTCGTGGATCTTTGACAGTCGTTACGGGTCGTCAAAAGCCCGAAAGTCTTACCAAGGGGTATAGTATTAACTTCATCGTTCTGCTGCCCATATCCCAATTTATTTGGGCTGGCTCAATACGTATTGTTCTTCCATATATCTTTATTAGCCATGAAGGGCTTATGTATGGCTAAGTATAAAAAAAAACGCTCAGTACGGGCCATCAGAAGCCTGAAAGACTGTCAACCAGTCTTATAAAGGGATATCGTATTACCCAGTAACTGGGTTGAGGTCAGATAGGCAACCGCTCCATGTAAAATACTGGTATTCAGCTGCATCTGGTTTGGCTAGAAGTCGATCCAAACATAGTTGAGAACGGGATGGGTAGATGATATAAAAAGACCTCTAAGAGAAGAACTGACCGCAGACACTCACACACATGGAATATTAGAAAAAACAAACAACCTACCCATGTTTTTTACTAGGCACTAAAATATAATTATTACGTTGAGATCTCAAAACATCATAGGCATATCAACTTCCTAAATGCATCTTAAAGCTATCTTATTAGGCGTGCCTCAAAGAGATGTCAGCACCAACTGGTGGGGTCCGCAAGGGCCGATGCCTGCCAGGGGTGCGGGTTGTTCGAAAGAGATACCGCGGCCCCTGGCACACAGGCAACTGAGGGAACACGGGTGGGTTTTAGTCAGTAAAAGTCTGACACGCCCTCCCGCTCCACCCAGAGCGGGAGAAGTTATTTGATGATTTCCCACCCAAAAAAAAAAAAGCTATCTTATTAGGGTTTACCATCCTTCCTTCTCTTCTTTTCCACGCACTTTCTGAGGAGTTTGTTGCGCCATTTCTTCTTCCCAGCTAAAGTACTAGGAAGTGGTAAAGGGCGGGCGTTTTGGGGGACTGTCTCATGTAATTTTGACGTTCAAAAAGTGCTGACCCTCAGCCTGGTTTCAATAAATGACATTTGATTTTGCATATTATTCTCTTATCATCGACACTTTTACTCTCGAAGAAAATATCTGAATCCTTTAGTAACTTTCGACCAAACTTTAATCGAATCGTTGGAGTAATTTTCTTGTTTTCTGATCTAGTCACACTGTATACCGGATCAAAATCAATGGGACCGGTCAATCAGTGTAATATTATAATGCCTTATATTTTATTTATTGGTCCCGTTGAGCTATTCAATCATTTATTTCACAACATTCCTTTATAGGATAAGTCTGTTGCTGTATTTTGTTTAGTAATTTTGAAATTAAGTTTGATAAAATTGAGCTGTTTGTTTCTTTTGGTCATTTACAACTCACACCCTAAAATAAACCTCAAGGGTAGCCCGCAAAATTCAAATTTGCTTACGTTTTTTACACACCTTCGTTATTATAACTTTGACGTTTAATATAGTTCATGGAACAGTCATTCCATGGAATAAAATGAACTTATAAGGTCGTAAGGATGATTTTAATGCTAATAATTATTTAATTACATATATTTTACGATCGCGAATCATATTTCAATCAACATACAACGCAACAGTGACCTGCAAATTGCAAAGAAACGTAAGACAATCACAATTTCGTACCCCGCGAAATTTAAATTGTCCGTGTCTCTCCTGTCTTCCACCTTGGCTATCGACACACGCATTTACTTTTTTAAATTTTAATTTATTTTATTTAGGATCTCCAACAAAGGATACACATATACATTGTAAATGAAATTAATAACAAGATTCTTTTAGGTGTGCTCCTTCAATTACAGGAAATCACAGCATGGACATAATATAACTAAGTATAAACACGATAAACGGTGAAAAATAAATTATAAGATTAGAGAAAATAGAAACCCAAAATACAAATTAACATGTCAAGATTGAGCATTTAAATAACGATTGAGGAAATAGGATAAAACATAAAAGTACATTTAAGTAAAGTAAAATAAAAATTTACATGTCAGGATTGAGCATTCTTAAAACAATTGGTTAGTAGGAATAATTATTATATCACATTTGTTGACTTGGAGAGAAATGTACTCAGTTATTTTGCGGTGGTTACATTCTTCTTGTATTTTGAAATGGGGAGGGTTATGTCAAGGTTACAACGCATTGACAATTCATTGTAAGTATTGCATTTAATTTAATAACAACACTATCGTCAACAGTCGGTAGAAAAGAAAATTTATACACATTATCTTCACCGTTCTACTGCCCGTATCCCAATTTATTTGGGCTTGCTCAATACGTATTTTTCTTCCATATACCTTTATTAGCCGCGAAGGCGCTTATGTATGGCTAAGTAAAAAAAAAATAGTTTAAAAAACTAAAAAAACACGCTTTAAAAACCACCCCACGCTTTTTAATTGAATTAAATTATTTTCTCCTTTTTTAGTTTGGTTTTTAAAGCCTATTTTTTACTTTTTTAAACTTTTATTTATTTTCTATTTTTTAGTTCTGCTAACTACAAAAACGTGTTTTTTTTTTTCCTTTTTTCATACAAGTGAAGCTAATATAAAGCGTGTAAAAACGGTCATTACGGGCCATCAGAAGCCCGAAAGTCCGACTACCAGTCTTATAAAGGAATATCGTATTACCCAGTAACTGGGTTGTGGAGGTCAGATAGGCAGTCGCTTCATGTAAAATACTGGTATCCAGCTGCATTCGGTTAGACTAAAAGCCGATTCCAAAATACTTGTGAAAAGGCTAGGTAAATTTCTATATCTTTACTAGCCGTCACTTAAGGGCCTACGTCCCGTTTGGTAGCGTAACACGGTCACTTTATGAACCCTACTGCTCATTAACGGCTTGTCTTGAAGATTTGAAAAATATATGATTTTGCTATAGATTCATATAGATCATTTTGCCCGAAGTACTTTTTTTGTATGGTTAATACTTTTGCTGTAAAAAATATTTTCCAACACGCAATATTTTGGCTTCTATTCCATACTCCTACTAAACGGCTTCGTTATTTGGAAAAAAAAATACACTGCAAAATAGATAGTTAGAGGTACCACAGAATCGCCGAAGCACAACTGTAAATTAATCAAAGGAATATCCCCATTTTGAGATAAAGGCTCAGAGGGGATCTGCGCGGGCGCGGGCGGCAGTCGTGCTTTAGCATACAAACGGGAGATGAGGATGCTATGGCCCTTAAGAGTTAACTGACTTCCCAGATATATTATCTTTCACACAATCTATCCATCTTTCCGTTGGTATGCCTCACTGGTTTAAATCAGTTCCCTAAATACTTTAACCTTAACACACATACAATTTCTACCTTCAATGGCTGCGTTTTTTCATTCACAGTCAGTTTTAGATATGTACAAGAAAACTGTAGCCATTTTTCTCACCACCTCAAAGCCTCTCACTTCACAAAAACCTTCATAATAAATAAGCCAATAAGAAACTTTATATCTAAGTAGGTAATATAGTCATGTGATATGTTTTTAAAACTGGTTAGGCGACCAGCCAGACCTGCTCCACACAATGTTATTATATTTCTTTTGAGCACACACACCGCTTACCTTTATTACGTCAGGCTGTTTTGAATTATACTAGCTCAGTGTTTCGTAGATGCCTGGAATAAAAGTGATTTTCTTGACAGAAAGTTTCCAAGTCTGTGGGTCGCATCTAGCATGTAGCGTTCTGTTTATTCATCTTCATCATCATTTCTGCTGATAATAGTCCTCGGCTGGACATAGGGCTGCCCCAAGCATAGCCATTTCGACATATTGTCCTTCTCACAACCAGTGGATTCCTACGGGTATCACTAAGTCATCGGTTCTTGTGGGAGGACTTCCAACTCTACGTCTTCCAGTACGCGGTCGCCACTCCAGAACCATTCGGCTCCATCGGCCATATTTTCTGCGCGCAATGTGCCCAGCCCACTGCGTCTTAATTTTGATAATTCGTCGGGCTATGTCGGTTACCTTAGTTCTCCTATGGATCTCTTCATTCCGGATTCGATCGCGTAGAGAAACTTCAAGCATAGCCCTCTCTATTCCCGTTTGGTTGCCTTTGAGCCTTTAGTGAGGCAAATGTTTATTTCTTTGGGAAAAAAGTGGGAGATTAAACATCGTAAGCACAACTTTTCAGTTGTTGGTGCCACATTCAGACTTCCTCTTGAGTACTCATTTCTTATTCTATCCATTCGTATATCACCACACATCCCTCTTAACATTGTCTTCTCAGCTGCATCCAATTGCCTTTCATTCATCCCTTTTGTGGACCAAAAGTCAGTGTAACCACGAAAATATTTTACGCCAGGGTTTAGCATTTAGCATAGCGCATTCAATACAACAATGTCTTCAGGGCGCTGTTGAGACTTCCACCTTACTGTAGTGCGTCAGGTATGTTCGCTGATGCGCACACTGACGACTACTTTGCGAAAATGTGGAAAGAAAGTTGCCTCATTAATATCCCGAGTGAGAAGAAGCAGCAACAGCTTTCTTTCATTCTGAAACATTCATTCTGAGGGTGTTTGCAGAAAGGCTGGATGGGCCTACAATGAGCAGGTTTATCAAGCTACATGTTGGCAACAAAGCTTGTTAAACCTTTCTTTTTTGATTGTGATTTTCTTTTTCTTTCTTTTTATAATATAGTTGAGATGTAATACGAACACCCTATGGGACTTGATGCCTGACAATAAAACATTTTTATTTCATTTATTTTTATTTAGAATCGTGTGCTGAATTTATTTTACTATTTTTGCGTCGATGTTCCTTCCAATTTGCATATCGGCTCACTGAAAAATTGTGTGCAAATCGGTTGTCATGGTACAGGCATGTGATACGGAGGAATGAGGAAAATGTCGTGAGGAAAGTGTTGAGTATGAATGTCGATGGCTATAAGAGTAGGGTGAGATCAAAGAAACGATGGATGGACTGTGTGAATGAAGATATGGTTAGAAAGGGTGTGACTACGGAGATGACGACTAATGGAGTACTGTGGAAGAAATTACATGTTGCGCCGACCCCAAATAAATTGGGACAGGGACAGGAGAACGATCAAGATGCTAGGGATTGAGATTATGGAGACATATTAGGGGGAAATTTCTACAGAAAATATGGACAGCCCTAGACAGATAGACACTCACATAGACAGCATTGATAAGAGACTGCGCTAGAGGCACTGACTCATTCTCTGCGGCAGCCGGCAGAGAAAACCAGAGGAAATCATGCAACTCCGGTTCCTCCAGCTTAGTCGGTAGCACTCGCGTTAATAGACGGTCACAGTTTAGTGCTGAAAATGAAGAAGGCATTAACAATAATTGATCTTTATCATGTAAATGGGTAGTTTTTTACTGTCAGTGTTACAATTTATAATAATGAAAAGTACGTAGGGTTTGATGTCTTCTAATTAGTTTGTCCGTTTAACGGACTTAGGTATTTTATTATCTGTTGTTACTTTCTCTTTTATGGTCTAAAGTCTAGGCAATATAACTATGGCGAGTGAAGTAGGAAGCTTGTAAGATGGTACCTATAAAAATTTTCTTCAATCTCGCTTGGTCGCGGTACTGGCAGAGATCGCAGTAAACTTGTTTGATGTTAAGGAGACGATTGTTTTTTTTTTATAGATTTCATTAATAAGTATGCTAGTGAATGTAGCTTCAAAGAAAGAAAGAAAAACATCTGTATTTTTTGTATGTATGTTGCCTAAGAGATAGCTTGGAAAATAATCCATCTTTAGGTTACATAGCATGTAGGGGTATACGAATTAGCCGGGGGTAGCTAACATAATTAAAAAGTAATAGGTAAATTAAAAAAAAAGCTTGTTACAAAACAAAAACCAACGACTTCCAAAGAACTGATGACTTACTATTTAGAAAATAAATAGTTAGGTACATATATATTTTTTTAACGAATTGTGTTTCTAAATTCGAACCTTGGAACTGTCAAAGTAGTTAACACTAATCAGGGGGCCTACTCTCTAACTCCGACAACGAAGGTACGGGTCCGTCCGAAAGTAGTTTGAAACTTCTTAGTGAATCCTACAGCCAATTAACAATGTTTTTTGGACGGGCAAAAACATATCGGGAGTAGGGACTATCAAAATCGTGTTGTCATTCATTCTTAGTTCGGGCTCCAAACTAATCTTCTGTCCGTAAGTGATACGGAGTTGGAAACGCCCGTTACTTCGGCCGAAAAGACGGACATCGTGCCTCGAAAAGACGGAGTAGGCCTGCACCGAGATATTTTAATGGTAAACGTGAAATGTCAATGTCAATGTTGTAGTGTTTTTCCGGAAGTCGGTTGTTTTTTTGTTTGGAAAAGTTTTAGTTGTAGTACCTACCCGACACCAATTCGAAATTTGATCATCCTTGCGGTCAAAACAATGTATATTTTTATGCGATAGCAGCAATCGGGGTTGATTTGCTGTCATTTTTTGAAGAGTTCCGTTGTCTGTCTCCGAAACGCATCATCAGATCTATATGAAATTTAAGTAGGACCATTTCAAAATAAACCCCTTTCGAACAAAAACAGAATTTTGCAAATCCGTGAATATATGACGGAGTTATGGTCGAATATACTTTAAAAAATATATAAATATAGGTAAGCATGTCGAATTGATAATCTCCTCCTTTTTGAATTCGGTTAAAAATGCTCAATATCCCAAAGAATAAAGTGATTACGATTCTAGTAGAATAGTCCTTCTCAATCGACATAAATCAAAAACTTTCGTTTAATTACTTGCGCCGTCAACAGTGCAGCTATTGTAAAATAACAAAAAAAAACATCAAAAGAACCCTATAACATCGTACTGCACCTTAACAAGAACACTATAAATATGCCGAGAAACGGCATCAATTAAAAACTCTCCTTCAAGCTTTTAAATCAATTGGTCGACAGATTCATTAGAATACAAAAACATAAAACAGACTCTATCAACTTTACTGTAAAGTTCATATTGCAGTAACACAGAAAAGTTATAAGGAAGATATTATGGAGTACAACTTTAATGCTGTTTATATGTCTAGGCTGAAAAATAGGCAGAGCTGGAGTGGTTATTAATGCTAGATTTTTTTGATATACGGTCTTTGACCAAAACTAGTTTGTGCATGCAAACGGAATAGACTCGATGGCCATTAGTTTTGAGTTGACGATAAGTTAATAAAATTTTTCCCTTCGTGACTTGATTTTTTTTTCTTGATTTTTAACCTAATTTTTTATTACTAAATGGGCCAGCTCTTGACCTCGATCACGCCTGATGGAAAGCGATTGATGAGGTCTATGATGGATCGAGCGTGCCCAGAAAATGCCGGTTCACTCTTGTTCAAGGCACTGGTACTCCCACGCATCGACGAAACGCAGCAAGCTGCTTGACGCCGGACTCCGGTGGGAGGGTGGTCGCGAACCAGGCGGGCGTTAGCCCTACCACCGCAAGGGAAGAATTAGTTAGCTATATTTCATATAGTAATATCGCCAAATTAATCAAAACAGTGAAATATTTGACAGCTATTTGCGACATTGCCCATTTTCAGAATAAACGCTCTTAAATTCTTGCATTGCAGAACTGCATTGATGGGCTTTTCTTTGTTTTAACGTCAGTCAGTTCTTAGGTCACCGTATTTTTAACCGACTTCAAAAAGGAGGAGGTTCTCAATTCGTCGGAAGCTTTTAAAAAAAAATATGTATTTTCCCCGATTACTCGAAGAAGGCTGGACCGATTTGGATTTTTTTTTTTGTTTGAAAGGGCTTCCCAGGTGGTCCCATGATCATCAAGTCAGGATCTGATGATGGAATCCTGGAGAAATAGAGAGAACTCTTCAAATTTTATAGGCACACGAAGCGATTTCGATTTTTTTTGGAAGAGTACTTTCTCGGAGTGATCTCATTTCAATTTGGTGAAGATCTGATGAAGAACATTGGAAATAGGCAACGGAACTCCTCAATAAATGATAGCAAATGGACTGGGATTGCTGAAATCTCATGTTTGTCTATTGCTTACACCAATTCATAACATAACATCACGCCGGTATGCTGTGAAGGGGTTAGCACATGTGAACCACATACAAAGTTTAAAAAAAAAACTTTTTCCAAAAAAAACAACCGACTTCCAAAAAAACATTACAAAGTGAAAAATAACTTTAATTTCTTAAGGTGGTGACAAAAAATTAGAATACAGCTCCAAAGACACCGACTTCCGAAATTAAAGTTATTTTTCAATTTGTAGTGTTGGTTTGGAAGTCGGTTGTTTTTTTTCCACTCAATTGAGGGGGCTATATTTTCTTACGTTTTCTGGAATTCAGTGTCAGGCTGAAACAAACATAGCTTTACAGAATAATAATCTTTAAATCATCAATACACTTTCTAATTTCTTATTATCGCATTTATATTTCATGATAATTATGTGAGCACCATGTATCTTTCATAAAATTAATTTATCTGTATTGCTTCAATTCCATTCCTTTTACCTATTTTGGTATAGTAATTTTATTCTGGGTGCATCGTTTTCACACATAATTATATATTGAATATTGTATTTAAAACATTTTAAAAGAGTAACGGTAGAGTTTTTGCCCATTCTTCTACATACGCAACTACATTTTGGAAGGGGCGTTCAGAAGTGCCCTTTAAGTGACTATTTGAAATAAATGCTTTGACTTCATGGTGTTACACGATCGCGAATCATATTTGGTGTAAGAAAATTTTAAGTTCTTACCGCATCTACCTTAATTAAATGTATTTCTTGTTAATGCTAAGTGATATGACAGTTGGTCTTAATTTTCCTTTATTTCTTCCAAAACTTAAGTCAATATTTGTGAAAGTAGAAAAATAATCTAGTTGTAAAATAAAAGGTAGGTATTGCAATAGAGCCTCTATATTGACCTACGAAAGATTTAAACTACGGTGGCTATTTTGACAGTTGCAATCATGTCTCTCTTACATTCCATCTGTTATCTGAGCCACTCCTGCCTTAAACGTTAGCCAGAATACCTTGACCCACTTTTATTAACCGTCTTCAAAAAGAATGACAAAAAATTAAAATACATATCCAAAGTCACCGACTTCCGAAACTAAAGTAATTTTTCACTTTGTACCTAGTGTTTTTCCGGAAATCGGTTGTTTTTTTTTTATCGCATAAATACACATTGTTTTGACCCCAAGGATGATCAAATTTCGAATTGGTATGCGGTAGGTACCAAAAAGAGAAAAATAAAAACTTTTTCGAAAAAACAAAACAACCGACGAAAAACTTATTTTTTTTTAATAAATCCCAATATATTGTTTGTGTAAATAATTTCATTACTGCTGCTCTCAAAACGGTGAAGGAAAACATGGAGGAAACCGGCATGTCCTAGGACCAAAAATTCGAAGACATGTAACATTATAATTTCAGCATAATTATGTGTCCGTTTTACTGTTATCCGACTACATAAATTCAGTAAAGAAGTCATAACGGATAAAACAGTACCAAACAGGAAGGAATGAGCTATTTACGTATCCATTAAACTATCCCGCAGCAGTTGCAGTGGGGCATAGGTTTGATCTGTTATTTTTAAATTGTCTATTCCGTAGAACAATTATCAAACAATCAGTCAGAATGTTTTTTTTTTAATGATAGTAAGAATAATTTAATTTAAAAATATAACTGTCGTGAATTTGTTTTTTTTATATGTACCATTTTTTTTACCGACTTCAAAAAGAAGAAATTTATCAATCCGATATGTTTTTTTTTTTGTTATGTATGTTCGGGCATAACTCCGTCATAAATTCACGGATTTGCAAAATGTTGTTTTTGTTCGAAAGGGGTTTATTCTAAAATGGACCCATTTGAATTTCATATAGATCTGATGATGCGTTTCGGACACAGACAACGGAATTCTTCAAAAAATGACAGCAAACAAACCGCGAATGCGGCTATCGCATAAATATGCATTGTTTTGACCTCAAGGATGATGAAATTTCGAATTGTGTGGGGTAGGTACTGTTAGGGATCGAGGGAATCTAACTATAAATTAAATATTTGTGGTAGTTTAAATTCGTGTTTCCACGTATATTTTAAAGTAATCAGCTTATTGTAACACTGCGCCTAATATAATAATGAAAATGATCTGCGGAACAAAAACCTATGAACTATTCTTAAATTCAAACTTAAACTTTCTGGCTGTTCGATCATAGATAGCCGAATCATTGGCTGCCAGTAAACATAAGGTTTCATGCTGAGCATACAACCTTTACAGTACTATAGCAAAAAGTGAAAAATAAAAAACTTAAAAAAAAACAATCGACATCCAAAAAAACATTACAAAGTGAAAAATAACTTTAATTTAATTTTAATAAAAAATTTAAATACATGTCCAAAGGCACCGACTTCCGAAATTAAAGTTATTTTTCACTTTGTAGTGTTTTTTGGAAGTCGGTTGTTTTTTTTAAGTTTTTTTTTTTTTTTATTCAGTTTTAATCATGGTCTGGCAGTTTGAGTAATTTATGAAGCGTTCATATATGACCTTTCTTTGGTATTGTTTGTAGAATCCTTTTGAGTTCAGCTGCAGGATTATTGACAAATGCGTGCACTGACTGGGCAAGTCCTGTAACTGTGTGGTTAATTTCTCAAAAGACCTTTTCAGACACCAATCTACATGGTCTTCACATGATCTGACCAAGATTATGTCTGGATATAAGAGACTGTGACCTCTGAGTTTGTTTCGGCCTATCTTTTTAAAGTAGTGTGATGAGAAACGCCGACCTCGTCTAGTTTTTAAGATATAGTTGACGAGTAAAAGTGTTTTTACATTTTACAAAACCACTTACAGAAATAAAATCATTTATACGGTTGTTTCAGAAAAAAATATGGTGTAAACTAGAACGCTAGGTATATTGCTTACCCTTTTTCTTACATCACGTCGGTTTAACGTTTCAATTATTTTATTAATCATGCGCCTTTTAAAATTCAAAGATTGAGATCAAAATATTTCAAAACATAATCAAAATAAATTATGATTCATAAATAATAAAGAATCACAAACTCACGGGCAGCTAAAGTTCCTCAAAAAAGGAACGCGCAAAATCAAAACAGGAAGAAATTTTCCCGCTGCGCTGGCGCACCTAGCGGCAATGTTCGGAACTAAACCGGAGCGCGAACGACCGCCAACTCTTTCCGCGCGCTTTCTTTTATCTCCCCTCTCTCTCCCACCCATGCACACGCCTACCTTTTTTGGCGTAAGAAAGGGACAGAAACAAAAAAATGGCCGAACGCACATGTGCGCGGGAGTTCGTTTTCGTCTTATTTTTCGCAGGTCATTCGCCTCGGATATATTCGCGTCGCTTTTGCGATTTTTTTGTCCTGCTCTGTCGTTTTTTTTTCGTCTTTTTCCCGCCGTGTGTGTTCGTTGTGCTAGGTCGCGAGGCGCGTGGGCAGTTGATTTATTTTTCTTAGTTTTATCTTAATCTGTTTTCTAATACCGTACAGTTTATGGGGCCATTTTGGAATCTAATGTTATGTTTGTTGGCAATTTATTTTTTAGCTTAGAGATTTTATAAGTGGTTGTAAACAGTCAGTCGCTGCTTCACAGAAACGTCTGTCTTTGTAAAAAAAATATTTTCTTCAGGAAGAGTCATCATAAAACTTAGCGCCTTTTTTTTAAAGTCCATTAATTAGAATTTAAGATTTAGTGCGGCTATATCTTGTAAAATACTTAGTCAGGTAAAAGCTTATTGCTTCCGGAATGAAGTTACAGTTTCGCTGTTTTATTACATACTAGCTGTGCCCGCGATTTCGTTCGCGGGCATGTAGGAAAACACTATAGGTACTGGAGTTCATGGTTTTTGTTTTTTTTGCGTGGTCATTAATTCTTTTCTTTAATTCTATCTTTCTAAATTTAAAATAAAAGAAACCTATGATTCTCCTTATAGCGTCAAGTATGTGCCAATGAAAGTCCCATTAAAATCGATCCATCCATTTCGGAGATTAGCCGGAGCAAACAGACAGACAATATATTTTTAAATCTTTTTTTGTTATTTACAAATACTTTCATGTTGATTTAACAAAAAAAAAAACTGTTATTTTGACAATACAAACAGACACTTTTTTATTTAAGTAGCAAAAAAAAATCCATATTAAAAATGGCTGATAATAATTATGATAAAACTAAAGATTAAAACCTAATCTAATATGCCTAAGAATGAAGATCACAGATTCCATAACATTATAATAATCAACTAAAAACTCTTATCATAATTTTAGCACAAGGAAGAAACCTTATATATAAAACGTTTTAATTAAGCCAGTCAATTAATAAAGGAATTTTCTAATCGAAGTGTGCAGTAAAAAGATTTATCTCTAGTGCGCCGGCGCAACACACTTCGCCGTTAGCGACCTCTAGTGTGGGGTAATTGGAATATCGATATCGATAAATTTATCTCCATCGAGATTTTGTCTAATTGGATTGCTGTTTTAGCTATGGCCGGGTTTTTTCTAATTAGTCTTTGGATTTCCTTGTGTTATATTATGGGAGGCTGGTGGCGTCTGATTCTGAAATAAGCAGATTAAGACAATTAAACACTACCTACTATTTATTACATAAAGTTCCGTGTGGTGCCGGACGTAAAAGAATAGCACCATCCCATTTCTTTCCATGGGTGTCGTAGAAGGCGACTAAGGGACTTACTAGAGAATGGGCAGCAGCGTTCTCTATGCATTTAACTACCATACTGCGATCGTCAACCCGCTTGCGAAGCGTGGCGATTATGGCAATTCCCTCCCTTTTGGGGGAGGCTTATGTCCAGCAGTGGACGTCTTTCGGCTGATATGATTATTGCATAAAGTTATTTAAAAACGATTTCAATGTAATAGTGAATTTTATAAGGTTCACAGAAAGGTTAATAAAACTTCAGTTTTATACCTAAATAAATGTCTTGATTTAATTAATAGAAGATTTGCTTAGGTTTTATTTTCTTTAGAGGTAAAATAATTGTTTAATTTTTGAATATCTCAGTAAATCAGAAACTGAATTTGCTACTAAAAATTATGCATCGACCGCATTGTGGTGGTCGGGCTTGCGGACGGCGAGTAATGGGTAGCTCGCTGTTCGGTAAGGACCAAGCCCGGGTCGACGGCGCGTTGTGTTCCACGCGCGCCTCAAAGAGATGTCAGCACCAACTAGCGGGGTCCACAAGGACCGATGCCTGCCAGGGGTGCGGGTTGTTTGAAAGAGATACCGTGGCCCCTGGCACACAGGCAACTGAGTACACGGGTTGGTTTTAGTCAGTAAAAGTCTGACACGCCCTCCTGCTCCACCCAGAGCGAGAGAAGTTATTTGATGATTTCCCACCCAAATAAAAACCGCATTGTGGTCCCTCAAAAATCTTAAATATGAAAACCATATTTTTTGTAAAAATCCAGGTAAGTATTCGTATTCTTATTCCAAAACACCAATTGAAAGCTTTTGTACCTAAGCTAAATTTTTTAGGTGTTATATAAATAAACTATCCATAAAATCTTACAGAACCCTTTCTAAAATCTTATAAGAGCAAAAGTACAGTCTACTACATACATTGTATAGACGCCAGCACATTAAGCTACCCCAAACTGTCAAATTTTCCCAATTGAACATGAACCTTATGCTTTTGTCGTAAAGTTGAAACTTTATCAAAGAAATTTGACAGATTGGAGTAGTTTGATGTGCGGACCTATAATGTAGACTGGTAAAGATATGTTCACAACGTAAGGTTTAACTGCCCCGTTGGTCTCGTGGTTGCAATCGCGACTGCTGAACGTGGAATCCTGGGTTCGATTCCCCGACCCGTGAAAAGGAGTTATTGAGTTTTGACAATTGGAATTTCTTAGTAGCCCGGTTGTTGCCGGTTGGTGCCCGATTGATGGCAATTACTTATATGGGACTTAAATATAACTGGCGAAATGTGGGCGTAGCGTAGGTACAGCTCTGCCTACCCTTCAGGGGATTATAGGCGTGATGTTATATTGTGAGTTCTTTAAAAAGTTCATTAAAAAAAATAGTTACGTACCAGCATTAAGAACAGGGTCCAATTAAAGCTCCACCTGGAGATCCAAAGATGGAAGATTCAAGAAATTCGTCATATTATTCCTTATAAGAGGAACATCAAAGCTCTGGCAATGACCATGGAAGAGTTTTTGAAGACACCATATATCAGCTCACCCTGGAACACGTGAAGCGAAATCGTTAAATACAAAACTTAAGAAATAATCTGTCACATTTGGTGACAACCCTGTTTGTTTATTTCTATTAAATACTTCTAGACATTCTACTAAACACTCACCCTATTTGGTTATAATTATGATACTATCATAGGTATCTCGTGTGGCGTGTCAGACTTTTACTGAAGAAAAACCCATCCGTGTTTGGCCCTTGCGGACCCACCAGTTGATGCTGACATTTCTTTGAGGCGCGCGTGGAACACAGCGCGCCGTCGACCCGGGCTTGGTCCTTACCGGAGAGCGAGCTACCCATTACTCGCCGTCCGCAAGCCCGCGCCTACGGCGGCCGGAATCAACCTGGGATTCCCGACGCCCAGGGCGTCTCCCGTGGCGACTAAGGCCGTGAGGGCGCATATACTGCCTAGGTATCTATGATTAAGTATAGATCTATGACGCATGGATATTTAACTCATACATACAACATAAAGTTTAAAAAAATTGGCTGTTATTGGCTGCCGACAGAATGAAAACTATTAGGTACGTTTTGCTCCTACCGCTCAACGCGGCTAATGGTGATTTCACTTAAAAAATTGAGCTTCGGGATGTTATGTTTTTTTCATTTCATGATAAGAGATAATAATAAAGTTCCTTTAGATAAAATCCTTCCCGCATCCAGCGGATTCCTGCAACCTTTACAAGGTCATCGGTCCACCCTGGTGGAGGCCTTCCAACTCCGGGCCCATCGGCCATCTGTTCTGCGAGTGCCCTGCCCACTGCCAGATAAGTTCGGCAATTCTTCATTTCCGGAAATACAGAACCGGTCGAAATGGCGGAGCTTGGGGTAAGGTTATGTCCAGCAGTGAACGTCTTTCGGCTGTAATGATGATGATGATGATCATATAAGATTCGATAAGATATCCCCAGGCATGCAAATGATCTTCAAGAATTTCAAGTCACTACAAAATTAGAAAATAGTCTAAGTTAAAATATTAGACTCACTCAATTTTATAACCACAACATCGACCACGACCACAAAGCGATTGGTTTGTCGGCAACTTTACTACCTACAGTTTACGAATAAAAAGGTTCCAGGTTTAAGTCACGTATCTAGACATAATATTTTGTAATAAAGTGAGTAAGAAAATCTGTAGGTATCTATGTCTTAGGGCTGATTTTTTAATAGTCAGGTAACTTAACCGAGGAATACCTATATATTGCGGTTTGATAGCTTTTGTAGGTATAGAAAATATGTCAAACTGTCTATAATAAAAGTTATCTGACTATTGACAAATCAGCCCTTGGGGAACTATGGAAGAGATAAACACTTTATATGTTACTTGCTTTTGCCCGTGTGGATGTCAATCTATGCTCCAATTTTCGTCCAAATCTGTTCAGCTGTTTTTGCGCCAATCTGGAACACACATCCCGACAATCAGCACCCTAATTGCGTAACTCACGATTAATCATAATCTATTTCGTTTTGTAACAGATGGCTAAACCATTGCTTCATATGTTCGAAAAATGTGTCTGCTCAACAACGTAAATAACGCAATGAATATTGTTGAACTGTCAAAATGAAACCGATTATGATTAATCGAGTGTCTTACAATTAGGGTGCAGGCTAACGGACAAAAATTCCAATAACAATATTTTCATAATAATGTTAATCGATAAAGTTATAACTGCCGTGGTTGGTCCGTGGAAGGTCTGACAGACTTTACATACCAAGACAACTCCGTGCCTCGAAAAGCACGTTAAGCCGTTGGTCCCGGCTGTCATTCGTTGATCTTTGACAGTCGCTGCGGGTCGACAGAAACCCGAAAGTCTGACAATCAGTCTTACCAATGAGTTGTGGAGCTTAGAGGAGTCACTCCATGTAAAATACTGATATCCAGCTGCAGCCGAAAACGCTCGGTAAATGATATTGTGGTGTGTATTTCTAGTATGGAAGTGAATCAACCACATCTATGTTACATTTTAACTCACACAAATTATCACAATATTTTTTAACAAGCAAAACTCACAGAAATTTCAACCTAATTCTAGTGTGATTATAGTGAAAAAGTGATCATTAAACATTCTCCTGCCATCTCAGGAGAGTGTTAAAGTGATGAATAATCCTTTACAATAAAAAAATATACAGGTCATACTTACTTCTGCATACTTCAAATACTTTCTGCGCAGACGTTCATTTCTCATCGTTGTCCGAATAGAAGTGTTTCTTTATCTACACTCATACAAAGAGCTCTATGATTGCAACATACATGCAAGTCGTACTTATTCAAAGATAACATGGTTATTTATAAGATGTGCTGTATTCATAGTGTGCGTTCTAGTTGCTTGTATGTATGTATGTATGGGTCTTGCACGTTGTGTGTTCTTGTTTGCCTGGCGTATTCTTGCGTTTTAGGCTTGCTTAAGATGAGTATGATTGTGTATGATGATGTTTGCAGAAGTTTATTTGTCTAGTTTACTTGGGTAAGTGTCAAGCGCAATAGTTTATCAAGTTTATAGACACGATGCTTGATTTGTCATACATTTTTCATAATGCTGGTGAATCTCATAGTGAGTTTTTGCTGTTTTTTTGTATCATCTTGTTTACCTTACAATTGGCCTGTTTTCCGGGTACATAATTTGTGACTCAATCACATAATATCTTAATCATTAATGACACTTTTCTACACCCTGAAATCGGATACGTAAAACTTTTTTAATACTTAACAAAAATGTTGATTTAAAAGAGTGGCCATGGAGTTTTTGCCCATTATTCTCCATAGGAACCTATTACGCTTTGGAATGGAAACTAGCTTCATCTTTCCAACAGGCAGACTCCATGAAAATTCAATAGTGCCCGTAGGTTATTCAATCAATCAATCATTTTATTATCAGGCAGCTGAGGCCCATAGATAAAATACACAAAATAATCTTAAAAATATTAATAAACTAATACATATTATGAAACTTATCAAAACTATAACTATACACGTAAAGTGGTCGGTGGTGGTGGTGGTGGTTATTGGTTCAATTGAAATAATATATTTGAATTTGAGTTTGAATCAACACTGAACCGAGGTGAAAAAATAGGTAGGTACATCTAGTTTTATATAGCTCGACTATGAATACAACACTAGAGCTTTTTTTCCTTGCAACGGGGCGGGGTTATCGCGGAAAAGTTGTGGATTTTTCAAAATTTTATCAACTGCACGTTGAGATAACGTGCACACTAGCGCACATAGTGATGTGCATGTGCAATCTGAATCGAGATCGACTCAAACTAAAGACAATCGATCGACTCAGTTTAGTTTATTTTGATGATGTAATATGCCTTCAAACTATAAAATAAGACTATTGTGCTCAACTAGGAGCGAAAAGCTAAATTATTAATCTGTCAACTGTTGCAGTCCACATCTGGGTGGTAAATCCCACTAATCCTAACTTACTAATATTATAAATAAAAAAGTTTGTGGGGATGGATGGGTGGATGGTTTTTTGTTACTCTTTAACGCAAAAACTACTGAACAGATTTGGATGAAATTTAGCACACAGATAGTTTATAACCTGGATTAACATATAAAATACTTTATATCGAGATATGATGTTCCGGTGGTATAATTTCTGACCTACACACGGGTGAAGCCGCTGGGAATAGCTAGTAAATAATGAAATATAATCCATATTAACTGACCTACTTCTGGCTCAGCTTTCTAGAAACGAACAATAATAAATTGAAATAAAACGTAATTGGATGAAACAAAAGATTATGATCAAGACAGTTAGGGAGTTGTTCTTTTATTGAGTGACATAGGGGTCAATAAATTGAATAAAAATGGAGTGGACATGCTTTTTATTACTTGTTTCTGCTTCATTTCTTTAGTCGTATTGATTTACAATGTAGTTTTTAATGTAAAAAGTACATTGTGGTTTAATTTGCTGTATAAATAAATCTAGTGTTGGACTTCAAAATTACCATTGACACTCAAAATCAAAATAAAACCCCATTTGTTCAAACTAGGCTGAGAATCAGCACCTTTTGAACGTAAAAATTACATAAGACAGTCCCCCAAAACGCCCCCCCTTCACCACTTTCTTATGCTTTAGCTGGGAAGAAGAAGTAAACAAACAACAAACTCCTAGCACAGCTGTCTGTTACGTTAGAAGAACTTGATTCTAAACAATAGTAAATTGAATGTAATTATTTATTTCCTACACACTTAAATTATTACATACGTGATTTAAGCCACACAACGAAAACCTCTCAGGGTTTATCTGTGTGATGGCGAGCCACACATTTTAATTAAAAAAAAAACAATTGTACACGAGAGTTTGATAAACAATATGAAATTAAATCTATTACAGTAACGAAACAAAGAAAAATTAACAACAAGCAATATAAAACTACATTACAAAATAGAAATTTACATTTAATTAGTAGATACATTACAATTTTTACTTATTTTTATAAAATTTCATGCTTATTTCAAATTAATAATTAACATAAATTAATATTTAACACACTTACATTTTTTTACTTATTTTTATAACATTTATTTACATCATGCTTATTTCAAATAATGCAGGATTCAATATGTGAGGTTGCGTTGCGTAGTACCTTTTTGTATGTTTTCCATTAATTTTCGTTTACCATAGCATTGAGAATAAATCCTCACAATTTCATTACTACACAGTTATTCGTTAAAAAAATATCACAAGCCAATTTTAACAAATCATGTTCCTAATGTCATCTGGCTTACAACTTATAGCGCTATGGTGCCATCAGTAGGTAAGTTGACGTTTGGAGGATGACAAGCAGGAATAGATAGGAAGAGGCTCTCTTCAAGAGGGTAGTGAAAGGTTTGCACCCCAATAAGATCAATCAATCATTTATATGCAACAAATGTAGGTTACATTGAAATACAGGTGGAGTAGATAAGAGAGTACCATGTAGGTACATTCTGCCTGGAAATAGGCACGTAAAAATTATAAAAAAAATGTTAAGAAGCTAATTACAAATTAATATGTCACAGTTAGAATTATTACAATTATACATATATTCATTAATATTGAAAAATTACAAATTAAAATGTTGCTATAGAATAAAATTAAAAATAAATGTATATTAGGTCCATTTTTTCAAGAAAACATTAATTATATTTATTATACACATTGCTGATTAACAGGTTTTGTCAATTAAAAAATCATTAATCGGATAATAACGTTTTTCTATTAGGAAGGCCACCAATTTCTTTCCACCATGTAATATTAATTGAAGAATTGTTGGTTAAAATTTAGAAACGTACAAACTCGCTAGATCAATGTGAGACTATTTTACGGTTCTAGAGGGTCTTTTGAACCCTTCCACAAAGTTTCTTTTTGTCGGATATGCGTAATTAAAAAAAATAAAGAATCATAAATTTTTATATTAAGAACGTATTGTATCTTTTTGCAGAGTTACTTTTCTAATTTAGTTTAAACATTGGCAGAATGATTGACATTGGCTTTGCTTTCCATATTTAAAGGGTATAATAGAAAAGGTTTGTCTTTCAGCTGTCACCTACCCTGATTCATAGCTTTTGACTAAATCTTGACTAAATCTTAAAGCAATAATGTCACATCACTAACCAATAAAGTAGACCAAGGAACAGAAGACTGAAATCAAAATGTCGTAACACAGAAATAAACTCAACTGAAATTCACTTTTAGCCCCCTTCGAATGGAGTTGAAAATGACTAAACGTAAAGGGTTTTTACGTTATCTAAGTGCAAGTTTAAAGTGCATTTTTTTCGTTAGAAAAAAGATAATAATGCTGCGTGTTTTAAATGGAAATTTTATAAGTTGACGCAGTGCAGGGCGGTTGTTTTTTCATACTTGAAGAGGTAAAATTTTTCCATTGTTACATAATAGTGACTTTTTTACATTTTTTCTTTTTTTCTGGTTTGGAGTTCGAGTGTTTTTTTTCCATTGAAGTGTTTTTTTAGAATATTTATGGGCGGTTTTGTGACTAAGAAACATGGTATTTTAGATGACTTTAACAAAAAGTGAATATTTTTTTAAACTTGTAAGTACTAAGCAGGATACTAAAAGAAGAAAAATACAAAAAAAAAATCTTTATCAGAATTTTGCTGAGCTGGTACTCCTCATGCTTTTTTTTCTAATAAGATTTTTACTGGCAGCTTGGAAATGAGGCCACCAATTTTTTTTTTTTTTTTAAATGCACTTTTGACAAAATGTAATATTATTTTTCTCATCAGTTTTGATCATTGTAATTAATTTTTAATTATGATGTCTATTTAGAGCATTCACGTTTTTATCTATTCCCCGTTAGATGTCGCTTTTGTAAATCATTGTCTTATTAGTTTTTCTTATGACATTAAAGGTCATTGGAAACATAATTAATACGATAAAGTGTTTTTAGAATTAGGTATTGATGATTTGCACAAATCTTGATATTGTTTTAGTACAATATTTCATAATGAAGATGATTCTGTAGCGAGTAATGTAAAAAAAAAAATGCTTCGTTTTTTCAAAACTGTAAAAAGTCTATAAAATAATAAACTTTCAATAAAAACTTCCTAAATTACACCAGGCTATTATTAACAAAATTATACAGCGTTAAACGCATACAAATTATAATTCTAATACAATTTGACAGCTTCACAGTCTATAACATTCATAATAGGGACAAAAAATGCACCCCACAGACGTAAAAAACCCTCAATAGGAAAAAAGGCGGCACGCTCGCCACCAATTAACTTATTTTTTTTTTTCTAAAAGCCGTTTAAACATATTTTTTTAACTTTTTATTGGTCGAACGATAGGAGGGGCGTTTTTTTTCCATTTTTTACAAACGTGCCAGGATTAACACGTGGGCATTTTTTTAGAGGGCTACCGTTTAGTAAACTGTAGGATTTGACACGCAGCTATGTTTGGACAGGGTCGGTCTTTTTTTTTGGCGTTTTTTATTTTAATTTTTTTTGTTACTTTTTATTTTAGATTGATACTTACTTCTGTAATTGTTTAACGCTCTATTTGAGGGGTGTCGTTTTTATGTATCCTGCCTAGTTTAATTTTTTATTTCATAACGGGTTATATTTTTTTGTTATAGTTAGATTGTGTTTACAGAAATAATATCACTTTATACGGTATTGAATTACTATTTTATTATTTATATTTTGATTATTCTGTACCTATTTTAGCTGTTTGTTTCTTTTTTTAGCTCTTTTTTTTTGCTTAAGGTAGATTTAATATTTTTTTAATGTTTTTTTTTTTTAATTTCCTATCGCAGGATTTTATTTTTTTAATATGCGTAAGGCACAATTTTTTTTTTGTTTTAAACACTTTAGTCAATCATTTTGATGGAAAATTATCATTGTATGTATTTAGGTACGTACGTATCTCATACATGGTTAAAGTTCAAAATAGAAAGTACATAACAATCATGTTACCAGCCTGTCACCTATCGGTGTAACCCATTTCTTCAATTAAATTGAACACGTGCATTGCTTTAAATAGATCTAATTTGGTCTTAGGAATTTCCTCCTACATCGTCGTCTTAACATTTTCCTATGTTGGCGTTAGGACTACTTCTGCAGTCTAACATTTTGGGCCATTTTACAACAGTGGAACTGAAATTGTCGTTCTATTTCATGAAAAACTCATTCGAACATGCAGGGTTGAATTTATGACTTAAATGATTATAATTCAGTAAATCTATAATTGTTACGGTTGCGAATTATATTTTAATCAGCATACAATCTTGCACTGTCCTGCGAATTGCAAAACACGTAAGAGAATTTTATTATTGCTCATTCATTGCTTCAGATGTTCGAAAAAATTGTCTGCTCAACAGCTTAAATAACGGAATGAACGTTATTGAACTGCCTTAATTTAAGCCATTCCTTCTGGTAGGGTGTGACGCAATTACTCCACCTACGATCCGTGCGATTTAAATTTTTTTGATTTGTGCTATCGGTAGGTTAGGTACCTAGTACGTTGTCTGTCCAACACACTTATTAAAAAAAAAAATGTACTGTCCTGTAAGACTGATGTTTGACTTGTAGGTACTTATTGACTGACCTTGTCTGACTGTCTATTTCTAGGTCTTCAATATTTGACATTTCTCGCCCTTCAACCCAAAAACCACTCAATTCTAATCCAATAAAATATTCCATAAAAAATACAACCTGAATATTTGTTAGAAAACTACGCATTTCGTTTCGTAGTTATCGATCACACAAACAGACACACTTGCCTTTGTTCGTACGGTACACTTGTCACGGAATACTCGCATCAATAATGTTTTAGTGACTGGAGAAGCGTGGAGGCGGCTTTTTTTGTATTTTTTAATTCCAACCTGTATTTTTGCTGAAAACTTACCCTCGTTTCTTAAAGTTAAGAGATGTTTTAACGTGATTTTTTTTTTGTTAAACAGACGCTAATGTCTCCGTAACTTTAAACAATGTTTATAAATAAGCAGCAGAACAAAGGTCTCTTCTCATACAGAGAGGGCAAAAGCATTGATCACCACGCTTGCTCAAAAGTTCTATTTTTTCCTCTCGATGTATTTATTACTTTCGTCAATGTCAGGAACTAATGTCATGATGTTCCAGTAGTTAAGGCCTCATCTCTCATGCTGTGGTTCATGTTCATGGTATCGTGGTTTCAAATCCGGGCAAGTACCAATTTGACTTTTTCAATTCACTGCTTAACAGAGGCTTTCTTAAATTAAGGTCACGGTTAAGAATGATTTTGTTAAAAAGAAGCAGGAATATACCTAATCATCAGTAGAATCACCATCACAATTGTTTGACAAATAGTTTATATCAAGACTGTGAGACACTATTGACTGTCCAAAATCAAAATATTTTATTTCACATAAACCTGCATGGGCATTTATGAAACGTCAGCAGCTAGGTGCACGGTTGCAATTTGTCGCTTCCTATGGAGATGAGCCGGCAAGAAACTCCACGGTTACTCTTTTAAAAATAATTAGCTTTTACAATGTCCAAGAAAACACAACAATATTTATTTTTGTATTAAAAGAAAAAACTGAACAGAGTAAAAGATAATTGTTAAATAATTATGTATTTTGTTACAACACTGGACCGTAACTATAGGCAGATGATGAGGATGATTTTGTTAAATTATTCTAAATTTACCTACTAGTGGACCTGAGTACCTTTAACGATGTAGGTAAGTACCTAATAGGTACTGACTTGATCAAAAAACAAAAATAGTATTTCCCGAAAATAACAAGAGCCATTTCCACACTATGCTATCTTAACCCTTCACGGTTTCTTCCAAAAATTATTAAAAATAGGTCGCGGTGCGTGAGCGAGCGGTCGTTATGACCCCCACGACTTTTTATTCGAACAACCCTTCCGATGCTAGTTCAATTTTATATTTAGAACCAATTTTTAACGTAGAACGGAAATTTTAGTAATTGATTTTTAATTGGATAGTAGGTATACGTATATTATATTTGAATGAATTATGTTTGGTTTATTTAGAAGGACATTTTGTTGCAATACTAAGCCAATCTATATTTTTTTTGTTTTAGTTTGTAGCTTTAGCTAATCTTTGATTTTTTTTTCGTTTGAACGCGCTTATCTCTGGCACTACCAGTCAGATAAAACAAAAATTGCATTTAAAATCCAATTCCCGATGAACCCCATAGCCATTTAATATTACGTCAAGACACAAAAAAACAACGAGCAAAAAACTAAAAAAAACTGAAAGAACGCCAAGCGAAAACGAAGTAATAGCACGATGAGTCGATGCGACAGATTTTTTAAACTACTTCAAAAAGAAGGAAGTTATCAATTCGACATGTTAATATATTTTTTTGCCATAACTTCGTCATATATAGACGGATTTGCAAAATTCTGTTTTTGTTCGAAAGAGGTTTATTTTGAAATGGTCCTATTTAAATTTCATATAGATCTGATGATGAGTTTCGGAGATAGACAACGGAACTCTTCAAAAAATTACAGCAAATCAATCGCGTTTGCTGCTTTCACATAAATATGCATTGTTTTGACCCCAAGGATGATGCAATTTTGAATTGGTGTGGGGTAGGTACTACAACTAAAAAGTAAAAAAAAAAAAACTTAGAAAATAACAACCGACTTCCGGAAAAACACTACAAAGTTAAAAATAACTTTTTCTTTCCGCATGGAATATGTAAATACATAATCATCGTTCTTTCAGTTAAATACCGATAATCTGTTATTTATGACCGATTGGTTAAAGTAGGTAATCAAACTTAAACCCCAAAAATAATTGTTGAGCTGAGCTTCTTAAATTTTGAGTCGAGCTGCACGATTTCTGACAAATGCATGCACTGATTGGTCAACTCAATCTGTGTGGTTCTTTCCTCAAAAGACTATTTCAGACACAAATCTACATCGTCTTCACATGATCTGAACAAGACTATTTCTGGACTATAAAAGATACTGTGACTTTGTTTCGAGCTTTATTTTCAGAATAGGCTTCACGTATTAATATATAGATAGATAATTGACGTAAAATAGTGTTAGTAATAACCTGCTTACAGAAATAAAATCATTTATCATTGAATAGAATCATTTTGAAACCCCCAGGACGAGATCACGTTTACAATGAAATTGATCATAATAATAATTTAAAGCATAATTTGCACTTCAATTTTAAATGTGCCGTTATCAGCAGCATCACAACTTTCAACCCTCACACACCTTTATAGAATCCCATACATCTTCAATGGCACGTCAAAAAAAAACTACCAAATATCATAACCCTTTAAAACCAGTTGAAACACAACACTACAAAACTCTTTCAACAATCCGTTGCACTTAACCCTGCAAAAACCATACAGGATCCATTTGACCCCTTAATTTATGCAAATCAACTTTTCAATTCAATAGGTGTACAACGGCACTAATAATGTCGCCATTTTTTTGTTTCAATTTCAAAAAACAAAAAAGAACCGGTTGTTTTTGGTTGATGGGGTTCCTGCTTTGTTGTCTATGGGAACGGCATAGACAAGATTGCGAGATAAAAGAGTTTCTAAGATAGGTTCGTGAGAAAGTGATGTGTTAACTGATTGAATAATTATTTAAATGAGACATGGATCGGTGTTAGTTGTGCTGTTTGAGGGGTGAGATGTAAGCGGATGGACGGTTCGGTAAGTCTAGAAATGATTGCAGTCTAGAATAATTTTCAGGCAAACTGAAGCCTCCAGTTAAATACCTGCCTTCTTGTATCTTGTAAAAGAGTGTCCATGGAGTTTCTTGCCCGTTCTTCTCCATAGGTACCTACGCTTTGGAATGGGCAACTAGCTTCATCTTTCTATCTTACCGACCTTGACAATTCAAAAATGCCTGCAATTGGTTTATTTGAAATAAATGCTTTGAGTTTGAGTTTGTATCTAAGGCAGGGTTTTGAGTTCCAGTTTAGGGTTGCAAATTAGACAGTAATGAAGCTCTTTTCATCATTTCAATAGCTAAGTTCTGCTCGCAACGTCGTCCTCGTAAACTGCTTGTTTTAAGTTTAACATATTTACATATAATATGTCCTGCGACACTCGGCAATACTGTAAAACTTCTCATTAGTGAAAGAATTGCAGATTATTTTTTGATAACCGAAGAAAAATGCTTACGAAATTCGTGCTGAATTCATGGTTACAGTTTGTGCGTCGATATTCCTACTGGCGGACTAGTAAGTCTGACACCATAGCTATTGGGTTTTTTCAGCTTGTAATTACCAATGCTCAAATGAGCTACTATTCTGCCTTCCCTTTGATTAAAACAAGCGCGATAGATTATTAGTTGAAGAATGTGGGAATATTCCACCTGACATCATTCTATCATTTTTTGGTTACGATAGAAATTAAATATTTAAGACCACAGGTTTCCTTACTAATAATTAATGATTCGTTGATAAAAGACTGTAGTTTTAAATGTGATTATTAATTGATTCGACTGAATTAATGGATTTAAATTGATTAGTTTATAAGTACAGTCAGTTCTTACAAGATGTATACACGAACAAGGAACCATTTTATGGTCTACAACCACTGTTTAATATTTGCAAATCTGTATAACGTTGTCAGTCTTGGATGGAGAGGCACCACGGCGTCCTCACCTTCCGCCTGAGACAGGTCCTCACCGGACACGGTTGTTTCGGGAGGTTCCAATTTCGTACAAGGCAGGAGGAAACACCCGGGTTTTCGACTGCGTTGATCGACCTGAGAACATGGTGGAGTATACGGTGTTGGTTTGCCCAGCTTGGGCGGAGCACCGCCGTGTTTTCGTTGAGGCGACCGGCACCCCTGCCAGGCATCGGCCCTTGCGGACCCAATCAGTTGATGCTGACATCTCTCTGAGGCGCGCGTGGAATACAACGCTCCGTCGACTCAGGCTTGGTCCTTACCGGACAGCGAGCAACCGATTACTCGCCGTCCGCAAGCCTGCGCCTACGGTGGCCAGGAATCAGCCTGGGATTCCCGATGCCCAGGGCGTCTCCTGCGGCGACTAGGGCCGTGAGGGCGCATATACTGCCTCTCCCTCACGTGCCCCGCCTCCCTCTTCGCGAGCATTACTGCATCGCAGAAAGGGTTAACGGCTACCCATGCACTCTCGCTCCATACTATGGCCTGAACCAGGGTCGGACGCAAGAGATCGCCGCCGCCGATCGCCTCCACAAAGACACGACGGTGCTCCGTCCAAGTCGGGCAGACCTCCACCGTATACTCCACCGAGAAAGAGTTAATTTCGCGTTTATAATATAAAACTGTAGATTTGTATTAATTTCCAGTGTAGAGACGATTCTTAATAATGCTCAATAAACTAGCATTTATCTATCACTATCTCAAACTCCAACTAAAGTATTGTCCAAAAAGAAGTACACACTTAAAAAAAATATTTAGTTGGAACGTCAACATAACAGTCCAATACGTAAGTACCTATAGGTACATAATAATACATACTATACAATATAGTTATATAATATAGTAATGTGCGATACGGCTGCCGGAAATTATGCAAGTTAATATAAAAGTAACAATGGTCGTGAGCAGCTGTCGCGGCGCTTCTACAGTGGACACGATACGTGAGGTCAATAAATTGTGTGATGATTTTGTTTGTACTTACCTACATACCTACTTGCCTACAACATTTTTTTGGTGTGTGTAGAGATCGGTCGTTTTTTGGTCATCCGACTAATTCTACTAATATTTCTTGTAAAAGTTTGTGAGGATGTATGAATGGATGTTTGTTACTCAATCACGCAAAAACGGCTGAATGGTTTTGTATGAAATTTGGCACACAGATAGTTCCACCACCACACGGCCGAAACCGCTCGCAAAAGCTAGTAAAATATAAATGTAACCTTACATAGGTTACATTTATATTTTACTAGGTATAAACTCACGCCTTCCTCCCATGGGGGAAAGTAAAACTGTTACTAAGGCAGCTATGTAAGCTTCAGTGTATACAACGAGGTAATTGCGTAAATCCCTAACAGTAGGAATGGCTTTGATTTTGACAGTTCAACCAAATTCATTGCGTTATAGAATAGAAAAAAAACTAACTTAATTATGGAACAATGTGTTGTGCGTGTGTTGCGTGTGTGTGTGTGTGTGAATCCTTCAGATTATGATTTTTAATTAATGTGTTATGCAATTAGAGAACATGAAATATTAACCGAAAATAGGTATATTAATAAGAGGAAATAGGCTTCTATAAATAATGTTTAAAAATAATTGAAAATAATAATTAGTATAAAAAAAACTAAAAACACGCTTTAAAACCAAACTAAAAACGTAGAAAGTAATTTTAATGTAATAAAACGTGGGGTTTTATGACGGGGCTTGGACGTGGGACGTGGGCTTTTTTATTTATGAAATTATTGAATTGTCATGGGTCGTTGATAAGTGTGCAAAGTTTTAAATCAATCCGACGATTTGGAGTGGGGGAAAATCACGTTCAAATATTCCCTTACATAGATACATACATACCAAGCTAATAAAAGCGTATTAAGAATGAAACAAGCAACAAAAGTACTTAACATTTCCTTAAAAAAACCGAACACCTTGGCTTTGTAATGAAGGAATTACCAATATATGAAGATAGTCAAAGTGAAAATAAAAACTATTGACAAATAGCTACATACATATAAACCTATTGCCATCAACAACTATAGAACTGCCAATAAACTCTCTTTTCCACAGAAACCGGCCTTAAAAATACCACTCACTTAAGCTAAATAAGCTAAATATTTTACAAGCTACTCAAAGATAAAGATACGCTACGTTTTAACCTGTCACTGCTCGGGAATAAATCGAGCTGTCCGTATCAGTGATAGATCTGCTACACCTTTCTGTTTTATTGGCTAGGATGTTTTGTTAATTAGCTGCGTTTTGTTGGTTGGTTTGTAAGTGTTTTGTTGGGTTAAAAGTTGTTTTAGTTTTGTGCTTAAGAAATATAAAAGTTCGAATTCAATTAGATAGCAAAACTCTTTAGTTGGGCGTAGATATACGGAGTGTTACAGAAACCCTATTGCTATCCTTAAGTACTAAAGATAACAGCTGGCTTAGAATCACTATTCATAGTTTCAGCTCAAAATTAAATACTCATAAGAATTGATATCAAATTTTCGGTTTCATATGTTTCTTAAATTCAAATCATAACAAACGTGTCAGCGCACTACGTAGGTCAATAACTTTCCACGTTACTTGCCAATATCACGATAAATCTCTTTCGAGTGATGTGTATAATTCAATTTGAAAAGCTCGGTTTCTGGTATCAATGTATTAAAAATTCTCATAACTTCCGAACATGTAGAGATAGGGTTAAAAAACCCTTCCAATATCGTTTGATATCATCCAAAGAAGCCGTGCCCTTGGTATGTATATACCCTTTCCGTTACACTTTGTATAAACATGATAAAATAAAAATTATTTGATATTTTTTTTGTGGGTTGATCAACTACAGGTAAGTGCAGTGACTTGAAATATCAGTTGATTACACAAATAAATCAATAAAATAAGTTTATTGGCACTAAATACCTTTGTTTACAATACCAATGCCTTTCACATAGGTAGGTACATTGGATTTTGGGAAAAGGCTGCACAATAATTGTGTACCTTTCAAAAAAAAAAAGCAAACCTTTCTTTATTTTATAACCTTTCTTTATTCATGAATACCCATCACGTGTGCCATATCCCCACTATGTTGAAGTTGGCTTCCAGTCTAACCAGATAATTCATGGAGCGGCTACTTATCTGACCTCCATAACCCAGTTACTGGGTAAAACGATACCTCTTGGTAAGACTGGTTTTCAAACTTTCAGCCTTTGACTACTCGTACCGACTGTTCAAGATCTACAAATGTCAGCCGAGACAAACGGGACTGACCCTCAGAATTTCGGGCTTTTGACTACTCGTGTATATCTTTGACAGTAACGATTTACAAATGACAGCCAAAAAAAACAGCTTAACGTACTTTTCGAGGCACAGAGGGGGTCTCTATACAATTTGTTTTATGTCCATAAATAAATTTTGTATTAAAAAAAAGAAAAAAACATGTAAGTAGGTAATGGATGCCACCCCACCCATCCACGGACCAACATCAAAAAGCGTAGCCTTAACCTTCTATCAATTCGTGTGGCTGCTATTATTTTGCCATTAGCCTTTCTCCAAGTTATAAAATATTGCAACAAATTTTGAGCCCATTGTAGAGAGCACCCTAAAACGTAGGGTCAACCACGCGAGCCATTCGATTCATTGTTTAATTCGATATTATTATTAGGATCGACTGTCTGTCTGTCCGTTAGGGAGATTGTAAACAATAATATAGGAGTATATTTGGCATTTTAAGTTGTGAGGTCCTTTCCTACATTACTGTAGTTACCTACAAGGTTATTTTAAATTTACTAGTTAAGCTCCAAAGACGCGATGGGTATCGATAAAACAAAAAAAAAAAAAATGTTTTTTATCGGGTCATCGATCGCAGTTTATTGTGATGACTTGGAATATTAGTTTTAACATCTATTTTATTTTGTGTAAAATTCACAGACGTTAATTTGACTAATTATACGTCCGTATGAATGTCGGTTCAGTGTGGTGCCGGATGTAAAAGAATAGCACCATCCCATTTCTTCCCGTGGGTGTCGTAGAAGGCGACTAAGGGACTTACTAGAGAATGGGCAGCAGCGATCTCTATGCATATTAACACCATACTGCGATCGCCAACCCGCCTGCCAAGCGTGGCGATTATGGCAAAACCCTTTTGGGGGAGGCCTATGTCCAGCAGTGGACGTCTTTCGGCTGAAGTGAAGTGTGTGATGAATGTCGAGTAACAGAGGGCTGCTACTGAGAAATCACTGATAAAAAAACCCAATAACTCTATACCCGACCTAGGAATCGAACCTAGGACCTCTTGCTCATTAGTAACATTTACGTCATATAAGTTATTTGAGTATTCGTAACTATCGTTTCAGTAGACAGCTCTTTACAGCACTCTGCTCTTAAGCTCCAAATCGAGATTGCTTTGTATTCCCATTAGTCTTTTCCATCAATTATTTATCCCTTCAGCCAGCAAGGCTCAGTCACATCAAAATACACTACCCTCCACTTTTAGCATCCAACAGCACAATAGGGTATTTTACTCTATATGAGAAAAAAAATATATTGAGGTAGCTTAGGGCAAAATGCAGTCGGAAAATGTTAGTTCATGAAATAACAAAATAAATTTTAAAATACAATTTAAACGTTTCAGTTTTTTTTTAAATCTTTTTTTGAACACCATGAAATAGTAGCCGATTAAACACACTATTAAAATCTAATATTACCTACTTTAGGTTAATGTATTCTGTTGGATTTTCTTCTCAGAGTAGTCAGATAGGAAACGCCGACCTCATCTAGTTTAAAAAAAATATGTTTGACGTGTAAAAGTGTTTGTACAAACCTACTTACAGAAATAAAATCATTTATCATTTATCATTTATCAATGCTCGTTTCAACACTGAGAGTTGGAATCTAGTGCGGATAAAATCCCATTACGATATCTTTACCACCAGTATTTTACATGGAGCGACTGTCTATCTTACCTCTACAATTACTGGGTTCTACGAAACGACCTGGTAAGATTGGTGGTCAGACTTTCGGGCTTCTACTTAAGGTGAATGCGCAGTGGTAGAGCGCGAAATTCAAATTTTGTTACGTTTTTTGCAATTTTCAGGTGAGTGTCAGCTTGTTTCTTGATCAAAATATGATTTGCGACTATAACATGTACGTATTTACAGATTTATAATCATTAGAATCAATAATACATCTTTCTAAGTTAGATTTCTTCCACAAGCACTTTTCCATAAGAAATTTGTTCTTATGGAACAAATCTAACTTAGAAAGATGTATTATTGATTCTAATGATTATAAATCTGTAAATACGTACATGTTATAGTCGCAAATCATATTTTGATCAAGAAACAAGCTGACACTCACCTGAAAATTGCAAAAAACGTAACAAAATTTGAATTTCGCGCTCTACCACTGCGCATTCACCTTAACCATATTTAACGACTATCAAAGATCTAAAAATAAAAGCCTGGACCAATGCCTTAACGTGCTTTCTGAGGCACAGAGGGCTCGTATGCCTCGATTTATTTGGATTTCTGGTCAACTATCCACAGACAGACCTCGATTGATCCCAGCTGCTATCATTAGCTAGCCACGAATCCCTCGAAGTCCAAGCGTATTTATTTAGTTAAAGCTCGAGAAGAGATCAAGTTTTCACGAATAATGGCGTCATTTAGCGTCTTCAGTGGTTTAAGTCAAGATATTTGATACACACGCATCAGCTGCTAGTGTGTCGAACTAAATAATAATACTGGACTTTAAAAGAGCCTGTGACCTCTGATTTTGCTTCGGCCTTTCTTCTCAGAGTAGCCAGATAGGAAACGCCGTTGCATCTAGTTTTAAAAATATGATTGACGTGTGAAAGTGTTTGTACAAACCTACTTACAGAAATAAAATCATTTAAAATACACATTTTCTATAACTACTATTAACCGAAAATCATAAATAAAAATTACCTATTGTTATTAACTGTTATGCATATCATTTTTTGCCCAATAATAATAGTCCCCCAGAACTTTTTCAGAGTTTTCATAGTGTTGTTCAACTTTTTCTTACTGAAAAAGTGCCCACCTAGCTACTTACTCTCAGTTTTAACCAATTGACACAGACAAAAATTTACCTAAAAAAAAAGCTTTTAAACTGAAACTAAAGAAATCAAATGGTCTAAAAAAACTTATATTAATAACAGCTACTAAAAAGGTTTTACAATTTGAATTTGAAACCTCTATTGCCATTAAATACTCCCTTTCGCATAGAATTCTCTAATTTTAACATTAGAACTTCATTATTTGGAACAAGCATCGCCATCTATCGGCCACTATTTCAACCCTTCGCTTTAACTTAGAATTTTCGCCACCTTTGTCTTAGAATAGAATAGAAAACATTTATTCGACACAGACACAACACAGCAGCAGCAAACACATTAAAAAAAGAGAACAATAAAATTGCAGTAAAATTGTGCTGAGCGTGCCCATACCAAAAAGGTTACCATCTCAGCATTTGCTGGGCGTTAGACACCCAGCGCTGGTTTTCAGTTGGCACCCCGCAGTGACACACGGACGCAGGCAAATAAAATAGATACATACTTGAATATTAGTAATAAAAATGTTTATGAATACGTAGATAAATAATGTAAAAGGTTTTTGTGTGAGTTCAGAGAGTTCAGTTCAGAGAGTCTTCTAATTTAAGATCGATGTCTCGGGCACATTGTTTAGCAGGAACATTTGTTTGCGGACAGAATTATGGTAACACTAAAATTATAAAGTTTTTCTATGCAAGCAAACGATGAGTTCTTGACTCAAGAAAGCAAATCAAGAGTTGTGTTCTTGGTTTTCTTGCCTAGAAAAACTAAGTACAAAATATTTCAAAAAAGTACGAAAACGTGCTCGCGAATATTTTAGATTCATGTATCGTCGACCGTAGGTTCAATTGAGGTAAGGGACAAAATACGATTTTTTAGGAGAGGCCGACAAAGTTTTTTTTCGGACTAAATCACCCTGAACTATTGTTGTTATTAACCTTTTTCGGGTCTGATTTCAGACATTGTCTTGTATTTTAGTGCTCTATCTACATGTGTAACATTTATTTAAATAAGTTAGCTATCTAAGAAAATAGATGTCCCTTACAACAACGTATTTTGTTAGTAATGTCCCTTACTGACCAAGTATCTTGTAGTCCCGTCCCTTACATTAAATTGACCTCTATGTTGGATCCAATCTATCAATGAAAAAATTGTGTAAAGAACTTGTCACTTTTGACAATTCGTTGATTGGGAAGACCCTTACCTTATTTGAAGTGGATTGGCGGCGATAATTACACCATTTCAAGTTCCTATATTGCATAGTTTTTCAGATGCATTGTCGTTATGGGGCTGATTCGAAATTTGGATCCAAAAATCATTAGGGTAAGGGACATTTTTCTTAAGCTAGAATTTTTTCATATTCACCATTCGATAGAGCGAAAAATTCTGAACAAAACTGTATGCTCAACTCATTTTGGGTATTTTGTCCCTTACCTCAATTGAACTTACGGTCGACGTTATGTTTTCGCTTTCATCATCATCATCATCAGCCTACAGCAGTCCACTGCTGGACATAGGCCTCTCCAATTTCACGCCATTTAACTCGATTCTCGGCAACTCTCATCCAGTTACTACCAGCAACCCTGCGAAGATCGTCAGTCCACCTAGCCTGAGGGCGTCCTACCTTACGTTTTCCGATTCGCGGTCTCCACTCAAGAACACGTCTACCCCACCGGTCATCGGTTCTACGACTAATATGGCCGGCCCATTGCCACTTCAGCTTGCTAATTCTATGAGCTATGTCGACAACTTGGGTTCTCTGCCGGATCACCTCATTCCGGATTCTATCTTTCAGAGATACTCCGAGCATAGCTCGTTCCATAGCTCGCTGAGCGACTTTGAATTGATGGACCAGCCGTACCGTGAGTGTCCACGTTTCGGCTCCGTAGGTCATAACAGGTAGGACACACTGGTTGAAGACTTTAGTCTTCAGGCTCTGCGGAATACGCGACGAAAAGACTCGACGAAGCTTCCCAAATGCTGCCCAACCCAGCTGAATTCTTCTGTTAGCCTCTTTCTCAAAGCTGTTCTTACCAAACTGCAGAGTTTGCCCGAGGTAAACGTATTCTCGAACAACCTTGAGAGCACCGCCATTGAGAGCAATCGGTCCCGGAGCAACGTGATCGTTGAACATAACCTGAGTTTTGTCAAAGTTCATCCGGAGACCAATGCATACAGAAGAGTCAACTAGGTCGTTCAGCATCTGCTGCAAGTCCTGCAGCGATTCAGCCAGTATAACGATGTCATCTGCAAATCTCAAGTGTGAGATGTACTCGCCGTCGATATTAATACCGCGTCCTTCCCAGTTCAGCGTCTTGAACACATCCTCCAATGCGCTGTTTTCGCTTTCGTTTATTCCATAAATTATCCATCAGTCTTTTAATTTTCAGTAACAGTTATTTTCGGTCAGTTGTGCCAGGCGTTAGATAAGGGTCGTCAGAAGCCCGAAAGTCTGGCGACCAGTCTTACCAAGGGGTATAGCATTACCCAGTAACTGGGTTGTGGAGGTCAGATAGACATTCGTGCCATGTAAAATACTGGTATTCTGCTGCATCTGGTTCGACTGGAAGCCGGCCCCAAAACAATTCGTAAAAGGATAAGTAGATGATGAACGGTGGAGTTTCTTGCTCATTCTTCTCCATACGAAACTACCTTTTGTAAATGTTGACGTTCGTGCCTTTTATGTGCCTATTTGAAATAAATGCTTTGACATTAAATTTACTTTGAAGAAAATACTTATTAAGATTAGCTCATTAAGAGGAAAAAAAAAATGCAAAATCCAACGAAGTATTTTATGTTTATAGAATACAGAGTTACTTACTTAGCGTCATTTAGGTACTTAAAGGGGTGTATTTATAAACTTTGCTTAATGTTAAGAAACGCTTAAACGTCAAAAATGAATGGTAAAATAGTCGATCATTATTACTTGACTCTAAGCAACGTTTATGAATAAAAGGGAACATCCACAAACAAAAAATAAACTGACTAACTAATTACAAAAAAATTAAGTCATTAAAAATAAGTATCAACTCTATCTGGGTAGGTTATACTGTTAACTACCTCACCTTGAGAACACAATACGTACCATTTTTCTAAGTCATTTCAAATACCTATCGTGTGCATAGACCGTGTTATAGTCACTCCCATGAGTGCCCCTCCTGCACATTATGTTGTTATAGTAATTTATACTTGCTAATGATTTGTTGAAGTATGGCGGGAGGTACCGAGGAGTGGTGACAGAAAAACTTGGTGTAGGTTTGAACAGTTTATTAAAAAAAAAATGGTGGTTACAGGGTCTTGGTAAGAATTAGTTGCAGATATTTATACTAGGATTCAGATAATCTTGACAATTGAATTATTAAAGTTTTTTTTTCTTAAAATAATTATAATGTGTTTTATCATAGATTTATTTATATAGATAGCAAGTGGGTTTTACAACCAAGTATTTATTTCTACAAAACACAGCACCCTTCTTGGCATTTTATAACTAAGTTCACTGAACTAAAGCGATCACATAAATTAATAAGGATTCAATATGTCAATATCTCTACCTACTATAGGTAGGTACCTACTAGCTACTAAAACAATAATTTATATATTTTTCTAATTAACATTTTTAAAATGATTGAAACAGCTGACACAGTACCATAACTAAGAAAGAAAACAGAAAATTCTGAAGCAGAGATAATTAGAAATTAATAAATTATTTCGACAAAAAAAAAACAATACTTATAAGTTTTTATTAAAAGGAAAATTTTAAGAATACAAGAAAAACTGTTTCTTCATAAATATAAGTAAATAAACTAAAATTGTCTACAACCCTTATTAAAAACTACGACGCAGAGGGCGCACTCTAGTGTTCACATTAAAAATAAAAGACACGAAATAAAAATCTAATCTTTTCAAAAAGATAGCATTAAACAACAAAATAAATAAATGATAATCCAGAAATGTTATATTTATCAAAACTTTGTAATATTTTAAACGAAGATGGTCATTTTTAAGTTCAAGTATGAGACTAAGAAAATTTTCGTAGCATGTTACGCCATCTGCCGGGGGGTAGCGGAAGGAACTTTTCGCGAAGGAAAACCTTGGCGAGGGTGCGAACACAGCGCCCTACTTAAATACAAGACAATGTTTATTTAGATTCAACTTAACGTATGAAAAACTTAAGTCGAAGTCTTCAATAAAAGTAAAACCGTATCTGAAAACAGAAAAGAATGTGTTAAAAAGATTACAAAATGTGTCAGGAATAACTTTTTTCTACTTAAAAAGAAAGAAATAGGTAAAGAAAGCGGAAAAACATAATTTCCGCAACCCACTTCCCCAACTTTAGGTAAAACAGGAAAAAGTAAAATCTCACAAAAAATATCGTTGGCTAAATCTCCATAAGTTAAGCCCCGCCTGAATAGAAAAAAAAAAACAAAATCGTAAAAGAGGCGTCGTGAAAAGAAATGCTTAAAAACTCCACGCGAAACAGCGATATACAAACCCCCTAAGTGCGAGCGAGACAGACGTCATTAAGAAAAAATCACAAAGAAACCCATTCTTTTTCATTTCCTCCCTCACTAATAGCGGCTTAGAAAAAAATGGGGAGCTCTACTTGTCCCGTTCTAGCATGCAAGGGTGGGATAGGCTTGGGGTCGGGCTAGCGAGAGGGGCGACCACCCTGCGGCGTCCTTAGCGCCCTTTTTAATAGTTCTTATTTCGGCCGTAGTCCGAGTGGTCCGTCATGCGTTTTTGGGGAAATTGTGTCCGAGTACGTCCGAGGCGCGGCGCGCGGGGCGAGGCAGCGCGGTCACACGGCGGCCGCCCGTCGCCGGCCGCGCCGTCTTTTCCTTGACCGGACGCATTTTTCCGCGGAAAAAACGCGGGGCGCGTGCGCCCGGCGCCGGTGGGGATGTTCTTGGCTACGTCTAAGGCGGCGGGGGCGGCGCCGCGTCTTGCTAGTTGGACCGGCGTCTTCGCCTGGCGCGCGCGTCCGCCCCACCCCGCAAGAAAGCGTCGCGACGCTCAAGTTTTCCACCAAGAAGTTAGTCGTCGTCCGCCCGCGTCTCAAGAAGGTCTCGTTTCCGCTTTCCACGGGACTTGCGCTTTTCCGGGGGTGACTCGGCCGCGAAAAATTAAAATAAAATTTCGAACCGCGATAACTTTTTGCAAATAAATATTTCGGATGCGCCGCGCTAAAAAGATTGTTGTATTGCAGATCCGAAGACACCGTCGGAGTACGAAAAGAGTGTGAATAAAAGAACCGCGAGCGATCGCATGTCCTCGTTGTGACTATACGTCCGAAACTGGAATTAATGTTGAAATACTTCAATGAGAACATATCCCTAGCGCTGCAGGAGAGGTACAGGGACCTCCATGAGTATCGGAAGACGGAAGCGGTAGAGGAGGGCTCACCGAGGGAGGCTAAAGTTCCGAAAATAGCTGAGGAAGGCGAGCAAGTCGGCGGCGAGGGCGCCTTTGAGCCGAGCGCCGCGCCGCCGTTCCCTCGGCTCCTGGATCCTCCCAAAGAGGAGGACAACTTTGTAGCGAGCTGGCTTCAGAACTCCTTCAAGATGACAGCCGCCGAAGGGAACAACGAGGCCTCCGCCGGTGGCAGCGCGCTGGACCTCCGCGCTGCCCCTCTATCCCTCCACATACCGAGCCTGCAGCAAGCGGCTGAGGCGCAGAGACAGTTCAAGATGCAGGACTTCTGGAACAGAAGCCGGCCAGGCACTCCCACTCAGGACCAGCTGGGGGAGGGCCACAGTCAGCCAGGGCCGGCTCCTCCTACGCCGCAGCCGCCAGCAACACCAGACCACAAGATAATGACTGAAAAGCTGGTGAATGAAATTCAGGTGAGTTTTTTATTTTATAATTTTCTGCAGGAATTTCAGGATGTGTTTCGACTTAAAAAAATCTTCTAATCAATTAGGGACATTTAAATTTTTGATAACCAATATCTATTAGGTATTAGGTATTATTTTGTTTTAAACAATTAAAAGAGGTGTGATTAGAAAATATTTAGAACCTAAATTGTTTGGAAATGGAGAAATTTCAAACGTTTTTCGTGAATATCATTCATACCGTCGGCAAGACTACCGTGAAAATTTACCTGAACTTAGAAAATTACTGAAATGTTTTCACTGAAACTCTTAACACAGTCCTTAGGTAAAACATTTCATCACATCACTTAACATTACGATTAAAAGTTAACAAATACGTGTTTATTCAAAAACAAAAATACTTTAAAATCACGTCTATCTTCTTCAAACATTCTTGATCAACTGACCTCAGATTACACTGAGGTGAAACCCGTTCCAAATTTGAATGATCCCTTCCTTATAAATAAAAAAAAGAAACAAGCCAAGGCAACATATTGTAAAGCTTTGTTAACCAAAGAAAGGGTTAAGGTCCTACGTCAAAGTTATTATTAAAATCTTTTTTGTGTCCTTATGTCACATCCGGTTTTACAAAGGATATGTAAATAACAATAATCTGTGATAATTCTATTATTACCTGTGATCAACTTGTCGGCAATGTCGATTACTTTTTTTCTTTTTCAACGACTGTTTGTTTTGGGCATATGGTTTGATTATTTTGTGTTTGACGTCCCGTTTCTACCATATTTTTTGTGACAATAACGTATAAATTCAGTTTACAATTGCCAATATTATTTTTAAATTGGTTGGACTAATGTAGCAGTGACATTTAAAAAAAGAAATGATTTTGGCGGGAGATTTAGGCTGTCTTACTTTAAATTTATCTTTGTTTGTGCGTATTTCCGCATTGTATGTGTGTAAATGTTTCAAAGTATTCAAGTTGATTCATTCATTGATCAAATAAAACGCTCTAGATTGTGATATAACCTCTGACGATTCCACAAAAGTCTATTTTCAACGGAACTAGCGTTTCTATTTCCGCCCGCAAAACTAGTTTTCCTTCCATTTTCAAACCATAAGGAACACGAAACGCAATTTAAAATTTGAATTTCAAAAAACGAAACAATGTTGCTGCTATAAAAAAGAACGCAAATAGTAATAACTTTCTTAATCAAAAATTCGAAAACAACAGACGAAAGAATATTACATTTTAAATTAGTTTTAGATACGTTTCACCTTGCGATTCCCACGGCACAGCGGATTAGGGACGCGATCATTTTATTTTTTAATTTTTTTCCAACTCTTTTGTTTCACCGAAGGGGTGTTGACAGATATTTGTTTCCAAATCTTTTTTTTTGTTTCACAAAATTTCTGTTTGAATAACAGAACCGGTTTTGCGGGATTCGTGTTCCGCATTCATCGGTTTTTTTGCGTAAATTGAGATTTAACGGTTCGTCGCGTTGCGCTTTTGTGGTTTAGTTTTTTGAAGAATAGTTAATTAAAATTTGATTTATTAATATTTTTATTGTTTAGTCAAGGGTTTGCTATCAAAATAATGAATTTTATTGTTTTTTTTCTTGTTCAATATGTTCCGTGGTAGGCATTTCCGTGTTTTATTGAAATAAATAAGTGCGGGTGAACTATTCGTCGCTATTTAAATTTTTTACGTCAGTGAAAATTATTTCCGTGAAATATGTGTAATTGTTTCCGCGTAGACGTTAGAAATAAGTAAAAATGGATTAACGTAATTTATTATGCGTGACATTAAAGAAAACATTAAGTACCTTCTTCTTTATTTTATTATAATATTATTTATCTATCGACATGTACATAAAAGATAACTATTATCTCACAAAAGCGGTACAATAATTATTATGTTTTTGTCAGGAAAACCATGAAGGTCCCACTTGCCTTAATAAATGTCTTTTTGTCTCTGCAAAATATAGAAAAAAATTCTAGAAAACAAAACCTGACTTGCCACTGTCTTTTTTCCACGCCGCCTCTTTGGGATGCAGCAGCAACAGCAATCCCCATCGGCAGACTCCACCATGAGCGAGAGATCACTCGTACCGTTTGCACTGGTAAATTTACTATCAACACTCAATAATATCGATGTAAATACATTTTTAACTCTAAATGTCGTGTCTGTGCTACTTTTTTTTGTATTTTACTTTTAACAAAAATTTAGTTTTTTTGCGATTTTATCGTCCTGTAACTTTTTTGTTGCGCTTTTTCTGAAGTCTTTGTCCACTGTTTTGTGTAAAAGAAAAACAGGCAAATGAGAAAAACTATACATATAAAAAATATTGTGCCATTTTCTCTATGCTTTCTTACTTCATCATTCTAAGTCTCAGCGTGTAAATTATTTCTTTGCTCAACAGACTAAACTGATGCTATACAAAGTGATCATATTGATGAAAATTCAGTAAAACAAATAGGTATAGTCATTATTCTCTTAAGAAGCTACACCGGAAAATACAGTAGGTGTAATCAACGAAATGATGTAACGCAAGCAAGATTAATTTATTTAAGATTTTTCATAAAAATACATATTATAAAAGTAAGAAATACCAGATTCAGTGGACATTGAGCTTTATTGTAACCGGTTTTGTAGCGTTTTTTTTTACATTTAATTCACTTATCGTTTTTAACCATTGGTTAACCGCATGTGCACGAAGTGTTGTGTAGATTTTGGTAACAAACCTAGTTTTGGTAAGTGTTATTTGATGTTATTTACTAATTTAAGTTATGGGTTTATTTATCTAACTTTAAAATTGCTTGTATTAAAACATTGCTATGTTACTTTTTAGAGAATTTTAATTCTGTGTGTTGTAATTTCATTCTCATCTTCGGATTTAACATCTTTTTACTAAAATCTCATTAATCAAACCATTTCATGCGTCTGAATTACACGCACATTTAGGTATGTATATTTACCAAATAATATCCGAAATAAATCCACTTCAATTTTAAATTAGCAATTCGGAAATAAGAAAAGATAGTATTATTTTCTCATCTTTTTTCACATGAATATTTTTTTTTCAAATATTGCACAGAAAAAGATATCTTTTTTAAGAAAAAAAGAAAAGAAATAATATTTCTTTATTTCCGCATGCAGCCGCAACAGCAGTCGCCAACAGGAGAGACCCCGCTCGGTGATCGCAACGCAATGTTACCCTTCGCTCTGGTAAATGTCCTGAATAGCCTCAATATTGATGTAATTATTATTTTTCTTTCTTTCCCTCTTCTGTGGATAGTCTGCTATGGAAACTCATATTATTATTCTACGAAAAGGAAAAAACTAAAAGAAGTAAAAATGAAATTTCCTTTTTTAAATAACTTTTACCATTTGTAAAACGAGAATATTAATTTAATGAGCAACTAATAATAGAAACTTGCTTAATTTTATGAAGCGTATGTAGTTACTTTTACTTATTCAAGTAAGTACCTACTTTTTGTTATAAAATATAATTAATTTGAATGAGTTTTCATAGTGCCGTTTTCTGAAGTGAGCTTCATTTTTCTTGTTTCCATTTCATTTCACTTTATTATACCAGCAATTATTTTATTTTATCTTTACTTTATAGACGCGATGAAGCACACTATTATTCATAACTCTCACATAACTAATCAAGCTTTTTCTACTCGTGCTGTTTATAAAAAGAGAAAGACTTTTAACCGTCATGCTTTTACTTTTAACAACTATTTAAAACACAAAGTATCTGGAAATCTTTGTAATAAAAAAAATTATCTTTTATTTCTTTTTTCATAAAAAAAAAGATTCAGAATTGCAAAAACCGTTACAAAGGGTGTCAGATACCAGATGATTTACGAAAATCCTAATTGGTAAATTTTTCCACAGCAACAAGCGCGGTCAGGCCAGAGCATCAGCGAGAGAACCCTCGAGGAGTGCTGGTCGACACTTCAGCGAGTGAGTTGGCATCTGTTTCAATGTGTATTGTTATCTTCCAAGAGTAGGGGACGCGTGGCGGCGACTGTGTGTGTGATCATTTCAATTTTGGAATTATAATTCCGATTATGTGTTGAATTTTTATTTTAAACTTTTGTTTTCTTTTTATGTTTTAATTTTTTTAAATAAATTTTTGCTTTTCTTTTTTAAGATGGACTTTGATTTAATATGTTTTATTTTATTTTTTTAGCACTTATGTTACATTTGTAACAGAGATATCTTCATACACAGTCGCTTACTCGCAGTTCCCGAATAAACTGGGTATTGGTTACGTTACCAATAGCTAAAATATTACTTTTTACATTATAAGGTGAGTTTTAATTTTCACAAAATCCCCGTTAGTGTGAAGCCCCTCCATAAATACAACTCCATCTAGTACTAAAGTGTTTTATCGTGGATCTAAGCAGTGGGTGGCGTAAGACCTTCTTTTTTACATTACAGGAACTATAAAGTATCTAGGCTCAATCTAAATGTTGCATATTCATTACTAGGGAACTGTTTTCGAATAGAAAAGATAAAAGATAAAAAAATCTTGCGATAAAACGCCGCGGGCGTGTTAACAATTTATTTTATCGAGATTCCAGCGCCATTTCGTTTTTTTTTATTGCGTTACCATCTGCGGACAAGGTGGCGTATGACAAGTCAGGAAGTACTTGTTACGGATGTTATGCATCTGCGTTTTATTGTTGCAATATTAAAGGTATTGAGATATCGGATTGAATTATGTGTTACGTAGGTAGGTACTAGATTTGTTTTAAGTCACCTTTATTGCTAGTAAAGATGGCTTATTAAAATTATCGTGATACAAAAAAAAATGGAGATTAAGTTTATGTTAAATAATGTAGCCGCCCAGCTAATATTAGGTAAATAATTGAAAGAAAGTAGGTAACACTGTAGATATCTATTTTAAATATTCACCTAAGCAGGTAAGTTCGTAGAACAAATTCAAAACAACACACGGGATCCTTGCATTTTAAAATGAAAATAAATTCACTGAAACCGACCTATTATTTTTGCAAAAACTACTCGTAAATTACGAGAAAAAAACAAGCTTTTTACGTAAAACTCTTACAAAAACATGGCAGCGTGCATTTTAAAAAAGTACAGTCATGTAAATAATGCAAAAAAGCACAGGTGCTCGAAAAAAATAAAGAGCCCGCCACGTCGGCCGAAACGGAAAAGTGTACTCGGGCAAAATAAAAACTGCACTCTTTGTACGCGGTCGGGTACTTGATCTTTTGTGGGCGGCGCCGACGAAAACTGTGGAGACGTAGGAAAAAAATTCTTTAGAAAAAAAATATTAGTTGTGAAGAAAAATCTTTTTCATTCTAGCTTAGGTCTGTATTAGAAAATATAAGGTTTAGGGTTTGGAAAGGATATTGATCAAAATCAGGTAAAAACTAGTAAATGTTTTATCTAAATAATGTACATATTCGGTTATATACCTAATATAAAGTGTTATTAGTCCCAAAACCGCAAATATTTTGTTAGACTACAAAATATTATTTAGATAGGCACAAAATATGTCCTTGAACAGACATGTAGCCTTCAGACTTATTAATTTTATAGGTATTATTTAGTTGTCAAGACATTTCAACGCTCTGTTTTTCTTTTAATTCTGAGGCAGTGAAGAAATACATACATGTTTTTTTAACACACGAAAACACGTCACTTCGCCAAAAGGTAACACTATACTTTGGAATGGGTACTAACTACTAGCCCTTGACGATATATAAAAGTGCTTAAAATAAGTTTACTTATTTGAAAGAAATGCTTTGAGTTTGACAAAAAGAAAAATCAAAGTCAAACCAACCAACTCCATAGCTTTCGGCACACAAAACAAAAGTACAATACACATTGATCGAAAAAAATCCTTCAACATTTGCATGTCGATTCGCAATGAATTTATCGTTATTGCCTCTAGATTTATTATAGTGCCGCTTTCCGAAAAAATCCACCGAAAATGACCGAGCGAATTTAAAATTCAAATCGCAATTGTTTTTCGTTTCGAAATTGAGACGATTTTGACGTTCGCCGTCGTACTACGACATGTGTTTGTCTCTTTTTTGTTTATTTATTTTCTTGCCGACTGTACTTTTGTTGGTACGTTTTTCGTATAAATCAATTCGGTTAAGTTGTCTTAGTTTTTATTCCGCGGCCCCTTTAAGTATAAATATTGTTTAAAAAAATATTTTAATGATGTATGTTGAGTGTTTGCGTTTTTAGAACTTGTCTTTTTCTTTGAATTTGCAAGTTGGCTTGTTTATTGCCACTGAAAAAGAATGAATGTATTTTGTGACATTATTTTTGTACATTTTGAGACTGAGAGAGTTCAATCTCAATCTTACGGTTTAAACAGAAATAGATATTTGAGTCAGAGACGGTGTCTAGGCAAATGCAACAACGGTCTACTTAGATATAAATACCTAATTCAAAATATTTTATTTCACATAAAATATTTTGAATTAGGTATTTATATCTAAGTAGACCGTTTAGTAGTATTACACTATATCGTATTCTTCAATAATATTCAAAAGTTGCTTTCCTTTTACTGGAAATACTGAATACACTAGGTTTGGTCTATTTTTATTAAGACTATCTTTAGCAGAGATGTTGATCCACAAATGACTCACAGATTTCTAGGTATTGAATCAGTTAGTAATACTTTATGGTCTCTCATTTAATCTATTCAACCTATCAAAGCAAACCTATTTATATGCCCCTCCTTAGTGATCATTAAAAAATTGAAACGCTATGAACATTTTCCTTTTATTAAACACTAGCTTTTGCCGGTGATTGCGCCTGCGTGGATGTCGGTTATCGCGTAAAAAAGTAGCCTATGTCCTTCTCCATATCCTAGGCTATATCTCTGCCAAATTTCATGACGATCAGTTCAGCGGTTTAGGCGTGAAAGCGTAACAGACAAACAGAGTTACTTTCGCATTTATAATATTATAAGTAGGGATAGCAGCGACTAGCAACCCGTCTTATGCTTCGTACGGGCGCAATCTACTGATGTGGCGACATTTCAAAACATCAGGATTTCACATACGTCACATGTATAAATCTTCATGTCAAAATTCCCTAAATGATGTTGAAAACCGTATAAAAATCCGTTGAGTCCTTTGGATGCACAACGCGGTCACACAACGTAACAAGAAAAGTGAGTTTTATTCATAATATGCATAGATAGGCACAAAACTTAGAAAAAATACAAAAAAAAAGAAAAAACTCCCGAACGCGACGTTTTAAAATCACAGAAGCAAAGATAATGAAATTGTTTTTTTTTAAACGTTCTAACTCTAACATCTTGTAACAAGGGGTGGTAGGGAGCGGTAATTATGAAAAGTGTTCTAGGGCGGGAGGGGGGGGACCGTTTAAAAAAAGAACGTATAATGACCAGCCAGCTTTTAAAGTTAATAGCTTTGGAAGGATCCTTGATAGTCTCTAAGACTTTTTATCTTTTTATGAAGTAAATCGATAAAATTTTATTAGGAGTAATGTCTTACGCCTTTTTGAATTTGGAATGAGGTGTTAAGTACTAGTGATGTGACACTGTTTATGGGTAAAATTAAGTAATTGGTAAAAAGTTACCGTAATCCAAAATTGTCATTACCAGTTAGTTTTAGTTAATTTCTAATATACTACTTACAGCATTTATTTGTATTAATACTGCAATTGCTAAGCCATTTGCTAGATATTGTGTTTATATTATGTGAAAGTTTATACGTTTGGATGTTTGTTACGCAAAAAAATAAATAAATAAATAAAACGGCTGAACGGATTTGGATAAAATTTTGCACACCGATAGTTCATAACCTAACCTAACACAACATATACTTTTTATTCCAATATTTCTACGGGATCGCGACTTATACGGATATAACTGCGGGCGTTGCTAGCTGGCATGTAATTCCTAAAGATCTGTGAAATAATTTTAAAACCGTCGCTTTTATCTACATTTTACGTAAGAAAATAGCCGAAGAGTTATTAATTTGCTAACATAACGAGGTAGTTATATTATACATTGTAGGCAAATTTAATTTCAATGTTCAATAGTTAGATTTAGCTGAATAATTTAGTATGACATCGATAATTCCAAGAAAACGTAACCTATGTTATTGGAGAATTTGCCGCGGTTATATTAAAACTTTTATTACTGTACCGTTCCGGGAATAGACTAACCTCTGTTTACCCAGGTAGACCGATGATAAAGTACTAGTCTATTATTGCCCCACTGCAAAACAAAGGCCTCTTCTCATACAGAGAAGGCACGAGCATTAATCACCACGCTTGCCCAAGACGGGTTGGCGATTATAGACTTATATTAACTGCTAGTTTTTGCCAGCGGCTTCGCTCGCATGAAGGTCGATAATTATCCCACGGGAACGTGTATCGGGATAAAAAGTATCGTATGTGTTATTCCAGGTTATAAACTATCTGTGTGCCAAATTTCATCCAAATCCGTGTAGCTGTTTCTGCGTAATTAAGTAACAAACATAAAAACATAAAAAAACAGCTAAAGCACTCGGATTTGGTGACGGGCAGGCGTTTTTTGGGGGACTGTCATATGTAATTTTGACATTTAAAAAGTGCTGATTCTCAGCCTAGTTTGAATGAATAACTTTTGATTTTGATACAAACTTTCACATGTACAATATTAGTTAAGATTAGCTTCTGCCAGCGCGGCAGCGGCTTCACCCGCGCGGAACTTTCGTCCCCTATTAACCTCCTTTAGGGGTTGAATTTCGAAAAATCCTTTCTTATTCCTTGTCTACATTATAAAGGGAACCTCTGTGCAAAATTTCAGCTTTCTAGGTCCAAGGGTTTGGACTGGGCGTTGAGGAGTCAGTCAGTCAGTCAGGACTTTTCTTTTTATTTATGTAGATAAGTCCAGCTTGGGTTTCCTCACAATGTTTTCATTCACCGAAAGTTTGAAGAAATTCAGTAATTTCCAAGATAAACTGAGATAGGTATATCGAAACCAGACAATTTCGTTGGTTGCATAGAAATAAAGTATCAAAATCAAAAAGGTTAACTACCACCTTTATCAATTGTTTTTTTTTCTAAAACGACTAATGTATTTAAAAAAAGAATTACACACGGCTACACATCAAGCTATACATTTCCAGTTTACGCTGATCTCGCAGTGTAAGGAAATCCTATACAATGCGAGACCAGCTTATACTGGAAATGTATAGCTTGATGTGTAGCCGTGTGTACCTACCTATTATTATAATTTTTGGATAATGTCGTAACGGGAAGTTTTTATTGTGAATGTGGATGGTTATAAAAGTAAGAAACCAAAGAAACGATGGCTTAGCAAGAGAATAAAGATGATATTCTTCTTCAAAACTCTTCACCCATAGCAAAGAAACAGCCTTAGAAACGGTAATAATTTCAACAAAAAAATAAAATAACAATGATTGTTTACGCTCTAAATGCTCCTCACTGCTCAACCCTTTCAACAAAACGTGACACAACAAACGACAACGTTTAAAATGACGTCAACTTATCGCCCCATCCCGTTCTGGTAATTTTTACCACTTTTCTCCTATCTCTCATAATTTCCCTCCAACCCATTATTGCCGTATTCATAGCTAGGCGTTCTTTTTTTTGTTTGTATTACGTGACGCTACTAATTTAAATAATTAGTTTTTTTTATGAGAATAGATAGCAGCGTTCTGTTGTGTGATTGGTAAATATCAATCAGCAATTCGTCTAGGCAGAAACATGATTATTTTAAAAGTTTAGGAAAAAAAAACGTTTGTGTTGAATTTTTGTACTTTTGGAGGACAGTCAGTGACAATCACAAGGCATGTCTTTATACTTGTTTCTCAAGCCTGGACTTTTCCCAACTTTATTGGGGTTGGCTTCCAGTATAACCAGATGCAGCTGAATCTCAATATTTTACATGGAGCGACTGCCTATCTGACCTCTACAACCCAGTTTTTGGGTGACGCCGACCGACGAACCTGTTTACTTACATATCTCTGCTTTGGTGACCGTATCCAGCACAGTAATAGCATGTGAACTTCATGTAAAGCGTACTGTCTTAGTGATAGCGAAAGGAATCCTCGTAATAAAATAAAACAAACTAATCAGTTGAAACAAGTTATGTAACCATTCGATTACTTATTTCCTGATTTGTAAGAATCTAGCTTACACTCTCACTCCAAGCTTCGTTCGTAAAATAAACTATTTTCCTACTTAATTATGTAACTGAATAGATATTAAATCAGGTTTTTGTTAATGATTTCTCATAAATATTATTACATAGTTGACGTTAATAATATTTTGTTTGAAGTTCTACTGTCATAATAACACGTGTAACCGTTTTAATATAATAGTCGTTACTATTAATAATAACAGCCTGTTAGGCTTATAAGTTACAAACGTACAGACATTCCCATTAATTTTCTTCTAAAATCACTAATACACATGTCACTATTTCACATGATTCCAAGACAAGTAAGGTTTGATTCCGTTTCGAATCATTTATTTAATAAACTTTTAAGTCACCTACCATACTTATAAAACCGGTTTTCACCAGGTACAATGTTAGTATTAGTCAGGGATGTGATTTAACGATAAAAATAATAACGATTATTAAAGTCTTTTTTTTTGTTTCTCTAAAATTGATTAAGTATATAATCGTTTTTAAATAAAATAATCGATTTAAAAAAATCGGTAAAAGTATACAGATTTTTATGAAATAATAGTCGCAATTTGACATCCCTAGTTATACTGTAGGTCTTCATATTTGAGACCGAAGACTTACTTAGGAAGGTACATAATTATTTAGGTCTTGCCTATGAATACTACCCAGTACAGCCAGGAACATTTTTCTTTCACTTCGCCATAATCTTTTTTTCCTTCGCCCGTAACTCATGAAAAAGAGTTTTTTGGTTAAAACTTGAAAATTTATTTCGCAATTAGCGGCAGGACACTCTTAACTCGAGACATTATTAGAAAAGTTTCTTAGTGGTCGTAAAAACACCGTTTTTTGTGACGATACGACACCTGCCCGTTTTTCGACCATGAATATTTTATTATTGATCATTTTTTAATTTAGCCGTTAATGAAGATGGCTCGAAAATGTTTTAACGTTCGTATCTATATATAAACTTAATGCTAGGTAGTAATTAAAAGTTTAATAGAAATATTAAAATAGTACCTACCAATAATAAAGCCGACTTTAAAAAATATATATATAAAAATGCGAAAAAAAGCAAGAAAAATATTTAAAGCAAACAGGAGACGCGCACAAATAACACTTCATTAACATGAAGTGAAACGGTGCGACATGACAACGGTTAAATTTTCACAAGCACACACAAATTGGCGGGAAAACACCGCCCTCTGGGGGCCGCCGGAATAAGAGAAAAACTCGGCAAAAATTAGATTTCTTCAGTACGGATGTTGGATGAAACAGTTTTGATATTTGCTGAGGAGAAAGCTTATATATTTTCTTTTTTAAAGATATCTTGCATTATTTAATAAAGCAGTTAATAAATTAAAAATTAGTTTAAAATGAATTAATAAACGCTGCAATTCTTTTTTTGGCAACAGTTATTTCGGTGTCTTATCTCAATATCTCAATGTTTTATTCAATAAGCGTTTCATAATCACTTAACACAGTAATTTGTATCTTACTACTAAACAAATATCAATGTGTGTCAAATAAATAATCATAAAAAGAACGATACAAGTATTTTAATCGGATTATAAAACTTAATAAAATTATACTGTAGACCGTTTATAATAGTAAAATAAAAATATATTATCTACTTGCTGTTTTAAATAAAGAAGTAAGGACTAGTGCCACAATAAATAAAGTAATTGTAATACCGTAACGAAATGATTGTGTAACAAGACAATGTTATAAAAATCTATAGGTATATTTAGACTTAACTATAGATTTCTTTATATTGACGATTTTGGTAACAAAATGTTTTTTTACACATTTACATTTTCTTTGAAGACTGCCAAAAAGACTTTAAGAATCGCGTTCAAAGTTTTGAAAATTACAAGAAAACATCAGTAAAATGTCTTCGACTACCAGTCGAGTCTAAATAATAATTTAAAAAAAACTACAGAAATTGCCATCAGAATTTTCTTCGCATCCTGTTACTAACATGGGATTTAAATATAACTAGAAATATGTGGATTTACTACAGGCAGGCAGGTCTTTAGGCGAGATGTTATGTGAAAAAAAAACTAATTAAAATCTGCACCCTAATTGCGTAACTCACTATTAACCATAATCTGTTTCATTTTGAAACAGAGTGCTAAACCATTGCTTCACATGCTCGAAAAATGTATTTGCTCAACAACTTTACCATCGCAATTAATATTGTTGAACTGTCAAAATGAAACAGATTATGATTAATCGTATGTTACGCAATTAGGGTGCTGTTCAAAATTCAAAAATCGAGATGAAAAACGCCTTGAAAGTATCAAAATCATTCCGTCCTACTAGATCGCAGCTAATGGCTTGTGCTACACAGTAAAAAAGGAGTCGCCGTTGGAAGATAAAAATTAGCTGAAATTAAAAGATACTAACGAACACCATTCTGTGTTCTTGACTCAAATGATTCTTAGCTTATTCGCTTTGCCCTGATGTTTTTTTGTTTACCTACTTCTTCGTGGAATAAGGTAAAAATTAAGGTGTATTTAGTTCATGTTGGATTGACTCCATTTGCCCTTTATAACACTGTGTCAATTAAGATGCAATGTGGATAAAGGTAGCGTAGTTTTTTAGCTTTTATGTGAAACCAGGTTTTGTCAGCGCTTCGCCTGCGTGGTGTTTGAAAATTATCCCACAGGAACGTACTACCGGGATAAAAAGTATCAATGTGTTAATCCAGGTTATAAACTATCTGTTTGCCAAATTTCATCCAAATTCGTTTGGCTGTTTTTGCGTGATTAAGTAACAAACATCCAAACACACATTAGTAGGATTAATTCTGGTGGTTCGTCTCAAATTCTCAGTTCATCGAATTTTTAGATTGTCGCTTGTCGGTTTTATTTAAATAGGCCCCTGGTGACTTGCAACCTCTGCTACCTATTAATTAAAAAACAATTTCGAAACATCAACAAACTAAGTTAAAACTAACCGCCGACCGGGTTCCGCAACTAAACGCGGACTTACCGACAGCGAAATTGACAATAATCGGTGGACAGTCCATAAGTGATCATTACAGAACCCCTTATTTGTGACATTCATCGGTTGGATGGGTTCTAAGTAACCTAGGTACCTAGGGGACACTTTTTAGAGTTCCTCCGTGATTATGGTAAAACGGTGACAATTATCACAGGAAATTGAAATAGCATGTGGAAAGGATGTGGCTACGAAATTATTGTTGAAAAATTGTTAATTTCGAAATTATTATGTAAGCCAATTTAGGTTGCTTTCTCCCTATAATTCAACTCAAAGCATTTATTTCATTAAAAGGTACTTTTGAATTGTCAAGGGGTTGGTCAGCCAGAAAGAAGTAGATTTATTTTTGGAATGCCAAAGCGTAGTAGGTTTTTAAGGAGAGGAACAGGTAAGAAACATCAATTTTTTTTTGGATGGTAAATCATCAAATAACTTCTCCCGCTCTGGGTTGATCAAGAAGGCGTGTCAGACTTTTACTGACTAAAACCCACCCGAGTTCCCTCAGTTGCCTGTGTACCAGGGGCCACGGTATCTCTTTCGAACAACACGCACCCCTGGCAGAAGGTCTACTGACTTTTTTTAAATCAAAATAATGGTTAAAACATCAATCACGTTGAAATTATATCTAGTTACATGTGAGAACAATGTGGAAAGACGTTCACGTCAAAAGCGTCCGTAACAAAAACACTAAGAAATAATAAAAAAGTAAATTAATTTTTGACATTTCACTGGCCTCATACGTAGCTTAATAATTAACTAGTGTTCCATCTAAAAAGGCACAGATGTCTCATTGTACAGCTTAATTGTTGAATTTTATTATTTTGATGCAATTAAACAACCTATTCTCAGTCTATTAAAAGTTTATTACTACATCCGATATACTATAATAATAGATCTCATTGATTGGATCATCATCATTGACATCCCGACTTGACCCACTGCTAGGCATAGGCTGCTGTATTCTTGTGCCAATCCCCACGCTCCTGTGCCAGCCTCAACCAAGTTTTGCCCGCGATGGCAACATTGACGTCCGCCCATCTCGCCTCTTGACGCCTAACATCTCGTCTTCCAGTCCTTGAACGCCACTCTATCATAGCATTACTCCACCTGTCATCATATGGGTTAGATACCATATTCTTTACAAAGTATAAACTATTACTAATATTAGATATAAGCAAAATTCTTGTTACTATAACAACCTTGCCTTGCCTATGGACTTTTTGTCTGAAATAAATTTATTTTTATTTATTCTTTATAAAACTAAGTCGCTTTTCGTGTTTGTACGCTTAGATCTTTTAAACTCCACAATACAACGGATTTTAATACGATTATCATCAAGAGACAGAGTGATTTAAGTGGAAAGTTTATATTAGAGATGGTCGCTGAATCAATAAACTGTTTTTTAACGTCTTTTCATTCGTCGACGAGATAACTGTTAAACATCAATGAAAAAACAGGTTTAAAATATTAGCTGTTAATTTACGTCAACGCACAAGACGCATTAGTTCAATAGTTATTATTTTATTCAGTTCCAAATAAAGCCAGTTGAAAATAAAATACTGCTAATGCTGTTAATTTACGTCAACGGCTTAACGGATTATTTCACTATAATTTTATTAATTTCTGAGAATCAACTGTATGTATTGTATATATAAAAATTATTTGATTTGAATGTATATAAAATGAAATGATCTTTTAAGACACCTGGATACTATTTGTGCCCAGCCAGTCCTAAGCCTGGAAAAAGTACGAAGGGAAGGTCATTGCATTTTTTTTTAAACTTATCAAATTAATTATTTGCAACAAAATTGTCAATGATTGAAAACGTTGACTTAAATTAACGCTAAACGCTACAGATTGAACATTCAAAATAATTTAACAGCTTTTTTAACCTCTTCACCATTGATGATTTACAGTTAAATTACATTAACCAAAAAACCGTCAATGACCCACCTCTAGTTTATATGTAGGTATAACACACCGACCTACACACGGGCGAAGCCGTTGTCAAAATCTTGTTAATATGTAAAGAACCCTTCGATATAAAAAAAAAAACTTTTCTTGACGATTATTTAATAACTCTTAGCATAGGAGCAAGGATATGCCAAACTTATTATTATCTTATTTTACGCTATTTTGTTGCTAATTACCCATTCTGTTGACAATATTTGCTTATCAAGCAAGACCCCTGACTGCCTCGGAAAGCACGTTAAGGCGGTGATTTCTTGAAAACGCTCAAAAAGGTGGTTTTTTAAACCAGTGTATCTCTTTAACCGTTAATAATTTTGAAAGAAAAAAAAAATATATTTTCAAGTCTTTTTTGCATACAGTGACGGAACTCAAAATTTATTTAAACATACTTTAATTTATCAAAAAAAATCATCAAAGCTACCTCTTAATTTTCTTTAAAACCCTCAATAACAATTATAATTATAATTCAAAATATACCATAAAATTCCAAATGCCAAACTGCATCCAGTGATGGATTATTTATTATTAAATTACTAATATCTAATTTTATACGATTTTATTTGCATTTTTACGATGCTTGCTCATTTATTATTCGAATTTATTACAACAGATTTTAACCCGTATCGGATTGCAATAAGAACTATTATCACTTTCACTTTCACTTTTATTTTTATTTTTTGCTATTACTATTAAATGTATCTAACTGCTGGAGGGTGGAAACCTGGTGACCTGAAATACAGGCCCTTAAAGCCTAGCTTAGGCACCAGTCTCCCACAGTAAACCAAACCATATCATGTACCGTAACTGTAATAATGTTTGCAATGTTTATTGTGGTGAGAAAATAAATAAATAAATAAATTATCACTCATAACGACAATATTTAAAGTTACCTGGGCTTCGAGCCGTTGGTCCCGGCTGTCATTAGTAGATCTTTGACAGTCGTATGATGTACGTCGGGTAGTCAAACGTCCAAAATTCTGACAACCAGTCTTACCAAGGGTAGTCGTGTTATCCAATAGCTGAGTTATGGAGGTCAGACGGGCAGTCACTCCATGTAAAATCCTGCTTTTCGGCTGCTTCCAGTTCTGGAAGCCGACGTCAACATAATTGGGAAAAGGCTAGGCAGATATTGACAATATTTGTCAGATATACGGTCAGAGTTTTGTCATACTTTCTACTATTGAATGAAGTCAGGAGTCGTTGCATGTTTAGAATACAGTTTTGTCTTAGGCCCATAGTATCCTCATCTCCCATTTGTATGCTAAAGCACGACTGCCGCCCGCGCCCGCGCAGGGCCCCTCTGAGCCTTTATCTCAAAATGGGGATATTCCTTTGATTAATTTACAATTGTGCTTCAGCGATTCTGTGGTACCTCTAACTATCTATTTTTCAGTGTATTTTTTTTTCCAAATAACGAAGCCGTTTAGTAGGAGTATGGAATAGAAGCCAAAATATTGCGTGTTGGAAAATATTTTTTACAGCAAAAGTATTAACCATACAAAAAAAGTACTTCGGGCAAAATGATCTATATGAATCTATAGCAAAATCATATATTTTTCAAATCTTCAAGACAAGCCGTTAATGAGCAGTACGGTTCATAGACCGTGTTACGCTACCAAAAGGGACGTAGGCCCTTAAGGGGAACCTAGTCACGGGCTCGAACTCACTGGTGGGCCTTGCTAAAAATCACGTTGTCTCACCAGGCTTCGTGTCCGACAGAGGTAGTATCAGTGATGAGCAGTTCGACACTAGTCTACACGAAAAACGTTATTGAGTGAGATGCAGGATCATTTATAGTAAAAAAATCGCGAAAAAATTAAGAAAAGTCCTTTGAAAGATAGGGTTTTATGAAAAAGCCTATGCATAAATCAATGAACAATAAAGTTTATTGAACTTTTCGATAATTGAACTTTTTGGTTTTGGAGATTTTACACTTCTTTTATTACTTAAACACGCCCAAAGTTAAGTAAAAACGAATCTTTGTTGGCTCCTAACTTTTTAATGGGTTTTTTATTCTGTTTCCGTACCGACAATATTAATAATGAGACCAAACGATATCATATTTTAGTTTGGATGTGCCATGTCAGACAGTGGAGTAAAACACTCCCGAAGTTTGTATGCAAAAAATGTGGACTAGGTTCACCTTAATAATCAATTTTCGGCTTATATTCTAGACATAATATTACGTTGTCTCTAATTTAATATGCTTTGCTGATCGATTTGTTTAAAATAGCTTCGTCGCTAATAATGTTTTGTGTGAAAAATAACATAGGTCATGTTCAGTGTGCTACATTTTTGTTGTTTAATTAAAACTGCGGGGTAACTGGATAACATTTTTTTTTTACAGTTCAGCAACATTTATTGCATTATTTACGTTGTTGAGCAGACAAATTTTTCCAATAAATGAAGCAATGGATTAGCAATATCCTTCAAAATGATTAATATTGTGTTACGAAATTAGGATGCTGATTCCGTATCTCTTTTAGACAACATTCGACCTTAATGTTCAATAGAATCTTAAACAATACCAGTACAATAATAGTACCTAGTCACTTTTTTACAAAAAGATTCAAGATTATTTTAAACTAATTTATAAAAATGTCTCTTTCGGTTTTTCCAAAACGTTAAAAATACTTGAAAATCTCCATTTCACGTACCAATTTGGCAACTTGTAACAATGATAAGATTACAAAAAAAAAAAACGATTAGGTACCTATCAAAAATAATCAACAAAACTTTAGTTTTTTGCTAATGATATTTACTAACGGTATCTGACATGTCCTTTAATCATTAAGGCTCCCGCAGACAGATTTGACGCAATACTTCGACACGATCCTGGTAGAACAATTTCCATGAAGTGTTCATAGAAATTCTTCTACTAGAGTCGCGTCCTATTCTCGCGACGGGACCCTTTAAAATACTATACTCCATTTGAAATAAGATTGGACATTTAAACAAACTTTTTTACAGTCCGTTCAACCGATTTTGACCCCTATTTCGTAGGCATACAGATGGTATTAAAAGCAAAAAAGTGTTTACAATACCAACTGTTTACTGCAGATGCCATTGCACCATTGCCATGCTACCAACGCAATAGACATCAAAATCAGTTGAACGGACTGTAAAAAAGGTTTACAATAAATGTCTAGATAATCTTATTTCAAACGGAGTAGGTACACTGCTGTGCACTTTTATAAGTTACGTACTCACAATTCCTAAAACTGTTGGTAGGTACTTATGTGGTTTTTGTCTGTGCATGTTCTAGAGAATAGGTACCTAAGTCTTAGAACTGTCATATCAATACATACATTTTTCCCAATAGTCCATGTGTATGAAAACCATAGGCGCCTGCTCCAAAATCCTAAACTAATCGAAATCAAATTCATTTCCAACAAATTGAAATAGTCACCTACATATTATACTACGCACTTCCCCACAATTCCTCTAGCGTGGGTGATTACATATTCAATTGTATCGCAAGTGATGATGCAAAAACTCAAAACAAATCATATTAAATCTATGGTAGTATTAAACACTAATAATTGATTACGCAGTTCTATTCAGCAAATAACCCCCCCCCCCCCCCCCTTTTAGCCATTGATTTGATTGAACATTGTGAGGAATCCGGCATGTCCTAGAACCCAAAATTCTAAGACATGTGACCTCTACCAACCCGCACTGGGCCCGCGTGGTGGATTACGGCCCACTCACTCTCACGGCTTGGTTCCCAGCAGTGGGAATATTATACGCTGATTATGATGAGTAGTAAGAAAAAGATATAATATGGCGCCAACCCTAAATAAATTGGGATAAAGGCACGAGAATGGGTCGTCAGAAGCCCGAAATTCTGACAACCAGTCCCACCCAGTAACTGGGTTGTGGAGGTCAGATATGTAGTCGCTCCATGTAAAATACTTGTGTTCAGCTGCATCCAGTTAAACTGGAAGCCGAGCTTATCATAGTTGGGAATAGGCTAGGCAGATGATGAAGGGCAAGAGAAGATTTCTAGTCATGGGTGTTAAAATAGACAGCTAATATAAGCAAGTCAAGTAGAGCAAAAGAAACGGCATCAATTAAATAATAACCTCAGGAATTTGGCTGTCCACTGTTCGGTTAGACATTGACCTCTTTCAAGTTGAGCCAAAAGATCAGGTTCTTCCGTATGCAGCCTGTACCAGCTGCTTTTTTGACGTTGTTGGTCATAAGCTTCCTCCCAAGTCTCTTCTGTCGGTACGATATACTACAATCACCAAATAGCATCAAAGATGGTAATTCGACAACAAGTTTTATGCTTTTAAAGGTTTTAGAAGACCTAAACCAACATTAAGGTTGTAGATTAAAAAAAAAACAACGAAACCTCATTCCCTAAGAAAGAATTCCTACCCGCGTGAGAAAGTTTAAGTTGCAATTAAACTTCAAACACTAAAACAGCTTAGAAAACATAATAAAAAAACCGATAAAAACAGGTCGCAATCAAGACCACCAGCATAGGCCCCGGGATAGTGCAAAAAGTAAATATTTCCTACAAGAAAGCATCGAATACGGTCTGATATAAAAACAATCCGGCAAAAAACTTCTCCGTACAACGCGCGATGAAAAACTGCAGACATTGCCTCTCCCTCACACACTATCACTTGACTGCGATGTTGTTGTCTTGATCCTTTCGCAATAAGGTGCAAGAAAGTATTTGTAGGTTGATAAATTAGTCCGATGAAAAAAGTATTTTAGTATGAATTTTAAATGTACATTTACCGAATATTTTTTGTCTATACAAAGATAAAAGATGGAAAAACACTAGACCATTGGAAAGACGAACAAGCCTGGAAAGTAAAAAAAATATTCTGTAAAAGATTCAGACGTATTTTAAAGTTATTTAACATAAAAACAAGAAGAAATGTAATTTTTCGCATGAAAATGTTATAGAGCTAGGCGTCGCGTTTGCTAAAACGAATCTGGCAAAAGTATTGATGGCATACGAGTATGCGTCGCAATAAAAACTTAACTCATTCTGTATCAGCTGTGTAGGTACTATCGACTAATGTGTAACAATCTTGATACTTTACAGAAAATATAAATATATTTGTTTTACATTTTAGCCATTTATCCTTCAATATAAGAAAAGCCATAGCATTGCTTTTCTTTTATTGAAGTTAAAACTTAATGTTTCTAATTTTGATTATGTCGTGAAAATCGACTTTTATGACAATTTTCAGAATACAAAAGTTGATAAGAAAAATAATAACAGTTAGAATAGAACAGATTATATTTATATTGCATAAAATATAGTACATAAAAGTTCGGTGTTCTTAGTATTGTGCTAACAAAGGGAATAATTATTTTGAGGTTGTCCTAAGGTATTTAAAATTGAATATGGTAAGGAATGCGAATAGTGATTGTTATATTCGAAAGCGATGGCCGAGTTACTACTTTAATGTACAATCTGTTTTACTGACATACTTACTGCTAGGTAATTATTATTAACAAGATAAGAGCGGTAGGGTTTTCTTACTAAATATTATTATTATTTCTAACGGAGATAAATTAAAGTTACAAGCGATTAACGGATCAACATCATTCTCCTGCCTGCGAAACTTGTCTTTTACTTCTCTATAAGCCGTCAACTCGGTAGTCACAAATTTTCTAGCCAAAAGAAAAAGAAAAAGTTCGAAATTCAAAACACAAAATAAAAACTTTGATTACGTAATAATTCAAGCACCAAGAAGTATTCCACTTGCAACGAGTCTCAAACTAAGGAACCGCGCGGATATAACAGACTATAATAAAAAAGTTAGCAAGTACACATAAGTGCATTACGATGCCAAGCCGTGCCTACTATAACTATAGTACTTATAACAGAACGCCCACGGCCGGAGCCGAGCACAACCATTTTTTTGCCGCACACTTACATTTGAAAAATACATGTTGACGTAAACACACACATTTCGCGTTGAAAAAATCGTTAAAAAAGTTTTTTTTTGAGGCCGCATGCACTTTTCACCTTCGCCTGTGTAAAAAAGTAATGTGACGCAACGAAGTGACGTTTCGATTTTATTGTTTTGTTTTTTTTTTTCGATTTGTGAGTGATTGACAGTTGTGAGATGAGTTTAAGGAATCGATTTGGATGTGAATCGATACTATTTCAATGCAGGTATTTATTTTTATTATAATGGCCGCTAAGAGCTTGTTGCGTAATTCCGCGAACTAGTTTCCGATTTATAGCCCGCTCAACGAGCAGATAAACAATAGATTCCGGTAACATTCCTGTGTATCTGTAAGTAATGGTATTTGTAAGTAAAATAAAATGGGAAAAAATTGCCAGCATTTATTTAAATTGATGCTGCTTTTAATCTTTTAAGATTTGTGAAAGTTTAAGATGAAATAAGTGAAGAAAAATCGAAGAAATCGATTGACGATTATTTTTCACAATAATTTATAGCAAATACGATAGTTTAACTGCAAATTAGTTTTTTCATAGATGCATACTTTAACTTTATTTAATTTTGTGTATAAAATTTGCCTTGATATAATATTCTAAGCTAAATTTAAGAGAAAAAAAAAGCATTTTTACAGTGTCTGTCACCCGGTTAACCCAACTTAATTAGATAAGTAAAAGTTTAAGTAACAGTTTATATAGACTTGTTTACTTAGTTTAACTTAAGTCTTTACTTAGAGAAAGTAACCTAAACCAAAGTGCAAAGCGGTAAAAGTCAGTGTGACATTTAGTCTTTTTTCTTTAACTTGGAATGCTTGGAAGTAAGTAAACTTAGTTTTTAACGGCCACCTTTTTAATATGTTTTATTCTTTGTATGCGGAAATGCTGTATGACCTCACTACTTGTTATATTACCATATTTCAGGTCAATATGTAATATTTTCGAGAATCTTTCCGTTTTTATTTAAAAAATAACCTCAAAATATTGAATTTCGACCGTATTTTGTTTAGTTTTACCTTTTGATAATATTAAAAAAAATGTAGCGTTAATCTAATAAATATAGTTAGCTAGATAGAAGCGGTTATACCTACTATATTAATTTTACTGTTTAAAAAAGTTATCGTTTATATTTCCAAAAGTTAGAATGTTTAGTCCTGGTAAGATTTTTGTTGATTTACGTTAAGTTTTTTTTTTTCGGGCTTTGGCTTCGCACGGTTTGTGCATTTAGCTAGTGTCAAGTAATTTTTCTTTTCGATCAAGTAAATGGCCCGATATCGGGCACGAAGTTACAAAAAAGTCATAGTCGTCTTTAGTCAGTCAAGTCAAAGTTATTGTGAAGCGGTAGCAACTTTACAACAACCTAACATGAGTTTTTGGGGGAAAACGAAAAGTCCACGTTAGTCACTTATTTTCACCTTCACTACACTTGTGCACACACATGTAACTTAATTGAATAATTCACTACCAAAATTATGCAATTTAATTCGCTGTTTCACTAAATTTCATGAAAATGAAAATTTGTGCGACATGTTCCAACCCGATCCCGCCAAAAACTCGTACGTTAAGTTATTGTGATAATACTTAACTGTCATTAAGACATTTATTGTCAATAATATCTTTTTTACATAGTATTCTAACTAAACCAACAACGAATGCGGTAGGTAATGGTTTTGCAAAGCTCTGAGCCCGTCGGGCTTAGTTTTGATTTTAATTTTTATCTGTAACTATGAATTGATTTGACATTTATTTGAATACACATTCGTAACTCATTTAAAATGACTAAAACATAATAAACTATCGCCAGTAAATTTCATTGGATTAGAAAAAATAAAATAAAGAAGCATAAAATACGAAACCGAAGAGATTTCCTTACTCTCTCATTTCTATTCAAACTTATGATCTGAAGTATGATAGATTTGCCGTTACGAGTGTAGAAAATAAAATAGCAAAGACAATTGCATAATATGCTTACATACTACGTGTAGTAAATAATGGTATTTTAATGATTTTCTACGAAACAAAGGCTATCAAAGATTTCAGTAAATTAATAAGTATGTAACTAAGTTACGTCACTTTTGACTAAAACTGACACGGCTGACAGATTGAAAAAAAAAACAAAAAATAGGATAGAGGTGTAATTTTTTTAGTAGGTACTTTTCATAATTAAAAAAGTCATAATTATTATTTTGTTAGGGACTTCTAAATAACACAAATACATTTTTGCCTTTCACAAAAGCAACATCGCAAAAACTTTACCAAAGCTTCAATACAGTTTGAGTGAATAAAAATTTAATTATTTCAAACTCGTACAGCAAGAGGCACTTTGCGCTCAGATCTTAAAAATAAACTTCTTTTGTACTACTCAACTGCATGACTCAGAGTTTGGTATAAAGATAATTATGATATTTCTCTTAAAACAACGCAATTCTTGTTTGTAAAGTTTTTGGGAAATATTCTCTACAAAGAGTGGTTATGAGTTTTGGTTTTGGGTAAATAGGTAAGTACCTAACCATCATTTTTTTTCTGGAAAAAGTAAATGTATTTTAGTTAAATAATACCTATTGAAATATTCAAACCTACAGGTACACCTGAATATCCAGTATTATTGGCTATTCACCTCACCCACCGATCATTACCGCCTTAAAGTAATAATCATAACGTATTAAAAAGAACATAACCTTAATCGTTTAAAACCCCATTTTCAATTAATACTCCATAAGTAAAGAAAATATCACTTGAATTCCAGTTCAACTACAAAAATAAGTATTCAAGTGCCGTACGCGCATTATGCTTTACGTTCTAAAACGAATATTAATCAAATAAATAATGACAGATAAAAACCCATTCAATAAACCATCAAACTGCAAGAGTAATACAATTTTCAATAAATAACATAAACATATTAAATTACAATGACAATGTAACACAACACATTTTTTTTTTACAATAACTCACTGAAAATATTACGCAACCCACTCACACTCACACACTCACGTAGTTGTCGTAGGTCAAGACTCTGCACACACACACACAAATAAAAATCGCAAAGAGCAACGCACGCAAAAAGTTACGGTATCGGTTTTTGTTAAATAAACAACTATTATCGGTATTTATTAGTGCATACCTGTAATTTAATACCGTTTAGACGACACTTTTAGTAGTAAATAGGTCGAAAGTTTTGTCATAATCAGCGCTATCGGAAGTGTGAAAATGTTTTCTTACCTAATGAAAATCATTTATTAAGTTGTAATAATTCCCTAGCGTAGACATGTTGATTCATAAAATTGCGCATTTAAACATTTTAATTATGTCATTATGTAAAAAAAAAATATGTTTTAACTTGTAAGTAACTTAAATAAGAATTAAACTCATTTATCAATTTTAATGGACAAAAAGTAGTTAGCTTTAACTAAAATAGTTGTTACGTTTAATTTTAAACGTGGAGAGAAATAATTGGAAGAGGAAAAAACATCAATTGCATTAAAACAGGAAAAAATATAGTTAGGTACTGAAATATCATTACTTATCGAGAAAGTACCTAACAATAACAATAAAAAACTGACCCCGTCAATTTCTATTCCTATTCAAAGACAAAAAGAAAGCCATAAAAATACATATTTCAAGAATAGAATGAGCAAATGCTGTACCTAAAAAGAGAATAATATTTCTTCCGTTTGTCTAAACTTGTTCGGAGCACGCGCCCCTCTTGCATGTGGGCGTGGCGCGACTGTGTGCGTGCGGCTGTGTATGCACACGTGTGGCGACCTACAAACGCGCCTGTGTGCGTGATGCGTAAGCGCAAACTCTTGTCTTAGGTTAGGGAGGTGAGCGAACTCTCTCGTTTTGCAGAGACCATTTATTTTTATTATGGGCCGACACGTGGACGGCAGTGGACGTATATGGCGATTTTATTACGTTATCTTCCTCTTTGCGCGATTTATCGCGATTTTGAGGTTTAGCTGGATATTTGTGTTATTTAAAGCTGTTATGTTAGTCGGGATATTAGCTTTAACTTATTATTTCCGGCTTATAAAATTTATTGGATCGTAAATTGAGATACATAAAGCATAGGTTACTTTTTATATTTTCAGCCACTTGAATGAACTTTCACAAGTAAAGAATTACGTAAAGAATAAAACAAATATTGTTATAAAATTAATTATAAAAAAATATATTGAAAGAAAAAACTATTAACACACAATTCGATTAATTACGAATACAATTGGAAAAGGAAATAAGTATAAAAATTGAATCGATTCCGCGCACCCATTGTGGTGTAATCGATTTAAAAATGCAAGTTCGATGTCCGTGATCGTGACCTGCGCACGCACATGAATACTGTATGAACATTACTTTGTCCCTTTTGAAAGTACAATAGTGTTGTGTCGGGAAACCTTGTGTTCCTGATATTTTATTGTTGAAATCGTATGAGAAAATTAGCTATTTTTTTTTACGGATTTCTTTTTTCTTGCAAAGACTGTTTGTTGTGTAATGAGAATGGTTTCTGCAGCAGGATTAAATTAAAGTGACATAAATGCTTGCAAAATTAAAGAAAAAGAAGAGAGAGAGTTTTTTTGGACAATTTTTAAAAGACCATAAATGTATACTTTAATCTTTCGACAATTTTTTTGTTAAATCTTTTATATTATTTCTGCTATTGTAGCCTAATGTAGGTATTGATTTGATCGAATTACAGAAGTTTTGCAGAAAAAGGGAAAATAAGCAAAAAAAATACTATTTTATATTTTTTTTTATGTGTAAATGTGTGTGTAAAAAGAATCAAGGTGAACCAGTTGTTACTCTGCCAAGTTATTTTCTTCGTAGTGATAGGGGGCTTTGTCATCCTTATCATTTAGCCCTGAAGGTACGTTAGCCCTGCATTTTTAACGAAAAGACGTTGGCAGTATCGCGACGCAGTTTTATTATACTTTGTTTGTACTTTTACTGCTCAAAGGTCCCTGATATGTAATTTATTAGCAGAGATCGGATATTCGGATGCATATTCACCTAAAGTTGAGATGTTGGGTAATTTGTTTATTTTTTGTTTTAACTAATACAAACCACCCCTCCTCCAGTACATACAACTATTTTTCTATCGGGTTAAACATTAATTTTAAATTAATACACATCTAAATAGTTATGCAATCCAGGAATCCCGGGGTTTTTAATAAATATTACAAATCATTTATAAAGCCGCATCCATACTTTCATAGCTAAAAAATATCTTTAGGTAAATATGCATCCGAATATCCGATCTCTGTTTATGAGTTATAAAGTTTATTTTCGGTCTGTGATTACAAAATAATTACTCTGGCGTTTTTAAAGAATTCCGTAATTTGACAAAATTTTTGAGATACAATTTATGTGTTGTTGTCTTTTTTTTGGCTATTATATTAATTAATCGTTATAATTAACACTATAAGGCTACTAATAACGTATTTTTGCCACATTCTTCGAGCATCTTCATCAGTAAACATAATCAAATACATCGTAAATTCTAAAACAAATCTCATATACAATAATCTTTGAACAATACCCTTATATTCTATATAATACAAGCAGTTAATTGCGAAATGTCTAATAATAAAAACACATTTATACCTACGTCGCCGCGTCGTTACATAACATAATAAAAAATGCGCAACGCGTCGTCATTTCTCCGATAAACACGATTAGGTATTGCATCATCGTTTATACACTCACATACACTCATATTGCACACACACAAATAAAACAAAAGACAGAATGCACACACACACATCAGAAATATAATTTTTATTGAGTATCTATTTATTGTTGTGCTAAAATCATTAGAATCGTTTAAGGTAGGTACTGTAATTCCATAAAATTACATCTTAATTGTAATTTGTAATATTATGTTTGCATTGTTTGATTTTATCTTCGTTCATCGTTGATTCAATGTATTCTTATCGCCTTTCAGATTTAAAAGTTGAGTAACTTGTGCCGTACTAAATAAAATATTGAGTTAGTAATTACACAAAATATTTATGTTTTTCAAATGGAAATTATTTTTGCAATTAAGTTTATTGTGTTTTGAAGCTTTATCTTCATTTTGTTTTGTCATTCCTTGCCACGGAAAGGACGGCATTCTTCAATTGTTACATTTTATTGCATTTCAACATAGTTTTTAAAAGTTATTACTCCACGATAAATTAAAAAGTGTTTCTGTTAAATAAAAGCGAAAACCTGGCGTTTATACTCGTATGAAAAACCCAAAATACTTCAATAAGAACAAAAACCATTAAACTAAACATTTTGGCAGGTATAATAACTGCAAAAAAAAAATACCTTACAAATATCTGATACTGCGATGCCCAATCAACATACAATTACGTCAAATCAGACTTTCATTAAAAAAAAATGGCGCTTGTAAAACTAATTTCAGAAAAATACTCATTATTTTTAAATGGCGTTCTCAGATTTCATCCCGATAGTAGCAGGCGTCGTGTTAGTGTGTGTCAATTGTGTATGTATCTATGTGTGTGTGCTATCGCAGAAAGAAATGAGGTTATCTGAATGCGCCTGTCATTGTCTCGTTGTTAGCACTTCAATCGTAGAGTCGAATTGCCACAGATGTGGCTGATACGAGAAAATAATTATTTTCTGAATAGTAGTTTTTCTTAGGTATTTCGTTATCTTGTACAAAAAGTTTGAACGTCGACTTGATCTAATTTTAGTTATTCAAACTTTTTATTTTATTTTTAAATCTAACAATTAAATTAGGAAATTAGAGTTAATTTGTTTTTTGTTTGTTTTTTTTACTAACCATCAAATTTGCATCAGTGAATCTCTTCTACAATCAAAGCCTCAATAACAGTCTGAAATTCTAAAACGAACCTAAGATTTCTCGCATCTCAAAAAACTTAATAAGAATGCAAGCAAATATTACCATTAACTACCACATTTTTCTATTCAAACAACCATTTGTTATACACAAGAAAAACACCATCAACAGCACAAATTTTCATTCCAAACTAGAAAAACCTCGCATTCCAACAACCAACAACCTTGGAAGCAAAACAAAAAATGCATTCTTTTACACATTCTATACTCTTGTGAACTCTGTGCACACAGACACACACACGTACACACACACAAGCCCACCGCTCTGTTTGTTGACATAGGTCAGTACCGATGCCCACTGCCGGCTTTTATTAGTTTTTTTATTGGTCCTGCTTCGCTTCGTAGGGACAATGCTTGAAGGTAAAACATCGTAGTGTCAATTAGGAAAAAAAATTGCTATCGCTTTGAAAGTTTACTGTTTTAAGAGAGTTTTTCTGTTGAGAATCGCCTGTGTTAGAAATTGGTGGTTTATATGAGTCTACACTATCGGCCATCATGGCTTCACATACTGACCACGTTCTCGCAAATCTTACATGTTTAATTTAAATTTGGAAGGTGTAATCAAAATTTTGATTTAAAAGAGTGTCCGTTGAGTTTCTTGCCCATTCTTCTCTATAGGAACCCACAACGTTTTGAAATAGGTAACTAGCTTCATCTTTCCGACTCACCGATCCTTTGACAATTCAAAAGTTCCTGTAATTGGTTTATTTGTAATTTGGTTTTGCAAGCGGTTTCGCCCGCGTGGAGGCTGGATATTAAATCTCAGGAATGTACTACAGGTATAAAAGTATCCTATGTATTAATCTAGGATATACGAGTACCTAATCGATTCTAGACCTGTGTGCTAATTGCCGTCAAAATCCAATCAGCAGTATTCGCGTGATTGAGTTACAAACAGGTAAAATTTCACATTTATAATAGGTATTAGTAGGATACAGTGGCGAAAGTACCATATAATACGATTTTTACCGGCTTCCCTTCGGGGATTCGCATCGGCAACTCTATCGTTATAAAAAAAATGGCACGTCGATAGTGGCTACTATTGTCTATTATTGTATTTTAATTCACCATAACATTCAAACAACAAAAACGGTAATTTTTATCTTTGTATTACAACAAAAAAAAATCTAAACTAACTCGGCGTCAAAACGTCATAATCGGGAACTAAACGATCGCGTAATGATGTCACTTTAGGTCTCGTGGCACCGCTTGATATGGACGAGAGCAAGCCACTGTACAGCGGGTTATGACAGAGACAGATATAGAAAAATACATGAGCGAGAACGAGATGGAGGAATATTGCACATTTTATTTGGTTTTCTGCAGTTCAATTTTATTGTATTTAATTCTTTACATTCCTATATTAATTTTAGAATGATAGTAAGTATTCTTTATTGATAAATGATAAGTCAGTAAGTTTAAGCCGACTTCGCTTCGGTTTCTCTCTTAGAAAAATTAAAACCTCGCCGCTGGTAGGATACTAGGATAAATGCTATAAGTTTGAGTAGCATTTTCAAAGACATAAACTGTACGTTGGATTCGATTAAATTAGTTTGCTTATTTGACAAAAAGAAAGACACAGTCTTTTTAAGGGTTACACAGTGTTAAACAAAGACGCAAAAAAATGTAGGCCAGTACATATACAAACAAACAGCTTTACTGATAGATATCCTTATCTTCAAAAGAATATTAGCATCATAAACATTTCTTTGGCATAAGGTTTTGCTAAAGCTGCCAAATGACACAACTCTAGTTACTTATATTTTTTTTACGAGTACCTAACTGTTATAGGTGCCTACGTGTTTATAAATTGATGACTCACTTTATTCAAATTACTGTTAATTGAGAACTGGTAGTCGTGAGACTAACCAAGAATATCATTACAAATTATAAAACAAAGTTTGTCTGTCTGTCTCAAAAAGTCAAAATGTAGTGAACGGATTTTAAAGCGGTTTTCACCAATAGACAGAGTGATTCATGAGAAAGGTTTTTTTTTGGGTGGGAAATCATCAAATAACTTCTCCAGCTCTGGGTGAAGCAGGAGGGCGTGTCAGACTTTTACTGACTAAAACCCACCCGTGTTCCTTCAGTTGCCTGTGTGCCACGGGCCGCGGTATCTCTATCGAACAACCCGCACCCCTGGCAGGCATCGGCCCTTGCTGGCCCCACCAGTTGGTGCTGACATCTCTTTGAGGTGCGCGTGGAACACAACGCGCCGTCGACCCGGGCTTGGTCCTTACCGGACAGCGAGCTACCCATTACTCGCCGTCCGCAAGCCCGCGCCTACGGTGGCCAGGAATCGGCCTGGAATACCCGACGCTCAGGGCGTCTCCCGCGGCGACTACGGTTCATGAAAAAGGTGTAGGTGTATAATTTGTTAAGGTATTGTTTAAATTGGTTATCGCGGACGAAGCCATAGGCAACAGTTAGTAAGTTAATATAATAATAGTCTTCTATCTCTTTCTGTGAAATAAATAAAAAACCAGACCCTCGAAACTTTTACTCGAAACATTCCGAAGCAAACAATACGTTTCTTGAATCCCCCTTATTTTTATTAACTATACTGTGTTTTTTTTTCTTCATTGTAAGTTTCAGTAATTATTATGAAATGGAATTAAGACAGTTCAGTGATGGCTCAGTGATAACGGCCCCGACTTACAAGTTGTAAGCCGTGGTTTCGAACTCAGGCAGGTGATTTACTTTGTATGAATATTTTCATCACCACTTGCCTCAAAGCGGTGTAGGAAAACATCGTGAGGAAACCGACGCGTCCTCGAACCAAAAATACCTACGATTCGAAGCCATGTGAGATCAACCACCCCGCACTGGGCCCGCGTGGTTGTTTATAGACCGCTCCCTCTCAAAGAGAGGAAGCTTGTATCTCAGCAGTGGGAACATTAAAGGCTGATTATACTAAAACGTAGCCTTTAAAAAAACATCCGAGTTTCTGACGTAAACTTCCGAGTTCAACGCAAATTTTTCCGAGTTCACCCTTAAGGGGAACCTAGTCGCGGGCTCTAACTCACTGGTGGGCCTGGCTAAAAATCACGCTGTCTCACCAAGCTTCATGTCCGACAGAGATAGTATCAGTGATGAGCAGTTTTACGCTAGTCTACATGCACAACGTTATTGAGTGAGATGCAGGATCATTTATAGTAAAAAATTCGCGAAAAAATTGAGAAAAGGATTTTGGAAGATCGGGTTTTATGAAATAGCCAATAAATCAATGACCAATAAAGTTTATTGAACTTTTCGATGATTGAACTTTGCCGGTACCGACTTGGTTTTGGAGATTTTACACTTCTTTTATTACTTAAACACACCCAAAGTTACGTAATATTAGCAAGAAAAACGAATCTTTGTTGGCTCCTAACTTTTTAATGGGTTTTTATTTTAGTATTCTGTTTCCGTGTAGACAATATTAATAATGATACAAAACGATATCATATTTTACTTTGGATGTGCCATGTCAGACAGTGGAGTAAAAAACTCCCGAAGTTTGTATGCAAAAAATGTGGACTAGGTTCACCTTAATTTTCGAGTCTACATTTTCTGTTCTCTTTCAAACACGAAAGCATTAGAATACCTTAGCTCTTCTCCACGCCTACGATATATAGGGTGGTCAATTCCAAAGACCACACGGCAAAACAAACATGGCCAATAAATAAAAATTCCCGATGTATTCGGAACACGCATTGGAATAGGAAGTCCACACTGTCGGTGGACCACGGACATTCCCCGTGGGCGGCAGCGATAGCCATATCTTAACAACTATCTAAACTAGCTCGTTTGCTGTCTCTTTCACTCTTGCGGGAGAATAAGAGGTAGAAGATGATTTGTATATAGTGTTGGGGATTGAGGCGTTGATTGTTTTTTTAAAGCATACTTGCTCTCAGTATTAGATAGTATTGTAGTCATAATAGAGAGGATAATGTCGAGATATCGAGATTTAATTGTAAAAATAGTAGTCCAAATATAATTTACATAACAGAAAACACTCTTTGACAGTCGTTACGGGTCGTCAGAAGCCCGAAAGTCTGACAAACAGTAATTCCAAAGGGTATCGTATTACTCTGTAACTGGGTTGTGAAGGGCAGATAGGCAATCGATCTATTTAAAATACTGCTATTCAGCTGTATCTGGTTTTACGGGAAGCCTCGCCCGACATAATTGGGGACCGGCTAGGCAGATGATGATGAATTTATACAGGGTGTCCGGTAATTAATGGATAACCTTGAAATGGTTCATGCTAGAACTAATGGCCATTCATAAAAATATATTTTTATTTGTATTTAATCTGTAAAAAAAAAGAACAACCCACTTCCAAAAAAACACCACAAAGTGAAAAATAACTTTAATTTCAGAAGTCGGTGTCTTTGGATATGTATTTTAATTTTTTGTCACTGCCTTCTGAAATTAAAGTTATTTTTCACTTTGTAGTGTTTTTCGGAAGTCGGTTGTTTTTTTTTACAGATTAAATACAAATAAACATATATTTTTTATGAATGGCCATTAGTTTTACCATGAATCATTTCAAGGTTATCCATTAATTACCGGACACCCTGTATATAAAAAAATCGAGGCACACGGTTTTTGATATTTGGAAAATTCTAATCAAAAATATTCCAAATTAAAATACCTAGTAGGTATTTTATTTTAACAATACCTAAACATGTCGCTTTCTTTTCCATCGCTCTGAAACATAAGAAAAGAAAAATCTAGTGTTATTGATATTCAGGCATTTTCTGTTTTAATAGGTTATTGACAGAGAATCGTATTGACTCTCATTTTTACACGCTTTATATTAGCTTCACTTGTGTTTGTTTGTATGTTTGTAACCGACTCCTTTGAGCGCGATTTTGACCCACTTTAAACGGTCAGATTTCATTGAAACTTTGTAAACTTGTCGAGGACCGATGACAATTCAATAATTAAAAAAAAAAATTGAGAAAAAATAAAACACGTTTTTGTAGTTAGCAGAACTAAAAAATAGAAAATAAATCATAGTTTAAAAAACTAAAAAACACGCTTTAAAAACCAAACTAAAAAAGGAGAAAATAATTTAAGTAATTCAATTAAAAAGCGTGGGGTGCTTGACATTAATTGATTATAAAAATACCTCAAAAAGCACCCCACGCTTTTTAATTGAATTAAATTATTTTCTCCTTTTCTAGTTTGGTTTTTAAAGCGTGTTTTTTAGTTTTTTAAACTATTATTTATTATCTCGTAACTTGATTTGTTTGTAGACATTTATCTCTAACTCAGAATGCTACCGAAAAACCGTTTGTTCCGGCTTATTTCCGAAACGACGGGACCGATTTTGACGGGACTTTCACTGGCAGATAAGTGATGTTAAAAAGTGTAACCATATGCTAGTTTTTGTAGCACATTCCCGTGGGATCATTTTCGCGAGCATAGGTAATTTGTCATAATTCTACAATTACACATAATATACTATGTAACGTAATTTGTACCTACAACATACACTACTAATAACTACACACGTCCTAACTTCAACAAAAACTGTAATTTTATGTCACCGCTTATAAATGCATGTTTGCTGCAAAACGGCCATCTTTTATAATAAGTAATCATTACATCAAACACGGAGCGATAAACGCTTGAACACACTCCTTCTTCACTCAAGGCCAGTGCGAGGTTCCTCATGATAAGGAAGACTGTTCTGTAGGTGGTAAGGTTCAGTAGATGTCGAAGGTTACCCTTGGAATATTGTGTTTAAGGAATTTGTAGTTAAGGACCAATTTTGTAAAGTTGTGCGTTAGGACCAATATCTTCATGGATTGTGATGGAAAGACTTGTGAATATTGATGCTAGATTTTGGTTGAAGTATGGTTTACGATCGCAGTGTTAATTATTATAGTACTGACTTTATTATACCACCCCGTCGCATCACATTGCCTTCTTATGCTACTTCATTTTCGCTCTTACTGAGTTCTTTTTTGATTTGCTTGGCTCCTAAGGGTCCTAGCGTGATATTATGTTACTTAATATCGTTCCTCAGAAATTGGGTTATTAATTACAAAAATATATTTTCAAACCCGACTGGTAGTTCCAGAGATTAGCGCGTTCAAACAAACAAACATGCAGAAAAACAAGCAGTCTTCAGCTTTATTATTAGTATAGATAGATTTGGGTAAATAGTTTTAAGGTCTTTATTATGTTTAATATAATAATTTTCTATACTAATATTTAAAAAAGGAAAGATTTGATTGTTTGTTTACTTTGAATAGGCTCCGAAACTACTGAACCGATTTGAAAAATTCTTTCACTGTTGGGAAGCTACACTATCCCCGGGTGACATAGGCTATATTTTATCCCCGTATTCCCACGGGAACGGGAACTACTTGGATGAAACCGCGGAGCGCTGCTAGTATCATAATTAATAAAATGACAATGAATGATGAAAATGCAATGATTATTTTTCAATATAATACCTAAATTATTCTACTAATCATATTCTTTTCGGCTACAGATGTGCTCGCTCTCTGTATTGTAGGATTTACTACAGCTATTTGCAGACTGAAAGTTATGTTCAAAGTTTCCCTGTCGGTATTCCTTTGGCAAACTTTTCAGCCTGTATTAATACACCAGTCTCACGTGGTTTCTTGAAGCAGAACGCTGTTAAAAATGTATCAACTCGTTAAGAAAATAAGCATTTTGACTTATGCTCAGAGGCCTTAGTGTGAGTTTAATTTAACCATCTCGATCAAACGCATCGAGCGCGTTTGGCGCACCGATTGGCCCTGGATTGGTGACGGACCAATCGGAGCGCCGAATCCGCTCGAAGCGTTTGCTCACCCGATGGCCACAGTTCCTAAAAACAAAAACGAGTCATTTTGCTCACCAATGCTAGTATTTTTAATTGCAAAACTGGGCATATAAATAGATTCGTAAGCTAATTTTACCTGTGTTAGCTACTTCTATATGGGAGGATCTACTATTCAAAGCTATGATGTCTTTGGTTAATTATTGGTGAACATACAAGAGTCTTCATTTTAACCAATAACGTTCCGTTAATTATAGAAGTCGGCCATTAGTCGTCATTTGTCAAGCCCTTTCATTATTATTATTATCTTTTATTCCACGAGTACCACGACTTATAGGCTACTCAGATGCAGCTGAATACCTGTATTTTGCATGGAGCGACTGCCTATCTGACCTCGACAACTCAGTTACTGGGTAATACGATACTCATTGGTAAGACTTTGGGCTTCCGACGAGACGTAACGACTGTCAAAGATCCACAAATGACAGCCACGACCGGTGATTTCTTGAAAACGCTCAAAAAGGGTGATTTTTTAAACCAGTGTATCTCTTTAACCGTAAATAATTTTGAAAGCATAAAAATATATGATATTTTCAAGTCTATTTTGCTTAGAGTGATGGAACTCAAAACATAATTAAACATACTTTAATGCATGAAAAAAATCATCATAGTCACCTCTTAACTATCTTTAAAACTAGTTTATCCCTTCAATAACAATTACAATTGTAATTAAAAATATACCATAAAATTTCAAATGCCAAACTGCATCCAGTGATGGATTTTATTTATTATTAGATAATTAATATCTAATTTTATACGATTTTATTTGCATTTTTACGACAATGCTTGCTCATTTATTATTCGAATTTATTGCAACAGATTTTAACCAGTATCGAATTGCAATAAGAACTATTATCGCTCATAACGACAATATTTAAAGTTACCAGGACCTTAACGTGCTTTCCGAGAGATGGAAGGGTCTTGGTATATGTAAAAATGGTCACCAACTTCGGTAAGTGTAGCTGAACCTGACCAAACGATCCATGTGGCTGTTATTACTTACCCACTATTTCGACTTAGTCCAAATTAATGTCAAATCAATGTAAAGCTAGTATATTCAAATGATTGTTACTTATTCACGCAAAAATGGCTGAACGGATTTATTTATTTATTAGGAAACTCAACAGCTTATAATTAATTTACATGAGTTATGAAAAACAATTATATCTTAAGCCAATAACCGAGTTTCACGGCATTGATAGAGCTAGGCTAGCTAGAAGTAGCGAAAGAAAAAAGAAAAACCTTATACAAATGCAGCTATCAAAATAGGTAATGTACAATTGTTGACACATTGCTCACATTAAAATTGGAAATGACAAGTGTGTAGATAGTTACTAACCTAAATACTATGACTACGTTAATTAACAATAGGAAAAACAATTTGACGTTGTAAAACTGCTTTTCTGGGATTTGTATGAAATTCGGCAAACAGCGTAGAAACTGGATGACCACAAAAGATACTTTTTATCCCGGTAGTACATTTCCATGGCACAATTTTCGACCTCCACGTGATCAAAAGCTAGAATTATCATAAAAACGTCATAACTTGGATTTCTACCCCCACATTACAAAGAGCTTTGACATTTACTTCAACTATTTGAACAGTATCTTGTGCAATGCCCAACACGTTTATTACTTACCTCATTAATATAACATTATAACTTCCCACACGTGGGTGTTATCTATAATGTTGGCTGCGTTTATTATTTATTTATTCAATTATGGCACTACAACGACTTATTTTATTTTTTTGGTATCTAACAATTAAACTTAAAATCTAGAGTGAATCTGTCATTCACAGGTGTACACAGCACCTACATATTTCAAGTTTTATAATCCAACTAATATTAATGTGAAAGTTTCTGTTTAGATGTTCGGATGTTTGTTTTTCAATCATAATATCCTACCTACCTACTCATGGTGAGTTCATGGGTACAGTTTAAGTACTGCTTACTTATATTTTCCTGTTTAATCTGATACTGTGACAGTATAATAACTGGTAATGTTAAGATATATTTATAAAAAAAAACTTCTCCAAATCGGTTCTTTTTGTAATGATTCTTCTGCCAATCTAAAAAAATAAATATCAACACAAACGTATAAAGAAAATTACTTAATAATTAAAACTACGATAAACAAAATAAATACAAAAAACAAAATGACACTTAGGCGTCGAAATATTCCTCCGCATCGCTGTCATCAGGAAACGTGCCCAGAAGACTGGCAGTATTGCCACGTTAAATGGCAATGCTAATTCTTTGGCCAAAGAACGACCCAGCCGGTCACGTGAAGTGTCGACCAGCCGGCGAGAAATTTCCTTAAAGAGGAGACGTGCACTCGGGCCCCATGATCCGAGCGTTTATTATTTCAATTAAATTAAATTGCATCATTGCACTTTTTGTATATTCACCGCAATAATCTCCAAAATCATGATCGTGCAAATTATAAATGCTTGTTGAAACCCTTTAAAATAAACAGGTGGTAATAGTTATGTATATGTTGTTTATTCTTTGTTTACGAGTACTTACTTTCCTGTCGAAGGTTGGTTTTATTTAAAGAAAGAGTCACTGAGCAGATACCAATGAGTAATTGTCGCCTTGAATCGATAAATACTTCTTATAAAAATTCATATTTCTTATAAAACTGACTTCTTGTGTTTGTATATGTATTTATGCTTGTTAAGTATACATTAATCTTTCGTGCCATATTTATGTGGAGATCAATACGATGTATGCTTATTCGAAATTTAAATTAATCTTATTTTTGTTTTTTTTTTGTCGAATCTTTTGTAATCAAAATCAGCCTATAATGTTTAGACAGCTGGGGCATAGACTATGCGAAAAGGAGTGGGCCCAGTTTGGGTTAGTAGATGGCACATGTTATCGACATTTTGGTTCTAGGTCATACCGGTTTCCTCGCGACGTTTATCTTCATCGGTTTGACAGCAATGGTGATGGAATTATTTACACAAAATAAAGTGCTTGCTTGGGTTCGAACTCACGACCTACAACTCGTAAGGATGGTCCGATACCACTGGGCAACCACTGCTTTCTCCTATCTCTAATTTTTTTTGTAATAAGAAAAGATTACACCAAAACAAAAAACAAAAAAAACATTCAGATTTGAATGAAACAAAATAGAAATTTTGTTTAACATACACCCTGACACTGAAGAGATGTCAGCACCAACTGATGGGGTCCGCAAGGGCCGATGCCTGCCAGGGATGCGGGTTGTTCGAAAGAGATTCCGCGGCCCCTGGCACACAGGCAACTGAGGGAACACGGGTGGGTTTCAGTCAGTAAAAGTCTGACACGCCCTCCTGCTCCACCCAGAGCGGGAGAAGTATTTGATGATTTCCTATTCTCAAAAAAAAAAACCGACGGCCAAGTTTAAACCAAATATAGTATCTTAATTGCGTTACACACTTATCAATCAGAATCTGAATAATTTTGAAGGATATTATTGCTAATCCATTGCTTCATATGTTCGAAAAATTTGTCTGATCAGCAACGTAAATAACACAACGAATATTGTTGAACTGTCAAAATTAAAGTCAAAGTTTAATATCGAACAATTCTACTGATATTATTATAAATGAGAAAGTTTGCATGTTTGGATATTTGGTACCCAATCACTCAACAACGGATGAACGGATTTGGGTGAAATTGAGCACACCAATAGATGGATTAACGGTAATACGTTCCTGTGGGATAATTTTCGACCTCCATGCAGGCGAAGCCGCTGGAAAAAAGCTAGTGATAAAATAAATACATCGTGATTTCGTTATTAGGCAACACTGAACAAAATATTTAAAAACAATATCAGTTTGTTTGTAGGATTCATTTTCTTTTGTGTTAAGGGCATCGTGATTGTACCGACATGCCCTTCCTTTTGTACATAATGTTCAAAGCAATTAACATATTGTTTATAATGTTCTTTGAAAAACTTTTCTGATCATCAGATGATCGCTGATAACCAGCGCTGGGGCTCTGTCTTGCATAGAGTCGTGTAGCCATTTTGCGTGGATGTGACGCATGTTTGCCCCAACCTTTTCTTATTTTTTTTGTGTTCCTGTTCTTTTTTGCGTCATGTTTACCGCAAATAGACGTATTTTCTTTCTTTCTTCTATCAGAAATGTTAGAAAAGATTATTCAAGGTGTAACAAAATTAACGCATGAACTGGAAGTAGTTTATTCCTAATTGACTACTGATCGATTTGAGTAACTTTTTTACAAAAATTATGTATAAAATTTTACCAAACCTATGACCAACAGTAAATTCAATCTCTTTTCAAGGCAATAAAACTCAATTTTCAATGCATAAAATAATGCTAGGGTCAACACGTTTTTCTTAAGAAAAAACATAAAAAGTTTTATTTCACAAGAAGCATTCACAAGAATTTGGTACATAGCTACAAAGGTCAATTATAATGATTACATAAGGTACTAAAACTGATACCCAAACTAAGCCAGGGCTTGTATTTTGGGAGTCAGTCCTCAAACGTGGAGCGTTTTATTGAAAAGAAATTGTTTGCCTTGGTGTTGGCATGTAACTTTGATGGATGGAGAGGGAGAGGAAGGCCAAAGAGAAGATGGATGTATTGTGTAAGGGATGATATGAAATAAAAGGGAGTGAATGATAGTGTGACGGCTGACAGGGGAGAATGGAAGAAGAAAACGTGTTGACGACCACAAGTAACATGACACAAGTGTAAGAAGACGATGATGATGATGACCGGAAAAAGTGATAAAAATGCGCGTTTGTTTATTTCTGTACGTTGAAATAACACAAAATAGTATCCTAGAAAAACTCTACAAAGCACTCTCTAAATAATGTTATTTTAAAACACGACGTCACTTGAAGACTTGAATTCTCTGGTGTTCTGCAGAATGATCAGGTGCGTAGTACTCGCAAACCAGATGTATGAACGTAAACGAGGTTAAAGGAGTATTTAAGGATGTGGCCGGAGAGAGATCAGATGTAGGACCAACGGCTTAACGTGCTTTCAGAGACACGGGCTATCACACCGTCAACTTCCAGGACTATTACTGAAGGCCCCGCGCCGAAGGCTAGTCTCTGTTGAGATTGACCGTCAATGCCGAAGTACGGTCTGGAGGACTACTTAAATCCTTACTAATATTATAAACGCGAAAGTTTGTAAGTATGGATGGATGGATGGATGTTTGTTACTCTTTCACGCAAAAACGGCTGAACGGATTTGGATGAAATTTGGCACACAGATAGATTATAACCTAGATTAACACATAGGATACTTTTTATCCCGGTAGTATGTTCCCGCGGGATAATTTCCGACCTCCACGCGGGCGAAGCCGCGGGCGGGATCTAGTTTATGATATTTTTATTAGTAAAATTGCATTTGAAATCTATCCCTATCGAAAAAAAACCGTTTCGCGTTTCTAAAATGACAAGCCTCGTTTGTCCCTACTGACGGTAGCCACTAATTACCGGAAAAACAGTGTACTTTTATAATTATTTAATTGTCTTGTCACCCTCTGCGATATCCATACAAATAACAGAGTCCATAGCGCGATAAGTTGATAATTTGTAGTGTGACACCTGCTGTAGTATTGTTTTTAATAGCTTTAATCAAGTCGACATTCACATGCAGTAAAAAAAATCGCGGCAGGATTTTTTCACGTATTCAATTTTCAACTCTCGGTGTTGAACCGAGCGTTGAGATTCCAAGAGAGTGCAACGCGAGTGAGTCACAGCGCGTCGAAATAACACAGTGTTCGATTTTGAATTCTCGGCCCTAAGCAGTGCGTTCAAGTTCCAGTGGGCGGAAAAATCCCATCGCGATTTTATTACGTTTGAGGGAACATGAGATTACTCGTGTAGTTTTCACATTTTAAGTATGAAACACGTGTGAAAGTTGTTAGTTAATTATTACGCGATAATTATTATAGGTGTGGTGTTAATTAGGTGGACAGACTGATGACGATTTAACGGTTTGTCGCCGCTGTCGATCTTGGTTAGAAATGATGGTAAAGGGACGTATGTAGTTAGGTACCTACTTATGTAGTTGTTTTTTTTTTAAACAATGTATTGGAAGTTCAGTTTACTATTTTTTTATTGTCATTTTGCTTCAATCCTAGGTACTAATATTATCGTCATAGAGAAAAAAAATCTAAATAAAAAAAATATGTTTACTAAATTATAAACATGAAACTTTAAATGTTTGGTTACGCAAAAACGGCAAAATGGATTTGGATGAAATTTAGCACACATATAATTTAGTTTATAAACTGGACTATATTTTTTATTGCGTTAAACTATTTATAAATGACTTTTTTTGACGAATTTATACTAAAACTGGAACCAATTGTGAAGTCCACGCAGACAAAGTCACGGGCAGAAGCTATTAAGTTGTAATTTTGCTTAAAACTGCTTGTAACTTAATAAAAAAAAACAATCGACCCAACCAGTAATTTTAATCAGGATAATCAACGGCCATAAAAATAACCTTTTGTCATTATTTTAACACGTCATTCATATCTCCAACAATCGCAGAATGTCAATGAAAGCGCACCTCACAGCCTCACCTACACCCACAAAGCAGATCGAAATAAAAAAATAAAACACGTACACAACACAACGTAACCGAATGAATGACGCATTTTTACTGAACTTGACTTCATTCCTTTTTTTAGGTCACCTTTTTATAAATAAAGAAAAAACGCAGCGACTCGTTTTCCTGTGACTTACTGACCGATTTTTTTTGCGTTGTGCAACGAATTTGTCCTTAAAATTTTTGATATTGGTCACCCTACTTTTTTTTATAAAAATATTTTTAGTTTGTTGTTCATTTTTTTATTTTTAACGAACTAAACGATCACTCGCACGTCGATTAAACGATAAGCTACGCTTGCCGCGGTCGGTCCGTGGATGGGTGACCATCTTTACATACCAAGGTAGATCGTTACGGGTCGTCAGACGTCTGGCAACTTGTCTTGCCAGGGGCAACCGTGTTTCTCAGTAAATGGGTTGCGGTCATGTGGAGGTTAGATATAGACAGTCGCTCCATGTAAAATACTATTATTCAGCTGCATCCGGTTAGACCGGAAGCCGACCCCAACTATGTTAGGAAAAGGCAAGGCAGATTGAATAGTTAATGTGTTTATTTAACTCTGTTAGGTTTGATGTGTGTCGATACAAAAATGTAATTAAACATGCACACTTTAAAGCACTGGTGGCCCAGTGGTAATGGCCCTGACTTACATTTGTAATTAAATCATATAAAAACAGGGTCTTTATGCAAGGAACGGTGGTCCAAATTTTTTATAAAATGTACCTACAAATTTGTACGGAACCCTCGGTGGGCGAGTCCGACTCCCTGACGCAGGTCCTCACCGGACACGGTTGTTTCGGGAGGTTCCTGTTTCAAATAAGGCGGGAGGAAACGCTCGGGTGTTTCCATTGTGAAGATCGCCCTGGCGACACGGTGGAGCATACGGTGGCGGTCTGCCCGGCTTGGGCGGAGCACCGCCGTGTCCTCGTGGAGGCGATCGGCGGCGGCGATCTCTCGCGTCCGGCCCTGGTGCAGGCCATGGTACGGAGCGAGAGTGAATGGTTAGCCGTCACCTCCTTCTGCGAAGCAGTAATGCTCGCAAAGAGGGAGGCGGCGCACGTGAGGGAGAGGCAGTATATGCGCCCTCACGGCCGTAATCGCCGCGGGAGACGCCCTGGGCGTCGGGAATCCCAGGCTGATTCCCAGCCACCGTAGGCGCGGGCTTGCGGACGGCGAGTAATGGGTAGCTCGCTGTCCGGTAACGACCAAGCCCGGGTCGACGGCGCGTTGGGTTCCACGTGCGCCTCAAAGAGATGTCAGCACCAAATGGCAAGGGCCGATGCCTGCCAGGGGTGCGGGTTGTTCGAAAGAGATACCGCGGCCCCTGGCACACAGGCAACTGAGGGAACACGGGTGGGTTTTAGTCAGTAAAAGTCTGACACGTAGAACGGGAGAAGTTATTTGATGATTTCCCACCCAAAAAAAAAAAACCTTGGAGTTTCTTGCTGGTTCGTCACCATAGGAAACAATCAATTGGAACCGTGCACCTAGCTTCTGACGTTTCATAAGTGCCCATGTAGGTTTATGTTAAAGATATAAAACCACTAAATACCAACAAAAATCTATGTTTTTTTTTAATTAATTACCGTACCTACAGACTTCTACCCAACAAAAAGTTATATTGTGGTTTGGTTATCATTGCTTTTCTTTGTCAATTGCCTATTTATAGAAAAACCACACATTTTTATAACATTCCTACAAGATACAATACAAAAATCACGGTTTTTTTTAGGGGAAAAATACAACATTCCAGCAAGTAATAAAAGCTCTGTAAAAAGCAAAAGGGTAATTTTTCTTAATAGAGCCGTAATACGGAGTGTCGAGACAATTTACGTAAAAATGTGGCGTGCATATTTCATTACTTTTTTTATGTCTGTAAAGTGCTCAATTTTTTATGTCGCTAATTACCCCCTAAGGGCTGGTCCGAGTGTCCATGAAGACAGCGGAACCACTTGAAATTAAAGCATTTGCTTTTCAAATTTGATTTGTTTTTTGACTTTGCCCGCGTGGAGGTTGAAAATTTTGCCACAGGATCGTACAACTGCAATAAAATGTTAATCCAGGGTATAATATATCTGTGTGCCAAATTTCATACAAATTCTTTCAGCCGTTTCTGCATGATTGAGTAACGATCATTCAAACATACAAACGTAGGATAGTAGGATTGGAGATTTTTTTTGTAAAATCATTCGTGATTCGAAAAAAAACATTTAAAAAGGTGAATGTGTTTTAACAAATTAGACGAAAGTGTTGAATATGAACAGTGAATTAAAAAAAAAACCTATTGTCCTATTTGATTTAGCTAGAGCACGCGGTAAACACTTTTATGTCTTGATTAGTCTTATCTCATACCCATAGTCGTCTAACCATTAAATGTTTTTTACCTCAAACTGTGGTTATTTATTTTTAATTAACACTTAAGGCCCATAGTATCCTCATCTCCCGTTTGTATGCTAAAGCACGACTGCCGCCCGCGCCCGCGCAGTGCATCTCTGAGCCTTTATCTCAAAATGGGGATATTCCTTTGATTAATTTACAGTTGTGCTTCGGCGATTCTGTGGTACCTCTAACTATCTATTTCTCAGTGTATTTTTTTTCCAAATAACGAAGCCGTTTAGTAGGAGTATGGAATAGAAGCCAAAATATTGCGTGTTGGAAAATATTTTTTTACAGAAAAAGTATTAACCATACAAAAAAAGTACTTCGGGCAAAATGATCTATATGAATCTATAGCAAAATAATATATTTTTCAAATCTTCAAGACAAGCCGTTAATGAGCAGTAGGATTCATAAAGTGACCGTGTTACGCTACCAAACGGGACGTAGGCCCTTAAATAAAAAGGAAGTTTCAATGTATAAACAAAAAACAAACAGTAGTAATATATCGTATTAATATTTACAATAATAAGATAGTAAAACATAACGACAGACTCGCTTAATTATTTATATTAGTTACTTGTGTTTCAATGATAATTGTTTTATTATTAAATACAGACGCAGTTTTAAAATTATTAATTTATTTTTATCCTTATCCTAACATAGTTATTATTGCGGTCATATTTTATTTTAATTTAGGTGTATAACGCTTACAAGGTTTCATTTACATAATAACATGTAAAATAGCCTGAATATTTTTGTTACTATGCTTATAAAACCGGCAAAGTCATAAGTGTAATTGAAAAAACAATGTTATTTGAAATAACGAATACAGGTAGTATTAATTTTTAATGTTTGACACGCCATCTTTGTTTCTGTCACATATTTTTTTTTAAATTACGAACCTTCAGAAATATTTTCAGTGAGATACTCGTATAGATCTTACTTGAAATACTGTTATACCTACAACATTTATAATCTCAGATTCAAATTAAGTTACTTCTTTACACGCTTTATATTAGCTTCACTTGTATGTTTGTTTGTTTGTTAGTTTGTTTGTATGCTTGTATGTAACCGACTCCTTTGAGCGCGATTTTGACCCACTTTAAACGGTCAGATTTCATTGAAACTTTGTAAACTTGTCGAGGACCGATGACAATTCAATAATTTAAAAAAAAAATTGAGAAAAAAAAAAGTTTTTGTAGTTAGCAGAACTAAAACATATAAAATAAATAATAGTTCAAAAAACTAAAAAACACGCTTTAAAAACCAAACTAAAAAAGGAGAAAATAATTTAATTCAATTAAAAAGCGTGGGGTGCTTGACATTAATTGATTATAAAAATACCTCAAAAAGCACCCCACGCTTTTTAATTGAATTAAATTATTTTCTCCTTTTTTAGTTTGGTTTTTAAAGCGTGTTTTTTAGTTTTTTAAACTATTATTTATTTTATCAAGCTTTTAATCTGGGTGGTAAGGGAGATCGACGCACAAACTGTAACCATGAATTCAGATCATGAGTCTAGACCGCTTAGCGTACAAAATATTTAGTCGATTAAAAAAAAAATTGTTTCAAAGAAAAATATCTACGCGGTCAAAATGTACCTATGTCACAATGTATTTTTTTTTTATAAACTACTATAATTTCCACTCTGGGCTTCCAGAATCATGAACTGAATCTATAGTAAGAGGTTGTGCATCGGTTTTCCCGCCATCCAGCAGGCTTAGCACGAGAACCGTAGACAAGAGTTTTGTCGTCAGAAGAGTAGACAAAAATTAAATTAATTAAAATAAATTATTTATTTCCTTAGACAACAGTGGTCCATTTTTATGTTAGTGTGTTATTTTAACTAAATACTAATAAACAGAAGAAACAATATTTACAATGGTACACCAGATGTAATTAATCACTCCTGCTTAACCAACACTCGCATGATTCATCATTGGTGAATTAAATTTGTCCACCAACATCTTCAGAATGCCATTAGGGCTTGACCGCATTCTCTCCAAAAGCAACGCGGTTTTTCTCCTCACCATAGCTTGGAAGTCGTGAACGAACGCCTGAACGAACATACCAGAGAAACTCCAAAAAAGCGGCAGCCCCAAAACCATTCTGAAGCTGTTGTTGTTTTGGATTCTCAGGGCGTCCATTGTTTTCCACGTGTAACTGGCCCACAGACTATTGGCAGTTTTTCACAGAGAAATGTTAACGAGCGATTTCTATTCTACAGTAGAGTAGACATAGAGAGCGTCATGCTAAGCCTGCCGTATGTTATTTAAATTATAAAATAAGTATTTTACTTCAAATCTTGAGATCTCACAAGATATTCTCTCCATCTCGACGAACACAAGTCATTTTTATTCAGCAGCGCTCACTTGTTGGGGACATTCCGCACATTAACCGAGTTATATGAAAATTATATTTTTTATTAATTAGCACTTTAAAAGTTGTCAAAAGAAGAATTTATGATGGTTTGTTGAGTACAACATAACATAGCATAATATATCAATGCCTGGTTTCGCCGAAAGTTTGGGCACAGGTTCACCCACATTTCGGCAGTTATGTTCAAGTCCCATGCAATAGGGGGCGAGCTAATTGCTATCAACCGGTCACAAATCCAGACATCGGGCTCATCATCAGCCTACAGCAGTTCACTGCTAGACATAGGCCTATCCAATTGCGCGCCATTTAGTTCGATTCTCGGCAATTTTCATTCAGTTGCTACCAGTCACTCTGGGAAGATCGTCGCTCCACCTAGCCTGAGTGCATCCTACCTAACGTTTGCCGATTCACGGTCTCCACTCCAGGAGGCCTACTCCCTAAGCACGAAGTCCGTCATTTCGGTCGAAGTAACGGGCGTTTCCAACTCCGTCTAACTTACGGACAGAAGATTAGTATGGAGCCCGAGCTAAGAATGAATGACAACACGATTTGACAGCTGTCCCTACTCCCGATATGTTTTTGCCCGTCCAAAAAAGTTAGCTAATTGGCTGTAGGATTCACTTAGAAGTTTCAAACTACTTTCGGACGGGCCCGTATCTTCGTTGAAGGAGTTAGAGAGTAGCCCACAAGAACACGTCTACCCCAACGGTCATCGGTTCTTCGGCTAATGTGACCGGCCCATTGCCACTTCAGCTTGCTAATTCTGACAAATTCCAGATGTAACCGACCTGTGAATCGAACACAGACACAGGACCACATACTCAGTAGTTGCGCCTGCGACCACTACACTAACAAGGCCTTCAGAGTTTGAGTAAAATGTTTTCGTAAAAAAAGAGTACAGCGGGCTTGAGAAGCATTTTTCCCATGAAATAAAATTTTGTAAAGACCTTTGTGTAGTTCACAATAAAAACTGATTTTTTTAAAACTATCCTTGGTCATATATTTTTTATATCTTTTTCAAGAGAAGAACAGTCCTTATTTGTGCGCTAAGTGAATTAATTATAGATGTGTTAACGATGGGAACGAGGGGCTATGTAATAATAACCGCATGGTTCCATCGATCAGGTTAGGCTACGCTTGCCGCGGTTGGTCCGTGGATTGGTGAACATCTTTACATATCAAGACCCCTCCGTGCCTCGGAAAGCACATTAATCCGTTAGTCCCGGCTGTAATTCGTGGATCTTTGACAGCCGTTACGAGTCGACAGAAGCCCGAAAGTCTGACAACTAATCTTACCCAGTAACTGGGTCATCATTATCATTTCAGGACATAGGCCTCCCCCAAAAGAGGGGCTTTGTGATGATCGCCACGCTTGGCAGGCGGGTTGGCGATTGCAGTATGGTGGGTAATACCGTATAACTACTATGTGACCCAGTAACTGGGTATTCAGCTGTATCTAGTTAGACTGGAAACCAACGCCAACATGGTTGGGAAATGGCTAAGCAGATAATGATGAGGATTATCTACAACGAATAAAAATCCATTATTGATTAGGTCATTAATCGTATCTGAATCACATGCACAAACGATCGCCTAATAAACTCACAAAATATTTCTCTGTAGGACTTCAAAATTGTATTCCCGATTAAAATTATTTTTAATGTTTCTAAATGTTTTTAAACATATTTTCAATGTTTCTAAGCTTTTTGTTTTTTTCACTGTTTCTTAACTTTTTTTTCGGAATAAAACCCTCGATCTTTAGCCCGACAAACAATCTCCCAGCAATTGCGCAGATAGAGCCAATTAATGGGATAAAAATGTCAGGATATAAAACTAAAAATTCCTGTAAATATTTCATTTTCATTATTGCCAATAACTCCATACTGACTTGACGACAGTCCTTAAACCTAACGATATTCTATATTAAATATTTTCAACTACCAATAAATACTCAAGAAAATGCCAGTTACGTCGATACTAACAATAAGTCAAGTGTTCTTCTGGGAATAGAACCTTAGACCTCGCGTCATATCGTATCAAAAGCATAAATTCTTTGCAATTTCTTCGTTGCGTGATACGACGGGGCCCACTTTCTACCACGCGTGAAAGGGTTACACTGTACGACCGATTTATTGGAACATCTTTCCGAGTTTTGAACGGATTTTGTTTCTAGTGTTTGAAGGTGCTATTTCGCATGGTTTTTGAAGATACTTAGATGGTTATTTTTTATTTCATCTATACACATCAATATTATAAACGCGAAAGTTTGTAAGTATGGATGGATGGATGTTTGTTACTCTTTCACGCAAAAACTACTGAATGGATTTGGATGAAATTTGGCACACAGATAGATTATAACCTAGATTAACACATAGAATATTTTTTATCCCGGTAGTAAGTTCCCGCAGGATAATTTCCGACATCCACGCGGGTGAAGCCGCGGGCGGAAGCTAGTTATTTATAAAAAGTAACGACGAATTTTTGTGCGTTTGTCTGTTTGTCTGGAAGTATGTTCTGGATTAGCGCAAAAACGGCTGCATGAATATTGATGAAATTTGGCACACTAATAGTTTATAACCTGGATTAAGACAAACGGTACTTTTTATCCGGGTAGTACGTTCCTGTGGAATGTTATATAATTAGTATGCGTTGAACTATTTTAATTATACCAAGCAATAAGAGAGGTAGTGGATGCTGCTGCAATATAAAGCTGGTCAAACATCTAAAAACGCAATATTTATTAAAATTCCTTCATTTAGGTTTTTTTTTCGTAATAAAAACGTTGATTTCATTGGTATTTACTGAAATAACTATACAATGGCTTCTCACTATTTTTTTTTTATTAGCCGTTAACATCTCACTGCTGGGAAAAAACCTCCCTACTCTCTTTCCACCTCTCTCTGTTCAAAGATGACAAGGACCAATCTTTATTAAAGGAGTTCAGCTCATCTCGCCATCTCCGTCTGGGTTTATCATGTTACAGGATTAAAAATATCAGAACGATTCGTTTATTACTATATAGTAATCTAATTAAAGTATGCCACGCTTCACCATTTTCTGTTTATGATCCTGTAATCGGCTGTTCCAGGTTTTATAAGGAAATACCTTCAATAAAAATAGATCAATTATTATTTTGCCATTGTTCTATAAGATTCACCATAACCTACCTATTCTTCCCTGTTCTAGACACATTGCTCTTCAACCAATAAGGAAGAAGCTGGATGTAATTTAATAAATTTTTAAACAAACATTCTGTTTTGTATTTAATTGATTTTTGTAATATTTTTCCTTCCGCCTAAGAGTGGGACAGAATAAAATAATTGTAAATAAAATGCTAAGTTCAGTTATATCGTTGCACGTGATACCTACAAGTAGTTGAAGTAAAAATATAATATATTATAGTTTTATAAAAATGTGGATTAATCAAAATTCTGATGTCTTATTCGAGGTAGGTAAATTAAAATATTTATCTTATTGTTTTTTTTTTCTAAAACGAATAAAACAGCTAGATCTTGTTGCGTTTCATGTTTTTCTCTTGTTGACAAGCTTGAAAACTTGCGTAATTTAAAATTAAGCTTTATAAATTAGGTATTTATTATTTACTAGTGATCGCCCAGTGGTCGAAATTTTAGACTCAATGTATTTCCAATGCAATGTTAAATAAAAATATTAGATTTTTGCACTCCTTGCCTATACAAACTTCAACTGTACCAAATTACATCCTCCACTCCTGCACGTAATTTACATAAAAAGGGATAGAAAGTTAATGCTTCACGTAATTAATATACCTATAGATTATTGCATAACACTAACAAAATAATTAAACAACAATAATTCCACAATAATAACGTTAATATTTCTACAATTCCACCCGACAATACAGCTCATAAGGTCGCGTAACATAGATTTTATTACAATATTGTACGTATCAGTTTCCATGGCCGGCACTGTACGGTTGCGTGTCCAAAGTCGTTTCTTTGCAATCGTAGAAACGAAGGGTTTTCAATAAATATACAGGCGAACGTATAAAATATATACCTTTGAGATTAGTTTGAGATTAAACAATTCTAACATGACAACCGCTATTGATAAAACTTTTGCTGTTTTGATAACGAAATGTAGGTTTCTAATGAAGGAAATTAGTTTGGCGAAGTATTGTAGGATTTTCGAGGAAAATGGAAGCTCCCGAATGATTATAAATATCTACCAAAGTAGGTATGTGTAATTATCTGGAGTATTTATAAAAAAAAAAAAACGATTTAATTATTCAGGGTTTTTTCTGGCACTATGGATTGTTGGTTTTAGTTGAAGTTTCATGGCTGTGTTTGAAAAAAGCATAATTTTAGTTCCTGCCAGCTTTACTAGGCGGCCCGTGTGGAGGTTCAAAATGATCTCACGTGGACGTATCACGGGCATAAAAGTAACTTATGTGTTAATCCAGCACCCTAATTGCGTAACTCACGATTCATCATAATTTGTTTCGTTTTGAAACAGATGGCTAAACCATTGCTTCATGTGTTGGAAAAATGTGTCTGCTCAACAAAGTAAATAACGCAATGAATATTGTTGAACTATCAAAACGAAACAGATTATGATTAATCGTGAGTTACGCAATTAGGGGGCAGGTTATAAACTATCTGTTTGCCAAATCAAACACACAAACTTTCACATTTATAATATAAGTAAGGCATTTTAATATAATATAAGCATATATAATATATTATATATTTTATTATAAGCACAGCGATGCGGAAGAATACTTCGACGCCTGAATGTCCTTTTGTTTTTGTATTTATTCTGTATATCGTAGTATAAAATTAGATATTAACTATTTAATAATAACTTACAGAAGTAAGGCATTACTTCTATAATAGTAGGTTAACACATAATTTTTATATTTTTTATATAATACTACAATATTACTTCTTATTCAAGATCTTAATGTAAAAGTAAATTTAACAATGTTCTTTTTCCAAAATTGAAGTCATTCAAACCATTCAACGTTGTTTTGTGTCAATGTCAAAAAGAACCAACTGATTACAAAGCTTATTATCATGTCAAGTACTAGCGGTGTATGTAGCATAGACAAACGAGCCTGTCAAGCTTCAATCAAACCGCCTAGCCTTTTTACAACTTTGTGGGGTCGGCTTCCAGTCTAACCTGATGCAGCACCAGTATTTTACATGGAGCGACTGCCTATCTGACCTCCACAACTCAGTACCTGGGTAATGCGATACCCCTTGGTAACGACGTAAAACATATTATTTTGGCATGTTGGTAACGCGGGTTACCCGCTGTGTTCCCGCTACAGTTCAGTTGCAATTCGTTTTAAGTTTAGTTTCCATTTTGCTTATAAAATAGTAGAATGACTTTTTATGTAACTATCGAACGGCGATCGAAATCGAACTGTTGTGGAAACACAGTTTAACGTGTAACGTTGCAAATTAGTAGAATCGGCCCCCAGTTTACCAAGCAATAGGTACCGAATGCAATCAACCACACGAGCTGGTTAAGGCATGTGCTAAATAATATTAAGTCTCTATAATTTCACCTTATCTAAACTATGGGGAACGTAATTTCTTTGCAACGGCAAAATTATAGGACGCGGCGCGTGAAACTTAACACCAACATAGAGAGTATATAAGTTATGTATTTGTATTTACTAGTCGTGGTATTTCCGTAGTTTTGCATGGATGTTTCATACTATGTATTAGTTAATGGGGCTTATTTATTAAAGAGGTAGAAAGGATTTAAGTGGGGAAGGTTTTTGAAGCCAAAACAGTGGTTTTGTGGTTTCTGTTGCGTCGTAGGGAGAAAAATGTTCATTTGTTTTTATTGCAGTTTAAAAAATGTAGTTTGGTATTGAAAACCACAGAGTAGAGAATAAATGCAGTTGTAATCTTATTCCTACTAATAATATTATTTTCTGAAAGTTTGTAGGTATATTTGCATGTTTGTTACTTTTGACGAAAAAACGACGAATGATTTCCGACCTCCACTGGGTGAAATTGTTGGCTTAAAGCTAGTTATAAATAAAAATTAAACTAATCGAATTAAAATTATTAAATTCGGTTTGTATAGAAAATGGGTGGTATAACACTAGAGAAAGACATACATCGTAGTATTTATTATTATCTAGTAGCAAAAAGTAGTTTCTCAGACGCTAGAAAATAGGACACCATAATGGCAATATTTCATGGAATTCATGGTTTCAGTTAGCGCGCTAATATGGAGAATATTGGCGCGCTAACTGAAACCATGAATTCAGCACGTGACTCTAGACTAGCATAGAAATTTTTCATCGGTGTATAACACACACACTACACTACACTTCACTACACTTCACTACACTACACTTCACTACACTACACTTTGACATACTTTTTTTTTTTTGACATATCATTACTGTAGAAATGTCACTAATGATATTAATCTGTTTTTTGTTTCTTCTTTTCTTTTTTTTTTGGAATTCTAATGATTTGACATTTATATTTACTTATTCAGTACCTATCAATAGAATTTCTGTATAATTTTGGAAATGAATATTATTTGCATGCCCATGAGACGGTAGAATATGGAGGACTACTTTTTTAAGAAAACATCTATGTACCAATTACCCATGTTTACAAAAATAAATGATTTGATTTGATTTGATTTGTCAATCGATGTCTCTGAATACCCGAGTAAGATGAACTGAACCATTAACCACTCTATTATACTTGAATGTTTTTAATGCCAGAAGATTTACTGGGTCTTTTATTAAACAGTAATGAAACCTATTTACCTATAGCTAACTAGTATGACCTACTTTACCTTACCTATGGTATAACTTTCTCGTCTATTGATATGAAAGTTAACAACAAAATCTAAGTATCGAATAATTTTTCATAATCTGAACCAAGCTAAGTATATGATAGATAGATAGAATGCTTTTTTATAATATAAGTACACCATAAAAATTACAGATCTAAATAAATAAATAAATAAAATGAAAATTATTTATTTCAGACGATACAGTCCATAGATTGTTAGTAATTAGTTAATAACAATGTGTGCCTTTTAGCTATGTTAGTAATGTTAGTAGATAACTCTGCGTTTCTTTACCGTACTAAACCTAAAGCCACCTCCACCAGGTGCCTCTGGATGAGGCAGTCTGGTCTCGCAACAATCATTTTCAGGATGCCATTCCGACTGTTACGTAGACGTTGTAGTAAGGATGCTGCTTTTTTTCGCATAATGGCATGAAAGCCATCCGTATGTGCTTCCGCAAACATGCAACAACAACAACAGCACAACATAAACGCAACATAAATAAAGAAATTTTACATTTCAAGTCTTACCGCTAAAAGCGTTAGTATACAGAAACCTTTGGATGGATTAAATTGAGAAGGAGAGACATTAGTGCATTAGGAAATTTAATTAGGCTACTGAACTATTAGACATCGAAATAAGCATAGATTCTCTAATCATTCTCATCTTTCAATCTCGCTTTTTTTAAACAAGTCACTCAGTCAGGCCCTTGCCCTTATTCTCCCGATTTAACCCTAGAATATTCACTCAGTTAGGCCCTCACTCTCCCGAGTTAATTCTAGAATATTCACTCGGTCAGGCTCTCACTCTCCCTAGTTAACCCTAGAATATTCATTCAGTCAGGTCCTCACTCTCCCGAGTTAACCCTAGAACATTCACTCAGTCAGGCCCTCACTCTCCCGAGTTAACCCTAGAACATTCACTCAGTCAGGCCCTCACTCTCCCGAGTTAACCCTAGAATATTCACTCAGTCAGGCCCTCACTCTCCCGACTCAGCCCTAAAATAACACTGGTACAAATTGTTACAGATATTTATGCACAAAAACGCAATGCAGATGCACGCAAGAGAACTTCAGCGAGGCCTTGGCGGGGAAGTGAAGCCGCATCAGTGCCAACAGTGCCTAAAATCGTTCAGCTCCAATCATCAGCTGGTGCAGCATATCAGGGTTCATACAGGAGAAAAGCCTTATAAGTGCTCCTATTGTGATCGACGGTTCAAGCAGTTGAGTCATGTCCAACAGCATACGCGGCTGCATACAGGTTAGTGGTCGATGAAAATGTTGTTAAAAATATCTGGGGACACAAAGTTGAGCAACATGTTTTTTTTGTTTTTGGAGACATATGTTGCAGTGTTGCGTATTTCTGGTAAACAAAAGTTGTTAACATTGTTGACAACATTCGATTTTGTGTAAAACAATTTTGCGCAACTGTTTTTCAACTTTGTTTTTTAATAAATTAGGGACTTTAAGGTAAAAATGTTTTGAAGATCCAGTATTCAGACTTACGTTAATTAATTTGTTATCTGTATAGTCAGTTGCAGTTCTAAATATGGACAGAATACCCTAAAATGGATATAGGTAACTCTTACGTCAACTATAGGTATAGACAATCACACTGGTAGTTATAAACAAAAACCAAATAAGACACGTATACTATGACACTATATAAATTAAATACCAGAGGTCGTATATGCAGTTATTCTAAACAAGAATAATTCTCAAAAGGATATAGGTATATAGAAAAACGTAGTCGGTACCTAAGTATACTTATATGACATTAGCTGAATTTTAAAACAAATATAATTCTTCTGTCATTTATTGTTGCTCTAAATACGCCACAAAGCATTTTAACATTAATTACTTACTGACCTACTACATTTAGAAACAATAAAAGACAAATACTTACACACTTCCTTATTTTTTATTCTAAAACCAGTAATCATCCACAAATTTAACTATAGGAAAAAATATAAAAACAGCAAGATCAGTCTATTGTATTCCCACTGCTGGGACACAGGCCTCCTCTCTGTGAGAGGATAAAAATAGCAAAGATTTAAAATACAAAAACATATAATTTACTTACCTTTATTAATACTTCTTATACACCTCTAGCCATTACTCATACGACTTCCAACGAAATGTGAATTAAAAAACACAAATATCAAACAAAACATTACAAAAAACATGTTTGAAAAATGGTCTATGGTCATCTCTATTTTACAGAAGGAAGTTACACATATAAGGCAACACCTCTAATATTTGTACTGGGGAAATCACTAAACGAAGATTGTGATCAATTCATATTTTACCTGGTCATCATAATTAGGCATTGTTTTCAACTATTAAAGCCCCATGTTCCTCTACTACACGCATTATAATATATGCAATGCGAACGTCACAAAAATAACAATAGACAAACGAATTCTAAACAGAACAACCTCGAAAAATCCAACATGTCTACTTCTATTCCAAATTTAAAAGCAACACGCTAGCGCGTCACGAAAAAATAGAACGTTATAATTAAAATAGGCTCCCCACTATTGGCCAGTGTTTCTAAGAAAAAAATTTGTACCACCGTATACGTGAAAAGCGGTAAAAAAAAATCTCCAATGGCTAGCGGCGAGCGGCGCCGCCGACCAATGGGTGGGGCGTGTTGCAAGCCAAGTACGGTTCACGTGGCCCACATAGAAAAAAAATTACGTGTTTTTCCACGTTCACTCCAGCCAATGAGCGTCGTCCATCCATTTGTATCTGCATTATAATTCAATCACAATGTTTTTGTTAAGATTTTTATTGTTTCGTTTAGCAAGGCAATTAGTTGGAAGTATACGTTGATTTTGTTTTAATAAGTGAGTAGTTGGAAACGTGTCTTAAGTAAAAAAACGATGCTAAAATAAATTAAGGTTCGGTTGTCTGTCATGTTTTTCTGATTAATGGTGTTTATTTTAATGTTTTGCGGTGATTTATGTATGTTTAGTAAATTGATTCTTTAAGATATGACGTAAATTGAACACGTCTTTATGTTTTGTTAATAGCTACTATAAGTATTTGTCGTCATATTTTTCCATTTTATGAAACCTTTTTCGTGTCCATTTTCCCCTTTTAAAGACTTGTCCCGAACAATAGTCTCATAAAGTCATAACTTATCATTAGAAAAAATACGATAGACAAAGGTCATCAATCTATTCACCTTATGCCAATTTATCTGAGGTCGACCAACATGTATTTTGCTCCCATACCTAGAGAGGTATTCCCAGATAATGACTAATAGATAAAAGTTGGGTCGGACTTGTGGCAAAGCAATGACAACCGCAAACGTCAATCGACTAGGTTAAGCTACCCTTGCCGCAGTTGGTCCGTGGATGGGTAACCATTTTTACATACCAAGACGCCTTCGAAAAGCACGTTAAGCCTTTGATCCCGGCTGTTATTTGTCAATCTTTCACGGTGGTTACGGGTCGTCAGAAGCCCGAACGTCTGACAACCAGTCTTGCCAAGGGGAATCGTATTATCCAGTAACTGATTGTGGAGGTCAGATAGACAGTCGCTCCATGTAGGTAAAATACTAGCTTTCAGATGCATTCAGTTAGACTGGAAGCCGGCCCCAACATACCAAGGATAGGCAGATGATAATGAGAGAGGTAAGTCATCTCGGCAGTCAGTTCCTTTCATCTTTCATACATTTTTCTACATCTAAGTTTATCTTAACATCCGATTACTCTTTGGGAGAAAGTAAACAGTGTCTATTAAAAACACTTTAGAGAAACAAACAGAGGTTTCAATCACTGACTAAAAACTCAACATGGCTGTCCATAATTATTAAAGCATTTATTACAAGCCCTTTGGTTGCAGGTTGCCAGTAGTTAATGACTTTTTTATAATAGCAATATCTACAGATCGTGTTGACAGTTTGGGTGCGTTTTTATTATTAACTAGCTGACCCGTGCCCACTTCGTTGGGCGGTTAACATTTTTATATCACTCAATAGATTACGAGACGGTCGCGGTTCCATACCTATGTCGTATTATCTCTTTAACCATTCGTCCAAATTATATGCAGTACAAGGGAAAAGTCTTTTGTTTTAAACACTTTAGACGATAAATTTACTTATTTTGATTAGAATTCATAATTGTTGATAATATGACCAATAAACATGACCTTACGATTTAAATTATTTTTAATATAAAAAACTACTTTTTGTGACTTCAATATAAAAGTTAGACATATGCTGTCGTTGACTTTTTTGTAGGCATTATTAAGTTCTACAACTTTTCTTTAAAACTCAATCATATAGCTCTCATCGTTAAGGCAGCGTTCGTAAGAAACGTTTTCGTTCGAGCGTTTTTTCTCCGACTTACTTTGCAAATCCGACAACCATGATTTTTCGAGTTAATATATAGCCTATAATACTCACAAATAACGTGGCCTTCTATTGGTAAAAGAATTTTCGAAATCGGTTCAGTAGATCCAGAGATTACCCCCTACAACCTCACAAACTCACAAACTTTACCTCTTTATAATATTAAGTATAGATTTATTGACTGTGTGAAGGAGTATGGTAGTTGTAGGCAACAATGTCATCCGCTCATCTCGCCGCTGGACGACCGACATTTTGTGTTCCAGCCTTACTCCACCTGTCATCACTGCGCCTTACCAGGTGTCCTGCTGCGGCGCACGTGAGGGAGAGGCAGTATATGCGCCCTCATGGCCGTAGCCGCCACGGGCGACGCCCTGGGCGTCGGGAATCCCAGGCTTATTCCCGGCCACCGTAGGCGCGGGCTTGCGGACGGCGAGTAATGGGTAGCTCGCTGTCCGGTAACGACCAAGCCCGGGTCGACGGCGCGTTGTGTTCCACGCGCGCCTCAAAGAGATGTCAGCACCAACTGGTGGGGTCCGCAAGGGCCGATGCCTGCCAGGGGTGCGGGTTGCTCGAAAGAGATACCGCGGCCCCTGGCACACAGGCAACTGAGGGAACACGGGTGGGTTTTAGTCAGTAAAAGTCTGACACGCCCACCTGCTCCACCCAGAGCGGGAGAAGTTATTTGATGATTTTCCACCCAAAAAGAAAAAAGAAAAATATACCTATTGTAGTTGTACTGTTACTTAATCACTTATACAGAAAGAGAACATCTGTCACTTAATTTAATAAAGACAAATTTTGTGTGAAAAATATTCCCAAAAATAAAATGTTCCCTCGAGTGGAATCACCATAAAACCCCATGCATATTAACACAACTACTTATCTTGTCTAGGTGTCCAACACCATATTCCAACGTCTAATTACAGGCAACAAAACCGAACACCTTTTTCAGCCTTTCAGACAATACAACATGCAATGAAATTTTCCCACATCGATAAAGGCCTATAAAATTCCACATAATAACCTACATAACCTTTCAAAACAGCCTATGGGGATAGTCAAGTTGTACTTAATGATTGGCTGTCAGTATTCGATGTGAAAGTACACATCAGTTTCAGTGTCGTCGTATAATAATACGTCTTGGTTCCTCGTATGGGGTTTATTTTAAACGGGGCGTCGCGCGAGACCTTGTCTGCGTATGTTTTGTGTTTTTCTCAATTTTTTTATAAAAATAACTAGTTTGAAAAGTAGACTAAGTCATTATCCAGAGCCTAGGTTACGTATCTGTCAATTTATATCACGATTCCCGGTCACTGAGACCAGTGGTAAGCGGTGACATTTTTTCTTCACCACTGCTCTCAAAACTGTGAAGGAAAATATCGTGAGGAAACCGGAATGTTCTAGAACTAAAAATTCGAAGACATGTGACATCTACCAACCCGCACTGGGCCTGCGTGGTTGGTTACGGCCCTCTCCCTCCCACGGAAAGGAAGTCTCGGTTCCAGTGGGTACGTTATAGACTTCGTATGCATGCTATGGTTATTTTAAATAGACATTAACCTAGATTTACAACAAAAAAAAACGCCTTAATTACTACGTATCTATAATAAATATAACGATCGGTTTAATGGTTTAGGCATGAAAACGTAACACACAGACCAACAGAGCTGCTTTTCCATTAATAATTTAAGTAAGAAATATCTGGATGACTGAGCTCTGCTCGGCATTTTTTTTTCGTTTTCTAAAAATGAAACCTAGCTAGATCGATTTATCGCCCCCGAAACCCCCTGCATACTAAATTTCGTGAAAATCGTTTGAGCCGTGTGTGTTTTATCTGTTAATTACTACGACAATGTTCCTTCTTATAGATAGCTGGTACGCCTACTGTAAAACCGGCAAATTTCACACTACTGTGCTACTAACAAAAATAGCGTTGGCAGTCATAGAAATGGACAGATTTGTTTTTACTTTGTTCCTTCGATACACAGACAACTCAATTAAGAAAACACTACGACCCTCTTGTACTAAAAAGTATCTGACAAAAAGTTTTTAAGTATACACTGCCTTATATTCCTTTTATACATTCCAAATAGGCCGAAAAACTCCTCGATCGCCCTCTTCAATTATTTTCAAGATTTAACATGACAATGGAACAAAAAACTTGGACACGAGTTGAAGTTTAGACAAAAAGTCTTCCATTTTGTTGGAAAATGCTCAATGGAGAAGTTTTTCTTGTTTGTGTATATGTTATTTGTTTGAATAAGTGGGGGAAGTGTGTTTATTGAGCGCTTTGCAGTGTGTTCAATGGTGACAATGGCCGAAAATGTCTTTCAGTTTTATAAATTAGAAGTCAACACCTTTAATATACGTCTTATATTAAAATCATCTAGTTTCCTTCTCAGAATCTTGGCTGTCATTAAAGAAATAACTTTTAATTCAACACATCGTCATTCTGTTGTCCCTATTCCAATTTACGTGGGGTCGGCGTAACATGACTTTTTCTCCATACTTCTCTATTACTCGTCATCTTGGTAGTCACATCCTTTCTAGCCATATCATCTTAGACACAGTCTATCCATCTAAGCTTTTCATTCAATTGACCAATGTTCGGACAGCGTTCGGGAAGCTTCGCAATATCTTCTCGTCCTACATACCGCAGTGTCTCAAGACAAAAAGTCTTTGACCAGTGTGTGTTGCCAGTGATGACATATATAGATCCGAAATGTGGTCGCTCACAATGGGCCTCATAAGAAGGCTTAAAGTCATGAAGGAGAGGGTTAAGCTTGGAGTTTCCCTACGTGATCGAATCAGGAATGAAGATATCCGTAGGAGAACCAAGATAACCGACATAGCCCGAAGAATTGCCAAACTTAAGTGTAGTGGGCAGGGCACATTGCTCTCAGAACAGATGGCCGATGGGGCCGAAAGGTTCTGGAGTGGCGACCGCGTACCGGTAGGCGTAAAGTTATAAGACTTCCCACAAGGTGGACCGATGACCTTGTGAGGGCCGCAGGAGTCCGCTTGGATGCGGGAAGCACAGAAACGGTCGAAGTGGCAGAGCTTGGGGGAGGCCTATGTCCAGCAGTGGACGATCAATATCATAATTAACTACCTAGCCTTTTTCCGACATGTTGTGGTACACTTTAAGCCCAACCAGATGCATAGAAATACCAGTATTTCACATAGAGCGACTGCCTATCTGACCTCCTCAACCAATTTACAGAGTATCAAGAGGATAACCCGTGGTAAGACTAGTTGACAGACTTTAGGGCTTCTGATGACACCTAACGACGAATTGACCAATGTATTAACATTTATTTCGTCAATATAATTACGTAACTGTTTATCTGAGGTTAACTGTCTGCCGACTAGCACCTAACTCAATAATACAGATCCCTGTCATTACTTTATAAACTGTCACAAGTTTCACAAAGAAAATTACCAAAATTTAAAACAGAAGGATGAAAAAAAATATAACAGGTGTACGCAAAACTCGAGCAATCTTCTTCCGGTCGCTCCTGAAACTCAATATTAAATTGAAACTTGAAGTTTCCGTGAAAAATTCACTAAAAGAACAAAGACTTCTGTCCAATGTTCTTGAAACTCTGTAGAGAAATATTCGAATAATTTCTCTAGAACCTTTCCTCCTTTTAAACACAAAAGTTTTTATTAGTGACTTTTTATTGAGATTTTTCCTAAAGACATTTTTTTATGTAGACTTAACGTTGTATTTATTCGTTATAAAGCGTGATGTGTATCCGAATGTCTACTCTATCTTTAGATTTTCTTTGGAAATTGTTAATATACAGATACATGTATGAACGTAAACGACCCAAAATGAGTAAATAAGGGTCGTAGCAAGTATGGTTCTCTATAGTTTCCTACGCCTATGGGAAGAATTCGTGAGTTTATAAATGTGTATGTATGTGATTCGTAGATTCCAATTAACAAAAAAAAAACTACTGTTAAAGTTCTACCATTATACCTAAATAGTTTCCAATCAATACTTCAAACGGACAAAAGAAAATTACTAAAATTAAGATCTCTAAAATCGTAACTAAAAATATAATTGCCTCTGTCAATTTCTCTAACATTAAAATCTTTAAAGCTTCAATAACTATTGAGCTTTCCAAATTCTTTCCAGAATGTCTCATCATTCTAAATCCAGCGAATTCAAGCTGCTTTATATCCCATCCGTCACTGTTAGCCCTTTGTATATCTATTATACCAACTACATGCTAATCCAGATTGTATGTTGATATGATTGTACGTATGTAGCTCAGTACCTTAGCAATCAGCTGAATTTGAGCAAGTATATGTAGGTATAACTAACTTTGAGTTAAGACCTTTTTAGAGAGATTCTTTACATAGTAAGTTATGATCTTAATGAGGTGAAAGACGAATTAGCTTTAGATTATGATGATCGAATATCTAATAGAGTGTTTGTAACATAATTACAGAAAGATTTTATACATGTTCTGTTCTTATATGCGTAAATTGTCTACTTGTTACAATTGAACTAAATAGTGGGTGTATAACATCCTCTTTTTCAACGTTTTTTTCCCTACAAAAATCATCAGCATAAATCGAAAACTCTTTATCGATATTACCGTCATTTTCGGAGGTTGAATGACCTACGCCAACATAAACATCATTGCCTTTTACGGTTTCACGCCCTGTGCAAATTATTGGCGCTATGTACTTATATACAGGGGGTGAAGGGGTGATCTCGTGTGTTCGCGGGTGGGGCGAGGGGGGCAGAGGGATAGTGGAAATCAATAGAATCATTGCGCCATGGTACACAGACGATGATTCTACCGAATCCGCGACTGAAACTGCGGCGCTATTGCGGAGATAAAAATCGTGCATGAATTAATAATTTTCGGGACAAAGGACTATTGTAATTAACTGATGATGATTTGATAAAGGGTTTCAATGATCTGGAAAATTTAATTATGCACAAATGTAATAAGGTTCTCATTATAAAACTATTTGAAGTGGTCAAAGAACTGTAACAATAGTGCTACTACATTAATATATAGTTTTGATTGACGTTACACGCGGATGCAAAATTATGGTTTTAAAATATTGATCACATAAAGATATTACAAACATCAATAGATTATGCAGAGATTATAAGAATTATGTACACTCTGAAATATGACTATACATTACATCTCAATACTCATTCACAGACATAGTTATTAAAAATAATTAGCAGATAACCGTATTATGTTTAAATCCACTGTCTTTTAATCTTCTTATTTATTTATTTATTTAACCATTTATGCACACACATATAAACAGACAAGAAGAAAGGAACAGAAAAATACGTACAAAGGTAATGCTTATTTCTACAGAAATCTCTTCCAGCACACCTGCGATAGGAGAGAAGATAACAGAGATGTAGACAACGCGTGTAATAACAATAGATGGAAAATCATAAAATTACAAATTAAACTCTAATTTAAAAATATACATACACACATAATATGAGAATATACATACATACTAATATACATACATACTTCTAAAATAAATATCACTAAAATATATATAATTATAAGTATAAGTGTGTAGTTATAAGTGTAAGTTTTATAAGTATTCTAGTTTGTTTCTTCTTTGCACTATCGTTTCTAGCATATACCATCCCATTGCTAGGCTAAAGCTTCTTCCCTGTTGCTAAAGATTTCATCCCACAATTGCTTCGCACTATATAAAGTTTTGGATCTCCTCCACCATCTCACCTTTAACCTTCTTCTGAGACCCAACTTGGCTCAAAGACGTTACTGCTCGCATAAGCACAAAGATCTATAGCATAGGTACGCTTTACATGTTTGTCGTCCCACGCAAGTTCTAAGAACCAATAGGCACTGCAGGCTGTGGAATAGCCTCCTCTAGTGTGACCAAATCGATATCTGTGTACGTACTAATACCTCACATACTTTAGTGTATACACTGTTCTACTTATTTGGCTTACTTCGTAGTAGTAAGTGCGACTGGTAAGCTGTGGATTCCTTGGTTTGATCCCCGGGTTGGGTAGAGCTATCGTTATATTCAGAAAAATTCTCAGTATTAGGTAGGTAGACATTGATTGGTCTGAATTTGTACCTGTTTATTGGAAGCTTGTCCTCCGCTACATGTGACTTAAAAAGTTTTAATAAACAGTCGTAGTTGGATAGATATAGACTATCATTCATAGATCTTTGACAGTCATTACGGTCGTTAGAAGCCCGAAAGTCTGACAACCAGTCTTATCAAGAAGTATAGTGTTACCCAGTAACTGGGTTGTGGTGGTCAGAAAGGCAGTCGATCCATGTAAAACACTGGTATTCAGCAGCCTCCAGATAGACTGGAACCCGCCCCAACAAAGTTGAGAACACATGATGATATAGCTTTAATTGCTTCTTTCATTGTTTTTTTCTATAATTAATTTTTGATTGTTGCTAAGCTAAAGTGACCAGGTTATTGTTAAATCTCGTCTGGATATACTCAAAAACGATGCTTGCAAATATAGCAGAGATTAGAAGAATAATCCAGATCCATTCTCAATATATAGCCACGTTATTTTTGAATGTGTCTTACGTTATATATTTCACATAATTTTCAAATCAATTTCCTTTTATGGCTAACACACAGTTGAAAGCTGTTTTATTATCTTGCAATAAAACCTTGAAGGTAGTATAAAATCTTCACATCTGGCATATAACTGCCAACATTCATTAAAAATTGCATTTGATTGTAATTAGATAAGATTTGCTTTCTCTTAGACGCCAGGAACTGTTTTTTAATGTCGTTGGTAAGATCTGGTTTGGTCAGAAAGTTATTTTGTTTACCTGTCGGTATACTGAAAGCTGACTGAGCTGTGTATGTAGGTCAAAAAGAGTATAAGAGGCGACTGTTCTCCTGTCTATTATCAAAATAGATAGGATAATCTATTTTATGGTAAAAAAAATTGTGTAAGTGTAAGATGTCGGAAAACATATTATGGAGCTCAAATGGAGTTCGGCAGGATACCTGGCAAGGTGGCAGTGATGTTAGGTGGACTAAGGCTTTGACAAAGTGGCGTCCATGGACGGAAGACGAGATGCCGGTCGTCCTACGGCAAGATGGGCGGATGACATTGTGGCCATCGTGGGCAAAACCTGGATGTGGCTGGCACAAGACCGTGGGAATCGGCACAAGATCGCCTTCCGGAAAAACACTACAAAGTGAAAAATAACTTTACAAGATCACCGACTTCCGAAATTAAAGTAATTTTTCACTTTGTAGTGTTTTTCTGGAAGTCGATTGTTTTTTTTTTTGGAAAAGTTTTTACTTTTCACTTTTTAGTTATAGTACCTACCCCATACCAATTCGGAATTTCAACATCCTCGGGGTCAAAATAATGCATATTTATGCGATAGCAGCAATCGCGGTTGATTTGCTGTTATTTTTTTAAGAGTTTCGTTGTCTGTCTCCGAAACGCATCATCAGATCTATATGAAAATTAAATGGGACTATTTCGAAATAAACTCCTTTCGAATAAAAAAATAATTTTGCAAATCCGTGTATAATGACGAAGTTATACCCGAAAATACAGTGAAAAAAAAAGTATGGAATTCACAACCTCGTCCTTTTTGGAGTCGTTTAAAAAGAGAGGTCTACGCTTAGCAGTGACGGAAGTTGGGACGTAGATTATGATGAAGATGTGTGAACGATAACGAGGCAGAAGGAGTATGGATCGTAGCAGATGACGTTATTTTTTTTTTTAAACCTTGCCCCACACTAGGAATTTCTCCTGTATTGTGGGTGCGTTTACAAACATTTAAACTCACGTACACAAACATTTAAACTCACGTACACAAACAGCCAGACCCGGAACAATTACTTGTAGGTCATACAAATATTTGTTCCGTACGGGAATCGAATCCGCGACACGCAGCGCAGCAGTCAATCGCTTAACCACTGCGCCAACCGTGCCGTCGTTATATAGTTTCTGCCTGTTCCCAGTGGAAGAAGGCGTTAGTTTATGTATGTATGTATGTCAATAGTGTATCTCTTATGGCCAAGTTTATACAGGTTGTAACAGAAACCATATTGCTATCCTTAAGCACTGCTGGTATAGAATCACTGTACATAGTTTCAGTTCAAAATAAAAATACTCTAAGAATTGATACCAAATTGTCGGCTTCTTATTATGTTTCTTCAATTCAAATCATAATAAACGTGTCACCGCACTACGTAGGTCAATAACTTTCCACGTTACTTGCCAATATCACGATAAATCTCTTCCGAGTAATGTGTTTATTTCAATTTGAAAAGTTCGGTTTCTGGTATCAATGTATTAAAAATTCTCGTAACTTCCGAACATGTAGAGGTAGTATTTATAAAACCCTTCCAATATCGTTTGATATCATCCAAAGAAGCCGTGCCCTTGGTATGTATATACCCCTTCCGTTACACTTTGTATACCTACACACTTACAATTGATTGATAAGTTTAAAAGAATGTGTTCCTAGTCTGAATACGAAAAACAGAAACAGTAAATGAGATTGCCGCACAGTGTTACATAACACACTTTACATGGACAAAATTTAATTTTTACTTTTTCCTTTACCTACGAAGGCATTGTGCAATATAATGCAAAATATTAAAATGAAGATAGACATACGTTTCGGTCGAAATAATCTCCACAGTAAAACCGCAGTGTTGTGGCTTCCGTAGCGCACAAATGCATTTCCTTTAAATTAAACTAATGTGATACAGGGCTAAATAAATGATAATTTGGACCCTGTCTTGCCAAATGTGGTAGCTGATTTTGACTTGTGTGCAATAAATTGTTTTATGTTTGAATATTGATAATGCAATAGAGCATTAATAGTACAAAGACCGATAATAGCGTAGGTTATCTATCCATATGATTTAAACTGAAATGCTTTTCGTTCACCACTTGAAATGGTTGAGTCGTTTTTAAAAAAAAAATTGTCCCTAATATACTTTTGGTATGGTTTGTGGTTTGTTTGTCCCTACTGTTTTTATGGAAAGAAAAATTGAAATACTTCTCCGAAAATGTCCTAATCCGAGAAAAAACTGAACATCTGTTTTTTCTGTGGGAATTTAAATTTAAAAGTATGTGACAATGTTAAAGATTTTTGTGATATTTGACGTCGAAATGGTAATAAATCTTCTTATTTCTTGTTATAATTAAATGTAGTACTAGACTGATTACCTGTGATATTAAAAACTAGTCGCTTCATGTTCAACCAAAAAATAATCAGCTGTAAGTTCATTTTATCTTTGAAAATACTTTAAGTAGGTACATTTACTTATAATTTTCAATCTTTAACAACCATAATAATTTGCCACGATGATGTCTGATTCAATAAATAGCCAATATGATCAGCATTGAAAGCAAATACGTCGATCAGAATTCATTGACGATCCTTCAAAGTGTTTCTATAATTCGTCTGAAGCACGTGATTGTAATATCTTACGTCCTTTGGATGCGTTTAATTACGTGTATGAACTAAAAATATAATTTACCATTACGTAAGAAACATAAAAGGGGCTTTTGGTTAAATAATAACCGCCGCATGGGTCGATCGCAGGTTAAGCCGCGCTTGGTGCGGTCCGTTCGTGGATGGGAGACCATCCATTACTGTATATAGAGATACTTGCGTACCTCGGAAAGCATGTGAAACCGTTGGCTGTCATTTGTAGATTCTTGAAAGTCGTAACAGGCCCTAAAAAGAATAAAAGTCGGACAGCCAGTCTTACGAATCGGTATCGTATTACCCAGTAACTTGGTCGTGGAGGTGGAGCGACTGCCTATCTAGGGAGTTGCTCCATGTAAAGCGCTGGTATTCAGCTGCATCCGGTAAGACTAGAAACCAACCCCGACATAGTTACTTCGGGAAAATGCAAGGCAGATGATGATGAAATAACATCAAAAGATACTTTAATTCTGACGTAAATGTCCGCCATTTTCTCGCATAGTTGTCTTAAAATCTTACACCATTGGTACCCTAAAAATAACCTCAAGAAAGAAGGGGATGATGAACCTGGGACCTCTGGGAATAACCGTTAATTCAACCACGTAATCCATCTTATCATTTTTGGTAAAAATATTAATGGAAAAATTTGTCCATGTAAAAGAAATCCTCGTCCCACTGGGGATAAAGGGTGGTTTATATAATGTGGTATTTTAGTGTTCAATTATAATGTATTATAAATATTTTAGGGTATCTTTTTGGCTTTTGGCAGAGTGCCATCTTGTGTTTGGATGATAAGTTTGCTTTGATTTATTTTGAGAGAATCATCAGTTTATTTTATACAAAAAATCACAAATGAATACAAAATGAAATAACTGCAATCTAGATAGCCTCATTTGAAAAAAGATCGTAATTGTTCTTCAATTCTGGTAAACAGGCAGAGGGAAATTAAAAAGCCTATTTAAAGGTTGGTACAATTTTTACCAGTACCAATGAATGAAGAGTGTACATGAAACCAAACATATTTAGTAACAACTTACCTGTCTTCACCTGTAAGTATCTACATTTTATGCAAAGAAATAATTTCTGCTGTTGCTATTCAAAAAAATCTATGCTCTGTCCTACTGTATTTTCAGCAAACAAGAACATATACACATACTTAATTCTTACGACAAGAAAAAAAAATTACCTACCAATATCAGGCTAATCGGTCTAAAAACAAATGCTTTTTAAATAGTTCCTACAAAACAGAGTCGCCCAATAGAAAACGTTGTAATTTCCATGATTGGTTCAACTGCGAGGGATTCAGTTATCTTTTTTCTGTCGCTTTTTTTTTTCATTTTCCACCGCGTCTTTGTGCCACCCTCCAGAAAAAGAGGGCACAGTTTACAAGGACTGCAGGTTTTGATACTTTAACATTTTTATTTTTGTTTAATGTTCTTGACTGTTAATATGAAACTGAGATTTCTGATTTGATTTATAATTTGATGACAAAGCTGATGATTTCTATTATTAAACAATTTTCTTTGAAAATCTGTTGCATTAGTGGATCATTTAAGAAGACACAACTGTCTAGTTATCCAAGGAAATCTGTGTAGCTGATAATCTGACGACGGTAATACCACATTGCTACTGAATCACTAAGGAATTGATTTTGTCTATCAAATAAAAATCTTAAATCACTAATTCACTGACTTGCATTATACCCACAGTCTAGACCGGTTAGGCCTACAAACAGGATTTTTTGTTATAAAACGCATAATATCCCGTTTTGGTACACGAATAACGATTCATCTCAAAATGACAGGCTTTTCAAAAGAACAGAGCCAAATACACTCTCAAAACCAAAAACAAGAAAAAAAGAAACAAACACAAGTATCAAATCGTTTTGCAGTATACAAAACTGAAGCCTATTTGCAGAAGCCGAGATGGAAAAAAGGTTGTTTCGCGTGATCGGCTTTTATTTGATTTTCACAAATGTTTGCGTCCAAATTAGCGCCCGTCTCGTCCTATTGAGTATTTTGTTTGTTTATCCGTATTTTTTCTGTTTTATAAAATACTTCTTAAAACGTTTTATGCAATTATTTTGATGATTTTGTCACTTAAAAAATTAAGACTAGCTCTTGAGAAATTGATAAATTTATAAAAAGAAGACATTTTACAAAAAAAAAAGATAAAAATCAAAACATCTGTGTTGTTAAAAAGGAGAAAATAATAACAAGCAACTTACTTTACGAAACACGTCACTAACAGATACCGGTAGTACTTAAGTGAACCTAGAAATTAAATTTCCCCACTTCCTAGACACAATACCTACCTTTTATTTATAGGAAAATAAACTTTCCTACGCTCGTCTTCTATATTAATTATAAGCCAAAGCGTGGCTATCTAAAAATAATGTTTTGCAAAAGGTTGAAGTTCAGAAAGTCCATAATATAAAGTAAACCAAAGGTTTGAAACCCTTGCTTTTTTATAAAATAAAAGAAACCGCCAAAGTTATCTTTCTATTAATTTGAAGTACACCTAACCCTCGCCAGCGAGATTTTTGTTGGATAGGGAATGAGTTATTATGTAGTTTTGACATTTACCCCTTTTTGAGTTGAATTTTGTTTGAAAATTTCTCGCCCTTTTTCTTGTGGGAAGTCAGTGGAATTTCAAGTAGGTATCAGGAAAAAAATATTTACATTTTCTATGAGTTCTCTTCAAAACACACTGAGATGCAATAATTATAGTATGTCAAAGCTGACAGCGTCGCATAAATCATAATTTAAACACCACGCTTCCTTCAGTAACTGACACTATTAACGCGAAAAGGATACAGTTAACGACACACATAACATACATAGGTATATTCACTTTAAGGTCTATTCGATTTAATTTATCTTTTTTTACGAAAAAAGAAAACACAAAAAAAAAGAATAACTCACTCGCTAAAATCAGATCACTAATGCCATTCCAATTTTAACCACCACAGTGCAACTCAATACCTACTCAACTCCACCTAACATTGCACAGTGGTCCGCCATTACCACTTAAGTGCTCAAATAGTAATGGGAAAGAAATCACGTTTCCCCCACCCCTAACCAACCCTCGGGCCGCAGATGTCGCAGCGAAGATTTTTCAGCCAAAATGAGCTTTTGCCTAATTTATTTTTTGCCGCCTTCTTTTACCCGGGTAAATATTGACATCATATCGCCCAATTGAATTGGGTGGATGTGCCGGCCGGGTGTAATTTTTTCTTTCTTTTGTTAGATTGTGATTTTTTTTGTGAAATTGTGACACATAGGTACGTACGGTAGGTGTTGGTTTATAATCTAATTAGACACGAACAATTATACTAAGACAAACTTTAAAAATTACACATTTTCATGTTATAGCAAATTATTCGACTTTTGAAATACAATAAAACACTTTAAACTTTAAAAATATGGTCATTTTCTGTACCAAACTGTGCTAACACACTGCTGTTTATACTCTGTAGAGTATTTCCTCAATATTTTCAATCACATTTTAATAGACCGATGTTTATAACCGCCTTGAACAGCGCCATTTTTTATATTGTACCTAAAACGTTCATCTTCTTTATCTTATCAATAGCGATGGACGTCAATGGCGCTCCTATCTTATCCACACTACACGAATTCTGACAAGACGCTCTGGAAGGTCGTATCTCAGTTTTTTGCCGGAACCGGACGCACGGTCCGGTGATTACGAAATTATATTGGGGAAGAATTTCTTCTTAGAATTTTTTGCTACTTTCTTTAGGTGTCGGGCTCGATTGGTTATTAAATCGGACTTAGTGTCGCACCCTCTTTTAATTGTCTTGGAAATTTTTGTCTGGAGTTTTTTTTTTAATTTGGCCCATTGTGCGGGCGTTTGGAAAGTTGGAGGAAAATTACCTTTATGTAGAAACATTTCATATTAAAAAAATATTTGCACTTTATCTTGTAACCTGTCAAGCTATATATTTTTTCGACTCATAATACAATACTAACCAATTTAGAATTATTATCCACATACTAAAACACAGACACTCTTAACGTCTGCTAAAAATGTTCCACACATTAGTAAAAATACACATGTTCATATCTTCAATACAAAAATTAATTAATTCCAACAAAATATATCAAAACAATACCTCCAGCGGAGCATAAAGAAACAAAAGACTTAACAATCTAATCACAGTAAAAAAAAACAATACTTGAAAAAAAAAACAAATAGGCCTGTATTAATCTCACAAAGAATAATTACTGATATTAATTATAACCTTTTTTGTGTTTTAACTCCTTTGAGTTTACTGTTCATCTTTTGTTCTAACATATGGTGGGGTAGGAATTAGTAGGTACTTTTTCTGAGGGTGCAAATTGCTTAAAAGAATAAATTTATTTCGCCTTAAGCTGGGTCAAATAATTTTATTTTCTTTCTTTCTTAAGACGAAGTGAAAAGTTGCTTACAATCATTTTAATAGTCATTCATCACTTATATGAATAATTATATATTTTATAGATACGATTTCTAATCCAAAACGCAAGTAAATAAAATAATTTATTTAAAAAATTATTAACCCTCCAATGCTCAACGCTAAATTCACACAGCACTAAACCATAACACCGTAACTAAAACAACAAAAACAACTTTCAACAACAATAACAATAAATGAATAACAAACATTAATTCTATTTTAAACCACTCGTGAGCTAAAAACATTTTTTTTCTACACCACTCTAAGACATGGAGGTCACAATTTGTAAAACAAAGATGGCGATTTTAACATGACAATTACCATCGCATAATGAATAGACACGAAGTACAATATAGTTACAGAAAAACAGGTTTCCTTACTAAACATACGTTTTGTTGAACAAAACTTTATTCTCTTGTGTTAAGTGTACCTGTTTTTTAAAGAGACGCATTTCGAAATGGGTGCGCAATAGTAAGAACGCATGCATTTTCCGATTAGCACATATTTTACGCTTTAGGTTGGTATTTTAAAGTAACTACATAACAAGATCACCTCTATAAAATGTGTGAAACTGGTTAATATGGCAATTAGATGGATATCTATTATTATTTTATAATTCTTAGAATCGCATGTATATGTCCACTACATTTTGCCAGCAGCGTCACCCCCCCCCCGGAAGTCGGAAATGATCCCACGGGAATTTTGTATATGAATCCAAGTTATAATCTATATGTGTGCCAAATTTCATCCAAATCTGTCCAGCCGTTTTTATGTGATTGAGTAACAAACATCCCAACATGCCAACTTCCCCTGTGTCCCTAGGAACTCGGACCACAAATGTCACATTGTAAAATTAGAACCAAAATAATTTTGGCAAGTTTATTTTATATCTTCAAACCTAACAATTGCATATTATTTCGTTAGACAAAATAAATATTACCTACCAATGATTCTAAAGTTCTGTACGCATAATTGGGATTGTTTTTATACTACTGTCTTTCATAGTAAATCTACGATTATATTCTTAATAATGTTATGAATAGACAGAAACCACGGAGCCAATCACGTGTATGTCTGGAATTTAGTAACGAGTCAGTGAATTCACACTTTGACCCGTAACGGCAGCGTGCGGTTTCTAGGTGTTAATTTACCAATAATAGTTATTATAGAAATCCGTCTTAAACAAGCTTAACTTCTGCCAGGGGTGCGGGTTGTTCTGCCAGGGGTGCGGGTTGTTCGAAAGAGATACCGCGGCCCCTGGCACACAGGCAACTGAGGGAACACGGGTGGGTTTTAGTCAGTAAAAGTCTGACACGCCCTCCCGCTCCACCCAGAGCGGGAGAAGTTATTTGATGATTTCCCACCCGAAAAAAAAAAAAACAAGCTTAACTTTAATATAAAAATGAAATTATTATTAAGTATAAGTAAGTATCCATTAATAACAGATTTAAACAATTGTTTCCTTGTAAAAACTCTGCACTTTCAAATAAAATTATTAATGTTCTGACTTGTATGACATTTAAATATTATTGGCTTTACCAACGGCTTCGCTCGCTTGGAAGTCGGAATTATCCTACGGGAGCGTACTACCGGTATTAAAAGTATCCTATGTGTTAATCCAGATTATAGACTACCTGTGTGCCAAATTTCATACAAATCCGTTCAGCCGTTTCTGCGTGATTGAGTATAAAACATCCAAACATCTAAACTTACACATTTATAATATTAGTAGGAAGTAGGATATAGATAGTAGGATTATTATATTAGCTAACAGACTTAAAATAATGTTAATAACATGTATAAAAAAGAGGGAAAAGAATCATAGGGCATCAAAATTTCGTCCGCATCGCTCGCTGTCAATAAAAAATAGACCAGCCGTCTTACTGGTCACGTGAAAAGTCGGCCAACCGCTTGGCCCTAGTGTGTCAACTCCAAACGGAATGTATAACTCCCAATAAGACTGGAATATTTTCGCCGTGTATTGCGAGACCTAACACGATTTTGCTCATCAGCGATAAGTACCGAATTTCTCTGAACTTCCAGTAGAAACCTATTATCAACATAAAAAACTGCTTTATCGATCAGTCCGTTGACTCCGAGATTTCGACGCATAACATCTGTTCTTCCCACATGTTGCCGAAAACGTTTTAAAAAATACCTTTAAAAATCACTAGCAATACTGATGGGCTTATTCCGGTATCCCAGGATCACTTTATGAGTGCATCGAGACAACAGATGCTCTCCGGGACTTAAAATCGATTTATAATATTCCTTTTTTGGCTGTTTATGGTTATTTCGATTAAAAACTGAGAAAAAATTGAAAGGGTCGCGGAAGTCGGGTGATTGGAAGTGATATTTGTTTGGTATCGAAAGTGTTGTTTTTATTTTGTTAGATTTCTCAGGAACTTTTTATGTTGAAATGTTTCTGTGCTATGTGACTTTAGCTGATGATAAACACAGGTTTTCAGCTTATACTGTTGTAATATTTATCTGAATATAATACAAAACATAGTCATAATAATAATCTTGTATCAACAGTCGACACACTAATCCAAATCATATCTTAACCCTTCAAAAGCAACAGTAAAAACAGAAAGAATAAAAAACAAAAGCAAATCGTGACACAATTAGCGTAAAAATAAAAATTCAAAAATGGAACGCCGCGAACTGACGCGAACACGCAAACTCTCTCGTTCGAAATTCAAATCCCTATAGAGACCTTTTGTTTTTTTACACTCCCAACTTGCTACTTAGTCGTTTCTTTCATTCTTCCTTCTTTAATTAGCAAAAGAATAGGATTGCGTGTTGCTCTTAATTTTTTTAATTTAATTACTTACTCTAGAAGACAATGGATAATGCGTTTCGCAATTAATTGTTGGGACATGCAAATTTTTGTAGTCTTTTGTTTATAAATTATTTATGTTGAAATAATAGGAAGTATTGTGAACTAGTTATTTTACCAACGGTTTGCTTTGAGTGGTATTTGCTTACTTTTAATTGCAAGTTCATTGTTGCTGATATTTGCATTGTACATAAGTTTGATGCTTTAATAACTTTTGTTTTTCCAAACAAAATCCAAACTACGGTTTCAACGATTATTTTTTTCTTAACGTAACTCCATTTCGCTATCACACATAATGTTCCCTGGATATGTATCCAAAGATAAGTGCACTATTATGTTATTATAGGCATCAAAAGTTGCATCACCAGATGCGAAGTAACGGTACACGCTGTGCAATACCGCACGTTACCGACTGAAACTGGTTTTGTTTAGCAAAAATATGTAGATGTATAACAAGCTCGGGCTTGGATTTTGTTGCGTGCGGGCATTCGCGACCTTTGCAGCGGTAGGGTTAGCTTGTTTGTACGTTTTATTGATATTTATCTTATTTTTGTTATAATTTATTGGCGTTGGCGAGCCTGTTAGTGAAAAATCGTAGTTACATGTGCTATCTAGCTGAAATAAATAGTAAATTTTGATACATAAGAATTGATTATTGTGGGAATAGGACATGGTAACACGTTATAAATCGAAGTAGGTATATACTTTTCTAGATGCGCGATAAATTTACAAAAGAAAATCAAATTACACACATTAATGAGAATCAATAGATCTAAGAATATCCCAGACGTTTCCAAGTAATCGTTCATCCCCCATATTTTTTTTTCACTTAATTTAAACTCAAAAGATACTCGAGTTAATTGCTCGCCTCCTTTCAAGAATCGAACCGATTTTATAAGAGAAAGGAAAATTTTCTCCATTTTCCCTATTTTTTGGCATCGCGGGGGCGTGGCGGCCCCATTGTGAAAGGAACGGTGATTAGAATTCAATTTTGGAACAATCGAACGAATGTGTTAAGAATGATGCGGTGCATTTTAATTGGAGAAACGATTTTTGATTCTTCGTGATTAATTGCTCGATTTAGAGCAAGGATTTTAAAGCACCATCTCGTTTGAGGGTTGAGGAAAGTCTGAATGTTTTTATTCGAATATGTAAATTAATAGGTACCTAAGTATATTGTTGGTTTATTATTTCATAAATAAATATTACATCGGCAAATTATTGCGGTATTCGTATAGGTATGTAAATGCCTACAAATGTAAATTTGTAAAGTAATTAATTATAATAAGCACTTAGGAATAGTTGAGTTTATCCTATTATACAGAGAAATAAATACATATTATTAGGCTTTAAAGCTTTAGTAGAAAATTGTAGTTGTGATCATTTTTATTAGTAATAAAAATAATAATAACCATTGAAGCTAAACCAACACTAAGCATTACCCAACCCGTTCACTGCCATATGGTTTACAATTCGTCAAAATTAGTCACGGACGCGGACGCTTCGGTCAATAATAAAAATTAATATAAAAAACGAACCCTGCAACTGCAACGACAAACACTCGGACACAATAGGGTACAAACGTCCCGGAAGATATTCTTTCCGTACCTGTGAACGAAATAATAGCCTTGCGCCTTATTAGCATAATAATAGTGGTCCGTACTATTATTTTGGCGATATTGGCTAACAAACGCCCATTATGGCCTGGGCAGCTGCAGGCCATTTTTTTGAGGTCATTGTCCATTGGTATTTGGATGCGCTTGATAACAATGTGCGGGTCACAACCCTTTGGAAGTATGGTAATAATAATTTTGATTATTATTTTTATAATTAACAAAGCATTGATATATGTCTTGCCGGGCTATTGTCCATTTGTGATTGAATGGAAGTCTAAACTGTAGTTAATATTATAATATTGACGTAGTTTAAATCCTTGGGCAGCCATAACGGATTAAGCTTACTGTAGTGTCTCTGAATACCTTTTCGCCTACGAGTTTTAGCTCACACAATTTCATTTAAGCTGTGCAAACTTTAACCAAATACACGCTTGTATTTCGCAAAACGAATGTTAGTCTTATAACCAGTATTTATATTTAATTAAGAATTATTATTCAACCACTGAATTACAACTTAGATAGGTATCAACATCAACTGTCTTTTTTTTTAATTTGTGATTGTATTTTTTTATGTTTTAAAGAACTCAAACTATTAAACGAAATCAAGCATAGAAAGTAAAAAGATTAAAATACGAGACACAGATCACATGAAATTAATAAAACGGCTCGTTTGTAAACGTTAAAATAATAATTAACAACAACTCTTAAAAAAAGTAATACAGATTGACACACCGGACCCCTCTGTCCATGTATGAAAAACAACAGGTATTCGAAGGGTTAACTTCAAGGGACAAACAATTATAAGAACTCATGCGTTCTTATTTCCTCCAGGTGCAATATACTTGTAGATTGCAAATAAAACTCAACTGACTTTCTAATACTGGATTTTAATCAACAGTTACACTATTACATAAACACAGTAGCAATCATCGACCTCACAAGTCGACAGTCCAGCCGATAGTGCGCTCCTCCGGCAATGTCTGCCTAAGGTATCATTCTGACAACCGGAAGTCGGTAGTTCAATATTTATTAAAGATAATATTTAAAACATTATGTTACAGGAAGTCAAAGCAGTGTTTGCTAGAACATTTATAATTAAATCACAACATTGTACACAGGAAGTCAATGCACGCTAACAGCTCGGCCATCTGACATTCGGTTACGTCCTCGTACCGAACAAAATAGAATATCATTGAAAATAAAAAATAAACAAAAAATCAACGAACCCTACTATAAATATTAGTTACACTCATTTAATTCAAGTAAGACTAATGATTCTAAACAATTGTAAGTAGTATAGGCCCAATTCGAAGAATACATAAAATAATCAGATTTCATTTGAAAATATAACTAAAAATAGTAATTAATTAGTATACAGTTAATAACTTAAACCCTTAAAGGTTTACAAAAATTAGAACGCATAGAAACTTGTAAACAATCATATAACTAAACAATAAAATAAAAAATAAAATAAAATCGCTAATCATTATCACATTCAATATGCACTTCATTTGTCTCATTTGAAACCCCACTGTTCTCCTCGTCAGAACTACTTGCTAAATCAGTACTAAGATTAAGCCAAGGCCGCAATTTATCTCTTGCTACAATAGTTTCGTATTTATGATTCTGTTTTCTAGTAATAGGGGTATCTTCTATTAAGAATCGGTCGTTGGGGAGTATTTTAACAATGCGATAAGGTCCTTGATATTTTGCTACTAATTTCTTAGGTTTACCATCGTTTTTACTGATTTCCCTTTCTACTCTAACTAAATCTCCTTCTTTATAAATGGTTAGATTAGTTGTTTTCCTATTTTTATTAAAATGTTCTCTATCTTTTTCTTGTTGCTTTCTTATAAGTTCTCCGGATTTTTCGCGCATTTGTTCTATTTGATCTACTAAATTATTATCTGACGTATCACTAATAATATCACTTAAAATAGACTCTGAAACATTCATTACCCTAAATCCGAAAAGTAGCTCTGAGGGGCTTTTTTGTGTAGTTTTATGTTTTGTGGAATTAATCCCTATTTGTATATCTGGCACATATTCATCCCAAGTCCTATCATCTTTGCCATGAGTCTTGGTGGAAAGGGCATCTAGAATCGTTCTGTTAAATCTCTCAACTTGGCCATTGGCCCTTGGAGTTGCAACTGCATTCAAAATATGCTTAATACCAGACTCTTTAATAAACTTACTAAATATGTTACTTGTAAAACATGAACCTCTATCGGTTATTAATCGTACGGGGGCACCAAAATAACTGATATGTTCCCCCTTACAACTCGGATAGTTGTGGTTGCTTTAGTATTCCTAACTGGTGTAATATTTGTATATTTCGTAAAGCCATCGACAATAACAAGTAAGTAACAATTGCCACGTTTACTACGTACAAACGGTCCTAAGTGGTCCGCATGTATTGTATGAAACGGTTTTTCCACTTTTGGAATAGGATGAAGTTCACCTTCACGAGGACCACCCGGTACTTTGTGATGAGCACACTCAAGGCAAGCGGCAACATACTTTTTTACGAAACGTCGCATCTTTGGGAACCAAAATGAATCCCTAATTCGAGCTAACGTTTTATCGAATCCAAAATGACCAATATCGTCATGGTTTTTCTTAAGAATTTGCCAACGAACTGCTTTTGGGACGGCCCATCGAAGACCGTTCTCTACTATGCGATAAACCCGACCATTCTTAATCTTAAAATTATTATGGACTTCGACAATTTTATCAATTTCTGGATTGGTCAATATATTTTTAATGGACATTATTTCATCATCTATGGATTGGGCGGTGCTTAACCAATTATCTGTTTCAATATTGAGGATATCAAAGATGTGGCTTTCTGGAATAGGTGGCTCGATGGGATGCCGACTCAGAGCATCAACGTGCATCATTTTACTTCCCGATCTGTATTCGATATCGCAATCATATTCCTGTATTTGTATCCACCAGCGAGCTATACGAGGAATAAGATCGCGCTTGGTCAGAATCGTCCTTAAGGCACTACAATCTGTGTATATTTTAAAATGAATACCAATTAAATATACTCTAAAACGATTAAGAGAGGCAATAACGGCTAACGTCTCCAGTTCGAACGAATGCAACTTTTGTTCATCAATTGTCGTTTTTCGACTATAGAAAGAAACAGGTCGTAGCGTACCATCGTTACCTCTTTGTAAAAGAATACCAGCCACTCCAAGTTTAGATGCGTCTGTGTGTAGTTGCGTCTCGAAAGAAGGGTCATACAAAGCAATAACAGGGCGTTCTACTAGTGCGTCCTTGAGAGTCTGAAAGGCAGAAACCTGTTCGGAACCCCAGACCCACTCACAGTTTTTCCGTAAAAGGTCGGTTAAGGGTCTTGCCAATATGGCGAAATTTCTAATAAACCGCCTAAAAAAACTCGCAAGCCCTATGAACTACCGTATCTCATGAGGATTTCTAGGAGCTGGAAAATTTGAAACTGCGTTGATTTTTCTGGCACCGGGACGGACACCATCAGGACCAATTTCAAATCCCAAAAAATCTTTATTTCTGTAAAAGAAGTGACATTTACTTAGCTTAAGGGTTAAACCTCCCTCTCGAAGCAACTGCAATACTTGACGAAGTCTGGAAAGACCTTCCTCAAAGCTATGCGAAGGGACTAATATGTCATCCATATATATGACAGCAAACTTTATCTTTGCGTCAGCTAGTATTTTATTTATTGTTCGCTGGAAAACCGACGGCGCGTTAACCAGACCAAACGGCATTCGCAAATATTCATATTGACCATCTGGAGTTACGAATGCAGTTTTAGATCTTGACTGCTCGGAGATCGGAATCTGATAGTAACCAGAAGCAAGGTCTAACGATATAAAATACTCGTGACCAGCCAATAGATCAATTTGATCATCTATGCGGGGAATAGGGTAGTGATCCTTTATTGTTTTACGATTGAGCGCTCTGTAATCTACGCAAAGACGTTTTTCACCAGTCTTTTTTTTGACTAACACAATTGGACTGGCATAAGGGGATGATGACTCCTGAACAATGTCAGCATCCAGCATTTCTTGGACCATATCTCTGACAAGCGTTCTTTCAGAATAGGACATTCGATAAGGGCGATAAGCAACAGGTTCACAATCTTTAAGTTTAATTTCCATCTCGCTCACAGTTGTATAACCGAGATCTTTAAGGTTTTTAGAAAAACAGTCTTTATATTCAGATAACACGGATTTTAAATTGTTGACTTCTGAATTAGTTAAAGAATCACCATAATTGATAGAATCATTATCTTCGATATCGGCAATGGTTAATTGAAATACGCGGCTAACATTGTTCAGGGGTACAGCGCGAGCAATTAAAATATCTTGTTTGAATGCGATGGTATTTAATGTTAAATTTTGTACTAGTAATCGTCCTACACCATTCATCAATGTGTATTCTCCAGGCAAAAGGTAAAATTCCGAACCTATTCTTCCCCTCACAGAACCGTTAATAAAAACCTGACCAGTAAAAGCGCCATCTGAATAAACTGGTATAGACTTCATCGCATGACTGGAAACATCCGTTTCCTCAGAAATCATCAGGAACACTTTATTCGTCCTTTGAAATATAAGACGAGAGGGTGTCTTAGTTATTAGAATACCAGGAAGCTCAGTAAAAGAATGACCCAAAAGCATTGGATATTTCAAAACGGAGTCATCCACGACAAGAACATCGACGATTTCCCTAATTCCCTGAATTTCTATAGCCACCCGAACTTTACCTACCGGCTGCACTAAATTATTACCTAATCCTTTCATTAGAGGTAAATCACAATGGTCTAAATGTAAATTAAAATCTTTCGCTTCCGTTTGTCGCATTATTGAACATTCACTACCAAGATCCACGTAACAAGAGATGGGAAAATCATTAAGTTTTGCAGTAACAATATATTTATCATTTGGGTCGTGGATGTTCGGATTACTGATGCGTGCGTTACAGTCTACCTTTAGAACCTGTTTTTCTTGTCTTACTACGTCAGGTTTAACAATTTCGCGACTCTTTTGCGTGATGTTGGGACAGTTAGTAGTGATATGTCCGATCTTATGACAATTATTGCATTTTTCGATAGGTTTAGGACATTTAAAGCTAGGATGACCTTCAACGCCACAATTAAAGCATCGAATTGGTGGTTTCGTTAGCGTTGAACTCGGTTTATTATCTGATTGTAACCCTAAAGTTTTCTTACTGTCGTTTCTACTGTTTAAGTTATTGCCATAGTTTTCTCTTGCTTGACCTATTTTGACAGATTTCAGGTATCTAAGAACTTGCTCAGGTGTATCATATTGTGCTGCTTGAGCTCCTACTTTAATAGCCCTATCTTCTATGCCGTATAGTATACAATCTACTGCCTTTTTTCCCGTTATCTGACATCTATGTAACAAGTTAAGTTTAGAGTAATAGTACTGTTCTAAAGGTTCCCCATATTTAGCCCTCAGTGTAAGCATCTCTGTTAATAACTCTGCGTAATTTTCTCTACATGGAAATGATTGAAAAAGTTTCGTCTTCCATTCCGACCAGGTAAATTTTACGCTAGGTAGACTCTGATACCACGACTTAGCTAAGCCCGTGAGCTTGGGAAGTGCATAGTGAATGATTTCGCGTTCATCCAATTCATATATGTCTGCGCATTCCTCGACTTTATTTATCCAATTTAAAATGCTCTGATTTTTTGACATGGGGTCAAATTCTGGAATAACATTACTCATATTGGCCAATTTATGACTGCCTGATTTCGAAAAGCCCTTAAGCGCATCAATAAATTGACAAAACATATTATTAGGATTCTCATACCCGGTTGTTCTTTGCGCCCGATGACTGTGACGACTCCTGCTCCTCGAACGCCTTTCGCCCCGAGACCCGCTTCTCGAACGCCTTCCATTACGTGACCTGCTTCGGGAACGCCTCTCGTTCCGTGGTCTGCTTCGGGAACGCCTCTCGTTCCGTGATCTGCTTGATCTCGCTCGGTCGGGTGTATTTCGTGATGAAATATAGTTTCTTAGTGGTATCTCGTCCCTGAATTCATCTTCAGTGTAAGCCGAATTATGCATTGGTCTCATGTCCAATTCCCTGTTTCTAGAGCGTCGCTCAAGCTCACCGCTCATCATATCATATGTGCGCTTACTGGATAACCTCGGCCGCCGCTCAAGCTCATCGGCACGGGGCTCACCAGCAAACGCACGGCTTGTACCCGGCTGTTGCTCAAGCTCACCAGCACGAGACTCGCCAAAAATCCATTGGTCACTACCCGGCCGTTGCTCAAGCTCATCAGCACGGGGTTCACCAGAAAACGTACGGCTTGTTCTCGGCTGTTGCTCAAGCTCACCAGCACGAGACTCGCCAAAAATCCATTGGTCTCTACCCGGCCGTTGCTCAAGCTCATCAGCACGGGGTTCACCAGAAAACGTACGGCTTGTTCTCGGCTGTTGCTCAAGCTCACCAGCACGAGACTCACCGAAAAACGATTGGTCCCCACCCGGCCGTTGCTCAAGCTCACCGACACGGGGGTTTCCTCTCATTCTACAAATTGCAGCATTATTATGTTTACGTCGGTTCAGTCTCTCAACTTCACTATCTTGTCGACTTTGCTGTGATCCAGATGGTAATATAGGGCTACCAGGTTCCGAATTATTTGTGTCCATTTTGGTTCTGAAACTCCAAGATATGCGTTACTATCATCATTCATCACAAACGTTTAAAACATTAGTTTTAAAAATAAAAATAATTCAAAAATATATTCGTATCAACAAAATGTTAATTAAAATAAGAGGAGGGACCCATGATATTACTAACCGGGTTCAGAAAGAAAGACATTATCGTATTTACAGAAAGAGTAAAGATAAATAGTAATGCACGTAATTTTTTTTTGTTCTGGTATTGAATCTGAGCAGCGAATGCAAAGCGAGAGAAGAAAAAAAAAACTCGAGAATAATTTAAAACGTTGAAAAAATAAAAAAAAACGATTTTTCAAACTAGGCTGAGCATCAGCATTTTAGAACGTCAAAGTAAACGTTACGTTATAAAATTAAAATAAACACATTCCATCCACCGATTTATAGCAAAGTTAAGTTAATTTAATTTTCAAAATAGGGACAAAAGTAAGATAAAATGCATAACAAATAGTAATAAAAACTTTGTAATATCATTCTTCGTAAAAAACACAAATTAAGTACGTTACTTACGTTTTCTTTTTGCTTTCTTTTAGATGGCACAGAAGCGTATTTTGCGTTCATCCCACTTCTGAACTATAAGAACTCATGCGTTCTTATTTCCTCCAGGTGCAATATACTTGTAGATTGCAAATAAAACTCAACTGACTTTCTAATACTGGATTTTAATCAACAGTTACACTATTACATAAACACAGTAGCAATCATCGACCTCACAAGTCGACAGTCCAGCCGATAGTGCGCTCCTCCGGCAATGTCTGCCTAAGGTATCATTCTGACAACCGGAAGTCGGTAGTTCAATATTTATTAAAGATAATATTTAAAACATTATGTTACAGGAAGTCAAAGCAGTGTTTGCTAGAACATTTATAATTAAATCACAACATTGTACACAGGAAGTCAATGCACGCTAACACAATAGAGGAAGACAAAAAATTGGATCAAAGGGTTAATTTGAAACGGAAGATTTTTATACGCGTATTGTGTTTTGTTTTTGGAAGTTCGTTAACGGTCAAGTTATATTTACAAGTTTGTATTTCGAATGAGTGCAATTTGAATATAGAATTTCTTTTAGTGATTTTTAAATGAAGCATTACATACAGTAGAAATAGATAGCGGTGGTATTACATAGTTTGTGGCTAGTGGCAAAGGCGTCCTCAATTTCCTTCCATTTCAGCCTATTGTTGAATAAATGACTACCTATTCGATTCGATATTCAAGTCTAAATACCTACTGATCATGAGAAATACGTACGCTGTTAGCACAAAAGTCACCAAGCATTATGTAACCAACTTCCTATTGACATTTTATCTGTTCAAACTCCATTTTCATCCATTTAGATCAAAAACTAAAAATAAAATCTCTATTTATCCATCTCCCAGATAGCCACGCCAATAAAAAAAAATCTCAAACTTCCAAGTTTAAATCGACATTAAAATCCGATTCAACACTGCGACTGCAGATGAATTTTTAAATCGTTCCCAAGTTGGTGGAGACAATTTTTTTTTTGTGAAAATGTCCGATGTCTCAACGGGGAGGCGGGGGCGAATAAAAATAATTGCCGCCCGGGACTGATGCCCGGCCAACCTCTTAGTATTCACACGATCTTAGTTAGTAACAGGGTTGGCAAAGTAATTTTTTGCAAAGAAAAGAAAAATGATGTTCTTCGCAAATGGCGTGTGCGTATGACCTGATATATGAACGGATCGTAGCCACTGGCATTCTGTAGTTACTGCTAACCCCCAAAGGAAGAAGGTCTGAGTTTTATGAATGTAAAACCGAATTTCGAATTTGGAATGTTGAAGCTTTTCGAATAAAGAAAACATTCTAAAACTTACATTAGCAGCTCGCTTAATAAATTGATACTAAGCACAAATTATAATTGCGTCAGGTACTGTTATACCGTAAAATAACTTCGTATTATAAAAGTCTACACGTATGCCATGTAAGGTATTAAAAGGAACGCCTGCCAATCCATCGTTAAAAGACACTGTTCCTTTCCCTCTTAGTTCACACTTCCTGCTTCCGTGACTTGTTATAGACATCATAACTTCTCATTTTCTTACTTACTCGTATGGTTATTTGATGACAGCAGTAATAGTGGCCTAGTGGTAACGGCAAGCCCTTTACTTTGTGTAAATTATTTCATCACCACAGCTCTCCAAACAGTGAAGGAAAATATTGTGAAGAACCAAATATTCGAAGACATGTGACATCTACCAACAAGCACACGGGCCTCTCACAGAGAGGAAGCCGGTGTTCCAGCAGTGGGAACATTATAGGCTGATTTTGTCATGCTATGGTTATTTAAGTTTAAACAGCCATTAACCTAGATTAACAAAAAACGCATTAATTACTACAAAACATTAAGATAGAATACACACAGGAAAGTCGTTAGCAGCCCTAACAGAAACTACGCCAACTTGAGGAAAACTTGCCAACTATAAGTTTTGTTCTTTTTGCATTTTTCCCGAGCGCAAAACGGTTGTTTTTTCCTTTTTTTCTTTCTTTTTTCGCTTAACCCGCTCCTCCTCTGGTTGAATCTTTTTACTCGTCGCTGAAACGTGTACCCTTTTCAGGAGTTGCTTGGCTATCTTTCTTAACTTGACTGCTTTAGAATTAGAGCGGCGTGGAGATGGTTAGGGTCTTTAATTTATTTTTCTTTTCCTTTCTTTTTGACGTCTTTAAACTTAGAACGAGGTCCTATGTTATGTTAGCACAAAAACCTAGTCGTTTAGAAATAAGTGTAGGGCAGGTAAAACTGCAAAATAAATTCACAATTTAATAATAAAAACATTTATGTATGATTCACCGTTTTATTCTAAAACAAATCCAATTAGTAGACCCAGTTTTTATATCGGAACGAAAAATATGAATAATAGTAATATAACTAATTTCAATTGAGTAAATAAGATGTTTTCCTCAAATTAAAACTTATTTTTAGGTGTGTGTTAATTACCACTGAATTCTATGTAATGCTAAACTCAAATAGGTAATGAAAATAAATGGGTGTTAACTTAAATAATTGAAATTGTAGTTCAATTACCTATTATAGACATGCCCATCAAAATGTGGTTTTAATCACAAGTACCACAAACATAGAAATGATCATTATTGTCCTGTCTATATCCCAATTTTTTTGTAGTCGTTACAACATGTCTTTTTCTTCCATACTTCTCTAATAGGGGTCATCTCGGTAGTCAGCCCCTTCCTAGCCATAAAAATCACCTAACACATAGACCATCCATCTTGTCTTTGGTCTTCCCCTACTGAGTGTACGACTAAACGCCGACAGACACTTCGCCGACAGACTGAACACCGACAAGACTTTACTTCGACAGGACTCTTCGCCGACAGAACACTTCGCCGACAAGACTCTTCGCCGACAAGGCTCATCTTTGCGATATTACTAAATAGTCAAAAGTCACTAACATGGAAGTCGCGCTCGTAATTCTAACCTAACCTAACCTTTTACTCACCTAATGAGCCCTGTCTGCGAAGAGTCCTGTCGGCGAATGTCCTGTCGGCAAAGAGTCCCGTCGAAGTAAAGTATTGTCGGTGTTCAGTCTGCCGGCGTAGTGTCTGTCGGCATTCAGTCGTACACTGCCCCTACTCTTAAAGAAATTCCAAACAAAAAAAAAACATTTTCCACCTGAAGTCTCCACAGAACTTTATATTCCTTGAAAACTCCTTAAGTTTTTATTTGACCACTGAAGCATTCGCGAGATAGCGCCGCGGTGAAAATTAAAAAAAAAAAACCTTGAGATAAAAAAGGATTCTTCTTCTCAACTCGAAACTTCGTAACGTGGGAAGTCCAACCCTCGACAAGCACTTTTTATTACTCCTACTAACTTAAGAAATACTTTTAACAGTCTGTTTTTTCTTGAATCGATTACAATTAAAAAGTTATAACTGGATAACAATTCGGAACGGATCTTTGGAACAAAAATGTTTGAATATTGATGTTCTTTACTTTATTTGCATGACTTTTGGTGTTTAGACGAAGTTTTGCTTGCAAAACAAATGAATAGACCGTTATATTGAGTTCCTAGTTCATGTTATTAATTCCATCTACCCAATAGTTTAAACTTTAAATTTGAGCTTACACTCAATACCTTATTACCTCAAAATGTATACAGAAACGCGACATACATTATAAAACATTAAATTTAAGTGTATAACGCAGCTAGTTTAAATGTAAAATCCGTTGCCAAAATTATCAGCATAAAACAAAATGGCGGACGATATCCATATTTAACGGAACGTCAATACAATTCCGCCCGACGGACGCAGGTGGAATACTATTATATTTTTTTTATGCACACTGCCCACCCCGAAATAGTTAGGGGCGAGGGAGGCAATAGTTGGGTGGGAGTGCGTGACCCGGCCCCCTCGGCCAACCCACCCCCACTGGGTGGGGGCCGGGGCGAGGTTGCACCACCATGTGTGCACGCAAATTCTAGGCCCAATAATTTAAATTTCGAATAGCAATGATTAATGTTGTATAAATTCACAAACATACACACAAATCGTTTGAATAGGTACGCGTGGTGTTTGGTCGTTTTGGGCAGTTATGTAAAATGTTGAATTGTATAGGTATCGGATTTAAGTGCTGCAGCATTTTAGGGTTATTTTTTATATTTAGAAATTAAGGAATCTTGCTGCGTATTTGCAGCTTATCCATATTGAAAACGTGTCCCAGTACCTACTGTGTGACTGATTACTTACTTACATATACATAGGTAAGTATAAGTAGGTAAGTAGTTACTAAATCAATTTTGATTTATAAATGAGGTACCTACTGATATCTTCTATGAATAATTATCCTACTAACTGTTATAAATAGGAAAGTTTGTATGATTCGATGTTTGAATTTTTACTTCTCACTCACTTAAAAACGGTTAAACGAATTTGGCATATTTGCAGATGCTTTATAACCTTGATTTATCTCATAGGATACTTTTTATCCCGGTAATACATTCCTGCGGGATGATTTTCAATATACATGCGGACGAAGCCGCTAGCAAATGCTAGTTTACAATATATATTTTTTTATAAACAGAACTACTATCTCACCCTATTTCAGATTTAAAATCATAACTAAACTTGACCCTTTACCGCTATTCTGATACGTAATATTAACCAGAGATCGGATATTCGGATGCATATTTACCTAAAGATAATTTTTAGCTATGAAAGTATGGAAGCGGCTTTATACCTAAATTATTTGTAATATTTATTAAAAACCCCGGGATTCTTGGATTGCATAACTATTCAGATGTATATTAATTTAAAATTAATGTTTTACCCAACAAATATGTGTATGTACCTACTGGAGGGGTGGTTTGTATTAGTTTAAAACAAAAAATAAACAAATTATTAACCTAAATTAAGACTTTTTCGATACAAAAGCGCATTCCATGTTAGCCAACATCTCAACTTTAGGTGAATATTTATCCGAATATCGGATCTCTGGTAATAACGCAAAAAAAACACTAATAGGAAAAACAAACGATTCCTACCTCGGCAACAAATTACACATTCGGCAGTGCATACGAAGCTCATATCGGCTCGAAATTCCCACTGCAGTATGCATACTACGTTGCAGTATAAATTATACCTCACATAACAGCATTATAGACAACCAATATCCGTTTTACACAAACTTTTAGTTCCGATAACAAAAACCAGACATTTTTCAAACAGCGAGATAAAGTTAGTCCGCTGATTAAAATTAAACATCATATAACATCACGCTTGGAATTCCTAAAGGGATAGGCAGAGATGTACCAACCTACTTATAGTGCAACTACAATTTATAGTGCAACTACAATTTATAGTGCAACTATAATTTATAGTGCAACTACAATTTATAGTGCAACTACAATTTGTAGTGCAACTACAATTTATAGTGCAACTACAATTTGCCGGTTATGTTTATACCCATGTAATAGGGAGCAACCCTAAATTACCACTTCGTCCGACCTGGGGATCAAGCCCAGGATTTCATGGTCAGTAGTAACGCTTTCGACCAATAGACCAAAGGCAGAGTTAATCGTGTGTTTAAAATTTTTCGTTCGGCCGGCCATACACGGACTGCTTCAAGCTGCGACTGCATAGCAACCTGCAGTCTTCAACGTACACGCATACACGGAACTGCTCGAGCAGTCGCGACTGCTTCGGGCGTTCGGCAGTGCGGTAAAATTTCATCGTGCGGCTAAGCAGTCGCCAGGCATATACTGACTGCTCGAGCTATCGACTGCTCTCGCGCAGTCTCTCCACCCGCGGTCTTCATTCCACGTCATGCGCGCCTCCTGCCCGCACGCTTTTTGTTTTGCTTGTTCAGCAAAATGGACGACGTAGATAGTGACGCGCTAATTAGTGCAATTAAATCGGAATAACTTATTTGGAATTACAAAAGTGATGATTGTTGAGCAGTTAACCCGTTTACCTTCAAAACAAGAGTGAACAGGCATTTTATGCGCACGCTCGATCCATCATAGACCTCATCAATCGCTTTTCATCAGGCGTGATCGAGGTCAAGAGCGGGCCCATTTAGTATTTTTTTTAATTTATCAGTGGCAGCTTCAAGCTGTTGACTCTGACTGCAAGAGCAGTCCGTGTATGTTTATCAACGGCTAACAGCTCGAGCAGTCCGTGTATGGCCGGCCTTCATTTTATAACGATAGTTATTTGCAGGCGCGTTAAACTATACGATTAGTGATAATTGCTTGCACATACATCCTTAAAAGACACTTTCAGACACTAATCTACATGGTCCTCATATGATCTAACGTGACTTTGACCCCTGAGTTTGTTTCGCCATTTCTTCTCAGTGCAGTCAGATAGGAAATGTCAACTCCATCAAGCTTTTTTTTTATGTGACTTGTAAAAGTGATTCCGAAATTTAATTTACAGAATTATTACGTCATGCAGACGGGTGTAGGCGACACTGTAACCATGAAACTAGAACACATAGGTAATATTATGTCTGGACTTTAAAAGAGACTGTGACCTCTGAGTTTGTTTCGGCCTTTCTTCTCTGCGGAGTCAGATAGAAAACGCCGCCCTCAACTAGTTTTAAAAATATAATTCACGTGTAAAAGTGTTTGTACAAACCTACTTACAGAAATAAAATCATTTCTTTGATATCGTTTATCTATCAAATCAAATCAAATCATTTATTCGCATAGAATGTAGGTATTGTACAATAAAGTTGTTATAAAAATATAGTGAGCCGGGTACATTCTGCCTGAGTTTTGGCATGCAAAATTTAACAAATAGGTAATGTCACCTATGTTATTATTATTATAAGGTCATGAGCAAAATTATAAAATAGTTAGTAAATTAATAAATAATTTTAACAAGTTTAAATCGTGCGCAAAAGTGTTTCAATAATGTCTCTAATATTAAACTGTTGAGATGTCACACATAGGGTCATTCAAAAAATCATAGTAACATTTCTGTATCAAAAAAGTCTTGAGTTTATTTTTAAATTGTTGAAGGGTGTCACATTTTAAGCTGTCGGGTAGTTTATTAAATATTATTGGGCCCATACATAAAACACTTTTTTTAAGTAGTGCTGTTTTATAGCCACCGATAACTAAGAGGTTTTTGTATGAAGGATATTGAAAATATTTCATAACCGATAGTTAAAGTAAATTGGTCGTTTATAAACTTATTTGAATTATGTAACGTCCGGCGTGGACGGGTTAGGTTTAGTAGGTATATCTAGGTATATCTGAGCTTTCGGTAAGCTTGAGTGTTCCTATGACGTTTATTTTGGCTAGATGGGAGGGTAAGCAGAGTACAAATAAAATATTTTTTTTATTTTTAAAAGAGTCACCGTGGTTTTTCTGGCCGGCTCTTCTCCATAGAAAACGACCTATTAGAACCGTGAAATTAGCTTCTGACGTTTCATAAGTGCATGTAGGCTTGTGTGAAATACGATTTATTATTTGTTTTAAAAATAATGACGAAGAAAAAAGGATAATGGAGTAACAGCTTTTCACACCAATTTTTCTTTTTTAATTACTTAGATACGGAAGTTTGAGTGAAGATAATGTGCGTAAACAAATCAATATCTTTATTGATTTAGGTACTTGTAAAAAAATAAACAAGGTTTATTAAATTATTATCTTAGTTAAATTACAATCTGCTGTAAAGCGAATAAAAAATACCCAGAAAAACGCTGCAAAAAACGCAAAAAATGTCAATCAGAACATCAAAAACTCGCGAATAATTCGCATGCAGTATAAAACGGCGCGAAGTCTGCGTTCCAAATTCAAAAATAAATTGTGCATCGCGCACGCGCCGACCGGCCGACGTGTTTTAAAATCGACGCGCAACGAGATATGTTTAATTTTAATTTTCGAATCCACAGCCATATCTATGTTTACGTAGTTATACACGTGCATGTGTGTGGGTGTGTTGTAGGCATTAATAACAGTGGTCTTTAAGCAAAATGGCTGGTCACTTAGGGAAAAGACACATTTATTTTTAACAGCCGCACGGGTCGATCAATCAAGTTAAGCTACACTAGCCGCGGTTGGTCTTAGGATGGGTGAACATCTTTAAGTACCAAGCCTCCGTGCCTCGGAAAGCACGTTAAGCCGTTGGTGCCGGCTGTCATTCGTGGATCTTTGACAGTCGTTACGGGTCGTCAGAAACCCGAAAGTCTGACAACCAGTCTTACCAAGGGGTATCGTGTAACCCAGTAACTGGGTTGACGAGGTCAGATAGGCAGTCGCTCCATGTAAATACTGGTATTTTGCTGTATACGGTAAGAATGGAAGCCGAGCACAACATATTTGGAAAAAGACTATGCAGATGATGACGAAAATACGTTTACCTACTTAACGAAAAACCATGCACAGTTTGCTAAATACTTGAATAAAAAAACTGAAGAATTTCTGCCGTGAAGAACCCTCTTCAACAAAAGAAGTCATGGTTTTAAGGATCTCAAATGCTATGCGTCTAATTTTACTCAATCGACACTTTCCTACAAGTCTAGTCGTTTAACTCAAACACTACTTATTCTAAATGCCGGTGACAGGTACATTAATGCCTCTATGTGTGTGTAAGCATACTGTCTATGTGTGTAGACAGATGACATATACATGACATGTCATATTAATACGTCTTGTCTATAGTTTTTTATGCTCTTTTTAGAGGTTGCCAGTATTAATCTGTCAAATGGTTTTAGTTTATGAAGTAAGCTGTATAATATCGAAGTTACTAGCTGTTTTCTGCGATTTTGCTCACATCCTAGGAAAGTGAGCAATACTACTTACAATTATAAAAATAAAAAGTTAATCTAGGTCATAGTTTAATATCTGTGTTCCAGATTTTATCCCAATCCGTTCAGCAATTAAGTACAGATTGATTGAGTTGCCATTAAAATATACAAAGATTCTAACTTTCATGTTTATAATAAAATAGGTGACCATCAAATACATATCGGTCTCGGCTGTTTCTGATTAGTACATATTTGACAGCCGTTACGGGTTGTCAGAAGCCCGTCTGACAAAAAGGCGTTTTGTGTTACCCAGTAACTGGGTTGTGGAGGTCATATAGGAATTCCCTCCATGTTAAATTCTGGTATTCAGCTGCATTCGGTTAGACTGGAAACTGACCCCAACATAGTTGGGAATAGGCTAGGCAGATCGAATTTAGTGGCATACTTACCTAAGAGGTTACCAGTCCATTGCCTCCGAGCATCTGAATTAAATTAAATCTAGATGATTAGCCTTAGGTATGCAAAAGTACAGAAATCGTGTCCGCAGACATACTTTGAAAACTTAATGAAGTATAATGTCATAATTTGTTTTCCCATTTAAGTACTCACAAGGACTTGCCGACGTCAAAAAAGGACATTAAAAAATACCACAAGCAAACTCTTTTATCTTGCAACATTTTTAATCTTTTATAAAACAAAAAGTTCAAAGTTCTTTTTAAAAGACAAATTAAATTAAATTCTCTTAAGTCACGTCCCGAGAGACACGTAGATTTTAATCATTATTATTTGAGTTTATATATTTTTTTTACATTTTTACTTAAAACAGATAAAGTTTTATGCCATTTTTGTAATGTCTGCGAAGTTTTTAACAGACCTATAATTATTATGTTGCAAAACTTGGCTCTGTAACAGAATTCCTTTGCCTTTGTGAAATGTAAACGAGAATTGTCAATGTCTATGATTGTGTTCTTTTCAAAATGTTGCGCATTTTGTTTTCTTTAAAGGTATAACAAATTCAAAAAGAAATGAAGATGAAAAGTAGGTTTACTATAGATACATCTCTGCTTTACCTTTCGGGGAAAACAGGCGTGATGTTATTTATGTTAGGACAAATTCTAATAAGTACCCAATTCTAGTAGAATTATACTCTTGTAAGATGACTTGTGAATAGGTTTCAGAACCTTAGTTTTTGAACGGCCACAAGTACAATAAAATTACTCGTGACTAAACATGAGATCACGACAAAGATGGAGGAAATTGACAGCTGTCAATTAGCACAAATAGGTCTTTAGAGCTTGAGCATGTCTTAAACAGTGTACTTTGGTAAAAGGCTTATGTTTAATACCCTCCCGACTCTACTCAATCGAGCCACCGTGCGATTCCATTTTACCTCATTTGGAAATATTATTTTATGAACGCAATAAACATAAAAATAATTTTAAGTCAAAGATAAAAGAGTATTCAATTTTGATACCAATATACTGGTGAGTATTTTGGGGTCGTCAGTGTTCCGAATTTGAATTCAGAACCATTTAAAAAGCTATAGACTTTTATGCAAAAAGTGCAGGTTGGCTCGATATAAGAGTCGCAGATCTGAGAGTACATATAGTTCAACTCTAACCATTTGACAGCGATGTCTTCCAACATTATGGTTTTAACCCTAAATAAAAGATGGCTGTACCTATTTGAAGTTTAATATTGTCATTTTCCATAGAATCAGCAGTAACGTATGAAATAGGGACCATTTTAATCATAAATATGACAATAATATTGTTTTATCTCAGTAAATTATAGTATCTATCTCAAAAAGCCGACCCAGGAACAGACTAACTGTCTACATAAGAATGTTTAATGCCTACGCAGTCAAGTCAAAGGTGGCTAGAAGGTACTTTTGTATGTAAATCGAACGCGTAGGCTTCAGGATACCTAGGTCTTGCCTAGGCTTTGTAATACCTGGATTCCAGTTAGCTTTGAAATGTTTTTAGGTTTCTAATTGGGAAGCTGTTTTATGGTGTTTATTTTTAAATGTTGGGAGTGATGTTTTAATTAGAATGCTAAAAGTTTTTTTGTTGATAAAACGTAGAAAGGTAGAGGCCGTTTTCTTAGTCAAATTATGAACTAACATAAACAACATTAACCATTATTTATAATACCTCCTATTTACAAAAAAAAGATAGTAAAAAATATAAAAAAGATATATCTACACAATATCTTTTTTCAAGTCAATTTGTTTATTGTTTTTTTTTAGGTTCACTAATTATGGCACATGCTTTAAATAATTTTTTTTCTTTAAAAACGACCTTAATATAACAACCAAAAACCGAATAAACCTACAAATTAACCAACTATAAATCCGTTCACGATCTAAAAGATTTCATCCTTTACCATCGCACATCGGCCAAACTGTGCTAAGGTAAGCGCCTTTCCCTTCCATTTATTCATAGTGAAATAACAAAAATAGCTATACTGTTCACTACCAGCATAACGAGACCCCACGCCAAATTTAATCCCGTCACATGTAAGGGTTAAGTTACACTGGTTGGTTCACGCGTAGGTTGTGCAAGCTGTATACGTTGAAAAATGGCCGCGGAGCCACAATAGTATAGGGAACGGCGAACCCGGAAGACATATTGACCATAGACAAGATTAATCTTTGGTACGTTTGATTTTTTTTTTGTCTGTGGAAATATATTATGTGTAGGTAATAGGACATTTATGGGAATGTGTTATGTTAGGATTAGAAGTAACCATATAAATGATACTTAAATGATTTTATTTCTGTAAGTAGGTTTGTACAAACACTTTTCCCGCGTCAATCATATTTTTTAAACTAGATGACGTCGGCTTTTCATAACTGACTACTCTGAGATGAAATGCCGAAAGAAACTCAGAGGTCACACTCTCTTTTAAAGCCCAGGCATAATCTTGGTCAGATCATGTGAAGACCATGTAGATTGGTGTCTGAAATGGTCTTTTAAGTTACTAATGGTAGTAATTTTAATATTATTAAGTCTGACGGAATAAGGTTTTTCAACGAAATAAAAGTTTCTTACGTTCTCCTAATTTTAATATTATCGATTCTGATTTTCAAGAATTCTTAAATTAATTAGTAGCTTTGATATAAAAGTTCCCTCAAACATAAAAAAGAGTCTAAAATCTACTTTAATAATACCACTATTTCATTGTATTTTTATATCTACGAAGTTAAATATTAAAATGAAAATAATAACAAAATGACTCCATAGTTAAAATTAATCAGTACAAAAGGGAATTAATGACAGATAATATGACTTACTAGACTACTTACATTTTAATTGGAAATCACTTAGGTAACCCCCAACCATAGACTAGTAGATGTAGACAATCCATTTAAAAATACCAATAAACATTTATAGAGTTTGCTATTAGTTGAATGAAAAACTATAAAGCACTCTTATTTATTGCTGTTGTAATCGTAAGACTTTTACTATAATAATATTTAATATTAGTAATAGTGCATCATTTAGGGCTATTATTATTATGTATAATTACCTCACAAATCATAAATACTAATATTATAAAGAGGTAATATTTGTGTGTATGTAGGGGGTTATCTGAAAAAATATTTTTGCATTTAATAGCCCAATTCTTAAGGTACGTTATAGGCTATTTAACATCACGCTGAGACCCTAAGGAGCCGAGTAAAAAAAGAAGTCCGGAAGAACGAAGAGAAAACGAAGTAACATCGCGAGCGGGCATTCAGTTAAAGTTCATTTCGTATTAGAATCATTTTAAATGCTCTATTTTAGTAATCATAATAACCGGTAAACGTTTGCAGTTTAAAATGAATATGTAATATTACCAACAATTCGTTTTGGAAACACTTCCATAATCCAACTTCCTACTTATTTATATTAGAAATGTGAATGTTTGTATGTTTTTATGTTTGTTACTCAATCACGCAAAAACAGCTGAACGAAATTTGGCACACTGATAGATTATATATAATATGGATTAACACATTGGATATTTATCCCGATTGTACGTTCTCGTGGGATAATTTACGACCTCCACGCGGGCAAAGAAATATTATATAATATTTTATTTAAGTACTGGCTTTTGACCGCGGCTTCGCCCGTGTGTATGTCCGTTATCGCATAAAAAAGTAGCCTATGTCCTTCGCCATATCCCAGGCTATATCTCTGCCAAATTTCATCACGATCGGTTCAGCGGTTTAGGCGTGAAAGTGTAACAGACAGACAGAGTTACTTTCGCATGTATAATATAAGTAGGGATTAGCAAATAAAGTACATTGCTTATACCCGTAACTAAATATCTTAAACCACGTTAATTTTTTTTTTACGAAAACCTATAGCACAGACAAAAAGGTACCTTACGTAATTGAAACTTTCCTCGTAAGTAACTGCACCTACTTACTAGTTATTAAACAGAATTACAATCCATATTAACATTAAAACCATCAATGGACGATTCACATTAGGAATCTCTGTCACAGCTATACAGAAATACAAATATTTTGCCTCGAGACGGCATTCGAACCCGTGACCGCATTGGTAGCGGTCACACCTTTTAAGTATTTCATTCAAGTTTATTTTAATACACTGTTTAGATTTTTTCTTTCTATGAATTATTATAAATTCACTATGATATTCATTCAGTAAGTCTTTTATACTTATAACACTTATACATGTAATTATTTTTTTACTATGTATAGGTATCAGGTCGGTGTTACCCACGCGAATACCACTGATAAGAAACATCGAAATAAACTCAGAGGTCAAGGTCACTTTTAAAAAATCAAACCAAAAACCCACCCATTTCTGAAACCATCCCATATTGAGATTCATTTTATAATAATTATATGATGACATAATTATAATTTTATTATAAGCTCAAATTTAGAACACAATTCCATTTTTTTAAACGTTCTGTTCTTCGATCTGTTCATCTGTTTATGGATCTATGCAATCGTGACACATGTTTAACAATAAATTACACATATTCTAAGGTTAGAACATAATCACCACGACAGAGCAAATAATCATCACTTAGGAACTAGAATAACCGTGGCACATCGGTGATTACTGACCCCACCTATGCTAACCTAGGTTTTATTCCCGGAATACTATCCGAGACCTCGTTTAAGACATTCACTTTTATAATACGGTGAAACGGCAAAAATGTAATACATAACCACCCACCTAAGTAGTCTTTATTACATTGAGCTTAGTAGAGATACCTAAAACTACTTTGGTACACTCGTTATTTATGAGAAAGTTACATAATACTGAATTTTAATTTATGAAGGTAAAACACATTTTTTAAACAGCTAAAATAACCAAATGATAAGGATAACCAGTTGTTATTTTTCAAATAGTATTAGGTATATTTGTAATCATTAAAATTAATATCATGTAGGTACCTATTAGATTTATTATAATTAAAATAAAATGAAATAATTAGAATCCCCTCCAAAATAATTATTCAAAAACAACTATTTTTAAACAAACTGCTCCAAAAACCCTAAATTTTAAATACACCAACCAATTAACTCTAAAATAACCAGCAAGGACAGCGCAATCACCAAACACGGCCAATAAAACCTACGAGCCAATATTTAAATCACTTTTATCAGCTAACTAATAAAACATACACACTTATAAAATTTACTGGCAATAAATATGGCGATCGGACCGTTACAGCCTACACTAGATACACATACATATCTATCTAGATGCATCTAGGAAATAATTCTACAATAATCTTAGTCCCTCACGCGTATAATATGCACGCATTCTTCCCAGACATGCAAAATTCACATACACCAACAAAGCCCAGGACTCCGTAGACATACGCGTCTCTGTGTGAGTAATGCGCCCGTGTGCGTGCGTTCAACGACCTATGCATTTGCTTGCAGTACAGGCTAAAAGTATGCGTTCGTTTTATTATGGTCTTATTTTAAAAATGGAACGCCACGTTCGGGTTCTTTCGCGTTGGGTTAGGTCGCGGTCGTGATTTTTCGGCTTTTTAACCAACGTGCTCCGGCTGGCTGAGATTGTTTCGAATTTCGAACTGGTTTGCGGTTCCGTTGTGTAAGATTACCGTTAGTGTTCGATTTTCGAACGTCGATTGTTCTAATTTTGATGTTTGGTTTAGCTTTAATAGGAGCATATGCTTCAGATCTTTTAGATTGGATCTTTAAAACATTGTTCTCGTTAAATTATTAGGGTCAGATGCAATGTGTTGCGTTAGCTCTCACTCAAATATGACATTATGTGTGTTCTATAAATGGACTCTACTAACAGATATGAAAGAATTGCAAGGAATTCAAAACTGTGGATAGAATTGTGCATAACCAGCGCTGTAGCAATGTTTAGGTCAGGACTTAAATTCAACCAAATTTGGACATCGAAATCTATAAAATTCCTCTTGGCACCTACTACAAACAGATAGGCCAAAGTTCAACAAAAACTTAAATCTAGCCTTCTTTACAGGGGAACGCCCATACAAATGTCACCTGCCTGACTGCGGAAGAGCCTTTATCCAGCTCTCGAACCTACAGCAGCACCTAAGGAACCATGATGCTCAAGTGGAAAGAGCTAAAAACCGGCCTTTTCATTGCAATATTTGTGGGAAAGGTTTTGCCACTGAGAGCAGTTTGAGAACGCACACGGCAAAGGTCAGTATTATTTTTTTGTTAGAGCGTTCACTTACTTTAGACATTTAACTTTAGACATTTTATAGAAACATTTAACTTATCGACATTTTCATGATTTTAAAATTTCAAGTCTTTGTAAAAAATATCTCCATTTTTGTGATCAATTCACTCAAATATCACGTAATGGTTTCCCCACGAATAACTTTTATTATCTACTATAAAATTACTTCTGAAAATATGAATATGATAAAATTCTTGGTGCAAATTTTTCGCTAACACATTTGGCGGTGTTGTGTGTTTCTTTTATTTAATGAAATTTTTCAAGTTCCCAAAAACGTGGAACTTGTTTTGATTTTTACAATCGTTTCCAGCTTTTACTGTTCATTTCAAAATTATCTAATAACTGAATTGGCAATATTACTTTAATTTGCATTTACAAATCAAAATTAACATTTGGCCGAAATATTTTTTTTCAAAATTCTCTTTCGACTGTATTTTTTTTTGTTATGTATTTTTATTATGAATGTGTCCTAATCTTTGAAATGCTATGCCCGCATCGCCACCGCCGGTGGAACAGGAGCTTCAGCTGCACCTTGGTGTTTTGCAGCAACATGCGGCACTCATGATAGGTGGCGCAACAGCCACGCCGTGCCCAATATGCCACAAAGTAGTGTTTGGAGGCGAAGCCCTAGTAGAACACATGAAGAACACTCACAAGGACCCCAATGCATCCGGCGTTGCGAGTAAGTTCCAGTGTTCGGCTTTTTCAATATTCGAAGGATTGGTCCGTTTGAAAAAAGAACTCCGTCGATAACGAACGTCGATAAAGAAGTTCCTTTTTTGAATTCTCTCGAAATTTGAACGTCGATAGCGGCGGGCCATTTCGGATTTAGAAATGGAACGTCATTGACATTCTTTTTTCAATTTGTTTGGGTCTAGTTTTAATTTAGATTTTAATTATCTCTTCTATCGCTTACGTATCTATCAAAATTGTATAATTAAAATGAATGATTTTATTTTAATAATGGCATTGTTAAAATCATTTTATTCTAGTAATGTAACTTTTACGTTGCAATAAGAGAGATATATTAGCATGTAAGTTATGCCACTGGAAGTTTATAACTGGTCATCGTAACAACGCGATAAGTCGTACTTATCTAACATTATGTTTAAAACGTTATAAAAGCTTCCAGCTGGCACAAAGCCATGAGGGGTGTTGGTTTCAATATCAACGGTATAACAAAAACGTATCGTCTCCATAAATCTTAAACGTTAACTTAATAAATAAGCGCTGAACGCGGTCCGGGGACTAGATGTTATTGTTTTAGCATCATTCTGAGGGTAGTGTGTTTTGCAAACATTTCTTGCTTGTCCCTGGAAATACAAATTCTTCGGATGGCGTTCAGTCTATATTATCATAACATGTTTTGTTTATGTATCTAATGGCAGCGTTTTCCTCGTTTTCTATCGTCAATTCCGTTGCGTTGTCATCCAATGTTCAGTTAATTGGTTTCTGTTTTGGTTTTACGTATTGATTTATTTAAGCGCCATTTGTTTTCGCGTTTTGAGTTTGGTTAGATGAATGTAATTTTAAGTCTTTAGACGGTATTTTGTTGGATGAAAACCTTTTACGTAATTGTTATGGAGAGCCCCTTCCAAAACATTACAAAAATAAAATGAATATAGAAATATTACCAAAAATAAAATCAAACCCCGAACTTCAAAATTAAATCACCAACAAAGTACAGTCACGTCAAAACATCACTAACAATTAAACTAACCTGTTTTTTTTTCTTTTTTCCCTCTCCTAACCTACTAACCCACCTCCTCCTGGTGACTAGGCCCTCCAGCCACGTCACCGTACCCAGCACAGGCTAAACCTGTTGATCCTTATATAGCGAAGCGACGGACGGCGAACCACCCCTGTCCTGTATGCGGGAAACACTACGTGAACGAGGGCTCCCTGAGGAAGCACCTGGCTTGTCACCCTGAGACCCAGCTGACGAGTGGACTGAGGATGTGGCCATGCTCCGTCTGCCAGGCTGTATTTACCCATGAAAGTGGTAAGTGGTCATTGTATTTACTTCATCAGGCTGTCGCAGTCCACAACTGGACATCGGCCTCTCCCAAGCCAGTTACATCCTCCGCCTTCTTCAACCAGTCTGTCCCAGCCAGCATTTGAAAGACCTTGGTTCATCTAGCTAAAGGGGCGTCCCATGCTACTTTAGGATTCGTCTGCTCTACCGGCCATCGGTTCTTCAACAAACATGGCCAGTCCACTGCCACTTTAGTTTTCTTACCCTGTAAGCTACGTCGATTACTCTGGTTCTTTTCCGGATAACTTAATTTCTGATTTTATCCTTAGGTGGGGTATTTACTACTGTGGACTATTTTGATCAATTTAAGATAGTTACTTAGATTGATCAAAATAGTCTTCCTTCGAACGATATATACAGAAAGGGTAAGGATTAGGGCTCAGTAACAGCATAGAAAATAAATAACAATCTCGGTCTAGAAATGTACATCTATGTTTGGCTTTTACATCATCTTTTATCTTCTACCAAACGATAGGAGCACATCAATGAGAAAATATATTTTAATGACAGACCACGACCGAATGTAGTAGACCGATGAAATACGAATGACATTAATTCACCAAAGTGGCACCGTAATGTCAACAGAAACAAGCATTGTATTTAAGTACTTAGTTAATTATTCCGTGGGTATCTGACTGCATATTTGTCTAAAATTGACTTCAGGTCGTATCAGTCAAATATGCAAACACCTTGTCGATAACAGCCAGACTATAGTTGTTAAAACTTGACGTGGAGATAAATCACAACACGGACTAAAGCATAAAATGTTTTTGAACCGGAATCGAATCTCGTTCCCGAAGGACATTTATCATAGATGCCGTGAAGCCGCAGGCAAAAGTTAGTTATAAATTTACTAAGCAAACAATGTATTTTCGTTTCCAATTTTTTATTTTGCTGTCGCGTCTTAACAATAGAACAAATAAAATTGAAACAGATGTAATTACAACACAGCTACAAATCGATTGTAGAAAAATCAAAATGACTGATGTAAGTTTTCTTCCTCTTTGTATTATTTGACACTCATTTGCTATTGAATATTTCAGGCCTTCTCTCCCACATGGAGCACATGAGAATGGAACCGAAACATCAGTTCGCCGCCCAGTACGTCCTGTCCAGGGCGGCAGCCGAGAGACGAGAGAGGGACATCATCGCTGCCGTCTCGGCATCAGCTGGAGGGTCCGGCCTCTTGAACCTCGCGCCGCCCTCCCCAGCGCACTCGGACTCATCCTCTAACGGACGACTGTCTTCCTCTGCCGGCTCTGAAGCAGGGGCAGCAGTCAACAAACTCACGGACCTACTCAGATCAGCCAATAACGGGCACCAAGCTTACGGAGACGAAAGAGTCGCAGCCATAGCCGCTGCCGCCGCCAACATGATGGCCCAGCCTGGCGAAGGTGCTAGTGCCGTGCAGGTAGCTGCTGCCAACCTGGTATCCGCGATGAGGCAGCAACTGGCCAGAGAGCCGCCCCCGGCTCAACCACCTGCAGAAACACCGCCCGCACCCTCTGAAGCTGCATTGAGAATCCAGCAAGCTGAGGCCCTCTTACGAAGTCAGGCCGAAGCGTTACGACTTGCCGTCTCCCAAGCTGCTGCGGCCCACGGCAACGAGGCCGCCAGTCCTTTAAGACACAACGGAGGCTTCCCTCCGCAACCGCCGAACGATGGAAGTGGACAGATTTCACCTGAACTAGTGGAAGCGTTCAGAATGGCACAAGAGCAACGGTTAGAGCAGGCTCTTAGATTGCATGATCCAAGAATGTTGGGTTTTAACCTGCCATCGCCGGTGCAACAGGCGGCGCAGCAGGCAGCTCAACAAGCCGCTCAACAAGCGGTGGCTGCTCAGCAAGCGGCTGCACAGCAAGCTGCTCAACAAGCTGCTCAGCAGGTAGCGCAGCATGCAGCCCAGGCCGCGCAACAGGCCGCTCAGCAGGCCGCGCAGCAGGCCGCTCAACAGGCCGTCCAGCAACAACACATGCAAGCCGCACAAGCTGCTCAAGCCGCTCAAGCTGCCCAACAAGCAGCTCAACAAGCGGTCCACCTCCAGCAAAATCCTCAGCCATGAAAATTCAGCTATTACTAATCCGATGCGATTTCGACGCAATAGAATGTAATTTAGCTCGTAAAACTTAGTGAAAAATTATAAAAGGGAAACTTTTGTATTTTTTGGATGAAAAATTATTTCTCGGCCGGAGTTTGTACGAAATCGCCTCTGATTGGTAATTCGTAATTAATTTGTTATTTTACCGAGTTAGTTTTGGACTCTAAAAGTGTTTTTACGTTTAATTTTAGCCGGCAAAAGTATACAATTATGAAAAAAAAAATATATAAAGTAATAACATTAATTTAGATAGAACTAACTGTTGTAAATAGGGAAACTTTTAGCGGAAACAAATTTTACTGTACATAAAATAAAAAAGTACCTAAAATAGTTGAATGAATGAACAAAATGGAACAAAAACTCGCCCGAACAAGTAATTAGATGTAGAGTTACGACAAATAATATTACAGTGCAATCTTCTATTATTTGTTTGGTTATTATTGAGTGTTTTTTAGAAATATATATATTTATTTGTATTAGCTTTACCACAGAGCAGTGAATTTCTTAGCTTAGTACAAACTTTTGGATGTGCCAAACAAGTTTAAGCACGTTTTTATCGCATTTAGCGACAGTTTATTGCAATATTATTAGTTGCATTATGTTTCCATAGGATATTTTTATTATTATTATTCAATTTTTAATAATTATTTTTATTAATCTTTTCACGCAATAACACGTCTTATGCTAGTCACGTTTTGAACGCACAAAATAATTCTATTTAACAAACAATGAATTTTATTTTTACTTTTTATTTTCATTTAAAAAAATCTTATTTCTTGGCGTATTTTATTTATAAATGCCATATTAGATAATAATTATGTAAATACCGTAGCACTTTACGTAAATGTTGATGCTTTTGTTTTATATGACTTAAAAATAACAGTTTATTTTAACATTATACGATTATTTTTACTGGAAAATAATTATTTACAAAATGATTTGTATAGTTGTATATATATTATAAAAAATATTAATTATTTTTTCAGAAGACTGCCGTTACATAACTTTTGTATGTAAATAAATCAAAATGGAATTGTAATTGATAAATAAAAATAGCGATTTTTCACTGAACTTAAAGTCAACAGGACATTAAAGGACAATTAGTGATAATTGGACTAAACGTCGAAGTAAAATAAAACTAACATCCAATAGTAACTTTCGACGAAAATAACTTTGAGTAGACAAACTAAACACAAGACATTCTTTTCATCACGGATGTTCACACAGCCCAAATAATTACATTTTTTTTTATTTAATTTTAAAACAAGCATAATTAAACAGCAATAGCCCAGAAATAATTTCAAAATGATAAATAATTGCACTCTGCAAGTATAATAATCATTATCAATAAACTTAATAATGCATACAGTTGCCGCAATAGATTTATAGTTCACAATTGCAAAATATCCCCCAATTCTTAAAAACAATGGGGGATTTCTTGCAATTTCAAATTTAAGAGAATGTCAAGTGTTGCCGAATATTAATTCTTTTTAATATTATCATATAATAATAAGGGACAATTTATGTGAACCAAATGAATGTATTTTATTTCGTTCATACAAGTTGTATTATACGTATAATCGTAACATAGGTAAGGTAAAAATAAGCTGATTTTAATGTACGTAATTATTTCATTCTTGAATTAATATTGGTATTATCGTGCAGTGTCTACACTCCACCAAAAAGTGTAGACAACGTTGCTGCTGCGTTATATCAATGTAAATAGGAAAAAAAAAAACAATGCAATAGCCCAAAAATCATTTTTTATTTCCGTATCGTGTTCTTAATTTTGAAGGAGAAAGGTGTTATGATTGAAAAATGATTTATTATACTTAATTTCAGTTATGAAATACACAACTTTTCGGCGAAGATTTATTTTTTGTTTTGGTGCGGACAGGCAAGTAACATCGAGACGCGAATGGTTACCCGATACCGTATACATCTGTTTTCTAGGAAACGTGAGCAAAAATTCAATTATATTGGACGTGAAAACAATTTTGACTGATAATAAACCAAAAAAATATGATAATCGCAATAAAATTCCAAGTGAACGGATCGCTATTTATGTAAAAATGTCCTCATAAATTTAATATATAAATAAATTAATATAACAACAAAAGAAGTTCCTATGAATATTGTATAAAAGGTATTGTTTTAAATTTAGGTCTTAGTAGAAGGAAAAATTTATGAACGTTTGGTATTTTTAAAGTTATAATTAATGAACCATCATGTTAGGGAACTTAACTCGAAAGGTATCGAGTTGTACAAAAATAAAAAAAGCACGGATCGTGAATCCTAACATTAGATTTTTAGATCAAAAGTTACGTTTCCAAGAAAGTGTTCAAGTCGCATCGTGGTTCACATTTTTGTGCGGCGTAGTTTCATTGTAAAAATATTTGTAAAAAATATTCAAGTTGTATTTTCGAGACGGTAAAATTTAATTATAAGAATTTTTCGATTAAGATACAAAAATAAAATGAAAAAATAGTGTTTAGGCATTTACGCCACACAAAAATGTAAATTAAAACGTATTTTCTGTGATCATCGAAATGGAATAGTTATAACAGATTGTGTCTGCGAGTTGTCAGAGGTTATTTTTAAGTTTTCGACAGTGAATTTTTTTAACGTTATTACGGAAAAAAGTGGTAAAAAATGTTTTTCTACATTTATTTTATGACGAAAAAATTCCGTAGTTAAGCAGTGTACATTATATAATGCCTAATTAACAGTTAAGGCGATGTACTGGATCGCCTACACGGAGTCAAAGAATATTACATTTGTTTACACTTGTAATATTTTTTGGCTGTTTATTAGTATCAATAGTACTGGATTCAGTTAATGTAATTTCACGTGCAGAGATTAGTCTGTATGAATCTCAATTTCTAAAATGCGCTGTCAGTTTTTTCTATGGATACGACGCCTTTACAATGTTGTAGTTTAATTGGCTATTAATTAATTATAAAGTTACATTATTATGTTATTTAATTGTTTTGTTACTAGAAAAATTCGTTGACGGACGTTTTTTGTGTCGCTTTTTTAATGTCCGATATAGTTGACATAATTGATTGTTTTTATTCGGGCACTAAAAAGTGATTAATAAGTGGAAACTGTTCTTTCATCTGAACATCGAAATCGCGACCTACAACTTGCGATTACATTACATTTTTTATTTCAAAGTTAAGGGGAAAATTTTAACAGTTGCTGCTGTAATGATTTTTTAAACTTTCGAGAATTGTTGATTTAAAATAATATTCGACCAGCATTTTGTTTTTCCTTGTATAAAATGTAATACTGAGAAAAATTCTAGGTATATAATTACTTTGTACAAATTATCAAAGTTTATTCAATGTTTAGATTGATGCTAAATGAAATTCTAGGTTTGGGTAAAAGTAAAAATGAATTATTTGTTTGAGAGTTAAAATCAAAATTGTGTGTTTGACATTTGTGAAATATGCAAATTACTTACACAGTTTGAAATATTGGAGGAAAAAAAATAACCAAAAATTTTGTAAATGCAGTACCTAAATGATGCATTTTATACGAGGAAAACTAAAATGTTGCTTCTGGAACTTGGCAACTTTGCAGCAGCTGATAATATTTTTCAAAATTGTTACGTTTTTAAACAATAAATTGCTGTTGATTTGAATTAAACATCCTTATTGACCGTTAAAGTTATTTAATTTGTCGCTTGTTCGTTTACGTGGTTTGTCTTTCAGCTTGTTTTAAGACATATTTAGCTAAATATACATCATTAATCATATAATTAAGTGTAGTCAGGATAGCCAGGTTTTCAATTTAACTCACATTAGTAGTCGTACTTATATCTTAATGTATCGTAAGTTAGCATAATTAATGTAATGTAATACCATAAACTATTCATAAATAAACATTAAAAAAATGTTTATTTATAAATGGCTGAAAATATAATATAAAATTAGCACTGAAACTGCGTTTTTTATATTATACCGTAGTAAACAACGAATATAAAAAAAAAACAAATAAATACAAAAAAAAATATCTGTGTACTTAAACGTACTTAAATGTCATAGATAATGGAATTTATTATTGGTGTTTTTTACGGGAACTATTACAATATCCCGTTTTTGCGTCGTATCCATTTTAGTAAACATATTTAAAGAAAAAAAAATATGCAATCATCAACAATTTTCGTGTTGTCATTTTACAAAAATAATGCTGTTAATTTAAGTCAGATTACAAAAAAAAAAATAACAAAAATCAAAACTTAAAAAATGTGTTTAAAAAAATGGGGTAAAAATTAAATGGTGTTCAATATTAGGAAACTTTGGTAAATCAACCACTGACAGCGCATTAATTTTGTCTACTTTACCATATTGCCTAGCCTCTGTAATGCCACATAGGGCATTTGCGTTGTTACAAACGTTTTGTTAAATTATCGTTAACATTACTCTGTTTTTCGCAAAAACTTTACCCAATTGGTGTAATTCTAGTCTTATCTTTTTTATCCTTAAAATAATGTCGTGATTGATCAAAAATGTTGTTGTAGGTACGTTTTTGGAAACAGTAAATTGTAAAAATTTAAATGAAAAATTGTATAAATCAAAATTAATTGTAACTACAATATATTTCGGCGTAAAAATTGTAAAATTCAAAATGTTTAGACGTTAGAATAAAAATTAATGGATTAGGTAGAAGTCAAAATTCGTGTTTGGCATGCTATATTTAAACATAAATAAAGTAAAAGTTAAACAAAATTGTAAATAAACTTTAGAAATGTGATGTGACGATATTACTGTACCTAATCGATGTTTAGGCGAATAAACATACATGTTGGATATTTCTTAAATCTCTTATGTAACGAGTGTTCACGACAGAGAATTTTTGTTTTATTATTTTGTGTTTTTTATTTTATTTTTATCATTATTTCTCGTGTATAGAGTTGTACCCTATAATTTTAAGTTTAATAATTATTAAAAATTATTAATATAAAATGATGCCATGTTTTTAAGTAATTATTTTAGATTTACTCGATGTGTTTATTAAATATTATATTTTTTATAAAAGTTATTATTTTTTTTGTACTCGATATTTAGTCAAAATAAGAACTGCTATGTAATTTATAGTTAAGTTTAGCGTTGTTATGTTAAGCAATATTTTTTAGTTATTACATTTTATTGAACAAATTTAAGTAACCCATTAATTTTATTGTGAAGAAAATATAATTTTAACAACGGAAAATGCTTACTGTGTCATTAAATTGAGAATAGTGACAATTATTGCCGAAACGGTTAGCTATAATTATTTTAAAAAATAAAAAGGATGATTCATAGGTGCGTTTTTCTTTAAAACCCTATCTATCACTTTCTATCAGATACTAAAGATTTTCAGATAAATTCAGAAGTTTCCAAAGTATTATTTCCTGTCTTGTCGTTTCATAAGGACTTATTGATTGAGAATCTATTTCAAAATAATATTATTAGGGTAAATCAGATAATGCCCCTCAATAATCGAGTGAAATAACACAAAAAATATTCAGAAAACATTTCCTATTAACATATACACACACACACACACACACACACACACACACACACGTACGTATGTACACGTATGTATTACATTTTTTTATTATTTACATGTAGCGCCATCTGTTATTGAGTAGCTGAACTAAATTCAAAACCTTATTATGTTCTTATTGGGTAATTTAATAAAATTGCTGCTGATTAGAAATGTTTAAATATTACTCAATAATATGAATTTTGCTCATTAGGATTTTCCGTTGGACGATTGTTTTCAAAGTTAGGAAGGAGTTAGTGGCATAAAAGAGACCAAATCAGCTTCAACTATTACGATCTACCTAGCCTTTTTCCTATGTTGAAATCGGCTTTCAGTCTAAACGGATTCAAGTTAAAGCCAATATTTTTTCATGCCGTGACTATTTGACCTCTAAAAAGTACCAAATTATTGGGTAGGTACCTATCATGTGTGTTAATGTTTGGTCAGACTGATCCTCAGACTTTCGGATTTTTGACTATTCGTTACGTCTGTCAAAGATCCACAAAATGACTCTCTTCGGTAGAGCAATTTCCTAGGTTTTTTAAAAGAAATTGTGCCACTAGAGTCACCGACGCGTCGCGCCTTTCTGCGGGGACCCTTAAATCCAGAATGAGTGAATTCAGCATAAACAATGAATGTAATAAAGTGCGACTAGATTTTAATCATATCTGCAGTTTCTGCCTGTTGCCTAGGTAATAAGAACTTGGAACAATATTATATTCAAATAATATTCACTTAAAGCTGCCTCGTTGGTTTAGTGGTAAGCACGAAGTCTTAGGTTTGATTTCCAGGTCGGGCAAAATATTACTGGATTTTTCTATCTAGAATTTCTCGAAGGACCAAGGACGGAAAAAAGTACAGTTTTTATTGCGAACTAAACAAATATCGTTATTTCACGAGAAAAATATTACTCAGGCCCACTATGTTGTCTTTTTTTGAACCCACTTCAAAAAGAAGGAGGTTATCAATTCGACATGTTTATAGGTATATGTTTTTATAATTTTAATATATGTATTCGGGCATAAATATAGACGGATTTGCAAAATTCTTTTTTTGTTCGAAAGGGTTTTATTCCGAAATGGTCCCATTAAAATTTCATATAGATCTGATGATGCGTTTCGGAGACAAACAACGGAACTCTGTAAAAAATGACAGCAAATCAACGGCGATTGCCGCTATCGCATAAATATGCATTGTTTTGACCCCAATGATGATGAACTTTCGAATTGGTGTGGGTTAGATATTATAACTAAAAACCTACCGACTTCCGGAAAAACACTACAAAGTGAAAAATAACTTCAATTTCGGAAGTGGGTGTGAAAAAATGTAATACTTCAAAGTCACTGCCTTCCAAAATTAAAGTTGTTTTTCACTTTGTAGTGTTTTTCCGGATGTCGATTGTTTTTTTTATTATGAAAACGTTTAACTCTAACTGTGACTGCCTCGTTGGTGTAGTGGTCGCAAGCGCTTCTGGTGAGCATTAGGCTCCGGGTTCGATTCCCAGGTCAGGTAAAGTGTTAATGGGTTTTTCCATGTGGAGTCTGGATTTGAGCCCGGTTGGTGGCAAAAGGCTCGCCCTATTACATAGGACTTATTAAACATAACTGGCGGTGTACTATGTACCTAAATATGTACATCTCTGCCCACCCTTCAGGTAAACAAGGCGTGATGTTATGTTACCTACAGGTACCGAATGAATGTGGATGAAATTTGGTACAAGGGATAGGTGTAGACTATCATGGCCTGGGTTAGGAAATATCTCATGACCTTTGAACCGAAATACGGCAACGCTTCTTGGCGAGAGAACTTTGCTAATATAGTGGTAGTACTTTGGCAGACGAAGTCTTCCACTTGATCAATTTTGAAAACATAAACCCACAAACTTTAAAATAATTATGAAAAATCTTAAGTTTATTTAACTGCCATCTGTTAATAATTGTAGGAACTAATACACGAAGTGTTTGGTTCGTTTCTTAAAATTGAAACAAGTGCTATCTAGTTTTGATTATTAACACTTCGTATGTGGGCATTTTCACAAAAATGTACGTAACGCTGTTTTCTTGTTTTGTTTGAACGTTCATCCAAACAGTTCTTGAAAACAGCGCCATCTATTTAATGAGCTTAGTACTAAGATAAACAAGACATAACTGCGCTATCTGTGATATTATATAGGTACTACTAATGTTATTGTATACTCAAATTTTACGTTAACTTTATTGTTTTAGACGTGTCTGTTGGTCTAAATTGTTTAGCATCGAATTCAAAGATGGCGTTATAAGCAGTTTTGTTGATTTGAAATTATTTATATGTCTGAATGATTTTATTTCAGAATATTTTAGTATGCTTTGTTTTGGATTTCTGGAAATATAAAACGCAGTTAACTGAATCTTAAATAGCTTCATTGGGTTGTATGATTAATAGTAACAAATAGGTTGGCATTAATCAGATTATCCCCTCACGGCAGAGTCATACCTACTTACCTATTGCATTAATTATTTTTCTTTGTAGCTTGATGCTATTTTGGAGATGCTGATTTCCAAAAGATTGAAGATAATTTTAAATCGCCAACACTAGCTTACAGTATAATTAGGTACCATTTAACAACATGGTGGGGGTAAAATCTTTAGATAAATAAGTAGGTAGATCTATCATATTATATTAAGTGTACACTAAAGAAATATTAAGCAAATTTTAGGAGATATAAGTAATAGCAAGCACTTTGCTTTTGTGTATTTAATTTCATAACCACCGGTGATGCAAAACTTTGTGAGGAAACTAGTACTTATGTCCTAGAGCCAAAAATACCCGACCCGCACTGCACGTGGTGGATTATGGCTCACTCTCTCTCACAGAGAGGAGGCCTGTATCCCAGTAGTGGGAAAGTTATGGGCTGGTTGTGTGTGTGTGTGTGTGTTGTGTGCGTGAGAACTGAGGGACCACACTGGGAATTCAAAAACGAAAATCTTAGGATTTAGTAGTACTTAGACTTAAAACAATTGAAGAATGAATCTGGGAATTTGTACACAAATAAATTAAAAACTACAGCCCTTAATATAAGTGGTTCCCCTCACACACATAAAGGGCCTGCTTTTTAAACACGAAATTGCGGGTTCGAAATTCTAGATTTAAGCACAAATGTAAGATTATCTTTAACAAATTTCGACAGTACTTATAGCTTTTTTTGTCCAAGAAGAGGCATTTACTTATCGATAAAATTAAAAACAGGTCGGTATTTTCATACGATAGCAAGATCTCTGCCTACCCCAGTTAAGTACAAAGAAAACTCGCCGACAATGAATAGCGGAGCAACTGATGTAGTATCGGCCATAGCGTTACCAACGAAGCGTGGTAATTATTATAATATTAAATAAATCGCCTGTGTTTGTGGAAAAACTCCGCTGATATACATTGAGGCTTCAGACTTGCTCCGGTGTGAATATGAGGTAGCGTAGAGTGGATAAGGTGGCTCTGAATTTACGTTTCAAAGTCAAAGTCAAATCATTTATTTCAAATAAACCAATTGCAGGCACTTTTGACTTTTCAAGGGGTCGGTCAGTCAGAAAGACGAAGCTAGCAGTGGCGAGGTGTATTTTTCTAAGGGAGAAGCCGAAGCGAAGTCACTTAACTTATTGACTTATCAATAAAGAATACTTACTATCATTTTAAAATTAATATAGGAATGTAAAGAATTAAATACAATAAAATTGAACAGCTGAAAACCAAATAAAATGTGCAATATTCCTTCATCTGGTTCTCGCTGACGCATTTTTCTATATCTGTCTCTGTCATAAGTTCATAACCCGTTGTACAGCGGCTTGCTCTCGTCCATACCGAGCGGTGCCACGTGACTTAAAGTGACATCATTACGGGATCGCTGTTGTATGAATTTTTAGTTCCCGGTTATGACATTATGGTGCCGGTTAATTTGGATTTTTTTTTTGTTGTTGTAATACAAAGCTAAAAATAACCGTTTTTGTTGTTTGAATGTTATGGTGAATAAAATACCCGTAGTGCAACTATATTTTTTGACAATAGTAGCCACTATTGACGTGCCATTTTTTAATAGCGATAGACTTGCGAATCTCCGAAGGGAGCCGGTAGGAATCGTGTTATATGGTGTTTTCGCCACTGGAAGCTAGTTGCCCATTCCAAACCGTAGTAGGTTCCTATAGAGAAGAACAGGCAAGAAACTCCATGGACACGCTCATAAATCAAAATTTTACAAAAAAAAATTGGTTACATAATTCATGTTGAAGTTATGCATGTGAAAACGATGTAAAAAGACATGGACATTAAAAGTGTCCGTTATAAAAATAAACGAACTCACAAATTAATACCTATAAGCCGTGGCAGCTAAGAGATGACCAGTCTCTACTGACGGCGCCCATTCACGAACATGACGTATGGATATTTTAGAGCAATTCATTCTTCTTTTTACTCGTTTCGGCATCAGGCTAATAGACCTAGTTCCATACGTTGAAATACAAAGACGTATGAAGGTATTCGATATCGGAAAGCGTATAATGGAACTCAAATGGAGTTGAGCAGGATAACTGGCAAGGCGCAGTGATAACAGGTGTATTAAAGCTGTGACAGCATGGCGTCCAAGGACTAGACGACCAAATGCCAGTCGTCCGGCCTAAGCCGAAAGGCCAATCGGAATGCCAAACACGGTCGATGCGTTAGATCGAGATGGTTAAAAGAAACTCAAACTAGGGCCAATAATCAGGCTATTCCAATTGCGATCAGTGCTAAGAATTTATAATCACTATGGGGCAGTTTTTATGTGGACCTATGACCTGGTGAAGCCTGCAGGAATCAGCTGGATCTGAGAAGCACAGATGGAGGCCTATGTCCAGCAGTGGTCGTCGGCTGAAATGATGATGATGTAGTTTTCAAGTTTTTTTTTTTCTACAAAAATAAATCAGCTGTTTCATAGAAAAGTGCAATACCTATGCGGTCAAAATTTATGGAACAGCTGATTTTTTTTTTGTATAATCGATAAAAATTTCTACGCTGTCTAATCCTGTATACTTCTTAATCAATTAAAATGGTAACTCTATTATCAAATTCTCCGTTCAAAAACTTCATTTATTATAAGCCATGTCCACACAACGCAGCCGAGACACAACACTCGCGTGTCTCGCTTATCACAAAGAATACGTTAACTGCACTTTTTCTATTCTAACTTTTTCACATCGGCGATACGTAATTTTCATTCCTCGATGCCACTTTTTCACCGCACAGGGGCGCCTAACTCGGTATTTTTTTGAACCTGCGTCTTTTTTATTTTGACACTACGATTATTTCTTTTTGCAATGCTGAATCGAGTGTCGTTTTTGTTTGTGGTGTAGGAACCGATGCCCGTGATTTGATAATGATGTGTTTACATTTTTTTCCGCGTTCATCGTTTAGTTTTTAGTCTATGAATGTTGTTTTTAATGATTTTTACTGTGGTTTCACGTGACAATTGAGTGTTTAGCTTTTTTCTTTTGTATTCGCGGTTTGTGGTAATTTGTAAGTGACACTTGTTTGTGATCGATGCGTCAAGTGTTACTTATTCAGTGATTGATTAGTGTATGTTAACGCTTTTCTGTTTTTATTGAATTTTAGTTATTAGTGGTTATTATTTGGGTGATTTACGTTCATAAATTGTCGTGCTTTCATGATTTAGACGCGAAGATATTGATTGAAAGTAATTAGTTTAATATCTTAGTTGCACCGAATTTTGTGAAAGCCGCTTTTTCTTGTTATTATTTTCGCGAATCAATCAACCTCAATACTGCTGAAGCTAACAAATTATATTTATCTTTGTAGTTTAGACCAGAATAATCCAAAAAAAACAACTTCTTTATTTTTTTCTTTCACAAAGGTTCGCGATCCCTGCTCTCTCCCGCGCCCAGACAACCACGGTCTATGGTTTTCTAACAAATAAGTGTATTGCCATCGGCTATTAAAATCTTCGCTTTAATTAACTAGAAAAAAAAACAACCCCTTTTGCTTCAAACCACTTTATTCTCAACTTTAATGTTGGAGCGAACAATAATTATTTTATGCGAAAGTGCAGTTACTCCATTATGGAGTTAGAACGCGAATAGGGAATATGCGAATGTGCACTTACGGCATTATCGAGTTAGAACGTTAATAGGGAATTCTAAGGGTAATGGCATTTACTCGTACTTTTAGTTATTTTTTTTTTTTTATTTTAATTATAGTGAATGTTCTATTAGGATTGTTTAAAGGTATATTATCACGCTATATCCTTTGCAGTGTAGTCAGCGGGTGAGAAAATAATAACCTATGGGCTTATCAAAGTCGTGTTTGCTTTATGATATCAGATGGCTAAATGCGATTAATTTATTAATTAAGGCCCTGGTAACTTTAAGTTTTGACGTTATGAGCGATAATAGTTCTTATTGCAATCCGATACGGGTTAAAATCTGTTGTAATAAATTCGAATAATAAATGAGCAAGCATTGTCGTAAAAATGTAAATAAAATCGTTTATAATAAGATATTACCTATTTAATAATAAATAATCTATCACTGGATGCATTTGAAATTTTATGGTATATTTTTAATTATAATTATAATTGTTATTGAAGGGATAAACTGGTTTTAAAGATAATTAAAAGGTGACTTTGATGATTTTTTGATGCATTAAAGTATGTATAATTATGTTTTGAGTTCTATCACTCTATGCAAAAAAGACTTGAAAATATCTTATACTTTTTTGCTTTCAAAATTATTTGCGGTTAAAGAGATACACTGGTTTAAAAAACCACCTTTTTGAGCGTTTTCAAGAAATCACCGCCTTAAGTGGTTTTAAGGAGGTTGTTAAAGTTCGTGTGTAGAAATTATGGCCAGAGAAGGAAGTGGTGGCCCAGTTTCATGGTCGCAACTCACGGGCACAGGTCGTGGGTTTGAACCCAAACAGACACTTTCCTTTGTGCGAATAATTTCATCACCACTGCTCTCAAAACGGCGAAGGAAAACATCGTGAGGAAACCGGCATGTCCTAGAACCAAAAATTTGAAGACAAGTGACATCCATCAACCCGAACTGGGCCCGCGTGGTGGATTATGACCCTCTAACTCTCACCGAGAGGAGGGCTGTGTCTTAGCAGTGTGAACAGGCTGATTATACTATTCCTGGCCAGGAATAGGATGACGAATGGTGTAATAAGGCAACGGTGCGGTGTAAAACTCATAAACATAAATTGCAAAGAGTTTGTTTAGATGGTTTGGTCATGTTGAGAAGGAGATGAAAAGTGACTAACGAAAATGTATTTTTAACCGACTTCAAAAAGAAGGAGGTTATCAATTCGAAATGTTTTTTTTTTTTTTTTATGTATGTTCGGGCATAACTCCGTCGTATATAGACGGATTTGCAATATATATTTTTTTGTTCGAAAGAGGTTAATTCCGAAATGATTCCATTTAAATTTCACATAAGTAGATCTGATGATGAGTTTCGGAGACAGACAACGGAACTCTTCAAACAATTACTGCAAATCAAACGCGATTGATTGTTTTGACCCCAAGGATGATGACATTACGAACTGGTGTGGGGTAGGTACTAAAACAAAAAGTGAAAAAAAAACATTCAACCTCCAAAAAAAGCAACACTACATAGTGAAAATAACTTTAATTTCGGAAGGCGGTGACGAAAAATTTAAATACATACCTATATAATATATCCAAAATCACCGACTTCCGAAATAAAAGTAATTTTTCACTTTTTAGTGTTTTTCCGGAAGTCTGTTGTTTTTTTTTTTTTAAAGAAGCTTTTATGCCCTAAAAACAGCCCTAAAAAAACATGGACTCCTTACCTTCGACGTCTCGCTGTTAAAAAGTAAAATACGGTTTGACCCAGTAGATCGCCACGGTAAGCGACTTAGTACAGTGTTCTCGAAACGTTTCTTTTGTTTCCTTGATCGCTTTCTTTACTATAACATAAACAGGACGCTCTCCATTTATGATCTAACCAAAACGAAGTGTAAGATAAAGGTTAGGAGCTGGCTCCAGGATTTAAGTTATGAAGCTACTACTACACCGGCATAACTAATTAAACAAAAATAAAAACATTTATACACATCACTATTCTGTGCATTCAGCGCTTCTCCTTCCCTATCATATTTAGCTACACACACACACATGCACACAGAGTCACATACTAACCCTAGAATAAAGAAAGAAAGAAAAAGTATTTATTGGACTCGCACAGGAATATCACAAACTTATCTATAACACAATACAATTATTAAACGAATAAAAAATAAACTAAAACACTGCTACGCAGATAAGTAATAGTTTAAAGTGCGTGTGTGTGTTATTTGTCCACTTTTGGTTTAATATGATTTTATAAAGCTTGCCGCATTTGTGTGCGAGTACATAATACAACTTAAATGTAACGGCTTCTGATGGGGACATAAGATGTACCTACCCCGAAAACGCCCGCCCGTCGCGACTTGTTAGTACTTACAAACCATGAGCACTCGGACCTCACGGCCTGAGGGTTTCAAGTATCATCATCTGCCTAGCATTTTCCCAACTATATTTGGGTCAGCTTCCAATCTAACCGGATGCAGCTGAATACCAGTATTTTACATAAAGCGACTGCCTATCTGACCTTAATAACCCAGTTACTGGGTATTACGATACCCGTTGGTAAGACTGGTGGTCAGACTTTCAGGCTTCTGACGACACGTAACGATTGTCTGAGACCCACAAATGACAGCCGGGACCAACAGCTTAACGTACTTTCCGAGGCACGGAGGAGTCTTGGTATGTAAAGATAGTCACCTATCCACAGACCAAATGCGACAAGCGTAGCTTAACCTGATCGATCGACTTATGCGGCTGTTATTACTTAGCCACAGTCAAAGTCAAAGCATTTATTTCAAATAGGCAATTAAAAGGCACTTTTGAACGTCACCAGCCTGTGGGTAACGGAAATTGTCAACCAGGCGTCCGGAGAGTTCGTTGAACAAACCATGCGCACTCGGAATCCAGGACCTGAGGGTATCTAGCATAGATAGATAAAATACAGAGACATACATAGTATCTTTAGTACCTACTATCAAATAAAATGTGTAATAAACTAAATACACAGCAGATGAACCTTTAACTAATCAATAACAAAGTCAAACAATATCATATCTTAAATGTATCAATTTTATGCAAAACTTGACCTAACCTAAAACCGGTTCCGTTCCATCTAAAAACCGATAAAAAAACGGCAAACAGAACCGCTGTAGACGGTTTTTTCATTAAAACGAACAATATTATTATCATATTATCGTACTAATTAAAAAAACCTTATTTATTTCTAGGGTTCCTTGGTTATTTCTGTAGACGTGTGAATTTATATCTTGTTTCCTGTATTGTACTTAGGTTTTAATAATGATCACTATAAAACTATAAATAGTTCATGTACCCTAAGATTAGCATCAAATTGTTATTTTAATTTACTTCTGTAATTAAATTTCATAGTGTCTATGTGATACGGTTTAGTTAGAAAAAAAAATGTATTTAGGTATCGATTTTATCCATCAAAAGATTTTAAATCAACATAAATAACCTTATCAGACCTGCTTCTTAGCTTAATATATCAATGATGACGAGATATTTGTCGTGAAGGAACCTTACAAGGTAAACATAAAATTTTAGTGACCAAAGGTCTTCGTTGAGGAATAATTTTGTTTATTATTTCTGAATATTTTTTTTGTTTCTTTTTTTTGGGCATTTTTCCATAGAAGATTAGCCCCTAATATTGAAATTGGAGCTATTTGACCTGGCAAAAATAACACGAAACAAAAATGCTAATGTATAGTTTTCTAAATTACTTTGGCTCAAAATTCAGCAACGCGAATACCGATTGCTGACGCAGCCATTAGGTCCTCACGTATGCTGGGCACGCCACGATTGCGGCGTTTTTCTGTGGAGATACGCCGCGTACACACCGTAGGTCTGATCCGTCCATGAACTACCATTTGTGGCGGTTGTCAAGAAGGTTTTTCAAGTAGACCACGATAACTTATGGAGGCTCTCTGATGGTTCGATGAAGAAATCCGGAAGCTTGAACTGCTCAAGCCTCCTGATTTATACCTTATCAGATGAAAGGTGGTCTAAATGTCTCGTCAACTCAAAGTTGAACATATTGAAGTCTAATTAAGTTTTTTATTGATATTTGTTTATTTTGGTCAATTAAACGCAACGCTGCCAGCCTTTTGGGCATTTTTCCCACTGACGGCGATGCGGACGCATTCTTTGATGCCCAGTGAGCTCTTACGTTTTTTCCATTACCTATAAACTTCTACATAATATATTTATTTTAGTGTTATATTGTATTTAAGATTTATTCGGTTGTATATATATAATAAAGCTTCTTATTAATCACTAGTTTTTGCCAGCAGCTTCGCCCGCGCGGAACTTTCATCCCCTATTTAACTCCCTTAGGGGTTGAATTTCGAAAAATCCTTCCTTATTCCTTGTCTACATTATAAAGGGAACCTCTGTGCAAAATTTCAGCTTTGTAGGTTTGGGCTGGGCGTTGATGAGTCAGTCAGTCAGGACTTTTCTTTTTATTTATATAGATATATAAAAGGTTTATATATCAGCGAGTGGGCTATGCTCGGAGTTTCTTTGAACAATAAACTCAGAAATGAAGTTATCCGGAAAATAACCAGACATAGCTCACAGTAAAGAAGCTGAAGGTGGCAGTAGACTGACTTTGCCATGATTGTCGAAGAACCTATGGCTGGTAGGGCAGACGAGTTCTGGAGTAGTGTGGGTCGCCCCCCAGCTAGATGGACGGAGGACCTTGTGAAGGTGGCTGGGATAAACTGGTTGCGGAAGATAGAGTACAGGGTGTTTGGCTGAGTTGATTTGTTGTCTTATAAATCAGAAACACAGTTTTTTTTTGTTTTGTTTAAGTTAAGTGTTTATCAGTGGAAACTTGTAAATGGCCTTCAGTTTCATATCGTTTATTAACACTGTTTATGTTAGCTGTAAAGTTCCCGAATAAAATAAAATAAAAAAATGAAGTAAAGACTAAAAAACCAAACCAGTGACTTTCACATCTGGGTTCATTTTGCCATTTTTTTTTACATTTCTAATCAAACAACACTACTTAATTGTAAAATAATAACAACTTACAAGAAACAAACAAAGAAAAACCACGTCTATTAAAGTCTCCTTATACCATAGACATTCATCATAAATTCATAGTAATTCCTTATAATGGGTAAAAGGAATTGCCAGTTTGTCTATTACGCTCGACTGCTCATAGAATGTTAAGCAGTTACCATAGATTTACATTGTACATAATGAACGTAGATTATGGTAAATCGGGAATATTATAGTTTTCTATTTTTAGGTCTATGTTGGCTAGGCTACCTTAGTTCGCATTTGCTTTTATTATGTAAGACACAAAAAAAGAGTATTTTTTTGTAAAAACTACATTTTCTATACGAGATTAAATCAATGAAATGCATTATCTAAGTGAAAACTTTAGAATACATTTTTGTGTAGCGCTTAGCCAAAACTTAGAAAAATACAGGCAAAATAAGATAAAAAAATCAAAACTTCCTAAAAACGAAGAATGTTCAAAAACTTTATTGCCAGTTGCATATTAATTCATTATAAAAAAAAAGAAAAAAAAATATTTTTCAAATATGTACGTATTTAATTAATACTTGTAGCAGATGAGCAAGTTAAAACCCTGTAGTGTTATTGTTGTCAGTCATAAACTTTACCTGTCAGTTTGACACCACAACTAAAAAAAGAAAATTCTGCTACGGAACCTTTAGAAAACCCTTTAAAACGCTTGCCCAATCCTTAACGTTATCAACATTAATATGTAAAATTGCAATAAATAATGCTCGCGTGTCCGTATCAGATAAACGCATAACTGTTTATCATTGCGACTCGACTGCAAGGGGGTAAACAGTATACGCGACCTGTTGTAGTTTGTAGAACTTGTATTGTTGAGTATTTTTAACTTTAGTATGCAATCTTGGGACTTCGGAGCCTCTCATTTTAGTATGAGGTAAACAAAGACAGGCCATGCCGACGAAAATTCAATATAAGTAGTTTTTATCATTTGATCATTTTACTGTGCCCTTACAGGGTTAGTTTTTTTGCACCTAATAAGCTTTAAGGTGTTTGTAAAATCTTTTTTCTAATATAAAAAAAGTATATATTTCCGGATAACGTTTGTTGGTTTTTCATACGTTTTAAAACTTTCTGATTAGACTTTATGTTTTCCTAACAACGTCATTTACCATTTCATGATAGAAACAGTACCTTTTCACCATGGTCTATCTCTTTTGTGATCAACAACAACGGGAATGTAATTAAATGTGTGTGTAAAGCAATGTTTTGATTTTTTATTCACAATCTGTAATCGGAGAGTTCTGTTATTCGTTTGTTTATGAATCTGATAATACTGTCCGTCCGTGTGTTCTGTCTGTACTGTCTGTGTGTGTGTACTGTCTGTGAATTTGTATAGTACCAACATTACCAACCAACTTACCAAGTGCCTTCCTTAGGTCTGTGTTGTTATTTAAATATTTTTCTCTGTGGAGTTTCTTGCCGGCTCCTCTCTATAGGTAACGACCAATTGGAACCGTCTGACGTTTCATAAAAAGAAAAGTCCTGACTGACTGACTGACTCATCAACGCCTATCCCAAACCCTTGGACCTAGAAAACTGAAATTTTGCACAGAGGTTCCCTTTATAATGTAGACAAGGAATAAGGAAGAATTTTTGGTGGTCGAAGCCTTTTTAACGGACAGGGCCGTCATCTACCCCAGTTACCAAAGAGAGTGGAACCGGTGAGAGATGTAGTGCGGTGTCCCACAGGGATCAGTCCTGGGGCCGCATCTATGGGACATCGGGTACGATTGGGTGCTGCGCTCTGACCGGGAGTGTAGTGTGTAGCGTCAGTGTAGTTTGCTACGCTGACGACACGCTGGTCCTGGCGCAAGGGAGGTCGCATCAGGTGGCGGCCGAACTTTTGGCAACTGGGACTCGAGGTGACCTTGCACAAGTCCGAGGCCATGTGTTTTAATGGCCCTCGGAATGCGCCACCGACGGGTTCCCAGATAAAGGCAGGAGGGGTTCACATCAGCGTCGAGTCGACGATGAAGTACCTGGGACTGGGCCTCGACAGCCGGTGGAATTTGGCGGAGCACTTCCGACGTTTGGCTCCCAGACTGGAGCGGGCCAGGGCTGCCTTGAAGCAAATCCTGCAATCTAGAGGGGCCCAACGCCTTCTGCCGGAGGCTCTACGCGGCGGTCGTGCGGTCCATGGCCCTATACGGGACACTGGTATGGGCACCCTCATTGAGGCACCAACCAGCCCGCCCGTTGAAGGCGTCCCATAGGGTCATGGCCATCCGGATGGTCTGGGGATACCGCACGATCTCCGGCGGGCCTCCTTGCCGGATTGCCGCCATGGGATCTGGAGGCAAAGGTCCTCGCGCACACTTGGGAGTGGTGTGAGGAGGCCAAACGCCGGGGCGTAACTCCGCTGCCGTGAGAAATCGCGGCACAGCGGACGGAGCTCCGGTGGGATCTCATGGCGACATGGAGAGTGCGATTGTCGCAACCCAGTGCTGGGCACGCCACGATTGCGGAGGTAAGTCCCCTTTTTGAGGACTGACTTGAGAGGCGGCACGGCATCCTCACCAGACACGGTTGTTTCGGGAGGTTCCTGTTTCGGATAAGGCAAGAGGAAAGCCTGGGTGTTCCCACTGCGAAGATCGCCCTAAGAACACGGTGGAACATACGATGGAGATCTGCCCGGCTTGGGCGGAGCACCGCCGTGTCATCGTGGAGGCGATCGGTTGTGGCGATATCTCACGTTCGGCCCCTGGCACACAGGCAACTGAGGGAACACGGGTGAGTTTTAGTCAGTAAAAGTCTGACACGCCTCCTGCTCCACCCAGAGCGGAGAACTTCCCACGCAAAAAAAAAATACCCATGAAAATAAGTGTTTATCATTCTGATTAAAAATTAAAAACCACTTGTTTCTGTGTTTTTGGGAAATCAGCCCCTCAGGGCGTAAAATAGGGGATGAAAGTATAAATGGGAAACCCGTTAGTTTTGTAGTTCAAACCATGAACATTTGTAATTAGCCTTTTGGTTGGTAATTAATAATTACATGTATCAGCGTTTTTGAAAGAACATCCCAGAAGAGGGTAAAATAGGGGATGAAAATGTTGTATAGTAAACCCTTACATAAAAACGTGGTTAGCACCTGAGGGCAGAACCTCTAATATAGTATATAAAGAGGTACTTTATGTATAAATTAAAAAAAAAATGGTTCTAACCCCCTGTGAATAACAATGTAAGTAAAAGTGTAATTTGAATTATTTAGGTAACTATTTACTTTAACTTAACTTTTTTTATAGGATTTACATTTCCGTTTTACAGTTGCCTTCAAATTTAGCATCCAAGTTGGTAATTTTCCGTTCCGTTATTATTCTAACGGGATTAAACTATTGCTAGATTTTAGGATTTCTATTGTTAGATTTTCTCACCTTGGATACCTACTTTAATAAGCAGTGTGAGAAGACATTGTTTACCTGGATTAACACATAAGGTACTTTTAATCCCGGTAGTACGTTACCGTGGGATATTTTCGAACATCCACGCGGGCGAAACAGCGGGCAAAAGCTAATGTGAAATAAATATTGAATTTGACTGATTTCTCTTTTAGACGTTGGTGCTAAAAGCTGTTTATTGACATATTCGATTGTAATTCTTAGTTATTCAACTTTCAGCGATTAATCGCTGAAACTTCTGGAATGTACTCAACTTATAGTACTTTCCAGAAGTTGGAAGCGTATAAGATTTGATTAAAATCCAGATAATATTTGAAATGTTGACCATTGAACATCGTACGGCTGTGTCGCCTCGCACGAACGTCAAGCTAGGCTTTGTCGAAGCACGCCAACTTCACAGTTGCATTTCGTTGTCAATTGACATCCCGTACTCATGACTCTACCAATATAGTCCAATATTCATATGTTATTCATGGGTAAAGTTGCTCAGGGAAAGTTATAGAGGTATGAGGAACAGGGTGTAAAGTTCACTCATACTATATGGTAAAGGGAGGATCCTCCGACCAGACGGGTGTTGTGTCTGGTGGGCAACTGTCCGACGGTTGATGTCGGGATGTTGTACATTTGTCAGTTTAGTGGTAAACTCTGACTGCGCGATGTAGGATTTCTGTGACGTCCAGACGCGTAGTTCGCATGTGGCATTGTAGACGGCGCCACATCACTGTTATGTTTCAAGATATTTGTTGCGAAGTATTTTTCTGAAGTGCCGTTACAAAGTAAAGATGCCATAGTAGACGGTACCTACACCTTGTGTTGTCATCTGACTTTACACTATTGGGCCTCTGCCCCTCTTTTCTTATGCCAAAGCCCACGCTTCTTTGCCACAGCTCCACCTCAAAATTAAGTTACAATTACAAACCTTAACAAAATAACTCCCATCACAACTTCACATCTACATAAGTACTGCCAATTATAGTAATTATCATACACGGCCCATCTTTATTACGATGGCTACACCACACGATGGCTGTTAGCAGGTTCAAATTTATAATTGTATGGGTATTGTCACGGTGTTTAAGTATGCCTTGCGCAGGAGTTTCGAGTTTTAAACATGAAGGCACCTGTACTTGGGTGAGTTTGACTTTAGTTAATGTTTCATGTTTCTTGTGTGTGTGTGTTCATGTTTTGACTTTTACCAGGCTTTTTGGTTTCGCCCGTGTGGAGGGACCTAGTTTCTTTGTCGAAAATCTTATAGCAGCATGCGATACTCTTACTACTGTGCTCGTTATGTCCAAACTCCCTTTTCTACACTAATATTATAAAGAGGAAAGATTTTATTGTTTATAAGTTTGTAATTTTTTTTTATAATGGAAATACTCAAAAACTGCACATCCGAATGTTAAAATTCTTTCAATAAATTTCACGTGGACGAAGTTACGGGCGAAATGCTAGATCTTAATTTGTTTAGTTAGTCGATCAGTCAGTGTGACAATCAGTCACCCATAGAACTGTTTTACAAGTACTTAATTGCTTGCTTGTAAAAAAATCGTGCAATTAACGAATGTCGTCGTATTTAAGTAAGTGATGCAGGTGGCTGCTTATTATGGCAAAGTTTGATTAAACTTAATGTCTGTCGACAACACCCTATACTGTAACTATGTTAAATTGATGATGCTGCTTTTGAGACTGTATTAATGCCTCTACTATCACTCTCATTCGTGGATCTTTGACAGTCGTTACGGGTCGTCAAAAGCTCGAAAATCTGACAACTAGATTTATCAGGAGGTGTCATATTACTGGGTTGTGTCTGTTGATTGGCAATCGCTCCATGTATAATACTGGTATTCAGCTGCATCAGTTTATATTGGAAGTCGACCTCAACATAGTATAATGGCATCATCATCATCATATCAGCCGAAAGACGTCCACTGTTGGACATAAGCCTCCCTCAAAAGGATTTGCCATAATCGCCACGCTTGGCAGGCGGTGGCATCGTGGTAAAATGCATAGAGAACGCTGCTGCCCATTCTCTAGTAAGTCCCTTAGTCGCCTTCTACGACACCCACGGGAAGAAATGGCATAAAATGTCAAAAATAATTATAAATACCAACGATCTAGTGCTTGGGTGAAAAAAAATTGTACTTTGATTTATATTTAATCAAATAATCAGGAAAAACCACCAGAAAGACGCTTTTACACACAAACAACAAGCTTATTGTCATCGTTGTTCTTTCAAAACTTATTTTAATTGACATATTCTCAGTTATTATTATACTGATATAACTTTTATGAGGCGACATGAAACTAATAACTACATTTAGTTTAACTTTAAAGAATGCAGTTTTATAAAGGTTAACTGCATAACATAAGCAAACAGTGGTTAGTCTTAAAAAATTTAGTGCCAAACCCATTTTTACTTTTATTACTTGATAATTGTAGGATAAGTAATAAAGTAGTGTAGTTCAATTACTATGGTACAGATAATGTTTTTATATAACTTCGCGTAGTGAGTGTTATTATAGCAAATTGCCATTTTGTTCTTAATTGTTGCTAAGCACAACACCCGGGCACAACGGGCACAGTTTAGTGAAACAGCGTGCTAAACCATTGCTCCATATGTTCGAAAAATGTGTCAGCTCAACAACCTTAATAACGCAATGAATATTGTTGAACTGTCAAAATCAAACAGATTATGATTAATAGTATGTTACGCAATTAGGGTGCCTGTTGAAGCTTGTTATCATAGGGTATTTACGCAATAAAAAAATAATAAAAAATAAATCATTTATTTCAGATAACTTATTCAAAACAATCAATCAATCAATAATGAACTTCAAAATGGAATCTAAGTAATCACTGACTACAATTAAATCAACTTAGCCACGTGATGGGCTAACAAAACTTAAAAAAAAAAGTTACCGACTTCCAAAAAAACACTACAAAGTGAAAAATAACTTGAATTTCGGAAGTCGTTGTCTTTGGAGCTGTATATTAATTTTTTGTCACCGCCTTCTGAAATTAAAGTTATTTTTCACTTTGTAGTGTTTTTTTGGAAGTCGGTGGTTTTTTTTTTTGAATGACTATTTTTCCATCCATAATTTCAGAACGATTTCAAATCTCATTTACCTAACCACATCTTTGCATGTACTTAAACCATCAACCAGAGTTACTATGGGAAGATCTTACACCATCTATTAAGTAAATAATAAAGGTAACTATAATTGCTAGTTTTCTTAGAAAGCTTGTATTCTCAGACTAGTTTTCTAGTAGTTAAGCCATTGTTCTTTAGACTATGTAGTAGTGGGGTGACCATGGTATGTTGTGATTGGTTGGATAGGATCTTGATAAGGTTTATATTAGACTAGCTGACCCGACAGACGTTGTCCTGTCTTAAGGGGAACCTAGTCGCGGGTTCGAACTCACTGGTGGGCCTGGCTAAAAATCACGCTATCTCACCAGGCTTCATGTCAGACAGAGATAGTATCAGTGATGAGCAGTTAGACGCTAGTCTACACGCACAAAGTTATTGAGTGAGATGCAGGATCATTTATAGTAACAATTTCGCGAAAAAATTAAGAAAAGTTCTTTGGAAGATCGGGTTTTATGAAAAAGCCAATGCATAAATCAATGACCAATAAAGTTTATTGAACTTTTCGATAATTGAACTTTGTCGGTACCGACTTGGTTTTGGAGATTGTACACTTCTTTAATTACTTAAACACGCCCAAAGTAAAGTAAAATTAGCAAGAAAAACTAATCTTTGTTGGCTCCTAACTTTTTAATGGGTTTTTATTTTAGTATTCTGTTTCCGTACCGACAATATTAATAATGAGACAAAACGATATCATATTTTACTTTGGATGTGCCATGTCAGACAGTGGAGCAAAACACTTCCGATGTTTGTATGCAAAAAATGTGGACTAGGTTCACCTTAACTATAAATATTGAATTCGCATTTTATATTTACACTAGCTGACCGTGCCCACTTCGTTGGGCGGTAAATATTTATATATCACTGAAGCAGTGTCTTCTAGACGACAGGGACAGTTATACAATGTCAAAGTTATTTGTACAAAAATTGTTAGCCTAACAACAGATGTTTTAAATAAAATACCTATATGTAGAGATTAGGAAGTTTTCCGGGTGTATCAATGTCCGGATACGTTTAAATACCATTGAATCCTAAAGAATTGGTGATATTTCAAATATATTTCTTGCCCGTTCTTCTCCATAGAGATCTCTACGTTTTGGAATGGGCAACTAGCTTCAACTTTCCAACTGATCGATTTTTTGGCAATTCAAAAGTGCCTGTAAATGGTTTAATTGAAATAAATACTTTGAGTTTGAGTTTGAGTTTGAATAGGTAGGTAAGTTATGAAGTGATGCCGACTCGATCTAACGTTTTTTCGGCTGTGTCGTAATAAATCTCTGTTTTTAATAAAACGATGCTCATCCTAGTGTTAGCACAGATTAGCAATACTATCGTGTATTGATTGATTGATTGATTGATAGATATAACGCAACGCCATTGTAAGTTATGATTTATGTCTCAAAGGATTTATCAATCGTAGAAATTATATTGAAGGAATTTCAACCGTGTAGTTATTTGCATTGTAATTGTATTAGCAATGGTAGTATCTTCTTACGATACTCACGGAAAGATGATCTAGATAGCTAAAATATGTGTTTTAATACGAATCACCTTGTTAAGAAATCTTACATAAAATATACAATCTAACACTAAAATATAATATGCTATGTACAAGTATATAAAGAAAAAAATAAAAAAAGAGCTCATTAGCCATCAACAAATTCGTCCGCATCGCTGTCAGAAATGTGCCCCAAAGGCTGGCAGCGTTGCCACGTTGGTTGGCAATGATTATTTGACCTAAAATAGGTCAGCTCTGGTCACGTGAAGAAACGACCAACCGCTTGGCGATGTTACGAAACACCTACACGATGAGCACTCCGGACATCACGGCCCTTTCAACTTAAAGCTCTCAATGAGGTTGTTATATCTTAATGTTGTACCACACACTGATTATGCTTACCAACGAGTAACTCTCATTAGAACGTAGCCAGCAACACTGCAGTCTGCAACACTCCGATACTGGCAGCAATAGTTTGTGAAACAGTAAAATATACCAACTGCTGAAACCAAGCATCAATAAAAAAACACTACAAAGTGAAAAATAACTTTAATTTCGGTTTTTTTTTACCGCCGGTTTCCAAATTACAAATTATTTTTCACTATGTAGGGTTTTTATGGAAGTCGGTTGTTTTTTTTTACTTTTTAGATCTGGTTCGTACCTACTCCACACAAATTCGTATAAGTAACTTCACTTGCTAATTATTATAACATCATTAATAAAAGAACGAAGTGAAAAAAAAGTTTTATCCCCTCCCCCCGTATTATCCCTTCCCTTATGGATTCAGTGAGCAAAATCGGAATTGAATGGTGTCAAATTCCTATACTTACTTTGATGAGTTTCTTTGGCTAACTTCAGACCAGTTTCTATCAGTGTTCCTGAAGGTTTAAAATCCTCCATACGAAACTTTTTCAGCAAGGGATCAATCGATTCAACCAGCAGTAATTCCATACATTCGCTCCGCAAAAACTGAAAGTAAACATTGGAATTTGACACCATTCAATTCCGAACTCCAATTAAACTTATGCTAGACTGTGACATCGACAATGAAACCTCACGCTTAGCAACAGCAAACCATTAAACAATGATTATTCTATACCATTAATTAAAAGTTTTAAGTTCTGCATAACTCCAGGTGCTTATAAATCGAAGTACAGGTGCTAAAGGCAAGGTGTATGCACGCTAAACTGTCTTTATATAACCAGAACTGTACTTAATCGAGCGGAATAGGGTTACTGAAGGTTAAGTTAAAGTTCTAAGTGGTATCTTTATCCTATTTATTTTAAAACGGGGTCGTTAGAAGAAGTCGCTTCTTGAGCAAAAAGCGGATAGTCGAACGTGGAAGAATTTCTTGAGTGACATTGTTGTAATTTTTATTTATTTATTTATTTTATAACATCTTAAACTATCATTACAGGGGTTATTCTAATGCGACAGTTAAGAACTTAATGTAATAACTTAAGCTATATACTTACAATAACTAAATTAGAAGAAAAAAAAATACACTAACAACAGTATTAAATTATTACACAGTTAAAACACAAAACATAGTACATATAACATAATTAATTACATAACAGTACAAACATACTTTACTTACTTAAGAAAAAAATAAAATAAAAATTAAGTATTATTTTGATTGTAGCATAAAATAAATAGTAATACCCTTGCAAATTCACTCAAACAACATGTAAACACATCAATCTGAGTTTGAAGGTCATTGATAGCACGAATAGCTCTGGTAAGGGGTGCCTTGGCAAGCAGGTTAGTTCTGGCTGTAGGTACCAGTAGCAATGGCGGGCTGCGCCGCCTCCACACGTAGCGGTCTGGCACACACAAACTCAAGCGCTGCAATACTCCCGGGTTACTCTCTACTCCACGAAGCACCTTCACCAAATAGGCGATATATATAATAATCTTTGATCCCTTGCAGCCATCGGCTTTGCCTATAAGCAACCATGTTGGATTCATATTTCAGCAGCTTCATTCAGCTGCATCATGTTAGTCTGATGGCCAGGCTAACCAGATGCTGGTGAATACCAGTATTTTACATGGAGCGATTACCTATCTGACCTCCACGACCCAGTTATTGAGTAATACGACACTTCTTGGTAAGAAAAGTTGTCAGATTTTAGGACTTCTGACGACTCGTAACGACTGTCAAGGATTCACGAATAATAGCCTGAACCAACGGTTTGACGTGCTTACCGAGACCGGATGGGTCTTGGTATGTAAAGATGGTCAATCGTCCCCAGTTATTATGTTCCTATTCAACAGATCAACAGAAAAAAGAGAGTCCCTACAAAATGGTTGAGCTGGATGGTGCTGATCCACGCGTCAAGTTCGTGAATGGGCGCCGTCGGTTGAGACTGGTCATCTCCTAACTTCCATGGCTAATTTTAAATCTTATATTTAGAATTGTTTTTTTTACATTGTTCTCACATATAGAAGCAACAAGAATAATGTTCCCATGATTTTGTAATACTTAACATGATTAAAAAGAGTGTCCATGGAGTTTCTTGCCCGTTCTTCTCCATAGAGATCTACGTTTTGGAATGGGCAACTAGCTTCAACTTTCCAACTGGTCGACTTTTTGACAATTCAAAAGTGCCTGTAAATGGTTTATTTGAAATAAATGCTTTGAGTTTGAGAGAGATAGTTCAGAGAGTTCAGTGTAATAAATAGACTACAATATTGCTGTGCAGCGTTGAACTTTTCATCTTTGTTTCACCGAAAAATTTTAGGTTAGTATGAAGGTACTTACTGGACTAATACCAATTTCGCTTTAACATAGCATCACGCCTGCATTTCTCGAAGGCTAAGACAAAGGTGTTCTTAAAGTACACCCATATTTCGCCGGATACGTTTAAGACCGATGTAAGAAGCTTCGCCCACGGCGACTTTTTGTAACGATGCTGTCGCTGGCTGTGTACCTTCGCCTAGATTCTGTATCGCTACTATCGCGATACTGTCGCGCTTTAGTCGCGATCTTATTAGGGTTCTTTTTTTCGGCTGTATCGATGTTTTGATAAAGCCGCGAGTTTGCATCGTTTCTGTAGCACGTTTGCTAACGCAACTGACGCGCGATAGTAGTGGGAGACGCCCTGGGCGTCGGGAATCCCAGGCTGATTCCCGGCCACCGTCGGCGCGGGCTTGCGGACGGCGAGTAATGGGTAGCTCGCTGTCCGGTAAGGACCAAGCCCGGATCGACGGCGCGCTGTGTTCCATGCGCGCCTCAAAGAGATGTCAGTACCAACTGGTAGGGCCGCAAGGGCCGATGCCTGCCAGGGGTGCGGGTTGTTCGAAAGAGATACCGCGGCCCCTGGCACACAGGCTACTGAGGGAACACGAGTGGGTTTTAGTCAGTAAAAGTCTGACACGCCCTCCTGCTCCACCCAGAGCGGGAGAAGTTATTTGATGATTTCCCACCCAAAAAAAAAAAACGCGCGATCGTAGCGATGCAGAAGCGCGTTTACAAAACACGCAACAGAATTGCTACAAAAAGTCGCCGTGGGCGAGGGGCCTTATAGGGGGCGAGAATACTGCCATCCAACTAAGCACGAATCCAGAATCCGGACTGCTACGGAGACATTCCTGACGGAATGCCTCAATAATACTATGCCTAATCGAATCTAGGACCTCATAATCACCATATTGTTTTACTCCAATATCTACATCAAGAGTGCAACAGGTACAATCTGAATTTATCTCGTTCACCCGTTGGATGTATATTATTTGAAATCCTGCAAAAGCATTAACCAGTCGCAAATACTTCCACTTTAAGGTCTCCTGGGGCAAATAATAAAATGTGTAAAGTTACTGTTGGGCGGATCCAGTCTCGCGTCTAGTATATAATTGCGCGTCGGCATAATTCTTATGTGGCGTGCGCAGGAGTTGAATATCGTAACGTCTATGCGTTATGAACCGTGCAGTTTGTGTGGATAAAACTGTGGAGTCGACGATTGTGAGATTGTAAAAGTTTTAAGTATTTTAAAAGATTAATAAAAATTGCTTGGTATTTACTGAGTATGGACGGCATACCTTTTGCAGTGATGATTTTCTGAGTGAAACTTTTTTTTGTGATTACATTTTTTATGAATAATTTATTTACCGTTAACTTTTAAAATTTATTATTATTTGTTGGATTAATTTTAAATTATTTGTATTGACTTGAAATGAATTGTTAACAATCAAAACTATTCATATTTGCACGCAATTGTATGTGGCAAACATGTCTGAACCAGTAATATTTTTGTTTATTTTCTTGTATGTGTACACATGCCTTAGCAAATAAATATTATCATAACTTATAGTTATTTCATTATTGCAGTAAAGTTATTTTGGATACATCGTCTTTACATATAAATAGACAGGAAGAATTTTTAACCAGTGAGCAAACTGCAAAATGTAAAGAAGTTTACGCCGGTTATAAAAATATGTGCAGATTTTTTTTATAACCGACAAAAAATCATATGCTGAATTCATAGTTACAGTTTGCGTACTAGTTAAAAATTCTTCCAGACTATTTTATGTGAGGACGATGTACCCGATTTTTTTTTCAATTTTATTAAGTAGGTACCTAGTTACCTGTTAACACTGTAATTTGAAAACATGGTTAAATCCAATTATTTTTAAAAGAGTAACCGTGTTACGAGTTACTTGCCGGCTGTTCTCCATAGGAATCGACGAATTAGGAAAGTCAGAAGCTAGGAACTGTGCACCAAGCTTCTGACGTTACGTAAGTGTCCATGTAGGTTTAAGTGAAAAAAATATATTTTGATTTTGAGTGCCTATTTCCTGAAGTGCAAACGATGCAAACGAACAGTAGCATTGACCACAATTTACAAAACATCTTGCTGTAAACTAAAAAAAATAACAGAACAATACCACTCCATTCCTTTGTCCTATAAAGGCGCTATCACACACACTACAAAAGCGGAAACGTTGACATTTCTATATATAAAAGTTATGCACTATAATTCCGTTGATCGTGCAAAAAAACAGGTGCTTTTTCACAAGCAAAGGTCAGGTGGTTCTGACCGCGTGTGTGTAACGGCCCTCATTAAATACTACGGTTTTATCTAATCGAGTCGTGCGCAGGCGCAGGCTTGAAATCCTTTTAGTTTTACGATGATCTGTTGAGACGTTTATTCCTTTGAATTGAGCATATTGAGATAATATGCTAATAAAATTATGGAGTTTTTATGTTAATTTTTGAGGAGTGAGTTGAAATGTTTACTTGATACAATTTTTTTTGGCTACTGTACTCGTTATATACAGGTTGAAATTGAAAACATGCGACAAACCGAAATGGGAGATTGTACTCATCATTATGAACAACTTTTACTAAGGGACCAATGATGCAATCGCGAAAAAAAAAACATCTGTTCCCTACATTTATGTTCGCATAACTCGTCAAAATGTAGGGAACAGCTGTTTTTTTTTTGCGATTGCATCATTGGTCCCTTAGTAAAAGTTGTTCATAATGATGAGTACAATCTCCCATTTCGGTTTGTCGCATGTTTTCAATTTCACCCTGTATAGAGCCAATCGTTCGTATAGAGCCAATTTTTTTTTCTTTATTTGTTTTTAGGGGCTTTTACGCATAGCGAATGTCCTATCGTATCCTAAACAATTATACTCTCACAAGGCTTGGGCCATAAATTTGAACAAACCCTTCGCATCGTCGCCATTTGGTTGTGATACAATTGTATGGAACATGCCTACATCAGTTCTGTTCAAATTCAGGGACCTTACTAAAAGATTTCTATTGGACTCATATTGAGCACATTCCATCAATAAATGTTGTAGGTCCTCGACAACTCCACATTCTTCACAATTGGGCGAAGCGATATAGCCAATTGTAATATAGACTTTGGCGTAAAAAGTATCCGGAGGTGGATTTCTAGGAGTATGCAAAATCAGCCTATAATATCCCCACTGCTGTGTCACTGGCATCGTCTCTGTGAAAGGGTATGCTTCGTAATCCACCACGCCAGTCCAGTGTGGGTTGGTGAATGTCACATATTATCTTCGAATTAACAGGGAACAGGGCGAACAATTCTCCATACTAATGTATTCTCCTTTTTTCTTCCTGAATAATGCCTCTAGAGCAATATAATTTTTTTCATAAAATCAAGGTCTGCTGTAAGCCAGTCCCTGTAATTTTTTTTTTCAGCAACTAATTAGTAAAGAAAATATGATCCTCTAAAAATTACAAAAAATACCCTATTTTGTCGCCATGATTAGAGGAATACCAGACAAATTAGAAAAGTTTTTAAATGATAAAGAAATAAAGATAATGATAATAATGAAATGATAGGAACATAAACATACTCTTTCATAAAATTTTAAATGATAGGAACATAAACATACTCTTTCTTAAAATGTTAATGTAAAAAATAATTGAATCAGCTCAGTTTTCGAGGAGAAAAAAGGGGAATACGAAACGTCGATCTCGTCAAAATTTTTGTGATAATTTCGGTCTGAGCTGCAGCTGTCCCTATCACACACTACGGGGGTAGACTTACTGACAGCGCGACGGCAATAGTTTCTTCAAATACCTAATTTTCTAATTCCTCGCAGGCCCCGTCCCCTCTTAAGTATAGGTTCTAGGACATGCCGATTTCCTAACAATGTTTTTCTTCACCGTTTTGAGAGCAGACTAATGAATTAATTTACACAAAGTAAAGCATCTCTCTGGGTTCGAACTAACGACCTAAAACTCGTAAATAGCTGCTGTTTCCACTGAACCAAGATGTCTAGAAGAGAAATTGGTGTTTTTAGTGATTTTGCAATGCGAATCCCGCACTCCGGATTCATGGTAAATAGTAACAGAGGAATGTCGTCGGGTTTAGTCGCTAGAAGTCTTACATAACCCTCCATTATGAAAGAAAGAAAGAAAAAAACGTTTATTTGCGGTAAACATGACGCAAAAAGAAAAGGAACACAAAAAAATAAATGAGAAAAGGTTGAGGGAAACATGGATCATATCCAGGCAAAACGGCTATCACTCAGCATTATGACTGAGTCCCAGCGCTGATTTTCAGGGACAGCCGGCTTTGACGTAAAGACGTCACCCGGTGCATACTCATCACACAACACACATACACTATCACAATATTCACACACTCTTCCCTTCTCTGCTATATTTCACTGTACTTACTTTATTGATTACGAGAATACCATCATTTATGTAGTCTCTTATACGCAATGCCAACACCAAATTCTAAAATGTGTTCTTTGCACTTAATATTGTTATGTTCCATTTCTTTAATTAAGCTTCCTGGTGGGGTCCTGGTGTCCTAAAATACAGGCTTCGGCTTAGTTTAGGCACCAGTCTCCCATAAATAAAATATTTTGGCCTATATGTAAATTACTAAAAGTAATATAATGTCCTAAATTCAATTTCAGTTCCTTTTAATTGTATGTATTACGTTTTTAATTGTTTTATTTGTGGAAGAGAAAATAAAGAATGTATTATTATTATTACTATTCACTTATTACACGCTTTATATTAGCTTCACTTGTAACTAACTATGTATGTAAGAAAATCTTGGAATCTTAATTTGATCCACTTCCCGGTCTTTGATTAGGATGAAATTTTGCACACGCTCTGAATTCTGATTACAATACATGACTAGCTAAGAAACGTCATTACAAATCCAATATGGCGGCCTCCCCAAGATGGCGGACTGGCTGTTTGAAATCCACCCCCATGATATGGGTATCAAATGAAAGGGTTTGCTGTCAGGAATATGAAAAAAATAAAAATATTTAAAAAATTGAAAAAATAGGAAAAAAATCACGTTTTTGTAGTTAGCAGAACTAAAAAATTTAAAATAAATAATAGTTTAAAAAACTAAAAAACACGCTTTAAAAACCAAACTAAAAAAGGAGAAAATAATTTAATTCAATTAAAAAGCGTGGGGTGCTTTTTGAGGTATTTTTATAATCACTTAATGTCAAGCACCCCACGCTATTTAATTGAATTAAATTATTTTCTCCTTTTTTAGTTTGGTTATTAAAGCGTGTTTTTTAGTCTTTTAAGCTATTATTTATTAGAGATATGCACGAGATTAAGAAAGGCTGTTAAGTAGATGGTAAACTTTTCGGTGTTTAGCATGGTTTTGTAACCGAGAAAATATTACCTACCGTAAGCTCTATTTACCTTTGAATATGTCTCTATTAATATTTGCTCTCAAAATGGTAAAGGAAAACATCGTGAGGAAAATGGCAAGACTGACCCGTACTGGGCCCGCGAGGTAGATTTCAGCCCTCTCCCCCTCACAAAAAGGTGGGTTGTGTCCTAGTAGTACGAAGATTATTGGCTAATTGTGCATAGGTATTTCTATCTATATAAATAAAAAGAAAAGTCCTGACTGACTGACTCACTCAAAAAAACGAATCTTTGTTGGCTCCTAACTTTTTAATGCGTTTTTATTTTAGTATTCTGTTTCCGTACATACAATATTAATAATGAGACAAAACGATACCATTTTATTTTGGCTATGCCATTTCAGACAGTGGAGTAAAACACTCCCGGAGTTTGTATGCAAAAAATGTGGACTATATAGGTTCACCTTAATAATATTATACTTAAATCCAACGCCCAGCCCAAACCCTTGGACCTAGAAAGCTGAAATTTTGCACAGAGGTTTGAAATTCAACCCCTAAGGGAGTTAAATAAGGGTTGAAAGTTCCGCGCGGGCGAAGCCGCTAGCTAAAGCTAGTTGCACATAAATTGAGCTCGGCTTACAGTCTTTCGCCGTTAGGTAATTATCGTTATGCCCAAAAGGGTTCCTAATTGTCTTTTTACTTTACTCTGCATTTAAGTCCTCAGTGCTCACAACAGTCTCAATTACTATGAAGCATTCGTAATTACTGATGTTTTCCATCATGAATAAGTTTATAGACTGCATCAAGTGATATAATGTATTGTAAAGGAGTATAACAATTTTCGTGACTAGAACCGAATTATTGAATCTCAGCATTGACTATGACGTAATCAAGTAATAATAATGACGAATTAATTTATCTAATTTAATTTATCAAATATAATTATCTAATAATAGTTTCTAATAATGTATAAACGTATTAATTTAATTTAATTTAATATATAATTTGTAATACCTAAAATACCTCTTAATAAATAACTTAGTAATAACAATATATCTGCTTATTTATTACATGTAGTCACTATGGATGAAATGTATTTGTGTGTAGGTACTAACTTAAACAATGCCTGGAATAAAAATGATTTGTTTTTTTGATTTTGATTTGATAACACTATTGGTATTGTTATTGTTATCAGTTTTTTTTTTTTTAAACTTAGACTTGCGTTTTGTATTTTCCCTTTCGGGGTAGGTTCCAATTTTTAAGCCTGTCACGTATTTCTGCAGCCGCCTGAACCGCCCATTGTTAGAAAAACATACCCATATTCATCACAATTAAATGCTAAGTAAATATAAATTCAGTAACTTATTTTCACTTACTAGAGAATGGGCAGCAGCGTTCTCTGTGCATTTTACCAGCATACTGCGATCGCCAACCCGCCTGCCAAGCGTGGGGATTATGGCAACCCCAGATTGGGGGAGGCCTATGTCCAGCAGTGGACGTCTTCCGGCTGAAATTATGAACTTATTTTCACCACTTTCTAGTTACATATTCAGCCCATAATATTCCCACTGCTGGTACACAGGCCTGCCCTTGGTGAGAGGGAGTGAGCCGTAATCTACCACGCGGGCCCATTGTGGGTTGGTGGATGTCACCTGTCTTCGGAATTTTGGTTCTAATACATGCGATGTTTTCCTTCATAGTATTGAGAGCAGTACCTACCTATGAAATAATTTACAGATAAAAAATTAAAAAAAAAACAACCGACTTCCAAAAAAAACTTTAATTTCGGAAGTCTGTGACTGGTGACATGAAAATTAAAATACATATCCAAAGTCACCGACTTCCGAAATTAAAGTTATTTTTCACTACGTAGTGTTTTTTTGGAAATCGGTTGGTTTTTTTTTAATTTTTTATCTTTTTAGCTATAGTACCTACCCCACACTAATTCAAAATGTCATCATCCTTGGGGTAAAAACAATGCATATTTATGTGATAGCAGCAATCGCGGTTGATATGCTGTCATTTTTTGAAGAGTTCCGTTGTCTGTCTCCGAAACGCATCATCAGATCTATATAAAACTCAAATGGGATCACACGGGAAGCACCAGCTTTCAAATAAAAAAGAATCATCTAAATCAGTTCACCCAGTCGAAAGTTCTGAGATAACAAACATAAAAAAACATACATTCGAATTGATAACCTCCTCCTTTTTTTGAAGTCGGTTAAAAGTGTCTTTCTCTCCTACGACCTGCTACTCGTAAGGTACTCAAGCCACATTTAGCGCCGTTGGTAATACAAATCTATCAAACCAAACATTACAATACCATTTTTAATCCCCTCCAATTCACATCACATACCAATCAAATTACCCCCAAGCTGGCACACACACTCGATATTCTATGTACACCGAATATGTTCCCATGGATGACAATGGGGCACAAAAACCATAGACTCCCATGGTAGACTTTCGCTCGATATGATCATTTGGGTCGTGTGTAAGCGTGGATACAATGTTTCTTGTTAGCCTGGTTTGAATTATTTGATAGGTACAGTCGTGTGTAAACAGATGTGACTACTTCAAGTCAGTCGCAGTCCACTGCTGGACATAGGCCTCTGTCCCAGCTACCTTCTTAATGTCGTCGGCCTATCTAGCTGGGGGTATCCTACACTACGCTTGGTGATACGGTGTCTCCAGGACTGATATTACTCGACTCGCTTCTAAAGTCTTGATCCAAATTGTGAATGAACGATGGACAACATTCATTGCGTTATTTATGTTGTAGAACAGGCAAATGTTTCAAACATATGATGCGATGGGTTAGGAATTTCCTCCAAAATCCTTCGGATTGTGTAAGATAGTGTGCTACGCAATTTAGTGCAGAACTTTGTTAATCCTAAAGATAACTATATCTCTACTTAATCCCCACTTAATAGTATTATAAATCCCAAAGTAACTCGGTCTGACTGCCTGTCTGTCTGTTACGCTTTCACGCTAAAATGGCTGAACGAATTTGGACGAAATTTGACACATATATAGGAAAAGTTTTTATCCAGTGCGCAAACTGTAACCATGAATTCAGCATATCATTCTAGACCCCCAGCGCAGAAATTTTTCGTCGGTAATACAAAAAATCAAACAGCTGTTCCATATATTTTGACCGCGTAGGTATTGCACTTTTCTATGATGAAACAGCAGATTTTTTTTTGTGAAACCGACGAAAATTTCCCTCGCTGGTTTATGCACTGAATAATCTGTATAGACCATGATCTAGGTAAGGACATAGGCAAACTTTTCATCCTGGAGCGCAGACGAAGTCTTGGCTAACGGCTAGTACTTAAATAGGTACCTAGTACTCGTGCTAGCGTATTCAGTTCCTACAGCAATAGTTACCTCTCGCTGACTGTACTTTCGAGATACAACTCACGGGGTAATTATTTAATCTCAAAGTGCGTGTGTAACATTTTTCTCACTATCTGATCATATTAGATGACGCGAACTATATAGCTTTTTATGGCAAAGTTCGTTTTGTGGCTAAGTAATAATAGACCCCCCCAGTGGGTTCCCGCATTGTCGTTGCGGGGGGGCTCAGTAGCCGTGGTCCGCTCCCACGGTGAAGCGAAGAGGAACCCCAAGGTGGGGCCGCTCGTCAGGGCTTTTGTCTCCAAGCCGACGACGTAGCGGCCAAAATGTAGGTTGCGGTGAGGTGCACCGCAACTGAGGCGGGCCGCGATGTCGAATGGGAGGCATCGCGGCTGAGGATTACAGGCTGCGGAAGAGGAGGAGTGCCGGTACTTCTGAGTAGCGCTCTTCCCTTCCGTGGCCTGGACGGGGCCGCCACCGTTTGATGGCGGACGCGGTGGGGCCGCAGGGGAAGAGGAGTGTCGGTATAGCGTTGGCCGCTCTCCCTATCCCCTGCGGCCGAAAAGTGGTAGGCGGCGGGGCCACTGCGCTGACCCGTCGCAGGGGGACCAAGGGCGCCAGACACGGGTTCGTCTGGGGCCCTTTTATGACTTGGTTCCTGGGGTGGTCACGGCGTGCCATGTGTCCTGGTGCGCCGATCTGGTGGGGTCCGCAAGGGCCGATGCCTGCCAGGGGTGCGGGTTGTTCGAAAGAGATACCGCGGCCCCTGGCACACAGGCAACTGAGGGAACACGGGTGGGTTTTAGTCAGTAAAAGTCTGACACGCCCTCCTGCTCCACCCAGAGCAGGAGAAGTTATTTGATGATTTCCCACCCTAAAAAAAAAAAAAAAAAGTAATAATAGACGCACGGGTCGATCGATCAGGTTAAGCTACAGCTCCGTGCCTCGAAGGCAAGTTAAGCCGTTGGTCTCGGCTGTCGTTCGGGGATCTTTGACAGTCGTTACGGGTCGTCAGAAGCCCGAAAGTCTGACAACAAGTCTCAGCAAGAATTATCGTGTTACCCAGTAACTGGGTTGTGAAGGTCAGATAGACAGTCACTCCATGTAAAGTACTGGTATTCAGCTGCATCCGGTTAGACTGGAAGCCGACCCCAACATGGTTGGGGTAAGACTAGGCAGATGATGAAAATGATGTTAGTTTACATGCATTATTGATCATATAATTACAAAGATAATTTAGCTTATTGGACCTAAAATTTTGACTAGACTGCCTTGTTGGTGTAGTCCAGCACCCTAATTACGTAACATACGATTAAACATAATGTGTTTCATTTTGACAGTTCAACAATATTCATTGCGTTATTAGCAGACACATTTTTCGAACATAACATGAAGCAATGGTTTAGCACTCTGTTTCTAAACGAAACAGATTATGATTAATCGTGAGTTACGCAATTAGGGTGCTGGTTTTATTCCCAGGTCGGGATTTTTTTAAATAGTTTTATCTATGAAGAATTTTCCAGTAACTACCCGGTGCTTGGGTTTATGCCGATAGCCTGGCCTCCTGTAACTGACTTAAAAATAACTGGCGTGACCTCTGTCTTAACCTTCGAGAAATACAGGCGTGATGTTATGGTAAAGCAAAATTGTATTGGTGTTATGTTAAAAAACAAACAAAAATGAGACGAATATTTAAAACGAAAGTTACACTTTTTAACCGACTTCAAAAAGAAGGAGGTTATCAATTCGAAATGTTTTTTTTAATGTATGTTCGGGCATAACTCCGTCATAGACCTATAGACCGATTTGGAATTATTTTTTTTGTTCAAAAGGCGCTAATTCCGAAATGGTCCTGTTTAAATTTCATAATAATATAGATCTCGTTATGATTCTCGGAGACAGACAACGGAACTCTTCAAAAAATGACAGAAAATCAATCGCGATTGCTGCTATCGCTTATATATGCATTGTTTTGACCCCAAGGATGACAACATTTCGAATTAGTGTGGGGTAGGTACTATAACTAAAAAGTGAAAAATAAAAACGATATTTAAAAAATAACCGACCGGTGACATAAAATTCAAATACATACGCAAAGTCACTGACTTCCGAAATTAAAGTTATTTTTCACATTGTAGTTTTATTCCGGAAGTCGGTTGCTTTTTGGTTGCTTATAGTTAAGAGACAGTTAAACGTCAAAAATATATGGTTGAACAAACGCTTATCATTGCATAACTTTAAGCAACGTTTATAAATATGGGGGCTAATCATTATAATTTGACTACCGCACTTTTTGACTTACTGTGTACTTTTGAGTTTCGAATTGATTCCAGGAAAATTAAGAGGAAACAGCTTGATGAAAACGTCGATGTAACGTTCATTGAACTATAGTAAGTGCAATTATTATGCAATATTTACCTTACAGGCATCTAAAGCCAGCATCAAACAAAATCACAATTTCAAAACGAAAAATCCAAAATCATAAACCTACATCGCACGACCACAAACTGTCATTAAGCATTCCATCTCTTTCACACAATACAATAATAAACAAAGACAAAAAGCTTTCTCTTGCCTTCTCTTCTCGCCAGCCAGTGTAAGTTGATCCGCCATTTTGTAAGAAATTTTCCTTTTACCGCCAATTTTCCGAACGTACAGTGGTCAAAGAGTTCAGGTAATGGTGGTCGTTTGTATATCTATCTCGCTCTTACGTGGAACGTATGTGATGAGTATAAAGGACGCCCTTTTTGCGCATAGTCTGCACGACTAGGCGGCATATTTCTGAAGAACAGTGATTGACGAAGAGACGTGTTACGTAGTATAATTTTTTTTTTACACAACAGTAGACAGGTGATGTATCGACATAGTCTTTGGGTTTCTGACTCAAAAGCGATATAGAATATTCTATATTGGTGTCGGCTTCCAGTACCAGTATTTTACATGGCGCGAGTGCCTATCTGGCTTCCAAACCCCAGTAGCTGGGTAATACGATACCCCATGGTACTGGTTGTCAGACTTTCAGGCCGTAATCACTAATGACAGCCGAAACCAATGGCTTAACGTGTCGCGTCGTCTTGGTATGTAAAGATGTTCACCTATCCACGGTTCAACCACGGCAAGCATAGCTGATCAATCGACACGCGCAGCTGTTATTACGTACCCAAAAGCACCTGAAATAGAATAATGAACATGAACAGGTTTTTTTTTAAGACCAATAAAGCGATTAGTAAAAAACAGACATTACGACTTCTTACAAGGTTGGTACCTACATTCTTCGTTTAACTAAACTAACCACTAAACTCGTTTGTAAGCTAACAATTACCACGTCAAAAGTTCTATGTTAATTATACAAAGCAACTTTAATTGCACACTGAAAACGTCAAAAATATGAACTAGAATCATCAATTACCTACATTCGTTCTTCGTTACACAAAATTGAAGGCAAATCGATTTAATCGGTTGAATTAGCATTATCATTTAGTAGTAAATTTTGCTCCGCTTGACTTAGCTACGGTCGCTTATACGTTATGAAGAAGAAAAATTAACCATTATTTGTAACTTACTTAACAGAACTGGTTAAGATACTGTCTTTGTTGCCATCTTTTAGTGAAGCAGTGATGCAGTAAATGAGGAATTCAATCGTTTAGTTTCGTTTTAGAAAGAAAAATTAAGTAGACATGATAAAATATTCTATACATAGTTCGCTCCGAAGATAAATTTTTAGACTTGCCAATATTTTCAGAACTAATTTTGCTGTTTACGTTTTTTTTTTGTCTAGCACGAAAGAAGAAGAAAAAGTAGATGTGTATTAAGTTTGTTTACTTAGCTATAATTTTTTTAGCCTACTCTTAAAAATTAAATAGTTTAAAAAAAATCAATGATTGACAACCTCTCCACATCGTTCTGTGTCCAACGCAGATGACGGCGGGCAGCGCACGCTCAGTTTTTGCGCGTCATCCGAACTGGACGTTCCAAGTTCAAATTTGAAAATTGGAACTCAAACGTTCGATATTTGAAATGTTAAAATTTAGCATAAAATAACCGTCGGAGTATTCGATTTTGAAATTCCATTTCTGTAATTTTATTTTATACAAAAGGCGTACTTATAAATTTAAAATTTAAACGACTTACTTGCGTTTAAATATTTTCACACACACACACACATACCATATTTCATCTTTGAGATTAAACAAGAATATAAAAATTCCGTTCAGTTTTTTAAAATTACTTATTTATCTCATAGCAAAATAAACAAAGTGAAAGCGTAATAAAAATACATGAATACATAGAAATACCTTTTGTATCGGAGTTCCTCGATAATATCAACTGTTAAGCTTAATCAGCCTATAACGTTCCCACTGCTGGGAAACAGGCCCCTCTGTGTAGGAGGGGTAAGTAAGTCACCACGCGGGCCCAGTGCGGGTTTGGTAGATGTCACATGTCTTCGATTTTTTGCTTCTAGGACATGCCGGTTTCCTCACGATGTTTTCTTTCACCGTTTTGAGAGCAGTGGTGATGAAATAATTTACACAAAGTATAACGCCTGACTGGGTTCGAAACCACAACTCGTAAGTCGCGGTACAACTCTAAGCCACTGAGCACTGCTCTTAAATTAATTACCAACAGTTTATTAATTTTATTATTATTTCGTGACCAGCAGGTTTAGCACGAGCACCGATTTGTCGACGGAAGAATAGACATGACTATTAACTAAATGATGTACAGTAGGAGAAAATAGCTATGTTTTTCTATTAATTATCACAGTTAAGCGTTGTAAACGAACCATGATTTTGTCGATAATCGTATATATTTTGTGGCCATCGAGTAGAAACTTTGTTGTCAGTGTGATTTTGGCAGTTTGGGAAGAAACATTCTTCTGAAATAGTCTACATTTATAAGGACCTAGACAAAGATCGTTAGAAACGAAAGACAAAACGACAGTTTGTAGACGGATATCTACAGTGCGATGTCAAAAACGGAAAAACGAAAAGTCACTTTGTATTGAAAAAGCACTGTCTATTCTTCGTAGAAATAGAGAAAGTCATGCTAAGCCTGCTGAGGGCTGGCCTATTTTTCGGCCAAAGAATCAGCATCGCCATACAACGTGGCAATGCTGCCAGCCTTTTGGGCACTTTTTCCATTGACAGCGATGCGGACGAATTTTTTGATGCCCTGTGATTATTTTTTCTCTGTTTTTATTATAAAGGTACCTATTATTAATATTATTTTATGTCTAATAAATGAATTTCTTAACTCATTATAACTGTTAAATAATTTTACTGTTGATATGAATGCCTTTGTGCGTGACAAGGTCTTGTGAAATAATGTAACGCATGTTATATGCAAAGAAGGTAAACTAAAGGAAACTCACACGGGTAGGTAAATCATACGAACGTGTAATAGCGTGTGAGTTTGCCTTAACATGGGCTCGAACTCACGCTATCACAATAAACATTTGTTTGAAGTTTGCGCTATGTAAAATCAAATCAATAGGGTATTACACTCATTTTTGAAAAGTGTATTAATTAGATTCTAGAGTGCTAATAAACCACTAAAAAAAACACAACATTTTTATTTAATCGATTAGTGCCATAAAAATGCATTTAAATTTTACATTTTCAAATTTCGCGCGTAATTTTACAAAAACGCTGGACGCAGAAGACGATATATTGCTCTGTGGGTATGACGTCAGTTTGCTAAAAACAAATGCGCTGATATTTTGTATGACAATTGTTTATAATTAAAAAAAATTAGTTATTTTACTACTTAGCGTTGGTTTGCTGTTCCTGAATGCAAAATATTATTTAAATAAAAATTACTTTGATTACGAAAATAATAAAAGTACAAAGTTGCTCAGTTGACATGCCGTATGACGAAATAACATGGCGACTACTATTTCATGGTGTTCAAACACAGATTAAAAAAACTGAAATCTATAAATTGTATTTAAAAAATATTTTTTTGTTTCATGAACTAAAACTAACATTTTCCGACTGCATTTTGCCTAAGCCATCTCAATAATATATTTTTAGATTTTTTCTCGTATAGAGTAAAGTACCCTATTCAGACCAGAATCTATGAAAAAAAAAACAAAAAAGGTGTGTTTTTTGTTATACTAGCGTTTGCCAGCAGCTTCGCTCGCGTGGAGGTAGAAAATTATCCCATGGGAATGTACTACCGGGACAAAAAGTATCCTATGTGATAATTCAGGTTATAAACTACCTCTGTTATAAATTTCATCAAATTAGTTCAGCCCTTTTTGCGTGATTAGGTAACAAACACACACACATCCAAACATAAAAGCATCCTAACATACAAACTTTCACAGTTATGATATTAGTATTAAATAGGATATAGTTGGATAATCTTATTAAATTTATACAATACTTTGGAGTTTCCCTACGTGATCGAATCAGGAATGAAGAGATCCGCAGGAGAACCAAGGCAACCGACAAAGCCCGAGGAATTGCCAAACTTATGTGGCAGTGGGCAGGGCACATTGCTCGCAGAACAGATGGCCGAAGGGGCCGAAAGGTTCTGGAGTGGCGACCGCGTATTGGAAGACGTAGAGTGGGAAGGCCTCCCACAAGGTGGACCGATGACCTTGTGAAGGCCGCGGGAATCTGCTGGATGTGGGAAGCATAAGACTGGTTGAAGTGGAGGAGCTTGGGGGAGGTATATGTCTAACAGTAGACGTCTTTCGGCTGAAATTATGTGATGATGAATACTTTTGAAAGACCAATTCCTTTTCATACATACATAAATTCTCCCCTTCTAATATTTAATAAACTACCCGGCAGCTTAAAATGTGACACCCTTCAACAATTTAAAAATAAACTCAAGACTTTTTTGATACAGAAATGTTACTATTCGATAAGTGATTTTTTGAATGACCCTCAACAGTTTAATATTAGAGACATTATTGAAACACTTTTGCGCACGATTTAAACTTGTTAAAATTATTTATTAATTTACTAACTATTTTATAATTTTGCTCATGACCTTATAATAATAATAACATAGGTGACATTACCTATTTGTTAAATTTTGCATGCCAAAACTCAGGCAGAATGTACCCGGCTCACTATATTTTTATAACAACTTTATTGTACAATACCTACATTCTATGCGAATAAATGATTTGATTTGATTTGATTTGATTTCTTCCTATGGGAGTAAGCAGAGACTACAGAACGCCACCAGCTACAATCCTTACATACTCCTTAAGCCTCGTTTACGTTCATAAATCTGGTCATACACGCACACCGGTTGAGAGTACTACGCACCTTTTCATGTTCACGCCACCCTTGCCGATAAAGCAAGACTGAACAGGCGGCTTCTGGGCATGCTCGTCCTATCGTAGACTTAATCTGTTGCTTTCCAGTAGACGGGAACGAAGTCAAGAGCAAGCTGGTTTCGCATTTAAAAATAATTAAAAATATGTTGACTCTAGGAACTGACGGCCTTTTCAATAGTAAATGGCCCTAAAATTGTGAATCAGCTTGCACTTAGAATTTTAGCTGCCGAGCAGCAATGAGACTATAACAAAGTCTAAAATCATCAACGCATGAACAGTTTTCCGTTGTTTGTTGACCATTCCAATGCAGTTTAAGGCGACGTATAAAATACCAATAAAATTTGTGACATGTTGTAGTTTTGTGAAGTAGCAGAAGAGATTTTTGTGGAGGAGCATATCCGAAGAAGTCTTAATCAGCTTATAATGTACCCACTACGGAGACACAGGCCTTCTCTCAGTGAGAGAGAGTGGGCTACAATCTAGCCCAGTGCTGGTTGGTAGATGTCACATGTCTTTGAATTTTTGGTTCTAGGACATGCCGGTTTCTTCACAATTTTTTCACCATTTTGAGAGCAGTGCTGATGAAATAATTTACACAAAGTAACGCGCCTGTGTGTGGCAGTGGGCAGGGCACATTGCTCGCAGAACAGATGGCCGATGGGGCCGAAAAGTTCTGGAGTGGCGACCGCGTTGGAAGGCCTCCCACAAGGTGGACCGATGACCTTGTGAGGGCCGCAGGAGTCCGCTGGATGCGGGAAGCACAGAACCGGTCGAAGTGGCGGAGCTTGGGGGAGGCCTATGTCCAGCAGTGGACGTCTTTCGGCTGAAATAATGATGATGAACGCGCCTGTTAGGGTTCGAGCCAACGGCCTACCTGGATTACCACAGCTTCCGCACTACCAACTTATCTACTTATGCTACCAAGCACCAAAGCTGTGTCGCGATTTGAAAAATACATACAGGTTCACATGCGCCTCTGGTATTTGAACGGCCAATTTCACTAATGAATCTGATAACGTTCAGCATATCTAAACCGCGTTTAAGAGCTGTCAAATTCATCATAGTTGTAGAATATTGACACTGACAACTCTTAAACACGGTTTAGATATGCTCATCGCGTGAAATTTGCCCTAAATGTTAATAGGCTTTGACCACTTACTATTAAGTTGGATCTATAGCTTGTTTGTTTCCCAATAACAGATAGAATAACCGTGTTGTTAGATCTTAACCTGCCATATTGAAATATATATAGATCCCGTCCGCGACTTAGGCCGCATGAAATTTCTTGTTTTAAGGGGAACCTAGTCGCGGGCTCGAACTCACTGGTGGGTTTGGCTAAAAATCACGCTAACTCACCAGGCTTCGTATCCGACAGAGATAGTATCAGTGATGAGCAGTTAGTCGCTAGCCTACACGCACAACGTTATTGAGTGAGATGCAGGATCATTTAAAGTAAAAAAGTCGCGAAAAATTTAAGAAAAGTCCTTTGGAAGATCGGGTTTAATGAAAAAACCAATGCATAAATCAGTGACCGATACAGTTTATTCAACTTTTCGATAATTTAACTTTGTCAGTACTGACTTTGTTTTGGAGATTTTATAATTCTTTTATTACTTAAACACGCCCAAAGTTAAGTAAAATTAGCACGAAAAACGAATCTTTGTTGGCTCCTAACATTTAAATAGGTTTTTATTTTAGTATTCTGTTTTCGTACCGACAATATTAATAATGAGACATAACGATATCATATTTGACTTTGGATGTGCCATGTCAGACAGTGGAGTAAATGACTCCCGAAGTTTGTATGCAAAAAATGTGGACTAGGTTCACCTTAATGTAAAATAAGTAAATACCATGACCCTCGGCAATACATGTAGCTTCCCATTAATTATAATAATGAAGGTTAATTTATTTTTGGTGCAAGTTACAATCCAAGGGCTTAGAAATATACAAAGTTTTTTAATATAGAGAATAAAATAATATGTAGGTAGTTTGTACTGACGCCCTTCGGGCAAAAGTCTCCTTCAAAGATTTCCAGAAATACATATTTGTTTCTGGTTGTGTTTAGCTAGATTTGACCATCATCATTTGTCTAGCCGTTTCTGAACTATGTTAGGGTTGGCTTCCAGTCTAACCGGATGCAGTTAAATACCAGTATTTTAAATGGAGCGACTGCCTATCTGACCTTCACAACCCAGTTACTGAGATACAGTGTCCATGGAGTTTCTTGCCCGTTCTTCTCCATAGAGATCTACGTTTTGGAATGGGCAACTAGCTTCAACTTTCCAACTGGCCGACTTTTTGACAATTCAAAAGTGCCGTTTAATTGAAATAAATGCTTTGAGTTTGAGTTTGAGTTTGACACTTTACCCAGCTTTAGCATTGCCCATTAAGTAATTTTATTTTTTGGAAATTTGTTACTAAAATAGTGAGTTAATTTACTTCCGAAGATTGTGTACACTCTACATAAAAAAAAAACTCACAAATTGTATCTCTTTATAATATTTGTATACATGGGTGGCAGTCCAAACGCTTAACCGATAAACCTTTTTAAAACTTCGTGCTGTTTCTTTCAATCGTTTCAAAATGACAGAGACAGAATGGTTTTACATAATTATTTTTTTTAAAGACATTTAAGAAGAAAAAGAAAGAAAGAAAATACATTTATTTAGCACAGACTAAAAAAGGCACACAATATACAGCAAAATAATAAAATTAAACAAATCAACAAAAGGTGTAAAGTGCGTCAAAGTGTGCCTCACGGCTGCGCTAAAAAAGGCCCAGTTCAGCATAAATGCCAGACAACTAGTGCCTGACGCTGGTTTTCAACTGGACCTGATTTAGTGATTTGTATATTTGAATATGACAATTTTCAGCAATGGATCTGAATACCTACCACTACTGCAGGCTTGATTAAAGGCGCGGTAATAAGCAAGTTCAAAAATCATTATTACACAAAATATGACAGTGTACGCTCGAAAATCTGAGAATTCTGCGACGAAAAATATTCTTTTGAGCTTTGTTTTAGGATTTTTTTTTTATTTTGACACTATTTTATTTTTATGAAATAATTTTTGGATAAGTAAGTCTTTTCTTTTGTCTTGTAATATGCGCCAAAACGCCTAACTGTGCGCAAAAAGCTAAGCGTTTTACGTTTGGGCAACGCCTTAATATGAAATCTTAGAAATGATTACCTACAAATAGGTAGATACCCAGATAATTATAATTTAATGGTAAAAATGTATTAAATAAATGCATTTTACAACGACGATGACGCAGTTTCAAGGGCGGAGGTCACAAGGTCGATTAACATGCAGCTTTAATCATCATTTATAACTGCTAATGATCTTACACCCAACACTTCATTATTGTTTATTGTTATTTTAACTGACATTTACGTGTTATCTATTTGCCATTTCCTTAGTTTTAAGTCTCCCTTTTAGTGCAAATATTGTGACAGGTGTAAAATATATTTTCATTAAATGGATGGGTACTTTTTAAGTGTTTTTCAAGGGTGGAGTTCCTTAAGGTGAACCTAGTCCACATTTTTTGCATACAAACTTCGGAAGTGTTTTACTCCACTGTCTGACATGGCATATCCAAAGTAAAGTATGATATCGTTTTGTCTTATTATTAATATTGTCTGTACGGAAACAGAATACTAAAATAAAAACGCATTAAAAAGTTAGGAGCCAACAAACATTCGTTTTTCTTGCTAATTTTACTTAACTTTGGGCGTGTTTAAGTAATAAAAGAAGTGTACAATCTCCAAAACCAAGCCAGTACCGACAAAGTTCAATTATCGAATAGTTCAATAAACTTTATTGGTAATTGATTTATGCATTGGCTTTTTCATAAAACCCGATCTTCCAATGGACTTTTCTTAATTTTTTCCCGAATTTTTTACTATAAATGATCCTGCATCTCAGTCAATAACGTTGTGCGTGTAGACTAGCGTCTAACTGCTCATCACTGACTATCTCTGTTGGACACGAAACCTGGTGAGACAGCGTGATTTTTAGCCAGGCCCACCAGTGAGTTCGAGCCCGCGATTAGGTTCCCCTTAAATGATTCATTCCTCTCCAAAACCGCTTGTGGCGCTGATGATTTTTCATACATATTTTGAAAACCGTTACCCTTATATTAGCTATTTACTATTGAAAGAAAGAAAGAAAGAAAAAACGTTTATTTGCGGTAATCATGACGCAAAAAGAAAAGAAACACAAAAAAAATATAAGAAAGGGTTGAGGGTAACATACGTCACATCCAAGCAAAACGGCTATCACTCAGCATTATGCTGCGACCCTATGCAAGACAGAGCCCCAGCGCTGGTTTCAAGCGACAGCCGGCTCTACAGAAGCTGCAACAACAGCTCACATCATAGTAAGAAAACATTCAGTAATACGAATGCGTCGGTTGGTAACATGGCTGACTGTCCAAGCTAGGTACTTCACCAGACATACCTACTGAACTATCTCTTTCTTAATCCTCGTTGTTTACAAAAATAAATGACTGCACGTGAAATATGAGAACCATAGAAACGGTAGACCAAATGACAGATTGAAGAAATTTTTCAATGGCGCGATGTCATCAAATGAAGAAAAGAAATGTCACATTGTCATCGTAGAGTAGAAAAAAAAGTGGTCATGCTACGTGTGCTGATTAATATTTGTTGGAAATCGCATAAGAACTGGGGCAGTAAAAAAATAGTATCTTATATAGTCCTTTAAAAAAAATGTTTTCTAAAATATCTCTTCAAATCCACGTTCACCGATCACAATCATATCTTAGCTGTGAATACAGACTGCAAATTTTCCATTGAAAAATAATAACCTCAATAAAACCTTAGTACAAATAACAATGGCAACTAGTAAGTATATCTAAAAATACCTACAGATATCCCTAACCTACCGCAAGCATATCGAATTAAAAAGCAAACACCACACTGTTTCATAGTTCATCGAAAAAAAATGTCGAGACAATGCACTAGGAGCAAAAAGTCTCGGATCGTATAATATATTGCTCGAATCAGGCTTAACACGGCCACTGCGAACCGACGAGACTGGATGCGGTTTATGCGAACTTAGACCACTCCTACCCAACCACGCCTCCACACCGATCTAACCTCTCTTTCCCCCCTACAAAAGACTCTATCTCCATCCCCCTCTCGTGCATAACGCCTACACATTTTCCGAGGCAAGTTTTTAGTCGATCAAAAGACATCGTCCGTGTTGACGCTCTCGGTAGAATAAATAGCGTTGTAAAAAAAAAAAACGTGCTTTTTTTCCGTTACGTTATAAGCATGGAGGTTTTTTCAGTGGTATTCTTATCAGTGTGTGATAGTGGTGTTTCTAGTTCTTCCTGACTGTGTATTTTTGTGTTGTGTACTGTGTTGTGTTTTTTTTTTCGTCTATGAAGGTAATTTTTGTTGATGTTTTTTTTTTTGTTAGGGTTATTTTGAAGTATCGTTATTATGGAGAAGCGTTTTCTGTTACTGATGTTAATGATGTTAATTTAATTGAAGGCATAGTATTTTTTAACGGAAAAAAATTGCAATTGCTTTAAAAAGGTACGATTTATGAAAGATTTGTTTAAATAAGCATTAACAGATAGTGTAAATAGCCTGGGTATGGATAAATACTTATTAGAAAGCGTTCTTATGCTCTCTGAAAAAAGTTACGTTTTTTACTGTCGATGACATTTCGGAACCATGTGTCCGAATCAACAATGTCGGTTACAATTCAATCATGGACCATAAAAAATCAGAGTATTCTCAATTTAAAGGTCCTACACCGTAAAAAAACCATTTTGGGGGAAACAAACAGATTTATGGTTCAATGGCTCCGAAAAAAGTTGCTAAAAATATTTCGTTCGGTGTATGATTTACACGTACAAGTAAAGATTTGTAAGCTTTAGAGTTACCAAAATTTTAAATACTAAGTGATATTTAAATGTAGAAAAACGAACATTCGTGTAGTTTTTGCGCAAATAGTTTTTCTCTCAAGTATTTTTTATGCGAAAATTGCATTATTGTTTCATAACAGTCATAAAGTTTTTTTATTTTTATTTAACAAATATGCCTTGTTTTGATATAATTTAGCGTCGGTAATTATGAATAAACGTTTTTGTAGGATTCAATCATTGCAAATATTTTGACGAACAGTAAATAATAACTGCCGTATAGTATTTCCAACATATTGAATAAAAAAACGCTTGAAAAACCTTGTTGGCGCCAAAATTACTAAAGTTTCATTTTTTTGTATTCATAAGGTAAGGTGATGATAATTTAATTTAAAAAAAAAAACAGCTATTGTTACGTAATTGTGACTACTGTTTACTAATTTATTTGCAAAAATGTCAAATGGTTATATAAATACCTAAGCATGCGATAAAATCTAATATTGTTAAATAATTATTAAAAATCAGCATCTATAAAATATAAGATTTAGGTAGACAAGCTTGAAAAAAACTACATACCATTTAAATAAATTCTAGTTAACAAACAAAAAACCATTAACAATTATAATTGTAATTTGAAGTCAACAATAGTTTGGTTCACGCTAATTCGTAGCGTTTGACGCGATTCGTTTTAACTAGCCTTAAACGTCGGTTACTAAATGGTGCAAGTGACCGATTGTAGCGAGTTAGTTTTAAGGACATTTATTTAAGTAGAAAAAAAGTTTCCTACAAAACAATTTTAATAGGAATGATATTATAATTAACGATTTTAAACAACTTGAGTTATCGAGGGAGAATTTGATAATTGGTAGAAGCCTATGTCCACGCGTGGATTTCTGTTATTATTATATTTCTGAAAAAATGTTTTATTTTAATTCCCGACAATTTTTTGTTTCATTGTCGACAAAAATTATTATACTCTGCACAGTGATTAACATAGAAACACTACAGCAGAAAAATATGTAAAAATTGGCTTTACATACTTATATTACTTATCCACGCAATTGCATGGCATAGGACATAATTTCTAATACTGACTGAGCAACTGAGCGTGGGGTCTTGGATTCGATGCCCAAGTCCAGACAAAGTGAAGCGCCTGTCTAGGACCTACAACCTCGTAAGTCTCGGCTGTTACCACTGAGCTACCATCGGTCGTTAAGGTAACCATAGTTTAAGTGTCAAAACGTGGGATTATTAAACACCACAACCTTCTGCTTCGGTGAATACGGGCCTGTTATTTAATATTTTTAAGTGAAACCACGAGTTTTGTGTCATTTATTTATTACTATCTGTGCCCCGCGGATTTACCCGCATAGGTCTCGATCCCGTGGTAATATCGGAATAAAAAGTATATTATGTCGTTATCCAGGTTATGGTGTACCCAGGCGCAAAATTTCATCTAAATCCGTTCAGCCAGTTTAGTGTGAAAGCGTAGCAAACAAACATGCAAAAATCAAATATTTTCCCTTTTTTAAATATTAGTTTAGGTCAAGCTTTGTTTCCCTGTATGGGTCTGGACCATCTTTACGAATCTTTCTTATCGATTTTTTTTATTAATGATTCTTTCCTTTATTATTGAATGTTCTGCTCTTGAAACAGTGAAGTGATTTTGTTTACCAATTTTGGTATGGTAATTTTATTCTGGTTGCATCGTTTTCACACATAATCATATAATGAATGTACTATGTTAAATATTGTACTTGAAACATTTTAAAAGAGTAACGGTGTAGTTTCTTGACCATTCTTCTCCATACGAAACTACATTTTGGAAAGGGCGACTAGAATCAATTCTATTTTAATGTAAATGTTGACGTTTAAAAGTGCCTTTTAAGTGCCTATTTGAAATAAATGCTTTGACTTTGACTTTGAAGGAAAATATCGTGAGGAAACCAGCATGTCTTAGAACCAAAAATTTGAAGACAGGTTACATCCACGAACGCGCATATCGTGGCTGACTCCCTGTCGTAGAGAGGAGTTATGTTTCCCAGCAGTGCTGGCCTGTAACTCTATTGATACTGTTCTATGGCTAGGTCAGTTCGGGGTCAAAATGTTACCATAGGCGTGCGGTCGACTGCACCCTAAAGCTACTATCGCTTATAACTTACTCCATTTCGTTAATTTAATGTAAATTTGCCTCAATAAATAGGTAAAAGTAATAAATATCCCTGTTAAGTTATTTAGTTATCACATTCCTTAAATAAATTGTACGTAATTACGAATTTCATAGCATGATAATTATTTGCACGATATAAATCTGAAAGGTTTATGGCTACCTAACGTGTAAGGTTACATTTTTGTGGCAATCAGCATGACTTCTTCCAGATCTTAGATGGCAAGGAAACCCCCTTTTTAACCGACTTCAAAAAGAATGAGGTTATCCATTCGACATGTTCATATTAAAAAAAAATGTATATTCGGGCATAACTCCGTCGTATAGACGGATTTGCAAAATTATTATTTTTGTTGGAAAGGGGTTTATTCCGAAATGGTCCCATTTACATTTCAAGCAGATCTGATGATGTGTTTCAGAGACAGACAGCGGAACTCTTTAAAATATGACTGCAAATCAACCACGATTGCTGCTATCGCATAAATATGCATTGTTATGACCCCACGGATGATAAAATTACAAATTGGTGTGGGGTAGGTACTATAGCTAAAAAGTAAAAAAAAAGCAAAACAACCAACTTCCAGAAAAACACTACAAAGTGAAAAATTACTTTAATTTCGGATGTCGATGACTGAATAATTATGTATTTTAATTATTGTCACCGCCTTCCGAAATTAAAGTTATTTTTCACTTTGTAGTGTTTTTCTGGAAGTCAGTTGGTTTTTTTTTTTGGAAAATGTTTTTTTATTCATAGAAACGTGGTGCAGAAAACAATGCCTAGATTTCTTCTCATTCTTGAAGTTTAAATTCTTACAAACACCCACTTACTAATAGGGCACGAGGCTACTGCCATCAGGGAGCGCTGGTGGCCTAGGGAGCAGTCTCAGTGGTAATGACTGTGGCTTACGAGTATGTAAGTCGTGGATTCGAACTCAGGCTTTGAAGACAGGCGCTTTATTGTGTAAATTATTTCATCACCAGCTCTCAAACCGATGAAGGAAAACATCATGAGGTTACCAGCAAGTCCTAGAACCAGAAATTCGAAGACGTGTGATATCTACCAACCCGCACTCGGCCCGCCTGGAAGAGCACAGCCCACTACCTCTGGAACAGAGAAGGCCTGTGTCCCAGCAGTGGGAACATAAGAGGTTGATCATAATTTACTTCAAAATCCTAATTGAGTATTGTAGGACTTAAAATCGTACCTGTTATTTTGTTGACAAATTATTCAATATCTTGACGTACTATTATATTTATTTATTTCCAAAACACTTCAAGTATTACACACATGATTTAAGCCACACAACGAAAACCTCTCAGGGTTTATCTGTTGATGGCGAGCCACTCATTTCAATTGTACACGAGAGTTTGACAAAAACAATATAACACTAAATTTATGACAATATTGAAAAAAAAAGAAAAATCAACAACAAGCAATAATAACTACATAATAAAATACTAGATCAACTTAATTAGGAAATTTTAACCGAGGAAAAACCGGAGGAGTGAACATTGTTCATTGATTGCTTAGCGCCGACTCAAAACTACTTGGTTACATTAGTTTAAGAACTTAGTTATTAAGGTAAAACAAAAAAGGTTTATTATTTTTTGCTTTTCAGTTTTTTCGGCGGTTTAATTTTTCTTTAAACTAAAGCTATTTTATTTGTGAGTAAGTCACGCCATTAAGGTGTTATTTTCCTCATGACGTTTTCCTTCATCGTAGGTCCAGTTGTTTCTTAGATGATTAAGAAGGTTCATAATATTATCATCACATAGATACATAATTTGAGTACTTGCTGAATTTTAACGGCTAAAATAGTGACCTTGGAGTTTTTTACCCGTTTTGGAACAGGCAACTATCTTCAGCTTTCTGACAGACCGCTCTTTGTAAAATTTAAAAGTGCCTGTAAATGGTTTAATTAAAAAAAAAAACTAGTATTAGTTTAATCAGGAAATTTTATTGTTAAGTATATTAAGTTACAATTTAAATTGTACGTATAAATTCACATCAATAACTATTCGATAATTGTATGAAATATTTATTACCTGGTAAACTGACGTACCTAGTGTCAATGTGACATCAAGATTGTACAATATTAACATTAGGTATAATCCAACAATAATCTAAATGACCACCAAAGTACAGTCTTTATAAATAGCCAACTCTTCTGGACAATCCATCTTACTGATCTATGGAGAATGCCTAAATCCAGCAATAGAGTCCGCCTGCGTCCAGTAACATTGAATGATGAATAGGTGACAGATTGTCAGTCTATTCATTTATGGTCTTAACACTGTGACAGAGGCGAATTCCTGACATCTTTAGGGAAGCCTTTGTACGGGAATTTCCTTTAGAATGCACTGAGTTCTGTTTGAAAGTGTGAAGGGTAAACTTTACCATAAAATATCCACATATTTATCTATTGTCAAATTAAATGCGGAGATCACAATGGCAGTAAAATAAACTATTAGGTAAGTTGAAAATATCTTTCAATTAGGAAGACTAGCTGGTTATGGAGCTTGTGGCTAAGTAAAACCAGACGCACAGGTCAATAAATCAGGTTAAGCTACGCTTGCCGCGGTTGGTCCGTGGATGGGTGATCATTTTTACATACCAAGACCACTACGTGCTTCGGAAAGCAGGGTTACGAGACGTCAGAAGCCCGAAAGTATGTTAACCAGTCTTAGCAAGGGGTAACGTATTACGTAGTAACTGAGTCGTGGAGCTCATTTAGGCAGTCATCATCATCATCATTTCAGCCGAAAGACGTCCACTGCTGGACATAGGCCTCCTCCAAGCTCCGCCACTTCGACCGGTTCTGTGCTTCCCGCATCCAGCGGACTGCTGCGGCCCTCACATGGTCATCGGTCCACCTTGTGGGAGGCCTTCCAACTTTACGTCTTCCGGTGCGCGGTCGCCACTCCAGAACTTTTCGACCCCATCGGCCATCTGTTCTGCGTGCAATGTGCCCTGCCCACTGCCACTTAAGTTTGGCAATTCTTCGGGCTATGTCGGTTACCTTGGTTCTCCTGCGGATCTCTTCATTCTTGATTCGATCACGCAGGGAAACTCGTTTCGGTTCCATATGTCATCACTGGCAACACACACTGGTCGAAGACTTTCGTCTTGAGACACTGCGGCAGTAGGTCCATGTAAAGTACTGGTACTGAGCTGCATCCGGTTAGACTGGAAGCTGACCCCAATATAATTGAGAAAAGGTTAAACCGATGATGATGATGACTAGGTAGATTATGTAGTGATGGTAAGGTCATGTCGGCTGTGTTTTGAAGTATAGCATATGTTTAAAGATGTTTATTTATTTATCCATTTATGCACACACATATATATAGACAAGAAGAAAGGAACAGAAAAATACGTACATAGGTAATGCTTATTTCTACAGAAATCTCCTCCAGCACACCTGCGATAGGAGAGAAGATAACAGAGACGGAGACAACGCGTGTAATAACAGTAGAAGGGAAAACATAAATTTACAAATTAAACTCTAATTTAAATATACACACATAATATGAGAATATACATACATACTAACATACATACATACTTCTAAAATAAATATCACTAAAATATATATAATTATAATGTAATTTACTTAATAAATACATAAGCAATTATGACAAAGTGGAGAGATAGTGTTCTTTCACTCTTCTTTTGAATACTGCTACAGTTTGACAGTCCTTAATGTCAGGCGGAAGTGAATTCCATAACCGGACCGCGTGCACAGTGAAGGAATAGGAGTAGAAGTCGATAGAGTAGGGAGGGGACTTGAGGAGATTTCTAAGATGCGACCTGCAAGGTGCATCAAAAGAACGGGCGTAGGAGAAGCGATCCCGCAGATAGGCTGGGGTTTCTACAATAAAGGCCTACGTACTTGAGCCAACCATTGGCCACGATTATACATATGTATATGCCACATGCATCCAAGTTCGACCAGCATCATCGGTCCATCAAAACGGTGAGCGCAGTCCCTAAACACAGCTCACAAGAGCATCGCTCCATACTACACTACATAAATTCACTGCCACAGGAAGCGAGCAAAACCAACTGAAACACAAATAAGTGGCTAATAATTTGCATGTAGTGTGGATACACTTTTTTTCAACTAATTTGCACATGCGTAGGAAGGTTTTTTTTACTAAGACGCATTGCGTTCGTTATGTAGGCTGTTTGATATCAATGCCAATGTTAGTGGGTTAGCATTGCAGCAGCGATTAGCATGTAAATTAGGAGTTTGTTATGGTTTGGATGTGGTCGCTCACAATGGGCCTTATTAAAAGGCTAAAAGTCACCCAAAGAGCAATAGTTAGGTCTATGCTTGGAGGTTCCCCTCGTGATCGAATCAGAAATGAAGAGAAAAAGAATTGCCAAACTTAAGCAGGGCACATGACTCGCAGAAAAGATGGCCGATGGGGCCGTAAAGGTCTGGACCAGTGAACTGGTGAAGGCCGCAGGAATCCACTGGATTCTGGAAACAAAGAACCGGTCGAAGAGCTGGGGCTTGGGGGAGGCCTTTGTCCAGCAGTGGACGTCTTATGGCTAAAAGTATAATGATGATGAATAACGATGTTTTAGCTCCCATTATATAGACTATTAGATCCACCTAGAGTGGTGCAGTGCTGTCAGATTGACTCATTTGCCACGCAAGATGGCTCAAAGATAAAGTTAATTCATTTATTTAAATTAGGCACTTAACAGGTACTTTTAAACGTCAACATTTAAAAGAATTGTTTCCATACGAACTAGAAGCAATTATATTAACTTAAAGAACTTAGTCTATCATATAAGTTAACATGAGGTTTCAAACCGGACTAAGACTTCTACATGTCCTGCAAGATAGTTAAGCGTTAAGCCACTCCATACCTACCCACCTTAACAGTAAAATTACATCACACCAAATTTCCTCTGGGCGGGGCTTACGATGGGCGTGTACCGTAGGCGTGGCGTCTCGGTCATTGACCTATCCACATAAAGCTATGTACATATAACTTTATCAGTATGTTGCTATATTTGCAATTCTAAGTTGGTTGGTAAGTAGCAGAAATGTAGTAGGTATTTAATTAAAAGATGAGCTGGATTGTAATTTACAGTATACTATGACGGTAGGTACTTTTTAAGAATAGGCCCCTCATTCAAAATCCGCATCTTGAATGGCGAATAAGGAATGATCACCAGAGGTTATCCATACCTACTAATATTATAAATGCGAAAGTATGTCTGTCTGTTACGCTTTCACGCCTAAACCGCTGAACCGATCGTCACGAAATTTGGCAGAGATCAAGCCTGGGATATGGAGATGGACATAGGCTACTTTTTTCCTCGACAACGGACATCCACGCAGGCGGAACCGCGGGTAAAAGCTCGTACAAAATATTCCTGTAGAGTTATAATCGTCATTCAGGAGGCAATAGAAGAATTCCCTGTGGATTAATGAGACTTTTTTTAAATTATATCGGGGTTAACTTCCAGTCTAGTATTGGCTGCAATATTAGGAACTGCAACCCATTATTGGGCACTAATACTTCAATCATAGACACTGCAGCCCATTATTAGGCACTAAAAGAAAAGAAAGAATACCGTTTATTTGGACACAGTCCGTGAAACACAAAATACAATAACAAATAGAAAAGTGACAATAAATAAATAACTACAACAGTGTGTGCCTTACGGCTGCGCCAAAAAGGTTCATTTCAGCATTAATGCCAGACATACTGATGCTGTCTGACGCTGGTTTTCTAATGAACCTTTAGGGAAAAGTGTCGAGGATACAAAACAGTTTTAACATAGGTACCTAATACACAATTTTATTTTCACTAGCACTGCGGCCACGACTTCGTCCACGTGAAATTTTGGCCATCGCCCGTTGCGTCGAAATTCATCGCCCATTCGCGCTATTACTTCGTTTTCACTTAGGGAACTTGCCATTTATTAATTTTTTATTCGGATCCAAAGGGCCATAGAGTGATGTTAAAGGAGGGGGAGGGGGTGGGGGTGTTGAGGGAGGTGGTAGGTGTAGGTGAGGTTGTTAGGACTTGTGTCGGGAATCCCGGCCACCGTAGACGCGGGCTTGCGGACTGCGAGTAATGGGTAGCTCACTGTGCGCTAAGGACCAAGCCCGGGTCGACAACGTGTTGTGTTCCACGCACGCCTCATAAAAATGTCAGCACCAACTGGTGGGGTCCGCAAAGGCCGATGCCTGCTAGGGTCGCAGATTTGTTCTAAAAAGATACCGTGGCCCCTGGCACAGAGGAAACAGAAGGACCACAGATGGGTTTTAGTCAGTAAAAGTCTGGCCTCCCGCTCCGCCCAGATTAGGAGAAGTTATTTGATTATTTCCAATCCTTAAAAAAAAACCTATTTAACTTGCCTCAAAAACTGGGCTATAAAATGCATAAATAATTTCTCAAATCCAACTGATAGTTCTAGAGATTACCCTCCTCATACAAACTTACAAACAATACTATAATTGTATAGATAGTATCTATAGATTCAGAAATGCTTAGATTAGACATTCACATAATTGTGTCACACACTTGGGTTCCAGAAAATTCCGAATTGGTTTGAATAACAACGTTATCGCCAAACTCAAAGGCGTTGCCATTAATTGGCATATTATGTGTGATATTTCACAATTAGGTACCGCTGGATAATGTATTACACGCCCGGGACTGAAGAATTTTGTCTTTGAGCCACGCAAAGGTTTTGCTTGGTAAGGAGCACCAACCCATCCAAAGACTGACAATAGCATGCGCAACTTAACCTCACTGATCAATGTGCATGATTGTTATTTTTGTTCTCAAAAATAGCACTCTGCACACTTATAGCTCATAAGAAGGAGCATGTTAATATTATCTTCGTGTCTCGTTTTCACTGCAACATTAAACCGTGGAGTTTCTTGCCGGCTCTTCTCCATAGAAAGAGACCAATTGGGACCGTGCACCTAACTTCTGACATTTCATAAGTGCCCATGTAGGTTTATGTGAAATTAAATAATTTGATTTGATTGATATTAATATGAGAGGAAGATAAGAGGAGGATATTGATAGATATGAGAGGGAGAGGTATTTTTGCAAAAAATGTACACAAATTTTTATTTTAAAACCGTTTTTGAATAGCACCTATAACAGCCGGTATATTCTGTAAAAATCTTATCGTGAAAACTTAGGTGAAGTGAGCTTAACGTGAGGTGTCATTCCACTTGATGCAAACTGTCAATAGTGTTAATCCCTAATTAACACTATTGACAGTTCACTTCACTTCACTTCAAGTTGAGATTTTTACAGAACATCGGCTGTTATTATGGTACGAAACTAACATTAAATTCTTCTAGAAAATATCTTATTTCCAAATTTACTCATTCATGTGCAGGGATCTGATATTCGGATGCATATTCACCTAAAGTTGAGATGTTGGCTAATGTGGAACGGGTTTTTGTATCGAAAATACATATTTAATGTAAAAACAAAACTGTTCTAACTAACACACACCACCCCTCTTCTTACAGACCTACACATATTTGTATAGGGGTACATTTTAAATAAATATGCATCTAAATAGTTAAGCAATCCTAATAATTTAGAAGTCGCGTTATGCATTCCCGGTGTTGCTGGCATGCCGCGATTTTTTTACAAAAATATTAAGAAGCCGCTTCCATACTTTCATAACTAAAAATTAACTTTAGGTAAATATACATCCGATTATCCGATCTCTATTCATGTGTCATCGACTTCTTAAAAAAGGAGTATGTTCATAATTCGTCTTTATTTATAAGTGTTTTTTTTTATTATTTTTTCAGATGCTGCCCACAAGATAGAAATACAAGAACTACTAAAATAATAGGCAAATATATTTATTTTGAAAAAAGTACTTAGTGCAATATTAATTTAAATTAATAATTGATTCAGAATCAAATTGTTTTAAAAACGGGTTCAATTTAATTGAAAAGGGTGCTTTTAATATAATTTCTTTGAATTTGTTCTTGGTTAAAACATTTAACTTTTAACAATTAAAATCTCTTATTTCTTCTAAAAAGCTGATTTTATGAAAAAAATATTAAATTAATTACTTTCAGTTTTATTTTTCATTATTTAAAATTTCTTAGACCGCAAAGCTATAAAAATACTTCAAAACAAAAGTATAAAGTGTTTTGTGCATGTGTAACAATGTCAAAGGCAAACTGTGCGAAAACGATTTAAAAACTAAAATGTGCAAACTGTTGTTAAGTGACGAACAAAAATTTAAAGTGAAACTAAAAATAACTTTGTGAGTGAACTAAACAATGAACTTTAAAACTCAGCAGCGTTTTTTAAAACTAAAAAAACCATTCAAACCCGCTCGCTAATCTAATAATGAACTGTCAAATCCAAAATTTTAATTTACAAACCATTTTAAAACTTGGGGCAAAAATTTAAAATTTTGGGGCAAATTGCAACTGACTTTATGTTGAACGCGATAGGTGAAAATGAGTTTATGAACGACTATCGGGATCAGAACTGCGGCATGTACACCACATGGTACAGCCGTGGTGACAGTGGGGTCCATCACCATCAGATGGGACAGTTGTACCACCATGGCCCTCCCATGATAAAGACTGAAGCTGGTGTCAACAGTGATTGCATGATGGCTGTGGACTATGCGCCGCCGATTAAGGTAAGAATTTCGCTGATTTTCCTCCTAACTTTATACGGAAAAAGTGTAAAAATTATTGTTTTTGTTTGCATTTTAAATGTTTACGGCACCTTTTAAATGTTTGACCAAGTCAACACTTCTTCTAGCGTTGTTACAAGTGTTGAATTGGTCCATCATTGATTTTGTGATCATAAAACCCACTTTGTAATGTGTTTGTAAGGCCGTATATGTTAAATATCTCACTTTGACGCCAATTATAGAGGTTTACATTTACAGTAAGTTTTTAACCTACTTCAAAAAAGGAAGAGGTTGTCAATTCAATTGTTTTTCTTTCTGTGTTTGTTACCTCTGAACTCTTTTATTTATAAATCGATTTTAAATTGTTGTTTGGTTTGAAAAGATATACTTACCGTGTAGTCCCATTTAAATTTGGTCAAGTTCTGGTTAGTGGTTTTTGAGTGAGCCTCAGTAATACGTATTTTTTTCCATTTTGTTTATTTAGATGATGTTATAATAATAATAATATCCTGTCACTGTTATTGACTTAGTAACTTGAAGGTATACGAATTTTTGTGTGGGTAGGTAGGTAACGCAACTAAAACAGGAAAAATAAAAAGTTTTTTGTTAATGTGAAAAATAAAAAACAAGCGACTACTGAAAAATAACATGAATTTTGAAAAAAAAAGAAAATATGTCACCGACTTCCGAAATTAAAGTTGTTTTTACACGCTTTGTATTAGCTTCACTTGTATGTTTGTTTGTATGTTTGTACGTAACCGACTCCTTAGAGCGCGATTTTGACCTACTTTAAACGGTCAGATTTCATTGAAACTTTGTAAACTTATCGAGGACCGATGACCATTCATTTTTTTTTCTTATTGAAGAAAATGAAAAAAAAGGAAAAAAAAACACGTTTTTGTTAGCAGAACTAAAAAATAGAAAAGAAATAATAGTTTAAAAAAAAAAAACAAAAAAAACACGCTTTAAAATCCAAACTAAAACAGGAAAAAATAATTTAATTCAATTAAAAAGCGTGGGGTGCTTGACATTATTTGATTATAAAATATACCTCAAAAAACACCCCACGCTTTTTAATTGAATTAAATTATTTTCTCCTTTTTTAGTTTGGTTCTCAAAGCGTGTTTTTTAGTTTTTTAAACTATTATTTATTTACTTAGTAGTATTTTGTACTTTCAATAGTGTCCTATAGACACCATGTATTAATTAACGAATGCGTCTTGTTAATTACAAAAATTCCACCATCGATAAAAACACTGTCAATAAACAATAACTTACAAAATGAATTAAATTAAATTATAGCAAATATCTAATCGGTTACAAATAAGTGAGTTTTAAATGAATCAATTCCGATTAATGTAAATAAATTAGATGTGTTTACATATTTGTGTAACCGCTGCTAATTGCTATGATATCAACGCTCATGCTGAGGCTACAGTAGACCGCGACGCGACCTGCGATACATGAGCGATTAAAACAAATAAATGAATGCCGACGTATATGGCTACACCGTACATCAATGATTACTAGCGATCTTTGATTTCTTTATGCGATAGGAACAACATTACTGTAATCACGGAATCGGCTACATCACCATATCAGCGATCATCACCGAATATACGCCGGAATTTCGCTTGTAATGTAGCCATGTTTAAAAAAAAAAAAAAAACCACCATGATTATCTCGTTTCGCTCTTCCAGTCGCATCGCAAATCGCCGCCTACTGTAGCCTCAGCCTTAGTGCTAGTTTTAATAGCGTTACTTTAATGATGCATCATCTTCCACCCTAGCCTTTTCCCAATTATGCTGGGGTTAGCTGCAAGTCTAACCGGATGCAGCTGAATACCAATGTGGCCTCCACAACCCAGTTACTGGGTACTACAATACCCTTTGGTAAAACTGGTTGTCAAACTTTCGGGCTTCTGACGACCCGTAACTACTGTCAAAGTTCTACGAGGAGTCTTGGTATGTAAAAATGGGCACCCATCCACGGACCAACCGCGGCGAGCGTAGGTTAACCTGTTCGATCAAACGTTGCGGCTATTATTACTTAAATTAAGTTCTTTATATTATAACTTAGCTTCATCTTCTACACCCAGGATTGTTTTTTTAACCGACTTAAAAAAAAGGAGGAGGTTCTCAATTCGACTGTATTTTTTTAAATTTAATTGTTTGTTGGTTGGCTCAGAACTTTCGACTGGGTGAACCGATTTTGATGATTCTTTTTATATTTGAAAGACGGTGCTTCCCGTGTGGTCTCATTTAAATTTCATATAGATCTGATGATGCGTTTCGGAAACAGACAACGGAACTCTTCAAAAAATGACAGCAAATCAACCACGATTGCTGCTATCGCATAAATATGCATTGTTACCCCAAGGATGATTAAATTTAGAATTGGTGTGGGGTAGGTACTATAACTAAAAAGTGAAAAAAAAAATCAACCGACTTCCAAAAAAACACTTCAAAGTGAAAAATAACTTTGATTTCGGAAGTCGGAGACTGGTGACATGAAAATTAAATTACATATCCAAAGTCACCGACTTCCGAAATTAAAGTTATTTTTCACTTTGTAGTATTTTTTATTAATACCATCTAGACTCTAGATAATATTTATGAATTACCTAATCGGTCTATTAAATTAACTAGAAGGCTTTTAGCTGCAAACAGTGCAAATTAAAGGTGTCGAACTAATGACAGACTATGATCTATGGTCTATTAGTCCTGGCACTTGTAGGTACCTACAGAATCAGATTGACGTAGTGACTTTAATTGATAGAAATAGCATAACCTATTAGTTCTTTTAGCAGAAAAAGATATGACTAGGTTTTTTTTTACGTAATCTATAGGCAATAGAATATCATAGGTGGTATTTGCACACCAGATTACAAGATATTTAAATATTATAATTTTTTTGGGTGGGAAATCATCAAATAACTTCTACCGCTCTTCGTGTCAGACTTTTACTGACTAAAACCCACCCGTGTTCCCTCAGTTGCCTGTGTGCCAGGAGCCGCGGAATCTCTTTCGAACAACCCGCACCCCTGGCAGAAGATATTGTAATTGAATACTAAACATGAAAAAAAAAACATATTTTAACCTACAATTAAACCAGAAAAGGTTTGCGCTTCGTCTTTCTAGACAAAAGACTGATTCAAATATGTAGATACTGAGAGGACTGAAAGAAAATACAAAATGAAACACGTTTATATTTGAATATAAAAAACTTAAAAAAATAACCGACTTCCGGAAAAACACTACAAAGTAAAAAATAACTTTAATTTCAGAAGTCGGTGTCTTTTGATATGTATAAAAAAAATTGTCACCGCCTTCTGAAATTAAGTTGTGTTTTTTTTATTGACAATTTAAAAAGAATAGCGTGACTTTATCTAAACAAACTCACAAGCAAACCAAGTCTACCATAAAAATGTCGGTCTTTAATGAATTCTAAAGATTACACAGGAAAATTACAGGCACCTGCCATATAGAATATATAATTATCACTTGAGTTAACGTCATATAATTTAATCTTCTAAGTAAATCATTAAAATTGAACGGATAGATTATCGGAAATAATTTAGATTCAAACGTAATCGGTTTAATTGTTAAAAATGTGGTCAATTTAATTGAATCTTCGTAATGAATAAAGTAAGTTTAAACGAATGATACAGCTCGAAGGACTAAAATGATGTACGTTTGTCACTGTATTTCGACAAACATAAATCTTTAATCGTATGATTGATGCTATTGATAGGAATAAAACTAAGTATTCCACATAATACGAAAGTTCTTATAATGTACCTGTTTACTGTTCCTCTCAATAAAAAATATATTTTAAAAATACGTGTATTGAGCTGGAAAACTTATCTAATGATAATGAGGTCTTGTTATGACGCAATCCTTGTCTCTGTGTATAGCTGCTAAGGACCAGTTCTTGGCAAAGGAGTCTAGCTCATTCCGCCATCTCCGTCTATGCCTACCGCGATGTCACTTGCATTAAGGGGGACACATTGGGTCGTAAGTCTGGCCCATTAAATAAACTGACGAAAACTCTATAAAATGTTCAATCAATTTTATCGATCATTGCATACATATAGTATACAGTTGCATCAGTATGATGTTGTATGATGCAGTATGCTGTTAAAGAGGCAATTTGCCAGGACTTACTGATTAATCTGCTGATGTTATGCCTTTGTCACTTATGACACACACCGTAAGTTAACCTAACTGATCAATTACCATATTTTTTTTGATCACGGGGTGAAATCCTCCTGGATGTCCTCCGCCCTGGGGAGGGTGGAAGGGTCTGCCAGACTCTTACTACTAAAACCACCCCGGTGTTCCGTCTTACACTTGCACCGGGGATCACGGGATCTAATGCGACTTCACAATCCCCGGCTAGTGCGGGCCCGCCTCTGCGGGGCACCTCGAGTTTGGGGGAGTGAGGTGTTAGAGTACCCCTTTACATCATATAGATTAGCGCGTGGAACACTACGCGCCGCCATCTCGGATCCTAAGAAGTTGGGGTGACGGATTTCCCCGGATCCGTCGCCCCTGGACGCCCGGTGCGTCTGCTGCGGATCGAGTTAGCGGAAGCAATCTCCCGCTCCCTCTACACAGCCTCCTTCTGCAAAATTACTGTTTCACAGAAGGATACCACCGTGTCCCAGGACTCCTCGTTGTCGACCATCGGGTCAACAACGACCGGCAGCGAAAGGTCGCTGCCTACTCCTGAGATGAGGGCACGGCGCGGCTCCTCCCAAGCAGCACACTCTGCCAGCGTGTGCCACGCCGTGACCTTCCGACAAACTGATCAACCTCCAAATTCCCTACAAACGTAAGACCCTGAACTACACCTCCATTCACGAGCACCCATACACCACTCCCATTGACGCCCCACACTCCATGAATGGACCACCTGACCAAAATCAACAGCTAACCAGATGATTACTCACGTCATTGGAACGTGACCAATTTTTTCATCTCAACCAGCATCAAAGAATCTATAGGAAGTGGAAAAAATGGTCACCCGACGCCAAGGCATGGAAAATTGTGGGCAGTCGTGCGAGAACATTTTAGAATAATATAAGCTACCTGTTTTTTGATTTCTTGCGGTCGTTTTTTGTGTGGTTGTAATGGCACGGGCAGTGTCATGGACCTGGAGTCTTGGTTTTATTGGGTGGGTTTTAAAGTAAATATAGAGGTGTTGGGTAACTTGTCTTTGATTGGGAGCCTTTGATGGTGTTGCGATTTTTTGGGTGTCAGATGCCCCGGTATCTACTCTAAAACAAAACAAAAAATCTTTACCCCAACCCATTCGTTCCACCTACTGAGTATCTTCCACCTGGACAGGAGTTGCCAATACACATCCGTACATGCAAACTAAGTAATTGCGTAATACACATACAACGGCAATCGATGGCAATGCCTTTCTGCGTTATTTACATTGGTGAGCAGACGAGTTTTTCAAACCTATGAACCTAGGATTAGGAATATCCTTTAAAAATCCTCTGCGAATAAAAAGTCATTATCATAATTTGCCTAGCACTTCCCAAATATGTTGGGGTCGGCTTCGGGACTCATCAGATGCAGCTGAATACCAGTATTTTACATGGAGCGAGTATCTGTCTGACCTCCAGAATCTAGTTAGTGGGTATACGGTACCCCTTGGTTAGCTTGGTTGTCAGACTTTCGGGCTTCTGACAACCCGTAACGTTGAAGTTTTACTGATCTGGTGGTATTATTATTTCTATGCTTCAATAGAATAGATTACCTACTAATAAATCACGAAGAACGATTTTCCTTTGTTTTTTTTTTCTGATAATACATAACTGCTAACAATTTCTGTATTTAGAAGATTTAAAGGTGTCAGCGGTAGCACGTGCCTCTGTTTTTAAACAAAATGAAACGTTTTTGAGAAGATAAAATATTTTCCTTCAAGAAATTAAAGCGAAAATTGTAGTCATATAAACTGTGATGATTCTAGATCCCTAGCGTAGAAATTTTTCGTAGCAATTTTTTTTTTGTTATTTCGGAAATCTGCTATTTCATAGAAAGTGCGACACCTATGCGGTCAAAATGTATGGAACAGCATTTTTTTTAAGGCTGGTTTTAATCAGAAATAAAAATGATTTAATTAAGTATCTTGTTTGAAAAAGATTAAAGATAGCCTTAGGGTTAGTAGGATAGTAATCTAACTAATATTATAAATGTGAAAGATTGTATGTTTAGATGTTTGGGTGTTTGTTACTCAATTACGCAAGAACGGCTGAACGGATTTGCATGGAAATTGGCATACAGATAGATTAAATCCTGGATTAACATATAGGGTACTTTATTCCGATTGTACTTTCCCGTGGGATAATTTTTGGCGCTGCACGGGGGCGAAGCCGCGGGCAAAATTCAGTTTATTATAAAGTAGATGAAAAAATAGAGAAGTTTGCATGTCCATTGTAATAACAACCATACTCATCATTACAGCCACAATAATCTCAAAAGCAATACAAATCATTACCATTATCGATCGTTGTACCAATACCGCTAAGAAAGCGATCCATCTCGCTAGTCCCGGGAAAATGATCGCGGTATCCCGGACTCCGGGACTCCCGGCTACATGTCGTTGACGTCATTAATCAGGGATAGTCTACTGGGGATCGGTTGGTGACAAGAAAGAACGGGTATGTGGCAAAAAATTGTTGGACTTTTGTTTATTTTTTGTGTTTTCTACAATATAAAATTAAGAACAAAAAATAAAAATAAAACCGTTTTATATGCTAGCTAAGCTATGTTTCTAAGCGATGTTGGCGACAGTTAACTGCCTTGATTCTAAATGAAAGTTTATTCTTTAAGGTTCCGTACCAGAAAGGTAACTAACTAGACCCTATTAATAAGGCTCAGGGTCAGTCCTTCCGTCTATGTTTCAGCAGTTTTTTTTTTGGATGGGAAATCATCAAATAACTTCTCCCGCTCTGGGTGGAGCAGGAGAGCGTGTCAGACTTTTACTGACTAAAACCCACCCCTGTTCCCTCTGTTGCCTGTGTGCCAGGGGCCGCGGTATCTCTTTCGAACAACCCTTCACCCCTGGCAGGTATCGGCCCTTGCGGACCCCACCAGTTGGTGCTGACATCTCTTTGAGGCGCGCGTGGAACACAACGCGCCGTCGACCCGGGCTTGGTCCTTACCGGATAGCGAGCTACCCATTACTCGCCGTCCGCAAACCCGCGCCTACGGTGGCCGGGAAGTGTTTCAGCGGGTTGTATCTCATAATCTGTAATAAGTAGACAGTTGAAATTTCTCAGAATGTGTGATTCTTTTGCGGCTATAACAACAAATAATAAAAATTAAATTCATAAAAATTAAATGGGGTCTCCATACATGAAACATGTTTTTTTCGACGTTTTTTGCCTCGTGGTACCGAAACCTTCGTGGGCGAGTCCAACTCGTACTTGGTCGGTTTTTGTTTTCTTAACAATGAAATGCAACCTTGTTGCCTTGCAAGGGCTGATGCCTGCCAGGGGTGCGGGTTGTTCGAAAGAGATACCGTCGCTCCTAGCGCACAGGTAGATGAGGGAACACGGGTGGGTTTTTATTCAGTAAAAGTTTGACATGCCCTCCTGCTCCACCCAGAGCGGGAGAAGTTATTTGATGATTTCCCAGCGTCAAAAAATCCAGTAAGTCTGTGCCTACTATTTATTACGAATTCATGATTGCCACTGCTAACTATTAGCAGAAATTATGATTACAACCTAATATTGATACCTAATAAATCAATAGAAGTAGATATTATAACGAATTAATGAACGCAGCTTAGTATATTGTGGATTTATTATGAACGTTACAACCTAATGAAATCAATACATTGTTACATACTACCAACTCACACGCAATCGTTATAACAATATAATCACCATATCACAAACTTCTTTTAAAGCAGTTGTGTGGCTTAATTATAAAGAAAAACCATTAACCTGTTCACTGTCCACAAAGTAGACACAATAGTTAAATAATCAGCCTGAACCATATGTGGTTCATGGGACAGGGAATGGGTTAATTACTAATTATTTTTAATTACATAATATTTGTAGAACGTAGGTTCAAACCTAGGCAGTCGCTACGTTGTGTAAATTATTTCATCACCACAGCTCTCAAAACGGTGAGGGAAAGCATCGAGAGGAAACCGACATGTCCTAGAAACAAAAATTACAGAGACATGTGACATCTACCAACCCGCACTGGGCAGGCGTGGTGGATTACGGCCCACTCCCTCTCACAGACACGAGGCCTGTGTCCCAGCTGTGAGAATATTATAGGCTGATAAGGTTAAATGCCATGTATGTACAAAAAAACATATATGATTATGGTACAGTCAGCGTCAATAATAATAATAATCACTTTATTATCAGGCAACTAAGGCCCATAGATAAAATACACAAAAATAATCTTAAACAATAATAACAAACTAATACATATTAATAAACAGCTTAAAACTTTAACTAAACACGTAAAGTTGTCGGCATCGTGTTTTGCTGCGAGGTGTCACGTAACTGTCCTCGGAAACGTCGATATACGACACCTTTCGGCCAAAAGTCCTCTTTCAAGCAGTGCTGTAGATGGTGCGTTGGAACTCGTACCACGAATTAATTAAAGTTGACGTCGTGGCACGATTCCAACCTGTCGACCCTCAGAGTCCAGTTGGTCTTCACTTTCAAGTACTGCACAACTTCCTCAATCTTCGTGGAATGATGCAGACGCGAAATGTACAGCTGCGTCGTAGGTACAGCAGGGCGCAGCAACATGCTGGGTCCACTCGGTGCGGTACCGTACAAGTTACGAGAGCAGGGCTTCTTCTTCTTCTTTTCTACCTTCGTGAAACCCTCCTCATCAACTAGGCCGGTTCTTGGCAAGGAGCTTGGTAATATCGGGACGAACAGACTGTTCAAAATGATCTAAACAACTACGAAAATTAATTATTAACTCAATGAAACAAGGAATGTTTCACAATGAAAACAATACAGGACAAATATCATTCTGACAAGAACTTTATCCAATTGAGATAAAGTTTAATTTTCTTAGTTGTTCAGATCATTTTGAACAGTCTGTTCGTCCCGATATTTTTGACGCTGACTGTACTAATTATACCTACATAATTTAAAAGCTGGATCTTAAAATAATAATATGTATAAGTATATAAAAATAAAAGAATCTATAGGGCATTGAAAAATTCGTCCGCATCGTTGTCAACAAGAAATTAATTATCAATTTATCACACAAGGACGATTGCAGTTTTGTTCAAAGCTACTTAGGTAAAGCATAACATTTCTGGAAATTGCAAACCCCATACAACGGAAAAAACTTACACTCATTGACCAATCTGACTCTTATCGTGGAAATACGAAAAACGTTTTTTTTTAACATGCCTTCTTCAAGCTAAGGAAAAGTAAAATGGTGTGTTAGCATAGCTCAATCTATAAACGTGCAAGTAAACGCACATATCTAGTGCTTATTCTGATCCTAAGTATGTGTGCTGTTATTTCCTGCGTCTGCCTGAGGAATCTTAAAGTGCAAAACAATTTTTTGTTGCTAGTTTCACTGAAGTGTGAACGTATCTTTGTGCTAGTTGAGATCAAGTGGCTGAGCAGAACTTTAACTGCGATGTAACGACAGGTTTGCATTATTATTGCAAAGTTACATAGTGGCTGTCGTCATTCGTTGTACTAGTGGTCGCCAGTGCTAGGTACTGCTAACCATGAGGTCCTGGATTCGATTCCCATTTCGGCCAAAGTGTACATACTGTACACCTCTGCTCTTCGGGGCAAACCGTCATCATTTCAGCTCAAAGACGTTCACTGCTGGACATAGGCCTCCCCCAAACTCCGTCATTTCAACCGGTTCTGTGCCTCCCGCATCCAGCGGATTCCTGTGGCCTTCCAACTCTACGTTTTCCGGTACGCGGTCGCCACTCCAGAACCTTCCGGCCCCATCGGCCATCGGTTCTTCGAGCAATGTATCCTGCCCTGATTACTTTAACTCACACACTCATTACCTGTTAATATTGTAGGAAAATCGTATACTTTTACAATGTTGTTGTAAATGTGTGAGCACCATGTATCTATCACAGAATTAATTTATCTGTATTGCTTCAATTTGATTCTGTTTACCTTACCCAATTTAGGTATGGTAATTTTATTCTGGGTGCATTTTTTTCACACATAATCATAATTATAATGAATATAAATATTGTACTTGAAACATTTTAAAAGAGTAACGGTGGAGTTTCTTGCCCATTCTTCTCCATACGAAACTACATTTTGGAAGGGGTGACTAGAATCAATTCTATTTTAATGTAAATGTTGACGTTCAAAAGTGCCTTTTAAGTGCCTATTTGAAATAAATGCTTTGACTTTGACTTTGACCACTGCCACTTAAGTTTGGCAATTCTGCGGGCTATGTCGGTTGCCTTAGTTCTCCTACGGATCTCTTCATTCCTGATTCGATCACGCAGAGAAACTCTATGCATAGCCCTCTGCATTGAACTTTGGGTGACTTCAAGCCTTTTAATAAGGCCCACTGTGAGCGACCACGTTTCAGTGCTGTTATGTGATTTCATAGTGGTATGCAAAAAAAAACATTTACAAACAATTTGTACAGTCATCCATAACGTTTTCAGACAATATCAAAAATAATCGTCAAATCATGTAACATGCTTTTCAAATACATTGTCTTATCATTGTGGAATGTTGACTTAGCGTGCAATTATAGATCCAACCGCTACAATGGTTATTTTATCATCCTATTCAAAGGAACTAAGTATAATTTAATACTAAACTTTAATAAGTATTCACAACACCAAGAATTCCAACCATCCAATAACGATACGATAACGTGAAGATAGGTATAAATAAGTAATTATGAGCATGATGTTAATTATTTGTAAAAGGAAACAGGTGCCCCAAGCATTGACCTTACAACGTGATACTATTTGCATGCTATAGCTGTAATTAGTAATATAGAATTATTATTTTATTGGTTAGGTTGTAACCATTGATTAAAAATTAAATAACTAATTTACAATTAATGTTAAAGTGCCTATTACACTATCCAATTTGTAGAAACTCTAACTAGGAACACTCTAATCAGGAACTTGGAAGCGAGTGGATCACACAAATCAAATTCTAAATCGGACAGATGACTCTAATACGCTTATTTAAAACTCTGGAAGAGCGACGACAGTTAAACGACATGATGTTATTGTACGACATAATTAAGGGCCTACGTCCCGTTTGGTAGCGTAACACGGTCACTTTATGAACCGTACTGCTCATTAACGGCTTGCCTTGAAGATTTGAAAAATATATGATTTTGCTATAGATTCATATAGATCATTTTGCCCGAAGTACTTTTTTTGTATGGGTAATACTTTTGCTGTAAAAAATATTTTCCAACACGCAATATTTTGGCTTCTATTTCATACTCCTACTAAACGGCTTCGTTATTTGGAAAAAAAAATACACTGAAAAATAGATAGTTAAAGGTACCACAGAATCGCCGAAGCACAATTGTAAATTAATCAAAGGAATATCTCCATTTTGAGATAAAGGCTCAGAGGTGCCCTGCGCGGGGGGCTGTCGTGCTTTTGCATACAAACGGGAGATGAGGATGCTATGGGCCTTAACAACAAATTTTGACTGTTCACAACTAATAAGCAGAATAAACTTCTGTTTCTTTCTTATTTTCTGAGTACTTCGTAATTGGCGTAATGTTTAGAATAATTAATAATACTTTTGTCAGCTGTGACGAAACCTTATAGTAAATAAATAAATAAATAAATAAGTAGAATAACATTGGGATTTGGGATGTAACAATTTAATAAAAGTAGTGCGGTTGGGACCTTCCAATCTTACTAAATCGGATCCAACTGTTCTAACTTCGATTACATCTTCCGATTGCCTAATTAGATTTTCCTACAAATTGGATAGTTGTAATACGTAGGTACTTTAAGGCGGTGATTTCTTGAAAACGTTCAAAAAGGTGGTTTTTTAAACCAGTGTATCTCTTTAACCGTAAATAATTTTGAAAGCAAAAAAATATATGATATTTTCAAGTATTTTTTACATATAGTGATGGAACTCAAAATAGAATAAAACATACTTTAATGCATCAAAAAAATCATCAAAGTTACCTCTTAATTATCTTTAAAATCAGTTTATCCCCTTCAATAACAATTATAATTATAATTAAAAATATACCATAAAATTCTAAATGCCAAACTGCATCCAGTGATGGTTTATTTATTATTAAATAGTTAATATCTAATTTTATACGATTTTATTTGCATTTTTACGACAGATTTTAACCCGTATCTGATTGCAATAAGAACTATTATCGCTCATAACGACAATATTTAAAGTTACCAGGCCCTTAAAGCTTATCTATCGACAGTGATAAATATTTTTATGTTATTTAATAATTGCAGAAATTCATTATCTATAATTTAATACCTGAAGCTAAAACTTTATACTCCTTTTTACGAAAATTACGTGGTTGGAGGAGTATGTAATTTGGCATAGTTAAAGTTTATGTGGAAAGCTAATATATTTATTTAATAATGCATTAGAGAATGCTTACTAGAGAATAGGCAGCAGCGTTCTCTATGCATTTTACCACCATACTGCGATCGCCAACCCGCCTGCCAAGTGTGGCGATTATGGCAAAACCCCCCTTTTGGGGGAGGCCTATGTCCAACAGTGGACGTCTTTCGGCTGAAATAGTGATGATGAATGCATTAAAAAAAAACATCAAGTTTTAAATGAATTATGGTCAAATTTCGATCATTGTAACATCATAGTAACATCTCTTTCAGTAACTGGGCTACCATTGATATTCATAAAAGTAGAACAAGACTTGATGAGCTGTACAATGAGAGAAATTATGTAAACTCTGCTGAATTTCACTTATATGTTAGAAATTATTCTAAATTATTTAAAAAAGTTTGTTGGATGGCCAAGTCGCGTTATTTGAGTTCAAAGATTAAAAACAGTAGTAATGTAATTAAAACGACTTGGAATATTATTAATAGTGAAACGGGAAGGTCTAGTAACCGAAATACTGACTACAGCCTGTCTATCAATGACAAAATAATAACAGCCGACTCACAAGTCGCTGCGGCTTTTGAAAATTTCTTTACAGATATTCCCGTTTCAACTACAAAATCTCTTAACTCATCACCTTCTGTTGCTGAGTCTTTGCTTAAGGAAAATGTTAATGTTTGTGATTCAGAATTTCATTTTGAACATATTAGCTGTAGAGATATAATTAAAACCTTTCACACTTTGAATGTAAAAAAGACTGCAGATCTATGGGGTAATTCAGTAGAAGTCGCTAAGTCAATTATAGACATTGTAGCACCTACTTTAGCTCTAATATTTAATAATTGTATCGACTGTGGGGAGTTTCCTGACCTAATGAAGAATAGTAAAATAATACCTTTGTTTAAATCAGGTAATACATCAGACCCCTCTAATTATAGACCTATTTCAGTACTACCTACCTTTAGTAAAATTTTTGAGAAATTAATTTTAGACCAACTGCAAAGATTTTTTAATAAACATAATTTATTACACAGCAAACAGTTCGGTTTTACAAGGGGTCGTTCAACTACCGATGCCGGTGTTGAACTCTTAGGGCATATTTACAATGCATGGGAAAATAAATACGATGCCTTGGGCATCTTTTGTGATTTATCTAAAGCATTCGATTGCGTGCTTCATGAAACTTTAATCAGGAAACTCCGCCACTACGGGATCCGGAACACCGCTCTGGATCTTCTTATTTCATACTTGTGTAATAGGATTCAGTGTGTTGATGTAAATGGAAAAAGATCTCCCGGATCCTTAGTATCAATGGGAGTCCCACAGGGCTCGAATCTTGGTCCTTTCTTGTTTCTTATTTATATTAATGACTTGCCTTACCTTATAAAGGATAATCATGAAATAGTGTTGTTTGCGGATGACACTTCACTTTTGTTTAAACTTAAACGTCAGCAGCTGGTTAATGACGATGTAAATAGCGCAATCTCAAAAGTAGTTCACTGGTTCAATGTTAATAATTTACTTCTTAATGGAAAAAAAACCAAATGCATTAAGTTTACGCTACCTCACGTTAGGCAGGTGAAAACTAATGTGTTGATAAAGGGCGAAGAATTGAATCCTGAAGATAGCACTGTATTTTTGGGCTTAACCTTGGATGCCAAGCTTCAGTGGGGCCCACATATAGATAAATTGTCGAAAAAGCTTAGCTCGGCAGCATACGCTGTTAGAAAAATTCGTAATTTAACTGATATAGAGACAGCCCGTTTAGTTTACTTCAGCTATTTTCATAGTGTAATGTCGTATGGTATTCTGTTGTGGGGAAATGCCGCCGACATTCAAACTATCTTTGTGTTGCAGAAAAGAGCTGTCCGATCAATTTATAAATTAAGTCCGAGACACTCTCTCAGAGAGAAATTTAAGGAGATTAATGTAATGACTGTGCCTTCACAGTATATTTTTGAAAATCTTTTATATGCCCATAAAAATATTAAATTGTTTAAAAAATACAGTGATATCCATAGTATAAATACTAGGAACAAACACAAATTTGTTGTACCATCAACAAGGCTCAAAAAAATAGGTGGATCATTCAGATGTCAATGTATACGCTTTTATAACAAACTTCCTAGCCATGTTCAAGATCTAAGTCTCAATAAATTTAAATCATTCATTAAACGTAAGTTGTGCCAGAAAGCCTTTTATACCGTTAAGGATTATATTGAGGACAAAACATCTTGGGATTGACCTGCTCCAATTTTATTACACGGCTCATCCTGAAAACAATTATCTTACATAGTAGTATTCGTCTCCAACGAACTCGGCCGCGTTGTTTTTTAGAGTCCTAAAACATAAAAAATTGAACGCAGCTAGTATTGTCTAGCTGTCAGCAGTGACGTTTAATCTTTCAAATCACTCTTTTTCGACTTCGCGCGCTCGCGCTCCCGCGTAAAATTGTGTGTGGTGTTAATTATACCATATTTCTGTGTTGTGGATTACTTCACTGTGTCCCCTCACCATGCCTAGCTCGGACCAACACGCTATATTAAAAGAAATTGCGAGAATGAAGAAAAAACTTAAGAAAATAAGTCATCGACGCCGACGCCGCCGCCATGCTTCACGCCGACGCTCCCGGGATTCTACATCTCGGACCCGATCACGATCTAGGATTAGATCACAATCAACGAGTGCATCACAATCACCCCATCGTGATTATCACTCGAGGTCACCTCATGAGTCCCTTCCAACGGCTCCTCCGGAACAACTAGGAAAAAATGTTGGTAAGTAGGTACGTTTTGTTTTGTTTCTAGGTTAGAAGAACAGCTAATTGGATTCATACGTCGAGAAAATCTATGGAACGAGATTCCTAAATACACTATTCGTACGTACACAAATTGAGGTGTGAATAAGATGACCTTGACCGCCACCCGTGCCAGTACGAGATACTTCCGCACGAAGATCAGATTTTGATACGAGATATCAATTCTGATATACCCTACCGTATTGTGCGTGACACAAAGCGGTAGTCGTACGGTCCTAGCAAATGTATATTGCTATACAGTTACAGGAAGAAAATCTGTATCTATTTCAGATCCTGTTACTATAAATGTGGAGAATGTGGACGAAGCGGTAATCCCGGAGGCCTTACTAATTGCTTTGGGTAATGATAAACCCTTAGAGGAAAAGTATGGGCCAGATATTAACAACCTTATTGGCTCAAGGTGGGAAAACACTATATTAAATGATAGTGAAGAAATAAAGGATATCTTGAAATTATATAAAATTCCCAAAAACTGTCCACTTCTAGAGGCACCGGAATTAAACCTAGAGGTCAAGGCCGCTCTAACTGAATCAGCCCGTACCCGAGATCAGGTATTACAAACCAAACAACAACAATTGGGCATCGCCCTGACTTGTCTGGGCCAGGCAATGACCAAAATTTTAGCTGGACATGAGGTACCGGAAGCCCTCAAATTACTTAGTGATGGTACTAAAATCTTGACATCCCTTCATCATGGAGAGACTAATACAAGGAAGCAGTTACTAGCACCTCTCCTGGACAAATCATTTACAAAAATGGCTGAATCAATACCAAGAAATAAGTACCTATTTGGTGAAAACCTATCTGAAAAAATTAAGAATAATAAAGAGATAGAAAAATCAGGATTGGAGTTAAGAAAACCCAAACCGACATTCAACCGACCGGGAAACTGGGGAGGCCCTTCACGCCAAAGACAACAGAAGGCACAAACAATGCGTGGGGGGCACAAACGTCCAGCAGTACAGTCACACACAAAGAAGCCTTACCAATCAACCAAGAAGCCATTGAAACGTGCACCGGTGAACCGCCCCGAGAGGGACTACCAGCGTGCTCGCCCTCAACGCTAATTCCACAACAGGTACAACATGCAGGTAATCTGGCTAGGTACTTAAGTTGTTGGCAGATTATTACAAAGGATGTGGTTATATTAGATTGGGTCCAAGGTTATCATATACCTTTTACATCTGCTCCAATCCAAACTAGAATTCCATCTCAAAAATTTTCTCAATCTGAGGAGTTCAATATTAAGAAATCAATTAATGATTTACTAAAATTGGGTGCTATAACACCCTGCCAACCTGACAGTGACCAATATATTTCAAATATATTTTTGGTACCTAAACCTAATGGTAAATTTAGATTCATTTTAAACTTAAAACCCCTAAATAATTTTATCTCAACATCTCATTTTAAGATGGAAGATTTACGTACCTCTACTAGGTTGGTACATAAAGATTGCTTTATGACAACCATTGATCTAAAAGAATCTTACCTTTTAGTACCAGTTGCTGTAGAAGACAGGAAATATCTTAGATTTAATTTTAAGCAGTTGTATGAATTTACAGCACTACCATATGGCTTATGTACAGCACCTAGCGTTTTCACAAAATTATTAAAACCTGTGATGTCATACATAAGAAGTTTGGGCTATGTAACGGTAATTTATTTAGATGACATTCAGTGTATAGCAAGGACATATGAAGAATGTCAAATTCAAACTCGTCATATCATACAGATCCTAGAATGTCTAGGTTTTATACTTAATTATGAAAAAAGTAACTTAATACCAAGTAGACAATGTAAATTTTTAGGGTTTATTATTAACTCTCAAAATTTATCAATTAAATTGCCAGCTGATAAAAAAGAAAAAATTATTAATATGATAAAGCAGTTTATATCACAGAAAAAATGCAAAATTAGGAATCTTGCTCAACTACTTGGAACATTGTCCGCAGCTTGTCCAGCCGTTCCTTATGGTCGGCGGCATACCAAGCTTATAGAAAGGGAAAAGTTCTTAGCCTTACAGTCATCCAATGAAAACTTTGAAAGTTATATGAATATTTCTTTAAGTATCATTCCTGAACTGAAATGGTGGCTGTCTAACATACCTAAAGCTAAAAAATCATTTGCTTCACAAAAAATTTGTTTAGAAATTTTCACAGACTCTTCACTTACAGGTTGGGGGGCTTATTGCTTAGGTGAATCAATTGGGGGACTTTGGAATATAGTTGAGAAAGAACAACATATTAATTATTTAGAACTAGTAGCAGCTTATTTTGGGTTAAGATCATTTGCTAAGAACATGTCAAACTGCCATATATTACTACGAATAGACAACACAACAGCCATATCTTGCATTAATAAAATGGGTAGTATCCAATTTGTACACTTAAATACAATTACTCAAGACTTATGGCAATGGTGTGAAGATAGAAACATATGGGTGACAGCTTCCTATATTAAGTCCAAGGAAAACACAGAAGCTGACAGAGAATCTAGGAACTTAAATCATGATACAGAATGGTTCTTAGCAGACTATGCTTTTATAAAAATTACCCAACACTTTGGAATACCAGAAATAGATTTATTTGCTACTCGAGTAAACACTAAGTGTGTAAAGTACGTTTCTTGGAAAAGAGACCCAATGGCCTTTGATATAGATGCATTCACATTAGATTGGAGTAAATATTTCTTTTATGCATTTCCCCCATTTTCAATAATAACCAAATGTTTAGAAAAAATTAGAGATGACCAAGCAGAAGGTATTCTTGTCTTTCCATGGTGGCCAGCACAGCCATGGTTTCCCCTAGCAAAATTATTGATGATATCTAAACCAATAATATTTGATGCTAACACTGATTTGCTTTCATCTCCTTTTAGCAAACAACATCGCCTGAGCTCCCATCTTACCCTGGCTGCAGGACACTTCTCCGGACGGCATTCCAGTTAAGATTACTCCCTCAAGCTTCCTTGGAGGTAATGCTTGGATCCTTGGCGCCAGGTACCCAAAAACAATATGATTGTTCTTATAAAAAATGGTGGGCACACTGCCATAATAACGCTATTGATGCTTATAAAGCTACTATTCCACAAATAATAGGCTTCTTGTCTGAAGCATTTAATAGTGGCTGTAACTATTCTACATTGAATACACACCGCTCAGCGTTATCACTGCTGATAAGCTCTGAAGTTGGGAGGGATGAGAATGTGAAGCGGTTGCTGAAGGGTGCATTCAGACAGAGGCCATCTCTCCCTAGGTATACAGAAACTTGGGACCCTGCAGTGGTATTAGAATTCTTAAGTAAAATGCCAGTCATTTTAGATTTAAAAGAACTATCAAGAAAATTAGTTACCTTATTGGCCCTTACTACTGCCCACAGAGTTCAAACTCTGGCGTCAATTAAACTGAAAGATATTCATTTCACTGCGGATTGTGTTATCATTAATATCTCTGATGTTCTAAAAACATCTATTAAAACTAAAAACAGTACCACCTTGCGTTTACCGTATTTCGTAAACCAGTCAGTGTGCCCAGCTAAGACCTTAAAATCATATATGGACAACACCAAGGAAGTTCGAGGAGATATCCCCTACCTGTTAATTACCACTAAAAAACCTTTTAAAAAAGCTACACCGCAAACGATAAGCCGTTGGATTAAGGAGGTCCTTAAAGACAGTGGTATTGACACTAGTATTTTCTCTTCTCATAGTACTAGACATGCATCCACATCTAAGGCAAAGACAGCAGGGGTGTCAATTGAAATTATCAAAAAGACTGCCGGCTGGTCTGAAAGGTCGGCTGTCTTTGCCAAACATTACAATTTACCTATAGTTAGTGGTAGAATTGACCTTACCTTTGCCAATTCTATTTTAGAATAACTGTAAATTCAATAATAGCCCCAAAGAATGTCAACAAAGACTGAACACTGTACCATAAGACTACCCATGGTTAAGTTTAAATTAATATAATACAATAGTGATAGATTACTATTAGCTGATTTTATTGTTAAATACTTGATTTAATTATTGTCAAAATGTGATAAATAATTTACCAAAATTATTAATATAAATAAGTTAAAGTTATGTAAGTTATTTTTGTTAAGATAAAACAACTAAATTGTATGGGTATTTATACTTTAAATACCTTGTATATATTTTGATTTCATCTTTTAAAATACAAATTTTATAAAGTATTATAGGATTTAACTTTTGATCCTTTTGCATACACACACACGCACAGATGTTGCCATTACCTATCTCTAAACATCTACTATGTAAGATAATTGTTTTCAGGATGAGCCGTGTAATAAAATTAGGAAATCAGACTAACTTACCTTAAGTGACGTCTGATGGTAATTTTATGAACGGCTCATCCTGAAAACAATTAGGTTCCCACCCTGTCACAAGGATACCCTGCCTAGATCTAGACACAAGGTATCACCCGCCCATCAGATAATGGCAACCCTTGTTTATTGCTCTAAAGAAAGTGATTTGAAAGATTAAACGTCACTGCTGACAGCTAGACAATACTAGCTGCGTTCAATTTTTTATGTTTTAGGACTCTAAAAAACAACGCGGCCGAGTTCGTTGGAGACGAATACTACTATGTAAGATAATTGTTTTCAGGATGAGCCGTTCATAAAATTACCATCAGACGTCACTTAAGGTAAGTTAGTCTGATTTCCTAATTTTTGCATACTAAATGTTGTTCTTTTTTTTTTTTTTTTGCAAACTTATACTCTTCGACATTTGATTATTATTATATACACTTTGACATGAATATTTACTTTGAGAAGTATAATATTATTATTGTTTTAATTATTGTGAATGTGAGGACTGTGTGGATCATGTTTTGTTTTTTTTTTGTTTTGTGTTTCATCTCTTTCTCAGTTAGTTATAATGTTAATCTGCCAGTTTGAGTAATTTATGCGGCCTACCCAAATGTCCTTTCTTTGGTATTGTTCGTCAAATCTTTGAGCTCCTCAAGATCTGAGTTGAGCTGCATGATTACTGATAAATGCGCGCACTGATTGGACAGGTCCACTCAATCTGTGTGGTTCTTTCCTCAAAAGACCATTTCAGACACCAATCCACATGGTCTTCACATGATCTGACCAAGATTATGTCTGGACTTTAAAAAAGACTGTGACCTCTGAGTTTGATTTCGGCCTTTCTTCTCAGAGTAGTCAGATAGGAAACGCCGACCTCATCTAGTTAAAAAAAAAAATATGATTGACGTGTAAAAGTGTTTGTACAAACCTACTTACAGAAATAAAATCATTTATCATTTATCATTTATTGGGCCCACTAGTAAAATGACCATGACCAGGAAAAGATAAGTGAGTACAGACCCCAGCGCATCCGCAGCCGGTATCAATGGCTTATCGTGCTTTCTTCATTTTGGTCACCCATCCATGGACCGACTGCGGTAAGCGTAGCTTAACCTGATTGATTGATCCGTGCAGCTGTGATAAATTAGCCACAAGCCCCGCGTCGTGTTATTTTGTGTTAGAACAAATAGTGTCTAACAAAAATAAACCTACAAAGCGACACAAATGATGCAGATACCACGTCTTCCCCGGCAGCATCGCTAAATACATCAAGATAAACGCACCGTATGATTTGGCGTCTCACCACGCTGTCACATAAAATAGAAGATACATTCTTCGGGACTCTGACGATCATTTAACGAAACAATGGCTTATTAGTCAATTTGTATGAATTTAATCTTTGTGCACTTAATTGCATGTGACCTTTTCTAATACCTAACTTTTTTGCGTAAAATTCAAAATGTGCCAATTTCCAATGTGTTTCCGGAGTTGTCGATTCCTATATTTATATTTTATTTTTGTATGTACCAGATATTTGCGCGCCTCACTTGGCAGAATATGATGATACCATTTATTAATTTAAGACCATGTAATGTACCATGTTCGGACAAATAAATGAATTTGAATTATTTAAAATAATATAAAAGTCTCTCTTTACTCGTCTTACTTTAGTAAAATAATATAAAAGTCTCTCTTTACTCGCCTTACTTTAGTAAAATAATATAAAAGTCTCTCTTTACTCGCCTTACTTTAGTAAATTCGTGCGAGTCGACTAATAAGCTGAAACATTTTTACACAAAATAACTTATTTGTAGGTAATCTAAAGGTTATTGATGAAGGATTTTTGTTTTATTTTTATTTATTTTTGGTACAGATGCCAGCACATCAAGCTACCCCCAATCTGTCAAATTTATTTGATAGATTTTCAACTTAACTACATAAGCATAAGGTTCATATTCAATTGGGATAAAAACTTTTTAAATTTAAACCGCCGAAAAAACTGAAAGCAAAAAATACTAAACCTTTTTTGTTTAACCTTAATAACTAAGTTCGAAAGGCGGTGACATAAAATTAAAATACATATCCAGAGTCACCGACTTCCAAACTTGGTTATTATGGTGACACAAAAAAAATGTATTTTTTGCTTTTCACTTTTTTCGGCGGTTTAATTTTTTTGTTAAAAAGTTTTTTTTTTTTTTTATATTTTTTTGTGGCTATAATCTGCTTATAACTACATGCTTAATTTTTGATTACTTTTTGTAATACACAACTCCGCATTAAAATATATGTGAGTGAACAATCCATCATCCCGTTTTCCTACATAAAAAAAATATACGCGTCGACTTGAGAACCTCCTCCGTTTTTTCGTCGGTTAATAACACAGGCCGACAAATTATTTTCCCAGACACCAGACTATACATTTCCGAAGTATTTCGATGCGCTGAATCCAAATCTGGCCGCATAATTGCTCTATCACGTCAGGATTTTGAGATATCCTAACCTGGAAGAGCAAAAAACACCGTTTTTGTTCATTTTTGAGGTTAGCCTGCTAGATCCTCTTTCCTCCAAAAAATCATCAATTGTGTGTGTTGTGTTGTGTTTTTCTTTAATATAACATTGAGTTTACACGAATATCTTTTTTTTTCGCTGAGGTATCGCAGTTTGAATGTTGAGCTATGTGAAAAAAAAAAACAAATTTTGATTTTGACTGAAAATAACGATACAGTGAAATAAAACCTAACTCGTGAATGAACACGAAATGTAGGGAATGAACGAAATGACAAATTTATTGTAGGCTGTAAGGACCTAGCTATGATCACGCCATCTACAATTACCTTTGCCCGACCTTCCCCTGCTCCGTTGCTTCAGACGAGTTTCTATTTCCACTCGATAAAATAGAACAAAATAAATTCAGCATGTGATGTCCACGAGTTGCGTTCACGATGGTTGCACTTGTTACTCACCGTCACCAAAAGAGATAAGTCGGTAATAGTTGAAGTTTAGAAAGAAACCAATTGACGTTTTCGAATAAAATTTAATTTGATAAATTAACTGTTTGTTTTCTATCAATTAAATGAAATTTTGTTAAACAACATGCATCGAATTCTTACTAAACCTCGACTACAAGATACATATCTCTTTTGGTGACCGTACGCCCGTGCCACCATGTCGGGGTCGTATTTTTGCATGAACTGGCTAAGAGAGCATCCCGCGTGTCAGACTGTGAACCCGAACCTATCGTGCCCATCCCCTTCAACCAGCTATACAGGTGGCTACAGGAGTTCACCTACACACAAGCGGAGAGCTGGAGGACCTCGACTCCGTGCTGCAGGCAGTCCAGGGAAGCTATGCCATCCTATGGCAGCCTAACCAGACGATTATTACGCCTGGACAGGAATAGCCTGCGGATTGTGACGGGGTCCATCACGGGAGACTGCTCTTCTGAAATGACTTTCATTAGGTGGCAGCACTGAGACGTTAGGTCCGTGCTCCTGTCAAAAGTGTCAAAGCGCCTACGGACTGAATGGTGAACGAAAGAATGACATCAAATATTTTAAGTTCATTTTCGAAATGGAAGACCTCTTGTCAAAGTGGCGCCAACTGGTAGCTTGAATATTCATGAAAATCCTCATTATTAAACCAGTATTTTAATACCAGTATTTAACACAGAGTGACTGCCTATCTGACCTCCATAATCAAGAAACTAGGTAATACGATACCTCTTGAATACTGATAGTCAGACTTTCGGACATTTTACGAGTCGTAACGGCTTTCAAAGATCTACAAATGACAGCCGGGAGCAACGGATTAACGTTATTTCCAAGGCACGGAGAAGTCTCGGTATGTAAAAAAACACTACAAATTGAAAAATAACTTTAATTTCGGAAGTCGGTGTCTTTGGAGCTGTATTTAAATTTTTTGTCACCGCCTTCTGAAATTAAAGTTATTTTTCACTTTGTAGTGTTTTTTTGGAAGTCGGTTGTATTTTTTCAAGTTTTTATTTTTCACTTTTTAGTGGTTCACATGTGCTTACCCCTTCAAAGCGTACCGGCGTGATGTTATGTTATGAACTGGTGTAAAAAATAGACGGATATAACATTTCAGCAATCCCAGTCCATTTTCTATCCTTTATTGAGGAGTTCCGTTGCCTATCTCTGAAGTTCTTCATCAGATCTTCACCAAATTGAAATGGGACCACTCCGAAAAAGTAGTCTTCCAAAAAATACCTAAATCGCTTTGTGTGCCTATAAAATTTTAAGAGTTCTCTCTATTTCTCCAGGATCCCATCATCAGATCCTGACTTGATGATCATGGGACCACCTGGGAAGTATACCCTTTCAAACAAAAAAAAACCAAAATCGGTCCAGCTATCTTCGAGTAGTCGGGGAACACACATAAAAAAAAGGTTCCGACGAATTGAGAACCTCCTCCTTTTTAAAGTCGGTTAAAGATGGTCACCTATCCGCGGACCAACCCCGGCAAGCGTACGAGCGCTCTCAGATTTCGGCCTAATTCAGTTTGTTCATGAAAAATGTCATTGGCAACAACTAGTGTAGTCTACCTGACAGTACTGGCAGAGAAAGTTGATTGCAAGGCGTCGAAGCAAATTGCAGTGGAAATAAGTGGCGCGATCTATCACAGTTTAGCGATCATTACTACATAGTTTTAAAATTAAATAATTATGTTCGCTCGACTTTTCAACATGGTTTCACGTGTTTCTAGTTGGTTTTAAGGCTTAGGTTAAAATTAATGTCGACTAAAATGAGAAAAATTTCAATAAAAAAATAATAGTTTAAAAAACTAAACAACACGCTTTAAAAACCAAACTAAAAAAGGAGAAAATAATTTAATTAAATTAAAAAGCGTGGGGTGCTTGACATTAATTGATTATAAAAATACCTCAAAAAGCACCCCACGCTTTTTAATTGAATTAAATTATTTTCTCCTTTTTTAGTTTGGTTTTTAAAGCGTGTTGTTTAGTTTTTTAAACTATTATTTATTTTCTATTTTTTAGTTCTGCTAACTACAAAAACGTGATTTTTTTAAATTATTTTTTTCTCATTTTTTTTTATTATTGAATTGTCATCGGTCCTCGACAAGTTTACAAAGTTTCAATGAAATCTGACCGTTTAAAGTGGGTCAAAATCGCGCTCAAAGGAGTCGGTTACATACAAACAAACAAACACACAAACAAACAAACAAACATACAAGTGAAGCTAATATAAAGCGTGTAAAAATAATCATTTAATTCAGGGCATAATACAGTCTGAGTATCTGCTCGTTTTGTGCGTCAAATTTACTTAAAACGCCCGCCCTTCACTCTCACCCGTCCTCGATTTTAGCTGGAAAGAAGCTGCACGGTTCGATCGATCAGGTTAAGCTACACTTGTCGTGGTTGTTCCGTGGATTGTTGACCATCCATTACATACCGAGACCCTCCGTGCCTCGGAAACCATGTTAAGCCGTTGGTCCCGGCTGTCATTCGTGGATCGTTGACAGTCGTTACGGGTCGTCAGCAGCCCGAAAGTCTGACAGCCAGTCTTACCAAGGGGTATCGTATTACTCAGTAACTGGGTTATGGAGGTCAGAAAGGCAGTCGCTCCATGTAAAATACTGGTATTCAGCTGTATCTGGTTAGACTAGAAGCCAATCCAGTTATAGCTGGGAAATGGCAGGCAGATTATAGATAACAAGACGTTTATAAATAAAACAGAACATAGTATTTAAACCAGACTATCCAAACCTCTATAATCTTACTTGAAACTTGCCAAACCTCGGAACATTCCCCTCCTTAAGCCACACACACACAGGCGCGCTGGAAACAATTAATTTAAAAGACAAACGCTGTTCTTTCAGGCACACGCTCCAATCATTAATATGTGTACCGCCTTAATGGTAACTGATGGATATTGTTCAAAAGTTTTAGATATTATCATTTGGTTTGAATTCAGTTTTGAGGAGAAATGTTGGCTAAATGCGGGGAAATTCAGTAATAGACTATAGTGAATTGTTCTTCTTTTTTTTTCTGGAATGTCAGTCAGGCTTGTGGCTTCTGGTACTCCCGTCACCCACCATAGGTGCCTATGATGATACGGATAAGGTTTCTTAGGCAAAGTAGTTTAGTATGTCTGGTAAAATTACCTCGTGAAACAATGCCAAGAAAACGTAACTTAAATTCGAATGAATTTGAATTGGAAAAACTCGTTTAGCACCTAACTTAATTTATTTAGATTGAAGACTTTCTTTTTATCTATGGCATAGCTACATTTCCGATTCAAAACTGTATCGAATTTTTACGTAACGTTAAGTCGTCGATGACGCGGACGTAATAAAATGGCGGGGTTTTTTTCGCTTCTGGTTTTTCAACGCTCAATGCTCGGATTCAAAATCCGAACAGAGCGGTCGTAAGTTCAAACCAAGACAGGCACTTTGGGCACGCCACAATTGCGGCGGTAACTCCCCTCTTTGAGGAGTGGATTGAGAGGCGACACACGGTGTCCTCACCTTCCGCCTGACGCAGGTCCTCACCGGATACGGTTGTTTTGGGAGGTTCCTGTTTCAGATAAGGCGGGAGTAAACGCCCGAGTGTTACCACTGTATAGATCGCCCGGAGAACACGGTGGAGCATACGGTGGAGGTCTGCCCGGCTTGGGCGGAGCACCACCGTGTCCTCGTGGAGGCGATCGGCAGCAGCGATCTCTCGTGTCCGGCCCTGGTCCAGGCCATGGTATGGAACGAGAGTGCATGGGAAGCCATCATTTCCTTCTGCGAAGCAGTAATGCTCGCGAAGAGGGAGGCGGCGTACGTGACGAAGAGGCAATATATGCGCCCTCACGGCCCTAGACGCCGCAGGAGACGCCCTGGGCGTCCTGTAGCCTTAATTAAAGGCTGCCACGGCATGCATTAAACATAGGAGTAGGAAATGCAGTTACAAAACAGATTTAACTTATTTAGATAGATTTTTACATGAATACGGTTTATTGTTACATATTATCCGACTCCCAAAAATACAAATGAACGTTATGCTTTTTTATTTTGAAATGTGGCCCCACACTAGGAATTTCTCCTGTATTGCGCACCTAGCGTTTAAAAACATTTAAAATCATATACACACACTCTCAGACCCGGAACAACTAAGTACTTGTAGCTCATACAAATATTTGTGCCGTTCGGCAACCATTGCGCCAATCGTGTCGACGCTTATGCCTATCTATCCTCAAAAACCATAGCCAGTAGAAGCCTGTATCTAATATCACACATTATCAAAACATCAGCTGTCATTACGTTGACCGATAAACTATGAAAGCATCCCTTGGAGACGATGCCAGGGGGATGTCGTGAATGATCGTGAAAAATCGTTATTTTCCGTTTTTTGTGGCACTGCGCGGGATGTGTGCCACGCCTCGCTGGAGATGTCTTGGCAATTTATTTTTATCATCACGGGTTTTGTTTTGGGGTATGGGTAGGTTGTGATTGCTTTGTTGACTTAAAATTGGTGCATGAAAACGTGAAAAGTAGAGAATTGGATAAAGGTTTAATCGCCTTTTCGGTGTTTGTGGTGTGATGTTGATTACTATTATAATAGTACAAGTCTATTTCTGTTTGCATATTTATGAAGACTACCAATGATTGTGAAAGTATTTAGTTTTTTTCTAGTAGTCAGTAAGTCAAGATTGTTTGTTGGGGGGGGGGGGGGGGTTGTTCTTTAAGGAAAAGTAATTGTTTGCTTTGTATTGTTTGACCAACCGTTTTTTTGTTGTTGTTTAGGTTAAGTGTTTATCAGTGGAAACTTGTAAATGGCCTTCATATTGTTTAATAACATTGTTTATGTTAGCTGTAAGTTTTCCAAATAAAATAAATAAGTCAAGGCCACATTAAATACTTTTTTGGAAAAAATGGCTCGTAGAGGTTAAGAGGTTCGCCATCCCTGGCCTACACTGTCCCATTGCTGAGCAAAGGTAAACTTACAGTACCTAAATCATAATAGCATCATTTGCCTAGCCTTTTCCCAATTACGTTGAGGTCAGTTTCCAGTCTAACCGTAAACAGCTGAATACCAGTAACATGGACGCCTATCTATCTGACCTACACAACCCACGCCGACCTCATCTAATTTAAAAAATATGATTTACGTGTAAAAGTGTTTGTACAAAACTACTTACAGAAATAAAATTATTTATCATTTTAGCCCTTGGTAAGACTGAAATGAATTTTATGACTTTTTTGTCGGGTCATCGACCGCAGTTAGTTTAATCACCCAGATCAGAAACATCATCAGTTCAAAAATCAGTTTTCTGTGTATCCTTCTCAGAACTATTGTTATCTAAACAAAAGAAAATAGATTTTATCAACTCATACTTCAAGTTATAACACTCCCAGCAGTCGTTGACCTCCATATAAAAAACATCAAATACTCATTTTAGATTTTTATTTTATCGTGCTTAGATATTTATACTCATCACGTCTGCAGTTTCGCTATCTAATTTAATTTGACCATGATAAGTTGTTAACTCACAATATTTTTTTGCCAATTTTCCTTGTCGTGGCCTCATGTTCTTTAAAAAATTGCCTTGTCGTGGCCTCATGTTCTTTAAAAAATATCCTTGTCGTGGCCTCATGTTCTCTAACCATTTTTTTTAACCAATTTTCCTTGTCGTGGCCTCATGTTCTTTAATATTCTGCCTTGTTTCCCAGAAGGGTTGGGCAGAGTTGTACATCCATAGTATACCCACAAACGTAACTGGCGAAGTTTTATTTAAGTCCCACTGTAATAGGGAACGAACATATTACCATCAACTGGGCACAATTCCAGACTCCAGGCTGCTACTGACAAATTCTAGATATAATAACCCACCACTTTGCCGGACCTGAGAATCGAACCCAGGACCACATGGTCAGTAGTAGCGCATACGACCACTAAACCAACGAAGCAGCCTATCATGTTCTTGATGAACTGTTATTTCCATTTTTTTTTCCTTAGAATGTATTAAGTTTCTCGTAAAAACTTAACCTAAAGATACTTAACCCTTTAATTCCTCTGTACCTACCATCTTTCTAGAAACCTCATTTCTTTCTTTCCCTCCGTCATTACTTCTAAAACAGCCAGTACCTCACTTCGCGCCCTCTCGCAGTTTTTTCTTACCTCGCTACAGTCCACTGCCTGAAAAAAGCTTTAGAAAAAACAGTTTGCGTTCGCCGTTACTAGATGGCGTTGGCGAGCGGTGTCTTTTGTGGTCACTGCATTTTTTCGACATCTTGTTAAGCTTAGTATGTGGTGACAGATTGACAAGTCAGTTTTTTTTCAGGATTTTAGGGGTTTTATGTTGTTTTCTGAGTCAATACAGCGGGCTATTGCGTAGCATATTAACAGTAGGAACGGCCTGTCATTTTGACAGTTTAACAACATTCATTGCGTTATTTAAGTATGTACTCGTTGTTGATCAGACAATTTTTTCAAAAATATACAGCAATGGTAAAGCAGTAGCCTTCAAATTATTCAGATTCTGAATAGTATCTTACGCAATTGAGGTGCTGAAATACGAACGAGTTAACCTGAAATAGGAAAAAAAAATCCACCTCATTTATCAGACTGTATTTCAATGTTTGATTATCATGAATTTATAAAGTTAGAAACAGCATGTCTAAAAAGATTATAACAATCTTCTGTCATCTAAATTTTACATTCTTGACTAATTATTCGCTGAATTCTAAAAAAAACTTCTCAAAAAACTTCTTTAAATGTCTAAAAATTGGAATCACAATGCTTGAAAATAAAGGTTTTTTATCATCATGAAAAATACTTACAAATAATGTAAAAAATACTGTACAAATTAAGTGACGAATCGTTATTTGCGGCAACATAGCACAAACGCGGATACCGGGACTTATCACAATTTTATCACTGTTGCACAAAGATTTTCATTTTGCGTTATATTCCTTTATCTTTTTTGGGGCATTATCGATTCATCCAACTTCCAGTGCAAGTTCAGTGCTCCTGAACTGGCTGTGCCCCATTTGCTAGAGTATCCCAAATTTCCGTATACCTGCATCCTTGATGATCTGATCAATACCGCAGTAAATGTGTCCCAAACACCATTAGACACATCTGTAGACGCACCGTCCAAAACAAAAGAAGATCTTTATTTTATAAAAGTCTTATCAAAATTCAAATCCATGTCATTCACCATTTCTTAACCATCCATTTCCGAAATACTTATAAAACATACTTGTACAAAAGTCTCTTCAGAAATATCACCATCGGAATTAATTCCAGGATAAGGCATACAAACAATGTTATAAATACCATTCGTATTAAGGTACGAACTGATATTGGAAACATGTCGACTGACCGGTAGGCAGGTTATTGAAACCCGAAGCAGCAATATAATAAATTCACTGTTGCTCGATATTCACTATTTGGCATTACAATTCTCCTTTTTCTGGTCCATCTTTTTGGTGCAGTATTGTTTATATTATCAGTCGACTTTGTATCACATCCACTTTCGTCTTTATGGTTTCGCAAATAAAACATTCACCTTACATTTTTCCACTTCAAAATTGATCAAAACTGTATGTTAATACATCAACTGGGACTATTTTACATGATTTTAACATGAAAATGGTGAGAGTGGCGTAGAAATCGATGGACAAGACCTGACATAGCAATGCTACTACAGCGCAATTTTGTAAGTGTTCGATATTTCTAGGACTTCGATATAGTTTCGAGTATACGATTCGGTAGCCTGTGTTAAATTGTAAACCAATTCTTGCATTTCTTTGGAAATAGTGTTCTACAAACTAAGTAACTATTTAAGTAAGTCCCAAATTAAATAGATAAACCACATTCAACATGAATGGTGTAAACAATTTTTTATTTAAAAATATTGTCCGTGGAGTTTGTCTAGGTACTACCTACTACGCTTTAGAATGGGCAATTATTTTCATCTTCCTGACTGACCGACCCCTTGACCATTCGAAAGTGCCTGTTTTTGGTGTATTTCAAATAAATGCTTTGGGATTGACTTTGAGTTTGAAAGTTGTAGTAATAGAGCGTATTCTACACGAACTCACAGATTGAAAATTTCGACTTGTTTAAAAATCATTATTCTTTTGTCAACTTATCAACCCGTCGAATATCATCTACCCTATTGAATTTCACCTTAATTTTTTTCTTTTAGCCTACACTGGCATCCTTTTCCAGGGCCACTATTGATTTTCACCTATAAGATAAATATTTACACTTGAAGCTGAAAGCAGTTATAAAAATTGCTTTATTTTTTTAGTCAGTGATATTTTTACCTAACAACATTAACTTAGTCTGGTGGTAATCGTTTCCTTACCTACGTTAATTGTATACTTGACAATTAATTATCGCAGATTCAGAAGACGTCAAGATTGTATATATCAGTTTAATCTGGAAGATATCAATATTCCATGTGATTTGACATCAGGCGAATAGTAAACATAATTTTAACAAGTGATTTAAGTAGTTTAAATCATCTCATTTCCAAAAACGCCATATCGAGTGAGACACAGAAATATGCCCCAGAGCCACATCAGCGCTCAAAGTGAAGCGGAGGACCGAAGAACTAATTACAAATTATAACCTGACCAAATTGAATAGTCCCTTGCGAAACTCGGGTTGTGTCTAAAAGAGTGGGCTCCGCAATTTAGTCGGGTTATCCAATTTTAACCCTTTACTGCGCATGCCTCCATACATAAGTAGGTGGAAAGGAAAAAAACACAAATTTATACCGGGTAAAATTTAAACCTATACTTTTTTTTCCTCTCGGGCATTTTTATGTCGATCCTTTGTATGTGTGCGTTGTGCCAGCTTTAATTACGTATCGACTTAATTTCCCTCCGACTCCCACTGTTTGTGGTACTTTTGACAGGTTTTGAGTGAAATAATACAGGTTTTTGTGCACTTTTCGTGAGTTTAGAGTGTAGTTTAGTGGTTGTTTCGAGTCAAGGTTATGTTTTGATTGCAAATCTTCGTTTCGGTGATCAGTTTTGGTGGGAATTCGTGCAATGACGGTTTTAAAAGGACCAGTTTGCCTGAGATTGGGTTTTCAATTATCATTGGTGTCTACAATTGTATGTAAAATGTAATCTGGGTAAGTGTTTTGAAATTTTACTGAATTCTTTTTTAATTTCTAATGTAACTATGCCTTATACCAACACTAATTAACATCATCTGTTGTTAATTGATCTATCTTAATTAATGAATGCATTCAAACTCACTCGTTTCTACGTAGATAGTTCCAATAATTGTGTATCTATAAAAGTTGACTTCCTGTTATTTTCTATGACATATGAAGCCACCTGTTGACATAAATATCATAACTAAGTATACATCTGTGTATGATTGACATGCAAATATATTGATGATATTCACACATTAGAATGAATATTACATACATGTTTTTTTTTCATTGTTCATATTTCTGATAATCTATAATTATATTAATACGTGAAGCAAAATCTTTGTATCCCTAATTATAAAAATTACGTGGACGAAATTTGGCACATTTGAAGTTTTTATGGAAATACAGAAAGCTAATATTTTGATTATTGTTGATTATAATTTAAATTAAATGAATTATGGTCGAACTTCGACCACTAGTTATTATTAAGAATAAAATTGAAACAAAATCTAACATGTAAAACGAGACTTGTTCGAAAAAGAGACTTCTTTCAATTTCTTCCTGAAGCTCAGAGCCAAATTCATAGGTTGCTTAGAAAACTAGCGTGGATAGACTGAAAATAATGCATAGATTTCTACGGCAGATGGCGGTAAACTAAATCATAGGGTTGCTTTGCAAACCTTGATGTAAATTAGAGATAATTTAGACATCTGTAGATGTTTAATTGTTTATTTATTAGTGCTTTTAATAGTTTTCATCATCATCATCATCTACCTATTCTTCCCGACTATGTTGAGGTCAACTTAGAGTCAAACCGGTAAAGCGACTGCCTATGTGACCTTCACAACCCACGTATCACTCAATGAAACTTAATGAATCATGTTCAAATTATGTTCCGAAAAAATCAAGATAAATATTTGTTTAACGCAACTATCCCACGTTGTTGATACTTAAATATTATTTTATTGCAATATTTAATGAGTTCGAAGTTTACAGTGTAATAAACGGTACAATTTATACCCTTCTGCAGTTTATGGGTTAAGTCTTTGTGTTGGGTATCGATGGTCTGGATTTTTCGAAGAGCATTGCAGGGTTAGATATACCGGGGTGCTTGGACTATCAAAAACAGAAAATATAAAAGTAAAGAGAGACTTCCAAAATTAAAGTTATTTGTAATTTTTGTGTCGATTTCTGCAAGCCGACTGTGGTTTAAAAAAGAGTTTTTAGTTGTTAATACAACTAAGAAATTAAACATACCTGGCGAAATGAGGGTATACCTACTGTACACATCTGTTTACACCCTAAAACCGTACAGGCGTGATGTTATGAAATGGAATGGTGTGTACAACACATAGATAGAGATGCGATCGCAGCAATTGCGGTTCATTTGCTGTTCGTTATTGAAGAGTTCATCAGATCCTAGTAGGTATTATATACACTCAAACCTTCCCTGAAAAAATATGCATTAAAATAACGAAAACCACATCCAAATCGGATCGGAAGTTTTTGAGAAAATTGCGTACATACAAACATGCATACTCCTTTTTTTGAACTCGGTTTTTATTTTGGCTATGATATACTATAATAATCCTACAAATAAATAATACAGAATACGTCACGCGTATGTCAACCCCTTACCGCGCACCGTAAACCGTCAAAAGCCGTGGGTACCATAAGCCGTACCACCATAAAATCAGCACATCTATTCTTTCCTCGCTCATTCTCGTCTCGGCAGCGTCTCGTCTGAACATCGTAAATACATCATCACGCAGAAATCCCGAGGGAGGTACCGTCTTACAATATATTTTACTCCTCCAACATTTTAAACAAATACTTCGGTACTTTTTATTTTGTTTGGCCGGTAGGCGGTTTAGTGTTAAATCAGTGGTACTTGTTTGGCATTTATAGGTCATGGTATGTGGTCTGTGGGTCATAGAAGGCCTCTTACTGTTGAAAGATAAAATATTAACTTTCGAGCACCCTGTTGAGTAAAATGGAACGTGATTTTGTTAATGTTCGGACGGCTAGAGGAGTTAAATTAAAAATAATAGTTTAAAAACTAAAAAAAACACGCTTTAAAACCCAAACTAAAAAAGGAGAAAATAATTTTTAATTCAATTAAAAAGCGTGGGGTGCTTGACATTAATTGATTATAATAATACCTCAAAAAGCGTGGGGTGCTTGACATTAATTGATTATAATAATACCTCAAAAAGCACCCCACACTTTTTAATTGAATTAAATTATTTTCTCCTTTTTTAGTTTGGTTTTTAAAGCGTGTTTTTTAGTTTTTTAAACTATTATTTATTTTCTATTTTTTAGTTCTGCTAACTACAAAAACGTGATTATTTTTTTCTCATTTTTTTTTTAAATTATGGAATTGTCATCGGTCCTCGACAAGTTTACAAAGTTTCAATAAAATCTGACCGTTTAAAGTGGGTCAAAATCGCGCTCAAAGGAGTCGGGTAACCGACTCCTTTGAGCGCGATTTTGATTATTACACGCTTTATATTAGCTTCACTTGTGTATAAGTGTACAAGTGAAGCTAATATAAAGCGTGTAATAAATTGAAACGAGTGACCAAAAAGCCCCAACAGACAGACGAAGAAGCGCTGTAGTGTACCTATTCACGTACTGACACTGGTACAGACCGAAGATTACGAGTATACCTGTTAATAAGATGAAGAAGACGATCCTGGAATGCGCTTTTGAATTAATTTTCCGTATTCCAACATACCTAAAGACAGGATATGGCCTCATCACTTACGACTTGTACAATTACATCATCTGATTCTAAATAATTGCAAGCAAAGACATGCAATTGATCTGCAATAAATCTTACTTATAAAAAAAAACTTGATTCGAATAAATTAATAGTCTATAAATCTTGACGGTGAATGTCATTTACCGTTCAATGGAAAGAGACAGCAATAGAGTGCTTTGGTCGCAGAATTAATTTGATTTCAATCATACTAATGCTTGTTCCGAATCGTCACTTTATGTGTAATTTGTGAGCAGTCGTAACCGCTGAAACTAACGAGTTGTAGGTCATAGGGTTCAAATCTAGACAGGCACTTTACTTTGAACTTATAATGTCATCACCAGAGATCGGATATTCGGATGCATATTTACCTAAAGATAATTTTTAGCTATGAAAGTATGGAAGCGGCTTTATAAATTATTTGTAATATTTATTAAAAACCCCGGGATTCTTGGATTGCGTAACTATTCAGATGTGTATTAATTTCAAAATTAATGTTTAACCCGATACAAATATGTGTATGTACTGGAGGAGTATTAGTTAAAACAAAAAATAAACAAATTACTTACCTAAAATTAAGACTTTTTCGATACAAAAGCGCATTCCATGTTAGCCAACATCTCAACTTTAGGTGAATATGCATCCGAATATCCGATCTCTGGTCATCACCACTGCTCTCAAAATGATGAAGGTAAACATCGTGAGGAATCCGGCATGTCAAAGAACAAAAAATTCGTAGACATGATATATCTACCAAACCACACTGGGCTCGCGTGGAAGACTCTCATCTAGAGCTGGCCTGTGTCCCAGCAGTGGGAACATTATACGTTAATGATGTATTGGTAAACTTTACCTATTCATCTCCTAACTTCCATGGCTTATTTTAAATCTTATATTTAGAATTGTATTTTTTTTTTTTTTACATTGTTCTCACATATAGAAGCAACAAGAATATTGTTCCCAAGTTTTTGTAATACTTAACATGATTAAAAAGAGTGTCCATGGAGTTTCTTGCCCGTTCTTCTCCATAGAGATCTACGTTTTGGAATGGGCAACTAGCTTCAACTTTCCAACTGGTCGACTTTTTGACAATTCAAAAGTACCTTTAAATGGTCTAATTGAAATAAATGCTTTGAGTTTTTTTTGAGTTTTTTTTTTTTGATTCACTTAAGGAGTAAGCATCACGTTATCCAGCGAACTTTTCTTACGTTTTTTTTTGCAATTAGCTGGTTAGTATCGCTGTATGTTAAACAAATAATGATTCGAGACCGTAACATGTATGTGTTTACAGAATTATGGCTATTTTTACACGCTTTATATTAGCTTCACTTGTATGTTTGTTTGTATGTAACCGACTCCTTAGAGCGCGATTTTGACCCACTTTAAACGGTCAGATTTCATTGAAACTTTGTAAACTTATCGAGAACCGATGACAACTCAATAAATAAAAAAAAAATGAGAAAAAAAAGGAAAAAAACACGTTTTTGTAGTTAGCAGAACTAAAAAATAGAAAATAAATAATAGTTTAAAAAACTAAAAAAACACGCTTTAAAAACCAAACTAAAAAAGGAGAAAATAATTCAATTCAATTAAAATGCGTGGGGTGTTTTTAAAGCGTGTTTTTTAGTTTTTTAAACTATTATTTATTATAGTCAGCGATTAGTCGGCTAAGACCACCGACTAGTCGGCCCATTTTTTACTCGTAATAATATGCTTAAAAATGTAGAAGACGGTGATTGAAATTAAATTGAAATCTTTACTGTTATTATTTTATTATAGAATCAGTTTAACAGTTTACTTTCAGTGCAATCTAGAAAAGGATAGGAAATTAGCATAGGGAGAAAAGCCGGCTCACACGTAAGCAATGATAGAATCAATGCAAAGTTGACAAAAAACATGTTGGAAGCGTAGTCACGAAAATTACCGATGTCACCCGAACATAACCGAACGCAATGATCGGCTTGGCCAACTAGTCGGCCATTTTGCAGCCGTCTAATCGGCTAGTCGGCCAAAGTCATAGTCGGCCCATCTCTAATTAAAATCTTAAAAATCACACAGCGCCCTGCATTCAAGTTATCATTAGATATATCCGTGAGACGATCAACAACAAAAATTAAAATAATAAATCATAAAACAATAATAATTACATCAACGCCCCTTGATATAATACCCTCACAATTACAAACAGTAGTCAGTATAATAATAACAATATAACCATTAAACCACATTATTATTATTTGACATAGAGAACAATGAATATAACCACATCGTTATGTAACAACAACATAATCTAAGTTATAAATAAACAAATAAAACTAATCAGTCGGAGGATCGGTTGGTATCAAGGTAGAGAAGCAACGGGTGTTGGAATAGGGCTGGCACGCAATCCTACTATTCATACTAATATTTTAAATTCGAAAGTAACTCTGTCTGTCTGTTGCGCTTTCACGTCTAAACCGCTAAACCAAACGTCATGAAATTTGACAGAGGTATAGCCTGGGATATGGAGAAGGACATAGGCTTCTTTTTTACGCGATAACCGACATCCACGCAGGCGGAGCCACGGGCAAAAGCTCCACGTTAACCAATTTACATACACATTTTCAGACAAATGCAACCTACACGCTTAGCAGGACGCTTCCTATTTCTACTCTACGTAGAATAGAAATTGCTTGTCTACCTTTCTCGGTTAAAAACTGTCAACTGTCTACACGGAAATATAATTTTTGTCTACTCTTCCGTCGACAAAACGCTTCTCTACGGTTCTTGTGCTAAGCTTGCAGCATCAATGAACTCAGAACTTAAGGAACTCAACGACTTGACAAACAATACAGAAGAAAGGATGATTGGGTAGGGCATATGAAGTACTCAATTTGCCAGACAATCACTAAAACTTACTGAGAAAAAAAATATAACCCAAATACTCCTACATTCACAAATACACTAACAACGCTGAATAAATTATTGATCAAGTTTTTTAAAGCAATTTTTTCTTTATTTATTTGAAGGCCTTTCTTTCGTGCCAGCCCTAAGTTCAAATGAGATATAAAGAAGTAAGAAACTTAATGATACCGAAATTCGTTACGCGCACCGCGACCCAACAGCTTCCGCTCACAGATTCAAATTTAGAACTGCTCTTTTTTTTCTAAATTCGATTTTTAGGGTTCCTTATGAGTCGGTGTTTTGTCTTTTAATTGAACGTTGGAATATGCCAACGCTATTATGCGTGTTGTAATTATTTGTAACGTGATGATATTAATCGTGGACGTCTACGTCACGGCATCGCGATAAATGATAAATGATTTTATTTCTGTAAGTAGGTTTGTACAAACACTTTTACACGTCAATCATATATTTTTTTTAAACTAGATGAGGTCGGCGTTTCCTATCTGACTGATAACAAAAGGTTGTAAGTTACCGTCAGCGATAACGTTATTACACATTAGGACGTGAACTTCTATACATTATAAATACCGTCACGTCACAATCCCTACTAATATTATAAATACGAAAGTAACTCTGTCTATCTGTCTGTCTGTTACACTTTCACGCCTAGACCGCTGAACCGATTGTCATGAAATTTGGCAGAGGTATAGCCTGGGATATGGAGAAGGGCATAGGCTACTTTTTTACGCGATAACAAAATTTCACGCGGGCAGAGCAGCGGGCAAAAGCTAGTTAATTATAAAAGCGCACATTGGTATTATAAAAATAATAGAATTGGCATTTTTTTATATACCTAATTTTTTGTTACCCTCATAGGTAAATAATTCAGTAGGTATACTAATTACCTAGAGATTTGCACTAAAATGGCAGGCACGGTGATTTTGCACAATTAGCTGCTCTTAACATAAATTAAAACATCATTGTATTTATATTATTTTCAGTTTAATCGTTTAAAGTTGACAGAGACAGAATGATTAACACCCTTTTTAATGATAAAAAAATACCTTTTTGAAAGTATTATTACAGCGGACTTTTAATTTATTACATGTTAATTTTGCTATATTAAATGCACAGGTTGAAACGTCAACCTATGTAAAATATAATTATAAATTTAAAACATTTTCTTCATGCAATAGTTTTTAACGGTCTTAATACAAATAAAGAAAGAAAGAAATATAACAACAAAAAAGTACTACAAGTAGTTGTTCCGGGTCTGGCTGTTTGTGTATGTGAGTTTAAATGTTTGTAAATACACCCCTTAATACAGGAAAAAATCCTAGTGTGGAGCAAAGTTTAAAAAAATAATAATCTCAATGTGTGTAATGTTCGTAAAATGCTCATTAGGTGTTTATTAATTAATACGCCAATTAGGTAACCGGTGTTCTCGTGAAAAATGTATGGCGGGTCTATATTTGGTATAATGTTAATGTAATTCTGCAGAATTGTTAAGCATAAACGAAGTAATCGAGAAAAGGGCGATGTTTGCATAGCATTCTTAGTTGTTTTACCACTATTGTTTAGTTTTTATTAAAACTAGACAGGTTTTTCAGTAACAACGAATTTAATTGTAGGTACATAAAAATGCCGCTTTTAAAATGTTTTGTCTCGTTTTATTTTTTCATCGTAGTTCTTCAGCAACGGTGTAAGTATAGGAAAAAATATATTATTCAACAGTTCAACTATACTAATTTCTTGCATATAGATAGTATTTTTTTTTAATATTCTAGCATTCTAGCAACCCTAAACATCAACAAAAAAAATCCCTACGGAACCTAACCTCGAAAAATTGACCACGTGCACAACCTTTTATTTTCTTTCGCCCGTATCGATCATTTTTTAAACTTTTTCCCCTCTTTTCTACAGCCATACTTTTTATACTTACTTTTATATTTTTTAATCTTTTTTCTTACTTAGTTATTATTGTTTTCGGGTCTTATGATCTTTGATGATGATTACAACGTAATGCGGTAGTCTGATGAATTCGCAAATCAATTTAGTTGATTTAGAAGATTTTTTGTTTGATTTGATTAAAAATGTTCACGGGGTTTCGTTTGATGTTGTTCTGAATTTGATGGGATTTCAAATGGAAGCTAGATTTATAGGAATTCGTTATGGCTGAGAATCTAAGGTTAATAATGGCCAGTAAGGGTCATAATCGCCTAATCTTAAGCATCCATTTGGACTGATACAAAATTTATCTTCTTCGACCCTTTTTGGTCGTGTTGCTGTGTAATGACCCAAATCCTACTACATCTCACTATTAATATAATAAATGTAAAATTTTGTATGTTTAGATGTTTGTTACTCAATCACGGGAAAACGGCGCAACGGATTTAGATGAAATTTGACACACTGATATTTTATAGCCTGGATTAACACATAGCATTCGGCTTACCCCTGTAGTACGTTGCCGTGGGATTATTTTTGACCTCTACTCAGGTTAAAGCAAGTAAAAGCTAGTTACTAATACAGGTGATGGCACACCGAAAGAGACTTATGCTACCCCTCCCCCACCCAAGTTCGAGGATAGTCCCATGTCCATCCTCCCTTAGGACCCATGACAGCCATCATAAAGTCATTAATTATCCCTGCCACTGCAACGGATGTGTCCGATCAACATTCAAAATGTCTGTCTTAGACGTGACTAGAAATTCTTTCATTCATGAATGAAAGAACTGTCCGTGGATTTGTAATGAGGTTGAAACCTGTTTCTTTGGACCTGGTTGAGTGACAGTATATAAAAATACGTATAAAATATAGAGACCTTTAGATATTACTTTACTTTGAATGGTAGTGGTTTTATTTTTTTGGCAGGTAAATCATCAAATAACTTCTCCCGCTCTGGTGGGAGGGCGTGTCAGACTTTTACTGACTAAAACCCACCCGTGTTCAGGCATCGGCCCTTGCGGACCCCACCAGTTGGTTCTGACATCTCTTTGAGGCGCGCGTGGAACACAACGCGCCGTCGACCCGGGCTTGGTCCTTACCGGACAGCGAGCTACCCATTACTCACCATCCGCAAGCCCGCGCCTACGTTGGCTGGGAATCAGCCTGGGATTCCCGACGCTCACGGTATCTCCTGCGGTGCATATACTGCCTCTTCCTCACGTGCGCCGCCTCTCTCTTCGCGAGCATTACTGCTTCGCAGAAGGAGGTGACGGCTACCCATGCACTCTCGCTCCGAACCATGGCCAGGCGGCCAGACGCGAGAGATCGCCGCGCCGATCGCCTCCACAAGGACACGGCGGTGCTCCGCCCAAGCCAGGCAGACCTCCACCGTATGCTCCACCGTATCCTCAGGGTGATCTACGCAGTAGTGGACGTCTTTCGGCTGAAATTCTGATGATGATAAGGATCGTATAGGTGACGTTTTATAGTGTCTGCCCACCTCCATGGGGAGAAAGCTTGACTTTATTTTATTTTATTTATTTATTTACTCTCATGCACATCACACATTTTACAATACTGTCGGTTTTTGTACATGAACCCTGTCACGGCTTTGCATAGCACAATGTTGGTTTGCTGTTGAGTTAATGAAAATTAATTAAAATAATTAACTAAACTAATATTATTATGAATTATTAACTAATACAATACATTTCGGTAGTCAAAATAAAATAAAAAGTCATTATGAGGTCCAATTAACAGTAATAAATATTTTTTTTACTGTTAATTGGACATCATAATGAGTTTTTCTTTTTCTTTTTACTTCTAGACTGATAAAAACTCTTCCTTATATTGAATCCATGGTGGCCAAAACCATCCAATAACCTTACCAATTGTTTAAAAAAAAGTCATGATGTATTACGAACGATTACACCGATCGGCAGCTTAAAACAACCGGGCATCCGCTGTGGTCTGATTGTGGTAAGCTAACTATATTGGTTTATTTTGTACTGAAACCTATTCCGAAGCTTCTGGAAGTTATTTATTTGTTGTGGTAGAAAATGAAGGTGGTATAGATTCTGAGGATTCTGTAGTGTAGTTTATTTTTAGTTATTGGCTGTTTGATCTAGTTGGTTATCAAATAGTAGTAGTGGCTGTTCATGTGGTGAATGATCTGGTTTGATTTGGTAAACATTAGATGGGTTCCATTTTGAAGGCATGACCCTTCAAATTGGAACCCATGATATAATGTTAAGTGTTTAGCATCTAATCTATTTAAATAAAAAGAAAAGTCCTAACTGACTGACTCACTCATCAACGCCCAGCTCAAACCCTTGGACCTAGAAATCTGAAATTTTGCACAAAGGTTCCCTTTATAATGTAGACGAGGAATAAGGAAGGATTTTTCGAAATTCAACCCCTAAGGGAGTTAAATAGGGGATGAAAGTTCCGCGCGGGCGAAGCCGCTGGCAAAAGTTAGTGCTTAATAATTATCATCATAATTTGGACTTTAAAAAAGACCATGACTTCTGAGTCTGTTGCGGTATGTCTTCTCAGGGATCAGTCAGCCAAGAAATGCCGGAGCCATGTAGTTTTTAAAGTATTGTAATAAGTAAATCAACAAAATATTGACATGTAAGAGTGTCTTATAAGATCTACTTACAAAAATAAACATTTCATTACACTTAGAGCAGTGGTGGTCTAGTGGTAGGTACTAACGAGTTGTAGGTCGTAGGTTCGAATCCAGGCAGGCGCGTTACTTTGTGTATTAGATTTCATCACCATTGCTCTCAAAACGGTGAAGGAAAACATCGTGAGGAAACCGGCATGTCCTAGAACGAAAAATTAGAAGACATGTGACATCTACCAACCCGCACTGGGCCCGCGTGGTGGATTATGGCCCACTCCCTTTCACAGATAGGAGGCCTGTGTTCCATCAGTGGGAACGATAAACGCTAATTATGCTTATTCATCATCTTTCTATAGCCTTTTCTCAAGTATTTTGGGGTCGGCTTCCAGTTTAACAAGATGCTGCTGAATACCAGCATTTCACATGATGAGACTGTCTTTCTGACCTTCATAACCCAGTTACTGGTAACACGGTCGTTCCCTATCTTTCCTATAAACAAACATTAAATTGTGACTGCGTAGGAAGTCGTGGTACTTTTCCATAAAAAAAAGCTGTTTGTTTTTTTGATAATTGACGAATGATTTATATGTTAAGGGGTCGAGAATCATGTGCTATGTTCATGTGTACAGTTTGCGCGTCGATGTCCCTCCCTGACCTTTTTCCTACTAATTTATGTATATAATAGAAATAGAAATACAAGGTGAATTTTAAGCACCATTTAAATATTACAAAGTGATAGTATTCGTGAAATTGAACAACTTTCTTCAAGGAACTTGGGTTGAAATATGAAAAAAAAATCGGACCTGCCATGCAAAATCAATAGTCAGCTAATCGATTTTGTATGGGAGGACAGTTTTTTTTTTCATATTTCGACCCATGTTCCTTGGAGAAAGTTGTTAAATATCACGGGTACTATCACCCTGAAAAATTTTGTCGGTAACTAAAAATTAACCTTGTATATAAAAAATGTGAAAGTTTGTTTGGTGGTTTGTTACGGCTAAGCGGATTTGGATGAAATTTGGCACACAGATCGTTTATAACCTGGATTAACATATAGAGTATTGGGTACCAGGTTTTTACCTTTCTAGTACGATTCCGTGCGATAATTTCCGACCTCCACGCGGGCGAAGCTGCATGGTAAAAGCTAGTGCTAGTAATTTTATAAAAAAAATCAAAAAGAGACAAAAGATTATCAGTGAAAGAGACAAAAAGAGACAAAAAGAGACAAAAAGAGACAAAAGATTATCAGTGAAAGTGGAGTTGAAGAAGGTTGGGAGGAAGTATTTGATTACATATTCCCAGAAGATGAAATGGTAAGGTCTCAACACCTATGTCCTTTGAATTTGTATATATACAGGGTGTCCCAAAAGGTTACGTAGCTGGGAAGGGGGGTGATAGGGGTGGTCACAAGGGTCACCAGATTTTTTTTTAGCTAAAATTTTTACACCTTGTGGGGCTATTTTGCTAACTGTAGCTTGATTTTTTTTTAGTTTAAAAAAAAATGCCATTTATTTTTTAAATACCCAGAGCGGATTTTTTTTTCTGGTGACCCTTGTGACCACCCCTATCACCCCCCTTCCCAGCTACGTAACCTTTTGGGACACCCTGTATATGTATATATATATATTATAGTAGATATGTATGCATGTATGTGTATTATTAGTTAATAACCTATTTATGTAATATTATTTTTAATTCATTATGATATATTTTATAGGTTTTTTCATCATTCCTTTCATCCAAAGCACCTGCCATCTAATCTCTGCACCAACCTTGGTTGACTGGTAGAGAATGACTAAGGCATTAAGTCCGCCTTTGTACCTTTTTTGTGTGCGAGAAGTTTAAATAAATAAGACCGAATCTTAAATTGCTTGCTGCTCTGCTGCTAAAAATTGGCGCAAACAAAAAGAAGTTACACAACCTTCAACCTTCAGAAACTGACACAAATAAAGAAGACCAAGAGAAAGAATGGACACCTCCACAAAGAATTAATAAAGCTGCAGATGATGATTAGATTAAGTTTTCAAAATAAAATTTAAGACATTTAATATGAGCGATTTATTGATAGATGTTAATGTACATCTTTTGGTCGAACAGGATGTGTCAATACCTTCACGCCTGTATTCCCCTCAGGGTATGCCAGAAGTGCACCTTTATTACGTATAATACCCACAATACGCCAGTTATGTTTATTACGTATAATACCCACAATACGCCAGTTATGTTTATTACGTATAATACCCACAATACGCCAGTTATGTTTATTACGTATAATACCCACAATACGCCAGTTATGTTTATTACGTATAATACCCACAATACGCCAGTTATGTTTATTACGTATAATACCCACAATACGCCAGTTATGTTTAAGTCCCAAAAAATCACCGGGTTCAAAAATCGCCACGCTTGCTGCGGAATTGCGGGTTGACGACCGCAGTATGGTTTTGAAAATTATAGAGAACACTACTGCCCATTATTCTAGAAACCCCTAATCGCCTTTTAGGGGGACGAAAGATGGTGGTGCCATTCTTTTAGTCCGGCACACACCCCGCCAGTTAACTTTAAGAAATCCGTTCAAATAAGTTTGCAGTACCCAAAACCGTTCAATAATTTTGCATTATCTGCTATAAATAACCTACTTCCTCCGATCAAAAGGCGCTCAAATCTCGGGTGGTTTCGACCGCATTCATTATTTTATTAATGATGGAAACACAGAGGTTCATGCCATTCATGTAATAGGCACTTAACTTTCAATAATATCGGTATTTTGTCGGTCGGTAGTTATTTTTACCGATCGGTATTATTATGTTTTTTTTGTTTGTTATAATATTTATGTAAGTATAGTAGTTACTTTACATGTGGTGGAGTTTATGAGAGATGTAGTATTTTTTTTGACTTTTGATTGGTTGATAAAAACATTTACCAAAAAAAAAACAACCGACTTCCGGAAAAATAATAAAAAATAAATAAAAAAAATAAAATGAGCCTTTATTGCTGTTAGATTTTAACTTATCTGACAAAACATTACTTAAAAAATTAGAGGTAAGAAAACTATAAATTAACTTAAACTAAAACATATTCTCAGCATTCGGCTTATCTCCCCTCTTAACAGCTTGTCTTTCGACAAAGGCCTCCTCTAAGGATTTCCACATGTTTCTGTCTTTTGCTGTACGTAACCATTCTGGCCCAGCTACTTGTTTCATATCGTCTTCCCATCGCTTTGGCTGTCTTCCTCTCCTTCTTCTGCTTTCTCTAGGGTACCATTCCGTTATTATTCTGGTCCATTTCTCTTTCTTTTCTCTCAACATATGTCCTGTCCAACGCCATTTCAATTTTCTGCATACGTATTGAACTTTTCCGAACTTAGTCTTTCCTTTGATCTTCTTTAATTGTATTTTATCCCTTCTTCTTACTCCTAGTACACTTCTCTCTATCCCATTCTGACATATATTCAATTTATTTTGTTGTTGTTCAGTTAAGGCCCAAGTTTGGCATCCGTATGTAAGACATGGCAGTATGCAAGCATTAAAGACTTTTCGTTTCACCGCCATAGGCATTTCTTTATTTTTCATTATTTCGCTCAACGACCAGAATCTCTTCCAAGTGTTTGCTATTCTTCTTTCAATTTCTTTCTGCATGCTCTCTGTCGGTGATACTAATTGACCTAAATAAATGTATTCGCTTACATATTCTAACTGCTGATTATTAATTGTAATAGCATTTTTTTGTGAGGAATTGCTCATCACTTTTGTCTTTGTCATATTCATTGTGAGCCCTGCATTTGCACTTTCGTCTGATAATTGCTGTAGCATTTTTTCCAAGGTCATCGGGCATACGGAGAAAAGTATTAAATCATCAGCGAATCTCAAATGACTCAATTTGTCTCCGTTCACGTTCAGTCCGAAATTATCCCAACCTAGTCTCCTAAAGATCAACTCCAACACTGCTGAGAATAGTTTCGGCGAAATAGGGTCACCTTGACGGACCCCTCTTTCTATCGGGAACTCTTCACCTGACCTTTCCAGTTTTATTTGTGCTGTGCTTTTCCCATAAATGATTTTTAGTATCCGTATGTACTTTTTATGGACCCCTTGTTGTTCTAATGATTCCCATGTGCTTGACATTAATTGATTATAAAAATACCTCAAAAAGCACCCCACGCTTTTTAATTGAATTAAATTATTTTCTCCTTTTTTAGTTTGGTTTTTAAAGCGTGTTTTTTAGTTTTTTAAACTATTATTTTTATTTGATGATATAAAATGAATAATTGACATTGATACAAACATTTGCACGCCTAATGACAAAGCATAGAGAACTAACAAAACTGTAAAATCTTACACACTTGTGTATCTGTAACCTATGCTTGCAAATAAATAATCTGAATCTGGTTCGAGGTGGCGCGGGAAATGGACTTTGCCCAGAACTGAGACAGAAAAGGCTGTTATTACTTGCAGTCTATATAAACACAACACATTTTATTAAAGTTTTTCTAATGAAATTCTAAATGAAAACTGATTAGATATTGTTACTAACATGAGAACCATAGACAATTATGACAGCTGTGAGAGCCTAATGCCATTGTTTTTAACTTTTACTGTAAAGAAAACGATGAAAACTTAACAGAAAAAGTATTCACGGTTTTTTGCACATTAGAAAGAAGTAAGCCATTTCTGAATTAACAATGTTTTTTATTTATATTTGGAAGGTGGGAAATCATCAAATAACTTCTCCCGCTTTGGGTGGAGCAAGAGGGCGTGTCATGGAGACAAGGGCGAAATAGCCCACTGAAAAGAAAAAAAGCGATTAGCTCTTTCACTCTAAAGAGCTATATCACTCTTCTAGCTCACTAGCTCTTCTATTATAGCTCAGTGACTCAAACGCCGACTGTTAGCTCATTTGACTCACGCTGCTCGCGCGTCAAAGAAAACGGCTCGGCTCGCGCTATAGTAATTGTCAATAGCTCTTTGGAAGTTTGGAGTTAATTTAAATAAATTTATCTGTTTCTTTATATAATGTTATGACTTTACGTAAACAAACGCAAAAAAAATAACAATACGGCTCCTTTTTATAAAGTGCCAAAGTGTTTTCTGCTTTAAGTCAATAGTCATGAAGAGTGATTTATATCGGATGATAGTCTACATTTACAATGACGTATTGTACCGGAGAGGTATTGTTGGAAGAACGATGCGTTCCGAAGTATTCCGAAGCGAGCAGAATGAGCCGTTCGACCGGTAATTTCGGTCGGTCATCGGTGTCTCGCTGAAATACTAAGCTAGTGAGTCTGAGTGAGCTAACTGAGCTAGTGAGCTATTTAGCGAGCGAGTGAGTGAGCGAGAGCGACGTCCATCGATATCACTCGCTCACGAGCTACCCATGCCTTTAGCCATTGTCTGTGGAGAGACGCCGCATACACACCGGAGGTCTGAGCCGTCCATGAACCTACATTTGTGGAGTTGTCCTTGCTGCAACCTACTTGGGTACGATTCCGTTTAAGGTTTGCAGTGTTCTATGGTTATGCTAATATAACGTTTTAACGAAATGACTTCATCCACGTTAAAAACGTTACATAATTACTTAAATATTACTTACAAGCTATAGAAGGGTTAGTATTAGTAAATGACCTTTTCCCCTTACTTGACTTTTACAACTTATACGGTGAACAGCTGCATGTATGCTTAAGTAAAGCCACCAGGGGCCTTAGTCTGCTATTTTTATAAATTCGTCATTCCAACACGATCCCATTGTCATTCATTTGTCATTTTGCTAAAAGTTCGTAATCTGCTAAATTCATAATGGTCGATCATTGGTCGATCAATGGTCTCGTAATAGAATTGTGTCATAATGCCATTTTCGTATTGCCATTATTATAAAACTCGTTAGTAGAAATGATTTTCGAAAAACTACCACTAAATTGAACCTTTATTCATGCCAGATTTCATTTATATATATTATTACATATTATTTATTAGTGTTATAAGCAATCTAAAGTAGTAGGAAGTTCGTAAATAAGTCAGTCATTCATTTGTCATTATGTACGAGATTACCAATAAATGCCATTTCTTTCAATGGAGTGTCAGTGGCTGACCATTGCAAAGTCATAATGACGCCATTTTATTAGTAGATTACTAAACTTGTCAAAATCAACAATTATGAAATCAATGATAGACCATTCTGACACTATTGTAGTAGCAGACTTGAGGCCCAGTTATATGTTTGTACATATTTCAATGTCTAATTGGAAAGTATTTAACCATTTCGCTAAGCAGAGTTGGTTCCATTAGGAAGTTGGCCAAACAATGTCCTGGATCAATGGCCAAATGGCCCTTCAAATGGTTATGGTATGGTATGACAATAATTATTTGCAGAAAGATGTAAATGCAGGGCAAGACAAGTTTATAGAACAACATAATCTATATATATAATAAAATTGTAACAGGCCGATGTCTGTACATTAAAGATATTGAAGAAAAAATAGTATGGGGGGTCTTTATTAGAGCAACAGAAGCCAAAACAACGGTTTTTAGAATTTTTGTCTGTCTGTATGTTTGTTACCGCATCAACTGTGACCAAAAGGGCGCGAGCCGAGCGAGCGCAGCGAGCGGTGCCGCGGCAGCGGCCAGCGAGCGTTACTTCCAAAGGCTGTTAACGAAACGGCTAATTAAGCTAGTTGGCTGCGATATATCACGCGTAGGATTAAGTCTGTTTGGCCTAGGACAAACTAGTTTGGCCTGAAATTGGGTTTGGCCGGTAACACTCGGCTCGCGCCCTTTTGGTCACAGTTCTAACCTTTTTTTTTTTTTTTTTTTTTTTTTTTTTTTCAGCGAAGAAAATGCCTTACGCATACCACGCCGTCCGGGGAGACGACTTGGTTATGTGGGGCTTGCACCCACTAAAAACTCCGCCTGTGCACCTACTTTCGCCTTGATGGGTGGGCCGCGAGAACTGCTACGCATGACATTCGCGACTCATCCAGCGTGACCCACTTCTGGGCACCCTCTTCTTTGCCCGCCTCCGGGCCCTTCCTCCATCGGCGATGTCCGGGTGCACTGGGACATTACCGCAACTCCAGGGACCATGCAGCGTGGACAATAGACTCCCCGGTCTATCGCCCGCTGACCCCTGTTATGGCGGCATCAGGTCGGCATTTCGCCGCCTGCGCCGTCCTACCCTTTTGCGACGAATCGGGTCAGCGAGAGAATCTGCCTCCCTGATCCGCTCTGCCGCTTCCTTCAGCGAGATTACGTCCTCGCAAAAAGTCGCAACCGCTACCCAAGCCCTTTCACTGCCGATCATAGCCCTAGCAACGACCGGCAGCGACAGGTCTTCCCCAATATCCGCTGCCAGAACTCGGCGCTGCACCTCCCAGGCAGGACACTGCTCAAGAGTGTGTAGAGCCGTGTCCTGGCTGCAACCACACTGGTGACACACGGGAGTCGCCTCCCGTCTTGCCACTGTGTGCAGGTATTTGCCAAAACAGCCATGCCCCGACAATACCTGCACTAAACGGAAGGACAACGTGCCGTGTCGCCTCCTTACCCACTCCTCAAGGATTGGTTGGAGAGCCCCAACAGTCCAGTGACCGGCGCTGGGAGTCTCCAGCCTCTCCGCCCATTGCCTCATGATGGCAGTCTGTGCCTCTCTCCGCCATCTTGTCACCACCTCAGGCAGCGGACCACTGCCAGTCTCCGCGCGTACTTCCACGCTTTGGTGGTAAACTTCGGCAAGCACTTGTGCTTCCAGATCCCACGGTGGTGTTCCCGCTAATGCGAACGCCGCTTCGGCTGAGATTGTGCGGTATCCGCGTATCACCCTGACAGCCATGACTCTTTGCGGTCTCCGCAGTTGAGCCTTGTTCTGGGCAGTCAGGGAATCCGCCCACACCGGGGCACCGTACAGAGCCATAGAGCGAACCACGCCCGTGTAAAGCCGTCTGCAGTTCGTACTCGGTCCACCCAGATTCGGCAGTAGCCGACTCAGAGCGGAAGCTGTGCCGATCAACTTCGGGGCAAGTCGGCAGAAGTGCTCGCCGAAGTTCCACCTACGGTCCACAACCAGGCCTAGGTATTTCATGTGACCCCGCACCATGATTCGCTCACCACCCAAAGTGATGGAAGCGCCCGCCGGTGGTCGGCGGCGGGGCCCATGAAACACCAGGGCTTCCGTCTTTTCAAGGGCCACTCTAAGTCCCAACGCTTCGATGCGGTTGATGACAATGGATGCACCCTCAGTGGCCAAGCGTGCCGCCTCCTCAAAGTTTCGTCCCCGGGCTGTGATGAGAGTATCGTCAGCATAGCAAATGACGCTCAGCCCGGGTGCGAGAGCACCACGAAGGGCCCAGTCGTAACCCACGTTCCACAGGGGTGGCCCTAGGACCGACCCCTGTGGAACACCACACGTTATAGGCCTCCGCACAATTTGGCCATTGCATCCCAGGTAACTAATGCAACGCCCCCTCAAATAGTCTGCCACCAGCTGCCTTAGGTACAAGGGTACTCCATGAAAACGGAGCGCCTCTCCGATGCAGCCGAATGGCAAGGTATTAAACGCATTGGCGATGTCTAATGACACCGCCAACATAACGTTCCCTTGCGTTACTGCTTCTATCGCCTGGGTCTTGAGACGCATAATGGCATCCACGGTCGAACGCCCGCCTCGAAAACCAAATTGGGCATCCGACAGATTCGGGCCAACCGTTTCCAAATGCCGGACGATGCGGGTAGCGAGAATCTTCTCTAGCATCTTCCCCACCTCGTCCAGTAGCACTATTGGTCTGTAGGCTGAAGGGGACTCCGGGGGCCGTCCAGCCTTTTGTAGCAGGACCAAACGACCTTCCTTCCAAGGCTTAGGAAACCGTCTCGACGTCAAACAGATGTCAAACAGTTCCCTAAGTCTACCCTCCATCGCACCCAGCGATATAGCCAGTACCTTTGCAGGCACCCCGTCCGGCCCTGGGGCGGTGGTTTTTGAACGCGCCCGTGAGATCACTGCCCCCATCTCCGCATCTGTAATCACAGGAGTCTCCTCTTCGGCGTCCTGATTATCAGCTGATGGAGTCATAATCGGAGGCGTGTACCCCTCCTGGCTCGGGAAAAGTGCTTCCACGACTTCGGTGAGGAACTGAGGCCGGAGGGATTCCGTTAGTGGGGGGCCCTGGGAGCGAAGTTTATTCCTCGCCGCACGATATGGGCGTCCCCAAGGATCTCGGTTTAGACCGTCCAACATATCACCCCTCGCCTGCTCCCTTGCTCGGAAGATCGCCAACTGCAGAGCTGCACGGGCGCTTCGGTAGGACTCATACAGTTGGGATTCCAGCTCCTCATTACGGTGGCGCAGTCGGCGCACTTGCGAGTAGGACCTCCGGGCAATAATACAAGCCTCGCGGAGGTTCGCCAACTCCCGGGACCACCAGTAGACCTCCCTTTTTGGGGGCCGACTACGCGTTCGAGGCATGGAGGCGTCGCACACAGCCGTCATGGCTTTGCGAAATCGGTCAGCCTCAGCATCAACCTCTTCGGTGGAAGGACGTGAATATAGCCATGCCTGGACAATGGCTGCCTCCTCCAACAAGTCGCCATCTAGCCTTTTCACCGCCCAGCGTGGATAGTGCCGAACTTCAGAGCGTGGAGATACTCCCGACTCCTGTGAGGCGGAGACATCCATACGGATATACAAGTGATCCGAAAGGGTCTCCACACTCTCCAGTACTCGCCAGCCCTGGACACGTGTGGCAATGGCAGGGGTAGCAAACGAAAGGTCTACTATCGACCCCCCCTGCTGTCGCACACACGTATTAGCAGAACCTCTATTTAGGAGACAGAGGCCTGCAGCTACTGCCCACTCTTCGACTGCTTCTCCTCTAGCATCAGTTCTTGGGGAACCCCATGCGATAGATTTTGCGTTGAAGTCCCCCATGACCATTATATGGCCCGACGTCATTCGCCGAACAGAGGCTCCCAATCGATCCAGGAAGTCCTCGAATTCGGCCAGGCTCTTGTTTGGGGAGAAATATACTCCGAGGAGTATGACGTTCCCCCGCGCGACTGCAACATATCCCGGACCCCTCTCTTTGACTGAGAGGGGTGGGGAGCGAGAGGCCGTAGAGCCGATGATAGCAACAGAACCGTCCACGTCGCCCACCCAGTCAGGGCGGGGCGGGACGAAATACGGCTCCGCCACAACGGCGACGTCGATCGACCACTCCGCCATAGTTTGAAGGAGCAGGTTCTGTGCAGCGGCAGAGTGGTTTAGGTTCGTCTGGAGGAAACAATGATTACGAACTGGGTCCATAATTAGTCTGCAATCATTATCTCCTCTTGCGACTGCTCCAGTCGCACCGCACTAGAAGCGGCCGGGGTCGAAGCGGTCACCTCTTTCCTTCTTGAAGGGGCTGGCGGCTTGCAGCCCTTACTCCCAACGACATGGTTGGCCGGTAGCTTTGCTAGCTCACATAATGGGCAGTGAGGGTCGGCCAAGCATGTCGAAGCTAAATGCCCCGGTTTACCGCAGCGGAAGCAGAGCCCACTGAGGTCCGTGCCAGAGATACACTTATAACGAGTGTGCCCCCTCTCCATACATTTGAAGCATCTCATGGGCCGAGCCTCCAGGATCCTCACTCTGGCAGAGCTCCAGCCAACGAGGAGTCGACCGGCGTCAGCGAGTTGCTTTGCGGCCTCGACTGGGCATTGGGCCCAAGTAGAGCCAACGCCTCCCGGGCCAAGACGTACTGGACCTACTCGAACTACTTCTGCAGGGCAGCCGGTCTTTCGAGCGATTGCCTCCTGTACATCGCGTCCAGTTATGGAGTCATCAAGACCACAAATGCGCATTGCAGCGCACTTTGTGGGTCTTGAAACTTTGACGTCCTCCACGAAAATTCCTCGTAGCTTCTCCGCAATTAAGTCTGCTCCTTTGGTGCCCTCTGTTCCCGGAAACTCCAGCACACGGGCCCCTGTCGCTGCCTGACGGAACCTGATGTCGGTTATACCGAGGTCTGCCAGGTTCACGTTTTCCTTGGCCCTCGATATCACTGCCGCGTAGGTGAGCCCCTTCTGTACCGCCTCAGGCTGTAGTGTCAAAACTACTGCAGCCGACTTAGGTGCGCGAAGCCTCTGTTTCCTCACTCTGTCAGCGCCGGATCCAGCCCTAGGTCTTGTAGCGGATGCCACAGTGTTTGGGGCTGGAGGTTTTTTCTTCTTCTTCCCCCTCTTCCTTTTCCTTTTGGTGGTAGTCTGCCAGTCTTCATTGACAGATGTCCGTGTAGGGTCAGGATCCTGCGTGGTTGTCACATTCCTACTAGGTGGCGGTGCGCTCCGCTGCGTTTCAGTCGCCTGGGATGCTGCCTGGAGTGCTTCCCGAGAGGCCATAGAGGGGTTTTTGGGCCTTCTGCTAGTATTAGTTTTGGCAGCATTCCTAGCAGAATTTCCGGCAGCATTCCTGGCGTCTGCCGCTAACGGTGGACGGCTATTCTTTGCCGGTAGGAGCCGGTCCTCAATACCAGCAAACCGGGCGTCCATCATTTTCCCGATTTGGGAAACAGCAGCTCGCAATAAGTCATCTGACGAGGGGCTCTCCACGATCGAAGAGCGCACAGACTGCGGCTGCGTTAGTTCGAGCGGTTGCCTTCCTATGGACCGAACTTCTTCCTGTAGACTCTCCATTTGTTTACGGAGGGCTTCTACCTCTTTGCGCAACCGGTCGTTTTCCAGTTGCAGCCTCCGAGTTTCTTCCGTGGAACTTCTGCTAGCGAGCCCCTCTATTGCCATTCTGACACGCTCTGCTGCCTCTTTAGTCACAGTTCTAACCTAACCTAACCCATTTAATCGGGGTGCTCCGGCTTAATAAACCAGTTTGGCCTAGGACAAACTAGTTTGGCCTGAAATCGGGTTTGGCCGGTAACATATATACCCTTTCCGTTACACGTTGTATATACTTTGACCAATTCGAAGCAGTAACTGACCAGCAGTTTTAAGAGTAGTGGTGATGAAATAATTTCCACAAAGTAAAGCTTCCACTGAACCACCACAGTTTTCAAACCTCATTATTTTCTACAAACTATTCAATTCCAAGATTTTATATCTTACGCAAATAACAAACGTAGCTCCTTTTACAGACTATCTATATACAAAATATGAAATATAATGGACGATATATAAAATAGGCTATAAATATATATTATATATCACACATATACGAGAATATTCCGACCCATAAAGAAGTTCTCTAATGCATTATCCGAAACTATAAGTTATAGCAAGAGAGATAGGCGGTAGCGTCAGCAGAAAAGGATCAAATGGATGCACTTAATAAAAACATGTTATTATATTTTGTTATTGACATTAACATATTTTTTCGTTTAATGCTAGTCCTACTTATACTATAAATGTGATAGTTTGGATGTTTGGTACTCATCAGGGGTGCGGGTTGCTCGAAAGAGATACCGCGGCCCCTGGCACACAAGCAACTGAGGGAACACGGGTGGGTTTTAGTCAGTAAAAGTCTGACACGCCCTCCATTTCCCACCCAAAAAAAAAAATCACGTAACAACGGCTGAACAGATTTAGATGAAATTTGGCACACAGATAGATTATAACCTGGATTAACACATACAAATTTTATCCCGGTAATACGTTTCAATGGGATTCTAAAATTTTCGATCTCCACGCGGGCGAAGCCGCTGGCGAAAGTTAGTATTATAAATGTGAAAGTTTGTTTGTTACTCAATCACGCTAAAACCGCTGAAAGAATTTCGATGAAATTTGGTACACAGATAGATTATAAATCCTGGATTAACACAGGATACTTTTTATCACGGTAGTACTTTTTGACCTCCTCCTGGTTAAAGATAACTCACTCTCTCTCTCTTCTTCAACCCAATGTTGAACGTGGGTCTCTTCCTTTGCAAGCCACTTTAGGTAGATAGCTAGAATACTCTTTATTATGTTGACTATAACAATTACAGATAAATAACTAAGCCTCGTCTCTTCGAGAGAAAGTGGGCTGTTGTCAACCATGCAGGCCCAGTACGGGTTGGTACCCCAAGACTTCGAATTTTTGGTCCTTGGATATGCTGCTTTTCTTACTATGTTTTTCTTCAACGTTTTGAGAGCAGTGGTGATATTATATTTTACACAAAGGAAAACGCTTGTCTGGGTTTGAACCGTGTTCTGATACACGTCATTGGAAAAAGATCATGAATAATTATATTCACACACATACACGTGCATACAAATGCATACGTTTTAAAAGCCTTATTTCATGGTAAAAAAAAAAAATACTCGAATACGGGCTACTTAAGTATAACCTATTTTTTCCAGAATTTTAATTAAAAACTGGAGCCTTAAGAAAATATAAGATTTTACAAAATAAATTGGATTTGTAAAACAAAATCTTTCTTTCGCGAGCGAAGTCGAAAAGCTCTTGAATGAAAAAAAAAGCGGCATGAACAAAAAAAAAAACCGGGAGTTTATTCAGTTTTGCAATTTCACTGAAAACCCTCTGAAATAAATTCATAGAATATTTTATGTGTTTTCTGACCGTACGAGGCTTTCCATTTACACTTGGGGACAAATTAAAAGAACAACATTTCTTCATGTTTTTTCTGTCTAACCTACTGTTTTTTTATTTCAGTCTATTTATTTTCTGTCTTGAAAAAACTCAATAGCGAATTATAAAATGGCTCAGATTTGACACCGGTGATGGAGAGGTCGTAAGCCCAAAATATAGGTTCAATTTGCTTATATTCAAAGCGAAGAAGAGTTAAATTTAAAGATACATATGTGATATTAAACAATTACTAGCTAACCCAACAGACGTTGTCCTGTCTTTCGTTCTCATTCCTACTCTGTGCTGTTTAAGGGGTGATAGGTGACCAGTAGACGCCTGGCGGGAATAACTGATCGAGTGGTAACTGATCAATTATATCGACCGCCGATAGTAGAAAATTATTAAAGTACTAATATCACTATTAAAAAGTAGGCGTTGGTGGTAGAAGGGTGAAAATTTAGAGTTGTATGTATTTTTTAAATGCCAAATCATACTTTTTTTTAAATAAATTTGTTTGTCCAAAAAATCAAAATATTTTTTTTGGGGTGGACCACCCTTAGTATTTAAGGGTATGAAAAATAGATGTTGGCCGATTCTCAGACCTACCCGATAAGCACACGAAATTTTATCAAAATTGGTTCAGCCTTTCGGAGGAGTTTGGGAACGAACATTGTGACACGAGAATTTTATATATTAGATAACTCTTTTACATAACATAACTTTACGCCTGGTTTTCCCGAATTGTGGGCAGAGGTATAGTACATCCACATTTCGACAGTTATGGTTAAGTCCCATGTATAAGGGGTGAGAGCCTATTGCCAGCAAAGGGAACAAATCCAGATTCCAGACTGCTACTGAGAAATTCTAGATAGAAACACCCAATAACACTTTGCCCGACCTGGGAATCAAATCCAGACCCTCATACTTAACAGTAGCTCTTGCGACCACTAAACCACTGTCAACAGCTATTTTATTAGTGCAAACAGGCTTCCCTCTCGTAAGCCATTGTTAGTCACGTTTGGTGTGGTTTGTATGGTCGGTTAGGGCGTAGGGATAACTCGGGTGCTAGGTGAAACTTATAGGCTAGGTTGATAGTCAGTTGGGTCTTAGATAACTGACAGGTACTAGGCTCAATTGCTTCAAACATAGCCACACTGTACACAATTGGGAGGACAGCCGTACTAAGCTGTAGTCCAAGTGCGTACAACGACCATTATTAAATAAAACAAATACTCACTAATTTTCCATTCATTTACAGAATTTCTCCTATATCGTGCTTGCCCATCAAACTGTCAAAACATTTAACATCACATTCTTCAAAAACATTCACGATTACAATTTCAAAACCACGTTTTATTCGCCACACTGATTGTTAATCGCCATAATTATGATATTATCAGCATCTATTTCAGTTACAGTACGATTTTACTGTCAATCCTGAAGTATTAATAGAGAGATTGTAATTAAATAGCTACAATGATAAGCACCGAGCTTGTTGTCAATCAAAATTAACACGCGCACGCATATGAAAGTTTGCTGCCAGTTCTTAGGTATACAAGACACGATATACCTGTATCTATTATCAGCGCTATCATTAAAAAAAAACGTCATACCAAACAGGGAAAACCCGATAAAAAGATCCATCTAATTTTTACGTAAAAATGCTATCGTGATAACACATTTAATTGAATTGCATACATTTTTTATCGGAAAATTTGTAGTAAAAACTTCAAGAACTGTATGTGGTAAACGATTTACACACCGATTCCGGAGATTTCTCGTTATCACCGAATCTGTGATGGTAATTGGTGATAGCAAGAATTTTACTGTATACAGAAAAACTGTTATCACATTTGAAACACGCATACTATCCATAGTGGGCGATTTCACGCCATCTATTTATCATTGAAGAATAGTTATACAAAAACGATAAGCGTTACAAATAAATGGACAGGTGGCAGCTATCGTCAGTATTATTGTCAACTTGTATGATTTATTTCAAGATTACGAAAAGTGTCTAATAAATAAATATGTGATAAATTCGTAAAAAAATGGTCAGGTCTTCTGTTTCTTATTTTATTATTATAATCATGATAGTTTCAATCAATAAGTTTCTGCCAGGGGTGCGGGTTGTTCGAAAGAAATACCGCGGCCCCTGGCACACAGGCAACTGAGGGAACACGGGTGGGTTTTAGTCAGTAAAAGTCTGACACGCCCTCCTGCTCCACCCAGAGCGGGAGAAGTTATTTGATGATTTCCCACCCAAAAAAAAAACATGAAATTTAGTATGTTTAGATGTTAGTTACTCAGTCACGCATAAACGGCTCAACAGATTTGAATGACATTTGGCACACCGATAGTTTATAAACTGGATTAACATAAAATATATTTTTATACCTGTAGTGCGTTCCCATGGAACATCCACGCGGGCGAAACCGCCGGACAAACATATGTTATTGATAATTGTGGTGATTTCAATGACCACAATGTATAGTCTAACACTGATGTTTATATCCTTGTGGCTAAGTAATATTAGCTGCACGGGTCGATCGATCAGGTTAAGCTATGCTTGCCGCGGTTAGTCCATGGATGGGTGACCATATTTAAATACCAAGACCCCTCCGTGCCTCAGAAAGCACGTTAAGCTGTTGGTCCCGGCTGTCATTTGTGGATCTTTGACAGTCGTTACGGTTCGTCAGAAGCCTGAAAGTCTGACAACCAGTTATACCAAGGGGTATCGTATTACCCAGTAACAGTCGGGTTGTGGAGGTCAGATAGGCAGTCGCCCCATGTAAAATACTGGTATTCAGCTACATCTAGTTAGACTGGAAGCTAACCCCAACATACTTGGGAAAAGTCTGGGCAGATGATGATGATGACTGATGATCCTGTCTTAAACACGAATATTCAAATTAACGGGTTCTTCAACTTCAAACTTCAGACTCCATATAAGTCGTTTAATGTATTTTTACACGCTTTATATTAGCTTCACTTGTATGTTTGTTTGTTTGTTTGTATGTAACCGACTCCTTAGAGCGCGAATTTGACCCACTTTAAACGGTCAGATTTCATTGAAAATTTGTAAACTTATCGAGGACCGATGAAAATTTAATAATTTAAAAAAAAATTGAGAAAAATGGGAAAAAAACACGTTTTTGTAGTTAGCAGAACTAAAAAATAGAAAATAAATAATAGTTTAAAAACTTTAAATAAAGTTTTTTAAACTATTATTTATTTTTATTATTAACTAAAAAATTATTATTATTAACTAAAAAATTGAAAATAAATAATAGTTTAAAAACTTTAAATAAAGTTTTTGAAACTATTATTTATTTTCTATTTTTTAGTTCTGCTAACTACAAAAACGTGTTTTTTTTCCCATTTTTCTCAATTTTTTTTTAGCAGAACTAAAAAATAGAAAATAAATAATAGTTTCAAAACTTTAAATAAAGTTTTTTAAACTATTATTTATTATTTTATTCCTTCCCATTTTTATATACCTACTTGGACATATTTTTTTTCTCTTTTGAGATTCTAACTGCACGGCAGCACTGCAAGGGAAAGCTCTCTTCTCATACAGAGAAGGCATGATCAGTGGTCACCACGATTGCTTAAAATGGGTTGACGATGTCAGACTCATTAAACAATGATCCTTCAAAATAAATAAGTTTCTTAACATTATTTCTGTGCCCACTTAATCTGCATGGAAGTGTATCTTCAAGCTTGCGCACTAGAAGGGCGTAAGTACGATATGAGTTCGGTTCGCTGTGCCATATACATGCAAGTCCGTGTGTGGGTAGACACAGATATAGGCTAGTACTTTATGGATCTTGCTAGATGTGCTTTGCGCGTCGGAGGTTTGAAGATTTTGTAACAGATACAACTCCGTTTGTTAATTGATTTCGTTTTTTTTACACGCTTTATATTAATAAAGCTTGACATTAACGGCCTTATTCAGAAAAAGTTATCGAACATCTAAACAGTTGCTAATGTCTGGTTTCTCTTTGAAAACTAGACATTAGCAACTGTTTAGATGTTCGATAACTTTTTCTGAATAAGGCCGTAAGTGATTATAAAAATACCTCAAAAAGCCCCCACGCTTTTTAATTGAATTAAATTATTTTCTCCTTTTTTAGTTTGGCTTTTAAAGCGTGTTTTTTAGTTTTTTAAACTATTATTTTTTCTATTAGAAACATCATTCACTTATTATATTCAAGAAAATGCTCACTAGCTTCAGGTCGATCGTAGTACTTAATTACTTGAATTAATTGTTAATTGGATTGACAAACTACGTCTATTTGCAGTGTAATAGTCATTTCATACCACTGTCAAAGAATCAAGAACGACATTTGGCTATTTGAATACTCGGGCAATCTAAGTTAGTAGTTTTTTATTATTAAAAGCCTGTGATGTGCTTCCATTTCTCTCTGTTTTAAGCTGCAATTTGAGATTTTGGCGCACTGGTCGTCTCAGACGCGGCAGATCTATCCAGCCCAATTCCAATTTAGTGTGGCAGCTTTCCAGGTGACATCAGTTATCTTTATGAGTAGTGTAGTAGTTTTGGTAAACAATTATTTCTCAGACTTACTCGACGTTCACACGGATGTAAAAATATCGCGGCGGTATTTTATCGTACATTGGATTTAGAACTCTCGATGTTCAACCGAGCATTGAGAATCCAATGGAGTGCATCTTAGTGCATGAAGAAGCCTCCTCGTATAGCGCAATTTGTTCCACCAGTAACTCGAATGAACCGAGCGCTCGGCGCATCCTGGACAGTCACACCCAATACCTTGATGACTGGCCAATTCTTCCCTTGTATCCGCTGGATGCAGCCTGGACTGGTTCAAGTAGCGGAGCTTGGGGAAGGCCTATGTCCAGCAGTGACGTCTTTCGGCTGAAATGATGATAATGATAGATATCTTCTGATAAAGCGTACATACAATATTTAAGTGCTCCATTATTCAGGCCACATCTAGTTTTAGTACTTATTTCTAACATCAATGTTAGTGCTTCGTACGTAAAGGTGCTTACACACACATACAACACATCACCTATTTGGTCTAGGAATAACTACTAGCGAGAAATGTGGAGATGCCTTTACAAAATTGATAATAATATTTTCAGTATACTTATTTTTTTTCTTGTAAATTATATTTGCATTGTACACCTTCTTGGAGGTAATTATTTCTAACTGGTATTCTGAATGGGGTTGGTTTAGGTTCCATTAAGAACTGGTAATTCAAATTCAAATTCAAAATCATTTATTTTAATCCATTATAGATCATATTTGAATAAGATTAGCAATAAAATTTAAATTAAAAATTATAATTATAATAAATATAAGTAAAAATAATTAATTCAACAGTATAAATAAAATCAAAATTTATAAAATTAAACTAAAATCAGAAAATTAAATTGGCTAATAATACGCCTGTCTTTGAGTCATTTGTTTGTTTGTCATTACATTAATCATATAACGATGGTTAATGTACTGACAATCAAACGGATGGTGTTGGAGGTGGTCCGGAGATGAACACCGCTTTCGCATCGTCGTCGCCGCGTCGTGTAGAAACAGTTAATACGGGCGTCGGCGAAAATCCCTAACGCGCTACAGTGCCAACAACACTTTTTTTTGCTTCTGGCTGTCTGTTCCGGCTAATCTCCGAAACGGCTGGACCGATTTTGACGGAGCTTTCACTGGAATATAGCTGATATTATAAGGAGTAACATAAGCTTTTGTCCTGCTTTTTTGTGGCATATTTTCTGGCATCAACGCGGGCGAAGCCGCGGCCAGCCGCTTGTAGCAAAAAAAAACTTTAAAGAGTGCAAAAATGGTCCACTTCTCACAGTTTAGTTTACCTTTTTTTTGGGTGGGAAATCATCAAATAACTTCTCCCGCTCCAGGTGGAGCAGGAAGGCGTGTTAGACTTTTACTGACTAAAACCCACCTGTGTTACCTCAGTTCCCTGTGTGCCAGGAGCCGCGGTATCTCTTTCGAACAAACGGGACACCTGGCAGGCATCGGCCCTTGCGGACCCCACCAGTTGGTACTGACATCTCTTTTAAGGACGCATGGAACACAACGCGCCGTCGATACGGGCTTGGTCCTTACTGTTAAGTTTACCTCACTTACCGGTCTATTTAATTCGCCAGAAATTAAATGTAATGGTTTATTCTGTAAATAGGATATCGAAATCACTTTTACACGTCATAAGAAAAAATGAAGCTAGATTGAGTCGATATTTCCCAACTGACTACCCCTGATAAGAAGGCATCAATATATTTTAATTACTATGAAAATAATATAATTATAGGATTTTAGCACTAAATTACTTAATTATGATGTTTAGTGAGAATAATAGTCTATTGTTATGTCATTATCTGAAATTAAAACTGTTAATTAAAACTATTATTTAAATAATTGAATGATCTATGCACAGCGCCACTATTCGTAGCAGTTGTTTATGCATCGTAGCGTAGTGCTTGCTACGCCGTAGCAGTGCTACGAACGCTTGGTCTACGCGTGTGATTTCTATTAGTTTTTTTTAGTAATCATTGGTTCCTTTCTTGTTTAGGGTGTTTCATGAATACTCCAAAATAATGTAAATAGACATACAATGGTTGTGATGGAAATTGAGACATGACATCTGAATTTGCATCGACATCTCTTCTCAGCGATCATTCAGGTAGCAAATGCTGGCGCCATCTAGTTTTAAAATATTGACATGTAAAAGTGTCTATTTAAATAAATAAATTAACTCGTCAATTTGTATATACCTATATTATTGGTTATTATAAAATTTAAGCAATTCTATACTTCATTTGAAATAAGATTAGACATTTAACTAAACCCTTTTTACAGTCCGATCAACCGATTTTGACTTCTATTGCGTTAGGGACATAACAAATGGCAGCTGCAGTAAACAGTTGGTATTGTAACTACTTTTTTGCTTCTAATGCCATCCTTATGCCTACGGTATAGAAGTCAGAATCGGATGAACTGACTGAAAAAAAGGTTTGTTTAAATGTCTAATCTTATTTCAAATAGAGTATAGTAAGTATCACTATCAACAGTTACAGAGTTAAATCATGGAACGTAAAGATAAACTCAAAACTATCCACTAAAAAAAAAAAAAATTAAACACTACTCCACTCCTTCTCTAACCCGAAACACATACAACAAAATTTCACACACTCATTCAAACACCACCTGTGTGTACTAGTCTTGAGAATAACATATTTTTGTAGCTTTTATATATTTTTTAGTGGGTGTATTTTATATTTTTCCTATATACGTACATATAGGTTGAGTACATATGCTTGTAGAAGTTTTTTTTTTTATTATTGCGTCGAGAAAATTGAGGCTGAGGGATTGTGGAGAAACTTACATTTGACTGTTTTGGGTGTCTTACATATCTGGGCTAAGTCCTAACCGGAGTAGTTTTCAGTAATCGTCGTCATCGTCATCCGCCCTGGGGCCTTAGTCTGCTATTTTTATAAATTCGTCATTCCAACACGATCCCATTGTCATTAATTTGTCATTTTGCTAAAAGTTCGCAATCTGCTAAATTCATAATGGTCGATCATTGGTCGGTCAATGGTCTCGTAATAGAATTGTGTCATAATGGCATTATTATAAAACTCGTTAGTAGAAATGTTTTTCGAAAAACTACTACTAAATTTGAACATTTATTCATGCCAGATTTCATTTATGTATATTTTTACATATTATTTATTAGTGTTATAAGCAATCTAAAGTAATAGGAAGTTCGTAAATTAAGTCAGTCATTCATTTGTCATGATCTACGAGATTACCAATAAATGCCATTTCTTTCAATGGAGTGTCAGTGGTTGACCATTGGAAAGTCATAATGACGCCATTTTATTAGTAGATTACCAAACTTGTCAAGATCAACAATTATGAAATCAATGATAGACCATTCTGACACTATTGTAATAGCAGACTTGAGGCCCTGGAGTGTAAATGAGGTGCTAAATTACATTATAATTATATATATTTTAGTGATATTTATTTTAGAAGTATTTTTGTATATTAGTATGTATGTATATTCACATATTATGTGTGTATATTTTTAAATTAGAGTTTAATTTGTAATTTTATGATTTCCCTTCTACTGTTATTACACGCGTTGTCTACATCTCTGTTATCTTCTCTCCTATCGCAGGTGTGCTGGAAGAGATTTCTGTAGAAATAAGCATTACCTATGTACGTATTTTTCTGTTCCTTTCTTCTTGTCAGTTTATATGTGTGTGCATAAATGGTTAAATAAATAAATAAACAATGAGGCACTTGATATCTTGTCCAGCGTGACCTGTTGTCTGCATGCTACAGGAGTTGATAGACCCTGCTGAAAGTGCCAAGCTCGTAGCCAAATTCTGGGCTGTCGAAGTCGATCATCATCAACATTTCAGCTGAAAGACGACCTTCCCCAAGCTCCGAAAGGTACACTTAGGGTCCTGGTTAAAATAATGAAAGTCGAAATGTGAAACTTTTATAAGTAAACCCTACATACATGGAATACAAACATACCTATTTAGAATGTATAGACGGCGTGGCCTAGATCTCGGATTTGTTTTAATAAAAGATACAGCCATGTCTAAAAAAGGATGAGTTTAAGAAAAAGCTTTTTAGTTTCACTAAAAGTAAATAGACCAATATACATCTCAACAGAATATTTCACTACTTTACAAAATTAAAATTTACTAAGGGCAGATTTTTCAATAGTCAGATAAGTTCAATGCTCCCTCTCACTGAGGGAAGACCTGTGTCCCAGCAGTGGGAACGTTAAATGTTGATTAAAAGATAAGTTTTATTCTTCAGAAAGAACAAATATGACAAATTAACATAATATTTACTATACGAAAGCTGTCAAACTGCAATATTTATTTCTCAGATATAAGTTATCTGACTATTGAAAAGTCCTTAGAAGTATATTTAACAGAACTATTTATTAGAAGCTTCAATGAATAAGATTTTTTTTAAATACATGAAATATAATTTAAAAAACCATACCTACAAGAAGTGTAAAAATTAAACCATATTTTATCTCTGTGAAACTTGCTGGCTACTAATAACTTTCAATAAAACCTCATTTCATGTGTGTTCTGTTTTTAAAAAGCATCATGGCGGACAAATGACCTCTCCTATTTCGTCACAGGAACCATAGCCTCAGTAGCGCAGTAGGCAGCGCGTAAGTCTCATAATCTTAAGGTCGTGAGTTCGATCCTCACCTGGGGCATAACCTTTTTGGGAAATATTACAAAACTCTTTCCTTTGATGTTGTTGTATGTTTTAGTGAAATCGTGTATTCATAGCCGATGATGATTACTACCGAAACAATTCTGGAAGAAATGATTTACTCGTATATTCAATATTTAATTAACTTTCTAAGTTATATTGTTCCCTATGTGTTACTGTTGAGCTAAAATCTTAACAAGTCACTGATATTTAAATCTGCTGTAAATTTCACGTTAGTTGACCAAATTAGTATCAACTAATAATCTACATTGACATGAGGTTGTACAATAGATTCAATTCTATCAAGGTTTTGGAAACATTAAGTCGAAAGTTACTGTAATCGATATACATAAGGTAGCATAGATCGCCTTTATACAAGATGTAACTTAAATAGCGCACAACCTCTTAAGGGGTCATTGTACTCATCATTATCAACAAGTTTTACTATGGGACCAAACCTGAAATCGTAAAAAAAAATCAGCTGTTCCATACACTTGTGTTCGCATAAATCGTCAAAATGTAGGGAACAGCTGATTTTTTTTTTACGATTTCAGGTTTGGTCCCATAGTAAAACTTGTTGATAATGATGAGTACAATGACCCCTTAAGAGGTTGTGCGCTATTTAAGTTACATCTTGTATATAATATGCAACAAGGTATGTCTCTAGTACTATCCCCTAAATAACTTTATTTGGAGGACCTATAAGCACTGTTATTAATTGTAACTGGATTGTGAAGGTCAGGTAGACAGTCGCTCCATGTAAAATGTTGGTATTCAGTTTTCAGATGCCCAGCAGTCGGATAAAAATAAACTAGTGTTGGTTACGTGTTTAATAATGTATTATGTACATACTAGGCGTCAAAACGGTGAAAGAAAACGTGAGGAAACCGGCATGTCCTAGAACCAAAATCCAAGAAATGTGAAATTCACCACTTGGGGCCACCCACGTGGTGGATTATGGCCTGCTCCCTCTTACAGAGAGGAGGGCTGTGTCTCATAGCAATGGGAACAATATAGGCTGAATATATATTATATACTGGGTGTTAGTAATTATGTAAATGATCAATTAAAAAGTCATGCATTGTAAACAATTGCACAACTCATGCTAATTAGAATTTTGACACTAATCTACACGCCAGTTGGAAATTACGTCACGAGATTATGTCGATATTACTTAAGTATAGATTATGTAAGTTAAGTAGTTTCCTTTAAGAAGTTTTTAATCCAAGATCAAATGAATAATCTAATAAGGGAGGAGTTTTAACAGCTGCAGTTATTAAAAGAAAAACTATAAACATAGAACATTACTTTTAGATATTCCTAGATATACTAAAAACATTATTTTATAAACGTAAAAATAAAACATAAATTTTAAATAACCAACATGAAAAATATCCCGTCTACTCGTCGCTTCAATAAAAAAAACATTAAAAAATAAAGAAAAACCATAAAAGCAGCCGTCTTGCGATGCGTTATCATTTTTATATGTTCTTCCCCCTCCCTCACCCCTCTCAACCCTTTGAACACCCACCCCCTAGATGCAAGCTCACACACACATGAAGCTTCCTATAAATGGGTTAAAGAAAAATGTGTCTACCTGAAAACGTACGATGCACAAGTTTTTTTATTCCTTTTACATTTTCTTTGCTATCCGCGATTCTCATATCGGCGATATAAAACTGAAAAATACATTTCTTATATACACCACAAAACCACCCTTAACTACTACATTATAAGGCCTAGAATCCCATCAGAGCGTCCGAGAAAACAGAGCACCCATACATGAGTAGTTTGCTCGCATACACACGGAACCGCGCCGTTTAGAAAAAAAATAAAATGCACACATATAAATTGCATGCAGTTCGAAAGGGATGCACTCAGAGTCATAAAATACTCACACAGATGTAAAACCTGTCGCACACATGCTCACCCCGCCTCAAGTTGATCACACACACATTCACATCCCTATGCAAACACACCCACACACGTCATAGACTGAAGAAAACCTTGCATGTGTTGGAAAATGCTTTTCCTTGCAGCAACCTCACGGGAAGAGTTCCATAGCGAATACCTCGCGGTAAAGACTGCTCGTTCTCTAAAATTTTAAATTTTTAACAAAAAACCTACAAAAATAATACAAAACTATGAAAATTGGAAACAATAACTGATACTCGAGAAGCTTTTTATTTTTAAACCTAAATCGATTGGCCAAGCGGGCCGTGTATTCAAAAGAATTCTTCACCCGTTTCGCGGTGTAAAAAACGCGTTCGAAATTCGAAAAATGTGACAAAAAAGGCGCGCGACAAAAAAAAACTGTTTAGTCGTTCGCGCCAAGCGTTTAGTGTCGTGTTTCGGTAATAGTAAATTACTTCTTAATTGAAAGTTTGATTGCACTTTTTAACTTAGTTAATCGGCAAAGACACGTGCATTAGTGATGTAAATGTGTTCGTTAATGAGCGTGTGTATGTGTGCGTTAGGACTGTCTGTGTGTAAGATAGAGTTTGCGTGTAGCAAAATATTTCGCGGTATTTTTGTGTCATTATAAATTTTCGTTTGATGTTTCGAGTCGATAATTATGACGTTGAAGATTATTTTTATGAGTGCGTTTCGTGTAATGATACTAAATGGCTATGACGTAATTATATACCGTGTTTTGTGGACAAAGAACAATTATCGATTATAATTTTACATATTTGTGTTGCATAATTTTGAAGTACTTATTTTTTTATTTACTTAAATAAAACTGCTGGGTAAATTATGTTGATTTAAGAGTTTGATATTTTATTATTTTCATTTTTATATTTTTGGATTTTATTGTATTAATCATAAACTGGAGTGAAATACCCACATTTAGCATGTTTGATATTTTATTTATTTTTTACTTCAGTAAATCCTTGCATATATCAAGCTTTCTGCATTCCAAGGTCACTAATCCTGTTACACGTTTACATAACGTCCAAACTGACACAATTTTCCATGCAATTTTGTTCATTAGTGCTTTAAAATTAAAGACCAAATTCGTATGCACAAAGAAAACTTAACGGATACATTCTAATAAGAAAGAAATTGTACATTTGTTAGTGCTTCAAGGTTAAGTACATTGTTTTATAATGGAATGTAAGAAAATATATTTTCTAGTAAGATTTCTCGTTAATATTTCTAGTTGATTATCCAGCTATAGAGATTTCCAGATCGATTTAGATAGCAAGCTTTGCATCACTTTTTCGAATTAGATAAATACAAATGCTTTTACTAATAGTTAAATAAGAAAAAAAATGTACCGAAAGTAATAAAATATAAGTTTACCTTAAAATTAGGTCAAGATGCAGTGGTTGATTTATTTATGATAAAAAATCAACAAAGATAAGATAAGATACTTTTATTTGTCTAAAACATGAGTACCTATACAAAACACACATTAAATGCAAAACGTTACATTCAATTAATTAATTCATGTTTTGCCTCAACGGCGTACAAATATAAATAGACAAAATCAAATAATTATAAATTGGACCATTATTCATCAATCAACTTAAATTGTAAATTAGAACATAAAAAATTAAATAAATCACATAAACAATTCATTATAGAAAATGTAATAATAAAATAGCAAATTAATGTCAAACTAATTAACAGGAATAAAATCTAGATACATATTTCACACAAGTCAAAATAATTTTTCATTCAGAAATTCGTCTGTGCTGTATTATATATGCTTTCTCTAACAGAAGGCTACACACACACACACACTACACATACTTGCTCCCATTGTTCTACACATTGATTTATAACCAAGTTACCTGTGTTATTTAAATTATGTAACTTTAAATTTCCATTCTACACATATTACCTAATTAATATTGTCAATAATAGCAACTATAAAATCTCTACGAAAATAAACATAATTTGCCATGATGATGAAACCATTCCTTTGTCAAACATTACCAAAACTTATGAAATATCGTGCTTTTAAAATCACCCAGACAGAATTCTCACGCTACCTCTTTTCAAAGACTAGCAGACACGTCAGACCATACATTTTACATCTCAATACGCTATTGTTTTTCTATATTATTTTAGTAGGTATCCATGATATACGTCTGTGCTCACCCCGTGTTGTATTGTATCTACATAATATTATAAACAGTATAAAACAAAGTCGTTTTTCGCGTCTATCTGTATGTGTGCGTAGTTCTTCTAAACTACAAAATGTATTTTGATGTGGCTTTCAGTATCTTGTAGAGAAATTATTCTGGAAGGTTTAAATGTTTAAATACATTAATATTTTTAAAAAATCCAGTATGTATTTGAATATTTTGTCACCGCCTTCCGAAATTAAAGTTATTTTTCACTTTGTAGTGTTTTTTCCGGGAGCCGGTTGTTTTTTGTAAAACGTTTTTATTTTTCACTTTTTAGTCATAGTACCTACCACACACTAATTCGAAATTTCATCATCCTTGGGGTCAAAACAATGCATATTTATGCGATAGCAGCAATCGGTTGATTTGCTGTATTTTGAAGAGTTCCGCTGTCTGTCTCCAAAACGCATCATCAGATCAATATGAAATTTAAATGGAACCATTTCTAAATAAAACCCTTTCGAACAAAAAAGAAATTTGTAAATCCGTCTATATATGATGGAGTTATGCCCGAACATATATAAATATATATATATAAACATGTCGAATAGATAACCTCCTTCTTTTTGAAGTCGGTTAAAAACTAACATAATGTTGAAGAAATGTCGATGTTTGGTCAAGACGTGAAAAACCGGGCGAAGTATGGGCGGGTCGCTAGTAGCAGCTATATAAGTGTGTTATATAGCTCCTATAGGTGTGTTTATGGCATCTATAAAGTTCTTTGTTCACCTATACGGCTTCCGTCTGCAAGTTTTATCAAGACTTCAGTCTCAGAACTTGCTTATGAGAATATTGATCTGTAGGATTCTTGTAAGTTCTATTTTTCGTAGATTTTTTTTAGGAAATCTTATAGGGCATTCTGGTTTCTATTTCTTGTCTTTTTTGAGAACATTTCTGCTGATATTTCAGGCTGACAGGCAGAAGTCAGCTACAGCAATAAGATAGAATTTAAAAATCTTTGAAAAGGCATTAATATTTATCTAGGCAGTATCCGGGAATATAATATTCCCGTAGAACTTTCCTTACAGTTTTAATATTATTTACAGTCATGTTTTTGACACATCTATGTTCTATGTTAAGGGTTTTGGTTTCCGCACTTAGTCCTTCAAGTGGACCATTGTGCGTGAGCCATGGCGGCCTTCGGTAAACACATCTTTAGGAAGTTAAAGACAAATCGTTTATTTCAAATAGACACATAAAAGGCACTTTTGAACGTCAAAATTTACAAAAATAGAATTGTTTCTAGTCGCTTCTTCCAAAGCGTAGTTTTGTATGGAGAAGAATGTGCAAGAAACTCCACCGTTACTCTTTTAAAATGTTTTATAATCCTAATTATATTATAAACTAGCTTTTTGTCAGCGGCTTCGCCCGCGCGGAACTTTCATCCCCTATTTAACTCCCTTAGGGGTTGAATTTCGAAATATCCTTCCTTATTCTTTGTCTACATTATAAATGGAACCTCTGTGCAACATTTCAGCTTTCTAGGTCCAAGGGTTTGGGCTGGGCGTTGATTAGTCAGTCAGTCAAGACTTTTCTTTTTATTTATATAGATGTGCAAGTTTGTACGTTTAGATGTTTGAATATTTAGATGTTTGGAGGTTTGTTACTCAATCACGCTAAAACGGCTGAACGGATTTAGCTGAAATTTGTCAAACATATAGTTTATAACCTGGATTAACACATAGAATACTTGTTATCTCGGTAGTACGTTCCTGTGGGATAATTTTCGACCTCCAAGCGGGCGAAGCCGCAAGCAATAGCTAGTATTTAATATAAAGGTACATTAATCAAGTTTCTATCTAAAAGACTGGCTTATCAAGTCACTGTTATTAACAACATGATTAACTAACTTTTAACATTTTCTTGAATCTTCCCAAGGACCTAGCTAGTACAATTTTCGTTAACCTACAGCATCGTTACAGTCTACTTACCCGAAAAGGACCCACCCGTGATGATACTTTAAAACTTTCAAAGCACAAATCTCTGCTCGTAAGAAACTAGGTTTTTAGGTTGCATCCAACTGACCTGGGGCTGTTTCAGAATAACCACCGGGAGAGACTTTCTTTAAAATAGTTTTTACGTAACCACGTGCTGGAAGATCTCTTGACAGGAGTACCTACTTATAAACATTTTAATTGCTTGTATTTAGTAGAGGTTGGAGTTTTTTCGGTTTAATAATCACAGCCGCACGGGGCGTTCAAAGATCAAACTACGCTTGCTGCGGTGAATTCTAGAATCCATCCATAACTTATCATCAGAGATCGGATATTCGGATGCATATTTACTTAAAGATAATTTTTAGCTATGAAAGTATGGAAGCGGCTTTATAAATTATTTGTAATATTTATTAAAAACCCCGGGATTCTTGGATTGCATAACTTTTCAGATATGTATTAATTTAAAATTAATGTTTAACCCGATACAAATATGTGTATGTAGGTACTAGAGGAGGGGTGGTTTGTATTAGTTAAAAAAAAAAAAAACTACTTACCTAAATTAAAACTTTTTGATACAAAAGCGCATTCCATGTTAGCCAACATCTCAACTTTAGGTGAATATGCATCCGAATATCCGATTTCTGATTATCATACAGTGTCTCGGAAAGCACGTATAACCGTTTATCTCAGCTATCATTTAAAGATTAGACAGTCGTTACGTATACACCCAGTTATACTAGAAACCATACCCAGCATATTTGGGAAATCGGCAAGGAACATTCATTCGATTTTCATCCTGATCATCATTTCAGCCGAAAGACGTCCACTGCTGGATATAAGCCTCCCCCAAGCTCCGCCAGTTCGACCGATTCTGTGCTTCCCGCATCCAGCGGACTCCTGCGGCCCTCACAAGGTCATCGGTCCATTCGATTTTAGTTACTGGAAATTCTTGTAAATTATTTCCATTAAGTTTGAACCACTAAAATCCTAATAGGAAGGAGATAAGTTGTATATTTCTAACTAATGTCTAATAATTTGTACCGGGTTATTTCTACACGTTTTATATTAGTTTCACCTGTATGTTTGTTTGTTTGTAACCGACTCCTTTGGACTTCATTTTGACCCACTTCAAACGGTCAGATTTCATTTAAACTTTGTAGACTTATCGAGTACCGATGAAAATTCAATTATTAAAAAAAAAACGAGAAAAAAATAATAATTAAAAATCACGCTTTTGTAGTTAGCAGAGCTAAAAAATAGAAAATTAATAATAGTTTAAAAAACTAAAAAACACGCTTTAAAAACCAAACTATAAAAGTAGAAAATAATGTAATTCTATTAAAAAGCATGGCATGCTTGATATTAATTGATTATAAAGGTGTTTAATAGAATATATTTTTTCTACTTTTTTAGTTTGATTTTTAAAGCGTGTTTTTTAGTTTTTAAACGATTATTTACTTAGTGTACACCCACAAAAAAGTAAGTTACCATCTGCCTTAAATCAAACGAAAATCATCAGATTTAACTAAAACGGCCAATCAAATCGATCTGACCTCAATCTTCCCTCTATTAATATCAACCCTTAAATGCCAGTCTATATTCATACCAACCCTCAAACGTCTCAAATCAGACCACCTTCCCACAACCTTCCTGGCTACAAATATTTCAGCTTGCGTGACCTAAATCCTAAAATAAAAAGTCGTCGCGTATTGATCTTCCCACTTTTTCGGTGTTTATTAACTTACCATCTAACAAAAGCTAAGTAATATTAACCGCATGGGTCGAACGATGAGGTTAAGCTACGCTTGCCGCGGTTGGTCTGTGGATGGGTGACCATATTTACATAACAAGATCCCACCGTGCCTCGGAAAGCATGTTAAGCCGTTGGTCCCGGCTGTCATTAGTTGATCGTTCACAGTCGTTACGGGTCGTCAGAAGCCCGAAAGTCTAACAACCAGTCTTACCAAGGGGTATTTCGTATTACCCAGTAACTGAGTTGTGGAGGTCAGATAGGCAGTCGCTCCATGTAAAATACTGATATTTAGCTGCATCCGGTTAGCCTGAAAGCCGACCCCACATAGCTGAGAAGAGGCTAAGTAGATGATATGACTTACCATCTGCTTTAAATCTAAAAAAATCATAACATTTTACTAAAACGCAACAATACGCAATAAACAATTTTTAATTTAATTTAAAAACGGCTAGTCACATCCACATGTCCTCAATCTTCCCTCCATTTATATCTACCCTTAAATCCCAGGGTCTATTCGAGTCAACCCTCAAATGTCTAGAATCAGACCAGTTCCCAAAATTCCCTTCCAAAAATATTTCAGTTTCCATGACCTAAATCTTAAAATAAAAAGTCGCGGCGTATTGATTTACCCACATTTTGAATGTTTATTTTCAGTCTGTCTTTTGACATTTAGGTTTGGTTCTATGTTTAAATGTGTTGGTAGGTTCTGGGCAGTGATTTTTTTACTTTTGTATTCAGTCTATTTTGTTCTGGATTGTAAAAAGTTTTCATAAATGGCTGTATCCTTCTTTCTTGAAGACTGGGGTTATACAGTCGTCATTATTTTGATTATTTACAACGACGACTAAGTTTGAGAGTACAGCAACGGTTGGTTTTTATTTCCTTTGTTTTTAAGAAAATTCTTCCATAAACTTTCTAAAAAGAAACGCTTTAGTAACTTCAAGTATAACCAATAAAATAAAACGTTAATTAATGATAATGAAATAGTGTAAATCGAAAAATAATTTCAAAACAAATATGATTTAAATATCGTTTATGCATTCTACGAATTAAACCAACAACCGTAACAAGATTACACCGTCTGTAATAAATAACGAATAATTAACATATGATTAATTTACGAGCAGTAAATAATATTCTAATTGCGATCAAAATAAAACGATTTGAGACGGGTGAAGAAAATACAAACCAAAGAAATATAAATAATAATATCCAGTTTTGATCCAGGCACCTCCTACCCAACGATAGTTCCTATAAATACCTACATAATTACGAAGATATATTTATTATTATTTCTAAAAGTATATTATAAACACTAGTGTTGAATAGTGATATATTTATAAGTAATATAGTGCCAATAATGTCAGTGACGTTAACAAGTACGAATCTCTTTATGAAAAACCCTATGAATCTACAAATGAAGAGAGAATTTGAAGATTTTAACACTGATGATAACAAAATGGATCCTATTGATAGCAATAACTCTAGTGATGGTAACTCAGAGACGAGTGATCTAGAGAATAATGGCCCAAATGAAGATACAACTGCTGCACTGGACTACACAGAAAACGCTTTATCTATGCATCCTGTAGCAGACTTTATCAAGAAAGAATTTCTTCCGGAGTTTGACTTCAGTAATCCTTTTAGAAATCAGAATTTGGGCTTTAAAGATGGGTTTCAAAATACCCCATTTTTGCTTCCGACCCAGCTGTACAAGAGTTTTTTGGCTAATCTTGGAAAGAGGAGAAGGAATGTCGCAGAGTGTTACTCTCTATATCCGAGGAATATGCTGTTTTCGAATGGATTCGGTCTGGAGACTTCAGATGATGAAAATAATGGTGATAGAGTTACTGATTCGCCGGATGAGGTAAATGGGAATGTGTGTGGTGATAGAATTGGTGCGAGCTTGCAAGCTTACTCTCTTGTTAGAAAACAAGAGATGTCTAACAAGAGAGTTATCCTATTGGAACCACTATAATAATATTTTTTTAGTGGTTCCAGTATGACATTACTGTGTTTTCAATTGTTTTTATTTTGACTTTGGCTTCGAATATCTTCTATTACAGAATATTCAGTAATGATTGAAATTTATATAAGTTTTTCTAACTAAAGAGCTTATTCGGCAAAACATGCATTCGTGTCATTGATATTGTGGCATCGAAAATAGCCTAACTCCAAATAAAATTTCACATTGACCCCACTGTTCCGATTCATACAAGGGCTATACAGATTGTTGAAGCAATCATATTATTGCCCATGTTTAGACTTACGAATCGATCTTAGGATGACCTAGACCATTCATATACTGAGTCATACGAAGGTTTCAAAACTTTCATGAAAATTAAACTGTGTCAACAGGTGACTAAACCGTTTGGTATTGTTTCAGAAGGCGGGTGCATCGTCAGCGTTCGTGTGGAGTGGCGGGGGGGTGACAGGCAGTGGGGGGCAGGACCAGGCAGCCGCGCAGCCCGCCGCCGTGCCGACAGGTTTGTGCTAAACTTTTTCTTGATTTGACGAATTTTAACTTCTTCGAAAACGATTGTAAACTCTCGAAGATTTCACGGGTGCTTGTCACTAAAAAATATTGTAGGTTCTTTTTTTTTTTAAAGACTAAAAACGAAGTCTACGGACGTAAAAATATCATGGCGATTTTTTTGCGCACTGGATTTTAACACGCTGTTTGGCGCAAAGAGTTGAAAGTCGAACAGAATATTTTTCACGTCCATGCGGACGTGGGCTATATATGTGATTGCCCGATGTGGTGCATTCATATATGATTACCTATATTTGGTTTTTAGTTTTGTTAAGTCAAAGTCAAAGCATTTATTTCAAATAGGCACTTAAAATGCACTTTTGAACGTCAACATTTACATTAAAATAGAATTGATTCTAGTCGCCCCTTCCAAAATGTAGTTTCGTATGGAGAAGAATGGGCAAGAAACTCCACCGTTACTCTTTTAAAATGTTTCAAGTACAATTAGTTATCAATTGTTTTATATAACTAATCTAGCCTTGCGTACAACTGCCCCAACACAATACCACCCTTAGATTATCATCTATGTAAGTACTCCTAAGGAACGGGTGGACCTAGCAAGTTGAAATTACTGCTACCAGATACTGAAGTCTTTAGTCCCTATTACGTGTGTAAAAATCAAGGTGCTGAGTCAACACGATAAAAAGATATGGGCAAATTTAGATTTTCGCAAACGTGTAAGTACCATACATACATAGTTGACGCCAATTAAATTTGTATGAAACCCTCGGTGGGCGAGTCCGACTCGCACCTGTCCGGTTTTTGTCATTGCATTTGCGTCTTATCTAATGAGTACACGATGAATTTAAAAAAATACTGGTTCCTGTGATCTTCGTGCACATAATATGATGCATACACGCCGTCTGTTGAGACAGGTCAGCTCAAAGCTGCAATGGCTTTTCCTTCAAAAAGTCTTTCCAGATGTGGCCCAGTGGCCCGCGTAGTTAGAATAACATAAGACTCTAATATTACATAAGTTCTAATAATTTGTTTGGACTTTAACAGAGACCATGACTTCTGAGTTTGTTACGGCATTTCTTCTCGGGGATCAGTCAGCTAAGAAATGCCGGCGCCATCTTGTTTTAAAATATTGACGTATAAATGTGTCATAAAAGATCTACAAGTGAAATGTTTATTTATTTAAGTAGATTCTAATTACATAAATAAATATTTAATTTAATCATAGTTTTCATAATAAGTATTAAAACGATGTTTTTGATCTGGATCTTTTCCCAGTTCGTTATCTTTAAAAGTGTGGTAACTGTCTGCTTTGTTCCAGGCACGACCGGCGGCGGCGGGGCCCAGGGTCTGGTGCACTGGATGTCAGTCATGGCGGAGCACATGGGAGGGGGGCACCATGACCCCTCCCATTATGCACTGCCGCCCTGGAACAATGGTGGTGTTGATGTGAGTGCTAGATTTTAGTTTTTTATTACTGTACAGTAGTTGGTTTTAGATGTTAAGTCATTTTTAGAAGGTGAATTGAGAGTTCTTTCAAGAAAATAATGTAAGATTGTGTTAGTGAACGTGTATGTAATTATGTACTGTACGAAAACCATGGGGAAATCCCCATAGTCTTCGTAGGAGGTACTCTTTTTAGGAGAAGTCATAACTTATATGAAACGGGTTACTATGTAATGTAAAAGTTTTTTAATAACTTTTTGATCTACACTCAAAGCTTACAAGAGAGAGAGAGACATTTTTATTACCGACTTCAAAAAGAAGGAGGTTGTCAATACGACATGTTTATATATTTTTTTTGTGTATGTTCGGGCATAACTCCGTCATATATAAACGGATTTGCAAAATTCTTTTTTTGTTCGAAAGGAGTTTATTCCGAAATGGTCCCATTTAAATTTCATATAGATCTGATGATACGTTTCGGAGACAGACAACGGAACTCTTCAAAAAATGACAGCAAACAAACGCGATTGCTGCTATCGCATAAATATGCATTGTTTTGACCCCAGGATGATGAAATTTCGAATTGTGTGGTTCGAGTTATAGTACCTACTACTATAACTAAAAAACAAAAATAATAAACTGTTTAAAAAAAAAACAACCGACTTTTTTTTAAAAAAAAAAAACGTTTTTTTTTTCTAAATATTTACATCGACAGGCTTCTAATATAGACCAAGACAAGCTTTTCTTATAGGGTTATATAGAATGTCTAACTGGTAAATTAATTAAAGCATAGCAACTGCAACAACACTGAGCTGCATGATTACTGACAAATGCGTGCACTGACTGGACAGGTCCACTCAATTTGTGTGGTGCTTTTATCATTTCAGACATCGATATACATAGTCTTCCCATGATCTGACCAAGATTATCTCAGGTACTTTAAAATAAACTGTGGCCCCTGGGTTTGTTTCGGCCTTTGTTCTCAAAGTCATCAGATAGGTAACGCCAACCTCATCTAGTTTTTAAAATTTTATGGGCCTGTAAAATTGTCTTTACACATCTACTTATAGAAATAGAATATTTTTTCATTACCATTCGATTTAAACTGCGTTATTCATAAATGAAGGAACTGCGTTGTTATGCACTAGTGAAGCCGGTGCATAAGCATATTATAATTTAGCTAAACGGTACTTAGCAGTAGATTAGCATTCAGGACATCAACCACTGCATTGATTTTTACTCGCTTTATATTAGCTTCACTTGTATGTTTGTTTGTTTGTATGTTTCAAAATCAAAAGTCATTTATTCAAACTAGGCTGAGAGTCAGCTCTTTTTGAACGTCAAAATAAAATTACATAAGACAGTCCCCCCAAAAACGCCCGCCCTTCACCACTTCCTAGTGCTTTAGCTGGGAAGAAGAAGTAGCGGAACAAACTCCCCAGCAGCACAGCTGTCTGTTAAGTTAGAAGAACTTGTTTCTATACAATAATAAATAATAATAGTTTGTATGTAACCGACTCCTTTGAGCGCGATTTTGACCCACTTTAAACGGTCAGATTTCATTGAAACTTTGTAAACTTGTCGAGGACCGCTGACAATTCAATAATTTAAAAAAAAATTGAGAAAAAAAAAACACGTTTTTGTAGTTAGCAGAACTAAAAAATAGAAAATAAAAAATAGTTTAAAAAACACGCTTTAAAAAACCAACTAAAAAAGGAGAAAATAATTTAATTCAATTAAAAAGCGTGGGGTGCTTTTTGAGGTATTTTATAATCAATTAATGTCAAGCACCCACGCTTTTTAATTGAATTAAATTATTTTCTCCTTTTTTAGTTTGTTTTTTAAAGCGTGTTTTTTAGTTTTTTAAACTATTTTTTTTTCTTTAGGTCGAATGACTTCAATCGGTTCATTCAATATTGACATGTTGTTGTAAGCTTTTGATTTCTTCATCCAAGTAATCAATTCCTAAGTCTAGGTTTGTACCCGGTTGATGGAAATGGGCTCGCCCCTAGGACTTAAACATAACTAAATGTGGGTGTACTATATAAAGGTACACCTCTGCTTTACTCATTGGGGATTACAGGTGTAATGTTATATGTATGTAATTAGCTGACTACATCGTGGGGTTAGGGATTAGGGATCAGATTCAAGACCCCAAGATCTGACAGTGTTTTTGACAAGTTTTTACACGCTTTATATTAGCTTCACTTGTAAATAACTATGTATGTAAGAAAAACTTGGAATCTTATTTTGACCCACTTCCCGGTCTTCGATTTGGATGAAATTTTGCACACGGTCTGAGTTCTGATGACAATACATGACTAGCTAAGAAACGTCATTACCTACAAATCCAATATGGCGGCCTCCCCAAGATGGCGGACTGGATGTTTGAAATCCACCCCCATGATATGGGTATCAAATCAAAGGGTTTGCTGTCAGGAATATTAAAAAAAAAATAAACATATTTAAAAAAGGAAAACAAAATCACGTTTTTGTAGTTAGCAGAAATAAAAAATAGAAAATAAAAAATAGTTTAAAAAACTAAAAAACACTTTTTAAAAACCAAAATAAATGTCAAGCACCCCACGCTTTTTAATTGAATTAAATTATTTTCTCCTTTTTTAGTTTGGGTTTTAAAGCGTGTTTTTTAGTTTTTAAACTATTTTTTTTTTCATATATTATTAGGATTTTTTCAGTGCAACTTACAGACTGAATTCTAGATTAAATTTTGTTCACTGTTAGTAGCTAAAGCCTCGCATTATATGGGGTTTAAAAATAACTGGCAAATTGTAGGGTTGGTGCAGGCTCAAATTCGAAGCATTTATTTCAATCAAACCTTTTACTGGTGTCAGTTAGTCAGTTAGAAAGTTGAAATTAGTTGCCCGTTCTTGTTTCAGAAATGCGTAGTCATATTTTAGGGTGTGGTATTGACGATTAAACTGAACAAATTTCTACAAGGGACCAGCAACGTAATAGTGAAAAAATAGACCTCAGATTTCTAAAATGTTTATAATTCCTATAGACCTCTGCCTACCTCTATGGGGAACGCAAGCATGATTTTATGTTATCCAAGTAACATCATTACTATCAATATCAATGCTTATCTGCAATTAATGGCTGTCTAAGCAACCGCGACTGACACCAGTCGTTATGCAAATACTCGAGCAGTTGCATTATAATCGCAGCAATTAGTAGCAGTCGCTCCGTTAATTGTTCTGACAGTTGTTTCTCGGATTGTTAGAGGTTTAACGTTAACGTGGAATTTAAATTATCTCGTCTTAAGTGGATTTACATATTTTACAGTTGTCCAATAAAAAAAATCTTATTGTTTTGTAATTGTATTATTGGAGTAGTTGTAGATCGTGGGTTTAGCCCTCAGGCTAGTTGGTGGGACGATCTTCTCAGGGTGACTGGTAGCAATTGCATGAGAGTTGCCGAGCATCAAGTTGAATGGCGTGAAATGGCGTGTGGATTGGAGAGGCCTATGTCCAGTAGTAGACTGCTGTAGGCTGATGATGAGGTCGTGGATTCGAACCTAAGCAGGCGTTGTGTTCCACGCGCGCCTCAAAGAGATGTCAGCACCAAATGGTGGGGTCCACAAGGGCCGATGCCTGCCAGGGGTGCGGGTTGTTCGAAAGAGATACCGCGGCCCCTGGCACACAGGCAACTGAAAGAACACGGGTGGGTTTTAGTCAGTAAAAGTCTGACACGCCCTCCCGCTCCACCCAGAGCGGGAAAGTTATTTGATGATTCCCCAACCAAAAAAAAAATACAGGCACTTCACTTTGGGTAATTAATTTTATCACCACTGCTCTCAAAACGGTGAAGAAAAGCATCGTGAGGAAACCGGCATGTCCTAGAACCAAACACACATTTTCAATTGGACAACCCGCACTGGGCCCACATGATAGATTACGGTCCACTCCCTCTCACTGAGCTGTCCCAGCAGTGGGAACAATACATATTTTATATTTTTATGAGAAAATTACCCTGCACAGTCTTTGCCTTTTTTATTCCCAAAAAACTGCTACCCACGATCCAAAGAAACATTACCAACACTTTTTCTCACGAAACTAAAAATTTGCATACCAACCCTACAAAAAACAGATCATTTGTTATTAAAAAAGGAAAGAAAAGGATTCGCGCATCGTATACTAAATAGACAAAACCTGTTTAGCGATTCAGGACGCATCATTAGCAAATATTAGAAAACCAAATTAATATAACAACCCTAAAATACATTTTTACTCTTAACACGATTGTAGAAGAATCAAAATGCATTTTTGTATACGCATAGAATTTGTCACCCTTTTTCTCAGAGTAATTTTTGAAGAAAAGTAGCCTGTGGCGCTAAGGTATGCAAATTTTTGACAACCCTATCTTTGTTGAAGTGTAGCACTGCCCTTAGTATTATTTAAATTAGGAACATTTTTTTTGAGCATTGAGATAGTTAATATTTTTGCAAATACGAGTATAGTTTTTAATACAGTGGATTAAAATTTATTTTTGACTAAACTAGTTATTTTTTTCGCTATATTCAATGAGTTTTGCGATATTAAATTCTGTTGAATAGTGTTATAGTATATTTTTGGGTGTTAGATGTCAAGTGATTGATACTCATTATGATAAGTATGACGGATTAGGTAAATATCATGATACTTAAAAGGATTTAAGTGATATTTTTGATTAATTATTTCCTATATATCTTGAGGTCGGATTGGGTTCACTTATTGTTCTCACACGTAATATTTTTGCATAAAGAGCTTGGGAATATTCTGGGAATATAGCTTTGAATTGAAGCCAGTGTCATTATAAATTAATATTTTATTGAAATTCCACACAGTCGTATTAGGCAGATTTAAATTATTTGAATACTTATAGTATTAATAAATCTGCGCGAGATATTTCCCAACTACATTGGGATCGGCTTCCAGACTAACTGGATACAGCTGAATAGGTACCAGTACTTTACACGGAGTGACTGCCTATCTGACTTTCACAACCCAGTTACTGGGTAATACGATAACCCTTGGTAAGACTGGTTGTCAGAATTTCTGGCTTTTGACTACCCGTAACGACTGTCAAAAATCTACAAATGACAGCCGGGACCAACGGCTTAGCGTAACTTTATTTAAAAAGTAGTTGCAAATGTATTATTTTTAAACACATTTATGTAAGCACAGTCTATATTACGGAGACAACAAAAAATCTAAGACATTCGACAACCACGAACCCGTACTTGACCTGCGTGGTGGAATATGGCCCACTCCCGTGACTCCTCTTTGCCCACTCCTAATGTGAGAGGAAGCGGGCTGTATTTCACCACGTGGGTCTAGTACTGGTTCGTAGATGTCACTACTCCAAATTTTTAGCTTTAAGCGTGGTTCCCTCACGATTTTCCTTCACTGTTTCAAGAGCAATGGTAATAAAATTACATGTAGAAAGTTAGTCAAAGACATTAAGCCACACCCACTGTGCACCTATTACTAAAACCCACACTCTTGCGCATCATACGTCAAACATCACTTTTATCAGATCGCGGCCTCACACTTTCCGATATTTTTTTATCGCCGTTAACTATCAAATCACGCGAATTTTCGCATGGTTACACGCGAACGACTTACAACGCATGCGTGAAGGTATCCTATATACTTAACAATTATTTTGTAGTTAAAATGATAATTATTGTACTTAACGTTGGTTGAACTTACACCTGTTTGTCGGTTAAAGTTAAAAGTGATGCATGTTTTGATAATCTTCACGCGGTTTTTGTTTATTGCGGTTGTTTTAATTATGTTAATTATGGTTTGAAATTTAATAAGGATGTTATTAGGAAAACTTACTTTGACTTTATACCTGTAGGGATTTAAAAAAAAACAACAAAATTCGAATTATAAACTTCAAAACGGTTTTATATTGTTTTTTTTTTTGGAAAAATAAACAGTTACCCATTACAATATTTAAAAAAAATTGAGCTACAGAGTAAATGAGTAAATGTGTAACCCACGACATTTTCCACATATTATAAAATTAATGCGATGCGCGCTTACATTTTTATATGTACAATGAGATTTCACAAAGTGTTAGTGATAAAATTAAACAGGCATGCAAATAAAAAGGAAAAATAATTAATTATAAAAATACAGTCTAAATTTTAAATATTAGGAAGCAAGATCCAAAATTGTTTCCCAAACAAGGCTCTTAAATTTACTACTTGGTATCTAAAGGAAATATGTCAATATTTTGAAAGTGATTGTTATATTAAACTGTGATGCGACGTAGGGGTGATCGTAAGTCTGCATTCATAGGACTAGATGATACGGCAAAAAGAGCTCGTGCGCGCACCCCATGGCTTATGGTTTTTCTTGGTACTACGTAGCTTTACTTATTAGTAATATCCAACGGAAGACGTAAAGTTAGAAGGCCTCCTACAAGGTGGACCGATGACCTTGTGAGGGCCGAAGGAGTCCGCTGGATGCGGGAAGCAAAGAACCGGTCGAAGTGGCGGAGCTTGGCGGAGGCCTATGTCCAGCAATGGACGTCTTTCGGCTGAAATGATGATGATGATGATGATGATGAATATCCATACAATCATATGCGCTATTACATACATCAAATAAAAACATTTTCTCCAAAATAATACGTTTTGCTTTGAGATTATGTAGTCATAAATTCGAAATAAGATGCATAAGTACGAAAACAACGGAAATGCATGGCTTTCAAATACTTACTCGAAACCTTTTCTATCGCGTCTGAGTATTTACTGTAGAAGGGATTCCATAGCGCAACAGTATACTCTAACTGGGACCTGATTAGCGATTTGTAGAGATATAAATATGTAGATGGACGGACGAATTCTGTGGCTGATCTCATCACAAAACCGTATATACGAAAAGCGTTATTTAAAATTTTATCAATATGAACGTCAAGGTGTAGTTTATAATCCAATAAAACTCCAAGATCGCGCACTAGTGTTTTTCTAGTTAAAATGTTATTATTCAAAGAATAAGAATGCTTGATAACATTTTCATTTTTTGACGCTGAGTTATAGTTTACTAATCGAGCAGTATGCAGAAAACCTGTCTAGGTCATCCTGCAAGAGTAGACAATCTTACACGTTTTTAACAGGTCTAAAAAATGTAAGGTCGTCTACGTATAGTAATAATTTTGAATTTTGGAAACATTTATTGATGTCGTTAATAAATATGATGAATAAAAGAGGTCTTAAGATAGAGCCCTGAGGCACTCCAGAAGTGATCGCTTAGGATGATAGAAATGAAACCATTTATCACAACCCTCTGATTATTAGAAACATAAGAAGCGAACCAGCTCAGAAGATCACCACGTATACCATTGAATGCAATTTTATTCAAGAGATGTTGGTGGTCAACCTTGTCAAAGTTTTCTGGTAAACATGGACTCTCGTGTTCAAGTCGATACCATATATATGGTATCGACTCGAACACGAGAGTCCATGTTGTCGAACAAGTAGTCCACAAAAGATACCTGGGGGCCGATTCTACTAACAAATTTGTTAAAAAAACGCAATAGAACCGCAACCGAATCACCACTTTTAAGCGTTTTCGCATTCTACTAAAATGAACAACGGTCCAGCTGCGACACAGCTGCGGTTACGTTTTAGTTACGCCAACGATCGATTGAAACAATGTCAAAACCTATTCTACTAACAAAATCGAACATGAGCGTGACGTTTACTATAGGACAAAGTTAATGATAAAATTATGATCATTATGTCTTTTAATTATAGAAAATACTTTTAGTGCCACATATTCGTGTTTAGTAACATTTTTAGATTCAACTTTTTTCTTTGTGGTATTAATAAAACATATTATTTTGGCATGTTGGTAACGCGGGTTACCCGCTGTGTTCCCGCTACAGTTCAGTTGCAATTCGTTTTAAGTTTAGTTTCCATTTTGCTTATAAAATAGTAGAATGACTTTTTATGTAACTATCGAACGGCGATCGAAATCGAACTGTTGTGGAAACATAATTTAACGTGTAACGTTGCAAATTAGTAGAATCGGCCCCCTGGTTGGTTGTAGTTGACCTTCTTTTAACGAATTCGTGTTGTTGTTGAATGATGGTATTGTGTAGTACAGGGTATACTTTATGATGAACTATCTCTCGAAAACCTTTGACAAACCTGACAGTATTAATATAGGACAGTAATTCAAGACACCATCCTTAGATCCCGACTTGTAAATATGGGTTATATGTGCAAATTTCCATGCTTGAGGAAAGCAACCTTGAGAAATAGATTGGTTAAATATAATATGCAGGAGTATACACAGATTAACGACTGTCTCTAATGAAAGATACTGGTAGACCATCCGCTCCTGGCCTTTTAGAAGGCTCCTATGCCCTGAGCGTACGAAGTACTTCATCTATTGTAAACTGTATGTCATTTAAGAGAGTTCAGCTATCAGACCAGTCGACATACGTGGATGTAATATTAATAACATACTTTACCAAAACAATACCGATATTTAAAAATATAATCATACAATAACACTTTTTCCCTGACAAAATAAATATATCATCTATAAAACAATTTTTATACCAACATGATGGGCGCGCTGTTTTATAGCATTACAAAACAATTTCTTACTCTTTTACTTTGATTTTTTATTTAATAAGTTAAATCTCAATGTATGAGAGTAGATAAAGTGTATGGAACTGCACATAAGTAGGTATTAAAAAATTCGTGTGATTCTATCTATACTGTCGGGGTTGAACACTATTTATTGTCTCATTGTCAAACTGTTATTAATGTTAAAATATTGATGGATACACCTGACTAACGCGGTAGACAAAAGTGTACTAATCTAATAGAAAATAACAAGTAATAGTAATAATAAATTAGGTTAACGCGTCACGCCGATATTGCTAACGAAGGTGTTCGATGAAAACACGGAACATATACACACTCCTGTTTTTATACCACCCATTATACAACAGTTTCATAAACTACCATTAATAAATACAAAACTCTCCAAAATCCATTTCCGAAAGAATAAGATTTAAGATATTTTTTGCTAGACATAATTCCGTAAGATAAGACTTGATATTTACTTTGTAGATAGTAGGTAGTTAGGTAAATTTAAATCACGACTGGTTATAGAAAAAACGTAACTTGTCAGTTTGTCACCCCACTTGTTGGCAACATAACTAACAAAGATGACATACAAGAAGCAAAAAAAACAAAAAAAAACACTTTTAATTGTCACTCCCTAACAAAAGACTACACTATTTCACACCATTCAAAAACGAATAACAATTCCACATTGATACATCATAATAATATAGGTAACAATATCACAAAATAAAATGCCGACCCGAAGTCAATTTTTGAGTTACGAGAAAAAAATTTCCAATATATACATTGTGAGGATGCTAACGATCTTTTGATGACTGCAGTGAGCAATATAATGAAATATAAAGAAAAAAACAAAAACACAAAAAATAAGAAAAAGTTTGCAAGACTACTGTGCTGCCCAGAGGGGTAACAAACGTTTGTGCGAACAAAAAATATTGCCCTTGATAATATACGGCGCTAATGTTGAAAAACCGTGCTGGGAATTGATAAGTGTGGATTATGTTTTGGTTTTAATTATGAGATAGGATAAAATTGAGGTAGGTATCTGATATTTGGATTAGATTTTGATGAAATTTTTGGATAATTATTGCTATCAAATTATCCTTGGCCTGTGAATGAGCGACCATATTTACACACCCTTCTGTGTCGCAGAAAGCACGGTAAGCCGGTGCAGCGGTGTCCCGGCTGTCTTTCGTGGATCTTTGACAGTCGTTATGGGTCGTCAGAAGCATCCGCTTCGACTGAAAGCCGACTTCAACATACTTGGGCAATAGCTAGGCAGATGATGACTCTATAATATAAATCCGGTTATAAAAATTCAATGAACGTTACTGGTAAAAGATTCAACAAGGAAAATAGTTGGATAATTCTTGATAAGTAACCTACTTAGATTGCTTCTCGAACTACGGTTTCCTAACTTTTTAATAAATGCAGATCAGCTGCATAAATCGAAGGAAGCATTGGGTCTTGGAATCATATTCTTAGAAATCAGGAGAATTGTAATAAAGTTACATTGAAACATGTTACGGGACTACGTTCCCAGACCAAAACTTTAGATTAATTGTAAGTATAACACAAATGATGGCCAATAATAAGCATAACCAAAACAACAATTCATCTTCGTCAATCAAAACGTTGGCTCTAATCATTTAAAAATAAAAAAAATCACTATCAAATCTTTCTCACAGGAAGATTTAACTCCGAATCAGTCACCCGTCAAAATCAGATTAATATTTGACAAGGAACACTAACCAACCGTCAAAATCCGATGTCTTAATTACTAAATGTCAAAATCAATTATGCACAAAAATCTTTTATAATTTGAATAAGATGTATTCTCTAATCGTTTGTCAAAATCCCTTTGGGGTTATTCTGAATGAATACCGACAATTGGGAGGTTCACCCTTCTTTGTTTCCTTTGGTTAAAACGATTAATTGGAACTGTTGAAAATCGATTTTGAATGTCGATTGAAAGGGTTCGTTTTAATCGTTAATCGGTTCTATTTTTATAATGTTGTCTATTACAGTAGACTGTGAAACTGAAGGCAAAAAACGTTATCACAACATTGTGATAACAATTTATGCAGCTGATCTGCATTTATTAAAAAGTTAGCAAACCGTAGTTTGAGAAGCAATCTAAGAGCTTAGGTTAGTTATCAAGAATTAACCAACAATTTTCCGTATGACTACTTTCCATTTAACGACATGAGCACAGCGAGAGACGTCTCTCATGACGTGCTCATGTCGTTAAATGATGAAATTATGCTGGGAGGATACGCAGCATCTTCAGCATTGTTCCAAGCAATATCGGTCATAAATATTTTGCATGTGGTTAAAGCATGGATGGTAGAATGACACTCACGTTCATGGCTATTTCCTTGCAACATATCGTCAACACTTTTGGCAATTCATGTCTATAGGCCGTGCTAACATTTAGTTGGACGTCCAGCCCGTAATCCTACTTATGGGCTGCCAAAATTAATTCAGAAGATCGAATTACACATAAAAGTCTTATTACGAAACGTGATCTAAATTTAGTTCTATGTTTAGTAATCTAATTAAACTTGATTACTGTGCTACTTAATTTGTAATTTTTGTATTAAGAACTTTACCCAAATCGAAATAAAGTTGTAAATGCAAAATTGTCTCAGAGCTACAAAAATCACAACTTACGAGCAGCACTACAGTGGACTATGCTGTCAGTTTTGTAAAAAGAACTGCATTTCAATACGTATTGGGTTCTTAATTAAAGAACTGGCTTGGTGGTCTAAAGCAGCAGTGGTATTCTGTAAATATTTCACCGTGAAAACTTGAGTGAGCTGTCAATATTGTTAATCCGTACCATCAGATGGAATGACACCTCACTTAGAGCTAGCTCACTTCACCCAAGTTTTCACGGTAAGATTTTTACAGAATAGACCAATAAATCGTTTTTACAGAATAGACCCGCTGGGTCTGACAATAAATCGTGTTTTATAATAAGACAACCACAGTTTAATACTGTTGATATTTTTATCTATTTTACAGAATAGGTACAGAACCCAGTCAACCTTTAACACGCACATAATCTATTTCATATAAAACCAAGGAATGGATCCACCTTTTAAAAAAGGGTGAGTCCCAAAGATTTTATGCTTGATTTTGCACGAATTAATGCCCTTTTGTTGTTAAAATATTAATTATATTTTGTACCAGGTGTGTTGCTAGTAATTTTTGAATATCACGCCTCTGTGCGTAGAGGATCGCCAGAAGCGATTTGTAATGTTCTTCATTTGTTTAGGGAATGATAACGTGATTTGAATGAAGGTTGTGTGAGAAAAATATTGCAAGAGCTATTTAATATTCTTTGGAAATATTAGAACTGTTGATGCGAATAGGACATGATGTTAGGCTTTTAAAACATTTTTTGTTTTGAAGTTTTGCTCGCTTTGCTTGTGACCAATCAGGTACCTACCTAGCTAAATTCAAGATTTCTTACCATGACTGAATTTAAACAGGTCCAGTTGAAAACCAGCGTCAGGCACTAGTTGTCTGGCATTTATGCTGAACTGGGCCTTTTTAGCGCAGCCGTGAGGCACACTATAATGCTAGTTTCTGACTTCTCACCTTACACCTTTAATTGATTTTGATTTTACTCTTTCCTGCTGTTTAATGTATATTGTGTGCTTTATAGTCTGTGCTAAATAAATGTATTTTCTTTCTTTCTTTCTTTCAAATTAGATTTGTTTAGGGGAAAAAACATAACTGTATGTACCTATTTAGTTGTGTTCAGATTCAGATTTTTCAGATTCTGTAGCAGAAAATTTCAAACAAAAACTTTATAATTTGGCTTCCCGATTGTATATAATTGGTTTTGTGTATCGCAAACTAGTTCAAATGTTCTTAGCCGATTTAAAAGAACAAAGCTTCTACGACATTCCTTTTTTAAATTTTTATAACCAATAAAAAAAAAGTTAGATCAGTATTGCAATAGTTTCTTTCCTGTATCTCCAATCTTGAAAGTTACTGGTTCCATATAAACACTAAATTACATAAACTCCTGAAATACAGCAATGTAACCAGAATTCTGCTAGTATTTGTTCCGCTTCACTAACATAACTCACGTTTCTGCTGTAAACAGAATAAGGTCAGTTTGTAAGTAGCGTTACATGCGTGGTTGGAATATATTCATGAGAGGCGCAAGCGCAGGTGATCCCTGACGGACGGACGGACAGGCTGTAATCCCATTAAAATAAATTTATATGCATGTGAGCAGTAAATATTATTCTTCTATTCTTATATCGTAAAATGGGAATTAAAAACTTAAAAACGAGAAACTTTAAACTTCTATATATTAACATATTTTATAAAAACATACTTTATAAAAAATAGAATCACATTTTTCGTTAGCAAAATAATGTTATAAAACATTACTTTTTTTACTTCATCATTAAGGAGCCTACATATTTTTTTTTTTCTAATGGAACTCATATGTGGGGCGCGCTATTTTTATAGCATTACATAACAATAGCTTACTCTTATATCTTTGATATTTTATTAAGTAGGTTCAAATATTGGTGAGAAAGGGTTTTTTCTTTACATTTGACAAAAAAAAATCCTGGCTTGTAATATGTACCACTACGCATATCTGTGCGACAAAAACTGAGCGTTTTAGTGTCAGTTGATTGTATTCATGATTTTAATGATTATCAATATAATCGTTATAATGATTAAATAATATGGTGACCTGCAAATTGGAATTTTGCGGGCTATTTTAGCGCATCGTCCGTTAAGGCTGAAATGTTACTTAGTTTATTTATTTATTTAGGTTTGGTTACGTAAAGGCTGAAATGTTATTTAGTTTATTTATTTATTTAGGATTGGCTACATAAAGGCTGAAATGTTACTTAGTTTATTTATTTAGCATTGGCTACATAAAGGCTGAAATGTTACTTAGTTTATTTATTTAGGATTGGCTACATAAAGGCTGAAATGTTACTATGTTGATTTATTTATTTAGGATTGGCTACGTAATAACAGTCACACAGTTCAATCGATCAGGCTAAGCTACGCTTGCCGCGGTTGGTCCGTGGATTGGTGACCATCTTTACTTACGAAGACCCCTCCGAGCCTCGGAAAGCACGTTAAGCTGTTGGTCCGGCTCTTTCGTAGCTCATTGACAGTCGTTACGGGTCGGCAGAAGCCCGAAACTATAACAACCAGTCTTGGTATGTAAAGATGAATACTCATCCATGGACCAACCGCGGCAAGCGTAGCTCAATCTGATCGATCGACTATTCCTTAGTGTTACTCGTTATTACTTAGTGGCAGACCCTTCGAATTCAAAATGTATAGGTACCTACATATCTACAATTGAAATGTCAGAATCCATTCGACCCACACCCTTACCCATTTCGAACGAAGGGCTCATGGGTTTTACCACTCCAATGCGATTAACTGAATGAAGTCAAGCAATTTGTTAACTGTATTGACTGAGAACATGGTGGGTATTCATTCTGGTTGCTCACACTTAATTTGGAGCTTATTAGAAGGTGACTACCTACCTGGGCAATAGTATTTTCCAGTAGATTGCTTCAGTCCGTGGATGGGTGACCATATTTACATATCAAGACGCCTCCGTGCTTCGGAAAACATTAGGCCGTTGGTTACGACTGTCATTCGTGGATATGGATATTTTATACCAGAACACTTAGAAAGTATTGCGAAAAAAGTTTTTATGTATGAGAGACTGGCCAGTTATAATCTATTTTGATAATATGATTATTTGTAAATAAAAATAGGGACGTTCAAATTTCAAAATTTCCCTCTAAATTGTTTGCGAGCTAATTTTAATTAACGTGTCTCATTAAAAAATACATCTACGCCGGGAATAATTTAGCGCTAAGATTTTTTATGATTTCAAGTGTCGCCTGAAACCGGACAGATCGTACGATAGACTTCAAATGGCATTCATGAATGAAGGCCTTTCTAAGGCAACCATGTTTAGTTGGTATTACCAATTCAAGCGTGGTCGACTAACTTTCGGGGAAAAAGAAAGAAGTGGTCGTCCTGTGACGGCTGTTACGGAAGAAAACGTGCTAGCAGTTAAAAATTTAATCGATGACAATAGGCGAATTACTTATCAAGAGATTCAGCACATACTGCAGGTAAGATCGGGAAGCTTTCACGAAATTCTGAACTTGCATCTTCGCGTGAGGAGGATAGTTTCACGCTGGGTGCCGCACAACCTCACCGATGCTCAGAAGCAGGACCGGGTGGAATTGGTGCCGTGATATGATAAACAAAGAAGCAGGCTCGTCTCGGCGTGTTTACGACATCATTACCGGTGATGAGTCTTGGATTTATCAATACGATCTAGAAAGGAAGCGCCAGTCGACGGTTTGGGTGTTTCAAAACGAATCAACGCCTACCAAAGTGAAGCGATCTAGAAGCGGGTAGTAGATTTTGATCGCGAGCTTTTTCAATTTGACTGGCTACTTGGTGTCAATTCCTTTACGGAACTAAAGAAGCATCAACGTTGAATGGTATACTACCAAATGCTTAGCAGAAGTTTTCTCTGTTGTGAACAACAAGCGACCAAACACAGGGCTCCGCGGGCTACTGCTCCACCGCGACAGCGCGCCTTCGCGCGCTCAAAACTAGAGGCTTCCTGGACAGCACGCCAGTCAAACTCCTGAGTCACCCTCCTTACAGCCCTGACTTAGCACCGTGTGACTTCTTTTTATTCCCGAAAATAAAAAATCAGCTCAAAGGGATACAATTTTCGTCGCCGGAAGATACGCCGTCAGCGTTCGAGCAGGCTGTAAACGAGGTGTCTGCGGCGGACTGGAAAAAGTGTTTCGAAAACTGGTTCAGACACATGAAACTTTGTATAAAGGCTAGTGGAGAGTACTTTAAAAAGATTTAATAAAATAATATTACTTAGAGAACATTTTTTATTTTTTTCGATAAACTTTCTGAGTGTCCCACGTATGTTCGAAAAAAATATCTGCAACGCCATGAATGTTATGGAACTGTCAAAATTTAAGCGATTCCGACTGATAGTGTACCTATTACACAATTATGGCCCAACATTAATACAACTAACCCCTTTACTAAACGTATCATAGACACAACACTAACCTCCATAGTCACAATCAACACCACACTAGAGTGACCAGAGACAAAAGAGTACACAGTGAACTAAGTACGTACGCATGTAGAAAGGTGCCCACAATGGATGCTTATGCTTATTCTGATATATCTTCTTTCGTATTTGTTTGGTAGGTTGTTCTATCCGTCTCCTGGCCCTATGACCTTCGTATATATTTTCCATTACTCGCGATTTCACGCTTTATGCTTCCCGTTTCTAAGGAACCCATCCATTTTCTTCTGCCAGAACAGTTTGATATTATTACGTTAATAACATCTTCTTTGAAATTCAGAATTTTCCGTTTTTTAAAATGCCTCAGCTACATTTTTTTAACTACGGTTTTGACCACTTAGTTTCTAAAAATGTGATTTAACTCAGATGAAAGTCATGTCATCTATACCAGACCATGTAATCACCACCATGTGTATCAGGTATGTCCGCCTTTGTACAGAATTTTGTTTCACTTGTGCATTAAGTTTTAATAAATAAATAAATGGCCCAACATTAATACAACTAACCCCTTAACAAAACGTATCATAGACACAACACTAACCTTCATAATCACAATCCACACACACACTAGAGTGACCAGAAACAAAAGAACGCAGTGAACTAAGTACGCACGTAGAACGGTGGCCACAATTTTGACAGCGCGGAGACCGGTCTCGGAAGATTAATGGTCGTTCTACTCATCGCTGTAATGACGCCCCCGCCGCTTCGTCTAATGACATACAGTGTAGGGTGGCTAGGCTTTCGACGGGTTTTTCCTCTGTTGAAGTTAGGGATTGGGTTTTTTTAAGAATGGTAAATTTTGGTGATTATTTTTTTTGTTTTTAAATTTCATTTTTGTTTTTAGTAAACAGTTATTTTATTTACGGTAATTTTTTTATCATTTTATGTAATTCACTTTAGTAAAACAAGAGTGAATTAACGAAGCTTTGCATGTTATAATTTTTTTGATTATCTTCTTGCATCTATTTTTTTTTAAATGCTATCAAAGTTTAATTCATCTTATGCTTATTCAAAATATTCTGGCTTGTTTATTTTCTGCATAATACATAATGCATTCAAATAAAACCTCATTTTTTATTTTTAACCAAATAGCTACTTCTTATTTACTATAAGTTATGGAATACCCAACCAGAAACATCTTTAAAACACTCTTCTTTAAATGTCTAACTCAAAAACCGTTCCCTTAGACACAAAAGTCAAACCCGGACAGTCCCACACCCACACAACTCACAGACACCACTACAACATCCTTGGTTAATGTCTCAACCGTAGAAAAAAGCCTGGCATGTTTATCTTGGATGGGACGCAGCGTCGTTGCGAATTGCCCCTGCCCCGAAATTCGTTCCCTAATCGATTTTACTCCGGACGGGACTAATTCTGCGAATTAATCGTGGACACCCTTGTGTATGGCTAATTTCCTTGTTTATTGTTAATGATAATAGTTTTGTATTGTTTATTGTGTATTTTTTTTATTTGTTGCGTTAGTTTTCCTTGGTATTGGTAATTAAGATGTTGGTGGAATCGGAAGATTTGACAACTGACTTGATCAACTCAGAACTGTAAATAATTACTGTTGCTTTTCTGTTTTTGATAGCTAGAAATTAAGACGATTTCTAGACCTAGTAATTACAAGATCTAATTAGTTTGGAAGTCAAGATTTAGATAAAGTAACTGTACTCGAACATCTTTGTGCCAATAAAGATTTGAGAACCGGGTGCATTCAAATATTCAACATCATCAGTGGCTATAACTCAAATGTGTCTAGATATTCAGACAGTGAACCCGCTATCTTGCTTTCTGTTTAAGATTTTCACAGTCATGATCTAATATCATATAGTTCATGCTGATCTTCCTCATCAACATCTACAGCCTGGCTTCACACACTCCAGGGCATAAGTCTCTCTTTTCTTGTGCCAACCCCTATGTTTCTGTGTCAGCCTCAACTATACTCCATTTGAAATAAGATTATACATTTAACTAAAACTTTTTTACAGTCCGATCAACCAATTTTGACTTCTATTGCGTTGGTGACATGACAAATGGCAGCTGCAGTAAACAGTTGGTATTGTAACTACTTTTTTGCTTTTAATGCCATCCTTATGCCTACGGTATAGAAGTCAGAATCGGTTGAACGGACTGTAAAAAAGGTTTGTTTAAATGTCTAATCTTTTATCAAATGGAGTATAAGTTCTACGCACGATGGCAACATTCTGATATTAGAGAAGAATTGCTAGTAATATGCCAAAATGAGCAGAGAGCCAGATTGAGTTTTATAAACAGTGCTGGCCCAGTGGTAACAGCCGCCACTTACGAGCTGTAAGGTCGTAGGTTCGAATCCTGACATCAAATTACTTCGTGTAAATTATTTCATCACCACTGCTCTCAAAACGGTGAAGGAAAACACCGTGAGGAAACCGGCATGGCTTAGAACCAAAAATTCGAAGACATGTGACATCTATCAACCCGCACTGGGCCCGCGTGGTGGATTGCGGCCTGCTCTCTCTCACAGAAAGGAGGTTTGTGTCCTAGCAGTAAGAACATTATAGGCTGATTATTAAAGGCCGAAGGTTTTCCATAGTGCCTTTAAGATGTCCATAGAAACCTCATCTTTACTATGCCCGCAAAATCCCAGCTGTTATAAACAGAGAATCGTATAAATACCCAAGAGTCGTGTGGTAAAGAAACTTGGTGACGAACAAACGGACAAACCGATATATATTATTGCTCGTAGCGGCAATAAATGGACAGACAAACTTTTTATTAGTATACTTTTAGGAAGTAAAGTTAGGATTGCGATGTCTAGCTAGTGTGGGATGCTGGAGTTTGTTATAACTTGGTAGTTTTGTGAGATTTTTAGTTTTAGTATTTTTATTATTATGATCTTTTCTTTGGGAAAATCATACTTAAAAGGACTACTTCAATTTCGTACCTATAAGTCGGTTAAATAACTACTTATTTAACCGACTTATAGGTACGAAATTGAAGTAGTCCTTTTAAGTATGATTTTCCAGGTAAAGAAGGGAAGGAAAAGAAAATAGTTTTATTCCCAATCAAAACGCAAGTAACAATAATTATATAGGCTAATATCTGAAAGCCCAGGGATTCTTAGCAAAGTCACTTTAAAACGTTAATTAAAAAAAAAAGAAACTGGTTCTAGTTGCCCTTTTCAAAAGGTTTAAAAATAAATGTTGATAAAATACAGTTAAAAGTTTGAAAGTTATCTGCTGATCGATGTGATGGCAGGTCATTTATTTAGTCTTTAGTCACTAAGCCAAGACCATAGACAATACACATTGAAGTACTCATCTCATTGATACCATTTAAATGTAGTTGTTTTCTTCAATAGTGGTTATAGGATATTTTCAATAAGTTAATTATTCACGTAATAGATCACTCTATGCTTTGGTGTGCTAGTCACAGCCATTCATAGAACTGTCAAAGTTCACCTTTTTTTTTTGTTTTGCTGTTTTTTTTTGGGTGGGAAATCATCAAATAACTTCTCCCGCTCTGGGTGTAGTGGGAGGGCGTGTCAGACTTTTACTGACAAAAATCCACCCGTGTTCCCTCAGTTGCCTGTGTGCCAGGGGCCGCGGTATTTCTTTCGAACAACCCGCACCCCTGCTTCAAAGATTCTCTGCAAAAGTAAGGTTGACCCATCTACCTACTTCTTCAACCCTTCTGCTTTTGTTAAACATTTTGAACCAGAATAAATCTATTTTAAGATCATACCTCGCGCTGTCTATACACACACAGCAACTTATTTTACCTTTTTTTTTACGTTTGTGTAGTTGAAATTATTGCTCATAGATTTCATAGTTTATTGATTTTTAAAACACTTTTTTCACACCTTTTTATTTCTCATAAACAAAAAATCATACCTTTCATCATTCCTTTCTATCATCAGCCAGTTACACACCATATTGACAATACCCAATAAATAATATTACAATACAATATTATGAAGTTACTCACAATAGATGGAATTTTATCGCTATAATATATGTTTTGGGTACATAAATTCTGAGGTTGCTACTCTTAAGTATTATTTGTATAGGGGTGAGTGAACTGTCTTATGGGGTTGTATTTGATCTTGAGTATAGTAGGGTTAGATGGATGGATCAATTTTGATACTTTGCAACATGTGACAACAAGAAAATATAATATCTCAACAAAAATGACTATTATTATTTTGTGTAAAGTAATTTGGAATAAAATCACTATGATCATTTCAGCCGAAGAACGAGCACTGCTAATTAAATAATATTAACCTCCCCTAAGCTTCGTCATACTGACTTACAAAATAAAATCACGCAAAAAAATAATTGTCAATTCCTGAAGTCGTCTTGGCTTGAATCACGTTTGTAACTTAATTTAGATCAAGACGTGGTTATTTTATTTAGGGCCGATTTTTCAATCCTCAGTTAAGCAGACAGATAGGGTTTATTCGATAGATAGCAAAAAAGTCTGTTGTTCAATCGTCAGATAGGCTTTATTGGTCGAATAATTCACTTAACTGAGGAATAAATCTATTTGCCTCTTTGACGGCCAGTTAACCGCTTATTCCATTGTTAAATTACTTTGACGTTACTAAATTTGAGGTTAGTCTTCGTGGTTTATAATAAATAATAAGAAATGGATATTTTCGATAGTATTGACGACATGGCAATTGAGGAAGAAGCCATAATAAATTAATATGTTTATCCAAGTGAAAGAAAAGAAAGAATTGTAAGACCGAGGGTCGAACAGTTTATCGCGTGGGATTCAACAGAATTCCATCGTCGATTCAGACTTACCAAAGTATCAGTGCAATATTTGCTGTTGTTGGTAAAAGATAAAATAAAGAGCAAGACACAAAGATGAGTTTTTATAAGCTTGTACACATATGTTTATTGGTATTGACTTGCACAACGTAATGAATTAAGCACGGTACCTTACCTACTAAAAAAATACATTTTGTTTCAGAAACCAGTGTATTTGTGTTGTCTTTTAATTTTATATTATTTTCTTAAACCTCGCTACTAAACTCACAAATAATTGAACCTCAGCATTATTAAAGTTTGCTGAACGCTCCCTCTTTTTGTTTTCCATTATTATCAATTCAGAAATCACAAATAAAAAGACCACACAGTCAAACTTACAACCTCGTAACATTTTGAAAAGTGAAATGACGACGCTGCCATCTGTTTGAATCACGTTTAGTCCGTCCCGTTCTAACATTCGCTTATTCTGTATATTTGTTTCACCTCCCTGAAGTTAGCGTTTTCACAGATGCGATATTCGGTCGGATAGATAAACCTTGGTTAAATATCATTTGAAAAATTGACAACCACTTAACCGACGAATAAAGAGTCTAATAACTTTATTCTCTAGTTAGCTATTGGTACTTTTAACTGAGGATTGAAAAATCGGCCCTTAGACGGTAAGAAAAGACATACATATTTTAAATAGCTCAACATAGCATGATCAGCTTATAGTTCACAGTCACACCCTGAGACAGGTCTCCTCTTTTCGAAATCCGAGTGGGCTGATCTACCACGCGGGCCCAGTGCGGGTTGATATTTTTACACGCTTTATATTAGCTTCACTTGTATGTTTGTTTGTTTGTTTGTTTGTATGTAACCGACTCCTTTGAGCGCGATTTTGACCCACTTTAAACGGTCAGATTTCATTTAAACTTTGTAAACTTGTCGAGGACCGATGACAATTCAATAATTAAAAAAAAATGATAAAAAAACACGTTTTTGTAGTTAGCAGAACTAAAAAATAGAAAATAAATAATAGTTTAAAAAACTAAAAAACACGCTTTAAAAACCAAACTAAAAAAGGCGAAAATAATTTAATTCAATTAAAAAGCGTGGGGTGCTTGACATTAATTGATTATAAAAATACCTCAAACAGCACCCCACGCTTTTTAATTGAATTAAATTATTTTCGCCTTTTTTAGTTTGGTTTTTAAAGCGTGTTTTTTAGTTTTTTAAACTATTATTTATTAAATATTTTTTATATTTTATATTTTAAATATTTTTTTGGAAGGGGCGACTAGAATCAATTCTATTTTAATGTAAATGTAAACGTTCAAAAGTGCCTTTTAAGTGCCTATTTGAAATAAATGCTTTGACTTTGACTTTGAAATATCAACCCATTTTACCGTACTATAATAGTAGATACTTAGTATTAATAATTTGTATGTGAAAAGTTATCTAAAGGAGGTAGTAATATGCAAGCCAAAGACTTAAATCACGTCTAACACAACCAAGACCAAAATCCATTTCACAGCGGCGTTCTTTTCTTTAATATTTTTAGACAAGTTATGTTCTCCAAAGTATCAAAACGATTAAATCATGCTATACAAGCATAAATTACCTGTCTTCTCATTCGTTTCTCATACGACAACAGTATTAAATGAAAGGGTGCAACCGCTACATTTTTTTGCAACTTGTTTTTTCATTCTTTCTCTCCTAACTGTATTTGTCACCATAATTTTTTTTCGTAAGAAGATTTAGAAGTTTAGAGTCTTTGTTAGTTTTTTTGCTTTAGAAGATAATTATGGTGCTCGAACAGTCAATGGGTTTTTGGGAGATTATCCTTGTTAGCAATGTTAAGGTGTTTGAGCAAAGAAGTAAGTAAATGTTTCATATATTATAATGATTAAGTAAAGCTATGAATTGTAAGGTCATTGGTTCGAACACAGGCAGCGCATTACTATGTGAAAATTATTTTATCACTATTGCTCTCAAATTATAAAAAACGAGAATGCTCTAGAATCAAAATTTTTATGACATAACTAGCTGACCCGGCAAACTTCGTACCGCCGATAAAAGATTTCTGAACTTTTTGTGAGACTAACAAACGTCAATATTCTTATATATATCGATTTTCTTTACATTTTCTCACCGTTTAAACCTTCCCTGGACTGCCACAAATATTTCAAAACCAAAATTTGCCAAATCGGTCCAGCCGTTCTCGATTTTTAGCGAGACTAACGAACAGCAATTCATTTTTATATAATATTTAGATCTTCTTTATATTATCTCACCGTTTAAACCTTCCCTGGACTGCCACAGATATTTCAAAACCAAAATTTGCCAAATCGGTCCAGCCATTCTCGATTTTTAGCGAGACTAACGCACAGCAATTCATTTTTATAGAAGATAGAAGATTGTGTAATCTACCAACCCGATATAATGTTCCCACTGCTGGGACCGAGGACTCAGCTCTGCGAGAAGGAGTGGCTTGTAATCCACCACGCAGGCTCAGTGCGGGTTGGGAGATGTCGCATGTCTTCGAATTTTTAGTCCTAGGGCAAGCCGTTTTCCTCACGATGTTTTCCGTCACCGTTTTGAGAGCAGTGGTGTTGACATAAATTACTTACACAAAGTGAGATGCCGCTCTGGGTGTAAACCTACGACTTATAATTAGTATGTCTTCTTCTTCTTCTCTTCTTCAACCTTTGGCCACCCAATGCTGAGTGTAGGTCTCTTCCAAATCTCTCCACTTTTGGCGGTTTTGTGTTGTGGCTATCCAGTTTCTTCCGGCCACTTTAATGAGATCGTCTGTCCACCTAGTCGGTTGTCTTCTCACATTCCTCCGTCCCGTCCGTGGTATTAATTACACGCTTTATATTAGCTTCACTTGTATGTTTGTTTGTTGGTTTGTTTGTTTGTTTGTATGTAACCGACTCCTTTGAGCGCGATTTTGACCCACTTTAAACGGTCAGATTTCATTGAAACTTTGTAAACATGTCGAGAACCGATGACAATTCAATAATTAAAAAAAAAAAATGAGAAAAAAAACAAAAAAAAAACACGTTTTTGTAGTTAGCAGAACTAAAAAATAGAAAATAAATAATAGTTTAAAAAAACTAAAAAACACGCTTTAAAAACCAAACTAAAAAAGGAAAAATAATTTAATTCAATTAAAAAGCGTGGGGTGCTTGACATTAATTGATTATAAAAATACCTCAAAAAGCACCCCACGCTTTTTAATTGAATTAATTTTTTTTTTCTTATGATGCAGTAAATGCAAGTTCTGTGCCTACACAATGTACACTTCGATCATTAGCTCATCTGCACGGAGAGGCAATGAGCAATCAATTGCTCAGAAAATGCTACCTAATAATTAGCGGGAAGCGGACGTACTATGACGAATGTTCTGATAAATTGATTAGCTTTGGAATATTGTTTGTGGCTTTTGTTTGATTAAATAATGTTACTATCCTACTCATATTACAAAATGTCAAAGTTTTTATGTTTGTTACTCAATGACGCAAAAACGGCCGGATCGATTTGAATGAAATTTGGCACACAGATACATAGCTTATAACCTGAATAATTTTTACCTCGGTAGTACGTTTCTGTTGGGCAATTTTCCACGTCCACGCGGGCGAAGCCGCTGGAAAAAGTTACAAAAAAATATATAATATTTTGTTTCAGGCTTCAAGGCTCTATAGGTACAATGAGGATGTTCATGAATATTCAAGCCACCAGTTGGCGCCACTTTGAAAAGAGGTCTTCCAGTTCGACAATGAACTTAAAATATTTAATGTTATTCGTTTCATTATTTTGTTCACCATTCAGTCCGTAGGCGCTTTGACAGTTTTGACAGCTGCCCAGACCTGACGTCTCAGTGCTGCCACCTAGGGAATGTCATTAAAATTTCAGAAAACCCTCATTGCTTATTGCATATCAAGATAACAAAAATTCTTACAAAGTGGAGTTTAAAGGTCATCCATATTTTACTATTCGGCATGCAACATTTATACTATAGTTTAGGTACTTAAGTTTAAACAAAATCCAGATACATCATTCCAGACAAATTTAGCCAATTATTTCTCGGATAAAAATTCAGTCACACTATAGTTTGCTTTATGCATTAAAAATACGTAGTGTACTCTTTTTTAGTTTTTAAATTAGCCTACACGGTGGGGACAGTGTAGGGAAATTAAAAATAAAACTGCTGACAAACTGACCGACTGCTAAACAAAGGCTACCCCCAAATCCATCCAGGCATTTTCCAAGACGACCTCGATCCAAATCTTGCAATACTACTCTTAGGGCTAATATTTCAATAGTCAGTTAACTTTTATCTGAAGAATAAATCTGACAGTTTGGCATATTTTCTATACAAAAGCTGTCAAACCGACATAATTATTTATTTCACAGAGTAATTTTTTTTTATTTATCATTTATTCTCTCTTCACAAAGCTGACTTAAATTAAAAGTGTACAAAGAATGTCCCAGCTGTATGCCATCCTTGTGAGAGACTGGTGCCTGATATAGGTTTTTAGAAAAAAAAACCTGTGTTTCAGGTTGCCTGTATTTTCAAGTCAGTTAAAAGATAACTGACTATTTAAAAATCAGCCCATAAACGGCAAAAATATCCACAAAATGGTTTCCAAATTCGTCGTAGCGAGTCGTCACCTGATCGCGCCGCCATCCATCTTAGGGCGTCGACGGACCGACTCGCTGCGACTCATCTCGTTAATTTGTTTTCACTGCCACTGTGTTTTCACGGCCTTAAGTAGACTTTTCGTTACAGTCGGTTTGTTTCCTTGTTTGTGCTGTTAGTTTTGAGGGTAAGCAGCGATGTAGATAAATAAAAGTTGTCCAGGTAACAAATTTTTTGACCCTCCTTTGCTCTGGCTTCTAGAATACAGTACAGTGAGTTGGCTCCTGAGTAAGGAAAGCCTCAAACGGTCTTATTACAATACATACAAGGTTTTTTTTGGTATGGTTTGAACCGTCGAGCGTTTTTTTTTTCAAATAAGAACCCAACAGAAATCGAAATACAGTTCCTTTTCCAAAACTTAGAACTTAGTCCAGTTAGTCATTTATCATTTTATCAGTGATGGCCCAGTAGTATCGGCCCAGACTTAGTGGTTGTAAGGTCGTGATTTCGAACCCAGACAGGCTTACTTTATGTATTTAATTTCAACACCACTGCTCTCACAACGGCGAAAGAAAATTTCGTGAGGAAACCGGCATGTTCTAGAACCAAATAATTCTGAGACGTGACTTAGGCCAATGAAAAATAAATAAAAAAATATGTTAAAGTCAATATTATGCATTATTTTATGTATGATCAGTATATAATGCAATAGTCTTACACAGCTATTAAAATTGCAGACAAATTGTTAATGAAGAAATGTAAGAGAGAAAGAAGAAAGAAAGAAAAATTGTTTATTCTGCACAAACAAAACGCACATTATAAAAATAAAATTAAATTAACATAAAATGCACCCATACAAAGTAGCCAAAAGCCCCGTATTCACGTAGAAAAAGTTTAAAATTTTGTCCATTACTTGTTGATGTCAGGGCTAGTGACCAAAGACAATATATAGACGTTACGAAACTGGCGAATTATTATGTAATCAATCAAAACAAAACCACAAATGCCGATTTCAGAATTTGCAGAGTGCATTATTGAATACTGTTGAAAGAGGTCATTGTGTTTCTTATCCCCGTCTCGATAGCTTGATGATATAGTTTACCGTGAAACCAAGTAAAAATAACGCCATTTGCCCGCGACTTCGTCTGCAATCCAGGATGAAAAGTAGCCAATGTCTTACTCAGGTCATAGTCTATCTCTGTCCCAAATTTCATTCCGTTCTGCTGTTTTAGCGCGAAATCGTAACAAACAAAGAAACTTACTTTCGCATTTATAATATTAGAAGTAAGGATTACCCAACTTTTCACTCACTATCCCGAGTGCAGCTCTATACCAGTATTTTACACATCAACGACTGTCTATCTGACCTCCTCACCCCAGTTACTGGGTAATACGATACCCCTTGATCAGACTAGTTGTCAGACTTTCAGGCTTCTGATGACCCGAAAACTGGCAAAAAATGGCTGTCAACATTTATAACATAAGATCCTAAAAATATAAATCCCTCAAAAATGCTACGAAACTGCTCCAAATTTCATAAGACATCAATTAGAAAAATAAAAAAATATTCTTCCCCTGCTCACCCCCGGATAATCCGGGTGTGATCCTCCACAAAGGCGGGTAATCTTCACGGCGTATCTGTCAATGTCACCGACAGACACACACGATCGTTATCGCGACGTTGATGCGACGGTAGTCAAGATACCTTTAAAGCAAGTTGATACTAGGTACTGATTTAGATCGGTTTAAACTTTGAATTCTAGTCTAGAAGCTTTGTCTATATCTGTACACTTAGATAAATAATTAAAATTGAAGTGTATGTCTTTAATGCCGAAATAACATCTTTTTATCAAATGCATTTTACATATAGGTCTTTATTGTTAAATTTGAGAAGATGCCTCCGACTGCATGAGATTGCTTATATAGTATTCAGTCTAATAGCCATCCTTTTAAAACAAGTTTCTTGTTCCATCTTATTTAATTAAAGTTCACTTTTTAGGCAGTCGGGTTTTTTTGATTTTGTAATTTATATTTTTTTATTATTAAGTATAGATAGTCGAAGTTTTCTCACGATGTTTTCTTTCACCAAAGATAATAATGTCCTAGATAAACTCAGAAACTACATAAGAATTTAAAACGTCACATTTATTTAACAAAAAATGTACGGTTTTTAATTGGCATTTCCCACTGTTACCACTTGTAGACAAATGCAGTTTGTGTTTTTTTTTTCGCGTTTTTGTCAATTATCACTGATCAGATGATAAGAGCGACCCCAGTTAAGATTATATCAGCTGAATTAACAGCTTCAAAATGCGTCATCTGGATGCAATGTTATAACTAATTTATATGAAAATATGTATCGACTAGGTGGATTTAAATTACTTGGTAAAAAAAAAATTGGAGGTCAATCCATTCAATCCGAAAAAGAATCCAAAAAAGATTCAAACCGACTTATTTTGTTTTTTTTTATTGCCCATGTCAAATCTTCTGACAAACATAATTCCCAAAAACTTATGAACTATTTGAAGCTTTCATAACAATTCTATAAAAGAACAAACTTCGCGTGGTCGATAACGGGAGGCGTCACCCTGCGTGTGACGTAGATGAATGTGTCGCGACTGATGCGGTTGAATGAAACTGATAGATATAGGGGACCAAGATTTGTATTTACATAATCTTTGTAGAATATATTTCTTTAAGTTTGTATTATTGGAGTTTTGGGCTGGTCAGCATAAGACTTCTGACGACAGTCAAAGATCCATAAATGATAACCGGGACCAAGGACTTGGTATGTAAAGATGGTTACCCATCCGTGGACCAACCTTGGCAGGCGCAGCTTAAGATCAATTAAGAATCATTTTGCGTCTTTCCAAACCTGACTAATATCTCTCACTATTTCGTAATATTATTATTTTTATTGGTGTCTGAAACACAGGAAAGGTTAATTTTTACTTTTCAATTTCATTATTCGTCGGTTTCGAAATTTTTTTCTACAATGAGGTGTGGATTTTGTTTTTTTTTAATTTTAAATGGGATTGATTTCGAAGCATAAATTTTGCAATAAAAAAGTAAAACAAAAGTTATGCGTGAAAACAAATTATGTAGGTTCCTATTTATACGCGTCTACTGCAGTTTTCCTTTTTTCGTCGATTAACAAATGAAAATCAAACAACACATCACGCCAATTCTATCGCTATTCCCCTCATAATAGGTGCCCATTTTCCAAACACACCTACTAAAAAGCTATACCGGAATGTCCGCCCGACCACTGACTTAACAAAATCCTAATACCTCATAATCCCGTGGATTGAGGATAAATAGCGAAAGCGGGGTAGGCAGAGCTAACGATGACAGTGTGGCCGAGACGATTGGCTATCCATCACATACACACCCACTGTGTGTTTGTACACACTACGTATGGAGTTGAGCGTAGGAATATTTGGAAAACGGAAGAATAGTTTATTTTATTTTATTAAAGTAGAAGAGTGAGAAAATTGTATTGAAAATGTATTGTTTGATGGGATTATTATACTTTTTGGTTAATGAAACAAGCTATTTTGTTGAACGATAGGAAATACGAATAAATAATACATCACGCATGTAATAACCGACAGAAAAAAACTGTGAAATGTGCGTGTACTACGGCTATAGGTTTTTTTTTGGGTGGGTAATCATCAAATAACTTCTCCCGCTCTGGGTGGAGCAGGAGGGCGTGTCAGACTTTTACTGACTAAAACCCACCCGTGTTCCCTCAGTTGCCTGTGTGCCAGGGGCCGCGGTATCTCTTTCAAACAACCCGCAACCCTAGCAAGCATCGGCCCTTGCGGGCCCCATCAGTTGGTGCTGAAATCTCTTTGAGGCGCGGGTGGGAACACAACGCGCCGTCGACCCGGGCTTGGTTCTTACCGGACAGCGAGCTACCCATTACTCGCCGTCCGATAGGCGCGCCTGCGGTGGCGGGAATCAGCCTGGGATTCCCGACGCCCAAGGCGTCTCCTGCGGCGACTAAGACCGTGAGGGGGCATATACTGCCTCTCCCTCAATATTACAATCTACAAAAGTTTGGGACTTGGGTCCGTATGGTCACACACCAAACAAATATAAAAGTAGATAATAATAATAAATAATGTAAAAAAAAATGGTGGTGGAGAAAATACTTGTGATAATCTTGTCAAATCTTGACTTATCCATTGACAACAAAAAGAAAACCGTCACGAAGAATTAATCTGAATCATGATTCACATGATGCCTTCTCACAGAGAGGAGGCCATAATTGGCTGTTTATGCGTATGCTATGATTCACATTGTCGAACGAAAGGATAGTGCATGTTGTAAAAATACAATTTTCTTAGGTATAGATAAAAATGCTGTATTCCACACGTTCAAATGACCACCTCATCTTGTTCTACCGCAATGCAGAAGAATCAAGACAGTAAAATAAATCGAAATTCTATTGTGCTACCAAACCATTACTACTAAGAAAAGCCTCTCAAAATTTATAGGCAGTTTTACTTCCTACCTTCTAACATTTTTCTAGCTGAAGTTGAAATGGTTCTAGATTTCGTTCAAGCTTAAATCCAGGTGTTTTCTTCTTTAACAGACCATCTAACCTTAAGGGGAACCTAGTCGCGGGCTCGAACTCACTGGTGGGCCTGGCTAAAAATCACGCTGTCTCACCAGGCATCGTGTCCGACAGAGGTAGTATCAGTTCATCATTGAGCAGTTAGACGGTAGTCTACACGCACAACTGCAACGTTATTGAGTGAGATGCAGGATCATTTATAGTAACACAGGCTCGTAAAAATTAAGAAAAGTCCTTCCGAAGATCGGTTGTTATGATAAAACCACTGCATAAATCCATGACCAATAAAATTGATTGCACTTTTCGATATTTGATCTTTGTCAATACTATTTAGTTTTGGAGATTTTGTAAATCTTTTGTTACTTAAACACGCCCAAAGTTAGGTTAAATTATCAAAAAAAAAAACAAATCTTTGTTGGCTCCTAATTTTTTATTGGCTTTTTATTTTAGTATTCTGTTTAAAGCTAGTCTTAGCACAAAATAAAAACACTCTTGTTTCCATAATTTCACCAACAACCATAATCTTTCAAAGCTATCTTGACAAACATATCCCAAAAGAATTATATTGTACTAGATTCAGCCCGCGGCTTCAGCCGCGTGGAAGTCGGAAATTATCCCGCCGGAATGTACTACCGGGATAAAAAGTACCCCATGTGTTAATCTAGGTTATAGTCTATCTGTGTGCCAAATTTCATCCAAATCCGTTCAGCCGTTTTTGCGTGAAAGAGTAACAAACATCCATCTATCCATCCATACTTACAAACTTTCGCGTATACGGGCTGATTTTTTAGTCACCGTCCAAATTTTTCAGGGTCATAGTACCCGTGAAATTGAACAACTTTCTCCAAGGAACATGGGTCGAAATATGAAAAAAAAAATCGACCTCCCATGCAAAATCAATAGTTAGCTGGTCGATTTTGTATGGGAGGTCCGATTTTTTTTTTCATATTTCGACCCATGTTCCTTGGAGAAAGTTGTTCAATTTAACGGGTACTATCACCCTGAAAAATTTGGACGGTGACTAAAAAATCAGCCCGTATAATATTAGTAGGATTTCCCTTAAAGTACCTACCAAAATTATTTCTTCAAATCTTAGGTACCCAATGACGTACACACATAGAGATAATCAGCTACTTCCTGCACAGAGCGCGGTTCCCGAGACGCGCGGTGACAAATGGACGAACACCGCAAATTGAGTTTAGATGCCCGCAGACGTTTAAACGTTTAATCATTCCACAATTCAGACGTTTTCTTTATTTTCTACTGAGGGTAGGTATTTGTGATTTTTCTCTCTGTTTTGATGTACCGAGGTACTAAAATAGAAAAATCTTTTACATAGCTTTTTCATATTTGTAGTTGATTTTGAGGATCTCGTGGCTAAGCAATAACAGCCAGACGGGTAGATCGATCAGGTTAAGCTACGCTCGACGCGGTCGGTCCATGGATGGGTGCCCATCTCTACATATCGAATCCCCTCCGTGCCTTGGAAAGCACATTAAGCCGTTATGCCCGGCGTCGTGTAACAGTCGTTACGGGTCGTCAGAAGCCCGAAAGTCGGCCAACAAGTCTTACCAAGGAGTATAGTGTCACCCAGTAACTGGGTTGTGGAGGTCAGATAGGTAGTCGCTCCATGTAAAATACTGGCTTTCAGCAGCACTCGGCTTGACTGAAAGCTGACTCCTACATATTTGATAAAAGGCTAGACAGGTGATGAGTCAATTAATCCTTTTTCAACTAATTCTCTCCATCATAGACCTCATCAATTGCTTTCCATCTGGCGTGATCGAGGTCAAGAGCAGACCCGCTCAGCAATAAAAAAATTAAAAAAAAAACAAAATCCAAGTCACAATTTTCCCTTACTCTTCATTTAAATTACAACTAATTATTAATGCAAAATACCTGTATGCTCTTACCACTGCAAGAATGTTGTTATCTTATTTATTTATTTAAAGTACATTTGTAAAACCTTAACAGATTTCTCAAAAAGAATCTTTTTAAATAAAAGCTCACCGCCCCTCTAAAGAAAAGGGTGTAATAAGGGGACTAGGTTACCACGGCGCTCTTAAGTGAAGGGTAACTTAACTCAACTTAGCTGTCACTGAGACAGGTCAGCGGAACTTTTTCGTTAAGTTTCTCTAAGTTACGATAGCATTACATTACATTATTTTATTTTGTATGCCTATTATTAAGTACCTTATTCAATACAAAAATGTTAACGAAACGAAGTAGCCTGGATCTCACAACACAGGGAATTCTAGTGTGAGGTCCAGAAATTCAATCCATTTGATTGTAAACATGTCAAAATAAATCTATTCTTAATCTTATTACCGAAGTAGGCATTTTTACCTGTGGAACTGCACAATATACCTACATACTCAGCCGATAACATTCCCACTGCTGGGTCACAGGCATTCTCCCCGTGAGAGGGAGTGGGCCGTAATCCACCACGCGGGCCCAGTGCAGGTTGGTCGGGCCCAGTGCGGGTTGGTCGGGCCCAGTGCGGGTTAGTGCACAATGTACTCGGATTTAGTTTTGCAGTCTCGAAGTGGCTACCTACTAATTTAATTGTCGCCATTTTCAACTTTTGTTAAAAAATAACCTAAATGTTTTATAATTATATATAATGGTGCCCAAGATACAGACAGTGCCTTGTTTGGGACCAACGATATCTCAATAGTGTAATTTTAATGTTGAAATAGACGATTTTTACTTTTAACTTTACTTATAAATAATAATCTTGGTTCTATTTTCCGGATTGATAAGTAGCGATGAATTTAATTTAATTTAATTTTATTTTATTTTAGGAAGGCTTACAGACTAATTACATTCTAAAAAACAATAATATAACACTAAATTGCTAATTACAAGCCCCCATAGATAAATACAAAGTAAAAATCGTAGTAATCTTCGTAGTAAAAATTTACATAATTACAGGCAAATACATGATTTCTATTATTTTAGTTAATCCCTCATAGTTTGCGGAGTTATTGCCTAACATACAGTACAACTGCAATGCTTCTAATTTTGACAGTTCAAGAACATTCACATGATCCCCTCGTCTGTTAGGCAGACTCATTGAGCCTAGAAAGAATAGAAAAGTCATCTTCATCATCTGCCCAGCCTTTTCCCAACTATATTGGGGTCAGCTTCCAGTCTAACCGGATGGAGCTGAATACCAGTATTTTACATGGAGCGACTGGCTATCTGAACTCCACAACCCAGTAACTGGGTAAAACGATACGCCTTGGTAAGACTGGTTGTCAGACTTTCGGGCTTCTGACAAACCGTAACGACTGTCAAAGATCCACAAATGACAGCCGGGACCAACCGCTTAACGTGCTTTCCGAGGCACGGAGGGAATGTAAAGATGGTCACCCATCCACGGACCAACTGCGGCAAGCGTAGCTTAAAGAATAGAAAAGTGATTGTGTTAATTACTTGACACTTGACAGTTTGATAGAGACTGTGACCTCTGTGTTTGTTTCAACCTTTCTTCTCAGAGTAATCAAATAGGAAACGCTGACATAACCTAGTTTTTAAAATCACGTCAATCATATAGTTTTTTTAACTGTATCGGTAGAAACCTTCTTATAGAAAGAATATTATTTATGATTTATTAATTGTGTTAATTAAGTTATCAAACGGACGATTTTTTCAAACATATGGTGCCGAGGATTTTGAAGGAAATTCCTAATCAATGGATTAGGAATTTCCTTCAAAATCCTCTGGATTGTAAAAGAAAGTTTGATAAGCAATTGGGGTGCAGATTTTTTAAAGGTTTAGCTCTTATGAATGACTTTGAAAATGTTCCAAACGAAACTCATTCATTTGTTTCTTGTCTCAAATAGAAGACGCTTTCATTTATGGTAGGTTAAGTTTTTACACTCAAGACAGTGGCTGGTGGAGTATTGTGATAAATACACATAACATCACGCTTTCTTTCCCCAAATGGTTGAGCAGATATGTATTTACCGTACACCCACATTTCACCTCTTATATAAACTAAATATTTCAGTGATATAGGAGACAATTCCTTTTTAATATCCGGAATATAAACTTTCTTTTGTTATGAGACTGTAAAACCTACTTTAGCACTAAATCTAGGCTACCTACCCACGCCAGGCACTGTAAAACGCCCTGAAATTCAGGATCTAACATAAAATTCCCCTGTTATTGATTATCTATACAATGTTATTTCACCCGACAGCATAATATTTTACTACCGAAGACGGCACACATACATAAGTCGACGTATGTTCACGTATTCGCACGCACACATACGTCGTGTGTGTGTAGACTTGCTCATGTGTTGGTTAAGAAAAATACTCGTGTCGCGGGCTTTTCTGGGGAATAGTAGTGCAATGGAGTGGATGTTGTTTGTGAATTTTTTTCTTTAGGTTTGTTTTTTAGGGAATATTGTGCATGTTTACTGTGATCTTGGATTGGGTTGCAAAAGTGATTGTGGTCGACAGTAAATTTAAAACAAAAAACATTAAAAGCCAAACAATAATAATTTCCAACGAAGTTACCCCTTCACAACTAAAAGAAAGAAAGAGAGAAAAGTTGTTTATTTGTTTAGTATCTAATCAATTGATGTGAAAATGCTGAGCAGGAATAAACTTTGCCCATAATGGTCAAAGTTCTAGTGACACCTCATTTCCACTTTATCATCCACCAAAATTTTATTAAAATGCCTTTGTACCTTCAATCAAAGTTACCAAAAAATAATCGTGTGTTTAATATAGGTATTGTGGAATACTGAATAAAAACTTAAGTATAATGAGTATTACACAATACAAATATTTGTGTCATTTTATACTTCCTAAAAAAATCTATCACAATTCCTCTCCACGCCTTTAACCATTTCCCTCCACGTACATACATATAAGTCTTCTCCGACGTCACACGTGCATATCACCTTCTCCCTCCCTCCCACAGCGTTAGAAAGAGATGGAACACCAGTTTAGGACTAACATTTTATATGTTGGCTGGGTCATGGATATAAAAATCGTTTTCTCGACATATATATAAAAAGATGTATATATGTATGTTCGTAAGTGCGTCGGTAAAGGCATTAGGTATCCACTATAACGTGGAAATATGGTCATTGTACTGCTATTTTAAAGATTGTTGTCTTTATTATGTTGTTAGAAAGTTGTTTTAATGTTTCTTGGAATAATAGTCGAGGATACTTTTAGTATTAAGGCTTCAATTGTAAGAATTTCGTCACAGAGAAAAAGATAGGACCTTTATTAAGGGGAATCTGTGGCGGGCTCGAACTCATTGGTAGACCTGGCTAAAAACCACGCTGTCTCACCAGGCATCGTGTCTGACAGAGGTAGTACCAGTAATGAGCAGTTAGACGCTAGTCTACACGCACAACGTTGTTGAGTGAGATGCAGGAACATTTATAGTAAAACAGGCGCGTAAAAATTAAGAAAAGTCCATCGGAAGATCGGGTTTTATGACAAAACCACTGTATAAAACAATAATATTTATTGAACTTTTCGATATTTAAACCTGATAACACTTTGCCCGACCTGGGAATCAAATCCAGGACCACATGCTCAACAGTACCTACCAGTTGCAACTACTAGACCAATGAGGCAGTCAATGTATTATACCTATGTGTTAAATCATGATAAAACATTTCCATTCAGTAATCTAATAACCCTACAATACTCTTTATTCATGTAATTAATTAATTCAAAATATAATTTAATCACACCTAATGGGTCCCTTAAAATTTGTATGTCCTAATTATGACAAAACATAGCACACCCCCTATTTATGTAAACACGTATGTAAACACCTATGTTTCACAAATAAACTGATTGATTGATTGAATATTATAAATGTGAAAGTTTGTAAAGATGATTGGAAGTCTTTTACTCAATCACGCAAAAACTGCCGAACGGATTTGGCTAAAATTTGGCATACAGATAGCTTATAACCTGGATTAACATATAGGATACTTTTTATCCCGGTAGTACGTTTTCGTAGGATAATTTTCAACTTCTACGCGGGCGAAGCTGCGGGCGGAAGCAAGCAAAACATATTTTATATTTTTGTATATTAAATAAATATAATAAATTGTAGCCCGCCGGTAGGTACTTCTTACTTGATCAAGCCTTTGATCCAATAATATTAAAATAATGCTTCTTCGCTATCGTCTTCCATCTACTATAATATTAATGGTATATTAATTGTTTCGCAGACAGAAATTTCATAGAATTTCGTTTCCCAGAAAATGTTTAATTTAATATTTGCTCCTTGTATTTTTTTCAAATATTATTGTTTCAAAGACTATTTACTTGAATAAAACATATTGCACAAAAACACGATTTAATGAATTTTTAATCACATTTTTTTGTTTAACAAACTTACCAAACAGTAGAATTATTTTGAACGAATATCGTTTGTTCGGTGTATTTTCCATGGTATTTTATTTCAACGAAAATCTATAAAAAATATTGCGAAGCGAAGGCAAAGCCGCGGGTTGAAGTCAATAATAAAGTAATTACAGTTATAGTCATTTCACATTGTCAAAAATTGACAGTTGTTGTGATTTGATTATACGGACAATTTCAGTCGGTAGTCAATTTGGTAGTGAATAGATTTTGATTGTTCGTCTATAATATACATACAATGTGTTCCAAAAACCCTGTCCAATCCGAATGAGGCACAAAGGTACTGCAATAAAATGACCAAAAAGTTATAAGAAATCTTATTAATATTAAGATAAAAGTTGTGGCCAAATTTTGGTACCAAATTACCCCAAATTCATAGAATTTTACAATTTTTCAAGAGATACTTCTAGCTGGACCATGTACATGTACATGTAATGCAAGTAAATTTTTCCATAAAAATGAAGAAAACGCAGATTTTTTTATTTATATTACCACATCTAATATATACAGGGTGAAATTGAAAACATGCGACAAACCGTAATGGGAGATTGTACTCATCATTATGAACAACTTTTACTAAGGGACCAATGATGCAATAGCAAAAAAAAAAAACAGCTGTTCCCTACATTTTGACGAGTTATGCGAACATAAATGTAGGGAACAGATGTTTTTTTTTCGCGATTGCATCATTGGTCCCTTAGTAAAAGTTGTTCATAATGATGAGTACAATCTCCCATTTCGGTTTGTCGCATGTTTTCAATTTCAACCTGTATATGTACCTATAAAAGACAAGTGTTTAAAGAAATAACTGACAGACTTTCATTCACTTAAAAACCATTGACCTTTTACTTGTTTAGCAAAAGGTTGAAGTAGACAGAAAGTATGTAAGTATATGTAGTTATATATAATGTTGTCGTAAAACCCTTGGGGTAGGTCAGGTATGCAAAGGCTTCCCCATCTCTAAGAATTTCTAAATATAGTAGTGTATGAAGTAAAAAGTAGGTCGATCGATCAGGGCCTCAAGTCTGCTATTACAATAGTGTCAAAATGGTCTATCATTGATTTCATAATTGTTGATTTTGACAAGTTTGGTAATCTACTAATAAAATGGCGTCATTATGACATTTCAATGGTCAGCCACTGACACTCCATTGAAAGAAATGGCATTTAATGGTAATCTCGTACATCATGACAAATGAATGACTGACCTAATTTACGAACTTCCTACTACTTTAGATTGCTTATAACACTAATAAAATAAATAATATGTAAAAATGTTTATAAATGAAATCTGGCATGAATAAATGTTCAAATTTAGTAGTAGTTTTTAGAAAAACATTTCTACTAACGAGTTTTATAATAGTGGCAATACGAAAATGCCATTATGACACAATTCTATTACGAGACCATTGACTGACCAATGATCGACCATTATGAATTTAGCAGATTACGAACTTTTAGCAAAATGACAAATGAATGACAATGGGATCGTGTTGGAATGACGAATTTATAAAAATAGCAGACTAAGGCCCCAGGTTAGCACTTAGCTACAGTTGCCGCGTTTGGTCCGTGGATAGGTGACCAGATTTACATACCAAGATACACGTGCCTCGGAAAGCACGTGACCCGGCTGTCATTCATGGATCTTTGGCAGTTGTTACGGGCCGTCAGAAGCCGGAAAGCTTGACTATCAGTCTTATCAAGGGGTATTGTGTTCCCCAGTTACTGGATTGTGGAGGGCAGATAGACAGTCGCTCCATGTAAAAGACTGGTATTCAGATGCATCCGGTTAGACTGGAAGCCGAGCTTGGCAGATTGGCAATAATAATCCATTCTTTTAAATCCTACTAAAGTTTGTGATAATGTCTGGATGTTTGTTACTCAAACACGCAAAAACGGCTGAACGGATTTGGATGAAATTTGGCACACAGATAGTTTAAAACCTGGATTAACAAAAACAACAGTTTTCATCCCGGTAGTATGTTTCCGTGCGTAAATTTTAAACCTCCGCGGGGGCGAAGCCGCGGGCAACAGCTAGTAATATAGCCTGATTCTAAGGCCGACTCGCACGAAGCTAATTTATCTGTGGGCGAATCGACAATTCCAAAAATACGTACTGAGGCCTTAGTGTGAGTTTCATTTAACCATCTTGATCAAACGCATCGAGCGCGTTTGCCGCTGCGTTTACCGCTGCGTTTGGCCCTGAGGGCTTTACTCCCTAAGCACGAAGTCCGTCGTTTCGGTCGAAGTAACGGGCGTTTTCAACTCCGTATGACTTACGGACAGATGATTAGTTTGGAGCCCGAACTAAGAATAAATGACAACACGATTTGACAGCTGTCCCTACTCCCGATATATGCTTTTGCCCGTCCAAAAAAGTTAGTTAATTGGCTGTCGGATTCACTAAGAAGTTTCGAACTACTTTCGGACGGGCCCGTATCTTCGTTGACGGAGTTAGAGAGTAGGCCCCCTGGATTAGTGACAGACCAATAGGAGTACCGAACGCGCTCGATGCGTTTGATCGAGATGGTTAAATGAAACTCACACTAGGGCCACTGGGCAACTGGCACGTTTTGAAAGGAAACAACGAAAAATGACAGAAAAAGAACACTAACTTTATGAAATAAAACACAAAACGTGCTAATTAGTCGTGTCTAATACGCATTTCTGGAATTGTCGATTCGCCCACAAATAAATTAACTTCGTAAGAGTCGCTTATAGAAAATATTGTATTATTTAAAAGTGACTATTCGGGCGAGTGGACTAATAAACTCGCAGATCGCTTGATAGAATCCTCCGAATGTAGGGCAAAGTTTAAATAAAAATAATAGTTTAAAAAACTAAAACACTCGCTTTAAAAACCAAACTAAAAAAGGAGAAAATAATTTAATTCAATTAAAAAGCGTGGGGTGCTTGACATTAAGTGATTATAAAAATACCTCAAAGAGCACCCCACGCTTTTTAATTGAATTAAATTATTTTCTCCTTTTTTAGTTTGGTTTTTAAAGCGTGTTTTTTAGTTTTTTAAACTATTACTTATTTTCTATTTTTTAGTTCTGCTAACTACAAAAACGTGATTTTTTTCCCTTTGTTTTATTTTTTAAATATTTTTTTTTCATATTCCTGACAGCAAACCCTTTCATTTGATACCCATATCATAGGGGTGGATTTCAAACAGCCAGTCTGCCATCTTGGAGAGGCCGCCATATTGAATTTATAATGACGTTTCTTAGCTAGTCATGTATTGTCATCAGAACTCAGAGCGTGTGTAAAATTTCATCCTAATCGAAGACCGGGAAGTGGGTCAAATTAAGATTCCAAGATTTTCTTACTTACATGGTTAGTTACAAGTGAAGCTAATATAAAGCGTGTAGTAATAAAAAACGCTGAACAATCAAAGTATTGCTAAAAATATAAAATTATCTCTTCAACAGCACTGCCAACAGAAAGATGGCCTGGAATACGCCGCGTGGTCGAGACCACGAGGTGCCATGGCCATCAAGCAGGGCTATGAGGTGAGACGTAGTGTGGTCAGAATTTGGTAGCTGTGTAGTCTAGATTTTGTTTTGTTCTTTGAATCTTAGTGACAAGTGAGAGTAAGAGAGTAGTTTTTTTTCTCTTCTGATAGATAAGTAATTGTATGTTGTTTTGTAGATATTTCGCAGCCATCTGGTTAAATTAGCCAGCTAATTGGATGGCTAGGCCGTTCATTAAACGCCGGCCATCTAATTAAATAGCTAAAGGACAACTAGCCAAGTCATTGAGCGCAACGTTTAACCAGATGGCTGAATTTCGTGTAGTCATTTGGTTAAATTGGATATTGATGAATTTGAGATATTTCGTCGGGGTGACGATGAGTTCACAAATTATGTGGTCGTACCACTAAGTTAATAGTAATAGTGAAATGTTTTTAAATTAATTAATTCTTATATAAATAATTTTACTTAAAATTGCAAACAAAAACAAAAACTACCATACATGGTTAGCGCTATTGACGCCATATTTGTTTCAGTGAGTACTAGCGCCGCACTGGAAAAAAAACTAAACTAAATTTGAATCACTTGGCTGAGTCTTGGTCAGTCATCTTCAAAGGGCTGAATTTCAATAGGCCAAATTGTTAAACGTTGAATGATTCAAGTGCAATTAACTATCGGCCTAGGCATCCAATTGAATGCTGGCGTTTAATGAACGGCCTAGGCGTCCAATTAGCTGGCAAATTTAACCAGATGGCTGCGACGGATATATACAGGGCGGCAACTTGTGTTGAAATTTTCTGTTGTTTTTTTTTAATCTACTAGGTTTTTTCTACAATCATGTGCTGAATATTCATGGTTGCAGTATACGCGTCGATGTGTTTGCCGCCCTGTATAACATTCATAGTTCATTATGTGTCTAGTTTCTTTATTTTTAGTAACAAATTATAGTCAGTAGCTGTTGACACTTTATACAGCAAAAGTTTTTATCCAGTGCGCAAACTGTAACCATGAATTCGGCATATCATTCTAGACCCCCGAGCGCAGAAATTTTTCGTCGGTTATACAAAAAAAAAAAACAGCTATTCCATACATTTTGACCGCATAGGTATTGCACTTTTCTATGAAACAGCTGACTTTTTTTTGTTAAACCGACGAAAAATTTCTTCGCTGGGGGGTCTAGAATGATATGCTGAATTCATGGTTACAGTTTGCGCACTGAATAAAAACTCCTGCTGTATAGTTTTAGAAAGTAGCTAAGTACAACAAGGATAATTGAAGATTTTTGACAACAACGATTTCATTGAGGATTTCTGTAACTTATAACCCTATTACAATACAAGGTTTATTTCGATCAGGTTTCAACCGTTATGCCTGTTATTGAATTAAGAACCTAACTTATAGAAATGAAGTTCTGTATACAAAAATTACAGTTTACTTCGGTGCTAAGTTGTCATTTTAGTACTAAGAACATTGCCTTACCTAATGGAAATAAACTACGAAACACAAATATCTACTGGCTTAATGTCGTTATATAATTACACGGATAATATCTAATTTCTGCACAAATAAGTGCTCAAAACTGTCACCAGATTATCATGTGGTCACCAAAACCATTATAAAAAGAAATGGATTGTTTTTTTTTTTGTCTGTAGAAACATTTCATTGGTAGTTCGTAGAATCATAGCGTGATTATGTACTCCAAGTTTATTACTTTATAACTTCTAATTGCATTGTATTAGTTAACTCACTGATTGATACGAAACACCTCGGGTAATTGCAATCTAATATAATTGGTTCAACTTTATGATTCTAGTTTAACTGCTACTATTTAAGTTATAACACTCGTAACTTGATATTTAGTTTGTAAAGAAATGCTGTTTTTTTTAATATCTTTGTGGGTACCTATATAATTTCATCATCATCGTTTCAGCTGAAAGACGTTCACTGCTGGACATAGGCCTCTCCCAAAACCTTATAATAATATAATTTAATGCTTAGTAGTAACTGAAAAACCATACAAAATATTTTTACTGTTAGTGTGATTTTTAGTGGGTACTTATATTTTTTTTGCCACAGTATTTATTCAACACTTATTTAAATTTAATTGTAGATCTAGAAGTTAGCCAAAAGTTGAAATTTAAACTTTACACTTGCCGAGAGCATATTACTACTACGCAGGTCAAACCGCGGACAGAAGCTAGCCGGTACAAATTGGGCATAGTTAAAGAATTCTAAACAGTGCATTTCTCCTAATTTGAGGAGTTTTCATATGCATAGTTTTTATAAGTTTTCTACGTTTTCCAAAGTTTGAATACATTTTAACATTCTCCAAAATATCCTGCTATCATTTATACTCTGCACCTACAAATTTATCAACGCCGTTCCCAAAAAACTCAACACCAAGTGTGGTCAAACCAACCCCGAACAGCCACGGCATAACAGCACAGATTTGCAAATCAACATAAGTATTCCTTAGGGCGCCCCCACACTTGTGAACTCGGGTCCTATGACAAAAGACGCTCATTTGCAACTGTCCTGTGCAGGAACACGCCTACATTGCGTTTATTTTGATCCGCGTGTGTCTGTGGTGGTATTCTTAATTGTGTAACTTTTAGAGTGTTGGAATTAATGTTATTCTCCTAGTTTTGATGCAATTTTCTTTCATATGTATGGAAAAGAAGGGGACATATTCAAGAGTGTAGTATAATAACTTTCTCCGTGTGACTAACATTGTAATCATGGAAAAAATTCTAATATCCTATACAAAACTTGAATACCTACTAGACTTAAATGTATGGGTTTGGTGGTCTATACCATACTCTTAAATATGACCAGACGTTTCTGATACATGCTGTATACAGGCTGGTAGAGAGCAACTAAAACCACGACTTCAGGACAAGAAAGTTCGGAAGGTTTAAAAAAAATCTGCTATTTTTCATTGACGCGCAAACTCAAACCACGAATTCAGCCTAAGAAATTACGTCGGTTAACAAAAAAAAAAAAAACTAATCCTTAGAAAAGTGCAGTTCCTACGTGGTCAAAATGTTTCGAACAGCAAATCGTTTTTTTTGCATACAATTTAAAACGTGCCAGTTCCTTGATACGTATTTTTCAAATTATCAATTCGCCCACAAGTAAATAAACTTCGCCCAAAAATAACAGAAAACAATAAATTATTTAAAAGTGTCAAGTCACCCGTTTCGGGCGAGTAAATTCGTGCGAATCGACTCGCTCTTGTTAGGTCCATAGATTTTTAATAAAAAAAATAAAAAATGGGACTGTACCCGGTTACCAAGTTGCTGCCTTAGCAAGTATCGATTTGCTATAATCTAACACAAACTGCGTGTCAGAACTAGGTAGGTACTTTAGTCCAGTCTGCATGTCCCTGAAGTAGAACGATAAATATTCAATGTCTTTGATCGATTTGCGACTGAGCACACAAAGAACAGTACAAAAACGTTGGCTGACGTATTATGATAGACACAGCTGATATATCAAGCTTGAAGCATATATCATCATGTTTGTTAAGAGGGTTGGTGATTGTTGTTTGATCTTCTTCTTCTTCTTCGTGTCACTGGCAATGCAGTTAGTTGGCCTAAAACTTCACCACTTCATCAGCGCTATCTATGGCAACGCAAAGGTCACCTTGGCTGCATGTTTTGGGGCACAGAGGGCAAGATAGGAGGTGGAGTATAGTTCGAAATCAAATCAAAACTCATTAATTCAAACTAGGCTGAGATTTAGCACTTTTTGAACGTCAAACAAACTGTTCAGCTATCTGTTAAGTTAGAAGAACTTGACTTTATTCAATAGTGAGGAATTAACATTTCGAAACACGTTTGTGACACAGTTCTACATCCACATCGTGCTGCCGTTCCATCGAGAGTCCGAGTTAACCCTACTTTACGAGGTTCGACTTACACTTTCCCACTTGGGTTCGGAGGCGGTTCAGCGACTTCCAGGTCGACCACGAAAGACTACACGCTGCAGGAAGATGCTCGTTTGGTGGTACAAAGCCAGATACTCTCCCCCACCTACACAATTGGGGGAAAGGTATCTGACCATAGTTTGCAACGGGTGTAGACCAGGTTGCCTAGTCGAGACGCTGTCGATTTCAAGAACCTGTGCCTGATTTCTGGCAGTAGGATGCCAAATAGAGGGTGTCTAGGGTCAAACTCCTGTTTGTGGTTCTCCACTGCGCTTGCAACTTCTCTTACTTGTGGAGGTGCTATGCAGCTAATGCAGCTGTGGGATATAGTACGCTGACCGGGGTCGGTATATAATAATTCCATAATTGCCTCTTATGTTCCACCTATAATGTGTAAGTGATCACGTTTGTCAAAAACCACGAAAGATTTCAATTACATAATATTCTTACAACGAATTCACTAGGTTTCACAACACGTGAAACTCACAAACTACCATTATTTAAATAAAAAAGCATTGGTTCTCTCCTTTAACCCCAAAAACGGCGAAGTGGGTCGAAAAACACCCAGGTTGTTTGTTACCAGGCGAGCAGTTTACGTCAAAAGTCACCATTAGCCTTCGATAGATGGCGCTGCACTAAAGAATTTCGTCCAATGATGACTGGAGTGTATTTCGCCCGTTTTACGAGCTGAACATAAAAGTTTTCGAGAATATTGTGTGACCTATATAAGTACAAACTATGTTACTTTTATGCAACGGTTTCTATGAGTTATACGATGCTAGTTATTGTTTGCATACTTTATGTGTGTAGATAGCAATATGCAATATTCTGGGATGGGAAGAACGTGAAAGAAAATAAATCTTGGAGCTAAAATATTGACCAAGTCTTTGTTTATGTAGGTACTTAATCTTAAGACACGCCTTGTAAGATCTTTAAAAATAGTCGTAATGTTATGTTATAGATACACATTCTAAAACAAAAGCCAAAATTAAATCTATCAGACACAAATATCAATTCCAACCCTCACATAGTTATAGTTTGTACCCACAACTTAACCCTAAACTGCGGGTGCGATTAATACTAAAATTAAATTTCACATCTCACGTCCAGGGGGCGTTTTCTGTACTAAATTAATTCGCAACGAATACCGTTCTGTGGTCCTGTGGACCCCGGAATAGTTAATGATTTATTAATGTTACAGTTTCGGGTTTAGTTTTGAGTTAGATACACGTATCGTGTGATTTAAAATTTGGGATTGTAACAACAGGATATTAGAGTTGGAATTGGAATTATGACTCAGATTTTGGGTATTTAGGAACTGACCGATGATTTTAATCAGATAATCTTATTTATTTTTATATCACTATCTCTATTAGTTGCCAGCCTTTGGGGCACTTTCCCTATTTACAACGGTGAAGCCAATGTTTTTAATTTGTTATATTTTTAAGACTTCGTATTGAATTTTTTTATTAAAAAATATATCGTTTTTTTTTTAATGTAAATTCAATAGTAAAAGCGTTTATGTTGAAAAACAAAAAAAAGACATCAATGGATTGAACTTGGTATTTCTTCGTTACTTAGGTATACCTACTCACAAAAAAATTGTCCCAATCTTTGATCACACACACAACAGTAGCAAAAGTACCTGTAGAACGTTGTGTTTAAATATAAAATAGTAAAGTTGTTTAGTTTTTATAGGTTTCATGCCGTGACTGGAGGCCTTTTTATTAAAGCATTCGTTCAAGTCTGGTTAAGCAGCTGACAACCTCCTAGGTTGAACTAAGAGAACTATCACAGACACCCAATAAATATACGTAAAAAATAAATTGTGGTCCAAAGTGTGGTCCTGACAACTGCACTCGGGAAGAACTAATAAACAGAGATCGGATTCGGAAGAGAATTTTCAGCTATTAATGTAGGAAGCGGCTTTATAAATTATTTGTAATATTTATTAAAAACCCCGGGATTCTTGGATTGCTTAACTATTCAGATGTGTATTAATTTAAAATTAATGTTTCACCCAATACAAATATGTGTATGTACTAGAGGAGGGGTGGTTTGTATTAGTTAAAATAAAAAATAAACAAATTACTTACCTAAATTAAGACTTTTTCGATACAAAAGCGCATTCCATGTTAGCCAACATCTCAACTTTAGGTGAATATGCATCCGAATATCCGATATCTACTGATAAAGTAGACGAAAACGATGTTGGCAATAAAAATTTAAAAAAACTCTAGATATCCATATCTTACGCAATAAGACTTAAAAAAATATTAATTTTCTCAAAAAAAAAAAAATTGACAGAAGCTGTCATGTTTTTTGACACTCACTTTAAAACCAAACAAACTAAAACAAAGAGAGTTGAAAACCTCCTCCTTTTTGAAGTCGGTTAAAAAGACCCTAATTTTCCGCACAAAGCCGAAACCATCTCAACAAATCTAACGTCAAACACCCTTAAACACTAAAGGGTGCATTTAAACAAATGACTTTTGTCTCTGACTAACACGTAGCCGCTTCATTAGTAACGGGCGATTTGTCCCATGGTCGCTGGTCGCACTAAATTATGACTGTTCGACCTCTTAGTTAGTTCAAATATTAGTTTTAGTATGACCGTCGACGTTATAGGGTTAATTTTGTTGGGTTCGTAAGGTGGAAATGAATGGTGCTTCTCGTGTGTGGAAAATGTTTTTATTATTTTAAAGGGCAAATTAATAATTTGGCTTTTACATTTTGTTAAAGTTTATGTATGGGATGATTGTGTTAGGCCTTTCAACATGTAGGTGCCAGGTATGTATCAAAATAAGAATTTTTAGTACGATCATACCAGATTAAATTCACTGTCTCTACATCTTTATACAGAGGCCAGCACAGCAAGCTACCCCAGTCTGTCAAATTTCTTTGATAGATTTTCAACTTTATTAAAAAAGCGTAAGGTTCATGTTCAATAGGGAAAACTTGACAGTTTGGGATAGGTTTTTTAATCTGTTTTTGAACACCATGAATTAGTAGCCGCCATGTTATTACGTCATACCGCTGTTTTAACTAATCAACTGAACAACTTTGTACTTTTATTATTTTTGTAAGCAAAGTAATTTTAATTGAAATAATATCTTACATTCAGGAACAGTAAACCAACGATAAGTAGAATAATAACTCATTTATTAATTATAAACAATTATCAGACAAAATATCAACGCATATGTTTAAACAGAAAACTGATGTCATACCCACAGAGCAATATGGCGTCCACTGCTTCCAGCGTTTTCGTCAAATTACGCGCGAAATATGAAACTGTAAAATTTAAATGCATTTTTATGGCACTAATCGATTAAATAAAAATGTTGTTTTTTTAGTAGTTTTTTAGCATTCTAGAATCTAATTAAGACACTGTAAAAAAATCGTGTAATAACCCCTATTAGCATTCTGAGAGTGTTTCTAAGTTAGGCTGCTGGTTAAATTCAAAGCCACGATCCTCTCTCTCGACTATCTGACGACAACTGTTGAACTAGCATCGGTTTTTCTTGCCACAACCTTGCCAAACTATCCACCCGTGTGTCACCCTCCCAAATGATTTATCTGACCACACTTCTGTGACTCACGGCGTCTACAACTGACCACCGTCCCTTCGTCTAATGTTATTTATTAAAACTATAACTTGTCCATGATTTGTTGGCACTGTGGGCAGTCGTAAGTTATCTATAACCAGATTGCGTTTGTTAATTTATTAGATTTTAGATTGTTAAGTTAAGAAATTGTGTTTTGTTGGTATTGAATTTGTGTTGTTTATGATTTTTCTATATTGCATATTTGCATTCTTCGTTGATACTCGCCTTCATTGACAGAGATAGACAGGCTTTTTTTCTTTATTAAACATTTTTGGTACATTAACTTTCTAATAACTACACTAACGTGAGTGTCATTGCATAATTCAAAGGAAATCCATGAAAGTTATCATTACTCCAAAATGGAGTATTCCTGTCTGAGCACCAATTTTTAGAGCACCTAATACATTGAGCACCAAGGTATTCTCATTGGTGATCTTGGTGCTCAAACGGGAATACTTCTCCAAAATATCTAGTCCCGCTTCTGCTTCTTATACTCGGTAATAACGGAAATATTAAGACCTTTTCGACCCAGTTTTTTTATTTTTTTTATTGCTGAATGAGTCTGCTCTTGTATCATTTGCAACCAAAAGATTTTAATTTTATTTCACTAGAATCAGAAACGCTATTTTGTGACTGGTATCATCTATACGAAAAAAGAAAAAGACTTGGCGATGCAATACATGGAGCTAATTTATCCCCAGCTTTTAAAAGGAGCTCAAATCTTACTTTATCATATGTCCCAGCAGTGATAGCGACCTATAATGTTCCCACTGGTGGGATACAGGCCTTGTCTTAGCGGGCCCTGGGTAGGTAGATGTTACACGTCTTCGGATTATTGGTTTTATTTATTTTATTATTGTTCGGTTCATTCGGGCCATGTGATTTTAAATGTTTGTAAACGCACCCAAAATACAGGAGACATTCCTAGTGTGGGGCAACGTTTTTTTTTTTTAAAAGAACAAAAAATAAATAATGTTTTCTAATGTACACAGTAAAGTTTCTGTCGGGGTCTACTACCTACTACTCGTTACCCTGGGTCACCCGTGCTGTCTAAAATCTTACTTACCACCTTGACCCATCCATCTGCTAAGAAAATCTGCTCCATATTTTCCATAATTCCTTTATACTGCAACCTGTAATAACCAATAACCATTCTCCTCTCATTATCTTCCAGGCCAAGATGAGCACAGGAGATGGAACGGTGGGAGGTCACCAGAAGACCGATGACCGTCTCGGACATCATCAGTCCATGAGCCAGATGCTGTACGGAGCCGGGCTGGGGCCTGGACGATCAGGTTGGTATTGTATGTACCTATATTTTTGAATGTAGTGTTTGTTTATTTATTTTGTAGTGAATATTGAAAGACAGAGTCCATCTGGCTCTCCTCTCTGCCTTACCCTTCAGGGGAAAGAGGCGTTATGTTATGTTAAGCTATTGAAAGACAAAAAGAAAAGTAGAATCTCCTAGTTAGAGGGTCACGGACTACCCTACTTGTACCGGTAAAACGGGGTGAATAGAGATGCAGGGGTGAATCGAGACGAAACTTTACAATGGATTATAATGTTGAAATTATATACTTTGTAGTCAAAAAGGACTTTGATATGTTTACTGTTTTATAATTAACGAATAAGTGGCTTTGTTGGCAGAAAACGATCATAATTTCAACGTCAAATCTTATTTCAAGTTTCGTCTCGATTCACCCCTGCATCTCTATTCACTCCATTTTACGGTATGTCTTGGTAATTCAATAAATTAATGTACTCTAGTCTCAAGCAATGGTGCCGATTCTGTTGTCACAAAATTCTCTAAACTAAACTAAAAATCACCAAAATTTCGTTTATTCCTGTCAAACGACGATTTCCTATTCTGAAATTGACTAAAGTGACACAACTTAACTATATTTTAGTTTGACAGCACTAAGATTGTACTGAATTATTAATTTAGTGAAGATGGTAATTTTGCTATTCTGAGTTTGCCGTTTTTCACCAAAAATTTTGACTATATTAGTTTTTCTAACTAAATCTGACTATTTTTAATCGCGATTAAAAAAGTGTGGAATAAAACTAGTGGTCATGAACTAAAATTCACACTGGACCAACACTTCGACTTCAGTTGCAAAAACACTTTTTTTTTTCTTTTCTTTTGCTTATATCTCGAAAACGGTGTGTCCTATCGCAAAAATGATGATAATTTCGACCCCCTTTAACAAACCCGTAAGCCCCATAATCTCAACATGTATTTAATATTTTTTTTTATTTTCCAAACAAAAAGTGAAAAATTCCATATAAAAAACGTCGAGGCTGCCCCCCTGCGCACGCTTCATTCAAGTCTTAAAAAAATCATTGCGTGGGGCACACAAGTACCTACCACGTTGCGAAGCCAAAAGAAAAAAAAATACCACCTGCAGGGGGCCGATTCTACTAACAAATTTGTTAAAAAAACGCAATAGAACCGCAACCGAATCACCACTTTTAAGCGTTTTCGCATTCTACTAAAATGAACAACGGTCCAGCTGCGACACAGCTGCGGTTACGTTTTAGTTACGCCAACGATCGATTGAAACAATGTCAAAACCTATGCTACTAACAAAATCGAACATGAGCGTGACGTTTACTATAGGACAAAGTTAATGATAAAATTATGATCATTATGTCTTTTAATTATAGAAAATACTTTTAGTGCCACACATTCGTGTTTAGTAACATTTTTAGATTCAACTTTTTTCTTTTTGGTATTAATAAAACATATTATTTTGGCATGTTGGTAACGCGGGTTACCCGCTGTGTTCCCGCTACAGTTCAGTTGCAATTCGTTTTAAGTTTAGTTTCCATTTTGCTTATAAAATAGTAGAATGACTTTTTATGTAACTATCGAACGGCGATCGAAATCGAACTGTTGTGGAAACACAGTTTAACGTGTAACGTTGCAAATTAGTAGAATCGGCCCCCTGGCTTGGCACGACAACCGTAGAGAAGCGTTTTGTCGACGGAAGACTAGACAAAAATTACGTTTCCGTGTAGACAGTTGTCAGTTTTCACCGAGAAATGTAGACAAGCGATTTCTATCTATTCTACAGTAGACTAGAAATAGAAAGCGTCATGCTAAGCCTGCAGGAGTCACGATTGTCAAATTCGATTTTAGTTGTGTCAAAATAATTTTTAAGTTTAGAGATTTTATTTTGCAGAATAGCTTTAAGATTCTCATAGCCAAAAGTAAGGAATTTTAGTGATAGTTTAGTTAGTTTAGTTCGGTGTACAACAGAATCGACACCAATGTAAATGGTTTTTTATCTATTCATTAAGCTGATATTGTTATTATAGTACACGAATCTTACGATGGAAAATTATATTGAACCCGAGAGACTGAGGGAAAACATTGCACGAAAATAATAAAGTTTTATTCATTACTATTATTGACATTCCCTTCATAATGTCATAGAAAACTATGGAATAGAATAGAATATTTCCTTTTTGGAGTAACCAAGACTCAACAGGATTGTTAAGAAAACTTCCGACTATGTTAGTAAGCAGTGACCCACGTACACAGTCCAGGCGACTCGCAACCATGCCTAAGATACTTTTGGGGCCGCTCCATACCCTGCGCACCAGAAAAGCGCATATTTTGCGCATTGTTGCTATACTTAGCTAAAAACATTGCAAATGAACTAACTTTGTACATTGACTTAATCTCAAAGAAGATGAAAGATGTAACATCAGCTTAGATCCATTTGCTTCAAATCCCAGAAAAAGATGTTTCTTTGGATGTCATAAGTAATAGAAGACATGACAAATGATGCAAAAGATCAGCAGCTAGAGGAAATCGTTTTTAGAAAGCTATTGTATTTATCAATTCAACCATCCGTGGATGTAATATAAAGTCCATTTGCTTAATTAAGGTGAACCTAGTCCAGATTTTTTGCATACAAACTTCGGGAGTGTTTTACTCCACTGTCTGACATGGCACATCCAAAGTAAACTATTACATCGTTTTGTCTCATTATTAATATTGTCCGTACAGAAATAGCATACTAAAATAAAAAACCCATTAAAAAGTTAGGAGCCAACAAAAATTAGTTTTTCTTGCTAATTTTACTTAACTTTGGGCGTGTTTAAGTAATAAAAGAAGTGTAAAATCTCCAAAACCAAGTCGGTACCGACAAAGTTCAATTATCGAAAAGTTCAATAAACTTTATTGGTCGTTGATTTATCTTTTTCATAAAACCTGATCTCGCGAATTTTATACAATAAATGATCTTGCATCTCACTTAATAACGTTGTGCGTGTAGACTAGCGTCTAACTGCTCATCACTGATACTATCTTTGTCGGACACGAAGCCTGGTGAGACAGCGTGGTTTTTAGCCAGGCCCACCAGTGAGTTCGAGCCCGCGACTAGGTTCCCAACATTAACCTTCTTACAACTTGACATATACTAACCTCCCCATCCCCTTCTTACAGGCTCATCATCATCGTCTCCAGTGGGGGGCACGAACACCGGCTCTGGGCTGCTGGTGGTGCCCCAACCCCTGGGCAAGGGGCCTACCAAGCTGCAGCCGCTGCATGCACACGCCAGGAAGTACCACTGCAAGATGTGTCCTCAGGTATGTGAAATTTACATATCCAACAAAGCATGCTTTAAAAGGAAATTGAAATGGATATTGGCTATCTGGGATTGAGTCGACAGTTTTTGATCGGATTAAATTATTACTAAAGCTTAACAATCGTTCTAGAACACGAGCCTTATTTATTTATTTCTTTATTTTATTTATTTAAAAGGTACACCAACGACTTATTCACTAGACAATAACATAAGGAAAATCACATTTGGACAGTTATGGTGAATTTGTCACTTACAGGTGTACACAGCACTAACTTAAAAAATAACTTCTTAAATATACGTTTTAAAAAGATTTTTTACTCGTAATGAGGATAAAGAAATGAATTAGAAACAAAGGACAAAACATTTTGTAAAAACAAAGTCATAATCTAAATAAGAATAAAAAAATACATTTAAGTTTTTACTAGAATCAAAATTAACATCAAAAACAAAATCATAATCGCAATGAGAATAAAAAAATTAAACAATCAAAACATTAAATCATAAACAAAATAAGAATAAAAAAATAAAATTAAAATTATTAGGTACTAGACTCTAAATTAAACGTTAAAAATTAAATAAAATAACAGTCAAATAGAAATTCTTATAGAGTCAAACTGTACTGAATTTGTAGCCCCTAAGTGGCAAGACATAAACTTATCTTAGTTACCTGCCATCTAGCAAAAAAAAAATATGTCTATAAGGTCCACTTCTGGGCAACAGGTGTCTTCGCGGTGATAAGGAGTGAGCCATAATCCACCACGTGGCCTCAATCCGGATTGATGGACGTCACATATCTTCGAATTTTTGGTTCTAGGACATTCGTTTCCTCACGATGTTTTCCTTCGCCGTTTTGAGAGCACACAAAGTTAAAAAAAAAAACCTCTGGTGGGGTTAGAACCTATAACCATGACCATGGCTACCACTGGGTTACCACTCCTCTTCACTACCTACCTAAGTAATTATAAACTCTTTACCAACCACTGATTCCAAACAAAACAACGGTACATGTCCTAGTGATAAAAATCTTCAAAATCTCATAGAAAAATCTACCGTAAATAATAATTCCTCGTCCACATTTGGTGATGTTTAAGTCAACTTTTATGCCTGTCTTACTTGGATAGTGTCGGGGCGAGATTGCGGCGATATGAAGCTATCTTCAATTCATATATTGAGTCAGGCTCAAACGTGTTCGCGGAGACACAGTGCAAGGAGAACAGCAGAACAATAGGGTGATATTAGGCACATCAAGTAAGCGCTCGGAGTTGCATTTCTGTGATGTAAAAATTCTGAAAGAAATATAATTAAATAAAATACTTTCACATACTAATGAGTAAACATTTTGAGAGGTCGCGTTAAAAAAAATAAGCGTGGGGTATTATGACCGATTCTCTCTCACCGAGAGGAGGCATTGTCTGGTGGTCCCAGCAGTGGGAATATTATAGGCTGTTTATAGTTTATTGATTTGGTTGCTGTTGCGTTTATTTAATCAACCTGTAAAAACCATACTCTTCTGATACGTTCTCATAGAAAAGGAGTACGTTAGTAAGTTATTTATTTTATTTTATTTATTCGGGAAAACAAACAATGTTCAAATCAAATCAAATCAAAATATTATATTTCACATAAATCTGCATGGGCACTTGTGAAACGTCAGAAGCTAGGTGCACGGTTCCAATTTGTCGCTTCCTATGGAAAAGAGCCGGCAAGAAACTTCACGGTTACTCTTTTAAAAATAATTGGCTTTTACAATGTTTTCAAATTACAGTGATAATAGGTATGGGAGGACAGTGCAGGCCTGTCAATAAGTACCAGGTACTTAGAGGAATGAAAAAACAGAATTGAAAATCGTCTACAAATCTGGGCTGTAAGGCCTACAACGTTCTCTCGTTCACAATATGTAAAAGAATATACCTACATAAAATGAACCTATCTGAACCAAGTGACTTGATTTCCGTGACACATTCCACAATAGTCTGGTCAAGAAGCAATAGGAGTATGTTAGGACCGTAGCGTATCTTACAACCCAGTGGGTCCCGGATAATAGCAAACAACATCGCGACAGGCCCAGATGGAGATGGTGGGATGAGCTGGAGTCATTTAATAAAATTTGGTCTTGAGTAGCACTGAAAAGAGTGTAGGGAGGCCGCTGCCCGCATGTCATTAGCAGATACGGACCTGGATACGGATAATGGGCGTCAAGATCCGCGGATACGGATACGGATCTTAGCTTTTTGCGTGACAGAACATGCTTCGACTTGCGTCGCGCGGGTCTTTCTTTTGTTTTGTTTATAGTTTAGTGTGACACTGGGCAGCATAGATAACGTTTGTGTTTGTTGTAAGAGTTAAAAAATATATACAAAGAAGTTTAGTAGTTCAATTTGGAATTCTTAATAAGGTAAAAGATCCGTCAAAAGTTTAACGGATATGGATACGGATCTTTTTTCTCCCATGGATATCCGTGGATACGGATACGGTTATGGATATCCGGAACATCACTAATGGCTAATAATAAGGATCGTAGCAGGCGGCGTTCTGTAGTTTCTGCCTACCCTCATAGGAAAAGGCGTAAGATTATGTATGTATGGTTATCTTCAGGTCCTATTTTGCAGTTAAAACTGCAATTATATTCATTTTTCTTTGGAAGTTCTGAAGATTGGGAGGCAAATATTTCATCGTTAAAGTTAATTTGCAGGCCGATTAAGATAACGATCATCTCTACAAATCTATTCATATATTGACATTCCTTCTATTCTTGTTTCTAAGTAAACTAACGTGTACGCAGATCGTAAACAACACATCGCTTCTCATTAATTCAAGAATTTGATTAACATTTTTCTTGACTCGCACAATTTACACTCGCCCGAATCGGGCGAGTCGTCACTTTTAAATAAAAATAAAATTTTGTTTAGGCAACTCGCATGAAGGTAATTTATTTGTGGGCGAATCGACAATTCCTGATATTCGTATTAGGCAATCCACGTTTTTTATTTTATGTAATTACTGTGGAAAAATATTGTACTTACCCGATTTATTAGATCACACGACGAGCGTCTTTACGTCACTCTGAAAGGTAGGGCTGAAAACCAGCGCTGTTGACAATAAGTTCGTCCGAAGTCACAGCATTTTGCTGAGCATCTACCTATTCTTGCACAGATGCGACGCACGGGTAAATTGTTATTATATTTGTAGTCTGTTTGTTACAAAAGTAGTCAATACTGCAATCTGATAACGGCACTTTATTTTTGTTGTGATTGATATTATATAATTGCCAGTGTCGTCACGCAGATCCATTATTGTCTATGGTCCCCCCAGCCAGCCTTGACATTAACAGTCAATGGTCAATATAGTTAAACTTTTTCTACCTGAATACGGGGCTTTTTAGCTACTTTGTATGTGTATCTGTTTTATTATATTTTTTGTAATGTGCGTTTTGTTTGTGCAGAATAAACATGTTTTCTTTCTTTTCTTTCTTTATTTCTTTAAAGTTCGAGTCGCCTTTTTCAAGTATTATATTATGTAGAAGTCACGGTTCGTCCGATTCGGGCGAGTTAATTCGTGCGAGTCGACTAATAAGCTAATCTGGAATTTCGTGCAGAGTTAACCTTCTGCGATCGCATGCGTCATGCTATGTGTTTCGAACGGCTATGGTGAAATGATAATGAGCTACCAACGCCGGCTGTAACTCATCAAAATTCAATTCGTCAACTGTGCTGTACGGTTGGCAAATAAAGTGAAATGTATTTTTTTGTTTGTTTTTGTTGTAATTATTGTGGAAATGGCAGATGTTTTTGGTAATTATATGGACTTTTTTTTTAGTTTGTTAGCTCTTTTCTGTTGGCAAAACCGAAACAATAGGTACATAACTTTTACGTGGTTAGACTACCAAACATTGCTGCAAATGGTTTCTTTTTTTAATTCAAACATGAACTACGATTTAACCGTCTTCTCTCTATTGACATCATCAGCAACAGTTGTTAATTTCCAATGCCCAACATACATCTTCATGTATATTTTTGTCAAATCCCTTTTTTTTATTCTCAGTGAACCCCGTGTCGTTTTATAACATTAAATATCTTTGAAAAGAAATGGAAAAGAACGATAATTTTAGCAGTAAAATAATAAAGCATAATTTTAAAATTAAGTTCTCTTTTTGGTTCAACAAATATGGTCAATACATAATTACCTTTTTTTAAGAACATACGCTATTTATTTAACTACCAATAAGAATGTACGACAAAACATATTTTTTTGATTAAAAAATCCGTCTATCCTACTAATAATGAAAATATTAAAGTTTGTATGTTTCGATTTTTTTAATGTTTGTTTGTTACTCAATCACCCAAAAACGTCTGAACGGATTAAGCTGAAATTTGGCACACAGATAGTTTATAACCTGGATAAACAGATATTTTTATCTCGGTACGTACCAGTGGGAAAATTTTCAATTTCCACGAGGGCGAAGCTGCTGGTAGATGCTAGTAAATAATAGGTCTTTACCTATGAAATTGCCGTTTTGTATGAAAAAATTTAAACGATTTTTTTTCATGTATTTTTTATTTGTATTAATCGAAGTAATCACCCATGCAATCAATGCATCTTTGCCATCGCAGTGGCAGTTTATTGATGCCCTTCTTAAAGAAATCAGCTGGACGGGAGGCAACAAATTCTTCAAAGGCATTTTGTACTGCCTCTCGGGTATTGAATTTTTTTCCCGCCAAGAAGTTATCCATATTCTGGAAAAAGTAGTAGTCTGTAGGCGCAAGGTCTGGTGAGTAGGGCGGATGACGGAGAGCTTCCAACCCCAGTTCTTGCAACTTGGAGACCGTCTGCTGTGCAGTATGAGGTCGCGCGTTGTCGTGCAGGAGCAGCGGAGACGAGCGATTGACCAATGCTGGTTGGAGATGTGCCAGCTTCTCCATCATTGTGTTCAGTTCTTCACAGTACACATCTGCAGTAATGCTCACCCCGTTTGGTAAGAAGCTGTGATGAATCACACCGGCGCTAGACCACCAAACAGTGACCATCACTTTTCTAGGGGTAAGTTTTCGTTTAGGGCATTGTTTAGGTGCTGAACCAGGATCCAACCAACTTGCTGAGCGCTTGCGGTTATCAAACAGAATCCATTTTTCATCGCAGGTAACAATGCGGTTCAAAATTCCTTCATTTGTGTGTCTGTTGAGCAGTGCAAGGCACGTCTCGACGCGTACTTCGCGCTGACGATCATTGAGTTCGTGGGGCACCCATTTGTCAAGCTTTTTTACCTTGCCAATTTGACGCAAATGGACCAATATTGTTTTGACGCTAACGTCGAAAGCTGCTGCTAATTCAGCCGTAGATTGTGTATCATCAGCTTCCACAATCGCCTTTAATTCGTCATTGTCGACCAAAGTCTTCGGACGACCGCGAGGTTCATTTTTCAGGTCGAAATTTCCAGAACGGAAGCGAGCAAACCAATAACAGGTGGTGCGTAGTGTTAGCTCCGTAAACGTCGTTGATGTTGCGTGGCGCTTGTGCCGCGTTGCTGCCACGACGGTAATCATATTCCATAATTACTCGAATTTTTAACGTATCCATGATGACGAAAAAGATTGAAATGCGATGAAAATGTAACACTAATCAATAAACAAATGACTACTTTTGGAAAAAAAAATCCATGTTTTTAAAATAAAATTAATTTGAAATTAGAATTCTTACCCAAACAAAAATTATTTTGATTTGAAATGGCCAGTACTGCAAAACGGCAATTTCATAGGTAAAGACCTAATAATATAATAAACAAATCCTCGCTTGTTCTGCTATCGCTACCCAGTAGCAGTGTCCTGTATAACTTGCAATTAATTCTCTATTTTAGTGTTTTTTGCTCGTCACATCGCGTTTAGGAAGCACCTCATCTTTGATATTTTATACCGAAATATTGCGGATGCTTTGTGCGTTGTTCCCTTTAATCGAGATTTAATTAAATTGAAGTGTGGGCTGGCTCTGTGTAATTTTGATTTCGATAGGAAATTCAATTTAAGTTAGTGTTAAAAGTTAGATTAGTGAGCTGAGTAGTTTTTCGTGATTATAATTAGTTTTTTATTGAGAGGCTCATGGCCGAAGGGGTCGATCTATGAGGTTAAACTACACTTGCCGAGGTTTGTCTGTGGATGGGTGACAATCTTTACATACCAAGACTCCTCCGTGTCTTGGAAAGCACGTTAAGCCGTTGGTCCCGGCTGTCATTTGTAGATCTTGACCGTTGTTAAAACCTGACAACCAGTAGTCTTACCAAGAAGTATCTTGTAACCCAAAACTGGGTTGTGGAGGTCAGATAGGCAGTCGCTCCATGTAAAATACTGGTATTCAGCTGCATCCGGTTAGACTGGAAGCTGACCCCAACATAGTTGGGAAAGAAATGACTAGGCAGATTGATTGGTTTATTTTTAGTTTTCTTTTATTGAAATTAAATAGTAAAAAGTATTTTGTTTAGTGTCGAAATGTCTGTATGTTTAGTTGGTATTTAGATTGCCCAAAGTGCGCTGAATTCCTTTTATCTTCGGTTTTTGTAAGTAATTAAAACTATAGACTTTATCATGATCTTTGAAAAACTTCTTAATTACAATTTTACCTCACTCATGGTTTTTCATCTTTTCGCGTCATCTGCTTGAATCCATTTGATTGAGATAATCATGCCGTCATTTTGAAACAGTGATGGACTTATGTAGATATCGTAATTTCTACGAATCCTACTAATATTATAAATGTGAAAAATTGTGGGATGGATGGATGTTTGTTACTCTTTTTCACGCAAAAACTACAAAACAGATTTGGATGACATTTGGCACATAGATAGTTTATTACCTGGATTAACACATTGGGTACTTTTTATCTCGGTAGTACGTTCTCGCGAGATAATTTCTGACCTCCACGCGGGCGAAGCTAGTTTTCTTATACAGGGTGTCCGGTAATTAATGGATAACCTTGAAATGGTGTATGGTAGAACTAATGGCCATTCAGAAATAACATTTTTTATTTGTATTTAATCTGTAATTTATTTTTTATGTTAAATCAATCGATTTCCAAAAAACACTATAAAGTGAAAAATAACTTTAATTTCGGAAGTCGGTGTCTTTGGATAGGTATGTATTTAGATTTCTGTCACCGCCTTCCGAAATTAAAGTTATTTTTCACTTTGTAGTATTTTTTCGGAAGTCGGTTGTTTTTTTTTAATTATTTTTTTACAGATTAAATACAATTTTTTTTTTCTGAATGGCCATTAGTTTTACCATGAACCATTTCGAGATTATCCATTAAATACCGGACAACCTGTAGGTATAACTTGGCTCAGTTTTCGAATGTTTTTTTTTTTTATGTAGATGCGATCGTTTTGCAGGTATTCGATCACGAATCGACTGCTATTTAACTGCCACAAACCTTTTTAGGAAAGCACTTTAATTTCGCTACAATTTCTTTTTGTAAAAAAAACCGCACAACAAAACCAAGTCTTTCAAACCTATCCATATTCATTTCTCCAAAAAATCGAAAACCTAAAGAAATGCGACTAAAACCAAAAAAAAGTAAACGTAAAAAATATCATCGAATGACTGACTTCTAATCAAAACGGGTGCCCGAGAATGTCATCGCAGAAATGCCGACTGTACCCGACGACGGACGAACGGACAAACAAAAACCCGAATCGGTTGATAGTAAGACCTCGTCGACCTCTATGGCGGTAGCGGGCGCGGGGGCGGACGCGATTACGTGGCAACAATAAATACCGCGTTGCAAATCTTAAGCCCGAACAAAAGTCTGTCCACTAGTTTTACCAAGAGGTAATTTGTTACCCAGTAGATATTCCTTTCTTTGTGTTTTGACGGCAGGCAGCCGCTCCATGTAAAATATTGGTATTCAGCTTCATCCTAAGAATGGAAGCCGACCCTAATAGAGTTGAGAAATGGCTAGGCAGATCACATAAACTTACCGTCTGCTATAAATCTAACAAAAATCATAGGATTTCGGCTAGTCACATCCATGTGGCCTCAATCTTCCCTCCATTTATATCTACCCTCAAATCCCAGGGTCTATCCGAGTCAACTCTCAAATGTCTAGAAAAATATTTCAGTTTCCATAACCTAAATCCTAAAATAAAAAGTCGTGGCGTATGGATCAACCCACATTTTCAAGGTTTATTTTCAGTCCGCCTTTTGACATTTAGGTTTAGTTCTATGTTTAAATGTGTTGGTACGACAGGGTGCAACAATAAACGATCGCTTAGCTCAAGCTGAAATTAATTAACGTTACTGAGTACGTGCTTTGCCAAGCAAAATCGCACAACTGTCAAATTACAGAAAGTGCAAGATAGAGACGAGAAGTATAAGCTAGTAAGGAAGGAAGGAAAAAATAAAGAAATGTATTTTATTTAAGACACGCACAGGAAATACAAACAATAAAAAAGAATATAATGATGAAACACTAACAATAAAATAACAAAATAGTGAAAACAACAAAAAATACAGCACCTATGCCATGCCAAAAAGACTCCTATGTCAGCATAACACGTGCTCTACGAAAACCGCCCTTACTGCTACGACATGAACGCGCTGTCAATGTTAAATTGTTACCACTGATGTACCTTTGATTTTACGTATTAATAACGGATGCAAATGACCTTTTATAATGATTGATAAATCGCGTCCGCTGAAGCGCTGGTGCAATTGTGACCACTGATGTACCTTTTACTATACGTGCTAAGTAACAAACGCAAATGATGGCTTCGTTATGGTTGTTAAATCGCGTCCGCTTTAGCACCCGCTTAAGCTCCTCACTCTAGTCGAAGCCGGGTCTCGTTTGTGTAAATTTTCGGATTCCTGCGGCGGTATGTCGCCTGCGCCCTTTGATGGTGGATGCGGTTTTTATATTATCATGGTCGCCCTTATCTGTCTTACGGGGTTTTTCCAAAAGAAGGTTTGGGTTAATGGTATCAATATTTGCTGGCTATATAATATTAAGTGTATTTTTGAACAGCAGCAGTGCCCCAGTGGAAGGAATGCAGGCGCCTTACTTTATGTAAAGTATGTCATCACCACTGCTTTCCAAATGGTACATACAGTCACAGGCTTTAATTGATAAGCCACTTGCCACAGTTCCTATTTTAGCCGTGTAATGCAAATCGGGTTTAGTCGGTTATACTCGTACAAAGTCCAGAATGACAACCCAAAGTCGACCAATTGCAGGGCTAGCAACCGTAACCTGGCTACAATTGTTTAAGCGTAGCGATAGTAACGTTGTGATTAGTCATTTCGACATCGGAAAAACTCGTACCCACGATTTTATCCGAACGCGTAGCGTCCAAGATACCGTTCATGACAATTATGATAACTGTTGCATAAAAACATAAATAGCTACGGCTACGATCCACCAAAATTCGAAATTATCGTCTCTGACATTTCAACTGTCACTGTCTTAGGATAGGTTTTCAGAAATAACGAGCATTTAATGAGCTCTAATTCAAAGGAGGTCAGTATCAAATAGATTGGATAAACTTATGCAACAGTGTATTGATTTATCATTGACAATTTATTAGTCAACCTTCAACCTCTATGGATAAGACTATTTGCGATTATATGTAATTTGTCATCTTGTATTTTACGAGCATGCGGTTTAAGTTCGTGTTTAATCGTGTAATCTCGTGAATGTATAAAACTGCTAAATTGGAAAGTTTAAAAGTGACTTATCAATTAAAGTCCGGGACTGTACATGTGACATCTACCAACCTGTACTAGGCCCGCGTGATTACTGCCCTCCCCCTCTCTAAGAGAGGAGGCCTGTGTCCCAGCAGTGGGAACAATATAGGCTGATTATACTTACATTTGCTCTATGTATGCAGAAATTAAAATGACCTGGAAAAACATTGCTAGTAACAACTCCTTGGCATAATAAACACACCATCTGCTGCTGTTTTTTTTTTGGGTGGGAAATCATCATATAACTTCTCCCGCTCTGGGTGGAGCGAGAGGGCGTGTCAGACTTTTACTGACTAAAACCCACCCGTGTTCCCTCAGTTGCCTGTGTGCCAGGGGCCGCGGTATCTCTTTCGAATAACCCGCACCCCTGGCAGGCATCAGCCCTTGCGGACCCCACCAGTTGGTGCTGACGTCTCTTTGAGGCGCGCATGGAACACAACGCGCCGTCGACCCGGGCTTGGTTCTTACCGGACAGCGAGCTACCCATTACTCGCCGTCCGCAAGCCCGCACCTAAGGTGGCCGCGAATCAGCCTGGGATTCCCGACACCCAGGGCGTCTCCCGCGGCGACTACGGCCGTGAGGGCGCATATACTGCCTCTCCCTCACGTGCGCCGCCTCCCTCTTCGCGAGCATTACTGCTTCGGTGAAGGTGATTTCTTGAAAACGATCAAAAAGGTGGTTTTTTAAAGCAGTGTATGTCTTTAACCGTAAATAATATTGAAAGCAGAAAATTATTCGAAATTTTCAAGTCTTTTTTGCATACGGTGATGGAACTCAAAATATAATTAAACATACTTTAATGCATCAAATTAATCATGAAAGTAACCTCTTAATTATCTTTAAAAGCAGTTTATCCCTTCAATAACAATTATAATAATTATTAAAAATATACCATTAATTTTAAAATGCCAAACTGCATTTAGTGATGGATTATTTATTATTAAATAGTTAATATCGAATTTTATACGATTTTATTTGCATTTTTACGACATACGCTTGCTCATTAACCGACTTCAAAAAGGAGGAGGTTATCAATTCGTCGGAACCTTTTTTTTTTTTTTTTTTTTATGTATGTTCCCCGATTACTCGAAGATGGCTGGACCGATTTGGATTTTGTTTTTTTTGTTTGAAAGGGTATACTTCCCAGGTGGTCCCATGATCATCAAGTCAGGATCTGATGATGGGATCCTGGAGAAATAGAGAGAACTCTTCAAATTTTATAGGCACACAAAGCGATTTAGGTATTTTTTGGAAGAGTACTTTCTCGTAGTGGGTCATTTCAATTTGGTGAAGATCTGATGAAGAACTTCGGAGATAGGCAACGGAACTCCTCAATAAATGATAGCAAATGGTCTGGGATAGCCGAAATCGCATGTCTGTCTATTGTTTACACCAGTTCATAACATAACATCACGCCGGTACGCTGTGAAGGGGTAAGCACATGTGAACCACTAAAAAGTGAAAAATAAAAACTTTTTCCAAAAAAAAAACAACCGACTTCCAAAAAAACACTACAAAGTGAAAAATAACTTTAATTTCGGAAGGCGGTGACAAAAAATTCAAATACAGCTCCAAAGACACCGACTTCCGAAATTAAAGTTATTTTTCACTTTGTAGTGTTTTTTTGGAAGTCGGTTGTTTTTTTTTTGTTTATTACAACAGATTTTAACCTGTACCGGATTGCAATAAGAGCTATTATCGCTTATAACAACACTCTTTAAAGTAAACATGGCATTAAACAAGTTCACACCTAATTTTAATTCTCTTACAACGTTATATAATTAAATTTAGTTAGATTGTTAAAAAAAGGTTACAAATAACAACTCATACATTGATACATAACCTCACACCCGTTTCTCTTGGGGATAAGCTGAAACTACCGAACAGCACCTACTACGATCCTAACATGCTCCTTTTGCCTCTATTACGTTCAATAAAATCACCAATAAAGTCATTATACACAAAAAAATAGGCTCAATAAAAATCACTATTAAAAAAAAAGTAACTTCTAGTACCTAAATTGTCCACTCAACCTGTCAAACCTGTGAACCTGTAGGCGCGGGCTTGCGGACGGCGAGTAATGGGTAGCTCGCTGTCCGGTACGGACCAAGCCCGGGTCGACGGCGCGTTGTGTTCCACGCGCGCCTCAAAGAGATGTCAGCACCAAATGGGGGGGTCCGCAAGGGCCGATGCCTGCCAGGGGTGCGGGTTGTTCGAAAGAGATACCGCGGCCCCTGGCACACAGGCAACTGAGGGAACACGGGTGGGTTTTAGTCAGTAAAAGTCTGACACGCCCTCTCGCTCCACCCAGAGCGGGAGAAGTTATTTGATGATTTCCCACACAAAAAAAAAAAAACCTGTCAAAAGTTATGAGCATTGTTCTTGCTTATAAAATTACAGAAATCAAATTCATTTCCCAGAATATCCCAACCTTTTCTATATTGCTCCTCAAATATTACAAAATATATCCAATATTGTTCCCTCAATCGACTTTTCATCGAACTACCCTCATTTCAATAATAGACACGATTCTTTACGATGCTATGGGACCATTCAATAATGTGCCAAACGATCTCACAAACCATCAGTTTGTCAAGGGCCTAAACTTTCCCTACACCCACAAAGAAAAACGCTCTGTACCCCTATAACTTTACGACCCAAAATGTAATAAAGAATAGTCTAATATAATCCTGTAGAGTCAAAAATGTTCTAGCGTCTCTGCCAAATGTATTTTGAAGTCAATACTAAAAGAAATAAGGCAGAATTTTCTCTGGTAGACATAAGGTGTCGTTGCTGATAGGTGTCTATTTTTCATATCCCGTCATTTCCGGTTTTCGATTGTTTCAGCGGACATTACGAATGTACGGTTTTTATTGGTGGTCATTTGTGGTCAGGAAGTGGTATTGTGGTCTGCTTATTAGAGGACCTATGAGAACGGGAGATTTGGAGAAAGCCAGAAGATTTTTGGTTAACTTTAAAAATACTGTTGTCAATAAGCATAGGATTATAAGCCTATGATGGTCCCACTGCTGGGCTGGGACACAGGCAGGCCCAGTTGGTAATGTCCCATGTCTACGAATTTCTGGTTTGTGCGAATTAGTGATGGATCATTAAAAATGTAGATCCGCAGATACGGATCCGGATACGGATAATTGGTATCAAGATCTGCGGATACGGATCCGGATCTTAACTTTTTTACTCAATCGGTGTTGGTGCGCGTGACCTTGAAACGATAGTTGACGCCACTTGACGCTTTGCGTGACAGAACATGTTTCGACTTGCGTTGCACGGGTCGTCTTTTGTTTTGTTTATACAGTTTAGTGTGACACTGGGCAGCATAGATAACGCTTGTATTTGTTGTACGAGTTAAAAAAAATCTACAAAGAAGTTTAGTAGTGCAATTTGGAATTATAAAAATGTAACGGATAGGGAAACTTATACAGATTTTTTTTCTCCAGCGGATATCCGCGGATACGGATACGGATATCCGGAACATCACTAGTGCGAATTGACAACTCCAGAAATAGATTTTGGGCAATTTTCACGATTGGAATTTTATGCACTTAATTGCATTTTCTTGCAGTGACTCTTTTTATAACTTTATTGCATAAAATATACAGACGGTTATGTCCTTATGGCGTAGACTTTAACGTTCAATTTTCGGAAATCCTCGCTTCTCTGGATGCTCATCTCATCATTTCATTACCTCCACCGACCACTACATAATACAACTAAATATATCTTCGGACTATCTCCCAAACATGATCTGAGGTCCTTTAGTTTTTGCCACTGCTAATGACGTCATTAGAGGGTTCGGAGTAAGTCCCTCTGAGGGAGGGCTTTCAAGATGGTGCAGTGGATCTTGTAATACTTATATTTTTGGGTTATTTATGTGGTTTTGGGTGAAGATGATTTTTGGAAGATCACGTCTGTTTATTTGGGGTTTATTGGCTCTTATTGTACAAACCCCTTAAAACTATGCAGCCGAAAGTGTATTTTTTATTTTAGAAACTGAACTTTGTTTGCTAGCCAAGGAAATTAAGTCCAGCCGACCTATTTTGTAAATATGTCACCGTGCAAACTTAGGCGAAGCTTGAGATGATCTGCCATTCCACGATATATGCCAGGGATTGACACTAGGCTGTAGATCACTTCCAGCACAATTCACTTAAGTCTCCACAGTGAGATATTGACAAAATAATACTGCAGTTTCTTCAATTCAGTCCGTGACAATCGAATTAGAGGTTCGTTCAGTCTTTTTCTCAAAAATCTAAATGCAGATGAAGTTTCTATTATAAACACTCTTTTCGACGATCTATTATTGCCACTATCACACACTTGCCACTATGACATTTAACCAGAATATTATGTAAGTTGACTTTAAATGCAAAACTCTTAATTATTTTATCTTGCTTTATAATCTAAATAATACTTAGGTACGTACCTACTCATACATCTATAGGTACAAATGCTAATTGTCTGATTTGTTCTGGTTTATCTCCGAAACGGCTAAGCTCCGTGTGGTGCCGGACGTAAAGAATAGCACCATCCCATTTCTTCCCGTGGGTGTCGTAGAAGGCGACTAAGGGACTTACTAGAGAATGGGCAGCAGCGTTCTCTATGCATTCTACCACCATACTGCGATCGCCAACCCGCCTGCCAAGCGTGGCGATTATGGCAAGCCCCCCCCAATTTGGGGGAGGCCTATGTCCAGCAGTGGATGTCTTCCGGCTGAAATGATGATGATGATCATGAATCCCCGAAACGTCTGGACTGTTTTTTAAGAGACTTTCACTGGCAGATAGCTGATGTCATAAAGAGTAACATAGTTTAGCACGTTCCCGTGAAACAATTTCAGACATCCACATGAGCAAAGCCGCGGGCACAGCTAGTAAAAATAAAATATTTTAAACTACATTTAAACCTAGAAATGAATCAAAGAATCCCACGGTTAAGGCTATAAAGAATCACCTGCACCAATACTTAATGAATAAACAACCCTTTTTATCTAACCATTATTCTCTAATCTAAAAACAAAGGCCAAATAATAAGCAGACTGCTTTAATATTTAAAACAGAATAATTTTTCTTTGAAATGCTATTAACATAAAGTTTTCTAACCAACCTGTCATGTCTGCAAGTGCTAGGTGATAATTACTGATAAATGAATGTAATTAGACTTTGAAATAGGTAATGAAAAATAACTGATGATTAGGAATTGTCGTTATGTGCTTGCTACATTGTTGCAATGTGATGGGTACCAGTATTCTTCATGGTGCGACTGCTTATCTGCCCTCCACACTCCAGTTACTGGGTATGACTGGTTGTCAGACTTTCGGGCTTCTGACGATCCGTAACGACTGTCAAAGATCCGCAAATGACAGCCGGGACCAACGGCTTAACGTGCTTTCTGAGGCACGGAAGGTCTTGGTACATAAAAATGGTCACCATGTTATTATTAACTAATCTAAAAACTTAGGTAAAATGATAAGCTGGCTGTTCTAACATTTAAAACACAATATTTTTTCTTTGAAATGACATTATTATAAAGTTGTCTAACCAGCCTGTCATGCCTGTAAGCGCGGGGTGATAATTACTGATAAATGAATGTAAAATAATGAAAAATAACGGATGATTAGAAATTCTAGTTGTGTGCTGGCAACATTGTTACAATGTAAGGGTGAGGTTACAAAGAATGAAAGCTATGAGCGTGCATAGAGGCGTTATACTTTTATAGCAAACTAGCATTTCGCCCGCGTTTTCGTTCGCGTGAAATTTTGGCCCCCGACCCGTCGCACAGTGTGGAAAAACCGACCTATTTTCGACAAAAATCGATTCGCAAGCGAATTTGTTACAAAAAAAATTGTCCATTCTCATGAGATTATAAGCTACAAAAATCCACTGCGGAAATTGAAAAATTGGGTAATAACCTAGAAAAAAATTCAACTGTCACGAAATCGGTGGTTAAATGAATCCAATTTTCATAAAACTTACAACACTATCTAATGCATTGTTATAATGTGTTTTTTATGTTCATTTACAGTCTGCCTCGTTGAATTCAGGAAGTAGGAAGCAAGTACAACTTAACCTCAAAATTTCGAGAATCCCCATTTTTCGGTATAAGAAGACTTTCAAAGTCAGTAATTTTTTTTTCAATTTCCGCAGTGGATATTTGCAGCTTATAATCTCAAGAGCTCAAGTCGCTTGCCAATCGATTTTTGTCGAAAATAAGTCGGTTTTTCCACACTGTGCGTCACCGTCACATCGTATCCCAAAGCCCACCCGGGCTATTTCTTAGCGTTCTATCTGACTATTTTTTCATTTTGCTCGGCTCCTAAAGTTCGTAGCGCAATCTTAAATAGCATATAACCTTCCTCAATAAATGAACTATATCAAATGCAAAACTATTTTTTCAAATCCGGCTGGTAGAGAGATTGTTCCCTGCAAACAAATTCACAAACTTTACCTCTATGTAGATATTTATGTCGTGGCCATATAGTAGGTTTGCTCTCTTCATGAAATGGCCTTATCGTAGATTTGATCACTTCATTAAATGCTCAAGAATTTCATGAAATGGTCGCATTTCATGAAATTCTCGTTTTCTTCTGGTTCTTATATTACAGAAGAAGACGGTTAACGTCAGGTTGACGGAGCCCCACTGCATGGGGCTCCCATTTCTGTCTACAGGGTTCAAAGGAACCTAACCAAACGGAACCTCGGGGTGCCCCTGACGTCGACCCTCTTCTCGAGAAAAAATTCTCGAGCATTTCATGAAGTGAGCAAATCTACGATATGGCCACGACATATATGTATATACATGCTAGCTTTTGCCCGTGGATTCGTCCGCATGGATGTGCGGTTATCGCGTAAAAAAGTAGGTTAAAAATTTGGCAGAGATATAGCCTGGGATATGGAAAAGACCATATCCCAGGCTATATCTCTGCCAAATTTCATGACGGTTGGTTCAGCGGTTTATGCGTGAAAGCGTAACAGAGAGACAGACAGACAGAGTCACTTTCGCATTTATAATATTAATATAGTAGGGATAGAGCGGAAGGCCTAGGTCCAGCAGTGGACGTCTTTCGGTTGAAATGATGATGACGATGATGATATGTACATTTTTGGAAAAACAAAAGTTATTATCTCGTAAAGAAAACTTGCTCAGGTGGAGATTCACAGATGACTCTGCCTTGGAGTATAAATGTGGTGCTGTCCCACAAACAATGGGGCTCTTAATATCTTGTTCAGCGTGTCCTGCTGTCTGCACGCTACAGCAGGCTTAGCACGAGAACCGTAGACGAGCGTTTTCTCGTCCAAAGAGTAGACAAAAATGACGTTTCCGTATAGACAGTTGACAGTTCTTCACCGAGAAATGTAGACAAGCGATTTATATTCTACAGTAGAGTATAAATAGAAAGCGTCATGTTAAGCCTGCAGGAGCTGATGGACGCTGCTGAAAGTACTAAAATCGTAGCCAAATTCAGGGCTGACTGTATTTAGATTACTATCGATACTCTAAGAAAAAGATCTCAACAATATCTAAGACATACAGCCAGCAATAGATACTCAATACCTACTAATAGATACTTCCAATCGATAGAATGTCAATACCGTAGGATGCGCGAGCGCAGGTGGTACGACACGCGCATGCGCGCAATTAAAACTTGTCGCGGGACTGTTAGCGGCCATTACTATTGTGGACGGAAGCCAATGAACTTTGAACTTCAGTTAACTGTTTCATAGTTAGTTTTATGAGACGTAAAGTGTAGCTTAGAAAATAATCAATTTTTTTTTAGAAGTCTGTTAAAATTAATGAAGCATTTACTTACAATTTGTAGACACGATCTAAAAGATTCAAAGGAAGAATTATTTTTTTTGCTGATAATGTATGTATACTTACATAAAAGTAATTGTTTTTATAAAAAAGGGCCGAGTAATTTTGCCTTACGGCATGCAAAATATTAGATTTGAATTTAATGATATAGTTACAATCATTACAATTAACACTAGTTGGAATTTTAACCGCCTAACTTTTTCTACATAGCCCAAAGAATTGTCAAACTTAAGTGGCAGTGGGCAGGGCACATTGCTTGCAGAACAGATGGCCGATGGGGCCGAAAGGTTCTGAAGTGGTGACCGCGTACTGGAAGACGTAGAGTGGGAAGGCCTCCCACAAGGTGGATCGATGACCTTGTGAAGGCCGCGGGAATCCACTGGATGTGGTAAGCATGAGACCGGTCGAAGTGGAGGAGCCTGGGGGAGCCCTATGTCCAGCAGTGGACGTCTTTCGACTGAAATGATTATATTGCATTGCAGACTTTTTTTTTCGTGCCTGTACTGTGTCCCATTGCTGTTCAAAAGCTTCCCCATTTTCTTTTCAAACCTACTCTGTCTCTTACGATCCCTGGTCAGGTTGGCCCTGCAAACTCTGATCGTCACACCACTGTTCACCGTGGTGTACCTCGACGTGATGTCCTCCCTCAGGCGTACAGTGATTGACGATCTTTGCCCATATCTCTGGGTGCATTAGCGCGACGAATCCGGCCCACTCCTACTGTTTTTTCTCCAAAATCCGCTACTTCAGTAATATGGAGCACAGGATGGTGTTTCTAACTCAGTCTATACGCTTGACACCCATCATGCTTCGCTCCATTGCCCGTTGGAAGATCTTGATTTGGGACTTCTGTTGTCTGCAATCTGACTAAATCAAACCCAATATATGAACCTTTTCAGACTTTCTTATAGACAGCTGAGACCGACAGCTTAACGTATGAGACCGCAAGTTGGTATATCTGTGATTTACGATATTAACATCCACAAATTTAGATACCTCGCAAATCGTTCTCTAATAGTATCTAAGTAGGTAAACGTTTTCACAAATAGACAGAAATAAAGGCAGATCTGTATGACAAATTAGATTTCTATTATATTTACTATACGGTATGTCTTAGTAATCGTGGTATCTGAAATGAGACCGTGCTAACTGTTAACGCAATTCAATAACCAATGCATTTGCTAAGCGTAGCTTGTCTTATATCCAGAGATCGGATATTCGGATGCATATTTACCTAAAGATAGATAGATTTTTAGCTATGAAAGTATAGAAGCGGCTTTATAAATTATTTGTAATATTTATTAAAAACCCCGGTATTCTTGGATTGCATAACTATTCAGATGTGTGTTAATTTAAAATTAATGTTTAACTCAATACAAATATGTGTAGGTATGTACTGGAGGCGGGGTGGTTTGTATTAGTTAAAAAAAAGTGCATGGAGTCCCTCCGCGCGGAAGAAGTGAAACCGACTCACTCTCTTTCTCTCTCCTACTTTCTACTTTTGTATATCTTTCTTTCTCTTTCCCTCGGTAGCGTTAAACGTTTAACGCAACCTTTAGCGTTAAACGTTTAACGCAACCTTGTTGGAAGTCGCATAAGAAGCTTCACTTCAATAAATAAACAAATTACTTACCTAAAAATTAACACTTTTTCGATACATAAGCGCATTCCATGTTAGCCAACATTTCAACTTTAGGTGAATATGCATCCGTATATCCGATCTCTACTTATATCTGATCAACTTTGCTCTATTTTCTTTGTTAGCCAGACTATAATTCAGCCATAAATAAAACTTTTAATCACCCATTTAACCCTAAGGACTTAACAGTATATAAAACCCAGTCAGACACAAAGATAGGAATCAAGCCAGCACTTTTGCTCAACTGACATGCTCAATTTAATGACCTAAAACCTGGCGTTAGCCCAACATGTAATTTAACATTTTTATAATAATAAACAACATTTTTATGACTGGTGGTTGACGCTTATCAAGTTGCTACTTGTTAATTCATAAGTGGTTATTATAGCAAGTTGGTTATTAGGGTTGTCTCTTACAGCTGCGGGCTTAGCATGACGCTTTCTATTTCTACGAAGAATAGACAGTGCTTTTTCTATTTTAAGTCACATTTCGTTTCTCCATTTTTGACCTCGCACCGTAGATATCCTTCTACAATCTGTCATTTTGTCTTTCGTTTCTAGCGATCTTTGTCTAGGTCCTTTTATATGTAGACTATTTCAGAAGAATATTTCTTCCCAAACTGTCAAAATCACACTGGCAACAAACTTTCTACTCGACGGCCACAAAGTATATAGGATTATCTACAAAATAATGATTCGTTTAGAACGCATAACTGTGATAATTAATAGAAGAACATAGCTATCTATTCTTTTTGTACGTCATTTAGTTAATGGTCATGTCTATTCTTCCGTCGACAAATCGGTGCTTGTGCTAAGCCTGCGGCACCCGTAGCATGACCACCATGGAAACAGGTTTTGTCGACGGAAGAATAGATCATCATCATCATCATTATAGCCGAAAGACGTCCACTGCTGGACATAGGCCTCCCCCAAGCTCCTCCACTTCGACCAGTTCTGCGCTTCTCGCATCCAGCAGATTCCTGTGGCCTTCACAAGGTCATCGGTCCATCTTGTGCGCGATCTTCCAACGCTACATCTTTCTGTATGCGGTCGCCACTCCAGAACCTTTCGGCTCCATCGGCCATCTGTTCTGCGAGGAATATGTGCCCTGCCCACTGCCACTTAAGTTTCGCAATTCTTCGGGCTGTTTCGGAAGAATAGATAAAATGGCAGATTGTAGAAAGATTTCTACGGATGAAGAAATGTTTCTATTCTTCAGTTGCCAAAAGTCTACGATATCAAGCATGACGACCAATTGTTCTCTACTTTTGATAATTGGGGTAGAAACACTATTACAGAATTCAAATTATCAATACAGTTCTCTATACGCATTTAATCTCATTGAACGACTATTATTACTAGAATAGACAAAGTTCTTTCTATCCAACTTGACATCTCTTCTGCCCGAGCGCGGAGCGACCCATAGACTCGCGTTTCTATGAAGACAAAGACAGTTATTATTTCTATAGCAACGGGGAGGTAGCTAGTGTTGTAGTTAAGCTGGATACACTAAGGTTTTATATTTTTTCATTAATTGGTACTTAATTGAGTGGGTTTGGATCGGAGAGGGTTGTATTGATTATTTTAATTCTGTAAAAAAAACTACCCCCAAGTGTTAAAAATAGAGAAAAATTGTTTATCATGCTTGAAATCGTAGACTTTTGTCGACTGAAGTATAAAACCATTTCTTCTCTTCAGTTTTAATATCGCCGTTCTTAAGAAGGTAGAAATCTTTCTACAAGCTACAACAGTACAACCACATTTCACCAGATATGTTTAAGTACTATGTACCTATTAGGGGGCGATAGCATTGCCATCAACAGAGCATAAATCCAGAGTCAGAGCTGCTACAGAAGTTCTTGATAGAAAAAACAAAAATACTTTGCCTGACCTTGGAATCGAACCCAAGACCTCCCGTGCACTAGACCAACGATGTAGAATGAGAACTAAACAGCCAAATAAATAACTATTAGTATCAAACCTTAAAGCTACTTTTATTTCTGAAGTGAACAATGCAACCCTTTAACACATAAAAACTTTTTCCAAAAAAAAAAGAAACAACCGACTACCGGAAAAACACTAGAAAGTGAAAAATAATTTTAATTTCGGAAGTCGGTGATTTTGAATATGTATTCTAATTTTTTGTCACCGCCTTCCGAGATTAAAGTTATTTTTCACTTTGTAGTGTTTTTCCGAAAGTCAGTTGTTTTTTTTTTGGAAACAGTTTAATTTTTTAGTTATTGTACCTACCTCACACCAATTCGACATTTCATCATCCTTAGGGTCAAAACAATGCATATTTTTGTGATAGCAGCAATCGCGGTTAATTTGCTGTCATTTTTTGAAGAATGCCGTTGTTTGTCTCCGAAACTCATCATCAGATTTTGCAAATCAGTCTATATGTGACGGAGTTATGCCCGAACATACATTTAAAAAAAAAAATAAGAAGTCTCTTTTTGAAGTCGGTTAAAAATAAATGACAGAAAAAAAAATATCTTTGTTCTTGACTCTCCCATGTTTCTCTATTAATAAATACTAAACAAAATTGGTAATTATGACCTTTTGAATAAACTGCCATAAAACCTTAATTACCTACTTAACAATCATTTTCACTAAACGCGCCAACCCTAAGTTAAAGACAACCATTTTTCTTCGCTAAACTTGCGCCAGCGCAGGAAGTTGGCAATTTCACGTCTATTTAATACTTTGAGTTCATTTTAATGGATATTATGTTGAATTATGATATTTTAATAGCTTTAGAATAATGGTGGTTTAGCCATTATTCTGCACTTGGCCAGGTACAGACAGTAAATTTTATTTTATTAGATAAAGTTAGTTTTTTTTTTGTAAAAGATATTTAGAGTATTAGTTTTGAACAGTCATCATCATCATCTGCCTGGCATTTTCCCAAATAGGTTGGGATTGGCTTCCAGTCTAACCGGGTGCAGCTGAATACCAGTATTTTGCATGGAGCTACTGCCTATCTGACCTCCACAACCCAGTTACTGGGTAATACGATACCACAACTTGTTTTGAACAGTAAATACTAGAAAATGAACTACCCTGTTAAGTCTACAGGCTGGCCTTGAACTTATTGGCAACTTGCATTTGCCCGCGGCTTTGATCGCGTAGATTTTTAAAATTTCCCACGGGAACATACTGCAATTGTTTTCATATTTACTCAATTGGTTTACGCTATGCACGCCAGCAAAGCCCACAGTCGGTATGATTTTTTCCGACATTTTCAACAATCATCGTCATATTTCCGTCAATTTACACAAAATCTTAATAAATTATCCACAAACCTTTGGCTTTTTTACTTTGGCTTTTTTAATAACCGAGGAAATATTTCAACCTAGAATCATGTAGGTACTGAAAATCCATGATAATAGATAGTGTGTCGGTGTACTTGCATCCTTTATACTTATGTCAAAACCTGCTACACAATTTCATAAACGTGAAAGTTTGTATGTATGGGCATTTAGTAATTTGGATTTTTGTTACTCAGTCACGCAACAATGGCTGAACGGATTTGGATGAAATTTTGGCACACAGGAATATTATAACCTGGATTAATATGTAGGATACTTTTTATCCCGGTAGTACGTGGGCGAAGCCGTTGGCAAAAGATATTACATAAATGTTTCAAAACTTACGGAATCCTAAATACTCTGAGTGGCCAGAGTCGTCCTGGGGAGATTTGTCCAGTTTCATGGGACAAAAATGACACATTTTTTTTGTACGTATTTTTGGGTATTATTGATTTTATTATCCGAATGTATACTATGATTGATGATTTGATTTCAGTATTGACTAACATAGTTTTAAGAACTTTGTTACAAACAATTTTGGATAAATATTAGTCTAAAATAAATGAATTTAATTTAAAATCTTACAAATCATTCCCCAAAACATATTTTCTCTTAGTAACCACACATGAGGGTACGTAAAGCTTATCTTAAGATTGTACTCTTATGGGGTCGGCGCAAGGCAAAGGTAAGCCACCACAAACCACAACCGTCTTAGAAGCAATCGTCTTTTAAATATAAACGTTTTGATATTATTATCAACATGTAAGGGGTTTGTTTTAGAATCAACATTGTGTTATATCAAGCTTTTCATAAACTTCTCTTTTTATATTAATTACTTCTACGAATAAATAAAAATGTTTGCAATACTTGGGGACTGGAATCCTATTGTGGGGTCCAGGGCATTTATAATCATCTAGCACCTAAGGCTTGAACAGAATAAAGTTTTTGAAGTGAATATTCTTAAAGCGCGTTAGGCATTTTTTGAGATGGGAAAAACAATTGAACTCGCGACACTGTTACCGACACCACTGACAACACGAACGTACGAACAAACAACGTTGAACGTACGTTGAACGTTGTTTAATCTGACGATTCAAAAAAAACCCTGACTATTCAAAAAATCCACACGTAATTGTTCAAGTTTTCACTTCTGTCAGCACTCCCGGAGTGCCACTGTTTTTTAATTTAATCAATCCATACATGAGGTAAGCAAGTAAGTGTTAGTTTTATCATCAATCATAAGAACGTCTGTATATTTCTAACTTAATGTCAAGTTTAACCTACAAAACAATATAAATAAACCGTCCCAAGCAAAGTTAACCACTTATACGTGGTTTGAAGAAAATGCTATGTTTGTTGACTTTCTAACAACGGGTCTTAGTGACCGCAAGATGGTTGCGGTAACAGCCTCCCTTGTTGGAGATGTTAGCTTTGTATTTACATTACATTTTGTGAGATGTTAAGATGTTGGTTTGAGAGTAAATAAAGGAGGAGGAGATAACGTGCGTTTTGTTGAAGTAGGAATAGAGATTATGGGGCAAAGCAAAAATGGGGTAAATAGTGTGAATTCTAAAATATAAGAGACATAAAACATAGCTTCCTAGCTAGGAGAGCAATAGTCAAGGAATACTTAGTCATTTATTATAAAATAGATGTAACAGAGAACATAAGTAATAGTTATTAAAATAAATAAGATACTTTTGTACTCTAATTTTAATTATGTCGTAACCCTATTAATTTTACTGTGTACATAAATAATAAAATAAATAATTGATTCTAGACATTAATAAGTAATTAAGATTACGCAATGTTTTTTTTTTAATTCTAATATTTAAAAATATAATTTAAATGTATGTTCCAATGAAATAAATTATATAAGTAAAAAATTAACTTATTTTTACTTACTAATGAGGTTATTATTCTTAAAACGTATTTTTACTTACTCTCATACAAAATGTGCCAGTTGCCTAATATGTATTTTTGAAATTGTCGATTCACACACAATTAGATAAATTAACTGCGTGTGAGTTGCGTAAAGTAAATATTGTATTATTTAAAACTGACGATTCGCCTGATATGAATGAATACTTGTGAGTCGACTAGTTTAAAACTATATTCGACGTGTCGAAGTGTTGGACAAACCTACTTACAGAAATCAAATCATTTATCATTTGAATCAGCTGTTCCATACATTTTGACCGCGTAGGTATTGCACTTTTCTATGAAACAACTGATTTTTTTTTATAACCGACGAAATATTTCTACCCTAGGGGGTCTAGAATGATATGCTGAATTCATGGTTACACTTTGCGGAATTGTATATTACCATTATTCAAAAATAGGTACTATCTACCGCCGGCAAAACTAACACAGACGACCCACTAAGAGATAGTGTTGAGAATCTTTCCATAAGATTTAAACGGATCCAGAACGTCATCTGCTAAATGGTAGACTAGATACATCAGACCACACAAAAAGAATATGAGCCAGCTCAGCATAAAAAGAATATGAGCCAGCTCAGCATCAATCAAACCAAAAAATACAGGTTTTAATGCCACTTCCCGGAAACTAAATCGCAATAAATATACCACTAATCTTTTCTAAGATGTCGTATTCTATTCTGAGCATGTCTGGGACGTAAAGGGTTATTCAGGTAGGTTAAACACAGGATTTAAATGACAATGCGTGTGCGCAGTAATAGGCGTTGCGGTGCGAAACAGCTATTGTGAAAGGTCTTAAGGATGATAATCAGGGATGGGGTAGGTTGGGATGTGTCGATAAATCTGCCTTCAACAAGCTAAAATGCCGTTAACTCGCATATGGTTGAATTTAGTTTTTTGATGCCCCCATAATGAGGAAAAAATTCTCTATTTTTATTTCAAATGTAAAACAAAAGGTTCTCATTGTTAGTTATGTAGTTTATGTAGTCGTTATCAAAGGCATCCACAAAACCGCACTGGGCCTGCGTGGTGGATTACGGCCAACTCCATCGCACAAAGAGGAGGCTTTTGTCCCAGCAGTGGGAACATTATAAGCTGATTATGCGCTTTTTTTGTGGGAAATCATCAAATAACTGACTGACTAAGACCCACCCGTGTTCCTTCAGTTGCCTGTGTTCCAGGGGCCACAGTATCTCTTTCGAACAACCCGCACCCCTGGCAGAAGCTAAAACAATAAGCTAAGCTAGATTTTTATCGACATCGATAAAAATAACCATCAAACACCGACCGCAACAACCCTACAAATAAATCAAACACCAGATTGATGGTATTATGTCAACATACACCGTCACAATATGGGTATTTTGCATAATAACCAGAATGCTTGACAATTACTGAATAAAACATTATTCACTAATAAGAGCAGATGGGTCTGTGCATTTGTATGTGAGAACGCGCCTAGGAAACTGCTGCACTCAAGTGTAATTTGTCAGTGCCAAATTTGTCGACCAAATTCTATGGAATTTCGGATGGATCAGGACTGAAGATATAGATTTGCATATTACTGTGTTTAGCTTTTGTGGGAACTGGAAGAAATATTAATGATACGTCATTAGGAAGATCAACTGTCAGTTACGAATGTTTTACTATACATATTATAGATACTGTTTGATAAATCACTGTACCATCTCCCCCAGAAGGTAGTACCATTAAGAATTTTAAATATATTGAGATTATCTAGAATTGAATGGAATAGAATAATTATTTATTTGCATAGCAAGTAGGTACAAAAAAATGCAGATGGTTTTATAATTAAGGGGAACCTAGTCGCGGGCTCGAACTTACTGGTGGGCCTGGCTAAAAATCACGCTATTTCACCAGGATTCGTGTCCGACAGAGATAGTATCAGTGATGAGCAGTTAGACGCAAGTCTACACGCACAACGTTATTGAGTGTGATGCAGGATCATTTATAGTAAAAAAAATCGCGAAAAAATTAAGAAAAGTCCTTTGGACGATCGGGTTTTATGAAAAAGCCAATGCATAAATCAATGACCAATAAAGTTTATTGAACTTTTCGATAATTGAACTTTGTCGGTACTGACTTGGTTTTGGAGATTTTACACTTCTTTTATTACTTAAACACGCCCAAAGTTCAGTAAAATTAGCGAGAATAACGAATCTTTGTTGGCTCCTAACTTTTTAATGGGTTTTTATTTTAGTATTCTGTTTCCTTACAGACAATATTAATAATGAGACAAAACGATATCATATTTTCTTTCGATGTGCCATGTCAGACAGTGGAGTAAAACACTCCCAAAGTTTGTATGCAAAAAATGTGGACTAGGTTCATCTTAAGAGATCCTTATACATTCTACCTTAAATTAGGCATGCAAATATCTACATCATCATCATCTAAAGCTACATCAACAATTATGCTAGTGGTAACAGCCGTGACTTATGAGTTGAAGGTTCGAACCCCGCCAGGCATTTTACTTTGTCTAAATTATTTCACTACCGCTGATCTCAAAACGGCGAAGAACATCATCGTGAGGAAACCGGCATGTCCTAGAATCAAAAATTCGAAGACAATTAAAATCTACCAACTGGTGCCGTGGTTGATTATAGCCCACTCACAGAGAGGAGGTCAGTGTCCCAGCAGTGGGAACGATATAGGTTGATTATGCTACATTGGCAATTCATAAATTTTTAGAAAAAAAATCTTCAAATATGTCTCCAGAGGTTCTTTTTGCTGCAATGGTTTTCATGAAATGTCACAAGATTTTAAAAGAGTGTGACCTCTGAGTTTGTTTGGCTTTTCCTCTCAGAGTAGTCAGATATAAAACGCCGACCTCATCTAGTTTTTAAAATATGATCGGCGCGCAAAATTGTTTGAACAAACCTACTTCATCATCATCACCATTTCAGCCGAAAGACGTCCACTGCTAGACATAGGCCTCTCCCAAGCTCCGCCACTTCGACCGGTTCTGTGCATCCCGCATCCAGCGGACTCCTGACTCCAAACCTATTTACATAAATAAAATCATTTAATTCAGTACGGAAATCGAAAATAAAGTAAATGATCGTAACAAGCTTCGTCTCTCCTATATCGATCAACAATATCTCCTCTTACTAACTCCATAAACTCTACTAAACGATTTCATCACGTCAACATAACTCAAAGAAGCAGAGGGGTCTTAACAGTAGATACTTAACCCTTCGCGCCCCCCACAATGCGTCAATACTCAATAATCTTATAATAGATAGTATTGAAGGGTTAACCCCTTTAAGACCTTTCACAATGGATTTTTTATGTGGAAGCCGATTTTGCATGACTGACGAGTAATAAAACAATATATTGTATTGGGATTAATATTAGCTTTTGTGTGGGAAGGGTTATACTGTCTTGAATGTATCGACAGACGTTCCCTTTATGGGTGGAACTGCATGCGATGGCTTGCCTGTGTATACGAGTATGTTCAGCCAATACGATCGTACGGTGCAGTGATTGTTTTTCAATATTTTATGTTCGTGGGTAGGTTTACTTTCGTTGACATGATAATCTCTTGTTGTAGTTGGTTTTCCGACGCTTTTAATTTCAAAGATTTATTTTTACATTGTTGTTATTCAATGTAGTTATTAATGTATCTTCTATCATCGACCATTACAAGGCAATGATTGATAATTATTCGTTTAAAGGAAAATAAGCTGAAGTAAGTAATTACACAATCATAAAAATTGTGACTGAAATATTCAAGCTTATTAAAATAAAGCAAGGAGTAAGAACAATGGCGACCGGACCGTAAGAAATAAATAAGCCAGTAGGTATTGCAATTATTTGTAGATTTTCTAAAAATTACAAAACTTTCTTGAAATTCTGTCACCAAACCTTACAAAACGGAATCACAAATATTCCAGACAATATAATTGGCCGGAAAACAAACCGAAAACAACCAGATCGAACCGTCAACCATCGTGACTGCGGTCAACGCAAAAAACCTATCGTATTTCATAGCAAATCATTGATCTATAGATCATTATCGGGCACGCGTCAATGTCAACTATTGTGATAGATAAAATTGTAGTTTATGATTTTGTATCAACCCTCGATTGGCTATTGATGAAATATAATATTTTTAAGGGTTGCGCCGGCGCACGATTGCTATAAAGCGATTGTGTTATTGTTGTCTTCATAATAGTTTAATTTGATAGGTGATATTTTGATTGAAAGTAGATGAATAGAAATATCCAGTCTATGCAAGTAGGTCTGTATGTAGATATTGGTTGCAATGGTTTTCATTCTCCCGTTTGGCTATATACATTTATTATTTATGGCGTGCGTCTGAAATCCAATCGTTATTGAATTAAATAAAGCCTCCCCTATATTTTGCAAAAATAAAATCGTAAATTCCGCAGCACAGCATATTTTAAGTTTGCTCTTGACATAATTACTTAATCGTTGTGCAAATGAAATAAAAAACATAGCTCCTTAAAATTGCTGACTATACAAAATTTAAAAAATCAAAGGATTATTTTTCTTTAAAGTGACAATAGCAAGTTAGAATACCCAATTAAATATTTCAAAACCGTCAACCGTTGAATACCGAACTTCTACAAAGACATAAAACCCTACATAAAGAAAAAGCTCTGTGAACAATATTTATAATTAAATCGTATCCTCTGTTCTCACGGCATTAATTGCAAAAAGCAGATGCTCCCAAGGCAGAAAATTAAACCATACAAAAAAATATTAATAAAAAACGAAGATGACTCTGCACCAAAACCGGAATTCAATTAGACATACAAAAGAAAGCAGGGACACACGTCTTGTTCCTAGCATTAATTATTCACGTTGAACATCCCAACAATACACACAAAATTACCAAAGAAAAAACCTGACCCCTAAACAGAATTAAAATAAAGCTCAAAGTAAACACTCACGGACTTTAATATGCAAAATATTCGAACTAGATATGCAAATCGTCGTGCGAAGATAAAAACAAATAGAATGAAAAAACCGCTTCTATGGATGACTGACAAATTTTGCATAAATTCTCTACGGTCCTACGATCGTCCCTTGAGGAACACCTTTCTCATACTTCCGTATGCAAATGGCTTTGGTGCTCAATCTTTTATTTTAATAGCATCTTATTGTGTTAATTCTATTGAAAACCTGTGGGGTGAGTGTTTTGAAAAAATGGTACTGGAGAATTATATTAATCACTGGTCATATGCAAATCGAAAGCATAGTTTAAAACTGAGACTGTGGGAATGTTGTCTAGTTTTTTGGTTTCGGGGTGAGATCCGTTGGTAGATTTTTTTTATGGGATGAAACAAAAAAGATAAAGAAATCTGCATTCGCTCTAACGAGTTTTGGTATTGTCTGATTTTATAAAGAAAGATGACTGGGAAGTGATTTAATATTAGACCGTTGAATTCATTAAAATTATGAAGATGAATATCGTAGATTGTATAGAACCGACTTTGGAGGATTAGGTGATCTTAGCATAACTCCTTTTGAAGACACAAATGAATGTATGTACCTGTTATCTCGATACTAAATGGATTTTTGGATGTTGTTCATTCATTGTAGTTAATAGATAAAATAACAAAATGGAACTGGTGGTTTATTTTCGCTTGATGACATAATATTTAACATTAATATTTAAAAAAATACCACGAAATATTAAGATGTTGTTTACTAAAATTGTATATTAAAATTGCAGTAGGTATTATTATAAAATTCCTTATTAATATGTATTTTCTCTTTCAGGTACGTACAAGTGATGCAATCATCGAAAAATGTACCGTAAGTCCTTTTATCATTACTAATTACTCTTTTTATAAAAATTCACAACAGAAAATTATGTATTCATTTATGTACCCCTCGTTCAAAAGATCTAGATCCATCATGAGTGGCACCGTAGCGACATCTATCGGCTTTATGGAGAAACTTTACTACTTCTATCGATCATTACTAGATGGCGCTACTATTACTTTTATAAGAACATTATAAATCATTGCGGACTTGACTTATGGCGTGATTTTCTCTATGATAGTTTCCTATAAAGCATTTATAGGCATCAATAAATATAAATCGATCTGTTGATCAAATTAACGAATCGTAAAAATGATTGTTAAACTTGTTTTTTAACAATAATAACATTTTAGTTGATGTAACCTCGAACCTATGGTTTATAAGTACTGGTCAATCAAACGTCAATTACAAGATTTCCGGGTAAAATTATTGTAATTATAGAAGTTGTGTTAAATTATATAGGTACGTTGGAATAAAGCCTTCCTTGGTCTGAGCAGCAAGATTCTGACACTATTGCCAGTATCTTTTAAAAAAGGCCAGCTATATCTTCATTTGTGGAATTAATTTTATCTTCTTTTGTTTTTCCTTATGACATTTCAGTGCCAATTTCTTCAAAATCTGAATTAGTTTATGCTTCGAATAATCGGTTTTTGTCATTCATATTCTCTTCATCAGAGTTGTATGTCTATACATTTACGTTATTAATTATTACGCTTTGTATATTAAAGGAAACGTGCATTCATTATGTGACTTAGGAACAGAGATTTAGCCTTGAATTGTCAGGTTTTCGCTCATTTGAGTAATATCATAATTTCTTAAGTCCTGTCCTATTAAGTCCTTAATTTAGCCTTACTGTCCCTGTTCAGCTTGTCGGCTACGGAATTACTAATTCAGCGGGCTTAGCATATTGACGCTTTCTATTTCTACGAAGGATAGACAGTGCTTTTTCAATACAAAGTGACATTTCGTTTCTCAATTTTTGACATCGCACCGCAGATATCCCTGATACAATCTGTCATTTTGTCTTTCGTTTCTAATGATCTTTATCTAGGTCCTTATAAATGTAGAATATTTCAAAAGAATATTTGACAACAAACTTTCTACTCAACGGCCACAAAGTATATACGATTATCTACAAAATCATGATTCGTTTAGAACGCAAAATGTGATAATTAATAGAAAAACATAGCTATCTTCTCCTATTGTACATCATTTAGTTAACAGTCATGTCTATTCTTCCGACGACAAATCGGTGCTCGTGCTAAGCCTCCAGAAGGATGATTCGGTTATTTAGCTACATTCATTATTCATTCATAGAAGATTAACAAGATTAGCAATGTATTAAGTCTTCCTTAACATTATTTCTTAATCTTTAACCACAACTTCCTAATTGCAAATTATCAGCAAAAAGTTCAAGTTCATCACTAGACAGAATCAAGGTCAAAACAAGTCCTGAATATGATAAAAATATTATTATTTATTACTTAATTATGTAGATTACCATGCTAAAACTGCCGTTTATATTTACTATCACACTATCAGAGACATAAAAAGGTTCTTTAAGATCGTCGCGAACGCATACACACACACAAACACGCAGTGATGCGATTGATGCACACACAGAAGTACGCACACACACACACATGCGCAACGCCGATGAAAAATGACTTGCGAGCCATGTGGTAGTCCGTTGGTGAGTATTTTGACGAATTCCGAATAGACAACGGTGTGCGTCGCGCTAGCGGGGACACGTCAAGTTTCATTTGTGAAATAGGAATTTATTAATAGGTAACTTTCATTTCTTTACAACTGAAATTTAATGCTTTCAAGAAATCTGTAAAATAGTTTAAATTTAGAAACAACTTTGTAGCTTTACATAGTACAATTCTGATATGTGTTATAAAAAAAATAACAAAATATTTCAGAAAAGCAGAAAGCTATTTTATTAGCTTGGTTCAGAGTTGATAATTATTTAAAAAATAACAAAGAGTTTTAAAACCTCAGTAATTTTTATTGTAAGTTGTATTTCCAATGACGACATGTTTTACTCCTTTTAATCATTTATAACTTGCGTGCGTCTAAAAATAACTGAAACATTTATTATATTTTCATTTATAGGCTGTTTATATACCCGTAGAACGTAATCGTTTTTTTGTATTTCTTTCGTCTCTATTAAGTAAGTTAACACAACATTACGTGATTTTCATTTCGATTAAATATACACGGTAAAATATTAACTAGTGCGCAAACTATAACCATGAATTCAGCATATAATTATAGACCCCTAGCGTAGAAATTTTTCGTCGGTTATACCAAAAAAATCAGCTGTTCCATAGAAAGAGGCCATCCATAAATTACGTCACACGTTATGGAGGGGGAGAGGGTCAACGAAATGTGACATTGTGTGACAAGGGACGGGGGTTAAAAGCTTTGTGATGTCACATTTTAAAATCACCATTATCTAAAATATTTGACTTTATGTTAATCTTATTAAAGATTATTAGTAATTAAAGCGAGAAGAAGATGAGAGAGAATTAAAGAGGGGGTTTTACAAGTGTGACCACTAAGGACGGGGGAAGGTCAAAAACCATAAAATTTGTGTGACGTGATTTATGGATGGCCCCAAAAGTGCAATACCCACGCGGTCAAAATGTATGGAACAGCTGATTTTTTGTATAACCAAAGAAAAAATTGTATGCTAGCGGGTCTAGAATGATATGCTGAATTCTTGGTTACAGTTTGCGCACTGGTTAAAAATGTATCCCGTATTACTAGCTTCTGCCCGCAACTTTTTCCACGTAAAATATCTTTGTCCGTCGATCCACTCCGTCGCCGTCGCATCGCATCGTGCACCCGCACTGTTACTTCGTTTTAGCTAAGAGTAATGTCTGACTTTTTTGTCTTTTCGCTCGGCTCTTAAGGCTCGTAACGTGATTTTAAATAGCCTAGATTCTTTCTCTTGAATGTGGCTATCATATACAAACATATTTTTTCAAATCAGACTGGAAGTTCCAGAGATTAACGCGTTCAAACAAACAAAATCTTCAGCTTTATTATAATAACAGGCATAGATATGGAAATCTCTTAATCGATTGCGTACCCAGGTAGGCCGGTGCAGAAACAATTTGTTGAAGTGGGGCATTACTGACTCATATTTTAATACCCAGTCCGAGTATGGTGCTTCAAGTCTCACAAACGGTTATCGTATTACCCAGTACCTGGTTTGTGGAAGTCAGACGGGCAGCTCCGTGTAAATTACTGGTAATCAGCTGCATCAGGTTAAACTGGTAGCCAAACCCAACATTGTTGGGAAAAGGTTCTTCAGAATCTCAAACTGAAGGCATTTACTTCAAATAAATCAATTACAGGCACTTTTGAATTATCAAGGTCGGTGAGCTTTAAAGAGGAAGCTAGTTGCCTATTCCAAAGCGTAGTAGGTGCCTATGGAGAAGAACGGGCAAGAAACTCCATGGACACTCTTTTAAATCATAAAATCAAAATCAAAAGTTATTTATTCAAACTAGGCTGAGAGTCTACTACTAGTTTGAACGTCAAAATTACATAAGACAGTCCCTCCAAAACGCCCGCCCTTCTCCACTTCCTAGTGCTTTAGCTGGGAAGAAGAATTGGCGCTACAAACTCCCCAGCAGCACAGCTGTCTGTTAAGTTAGAAGAACTTGATTCTGTATAATAATAGGTAAGTAATTGACATTACTAAACACAAAAACACAAAAATTCAATTATTTGCCATATGTCAGCTAGCACACGTCAATATACCAACAAAACATAGTAACTAAACTCAAGCAGATATTAATAATAAAAAATAAAACAATACAATAAACGTAAACAGCACTCAATACCCGCCATATAAAAGCCTCCAGGCATAAAGGTTGCATAATATTGTTGACATCAGACGATCTCATCAGACTTGAAACAAAACGTTATGCTCTTCAACCAAGTTCTGGAATCATCATCATCATCAGTGGCAGACTAGTTCCACCCAATGCTGAGTACAGACGTTCCTTTTGTTGAATACATTGATTCCTCTTTCCTCGAATTTAGACTAAGTAGCCTCTGAGTCCTGAATTCAGAACTTCGTGACTCTTTAGACGTTCGATTCGGCAAAACCATACTTATTTTAAACCAAAATAGGCGTTTTTGAAGATTGTTATTAGTGTTTTCTTTTTAAATCGTCATCTTCTTGCCCTTCTCCCCTGTCAACAGTCCCGTTATCATTCACTCCCGTCTTGTTCATATCATTCTTAACACAATCCATTCAATCTTTTCTTAGGCCTTCTACTCCCTCTCCATCCATCATCATTTAAATTAATCATTCTTATCATCAATTTAATTTATTTGAAATAAATGCCACAAAAATAAAAAATAAACTATTGCCTTTCAAGACAATGATCATTATTATTTTAATATTTATTTTAAAAAAAATCGTTGGTCTCGTGTTAAAACATAACTACTCTATTCACAATTGATCAAACCATCAAACTCAAAAATGTGCCCGCCACACTAACGCACTCCGGCGCCTCTATGACGCTGCTCACGCGCATACGAGGGGGCGGGGCGATGCGCGGGCGGCGGGGAAAGAACCAAAACCTGATTTTCGGTCTAAACTGACCTTGTAGCGACGCGTATTACATCATAATATTTATAATGCCTTATTTTTATGCGGAGTCATTCTATTGCCTACCTTAGATCGTGAGCGATAAAGTTGAATTTAGTTCGAAATTGTTTATTGGTGTTTGAGACTTTTTGGGAATATCTTAACGCTCTAACGCATAAGTACTCGCCTGAGATTGCTACCTACATGCCAGGTTTTTCCGCATACAGCTTTCCGTGTTTCATTTAACACATTGTTGTTATTTTTAGTTTTTAGACAATGATATTTTGATTAGATTGTAAGCACCATTAACGACTTATTAAAGATACGACATTTCTTATGTATAAGGATTCCATTGCTCTACTATCAACCTTGCAGACTTGGTTTACATTTGCAAAGTTAAAGCATTACTGTTACTTTAAACCCTGTGTTTGCGATGTCTACGTACTAAAATTAAAGAACAACATAATTTACAAACAAATCTCTGTAAGCGCTTATTTTGTCTTTCACCTTATTTCAAAGATTGTGGAAAAAGTATTCCAAAATACACTTAATTAATAAGGATGTTTGTTACTCAATCACGCAAAAATGGCTGAATGGATTTGGATGCAATTTGGCACACAGATAAACCTAGATTAACACATAGAATACTTTTAATCCCGGTAATACGTTCCTGCAGGATAATTTCCGACTTCCACGCGGGTGAAGCCGCGCGCGGAAGCTAGTCATACATAAACTCATGCCTTCGTCCTATTAGGATAGGCAGACACTACAGAACGCAATATTCAGCTACAACACTCACTTACTCATTTTGCTTCGTTTTAGTATTCCATATTAGTTTGCGGCTGCGGTTTCGCCCGCGTGGTATGTCGCTAAAAATCCTATATCCTTCCCTAGGAGTCAAAGTATCCTCATACCAAATTTCATCAAAATCGGTCCAGCCGTTTCGGAGATTAGCCGGAACAAAAAGATACACGGAAAGACAAAAATAAATAAAAATGGTATAAATACCGCTACTCGTACTTTCATAATTAAGCGTTTAGTAAAAAGCTGTTATTGTTACATTACAAACAGACACTTTAATTTTATTTATTTGTATAGATTTAAGTAAAGATGGATCAAATATTAATCATAAATATTATTTAAAGAGTAATGATTATGTATGCAAATTAATGTCTATACTAAACAAGGCTATAAAAAATTAAGTTCAGTGTACTATCCAGTACGTAGAATTTCGCGCCTATTTTTTGTCAGTGTCTCTACAAGCACGTAACTCAGAAACTACTGAGCTGAATATAATGAGACTACTACAGCTGTCTAAAAAACCTTATAATCGTATCATATTCGAATAAAAGATCTTGCGTAACGTAACACAACATCAATCAGTGAAAGCTTGTATGTTTGGATGTTTGTTAATCAATCACACAAAAACAGCTTAACGGATTCCGATGAAATTTGGCACACAGATAGTTTATAACCTGGATTAACTCATAGGTTAACTACCTGATTTCTCAGTGGGTTTCCGTAGTTATGATGTCATCGCATCGCACTTATAGGTAGGTATCAAACTTCAGATGATGGTACCAAATCATAAATACATAGGTACTCTATCAATCAAACTTTATTCACCGCCCATACAAATACTTTTAACCTTTTAAAACCAAGCCACAATCTCAATCTTCAAATAAACAACTAACAACTATCTCAAACGCCACATCAATGGCATTATAATTCACAAATTAAAATCCAATGAATATTCATAGAGACACATGAAATAAATCTTAAAAATATCTAGTTTTGAATTTAATATCAGTAATAGGTTGCATTAAAAACCGGCAATTTACATAGGAAATAACCCTGCGACCGGTTTTTCGCTATAATAGACAACCATTTAATACAGAGACGCGGCAGAATTTGGAACTATGTAATTTGAATTTTGCACTGAATTTGACACGTTTTCGACGTTTATCACCAGCAGCGCCGCCATGACATGTCAAGTTATAGTGGTTTTGTTATTCTGTCGTTTGAACTATAATTATGTAATGATCAACTGAAATTATTAAAATTAAATATACCTATTTGAATATGACACTTCCTTAGTGCAAAATTTTAATGTCGAGCATTGACACTTGTCCGATTATCCTTGAACGTTGTAGATATGTGATAGTTTATATTATTATTATCATTTTATGTAATTTGAACCTGCACTTTATCTACATAACTATGTATTAATATCTGAAGCAAAAAGTCTGTACCCCTTTTTACGAAAATCACGCCGACGGCGATGGAGGAGTACGAAATTTGGCACAGTGTAAGTTCTTGGAGGAGTGCAGAAAACAAATATTTTTAAATAATGTATTAGAAATACGCTAAGTAAGTTGCGTTTGTAAGTTTGTATATTATAAATTCTTTTTGGATTTGATTTTCCAATTCTGGAGGAAATTTATAGGATATATAACATCACGCTACGACCTTAAGGAACCGAGTAAAAACAAATAAATTCAGAAACAATGCTAAGAGAATGAAGTAGGTAATATCACAGGCCGGGGCGATGCGATGATGTATTCCCGTTTAAGAACTAAGAGCACCAAAGGTATGGGAAAACCTTGGTGCTCAATGCATTAGGTACTCTAAAAACTGGTGCTCAAACGGGAATACTCCGATGCGATGCGATATGATTATTTTATGTAGGTAAAACTAGCTTTTGCTAGCGGCTTCGCCCGCGTTAACCTTATCAAATTACACACCAAAACTTTCCTCATGAAACACTCTGTCTATTGTTGGAAACCGCATGAAAATTTGTTCTCAGTACTTTTTGAGTTTATTTGTAATACCTAAAATACCTACTTAATATAACTTATTAATAACAATTTATCTGCTTATTTATGACATGTAGTCACTATGGGTGAAATGTATTTTTGTGTACTTATACAATGCCTGAAATAAAAATGATTTGATTTGATTTATTTTTATATTTATCGCGAAAGAACTGCACCCTAATTGCGTAACACGCGATTAATCATAATCGGTTTCATTTTGACGGTTCAACAATATTCATTGCGTTATTTACGTTGTTGAACAGACACATTTTTCGAACATATGAAGCAATGGTTTAGCCATCTGTTTCAAAACGAAACAGATTATGATTAATCGTGAGTTACGCAATTAGGGTGCAGTTCCCGTGGACGAAGTCGTAAGTAGCAGTAGGCAGGTAACCAAGAGACAGAAACCCAGTATGGAAATGCTGTGTTAACTGAGAAAACTAACAAATAAAATAAAACAAATTGTCACTTAATGTCAAAATAACGACTTTGATTACCGTGCCAAATTAAAAAGTTACAGTCAATTAATTAAACGCTTCATTTAAGTAGTAATTTGCGTTTTGTTTAAGGTGGAAGCGCCAAGGTAGCCCGCGAAATTCAAATTTTGTTACGTTTTTTGCAATTTCCAGGTCACTGTCAGGTTGTATGGTGATCTAAATATGATTCGCGACCGTATCAAATATGGCTTTACAGAATCATAATCATTAGAATCAGCAATACATCTCTATAAGTTCATATTACTCTAAAGAATGACTATTTCATGAAATGATAACATTTGAGGGCAATTCTAACTTATGGAGTTGTATTGCTGATTCTAATGATTATGATTCTGAAAAACCTTATTTGATACGGTCGCGAATCATATTTAAATCACCATACAACCTGATACTGACCTGAAAATTGCAAAAAACGTAACAAAATTTGAATTTCGCGGGCTACCTTGGCGCTTCCACCTTAATATTAATTCGTTGTAAAATAGCGTGTTATTGTATTATTTGTTACAAAAGTAAGTAAATGTTGGGGCAATATGGGCAAAAAAGGTGTGGCAATGGGGGATATCGGGCAAAAATAATTATAGAAGACGTGAATATAGCTAGGTCCCTACGGCCTACAGTAAATTTGACATTTCGTTCATTAATTGCATTGTGTTCATTCATGAGTTAGGTTTTCTTTCAATATTTCGTTATTTTCGGTGATTACATTATTTTAAATCAAGCATGACATGGAAAGTATGCAACTTCTTCAAAATGTATCCGACATAACCTGGAACTTGGTTTCATTAAAAAAACCCTCTTATTTTAGTGTTTTTCGGGACATGGTGGACTCTATTTCGGGGTATTTATGAACACAACAACGCGTCTTTTCACATAAATAAAATAAACCACCTCAGTGGTGGCAACTAATGCCAGCTACAGCGCCAATTTGAAAGTTGCCCATCACTATCTACTACTATAAAAAGGAAAATTTGGTGAACAGCCAGTATTTTCTTGTGTCATATTTCAATAAGATATTCTGATAAATAGCACCCCGATAATACCCGTGCCATTGGGATCACCATTTTGATAATAACTCATTATTCCTAAATGGGCAACTTTCATGACATTAACATATTCAAAAAGTCTTCAATCTCTAAAAACCATAACCAATATTCATCAAATCGCAATAAAAATATGTCAAATTAACACAACAAGTCCTTTACTACCCATTCGATTTCATATTTACGACCTCATTAACAAAAAAAATGGCTTCTACATTACGCGAATACGAACTTTTTGCCAAACAAGCCACAAAAAAGTAACTTTCGTTATCACACACGATACAAACCATAAAAACTTAATAAAAACTCATTCATTGTTCGTATCCGAACGTCTAGCGCCGCCATATTGTTCTACGTTTAAAAAAAGGCGCGAAAAAACGTTTTGTGGTAAAAAAACTGTGTCAGATAATGTTTTTATTAAAAAAAAAAAAACGGAATTTCTGGGTCACTGATAGACTATTCGTCCTTTGATATGTTTTGTGACGAATTTTATTTAAATTTAAACATCATGTGACTCATTTAACTGTTAACTGCAATATTTATAGACTTATAAACGAATTAATGTCTAATAAAACATAGAATGGATTCTTTACGAGACTTCATAACGTCTACAGAAGTTTTTTTTGTGAATTCTAAGAACTTTGTGTGTGTTGATGAAGATTTTTTTGTTATTTAAGAATTAGTAGAGATTGTACGCTATCAATACGGAGTTATTAATGTTGTTCTTAAAACCAGCTTTGTGTATTATTATTTTTTCTAGTATTTCCCCGGGTTTTATTAATATGGATCCGCTTTGCTAAACTTGTGCATGACTATTTTTATCTTTAATTTCAAGGTTTACATTTTACTTGGACTCCAGATGTTTTTGACTTTGGAGTTATGCATTTGTAAATCATTAACTTATTAATTAGAAGCCAAACTACTTTCCACTAATCCTACAAATACATGTGAAAGTTTGTGAGGAGCGATGAATGGATGTTTGTTACTCAATCACGCAAAAACGGCTGAACGGATTTGGATGAAATTTGGCACACAGATAGTTTATAATCTGGATTAACAGAAATGGTACTTTCTGTCCCGGTAGTACTTTCTTGCGGGATGAGAACCGACCCCCACGCTAGCGAAGCCGCTCGCAAAAGCTTGTAATAAATATTTCAGCCAGGGTAGGGAACCACAGATTATGGAAAAAGCTCTCCTGCAGACTCCTAAAAAGAATGTTGATTTCTTCTATTTGGTACACACGGCTACACATCAAGTTATAAATTTCCAGTTTACGCTGATCTCGCACCGTATGGAAATCCTATACAATGCGAGATCAGCTTATACTGGAAATGTATAGCTTGATGTGAAGCCGTGCGTACCTAAAATCGTGATAAATATATGTTCTAAACGACTGTTATGTACCTAAAATAAAATAATAAAAATAAAACGTGAGAAGACTATTATATTTAATTCGCCCAACACCTTTATTTTTGTCTTGAAACATTTAGACACGCTCTAATCTACGTATGTAGTTAAATTAGGATGCAAAGTGACTTATAATTGAGTATTTTTATGTAACTTCATTTATACCATAGTGGGGTTTTTGGCTAAGTAATAACAGCCGCACGGGGCGAATGATTAGGTTAAGCTACGCTTGCCGCGGTTAATCCGTGGAGAGGTGACCATCTTAACATACCAAGACCCCTCCGTGCCTCGGAAAGCACGTTAAGCCGTTGGTACCGGCTGTCATTTGTGGATCTTAGACAGTCAGCACTAATTGATAGGGTCCACAAGGGCCGATGCCTGCCAGTGGTGCGGGTTGTTCGAAAGAGATACCGCGGCCCCTGGTACACAGGCAACTGAGAGAACACGGGTGAGTTTTAGTCAGTAAAAGTCTGACACGCCCTTCTGCTCCACCCAGAGCGGGAGAAGTTATTTGATGATTTCCCACCCAAAAAAAGTCAAGTTTTCTCGTAGTTTATACTACATTGTAGTCAGAAGCACGAACATCTGACATTCAGTCTTACCACAGGGTATCGCGTTACTCAGTAACTCGGTTGTGAAGATCAGATAACTCAAATAGGCCATCAGTCCAAGTAAAATGCTGATATTCAGCTGCATTAAGACTGGAACCTGACCGCAACATAGTTGAGACGAGGCTTGGCAGTAGGTGACGAGCCTGCATTGTTTCAAGAATGAAAAATGAAATGGATGAAAAAAATGTTATTAGGTATACTGTTCAAGATTTTATAAATGATAATTTTTAATCTTTTTTAGTCTTATTTGTTTTTTTTTTTTTAATTGTTTGTTTTATTTAGTTTTTTTTTTTTAAGTAGGTATTTATTTTAATTCTTACATTATAATTAAAATTTGTATGCCTTCGCGGCATAACATAGCGCTCAAATATGTTAACCTAACACTATTACGTAAATACCTATGTTTAACAAATAAAGATTCTGATTCTGATTCTGAAATGGATAGGATACTTGAGGCACCACTTACCAAAGCTGTCAAAGGCCAAAACAACATAGCGAAACAACGCATACCAATAAATGATTTGATTTGATTTGATTTGAAATATCAAACATACAAAGAACATACCTACCAATGTCAGATTCATATCTATATTTAAGTCTTTCATTATTTTTAAAAAGAAATACATAATGTTTAAGACCGACATAAATATATTAGAATGATTATGCAAAAATATTCTGCTACTTAATTAGTTATTTATGATTTATTACTTTTATTAGGTAACGACTATTTTGTGGTCATATCCTGAATATTGGTAGATTTATAAAACCATGGTTAGACTTAGACTGCTGTCTTGTTTGCGTCAGAATGTTGGGCCACAAAAGGTTTGAATGAAAGGCAATTGTATGCAGCTGGGAAGAGAATGCTTAGAGGGATGTGTGGTGTTACACAAATCGATTGATTAAGAAATGAGTTCCTTGGAGGAAGTCTGAAAGTGGCACCGATAACCGATGCGGAGGAATGAGGAAAATGTCGTGAGGAAAGTTTTGAGTATGAATGTCGATGGCTATAAGAGTAGATGGAGACCAAAAAAACGATGGATGGACTGTGTGAATGATGATTTGGTTCGAAAGCGGTAACTACGGAGATGACGACTAATAGAGAAATATGGAAGAAATGTTTATGAAAAGGCATGTTGCGCCGACCCCAAATAAATTGGGGTAAGGGCCGGAGAATGTAGATGGTCTTGAATATTAGTAAGTTAGGAACTTTGATCTGCTAAATCATTGTTGTGAGACGTCATGCCTCTAAACGAGTGGACATCGGAGTCATGTGTCACTGCGGGGTGCCAACTGAAAACCAGCGCTGGGTCTCTGACGCCTAGCAAATGCTGAGATGGTAACCCTTTCGGTATGGCCACGCTCAGCACAATTTTGCAACGTTTATTGTTCTCTTTTTTTTAATGTTTTTTTTTTGCTGTTGTGTTGTGTCTGTGTCGAATAAATGTTTTCTATTCTATTAATTATATTCTGATATAGTTATTTAAATAGTTTTCTGCAAAGGCACTCTTCCATATAATTGCCCATTAGGCATTGCCCATATATGGCTTCGGTAACCAACTGACCACCTGACTTTTTTGGTAGCAGCCGATTGAACATCGGTTGTCAACAGCGTGTGAAGCCATACATTTCAAAATGTCGGTCAGATTTTCAGCGTACTCTGGGTTTTTAGATTATGTACCCAGAATTGCAGAATATCATCCTTATTATTTGATGTCCGCATGATTGTTTAGTTAGACATTTCTGAACGCACGCTTACCAGAGCCGATGTAAGCGAAGGAGCAGACAGAATCGAATTCTAGAAATACTTGTATGTAATTCTATAAAACCTCGCACACTTATCCACACCGAATCGGACGAATCGCCGAAAGAATTCAGAAGGATTTCTTGATTTCGGCAAAGTCGGTTCTTCCGGCGTGGATGGCTTTCTGTTAATGGGTCACTTTGTGGATAAATATATGAATAAGTAACCTTAAATACATCGAAAATTGGACTCTTTTTAAAATTCGAAGCCTGGTAAAAGTTAGTGCTGAAATAAATGTGCCTATGTAATTTTAACCAAGTCAAAAACGACCCAAATTCGGTACCTATGGTTTGTTATCTCACCTTTAACAACTTCATAATCTGCTCACCATGCTACACATAGCGTGATGTTTCAAATGAGTCGGAAAACATAACACGCCGAGTATGAATATATGAATCAATGTTTTTGCCGGTCCAATCAAAGTGATTGACGTGGAGGCATTAGGCGTAATACGTGCTTCTATGTTCGTTTGCGTGTGCGCACCATGGTTTTAGAAGTTTGTAGGATATGTTCTAGTTATTTACCGACTTCGAAAATTCAGTTTTCAATTCAAACTATGAAAGGACTTTTAAAATAACTCCTTGACGTTTAATTTCTCTAGTATTTCGCGTCTAATTTGAAAGATGCTTTTCTTTTTTAGAAGGCTTATACTTGCTGGGTGTACTATTGGAGAAGGTCAGAAAGACAGTCGCTCCATGTAAAATACTAGTATTCAGCTTCATCCGGACAGACTGGAAGCCAACCCCGACATATTTGGGAAAAAGCTAGGCAGATGATTATGAATGGCATTCTATCTCGTAAACTCCATGTATTTTAATTTAACACTGCGGTGATCTATTAAAATAAGGTAGTAAAGTACCCGTAAGTATTTTGCCCGTGAGAGCAGTGGTGGTCCAGTGGTGACGGCCGCGACTTACGAGTTGTAGGTCGTGTGTTCGAACCCAGACAGGCGCATTACTTTGTGTAAATAATTTCATCATCACTGCTCTCAAAACGGTGAAGGAAAACATCGTGAGGAAACCGGCATGTCCTAGAACGAAAAATTTGTAGACATGTGAATCACATGTCTACAAATTTTTGCCCAGTGCGGGTTGGTAGATATCACATGATGTGATATCTACCAACCCGCACGGGGCCCGCGTGGTGGATTACGGCCCACTCCCTCTCACGGAGAGGAGGCCTATGACCCAGCTGTGTGAAGGTTATAGGCTGAGTATGTATGTATGTAAGTATTTTAAAGGTATCTTGAGTCAAATGACTGTCCACATTTATTCCTAATATACAAATTCTGATTATCCCAGATGAACACGTGTTTCCGAGTATCCACCCCACGGTGGATGTTTTAAGGTGGCCAAACGGAATAAGCCAAAACTTTAATCAATCAAGTAATAATAATTATGTATTTTTGGAAGACTATCTCGTGTTTGTTGTAATCAAAATAAACACAAGATAATGTTTTCACATACTCGATGCTCATTCATCATCATAATTTCAGGCGAAAGACGTCCATTGCTGGACATAGGCCTTCCCCAAGCTCCGTCACCTCAATCAGTTCTGCGATACGCATTTCTGTCTAAAAACTTAGGTAAAGTAGGCTCTTAAAAAAATTGTATCTCATAGATTCAAAGAGTATGGTCGCCCTATAAACACGTTTTTGGTTAAGACAGGGTCTGAGCTGACCTCTGGATCCTCGGAAAATAATTCTAAATAATACTCTTGAACATCAAGTATCTGTCATCATCAACCGCGGATTATTTTACACCGTAGCGTAAGATCTATGCATAGTTTTGACGCAATTAAACAAATGCATTGAGTGCATGAATTGGGTATATTAAAATAGCTATCCATTGCTCGTGCCTTCTCTGTATGCCTTTGCTCTGAATTGGAACAATAATAGGGTGGTCACCATCCACCTAGCCACCGAGACTTTCGGCCATCAGTCCATTGGCTGACACGACAATCGGCACAATGACAACCGAGTTCACATTCCACATGTCAACAACCTCGTGTGCTAAGTCGAGAAAATATTATTATTATTATTATCATCATTAAAATTCTTTGCAACGTTACGTTCCGGTGTGATAGTCAGCCCACCTAATAATGTACCTAACAAACATTTCCATAACTTAAAACTCACAGCATTTAAATCATAAGAGTCATAATTCAGGATCCATTTTTATGACATCATCGCATAATATATACATTAATTATATAACGTATACCAGCGTTATATACGTAGGTATTTGATAGTAATAGGCGTGAAATAACTTGATGTTTCCGCTGGTGTCTTCCTGGCTGTATTTACAAGGAGAACCATTCTTCTCAGACGGTTTTCTGCTTCTCTATATTACATGTAAATGAGCTGGATAGCCTAAACCAGAAGTTGTCATCGTACGTATTCGTGATTCAGCAGTTTCAACATTATCAGCGTTATGCTGGAATACAGCAATTGGTCGTGGACGTTCTACAACAGAAAGAAAGAAAAATATTTAATTTGCGACACGCCCAGGAATTACGAACCCCACAACGGCTCTTCTGTCATCATCTCTTGTCATCAATGCTTTGCCAGAGTGAATGTAACCAGCCAGTCTCACTCCTACCCGACCTCTTCGGTTGTTCCTTGTTGCTTTAATACAAAACGAGGCGGCGCCACTTCCTGCGCCATCACATCTGACTGTCCCAGGTTGTACCCACCAGGCGAGGAAGCTCTTTCATTGCACCTCATCGGGTTTATAAGCGGAGACAGATGATATAGTCAGACATGAGCATTCATTTGCACTCAGGTGATGTCATAGCCAAGAGTCCACCAGAATTAGCTTACCTACTGACAGGCCATATGAGTTCCTTCATTTCATTGTTTATCTTATTTGACTGTATAAACCATTTTTGCCATTATTTATTAATGATTTTTTTTCATTTATTGTTGAATGTTAATTACGAGTACTTACCTATTATTGTATAGAATCAAGTTCTTCCAACTTAACAGACAGCTGTGCTGCTGGGGAGTTTGTCCCGCTACTTCTTCTTCCCAGCTAAAGCACTAGGAAGTGGTGAAGGGTGGGCGTTTTTTGGGGACTGTCTTATGTAATTTTGACGTTCAAAAAGTGCTGACTCTGAGCCTAGTTTGAATAAATGACTTTCTGATTTTTAGTCGTTATTAAGCCATTTATAACATATCAAATAAATAGACGCAATCTATTAAAGGAACATTAGGGAACAATACATGCCTATAAGCAACGCACTCACACAATCATCCTATAATATTCCCAGTGCTTGGACACAGACCTCCTCTCTTCGGGAGGGAACGGGCTGGTCTCTGGTCCAATGGTGTTGAAATTAAATACCCAAAGTAAAGTGCCTGCCTTAGTTCGAACTAATGACCGACAACTCACAAGTCAGAGCCGGGGGTGTGGGTTGTTCGAAAGAGATACCGTGGCCCCTGGCACACAGGCCACTGAAGGAACACGGGTGGGTTTTAGTCAGTAAAAGTCTGACACGCCCTCCTGCTCCACCTAGAGCGGGAGCAGTTATTTGATGAGTTCCCAACCAAAAAAAAAGTTGGATAGTGTTGTGTGCAGCATGGGAGGGAGAGGCATATGTCCAGCAATGGACTGCGATAGGCTGAGTTGATTGATTGACTGGTTGATTTTGTTTAAAAAAAAACTAGTCACACACAGCTCACACATCTGTCACACTGTGAAAATATGACTGCTGCTTCACAGATCAAGCACTTGATTTAAACATGTCTGCAAAATAGTGCTTCTGTATTTACAGCGCAGCGTTATCGAGATAACATCTTACAAGCTAGACTTTTCTGCAACGGAAATTAGAGTCTCGCGTCATTAGTCTAGACTAGACACAGGTCAGACATACTAGCATCAATGTTGCACCTACATTTGGAGCTCATTAATTACCTACGTGTCAGATTTTGATCTAATATTTTAACGTTTTAACTACATTTAACAAGTCTGCGTTGTGTCTATCAGAAAATAGTTGCAGTAATATTTTTAGGATAGGCCTGCGATTTGCAAGGATAACCTACGCGTCCTAGGTTTTTAAAACAGTAGTAGGTATTCAAAGGCAAAGTCAAAGCGTTTATTTCAAATAGGCACTTAAAAGGTACTTTTGAATGTCAACATTTACATTAAAATAGAATTGATTCTAGTCGCCTCCTCCAAAATGTAGTTTCGTATGGAGAAGAATGGGCAAGAAACTCCACAATCCTCATTCTAATAACGAGAATGGCAGGCTGAAGCCCATACTGATGCACGGCTTCTGAAAGCTATTATGATCTACTGATTAATCTACCATAGAGACCTCCAGAGGCTTAATTGGACCATTTCTAATCTTAATTTGACTTGTTTTCAAACTACAACAATTCTGCACCAATCTTGAATTTCTTTCTTTCCTGGTAGCAGTGGTGGCCCAGTGATAACGGCCATGACTTATGAGTTCTAGATCGTAGGTTCGAACCCAGTCAGGCACCTTACTTTGAGTAAATTATTTCATCACGCCTGCTCTCAAAACGGTGAAGGAAACCGAGATTTCCTAAAGAAAATCTCGGTTTCCTTCACCGTTAAACAATAATAATACGCGGGCCTAGTGCGGGCACTAGGCCCGCGTATTGGAATACGGCCCACTCCCTGCCGCAGAAGTGGGAACGTCAAAAGCTGATTATGCTTGAATTTCTGCTGACTCCATATCGCTAATCCAAGCACACTTAAAGTCAGAAATAATTGACGTATTATCACTTAGTAACAAATTTATTACTTTTCAACCAGTATTAGATATATAACCTTGATTTTTTGCGTCAAATCGAGACGCCGAATTACTGTGTCGAACACTCAGAATCTATACATTGAAATTATTATAAATTGATTTTTATCTGCTGGTAGTAGTTGGCAAAAAACGGGCATGTTTGAATATTATGTAATAGTTGGTAGTTCCGTCTATTTTTAGCTTCGCGCCCTTTTTGGTTGTGCGTTGTTTTTATGTTGGCAAACATGGAAAGTTTGAGTGAAAGCAAGCCAAGCCGTTGGTACCGGCTGCCATTGATTACTTTAACTCACACACTGACTTATTACCTTGTTAATATTGTAGGAAAATCGTATACTAACTTTTACAATGTTAGTAAATGTGTGAGCACCATGTATCTATCATAGACTTGGTTTATCTGTATTGCTTCAATTTCATTCTTTTTACCTATTCTGGTATGGTAATTTTATTCTGGGTGCATCGTTTTCACACATAATCATATAATGAATGTACCTACTATGTTAAATATTGTACTTAAAACATTTTAAAAGAGTAACGGTGGAGTTTCTTGCCCATTCTTCTCCGTACGAAACAACATTTTTGAAGGGGCGACTAGAATCAATTCTATTTTAATGTAAATGTTGACGTTCAAAAGTGCCTTTTAAGTGCCTATTTGAAATAAATGCTTTACTTTGACTTTGACTATTTGTAGAATTTTGACAGTCGTAACGGACAGCCAGAAGCCCGAAAATCTGACAATCAGTCCTACCAAGGGGTAGCGTATAACTCAGTAACTGGGTTCTTAAGGTCAGATAGGCAGTCGCTTCATGTAAAATACTGTTACTCAGCTGCATCCGTTTAGACTGGAAGCTGACTCCAACCTAATTGGGAATGGGCTAGGCAGATGGTTATGAAGCTAGATCACGGGCTTACTCTTCAAAATATTATTAAGAATCAACATGGTGATACTTACTGGAATGAAACGAACAATGAGTTATTTCATTACCTCGTAGATTCTGGACATGGTTCTTTTAATGATGACAATAATTTTATTGGCAAAAGGATTGGCAATAAACCATTGGCGAAGACATTTTTTTTTTTAATGGAAATTATTGCAAAGAAATAAACAGGCAAAGTTTTTATTCAGTGTGAAAACTGTAACCATGAATTCAGCATATCATTCTAGACCCCCAAGCGCAGAAATTTGTCGTCGGTTATAAAAAAAATATCAGCTGTTTCATTGAAAAGTGCAATACCTACGCGGTCAAAACACAGACAAACAGATTTTTATCTGATTTTCCAAAAATAATCAGCTGTTCCATACATTTTGACCGCGCAGGTATTGCACTTTTCTATAAAACAGCAGATTTTTTTTTAATAACCAATGAAAAATTTCTGCGCTGGGGGGTCTAGAATGATATGATGAATTCATGCTTACAGTTTGCGCACTGAATAAAAACTTTTCCTGTGTTCAAATAAAAAACTGGCGATTTTGATAAAAATTTAACCCTAATAAATTTAGAAGTGTCTAAGCTAAACACATTGAAAGATTAATTAAACGTAATGAATTTATCATTTGCTGGCAATTTTGTGGTTTCAATGCAGAAAATAATATGATCTGTCTGCATCTCTGCACCTACTTTTTTAATGAAGCATAAAATTAGTTTTGCTTTAGTTATTCTATAGATGGCTGGTGTTAAAGGTTAGGCTTTAGTATTGATTAACAAGCACTGAAAATCAAATCCGGTTTCGGTTTTTACAAAAATATTGTTCTTTTGTAGATATTTCCAAAAGTAAGTACTTTTGTAAGTATTCTTGAAAAAGTAACGGTTGGCTCAAATATTAATGAAATTAAAGAAAAGTGTTTTACGTCTGCGAGACTAATACCAGCATAGTCATTCACAACCATTTCAACAAGTCCCCGACACGAAAATTACCCTTCTTCGGTTACCTGATTTGCCTAGTCCCCGAAAACAAATAGCAGTCGTAAGACTAGTAGTATCCTATTTGGTTTAGCATATAATTATAATAAAGCCCATTGTTCAGAAAAAAATATTTGCAATGGTTACAACAAAAATCACAAAATGTCTCGTATTTCGGTGTGCCTCATGGCGTAGGCCTCCTCTAATAATTGCCACTGTCGTCTGTCGCGAGGTACCCTCCTCCAGTTTGAACCTGCTGTCAGCTTTATTTCTTCCTCCTATTGAGTTTGTTAGCATAATCAGCCTTTCTTCCCACTGCTGAGACACAGGCCACCTCTTTTCGAAACTGAGTGGACTGTAATCCACCACGCGGGCCCAGTGCGGGTTGGTAGATGTCACACGTCTTCGAATGTATGGCTCTACGACATGCCGGTTTCCTTACGATGTTTTACTTCACCGTTTTGACAGCAGTGGTGATGATTTTTTTTTGACATAAAGTGCTTGCCTGTGTTCGAACCTCCGATCTATAAACCGTAAATCGGAGCCGATACCACTGGAACAACACTGCTCTGATTCGCTTCTATTTCGATCTTAGTTGGTTTAAACTGTCAGCATATTTAGGTTTCAGATTTGTCATCAGCGTTTTGAGGACCCCTTCGATGACATTGATTGATGTTGGATTCGGCACGGATGCGTATCGAATGGTTGTGAATAGCGTAAAACTAACAGTCAATAAGCGAGTCTGTAAACAGGGCCACAACTTACGAAATTATACCCACACAAGTAGATATGGTTCTAATTAAACAAATTATAACGGTGTTATAAATTTTTATAACACTTCATTCAAAATGTGGCTACCATCACCATTATCGAAAATACTAATTATAAAATTCGTTCAACTAATAAACTAAAAATACAGATTGAAGTGATTAACGTTTTTATGAGCTTATTTCCAAAAACTATTGCTTTTCTCAAAGCCGCCATATTTGAAATAATACCATGCGCGAGAGTCGATAGAGTGTGTCGAGTTACAGCTTCCATAATTTTTAACGTTGGTTTTATGTGGATGCGGTTCCGTATTTAGTTTATTGAAAAACTATCCATTATTTTTGATGCATTATCTATCTGTTCCCCATTTTTTTGTAACCATTTTTTTTCCTACAGTGGGACAAAACAGACTTAAAATAACAATTTTATATTTATATTTTTTCCGAATTAATAAAAATTATCTTTATAATATTTTAAAACCTGATTGATAACCATGATTTAATTCGTTTTTTATGCAAAATAACACTGTAGCGGTTGAAAAAATGCTAGTCATACAAACAAACGAAGAAAACTTGAAAACCTAGAAATAACCCACAGTTACTAAACAAGATGCATTTAAGCAAAGGCCAATAGTTTCGTGAATTCCGCAAAGGTATAGGAAAAGAAACGTTGCCTTGACAACTGTTCCAGATAACAAATACTGTGAACCGTGACGACTTATACAAGGTTGTATATTATCTAAATCATTTGCTGCTGTCTGATAAAAAATGTGACACTTTTTTAGCAAGATTAGTGAAGAAAATACTGTTGATTGGTCTGTTTGGAGATATTTCTTGAATAATACTTGCAAGGTGCTGTAAAAATAGTTTGGGTTTTCTCGTTTGCATTTTTGTAAAAAAATAAAAAACAATGTGGATTTTTTTTTAGTTATGTATAAGAATGATTAACGATGTAGTGGTGTTGTTTAGAATAGGGCAAAAATTAAAAGCTTTGACGTGTACTTCTTATTAAAAATGACGCAAAAAATACCGAAAGTTGGCCACTTGTCGAACTCTTCTTCTGGCAGGTGGTAATTAATCCACCTGATGGTCATTATTTAACACAGTTTAATCAACTTTTGACCCACTAACTAAAAACTAAACCTGATTCCTTGTATGTATTGCAATCGAACCAATAATAATTCAATGCATTACCTACATGTCTGAGATCATTAAACATGATAGGTATGTTCTGTTAAAAAATAAGTGTTTGTCACTTAGATATTATGATGTTTTTTTTCCTATAGACAAAAAACATTAATTAATAAAGGTTTTTTAAGAATAAATTAAAACGTGTTGCTATTCGTGGACATAATAATGAATAACGACGGGATGATATTATTTAGGATAGAAAAAAATTAAAAGATTTGAAATTCCTGTTCTTAATGTCATCCTAGTTAAAAAAAACCGAAAGTTGGCCAACTGTCAAACTCTTCTGTCAGGTGGCAATTAATTCACCTGATGGTCATTAAAATATAACACAGTTTAATCAACTTTTGACCCACTAACTAAAAACTAAACCTGATTCCTTGTATGTACCTAATGCAATCGAACCAAATCAATGCATTACCTACCTACAATGTCCAAGATCATTAGACATGATATTTTTTGTTATGCACCAAAATATATCTTTAAATAACCCACTTTTTTCTAATTGCCTTCAGTTTTGATAATTACTTTTGAGTTGTTTTTGAAGAGCAAAAACTGTACATACTTAAGCAGCTTAAGTAGAAATAATTTCTGAAAAAGAGGTCTGATATTGGTGGTCGTGCTTGTTTTTTCAAAATATATCGAGATCGAAGATCGTATCGTGGTTCTGAAAAAAATTGTGACAGATAGATAATTAGTAGTTGTAATTATTAGTAGCAAACCTAGTTGTAATTATTACTTTAAAATATAACAATAAATTAACCCATAAAAGTACCTGTTTTTACAGGACACCAAGCTATTAGTAATAACTAGCTGTTACCCGCAAGTTAATCTGCGATCTCGGATGAAGAGTACCTAGGTCATGATCTATCTGTATGCCAAATTTCATATAAATCCGTTGAACCGTTTTTGCGTGAAAGCGTAACAAACAAAGAAAACAAACTGACTTTCGCATTTTTATTAATATAAGACTAGCTGTTGCTCGCGAATTTAGCTGCGATCCAGAATGAAAAGTAGCCTATATTGTTAAGATCTATCTGTATGTCAAATTTCATCCAAATTCGTTCAGCCGTTTCAGCGTGACAGCGTAACAAACAAAGAGACAAACAAACATACTTTCGCCTTCATAATGTCAGTTAGAATTACAAAAAAAAAGTTTGCCTGCTTCGTTGGAGTAGTGGTCGCAAGTGCTACTACTGAGCTTGAGGTCCTAGATTCGATTCCCAGGTCGAGCAAAGTGATATTGGGCTTTTCCATCTAGAATTATTTAGTAGCAAATTGCAGATGAGTACAGTTTTTGTACTTGGATAAGCCAATGAACCTGACCTCGTCAACTAGAAATTTTTTGGCTGTCTAGCCAGTCGATGAACTAACTTGCGAGATAATAAAAGAGAAATATATTGTACGGTTATAAACTTATAATATAACATGACTTTTTTTTACTTTAAGTATAACGCAGGGTTGGCAATATTGGCATGACTAAAACGAGAGGATTTTTTTTGGCTTAAAACATTTTCAAACAAGTTTTAAACAATGTTAAAAAATTAAAATAAAACAAAAAAAGTTGAAATATTTTAAAATAGTCTAGAAATGCATTATATTAGGCATGATTAATTTGAAATTTATGACTAATTAGTAATTACTCAAAAAGGTAAAAAGATCTGGACTGTTTGTTGTATAGGCTGTTTTTTTTCAACCTTGATAAAGCGTTAATATACAGTTAACTGCATATCAGTGTTAACCAATTTAATATTGACAGTGGCTTTATGTTAGTGTTATTACGGTTACCACTGCTGACCGTACCTACACTCTTTCAAAATAATCTATGTAAGAAGAAAAACAAAAATAAATATTTTATCTGCGTATTGAAATCTTTTTTGTGAAGTTTTTGTTCTGCACTTCATTTGTGATTCACTTCTGTATGATTAAGTGTTTTTTTTTCCTACAAATGTACATGTTACCTGTAAGTACATAACACACTTATAAAAAAATTATAAGCTGTGTCTTACAATATGTATTGATAACATGGTTTCATACAGTTTACTTTATGTAAATTATTTAATCACCACTGCTCTCAAAACGGTGAAGGAAAACATCGCGAGGAAATCGGCATGTCCTAGAAATAAAAATTCGAAAACATGTGACATCTATCTTTTGGCACCACACTGGGCACTCGTTGTTGTGCGGGAACATGTTCGTCTAGCTAGGGCAAACGAAACTGAGGAGCAAACTAGTCAGCGCTTGTTGTCCATTCGGATGATAATCGCATCCAAATCGGTTTAGCCAAACGCGACATAATCGTGGACGAACATGCATACATACGGGTCAAACTGAGAACCTCCTTTTTTTGAAGTCGGTTAAAATACCAAAACCTTCTCCTAAATTTAACAAATGCTTTTTCTAAAAACCGAATCAAAATCGGTTTAGCCAAACGCGAGATAATCGCGGACAAACACACATACAAACATACAGGTCAAACTGAGAACCTCCTTTTTTTTTAAGTCTGTTAAAAACAAGTTTAAGTTTAATTTTCGCTCTAAATATAAAATTACTTTTTTTGCTAAAGGCATGTCCATATTAATCAACTGGCATCGATAAATGAAATATAAGTGACACGTCTCGTCTAGGCAAGTGTTGTGCACATGTTGTTTAAATGCCGCCGTAATGTGTTTAATTATTATGTTGGTATAATGTACAAGGAGTTAGGGTGGCAACCTGTCATAATTTGATTTTAGAATGTTGGTTTTAAACTGTCATGGTAGCTTTGTGAATGTAGTCAGTTGATTTATTTATTTATTGATATGTAGAGCAGTGCTAGCCCAGTGGTAGCAGCCCCGACTAACAACATGGTAGGTCGTGAGTTCGAACTCAAGGAGGCACTAGTAGGCGCGAGCTTGTGGATGGCGAGTAATGGGTAGCTCGCTGTCCGGTAAGGACCAAGCCCGGGTCGACGGCGTGTGTTATCCACGCGCGCCTCAAAGAGATGTCAGCACCAACCGGTTCGGTCCGCAAGGGCCGATGCCTGCCAGGGGTGCGGGTTGTTCGAAAGAGATACCGTGGCCCCTGGCACACAAGCAACTGAGGGAACACGGGTGGGTTTTAGTCAGTAAAAGTCTGACACGCCCTCCTCCAGGAGAAGATATTTGATGATTTCCCACCCAAAAAAAAAAAGGCGGCAACTTGTGTAAATTATTTCATCACAACTGCTCTCAAATCAACATGTCCTAGAACATGAGATTCGAAGACACGTGACATCCACCAATTCGCACTTGACCTGCGTATTGGATAAAGGCTCAATTCTTCTCACAGAGAGAAGGCCGGTGTCCCAGCAGTGGAAACATTATATTATTATGTTGATTTTGCTATGCTTATGATTTATGGTGTACCTCATTCACATTTTTTGCATACAAACTTCGGGAGTGTTTTACTCCACTGTCTGACATGGCACATCCAAAGTAAAATATGACATCGTTTTGTCTCATTATTAATAGTGTCTGTACGGAAACAGAATACTAAAATAAAAACCCATTAAAAAGTTAGGAGCCAACAAATATTCGTTTTTCTTGCTAATTTTACTTAACTTTGGGCGTGTTTAAGTAATAAAAGAAGTGTAAAATCTCCAAAACCAAGTCGGTACCGACAAACTTCAACTATCGAAAAGTTCAATAAACTTTATTGGTCATTGGATTTATGCATTGGCTTTTTCATAAAACCCGATCCTCCAAAGGACTTTTCTTAATTTTTTTGCGAATTTTTTACTATAAATGATCCTGCATCTCACTCAATAACGTTGTGCGTGTAGACTAGCGTTTAACTGCTCATGACTGATACTATCTTTTTCGGACACGAAGCCTGGAGAGACAGCGTGATTTTTAGCCAGGCCCACCAGTGAGTTCAAGCCCGCGACTAGGTTTCCCTTAATTCTCGATCTCCGGTCAGTCTCAGTCTCAGGTCAGGGGAATTTCCCCATGCAATTGGATAAAAAATATCCTAAATGTTAATCCAAGACTGCATAAATGTTTAATGTTATCATCATCATCATCATCATTTCAGCCGAAAGACGTCCACTGCTGGACATAGGCCTCCCCCAAGCTCCGCCACTTCAACCGGTTCTAAGCTTCCCGCATCCAGCGGACTCCTGCAGCCCTCACCAGGTCATCGGTCCACCTTGTGGTAGGCCTTCCAACTTTACGTCTTCCGGTGCGCGGTCGCCACTCCAGAACTTTTCGGCCCCATCGGCCATTTGTTCTGCGAGCAATGTGCCCTGCCCTGCCCACTGCCACTTAAGTTTGGCAATTCTTCGGGCTATGTCGATTTCCTCGGTTCTCCTGCGGATCTCTTCATTTCTGATTCGATCGCGTAGGGAAACTCCAAGCATAGCCCTCTCCATTGTTGTTTAATGTTAATTAGACTTAAAATAAGCCATCTATTTGCTTCTCCTTTTAAGAACAAAGTCAAGCAATCCCGGCTACCTAGTTAGTGTAACATGATCAATCACTTAAGTACAACTTGCTCACGTTGTGTTGATGTGTTCCGGCAGCGTAGGAGATACTTCAAAGGTCGTAACTATGTTTATGAGCGTTGTACTTGATTTTATCATTTAAATTTGTTAAAAGTGGCTCAACGAGTGTCGATTCTCAACCGTATGCCGCTCTCAGCTAAAACATGTAATTATTTTCTAAACGTTTACGCGTCAAGAGTTCTACTCCCTAAGCATTGTTGTAGTCAAGTTTGTTATCAGTCAGGGCCTATATTCACTATGATCACTTAACAATTCCTTACTCGAAACCACGTCAATCACACACGACATCTGCTAATATCGTATTAATAATGTCGACAAATTGTCTTGGAACAGACAGAATATGACATATCGATTCCTTACCGTTACATTTGTTTCTAAAAAACACAATATTGACGTAGTTTGAACTTAGTAAGATTCCGCGGGGAATCATTATAACCATATAGAATTGGGGCCCAGTAATGTTTTCTGATCATCTTATGCTAGTCGATATCAATTTCTGTCCTTGCACCTGTTTATACAACCACCTTCCATTACTACCCTAAAAATAATCTTGATTGCATTAATAACCAACAACCAAAAAATTCTATACAAAAAATCTTTCCCACCGGATCTCAAAAGCCGTATCGCCGCCGTCTCCCCACGGATTTAAAAAAAAACAATCCTGCAACACCTGTTACGCCTACGCATCCGTTGCTAAGCGACAGCGCCATATTGGTAATATGGCAGCGTTGCCATCTGTCAAAAATTTACATTTAGAATTTAATTAGCGCAAAGTAAAGATTGTTTTCTGGTCAGAAAGAAGCACAAACAATTACCAGGAACTATTGTCTATTTGAATCTGGTGGCCTCTTCACCTTGTATTTAAATCATGTGGATTAAAAGGTTTTTATGCCTTAATCCAGAATTATTTGTTTGTACGGACGGCAGCACATCAATCTACCCCAATCTGTCAAATTTCTTTGATAGTTTTTCTACTTTAGCTTAAGGTTCATGTTCAATTGGGAAAGTTTGACAGTTTGGTATAGCTCGATGTGCAGGCGTGGCCGTGGGCGTGAAAAAAAAATCTAACTACTTGCCTTAATGTTAGGTAAGCAAATATTCTAATGTACTTTACGGTTACTACACACATAATAAAGCAGCTTATATACATGAGAAATAGTTTACATAATGTAGATACTTATTCTAATTTTGTATGTAGGAATCAAAACATAATTAAAAACAGTAGGAAATTCATTAGTTAGATACCATTTTTAATTTTGCGCACTTGCTAAATTTTTATACTAGACTAGCGACCGCCGACTGCATTTTAAATCTGTTATATCTTCAAAAATATTAATTTAAATTACATGCTGTAAAGGGCCATATTGATCTAAATTAAATGCACAATGTATTTAAGGTACTTAGTTGGATAAGGATTAATGCTGTATTGCTTAAAATCGCTTCGTAAATAAGCCATTATTAAAGGGGTTTATTCCGAAATGGTCCCATTTATGTTTCATATAGATGATTATGACTTTGGGAGACTGACAACGGACCTTTTCAGAAAATGACAGCAAATCGACCGCGATTGCTGCTATCGCATAAATACTAATTGTTTTGACCCCGACGATGATGAAATTTCAAATTGATGTGGAGTAGGTACTATAGCCAAAAATTGGAAAATAAAACGTTTTTCCAAAAAAAAAAAAACAACCGATTTCCGGAAAAACACTACAAATTGAAAAATTACTTTAATTTCAGAAGGCGGTGACAAAAATTTAAAATACATATCCAATCAAAGTCACCCACTTCCGAAATTAAAGTAATTTTTCACTATGTAGTGTTTTTCCGGAAATCGGTTGTTTTTTTTTTTTTGGAAAAAGTTTTTATTGACAAATCAATATTAAAACCAAATAACAATTGGCCCGCTCTAGTAATTGAACCCAGGGCCTGATGCTTAGCAGTAGTGCTAGCACTACTGCTAACGAGGCGAGAACATTTTCTACATCTATAAATCAGGTAAAGGTAGATCTAACGAAGGTGGCAAGAATTAGCTAGATGCGGTCAACGAAGGTCCAATGGTGATAGCGGTGCTATAGGGGAAGCTTAAGTTCAGCAGTGCACGTCCTTTAGCGGATGTCATGATGTAAAGGTGGAGTCCATACGAGATCTGGAACACATTTGATAGACTGAAATTTACTGGATTGGAATATCAATTTGGTGTTAAAACCTCATGCCACCAAGATTTAAACATTGAATTTATACTTTAAATTTAAATTTTCGAGTTGGTGAATATTTTGAATGTAGTTAATCAAAAATTTATTTTAATTTTTACCTGTTCTATATTTAAAAATAGTTTATGATTGAATGTGTATACTTAAGTTTTGAAACTATGGACTAATTTTATGTCTGAAATAAATACATAAATAAATTTTATTTAAATTAATTAAACATGGCACTTGCCTATAGATCCTAGAACCAAAAATTCAAAGACATGGTGACATCTACCAACCCGCAATGGGCTCGCGTGGCCCACTTCCTCCCACAGAGACGAGGCTAGTGTCCCAGCAGTGGGGACATTATTATAGGCAGATTATGAAACTTTCCTTTTAAGACGTATATTCATCTACTATCCTATTATATAACTATAATTTCCCCGACAAAAACATAAGTACACAATTACCAAATCTCATCCCAAAATAACACATTATTTAGCATATTAATAGCCAACCCGAAGCCTTCCGCGACCTAACGCAACAATATTAGCACAAAAAAGAACGCAAAAAAGGATTTAAAATTCATGCACGTGCTGAGAAAAAGTCGATTCTCGATTTGCAAAAACATTTATTCATTGTGTTTTGTTTTTTCGCTTCTTTTTGCTCCCGTTTTTGAATAAAAAAAGGACTTTCGTATCCTCCGGAACCCGTTAGGTGTTTTTGCCCTACGCTGTTCTTTTTATAGTGCATTTGCCTTTGATTGCATAACGTACGGTCAGTGGTCGGTGTTTTTTCTACCCTACGGTATTTTGTGACGTAGGTTAGGTTTTTGGTTTTTTGAACTTTCTCATTCATGGGAGGCTTTGCCTGTGAGATGTTTAGGAGAAGAAGTCGTTTATAATGAAAGCAATACTAATAATGCATTCATGGGAGCAGCATGAGTCGATACTAAAGTTGGGAACCGGTACTCTAAAATAGAGTATTGTACTATTTTTCTAATGGGTGTACTTTATAATCTATAACACAGATAGACTACGCCTCTTATTTAATAAACTGACTTTATTGAAGCAAGTGATTTAGTTTTTTTGCGGTTTTTCTATATTTTCCACTGCGAGACTTGACTATTTGTCGGTCATGAATGTGAAGTGGCGAGAAGAAACGAACGAGGGTCAATTCTGGTAATTTTAAGAAACGTTCACAGTCTAATCTCAGTCGCAATCAGTCAAAAATTCCTCGAGTTTCCATACATTTTTGACAAGTTTTTGACATTTTGTTGTCGCCGAGATGACACTGCGACTAGATTTGAACGTTTTTAATTACGAGTATTAGCCATCTGGTCTCTATAGATATTGATTAAAATGACCTCCTGATCATAAGATAGATAAGAGATAAACGTAGAATAAAGATGTTTGGAGTTCTCCAACTCTTGTAAAATCAATAAAACATGTTATTTACCGCAAAAAGTGCTAAAAAATACTTAAAGAGAAATTAATTAATGGGACTGTATTTTATTAATCTGTAGTCTTTATTTACTCTCTCTGAAACCAGAAATACTTTTCTTCTTTTAGAAAAAGTTGGCAACCCTAGTCTATACTAATATAATATTTATAAGTTATAAGTTTTTTTTTTAATATTATAAAGTTGAAGAGTTTGTTTGGTTGAACGCGCTAATCTCAGGAACTACTGCACCCTAATTGCGTAACACGCCGGTTAAATTTTGATAGTTCAACATTATTCATTGCGTTATTAACATTGTTGAGCAGACACATTTTTCGAACATATGAAGCAATGGTTTAGCACTCTGTTTCAACACGAAACAGATTATAATTAATCGTGAGTTACGCAATTAGGGTGCAGGTTCGAATTGAAAAAATATTTTACTGTTGCATTTCTCATTTATCGAGTGAGGTTATAGACTATATTATTATAACATTACGCTACGATTAATAGGACCCGTAGAGAGCAGTGAGAGCTCAGTGGTAAATGACGCGACTTACGAGATGTAGATCGTAGGTTCGAACTCAAACAGGTACTTTTATTTGTGTAAATTATTTCATCACCACTGCTCTCAAAACGGTGAAGGAAAACATCGTGAGGAAACCGGCATGTCCTAGAAACAAAAATTCGAAGACATGCGACATCTACCAACCCGCACTGGGCCGGCGTGGTGGATTACGGCCAACTGCCTCTCACAGAGAGGAGGCTAATTTCCCAGCAGTGGGAACGTTATAGGCTGATTATGAATAGGACTCGACCCAAATAGAAAAAAGTCACGAATACGAAGTACTTGCAAGGGCAGGCGATTTGAAGGGATGGGTCGGGGGAGCAAGTATGAGTCGGGGTAGAAGCTAGTGAATTATAGAATAGAATAGAAAACATTTATTCGACACAGACACAACACAACAGCAACAATCATATAAAATAAAAAACTTTTTCCAAAAAAAAAAAAAAAAAACAACCTACTTCCAAAAAAACACTACAAAGTGAAAAATAACTTTAATTTCGGAAGTCGGTGTCTGGAGCTGTATTTGAATTTTTTGTCACCGCCTTCCGAAATTAAAGTTATTTTTCACTTTGTAGTGTTTTTTTGGAAGTCGGTTGTTTTTTTTTTTTTGGAAAAAGTTTTTATTTTTCACTTTTTAGTGGTTCACATGTGCTTACCCCTTCACAGCATGCCGGCGTGATGTTATGTTATGAACTTATGTAAGCAATAGACAGAGATGAGATTTCAGCAATCCCAGTCCATTTGCTATCATTTATTGAGGAGTTCCGTTGCCTATCTCCAAAGTTCTTCATCAAATCTTCACCAAATTGAAATGAGACCTCTACGAGAAAGTACTCTTCCAAAAAATACCTAAATCGCTTTGTGTGCCTATAAAATTTGAAGAGTTCACTCTATTTCTCCAGGATCCCATCATCAGATCCTGACTTGATGATCATGGTACCACCTGGGAAGTATACCCTTTCAAACAAAAAAAACGAAATCCAAATCGGTCCAGCCATCTTCGAGTAATCGGGGAACATACATAAAAAAAAAGGTTCCGACGAATTGATAACCTCCTCCTTTTTGAAGTCGGTTAAAAAGACAGAGAACAATAAACATAACAATAAAATTTCAGTAAAATTGTGCTGAGCGTGCCCATACCGAAAGGGTTACCATCTCAGCATTTGCTGGGCGTCAGACACCCAGCGCTGGTTTTCAGTTGGCACCCCGCAGTGACACACGGACGCAGGCAAATAAAATAGATACATACTTGAATATTAGTAATAAAAATGTTTATGAATACGTAAATAAATAATGTAAAAGATTTTACATGGATGGATTTGGATTTTACATGCTGGCATGCAATGAATTAGAGGCTAATGACTATATAGCCTGGTGGCATGGGACAATAACGCACAATGGGATACCATAGATTTAGTACAAGATTCTGAACCTCCCTAGGTTGAAATTTTTCAAAAAAAATTACATATATTCTAACTGCGTAACTATTGCAGTTTCCAAAATGAAAATCATAATATTTTATGTCACATAAACCTGCATGGGCACTTATGAAACATTAAAAGCTAGGTGCACGGTTCCAATTTGTCGCTTCCTATGGAGAAGAGCCGGCAAGAAACTCCACGGTTACTCTTTTAAAAATAATTGGCTTTTTAAATGTTTTCAAAGAAACAGATGATTTTTTGTTGTTTGTTAAGTTACGAAAGATTTGTACACTGGATTAGGGCAGTATATTTAGGTATTTCATTATTATTGGGTAATTCAAATTACAATTCTTTAGAATTTTAAACTAACTTGATAGAGTTATCACAAAAAAAAAAAAAAAAAAAATTAATTTCAAGTAACAAGACTCATAGTGTTAGTAACAAAAACTTACAAAATATGTTAGTAAATAATGGTAATAAATTTAAATAATGCTGCCAAATAAGTTTATATTATTTATCTGTCTATGAATATTATTATCTGTCTATGGTATTTATTTTGTCACTTTAAATACCTAGTAGGTACTTACATATTTACTTTATTTCAAACAATTAATTTCAGTTTTTCGGGGTTTATTCCAGATCCAATTTTACCTATAAAAAAGGTCAAAAGTAGCTACATAAAGCCATTGATTAAAAGGGTGCTAAATAAAATGTTTAAATACATGTTCCATACATAATAATTAATGTATTAACTATTCTCCAATTATTCTAATTGGACATTTAAATTGGTATCATAAAAATAATTAAGTTAAGCCGATTTAAACACCTCTCTATCAATATCTTAGGCTAAAGTGCCAAAAAGTTCGCTGGTTTTTGAGCACAAAATATTAATTATGATTTAGGATCTATTCGTTTTGGGTACTGTTTCAATTATATTTTCTAAAAGCCAATTTAATTTATAATCTGTATTATAAATCTTGGCATGTGTATGTGTGATACAGAAGCAATATGCATGATACCAAGAAAGTTAAAGTACAGAAGAATATTTTAAAAAAATACTGTGGTTCGGAACCCTTCGTGTGTAAGTCCGACTCGCACTTGGACGAGTTTTTGGACTCAACAACTAATCAGTTCTTAAGTTCTAAACTAAGCCAGTGCCAGTGCATTAACTCCAAAATATTCTGTAGTCTTAAAAGTCATCCCACGAAATCTCACCCTACTGTCCTTAGCCAAAATTTTGTCAAAATCATTGCATTTTAAAACTCCTGCGCATCCCGGATGAGAAACACAGCAAACAGCATGTGTTTCAAAAAATTTCGCCTCATAGTCGCCACATTGTGTTAGCTATAAATCTGTTTCGTTGGTGTGCGAGTAATCTGATACTATCGTGTGACTCCTGCGCATGTGTGGGTGTCTCTAATGCGCGCACGCAGAGATGTTGCATTGTTGCATGCTTCATTCCCACCCCCGCTAGGTGGATTGGGGATACTTAATACTTTTTGCTGCGATTTATATTGATAATTTTGGTAAGTTTTTTTGGTTTTTAAGTAGATACGACAAGAAAAAAAATTTCGTGCTAGAGACCTAAATAAGGTCGACTTTGATTAAGATTGTGTTTACTTTACTGTGAAATATTAAATTCTCTCAGTGATTTATATGATGGACTTATAAAGAGGTCCAGTTAATATTTTTATATGATTACTGTTTATTATATTTTTTTTATTATTGGAGATTCATCAGTTTCAAAACGGTGGCGAAATACACCGTGCAGTAATCGACAATTTCCAAAAACAAAAAATGTGACATCTACCTACACTAGAGGAGGGCCGTAGGAACATTGATGGATATTTATTTGCAAATTTTGACCAAATAATGAGGAAATTAGATGTTCTCCACCAAAAACTTTGTGATCCTTTTTGAGTCTTGGGGAAGCTTTCGTCATTATGCAAGGGAAAGTATTTTTAGCACTACGTCTAAATTTAATATAAATTGTCAAGTATCAAGACTATCCCTTCCTGCTAAGGGATGAGAATCGTGGGCGAACAGTCAGAGGGTGGGTCGCATAATACAACCTTTTTTTTTTTCAAACAACCATAGATTTTTTCTACCTGCGAACCCAAAGCTTCTACCTGACGTGCGCTGGCGCAGATTTCGAGTCGTTTTTGAGTTTGGAATGAAAAAATTCGTATTACAAAAGTCGAAGGGGGCTTTTTGCTTTAAATTTTTTTACTGAATTTCACTTGCTTTTGACGTAAGGTGAACGTTTTTGTAATGTTGATATTTTTTCTTATATGTTCACAGTTATAGAGGTGTAAATGGGTGACTGGTTAAATGTTTTTATTTACCTTTTTTGTCTTGAAGTTAGTTTGCTTAGTTAATGATGGTCAAATAACGAAATACATATGAGTGTATTTAACTGGAGATACCGCAATTCCTTATAGATATTGATTGTATTTTCTGAAAGCACAATAATTTGGATGTTTTGGTGAAGTAGGTCGGTAGATAGCTAAGTAAATACTAAATGACGACAGTGAAAATAACGTTTATTTTTCTCTAGTTAAGGGCCTACGTCCCGTTTGGTAGCGTAACACGGTCACTTTATGAACCCTACTGCTCATTAACGGCTTGTCTTGAAGATTTGAAAAATATATGATTTTGCTATAGATTCATATAGATCATTTTGCCGGAAGTACTTTTTTTGTATGGTTAATACTTCTGCTGTAAAAAAATATTTTCCAACACGCAATATTTTGGCTTCTATTCCATACTCCTACTAAACGGCTTCGTTATTTGAAAAAAAAAATACACTGAAAAATATATATTTTTCAGTGTATTTTTTTGCGATTCTGTGGTACCTCTAACTATCTAGTTAGAGGTACCACAGAATCGCCGAAGCACAATTGTAAATTAATCAAAGGAATATCCCCATTTTGAGATAAAGGCTCAGAGGTGCCCTGCGCGGGCGCGGGCGGCAGTCGAGCTTTAGCATACAAACGGGAGATGAGGATACTATGGGCCTTAACATTTACTAAGCTTCTAGTTAGAGGGCTAGTTAGTAGCTCGCAGAAAAGATGGCCGATGGGGCCGAAAGGTTCTGGAGTGGCGACCGCGTTCCGGAAGACATAGAGTGGGAAGGCCTCCCACACAAGGTGGACCGATGACCTTGTGAAGATCGCGGGAATTCGCTGGATGTGGGAAGCACAAGATCGGTCGAAGTGGAGGAGCCTCGGGGAAGCCTATGTCCAGCAGTGGACGTCTTTCGGCTGAAATGATGTGATGATGAAGCTTCTAGTTTACTAAATAGTAGAAGTCTAGTGATCACTAGAGCTACCGCTGAGCATGAGACCCTGATTTCGATTCCCAGGTCGGGAAAGTGTTAGTAGGTTTATCTATCTGGTATTTCTCAGAAGCAGCCCGGAGTCTGGGCTTGTGGGGGGGGGGTGGGGCTTAAACACACCTACACCAAACACCTCTGCCGAACCGTTCGAGGAAATAAGGCGTGATGGTTATGTTATGTTCTTAAGAGAAACAGTAAGATTTTGTTAAGCCTGCCATATCTTCAAAGACGGTACAGAGGCCAGCATATCAAGCTACCACAATCTGTCAAATTTCTTTGATCGATATTCAATTTCATAACAAAAGCATTAAGGTTCATGTTCAATTGGGAAAATTTTACACTTTGACAGAGCTTGATGTGCTGGCGTCTGTACAAAGTTTCAAACCTATCGAACGAAATGAATGGTGTTTTCAAACTTTTCTAATGTTACAATCATAAACTTACAACTCATCATCTGCCTACCATTTCCCCAACTATATTGGGGTCAGCTTCCAGTCTAACCGGATGCAGCTGAATACCAGTATTTTACATGGATCGACTGCCTATCTGACCTCCACAACCCAGTCACTGGGTAATACGATACCCCTTGGTAAGACTGGTTGTCAGACTTTCGGACTTCTGACGGCCCGAATGACAGCCGGGACCACCGGCTAAACGTGTTTTCCGAGGCACGGAGAAGTCTTGGTATGTAAAGATGGTCACCCATCCACGGACCAACCGCGGCAAGCGTAGCTTAACCTGATCGATCGACACGTGCAGCTGTTATTAATTAGCCACAAGCGGGCACTCACCCATCAGAAACTTACAACATAAGCTAATAAAAGCACAATTAACACGACAAGTTATTTGTTATAAACGTTGTAAGTATAACGAGATATTATATATCTTTATTCGTTGCATAACCAACGTGTAACACTTTACACACAGTTTCATTGTCAAGAACTCTGCCGGTTACACACAGTCGTGAAGCTGTTACTCGGTACACAAAATGGTGGATTCCAATTAAAGTTCAACTAGGAACTAAATCAACTAATGATTGAAATCGTAATGTCACCAAAGTTGAGCATGGTAGCCGTCACCTTCTGCGATGCAGTTAGTTTCACCTCCTTCTGCGAAGCAGTAATGCTCGCGAAGAGGGAGGCGACGCACGTGAGGGAGAGGCAGTATATGCGCCCTCACGGCCTTGGTCGCCTCAGGACATGCCCTGGGCGTCGGGAATCCCAGGCTGATTCCCGGCTACCGTAGGCGCGGGCTTGCGGATGGCGAGCAATGGGTAGCTCGCTGTCCGGTAAGGACCAAGCCCGGGTCGACAGCGCGTTGTATTCCTCGCGCGCCTCAAAGAGATGTCAGCACCAACTGGTGGGGTCTGCAAGGGCCGATGCCTGCCAGGGGTGTGGGTTGTCCGAAAGAGATACCGCGGCCCCTGGCACACAGGCAACTGAGGAAATACGGGTGGGTTTTAGTCAGTAAAAGTCTGACGCACACTCCTGCTCCACCCAGAGCGGGAGAAGTTATTTGATGATTTCCCACACAAAAAAAAACAAAGTTTAGCATTTAAGTTACCTAAGTGTTATTTCTAAAATGTTAGTTAATAAGTATTATAACACCAGAGACCCATGTTGAGATGTTTGGATAATTAGTATCCTATGTGTATGTACTATAGCCTAGCCTGGTAGTACGTGCCCGATGGATAATTTTTTACTTAACTTAAGAGCGTTTATTCTGAAAATGGGCAACGTCGCAAATAGCTATCAAATATTTCACTGTTTTCATTAATTTGGCGATATTACGGTATGGAAATATGAAATATCGCTAACTAGTGACTAGTAAAATATTGAATATGAAATGCAATAATTAATCTTAACACCGAATATTTAGTTTTAGATGTAAAACAAGAACATAGAAATTTTCTAAATGCCCTTTTTACACCTAAAGCGGTTACAACATCAAATTTTAGGTCACTAGTTAGCGGTATTTCATATTTCCATACAGTAATAAAAACAGGTAAATATTTGACAGCTATTTGCGACGTTGCCAACTTTCAGAATTAAAGCTTTTAAGCAAAGTCTAAAGTTATTTTTGGAATACAATGAAAAATTTAATACCTAGTAAAGTTATCCAATAATGAAAAGAATATTGTATTCAACCGTAGACTATTCCACAACAGTTGAGCCGTGTCACACCAATCAAGGCACGCACACAGACAGACGATTTATTTGGTAGTTCATATGAAAGTCACGGTCAACATTCTATGAGTACTTGCCTATGTATGTATCTACTGTATGTACACACCTATCTGTTTATTTGTGTACTGACTAGCAATTTGTATAGTAATATGACTACCGTCTGTTTTGTAACGCGTCAATGTTTACGCTTTGGGGATTATGGCTAACTTATAACAGGTGCACAGGTCGATCGATCAGGTTAAGGGCCTACGTCCCTTTTGGTAGCGTAACACGGTCACTTTATGAACCCTATTGCTCATTAACGGCTTGTCTTGAAGATTTGAAAAATATATGATTTTGCTATAGATTCATATAGATCATTTTGCCCGAAGTACTTTTTTTGTATGGTTAATACTTTTGCTGTAAAAAATATTTTCCAACACGCAATATTTTGGCTTCTATTCCATACTCCTACTAAACGGCTTCGTTATTTGGAAAAACAAATACACTGAAAAATAGATAGTTAGAGGTACCACAGAATCGCCGAAACACAATTGTAAATTAATCAAAGGAATATCCCCATTTTGAGATAAAGGCTCAGAGGGGCCCTGCGCGGGCGCGGGCGGCAGTCGTGCTTTAGCATACAAACGGGAGATGAGGATACTATGGGCCTTAAGCTACGCTTGCCGCGGTTGGTCCGTGGACGGGTGACCATTCAAGAGTCCTCCGTGCCTCGGACTACCATTTGTGAATCTTTGACATTCGCTACCACGGGTCGTCAGAAGCCCGAAAGCCTGTGACCAGTCTTACCAAGGAGTATCGTGTTTACTTGTAACTGGAGGTCAGATAGGCAGTCGCTCCATGTAACATACTAGTACTCAGCCTGGATTAGGTTAAACTGGAGCCAACATATTTCGAAAAAAGCTAGGTACATTTTATTTTTCATACAAATACGAAAGTATGTCAGTCTGTCCGTTAACTTTTCACGCCTTTTTATTTTTTTTGGGTGGGAAATTATCAAATAACTTCTCCCGCTTCTTACTTAAACACGCCCAAAGTTAAGTAAAATTAGCAAGAGAAACGAATCCTTGTTGGCCGGTTTTTATTTTAGTATTCTGTTTCCGTACAGACAATATTAATAATGAGACAAAACGATGTCATATTTTACTTTGGATGTGCCATGGCAGACAGTGGAGTAAAACACTTCCGAAGTTTGTATGCAAAAAATGTGAACGAGGTACACCTTAAATCAAAAGTATAGCAAAATCAGCATAATAATATAATGTTTCCACTGCTGGGACACCGGCCTTCTCTCTGTGAGAAGAATTGAGCCTTTATCCAATACGCAGGCCAAGTGCGAATTGGTGGATGTCACGTGTCTTCGAATTATAGTTTCTAGGACATGTGGATTTGAGAGCAGTTGTGATGAAATAATTTACACAAATTGCCGCCTTTTTTGGGTGGGAAATCATCAAATATCTTCTCCCGAAGGAGGGCGTGTCAGACTTTTACTGACTAAAACCCACCCGTGTTCCCTCAGTTGCCTGTGTGCCAGGAGCCGCGGTATCTCTTTCGGACAACCCGCATCCCTGGCAGGCATCGGCCCTTGCAGACCCCACCAGTTGGTGCTGACATCTCTTTGAGGCGCGCGTGGAATACAACGCGCTGTCGACCCGGGCTTGGTCCTTACCGGACAGCGAGCTACTCATTGCTCGCCGAAAAGGTGGTTTTTTAAACCAGTGTATCTGTATAAAACCGTAAATAATTTTGAAAGCAAATAATAGAATTATGATATTTTCAAGTCTTTTTTGCATAGAGTGATGGAACTCAAAACATAATTAAACATACTTCAATGCATAAAAAAAAAACCGAAAGTCACCTCTTAATTATCTTTAAAACCAGTTTATCCCTTCAATAACAATTATAATTACAAATGACAATTATGTATTGCGACGACGGCGGCCGCGTCTATTGGCGGTGCCCAGTAGTAGGACCAATCTACTGGGTAAATCCCCTTTAACGCGTACCTTGCGTGTACTCAATGACGTAGCAGACATCATAGATCTTTTTACTTGTTATCTGAGTGAGTTCACAAAAACCACGATGTTCATACTATGTAAATAATAAATCTGTAATAATGGCCACACTATTGAATTAGGAAATTCCTGTAATGGTAGTGATGATGTGTTAATAAATAAATAAATAAATAAATAATTATAGTTAAAAATATACCATAAAATTCCAAATGCCAAACTGCATCCAGTGACGGATTATTTATTACTAAATAGTTAATATCTTATTTTTATACGATTTTATTTGCATTTTTACGACAATGCTTGCTCATTTATTATTCGAATTAATTACAACAGATTTTAACCCGTATCTGATTGCAATCAGGGGGCCGATTCTACTAATTTGCAACGTTACACGTTAAACTGTGTTTCCACAACAGTTCGATTTCGATCGCCGTTCGATAGTTACATAAAAAGTCATTCTACTATTTTATAAGCAAAATGGAAACTAAACTTAAAACGAATTGCAACTGAACTGTAGCGGGAACACAGCGGGTAACCCGCGTTACCAACATGCCTAAATAATATGTTTTATTAATACCAAAAAGAAAAAAGTTGAATCTAAAAATGTTACTAAACACGAATATGTGGCACTAAAAGTATTTTCTTTAATTAAAAGACATAATGATCATAATTTTATCATTAACTTTGTCCTATAGTAAACGTCACGCTCATGTTCGATTTTGTTAGTAGAATAGGTTTTGACATTGTTTCAATCGATCGTTGGCGTAACTAAAACGTAACCGCAGCTGTGTCGCAGCTGGACCGTTGTTCATTTTAGTAGAATGCGAAAACGCTTAAAAGTGGTGATTCGGTTGCGGTTCTATTGCGTTTTTTTAACAAATTTGTTAGTAGAATCGGCCCCCAGAACTATTATCGCTCACAGCGATAATATTTAAAGTTTCCAGGACCTTAACTGCTAAAAGGATTAAGAGTACATTTAACACAGGTAGACTTTGACCTGGGTCAGGACTAAGGATACTCCGTATCCCGGTATATCCCCTAATTATGTTCCTATGGGATTATTTCCGACCTCAACGCGACGATGCTACGTACAAAAAGTTAGTTTGGTAATTCTTCAGGTTATATCGCTTACCTTGGTTCTTCAGCGAATCTCTTCATTCCTGATTCAATCACGCAGGCAGGGAAACTCTAAGCATAGCCCTCTCCATTGCCCTTTGGGTGACTTTAAGCCTTCTTATGAGGCCCATTGTGAGCGACCACGTTTCGGTAAACATACCATAGAATCGCCCATTACCCTGGTCCAAATAAATCAGCTGTTCCAATCCGCCAAGTTGTCAGTGTTGCCACATCAGACCCTGGCAACACGCCAAGAGCAGTCAAGGATGAACAAGTGACAATACATTAGCTAATATTACCTACATATTAGCTGTCTGTTGGTTCAGGCAGGTGTCATGGCCGTCTTCCAATGCGCGGCAAATGACTATTTAATTTAGAAATAGAAATATTTTGAAGAGTTAATGATATACCGTTGGAGCTGAGAGGCAGGTTTTAGAACCAAATTGTGGGTTTGTTTTTTGACCTGCCAAGAACCAATGCAGCAGTGGTGGCCTAGTGCTAACAACCCCAAACTACGTGTCATAGCTTCAACCCAGCACATGAATTTGTGTGTTTCATCACCACACTGCTCTCAAAATGGTGAAGGAAAACATCGTGAGCTAACCGGCATATCCTAGAAAACCAAAAGACGTGTGACATCCCCAACACGTACTGGGCCCGTGTGGTCCATTATGGCCCAATTTTTCTCCAGCAGCAGGGAGGTTATAGACTGAAGACAATGATTGGATTATGACTAAAGCTACAAGTAGACTGAGGTGACTCAGGATGGAACTTACAATCCTCATAGAAGTTGTGGCGTGTCCCATTTGTCTGTCAGTTTCCGTCCAGCTTTGTCACAATTTTTAACCGACTTCAATAAAGGAGAAGGTCTTATGTTCGTCTTTATATATGCTTATCAATATAGTCATCAATTTAGTTTTTTTTTGAAGTGAAAACTTCTTAGGCGCGTGGGGCATTTTTTGATATGGGAAAAAACAATTGAACTCTCGACACTGTTACCGTTACCGACACCTCTGTGTATAAGTATGTACATATCTTGTGTATGTACGTACATAGATACACATGCATATACAATAGCCCATTAAGTAGAATGGTAAGTTTAATAAGTTTAATTACAATTAGTTCGTATAAGTTTTCATTTCTGTCGGCACTCCCGGAGTGCCACTGTTTTTTTTTTCTATAGATACCTTACCCCGGCATTGAATCTAGTGTTTAGGGAATGCTAACAGCCTTATTCATAAAAAGTTATAGAACATCTAAACAGTTGCTAAAGTCTGGTTTTCAAAAAGAAACCAGACTTTAGCAACTGTTTAGATGTTCGATAACTTTTTATGAATAAGGCCGTTAATATTTATTAACTTTTAAACAATTTAACGAACTACGTACTAAATGATCGACCTTTTGTATTTTTTACTTCCTATTAACCGGTGCCATATTTGTCGTAATCATCTATTGAGAGAACTTCGCTTTCAACCATGTTTGGTAACTGCTTATTATAAGTTATTGATTGTATGTAAGTACTTCTAAAGGTTTTGTTTCTTTCACAGACTAATGCTTTAAGTAAAGTTGGAAAAAAAGTTGAGTCATCGTTAGCGTCATTATCTCGCCCTTATCCGAATTTATTTACTACTAGCTTTTCCTGTGTTATTCCAGGTACACCTCTCTGTGTGCCAAATTTCATCTAAATCCATTCAGCCGTTTTTTTTTGTGATTGAGTAACAAACATCCAGACATCTAAACATCTCAATATCCAAACATCTAAACATACAAACTATCACATTTATAATATTAGTAGAAAACTTCTCTATGAGTCGTCATTTCGGTAGTCAGTGTAGTCACCCCCTTTCTAACCGTAAGCAAATAGATTATCAACTCAAATTATCCGTATATTCAAATCACAACTGTCATTCTAGGACAGTTGTATGAAATGGTTATAACACGGCAAATTGAAGAAGGGTGTCAATTTGCCAAGCGATGCTCTCAAAAAGGTAAATGAAAACAGCGTGAGGAAATCACTCCTGGAACCAAAAATTTAATGAAATGATGTATGGTAAATGGAATCATATGTAATAAGATGCATCTACCACACGGGCCCAGTGGCCTGCACCCTAATTGCATATCACGCGATTAATCATAATCTGTTTCATTGTGACAGTTCAACAATATTCATTGCGTTATTAACGTTGTTGAGCAGACACATTTTTCGAACATGTGAAGCAATGGTTTAGCCATCTTTTTCAAAACGAAACAGATTATGATTAATCGTGAGTTACGCAATTAGGGTGCTGATTGGTAGTTTACAGCCCACTAATGGTAACAAAATCAATAACAATAAAATACAAGACGAAGATATCATTAGTCAGAAATCGAACCCGACATCGGGTCCTAAAGAATTCAATACAATAATTATTAAAATGTAAATCTTCGTCTCCACCAGTCTCACAATCACAATTATAATGAAGAAAAATTACGTCTCAGATAAATAACAATACTTTACCAAATACGAACTAACATCCTTGACTTGCACGACCTGAGAATCGAATTCAGGGCCAACGCCAGCGGTCCATTAGACCGACAAGGACTATTTAATTACTTACTGTTTTTATTTTCCTACTTAAGATAAAGTAAAATCATCACGACATGTTTGTCTGTATGAGGGTGCTCATCTAAAAAGTTTTCATCGGTCTAGCCCTTTTCCAACGATGTACAGAGAAGGCTTAGCATGACGTTTTCTATTTCTACGAAGAATAGACAGTGTTTTTTCAATACAAAGTGACATTTCGTTTCTCCATTTTTGACATCGCACCGTAGATATCCTTCTACAATCTGTAATTTTGTCTTTCGTTTCTAACGATATTTGTCTAGGTCCTTATAAATGTAGACTATTTCAGAAGAATATTTCTTCCCAAACTGTCAAAATCACACTGACAACCAACTTTTTACTCGACGGCCACAAAGTATATACGATTATCTAGAAAATCATGATTCGTTTAGAACTCATAACTGTGATAATTAATAGAAAAACGTCTTCTCTATTATAATTGTACATAGTCATTTCTATTCTTCTGTCGACAAATCGGTGCTCGTGCTAAGCCTGCTAGGGTCAACTTCTGGAGTAGTCTAACCAGCAGGCTTAGCACGAGAACCGTAGACAAGCGTTTTGTCTTCCGAAGAGTAGACAAAAATGACGTTTCCGTATAGACAGTTGACAGATTTTCACCGAGAAATGTCGACATACATTCTTTTACATACATACATTACATTCTTATACATTCTTTTACATATTGTGAATGAGAGAACGTTGTAGGCCTTAGAGACTAGATTTGTAGACGTTTTCTATTCTGTATTTTCATTCCTCTAAGTACCTGGTACTTATTGACTGGCCTGCACTGTCCTCCCATACCTATTATCACTGTAATTTGAAAACATTGTAAAAGCCAATTATTTTTAAAAGAGTAACCGTGGAGTTTCTTGCCGGCTCTTCTCCATAGGAAACGACAAATTGGAACCGTGCACCTAGCTTCTGACGTTTCATAAGTGCCCATGCAGGCTTATGTGAAATAAAATATTTTGATTTTGATTTTGACAAGCAGTTTTTTATTCTACAGTAGAGTAGAAATAGAAAGCGTTATGCTAAGCCGAATACCTGACTACCGAATATCAGTGCTTTACATGTAGCCACTGCTTGTCCGACCTTTGGGCTTGCGGATAAGTACCTAGTAACAGACGCACGGCTCGATCGATCAGGCTATACTACGTTTGCCGCGGTCGATTCGTAGATGGGCCATCTACGAATCAAGATAGTACGATAAAGATAGTAATGTCATCTAAAACAGCATAGAATACATTAAAACAACAGTAGGTATAGTAATAGCATCTTTGATGGGCGACTGTCTGACATACTTAGTTAGTATGTAAAGATAGTCGCCCATCTGAGGCATAGGGGGTCTTAAGCTATTGGTCTTGGCTGTCATTCGTGAATCTTTGGCAGTCGTTATGGGTCGACAGAAGCCCGAAAATCTGACAACCAGTCTTACCAAGGGTTGTCGTGTGATCCAGTAACTGGGTTGTGGAGGTTAGATAAGCAGTCGCTCCATGTAGTGTTATTCAGCTGCATCCGGTTAGACTGGAAGCTGACCCAAACATAGTTGAGAAAAATCTAGGCAGATGTATTATTAAGTTAATGAAATAAACATTTTGGTTTTGATTCAAACTCAAAACTCAAACTCAAAGCATTTATTTCAATTAAACCATTTTCAGGCACTTTTGAATTGTCAAAAAGTCGACCAGTTGGAAAGTTGAAGCTAGTTGCCCATTCCAAAACGTAGATCTCTATGGAGAAGAACGGGCAAGAAATTCTTAATGATGTGATGATGGATTATACTTTTGTCTCGATGAACCCTGGACAGTTAGATAAATAAAATCGTCCACAACATCGAGTGCAATGCATTGTTAATTAAACTCATTTAATTAGACTATTGATTAGTGCTCAATTTAAGAATGTTCAATGCCATTGTACTTATTTCTAATTCAATTAATGTATTGTATTCATTATTGCACTTAACTTGAATATTCTTTAATTACCTTCGCCATTTGTGTCTTGAATGTTAACTAAATAATTTAGTATATTAAATAGGTATATAAACTTAGTATGTAATGAACATGAAAATCATTATGTTGAAGCGTATGGAACAACAAAAAAATTACGTTTGATTCAATGAGTAAAGACACCTCAAGGTCAGCAACATTTAGCCAAGCAACTTATAATTTGTTACAAGTTAACTAATGTATTGTTGCTTCTTGGTTCATCCTTTAAATATACAGGGTGATTGGAAGATGGGTGCAAAGCTTTAAGGCGAAGATAGTACAGACAATTTAGAACCATTTAAGCCATGGTTGTCTTAGACGAAGTCTTACCAAATATTTTTAACCAAATTTTTAAATTTTTTTTCGGAAATTCTCAAAATTTAATGTAAACTGCATAATTATGGCCAAATTGAATGATAAATGAATTCATTTTTTATTTATTTAATTAAAGTAATGTGTAAGCAATCAAGCAAAACATGTTTTAGGCTTCTGTGTCATTAGAATTTTTTTTTACAGACATTTAAAGCTCAGAAAAAATAAAAAATTTGTACAATATGTCTTTTAAACCTTATTAAAAAAAAAAAATTGGTAAGACTTCGTCTAAGACAACCATGGCTTAAATGGTTCTAAATTGTCTATACTATCTTCACCTTAAAGCTTTGCACCCATCTTCCAATCACCCTGTATAACCAAATTGCACTTAAATAATATTAACTTAGAATGGATGTGGCTGGGATGTTGGGATCATTAAAATCATATGTTAAATTTTGCTGTAGACCTTTAGGGTATCAAAAAAGCTTATTCAACAGACGATACTTTATAACGTCCAGTGCACCATGGGCAGTTCCATTTTGAAACTTGCCCACAGGAGCTTTATTTAAAAGACAGGACGAGGTATATATAATATACAGCATACTCTACCTATAATAACAGGACTCCTTGCGGTCAGAGAGAGAGATAGGTATTTAGTCAAATTAAATTCGACAAAAACAGCTTATATACAAACTATACTCCATTTACAATAGCATTAGACAGAAGTAAAAAAAGGTTATTTTTAATGTACACTTTGTAACAAAATTACATTAAACGTGTTGCAGTTACGATTAATGCCAAATTGATTATGATTTATTTAAATATTAGCTGTCACACTTTATTGTAATCATGTGTAACTATTTATCATATGAAATAATGTGGCTTTCATATATATAATTATTTCATTTCAATTTAAAATTAAAGTTTCAATGTTAAAAAGCTAAAAGAAGCAGGAGTGAACAATACCGAGTGACTAAATTAGCTGATGACGACGAAGTTTTACCAACGTATTGTGGGTCAAAAGTTGATATTTAAAATAAAGTAAGTATTGTAAAAAAAAAAAATCTTAATTAGATTTAAATCATCATGAGATTGTTTGTTTCATTCATTCGTTTTGTTGTAGGTTTGTAATGTGTGATTAAGATGTTATTATAAATAGAACAGTATTTAAAACAAAATTACTTTTACTTCGTTTATCTCAGTATTTAGTACTGTCTTAAATCTACCTAAAAAAGTTAAAACTTAATTTTGAAATAAAATGTTTTGCACTCTTGCTTCTACGACAACTAGCTTCATCCTTCTACCTCACCGACCTTGACAATTCAAAAGTGCCTGTAATTGGTTTATTTGAAATAAATGCTTTGAGTTTGAGTTTGACGAACCTCTTTTTTCTAAAGCTATAATAAATTGAGTATAGGTGGAGTGACTATCTTAGCCAGGTGGCTAGAAGCCAGATGAATAAGAGAACCCAAGGATCGAGGTAAATTGCGTGCGGTTGGAAAATAATATGTCCTGAAGTGCTGTAGTCTGATGTTTTTAGTCATGATCATGATTTTAGTGTGACTATAACAGGGCCTCAAGTCTGCTATTACAATAGTGTCAGAATGGTCTATCATTGATTTCATAATTGTTGATTTTGACAAGTTTGGTAGTCTACTAATAAAATGGCGTCATTATGACTTTCCAATGGTCAGTCACTGACACTCCATTGAAAGAAATGGCATTTATTGGTAATCTCGTACATAATGATAATACTAATAAATAATATGTAAAAATATATTTAAATAAAATCTGGCATGAATAAAGGTTAAAATTTAGTAGTAGTTTTTCGAAAATCATTTCTACTAACGAGTTTTATAATAATAACAATACGAAAATGCCATTATAACACAATTCTATTACGACACCATTGACCGACCAATGATCGACCACTATGAATTTAGCAGATTACGAACTTTTAGCAAAATGACAAATTAATGACAATGGGATCGTGTTGGAATGACGAATTTATAAAATAGCAGACTAAGGCCCCAGAAGTGCTGTAGTCTGATGTTTTTAGTCATGATCATGATTTTAGTGTGACTATAACAGGTCAATGGTTTCTTAATAGGGAAATAATCTAAAAATATATTATTGCGATAGCTTAGGCAAAATGCAGTCGGAAAATGTTAGTTTTAGTTCATGAAACAACAAAATAAATTTTAAAATACAATTTAAAAATTTCAGTTTTTTTTAATCTGTGTTTGAACACCATGAAATAGTAGTCGCCATGTTATTTCGTCATACGGCATGTCAACTGAGCAACTTTGTAGTTTTATTATTTTCGTAACCAAAGTAATAATATTTTGCATTCAGGAACAGCAAACCAACGATAAGTAAGTACTAAAATAACTCATTTTTTTTTCAAAATAAACAATTGTCATACAAAATATCAGCGCCTTTGTTTTTAGCAAACTGACCCACAGAGTAATATGGCGTCTACTGCGTCCAGCGTTTTGGTCAAATTACGCGCGAAATTTGAAAATGTAAAATTTAAATGCATTTTTATGGTACTAATCGATTAAATAAAAATGTTGTGTTTTTTTAGTTGTTTATTAGCACTCTAGAATCTAATTAAGACACTTTTCAAAAATGAGTGTAATACCCTATTCCTCAAAGGCGCTTATGGACATTCACAATTTTGCGTCCAGCTTCCATTCTATTGTTTCTCTAACAAATACAATAATATGTACAGGTATATAAAAAGAAAATAATCATAAGGCATCAAAATAATACGTCCGCATCGTTGTCAATGGGAAGAGTGCCCAAAAGGCTGGCAGCATTGCCACGTTGTATGGCAATGCTGATTCGTTGGCTGAAATATAGGCCAGCCCTTTGGTCACGTGAAGAGTGAACCAACCGCTTGGAAATATCTCAAAAAACTAAGTGGGCACTCGGACCCCATGGCCCTAGAGTTTTAACCCCAAACGGCTCGAACATATAGGTTCCAATAATATTTTTTATTTATTTCAAAAAAAGTGTGGTACAGTCTGTTACAATAAAATAATTTTTAAAATTTAGGGTTAAGTAGAATAGAAATAAAGTAACATAATTGAAACAGGTGTCCTAGCTAGGTTACATAGTAACCTGTATTAAGGTTCGCCAGCCCAGGTTCCCACAGGGGTACAAACAATAAGATTGGAATATTTGCGCCGTTTGAGGTTTTCTGCACCTGCAGCAGCCGCCCCAGCACAACCCGCCATACTAGGAAGATGGGACGGCGCAAGGGTGTCGACACATGTTGCATCCCACACCAAAGGCCGACCTAACTTCCAAAACATTATGATCATTCCGTCTGATCTCTTCCCATCTTCGCGTGCCAAGCCATTGGGTTCTAGAACAGCTGGCACCCTGGTGACAAGAGCACGACGGATGATGTCATTGATGCTGGCGTGCCGTGCTATTCGGCCTGCGCTCCTACTGCAGGATAATCCATGGTGTCCGAGGCGGTCAACATCTTCACCGCATTGGCAGTGATGCAGAGCCACGCAAGGAGCGCCAAGACGCAGGCAAGTAGCGAGACGAAAAATACAATAAAACTTCTATCATAATACAAATCAAAAACATAATCGTGACTACTTTACAATAATTTATGTTCAAATCCAGTCCCTCCATAAATATCAAACGATTTTACACAAAAATTCATCTATTCAATGCGAACCACCTGAGTTTTGACAAAGAAGTCTCCTTTTGTGTCAAAAAATGGTTTTTTTTATGGAAAAAAATGGTCCCACGATGCGTAATGCAGTTTTTTCTTTCGATATGCGCCTTTCTGCAGTTTTTATTACTTTTGATTGAGCATTATTGTCCCAAAAAATACTTGTATGTCACGGTTTTTGTTAAAGTGGACAGAATCGCAGGAGCTTCCAATAATGTGTCGGGATTACTCAATGCCAGATTAAATGGTGTTGGAATTATTTAATTGTACGTATTAGATCTATTCTTCTTGTTATGTGAACAGAATGATGAGATGTTAAGGATGGTTTTAAAGAAAACCAAGACAAATAAAAGATAGACGCAACAGGAGGTTTAGGAAACGGCAGTAACCTCTTAAAACGAATACCACAGCCGGCATACTTAGCAAAGTCCACTCAAAAGCAGATAACTTATTTACACAAGAGTGAATATAATGCATAAATTTTAATCTCGAAGACATCTGTTGTCCATTCTTCCCTTTTGTAAAGTTTTAAAATCCTTAAAACTATGGCAGTCGCCGCAGGGCGCAGTAATACCAATAAATTCCGAAATAAAGGAAACGCACATTTTCTATGCCAAAGCAAAATTCCACCCAACTAATGATAAAAATTTAAAAAAGTGCACACCAATCCCGACCTTAGGATAGGGTGGTAAAAAGCAGAATCGCATATCTAATTATCATGCAGTAAGTCATTAAGTCTTAGGGGATGCTATTCAAGATGTTGCAGATGACGATCCAAATTCAAAAGACGTAACTCCTTATTCAATCAAAGCAAAAGAAGCTGTAACAGTTATAGATAAAGTAGAACTTGGTACAACGGAGATAGTAAAGATATGTTCAGATTTATAAAAAGGATGGTTGCAGGTAAAGAAATTTGAACATTCTGAGGGATGGAAGAAAAAAATAAGGGTCGTATTTAAGATACAAAAGATGGTGTTGGCGTCAAGCGGTGCGATGGATGGACTGCGGATGCAGTTTTAGATTTACGCCAAGATTTCGAATATTATATAGATGCAGTTAATTGAATATGACCATTTGCTGAGATCCTAGATAAGGGTAGTAAACAGTTAGATTTAGAGGCCACGTAAGCAATAATTTCGTTGATATATGGTTTTGTTTTTGGCTCAAAATTGCCAGAACCTGAGTCTATAGTTGGTTCAAAATTTCTATTCTTCAAAGTTTCTTTCAATCCATATATTAGTTTACTTTGCACATTGAATTGTGTTTTTTCCTCTAAAAATATTGATATCGCCTTATCATGCAGATGATTTAGTATTCGGCGATTTTTGGGGGGTCTATGTCCAGCAATTGTAATGTATACGTTACTGAGTAAACTATATAAATATACGCGAATGGCATATGTTTCTACTTCTTCTCGAATATACTGGTATGATACTGGTGGTTTTGTGTTTCTGTCTTACCACATATTCAGTAACTGCGCGACAGCGACTTCACAACCCACTAACTAGGTTGTAGAGGTCAGATAGGCAGTTATACTAGCTACCAGTAAGACTGAAAGGCAGATTAAAGAGGCTTGATGTGAAGCAAGTATACAACAATACACAAGAACCTCAATATATTAGGATTAAATATTCTAGTAAAATAAACACGCTACGGGATGATTACACTACAATAAATGCATTCAAACGTATGCATAGAAATCTAATCATAGTCCTATGCTAATAAAGAAAAAAATCTTTTATCTCAATATTCTTAAGTTTTAACGACATCTGCATTAAACAATCTATTTTGAATAAACACTAGAAAAAAGGTCTATTCGAACACATTGCCACAATAAAACCTCAATCTTGAGAAAAAAGATACGATATCACTATAAAACACCCTATTACTAAAGCATAAGGTTGAAAGTACGAAACAAGATTTTTTTGAAAAATATGAAAAAAAAACCACGGCGCCCATCTTCCTGTCGGAAGAGGAACTTATTTGATTATAATAAACATTAGAATCGATATAAAAAATTAAAACCAGGTGTATATTGAAAACTTTGTTTTTTATTCCCAGTCAGCATTGTTTGTTTTGTAATACCGGCTTCTAGTACCACCCTTTCGCTTGACTTTTTTACCAACTTTTTCAGTAGCCAGAAACTTTTTTCATTGTCTTTAATAAGTATTATTATTGAAAAGTGAAAGTTAAAAACTTTTTGTCTTTTGAAATTGCTCCGAAAAAGTCGTTTGTGAAGCTAAAAAATCGGCTGCCTTTTCGGATTATTACTTTTTATTGCTTTATTTCGTCCAGTAGTTGCTATAGATTTTATTGTTCTAAAATGTTTCTTTGTATGGGATATCCTTGGCGGCACCTTTTGAACTTTTGTTTTTATTTTATTATACATTTTTATTTGCCATTTGGTATGGAATTGAAACGCCGCTAGGGTTTGGGAAACAGATTGAAGTAGGTAATATTAGTTGGCAAATCTAAACTGAACGCTCACGCTTAGTCAAAGCGTTATCAATAATCGTAAAATGATAAATTGTGGGTAAGTATACAAAATCCTGATCCATCCCGAATGATCGAATACCCACACGCATATTGTATAGGTAGTTACAAAGTTGCAGTAAATCAATGAGTATCTACATAATTATTTTCATGAAATTCTAATTCATTAAATTAATATTAAACTTCATTATTATTATCTTGGTTTCCTTATCCAGGATCTCTTCAAATATCAAAATGTTGATTCTTCAAATTTTTTTCTCCACCCACATGCCTCATTAACTCATTACAAATTACATTAAAATTTTCAAACAATTTTTATTAATAGTACTGACTTCATTCCTACAGACTTACAGAGTAATGAAGATACATTAAAAAAAATCGATCTTAGTCTCAGAACCCGTCTTTAGGATCCGGTTCCAACATTCGCGTGATGAATGACAGGGCACTTGCACGAACGATCCCTCCTACCGCGAGACCTGTTTCATCTCAAACTTCCTCGATACCGCCAAGTTGATCGCCGTCCATTGCAGCGTTTGTTTTATCAATAGCTTTATCTTCAAGGTTAACACCAGCAATGGTTTCGGGCGTATTCTTTTCAATTGTTCTGGAAGGAGTTATGTGATCATTATAGTGATGAGCTATAGATTGAGTAGATCAAAATGGCGGTCCCCCAAAAATACAAGTTCCGTGATGGTAGGTACTACGTGTAGGAAATTAGCTGCGTACAAGTTTGTAGTTCATATTAGTTCTTTTATTGTGATTGGTTTTTTGGATCACGAGTTGCTTCACGGGATGGCTTGGGATCCTAGAAATATCTATACATCTATAGAAATAAATAAAATTGAAGAATCTGTTTGTAATGTCAAAATAACAGCTGTTTATTAAATGCCTAATAAAAATATATACACAGTACTTATAACAAAAGAGATTAGAGTGTTTAACATGCAATATTCTTCTAAGTTCTCTGCCATGCTTACAGCCAATCATTTCAGAGAATAATTATCTAAATTAATCAGTTAACCAATAGGAATCCGTCCCTATACTGAAATCCCTTAGTAGCCTCTTGCCATGGAAAATGGTACAGTAGTTTTAGTGGGCAATCCAAGGCTATACAGCAATCGTCAATATTACGCCTTTTCTCTATGGTGAAACAGTTTTAACATTGATAATGGAGTAGCTATACGCCAAGTAACAGAATAATTTTAAAGCCGTAAGGCGAAAGCACCAGATTGAAACCCGCGAACTTCAAATTTTCTTACGTTTTTTTTAAATTTGCACGTCTGTCTTATGTTGTTGTTGTATGTTGATTAAAATATAATTCAAGACAGTCAAAAATTTGGCTTTACAGGATTAAAATCATTAATTCAACCCTCTAAGTTAATTTAATCCCACTGAATTAATTTTTCGGGAATTTTTTTGTGGGTCGCTGCTGCAAGCTTTCCAACTGGGTTATACGCGTGTGGCAGTGATTCACATGTAAGTATTTGTGGCGTCACGTATTGTGCATTTGTGTACGCACGCTAATTACGTACCCGCACCCCTGGAAGGCATCGGCCCTTGCGGACCCCACCAGCAGGCTTTCCATGACGCTTTCTATTTCTACTCTACCGTAGAATAGAAATCGCATGTCTACATTTCTCGGTACAAAACTGTCAATTGTTTACACGGAAATGTCATTGTTGTCTACTCTTCTACGACAAAACGCTTCTCTGCGGTTCTCGTGCTAAGCCTGCAGTTGGTGCTGACATCTCTTTGAGGCGCGCGTGCAATACAATGCGCTGTCGACCCGGGCTTGGTCCTTACTGGACAGCGAGCTACTTTCAGTGTGACCGTTTCAAATTTTATAAACCTACCAACGGAATCTTTGAAATCTACTAAAAAATACTAAAAAGAAAATTCAATTATACCAAAATTCTACTAAAATTTTTGCTTCATATTTTGAAAATAATGCAAATAAAACATATTTTTTATTCTAAATTATTTATTCTAAATCAATAGTCTAATCATTATTACTAAATTTATTTGCTTTAAGCATGTCTGTCGTCGGATCAAATGAAGTACAGCCGTCAGTCAAACTTTGTTGAAAAACGTCACTCCACAGGCTTTACACATAGCATTTTCACTATATTTATCTTTGGTTAACCAAGAAGATAATTCCGGGTTTTATTCCCATTCCGCTCTATAATTTTGTTCATATTTGCGCTTCATAGTGAAATAACCACCATAAACCGACCGAAGTAATCGAATCACAAATACCAAATAAGGCAGAAATCTTTGGACAGCATAGACAATCAAATTTAACACTACTACGGGGGAATCCCCTGAAATAAAACTGACAAACATTCATTCAATCGGTGTGTAAAAGAGAATGATTGCTACAAAGAACTCAGTGCGCGACAAAGACAGCGTAATTATGAAACAATCTTGACTTATGTATTTTCATTTCCAGGGTTGCCAGGTGAATATACCAAAAAAATACTAAGACAGTTGAAATTGCACCAATATTATACCAATATTTAGTAATATACTAAAAATGTACTATCGTCATTCTTCGGTGCCTCAAATATACCAATTTAGTACTAAAAATACCAAAAATGGTCACACTGGCTACTTTCCATATTGAGACACCTCCGAGCTTCTTGGTCCCGACTGTCAGTCGTAAACATATGTACATATAGAAATGTGGGTGTACTATTAAACATACATATAGAAATGTGGGTGTACTATTAAACATACATATAGAAATGTGGGTGTACTATTAAACATACATATAGAAATGTGGGTGTACTATTAAACATACATATAGAAATGTGGGTGTACTATTAAACATACATATAGAAATGTGGGTGTACTATTAAACATACATATAGAAATGTGGGTGTACTATTAAACATACATATAGAAATGTGGGTGTACTATTAAACATACATATAGAAATGTGGGTGTACTATTAAACATACATATAGAAATGTGGGTGTACTATTAAACATACATATCGAAATGTGGGTGTACTATTAAACATACATATCGAAATGTGGGTGTACTATTAAACATACATATCGAAATGTGGGTGTACTATTAAACAAACATATCGAAATGTGGGTGTACTATTAAACATACATATAGAAATGTGGGTGTACTATTAAACATACATATAGAAATGTGGGTGTACTATTCAGGTACACCACTTTCCAACCCATCGTGGATTACAGGCGTGAAATTATTTGTAATCTATACAGGGTGATTGGAAGATGGGTGCAAAGCTTTAAGGCGAAGATAGTACAGACAATTTAGAACCATTTAAGCCATAGTTGTCTTAGACGAAGTCTTACCAAATATTTTTAACCAAATTTTTAAGTTTTTTTTTCGGAAATTCTCAAAATTTAATGTAAACTGCATAATTATGGCCAAATTGAATGATAAATGAATTCATTTTTTATTTATTTAATTAAAGTAATGTGTAAGCAATCAAGCAAAACATGTTTTAGGCTTCTGTGTCATTAGACATTTTTTTTACAAGCTCAGAAAAAATTAAAAAATTGTACAATACGTCTTTTAAACCTTATTAAAAAAAAAAAAAATTGGTAAGACTTCGTCTAAGACAACCATGGCTTAAATGGTTCTAAATTGTCTATGCTATCTTCACCTTAAAGCTTTGCACCCATCTTCCAATCACCCTGTATATATAAAACAAAGTCGTGTTAGTTACACCATTTATAACTCAAGAACGGCTGGGCCAATTTTAATGATATTTGATTTTATAGATTTGTCTTCGTCGGGAATAGGATAATAAGTATTAAAATACGTTATTTATTAATAAAAAATATCAATCAAAACAAAAATCTAGCCATATATTTTTAACAAAACGCAACGCGATGCAACTGACAGCGCACGTCATTTGTTATTTGTATTTTGTTTTGAAAAAAAAAATTACGCAAAACTGAAATGCATGTAGGTTCATTGGGACGTGTTGCGGAATACAAAGAGAGAATTTATCAAAATTCTTACGGGAACGGGAAAAGTCAGAGTAAAGTTTGTGCGCGTACGAAGTCGCGGGCAAAAGCTAGTCCTAACTATAATTCCTACATCCCTACTAATATCATAAATGCGAAAGTAACTATGTCTGTCTGTTACGCTTTCACGCCTAAACCACTGAACCGATCGTCATGAAATTTGGCAGAGATATAGCCTAGGATATGGAGAAGGACATAGGCTACGTTTTTACGCGATAACCGACATCCACGTGGACGGAGCCGCGGGCATAAGTTAGTAGGTAATATTATAAATGCAAAAGTATTTTAGTTTGTTTGTTATCCTTTCACGCTAAAATGGCTGAACTGATTTGGATGACATTTGGCACACAAATAGACCATAACCTAGGTGAGGACATAGGTTACTCTTCACCCTGGATCGCAGATGAAATTGCGGGCAACAGCTAATAATATATAAGTATCATCATCATCATCATTTCAGCCGAAGGACGTCCACTGCTGGACATAGGCCTCCCCCAAGCTCCGCCACTTCGACACGTTCTGTGCTTCCCGCATCCAGCGGACTCCTGCAGCCCTCACAAGGTCATCGGTCCACGTTGTGGGAGGCCTTCCAACTTTACGTCTTCCGGTGCGCGGTCGCCACTCCAGAGCTTTTCGACCCCATCGGCCATCTGTTCTGCGTGCAATGTGCCCTGCCCACTGCCACTTAAGTTTGGCAATTCTTCGGGCTATGTCGGTTACCTTGGTTCTCCTGCGGATCTCCTCATTCCTGATTCGATCACGCAGTGAAACTCCAAGCATAACCCTCTCCATTGCCCTTTGGGTGACTTTAAGCCTTCTTATGAGGCCCATTGTGAGCATATTTATATTGATTGATTATTTTGATATAAGTATATTTGAATTCATTTCAACAACAGATTCCATGAATGCATACCACAACGACGGTGTGGGACAGTCGCTACGGGTAGTGGGTAGTCAGAGGCTCAAAATTCTGACAACTAGACTAACCAGATAGGTAGTACTGGTAGTCAGTTGCGTTTAGTTGGATTGTAAGCCAACCCCAATATAGATAGTAAAAGACGAGGCAGATTTATTGAAAGATATATTTTTGAAACGCTCAAAAATGATTTGATTGGAATAAGCCAAACAGGTCTTTGCATTTTTGAGCCCTAATTCATAGTACGACCGAATTATCCTACTAAAATTATAAACGCGAAAGTTTGTAAGTATGGATAAATGGATGGATGTTTGTTACTCTTTCACGTAAAAACTACTGAATGGATTTGGATGAAATTTGGCACACAGATAGATTATGATCTAGATTAACACATAGGATACTTTTTTATCCCGGTAGTACGTTCCTGCGGGATAATTTCCGACTTCCACGCAGGCGAAGCCGCGGGCGGAAGCTAGTCCATTATAGTTCGGCTCGATTAGATTAGCGATCAAAATAAATATAAATCTAGTTTTGAACTTATTAAATCGCTTTCGTTCAACTTGAAATTACTTGATCGTTCTTATTCGACTACTTGTGAATAACATTTATTAATTCAAAGAACTAGATCTAATAAGATTAGTCGCGTATGGGATATTTTGCTACTTTTGGAATAAACTATTATTTAAAAAAATCCTGTAAAATAACTGCTACGGAAAGTTTGTATTTAGAGCATTTTTCTCACAATTATAGTGTCGAATTCCTTGCTTATCCAATTTTTAAGACGTCAGTAATGTTGAATTTTTGAATCCCAAAACAGACTGTCCGTCAAACTAACCCACATCCACCACGCCACACGGAAATTGTAGACAAGAAAAAATATGACGCACAACATTCTTACATTTTTTTAATTCAAATTTCGAAATTCAAACTGACACCACCTCTCAACAATTTACACAACAATACTTGCACAAAAAACCACTTGTCAAATACACCTGAAAACATTTGAATCGGAATAAAAGAAAAAATCGAAAAGATTCGATCAACTTCCTTCCTACTCCTAGCCCCAAAACAGGTGATTTTAGAATCAAAATAAAAACTCTATTCACTATTCCAATCCCTTGCCTACAGAAAAAAAAATGTAATGCATATGAATAAGGCACCGTGAGTAAAAAAATCAAGGACAGAATGAAATAGAAATTGTTTAAAAAGTCAAATGGAATTGAAAACAAAAGTGTTATGAAACGCGCGATCTCGTAAAATGTAGGGAAAAAAGTTTGTAAAAAATATTGTAAAACAAGACGTCGAGCTTTTTCTTTTTTGTAGCGAAAAAATATCACTGAAACAGCGATGTGAAATATTGCTTGCAGCGTCGATGATTTACTTATATTTTTTTTCGATCGAAGGTGCTACGCTTGCTGCGGTTGGTTCGTAGATGGATGACCATTCATAACATAAAAGAGACTCCTCCGTGCGTGCCTCAGAAAACTGTTGTTATCGGCTGTTATTTGTAGGTACATCTTTGACAGTCGTTACCATTTTTGTTTTTTGGGTGGGAAATCATCAAATCTTCTCCGGCTCTGGGTGGAGCAGGAGGGCGTGTCAGACTTTTACTGACTAAAACCCACCCGTGTTCCCTCAGTTGCCTGTGTGCTAGGGGCCGCGGTATCTCTTTCGAACAACCCGCACCCCTGGCAGGCATCGGTACAGTCGTTACCTTTACGGGTAGCCAGAAGCCCGAAAGTCTGACAACTAGTCTTATAGTTACCGGCACGTAAGTTGGCAAAAGATTTTGTAGTGGGGGAAGTTCGCGCATGTAAAAATGTATGAAATGGTGCCTGCGCGAACTTCCCCCACTACAAAATCTTTTGCCAACTTACGTGCCGGTAACTATACCTTACTAAATACTGGTATTTAGCTACATCCGATTAGAGTGGAAACTGACCTATCATTGGGAAATGGCTAGGCAGATTGGGAAATGGCTAGGCAGATTGGGAAATGGCTAGGCAGATTGGGAAATGGCTAGGCAGATTGGGAAATGGCTAGGCAGATTGGGAAATGGCTAGGCAGATTGGGAAATGGCTAGGCAGATTGGGAAATGGCTAGGCAGATTGGGAAATGGCTAGGCAGATTGATTGAGTTGTATTAAGGTATACAATATTTCTAACTAGTTACTGTCCTCAGCTTCAACCGCGTGGAGGTCGAAAATTATCCCACAGGAGGAACGAATTACCAGGATTAAGGCCATGTTAACTTTAAATAGTGTCGTTATGAGCGATAATAGTTCTTATTGCAATCTGATACGGGTTAAAATCTGCTGCAATAAATTCGAATAATAAATGAATAAGTGCAGGTCGTAAAATTGCAAATAAAATCGTATAAAATTAGATATTAAACTATGTATTTAATGGGAGGAAACGCCCGGGTGTTTCCATTGCGAAGATCGCCCTGAGGACACGGTGGAGCATACGGTGGCGGTCTGCCCGGCTTGGGCGGAGCACCGCCGTGTCCTTGTGGAGGCGATCGGCGGCGGCGATCTCTCGCGTCCAGCCCTGGTGCAGGCCATGGTACGGAGCGAGAGTGAATGGTTAGCCGTCACCTCCTTCTGCGAAGCAGTAATGCTCGCGAAGAGGGAGGCGGCGCACGTGAGGGAGAGGCACTATATGCGCCCTCACGGCCGTAGTCACCGCGGGAGACGCCCTGGGCGTCGGGAATCCCAGGCTGATTCCCGGCCACCGTAGGCGCGGGCTTGCGGACGGCGAGTAATGGGTAGCTCGCTGTCCGGTAAGGACCAAGCCCGGGTCGACGGCGCGCTGTGTTCCACGCGCGCCTCAAAGAGATGTCAGCACCAAATGGGGGGGTCCGCAAGGGCCGATGCCTGCTAGGGGTGCGGGTTGTTCGAAAGAGATACCGCGGCCCCTAGCACACAGGCAACTGAGGGAACACGGGTGGGTTTTAGTCAGTAAAAGTCTGACACGCCCTCCCGCTCCACCCAGAGCGGGAGAAGTTATTTGATGATTTCCCACCAAAAAAAAAAAAAAAAACTGTATTTAATAAAAAATAATCGATTACTGAATTCAGTTTGACATTTGACAATTGTATGGTATATTTTTTATAATAATTTTAATTATTGTTATTGAAGGGATAAACTGCTTTTAAAGATAATTAAGAGGTGACTTTGATGAGTTTTTTGATGCATTAAAGTATGTTTTGAATTCGATCACTGCATGCAAAAAAGACTTTAAAATATAATAGTTTTTTTGCTTTCTAAATTATTTACGGTTAAAGAGATACATACACTACTTTAAAAATAACACCTTTTTGACCGTTTTCAAGAAGTATCTTGTAATTATATTAATCCAGGTTACAAACTATGTTTGCCAAATTTCATCCAAATCCGTTCAGCCGTTTTTACGTGATTGAGTAACAAACAACCAAACATCTTCACAAACTTTCACATTTATAATATTAGTTGGATTAATCTCTTTATTAATGTTCTTTAGTGACTAAACCATTTCTAATTACCAAATAAGTAAGTAGAATCCTTTAAAAGAAGTTTCACTTTTTAACAAATCTAATTACCCAATTAGTTTATGCTTTTTTACATTTTTATTTTACTCGTTACGATTGTCTTGTCAACAAAGCATTTTTTTTGTCGCCAACGTCACAAAAACTGACGTCACGTTTACAAAGTTTAAAAATCGAAAGTTTTAAATAAATAAAGTCAATTCTTTATGACTCTGTAGGTAATTAAGCGATTTTGTCATAAAATGATAAAACCTTACTCTGTTTTGTCACTTCATTGTCATGAAATGTTTAAAAAGGAGCCCGAAAATTGTTTGAAATTATTTTATGATTTTTATTACATCTTTAACCTTTTGTTCAACACGATCTATTTTAAAGACGACATTTAAACATTTAAGTAATAAATGTTTTGCTCATAAGTATAAGTAGATGAGTAGCGTCTCCGAGTTCCTTATCTCTAGAATCTTTTAGTACCTATCTAAAACTAGCATTAAATACCTAATTCTAATTCTGTGTACCCCGTTTCTGGTTTATAATCTGGATCCTCTTTGCTTGGAAGTAGATCCTTACCTCCTGATCGGAGTTACGGAGATAGCTTGCAGAGTAAGCTTTAGTGGCAGTCGGCCAGCTGTGTTTGCAGACGAGGCTTGGAGTGGAGACAGCGAGCGTATCGGCTAGTGTGGGACGCCCCTAGCTAGATGGACTAAGGCCCTAGTAATTTTGAATATACTCGTCGTATTGTCGTTATGAGCGATAATAGTTCTTACTGCAATCCGATACGGGTTAAAATCTGTTGTAATAAATTCGAATTATAAATGGGCAAGCATTGTCGTAAAAATGCAAATAAAATTAGAAATTAACTATGTATTTAATAAAAAAACAATCAATCACTGGATGCAGTATGGAATTTGGAATTTTATGGTATATTTTAAATAATAATTATAATTGTTTTTGAAGGGATAAACTGCTTTTAAAGATAATTAAGAGGTAGCTTTGATGATTTTTTCGATGCATTAAAGTATGTTTAATTATGTTTTGAGTTCAATCACTGTAAGTATGCAAAAAAGACTTGAATATATCATATATTTTTTTGATTTCAAAATTATTTACGGTTAAAGAGATACACTCGTTTAAAAAACCACCTCTTTGAGAGTTTTCAAGAAATCACCGCCTTAAAAAAAAGGGCTGGTATAGACTGGATGCAGAAGCCTGAAGACAGGGTGTTGTAACGCAGCCTGAGAGAGACTTATGTCCAGCAGATGACTGCAATACGCTGAACTGAGGTCTTTCCTTTCCTGGTCTGATTGTTTATCCACGACACCATCAGTTTCTGAGTATACTGCTTCTAGATTCAGTTCGTGTAGATAGATTGAAAACCACTTCATCGAAAGATTTTTGATGATTTAATTAAATGCTCTCAAAATCACTATTTCATTATATTTTTTGCACTAGGTATATTTATTGCATGCAAGCTCTAGTTTTAATTTATGTACGGTTTCTTTGATCCTACTATGTTTGGATGTTTGTTACCTACTCAATCACGCAAAAATGGCCAAACGAATTTGGATGAAATTTGGCACACAGATAGTTCATAACCTGGATTAACACCTGGGTAATTTTTTATTCACAGTAGTAAACTCCCGTGGGATATTTTCCGACCTAAACGCGGTTATTTTATATTGTATTTAATAGCAAAATGTAAGTAGACACCGTGCTAAGTAGAGCAACTGTTTTTACTGAGTACATTAATCATATTTTGTAAAAAAATCTAATTCGGTATCCATTAAAGATTTAATGATTTAATACCTACGTTTCGGTGTTTTTCTTAATCGAACTTTTTTGAATTGCATTTAAACTCAATTTAAAATTGACATGTTCATATTTTTTTATCAGATTTTGGGCAGGGCAGAGGTGTAGCTGTAGCACACACACATTTCGCCTGTTATGTTTTAGTCTCATGTAATAGGGGGGCGAGCCCATTACCAGCAACTGGGCACATCTCTCAGAAAGTCCAAATGGAAAAATCTAATACCTACCAATTTTCCTTATCCGGGAATCAATCCCAGGGCCTCCTGCTTAGCAGTACCGCTTACGACCATACACTTCGGTTTAAAATCTTCATGTTTAATAAAAAATTATAAATATCTCGCAATAAATAGTTCCCTATTAATGTTTGCATCGACACATCTGCTTATTATACTTTTATACTACTAATGCTACACCGTGCATGTTTAATTACGACATGCATACATTAACGTAGGAATGAATAGAATTGTGCTATCTACCCTATGGTCATTGACAAAGACCATTGACCAGATGCATAGGATTATTTTTTCGATATGACCCTCTTTTCAAACAGTCCACCGCTTTGGACTAAATAAAAATAAAAACAACCTAAAATAAATCGATCAACCAAGTAATTGCACAAAAAAAGCAAAAATTAAAAAAGTCGGTTTTATAGGTACCTACTTCACTACTTTGAAAGTAAGTACCTAATTTTGACAAGTTATTAGTTCTTTTTACAAACTACTTTTAAAAGTTATTATTTTTGCTGCGTGGGATAATACCTAATAATTGTATTTTTTTTAGTAAAAACGATTTTTAACGATTTCATCGGATTCTCATTAAGTTACCAAACATCCCCTGATTCATTATGACCGTCATTGGGCCCGCTGTTAGCACAAACACTGCTTTCAATTTTAAATTCTTTCTTCAAGGCGTTGAGTAATCGATTCCTGCCGGATCCACTGCATACAATTAGCCACCCTCATTTACGTCTGGTCAATGACAGCCCTGTTTTTAATCAATAACTTCTTTTTCGCGCTTGGCGTCCTTGGTTTTTTTCCCCGGCGCGACTTTTTCTGCGCGTATTTCGTTTATTATGTGTCAATCGGCCCGCAGTTTTTTCTCTATGAACCAGACGTCTAACGCGTCTTACCTCGTTTTCGACGATTCCGCAAAAAGCTCGGCAAAAAAGGCAAAAGCTCCTCCAAAAAATCGTCTACCGAACAGTATCTCGCATCGCCGGTCTTGTAGCCATTTTAATTATTATTTAATACCAAGGGACGAGCACGTGGCGACGCGCGCTGTCCCGCTCCCCCTACGGAGGCTGTATGGCGCCCGACGCATGCCATCCCCCTCGCACCGAGCCCACTTACACACATAAAAATCGTGAATAATAAAAAAATGTGTACACATTTTTTTCGCTTAACCACCGCTTCGTTGTGTGCGTGCGGCCTCACGCCGCTAGAGCGAGACGCAACGAGTTGACAGACGAGTAACAACTAGTCCCCACTCCGATTTTTTAAGCTCCGGTGTCGATGTTAGCGTCCGTGTGATTTTTTTCATTTTTATGTGTTAGTGTACCCCGCGCGCGGTGTAGTTCACTTTTTCTACTATAGATCTGAATTTCAGTCTCGTTTTTGCCGCGTCGGTCTAAAGGCGGACGAGCGGGCGTTTTGTATTGCATTTTTGTGATGCGAGTAGCCGGTGGTGGCTCGTAGTACTTTATCTGAGCAACATTGCGTCTGGAGAGGCCGGCTTTTTGTACGACCACATGTCGTCTTGAGGAACCTCACACTCGCGCTACTGCAGGCCGGTGCACGCGCGAATTGCCAAGTGCGAGCGAGACGGAGCCGCTCACGTGTGGATTACCCATAGCTATAATAATTTATATAGCACACTAAAATATTGAGCACAAAAAAATCTGGTAATTTGGATCCTAGAAACGACGCCCGGCATTCATAATTCTACCGCAGGGTCAAGAGCACGGCTCGGCATTTTTTTCAATCGCCGGCATTTTTTAAATGTTTATTTGCAAGGAGCACGTGGATTTTTTGAGTAATTTTGGCGATAAAGCCTTGGACTGTTGCCTTTGGGACGTGTTGTGACATTAGTGTTACCTTTATTATGTGATATATTTTTAGTGACGTTAGATAGAAACAAACTGTGATTTATTATGGTGATATAGTTGGTGATTGTGAAGAGTTTTGGATAGTGACAGGTAATATTTTTATTAATTAATTTGGAAGTTGGATCGCTGTTGTTCTCTCACTGTGAGGTGGGGGAATATTCTCCCTCGAGAGGGGAGAGGATTTTACGTAAGATCCCTCCCGCTTGAGGTGTATGTTGTAATTGTGAGTCGGGCGCTCGCCGTCTGTCAAAAGCGACCTTGAATAATGCCCGGACTATAAATACGGAAATATTTTTGGACAGTGTACCGTGACGATATTTTCAAATTAACTTGATTTGCGATCTGTTGCTTGTTGCCGTTTCTTTGTTTGAAAACATTTATATTGACAATTTAGATAGAGGAAGTTTTATTGTTATGTACTTAAAACAACTGTCCAGCTTCCAGATTTTTTTTCAGTGAATTATAAAATTATAACAGAAACATGAAGTCTATAATATTGTTACAAAAAAAAATGTTGTTGTTGTCATTTTTTTATCAATAAAAATATGAGAAAAGTAGATATACAAATATCAATAAGTGATGGGATTTTATAGTATAGTAGGTATGGATAGCTTCACTAAGATATTTTAATAATTATTGAAACTGACAAGGGTCACGAAAAATAAAGTAAAAACAATTTAAATGACAGTAACACGGGTTGGTCTTTTTAAGAAATAAAGATACATATTCGTAAAAGTTTATAAACTAATAATATAAAAAATAACTTTTAACGTTAATCAATCACGTATCAAAGCAACTAACTATCAAATGCGGAAATAATTAATTCGCATGAAGTTGTAAATTTTAATTACTAACTAAATCTTTTAGTATAACACACTTAGTAGGTAGTATTTGTGTAGGAATAAAATATTAAAAAAAAATATTAAAAAAAAAATCTTTTAATACAGGTTGTCATTTAAAAAAAAATGAACACCGTCCCTATTTTTAAAAACCCGTAAGGAAGTATAGTGGATTCCTAACTCTAAAATTAAAAACGCGCCACCTACATTTCAGAAATCGAATAAATAAGCTTCACAATATTTTTTACGCAACAAATTAACTATTAGAAACGGTCTTATCCAAGATAAGTATTTCTTGTCAAACAACCTTGTATCTTACGCTTCACTAACTCAGAAATCACCAATGGCTGTCCAAAGGCAAGTAAACGCATATTTAAAAGTATTAAAACTAAGTGACACAAAAAACGAAGTTGACAAGTCATTTTATGACGAAAAAAATGTGCTTGATATCTATAAAAAAGTTGTTAAACTTCCAACTCTTAATTAAGTAATAGGGTTATAATGCCATTGATTTTTTATGGCTTTTGTACCTATTAAATTCGCACGTGGATATTTTTCATAATAAATATATTTAATTAAATAAAGCATAGTAAATATTCTTCGTAACATAATTTAAATATTTAAATGTGTTGCAAAAGTCATAGGTATGAATATTTAGAATAAATAATCGATCTAGTTTTGTAAACAATAAAAAAAAACTATACTTAACTATTTTGTTTTCACTATTACTTAACAATAATAATTAAAAAAAACAAATGGGGCCTTCAATAATGTAAAACAAATAGATATTTAAAAAAATCTAATTACATGCCTTAAACCACTTCCCTGGACCAAACTAGTAATACAAATCTTGAATTCGATCAACCATGAGGCCTTCTATACACATCATCAAGTACCCAGCATCCTACCACCCACAAAACAACTAAAAACACCTTTATTACCCTGCCTCAGGGGTCATTATGAAACGACAGGTGCGGATCAAAACCGCAAACCGATCTTGCTTTATTTTCTATACCCGCAATTATAGCTTTGACAGCCGTGTATGTTGGGTCTGCGAGTACAGACGATGACATAATAAAATAATAGTTATAGTTTAAACTAAACTGCTTTACGTGTAACCGTTCGTTAACCTTCTCAAAACCAAAAAAATAAATAAACAACAACAATAATTACCATAACGATTTTAAACGCATACATCATTTAAAACAAAGCATCTTGGCTGAACGGCGTCTTGTAAAAGCAGCTTCAACGTCAAGCAAACAGAAATTACTCGTCAGAGATAAAAATCATCATTAAGCGAACGCACATGTTGTAGGCACGTCTATACAATGTGATTATCGAAGCCTTATTCGTTGCGGCATGTGGGCTAGAGGCTAGATCATTGACACAACCTACGCGCCAACTCGTCACCTGCTAGCTAAAAAAACTGCCATCTTTTTTTACACGTCAAATCTATAATAAACAGACAAACAACTTTGATACAGAAATCGATCAGAATTTTTTAGAGCAACAACATTATGGACTTCTTGAAGTATGTAAAAAAAAAAGGTTACAGAAGGACTTTATTTTTGCAGCCCAATGAAAACGGAGGATCTCGGAAAAATTCCATGACATTAATATCAAAGGAAACATAAGACACGTATTTTTATAAGTGCCAAACACGAGACAGTTTATACACATTAGATAGAATAAAATTATTGTAGCCAAGATGATGGAAGGTAGGACAATCGATTACAGGCCCGATGGAGGTGGCTTAGATTATCACAATTCGCCTTTAATGGCGGAAATACCAGTAGACAATTATTCCCATATACATAGAAGTATAGAGCACTTAAGATCTATAGGAGTACCGCCTATGGACCATCACAGACATTTAGCAACTAATCTAGCAGATTTGAGAAGATATGAGCATCCGGATGATATGCCGGAGATAAAACCGTCCGTGCTTAGACTTTCTGAATTCAAAAGTGGTTTACAAGAGCTGAGGGCACAGCATGATCAGGAGAATGAATTACAAAGACAGATGACTCCTCATGATGATGGACCTAAGGGATACAGTGCACCATCGACGCCGCTGTCAGAAAACGGAGGCCAGTCCATCCAGGAGGAAAAGGTAAGATATATTTTTAGTCTTATAAGTCTAATAAACAGTGTAATGTCTTACTCGATTTTTTCATTTCGTACTTGAAATGAAACCACCTTGAATATTTCGGAAGTCTTCAACTGACTCGGCGTCGGGCGAATAGTCGAACAATAGTCGTTAATTACTTCATCACGATGCATCAATTCCGCATCCAACACCATTAAAACTATGATGATACCCATTATAAAGCTTTTGTTAATATATTGTAGAATAAATTTTAAATTCGTGATCTTATTGCCTATTAAGGCCCTGGTAACTTTAAATATTGTCGTTATGAGCGATAATAGTTCTTATTGCAATCCGATACGGGTTAAAATCTGTTGTAATAAATTCTAATATGAGCAAGCATTGTCGTTATAAAATTAGATATTAACTATTTAATACTAAATAATCCATCATTGGATGCAGTTCAGCATTTGAAATTTTATGGTATATTTTTATTTATAATTATAATTGTTATTGAAGGGATAAACTGGTTTTAAAGATAATTAGAGGTGACTGATGATTTTTTTTGATGCATTAAAGTATGTGTAATTATGTTTTGAGTTCCATCATTGTATGCAAAAAAGACTTGAAAATATCATATATTTTTTCGCTTTCAAAATTATTTACGGTTAAAGAGATACACTGGATTAAAACCACCTTTTTGAGCGTTTTCAAGAAATCACTGCCTTAACATTTCCTATCAGATATTTTCTCATCGGAAGATGCTTTATTATGCTCCAAGAAATCTTATAGGAATGCACAAATTCGAGCACGAATTAGAATTTAAAAGTCTGCCAGTTTATTTTAGGCATTGATTTCAAAGACCTCATTACATTTGAATACAATTGTTTTCAGTTATTATGTGTCAGAATATTTTTGTGCTAACCTTGTCGTCTCATATCGATTTGTTGGGTGTCTATTCTTATATAAGTTTATTGACACCTACAGACACGGAAGCCCTTTGTCCTGTTTCTAAGCAACAGACTTATTACACATTCAAGATATTCCTAAAATGTTGACACACTCCGACCAATGCGAAATTCAAGTACACTTAAACGACGGTCATACGCGGTAGGTATCAAGCACTCTTATATAAAAATACAATGTTTATTTTGTTCTTCTTATCTCTTCCTTATTTCATCAGTTTATAATAATATCTAACCCTTGACTTTGATTATCATTACCGAATATTATTTTTAAATAGAATTGCCTCGTGGTCGTTAGCGGGAACGGTTCAAACTTCAGGTCAGGCAATTTTTTATCTGTAAAGCAGCCTGGAATCTAGATTTATGCCAGTGTACAGACGCCAGCACATAAATCTGTCCCAAACTGTCAAATTTACCAAATTGACCAAGATCAAAAAAATCAAAATCAAAATATTTTATTTCACATAAGCCTGCATGGGCACTTATGAAACGTCAGAAGCTAGGTGCACGGTTCCAATTTGTCGTTTCCTATGGAGAAGAGCCGGCAAGAAACTCCACGGTTACTCTTTTAAAAATAATTGGCTTTTACAATGTTTTCAAATTACAGTGATAATAGGTATGGGAGGACAGTGCAGGCCAGTCAATAAGTACTAGGTACTTAGAGGAATTAAAATACAGAATAGAAAATTGTCTACAAGTCTAGTCTCTAAGGCCTACAACGTTCTCTCATTCACAATATGTAAAAGAATCTACGTACCTATATAAAATGAATCTATTTGAACCAAGTGACATGATTTCGATGACAGTCACTAATAATAGATAGAAGTAAAATTGACGTATAATGTCAAATAATGACGAGAATATGTCAGTCATTGTAAAAAATAAAAAGAATAAAAATTAACATTGCAACCACCCCATGAACCTTATTCTTTGATAATTCTTTAAAGTTGAAGAACTATAAAAGAAATTTGACATATCGAGGTAGCTTGATGTGCAGTTGGTCTCTGTACTTTAACATATCTGTTGCAGTATTGATATATTCTTACTAATTTGAATACCTTCTGGAATTCCCTTAATGCTGGATTATAATTTATTGCTGGATTATAATTTAAAAATTCTAATAAGAATTTCAATTAGTTCCTTACTGATATGTGATTCAATACGGTCGTTCATTTAACTTAGTTAGTAATGTCATTTTCGTTAACATTTCAACGCAAATTCGGTGACAAGTTCTCACGGTTAACTTTAATATGCTCGTTTTATGCTAATTATTTAAAATAATAGAATTTCCACGTCCGTATTTACCTTTAATTCAAATGAAATAATTAGGTATTTTTATTTATTAAAGCAATAAGCTAAAGCTAAGCTAGCACATGTAAAATTGTATAAAGACGGACTTGATGGAGAACCGATACTAAAAAATTACAGCTTTATTTATTTAATTTAAATTACACGTTATTACGTAACATTTAAATTATTTGCGAAAATTTTCATTTAAATCTTACAAATAATGTTACAATAAAAATAATTATTACTTTTCATATTTAGAATACACGCATTTTTTTTTAGATTTAACGCTTCACTTTTCAAACAAAATAATTATTTTATCCCATAAATGAAAGCCGAGTCTTATAAGACAGAAGAGCACGGATGAGCCTTGAAAATAGTCAAGGTCGAGTTCAGACAGCAGAGGTTTTAATACATTGACTGCAGTGTTTTTTTAATGCAATTACATAGATAACGAACCGTGTGGCAGTAATGAATTTGGTATTTGTTATTACGTTTTCCGGGATGATATTAATCTTTAATTACCTCGTTGGTCTAGTGGTCGTGAGCGCTACTGATAAACATGGGGTCCTGGGTTCGATTCCCAGGTCGGGCAAAGTTTTTGTGGGTTTTTCTGTCTAAAATTTCTCCGTAGCAGCCCGGAGTCTGGATTTATGCCCGGATTATGGCAATAGGCTTGCCCCCTATTACATGGGACTTACACATAACTGGTGAAATGTGGGTGTACTTATAGGAACACCTTTGCCCAACCCTTCCAGAAAACAAGACGTTATGTTATGTTATTTATTTAAACTAGCTTCGGGAAGCATACTATCAGGATAAAAAGTATCCTATGTGTTAATCTAGGTTATAATCTATCTGTGTGCCAAATTTCATCCAAATCTGTTCAGTCGTTTTTGCGTGATTGAGTAACAAACATCCAAACATCTTCACAAACTTTCACATTTATAGGTAATATTTTATAGAGGGTGGGTAAAAAATTATACAGGGTGGGTAAAAAATCGTGGACCAAACGAAACGGCGATAGTTGAGATTATTTATAGTAAAAAATAAATGTGTGGCAGAGCTCTTACTTGATCTCCTTAAAAGTTATGACTATTTGAGTGTTTTTTGAAGACCAACATTTTTTATTTTATTTTAAAACAATAAATGATGTTTAGTTGCTTCTAGGAAATGTATCATCACATTACTTTAGAACTTCACTGTAAAAAACGTGTACCTACTACCAAAAATTTTATTTTAATTTTTACTTCTATTTGAAGTAAAAATTAAAATATATTTTTTCCTAAAACCTCAAATATCGCCCTGTTTCGTGTGATCCACAATTTTTTACCCATTCTGTATAGTACAATTCGATTTCTGTACCTATTGTAATGACATATTTATTTTGTAGAATATAAAGACATTTTAGGAAGAACCTATGCAATAGTTTCTTTATTATTTAATAATGACATTTTAGTATATTTTACACGCTGAAATAACTACGCTGTGCATTTATGTTAGGTATCATCAAAACTAACTATATAGGTTGTCACCTTTGGACGGATGAAACCAAATAGTGGTTGTGCATGCAATTCTACCTATGTACTTATTTAATCTAATAGTTTAATGATGAAATTGCTGCGCAGTACGTTGAAAAACTAAAAAAAAAAAAAATGAAAAATTTACCTACGGTAAAAGTAAAAAAAAAACCCAAAATCTTCTTACCACAGTAAAAAAAAAACCCAAATATTTCCTCAACATTCAATTAAGTCATTCCGCACAAGCTTCGATTTTTAAACACGATAACTTGTGACCCGTTAGGCTCCCAAACGGTTACAAGGACGTTGATAAGGAACCCTCTGACTCGCATTATGTAAGTTCGGTAACTCGTGTTGCTATCCGGATTTGCTTGAAATTTTGCAGCTTTATTTACGATAATGTTGTCTTTAGAATTTAAATAGTTGAGCTAGCTAGACTCAAAACTGGTTAGGTACAGAATTTATGAAATTAAATTCGTTGTCGTTAGGTTTAAATTTGAACTCAGTAATTAATTAAGAAAATAATAGTTTAAAAAACTAAAAAACACGTTTTAAAAACCAAACTAAAAAAGGAGAAAATAATTAAATTCAATTAAAAAGCGTGGGGTGATGTTTGAGGTATTTTTATAATCAATTAATGTCAAGCACCCCACGCTTTTTAATTGAATTCAATTATTTTCTCCTGTTTTAGTTTGGTTTTTAAAGCGTGTTTTTTAGTTTTTTAAACTATTATTTATTTTCTATTTTTTAGTTCTGCTAAAAACTACAAAAAAGTGTTTTTTTCCCCTTTTTTTTCATTTTTCTCATTTTTTTTTAAATTATTGAATACTCATCGGTCCTCAATAAGTTTGCAAAGTTTCAATGAAATCTGACCGTTTAAAGTGGGTCAAATTAGTGTCCAAAGGAGTCGGTTACAAACAAACAAACAAACATACAAGTGAAGCTAATATAAAGCGTGTAAAAAGGTTAAAAACAACGTAAGCGAAAAATAAAATGTTTCCTAAAACCATCACAGTTTTATGAAAGTATTTTTGTATAAATTAGAATCTTCTTCACCTTTTTACTTTCAAATAAGAAATTTCCTGAAGTAAATAAGCAAAATCACAAGTTTATGATAAATGGCACCATAATAAAAGCTACCAGAACGTAGGTAATTCGCTGTGTATTCGTATGGATCAAGTTTGTTCACGTTATCTTTTAGATAGGATTACCAGAATTCGAGTATTTCCAAGGTTATGCTCAATTTGCATTTTAAGTTGAAGCTTATACAACTGCTAATCCCAATAAAATTGCTGGAATAATCTTAAAAAGTGTTTATTAACTAAAACTGGAAGAATACCTAAATTGATTAAAGTATTCACATTGTGTGATATTGTATTAAAAAAATGTTCTTTAGTTCATAGTATAAAACGAAATCGCATTTCGTGTCTGCCTGTCTGAGTGACCGCGCAACGGATTTTAATGCAATTTTCACCATCATCAGAGAATATTATATTCCGGTATGTTTAAGTTTGAAATACATTTATATTAACCTAAAATATAATATGACAAAGGAATTTCGTCTGTTTTGTTAAGACGAAAGCCGTCTCCGTCCGTGTGAGGACCCGTTTTTGCCCGTTTTTGTCATTTCTACAGCAACATTTTTCATTAAAGGCACAAATAAACATAAATTTATTTACAACCGAAATGTAGCGAACCCCTGTTCATCACTACAAATCGTTTAACCACGTTCCAAATTACGGGACGGGTCGCTAGTCCTACTATCCTACTTTCTACTTAATATTATAAAACTTTTTACAAAAAAAAAAACAACTGACTTTCAAAAAAACACTAAAAGTAAAAAAATATTTCGGAAATCGGTGTCGTTGGAGCTGTATTTTAATTTTTTGTCACCGCCTTCCGAAATTAAAGTTATTTTTCACTTTGTAGTGTTTTTTTTTTTTTGAAAAACTTTTATAATATACCCTTTCAAACAAAAAAAAACCCAAATCGGTCCAGCCATCTTCGAGTAATCGGGGAACATACGAGTACATAACAAAAAAAAAAGGTTCCGACGAATTGACAACCAAACTTAACTTATTAGTGACAGTTCGTATGTTTGTTACTCAATCACGCAAAAACGGGCAAACAGATTTGGATGAAATTTGGCAAATAGACAGTTTATAACTTGGATTAACACATAGGATACTTTTTATCCCGGTAATACGTTCCTGTGGGAAAATTTTCGACTACGACGCGGGCGAAGCGGCTGGCAAAATCTTCAAAATCCACATGGTTACCACACTTACCACATCCTCAATAACAACGTAATCATCAGACGATGTCACTCTTATTTTTGCAAATTTATGCCCAATGTCATGAAAAAATTATGTAGAACATTATTTATATATTCTTTTCAGTTTTACACTGTTTACGTTTTCGTCTGACCCCGAAACCATATTTTTTTGGTAAAAATTTGACTCTCAATTTTCTGTTTAACCTTCGGATAATTCTTATCACAGATATTAATTCATCTGCTAAAGGAAAATGTCTTGTTGGGTTCCAAATTCAAATTCATTTGTTTGCCAGAATATAGATTTACAACTGTGGCAGTGTATGATCTTATAACTATAATGGTCCCTTTACATTGTAACATTACATACTATGGTGTGCAAGTATTTAATTGTATACATTTTTTTTTATAGAAAATAAAATCAAAATCCATTTATTCAAACTAGGCTGATAGTCAGCTCTTTTTGAACGTCAAAATAGAATTACATAAGACAGTCCCCCCAAAACGCCCGCCCTTCACCAGTTCACAAAAACAGTTAACAACGACAAGTAAATCCTTTTTGTATCTCTCGATTTTTCGGATTATTATTTTTCGTGAATTGTTGAGTGTAAGCTAAGTAATAAAAACCTTAAAACAATTTACTTTTATGTCATCTGTTTAATTGAAAAAAAAAATATTTTCAATAATAAAAATAAATAATAATATTTTTTTTTTAAATATTAGAAATACAAAAAGATTTCAAAGAAAAATTTATAACAACTTATAAATTTTTCTTTGAAATGTTTTTTGTATTTCTATTATTTTTATATTTTACTAAAATAATAATAAGTGGCCTTGGCTTTACTTTTAAGAAGAAATATCCAAATTCTTATTGCACTGTTATCCACTTTTGCTTTTGCATTATTTTATGCAAATATGGATAAACCACTTGTTCAAATAACTATTTGACACCTTAAAAACATCTGCTACTCGCTTAGGTATTCTTGAGGTTTTTTTTTTTGAAATATTTCTCGAAAGTTTTTTTTTCTATAACTCAGAACATCCATAAATAAACCATAAAACGGCTACCTCACATGAAACTTCCCGAATCGATACAACAGAATATATTTTGCACGTCGAATCGAATAATCTATTCTGCACGTCTAATATCGATTATAAAAAACCCGATCTCGTTTCCCGCGCCCGTCCGAGCGCCGAATTCGCTTCAAGGCCGCATACCAAGTCCAAACCGTCCATTGTCAATGTCGCGGGCTAGCGCGAATGACGGATGTGTGTGTTACAATGGATGGCGGGAATTAATTGCAGATTTTTTTTTTACGATTTGTTTTTTTTTGCACAAATAACTTTTTTTTTTTCGATATAATTCTTGTTGAAGGCAATAATGAATGTCTGTAAATAGTAAAATTGTATTTTTTTAAGTTTTTTGGGAAATATTACTAACGCATGAAAGTTGAAATAGGTATTACAAAATTATTTAGGGTTTAGCAAATAATAATTAAAATCATGATTAATAGGTAAGTACTTAGCGCACAGGATGTTCAGTAAGGAATCCTTGTCGATAAATAAAATGACATTAAGTAGTGTCGGTGTTAAATCGGTGTTTACTATCCATTTATTAATGACCATTTTTATAAGAGGTTCCCTTGCTGAGATTTAAGCTAATTTGATATAAAAGTATACGCCTAGTAAACAAACAGCCTTATTTATAAAAATCTCGCTAATCACTGATTAGCCACTGTTTAGCTTATCAATTGGTTACCTCCTAATCAATGATTAACTTTTCTTTATTTATAAACGCTAGTTTGCAGCTGATTAGTAGCGAAACGAAATAGAGGTGAAATTATGCCTTCAGCACAGATTATAATCAAAATAGTCGCCTAAAAAACAGGATTTTGACATTAAAGTTGTCAAATGCACGATTTTTGTATCTGTCGTGACTTTGACACTTGACAGATAAAACTCAAATATTTCTTCGATTTATTTGTATTTGAATAAAATGATTTAATATGTTTATTTCATTGTGTTTACGATGATAGCAATGAAAATAATACGCTCCCATGATTGGAGTAAACAGCAAAAGGTAATGTGTCTCTGAATTTTTATTTACTTTCTGTTTTAAAGTGACCAAATGAATGGTAACGCAATAACTGATTTTGCTATGTATTTACATGTTCTTTAAATTGTTTACATAGATATTCTTTTTGAGGAACATAATAATATGTAGATACTTGTGCCTATTCTATATAACTTCCTATTGCTTTTGCACTGGAGTTTCAGTGTCGTTTAATAACAATTATTATACCTACTTGTTTACAGTTACAATTTTGACTGCTGCTATGAAAGCTACTATCACGTAGCACCAATACTATTCAACCTTGCAAAGACGGCAACTGAGGAGACCATGCTACGTGAAAAAGTTGAGTAGTTGTGTTTGCTATGGTTGCAATGAAAGTAAAACGCTCCCATGATTGGAGTAACAGGAAAAGGTAATGCAGCTCTGAATTTTTATCTACTTTCTATTGTAAAGTGACCAAATTAATGATAATGCAGTAGCTGATATTGCTATGTATTTACATATTATTTAAAATTATTTACATAGATATTCTTTTTGAGAAAAATATGTAGGTACTTGTGCTTATTCTATACAACTTCCTATTGCTTTTACATTGGGGTTTCAGTCTTTTATTAACAATTATTATACTTGTTTACAGTTACAATTTTGACTGCTGCTATGAAAGCCACTACTGAGCATGTAGCACCATAACTATTCAACCTTGCAAAGACGGCAACGGAGACCATGCTACGTGAAAAAGATGAGGAATGAGCGTGCCATGAGAAAATAATGGCACCCGTCTTTGGAGAAGGAAGAATTGGAAATCAAAAATAATGAAATTATAACACAAATATCGCTTTATTGCGTAGGTTCCAAATAAATTGCTTTTTATAAAAAAGGTATCTTGTTTTATTGTGCAGAACTGCCACAATGTGGCTTTTCTTTAGTTCTGGGCCTTAGAAGGCGTCATCAGTATAATATAAAGTTCTCTGTGGGCGTCATAAAACGAGGGGTACATGGGATAACACATTGGATAATCACTATCTCTGATGAGCTTCCGCACAAACTCAGTCTCTTCAAACCTACTGAGCAACCTGCCGATTCAACTTTCCCTATAAATCCTATCATCACGTGTACTTAGAATGAGGAATATGTATTCTCGTAGCGGATTTAAACGAGTCTTGTAGGTCTTCCTCCGTTCACTAACCAAAGGCGCGCGCGGTGTTTCAGAAATATTTAATTCTTCGGTGTCGTTCTGAAATCCCGTAATATATTGTCGAAATCAACATTTACTAAGGCACAATTCGATAATAGGAACAAATAACCTTGAAGCACACAAAAATCCTATTGAATCGATCAGCTGATTCAAATAAAATCCGCCATGTTGCCTCTTAGCAAGCTTTAAACAGGGCACCGGTGGTGTTTAACTTTGACAGCTACAAATCAATTGCTTAGCGACCCTATAGCGCTAAATAGCGTTTATAAATAAGAATTTTGCTAATCAGTTAGTTAGCAATTGATTAAAAGTTAAGATGCGTTTATAAATAAGACCGAAAGTGTTTAATGTAGGTAACATTAAAAAAAATCAATATACCTATATAATAAATAATTATGTACGAACAACTTTTTATATGTGGTCATTGACTTGTAAAAGATTGAATTAATTCCGCTGTCATTATCTTTGACAGTTTTTTTTTTAAGTTCTGAGATAAGCTTATACACATTAGTTGTAGAAATTGATAAAACACGGACCACCCGGAAGTAAAAAAAACACGCTAAAATTAGTTATTTTTTAAGTTTTAATTTGTTCACAACTTCCTCACGTCTCAAAATATAAGAAAATAAAACATAATATTAAATTACAATGCAAGCAGGCCATATTTCAATGCTGAGAAATTAATATCTCTAATGTACTTGAATCGACCTTCATTGTAGGTAGTAAATTATCAGATACCTACATTTATCGAAGTATAGTAAGTAGGTATCTAATTTAGCAGCATGCATCACTTATTAGAAAATAAATAATACCTAATACAACTTGTCACGACATAATAAAAACTTTTTCCAAAAAAAAACAACCGACTTCCAAAAAAACACTACAAAGTGAAAAATAACTTCAATTTCGGAAGTCGGTGTCTTTGGAGCTGTATTTGAATTTTTTGTCACCGCCTTCCGAAATTGAAGTTATTTTTCACTTTGTAGTGTTTTTTTGGAAGTCGGTTGTTTTTTTTTGGAAAAAGTTTTTATTTTTTACTTTTTAGTGGTTCACATGTGCTTACCCCTTCACAGCATACCGGCGTGATGTTATGTTATGAACTGGTGTAAGCAATAGACAGACATGAGATTTCAGCAATCCCAGTCCATTTGCTATCATTTATTGAGGAGTTCCGTTGCCTATCTCCAAAGTTCTTCATCAGATCTTCACCAAATTGAAATGGGACCACTCCGAGAAAGTACTCTTCCAAAAAATAGCTAAATAGCTTCGTGTGCCTATAAAATTTGAAGAGTTCTCTCTATTTCTCCAGGTTCCCATCATCAGATCCTGACTTGATGATCATGGGACCACCTGGAAAGTATACCCTTTCAAACAAAAAAAACAAAATCCAAATCGGTCCAGCCATCTTCGAGTAATCGGGGAACATACATGAAAAAAAAAAAAAAAAAAAAAAAAAAAAAAAAAAAGGTTCCGACGAATTGATAACCTCCTCCTTTTTGAAGTCGGTTAAAAATAAACAACCATAACACCCAGGTACAGACGCCAGCACCTCAAGCTACCCCAATCTGTCAAATTTCTTTGATACATTTTCAGCTTTGTTACATTATGTTAAGGTTTTTTTTTTTTGTGTGGGAAATCATGAAATAACTTCTCCCGCTCTGGGTGGAGCGGGAGGGCGTGTCAGACTTTTACTGACTAAAACCCACCCGTGTTCCCTCAGTTGCCTGTGTGCTAGGGGCCGCGGTATCTCTTTCGAACAACCCGCACCCCTGGCAGGCATCGGCCCTTGCGGACCCCATCAGTTGGTGCTGACATCTCTTTAAGGCGCGCGTGGAACACAACGCGCCGTCGACCCGGGCTTGGTCTTTTTCGGACAGCGAGCTACCCATTACTCGCCGTCCGCAAGCCCGCGCCTACGGTGGCCGGGAATCAGCCTGGAATTCCCGACGCCCGGGGTATCTCCCGCGGCGACTACGGCCGTGAGGGCGAATATACTGCCTCTCCCTCACGTGCGTCGCCTCCCTCTTCGCGAGCATTACTGCTTCGCAGAAGGAGGTGATGGCTAACCATTCACTCTCGCTCCGTACCATGGCCTGCACCAGGGCCGGACGCGAGAGATCGCCGCCGCCGATCGCCTCCACGAGGACACGGCGGCGGCGGTGCTCCGCCCAAGCCGGGCAGACCGCCACCGTATGCTCCACCGTGTCCTCAGGGCGATCTTCGCAATGGAAACACCCGGGCGTTTCCTCCCGCCTTATGCGAAACAGGAACCTCCCGAAACAACCGTGTCCGGTGAGGACCTGCGTCAGGCGGAAGGTGAGGACACCATGCCGCCTCTCAAGCCACTCCTCAAAGAGGGGACTTACCGCCGCTATCGTGGCGTGCCCAAATATGATAAGGTTCATGTTCAAATGGGAAAATTTGACAGTTTGGGATAGCTTGACCTGCTGGCGTCTGTACCTTAATATTAAGCATAATTATTTTTTTAAAACGAAATAAAAGTTAGCTCAATGGAGTGGATGGGTTGTTAGTTCAAATCTGGGTACTGAGAATTATTTTAGTTAATACTAGCTTTTGCCAGCGGTTTCACCCGCGTAGAGGTCGAATATAAGGTACCGGGATAAAAAGTATCCTATGTGTTGTTAACCCAGGTTATAATCTAGCTGTATGCCAAATTTCATGCAAATCCGTTCAGCCGTTGTGGCGTGATTAAGTAACAAACATCTAAACATACAAACTTTTAAATTTATAATAAAATAATAATAATTTTTAAATGTTTTATATATTTTATATTCTAATATTTAAAAATGTAATTTATATGTATTTATTGATTGAAATAAAGGAAATAATAATATGTAATATAAAATATAAAGTAGGATAAATCTGAAAAGCTTAAAGGATAAGCAATCTTATCAACCAAAAGTCACGTTTGCCAAACACGTGCGAACTAACATTGATAAATGATAAATTAGTTTAAGATGATAAATTATGTGTTTTGCCAAATAAAATTTTAAATAAAACGATTCAGATTTACATATAATAATTACTGGCATAATTTTTTAATCGTTTATTTTAAGGCAAAATAATAATTATAATTAAGTCATTTCTGCATTACTTTTTATTTAGCGTGCATAATTAATCTATATCTATATCTATATCTTCTATACATATAATAAAATTGTAGAAAAGTGGTGTCTGTACAATCGAAATATATAAAAAAAAAGTAGCAGGGGTTGTTATTATATCGATGCCGAACCCGAGATTGTAATTAATATTTTTTTTGTCTGTTTGTCTGTTTGTCTGTGTGTTTGTGCACGCTAATATCAGAAACGGCTTATTCGATTTAGATGCGGTTTTCACTAATATATTGTAGTAAGCTTCACTTAACATTTAGTGTTAATTTCATGTCAATCGGTGCATAAATAAAAAAGTTATGTCAATTTAAAGAATCACGGCGAACATTTGTTAAGGTATTTTATCAGAGTACGTACACGCCTCGCGCCTGCGCGTCCGTGGCTATATAAAGCGCCCTGAGAGCCGCGCCGCGATGGCCATACGTCAAATATCGTATACAGAGAAGCATTACTGTAAAGTAAATTTTTTGCTACCCAAACGACGGTATATTATTATGTAATTCAAAATTTGCTGCCCAAAAAGTCACTATTCCACGCGGACGAAGTCGCGGGCACAGCTAGTTAAATAATATAATTAATGATAGTTTTCATGGGATTTTGCACGATTATATTATTTAATGTGTTTCATTAAATGAAGTGTTATTAATTCATCATTTAAAAATAAAATTTTCAACTGTAGTACTTAACTATAATTAATAAAGAAAATAATTATGGATTTGAAAAAAATGTTTTTTTTTAAATAGATTACTATAGCAGTGTACTTCCTAAAATTATTTTTAAAAGTAACTTAAGTCTAACTCAAACGTCTTGATCCAAGCCAATTCTCAGAACACACTACCAAAATCATTTTCTTTAATGATGCTGCTTCACAATCCTTGAACCCGATTTCAAGGGCATACAGTCGACATTGGCATAGCAATTATTTTAGTGAGCGCATAAATAAATTTGTTGGTTTATAATTTTGATTGACACTAGCCATTACGGCTGAGTAGGTATTGCGTCATACATAACGACGCATGAGATAAAACCCAATTACTTCATGCAACTTTGTACCTAACAGTCTGCATTTTAAAGCCTTCATTCCCTCGCAGAGGTTATATAAATTATTTTGAAGAAACTATTATTTACAAAGGAATTTGAACATTATGTTTTAAAGGAAAAGTTTGAGTTTTGTAAATTAACGTGGAATGGCTAACAGGTCGGAAACGTTCTGGTGTCCTCTATAATTCTTTCAAAGGAGTTTCTAATAATCGCGCGTTGTATACCTATACTAAATAACTAATAACACTTTGACCGACCTGGGAATCGAACCCAGGATCTCATGTTCATCATTAGAACTTTGCAACCAACGACCCAGTCCAGCAATATTTTATTCTAAACTACTAAAGAAAAAGTATGTATGTAGATCAATGAAGCTCAAGTCTAGAACGTTTTGGGACCAGAAAAAAAAACGTGATACATAATTATTTATATGGCAATTTATAATTTTATTGCATTAATTTGCATGAACAATACCTGCTACAAATCGAGTTTAAGATATAGGTTGCTTATGAGTGTGAGTCATTGATTTTTTTCCTCAATACATAATCACTAACCTACATCTCTATTTTACACGCTTTATATTAGCTTCACTTGTATGTTTGTAACCGACTCCTTAGGGCGCAATTTTGACCCACTTTAAACGGTCAGATTTCATTTAAACTTTGTAAACTTATCGAGGACCGCTGACAATTCAATAATTTAAAAGAAAATTGAGAAAAATAGAAAAAAAAAACGCTTTTGTAGTTAGCAGAACTAAAAAAGTAGAAAATAAATAATAGCTTAAAAAACTAAAAAACACGCTTTAAAAACCAAACTAAGAAAGGAGAAAATAATTTCATTCAATTAAAAAGCGTGGGGTGCTTGACATTAATTGATTATAAAAATAGCTCAAAAAGCACCCCACGCTTTTTAATTGAATTAAATTATTTTCTACTTTTTTAGTTTGGTTTTTAAAGCGTGTTTTTTAAACTATTTTATTTAAAATCATGGAAGTTTAGAATATCCCAGTCACATAAAAGGTCGGAAAAAGTTTATACAAAAATTGGAGACATTATTTTTCATGGTTTATTTAATTTATTTATGTATACACAGTAAAATACATAGGTAATACGGCATATTGAAACAATTGAGTACAAAGGTTATTTACATTTGATTATAATATATACCAGGGGCGCAGCCTCCATACAATCCGATTCCTATCGGCTTCCCTTTGGAAGAAACACTTTTCTTAGCGTCTACTATTACCAAACAATATTTAACACATTATGTGTGTATCAAATCACATTACAAATATTTCATACTAGCTTAACTTCTCCCGCTCTGGGTGGAGCAGGAGAACGTGTCAGACTTTTACTGATTAAAACCCACCCGTGTTCCCTCAGTTGCCTGTGTGCCAGGGGCCACGGTATCTCTTTCGAACAACCAGCACTCCTGGCAGGCCTCGTTTACGTTTACATACGCACGCCGCCGGTTGCGAGTACTATGAACCTGACTTTTCTGAAGAACATTACACAACAATCGCCATTAAGTACTTTTTTTGTAATTTTTACGTTAATATCTAGCAGCACCCCAGAGTCTGGATTTATGCACGCAGGTGTGTACCTTCTTAATAGGTAAACTTCTGCCTAACCCTTCAGGAATTGCAGGGTTATAATCATTTATCTAATAAATCTCTCAAACAACAAAATCCGAACACAACTCGAAGTTGTTGATGTCCTGTAATTATTTTTCCTCTTTTATAAATATAATTACATGTAAATATTATTAATATTATTTTAAATGTATTAGCTTATTAAATTACGTAAATATTGAAGTAAATAAACACAACTAGTGTTGTGCAACATCACCATTAGAACATAAAACGAAGCTCCAACACGACTCGTGAATGACGTCCAAACTCCAAATGTTCTCGGTACCGAAATTACACTAATCGTGGTACCGTCACGCGATTCCTCTATCTTTATCTCGCGATATAATTTGGCCCGCGGGCTATGCCCAACATTCTTTGTTTGCTCTGTGTATATACTTCATGGTTTTTTCAGGATATTATTGAAAATTTTCCAATACATTTTGTGCGTGAATAATTTATCAGCTTTTTTCAGGGAAGTAAAAGGAACAATAGGTTAAATATTGACATAAACTGTTTAGAATTCTGTTTGTGTTAAGAATCAGATCTAGTTCATCCCAAAATCAAAACCTTTATTTCAAATAGGCACATAATTATAAGGCTCTTGCCTATGCCTATGCCTAATACGAATTTCTGGAACGTCAACAATTACGAATAGAATTAATTATAGTCGAGCCTTCCAAAAGGTCGTCTCTTATGGGCAAGAAACTCCACCGTTACCCTTTAAAATGTTTGACAATATGTATTTTTAAAACATTAGTTGACTTACTGACTCATTGATTCACAAAATTGGAATAAAGGCAATGAAATGATAATGATTATGATCAGTGACATTATGATCCTTGATTAAACCCAATGATATTTTCATCTAAAATACTTCGTGAGATTAGCTTCCAATGAAAAGATAATAATAACCGACTAAAGATGTAATAATAAATTAAAAGTGTACGCAAAACTAGACACTATTAATACTTTACTAACACAAAACATTACGTAGACACAGTAACAGTACTTACAATTTTTGCTTCTGCGTCATCATCTCTGTCGGAGATGAAAACTTGCTTTGACGAGAAAAAATACTTCACCCACACTTACAATAAAATGATTATAAGAAAACCAAGCATAATAGAAATCGTATTTTAGTTAAATAATTCCATTATCTGCATCCAAAAATTTAGCGTTGTCAAGTAAAAATTTCAAAAATAAACTATCCGTAGAATTAACTCTGTCATGGTTAACCTACGTCTCGTTCTTGAGTTCACTCGTTAAGTTACATATAATAAGCACATGCTTAATAGCATTACTTCCTTCTAAGTATCTCTGGCATTAATGACTTTAATAGTATAGGAATAGAATTCAGTTTTGATGTTCTCGTAGTAAGTTTAAGTTATTTCCCGAAGTTCGTTTTTGAAGGACTGACATGTTGGTTAGTATTGTAACTAGTTTTAACTATAAATGCTCATTTGGCATTGGTCTGTCCGTTAATTTGCATGTATCTTTTGAAACCTTTATTAATGATGTTTAAATTATGTCTATCTTGATGCATTTCCTTGAAAACTTTGTCTTCCTTTGTAGTTTTATTTGATTCTGCTTTTGCAATTTTTTTATAGTATCTTTTATATCGCCTTTGATAATCAACGGTTTAACTGTATAGAGATTTTCATCATTTCGGTGTTCTGTAAATTAACCATCATGATTTTATACGTCATATCTGCCTGTGAATTAACTTGTCACGTATGCATTTAAGTATTAGTCTAATATTTAATCGATAGTTCAAACTTCTTACAGGAAGTACCTAGTCAAGTTCAGTGTAGGTCACGCTAAATGATTTACCAGCTAATTCTAAAATGTTTAATTAAGTTGTAGTGTGTTTGTAGTTGAAGTTTTAGTCAATATTTTTTGTTGGGACATGAAGTTCGGTAGTTGCAGTTAAATCATTCGTTTCAGCGGTATTCAGATGTTCAAATTCATTTCTTTATTTGTTAGAATTATTCATTTTCAGTTAAAATCATTGTCAAGGCATTGATTATTAATGCCTTTTTGACTTATTCCCTTATATCATTGGGTTCATGCTGCACGTCATTTCCTTCCATATTATCATCATTGTCATCTTTTCTTTGGTCTATCTTTTGCCTACATCTGCATCTTTTCTTATTTTAATGTTGCCTATTTATTGTATTTTTTTATCTTTAATAAACAGATATAAATTATTGTTAAGGTGGATGCGCAAATGTAACCCGCGAAATTCAAATTTTCTTACCATTTTATCAAATTGCAGGCCAGTGTATGTTATTTGTTGATTAAAATGTGACTGTCAGCCACAACAAATAAGGCTTTAGAAAATTATAATCATTAAAGTCATGATTACAAACCTCTCAGTTAATTTAATCCCAATTAATGACTTTTTATGAAAGATTAATATTGACTATGACTATAGCCAACAAGTCTGTTACATCAAAAACAGTTGCAGATATCAATTCAAAATTATCGTTAGAAAAAGCCCAATAAATAGTTCCTTAATTTAGATTATTTGCTTCTGATCTTTGATAATGCCCGCTACTATTTTCCACTAAGAAGAACCAGTTTGAGCGAGTTATAAATCATTCAACCGAATACTTGTGATGTAAAATGTCACATGGTTATATATCATGTTGCTTGTGGTTTTGGGGACCTAAAATTGTTTAAATACTATGGAGGTAGGTACGACATTATGTCGTGTTGTGTCGTTGTTACCCTATTATAATTATGTTGGAGACGGAGACAAGGCAACGCCATTTTGAGTAGTAAAAGATGTTTTTTTTGCATGCAATGAGAAATGGAAGAGTTAACAGCTCTTTAAAAGTAACCGTTAATATTTTGTCGATGATTTATTATTCGATCAATAGGAACACGAAAAGTAGTACTATGAATACTAATAAAATTAATCATGTTTGATCAATGTAAAGTGTTTGATGCTTTTATAAAAAACCCAACTCAAAACATCTTGAGGAAACTGGCATGTCCTAGAACCAAAAATTCGAAGACATGTGACATCTACCAACATGCACGGGGCCCGCGTGGTGGAATATGGCTCGCAGAGACGTGGCCGCGTCACTCGCAGTGGGAATATTAAAGGCTGATTATGCTTATACTATATATGCTTCCATAGTATACATGATTTCAGCCAGAAAACGTCCACTGCTAGACATAGGCCTCCCCCAAAAGGGGGGGTTTGCCATAATCGCCACGCTTGGCAGGCGGATTGGCGATTGCAGTATGGTGGTAAAATGCATAGAGAACGCTGCTGCCCATTCTCTAGTAAATCCCTTAGTCGCCTTTTACGACACCCATGGGAATAAATGGGATTATACACACAGCTTACATGCCACTGAGAAATAATATGAACTTACAATATAAGTGTGTTAACAACACCTGTAGAGCCAGAAGCACCATCTTTCAATACCATTCAATTCAATAGTAAGCAAAATTTTACTATACTGTTAATATCTCGCAAAAAAATGCTAGTCAAAATATTTTCAAAAGGCATCTAGCAAAATAATTTATCTTCATCTGACGCAGTGGCTGTCAATCAAGAAAAGATTTTTGTAGAAGGCAAATAATATATTTCAGCATCGAAATTTAAGATAAATAACTCTGTTATAAGTTCTAGGAAAGTGGAAACACACGGATATAATTGCTGTGCGGGCACTATGTGTTAAGTCATTTTCTTTATCATTTAGGTACTAACTTATGCCAGCGGCTTTGCCCGCATGAAAGTCGGTGTACTATACATATAAACCTTCCTCTTGAATCACTCTGTCTATTTATGAAAACCACATTAAATTCCATTGCGAAGTTTAAAAGATCTCAGCGTACAAATACGAAATGCACTTTGTTTTATACTATGCAAAGATATAGACAGGGAAACACTAATGAAATGATGCAGGAATTGTGTCAAAGGCAGAAAAGGGATGAAATCTGAGAAAACGACTCATAGAGATGTATATGGAACAAGACATGGCGTGCTATAACCAATAAATAGAAATACAAGCCAAATTATGATGATGACAAAAAACGCACTTACTAAATATGCTCTTACATAATTCTTTAAATATCTTATCTTATCCAAAAATAAGTAGCACCATTATAATAAAATTAGCCTCAAAACATGTGATACATAAACTATTCCGCGAACGCCCACACGTGTTGTGCCGAACGAACTTGACCTTAAACTTTTGTTGGACGATTCAACAGTTAAACAATGGTAGTACAAAATGAACGCACTATTAGATAATCTAGCTGTTGGAATGGGCTTCTACTGGTTTACGATTATAAATAATTTTTTATTCTATATTGCGCTATTTTATATGTAGGTATAAAAGTTACTGGTATAAATGTTTATGAAATCTGTGAGTATATGATAAACTTCATCAGTATGTTCAATAATTTCGTACCAAAGCAAGGAACATGGGTAAAAGTACGGGATATAAATACTGGAGAAAATTATAATATATCCTCCCGATTGAATTTCGGTAACGGCGGTTTATCTCAACAAAGAGCCAAGTGTGCAGGAATATTATAGTGCACAAATGAGTCCGCAGACACGGATTCATACACTCCCTTTTCTATGTATATGGGAGGATATATCATAGCAACTGCCTCTTGAACGCCATTTCCGAAACCAAAAAATTAAACTTGCCCGTTCCAACCGCTCATCTGTATCTTTTCATCAACACTCGAAGACTTAATTGACGGTACTTGAGCTCAGCAATTCTTAACAAACAAGCCACAACTGAGAATACTGTAAATATCAACTTAAATCTGGTTTCTTTAAATCAAAATCTGATATATTAAACATGGTTTTGCACGAAATTAATGTCTGGCATAGGTGTTGTCTGTGATCTTTCATTTGCATTCAAACTTCAACTGTCTGTTAGATTAATTTAAGGGTCAGTTTTCTAAGCGCAATGTGACCATACGAGACCATAGGACAAAACTTCGTCATCATTTGGAACTCTGTCAGTCATTTTCCCAACCATGTTGAGTTCGGTTGCTAGTCTAACCGGATGCAGTTGAATACTAGTATTTAACATGGAGCGACTGCCTATCTGACCTCTACAACCTTATATTCCTATTTTCATGTTTTCAGCTTCAATGGTTTTTAGAGGCTTATCATTTCAGCCGAAAGACGGCCACTGCTGGACATAGGCCTCCCCTAAAAGGGGGGTTTTGCCATAATCGCCACGCTAGGCAGGCGGATTGGCGATCGCAATAGGGTGGTAAAATGCATAGAGAACGCTGCTGCTCATTCTCTAGTAAGTCCCTTAGTCGCCTCCTACGACACCCACGGGAAGAAATGAGATGATGCTATTCTTCTTACGTCCGGCACCACACGGAAGCTATGTGTTGTCAAATAGGCATTCAGTCACAGTCGACAGACCTCTTATTGTGTGTGTGTGTGTGTGTGTGTGGATATCAGGATATGAACGGAAGGGATATTAAATGAAACTCAATTAAGAAAACGAGATTTAGTAGATGCGTTAAAAATCCAGTTGGTGAAGCCATTCAAGTATTACGTAAGCACATTTTTTTGCAATTTGTAACCCCCCCCCCCCCTCGCCCTCGTCAGCAAAAGTGAGCAAAGCTCTTACTCCAATGCTCACGTAAACATTGGTACATGTATTTTTCAACGTGTTCTGGGGGCCGATTCTACTAACAAATTTGTTAAAAAAACGCAATAGAACCGCAACCGAATCACCACTTTTAAGCGTTTTCGCATTCTACTAAAATGAACAACGGTCCAGCTGCGACACAGCTGCGGTTACGTTTTAGTTACGCCAACGATCGATTGAAACAATGTCAAAACCTATTCTACTAACAAAATCGAACATGAGCGTGACGTTTACTATAGGACAAAGTTAATGATAAAATTATGATCATTATGTCTTTTAATTATAGAAAATACTTTTAGTGCCACATATTCGTGTTTAGTAACATTTTTAGATTCAACTTTTTTCTTTTTGGTATTAATAAAACATATTATTTTGGCATGTTGGTAACGCGGGTTACCCGCTGTGTTCCCGCTACAGTTCAGTTGCAATTCGTTTTAAGTTTAGTTTCCATTTTGCTTATAAAATAGTAGAATGACTTTTTATGTAACTATCGAACGGCGATCGAAATCGAACTGTTGTGGAAACACAGTTTAACGTGTAACGTTGCAAATTAGTAGAATCGGCCCCCTGGTTTATTTATTGATTCATGAGCAGCAGTTATAAGTCTAGAAATAAAGAATAGGATTGGAATAGATGACTTTAACGCATATTATAATATTTATTTACGCAAATTGTATTGAGATGGTATTCAGTTAGGTATTATAATCTTTAACGAACAAAACAAACTTCTTTTAAAATTTTGGTATATTAATTCAAATTAACAGTCTTCAGTCCGTGACACACGAATCCATGACTCTTAAGTCTTCGATGATATTAGATGTTTGCTGGTCACTTTCGTGTGATTTTGGAATATCGTCGTCGTTTTCTGCGAGCCATTCATAGACAAGTAGGGTTCCCATACTATGTGTTGTAACCAAAATCGACTAAATTTTGTAGAAAATAAAAAAAATAAAAAAATCAATACTGCTGACGTAATCACCATCCAGACCCCCCCATCCCCCATGTCATCAAAAATAAGCAAAGCTAAGAGCCCCGCCCCCCTGTAGTGCTTACGTAATACTTAAATGGCCCCTTAATTATAAATCTAGTATTACGTAATAGTCATTCTGAATCTTAATTATCCGTATTTAATGTTGTTCCGTGTGGTGCCGGACGTAAAGAATAGCACCATCCCATTTCTTCCCGTGGGTGTCATAGAAGGCGACTAAGGGACTTACTAGAGAATGGGCAGCAGCGTTATCTATGCATTTTACCACCATACTGCGATTGCCAACCCGCCTGCCAAGCGTGGCGATTATGGCAAACTTATACGGAAAGCGATATTTTACGGAAAGCACATTTCCTTCGCTGGCTTTTTGCGGCTGCTTGATGATGCGTCCCCGCGTCAGGTGACGGGTGCTATTTGATATTGTAGTTTCTTGATATGATATTGTAGGTCTTTTAAAAAAGGTTCTGAACTGAGTAGCACACAAAAACCCACACATCTTTTACATTATTTATTTACGTATTCATAGACATTTTTATTACTAATATTCAAGTATGTATCTATTTTATTTGCCTGCGTCCGTGTGTCACTGCGGTCTGCCAACTGAAAACCAGCGCTGGGTGTCTAACGCCCAGCAAATGCTGAGATGGTAACCCTTTCGGTATGGGCACGCTCAGCACAATTTTACTGCAATTTTATTGTTATGTTAATTGTTCTCTTTCTTTTTTTATATGTTTGTTGCTGCTGTGTTGTGTCTGTGTCGAATAAATGTTTTCTATTCTATTATTAAAAAATATGACAAAACAAGAATTTATTCTCACCTGTAAATCATGGTTGTATTATGTCCTAAAGCTTATATGATCGCTTACTAGGTATCGTTAGAAAGTGTTGTTTTGTTATGGTAGGTTTTGTTAAATTTATGACTTTATGTCCTCTAGAGGGCGCCATGTTCAATTTAATGAGAGGCCACATAGCTTAAAACCAGCAGACAATCCAGACGCTTCCAACGATACCTCATATCATTCAAGAAGTTTAGAAGTTATAAGCAGAGATCGGATATTCGGATGCATATTTACCTAAAGATAATTTTTGGCTACGAATGTATGGAAGCGGCTTTATAAATTATTTGTAATATTTATTAAAAACCCCGGGATTCTTGATTGCATAACTATTCAGATGTGTATTAATTTAAAATTAAATTTTAATCCGGTACAAATATGTATATGTACTGGAGGAGGGGTGGTTTGTATTAGTTAAAACAAAAAATTAACAAATTACGTACTTACCTAAATTAAGACTTTTTCGATACAAAAGCGCATTCTATGTTAGCCAACATCTCAACTTTAGGTGAATATGCATCCGAATATCCGATCTCTGGTTATAAGGTAACAGATGAACATACATACATACCAGTCAAAATCATAACCCTCCTTTTTTCCTCGCCGTTGTCGGTTAAAAAACCTTTCAATCTTAGACGTACCTAGTATAAGGTAACAGATGAACATACATAAATACCAGTCAAAATCATAACCCTCCTTTTTTCCTCGCCGTTGTCGGTTAAAAAATCTTTCAATCTTAGACGTACCTAGCTACTTACAAAAACAATGGACGCTCGGTACTGTAAAACACGGATATGCCGTCTTGTCATATCCACCAGTCGCAACCGAAAGCGTTTGAATGACGTCATCTGAGCAACGTGACCTTGACGCCGCTCAATGCCAGCAGAAATTAGGCGCGAGCGCAGGTGGCGCATCCATGCTATTCTTGTGTTGTGTTGCCATGTCGGTTTTTAATGTTTGATGATTTTATTTTTGGGACTGCCGTGTATTTTATGTTATTATTGTAATTGTAGTGCTATTTTCACTTACGTATCTAATCTATCTTTGCACCATTATCAAAGAAAATCTTTTTTGAGAAAAATTGCAGAAATAAAATCACACTTAGGTACCCAATAAAAGGTTTGTCTGTTCATCATCTGCCTAGCCTCGCCGTAACTACCTATGTTGGGGTCGGCGTCTTATTTAACTGGGTACAGCTGAAGACAAGTATTTTACCTATTATTCTACCTCCACTACCCAGTTTTCTGGTAACACTACCTATATAAGTACCCCTTGGTAAGGACTAGTTGTCAGAATTTCCGCCTTCTGACGACCCGTAACGACTGTCAAATATCCACGAATGACAGCCGGGACCAACGGCTTAACTTGCTTTCACATGCACGGTGGGACACGGGCACGGGTCTTGGTATGTTAAGATGGCCACCCATTCTCGGACCAACCGCGGCAAGCGTAGCTTAACCTGCACCCTAATTGCGTAACACGCGATTGATCATAATCGGTTTCATTTTGACAGTTCAACAATATTCATTGAGTTATCTACGTTGTTGAGCAGACACATTTTTCGAACATATGAAACAATGGTTAGCCATCTGTTTCAAAACGAAACAGATTATGATTAATTGTGAGTTACGCAATTAGGGTGCTGATCGGTTGACACGTGCTGATGTTATTACTTAGCCACAAGCCCCGTAAAAGGTTTGTCTGTTCCAAGTTAAAGTTAATAGGATTGAAATTAAACAGTTTTTTTTTTAGAGATAGTTCAGGATAATTTTCGTCTTTTGCTTTTAATCAAGTAGGTATCTACCGATTCTATAATAAAAATCCGATACTTAATTGTTCTCCCGGGAACCAGGGTGTCGTGTTAGGTTCATCTGGCAACCCACATAATACGTCAATGTGTTAATTTTCGCGCTGCTTCAGAATCGTTGCGCAATTGTCCGGTAAAACTTTTTGCACATTGTTTGCTAAAACTTTTTGTTCACTTTCTTCTTGATATTGTTCCGGTTGCTAACCTCATCTACGTATATCTACGTTAATGACTAAATGTTTTAACTCATCATAACATAGGTTTTATGCATTCCAATAGATTTTATAAAACTGTCCCTTCGTGAAGAATGTTTTTCATTTCCTCATTTGCTATTATCTTGAAACTTTTTTTTTTCTTAACCTGCTGGGCAAAGATATTCTCAATTCTTAATTGCGTACCTTATTGTATATAGTTAGTAGGGAAGTAATTAGATACATTAGTCACAATCACAATTATGGACACTTATTTATCCCCCATAGTTATACGGGCTGAGTTTTTAGTCACCGTCCAAATTTTTCAGGGTCATAGTACCCGTGAAATTGAACAACTTTCTCCAAGGAACATGGGTCGAAATATGAAAAAAAAAATCGACCTCCCATGCAAAATCAATAGTTAGCTGGTCGATTTTGCATGGGAGGTCCGATTTTTTTTTTCATATTTCGACCCATGTTCCTTGGAGAAAGTTGTTCAATTTAACGGGTACTATCACCCTGAAAAATTTGGACGCTGACTAAAAAATCAGCCCGTATATATAAAATATTTCCGGCCCCCGAGATATAGGCAATGCCTAGGTTTGGGAGTCACCGTCCAATCTTCTAGTACAATTTGATTACTTACTTATTAATAAATAGATTTAGATTTTTTTTATCCAATTTTCTTGTTGTGGTCAAGCAAAAAAATAAATAAAAAATCGTATGATCTCGATCAATCAATTGGCAGATAGCATCAACAATTTATGATTCTCATAAAAATCTAGCTACAAATTATTTGTCTAACTTTAAACCAGGTAGTTGAGACCATCTTTAGGCATGCAATTTATCTCAAAAAAAAGATTAGTCTACCACCAGTCACTAAATACCAGAATTAAGTACAAATTAAGTACATCCGTAACCTTAGAGTCGCTGATGCATTGATGACCTTCCGAAATTACACGCACTACCGCATTTAAAAAAAATACACTCTCGGACAAAATTAAATACCACCGCGAAAATACTAATCCGTTTCTAATCGAAGCATTAATAATCGACAATTTGACAGTTCAATTACTTTTTAATTAATTAAATTACTTTAATATTCCTAATTTTAATGGGTTTTTAACCGGTAATTTTGAAGTCGTTGGTAAATTATGTGGTCTGGTAGCAATGGCTACTTCACTTTTTTTTGCAAGTATTTGGAGTATGTTAGATTTAATATACCTAATTTAAAAAAACATAAAATTGTTTTAGGATTTATTACTGACAATTTAATGGCTTAATTTATTTCTATGAATAATTTTAATCGTATCTACAATTTCTTTTAAGATTTTTTCGATGCTACCTTTGATAGTCACTCAAAAAAAAATGTTTTTTTCTACAGCCTTCTAAATTTATATTCTGCTAAGCAACAAAATTTTGAACAGTTTTCCATGGTAATAACAAGGTATAAAATAATAAATCAAAATAGTTCCCAGTAACCCTAAAATGATTAATTTGGGACCCTTAAAATAGCAAGTGCAGGCGAAATTAGGAGAGGTCTTTAAATCGCCAGTCATCATTCAAGGGTTGAAGTTGACCGAGGGACCTTTATAAGTTACCACTAATTAGTTATTTTAACCAATTTTGGTCGAAAACGAGAGAATACCTATCGTCAATTTGAAAATTTATTTCGACCTAGCGTTTTTTACTGATAATTCCAGGCATTACTTTACATTATGTTGTTTATCATAGATAATTTTTATAATTAAAATAGTTTTCTTTTTACTATTTCTTAGATAAATTGTAAATTGATAATACTGGTTTTCTATTTATGTTAAATTTTTCTAAAATATTTCGCTCAACGTTCTGATATTTTAAGCCTATGGAGTATATAGTGATTATTCTTGAATTTAACTAACAAATAATATAATAGTTACAATAAATCTATCCCATCTAGGAGATAAGCTGGACCCACACTAATCTAGGGGTCCGCGTATCTATGCTAATTACAGGAGGGTCTATAATTTATCCGTTTTGTCTGACCTCTGCTAGTTTGAGGGTAGATTTATGGTGACTATGGGTTTTCTTAACCTGGGACCTTAAGATACTAGTAATGTAAATGATAATTTTTTATGTTAGGGGTCAAATATATTAACAAAAATACTTTAAAAGTGGTTTTGTTAAATAAAAAGCTTCTAAAATGGCCCTTATTCCAGCGAGAATAGCTGTTTAAAAAAAAAATATTTTCCAGGCAATACCACTTTAAAAAAAAATCTACTTAAAAAAAAAATATGTACATACATATATATTTTTAGCTCAGTGACGGACAAATTGCTAGCTTTAGAACCATGAAGTTTTGCACAAGAGTTCCTTATCATAACAAAAATGAGCATTTAGGCGGGATTTTAGAAAATTCTTCTGCTGAAGAGGTTAAACAGGGGATGATGATGATGATGATGGGACTCCCTTTTCCGCACGTAGACTCCCATTCGGTCCGTTGTGCGTGGGGATTCTGGCTAACAAAGCCAGCCTAGCTCTGCCCAAAAGCACAGAAGCTTCCTGGGAGCTTCACAGGCTTCGCGGAGCGACCTCACTGTTCCGAGGATTTCTTCGCGTTGAGAAGCCACGGCCTCGCATTCCAGGATGACGTGGGCGGCTGATTCCTCGGCGTCAAGGCAGCCTCTGCAAAGCGGGCTGTCTGTGGCACCTATATTATGAAGATGTTTGTTAAGGGGGTTATGGCCCGTAATTGTTCCTATGATTATTCTAAGGTTATTTCTGCTCAGGCTGAGAAGCTTTTTGGTTAAACAGAGGTTAAACAGGGGATGAAAGTTTGTATGAAAGATCGACATAGGATCTCATGACGATCAAAATGCAAAACCGGCAGTATTCTTTTTAGGTTTGTCTTACACGTCAATCATATTTTAAGAATAGATGAGGTTGGCGTTTTCTATCTGACTACTCTGAGAAGAAAGGCCGAAACAAACTGGGTGGGAAGAGGTCACAGTCTCTTTTAAAGTCCAGACATCATCTTGATCAGATCATGTGAAGACCATGTGGATTGGTGTCTGAAATGTTTTTTTGAGGAAATAACCACACAGATTGAGTGGACCTGTCCAAAATCTGTTTACTACTGTCTCAACACTGTTCTAAGTCTTGTCATAATCTAAGTACAACCTGATTATAAATTAAGTCACTTTCTCACCCATTTACAACACTAGCGACTTATGAAATGACATGTGACGATCACAACTGGGTGCTAAATAACCATGCCCACATTGCCCAGTCTCCCATGTAATTGTTCAACATAGCCCGGGTGGTCCCGGTGACCACCTGACCTATATTTAAAAAAAAAATTGCGTACACCTGTTAGAAGCCTTAGTAAAAGATTCTCTGTTGTTGTATTTTTGTTATGAACAGTTTGTACGGCATATTGCGGAAGGCAGATTTTGTAGTAAATGCAGACACTTTCGGTAGATCTCTTTTCACCTTTATGTCTAAAGAAATAAGGCTGAAAATTGTTCGACCGATAGTGGCCGCATCTGGGGCTCTACTCTCTAAGCACTAAATCCGTAGTTTCGGCCGAGGTTCCGGGAAATTCCTACTCCGTATCACCTTCGGACAGGACATTAGTTCGGGGCCTGAACTAGAAATGAATACCAAACCAATTTGACAGTTGTCCTTACTCCCGATGTGTTTTTGCCCGGCCGAAAAAGTTAATTAATCGGGAGTAGAGTTAATTCCGAAGTATCGAACTATTTTCGGACGGGCCCGTATTCTTCGTTGACGGTATAAGAGAGTAGGCCTCCAGGTCAGGGTTGAATTCGTTTTCAAGATGGTTGGCAAAAGTCTTCATGATGATAATTGAGGAAGATAAATATGCGTACACTTCTAGTGAGAACATAGAATATGATATTACTAGCTTATTCCAGCGGCTTCGCTCGCGTCGATGTTAGAAGTTATTTCACGGGAACGGAATAAAAAAAAAAAGATAAATATTAATCCAGTTTATAAAGTATCTGAGTGCAAACTTCAGCCGTTATTGCGTGATTGGGTACCAATTGGTACTTAATATTGGTAGGATTTTTTATACCATCCATGGAGTGGCAAACATGCTTGTGGCCTATCAGACCTGCACCCTAGTTGCGTAACACGCGATTAATCTTAATCGGTTTAATTTTGACAGTTTAACAATATTCATTGCGTTGTTTATGTTGTTGAGCAGTCACATTTTTCCAACATATGAAGCAATGGTTTAGCCATCTGGTTCAAAACGAAACCGATTATGATTAATTGTCAGTTACGCAATTAGGGTGCTGAATATGGACATCAGTAATGAATGTGCAAATCAGACTATCTAGTTGTTCCCAAAACGAAGTTCCAGGAATAATACGAGCAAGCGAAATATTGCAACTAATTTCTACCCATTCCCCTATCATTAGCCAGTCTATGAGCGTAAGCATTGATTATAGGTTGATGACGTCAGCAATTCTAGCCCAGTCACGCTATAAAATGTCTATAAGGCAATCTATAAGACCCTAGACATTAGAAATAGGCAAAAAAGATATGAACTTTATTTAGAAACGTATAGAGTACTATTTTGATTGTAGATAAGTCCCTAGACAAAAGAAATAGCCACAAGATAATTATGAACTTTAATTTAAAAGGAATAGAGTTCAATTTTGATTGCAGATAAGTTATGGTTTTAGTGCACGCGCGGCCAAAATTATTGGCAGTAAATTAATTTGTGAAACAAATATTTTGATTTCATGACACCGGATAAAACAATTATGTGGAAAGAATTTTTAAATTAATTACTGTATTGTACATACTCCTTACATAATTATTGTCCTACCAAAATTATTCTGTTTAATTGCCCAGTTTTTCATTTCGATTAAGACATCTTAAGTACTCTCAATTACGTCATTAAATTACCTCATCGTATGATGAGTTAATGTGTACCTCATCAAGTTTAAACTAATTATTTATGGCGTACACTTTTTCTGCACGCAAGTGCACGATCGCGCAGTAAAACCTATTGTTTTGAACTAAAGAGACATTTCCTCAATTTATCGCCGTTGCTGGCAATTAATATTCAACTTTAGTTGTACGTTGATAAGGTGGGTATTTGCCTAAATACAACAGCCCACATGCTTGAAGACATGTGTTTGGTCTTTGTTTATAGCATCGGGGACTGGTTTTCTATTTATCAATGGATTTTGCAATGTTTTAGTACTTTAGTACCCAGTTGGTTTTTCGTTGGAGATTATGGATCGATGTTTATTGAAGTATTTTTATCCATCTATTTATCTATATAAATAAAAATAAATGCTGTTTGATAGTAAGCGCATCACTTGGGACGGCTAAACAAACGGATTTGGCTATTTTCTATTTTAATATGTTCGTAATAAATAGTACGAATTAGGTTTTTAGGGGGAAAAGTGAAAGGTAAGTTTTTTTTTTTTTTAATGAATTATTGTAATTTGGACAGGGCAACGTCAGTCGGATCAGCTAGCTAATAATATTTATACTAATGAACAGCCTAATAAGTTAAATTATTTATAATTATAATGAAAAAATATATTAGTTCTCGCCGCTGAACTAAACTAACAACATTAACGACTATGAAAATAAAACTAATGTATAAAAAAAAACAAATTGCCTGTAAATTAAAAATAACATTCGAAATTAGAACTCGATTTAAATTTGGAACGTCTAAAAATACTGGCCGCCGATAAATCGTGTCACCTTGGTGCTCCCACACGTAAAAACGTGGTAAAATGTTTTTCCTAGAAAATTGTAAGAACTGTAACTATGCATGTTAATTTATGTTGTTGGTTTTTCAATTCTCAAAACTAAGGATTCACTTGCACTAAAAATCACTGTAAAGGGTGGCAGAGACATGACGCGCAAACAGAAACCACGAATTCAACACTTGATTATTAGATAGCATAGAAACTTATAAATCTTATAATCGACTAGCTTTTGACAGCGGTTTCGCCCGCGTGAGCTTCGGAAATTATCCCGCAGGAACGTAGGTACTACTGGGATGAACAGTATACCATGTGTTAATCCAGGTTATAAACTATCTGTGAGCCAAATTTCATCCAAATCCGTTCAGCCGTTTTTACGTGATTGAGTAAAAAACATCCAAACGTCTAAACATACAAACTTTTACATTTATAATATTAAGTCGTTTTTCTTTTTAATGTGGTGTTTCATAGAAAAGTGCAATACGCAGTCAAAATGTAAACGTTTAGGGCTTTTTATTATTCTTCGTTGTTCCCTCAATGCTGTTTATAAACACTCAGAAAAATACTACAATTTAGTCGCATTTCAATAAAACGATGTACGACAACGAAGCTAAAATGCCATTAATGCCGAACCTACCCGAACCTTCACGTACATAATCTTTGCACTTAACAAACGCTGTGTTTATCCATCAAAATCCGATACAGGATGTGCAATTCGGTGGCATAAGAGGGATGCTCGCGACCTGTCCCACGACCCGGCAGGTGATGCCATTCCACCCCCATAAACAACCAAAAACCACCCTTAACTTTATACGCCCAAAATTCAAAATCACTTCTTTCATACTGTCATCTCGACTACCAAAATTGTTGATGGAATTTCGGCTTTAAGTTTTGGCACGGATGGTAGATTTTAGTTTGGTGTAGTGGTTTCCTTTTATATCCCATGGGAACGAAATTTTACGCATCTGAGGGAATTCTTCAAAAGCTTTTTTTTTCTAACATAATGTTTCCGTCAATGGTCTTATGCAACGTGATGCAATATGTGATGCATTAGTTTCGTGAATATCTTTTGAATGCATTAATTTATAAGGTTATTCAATAGTGTGGGAATTTGCGTTGATTTTGGAGATTTTTGTGGTGATTATTTCGCTTTTGAGTTGAGAATATAGAGGGTTCGATGCAATTTTAAGAGTAGATAACAGCTTTCATGTTGATACCTCTCACAAAAGGCTAGACTGTGAAACTTGATTAGATAAACCGGGTCTTACAATGAAAATAGATCATTTTAGTACTCGCGAAAAACTCATAGATACAGAAAAGTAACTAAAACAATAAAAGATAAGATAGAAAATAGCTAATGAAAATGACATTACAGCCATCACACGCGTTCTCACAAACAAAAATAAAAACTTAAAAAATAATAAAGCAATCTTTCACTCTCACAAAAGACAGTCTCAAAACCATTAACATCGGACACATCACTCAAAAATTAGCTTTAAATAATCCAAACATACATTATGAAGATATGTATAGAATAATCCGCTAGTCGCGACCCCTTAACGGTCATCCCGAGCAGGACAATGACCGGTCCCCTAATTTATGGTGTTTCCATGGGGTGTATATACAGTACTGGATATATCAATGGAATCGAACAATGGCACAGTAACCTAGTTTTTATGGAAAGATAGACTGAAGAGAAAGCTGTAGGGTGATTTTAAAAGACTGGTACATGTCTGGTGTATTCTTTGACGAAGCATCTGTGAATTCAAGGGGAGAAATTGATCTTGAAGAATTGAATGGCCAGTCTCCTTAGCAAAACTTGATTTAACAAAATGCTGTCATTGTTGAATACATTGCTAAAGTTGCTTCAATAACTATGCTAAAATGTGCAGTCGGTGACAAAATTGTTGTGATTTTAAATATCACTATACATATATCTACTCTTATGGCCTAGAGCAGCATTTCTCAAACTATGGGTCGTGACCCACTGGTGGGTCTTGAGCGAATATTGGGTGGGCCTTGAAAAATTGGGAGATACGTCCAAATGAAGAACTCATTGATTTATCAGAAGATACGTCACTGAATAAAATATTGAAATAAAAAAGATTTATGAACGCGTCTTAACATTAACTTTTGACTGATGCCATAGCATGTATCCGAAGAACTCATCTGTCATACATAATAAGTTCTGAACTTTTAATAATGTCAAATAATAATCTGCTCTTTATTTTCGCCACTTGCCGCATTCACGGAAAGGTTATTTTCGGTTATGAATTCTGAATGGCGAGAAAAAAGAAACAGAAGTAGTAGGTATATCACTAGTAAAAACTAAGCTTTTAATTTACATTAAAAAATAATTTATTTTAGACAAATAATTGTTCAAAATTGCAAGAAGTTAAAAAAATTAGTTTTAATAAAATGAATAAGTAACAAATATGTAGTCTTTGTAAATTTTTTGCGTTTTCCATAATATACTATATTTTTTATAGCTTATTCCGAAAAATACTATATTTCATCGCAGAAATGTCGTCATCGTCCTTGAGATCAGGGGTAAGTATGGCCAAGATATTTAAACTTGTATTCCCTCTTTAACGGCAGCTGATATAATTTTAATCACTTTCCCTTACATGACAAACATTTCCAATTCTTCACGGTAATTTAGTGCAAAATTTAACATCATACATCGTTTTAATTTAAAAACATCAGTCAATATCATAATTCTTACATATTACAGCTTAATTAGCCGTTGTCATCAACTGTATCAACTTATGATTGACATTTGCAACTGTTATGAGTAATAAGTATAATAACTCTTATTTTTAACCGTATAAAGTATTTATTTAAGTGTCTTCCGTCACTCACCTGTCATTTTCAAATATCAACTAAAGGAAAGTCACTCTTGTTTAAGAGATGTTAAGGGTTGTTTTGACATGTTATGGTGGTTGAAGAGAAATTGTGGTCACCTGCTGCGTTACATCATGTTTTACACCATTCATACCTTGTTATAGATCCAAGAATACTTTTAGACCTGTCTAGTTCTTGTTTGTTTAAGGATCTTCATATTTTTTGCTAAAATCTGTCGCAGCCATCTGGTTAAAAATTAGCCAGCTAATCGGATGCCTAGGCCGTTCATTAAACGCCGGCATCCAATTGGATGCCTAGGCCGATAGTTATTTGAACTAGAATCATTATACGTAAGAACTTGGCGTTTTAATAGCCTGCCCTTTGAAGACGACTGACCAAGACTCAGCCGAGTGATTTAAGGCCCATAGTATCCTCATCTCCCGTCTGAATGCTAAAGCACGACTGCCGCCCGCGCCCGCGCAGGGCACTTCTGAGCCTTTATCTCAAAATGGGGATATTCCTTGACAAAATGTTGATTAATTTACAATTGTGCTCTAGCGATTCTGTGGTACCTCTAACTATCTATTTTACAGTGTGTTTTTTTTCCAAATAACGAAGCCGTTTAGTAGGAGTATGGAATAGAAGCCAAAATATTGCGTGTTGGAAAATATTTTTTTACAGCAAAAGTATTAACCATACAAAAAAAGTACCCTCGGCAAAATGATCTATATGAATCTATAGCAAAATCATATATTTTTCAAATCTTCAAGACAAGCCGTTAATGAGCAGTACGGTTCATAAAGTGACCGTGTTACGCTACCAAACGGGACTTAGGCCCTTAAATTTATTTAGATTTTCTCTACTACGGCTCTAGTAGTCAGCAAAACAAACATGGCGTCAATAGCGCAAACCGTGAATGTTATTTTTCGTTCTTGTATCCCATTTTAAGTGAAATTATTTATTTATTAAGAAACATTTCACTAACACTAGTTATGTAGAGGTAGGATCGACCCGTGCGGCTAATATTACTTAGACACAAGCCTCTCAATTATCAACTTCACCGTAAAAAACAAAATTCCCTTCACCATATTCATAATTCTATGGCCACCATGCAAACCCACATTTACCCGCCAAAACTGGTATTACGCAAGAGCGGGATGACAATAGTTCTGCTCCCAAGTGTGAACGAGACAAAGCATAGGCCACTTCCTGCGCAGGAGCCACGTAGATTTTTTTTTTGTGAAATGCAATTCTATGTATTGAAGATGATAATATTATTGTATATTTATGGGTTTGTCAGGTCGTTTTGTGCGGACGTGCGGAACCGATTTTTGATGATTTTCTCGTTGAGTTTAAAGATATTGGATGCTGTAGTGTTCTCGGTATTATTTACTATGGGATGTAGTTTCTAGGGCATTGAATTAACTGAAGCAGTTGTTTTCTTTGTTGATTAGACAGGATGATTAAAATTTCAAGCAGAGAATAAGTATCTATATATAGTTATACCTGCAGGCTTAGCACGAGCACCGATTTGTCGACGGAAGAATAGACATGACTATAAACTAAATGATGTACAATAGGAGAAGATAGGTAGCTATGTTTTTCTATTAATTATCACAGTAAAGTTATGCGTTCTAAACGAATCATGATTTTGTAGATTATACTTTGTGGCTGTCGAGTAGAAAGTTTTTTGTCAGTGTGATTTTGACAGTTTGGGACGAAATATTCTTCGGAAATAGTCTACATTTATAAGGACCTACACAAAGTTCGTTAGAACCGAAAGATAAAATGACATATTGTAGAAGGATATGTACGGTGCGAGGTCAAAAATGGAGAAACGAAATGTCACTTTGTATTGAAAAAGCACTGTCTATTCTTCGTAGAAATCATGCTAAACCTTCAGTGCTGCGGTAGTTTTTTTTTACAATTTAAATCGCAGCATTAGGCTGAGATAGGAGCCTTTTTAGCACTGTACAGGTCTTCCTCTTATAAAAAATCAAATAAAATGTGTTTATTCACAGAAAACCTTTTTTTGAAGGTTACATCAAAGTGCATAGCAGTTTGTTGGCAGACGTAGCTCCACTGTTGTACATTTCTAATGATTTTTTTAATTTTTTTATAATGACAATTTTTTCACCTAGAAACTACACTTGCATTTTGTTGAATTCCTTAAATTTAAAACAAACATTAATTTAGAGTGAGTTTTTCACAATATATATTAAATAGGTACTTATGTAAGTATTTTATTTTTAAAGAAGGTTTTTGTGATACAATCGTTTATTATATCGACTGGAAAGTAATGGTAATGTTCATCTTTATTGTTTGTATTTCCTGTGTCTTTCTTTCTATGTTGTTAGAGATTAATTTGATCTGTTTCTATTTCTGCTTTTGTCTTAATTTCATATCGCATAACAATAAGCCTTGTTTCCCCGAAATGTTGGGCAGAGGTGTATGTATACAGGTTGAAATTGAAAACATGCGACAAACCGTAATGGGAGATTGTACTCATAATTATGAACAAATTTTACTAAGGGACCAAAGATGCAATCGCAAAAAAAAAACAGCTGTTTCCTACATTTTGACGAGTTATGCGAACATAAATGTAGGGAACAGATGTTTTTTTTTCGCGATTGCATCATTGGTCCCTTAGAAAAAGTTGTTCATAATGATGAGTACAATCTCACATTTCGCCAGTTATGTTTAAGTCCCATGTAATAGGGGCGAGCCTAATGCCATCAACCGGGCACAAATCCAGACTCCGGGTTGCTACTGAGAAATTCCAGATAGAAAAACCCTTATAGTAACACTTTACCCGACCTGGGAATCGAACCTAGAACCTTAGGCTCAGCAGTAGCGGTTACGACCACTAGACCAATGAGGTACTTAGTCAAATTTCTAATTAATGTTCTTAATTTAACATTTGGCTAAAAAATCTTCTTCATTGGGCCTATATAGCGGGAACTAAAAAAAAAATCCGTCCGCATTCTGACATCATACGTCAATATCAGAGATCGGATATTCGGATGCATATTCACCTAAAGTTGAGATGTTCGCTAACATGGAATGCGCTTTTGTATCGAAAAAGTTGTAATTTAGGTAAGTAATTTGTTTATTTTTTTGTTTTAACTAATACAAACCACCCCTCCTCCAGTACATACACATATTTGTATCGGGTTAATCATTAATTTTAAATTAATACACATCTGAATAGTTATGCAATCCAAGAATCCCGGGGTTTTTAATAAATATTACAAATAACTTATAAAGCCGCTTCCATACTTTCATAGCTAAAAATTATCTAAAGGTACATATGCATCCGAATATCCGATCTCTGGTCATTACAAGTTCTTACAAAAAAAAAAGTGTAAGACCCAAGACTGTACCTACAGCAGCCTATAGAGAAATCTTATTATAGATTGTTCAGATAACCATGTACAGTGGTAAATCAATACCATTATCTTAAAACCACTATAAAAATGAGTGATACTAAACAACGGCGGTTTTCTGCCAAGAAATCATAAAAACAAACAAAATTTAACTTTAAAACCCAAGACATAAAGTTAAAATTGCTTTAGACGAAACATAATTTCTTTACAATATGCAATTTGTTGTACCGACAAAGAAATTTAGACCTTATTATCGTTAGGAACGCTTTAGAAGATTACCCAAAAAGTTCACTCAAAAATTGATTTCGATTCTAATTATTTTCCTGTATGGGCCCGAGCAGTTTTGAGTGAAATAAGATTCAGATTAGCTTGGCAGTGATACAGATCAGTTGTGTTGTTTCAAAAATGGGCATATTGCTTGCTCCCGCGCATCTCATGGCGGGCGGAAACCTTAATGGGTCCTGGAACGAACTAACGATGGGACCCATCGATCTTAGCTTGTAGGGATCGAAATTTTTAGACATGGCTTATATCCTGTCTTTAAGAGATGGTTTTTACCCGACTGTGGCGAATCCTCGGAGTATACGATTCGTGATGTGTGTGTTGAAGAGGTCAGATAGGCAAAATACTGTATATAAAATACTGGTATTCCGCTACATTCGGTTAGACCGTTAGACTAAAGGTTGACCATGGCTAAAAGGGTTTCGTCAGCTTCCAGTCTAACCTTTTGAAGCTGAATACCAGTATTTTACATGGAATTACTGCGTATCTGACCCCTAGAACAGTGTTGATGACATTAATATTCTGAATATCTCAAAATCAATAGATAAACTAAAAATTCAAAGTCGTGGTGGATGATAGCAGCCTGTCATAGATTCCTATCAATGAGAGGCTGACATCACCATCCATCACCATCAGGAGGCCTACCCTTAAGAACTTTATGCGCTGAATTTAGCTAGCAAATGCCCATACAGTTCTCTATATTAGATTATTGGCGAAAATCCCACCCACCTGATGACAGTTCTCTGTTACGTCATCCCCTAAAAAAACATTGAGTAAGTAGATAAATCTAAGAAAAAAGTGACAACATTTCACAATCAAATTCAAGGTCAAACACGGTCGTTATAATAAAATTCACGCGCTTTTATAGAAAAAAAAACCAAATTAATTACCTAATGAATTGAAAATTTACATAATTTTATGGGCATTTTTTTATTTATGACTTGGATTTTTTGTTGGGCCTACAATCATATGGTTTTGGTAAACATTGTCAGCATTTAAATATATTGTGGTTTTTTTAGTTAGTTAATTATGTTGTAGTGTCAACATAATAGAAATAAGAGAACAAAAAATTAAGTTATGTTTTTCATAGTAAGGTTTTGCTTGCCATTGACAGATATTGATTCGTATCATAATTTTATAGATAACCTGATATAAGATAGAGAAGGTTAATTTTAGGACAAGCTTGCATCATCCTCGATCACATCATTGCTCACCATCAGATGAGATGTGATCATAAGCGAGCTTACCAACATCTGCCTCTGAAGGGGTCCGCAAGGGCCGATGCCTGCCAGGGGTGCGGGTTGTTCGAAAGAGATACCGCGGCCCCTGGCACACAGGCAACTGAGGGAACACGGGTGGGTTGTAGTCAGTAAAAGTCTGACAATCCCTACTGCTCCACCCAGAGCGGGAGAAGATATTTGATGATTTCCCACCAAAAAAAAAAACAGCTTCTGCCAAGTATTTTCCCAAGTATGTTGGGGTTGGCTTCCATTCTAACTGGATGCAGCTGAACACCAATATTGGAGCGACTGCCTATCTGACCTCTACAACCCTGTTATTGAGACACATGATACGTACCCCTTGAAGAGACTGGCTGTCAAACTTTCGGGCTTCTGACGACCCGTAAGAACTGTCTAAGATCCACGCAGGCGGGACCAAACGCTTCACGTGCTCACATAGGCATGGAGGGGTCTTAGTTTGTAAAAATGGTTACCCATCCAAGGAACAACCACGGCAAGCGTAGCTTAAGCTAATCGCTCGAAACTTACGCCTGTTATTACTTGGCCATGAGCCCCTGGAGCTTATCAACAAAAAAAAACTTATCAAATTATGAGAATTTATTATATTATACCAAATCACGTCTACAATATCAAAGCTCTATACGTCATTACGCGTCCATATTTGCTCAGGGTGCGCAAGCGCCGACGAAAAGGTAGCATCATCGAGATTCCCGCGACACGCTTCATACCACATTCGATCAAGATCTGGAACTAATTCTGATACCCATGTTTGTATTAAGATGCTTGATGATAATGTAACTTACAATGATGAATTGGATAGTGATCTTGGAATGGAAGATGTCAATAAGACAATTACTTGTCATGGGTTATTTTGTTAAGATGTAATACATGATAAAGATGAAGTTATATTTACTGGTCCCTCCTGGTCGCCATAAACCATTAATGAAGACAGGAAAGGGATAACATACCTACATTATAAACCTGAAGGCTCAGTTGATGATGACGATAAATAAAGAGCTTCCTATGACTAAGATGCTTCCAAGGAACTAATTATCCCAGAAAAACGAGCATCAGCAGCCGTCCATATCGGTCAACACGATCTCGACTCGTGTCTCTGTAACGCTAATTTAGTAAAGCGACATTGAAAGAGGCGACATACATATATTATATCCTAGCTATTGTTCAGTTGGGAATACCAGCAACAATATAATAAAGACTGAAAAGGTGAAGATTATCGAAATGTTCACACATTTTGAAAAAAATTCTGATCCTGTAAACTCCAAAGAAACAAATGACGAGTTCAGCTTTGGGTGCAACAAAAACGTCATCCATTTCAACATGTTACTGACTAGTTTTTATAAGAATGAATGGGATTGAACTATCAAAATAGTTTTATTAATCGCCGCTGGCGGAAGATGATAGGAAAATATCAATTTCTTGCCTTCCAGCCGTACAATAGCTTGAAACGTGACATTTATTTTAGCTAGCGGAGCACGACACGAGTCTAAATTATACGTTTTAAAACCAAGTTTCTACGCTCAAATCTGCAGACCGTTCAATGCCAATATTAAACGGATTTTTTTTTATTCACGATTTCCAACTTTTTCATTCGCTTGGGTGACAAAAGACGGTAAAAAATGGAACCATGTAAAAAAAGTTCTGCGTTTCGTTTGCTCCTAACTTCTCCACTATAAAGATCATTTTCGTTTGTGTTGTTGGTAGTATCGTAGGGTCCTATCTGGGTCTTGGTCACTGGCTTCTTTAGGAGTTCGGAAAAACGGTTTTTTGAATTGGTTCAGCGTTTTTCGTTGAGCACGCGTCCGCCACCCGTCGCGATCGGATTTGAATATCATTTGGTTTCGCCTGTGTTTTGTAAATTTCGTGGTTTTAGGTTGTGCCATTTGGCTTTGCATTTACATGGTTATTTAGTTGAAAGGAACAGTGCTTTTGGTGATAAATATCCACATTTTTTTTTCTCTCAAACAGTTTTATTAACACACAGTAACTAAGTATCTAAACATTCCATATTCAACAAATCTATGTCTTTGCCACGTATTCCACTACTAAAAATAACTTCATCTATTGACGTGGTCACACTAACATACATATGCATTTGGGGTTAAAACACTTGATTATTCGAGACATCGCCAAGCGTTTAGTCGACTCTTCTCGTGACTAGACGGTTGGCCTATTATGTCCAAAGAATCAGCATCGCCATACAACGTGGCAATGCTGTCAGCTTTTTGGGCACTTATTTTCTTGTTGACAGCGAAGCTTATATATGTCGTAGACATCTGGTTAAATTAGCCAGTTAATTGGATGCCTAGGCCGTTCATTAAACGTCGGCATCCAATTGGATGCCGAGGCCGATAGTTAATTGAACTAGGATCATTCAACGTTTAACAACTTAGTGTATTGAAAGTTAGCCCTTTGAAGATGACTGCCCAAGACTTAGCCAAGTCATTCAAATTTAGTTCAGTTTTTTTCTCGGCGGCGCTAGTAGTCACCAAAACAAATATGGCGTCAATAGCGCAAACCGTGAATGTTAGTTTTCATTATTGTGTGCACTTTTAAGTGAAATTAAAGTGTGATATTGTCAAAATAGTATGAAAACATGGAGTTGCCTATTAATAGTACGTCTTCTGCAAGTTTTCGTGAAATCAAGTATAAGTCTAAGCTGACTGAACTTACAGACTGACTTAAGAGTAACATTCGTGACATTTACTTTTTTGTAAACCAACATTTCACTATTACTAGTTACTTAGTAGTATGGTAGGTATTAGTAAAAAGTAGTCGTAAATAATTTGTGAACTCATAGTCACCCAAACTACACCACAAATTCATTAATATCCAATTTAACTAAATGACTACACGACATTCAGCCATCTAGTTAAACGTTGCGCTCAGTGACTTGGCTAGTTGTCCTTCAGCTATTTAATTGGATACCGGCGTTTGATGAACCGCCTAGGCATCCAATTAGCTGGCTAATTTAACCAGATGGCTGCGATATAAATATTATGTGAATATTATCTTGTTTGAAATAAAATAAAAAATATATGCATTGGATTTATGCATAATTATTATAACCATCTTCTAATGTGCTAACATTTACTGACCCCTACCAAATCAAGATTTCATACACGTGCTGCAGATCATTTTAATTCATTAAAAATAAGTCTCCAAACTACTAAATATGGGTATAAATAATGAATTCAACTCACATTCGTTTTACTATGTCTGAATGAACGACAAGGTACTCTGCATTAGCTTTATTAGTTGTTTTAAAACTGACTTATATTAGGGCTTTTATTGCATGTTTGTTTGGACATTACTACAAGGAATGGCTTTTCATGTCTTCATCATTATTAAATTGACTTGCTTCTGGTCATTAGGATTGGTTTTCATTGGTTTATTGTTTTCAAAATCTGAATTAGGATCAGAATCAACGAGTTCTATACTCCCTTTAACAATTTCAACCTTAATATCATCCTAACCGACTAACATTTCTTCAAATTTTTCATCTGTATTTTAATCAATATTTATTTCTGTTCCTTCTTCTTCCCTTGAATGCCATTCGTCTCAATGTTTATCATCTTTATGCCACCTATCGTTTACTCACTCAAAATCACCTCTTCCCTTATCAATAAATACAAATACATCAAGCAGAGCCACATTAAACATAAAGTTCTTAAACATATTCAAATGTGATACAATAAAATGCGTTAGAGCCGCTATTATTCCAGATTACTTAACATTTCAACAGCATTTGATCAGATAACTTGTAGACATTGATAGAATACAATGCTTTAGAAGGATATGTTAGGCCTTGAGACTAAAAACTGGCAGTTAATGGTCCTATATACCGAATTTCGGCCTAATATCAACGCGGGAGATATTCTAGCGCACACAAGTGTTCCATGTGGTGCCGGATGTAAAAGTATAGCACCATCTCATTTCTTCCAATGGGTGTCGTAGAAGGCAACAAAGGGACTTACTAGAGAATGGGCAGCAGCGTTCTCTATGCATTTGACCACCATACTGCGATCGCCAACCCGCCTGCCGAGCGTGGCGATTATGGTAAATCCCCCCTTTTGGGGGAGGCTTTTCGGCTGAAATGATGATGATGAAACAAGTGTGAGCGCAGATACAGGTGCACTGACTCTGCCTTCTCTCTCATAGTCCGATGGGACGATAAATAAATCATAAAAGAATTTATTTCTGTAAGTTTCTACAAACACTTTTAAGCGTCAAACATATTTTAAAAACTAGATGAGGTTCCGGTTCCCTATCTGACTACTCAAAGAAAAAAAAGCCGAAATGAAATTATGTCACAGTCTCTATAAAGTCCAAACATGAGCTTGGTCAGATCATGTGAAAACCATGTAGATTGGTGTCTGCAATGGTCTTTTGAGGAAATAAATATTGTATGGCCAGAATTTGACATAAGTTTGGTAACAGTTTATGCTTCGATGTTCGTACCACCTTGTAATTGTAGTTCATATGATGTACAGACGCCAGCACGTCAACCTACCCGAAACTGGCAAATTTTCTCAATCAACTTTGAACCTTATCTTTAGTGATAAAGTTGAAAATCTATTAAAGAAATTTGACAGCTTGTAGTAGGTTGATGTGCTGGCGTCTCTACATAATTAAAAGATTGTAATACTCATATACTGTCTTAATACAACCAAAAAAAAGTTAAATGAAGCTGTACGTAAAGTTTCTAAAATTAATAAAACAAATTATTTTAAGAAGTGTTTTAGGCATAGTTTCTACATTTCAATTTGCGCCACCCTTACGCAATCAGCGCGTAAACGACAATTTCGATGTTTGAAATATTTTTATTTCACTATACGAAACTTTACAATATCAATCTACTTATCGGTAGCTGTGTTTAGTAACATTGCCGCTTGATTTCTCGCTATTTACCTAGATTACTCGGTTTTTTTCAACAGTTGCGGCAATATTTAACGCATGGCCGATGGTGACATTGGCTTAGAATCAACTTTTTGCCGCCAAAATCATGCGCCAGGGCCGTCTAAGAAAAACGACACTTTTTTCAATACCAATAATTTTCATGACATAATAATGGAAAAAAAAAGAAAATATGCTTATAGTTACAGTTATAAGTCTTTTCACGTTTCTGATTGAAATTTTTATTTGAAAAATTGTAAAAATCGACCTGGAAGCACGATTATCCACTAGTTAACTTTAGTTGTAAGGCACTAGTGTTTACTAAATTATTTGCGAAATCATTTGAAATTAATTATGTGAGTAAACTGCCTTTTCCTTTATATTTATTTTTATTATTTCAATATCGTTTACAGCCAAACCTGATGTCACCGTAAACAGCACTATAAACCACAAACAATTAGTTAAAACGCCCTTAATTAATCAATCAATTGACACTGAAAATAATTGCAAAAACTAAATTTTAATTAAATAATTATAATTGGATTGGTTCAATGGATAAGTGGGGAATTAATTCCGTTACATTATCTTTACCATTGAATCGTAATCAATTCGGAAGCCGGCAATTGAAGTTTGTGAATCTTTTCCTCATTTAAAAGCGTTTATTACTTCCTAGATGGATACTTAGTTCTCTATAACGTTATTTTTTTGTTTGAGTAATTTATTTAATTTATTTCGATGATAACCTTAAAGAACAGGTGCTTAGACTGGTAAAAACACATAAATTAATAACTATAATTTCTCTAATAGTTTACAGAAAAAAGACCTGTGTAACTTTTACTTTTTATCCAAATACTAATATGAACACATAACATTTTTATGGTATCTAATTTACATAAACAAATCGATGAACCTGTTTAGCATTAGGAAAAGATTTAATTTGTAAACGAGATTTAAGCACTGTTAAATCTGCCGTGCGTGAGGTCGGTCTTAAGAATTAATCTATGCAGTGTCACTCATATGTCATTTTGCTGACATGGATTTGCAGATACGATGTTATTCGGTACTAGCGTAGTGTAGGCACTGGATTCTCTTGATTATGTGCTTGTCTGTTGCTTTTTAATTAATGATGTAGATAATTAAACCCTAACCCTAGGGGATTATTTAAGTACATAGTCTCTTATACAGCCATAAAAAGTAAAGACAATTTTAAAATAACATAAAGTTAACATGCAGACGATTTAATCATCGACAAATGCCCTAACGTTCGTATGTCCCAATCTATGGCATGACAACCTTTCGTATTTGCAATTCTGCTTACCCCCGAACACAAAAACACGATAAACAAGCCCTACCACAAATCTTGTACACAATTTTTCAGCCAAAAAACGTCAGAACGGCCGCCATTTTGAAACCCTAAGCTTTCGCGAAAATTAATCTGAGAGGACAAAAACTATACCTTATTAAGGGGAAAATCCGCCCCTGGCTAGGGTCTAATGTCCACAGATAAACAGACGGAATGTATGCTAACAATTAATAATAATTTTGGGGCGCAAAAAGTAGCCTGTTGTGGCCTGTCCGCTTTTTGTCAGACCACACTTTTTGTCACTGAAAAGTCGGGGGTTTTAAGAAAATTAGTTTTTTTTTTTCGTCTTTTTCGGCTTTGTTTCTATGCTGAAAGAGAACGATAATATTAGCAGCTACTTTTCGTGAAAGAACTTGCCTACCTGCTGAATATTTCTTAGTAGAATTTTAAGACATTGCCTTAAAAAAGTGATGATTTGATAGAAATGCGTTTGAAAACATTTCAGTTGCTTCAGGTACAAGTGCTGCCTGGGTATTATTCTTTCGAAGCTTCTTATAGCTTTTGGAAAATTTATTAGTATTAGTGATTAAAAATATTAAAGTCCACAATACATAATAGTTACATAGCATAATAGCCTATAAAGTTCCCACTGCTGGGACACAGGCCTTCTCTATGAGGAGTGGAGCCAATGCGGGTTGGTAGATGTCACATGTCTTCGAATTTTTGGTTCCAAGACAGTGCCGGTTCCCTTCACCGTTTTGAGAGCATTGATGGTGAAATAATTTACATAAAGTAAACAGCCTGTCTGGGTCTTAACCCACGACCTAACTTATAAGTCTCGATCGTCACCACTGATCCAACACGTTTCTTCACACGTCTCCTAAAATTACCACGCTATGATAACCTGATGACTGCTGTCCGATCAGAAGTGATGATGAAATTGATAATGATAAGGAATGCCAACTCGCTAAACCTGCTCAAGATGCGTCTAGGTAACTTGAGTAGAATTATGTTTAATTCGTAAAATGTCCGTAGTTATTCAAGAGGCCTTTGTGCTCGAATGAATAATACATTTTGCTCGTCAGTCATGTTTAGTCTAGTCTTCAAATACACAGCCGTACGGGTCGATTGATCTGGTTAAGCTTCGATTGCCGCGTGGTTCGTGGATGGGTGACAATTTTTACTTACCAAGACACTCCCCATGCGAATAAAAATGTTGCATGCTTGAAACTTCAGACCCTATTACTTTTCTTAGATTGCAAGGCGAAAGACCTTTTATATTTTAATTAAAATGAAAAGAATTTCAGATAGGGGGGCGTCCATTAATTACGTGAGTAAATTTTGGCGATTTTACGACCCCCACCCCCGCTCTTGTGAGATGTCGTGAGATTTGGCTCGACCCTCCCCCCCTCCCCATAATCTCACGTGAGATATTTCAAATAAGTGGTTTTAGTGTAAAAACGTTAATCTGTGCTTATTTGCGTTGGATTTATGCATTGCATTTGGCTGACTTGGCTGGGCGGTGGCGGTTTAACCATCGAGGAAGTACTGTGCTACTTTGTGGCGTTCGCATAACTGCGATAAATATTATTTTGTAAGATCGTGCCATATGGGTGGAAAAACATGTTTCACATAATTTAACCCGGTTATCTCGTAATGTTACATTGTTTCTTTGCGGGAAAAAATATAAATTACGTGATATTTACCAAGACGCCCCCTCTCCCCCCCGTGAGATTGGGTGAGATTCGACTCGACCCCCTCCCACCCCTAAACGCCTCACGTAATTAATGGACGCCCCCTAGTTAATTCGTTGTTCCCATACTCTTCTCTTTTACTCTAGCTCACTCTACTCTTCGCTTTCTCTTTTACTCTAAAAAAACCCTTACGCTTTCTAGAAAAATTCACAATTAAAAAATTACACCTTTTTCCAACTCTACTCCACCACACTAAATTTTTCAGTGCGACAGACATAACAGATGACCAGTATTTAATAACCCTTAACCCTCCAGCCCTCACTTCAACCCTTACGTAATCTTGTCTTGATTTTAATAGGGTTATTATGACAGCTGTCACGTTTTATCTTTCGGTTTTAAAGTGTGACAGATAGATTTTCTTTCGACCCATATCTATATAGCTTAAAATAAACGTCACTTGTATTAACATCTGCTGCAATTACTATCGTCTCATTATTGATTTCAAATTCATGATTGTTACCGACATTTAAAACAATTTTTGCTACGTCATAAATTGCAATCCGTCCAAAACTAATATCCTAGGAAAATGTCAATTCAAGACATGTTGCCATCTTTAGCCTGAATCGTTGTAATGCTATGCACCAGAGCTTCCTCTGCATAATCATGTTCCCACTGATGGGACACAGGCTTTTCGAGAGGGAATGGGCTACAAACTACGTTGGTAGATGTCACATTTCATCGAATTTTTCGGTTCTAGTTCTAAGACATGCCGGGGTTTCCACACAATATTTTCTTTCACCGTTTTGAGAGCAGTCGTGATGAAATTATTTACACAAAGTAACCTACAACTCGTAAGTCGGAGCCTATACCACTAGGCTACCATTACTCTCAGGCTCAGCTTCCTCTATCTTGTGCCAATCTTCATCTAAAATCTTTGCCAAAACAACTAACAAAAAATAATCACAGTAGTTTCCTTTAATTTTAGCAAAACGAACTATCCTAACATTAAAACCACTTTAATTCTTTCATCGCCACGGTTCGTTGATTTCATTACTTCCTACAAGGAGTAAATACTCATTTGCTTTGTAATTAATGGCAATAATTGATAAACATTTTAATATAACAATGTTAAGAAGTACTTTTGAATTGCCTTGTGTCTGTACTTAGTTTGATTTGTTAAGTTATAGATGAAAGAATTCTTCTCAAGTATGAAAAGATTACTATCGTTTTATATGAGTTTTCATATTATACCATAAAGAGGAGTTACTACTTGATTTAAATATTAGGTAAATATATATCATGTTCAACAATAAATGAACTTTCGTTTATGATAAAGTTTTTGCGATAAAACGGATGATTAATGAAACTGATGATGAGTCTACAGTTCAATCTATGGATAAAATAGTATCTTTGTCTCGATATAAATAATGAACGAACGATCGTTCAATTTCTTTGGAGAAGCTTGAGTTTATTTTAACAAAACATTAACAAGCTGACACTTAAATATATAAATATTCTTCTACTTCTTCGTAACACTCTTGTCAAAACGGTCGTGGTCCTCATGAATTTTTTTTGCAAGGGGCTGATGTGATTCGCCTCACGATTTCTCGCTATACTATGTACACACGGCTACACATCAAGCTATACATTTCCAGTATAAGCTGATCTGGCATTGAACAGGATTTCCGTACAATGCAAGATCAGCATAAACTAGAAATGTATAGCTTGATATGTAGCCGTGTGTACAAGTATAAAAACAATCCAATTTCTTTTACTTTCCAATAGAAAAATAATAAAGATTGCTACCAACACCAACATTGTAAAGAATAAAATTTCGTGAAAAAATGTTGCATATAGTAACACACATTATCTTGTAGAACCAGTTACCAAGGTCAGCTGTAATGATACAGGTTTATTTTTAACGAAACCACTTTGGAAGCCAAATTTCCTAGGTAATAAAGCATAGTTTGTTGAATCTTGATGGCTTTATAGTATGTATATTATAATATCTTTCGATGTCCATGTGAATTTTGTATGAAATCTTGATAACGATGAAGAAGTCCGTGTTGATATTAAAGGAACTTTTAAAAAGCAGATTGGATGATATAATTAGAAAACATTAAGAGTGTAAAACAAGATCATTTAAATCTAAAAAGTCTTCATAACAATGTTTATTATTTTAACACAAAGATTTTGTGCTTCTGTCAAAGCAATTCTCTGTAGACCCCAGAACGATTGATGCACCTAAATTGAATACAAGAGGAAAAAAGTATATCAAAGATATATTCAATGTCTGTCTGTTTGTCGCGCATTGTGCGACAATATTTAGATTTTTTCTTATTATTCAATTACTTCGTCTTGTGGACGCTTTGTCATTTTTCCTGCAATTGAATTGTCAATTCAGTTTTTACGGTCTTCGCTATTACGTAAAACTAAGCTTTATGTTGCTGCTTGTTGACTAATAGAATGTAGGTCTCTTATATTTAATGAAAAATAAACATGACTTTTATGTCCGTGTTGTTATTTTGCTGTTATTTCGTCAAAATTCCTATTCAGGGCTTAGAATGTTTCGTATATACATTTGGTGTTGGATATCAGAGATGTAATTTAGAGCAATGTTAAAGCGTTCTTTAACTTTAACTGTAACAAATGATTTATCAAACCGACATTCCTAGTTCCACCAATTTAACACAGATTCCTTACCAGACGGTCCTTCACGAAGACCTATTAAAAGTCATCCACCACCTCGAATCTACTGCTTCACAACATTAAGTAGTGCCCCAAACTTTAATTATGTTCCATCTGTGACCAATTGCGTTCGTGTCTCGCACTTCTCGCCAGTCATGCAACGTGCTACCGAACGAATCCGGCCGGCAGAATCAAAACCTACACCTTTATCTTCAAAAGAAACTCTATATAAACCTTATTTAAATCCAAAATCGTCTGCTTCATCTATTTTATCAAATACATTCCCTAACGTTCATTGTTAGGCACTACAACCGACAGCGTCAACTAATGATCGTACAGTTTGAGCTTTATTTGCTTTGCAGTTGAGATCATTATCGTTTGATCGTGGATTGGTAGCGCCCGAAGGAACGTGGCTAGCAGCCTCATTGTTAGATGAAAACGATTCTAAGAGATGACGTGTCAGTTTTAAGTTAGAAACTAATTTGGGATATCACAAAGAGTATCAATGGTGTACCGAAACACTTTAGTGCGCGAACAGTGCCGCTGATAGTACCGGCTTTTGTTGGCACGTGTATACAAATACTTATTTAAAATTCAGTCTTTGATAATGTTGATTTGTACTGAGTTAGCTAAGGAACCTAGCTGCTGTAATTTCATGGTATTTATGTCTTAGATAAATCCATATCAATGAACTTTTCTTTCATACTTCTGCTCAACAGTATTCCTCCCTATCTTAAGACCATACCCAAAACCAATTGTCTCAGCGCCTGTTTTTAGTTCTGAAATCTAATAAGCAGCAGGTACAGTAACAGAAGCTGACTCAATGATTCTGATTGCCCAGACGTATATAAGGAAGTCAAAGCGATTACTACGCGTGGAAGACGCCGTGAAGCCGACATCCTGCCTTTATTAAGAGTTGGGCAAATAAAAAAAGACTGAGAATCATTTGTTCCGGCTGCTCGCGGATGTCGTTCAAGGGCGAATTCACTTTTTGATGATTTCAATGATGTTTACAACGGTGTTGAAAATTGTTTGTAAGATTCAGATTGTTTTGGAGTTTATTTGTGGTGTTAGCTTGCAGTAATTGATTTTTTGTAATCGATTTGTGCAAGCTATAGAGAATATTTATGATAAATATTATTTTGTGAACGTGTGTCTGTTAAACATATTTTTATCCCCTCCAAAATACTTTGTAGCCTTTCAATAAACCTAACATAATCTTTATTATTCATTTCAGGTGTTCGGCTCAAAAGCAGATCTGCAGCTGCATACCCAGATCCACCTCCGTGAGGCGAAGCCCTACCGCTGCACGCAGTGTCCGAAGGCCTTCGCCAACTCCTCGTACCTGGCGCAGCATTCCCGCATCCACCTAGGTATCAAGCCTTACCGCTGCGAGATCTGCCAGAGGAAGTTCACCCAGCTGTCACACCTCCAACAGCATATCCGAACACATACCGGAGACAAGCCCTATCGCTGCACACAAATAGGATGTACCAAAGCCTTCTCCCAGCTGTCCAACCTCCAAAGCCACAGCCGTTGCCACCAGACAGATAAGCCGTTCAAATGTAACTCCTGTTACAAGTGCTTCACCCACGAGAAGGACCTGCTCGAACACATCCCTAAGCACAAAGAATCCAAGCACCTAAAGACCCATATATGCCAATATTGCGGCAAGAGTTATACGCAGGAGACGTACTTAAGTAAGCACATGAATAAGCATGCGGAGAGGGCCGATAAACGGCCACCGATATCTGCTTTAGGATTGAGTGGGTTGAATCGATCTTTGGGAGCAGCCGCGCCGACAGCTGTTCCCTTTGGCGACCATCCTTACTGGCCAAAGGTTAGCCCTGATTCAGCGGCGCACATGTCTGATGAAGGTGGCTACCATCAGCAGCGGGAAGCCGACGAGCATCATGAGCAGCAGCTGCAGCACCAGCGTGCTCTGTTCGCGCAGCATGAGAGCCAGGACGACCGCATCCAACCCCCTGTGTCGTCAGCGGCGAATTCAGCGTTTACGCCCATCAACTCGATGGCTCCTCACCTCAATGGACTGTCGCATCATAGCGCGCTCCCAACGCGGCCGTATCTCTACGATCCCCTCCACTTCCAACAAGGCAAGCAGCAGCCTAACTCCTTCCCCAACCAGCTGATATCCCTGCATCAGATCAGGAACTACGCTCACCAACCCTCGGCCCTGCTTCCCGCAGAACACATCCTCCCCCATGCATTATCACACAAGGATAAGCAGTAACTTACCGTAGGTACACTCACTATACTATGTACGATGGTATTACTAGTTGTATAATTAACGAAATATTAAAAAAAAAATATTTAGAATCTCGCTCTCGAAGACAGTGGTATTACCGTTTTATCGTTAGAGAAACAAATTCATGTTTTTAGAAATAAAATTGTATGGATACTCGAAATTTTGTGATTAGATAACAAAATGTTTATGGGTATGAATGTGATTTCGGATTTATTTTCCAACGGTTTATTGATTAGTTTTTTATTTTAAGCTTGTTTTGTTTCAACCCAGTTGATCCGGGGGTTTGATCGTCATTTATGGTTAATAGCAATTATTTTTCTTTAGATTGCTGAATTGGTTTGGAGAAGAAAAGACTTGAGAAATCACGATTCGTATTGAATTGAATTTTTATATTTGTGATATGGGTATAGATATTAAATATTTTGTCTAAAGCTATAATTGTAACTTTTTTATGCTTTTGATGTTATTTTATTGGTTTGTCTTTGTTCAAATTCGTTCAGCACTTTACAATTATCGATCAAACATTCGTAGCAACTCGGAGGCATGTTAATTATCACGGAATAAAAAGAAAACTAATCTTTAACACGGACACAACTCTAGCGGAGTCATATTCGATATCTTTATTATATCTTCTTTTTTCTGCAATTAATGCATAATAATGTTCTATCGATGCATAATTTGGACCCAGTGATTGTTTATTTGTAGGTACTTAAGTAGAAAATTTATCATTTTACATTTAATATTTAACAAAATTACATTTTTAAAGTAACGCAAAAATCGCATGTCAATTTTTAGACATTTTTTTCGAGCTTTAGTTTTTTGAGACATTTTTTTTAGAGTGAGACTGTATTGGAAATCTACTTCGATATAATTTATTCACAATTAACATAAGTAATAAAACATATTTGAAGGAAAAAGTTCCTGACAAACACAAGTATTTGTCCTGATCAAGTGACTTGAACAAAATATTATCACAAGTTCTTCACTTCACACTTCTGTTGCATTTTTATTGTATTCATTAAGAATAATAATAGATCTCTTAAATCATCACATTTGCACTCAGTTCCTACTTAGATCATATTATGTATTTTTTTAGCTTTATCTATTCTACAACTATCATTTTTAGTATTTTTCTTTTTTCAAAAAAGTTTAGAAAATGTATTCTTCCTGTTTTTTAAAATGTTTTAACGAACAAAAAATTAAGTTAATTATTACTAAGCCGTCGCGGGTCGAATATATTTTCTAATGTTAAATAATATTTCCCATGTGTATACATACATTTATGAGTGGCCAAAATCGCTTCCTTACGTCACACAATGAAAGGTGCACTTTTTGTAAATATTTTGTAAATACGATTACGATTTTTTGAGAAAAAAATCCTTGAAATTTTTGAAGATTTTTTTTGTTTGTTTAATTTACGATATCTAAAAGTGCTTATGCTCAATTATATTAGCCTTAAGAACTCAGGGGTAGTGGCGTACATCGGAATTGTATAGTATTCCTATTTTCCGTACTTAATAGGCCCTTCGTACATCGATTTTTAGACTAGTTTCAAGTATACGAACACAGAAACTGTTGGTTTGTTTTAATTTTTCGAACGAATCAGCGTTAGTAGGTAAAATTAATAAAAAAATGTGATAGGAGAAGGAATGGGAAAGAGTGACTATTTTTGGAGGAATGTCTATTTTCCTTCTAAATTAATTTGCTATTGATCTTTTTAGTTATAAAAAAAATTGTTAGGTTGTGGTTATTCGTTAGGGTCCGCGGGGCAAGATGGCCGTCTGTCTGTCACAAATTAGCCAAATCTTTATTTTTCTTGTACAAATATGTTTTTTCTTTAATGTTAAATAACGGCAATAAGTATTTCTTCCGATCATTTGTTGTTTAAGTAAGCACTATTGTATATTAACTGCATCATGACAATGAGCCAAGAGTTATTAAAAATACCCAATTTTTTTTCGAACTTTGGATTATAAGGGAATAAAAATCGCCAATATCTCTCTATTGTAAGTAGACATGTGATATTGTAATTTGATTTTTTTAAGTTAAGTGTAAACTTATTATTATGAATACAATATTTTTGTAAGTAATTTTTTTTTTTCGTTTTACGTTAGTTTTCGCTTTTTCTAGCGTTCTCGTTTTAAGATTTATTGATGAAAATGAACGAAAATCATTTTTTGTTACTTAAAATTGATTAAAAATTAATTACAACTATGCCAAGAATTATATCTGTGTCTTTTATTTTTTAATGAATCCTCCTTGAACAATTGTCAATGCTTCAACTTATTAAATACAGATTTTTAGTAACATCAGAAAAATCAATATTTCTGAAAACACAAGATAATCCTAATGTACAGTCAGCGTCAAAAATATCGGAAAGAACAGACTTTTCAAAATGATCTCAACAAATAAGAAAATAAGAAAATTAAATTGCGGTATCTCAATTGGATAAAGTTCTCGTCAGAATTACATTTGTCCTGTATTGTCTTAATTCTGAAACATTCCTTGTGTCAATATTGAGTTAATGTGAGTTAATATTTAATTTACTGAGATCATTTTGAACAGTTTGTTCGTTTGTACCTACTCAAAATTGCTAGGTCCTAATAATATCTCTGAATCAAACGAATCATACAGTTGAAGAGTAGGTACTTTTTGTCACGGGTTCGATTCCCATACAAAAACCCAATGCACGCTATCTTTATGAAAAATACCCTTTTTGTTTTCAATTCGAGACAACTGTTGCGTGAAATCGCCACGCTTTTGTAAAACACATACACATGCTCACCAAAAAGTGGTCATGCAAACTTAGCCTATAATGTTCCCACTGTTGGGACTAAGGCATCCTCTCTGTGAGAGGGAGTGGGCCGTAAGCCTCCACACGGGCTCAATGCGTGTTGGGGGATGTCACATGTCTTCGAATTCCGGTGTCCTCACACGATGTTTTCCTTCACCGTTTTGAGAGCAGCAGTGATGATGAAATTAAGAGGGAATAGGGCGCTCCATACAAATGTATTCCCCTTTTTTCTTCCTGAATAATGCCTCTAGGCCAATATGTTTTTTTTTCTTCATAAAATCAAGGTCTGCTGTAAACACGTCCCTGTCATTTTCTTTTTTTCAGCAACTAATTAGTAAAGAAAATATGACCCTCTAAAAATTACAAAAAAATGCCCTATTTTTACTGCCGTGATTAGAGGACTACCAGATAAATTAGAAAAGTTTTTAACATAAAAAAAATATAGGAACCTAAACATACTCTTTCAGATAAAAGGGGAATACGAAACGTCGATCTCGTCAAAGTTTTTGTGATAATTTCTGTCTGAGCTGCAGCTGTCCCTATCACACACTACGGGGGCAGACTTACTGACAGCGCGACGGCGACGGCAATAGTTTCATCAATTACCTATCTTTCAAATTCCTCGCAGGCCCGTCCTCCAAACTAAACTGCCTGCCTGAGTTGAAACTCACGACATACAACTCGTAAGTCAGGTCCAAAACTGCTCTACAAAACGTGTCCAGTTTGCGTCAATTAACACACGTACACTGTCGTTACGGGTCGCAGAAGCCCGAAAGTCTGACAACCAATGTTACCAAGGGAAATCGTTACTGGGTTGTGGAAGTCAGATAGGCAGTCGCTCTATGCAAAATACTGGTATTCAGCTGCATGTAGTAAGACTAGAAACCGACCGATATGTACCCCTTGAAGAGACTGGTTGTCAAACTTTCGGGTCTCTGACGACCCGTAAGGACTGTCTAAGATCCACGCGGGCGGTACCAAACGCTTCACGTGCTCACTAGGCATGAAGGGGTCTTGGTTTGTGAAAAAAAAAACGCTATGATGATCAAAGTCGATCATAAGTGAGTATTAAAAAAGAAATAATGTTTTTTTTATTAGAAAACTCTAGAAACCGCGTGAAAGATAATAGAAGGGCAATGGCGTCACACACTTGCAGTAGGAATGGCGTTAATTTTGGCAGTTCAACAACATTCATTGCGTCATTTACGTGGCTGACAGAACAATTTTTTAAAAACATAGACTTAACTGTGTCGTTCTAAATAATTCCGATTCTGATTGAGTGTGTAACGCAATTAGGGGTTTGTAATATCATCTAGTACGAGATTAGGATGGCTCTGAAACAGCTCAAAAACAACAAGGTGCCGCATTACGGCCGAACTCCTAAAGGCCGGCCAGAAACCCGTTATTAAGGCCCTACAGAAGCTGTTTGATTCCGTCATACTCGAGGGCAAAACGCCACAGGCATGCAACAGAAGTGTGGTGGTACTTTTCTTTAAGAAGGGTGATAATGCCCTTACTAAGAATTATAGGCCCATCCCACTTCTGAGCCATGTCTACAAGCTGTTCTCCAGAGCCATCACAAACCGTCTAGTGCGAAGGTTTGACGACTTTCAGCTTCCCGAATAAGCCGGGTTCCGTAAAGGCCGTAGACCACATACATACGCTGTGGCAGGTTATACAGAAAACCAAAGAGTATATAACCTGCCTCTCTATTTAGCGTAACGAAAAATCTTTCGACTCGATCGAGACATGGGCTGTATTGCAGACCCACGGCATGGCAGCCCCAACAATACTCTGAACGCATTTTTTTTCAAAAAGCAACTGCTCTCAGGTTGGACGGAGGGAATACGGTTTAAGTCTACGTATATCTAAGTTTAAGTATTAATTTTAATGAATAAAAAATGATTTTTTTATTTAAAGTTTCCTTCAACGTTTTGAGACTAGTGGTGATTAAATAACTCACAAAAAGTAAAGCGCCTGTCTGGGTTTGAACCTACGACCTATAACTCGTAAGTCGCGGCCGTTACCACTGGGCCACCAGTTTCCACGCGTCTGTATGCGTTTACGCAGAAGTGATATAATTATGGCACTAAAGCTGGGTACTCACTTAGCAGTGTAGCACGTAACGTATCAGATACGGTATCAACCTGCAAGTGGGTACGGCTCGTCCACGGTCCTCCGCGTATCTAGCTACGAGCTGCCGGATCCGCAGTGCTCGCAACGACGTCATGCCGACAACATGTCTCAAATGGTGGCTAGTGCTGCGTTCATATTCATGTATAATATTTTAGATGATTATAAAAGCCCACGTCGACTTTGGCAAAGTGAAATTTTCAAAGATAGAAATCGTTCTAACAATTTAGTAATGGATATGAAGTCTCAAGAGATAGTGGACATTTCAAGAATTTCACGTTCGTTCGTTTGAAGCTCGCGCGTACGTACTCACTACACAAGCAGTCGTGACGCCGCGGCGTCACGACTGCTTGTGTAGTGAGTACGTACGTCCACGAGCCGTCCACGAGCACACAGCGAGCCGCCTTTGTGTTCGCAGTGAAACCGCCACTCGGCGGGTCACTGCGAGCTCACAGCGCTCCACGCGCGAGCGGCTCGCAGCGGGCTCGTGTCTACGTACTCACTTGATACCGTATCTGATACGTTACGTGCTACACTGCTAAGTGAGTACCCAGCTTAAGACTTCGATCCGGCCACATCCCATCAAAAAAAAATTGGTTTTCTGATGAAAAAGGTTACGTCACCCAACTGCGAAGAATGTGGAGTAGTCGAAGATGTACTGAACACGGAGTTCGCTGTACTTCTTCTTCTGGGTATATGACCCCCACAGGCTGGCTGTGTACAGATACGTGCAAAATGCTCTAAAAATAGTTATTTTGACGGCCCCTGAGTAAAGAACAAATCTGCGAGCGATCATATTGTCCCTCACAGACAACGCCCGCCGCTCCCTGGCGATGTCCGCATCGTCCCTCAGGTCAGAGGTCACGATATGCCCGAGGTATTTAAGGTTTTGAACCCTTTTTTACTCGACACCGTTAAATCTGATAGGTGGAACAGAATCTGGACAGCTCCTACCCCTGGCCGGAAAAACCATGCATTCACTCTTTTTTGCGTTATAGAGCAAACCGTGATCCAGCGCGTAAAACTCGCAGATGCCCAGAAACCTGGACAGACCACACAGCTCAGCACCGCCATGTCGTCCGCGTAACTAATATTGTTGACACAAACACCGTCAATATGGCAGCCGACACGGGTGCTGCTGAGCTCCTCCATGAGTGCATTGACATACAGGTTGAAGAGCCTCGGCGAGGTTAGCCCTCCCGCCTCACGCCGCACTCCAACCTGTACAGCTCCGCCAGAGCACTCGACCATCGAACGACGTTGACCTGGTCAAGATACTAGGACTTTAAAATTTCTATCAGTTCTGCAGGCATTGAGATGTTATTAAATTTTTTCCTTAAGATTTCATAGCTAACCAGGTCGAACGCTTACGAGAGGTCTAGAAAAGAGACATAAATAGGTGTGCTCCTATTGGAGTACTTGACAGTTTGCTCCAAACACAAGATAGCTGACTCAGTAGACAGTACCGGTTTAAAACCAAATTGATTGTCATGAGTGTTTACATACCGATCAAGCTGTGTATTAAGCAAATTGTCAAGAACCTTAGCAAGCACTGTGGCTAATGAGATTGGCCTGTAGTTGCTCGTGTCACTTAGGTCACCGGTTTTACTCTTCACAATTGGTACCACCATCATCTCTTTTGGTGAGTACGTATGCCCTATACAAAGTGTATATAACATGGCAAGAACTATGAGCAGGTGGACGCCGGCATGCTTTAGATGTTCAATGCTCAGGCTGTCATGGCCAGGAGTTCCATGGACCCATGGATGTCCATGTGACCCTTCCATACTGAATGACCGTGATGGTCCCAATGGCGATTTTACCATAAAGTGATCCTTAAATATGTCCGCAATACATTTTGGTTCACTCACACCGTTGACGCTCACGGGTAAGCCCGGCTTATTATTTTGCCTACTCGTAGTTTTCCAAAAGTTACGAAAGTCATGTTTCGAATGGTGAGAAGCGAGGATATCCATCTTTCTCTGCTCCCTATTATTTTGGCACCACTTCGGGCGTGATTTAAAGATTCTACGACTCTCCCGCATCCACTGTACTCATTCCATAAATTTACACCGAGCTACCCCGTCAGCGTCACGCACATGTTTGTTCCATCCGATCACCGGCTGTTTCCTTCTCGGTTTAACAATAGTATGACTCTCAGAGGCGGCTTTACACAACGCATTAACAATGTTATGACACATACTGTTAATTATACGCATGATGCGCATGATGTGAATTGTACGCTGGATGCGGGTCTACTTTTGTCACTCCAGTTACTGGATTCAGGCGGAAAATCAATTTCTCTCCCCCCATTTTATTTTTTTACATTCAAAATTTTCTAGCAAAATCGTTGGTTTTACATTAAATGCCCATGTAACACCCACTCTCATAACGGTCGGAGGCGCAACACTCCAAGTTGTGGACGAGTACGTTTGCCTAGGGCAAACTGTCCAGTTAGGTAGGACCAACTTCGAGAAAGAAGTCAATCGTCGAATCCTACTCGGCTGAGCAGCGTTCGGTAAGCTTCGCAATATCTTCTCGTCCCACATACTGCAGTGTCTGAAGACGAAACTCTCTTTGACCAGTGCGTATTGCCAGTGATGACATATGCAGTCGAAAACTTGGTCACTCACAATGGGCCTCATAAGAAGGCTTAACGTCACCCAAAGGGCAATGGAGAGGCCTATGCCTGGAGTTTCCCTGCATGATCGAATCAAGAATGAAGAGATCCGCAGGAGAACCAAGGTGACCGACATAGCCCGAAGAATTTCCAAACTTAAGTGGCAGTGGGCAGGGCACATATTGCTCGCAGAACAGATGGCCGATGGAGCCGAATAGTTCTGGAGTGGCGACCGCGCAGCGGAAGATGTAAAGTTGGAAGGCCTCCCACAAGGTGGACCGATGACCTTCTGAGGGCCGCAGGAGTCCGCTGGATGCGGGAAGCACAGAACCGGTCGAAGTGGCGGAGCTTGGGGGAGGCCTATGTCCAGCAGTGGACGTCTTTCGGCTGAAATAATGATGATAATGATTATTATCTAAAGGAACATTTGGAAAAATAAACAACTTTTAGAACTTTCCTCTTTTTATTTAGTTAACAGTCGCAAAATACATCATAATAATTAAACACTTAAACAATAGGTATTTACAAATACGGGATCATTCTACCTACGTAGGCAAAGTCCATACACAAACCATACAAAAATTAGAAAGCAGATACATAATACTTAAATGAGAAGGCTAAGGCACAATTAACAAATTAACTTTGAGTAGAAATTCACAAAAATATAGACATATCTACCAAAAGTTGACAGCCAAAAATTAGCAGCGAATTTGTCAAAAATTCCTCTAACTATTTAACAACTTTTAATAAAAAAAGACGTAGAGGAATTTGCAAAAAAGTTAAATAAAAAAAAACATTAAAAATTCGCCAAATTTATTGGGCAGAAAATTGTGTCTCGCTTTAACTTATAAATTAAAGGGAATATTTTTGAGTTAATACTTTATATGTATTGTCATTTAGTCGCCCTAAATACTAAACGAAAATCATATAAATTGGCCAAAATACTGTGATACGACAACGTAAAAAAATAACTATATTTGCCAAAGAAAAGCAAACAAAATAACTTTGGCAAATACCGAAACATTCTATTTGCCATGTGTCAAACATTTCTTTTGTAAAATATCGATAGAAATATTGTTAAAATATAATATTTAATAAAAAATTCAGTCTGACAAAAAAATTACATAAAAATTAGACCTAAAATACACCTTGACATAGATTTTAATAAAAAAAATACTTATTAATGGAGTTACACAAATACGCCTATAACTTCTAAATAAGCAACTAAGAACAAATAAAAATAACTCCGTTGCTAAAAACAAAAACATACTACAAAACAAAAATTAAATAAACAAACAATCACAATAATCTATCGACATTACAACTGACATATCGACATCGTTGTCGCAGAACAAAAAACAAATAATTTCTGTGTTTTTATTATTCATTTACGTATATCTTACTTTGTTAGAACTTCTGAAAAAATGCCTTAAAGTAAAGGAAATTGCGATGAAAATTTGATGAATTTAAATACATTACAAATAATAAACGATCAAGAAAAACACGGGACGGATAGTGAAAAGGTTTAGACTAGTACGATGTGACCACAACTACTCTGAGATTTCAACAACTTCACCTCAAAAAGTGGCGACTCTAATGTCAATAATTAGTTGAAAATATAGAATTGGTGAAAAAAAAAATTACAGAAGAAAGCTTGGTCTGAGACGTTGCAAATTGACTCACGCAGGACCAAACTACCAAATCAGAAGACGGTAAAGAGACACTTTGATTTGGTGGACTTAAGTCGTGATCCATTTTAATACACCAATTACGAATGACATAAAATCACCACATAACAAGATAAAATCAATAAAAGTCACGGTGTATAAGAGATCATTTAAGTAGATGGTTACAGAAACCTTTTCGTTATCCTGTAGCATAATTAAGCTTTTGATCATAAAAGATAGAAAACTTAAAACATATTGAGATACATCTTAGAAATAGCAACTAAAAATATAGACTTCACAAATATTAAAAATATTTTTGTCTTTATTGCTTACAGTCTATACATTGATTGGTACCGCTCAAGCCCCGCTGGTTCCTATAGGAACCAGTAAGTAATTTAAGATAGTAACAGAGTATTTTACTCTCAAAAGGTTTTAGTCTTTGCTCGACTTAAAACACAATCCTTTTAGATGCCTATTTAAGTCTATATCTGAATATGTTTTAAGGAAAAAATAAAATAACTTAAAAGTAAGATCGCGCATACAGATTCGAATTTAATAAAAATCTAGCTAGGAAGTAATTTGACTATTAATTTAGTCTATTAAGTTTTGACTAGATAAAAAATGCACTAGAAAATAAACCAATCGAATTTTCAAAATCCAAATTACAATATTACAAAAAAAGAACTGCTAAAAAAGATCTGTATGCGCTTCCGTCCTCCCTTTTTCTTTTATACCTCAACTTTGTAGGGTGATCCGGGAATATGGTCGTCCCCCCACTTGACGATGACGATGTAGTCTCCCCTGTCTCTGACTACGTACCAGCATTCGTAGTTGTTCTTACCTTTGTGCTTGAGCTGGACCTCATCACAAGGACCCTTTGGTCCGTAGATACCGACGTAGCAAATGTTGTTACCTGATGGAAGGAAGAAGATTTTATGGAGACTGAAGATAAATGCTTATAGAATTAAGTATTAAGATTAATTCGTGACGAGGTTAGATAAATGAATGCCGTTCTTCAAAATCATGTCGTAATTGCTGACTCCGGAATTATGGACTTGAAAACTCTAAATCGTCATGCCATATACAATTTAGTCTTTATAAACCTATAATTATAGTCTGCTAAATCAGAATCATATTATATCGAAGATGTAAACATTTCGATAGCTTGTAAACAGCGTTATGTAGACAAAGACTAAGAACCATCGCCAACCAACAAAGGCAATCCAGACCAAGTCAAATTCGACCAGAACACAATTGCTGCCTTTTTCCTTAAGGGGGATGCGAAAAGGTAGCCCAGCATAACATAACTTTGCGTTTCCACTGCTGGAACACAGGCCTCTCGGTAAGAGGGAGTGTGCAGTAATGCACGTGCGCGTTGGTAGATGTCACACTTTTTCCATGTTTTGGGTCTAAAACATGCCAGTTTCTGTACGATGTTTTCCGTTACCACTGGACCAACACTAGCTAAGATAGCCCGCAAAATTCAAATTTTATACAGCCTACCTGAATTCGACACGGACCTACCGACCTGAATTTCGAGGTTTTCGTCTCCTTTAAGTGACCCAAAAAAGTAACAAAATCTCCAAAAACTTACCAGCATCACCAGCATGGACTGTGAACTGGTTGTGCTTGTTAAGATACGCCTTCTTCAGGCCCATTCCTTTGCTGGTCACCTTGGTCGCGTCTGACTTGAAGTTCGGCAGCACTGGTCCCTGCTTCTGCAAAGACTTGGCCACTTTCTGGACTGTCTCCACCGTTACTGACGACGTTTCTTGCGCTCCTACTTCGGCTAAGTTTGCACCTGTGTGAAAGATAGAAAAGGTTAATACATTGTGGTCTGATCCTTTCTTTTTAATGTGTCGATGGCAATATGGCTCCATCAGTTTCTGTAACGTGTAGACGACAGAACACGATGGACACGATATTAAGTGTCCCATCGTTTGTGGAACTGCACCCCATTCTAATCCTGTGATCAACGAGTATAAATGATGAAAAAACATCCCATAGTTCAATTTCATCGTATCAACTTCATCATTAACACTTAACTGGGAAATATGAAGAAGAAACGAAATGAGGTATTTCTTCTATTTTGCTAGTTCCCCCAGTAAATCCTAGAGGTTATAACGCTAGGTTTATTACTGTTAAGCATATAGAGGTATGAGGAACAGGGTGTAAAGTTCACTCATACTCAATGGAAAAGGGAGGATCCTCCCTCAGACCAGACGGGTGATGTGTCTGGTGGGCAACTGCCCGGCAGTTAAAGTCGGGACGTTGTATAGGTATATACCAGTCACGAACTCTGATTGCGCGATTCAGGATTTGTGTGACGTCAGGTCATCGATGCGTAGCCCGCATGTAGCATTGTAGATGCCGCCACCAGCAAAGAATTTTAGCAGCTCTTCTGCTTTCTAGCAGCAAACAGAGGCTGAGAGGAACTTACCGGTGGCTTCAATCTTGAATGGTGATCCGACGATGTGTGCACCGTTGTACTTTATGCTCATGTAGTAGAAACCAGGAGCCAGCGGCGTGTAACGAACCTGCACATAAAAATAACACATAAGTATTGAAGATTATGGTTTCCGACATCATAATACGCCTATAATGTTCGCACTACTAGAACACAGACCTCCTCTCAATAAGACGGAGTAGACCGTGGTCCTCCACGCAGACCTAGTGCGGGTTGGTAGATGTCACATGTCTTCGAATTTTTGTTTCTAGGACATGCCGGTTTCTTCAATGTTTTCCTTCACCGTTTTGAGAGCAGTGGTGATAATATTATTTACACAAAGTAAATCGCTTATCTTGGGCCCACTGGACCACCAAAATTACACATAGACATAAGTATTGAAGATTTAAATATTTATGGTCTCCGGAAGAGAAGCATAATCACCCTATAATGGTGCTACTGCAGGGACAAAGGCCTCCTTTCCGTCACCGCCGGTTAGAAGCTTATTTTGGGCCCCACTGTCACAACGATTTGACAGTTTTCCTTACTCCCGATGTGTTTTTGCTCGCCGTGTTGCTTCGTAGTGTAAATACGGTTCACTACGAAGTTTCGAACCACTATCGGACGGGTCGTTATCTTCGTTATCTTCTTAGCAGTTCCCTGGTTGCAAACGTCATGATATTTTGCTTCACCATTTTAAGAGCAGGTTGTCCTGGGGTTTTTTTTAAATTGAGAGCACTAGGTTGCGACAATCGCACTCTCCATGTCGCCATGAGATCCCGCCGGAGCTCTGTCCACTGTGCCGCGATATCTCGCGGCAGCGGAGTTACACCCCGGCGTTTGGCCTCCTCGAGCCACTCCCAAGTGTGCGCGAGGAGCTTTGCCTCCAGATCCCATGGCGGCAATCCGGCAAGGTGGCCCGCCACCTCACCGGAGATTGGGCGGTATCCCCGGATCATCCAGATGGCCATGACCCTATGGGACGCCTTCAACCAGCGTGCTGGTGGGCGACTCAATGTAGGTGCCCACACCGGTGCCCCGTATAGGGCCATGGAAGCTTGTCCTGGGTTGACTTACAACTCACAAGTTGGAATGAGCATTCAATTATGACTGAATTTGAGTGCTGGCTGAAAAAATGCTGATGATTACCTTGTAGCCTTCATCGATGTCCGTGCAGTCCATGGCGACCCTGGAAGGTCCATCCACGGTGACGGCAAGCAGACCCACGCCGGCGTTGCATGTGTCGATGATGAGGTCCGTCTTTACACCTAAGGAAGACAGATTTGGTGTTTTAGGAAAGTTATAAGGTAATGTCATTTTTTTTTAAGATTTTCATACAGGATAAGTTTTTATCCAGTGCGCAAACTGCAGAGGTTGAATTTCGAAAAATCCTCCATTATTCCTTGTTTACATTATAAAGGGAACCTCTGTGCAAAATTTCAGCTTTCTAGGTCGAAGGGTTTGGCCTGGGCGCTGATGAGTCAGTCAGTCAGGACTTTTCTTTTCATTTATATAGTTATTTAAGTTAGGTTATAGGAAATTGTAATGTTTCTGATTAATTTGAACTACATTAATAAACTTAAATGCTTTATAGTCAGTACGTAGTAAGAATATTTTCCAATATGGTAAGCCGTAGTTCGTATTAAATGAGTTGAACCCAGTTGGTGATAATTGGACCATTGGTGAAGTTTATAAGTCCTCAAAAGTAGTTATCATAATTATAAAATTTTATTTAACTCAACTTCATAATATTATATGCACTGTAAAAGATTGCACAATATTAAATACAGAAAGGTAGCTGAGATAGGAGGATCCTGAGTAACAGATCATCCTGACCTGTTCCGTCTTAATTTACAAAACACTTACGACCTTATTCATAAAAAGTTATCGAACATCTAAACAGTTGCTAATGTCTGGTTTTCAAAGAGAAACCAGACATTAGCAACTGTTTAGATTAATAATAACCTAATATAATAACAAAATGCAATTGTAATAAAGTATGTTTATACTTGTTGTTGCTTGTTGTTACTTGTTGTTTGTTTAAATTGTTCGCTTAATTTTGTAGGTTATGTTTATAACCTACAAAATTAAGCGAACAATTTAAATAATAGCATCAGCATCGGCCTTTACGGGCCCCATCAGTTGATGCTGACATCTCTTTGAAGCGCGCGTGGAACACAACGGGCCGTCGCGTCGACTCGGGCTTGGTCCTTACCGGACAGCGAGCTACCCATTACTCGCCGTCCGCAGGCCGCGCCATTTTTTTTGATAAGTACTCATATTTAATTATTTCGATGTTGTTAATTATTTCAATGTAGTTAGTATTTTGCCTTGCATAGTAAGCAAACTGAAATGGCAGGACCATGTCTGTCGAAGGACCGATGGCCGGTGGAGCAGACGAGTCCTGGAGTAGAGACCGCGTATCGGCAAGCATAGCGTGGGACGCCCGCCAGCTAGATGGACCGACGACCTAAAGAGAGTTGCTGGGACAGACTGCATGCGGAAGGTGGAGGTCAGGGTGTTGTGGCGCAACATGGGACAGGCCTATGTCCAGCAGTGGACTACTGATAAGCTGGGGTGATTGAATCATTTGTATGACTTACCAGTCTTGACTGCTCCCAGTCCAGGTCCATGGGCGTGAACTGCCGCAGGATCAGCGTCGTCCTTTCCGACCTAGACACATAATGTAAGATTATTATCACAGAAAGTATTAATCCGTGTTAAAATTGGTGTTTTACTTCCATTAAACTGTGTTTACTGGATGTAGAGAACCTATTTTAAATATGAGTTTTTTTCACTAGTCTATACTTCTATGCGAATATAATAAAGATGTAACATTTGTTTGTTTGTAACGAATAAACTCAAAAACTACTGGACTGATAAAAAAATATATATTTCACCATTATAATGCTTCATTATCCCTGAGTAACATAGACTATGAAAAGATCGCAGAAAGACCTTTGACCTGGAAGAGATCGCAGAAAGCGAAAAGGCCGCCCATTGTATGTTTTAGCTTCTAAATGTTTTATTTTTGTTACATAATTTAAATAAATAAACAAATGTATTACAAACCTTAATCCTCAGCGGAGACGCAGGAATGTGCACTCCGTTGAACTTGACATTGATGTTGTGGACTCCGTTCTCCCTGGGCATGAACCTGATGCTGTACTGGTCCCCGTCGATGTTCTGGATGAAGCAGTCGTCGGTCTTGCCTGATGGGGCGATTACCTGGACAAGGAAGATTGTTTGGGTTAAGTTTTCATAGTGTGAAATGCCACATAATCTTCCTGAGTAGGTACAGAAATAAGTTTACTATTTGCAGAAAATGTACCTTTTGTATGGGATCATGGATATTCTTTTGTAGTACTTTTCTGTAACTATTTTCTTTTCCTAATTGACTACTTTTACTTCAAGACTACGATTAATCTTCAAGCAGGCCATGTAATGTAATTTCAAATGAGCGAAGGTTTTCTGTTTTTTTAATTGTTTCCAATTCTTTCTACAATTTGGACGTGTCAAATTTTCCCAATTGAACATGAACCTTATTGTCTTGTAATAAAGTTGAAAATCTATCAAAGAAATTTGACAGATTGGGGTAGCTTGATGTGCTAGCGTCTGTACATCATCGATATTTAAGTAGTGTCGTAGTTGAAATTCCGTACGAATTATCTTTTTGGAGTCATTCAGATTATAATTCCTGCTTTTTACACCACAATAAGTATAATTGTGCTACTTTCTTACAAGACAAGACTCCTTACCCACTTATTATGTTTCACACATAAAATCTTTGAAAACCCGCCCATTTTTTTCCACTATCCTCTCCCACAAGGAGCCAAACTTCGCAACCCCATATTAATTTTTATGGCAGAACTTGGCATAACTTGGCACAATATTCATCCTTGCACACTGGTATAAAATATTAGTGTGAAAATGATTTATTTCGTAACAACCCGGTCACGTGCGGTCAGGGCGTTTTATTACATTTTTTTGGCCACAAAATTTGGGGTTAGACACATTGTGCGAGAATATATTGTTTTAGTTACTGTTAGTGGAGCTGGGAATTACTGGGTTTTGGACTGTGATTTTTGTCTAATATCTAAGAATTTGCCTCACGTATTATAAATATAATAGACCTTAGGGTGTCTACGATAACTTCTATTTAGGTACTAGAATATTGTAAATACTACTTTCTAAAAATGTTTAGCAAATTGACTCATCAATTGATTAGGCTATTTCTAAATATGTTGGGGTTGGCTTCCAGTCTAACCAGATGCAGCAGAACACCAGTATTTTACATGGAGCGACTGCCTATCTGACCTCCACGACCCGGTTACTGAATAATATATGATACCACTTGGTAAGACCGGATGTTAGACTTACGGGTTTTTGACGATCTATCGCACACACGGCTATACATTTCCAGTTTACGCTGATCTCGCACTGTACGGAAATCGTATACAATGCGAGATCAGCTTATACTGTAAATGTATAGCTTGATGTGTAGCCGTGTATACCCTTCGTAATGTTAATTACTTACAATAATCATTGTATACAATCACAAATCGCTATTCTAACTGGGGGCCTATTCTCTAAGCACGAAATTCGTAATCTCAGTCGAAGTTACGGGCGTTTCCTACTCCGTATCACTTACGGACCTATGACTAGTTTGGGGCCCAAACTAAGAATGAATTACTACACAATTTGACAGCTGTTCCTACTCCCATATAGCTTAACCTGATCAAAAAAGTTAATTAATCAGCTGTAGGAGTCACTTCGAAGTTTCGAACTATTTTCGGACGGGCCCGTATTTTCGTTGATGGAGTTAGAGTAGCTCCCGTGAACAGACAGCTGTGTTGCTGAGGAGTTTTTTGCGCCACTTCTTCCCAGCTAAAGCACTAGGAAGTGGTGAAAAGCGGGCGTTTTAGGGGACTGTTTAATGTCATTTTGACGTTCAGAAAGTGCCGACTCTCAGCCTAGCTTGAATTAATTACTTTTGATTTTTCCAACTTTAACAAATGGCTTTTTAGTTGTGTGTCAACGTTAAGAAAAGCTACCATCTATACTTATTATAACGACAAAATCAAAACACACACTGTGCACAAAATCTCTGCTTTAGGGTCAATTCTCACCGAGACGCGGCGCGACGCGCACTTTTTAAGATCACGATACAAAATAGATCTTATTTACTTCACAATAAGGTATACGGGCTGCACAACGCGGTGCACCTTAGCGTTCTTCGACACGCTTTCGCGCTCGTAGTGAAATTATACCTTTTCGTGTTGTAAATAAGTTAGATATTCTGTTGCTATCTTAAAAAGTGCGCGTCGCGCCGCGTCTCGGTGAGAATTGACCCTTACCCAAAAAAACCGCCCTAAACGCGGAATAATCGTACGTTTGATACTGCACAGTGGTCCATCGATCATAAATCTTGGACACAGCCGGACATGGCCGATCGTCATGTTCTCACGATAAATCAAGCCGACGCCAACGACCCAAGGGTAAGTTAGAGTATATTACAAGACATTGTCTGCTTCACTTCGTAAATTTTTTAATGTATCTTAAGTAAGGGAGTGTGTGGTCTTGTGTAATATTTTAAGGGAGAGGTAATCTTTGTCTAGTTTCAATAGGTATGATTGTCGATGGTAGTTTAAGGTCAGACATGTGCCTTTCCAATTGGTCATAAACAGAGATCGGATATTCGGATGCATATTTACCTAAAGATAATTTTTAGCTATGAAAGTATGGAAGAGGCTTTATAAATTATTTGTAATATTTATTAAAAACCCCGGGATTCTTGGATTGCATAACTATTCAGATGTGTATTAATTTAAAATTAATGTTTAACCCGATACAAATTTGTGTATGTACTGGAGGAGGGGTGGTTTTTATTAGTTAAAACAAAAAATAAACAAATTACTTATCTAAATTAAGACTTTTTCGATACAAAAGCGCATTCCATGTTAGCCAACATCTCAACTTTAGGTGAATATGCTTCCGAATATCCGATCTCTGGTCATAAATTTTAAAATTAACGATATTTGGCAATTCTTTTGGGTTGAAATGGTTGTCGGTGGGTACTTCGGTAGGCTTTTTGGATGTGATTAGAAGTCATTTCTTAATAGATTTAAAAACCGACGTACCTACTGTGTTCAAAAATATTCTACGATCTATTCAGCCTAGACTAAATTGTATTAGCAAAGAAATGGCAACTCTTTTACGGAAGCCAGAACAAAACCATAGATTGTCGTAGGATTAAGTAGTATCATATACGCCCTTCTCCACGTTCGTTAAGGGCCTACGTCACGTTTGGTAGCGTAACACGGTCACTTTATGAACAGTACTGCTCATTAACGGCTTGTCTTGAAGATTAGAAAAATATATGATTTTGCTATAGATTCATATAGATCATTTTGCCGGAAGTACTTTTTTTGTATGGTTAATACTTTTGCTGTAAAAAAATATTTTCCAACACGCAATATTTTGGCTTCTATTCCATACTCCTACTAAACGGCTTCGTTATTTGAAAAAAAAAATACACTGAAAAATAGATAGTTAGAGGTACCACAGAATCGCCGAAGCACAATTGTAAATTAATCAAAGAAATATCCCCATTTTGAGATAAAGGCTCAGGGGTGCCCTGCGCGGGCGCGGGCGGCAGTCGTGCTTTAGCATACAAACGAGAGATGAGAATACTATGGGCCTTATGTCATTTTCCTTAAAGATTTAAATTAAAAATAACCGCATTGACCAAGATTTCAAGCATGGAACATTATTCAAAAATAAAAAGAATGCGAATCGTGGGTGTAGTTAGACGTATCATGAGTACGCCTTTGCCTAACACTTCGGTCATTACAGGCGTGATTTTATGTTATGTGAATATTATTTCAGTCTTAATCAATCTCAGTTGTAATCATTATTAGGTAATTTTGTAAAACAATACAAGTAGGACTGGCTTTTATTTTGACAGTTCACGTTGTTGAGCGAACAAATTTTTCGAACATAATTGAAGCAAAGTATCAGCAACATCGTCCAAAATCATTCTGATTGTGATTGATAGTGACGCAATTATGTTGAAGGTTCAAAAATTATCTCTTAAACTTACCCTGCCATCCAAGCTACCCTTAGCTCCATTGAGTCTGATGTAGAACTGGGTAGGTTTGTCCACTTGTGCCGAGTCTGGGAACTGGGCCACCTCCAGGAGATGAGCATCTCCAACTGCCGGGGAGATGTAGACCTTGAAGGGGGAGTCTGGGATGTGCTGCTCGTTGAACTTGAGGCCGATGCGGTATTCACCTGAGGAGAAAAAAATTGGTCAATAACAGTCTAAGACTAAGATAAGAATGGGATAATTGAATGAACTTAAAAATATGGTAAAAGCTTAGGAAGTAGTGATTGTTTTAGGTAATTGAGTTATGTATTTTTCCAAAAGATTGAAGTGATAGTGCTAATACATTTCTGTCATCAAGATGTCTTAAAATTTTAGTCCTAGGACTTGCTGGTTTCCTCACCTTTTACCATTTTGAGAGCAATGGTGATGAAATTATTAACAAAAACTACTGCCTGCTCGGGTTCGAATCTACGATCTACAATTTGTAATTCAGGGTCGATACTACTAGGCCATCACTGCATACTTCTCTCGTCGAAAACTTCCAAATCAAATATCCTTAACTCTCTTACAAATCCATATTCCTATCTTTATTTGCATTCCATAATGTTAAAAGGTCTTACAATTGGCTTAAAGCTAAGGTAGGTACAATTACGGACCCTGTAGGACACAGCAAAAAGTAAATTAAAAAAAAAATAATAAGAAACAAATTACAATCAACAATTTTAAAATAATCATATCATTAACATTAATTAAGTAAATTTATTTTATTGAGATCAGTTGGACGTAGTTAAGCAGAACGGTTTCAATCCACGCAAAGTCACTTTTGAGTTATGGGCGTTTGAAGTTTAACATTTTATGTGCTCTTCATACTGTGGGTTGAGTCGGACTAGCGAGAAAAACTAGTTTCCGTGTACATTTAAAAAATAGGGTTTTCACTACATGATAGATTCGACCCTCAGGAGTACGATGGCATACATAACTCAATTTTGGCCAAAGTGTGGATTGAGTTCTTTCTGCTTAACTACGTCCAGTTATATGTTGTGGTACCTACATCATAAAACAAACAGCAAACCGATCCGGAAACGTCCTACAAGCGAGCCCCATAAAAAACCGGAACAGCCAATTAAATATCGAAACAAATCGTATTCTAATACGACCAGCCACCCAAAAACACCGACAAATATACTAATAAATTCACGAAGCACTAAAAACCTGACGAAATGGCAAAAAATACTGTTTTGTCTGTAAAAAAATGAGGAGTACCTACATGTCGCTCCGACTAACGATGCATCCAATAATTCTTGGCGACTGACTTGAGATATTTAAATTTTCTACGTTTATTTAGGGTTCAATGCTGGGATTGAAGTTTCTTTAAGCTTGATCAAGTCTTAGATCAGATCATCATCTCCTTTTAAATATTGTAGTTCTTGGTATTGTTCGGCGAATCGTTGAGCTCCTAAGTTCAGAGTTAGGCTGCATGATTACTGCTTGGGGTAGCTTGGCATGCTGGCATCTGTACAATCCAATGCGATCTCGCAATTTCAAATCTGTAGTTCCCATTTGTTCTATTGAACATGACGTCACCGGACAAAAGCGAATATGAAGTTTTTAGAGCATAGCATAGCGTTTACAGCCATAGCTACATAGCCGATAGTAACATTTTGTCTTATTTCGCTTTATATTTGATGCCATTCGATAGGACGCACTTTATTACGTATGTGCATATAATATGTCTTATTTTGTCCGATGATGTCTTGTTACTGATAAATGCGTGCACTGATTGGACAAGTCCACTCAATCTGTGTGGGTGGTTCTTTCCCCAAAAGAATATTTCAAGCACCAATCTACATGGTCTTTTCATGATTTGACCAAGATTAGGTCTGGAGTAAAAAATCTACTGTGAGCCAGGGCTCAGGAACAATATCAGGATATTGTTTCGTCTTTTCTTCTTGGAGTAGTCAGATTCCATATTTATATCCATCACCAATAGCTTACAGGCTTGCAGAGTACAAAGGGCTGCTTTTATTTAAAATATGTTGGCCTGATTCTAACTAATTTAAGTAATTATACTTAAAATAGTTTGTCTATTTTATGTTAGCACTTTTGCCAGCTGGGGTCCAAATAAACGAGCTATTTATCGTCAGTTCAATGCTTTAAGGTGAACCTAGTCCACATTTATTGCATACAAACTTCGGGAGTGTTTTACTCCACTGTCTGACATGGCACATCAAAGTTAAATATGATATCGTTTTGTCTCATTATTAATATTGTCTGTACGGAAACAGAATACTAAAATAAAAACCCATTAAAAAGTTAGGAGCCAACAAAGATTCGTTTTTCTCGCTACTTTTTCTTAATTTTTTCGCGTGTTTAAGTAATATAAGAAGTGTAAAATCTCCAAAACCAAGTCGGTACCGACAAAGTTCAATTATCGAAAAGTTCAATAAACTTTATTGGTAATTGATTTACACATTGTCTTTTTCATAAAACCCGATTCCCAGTTTCAAAGAACTTTTCTTAATTTTATCGCGATTTTTTTACTATAAATGATCCTGCATCTCACTCGTAACGTTGTGCGTGTAGACTAGCGTCTAACTGCTTATCACTGATACTATCTCTGTCAGACACGAAGTCTGGTAAGACTGCGTGATTTTTAGCCAGGCCCACCAATGAGTTCGAGCCCGCGACTAGGTTCGCCTTAATCATTGAACTATTAGCACATAGATGACTTTTAATAGTTCCCAATGGCAAATTCACATTACCTACTAGTCTTCACATTAAAAGTTTATTCTAGTCTACAGTATAGAATTAGACCTCTAGCTAGGCTGATCGTCATCTAGTACTTTAGAAATATTGCTGCAGAACCCAGAAACCCGATCAAACTCTCTCACTTGATTATCGTTTTTCAATATGAATGAATTCTCCGCGGTGGCCATATAGTTGCTACAGATTTATTTACATCCGACTCGTACTTTTTTGATAAGGTTTTTGCTGATTGGACGAAAAAAATCTCATCGTAGACTTTTTCGGAAACAATCCTTTTGTTTCGGAATTAGTTGAAGGGTTGGATTCCACCATGGATTTAAAGTTTAATGAGCAAGGTTAGCGTTATAAGAATGTATTTGTATAAAGAAGTTAGCAATCGTTGATGAAAATTTAATTTGATCATAATAGGTAATCGATATCTTTTTTTTAAACGTTGCCCCACACTAGGAATTTCTCCTGTATTGTGGGTGCGTTTACAAACATTTTAAATCACATACACAAACAGCCAGACCCGGAACAAGTACTTTTAGGTCACACAAATATTTTTTCCGTGCGGGAATCGAACCCGCGACACGCAGCGCAGCAGTCAATCGCTTAACAACTGCGCCAAACGTGCCATTATGCATATCATTTATAGATTACTAACTTCTAACCACTCTAAAAGTAAGTATATTTTATCGAAATCTGTTTAGTGGTTTAGGCGTGAAAAGGTAACATAAAAACAGAGTTCCTTTCGAATTTATAATATTAGTATTGATTACATTAACGGTAATTTAATATACATATTTTATTTCGTACAAACCTTAATCCTTTAAGCAGCATGGAACAAACAACAGGAGATCATTCAAATTATGTATTTATTTTCATGAAAGCTACACTAGAAACAACTGCTTTAATTTTCTATCTGGGACGTCGTATTTAGCTTAAAAACCTGAAGTAAGTAAGACTTCCCTATTACAATTAACTAGCTTACATTTTTCACCATAGCAGACGGCCAAATTCCCGTAGTGAAAACGTTCAAAATCTAGTCGTAATCTGTGACTCAGCGACAGTCAATGTCAAGAATGTGTCAAACTAGAGGTATTTTTGACAGATCGTGACTGAGAATAGTTCTTAAAAATACGGAAATCGCCGCTCTAGTATTGTGTGCCAAAGTAAAGACTGTGCTTAAAGTTAAGTAATGATTAGTGACTGTTTAACCACCACCTGTATAACCATGAAACGAAAACCATATAAACTAACCACAGTTAAACCACAGTGCAACCCACCACCCAGTGCTTCAAATAATGACGTATGCTATGCAAAATAGTGGTATTGACATGTTAAGGGTTCGATGCCCGGCCCGTTTCCTCCTGTTTCTTATTAAAAAGTTTTTGTTGAAGCAAAAACTGAATTTTTGCTTTTTGCGGATAAAACATTTCGCAGGTGGCTGTTGGTGTTACGTGAGTTCTTTGAATGGAGGGAAAAAGAATAATTTTGTTTGAGTTGACGATTGGTTACAATTGCTGCAGGCTTAGCATGACGCTTTCTATTTCTACGAAGAATAGACAGTGCTTTTTCAATGCAAAGTCACATTTCGTTTCTCTATTTTTGACATCGCACCGTAGATATGTTACTACAATCTGTCATTTTGTCTTTCGTTTCTAATGATCTTTGTCTAGGTCGTTATAAATGTAGACTATTTCAGAAGAATATTTCTCAAACTTTCAAAATTACACCGACAACAAACTTTCTACTCGACGGCCACAACGTATATACGATTATCTACAAAATCATGATGCGTTTAGAACGCATAACTGTGATTTATTAATAGAAGAACATATAGCTATCTTCTCCTATTATACATCATTTAGTTAATCATCATGTCTATTCTTCCGTCGACAAATTGGTGCTCGTGCTAAGCCTGCTGTGGCAACAATATTTACTGACATATCTGCGGGTCATATTTTTTTTTTTTTTTTTGGTTTTGGCTTCGCACGGTTTGTGCATTTAGCCAGTGTCAAGTAATTTTTCTTTTCGATCAAGTAAATGCCCCGACATCGGGCACGAAGTTACGAAACAGTCATGGTCGACTTTAGTTAGTCAAATCAAAGTTATTGTAAAGCGGTAGTAACTTTACAACAACCTAGTAGGAGTTTTTGGGGGGAACACGAAAAGTCCACGTTAGTCACTTATTTTCACCTTCACTACACTTGTGCACTCACACGTAACTAAATTGAATAATTCACTACCAAAATTATAATTTAATTCGCTATTTCACTAAATTTAATGCAAATGAAAATTTGTGCGACATGTTCCAACGCGATCCCGCCAAAAACGCGGGTCATCTTATCATCATGTCAACTATGTTGCAGGTAATTAAAAAAAAGTCTGTTTACTCAGAAAGGTCCAATTCTATCAGCCATAGATATCAAAATTACAGAATGTAACAAATAATAATGGACATAGAAAGACACGTCAGCTGCATCTAATGACATTTTAACTGAAGCTAAAGGGGTAGGCCGCCATTTTGTATTGCAAATGTCATATTAACATACTGTATTCATAATTAAGCTGGCAAGTTTAATTGCTTTAAGATTAGCCGATTATGGGGTTTAAATTAAGTGGATATAATTTTATGATAAATTAGTTTTATTAGGAGAGCAGTGATGGCCCTGTCTGTGGTAACGGGCCTGACTTACGAGTTTATTGGTCGTTTTTTTTAGTGTGGGAAATCGTCAAATAAATTCTCCCGCTCTGGGTGGAGCGGAAGGGCGTGTCAGGCTTTTACTGACTAAAACCCACCCGTGTTCCTTCAGTTGCCTGTGTGCCAGGGGCCACGGTATCTCTTTCGAACAACCTGCACCCCTGGCAGGCATCGGCCCTTTCGGACCCCACCAGTTGATGCTAACATATCTTTGAGGCGCGCGTGGAACACAACACGCCGTCGACCCTTGCTTGGTCCTTACCGGACAGCGAGCTACCCGTAACTCGCCATCCGCAAGTCCGCGCCTACGGTGGCCGGGAATCAACCTGGGATTCCCGACGCCCAGGGCGTCTTCTACGGCAACTAGGGCCGTGAGAGCGCATATACTGCCTCTCCCTCACGTGCGCCGCCTCCCTCTTCGCGAGCATTACTGCTTCGCAGAAGGAAGTGACGGCTACCCATGCACTCTCGCTCCGTACCATGGCCTGGACCAAGGCCGGACGCGAGAGATTGCCGCCGCCGATCGCCTCCACCGTATGCTCCACCGTGCCCTCCGGGTGTAGGTCATAGGTTTGAAACTAGGCACTCGCTTTACTTCGTGCAAATGCACTAATTAATACTCCATTGCTTGCAAAACGGTGAAGGAAAATATCTTGAGGAAACTGGCATATCCAAGAATCAGAAACTCGAAGACATGTGACATTTACCAACCCGCACTGAGCCCGCGTGGTAGATCACAGCCCACTTCCCCTCGAAGAGTGGTGGCTTGTGAACCCGCAATGGGAAAATTATATGCTGATTACATAATATGTAGGTTATAATTTATCAGATGTAGGTACGGATTCATCGATTTGCCGAGTTGAGCTGCCTTTGTAGAGAGTTTTTCAGTCTTTAGATTGTCTTTAGTAATAAACCCGTCGGTCCTGTTTGTCATACTAATATCAACATCACTGATAATCGTTATGTGGAGGGAGGAATCCTAACACCTGATACTTAGCTTAACTTGAAATTAGTTGATTGTCCCGTTGTAACTATTTTATGGGAGTTCCTTCTTGAGAAATGGTAATGTGTAATCATCCAATAAGGCAAGCTGACCCCACCTCAGCAGAGTAAAACTTTAACCGGATAAGTCTTCATTAGCTCGAGTTCAAGAAGATAATTTCAAAAAGAGCTTATTTTAAACCGACTTCAAAAAGCAGGAGGTTCTCAATTCGTCGGAAACTTTTTTTTATGTATGTTCCCCGATTACTCGAAAATGGCTGGACCGATTTGGATTTTTTGATTTTTTTTGATTGGGTATACTTCCCAGGTGGTCCCATGATCATCTAGTCAGGATCTGATGATGGGATCTTGGAGAAATAGAGAGAACTCTTCAAATTTTATAGGCAGTTGGGTAGTTTTTGGAAGAGTACTTTCTCGGAGTGGTCCCATTTCAATTTGGTGAAGATGAAGAACTTCGGAGATAGGCAACGGAACTCCTCAATAAATGATAGCAAATGAACTGGGATTGCTGAAATCTCATGTCTATCTAGTTTTTACACCAGTTCATAACATAAAATCACACCCGTACGCGCTGTGAAGGGGTAAGCACATATGAACCAGTAAAAAGTAAAAAATAAAAACTTAAAAAAAGTCGGTGACTTTGGATATGTTTTTTTTTACAATCTCTCTTATTTAGACGTGTTAGGTAGACGACTAAAACACTCTTAAACCATTTGAGAAAAGGTCAAGAAAAACGTTAAACAGAGAATTTAAAAACCTCACCACGGTTTAGTACCTAAAGCATCATGAAAAGTACGAGTACAAACGGCTACATATCAAGCTATACATTTCCAGTTTACGCTGATCTCGCATTGTACAGAAATCCAGCTTATACTGGAAATTTATAGCTTGATGTGTCGGCTACACAACAGAATGTTCACTGTATTTTCGAGTAATATAATAGAATTTTTAGTGTATTTTTTTTTCCCATGAAAAACAAGTGAACATCTACGTAATCATGATGTCATCATCACAAAGAAAAACAAAAGCCAACTTACCTAAAAACATTACAAAACCCTTCACAACAAGATTGCGTCACCGAAAAACTTAAACAAACTTTCGAGCCATCCAAAACAGCCCAGTGTTCCGAATGTTGGTCAAAAACTCGTCCAAAGAATCAGAAGTAACATTCCGTCAAAACGCGTCAACCCTTTGGTACGTTTTAAAAACGTTTTTTTCCTAAACGATTATTACCATCGGACGGTCAATTAAAATGGCTGCAGCACACCACAGACAAGGAATGCCGCTCCAACTGAATTTGTCCCGTATTCTATTGTATTCTGTGCGACAAAAAAAATGGCGAACTTTCCGACAAAGAAGCGGTCCCTTTTTGTCTTGAGATACTTCATAAGTTTAGTGTATCGCGATTAGAAAATTTTGAACAATCCTAAAATAATAATAATGACTTAAGTTTTGTTAGGACTAAGGCGACAGTTATTCTGTGATTGGTTATGTTTTTTGACTGGACGACGTTTGTGTTTTGCCCACTGTTATGCTATTGAAAATTATTTGGTATTTCATGTGTTGAATGCCTTTTTGTTGAATTTATAATCGAGTTTTAGTAAAAATTACATTATTAATAATTGAACACAATAGCTCTTAAGCTATTGTGTTCAATTATTAATAATGTAATTTTTAGTAATGATCTTATTGTTTTTGGGGTTTAAGCGCCATTACAACTAAATTAAATGCGTAAAATACAATTTCAACAATGGCTAAACACGAGATACCAATATCTCTAAATCTTACTTGAAAAAAAAATGGCAGGAAGGGTTCTGTGTTCATAAAATAAAAATTAATCAGTCCTCCGTCATTCTGTCTTTTGCAATTCAATGAATGAAATTAATTTCTAAATTATTAAAAAACCGATTCTCGTTTTCATTAATAATTACTTAAACTTTAATGTCCATAACCCCTGCTGTTATCATTGACGAATTTCAAGAAATTCCTAAATCAACAAAACAGCATCCTCTTTTGTTTCTACGCGGGGAACAGATAAAAAATTTCAACTTTTTAAAATTCGATCGCGAGGCTCGAACGTCAAAGCTGCCGCTGCCAACGTATGCGAATATATTATCTGTATTAAACTTTTACGGACTAGAAAGTAAGAAAACGATAATGGTTTCATTTTAAAGTAAAAGATCTTGTTTTGTTACAAGAAAGAAAAACAAGTTATAAACTACAAGTTATAAATAAATAAATAAAAATAACTATGAAGTGTACATATTGAATATTCTAGTGTTTTAATGACTGTGGAGCAAAAATAGTTGCTATAACTTATTAAACGTTTCAAAATCTCTGAATTTTATTATTTACATCATGAAAAGCGTAACGTACGTATTTAACTGTTTACTAAAAGCGTGGTTTGCCATTTATGTATATATTTTAATGCAACCGAACGTTTTTGCTTACAAAATAAATCGATATCATAATATAATTCCAAAAAAAGCTCTATAGAAATAATTAATTACCTTAAAAACTCGAAACCGGTATTACAGGCTGTCTGCAATATGTCTATGCTCGAAACTATATCGAAACAACAACGCACTAAGCAAAAAGCTCAAAAAAAGTGAGGAATGCTTCAAGAATTACGAGATTCATTAGCAAAAAGGTATATCGTAAATCGGTACAACCATGTGCCGAAAACGCGACGAGCATTGAAGTTTAAAAAAAGAACGCGCCCCTCTATGGTCAGTGGTCGAAAAAAAATAAAAACAAATTGAAAAAATGTAAGGACAAGTTCGAAATTGAGTTGGATTGTGAGTTCCGTAAGATATTCATGGTGTTTCTATAATGTTGTTTTTTTATCAGATTTTGGGTAAAATGAAAGTTGTATTTTTGAAACACCAGTATCGGTATGTGTCAAATTTCAATAAATTGTGCTCCTTGGTTTTCTTTTCTTTTAGGTGGTAAAGCTTACAAAAACAAACATTCTGTGAAAAGAGCCAAATTACTGGGTCATTTCATAAAACAACTATTATGTCAGTATCATTAGGTGAGCTCTATTAAATTTTAATTTTCATGTTTTCTGTAAAAGCCTTACTTAGCCATGATAAATGTTTTTTTTTTTCTGAACGGAATAAAATCAAACATTTCAGCCACAATCCAACAAATACAACCAACAAACCAACGCTAGGCCACTGACCGGAACCTACACTATTCACCGTCGCCGTCGGTGTTTTAACCCACAACAAGGAACTCTAAAAATCGAACTGTCAAAATGGTCCGCAGTAAATTTTGCCGCGCTCAACGCTGATTGGCCGGCTGCTTAGTAGGCGTGGTCAACAATTGAAATACAAGACTGTTTATTTATGAACGGAAATTGAGGTGTTTTTGCGACATAAAGGAGGGGGTCGCTGATTCAGATAGTAAGAAATTGTGTTTAAATATATTTGAATAGCATCCTCTAAAAACTTACTACAAGCATTTAAATATATTGAACAGTTTCTTTCACTTCGATGTTTTAATTCTTTTTTCGAAAATATTTGAATTGTCAATGGTGTTTATTTTTAGATAAATTTAAATTTTGAAATTGGAAATCAGGCTGGAAAAACACGGTGATCAGTGTGACTGAGTATAGTATTATTTCTGATTGATTTACAGCAGCTAGCTATCGAGAAAAATATCAACTTGTTCTTGCCTCAATATTTAAATACTTTGATCCTATCCTTTTATCAGGATTTCTCGAGAACCAGCTTTCATCCTACATCCTTACCTATCCATTTCTAAAGACTATGATTCTTTGGTAGTTAAGGAACACAATGTAGGATCGTGTTCCGCAAATACCTACTAAATTTCTGGTTTATAAATATTTAGGAGTTTTATGAAAATATTGTAGACTATATTATTACTATACATATCTAATACCTACATACTAGTAAAAAAAAAAAATTGTCTTTTCCGACATTGCTATTATTGGCTTATTAGTCCATTTCAAGGAATTTATTCGGGCGAATCGACCCTTTTTTTTAATCGACAACTCCAGAAATACGTATTAGGCAATTGGATCGTTTTCAATTTTATCCAACGAAATTATGAGATTTAAGATCACTAGAAGTACGAAGGTCAGAACATCAAGCTACCCCGATCTATCAAATTCTTTGGTCGTTTTTCAACTTTATCACAAAAGCATAAGGTTCATGTTCAATTGGGAAACTTTGACAGTTTGAGATAGCTTGATATGCTCCAATCTGTATATGCAAAATCCTGCTGCTTTCAAGAATTTCAGACTGTTCAGCAAATTTTCTAAACATTCACCAGCTTTATAAAAGAAATAAATATAAAAACCACTCACCAGGCTCGTCAATCTTATAAGAAACATCACAGGATCCGTCCTTCCTATCCTTAAAGTCAATCTCAGCCTTGCTAGGTCCCTCCAGGGATATGGCCAGCTGACCAGCACCTGCCTCCCTGGTCCATACGTTGAACTCGTTGAAGCGGCCTGACTCGCCTCTTTCGAGGCCAGGACCTCCGGCCTTTACTAAGTGAGCTCCAGAATCTCTGAGAGGTCCTACTGTGAACTGGAACGGTGATCCTGGAAGTAAATGAGAGGATTAGAGAAAAGTGAAGGTTTTATTTGAAAGGTACAGGCTCAAACCATAAAAGATTTTTTATTATAGGGCCACAGACCTCCTCTCTTCGAGATGCAATAGGCCATCGTATACCACGCGGGCCCAGTGCGTATTGGTAGATGACACATGCCGGGTTTCCTCACGATGTTTTCCTTCGCAGTTTTGAGAGCAGTGGTGATTAAATTATTTATACAAAGTTGCCTGCCTTGGTTGCAACCCGTGACATACAACTCGTACATGACGTACAACAGTTAAATATTATAATACGATATAATAGTATGTTGATCAAAATAATTATTTTATGATGTACCACAACATATAACTGTTCTCAATAAAATAAATTTACTTAGTTAATGTTAATAATAATAATAATAATATAATATTTATTTCAGACCAAAATCCATATTCAAAAAACAAAATAAAAATCACTTAAATTCTACATACACAAAACAAAAGGCGACGCACAAAAAGATACACACATACACAATAACACTTATTTTATATATACAAATGACGCACGATGAGTGGTCATCCAGTGCCACATCATTGGACTGTCTACTTTGCTGGCAAAGATAGCCACCAGGCTGTTGGAGCTATCGCGAACTCGCCGCATCAGGGATGCTATTCGTGTCCGCATAAGGGCATAAAAATCCGGCACGCCATACTCCGCGAACATCCCCGATGCGCTGCAAAAGCGCGGTAGCCCCAACATAACTCTGAAGGCGTTATTATATTGGACTCGCAGAGCATTGTACGAGCTCTTTGTATAGCCGACCCATAGGGCGCACGTGTACATAGATTGGCAATAAGCTCTAAAGAGTGTAATTTTTACCTCACTTGTACAACGTGCAAACCTACGGGCCAGCATGTTACATCGAACTGCCAATGCTCTGCGTTCCCTCTCCACGTCCACATCGTCGGACAGACCATCGGTGATCCAATGCCCCAGGTACTTGAACCAGGTCCAGGTACTTAATGATATGATTAATTAAAAATTGTTGATTGTAATTTGTTTCTTATTATTATTATTTTTAGAATTAATTTAGAATTTACTTTTTGCTGTGTCCTACAGGGTCTGTAATTGTACCTACCTTAGCTTTAAGATAATTGTAAGACCTTTCAACATTAGAATGCAAATAAAGATATGAATATGAATATGAAAACTCGTAAGTGTCGTTACGGCTGGGTCACTACTGATAGAGCCGTGTTCGGGATTATTACGTTTGATACCGATAAAAATATTACGTAAGGTAAATTGACCACTGCGGGCCAAGCTCCCGTTTTTATTACATACAAATCCATAATTAGTATAATTACGCTTGATCATCACACCATCAATTTGAAGAAATGTGTCATCTATCAACCCACACTGGGCCCGCGTGTTAGATTACAGCTCTCTCACTGATTGGAGGTCTATGTCCAGCAGTGGGAAGATTATGGACTGATTCTGCTATATGCTATTAGACTAATAAGCCCAAGTTTATCCCATTGTGTTAACATTTCCAATAAGTTATTTATAATGTAGAAAATTCAACCAGAATGTTCACTTGAAATTAAGATCTCTATGTCTAATTGATACGTATAGATAGGCACTTTTAAAGGGTTTGGACCCGCGACAAAGTATGAGGATATCAACTTTCTGGCTAATAAAGAGACACAATAAAGGTTATTTGTTTATAATTTTCTATTTTGTTTAAATCAGCAACTTTATAGTCACTATCCATGTCTTTTTGCTAACTTAGTTTTCTATCAAAATAAAACGTCATTTATTAAAACTAGGCTCAGAGTCAGCACTTTTTGAACGCCAAAGTTATATAAGACAGTCCCTAAAAACGCCCGCCGTTCACCACTTCCTAGTGTTTTAGCAAGGAAGAAGAAGTGGTGCAACAAACTCAGCAGCAGGTCCAAAATAACCTTTGGTTTCTAAATTAATAATACTAACCAGGAATATGGATCTCCCTGTACTTGACGGACACGGTGTGGACACCCAGTTCCTTGGGTACGAAGTGTACGGAGTACAGGCCATCTTCCACCTCCTGGATCTCGGCGTCTTCGGAGACACCTCCCGGGCTGGTGACGGTGGCTGCCAGGTCGAAGGAAGTGATGCCTATGGATTGAGCAGGTAGGTAAGTATTTAGACAGATGCAAGTTTCTAGTATGAGTTTATTTAAAGTTATTATCCTTTTCACATTTAACCCGTCTGCCTTCAAAGCAAGAGTGAATAAATATCTTCTGGGCACGCTCGCTCGTTACATCATACACCTCATTTATCGGTTTACATCAGGCGTGATTGAGGTCAAGAGCAGCGCCGTTAAAAAAAATAAAAAAGTCTCGCTTGCAAGGCCTTCATAGTGTATTTCCAATGCCGTATACAAAAAAAAAAAAACATTTCTGGTGACAGAAAATCGAACTAAACTCCATTCAATTCAAAAGAGGAATAAGAAAGCAACTGGCTAGTGTTATGTTTGAATTTCCTGAAAAGAAGTTTGTTACTTTTTTGTCTTGAGCTTAAAGTCTATCGTCGACTACATCATTACAAATCACCAAGTGTGACAGTGGTCAAAGGCTAGCGTAGCCTTCATCATCATTAAATTCTCCTGCCTACTCCTGACTACTTCTCTATTATTCGTCATCTCGTTAGCTTAGCCATTAAAACCTAATAAAAAGAAATGCGCTGTTGAACTTACCAGGCATTTTGAAGGTAAGTTTGCAGTTGGTGCCGACCTCTGTGAGAGGTGCCTGGTCCCTCTGCCTCTGGATCTTCTCTCGTTGCCTATTGCTGCCCTCACCGGTAACCTGAATACGTTTAATTAAATTATTATACCACTCGACTGCCCAAGTAGAAGAGTAATATTTATAACTCAAGACAAGTTGCGAACACAATGTATGTAAAATTTCAACATGAATGTAACCAAGATTTTGATTTAAAAGGGTGTCCGTGGACTTTCTTGCTCGTTCTTCTCCACAGGTATCTACTACGCTTTGCGATTGGCAAAAAGTTTCATCTTTCTCACTGAGCGACCCCTTGACAATTCAAAAGTGCCTGTAATTTGTGATTTGAGTGTGACTTCATTGCAGACATTGCAATTAATCACAAATTTATCGTCGTTCATTGATATGAAAAATGTAAATAAGGAAATTGACTCATTTACGTGATCGTAAATGAGTCAATTTCCTTATTTACATTTTTCAGAAAAAAAAAGAGCGAAACAAATAGATTAGCTACACACGTGAACTACGTAATTATAATATTATGGTCGATAGCTCACATACATACACTTCTAAAATATCTTTAGAACTCATTTTTAAATAGGTTTTCATTACAACCAACCATCATCAGGCAACTGAGGGAACACGGGTGGGTTTTAGTCAGTAAAAGTCTGACACGCCCTCCTGCTGCACCCAGAGCGGGAGAACTTGTTTGACGATTTCGCCCCCAATAAAAAAACCTTCATTCTAGAATGCGGTAGTCAGAAGAAGGATTTTTTTTTTAATTCTGAATCTCCCTATGTAAATGAAATTCCATATCAGCATTATATTTACACAGGATCTATAGAAGAATATTCTGCTAAGATTTTTTAATATCTTAATTTAATTTACCTTGACAGTGAAAGGTGATCCCTCCACATGATGATCAGCGAACTTCAGGTTGACGATGTAGTAGCCGGGCTCCGTCGGCTTGTAGCTGATGGCTAACACGCCATCCTTGCTGTCTGCGCACTGGATCTCGGCCTTGCTGGGACCTGCAAAAAGCATGAAGTTTTAGATTTTCTTGTCTACACTTGACGTAAGAATGGCTAGAGTTATCTGCTACTAATGTTGGCAGGCGACCTGTTGTTTATACAATACGAATTACCACATAGGTTACGTCTGTTAACGATGCTACCCCGGTGTCGAACCTTCAAGATCTAAATCAAAAGACATTTATTCAATATTGGCTGAGAATCAGCCCTTTTCGTACGTAAAAATGACTAAAGATAACCCCTCAAAACGACCGCCCATCACCACCTTCTAGTGCCTTAGATAGGAAGAAAAAATGGCGCAACAAACTCCCCAGCATCATCCATTATCCAGTAAGAAAGTTCAAAGTCCTGGGCGCATCGACTTCCAAAAGAACTCTAAAGTTTTATTTTAACTTTTGGCAGGAGTAGATAAAATCCCTGGACAAATCCTTTGAAAGAATTTCTAGGTCGGACTAGGAATCCTGTTTACCAGGGTTTTACGCTTTTCTTTTACGTCTTTCTATGCTTATATTTAAATTAATATGTGTATGTTGAAATTACCTTCGATGGAGAGTGAGAGACCACCGTAACCAGCGTTCTTGGTGTCAACTGAGAAGGTGTTCTCACTGTGAGTCTTGCCTTCCTTCAGGGCTGAGCCGGAAACCTGAGGAAGAAATATTTATTAGTATGATCACCACAACAAAATAAATCATGAAAAAAAGCTTTGTTCGTTACTCTTAACAAGTGCTGAATGAATGAGATTATGTTCATAGGAATGTCATCATCATCATCATCATTTCAGCCAAAAGACGTCCACTGCTGGACATAGGCCTCCCCCAAAAGGGGGGTTTTGCCATAATCGCCACGCTTGGCAGGCGGGATGGCGATCGCAGTATGGTTGTAAAATAAATAGAGAACGCTGGTGCCCATTCTCTAGCAAGTTTCTTAGGAAATAGATAGGAATGCACCTAAACATAGTCGCGTTTGTTTTATGCCAATGCGAGAACCGGTCATCAAATCTAGCTGACTAGGTCCCGAGTTTGATTAAGCATTGGAACTGTACCATTACTGCGAAAATCATAATCAAATTCAAGTTATGATAGATAACATAAGGTAATTTTATTTGCTTATAACATGGTATACAAGGTGTTATTGCAAAGTATAGATCAAACATGTTTTGCTTAAAACTAAAGCGTGCAAACTTACTTACTAAAAATACATTATGACATTGAAAATTGATTTCATTTTATAAAATTCATGAATACTATAGAAATTATTATTATTAAGCCATTTATATATTTGGGTTTTAAATAACTTACAATTTAACGTTTTAAACATTTTTGGTAATTTATTATAGAGACGTACACACATAGCCAGAGAGTTTTTATTATATTTCGCTAATCGAGGCAGTGCATCCAGCAAAAGTCTGTATTGGTCTCGCCTACTACGAGAGCTTATTTCCTCTGCTGTTTTAAATAGTTCTTTGTGTTTTTGAATGAACAATCATCAATCATCTTCATCATCATTATGATTGGCATATTATGTTGCAACTGCTGGGACACAAGCCTCCACTTAGTAAGAGGGAGTGGGCCGTAATCCGCCACGCAAGCACAGTGCGGGTTGGTAGATGTCACATATCTTTGAATTTTTGGTTCTAGGACATGCCGGTTTCCTCACGATGTTTTCCTTCACCGTTCTAAGAGCAGTGGTGATGAAATAATTCACACAAAGTAAAGGGCCTGATTCGAACCTACTTGTAAATTGGGGCCGTTACCACTGAGCCAGCACTGCTCTATCAAATTCAATATACCAACCGGTTTCAGAGAAAGACTCCCAGAAGCCGCTAAATCAATGTCAAGCATTCTAGCTCACCTGAACTTTCTTAGCGTCACCGACTTCCTGCGCCAACACGGTGATGTTGAAGGGAGAGTTCTGGATGTGGACACCCATCTTCTTCACGGAGACGATGTGTTGACCAGCCTCGCGGGGAGTGAAGCTGATGCCGATGTTTTCAGAGGGCAGACGCTTAAGGAAGCAGGGTTCTTCGAGTCCTGAGGGCGCCTGGTGACGGAGAATTGTGGTTATTAAGAGTTTTGATGAAGGATCTTCTAGAATATTCTGAAAGCTGAATTTAATCAGTAAAGTCTTGAAAATGCTAAGCGATCCACTCCGACTTCCAGGTAAGCCAAGGGATACAACAAACAGGGAACATTGTCTTGTTTTCTGCACGCTACAGGAGTTGATCGACGCTATTGAAAGTGTCAAAGTCATATCTGGGCTGACTGTATATGTATATGTGTATATTGCTATTGACCCGCTAAGAAGAAAAACTCTGAATGATTCAATAAGTTGCCTCGTTTGCGTTCATACATCTTTTTCATGCTAAACACCTGACTTTTAAAGCTATATCACCAATATAAATTAGACGATTCAGGTTACTTACACAGATGGAAGCGTTGAGTGTACGGATGTCATTGTCATTGATCTTGCCGGGGAGAGTGACTTCACTGCAACTGCCTACGGAGATCTGGTTCCTCTTGCGACCTTCACCGGTGACCTGGAAGGAAGTTAAAACGTTGTAATAAGAATGAAATTTAAGATGAATATGCTTAATTAGCCAATAATTTTTCCACTGCAGGGACACTGGCCTCGTCTCCGTGAAGGGGGTGGACCATAATCCACCACATTGGCCTAGTGCGTTAAATCTTTGTAAATTACTCGGTGCGCATAACATTATTGATAGTTACCATAAGGGAGAAGGCATGTCGTCATACATGACTATAAATTCTCATTGCTGTACGAACTTTGCAGAAAACAATAGTACAACAACAAATGCACTTTACCTATTAGAATATTTTAGATAGGCTGAATGAAGGCAGTAATTTTACAGTAGACTAATAAATACAAATAGGTACGTGAAAATTGAAAAAAGATGAAATGAAACATACCTTGGATGTGTAAGGTGATCCCTTAATGTGTCTGTCTCCAAACCTCACCGAGATCTTGTACTCGCCAGGAGCGGTGGGCAGGTACGACACCGATACTGTGCCATCCTTGTTGTCGTGGCATGTGATCTGGAATGAGAAGATAGTAGATTAAGAAACGATGAAGAGGTAAATGAAGATGACGACGAAGTATCGTCGTCATCTTCATTTACCTCTTCAGTCTTAGTAAAGACTGTGTAAATAAAAAAGTGGATATAACTAGAAGTATATTAGGCGTTAAAGTAACGTATCGTGTTCGAAATACAATACTGCGCTTCATAATAAAGATAGCTGAGGTCGCTTAAACGCTGGCGCATGCCAGACAATCTGTGGACCCAAAGTGCCCTGAGACGGTGAGATGGGATCGAGGCAGACCACGTAGCGGGCCCACGTGGTGGGACGAGCTGGTTAGGTTCTGTCAAAACTAGGACGCGTAGGCTCGCGTAACATGGATGGAGTGGAGGAGGAGAATCCCAGGAAAAAAACAAGAACTAGAGGAAAAAAACGAACTAACGAACGAACTAAGAATAAATGACTTATGACTTAGGAATTCAGCATTAAGTTGGGGTATTGAAACTATAAATAAAAGAAGACTAGAATGAATAGTTATTGCAAGGCAGGATTGAAAGAGGGAGACTCAAAAATGTAACATGGCAGGTTTTTGAATTCTTAGAGTTGCACTTGGAAGAGTTAGGAGAAATTGCATTGTGCGGAGAGAGTCCTACATTTGCAAACATCATAATGTGTGGTGGGAATGGTAATTAATTTGGTCACATCACCTCTACAGCGATAAGCCACTTGTCTTATTTAGATCTTGTGCTGTGTGCTTCATTCGTCGTTTAATTTTATGAAATAATTTATTACCTCAGCTTTGCTAGGCCCCTCCACAGCCATGGACAGACCACCAGACCCTGCTCCCTTAGTGCTGATGGTGAACTCGCTAGGCTCACCGCTGACACCATTGAGCAGGCCAGGTCCATAGGCTGTCACGTACCCTGACGATATGGAGTCGACGTGGAACTTGTAAGGGGAGCCTGGAATGAGAATTTTATGTGGTGATTAGCATTATTTTAGCAGTTTCATGGTGAAATTATGCGAGCACTTGTGAAGGCCAAAATTCAGTTCAATCGAGTGCTAGTTGCAATTTCATGCTAGTATTGTAAAGGTTTTGAAGGCCATAGCCCTATTGGCGTTAAAACTGGCTTGAAAAATCTACTTACAAATTTTCAATTCTTAAGGTGAACCTAGTCCACATTTTTTGCATACAAACTTCGGGAGTCTTTTACTCCACTGTCTGACATAGCACATCCAAAGTAAAATATGATATCGTTTTGTCTCATTATTAATATTGTGTGTACGGAAACAGAATACTAAAATAAAAATCCATTAAGAACTTAGGAGCCAACAAAGATTCGTTTTTCTTGCAAAACTTACTTGACTTTGGCCGTGTCGACGAAGTTCAATTATCGAAAAGTTTAATAAACTTTAAAACCCGATATTCCAAAGGACTTATCTTAATTTTTTCACGATTTTTTTACTATAAATGATCCTGTATCTAACTCAATAACGTTGTGCGTGTAGACTAGCGTCTAACTGCTCATCACTGATACTAACTCTGTCAGACACGAAGCCTGGTGAGATATCATGATTTTTAGCCAGGCCCACCAGTGAGTTCGAGCCCGCGACTAGGTTCCCCTTAAAATTAAAATACTAGCGATTGAATTTCACTTCGTCACTAAGATTACACCTACATAGATATTCAAAGCCATTCGATATACTTCTGTACCAAATCGAACAGTGGAGTAATACGTTCCCGAAGTTTGTACGGAATAAATGTCGACTAGATTCACCTTAAGGTCTCCTGATGCCAAGTGAACTGTCATTTAAGGGATTATTGCATAAACTTTCGCAGACTATAGTGATCACCAATTCTTTTTTTTCTTTTCAAAACATTTGGTGGATTTCGGTGCACATTTGTCGCTCAATGCTTTTACACATCATCTATAATAATGCTCAAAAATATGCAGTTCATTCCTTTTAACTTCTTCTCCTTAGTTGGCTTATGCACAAGTAAAAAATACTGTACAAAGGCGGACTTAATGCCTGAGGCATTTTCTATTCGACCTTAGGGTGATGCAAAGACAAATGGCAGGTGCAACATATAGATAGATAGCTCGGATAGAAAATGATCATCATAGACCTACCTTGTACATGCTCTCCATTGTACTTGACGAAGAGCTCGTGGACACCTTCCTCTCGAGGCTCATACTTGATGCTGACTGTGCCGTCTCTGTTGTCCTCGATCTGGGGCTGGTCTATGTGGCCTGATGGCATTTTGACTTCGGCTGTAAAAGAAATAGGTTTGTTGTCAGTTATTAGTCAGATTATCGGACCGTATCAGAATTAAGTGCTGACGCCGCCGACGTCCCCCAAAAAACAGTCAAGTTTGCGGGCCCCGTTTGCCGCATATCGAACGAGTCATGGGCCAAATCTACCACCATATGGGTCCCAAAAATGTCTGGCGACATCGAGGCACACCCAAGAGAAAATGGCGGGACGAGCTTGATGCCTACAGACAGGATTGGTCCACACTAGCTGAAGACAGAGAGGACTGGAACGGAGAAAGGGATCCTTTACCGTGCAGTGGGACAAAATAGGATACAAACTTAAAAAAAACAAAAATGAAAGGAGATCTAGCGACATATCTTAGTGGAGGTTTATCCGACACCAGATTTTGTCAGTCCCAGACAAGAGCGCAAGCTGAGTATGAATATCTTCACATGACTATCTGTCGGATTGAGCATTTAAGAACTCTTTTTGTTCTCAGATGTATATATTAACAAAATAGATATTATAAAAAAAATATTTTTTGTTAATCAAATTAATAGTTTTGTAATGAAAACCTTCGGCCTGGATTTTGACACAAATACAAACTGAAGTACCAATGTTTTTTAAGCTCCAGAAATGCGACATCAAATTACATAAGAAAAAAATAAGGAATTCACTATCATAAAAATATAATGTGTTTTTACGCTTGTTGACGCGTATGCTGCGTCAACCGACGGATATTTAAGTATTTAAATATATCGTACGTAAACAGGGGTCTTAAATCAGACCTTGTAACAAGGTCAAAACAGTTGAAGGGAATGAATCTGTGTCAAAAACCATGAACGGGTTATTAAAAATATTTTATAACTAATATTTTTGACGGAACCTTGAAAAGGAGAAAATGTTATGGCTTTAAGATATTTAATTTTAGGATTTAACTAGAAAATTATGTTTCATTGAAACCTTTTCAGACATGAAAAAGTAAATTCAAGGTACTTAAAAAAAAAATTCCCTAAGGGCGTTCACACAATTAAAGCGCGTTTTTCTTGCGCTATCGTAAATGATAAATAAAGGTTTCCACAGAAAGTTGTGACGCGACGGTGCAACGCAATTCTGTTAGAACATTTTGCATGAAGTTTCCATGAGATTGTTATATAACTGCGTCGCACCTGTCTGTGGGAACGTTAACGCGACAAAAAACACGCTTTAAATTAAACATTTCTTCAAACACAAAACTATGAAATATTTTCAAAGAAAAAAAATAACCTAAATATACAAACCTCTTCTACTGTCAATGTGGTATACAGTGACGAAATTCAGCGGCGTGAAATTATATCCAAACCCGTGTCTATTGAAACCGATCTTATGACTCTCCGCAAACACTATAGGTATTGCTTCCTGGTCGATCTCAGATACTGAGAAATATTTCCGACTATCATCGAAGTAAAACCTGGACAGTTCGTTCCAGTTCAAGTCTTGCTTGTCGTTGTATCCAACGAGTGAATTCCAGAGATCGCTTACAAACGCCATTTAAAAAGAAATGGGTTTCTTCTGGTGCGGAAAATATTATTAGTATTGTGCAGTGTGAGTGTCAAGTGTGTGTCATCGTTTTATGCTCACTTAGGTTTGTGTGGTGGTCCCTGTGTTGGAATATAGATAAGCATGTTTGTGGATTTGTCGGTGCTACGTAGATACGCATGTTTTAAATGAGTTTTTCCTTATTTTGATACGGGTTTCAAATTATTTTGTGCATGTTGTACGGGCATAATACTCGATTCGCACGAATTTACTTGCCCGAAACGGGCGAATCGACACTTTTTAAGGATATACTGTGGGCGCTCCGCACGTAGTAAATTTGTTTGTGGGTGAATCGACATTTGCAGGTATATATATTAGGCGATTGGCACGTTGTGATTTTTTATCTTATCTTTATTCACAAGTAAATTCGTACTCATTGACTAATAAGCCATTTTTATATGGGTTTAAATTTAATTTGTGCCTGTTTCACGCAATTCTAAACTTATTCAGAAGCTTAGCACTGTGCGAAACTTTTATAAACCGATTTTTACGCGAAGTAGGTATGTATTGTTTAAAATAAATAATAAAAAATTGAACCGTAAATTCCGCTTTTCTACCACATCCAGAAATTGCGAATCGGCTAGTACAGGATAGGGCGCGGCCAGATAGACAGAAGTCGTCAAAAAATAAGAGAAATGCATTGCGTTTGCAAACCTGTTATCTATCTATCTATATAAATAACAACAAAAAGTTGTCCGTTGGTTAGCACATCAGTTTTTTAGGAAAATACAAATTTGAAAAGTTTCGAGGAAAATTTCCAAATTCAAGTAAAAGTAAACGTCAATTTTTTCATAGAAATTTTATATTTAGGAACAGACGCCAGCACATCAAGCTACTCCAAACTGTCAATTTTTTCCAATTGAACATGAACCTTAAGCTTATGTCATAAAGTTGAAAATCTATCAAAGAAATTTGACAGATTGGGGTACCTTGATGTGCAGGCCTCTGTACTATAGAAATTTGGACAGGACATCTTCAGTCAGGACGGCCAGTAAGATACTAAATAAAATTACTCGTTTCCATGCCAGTCTGAGTCAGCTGTTGTCCAAACCGACTCATAGCTTAGGTATGACTCAAATTAAAAAGCATAAATTCTGTTTCGTGACAGAAAACGTAGGTAGACCATTTTAAAACAACACTCATTATTATAATATAAAAATTCCGAATGTCAAAACATTGGAGAAAATATTACAAGAACCATGAAGTATGCATATAAAATACAAAATGATAAAGGTAAGAGAATTTCATTCAAAAGTTAGAAGGTGAAAATATTGCAATTATTTCATAATTGTTACTCACGTGATATAGATTTTTTTTTGCTATTTATACTAATGTTTGATTATTACTGTCAAACGACTTTGACGTCACGTTTACCATAACTTTTACGTAACATAGGTATTTACACCTTAAAAATGTACGGTATCTAAAATCATACACTACTGAACTGAATTTTTTAATGTCTGTCTAACCTATTTACTCGTGCCACAGCTATTTTAATATATAATAATTTATTTCCGGGCTCAAAAAAAACGCTTTGATGTGGCAAAAACTGGCGTTCGTGCCGCCTCATTTGTAAGAAGCCTAATTTATCTTCGTACTTGACAGCACGTATGATATTATTTTAGAAATTTTATTGACTTTTTCTACAAAACATCAATTTTGTATAGAATATCCGGCGATACGCCAATCTGAGGACATGTGATCGCGTGAAATATTATAAAACACATTGTTTATTCTATAATTTTGACATCGTAACGCAACATAAAAATAGTTGGCAACCCCTGACGCATTTTGGATAAAAAAATCCCGGACGTTTGCGTCATCGCGAAATGTTTATGACCTCTGCCCGATGACAATTTCATCGGTAGTCAGATGTCGTCAACCGTTTAGCTCTATTATTTTTTATAAATGGCTAATAAAATTATTTATTTTATAGCTGCAACATGAATTTCAGATATAAGGGCGTTATTAATAGGTTTAAGTATAGCTGTTAACACATAATTTCTAAGGGTATTATGTCATATTTTTATTCGTTTTACCGCTGATTGTAGTAAATAAATGACGTGAGCATAGTTTTTTCAATAACAAAGTAAATACTTGATTATATTCGTCGTAGAAAAATATGCGAGCTGTTATTTTTGTGTCACCTTGTAAAGAGGGAAGGGCTTGGCAATTTATTAAATGAAATAAGTCAGTTTCAGATTAAATTAGTGCCTGAAGCCATTTAACACTAAGATTTATAGAAATCCTTCACTAGCCTATTACTGTGATAGTGATTTTCATTTCCTTTGGGTTGACTTTTACGATTTGCGTCGACAGATAAGCCGCCATTTAAATCTAATTTTTTTTACGCATTTCATAGGCGTAAAGTCATGTGACGGATCAAAAATACAAATATATTATAATATTTTTGTAATAAAAACCAGCTGTTTAGTATATTCGCGTGTTAGCAAGAAGAGCTTCAGCATCAGTTACAAAATATTCATGTTTTTGGTAATACTTAAGTGAGTAACGATCATGCAAAAATAAAATAAGGGCAATCAGTAAACTTAGTAGATAGTTATGCCACTTAATTTAGCTAATCTCACAGTTACTTCAAGTCACAAAGATTTTGAATATGCTACGAAATTAGAATCATTATTTTAGCCAAAAGGCGTCCCCTGCTGTACATTGGCTTCCCCCAAGCACTGCCATTTCGACCGGTTCTGTGCTTCCCGCTTCCAGCGGATTCCCGTGGCCTTCAGAAAGTCATCAGTCCACCTTGTGGCAGGCCTTCCTTCCTACGTCTTCCAGTACGCGGTCCCCACTCTGGAACCTTTCAGCCCGATCGACTATCTGTTCTACGAGCAATGTGGCCTGCCCACTGCCACTTAAGTTTGGATACAAAAAATTGAATTAGAACCTTTGCATTTGCCTTCTAAATATTTTTATATCCTTAAAAGTCCTGACTGACTGACTGACTCATCAACGTCTAGCCCAAACCCTTGGACCTAGAAAGCTGAGATTTTGCACAGAGGTTCCCTTTATAATGTAAACAAGGAATAAGGAATGATTTTTCGAAATTCAATCCCTAAGGGAGTTAAATAGGGGATGAAATTTCCGCGCGGGTGAAGCCGCTGGCAAAAGTTAGTCCTTAATAATGCACCCATCTTGAAGTGAAGTATGTCATACAATGACTTATTTTTCTGAAAACTGGAATTAGTCATAAAAACAGATCAGTTTTGTTTGACGCCTGCCTAACATCTACATTACCGAAAATAATAACGTTTTACATTTTAATGTTTTCCTGATAAACAAAGTTGTCTAAAATACGCATTTCATGGCAGGCAGACTTCCAATAAATTATCGTTATAAATAATATCGATCTGTCAGTCAACACGCCAAAATGTTGTTGACCAATGCTTCTAATTATATTAATTCGAGGTTAAAATAATGTTATCCTGAGACAAAATAAGTATGTACGCATCTATAAATAATTATGTTTTGGATGGAAATAGACTCCTCTTGAGTCGATCTTATTGCATTGGTACTAATAATAAAACTTTATTAAGTATTTTGCTCTGAAATACACAAACACAGAAACTATAGAACGATACAACTTTTGCCTCGTTTATACATAAGAAGACCAATTCTTGTAATTAGAAATGTTCAAAATCTAGTCGTAGTCTCATCTCGGCGATAATCATGCCTAAAACTTGTCACAAATGTAGGGAAACTCAAGGTATTTTTGACAGCTTGAAACAGATTTACACTGAGATCCAACTGTGAACGTTCTTAAAATTATGAGAATTTCCTCTTTTGTCATGCACGCATGCCGGTTGCAAGTAGATACTACGCACCTGCAGGCCTAGACGATCTAAACAAAACACATTTCCGTTAGCGTTCACGCTTAAAACTACGCCAAAATGTATGGAAATGACATTACCTGCGGAAAGGTTACATCGTGTCCTTACCGCAGGTCTGCAGGACACGACGTAACCTTTCCACCCAAAACAAAAAATCTTGAGAGGACGAGGCTGCTTAGCCGGACTTTCCTGGGGCTGCCATTAAGTAAACTTAACGCCTCCAGCCAGGGGCTTACAACTAATTAAATTACTAAGCGACTGCACGCTGAGGGCACCCCTCGGCTCAGGGCGTCACTGGTGGGGGACAGCAAGTGGGGACAGGCTGGATCAAAATATTTTCATTATTATTATCAATCGGGGAATTTAACTCTACCCCGACCGACCCTTGCTCTTTGAAGCGCCAGCCCGCGCCGCAGCTGAGCCAGTAGCTTTAAATTCCCCCTATAATAATAATGATGCCAATTCGATCCAGCCTGTCCCCAATAGCGATAGCTGTTGGCTATCAGCCTCAACTATCAGTGACGCCCTGAGCCGAGGTCCGTACCCCACAGGGGGTGCCCTCAGCGTGCAGTCGCTTAGTTTATAAATTTAGTTTGTAAGCCCTGGCTGGAGGCGTTAAGATTAGTTTCTTAATGGCAGCCCCAGGAATGACCGGTTGAGCAGTCACGGCCTCTCAAGGCCAACTGCGAGATGCCCTACAAAAAAAAAAAAAAAATTTAACTCTACTGGCTCAGCTGCGGCGCGGGCTGTTGCTTCAACGAGCAAGAGACGGTCGGGGTCATCATTCTTGCTCGGCGGCAGACATATGTAGCTATAGTGGTAGGAGTGGTGGTGGTGGGGAAGGGGCTTCTGACTAAGTAATAGCAGCCACACGGATCGATAAATCAGGTTAAGCTACACTTGCCGCGGTTGGGCCGTGGTTGGGTGACTTTATTTTACTTTACATATCGAGAGCCCTCCGCGCCTCGGAAAGCACGATAAGCCGTTGGTCCCGGCTGTCATTTGTGGATCTTTGACAGTTGTTACGGGTCGTCAGAATACCGAAAGTCTGACACCCAGTCTTACCAAGGGGTATCGTGTAACCCAGTAACTGGGTTGTGAGGGTCAGATAGGCAGTTGCTCCATATAAAATAGTGGTATTCAGCTGCACCCGGTTGGACTGGAAGCTGACCCCACCATCGTTGGGATAAGGCTAGGCAGATGATAAGATAACTGTACACGCAAAGTTGGAATGTATGCTGAACTGTACCGATAACAACAATCTTGCTTGGCGGGAGAAATACGTAACTATGGTGGTAACTTCTTTGTAAGTATGTTTAGGTAGCCTATTCCTAACTATGTTCGGGTCGGCTTCCAGTCTAACCGGAGGCAGCTGTATGCTGGATGTACCAGTATTTTACATGGAGCGACTACCTATCTGACCTCCACAGTCCAGTTAATGGGTAGTACGATTCCCACTGTGGTAACACTAGTTGTCAGACTTTCGGGCTTCTGACGACCCGTAACAGCTGTCAAAGATCCACGAATGACAGCTGGGGCCAACCGCTTAACGTTTTTTTCTGGCATTAACATTTTAACAAATTACTACAATTTTCTTTCCACAACTGGGACTTCCCCAATTAGTGTTATTATGACACTTTGGGTGTGTCTTTGGCACTCATTAGTACTTTTATGACATATCTGAAACGGAGCAAAACTAAATATAAATGGCGTTTTCTAAAATCTGATATCTGATCTGATGTAACTCAATAATTTCACAGCTAATAAAATTCGCGTCACTCAACAGTTAGGTTAAAGTGTGTTTTCTATACGTATAATTATATATTTTAATATAATTTATATTTATTGGTCTGAGTCACCGGTAGTCGATTAACATTCTGGGTATAAATCTCTTTTGACAGACATGCGTGTGCGGATTTCGGTGGGACGAATATTTATGAAATATGTTTTAACTTTCTAGATTTATATTGGAAGATACGAGAAGATGAACTGGCGGAAACCAACCTCGAGGATCATAAAGAAACCGTGACAAGCATTAGGTAAGTGTCGTTATCAGGCTTGCTGCCCTGAGGACACGGTGGAGCAAACGGTGGAGGTCTGCCCGGCTCGGGCAGAGCACCGCCGTGTCCTCGTGGAGGCGATCACTACGATCTTGCTACGATCCTAACATACATTTTGACGTGAATACGTCTTTAAATTTGCTACCATGCGGGGGCATTCCAAAAAACCTAATGATAACAAAATCGGGGGATACAGTTTGGCGTTGCAGTTTCGAATCTATCCTCTACATCCAAAATTAAATTATACCACTGGATAGCCAAAGGATCAAAGAATTCATTACAATAAACAGTGACGCATCGTGCGTGGTGGAGGGCGAAGCGCCGCCATTTTGCTGCGTATCGAGATTTACAATTAGTATAACTTCGGACTCGGAGAAGCTACGATCTTCGTTTAAGTTTTATATTGTATCACAATAATTATTTGTTTCTTTGCTTTTATCCTAAATACATAAATAAAAATATTAGATTTAAAAAATATAACCCGTTACATAAACGTATTCACGTACAATGCACGGCCGTGTTCAGGACAAAGCCACATCCCATTTTTTTGCTTCGTTTACTATCATACATCTGATCATACACGCACGCCGGTTGCAAATAGGTACTACGCACCAGACCTTTCTGAAGAACATCACCAATAAGGTCATCATCATCATAATTTCAGCCGAAAGACGTCCACTGCTGGACATAGGCCTCCCCCAAGCTCCGCCACTTCGACCGGTTCTGTGCTTCCCGCATCCAGCGGACTCCGCTGCGGACTGCAGCCCTCACAAGGTCATCGGTCCACCATGTGGGAGGCCTTCCAACTTTACGTCTTACAGTGCGCGGTCGCCACTCCAGAACTTTTCAGCCCCATCGGCCATCTGTTCTGCGAGCAATGTGCCCTGCCCACTGCCACTTAAGTTTGGCAACTCTTTGGGCTATGTCAGTTACCTTGGTTCTCCTGCGGATCTCTTCATTCCTGATTCGATCACGCAGGGAAACTCCAAGCATAGCCCTCCCCGTTGCCCTTTGGGTGACTTTACGTTTCGGTTCCATATGTCATCACTGTCAACACGCACTGGTCAAAGACTTTCGTCTTGAGACACTGCGGTATGTGGGACGAGAAGATATTACGAAGCTTCCCGAACGCTGCCCAACCGAGTCGGATTAGACGATTGATCTCTTTCTCGAAGTTGGACCTACCTAACTGGACAGTTTGTCCTAGGTAATCGTACTCGTCCACAACTTCGAGTGCAGCGCCTACGACCGTTACGAGAGTGGGTGTTACACGGGCATTGGACATGGCCTTTGACTTGTCCATGTTCATTTTAAGACCCACTCTTACTCACCCACCCCATACGGTCACAAAGATATTATAGTATGTTCTATTTTGGGTAAAAACCCTTTTAATTTCGAACCATTTCCTAGTCTGTACTTCACCTCAAACAGTGCTTAATCTGTCAACATTTAGCATATGTTTCTACATATCCCAGACGCACGCATACATACGTTTTTTTCTAACCTCCCGTATTTTATTCAAATAAAATTTACTTCAGGTTCAAAGCAAAACTTCTGCAATCACATATTTAACATTGAAAATATATCAAAGAAATTCACATTTTTATGAAAACTCAAACAGATAGGTAATATTTTAGATTTTATTTATCATATTGACCTACATCGTGCGACAAAAATATTTGCATTACAGATCTATACTTCTATACTATTATTATGAAGAGGTAAAGTTTGTGAGGTTGTAGGAGGTAATCTCTGGATGTACTGAAACGATTTTGATTTTTTTTTACCCATAGAAAGCTACGTTATTTGTAAGTGACATAGGGTAATATATTAACCCGAAAAATTTTAAGACTTTTTCGTGGTAGTCGGATTTGCAAAGTAAGTCGGAGAAAAAACGACCGAAAGAAAACGTTTCTTACGAACGCTGCCTTATCTATGCGAGATATATGATTAAGTTCTAGAGAAAAGTTGTAAAGCTTGATAATGCCTTAAAAAAAATTAGCAACAGCATATGTGTAACTTTTATATTTAAGTCACAAAAAGTAGTTTTAACACGCTTTATATTAGCTTCACTTGTATGTTTGTAACCGACTCCTTAGGGCGCGATTTTGACCCACTTTAAACAGTCAGATTTCATTTAAACTTTGTAAACTTAGCGAGGACCGATGACAATACAATATTTAAAAAAAAAAACGAAAAATAGAAAAAGAAAACGCTTTTGTAGTTACCAGAACTAAAAAATAGAAAATAAATAAGCGTGGGGTACTTTTTGAGGCATTTTTATTATCAATTAATGTCAAGCAACCCACGCTTTTTAATTGAATTAAATTATTTTCTCCTTTTTTTAGTTTGGTTTTTAAAGCGTGTTTTTAGTTTTTTAAACTATTATTTTTTACATTTAAAATAAAAAATAAATCGTTAGGTCATGTTTATTGGTCATATTATCAACAATTATGAATTCTTATCAAAATAAGTAAGTTTGGCGTCTCAAGTGTTTAAAACAAAAGACTTTTTCCTTTTACTGCATATAATTTGGACGAATGGTTTAAGAGATAATACGACATAGGTATGGAACCGCAACCGTGTCGTAATCTATTGAGTGATATAAAAATGTTTACCGCCCAACGAAGTGTGCACGGGTCAGATTAAACTCTGTTGGATCCAACTATGTTGGATCAGTATCAGAATCAGCTGGATACCAGTAGTTTATACATGGAGCGGCTGCCTATCTGACCTCTACAACCCAATTACTGAAGGTAATACTAAGCCGAAGGTAAGACTGGTTGTCGGCCTTTCGGGTTTCTGATTACCCGTCATGACTGTCAAAGATCTACGAATCACAACCGGGACCAACGGCACGGAGGTGTCTTGGTATGTAAAGATTGTCACCTAACTACGGACCAACCACGGCCAGCGTAGCTTAACCAGATCGATCGACCTGTGTGACTGTTAATACTTGACTAGAAGTTCCTCAAAGAGAGATAAGTAAGTAATTAATTTTATTATGAATGTGAAACTGAAAAATGTGGGTTATTCAGTTCTGTTTACGTTTATTGTTTTGTTTTATTTTATTATTATTTATATCTGCTTGAGTTTAGTTGCTATGATTTGTTGGTATATTGACGTGTGCTAGCTGATAAATGGCCAATAATTTAATTTTATATTTTGTGTTTAGTAATGTCAATTACTTAAATAATATTGTACAGAATCAAGTTCTTCTAACTTAACAGACAGCTGTGCTGCTGGGGAGTTTGTTGCGCCACTTCTTCTTCCCAGCTAAAGCACTAGGAAGTGGCGAAGGGCGGGCGTTTTGGGGGACTGTCTTGAGTAATCTTGACGTTCATTAAGTGCTGACTCTCAGCCTAGTTTGAATAAATTACTTTAATTCTTTTTTTGGAAAGCCTGATTCTAAGCAAAAATAGTCAAAATATAAAAAGTGGCTGAGACAAACTGGATGCAGAAAGAAAGGGTATTATGGCACAGCCTGGGAGCGGCATATGTCTAGCAGTAGACAACGATAGGCCATAAACTTAATGATGATTTTCGAACCTAAATAATTAAAGTAGTGTTTCGACTAAATATGTATATTAATTGAATATCATGTTGTGCTGAACGTTAAAATGTAAATTTTATAAACCTCTTGGCATTGAGTTATTAGTAATTAAAAGAAAATATTTTTTCGTTTACTTGTAATTATTTTAATAAAATGGCTTTTGACATGTCCGCAGCCGGAAATAACGAATTGCTCTTTGAAATGTAATATTTCAAGTCGATTTGTTTTTAAATATGAATAATTTCTTATTATTAACCACACAATCAGTCTATAATTTTCCCAATGCTGGATACAGGCCTCCGCTCTGTGAGGGGAAGTGGGCCAAAACCCACCACGAGGTCCCAGTGCGGGTTGGTAGATGTCACATGTCTTCGAATTTTTGGTTCTAGGACATGCCGGTTTCCTCGCCGTGTTTTTGTTTGCAGTGTTGAGCGCAGTGGTGAGGAAATAAATACACAAAGTAAAGTACCTACCTGGGTTTGCAATCGATCAGAATCCGAATCATTTGAAACATATAGCTAATCCATTGGTTCATATGTTCGAAAAATTTGTCTACTCAACAACCTAAGGAATGCAATGAATGTTGTTGAACTGTGAAAAAAAAAGCGATTCCTACTTTAAATGTGTAATGTAATTACCCCTATGCATAGTCACAGTTACAGCTTTTGAAAAAAAAATACACCAAAATTCATAACTTTCCTATGATGTTTGCAAAATGAAAACATTCTCAAACAAAAGCCGACCACAACAATACTCAGAAAACATAATAATATCACAGTTGAATGAAAACTGCAACACGCAACGAAAGATCAGAGAAAAGCATTAGCACAACATACGTGTCCGCTTCTTAACGAGATATTAAGTAATTTGTACATATATTATGCACTATTTTCGTAGTCGGTGCCATTAAGGCGAGCGCACACTATGAGACATAATCGACCTACAATTTGCCTCTCCTTCACGTGCGCCGCCTCCCTCTTCGCGAGCATTACTGCTTCGCTGAAGGAGGTGACGGCTACCCATGCACTCTCGCTCCGTACCATGGCCTGGACCAGGGCCGGACGCGAGAGATCGCTGCCGCCGATCGCCTCCACAAGGACACGGCGGTGCTCCGCCCAAGCCGGGCAGACCGCCACCGTGTCCTCAGGGCTATCTTCGCAATGGAAATACCCGGGCGTTTCCTCCCGCCTTATAATATGCGAAACAGGAACCTCCCGAAACAACCGTGTCCGGTGAGGACCTGCATCAGGCAGAAGGTGAGTACGCCGTGCCGCCTCTCAAGCCACTCCTCAGAGGGGACTTACCGCCACTATCGTGGCGTGCCCATAGTTAGACAGGTTGATTATGAATTCACGGGCAATCGTTCAGGGGAGAATTTACTTATTAATACGAAACACTGTTATTATGGAAACAATACGACGTAAAAAAAAAAAAAATGGGCTTGCTCTTGACCTCGACCACGCCTGATGGAAAGCGATAGACGAGGTCTTTGATGGAACGAGCGTGCCCAGAAGATGCCTGGTTCAATCTTGCTTTGAAAGCTGACGGGTTATATGTGGAAGGGAACACAGACGCTGGTGTCTTACCTCCATCTTAATTTGGTTAACTTCTCATTTTTATACGATACAGCAGTGTCCTTTTTTTGAAATTTCAGTCTAGGTCAAAAAGGTAACAACGGCGGCTTGGCTTTGTCTCCAATAAAAGCCAGAAATAATCTAAGCTGAATTATACTCCATTGTACAAAGTAAACAAAGTTAAAAAAAAGTACTTCATCTGGTAGAAAGAAACGCTCGTCCGCGATATTTTCACTGTCACCAGAATATCATAATCAACCTAGCTTCCTCCCAACTATGTTTTTTTTTTTTGAATTCCCTAGATATTTGTCCAAGTCAATTTGTAATTTGTACCCACACACGAACAACAACGGACCAGTCTAACACCACAACTACACACACACATACACACACAATCACTCCTCACTAATATCTTTTATGCCCATTCAATAAATATGTATGTGATCATCAGTATTGTTACGCAATTATGTAATATTTCGTAAAATTTGTCAATCCTTGTAAAGTACACTGTCCTTCAAGATACAGGATTCTCCTAGTTTGAAGGGCAAGGGTCTTACTCATCTGTATTAGCCATACCATCTCTTACTAAACAATCTCTGATGTTACCTAAGCTAAATCTTTGTTAAATAAACGACAACTTACTTACTATGTTGGGGTTGATTTCCAGTTTAATCAGATGTAGCTGAATTAATTTTATTATTGATTTATTTGTAAAGAAATAACAGTCTTCTTGTACTTGAAACTTTGCCTTCTAAATCCACTGTCACAGTTTGTCTGAATACATGGAGCAACTCTGACCTGCTTGAAATTCCATTGCGTTTTGGCACGAAAAAGTAAAATCAAATGTGATTTATACAAATTAGGCCAAGATTCAACACTTTTAAACGTCAAACATAAAATAGTCCTCCAAAACGCCCTTTACCAATTCCCAGTGCCTTAGCCGAGCCTAAAAATCTCCTAGTGTGAGCTAATTCTTAGAACATGGACACTATTTTGGTGATAATAAAGTTCTTCTTGCGCTGACAGCTCGCGAGTGCAACATTCCTGGCCGTGATTTATAGTTATTACTGTTTAGTGATGTGATTATGTTAATTTTAACATTTGTAAGCACAGTTGGGTAGTAGGTATTTTTGTAGAGATGTACTATTTGTGAAAGTTTTATTTCCTGGGTTGTGCCCGTGTAGAAAGAAAAGGTTAAATATTGAAATCATACCGGAAACTAATAACTTGACTGTGTTAACTTGATAATAAATGAAGACCTTTGTTAGATAGACATCTTCTTCTTCCCAGCTAAAGCACTAGAAAGTGGTGACTGGTGGGCGTTTTTGGGGGGACTGTCTTATGTATTTTGACGTTCGAAAAGTGCTGATTCTCAGCCTAATTAAAATAAATCACTTCTGATTTGATTTTATTTGATTTAAGAGACTTCTTATAAAGTAATTTTGAAAGAATATCGATGGATCCTTTTACTGTTTTTTAACCGACTTCAAAAAGGAGAAGGTTATTAAGGAACACTTTTTACGGACCGAGCTTCCAAATAATTCAGTACATTTAATGACACAATATACCTATGCCTAGTGAAATTATTTTATTTAGGTGTTCCCATTAAAAACCTTCATTTTTAATCGAACAAATATCCACTGCGTTTTATCATATCGATAATTACGCAGAACATCACTATCAGATTTTCATTCAAAATTAACACGAAAACATGAAAGTGCCGTCCACAAAAACTGACAAATGTACCAATAAATAATATTATCACACAAACTCCGAGAAATGCAACGCTACGCGCCATTTAAATATTCAAAATAAGTTTATTCATGAATGTAATATTTTTGAGTAAGTGGTGCAGCTCTATTTCTGAACCGCTAGCTGATTTTCAAGACATTAATATTACGTGTTTCCTTTTGATTCACTTTGAATGAAAATAGAAATGTCTAATGATATATCGGCAACGAAAAATCCGGTGAACAAAAATATTAAGATTTTGAGAGATGATGCCTTTGCCTTGCCTCAACGTGAAAATAAAAGTAGGAAGGGACATACTAGGTATATAATGCCGCTATATTTTATTTACTCTAGCTACTACCCGCGACTTCATTGGCGTGGAAGTCGTAAGATACACAGTATCCTCCTGACACCCGAGCAATTACTGAAAACACTTACCACTACGGCCGAATGTACAGACATCAAGCTACCCCAATCTGTCAATTTTTTTGATAGATTTTCGACTTTACTACAATATTATAAGGTTCATGTTCAATTGGTAAAATTTCACAGTTTGGATTAAACTGTTTTTGTTGCCCCTTGCTTTTTTGTCTTATAAAAAGGACTTTAGCATAAAAAATCATATAATTTAATGTAATGTCACAAACACTCGGGAATTGATGCTACCTGAAGGACGGCCATCCGTTGTCGAAATAAGTTCAAAAATATTCGGCCTTTAGAGTACAGTTTATTTAGCACTTTGTAAAGGACGCTAGGTGTCAGGAAAGTATACCAAAATAATAGCCATATTTTTATGAAAAGCTCCCTCGGCCCCGACACACCACGTTGCATCGCATCGTTGCTTTTTGCTCGGCTCTTTAGGGTCATGATGTTAGCCACTAGCGACCTTCCTCAAGGCTATCAAATGCACAAACATTTTTTCAAATCCGACTGGTAGTTCCAAAGTTAACGCGTTCAAACAAAAGAACAAACAAATTCTCAGCTTTATCATATTAGTATAAAGATTATTAATTGCTTAAGAGGGCTATTACAAATTGAAGTATTTAGTTTTAGGTAAATTTAACGGCGCGTGGTAGCTGATCGTGCATGCGTGTATAGTGAAGTATGCTACTCAGATATGCTAACCATTATAATTCGGACGCCCAGGAACAAACCGGCGCGGACTTATAGCTAAAACCCGCGCGTCCCGAGATATATTACTGATTCATAGCGTTGCATTCAAAAATTGTTTAAAAACATTATTTTACTTTTAAATAGACTGTTTCTTTTTTTCAAGCAAGTTGACTTAGTAACCTTAGTTATTAAATACTTTTTGTTTGAATTTAGATTAAACATACATAGATAAAAAATATGATTTTAGACGAAAAATTATCTTTAATTCTCTGTTTTACGGAATTCGTTTTGGGTTATTATTGTATGAAACATAAAAAATTGATTTGAGCATTCCAAATAACAAGCTACAGTCCTAACACAGACATTTTTTATAAATTACTAAACTATTATATGTTCCATGTAACAGAGCATCAAAAGATGCCCGAAAGTAACATTTAACGAAACATCCTTTGCCGAGACAAGGTTTTTACTGACTTATGTAAACAAATTGAAAAATTTGTTTAGAGCGCTCCCTAGACAAATAATGAAATTTTCCCGGACATATTTTTATTTTTAGCCTATATCTAAACCATAATCACTCATCAAATCTCGAGTCAAACGCTCAAATTCAAGAAAAAATGTGAAAGCGCCCTTAAATCATAATCAAACCAAAATCCAACAGGCACCAACGACCCACCTACAGTCCGACGACCAATATTTAAAAGTCACTATTCTGAACATCGCTCGAGAAATACAAACCGTAATCACTCGTTTCCATTGTCACATATTTTAATGACATAAACATATGTCACAAGATCGTGACACACTATAAAAATGCAATATATGTGTATTACACTTTATAATGACATGTAAGACTAATTTATGTCGAAAACTTTTCTAAAATCCGATTTGAATTCGGATTGTTGAGATTTTTTTTCGTCGTAACCTGTCGCCGATAAAATTTGTCTATGAAAACAACGTAAAGTTAGGAATTTTTAGTGTTAGCAACATCGTTTGGTGGTAAAATTAATGTTTGGTTAAATAAATAAACGTTTCCCTCTTTATTTTCGAGTACATTTTTAGATTGGGTTAAAAGTATTTTTACCTTTATTTTTTATTACAACTGTGAATTCTAAAAACCTATCTGTTGCCCCAACATCCTGTTCTTTTAGTTGGAATTGCAATAACTTTAATGAAACTTTACAAATTTCGGGGAAAACCTTATCCATGCATTTAAAAGAGTTCAATTTCGTAGCGGGAAAATCCGTTATGCGGCTCAAACACTATATATTGACTAAACCGGATTCCCTCACAAGGGTTTTCTTCATTATTTGACTAATATTTAGAGAAAAACCTACAGATTTTCTAAATACAACTCTTACAAATTTCCTCACGAGATTTTCCTTCATTATTTGACTAAGGCGTCCCTGCTTAACTCTGAAAGTATTTATTATTTTAGGAGACGTCATATGGTCGCACATTAGTGGGCTTGGTCGAGGTTTTCAATCTGATTAAACCTGTACCTGGACCAGATGTCAACCCAATCAAACAAGATAGTTTTGCTAACACTTCATCCAAAACCACGTTCACCGAAATAATATTTCATCAGAAATTAAATAAATTAACTCTAGGTGCCCATTAAAATAATATCATAATTAAGGCTACATGACATTTTCATAATTACGCGTCACTTTCATTTATATTAATGTCAGAAATTAAACTCAACTGTTTGTCTGCCTGTCCGTTAGTTTGTATATTCGTAAGGACACGACCTCGAGAAATCACATGTTGGGAAATTCTGGATGGATTTTTCACATTTATGTTGGGGGTTCGTGTAATGGGATAAACAGTTGAAAGACTGCCGTCTTCTTGTAAGCCAGGACTAGAAAATACCCACATTACAGTTTTCCGAAGAATCGGGACTGCGGTATGGAAGGATATTTTTGTTTACGTACAGCAAACCTATCACAATTGTTCGCTACGCTTCCGTGTCGAATCGAACATCTATCAGTATTTTCAAAAGACGTTCACAAATCCGAGACCAGAATCTTTGCCAGTTTAATCAAATAGACAATCGCAATGTATCTTAGTTACTGAAAATGAGTTAATATCTATACATATAATAAAATTGTAACAGGCCGATGTCTGTACATTAAAGATATTGAAGAAAAAATAGTATAGGGGGTCTTTATTAGAGCAACAGAAGCCAAAACAACGGTTTTTAGAATTTTTGTCTGTCTGTATGTTTGTTACCGCATCACGCAAAAACCACTGCATGGAATTAAATGCAGTTTTCAATGATGTATTCCGAGAGGTCTAACTTAAAAAATAGGCTATATATTATCAAAAAAAAATATTATCTACTTGATTCTAAAGTCCACGCGTATGAAGTCGCGGGAAAAAGCTAGTAAATAATAAAAAACAAAACATTAAACATAAACAGAACTCAATACCCACATAAAAGCCTCCAGGCATAAAGGGTGTGCCCGCTTACATATGTAATGCTGCATTATGTTCATTTAGATTTAACTTGAAGTAATAAATGTTAAGCTAGGACCTTCGGAGTAAAACAAATAAACAGTTAGTTACTAATAATAATAACAAAACCATGGTCAGAAAGATGACCAGGCACCCGTTCACGAGCATAACCTCTACTTTAGAGAGAAAGCCTGTATCCTCAGCAGTGGGAACATTAAACTAAAGCTAATTAGATTATGATAACTGATTCGATTGGATAACTTAAATAGAAACAGCGAATTAAATCAAAATGGCTGATAACCGGGTAGCTCGATCCAATGATGTAGGTACAATGAAAAACCCTGAAAATTCATGCCTCGCGTATTTGGAATGCGTAAACATTATAAGAAAAATGTGTCACAATATTTTAATATTAGAGCAACAAGATTATTTTTATAATTGTGAATATTTTAAAAACATACGATTAGTTGCGGAGTTTTAAATAATGTTAGTATGAGTATTAATTTTACAATTTTTACATGTCATTTAATCTGTCGGGTAGCCAAGTAGCCATTTCTATATGAAGTCGGGTGTAAAATACTTTACATGTTGTGACTTTCACATTTTATACGGAACTTTTTTTTCTATTATATATTTTGTAGCCAAATCCAGGTTTTTAATTTTCCGGGATAGCAAGGATCATTTAGTACTAAAGGTATTTTATTATTTCTTTAAAATTTCTTTAAAGTTGTCTCGTAATAGAATTTTCTCATGAATTAATTAAAAACCTGCGGACAGGAGCTACATAATCCCTTCACACACCATCATTCTAAGATCAATGAAAGAAACAGATGAATTAAAAAAACTAAAATAATGTTTTAGTGTGGTATAAATCAAAGATTTTATTTCTGTAAGTAGATTCGTACAATAGTTTAATACGTCAATATACGGTATAAGCCACTAGCCATATTTCTTTGTCTCGGCCCCAGTGGCTGTTCACCGGCTATGCTGCATGACTAACATGTTATTCATAGTATTTAAGTTACTTATTCTGTCTAAAAATGCAAGCAGGTATAAAAAAATGTGAAATTTCTACTAACGCTTGTTGAAATAAAATCACTTGCACCAATTGCTACAGTTAACGGTTGTTTACCTGAACCGAAACCGTGAAATATCAAGTTATGCAGATCAATCAGACATTTAAATTGCAGTCTATACTAATATTGCTTAACTAACAATGTTTTTATTGCATCGCAACTAAGGTTAAAAGTTATTTAAATGCTGGTGCAATTTATTTGTTAACAATTTGACACTATCCGATAAAAGTATCGCTTAATTGAGAAATAAACGGTACTTGGGTGCTTGAATCGGTATTTTATCGATTCGTTCTGTCATGGTTGTCAACACAAATGGATTTTTGTCATTATTAATTGTTTGTGTTAGTTGTAAACTAAATTTAAACTACATATATTCGTACCTATATTTACTTTAAAGTAAAACATAGCTCCGAATGTGTTTTTCCTTTTCTAAAGTTATATAGGGCTTATGATTAAGTAATCCGTGGATGACTGACTATTTTTACATTTTATTATCAAGACGTGGGTCTTGGTATACGGAGCGTGCCTCAGAAAGCACGTTAAGCCGTTGGTCCCGGCTGTCATTTGCAGATCTTTGACAGTCGTCATGGGTCGTCAGAAACCCGAAAGTCTGACAACAAAGCTTTCCAAGGGGTATCGTATCGGCTAGGGGTGCGGGTTGTTCGAAAGAGATTCCGTGGCCCCTGACACACAGGCAACTGAAGGAACGCGGGTGGGTTTTAGACAGTAAAAGTCTGACACGCCCTCCTGCTCCACCCAGAGCGGGAGAAGTTATTTGATGATTTACCCAGTAACTGGATTTTAGAGGCCAGATGTGCAATCGCTCAATGTAAAATACTTATATTCAGTCAGGTTTCTAATAACGTGGACATTTTTCATTCATACTTTAAATGTGTCCGTATGGATTGAAGAGCCATGTCTGATATTTAAACGCGGTTACTACAAAAACGGCTAATATACTACTAAATATTGATAGTACCCGTGTTTTTATATGACATGGCTCCTCAATCCATACCAACATCTTTAAAAGAGGATATTTAGATCTAACCGATTGAGCAAATTCTGTAGGTATATTATTCTCCTGTAAGATATTCATTACTACTTTGTAGTGGAATTCCAATTGCCTTTGCAAAGTAAACACACCAGGATTACACGTTGGAAGCTAGCTTATTCCTTCCTCAAAAACACTCAATTTAATATCAAAGCTAACACATCACCCTGTATCTAGATATTACATCTGCCGTATAATATTTTGCGCAAGCGCAACGGCGAGGGCGATTTTAATTCTGGAAAGTAGAGCAGATTTCCAAGATATGCCAACACACACAGATATACGCTACACTTAAGATTTTACCTAAATGTTTGACGAGACGATTTGTTGATCTGTTCTTTGGAAGAAGAAGAGATGGAAGGAATTGATGGTTTGCCAATTGTGAGGCAGTACAAGTTTTTAGCTGAGGTTTACATATTTTGAGGAATTAAGCCTCCATATTTATCAACGAGTCCGTACGAGTACTTCGTATTTGTGAAACAAAATCTCTTTGCTCGGCTCCTAAGGGTCTTAGCGTGATGTTATATAGCCTATATCCTTTGTCGATAAATAGGCTATCCGACACTAAAAGAATATTTCAATTCGAACCCGTAGTTCCTGAGATAAGCGCGTTCAACCAAACAAACAAACTCTTCAACTTTATTATATTAGTATAGATTAGCGATGATTTATTAACCATACATTTTTGACCCGTTATAAATAAGAGGATAAATGTTTAAGCCATAGATAGGGTTTTAGTGAATTTATCATCGTTATTATTTTAGTCTGGGATCACCCACTACGGGGTAATCGGCCATTAGGCCGAAAAAAAAAGCCGAAGAAAATAAATTATTATTTTCTGATTAATTACAGGTAATTACATGATCTTAAATAAAACGCTGCAGAAACTCATTTAAATGCAAAAAATACCTTAATAAATGAAACCCAAAATTAACTCAAATTATTGAAAAAAAGAGAACTGAAGCAATGTCTTCAATTAGCGACAATAATAACATATTTATCCCACAAGTCTTCAAGGACCAAAATTAAAGTAAAAGAACATCCCTAAAACTAGTTCAGAATCAGAACGCTTTATTAAATTTACATTTAATAAAGCGTTCTGATACTGAAGCGTTGTGTTTACACACAAGTACACTTAGGTAGCTTCCATCACTCCAAACACAAATCTCCTTCAGAAATGACAGCTCCATTAAATAGACAATATTCCCATCACATTTGCAAAGACTTTAAATATAACACCGACTTCAAAATCTAAGTGTTCATTTGACAAATGGACTTATATTTCTGGCCAAACTGACGTCACGACTTTATGACGGATGCATGTTTTGACAAAGTACATTCGTGAAAATATTTCAAGGATAGCAGCTGGGTTCCGCAGTCAGATATAATTTAGAGGCGCACTTTGAATTCCTGAGATAAAGGAATTTGTATTAGTGTTGGCGATGTTACTTAGGAGAGAATGTCTTGTGAAGCTGATAGATGTGTGTTGCCATGTTGGCTTTAATTGCATTTGCGTTTCATGCCAAAATAACCACTACGTGGAGCCATATCACAGTCAGAAAGCATCGCGGCAGACCTCGTAGAAGATAGCGGGTTGAGCTGGAGAAAACATACGTCCAGTGGTCCACTTTAGCCCTGGATTGAAAGAGCTGGAAGTCATGAGAGTCAGTCAACTTCGAGGGTTTGCCAACCAGGAGTTCAGAAGTTTGGGTATTTAAACTAAAGTTAGTTTGCACCAGAGGCTTATATAACAATAACAACAGGTAATGCAAATCCGACTAAAAAAACCACTAAAAAAGCTGATGCACTTATCATCCTCTCGTACCTTCGTATCGGTTGAACAATTGCGTGAACTTAATTCGGAATACCTAGTAGAGTGAATTCGACTTTACTTTTAATAGTGACCTTACTGGTGACATCCTACAGACAGGTCAGGTACTTGCAACCAGCCTGCGTATATAACCAGCAGGCTTTAGCACGAGCACCGATTTGTCGACGGAAGAATAGACATGACTATTAACTAAATGATGTACAATAGGAGAAGATAGCTATGTTTTTCTATTAATTATCACAGTTATGCATTCTAAACGAATCATGGTTTTGTAGATAATCGTATATACTTTGTGGCCGTCGAGTAGAAAGTTTGTTGTCAGTTTGATTATGACAGCTTGGGAAGAAATATTCTTATGAAATAGTCTACATTTCTAAGGACCTAGACAAAGATCGTTAGAAACGAAGACAAAATGACAGATTGTAGAAAGATATCTACGGTGCGATGCCAAAAATGTAGAAACGAAATGTCACTTTGTGTTGAAAAAGCACTGTCTATTCTTTGTAGAAATTGAAAACGTCATGCTAAGCCTGCAGCTGTATGAACGTAAACGAAGCTTAAGGAGTAGATATGTGAGGATCGTAGCCGGTGGTGTTCTGTAGTTTGTGCCTACCCTCAAGGAAGGAAGTTTATCTATCAATGTAATCTCTCTCTTAGTTAAATAGGGCCAAGACTGTCTTGACTATACGTATCGTAGATGATAATGCAAACAAAGCAATGATCTTAAATGCACATGTCAAATTAAGATCAAACGTTTAGTTAATTACTGCTCCAAGGATTCCTCATTATACTCCAATTCCAAATCTCATGCAAATCAATTGATTGACCGCTGTTAGATCTCGCAATAGACTGGATTGTAAACTACTACAGCATTATTATAAACACGACAACAAGTAAGTACTTCTGATGATGAGATCTTCTTGTAAACAACTTAAGAATCTTGATATTTACAATAAAGGGGCTCGTGGCCAAGTAATAATAGCCACATAGATAAGGCTAAGCAGTTGATGATGATACTTATAATAAATTGAATCATCGAGACGACGAAGAAAAAGAAGAACGAAATCATCCTATTCGATGTTTTCGTAAGTCAGTTAAATATATAATTATACAGAATTGCAACTTTGGAACCACATACAAGGTCTGAAACATGCAATCTACATATTTAAGGGTAACTAACACATAGGTAAAACATTTAGCTACGACAACAGCTCTTTTACTTCACATGAATGACACCAGATAATAATCTACGTTGTTCTTTAATTTTATTTAAGAATGTACAACTTCCGGACCGTCTCCCAAGATTAACATCAAGATGTAGGCAGTTCTAATTTGAGAACTCTAATGTGTTTTATACGACTTTACGAGTATATCTTCAACCTCACTCACAAATTCGACGAGTGTCTTCAATAATTCACACATAATATTTGTATGTTTTGATTCAAGTTTAAATCCTGCGTCAGACGGACTTTTGGTAGGCTTACGTGGTTTTAAGGTTCATTGTCCAATGAATCCTGCTACAGAGCATGGAGTACCCATTTACTGTTGTATTTAATAGTGTAAAATTCACTCAACCTCCATAGAAAAAGGAGCATCCTCAGACCAGACGACTGTTGTGTTTGATAAGCTACTCGCCCGACGATAGATGTCGGGAAGTTGTATATAAATGCTTCTTGCGCGGTAAACTCTGCTTGCGTGATAAAGGATTTTGCGTGACTCGTCAATGTGATGCGTAGTACGCATGTAGCGTTGTATATCCCGGTACAGTTGAAAGGGAAATTGCCATAAACCACGTTTGGCAGATGAATATTGACAAAGACGAAGCGTGACTTTTGAAGTAACTTCCTTAATCACCTGATGAACCTCAGGCAGAAATAGTAACTAATTTCTTAATACCACAAATTAAGAAAAGATATTTGAGCACTTATCCCTTAAGAACAAGGCTTTACCGAAATAGTAATCTCCCTGAAACTACGTCTTAGACTCACGTGCGGGTTTTAACCTCGCGACCATGGCCCTACCCACTCTCAGCGCCTATGAAATACATTAACCAAGCCGAATAAAAATAAAATAATATTAAAATAAATAAAAATCCAACAAAATGTTGCAACATTGCCGATATATTAGCCAACGAAGCAGAAATAATCAGGGACATAGATCGTAGGAGCATGTCAACGGCGAACCGCCAAGAATTTACCACCGAATTACATATCCGCCGAATATGTTATATATATTATAATAAATAATGTGTAACAACGTAACGGTTAGTGACGTCGATCATATAAATCTGGTGAAGGTGACGAGTAATGTACTACTTGACGTGAATTTCTGGTGTCTGAGAGCGAATTTTCGTGGTAAACGTAATTTTGGGTGAAATGTTTCATTGAGACTGGAATTTGGAGTTTTCAGTGAGTGGGGAAGGCAATGTACTCGTCTGGATGTGAATGAAGGGATGAGTATGCCTAGTGGTCAACCATCTAGCAGATGGAGCAGTGGCGAAGCTACAATTTTTATTAGAGAGAAGCCGAAAAACAAATTGTTCAGGTCTCATAAACTCTAGATAACATCAAAGTTTAGTAATTTAACGGCAGCTATGGTCGGAAATCTTGGTTTAGACATAAAAAAGGGCATTTTTGTAATGTTTTGTAATCTTATATGATGTTTTAAGCTAGTATGAAATATCTGTAATGTGATTTGATACGCACATGTGTTACATATTGTTTGGAAACAATAGACACTAAGAAGAGTGTTTCTTCCAAAAGGAAGCCGATGGTAATCGGGTTGTATAGAGGCTGCGCCCCTGAGGTGGAGTGCTTCAAAATCAGAATGAATGAGTGGAAGACATAATATGACATAGTGGTTGATACTACTTTCAGTAGTAGTAGCTACACCTAATGATCCTATAGTTATAATTTTTCTACCCTTATCCCAATTTATTTGGGGTCGGTGCATAGTGTCATTTTCTTCATACTTCTCATCTCGGTAGTCACGCCCTTTCTAATCATCATTTTTTTGATTTTTTACTACTAAATGGGCCAGCTCTTGACCTCGATCACGCTTGATGGAGAGTGATTGATGAGGTCTATCATGGATCGAGCGTGCCCAGAAAATGCCTGTTCACTCTTATTCAAGGCACTGGTACTCCCACGCATCGACGAACCACAGCAAGCTGCTTGACGCCGCGAACCAGGCGGGCGTTAGCCCTACCAAGAATTCGCCAGTCATCAAGGTATTGGGTGTGACTGTCCAGGATGCGCCGAGCGCTCGGTTCATTCGAGTTACTGGTGGAACAAATTGCGCTACACGAGGAGGCTTCTTCATGCATCCCACACAGTCCATCCATCATTTCTTCTAATGATTCCATAATATAGTGTCGTATGTCAGTTTAGTTGGAGACAAAGCAATAGCAAATTTAACTGACGATGTGTCTTTAGATACGAGCTTATCCAAGACGCTAAAAGAATTCCTCTATATCTCAATGGTCACTGAGAAAGCAGTAAGTTTTCATTTCGTATCCAAAGACCACATCAATTCTGGTCTAGATTATGTTTAAGAAACTAAATACACTACACATCCTACATATCTAAGACTAGTTTTGAAAGTATCCCTGGTTTATTTATTCATTCAAACTTTTCGCACACACAAAAAGGTACAAAGGTGGACTTAATGCCTTAGGCATTCTCTACCACTCAACCAAGGATGGTGAAGAGATTAGAAGCAAGTTTAAAAACTAAGCCACATAACCAAAATGTTCACTAAGTCTAAATCACTTAAAACTTGAAAAGCCATAGCAACACATGTATCACAAAACAAAAACTGAACTTGAAAAGCCACTGAACAAAATCCTAATCTAACCGACAAAAAACTTCAGTGATTTCAACGTTTCAATTCACATCAAGTTTCCACACAACCTTCAAATTCTCCCCGTCTCTTTCAATGTCTCCCATCACGACCACATCACGACCTCTACCATACAAAAAATACTTACCCAACGTTGATCAACTATGTCATTAACAACCTGAACGAATATGGCTAGTCATTTCCCCTTCTATGTTATGGTTGGCTTCCAGTCTACCCAGATGCAGCTGAATATCATTTACATAAGGAACGACTGCCTGAAATATTTTTTTTTTATGTGGCCTCCACAACACAGTTACTGAGTAACACGATACCCTTTAGTAGGGTAAGACTGATTGTCAGACTTACGGGCATCTGACGACCCGTAACGACTATCAAAGATCCAAGAATGACAGCCGGGACCAACGGCTTAAAGTGCTTTCCGAGACACAGACGAATCTCGGTATATAACGATGATCGTTACCCATTCATGGAGAAACCACGGCAAGTGGAGCTTAACCTGATCGATAGACCCTTGAAGCTGTTATTTCTTAGCCACAACCTGAATATTCTAATCTAATATTATCAAGAAACTGCGTCGCAAATTCATAATGTACTACCGTAAAATTGATCGTACACCATTTCATGTATTTGTCGGTCATTTTAATTTACTTCAAAGTATGTTGAAATTGAAACAGGTGTTTGATGTCGACCTAAATTGTTGATATAATCTGGCTATCAAGTCAATCGTAGTAGATTTTAAGGTATATGTTTGCTGCACGTCTGTATATAGGTAAGTCAGTGGTAGGTTATTATCATTAGACACTCTGACGGCAATTCATAGTTTATCAAAGACAAAGTATACCTCAATTGAAAACTTATTGAGTGACATACAATACTTTGAAGAATTTTCAAGAGGCTTCTTCGTCAGTTCTTCATCTTTCATAGGAACCTACTAAGCTTTGGAACAGACAACTAGATTCATCTTTCTGATTTAATGACTCCTCAACAACTCAACAGTGCTTATATTATAGGTTTCATTGAAATAAATGGTTTATAGTGTAATAATCCAACTTATTTGGTAAACATATTTATATAAAGTCTACTAACTTCTGCTCGCGGATTCGCACGCGTTTATGTCTGAAATTATGCCCACGGGACTATGCCACCGGGACAAAAAGTAGCCTATGTCCTTTCCCAGGTATCCATCTATCTCCTTGCCAAATTTCATCGAAATCCGTTCAGTGGTTAAGGCGTTAAAAGTTAACATACAGATGGAGTTACTTTCGAATTTATAATATTAAGGTTTGGATTCAAAACTTAAGTATTAGGAACATGTCGATGTACAACTATACTCTATTCAATGCTAATTATTTTAGCTTTTTGTAAGTCTCGACAGATATCAAGGCCAAAAGGGAGATCGAGAAGTTCATAGACCAGCTGATGGGTGAAGCAAATACCTATTATATATACTTAGGTCTGATTTTGAATAAAATTGAGGTCTGGCAGTTCTAGTATCGAAAAACTGCCGAAAATTCCAAATTAATTCTCAGGCTAAGACTTTTTCTTGAAATAAAAGTTTGCCAAAATTCGGCGTTAGTGAAAACTTTAACAAAAGGATAAAGCACTGACTTTAGGGGCATACGTTTTCTGGTCCTTAATACCCATATTTTAAATCTTTCAACAAGCCAAGTCGAGCAGGTAGAGGACCTTGGTGAAGTAATTAGAAGTCTCGCTCTAATTAATAAAGCTGACGTTAATATTTCTGGCTTCTACATCTCATTGAAATGAGTGTAATGAGAATAACGATGTGTAATATCACTTGGCACTATCGACAGTATAATTCATGAAAGAGCCAAGCCTACTTCTTGCTAAAATATCAGGATATAATTTTGTAACTGAATGTTTTTGAAGTTTTATTCATAAATTGTTAATTTTTAACAAACCAGATAAAAGTTTTAATTAAAAAGTATTGTATAAAGCTATTCTATTTTAATAAATATTAATTCATTTATTTTCAGAAATATTTTAACATTTAAAAAATATTTTTAAAAATATTATTTCCGCAATAAAAATTCAAGATCAAAGTCTCGGGATAAAATTCTCAGTTTTAGCAAAAAAAAAATAATTTTTAACTACAAAATTCTACGAATTAACCCTACATCCGGACAACAATAGATACAAAAAGCTACATACCATCGTTACCAAACTGTCGTAGCTCGAACATGATTGCTCAACCGCGCCCCCAAAGTGCACTGCGTGATGATACGAGCTCAGTGACAAATTGAATTCACGGAAAGCTCAAGTAGTAGGTTACCTAACTGTAACTAAAAATAATCGTCAAGATATTTGGCTCCTCCATCTTATATGAAAAAACATAATAAATTCTAAATTATGTTCTATAAAATGACCACAACTGTTCACAGTTATGAGAGCTGGAAATAACCGTGGAGTGTGCTGTGGTGGGATTTTTAGTAATATAATACTTTGAGCGGGCTTAGTAGAAAGTTGCTGGAGAAATTACGTGACGGAGACATTTTTTTTTGTTAGACATTTTTTTTCATTAAACATTTTTTTTTTTTGTTAGACATTTTTATAGGTGTCAGGGGTTGCGTTCATTAATTTTGTTTTTTGTTTAAGATTTGTGACGTTTAAAAGTTTAGGCGGTAATTTTAATATTTCACGCGTCAATTTTACCTTTGAACTCAACGTTTTAAATCTTTAATTAATAATTTAGGGCGGAATTTTTTATTAATTTTTTGGTCGAATTGAAACTTTTTGTTTGCTATTTTAACACTGGTAAAGACAACGTGAACACTTTTTTACAAAAAATATTTAAAAAAAAAATACCGAAAAAATATTTTAGTTAATTAAACACAATAGGTACTTTAAAAACTCTAATTAATTGACATTAAAATGATTTTTTCGCTGTTTTTCCGACAGAAAACTTCCTCCATTCATCATTTTAGAATCTCGTAGCACCGGACAAAGCGCGTAGCTGTTTCGTAGCACGTTCCCACGAACACTTGTAGGTGTCACATATTAATTATTTCTATTCCAAAATAATTATTCAAAACTGTATAGTGTAGAAAAGTGGAAAAACTTCAAATTTTCGTACTGGCGTCATGATAACACGAACCGTTATAATTTACCAGCACTTAAATCACTTCACACTTGGCACTTAAAAAAAAATCTCCAGAATGTACCGTACGGGTTAACGCGTGCGCAGAGACTAGGCATCGGCCTGCGAGACCAGTAGAAACGCGAAAATTACGTATTTATATTAAACACTAATTATGTACATATTCCGAGATATTTTTGTAACGATAAATTGAATTATAATCATCGTGTTTTGACGTGTTTTCAGTGATTGTCCTGAAGTACTTATGCTAACTTGTTTTTACTGTAACCTAAAATTAGTTGAGTGAGGCATTTGGGTAGAATGCATGATTAACCGACTTGGAATGGGAGAGGTGATGGTCGATAGTGACGTGGTTTTGACATAGTTACGTGGTCTTTCGAGACGAGTCTCGATTTTACCGGCTCATAGCAATAAATGTGTTAGCTCAACGATGTTCTACTGTCTGTCTGGGTTTTATAATTGCTGGAGAAATTTTGACGTCACATTTATGATTTTATTTTTACTAGGTTCAGACTGGTTCAAAGTATGGACGCAGACATTGTTCGGTTAGATATGATAATACAGTTTATGATTAGACATAAAAAGGGAGACAAATCGTAGTAACTCGAGTTCTTCTAACTGAACAGACATGCGCGCTGCTGGAGAATCTGTTGCGCTACTTCTTCTTCCTAACGAAGAAACAAAAGCACCAGAAAGTGGTGAAGGGCGGGCGTTTTGCGGGACTGTCTTATGCAAATTTGACGTTCAAAAAGCTAATTCTCAGCCTAGTTTGCATAAATGACTTTTGATTTTGATTTTGTACTGCTTATTAAATTAGTAATCATGAGGTTATAATATTCTACTATGATTTAATTAAGATATTGCTTGTAGAGCTCTATGTGGTCCTTAAAAATTAGGTACCTATGTGGCCCTTAAATTGAATCGGGTGTTTCTTTTGAATATATTCACCGAACTTTTTTTAACTCTCTTTTTAACTGTTGATTACACGTTGCTAGAGGTAAATTAGCTAATTAATTTGAAAGTTCATTTGATGAAATATGACTAAAATTAAAAGATCTGACTTGCGCTGCAAGATTATGGACAAATGTGTGCACTAATTGGATAGATCCACTCAATCTGTGTGGTTCTTTCTTCAAAAGACCATTTCAGACATTAATCTATCGTCTTTACATGATCAATATGTCTGGAATTTAAAAGAGACTGTAAGCTCTGAGTTTGTTTCAGCCTTTTTTCGCAGAGTAGTCAGATAGGAAACGCCGACCCCATCTAGTTTTTAAAACACGATCAGAAATAAAATCATTTATATTTATTTTAAAGGTATTTAGTACCAACAAGAGGCGCATGTCATAAAACGTTATTTTACTAATAAAACAGTAAAATTGTTGACACAATCGTAAATGTATGAAATGGATTTCATTTGCTGAAATGCTTAGATCTCTAAATGACATCTGTGTTTTACACTGATATGTTAGGGCCAATAAAATGGTTATAAAGCGAAATATACTGATTTCTGATGCAGGTGTTTTGCTATAAAACAATAATATCATCACCCTTTTTTTTTTGGGCTTTGGCTTCGCACGGTTTGTGCATTTGTCAAGTAATTTTTCTTTTCGATCAAGTAAATGGCCCGATATCGGGCACGAAGTTACAAAAAAGTCATAGTCGTCTTTAGTCAGTCAAGTCCAGTCAAGTCCAGTCAAGTCAAAGTTATTGTAAAGTGGTAGCAACTTTACAACAACCTAACATGAGTTTTTGGGGGAACACGAAAAGTCCACGTTAGTCACTTATTTTCACCTTCACTACACTTGTGCACTCACATGTAACTAAATTGAATAATTCACTACCAAAATTATACAATTTAATTCGCTATTTCACTAAATTTCATGAAAATGAAAATTCGTGCGACATGTTCCAACCCGATCCCGCCAAAAACTCCATCATCACCCTTGTAGGTATCTCAATGAAAGACAAAGGTAACTTCTCATATAAAGAACTAGCATTGGTTGGTTGGAACTAGTTGGTCCCGTCTGTGATTCATAGATCTTTTACAGTCGTTACGGGTCATCAGAAGCCCGAAAGTTTGACAACCAGTCTTACCAAGGGGTATCGTGTTACCCAATAACTGGGTTGTGGAGGTCAGATAGGCAGTCGCTCCATGTAAAATACTGAAAGTCAGCTGCACATGGTTGGACTGGAAGCCGACCCCAACAAAATTGGGAAAAGGCTAGGCAGATGATGTATGTTCGTCTGTTTCCTCATTACTCCTAAACTACTCGTTATGTTTTGATCAAAGACGAGTAGTTTCTGGTTATATTCGGCCTTATTCATAAAAAGTTATCGAACATCTAAACAGTTGCTAACCAGACATTAGCAACTGTTTAGATGTTCGATAACTTTTTATGAATAAGGCCGTATGTATTTAAGTTGGTGGTTTTAGTATTTAAGTGCCTTTTTTTTGCTCAGTGGCCTCAAATTGACAGTGGAATTGACTGGGTTTTATTCATTTTGTACAGATTTTGCAACTTGTAATGAATTGTAATGTACATTATAAATGTGTCTCTGTATTTTTTTTGCTAATGAAGTTTATTAATACATAAATCGTTTAATCATTTTCTTACCTACTTAAACATTATATTTTTAAATATTTTTACAAAAATCATAATAAAACATGTAAAAATATGAAAAAATTGTGGCCCATCGCCATCAGCAATTTAGCAGCTGGGAGCAGGGTCCCAGCTGCCGGTGGTCATTATTACTATTATTTTAACGAGAAAATCACTTACGTACTAGATTAATTTACAGTAACCTTCCTTAATCGCCGAAAGTCAATTACCTACGTCATAACATAAACATCAATGTGACACGAGATATTTTGGAAACTTCATCAGAATCACGTTAACAACAGCATGTTGCCAAATCGTTATTATTTTGAACACTTTATTAGCAACCATAATCTTCTTACCGGTTTTTATGAGCTTATGATATTTTTTGATAATATAGGAATGGCGGGAATTTTATTAATATTATTAATATTTTTATTAGTCCAAGGTTATAGAGATGTCATAAGCCCCACCTGTTCTAACGGATTAGTCGTAAATTGGAGAAATTATTACATGCTTATAATACCCCAGAGAAGAAGAACAGTGGTATACGGCCCGACATACTAGTTACAAGTATAGATCGTTTTTTTTTTTGGGTGGGAAATCATCAAATAACTTCTCCCGCTCTGGGTGGAGCTGGAGGGCGTGTCAGACTTTTGCTGACTAAAACCCATCAGTGTTCCTTCAGTCGCCTGTGTGCCAGGGACCACGGTATCTCTTTCGAACAACCCGCACCCCTGGCAGGCATCGGCCCTTGCGGACCCCACCAGTTGGTGCTGACATCTCTTTACTTTGTGTAATTTATTTCATCGCCACTGCTCTAAAAACGGAAACCGGCATATCCTAGAACCGAAAATTTTAAGACATGTGACATCCACCAACCCGCACTGAGCCTGCGTGGTGGATTATGGCCCACTCCTTCTCACAGAGAGGAGGCCTGTGTCCCAGCAATGGGCACATAACTGACTTATGCTATAATGCCTATGTTGAACCGATAATTTTGAGACTTGTGAATGACTGGAGAATTTCGACACGCTCCATCTCATAGAAGAGCCAAGAGATCATCTTAGGCAGATGATGTGTGATATATTTGATGGCGTAGGGTGGGTCCTTAAACTTAAATTTAAACTTATACTTAACCTTTCAGCGAATACAGGCGTGATGTTATGTATGTGTGTTAAGATGCTCATACACGGGCAATTTTTTGAGCAATTATTCCTCGGCAACACTAATGGATCAATCTGGATTAATTAAGTGGAGCAATCTGGAGCAACAACAATAAATTGCGGATATGTTTCGGGAATATTGCTTCTGATTGCTCCATATATTTCATGAGTTGCCGAATATTCAAATGGTTTGGAAAATTTTAGTCAATTTTCTTTCTATCTCGTTTGTACGTTTCGTTTGTGCGAGAGGAACAGGCTGGGGGTGGAGGTGGCGGGGGCGGCGTACTGCCTAGTTTTTTAAGTTACTCCATATTGCATGATATTGTGTAGCCGTATCTCTGGCAACAAGTTGCTACATATTACTATTGCCCTAAATTGCTGGATGTAGTTGTGACGTCATGGTTGACGAGAATTGACCAGGATAGAGCAATTTTAGTTGCTCGTGTATGCGCACCTTAAGGCTTATTCAGCTGTGTGTAGTAAAATAGAAATATTATTTTATTCAAGCTAAAGCATGCATAAAAACATCAGCTATATTAAGTTTGTAGACACTTTATGAGAACAGTAGATTGCCTGTCATCAACTTCATTTAAGTATATTGGGATCAGCGTCCAGTCTCTCCACAACCCAATTACTGGGATTACCCAGTAACTGGTTTGCGGAGGTCGTATTAACGAAACCCCTTGGTAAGACTTGGTGGCCAAGCTTTCAGGCTTCTGACGACCCGTTACGACTGTTAAAGGTCTTTGAATGACAGACGGGACTAATGTATCGAGGCACGACAAGCGTATAGCTTCACCTGACAGATCGACCCGTGCAGATGTAACTACTCAGCCCGTCGTGGGACGATAACATGCCAGTCGGTATTAAAAATCGCACTTAATTCGAAAGTGTGAACTTAAAGACAATAACACATTAATTGCAACAATAAGAAAGGAATTAAACAGATTTTCCTTTGGAAGCTCTTGCAAAAACATTTGCATTAAAACAGCGCAAATACTTCCACAGATGCGCAAGAGTGTTATGTTTAACGTAAATAAAACAGTACTCAGCAAGGACGATAGTTCGAGAACCTTTGGGATTTAGTTATATTTAACTTTATTTATTATTTATTTATTTAATTATTTATGTACACACAATAAAATACATACAAATACAGCATAAAAAAAACAATTGAGTACAAAGGTACTGCTTATTTCTATAGAAATTTCTTCCAGCAGACCTGCGAAAGGAGAAATGAAAAAGAAATGTAGACAATAGTGTGCGAGAACAAGAAGAGAAAATATGAACATGTGACGTCCTAAACTAAAATATAATATACTAACACATATTATAATGCAGGAAATTAACATATACTTAAATAAATACATACTGATAAAATATATAAACAATTATTATAATACATAAACAATCAAGAGGAAAGGTAATGCTCTTTTACTCGACATTTAAATAGTGAAATGGTTTTCAAGTCACGAATGCTAGGCGGAAGTGAGTTCCACAATCTTACAGCATGGACAGAGAAAGAATAAGAATAATAACTAGTTTTATGGGGATGGGCTTTAAGGAGGGATCTAAGATGAGATCTACACGGTGCGTCGCTAGGACGAGCGTAAGAAAAACGCTCACGCAGGTAGGAAGGATAAGAAGGGTTATGTAAGATGTTGAAAAGGAGACATAAAATCCGAGTGTTCCTGCGAAGGCGGATAGGGAGCCACTTGAGTTCCTTACGAAGGTGAGAAACGTGGTCATACTTTCGAAGACCGAAAACAAAGCGAATGCACAGGTTTTGCAGGCGCTCAAGCTTGTTTAATAGCTCCTCAGTAGCATCCAAATAGCAGGCGTCGGCATAATCTATAATCGGCTGAATAAGTGTTTGTGCCAAAGAAATTTTAGTCTTCAAAGGCAGGAGACTTTGAAGGCATTTCAACGAATGAAATGAGAAATTTACCTTTCGACTGACCTCATTGACCTGAGCACGCCACGAAAGATTGGAGTCGATAACTACACCCAGATCACAACTAACTTCCACAACAACAACTTCAACCAACACTTTCTACACAACACAACTTCCAGAACTTTCTACAATGTCGGAACATATTATTTTTATTATATGTGGGAATAGGACATATCACTATTATAAACTAGCTTTACCAGCGGCTTCGCTCGCGTGCATGTCGGACATTATATCACGGGAACGTACCACCGGAATAAAAAGTCCTAAGTATCTCCTAATCCGGGTCATGGTCTATCCGTTAACCCATAGCGTGATAACGTGACAAACATACAAACTCTCTTTCGCATTTATAATACTTGCTTTGCTCGCGGCTCCGCCTGCGTAGAAGTCTAGTATCACGTAAAAAATATGTCCCTATGTCCTTCTCCACATTCCAGGCTATATCTCTGCCCAATTTCATGACGATCGGTTCAGCGGTTTAGGCGTGAAAGCGTAACAGACAAATAGAGTTACTTTCGCATTTATAATATTAAAATATTAGTAGGGTTTAGTCAGGATTAGCAGTCAGTGCCGGGTAGCGCTAGGTGGCGATATCTACATCACAATTCCGTCACTAAAGACTAGTCCTTAAAAGCCCTAGATAGTAAAAAGCGAAAATAAAATAGTCGTAGAGAGGTATTAGCCCTACAGGGCTAGGACACTGCAACATTAAATAAGGATGTGACTGGACTACGTGTTTCTAAGTTATAAAAGTTCATCATCATACAAAGCCTTCAGTAAGTCTAAAGCCGCGGTCTCACGGACCGTTAACGCTGCGCCGGGCCAGGCCGACAGGCTGTCGGAACCGTCGCATCCGAAGAGGCCTGCGGCGGCCCATCGCCACACGTCCGATCCGACGCACGTTGGTAGGTTCAAAAGGGGAACGCTCGGCACTGGCCGCGACAGGTGTAGCGATGCCTGGCGCGCCCCGTCTGTTACCGGGCCGTGAGATCGCTGAATTAGCTGGGTATAAACCTGTTAGAATTTATACCATTCGTATCATAACCATAAGTCCAGAAAAACCTATGACCAAATTAAATATCCATGACCAACACCAATAACAAAGTAACCTTTTCGCCACCACTTGAGCTATTCCCGTACAAATTATATAAACACAAAAGATCTAAAAGTCGTCTTTAATTTTCTATTTTATCAGAACATAACAGCAGGGTAACGTCCGAACAATAATGCAAGCAAAAAAATGTCTCAGAAAATCTTTCCAATTTAGTTATGCACTAAATTAACTCCACAAATACCAAAAATAACGACAATCTGGAATATTAATCGATGTTTACTCGACTCCGGCGCATTTGGGACATATCCAAAATGAGGGTAGATGTGAATATACCTTGACATATTTGAGCATTTAGTGTAATGTCAGAATTTTTTGCAGAATGGTCGAGATAAAAGGGAGACTTTATTTTTATTGCAATGCGGCGAGACAGCATTGACGAAAGCTTCTATAAAAACTTGCAAAAAGAAAATTGTTTCATTATTATTATGCATCGAATAATGTGCATTAACTTGCATTTAAAAGCATACAGTATGTATAAAGTCGCTTTTCTTGTCGGTCCGTGTGAACCGCATTGTTCTTCCAAACTGCACAACGAATTTTAATGCGGTTTTCGCTATTAAGGGGGAACTTAGTCCCTGGGCCTATTTAAAAATCACGCTGTCTCACCAGGCTTCGTGTCCCACAGAGATAGTATCAGTGATGAGCAGTTAGACGCTAGTCTATACGCACAACGTTATTGAGTAAGATGCAGGATCATTTATAGTAAAAAAATCACGAAAAAATTAAGAAAAGTCCTTTGGAAGATCGGGTTTTAAGAAAAAGCCAATGCATAAATCAATGGCCAATAAAGTTTATTGAACTTTTTGATAATTGAACTTTGTCTGTACCTACTTGGTTTTGGAGATTTTACACTTCTTTTATTACTTAAACACGCCCACAGTTAAGTAAAACCAACCGAAGTAAGTTGTAAGTCCAACCCGCACTGGGTGCGTGGTGGATTATGGCCCGCTCCCTGTCAAAAAGAGGAGGCCTGTGTTCCAGCAGTGGGAACATTATTGGGTGATTAGTTATTATGTATATAATAAAGAAATCTCGATGTTTAGTCACATTGTACGAAACGTGCGAAGCAGGGGCGGGTCAAGTCGGAAAATCAGATACAAAGGAATCTTCCACCAATTTAGTTACTTAAATAGTAATACTTTTCAATATATGTTGCAAGGGAATGACTAATTTACCGGAAGCTGAAAAACACCGCAGCAACCTCGCAAATGCAAGGAGAAATGGCCATAAATATCCTAAATCTTACAAGGTTTCATATTTGAATGTGTTGAATGTAAATACGTCGACAGATCGTAAATAAGGACAGATAGTGAGCCAAGTAGGAGCTAATGATTCATTATATACTCGGGTTGAAAGACGATCAGCTGAGAGAGACTATCTTGTGGTTTGCGGATGAACAATTTTTCAAGCTAAGGTTTTGCTTGGGCCTTTGTTCAAGAAGTTAGTCGTTTTGTCCAATATTTTTATCAGCAAAAGCACGTTAATGCATCTTTTAAATAATGTGCTAACGGAATTTGATCAAGGAAACTCGAAAGCACATTCTAGACAAAAAAATCTTACTAACATAACCTCTAAAGCGGGTTCGAACGGGAGATGAATGAAAGCCGGTATATTCACTAGCTTGACATATTGTCCAAAGTCCCCACACGTACATATATGATTTGAAGAACAAAAGGTGAAAACCTACACAGGGAAAATAAATATTTAAATCCTAATATTACTCGATATAAATAAGTAAGTAAAATTATATCTCGTTCAAACAAAAACCTATTGATATTAATAGTACGACTAGTGGCGCAACACTTTAAATGAATCAGTTTTCTCCATTTTTATTTCCAATCATACACCAATTTAAAAAAACATAGTTTGCTTCCCAAAATCAGTAAACTTTTATGAAGAAACCTATCTCTGTTTAATAAAATAGAATTATACGAGCAATCAACATCTTTCGACAGCAAACATAGATAATACTGTCGACAGCCAAATGTTTGCAATTACAAACATAGAAAAAATAGATTACCTACAAAGTTGAACCAAACCAATGAAACTGTAGGAAACACTTTTATTCTGACTCATAACAAAACATTTACAGTTTTAAACCCTTTACGAGTACAAACATACTGACGCTATGTTGTTATACTGTGGCTTTTAACATTCTTCACGAAATTACGTCTTGATGTCGTAAGCATATACACATCAAAGACAGTACATGCCATAGCAGTAAAATGGAGAAGTGTTTATGCATTATTTTCAAGGATTCATTCATTCTCTTGAAGGATATTTATTGTGGAGAAGGCAACAAATTCTTCATTCAACAGTCTTGCAGGAATTTGATACGTCGATCGATAAGTTTAAGCTACGATTGCCGCGGTTGGTCCGTTGATGGGATATACATGATGGAGAATACACGGTAAGCCTTTGGCCCCGGCTGTGACATCTGCCAACCCGCGCTAGGCCTGCGTGATAGATTCCGTCCTGGTCTTTCTCACACAGTCGCCTGTGTCTCAGCAGTCTAAACACTATAGTCGGAGCATTTTATGATTTAACAAAAACATATATTCTAATAACAGGATTAGTATAACTTTAATTTAGTAACTGCCTGCCGTCACTTAAATTCGGCAATTCTTCGGGCCATGTCGGCTACCTTGGTTCTCCTACAGACCTCATCATTTCTAATCAAATCACGTAGATAAACTCCAATCACACCTTTCGATCCCTTTGGGTGACTTTCAGCATTTTAATGGGGCCCAGGCGCGACCACATGTCAGTGCCATAGAACATCACTGGCAACACGCACTGGTTAAAGACTTTCGTCTTGAAACACTGGTATGTGAGAATGCTGCCCAGCCGATTCGGATTCGATGATTGACCTCTTTCTTGATGTTGGGCTTACCTAATTGGACTGTTTGTCCTAGATAAACCTAATCATCCACAACTTTTTTTTTTGGGGGGAAGTCATCAAATAACAGCAGGAGCAGGAGGGCGTGTTAGACTTTTACTGACTAAAACCCACCCGTGTTCCCTCAGTTGCCTGTGTGCCAGGGGCGACGGTATCTCTTTCGAACAACCCGCACTCCTGGCAGGCATCGGCCCTTGCGGACCCCACCAGTTGGTGCTGACATCTCTTTGAGGCGCGCGTGACCCGGGCTTGGTCCTTACCGAACAGCAAGCTACCCATTACTCGCCGTCCGCAAGCCCGCGTTAACTTCGATTGTAGAGTCTCCTATCTTCATGATATACATTAGGACCAACGACAAATAATTGTTATTGTGATTCAAAATTATCAAAATAACCAACTAGTTCGCGGAATAGAGCCCACAATCAAAGTACTCACATTTTTATGACATTAGCGAGTTTTAGTTCTAAAAACAAAGATCTCAATAAAAGTTTTAATTACTTCCGGCGAATATAATTACATCTGCCGAGTTTTTTGACGACCTACAATCGTATTATTGAAATAATAGCATAATCAGCTAATTTTCCGCCACTACGACCTATTCTGTGCTTCCTGCACCACAGCGGATTTATGCGGCCTTCACAACGTCAAAATCTTATTCACTTTTACTGAATTTCGAAATAGGCATATTTTATCAGCACCCCTTGAAGCAGCGGCAATACTGCTGGAGACCGCGTACCCCCAGCTGAATGGACCGACAACCTTAAAAATGTGGCTGGGAAGGGCTGGATGTGGAAGGTAGAGGACAGAGTGTTGTGGCCTATGAGACCTATGTCTAGTAGACCCCGATAGGTTGAGTTTATTGAATACGGCTAAGCATTAGAATGCAACTACCTTAAAAAGTCTTTTCACGAGAAAGTCTACTTCACCCCAACAATCCTCGCTACTGAGGATCATCAGCTACAGGCCAACTTCACCCACTGCTGATCATAGACCGCTCCTTTTTTGTGCCAGCCTCATCCAGGTTCTACCCACGATGGTAACAATGTCGTCCACCCAATTTTACTTCACCTGTTATCAATCCAACATCAAACTTAATACACAAAAACTTGCACAAAATATTTCAGATCCACACATTCCAGCACCTAGTCACAGAACTAAAATATCATACGTACGCAATAAAAACGTATAATTTGGCGTAACTGAGTGTATTAATATAAAAATAAAATAATATGACGCCGATCAGTTGCCGAGTAATTTTGTGACAGTTGTGTAAAATGGCCGGTGGCCTTCGTGTTGAGTTAATGGTTCCCTGAAGACTTATGCGGTTGGTTGTTAACTTTTAATGGGTCTGGCGGTTTTGGGATCACTAAGACGAAATGAAAAGGTGGCTGGGACAGACTGGATTTGGAAGGCGGACAGTGTTCTGGCGCAACCTGGGAGAGGCCTATGTCCAGCAGTGGACTGCGATAGGCTGAGTTGCTTGAAGACGAAATGATCTAGAAGCCAACTAGAAGCTCCTGCGGTATTAGCGAGCTCTAGCTCCCTAAAAACAACGTTCAAGGAAGTTCAAACACGACGTCGAACCTAGCAATAGCATTAAGCTTGGCTTTACTGAAACGAACCAGCGCAGAAATGATAGAAACATTTAAAAATTATAAAATTCGCAGCCCACTGGTATCGAGAACAAGGTCTAAACAACTGGCGGACAGGGCTCCTGAGAGAGAGATCTTGAACAATACGAGCCGTGTCCAGAAGTACCGCTTCTGGATCAAGCAGTTCATTTAGCTACCCAACGAGAGCCTTCTGAGGTGTTGTTCGAGGCCCTTGGCTATTAAACCATTGGCTGTTACGACTATCGGCACAATGATATTATTATAATCTAATTTAAAGTGTAGGAAGGCTTGAAAAGATCTGATTCTCTCATCCTCATCATTCTCCAGCTCTGAGCCCTTATTTGTGGTCGGGCAACATGTCCTTTTCGTCTGTCAGTCGTCATCTCCGTAGTCACACCCTTTCTAACCATATCATCATTCACACAGTCCATCCATCGTTTCTTTGCTCACCCTCTACTCTTAAATCCATCGACATTCATGCTCAAAACTTTCCTGACGACATTTTCCTCATTCCTCCGTATCACATGCCCATACCATGACAACCGATATCTACACCACTTTTCAGTTATCGGTGCCACTTTTAAACTTCCTCTTATGTACTCATTGAGCTCCTCAAGTTCTGAGTTGAGCTGCATGATTACTGATAAATGCGTGCACTGATTGGACAGGTCCACTCAATCTGTGTGGTTCTTTCCTCAAAAGAACATTTCAGACACTAATCCACATGGTTTTGACATGATCTGACTAAGATTATGTCTGGACTTTAGAAGAGACTGTGACCTCTGAGTTTGTTTCGGCCTTTCTTCTCAGAGTAGTCAGATAGGAAACGCCGACCTCATCTAGTTTAAAAAAATATGATTGACGTGTAAAAGTGTTTGTACAAACCTACTTACAGAAATAAAATCATTTATCATTCTTTATTCTATCCATTCGTGTAACACCACACATCCCTCTTAACATTCACATCACAGCTCATCATCATCATCAAAATTTCAGCCGAAAGACGTCCACTGCCGGACATAGGCCTCCTCCAAGCTCCGCCACTTCGACCGGTTCTGTGCTTCCCGCATCTAGCGGACTCCTGCGGCCCTCGCAAGGTCATCGGTCCACCTTATGCAAGTCCTTCCAACTTTACGTTTTCCGGTACGCGGTCGCCACTCCAGAACCTTTCGCCCCCATCGACCATCTGTTCTGTGAGCAATGTGTCCTGCCCACTGCCACTCAAGTTTGGCAATTCTTCAAGCTATGTCAGTTGCCATGGTTGCATGCTATCAAGGCAAGAGATAACGACAAGACAAGGCAAAAGATCTTATTCTCTTTCAGATTTAGTGACCAGAATGTCTAGACATTGCCGTTGTAGAAAATGTAACGCTTGTTACGACCACATAGTTTATGAGCTACGTATCATAATCAAATCGTCTGGCGTCTGGAGACATGTCATAAGATTGATAAAAGAAATCATCACTATGTGAGAAGTGAATAAAATAATTGGGATACGACGAAAATAGTGATATTCAGCTGTATCCGGCTAGCAAACATAGTTAGGAAAAAGCTACTGTATTTTATTTAGTACTAGATTCCGCACGAGGCTTCGCCCGCGTGGTGGTCGGAAATTATCCCGCGGGAACTTACTACCGGGATAAAAAGTATCCTATGTGTTAATCTAAGTTATAATCTATGTGTGCCAAATTTCATCCAAATCCGTTCAGCCGTTTTTGCGTGAAAGAGTATCAAACATCCATCCATCCATACTTACAAACTTTCGCGTTTCTAATATTAGTAAGGATAACGAAAACTCATTATCGGCAGACAATGAATTTCCATTAAACTGAAAAAAACTCAATCGAAAACGTTTCGATAAAACGTAGATATATCATATCCGTAGAGATCTTTGGAAAAATGGTTGAGGTAAGTAGGTTCTGCCAATAGATCTGCAATACCAAAAACACTGCCACTCGGCCGTTTTGTCAACTGCCACCGTCGACGGGACGTCAACGAGAATTACATAATCATAAAAACGGCCTTAACCACCCTCGAGGCTGATTCCCGGCCACCGTAGGCGCGGGCTTGCGGACGGCGAGTAATGGGTAGCTCGCTGTCCAGTAAGGACCAAGCCCGGGTCGACGGCGCGTTGTGTTCCACGTGCGCCTCAAAGAGATGTCAGCACTAACTGGTGGGGTCCGCAAGGACCGATGCCTACCACGGGTGCGGGTTGTTCGAAAGAGATACCGCGGCCCCTGGCACACAGGCAACTGAGGGAACACGGGTGGGTTTTAGTCAGTAAAAGTCTGACACGCCCTCCCGCTCCACCCAGAGCGGTAGAAGTTATTTGATGATTTCCCACCCAAAAAAAAAAACCACCCTTGAGCTCAAACGTGAACTTCTTAAAACAAGTTCCTTTGTTTTCAGAATTGATATAATGAAAGTCGACGTAGCGCTAATAAAATAATGTAATTTATTGAAATTGCTAGATCAAAGTTGTAGTAGAAGACTAAGTGTCATGTCGTATACTGTGTACAGTTTAATTATAATACCGTAGTCCCCATTGGGTATTAGGTCACAACCTAGCTGGAAAATGCAGCACCTCACCACTATTTTAGTTGTAGTTTTACATACATACACACACATACTCAGCCTATAACGTTCCCACTGATGGGACACAGGCTTCCTCTCCGTAAGAGGAAGTGGGCCGTAATCCACCACGCAATCCCAGTGCGGGTTGGTAGATATCACATGTCTTCGAATTTTTGGTTCTAAGACATGCCGGTTTCCTCACGATGTTTTCCTTCACCGTTTGAGAGCAGTGGTGATGAAATTATTTACACAAAGTAATGCGCCTGGCTGGGTTCGAACTCATGACCTACAACTCGTAAGTTGCGGCCGTTACCACTAGGCCACCACTGCTCTGTAGTTTTAGTACAATTTATTTGTCTATACTGTAAGTTGTACTACAATGCTGTTATGATGAATAAACAATTTGTATTTGTATTGCGGGTTTCTGGATTTTTCCAACAGAAACTCACTAACAGCCCGGAGTCCAGAATTGTGCCCAGTGGATAACAATAGACTAGCTCCATATTACATGGGACACACCTCTGCCTAACCCTTCGAGTATAACAGGCGTGATGCTCTGCGAATGTTATGAGATCTCGTGATTTTTCTAGCTCCATCACTGAGGGAGCATTTTTGTCAACAGGATAATAAAATTGCCAAAATGATTTACTATATTTTCAATAGTTAACTTTCCATTCGGCACTGGAGCTGGAGGATTTATTACAGAACAGCTGCGTGGCATCCCACTCACGTAAGAGTCAATCACCTATATTAAATCAGTAGCCGGCTTTATAATTACCTTTGACAAGCTAGCTAGGCTTGCAATTTTTTCAGTGTAGTTTTTTAACTATGCTGAGGCTTCGGGGTATAATTTTAGAGCAGTAAATTTTCGCTTGATTTACTCGAATCTATTGCTTTCAGAGAATTCTCCGTATTGCCCACCATAACAATTACAAATCTTCATCTGCTTACCATTTTCCCTACCATGTTGGAGTCGGCTTCCAATTAAACCGGAAGCAGCTAAATACCAGTAATTTACATGGAGCGACTGCTTATTTGACCTCCACAACCCAGTTACTGAGTTATGCAATAACCTTTGGTAAGGGATGATTCTATTTAGACCGGGCCGTGCCGTGTCCGTGGCGCGGACGGGGCAATTTTGTATGAAGCGGTTTATAGGGATGATTTTCATTAGACCGTGGCATGTCAGTGGCCACACGGCACTGTGTAATATAAAATGCTTCATACAGAATGTATGTAACTTTTCAAATCCATGCCCCATCCGGGCCACGGACACGGCACGGCCCGGGCACGGCTCGGTCTAATGAGAATCATCCCTTGTCAAACTTTCAGGCTTCTGAAAACCCGTAAACTTTAACATAAGGATTCGTTTCCTTGCCCCCAATTTGAGATAAGTGTTACCCAGTATGATCTCAAAGAATCACAAACATATAAATAACTCTTACTACGAGTACATTTTCTGCCTATCCTCTAGAAAAAAACCTCATAATCAAATGATAATCATATGAGCGCCGTTTATTTCAGCTCTTCGTGGCCTGACTCACTCATATCAAAATATATGCCTGTCTAGATGTCAGTAGTTCCAGGAACTTGGTCACTGAGTTATTTCCGTGATTACTGAAACGATTTAGTTTAGAAAGAAAACATTGTAGTCTTGACTTCTTTTCTGTTCAAAAGATTTTTCAGCAGAATTTCTATTAGTCAATGGTGAGTCACAGGTGTTAATTTTTTGATTAAGCAAAAGGTAGACTTTGAATTTTTAAAAAATACTTTTAAACCTCACTATCTAACAGAGCTTTATGAGAAAGCTGAAAGTCACCAAAAGAGCTTGGAGTTTCCCTCCGTGATCGAATCAGAAATGAAGAGATCCGCAAGAATACCAAGGAAACCGACATAGCCCGAAGAATTGCCAAACATAAGTGGCAGGGCACATTGCTCGCAGAATAGATGGCTGATGAAGCCGAAAGATTCTGGGGTGGCCACCGCATACCGAAAGACTTAAAGTTGGAAGGCATTCCACAAGCTGAACCGCGGTCGATGTGGCGGAGCTTGGGGGAGGTCTATGTCCAGCAGTGAATGTCTTTCGGCTTAAACGATGATGATGTTGATCCAACTTAGATGTCTATTTAGGTAGCCAGCTTGTTAGTTAATAATTTCAGTAACAGAACTCTGTTATCATTGTATATAGACTTGCAAAACTATTAATTTAACCTCACCGGAAACGGTTGTTTCGGGAGGTTCCTGTTTCGCATAAGGCGGGAGGAAACGCCCGGGTGTTTCCATTGCGAAGATCGCCCTGAGGACACGGTGGAGCATACGGTGGAGGTCTGCCAGCTTGGGCGGAGCACCGCCGTGCCCTCGCGGAGGCGATCGGCGGCGGCGATCTCTCGCGTCCGGCTCTGGTCCAGGCCATGGTACGGAGCGAGAGTGCATGGTTAGCAGTCACCTCCTTCTGCGAAGCAGTAATGCTCGCGAAGAGGGAGGCGGCGCACGTGAGGGAGAGGCAGTATATGCGCCCTCACGGCCGTAGTCGCCGCGGGAGACGCCCTGGGCGTCGGGAATCCCAGGGTGATTCCCGGCCACCATAGGCGCGGGCTTGCGGATGGCGAGTAATGGGTAGCTCGCTGTCCAGTAAGGACCAAGCCCGGGTCGACGGCGCGTTGTGTTCCATGCGCGCCTCAAAGAGATGTCAGCACCAACTGGTGGGGTCCGCAAGGGCCGATGCCTGCCAGGGGTGCGGGTTGTTCGAAAGAGATACCGCGGCCCCTGGCACACAAGCAACTGAGGGAACACGGGTGGGTTTTAGTCAGTAAAAGTCTGACACGCCCACCTGCTCCACCCAGAGCGGGAGAAGTTATTTGATGAATTCCCACCCAAAAAAAAGGGACACAGCATGTCACTTCTTGCAAAACACCTAATTAGCAATCAGTGACTTCCCAGATATTCGATCAACTTTACGTCTCTGCTAAACATAACACATAGTTACAAAATCATTTTAGTGTGGAACATATATTTTCTGAAACTAATAATTATAATCCTGCACAAATAGTTCACTGGCTGTATGTACATAAATTATATGATTAAACTGCATCTTAATAGGACGTACAAAGTTGTGTGCGATGCCAAATTATAAAACCTATACGATTTGGGCCACGACATACCGGTGGGTAAGGCTGGGGTACGCATGATAGCGGGTAGCGATTACTTAGGCGGGGCGGACAAAAACCCAAACCAAAAAGTACAACAAAGAAGTTATGTCAATTCAAATTTATTATTTTGGTTGTTAGCAGGGTGTCAGTTAATAAACATAATGCAAGATGGAGATTAGAATAGGCCAGCTCATAATCGTGCGTGGACATAGAAATTGCCTGATGAAGAGTTTGGTAATGGCCAACCGCTTTGGTTGGAGGCTTGCAATTAGGTAAATATGAAGGTAGGTAGAAAGGTGATTTTCCTGTAAATTACATAATTATCTTCCCCACCCCATTAAAGTAAGGTTTTGGTAGCATTCATCTATATGGTAACCTCTTAACACCTTGGTCGGAATTCTAACTAAACGTGACTTTTATTCTTCTTATTAGTCACCTACTTCATTACTGAAGGTCGTGTCCCTAAAAGGCCTTCGTGGCTTCATTTACAACGTTCTTCAATTTCGTTTGGTTCTCTGCTTCTCACATAGTGGTCGTAACAGAGATTCCAGTGAGGGCGATGATTACTCGGTCGGACCAGCAGTTAGATGACCAGCCACCACCTAACTTGCCCATTATCCCCAACTTTTACAGGTCCCAACGGACAATGTGACTAAAGTAACCGAAAATCCTTGGGTAACAGATCGTCGATAGTCTATCTCTTATGCGTAGTTATTCGAGGATAGATTTGTTCGTTCTCTTGGCGGTCCATGGTAAATACGGACCATTTTTCGCCAACAATACATTTTAAAATCTTCTATCTTTATACGTGATTTCGTGCATCTAATATATTTTGTCTCTAAGTTAACATCTATTGGTTTCTCTTCTCACTATTTATGTTTTAAAATTCTGCCTTCAGCAACAGAAAATCATATATCCACACTTCTATGGCTACTGTCGCCGTTTTCAAAACCGCTAAACCAAGTGCCAGCTGCCCGCTACCGTTCCTCGCTTTCAACGCCACCTCGACTTTATAATTATAATATTTAATATAATAAACGTCATTTTATGTTTGGCAATGTTTCAGAATGTTAGAAAAAGTGTAAAAATGTTCAATATGTAGTCACAGTGAGTCACACGGCGCTTCTCAACGACAACATAAGTAAACTTATTTTAGGACATCGATGAAATTTATTTGCACTGTAATCGTCTTGTTACATAGTATCTTAGGTAATATATTAGCTTGTATATTATGGTCGTTTCTGAGGAATTGCTGTAAAGTAGGGAATTTAGGATTTACGCACGGATGAAAAAAATCTTCTGATCTTTTTCAATAAATTGTGAAGATGAAATTAGGAACTTCAAAATCGGCTATAAGGACTGACAAAAATATGCAAAGAAACATCTTGTACCTAAAAATACAGAGAAACGCCTGTAAACAGATTCCTTATCAGTGGTCACCCAGTGGTAAAGAGCGCGACTGATGAGTTGTTCATGGGTTCGAACCCTGACAGGCGCTTTGTAAATTATTTCATCACCACTGCTCTCAAAATGGTGAAGGAAAGCATCGTGAGGAAATCGACATGACCTAGAACGAAAAATTCGAAGACACATGACATCTACCAACTAACACTGGGCCCGCGTGGTAGATTACGGGCATGGCCCATTCCTCTCACAGAGAGGAGGCATAAGTCTTAGCAGTGAGATCATTATAGGCCGATTATGAAAATACGTTTTGAGCAGAATTCGGCCACTTCGGCAGCGTTAGCGAGGGCCATAATCAGAGATCGGATATTCGGATGCATATTCACCTAAATTTGAGATGTTGGCTAACATGGAATGCGAAAAAATCTTAATTTAGGTAAGTAATTTGTTTATTTTTTGTTTTAACTAATACAAACCACCCCTCCTCCAGTACTTACACATATTTGTATCGGGTTAAACATTAATTTTAAATTAATACACATCTGAATAGTTATGCAATCCAAGAATCCCGGGGTTTTTAATAAATATTACAAATAATTTATAAAGCCGCTTCCATACTTTCATAGCTAAAAATTATCTTTAGGTAAATATGCATCCGAATATCCGATCTCTGGTCATAATCCACCACGCGGGCCCAGTGCGGGTCGGCGGATGTCAATTGTCTTCGAATTTTTGGTTCTAGGACATGCCAGTTTCCTCACGATATTTTCCTTCACCGATTTGAGAGCAGCGTTTGCCCCACTCTCCGACCACAAAACCTTGATGCAGCTTCCAAAGTATCTTTCACCAACTTATTCACCATCCTGTCATCGTACTAATTTCTTGTTTGTCATGTACATTTCCTCACTGCACACTTCACAACAAGGCGCCATCTTGTGTTGTCAACACGTTATTAAACGGTCTGTCATCATTATACAGACTCTTTGAAAATTAAATAAAGTTATTGTGGAGTTTGACAAGGTGTATGTTGTGGCGCCAAGTGGGCAGTTTTTTTATGCAGCAATGCAATGCTGATCTAACAAGGTAACACGTACTAAAAAAAATTGTCCTACCCAAATTACTTTATTTCTGTAAATTGGTTTTGATAAACACTTTTACACGTCAAATAAATAAAATGTTTGTTGGTAATGTCAAAATTACAGCTAATTTTACTAAATGCGTAAAGTTATAGATATATTTTCCGATCTTCAGATGTGCCTACCCAAATTATTTCATTTCTGTAAATTGGTTTGATAACTTTTATAAGTCAAAAAGAAACAATAATTAAACAAATGAATAAAATGTCTGTTTGTTATGTGCAAGAACAACTTTTTACAGGCTTTATGTTAGCTTCATTTGTATGTTTGTAGATATGTTTGTATGTAACCGACTCCTTAGAGCGCGATTTTGACCCACTTTAAACGGTCAGATTTCATTGAAACTTTGTAAACTTATCGAGAGCCGATGACAATTCAAGAATTTAAAAAAAAAATTAGAAAAATGAAAAAATAATAATAAAAAAATCACGTTTTTGTAGTTAGCAGAACTAAAAAATTGAAAATAAATAATAGTTTAAAAAACTAAATAAACACGCTTTAGTGGGGTGCTTGACATTAAGTGATTATAAAAATACCTCAAAAAGCACCCCACGCTTTTTAATTGAATTAAATGATTTTCTCCTTTTTTAGTTTGGTTTTTAAAGCGTGTTTTTTTTAGTTTTTTAAACTATTATTTTTACTGCTTACTTATAACAAATTCTGTAAATACATTCGTGTTACCTACATAATGTATTTTTTCTAAGAAATTATGCATTTCGTGGGTTTTTAACCGACTAAAAAACGGAGGAGGTTCTCAAGTCGACGCTTATTTTTTTTTTATGCATGACCACGCATAACTTTTTACAGAGTAGTCCTATTTTTCAACTTATTGTATAGCAGTGGGCTGTTCTATAGGTTGGTGATGACACAAGATAGGTAGCTTAAGGTGCTCTTACACGGGCAATTTTTTAGCAATTATTGCTCGGCAACACTAATGGATCAATCAATTAATTTTTCAATCACTTTATTTCTCACCACAAATACATCTGCCAGGGGTGCGGGTTGTTCGAAAGAGATACCGCGGCCCCTGGCACAGAGGCAACACGGGTGGGTTTTAGTCAGTAAAAGTCTGACACGCCCTCCCGCTCCACCCAGAGCGGGAAAAGTTATTTGATGATTTCCCATCCAAAAAAAAAACCACAAATACATAAATTATTTTACATTGGTCAGATTCGACATATATACACAATTCAGGCAAGTATATATTGTGGGAGACTGGTGCCTAAGCTAGGCACGTGGCCTGTGTTTCAGGACACCAGGGATCCCACCCCTTTACATTTTCATTAATTATGTACTAGTATCAATCTGGATCATATAAGTGGAGCAATCGTGGACAAATTAAATGCGGTAATTGTTTGGAGAATATTGTATCTAACTGCTCCATATATTTCACATTTCTCAATGTCGCCAATATGAGTTGCCGAATATTCAATCGGTTTGGAAATTTTTAGTCAATTTTCTTTCTATCTTGTTTGTACGTATAATTACGTCTCATTTATGCGAGAGAAACCGGCCGCCGTCAGTTGCCAGAAATCGTATGAACGTATTGACTTGTATTCGTTTTTAACCGACTTCAAAAAGGAGGAGGTTATCAATTCGTCGGGACCTTTTTTTTTTTTTTTTTTTATTTTTTTTTATGTATGTTCCCCGATTACTCGAAGATGGCTGGACCGATTTGGATTTTGTTTTTTTTGTTTGAAAGGGTATACTTCCCAGATGGTCCCATGATCATCAAGTCAGGATCTGATGATGGAATCCTGGAGAAATAGAGAGAACTCTTCAAATTTTATAGGCACACGAAGCGATTTAGGTATTTTTTGGAAGAGTACTTTCTCGTAGTGGTCTCATTTCAATTTGGTGAAGATCTGATGAAGAACTTTGGAGATAGGCAACGGAACTCCTCAATAAATGATAGCAAATGGACTGGGATTGCTGAAATCTCATCTCTGTCTATTGCTTACACCAGTTCATAACATAACATCACGCCGGTATGCTGTGAAGGGGTAAGCACATGTGAACCACTAAAAAGTGAAAAATAAAAATTTTTTCCAAAAAAAAACAACCGACTTCCAAAAAAACACTACAAAGTGAAAAATAACTTTAATTTCGGAAGGCGGTGACAAAAAATTCAAATACAGCTCCAAAGACACTGACTTCCGAAATTAAAGTTATTTTTCACTTTGTAGTGTTTTTTTGGAAGTCGGTTGTTTTTTTTTGGAAAAAGTTTTTTTTAAGTCCCTCCATATTGCATGATATTGTGTGGTCGTATCTCTAGCAAATGTTTGCTACATGTTACCATTGCCCTAAATTGCTGGATGTAGTCGTGACGTCATAGTTGATGAGAATTGACCAGGATGGAGCAATTTTAGTTGCTCGTGTAAGCGCACCTTTAGCTCTTCAGTAGATCATAACATAGCATTATTACATGGCGATATTTCTTCATTTTCTCTAACCGTTTAAAACTTGTAACCCACACCATTGTCCACGATTTAACTATAGGTTAAAAGAAATGCTAAAGACAAACGTTCTTTCACTTTTAAAATTTTTACATGCCTCCTTTAATAAAGATTGGTCCTTCTCAGCTTTAGACAGAGAGTAGGGAGGCCTTTGCCCAGCAGTGGGATGTAAGAAGCTAAAAAAGAATGTCTCCTTAGGATCGCACCCTGATCTTAAATAGCCCATAACCATCCTTAAGAAATGGTTTATCAAAAGGAAAAATAAATCCGACTGGTAGTTCTGAAGATTACCCCCTGGACACAAACCTACAAAGTAACCAATTTAGCCTCTTTATAATAGAGACAGATCAATCCATGAGCGAATGTTAACACCGTCACTCTATGTCTGACCAAACTAAATTCATATAATATTTAAATGTCTACTCAAATCTAGGGCAACATCTCCGGACATCCGGACGTCAACCTTCATTACCGATGACAAATTGAACATTTTAAATAGTGTAACTTTAAAAATTATTTAATTACAAATTGGTGACAGATTGGTCAGTGTTAGTCCGAATTCCAAACCGCCCCGAATTAGATAGGTATATAAACCACATTGGCGCTATACCAAACATTTTCAATCATATTTACATAATGTTTTAACAGTACTTAACAAAAAGTGTTTTTCAATATCGACTTGACTACAAAGATTGACAAATCAAAACTCAAATGAGGCTGATGAATCAGCACCCTAATTGCGTAACATACGATTAATCATAATCTGTTTCAGTTTGACAATATACCTACATTGCGTTATTAACGTTATTGAGCAGACACATTTTTCGAACATTATGAAGCAATGATTTAGCACTCTGTTTCTAAAAAGTCTAAAAACTTATTCTGTTTTCAAACACTTTCTACCAAACAAACCGATCTCAATCACCTTTCTTTCCAACCACGATCGCCTTCAGACTGTCACCCAGTTACTATCGAGATGTGACTATCTCAACGAAGCTAATTATATAGTGGCCACATTTTTGCGCCGTTAATGTCTATTAGCAAAGGAAGTGTCGGTTTAATGGTCTGTGTCGACGATGAGTCTTGTATCTAAAACTAGCTTCGGCCCGCGGCTTTAATCGCATGAAATTTCTGGTTTTAATACTAAAATATACTATAGCATTGTATCGTCCGCACCCAATATTATTTCGTTTTCTCTAAGAGTTTTATTCGGCTCCTTTGAGTCGTAGCGTGATGTTTAATATCTTAAAACCGTCCTCGGGAATTAGGCCATCAATGCAAAAAGAATTTTTCAAATCTAACTGGTAGTACCAGAGTTTACCCCCTACATACAATCAAACAAATGTTACCTCTTTAAAAAAATTATTATGGAAAAATGAAAAAGTTTTGAAAGCTGAGTATCCACTAACGATTAATGGGCAATGCGTAGCCCAAGACTCTGGACGACCTGCCTTAATTTAGGTCTATCCGCTTGGTACTTTTTCGCCAAAAGTCACGTCCTTAAATTTTGCGTTCTTTTCTGTGACCAGAGCCTTGTTACTTGGAAAAATTATGGATGACACTGTTTTGATCAGGTCACCGGGGCGCACCTAAAAGGTAAGTATATCTATATAACCTAGATTATAATATATTATGTATTAAACACCTATAAACTAAATACAAGCAAGTTAAGTTGCCTACTGTATGTTTTGTGGTGTTCAATGTGTTTTTTGTTATGTATTTTCTGGTGTACAATTTACATAATAAAAAAGCAAAAGCAAGTAGCGAGTCGTGTTCCAAAGGCAGCAGTCAAAAATTCAGACCCCTGCTCCACTGGCCACTGGGTCTGGTTATGATTAAACGTCTTCTGGGGCAATTTTTATTGGTGAGTGAATACTCAGCTTTAGTTTCTGAAAGTTGTCTTGAATTCCAAATTTTATTACACTTTCTAGTCTTTAGATAATAATATGTTTCAGATTTTAATGTTATGTCAAAGTGTCTTTAAGCATAGTGTTGCTCGTAATCGTGTGGTGTCCAATTAGTAAATTACAAAATTATGAAGTTTAGTAGTTTCGACGGAAACTGAAAATGCCTTCTAGTTGAGTTTTAATATTGAATTTTCTTGGATTTATAAGTAGTTTTCTGATCCCGACATCTGCATGGTGGTAGGGACTTTGACGCGAAAACTTTAACCATGAGTTCAGCACATGATTGTAGACCCATATCGAAACATATCGTCGGTTTTTTTTTTAAATAAATCAGGTGTTCCATAGAAAAGTGCAATACCTACATAAAGTTAAAATTTATGGAACCGCATTTTTTATTTTTGTAAAGGCCGACGATTTTTTTTTACGCCAGGCTAATTCATTATTACAGTTGGCGTGTCGATGTCCCTGCCATATGTATAATTACTTAATTGTCTGATTCGAACACACACACACACACCAGTCAATCAAAACCCTTAAAACTGCCATCAAAATTATGTTCAAATATAATGACATCATTAAATCAAAACAAAATTATTTATTACGAAAACCAATTTGCAGAATTGTAAAACTTATCTCACTCATTAATGAAACTTCGCTCTTCCTGCAAAAATTGGACAGGCAGAAGGACAGGCTTGTAAAATATGAATAACATTATATTATTTAAAATCTTAGACACCTGCTCTCATAAAACATAATATGTTTACGTCAAACTATATAAATATTATCAGACATTTTAACGTTAACGGTAGGTATTTTTTTAAGTACTTATCGTGAAAAATTTATTCGTCTAAGGGACAGCTCGTGAAAACGTATTAAATGAAATAATAAATCACACTAGAGTGCTATATTTTCCTATAATTAACGCAAATCTTAGTGAATCAGTGGCTCGATTTATGAAACGATCTAGAATTGAAGATATTTCGTCCTGTAAATATATTTTGCTGAAGTAAGATACAATAATCATAAAAGTTATAAAATAATAATGAAAACTTATTAGAATAAAATAATATAGTGTAGTCATAACTTACACTCAAACCATATTTTTGAAAGTAGTGTTTACTTACAAAATAATATGTATTTTAATAAAAAAAATTGTAATAACGCCATCTAGCGTAAAACCGTTGAACCAGCAAACTGTGAATCTCCGCAACGACATCCCATCCAGTTCCACACAACTTCAACAGATGGCGCTTAGCACAAAGCACATTTTAAACACGAGTTACAGATTCAGTAGTGCGCATTATTTTGTCAACATTAATACTTTATTAAATTAAACCACACATTCAAAGGACGGACAGAAATAAAATGGACGAACACAGATATCGATGTATCGTTTATGTGCAATACACAAATCAACATTTAAATAAGGCGTAAAAAGTCTCAAAAGAAACTCAACACGAAACAGAAAATGCAGTCAAAGTCATTTAGTAATCTTTGATTGCAACAATAATAGGATGATAACTAGCATACCAAATATGTATCTTCTGATATCGCTTTGACGAAACCACGGATGGTAGAAGTCTGAAAATGTAATGTCATTTTTTTTTTTACACATCCACTATAGTGCAGAGGTAGGCAAGTCCAGTGCTACTTTCAACGGTAGTAAGTTTGACTAACGACTGCAAGTTTTGTGCAAAGCTTGGAAGAAGTTTATACAAGCTATCTGATAGTAAAAAAAATTACGACGGTTTGAAATAACTTGCGACTTTTAGGAGTATGTACGTTCCAAATGTGAGAGCGTGCATTGCGCACGAGTATCTAAGATAAAACATTTTCAGTGTGAACATAATTCAATGTTTTTGTAAAGTAATCATTCACAATTTTACCCCAAATAGGTACTCAAACGCAACAAAGTTGGATGCTCTAAGGGAGCCCACAAAATTTAATTTTTCTTCCTTTCTTTGCACTTTGCAGGAATTGCATTTCAATGTACCTAGGTTGTATGTTGATTACAATATGATTCACAACCTTATCAAGGCTTTACACAATTAAAATCGTCAAACAACTCTTAGTTGATTTATTAAATAAAACCTTATTTTATTACGGTTGGAAATTATATTTTACTGTCTCTTAGAACACAGGCTATCCTAGTGACAGGGTTATAAAAATTTTGTACAATTTTTGCAACTTGTAATGAATTGTAATGAACATTATAAATGTGTTTCTGTATTTTATTATTATTTTGGGCAAGGGGGCCTTGAGCTGCACGGGTAGATCGATCAGGTTAAGCTACGCTTGCCGCGGTTGGTCCGTGGTTGGGTGACCATCTTTATAAACCTATCAAGACTCCTCCGTGCCTCGGAAAGCACGTTAAGTCGTTGGTCCCGGCTGTAATTTGTACATCTTTGACAGTCGTTACAGGTAGTCAGAAGCCCGAAAGTCTGACAACCAGTCTTACCAAGGGGCATCGTATTACCCAGTAACTGGGTTGTAGAGGTCAGATAGGCAGTCCATGTAAAGTACTGGTATGCAGCTGTATCTGGTAAGACTGGAAGCAGACCCCAACATAGTTGGGAAAAGGCTAGGCAGATGATGATATTATTTTGGGCAACATACAGTCTGACAATGACCTGCAAATTGCAAAAAACGTAAGAAAATTTGAATTTTTCGGGCCACCCTGGCACTTTCACCTTATTTTCGAGACTTCTAAGTCCTATCTTGTCTAATGTATGCTCAGATGAATGTATGCATGTTAGTGCATCTTGAAAAAGTGTGCCGTTGGATGTTCAAGACAGAGACAAAATAATATGGCAAAATGTACTAACCTTCTAAAAACTGTCTGGTGGGTAAACGTAGTGAGACTTTAAGGGATGACGCGTACGCCGAGTCGATATACCAGTGAGGGTCGCGCTGCTCACCCAGCCTACTGGTGCTGCCTCTGAAAGGGAGAAAAGAGGTTTCATTATTATCTTGAAAGAAGATTGAGGAAGGGAACAGATCAATGGGTCAGGGGTCCAAAATCTGCGTTAGATGTGGCGTTAATTTGGCCTAATTTGGAAATCGTTGGTATAAAATTCCTTCCCATGATGATATTTTGATGGAATAATAAAATTGGTAAGGGTTTATAATAATTATAATGGCGTGGACGTTTTCTACGACTTACACTTTCTTAACGTCTAGAATTAACCAGTGTTTGTTGTAGAACACAAAAATACGAAGCTAAAGAATTTTTATTAAATCTTCATCTACTATAATAATATTTTTTATGAACTGATAGCGAAATGACTGTGTTGTGGGTAACTACATTGTTAATAGAGTTATTTCTGACGTGTTTATAATAAGACAACAGTTTTCCAGATTTTAGTCAGCAAGTACCTACGACCTTGTCCTAATGCAACCAGTGAACCAAGGCAAAATAAACTTTACCTAACACTCTATAATAAGTAGTATTCTAAATGGCAGAAAGTATTTAAATAACATTATTAACTATTTTAAATCAAAATAAAGCAGAAAATCAACGATCCAAGTTTCATTCATGCTTGCCGTTTCATTCATTCAAAATCTATGCATCGGAATTTATATCTGAAGCGAAAGTACAATATAAACATGTAAAACTCTAAATATAAAACAGATCCCCATTAAATGAGCGAAAAACGCAAGAAAAACACACAATGTGAGGTTATGACGAATCAAAACATTCGCCAACCAACGCCTTTTGTAAATCTGATAGCATTCATGCAGGAAAAGCCGGTCAGAATATTTACCCTGAATCCATTTTTACTGTCATCTAAAGGAGCACGGGTTTATAATACATTAAATTAAATTCGCGAGGCGATATTCAAAATAAAAACTACATGTTTCCACCATATGTCAAACTCGGAACTATTTTTGTACAGCCCCAAGTTCACGTTGGATAGATGCAAAAATAAACGCGCCGCTTGCGCTTGCGTCGCTTTTCGCGGGTGAAATTTGAAAGTCAGCAAGCTCTTGGTAGTTCCGAGTTGCGGAAACAGATGACGCTGTTCACTTCGATCGCGATCCGCGGGGAGCAAGTAGTTCTGCTTTTCAGTGAGAGATGGCGATAGTGATAAAGTTTGCGCGCATTTCTTTGAATAGTTATAAATAAAATGTTTTGTAGGTATTTAAACTGATGATTATATCTACATTTTATTAAGGTACTCATGCCCTTCTCGAAATTTATTTGGGGTCGGTGCAATATATGTTTTTCTTACTCTTTTACTTCTCTATTAGATAGTTGTCATCTCGGTCACCCCTTTCTCGCCATATCATCTTTCACAGAGTCCATCCATCCAAAGAACTCCTACATATTTATGGAGAAACAACAACGTTATGCTCAATAGATAGAAAAACATAATAAATACAGACATCGCAACGTTTTATAAAAATATTTTCATACTAAACTAAATAGAGCGTCGGCTGGTCATTGTTTTTACAGCTGGGTTGAAACGTCTGGCGAGTTACATTGTAAATAATGTGAATGACTGAGAAAACACTGATTCTGCAGATGGAAATACCAACGTAGAATTGGACGCATACAAAGTAAGCTTCACCTATACCGTTATGACGGGTAGGTACAGGTAGAAAGGGCAGATTTTTCAATAGTCAAATAACTTTTATCTGAAGAATAAATAAGACAGTTTGGCAAATTTTCTATATAAAAGCTGTCAAACTGACATATTTATTCCTCAGTTAAGGCCCATAGTACCCTCATCTCCCGTTTGTATGCTAAAGCACGACTGCCGCCCGCGCCCGCGCAGGGCACCTCTGAGCCTTTATCTCAAAATGGGGATATTCCTTGGCAAATACTGATTAATTTACAATTGTGCTTCGGCGATTCTGTGGTACCTCTAACTATCTATTTTTCAGTGTATTTTTTTAACCAAATAACGAAGCCGTTTAGTAGGAGTATGGAATAGAAGCCAAAATATTGCGTGTTGGAAAATATATTTTTACAGCAAAAGTATTAACCATACAAAAAAAGTACTTCCGGCAAAATGATCTATATGAATCTATAGCAAAATCATATATTTTTTTCAAATCTTCAAAACAAGCCGTTAATGAGCAGTACGGTTCATAAAGTGACCGTATTACGCTACCAAACGTAACGTAGGCCCTAAAGATATCTGACTATTGAAAAATCAGCCCTTAGTGACATTAAGTATTAGGTAGGTATCTATTATATTCACACAAATCTAGGCAAAAGGAAAACTTGGGTTTACAAAGCTTGTGGCGGTCACTGTCACACAACTGTTAAACTGCAAATGCAAGATAGTGACGGGAATATGCATAAGATAAAGCACGTGCTATGTTGTGTTTATAGATCTCGGTCTTGACATTTCCCCTAAAAGTAAAAGATTCTCTTCTACTTTACAGAACATCGCTATTTAAGAGGGAACAGGGCGTGCGATTCTCCATATCAATGTACTCCCCTTTATTCTTCCTGAATAATGCCTCTAGACCAATATTTATTTTTTCATAAAATCAAGGTCTACTGTAAACACGTCCCTGACATTTTCTTTTTTTCAGCAACAAATTAGTAAGGAAAATATGACCCTCTAAAAATTACACAAAATGCCCTATTTTTACCGCCGTGATTAGAGGACTACCAGACAAATTAAAATAGTTTTTAAAATAAAAAAAATTATAGGAACCTAAACATACTCTTTCTTAAAATTTTAATCTAAAAAAATATTGAATCGGCTCAGTTTTCGAAAAGAAAAAGGGGAATACGAAACGTCAATCTCGTCAAAATTTTTGAGATAATTTCGGTCTGAGCTGCAGCTGTCCCTATCACACATTACGGGGGCAGACTTACTGACAGCGCGACGGCAATAGTTTCTTCAAATACCTATTTTTCAAATTCCTCGCAGGCCCCGTCCCCTCTTAAGACGCGGCGCTAAAGCGCGACGTGACTCTAGTAGAACAATTTCTGTGAAAATTTCATGGAAATTGTTTTACAAGAGTCGCGTCGCGCTGTCGCCTCGCACACCTGCTTGCGGGGAGCATTTAATTCCTTCTCTACAGGTTTTTTTTTCATTACCAATCATGGTTCAATCTTTAGTCACTGGTATCGGCCGACGGATACGTATAGTATATGAAAAGTTTTCTTGAAAACGGTCAAAAAGGTGTTTTTTTTAATGCAGAAAAAAAAAATGATATTTTCAAGTGTTTTTTGCACACAGTGATGGAACTCAAAACATACCAGTAACTAAACATACTTTAATGCATCAAAAAAATTATCAAAGTCACCTCTAAATTATCTTTAAAAGCAGTTTATCCCTTCAATAACAATTATAATTATAATTAAAAAAAATGTATAAAATTTCAAATGCCAAACTGCATTTAGTGATGAATTATTTATTATTAAATAGTAAATAGTATCTAATTTTATACGATTTTATTTACATTTTTACGACAATGCTTGCTCATTTATTATTAGAATTTATTAAAACAGATTTTAACCCGTATCGGATTGCAATTAGAACTATTATCGCTCATAACGAGTTAAAAGAACAGAGAGAAGTGTTGATCACACCGCCGCGCTGCCGCTTATACAGACCGCGCGCTAGGTGTTGGATTCGATTCTGATCTGCCAGGGGTGCGGGTTGTTCGAAAAAGATACCGCGGTCCCTGGCACACAGGCAACTGAGGGAACACGGGTGGGTTTTAGTCAGTAAAATTCGACACGCCCTCCTGCTCCACCCAGAGCGGGAGAAGATATTTGGTGCATTCCCACCCAAAAAAAAAACAGTAATTATCATTTCAGCCGAAAGATGTCCACTGCTGGACATAGGCCTCTCCCTAGCACCACCACTTCGAGCGGTTCTCTGCTTCCCGCATCCAGCGGGTTCCTGCGGCCTTCACAAGGTCATCGGTCCACCTTGTGCAAGGCCTTCCAACTCTACGTCTTCCACTCTAGGTAGCCACTCCAGAACATTTCGGCCCCATCAGACGAACATCCAGATCGACAGTTCTCACTTGTTGACGTGTATATATAGTATCCATAGGACCTCTCGATCTCTCTCAGCAGCTCAGGCTTGGCAGATACGATCCTGCCTTCATAGGTCTTCAGTTTCGTAAGCAGGCTCTGCCCAATAGACAGATCTCTAGCAAAGACCTTGCAGTCTTGTTCGGCTCTATCCTGTTCCCTATTTGTTTCCCAATATGTACCCAATTGTTTCATATTCCACACCGCCATCATAATAGAGAAGTCAAATAATGCCAGCAGATGACAAAAAAACTAACACAACTGCTGTACATTTAGTTACACCATACTACGTTTGTCATGTACTAAGAAACTTGTTGTTTTGACACCTAACATTCATTAGTTTATTGTAGTGGTAATAAATTGTCGGTTTCAAAGGATAATTAGTAGCACTAAATTATTGGGTTTGGAATTAAATCGAAATTAAAATAATCATTAAAGCGCTGATTTTTCAATGGTCGGATTACGAATAATGATTTTATAGATAATCCTATATACTTTGTGGCCGTCAAGTAGAAAGTTTGTTGTCGGTGTGATTTTGACAGTTTGGGAAGAAATATTCTTCTGAAATAGTCTACATTTATAAGGACCTAGACAAAGATCGTTAGGAACGAAAGACAAAATGACAGATTGTAGAAGAATATTTACAGAGCGATGTCAAAAATGGAGAAACGAAATGTCACTTTGTATTGAAAAAGCACTGCCTATTCTTCGTAGAAATAGAAAACGTCATGCTAAGCCTGCTGCTCTCTGAACTATATGTGTTGGTTCCTAAATCGATGAATAATGTAACAAACATACGCACTGTAATAACCACCACACTATTATTATTGGCCATCATTTATAATAATAGCATGTTTACACCAATTCCCAGATTTTACGACGCATTGTGTGCAACGCTGTGGTCGACCAAATCCTGTGATCTGCTAATATTAGGTTTTATTGGAACCAACCGGGCATTGTGTGCATTCCTACAGGAATGCTTACATTCTTGTCAAGGGCAACAAGATTTGTAGGTGTTGTGATGTAACTTGGGTCAGAAACCCGAAAGTCTTGGCAAATAATCATACCAAGTCGTATCGTGTTACCCAGCAACTGGGTTGCGGAGGTCAGACAGGCACTCGCTCTATGTAAAATACTGGTATTCAGTTGCATCCGATTTGACTGAAAGCTTTGGGGTTAGCCTTCAGTCAAACCAGACGCAGCAGAATGCCTGGATAGATTTGAAGAGGCCTTTGTCTAGCAGTGTATGAGACAGGCTGAGATTATTAATCAGTTAGATTTTGTGGATCGGCAAAGCTCTTGGCTACTGTAGGGTATCATAAGATGACTAAAACGCGGCCTTAAAGAACGTCAAAAATACCTATAAAATGTAAACTGTGATAATAAATGTAAAAAATGTAAACTGTGCTAATAAATGTAAAAAATGTAAACTGTGCTAATAAATCATCCGAACTATGATGATCAATAAATTATTATTTACTAGCCCCAAATGATATGATTTTATAAACTTACTGCAGCTAAAATATTATTTATTGGTTCTCTTCAAAGGAGGAAGTTTTTATGTGCAATATGTTTTTCAGTAAATAGCCTGTCAGCTTGCTTTCTGTTTAGGTACTATTAAAGCTTTTGCATGATGCTTTATAGCTTTGCTATTAAACATTAACCTCTATATTTATAAAAGTTGCTTAAAGTTAAGTAATGATTAGCGTCTGCCTCAAAGAGATGTCAGCACCAACTGGTGGGGTCCGCAAGGGCCGATGCCTGCCAGGGGTGCGGGTTATTCGAAAGAGATACCGTAGCCCCTGGCACACAGGCAACTGAGGGAACATGGGTGGGTTTTAGTCAGTAAAAGTCTGACACGAAGAGCGGGAGAAGTTATTTGATGATTTCCCACCAAAAAAAATGATTAGCGTCTGCGCGCTTAACCATACATTTTTGTTTACAAACAAGGGGGTATATGATTAATACGTCGCCGTCGCTTTTACCAATAAGAACGCCCATTGTGTCACCCTTTGTCCCACATTTATATCTGCAATTTTTATGGTGTACATCAAGATCAGCATCGTATCAACCGGCACTGCTGTGTAATAGGTCTCCACCTATTTTCTGCCATGCTTCCCGGTTCCGTGCGTCCCTAGTTTCTTTGGACTGATTTTGCCCAAAGGTGTACATGACCTTTTTTTTTGAGTGGCGGGCGAAAGGCCTATTTTGTCCCACTGCATCCCATTGAATGATTTTTTCATGAAATAGTCATTCAATGGGATTATATAAACTTAAGGTCGTATTGATGTTTCAATGATTATAATTTTTCTAAGCCATATTTGGTACAGTTGCCAATCATATTTTAATTAATATACAACCTGAAATTGACCAGCAAATTGCAAAAAACCTACGAAAATTTGAATTTCGTGGGTAGTTAGCGCATAGGATTTCTTACTGGCCATCAAAAAGATAGAAAAATTATTTGCGGTAAGAAATTACGCAAAAAAGAACATAGAATTTAAACAACATCCTAAAGCTACATACTTATTAAAGGTACCTACAATGCATTTGACAAAATATCCGTAGAAATAACCACGTAAAACGACAATCACAATTATCCCAGTTTTATTTTGAAACATTTCATTCATAAAAACGCATATTTATGAAAACTTTGTTCCCTCAGAGCGTTCAACTCTTATAAATCTCGTATTTTATTTGAGTCAACTATTTTGTTTGATATCGTTATTTTTAGCTTGCGTAGGAGTCATCGTGCGATCGAGTTACATGTGAGGATTTTGGTTTACGTGACTTTAAATGTCATGATTTTGGGTATGATACTTTGGCATTGAAAAGAAATGGTTTATTCTGTAAATAGGACAACGAACACACTTACAGAAGATCTACTTGTTGTCTGCAAATAGAACGACTAACGTGCTATTTTACTTTTACTTTTATTTCCTATTTTTAATTTACTTTTTACTTTACACACACTGTTAATTTATTACATTAAGTATTTATACACTTCTTAGCCTGAAACACAGGCTCAACCTAGTTCAGGCAATAAGCAACTGTGCTCTATTTTAATTGTTAAGATACTTTGTAAATGTGCCCCTTTGTACACGCTTTATATTAGCTTCACTTGTATATTGTGTTTGTATGTTTGTAACCGACTCCTTTGGACGCTATTTTAACCCACTTTAAACGGTCAGATTTCATTTAAACTTTGTAAACTTATCGAGGACCGATGACTATTATTCAATAATTTAAAAAAAAATTGAGAAAAATTAAAAAAAAGAACACGTTTTTGTAGTTAGCAGAACTAAAAAAAATAAAATAAATAAAAGTTAAAAAAAACTAAAAAAAACGCTTTAAAAACCAAATTAAAAAAGTAGAAAATAATTTATTTTCAATGAAAAAGCGTTGGGTGCTTGACATTAACATTAACATTATAACTAAACGATTTATTATTATTACTTACACGTCATTAAAATAATATCCTAAATGGGGTCAATTTCTCCTATTTCCCTTCCCCTGAGAAGAAATGGCGAAACAAACTCACAGATCAAAGTCTCTTTTAAAGTCCAGATCGTAAATTATTTGTGGTGCTAAAAGCCAGTGGTAAAAGTTGGTAGCGGTCACTACGGTCAGCAACAAAAGTCGATTAACAGTGTCACTTTTATAAATCATCAAGACTGTTCCAAATTTAATTAAATATAATAAAACTGAGTGTGACCGACTTTTGTTACGGGCTGTACCTAATGTCTTCTAATACATTAAAACAGTTTCAGACAAGTTTAAACTACACAACTGAAGATGCAATGAGTTTTGGAACATGCATATTTGGGATGCTGTAGATGAGCAGATTTTCCGAAATTCTGTTGTTTTTTTTTTTGTCAGTAGCCGTCCGAAGTCTGGATTTGAGCTCGGTTTATTGGAATAAGGTTGCTCCTTACTTACCTCTTCGGAGAATAAATAATTTGGCAATATTGGTCTTTATTTGCGTCTTACTGTACCTACCTAAGCCCCCTCAAAGAGATGTCAGCATCAACTGGCGGGGTCTGCAAAGGCCGATGCCTGCCAGGGGTGCGAGTTGTTTGAAAGAGATACCGTGGCCATTGGCACACAGGCAACTGAAGGAAAACGGGTGGGTTTTAGTCGGTAAAAGTCTGACACGCCCTCCCGCTCCACCCAGAGTGGGAGCAGTTATTTGATGATTTCCCAACCAAAAAAAAGCCCTAATCTATTCTAATAAGTATAATAAAGCTGTAGAGTTTGTTAGTTTGAACACGCTTATCTCTGGAACTAACAATAGCTAGCCCAATGCTTGAGCAAGGTTATAAGATATTTAACATAACGCTAGAACCTTTAGGAGCCTAGCAAAAAGAAAAAACAGTCACGAATACGAAGTACTAGGCCAGGCGATTCGATGCGACGCCGACGGGGTGGATCGGGACAGCAGAAATTATAAATATCAACATAAAAATATAACACTTTAACAATGGAATTTGTAACTCACAATCGTATTTCAAAAATGTCAGTAGCTCTACAGTCTGATGCAATAAAAGCAAGAAGCATCGATATCAATCATTACACGGCCGGGTGCGCGCACGCCGTCGCAGATCTGTGCCTGTCTAGATTCGGCAGTGTTAAATCGATGTAGGTAAATGTTAGTCTGGCCTATTAAGTATTTTGTCTAGTGATGGTAAGGTCTTGTGACTTTCTCCATAGGAAACGACCAATTGAGACCGCGCACCTAACTTCTGACGTTTCTTAAGTGCCCATGTAGGTTAATGTGAAATAAAATATTTTGATTTATGCCTTCGAAGTACCGGGTTGTCATAACTCGGCAAGAGCTCACCTAACTTAGGTGTGGCAGCTAGAAAACACTTTATTTATGTCTTTGAAGTATTACGTTGTCATATCTTGTTAGGAAATCATGCGCAACGACTCAATAGGTTTGCTGATATAGATTTACACAACATTTATTGATTCTGATGCGGTATATCTAGTTTTCAGTTATATTTTGGAGTTTATTTTAAAGTAGAATTTCAGAGTTATTGGATGTATCGTTTTTTGTTTAATAAAGTCAAGACACAGACTGATTTTATTCACATTTTTTTCTTCACACTGGCACACAACGCAGGAACGTAGGATTTTTTAAAAATCATCCCCTAGACCTAGAGGAGTGAAATAGGGGATGAAAGTTTGTATCCCATTCATCATGACTGGTCATCAATACCGTTTGATCTCATATCCACTACAGCGCTCCTCAACTGGTGTGGCCCATCTCTCTGATTGGCACTGACAGCTGTAATTGGCTCTGTGCCCACCATTGTGTCTGACAATATATGTGCCATTACTTATACTCTAGCCAATTGCGCGGAATAGGTAAAGTTAATAGTTCATTGTTTTGCGTTTAATACGATGCATTTAGTTGTGAAGTTACTGTTGTTATTTTAGAGGAAATATTTCAACCAATTAAAGTTCTATCTGAGAAATCAATTAGGTACTTCTTCTCCGTATTACTTCTTCCCACGGGGTAAGCAGAAACTACAGAACGAATCCTTTTGCTACGTTTACATTCATACATATCGTCAAGCTTAGAGAGAGAGATATGTGAGTACTACGCACCATTGTAAACGGTGACTGCCCAGTTGTGGATCTTGGAATGACCCCCTACTCCGGCTGCTTTTAGGTAACGGCCAAAGAAGAAAAAAATAATACTTAGTTTAAAAAACTAAAAAACACGCTATAAAAACCAAACTAAAAAAGGAGAAAATCATTTAATTCAATTAAAAAGCGTGGGTGCTGTTTGAGGTATTTTTATAATCACTTAATGTCAAGCACCCCACGCTTTTTAATTGATTTAAATTATTTTCTACTTTTTAGTTTGGTTTTTAAAGCGTGTTTTTTATTTTTTAAACTATTGTTTATTTTTTAGTTCTACTAACTACAAAAACGTGCTTTTTTTCCTTTTTTTTTTCATTTTTCTCAATGTTTTTTTTTAAATTATTTAATAGTCATCGGTCCTCGATAAGTTTACAAAGTTTCAATGAAATCTGACTGTTTAAAGTGGGTCAAAATAGCGTCCAAAGGAGTCGGTTACAAACAAACAAACATACAAGTGAAGCTAATATAAAGCGTGTAAAGACAAGTTACGTTGACAGTTTAGCTATAGTAAATTATTATTTAAGTATTAGTTAAGTTTACACAAAAAGGCGTTTCTCCTGGATAAGATGAGTTGGGGTTTCCGAAAAGAGAAAAAACTCCACTCATGTTTTGAGGCCCACAGTATAAGAGGCAGCTTAATGTTTTTTGCCAAATCGCTTATCACAACCAATAATCTACCTAGGTTGTTCCCAACTATTCTGGGGTCCACTGTTAGTCTAACCGGATGCAGATTAAGAAGGGACGGGGCCTGCGAGGAATTTGAAAAATAGGTATTTGAAGAAACTATTGCCGTCGCGCTGTCAGTAAGTCTGCCCCCGTAGTGTGTGCAGTGCCGTAATTAGCCTTTTATGCGCCCGGTGCGAGCTGCTATAACCGCGCCCTTGAAATATTTTCTAATCATAACCGGTTCTGACAATAATATGGATTGTCTATAAAAATAAATCTATCATCCAAAAACGTAGTTTTTGTAAACTTAATTTTAAGTACTTGATAAAGTTTTGAATATGGAAGTTCAAATAAATTGCGTGTATAAATTAGGTGAAAAAACGTTTATTCGAAAATATTTGTCAAAATTCACAATTAGACAATACACAAATGACACCAAATACTGATCAGCACTTACAGATAGTAAAGATTCAAGGCAAACCGTAACCCTTACTTAAGGGGAACCTAGTGGTGGGCCTGGCTAAAAATCACGCTGTCTCACCAGGCTTCGTGTTTGACAGAGATAGTATCAGTGATGAGCAGTTAGACGCTAGTCTACACGCACAACGTTATTGAGTGAGATGCAGGATCATTTAAAGTAAAAAATTCGCAAAAAAATTAAGAAAAGTCCTTTGGAAGATCGGGTTTTATGAAAAAGCCAATGCATGAATTAACGACCAATAAAGTTTATTAAACTTTTTCGATAATTGAACTTTGTCAGTACCGACTTATTTTTGGAGATTTTACACTTCTTTTATTACTTAAACACGCCATAAGTTAAGTAATATTAGCAAAATAAACGAGTCTTTTTTGGCTCCTAACTTTTTAATGGGTTTTTATTTTAGTATTCTGTTTCCGTACAGACAATATTACTAATGAGACAAAATGATATCATATTTTACTTTGGATCTGTGCTTTTGCTAAATCTAAATTTTTAAGCGATACTATAAAAAAATCTAGTAATAAAGTAAAAACCACATGGAAAATTATTAACAATGAAACGGGTAAATCGGTTAATCACGAAAAACAATTAGAGATTATGGTCAACAACAAATTAGTTGATAAAGCTGCCGACGTAGCTGAGGCATTTAATGAGTTTTTTGCCAACATACCTATTACTACGACTCGCTCCTTAAATTCGTCCCCGTCTAAAGCTGAAAATCTTTTGCACAGTAGTGTGCCCAAATGTAGTCGCTTATTTAGTTTCGAACATGTAACGCCTCTTGATGTGGTTAACATTTTTAACACACTTAAGTCTAAAAACACTGGAGACTATTGGGGCATCTCCATTAAGCTTTTAAGTAATATAATCGACATTGTAGCCCCCTATCTAGCTGTTACTTTTAATAAATGTGTTGATCTAGGGTCTTTTCCTGACCTCATGAAGAGTAGTAAAGTCATACCATTATTTAAATCAGGAAATAAAAATAACGTTGGCAATTTTAGGCCTATTTCTATCTTACCGGCATTTAGTAAAATATTTGAAAAGTTAATACTCAAGCAGTTGCTAAGACATTTTAATTTAAATAGCCTCCTTCACGATGAACAATATGGCTTTACAAAAGGTCGTTCGACTACAGATGCGGGTGTTGCTCTGCTGAAACACATTTTTGACGCGTGGGAAAACTCGCAAAATGCTATTGGAGTTTTCTGTGATCTCTCCAAAGCCTTTGATTGCGTGCACCATGACACGCTTTTGCGTAAACTACGTCATTACGGTGTTCAAAACGAAGCTCTTAACGTAATAAGCTCTTATTTGCAAAATAGGCACCAATGTGTAGATGTTAATGGTGTGAAATCATCCGGGCGACCAGTTCAGTTAGGTGTACATTCTTATTCTTAGTGTATATTAATGACTTGCCATTCTAATAGGTCTTTACCTATGAAATTGCCGTTTTGTATGAAAAAATTTAAACGATTTTTTTTCATGTATTTTTTATTTGTATTAATCGAAGTAATCACCCATGCAATCAATGCATCTTTGCCATCGCAGTGGCAGTTTATTGATGCCCTTCTTAAAGAAATCAGCTGGACGGGAGGCAACAAATTCTTCAAAGGCATTTTGTACTGCCTCTCGGGTATTGAATTTTTTTCCCGCCAAGAAGTTATCCAAATTCTGGAAAAAGTAGTAGTCTGTAGGCGCAAGGTCTGGTGAGTAGGGCGGATGACGGAGAGCTTCCAACCCCAGTTCTTGCAACTTGGAGACCGTCTGCTGTGCAGTATGAGGTCGCGCGTTGTCGTGCAGGAGCAGCGGAGACGAGCGATTGACCAATGCTGGTTGGAGATGTGCCAGCTTCTCCATCATTGTGTTCAGTTCTTCACAGTACACATCTGCAGTAATTCTCACCCCGTTTGGTAAGAAGCTGTGATGAATCACACCGGCGCTAGACCACCAAACAGTGACCATCACTTTTCTAGGGGTAAGTTTTCGTTTAGGGCATTGTTTAGGTGCTGAACCAGGATCCAACCAACTTGCTGAGCGCTTGCGGTTATCAAACAGAATCCATTTTTCATCGCAGGTAACAATGCGGTTCAAAATTCCTTCATTTGTGTGTCTGTTGAGCAGTGCAAGGCACGTCTCGACGCGTACTTCGCGCTGACGATCATTGAGTTCGTGGGGCACCCATTTGTCAAGCTGTTTTACCTTGCCAATTTGACGCAAATGGACCAATATTGTTTTGACGCTAACGTCGAAAGCTGCTGCTAATTCAGCCGTAGATTGTGTATCATCAGCTTCCACAATCGCCTTTAATTCGTCATTGTTGACCAAAGTCTTCGGACGACCGCGAGGTTCATTTTTCAGGTCGAAATTTCCAGAACGGAAGCGAGCAAATCAATAACAGGTGGTGCGTTGGTTTGTAGTGTTAGCTCCGTAAACGTCGTTGATGTTGCGTGCCGCTTGTGCCGCGTTGCTGCCACGACGGTACTCATATTCCATAATTACTCGAATTTTTAACGTATCCATGATGACGAAAAAGATTGAAATGCGATGAAAATGTAACACTAATCAATAAACAAATGACTACTTTTGGAAAAAAAAATCCATGTTTTTAAAATAAAATTAATTTGAAATTAGAATTCTTACCCAAACAAAAATTATTTTGATTTGAAATGGCCAGTACTGCAAAACGGCAATTTCATAGGTAAAGACCTAATATTTAAAGGATATCTGTAACGTTGTACTGTTTGCTGATGATACCTCTCTTATCTTTAAAGTAGACAGGAACAGACAAGATTTTGACGACGTAAACAGTGCACTCTCAATGGTTACGGATTGGTTTACCGTAAATAACCTAGTTCTCAATGCCAAGAAAACGAAATGTATCAAGTTCGCCTTACCGAATGTTAGGAATTTAGGACCCAACATCGTCTTAGATAATGAGGTGCTTGAATCTGTAGACTCGGCAGTTTTTCTAGGCTTAACAGTAGATGCCAAACTTCAGTGGGGATTACATATATCAAGCCTAGCGGGAAGGCTCAGTTCGGCCGCCTACGCCGTCAGGAAAGTAAGACAATACACTGACGTTGATACAGCTCGGTTAGTTTATTTTAGTTATTTTCATAGCGTTATGTCCTACGGCATTCTGCTGTGGGGCAAAGCCGCTGACATTCAAAATATTTTTGTTCTTCAAAAACGAGCTGTTAGAGCAATTTACCAACTAGGTTCTAGAGTTTCTCTGAGAGATTTTTTAAAAGATGTTGGGATTCTCACGGTGGCATCGCAATTCATCTTCGCCAACATCTTATACATTAGGCAAAATATACACTTGTACACTAAAAACAGTGATATTCATAATATTAATACTAGAAATAAGGACAAACTACGTGTTCCCTTTCACCGGCTACATAAGGTTCATAACTCATTTGTAGGTCTGGGTATAACCTTCTATAATAAGCTACCCTCTTCCTTGCTAGATTTGCATTTTAGTGCGTTTAAAGCTAAAGTAAAATCCACCCTTTGTTCAAAGGCATACTATTCCATTAACGACTACTTAAATGATAAGAATTGTTGGTCGCTGTGATTAACTCAAGACAATGTTTGTGTTCTTTCACCAGAATTAGCTTACCCACTGACAGGTTATATCATTATGTTATTTCATATAATTGCTTTTTTTTTATCTGACTGTATAATTCAGGTTTTCCTTTTTTTATCATTTATTTATGACTTAATCTACTCATTACAATGTTTTTTTTTTTTTTAATGAGTAGTATTGCAATATGTAGTTAGCTAGCGACCTCGACAATTCATGATTATTCTTGCCAGTGCAACCGGCAGCAAGTTCGTCATGCTCCCTTAGATGTCACTGCTTGCGGTAGCGTCGGGGGTCGGGTTGCCTCCTTCCCTCAAATATGGCGAGGGGGGTAATGGCTGATCTTTGCGTTATGCTCGTGAACGGGTGCTGCTCGTGGTGACTGGTCGTCTTGCTGACCATGGTTTTGTTATTGTTAATTGTATTAAGTTTTTATTAATTTTAGTCCAGAGGTCCTAGTTTAACTTTTGTTACTTTAAGTTACTTATAGCTATATTTGCATAATGCAGAATTGCATATGTAAGCGGGCATGCCCTTTATGCCTAGAGGCTTTTATTTAGATTGGAAGTTCTGTTTACGTTTTATTTTAATTTTCTATTATTTTTAGTTTTCAATCTTTGATGGTATATTGGCGTGTGCTAGCTGACATATGGCAAATTTTATGTTTTTTTTTTGTGTTTCGTAATTTTTATTACCTATTATTGTATAGAAACAAGTTCTTCTAACTTAACAGACAGCTGTGCTGCTGGGGAGTTTGTTCCGCTACTTCTTCTTCCCAGCTAAAGCACTAGGAAGTGGTGAAGGGCGGGCGTTTTTGGGGGGACTGTCTTATGTAATTTTATTTTGACGTTCAAAAAGAGCTGACTCTCAGCCTAGTTTGAATAAATGACTTTTGATTTTGATTTTGATGTGCCATGTCAGACAGTGGAGTAAAACACTCCCGAAGTTTGTATGCAAAAGAATATACGCGGACGATGCGACTCCACAAGTATAAATAAATAAATAAAAGGTATTGTTAGTGGCCCTGGTATGGTCATTTCTGCGCCCCTCCAGGGTCTGCGCCCTGTGCCTGGGCACCGCTGGCACCGCCCTAGTTACAGCACTGAGTGTGTGATAGGGACAGCTGCAGCTCAGACCGAAATTATCACAAACATTTTCACGAGATCGACGTTTCGTACTCCATTTTTTCTCCTCGAAAACTGAGCTGATTCAATTATTTTTTACATTAACATTTTAAGAAAGAGTATGTTTAGGTTCCTATATTTTTTTATGTTTTTCTAATTTGTCTGGTAGTCCTCTAATCATGGCGGTAAAAATAGGGCATTTTTTGTAATTTTTAGAGGTTCATATTTTCTTTACAAATTAGTTGCTGAAAAAAAGAAAATGGACAGGGACTTGCTTACAGCAGACCTTGATTTTATGAAAAAATAATATTACTCAAGAGGCTTTATTCAGGAAGAAAAAAAGGGAATACATTTGTATGGAGAATCGCACGCCCTGTTCCCTAACTTTATTTTATATAGAGCGACTGTCTATCTTTCTTCCACAATCCACAAACCAGGCAACACTAAACCCCTTGGCAAGACAGTCAGACTTTTGGCGTTGTAACTGCCCGACTGTCAAAGATCTACGGATCCTGGTAGCCGGGACCAACGGCTTGACTTACTTTCCGAGACACTGAGCTTTCATTATATTTAGTGTATGGTCACCCGTCCACGCACTGACCGCGGCAAACGTAGATAAACCTTCGATCGAATCGCGCGGTTGTTAACATTTATCACAACCAAAGAACCGCTAATAACCAAACCATTTCAATGAACTTGTTTACATACTATCAATGAGAATACCTGTCTTGATTTATTTCAGTTCTAGAATCAATGTAGGTTGAACAAACAATAACAAAACACCTATTATTGTGCTAGCCAAACTGTCTGGCGATGAAATGGTATCATTCCGAGAACCATCTGGATATAAAAGCAAAATTTTTCTTGAGTTGTAAACAGAGATTTTTGCTGATATGCTAATGGAATTGTAGAAGATATTGCTATATTTGAGGCGCTTTTTTTGTTTCATCATCATAAGCATAATCTGCCTCTAATCTTCCCACTACTGGGACACAGGCCTCCTCTCTATGAGATGGAGTGGGCCGTAATCCACCACGCGCCCAGTGCGGGTTGGTAGATGTCACATGTCGTCGAATTTTTGGTTCTAGGACACGCCGGTTTATGTTTTCCTTCAACGTTTTGAGAGCAGAGGTGATTAAATAATTAACCAATAGTAAAGCGCCTGTCTGGGTTCGAATTTACGACCCTACAACTCGTAAGTCGCGGCCTGTATCACTGGGCCACCACTGCTCGTGTTTTAAAGAAAGAAAGAATACCGTTTATTTGGTCACAGTCCGTAAAACACAAAATACAATAACAAATTAAAAAAGTGTACAATAAATAAATAACTACAACGTGTGCCTCACGGCTGCGCCAAAAAGGTTCATTTCAGCATTAATGCCAGACAGACTGATGCTATCTGACGCTGGTTTTGTAATGAACCTTTAGGGAAAAGTGACGAAGAGTACAAAAACAGTTTTAACATAGGTACCTACCTAATACATAATTTTATACTTATAAATAAACAAGTACCTACACACACATAAACTTACAAAAGCAAAATAAAACGTAAACAACAACAAACCTGTTCCGAGCGATTATACATACATTGAATTAATATACTACTGATGCACTCACTCACAAAGCGCGTTTTTTTGTTTATATTAATGTAATTCTGGTCTGGAAAAGATCAGGTAAATTAAACATTGTGTCTGTCAATGTTCAGGCCTTAATATTTACTATGCAAAGTGTGAACACAGCAGACGAAGACAGCGCATTAGACTCGTTGAAACACAGATAAATATTTAAAAAAAATTTAGGTAAGAAAATACTACCTTATTATAATACAAGGTAAGTCTTTAGACCCAGAGGGATAATTGCATAATCAGTTGGAATCGCTTTCATTTTGAAAGTTCCACAGCATTCGTGGCTTTGTTTAAATTACGATCAGAATCAGGGGGCCTACTCTCTAACTCCGTCAACGAAAATACGGGCCCGTCCGAAAATAGTTCGAAACTTCGAAGTGACTCCTACAGCTGATTAATTAACTTTTTGGACGGTTAAAACCATATAGGGAGTAGAGACAGCTGTCAAATCGTGTAGTAATTCATTCTTAGTTTGGGCCCCAAACTAATCATAGGTCCTTAAGTGATACGGAGTAGGCAACACCCGTAATTTCGACTGAGATTACGGATTTCGTGCTTAGAGAGTAGGCCCCAAAATTAGCATGCTTCATTTGTAAACATAGGTCAAATTACATTAGTGTACGAAATGTTACAGATAGGTAGATCCTCGATGTTTTGCCCACGATAGGGGACCTCTTTGTGGAGTGGCTAGAGAGGCGGCACCTTCCGCCTGACGCATGTCCTCACCGGACATGGCTGTTTCAGGAGGTTCCTGTTTCGGATAAGGCGGGAGGAAACGCCCGGGTGTTTCCACTGCGAAGATCGCCCTGAGGACGGTGGAGCATACGGTGAAGGTCTGCCCGGCTTGGGCTGAGCACCGCCGTGTCCTCGTGAGGCGATCGGCGGCGGCGATCTCTCGCGCCTGGCCCTGGTGCAGGCCATGGTATGGAGCGAGAGTGCATGGGCAGCCGTCACCTCCTTCTGAGAAGCAGTAATGGTCGCGAAGAGGGAGGCGGCGCACGTGAGGGAGAGGCAGTATATGCGCCCTCACGGCCCTAGCTTCCGCAGGAGACGCCCTGGGCGACCGAAATCCCAGGCTGATACCCGGCCAACGTAGGGGCCAAAGAATTTAATCCCACCCTACTTTCACTGCGCCACTCTACTAGAATTCGTTAGAAATCGCATACGATTAACTACGAGCATAATCGTAGTTGGCAGTGGGGTCCAGATCTTGTACTACGAGTATGCTCGTAGGTAGGCAGCGAACGTGTTAAATAAATACCAATAGTCATGTAAAATTAGCAACCACGTGCGATTTCAATCGGCTAGCCCGTTTACATGAACAACGAATTAAAACGTCAGCAATAAATTCTAACGCGTTTATTTTTACGGTTTTTATGGTAGCCATCTTACTTTCCCGTATTTTTAAACTGAATTCTAATTCTGAGCTGTTGCTGTCGAGATGTAATTGTTTTTGCGAGTAATTTATGTAAATTCTTTAGGTCCGTAAAGGAATGTTGGTAAATTAATTAATTGGATTTGTCATGATTTCCAAATTTTAATAAGATTTTTAGTGATTTTAAATACTAATTATAAAATTGAAAGTATCTAACTAATTTGCCTCAAATGATTTCGTATCACCTTTAAAAAATATCTCATTTGACTGTTTTCGAAAAGTGTTTTGTTTTTTAACGGAATGGAATGGAACTATAATTTTGGGGGATTCACCTAGATTTCTAAGTTAGTTCTCTCTGAGATTCGAAATTAGAAGGATGTCTTCAAGAAGTCCCCCTTATTTACAAATGTTGCTTAAAGTTAAATAATGATTAGCGTCTGTTTAACCATACTTTTTAAACGTTTAAACATCTTTTAACTTTAAGCAACGTTTATGAATAAGGGGGTATATTATTACTATATTTGAATACCTAATTAAATAATTTGAAATGTATATATATATGCTATATACCAGGTTTGTTTTTGGGTAAGAGTTTAAAATTCGTAAATATTAATACTGAAAAAGGTGTGTTAATTTCATGTTTTATGTTGAGACTATTGTTATACTTTGTACAACTTACAACTATTAATATATTAGCTAGGTACCTACTAATTATACAGCTAGCAGAGATACTTTTTTAACTCGTTAAAAGTAAACTATCTAAAGAATTTCAGTAGGTAAATCAGTCCTACATCAATGCTCACTAGAATTCGGAATTCAAAAAAATCTTGCGTATTTCAGTAATCTGCGCAATCTGTGTATGTGGTATTTGGGAAATTTGCAAAGATATTGATAGTGCCATCTGTTACTAACGTCATTAATTAAATGTCGAACCTAGTAAACTCATTCATTAGCGTGATAAATATCTTCTAACTAACTGATCCCGATTCATACAAAATTCGCATGGAAAATTATTTATCAATTGTCCAGATTTATTAGCTGTTCCTTTGGGTTTTTTCTGATTTTTCTTCTTTTCAAACCACCGCAGTACCTATTAAAGCGCACAAAGCAAAACAAATCAAATCGGTTATCCGTTTTTGAGTAGCAGAGACTAACGAACAGCTATTGATTTTTATAGATAGGTATACATAATATGTAGATTCCGCTGCAACGTGTTCTCGCATGTCTTCTAATTTTTGGAGGTTTCCTCACCATGTTTTTCTTCAGCGTATTGAAGAGCAGTGATGGCCCAATAGTAATGGCTGCCACTTACCGAGTGGTCGTAGGTTCGAACCCAGACTTTCCTCCGTGTAAATTATTTCATCACTACAGGGCCGCAAGTCTGCTATTACAATAGTGTCAGAGTGGTCTATCATTGATTTCATAATTGTTGATTTTGACAAGTTTGGTAATCTACTAATAAAATGGCGTCATTATGACTTTCCAATGGTCAGCCACTGACACTCCATTGAAAGAAATGGCATTTATTGGTAATCTCGTACATCATGACAAATGAATGACTGACTTAATGTACGAACTTCCTACTACTTTAGATTGCTTATAACACGAATAAATAATATGTAAAGATATATATTAAATGAAATCTGGCATGAGTAAATGTTCACATTTAGTAGTCGTTTTTCGAAAATAATTTCTACTAACGAGTTTTATAATAATGGCAATATGAAAATGCCATTATGACACAATTATCTTACGACACCATTGACCGACCAATGATCGACCATTATGAATTTAGCAGATTACGAACTTTTAGCAAAATGACAATGGGATCGTGTTGGGATGACGAATTTATAAAAATAGCAGACTTGGGCCCCTGGTCTCAAAACGGTGAAGGAATTCGTTAAACGTTTTCCCAACATTATTTTCGCGGCGGATGTGTGCTAAGCATCAGGTAGAATGACAGGTCATCACTTCAAGTTCACTTCAGCCAAGCTTTCATGGTAACATTTTTACAGCACAGGCCGGTCGGTGGAATCGGATATGATCGTGTGAATTCATACATTGTTCCTATGTACTATACATCCATTTAATCTTAAGTGGTTTAAGAGGATTTTTAATCAATAATCTAGAATGGTTCCGGATCAATCAGTCAATCAATTCAACCTACGCTGCATTTGTCGATTGGCTTCTGAAGCTAATTCTAAATCTATTGAACTCTTAGATTCTGTTTTCATCAATGTTTTCATTTTTTTAATATTAGGCTATGACCGTAACACGGTTTTCATCAGCCGTAATTTAAGACGGTGATTTCTTGAAAACGCTCAAAAAGGTGTTTTTTTTAACAGTGTATCTGTTTAAACGTAAATAATTTTGAAAGCAAAAAAAATATGATATTCTCAAGTCTTTTTTGCATAGAGTGATGGAACTCAAAACGTAATTAAACATACTTTAATGCATCAAAAAAATCATCAAAGTCGTCACCTCTTAATTATCTTTAAAACCAGTTTATCCCTTCAATTTATTATTAAATAGTTAATATCTAATTTTATACGATTTTATTTGCATTTTTAAGATTGCTCATTTATTATTCGAATTTATTACAACAGATTTTAACCCGTATCGGATTGCAATAAGAACTATTATCGCTCATAACGACAATATTTAAAGTTACCAGGGCCTTAAAGTAGCAATCTGTGGTAGCAACTAGCAATCAATCAAAAAGATTGGCCAAGTGCGAGTCGCACACGACGCGTTTCTTACCACAAAGCGCCAAAAACGCCTAAAAAACATTCGTTTCCCGTGTCTCAACCATTTAATTTTGAACTTTTTTTTTATTATTAAATAAATACACACTCACAGACAGACGAACTCAGGGACAGCAGAGGATTAATAATAGGGTCTTATTAGCACCCTTAAGAACTACTAAAACGACGACACCAAAAAAGGGATATGTACAATTGACCTGGAACCCACAATGAGATCAACCAGTTTAAAGCTATAAAAATCAGACGGAAAGAATAGGTAAGCCATAGCTACCAAGAGACACCCGAGAGAGTGGCTACCCGGTCTACTTAATTTGATGGATGGTCAAAGTTCTAATGCGGATTACCGAATCCGTCATAGAACTTTAAAAAGTAAATACGAGACAGACAGCAACTTATTTATCGAAGTATGCTCCAAAATCTCTAAACAGCTAATAATAAACCTCCAACCTCGAACCTATAAAATTCGCAAAACAAATACGTCACAACTTCCCTGAGAGCAGAAGTTCAAGGTCACAAAACGGCGACCTTCCATCAAGTTCACCGATGACGTAGGGACTATCGACCCATTCCTGTCCTCCATAAAACTAGGTCTTTTCATTGACCTTAAAAGACAAGGTTTCCTCAAGGACTGCCCTTGGATCGAGGCCGCGGAAGAAGGCCGTGGCCTTGCTCAAGGTCTGGGCTCCGGGACCGACCTTGTTGCGAGGACACGAGACCTCGATTTGAGGGCTCGAGGCCAAGGTCGTGGAGGCTTCCTTGGCTGAGATTTGCACAGTGAAGGTTGAATTGGGAGGTGGGTGGCCGCGGTTGTCGTAGAAGTTATATAGAAATAAAATACTTTAAGTAAGTATTTAGAATTATATGTATGTACTTAAGGGCCTAAGTCCCGTTTGGTAGCGTAACACGGTCACTTTATGAACCTTACTGCTCATTAACGGCTTGTCTTGAAGATTTGAAAAATATATGATTTTGCTATAGATTCATATAGATCATTTTGCCGGAAGTCCTTTTTTTGTATGGTTAATACTTTTGCTGTAAAAAAATATTTTCCAACACGCAATATTTTGGCTTCTATTCCATATTCCTACTAAACGGCTTCGTTATTTGGAACTAAAATACACTGAAAAATAGATAGTTAGAGGTACCACAGAATCGCCGAAGCACAATTGTAAATTAATCAAAGGAATATCCCCATTTCGAGATAAAGGCTCAGAGGTGCCCTGCGCGGGCGCGGGCGGCAGTCGTGCTTTAGCATACAAACGGGAGATGAGGATACTATGGGCCTTAACATGTTATTTTCTGCGTCTATAAGTTGATGTTCACACGGAAGTAATAAAATCACGGCGGAATTATTTGACGCACAGGATTTCCTAATCTTTGTATTGAGCCAAGGGTTGAGAATCCAACATCTTGGGAAGGTTGGCTAAGATGAATAAAATATTATGCGAGCTTCAAAATATTGATTATATTACAACTTAATTGAAATCAAGTTATATCGAAAAATCACAATCGGTACAAAGTTCTTGAAAACTTCTGTCATGACTTTTTTTGTTGTAAATAATTCTCTTCTTATCTTATTCGCGTTAAAGTATTGTTAAACTTGTAATCTAATTTTAAAGTAATAAATACCTAACACCTCTTAATTTATTTCTTAAAACATATCCGTTTCCGTAAAACAAACAGCTAAAAAAAGAAGATACAATTCAAAAATCTACCTATTTACACTTTTCCTTTATTTTTTCAGCCAATGACAGGTGCTTGTCATCCGAGCGTGTTAATTTGACAGCTAGTGACAAGCGCCATATTGTTTTATTATTTTTCTATTTTCCCGCCTCGCTTGTTTCAAACTATTAAGTGTTAAATCGTTCTGACAGCTCTTTTTAGGTTCTTTGTTTGAAATTTTAACTTCTCTTGGTGTCATTCATTTCTGGTTTTAAAGAAAATAGCCTAGCATTGACGTACTTAGGTGGTTCACCAAAGAAATATAATAAGGTAAGTGCTGCGTGTACCGACATCTTCCTGTCAATGTACCATGTCACCTCTTGGGGACGGCACAATATGTTCTCATCTTCCATTCTCTCCTGTCAATCGTCACACTATCATTCACTCCCATCTCTTTCATATCATTCCTCATCCAATCTATCCATCTTTTCTTAGGCCTTCCTCTCCCTTCCCATTTAATATTCGCCACCGATTTAGTCACATTTATATTATTTTCTGATAATTAACAGTTATTAAACTTCCATTAAAACAACGTTGGTAGACCAATAAAACGTTGGGCTGATGATATTACAAACACGACGGGAAATGATTGGATTAACTTAGGCAAGGACATAGAGTCATGGAAGAAACTCGAGGCCAAGTTAGCCAAGAAGCGGTCCATATTTCAACAAATAAAGACTAACAACAATACTTACAACACTATGATAATCTTAAGTACAAATAATCTTAAATACAACTAACAACAACTTGAAATGTAACTATAAAATATAGAATAAACGGTTTTTTATTATAAACTTCCATTTAAAACAAACCACAAACTCAAAGCATTTATTTCAACTAAACCAAAAAATACACGGATTTTTTAAAACTGTCAAGGGATAACATACGATCGAGCCAAAAACCTAATTAAAAATGATTGAAGAGCTGTTTTCACATTTTAGGGCAAGAATTTTAGGAGTTTAAATTACAACTAAATAATATTACACTGAAGTATTTGTTATATGTAGGAACAACACTCAAAACATGACACGAAAGTTTAGCCTCCACACGCACCTAAAAACACTTCTCTCCCCTCAAGAAACCAACAAAAACCTCACTTACCAAAACCTCTTAAGTCTCCAGTCCAAAACCAGGTCACAATATAAACACTGAACTAAAAACTAGCAACAACAGGCGTACGTGTCTAGCACTCCACACAAAACATGGCACTATGTTGAAAACGAACGCTCAACTAAAAATAAAACTGAGTATGATGAAAATTCGTTAACGCCCGGAATAATAGTGTAGTAGGTACCTATAAGCTTATGGGATATCGGTTTTCATGAATAACCGAATCATCATGTGTAATCGTCGCGAAAATTGGAGAACAAAAATCTGCATATCGATAAGAATTAAGGCGGTGATTTCTTGAAAACCGCTCCAAAAGGTGGTTTTTTATTTAAACAAGTCTATCTCTTTAACCGTAAATAATTGTGAAAGCAAAAAAAAAATGATATTTTCAAGTCTTTTTTGCATACAGTGATGGAACTCAAAACATAATTAAACATACTTTAATTCATAAAAGATTTCATCAGTTACCTCTAAATTATCTTTAAAACCAGTTTTTCCCTTCAATAACAATTATAATTATAATTAAAAATATACCATACAATTCCAAATGCCAAACTGCATCCAGTGATGGATTATTTATTATTAAATAGTTAATATTTAATTTTATACGATTTTATTTGCATTTTTACACCAATGCTTGCTCATTTAATATTCGAATTTATTACAACAGATTTTAACCTCACAAAGTAACTACACACGATCATATCTAAAGTTACCAGGGCCTTAAGTATGGAACTTTTGCACGCGCGATTTCACCCTATGAAATCGTCTAAGATGTACGAGTATCATATACTGATACACATCAAGCTATATATTTCCAGTATAAGCTGATGTCGCATGTGTAGGATTTCCGTACAGTGCGAGATCAACGTAAACTGGAAATTTATAGCTTGGTGTGTAGCCGTGTCACATGTTTTTATTTTTTATTTCTTTTTCTCATTATGGTAGTTTTAATCATGGTCTGGCGATTTAAGTAATTTATGCGGCCTACCCAAATTTCCATTCTTAGGTATTGTACGTCAAATCGTTGAGCTCCTTAAGTTCTGAGTTGAGCTGCATAATTACTGATAAATACGTGCACTGACTGTACAAGTCCAATCAATCTGTGTGGTTCTTGCCTCCAAAGACCATTTCAGACACTAATCCACACCAACCAAGATTATGTCTGGACTTTAAAAGAGACTTTGACCTGTGAATTTGTTTCGGCTTTTCTTCTCAGAGTAGTCAGATAGGAAACACCGACCTCACCTATTTGAAAAAATTTGATTGACGTGTAAAAGTGTTTGTGCAAACCTACTTACAGAAATAAAATCATTAATCATTTAACAACTATGTCGCGTTTATGTGTTTGAAAGAAGGCTGAAGAACCAGAAGAAAACTGCAGAGACACTTTGTCCTCTCCTTAAGTCCTCCACAAAAGGTTAGTATTTTTTTCAGAACTAGGAGCACGGCGCAACAGCCGGGTCGGCCAGCATGGTTCGATAGAATCAGCACCCTAATTGCGTAACACGCGACTAATCATAATCGGTTTCATTTTGACAGTTCAACAATATTCATTGCGTTATTTACGTTGTTGAGCAGACACATTTTTCGAACATATGAAGCAATGATTTAGCCATCTATTTCAAAACGAAACAAATTATGATTAATCGTGAGTTACGCAATTAGGGTGCTGGTTAAGCTACGCTTGCCGCAGTTGTTGTCCATTGATAGATGACCATCTTAACATAACAAGAACCCTACGTGCCTTGGAAATCACGTAAGGCCGTTGGTGACGACTGTCATTCGTGGATCGTTAACAGTCCCTACGGGTCCTCAGAAACCCGAAAGTCTGACATCCAGTTTTACCAAGCGGTATCGTATTACCCAGTGACTTGATTGTGGAGGTCAGATAGGCAGTCGCTCTACGTAAAATACTGATATACAGCTGTGTCTGGTTAGACTGGAAACCGACCCCAACATAAATACGAAAAGGCTAAGTAGATGATCGAACAATCACGTACCTATAATATATATACAGTCTTAAAGAAACCAATGTATATCTCCAAATTTCACTCGAATTTGTAAATTATTACTCGTTGGCGTTCGCGCGGCGTCGATGGCGTTAAAATAACTCTTTTCCGAGCATATTGCACGTCCATGTACACCTGTCACGCAGAAAAGCTACAGCACTCTCCGCATTCAATTTAACAACGCTTTCAGAGCGGTTTTGGGTCTGCCTCGCTACTGCAGCGCTTCAGGTATGTTCGCATGGGCGCGCACGGACTGTTTTCATGCGACCATGCGGCAGCGCTGCGCGTCTCTTGAGCGCAAAGTGCGGGCCAGCTCCAATGCCGTTCTGAGTATGATAGCAAGTAGGTTGGACTGTCCTTATATGCGACACTGCTGTAACAGACGAGTTACTTATAGTGTCGCTCGTAAGAGACTACTGTAATGAATATGTGTTGATTATGGTTGAATATGTATTTTAATTTGATTTATCTAATTTGTGTGTTGATATTGTATTTATATTGTATTTAATTTTTGTGTGTTTTTTATATATTATTGAATAATGTAATTTAAAGATAATTTCCATTATGGGTTATGTGGTACCTACCTGAAATAAATGAATTTTATTTTATTTATTTTATAATAACGCATTTATCTGTTAGGTAACCTAAACATCCAGTGCCATCTTTAATCTCAGCATAAACACACAAGTTTTATCTTATAAACGTTTATGTCATTACTCATTTTAGCAATAAACATAGCCGTTGCAGCTAAGCAAACTTCTACGTACAGAAAACTGAATTTTCTCAGATACGTGCAATAATTGCAGAGAAGATTTAGAATTTATTGCGCCTTCTATTCGAGTTAAGCTTTAGTATAAAGAAGAGTTCTACGACATTGCTGGTGAAACGAACGCAAAAGATCTTTGAGTCAAACATGGCTTATTGTCTTCTAAAACGTGGTCGCTCACAGTGGGCCTTATCAGAAGACTGGAAAGTCTGGCAAGTCATCCAAAGGGCAATGGATGGGGCTATGCTCGGAGATTCCCTCCGTGATCGTATCAAGAATGAAGAGATTTTTTAGGAAGATGCGCTACGGTAGCCGTAGGATTAAATTTTTCTTACTTTTGTTTCAATTTGCAGGTTAGGGTCAGATTGTTTGTTGAACCAAATATGATTCGTGACCTTAATACGTATGTATTTACACAATTAAAATCATTGAAATGATCCATACAACCCTCTAAGTTCATTTTAACTTTAAATAGTGTCCGTTATAAGCGATAATAGTTCTTATTGCAATCCGATACAGGTTAAAATCTGTTGTATTATATGAGCAAGCGTATCCTTGTCGTAAAAATGCAAAAAAAATCGTATTTAATAATAATTCTATCGATGAATGCAGTTTGGCATTTGAAATTTTATGGTATATTTTTTATTATAATTATAATTGTTATTCAAGAGACAAACTGCTTTTGAAGATAATTAAGAGGTAACTTTGATGTTTTTTTTTGATGCATTAAAGTATGTTTAATTATGTTTTGAGTTACATCACTGTATGCAAAAAAGACTTGAAAATATATATTTTTTTTTGCTTTAAACTTAAATTATTTACGGTTAAAGAAATACACTGCTTTAAAAAACCAAGTTTTTTTATAATACTGTAAATACATACGTGTTACGGTCGCGAATATCGCTTCCCCCTTACGTGAAGTAAGCTGTCAATAGTGTCAGTAATGACAGCTGACTTTAAGTTGACATTTTTACAGAATAGATCAGCTGGACACCCACACAGTTAAATTCTAAAAGCAAAATTGATATTTTAATCCGAATACCCACATTATCAAAATTATCAAGCAAACAAATAAATCATATAAACAATATTCATTCATCCTATAAATTGCTCTGTATTTGAACGTCAAAAGTAATTGTGAATAACAAGTATTGTAGTCATATTAAATATTCTGAAAACTCGCCAATTTGTTATTTAATTGTTTCACATAAATCACTGGAAACGTTCCATGTAATTTATTATTTAAAAAAAAATATGTTGTGAAATGTATATTGTTGTCTTTGAAAGTGGAACGAATTCTGTTTGAAAAATATTTTGATTAGAACAATACTGAAAACCATTCAGAATAAATATGGCACAGTCATGCTAAAATTACCGTCAGTCTTTTTCTTTTCAAACAGACAAAATAACAGCTACATATATTTATAAAGGTGCACTTACAGGAGCAACTAAAATTGCTCCATCTTGGGCAATTCTCGTTAACAATGACGTCACGACTACATTCAGCAATTTAGGGCAATGGCAACTCGTAGCAGCCTGTTGCCAGAGATGTTACTCCATATTATGCACTAAGGAGCAACTTAAAAAACTACCCAATACGCACCCCCGCTCCCGCCCCCGCCGCCGGCCGGTTCCTCTCGCAAAAACGAGACGTAGTTATACGTACCAACGAGATAGAAAGAAAATTGAATAAAAACTTCCAAACCGATTGGATATTCGGCAACTCATGAAATATATGGAGCAATCCGAAGCAATATTCCCGAAACATATCCGCAATTAACTATTGTTGATCCAGATTGCTCCACTTAATTGATTCAAATTGCACTATTAGTGTGACCGAACAATAATTGCTCAAAAAGTTGCCCGTGTAGGAGCACCTTAAAATAATATAGGATTATAACAAAAAAACTTTATTTTTTATTTTTGTCTGTTGGTTCCAGCTAATGTCCGAAGTAGCTGGACCGATTTTGACGGGCCTTGGACACTAGCTGCGGACTGCAACTAGTTTTAAAACCCAACTATTTTTCACATAAAAAATTAAGAAAATTTATGATAATTAAAATATGCTGTTGACCTTCTGTGACTGTGTACTTTGCACACGTAACAGCCGCAATGAATTGCAGCGGAACGCATTTTCATACAAACCCGAAACTCTGACAACAAGTCTTATCAAACAGGTATCGTATTACCCGATGACTAGGTTGTGGCGGCAGTTGCTCCTTGTTAAATACTGGTATTCAAATGTATCCGGTTAGACTGGAAGCTGACCCCAACATAGTCTAGGCAGATGATGATGATGATGATGATAAGGGAAAAATTTTGCAAGGACTTGCATTGCGGTGCGGACCGCTCTAATTTGAACTAGCCCTTAGAAACTAGAACTTACCTAATTATCCATTACCTACTACTGAAAAGCATTTAAACCGTAGTTTTCAAGATTACAAGGCACATAATGAGACCTACTGAAAACAAGCCACTTTACAATCTAGAAAGTTCTTTCACAATATTTAAAATTAAGACTAATGAGAAAGCACTGTTTCACAGTAGATTAGCAGAAACGTAATTACAGAGGAAAAACATTGACTAGATTTAAAGGGAAGACAACTGGCTTAAAGAAAGTTTGACATTTTTGAAAGAACATGGCAAGAACACGACAAGGGATTTAATTTTTGCTACAACTTACAGCCAAATTAAATATAGCCGATAACATTTCAGATTATTTTAGTGATCAAAGTTAGTTCCAAGATCGTTTTGCATACAAGCTTTTCTTGTTAAGTATAATCGTATTTAATGTCGCTAATAATAATATAACAAGTAAATGCATAGGCACAACCTTGTAGCCAGGATTATCCACCAGCAACTTGCTCTGAAATACAGTCTTGTGGACTCAGCTAGCTGACATATGGCAAATTTTATGTTTTTTTTTGTGTTTCGTAATTTTTATTACCTATTATTGTATAGAATCAAGTTCTTCTAACTTAACAGACAGCTGTGCTGCTGGGGAATTTATTCCGCTACTTCTTCTTCCCAGCTAAAGCACTAGGAAGTGGTGAAGGGCGGGCGTTTTGGGGGGACTGTCTTATGTAATTTTATTTTGACGTTCAAAAAGAGCTGACTTTCAGCCTAGTTTGAATAAATGACTTTTGATTTTGATTTTAAAGAAGTACCGTACTATAGGTATGTGCCCGACCCAGTTCTCGAAAATGGCACTATCACATTGTATTGGGATCGATCTATCATCACTGACCGGACTATTGTTGCCAATAAGCCGGACATAGTAGTGATAGATCGATTAAAGCGTCGCACAATGATTATTGTTATAGCAGTCCCACATAACAAGGACCTCGTGAAAGCCGAAAAAGATAAGCAGATCAAGTATCTTGACCTGGCACGCGAGGTTGTTGACATGTGGGATGTTGATACAGCAGTCATTGTGCCGATAGTCGTGTCGGCCAATGGTATTATAGCCAAGAGCCTCGACCAACACCTCAGGAGGCTCTCGTTAGGCAGCTGGATCAAGGGCTTGATCCAGAGAGCAGTACTACTGGACACGGCGCGTATAGTAAGGAGGTTCTTCTCTCAGCAGCCCTGACCACCGGTAGCTTGGACCCTGTTCCCGATACCGGTGGGCTACTATTTTTTATATTTTTAAATGTTTTGATATAATTTATATTCTAATATTTAAAAATGTAATTTATATGTATTTAATGGAATAAAGGGAATTTATCAAGTAAATATTTCTCCTTTATGTTTCATGTTTTTAATTTCTACAGTTGAAACAGTCTGCCGCTTAAGTCAGGCCCTGTAATTTAACACAACAGTGCTTTGCTTTCAACATTGTCCGATCACTACTTGCAGACACGTAGCATAATAAACTCCCTTTGACTGTACAAGTTCCAGTTCAAAATTACCATCAAAATGGAGTTAAATTTCGATAAAATCTTCAAAATACCAACCAGAGCCTTGAATATTAGTCGGGCCCATCCTTACATACCAAGAGACAGGAAATGGGCCCTCCAATTCTTTGTTGTCCATGGCATATTTACGGTAGCCTTCCTTAACATCGTCTATAACATTGCATACCACGATTTGCAGTCTAAAAACTTCTCCCAAATCTGCAAAAATGGGGTCTTATTCGTCATTTACGTAGTGATAACTTGTCAGTACGGCATTTTATTGTGGCATCAAGATGCTCTCGTTGAACTAATTAACAACATGAAAAGGGATTATGAACAGTCCAAAGATTTGGACTCAGTAGAAAGAGATGTGCTGTATAAATACGTGAATCTAGGCGTTTGGGTGTGCAAGCAATGGTTGGTGATTCCTGGTATGGGGGCAGGCTTATTCCTCGTCAAAAATGTAATAATCATGTTTTATTATTATTGCATCAATGAGTTCAAATTAGTTCCTTTTTACGATTTAGTTTATCCGACGATTATAGAAGAGAATAAGGATAATATTTACGTGTTTTGTATCACTTATGCTTTGATGTTGCATTATGGGTGCTATTCTGCTCTTATGTATACTGCGTATGTGCCTTTGGGTCCGATTTTTATGATACATGCATGTGGGCAGCTGGAATTGGTGAAAACCCGAATTGATGATCTGTTTTCGGAGTGTAATGATCAGGTTATTAGGAGGAAGCTTAAAATTATAATCCTGCAGATGCAGTATATTTACAGGTAAGCAGGTATACTTGAACCATTATTTTTATTTATGGAGTTAACGAGAGATTATTTATGGAGTTAACGAGAGATTATTTATGGAGTTAACGAGAGATTATTTATGGAGTTAACGAGAGATTTGAAGGATTGAAAGATGGCTAAGAATAAGTTTCAACAGCTCCGAAAAATATAGGATGCTATCTGAAGATGTATGTGAATTGCATTGGGTATAACCTCAATGATCAAAATACAGGGTGTAAGGAGAACGCTTCCGAAGCCAGTACGTAAGTTACATACAACCTAAATGCAAACGGAAATCAATAACCTTTCGCTTTAAATTGGTAATTTTGCATCAATTTAAAACATTTAACGCCTCTGTAATATTTCTACTTATTTTATTTTGACGGCGCTTTACAAAGGATCCCTAAACCTTAAGTCGCCGCCTGGACTTTGGATCGTCGGCCGCGCGGCTCTCAGCAAGCGCGGTTATGCGTGAGCCTATCAGCTGATTATTATTTTTGAATACATTGCTTGCTAGAGTTGTAATTTTTTTTTTGTATGTGTTCGATTCCCGATTATTCATTTAACTGTTCTCACAGCATAGTTTAGGTCCCCCCAGTGGGTTCCCGCATTGTCGTTGCGGGGGCTCAGTATACGTGGTCCGCTCCCACGGTGAAGCGAAGAGGAACCCCAAGGTGGGGCCGCTCGTCAGGGCTTTTGTCTCCAAGCCGACGACGTAATGGCCAAAAAGTACGTTGCGGTGAGGTGCACCGCAATTGAGGCGGGCCGCGATGTCAAATGGGAGGCATCGCGGCTGAAGGTTACTGGCTGCGGCGGAGGAGTACTCGTACTTCTGAGTAGCGCTCTTCCCTTCCGTGGCCTGGATGGGGCCGCCACCGTTTGATGGCGGACGCGGTGGGGCCGCAGGAGAAGAGGAGTGTCGGTATAGCGTTGGCCGCTCTCCCTATCCCCTGCGAGAAGTGGTAGGCGGCGGGGCTACTGTGCTGACCCGTCGCAGGGGGACCAAGGGTGCCAAGGGTGCCAGGTTAGTCTGGAGCCCTTGTGCTACTTGGTTCCTGGGGTGGTCACGGCGTGCCATGTGTCCTGGTGCGCCGGACTGGTGAGGTCCGCAAGGGCCGATGCCTGCTAGGGGTGCGGGTTGTTCGAAAGAGATACCGTCGCCCCTGGCACACAGGCAACTGAGGGAACACGGGTGGGTTTTAGTCAGTAAAAGTCTAACACGCCCTGCTGCTCCACCCAGACCGGGAGAAGTTATTTGATGATTTCCCACCTTAAAAAAAAACCATAGTGTAGGTACAAAAAATGCAAAAAAAATTAGGAAACAATTGTAAAAAAAATGTTTTTTTATTATGTATCGAAAATCACTAGCCCTATCACCTGTCTTCGTTTTCGGAAGCGTTTCCCTTACACCCGGTATTAAAAAAACTCTTAAAAATATGATATTAGTTTGTTGGTATAAAACACAGTAAATGTCAGCCATAAACAAATTAAAGACTGTTTTGTGGTTTCAGAAGGATTTGCTGGCGTTGCTCACAAAAAGACAAAGCATATTTTAAATTCTATATATTTGTGAAGTTCTTAAATTTTTGTTGTTGGTGTTTTGGTGTTGGCCTCGTTGTTCTAATGGTCGCAAGCACTACTGCTGAGCCTAAAGTCTTGGGTTCGATTCCCAGGTAAGGCAAAGTGTTATTGGGTTTTACATCAGGAATGGCAATAGACTCTCCACTTATTATTACATGGGATTTAAACATAACTGGCGAAATGTGAGTGTACGTCGACGGAAGAGTAAACAAAAATGACGTTGACAGTTGACAGTTTTGTACTGAGAAATGTAGACAAGCGATCTCTATTCCACGGTAGAGTAGAAATAGAAAGCGTCATGCTAAGCCTGCTGGTGCACATCTGCCTAACCCATCGGGAAATACAGGTGCAATGTTGTTGTTTTTAAAAGTTAAGCAAATAAACTAATTTCAATGATTTTCTTCCGATTGATTGCAGCTTCGTAGACCGCATAAAACAGATTTTCAAGGTTGCCTACGAGGTAACTCTGAAAGCGACTACACTGATGCTGCCTATAACTTGCTATGAAGTCCTAGAGGTAAGGCTGGTCACCCATCTTATAAATAAAACTTATAAATAAACCATGATCTTGTAAAGACACTGAAAGTAGAAAAAGCAACCTTATGATTATTAGAATAGAATAGAATAGTTTTATTTGTAAGGTAGTGCGCTATGTTTTGCCAATATTGGCATACAAATTATTAAAAAAACAACTAAGTGAGCACTATTCAATAACAATATTAAAATTAACAATATAATTATAATTATTTCAGTACATAATTGTGCATGTAAGTAAATTAAAAATTACAATTCAGAGTCTATTATGTCAAAAATTTAAAGTCCATTTATAAGATTATTAAAGTAATTTCAGTATTAATAATTAAAGAGATTGGTCAATAACGAAATAATCTTTGCAGGCATTAAACCGTGGTGAGTTGAGCCTAGAATTCTTCACGTTCATTATCGGAGGCACCCTGATCAGCAGCTCCCCATGCTACTACAGCGACCTACTTATGGAAAAGGTCAGTTATTATTGAAAACTAGCCCTTATTGATCGATTAGTATACCTTAGCATAATCACCCTATAATGTTCCCATTGCTGGGATACATGCTTCCTCTCTGTGGGAAGCATCGGCCCTTGCAGGCCCCATCAGTTGGTGCTGACATCTCTTTGAGGCGCGTGTGGAACACAACGCGCTGTCGACCCGGGGTTAGTCCTTACCGGACAGCGAGCTACCCATTACTCGCCGTCCGCAAGCCCGCGCCTACGGCGGCCGGGAATCAGCCTGGGATTCCCGACGCCCAAGGGCGTCTCCCGCGGCGACTACGGCCGTAAGGGCGCATATATTGCCTCTCCCTCACGTGCGCCGCGTCCCTCTTCGCAAGCATTACTGCTTCGCAGAAGGAGGTGACGGCTACCCATACACTCTCGCTCCGTACCATGGCCTACCACGGCCGGACGCGAGAGATCGCCGCCGCCGATCGCCTCCACGAGGACATGGCGATGCCCCGTTCAAGCCGGGCAGACCTCCACCGTGTCCTCAGGGTGATCTTCGCAGTGCAATTTTTGTTGTAATCCACCACGCGGGCGCAGTGCGGGTTGGTAGATGTCACATGTCTTTGAATATTTGGATCTCGGTCATGCCGGTTTCCTCACGCTGTTTTCCTTCACCGTTTTGGGAGCAGTGGTGATGAAATAATTTTTACAGCAAGTAAAGCGTCTGCCTGGTTTCGAACTTACAAGCTACAACTCGTAAGTTACCACTGGGCCACCACTGTTCTCTCTGAGGGCTTTGCACTAATGAAAATTTTGTACAGAACTGATGTGTTCGCTTTGACCATTAAGTTATCACTAAGCCCAAAATCCCACAGACTTAAGAAAATCGCGACGGGATTTTTCACACTGGATCTTCTGCGCACTGCTGTAAGTTGAAAATCGAACATTGTGTTTTTACGATGCGCTGGGACTCACTCGCGGTGCACTTTGTTGGATTCTCAATGCTCGGTCGAACACCCAGAGTTGGAAATCCACGGCCAGAAGAATTTCCGCCGCAATTTTATAACGTCCGCGTGAATGTCAACACGCTACGTTACATCTTTCATTCCCCAGGGTGAGATCGTCCGTCTAGCCCTCTACAGTTGTGGCTGGGAGCTGCACTACGACCGGCGCACGCGCACGACAATACAGCTGATGTTACTGAACGCGCTCAGGCCCGTAGCCATACAGACTGTCTTCAGGGTGCTGTGTCTGGATGCTCTGACTGACGTATGTGGGATATTTAACGTAGATATTATTTTATTTTTGTATCATAACTTAAAAGCACTGCATTTCGTAAAATAATCACAAAGGTAGGAGAAACTGAAATAACACTTTTCTGGCAGTTGTTGGTACCAACTGCCAGAAAAGAGTTATTTCCATGGCTCACCAGGAAATTTCTTAATCGACCCATAAGCCAGGTGGGCCGCTACCGGTACAACTTGGTGAGGTGGGGGTACTCCAATGAGATGCAGTGTGACTTTGGAGCCACATCGCTAACTATGACCCACCTCTTGTCGTGCTCCCTTTGCAATAACACCTGCACTATGGAAGCCCTTTACGGGGCCAACGATAACACTGTCGAACTGGCAGAATTCTGGTTGAAGTTTGTTTAAAACCAACAATTGGAATCATCGACACGACGAAGAAGAAGAAGAACACTTTGCTTACTTATTTCCTTTCCAAAAATATTAACTTACTGGTATTCCGTAATTCTGAATACAGTAGAATCAGGAATGTAATGTCATCATAACATTGAAATACATATTGCATTTCTTTTCTCAGATTTTTTTAAAAAAATTGGGGCATTTTAACTAGGTACTACGTACAATTGTTATCCTAGTCCCTTGCATGAGACTTATACACTCGTCTGTTTCGAACAGTGGCTAGTCGGTGTCATGCTGATCTAGTACCGTAAGATAACATTTACCTACATAAATAATAAAAAATATTAGCAAAATTCAAGAAAGAATGTAGGTAAGTATTACATATTGGAATATGTTGATATAATTCCAAATTAAAAGGAAACATTAACTAATCAACTTCCCATCCTGATCCCACATGAAAACACGGAAAAAGATACTTAGTTTATATTAATTACTTCCCACTCTATAAGACATTTTATATACTTAACGTTTGATTTATTATTGAAACGGCAGAAAATATCAAAACATCCACTAGGACTTCCTGTGTCGTGGGTGGGATTACACGCAGATCGTAGATACAAAATCTAGACTCAGAAAGTATAAATTATGAATATGCATAGTGGTATACTTTACTGATAATTTAGTGCTTTTTTCTTCGAATACCAGCAGTTTTTGATCTATGTAGAAGTAGGAAACGGATCACCAAAAAGCCGAAATTAACATTTTCATCATCATATCAGCCGAAAGTCATCCACTGCTGGACATAAGGCTCCCACAAAAGGGGGGCATTTGCTATAATCGCCACGCTTGGCAGGTGGGTTGGCGATCGCAGTATGGTGGTCAAATGCATAGAGGACGCTGCTACCCATTCTTTAGTAAGTCCCTTAGTCGCCATCTACGACACCCACGGAATGTAACCCCATTAAAATTTTATTTGGTATTAAATATAATACAAGTTTTTACTTCCAAGGTTACTAGGTAAACATTGCAAAATATTCATCATCATCATTTCAGCCGAAAGATGTCCACTGCTGGACATAGGCCTCCCCAAGCTCCAAAATATTGAAGAGTGCTAACTTAGTGCCTGCATGGAACAAAAACTAATCAATCGAGCCCACTTGCAAATACTTATATACTTTCATAGATACTTCGCCAAAAATGACAAAACATCATCACCTGACTAACCTTCTCCAAACATGTTGGGATCGGCTCTCAGTCTGTACGGATGCAGCTGCATATCAATATTTTACATGGAGCGACTGCCTATCTGACCTCTAAAACCCAGTTACAGGGTAGTACGACACCCCTTGGTAACGTAACGACTATCAAAGACCCACGAAGGACAGCCTGGATCAACGGCTTGACGTGATCTCCAAGGCACAGATAGGTCTTGGTACTTAAAGATGGTTACCACGGCTCAACCGCGACAAGCGTAACTTAATCAGCAGGCTTAGCATGACGCTTTTGTAATTCTACTGTACCGTAGAATAGAAATTGCTTGTCTTCATTTCTCGGTTCAAAACTGTGAAGATATAACATTACGTGTAAACAAAATTGACTTCTACCCACTAACGTATAAAGAATGTTCAACGGCCAAGTCACACAACATTAACTATAATAATAAAGAAATCGCAATAAGGAACCTTAGACTTGCACAACTTTGTCTAGATTTCATTACTTTTTAGAGATAAACAAGCAGCTCCATCGAGACTTGGCTAGTTTTCTACAGAATGTTTTTGGTGGGATTTCACTTCTTTTTGTAGAAACGCGAATATGCCCATATTGATTTATTTACAAACGTAAGCGCGTTTTAAAATACAGTCAGCGCTATCTAGCGACGTGTGCGGGTATCACCGCCACTCTTAGTCCAATGCATTATATTTTGAGCGAAATTAATATTTTAGTGTAATTTGTGTAATGTTCAAGTAGAATAAAGTTAATCGTTCGACTATTTCTTCTTGTAAACTTGTAAGTATAAGTATAAAAGCCAGTCTAGTCTTATCCAGAGTTTTCCTTTAATTTTATTTATATGCGTATTAAAAGCAGAAGGGGAGGCATTCGCCCAGCAGTAGGAACCTTTAGGCTAGATTAAAAGATGTGTCCCACTACGCTGGATTTTTGCAATGGCAGTCGATTTTTTTATGTACCAATAGTAGAAGGGGGCATTACCATATCTCTAATACAGCTGAGACCAGCTGAGACTTCATCAGATACTTCAGACCTTCGATTTTTGACATCAAATGAAGCGGCCCACCAAGTTGAATATTTTTTGTAAAGGCGGTATGTCGATCTCTAATAGTTTGGTTGGGCTCTTGTGTTTTCTAATCAGGATCACCAGGTACTCCAGATCTTCGATTATTCTAGTTTTTATAGTTTTCCCTTTATGTGGCCATTAAACCCTAATTCTGTACCAAATTTCAGCTCTCTGAGTTTATGGAAAGTACTAGTTCTATTCTGATGATCATGAGTGAGTGAGCGAGTGTCATAAATAAGAAACTTTGCTTTCGCTTAACTTCGGAACTAAATGACCTACAGACTTGAAATTTTGGATTTTAAGTATGTAATTACTGGATGACGAAAATTTCTGCGTTCTGGTCTTATCCAGAGGTTCTCAAATAGAGGCCGGAAAATGCGGCGAAATGGTTCCAGTAAAGGATGGTACGGCAATGTTTGCTTCGCGCTCGACTTGGCGGGGGCACTGCTGTGCCCCCCGATTTGAACTTGCCAAACAAAACGAAAGACAGTTTCCAGGCACTTGTTGCCCGCACGATGTCAGATGGTCAAGAGAGCTGCACCACGCCGGCGCCGGCGCCGCTGCGCTGTGGCGCTCTCGTCGTTTCGCACGAACGTCAGAGGCTAGCCTCTGTCGAAGCGTACTACCTTCACACTAAACTTGCGTTTTGTGGTCAATTGACATCCCGTATGTACTCATGACTGTTCCGATATATTAAAGGTATGTATATTTCAAAAAGTGTATATACTAATTTGACTGTTTTATTTCTTTTCCAGCTGTTCCAGCAATCTTACGCCATATTTAATCTTATGAATGCCGCGTGGAGTTAGATCGGATTAGCCAGCCTTCAAAGATTCAACAAATGATATTTTTTTGCAAAATATTTCAAGCACATTCCACACACACACAAAGCCGCACATTTCATTTAATTAATATTGTTATATCTACCTTATTATACTTACCCTATTCAAGAAATTAATAGCAGTATTAAATTATTGAAATATGAAATCATGGTTTATTCTAAGAGCCCCCCTCTTTAACATAATCACACAGATGTAAAGCGGTTGTATCCTGTTCCTATTTCTACTTTCTACTTACTATACACCGATAAATTTTAATCATTGCTTTCCCGCAGCGAAATGGTTTTATCTTGGTAATACAATCGTTTTATAAACAAATAGCAGCGCTCCACGGTTTCACCCGCGTAATTCCCGTTCCCGCAGGAATACGGGGATAAAATATAGTTTGTCAGTTTTGTCACCCGGGGATAGTGTAGCTTCCCAACAGTTGAAGAATTTTTCAAATCGGTTCAGTAGTTTCGGAGCCTATTAAAATGCAAATAAACAATCAAATCTTTCCTCTTTATAATATTAGTAGTATAGAAAAAATATTAGAAACAAAAAATGGCAGATTAATCATTGTGAAAAATCACCAGGTGCGAGAGTTTATTTAGTTTTGAACATTTATGCATCTGCCAGGGGTGCGGGTTGTTCGAAAGAGATACCGCGGCCCCTGGCACACAGGCAACGGAGGGAACACGGGTGGGTTTTATTCAGTAAAAGTCCCGCTTCACCCAGAGCGGGAGAAGTTATTTGATGATTTCCCACCCAAAAAAAAAAAAAAAACATTTATGCATCGCTGTTCCCTTTGTCAGCGGCGCGTGCGATTCGAATAGTACCTACAAATTACCTCTAGTGTTACTATTGATTCTCACGTTTTCGATTTGATGAATATTTTTTTAATTATTTAAAACAAAAACATCTTTATTTTTGTACTTTTACTCTATGCTTCGAAAGTACTCCTTATGGCAAGTTGTTCTGCCGCGGGAAAACAACCATTAAAATTTCTCGGTGTACACCTAAATATTAAGTACTAGCTTTTGCCCGCGACTTCATACGCGTGGACTTTAGAATCAAGTAGATAATCATTTTTTTTTTATAAAATATAGCCTATTTTTTAAGTTAGACCTCTCGGAATACATCATTGAAAACTGCATTCAATTCAATGCAGTGGTTTTTGCGTGATGCGGTAACAAACATACAGACAGACAAAAATTCTAAAAACCGTTGTTTTGGCTTCTGTTGCTCTAATAAAGACCCCCCATACTATTTTTTCTTCAATATCTTTGATGTACAGACATCGGCCTGTTACAATTTTATTATATGTATAGATCAATGTGAAAGTAAGTATGTTTAAATGTTTGGATGTGTGTTACTCAATCACGCAAAACGGCTGTAACGTGGAATAATGTTTGTAACCTGAGGACCTGAGATACTTTTTATCCCAATAGTAAGTTCCCGTGGCATAGTTTCCGAACGCGTGGAGACGCGGGCGAAGCCGCTGGGAAAAACTAGTAAATAATTTAAACACTAAATTATATCTTAATCTATACTCCATTTACAATAGAATTAGACAGAAGTTAAATAAATAATAGTTTAAAAAACTAAAAATCTCGCTTTAAAAACCAAACTAAAAAAGGAGAAAATAATTTAATTCAATTAAAAAGCGTGGGGTGCTTTTTGAGGTATTTTTATAATCAATTAATGTCAAGCACCCTACGCTTTTTAATTGAAATATATTATTTTCTCCTGTTTTAGTTTGGTTTTTAAAGCGAGTTTTTTAGTTTTTTAAACTATTTTTTTTTTAAATAAAGCATTGTATTTTTTTTAATTTCCTTTAATCTTAAATAGATTGAAATCATCATGTGATTGTTGGTTTCATTCATTCGTTTTGTTGTAGGTTTGTGATGTGTGATGAAGATGTTATTATAAATAGAACATTATTTAAAATAAAATTACTTTTACTTCGTTTATCTCAGTATTTAGTACTGTCTTAAATCTACCTAAAAAAGTTATAACTTAACTTTGAAATAAAATGTTTTGCACTCCTGCATCTACGAGCCTCTTTTTTCTAAAGCTATAATAAATGGAGTATAGAACCCTCTTTAGCATAAGCACACAGATGTCTAGCGGCTCTTCAACTTCACTCGGACGCGCGGACGTAAAAATATAACATAGGCGCCACAGACAGCCCGCTTTGCAGGGGCTGCCTTGACGCCGAGGAATCAGCCGCCCACGTCATCCTGGAATGCGAGGCCGTGGCTTCTCAACGTAAAGAAATCCTCGGAACAGTGAGGTCGCTCCGCGAAACCTGTGAAGCTCGCAGGAAGCTTCTGTGCTTTTGAGCGGAGCTAGGCTGGCTTTGTTAGCTAGAATCCTCACGCACAACAGACTGAATGGAACACTAGGTGCGGAAAATGGAATCCTATCATCATTATCATCACCCATAATTCTCAATTTCGTTGAACTTTCAATCACTTTTATTTAGGCATAGCTCATTTACGTAAGATATAACAAAAAATTAAAAAAAAAACACAACCGACTTCCAAAAAAACACTACAATAAAAAATTAATGTTTAGAATATTGTTTAATGCTTTGATTATTACTGTTACGATTATTGTTAAATGTTTTAATTCCTATTTGTATTTAAATTCGTTACCTACTAACATAGTTCATAAGCTCTTATTGTTACTAACCATATTGGATCATGTTATCTGACAAATAAATAAATAATAATAATAAAGTGTCACCGCCTTCCGAAATTAAAGTTATCTTTCACTTTGTAGTGGTTTCTTGGAAGTCGGTTGTTTTTTTTTAAATTTTTGTTTTTCTCTTTTTAGTTTTAGTACCTACCCCACACCAATTCGAAATTTCATCATCCTTGGGGTTCAAACAATGCATATTTATGCGATAGCAGCAATCGTGGTCGATTTGCTGTCATTTTTTGAAGAGTTCCGTTGTCTGTCTCCGAAACTCGCCATCAGATCAATATGAAATTTATATGGAACCATTTCAGGATAAACTCCTTTCGAACAAAACAGAATTTTACAAATCCGTCTATATATGACGGAGTTATGCCCGAACATACATTAAAAAAAAACATGTCGAATTGATAACCTCCTTCTTTTTGAAGTCGGTTAAAAATTACTGTACCTACTGCTAAAATATTACTATAATAATCACCGCGATTTACAAGAAGACGAGATTAAATAGCGTTTGCCATTGCGCAGGCGCTTTCACGATGCATATGAAAACAACAGTTTCACTAAATCCTCTAGGAATGTAAAGCGCGCGATACATTCCTGAGATTACAACAACACACTTAAAAATAGTTTCAGAGAAATGAAATTACGTAATCGGGCTAATTTTGTAATGTGAATAAACTACATTAAAAATATTGGAAACAGTGGAGGAAGAAAAATAGGGGTTTCGAAATGGGGTCGACTAAAACTTCCAAACGGGTTTCAGTGGTTTATATCTACTGCACGTCATAAATGAATGTCATAAACCATGTCATAAATGACATGGTTTATGACATTTTGTATGACAGGGTTTTCGCAGCGTCAGTAAAAATGGCAATGGATTTTAAACTCTTAGCGCTAAGCATAGCGTTGGGAATCCAACTGAGCGCACCCCTAGCGCTTTAAAACCGCACCATTGGACATGTTTTCCTAATAAGATCGTTTCATTTGGCTTCGGTTGCAAATCTAGGACATAATTAATTTAGTTTTGGGTATACACCAACGAGTGAAATACACAATATCGATCATGATGTGTTAAGGAAATTCACAATAACGATCTTATATTGTGTATCTTGCATTTTATTCGTTCTAATGATTTACTATTCCATCATCAGAGTGCATATTTATGACTAAGTGTATACTCAGATTTCATAGAAAAAATAAAGGGAGAATTATCTATATATCTAGTTTTCTCCATATTTCCCTACGGTGTTTATGCTGGATTTGCCTAAATGAGCTTTCTCCCATTTGGATCTGTGCTCATGCTGCATGCCTCTGGGGATTTGGATTTAATCAACAAATTAATCGAGACCTTATTCACTGGAAATTCAAAGGAAGTGACCATCAAATTGAATGACATTGTAAAGAGAGTACATTATACATGTAGACATGTTATAGTTGATGCTATTTAGAGGACATTTTCTAATTTACAGTTCATTAGATTCGTCATAAAACAGATTAAGCCATTTGATATTCCAAATGGTGCATAAATGTAACATAAATCATTAAGATTTGTTGTAGTTTTGATTTAGATTTATTTCGTAATTCTGTTGAGAGTCTGCAGGAAGAGGCTAGGTCAACTGATAGTCAGACAAATCAAAATAAAGATTGCAGGAAAGACCTGAATGTGATTATCCGCAGGAAATTACATCAATGAAAGTAGCTAAAATCGCTAATAAAATACTTATTATGCTTACTCATTTGTTTGGGGATAGTTAGTAAGAAAAAGAGACTGACAGAGGATAATCAAGGGTTCTACAACCTAAACACGAAATCCGCAGTTTTGGTCGAAATTACGGCCTCTTCCTACTTCGTTTCACTTTCGGAAATAAGAATAGTTCGGGGCAGATGAATGATGAATGATGATGAATGATACGCAAAACGATTTGACAGGTGTCCGTCTTCCCGATGTGTTTTTGCTTAGCACTTGTTTTGACGTATCAACTACTTTTGGAAGGGCCCGTACCCTCATTAACGGACTTAGAGAAAAAAAAACAAAAAACACACGATTGATGATGAAAATACTGCAAAGAATGACGATGACGATTCTTTTGCTCCTAATTACACCCAAATACAACCCATAGAACTTAAAACAAATAATAACCAACTGGTAAACGTAGTAAATAAAACAGTGAATCAACATAAAGATCACAAAACAACTGCAAATTGTTAAAGCTTCGGGGAATCTGTGAAGGAGTGTTTCAAATACAACGATAACAACAACCACCACAGGACCAGACCTCGGAACCTATCCTTCTGCAGCGTGGTGTTAGACAGGGAGATGTTATCTCTCCGAAACTCTTCACTGCTGCACTGGAGGATGTCTTCAAGGTTCTGGACTGGAAAGGGGCTGGCATCAACATCAATGGCGAGTACATCACTCACCTTCGGTTTGCCGATGATATAGTTGTCGATGATATGCTTTACGAAGCAACGCTAAAACTGTATGCCCTTGCGCTGCCCGTCACATTTCATGCTCTGCTGGAGGTATGTGTGGACAACTGGACACTCATGATTTCTAGCATGCTGTACAGTCATCAGCTGCAATTATAATGTATTATAGTAGGTGGAATTGAAGATAATGTAAGGTTCTTCTATTGTAGAACCCACGACTTACGTGTAAACATCTAGATAGTAACTGACTTCATGAAGTGAAATAATATCGCGAGATTCTGCTTATAGCCAAGTGGGACGTTCACTTTCCCGCGGGCTCTTGCATGATGGAAGAAATAGAGTGAGACCTTTGCCCAGGAGTGGGACAGGGAGGACTAGAGAAAAAAAACGGACCTTTAGTCGAGAGTGGCAAAGGCAAAGTGAGGTAAGTATGGAGAAAAATTATGAAAAAGGCAAAATAGTAATCTTCTTTGAACAGTTCTTAAATGCGAAACCACAATCATTAGACTAATTATATCAGCGTACAAATACTTATTTTTCTTCGAGAATATCCGAAATGCGTGAACAGATTGAAATAATACTACTTAATCTTCGTTGCCACCCGATCAAATTACATCATCTCAAACTGATAGTTTCCACGAATTCATTCACTAAAACTCGGTATCAAATCAAATCCCCATCATTTGGCATCATTCCAAATCTTGACATGTTGTGTCTATTATTTTCGCGTGATTCAACGAAAAAATATTTCATATACAACCGGATGACAAAATTGAGCTGTTACATCAAATTAATGGGATTTGATATCGATTTCAGTTTTTTCTATATATTTTTTTGTAAGAATGTAGTTGGTAGACATATTTATTGGTCCAGAAAGACTGGGTGAGTCATAGTTTGTTCATAAATCATTCACTCTCGCGATCCGACTCGTCTGACCTCTTCTGGAAATCGGTGTTTCGCAGCTGTATATCTAAATATTTTATCAACAAGTGTATCAGTAAGTAGATAAATATAAACCGTACTTTTAGTAACTAGGGCAAGTTTTAGAGGGAATTTTACTCATGAATAGTATAATACCTAAGTATTTATTTCAGATCAAGATCCATAATTATGTTGTTACTATTAGTAAAAGTCTTAACCTAATGTTAGTAAAATTCTAAATACAAAATTGAAACGACTGACATCTACATAATATGCAGCCGTATCCAGTGAGCCAGTATGGGGCTGTCCCACCTATCACACCATCCCACACACCCATAACCCAGTTTCTATGGGATTGAAACGTTTCAAACGTCTTGATCCTTTGGTCCTAAGGACTCAAAATCCGAGCTAGGCTACGAAAATTACGCTTTTGAGATATGAAAGGACTAATCCTAAAACTAATTTTAAAAAACACAATCGGTAGTAACAACGCAGAACGTCTTCCTATCTTTGACTATGTTTTCATGGTCTACAACGGAACCGTGCACCTAGCTTCTGACGTTTCATAAGTGCCCACGTAGGTTTGTAGTATATTTTCTCATTACAATCTCTTCAGAAAAAGAAGTAAGGCTAGCACTCTACACTTCAGCGGCGACGGGTCAATACAAGCCGATTACTATCGGCTTTCCTTAAGAAATCCCAGCTCCTACCGATCTACCATTATTATTTCAAAGTACAATCATTTATGTGACAAAAAAAAGCACGCAAAGAAGAGCAAATTTTCCGCACAAAATTCTTTGATTCCAACTCAGAACCCGTGAAAGTAAGGCTTTATCTTCTATTGAAACTAAGCTATTTTTTGGAATGGCTTACCCTGGCCATAACCCCTCGCTACTGCTACACTTGTGGCTGGGAATGACCAGTGTCAGTACAATCGGCGCACACGCAGTATTATACTGTCACTGTTAATTCAGGGCTGGTGACCCATTGCCATGCAGACCGTGATTACTTAGTTAAATAAGTTTATTTTTAAAAAGATCTCCCTAAAAAGATCGAAAGAACAATAAAAATACCAAACAAATAGAAATGTTTGTAATCATAGAAGAACTTCTCCCTAAAAAGATCGAAAGAACAATAAAAATACCAAACAAATAGAAATGTTTGTAATCATAGAAGAACTTGGTTCGTTCTATTTCTATACTTTTTCGGTAGTTTGAAACAATATAAAAGCTGATAATAACATGAACTGTTTTATAGCAAACTCGTTTTTACCAGCTGTTAATAGTTTATACTAAAACAATGTATATCTAAATTGTTTGTAGTAAGGCCCTAAATATTGACTATATTTCAGATGTTTTAACAAGCTTATACCATATTCAATCTCATGAATGCTGTTTTAAACTAAGCTCTAACCAGATGTTAACACAATAAGAAGGTTATTTTGATGAGATTTCAGCACACACACATACCTACATTAATCATTGTGTTTAAACACTTTCTTACTTATAATAAACCTGCGAGTGAGAATCTAGAGACTATACTTACCTAAATATATCATTTAATGTTTCAAATAATTATGTTTATAGCTTTGCATTAAATAAAATGCTGACAGAAATATCCAGTTGGTTTGGGCAGCGTTTGGGAAACTTCAAGTCTTCTCGTCGCAGGACCGATGGCCGGTGGAGCAGACGAGTCCTGGAGTGGAGACCGCGTATCGGCAAGCGTAGCGTAGGATGCCCCACACCTTGATGAACTGAAGCCCTTTTGACAGTGGCTGGGACAGACCGGATGCGGAAGGACGAGGACAGTGTGTTGTGGCACAGCCTGGAAGAGGCCTATGTCCAGCAGTGGACTGCGATAGGCTGAGTTGATTGATTATATAAAAATATATTCTGATGTTACAAAGAAATGTATTCTGCCTGAGTACTGTATGTAAGACCTAGTTTTTTTATTTTTGTCGGGCATCTCGCAGTTGGCCTTGAGAGGCCGTGACTGCTTAACCGGGCTTTCCTGGGGCTGCCATTAAGAAAAAAACTTAACGCCTCAAGCCAGGGCTTAAAAACTACTTAAATTACTAGGCGACTGCACGCTGAGGGCACCCCCTGCGGGGTACGGGCCTTGGCTCAGGGCGTCACTGGTAGGGGCAGCAAGTGGGGACAGGCTGGATCAAAATATTGGCATAACTCTACTGTCTCAGCTGCGGTGCGGGCTGGCGCTTCAACGAGCAAGGGACGGTCGGAGGTAAGACCTTGTGAAAATATTTGCATTATATACTAAATAGGAAATGAATAAATGATAATGTGCTTAGCGTCCTTTAATACGGAATGTAAACCAGATAAAATCATGTGTGTTCAAATAAACTATAAATAAAATATCCAAACAACAAAAAAACAGGTACCTATTTAATATCCAAAATTAGACCATACTAGTACTACTTAAGACACAAGATTATTCAATACCCTTGAAAAAACTGGAAAAAAGATAATGAAAAAATAATATGCTAGAAAAAACGCTGTCACCAGCCACTTCAATTAGGTCTTGACAAGCAAGCCTAGTAATCTAGATTTCAACGCCAATTACAAGTCTGTAATAAACTAGGTGACAGCTGTTACCGCCTTCTGGCTGAAAATTAAAAGTTTCAAAACCAGTTTGATTGATACGATGATTTGCAATGCTGAAAGGTAATTGGAATTATTTAAAGCGAAGATGTTTGTCGTTGAAAAATGTTTTTTCATGGAACAAAAAAGTAATACTGAAGACTTCTTAGATTATCAGCTAACATTTTAGCTGTCAACATCATGCACGGTAGATTTTCCATAGTATTCTTCCCCATCGTGTACAATATCATCTTCCATGATTTGAAGAAAAGCGATTTTTCGAAAACATGTAAAGATGGGACGTTTTCCGTCGTCTACATCATCATCTCTTTCCAATATGGAATCATGCTATGGAAGCAAGACTTGTTGAAGGACTTAATTGAAACAATAAAAAACGATTATAAATCCATTAAATCTTCAAAGACTGACGGCCCAATAAAAAACGTTTATGAATCCATTAAATCTTCAAAGATTGATGACCAAGAACTAGCTCTAAAATATGCAAACAATGTCTTATTCTTACTATGTTAGCTACTTGCATGTTTCCTTTAAAAATATCGTCACCTATATTAATAATCACGATAATGGAGAATTCAAAATAGTGCCTCTGTATGAAGTAGTGTATCCTGGTGTAATGGAAGATAAGAAAGATGATTTGGGTGTGTATCTTGCCATATAAGCCATTCTAATAAACTATGGGATTTATTCCGGGATGATGTACGGTGGGCTGCATCAATGCAAACTTATTATTATTTATTACTACTTATTAAATGGGTACCCCAGTTGTATTAAAATGTGGCCGGATCGAACTGCTGATAAAACGCATGGACAGTCTATTTAAGGATCATAGGGGGAGATGAAATGATGGTGGAGCTGAGAAGTATCGTTGTGGAATTACAGCATATTTACGAGTAAGTAATAAAGAATTTAGATAAAATTGTCTGATCATTTTTGAGATCCGCTGATCAACATACACTGAAAGCCTAAAATGTTTCGGTTCTTCGAATCGACCGCAAGGTCTTAACAGTTTTAAATTTTATTTAAATACATAGTTGTTTTTTATTTATTAAAAAGATGGGTGTAGAGCCACCAGTCATTATTTTGACATACTCGTAGTTTCGTGGACCACATCAGGCACTTTCAAAGTGGTTTATGAATTAACTTTGAAAGCTACAACCATTATTCTACCTATAACTGTTTATGAAGTTATTGAGGTTAGTATGAAAGTAATTCATGTTTCACAATGTTAATTACCATGAATTTACTTAATGAAAGCTTTTGAAATGGTAAACCCAAAGTCATCGATACAGACAAGGAAGCTGAAGTAGCTAGTGGCTATGCATAATCAGTCTATTGTTCCCAATGCTGGGACACAGTCCTCTGTAAGAGGGAGTAGTGCAGTGCAGGTTTGTAGCTGTCACATGTCTTCAAATTTTTGGTTCTAGAACATTTCCGGCCGGTTTCTTCGCAATGTTTTCCTTCATTGTTTTGAAAGCAGTGATGGATGATGAAAGAATTTACATAACGTAAAGCACTTGTCTCGTTTCGAACCTACGGTCTATAACTCATTAGTCTCGGCTGTTACCACTGGGCCACCAACGCTCTCTTTTTCTTTTTCTTTAGTTTTGTTAACCCCCGACCCAAAAACGACGGGGTTTATAAGTTTGACGTGTCTGTGTGTGTGTGTCTTTCTGTGGCATCGTAGCTCCCGAATTTATGAACCGATTTTGATTTTGTTTTCTTTGTTTGAAAGGTGAATTAGTCGGGAGTGTTCTTAGACATGTTTCATCAAAATAGTGTCAGCCGTTTGAAGATTATCAGCTCTTTTCTGGTTGATGAGGGGATTTGAGCATCTTCCACGGGTCTGATCAAGTCGAAATTTGGTATTCTATTACTTCAATGATATTAGACGAACAAAGTACCCTTAAATTGATGCTGGAGCATCACCTGGAATTACCAGGATACCCAAGTTACTCACCAACAAACAGCAGAAGTATAGTGTTTGGGCTCATTGAAAAGGTCTCAATGAATAGGTTATAGATAAATGATGACCAGGACGAGGAATGAGGATAAATTAGTAACAAACTTCACTGTAGGAAACATGTGCAATGCTGCTCAGATTTAAGCGAGACATTATGTTTTTTCACGTGTTATAAAGTGATAACCGAAAATTGGCAAGCTTCGATAGTGAAAGTAAGATGTGAGTGAATGCGGATCGACGCCAGCGCAAGTGAACTGCTATAAGCTGATAACGAAGAACCTTAAGTAGTAGATTCTTCGCAATAGCAGTATATATTCCCAATACCCTCCATATAGTCATATTTCCGTCACCGATTGATCTCATAAACAATCCTTGATTACTTTACTTAGACAGACATGTTTACTGTTTATTCCTAATTGTTTGTTTAAACGTTCCAGGCCTTTGGCGAAGGGGAAGTCAGCTTGGAGTTCATCAAGTTTATATTTGGAGGCGCTTTGATCAGTAGCTCTCCCTGTTTTTACAGTGAGTTGCTTATGGAAAAGGTTTGGTCTAAGTACATGGTACTTCCTGTTGGTAGTGAGCTGGTTGAGTGGCTGTTGGTGTGTTAGTGGTGGTTCCGATAGGAGGAAATATGGAAAATCACAGCCAGTACAAAAACGAGTGCAAATAAGATTCCTTTCATGAGTAATCTACTCTGCATTCTACACTAGCTGTGATTTTCCATATTTTTCATTGGCCATTATCAGTTAGTTTAGTTTAAAGTACTGTACAAGATTATTTCATTGGTTTTTTAGTAGCACGATGAATTCCTGTTTTTTTCTTTAAGGTATGAAAAGCTTTCTAGATTCTTGATTCACAGAAGATAGAAAGTCAAGGCATAAGACTTAGCTATAAACAAATTTATTTAAAAAAAAAAATATTATTATTCCTTTTTTTGTTTATAAGTCAATTAGTAATTATTCAGTAAGTAAGTATTCAAATAATCAGTAATTATTTAAATAATTTGAAAGTTACAATTAACGCATTTCTCATAAAAAATCAATGCAAGAAGGTTGCACCAGGAATTCCCAAAAACACCACCACCGTGATAGTGCCCACATTTGCTCCACATTTTATACACGCAGATTTCCTGTAAATTCTCAAATCATGAGAAGTTATAAGTAGCTATGTTATATACTCGTATCTGTTGCTAAATCAACATAAACCAGTGGTTAGTTAGACAAACTTAGTGGAAACGATTCAGCTGGCAACCTGCCATATCACGGCCCTTTAATTTTGCTAACTATTTAACAAAATAAACGTGTCTTTTCTTTGTCTTCCTCCTACGTGCTGACACTTTTTTGTCATGTTGGTATTAGCTTGGCTGTAAATATGTCAATACAATAGACAATCAAGTTTAATTTTGTTTCGAAAGAAAACAACAGACAATTTGAAATATAAATATTGGACTGAGACGAAATAACGTTTAGATGGCGAGACAAATTGCGACATATGTCTGTAGTCTCCAGAGTCTTGCTCGACTCAAAAGACCAAACAATATTCCCAATTTACTTAATAAAAAAAGGTTTATTTCAGAAATGTACAACTTTTATATTTAATCTTACAATGGGATCTCGTTTTAAGTGAAATATATACCTGTGCTAGGAGACCCCGCTCTCCTATAACAAGATTATGAAAAAGTAAAAGTGGTGTACAAAAAGAAAAACAGAATTTACTTCAAAGTCAACGTCAAAGCATTTATTTCAAATAGGCACTTAAAAGGCACTTTTGAACGTCAACATTTACATTAAAATAGAATTGATTCTAGTCGCCCCTTCCAAAATGTAGTTTCGTATGGAGAAGAATGGGCAAGAAACTCCACCGTTACTCTTTTAAAATGTTTCAAGTACAATATTTAACATAGTACATTCATTATATGATTATGTGTGAAAACGATGCACCCAGAATAAAATTACCAAACCAAAATAGGTCAACAGAATCAAATTGAAGCAATACAGATAAATCAATTCTGTGATAGATACATGGTGCTCACACATTTACAAACATTGTAAAAGTAAGTATACGATTTTCATATAATGTACATATGTGTACTTACTGTATATATGTGGTATATGTATTAAAGTACATGCCTAGATACATACTTGTACTAAATGGTCGTGAGGATGAATGCGGATGGTTAAGAGTAGGGGAAGACCAAGAAATGAAAAAAGAAAAGGAGTGACTGCTGAAATGAGGTTTAATAAAGTAGTATGTAAGATAAAGACGTATTGCAACGACCCTAAATAAATTGGGCTAAGGCCAAAAGAATGATGAGTTTATAGAACATCAAAAGAAAGAAGGCAAATCAAATTTCTAAAGCATCTTAAGAATCAGATTTATTTATCTATTTACAATTTCCACTAACATATGTTTTTATAGGTGGCAACCCTATACAACAATACAGTCACGATTCAAAAACCAATTGGATACCACCACCAACAAAAATATAACAAGAAATATTTTTCGACTGTCCAGACTGAAAGGATCCAAATTAATACACTTTACACAGATCACAATAGGTAAGCGTCACCCTCTGGAATTCCGCCAAAGAGCAAGTGAAGATATCCAATCGCAGAATACTCTGTTGAGTATCTTTATTGCCCGCCCCACCGCTGCACCGGTGCAAACTTTGACAAGTTCGTTCGGGCCACAGCCTCTCTCGGCCCTTGCCGCAGACTACTGTTTGGAACGAGCAATCCCAAAGATTCCAGTATTTGCGGATTATTCAGCATACCACGAAAAACCATAAATACATTTTAGCCAGTGATAAATTGCGCCTTACCTTCAACTTGTAGTAACCAACCATCCCTATTACAAAGAGGGTTTTTTTTTTTTGGGTGGGTAATCATCAAATAACTTCTCCCGCTTTTCGTGTCAGACTTTTACTGACTAAAACCCACCCGTGTTCCCTCAGTTGCCTGTGTGCCAGGGGCCACGGTATCTCTTTCTAACAACCGCACCCCTGGCAGGCATCGGTCCTTGCGGAGCCCACCAGTTGGTGCTGACATTTCTTGGAGGCGCGCGTGGAACACAACGCGCCGTCGACTCGGGCTTGGTCCTTACCGGACAGCGAGCTACCCATTACTCGCCGTCCGCAAGCTCGCGCCTACGATGGCCGGGAATCAGCCTGGGATTCCCGACGCCCAGGTCGTCTCCCGCGGCGACTACGGCCGTGAGGGCGCATATACTGCCTCTCCCTCACGTGCGCCGCCTCCCTCTTCGCGAGCATTACTGCTCGCAGAAGGAGGTGACTGCTAACCATGCACTCTCGCTCCGTACCATGGCCTGGACCAGGGCCGGACGCGAGAGATTGCCGTAGCCGATCGCCTCCACGAGGACACGGCGGTTCTCCGCCCAAGCCGGGCAGACCTCCACCGTATGCTCCACCGTGCCCTCAGGGCGATCTTCGCAATGGAAACACCCGGGCGTTTCGGGTTGGATACATAAGAGGACAGAATTGGTAGAAGCCAATTTGCTTCATGAAAAGGAACCGAGTAAACCGACTGCGATTGAATGTTAAAGGCTATTGAATTCATCTTAGGCTTCGCGCGCGTGGAGATCCAAAGTTATCCCACGGAAACGTAGCACCGGAATGAAAAGTTTCCTAAGTGCTATAAACTACATATAAACAGACATCCAAATCCGCTCAGCCGTTTTTGCGTGATTGAGTAACAAACATAAAAACATCCAAATATACAAATTTCCAGATTTATAATATAAATAGTAGGCAAGTAGGATAGTAGGATTATAATACATATTAGTAGGATACCTTTTCTGTACCTACCTATGAAACACCCTTGCCTTGTATTAAAGCCACATGCGATGGTATTTGGGTTTGGTTCTGTGGTTACCCACAAATAATGTTCTCGCTAAGCCAATCTCTACGCTGAGACCCTTCATCTTCCCGTTCTTATACCAAAATCGACTAAGTTTTCACATAAATACCACAAATTGTTTTCCAAACTTAATAAAATATTATTCGCTTACCACCATTCATGGAGCCAGTCTATTTTTGTAGACCTACAATCTTCAGCAGTAAAGGTTTACTCATGCGCAGATGTCTTAATTAACATCACGATAAAACAAACATTCCAGTGCGTAGAAGAAATAAAATCTAAACACGAAACTGCTCATAAACTTTTATTTCACAAAAACAGTGTCATTAATTTTTACGATTACTCTTTTTTCAGCTTTGCCATTAGTCTTACAGCATATTTAATCTCATTAATACCATGTAGAATTTAAAGATTTAACGGATTTGTATATGATTTCGGAGATTTTACGGAAACCATGGTGAGAGCACAAAATCCCGGAACGTCATGTTCGAAATCTTTTTGAAAGATTTAATTTTATTCTATTCTTAAAGCATCTACATTATTCTATAGCACAGAATTCCACCGTAACTATTTAATGAAACTCCAACAAGGCACCTAGTTTTTTTTGTTTGGTGTAGTTTCCCTTCTTCTGGTCTTTAGCCATCCTTTTTTTTTTTTGATAACGGCGGGACATTCTCATGGATGTCCTCCGCCTTGGGTAGGGCGGAGGGGTCTGTCAGACTCTTACTGACTAAAACCACCCCGGTGTTCCATCTCGCACTTACACCGGAGATCACGGGAACAAGAAAGACTTCCCCGATCCCCGGCTAGTGCCGGCCCCCTCGCGTTAGGGGGGGGAGTGAGGTGTTAAACTCCCCATTACATCATATAGAGGCGCGCGTGGAACACTACGCGACAGATTTCCCCAGATCCGTCACCCCTGGACCCATTTAGGGGCGCTGGAAGAGGGCGTTGTCCGCCCTCCACCAACGCCCGGTGCGTCTGCTGCGGATCGTCTTTAGTCATCCTAGCCTTGCCTTGTTTCAATTAAGTTTGCATCGGCTTCCAATCTGACCGGATGCAGCTGAATACCAGTATTTTACATAAGGCGACAGCCTATTTGACAAACAGAAGAAGATTATTTAATCTTAAAATAAATAATGTTGCAATAGTCTCACAAAGAAAATAGGTTACCACAATCACAGTTGATTAAACTTCCCGACTGATCGCACTATATTTTAAAACAATGGCATTTTCAATATGTCAAGCTAAACTACTGTTTTATATTAGCAATAAAATAGGATAAATTATGCATAGGTATGTGTCCACGACTATCGATATATCCCGAAGGATTGACATACTTCAATGGCAGTTGGCGGCACATTGCTCGCAAGACAGAGGGGCAATTCTCGTAACTTTAAGAACGCGGCGTTCACAGTTTGATGTCAGTTTTCAATACATTTTTGACGTTTGTCGCCGAGATGACACTGCGACTAGATTTGAACGTTTTTAATTACGAGAATTGGCCTACTGATGTCCGATAGAGCCAAAAGTTTCAGGAGTGGTAACCGCGTACCGGAAGACATAGTATTGGAAGTCTCCCACAAGATGGACCAATGACCTGGTGAAGGCCACAGGAATCCGCTGGATGCGAGAATCACAGAACTGGTTGAAGTAGCGATGCTTAAACCTATGCCCAAAACTGGACGTCTTTCGGCTGAAATGGTGATCATGATCATGATGTGTCCCTGTTTATGTCAACCGTTTAAAGAGATCTTTTAGGACGGTTGACAAAACACCTTTCTACAGCTATTCAATTGACTAAATTACAATCAGCCAGCCACAATGGAGAGCAAAAATCCTCGTCTTATGCAAAGGATCCAGCATTTATTTGAGTTTGAAGGAACCGGCTGTCATTCTACTAATTTGCTAAGTATATATAAAGAAACCTAGAATACCTACTCTGTATTTTCGAAACATTACAGTACATATAAATAGTTCAATGTAAAATTGCTATTGACTTGCCTTCAAGAATCGATATGTAATAGTACACCCACTTTTTCCTTTTACCCACAACACTGTAAAAACTGTGTGTCTTCTAATTAACTAGGATCGTTGGAATTACTCGTTCCAAACAGTAGGCTACGGTTGGGGCCGAGGGTGAGTCTGTTTAAAATTCCGGTAGCCCGTACAAACCTATTAAAGTTTGCACCCGTGTGTCGGGCGGTTAAGACAATTAATACCATCTCTCAGCGGTTGGACATTTTTTCCTGCTCATTGGTGGAATTCCAGAGAGTGACAGTTAGTGTGTTGTCCTCTATGTAACTTGGGGCACACGGAGCCGTTACTTGGGACTGGTCAGTCATGGACCCGTGTAGGTGTGTGATCAGTTCTTGAGTGGCGTCTCTGGGTGTCGTATTGTATTGTATAAGGCTACTTTTATTACCTTGGGTTCTGCCTGTAAAAATAATTGTATGTGTACATGAATAAATAAATAAAAATAAATAAACTTATTTATTTACGAATACCTACCTTCTTGTAATTCTCGTATTTAGTTTTAAGATTACCTTGTATTTCTCATATTAAGTGAATTGTATTCTTTTTGAGAAATAAATGTCTGAAACCGTATTCTTGTATGATTGACAGTCGTTACAGATCGTCAGAAACCGGGAAATCTGACAACCATACTTACCAAAAGGAATCGTATTACCCGATTAGAGGAGCGGAGGAGTGGAGGTCAGATAGGCAGTCGCTCCATTTAAATACTAGTATTCAGCTGCATCCGGTTAGACTGGAAGAAAACCCCAACATAGTTGGGAAAAGGCGAGGCAGATGATGTTGCGTTTAAAGGACCAATTGAATGGCCAATTGAGTACATTAATCATTGCGATGAGACTGGTTATCGGCAAGCGTAGCGTGAGATAGTCCTAGTCAAATATACCGATGTCCTTAAAAAGGTGGCTGGGACAGATTTGATTAGCAAGGTAGCACCAACTGGTGGAGACCTCAAAGGCCGATGCCTGCCAGGGGTGCGGGTCGTTCGAAAGAGATACCGTGGCCCCTGGCACACAGGCAACTGAGGGAACACGGGTGGGTTTTAGTCAGTAAAAGTCTGACACGCCCTCCTGCTCCACCCAGAGTGGGAGAAGTTATTTGGTGATTTCCCAAAAAAAAAAAGGTAGGCTTTGTGGCATAACTTTAGAGAGATCTATGTCCAGCATCTGACTGCGATAGGCTAAGTCGATCAATTGAAATGCATGTTTCCTCAAGATGTTTTGATTCACCACATTTCACGGTGATAAATATGATTCTTTATTTAGACATATTTAATGTAGTGCATCAAATAAGAGTTTCCTCGAAATTCATCACGGCGCAAGAATGTCGGTACGCATAAGCAGAGGTTGCCAACCTTGTAAATTTATTAAGCTAACTATGTATTTTGACACTTGTTGGAAATTAATATTTAGAGTTAAACAGAACAAACTAAACCTTGTTTATTGAATGTGTTTTAGATTCTGCGAACAGTTTCTGGGTTATAGAGATGTGGGACAATGTGTTGACGGCCCTTAATTATATTATATAAAATTATCTTAATGTGTGTATGTTTGTTCGTTCTTGATGCCTCAATAACTTTGCACAGAGTTCAAACATGACCCGGAAAAGAATATAGGGGTATTTTGATCGTAAAAATAGCTGATTTTCAAAGAAAGATTTTTATAATTGGTCAACTCAGGAATATACTATGCATCATGCGGGCTCAGTGCGGTTTGGTAGATGTCACGTGTCTTCGAATTCTTTGTTCTAGGACATGTCGGTTTCCTCACGATGTATTCCATTACCGTTTTGAGACTACTGGATACAAACTACCAAACACGTAATGTTTAAAACCTCTGAACTAATATTTTATGACAAACCGGCTATTTCAAAAGATTTCAATGAAATAATCGTCGGCTGAGCACGCGAGCACTTAGCAAAATATTCATAAAATAAATTCACTCAATGCTTCAGCTAAACGTTTTCACAATAAATAATGTTATTAAAGACGTTATTTTGTGAAAATATCTCGTATTATTCGCATTCACTTCTCTGCAGGCAATAAACGATGAAAACGGTACGTTTCAATGGAAATTATAACGCGAATCACATACATTAAAACGTGTTTTGAATTGTTGCCATTCCTAAGAATTTGGAACTATGTCGGGGTCATTCCACGATAAACCAGAGGGCTGATTGTGTAACACACTTACAGTAGTAATGGCTTTTATTTTGACAGTTTAACAACATTCATTCACCAATTCAACATTTAAATCACCCAAAGTGCAATGGATAGGGCTATGCTCGGAGTTTTACTACGTGATCGAATCAAGAATGAGGAGATCTGCAGGAGAACCAAGGTAACCGACATAGCCCGAAGAATTGCCAAAATTAAGTGGCAGTAGGCAGGGGCACAATGCTCGCAGAACAGATGGCTGATGGGGCCGAAAGGTTTTGGAGTGGCGACCGCGTACCGGAAGACGTAGAGTGGGAGGGCCTCCCACAAGGTGGACCAATGACCTTGTGACGGCCGCGGGAATCCGCTGGATGTGGGAAGCACAAGACTAGTCGAAGTGGAGGAGCCTGGGGGAGGCCTAAGTCCAGCAGTGGATGCCTTTCGGCTGAAATGATGATGATGATGATGATGGAGGTGAACAACAGTCATTGCATTATTTAGGTACGTTATTTGACAGACAAATGTTTCGAACATATGTAGCAATGGATTAGGAATATCCATCAAAATGAATCAGATTCTGTTTGATTGTGTGGTACTTTTTTTTTGTTGGGATTTCATCAAATAACTTCTCCCGCTCTGGGTGGAGCAGGAGGGCATGTCAGACTTTTACTGACTAAAATCCACCCGAGTTCCCTCAGTTGCCTGTGTGCCAGGGGCCGCGGTATCTCTTTTGAACAATCCGCACCCCTGGCAGCCATCGGCCCTTGCAGACCCCACCAGTTGGTGCCGAAATTTCTTTGAGGCGCGCGTAGAATACAACGCGCCGTCGACCGCTCCGCCCAGAACGGGAGAAGTTATTTCATGATCTGCCATCCTCAAAAAAAAAAAAGAACTATGAAGCCAACATACTCAGCAGATTCACATTCTACATCTCCTAGCGTAGAAATTATTCTTCGGTTAACAATAAGTTAAAATGTATGAAAGAGCAATTTTTTTATAACCGACGTAATATTTTAACGTAGGGTCTTCAGAATCATGTACCGCATTCATGGTTATAGTTTGCACGTTGATGTCCTTACCACCTTATACATATAAGTGACCTCCGAAACCAAATTACTTTGGTACGATATACCTTGTAAGACTGTCAGTCTTATCATTACAGAAACGCATTGTAAATAATCAATAAGTGTTACCTAGTCAGTACTACCTAAGTGTTACCTAATCAACAATTGTTACCTAATCAATAAGTGTTACCTAATCAATAAGTGTTACCTAATCAAAAAGTGTTACCTAGTCCTAATCATTATGTGTTCTACATTTTATGTTGTGTCTTATTTTCACATGTTCTTGTTTTATTTAATAGCAAATTGTATGTTTGTATCTTGTAATAGCAATTACCTATTTAACTGTTGAGTTTTCGAAGCTTAAAATTTACTTGAAAAAATTTCTAATATTCTGTACATTTGTGTAGAGATTTGCTTATAATGGCTAGCACTAGCATCTTACTTTAATATTTGTATGCCAACTTATGGCGAAATGTGTCATCACACTAACAATTTATGTACCTACCATCTTTTGTACCGCATTTACTGCAAAGAAATAACTTTGACTTTGACTGGTTGTCAGACTTTCAGGTTTCTGACCACCCATAACGACTATCAAAGATCTGCAGAATAGCGCATTGAACTCCTGAATATCGAATAGTGTCAAACAGTCTAATGTCTGCACTTTAATCTGGCCGCTACCCAGCGAACGGACAGGCACTATTTAATTCATTACTATTGTATTGCTCTAGTTAGAGACAACTAATAATGCAGGACAATAGCTTAACGTTTTGAATCTTGTTAGTGTAGATTTTTGCCAAAGATAGTTTGACTAGATGACGTTTTCTGTGCATATAGTGCGCAGTAGTGTGCTTTATTTTTACACGCTTTATATTAGCTTCACTTGTATGTTTGTTTTTTTTTTTTGTGTTTGTATGTAACCGACTCCTTAGAGCGCGTATTTGACCCACTTTAAACGGTCAGATTTCATTGAAACTTTGTAAACTTATCGAGGACCCATGACAATTCAATTATTTAAAAAAATAAAATTAAAAAGTAAGAAAAAAATTACGTTTTTTATAGTTAGCAGAACTAAAAAATAGAAAATAAATAATAGTTTAAAAAACAAAAAACACGCTTTAAAAACCAAACTAAATAAGGAGAAAATAATTTAATACAATTAAAAAGCGTGGGGTGCTTGACATTAATTGATTATAAAAATACCTCAAAAAGCACCCCACGCTTTTTAATTGAATTAAATTATTTTCAACTTTTTTAGTTTGGTTTTTAAAGCGTGTTTTTTAGTGCACCTAGCTTCTGACGTTTCATAAGTGCCCATGCAGGCTTATGTGAAATAAAATATTTTGATTTTGATTTTTTTTTAGTTTTTTAAACTATTATTTTTTACCTTTTTTGTTATATATTGTGTACCTTTCAGTATGTGTTCTGTAAATGTATTTTTCTTTCAAGTGCCCGTTAACAATAGTTTCTACCTTCTGTTTTCGTTGTGTTTTTTACAAGACAGTCAATCAATCTGCCTAATCTTTGCCCAACTATGTTGGGGTCGGCTTCAGTCTAACCAGATGACCCTGAATACTACTCAGTATTTTTCATGGAGCGACTACCTACCTGATCTCCACAATCCAGACTTTTTCGTTTTTACGTGATAGTGTTTTTCCATGTGACATTTTCTGAAAGACAAACCACAACCTACATTGGTAGTTTATTTATTTATTTAATACTTCACGCACAGAAATATACAGAGGCGGACTTAATGCCAAAGGCATTTTCTACCAGTCGACCTTTGGGTGATGCAGAGACAAACAGTGGTAGGTGCAATTACTCGTGTTTTGAATATTTATTCAAATATAAGTAAATATAGGTACTAATAGTATAGTATAGTAGTTAAAATAGGAAGGTAAAAAGAGGGGATTAAGCTAACACTCAGATTTTCAGGCTTTGGAAAACCTGTACCGTATCGTTTCCGACGGAACGTCCTATCGTGAAAACTTCCTGAAGCATTATTTAAAAGTTGACTGACATAGCTTGCGCGATGCAGGATTTTGTGTGACGTCATTTTGATGCGTATGTTGCATGTAGCGACGTTAGGTATGTGTGTGTTCTGTATTTAATATCCTCTTTTATAAACAGTCCATTAAAACCTCAAATGAATAACAAAAGCAGTCTATTATTGCAACTACAAAGTAAGCCCCGCTCGACAAAGTTTGAAATGACACTTAGATATTACTCACTATTTTCCGAGAAAACATGCGGACGGAAATATGGTAAACAACAAAAGGTTTTTACGGGTAATTAATAGTAGGTAAGGATTTGCTTGTGTTGAGTATAAAATGTATTTTCTGAATTTTTACAAGCAATCTATATTAATAAATAATAATACATCTTTATACTAATAATAAAGCTAAAAAGTTTGAGTCTTTTTTTATTGTTTGTTTGAACGCGCTAATCTGTAGTCTGTGCTAACCAGTCGAATTTGAAAAATTGTTTTGCATTTGATAGCCCAATTCTTCTTAAAGGCTATTTAAGATCACGCTGCCACCCTTAAGAAAAAAGACAAAAAGAACGGCATAGTTGTATGAAAATTGTTTAAATGTCAGATGATTGGAGACGCATTCGGGCGTGACGAGTATTTACAACGCGGGTAGATAACTATGCACTTATAAACCACACCTAAGGCCACGTCCGCACTGAAAATATCGCACCGCAATGCTTAGCGCCGAGAGTGGATAACCCAACCGTGTGTTTTTTTTGACGAGCTCGATAACACTCTGCCTGGTCCAGGGCATGGTACGGAGCGAGAGTGCAAGGGTGGCTACCCTTGCACTCTCGCAACCTCCTTCTGCGAAACAGTAGTGCTCGCGAAGAGGGAGGCGGCGCACGTGAGGGAGAGGCAGTATGTATATGCGCCCTCACAGCCCTAGTCGCCGCAGTAGACGCCATGGGCGTCGGGAATCCCAGCCTGAATCCCGGAGGCGCGGGCTTGCGGACGGCGAGTAATGGGTAGCTCGCTGTCCGGTAAGGACCAAGCCCGGGTCGATGCCGCGTTGTATTCCACGTGCGCCTCAAAGATATGTCAGCACCAACTGGTGGGGTCCGCAAGGGCCGATGCCTGCCGGGGGTGTGGGTTGTTCGAAAGAGATACCGCGGCCCCAGGCACACGTGCAACTGAGGGAACACGGGTGGGTTTTAGTCTGTAAAAGTCTGACACGCCCTCCTGCTCCACCAAGAGCGAGAGAAGTTATTTGAGGATTACCCAGCCTCAAAAAAAAAACCGTATATTTTTCTACGAGCCGGGTAAACTCTGTTGGATTTTCAATGTTCGGCTTAACACCGAGATTTGAAAATTCAGTGCGTGATATTTTTACTTTCGACAGGAGATGACAGCAGAAACGACTTGTGACGTCGATGGGCTCCCGCATCGATTTAGATAAACGAAGCTATACCAATTAACTGCTAATCAATGCGAAGACAGACTGACTTAAATGGGAAAAACGTAGTCTAGAGGTGATCTTTCTTTATTGACGCTAAAGTTAATCTATAGAGGAAATGAGCGAGGAATTTGTGATAAGAAGATCAGGGACGTTCTCGTTCAAGGTGGCATTTGCATTCCCATATGTCTATTTAAAAAAACAACGCGTTCATGGCTCAGGATCGTGCTTGGGAAGTGTAACAAAGTGATACTCTAAGAGAGTCACCAAAATTACAAAGCATTCGGACTTCTTGACTTCCTCGTCAATATATACGAGGTGATAGGTACATGTGTCGAGCATTTGGCTGAAAAATATGTAGAAATCAGGAAATTATTGCCTGGATATATTGGACACTAGCTTTAGCCAGCGGTTTTGCCTGCGTGGAGGTCGAAAATTATCTCACTGGAACATACTACCGGGATAAAAAGTATCCGATATCAGATAAAGTATATATGTTAATCTAGGTTATAAACTATGTGTGATAAATTTTATCCAAATCCGTTAAGCTGCGTGATTGGGTAACAAACATCCAAACATCCAAATAACTGAGAAGGGCAAATAGCAAGAAATTACCAAAATTACAAAGCATTCGGTATCATAGAACATAGGAGTTTTCTCCACACTCGACTAAGTCCTCACGAAGTCACCAAATATAGCCCAACATAAATTCTTCTCCACGCAAATCGCGCTCATCTAGCCCCACCCTTAACCTGCAACACTTTTGCTTCATAACCATAGAGTGTGTTATAAATAAGCTTATTAATCATTTAAATAAGCTTATTAATCATATCTGTCCGGCGGACGGAGGGACGGACGGCTAAAATGACCCGTGATGACTTCCTCGTCAAGATATAAAGTGGATACAAGTGTCCAGCAGCCGTCTGAAAAGTATGTATTACCCAGGATATAATTGCCTGGATTTATTGGACGGAAAGGTGACATTAAGGTGAACCTAGTCCACATTTTTTGCATACAAACTTCGGGAGTGTTTTACTCCACTGTCTGACATGGCACATCCAAAGTAAAATATGATATCGTTTTTAATATTGTCTGCACGGAAATGGAATACTAAAATAAAAACCCATTAAAAAGTTAGGAGCCAACAAAGATTCAATTTTCTTGCTAATTTTACTTAAATTTGGGCGTGTTTAAGTAATAAAAGAAGTGTAAAATCTCCAAAACCAAGTCAGGACCGACAAATTTGAATTATCGAAAAGTTCAATAAACTTTATTGTTCATTGATTTATGCATTGGCCTTTTCATAAAATCCGATCTTCCAAAAGACTTTTCTAAATTTTTTCGCGATTTTTTTACTATAAATGATCCTGCATCTCACTCAATAACGTCGTGCGTGTAGACTAACGTCTAACTGCTCATCACTGATACTATCTCTGTCGGACACAAAGCCTGGTGAGACATCGTAATTTTTAGCCAGAACCACCAGTGAGTTCGAGCCCGCGACTAGGTCCCCTTGAAAGTGCACAAAAGCGAAGAGAAGAAATGTTAGAAAGAAAAGTAGCCATGCTCAATTATTCCAGGAACTCATTTCCCGCGGAAAAAGAGTTCCTGGCAGGACTTGGCTTGGCTTAAGTTGGCTTTTGCCCAGCAGGAGGACATTATAGGTTAAATAATAAAAAAGGCAGACTATGTTGACCCATGTAAAAACGGACATCGATTGTGGCTTGAGAGGCGCCACGGCGTCCTCACCTTCCGCCTGACGTAGGTCCTCACCGGACACGGTTGTTTCGGGTGGCCTTTTGAGACCTTTTCATATATTGCAATGAAATGAAAGGAAATTTAAAACTCATTAAAAGTAAACTTTGTAAACAATAAGCGTATTACAAATTAGAGGATTATATCCAAGATAAGAATGCTTGGAAACATGCTGGTCCTGCTCCATAGGACAATCTAGAGTCTAGACAAAATCAAACTGGTTGCTAATTGAATTGTATAATTAATTATATTTATGACATTGATTTACACTCAGTGATTACTTTAACTCACGCACTGACTCATTACTTATTAAAATATTCTAGGAAAATCGTATACTTACTTTTACCATGTTTGTAAATGTGTGAGCACCATGTATCTATCACAGAATTAATTTATTTGTATTGCTTCAATTTGATTCTGTTTACCTATTTTGGTATGGTAATTTTATTCTGGGTGCATCGTTTTCACACATAATCATATAATGAATGTACTATGTTAAATATTGTGCTTGAAACATTTTAAAAGAGTAACGGTGGAGTTTCTTGCCCATTCTTCTCCATACGAAACTACATTTTGGAAGGGGCGACTAGAATCAATTCTATTTTAATGTAAATGTTGACGTTCAAAAGTGCCTTTTAAGTGCCTATTTGAAATAAATGCTTTGACTTTGACTTATACAGCATCATAATGAAGAAGTGGATTCTGCAGAGGCCAAGATTTCCATAATTTTACTTTGTCAGAATGTGGAAAACTATTTCGAAACTACACGACATTTAAGACGACGTTAATAGGAGTGCTATAAAACTTATTACTATGTTTATTACTTATTACATCTAGTTACCACAAAATGGAGATTTAAGGATGGACAGCGGCAACTTTGTGAGGATACTTAATATATTGGCTAAACTATAGGTTTATTCTACTAGCTAGAATGGTATTGCAGGAAGCTGAAATTTTGTAACGAACATTTTATGATACTAAAATAAGTATTCAATTTTTTTAACTCGTAAACTTTTGTTCAGTTTTAAGGGACAGTCAATTTTATTCAAAATTAAAATGAAATACTTACATATAAATAATAACAAAACTGATTTATAAATAAAACTTACTACATAATATCCTAACTAAACTAAAACATTTGGCAAAAATTGCGTCGAAAAAAATCATTCCTAACCAAGAAGCTGGCATGGCGGCATTGCCACGTTGTATGGCTGCTTCAGTGAATTGGAATTTGAATCTAGACTCTTTCTCACATCCTATGACACTTCCTTGAGCTCATCAGATAAGACGAAATTAACGACTAAAATTATGAGAAAGGAGAACTTATATAAAATAACTGGTCATTATTTTTTACCAGACTTTATTCATAGCAATGTTCCTCATACTTCATCATTCGTCCCACTACACGAACAATATCAGCATTATACCCAGAATATAGACTATTCATGTGACAACATCACATGACTCGGCCAGTGGGCAGGCCACGACTGATCCCGCTATAAAACACATTATAAATAACTTTCTTACATTAATTAACTAACGCAACACACGGATTTTTAACCGTTTCAAAATATATCTTTTTTTTAATAAAAATTATAATTCATTCATGTTTTTGTAGCTGGCGACATTAATGAGTAACAATTTGAAAAAATAACATTTTGGGATAAACCCATTTTCGCGTAACATAAAGGATGTTGTTTCGAGAAAAGTATTGGTTTTAATAAAATAAATACATGGAACTTATACTGCTTCCAGTACTTTGTAAAATGTTTATGAATTAACATAGAATGCACCAATAAATAAAAAAACTGTAGTTAGCTACTGAAAAGTGGGAATTCTATGTTCAATTGCTGAAGCTGTGTAAAGGGGTCAGTTACCAACTCAACACGAAAGACTGTACACGTGTGTGTCCAGTTGGTGAAACTCAAAATTAGTATCACTTTTTATTTCGCCATCTGGACACACCAAGATTCTCAAGCGTGTCCATATACTTAGTGAAACTTAAATTAATTAATTTGAAGTTTTCGTCAACTGGATACACCCAGTTTTATTGCAAAAAAGGGTAGTCAGGTTAATAATCTGGACTGGAGGCGTGTGCGTTACCAGTCTCTCGTATCGAGTTGGTGACTAACCCGTTTAAAGACGTCCAACATTCTAAAAATGCAAAAAGGAGTCCACACAAACATACTGCCTAAGATATCCTGTACCATAAGTTACCCTGTCTTTTAAATTAGTTGAAACCGTAATTAATGGAATAGTCTTACCGAAACTATTCATGAAAACGTTTGGTGTAGCGCCAACAAGTTTCTGAAATTCCGTGAATTGTAAAATATGCAATTTTTTATTTAAAAAAAAAAACAATGCAAAACGAAAATAGAGTTACATAAACAAAACATTAAAAAGTAAATTTCCGAAACATTAAAACCCATTTAATTATATCTTGAATTGTTTTTCAAACAAAAACAAAGTGTTCTCATAAAATACTGCATTTTTACCAATCATTTTCTGGTGAATGTCTGTTTAGTTTTTGCCCACATTCTTCGAATGTCCCTGGCAACACCATTTGTAAACGTCATACTGTCAAATTTTACACGCTGCTCTATAGCTTTTTGCGCATACAGATAGGCGACTGCTTATCAGACCTCCGATCTGGGGCCCAAGTCTGCTATTTTTATAAATTCGTCATTCCAACACGATCCCATTGTCATTCATTTATCATTTTGCTAAAAGTTCGTAATCTGCTAAATTCATAATGGTCGATCATTGGTCGGTCAATGGTCTCGTAATAAAATTGTGTCATAATGGCATTTTCGTATTGCCATTATTATAAAACTCGTTAGTAGAAATGTTTTTCGAAAAACTACTACTAAATTTGAACATTTATTCATGCCAGCTTCATTTATATATATTTTTACATATTATTTATTAGTGTTATAAGCAATCTAAAGTAGTAGGAAGTTCGTAAATTAAGTCAGTCATTCATTTGTCATGATGTACGAGATTACCAATAAATGCCATTTCTTTCAATGGAGTGTCAGTGGCTGACCATTGGAAAGTCATAATGACGCCATTTTATTAGTAGATTACTAAACTTGTCAAAATCAACAATTATGAAATCAATGATAGACCATTCTGACACTATTGTAATAGCAGACTTGATGCCCTGAATACCAGTATTTTACATGCGAGTGACTACTCCATGTAAAATACTAGTATTTAGCTGCTTGCGGTAAGACTGGAAGCTGACCCCATAGTTGGGAAAAGGCGAGGCAGATGATGGAGCATAAACAACAGCCAACTCAGTATTTATAATTCGGTTCAGTAACCTACAAAATCGGGAACACAAGAAAAACAAATAATTTAATCTACTTCCGACATAATCTAACGTAACCACAACATCGATGTTTTATTTCACCTACCTAGAATCTAAAGGCCGTAATTGACCGGTTAAATGACACGTATCTTGGTGTCAAAGGAAATCGCAGACGGCAACACTGTCTATAAATACTCAACCTGGGTAAGCGTAACATTAGCTATAAATTAAACCGGGTAGTGTTTACACTGGCTAGCGTAGGTGATTTATTCCGGTTTCTTAATACTGCGTGGCGGGTGTCGTACGTGCATCTTTATGACGTTTGTAGTAGGTACTACAGTTACATTTGGATGTATAGGCAATGCTAGTAAGATCTTTGGTCCTTTTGTAAGGAGAACAGTAACAACACATAAAATGAGTTCCCAAAAAGTTGTCGACATAATTTTGTGATTTCAAATGTAAATTGTCATGGATATATTACTGGCCTTTGCCCGCGGTTTCGCCCACTTGGACGTCGGAAATTATCCCGCGGGAACGTATTGTCGGGATAAAAGTACCCTATGTGTTAAATCCAGGTTATAAACTATCTGCGTGCCAAATTTCATCCAGATCCGCTAAACTACTGGTTTTTGCGTGAAAGAGTAACAAATATACATCCTCACAAACTTTCACATCTATAAACATAAAAATTAATTACTGTTCGTTAGTCTGCTAAAACTCGAGAACGGCGGGACCGATTTGGTTAATTTTGGTTTTGAAATATTTGTGGCAGTCCATGGAAGGTTTAAACGGTGAGAAAATATAAAGAAAATCTATATATTATATAAAAATAAAATAATGTTTTTAAGGGTCAATACTCACCGAGACGCAGCGCGACGCGCACTTTTTAAGATAGCAACAGAATATCTAACTTATTTACAACACGAAAAGGTATAATTTCACTACGAGCGCGAAAGCGTGTCGAAGAACGCTAAGGTGCACCGCGTTGTGCAGCCCGTATACCTTATTGTGAAGTAAATAAGATCTATTTTGTATCGTGATCTTAAAAAGTGCGCGTCGCGCCGCGTCTCGGTGAGAATTGACCCTTAGTCTCACAAAAAGTTCAGAAATCTTTTATCGGCGGTACGAAGTTTACCGGGTCAGCTAGTTTAAAATATAAGTAGGATTAGTTATGATAATATAGATAATTATTATATTTAATCGAAGGTTTTCACTACGAGCCACTCAAGTAGTTAACTAAGACATGTCTAATTACGTTCCTAATGACTGCTCTGATGTTAACACCAGTTATTGTTTGTACTTAAATCTGTTTCTGAACATAAACGAGTCAAGACTGACGCCTAGCCATTAACATATTATTATTGGCAGACTATTGTTCTCAATTGGAGCTAGTAAATGCTTGTTAACGAGGACTAGACGGTTAAAGATCTTGCTATAATATCGATGGTCTTTAACACTGACATGTTAAATGCAAACCTTTGAATTTTGAACGACAAGAAAAAGTGGCCGTGGAGTTTCTTCAAACGTAATTACCTACTACGCTTTGAAATGGGCAACTAGCTTCATCTTTCTTACTAACCGACTCCTTGGCAGTCCAAAAGTGCCTTTAATTGGTTTTATTTGGAATGAATAGATAGAAAGATAGATTGATAGATAGATAGATACATAGATAGATAGATAGATAGATTGATAGATAGATTGATAGATAAATAGATAGACGTAAGCAAAATCCGCGCTTTGACGTGGAGTTGCGGACAACAGCCCGTTTCATCTATTACCGATAGATAGATAGGTAGAAAGATAGGTTCATTTATTTGCCTGAAATACCGTATTTATGAAAGGTTTGAGTTTGACAGCTGACCTAACACTTCCACCGATTTATGAGAAGTTAGATAATTACTTAGATAGAAACCTCTGAAACTGAAATAAATTGTGATGGTTCCCGCTACTGGTGTATATTTTTTAAGGTGGATGCGCTAAGGTAGCCCGTTACGTTTTTTTGCAAGTTTCAGGTCAGGCTGTATGATGAACAAAACATGATTCGCGAACGTTACACGTATAACAATTTACCTACTACTAAGTACAACTACCGACTTTTAAGTACAACTAAGGTTAAATCTAACCAAATGTCACTGCGGGGTGCCAACTGAAAACCAGCGCTGGGTGTCTAACGCCCAGCAAATGCTGAGATGGTAACCCTTTCGGTATGGGCACGCTCAGCACATTTACTGCAATATTATTGTTATATTTTTTGTTCTCTTTCCTTTTTTTTATGTTTGTTGCTGTTGTGTTGTGTCTGTGTCGAATAAATGTTTTCTATTCTATTCTTTCTATTCTAAATAGTAAAAAGAACTAAAACAAAAATGGAAGACCTGTGCATACTAAAAATGGTTTCCTCACTAATTTCCCAGCGAGTGGTGACCCTAACGCTTGAATTTTCTGTCATGCCTTAACACTTTCATCTTATTAATATTTATTTATTTTTATTTATTCAAATCTCACCTACAGCTACCATTACAGATCTACGATCCAATGCGATAGTGTGGCCTTACATGCTAAATCCTTAATCTACATCTAATAAAATACATACTATATTATAGGTAAATGTGAAAGTTTGTATGTTTAGATGTTTGGATGTTTGTTACTTAATCACGCAACAACGGTCGAACGGATTTTCATGAAATTTGGCAAACAGAAAGATAACCTGGATTAATACATAGGATTTTAGACTGGAGACTTTTTATCCCGGTTTTACGTTCCCGTGGAAAAAAAATCGACCGCCACGCGAGCGAAGCCGCTATCAAAAGCATAGTTATAATTTTTACTCATTAGAAACGAAATGATTTAATCTAAATCCCAGAATCATCTGAAAATAAGTGCGCCTCTTAATTCAAGGATCCGACAACATTTCTACAACCCCACTTATCAACAACATCTAGTATTTTTACTCGCCACCATTAATTATGATACCTACACGTTTTAGCGACCCATATTCTCGGTACCAACAAAATGGTCTAAAATTCATCCTTGTCCTATATACCGTTGCTAATTAATTAAGGAACCAGACAGAAACGACGTAAATAGTTTCATTATACATAAATATTATGAACGCCGTGATATAATGTCGGAGACGACAAGATAGGGACGTCGCTTGTCATGTCTTGTGGGTGAGTTAGTCATTCAAAAGTTTGTCACAATTTCGGTGGAAAATAGACTAAGTAAGTAATTGGGGTTTTCAACATTGGAAAGCGAGTTAAGGAACTCAAATGGAGTTGGGCAGGAATGTCCAAGGACTGGATGAAGACGAAGTGCCGATGGTCCGGTAGCGAGATCGGCGGACGATATTGTTACCATCGTGAGGCTGGCACAAGAGCTTGGGATTGCCACAACAAAAGAAACGCTCAGCGGTAGGTGAAGACGGAATGTGGATGATGATGTTGACAGAATTACAGTTGACGCCATGCTATTCCTTGATTCAGACAAGAAGGACCAGTATGAAAAGGATTGTAGTTAGAATTGTGATAGAAAATAGACTTACTGAACTTGATGCAAAAGTATATTTTTGATTGATATAATCAAAAATTGCCCTATTTATCCCTTATTCAACCCGAAAGACCAGTCAATTAAACTGACTAGCAATCCAACGACTGCCTATCTGACCTACAGAACCCAGTTACTGGAACCAAAAGACCATTATCGTGTAATGGATATTGAATTCAAAGGAAAAGTCAAAAGGAAAGTTAATTTCTGTGCCGCTCTGAAAGCTGTACTACGTACTGTTTGAGTGAGAGAGTGAGAGTGAGATTTTCTTACACTTGTCATCTTTATTAATTAATGGGTCAAATCTTGACCTCGATCTCCCCCGGTGGAAAGTAGGAACGGATAGTCTACGAAGAAACAAACACACCTAGAAGATGCTATTTGTTCATTACTTCGATTATGAAAAACATGCTACTGTTTATCATACTATTACTTACTTACATTAGGTATAACGAAACTAAACAAACAGTTAATCAAATCGTAATTTTACACCGTTTTCATGTATAAATTCATTCAGCTGCAACTAATAGCAATATTAATAGAAATCGTCCTACACCAAAAATCACGAGGGACATTTAAAATAACGGTATACAACCAAATCCTAAAATAGCGGGTTCAGCTAACCGATTACATCACATCGTGACATTCTCGATCTACCCGTTCAATATTACTCGTAATTTGTGCGAAATCCAGCATTTATGCCAAGCCCAATTTAATGTCTTTCTGCGTAATAATTAGTCCACTGAACGCACTTTGACAATTTGGCAGAGGAAAACAACGATTTAGCAGGCTTTAAAATCGTCTCGAAACGTTTAATAACAAAATAATAACTATTTACTTTGAAGTCCTTAATCTACCTTACCTTTAAATGATTTAAATAGAAAAAAATCACTCACAGTACACTCCGAAAAAGGATGTAAAGCACAAATAAAATACTTAGGCTGTTTAAACAATTTCCATTGCACTTACTTCCGTAGCGGAAAACTCGAAAGCGCGCAAGATTGCGTCAAAAGCGCGCGAAAAGTTTCAGGCGGCAAGTGATATCGCCGACGAGGGTATCACAACTGCGTCGTTATATAATTATATTATTATCAAGTTTATGAGTGTCGGGTGTTGGAATTTTTATCGCGTAGTCTGCGCCCGTCCAACGAACATTCGTGACTAAGACGGTTTCACGTGGTTTTAATATAAAATTTAGGTGGCACGGGTGAAATGCTGGGCGGGTAACGATGTATTTTGGATCGCGTCATAAAGTCATGCGACGCTGTTGCATGGAAATACAGCTGGTCAGTACATGAGCTGAGTCACGGAGAACACCGTCTCTGTGCAATTGAGAAAATGTCCTTGTTCGGGAAAACTATGACTCGATCACAAAAAAAAATTCATAAAAATGGTCTCAAGTTTTCTTTTTATGCAAGAACATCCAGAAACCGGACTAGACAACTAAGTACATATACTTAATAAACAAAGCAAATTTCATTATTAGCTTTTAAAATTATGTACCTAAAGTTAAATAAACTCATGAAAAATGAAATAATAAAAAAAATATTGTTTTCGAAAAAAGAGTGCTTTTGGTTGTCCTGACGCATGTATGCACGCTCTAATAGTGCTTAAAATTGCAAATTTAATAGCCATGTCATTTTATACAAATAAGTACTTAGACATAAAGACGACAGCAGATATACGTAGGTACTTAGACATATGTTATTAATGTTAACAGTTTACAGAACATTGGAGATGATTATTATCTACGTAATAAAAGTATGAACAGAGCGTCGCATAAATACACAAGCAATAAAACATTTTATAAAATCACATGAAAAAACTGCAGAGGTGGGTACTAATTTACTTTTCTTTTTAAATTCAAGATTTAATTTTACTCTGTAAGTATAGCAGTCCCAATTCATGGAGTCCTAAAGTCTAGGACTAATTAATTAGGAGATTATTCGTTTTATACTTTGGATCTTCTGATCCTACTAATACTAGGTACTATCCTTACTCCTTACTTAATATAATATTATAAATGCGAAAGTAACTCTGACTGTCTGGCGCGCTTTCACGCCAAAACTATTGAACCGATTTAAATGAAATTTGGTACACAGATAGTCTAGAGCCTGAGAAAGGACATAGGCTACTTTTTAATGCGAAAAAAGGGTTGTAAGGGGTTGAAAGGGTTGAAAGGGGGGTTGAAAGGGGGGATGAAAAGTTGTATGGAAGTATCGTCATTTTTAGAGCTAGAAGCTTAAAACTTATTTTTTAGGCTGTTGATTCAATATAAATAAATATGGCATTCCAAGTTTGTAAGAGTATTACCCTCAAGGGTGTAAAATAACAATAGGGAATAGGGGATGAAAGTTTGTATGGAAATATGTAAGGTTTATGTGAATGTTTTACAAGTTTGCGACAAGAGACAAAGACACTATTCCACGTGGACGAAGTCGCGGGCACAGGTAGTAATATTACAAATGTGAAAGTTTTGATGTTTATTTGTACTCAATACACGAAAAAACAGCGAAACGGATTTGAATGAAAATTGACACACCGATAGTTTATAACTTATATTAAAATATAGGACACTTTTTACCCCGTTAGTACGTTCCCGATGGGTAATTCTACGCGGGAGAGCTAGTAGTATTATACACTAGCTTTTGTCAGCGGCTTTGCTACTTCTACTACCCCATCATTTTGAAGAGTCAGAATTCATAATCCAATGCTATAAATGTTTAAATGTTTAGCCAGCCGTATCGAAAAGGCGAAACCACAGACTGACTCACGTCACCCAATGTTCAACTACGTCTCAGTGCCCCAGAGGCTAAAGAGCCGAAAAAGTTTTATAGGGTGCGTGGGTGAAGCCAGCCCAGCCAATAGCAAAGCTTCCACAGCAAGATTTAACCTGTGGCGGGAGCTGTATAAACCCCCTGATAACTTTATCTAACCATCTGAGAGCTTTCCGCCTGGGCACGCGTTACCGTGGATGACTTAGAAATCTGTAAATAGACTTCGAACCCAAGTCGGCCGGAGCAAAGACAATCTCCACAGATAGGGGTTCACAGACAGCTCAGATCCTTCCATCCTGCGCTGCATGCCCTGTTACTTGTGGATTTGACGATCTTATGACTGCGTCAGCTAGCGGAGTTGGCGCAGCCGAATTTTGGGTCAAAGATGTTTGAATTTATTTGCCAACGATACGCTAATATATTTTTTTGAACATTCTTCATGTTTAAAAAATCGTCTGTCTGATAACGTAACTAACGCAATGAATACTGGTAAATTGTCAAAATAATTGTGTGCGTGTTACGTCCAAAATTCCGAATTGGATTTTCTTTTTTAACCTTTTATTGTGTTATATTTTTTGAATCGTCTACTGAAGCCCTTTATATTTACATCGCTCATGTTATGACAGTAAAAAAACTTAGATAATGACGTCTAAAATCCGCCATTTTTTTTAAATTACTAAACCTACGACTTAGATGATCTGGTCGACCCCTCATCCATTCAGCCATTAGGACAGAAACATAGAAAAATATTTACTGTTCAGATAATACAGTAAGCATAAATAGGTTAACAACAAGTTGAGATGACAAATAGCTTAAATATTACCTACAGCTAGTTACATAATTATATTATTTGCCAGTGAACCCCAAAAGTCTGTATCTTGGGATTCAGGATACGAAATCTAGAGTAGAGAATATAAGAGAGGTGCTTTCAAGTATGATATTTTATGAGTGTATATGTAAAGTTTCTGTGGTGTCTGGCGTGTGTGTGGCGTCTAAAGGTGAGTGTGGATTTGGTTCCCCATTAAATATACTTCGTTTGATTCAGTGTCAGGTCAGGGTCGTTATATTGATTGTTCAGAGTCATCATATCAAGTAATATACAGCATTTTCTTTTTAAAAAATGCATTCGAATGAGTTAGTGTTTTTAATTTCGCAGGGTTTGCAGACTTTATTGTACGTATTAATAAAAGAGTAGGCCGGAGATCGTCTAGCTAGCAATGAGGTGACATTAGGTGTTGGGATTCTATAATATCTTTTGCTTATTATTGATGTATAGTCGGGCCTGTTTCGAAAATTTTTGTGCGTTTTAATACAGGCAGAAAGAATGAAAAGCTGGTGGACTCTGTGAACTCTCCTTTCGCGATAGAGTAAATCAGTAGAAAACCGGTAGGGTTTCTTAAGAACTTAAGAACTTTTAAAAGTTACTTTAAGAAGCGTTCTCTGTGCTCTGTCAGCTTCAATCAAGTAGGTCTTTCCAGCACTGCCCCACACGTTGATCAATATTAAATTATTGATTGGCAAAGCGCTAGGTAAACTTCTTGTAGTGTGTCAGTGGGTAGACAGTCTCGTAGTCTACGCATGGTGTGAATAAGTTTTCTATTCTGCGAGACATTTTGGATATATTATGGTGCTTAAATGTTAGGTGATTGTTGATAAGAATTCCGAGGTACTCGTATATAAGAGAAGAAGTACGTTCAAGAGGAGGACAGTCGCAAGGGAGAGTATAAATGTTAGAAGAACAGTGATGTAGTTGGAGTTTTAGGTGTACTGGTGGGATAGAAGCGGTGGTCTTGGAGAAAACAATATATTTCGCTTTGCTGCCATTTAGCGTGAGAAAGTTTATGTCCAGGTTAAGCGCGATTAGTGGCAATCCCTCTTCTACTAGACGATGTACATGTTGCCATGATTTTCCGTGAAATATTACAACTGTGTCATCTGCATAAGTTATTATTTCAGCATTATTTACAGAGAGTTTAAGTATGTCGTTAATATGGACAATGAAAAGCGTGGGACCAATTACACTGCCCTGTGGAACTCCAAAGGGGAAGTTGATCACTAGAAAAGGAGCTTACTTTTGTATACTGCTTTCGGTTGGTCAGGTAGCTTTTAAACCATTCAAGGCAAATTCCTCGTATTCCTGTCCATTCTAGTTTCTTGAGGAGAAGACCAGATGAAACCATGTCAAATGCCTTTGGAAGATCAAGGAAGATGACAAGGCATTTTAGTGGACGGATGTTTAGTGGATCTTATACGCAGACAGGTAAAAAGAGGAGTTCAAAATCTTATTATTTCTTTTGTGTGATCTCGGCTTTATCCAGACGTATGGAAATTACGATTATTGCTTTGCATAAGAACCGTAATAATTCTTTTCCTCGTTATTGTAGCTCATGAGCACGGTAGTTGATAAGTCATGTAACATATTACAGCTCATAAATATCTAGATACTTTTTATAACTTTTTTCCAGGCACAACTCATTGTGAAATATTAAAATGTTCACATTTTCTTTACGTTTTAGAGAAACCAAAAAATTCTACACACAATCTCATGAATGAAAAATAAAGCAGAAATATATTTTTTACAATTTATTTTCCGCACAGTGTTATTCTAAAATAATTTGAATTATTCGAACTTTTTTTAGAGTGCTTGCGGACATTCTCATCACTCTCATCCACTAATAAACCGATAAAAGTTAATAATACGAACTTTACCCGTTTAATCTCTGACGAACGGGTTTCCCGCTAAAAATTTTGACATTTATGACCACTTCAGCTGTTGCGCGGGTTATTTCGGGTGTTACCAACTAAACGAATATATTTTACGAATGTGCCAACATAACAAACGTTAACATTCATTTTGTCGCAAGACTTACAGAGTCCTGAAATATTCGCCGCATTTATTGGACGTTTTGTACAGGATTAATTACCTTAGAATTTTTTTATTGAGGCAATTCCGGTAAAAAAATTATTGGAGCATCTTTAGGTACACAAACATCAGACAGACACTCACTTGCAATTAATCTGCACGTCCTTAAAAATCGAGACACATTTACTGAGTGCAAAAGAAGTGTCTACTTAATTATGGAATGACGCAAATGTATTTAAAAATACATCAACGGACAGAAATAACATGAAAAATGCACGCGAATATATCATAATGTTCTTACTGACTTATGTCGTTGACCCAAAAAAATAGTGTTTATGTATCTCAACATTTTCTGTAGATGTGTGACGTCGACACAACGTAGATAACGCCGCACGTCTTCAGAATTTTCATTGCGATGACATGATGCATCAACACGCACTCTAGTTGGCCCACCCGCGAGAATTCGCGTAATGGGCATTCGGTTGGTCCATAACTTCGCCACTTCCACGATGTTATCGGTGACAGCACAGAAGTCTTTTTGGAATATCAATAGAGCAGTGGATAGGGCCTTTTCTAAAATAAAACGTAATAAGCAGTGATAGGAATAGGCAGTGCCTATTTGCCTAAACTTCGAAGAACAGAGACAAGAAACGGAGACTTCCTTAGGACTAAATTTTTTCCGAGACATCTGTCCCGAAATTTCGAGACAACACATAAATACATTTAAAAAAAATGTTATTTGGAATAAGTAATTCGTCTATATTTACCTAAAGTTTGCGACTAGATAATTCATAATAAAATAATAACATACACAGTCGTTACAACCATAAAATTTTCTGATTTTTTTTTCTATTTTTTTTGTATCCCATGGGAACTATACTTTGTTTTAATAGGAAGTAGCATATGTGCTATTCCACACCTTAATCTATATCACTACCAAAATCAGCATTTTCAGTGGAATTGAGTTATGGACATCCATACAAACTATCACATTTATAGACAAACTTTAGATAAATATAGACGAATTACTTATTCCAAATAACACATTTTTTTAAATGTATTTTAGTGTTGTCTCGAAATTTCGAGACAGATGTGCCGGAAATAATTTAGTCCTAAGGAAGTCTCCGTTTCTTGTCTCTGTTCTTCGAAGTTTAGGCTAATAGGCACTACCTATTCCTATCACTGGTAATAAGGTATGTATTCACAAATGAAAAATGACAATGGCGGCTTGATTTTCATGTTTTACATTGGGTATGTCAGCTCTCAGTTTTAGCCATTTGTCTGCTATATGTGACGGTAACTGATCAACCCACAATTTTGTTGACCCATACCTACTTCTTGAAATATATTTGTCGCGCTATAGTTATAGGTGATAGCCAACCTAGCGGATAGTAAAGTTATGAAATTTCTGAAAGCAGCCACTTTTTAGTTATTTCCGGTCGGCATTTATCTTCATATTTCCAGTTGAACACAAATGTGTTAGCTTGCGGATTTCAATCTAGTCCTTTTTTTTTTTGGGCGGGAAATCATCAAATAACTTCTCCCGCTCTGGGTGGAGCAGGAGGGCGTGTCAGACTTTTACTGACTAAAACCCACCCGTGTTCCCTCAGTTGCCTGTGTGCCAGGGGCCACGGTATCTCTTTCGAACAACCCGCATCCCTGGCAGGCATCGGCCCTTGAGGGCTCCACCAGTTGTTGCTACCTTGCCAATCAAATCTGTCCCAGCCACCTTTTTAAGGCCATCGGTATATCTGGCTAGGACCCTGTCTCACGCTACGCGGCCGCTTTTTCGTAGCATCTGAAACTCGGTCGGTTTATCCACGTATTGCGGTCGTTCTGGTATTTTTATTATATCTCTTTAATTATTTAGTGTAATGAGCTGAAATTTTACGTGCGAATAGTTGCATTAATATACTAAATATCTGCATATTTTTTATTCATTTTTTTCCATAAAAAATCCTACAATTGGATGTCATACAACATAGTGGTCCAGTCGTATAAATTATGCCATTGCTCATTAATTACAAAGAGCACATAAATGAAACTTGGCAAGACATTGTAGACCCTTACAAGAAACAAATAAACGTTATAAGTTAGGCTCTAGACTTCCTATTTTAAGTACTTGGACCTAATAACCTTATTTTACTTTTACGTGTAGGTATATCTTCTGAACGGTATATTTTTCCAAATTCTGTTTTCACACACTTTATACACAAATTCAAAGCAACGTGTGTAAAAAATTACAACTGTACACTAAACTGTTTTATTTGGTTTTCATCAAATAGCCAAACGTCAGCGCAGCGGCAACTTGATTATCTCCGCAGTCTATTGACACACAAATTTCATTTAAACATACACATTTACCTCTCGTTACACACGAATTATTGTTTTTTTTTTCTTGTACGTCCATTTAAAAAAAAAAAAGTGCCGCTGGGATGACGTAGTCCCAGCGGAAACAGTTTTTGTTGAATAGCTCCTCAATGGTTGGATGCACAAATTTTTATTTACCATACACAACTAGCAAACCCGACGAACTCCGTTTCGCCACCAGATGGCTTCGTTTTATGTAACATTTCGTTTGGTGATTAAAAAAAGAAGAATTTTTTTTTGTTTTATTTCCTGAATTTTCTTTGCTATAAACTTCACGGAGCCCGAGACCTTTCCAACGAATGCAAAACCGTGGAAATCGGTTCGTGCGTTCTGGAGTTATAGCGTCAGGAAGGAAAACCCGACTTATTTTTATATAGTAGATTACACAACGTCATACACTAAATATCTGCTAAACTGAAATTACGAAATTCGACACTTTTCCGCTGGGACTACGCACACGTTTGTTGCGCCACTTCTTCTTCCCAGCTGGGAAGGGCGGGCCGTTTTAGGGGGACTGTCTTATGTAATTTTGACGTTCAAAAAGTGCTGCCTACTTTGAATAAATGACTTTTGATTTTGAGATCTGTGTCCCAGCAGCGTGACCATTATAGGCTATTATTGTGGCAGCCGTTACTGGGACATCATTGCTCTAGTTTGTTGGTTGACCGCACCTACATCATTATCTGCCCAGTTGTGTTGGAGTCGGCTTCCAGTCTAACCAGATGCAGCTGAATACCAGTATTTTACATGGAGCGACTGCCTATCTGACCTCCACAATCCAGCTACTGGGAAACACGATACCCCTTGGTAAGACAGGTTGTCAGACTTTCGGGCTTCTGGCGACTCGTAACAACTATCAAAGATCCCCAAATGACAGCCGGGACCAACGGCTTAACGGCATGGAGAGGTCTTGGTATGTAAAGATGGTCACCCATCCACGGACCAACCACGGTAAGAGTAGCTTAACCTGATCGACCGACCCGTGCGGCTACTATTACTCAGCCATATATACCTTCACTGTACTTACATAAAATACCAAATATTTAAACAATAACTTGACATCACGCGTTTTCTCCTCAAACGGTTGGGCAGCTGTTTATGTTAGACAGATAAGACACAGATAGCGGTCAAACTTATAACTTAAGTTGAAGAGAATCAGTGTTTTTTTTAAAACGTTAACTGTTTTTAGTACTTTTTACTTTTTGACATGTCTAATACTACCTTACGTCTAATTCATCTATGGCGTTACACATTTGCTATATTTTTTATGTCATCATAACATCACGCCTGTACCTAATCCCCGAAGGTGTAGGCAGAGGTTTACCAACTAACAATGTTTTTGGTGTATTTTGGGTTTTTATTTTTCAAACCTACTTAGTTATTAAAGTTTTATTTGATACCTATATCACATTTTATTCTAAATCTACAACATACTAAGGAATCAAAGAAAACAAAAATTTAAATAAAAATCTTTATTAGAATAAATAAAATATTAATAACAAAAAAAAATGTGTAAAGTGTACAGATACTTAATAGAAATAACATAAAGCACGCAATATAGTTATTACATATTTAAAAACTATTTAAATATATTCGATAGGCTTGCTTGCTAAAGGAAAGTTCATTAATGTTTCTATAGACAGATGGAAAATGCTTGTTTGTACTAAACCAGAATTCTAACGAAGCTCGCAATCATCATCTTCCTAGCATTTTCCCAACTATATTGGGGTCGGCTTCCAGTCTAACAGGATACAGCTTAATACCAGTATTTTACATGGAGCAGCTGCTTGTCTGAACTCCACAACCCAGTTACTGGGTAATATGATACCCCTTGGTAAGACTGGTTGTCAAAGATCCACGAATGACAGCCGGGACCAACGGCTTAGCGTGCTTTCAGAGGCACGGAGGGGTCTTGGTATGTAATTATGGTCACCCATCCACGGACCAACCGCGGCAAGCGTAGCTTAACCTTATCGATCGACCCGTGCGGCTGTTATTACTTAGTCACAAGCTCCTCACAGCTCACACACAGTTCTCAATGTACTTAAAAATAAACTTTAACTTCATATTATAAGAAAAAAAAGAGAAGCATCTACAAAGTTAACGCACTATTTTTCGATAGTTTATAGTCTGTCCGTCAAATTGTGAACTGACGGATAGTACCTTGCGCTATTACTAAATAGTCAAGTAACTGCCACTATCTTGGAAGTAGCGCTCGCCGGCCGTTACCGCGGCACCGCTCGCTTCGCTTGCTCGGCTCGCGCGCGTTTGGTCGCAGTTCTAACTTAACCTATTCGGTCGGTAAGCAGTATGGTGCAGTTCACAATTTATCGACAGTTTATAACCTCGTGAGATAGATTATAAACTAAAGGTGTTCACAATCTTCCGGTGAAATATCATCATCATTCATCATTAAGTGAAACAATTTCATTACTTTGTACAGTCGTCAACCTGCGAGGTAATTTCGTAACACACTAACAGTGGCAATGACTTTTATCTTGACAGTGAATGAATGCTGTTGACAACATTCATTGCGTTATTTACGTTGTTGAGCAGACATTTTTTTTTCATTCAAAATTATTCAAATTGTTATTGAAAATGTGTTACGCAATTTGGGTGCAAGTTTAAGTTCAAACTACAGACTGCTACTGAAACATCTCTGATGGAAGCACCGTCAGTGACTGGGTTAGATGTTGAACCCGAACCTCAGGACCAAATGCTCCGCAATCGCGTTTGCGACCTAGTGAACTACTGAAAAAATTACGTGAAATTCTTTATTTTCTTTCCTATATTTAGCTATAAGAGTAGGGGAAGACCAAAAAGAAGATGGATGGATTGTGAGAAAGATATGGCTACAAAGGGAGTGACTACCGAGCTGACGACTGTCCGTTGGTTGAGACTGGTAATCACCTAACTTTCAGGGCTTATTTTTAATCTTATATTTAGAATTGTTTCTTCATTCCTTTATACTGTTCTCATATATAGAAGCAACAAGAATAATGTACCCGGGATTTTGTGATAAGGATCTTGATTTAAAAGAGTGTCCTTGGAGTTTCTTGCCCGTTCTTCTCCATAGAGATCTACGTTTTGGAATGGGCAACTAGCTTCAATTTTCCAACTGATCGACTTTTTGACAATTCAAAAAAGCCTGTAAATGGTTTAATTTAAATAAATGTTTTGAGTTTGAGTTTTATAGAGAAATATGGAAGATAAAGAGATGTTAAACCGACCCTGAATACATTGGGATAACGGCAGGGGAATGATAAATGATGACTTTATTACCAAGACTATCGAATACATCTGAATCTCTACAATATTTCAGAATAAATTTATTTACAGAATACATTACTTTACTAACTACATTAGTATAATTACTTTACCACACTCTCGTACACCATACAAAAATATTGCTATCACTCCGCTTAGGTCCTACGCTCCTATTAAAATAGACTAATTTGTAAAGCCCCATATACACGGAAATCACACGCATGTATACGGTTGCATGCCATTCTTGAATGGCAATAATGAGGGTGTTCATGAATATTTAAGCCACCAGTTGGCGCCACTTTGACAAGAGGTCTTCCAGTTCGACAATGAACTTAAAATATTTGATGTCTTTAGTTTCATTCTTTCGTTCACCATTCAGTCTGTAGGTGCTTTGATACTTTTGACAGGTGCCCGGACCTGACGTCTCAGTGCTGCCACCTAGTGAACGTCATTTCAGAACACCCTCATTGAACGCGCTTTGTGGCGTGCGATTATTGCTCTTAAACGTTTCAGAAACTTGCACCGTTTAAATGGGGCTAAGGGAAGAATATTATACGACTTTTAGGCTGATTTCACATTGGAGAATGTTCATAAGGTAAGGAAGACTTGGATACAAAAGTATGTAATTTTGTAGAACAATCCCTAGTGATCTTATATTCAAGTTTTCATAAATTGACGTAAAGGAGAATTTTGCAAAGTGGCCCTGTTTATATAACAAACATCTGACACGCGCTTTCGAAGCGTGCGCCTCTAGGTCGTCCTATCACCCATACAACAACTTAAATGGGTGTTGCTGCAAACTCCTGCGCCGCACTCACTAATGTAAAAACAGCCGAGAGGAAATACTAACTACAGTTAAAATAGCTGCAATTCTAAGGCCACAGTTTTGTAAAAGACAAGAACTAATATTTATGCCTCAATGCCATTTAAGGCCTCTAAATTCCAATTTAATGTCCGACATACACAAGACTAGGTTCCTGTTATGTATGTGTGTGTGTGTACAACAGGGCTATGTAGGCGAGCGGGTTGCGCCGCCCCTCCCCGCAGCAGGGAGTACCTTCGTACATTAAACCAGTGTGAAAAATACTAGCTAGTTTGATTGACAAGTGTCACCGTCTTTCCGCATAATAACCTCTATACTTAACAGTTCCCAAGCCAGGATAGTAAGCTAGTGTCAGTATGCCAATGATTTTACTACACTGGCTTGTGTACTAGTTTCATTGGCTTGTGTGCAGTGACTACGTGTTTCGTTTTTCTGACCGTATATTGTACTGTAATGGCTTCAAATTATCTGGCATTATGTAAATAGCACTAGCATGTGCCAAGGCAGTACAGTATACAGAGGTTCTAGCTTGCTATCCTAGCTTTGAAAAACCAGCCTTGTGTATCTCGGGCAAAATGGACTAATGGATACATAGGACAAGTCAAAAGAGTATTCAGGATAACATCGACGTACACTGTAGATCTGCCATAAATTTTGACCGCGTAGTACAGCAGATTTTTTTTTAGATAATTTGACAAACGCTTTCTACGTTAGGGGGTACAGTTACAGTTTGTACGTTGATGCCCCTGCCACCCTGTACAGGACATAGTGAATAGCACTATATATAAATTAGCTACCATTAGATATATACCAGAAGGCGTCGGACCTACCCTACTACTAAATATAAAGCACAAAAATGGCACTTACGTTCAGAATCACACTTGCTATCACTATTCATTACTTTATAAAAGAATTCGTTGTACAAAACATAAATTTTATTTTGAATATTGTAACTACATAATTATATAATATCTGTTATTCTATGTATATTGAAGTGAAACTTCTTAAGCATTGATTTGCCAGATTGGACCAGAATTGAGACTGAATTTCAAAGGACGCGTCACGATTAAGCACATTTCGTTACATGAGAGAGAAGAAAGATATATCTCTCTCTGTCTCTCAAACTAAATTTCTCTTATTCTTAGTTTTTTAAGAAATTTCACTTCTATCACGTGCTACACGCGAAAAATTTTTTTATGTAGACGGTAAAATCATTAGGTATTATACTCCATTTGAAATAAGATTAGACATTTAAACAAACCTTTTTTCCAGTCCTTTTATCCGATTTTGACTATAATTCCGTAGGCATAAGGATGGCAGTAAAAGCAAAAAAGTGTTACAATACCAACTGTTTACTGCAGATACCATTTATCATGCTACCAACGCAATAGAAGTCAAAATCAGTTGAACGGATTGTTAAATAGTTATAGAGGTACTAAGTAATGGTACTTTTGTTTAATAATGTAACTGATCTCAGGTACTGATACTGTTTTCAGTACCTACTATCTATAAAATTGCGAAACTCGTACCTTTTACTAACTTCAACATATTGCTTATAGATTACGAGTCGGTGTAAATAAATGTATTGTCTATTTCATTATTAAGAGCTGCCTGAAATACACATACCTTCAGAAACACGACAAACAGCTTTAACATAACGGTAAAAAAAATAAGCTGTTAAGCCTCCCACAGACAAGCACGACGCGACACTGCGACGCAATCCTGGGATTTATATCTCTAGATTAATTTCTGGGAAAGAGAGCCGCAATGCGACACGGCGTGCGACAAATCGCGCCTGTCAGTGGGAGCCTTTAGGTCAAGTTTGTAAAACTTACCGAAACGCAGCAAGTTTAGATATTATAACAATACAGAGATTATGCAGTTTCTTATTATTTTCATAAATATAAATTTGTGATATCTTAAATTTCGAGTAAATAACATACACAGTTTTAAGGTACATTACACAGGGAAGCTCAATACTATATAAAATATATACTTAATATATTCTACAAAATATACTTTAAATCATCATTATTACAATAATATGCACTATGTTTAATTACAATCACATACATATAAATAATTACACACAACAGTATATATTTGTATAGTTAACTTAAATAATGTAAATAATAATAATTAATTGTCATTAATAATTCTACAATAATGTTTCTCTCCGTTGTACTTAAATATTATTATGTAACGATCATTGATGCGTGTGCGCATACTTAAACGACTGTGTGCATTCAAGAGAAGTGGTAGACTTTTAAAATGCTTTTATTGTAGAAGACAGTATTTGGTGATCAGAAATAAGGATACAAGTTTTATATGGTACTGGCAGTGAAGAAAAAACAGTCTAGTACCTAAGCTATTGGCATTATTTAAAATAAAACTTGTAAAAATGCTCAAGGGATAATAAAGTATTTCTCACTCCGTTATATGTATAACAATCTTCTTGAAACCCTTCTAAAAACACTTCTTTTTTTTATACAACCATAGTTTTACCATAAATACAAGGTGTAACAAAATAGACGCAAGACCTGAAAGTGGTTTGTTCCTAATCGACTACTGAATCAATTTTAGTAACTTTCGATATTGGAACTTTTCAAAAATTATGTATTTTCGCATACCTATCGCCGATTGAGCCAAAGAAAATTAAATCTTATTTCAAAGTACTAATGACTCAATTTTGCATGCATTAAGTAATGCTAGGGTCAACACGTCTTAACAATGACAGTTGGCTTTAAAAAATAAGTTTCGGTCTTTGTATTAAGCTTTTAACTCAATATTTTAATTAACGTGAAGGAAAAACTTTCTTTTTTTTTACTTTTTAAACCTTGCCCCACTATTAATTTCTCCTGTATTGTGGGTGTATTTACAAACATTTAAACTCACATACACAAACAGCCAGACCCGGAACATCTACTTGTAGGTCATACAAATATTTGTTCCGTGCGGGAATCGAACCCTCGACACGCAGCGCAGCAGTCAATCGCTTAACCACTGCGCCAACCGTGCCGTCGTGCCGTTAATTGGGTTGTATGAGGTCTTGCGTTAATGATTTTACACGTTGTATTATGCCGTTTTTGTTTTAAATTAACATAGCGGTATTTTTGTCACAGTAACACAAGAAAACGTTACACTTCAACACACAGTCACAAAACCACATTACAAGTTCAACTTATTGCTGTTACATTGCTACAAAACCAATATTACAATCTCAATACTACAATTGTACTCAAACCTATGACCCAATGAATTGCTTCCCTTATGTAACGGGGTATTTTCATTAGTCGATAACTCGGTCGATATACAGTATGCGAGGACTCTCCGCAGGCAGGGTACAGACTAATGAAAGTCATAAGATAACGCGGCCGGTACACCGTCTGTGGGGAATCCCCGCAGCGGGTAAAAGGCCCAAAGAAATTATACAGTCGATAAAAAGCGTGCGGAGACACCCGATCAGAATGAGCCTTCAACGCAACTGCCAAACGTGCGATGTCCGTATAGCGCAATCGTTTCCTATCGACTAACGAAAATGGTTCCCTGAATACGCGTCCTATGGCATGCGTTACGTCAAATTTCAATATCAGAATTCAGTATGATTCCACTAATGTAATAGATGTCTCCAGCATTATTCTTATTTTGTGTCAACTTGCCGAATCGTAGATTGAGAATTCTATATATTGGCTATAATATTATAGCGTAAAAAACGACTATGAATACAGTGGCTATCTCTCAAGAAAGCGATAGTCTTTGACAAGCACTTATGCACTGACACTATATAACGTAATATTAGCTAAAGAAATCCTTCCGTGACATCCGTTTTGTAAGTGCGAAAGAGACAGAGAATATATTTCTGTCTCATTATTGTTAATAATTAGTGGCTCGTCTAATTGCCATACTCTGTCTACATAAAGGTGTCACAGTATACATTGGGCACAGGTAGAGTTACAAAGTAACAGATGTACAATCTATCCGGCAGCCCTAGATCTGGTACCAGGGCGAGCGCCGCACCCAACGCAGTCGGTAGCCGCCCTGCTCTGTGCGGATCTTGATAGACGCGCCCTCTGCGGCTTTCACTGTTTCCTTTACCTGGTGATAATATAAAACATTAATGTTAAATTTAAAAGTGTATGAAATAGAGTATGCTTAGATGGTTTGGTCAAGTTGAGAGAATGAATAAAGGGCGGCTAACAAGGCAGATGTTCCGTGTGGTGCCGGACGTAAAGAATAGCACTAGCCCATCTCTTCCCGAGATTGTCGTAGAAGGTGACTAAGGGACTTACTAGAGAATGGGCAGCAGCGTTCTCTATGCATTTTACCACCATACTGCAATCGCCAACCCGCCTGCCAAGCGTGGCGATTATGGCAAAACCCCCCAAAACGCCGGAAGGGGACCTCAAGGAGGACATATTATAGTGACCTTATTGGTGAAGTTCTTCAGAATGGTCAGGTGCATAGTACTCGCAACCGACGTGCGTGTATGACCAGATATATGAATATAAACCAGGCAAACGGAGCATGATCGCTCACAATGGGCCCTATGAGAAGGCTTAAAGTCACCCAAAAGGCAATGGAGAGGGCTATGCTTGGAGTTTTCCTACGTGATCGAATCAGGAATGAAGAGATCCGCAGGAGAACCAAGGCAACCGACATAGCCTGAAGTATTGCCAAACTTAAGTGACAGTGGGCAGGGCACATTGCTCGCAGAACAGATGGCCGATGGGGCCGAAAGGTTCTGGTGTCGCGACCGCGTACCGGAAAACGTTAGAAGGCCTGCGACAATGTGGACCGATGACCTTGTGAAGGCCGCGGGAATCCGCTGGATGTAGGAAGCACCAGACTGGTCGAGGTGGAGGAGCCTGGGGAAGGCCTATGTCCAGCAGTGGACGTCTTTCGGCTGAAATGCTGATGATGAATAGGAGTATGTAAGGCAACCCTTGCACTGCTACGATTAGCAGGTGGCGTTCGGTAGTTTCTGAAGACCCAAATGGGAAAAAGGCATGAGTACCTATATGTATGTATGTATTTTAAATTTAAGATAATAGCACTTGTCAAAATAGTATATTTAGCTGCAGACCAAAGCTGCTCAGCTGCGGCTACCTGCAGCTGTTGCAGATCAATGGTGTAGTGGCCCCGACTTACGAGGGAGATAGTGAACTGAGACAGACATTTTAAAATGGTGGATTATGGCCCACTATTCGCACATAGAGGAGGCCTGTGTCGCAGTAGTGGGAACATTATAGGCTTATTTTGCCTAGCTGCTCATAGGCCACTAACGAGTGGCCTACTACCACTAGTAGTTGCTCTTAGGCCACTAACGAGTGGCCTACTACCACTAGTAGTTACTCTTAGACCACTAACGAGTGTCCTACTACCACAATTAGTTACTCATAGGCCACTAACGAGTGGCCTACTACCACTATTAGTTACTCATAGGCCACTAACGAGTGGCCTACTACCACTAGTAGTTACTCTTAGACCACCAACGAGTGGCCTACTACCACTAGTTACTCATAGGCCACTAGAGAGTTGCCTATGAGTAGCTGTGCATAATCAGCTAATGTTGTATCTTTAGGCTCTTTGCCCTCCTGAATCCAGGACTCAGGGATCTTGTGGGAGCACGTTCCCGTGATATATTTTCTGCTTTTTCACGGGAGCGAAGCCGCCTGCAGAAACTAGTACGAAATAAAAACATAAGTAAATATAAACACTTACACTCTGCATCAAGTTCTGTGCATTGCCGACTAACATCTCCGTCGCTTCTTGGTCCTCTTCGCTACCTGCAAATGCGGAAAAAAAGTTTTAATATACATAAATTATGAAGCCAAAACCAATGAACATGTGCTATGTTATGTAGCAATGTCTACGTTTTATTTCATCACATCATACAGAAAGACCCATGTTTTTTTTTAATGTGTAACATCTCTCCTCTCGCTTTCCCGCAATCTGTGGGAGCGATTTCTTGAAATGTGTGTACCTAACAGGAAGCCGAGGAACGCTATTTGAATTGACCAATGAGAGCGCGCGGTGGAAGAGTTGGCCGTCGACCAGTACCAACCCATTTTCCGAGAGGTTGGTACTGTCAGCGAACTTGAAATAACTGTCTTCAATAAAAAATGCATTACTCCGAATGTAATAAAATAAAATACAATATTCAGTTAAATGAATTATGCCTCGTTAGAAAAATTAATTTCAAATAATACCTGAACAATTTTTTACAGGCATCATCTTATTGTTGCTTACTAACAAGGTGAATGTCAAATGTTACACATCATTTGCGACTACTGTCAGGCCAGTTTTGGCAAAACATCGCTATAACTTTTGTTCTACGATAATCTTAAATTGATCTTCTCTAATTTCATCTGTAACTTTATTAATAAAGTCTTATTGGCTGAAAGCTGTCTTATTGATTGAAAACTTGATGGCAGAAAGATGGTAAGGCAGAAAAATATGAAGGGTATGTAGAAGACCAGAAGCCCAATTCTTAATGTAATTAAAAACGTTCAAAATCTAGTTGCAGTGTCCTGACACTGCATCATCGTGTTTATGTGTAAAAGCCCTGGCTTTTACACATAAACACGATACGACGCGGCATCGTTTCACGTGTTGTATATGCATCTAGTCATACCTACGCATCATACTATGATATGATGCGAAGTATGTGTAGATGCGTCGTATCGTGTTTATGTGTAAAAGCCCTGGCTTTTACACATAAACACGATACGACGCGGCATCGTTTCACGTGTTGTATATGCATCTAGTCATACCTAGGCATCATACTATGATATGATGCGTAGTATGTGTAGATGCGTCGTATCGTGTTTATGTGAAAGAGCCCCCATCTCGGCGATAATCAAATGACAAAAACTTGTCAAAAATGTATGGAAACTCGAGGTATTTTTGATAAATTGAGACTGAGATCAGACTGTGAATGTTCTTAAAATTACGAGAATTGCCCCTTAGATGTAATACATATTATAAGTATGCGTATGTATGTTTTGATGTAATATTAATCACACATTGACGTCATAATATTATTACCTTTGTAGTCCGGCATGCCGACTGTTAGAAAAGCGAGAAGCACAGCATTAATAGAGAGAAAGCTTGAGATAATTATAATATAATTTACTAAGCATTAATTTAAATGTCGCATTTTATAGAGCTATTATGATTTATAAGAGTGTGTCAAAGATACACGTAATCCGCTTTAGTCGTTAACAAGGAAATAAGTTTCTCGCCGATTACGAGTATCGACAAAAAATCCTACGAGTTTTTTGGCCGTGATAATAGCATGCAAATTATCGCCTCAATGCGGGTGAGAAACTCTCTCCGTGTTAATGGGATTTAATGTAAGAAATATACCAAAACGGGCGTTATAAATGAGGAAGCTAAGAGTATAAGAAAAGCTATTAACAATGGGTAAAAAAAAAAAAATTGTCATACGCAAAATGTAAGGGAAGCTAAATACAGTCTTCTTCTGAGGCCCTAGTGTGTTTCTTTTAACCATCTCGACTTTGCGCATCGACCGCGTTCGGGGCTCCGATTGACCCTGGATTGGTGACGGGCCTATCGGAGTGCGGAACGCGGTCGATGCGTAAAGTCGAGATGGTTAAAACAAACACTAGGGCCTCTGTTATCCCACCATGAGCTACACGCTACACGAGCGAATATAAACTCAAACTCAAACTCAAAGCATTTATTTCAAATAAACCAATTAAAGGCACTTTTGAATTGTCAAGGTCGGTGAGGTAGAAAGATGAAGCTAGTTGCCCATTCCAAAGCGTAGGTACCTATGGAGAAGAACGGGCAAGAAACTCCATGGACACTCTTTTAAAATCATGATATTATTACAAACAGTTGGTTACATCATTATGTTGAAATTGTCAATGTGAGAACGATGTAAAAAGACGTGCACATTAACTACTACTACTAATTAGATGGTAAAAGATATATAGGGTGACTGGTAATTAGTAACCTAAGTATATTTAAACACATGATTGTACTCATCATAACAAACAACTTTCCCAAAGAAACAATTTTTTTAATTATCTATCTCATTGACCCCAATTTTATTACCCCGATAGAATATTGAGTACCGAACAAGAATAATACACCATCAGCTGTAATTTAATTTAGTTACCTACAAACAAAAAAAAAACACTTTTACCAAGGATTATAATTTTTTTCATTAATTTAACAAAGGATCGCGCGCGCGCTTCTGCTGTGAGTCGCTTGACCCCGGGGTCAAGCGACTCACAGCTGATAGCACGCGCGCGATCCGTACGGTGGTTAAATGAATGACAAAAGAGAATTACAGCTGATTGTGTATTATTCTTGTTAGGTACTAAATATTCTATTGGGGTGATTGGGGATATGCGCTAGTTAAATAAAAAAAAATCGTTTCTTTAGGAAAGTTGTTTGTTATAATGAGTACAATCATGTGTTTAAATATCAGACACTAATTACCAGTCATCCTATATAGCATTTACTATCTAATATATTGTAATCACAGAAATAGACCCAACAAGCACCCTGAGAGAACTACTGCTACAGTAGTTAAGCACTTAAGTATAATAATAATAGTAAAGTGAAACAGAAACAAGAAATAATGAAAAGGGTATAGTTACCTTGAGCGCCAAGCATGGTCGCCTTGACTGTTGATAGGATCTTGAGCTGCGTGCCGATCGTCGGGATACGCTCGCAGACTTGTAGCAGGTTCTGTTATAAACAAAATAATAAATTGTTGTTTTATTTGGTTCAGTGTCAAGTCTGAACGTCGAGCCCCAGAACAGGAAGGTTTGTGTTCATCTATAATTTAATTTAGATAGTTCTGCCTTTGTAATTGGGCTAACCAGGAGAATTAGAAAATAAGGGAATTTTGTCAGGACAAAGTGTCGGTTCAGCAAGTTAACCGTACTAATATTATAAATGAGAATGTAACTCTGTCTTATCTGTTACGCTTTCACGTCTAAACCGCTGAACCGATCGTCATGAAATTTGGCAGAGATATAGCCTGGAATATGGAGAAGGACATAAGCTACTTTTTTTACGCGATAACCGACATCCACGCTGGCGGAGTCGTGGGTAAAGCTAGTAAATATGTAAGTGAAGATAAATTTTATAAAATAACCTTATCTCAATACATACCGTCCTAATCCTCTTATCGGTACACTCGAGCGCCAACTTCTTGGCAAGTCTGGTGACCTCCTCGGAAGCCTCTGCAATCGCCTTAGCTGTGGCGATGAGTTCTCTCTTGCTGCCTGTTGGTAGGACGATTGAAGGTTTATGGTTGAAGATATTGGTTGTTGAGGAGCATGCTCATTCACAAATGACCAAGACCAGACAAAAATTTTACTAAAAAATTCAGGTGGAATATGTACAGTGGGCTGCATCAATTGGGTACCCCAGTTGTATTAAAATTTTAATACAACTGGGGTACCCAATTGATGCAGCCCATCGTACCTAGCCTTTTTTGGAAAAAGTTTCACAAAATAAAATAATTAAAATGCAATTCAAATTGAAGATTGATTGATTCAATAATTGTAGAATCCACTATCTATCAAGAGTATGAATTTGATTATCAAGTAATTTACGATAAACTTGGAATAGAAGTTCCTCAGCCAATTAAACCATGCATAGGTAAAAGATTTTTATGATAACGTAATTGATGGAATTGAAAAAGTAAATACCTAAATATTACAGGGTGTGTTTTTCAAATAAGTTTTTAGTGCGAAATGTTTTCGTATTTCACTCTCAAAAAGTCCCAAATTAAAAACTAATTCTGCAGCTATAATTTACTATAGATTATTTTGCATGTTGCATAAATAAATAAATAATTCCTACGGCTAATTTCACAACATATAAAAGCACAATTTTCTAATGATATCTACATATCTACAAACAATGATGTGAAACAGTGTGACTTACCGCTAAGATTCAGAGCGACCTCTGTCCGGGGCGAGTGAGAGACATGTACAATGGTTACAACATCCAACATTTATAGCTTAGTAAGCGCATATTATTATTGTATTCAAGGTCAAGCAAGATAGTTTAAAGAAAAGCTGTGTCATTTGTTTTACAGGCGAATTTTTGTTAAAAATTGTAGCAGATGAGCGTTTTTTGTTATGATCCTATAAAAGATTCAAAATTTTGTCGATTTTGCTTATTTACTTGATTTTAAAGACGTACTTTTACAGTTAAAATACTGCTTTTCCATGAGTTTTAATGCACATGAAAGTAAAAAAAATATAAAAGAAATAGCTCATTCAGTAGATCATAATTGAAATAATTTTTCTTAAGGTGCATTAAAATTTATGGAAATTCGGTAATTTTATTTTAACTGTAATATCGCATCTATAAAATCACGTAAATCAGAATAATAATCAAAGCGAAATCAGAATAATTTCGTATACGGCCTCTTAAGATCATGATCAAGATCAACTCTTAAAGTGAACGTAGTCCACATTTTTTGCATACAAACTTCGGGAGTGATTTACTCCACTGTCTGACATGGCACATCCAAAGTAAAATATGATATCGTTTTGGCTCATTATTAATATTGTCAGTACAGAAACAAAATACTAAAATAATAAGCCATTAAAAAGTTAGGAGCCAACAAAGATTCGTTTTTCTTGCTAATTTTACTTAACTTTGGGCGTGTTTAAGTTATAAAAGAAGTGTAAAATCTCCAAAACCAAATCGGTACCGACAAAGTTCAATTATTGAAAAGTTCAATAAACTTTATTGGTCATTGATTTATGCGTTGGCTTTTTCATAAAACCCGATCTCCCAAAGGGCTTTTCTTAATTTTTTCGCGATTTTTTTACTATAAATGATCCTGCATCTCACTCAATAACTTTGTGCGTGTAGTTTAGCGTCTAACTGCTCATCACTAATACTACCTCTGTCGGACGCGATGCCTGGCGAGACAGCGTGCTTTTTAGTCAGGCTCACCAGTGAGTTCGAGCCCGCGACTAGATTCCCCTTAAACAGTTTTATTGCTGATTCTTGTGATTATAATTCAGTAAAGCCATAATGGTTAAGGTCGCAAATTATATTTTAATAAACATAAAACCTGACCCTGACCTGCAAATTGCATAAAAACGTAAGTAAATCTGAATTTTGCTGGCTACCGCAATCAATTGAATATTAACCTTATTATTTTGTAATAAAGTTGAAAAAACTATCAAAGAAATTTGACAGATTGGGGTAACTTGATGTGCTGGCCTTTGTACTTAATATGCGTCTAACTATACATAATAGTGTTAGCATGAATAAGTGCTCAGTCGTTACTTAAATAAATATACATACACCAAATATTGCAGCTTTTGGTTTAACATACAGGAAAAGTTTTTATTCAGTGCGCAAACTGTGACCATTAATTTAGCATATCATTCTAGACCTCCAGCGGAGAAATTTTTCGTCGGTTATACAAAAAAAAAACAGCTGTTCCATACATTTTGACCGCGTAGGTATATGAAACAGCTGACTTTTTTTTTTGTATAACCGACCAAATATTTCTGCGATGGGGGGTCTAGAATGATATGCTGAATTTATGGTTACAGTTTGCGCACTGGTGAAAAACTTATTCTGTATAGCTCATACCAAGTAGTATTCCTGAAGGCTGTTTTAATGGCTTCCTATGAGACTTATATTTACCTTTAGAGTCAGAGCGGACGAGTTCGGACAGGCGCGCCATGAGAATGGCCATGCGTTTAGCGGCTGCAATGATCTCGTTGTCTTTGGATGACCATTCGCGGACCGCTTTGTGCAAGTTATGGGCTGCAACCTGTGTATGGGAAACGTTTACTCATTTCAATTATTTAGCTAGATTTGGAACTTGTTTTTCTGAATTAGTTCCCAAACTGTCAAATTTTCCCAATTGAACATGAACGTTATTCTTTTGTAATAAAGTTGAAAAACGATCAAAGAAATTTGACAGATTTGGGGTAGCTTGATGTGCTGACGTTTGTACATCAATAAAATCAAAACAAAATATTTCACATAAACCTAAACACTTATGAAACGCAGAAGCTAGGTGCAAGGTTCCAATTGGTCGTTTCTTAGTCTTTAAAAAATAATTGTTTGTGCAACTCACCAATATAGGATGGCTGGGATGTGGCTGCCTCCTGAAGATATCCTCTCCCTCGTCGTCGGTGTCGGCGGGCGGCGGCGGGCGGGGCGGCGGCGCCTGGCCCGCGGGCGGCGGCGGGCGCGGCGGCGCCGGCACGTGCGCGGCCGGCACGTGCGCGGCCGGCACGTGCGCGGCCGGCACGTGCGCGGCCGGCACGTGCGTGCCCGGTGACACGTGCAGGCGGGACAGCGCCTCTGGTAGCGCGGGCGGCGGCGGCGGGGGCGCGTAGTGGCCGGATAGGGCTGACTCCACTTCGCCCGCTGCGCTGATTATCTGTACAATAAACACAAATACAGAGACCATTTTAACAATGTAGTTGGCGAAACTGCACAGATGTGACGGCTGTCAATATCAATAAATTGCATTATTATTATGTGCCACAATCTTCAAATTTTCGGCAATTTTGGCAATTCGGTAATTTTCAGGAACAAACGTAGAGTCATTTATGCAAAAATAAAATAAAACCACTTCACGCATTGTATTATTAGCTTGTATTGGGAACTAGCTACAACAGCGCTATTTTTATAGTTGCCTTCCTCATTTGCTAAGACATTTTGATTTAAATAGACTCCTTCATGATGAACAATATGGCTTTACAATAGGTCGTTCGACTACAGATGCGGATGTTGCTCTGCTGAAACCAATTTTTAACGCATAGGAGAGCTCGCAAAATGTTTTTAGAGTTTTCTGTGATCTCATCTCTCCAGTCTTTGATTGCGTGCACCATGACACGCTTTTGCCGCTTTAGCGTAAACTACGCCATTACGGTGTTCAAAACGAAGCTCTTAACGTAATGAGTTCTTATTTGCAAAATAGGCACCAATGTGTACATGTTATTGGTGTGAAATCTTCCGGGCTACCAATTCACTTAGGTGTACCTCAAGGCTCAATACTGGGTCCGTTCTTATTCTTAGTGTACATTAATGATTTACCATTCTATTAGGGTATCTGTGACTTTGTAATGTTTACTGTTGATACCTCATAATCTTTAAAGTAGACAGTAATAGACCAGATTTTGACAGCATAAACAGTGCACTCGCAATGATTACGGATTGGTTTACCACAAATAACTTAGTTTTCAATTCCAAGAAAGCGAAATGTATCAAGTTCGCTTTCCCGAATGTTAGGAATCTAAGACCCAACATCGTCTTAGATAATGAAGTGCTTGAAACTGTAGACTCGGCAGTTTTTCTGGGCATAACAGTAGATGCCAAACTTCAGTGGGGATCACATATTTATATCAAGCCTAGCGGGAAGACTCAGTTCGGCCGCCTACGCCGTCAGGACAGTTAGACAGTACACTGACGTTGATTCAGGTCGGTTATTTTTTTTCCTCTAAAACGAGCTGTTTGAGCAATTTACCAACTAAGTGCTAGAGTTTATCTGAGATATTTTTTTAAAGATATTGGCATTCTCATGGTGGCATGGCATCGCAGTTCATCTTCGCCAACATCTTTTAAATAAGGAAAAATATACAGTTTTTAGTTAGTCCACTAGCTATATGAAAATGATGTAGCACTGCATATGTAAGCGGGCCCGCCTGTTATGCCTGAAGGCTTTGATGTAGGTCTTATTTTCGTTTACGTTTTTGTATTTTTGTTATTTTTTTCTTCTTCAGTATATTGGCGTGTGCTTGCTGATGTATGTCAAATAATTTTTATTATTTAACTAGCTTTTGCGGCGGCTTCGCCCGCGCGGAAGTCGAAAATTATCCCACGGTTACGTACACTATCGGGATGAAAAGTATCCTATATGTTAATCCAGGTTATAAACTACCTGTGTGCCAAGTTTCATCCATATCCGTTCTGCCGTTGTTGCGTGATTGAGTAACAAACATTCAAACTTTCTCATTTATAATATCAGTAGGATATAGTAGGATTTATTGTTTTGTGTTTCATAATGTTCATTACTTACCTACTATTGTATATAGTCAAGTTGTTCTAAGTTAACAGACAGCTGTGCTGCTGGACAGTTTGTTACGTCACTTCTTCTTCCCAGCTACAGCACTAAGAAGTGGTGAAGGGCGGAAGTTTTGGGAGACTGTCTTATGTCATTTTGAAGTTCAAAAAGACTAAATGACTTCTGATTTGAAACACAGTCAATAAAAGTATTGACGTGTTGCACTATGATTCGCCTTTAATGTCACGTGAGCAGCAGCTTTATTTTTACGCAATTAGATCTCAAAAATACTGCTTAATCTAAAATGATTTACAAAATAAAGTTACATTTTGATATGTTTAGCGTAGAACCATTCTACAAAACAAAATTCAAAAGGTGTTTTCTTACTGTACATATACTCTATTTGAAATAAGATTAGACATTAAAAAATACCTTTTTTACAGTCCGTTCAACCGATTTTGACTTCTATTGCGTTGGTACCATGATAATTGGTATCTGCAGTAAACAGTTGGTATTGTAATCACTTTTTTGCTTTTAATGCCATCCTTATGCCTACGGATTAGAAGTCAAAATCGGTTGTACGGACTCTAAGAAAGGATTGTTTAAATGTCTAATTGTTTTTTGAAATGGAGTATAGCCTGTTACAAAACAAACATCAAATCTTTCGCCTACTACCTCATTTCTCACTCACCTCAGCATTAGCAGAACGCCACGCTGCCGCCTGTGCCCTGTCCCCTAAGGCGACGGCCTTAGCGCGGTGCACAGCGGGCGGGATGGCCGCCTGTAACCGTTGCTGAGCGGATGTGAGCGAGCGAGCGAACTCCGCGTCTTCTGTGTTGTCGCGTTCCGCTCCGCCTACTAAGAGGACACGGTTAGCGAGCCTGGAGGACAGAAAATATATTATTAGATGTATTTTGGAGTTTTCTAAGCCGTCAGATTTAGGGAAAGCCCACAATTTCTTGATCAGATTTACGTATAAAGGAAAAGTTTTTATTCAGTGCGCAAACTGTAACCATGAATTCAGCATATCATTCTAGACCCCCCAGCGCAGAAATTTTTCGTCGGTTATACAAAAATAAATCAGCTGTTCCATACATTTTGACCGCGTAAGTATTGCATTTTTCTATGAAACAGCGTTTTTTTTTTTGTATAACCGACGAAAAGTTTCTGCGCTGGGGCGGTCTAGGATGATATGCTGAATTCATGGTTACAGTTTGCGCACTGAATAAAAACTTTTCCTGTATCAGTCATAATGTGTCAGGCCGCATACAATCATAATAAAATCAACGGTGCTTTTATGATCACGTTATTATTATTAGATCACGTTATTTTGTGTTCCTTTTAGGAATTTTAAAGTGGAACCTTAACCACAGGGCTTGTATCTAAACTTTTTGGAATATATTTTTGGTGTTATCTGCATATGACTGCTCAAAAACGATACAGCACAGAAAAAATGATATGGGAACTTTGAGGTGTTCAATCTGGCTCGAAGTCACATGACTTTTCAAACATTCGTAGTATTCTCCTGAGTGTGGCCAGAGCTTTATACGGTTTGGATGGAAGTGAGCAAACAAAAATAGGCAAACATGAAGAGACCTAAGTCATCAGATCATTATCAGAAATATTGCTACCAGATTTCCTCACGACGTTTTGCTTCACCGTCAGTTAGTCTATGTTGGAATTTAATGTTAATGATTATGATGTAATAATGTTTTTTACCTGGCAATAGCTGAAGTATTGTCTACCATCTTCTGCGAGTCGTTGTTGCGGATCGCATCTTCGCAAAGGTATGTGTGCTTTTGCATCAATTCACCTGTAAAAGAAACCGATTATTAGACTACCGAGTAATATTATAATAATACTTTAACCTTTGGCGAATGCAAATGGCAATAGATTTTTTACATAGGCCAGTTCCAAACTGGCCAGAAGTCGCCACACTATGAAATGAAATGTTTATTTATTTAAATAGATTTTTAGGACACTTTTTCCACGTCAAAATTGTGTTGTACAACATTTTAAAAATAGATAGCGCTGGCATTGCCTAGCTGACTGATCCCTGAGAAGAAATGCCGAAACAAACTCAGAGGTCATGGTCTCTTTTAAAGAATAAACATTATATTATTCGAATTTCATGTGAGTCTAAAAATACAGGGCCCTGTCTGGAAGAGCCCTTTTAAAGTGAACCTAGTCTACATTTTTTGCATACATTTCATTCATTCATTTTCAAATATCTTTATTTAACAGAAACAATCAACAAATGCACTTATCCTAAGGTACTCATTATAATTTGGGGCACTTTATGAGGCTAGTAATACACCTTTCAAAGCTTAACACAGATTTTAGTGTCCACTGCTAACAACATTATAGTTAACACACAATAAACATGGGTACATGGTGGTAGTTATGCAAATTATTTAGCAAGTTATAAACTTATAATTTACTGATTGCAAGGTACTTATAACAAAAATATATTTTAAGTAATTTGCTGATCGCACGGTGTTTGTATAAAAATACATACTAGTAACCGTGCGACCAGTCAATGATCAGCGGACGGAGCCACTCAGCCGCCCGGGCTCCGGTGTATCTGTGGCTGAGGCCGGGGCGGCAGCGAGACTCTCGGGGGTCAAGCCGCTGGTCGCTCACATCTCGGGTGGTGGGAATAAAAAGTGCATTTTGCATACAAACTTCGGGAGTGTTGTACTCCACTGTCTGACATGGCACATCCAAAGTAAAATATGATATCGTTTTGTCTCATTATTAATATTGTCTGTACGGAAACAGAATACTAAAATAAAAACCCATTAAAAAGTTAGGAGCCAACAAAGATTCGATTTTCTTGCTTATTTTACTTAAGTTTGGGCGTGTTTAAGTAATAAAAGAAGTGAAAAATCTCCAAAACCAAGTCGGTACCGACAAAGTTCAATTATCGAAAAGTTCAATAAACTTTATTGGACATTGATTTATGCATTGGGTTTTTCATAAAACCCGATCTTCCAAAGGACTTTTCTTAATTTTTTCGCGTATTTTTTACTATAAATGATCCTGCATCTCACTCAATAACGTTGTGCGTGTAGACTAGCGTTTAACTGCTCATCACTGATACTATCTCTGTCGTACACGAAGCCTGGTGAGACAGCGTAATTTTTAGCCAGGCCCACCAGTGAGTTCGAGGTCGCGACTAGGTTCCCCTTAAGAAAGAGCCATTGCAGCTTTGAGCTTGTCCGAAACGACAGCATGCATGCATCAGTAATCGTCTAGGTCAACACTGTTCATGCATTACCAAAGGGTTTCAATATGTAAAGAATAGGGTATTTTCCAATTTATTAAAAACTATTTTAATTTGAAGATTGGAGCGAAATATTTAACAGAAAAATAAAAATAAAAATATTTATATCCATTTTCTCGATTTAAATCAAATTTTTCGTTGTTTTGAATTTACCGCCAAAACGCTCCATACGACTTTTTGTCACATGAGCACACGTGACGTCAGCTTTGTGTAAACGGCACCGGTACGAATACTTTGTGTGGCGCAGTTTTAGAAGTATTTGTGCAGAGAGGCACCTCACACCAGTAATACCACTTTCTATCCATAATAAATCTTGTTAATTATAAACTTGACATTCTCTTGTTTTATAACTACTTTAGTTTACACAACGTTGACGTCACGTGTGGTCACGTGATAAAAAGTCATCATAAGAAGCGTTTTGGCGGTAAATTCAAAACAACGAAAGTAAATTTGATTTAAGTCGTTTTTAATAGGGTATTACACTCATTTTTGAAAAGTGTCTTAATTAGATTCTAGAGTGCTAATAAACAACTAAAAAAACACAACATTTTTATTTAATCGATTAGTGCCATAAAAATGGATTTAAATTATACATTTTCAAATTTCGCGCGTAATTTGACAAAAACGCTGGACGCAGTAGACGCCATATTGCTCTGTGGGTATGACGTCAGTTTGCTAAAAACAAATGCGCTGATATTTTGTATGACAATTATTTACAATGAAAAAAAATGCGTTATTTTACTACTTATCGTTGGTTTGCTGTTCCTGAATGCAAAATATTATTTAAATAAAAATTACTTTGGTTACGAAAATTATAAAAGTACAAAGTTGCTCAGTTGACATGCCGTATGACGAAATAACATGGCGACTACTATTTCATGGTGTTCAAACACAGATAAAAAAACTTAAATCTTTAAATTGTATTTGAAAATTTGTTTTGTTGTTTCATGAACTAAAACTAACATTTTCGGACTGCATTTTGCCTATGCTATCGCAAAATACCCTATTGAGAAAAAGGATGTCAATCAATTTATTTTTCTTTTTCTGTTGCATATTTCGTCCCAATCTTCAAATTAAAATATTTTTAATAAATTGGAAAATACCCTATTGTGTTCCATCCAAGGTCTGTTCCCCGGATATTGCAACTTAGCCTCGCAGGTTGATCATTATGAAGAAATCAATATGTATTTCCTTACCAGCAGTCCTGACAAAGTCGAGGGGGTCAACGGCCTGATCACATAGATCTCTGACGCGAAGAACTGCGTCGGCATACTGGTTCTTAAGATTGTTGAAATGCTCTTCGGCAACCTGGAATGAAAACAGTGTGAAAATATATTATTACATTACTTTATAATAATATTGAAAGTTTGAAAATATACAGGGTCAAATTAAATTAGCTAACACACCTTTACCCACGTGTTGGGTATAGAAAAAGAAAAGAAAGGGTTTCGTCATTCGATCTTAGTTCAAAACTTTAAATGACACTTTAACATGTACATTATGGCAACCAAACGACTATTTTGTTATAGTTTTCGGAAGTTCGTATAAAATATCTAAGTTAATCCACAAGAAATTTCAAAAACAGCTGAGCGATCTACGCGCGCCTGGGCGTCGCGGTTCGCTGACCGATCACGGGCATTGATCTTCGCCCATTTCTGCCACCTTCCATCGATATACCCAATTGCACTAGTTTAAATCATGCATGCATGAAGTAAAATTAAAACACAGTAGTCGTTTGGTTGCCATAATGTACATGTCCCAGTGTCATTTAAAGTATCGAAAAAAGTTCGAATTAAGAAAAAAAACATTGTTTTTTTTTTTGTTTCATTCGTTTTTTTATATGGATACCCAACACGAGGGTAAAATATTGCCATCGAAAATTTGACTCTGTATTATAGCTAGGCTGAAGACGTAATTCCTCTTAATATAAGGCAGCAAGTAGAGGTCACGTGAACTCACCTTGCTCTCGGGGTTGTAGAGCCTGATCTTACCAGCCGCAATCAATTGTGGGGACAGTTTTTCGACCTGTGAAAAGACACAGAGTTTATAATAAATCTTCAGTGAGTTGGTACAGACAATGCCAGGGCTAATTTCTTTTGATTAATTAATTTCGAAAGATGCGATCACGAATCTCACACACTTTACTCCTTAGTAGGAGTATCAGTAATGTTCCTGAACATCCAGAGAAGGGTATCCATGTCTTATAGTTCTTCATATTTATTTACTTAAACTTCTCGCACACAAAAAAGGTATAAAAGCGGACTTAATGTCTTAGGCATTCTATTTCTTTTCATTCATATTCCTAACCGACCTACTCCTGGACAGTTCTAAATCGTCTGTAAATGGTTTAATGAGGGTTTTCATGAATATTCAAGCCACCAATTGGCGCCACTTTGACAAGAGGTCTTCGGACTTAATGTCTTAGGTATTCTATTTCTTTTCATTCATATTCCTAACCAACCTACTCCTGGACAGTTCTAAATCGTCTGTAAATGGTTTAATGAGGGTTTTCATGAATATTCAAGCCACCAGTTGGCGCCACTTTGACAAGAGGTCTTCCAGTTCGAAAATGAACTTAAAATATTTGATGTCATTCGTTTCATTCTTTCGTTCACCATGCAGTCCGTAGCCGCTTTGACAATTTAGACAGATGCCCGGACCTGACGTCTCAGTGCTGCCACCTAGTGAAAGTCAGAAAACCCTCATTGAAATGAATGCTTTGAATTTGAGTTAATTAGACCTGCTGCGCGTTATGTATGAGCTGGTCCGCCAGCCGCTTGTTATGCCCGACGCCGGCCGCCACCACGCCGGCCGCGCCCACGCCGCGCGTGCTGAAGGCCGCCAGCGCGCCCGCCTTGTCGTGGAACTGGGGCTCGCGCCCTGGGGTGCCTGCGGGGACACAAATAACCTTATTAAAAAGTCTTCAGAACCTGGCAATAATGAGAACCTTTTTAACATAGCATAATTAGCCCATAATCTACCAGGTGTGCGGATTGTTCAAAATACACCGAGAAATTTTAATAGTTGTTTTCCCGCGGCAGAACAACTTGCCAAAAGGAGTACTTTCGAAGCAAAAAATAAAAGAAATAAAGATGTTTTTGTTTTTAAATAATTAAAAAAAATATTCATCAATTCGAAAACGTGACAATCAATAGTAACACTAGAGGTAACTTGTAGGTACTACTCGAATCGCACGCGCTGCCGACAATGGGAACAGCGATGCATAAATGTTCAAAGCAAAATAAACTCTCGCACGTGGTGATTTTTCACAATGGTTAATCTGTAATTGTTTGTTTCTAATATTTTATTTGTTTATAAAACGATTGTATTACCAAGACAAAAACATTTGGCTGCGGGAAAACAACCATTAAAATTTATCGGTGTAGATGCCGTGGTATTTGGCGCAGATCGAATCAGAAATTAAGAGATCCGCAGAAGAACCAAGGCAACCGACATAGCCCGAAGAATTACCAAACTTATGTAAGTGGCAATGGGCAGGGCACATTGCTCGCAGAACAGATGGCCGATGGGGCCGAAAGATTCTGAAGTGGCGACCATGTACCGGAAGACGTTAGAAGGCCTCCCACAAGGTGGACCGATGACCTTGTGAAGGCCGCGGGAATCCGCTGGATGTGGGAAGCACAAAACCGGTCGAAAGGAGGAGCCTGGGCGTCTTTCGGCTGAAACGATGATGTGATGAGATACCGTGGCCCCTGGCTTACAGGCAACTGAAGGAACACGGATGGGTTTTAGTCAGTAAAAGTCTGAAACTCTCCTCACTCTCACTGACCTGCTCCACCCAGACCGGGAGAAGTTATTTGATGATTTCACACCCTCAAAAAAAAAGCCCGTAATGTTCGCACTGCTGAGACACCGACCTCCTCTCGGTGAAAGAGAGTGGGCCGCAATCTTCCACGCGGACCCTTTGTGGGTTGGTAAATGCAATCGAATGTATAGTTCTAGGAGATGCCGGCTTCCTCACGATGTCACCGTTTTGGGAACCATTTATGTTATCAATTATTGTTTAAGAAGAAAATTTTGATATGTAAATGCTGTATAGTTGTGTACTCCTATAAGTTCCAAATTCACAATTTCTTTTTGTTATGCTATAATGTTAAGTAAAGAAGCTATCGCAAAAGAAGTATCGATACTTATTTCGTATTCCTAGTGAAATTTAAACCAGTAAATAACACTGTAACTTACCCAAAGGCGCATTTACAGCATCAGTAAAGTGTCTGAGTGGAGCAGCTACATCTATAAACTCTTCGACCACTCGGTTGACTACAGCGCGTTCAGTAGCTCGTTTTAACTCGTGTAGTTTGTCTGTCAGCTCCCTGTAACAAGTAAAAATAGAAAGGATTTGATTTAATTTAATTTAAACTATATAACTACAGCGAATAAACTAAAACAAAGCGTCAAAAAACTCATCCGCATCGCTGTCGACTGGTAATGTACCCAAGACTGGCGGCATTACCACGTTGTATAGCAATGCTCAGCCTCTGGCCAAAGTAAAAACCAGCCCTTGGGTCACGGGAAGTGTCAACAAGCCGTTTGGAGATTTCCTTGTAGAGAGCATGAGCACTCGGACCCCACGGCCCGAGGGTTTCAACCCCAAACGGCTCGAAAATATAATTACCAATAATATTGTTATACTTTCGCCGCTTGAGGTTTTCCGCAGCCGCAGCGGCAACGCCAGCACAGCACACCGACCCAGGAAGATGGGATGGCGCAAGAGTATCGACACACGTTGCATGATGTATATTAATGAAAGTAGATGTTCTAAAGTTTAGATTATCTGCAAAAGATCTGGGTGACCCAAGTGTGGCTGTTCTAATCTGAATGACGCCTGTCAATTCAAAATATCAGTAATTTTTCTACTGTCCACCAGTTACTGTCACTAAAAATTATAGTCTTCTCTTAAAAGCGTTCATCCGGCGCGGGCTGGCAACGTCGCATTTCAAGTGATTTGTCGTAATTATCTTATTAAGTTTAAATCAAAGTCCTATTTTTTTACAGCCAAGCACTAGATCGTTTTTATTTATAAGTTTGTATGCTAGTTTTTTTACAGTTATTTTGATATTTACTTATAAAAATCAACATACCGTATTTTTTTTTCTATTCGCAGTACTTATTACGATTAAATGTTTTTAATTTAGAGTAAATGTTAAAAATAATTATAAATGCCAACGATCTAGTTCTTGGCTGAAAAAAATTTACTTTGAATCATATTTAAGCAAATAATCACGAATGTCCACTATAAATGCGACATTGCCAGCTCGCGCGGAAAGAACGGTCTTAATGAACACAAACCAAACCCAGATCTAATGGTGGGAAATATCCAACGTCATAATTATAAAATTGCCCAATGTTTGCGGCCCATATCCAACAGTGGGCTGAAATACGCCTAAAGTGCAATAGTAATTACCTGGTGATAGCTCTCGCCTCCTCGCTGTCTCCCTTCCCGCTGGCACACAAGTCTGCCAGCTTGTCGGACAGACGCTGTACCTCGGAACACAGCTGAAGAACCTCTGCCTTTTCACGACCTTGAAGGCCATCGGCGATCTATAACAATATAGATTACTAGCATCGTTCCGCGGTTGCACCCGCGTAGTTCCCGTTCCCGTGGGAATACGGGGATAAAATATAGCCTATGTCACCCGGGGATAGTGTAGCTTCCCAACAATGAAAGAATTTTTCAAATCGGTTCAGTAGTTTCGGAGCCTATTCAATGCAAACAAACAATCAAATCTTTCCTCTTTATAATATTAGTGTTCACGCGCATACGCCGTGACCCACGAACACTACAACAGCTGACAGGCGGACGCGGGGAAGGCAAGCACGAGGGGGCGGGGGCAGGGGCGGGCCGCGCGGGCCACGGGACTGCATCGACAGCGCGTGGTACTGGCTGGTCGCTTTGTTAGACCTACTTTCTATATATTTGTTGTACATTTTAAACTCAAATAAACTGTAATTATTATCAAGAAAAATTATAAAATCAATTATTGAAGAATCCCGGCTTTGTTCCTGACCTCACACACAAGAGAGAAACACACATCACAAACAATTAGTATAGATGTATAAGCATAATTAACCAATAATGTTTCTACTGGTAGAATACCGGCCTGTCTGTGAGCAGGTTGATAGATGTCACAAGTCTTCTAGCACATGCCGGTGTCCTCACAATGTTTTCCTTCACTGTTTTGAGACAGCGGTGATGAAATTATTTACACAAAGTGAAGCGCCAACCTGGGTTACAACCATCGACCTATAACTCGCTTAAACCTAAACTGCTTTAATTGATTACGCAAGTGTAAGGAATAATCCATGTTTAATATTGACATTAGTGAATTGATTTATCTAATTTAATTTATCAAATACAGGATGAAATTGAAAACATGCGACAAACCGAAATGGGAGATTGTACTCATTATTATGAACAACTTTTACTAAGGGACCAACGATGCAATCGCGAAAAAAAACCATCTGTTCCCTACATTTATGTTCGCATGACTCGTCAAAATGTAGGGAACAGCTGTTTTTTTTTTGCGATTGCATCTTTGGTCCCTTAGTAAAAGTTGTTCATAATGATGAGTACAATCTCCCATTACGGTTTGTCGCATGTTTTCAATTTCACCCTGTATAATTATCTAATAATAATTTCTAATAATGTATAAACGTTTTAACTTAATCTAATTTAATCTATAATTTGTAATACCTACCTAAAATACCTACTTAATATAACTTAGTTTGTACAATACATATATCTGCTTATTTATGACATGTAGTCACTATGGGTGAAATGTATTTGTGTGTACTTACTTATACAGTGCCTGAAATAAAAATGATTTGTTTTTTTTTTATTGCAACTAAAGAGCAATTAAGAGCCATTTCACGTTTTCGCGCGAATATCTAAGATTTTAGTCGCCTAATTTACCATCTTAGCTAATTCTCTGGTATTGGCGAATACATGTAAATAATAGATCAATCTTTCGTATTGACACTTCATGTAACACATTTCCAAAAACTTATCTATTTACTTTGTAGTGATTAATCTCCCAGAACTAGTTTACTGAAAAATCATCGCAGAGTCAATTTCAGACTCCTATAACTATAATTAATATTTATAAATTTGATTTAAAAAAATACACAAAGCATCAGACATATAGTTTTGTCGACACATAATGTACTAGAATTTCTATTATTAATAACATTAATTAGTAAAAAAATAAAGTCTTAGGACAATTTTTACAATTTATTCGCAATTATTTTGCGTTTTTTTCGTTTAAATAAAGCGTAATTACATTTAAAAAATCATGTCAAAATAAACTATGTTCTTTAACCAATCGAATTCTCAAGTTTGGTTAAAATCCCTTCATTTAATTAGACATAATATCCTTTTTTAATCACTCTGAAAAAGAATAAATTACGATGCACAAGCGGGCACCGTTTAGTACAGCGCGCGCGCCCATCGAGGAAGGACCTGTGCTACTTTTTCCCGCGTCTCAATTGTCGAGTGCTCATATCGTAACCGCAATATTATACTACGACTACAGCATTTTGATTTTCTTCGTATTTTTTTTGCATAAGGTAAGATTATCGTTTATTTATTTTAGTTTTATTATTTTAGTAGATTGTAGAATGAATAAATATTTTTGTTTTTATTGTTTTAGCAATGGGGCGTAAGGGTTGTGTTTACCATTGTATCAAAAAAAGGAAAAATAAAAATTCTGCAGCCATAAAGAAAGCAACCGAAGCGAGGTAGTTAATTATTTTTATTTGTAAAACCGATCAAATACGTACTTATCGACATGGACTGTAGAACCGTAATTACAATTTTAAGGATTTGTATATGTTACAGACCAAACCCAATTTCAGGCCAAACTAGTTTGTCCTAGGCCAAACAGACTTATCCTACGCGTGATATGTCGCAGCCAACTAGCTTAATTAGCCATTTCGTTAACAGCCTTTGGAAGTAACGCTCGACGGCCGCTACTGCGGCGCCGGTCGCTTCGCTCGCTCGGCTCGCGCGCTTTTGGTCACGATTCTAACCTAACCGAACCCATTTAATCGGCGTGCCCCGGCTTAATAAACCAGTTTGGCGTAGGACAAACTAGTTTGGCCTGAAATCGGGTTTGGCCGGTAACATATACAGTTACACTTCTATAAAAATATTGATGATTTTATTTTATCAAGTTTCGATGCCTACAATTTAAAAAAAAATTGTGGGAATAATAGAAGCTTGACAGCTATTTTGTTTTCATTTTAGAATGAGAAATCGCGTGAATCGAGTGGAGGAGAATAGTAACTTCAGGAGAGTCCTCGCGCCGGGTACAAGTGATGCGGCGGGTACAAGTGACGTGCCGGGTACAAGTGACGTGCCGGGTACAAGTCACGCGCCGGGTACAACTGAAAAGTCATATTCGATAACAGAAGTTGTATGTTTTAGTAACAATTTTTTGTTCAAAACAGAAGTTTATTTGTTAATAGTTATTATAATTATTTTTTGTTTAATTTTATAGGAAAAAGAACCTGTTACATTGGACCCTGGACTTGACGAATTAATGGAAGTTTCAGACTCGATCGTAAATATTTTTAGTACTTATTATATTTCCTTAAATTTAATTTCAATAAGATTTAATGGTGCTTTTGTTTTTAGAATGATTACATCGTTGATGGCAGGCGTATAATTGATTTTCAATACTTTTGGAGTCAATTAATAAGTATAAGCGAACACAGCGAGAAGTTCGGCTGCAAATTGAACTACTTGAAAATAGAAAAAGAGAAACAGGTAGGTCTCATATCTAAATTTGACATGAAGTGTATGATGTGTGGATCTAACTTTATTCTAAGAACTTCGGACACTGCCACAACTGAACAATCAAGACTCGACCTTAATGCAGGAGCGGTATCAGGTGCAGTAATTACAGGAATTGGTCTCTCAAACTTAAATGAGATCACTGCATCGATGGACTTGATGATGATGATGATGATGGGACTCCCTTTTCCGCACGTAGACTCCCATTCGGTCCGTTGTGCGTGGGGATTCTGGCTAACAAAGCCAGCCTAGCTCCGCCCAAAAGCACAGAAGCTTCCTGGGAGCTTCACAGGCTTCGCGGAGCGACCTCACTGTTCCGAGGATTTCTTCACGTTGAGAAGCCACGGCCTCGCATTCCAGGATGACGTGGGCGGCTGATTCCTCGGCGTCAAGGCAGCCTCTGCAAAGCGGGCTGTCTGTGGCGCCTATATTATGAAGATGTTTGTTAAGGGGGTTATGGCCCGTAATTGTTCCTATGATTATTCTAAGGTTATTTCTACTCAGGCTGAGAAGCTTTTTGGTTAATCGCGGGTTTAGAGTCGGCAAAGCCAATTTTGACTGTCTACAGTCTGTAGCCCGTGACCATCGGTTATTATGAAGTTCGGTTGATCTTTGGCGAATCCACGCACGAAATTGTGAGAAAGGCAGGGGGAGAAGTGGGTACGGGCCTAGCACGTTCGTATCTGAACCTCTCTTCGCAAGTTCATCTGCGGCATCATTACCCAAGGATCCACTGTGCCCTTTGATCCACTGGAGGGTAATACGATTGGACGTCGATATACTCTCCAGAGCTAGATGGCACTCAAAAATTAGTTTGTTGTTGGTTTGTTTGTTTGCTAGGGCTTTAAGCACAGATAGGCTGTCAGATACGAATTTAATTCCGTGATTCTGGATGCCTAAGCCCTTTACTGCCGTTGCGGCTTGTGTTAAGGCAACACATTCACATTGAAAGATTGAACTGTGTTTGCCTAGCGGTATGTGAAAGTTAAAGTTGAGGTCAAGGGAGTGTGCGCCAGCACCTGAACCGTTTTGTGTTTTTGAGCCGTCTGTGTAGATGCGCACTTCATTGGCTCCTGACTGATCCCTTTCTTCCTCTACTGTTTGTATAACATAGTTTTTGTTGAGCATAGGTTGGTTTGGTGTTCTATCACACGGGGCAGCGATGAGCGGCTGGTACTCAATCGCCCGGTCCAGGATTTTAGCGTGTGGACTGGTTAAATTCTTGCCCCATATGCCCAGATGCATTAGCCTGATGGCAGCTAGTGCCGCCTCCTGCTGTATGTACAGGTCAAGGGGAGTTAATTGAAGGGCTATCTCCATGGCTGCTGTTGGGGTGGTTCTCATGCAGCCAGTGGTAGCTGAACAGGCCATTCGTTGGAAGCGCTGTAGTCTGGTAATGGTGGTCGAGAGCTCGGTCCTTGTCCACCAAACCAGAGCGCCATAAGCCAACATTGGCCTGATCACCGCTTTATATAGCCACAGAGTAATCTTCGGAGAGAGCCCCCATGTTTTCCCTAACATTCTTTTACATTGGTAAAGTGCAATCGTGCTTTTATTCAGTTTGTAGTCAAGATGCTTGTTCCAGAGCAGTTTGCTGTCAAGGATCACCCCCAAGTACTTGACTTCGTCTTTAAGTGTTAATTCTGTGTTGAAGAGTTTTGGAAGCCTGTGGGGTCCCAAGGTTCTCTTGTTAGTGAAAATTATTAGTTCTGTTTTCGCGGGGTTAACCGATAGTTCGTGTTTCGTGCACCAACTCTCGATTATTTTGAAGGCCCTTCTCATGAGATCGCACAAGGTGCCCTCAAATTTTCCCGATATTAGAATTGCTATGTCATCCGCGTATCGATGGACTTACCAACAATGCCATTTCGATTATACAGTAAAAAACATGATGCTATTTCCGACATGTGGAAGACTGCTGCCGAAGTGACAATGTTAAATGCTGCTAAACAGGAAATTGAAGCGGCGAAATCACGGGGCGATGTTAGCAATTCGGGTATAGCGATGATACCAGTCGAAGCAGATGCTTGTTGGGGCAAACGCTCTTACAAAAATAATTATTCTGCGCTCTCTGGTGTCGCGGCCATAATCGGTGAACATATCGGTAAAGTGCTACACATTGGCGTTCGCAACAAATATTGCGTCATTTGCGTCCGCGCTAACAGAAAAGGCCAGCCAGCAAAAGCCCACAAATGCACAAAAAATCATTCGGGATCGTCTACCAGCATGGAGCAAACCATATTAGTTGAAGGTTTTAAAAATTCCATTAGAGAAAGGAATTTAATTTATAAAACACTGATCGCAGATGGCGATTCTAGTACTTATAAAAATATATTAGAGAGTCGACCTTATCCGGATATACCCATACAAAAAATTGAATGCACAAACTATTTGTTGAGGAATTACAATGGAAAGAATTTGTTACTTCAAAAAGATACATCTATACCTTTAAACGAACGTAAACTTTTAAATTTGGACCGACTGACAAGGTTACGTACTGCTGTTCGTGCTGCTATTCGATACAGACAACAGGACAATGGTTCAGATTCAAATAAAATAGAAAATCTGCAAAAAGATATTATTAATAGCCCACGACACATCTTTGGGGATCATTTAGCATGTGACAGTTATTACTGTACAGATGAGAGAAAAAAAGAGCCTAATATTGTCCCACTGATACCAACTCTACTTTTAAAATTAAAAAAGAACGCATCTCAACTTGCCTATAATTCCCGAAGTCTTTTACATTGCTACACTAATAATCGCGCAGAGCAATTCAATAGCATCGTGGCCAAGATGGTAGGTGGGAAACGGGTCAACTTTTCGTTGAAAGACACTACACGATGCTATGCAGCAGTGGTATCATTTAATACCGGCAAGCCTCAATATACCCTTTATAAGTCGATTTGTCACGCTAGTCCAAGAAAGTCATTAAAATCGTTGGAAGCCCGGAGATATGCAAAAAATATTCGAGAAGTAATGGCTCGTAAAGGTAGTGCCCGCAAAAAGATCAATTATAATCCTGTAGATGCTCATTACGGAAAGGAATGTCAAAGACCGGATATGGACGCTGCAGATTATGAACAAGGCAAACAATTATTTTTGAAAAATTTACAAGAACAGGCGTCCAATCGCCATGAAATTGAGAGGGCTACTATATTACAAGCCGAAAGCTCTTTGTGGCTTGAACTTAGAAGGTGCATACTGACCGCATCCTCATTTGGGAAGGTTTGCAAAAGGCGAGCGAACCAAAACTCTGCTCCTCTGGTGAAGTCCGTACTTTATTCCTATAACTTGAACCATGTCACCGCAATACAACATGGTAGGGATAACGAACCAAAGGCTTTAGCACAACTCAGTGTGCAAGAAAAGACAATTATAGGAAAATGTGGTCTTTTCATAGACGAGGAGCATTATTATTTAGGTGCGACACCGGATGGATTGTGCAGTGAAGGATTAGTGGAAGTTAAATGTCCTAGCTCACTTTTCGGAATCGATCCTGATACCGCTGTACAAACAAAAAAACTTAAATGTTTTAAATTGAACAGTCAATTTCAATTGGAAATGAACCAAAATCATGACTGGTACTACCAGGTACAGGGTCAGTTGCACATTGCGAAAAAAAACGTATGTTTATTTGCTGTGTGGACTGGTCCTGATTTCCCATTAAAAGTAGTAAGGGTAGTAAAAGATGACGATTTTTGGCAGGAAAAAATGCTTCCAAAATTGACTCGTTTTTACGAAGATTGCGTATTGCCAGAAATTATAGACCCTAGAAAGGCAAGATCAATGCCTTTACGACAAATATGTATTTAACGTGATAGTCATTATTACTTAACATTATTGTCAAGTAATAATGACCATCACTTTGTTGTGTACGATGTGATTGTTTTCCTGTTATTTTTTATTATATACCTTTCATAACATATATTTGTCTTTTTTTTATTAGTCTAGAAAGCTTTATTAGACTGAATAGATAAAATATTTTTTTTCATAATTCTCTAAATGCCGCATTATTATTATAACGGCTCAAGATTGTTTAGTCCGTCTCGACACTCGCGTTACACTGCTGGTATTGTGTATGTGTGCATAGCTACGCTCACATACACAGCGCTGTCGTATTTTACTTAGGTAAAATACGACAGCGCTGTGTATGTGAGCGTAGCGTAGCCATTTCACAAAATGTTAACGCTCGAGTTTAGACTCGAGCGTTAACATTTTGTGAAATGGCTCTTAAGGGTGCTCGCACATCGAACGGAAGATGCATCGAGCGTAACCTCGTTAGTATGCTCGACAAACTAACGTATCATCGGTTGAATGTAAGTTTGAATGTTTCATTGAGTACTTGTACGTTCTTGCGTTACGCGACGGAAAATAACCGACGCATCAAAAGTCGGATATACGACCATCCTGAAGCTCACTTCAAGCTTCTAAACTATTTTGTTCTCCGTGTATTCCTGCTTCTCCAACATTCAAAACAAATCAATGATGTTTTATGCTTTAATTACCCTTTGTCCTTGAGATACGATGCTGTTGATAGCCTTCTGTCCTTCGATTCTGGTGACTGGATCCGCAGCTGGATGTAACAACCACTTGTGAGCTGTCTCCAATCTATTCAAACACAGAGATAAATATTATCAAATACTTTATTTTATGAACTTGTGAAGGCTGCAGGAATCTGCTGAAAACGAGAAGCACAGAGCCGGTCAAAGTGGAGGAGCTTGGGGGAAGCCTATGTCCAGGAGTGGATGTCTTTCGGCTAAAATGATGATGATGATGCTGATTCTAAATAGAATAAAATCTAGATTCTAAATAAAATCTAAATCTGCTGTGATTTATGCCGTGTTAAAATTAACACGGCATAAATCACAGCAGATTTAGATTCGACATTATCGGTCCTTCTAAGTTGTATTACCTTTTATAGTGGTATTGTAACCATTTTTTTGCTTTTAATGCCATCCTTATGTCTACGGAATAGAAATCAAAATCGGTTGAACGGACTGTTAAAAAAAGGTTTGTTTAACCTTTTAACCGCCCGACTTCATATCAGTTGTCGTGCCCCCAGCGCGCGGCACAGTGAATCGAAAAATAAATACCTACAACAAAGAGGGATGTGCAATACTTACTAGACTTCTAATTACGAGACTAAAGTGTATGAAATTGTAAATGATTACTTATTAAACTATTTACCTAATATAAACATCTTTTTGATAGAATACAGCGTAATTAAATAATTAAAAAAAACAGATTAAACGAGCTGTGATATTTTGGTCGTAAATATACGACCCTGGCGAAATGGACCCGAAAATATTAATTTGTCCGGATTAATCCGACGCAAGCGGTTAAAAGGTTATATGTCTAATCTTATTACAAATGTAGTAAGTATAGAAGTATGAAATTTTTCACAATAGTTCCTTTTTTAGCGAAAGTGAGCACTAAGGCCGAGTTTTGAAGAGTTATCCGACCTATAATTGGTATGGTTCGTCATTTTGGCCTATGGGAAAATATCAATCTTAGTTAGGATATAGTTATGGTAACCATTACCTAGCTTGCATGGTCTTCCCGCCCTGCTTCTCCACCGCCCTAACGCCCTCGTTCACAATGACATCCAGCTCGTTGATCTGGTGGCGCAGGTCTGAAGCCAAGTTCAATGCCTGGAAGGTTAAGTAATGTTCAATTTAGCTGGAAACTTTCAGTATACAGGAGAAATAAATATAGTTTTCATTGGTGGTTTGGTTACCTTAGCTTCTCTGCCGTGTCCGTATTGCCGTTCATCGCACAGATGGTCTGCGTTCATACCGCCAGATCTGAAATTAATACGAAATAAAGCGTTTTCATTGTGTTTACAACGTTTTAAAATCAATTTAATTTAAAGCTGCTAGGCCGCGGTTGGTCCGTGGATAGGTGACCATCTATACATACCAAGACCCCTCCGTGCCTCGGAAAGCACGTTAAGCCGTTGGTCCCGGCTGTCATTCGTGGATCTTTGATAGTCGTCACGGGTCGTCAGAAACCCGAAAGTCTGACAATCAGTCTTACCAGTATCGTGTTACCCAGTGACTGGGTTGTGGAGGTCAGATAGGCAGTCGCCCCATGTAAAATACTGGTATTCAGCTGCATCCGGTCAGACTGGAAGCCGAACCCAACAAAGTTGGGACAAGGCTAGACAAATGATGATGGTAAGTATAACTTATGAACTAAGCCCCACAAAACCGTAGTAGTGGTTTGACTCTGGGGTCGGTGTGTCTCTATACACTCAATAAACTCCACTCCACATTATACAGAGATGAAATAAGTCTAAATACAGTCACCTAGGCCAGCTACAACGTCGTTACCTGGCAATCCTCCGCGCAGCATCGGCAGGTTGTGGCGCGAGATGTTCAGTGGCGCGTTGCGCTGACGTCAGCACGCTGCGCAGGGCACGCTCGCCGTAACCATTGCGTTGTGCGTCCGAATCCTACGTACAAACAAAACGTTACAAATGAGAAAATAGCGTAACATCGATCGACGAATTAAGTACTACTTACAACAATAGACCGGATAAGATCATCGTCAGCTCTCTTAGGGAGAACAGTCAGTTGTGGTAAAACAGCCCGGGAAATTTACATTTTCTTACGTTTTTTGGCAATTTTAGTAATACTCTGCATATGCAAATTGCAGGTCAGTCAGGTTCTATGTTGATCAAAATGTGATTCGCGAACGTAATAAATATGTATTTACATAAATATTATCACAACAATCATCAATACAAATGTCTGACGCTTTCTCCTTAAGTTGGCTCGTTACCAATTTATACTATTAACTGGCTTTTTCTCGCAGCTCCGTCCGCGTGGATGTCGATTGTCGCGTAAAAAAGGTGCCTATGTCCTTCTCCATATCCCAGGCTATATCTCTGGTAAATTTCATAACGATCGGTTCAGCAGTTTAGGCGTGAAAGCGTAACAGACAGACAGAGTTACTTTCGCATTTATAATATTAGTAGGGTTTTTTTGTATTTAATGTTTTTAAAGGAACATTAATATAATCAGTCATCAACCCGCCTACTCATTAAGAGGGAACAGGGCGTGCGATTCTCCATATTTCCCTTTTTTCTTCCTGAATAATGCCTCTAGGGCAAGATTTTTTTTTTTTTCATAAAATCAAGGTCTGCTGTAAACACGTCCCTGTCATTTTCTTTTTTTCAGCAACTAATTAGTAAAGAAAATATGACCCTCTAAAAATGATTAAAAATGCCCTATTTTTACCGCCGTGATTAGAGGACCACCAGACAAATTAGAAAAGTTTTTACATGAAAAACAAATATAGGAACCAAAACATACTCTTTCTTAAAATGTTAATCTAAAAAATAATTGAAACGGCTCAGTTTTCGAGGAGAAAAAAGGGGAATACGAAACGTCGATCTCGTCAAATTTTTTGTGATAATTTTGGTCTGAGCTGCAGCTGTCCCTATCACACACTACTCGGTTGTTGTATTTTTCAAATTCCTCGCAGGCCCCGTCCCCTCTTAAACAAAAGTAACCGCAATAAAATCAAATACGAATCCCAATTTGTTTTGTGTTATTTAATCTGTACCACAGTATTCTTATAAGTTTGATCAAACAAGAACTCACATTAAGAAACTCGTGCGCAGCTCCCATCTTGGCGTGTATCTGTTGCTGCAACGCCTTCAGTACCGCAACGTTGTCCTTCTCACCGCCATCCTCCACGTATGACGTCAGTTGAAGCACACTGACAAACAATCATAGAACATTTTATTTATACATACACACATAAACTCACGCATTCTTCCCATGCGGGTAGGCAGAAACGTTCATACATCTGTGGCCCTAGTGTGAGTTTAATGTAGCGTCAGTCCGTCACCAATCCAGGGCCAATCGGAGCGACGAACGCGGGCGATGCGTTTGGTCCTAGATTATAAAATACAATCATGCAATGCCAATACCAAATTGTGAAATGTGTTCTTTGTACTTAATATTGTTATGTTCCATCTCTGTATTTAAGCTTCTTGGTGGGACCATACATACTCCATTTGAAATAAGATTAGACATTTAACTAAACCCTTTTTACAGTCCGATCAACCGATTTTGACTTCTATTGCGTTAGTGGCAGAACAAATGGCAGCTGCAGTAAACAGTTAGTATTGTAACTGTTATTTTGCTTTTAATGCCATCCTTATGCCTACGGTATAGAAATCAGAATCGGTTGAACTGACTGTAAAAAGGTTTGTTTAAATGTCTTATCTTATTTCAAATGGAGTGTAGTGTCGTAAAATACAGGCTTCGGCTTAGTTTAGGCGCCAGTCTCCAACAATTTTTTTTTTTGGTAGTCAAATTACAACTTCACGTAGGGTGTAAATTTGCTTAATAAGTTATTTCCTTGACTGTATTTTTTTTATAATCTTCGCATCGTCGTGGGGTCAAGCATTTCAACTCACCGTATTATCTCATGTATTTCGTCAGCCATTCTCTGCGCCAGATAGTTTCTGTTCTCAGCAGCTTCCTCCATACCTTTGCCTCCTGCAATTAAAAATGATATATGATGGCAAGGACATCAACTTACTTTGGATGGATAAGCTCAAGTTTTAATTTAATTTTTTTATTTTTTATTGAGAGGAACAGCAAACAGTTACATTATGGACTTACAACTAGTTAAAAAAAATAGCAATTTGGTTGTAAAGTAACCCACAACGCTGTCCACAAGTAGGCATAGAAGTTTAAGAAAAAAAAAAGGGTTAATCGCTAGGAACATTAATAGCAGTATGTGTGGCAAATACTTAATTAAAACTTTATTAAATGATAAAAAAAGACTATTAGGAAAAAAAAGATGTAACAAAAAAATAAAAATTAAGAATAATTTGTTCAAAATTAAAGTAAAAAGATAACAAAATTATACAATACAATATTACTATATTAAGGAGCACATATTGTTGAACACAAATTGATTTAATACATGAGTATGTATTAAATCAATTTGTGTTCAACACACAACACAGGCTGAGTAGCCTATACGGTTCCCACTGCTGGGACAGAGGCCTCCTCTCTGTGAGAGGGAGTGGGCCGTAATCCACCACGCGGGCCCAGTGCGGGTTGGTAGATGTCACATTTCTTTGAACTTTTGGCTCTAGGACATGCCGGTTTCCTCACGATGTTTCCCTTCACCGTTTGAGAGCAGTGGTGATGAAATAATTTACACAAAGTAATGCGCCTGGCTGGGTTCGAACGCACGACCTACAACTCGTAAGTCGCGGCCGTTACCACTGGGCCACCACTGGATTGGACCAATTGATTTAATAACCGACGAAAAATTTGCCAAAAGAAGCCCAAGTCTCACAACCACCTGTAACTGGTAACTGGATTAAAAACTGGTATTCGGCTGTTTCCAGTTACACTGGAAGCCGAATCGTAACGTATGTAGTTTGAGAAAAAGCTGGGCTATTATTATTTTTACACGCTTTATATTAGCTTCACTTGTATGTTTGTTAGTTTGTATGTAACGGACTCCTTTGAGCGCGATTTTGACCCACTTTAAACGGTCAGATTTCATTGAAACTTTGTAAACTTGTCGAGGACCGATGACAATTCAATGATTTAAAAAAAAAATTAGAAAAAAAACACGTTTTTGTAGTTAGCAGAACTAAAAAATAGAAAATAAATATATAAAAAGTAAATATAAATAATAATATAAAAAGCGTGGGGTGCTTTTTGAGGTATTTTTATAATCAATTAATGTCAAGCACCCCACACTTTTTAATTGAATTAAATTATTTTCTCCTGTTTTAGTTTGGTTTTTAAAGCGTGTTTTTTAGTTTTTTAAACTATTATTTTTTGTAACACGAAGCAATTTGTATTGTGTTATGTGTGTTCATCCACTTACGATTCTTTCAGTCTTACCTTCAGTGAGGATGTGTATGTAGATCTTCATGGAGCATATAAGCACCGGGGCAAGTTGCTTGACGCTCTCGAGACAACGGTTCAGGGTTTCGGCGTGTGGAGGATGGGTCAGCTCGGCTGCCCTAGCGGCAACCTATAAAATATGGTAATAGTGATTGCCGGGATTTGTTTTTCGTTTCTCAAATTGACTACCAAGTTAAATTGTTCGTGTATTAACTTCGCAACTTTCATTCTTTGACAGTTGTATAAAATTAATACACAGTTGTATAAGTAGTATAACACGGCAAATTGACGTTGTGTAACAATTAGACAAACAATTTAATACCCTGTCTGTACAGTCACGGACTTTAATTGATAAGCCACTTGCCACAGTTCCTATTTTACCCATGTAATGCAAATCGGGCTTAGTCGGTTATACTCGTACATGTCCAGAGTTACGACCCAAAGTCAACCAATTGCAGGGCTAGCAACCGTAACCTAGCAACAATTATTTAGCGTAGCGATGGTAACGTTATGATCAGTCATTTCGACATCGGAAAAACACGCACCCACGATTTTATCCGAACGCGTAGCGTCCAAGAGACGTTCATGACATAATATGATAACTGTTGCTTATAAACATAAATAGTTACGGCTACGATTACGACGACTACTGACATTTCAACTGTCACTGTCTTTGGATAGGTTTTCAGAAATAACGAGTATTTAATGAGCTCTTATTCAAAGGAGGTCAGTATCAAATAGATTGGATAAACTTATGCAACAGTGTATTGATTTATCATTGACAATTTATTAGTCAACCTCTATGGTTATCCATCCACCGGTGGTGGACTATTTCCGATTATAAGTAATTTGTCATCTTGTTTACGAGCATGCGGCTTAAGTTCGTGTTTAATCGTGTAATTTCGTGAATGTATAAAACTGCAAAATTGGAAAGTTTAATAGTGGCTTATCAATTAAAGTCCGGGACTGTACATCGTGTATCGTCTTTCCCAGTAACTGGCTTATGGACGTCAGATAAGCAGTCGCTCCATGTAAAATACTGGTATGACCCTAATATATTTGGGAAAAGGCGAGATAGATTAATTTTGACTATAAAGGAAAAGTTTTTAAACCATGAATTCAGCATATCATTCTAGACCCCCCCTCCCTGTTTTCAAGTTTATTGTTCGTATTTTAAAATATGAGAGTAGATAAAGGTTTTTTTTTTTACATGATTTATAATTATACCTGTGCCAGTTAATCACACAACAGCTTATAAGTAAAGCTTACCTCTCTGGCAGCCCTGGACAGTGCAGGCGAGATGTCTCTGAGGAACTGCACCAAGTCTTCCATGGTGTCTATAACCTCCGCCACTCCTAGGTAGTCTAGCACCTGAAATACAATACAAACATTATTAATATTAGACAACTAGTAGACGCACTTACTGGGCTTGAAAGTATCCAGGCCAAATCCGTTCAGCTGTTTTTGCGCCAGTCAACACAGCAACACACACAAAACAATAGGAATTTCTCAATAGCGGTTGCTATTGAGAAATTTGCGGCGCGCTCCGTATTAATAAGAACTCTCTCTCTCTCTCTCTCTCTCTCTCTCTCTCTCTCTCTCTCTCTCTTCCTCTTCCTCTTCCTCTCCCTCTCCCTCTCCCTCTCCCTCTCCCTCTCCCTCTCCCTCTCCCTCTCCCTCTCCCTCTCCCTCTCCCTCTCCCTCTCCCTCTCCCTCTCCCTCTCCCTCTCCCTCTCCCTCTCCCTCTCCCTCTCCCTCACCCTCACCCTCACCCTCACCCTCACCCTCACCCTCACCCTCACCCTCACCCTCACCCTCACCCTCACCCTCACCCTCACCCTCACCCTCACCCTCACCCTCACCCTCACCCTCACCCTCACCCTCACCCTCACCCTCACCCTCACCCTCACCCTCACCCTCACCCTCACCCTCACCCTCACCCTCACCCTCACCCTCACCCTCACCCTCACCCTCACCCTCACCCTCACCCTCACCCTCACCCTCACCCTCACCCTCACCCTCACCCTCACCCTCACCCTCACCCTCACCCTCACCCTCACCCTCACCCTCACCCTCACCCTCACCCTCACCCTCACCCTCACCCTCACCCTCACCCTCACCCTCACCCTCACCCTCACCCTCACCCTCACCCTCACCCTCACCCTCACCCTCACCCTCACCTCACCCTCACCCTCACCCTCACCCTCACCCTCACCCTCACCCTCACCCTCACCCTCACCCTCACCCTCACCCTCACCCTCACCCTCACCCTCACCCTCACCCTCACCCTCACCCTCACCCTCACCCTCACCCTCACCCTCACCCTCACCCTCACCCTCACCCTCACCCTCACCCTCACCCTCACCCTCACCCTCACCCTCACCCTCACCCTCACCCTCACCCTCTCCCTCTCCCTCTCCCTCTCCCTCTCCCTCTCCCTCTCCCTCTCCCTCTCCCTCTCCCTCTCCCTCTCCCTCTCCCTCTCCCTCTCCCTCTCCCTCTCCCTCTCCCTCTCCCTCTCCCTCTCCCTCCCCCTCTCCCTCCCCCTCTCCCTCTCCCTCTCCCTCTCCCTCTCCCTCTCCCTCTCCCTCTCCCTCTCCCTCTCCCTCTCCCTCTCCCTCTCCCTCTCCCTCTCCCTCTCCCTCTCCCTCTCCCTCTCCCTCTCCCTCTCCTCTCCCTCTCCCTCTCCCTCTCCAACATAAACTCCAAGTAAGTTACAAAGTGAGCACCTAGTAGTCCACTTTAAACAGTTTCAAGATAACGTACTATAACGTACCCCAAATTTAAATAACTAGCTTTAGCCCGCGGCCCCGCCCGCATAGCCTATGTCTTTTTCCATATCCCAGGCTATATCTCTGCCAAATTTCATGACGATCGGTTCAGCGGTTTAGGCGTGAAAGCGAGACAGACAAAGTCACTTTCGCATTTATAATATATTAGTAGCAATAATATATCGCCATTCTACGATCAGACCAACAGAGTACCCATTCAGGCCTGTGTTTACTTGAAATAACTTTCTTTCTCTAAATAACTAAGAACTCTAGGCATTTTTATTTTCCATTGTTTTTTCCATATACAACCAAAACATAAGCATATCGCATGGCACAAACAATACCTCTCCAGCCGTCAACTGGAGAATATTTTTTTATATACAGACGCCAGTACATCAAGTCACCCCAACTGTTAAATTTTCCCAATTGAACATGAACCTTATGCTCATGACATAAAGATGAAAATCTTTCAAAGAAATTTGACAGATTGGAGTAGCTTGATGGCTGGCGTCTGTACATAATATAATTAACGAATAGAAATTGCTAGAAGATAGACTTTCATTTTCACACAGAAATATGAGGAAATCACAATTCATATAAATCAGATGTCGTGTGACGAAGAGTCTGTCAATGATGTGTGTTTAATGTATGTATTATAATTTAATTGATTACTTACTGGCCATTACTTACTATCCTTACTGGTCTTTCTTAAACCCTACTCTACTAGTCGTCAAAATCAAAATCAAAATATTTTATTTCACATAAACCTGCATGGGCACTTATGAAACGTCAGCAGCTAGGTGCACGGTTCCAATTTGTCGCTTCCTATGGAGAAGAGCCGGCAAGAAACTCCACGGTTAGTCTTTTAAAAATATTTGGCTTTTACAATGTTTTCAAATTACAGTGATAATATGTATGGGAGGACAGTGTAGGGCTGTCTCTATGTACCAGGTACTTAGAGGAATGAATATAAAGAATAGAAAATCGTCTACAAATTTACAGTCTGTAAGGCCTACAACGTTTTCTCATTCACAATAATATTGTATACCTACCTATTTAAATATCGGTCTCGTCATATCGGTAGGCACCCCCTTTCTAACCATATCATCATTCACACAGTCCATTCATCGTTTCTTCGGTCTTCCCCTACTCATATAGTCATCGACATTCATACTTTACTGTGCCGAAATCTTTTTGCGAAATCAAATGTCTCACTAAAACCTCGGAAAATCATAACGGAAATATGCCAGTTTGAAATATCATAAAAATAACAATTTGCATTGCACACATACTTTGCTGAAAGCTATCGATAGAAGCTCTCAAAAACTTTGAAAGTTGCTTATTTATAACGAAATATCGTAATTGAATAGATGAAAGTAAATACCTTTTTACACTCCTTAACAATCTTCCGGACCTCAGACTCGTCAAAACACAGCAGCAATGCGGACGTCCCTTGCAGTATACCACGGGAGCCTTCGATCAGTTTCTTCCTACAAACAACACTTAGTTTCAACTCCCTGACACTCGCAGTATCCGACTCGAAAGTAAAGAGACTAGCGTCAACAGACATTGACATCATGGCCGAGTATGGAGGAATCGAACCTCCAGGGCTTACCGTACCTAGCAAGACACAAACACGGATATTTAAAAATTTTCTTCAACAATCTAAAGTTATATTGTCATGCAAAAGTGTAGTTTCAAAAGATTTATTTGTGAAGGTAAATGACCTGCAGTTTTGCAGTATTGATCTTGCTGAACTGATGAAGGAGTCGTTTGTATTGGAACAGCTGTGGGAGCTTGTGTAAGAAATGCTAATGTTTATTTTTGCGGTATTTATGATAAGCATTCCACTGTTGAAACTTACAGCATTGGGTGGTTATACATTAATATTCTATTCTTAGACGAAAATTGCCTCGTTGGCCAAGTGGTATAGAAAAGTCTGGCAGTCACCGCTGCCTATAACATTATATGCAATACCAGAGGCTCCTTAAAAAGCTCTAGTACTAGGCGGAATTAAGGTGATATTACCTTGCAGGTCCTGAAAAAGGGTCAGATCGCAGCATGTCGGAAGCCTGCTGCAGAAGGGTGGCAGCTGTTTCCACGCGGTGTAAGGCGCCTGGCATGTCGTGTCTGAGGACCGAGTCTTCTGAAGACTCGATGGTTTCGTGGCCGACCTGGGGACATTCGATTTATAGTATTAAAAAATTGCCATAAGACTATTCTTAGGACTATTCCTGGAGCCCGTCTTTCGGCCATGGCGACCAATTTCAACGGAGAATAGCCGGGAGATGCGGGGAATCCGGGAGATATTATGGTGCTTAAGTGTGTGCGCAGACACAGCGGCATTTACTTCACAAAGATTTAAATACGATGTAGACTACAAGTGATCTGGTCTACAATGTCGTTCATTATTCTACTGATATTGTCATCTTCGTATTAGTGCTACAAACTTGACCGAAAAGTACGTATTGCTTCTTGTCTTGCGTTTTTTGACCAATCCTTCATGAAATCTTACTGACGCTTGACGTCACAAATCTTCACCCCAGAGTTGCTTAGGTGGGTGAAGACACTCAAATCAGTGTCCAGTAAATGCTATTAAACAAGACCAGCATGGAGATTCTCCGCCAGTATGACAGTGTGACTCACCTTGACCAGGTTGTTGACGGCGAGCGACACGGCTTGCACCGGCCTCGCCAAGTCTGGCATAGCGTTGCCATCTTCTGCTTCTTCATGGAGGATAACCAGTCGAGAAACCTGGCGACAAAAAAAGTATTGGGTTAGAGAAATTATACAAAAGCTGTCGTGGTAATATTATAATTTTCTATGTTTTACACAATTCTAGCAAACGTAGGGACGCCCCGCAGCCAGATGAGCCGACGACCTTAAAAAGGTGGCTGGGACGGAATGGATGCGGAAGGCGATAGACAGGAAGAGGCCTATGTACAGCAGTAGACTGCGATATGCTGAGGTCATTGCTTTTTTTTTTCACCAATTTATGAGCTGCGCCTTTGGCGGCCCAGTTCTCTCTTTCTGTTCTCTTGCTAAATGCACGACCCTCAGGTATGACATTCTAATATATAATAAATAATAGTTTAAAAAACTAAAAAACACGCTTTAAAAACCAAACTAAAAAAGTATATTTTTTAGTTTTATAAACTATTATTTATTTTCTATTTTTTAGTTCTGCTAGTTACAAAAGCGTGATTTTTCAGTTTTTTTTTTCCTTTATTTTTTTCTATTTTTCTCTATTTTTTTTTTAATTATTGAATCGTCATCGGTCCTCGATAAGTTTACAAAGTTTAAATAAAATGTGACCGCTTACAGTGGGTCAAAATCGCGCCCTAAGGAGTCGGTTACAAACATACAAACAAACATACAAGTGAAGCTATTATAAAGCGTGTAAAAAAATATTCTCTACAAAATAAATCTAGAGTTTGATATCTATCTTCAATGCAAGTCGGTAGGTACATAATTTACCAAACTACCCAAGCCACCGCACTACTCATACAGTTTCTTGACATTTACTCCACTTTTTAAGGCATCATAAATTATGAAATGTCACTTCGTTTCGCTGACATGAAAGAGGACGTTAGCTTAAGCTTGAACTTTAAAGTTTAAGAGCATAAGAATACATAAATCATGGATATAGATAGGTTGCCCTAGGTCGTTTCCGCTCGTTGGGAGTTTCCGCTCTTTAGAAAGCCTGGATATGATTGTATGGAATTAACATTGTTTTGTGATGTGTGTTCACAGATCGTAGATTTTTCTGAGAATGTAAAGTTTAATTTCAGGTTTAAGTTTTTCTATCCGCTTTTGTTTTTATTAGTCACTACCTTTGGTCCGCGCTCGCGTGGATGTCGGTTATCGCGTAAAAAAATAGCCTATATCCTTCTCCATACCCCAAGCTATATGTCTGCCTTTCATGACGATTGATTCAGCGGTTTAGGCGTGAAAGCGTAACAGACAGACAGAGCTACTTTGCATTTATAGTAGGGATTTTATCTCCCGCATTTTATAAGATATCCTTTTTACAGATTTAGGTTATGTTTATTAGCCAAAAACAATGATTTTGTTTATAGTCTACATTATAAGGCTTACATTAAATAAAAAACATAAATAAGACGCAAAGGAACCAATTTGCTTATGAAGTTCACACTAGGTCGCGTTTGTCTCGTGGAGTCCAATGCATTTTCACTTTGTTTTATTTAAAGGTTTATTAATATACTTTGAGTATAGTTATGAGTGACTGTATATCTTTGACGTTTAAACCTCTCTTAACTTTAAGCAAAGTTCTTAAAAGGAGGAGTTAAAAACAGCACCCATTGACCTTTTCTCCTGCCTTTATCTTTAGCTAACTATGCAGAAATATGCAGCACAAAGTCCTGTGCTACCACAGAAAGTTCGAGAGCAAACAATGCATAATACACAGCTACAAGGCAAGCTTATCTGCAACTTTCACTGACTGGCTCGTTGTTCGCTCACATTCTCTGGAGATAAGCATGCCTTTGTGTCTGCAGTATGGTATGCTAGGTATTCGTGACGATAGAGGGATTTTGAAATGTGTTGTTGTAATTATGTATGTCTTGCTTTTGCCCGTGTTACAATAAATATAATTTTAACATAACAAAAAATAATAGGCGTGAATAACAATATTGCAGCCCACTACATTATCCACATATTAAAAAAAACAAAATATAGGCAATGTGTGCCACCAAAAGGCATTACATACAGCACATATTGAAAATTATTACATCATACATACACAAAAGTACCGACCCTATGTGTTATAAACTATCGTGTCTAATTTAATTTTTATGTTGATTTTGCAAGAAGTCGTTGAAATAAAAAATCGTGAAGAAACCAGCATAATCCTAGAACCAAAAAATCTAAGAAATGTGAAGTCCACCAAACCGCACTGGGCTATGGCCCACTCTCTGTCTCCCAGAGAGGAGGCCTGTGTCCCAGCATTGGGAACATAAGGTGGGTGATTATCAGTAATAGGAATAGGTAGTGCCTATTTGCCTAAACTTCGAAGAACACAGACAAGAAACGGAGACTTCCTTAGGACTAAATTTTTTCCGAGACATCTGTCCCGAAATTTCGAGACAACACATAAATACATTTAAAAAAAATGTTATTTGGAATAAGTAATTCGTCTATATTTACCTAAAGTTTGCGACTAGATATATCATAATAAAATAATAACATACACAGTCGTTACAACCATAAAATTTTCTGAATTTTTTTTTGGAGAACATTTTGTAAATGACTTGTTGATCGTAATACACAATGAATCACAATGTTTGAATAAGAAGCAGTACACGTTTCGAAGTAAATATCTTCTTTCTAGCTCACTCTCGGCTATCAGTGGTGTGAAAGGACCCTTACGTTTTTTTTTTAACTAGTTAATGCCCGCGGCTTATCCCGCGTGTACTATTGTTTTTGTATCCCATGGGAACTATACTTTTTTTTAATAGGAAGTAGCATATGTGCTATTCCACACCTTAATCTATATCACTACCAAAATCAGCATTTTCAGTGGAATTGATTAATGGACATCCATACAAACTATCACATTTATAGACAAACTTTAGATAAATATAGACGAATTACTTATTCCAAATAACACATTTTTTTAAATGTATTTAAGTGTTGTCTCGAAATTTCGAGACAGATGTGCCGGAAATAATTTAGTCCTAAGGAAGTCTCCGTTTCTTGTCTCTGTTCTTCGAAGTTTAGGCTAATAGGCACTACCTATTCCTATCACTGGTGATTATGCTGCAAGAAGTCAGACAATTTCTAGTGAACTGATTCAAACCTTGAAGACCAAAGGCAACTATCAACAACGACATAATCAGCATATAAGGTGATAGTGGGATACCACTCCTGGATAGTCCTCATCTCTGAGAGGAAGTCATATATACTGACAACGAAGACAACTCCTTGAAAAGTATCTTAAAGTTTATGTGATGATAGCTTCTATTAAACTAGTAAAAGTATAGCCCACACTTTTATTCAAGCTCGTAACAATGACTAATCCTAGTTCCACCCATCATTTGACACACCATCAATCTAAGCAGATACTTATCAATTTTCAACTGACTTCCGAATGTATCTGGCCAATAAATTCGATCTGAAAACGACACGCCTATTTATAAATCCATGTCTACACCAAACCTTAACGCCAGCTAAGGCATGCCCCAAGCAGATAAGCGCTCGCCATATTAGGTGCGCGCACGCAACCCGTCCGGCCAACGCAGCATTCATTCATAGTTTTTTGTAATGGGCATGGCATAGTACGAGTACTTTGTTTTTGTTTGATCTTTCGATTTTAATCTTGATGTATGTCAGTAGTGCTAGTCTGGTATTATGAAATTGTAACTGTATTAACTGTTTGTCACGTATTTAGATACGACAAGGTAGGTTAAATGCTTTGCTTTATTGTAGAATGCTGTTCATCTGTGTGCATTTACGAATAATATTCGTGTACATCATATTTAGCCAGACTAAGACGAAATCAGTAGACAAATCTACAGGATAGAATTTTAGCCAGTGCGCAAAATGTAACCATGAATTCGGCATATAATTCTAGACGACGACGAAACGACGAAAGATTTCTACGCTGGGAAGCGTAGAAATCTTTCTTCGTTTATCATAGAGAAAATCAGCAGCAATTTTGTTTTTCATATAGGTACTGAATTCATGGTTACAGTTTCTGCTGTGGTTAAAATATTAACCTGTTTACTTAACCTTTAATTATCAACAGTCAACCCCGACGGCAGCATCTTATCCAATTTAGTGGTATTCGGTGATGAATAACCAAATAAAGTTGCATCTCTATTTCTCTAAACACTGCTTCACTGCTTGTTTGCTCATGTGTAACTTTTTAAATGAAAAACCTAAAAGCATTTGTGGAATTTTAGTCTTATCAAAATACATAAGATGCCGTCTATTTTGTCCCTAAACTGAAAGCTTAATGACCCCTTTTACCGTATCAACCACTTAGCCAAATAAAACATCCTTATCGAAACACAACATTCCAGAAATGACTCCATAATTTTTCTACCTTCGTGACTTTTAAAAATCACCCTTCTATCTGTCCCATTCACCTGGGGGAGTGGCGGAAAGGGCGAGGCATTTCGACCTCCATGGTCTAGCCTTGGGGACTGATTGTGTTTGTCCAAGATGATTACGAAACGGACGGACGCTAAATGTCTGAAGTCTCATATTGGAATGGGGTGGGTTTGGGTTGTAATTTTAGTGGGTTTGGAACGCATTTGAGATAGAAATGTTTTTGATAACAATTGGCTCTCAGTCCCAAAATCATCCAGCATAGCTATTCTCAAGCATTTGACAGGCTATCGAGGGGCTTGTGGCTAAGTAATAACAGCCACACGGGTCAATCGATCAGGTTAAGCTACGCTTGCCGCGTTTAGTCCGCGGATGGGTGACCATCTTAACATACCAAGACCTCTCCGCGCCTCGGAAAGCACGTTAAGCCGTTGGTCCCGGCTGTTATTTGTGGATCTTTGACAGTCGTTACGGGTCTTCAGAAGCCCGAGTCTGACAACCAGACTTACCAAGAGGTATCCGTATTACTAAGTAACTGGGTTGTGGAGGTCAGATAAGCAGTCGCTCCATATAAATACTGGTATTCAGCTGCATCCGGTTAGACTGGAAGCCGACCCCAACATAGTTAGGTAAAAAGGCTAGGCAGATGATGATCGATGACTAGAATAGTGGTCGTCTATTTGATTTAAACTGACAAAGTTTTGGATTTAGAACAGTGTTTAAAGGCCTCCTACGATCGATGACATTGATTGATGTTCGATTCGATACAGAAGCGTAACGAATAGTTGTGAATAGGTTTGCAGTTTGGTTACTATTTCATAGCCCTGAAGAAAGTCTTCTCAAAATTAAAATCAAAGTATCAAAGTCATATAGTCAATCTAGGCTGAGAATCAGCAGTTAATGAACGTCAAAATCACATAAGACCTGACGACCGTCTTTACATTTTAGTTAGAATTTGCGATTAACGTAAAAAAAAATTGGTGTATTGTATTTAATAATTTAACATCTAAAAGCTACATGAGTCTTATTGCGTAAGCTTTTTAATATCAGCCATGATTCCACAAAATATGCGTGTAGAGGATTGTAGCTAGAATCAATAAGATTTCTACGAAAAAACGTTACCAACACAATCATCATCCCCGACCATCCTCAAATTAAACCATATGCCTCATACAAGGAAAATAAACAAAATCTTCACATTTATGCCTAACTTTGCATTCCCAGAACCGGCTACACATAGCCACAACAAGTAAGTATATGTAGCGACAAGTGAGAGCCAGTGGGTCAAGGTGAAGCCGAGATGTAACTAACTAGGCTTAGCTTAGTCTGGCAGATACTGGATTTTAGCTACAGGGGAACCGGTATATATTTCTGAAGTTATAATTATGCTCGTGGCTAAATAATGATATCTGCAAGGGTCGATCGCAGGTTAAGCTACGATTACCGCGGTACACAATTTTGACGTATAAACTAGAGATGGGCCGACTATGACTTTGGCCGACTAGTCGGCCAAGTCCTTCATTGCTTCTGCCAGGGGTGCGGGTTGTTCGAAAGAGATACAGTCGCCCCTGGCACACAGGCAACTGAGGAAACATGGGTGGGTTTTAGTCAGTAAAAGTCTGACACGCTCTCCTGCTCCACCCAGAGCGGGAGAAGTTATTTGATGATTTCCCAGCCTGAAAAATCTAAATAAAGCCCTTCATTGCTTTCGGTTGAGTTCCGGTGACATCGGTAATTTTCGTGACTACGCTTTAGGCTCGTAGGTGCCAGGGCGCGCCGCCCGGCGACCAGCCGAAATTGTCGGGACATGTTTTTGTTTACTTGGCATTTATTCTATCATTGTTTACGTGTGAGCCGGCATTTCTTCCTATCCTAATTTCCTATCCTTTTCCAGATTGCACTGAAAGTAAACTGTAAAACTGATTATATAATAAAAATAATAACAGTCATCATCATTTCAGCCGAAAGACGTCCACTGCTGGACATAGGCCTCCCCCAGGGTCCTCCACTTCGACCGGTCTTGTGGTTCCCACATCATAATAACAGTCATCTTTTGAATTTTTAAGCATACTTATTAATGCGAGTAAAAAATAGGCCGACTCGTCGGCGGTTTTAGCCAACTAGTTGCCGACTAATCGCCGATTACAAATATGGGCGACTAGTCGGCTTTCCCGACTAGTCGGTACATCACTAGTATAAACGTCTCTTAACTTTTCGCTTGCCGCGGTCGGTACGTGGATGACCATCCATAACATATCGAGATTCCTCCGTGCCTCTGTACCTACATCTTTGACAGTCGTTACAGGTCCGAAAGTCTGATAACCAGTCTGACGAAGGGGTATCGTATTACCCCAGTTACTGGGTTGTGGAGGTCAGATATGCAGTTGATCCATGTAAAATACTGGTTCTCAGCTGCATGCGGTAAGACTGGAAGCCGACCCGACCATAGTTGTGAAAAGGCTAAGCAGATTTATTGAATGAATTATGACGGCCGTAGAACGTCTTGAAAGATGATCTTGGAATCGAAAACTGTTTCGATTGGTCTGATAAGGATGTTGTAGGCTTGTATAGAACTTTGTCTTGTTGGAAGACTTCCAGGGTAGGTATAGCAATTTGGAAACACACATTCTTGACCCATCTATCGCCCATAGCTGGAATAAATGCGGTGGCAAACCGCAGATCCTCTTTAGACATCCAATGACAAATGAGTGTTAATGAAAACGATGCAACTTTGATTGATACAGCTGTCACAACATGCGATTTCATGCAACCGAGTGTCGTCAATGCGCGATGAAGCATCGAATCATTGATGTCGTTGCGACAATGAAAGTGTTGTGAATGCGTTGATACGTATTGCGTACGTAAGTCAAGCGAAAGTAAGACTTAGAGCTTAAGACTTAGCACCGATTTCGTTGGGTTACTGTCCCGTCTGTTTTATAGAGCAATACACGTCAAAACAGTGAAGGAAAACATCGTGAAGAAAGTGCGACATGTCCTATGACCAATATTCGAAAACATGTGACATCCACTAAACGGCACAGAGCCCGCGTGGTGGACGGCCCACTTCCTCTCACAAAGAGGAGGCCTGTGTCACAGCAGTGAGAATATTATAGGCTTTATACTATCCTAGAGGGACCTAGTATCTAAGTACCACTTTTCGCACATACATCATATCATTACTTCTTCAGTTCATTCACTCAAATAACCAAACAAGTTGAACTGCCAAAGACACTTCTCAATACAAATGTGTTCGCAAAGACTTGTAAAGACGTCCCACGCAAATTAATATGGCAAATAATAAAATCTAAGTATGAGCAGTGTCGTAATAATATCTCCAATAGGTCCACGGCCACTGCCACGTGTGGGCAGCGACCATATGGCGAGTTTTAACGGTGACAGCTTGCCTATTATGAAATTGAGTGGATAAATTCTTCACGCCAATTTTCACTTATTGATTGTGAGCGCTAAATTCTCGGCATTCTGCCAGTTAGCTATTTAAAGAGTGTTGCGCTTTTCAACGAGGGTTTTTATTTAAAAGAGCTTTTCCAAAAAGGCAGCTGCGTTAGTGTCTGCCTGTCTATTCCCAATTATTTTAGGGCCAGTTTCGTTCTAAAGAAATGCAGCTGAATTATACCAGTATTTTAAATGGAGCGACTGCCTATCTGACCTCCACAACCCAGTTACTGGGTAACACGATACCTCTAGGTAAGACTAAACTTGATCTTTCTGACTACCCGTAACGACTGTCAAAGATCTACGAATGTAAGCCGAGACCAACTGCTTAGCGTGCTTTCCGAGGCATGGAGCTGTCTATGGATATGTAGTGTTTGGGCAACTTTATGCATCGTTTATAAATAAACCCCTACATTGCTAGGAAAACGAATGTAAAAAATCAACAACGTTAGTAGGGCATTTTACACGCCAATCGTATTTCCAAGCCATTCATTGACACCCTACATGATGACCTTTCTTTTCATTCGACGAAATCCTGGGGTTTAGATCTCTGTATTCATATTGAAGGGTGGAATGTAATACCAGGCATCAAATAACAGCTAATCTAAAAAGTATAAAAGTTTTCTTGAAAGAGATGCCAGTTTCTAATTTGTATAGTTCCATCTCGCTTTCATATCGGAACAATAGAAGCTCTATCCAAAAATATGTATTCATTTCGAATGTTTATCATTTCTATCGATGAAAGTTTATGCTGTGAATTATGGCGGTTTGGTAATGCGATTATGTTGAAAGTGTTTTGGATTAAAGAATTTCGAAACAACCAAAGTTGAGTTTAGAAAGGTTTAGACAAAGGCTGATTGACGCTTAACAAATTGGACATTGGGTTTATTTATATTGAGGATGTATTGAGGTGTCCAATATCAAATGCCAGAGCCAGTATTACGAGTCAAATGTTTCGATCAAGTTAAATGGCGTGAGAATAGATAGACCGCGTTCAGCAGTGGACTTATGACTTTAAATCAAAAGTCATTTATTCAAATTAGGCTGAGAATCAGCACTTTTCGAACGTCGAAATTACATAAGACAGTAGGTACTTACCCCTAAACGGCCGCCCATAAAATAAATAAATCAGAGGCCTTAGTGTGAGTTTCATTTAACCATCTCGACCAAACGCATAGAGCGCGTTTGGCGCTCCGATTGGCCCTAGATTGGTGACGGACCAATCGGAGCGCCGAACGCGCTTGATACGTGTGATCGAGATGGTTAAATAAAACTCACACTAGGGCCACAGCTTAGTTTGTCCTACTACTTACAGGGCAAAGCTTAAAAAGCAGTAAGATTCTGCGGGGAATCATTATAACCATACAGAATTGGGGCCCTGGTTCTGCCATGATGTCGTTGGACATTTCCAGGGACCCATGTTTTGGAGGCCTTAGCCCACAATGCATCCGACATGCGGCAAACGTGTCCAGCCCAGACCCACTTGAGATTGCTGATTGTTGGGTGACGTCAGCGGTACTTGACTTTAGGTTGAAGATTATGACGAAGGCTTTTGCCAAAATCAACCTAACGAGACTGACATAACATAATAGTTCCTTAAATATTCATAAAGCTAAGTTATCTTTATGTAGTATAAAACTAAGTCGCTTTTCGTGTCTGTGTGTGTAGTTTAATAGATCTAAGCGAGATCTTTTAAACTTAGCAACGGATTTTAATGTAGTTTTCATCAATAGATAGAGTGATTCAAGGTGAAGGTTTATAGGTATAATACACCGACCTCCAGCTATAAAGAGCTGATTAGAAATTGCAACATCAAGTCCCCGATCACGAGTTCACGCCATAAAGAACGCTAACCACAATTTCAAACAAACTAGGCAAAGAGATTTACTAGCTAAACCAATTAATCTAGCCGTAATACAAAGCGGTTTACCACGTGCTATTTGTAACGCTTATATATAGAGCAAACTATATTATTTAACCCACTTATTACAAGTGTTTACAAACTCAGCAGTGCTCAATCTGTAGTCAAGCAAATGGTTGACCCCGTGCATTTAAAAATCTTTGTAGGCATATCAGTGGCCCTAGTGTGATTCAGATCGAACGCATCGACGGCGTTCGCTCCGATAGGCCCTTGAATGGTGAATAACCAATTGGAGCGCCGGATGCGGCCGATGCGTTAGATCGTGATGGCTAATCGAAACTCACACTAGGGCCACTGTCCCTTACTTACGTAGGTACTTTTGCCTACTTACATAGTTTAATTATTATGAAACCACACTAAGGAAACTTACGCTTAATGGTCTAAAATCTTGATTTTCTGATGATCAGCAAGCGTCATTGTAGCCCAGCCTTTTCCCAACCATGCTGTGATCGGCTTCCAGTCTAACATGGAGCAACGGCATATCTGACCTCCACAACCCAGTAACTGGGTTCACCCTTCGCGGTGATTATTGCAAATAGCTCGTCGTTCCGCTTTCTCCTATTGGAACTAACTACAGGTAGAAAAGTCAGAGCAAATGTCACGATATATTCAGCCCACTTCAGAGTAGGAAATCAAGGAACTCTTGGAGCAAATAAGGAAATGGCGGAGCCGGAGATTGTCTCGTCTGGCAAGCAAGCGACAGAACATTAAATTGCAGATACAGCTATAGCAAAAAGTACAAATAATATAAGACTTATTTCCAGACAGACTTTTGCAAGATATTACATCTTAAGCAACCGGGCTCAGACCCGAGACATAGACAACAAAATATCTGTACAACGTCTTCTCGCATTAAAACTGTATAAACTCAAAACTTACTAATTTTACAGGAGAGCGTTTTAAAGAGAAAAATACTGGTGATACCAAACGTTTCCGCATATTAACCCCATTTTGAATATTTTTTGGAAATTGTACACTTTTAATGCGAAAAGGCGAAATGTAGAGTAAACAAATACTTGAACGTGCGGATTTTGAACAAGCGAGGTTGGAACTTTGACCTTAAATATCTCCTCTACTTTAACATAGTTGCGAAAAGGCTAGGCAGTTGATAATCTCCGTAACCAGAAGGTCTGTATGGTCCAGTACAAAAAAATATCGTAATACCGGGAAGAACAAATGACTCTCGGAGGGGACGGGGCCTGCGAGGAATTAGAAAAATAGGTATTTGAAGAAACTATTGCCGTCGCGCTGTCAGTAAGTCTACCCCCGTAGTGTGTAATAGGGATAGCTGCAGCTCAGACCGAAATTATCACAAAAATTTTGACGAAATCGACGTTTCGTATTCCCCTTTTTTCTCCTCGAAAACTGGGCAGATTCAATCAGATACATTAATAATAGGTCTTTACCTATGAAATTGCCGTTTTGTATGAAAAAATTTAAACGATTTTTTTTCATGTATTTTTTATTTGTATTAATCGAAGTAATCACCCATGCAATCAATGCATCTTTGCCATCGCAGTGGCAGTTTATTGATGCCCTTCTTAAAGAAATCAGCTGGACGGGAGGCAACAAATTCTTCAAAGGCATTTTGTACTGCCTCTCGGGTATTGAATTTTTTTCCCGCCAAGAAGTTATCCAAATTCTGGAAAAAGTAATAGTCTGTAGGCGCAAGGTCTGGTGAGTAGGGCGGATGACGGAGAGCTTCCAACCCCAGTTCTTGCAACTTGGAGACCGTCTGCTGTGCAGTATGAGGTCGCGCGTTGTCGTGCAGGAGCAGCGGAGACGAGCGATTGACCAATGCTGGTTGGAGATGTGCCAGCTTCTCCATCATTGTGTTCAGTTCTTCACAGTACACATCTGCAGTAATGCTCACCCCGTTTGGTAAGAAGCTGTGATGAATCACACCGGCGCTAGACCACCAAACAGTGACCATCACTTTTCTAGGGGTAAGTTTTCGTTTAGGGCATTGTTTAGGTGCTGAACCAGGATCCAACCAACTTGCTGAGCGCTTGCGGTTATCAAACAGAATCCATTTTTCATCGCAGGTAACAATGCGGTTCAAAATTCCTTCATTTGTGTGTCTGTTGAGCAGTGCAAGGCACGTCTCGACGCGTACTTCGCGCTGACGATCATTGAGTTCGTGGGGCACCCATTTGTCAAGCTTTTTACCTTGCCAATTTGACGCAAATGGACCAATATTGTTTTGACGCTAACGTCGAAAGCTGCTGCTAATTCAGCCGTAGATTGTGTATCATCAGCTTCCACAATCGCCTTTAATTCGTCATTGTCGACCAAAGTCTTCGGACGACCGCGAGGTTCATTTTTCAGGTCGAAATTTCCAGAACGGAAGCGAGCAAACCAATAACAGGTGGTGCGTTGATTTGTAGTGTTAGCTCCGTAAACGTCGTTGATGTTGCGTGCCGCTTGTGCCGCGTTGCTGCCACGACGGTACTCATATTCCATAATTACTCTAATTTTTAACGTATCCATGATGACGAAAAAGATTTAAATGCGATGAAAATGTAACACTAATCAATAAACAAATGACTACTTTTGGAAAAAAAAATCCATGTTTTTAAAATAAAATTAATTTGAAATTAGAATTCTTACCCAAACAAGGTAAAGACCTAATATTAGGTCTTTACCTATGAAATTGCCGTTTTGCAGTACTGGCCATTTCAAATCAATATAATTTTTGTTTGGGTAAGAATTCTAATTTCAAATTAATTTTATTTTAAAAACATGGATTTTTTTTCCAAAAGTAGTCATTTGTTTATTGATTAGTGTTACATTTTCATCGCATTTCAATCTTTTTCGTCATCATGGATACGTTAAAAATTCGAGTAATTATGGAATATGAGTACCGTCGTGGCAGCAACGCAGCACAAGCGGCACGCAACATCAACGACGTTTACGGAGCTAACACTACAAACCAACGCACCACCTGTTATTGGTTTGCTCGCTTCCGTTCTGGAAATTTCGACCTGAAAAATGAACCTCGCGGTCGTCCGAAGACTTTGGTCGACAATGACGAATTAAAGGCGATTGTGGAAGCTGATGATACACAATCTACGGCTGAATTAGCAGCAGCTTTCGACGTTAGCGTCAAAACAATATTGGTCCATTTGCGTCAAATTGGCAAGGTAAAAAAGCTTGACAAATGGGTGCCCCACGAACTCAATGATCGTCAGCGCGAAGTACGCGTCGAGACGTGCCTTGCACTGCTCAACAGACACACAAATGAAGGAATTTTGAACCGCATTGTTACCTGCGATGAAAAATGGATTCTGTTTGATAACCGCAAGCGCTCAGCAAGTTGGTTGGATCCTGGTTCAGCACCTAAACAATGCCCTAAACGAAAACTTACCCCTAGAAAAGTGATGGTCACTGTTTGGTGGTCTAGCGCCGGTGTGATTCATCACAGCTTCTTACCAAACGGGGTGAGCATTACTGCAGATGTGTACTGTGAAGAACTGAACACAATGATGGAGAAGCTGGCACATCTCCAACCAGCATTGGTCAATCGCTCGTCTCCGCTGCTCCTGCACGACAACGCGCGACCTCATACTGCACAGCAGACGGTCTCCAAGTTGCAAGAACTGGGGTTGGAAGCTCTCCGTCATCCGCCCTACTCACCAGACCTTGCGCCTACAGACTACTACTTTTTCCAGAATTTGGATAACTTCTTGGCGGGAAAAAAATTCAATACCCGAGAGGCAGTACAAAATGCCTTTGAAGAATTTGTTGCCTCCCGTCCAGCTGATTTCTTTAAGAAGGGCATCAATAAACTGCCACTGCGATGGCAAAGATGCATTGATTGCATGGGTGATTACTTCGATTAATACAAATAAAAAATACATGAAAAAAATTCGTTTAAATTTTTTCATACAAAACGGCAATTTCATAGGTAAAGACCTATTATTTTACGAAAGAGTATGTTTATGTTCCTATAAAAAAAAAATTATGTTAAATTTTTTTCTGATTTGTCTGGTAGTCCTTTAATCACGGCGGTAAAAATAGGACATTTTTTGTAATTTTTATAGGGTCATATTTTCTTTAATAATTAGTTGCTGAAAAAAAGAAAATGACAGGGACGTGTATACGACCGACCTAGATTTTATGAAAAAAAAAATGCTCTAGAGGCGTTATTCAGGAAGAAAAAAGGGGAATACATTTGTATGGAGAATCGCACGCCCTGTTCCCTCTTAAAGTGTGTAATACACTATCCAATTTGTAGAAACTCTAAATAGAAAATCGGAAGATATAATCGAATTTAGAACAGTTGAATCCGATTTAGGGAGATTGGAAGGTCACGACCACACTACTTTTACTAAATTATTGCATCCCAATGTAATTGTACTTCATAAGCGCTTATAAGAGTCATCTGTTCGATTTATAATGCGATTTAGTCCAGTGTGATCCACTCGCTTCCAATTTCGTAATTAGAGTGTTCTTAGTTAGAATTTCTACAAATTGGACATTGTGTTGTACAGACGTCAGCATATCAAGCTACCCCGGGGTTGCGACAATAGTCGATAGGATCCGGCAACTGGGACTCGAGGTGGCCTTGCACAAGTTCGAGGTCATGTGTTTTCATGGTCCTCGGAATGCGCCACCCACGGGTTCCCAGATAACGGCAGGAGGGGTTCACATCGACGTCGAGTCGACGATGAAGTACCTGGGACTCGTCCTCGACAGCCGGTGGAACTTCGCGGAGCATTTCCGACGTTTGGCTCCCAGACTGGAGCGGGCCGGGGCTGCCTTGAAGCGGCTCCTGCCCAATCTAGGGGGCCAAACGCCTCCTGCCGGAGGCTCTACGCGGGGGTCGTGCGGTCCATGGCCCTATACGGGGGGCCGGTGTGGGCGCCTACATTGAGGCGCCAACCAGCCCGAAAGCTGAAGGCGTCCCATAGGGTCATGGCGATCAGGATGATCCGGGGATACCGCACGATCTCAGGTGAGGCGGCGGGCCTCCTTGCCGGATTACCGCCATGGGATCTGGAGGCAAAGGTCCTCGCGCATATCTGGGAGTGGCGCGAGGAGGCCAAACGCCGGGGCGTTACTCCGCTGCCGCAAGAAATCGAGCGAATCGAGAAACCGAGCGTTGAACTGTCAAACGAAACAGATTATGATTAATCGTGAGTTACGCAATTAGGGTGCAGTTTGAGGAGAAAGAAGGATCGCATAGTGGTCAACAAGTTTAACAGTATAGGTATGCTATCTACCATATATAATAAAACTATCACTCCTAGTCGTACGAATGCAGGCTTGCGGGCACCTCTTCGTCATCTCACAGGCAATTTTAATTAGTTTTTCTCTAACTTGTATCTACTCGCTGTATCCGTTGGAAAATTTAGAAACATATTGCTTGACACAATAAAAAAATCGAAAGAATAACAACATCGTATTAAAGTCTCTTTCTGTGTTCCTTATTGTATATAGTAGCTGTAATCTATGTGTATTTATTTCATGTTCTTATCTATTCTACCCGACTTTTACTTAGTCAACATTATCTTAATTTTTTTGGGTATCTGTGGAGAACGTTGTTAGTTGCACATTTATATAACTCCTTATGTACTATTTATTTGTAAAATGTAATGTGTAATTGTTTGTTCTTCCAAATAAATAAAATAAAATTATGACATGACTAGCTGTTGCCCGCGAATTCGTCGGCCATCCAGGATGAAAAGCAGCCTATATCCTTACACAGGTCATGGTCTGTGTGCTAAATTTCATCCGTGTCCATTCAGCCGTTTTAGCGCGAACAGACAAACTTAAATTCGCATTTATAATTATAGCCAGGAAGTTAGTATTTCCTACTCGAAACTAATCTCCGCCTAATAGACACGAATGAAAAAAATGGCGCCGATCTTATATGGCACTTATCACAGCAGAGAGCAGCCATAAATGGCGAATCGTTTTCATAAATTTTTATAGCTTTATTGGTGAATCAATCATGATTTCATAGCCCATCTTACGTAGGCTGCAGCTGCCTAAACATCTTACAATCATATTTATTAGTCTTTAAAAGCATTCCTTAAGTTTAAGGTTCTTTCTAAAAAAGTGCTTACGCTGTGAGCTTTTTAATGGTTTAAAACCATTAGGTATATTATGAATTTTGAAGTACTAGTTAAGATTAACAACGGGTTATGACTTATGAGTTCACAATATTCACGTTTATGGTATGACTGAGTGAGTGCTACGATTCCGGTAAGTACTAAAAAGAGAGCTATCATATTGTCGACCGCCCGTCTCGACCGGTGGTGCTGCTAAATAATAAGACCTGTAGCCCGTAGTCTGTATAAAATCAATAAAAATAATATTACATCATCATTAAATGAATAAACAACACAATCTCAAGTACTTCTCCCCATCTCAACTTCGCGTAAAGATAAGCGAACTATTGAACGAATGAGTTCCGTTTGGTATTTGCTGTTATAAAATATCTTCGGTATTACTGAGCCCAACAAATAATTTTAATTTCGTTTAAGATTCTTTCTCGTACAATAATGAATAATAATTAAAAATAGTTTTTATCTGATGCGTACTTTTTTCATAAACTTGTTAAGACATATTTCATGTTTTGAACAACGAAACGCAACAACTGTCATTCGAAAATGACAGACACTCGATGTTTTTAAAAGCTGCGTTTTTGTTATAATATTATAAATGGAGTGTAAGAAGCAAATATTTACTGTTCAAGAGAAAAAGAAGTTTCTGGAGATATTAAAGAATTACTCAAGAGTGGTGGAGAATAAGCATACCAATAGTTCGGCACTGAAGGTGAAGGACTTAGCTTGGCAGAAAATAACTTCGGAATTTAACTCGAGCCCGCAAACAAACTTTTATGTGAGTATTATAAATTATGTTGACTGTAAAAGCTTGTTGTACTTCAATACTAGATAATGACGATGCTTCGTCTGCATAGTTTTATGATCTGCAAACTAGGTTGACAGTTCTTGAGATTGTGATTTGAGAGATTGTCTTGTATTGTATTTTGACAGTATGAAGTATGTAACCTCCCTATTTAGTTATTTTCTTAAGATTATATGTGGCTTTACAGTTGGTTTTTGATAATTATTGTTGTAGATTACATAAAAAATAAGGCAGTAAATAAAAAATACATTTCACAAACGGCAGAGTCATCATTATTCAATAAAATATAAATACTGTCTGCTACGTTAGTCTCTTTAATTGGAGCAGTATTTAAGACTATAGAGATTTTTTTAAAACACTAATCACAGACTTAAGTTTTTAAGATGTCAGTCAATTTAAACAATGATATTTAGTCATTTAAAAATTTAAATATAAATATTTTTTTGACTCAGAGATCTCCAAAACAACTGAGAAGATTATGGATGAACTTAAAGCACCGCCAAAGAGAGGTGGTAGCCAGAACCCTGCACCCATTGTCTACAAGAAGAACCATGGATGAAATAATATCAGGATCCAAAATGAATATAGCCCAAGTGTTTATGACTGGTGCTGATAGTTCCATTGACTCCGATATTGTGATAGGTAAGAATTTTTTAGAAAATAAGTATCTCATTTTAATTATTTAGTTATATAATTTATTATTCCATGTTTTGTAGATTATTTGAATCACTTGTTGCTTCAAAATAATAGCGTAAAGTTTGGCATAAGTTTCTTTTATTGTTCCTGTCAGTAGAGTATCGGGATCTCCTCTATCCTTTATTCAGTCAGAGTGGTCCATGTAATTTATGTTTATTATTTAATTAACAGAAACTTTAACAAATGACGCCCAGGAACATTTGGAAACAAGTTTTGGTCTGAGTGAAGAATCTCAAAATATCCCTAATCAGGAAACACCAGGCTTTAGCACTGTAAAAATTGAACAAATGTCCCCGACCAATGCTGATCCTGGAGATGCTATTGCAGCACTAACACCCACTATCCTACCAAACAATAAAACTCATTTCACTCACCAACAAGACAACCAGGATAACAAATCCCAACTTCAAAATGATTTGCAACTGAGTCTGGAAATACAGCTGTTAAAAGAGAAATTAAGATTTCAACGAGAAGAGAATAAGAGTAAAGAAGCATGGGCTGCATCCATACATAACTTGGAGTTTCAGATTTTGAAGGAAAAGCTTAGAGAGGCTAAAGCTAAGGCTGACTTAGCAGAATTGTGTTTGAGGAGACAGCATTATTCAGATGGTAGGTGATGATGCAATATTGTTTTACTATTTACAGAGAGGGGAGAAGTCTTATGAATAGAAAAAGGCAGATATTCATTTGGGTCCCATTTCTTTCCATGGGTGTCGTAGAAGGCGACTAAGGGACTTACTAGAGAATGGGCAGCAGCATTCTCTATGCATTTGACCACCTTACTGCGATCGCTAACCCGCTTGCCAAGTATGGCGATTATGGCAAATTCCCCCCCCCCCCTTTGGGGGAGGCTTATGTCCAGCAGTGGACGTCTTTCGGCTGATATGATGATGATTCATTTGGATTAATATTTACCACCCCTTTTGTTTAATTAAAATGTGAAATCTACTGTATTTTATATTTAATAAAATAACTAGGAATCTTCCAGAATCGAAAATATTTGTTCTGATTACAAAACGCGATCAATCTTTAGTTCTAGCCAAATACTACGAGTATAAGTCAGTTTTTGCATTACAAACTTTTCATCTATTTGGATATAGTTCGATACAAAAAAACTTTTTCCATAAAAATAAACAACCGACTTCCGGAAAAAACACTACAAAGTGAAAAATAACTTTAATTTCGGAAGTCGGTGACTTTGGATATGTATTTTAGTTTCCGGAAGTCGGTTGTTTTTTTTATTATTTTTCACTTCTTAATTTTAGTACGTACCCCACACCAATTCGAAATTTCATCATCCTTGGGGTCAAAACAATTTGCTGTAATTTTTTTAAAGAGTGAACTCTTGAAGTTGTATGTCTCCGAAACTCATCGTCAGATCTATATGACATTTTAATGGGACCACACGGGAAGCACCAGCTTTCACGAATCATCGAAATCGGTTCACACAGTCGAAAGTTCTGAGGAAACAAACATTAAAAAAATACAGTCGAATTGAGAACCTCCTCCTTTTTTGAAGTCGGTTAAAAATGACAATTTAGCATTGGACTAAGTTGTCAGTTTTGTAAAAGGAGCTGTATTTCGATTTTAGTTAGGTTCTTATTTCAAAAACAGATTCGACGGTTTAAACCATACCTAAAGTAAAACCTTGTTTTATAATAAGGGAGTATGAGTGAGTATAGATCAGATAATAATTTACTTAATTTAACATTAATTTGTCAGTTAATATTTTTTTGAGATTAAACTTATACAAATAAGGAACAGTGGTTACTAATAATGTTAAGATAAATATAGAATTTATTACATTTTATTGAAGTGTTTTATTGATGCCAAATTCACTGTAAACCCCAACAATAATTGTTTCAATGCCTTAAACCTAAAAAGAAAGTCACCTATGTTAGTCTTGCACACTTGTAATATCGGAAACACGTCTTGAAACGTGTGCATTTCCATCACACTAATGATTGTAGATTTATTTTGTAAAATACAGATCTTCCCCCCAAAGACATTATCCAGGCCGAAGCTCTGCTTTGCGTCAACCTGGATTAAGGAAATGATCAACAACATTTCAAAGGGCACTAATCGAAACAAAAACAACATTTTAGTAAGTATCCCATTTACAAATCACCAATTTCTACAGCTCACATAAATCACCATCAAAACGAAAATAAAAACAAAACGGTTACGTAATGGTTCTCAGTCGATTCCAAATTTAAATTTAGGCGCGAACACTGCGCGCTAAAACGATAACAAACAGCCAGTAGTGAGTCAACGTTTAAATATAGAATATTTGAATTATATCACCTGGCAACATTATCGTGTGTACAGAAAAGTTTTGCATGTTTACAAGATTCAAGTCATCTGTGAAGTAACGAAACTATTTAGGGAATCTGAAAATAGTTGGCATGACGATCATTTTTCGGGAACACCGGCTATTTGTGAGTCAACACAATGTTGACACCGATTTTAAAACACATCAATCAATTACCTTGGCCTATTACAATCTATTTTGGGTTTTATTGGACTTTCTTATTGCACCGAGTACAGTCCCGATCATAAATACCGTACAAACGCAAGATTCAAAGGCGATTTGCTCCAATCTTTTAACCGACTTCAAAAAAAGGATGAGCTCCTCAATTCGACTGTATTTTTTTAATAAGAATTTCATGATCTTATGAATGTTCGTAAAAGACTATGTAGTCTTTTCGAAACCATACTTTAATGAAATAAAGGCCTATTTCAAAGTCACAATCGTTGTTGAATTTTGAGTAAATGTGAGGTATTTACACATTCGTATTTTAAAGGGGATAGCGAGTAAATGCAGCCAAATTATCCTATAGAGTAAAACCTGCTTTACCTTCGAAACTCTTACAAAGTAAGTACTAGACAAGTAGGTAACAATTTCCATGATGATTATGGATTGAGGAAAACTCATTGCTTACAATTCAATGCGACGCGACGCATGTTTGCATGTGACTTGCGGTGCGAAAACACTAGTTTTACTATTCAACAGCGTACCTGAAGTCTTATTTACCTCTCAGTTTGAAAAAATATAATGTAAACAGCGACTGCTAAAACAACTCTTTGAATTTGACTTATACATCAAAAGATATACCTAAGTCTTTACAATATTTCGTCCGTATTTAGTTACTTTCTTCATTCACAGTCCATCGCTGCCCCGTTTGGCGTTATGCCTAGCTATAGGCAAGTCTGTCTGAGCCCAGACAGCGAAAAGCAAAAAGGGTAAAACGACTGGGACTCAGCCTACAGTTTATTTATAGAACCGGGAATGCATGGGATGAATGCTTAATGCCTTGTCCACTTTGCAACTAACTATCGATCTTACAAGACTTTTAGTACTTGTTTTTGGCACCGAATTGGAAGGATAGACTGAAAAGCATTACAAAGGAGCATGGAACATAAATTTTACCTCACACTTGCACGTTCCTTTATATTTAGCCAATGCTATAATATTGCAAGAATATGTTTTCTTGGGAGATGGTCTGTTTGGTAATTTATGAAAATGGACTCATACGGACGTGTTAGTCAAAATATGGACCATCACTACTGCTGTCTCTTGAGTTAGGCAGCTCACAGCTGGGATAGACTGAATGCGGAAGAAAGATGATTGATGTGAACGTGAAGCAAGCGAAAGTAACCTGCCTTGTGAATGGCAATAGTAGAAGTTATTTGAAATCCGTCGTAAAGTCATTCAATTACTTAAAACTTCGTTTATGGCTAAAAATACCTTTTTAGTAAAGAAAATTCATTCGGGTCTTTGCATCTCTAATACTTAAGTCTTCTACGCGATTTGCGCGGAATAATAGGCAACTGCCACATTGTTACTGTAACAGTTCCAAGCCAGCGCAATAATTTATACTGCACTGGCTTTTACCAGCCGAGGTACTATAATACAAACAATGCATAATATACAAGGAATAAATCGTTCTCGCTCTCAATAGTGGAACAGCTCTCTTAGATTGAATAATTTATTGCGATACTGGCGCCTGTATTTCAAAACTCTTTGCTATTTTTGTAGACTAACGTGTTTAAAGTTTTGAGGAAATATGCTCCGATTTGAGCTTGCAACTTTCTGATCCAAATGATAAATGCAAACCTCTGAGACTATGGTATACAATCAAAACGAAAAACTTAGAACTAAGGTAGCAGTATATAGGAAGTTTTCTTTAGGAGCCTCCTTAACCATTTAAGCGAAAGTCGCTTTTGCCTAGACGACCCCAATACCCCATGGATGGGCCATATAAACTACGCGAACCATGTTGCGAAAATAAACCATTTTTTATTTAAATCATAAAATAAAAATTCCAAAAATAGGAAATTCGATCGAGAGACGGAATAAACATCGTAAAACAAAGACTGTATTTCTAAAAACCATAACAAAAGACCTAAACAAAATATATTGTAGTGGGGGACACGAGTCAAGTATACAGCCAAGACGACCTTGCCATGACCATTAGTCCGGTAGGGCCGAGCCCAGCAGTCCCATGGCAGAAATAGCGGCGGATACAGGCGAGGTTACGCACCTGCCCTAATTACTGGCACGTGGGTGGCGGAATATGATGGATCTACAGTTTTACTTTCCAACTTTCTGATAAGAATGGTTTATTATCTAAGGGCTTTAGCAGAAATGCTACTTTAAGCATCGGCGATTTTCAATTTCATCAGTACTGCATCGCATTTGCCAATCTCGTGGTCTAGCGATTTCTTCGATGCTTGCTGCATCGAGTCTTGAGTTTCACTAATCAAAATTGCGCGTTTCTGCATTTAGAGAGGTCAGTCGCTATATGCACTGCGTCCTAATAGTAATAATAGCTCTGATTGATGATGATAATTAGTATGTATGCTAAGACACTTGGAGTTTCGGTCGAAAATCATGATTATGGAATGCATGTTGTTAAAGATCGAAGAACCAGTTCTTCGATCTTCAATAACATGCATGCAGGGACCGTATGTGGTAGCAAGGCTAACACCCCAAAAAAAAAATGATCGGCCGGCCTACATCCACATGCATTTAATTTTTTTGTTATCCAAATGTTTTTTATAGTCATTACATTTTCGTCGTGTTTATTTACTCAATAGTACCGCGACACAGGGAGCGTAATAATTATGTATGTACGCTGTAAAGTTACCGCAGGGAGAAATAATTTTAAAGCAACTTTTGTAAAAGCATACTTGAGCTGGCAAATGTCAAAACGCTAAAGTATTTAAAACAAATGGTATCTAGTTACCTTCAGCGTAAATTATAAATAGTAATACCGAGTCCAGTAACACGAAAGCGTACTTTACACGCAAATATGATTTTATTCTAAATATTTTACCAGTTCATGGCCTTTCATGTCGCAAAAGCCTAGTTAATAGCCTATTAGGCACAAAGCTTAGCGATTGCTACGCAGATACAGGCTAGGCTATAAATGCTAAAAGATTTATGTTCTACCATTTTGAGGTTTTTTTTTTTTTTTTGAGGGTGGGAAATCATCAAATGACTTCTCCCGCTCTGGGTGGAGCAGGAGGGCGTGTCAGACTTTTACTGACTAAAACCCACCCGTGTTCCTTCAGTTGCCTGTGTGCCAGGGGCGACGGTATCTCTTTCGAACAACCCGCACCCCTGGCAGGCATCGGCCCTTGCGGACCCCACCAGTCCGGCGCACCAGGACACATGGCACGCCGTGACCACCCCAGGAACCAAGTAGCACAAGGGCCCCAGACTACTCTAGCACCCTTGGCACCCTTGGTCCCCCTGCGACGGGTCAGCACAGTGGCCCCGCCGCCTACCACTTCTCGGCCGCAGGGGTAGGGAGAGCGGCCAACGCTATACCGACACTCCTCTTCCCCTGCGGCCCCACCGCGTCCGCCATCAAACGGTGGCGGCCCCGTCCAGGCTACGGAAGGGAAGAGCGCTACTCAAAAGTACCGGCACTCCTCCTCCGCCGCAGCCTGTAACCCTCAGCCGCGATGCCTCCCATTCGACATCGCGGCCCGCCTCAGTTGCTGTGCACCTCACCGCAACCTACTTTTTGGCCGCTACGTCGTCGGCTTGGAGACAAAAGCCCTGACGAGCGGCCCCACCTTGGGGTTCCTCTTCGCTTCACCGTGGGAGCGGACCACGGCTACTGAGCCCCCCCGCAACGACAATGCGGGAACCCACTGGGGGGGACCATTTTGAGGTTGAAGTCCTTTACAAACTACCTTTCAAATATAATTTTGGAGTACTCATCTTTTGAGGGATAGTCAATCTACTCTAAATGGCTGTTGCTTTTTCTAAGGGACTAAAGCTCTTCGCTTCGCCTTTCTTCCCGACTTCGTTACTCTACTAGGAGTAGTGGTTTGCCACTTAATCATCATCAACCTAAGATCTCAGAAGTCCTTGGTATTTTCTAAAAGCCCGCTTAGATGTATCCTATCGTATGTTCCCCTGCATGAAGTCGTGCTAATAATATACGTAAGGGTCTCGTCGGGTGCTTCTAAAGTCAAAAGTACTAACATAATCCTACGTTTTTGTCGGTCGTAGTAAAAGTTTCCGGAAACTATAACAAAGAACTAGCAGCCTCTCTGTATCAACAAATCAAAATGCAAATAAAAGTGTGACCAATATGCAAAACCTGTCTAAAGCACAATGTCAGTCATCGAACCCAGGACTTCACGGTTCAAGTCTCTTTATGGACCATTGTTTCTATGATGATTTCATTATACAGCTGGTGCAATTAATGACTTTACATCGTAAATCGTTATTGTGTCCAAAATCATCTCCGTGTAGTAAAACACGAGATGTATGACTAACCTTGGCATGAAATCACTTAGTCATAGGTTTTTTTTTAACTCTTCGTGTTATTCTTTTGCTTGTACTGCCAGTGTCATGACCGATTACACGCGAGTCTACATTTAAATAATCACGATTTATTGTATTTTCCTAACGTTAACCTCGTCAGAAGCCTCATATGAACTGGCTTAGGAACTGACTACGTAATAAGGCTCCTCATGTCATGACGACACATTACATCTATAGGAAACTAATTGAGTACATGTGATTTTGTGTTCCTTGTTATTCACGATCATTGATCCACTTAGGCATGGGGATTTGGGCTTAGTTAGGCATAGGCGGAACACCTAGTAACCTGTCCTATTCTTTCGTTGGCTCGTGTCGACAATATCGTTTCTAACCTACCCATAAGATAGTTTGATTTGTGACATGGTGTACGAGCCGGTAAATCACACCTCGTAAGTTGGCCATCAATTTGTGTACTAGCTCGAAACAATTAGGAGTCAGTAGGAATTTAAGGATGGTCTGGCTGCAGACCGTCGTCTACAGGCATTTGGATATAAATGACAAGATTCATGAAGGTTTCTGTTGAAGACTGCATTTTACTAAAACTTTTAAACCATACTCTTCGGCTACTTTGACCAGCCGCCGACTCGACGTTGCTTTTTATAATAATTTGAACAGTTTATTAATAGTTTTTGCGTGAAACAGAGGCCATTGCCACTGCTTTGAATTACTTGAGCTCTCTTAAGCCGATTGACAGATTCACTGCTGTCCAGCAGTTTAACAGCCAGAGGATTTGGGTGGATGGTAAGACGATCAGCATAACGTTTTTTATGTTTATGAGTTTCGTGAAGAATGGTAGAACAGTTATTTCATGAGATTGAGATATTTTGGACTTGATGCTCACAGTCACTGAGGTATGGTGTGAACGTAGCCTGATTGTTGAAGTTATTGCCATCGTTGTTCACGACTAATTACCCGCATTCGGACATTACCAATTGGAATCGTTCGTAATAACCATTCATGTCCTCAAATGCGATGTCTTCTGAATCGTCGTAAATCAATTGAATGATTAACAAAATAATGTCCCCCTCTGGAAATGAAATACTATCGCACGTATTACGCTGTACAGGGTTAGTTTTTGAGATGAGTCTACAGGGCAAAAACAAAACCTATTTACTATATCATAGAGTATTGCGGACAAGGGAACAATGGCTCGACCGCATTTTGGAGACATCATAAACGTAATTTTGTTTAGTTGTTTTTTTTTTTAAAGCTGCTATTCTATCCGGTGTTTTTTGCATAAAAATACATTTTGAGTTACATACCAAAATTACCGATAGTGGACCAAAAGTTTTTATGGATCATGGAAGAACAGAGTAAAGATGGGAGATGTTGTTTTCTTAAAGATATTTTCATTTCTAAAAATATCATGGCAAATAACAAAAGACTAAACATAACATAAAGTAATACTACACAAGAACAGCTGCATGTAATAGTGTTTGTTTTAGAAGTCTGACTAGTGCAACACTTTTAAATTAGATCAGATTTTAAACAGACTGTTACCTACAGAGCAAAGAGTATGAAAGAATAACATGGTTATAATGGTGAGAAACATGAGAGCAATATGGAATAATTTTGGCAACAGCAGCACCGGCCAATCGAAGGTTAAGCTTTTCTTGCCGCGGTCGGTTCGTGGATGGGTGACAAACCATTATATATCGAGACCCGTCCATACCTTAGAAAGCATGTTAAGACATTAGCAGTCTTTACAGGTAGTCAGCAATCCAAGATTCGGCATCTAGTCTTACCAAGGGGTTTTGTAACTTAGTTTTGCAGACTCTGTCTAAAATACTGGTATTCAGCTATATACAGTTAGACTGGGACTGGGAGCTGGTCCTAGATAAAAGACTTTTTGTATATTAAAAAAATATACAGGGTGATTGGAAGATGGGTGCAAAGCTTTAAGGTGAAGATAGTATAGACAATTTAGAACCATTTAAGCCATGGTTGTCTTAGACGAAGTCTTACCAATTTTTTTTTTTTTAATAAGGTTTAAAAGACGTATTGTACAAATTTTTTATTTTTTCTGAGCTTTAAATGTCTGTAAAAAAAATGTCTAATGACACAGAAGCCTAAAACATGTTTTGCTTGATTGCTTACACATTACTTTAATTAAATAAATAAAAAATGAATTCATTTATCATTCAATTTGGCCATAATTATGCAGTTTACATTAAATTTTGAGAATTTCCGAAAAAAAAACTTAAAAATTTGGTTAAAAATATTTGGTAAGACTTCGTCTAAGACAACCATGGCTTAAATGGTTCTAAATTGTCTGTACTATCTTCGCCTTAAAGCTTTGCACCCATCTTCCAATTGATTTCGCATAAATAAATTAAACCAAATGCTGGTCATACAACCTTGAAATTAGCAGAATTATCGACAAAACAACGGAAATACAAAAAATTTAGCCCACAGACATTTTAAGGATGTGTTTGGTTTTACAGGAAGCCTACAGATTATTATTTATAAAACAAATCCTGCTGTAATCATATTATATTTTTGGCCTTGTTTGTCTAGTTGTTGCAAGTGCCTCTGCTAAGAATGAGATCCTGGGTTCTATACCCAGGACGGGCAAAATGTTATAAATGATAAATGATTTTATTTCTGTAAGTAGGTTTGTACAAACACTTTTACACGTCAAACATATTTTATAGGGTTATAATAGGGTTTTTTCATCACAAATTTCTCAGTAGCAGCTTAGAGTGTGGATTCGTGCACAGTTGATGGCAATAGGGTCGCCCCCTATTACATAGGACATGCAGGAAGTGTGCGTAGACACCTCTGCGTAATCTTTCAGGGATTACAAGCGCAATGTATGTTATCTATATCTATACTAATATTATAAAGAGCGCAGTGGTGGTCCAGTGGTAACGGCCGCGACTTACGAGTTGTAGGTCGTGCGTTCGAACCCAGCCAGGCGCATTACTTTGTGTAAATAATTTAATCACTGCTGCTCTCAAAAACGGTGAAGGAAAACATCGTAAGGAAACCGGCATGTCCTAGAACCAAAAATTCGAAGACATGTGACATCTACCAACCCGCACTGGGCCCGCGTGGTGGATTACGGCCCACTTCCTCTCACAGAGAGGAGGCCTGTGTCCCAGCATTGGGAACGTTATAGGCTGAGTATGTATGTATGTTGTATTTATTTTAAAGAGGTAAAGTTTGTGATGTTGTAAGGGGTAATCTCTGGATCTACTGAACCGATTTTGAAAGTCCTTTTACCAATAGAAAGCCACGTTATTTGTGAGTGTCATAAGCTATATATTATTAACCTGAAAAATCGCTCGAACGAAAAAAAATTGCAGCTAGTGTACAATATTCACATAATTCAGCCAAGACTGTACGAAAATTCTTTAAAAAATTGTGACTGTGTGTGAATTGTTTATCACGTCTTTACCTCAATATTTATTGTACACAAGTAAAAGTATCAAGTTATCAGTAAAACGGCTTGTTTGCATACTTTATATGTAAGTATGGAACTTGCAGGATTTACCTTGGTGCTGATCCATACGTCATGTTCGTGAACGGGCGCCGCCAGTAGGGACTGGTCATCTCTTAGCTCAGACGGCGTAATTTAATTTCCGAAATTGTTATTTTATGTTTGTTTTAATTATAGACGCTTTTAATGTGCACGTCTTTTTACATCGTTCTCACATTGACAATTTCAACATAATGGTGTAGCCAAATTTTTATAACAATATCATGATTTTAAAAGTCTGTGGAGGTTCTTGCCCGTTCTTCTCCATAGGTACCTACGCTTTGGAATGGGCAATTAGCTTCATCTTTCTAACTCACCGAACCTTGACAATTCAAAAGTGCCTGTAATTGGTTTATTTGAAATAAATGTTTCGAGTTCTTTTTGACCTTGACTTTAGATAAAATCTGACTTATTTACTGGTCTTCAATAAACAGAATGTTAAGTGTGTAAATGTATGCGACTTTGGCATTTAATATTTTACACCTTATTTAACTGTACTACAAAACTGTGGTGTTTGACACCTAGTTGACAGTGACAATTGACTGTCCGTTGATTATTGTTACAAGTGAGGGTACCCCACAGTATAGTTTAACCTGCAACGTTGGGCGAAAAAAGTTATGGACACCAAGTAAGTACATAATAAAAACGAATGTAAAACCAGATATTCAGCTTCATCGGGTAAGACTGGAAGCCGACTCCAACATAGCCTGGAAAAGACTGGGCAGATGATGACCACAAATTAAAACTAGTAAGTAAACCAAGTGGATTGGTAAATCTATGTAATAACATACATGTTTTGCACACAGTACATCAATTGATTTCAGCATTGAAGGAATATTGTAACTGGAAAAGTACTATTTGTGGGACGGATAACTAAATTTTTTGTTACTTTAATGTAATAAAAAGCCATATTTTTGTTTGTACAGACGCCAGCACATCGAGCTACCCCAATCTGTCAAACTTCTTTGATCGATTTTCAACTTTATTACAATTAGATAGGGTTCATGTTCAATTGGGAAAATTTGACAGTTTGGGATAGCTTGACCTGCTGTTGTCTGTACTGTCAAACTCCTGTAAAAAAACTTTTACAGAGCATGAAACAATGTGGTTAATTCTATGGGTAATTAAATAGTGGTCAATGATTAAACTCAATAATGACCTATAAACCTGCTTCGTTACTCAGAACAGTTTATTGAAAACAGGTGAGTCAGTGAACTTATTCATAACTGTTATATTGTAATAACTTTTCAAAACAATGGCCATGACAATTAGTTTAATAGAACAAGTGGTTGTTTATTCATTAGTTATTAATAATGAGTAATTTTCTGGAAACTGGGATTATGGTATAAGCTTATTTCTAAGCAGCGGTCAGGCTCTCTCTGTCTCTTTCAGCATAGTATGTCTGGCATTTTTATCATGAATTAAGAACTGTGTGCAAAGTAGATTCGAATCAACTCAGAATGTATTATTTAACTCTAAATAAACTTAATTCGTCACACTTTAATTAATTCTAATTACTGACATTCAAAAACAGAACAGCAACAACTGAATCACTTCACACTTCTTACCAGCCAAGGTTAACCAACATACAACACCTCACAACCTGGTTCGCCCGCTAAACCAACCAAAAAGGCCGACACAGCCTCGCGACCAAATAAAGTGATTTTCATTGCATACCTACTGCGTTAATCACTGCTATGACATAAGACAGCGATAATGTTGTAGTTAACGGCAGCTGTAAACAATAATCTACTGATCTTACCACTACACTAGTAAACTAGAACGTTTTTCTATAAATAATATCGTGTAAACTCACCTGTTGAGCAACTGGCTCCAAAATACTCTCGATTATCTTCGTGTGAAACACCGGCATTTTGTATTTTTAAATCCGACACTTAATTTACATTAGATAATAAACACAAATAACAATGATCTCACAAAATATTCACAAAATAAAAATAACACAACCGAACGAGATAAGCGACCGAAAAATACTGACGGAATAGTGTTGCGCCACACCAGTCAACGAGTGAACGTGCGCAGCGCACGAATGTGTTGTCGATTATAGTGTCAAATAGTGTGGTGAAATGCTTCGGGTGAAATGTCACGTTACAGTCTCTATATATATTCAATGTACTCTGTGGTTACAGCTTTTTGATTTTATTATTTATATCGGCTTTGTTAAGTGGACCTTATTTAAATGTTTCATGCAAACTAGCGTAAATAGTAACGGGTTTAACACTAAATAATTATTCATGTCTATAGCAATCAATTTTCCAATAAGAATCTTAATGCGTGAGTCTGTGTAAATTTTTATTCGCGCACGCACCTCATCTACGGTTGCTTTTAAGGAGCCTCTCATTTCGGGCACCTGACTGAGTTAGGTTGAGGGAGGCACTTGCAAAGCTTTTTCCTTAAGTGTGTGAGACCGTTAGCACTAGGTATCTACTTAGTCTGTTTGACCTTGTCTGCAGACTCTGTACCTAATATCAGCACTTAGAATCAGCCATAGAAACGAACTTGATTATTATCGACGTGATTAAGGGTTGATGTTTTAATGATAGACAAAGTGCTGTCTGGTAAAAAAAAATGCTTTACCGTCACGTCTACCAACGTTTTGTAGAGTAACTCTTGGTCGGCAGTGACAGTGTTCCGGATAGATAGTACAATGGATTTATTGGAAGGAGAAATATGGATCCAATTTAATTGAAAAAAACATATACTTCTGTAATCAAATCATTTATTACATTATATTTTAATCTTATAAATTATCAAGTCTTTAAAATTACGTGCAATAGACAAAATTTTCTTTCTTAAATATTAGGAAAAATCATATTACAGTCGGTTTGTCATTATAGGTACATAATAATAACTTTAACACTGTGGGTCGTAAATTGAACATCTGATGGTGTAACCGACTTTCTAGTAAGTAGTTAATACCTACAAATTAGATAAAATTCATTAACAACTGAACACATTAAAATCTATGAACTAATTTGACTAGGTTTATCACAAATAAATAGAATCGGGAAGTTTGCCCAACAGTGGGAACCCATTGTTGTGCGTTAACAGATCCTGTGCAATTTGACTAAATCTTTTTACACTTATTCGATGTTTAAAATTTAATACTTTCGATATTTTTACATTTTACTTTATAGACCCGTGAGCGAACTTGTCGATGATTCTTTTACATCTAAAATATTTATTTAGAATCTTGTACTACCATCTGCCACAACAACTTTACTAATAAATCGAAAAAAAAATTTAAACAATTTTGAGTCCCAAATCATAATACATTTCCCTAGACAAGTAGACATTGCAGATTCAAAAAATAACAGGTAGCAGTAACTAGTCTAGTATTTTCACTATGCCTGTTCCATTAACAACATTTTAGAAACTGGCTGTTATTTTACCTACCCCTCTACAGACAACGTTTGTCGAAAAATTCAAAACCGTATTTTTTTGACGTTTGTACCTATTCATTTGGATTTAATTTTCACGAGCTACCTTATCTCCCTGTTAATGTCTACCACCACCACGAAAAGAGAAATTTTGGTAACAAACGAGAGACGTGGTATTTTAAAACAATAATCGTCTGTCTCTTGCACAGTTTGGCCTTAGCATTTCCTTAATTCACGCTACTTTCACTTTTTAAAGAGGTCCTCATTTAACGCCACTAACTTTGACATCTTCTCTTACAAATACTCAACGATATCACACTTGATGGATATATTAGGACAGCTGACTCCGTAGCTGAGGTTCAGTCCGTGTGGTTGGCTCTTATGCCGTTCCGTCAGGAGTTTGTGGAAGATGGGCAGGATGGCGCACTCGAAGAGTTCGGACTCCGAGCTAGCGGTGTACATCTTTCGCGTGTCTACTGATTCTTGGCGTTTCGAATCGCTCCTGTATCCTGCAGATTTTCTGTCTTCTCGTTTGTTTAGAGAATCTGAAGAAGAAAAATACACATATTGGTAAGATATTTGTAATACATGAATACATTCAAATAAAACCCTACAGTTGACTGATAAAAGCTGTTAGCTGTAGCGAAATAAAATACTTGTGACCGAGGGTATTGTCTCCGGACAAAAATGTACTAGTTTTGACTCGGGCCAATATTTTTCTTGTTTACGATTTTTTTTTTAAAGATCTTTCATTCTCGTCTGGAACTCTGTAGACGGATAAGCTTGAAAGATAACATACCCGTTTTATGCCTCGAAGCTACATTAGGACTACTCTTATGATGATCAGGTCTCGGCGTGTGACTGGCTTGCGTCAGTCTCGGAGAATCCCCAACGCCCTTCGCCCTCTTTAACGGCTCAGCCTCCTGCCTCAATCTCTTCGCTGGAGAATCCTGGGTCTTCACCACTCTGATAGTATCAGGGTCTGGCTTCCAAGTGTCTGCTTCAGGAACCGGTTCTGGCATTTGTTTCCGCGGTATGTCGTCATGTCTTCTGGGTGTTGATTCTGTTTTCGTTTTGGTTCGCTCTTCTGTTCTTTCTTCGTGGTATGGTCTAACCTGGAAATGGAAGAATTTAAAGGGCTTTTTAGCAGAATATTGTTGACGAATTGAATAATTATTAACAGAGTTGGAATCCCAAAATTTTGCTAGTGCAAAATTGTGTTGTGTAGTCCCAAAATTGTGCTACTTAATAGTATAAAATGCGAAACTCTGCCTAATACTTTTCACGCCTGCTGAACGGTTTTCGATGAAATTTGGTGCACAAGGAGATCATGACCTAGGTTAGTGCATAGGATAAATTTCCCCCCGGTAGTACCATCGTTCTTGTGGGAAATTTTTCGACCTACACAAATGAAGCCGAGAGCAAAAGCTAGTGTTTTATGGTTCCTGGGTTGTATTACCAGCCAAGGAAAAATCTTTACCTATTGATTTTGTAGCGTGTAGAGTCTACTAACTACTAAAACATTTATACTCACTTGAGCTGCAGATTGTCTTCTTTTAGATTGATTCTGCTGTGGAGGTGTGCTGACTGGCTGCGGAAATTCTGACCCTCGACGCTGGAAAAAAAGAAAACCATGCTGTCATTGCAGTTACCCAATCAGGAAATGCTACTTGTGTTATCGTCCAGCAAAGGGACTGGTGCCAGTAGACCAGATGAGGATGAAATAAAATCATCTACCTTTGATATCCTATCTGTCATTCTAAGAGTTTCTGCTTCCCGGTAACCTTCGGGAGTGCCCCCTCTGGTGCCGGTGCCAGTGCCAGGGCCTGCTGGAAATGAGTTATAAAACGGAGTAAATAAGGTTCATGTTTGAATGATAACTAAAGGATCATGAGGTCTAGTAAGGATAAAGCTTACCGTAGTTTATGGAAGCATTTGAAGCTCTTCTTTCAATGCTTCTTGTGTCAGTTTCCCTAAAATCAAGGCAGATTAATTTTCGAAATGAGACTCAACTTCTAGATTCAAGTCAATGTCCAAAGATACAGAAAGATTTTTATGAAAGAATAAAGAAACGAAATTGAAGGTACGTAAGTACCTGTGATGATGAGGCGAAGACTGTGATTGTCTCGTCTTTTCTGAAACACTTCTCTGCATTGGAGAGTGATGGTGACTTGGTGCTGCAATGAAAAGGAAATGTATTAATTTCCGCTACTGCAGCTTTAAACTACGGAAGAGGTTTATTAGGTTTATTTACGTCTCATGTACCCTGAGCAGTCTAGGAGGGGAGGGGCTCGGGGTTAATGCTAACAGCCGGTGGATTCGTGGATGGGTGACCATTCAATATAAAAAAACATAGAAATCCCTTCGTGCCTCAGAAAACACGTTATTCGCACATATACACGTTGTCATTCGTAGATCTTTGACAGTTGAACTTATAGGTTCCAAAACCAAAAAGTCTGCCAATCAGTTTTACTAAGAGCAAAGGGTATCGTGTTGTCTAGTTTCTAGGTTGTGGAGCTCAAGTTGGCAGTCACTCCATGTGAAATACTGGTATTCAGCTACATCCGGAAACACTTGAAGCTGACCCCAAAATAGTTGGAAAAAAGCTTGCCAGATTGATTGACACCCAGAATAGGCAGCCTCCCAACAACTTTATAGACTGGACAATATTTTTAGCATGGCATGAGATCTAGCCGATAAGAGATGAGAAGAACAATTTCAACTAATCACAGTCTCTACTTAATGTTCGAAGTTTCGGTCGGCTGTCATGATACTAAATAGAAATCTCTTCTAAATTTTCGCTACTACTACGTATCTGCTCTAATCTACTAATGTAGGTACCAATAAGTAAAGTACTGTTGTTTATATTATGTTACAAACAATGATCTTTATTGTGTGCTTTAATTTTAATTTTTCGTGTGTGACTTTGCTATCGCATTAGGTTAAGTACCCGTAAGGACAGTTTTAAGGCCTTTAAATAAATAAATACCTAATTTTAAAAAAATAACACTACTAACTCTACCGATGTTACCTACATTCGTAGAGTTGGTAGTGTTACCAATGTTACCAACACTACCAATAAAGGTACCAACACTACGAACTCTACTGCTACATCTGCTCTACCAAAAGAGTGGCTGTAAGATCACCTGTGGCCTCACCTGCTGGCGGAGACTTCTGGCACGTGTACTGAAATGTGTTCGTGTCCCACAGGTCACTCTGCACTACTATGAATTCTTTCTTTCTCTTTTCAGAGTCTTTTCTTTGACCTGGAAACAATAAGTAAATACTCAAATGGTAGCAGGTTTTCTGACAAGCATACTGAAGTATTAGTAAAAAAAACAGTGGCACTCTGGGAGTGCCGACAGAATGAAAACTTGAACAATACTTGTGTATTTTTTGAATAGTCAGGAAATATTTTTTGAATCGTAAGATTAAACAACGTTCGACGTTGTTTGTTCGTACGTTCGTGTTGTCAGTGGTGTCAGTAACAGTATCGCGAGTTCAATTGATTTTTCCCATCTCAAAAAATGCCCAACGCGCCTAAAGAAGTTTTCACTTCAATAACTTACCTACCTACTTATAATACAGTCACGTGTCATTGGGAAACTTACATGATTTTCTTCTTTCTGTAGAAGAGTAATCGTGATCTACATCCAGAATATCTTCTGGTTCAATTTTAGGTTTTATTATAGGCACTGGATCTCTTTCTTGACCTGAAGCATAAAAACAGGTAAGATTATAAGATAGTAAGGTTACTAAGGAAACTAGGTAGGCAGTCTCCGTCACAAATTCTTTCATCCCAGACAGACAGACCAGAATTTATTGAAAATTGAAACCAGTCAGTAAGGTTTTGTGGGACCAAAGAGTATATAACACAACCTTGATGACTGGTGGCATTATAATTCCTGCCGATACAAGAAAAGAAGATGAAACATGATCATACCTATAACCTTCCTCTCCAACCCAGGAGGTGGTTCCAGGTCATCCTGATCCACAGACACATGCATCAGGTCAGTTAGTAACGCTGCCTGACTGACGCTAGACATTCTCCTGTGACCCCTCGATGAAGGCTTGTGGTCTCTGGAAGGTGTGGTCTTTGTGGATAAGGAGTCCTGCCGGTCTTGTGTTTTGATGCTTTTCTTTTGATGTTCTGGCGTCTGTGGAGAAGATTTCATGAAATGAACGCAAGTTCATTGTCGAAGTTTTAATTAAAATATATGTCTGCGAATTTATGACTAAAACCAAGCCTGAAATAAGATCGAGCTCACGCTGCTCTTAGGACCAAAATTAAAAGCAGGTTGATGCAGTTGTAAGGGCCAAACTAAAAAAGCTTTAGTATTACTAATAATATTGGACTCACGAGTCTCCTAGGACCTAAAAAAACTCTAAATTACGTATGTACACACATTCATAAGCTGCCTATAATGTTTCCACTGCTGGGGGAGACAGGCCACCTCTCTGTGTGAGAGTGTGGGCCATAATCCTCCACGCGGGCCCAGTTCGGGTTGGCGGTTGTCACATGTCTCCGAATTTTTGTTCCTAAGACATGCCGGTTTCCTTACGGTGTTTTCCTTCACTCTTAATGAAGTATCACAAATTACCTTGTTAACTTTCGGCGTGGCTGCCTTAGTGTACATAGGTTCCTGTATCTTGGCAGGAATGGACTTGACGGTGGGAGTATCGCTGGTCTTCAGGGCTGGTATTGTCTTCGCTTCTGCTCTCGCTGGCTCTGGAGTCTTGGTGGCCTTAGGTGGTGGTTCTACTGGTTCCTGTGATGAATATCTGTGTTGTTTTAACTGTGATGGGGCTATGAGAGAGACCATACGTAAGAATGGGAATAGTTAAGGTGAATTTGGTGTCGCAGTTCTTACCGAGATGCTTGCACGAAGTCTGTAGCTATGCTGTAAGACTTATTGACTGTAAGACTACTCATTGACTTATAAAGAGGTTTTACACGAAGTATATAGCTTTGTGTAAAACCTCTTTCGGCTTTTTAATAAATGTTACTTAACAGTTTTAGACTATCGCAGCTTCTTGTCAGATGATTGCTTTCAAGTCTTCGATCTTTCATATTCAACTTATGAAAAAGATGTTATAGAATGAGTATTTAAGTATGACTGTCCTCAAATGGTTCTTACCTCAGCGCTCCATCCCCCATAAGGAAGCTTAGCAAGCTGGTCCTTCTCTGGAACAGCCTTTGAGGAAGGTGGACTGGTGTAGTCCAGGTGGTTCTTGAAGGACACGTTCTTCGTCTGTTCCTTCTTAGGTTCTTTTGGAGGTGGATCTTTAAGAGGCTCTGGAGGTGCTGATGGCTTTGGTCTGTAAAGGAAAGAAAATATTTCTTTTACATAATGTCTAGCTATGTTTGGACAAGGGAGTGGCTCTGTCAGTACAAGCTAACTCGCCTTTAAATATTTTCTCTTAGGTATCGTATTTTTTTTTATTTCCTTATTTCCAAGTTGGGATGTTACAATAGAAAATTAATTACTTCTCAACTGGTAATTGACTCTGAAGGTTGATGTATTCCGCTTCAGCGCCAGCTGACGCACTCAGGCTGCACACCGAAGTTATGTCACTGGTTTCTGTGAATATTAGATTGTTTCAGAGCTTTAATTAATTGCTATTTAATTTGTAACAATTAAGTGGCAGCGCACATTGCTCGCAGAACAGATGGCCGATGGGGCCGAAAGGTTTGAGTGGCGACCGCGTACCGGAAGACGTAGAGTTCCAAGGCCCTCCACAAGGTGGACCGATGACCTTGTCAAGGCCGCAGGCATACGCTGGATGTGGGAAGCAACGAACTGGTCGAAGTGGTGGACCATGGGAGAGGCCTAAGTCAAGCAGCGGATATCTTTTGGCTGAAATGATGATGATGATGATGAGGTACTTAATTTTCTAGTTCCGTACAATTGTGTGATCGTTGGGAGATCTAAAAACTGACTACAATCCAGGCTACATTGCCTCTCCAAGCTGTCAAAAAGTTGTAACCCTCGATCTAGAAAACAGGACGAAACCGTATATTTACAAATCCTTAAATCTATTTAAATAAAATACCAGGATATTTAGGATATTAATAATTACCAGGATGACTGATATTCTCCTTAGGTACTGGAAGCCTGGTCCTCGAGGGTGCTGGTGACCGAGAGTCCCGCGTCGTCGACGACTCCGAACTGGCATCGCTTCCCAGTTTACTTAGCAGCATCTGACGAAAGCCTTTATTACTATCTGATCCATTACTTTTACTTCTTTTGCTTGTAGGTTTCGAAACGGGTTTTTAAATTCTGTTTTCTTGTAGAACACACACGTATGTATATTACACGGTATCTTATTCAGATTATACGATTTGAATGAAATTTAAGCGCTTCTTTATGAATGAAATCCGGATTTGAAATATTATCCATAACTAATTTTGTACGAAACTTCAAACGTGCAGCTATAACAATCTTTGTTTGATGTTTATTCGCTTGGCAGGATTTACAAATTAACGTATTGACAAAAATAGCTTAGTGAATATTTTTAATCGTTGTCAACTTGTTTCTGTTCTGATAATAATAAAGTGAATATTTTTTATTAGTAGAAAGATTAGTGCTCCAACCGAACAAATTCAATATGCGTTCCTATTTTTGGTCCTTAGTGACGCAATTTTGTCATTTGAACATCACATAATATTCAGGGTGGTAAGGATCTTGACGTACAACATAACGTTGGATTCAGATTCAGTACATGATTCTGGACCCGCCTGCGTTGAAATTTTTCGTTGGTTAACAAATAAAAATTCAGCTGTACTATCATAGACAAGTGCAATACCTACGCGATCAAAATGTATGGAACAGCCATTTTTTTTTAAATAACCGACGTGTTGCAGACCGAGAATCCATAGGAAACGGGTGTGCGTCGATGTCCCTGCCACCCTGGATATTCCAACTAATAATTTGTTTCTTTACATCTTTAGTCATAAAGCTAGTTTATTTTTATTTTTTCTACTTCCCAATACTATACAGGGTGTAAGGGGAACGGTTTCGAAGCCAGAACGGGTTAAATACTTACAACCTAAATGCAAACGGATACCAATACCCTTTCGCCTTAAATTGGTTATTTTGCATCAATTTAAAACGTTTGACGCTTCTGTAATGTTTCTGAATTACCTATTTTATTTTGGCGCCGCTTTACAGAGGATGCCTAAACCTAAAGTCGCCGTCTGGACTTTGGGTCGTCGGCCGCGCGGCTCTCGGCAACCGCGGTTATGCGTGAGCCTATCAGCTGATTTTTATTTTTGAATAGATTGCTATATATTGCATTGTAAAAAAATCAAAATGTTTTTAAATGTGTTTAATTTCAAATAATGGTTCATTTAACTGTTCTCACAGCAGTGTACCAAAAATAAAAAAAATGGTAAAAAAAATTATTAAAAAAAATATATGGTAGGTACTGTATCGAGAATCACTAGCCCTGTCACCTGTCTTCGTTTTTGGAAGAGTTTCCCTTAAACCCTGTATTAGCCTAGTTTGTAATCCATGTTACCTGCAGCTCATTCTCCTTAGCCTGTAGCGTCCTTCGGTAGCGGTTATTGTACTGCCTGAGCTCTTTCATGCGTCGCTCGAGCTCGGGTCCGGGCGAACGACATTCGTGCGTGGAGGCAGGCCGCAGAGTCGCTCGTATGCGGCCCGTACCAGCACCGCCCGGTCCGTTACGACGGAGCTCCAATAACTGGAACGACAGTTGAAATAGTAGTGTAACGCTATCAATTTTACAAAAGTTAAACATTAAAAGTCAGAGAAGACACGATGACCTACCTTCGGTACAAAGACCAGACATAGTGTGCCTGTCGTGCAGAAAATTATGAAGATGGCGATCAGGACGAATAACGCATCTTTGTGATCTTGCAGAACCTGAGAAATAAAAGAGAAATCATTTTGTGAGAGACAATGTAAAGCTGCATGTTTTCGTAAAAAAAGAGACAGACAAGAGTTCATAAATGCAAGTAAGAGTGCGATAAGTTTTAAATTGTAAGTAATTTAAGGTTTATAAAAGGACTAGACTTTACTTACTAGTGTAATAGCAGCACCCATGATACACATAATGAGCACGTTGTACACTGATAGACCGATATGCTGCGAGTCGTTCAAAGCTGGGATGGAAACATGGCGCGTCTCCCAGGCAAGGAATGCGCCGAATACCTGTTGAGAATAGACGGTAGATGCGTAAATAACGAATTATGTAAGAAATAACATAGGCCCTAACATAGAGCCTTGTGGTACGCCCAGCTAAGTATAAATGTATTATGAATGATCGCTTTGGTTTTTATGGCATTTCTAATTCATTCATAGTTAAAATATCCTAACGATCGTCTTTGATTAATTTATCAAATATGGGCTAAGTTCGCTTATACAATGTTTTAGTGAACACATTCAAAGGCTTTATACAGATCAATGAATCTGGTGCTTTTAAAAATTCCTTACAAAATATTGCTCTGTATAAAAAAATGGTTTTTTAAACAGTAGGATAAAGTCTTATGCTATCTTTAACAAATAGTAGTTTCGGAACACTTACCAACAACAGTCCCTTATAAGCGTAAATTATGCCAATGAAGATAGTCATCCGCTCAGATTGGCAATACTCATTCTCTTGAACGATTACGATGTCTTCGCTTGAAGGGTGTGGCTGCAAGGTGAAGTTAAACATCAGGTAATTTTTTCCAACGCTTTCCCTATTTTTAGTCAAGTATGCATAAAATATAAACATAAACAGTCTTACATAAGGATCCATCTGTTTAGTAGCTCGGTAGAATGGGTCCGAAACCTGCCACGTGGTCATGATAGCCAGGTCAATCGCTAGCAGTACACCTACCACCATGAATAGCTGGTAGTCTTTTATGACCTGCAAAATAGTTCCAGTATAGCTTTCATTCAAACTTGGGTCTTACAATGACAACAATTAATATAGCTACATTTTGGAGAGCTTTTTTATGTTGAGTTCTTCATAATTGTCTTTTACGCAACCATGCGAAAGCGACTCATCGCACTAATGCGGCTCGTGCGGGGTACAGCCAACTGCCTCTTGGTCACTATGTCCAATAGAGCGAAACGTCTAATACTCAGATACTGCACTGAATACTCTTTAAACCGTGCCGTGACATCATATTTGATGACCATGACATTTTGATTTATTGCCAAATGTATGTAAGTATGTACCGACAGTAGTGTTTAAGTTGTTGTATTAACTAACAATTTGGTTTGATTTTAAAAAAATTAAAATGATGATTGATAATTTTAATTTTATTTACCGTCGTCAAACTTCCTCTTTATTATATTCGTCATCTAATGGCAAAAAAAGTCAAAGGGGACAACGAACCTTCTTATTCAACTTGACATCTGTGAAGATGGAATGCACCCGCCAAGTCTTGGAGAACATGGCACCGAAGGCGAGGCTGAAGCCTGCCATCAGTAGCCAGGCTCTGGCAGTACAGATGTAGGGGAACGCCGCTGTGGATTCATTGGTCGAGATATTATATGTTAGGTTGGTTAGATTTTTATGGGAAATGTGTATTATACAATTTGTCTATTGACGAAACCCCGAGACCCAGCAAAACTGTATCTTTTTTCAGGAGACTAATTATTACTAGACAAGAAGAAATCTTTGATATGTTAAGTTAATCCGATTTATTATGTCAGACCAATTAGATTTCATGCTGAGCCTCGTAACAAAATTTAAAATTAAGAATCACAAATATCACACCACAACGTTTCTAAATTATTAATATTTAATTTCACACATTTAAACATTGTTATTTACATTTTAGTTGCGGAACTGAAAAAAATACATGCGTCTTTGCAAAAACAAAATTAAATAAATAAAGACAAACTGGTTGAAATGATTATGGAAAGTAAGAAAGAACAGATGATGCAGGTGATAAGAAATCTGAATTCAAAACTATATCAAACGGTCATCAATGGGAAAGGAAAACACATTAATTTTAACATAAAAACAAAAAAACTTCAGACCACAGATGTAGACAAAAAATACAAACACGGAATAATTCAAACAGGAAGAAAATGGGAAATCAATCAAAAGTTATTCACAGAGCACATCTCTGGTCTGTCAATACAAAGCATACCAATAAAAAGAAGCTGTAAGAGATAACAGAGACATACGAACCGACAGTAAGCATCGCGGATGGATGAAGGAGCAAACAAACCAAAACTTGGAAACATGCGCGACTCCTTGGACCTAGAAATCTGCCTAGGTCTTTCTCAGAATTAAATTCTATCAAGGATCTTTTATGAGAGTGCCCAAAGAACAATAACAGGATTGGCAGGCCTCATGCAATCGCAGTGTTGCATTTAAATTTTGCGTTCATTGGTACATGTACATGTTATGTTGGCCGTTGGTATTGATTATAACATGGTGGAAATTATTTCTATTAAGGATGGGTTAGAGTTCCCAAAATTTGGTTGAGGATCCACATAGCCCAGGATTGAAGCTCAAGCTTTGGGGGTGGGATCAAGCTTTTACCTCCGTGCGGCGTGTCCTGAGAAAGACCTAAGAACCAATGGCATTGATGAGATCAGATGACTTTGTAGCGTGGTCGATGATTGTGCTAGCGTCATGCGAGTCGAGAGTGCCTGTTTAACAAGTTATTTTAGTTTTTTAATTTTGCTGTTATGGAAGTGGGAGCTAAGCAACGTTGGTTTTGTTGGAAATCACACTGGCTGTAACCTATATCGTTAGGAATTTGAAAGACGAAATACATGGTTTATAATAAACTTTATCTATGGCAGAAAAGAAGTAAACTACTGCCCCAAATATATGTTTAATGATAATGCTTAAAACCGGATAGACTTACATGGCGAAACCAAAGCCTAGGAAGGTTCCTGAATAAAAGATAATTTAAAGGTTTTCGAATCATATAGACATTTCTCCAAAACATGAATGCAACAAAATTTTAGCATAACTGCACTTGCTTAGCACCAGCACTCCTCGGAATCCAAAATGATGAGCATGATCTTTACCTCCAGTTCCAAAGTCAGAAAGAACACAAAGATGTTAGTAAGGCAAGTCAGCACAAGATAGAATTTAGAAAGGTACGTACCGATGCTGCTAAGGCTGGAGTCAAGGCCGAGGAAGATGACGCTCAGGTACGTCAGCATACACCCTACGATGATCAGGTTGTTCAGGTGGGGAGATGACATTTTTATGTACCTGAGGAAGAGAAAAAGTGATTAAACTGAAGAATACTAATAATAGCAAACATTGTAAAATCATTTTGATTATTAAGATGATGGAGTAAATGTAAGATGATGAGATGTAAATACGTGCAGTTTGTTAATAAGAGAATTAAGTAGGACTTTTTTTTAACACTCCTTTGGCATTTTTAAGGTCCGGCTACTGCACCTGAATGTAACGAGCGGCAGCTATTTAACTGTCGGATAAAAGAGTCAAGTTTTTGACAGAAGTGTCTATACTTTTAGAATGAAAGTATACCTAACTTCAAGAAAGCATCTATACCTTTGGTTCCTGTAGTGTATGTTCATGGCGAGGAACCCGGTGGCGAGCAGAATGCCGAGAACGGAGCACGACACGAGGATGGAGTAGATCGTGATGTTCACCTGCGTGTGCTCGATCAGACGGAGCGTGCGGTCTTTTGGAGGGTTCCTGTCGAAAAGGTTGTGATTGAAGTTTAATTTTGATGATACTTTCGAGCTTAGCGACACATTCAAATGGCTTCAAGGATCAGATAAATTTCAGTTTTTTGTTATAATGTTTCTGAGAGCAAATGTGTTGAGCATAGTGCGTCAGTTTAAAGCAGATATTGACGGAGAAGCATTCACTTGTGTAACCGCGTAAGAAAAGAAGTACTTATTCGCATAATAGGTACAAGACAGAAAGGACTTTCCAAATAAAATCGTAGGTTCTTATGATAAGGTATTACCAATTTTAAAACTGAACAAATATTCCACATACCTGCCAAACCACTTGAAAGGCTCCCCACTGGCCAGGTCGAGATGGTCCCTCTCCGCGCAGTACTCCCCGACCTTCACCTCCCCCGTCCCATCTCCCTGGAATTGCTTTAGAAGGATCGAAGCTTTGCGCTCGTTGTCGTAGAAACGAACTGGACCCTGCCATAAACAGTGTATAATACGTTGTTAAGTGGATCAGTTAAAAACAGAAACAGAAATAAAATAAATTACCATCTCGTATCTTGAACATCCTTCATTAGCCAAGCCTAGCCTTTTACTGCAGCTGAATGAAAATTTTACATGGAGCGACTGCCTATCTGACCTCACAATTCAGTTACTGGGTAATACAATACCTCTTAGTAAGACTAGTTGTCAGATTTTCGGGCTTCTGACTACCCGTAACGACTGACCAAACTACCTACCCACTGCTTCAATATTTAGTGGAATCTTTCAAACCAAAAGTTTTTGGGGCTACTTATGTTTTGTGCTTATCCTGAAACTACTTTATAAAATTGGGTTTTGGTTGTAGATCACCAGTCCTAATGTCTATAGGACAAAAAGAATGGATTCCGTCATCGCTAACATCAGATCTAACTTATTCATCGCCAACTTAAAGGCCATTCAATATACTGACCGTAACACCTTCAAAGGTGACGTTGCCGAGAGCATCCAAGAACAGCGACTCCCACTCCTTGTCTCTATACTTGAAGTCCTGAACCGTCTTCTCTTTATACTTCGACCTGACTCGCTGCGCCACCGTCTGAATCGCCAGTGCCATTGCCCATATACCTGGACGACATATTAAATTGTTTGTAACAAGGATAAATATTCCAGAATTTTAAGTAGAAAACTTCGAAAAGCTTACCATCATAAGTATATCCGTGAAATCTGGAATACTCTAAGCCTCTTCTTCGATCGTATTCCACTTGGTAGTCCTTCGCTGTCTGAAAGAAAAAGTTTCCATTGAAAGATATAAAATACAACAGTCAGCAAGCTTTTTGTGATTTTCTGGTACATTTCGCTCACAATGGATCTAGGATACTAACATAGCGAACGAGACTTCTACCAAAGGTAGTTTACGCAAAAAGAGACATGCACATTAAAGAAAATTGCGTGAAAGGAACACACAAACATTATCGAAAAGAAGATGGAGTAAACTTACAATCCCAGACACAGTCATTTCGCCAGTGGTAGACAGCGGTAGCAGGTCGGTGAGGATGGTGGTGTCGAGCGCGGCTGTGAGGTTGCGCTTGGAGCACGGCGCCGGCCGCAGCCACCACGCGCTGCTGTACGTGCCCAGCAGCAGCCACGTGTAGGCGCGCCCGAACATCTCCAGGCTGGCAGGTAGAGAGACTGGTTCAATAACATGACACATAAAATGCGTTATGTTATTACGAGAAATACAGCCAACACGCCTGTATTCCTCGAAAGATGTAAAGATGACTAGGATTTCATTGAGATAGTACCTAAATACACCTACTTAACCAGCTTAAATGTTGCTGTCTGTAAATACAAGATATCAAAGTGTGAACCACTATATTGAAAATAAAGCAAAGTCTGTTTATGGTATATTCGTTTAATTAGTACACTTTTACAACACTCTATCTAAACACATCCAATACGTCTGCACTCTACGAATATTTAAAAACCAATGCCATGTTCCCAAGTGAGGTTATGTACGTTGGCGACCGTTTTACAACTATTTGGCGCCAACCGGCAAAAGTCAGTTTAGCAACTATTATTCAATATTATTTCACTTGGGTACATGGTTACAACTTTGAAAAATAAAATATTAAAACTGTAAATAAATGATTATAAAAATAAATAATACAATAACAATGGCTAACAAAAGGTTTGTTTAACAAATTCTTTTATAGTAAGGAGTACCCACCTTACTTCTGCATTATAATTTTTGGTAAGCTAATAGAAGGAAAAGGCGCCACTTGGCATAATAAGATGATACTTAAATCAGATTGGTTCTATTACTTCAAGAAAAGTATTATCTCGTACAAATATTTTAGCATGATAGGTTAGCAACAACACAGGAACCAGCACTACTACTATCTAAGTAATTCAAAACATACTTATAAGCCTCGCAGAATATATGAAGCGCCCAGGTCTCGTTGAAGTTTCCCAGGATGATCCGGACGTCTTTCTCCTTGAGCTTAGAGAGTGCGGTCTTCACCTCCGTGGCGAAGCTCTGGGTCTCTTCTATGAGGAACCCATTGGTATCCAGATCGGCTAGGAGACGGTTGTGAGCCTGGAAATAACAATTATTAGATCTCTAATGCCAGGAAAATCTATTCAGATCATTGGAGTATTTTTGAACAGGGAATTTATAGACAATTCTATTGCATATTGCCAAAATACGTGACTATGTTATGGTACGACAATGTTTATGATTAGAACTACATCTTTTAGTTAACGCGTTTCAATCTGCTTGGCAGAGCCATTGATCTTGTAATGATACATATATCCAGAAACCATTTCAAAGCTAGCTCTGAGTACTTACCAAAGCATATCTTGGCTCATTCTGGTAGATAGTTCCAACCCTAGTCCAGTTGAAATGCTGCAACAGCCTGATTCTCGGCAGGTTGAAGGCGTTCTCCGAGGGTACGATGCGGAAGAAGTTGGGGAAGGCTTCCTTCGTGAACATCGGGTGGGTGTCCGCGTACGACAGCTGGAAGAAACATACAAGGAGGACAACCGAACCAGACAATACATACACGATGACCAAAATGTGTATGTGTTCAAAGGACCAATATTAATTACCTAAATACCAGACTAAGAGCATGAGAGACTGAAAAGAGTAGGTACTAGCAATGGTCGACATTACTTATATCCTTTTGAAGACGTAGGCATACTACAATAGTAAAGCAGGTAATGTTTAGACCCACAACCCCTCGATTATCGGACCAACGCCTTAGCTGTTGTGCTATTGTAGCTTTTGATCCATTTGAATAGCCATCTTAGCTAAGTACTTATTTTCTCCTCTACAAAACCCTGATCAGTTTCAGATCTCAAGTTTATACAATTTCAGAGACGGTCCAACTAAATGTTACAATTCTATTTAAGTATAACATTTTTTTTGGGACCAGTCTTTTCCCCAAAACTTTTCTCTTAACGATATTTAAGCTTAACTGTAGGTACTATATTAAGTGCTTAACTATGTACACTAACTTATCCTCCCACCTGGGTCAGATGCCAGTGTTTGGAGGCTTTGGCGATGGGGTCCGTGACGTGAGTGCATGCGGCTCCGAACAGCATCAGTTTGTGAGGACCACTGTGCATCATGTCGAAGAATGACTTCACTCCTACTGCAGCGTTGCACTGGTGGAAATAAAAACAAATAATAAAATAGGCATACATTAGGTGTTCATTCCCGCCAACCATTCAATGGCCCATTCCTTCACTAAGAGAGACCTGTGTTTCAGCAGTGGCATTATAGGCTGAGTAGGGTAGCCCTTCATTCTGTGGGGTTGGTCAACATGGTTTTTTGTACAGCATTGATTGTTTAGAAGTAATTTTGTTGAAGTAGATCAGCTAAATTCTAATCAGTAATATCTCCAGCACAAATACATGCAATGAGCGCCCCACAAAAATAAAACAGTACGTAATTACTAGAGAACTGGCAGTTTATGGTTTACCACAGAACCTGTGTAGCCTAATGCTGCTACCTTAAATATGAAGTTGTCAAGTTGGATGGTCAAAGAAGGATTTTTCCATCTGGATCAGCATGTAGGAACAAGTGAGGTGGACAGTTGTCACTGATGAAGAAGTTAGACGCTATCCACCTTCTCCTTGTTTCCCTGAACTTGGAAGTCTCTTACCTCAGTTTCATTGCACCCCATGTGTAGCCGGTAGTCCCTGAGCTTAACGTGATCCAGGGCAATCTCCACGCCTCAACCTACAGGGCTGCAGCAGTGCTCACCTCGGTGTCATTTCACCACATGTGTAGCTGGTAGTTCCAAAGCTTGACGTGGTACAAGGCGATCTTCACGCCTCAACCTACAGGGCTGCGGCAGTGCTCACCTCGGTATCATTCCACCACATGAGCAGCCGGTAGTTCCTGAGCACGATGTCGTGATCGTTGATATGGTCCAGGGCGATCTGCACGCCTCAACCTACAGGGCAGCAGTGCTCACCTCGGTGTCATTTCACCACATGTGTAACTGGTAGTTCCAGAGCTTGACGTGGTACAGGGCGACCTTCACGCCTCAACCTACAGGGCTGTGGCAGTGCTCACCTCGGTGTCATTCCACCACATGTGTAGCTGGTAGTTCCAAAGCTTGACGTGGTACAGGGCGACCTTCACGCCTCAATATACAGAGCAGTAGTGCTCACCTCAGTATCGTTCCACCACATGTGCAGCCGATAGTTCCTGAGCACGGAGTCGTGCTCGTTGACGTGGTCCAGGGCGAGCTTCACGCTGGGCATCACGCCTCGACCTACAACAGTGTTTACCTCTCGTTGGTACATTGGATTATGAACGATTATATCGAAAAGAAAAAGAAAACGAAGCTGTGAAAAAAGTAAAAAAAATAATGTCTGAAATCTCGGGGTCCAGGGCCTTTGGCAGGCGTACGAGAAGCCGAAACCAACAGCAGAGGCCCCTTTAGAATAGAATAGAATAATATAATATCCCACTACTGGGCAAAGGCCTCCCTACTCTATTACCACATCTCCCTGCTCAGAGCTGCCAAGGTGTAACAAAAAAAGGAATTTTGTTTTTCTGCCTCATTTTTTTTCTTATATAATAAAAAAACCTTGTTTCGGGAAATGATAAAACATATTAAATAATAGTTTAGTAATTTATAAAAATATCCATGGTAGGACTGTGCCTTACTCTTAGGAATGCTCAAGTAATTTTTTTAGGTTTCATACAGTATTACACCAAAAAGAATTCCGTAAAACAGAATTTCTGATAATTTTTCGTCTGTTTTTTGGATCTATGTTTGTCAAAATTCAAACAAAAAGTATTTAAATAACTAAGGCTACTAAATCAGCTTGCTTGAAAAAAAAGTTAAATTAAAAAAAAAGAAACTAAAAAAAATCTAACCTCCCTTGCAATATCAACAGTCAGCTGAACGATTTTGTATGGAAAGTAATTTTTGTTTTCATATTTTACTACCCATTTTCCTTGGAGAAAGTTGTTCAATTTCACGGGTAGGTACTAGGTATCACCCTGAAAAATTTTGACGGTGACTAAAAAATCACCCACTCACAACTTACAAACATACTCTCATTAATTTTTGTATACTTGTTCAGAAGCCGTAGTGGACCAACGTATGTGAATATTATATTAATAAAACAATATCACATGTACAGGCAAAAAAAAATCACAGTGCAAAAACTGTAACCATGAATTCAGCATATCATTCTAGACCCCTAGCGTAGAAAGGTCACTGATGCGTAGTTCGCATGTGGCGTTGTAGATGGCGCTACATCCTCTTTATTATGTACACCCATGTGTACACTATAAACCTTAAACTACAGATATAAATGTAGAAATTTTACATAGTAAGTAGGTTCTAGCAATGATGTTACCTTAGAAGATACTTATCTCGCACCTCTAAGTATACCAACAAGGAAACTTGCCCAAACTTAGACATTATCCGTAACTTTGTCGGAACTGTCTGAAGTCGTTCCAGTTTCTCAGGTAACTTCTTACTTAAACATAAGACCCAATTTACTTAGGCAACGCTGTTATTTCGTTAAGTAGGTCTGTATTTACAAAGAAGCTTTGGTCCATTAACTGTCTGCGCAGGATTTAATTCGGGAAAGAATTCTAAAATAGGTGCCTTATTATTATTAAAAGCCTGTAATGTCCTATAGCAGACCAAAGGCGCTACCGTCCTTCCACTTCTCTCTGTTTAAAGTTGCTAAGGACCAGTTCTTTTAGAAAGAGTCCAGCTCATCGCACCATCTACGTCTGGGCCTATCGCGATGTCGCTTACCAGAGGGACGTAAGTTTGCCCCATTGGTCTTCTGATATGGCATAAATAGGTACCTACTTAAGCTTTTTTTTTTGCTTGTTCGATTTGTGATCACCAATACGTTCGCCCAATGCTAGGCCTTGCAAAGTATTGAAACAAGAGTCCATCTTTTTACTTCGGAGTGACGCATTTAGGAAAAAACTTCTTGCTAGTCAGTCACTGCTAGTGGGGTTCACAACCAGTACAAAGTGTGCCAGACGTACAAGTTCGGCAAATTGATTGTTTACCAACGTAACTACCTACTTAAATTTGCCGTTTATTCAAATTACAACTGTCATAACTTGACAGTTGTAATAAATGTAACACGGCAAACTGCCATAAGGTGTTAGTAAATTTCCTTAACAATTTTAATTTCCTGGACGGTTGGCACAATAAGATTACTACCTTATTAAGGTATCACCTTCCGTTGCTGCTCAGTTATGATTAAAAATTAAATAGATACCAGTATTAGAATTCTCGACGCCCTTCCCAAACGGGAAGAAGCCTGCGATGTAGACATCAGTTCTCCTGTTCAGGATGGCGTCCAGGTTTGGCTTCTGCGGGAAACCCTGGCTGATGGAGACCAGCACGAAGAGTAGCAGCAGATGCATGGCTGGAAAAAAGATTTATTGAAGCTTTGCAGTTATAACCACTGATCAATTTAGTTTAGTTTATTGTAGCTGTGAGAATGCGGTCAATGATGACACACGCGCTTTCCTAGCTATAGATGATTTGTAAAGTATATAACTACCTACTTAGGAACTCAGAGTACCTCCTTGGAGTTACTTGCCCGTTCTTCTCCATATGCATCTACGTCTCGGAATGGACAACTATCTTCAAATTTCTGACTAACTGACCGATCTTTTTCTTAGTAAAAATGCATTTAAGAAGCAAATCCAAGCAATCCTAAAGGATCAGCAAAGTCATTTAAAATAGCGCAATATTTATAATGTACGCACAGAAATTTACTTTTACTTTTTCATTTATTTTTTAAAATTAAAAATCCAGATAATCACACAAATTTACTTTTACTTTTTCATTTATTTTATTTTATAAATTTAAAATTCCAGATAAAGCACACAAATTTACTTTTACTTTTTCTTGTATTTTATTTTATAAATTTAAAAATCCAGATATGAGTTCTATGACAATGACTATTGTAGAGGTATTGTACTAGCTACTGTGTTACTAGCTAGTTTTAAAAACTTTAAATTGTAATCTGGGGAGAACGTAGTGGGTAGGTAGCATAATTGTTAAAATGTAATATTTAAGATAATTTATGTATTATCTCTTATTGTGCTACTGTTTGTTTTTCCTTAAATAAATAAATACACAAAATAAAAGACCTTTTAACAATTCAAAAGTGCCTGTAAATGAGTAAGGTAATTGAAACAAATGCTTTGAGTTTTATTCCCTCATTTGATTAATTTTGAGATTCAAAAGAGTTTTACCTTTTTTTTACAACTCGCAGAAACTGTTGCAACGTCTAGCAATTTAAGTCTGTGCTCACCACAGCACGCCCGTTCAAGCTTTTTGGTTAAGTATAAATATGGCTGAAATCCTTAACAAGTTTCGTTTGTGGTTTGTTGGGAGAGTTAAGGCTCTAATGAGTGTCTGCTTTCAAGTAGGTACGCAAAACGAGGCCTTTATCACGCAATAGAATTGACCAAACAGTAATAAGCAAAATACCGTACATTATGGGCAGATTTCCCCAATGAAGCTAAACGCGATCAGCGTAAGTATCTTAACCACGTTCTCTTGAATGTGTCAGTGTCAATATTCCACAACAATGATGACTCTGGCAGCTCTTAAACCTGCACCTTAATTGCATAACACACGATTAATCATAATTTAATTTTGACAGTTCAATAATATTCGTTGCGTTATTAGTGCTTTGGAGTTGTGAGTCGTCCAGCACCCTAATTGCTTAACACACGATTAATCATAATGTTTCATTTTGACAGTTCAACCATATTCATTGCGTTATTAACGTTGTTGAGCAGATACATTTTTCGAACATATAAAGCAATGGTTTAGCACTCTGTTTCAAAACAAAACGTGAGTGACGCAATTAGGGTGCTGGTCGTACAGCAGGAACAGACTCACAGACAGAACCAGAGGTTCTACATCAAGCTGATAAGTAAGAGTTAAAAGCTTTTCCAAAAATTGCTCTCCTATTTTTACCGCCTATTATGGGTTGTACAATTTAAAAAACGGTTAATGATGAATACAGTTTAGCAAGTTTGCGACAATGTTATAAAGGTTTTTATCTAAGTCAAAGTCAAAGTCAAAGTCAAAGCATTTATTTCAAATAGGCACTTAAAAGGCACTTTTGAACGTCAACATTTGTCAACATCTCTGCTAAGTACTTAGGGCAGGGTAAGTACCTACTACCTAGGCTACAAATATTCTAAATTAGTCGTCGCAGATTCTAAATTTTTAATTAGTTTAATCCCTCACACAAACATATATGCATAGTTTTTATAGAACGAGTTAACCAAACATAAATGCCTCACGTGGTTTAAGTCAATATTGAACATGATTCATATTGATGAATTATTAAATACTCGCAAAAGCTCTTAGTACAAACAAAGTTAAATGAATGTAGCAATGGAGGTTTAATATTTTATTTGGCGCCCAACAGAGTCTGGTTGGGCGCCATTGGCGATCTATGCGCTAGTATTTATTTATGAGATTTTAAGCGGCTAAGTTATAACAGCGGCAGGCTTCGATCGATCAGGTAACGCTACGCTTGCGCGGTCATTAGTAATTTATGCATTAACAACAATATTTTTTTCTGTAATTTTTTGCGGTTGGTCTGTGGATGCGTGACCATTTTTACATACCAAGATACCTCTGTGCCTCGGAAAGCACGTTAAGCCATTGGTCCCGGCTGTCATTCGTGAATCTTCGACAGTCGTTACGGGTCGTGAGTAGCCCGAAAGTCTGACAAACAGTCTTATCAGTCTAATCGTATTACCCAGTAACTGGGTTGTGGAGGTCAGATAGGTAGTCGCTCCATGTATAAATACTGGTGCTGCATCCAATTAGACTGGAAGCCGACCCTAACATAGTTGGGACAAGGCAAGGCAGATGAGTTGATGAGCTGGCTAAGATTAACATCACTCTTTTAACACTTGAAAAGTGATAGCAGTTCGTTTACAAGAACCTCTAAAACTATTCTAAAACAATCTTTCTATAGCTTTCCGTGCGTATTATCGGACCCCTCGCCATTACTACGCACTGTCTTAGCGTAGTTTGTAACGCAGAAGAGCAACTGGTAGCTCATTTGTCATTGTCCTGTCCTGTTTTCCTCCAGGATTTGCAGCACAAACAACGACACAATTATGCAATGTCCTGCCTCATGAATTCCTTTTTATCAGACTCCAAAAAAGGTGGAGGTTCTATGTTCGACTGTATGTTTTTTTTTAAATGTATTTCCACCGATTTCTCCCCCATTTGTGGACTGATTCTTAAATATTTTTTTTATTTGAAAGAGTATGCTCCTGAGGTGGTCCCATTGGCGACAAGTCAGGATCTGATTATGGGATCTCAGGGAAATCGAGGGCTACCCTTAAATGTTATAGGTATTAACAATGTTTTTCAGATATTTTCTAAAGCTATTGAGATATTGCTTATGGTCATCATCATCTCATGACGCTGAGCTGATGAAGGAAGATACATAACTCTTTAACAGTTAGGAATGGTAGGATGTTCGGGCATAACTCCATCATTAGACGGATTCGCAAAATTATTTTTTGTTCGAAAGAGGTTTATTCCGAAATAGTCCCATATAAATATCATATAGATCTGATGACTCGTTTCGGAGACAGACAACGGAACTCTTCAAAAAATGACAGCAAATCAACCTCGATTGCTGCTATCGCATAAATATGCATTGTTTTGACCCCAACGATGATTAAATTTAGAAACTATAACTAAAAAGTGAGAAATAAAAACTTTTCCAAAAAAAAACAACCGACTTACGGAAAAACACTAAGTACAAAGTGAAAAATAACTTTAATTTCGGAAGGCGGTGACAATTTTTTTTAATACATACCTAAAGTCACTGACATCCGAATTTAAAGTTATTTTTCACTTTGTAGTGTTTTTCCGGAAGTCGGTTGTTTTTTTAGAATTAGCAGTGACCACTACATGTGTAAAAGGACTAACATATTATTTTATAGGTATTTCAAATGGATGGAATTAAACATCTTACCTACTTTAAAAAGCTTAAGTAGGTACTTAAAGTGCGTATTTTACGTGCCCTACACATTATCTGTAGTAGGTAAGTATATACATCCACAGGTCGATATCTAGCCATAGATGAAACCACGCCAAAAGACGCAGAAATAATTTCAACCTTCAGTGATCGATTTTTCCGCCGATTGCTGACAAAGAAGAATCATTTATTCATATTTCAATTACTAAGGTCATTAGTCTATCATTAAAACCAACCCTATCGGACTAGATATACATCTAAGTACATGGCAGTTCTATAAATATTTTGCAGGCAACGTTTCTCATAGCCATCATCGAAGGAATACAATCAAAATCTCGAATATAACACATAAAAACTCACCTTATTCTTCCTTTTAAACAGTTTTCTGTACTAAAACCACACAATTGTGCTATAAAAAGATCGGCATGAGGTCACCGCAAAATCACCACTTTTACACGTATCACCAATGAAAATAACCGAAACTATGACCTCTATTAGTTAGAAACACCATTATTTTACAAATTTTGACTAAGAATCACTGAAAAACGTGAAGGCGCAACTGAAATCTACATTTTTACCTGGAGCGGTACAGCCAGACGGTTACAAGGGCTAGAAATGCCGCCCGACCTATCATGGTAACGGAAACTGGACTTTATTATTAGTAACATAAGATTCAACACTTTACCACTCACCTTGCTTCGTACAATTTTTCTTTCAGTGCCTTTTGACGTAAAACACTCTTGAAGTTCAATGGAAAATGGTCTTTAGATCGTGGGTTTAACGTGCATTTTTCGTTTCTAGGTGATGCTCGTAAGGGTGTTTCAGCAAGGGTTGGTTCGTGCAAACAGATAAAATTAGGCTTCGGCGGTGGAAATCGATAGAGGGGTGGTTTCATAAGTAGTGTTGGGCAGAATTATATCGATAAAATATTTATCGTATGATCGTTGTCAACCAGTGCCGAGAGAGGGCCTACGAAGTTTAAAAGATTAGAAAAAATTAACAGACGGTTTGAACTCGAAAAACCGAAATGCTTCATTAGGTATTACAACAGTAAAATTATCATTATTTAACAAAAATTCAATTAGCCGTAATGAGCTGTGTAACAATTTTGTGTAAAATAAAATGTTGGTATTACATAACATAAGACCACGCCTGTATTTCTTGAAGGGTTAGGCAGACGTGTACCTATAGTACGTACACCTACAATTCGACTGTAATAGGGGGCCAATGCCATCAACCGGGCACCATTCCAGACTCCGCAGACTGAGCAAAGTGATACCTATTGTGTTTTTCCATGAGGAATTCCTCACCAATATGCCCGATCCAGCAATCGCAAGCAAGACCTCATTCTCAGCAGTACCGCTTGCGATCACTAGACCCTCGAGGCAGTCAATAAAGTATATTCTATCTACCTCTCTTCAAATCGTAAAAAAAAACTTGAAAAAACCTCCGCGAAGTAGTGGTTCCTCTCGTTGCTTAGTACGTCTGATCTGAGGGTCAATTCTCGTAATTTTAAGAAACGTTCACAATCTGATCTCAGTCGCAATCTGTCAAAAAATTCTCGAGTTTCCATACATTTTTGACATTTTGTTGTCGGCGAGATGACACTGCGACTAGATTTTGAACGTTTTTAATTACGAGAATTGGCCTTCTGATCCGCTTCTTATCTTACTTATCGACATGTCACTCCATTCCATCGATATCTGTCACCCCCACCCCTACGCTCATAACGCATGCGCGGGCCTCAGGGCAAGGGGTGTGTCGTCAATGATGTATAAAACTATAGATACGTTGTCCGCACTCTAAAATGGCAACATGAAATGAAGCCAATTGGCCACATTGCGCTCAGTCACGCACGAACCTGTCGCGCGACGCCACGTTTGTTTTTAATTTATATCGTGTGTGAAAACCTGCGCAAAACATAAAGAAAACATGCCGTCGTGTGTTTTCAGAGGATGTACAAATTATATCCCAAAAGTTAAAGACAAAAATGTGTCATTTCACGCGTAAGTTTACAAAACTACATTATTTTATTTTATTTTGTACGACGCTGCGTCTAATGGCGGCCGGCGCATGAAGTTAGTAGTCACGTGACGTTAGGGGAGGTTGGGACACTATTACACAAATTCTTTTGGTTGTTAGAATTTATAATATTGTTTGAATATAATATGCACTTGTTATGTTATGAATATACATTATTGTTTTCCGTTTCATTTTAGATTGCCTACAGATAGGCTGATAAAAGAAAAGTATGAAGTATGAAGATGGGCTGATAAAATATGTATCTACAACATAAGTCGATAATATATGACTTCGATTTCCTTAGTGTTTGATTGCCTACCAATATGTTAATATTTTTTACATTATTAAATAAAGGCTTTTTTTATGTTTATAAAGATATTTTGTTTTATTTTTAAATTTAATATGTAACAATAATTACTGTTGCGGAATACACCATTAACATTTAAGATATAATATTGGTATTACTTAATTCGTAAAGTAGGTAACACGGTACAATTATCAATTATTATATTAACTCTAGAAAATCGAGTGTCCTTTTTTCCCCATATGCCTCTGATAGCTACGTCACTCATGCGCTCGACCAATGAGCATGTAATTTGACTATTACTTATCCTGTGACGTAACTGAGGATCTTTATTTATCTCCCTCTAGCAACAGGCACCCCGCCGTACGGTGTCATATTTTCTTTCCCTTTCTTTACGCGTATAAGTAGTTATCTAGTATTTTCGCCGTTTTTAAGCGCCGAGATGTTGGTTGATAACGTGTCTATATATAATATGTCATTGTGTGTCGTACTCTATTTGTGGTCCAGCCACCTCTCACTACTGCCAGGGAAGCGACGGCTCTCCATAATTAATACATCAACACACTTTATTGATAACCTCCATATTTTTGTTACTTTTTCTGATATCTATGATGTAAAATATTTTATTTCGGACATATTGATGTAGCCGCAGGGTAGCTGTACTGTTTTCTCGTTACGTAAAGTTTCGAGTTTTTTTTAAAATTATTTTTTCATTGCGTGTTTTCTAACAGTTTCGAGATTAAAATTTTTGTGTCACACGACGCGATATAATAATATCTCAAGGCTCTCATTGGCGTAGGTATATTGTCGGCTAACTAGGTTGTTATATAGGAATATCTTAAAATATGATTGACGTGTAAACGTCGACAAACCTATTCATGCACAGAAATGAAATCATTTAGGTACCTATCATTTCCGTATGTCATTTCCGTTCCGTGTGTTGCCGGGCGTAAAGAATAGCACCATCCCATTTCTTCCCGTGGATGTCGTAGTAACCGAGTAAAGGACTTACTAGAGAATCGTACGAGAATCGACGTTCTCTATGCATTTTACCACCATACTACGATTGCCAACCCACTTGCCAAGCGTGGCGATTATGGCAAATTCCCCCCCCCCCCTTTGGGGGAGGCTTATGTCCAGCAGTGGACGTCTTTCGGCTGATATGATGATGATTCATTTGGATTAATATTTACCACCCCTTTTGTTTAATTAAAATGTGAAATCTACTGTATTTTATATTTAATAAAATAACTAGGAATCTTCCAGAATCGACAATATTTGTTCTAAACGCGATCTATCTTTAGTTCTAGCCAAATTCTCCTTTATCCAGCAGTGGACGTCTTTTGGCTGAAATGATGACCTATCATTTCACTGAATTTAAGGAGATAAACTTAGAGAGTGGTTTACTTGACCAAGTAGGTACCTAACTTGTTAGAAAGAATACCAAAAACAAATGAAACACAAATACACTGGTGCCGATTCTGTTGTACACCGAACTAAACTAACTAAACTATCACTAAAATTACTTACTTTTGGCTATGAGAAGCTATTCTGCAAAAAAAAATATCTAAACTTAAAAATAATTTTGACATAACTAAAATCGAATGAATGCTGAACCTTTAGTGACAAGTGACGAGGAGCACCAACAGTTTCAACATATCTATCTAATACATAATTAAATATACATATAATGATGGTTAATTAGTAGGTACTATGCCTACTTAGGTACCTACCTATATTTTGCGTTTATTAAATTGATGACTCACAATGATAAAACGATTTATGCATTTGGTACCTACCTACCAATTGTTTCTTTAGAGTACTTGTCGTTTAGATAAGCTAATTATCAAAGTCACTTCGTTGTTTAATTAATTAATTAGGTAAGTATAGGTACTTATTACCTAACCTAGGTACATACATAAACTCACGTCTTCTTCCCGTGGGGTAGGCAGAAACTACAGAACAGTACTAGGACCAAAAAGTCTATAAATCCAGCAAACCCTGAGTATACTAACAGAAATACATATCCGACTAATACACACTTGAAGGTGATCAGTACTGACCCAAGAATACTGCCTTGTGGAACCCAAGCCCCTTGCTTTCTACGTAGGTAATTGACGGCATGCACCTTCATGCCACTAATTTGTTCACGCTGATAGTTAGCTTAGAGCTAATTAAATGACTAAGTAAGTATTATTTAGGCAATAGAAATGAAAAGTAACGACATAAATCCTAAACTTACCTAGTGAATAGCCATTGTGTGTCTCTAACTAATACTTTGCAGTGGACTTGCTGCTGTTCTATGGCTTTTCGCCATGCTGATTGTCCGTACCTTAAATTTAAACAGCATTAATTTAAATAAAAAATAAAATCATATTTATTTAGATGACGAAACCGTGACATAATTTAAATTCTTCAACAGATGTAAAACTATTGGGAACCGAATATCAAACCACTCTCCATAAAAATAGAGTTTACTTTAGAATACCTATTCTGAGAATTTGACATTAAATAAATCGTGATTGCCATACTGACTAAAAACGTTCCGTTACTAAGAAAGGCCGGTAGCCAGACGTTATTGTAAAGTTTTTATTTTGTATTAATCAATGACTTCAAAACATGTTTTATAAAACCAAAACATTGATTTAAAAGACTGCTATTTAAAATACTTATTTAACATTATATAATCTCTAAAACTGAAACACTTTATTTCGTTGTTGCGTTTCGTTTTGCACAGCTACAGTGAAAATCAAAAAGTTCCACATAAGCGTTATCCGACTGACAACACTGCCGAATACGTGGCCCCGGAGTTGTGTGATTAGTGAGACTTGTTTATATTTTTTATTGTGTTATTTCTATAAAAATCTCCTCGGAAGCCGTAAGTAATTTAAAATACATTATTCACCATCATTCTCGTATATTTTCGTAGATGGAATCTTTGCGGGTGTTTGCGTAAATTATTTAAAAAGTTTAGGTTGCAGCTGTCAAAATTGTCCTAACAAGATTTCGTTGTATTTTTTGTGATTATCTCAATATTTTAACATTATATAACGCAAATCTTGAGATTTATATCGTAGGCGGTTGTTACACGACCTTTGCATTCATAAAAAAGTGATATTTTGTGTAATTAAAGTGCTGTGTTCGTTGTCTTGTCAGAGGTATACCATCCAATTATAAGTCAGGTTTCATCGTCATTGCACTCAGGTTTCTGTGTTTGCGTACTGAAAGACGTTGCATTCATGACACAGCACCTAATAACTCCTTGTAACAACAACCAAACCCAATTCAATTGTAATGTATGTCACAGAATGTGTTGTGATTTCTTATCAGATGTCGTAACTTACATCTGAATGATGTATTCCGAATTACATTGAGATAGATGCGCCGATTCTAATTAAAAGTAATTGACTGTAAATTATCAGAATATTAGGACATTGTTAGAATATCCAAGTGATGTGTCAGCTGGCTCCTATTGGTTAAACAAATAAATTGCATGAGTGAAAGTGATGACCAAAGTAATTAATTTTAGTTAGTGTGACAGGGACCTATCATTATTAGATTTTAACCGTCTTCTACAATTAATCAAGAACCTGTCCTGAGTTTGTTTGAATGTTTCTTGTGATCTGAATCATAGAGGTTAAATTCTATGCATGAGAATGTTTTTAGTCTCACAATATTTATGGTTAAGGCTGCTTGTTTTATTAAAGTGTTGTTGTCTAGTGAGTCTATAATGATTCACAAAATTATTTACTTTGAAAATTGTTTGTATAAACAATTATGATACATCAGAAGGCCAATTCTTGTAATGAAAAAAGTTCACTATCTAGTCTCAGTCTCATTTCAGCGACAATCAAATGTCAAAAATGTATGGAAACCAGAGGTATTGTTTACAGATTGAGACAGATCAGACTGTGAACGTTCATAAAATTATGAGAATTGCCCCTCTGATAGCTTCAAAAATGCCCATAGTTAAAATGAAAATTTTAATCGCAATAGTATGAAATAAAATAATATTACACTGTCCAATACTTAAGACAATAAGTATAAACATCTGTTTTTGAATTTTACAATTATCTTTCGTCATAAATGTAAACGTGTCAACAAACTTCATCTTTGTAAATAAATGAAAAGGACAATTAATTTCACACCCAAAATTAAACTTTTGAAATAAAAATATGTCTTTTGGCATTTTCAAAACTCAAATAGCTGAGGGATCAGTAGTAGATTTTCATTGTTGCACTTTTTACAAGTGCTCAAAATTTTATTTCCCCTATGAAACAGTTTTTCTTTTTCTAGCTTTCTTTATTAGGTTTAACGGTTCACCACCTGCAGGCTTAGCATGACGCTTTCTATTTCTACTCTACTGTAGAATAGAAATCGCTTGTCTACATTTCTCAGTACAAAACTGAACTGTCTATATGGAAACATAAATTTTGTCTACTCTTCCGACGACAAAACGCTTGTCTACGGTCCTCGTGCTAATCCTGCTGAATTCCTTTGATTCTAATTTCAAATAATTTATTTTCTCTACACAAGCAATGGCATGCTGCCCACTGCCACTTAAGGTTGGCAATTCTTCGGGCTATGTCGGATGCCTTGGTTCTCCTGCGGATCTCTTCATTTCTGATTCGATCGCATAGGGAAACTCCGAGCAGCGCCCTCTCCATTGCCCTTTGGGTGACTTTAAGCTTTCTGATAAGGCCCATTGTGAGCGACCCCGTTTCTGTACCATAGGTCATCACTGGCAACACTCACTGGTCAAAGACTTTAGTCCTGAGACACTGCGGTATTTGAGACGAGAAGATATTGCGAAGCCTCGCGAACGCTGCCCAGCCGAGTCGGATTCGATGATTGACCTCTTTCTACGTACTCGTCCACAACTTCGAGTGTAGCGCCTCTGATCGTCATGAGAGCGGGTTTCACATGGGCATTTTACATGGGCAGTGATGTACTCGCCATTGATGTTGATGCCAGCCAGCCCCTTTCCAGTCCAGACCCTTGAAGATATCCTCCAGTGCAGCGGTGAACAATTTCGGAGAGATAACGTCTCCCTGTCTCACACCTCGCTGTAGAAGGATGGGTTTCGAAGTCTGGGTCTGGAGTCCGACTGACATAGTGTCGTTTTCATACAGACACTTCAGCACGTCGATGTACCGATAGTCGATCTGGCACCGTTGAAGAGACTGCAGTACAGCCCATGTCTCGATCAAATAGAAGACTTTTTCGTAATCCACAAACGCTAAGCAGAGAGGCAGGTTATACTCTTCGGTCTTCTGTATAGCCTGCCTTAGCGTATGTATGTGGTCTACGGAATCTGGCTTGGTCGGGAGGCTGGAAGTCGTCTAACTTGCGCGCGAGACGGTTCGTGATGACTCTCGAAAACAGCTTGTAGACATGGCTCAGAAGTGAGATGGCCCTATAATTCTTAAGAAGGGTATTGTCAAAAGTACCACTACAGCTCTGTTCCATGCCTGTGGCGTATTTCCCTCGAGTATGACGGAATCGAACAGCTCCTGGAGGGCTTTAAGAACGGGTTTTCCGCCGGCCCTCAGAAGTTCGGCCGTAATTCCGTCATCACCCTTGTTGTACCGTCCTTGATGCAGTCCGTACTAAAACGGCGAAGGTCGCTTTTCCGTCTATTGAGCTGTCGATACTTTAACGCGTCGTCTGAAGACTGCAGGATCATTTCACACCTCTCCTCCAGTAGCTGCAGAGTCGGATCAGAGAGTCTATTTTACCACACGTAAAAATGCATACAAAATCAGTTATTTAGTTAATGATAGGGGAAAATCAATGATAATCTGCCAGATTAAAAACAATAAATTATTCTCACATCTAGTTTGTCACAAGCTATTTCACAAGACACAATATTTAATCTATGATAGACAATAGTTTTATATGTATCTAAATATTAAGTATTATTGCACAAATGTCAAGTAATAAAATAATAAAACAAAAGAAATAAATGGGAAAAAAAGGGTGATCTACATATTATGTGTAGGGAAACTAGCGGGATGTACTATTTTGAATGAGTTAGTAAATCCTCAGTTGCTTTATAAACTAGGTTATGGAGCCATTCAACTAGAGCACTCATACAAGCCATTATTGTTAGGTGATAGATCATAGTACTACAATTTTTATTTTATTATATAATTGGGAACCTAACCATATTAGAACCAAACTGAAAGTATTAAATCTTTGTGTAAAGCTTTTTCTTAGAAGACCTTAATCAGTAATGCATATGGAGTATTTTCTGCGTTTTCATGAGGTAGAAGGGTAACCTCCCTCTCTATCTCCTAATAAAATAAATTTAAAGATCAATGTAACATGTTTGATTGTAGTGTGACCCAATATCTTAAATGACCAGTCAATTCCATAAAATGATAATGTCTTTACTCAGATTGTTCTTTATTTAACAGAACATGATGTGAATTTTAAGAAAGCACAAAAAATATTCTGAATTCTTGTGATCTGTCTAATAATCAAACATATAAAGGAACTGTCAACTTTGTTAATGAGTATTTGTATGTTTAAACAGGAAAATCGGCTCCAAGTACAATGATGAATCCTCAATATCCACCACCAGGGCAAAACAATAATGCACCAAACAACCCAATGTTTCCTCCGACATCCCAGGATTACAATGGAGTCCAAAATGCCAATATATACAGTCAGATGCCACCAAACGGCCCACAGATGCAACAGAAAGCCTTTGATCCATTGGACATGTCTCAAAAGATGCAGGGTATGAGCATAAATGGACCCCAAGGCTTCCCATCTATCCCACCTACCCAATTACCCCCTGGCCAGGCACCTCCTGGGCAGTATCCTCCTGGAGGTTTTCCTCAGTCCCCCAACTTTGGTCCTGGACAGGTCCCTGTTGGTCAGGCACCACAAGGTATGCCTGGTCGCCCTCCAGTTAGTGGAGCTCCTCAATTCCCTCCAATGGGTCAAAAGCCCCAAATGCCCCCATCTTCAGCACCAGGGCAAGTGCCAACGTCCCTTCCTCAAGGTTATGGAATGCCTCCTCAAAGTCACACCCCAGATGCCCAGAATAGACAGTATCAGCCTCCAACATCGATGCAGCAAAGACCTCCGAGTGCTCAACCTAGTCAACCACCGATGGGACAACAGCCTGGTTTCCAAGGTCCTGGCCAGATGCCTCCACATTCACAACCTGGTCTCCCACCCCAGCCTGGCATGGGCCGGCCACCAATGCCGCCGCAAGGTGCTCAGCAACCCCAACAAGGAATGCCTCCACAACCACAGATGGGTGGTCCACCAGGCATGCAACCTGGGCAGCCAGGAATGCCTCAGCAGATGAACATGGGTCCACAGTCGCAGCAGCAACCTGGCATGCTTCCTCAGTCAAAACCTCCAGGCCCACCTGGACAGCCTCATCCTGGTCAAATGCAGAGGCAACCAGGGCTTCCGCCACAGCCAGCCATGATGTCAGCATCTTTGTCCCCTCAACCTGGGCAACAACAACAACCGGGTCAAATGCCTGGTCAGCAGCAACAGCCTGGTCAGATGCCTGGGCAACCTGGAAAAATGCCGGGTCCTCCACAACCGGGGCCACCCGGGCTACCGCCAGGGCAGCAACTTCCACCACAACCAGGACAGATGCAAGGCCTTCCTCAACAACCTGGGATGCCTCCACAACCTGGAAAAATGAGTCAACCTGGCATGCCTCCTCAACCGGGGCAGATGGGTCCACCGGGAATGCCCCCTCAACCTGGTCAAATGGGTCAGCCTGGTCAAATGGGTCAACCTGGTATGCCACCCCAACCTGGGCAATTGGGCCAGCCTAGAATGCCTCCTCAACCAGGGCAGATGGGCCAACCTGGTATGCCACCTCAGCCTGGCATGAATCAACCTGGTATGCCGCCACAACCAGGACCCGTATCGCAGCCAGGATTACCCCTTCAACCTGGCATGCCTCTACAACCTGGTCAGATGTCTCAATCTGGTTTACCACCGCAGCCGGGTCTTCCACCTCAGCCTGGTTTCCCGGGGCAGTTCCAGGGGCAGGCTCAAACGATGGCTGGTCTTCCTCATATGCCGCCTCCTTTACCGCAGCAGCAAAGACAATATCCGGCACAGCCTAATCAGCCAGGCTATGGACAGCCTGCACAGCAGCCTGGTGCTCAGTATCCTAGTAAGTTTTTTTTTTTGTTTTTGTATATGAATAGTCAATAATCAAAAATTTAATAAAATTTCACTGCAATGATTTATTTATTTATTTATGATAAATAATGGACGCGAACCATGGATGCAGTACAAGCTACTTAACCCCCTTGTATTTAAAAAAAACATTAGGCTTGCTCATTCTTTTTTAAAATCTAATTAAACCACATACTAAAATTTATATTAAGTGTCAACCAACCAATATGATAGAAATGAAGGCTTATTTATTATTATTTCAATGTTTCTATCCCCAGGTCTACCACCTATGCCGAACCAGATGCCGCCCCAGCCACCCATGCCAGGTCAGCAACAACGAGGCTTCCAGCAGCCTGCCTCAGGGTACCCCCCGCAGTACCAACAGCAACAGTACCCTGCACAGCAGCCGTACCCTGGGCAACAGTACCAGCAGCAGCCGGAACAGAAGAGATTGGACCCTGATCAGATGCCTAGTCCGGTCAGTATAGATACCTTTTTTACAATGGAAAACTTGCCTGTGTGCCCCTGGCACACAGGCAACTGAAGGAACACGGGTGGGTTTTAGTCAGTAAAAGTCTGAAACGCCCTCCCGCTCCACCCAGAACGGAAGAAGTTATTTGAAGATTCCCCAGCAAAAAAAAAATCTTGCGTCATCACTCATCAGGCTCCATGCTCGTTCCGCCATATTCTTGGACCAACTATAATATAATCATAATTCAATTCTGTCCCCAGATCCAAGTGATGTCAGATGACCAACAGAACCGCGGCGGTATCTTCGTGACCAACGAGAAGGGGCTGGTGCCACCACTAGCCACTACCGACTTTGTGGTCGATGATAAAGGGAATGCTAGTAAGTTTTCATTGTACAGTCACGGACTTTAATTGATAAGCCACTTGCCACAGTTCCTATTTTAGCCGTGTAATGCAAATCGGGTTTAGTCGGTTATACTAGTTTATGTCCAGAGTGACGACCCAAAGTCAACCAATTGCAGGGCTAGCAACCGTAACCTAGCAACAATTGTTTTAGCGTAGCGATGGTAACGTTATGATTAATCATTTCGACATCGGAAAAACTCGCACTCACGATTTTATCCGAACGCGTAGCGTCCAAGAGACGTTCATGACAAATATGATAACTGTTGCACAAAAACATAAATAGTTACGGCTACGATTCACCAAAATTCGAAATTATCGTCTCTGACATTTCAACTGTCACTGTCTTTGGATAGGTTTTCAGAAATAACGAGTATTTAATGAGCTCTTATTCAAAGGAGGTCAGTATCAAATAGATTAAATAAACTTATGCAATAGTTTATTGATTTATCATTGACAATTTATTAGTCAACCTATATGGATAAGACTATTTCCGATTATAAGTAATTTGTCATCTTGTTTACGAGCATGCGGTTTAAGTTCGTGTTTAATCGTGTAATCTCGTGAATGTATAAAACTGCAAAATTGGAAAGTTTAATAGTGGCTTATCAATTAAAGTCCGGGACTGTACATTATATTCTAATCCTACTTTCTACTAATAATGTGAAAGTTTGTGAGGATGGATGAATAGTTGGATGTTTGTTACTCTTTCAAAACTTTGCTTTGAATTTAAACATCTAGCAAGGAATTACAAACCATTTTATTAACCGACATCAAAAAGGAAGAAGTTCTCAATTCGTCGGAACCTTTTTATTTTATGTATGTTCCCCGATTACTCGAAGATGGCTGGACCGATATGGTTTTTTTTTTGTTTGAAAGGGTATTCTCTCCAGGTGGTCCCATGATCATCAAGTCAAGGTCTGATGATGGGATCCTGGAGAAATAGAGAGAACTCTTCAAATTTTATAGGTAAACTTGAAGCGGTTTGGGTAGTTTTTGGAAGAGTACTTTCTCGGAGTAATCCCATTTCAATTTGGTGAAGATCTGATGAAGAACTTTGGAGATTGACAACGGAACTCCTCAATAAATGATAGCAAATGGACTGGGATTGCTGAAATCTCATGTCTGTCTATTGTTTACACCAGTTCATAACATAACATCACGCCGGTACGCTGTGAAGGTGTAAGCACATGTGAACCACTAAAAAGTGAAAAAATCATCTTTAAAAAAAAAACAACCGACTTCCAAAAAAACACCACAAAGTGAAAAACAACTTTAATTTCGGAAGGCGGTGACAAAAAAATTCAATACATACATATCCAAATTCACCGACTTCCAAAATTAAAGTTATTTTTCACTTTGTAGTGTTTTTTTATGTTTCATGTCTGGACTTGAAATCAGGGATGTTGCGGATGCCGATTTTTTCACATCCGCGGATGTGAATGCGGATGCGGATTTTTGAAGGCTCACATCCGCGGATACGGATGCGGATGCGGATATTTAAGATCTCATGTAAATATAGTGTATGAATGAAGACTTAAAACAATGATAAAGTAATTACTAACATTTTAATTAATCAAAATTAACTAGTCTATACTAATAAATTACTTTTTGTCCGCGATTTTAATTTAACAAGCTGAGCTAAAACTAATATAAAGATTTCCCAATATACAATTGTTTACACACAATGATCACTGTATCACAATAACACTAAAAATATCTATCTATACCAGAAGTAATCCATTAGTAGATTTATTTACAAGAAACACGATGCACCAAAACAAACGCGTCGGAGCTTTTCTCACCATTTTTTTCGCTCCCATGCGTTGGTCATTGACTCGTGCGAACGGCACGGGCCATTCCCCGGTCCCGCCCAATTTCTTACTTGTCGCAACTTGTATTACATTCGTATCCGCATGAAAATCCGCATTGATTATTGCGGATGCGGATGCGGATGCAGATGTCCAAATCTATGCGGAAGCTCCGCATTTACGGATGCGGATGCGAATATTCGCAACATCCCTGCTTGAAATAGACATATTAATTATTTCTGACTAGCTGTGCCCACGGTTTCACCCGCATAAGTATCGATCCCGTGGGAATATCGGTATAAAAGTATTCTATGTCATAACTCAACTCATGGCCTATCCATGTGCCAAATTTCATCTTCGTAGATCCAGTAGTTTTGACATTTCATGATTAATCAGTGAGTGAGTGAATGAATGTATGAATGAGTGACCTTTCTCTTTTATAAATATAGATGTACCGCGATTCAATGGAAATATTTCCTACCGTACATAAATGTTGTAATTTCTGACCAATCTATCATGAACATATACGTTCATGATAGATTGTTCTCATGATCATCATGTCAGCCGAAAGACGTCCACTGCTGGACATAGGCCTCCCTCAAGCTCCATCACTTCGACCGGTTCTGTGCTTCCCGCATCCAGCGGCCTCCTGCGGCCCTCACAAGGTCATCGGTCCACCTTGTGGGAGGCCTTCCAACTCACCAACATCCAACAACAAGTCTTCCGGTGCGCGGTCGCCACTCCAGAACTTTTCGGGCCCCATCGGCCATCTGTTCTGCGAGCAATGTGCCCTGCCACTTTAGTTTGGCAATTCTTCGGGTTTGGTCTCATGATAGAATGCAACGATGAAAATACTATAAGATTTTAATTTTATCTTCCAGGTCCTCGCTTCGTTCGAAGCTCAATGTACACAGTGCCAGTTACAGCTGACCTGCTCAAACAGACGTCTATGCCCTTCTGTTTAGTTGTAAGTATTATGTTTTAAGATTATAATCAGTTAGTAATTCGTAGTTGTAACAAATTTCATCATTTAGCATATGAGAGACCAGAGGGCTGGCCTATTTTTCGGCCAAAGAATCAGCATTGCCATACAACGTGGCAATGCTGCCAGCATTTTGTGCACTTTTCCCGTTGACAACGATGCGGACGAACTTTTTGATGCCTTAGGATTATTTTATTTTTATGTATATACCTACTTGTACATAATTAGTATTATTTTAAGACTGGTAGTTTTTAAATGACTAAATATCCATTAGGATAATTTAAGATTTAAATAAAATAAACAGTTGAAATCATACATTTCACATATTACCTTTAAATATAATAAGTACTTTTTAAATACCGTTTCTATGTTACCCCAATGTTAAAAAAAAATCCGGGTTGTAGTTCATATGACACATCGAGTTTATAATATTAAAAACTCATTGTGCTTATTTACGGTATTGTATAGTATTTTTATCTCACTTAGCGACGCACGCTTTACTTGTGAAGACGAGTAGCATCAGTACACACACACACAAACACTTCCGATTTCGCCATTGTCTCGGATGGTACCGAGAGCTCCTGCGCTTACACACACATTCACAGCGTGTTTGAACACTTAGTTACCACAAGTAAAACGCGCGCGTCGCTTCATTAGATAGAAATATGAAAATACTATGTTGTGTATGGACATCTTAGTTAACAATAAATAATTCCTCTCATCTCTTCCAGCTTTCCCCAATGGCTGAAACCGTGGGTACAGAACAGGAGCCCCCGCTGATCGACTTCGCAGCCCTGACAGGCTCCCCTACGATGGGCCCGGTGCGGTGTTCGCGCTGCAAGGCCTACATGTGTCCTAATATGAAGTTTGTGGACGCGGGGAGGCACTTCAAGTGTGCCTTCTGTAAGGCTACTACTGAAGGTATGTGGGAGAGTGAAGATTAAGTTTGGTATTCAAAAATGCTTCATAATCAGTGTTCGATATGAAATGCATTAATTTAGAAGTTTAAAAACTTTTATTTTAATATTTAAAATAGCACAACGTGCGCCATGACAAAGACAAATTTTCTAAGTAAAAGAACAAGAGGCAATGTTGCCAACTTACGAAACTAGAGATGTACAAAAGATTATAAAAGGACGATTATTTTACTAAACTTACCAAATTAAACTATATAAAAAATACAACTAAATATCTATATGTTCATATGGACTTGAAAAATCAGTCTATAATGTTCCCACTGCTGAGACACAAGCCTCCTCTCTGTAAGAGGGGGCGGGCCGTAATCCACCACGCGAACCCAGTGCGGGTTGGTAGATGTCACATGTCTTCGTTTTTTTTGGTTCTAGGACATGCCGGTTTCCTCACGATGTTTTCCTTCACCGTTTCGAGAGCAGTGGTGATGAAATACACAAAGTAACGTGACTGTCTGGGTTCGAACTCACGACCTACAACTCGTAACTCTGGGCTGATACCACTGGCCCACTACTACTCCTTGTAATACATAAATTCGGAAATAATACAGATACTTTTTGCCATGATTTTGTTAGCTTCACCTGTACGTTTGTAATCATGTTTGTAACCGACTCCTTTGGGATTTATTTTGACCAACTTCAACGGTCTGATTTCATTTAAACTTTATAGACTTGTCTAAAAAACACGCTTTAAAAACCAAACTAAAAAAGCAGAAAATAATTTTAAAAAAGCGTGCTTGATATTAATTGACTATAAAAATACCTCAAAAGCACCCCACGCTTTTTAAAATTTATTTTCTTTTTTATTAGTTTGGTTTTTAAAGCGTGTTTTTTTAGAATTTTAAATGTATTATTTTTAATATGACATTTATTTCCTTTTGGGCTTCATCGCAGTCGGTAAAAAATAAAAGTCGAACATCAATAACTTATTTCATAAACACAAAATTTTACTTTAAAACAGTTTAAACAAAATAAGAAATGAACCCTTCTGACCTTTACATCTTTTGCGCTGACAGTGTGTAGCACCGTGTCTGTGACACAGTTTCGCTAAATATGAGAAGTGGTAACTGCAAAAGAGATAAAAACAAACCCAGAAAATAATAGATGCACTAACATCTTACATAGAAGCGTTCATCCCACGCGGGCTGCCAACGGCGCATTTTTAGCAGTGTTTCTTGGTTATTTAATTAAATACAAACAAAAGTAAACATTTTTTTTAAACCAAGCACTCGATCGTTGTTATTTACAAGTTTTTATGCAATTTTATTTTACATTTATTTTGGTATTTCCTTATAAAAATCGACATACCATCAGTCTATTTGCATTACTTCGTATGATTAAATGTTTTTATTAAAGAGTAAAGTGTGCTTGGCTGATTTTTTTTTTACTTTTGTTTGTATTTAATCACATAATCCCGAAAAACTACTATAAATGCGTTGTTGAACACTCTTAATAATGTTGTTTCTTCTTGTCTTCAGTTCCGATGGAATACACACAATACATCAACAGCATGCAGCAGTATGGCCGCATGCCCGCTGAGATGGCGCTGGGAGCGTACGAGATCATCGCCACCAAGGAGTATTGCCGGGTTAGTATGGCCTTACACCATTCAAACACTTGCTCCCGAGCTGTAGTACTTTACCTCGGGTTAGTTGTTTGCATTTATTTATTTTATGAGAACCACGAAGTAAAGATGAACAAATACAAAAAAAAACACAATTTAAAGATACATTAAATTTTAGTAGGGCCACAGTCAGCTGTAAATTTAAAAAAAAGCTGTAATTTTAAATGCAAACTCTACTTTATTTGTTCTTTAAAAATAAATTCACAAATATTAAATGAAATTCTTATTATTTGTATGTTTCGCCTTTGGAATTGCTAGCACGTACTAACTGGATAAAAAGTATCCTGTGTTAATCCAGGTTATAAACTATCTGTAAGCCAAATTTCGTTCAAATCCATTCAGCCGTTTTTGCGTGATTGAGTAACAAACATCCAAACATGTAAACATACAAACTTTTAAGGTGCTCTTATACGGGCAATTTTTTGATCAATTATTGCTCGGCAATACTAATGGAGCAATCTGGATCAATTAAGTGGAGCAATCTGGATCAATTAAGTGGAGCAATCTGGATCAATTAAGTGGAGCAATCTGAAGAACAACAATAAATTGCGGATATGTTTCTGGAATATTGCTTCTGATTGCTCCATACATTTCTTGAGTTGCCGAATATCCAATCGGTTTGGAAATTTTTATTCAATTTTCTTTCTATCTCGTTGGTACGTATAACTACATCTCGTTTGTGCGAGGGGAACCGGCCGGCGGTGGAGGCAGCGTGGGGGCGTATTGCCTAGTTTTTTAAGTTGCTCCATATTGCATGATATTGTGTGGCCGTATCTCTGGCAACAGTTTGCTACATGTTGCCATTGCCCTTAAATTGCTGGATGTAGTCGTGACGTCATATTTGACGAGAATTGACCAGGATGGAGCAATTTAAGTTGCTCGTTTAAACGCATTTTTACATTTATAAATAAGTAGGATACCATAGAAAGTAGGATAGAAAAGTATTTAATAACATCACAAGATTCACTTATCATACCATAACATCCCCAAAGGTATGCAGTCGTTTCCACTGGGCATCACTGCTCGCTTTTATATTTGTTTCTTAAAAATATGTTTTATTTGCAGAATAACACCCTCCCGAACCCACCAGCGATAGTGTTCGTGATCGACGTGTCGTACAACGCGATCAAGAACGGACTGGTGCACACCGTCTGCGAGAACATTATGGAGATTATTGATGTAAGTATCTATAATTCTCTTATCTATAAGATGACATTTTAACCAGTGCGCAACCTGTAACCATGAATTCAGCATATAATAGGGAATTACACCCATTTTTGAAAAGTGTCTTAGTTAGATTCTAAAGTGCTAATAAACCACTAAAAAAACACAACATTTTTATTTAATCAATTAGTGCCGTAAAAATACCTACATTTAAATATTACCTTTTTAAATTTCGCGCGTAATTTGACGAAAACGCTGGACACTGGCCGCCATATTGGTCTGTGGGTATGACGTCAGTTTGCTATATATACAATGCGCTGATATTTTATATGATAATTGTTTATAATAAAAAAAATAGTTATTATTCTACTTATCGTTGGTTTGCTGTTCCTGAATGCAAAATATTATTTAAATAAAAATTACTTTGGTTACGAAAATAATAAAACTACAAAGTTGTTTACTTGATCAGTTTAAACTGCGGTATGACTTAATTAATAACGGCGGCTACCATTTCATGGTTTAAAAAAACAGGTGAAAAAAACTGAAATCTTTGAATTGAATTTTAAAATTTATTTTGTTATTTCATGAACTAAAACTAACATTTTCCGACTGCATTTTGTCTAAGCTCTCTCAATAATATATTTTTAGATTTTTTCTAATATAGAGTAAAATACCCTATTCTATACGGCCTAGAGTATATTTTTTTTGTCGGTTATCAAAAAAAATATTGAGGTATAGGGAACAGGGCGTAAAGTTTACTCATGCTCCATGGAAAAGGGAAGATCCTCCAACCAGAAGCGTGTCGTGTCTGGTAGGCTACTGCCCGACGATCGATGTCGGGACGTTGTATAAAATATAAAAATATAAAATAAAAAAAGTATAAATCATAGTTGCGCGGTAAACTCTGCTTGCGCGATGCAGGATTTTGCGTGACGTCAGTGTGATGTGTAGTTCGCATGTGTCGTTGTAGAGGCTGCTACAACTGCAATACCTACGCGGTCGATATACAACATTATTTTTAGTAGATATATGCGAAACCTGTAGCCCTAGTGTGAGTTTTATTTAACCATCTCGATCAAACGCATTGAGCGCGTTCGGCGCTCCGATTGGTCCGTCAACAATCCAGGGCCAATCGGAGCGCCAAACGCGCTCGAAGCGTTTGATCGAAATAGTTAAATGAAACTCACACTAATGCCTCTGAACATAGTTTGTTCAGAATAAGTAAATGAATCGATTCCTCCAATTTTTTTTACACCATGTTATATTTTTTCCCAAACAAGTTTTGAAAGTGTGGTGGTAAATGTTAGCACCAGTTGATTGCAATACAATATCCGTACGGTTCGGTACCTACTGCCTGATTATTATCAATGAGGACAACTAGATAACATAACAAGCTTATAACTTTGTGATTTTTCATGAAACAGTTTTGAAATTTTGTACATATATTCTTTACATAAAAACGCATACATACATACATATACTAAAAATAGGGTTGTATATGGAACAGCGTTTTTTTAAACATTTGATTGTACTTAAATGTTTGTGTTGATCAGCCTTTTACGGACCATGATGTGTTAAACTTTCTGAACGCCAATGATTTTTGAACGATATCTTAAGCAGGCTTTGCTTGGCATTAGAATGATGCTTTAATATTATGTTTACTTTCAGGCGATGCCCCGGGACGAGCAGACGGGCAAGAGTTGGACCCGCGTCGGCTTCATCACGTACAGTTCGACCGTCCACTTTTATAATATTAAGGTAAAATTGTTCTAATACCTACTTATTTGTTAATAGAACTGCCTCAAAATGAGACTAAAAGTTTGCACCATCGTGTACCTACACATACAAGCAAGAAGGTCGTGTATCGCCGTGAAAAAATGTATCCTCCTATAAATTAAAAAAAATACATTCTTACATAATAATGTAGATTGAGAAATCAATGATCAAGTAAATTATTTTAATTTATATTGGAACGAAGTTAGCGCGACTTGCCGTGGGAGGTGACAGGTAGAAAACGTCACGTTAGGAAAAAGCGTTATGCCCCCTCCATGCGACTTTCTCTCTCTCTCTCTCTCTCTGTCTCTGTCTCTGTCTCTTTCTATCCCATATTATTAAAAACATCTAAAAGAAATGTGTGCCGCATGTCAGATGACAACTGGGCTTAGAGAACCACCGATTGGGTCCTACTAAACGCGCGACGCCATCGCGGCAGGCCGAGAGGGACGAGCTTGACTTCTAATGTAATTTGCATAAATAAACATATCATTTCATTCGCCTTGCATTTGGACATTATAGATTAGAAATGAAAACCCTCCGTAACATTATTCGAAAGTATAAACCGGAGATTTTTGTTGAAGCTCAGCGTCCACTGCGTCGGAATCGGCTCGTACGGAGCGAAAGGATTCGTTGCTTTGTATTGATTGGTATGGTACAGCGTGCACTGGATCGGCATAACTGCGCCAGAGATCGGTATTTCTGCCGATGACGTCATCCGCAGTGAACTTTCTGTCTTGCTTATTTAGGTGCGGTTCGAGGATCTAATGAAGTTCAAAGAATTTGGTTCGAGACATATGAATATATCCAAAAAATCCAAATATATCTAACATATGAAATTCTCCAAAATTAGGCCTTTTTAAGTTTATTTTATGAACCCACATCTTTCGTTTCCTTTTGTTTTTCTTCGCCTCTGCTGATAATAAACAACTAATGATTATAATATCCTCTTCAGTATCCTCCATAATGTGAATACTCGTCCACAGTCGAACTCGATTGCTTTCAAAATACCGATATTGCCGATGCAAAATCCGAATGCAGTGGACGCACCCTATTGGCATTTTTAAAATACCGACGGCTCGTACACTCCGTACGCTCCGATTCCGACGCAGTGGACGCTTAACTTAAAAGAAAAAAAAAATCCCCGGTGTTGGCATCTTCTGATATTCTATTCTAAGTTCTAACCCAGATTTTTTACTTGTTCTGTCTTAACATTTTCCAAACCATTATTTCTCCCCAGGGTTCCCTAGCCCAGCCACAGATGATGTCAGTAGGAGACGTGAGCGACATGTTCGTGCCTCTACTGGAAGGTTTCCTGGTGCTGCCAGACGAGAGCGGACCTGTACTGCAAGCGTTACTGCAGCAGCTGCCACTCATGTTCCAGGATAACAAGGAGACGGAGACGATTCTATTGCCAGCTGTACAGGTAAAAACAAAAACGGTGTTCAAATTCACTGCCCACGTATAATGCGCGCCACGAAAGATGAGATTTGACACACCACGTAAATTTTATTATTTCGTAATAAATATTTAATATTGTAAAGAATTTTAATCTAAATGTCATCGAAAAATCCCTGAATAGTTAGACAATTTTGGGTAGCTATTTCGTACACGACTGTACCTGCGCAAGCCCCCACTACTGACGCTCGTCAAGTCTCATCTTTCGTGGCGCGTATTGTACCTAGGAGGTTTTTCTGTGCCATGGGCCCTCGTGAATATTTCCAATTTCAATTTCAAATAGCCTTAAAAGCCATCTAAAACTAGTTTTACAATTTATTTAAATTAAAGGCTTAGACATTAAAAATCTCCTGATTTATTTGCTCTTTAGCATAGTCCAGGCTTTTCCATAGGTCGTGGTTTTTCACCTCCATGTCCCTCCCGCAGTAGTTTCAAGTCATCTTCCCATTTTTGAAATGGTCTTCTTCTTTTCCTCTTTTCTTCTCTAGAACACTACTCTGTTACTTCTCTGGCCCATTGTCCGGTTTTGCTCCTAATGGCATGACCTGCCCAATTTTTCCAAGACGGTGAATTAATTTGCAAAAATCTTCAAATCAATTAAACACTTACACTGGGAACTATAATAGGAAGGCTAGAAAGGGTGTGACTACCGAGATAAGGGGCCATTCAAGTATTACGTAAGCAGCTTTTTTGCAATTATTGACCCCTCCACCCCTCCCCCTCATCAGCAAAAGTAAGCGAAGCTCTTCCCTCCCCATGCTCACGTAAACATTGGTAGCAAACACACAACGTGTCTGCTCACTTTCGTGTGATTTTGGAATATTGTCATCGTTTTCTTCGATCCATTCATAGACAAGTAGGGTTGCCATGTGTTCAAACCAAAATCGACAAAATTTTGCAGAAAATCCAGTAGTTAATAAATTAACTCTGCTGACGTAATCACCATCCAGACCCCCAACCCCCACGTCATCAAAAATAAGCAAAGCAAAGACCCCCGCCCCCGCCCCCCTGTAGTGCTTACGTAATACTTGAATGGCCCTAAACGACTAATAGAGCAGTATGGAAGAAAAAGACATGTTGGGCTGACATGAAATTAATTCGGATAAGCAGGAAAATTATGATTACTGGGAACTATGAATAGGTAATAGGTAAAACGGGCTGTTGTCCGCAACTCCACGTCAAAGCGCGTATTTTGCGTACGGGTGAAAGAATCAGTTATTTAATCCACCCCAGCTCCTCGAGAAAAGCCAGCAACGCCTTGGTGTTGCTGACAATCTCATGTAGGGTACCTGGGTTACCGAAGTATTTTGCTCTATAATTAGCGACTACCGGGCAGTTTAACAGCAGATGAGCCGTTGTCTCGTCGTCCTCCATGCAGGCCCTGCACAGCGGACTGTCTGTTACTCCTATGACAAAGCAATGTTTTTTAAATGGCCCATGGCCAGTTACAGCTGCTGTAACTGTACGCAGCTGTGGTTTGGACTTTGGATAAACGGAGAACCTGTTTCGTGAGGCGGGCATCGAACGCAGGAAGTGCTTCCTTAGCCCGCCTGCTCTCACTTTGGTCCAACCAACTATGGAACTATGAATTAATGAAATTCACCGATCCCAGCGTGGCTTGACCAGTTTCGATTAATCGAATGAACCTCAAGATTTGCTTCATGGTGTTACAGAGGCCATTGCATATCAAGAAGTAGACCGGGGGCGCTGTAATGGTCAGGTAGACGTGCCCTTAGGAAAGGATTGCGAGCCTACCGGATATGTATGCGTCAAGTTTACTAGCCCTATTGTTGATGTTTATCCAAATTAACCCAGTCATTATTACTCCCCAGGCCGGTCTAGAAGCCTTAAAAGCCGCTGATACCGCAGGTCAGCTGCTAGTCTTCCACACGTCCTTACCCACGTACAACGCGCCCGGTAAGCTTATCAACAGAGAAGACAGGAAATTGCTGGGAACTGATAAGGAGAAGCAGATATTGGGTGAGTAAAAGAACCTAGTTAAGCCATCAGCGGCGAGAGAGATTTTTTCTAAGAGAAAAGTCGAAGCGAAGTCGGCTTTAACTTACTGACTTATCACTAAATAATACTTACTATCATTCTAAAATGAATATAGGAATGTAAAGAATTAAATACAATAAAATTGAACAGCTGAAAACCAAATAAAATGTGCAAGATTCCTACATTTCGTTTTCGCTGACACATTTTTCTATATCTGTCTCTTTCATAACCCGTTTTACAGCGGCTTGCTCTCGTCCATATCAAGCGGTGCTACTTGACCTAAAGTGGCATCATTACGGGATCGCCGCTGTATTAATTTTTAGTTCCCGATTATGGCGTTTTGGCGCCGGGTTATTATAGATTTTTTTTTTGTTGTAATACAAAGCTTAAATTAACCGTTTTTGTTGTTTGAATGTTGTTGTGAATTAAATACCCGTAGTGTAACTATTATTTCTTGACAATAGTAGCCACTTGATGTGCCATTTTTTTAATAGCCATAGAGTTGCTGATGCGAATCCCCGAAGGAAAGCCGGTAGGAATCGTGTTATATGGTGCTTTCGCCACTGTAAGCCACATTTTATTGTCATTGGAACTTCTGTTCGACTGTTGGGCCCAGGGAGAGGCCCCAAATCCTTCCAGGAACTTTTCCCGCACCACCTGGAACCAGTCCTCGCTGTACGTGTCCAGGTCATCTCACCATCTCTTTATGGGCCAGCTGCGGCGCTGTCCATATTCATTGAAACTTATGAACCGACTACCTTTTGCCAGCGGCTTCGCCCGCGTGGTAGTTGAAAATTATCCCACGGGAATGTACTATCGGTATAAAAAGTATCCAGGTTACAAACTATCTGTGTGCCAAGTTTCAGCCATTTTTGCTGAATTGAGTAACAAATCTCCAAACGTCTAAATATCCCAACATCTTAAGGGGAACCTAGTTGCGGGCTTGAACTCACTGGTGGGCCTGGCTAAAAATCACGCTGTCTCACCAGGCTTCGTGTCCGACAGAGATAGTATCAGTAATGAGCAGTTAGACGCTAGTCTACACGCACAACGTTATTGAGTGAGATGCAGGATCATCTATAGTAAAAACATCGTGAAAAAATGAAGAAAAGCCCTTTGGAAGATCGGGTTTTATGAAAAAGCCCATGCATAAATCAATGACCAATAAAGTATATTGAAGTCCGGACTCTAAATAAATAGTAATGCAATAAAGGAGATAATAATAATCAATTAATACTTATGTACCTTAATCTTTTCCGCTACGCAGCTCCACAAACCACGGCCTACAACGAGCTGGGCCAGTCGTGCTGCGCGGCCGGCGTGTGCGTCGAAATGTTTGTGTGCAATAATTCTTATGTCGACGCCGCTACCATCGGACAGTTGCCCAGACTCACGGGTGGGCAGTTGCACAAGTATACTTACTTCACGGTGAGTTAATGTAACTGGTTTATCATGACACTCATCCATTTGATTGATCATCCACAATTTAACTTCTTAGGTCTTAAAAAGTGTACTTACTTCACGGTGAGTTAATGTAACTGGTTTATCATAACACTCATCCATTTGATTGATCATCCCCAATTTAACTTCATAGGTCTTAAAAATTACCCGTAGAGGCTGACGCGACTCTAGTAGAACAATTTCGATTAAAACTCTATGGTAATTGTTTGACCAGCCACAATTTAACTTCTTAGGTCTTAAAAAGTATACTTACTTCACGGTGAGTTAATGTAACTGGTTTATCATAACACTCATCCATTTGATTGATCATCCCCAATTTAACTTCATAGGTCTTAAAAATTACCCGTAGAGGCTGACGCGACTCTAGTAGAACAATTTCGATTAAAACTCTATGGTAATTGTTTGACCAGCATCGCATTGCACCGTCCCGGGAGCCTTAATACTAATGCATTCTAATTCATATGTCCCATTAACATGCATTTTCGATTAAATCGAAGTTAAAAATTCATTAAAAAAATAGTCAGCTTGCCCAAACAGGTTGCAATACAAACCAAAAAGGTTTAAATGTAGCGGATTAGCGTTATAATATTTAATGGGCCATATTCAAATCCAAGGATTAAGGCTGGGATGTCCCGCGACGATGCGACGCGATTCTGTTAGAACAATTTCCATGGAGTTTTCATAGAAATTGTTTTCTTTATGTTGTGGTTTTATGATAAAAGCCTACCTGTAACATAAAATAAGTATCCGCGTAAAAGTGACACTGGGCGTTATGAAAAGTCCAGTTTGTCCTCAAGGCTGTTGTACAGTACCGCTGTGTTTTCCTAGTTCCAAGCAGGAATTTCGTTACTGCACGAATTACACACTTCTCCAATCCAAAAATGCGTCTCCCTCCAGGCGGAGATGGACGGTCCGCGCCTAGTGCTGGACGTGCAGCGCGTAGTATCTCGTCCCACTGCGCACGATGCCGTCATGCGCGTGCGCACGTCCACGGGCGTGCGGCCCACGGACTTCTTCGGACACTTCTTTATGTCCAACACCACTGATGTGGAGCTGGCGGCTATTGGTGAGTTGTGTTCAATATTATTATGGTAGTACCATGGGTTATTATGTTATGACAAATGGAGTTTTAAAAGAGATTCATGCGAGTATGTCTATGCCACATACTCGACAGGGATTTTTTTTCACATAAAAGATTAGGCAGATGATGAATAAGAGTCTTTCTAAAGCCAATGGAAACCAAATAATTGACCGCTACATACGACCTCGAGAAGAGTAAGCGAAAATATGCATTTATCATTAAAAGTTCCATCTCAAGTTTTGCCCAGAGCTAATATAACTCGCGTACCAAAAAAAAACCAACTCGGCCACTGCAACAATCGACCTATCAAAATACTAACCCTCTCTCTCTCCCACAGACGCCGACAAAGCAATAGGCATCGAGATCAAACACGACGACAAACTAACAGCAGAAGATGGCGTCTACATCCAAGCTGCCTTACTGTACACCCATCGGTCAGGACAGAGAAGGCTGCGAGTCCTGAACCTGGCCCTCAACGTAGCCCACCAGCTTGCTGACGTTTATAGGAGTATGGAGCTCGATACTTGTGTCAACTTCCTCACCAAGCAAGGTAAGATGGACAGGATTTTGTCAGTGTCTCCAACTCCTCAGAACAGAGGCTGCTGCGAGTTCCGAATCTCAATGTTGCTCATCAGTTCACTGACGTTTGAAGGAGAATATACCTGCGTCAACTTCCTCACCGAGCAAGATAAGATGGAGAGTATTCTGTCAGTACCTCCAACTATTCATGAAAGGAGGCCGACAGTCCTGAACCTCGCGCTCAATAAAAAATATATTTTACAGAATTATAAAAAATTAAACTCAAAAGTACAAATAATTCATGTAATTCCATATTTGGCAGATTTTTTAATAGCCAGATTTTTTTATCTAAAGAATAATCATGTCAATTTGATATATTCTTCTAACCGCAAAATTAATTTCTGAGAGAAAAGTTATCTTACTATTGAAAAATCGGCCCTTAATGACCTTTTCATGAAATATAACAAAAGTAAAGACATTTGAATCTTGCGGTAACCCCTTGGCGCTTTATGGCAAAGATAAAGAATGCAAATTCTATACTGCCGTCCACAAGTTATAATGCCGTAACTCGCATATGGTCGATTTTAGTTTTTGATGCCACCATAATTAGAAAAAAAAATCTATCTTTCTGTCTAAGTAGTATTTTTCTACTATTTATGGATGCCGAGATAAAAAAAAATCTAAACGCCGGCGTTAACTTGCCTTGTTTAATATGTTTACTACGCTAAAATGCAGGTAAGCAACATAACTAAACTAAAAAGTGTCTAAGGGCTTATAATTTACATTTTTACTAGAATTTTTACCATCCATTGCAGAACTAAATAGCATGCATTTCATATTTTTCTGCTCTTTTTTGACCATAACTCGAAATATGATTTTGTTGGTCAACGGCATTATAAGTTGTGGTCGGCAGCATAGCTGTGCGTGTCGTTGTGCCCAGCATACAATGTAGTGCCCCACAGCGGTGTGGGCGCTCCGCGAGCACGCGCCGCGCGCCGTGCGCGAGACGCTGTCGACGCGCTGCGCACGCTCGCTGGCCGCGTACCGGCGCCACTGCGCCTCGCCGTCGTCCGCGGGCCAGCTGGTGCTGCCGGAGCCCATGAAACTGCTGCCGCTCTACACCAACTGCGTGCTGCGGTCTGATGCTGTGGCTGGAGGTCAGTATAAAACTTATACCATTTCTGTTTGCAGGGCAGGTCTAGCTGGCATATTATTTTGACCTGTAGCTAATTCTTACTCTTACACACACTGTCTACATCTCTTTATCTTCTCCCCTATCGCAGGCATACTGGGAGGGAGAAATAAACATCACTTTTGTGCCTATATTTCTATTCTATTCTTCTCGTCTTAGTAGACAGGGTAAATTTTTAACCAGTGCGCAAGCTGTAACCATGAATTCAGTATATCATTCTAGACCCTAGCATAAAAATTTATCGTCGGTTATACAAAAAACAATCAGCTGTTTCATAGAAAAGTGCAATACCTACGCGATCAAAATGTATGGAACAGCTGATTTTTTTTTAGTAAAAAATTCTACGCTACGTCTAGAATGATAATTATGCTGAATTTATGATTACAGTTTACGCACTGGTTAAAAAAAAATCCTGTATGGGTCTATGTATGTGGGTACAGAACTATAAAAAAAAACAATTACGACTTAACTTTTTGTCATTTTGTATCAAACATTTTAATTGCAGTACACCTTCCTTTTTAGCGTCGTCAATAAAAAAAAAATTAAAGCTTTTTACAATTGTGGTCATATAATAAAGAACGATTTGATGTTCCAGAATTTTTACCTAAATCATGTCATGTGTAGATTTATGTGTTCCTTCTTAGAAGTAACTTACCAGGCCACTCAGAAAGTATTGCGAAAAATAATTTTTATGTATGACAGACTGGCCAGATAGAATCTATTTTGAAAATATTATTATTTGTAAGTAAAAATAACTACGTTCCAATTTCAAAATTTCCCTCCGCATTGTTTGTGAGTTAATTTAAATGATCGTGTCTCCTAAAAAAATGGATCTGCGCCGGGAACATATTTGCGCTATGATTTTTTTACGATTTCAAGTGTCGCCTGAAACCGGACGAATCGTATGATAGACTTTAAATGGCATTCATGGATGAAGGCCCTTCTAAGGCAACCGTGTATCGTTGGTATAACGAATTCATGCGCGGTCGACTAGCTTTGGGGGATGAAGAAAGAAGTGGTCGCGCTTTGATGGCTGTTGTGGAAGAAAACGTGCTAGCAGTGAAAAATTTAATCCATGACAATAAGCGAGTTACGCATCAAGAGAATCAGCACATACTGCAGGTTGGATCGGGAAGCCTTCATGAAATTCTACACGTGCATTTTCGCGTGAGGAGGATAGGTTTTGTGGCGGCATCTACAAACGCCACATGCAAAGTACGCATCAAAGACTTGAAACAAAAAGTGATGTGGCGCCATCTACAATGCCGATACGATATTTCGATCATCTCGACGAAATGACTTTGTCTGTTTAGGTACACGCGGAACATTTTAAGTAGTTTGATACGTGGCAAAATGCTTCACAGCATGGAAAACCATAGTTTTTGAGCAATTCAGATGGTCGGCTATCTTTTTATATGGGAACTATATTTTCTATCACCAAAATTTATATTTGTCATCAAGTTGTATCACCTAATAAATAGATCTATCGCCACGAAATAATTTCGTTCTCAGATAAACAAAAATTGTTCCCAGGTATGAATTATCAAATTAATGTTAATATATGTGTAAAATAAGAGATCGATAACCAATAAAATTATATTGCATTACATGAATATAAACTTCGTTCTTATAATAACAGTTTTGTTACTTAAATAATAGCTCTGTGCTCAGAATGGTAGATCTGTCACCAAATAAATCGATTATCGATCCCTGACTGCGACTCCTTTTTATTTGATATTTTGTCACCAATACAGTAGTAACATTTTATTTCGTTCAGATATTAAATTAATAGTATTCGTTACCAATTTAATACATCAATTTATAATTTTAATGAAAAAATGATCAAATATTGATTATTTTGACTTTAATTGTTTTATTTACTACTCTGCTAAAAATTTTATTTATACCAGTCAAATAAAATATTAGGCGAGGAGCTATAAATAATGACTTGGCGACTAATAATGTTAGTAGGGTGGCAAAGATAATATATTAGGTACCAGTCTAGTTAGAGTACGTTATTTTTTTTTTAATGGTTAGGTTAGGTTAGGTTAAAACTGTGACTTCCTACGCACGAGCCGAGCGAGCGAAGCGAGCGGTGCCGCGGTAGCGGCCGGCGAGTGCCAGAAACGACTAGATTATATAGAAAATCTAAACCTGCCCTAATAATACAATAATAATATATTATTTATGAATGCCCATTTTCTATTTTATTTTCGCCATTAAGTTTCCGCTTAGATATTAATTCTGTTCCCAAAAGAAAAACTTGATGCTAGTTTAAATTAAAACGGAGCTTATTACTGATATATTAATATGCTACCTATTACTTATTACGATACTCCTTATTAGCTGCCAACCCATTATATATGGTACCCACTCTATTTTTTTTTTAAACCTATATTCATTTTACTTAGTTGCCGCATTAAATACACACCTATTATAATACATACAAAAACATTTATTTGGTACTAGACCTTATATCTCAGGATTTTAGGTGATTTATTGTGGAACTGATTTTGCATTGTTTGGTGACTACATTTTGGTGACAGATCTACTATTTTGAGGACAAACCCTATTATTTAAGAAACACAAAACTAATTAAATTGGTGATAGCTTAAATGATACCCTTTTTATATGGCCAATTCTTCTCGCGAAGATTCATTATTAATTCCATTGTAGATTTATCACAACTTTTATTTTTCCCTTAATAAACTGTTCAGCGTTCTTAATTACGAGTATGTGACCAACCAGTAAGTATACTAGGTTCAGATCTAATGTATAAAGTATATCTATTTTTTTTTTGCCAATCATGTGTATCAACTATCCACGAATGTACCGCATGGAAAAGTTTTACGATACCGAGAGAAATACAAAAAAATACATGCAATTAATTATGCTTGTTAGTTTAAAAAAAAAACTTCCCTTTAAATAAGCGTTCTTAATTATATGACCACCACTGTATTTATTACTAAAAAAAAAAATACAAAAAACTAAAATAACTAACTTTTAAATTCGTATTAAATTCACACTTTCTTTCTCTCTGTGTAATAAATTCGAGTGTGTGTGCTTTCGAGTACAGCGTAAGAAACTTCGTTTCTACGTGGATCCCCCGACCTCACACGTTGTTTTTTTTATGTCATTGAAGTGATTCCGATATCCAATTTACATCATTTCATTTCATTTCGTAACGCAGTTCTCGATAAAAATACGTGCGCGACGTTAGCGCAACTTATGCATTTACTCAGCGTGTACGCGGCTCCAACTCCAATGTTAAACAGACGCTCTTTGCGAAGACTCCTTCATATTTGGGCCCTTTTTTTGGGAATGATATCTCGCCGGTCAACCTATGAGGTTGTTGGTTGCTTAACCGGACTTCCCTCTGGCTACCTTAATAAATTAAGGCCTCCAGTCAGGGCTTAAAAGCTTAAAACTAGACCGACTATACGCTAAGGGCACCCCAAGTGGGGTACGAACCGCGGCTTACGGCGTCTCTTGAAGATGAGAGCAAGGGACGGGTTGGATCATCATCATTTCAGCCGAAAGACGTCCACTGAGGCCTATGTCCAGCAGTGGACGGAGGGGGTGGGGGAGCCCAAGCTCCGCCACTTCGACCGGTTCTGTGCTTCCCGCATCCAGCGGACTCCTGCGGCCCTAACAAGGTCATCGGTCCACCTTGTTGGATCGAATGAAATATTTGGGCCCGTCAAATTGACTTGTAATAAACGTCTCTTCCTCCGCAGGTCCCGACATAACTTGCGACGACCGGTCGTGCGCCATGTACCGCGCGCTGGCCGCCGACGTGGAGACGTCCATAGTGTACACGTACCCGCGCCTGCTGCCACTGCACCGCCTGGCCGACCAGCCCGCCAACACGCTGCAGCCGCTACGGGCCTCGGTGGACAAGATGAACGAGCAGGGCGTCTACTTACTAGGTGAGTGACACATGCCGTGCGCCGCCTGGCCGACCAGCCCGCCAACACGCTGCAGTGACTTATAGCAGTCTACTCTATTCACTGCTAGACTAAAGCTGCGGCCTAAAAAGAGTACCATCATTTTGAAAAAAAGAATCAATACTGTTGTTTAACAAACTCTGGCTGCAAGACTGCAGCCACAGACCACAGTCGGTGGCTTTGAATTGAGTGTTATCCATCTTGGATTTTAATTTTGACCCCATCACCGGCTTTAGCACCCTCGAAAACCATGAAAACGACACCTATGTTGGAAAATTCAAAATTTTTGCAGCCGCCTTCTTGGATTTACATTTTGATCTCATCATTGGCTTTAGCACCCTTCAAAACATGTAATTAACACCCATTACGAAAAATACGAAAATTTTCGCAACTGCCATCTTTGATTTTGACCTCACCATCGGCTTAGGCACTCTCAAAAACCATAAAACTGTACTGCTAATCGGAATCGAAATTGTTCGCAGCCGGCATCTTGAATTTTAATCGCATAGTACGGTTCACGACTTGATCACTCGATGAGTAAAGCGTCGGCTGAAGTGACGGTGAAAACAAAAACCTTCCATTTTCAAGCACTTTTTAACACTGTTCTTCTCTCTAACAGAAAACGGCGTGCACATGCTCCTGTGGGTGGGCTCGCAAGCGAACCCCGAGTTCGTGCAGGACGTGTTCGGCGTGCCGTCGGCCACGCAAGTGGACACGCAAGTGTGCGAGTTGCCGCAACTGGACACGCCGGCCAACGCCGCCGTGCGCGCGCTCATAGACGACGCCAGGGGCAGGAGGAGGACGGCCATGAGGGTGAGTACACAGCTTGCTTGAGATTACGTTGGATAGTTTGTTGAGGCATTATGTATAGATTAAGGTGGAAGCTGCAGCATCCAATAGCCCACGATATTCATTTTTTTTTGCTTAATTTTTTTCAAATTTTGTATGTTGTATGTTGATTAAAAGAATATGGTTCGCGACCGTAGCAAGTAGGCCTTTTTATAGTGACTATTTCAAAGTCATTCAATCGAATTAAATGAACTTTGATGATTTTAATTATTACTAGCTGTGCCCGCGACTTCGTCCGAGCGGAATAGTTATTTTTTTATTTTATATACAGGGTGATTGGAAGATGGGTGCAAAGCTTTAAGGTGAAGATAGTACAGACAATTTAGAACCATTTAAGCCATGGTTGTTTTAGACGAAGTCTTACCAAATATTTTTAACCAAATTTTTAAGTTTTTTTTCGAAAATTCTCAAAATTTAATGTAAACTGCATAATTATGGCCAAATTGAATGATAAATGAATTCATTTTTTATTTATTTAATTAAAGTAATGTGTAAGCAATCAAGCAAAACATGTTTTAGGCTTCTGTGTCATTAGACATTTTTTTTACAGACATTTAAAGCTTAGAAAAAATAAAAAAATTGTACAATACGTCTTTTAAACCTTATTAAAAAAAAATGGTAAGACTTCGTCTAAGACAACCATGGCTTAAATGGTTCTAAATTGTCTATACTATCGTCACCTTAAAGCTTTGCACCCATCTTCCAATCACCCTGTATATATTAATAAAAATAAACTAAAATAAAAGGAGCCCAAGTTACTCCTTATTACATCAGCTATCTTCCAGTGAAAGTCCCGTCAAAATCGGTCTAGCCGTTTCATAGATTACCGTGTATGCATCCATATGCATTTAGTAAAAAGCGGTTATTTTAATATTACAAACAGACACAATATTAATCTGTATGTCTGTATAGATATATAGACTATGTAAAGCCATATTTGTGACGATCGCTAATCATATTTTGTTCAACATACAACCTTGCAGTGTCCTGCAAATATATGCTGCAATAACCATAAAAAAAAATGAGTTTCGCAGGCCACCCTGGAAATTTCACCTTAAGGGAAGTTATTTAGACATTTGCCCTGAAAGTGTACATATTATGTTGTATAGAAAAGCGTTTTAATTATACTGCTTGGGGTCCAGGAGCCGTATTATATAAATACCATCAATAATCCGTTGCGAAAAAGATACTGCTCTCAGTCATACATAGCTCCGTCTCTTTCTCGCATTGGAAGAATGATGTCATTAGTACTTTAAATACGGCCCCTGAACGCTACATCGACGCTCTATGGTTCAATCGAATCTGTGTGAAATGGGTTTTCTAGATTGGTTCTCTTCCCAAATATATGAATTCAAGGCCAGTCTTATTAGAACACAAATTTGAGACACACAGACATATTTTTTGTCTACACAAGACCTTAGTTAGAACGGTATTTTTGTTTTATTTGTGTGTGATACTGGCATGCATTTTTAATCTTTTTACACTGTCAATTGCTTACTGTACAACTTTTATATTTTTAATTAAATATATCTTTATTACTGCCTACTCTGCATGTCTTGTACAAACTGCAGAAATTTTATGGTTTCTTGAACAGGTATAATGCATGCTACAATGATAGTCTTTTGTTTCTTTGATTTTTTTTCTATGATTTTCGGCCTATCGCGTGTCTTTAGTTTATTACCTCTAGTTAGTTCAACAGGGCACTGCCATTCGCTAATAGTTGCGTTCTCTGATAAAAGATCTTTGTTCCCATCGGCGTACGATCTATGTTCGTCTGGCACTCCACCCTTTTTATTATAGCCTTACGATTAATGATCTTGTTCACATAAAGTTTATTTTGTTTTGCAATAACACTTTCTACTTTTGTTACCTCTTCTTAAATTGTCCTGTTAGCATCGCTAACAAAGTCTAAAATTTAAAAAAGTAAAAAGGCAAAAAGCAATCAAAAGTGTAACGGACGATAAATCGAACTAACCTACGATGACCGTTAGGTAATGGTCAATACTTTCAAATTCGAAAGTCAAATAATTTCGAATAAACCAATGACAGGCTCTTTTGAATTGTCAAGGGGTCGGTCAGTCAGAAAGATGAAGTTAGTTGCCCATTCCAAAGCGTAGTAGGTACCTGTGGAGAAGAACGGGAAAAAAACTCCATGGACACTCTTTTAAATCAAAATTTTATATCCGTGACCAACCTCGTTTTCGCGTTAAATAAGTTCACTCGGAAGACAGCCACAGAAGATTGACAGGTCGTCGGGAACAAGTAAAAGACTATCGATAGGCCTGAAAAATCTTTCCCAAAAAGCATGGCACTCGCATGGCATACCGCCCTGACCCCTGTTCCTCTCAGCTGACAGTAGCGCACCACCTGTCGTCCACGGCCCCGCAGTTCCGCCGCCTCATGATCGAGGACCGCGGCCTGGACGGTGCCGACGCCTACATGGACTTCCTCATGTCTGTGCACAAAGCTGTGCAGAAGATGCTGTATGTTTAATGGGTTCTTGAGGGTTTTTGGGGATGTGGGCTTTGGTGGGGCGTGGAATTGAAAGAGTTAATATATACTAGAAATTATCCCAAGGGAACTTGAATGAAAAGTTTTTATCTTATATCCTAATTCAGGTCGTTTTCTACCTGTGTGCGAAATTTAATCAAAATCCGTTCAACTGTTAATCCGTGAAAATATAACAAACGGATCAATTTACTTTCGGATTCATAATATTTGTATGGATGTTATGTTTTTTTCTAATTGGGACCGTTTTTAATGAAAATTAATGTGGTATTCCTAACGAAACATTAAACTTTTTGCATGTATGAATAAAATGGTTGCCATTTCATGTCTATGCAGTAAAAAGGTTTCATTCCATACTCATTTATTCTAATAGCTAAATAAAATAAAATTGTACTTTCTTTCAATTCCACTGCCGTTTCTTAAAGAGGTTGTTGCGCTAAAAGAACGCATGTTTCGAAGATATCCTGTGATCAAAAAAACGATGATTTTGATGATTCTGGGTGATTTGGGCGGTGTTTACTATCTTTGGGTATTTATTGTGTGACGCTTTTTTTTTTCATTTTTGCCAGAACATTCCTTGCATCTATAATATTTGTGGTTTTATATTTTGATATATTATTCCATTTCGAAAGTCTATAAGCATTTGTTTCATTCGAGGATGCACACTACTTTTAAATACATATTTATGAACATAACATATTATTTATATTCCTACATTCCTATACACAACATCACACCATAATTATTTATTCTTACATTACTACAGCAACGTCACAGTATTTATGTTAAATGTCATTCATATTATAGCTATTAAAGGTTTGACCCTACATTATTCTTACTCTTTACAAAATTTTTACTTCTCCTATTTTAGTCATTCCACAAATTATAGTTCTCCTAATTATTTTTTTTTATTAAAACTTCATTTCTTAAGTTTTGTGAATATTTAAGGGGTTACACCCGGTTTCTCCAATTTATTAAAAATATGTTTTCAAATCTTATGTCTTTTATATAATTGGTAACTGTTATTGAGTACAGTTCATACGATCTAACACCAGATTTCTGAATTAATTTGAAGTTGAGAACTTGTAAAATTCTGCTTTAATAATAAAAAATAAGGATTAGGATTCTTCAATTTAGCCCGTGAAATACAAAATTTCTAGCGTGTTTTTTTTTTCAAAAATAATATATTTATTTCACAAGCTGCTTTAAAGAGTCATCTTAAGGTGAATGCGCAGTGGTAGAGCGCGAAATTCAAATTTTGTTACGTTTTTTGCAATTTTCAGGTGAGTGTCAGCTTGTTACTTGGTCAAAATATGATTTGCGACTATAACATGTACGTATTTACAGATTTATAATCATTAGAATCAATAATACATCTTTCTAAGTTAGATTTGTTCCATAAGAACAAATTTCTTATGGAAAAGTGCTTGTGGAAGAAATCTAACTTATAAGAGATATATTAGACATTCTAATGACTAAATTCTGTAAACACGTACCTGTTATATTCGCAAATCACATTTTGATCAGGATACAACCTGATACTGACCTGAAAATTGCAAAAACGTAAGAAAATTTGAATTTCGCGGTCTACCACTGCGCATTCACCTTAAGTAAAAGTCTGATAAAATCTCAAAACCGGGTGTTTCAGTACTTTAGCGGATCAGAGACCGGATCATTCTACATAAGTCCACTAAAACCCCCTCATTGTTTCAGCTAACGACAATGCGCCAACATGACAAACTGGAAGCCGTGTTACGTCACTTCCTGGTTGAAGATCGCGGGGTGGACGGCAGCTCTTCCTACGTCGATTATCTGTGCCACATCCACAAGGAGATCCGGGCGTTGCTATAGCAGATGTACGGCTACTATTAAGCGTAGCCGAATACCGGACCAAAATTATGCGACGAGAGTTCGGCGTGACGTAATATTATGTTGCATACTTGAACACAAAATCTCAGATAATTTACTTGTATTGCCTCATAATTAATTATCAAATTTATCGGTATGTACTCCAAGTCGATTTTTGTGTGGCAATTAGATGGTAAGGTCTTGGTTGCAATGGAATATGAACTTAGTCATGTTTGACATTAAGTTGGTTGTTAATTATCTGAGGTTCTGAATTGAAGTTAAGGTAATTTAGAAAGCTTTGCAGGCGAACTATCCGTCGCGTTTTTTCAGTCGGTAAGCCTACGCTGTGGTATCGCCGCCCGGTCAAATACAATGTGGGACACTTTTACATGGAGTGTTTGCTTCTTACCTGGTTATATTATGAAAGAACCTAGATTTATTGGTTCTTACGTGGCGTTTCAATATTTTGCAAGATATATTTTTTTTAAAGGAGGTTCTTTAATTTTTTGGTGATACTTAATTCGTGCTTGAAAAAAGTGATACCCGAAGGTTTATTAAGAAAGTGTAATAGTTTGTGTATTATAGACTTATAGCATTCAGAAAAGAGAGCGTTTTTGTTAAATGAATAATAATCATTCAATTTAGCGTTTTGTTTTTGTTTATTCCTTGTGTAGTATACGTGAATAGTTTATCTCCACTGAAATAGCTTTCGACATGTTACAGGTAAAACTTATACAGGAAAAGTTTTTATTCAATGCGCAAATTGTAACCATAAATTCAGCATATCATTCTAGACGCCTTAGCGCAGAAATGTTTCGTCGGTTATACAAATAAAATCAGCTGTTTCATAGACTAGTGTAATACCTACGCGGTCAAAATTTATGGAACAGCTGACTTTTTTTTGTATAACCGAGGAAAAATTTCTGCGCTGGGGGTCTAGACTGATATGCTAAATTCATGGTTACAATTTGCGCACAGAATAAAACCTTTTCCTGTATAATTGTGCGAGCTAGTATACTTCTAAATATTATAATTTGGTCAAAAAGATTTAGACGCAATAATATGTAAATAAATTACGTAGGTATGTTATGTAAGTGTGAAATAGCACATTTATCAAAAATGATTTTGTAAAAAAAAAACTACAAAATGTAAAAGTTTTCCACATTCCTAATTGTATAGTTGTGAAATAAATGATTTGTTTTGGATTTATTAGTATCAATGCTATTTTAAAGGACTGTTTGAGATTTCTACCAAAAACTACCAAGCAGGGTTGCTAGTAGTAAAAAAAATATAGTACTAATATCATAATTAAAACACGCGTTTTGGTGATGGTTAAAAAAATGTATAGGCTTCCAAAGTATTCAAACAAACGACTTAACGGTAATAGCAGTTGAAAGGCTTCTCACACAGGCGCGACTTGTAATCTCACATGCAGCGCAAAGTAGTATCGTAAAGTCGTACCTTTGTCCGAGGTCTAAATCGATGTTTATAGAGTTCTATATGTATCTGTTACGTCCAAGATCTACGCGTAAAGATCAGCATTTAACAAAAACTAGTTGTTTCTTCGAATAAAAAGTGTTTGTCCCCTTATTCATTAAAACATGTAAATACATACTCACATCACCTTCACCCTTAGAATCTATTGTTGGGGGTAGGCAGACGTGTACTTATAACATCTAGAATAAAGTTAGGTATTGCCATACACAGTTTTAAATTGCCTCTTGGGTAAAGTAGCTGTAAACTCGGCTTCCTAGCGTGATGTCCTTGATTTGATACCCAGACGATGTATTTTTGTTAGGTAATTAAAATCTTAGTGATTTAATGGAATTGTATCAGATAAATAGTGATAGGCTTGTCCTATAACTTCGATAGTACACCTTTGCCTACTCCTTTAAATTTATTGGCAACAAAGACATGGAATTAGCACATGAATAAAGGGAATTTAATAAATTAATAAGTATATCATTGTTAACGATTTCTACAAAGTTATTATTGAGAGGCTAACGCCACAGCACGGTAATAAGTAAAGACCACACTAAGGTCTTAAGTTTAAGGTCTGGAGACCTTAGGTTCTCAGGTCATGTTTGACAAATAAACTTCACAAGTCAAATGACATGTACGTTAAATTAATATAAGTCTTTTCTTGTACAGAATAAAGATGATTACGAAAAGCATTATGTATGACACCTAAATGTATAAGTAATTATCACTGTATGAAGTCAATTTAGATATTGTTTGTCTACTTACAAAAAGGGTGTAAAAGCAATTACTTAGTTTAAACTTACAAACTAACCGACTAAAGGCTCCCGCAGACCGGCGCGGCGACCCTCTAGTAGTTCAATTTCCATGAAGTTTTCATAAATTGTTTCATTAAAGTAGCGTCCCGCCTGTCTGCGGGAACCTTATCATAATTAGACAACTGTAAAAAAAACGTGGTCACTATTGGCAGTTGTTTAATTATCTTTGTCGAATAGTGACTTTTGGTTTGAACTCTAGCCTTTTTGTATGAGAACAATAAAGTAATCTTCCATTCGTAGTTTTTGTACTCGACTAACTTGCAAGTATTACAATAATATTTTTTTATAGACCAATAGTAAGACTCCTGTACCGACATAAATAAAGCACCGAGTGTTTGAAAGAGTTCGGCCGTGTAGCGCGTCGTCTGTCAGTCATTATGTCTCTTTCTAACACTCGAAATGGCATATATACGCCTGGGTACTGTATACTGCTACAAGGATCTTTTGACGTTGGCAATAATAATTTGGGAAATCGACACACAAATTGTATTGGTAAAACAAGATGGCGGCGTAAGTTCCGATTTTTGCCACACGCTGAATGAATCTTGTAGCGTTGTAGTTGGTTAGTGTGGCCCATTTTGAATCAACAGTAATGTCTAATGATGGCCTAGAAAATATTTAAAAGAATTAAAATAGGCTTTTATACGCATAAGAGCTACGAATTCTTAAGAAATGATCATGTATAAGAATATTTATAATAATTAAAAAAAGAAAATACATTGTCCAGCAAAAGTATTGAATAAACTGCCTAGTAACTTAAGTGTTGCTACACGAATAAAATGTTAACTTTAGTAGAAAATTCCAATTAATTATTATCTCAAAATGTAAGTTTGTTTTGTTGATAATTGGAATAGATTTTGTTTCCTACGATATTAAAACTAGATATATTTTTATCTATATTGGATATGTAAATAAAATATGGCATTATTTAATTTTATTTGTTCTTATTTTTGATTAGTGATAATATTAGTTGATTTTCGGTTTACCAACTTGTTATATATTGGGAATATGTTGGTGAATAAAAAAAAATGAATGCAAGATACACCTTTATTATCTAGCATTTGCCGTCGCCGAATAATCCTAGCTTTTGACTAAGGGCGGCCAAAGTCGAGTTCAAAACTAGTCGGGAAAAACCCGAAAGACACTAGAAAAAGTTAGTCAAAACTCAACTAATTTTATTTAAACGATCATACATAATCTATTTTTTTATTAAGATCTTTAGCCTTAGAACCGAACGAGGCGTTCCCACTACATCAATATGGTTACAGAATAGATATTGTTAATACATAGGTAAAACTAATAATCATTATGTGCCCTAGGTACTGTCTCACCACATTTGACAAAGCTATAATTGAATAGCATCGCATCGTTAGCACAGGCAAGCAAACTGGGATATGCATATCTTTGACGATGATGGACGATGGGAAGTGACCAGACGGCATGACGTTATTGCCTTGGAAGGTGGGAAGACCTCTGGTGTGGGACGCAACATGTGTCGACACCCTTGCGCCATCCCATGTTCCTAGCACGGCGGGCTGTGCTGGCTCCGATGCTGCTGTTGCTGAGACCCTCAAGCGGCGTAAATACTGTAACCTTATTGGTAACTACAGTTTTGAGCCGTTTGGAGTCGAAACGCTCGGGTCATGGGGCCCGAGTGCACGTCTCCTTTTACGATACTTCACGTGACCAGAGGGCTGGGTCGTTCTTTGGCCAAGGAATTAGCATTGCCATTCAACGTGGCAATGCTGCCAGTCTTCTGGGCACGTTTCCTGATGACAGCGATGCGGACGAATACTTTGACGCCTAAGTGTCCTTTTGTTTTTTGTATTTATTTTGTATATCGTAGTTTTAATTATTAAGTACATTTGATATATATAAAAATATCTTTGATGTATTGACATAGTGATTCTGGAAAGATTTAAATCATTAGATTCGCCTCGCCGTTCTTAGGTCAAGTGAAAAAACGTCTATTAATTCACGTTCGCGCATACGTAAAAATATGGCAGCGAGATTTTATCGTGCAATGGATTTTTATGTGAACTGAGCATTGGAATCGTTATATTTTTACGTTCGAGCAAACCCTGCCGATCTACTCTGTAAATATGTCACCGTGATAACTTAGGTGAAGTGAGTTATCAATGGTGGCAATCACTAGCATGAGGTGCTATGACACCTCACTTCACCTCAGTTTTCACAGTGAGATTTTTACAAAATCGCCCGGCTGGTCTAAGAAAAGAAGTCTTGACGAGTGAGCTTACACATTCCGCATGTACCGATAGATACGACTTTCAGTATAGGTGAGTGAGAGAATAACATTAAAATGTTACGATTTTGAGTATGAGTGAGAGAGACAATACTACCCAAATATCATTGTCGACGAAACAGAAACCTCACTATCTTTTGACGCGGTCGGGCGAATCTAACAATACACTTTGCGATTTATTTAATTAATTCATTTCTTTTGTGATTGTTTGTCATCAATTATAGGAACGTATAATAAGTGCATTTATGATGAATTAAATAGGTTTATTGATTTGTGTAATGTGGTGATACAGTCCCTAAACCCCGGTTTACAGCCAAACTCGCAAGTAAGATTCAGTTAATCTTCCATCAACAGTAGTTTAGTCAGTTAGAGTTTAACTTCGGTAAGTTGAGGAGATTATTGTTAAATAGTGTATAATCCAGAACTGTATTGAGCGTGTAAGTTTTTAATAGTTAATAAATCCTTTTGTATAAAATGGTTTTTCTTTTAATTAGCTGTGCCTTCAGCTTCGAGCGCGCGCATTTTGGAAAATTATCCCACGGGAACGTGCTTCCTGGAAAAAATGCCTGTGTTACTTGTAACATCAGCTGTATGCCTGTGAAACACCCATCAAAATCGGTCTAGTCGTTTCGGAGATTAGCCGGAACCAACAGGCAGACAAACAAAATGAAATAAAATGTTTTATGTGGGTTACCGTATATAGGATAAGTTTTTAACCAGTGCGCAAATTGTGACCCCCCTAAGTAGAGCCCCCGGCGCAGAAATTTTTCGTCGTTTATACAAAAAATAAATGCTGTTTCATAGAAAAGTGCAATACCTACGCGGTCAAAATGTATGGTCCGTGGTCCCCTAGTCTAGTTCCCCTTGGGGTACCACGAGCAAATATTTTTGTCCGTTGAACCCCCAAAGGGGGACAATGGGGTACCATGGGCAAATTATTTGGTCAACATTGTTTTTTAGGGTTTCGTACCTACCCAAAGGGTAAAACGGGACACTATTACTAAGACTCCGCTGTCCGTCTGTCACCAGGCTGTATCTCACGAACCGTAATAGACAGTTGAAATTTTCACAGATGATGTATTTATGTTTCCACTATAACAAAGAATACTAAAAAACAAAAAAAATAATATTTATGGGGGCTCCCATTCAACAAACGTGTTTTTTTTGCTTGTTTTTGGTCGATATTTATTGAAAAATCTCATACGAAGTGGGAAAACAATTTATTTGTATTTCTTTATTCTTCAAGCAAGAACGTATTTTTTAATGACTTTTGATATAATGTTTGCCTTCAGCAAAAAAAAAACGATTATTAAAGGTTCAAATGATAAGTAAGGTAAATAAAACAACTACATGTTTGAAAGTAATATTTTTTCTGTAATTGAGTCTCATAGATAATGAACATTAGGTATAATTTAAACAATATACAAATGGATTGATTGTTACAGACCAGTAATATTCACAGTTGCGTCGCGTCTTCTCCGAAAAAGGCATTATTTTGACTGCAAAAATAAATACAATTTAAAATTACTGAAATAAATCAATATACCTAAAGCCTATAATTTCCTCACAGTTGGGGAAAGGTCTTTGCTAATGGAACTCAGAAGCTCACTTTGTGTCGGCGATTTCTGACTTAAGCCTTACGCACACTTACACCCGTAAGTGTGCTTAGAGCGTATTTCATGGAGCGCCTTGCCTAATAGGCTAGGCGCTCAAATGACCACCACAACCCAGTTACTGGGTAACACAATACCCCTTGGCCCTTGGTAAGACTAGTTGTCAGACTTTCGGACTTCTGACGACCCGTAACCACTGTCAAAGGTCCACAAATGAGAGCCGAGACCAACGGTTTTAACGTGCTTTCCGAGGCACGGAGCGGTCTTATGTAGGTATGCACAGATGGTCACCCATCCACGGCCCAACCACGGCAAGCGTAGCTTAACCTGATCGATCGACCCGTGAGTCTGTTATTACTTAGCCACAAATCCCTCAAAAAGTTTTCTTTTCATGTGATAATCTAATAATTTAAATGTGATAATCACCTGATCAATTCTGATATATCGTAATTTCAATTTTGGGTTCGTCGAAGCTGCAAGGCACGCAGTCTGAGGGGCACGGCGGCGGCGACCAAGGCCAGCGCAAACACGCGGCCGCGCGCAGAGTCAGGAAGCTCAGCGTCAGCAACGCCCCTAGGACCGCCTGTGCCAGCCTCATCCTGAAACACCACCTGGGGTTAAAACGAGTGTATTGGAACGGTGACGGCGGTGTTTACACAGTTTCCATTTTTGCACTTTATTTATTTTACTATTTTATCGTCTATTTTACACTATTTCACTCACTGCTAATTAGGTTCTATTGTACTTTATTAACCACCGGCTGCGCCATGTTATGTTATACGGAACGTAAATCAAATGACAACCTCCAGTAATGACTGCCATATTTAATCATTGCTTTATGACCCACCACCAACAATATCAATCTACCCACTTATGAATATCATCACAAGTACCTTCAAACGGGGATGATGATAGGGATGTCGGGGCACGCTACGATAGCGGCGGTAAGTCCCTTTGAGGAATGGCTTGAGAGGCAGCATGGCGTCCTCACCTTCAGCCTGACGCAGGTCCTCACCGGACACGGTTGTTTCGGGATGTTCCTGTTTCGCATAAGGCGGGAGGAAACGCCCGGGTGTTTCCACTGCGAAGATCGCCCTGAGGACACGGTGGAACATACGGTGGAGGTCTGCCCGGCTTGGGCGGAGCACCGCCGTGTCCTCGTGGAGGTGATCGGCGGCAGCGATCTCTCACGTCCGGCCCTGGTCCAGGCCATGGTACAGAGTGAGAGTGCATGGTTAGCAGTCACCTCCTTCTGCGAAGCAGTAATGTTCGCGAAGCGGGAGGCGGCGCACGTGAGGGAGAGGCAGTATATGCGCGCTCACGGCCGTAGTCGCCGTGGGAGTCGCCCTGGGCGTCGGGAATCCCAGGCCGATTCCTGGCCACCGTAGGCGCGAGCTTGCGGACGGCGAGTAATGGTAGCTCGCTGTCCGGTAAGGACCAAGCCCGGGTCGACGGCGCGTTGTGTTCCACGCGCGCCTCAAAGAGATGTCAGCACCAACTGGTGGGGTCCGCAAGAGCCGATGCCTGCCAGGGATTCGGGTTGTCCGAAAGAGATACCGGGGCCCCTGGTACACAGGCAACTGAGGGAACATGGGTGGGTTTTAGTCAGTAAAAGTCTGACAGAGAGACAGAGATTTGGGTCTGGGTCGCTCTGGGTGGAGCAGGAGGGCCCTGCTCCACCCAGAGCGACCCAGACCCAAATCTCTCGCGAGTGCTAAAATCAGTAAATAAGGACAATAAAATAACCTTAAGAATAAGTACGACGGACTAAATCGAAGAGTATTTCATCATCATCATTTCAGCCGTTAGATGGCCACTACATCTTGCATTCTACTGATACAACGCACTCCCAAGGTGAATCGATGGCCTGGGGAAGGTCACAAGGAGATCCACTGAAGCTTAGGCATTTTTAAAAGAGCATAGCGCATAACCTGCCTAAAATGCTCCCGCTGAAAAGAGAAGATTGGGTTATAATCTACGACGCGGGCCCAGTGCGGGTTGGCATTCGTCACATCTCTTAAGACTTTTTGGTTCTAGGACATGCCGGTTTCCGCACAATGTTCTTATATACCGTGTCGAGAGTGGTTTTTTTTTGGGTGGGAAATCATCAAATAACGTCTCCCGCTCTGGGTGGAGCAGGAGGGCGTGTCAGGCTTTTACTGACTAAAACCCACCCGTGTTCCCTCAGTTGCCTGTGTGTCAGGGTTCGCGGTATCTCTTTCGAACAACCTGCACCCCTGGCAGGCATCGGCCCTTGCGGACCCCACGGTGTGCTGATATCTCTTTGAGGGGCGCGTGGAACACAACGCGCCGTCGACCCGAGCTTGGTCCTTACCGAACAGCGAGCTACCCATTACTCGCCGTCAGCAAGCCCGCGCCTACGGTGGCCGGGAATCAGTCGTCATGAGATCCCGCCGGAGCTCTGTCCGTTTGGCCTCCTCGCGCCACTCCCAAATGTGCGCGAGGACCTTTGCCTCCAGATCCCATGGCGGTAATCCGGCAAGGAGGCCCGCCGCCTCGTGTTGAAAGTGGTGAGGTGATGAATTTATGTGCTCTTTACGTATTTATAAAGATTAAACAAATTTTCTTTTACGAACCAGTTAGTTGCTGGAGGACCTTCATCTTACAAGATTTTTCTGCAAAGAATATGAAAACGTGATGAGTTGGTTAGTTTGCTGCTGTTGGGGTTGTGACTTGACGTTTGACGAAACGTGGCTGACACCTTTCAGGCAGGTAGGTAACTATGTACTTACTAATATTACTCGTAGTTAGGTACTAAGTAATTTTTTTTTCAAGGATCAAAGAATTATTATTAAACCCAAACTACCCCACGCTGACGATCGTAGTATTATTTCATTCGTAATTTGACTATACCATTGTTTAGCGGTGCACAAAACACACCGCCATTTCTGGTACTAATCTAAATTGTCTTCACATGATCTTACCAAGATTACGTCAAGACTTTAGACTTTTGCTCGGTTCCTAGAAACATAAATGGATCGTTTTGCTTACCAATGGTAGCATTTTTAATTTCCAAACTGAGCAAATAAAATTTATTTATATAAAATTAGCTGAACTATACAGGGTGAAATTGAAAACATGCGACAAACCGAAATGGGAGATTGTACTCATCATTATGAACAACTTTTATTAAGGGACCAATGATGCAATCCCGAAAAAAAAAACATCTGTTCCCTACATTTATGTTCGCATAACTCGTCAAAATGTAGGGAACAGCTGTTTTTTTTTTGCGATTGCATCTTTGGTCCCTCAGTAAAAGTTGTTCATAATGATGAGTAAAATCTCTCATTTCGGTTTGTCGCATGTTTTCAATTTCACCCTGTATAATAGTTTTTTTTAACACGCTTTTATTAGCTTCACTTGTAACTAACTATGTATGTAAGAAAATCTTGGAATCTTAATTTGACCCACTTCCCGGTCTTCGATTAGGATGAAATTTTGCACACGCTCTGAGTTCTGATGACAATACATGACTAGCTAAGAAACGTCATTACAAATCCAATATGGCGGCCTCCCCAAGATGGCGGACTGGCTGTTTAAAATCCACCCCCATGATATGGGTATCAAATGAAAGGGTTTGCTGTCAGGAATACGAATGTTTTTTTATTTTTATTTTTAGTGCGTGCTAAAAGCGTGTTTTTTAGTTTTTTAATTTCTGCTAATTTTACGTTTGATAGCTACTTAAATACGGGAGTCTGCAAAGCTATGAGGTATTTGATTCATTTTTGGTGAAGAGACAAGTCTTAATTTTAACCTACAGCTGTCTGTAAATTATAGGAATCGGCCATTTGACACTTGAGTAGGTTTCACTATTTGAAATGTTTAGGTACAGAATAAAAAAAAATCATCTTATTTCATATTACTTCATTTTCCATCGATATATGGACTTAGTGCAAATAGTCTCCAAGTAAAATGGCTGTGGCACCGGACGAACGGACCGACGGATGGACAGGACAAAATTATAATTAAGGGTTCCGTTTTTGCCATTTGGCTACAGAACCGTAAAAAGAAACTCACAAGTTTATTGTACTTAGTAGATGACTTAGTCCAGTGGAAGGTCGTTTGCATCGGGGTGGGCAGTGGTCTTGCAGTGCCTCTCGGCACTTGAGGATCACGCGGATGAGCACTGCGGTGATGGGAAGTAGGGCTACCAACACGTTCCCTAGATTCATGTTCTTGGCTGCCAACAAACATGTTTATTTAATAACAATAGAATTAATAGAATCGCGCACTGAAAAGTCCGTAGGTCGAGGAGACGGAGAACCGATTTCGGAACTGGCGATTTCTGAATTTGAAAGCCCGCGAAAATAAAATAAAAAATTGCAAAAAACGACATAATATTTATAGTAATTACCTTAAACGAACTTCGTTTCCTTAACGATAAAGGAAAGCCCCCTATGGTAGCCATCGAAATTGATTATATTCTTATGTTTTTTTCAATTTAGAGGTCAGTAGCTATCAGGTTGTACGTTCACCAAAATATATGATTCGCCACCGTAACAAAAAAATCTTTGGCAAAAGTTTTTAATTCTCCTTATTTATAGTACCTATTCCACACCAATTCGAAATTTCATCATCCTTGGGGTCAAAACAATGCAAATTTATGCGATAGCAGCAATCGCGGTTGATTTGCTGTCATTTTTTGAAGAGTTCCGTAGTCTGTATCCGAAACGCATCATCAGATCTATATGAAATTTAAATGGGACCATTTCGGAATAAACCCCATTCGAACAAAAAAAAAAGAACTTTGCAAATCCGTCTTTAAATGACAGAGTTATGCCCAAAGATACATACAAAATAAATATATGTAAACATGAATTGATAACCTCCTTCTTTTTGAAGTCGGTTATAAAATAAAAGAAAAACGTTTGGTATGAAGAATGGCATGAGAGTGAGATGAGACGGAAATTGACAATTTTAAACGATTTTCATTTGCTGTCTCTAAACAAATGAAAACACGGTGCGCCATTTCCATGAAAACTTAATGGAAATTGTTCTACAAGTGTCGCGTAGCGCTGTCGCTGCGCCTCGCGCTTTTTCCGGCGCATCAATATGTAGGTACCGTTCAATCACTTAAACATAGATAACTGCAATAGAACGGTTCTGGGAGCATTTATCCGTGGAATAAAATGGTTCTGACAGCTTTTGAATAGAAAAGTTTGTGGAAAAACTATATAAGAGTACATCCAAGAAATAATTTGTTGTATATAGATATCTGGCTATGAAAACTCTTAGGTAACTTAACATTTGCAGGGCAAGTTAAGGTGACAGTGTTAACAATAGGTCATCATACGCCTCCCTCAAAGAAGGGGGGATTTGCCATGGTCAAATGCATAGAGAACGCTGCTGCCCATTCTCTAGTAAGTCCCTTAGTCGCCTAATACGACACCAACGGGAAGAAATGGGATAGTGCAAAACAATAGGTAATAATAGATAACTTAACGCACATACCCAACATAACATCACGCCTGTATTTCCCAAGCAGTTTAGCAGAGCTACATTGACAGTATTAATAATAATAGTATCTTAAAGAAAATAAGTTATTTTCTGATAAGAAAATCAAGTATAAAAAAAAGTCTCCAGCCGCGTCTGTCTGTCTGTTCACGATAAGCTCAAAAACTACTGAACGGATTTTCATACGATTTTCACCAATAGACAGAGTGATTCATGAGGAAGGTTTAGGTGTAATTTGTTTACGCGAGCGAAGCCACTGGCAGAAGCCAGTATCTAATAAAGCAACTCAGTGGCGAAAGAAAAGCTCACCGTTTTTGGTTTAGGATATATTACTTCAATTATAGGTCCCTTATAAGTGCAGGGGTCTATATCAAGTGAGTCCCGAGAGGGACGCTGCCGCCGCCTGCAGCCTACGACGCCGATCAGTACTGCACTCAGCTCCGCCAGGACTACCAACAGCTCCACAAGCTTCATTTTGGCTGGAGAAAAACATTTTGGAAATAACTTCTTGGCTCAACCTGGCATTCTAAGGGCCTCATCACACTGATGACTTGCTAGTGTTTTTAACACGCTCGCTTTCTGTGCGAAACGAGCACGCCACGTGTGCTCAAAATGTTCGCCGCTTTTGCAGTAACAAGAGGAATTGATTAACTCTACAAGAAAGAGGAAACTGGTATGTCCTAGAACCAAAAATTCGAAGACATGTGGCGTCTACCAACCCCCACTGGGCCCGCGTGGTGGATTTGGCCTACTCCCTCCCACAGAGAAGAGGCCTGTGTCCCAGCAGTGGGAACATTATAAGCTTATTATGCTACAAGAGGGAGCGCGACAAGTAAGTGTAAAATATTGAAAAAACACGAGATCACGTCGCGTAGTCGCTTCGCACCCGCGGGTACATCACGTTCACAATTTGCCTCGCTGCAAACACGCTGGTAAATCGTCAGTGTGATAACGCTCTAACCCGGAAGCTTTTGATCCGAAACCGGATAATCTAGGCACAAGGTCAACGAGAACAACAATGTATTTTCTAGCACATAAACGATTGATTTGATTTTGATTCGAGTCAGTAAAATTGAGCGTAATATTGACAAATTAGTTACCTTAATACAGCAAGGTTTCAAACCGCCTGCAGGTGCCGCAGCAGATTTCGGAGCCCGTTTTTTCTTGCAAGCCAATACATTAAATATAAATACAACAATGTATAAGAATATCGTCAGCATTATTTCTGAAAGCGTTCAAAATCAGCAGTTTAAACGTAAAGAAGGAGGCTGGACTGATCTCGAGCGCGACTGCTTTACTATCCACTTCTGTCTACCGCTTCAAAGATTACAGGCGTGATGTTGTATAGTTAATCTACCTTATAGAAAACTTAAATTTATTCTATCATTAATTTACCGACAGTTAAAGCACAGCATAAACCACTGGGTCTAGAATCAGAATAGGTCATTAAATTGAGGTAAATGCCACTGTTGTAAAAAATACGGGTAGGTAAGACGATTAAATAAATCCCTTATGACAAGTTTTGCTCGTGTAGACTTAAAAAAACCCAAATAGTTCTTATTCTATAACTATCTATTCTATCTATACCTACATAATTATAAATTAACGTCGCCGGTTTTCACCATCATTTAGAGAATTTATTTGTATAACATAACAAATACACATAAACATTCATAGATACAATAAAGAAATGCCCATGTTGACTCGAGTCGCGCGCCTACGCGGTTCTTGAATTTTAGGCACAATTAAACGGATTGCTGACAGACAAGTTCTCTATGTATCGAAAGTAAGCACACAGTATGGAATTTAAACATCTTAGTTAATGGGCGAATGATTGTATGAAAGTTCCGCATTTTTGCAGATTGGAAATCCCAGTTTTAGGCACATGGCTTGCAGCTTTATAATTTAACGACTTTCATATTTCAGTAATTTAGAAGGAATTAATTGAGACATAATTTGTTAAGCTAGATAGCAAGGTAAAATTTGCGCACTAGTTTACAAGTAGCAATCAAAACTCGTCCAGTCGTGATCATACGGTACAAGCCCGCAAAACTCGTCCAGTCGTGATCAAACGGTTAAAGCCCTATAAACTCGTCTAGTCGTGATCATACGGTTAAAGCCCACTAAACTCGTCCAGTCGTGATCATACGGTACAAGCCCAAAAAACTCGTCTAGTCGTGATCATACGGTTAAAGCCCACTAAACTCGTCCAGTCGTGATCATACGGTTCAAGCCCGCAAAACTCGTCCAGTCGTGATCTTACGGTACAAGCCCACAAAACGGGCATCTTAGACGTTATTTAGAACCTGAAACTAAGCACTTGGCTCTGCCAAAAAAAAAAGGAACCAGATAGAAAAATATCCAGGTTTTATGATTTCTTACCTTCGGAATGACCACCTTAACTCCACTGGGTTGGTAGCCTAGATTAGAGTTGGGTCTATAAGTAGGTGGAGTTCTTTTTTGTGATTTTCGCCTTTTACAACCCTGGGTCATCTCGAACATCGCCACTGCTAGATGCAGGATAACCAGCAGGAAATCGTTTAACAGCATACTAATTGGTGTCTAGGAGCTCGGCAGCCTTTTATTATTGGACCCTGAAATTTGGCGATACGTTGTGGATAATATAGGGTTGGCGCAGCCATCGACGCACACACTTTAAGCATGAATTCAGCAGATGATTCTAAAGACTCGTAAGACATTTTCAATAACAGTCGCACGGATCCATCGATCAGGTTAAGCTACGCTTGCCGCGGTTGGTCCGTGGATGGATGACCATCTATACATACGAAGACTTCCGTGCCTTAGAAACCACGTTAAGCCGTTGGTCCCGGCTGTCATTCGTGGATATTTCACAGTCGTTACGGGTCGTCAGAAGCCCGAAAGTCTGGCAACCAATCGTATCGTATCAGTCAATAACTGGGTTGTGGAGGCCAGATTCAGCTGCTTCCGGTTAGACTGGAAGCCGACCCAATGGTTGTTTCGGGAGGTTCCTGTTTCGGATAAGGCGGGAGGAAACGCCCGGATATTTCCACTGCGTAGATCGTCCTGAGGACACGGTGGAGCATACGGTGGGTGTCTGCCCGGCTTGGGCAGAGCAATTTGTTTTTTAATAACCGACGAAAATGTTCAACGCATGGTGGAATCTTGTACTGAATCCATGGTAACAAGATGCGCGTCGATGTCTCTGTTTTTCTGTACAATTCGTTTTAGTAAAGTGAGCGAGAATTTGTGTTCAAAAGTAGTGATTTTAAAGTTTACATGAAGTAAACAAAAAATCTAGTCACTAAAATAAGAATTTAATCGACTAAGGCATTTCAGGATGATCCTTATATTAGGGGCCATAATATTTAACTATCTCTTTCTTAACAAGGTATGTTAGGGTAAACTTGAGGCTGGGATAAGACCGTACAAATCAAATTCTTCGTCATCAAAGTTGATTATTCGGGAGCCTACTCCCGAATAATCAACTTCGAAGACGGAGAATTTGTGATATTGAATTTGAGTGAACACTTGTTCACTCCGCAGAATCTAGCTACTTTCGGACGGGCTCGTATCTTCTGATTTAAAGACTAAGCCCCTTGTCACTTATCCCATAGCCGAAGTTACCCCAACATACTCTAATTTTTAGGCTCGCGTTTAGCCGCTGATTGTGACCGTTGATGCGGTAGGCAGAAGATGATCCACGCTTATCGCATGGTAATTGTCTGCTATAGTTTAACAATATCTAGGTATGTAGGGTTCGCATTTCAATAAGCTAATAGAAAATTCAAACCTGACTGTCAGGTGGCTTTCTTCTCTTGCTTGCACCTCGGGTTGGCTTCTGTACATTCGATATATTCGTGTCGCACGCAGCCAAGGCAGGTCTCGAGGTATGATAGCAGAAGAGTCACTATTAGTACCACCACCTCTTGGAAAAAAGCTTTATCCATCGCATCGCCACTGGATCTGTAAAGGGTAATAATTTATACATGAATCCATACTATCTTACTTCCTACTATTATATAAATATGAACGCTTGAATATTCAGAGGCCTTAGTGTGAGTTTCATTTAACCATCTCGATCAAATGCATCGAGCGCGTTTGGCGCTTCGATTGGCCCTGAATTGGTGACGCACCAATCGGAGCGCCGCACGCGCTCGAAGCGTTTGATCGAGCTGGTTAAATAAAACTCACATTAAAGCCTCAGCACCCTAATTGCGTAACATACGATTAATCATAATCTGTTTCATTTTGACAGTTCAACAATATTCATTGCGTTAGTAACGTTGTTGAGCAGACACATTTTTCGAACATATGAAGCAATGGTTTAGCACTCTGTTTCAAAACGAAACAGATTATGATTAATCGTGAGTTACGCAATTAGGGTGCAGATCTGTGTTTCTCAATCACACAAAAACGGCAAAATAGATTTGGATGAAATTTGGCACACAGATAGTCTATAACCTGGAGTGTGACAGAGTGAGGTTGTATGTTGAATAATATATCATTCGGTACCGTAGCAATTATGGCTTTTACAGAATAGGTACTAATAATTAAAATCTTTAAGTTCATTTAAGATTATAACTAGCTTTTAGTTGCGGCTTCACACGCGTTAATTTAGAATTTTACAATCAATTCGGGTCGTACTCTGCTTGTAATAATGTAATTCATTATCAATCATTCGATGGTCACGTAACGCCATTTATTATCATAAGAACGTCATCATTGTTTTCCTTGGAAACGGTAGGCATCTACTTATTTTCGAGGAATATATGAAAGGTACCATATTTCAGTTTCTGTACACTAGCTAATGTATAGGGAACGTGCACGAACTATAGATGGCAGCACAAATCGACACAAGAGCCACGGTGTGGTCAAAAAAGAAACTTTTGAGATCTGTCATCGTGTTGCCTTTTTTTTTGGGTTGGGAAATCCTCAAATAACTTCTCCCGCTCTGGGTGGAGCAGGAGGGCGTGTCAGACTTTTACTGACTAAAACTCACCCGTGTTCCCTCAGTTGCCTGTGTGCCAGAGGCTGTGGTATCTCTATCGAACAACCCGCACCCCTAGCAGGACAACCCGCACCCCTGGCAGGATCGTGTTGCTGTCAAGTTAATGTTTAAAACAATATTTGCTGCACATTGATTTTGACACTTGGGCAGGGTCGCACTCTGCATCAGCGTGATCAATTGCTCTATGTCAATCTCATCATTTTCTGTGCGGCCATCGATAGGGCGGGAGACAAAGCACGCGACATCCTGTCACGCCTACCAATAACACGACTGAGCTAATGAATTCGCAGTGCGGACATAGCCATAACTACTTCATACTGTACAAAATACTCGCGCGGAAAAATATCCGCATCGCATCGCGTTCAATTTGCATCAAACCACAGATTTTTTTCCGCGCGATTTTTTTATCGCCACTGCTGCTACTGCTATAAGATTCAATATGTTACAGAATTGCGATAAAAAATCGCGCAGTGAAAAATCGCGGTGCGGACAGGACCTAAATTCAAATCGTTTTTACTTAATAAAATTATAAATATCTATGGGTTCCGGCTGATTAATATAATGATCGTCAACTTGGTCAGAATATGTCGTAAGGCCAAAAACTCTTCCGAGTCCGGGCATGTCGTAGATGTAGAAGAAACAGTTACTGGCAAAATTGTAGCTCAAATGACGATTTGTAACGTTTATGATGTCAAAATAACTGTAAAATATTTTCTGATCTCATTTTTCACGTAAATATTTTGTCTGTAAGTAGGTACCTACATATTAGGTATTATTTATGTCTATGTCGCCTTCTTTTCAGCTTGATTGCAATAGAAATATTAGATGAGCAAATTGCAAATGTAAGGCAAACCTATCTGAATAATGTAAGCATATCTGTGCTTTAATGTACTTTATAAATTCTCCAGGTATCCTATATCGAAAACTAACTAAAATTATTTGAGGTTATGTTTACTCGCGGATTTGTTCTTATTGAACAAATACATACATACACAACATACTACATACAAAACTTAGCTACTACAAATAACATTATCAAGTAATTTCTAAATGTTTTGAAACTCATAAATACACATGTTTCTTGACTGCATTTATTCAGTTTTGTCGTTTCTCACGTAACCAAGGAAAGTGAGTACTATCAGTGGGAAGGTAATAGAATTTGATTTATTTTTATTTTTTGTTTGGTCTGTTCGAGCATCCAGAAACACTACAATACATTTTCACTTTAGGGTCAGTTCACACAGAGACGAGAAGCGACGCCGCGCGCCCTTTTTAAGATCACGATGCAAAATAGATCTAATTTACTTCACAATAAGGTATAGGTACGGGCTGCACAAAACGGTGCATCTCACCGTTCTTTGGCACGCTTTCGTGCTCGTAGTGAAATTATACCTTTTCGTGTTGTAAATAAGTTAGATATTCTGTTGCTATCTTAAAAAGTGCGCGTCGCGTCGCGTCTCAGTAAGAATTGACCCTTAGTAATTGTTTTTTTTTTCACTTCTATAATGAGATTATGAAGTGTCAATTTCAAGTAATGACTGTGTAAAACTTCGGATTTGCGCCACCAGATGTCAGACCCTTCGTCGTGCATGTTATCCTATGCATTTTTTTTAGTTTAGGCGTGAAAAGGTAACAGACAAAGTTACCTACTTTCGCATTAGTTAGGATTCTATAAATAGTTACATAAGGTGTTACGGTCGCGGATCATATTTTATTCAGCATACAGTCTGACTCTGAATTGCAAAAAACGTAAGACAATGTGAATTTCACGAACTACCCTGGTGTTTCCACCTTAATTAATGAAGATACAAGGCTCTTGCAAACAGGCGCGTCGCGACTCAAGTAGAACCATTTCTATGAAATCTTCATGGAAATTGTTCTACTAGTCTTGCGTCAACACAGGCAACTGAAGGAACACGGGTGGGTTTTAATCAGTAAAAGTCAGACACGCCCTCCTGCTCCACCCAGAGCGGGACAAGCTATTTAATGATTTCCCACCCTCAAAAAAAAAAGAAGGCTCTTGCAAATAGGGCCTGAACTCACTATGACCACTTAACGATTCCGTACTCGTAACCACGTCAATCACACACGAAATCTGCTAATATCGTATTAATAATATCGAAAAATTGTCTTGGAACATACAGAATATGACATTTCGATTCCTTACCGTTACATTGGTTTCTAAAAAAACACGATATTTACGTAGTTTGAAAGTAGTAAGATTTCGTGGGACAATTTCTATGAAAACTTCATGGAAATTCTGCTACAAGTGTCGCATCGCGCCAGTTTGAAGAAGCCCTAAAAGTCTCTAGAAACTGAACTATTGAAAATGATGCGCTAAGGAGGTATGTAAGACAATAACTACCAATATTTATTTCTTGCAAGGTGGATTAGTGTCAGTGCAAGTGATATTTTTTTTACCACAGCCGGCGACTTCGAGGAGCAAGGTAGCTAATAGGCAGACGAGGAATGCTAAGCGCTCCCAGTGAGCCGACATCATACTCTGAAACAAAGTTGAATATTTAGTAGGGGATTTAAAATAACAAGCCAAAGTTCTAAGCGAAACATATTCAACTTTGCTTCGAAATTGTGACGTGTTTCTATCTCACTGGCCAGCTGAGCCACAGCGACGAAACCCCTACTCTATTCGTTTTTTGAATGTGCTTATCTGTCTAATTGAACGTAAAAATGCAATGTGCTCCAAAGTTATGCCACAAAAGCGGTACGGTACATACATACATAAGTAGCATACAATGTTCCCACAGCTGGGATACAGGCCTCCTTTCTGTGGGAGACAGTGGGCCGTAATCTACCACGTAGGCCCACTGCGAGTTGGTAGATGTTACATGTCTTCCGAGTTTTTGGTTCTGGGAAATGCCGGTTTCCGCGCGATGTTTTCTTACACCGCGGCACCGTTTTGAGAGCAGTGGTGATGAAATAATTTATACAAATTAAAACGCCTGCCAGGGTTCAAACCTACATACAACTCATTAGTCGCAGCCGGTGCCATTTGGCTTGGCCACTACTGCTCCCAAAAACAGTAATGGCATTATATTTCCATTTTTCATCCAGCGGGGCACAAGGTTCTAAACAATAATCTATATAAATAAAAAGAAAAGTCCTGACTGACTGACTCATCAACGCCCAGCCCTAACCCTAGAAAGCTGAAATTTTGCACAGAGGTTCCCTTTATAATGTAGACAAGGAATAAGGAAGGATTTTTCGAAATTCAACCCCTAAGGGAGTTAAATAGGGGATGAAAGTTCCGCGCAGGCAAAGCCGCCAGCAAAAGCTAGAATAATCATAATTGGACCGGTAGCAGGGGAGAGTCTCCAATGAATTTGTACATTTTTAAGCAACAGTATAGGCAGATAGATAGAAACACGTACGTTCGAACATAATTATATAACAGCAAACGATGCAAGAGACACGGAATGTATTAACTTGTAAGATGTTGATGTCGTAGCCAATGCCAAGTAAAATTTAAAGGTACAGACGCCAGCACATCAAGCTACCCCAATCTGTCAAATTTATTTGATAGATTTTCAACTTTATTACAATACTATAAAGTTCATGTTCAATTGGGAAAATTTGACAGTTTCGGATAGCTTGACCTGCTGGCGTCTGTACAACTGGTAAGCAAAACTCGCAAATGAAAATGACCAAGTCGTAACAAATCATTGTTTGTTTGTTTGTCCAGTAAAGTTACGACAAGTTAAAAAAAATATAATAAACGAAAGTACTTACAAAAGCAGGAGTGTTGGCTTACTTCTAGGTGTATTTTATGTTATTCGCCATTTCATGTCATGCCTCCATCTTCCCTCTGCAAACGAAAAAGAATCGATTTGAGTCGTTCCACCAACATACACAAACAAACTAACTAAAGCAAAAACACACTACATTAATAAGCTAAAATGAAAAAGTACAAATAAAACTACAAGGTGGAATTTGACCCAAATCAATACTTTACGTTTGCAATGGGAGATGCAATAGGAAATTAAGAATTAGAAAAAAATATTTATTTAGCATTTATTCTTTTTTTTTGTGTATTTTTTTTTTTACATATTACGAGGTTGTGGAATGGAAAAATGACTGTTATATTATAACAATTAGTTCATTAGATCGTACAACTGGGTCTTCATCCAATTTTTGATCTGATACTGCAGAAATATGGTCAGATTGCCGCACGACAGTGTTACTATTTACTATTTCCATTTTTCTGAAATGTTTCCAGCAGTAATAATTATCCCAGTAACTGCTACCCATAAGTTTCCAAAATGAGTACACATTCTGTCGTGATGATGGGGTGGGTATTTAGATTCAGCTAGTATTCTCAAGTCATCTTTTATGCTTGCGTCTGTGTCGTTAGAACCTGTAGGGCCCTCGTCTGCAAGGAGGTTTACCACAGCAGGGAATCTTTTTCTTGCAGCACGAATTAGTACCGAGGATTAGTAAAGAGAATAGCGCAAATAAGACTGCATACAGACGGCTTAAGGAGAACTTAGCCATTATCAGATACTGAAACAAAGAAATAGTAGTTTTAGATTCAGAATGGCAAAACAGGAGAAATGAGAGCAAAGACGTAATGACCAGGAAATGTGGGAAAATGAATGACATGTGGTTGCAGATATAAATCTACCCCTCAAGTATAATTGTAGGACTCATGAGTTTATTTTATCAAGTACCAGTTGCCTTTTACAACACCAGGAGAAAAATTACTAGTTGTAGACCTAAAAAACCTCTGGTGAAAAATCTGAAAATTCGTTTGCGAGTAGGTACACATTTTGGCAAATATACAGAGTAGCTACTTGAAAAAGCTTTCTCAAAAAAACTAGATCAACCAAACGACATTTCTGACATTGAGTAACCAGACAAGCAGACAGATAGTACAGCCCTTTGTTATCCATTTTATAAGCATCGTGTCATCGGTTGGCTCAGAGCGCAGGCGCCGTTCAAAAATAAACAACGCGCTGAATCAAACGCAAATGATTGGTATTAATCATATGGTTTGTGCTAATTACATGTTCTGAACATCGTGGAAAAAAATATAAACGAGATCTGATGCGATGATTTGATGAAGACGAGGTTAGGCTTAATGGATTATAATTTATTGTTAAAGAAGCATTTGTTTAGGCTGTTGTAAAATATTGATATATAGATGATGCTGGATATAAATAGTGGGAAGCCAACCAATCATAGTTGAGAAAAGGGGTTAATGACGATGATGAAGTATTTGTTTAGGTCTATGGTAGAATATTTTTAGAAACAGAATTCATGATTAGCAATAGCCGACACTGGTGTCTATTCAGACTACCAATATATTATGGAGGCAGATAGCTTTATGCGAGTAGAAAAAGAACAAAATGATAGATGAATAGTGCGAACGAGGATTTTGGCTATAAATGGAAGAGACTTTGAATTCTGTACCATAATTGACTGCAAGAAATAAAATGAACTGTCAACATTTACAACCTTTCATCTGAAACCTAGATCCAGCTACTAATAAATTAGAAATATAAGACAACAATTACAAACAATATTCTTACCGTTATTGCTTGGTACAAGGCGCCGGTTGTCTGCAAGCGATGTAGACTTTCCTTGTGCACGCGTTGACAAGCCCGAAGAGTGACAGGATTCCAGCTAGGAGGAACAGCAAGGCTTTCTGGACGCCCATGGTCTAGCTCCTCATGACTGCGGTGGAGGCAAGGAAAACCCTGCAAGCGTGAGTGGCCATGGCTCGGCCTTACAGCGTATAAAGCATGGGTCTAGGCATAGACAAGAAGTCGAGACTAAGCAGGAATTCGAAATTTGTTAGATATCGTCCCCTTACTGCGTCCATGAGTTTAAGGCGGTGATTTCTTGAAAACGCTCAAAAAGGTGGTTTTTTGAACCAGTGTATCTCTTTAACCGTAAATAATTTTGAAAGAAAAAAAATATATGATACTTTCTAGTCTTTTTTGCATACAGTCAAAACATAATTAAACATACTTTAATGCATCAAAAAAATCATCAAAGTCACCTCTTAATTATCTTTAAAACCAGTTTATCCCTTGAATAACAATTTTAATTAAAAAAATACCATAAAATTCCAAATGCCAAACTGCATCCAGTGATGGATATTATTTATTATTAAATAAGTAGTTAATATCAAATTTTATACGATTTTATTTGCATTTTTACGACAATGCTTGCTCATTTATTAATCGAGTTTATTACAACAGATTTTAACCCGTATGGGATTGCAATAAGAACTATTATCGCTCATAACGACAATATTTAAAGTTACCAGGGCGTTAAATAAAGAAGATAGGTATAGCACGAGTGGATAATAAAGTGGACGTAGCCGCGTACCACTTGATTTCCAAAAACGATAATAGTGGCCAACGCTTTCCAGTGTAGTCACACATTGGATTTTTTTTAGCGAACCTTTAGTACTTGCAAGTCAATTTTCAATTCAGCCATTTCGATTCAGCTGTGGTCACTATTTAAAAACATTGGTCAGTTAGTCGTCTTATGGGCGCTACATGAGTGCAACAATAATAAAATACTTATCCGAGTCTATAAAAACTTTGAGCGTGACTACTGTATGCTTTCTTTGATATCATTAAGTTATTGTTGAATCGGAGGTAGGTTGTACGATCCACAGATGTCAATAGATGGCGCTGTCTTTAGTTTTGAAGATCTATCTGTTTTATTATTATTTTTGCAACTCTCACATGTAACTTTCCATTTACACGCATTATTTTCAACTCTAAGTAATTTCGTTATAAAATTAAATATACATGTTTTTCATCTGATCCTTCGCATCTGAAGTATCGATTCGGGTCAAATATCTACTGAAAATCTACGCAAACTATAGAAACACTATATTTTAACTAAAATCGATAAGCTCACCTGTTATATATTGATTGCAATGGGTGATATAGAATTGTATTACTGTGAATTTTGTTTTGTGAATTTTTGCAGAAGTTTGACTTGGTTTCAGTTTTGACTGATTTGCCAGAAGGAACTGTTCATTTTGAAATCAATGACAGTGATGACTGGCCAGTATTGCTAGAAGAAGGTTGGTAACGTAAGAAGGAGGTCTTTATTCTGTTTTACTATGTTATGACCAGAGATCGGATATTCGGATGCATATTCACCTAAAGTTGAGATGTTGGCTAACATGGAATGCGCTTTTGTATCGAAAAAGTCTTCATAAAATTTGTTTATTTTTTGTTTTAACTAATACAAACCACCCCTCCTCCAGTACATATACATATCTATTTGTATCGGGTTAAAAATTCATTTTAAATTAATACACATCTGAATAGTTATGCAATCAAGAATCCCGGGGTTTTTAATAAATATTACAAATAATTTATAAATCCGCTTCCATACTTTCAGAGCTAAAAATTATCTTTAGGTAAATATGCATCCGAATATCCGATCTCTGGTTATGACTCCTCGTAACTACAATGCTTCTTTGCCACGATCGTTTCACCTGCGCATACTAGGGGCACAGCACGTCACGGGATTTAAATAAATTACAATCGTATTCCTCAGCCACAACTTGTAGATGTCATAATTAACTGACGGTTGGCTTTATTATTTTTCACTAGCTTCCACCCGCGGCTTCGCCCGCATGAAAGTCGGAAATTATCCCGCGGGAACATACTACCGGGATAAAAAGTATCCTATGTGTTAATCTAGGTTATAATCAATGTGTGTGCCAAATTTCATCCAATTCCATTCAGTAGTTTTTGCGTGAATGAGTAACAAACATCCATCCATGGATTTACAGCTTCTCAGAAGGTCCCGCAATAATTAAATTGCATTCATCTTTCTCGTTTCTATAAAGCTTATTCTGTATTCATCATAACTACCACGTTATATGGGAAGAAATAGTGTCTATTTTATGGTTTAATTTTAACAAAATCGTTAAAAGAGATGGCTAAACGCAGTCTTATGAAATGGTTTTGTATTACTTGTAGAATTGTCATGGATTTTCTATTTACAAGACTTTTTAAACTATTCGTGAAGCCTAATAAGAATGACATAAAAAACTAAGTTGGTAATAACCTGAGTGTGTTTTGTCGTGACTTGTGATCGAGTTACAGTAGTAGTAGTTGAATGCTTAGAAATAAGCAGGGGCGTAGCTAATCCTGGAGGGCCCCTGTATCAAAATCTACCTATTGGGGCCCTTCTTATCATCGGGTAAAAAGGATAAACTCAACAAATTTTGAAACGATACACTCTTTCAAATAAAATAGCATCCTACTTGAAAGACTAAGCTGTCATTGTGATCTGATGTTACTAAGAGCATGCAGGAGCGTAGCGAGCTAGAAAACTGGCGAGCTAATATCCTGACTCAAATAGGTACGTTTAGTTTTTGTCGAGAGCAAAAACGAGCAAAAACACATTGAAAACTAAGTACCTAAAAACTAAGAGCATGTAAAGCTCTTACATGCTCTTAGTTTTTAGGTACTTAGTTTTGAGAACAAAGTGAAATATAAATTCGAGCACCTTAACTTGGATACCTAAATTAAGCTGTCATTGTGATTTCACTAAGAGAATGAGATCCTGACTAGCATAGCTTAGATTTTCTGTGTGTGCTTGACCGCGCGTGTAACTTGAGGCCTTTGTAATAAACAAATTACGTCAATTTATGTAATATTTTCATTCATAAAAATCTAAATTTCAAGTCATTTATTCAAACGAGGCTGAGAATCAACACGTATTGGACGTCAAAATTATATGAGACAATCCCCATAAACGTCTGCCCTTCACCATAGGAAATTGACGGTTAGGATATAATATTTCACAAAGATTCGTGGGGCCTTGTAGCCCGGCCCGGGCCCCGTTTCATAGATATGGCTGATACTGCGGTAGCTACGCCCCTGGTATTTCCAGGGGCGTAGCTACCGCAGTATCAGCGCAGTGCAAGACAGGTTTTTCCTGTATTAAAATTCTATATATCAATTTACTTGCCATCCTTAGTAACATTATTCAGTGTTCTTGCAAACATCGCGCTTGCAACTGCGTGGAACTATTGGGAGCCTTATTATCCAAAAAAAAAAATGTATAATATCTTGTAAATGACAATATTAGGGTTTTTCAAAGCAGTGAAAGATTAAAACAGTGTTTAAACTAGCCCATCATCTTCAGTGAATTAATTAAATTGTTCATTGAGCTCTTTTTTTTTGGGTCGGAAATCATCAAATAACTTCTCCCGCTCTGGGTGGAGCAGGACGGCGTGTCAGACTTTTACTGACTAAAACCCATCCGTGTTCCCTCAGTTGCCTGTGTGCCAGGGGCCGTGGTAGCTCTTTCGAACAACGCTCACCCCTGGCAGGCATCAGCCCTTGCGGACCCCACGAGTTGGTGTTGACATCTCTTTGAGGCGCGCGTGGAACACAACGCGCCGTCGACCAGGGTTTGGTCCTTACCGGACAGCGAGGTACCCATTACTCACTGTCCGCAAGCCCGCGCCTACGGTGGCCAGGAATCAGCCTGGGATTCCCGACGCCCAGGACGTCTCCCGTGGCGGCGACGGCTGTGAGGGCGCATATACTGCCTCTCCCCTCACGTGCGCCGCCACCCTCTTCGCGAGCATTACTGCTTCGCAGAAGGAGGTGACTGCTAACCATGCTAAACATAAACATAACTGCTGAAATGTGGGTATTATAGTGTATTTAATTACTGTTATGTTAAGTTACTGTTTATGAATAATTGACCACCTTCCGTCTGAAAACCTGACGTTAATAATTTATTTTAATTTTCAATAGTTTACAAGTAAACCAGTTTGTACAAAATTGATAAATCCCAATCCGATGTGATTCGTTCCTGGATGTGTCCTCTACCTACCCCGTATTGAATATTTAATGCGGCAACCTGCTCGTATCTTTTCGATTATGTTAAGTTATGTGTAGCGAGGGATTCAACTTGGCATTCCATGCGCGTTATGCATAGCAGTAGGTATTTCTGCTCATCCCTGACATTTGTATAACAGTTTTTAAGTTTGTGCTCTCAGCGGTATAGGCGAGATTTAGATATTTACCATTTATCATATTTCAACGGAAATGTTTCTTTTTCTACAGTAAATATTTATAATGTCGTGGTCCAATTAATCGTAGTCATGGTCACCTCACGATACGCCGCCATTTCAGGATTTGGCCGCCGGTTGTATCACGATGCGCTTAATCGAAAGTCTTGTGGATCGACGAAATTAACCTATTTAGCGATATTACTTATACGGCTTACTTTACTTATGATATTATTGGGGGAAGCGTATGTCCAGCAGTGGACGTCTGTCGGCTGAAATGATGAAGATGGTGATGATGTTGTTGATGATGATCGATATATCGCAAAGTAGTTGCATTTCACGCCGCTATAGTGGCACCCGACCAAATGGGTTAGAAACAACCACGCGCGAGCCGAGCGAGCGGAGCAAGCGGTGAGGGCGGCGGGAGCTGCTGGCGCTAGTTTTGATCGCACAGTTATTCGTATTTAGTATTTTTAGGACTATAAAATAGGACTTATTCTAGTATTAACAAAATTATGTATTCTACGCATATCTAGGTCGATATGCCCAAACATTGCAGGGCTAATCGTCGAACGCTGAGCGATGAACGATAGTGGATGTTAGATGGTCAAATTATGAAATGTCGGCGTATCGTGAAACGGTCAGGCAGATTACGATGTGGCCATTTCTACGATCGATTGGCACATCACCACTTTATTCTCCAGGGGTGCGTGTTATTCGTAAGAGATACTGTAGCCTCTGGCACACAGGCAACTGAAGGAACACGGGTGGGTTTTAGCCAGTAAAAGTCTGACACGCCGTCCCAGTCCACCCAGAGCGGGCGAAGTTATTTGATGATTTCCCATCCTCAAAAAAAAACAAAGCTTTTATTCTCCAAAGGCGCTCTCCTCTATGTTCCTCCGAACTCTTGATACAGAGGAACTTCTACTGTAAAAAAAAAATGAAAAACTGTTTGAGCGACACGGGGATTGAATCCAGCACCCTAATTGCGTAACCCACGATTAATCATAATCTGTTTCGTTTTGAAACAGAGTGCTAAACCATTGCTTCATATGTGCGAAAAATGGGTCTGTTCAGCAACGTAAATAACGCAATGAATGTTGTTGAACTGTCAAAATTAAACCGATTATGATTAATCGCGTGTTACGCAATTAGGGTGCTGGATCACCATGCTCAGAAGTCGCTCGCGAGACCAATGACACAAACTTACTGTCACATTCGTGCAATTACAGTGTTTTCAAGGACTAAATCTGTTGCCAGATTATTTTTAATCCTTAGTCGCAATGTCATATAAATAAATACTATTAATAAACAGCGAGAGCGAATTTTGTGTATTTGTGGAGTTTCCGGAACAAAAGCTCCTATTTGAAAACATCTTACACTGTTTGAAATGTACATTATTGCAGATGGACATAGGCTATTATTATAATAAGTCATTTATACAAAAAGAAGTAAGTAGGTACAGACGCCAGCATATCAAGCTACCCTAATCTGTCAAATTTCTTAGATAGATTTTCAGCTTTATAACTTAAGGCGAACCTAATCGCGGGCTCGAACTCACTGGTGGGCTTGGCTAAAAATCACGCTGTCTCACCAGGCTTCGTGTCCGAGAGAGGTAGTATCAGTGATGAGCAGTTAGACGCTAGTCTATACGCACAACGTTATTGCGTGAGATGCAGGATCATTTATAGTAAATAATTCGCTCGAAGATGGTTTATGAAAAAGCCAATGCATAAATCAATGACCAATAAAGTTTATTGAACTTTTCCATAATTGAACTTTGTCGATATCGACTTGGTTTTGGAGATTTTACACGTCTTTTATTACTTAAACACGCCCAAAGTTAAGTAAAACTAGCAAGAAAAACGAATCTTTGTTGGCTCCTAACTTTTTAATGGGTTTTTATTTTAGTATTCTGTTTCCGTACAGACAATATTAATAATGAGATAAAACGATATCATATTTTATTTTGGATGTGCCATGTTAGACAGTGGAGTAAAACACTCCCGAAGTTTGTATGCAAAAAATGTGGCATAAGATTCATGTTCAATTGGGAAAATTTTACAGTTTTGGGGTAGCTTGATGTGCTGGCGTCTGTAAATAATAATACTAATCTAATATTGGTGATGATTCTGTTGTGCACCAACTAAACTCAATTTAGGCTATTGCTATCTTTTTCCTATTATTGAAACAAGACAGAGAAGGTTATAAATAAGAGCTGTCAAATTTAGTTGAAGATATTCTTCGACGAAACTACGACGAACTAAATTCATCATACAAAAAAGCAATCGAGACGTAATTTAGTTTGATAGTTCTGAAGCGCCACTGGTCTTTTTCTTTTGCGGTCTGCAATATGGTATTACACTAATTTTGTATTACAGTCTTATTTAGATTCTAGAATCCTAATAAACCACTAAAAAAACAATATTTTTATTTCATCGATTAGTGCCATAAAAATGCATTTAAATTTTGCATTTTCAAATTTCGCGCGTAATTTGACGAAAACGCTGGACGCAGTAGACGCCATATTGCTCTGTGGGTATGACGTCAGCTTGCTAAAAACAAATGCGCTGATATTTTGTATGACAATTGACAAAAAAAACAACAACAACAATTGACAATTTAAAAAAAAATAGTTGTTTTTCTACTTATCGTTGGTTTGCTGTTCCTTAATGCATAATATTAAGCAAATGAAAATTACTTTGGTTACGAAAATAATAAAAGTATCTACAAAGTTGCTCAGTTGACATGCCGTATGACGAAATAACATGGCGGCTACTATTTCATGGTGTTCAAAAATAGATTAAAAAAACTGAAATCTTTAAATTGTATTTAATAATTTATTTTGTTGTTTCATGAACTAAAACTAACATTTTCCGACTGCATTTTGCATAAGCTATCTCAATAATATATTTTTAGATTTTTTCTCGTATAGAGTAAAATACCCTATTAAGAGATAGCAATACTCTTATTTTAGTTCAGGTGGTGAATAAAAGAATCGGCACTAATATCTTGAATTCCAGCAAGGGTAGTACCTAGTTTTTGTTAGGTTAAGTACTGTCAGAACTGGTGCACAGGGTGTCGCTAACCGTCTTTATATGTAATCTAGCTGACCCAACAGGCGTTGTCCTGTCTTAACTATGAATACTGAATTCGCATTGGTATAATATTAGAAAAGTTAATATATTCTCATTAATCATTAATTTTTTATATACCTATACATATTATTAGCTTTGCTTTGTGTTTCTCAAATAATTTGAAGAAATTGATTCGCAATGAAATAATGAAGTTTTAAATATAGATATAAAAAAAAATATAGTCTCTAAGTTTTCTTAAATTTTCTAATGTTACGCGCAACTTTCTTTTTGTTTTTCTTTCATAACAACCTTCTCCTAACAATAACAAACACAACAAAAAAATATTAACAACTTTTTTTTTTTTTTTTTTTAATTATTAACAAAATTGGTCCAGCCGTTCACGTGTGATGCCGTGACGAAGGGAAATAGGGATTCATTATTACATTTATAGATGATTGCACCCGTATGTAGCCGGGACGGGTCGCTATACTTGTTTATAAAGAGTTCTGGACGAGTTAAATAATCCAGCACTACCATATCATTCTAAATTTTCCAAACTTCTCTGATTGATCTCCACATTAGTAGGTAATTTAGCAACAAACATTAAATCATCATTGGATGTTTTGAAATTGACTTATTTTTATCACCGGAAACCGCATGGCATAACATTCAGCATTTCAAATCGACCGCTGTGTTGCTAGTGTAATAAATGTTAAAAATAAACATTCCGTTCGCACTCACATTAATAAAAATGCTTTGAATAAAAAACTGGTGTAATTAATTATAGAACACATTACTATTACAATGTTTGTGGTAGTTAATCTAAATAACTACATGTTTTTAAACAAATAGAATGTTAATTAATTACGGGTTTCTGTATTTATTAGAAAACTAATCGTTTGTTTTGTTGATTGAAACTTTTTTAAAGATGCAGTGACCTTTTTGTGTCTTCATAAGCATAATTATAATCTTCTACCTTTTTCCAGCCGCTTCGCACGCGTGGTGGTCGAAAATTATCCCACGGGGACGTATTCCCGGGATATAAAGTGTCCTACGTGTAAATCAAGGTTATAAACTGTCTGTGTACCAATTTTCTTCCAAATCCGTTCAGCCGTTTTTGCGTGATTGAGTAACGAACGTCCAAAAATCTAAACATACAAACTATACTCCATTTGAAATAAGATTAGACATTTAAACAAACTTTTTTTACAGTTTGTTCAACCGATTCTGACTTCTATACCGTAGGCGTAAGGATGGCATTAAAAGCAAAAAAGTAGTTACAATACCAACTGTTTACTGCAGCTGCCATTTGTCTTGCCAACAACGCAATAGAAGTCAAAATCGGTTGATCGGACTGTCAAAAAGTTTTAGATAAATGTCTAATCTTATTTCAAATGGAGTATAGTTAATGCGTAACAGGATACCCCTTGGTAAGACTGGCTCTTAGACTTTAGGACTTCTGACTTCTCGTAACGATTCTCAAAGATTTACGTGGAGGGGTTTTGAAATGTTATGGATGGTCAACAATCTACGAAGCGACCGGGGCAAGCGTAGCTCATTCGATCTGCTGGGGAGTTTGTTCCGGCACTTCTTCTTCCCAGCTAAAGCACTAGGAAGTGGTGACGGGTGGGCGTTTTTGGGGACTGTCTTATGTATTTTGACGTTCGAAAAGTGCTGATTCTCAGCCTAACTTGAATAAATTACTTTTGATTTTGATCGACCCGTGCGGGTGTTATCATTTAGCCACGAGACCCTGTCGGGGTTTATACTATAGCTGAAAAACTATGGAAGAACAAACGATGTCGTGGTGATCACAAATAAATTGGTATAATGACAGGAAGATTATATTAAACTAAATGTTTCCCGGTGCGCGCTCGCCACTCCAGAACCTTCCGGCCCCATCGGCCACCTGTTCTCTGTTCTGCGAGCAAAATCAAAACTTTTTCCAAAAAAGTTTTTTTATTTTCAAACTGGGCAAATAAAAATACTTTCGTAAGATAATTTTAGCTGTGATAGCTATTTCCAAATACCCCTAATTAGATACTTACAAATAGTAGCATAGTAGGCCCATAATTTTACCTCTGATAGCTGTAGCTACCACAGGTAAAATTGCGGGTCTACTATGCGGTCTTTGCTTAACCTACAACTGTCAACAATTATAGGAATCGAACAAAAAGAGGAGATAATTGTGATAGAGACATTCTGTTCTTACTAAATAAAACGTCTGCATCACAATTATGGAATTAAACTCCATTTTGGTAAATGGAATTATGAACAAGTATATAAAGTAAAAAGGGAAAAGCTCACTGGGCATCAAAGAATTCGTCCGCATCGCTGTCAGTGGGAAAAGTGCCCAAAAGGCTGGCAGCGTTGCCACGTTGGATGGCAATGCTGATTCTTTAAGCTAAGAATTGGCCAGCCCTTTGGTCACATGAAGATTCGACCAACCGCTTGGCGATGTCTCGAAATACTCGATGAATAATGAATACTTTTGGTAAATTAAAACAAATTCGTTTAAAACAGCGAAACGATCAATAAGCTATAGGAATCAACCATAAAATTAAATAAGCCGAAAGTGTGCAATTAATTTTATTTTAATAGTAATTGTGTCGTGAATTTTAACGGCTTTAGGTACAAGCATATCGCGTGAGACATCGTAGTGTTGGGAAAATTTATCGATTTGAAAGCTGTCACGTAATGGGCGGAAACAGGTTTTGATCAGCAGTTTGGCATATTTGATGGAATTGCTATCGTAGTGATGTTTCTAGCAAATACGAGCAGTGCTATTCTGTAACTATCTCACCGCGTGAAGTGAGCGTGGAGTGAGCTGTTAGTGTAATTCCACCTGATGCTTGGTCAATCCCTAGCATCAGTGGGATGACACTGACAGCTCACTCCACGTTCACTTCACACGGTGAGATGGTAACAGAATCGACATGCTGAACTGATAACTGTCAGACTTAAAAATACCGCGGCGGTGATTTTATTGCGCCCTAGATTCTCAATTCTCGATGCTGAATCGAGCATTGAGAATGCAACAAAGGGCATACCAGGGCCTGAATTCACTATGACCACTTAACGATTCCTTACTCGTAATCACGTCAATCACACACGCATTCTGCTAATATCGTATTAATAATATCGGATAATTGTCTTGGAACATACAGAATGTGACATTTGTATTCCTTACCGTTACATTGGTTATGATTGGTTTCTAAAAACACTATATTGACGTAGTTTGAACGTAGTAAGATTTCGCGGGGAATCATTATAATGATACAAAATTGGAGCCCTGTGCGTAGAAAAAACACAGTGTTCGATTTTCAACTTTCAGCGCTGAGATCACATGAGTAACTGAGATTGTTGGAGATCTAGTGTGCGAAAAAATACGCCGCGATATTTTTACGTCTGTGCAAACGTCATCTTCTCCCGCTCTGGGTGGAGTAGGAAGGCGTGTCAGACTTTTAGTGACTAAAACCCACCCGTGTTCCCTCAGTTGCCTGTGTGCCAGGGGACACGGTATCTCTTTCGAACAACCCGCACCCCTGGTAGGCATCGGCCCTTGCGGACCCCACCAGTTGGTGCTGACATCTCTTTGAGGCGCGCGTGGACAAAACGCGCCGTCGACCCGGGCTTGGTCCTTACCGGACAGCGAGCTACCCATTACTCGCCGTCCGCAAGCCCTCGCCTACGGTGACCGGGAATCAGCCTGGGATTCCCGACGTCCAGGGCGTCTCCTGCGGCGACTTAGGCCGTGAGGGCGCATATACTGCCTCTCCCTCACGTGCAATGCCTCCCTCTTCACCTATTAAGCTTTGGAATGGACCACTAGCTTCATCTTTCTGACTGACCGCCTCCTTGACAATTCAGAAGTGGAAATGGTTTGGCATAATAATCAGCCTATAATGTTCCCACTGCTGGGAAATAGGCCTCGGTTTCTGTGAGGGAGAGCTCAGTGTGCATTATTTAGTGGATGGCACATGTCTACGAATTTTTTGTTCTAGGAAATGCCGGTTTCCTCACGACGTTTTCCTTCACCGTTTTGAGAGCATTGGTGATGAAATAATTTACAAGTGCCGTCTATGGTTCGAAATCACGAACCACAAGTAGTTAAGTCGCAGCCGAAGGAGTCGAGCAAAAAGAAAAAAAAAACAAAAACCGCTAAAACGACGTTAAAGAGTTCTTTGTTTTTTTTTTTGAGTTTGGGAAATCATCAAATAACTTCTCCCGCTCTGGGTGGAGCGGGAGGGTGTGTCAGAGTTCTACTGACTAAACCCCACCCGTGTTCCTTCAGTTCCTGTGTGCCTGGGGCTATGGCACCCCGTTAGGTCGGGTGCAACCGGATTTTTTTTTAAATGTTGCTATTATTTTAGTTTATTGTATGTATACCTTCCACGCGAACGACGTCGCGGGCAATAAATAAACAATAAAATCTCTTCAAAGTGTGTTTTTCAGAATTCAGTTCACTGGAGCGCCAAGGTGCTTTCTATAATCTCCTAATGTCTCATTGCCAAAATCCATTGCTCAACTCAGCAATCCTTAAAGCAGTACTTAGGTAGGTACTGCAGGACCTGAAAGGTCCCTGGTGAATGTAAATTATATCGTTTATTTCACGTTTTAGGTCTTTACAGCTCCGCACCTATCTATTTTCTTCCGAAACAAAAACCTAAGCTAAAATATTTGAAGGATTGTTCTAGATCTCCTTGACAGTACGAATGTGGCAACGCCATTTTGTTGTCTGCCGGTACGATAATAAGGTTGCATTCGGTAAACATCCAACCTTTACAGTACTTACGGGACCAACTGGAAATAGTAGGTCAACCCAAGGTGAACGTTTCCATAAAACATGAATCGTTTGCTCTCTTTTTATTATCTTTTCTATAAACAATTCCGAATTATTTTTAGAAGCATCTTATCTCTGTAGTCAACTGTCTATCTATCATAATCATTCAAAGCTTGGAATTTCAGTATAATGTCATATCTATCTAGACTTTTCCTATGTTGGGGTTGGCTTTCAGTCTAACCAGAAGCAGATGAATACCATTATTTTGCTTGGAGCGAATACTTATCTGGCCTGCACAACCCAGTTACTGGGTGACATGTTACTCCTTGGGAAGACTGGTTGTCAGACTACCCTCAAATATCCGCGATTGACAGTCGGTACCAACGGCTTATCGAGCTTTCTGAGGCACAAAGGGGTCTTAGTATGTAAAGATGGCCACCAATCCACAGACCAACCGCGGCAAGCGTAGCTTAACCTGATTGATCGTCCCAGTCGGCTGATTTTACTTAGCCACAAGTCCAAGCATAATGAAAAGTACCGAAATATAACACAGAGTTATTATAGGTAATTCCTGCAATTTTTCATGATCAGTTTCCTTGAAGTATGCACATCAGAAAGTGAGCTAGCCACTTCCTTCCACTCAATTCGTCACGATCCAGCTCCAGAATTTCCAGGAAGTTCCAGCAAATCGATTCTCCCATCGATACTTGCATCGTTCCCCTCCCGCCCTGCGTGAGATCATCACTAATGCACGATCACTGGCGGCATGCGCCGGCGTCGCCACGCGCCGTTTATTTATAACGAAAACTTCCGATCGACCAAACGAATACATTTTTAAATCATTATAAATAGAATTTCTTTATACCAATCTTCGTACAGCTTAATTTTATCGTTAAAATGCACTTTTTTGTTACCGTGACAAGTTTGAAAAAAATGTGTAAGTGAATTTTTAGTGACGAATTGTGTGAGTATTCCTTAAATGTAATTTCAGAGATTTTTGTTCGGTGAGTGATGGATATTTTTGATGAAATTTCTTTGAAATGCGGATGACTGATTCAGGATACGGGATTTTCGTTTCTTTAAACTCTCCAGTCAGTGTTTAATCGTCATTACGATCGTGCGATGTGTTGAAGTGAATTGAAAGTGCTTTTTCAGAAAGTTATTCCTGACTTTGATGAAAACTGTAGGTAAGTTTATTGACTTATTGGTTATTATTTACTTATTTAGGTAAGAAATAAGACGGCCCTACAAAATGGTGTCTGCAGCCTGGTCTCTATTCACATTGGGAAGACTCTAGGCACATAGAATTTGCATATTGTTTATAATATATGGTGTAACAGAATAAACACAAGTCTTAAATGTAGTTTGTTCCTAAATGACTACTAAATCGATTTCAGTCATTTTAATATAGGTATTATTAAAAATTATGTAGGTTATTTTGCCATAGCTACTGCGCGCTAATTGAACCGAAGAAAATTCAATCTTATTTCTCTGTCTCTCATAAAGTAAGGTTGACACGTTTTTCATAATAATAACGGTTAGCTTTAAAAAAATAAGTTTGGGTGATAGTATATAATGCTTTTAATTCAACACTCTAATTAAGAGTCCATGAGGTCTTGCGTTAATTATGTTACATGGCGTATAATATACACACATCATATTATTATCCACTTGAATAGTTATTTTCCGATTCATACCACGTTACGAAACACGCGTTATAGGCGATATGACGGCAGATTCCGAACGTCAAATAACTTCAAAAATTCAGTAAGCGCAGTTCAGTATTCAGTTCGCGGAAAAAATGAATTTCTGTAAATTTTTCATATTAGCGAAGTAACTGATGTGTGCGATTTGTTTCAAAGCTGAATAAATCTAATATAACTATATTAGATTTATTCGGTTTTTTTACAGTGCCGACAATTTGACGGAATGTCGTGAAATATTGAAAACATGATGTAAATAAATCTCGGTAGTTCTAGAATATTTTTTTTTTAATTTAGATCATAAAATTTTGCTTTAGTTTTTTTTTTTCGGAAGCTTTTTGGGCTTCATTTTATGCTTTCGCAAGTTTTTGAAGACAGTATCTAACCTCATTTGAACTTTGCTTGCGGTCACTGCCCAGTTTAAGTAAATATTTTTAAGTATTCTGCAATAAAAATGTAGGTATTCAGATCTTTGCCAACGGATTGCTTATTTATTTATGTAATGCATTTTACCGTTTTGTGGATTTTTCGGTAAAATTTTACCACCTTATTACTTCCGTTGCAAAGATAAAAATCATTAAATCTTTTAGCCCGATCACATCAATATCAGGCCACAACAACCTGCCCACGTTTCTTTAATTGACAAAGAAATGTTGAAGTATTTACTAACGTATTTATTATCAAGATACTAAATAAGTATCAGGTCTAATGAATTCCACAGGCAGAAACTGAATTTTCAATAATTTGGTTACTAACTAAGTACAAATAACCAGCCACATTGTGTAATCACAGTGTTTTAAGACTTTCAGTGTTCTGACATTTCACACAATTTGTCACACTTGTTCAGATAAATGGGCTAACTGTAGTCTTCCTAGGTGGTCTGACAGAGTCGTCAAAAGTCGAAAGTAAACTTCAAAGCTTTGGACTAGTGGAAATGTTATTTTGAACTTTATTATAAGAGAAGCAATGGTGACATTTGTTCGGCAGTGGAACCGCTTTTCGTCAGATATGTGCCAACCCTAAGTAGTCGGTTCTTCTGAAGGCTTCTTCAAACAGGTCTTCGACGTTTTAATCACGTCTTCGACGCGACAGTGTGACGCGACACTTGTAGAACAATTTCCATGAAGTTTTCATTGAAATTGTTTTACGTGAGTCGTGTCGCGCCTGTTTGCAGGAGCCTTTAAACGGGGTGTCAATTACTTATGCTTTGTTTTGATTGAGAAGCTCACAACGCCAGTATTGCATGCAGGCAAATCGATTCTGAGCTATCACTCCGATGGCATTTCGTTTGCAAATTTTCACCGCATTTCGGTGTACCTATTAGGTTATACGGTGTACGATGTACCTATAGGTATAACTTCTGCCCAAGAATTCGACTACATAGACTTCAGGATTGTTATATACCGGGGTTAAAGTATCCTATGCCTATGTTAATACAGGTTTTTCTTTTAAAGGGTGGGAAATCATCAAATAATTTCTCCCGCTCTGGGTGCAGCGTGTCAGACTTTTACCGACTAAAACCTACCCGTGTTCCTTCAGTTGCCTGTGTGTCAGGGAACACGGTATCTCTTTCGAACAACGCGCACTCCTGGTAGGCATCGGCCCTTGTGGACCCCACCAGTTGATGCTGACATCTCTTTAAGGCGCGCGTGGATCACAACGCGTCGGCGTCACGGGCTTGGTCCTTACCGGACAGCGAGCTACCTATTACTCGCCATCCGCAAGCCCGTGCCTACGGTGGCTGGGAATCAGTTTGGGATTCCTGACGCCCAGGGCGTCTCCTGTGGCGACTACGGCCGTGAGGGCGCATATACTGCCTCTCCCTCATGTGCGCCGCCTCCCTCTTAGCGAGTATTACTGCTTCGCAGAAGGAGGTGACGACTACCCATGCACTCTCGCTCCGTACCATGGCCTGGACCAGGGCCGGACGCGAGAGATCGCCTCCACAAGGACACGGCGGTGCTCCGCCCAAGCCGGGCATACCGCCACCGTATGCTCCACCGTGTCCTCAGGGCGATCTTCGCAGTGGAAACATCCGGGCGTTTCCTCCTACCTTATGCAAAACAGAAACCTCCCGAAACAGCCGTCTCCAGTGAGGACCTACGTCAGGCGGAAGGTGAAGACGCCGTGGTGCCTCTCAATCCACTCCTCAAAGAGGGGATTTACCGCCACAATTGTGGCGTGCCCAAACTATAAGTGTGCCAAAATTAATCGAAAACCGTTTTTGCATGATTAAGAAACATGTATCCAAACTTTCACATTAAGCTTTATAAGTAATATGTTTATGTAGATTTTATTTTATCCTATGTGTAAATCCAAGTATAAACTATCTGTGTGCTAAATTTCATTAAATTCCGATCAGCCGTTTTAGCGAGATTGAGTAACAAACATCCAAACTTTTACATATTTTTTATTAGTAGGATATAAAAGTAATGTCTAATCTAAATAATTGCTTAGATATTGATTTAGTCAAGCATGGCTCAGTCCAAAGATCAGACTTCATTTCCTGCGGAAATACGATCATAAAATTGAGATGGAGGAAGAATCGACACTTAGCGTTCATTATGCTGTCTCGGAAAAATCTAAGGACAGAAAATGTCTATAATCAAAGAACTTTCTTTATTTTCGAATCTGTCTTAATTTTTGTACCAGCATTTCTTTAACCCAACATCCTTGCAATGGTTTCTGTTGCACCATGAAACATTGGCGTAGCTAGGAGGTGGGCTTAGCCAACCTTAGATAAGGTGATTTCCCGCTCTAAAAAGTACCTTCCCCAGAATACTATTATTATTTGAATATTATTAATTTTAATTCATTTAAACGTACATATAAATTATATTTTTAAATATTCGAACATAAAATTTTTTACATAAAAACATTTAAAAATATAAAAATAGTAGCCCACCGGTATCGGGAACAGGGTCCAAGCTACCGGTGGTCAGGGCTACTGAGAGAGGAACCTCCTCACGATACGCGCCGTGTCCAGTAGTACTGCTTTCTGGATCAAGTTCTTGATCCAGCTGCCTAACGAGAGCCTCCTGAGGTGTTGGTCGAGGCTCTTGGCTATAATTCCATTGACCGTCACGACTATCGGCACAATGATTGCTGTATCCACATCCCACATGTCAACAACCTCGCGTGCCAGGTCAATATACTTGATCTGCTTATCTTTTTCAGCTTTCACGAGGTTCTCGTCATGTGGGACTGCTATATCAATAATAATTGTGCGACGCTCTAATCGATCTATCACCACTATGTCCGGCTTATTGGCAACAATAGTCCGGTCAGTGATGATGGATCGATCCCAATACAATGTGATAGTGCCATTTTCGAGAACTGGGTCGGGCACATACTTATAGTACGGTACTTCCGAGTCCACAAGACTGTATTTCAGAGCAAGTTGCTGATGGATAATCCTGGCTACAAGGTTGTGCCTATGTAAGTAGTCTCCGTTAGCCAGACGGGAACAGCCAGAAATAATGTGTCGGATTGATTCCCCCGGACGGTGGCATGCCCGACAGATGTCAACCGTGCCATCCTTCACAATATATTTCCGGTAGTTGTTCGTCATCATAACTTCGTCCATAATTGCAAAGACAAAACCTTCGGTTTCTCCAAAGAGATCACCGAATCGTAACCAGGACACGGACGCTAAGAAGTCTACGTCGGGTCCATGTAGGACCCGGTAAAAGCGCCCGTGAAGCTCTTTGCTCTGCCATACCTCCCTGCGGTCATTAGTATCTAATACTTTAGGTTTGCGCCAGTTCTCGTTAGCCAAGGAGAGCGGGGTGAGGCCCTTGTCCACTGAGACCACATCTCGGTGCATCCGCACGTCGGCATCTAAGAAGTAATCCCGGAGACTGCATACCTCACGGTTGTGCAGGGTTTTAGCATTTAATAAACCTCGACCTCCGCACTTCCGTGGGATATACAGTCTCATCACCGACGACCGTGGATGGTGCATCCGATTTGCGGTCAGCAGTGTGCGGACCCTCCTATCCAGGGCGTCAAGTTCCGTTTGAGTCCATTTGAGTATGCCGAAAGAATACATCAAAACTGGCATGACCCAACCGTTGAAGGCGCGTACCTTGTTAATTATTATATTATTAATTATTATTAACTTTATCGAAATCCGTTTAAGCGTAATGAGCAGAGATCGGATATTCGGATGCATATTCACGTAAAGTTGAGATGTTGGCTAACATGGAATGCGCTTTTGTATCGAAAAGTCTTAATTTAGATAAGTAATTTTTTGTTTTAAATAATACAAACCACCCCTCCTCCAGTACATACACATTTCTGTATCGGGTTAAACATTAGTTTTAAATTAAAACACATCTGAATAGTTATACAATCCAAGAATCCCGGGGTTTTTAATAAATATTACAAATAATTTTATAAAGCCGCTTCCATACTTTCATAGCTAAAAATTATCTTTAGGTAAATATGCATCCGAATATCCGATCTCTGGTGATGAGGCTACCTACCAGTCGGAAATACTTACTAGAATTTTAGGAATTATTTTTTAAGAGGCGTAATTTATGATCTCGTTAATTCAACTGGACGGCTGCACCCCCCCTTGACAAAATCCCTAGCTACGCCCGTGCCATGAAACATGAGGCTTTAGGGGCTGGTGCAAATCTTGCAGTTCAGTCGATTAATCGAGTCTGCTCAAACTACGCTGGGGTTGGTGCATTTCACCATTTCGTTAACCCAACTTTATATCGAAGTCCAAATATATAAAATATAAATAGATACTAATCAGGTCAGAGAGTTAATAAAAATGACGTACTCTGCGGTCCATAAGATTTGTGGCGAACTGTCACTTCCTGCTTTAAAGAAACTTTCAAGTTTTATGTGCGTGTTGATGTGCGCCATTGCAAAAAACCGTTTAAAAATATAATAAATCTGTAAAATTACGTAAATCCGTATTTCCAGTCACATTATGTGAACTCGTAAGTACCTACCTACTTTATGATTTACGGTGAAAGAAGATATTTGTGAGGATAACTGGGTTTTATTAAATGTTCTGAAGTTAAAAAGAGCTGTCTGCTTGTACTCCCCGAATATACATACTTTGCTTTTTATGTTATAAAAAACTATTCGGAGTCTAAATTTGCACAAGCTGGGCGCAAATTTAAACTCCGGGTTACAGCAAAAATTGTCGTTGTAAGAAAATTCATGTCGCTTTTCATGGGTAAACTTGTGAGTTACAAAAACGCAATGTGGGTGTAATTTATCAAATAAAATATCTGGTATCACCGAGCTTTGCACGGTTTTTTAGTTTTGGTTTGACGTTTTCAAAAAATTTAACCTAGCTAGATCGATTTATCGCCCCCGAAACCCGCTGCATACTAAATCTCATGAAAATCGTTGGAGCCGTCTCCGAGATTCAGATTATATATATACAGGTTGAAATTGAAAACATGCGACAAACCGAAATGGGAGATTGTACTCATCATTATGAACAACTTTTACTGAGGGACCAAAGATGCAATCGCAAAAAAAAAACAGCTGTTCCCTACATTTTGACGAGTTATGCGAACATAAATGTAGGGAACAGATGTTTTTTTTTTCGCGATTGCATCATTGGTCCCTTAGTAAAAGTTGTTCATAATGATGAGTACAATCTCCCATTTCGGTTTGTCGCATGTTTTCAATTTCAACCTGTATATACTTATACAAGAATTGCTTGTTTAAAGTTATTAGATAATACCAAAATAATGGGGGCAAATTTAGACTCCGGGTTACTACAGAAATTGTCGCTGCAAGAAAATTTATTAACTCTTAATTGGCGCTATTCATGGGTAAACCTAGACAAGCCGTGAGTTACTTATACACCAGACAAAATATGGGTGTAATTTATTTGAATAATTAATACCAAAGCAAAGACCTCTTCTACAGAGAAGGCACGAGCATTGATCACCATGATTGCAAGTTGGGTTGGCGATATCAGAGCTATATCTATATAAATAAAAAGAAAAGTCCTGACTGACTGACTCATCAACGCCCAGCCCAAACCCTTGGCCATAGAAAGCTGAAATTTTGCACAGAGGTTCCCTTTATAATGTAGACAAGGAATAAGGAAGGATTTTTCGAAATTTATCCCCTAAGGGAGTTAAATGGGGGATGAAAGTTCCGCGCGGGCGAAGCCGTTGGCAAAGGCTTTTTGACTATACATAAGTCTAAGTTTCCTCATGATGTGTACCTTCACCGATATGTTTTCCAGCATTATCAGCCTATAAAGTTCCCACTGCTGGGACACAGGCCTCTCTGTGAATGGAAGTGGGCCGTAATCCACCACGCGGGCCCAGTGCGGGTTGGTAGATGTCACACGTCTTCGAGTTTTTAGTTCTAGGACATTTCGGTTTCCTCACCTTCACTGTTTCGAGAGCAATAGAGATGAAATGAATTACACAAAGGAAAACGCTTGCCTGGGTTCGATCCGACGACAAAATCAAAATATTTCATTTCACATAAGCCTGCATGGGCACTTATGAAACGTCAGCAGCTAGGTGCACGGTTCCAATTTGTCGCTTCCTATGGAGAAGAGCCGGCAAGAAACTCCACGGTTATTCTTTTTTAAAACTATTGGCTTTTACAATGTTTTCAAACTACCGTGATAATAGGAATGGCAGGACAGTGCAGGCCTGTCAATTAATACCAGGTACTTATTAAGAGGAATAAAAATGAAAATGAACAATAGAAAATCGCCTACAAATCTACCACCGTAATGTATACTTACCTCTGTTTATTCCGCTGGGAAATACTGGTGTGATGTTATGTGTGTGTATAGGTAAGTCAAATGATATTTTACTTTATTTTCACAATCCATTCAGCCAGTCACTCAGCAGCCAGTTACAGGCAATCACCTTAAATCTTTCATGAAAATCCCCATTTTAACACAAATCACATTAAACACATCTAAATTAATCACCATTTCTGACGTTTAACATTCATTTATAATCGTTAAAGTCGCTTCTAAGAAAAAACAATTTGTGACTAAACTAAAATGCTAGCTACATTCAATTTTGAACCTTAGATTGAACAGAGTAAAGTTTGTTTTCTTAAATATTTGTAAATATTACAAAAGAAATTATACAGAAGCACTGCTCCTTACAATTCATGAGATAATTACAACGATTTTTGTGTGAAGACAAAATTAAACATATTACTACCATTACACTTTCGATCACATAAATTCCACATTCTGAGGTAATTAATTAAAGAAAAAGTCGGGATATTTTACAACTGTCAAACTAGATTACATGTCAAACTTCAGCTAAAAGCTATAAGTAAGTATACTTCGACAGTTCTATGTTTGTAATCTAATTTTATCTACTGAATCGGAGCTAATCTAAAACGAAATCTTCTGTAGTTTCTTCCACGGTGGAAACAAGGTAGTTTAATAATAGCCAGGCGTTGAAAACCAACTTATTACCCGTGTTAACAGATTTGACAGCTCACTGACAGAATATACGCGCTGTCAAAGTTGACACCTTATTTGTGACGGAAAGGTTTCAACTAAATTATATTTATTAGGCGTGCGGCAAGATCGAATATAAATATGTAGATATATGTATATTCAAGAAAAAGCTCGGCTTAGAATTGGTCTGTGCCGACCCGAATATGATTCAGCGATCGTAGAAGCTGCACGGAGTTTGCCGATCGGCACAAGTCAAATGAAACTAATCTTCTTCTTCGTCGTGTCGATGATTCCAATTGTTGGTTTTAAACAAGATTCGACCAGAATTCTGCCACTTCGAAAGCGTTATCGTTGGCCTCACAAAGGTCTACCATAATGCTGGTGTTAGTGCACAGAGAGCACAACAAGAGGTGGAGCATAGTTTGCGATGTGGCTCCAACTTCGCACTGCATCTCATCGAAGTATCCCCACCTGACTAAGTTGTACCGACAGCAGCCTACATGGCTTCTAGTCGATTAAGACATTTCTAGGTGAGCTGTAGCAGTTGGTGGACTGCTGGAAGCCTTTCTGCAGGAAACTCATGAAAGCCGTACCTATATGCGGCTTTTTTGTTCGGTTTTTTTTCTTTAACAAATATTCGAATGTGCAAAAATATACCTGCTGTCAAAGATATCACCATATTTGTGGCGGAAAGTTTTTAACTAAATACTCATTTTAAGCGAGCTACACAATTCTTCGGGTCGAATCACCCATGTGTCTGGGAACTCAGATTCCAGATAAAATTAGAGCTAGGTCAAGGACATTTCAGATTTTCCTGGAGAGATGTCATAAGACTATTAAGATATAAATAAATTGATGGCATAGTTGGCGCTGTGGCTGAGTAGACAGCTTTCGTGCTACCGATCGCGGTCTAGAATTATATTTACAAAACCCATCTATATTCTATATCCAATGTACATTATATATCTTAACATAGTATAAAAAAAGTACGGTTGTCCTTTCCTCGAAAAACCACATATAGTGTTACGAATACACATCCTTACTTACATATACACATGAAATACACTTACCTAAACACGTGTTCTACAAATGTGAAGTAATAAACCTACAGTAATGTAAAACACAAAACCACAACATAATATTGATACACGCAAACTGAAATCACAATAATATTCCTGCGAGCGCTCAGCGCCCCGCAGGAAGTAGGTCAGGTCATCCCGTTATTCAAGTCCTTCAAGATACAGAAACAGAAGACACAGAACAGGAGGAGACGCAGAAACAGTGTGAGCAATGTACGCCTACATAGCTCAAACTGTTTAGATTTCCGTAGTGTTCTAGATTTAGGTTTACTGGACACACTTTTTATTTTATTTTCTTATTGTCTCTAATTTTTTCATTATGTTAATGTCATGCATACCTGTTATTTGCACGGTTACTGAAATGCCAATGTTAGATGTAAGTTTTATTTGAAATGTAAGTGACAGTGCTGTTGGTGTGCTTATTATTATAAATAAATAAATAAATACAGGATTCTCCTAGTTTGAAGGGCAGAAGTCTTACTCAACTGTGTAAGCCATACCTATCTCTTACTTAATAATCTCTGATGTTATCTAGGCTAAATCTTTGTTAAATAAATGATTACTTACTTAGGTACTTACTTATTCAGGACATGCCGATTCCAGACCAGGCAGCCCAGATTGGTTCTGCTGAATTTCCTAGAACATCGATCAATACACACATCGCTTCTTTCATAATAAAGTGCAGTTTTTGTGCAGTACGATGCAGCTTTTATGGTTTTTGGTTTGTTGTTTAAGTAGTCCTAATTAATGTTGTTGGGTTTTAAAAAGGGTCTGTTTATTGTCAACTATAGCATTCGCCAGCGGCTTCCTTATTATTTTTTGTTATTCCAGGTTACGAACTATCTGTGTGACAAGCTTTATCCAAATCCGTTCAGCCGTTTCTGCGTGAAGGAGTAACAAACATACGAATATCGAAACATCCAAACATACAAACTTTCACATTTATTACATTAGTAGGATAGGATATGTTTTTTTTTACTAACGTTAAGGTTAAGCTACGCTTGGCGCGGTTGGCCCGTGATCGGGTGACCATCTTTATAATTATACCAAGACTTCTTCGTGCCTCGGAAACCGTTGGTCCCGGCTTTATCATACGTAAAGTTTAAATGGCAAATGAGTGCAGAAAGCTAATAATTATGTTAGTTGATTACTTAATGAATTATGGTCGAATTTCGATCTGTCTGTTTGTTCCGGCTAATCTGCGAAATGGCTGGACCGATTTTAACGGGACTTTCACTGACAGATAGCCGATGTTATAAAGAGTAACAAAGACTACTTGTTGTTCTGGTGGAACATTCCCGTGGGATAATTTCGGGCGAAGCCGCAGACACACCTATACCCCATTTATTATAGCTTTAGAAAAAAGAGGCTCGTAGAAGCAGGAGTGCAAAACATTTTATTTCAGAGTTAAGTTCTAACTTTTTTAGGTAGATTTAAGACAGTACTAAATACTGAGATAAACTAAGTAAAAGTAATGTTTATTTTAATAATGTTCTAATTACAATAACATCTTCATCACACATTACAAACCTACAATAAAACGAATGAATGAAACAAACAATCACATGATGATTTAAATCTAATTAAGATTATAAGGAAGTAATTTTTTTTTTTTACAATACTTTATTTTAAATAACAACTTACGACCCACAATTCGTTGGTACAACTTCGTCGTCATCACCTAATTTAGTTACTCGGTGTTGTTCACTCCTGCTTCTTTTAGGTTTTTAGCATTGACACTTTAATTTTTTTGGCATTAATCGTAACTGCAACACGTTTAATGTAATTTTGTTACGAAGTGTACATTAAAAAGAACCTTTTTTAACTTCTGTCTAATGCTATTGCAAATGGAGTATACAAACAAATTCTAAATCAAACCACACTCATTGGGCTCGTCACAATCCTCATTTTATGTAACATAACATACACCTATCATATCAGCATACCTTGTCTTTCAATTCAATGTACAGTCGCGTACGGTATTAACAAAGCCTATAACAGTCGCAAACAAAAGTAGTTCGGTAGCGTACAGTCGCGTGGTGTGACGTTATCTTTGCAGAACGGGTGAGGCCAGAGAAGAGGCGATGTTAAGATGTGTAGCAATGGAACCTTCTATTTTAATTATTTGGGTATTTTTGTGATCAAATAGGACTTTTTTTCTTTTCATCATATTTTTCAGTAAACTAGAGTTAAAATACAAAATATTACAACATCCTTTAACGTTTAATAGCATTAGAGCTGGAGAGGGGACTGCAAAATTAAATTTTATTAAGTATGCTGCACGTGGCTTCGCACGCGTGGATGTTGAAAATTATGCATGGGAACGTGCCGCCGCCGGAACAAAACAAAAACCTTATAACATCAGCTATCCGCCAGTGAAAGTCCCGTGAAAATCGGTCCAGCCATTTCGAAGATTAGCTGGAACAAACAGACGGGCAGACATTTTTTTGTTATATATTTATCGTGTATTTAATATGCATTAAATACAAAAACGATTATTTTGACATCAAAAAAGACAGTTCATATTCTTAAAAAATTTCAAAACATAAATGAAATTAAAGAAGAAACAGGCGCGACATGACAGCGCGTCGCGATACTTGTAGAGGCGACGTCATTACGTCAAAGGCGGCTGTCGCTGAAAACCAGCGCTAGGGTTCTGTCTTGCATAGGGCCATAGCATAATGCTGAGCGATAGTCATTTTGCGTGGATGTGACGCATGTTTCCCTCAACATTTTCTTAATTTTTTTTTGTGTACCTGTTCTTTTTTGCGTCATGTTTACCGCAAATAAACGTATTTTCTTTCTTTCTTTCAATTTCCATGAAGTTTTCATGGAAATTGTTCTACGTGAGTCGTGTCGCGCTGTCACATCGCACCAGTTTACAGGAGCCTTAAAGTTGTTACGACTTTCCTTTGGTTGGTTTTTTCCTCGTTACTAAAAAAACATACGCGTTACTCAGTTATTCAAATAATTTTAGCATAGCCATGTTGGTCTGGTGGTCGCAAGTGCTACCGTTGAACATGTGGTCCTCAATTTTTTACCCCGAAGGTCCTAGTTTGACATTTTTGCTACAACTAGGTGAACATAATGCCGCATTGCATACGTAAACGGGCACGCCCTTTATGCCTGGAGGCTTTAATTTAGTTTTTAAGTTCTGTTTAAGTATGTTTTAATTTTTATTATTTATTTCAAGTTGAGTAAAAAAAAATTAATGATTTTTTTGGTATATTGGCGTGTGCTAGCTGACTTAAGGCAAATATTTTAATTTTGTGTTTGGCAACGTTAATTATGTACCTACCATTGTATAGAATCAAGTTCTTCTAACATAACAGACAGCTGTGCTGCTGGGGAGTTTGTTGCGCCACTTTTTCTTCCCAGCTAAAGTACTAGGAAGTGGTGAAAGGTCGGCGTTTTTGGGGGACTGTCTTATGTAATTTTGACGTTCAAAAAGTGCTGATGAGCCTTTGAATAAATGACTTTTGATTTTGATTTTGAATTCTCAGGTAGACCAAAGTGTTATTGGGTTTTGTTTATCTGAGATTTCTCAGTGGCAGCCTGGAGTCTGAATATGTGCCTGGTTGGACTTAAATATAATTGGCGAAATGTGGAAGTACACCTCTGCCCAACCCATCGGGCAAACAAGGCGTGATGATTATAACATTACCATACCTATCTACCATCACCATTGTCTTCTTCCCCTTTATCATACTCACGGTTTTCCTGGCCCCACATGACGTGTCACACAGCTGTCACGCCGAGCTCATAGTGACTGAATAATGTAGCACTTTTGTCGACGATTGTACCCTCGGGACAAGCGCTACCTGTTTATTTAAACGTTGTAATAACTGCGCGTGACTGTACCACCAATGACAGTAAAGTATGATTGTTTGGTAATTACCCTACTGCGACGAAAAATGGGTTATGGTGGGTTTGAATTTATGACCTCTTAAGTTGTGATATGGCCATGCAGACTACAAACATATACGCAAACGCTAGAAAAACATGGCTGTATAACAGTCTTAAGTATTTTTATGTGGCCTACGCAAATGTCCTGTAGATCTGATAGTGTTTTTTTTTTGTTGTGGGAAATCATCAAATAGCTTCTCCCGCTCTGGGTGGAGCGGGAGGGCGTGTCAGACTTTTACTGACTAGAACCCACCCGTGTTCCCTCAGTTGCCTGTGTGCCAGGGGCCGCGGTATCGCTTTCGAACAACCCGCACCCCTGGCAGGCCCTTGCGGACCCCACCAGTTAGTGCTGACATCTCTTTGAGGCGCACGTGGAACACAACGTGCCGTCGCGCGTCGACCCGGGCTTGGTCCTTACCGGACATCGAGCTACCCATTACTCGCCGTCCGCAAGCCTGAGATCTGATAGTGTCGTGTGACGTGTGTCGTTGAGCTCAAAAAATAGGTGTAGCTACACGTTTGTCGAGACGGGTCAGCTCGAGGGGGCAATGGCGTTTGCTTCAAAAGGCCCTTCCAGACATGGCCCTGTATTGTTGGACTGACATAAAAATCTAATAATTATTATAATGTTAACTTTTAATAAAGTGACCATGACCTCTGAGTTTGTATCGGCATTTCTTCTCAGGAATCAGTCGACTAGGAAATGCCGCCGCCATCTACTTTTTAAAATATTGACCAACAAAATGTAGATACGTGTTAAAGTGTCATAAAAGATCTACTTACAGAAATAAACATCACTTCATTACTTTTTTGGTGATGTTAATTATTTTTTCATCGGTCGCGATGGTAGTATCGTATTACCCAGTAACTAGGCTGTGGAGGTCAGAAAGACAGTCCATGTAGAAAAATTGGTATTCAGCTGCATCTGGGGGTCTACTCTCTAACTCCGTCAACGAAAATACGGGCCCGTCCGAAAATAGTTCGAAACTTCAAAGTGACTCCTACAGCTGATTTATTAACTTTTTTGGACGGGTAAAACCATATAGAGAGTCGGGACAGCTGTCAAATCGTGTAGTAATTCATTCTTAGTTTAGGCCCCAAACTAATCATAGTTCCGTAAGTGATACGGAGTATGAAACGCCCAAAACTTCGACCGGGATTACGGATTTCGTGCTTAGAGAGTAGACCCAGTTAGACTGGAAGCCGACCCCAACAAAGTTTAAAAAGGCTAGACAGATTAATTTATGTATGTAGATGTTCTAAGACACTTTTACAAGTAAATTTGGTCAATATTTTAAAACTAGATGGCGGCGCGGCATTTCTTAGCTGACTGTTCTGTGAGAAGAAATGCCGAAACAAACTCAGAGGTCATGGTAAACATAAACGACACAAAAGGAGTACATAAAGATCGTATTTAAATAGGTTCATTTCACTTATCGTCGCCTTAGAGTGAAAACTTCGGGAATGCATTTTTATCCAAATTTATTTTATTGCGTTTCTAGGAAGAAAACCACGCAACGCACATCCTGATCTCACTAATATGTTCATTCGATACTCATAACGCCGTCTAAGAAAGTAAACGAGAAGCCTCGTAAACACTCGCATCCGTGAGTTTGACGCATATTTTTTTTCCTCCTGAAAAGTTACTTCTTTTACACTTACAAGGTATTCACTCTAAGACGTCGTTATGTAGATTCTTTTACATATTGTGAATGAGAAAACATTGTAGGCCTTACAGACTGTAGGTTTGTAGACGATTTTACATTCTTTATTTTCATTCCTCTAAGTACCCCTGGTACTTATTGACAGGCCTACACTGTCCTCCCATACCTATTAACACTGTAATTTTAAAACATTGTAAAAGCCAACTATTTTTAAAAGAGTAACCGTGGAATTTCTGGTCGGCTCTTCTCCATAGGAAGCGACAAATTGGAACCGTGCACTTCGTTTCTGACGTTTTATAAGTGCCAATGCAGGTTTATGTGAAATAAAACATTTTGGTTTTGATTTTGGTAACTTGCCTACCCCCATGGGAAAAGTCGTGACTTTAAGTATGTATGTATTATATTGCTAAATATTAAGCATTTAGAATTCAGATTCACACATCTTACTATTCAGAATGTATTCATGACTCAAACACAGTAAAACAATTTCAGAGATTTATCCGATCAAATAAACATGTAAGTACTGAACATTTTGCTACGTAAATAAATATTTACTCGACATTGAAGTGAGGCATCGCTAACAATAGGATTTGTGCTGAGATTCCATTCAACAATCTTGTAAAGTTGCGTATTAGGACACAGAGCGACAAGTGTAACCAAGAACTTCTTTCAGCCTCAAACTCAAAGCATTTGTTTCTTTTTAATTATTTACTGGCCCTTCTGAATTGACAAGGAGTCGATCAGTCCGAACATGAAGCTATTTAATTAAATTTAAGTATTATAAAAAAAAAAAAAGAATAACAACCGACTTCCAAAAAATCACTACAAAGTGAAAAATAAGTCGGTTGTTTTTGTTTTTTAGAAAAAGTTTTTTAAAGCTTATTTTGTCTTTTTTTTTTTTGGGTGGGAAATCATCAAATAACTTCTCCCGCTCTTCGTGTCAGACTTTTACTGACTAAAACCCACCCGTGTTCCCTCAGTTGCCTGTGTGCCAGGGGCCGCGGTATCTCTTTCGAACAACCCGCACCACTGGCAGGCATCGGCGCTTGCGGACTCCACCAATTGGTGCTGAGATCTCTTTGAGGCGCGCGTGGAACACAACGCGCCTTCGACCCGGGCTTGGTCCTTTCCGGACAGCGAGCTACCCATTACTCGCCGTCCGCAAGCCCGCGCCTACGGTGGCCGGGAATCAGCCTGGGATTCTGGGATTATTTTGTCTTTAAATAAAAGAACGTACCGACACCCATGGGAAACACAATTATACTCGCTAAACGTACCACAAGTCTAATTTGTATGCAAGAAGGGCAATTAATACAGACGCCTTCTAGCATTGTAACATCTTCTCAAGCTAATTGTCAGCACACTGTGAAACAAATGACGGTGTAAAATACAAACACCGCTCACCGTCAGGAGCCACGCTCTAGTAATACGGACATTATATTTCAAGATAATCTCAAGACTATGGAGTTACCTGAATGGAACCCTCTCATACCCATGGGAATCGGAGAAATAATGGGTTTATTTCTTCAGTTCATATATTTTGATCTTTATCACAGATATCTGTGATCCGAAGATCCCAAAGCAGTTTTTTTTTGGGTGGGAAATCGTCTAGTAACTTCTCACGCTCTGGGTGGAGCAGGAGGGCGTGTCAGACTTTTACTGACTACAACCCACCCGTGTTCCCTCAGTTGTCTGTGTGCCAGGGGCCGCGGTATCTCTTTCGAACAACCCGCACCAACCCAAAGCGGTAAAGCGGTATGTTTGCAGTGTGTATGTCGTGTAGAAAAGGCCATATTGTGATCTGCCTGGCCATTTCACTGTGTCATCATCATTTCAGCCGAAAGACGTCCACTGCTGGACATAGGCATCCGCCAAGCTCCTCCACTTCGACCGGTTCTGTGTTTTTACAAAGTCATCGATCCACCTTGTGGGAGGCCTTCCAACTCTACGTCTTCCAGTACGCGGTCGCCACTCCAGAACCATGCCATTTCACGATTCGCCCCAATTTCATGATTCAGCCGGTCCGATTGTATCACGATGCGCCTAATTGAAAGTCGCCATACAATGATTGAACGTTGACATGTATAAAGACCACAGTGTCATATTACAATTGAGTTAATAAATAGCACACGAAGTTAGTTTTAAGGTTTTGTTTAAAAAAAATAAGACAATTACCTCAATATATATAAAAATGTAATTATTGTAATTGTGCCTGCAGATTCGTTCATTTGCCTGTTTTCTATTGACATTATTTATTACTTAGTATTCTAACAGTTTTTATACGGATTTTTTATAGAATAGATATATTTATTCGAAATTAATGTAGGTACAAACAATTAGTTGTTACAGTTTTGAAGAATCCTAGTACATTCTACTCATTATAGTAGAAAGAACTAGGATTCCTTAAAAAAAACATTAAAAAATGTAACAAAAACTTAATTTCAATTAAGTTAACTTATGATACAGAATAATAATATTGTAATGTCTTATAAACTTTAGCCCACTGATGGACAAAATCCACCCTAAACTCTAAGTTATACTTTGTCATATAACTATCAGAGAGCTAACTTAGTTTTAGCTAAATATTAACACAATATTCCGAACTTCTCCCTGAGGTCTCGTAGCACCGTAGTTACTTGCTACGACGCTACGACGCTACGCCGTAGTATCACAATGTTACTTAGAATAATCTTATTATTTAGTAAAAAAAACTAAGAAGTTTGTTTAGATAATATGTCAAAAGTTTTTGTTTTTTAGTATGAAAGTAAATGGATGAATTTTGTGAAAAATTATTTGATTGTGAAAGAAGATAGTGAACATTAAGATTATCGGCTGATTGGAAACTATAAAAGACGAACACGTAGGTACCGCGGCAACCCCAAATAAATTGTGGCAGGAATGTCATGATGACGAACTTATTAATATAAGTTCTACGGGTGGGTCGCTATCTATCATTCTAATTCCGAAACATTACCACTTGCACTTTTAGTAACAAATATTTTAGAAATAGTTTATTATTACGCACTATAATTGTATGGGAAATTTACTACTGTTAGCTAAATGTACTCTTTTTGTATACGTTTTTATTAAATAAATTATTTATTATTATTATTAATTATTTATTATTACACCCAAGGTCTCGTAGCACCGTAGCTACTTGCTACGGAGCTACGGCGCTACGCCGTAACCCATAATTTTGCAAGTCAGTATTTTTTTAGGATGTTTTTCTTGCGTTATCAGAATATTTGGTTAAATATAGCTCTTTGTGAAGGGGCTTGCCCGGCGAAGCATAAAACCATACCTATGTATGCCGCAGTGGCGTGCACAGAGTTTTTAGACAGGGTAGGCAGAAATTAAAATAAATAATAGTTTAAAAAACGAAAAAACACGCTTTAAAAACCAAACTAAAAAAGTAGAAAATAATTTAATTCAATTAAAAAGTATTAAAGACATTTTTTAATTAAAATCGGAATAGAAGTTAAATTAAAATAAAGTAACGTCTTAGCAAAGTAGCGTCTTATATGAAATAGTAAAATAATTTATAATTTTATTTTATTTATAACACCGAAACAAAAATACAACGGATTACACATATTTATGAGCTAGTACTTGGGAGTATATAATATAATTACATAGCATGTGTAGCCAAACTAGGACTTCTGTATCTCAGCATACAGCGCCAGACCCCTCAAAATAGACAATAACATAATTATAGTAGTGCAAATGACATACATAAATACATTGGATGCATAAATGAAAGAACTTATATAAAAAATTAAAACTGAAAATAACAAAAAATAAATAAATCGCAAATATAATGTATCGAATGATTATGACGTGTACAAGCGACAGTGTTAATTGACTTTTGCCGCATGCCGTATAGCACAATCCGCGTATAATGTTCCCACTTCTGGGACACAGACCTCCTCTCTGTGAGAGGGAGTGGGCCATAATCCACCTCGCTAGCCCAGTGCGGATCGACGGGTGACACATGTCGTCGATTTTTTGGTCTCAACGTTTTAAGAACAGTGGAGACGAAATAATTTACGCAAATAACTTACAACCGACAACTCGTAAGTATCGACCGCTGCCACCAGGCCACCACTACTCTCAGACCGTATCATCATCTGCCCAGCCTTTTCCCAACTATGTCGGGGTCGGCTTCCAGTCTAACCCCGTACAACCGACGGCGCGTTATATTCCACGCGCGCCTGAAAGAGATGTCAGCACCAACTGGTGGGGTCCGCAAGGGCCGATGCCTGCCAGGGGTGCGGGTTGTTCGAAAGAGATACCGTCGCCCCTGGCACACAGGCAACTGAGGGAACACGGGTGGGTTTTAGTCAGTAAAAGTCTGACACGCCCTCCTGCTCCACCCAGAGCGGGAGAAGTTATTTGATGATTTACCAGCCAAAAAAAAATACCTTTTTTGCATCAGAACACCAGTATTTTACATGGAGCGACTGCCTATCTGACCTCCACAAACCAGCTGCTTGTAGGTACTATAGGAACCGAGAGGTTCTATGAATAAAATATTAAATAGTTTTTTTTTTTTTATACGTTGCCCCACACTAGGAATTTCTCCTGTATCGTGGGTGCGTTTACAAACATTTAAACTCACATACACAAACAGCCAGACCCAGAACAACTACTTGCAGATCATACAAATATTTGTTCCGTGCGGGAATCGAACCCGCGACACGCAGCGCAGCAGTCGATCGCTGAATCACTGCGCCAACCGTGCCGTCAAATAGAGTTTAATATTTGTGTATTTGAATAAGATAAGACTTTAACATGGCCGCGTCTAATATAATCATTAAATATGTTTTCTTTAGGATAAATCTAATCCTATTCGCATTGACGGATAGAATCCTAGTCCCATCATCTTAATCGTTCAAATGTAACAGTCATTCCATTCCCGGCCTGTATTAACATAAAGGTTACATTCCATAAGCAACAAACCTTTACAGTACCACGATACCCGTTCGTAACACTGCCTATCAGACTTTCGGGGTTCTGACGACCCGTAACGACTGTCAAAGATCCACGAGTGACGCAGAGACCAACGGCTTAATTAGCTGTCTGAGACACGGAGGGGTCTTAGTATGTAAAGATGGTCCACCATCCACGTACCAACCGCGGCAAGCACAGCTTAAGGCGGAGGTTTCTTGAAAACGGTCGAAAAAGTGTTTTTTTTAAAGCAGTGGATACACTGCTGGATAAATGCTTTCAAAATTATTTACGCTTAAAGAGATATCTTTAAGCGTAAATAATTTTGAAAGCAAAAAAATATATATGATATGTATGTTCCCCGATTACTCGAAGATGGCTGGACCGATTTGGATTTTGTTTTTTTTGTTTGAAAGGGTATACTTCCCAGGTGGTCCCATGATCATCAAGTCAGGATCTGATGATGGGATCCTGGAGAAATAGAGAGAACTCTTCAAATTTTATAGGCACACAAAGCGATTTAGGTATTTTTTGGAAGAATACTTTCTCGTAGTGGTCTCATTTCAATTTGGTGAAGATTTGATGAAGAACTTTGGAGATAGGCAACGGAACTCCTCAATAAATGATAGCAAATGGACTGGGTTTGCTGAAATCTCATCTCTGTCTATTGCTTACACCAGTTCATAACATAACATCACGCCGGTATGCTGTGAAGGGGTAAGCACATGTGCACCACTAAAAAGTGAAAAATAAAAACTTTTTCCAAAAAAAAAAACAACCGACTTCCAAAAAAACACTACAAAGTGAAAAATAACTTTAATTTCGGAAGGCGGTGACAAAAAATTCAAATACAGCTCCAAAGACACCGACTTCCGAAATTAAAGTTATTTTTCACTTTGTAGTGTTTTTTTGGAAGTCGGTTGTTTTTTTTTTTGGAAAAAGTTTTTTTTATTATTAGAATTTATTACAACATATTTTAACCCGTATCGGATTGTAATAAGAACTATAATCGCTCATAACGACACTATTTAAAGTTAACATTGCCTTAACCTGATCGATCGTCCCATTCAGCGGAAATAACTTAGACCGTATGTTAACATAAGATAACAATTCCTAATCTTATGTCAACATGGTTTTTTTTTTTTTTTTTGAGGGTGGGAAATCATCAAATAACTTCTCCTGCTCTGGTTGGAGCAGGAGGGCGTGTCAGACTTTTACTGACTAAAACCCACCCGTGTTCCCTCAGTTGCCTGTGTGCCAGGGGCCGCGGTATCTCTTTCGAACAACCCGCAACCCTGGCAGGCATCGGCCCTTGCGGACCCCACCAGTTCGGCGCACCAGGACACGTGGCACGCCGTGACCACCCCAGGAACCAAGTAACAAAAGGGCCCCAGACGTACCCGTGTCTGGTGCCCTTGGTCCCCCTGCGACGGGTCAGCACAGTGGCCCCGCCGCCTACCACTTTTCGGCCGCAGGGGATAGGGAGAGCGGCCAACGCTATACCGACACTCCTCTTCCCCTGCGGCCCCACCGCGTCCGCCATCAAACGGTGGCGGCCCCGTCCAGGCCACGGAAGGGAAGAGCGCTACTCAGAAGTACCGGCACTCCTCCTCTTCCGCAGCCTGTAATCTTCAGCCGCGATGCCTCCCATTCGACAACGCGGCCCGCCTCAGTTGCGGTGCACCTCACCGCAACCTACATTCTGGCCGCTACGTCGTCGGCTTGGAGACAAAAGCCCTGACGAGCGGCCCCACCTTGGGGTTCCTCTTCGCTTCACCGTGGGAGCGGACCACGGCTACTGAGCCCCCCCGCAACGACAATGCGGGAACCCACTGGGGGGGATGTCAACATGGTTGAATACGCAAAGAGCACAGTTAGTTTAATATTAGGCCTTACGAAGGTATTCTACCTATTTGAAAAGAAGGGAAGTCGTAGATACATGCCAATATCGCGCAGCTGTCTCCAATATCACGTTTTAAGGGAAGCACAAGTATTACATAATCTTTTTAGCAAAAAAATAAGAAAATGCAGTAAGTAGTAATATGATCTAATAACTTTGAAGAAAGCCAACGTTATGATAAGACTTTTGCTATAAGTAGGAAGTATTTAAATTATTCTTAAAATAACTAGAATGAAGTAGAATAGAATAGGTTTTTTTTTTTTTTTGAAAATAATGTAGATGTTTTAAATACTGTGAGAGTCCTTGTACATTCTGCCTTAAGGCATTCAATGATTATGAGCATTATAGTTCTATAATGCTCATAATATTATGGCTCATTTGTTCCAGACTGAAGCAACTGACTGAACTGAACTGACTGTTTTAAGAAAACAACAGCCCTTATTTTTTCTTTTACTAAATTTATTCTTATACATGTGTACTTTTCTTATAAAAAAACAAACAACTAATATTTTATATAACATAATATCATCACGCCTATTTAATCCGAAGGATTAGGCACAGGTACCTATACCTATAATATAACAAACACCGTCAACCCACATTACGCCAGTTATATTTAAGTACCAGAGGATGAGCCTATTGCCATTAACCGAAAGCAAAAGCATCTAATATTTTATTTAAACAAAACACTATAAATATTAATAAAATTCTAGGATATTTCTAAATAATCATCTCTGATACAAGTCAATCTAACAAACACTACATACCAAATAATATCAAACATAGACCAGATCTTGAAGGCCCCGCAAGCTTCCTGATTGGCCTACTGACCTCCCCCGTGAAACCCCTGGATAAAATATATTTCCTTTACATAAACTAACATGTCCTACTAACAAATTGAGAGGGGAAATGAGGTAATATTTCGAGCTGGGTATTAAGATGTTAATACAATTACATCATCAAAAGGTTATACAATTATAAATTAGAATAACAATAAAAAACAAGCGAATGCAAGTGCGATGCCATTTCAAAAATAATTCATCGCGTCTCTGAAACCAGGTCAGGTTAATGCCACGAAGTTGTCCCAGCCGCCCTGCGCCGCGCATCCGCCCGAAGTCAGCCACAGTGCGCGCGCCGCCCATCCTCACAACCGCCCAAGTCTTCACCTGCCATCAAAACCTTTGCATCTTTAAAAAAATAATAATTAAAAAATAACAATCAAGGCGTGTATTCGATTCGAAAATTAAAATTCGAATTCATTAAACAAAGATGGCTGACATTCGGTGTGTAGTGCGTCGTGGTGCGGACGTGTGTTAGGCACAATATGTTACTCTCAGTGTACGGGACCTAGGTTGTAACGATTGTAGTGTGTGTAGTAGAGTGTTGTGTGTGGCTACATTGCTTGCTGAGCAGCTGTCAACCCCTGTGAGTATATTTCCCTTGTTATTATTAAGGGGTGTAGCTCAAATACTGAACTCAACCCCCGGGGATAATCCTTGTACTGCCGTTATTATACGACCCTACAAAACATCTCGAATGACTGCGTCGAAGCCAATTTAAGTTTAGCAATGTAATTTTTGTCTCCAATTATACGTGAAATTCTGCCTCCCAATTATGTTTGTGTTTATGCAACTTAATATTCACGACATTGCCCTTTTTGATCCCTTATCAATCAATTATAAAGCAACCATTTTATTAATTTCATTAATTTATGAGCAGCACAATGTTACTTTAACCTTTACTATTACTTTTCATAATTAAAAGCTGAGTACTTGACATAGAATTTAATGATAACAATGACATCATTTGTACTATTAGTACTATTAGTAGTAGCTTATAGTTGTGTTTTAAAATGATTGAATGAGCGTGAAAATTATTATGATCATTGTCCTTAACACAATGAACGTAAACTTTCGTTCTAACTAGATCACCTATGATAATCTAATCACCACAGTTAGCTAGTATACTGGTGATAACTCGTAATGATTTTAAATAGGCAGAAGGGTATTGTTAAATGATAATAAAATTAAATAACAGGCCTACACTGTCCTTCCATGCCTATTAACACAGTTATTTTAAAACATGGTAAAAACCAATTACTTTTAAAACAGTAACTGTGGAGTTTCTGGCCGGCTCTGCTCCATAGGAAGCGACCAATTGGAACCGTGCACCTAGCTTCTGACGTTTCATAAGTAACCATGCAAGTTTATGTGAAATGAAATATTTTGATTTTGTCTTGAAATTCACATCCACAGTCGCTTTCGATTTGTATATAACCGATATTTGAACTCAGTAGTCTAGACTACCAATTCATGTCTTTTCATTGTCACGTTCAGCCCACGCAAGATAGGAACGCTTAGATCTATAACAACTTAAAGTAGTACTAATAATCATAATTATCATAGCCTAAAATGTGTACTAGGGTATGATATGATCACTAGAATGGCTATAACGGCTTAGTGTAGTCACTAAACTAGGAGAATAATATCAAAAGAGTTTTAAACTTAGTAGTTTAAAACTCTTTTGATGTAATTCTCCTAGTTTGAAGGGCAGGGGTTTTACGGATCTGTATTAGCCATTACTATCTCTTACAGAAACGATCACTGATGTTACCTCGGCTAACTCTTAAAAAAAATACTTAGGTACTTAATTACTTCATTTATGTGATGACCTATCACTGCTTTAAGCGAAGATGATGGGTCTTGCGCTAGTAACACTAATTCCCTTTCATATTTTCTACACAGCTGGATCAGTCAAGTGTGCCTCGTTGGTGTTGTGGTCCTGGATTAAATTCACCAGTCGGGCCAAGTGCTATTGGGTTTTTTCAATCATGAATTTATCAGGAGCAGCCCAGAGTCTGATTTGTGGCCGGTTGATGGCTCAAGGCTATCCTCCTATTAAATATGACTTAGACATAACTGGTGAACTATGTAAGTGCGCTAAGATACACCTCTGTGTAAGTCTTCGGAATATGAAGGCATGAACTTCGGTTATATGTGGTTCCACAGCAGGGCAGATTCCTATTTCTGTCTGTGGGCTATATATACAATGACTATTTCAAGGGAATTCTACAGCCGTCCTTTTTGACAAAGCTCATTATGATGGCCCTTTTTTAGCCAGAACGCTAACTAAGAACACTGTAATTAGTCGCTAATAAGACTGCATCATTCTTGCAGTCCCCGGAAAATTAAGCCACACTACCCATAAACTAGTGCGTGGGAAAACCATAACACGAGTATTAGTGCCGTGTTTACATTCCTGTACAAATGAAGAAGAAAACAAAAGACTGAGGAATGTTGGCTGCTTGAACATAAATACGGATTTATGTCTTAACTCAAGCAGAGAGTTTTAGAAGAGTTTTGAGGGAGAATTCTTTAGTAAAAGCTCTTTCTCGACGATTTCATCATCATCTCCTTATCTTTTACTCAACTATTTTGGAATTGGCCTCGAGTTTAACCGACCTATCTCACCTCTACAACTCCGATTGTAAAATCGTTCTGCTGAGCTATCATTCATCTCTGACAGGTAGCTTAACACATGACTACAGATGACAGTCATGACCGATGGATTAACGTACTTTCCGAGGCACGATACCGAACCAATAGTACCTACTTGTAAATCAGAGGAGCAAACCCGTACTATCAATAATTGTACTTATACATTTAATGCTAACAAGGACGAGCAGCGAATTAATAAAATCCTACTATCTTACTAATATTATAAATGTGAAAGATTGTGAAGATAGATGTTAGTTACTCAATCACGCAAACACGGCTGAACGGATATGGATGAAATTTGGCAGACAGTATTATGTTAATCCAGTCTAATCTATAAGTATCTGTTTGCCAAATTATACGGTACTTTTTTATCCCGGTAGTACGTTCCAGCGGGATAAATTCCGACCTTCACGCGGGCGAAGCATTGTTTATAGGAGCTGATAAAAAAGATAATGTTACCTTACTAATGTTATGGAACCGTTTATCACCACCAGCATTTAAGCCCCACTGAACCCCGGCCCAAAACTAAACGCAACGCGACGTATTTCTACTAAGTAATTTAATATTATAGCGTGGGGTGCTTGACATTAAGTGATTATAAAAATACCTCAAAAAGCACCCCACACTTTTTATTGAATTAAATTATTTTCTCCTTTTTTAGTTTGGTTTTTAAAGCGTGTTTTTTAGTTTTTTAAACTATTATTTATTTTCTATTTTTTAGTTCTGCTAACTACAAAACGTGATTTATTTTTCATTTTCCGAAAAAATGATGATTAAAGTTAATGATGTTTAAACGTCAATAATGTATGGTGAAACAGACGGTAATCATTACTAAACTTTAAGCAACGTTCATGAATAAGGGGGCTACGTTTAAATCAAATATCAGTTTTTTCATTTAAATGTAGGTACCATACCCGTACAGTATTAAAGATATAAACGCACATTTGAAATAACTCGGCAACTGGACACTGGCGTCGTCAACAAAGCATATTCTTTAGACCGAGTGTTTCTAGAAAAGTCACGTACACAAAGGACATTATTTACCCCTTATTGTTTTGCACCCGTCACCAAGAAACCAATTGAAATGTCTCATTAGCATCTAATACCATTTAAACAGAAATACAGAAATAATAAAAACAACAAGCCTATTTATTGTCCTATGTACGGCGAAAGCTTCTCTTCTATAGAGTAGACATGAGCATATTGAGCATTGATCACCACGCTTGCTCAAGACGGATGGGTCTTTTCAGAGTTATATTGATTTACCAGATTTTCCCGCGGCTTCGTCCGCGTGGTGATCTGAAATTGTCCCACGGGAATGTAATACTGGGATATAAAGTATTATATACTGGTTATAAACTATCTGTGTGCCAAACTTCATGTTTTCGGCGGCTGCAGGTGCAGAAAACCTCAAACGGCGCAAATATAACAACCTTATTGGGAGCTATATGTTTTAGCCATTTGGGGTTAAAACACTAGGGCCGTAGGGTCCTTGTGCTCATCGAGTATTTCGGGACATCGCCAAGCGGTTGGTCGACTCTTCACGTGACTACAGGACTGGCCTATTTTTAGGTCAAAGAATCAGCGTTGCCATCGAACGTGGCATCGCTGCTAGCCTTTAGGGCACTTTTCCCACTGACAGCGATGCGGACGAATTCTTTGATGCCCAGTGAGCTCGTCCCCTTTTTTTTAGTTTACATCCTTGTACGTAGTAGATATATTTATTTTAGTGTTCATTTGTATAATGTTTAAAACATTCAATCGATCTGTCTTAAAGTGGCTATGGCTTATAGTGGCTAATTTGAGTTCCAAGATTCCGTTACACAAACATACCAAGCTAATAAAAAATACAATCGAATTGAGAAGTCGGTCCTTTTATGAAGTCAGTTTCAAAAATCTGTAATTCGTCACCTTTTCCTCTCACACTGCACCTCTGCCTACCCCATAAAACGAAGCGATATAATACCTATAATACCTCAATATACGATAACAGTCGACCATTGTTATGCGGTGCGAATCAATCAGTTTGCGTCCACACAACAATGGGCTTAGACTTATAGTTCCAGATTAACTGGTTGTGTTGGAAAAGGAAGCTTGGAGTTATTCAAGCTGTTTTCATTAGGTTGGTACTTCGGTAGTTAGCTGAAGGGTTTTGTATTTATTTATTGATTTAGGATCTCCAACAAAAGATATATACACAATACATGACACATAAATAAAGGGCAACATCAGGTATTAAGTTATTGTACTCATTTACTTATAGGAGACCACACCAAGCACGATAGAGTTAACAACTAAGCTAACAAAGTAAAGATGGTATTGGTGGTGATGGTGATGGTATTTGAGGTGGAAATGAATAAGCGTATCTGAGAATCGTTGGGTACTAGGGATGGGCCGAAATTCGGTTCACGTTCGGTTCAACCGAATTTCAGCAGCTTGAACCGAACATCGGCATTCGGCAGAAATTCGGTTCAGATGCCGTAAATTCGGCACAAGAAAAATAATACCAACTTTCACTATTTTGACAATTTAATAGTATTACAATTAGCATTACTGTAAAATAAAATTAATTATGTCTTGTACACACTCATGATCATTTATTTTAGTTAGGAACATTGTAAATGTAATCCTTAAATTAAATCAGTTATTCTTGGAAATAACTGCCTAATTAATTAGACATACTATTACAAAAATTAAATAAGCTTAGTATTTTTGTAACAAACATCTGTACAATTCGTAAATTGAAAAAAAAAAATCACGTTTTTGGTTCACAAACTAAACATTCATTTACATCAAGTATTTTTCATTTTAACCGAATGTTCGGCCGAAGTTCGGATTCTGTTAAAGCCACATTCGGCCCATCTCTGTTTGGTACTGCAACTTACATATCTTTTTGTTTCTATGGATGCCATCAAAGTATATCTATCCCATCTTCATTACATTTACAGCACATACCTAATTATATTCTTATATTAATACAATAGGGTTTGCCCGTGACTTCACCTGCGTGAAGGTCGCATATACCACGTGTACGTACTACCAGGATAAAAGCGTACTATGTCCTAATCCAGGTCAGTTTAGGTGCCACTGGCAAAAGCTGGTATCATGTTCGAGAAACTGTCCCTACATGAATACGGACATAAAAATAATAATTTTCGTTCTAATAATTACGAAACTTCCAAAGCATCGCGTGTTGAGATACTTAAACAAGTTAAAGAACGAAAAATAAGAAATAAAAATTGTTAATTATGCACAAACAAAACGCACAAAACAGCAGAAAAAAAACCGGCCAAGTGCGAATCGGTCTTGCACAAGAAGGGGTCTTGTATCCCCACCCTTTTATATTTAACTTTGTTATATTTTTTGTTGTTATAGCGGCAATAGAACTACACACTCAATAGGGTTTTACAGCCATTTTTTAAAAGTATCTTAATTAGATTCTAGAATGCTAATAAACCGCTAAAAAATTCAATTGATTAGTGCCATAAAAATGCACTTAAATTTTAAATTTTCGCGCGTAATTTGACAAAAACGCTAGACGGAGTGGACGCCATATTGCTCTGTGGGTATGACGTCAGTTTGTCGTATAAAAAAATGCCTTGATATTTTATAAGGTAATTGTTTATAATTAAAAAAAAATACGTAGTTATTTTTCTACTTATCGTTGGTTTGCTGTTCCATAATGCAAAATAATAATTAAATAAAAATTTCTTTTTTTACGAAAATAATAAAAGTACAAAGTTGCTCAGTTGACGTGCCGTATGACGTAATAACATGGCGGCTACTATTTCATGGTGTTTAAAAACAGATTAAAAAAACTGAAATCTTTAAATTGTATTTTGTTATTTCATGAACTAAATAAAACTAACATTTTCCGTCTGCATTTTGCTTAATCTATCTCAATAATATATTTTTAGATTTTTTGTCACATAGAGTAAAATACCCTATTAAAATTTCAACCGCCTACCTATTACGTTTCACGAGAATACAGCTCGCTGACAAACAGATGTACAGACAGCGTATGCTAAGTGATAGGGTTCCGTTGGCACCCTTTAGGTACCATAACCTAAAAAGACTAATTCAAAGTAGCAAAAAGTCTCGTATTTAAATAAAAGTTTAATAAATGTGCTTAGTTTGAAGTGGCAATGGAATTAGAAGCGTGGGAGGGCCAGGTTATTGGATACCACAATAAATGACATTATATGCGTAGGAGGCAAACTGATACGATTAGCATATATCGAGGAGCAGTGGGGAAATAATTTATTTATTTACTAATATCTTGTAAGCAACGTAATATGTTGAGGGGATAGGAACAAAAATGCACTCCTTCGTCCTTGCCTTCCTTCCTGCCCCGCATGCCCTGTCACCTTTGCATTTGATGATCTTATCATCAGTGAGCGGAGTTCACGCAGCTGAATTTTGGACCCTAAAACATCGCGCCGCGATTTTTTTACGTCCATGTGAATATCGATTTATTATTAAACCTTGACTTTTACTTTTATTCACTTTGATTGAAAGACGCGGAAATGAAAGAAATGTCTGTATTCGAATGATTCACTTGTTTACCTACACGAATTGATTTGGTCTCTTCATCCAAATAGAAATGCAAAATTGAATTGCGATTTCAGACTCATATTAACCACTAGGTGTTGCCTGCGGATTCGCTCACGCGCAAGTTGGAAATTATCCTACGGGAACGTACTACCGGAATAAAAAATATCTATGTGTTAATCCAGATTGTAACCTACCTGTGTGCCAAAATTCATCCAAATCGGTTCGGCCATTTTTTGCGTGATTAAGTAACAAACGTGCAAACATACAAACTTTCACATCTATACTATAATATTATAAAACTGAAGAGTTTGTTATAGAAATAATAGAAATAGAAATAATATTTATTTGCGTAAGACATGGTATACAAGGTGAATTTTTAATCACCGTTTAAATTTTTCAGGGTGATAGTACCCGTGAAATTGAACAACTTTCTCAAAGAAATATGGGCCGAAATATTAAAAAAAAATCGGACCTCCCATACAAAACCGATTAGCTGACTATTGATTTTGCATGGGAGGTTCGATTTTTTTTTTTCATATTTCGGCCCATGTTCCTCTGAGAAAGTTGTTCAATTTCACGGGTACTATCACCCTGAAAAATTTAAACGGTGACCAAAAATTCACCTTGTATAAAGTTGTTTTAAGGTACATTATAGAGCATACATGTTTAGCTTATATCATAGCATGCAAATATTGTTGGTTACATTTAAAAATGTTTCCCGTCAATAAATTCTTTAATGCTGTGAAAGTTATTCGTTTTTAACCATTCATATAGTTTTTTTTTGAACAATCTAAGATCTAAAGTTTTTAAGTCATTTGGAATTTTATTGTACACCCGAACACACATGGCTAAACAGCTTTTATTATATTTAGCCAGTCTCGGTAAGTCACTTAATATAAGCCTGTGAGGATCTCGCCGGTTTCGAGGATATGTTATATGGATATTGTTTGTTTGTTTGGTTGGTTGAACGCGCTAATCTCAGGAATTGAAAAATTATTTTAGTGTTGTTGGATAGCTCATTTATCGGGAAGGCTATACGTTCATAACATCGGGCTAGGACCCTTAGGAGCAGACCCAAAAGATAAAAAGTCACTAATACGAAATTACTTGCACGGGCAGGCCATTCGATGTGACGGGGTGTCGAATTTGACGCGGTCAAAGTCGCGGGCAGATCCTAGTTTATAACGACACGCTGTTTTTCCTTCATCGATGTCTGTAATGTCCAGTGATAGGAATAGGTAGTGCTTATTAGCCTAAACTTCGAAGAACAGAGACAAGAAACGGAGACTTCCTTAGGACTAAATTATTTCCGGCACATCTGTCTCGAAATTTCGAGACAACACTTAAATACATTTAAAAAAATGTGTTATTTGGAATAAGTAATTCGTCTATATTTATCTAAAATTTGTCTATAAATGTGATAGTTTACACTTGAACTTTAGAACTTTTTTACACTTGAACTTTAGAAATCTCATTAAACGCTGAGAGTGAGCTAGAAAGAAGATATTTACTTCGAAACGTGTACTGCTTCTTATTCAAACATTGTGATTCATTGTGTATTACGATCAACAAGTCATTTACAAAATGTTCTCCAAAAAAAAATTCAGAAAATTTTATGGTTGTAACGACTGTGTATGTTATTATTTTATTATGATATATCTAGTCGCAAACTTTAGGTAAATATAGACGAATTACTTATTCCAAATAACATTTTTTTTAAATGTATTTATGTGTTGTCTCGAAATTTCGGGACAGATGTCTCGGAAAAAATTTAGTCCTAAGGAAGTCTCCGTTTCTTGTCTCTGTTCTTCGAAGTTTAGGCAAATAGGCACTACCTATTCCTATCACTGGTAATGTCCAAGATAAACTCAGAGAATAAGACATGAATACTACATCCTCATTCCCAAAATCCAGCTGATATACGTTCACAAAGTTTGTGGAAACTTTCGTTAATGCTCTCCGTAGTTCCATTCATATTAAATCAATGTTTGGAGGGAAGAGCGCTGAGAGACAGCGAAGCCCTATTTTATATGTGTAGGTATCGGATACGGATACGGATATTGGCGTCGAGATCCGCGGATACGGGTACGGATATGGATTTTAACTTTCTTACTCAATCAGTGTCGGTGCGCGTGATCATGAAAGGATAGTTGACGCCACTTGATGCTTTGCATTACAGAATATGTTTCGACTTGCATTGCGCGGGTCTGTGTTTTGTTTTGTAGCTTAGTGTGACACTGGGCAGCAAAGATAACGTTTGTGTTTGTTGTACGTGTTAAAAAAAATGTCTACAAAGAAGTTTAGTAGTGCAATTTGGAATTATTAATAAGGTAAAAGATCCGTCAAAAATGTAACGGATATGGATACGGATATTTTTTATCTAGCGGATATCCGCAGATACGGATACGGATATCCGGAACATCACTAGTAGGTACACGGGTACCGGTCGTATTTTCTCTGCTCCTTATTCGTTTTATAATGCATTGTCGTATAGTTACAGTTAGAGGGACTTATCGCTCAATAATAACAACCGTATGGGTCAATCTGTAAGGTTAAGCAATTCTTGGCGAGGCAAAAATCCAATTTGGAGTATAGAAGATCTAAGCGGTCACACGATCAGAGACGATAGGAAACTTTGTTTTATACTATGTAGATAAAGATATAGAATGGTTGGTCCGTGGGTGATTTTTTTTTTGGGTGGGACATCATCAAAATCAATATCAAAAGTCATTTATTCAAATTAGGCTGAGAATCAGCACTTTTCGAACGTCAAAATACATAAGACAGTCCCCCCAAAAACGCCCACCCGTCACCACTTCCTAGCGCTTCAGCTGGGAAGAAGAAGTAGCGGAGCAAACTCCCCAGCAGAAAACTTCAAATATCAATTAACTTCTCCCGCTCTGGGTGGAGCCGGAGGGCGTGTCAGACTTTTACTGACTAAAACCCACCCGTGTTCCTTCAGTTGCCTGTGTGCCAGGGGCCACGGTATCTCTTTCGAACAACCCGCACCCTTGGCAGGAATCGGCCCTTGAGGACCCCACCAGTTGGTGCTGACATCTCTTTGAGGCGCACGTGGAATACAACGCGCCGTTGACCCGGGCTTGGTTATTACCGGACAGCGAGCTACCCATTACTCGCCGTCCACAAGCCCACGCCCACGCCGCGCCGGACGCGAGAGATCGCTGCCGCCGTCCGTGGATGGGTGACGATTCATTGCAAACTGAGATCCCTCCGTGCCTCAGACAGCACGTTAAGCAATTAGTCGCGGTTGTCATTCGTATATCTATGACAGTCGTTGCGGGTAGTCAGAAGCCTGAAAGTCTGACAGCCAGTCTTACCAAGTGGTATCGTGTTATCTGATTAACTGGTTTGTGGAGGTTAAGAAGGAAATCGCTCCATGTCAAATTCAACTGCATCCAACCTGAGAGAGTAAGACAGGAAGCCGATCTTAGCATATTAGGGAACAGGGTAGGTAGATGATGATGTTTTGGTAAAGTAAGTTCAAATACTAAAACAGATTTATTATTACTAGCAATTAACGTCCCACTGCTGAGCAAACGCCTACCTACTCTCTTTCCACCTCCCTCTGTCCAAAGCTAATAAGGACCAATCTTTATTAATCTTTTGACCGCCAAAGGCATGTATAGATGACGAACCAAAATGTGCCCACGACTACATGACAGATTTATACGTTAATAAAGCCGCTTGGCACCGAGGACACGTTTTGGCGTTTTTAACGTGACGGTCAAAAGGCCGGTGAACATGGTTTGGTACGGTATCGTACCACCCTGATGCAGGCGGTTTTTATTTTTATTCTTAAGATCGCTTATTTCTGTTAGAATGTATTGATAACGTGGCATACAACCACGGCTTTCAAATGTCAAATAATAATGTGACGTCACAAAGCTTATAAAACCAAAAAGATGCTTCCATACCAACGATACCTCATTTGTCAAATTATGATACTTAAAGTAGTAAAGAAGATAATGAGGAACATACATTTAAATATACCCACATACATACATACCTACCAGTCAAAATCATAACCTTCCGTTTTGCTTCGCCGTAGTCGGGAAAAATAAAGATTTATTTTTAAGTAGAAAACTAACCAGACGTTCAAACACAGGACTGTGGGTATCTAGACATATAATAACAAAGCAACAAAATACACATAGGTAAGTATGTATTTAATGAATGTAGCTTCAGTTCAATACACGTACATTTCTGCACTTGCGTTGTACCTACATAAGTCAATTAAATGTTACAGTGGACGGGACTATCCAGGCTTTGAGCTGGTACTGTGAATTTCCTAATACGTAAACCCAATAGGACTTTGCTCGGAGATTGCGAGTACTCTCATCATTGAGCTGCAGTTGTGTTTGTCCACTACATGACTAGACCAAAAAGGATTATTTTGATAAAACCTTTTCCGTGTTTGGGTTTCAGTTTATCTCGCTTTGACTATGTTTTTGATCGATGTATACAGCAAAGGGTCAATAGGGGTATGTACTAGAGGTCACTCAGTTGTCGAATTTCGACCATAGTAAATAAATAGAAATGCATTATCTTATTTAAAAAAACCGGTCAAGTGCGAGTCGAACTCGTGCGCCGAGGGTTTTTTAGCTTAATTTTCACTTTTTTAATTTTTTTAAATAAAAAGAAAAAGAAAATTAAGGTACATTTTGGTACTTACAAGTTTTCGCGAAAATCTATTTTTGCCCAAATCTTTTTATCGTTTTGACTCCGGACCTTGATTTTTATACACCTAATAGGGACTATAGACCTCAGTATCTGGGATAAATTTCAACTTGCTAAGTCTACCCGTTCCTGAGAAAATCGGTAGTGACACACGGACAGACAGACAGACGGACAAGAGAGTGATCTTATAAGGGTTCCTTTTTTACCTTTTGAGGTACGGAACCCTAAAAATTAGCTTTCTGCACTCCTTTTCCATATGAACTTTAACTGTACCTTTCATACACCTCCGTAATTTTCGTAAAGATTTTGCTTCACGTAATAATCTTCTCTATAATGTAAGATATAAAAGCGAATGGTCACTCACTGATTAATCACGAAATCTCAAAAACTACTGCACCAACGAAAATGAAATTTAGCACAGAGGTAGATTATGAGTAGGAGACGTCAGCAAAGAAAGGATTTTAGTAAACTCCCCCGTAAAGGGGTGAAATAGGGGGTGGAAGTTTGAATGATTTAATTTTATTCCTTAGGCCATTGTTGCGGGCACAGCTAGAATTCATATAAATCTACAAAATATATAACAAAGTCGTTTTTGGTGTTTGTCTGTGTTTTTTTGAACTATGTACATACTTTTGAGGCGGTTTTCACCATCAGGCGGCGCATTTCACGCTACAACGCGCCCGCGCGTGATCTTTTTACAAACAATTTCAATAAAAACGAGTTTCCGCGCGGCATTTGGCTCCGTTTCCCGCGCCCCGTCGCGTGGCGCTTTGTAGTCGGAGCTCAGCCTTAGAGTGTTTATTCCGGAATGCTTATGTTTATTCTACATTTATAGTTAACTTAGGTATAGCACAGATATCTCGAAGTTTTGTCATGTCGCTACATCCACGCGGAGCAGGGGAGGGTCACTAGTGTACCTATACAAATACAGGGAGGCAGGGATATCGACGCGCAAACTATAACCATTAATTCATCTCCTAGACCTCGTAGCGTAAAAAAAATTGAGCAGTTATTAAAAAAAAAACAATTAAATACTTCATAATCAACGTATAATGTTCCCACTGCTGGGAAACAGGCCTCCTTCTATGAGAGGGAATTATTTAATACTTATATACGGTTAAAATGTATGACAGAGCAAATATTTTTATCAACCGACAAAATATTTTAACGCGTGTTCAGAATCATGTGCAGAATTCCTTGTTACAGTTTGCGCGTCGAGTTACCTACCACCCTGTATTTTTAAGAGGTTATTTATGTATAATTTCTCTGGAACCAGTCCGATTTGAAAAATATATTTTTGTACTAGTTTTTTCCATCGGCTTCGCCCGCCTGGAGGTCGAAAATCATCCCACGGGAACGTCCTACCGAAATAAAAAATATCCTATGTGTTATAGAGGTTATAAACTATCTGTGTGCCAAATTTCATACAAATCCTTTCAGCCGTTTTTGCGTGATTGAGTAACAAACATCCAAACTTTCACATTTGAGGAGAACTAATCAAAAACCGATAAATCCATATTGTATATTTTTTCAGAAAATTTTAAAAACCTTATAGCATAGTGTAGTTTACAGAAACAATTTTTTTTTATGAAAAACTTATAGTAAAATTACCTATAGTTAGGGTAGTGAAATGTTTTCGAAAATGACAATTGTTATTAAGGAGATATTAAGCAAAGAAATATGGAGATAACGGTTTTGTTCAAGCCGTTTTGGATTTATGGGGTTTAGATCAAATCAGTCTGGATTTATCGACATTTGCTCCAACTAATTTGGATTTATCGTGTTTGAAATTACTACTAAAATAACAATATGAATGAAATAGGTATTTTCTATATCTGCAGATTAAAACGGTTTCAAGCGACCAATGCGCGCGTGTACTCCTAATTTCTTAAGGATTCAATGGTTTTTGTTTCAACGTGATGTATTTGTAGGATTACTGGTTTTTGAAGCGGTTTGATAGTATTGGGATGTGTATTTGAACATTGAGAACCGAAAAAAAAAACATATCCTGGTCAATAACGGCTTTGGTTTCGTCATTCCTCATTTATAATATTAGTAGTATTTGATGGACTCTTGAGGATAGAATTGGGCTGTTTAAAATCACGCTACGATCTAGCGACCATTGGTCGCTGCTATGACCCTTAGGAGCCGAGCAAAATGACTAAAGCTGGTAAGACCGCAAAGTGACAATGAATTATAGCGCTGGTGGGCAATGGCTGATGGGATGCAACGCGGCGGGTCGGAAGCCAAAAATTAACGCAGTCGAAGTCGCGGACGTATGGTTTTTTATGTTTTTATTGTTTGGGAAATCATCAAATAACTTCTGCCGCTCTGGGTGGAGCAGGAGGGCGTGTCAGACTTTAACTAATTAAAACCCACCCGTGTTCTCTCAGTTGCCTGTGTGCCAGGGGCCGCGGTATCTCTTCCGAACAACCTGCACCCCTGGCAGGCATCGGCCCTAGCGGGCCCCATCAGTTTATGCTGACATCTCTTTGAGACGCACGTGGAACACAACGCGCCGACGACCCGGGCTTGGTCCTTAACGGACAGCGAGCTACCCATTATTCGCCGTCCGCAAGCCCGCGCCTACGGTGGCCGGGAATCAGCCTGGGATTCTCGACGCCCAGGGCGTCTCCTGCTGCAACTAGGACCGTGAGGGCGCTTATACTGCCTCTCTCTCACGTGCGCCGCCTGATCTTCACGGGCATTACTACTTCGCAGAAGGACGGTTAGTTTTCTTTATGCCCTTAATCCCGTAGTAATATACTAATAGTCCATTTATTTGTCAGAATATTGTTATTGAGATGTTACATAGTTTGTTTGGAAAGTTCATAAAATTCTGCCGTTTCCGTACCTACAAATACCTTAATTTTCGGGGTTTTTGTAAGTTTTTTAGATATGTATAGTGTAGGTATACATGTGATACATTGCCTCTACTCTGTATTGTGTACTTATGTGCACAAACTACACAATTGTGTACTTATGTGCACAAACTACACAATTGTGTACTTATGTGCACAAACTCCAGTGTTTGTGATCGGATGACGTCGGCTCACGATTGATTGGGCTCCTATATCAAAGCTCGGTATTATTTTCTTGATGACAGTAAAGCTACGTTTTATCGGAATTGAAGCGAGATTTTTTGTTTTTTTATTATTAACACGCTTTTACTTCACCTGTATGTTTGTTTGTTTGTTTGTAACCAACTCCTTTGGACTTGATTTTGACCCACTTCAAACTGTCAGATTTCATTTAAACTTTGTAGACTTATCGAGGGCCGATGACAGTTCAATAATAAAAAAATACGCTTAAACTAAACTAAACTAAAAAAGCAGAAAATAATTTCTGAATTTTTAAATCAATATTCCTGCCATCCTGTAATATACAAACAGACGGTAAAACGGATTATCCTTACTCTTCCGGAGTCGGATAAAAACCGCGGATAACGGAAATTCAACTGAGCCTCATTTAAAGCGAAAACTGGCTGCAAAGTTAATTGACCTGAAGTGTTTGGGGAATTCATAAATTACTTACTAGAGAGGTATGAATCGCTTGCTTTTTTATTAATTAACTTTGAATGAGCTGTTACAGTTGTGGGCGGCACTACTAGCACGTAGGAGTCACTATCTTTTAGTGAGCTTATTTATGTTATTAAACAGCAAACCAGTGGGTAGCTCATCTGGATATAGGATACGACCTATGGATATATGAAACTAGCTACTTGCCCCAACGACGTGCAACTGTAACCAAGAATTCAGCACATGATTCTAGACCTAGCGCAGAAAAAAAAACTTAAGTGGCCATGAGCACACATTTCTCGCAGAACAGATGGCCGATGAGGCCGAAAGGTTCTGGAGTGGTGACCGCGTATCGGAAGACGTAGCGTTGAAAGGCGTCCCACAAGATGGACTGATGACCTGGTGAAAGCCGCAGGAATCCGCTGGATGCGAGAAGCGCAGAACCGGTCGAAATGGAGGAGTTTGGGGAAGGCCTATGTCCAGCAGTGGACGTCTTTCGGCTGAAATGATGATGATGATGAAAAAAAAAACTACTGTTTCATAGAAAAATGCAACGGCTACGAGGTCAAAATGTATGGGACAGCAGATTACTTTTTTAACCGACGAAAATGTTCAACGTAGGTGATTTTAGATCCATGTACTGAATCAATGGCAACAGGTTTCGCGTTGATGTCCCTGCCACCTTGTATTTAGAGATTAAAGATAGAGAAGTAGCTTACTATTACAGAATTGTAACCGAAATGTCTCAAAACCTCTTTTTACCAGCACACAACACAACATATATCTACAAGAATTCATTTAATTTGCCTACAATCTTCATTCCAAAATATTAGATAGATAATTTTTATTGTACCAAAAAAAAAACAGTGCTTTACAATTCCTTAAAGTCTACATTAGTACATTAGTTAACAAGGAAAAAATAAAAACAGGAATAAGACGCAAAGGAAACATTTTGCTTATGAACTCCACACTAGGTCAAGCCTGTCTCGTGGAGTCCATGGGTGGTATTACCAGATGGTGAAAAGTGTATTACATTAATACTCATGGATTGCTATTGTCGAGAGGCACATAAAAATGCATTATTATTTTACAGTGAGTAATAAAATGAGATAATTAATCAAACATTGTCTAGGTTTAAAACAATAGAGTAGGATGAATGAATATTTTGGGCGTCATTGTGCACTATGTTATGTTATGTATATATTGTACCAATTAATCAATGTGTAGACACAAAGCATAGGTATGACTCACTAGGAACTTAATTTTAGCTTCAATTAAATGTAATTTATTAGTTAATCCAGTGTTATTCAAAAAAAAAACCACAATCACACACCTTTCACTTTAAGTACTTAAATAAAGATTTTAAAAAAAGTCAAGCTTAAAAAAGCAAAAAATAAAAAAGCCACGAAATCAAAAGTTTTTAAACAACATTTGAACAACGCTACTGTGTACTCCGCCATCATTAGGAGGTACTTGTGTAAATGTAAGCGATGACGTCACTAAAACTACCCTCACTATGTTTGCATAAAAAGTGCAATAAAGCGCCCATTCACTGCGGACGCCGTAACCGGGTCATAGGAAACATACGGGGGAGCAGAGTGTGCGTAGACGCAGTTGAAGTTGTGGGTCGCGTAAATACATCAACAAGAAAAAATTATAACAACAAAACAGAGATAACCAATGACGTACAGACGCCAGCACATCAAGCTACCCCAAACTGTCAAATTTTCCCAATTGAACATGAACCTTATTCTATTGTTATAAAGTTTAAAAAAAAGTATCAAAGAAATTAGACAGATTGGGGTAGCTAGATGTGCTGGCGTCTATACTATAAATAGTCACGTCATACATGAACATAAGAGCACTCAAAAACAGCGGAAACCATAAAAAAAAATATAAATCATACCTATAGTATAAATAATAATCATACAGTGCGTGAAGAACAGGAAAGACCCATAACGATTCCTGTTGTTAGAAAGAGATAAACGTATATATTTAGTTACGTCACTAGCTTTGCGCCGCGTTGCTGGATTGTACATGACTAATAACACGACAGGCAATTACCCGTCATTTATCTTGCCAATATTGAGCGACGATAACGCATCTAGAGGTAATTTATATAATTGGAGATTTTTATTTTAGTGGTTTCTCGCATTCGGGCACTAGCGTTCGGGAGGCTTCGTAATATCTCGTCCCAAATACCGCAGTGTCTCAAGACAAAACTCTTTGACCAGTGTGTGTTGCCAGTGATGACCTATGGTACAGAAACGTGGTCGCTCACAATAGGCTTTATCAGAAGGCTTAAAGTCATCCAAAGGGCAATAGAGAGGGCTATGCTCGGAGTTTGCCTACATGATCGAATCAGGAATGAAGAGATCCGCAGGAGAATCAAGGAAACCGACATAGCCCGAAGAGTTGCCAAACTTAAGTGGCAGTGGGCAGAGCACGTCATTGCTCGCGGAACAGATGGCCAATGGGGCCGACCGGTTCTGGAGTGGCGACCGCGTACCGAAAGACGTAAAGTGGGAAGGCCTCCCACAAGGTGAACTGATGACCTTGCGACGGGCGCGGGAATCCACTGGATGTGAGAAGCACAAGAGCGATCGAAGTGGAGGAGCCTGGGGGAGGCCTATGTCCAGCAGTAGACGTCTTTAGACTGCAATGGTGATGATGATGATGAGCCGGTTTTTCCGCGGGTCCTAGTTAATATCCTGATCAGAAAATCAGCCGGTCTATTCTGCCTTTAATGTTCCTTCTGCTGGTACACATCAAGCTATACATTTTCAGTATAAGCTGACCTCGCATTGTATAAGATTTCCGTATAATGCGAGATCAGCGCCTCCAGGACAGTGCGGGTTAGTAGATGTCACATGTTTTCGACTTTTTGGTTCTTGTACGTGCCGGTTTCTTCACGATATTTTCCATCACCGTTTTAAGAAGAATACATTTATTTTGCCAAGTTTACATTCAAATGGATTGAATTCAAATGGAAGGATTCCCGGTGTTGTGAGATCCAGGCTACATCGTTTCGTTAACATTTTTGTAGAATAACGTACTTACATTTTTCAACATAATAATAGGCATTTTTTTTTTAAGAGTACTGTAGTGGGACAGATAACTAATTAATCGAGTAGACGATGTATGGTGCACAAATAAAGTTTATTGTCACAGTTCTTCATGGTTAGACAAGAAAATCATAGATTGTACAAGTAGAAAATTATAAAACGTGACTGTATGCGACAGCGATGCGAGCCGGACTCATGGCGTGGGGCGGCGAGCGGTTTTGTACCTACCTACGCTCGCTGCTAAGAAAGCGCGGGCGCCTCGTTGCTATGCCCTCCTACAGTATATTGTGGTTTAATTTGTGTCAGTTGTCTTGGTGTTTATAATATAGATATATATGTGAGTAAGTATACATGTTTATGTATTTGTGAATTGTAATGTGTGCACTGTGAGTTTTAACTTCGACTAAAAAACCTTCTGTCATTTCGTAGTCCATTGCAAGAAGCCAATTTTTTACCGTCAGTCTGCTTTTGTTTTTGGGAGCAGTAGTGATGAAATAATTTACACAAATCTTATGTTAGTTCTTGTTAATATTTAGTTGTCCTTTTTCCCTAGGAGCCCCAGGAGGACATGCTATTATAGTAACCTTATTGGTGATGTTCTTCAAAAAGGTCAGGTGCGAGGTACTCGCAACTGGCGTGTATGACCAGAAGGCCAATTCTCGTAATTCAATCAACTCAGCATATCGCAGTCCACTGCTGGACATAGCCCTCTCCCAGGCTGCGCCACAACCCTCTATCCTCCGCCTTCCGCATCCAGCCTGTCTCAGCCACCTTTTTAAGGTTATTAGTCCATCTAGCTAGAGGGAGTCCCACACTACGTTTGCCAATACGCGGTCTCCACTCTAGGACTCGTCTCTCTCTCTCTCTTATTCTCGTCATTAAAATGAATGAATGAAATGCACCGATCCCAGCGTGGCTTGACCAAACTCGATTAATCGAATGAACCCCAAGATTTGCACTAGCCCCTGGAGCCTCATACATCAAGAAGTAGACCGGGAGGCGCGGCAATGGTCATAGACGTTCAAAATCTAGTCGTAGTCAAATGTCAAAAACTTGTCAAAAATGTGGGGAAACTCGATGTATTTTTGACAGATTGAGACGTAGTACAGACTGGGAACGTTCTTAAAATTACGAGAATTTCCCCTCAGATGTATGAACGTAAACGAGGCAAAAGAAGGAGTATGTGAGAATCATAGCAGGTGGCATTTTGTAGTTAAGAGAGATTTTCAGCAACTGAGTCGTGATTATTGAATTAATGATTTCATCCTATAAATTGGACATTTTGCAGTGTTTTGTGAAAAGCGAAAAACTGAATTTCGTTTAACTCTGCTATCCTACATAGAAAGATTGAGCTAACAAATAAAATAATGGTGTCAGTGAAACAGTTATGTTTTCATTAAATTCTGAACATCTGGAAATGATCGCGAAGATATTTTAATAAACAAGCAAAGCGTTGTTCTTTCCATTGATTGAAAACAAGCTGCTGCTGCACGGCCATTAGATATTTTGATTAACACAGTTCTGTTCAGAGTTTATACTTTATATTCGTATATGAAATATCAGTATCGCGTTGCATCAAGTTTTTTATGTTTAAGTTTATGAAAAGATAAGATAATGATTTCTTGCTCACCACAATATAAAATACAATACATAATCTAGAATTTTAATTAAACTGTGGGAGAGTTGTGCCTATTTCCCTTCAAAAGCTGTTACTTTTATGTCGTATTATGCACTCGTACATAAATGCGGTAAGTTATATGAAACCAGAAAAAGGACATATTACACCATAGATTCACTTATTCTAGGTTAGTATTTGTGTGTGTATGCGTGTGATTGTTATAATTTATTTAAGGCCACCGAAAATCTTTCATCACTTCTGGGTATGGTACCGAGCGACGTTTGCACGAAAGCGAAACCGATTGTACTGTGTGTACGACTCTTTAGGTATGTATGCCCAGCCAAATCATGCATACGGCGTCGCGACATTTTGTGATTTTATCGCTAGTGTTTATCGGTAAACTAGCTTAGTAGTAATGTTACTATAATATGAACTTATTATTTCACTCCCGGTGATTAGTGCGACTGTTTGGGTTATGCTGTGTAGTAATGTAGGTATAATCCAAAAAACGATGCCCTTTATCAACAAACCCGCACCCTAATTGCGTAACACACTGAAAAAGTTTGAAAGAAATTGCTAAGCAATTGCTTCATAATTATGCTAGACAACGTAAATCACGTAAATAATTTTGTTGAATTTATAAAATGAAATGCGTGGCTATTGTAAGTGTTACCGCAATTAGCCCGCAGGACATAGTAAACATACGTGTTTTATTTAAGAAAGACAATACGTTAAATTACGGCAAACATGCCGCAGCGAAAAAAAAAAAAAAAAAATGAAATACACACACACTCAACGACACAACGTGTACTCACTCTGATTTCTCCATATATTTCGACGCGGGTTCCCGCACAAACTTCACCTCGTATGTTTCTATGATAGTTGCATCCGTGCTCAACGATGCGATCTTGAATACTGATAATCGAATACACACGTACATATACAACAAGTTTGTACGTCACTTACTTTGTGGAGGCATTGATTTCTGATAGATAATTATAATAGTATTCAAAGGTAGTGAACGTTCCTGTGTACGAGTAGCTATGATGAAAAACTTTATTTATTCAAATATGCGATAGATAAACATACCTAACTACTAGTTAGTTCATCCATTATATACCAACTTACTCCTCGGGTCTCGGAAAGCCCGTTAAGCCGTTGGTCTTGGGCGTCTTAGCCCGCGGTAACACGGCACATTAACTGACAGACCGCGCCAGGCCTTTGTAAGCCTGTCGAGGCCTGTCGCGGCCCGTGCCAAGCATTCCCATATAAACAGAGCAAAAAGAAACGCACCCGTACAGGCTGCGAAAGGCACCCTGCGCTGCGGCACGCCGTATCTTTGAATTTACCGAGTCCTGACGGATCGGACGGGCGTCGTTGGGCCGCTTAGGCCTCATCAGATGCGACGGCTCTCTAAGCGCGTTGTGGCCTGTCGGTTAGCGGGCCGTGGGACTGTGGCATTACGGCGATCTTCGACGACTATCAATGGTCTACATAACTAGTGTTATATACTGCCGGTAGATAGTAGCACAAAAGTCGAACCAACCTTTCTTGCCAAACAGTATCATGTTTATTTATTTATAGTTAATTAAAATGGTACAACATCAGTTACATTAATGAAAATGTTATCCAGTTGCTGGGTTATGGAGGCACGATAGGCAGTCACTCACTTGACCAAATTTATATGGGACCACCTCAGGAGTATACCTTTTCTGAGGAAAACAGAATTTTCAAAATCAATCCACAATTGATGAGAATTTCGATAACAATACATAATAAAAAACAAAAACTACAAGTACACGAACATATAAATCTCCTCTTTTTTCGGAGTCGGTAAGAAAATGGCAGCAATATTGTAATAACAGGAAGACTCATTCCATGCTCTTGACAATAATCACTCTTTTCCTACCTCATCTTTTATCTTTCCACTCATTAACAAAAGACTCAACACTATCTTTTCCCGGACAAAAGAAGAATTCCCACCGCAGTCCGACCAGTAAATAACATTCATCAGTTTTCCTAATGGCTACGGTAAGGAACGCTGCAGCTGCGTACTGGATGGGAAAATTCCCATTTACTACGACAAATGGCGTACTATTAATAAAGGACTTGACTTTTGTCTTGTTGGATAATCTCGTGGATTTTTGGGCCCTGAAGCCTTAAAGCCTTAGGCTTGGGAATAGGGGTCCGTTTGTGATGGTAATTTTGTGGTCGTGTTTGTTTTAATTTTGGTTGATGTACTGCAGTAGTAAAAGAAGAAAGAAAGAAAGAAAAAACGTTTATTTGCGGTAAACATGATGCAAAAAGAAAAGGAACACACAAAAAAAAAATAAGAAAAGGTTGAGGGAAACATGCGTCACATCCACGCAAAACGGCTATCACTCAGTATTATGCTGCGACCCTATGCAAGACAGAGCCCCAGCGCTGGTTTTCAGGGACAGCCGGCTTTGACGTAATGACGTCACCCGGTGCATTAAACAATTATTATTATTATTAGGAAACTACTGGTACAGCGAACTAATAGAAAAATTATATACATTTTATGTTAATTACACGCTTTATATTAGCTTCACTTGTATGTTTGTTTGTTTGTATGTAACCGACTCCTTTGAGCGCGATTTTGACCCACTTTAAACGGGCAGATTTCATTGAAACTTTGTAAACTTGTCGAGGACCGATGATAATTCAATAATTTAAAAAAAAATTGAGACAAAAAAAACACGTTTTTGTAGTTAGCAGAACTAAAAAATAGAACATAAATAATAGTTTGAAAAACTAAAAAACACGCTTTAAAACCCAAACTAAAAAAGTAGATAATAATTTAATTCAATTAAAAAGCGTGGGGTGCTTTTTGAGGTATTTTTATAATCACTTAATGTCAAGCACCCCACGCTTTTTAATTGAATTAAATTATTTTCTCCTTTTTTAGTTTGGGTTTTAAAGCGTGTTTTTTAGTTTTTTATGTGATATAAGAATATAGTATGTAGTTATGGTTAAAAACTGACATGGGTAGTTGGGATTATGAATCCGTGTTTAGAAATCAAAATATTTCAACACTAAATTTCGTTTTTGAAAAACAGCTCGATAGTCTGACGGTTTTACCAAGGCGTATCGTATTAACAAGTAACTTGATTGTGGAGGTCAGATAGGTGGTAGTCATCTGCATCCATCCGGTTAGACTGGAAACCGACCCCTAAATAATTGGGAAAAGGCTACAGCCGTCTACCTTTTACCCAATTATGTTGGGGTCTTATACTAATATCATAATAATAAGGTCATGTTAACTTTAAATATTGTCGTTATGAGCGATAATAGCTCTTATTGCAATCCGATACGGGTTAAAATCTGTTGTTATAAATTCGAATAATAAATGAGCAAGCGTATGTCGCAAAAATGCAAATAAAATTAGTTATTAACTATTTTATAATAAATAATCCATTACTGAATGCAGTTTGGCATTTGAAATGTTATGTTATATTTTTAATTGTAATTGTTATTGAAGGGATAAACTGCTTTTAAAGATAGTTAAGAGGTGATTTTGATGTTTTTTTTTTGATGCTATAAAGTATGTTTAATTACGTTTTGAGTTCCATCACTGTATGCAAAAAAGACTTGAAAATAACAATGTTTTTGATTTCAAAATTATTTATGGTTAAAGAGATACACTGCTTTAATAAACCACCTTTTTGACCGTTTTCAAGAAATCTGCGCCTTAAATTGTTATGCATAGTAAAATTATTGTTTCGTGTTAAGTTTTAAGAAATATTTTCGGTGTAAATCGAAGGTCGATGTAACTAGTAGTGATCTCCTCAGGTCTGAACCTTCTTAACACATCAAGGTTCTCCCATGCATCGGAAAACACGTTAAACATTATTCCCGGTAGTTTAACGAAAGGGTTATCTATTTCACCGTAAGAGTAACCGAATTTAGTTGGGCAAGGCTAGGCAGATATGATGATCTTTGAAACACACAAAGCTTAAAGTTTTTTTTTAGTTCCTTTGAATCATAATTAAGTTATCTTATAACAAAAACGTTACAACCAGTCAAGTTAAAAGAAAAATAACGTAAAAACACTGAATTAATATAAAATGATATGCAAATATATTCTTTATATCCAAGTTTAGTAAATTCCAGTGCGCTTTAACCAAATCCCCCAGATTAAGTTGAAGTCACGACGAGATCATAGTCTGAATTGAAAAGATGGCGTATGCTGTTTTCCTCCAAGTTTTTCAGTGTAAAATATTATAGAGATAGCTGTTCCCCGCGGTTTCACACGTCTCGCTTGGCTACTTAGAGTCGTAGCGTGATGTTAAATAGCATATAACCTTCCTCAAAAATTGGCCTGTCAAATGCAAAAAGAATTTATCAAATTCGACTGGAAGGTTCAAAAATAAGCGCATTTAAACAAACAAACAAATTCTACAGCTTTATTATATTAGTACAGATTACGATAGACAACCTTCACCGGAGAGTAAGGCAGACGTATGCCATTTTTTTACGGACAAAATGCATGTTTCCCAGCAAAGGTAACATTGTCGGCTTTATTAACATTTTATCAGTAATTATGGACGGGACAGGGATAAGCCTCTTATTGAACTCATTATAAACTTTGAACCGAAAATAATTAATTTACGGAAAAACAAAACTTATTTCCAGAGCTGGGAAGCAAAACTAAAAAAAAAACAGTAACTTTAAATGCCAACAAAGCGTTTAAAACGATTAATCTTTATGAATCTACATAATAAGCGTTTAAAATGCGTAAAATTTTAACACACGATTATCGCTAAGCCGCTGATTAACAAAACAACGATTAGGTTTAGGTTAACACGTGTTTAATTTAGATAAGAGATTATTTATGTTCCTTATTAACTAAATGAGCTGCCTTATAGTCTACGGTCACGGATAGCACGCCATTTTGTAATATTTTGGTATAGCAAGTTTGATAAAGGGAACATTTAAGGTAGATTCAGGGGCTAATTTGATAAGTACCCACACAGACAAGCAAATGTGAGAGGCATTTTAAATTTTGAAGTCTCTGTCTCTCTATCTATTTGGTTTTCTGTCTCTAATTAGACTTCATTATCCATTTATTAACAGACAAAAAACAGAAGAAGGTCCTCGAGGTCAACTCGATTTTTTAAATGTATGTAAATAACTTTTTTCCGATTTTAAAAATTCTTTTATTATTGGAAAGGGTATACAGGGTGAAATTGAAAACATGCGACAAACCGAAATGGGAGATTGTATTCATAATTATGAACAACTTTTACTAAGGGACCAATGATGCAATCGCGAAAAAAAAAACATCTGTTCCCTACATTTATGTTCGCATGACTCGTCAAAATGTAGGGAACAGCTGTTTTTTTTTTGCGATTGCATCATTGGTCCCTTAGTAAAAGTTGTTCATAATGATGAGTACAATCTCCCATTACGGTTTGTCGCATGTTTTCAATTTCAACCTGTATAACTTTGAAGTTGCTCCCATTCTAAGTTGATTACAAAATCCACCAGAAAGTGTAGAAAAAAACCCAACAAAAATACTTTTTTTGAGATATTTATACTGATTACATTTTATTTAGTTTAAATAACATCACGCCTGTAATCCACGAAGGGGTAGGCAGAAGTGTACCTTTTAGGATACCCGCATTTCACCAGTTATGTCCAAGTCTCATGTAATAGGTGCAGGACCCTATTGCCACCAACCGAGCACAAATACAGACACCGGGCTGCTACTGACAAATTCCTGATTTAATAACAGTCAATAACACTATTAACTAATTAATGATGTACAATAGGAGAAAATAGCTGTGTTCTTCTATTAATTATCACAGTTATGCGTTCTAAACGAATCATCATTTTGTAGATATTCGTTTATACTTTGTGGCCGTCGAGTAGAAAGTTTGTTGTCAGTGTGATTTTGACAGTTTGCGAAGAAATATTCTCCTAAAATAGTATATATTTATATGGACCTAGACAAAGATCGTTAGGAACGAAAGACAAAATTACAGATTGTAGAAGGATATTTACTAGCCACTTCTTTACCTGCGGCTTCGCCCCCGTGAAGGTCAAAAAATATCCCATGGGCAAAATTTCATCTAAATCCGTTCAGCCGTTGTTGCGTGATTGAGTAACACACATTTTTTATAATATTAGAAGGATTAATTTATTTCCTTTGGAAGACATACAGCTAAACAAAACAGATTAAGAAATTGAAAATGTGAATGACAGCTAATTCAATGTGATTGTGAGCCCATAGATCCGATACCCCATGGATTGGGGGTATGTGACTTGGGTAGGTTATTTCGCTCGTTCTAAGCAATCGATCGGCATACAGTTAGTTCGTATCGATGATTCCTGGGAATACATTTTGGATTTTCTCCTTTTCGAACTTAAAACTACGATGACCTCCGCGGGAGATGCCCTTGGCGTCGGGAATCCCAGGCTGATTCCCGGCCACCGTAGGCGCGGGCTTGCGGACGGCGAGTAATGGGTAGCTCGCTGTCCGGTAAGGACCAAGCCCGGGTCGTCGGCGCGTTGTGTTCCACGCGCTCCTCAAAGAGATGTCAGCACCAAATGGTGGGGTCCGCAAGGGCCGATGCCTGCCAGGAGTGCGGGTTGTTCGAAAGAGATACCGCGGCCCCTGGCACACAGGCAACTGAGGGAACACGGGTGGGTTTTAGTCAGTAAAAGTCTGACACCTGCTCCACCCAGAGCGGGAGAAGTTTTTTGACGATTTCCTACCCAAAAAAAAACCAGCTGTTTAATTGAGATGTGCGTCCGAAACAACAAAAAAAAAACCCACCCGTGTTCCCTCAGTTGCCTGTGTGCCAGGGGCGACGGTATCACTTCCGAACAACCCACATCCCTGGCAGGCATCGGCCTTTGCGGCCCCACCAGTTGGTGCTTACATCTCTTTGAGGCGCGCGTGGAACACAACGCGCCGTCGATCAGGACTTGGTCCTCACCGGACAGCGAGCTATAATGATATGGTTAGGTTGGTTAAAATTGGTAAAAAGTGATTAAAATAAACATGATTTTGGATTTTCTTGTCGTTCACAAAAAGAAGCGCAGATATAGACATTAGAGTGTTCTATTATATTTTCAGGAGCGCAAAATGGGTATTATTAGCATATTCAGCCTATAAGGTTCCCAGTGCTGGGACACAAGCCTCTTCTCTGTGAGAGGAAGTTGGATGTAATTCACTACGCTGCGCTGGCCCAGTGCGGATTGGTAGAAGTCATTAACTTCGAATTCTTGGTTTTATGATAAGCCGGTATCCTCTTGGTGTTTTTCTTCACCGTTTTGAGAACCGGTGGCCCATGTATGCCGTGGGTTCCAACCTATGAAGGCGCTTTTCTTCGTGTAAATGATTTCATCACCACTGTTCTGAAACAGGCGTCGAGTCTTCTCGTCGCGTATTCCGCAGAGCCTAAAGACTAAAGTCTTCAATCAGTGGGTCCTGCCTGTTATGACATATAGAGCCGAAACGTGGACACTTATAGTACGGCTGGTCCATAAATTCAAGGTCGCTCAGCGAGCTATGGAACGAGCTATGCTCGGAGTATCTCTGAGGGATAGAATCCGCAATGAGGTGATTCAGCAGAGAACCAAAGTTGTCGACTTGGCTCACAAAATTAGCAAGCTGAAGTGGCAATGGGCCGGCCACATTAGCCGTAGAACCGACGACCGTTGGGGTAGACGAGTTCTTGAGTGGAGACCGTGAATAGGCAAACGTAAGGTAGGACGCCCTCAGGCTAGATGGAGTGACGATCTTCGCAGGGTCACTGGTAGCAACTGGATGAGAGTGGCCGAGAATCGAGCTGAATGGCATGCAATTGCAAGGGCCTATGTCCAGCAGTGGACTGCTGTAGGCTGATGATAATAACTGTTCTGAAAAAAGTGAAGGTCATCGTGACGAAAGCGGCATGTCCTAGAACCAAAAATTCGAAGACATGTGACATCTACCAACCCACTCCCTCTCACAGACAGGAGGGAGGCCTGTGTACCAGCAGTGGGAACGTTATTTGCCGATTATGCTTATGATACAAACAAAATCCGAAACACATAAAAAAAAACCTTTTCATTTACAAATTGAGACGCAACATAATACAGGTGACACCCTAACTCTGTCCACCTACAAACTGACATGCCAACATAAAACGACGCAACATGTCCCGCATTTCAACATATTTCCGACAGAAAGCACTCTGAAACCCCTGAAATTCAGTACCATAACATTTAAAAAGTTTTAAGGCTTCGTACCAATGTTTTTAATTTGTCGTAGCAAAAGTTTGAAATTTTCATCGTACAAAAAATAATTGGAGAATGAAGGGACTCGCTTGAACTAAGTCTTACAACTTTTTTTATACGAATGAACGATATCAAAGTTGTTCATTGTGTTGTGAGTAAATTGCTCTACGAACGAATGACTGAATGTTATCGGCGATGATCGAATGAGAGGTGAATGGTGGATGGAATGTTTTGTTGAGAATTCAATTGTGTTTTTTGTTTAGAACTACAGTTTCGAATGGATTTCGATTATCGAGATAAATGGGAACGAATGATATTCTTTTTTCCATGAGTTTATTGAGATTAAACATTTGACATGATCAATTCTCATTTCTGTGTTTGAGAAGAGACATCTGCCAAAACCTTTGGTGTTTATAGAGATTTTATTCAGCTCTGCTACAAAATCCTTTGTCTATTAAATAACCGAAGTCGTATTTCTTTCAACCACATAATAAGTAGCAAAACAAGATAAGTACACCATCATCAGCCTTGCCTGTTCCCAGCTATGTTCAGGTCAGATTCCAGTCTAATCAGATGTAGCTGAACAGACCTCCACAATCCAGATACTGGGCTATACGATAGCCCTTAGTAAGACTGGTTGTCTGAGTTTCGGGTTTCTGATGACACGACGTGACTGACATTGTTTTATTATTGCTAAATGGGCCTACTCTTGACCTTGATCACGCCTGATGGAAAGCGATGGCTGAGGTTTATGATGGAACGAGCATGCCCAGAAGATGCCTTTACACTCTTGGTTTGAAGGCAGACGGGTTAAATGTGGAAGGGAACACAGACGCTGGCTGAGAGTTCCACACGTTGGCTGTGCACATAGTGAATGAAAGAGTATAGTGAATGAGTGAGTGAATGCGTAGAGTCATCTCAACATCTCTCTCCTTGAATTTGTATATACAAGGTGTAACAGAATAGACGCAAGACCTGAAAGTAGTTTGTTCCTAATTGACTACTGAATCGATTCCAGTAACTTTTGATATAAGTATTTTTTTATAATTATGTATTTTGCCATACCTACCACTGATTGAGCCAAAGAAAATTCATTCTTATTTCAGACTGAATAAGACTCAATTTTAAATGCGTAAAGTAATGCTTGAGTCGACACTTTTTTCTTAATAATATCAGTTAGCTTTAAAAAAAATAGTTTTGGTCAACGTATCATGCTTTTAACTCAAGGTCTTGCGTTAATTATGTTACTCGTTGTATATAATAAGTATATATTAAAGTAGTTAAGTATGCATGTATGTGTATTATAAGTTTGTAACCTATTTAAGTACCTATCTTATTTATAATTCATTATGATGTTTTTTTTTTTTTTTAATCTTTGTTCCTCTCATCCAAAGCACTACCATCTAATCTTTTCACCATCTTTGGTTGACTGGTAGAGAATGCCTAAGGCATTAAGTCCGCCTTTGTACCTTTTTTGTGTGCGAGAAGTTTAAATAAATAAATGCGGAGAAGAAGAGTACGACTGGTCGGGATATCTACCAAGTACCCAGCATTTCATCTGGTAGTTCGGTAGTAAAGATCCGCGAATAACAGCCTGGACCAACGGCTTAACGTGCTTTCCGGAGCACAGAGGGCTCTCGGTTTGTAAAGATGGTCACCCATCCACGGACCGATCGCGGCAAGTGTAGCTTAACCTGATCGATCAATCCGTGCAGCTGTTATTACTTAGCCACTATAAAGCTAGCAAAACAAGATACACCTAAACATGTAGTACTCAGATGAATTTCTTCACGTCCCCGTTGAGTTGCAATTAACATGCAAATCCGCATTATTTATTCGTATCACCGCGCTAACGCAGTTAGAGGATGGGGTGACGTCATAGACCTATTATGAAGTCTCTCATTTTCATTATAATTTAAATGAGGAATTCTTCAACACTTAAAGAAATTAAGCTTCTTGAAAGTTCCGCTTAAACAATTTTCATTTAAAAAAAAATCATTGCTTTATTTTTGTAGTCAAGCTGACAAATATATCAAGCACTGTATTATCTTGTATTGTCAAAATGAGAGAGATTGTTCATCAAATGATTATCGCCACTTCGACCAGTTCTGTGCTTTCCGAATCTATCGGATTTCTACGGCCTTCTTAAAGTCATCGGCTCACTTTTTGGGAGGCCTTCCAACACTATACGTAGGCCTGTACACGTACGCCACATGCGAACTACGCATCATACTGACGTCACATAAAATCCTGCATCGCGCAAGTAAACTTTACCAGAATTACAACTTTCCGACATCAATCGCCAGGCAGTTGCCCAACAGACACGATACCCGTCTGATCGGAGGATTCTCCCTTTTTTATGGGGGTTGAGTGAACTTTACACCCTGTTCCTTTAGCGTCTATAACATTCTAACTTTTTTCTTAAAGCAAAATAAGCTTTTAAAATATTGCTTGCTCCTAGAAAAATATAAAACTTCTAAACGAATATCTTCCAGAACCTTCACAGACTTCTTTGGATGGTATTATTTACGATTGGACCAAGCAGTTTGTCTGATTGTGAAATAGATTGAGTTGTGACCTCACACAGATGCAACCAGTCATCTGGGTAAAGCAAAGTTGGTGCTATACATGTCAAAGCTATGCTATTATTTGCGATGTGATCTTAAAAACTTACTTACCTAAATTGAAACTATTGCTATCTTTTTAACGCCTTATAAAACTAGATTGAGGCGAATAAAAATTATTATATAAATGGTGCGGATCCATACGTCATGTTAGTGACCGGGCGCCGTCTGTTGGGATTGGTAATTTCTTAGGTGCCACGGCTTATTTTAATTTCTGAATTTCTGACGCTTTTAACGTATAATGTGCACGTCTTTTAAATCGTTCTCACATGTACAGTTTCAACATGAATGATGTTACCAATATTTTGTAAAAATATTTTTATTTAAGTGTTCGTGGAGTTTCTTGCCCGTTCTTCTCCATAGGAACCTACTATGCTTTGTGGAATGAGTAACTAGCTACATCTTTCTGAATGACTCACCCCTTGACAATTGAGAAGTACCTGTCAACTAGTTTGACAGCTCCTGTCAGCACTGTCACCGTCCCTTTCTCGCTCTATATGTTAGAAAGAGCAAGAGCAATGTTTTTATTTTTATTTATTTGGTGAAAAAAGGGAAAGACACCGAAGTCTTTGTGTAAGTACTCCGCCTGGCTTATATTGTAATCACGAGTCAAGACCACAATTTCCCGTGGGCGTATTTGAGACAAATAAGGAAAAAATACGAAGGAAATTGACCGCGTTGACATAGGAAAAAAGGTCTCCCTTTGTCTTCTGTAATAGGTACCTGATTATGGAGTTAGGTTTTAACACTAGGGTCCCTAGTCCTATTTTGTACACTTTTCTAGATGAAGTCTAGGAAGTGCAAATTGGCTACCAACTTAAATCGTCCGTATATTCAAATCACAACTGTAATTCAATGAAAGTTTGTATGAAATGAGTATAACACGGTAAATTGAAATTGTATAATTTTACTTAACAATTATTTTTTCATGCCTGGCTTCGTGATTCATCTGTTTACACCTTATTACGTTTGGCATCATCATCACCATTATCTTCAGCCTACAGCAGTCTAATGCTGCACAAAGGGCTTTCCAATTTCACGCCATTCAGCTCGATTCTCGACAACTCTCATCCAGCTGCTACCAGCCACCCTGCGAAGATCGTCACTCCACCTAGCCTGAGGGCGACCTACTTCACGTTTCTCGATTCGCGGTCTCCATTCGCGGACTCACAAACACGTCTACCCCAACAGCCATCGGTTCTACGGCTAATGTGGCCGGCCCATTGCCACTATAGCTTGCTAATTCTATGAGCTATGTCGACAACTTTGGTTCTCTGCCGGATCACCTCGTTCCGGATTCTATCCCTCAGAGATACCTACTCCGAACATAGCTCGTTTGGCACAGTTATAATTTCTTTTAAATTACGAATTTCTAGACACTGGTGCCGATTCTCTTGTACACCGAACTAAACTAACTAAACGATCACTAAAATTTCTTACTTTTGGCTATGAGAATCTTAAAGCGATTCTGCAAAAAAATATCTCTAAATTTAAAAATTATTTTGCCACAGCTAAAATCTAATTTGACAGTCGCGACACCTGTCCACCTGGTATTTTTTGGCTTCGCAACGTGGTACTCTTTGCCGTGAATTTTTTTAGAGCTGGAGGCGCGCAGGTGGCAGCCTCGACGTGTTTTTATATGGAATTTTTCACTTTTTGTATGGAAAATATGAAAAAGTATCACCTACATGTTGAGTTTTAGGGATTTAAAAGGTTCCTGAAGGGGGGTCAAAATTTTCATTATTTTTGCGATAGGACACACCATTTTCGAGATATAAGCTTTTGCTTTCTTTTGAAAAGAAAAAACGATCAGTACGGTTTTTGCACCTGAAGTCGAGGTGTTGCTGGTGTGAATTTTAGGTCTTGAGAACTAATTTTATTGCACACCTTTTTAATCGCGATTATAAATAGTTAGATTTAGTAAGACAATCAATTTTTTTTAGTTTGATAGAATTATGAAATTGACAACAACAGAATAGTAAAATTGCCATTTTCACTAAATGAGTTATTAACTCAGTGCAATTTTAGTGCTGTCAAACTAAAATATAGTTTAGTTGTATCACTTTAGCCAATTTCAGAATGGGAAATCGTCGTTTGAGAGGAATAAACAACATTTTGGTGATTTTTAGTCTAGTTTAGAGAATTTTGTGAGAAGAGAATCGGCACCAGTAAGTGTCATCACTTTGGTCAGCAGGTTTAGCATGACGCTTTCTATTTCTACTCTACTGTAGAATAGAAATCGCTTGTCTACATTTCTGGGTGAAAAAAAACTGAAAACTGTACCAACTGTCTATACGGAAACGTCATTTTTGTCTACTATTCTGACGAAAAAACGCTTGTCTACGGTTCTCGTGTTAAGCCTGCTGAAGTTTGAAGAAATTTTGGATTTTTAAAATCTTTTTAAAAACCGCATCGCCGTCGTCTAGCTTTAGTTTTGTATGAACACAAACTTTATTATTATTGGGGGACATTGGCACCCCAAGATAGTTATTAGAAGCTCTGTCTGGATGTGAAGTCTGCAGGACTAGACTTAATGACAATTGAATTTTATAATATACTTGTTTTTACATAGATTATTTTTGTTTAGTAATACACAGAATACCATCAGCTTTATTTTACCAATAGAGAGTGAGGATTTATTCTCAAGCTGAAAAGTTTATTTTGCATTGTTGATGGTCCAGTGGTTTTACAAACACGACTGGCTTAGCGAGAGGTCTTCCAAAGCGTTATTGAGAATTTTCGTCAGGAATTTCTTTTTAGCAGCCCGTAGTCAGAATTTGTGCCCCATTATTGGTTGTGTCCATAATGGGGCACAAATTCAAACCTATTTTTTTTTAATAGTCTTGCCCCCTATTACATGAGAATTAAACATAACTCGTTAAATGTTGCTGTACTGTACTCTTCGTACATCTCTGTCTTACCCTTTGGAGAAACAGGCCTGATATTATGTATATTTGTGAAAAGTATATCCAAATGTAAAAGAAAATAAAGGAGAAATTCCCAGATCCTATATTCAATAACGTAGGTTTTATTACCAACGTAGTAATAAAGACGTCGAGGAGTTGAGAAGGATTGTAGGTAGCTTTCGATAACCTTTGCCTGGACTTTTAAAAATAAATTTTGCATTTATTGGTTTCATCTCGATTCTCTCTATTATATTATTATTCGTTTAAAAAAAAATAAGGAACGATAAAACAGACATTGGTATTGAAGGTGCGTTTTGACACTGTAAACGTTTGATGTTTCTTACTCACTATACTCCATTCGAAATAAGATTAGACATTTAAACAAACCTTTTTTATAATCAGTTCAACCGATTCTGACTTCTATACCGTAGGCATAAGGGTGGCGTTAAAAGCAAAAAAGTAGTTACAATACCAACTGTTTACTGCAGCTGCCATTTGTCATGCCACCAACGCAATAGAAGTCAAAATCGGTTGATCGGACTATAAAAAGGTTTAGTTAAATGTCTAATCTTATTTCAAATGGAGTATAGACTATGCATTGTGTAACACACTAAGAGTAGAAATGGCTTTCGTTTTGACATTTCAGCAAGATTAATTGCGTTATTTACGTTGTGGAGCAGACAAATTTCGAGATGACATTATTGAGAGATCGAAACCGAGAGTTGATAAAATAATAAACACAACAAGGAAATGCCACAGAAAGACAAAATTACATTTATAAAAAAACAAAAGCTGAGAATCAACATCAAACATTGTAATATTGCAGGCCAAGAAAAATATTTTTTCAGCGTTCTGTCATTTTAAATTGTATCTCTTTTCATCATACAACTGCAGTTTGATTGGTAGATCCCAATGGCGCGCATCGACACATATTTCCATTTAGCCAATCACCGTTGAAGCTGCGCGCAGCAACTTTAAAGGGTTATAATAAGTAGCACTTGAGTGCCGCGTAGTCTCGGTTTCGGGTGAGATTCTCCTAAAACATTTGCCGAGGCCGAAATCTAGGCCGAGAACTCGGTCTGACCTTCTTTGTCGCAGCGTTTGCTAGTGCTGGCCAGTTCTTTCGGTATGTAGAATTCAAGCTCGTCCCGCCATGTTCGCCTTGGTCTGCCGCGATATCGTTGCAGGTTACTTGGGTCTCAATCGGAGATTTTGGTTCGGTTATCGACAAAACGTACAATGCCATAATCAGCCTATAATGTTGCCACTGCTAGGACACATGGCCTCCTCTCTGTGAGAGGGAGCGGGCCGTAATCCACCACGCGGGCCTAGTGCGGGTTGGTAGAGGTCACATGTCTTCGAATTTTTGGCTCTAAGACATGTTTTCGTCACTTCACGCGATGTTATTTTTCTTTAGCATTTTGAGAGCAGTGGTGATGAAATAATTGAAACAAAGTAATGCGCCTGACTGGGTTCGAACTTACGACCTACATCTCGGAAGTCGTGGCCATTACCACTCGGTCACCACTGCTCCCTCCCACCAATACCTACACGGTCAAAATGTATAGAACAGCATTTTTATTTAAATAACCGTAAAAAAATCCAAAGCGAGGGTCATCATTCAATTAATAGAAAACAAACAGTTCATTTATCAAATTAACTTTAGAAAATATCCAATGGTTTTTTTTCATTTCCTTTTAAAGGATGACAGGCAGCAAGGCTATTGCTATCATTTGGGCATAAATAGAAAATGTTACTTACTTGGAAATTCCTAATAATTGAACTCAATAACGCAACAATGAATCTGGAAATAACGATTTATTTATTTATTTTATTTAATCATTTAGAAACATCACCTACATAAACAGACAATAAGAAAAGAACAGAAAAATATGTACAAAGGTGATGCATAATTCTTAAAAAAATCTTTTTCATCATACCTGCGATAGGACAGAAGATAAACAGATGTACACAGCGTGCGTACCTAAGGGTAAAAGAGAAAATAAAATACATTTATGTTTATCAGATAGATTATCTAATCTTATCGGTCATGTCCTCGAAAAGGGTCAGGTGCGTAGTACTCGCAAACGATACACGTGTATGGACGAGGACGAAAAAAAAGTGGTACACGTGGTGTCCGATAGTTACTACCGACCCCCCATGGGAATACTTTATGAATGATTAATTGTTTTGCCTCGGTATTGCGGTCACAAGCACTATTGCGAGAATGAATACGTGGCTTCAGATAAATGTACCCAGAATTTAGTTGTATGTTGATTTAAAAAAGTGTCATGAAGAAAGAAAGAAAAAGTTTTTATTATCGTGAATCCTTGTAGTTTCTTGCCCATTCTACTCCATAAAGATCTACGTTTTGGAATGGGTAACTAGCTTCAAATTTCTTAATAACTGACAGATTTTTTTAAAGTTCAAAAGAACCTGTAAATGTTTTAATTGAAATAAATGCTTTCAGTTTGGGTCAGCCAAAGTTTAAATAGGTTTTTCCATCAAGAATTTCTCAATTTCTGCCAGGAGTCTGGAATTGTGACCGGTGGATGGCAATAGGCTCGTCCCTTATTACAAGGGACTTCAACATAACTGACGAAATGTGGTTGTAGGCAGACCTCTGCCCAGCCAATCGAGGATTACAGGCGTGATGTTGGCCCGCAGGTTTGCACGGTGTACCAGAAGTGAAAGTTACTCTTTTTAAGGCTTTTTGCCAATCTTTATACACGTGAACTCTGTGGGTTCGATATACGCAGAGGGCATACAGTGTCCTTCGAATTCAGTATAATAATGCCTTCAGAATGTTGTTGGGGCTTCCACGTTACTGCAGTGCATCAGGGATGTTTGCCGAAGCTCATAAGGACGGTTTCCTTACCATCCTGCGCAAAAGAATTGCGTCTGTGATGCGCAGAGTGCGTGGAAGCGTCAATGGCATTCTGAAGGTAATTACTGAAAAGCCGTGTTGCACCATTATGGCGCACTGGGTAGTGCATGTGCACGTACCCGGTGCGTCAGGTGAGTGCAACAGATATATGAATTAAGTTTTTGTTTTACCTTTTTTTTACTAACATAGCATATAAGTAGTGTGCTTTACTAACACCATATGGATCAAGTTCTGAATTGAAGTATTTTTATTTTATTTATTTTATTTTTTATGCTGTATTACTATCAAGGCTGAAAACAACATTAACCAGGAAGCTAAGGATCCCTCTGTCTTAACAACCATGATTTATTATAGGGCTTCCAAAAATCTTGGGTTTGTCCGTGGTTACCATAGACAACAAAAATGATAACAAACGTTCTTATTACAAAGGTAACAAGATGGCGCGAGGCGAACATCGGAACAAATGCCGCAATCTTCTTTTTTTTTCAATTTTGCTAAACAATTTCATATAAATTTACCATCGGCAACCCCCTGCCAACAGCACTTAAGCGTGAAAAGATCCTGGTAGAACTATAGCCAGGAAACCAGGGGAATCCTCTGTCTATAATGGTTAGGGGGCTTTCAAAAATGTTGGTCTTCTCTGTGGTGACCACAGACGAACAAAGCTGTTGGTATCGTTGAGTTACAGGAAAATGCCAGATACTGGTTAAAAGAAATAAAACAAAAAGACACTTAATCTTCCTATAGAGCGAACAAAAGTAAACAATACAAATAAAAAATAAACAACGAAAAGTTAAAAAGGCTTACATTTTTATCTCTTAACCAGTTTACAAAGAATTTGATTACTTAACAATGTTTTAAGTAAACCGAAATTGAACGAAAAAGTTGCGGAAAAACCCGGTTGAAAATGTTCGAAGCGCTTGCTAAGTGAATGAATGAAAGAGTGATTGATTGAATGATGGCCGCTCGCTCGGCTGAACGAACTTACCGTTCGCTACCTACATGTGTTTCCATCAGGTTTTTTTGGGCGTTCGGTAAAAATTTAGTCGTATAGAATGAGAAAATATAAGGTTGGGAGGAAAAATGTTTTATAAGGGCGAAAATTTCAGATATTAAAAAAAGTAAGTTCAATCTACACATAAGAAATGTGTGTTCCGTGTGGTGCCAGACATCAAGAATAGATAGATAGATAGATAGATAAAACCTTTATTTAGTGCACACAAAAGACATAACACTACACACAAAAATACACCACCACCACCACCACCATTTTACCACCATACTGCGATCGCCAACCCACCTGCCCAAGCGTGGCGATTGTGGCAAGACCTCTCCCAAAAAATTAGAAGCACTAGACCAATGACCTTTTCAAGGCCACAGGAATCCGCTGGATGCGAGAAGCACAGAACCGGTCGAAGTGGTGGAGCTTGGGGAAGGCCTATGTGGACGTCTTTCGGCTGAAATGATATTAGGCTAAAATGATGTTAGGCTGAAATGATTGGGTTTTTCGATCTAGAAATTCTCAGTAGCAGCCCGGAGACTGGATTTGTGCCCTGTGCCCTAGTTGATGCCAATAGGGTTGTCCCCTATAACAAAACATTGAAACATAACTGGCGAAATGTGGGTGTAGTATGTACACCTTTGCTCAAAGTGCTCAAACCTTTGGGGAAACAAGGCGTGATGTTATGCTAAGTTAGGAAATGTACAGACGCCAGCACAATAAGCTACCCCAATCTGTTAAATTTCTTTGATAGATTTTCAACTTTATTCCATAAGCATAAGGTTCATGTTCAATTGGGAAAAATTTACAGTTTGGAGTAGCTTGACATGCTATCGTCTGTACCTGTGACTATCTTATATAAAAAACAAATTGATCAATAAATTACAGTTGTGATCAAATTACAATAACCCTATTTTGGAGAGACCTTTTTAAGGTTGCAGAGAGAAATACATTATGTGTGTTGGGGTTAGACCTTTATATATTTTTGTAAGCAGTAAGTTTAAAGATGTTTACAAGCATTCATATCTCAAATAGTTTATATCTGGGAAAGCCTGGATCAATTGTCAGGTCAAGATCAAAGTTTGTAGTTACATACCTACATACGAAAGTAAATGGAATTTTATCCTAGTAAAATATTGAGGCACACCTCTGCCTCGCCTTTCGAGGAAACAAGGCTAGATGTTTTTTTTATATTTTGAAATTGGTGAGAGTTGATTGGTAACCGACTTCAAAAATGACAAGTTCTCATTTCATCTGTTTTTCTTTCTATGTTTTCCTTTGTATATGCGCCATCTCATATCGAAATGCAGAGTTATTTAGTAAATAACATAATTTTACTTTCCTCAGTTTCCTGACCTTTTTTGGCTTGTGAAACTTTTTGTCTGTTATCAATAGAATACAACGATTGCAAAAATAAAACAATATTTGCTGCACATTGATTTTGACTCTTAGGCAGGCGCCCATAGTCCCATTGATCATGTCTTTACGCCAACAACGATTATAAAGTCATCACCATTTAGTCTAGCTTCAAAATTCATTCTAGTTAGATAGACATTAAAGTTTTTATTTCCAACATTCAAATGTATTGTAAACACATAAAGGCAGGTTTTAGATCATGCAATCAAAATGTATTACAGTTTATGAGTGGTATAAATCATGGAGTTTTATCGTTTTCCATAAATTAATGTGCTGTTATACTGTTGTTTCTTTATGGATTTTCTTCCTTTTGTTAACTGGAGAATATTATCTTTTAAAGTACCTAGTTTAAGCTTCATGGAAAGTTTTAGGATGAAGGATAAGTTTGTACCTACAAAAATGTCGGACCTCCCATGCAAAATCAATAGTAAGCTGATCGATTTTGTATGGGTGGGTCGACATTTTTCATATTTCGACCCATGTTTCTTTGAGAAAGTTGTTAAATTTCACGGGTACTATCACCTTGAAAAATTTAAACGGTGACTAAAAATTCACCTTGGCCACCTCTTTTTTTCGGTCGGAAATTATCAAATACCTACCTCCCGCTCTGGGTGGAGCAGGAGGTCGTGTCAGACTTTTACAGACTAAAACCCACCCGTGTTCCCTCAGTTGCCTGTGTGCCAGGGACCACGGTATCTCTTTCAAACAACCCGCACCCCTGAGGGACTCTATACATTAAAAAAACAATATTTGAATTCGATCTACAATTGCCAGATATATCCTGGAAGACACATACTAACACGAAAACAAAACATACACATGAATTGAGAGCCTTTTGAAGTAGGTTCGATTCTGTGGGATATTTTTTAACTTCCACGCGGACGAACCCGCTGGCAAAATCTAGTTATCAATATAACACGTAACTTGCTTAACCAATTACTAGAATTTGAAGACACCCTATTATTGACAGCAGCTTCACAACAGCAGCGGGTCGATAATGTTAATAGCCCATCGTGTGTCTGGCGTGACCTTTACAATGGACTAGACAGAAACTACGTTCACCTAAACGTAGTTTTTAGTGTTCAGTAGCAGTGAAAAACCAGTTAAAACTTTAATTGTTGTGGTTTTTCTCTGCTAAAGAGTTTTGGTTCGGTGTGATGATCTGTCCATCATTCATAAAACAGGCCTGCAAAAAAAAATGTTTTTTTGGTGATAACTATTCTATGTTATAATTTGGTTAAGGGCCTACGTCCCTTTTGGTAACGTAACACGGTCACTTTATGAACCGTACTGCTCATTAACGGCTTGTCTTGAAGATTTGAAAAATATATGATTTTGCTATAGATTCATATAGATCGTTTTGCCCGAAGACTTTTTTTGTATGGATAAGTAATACTTTTGCTGTAAAAAATATTTTCCAACACGCAATATTTTGGCTTCTATTCCATACTCCTACTAAACGGCTTCGTTATTTGGAAAAAAAAATACACTGAAAAATAGATAGTTAGAGGTACCACAGAATCGCCGAAGCACAATTGTAAATTAATCAAAGGAATATCCCCATTTTGAGATAAAGGCTCAGAGGTGCCCTGCGCGGGCGCGGGCGGCAGTCGTGCTTTAGCATACAAACGGGAGATGAGGATACTATGGGCCTTAATTAACCCTCGAAGGTCGTACGGAGTCGTCAAAGCTACGTTAGGTTTGTATCGATAGATAATTACCAAAAAACTGTATTTTGCCATATTTATAGTCCATTATATTTGATTGATTTCTTTTCTTACTTAGTAATTCCGATAGAGGTGTTGTATAAATGATCCGAAATACATTTTGTTCCATTTATGGTGAATATGTAGTGAAAAAATTTAGAAAACCGAAAATATTACTGACTTTGTGAGAAAGACGTCTGTTGATGAAAGCCTTGAACAAGCCGTGGGTTTCAAACATTGTGTGCAAATCTTGGATCATATAGCGAAGAACAAGGTGAACGTTTCCATCAAGATTTAAAAGTGATGGAAGATAGATACCTATCAGGGTCGCTGGAATGAATATATGCTGGCAGATTACTGTTGGAGTCTATCACGGGAGTGCCCAAAAGACGTTCATCATAGAAAATCTAAAAAAAGAAGCTTCTAACCTGTTGATTAATTTAATAAAATATTTTTAACCTATAAAATAATTTAATAAAATGTTTTTAATTTGAAGAATAATTTAATAAAATGGTTTAAAATCGTTTATTTTCGTTTTACATTACACCTGCGATTTCTCGAAAACTACACGTATCATTAAAAAAATTAGCATATATAATTTTAAGTATAATCGATATCTTGACTTAGACGTCAGGGTATCGATTATACTTAAAATTTGCTTTAGTTTTAACGGCACCAAAATCGTTGTAGACCTGTGAATTAATCATTCTAGGTGTGAGAAGATATCAACTGAAGCTATGTGGTATTTAGAAAGGTTTTTTTTTATAAATACTATTTTTAAACTGTGTGAGTGACAAAGGAAATAAATTAATATCAGCAAATTGTAACTTTTCATTAGTCGACTTAAAGTAGCTCGTTCTCCTGCATTGGTTTGGACCGCTTCGGCGAGAATAGATAATACGTTGGGAACGACTAGGAATTTTTGGTTCATCCTGTAAATAAACCCGGGCACAGCTCATCATAAACGCGTGCCCAATGGACTGTTAATCGCAGCATGCACTTAGGAGGATGTCAGCCCATCGTCTCTAACTAATCCCTTCGTCCCATTTATCGACACGCGCCTGTAAAAAGGGGGCTTCCGAAACCACACACAGAATAAGACTTCCTCTGTTCTGTGGAATAAAATTATTAAATTAAAATGAATCTACATGTTTTCTACGACTATTTGTTAAGCCATCTTTCCCTGGTTAGTATTTTTCTAACTTTGTATTTTTGAATCTGTTATTTTTGGTCATTACAACTCGTAAACTACTTAGTAATATTCTAAGCCTCCTACAGCAAAATTTACAAAACGGTATAGGTCGATTAAACAATTTTGTTTTTTTTTTAATGTAGCTCATTCCATAGATCAACATTAAAATGATCTTTCATGTTGTGCATTATAACTTATAGAAATACATTAACTAAAAACATCACGTAAATCAGCGAAATCGGAAAAAGCTAACTTAAAACACAGTAGATTTACATTATACGAGCCTTGACCAGGACTGTGTAATACAACGTCAACCACATTCTGAATAATTTTCAAGGCTATTGCTAATCCATTGCTTCATATGTTCGAAAAATTTGCCTGCCTAACAACGTAAATAACGCAATGAATGTTTTTGGACTGTCAAAATGGAAGCCCCACTGTTATTGCGTTACGCAATTACGCCAGAAATCCAAGGAAGAATCTCTTGTAAACTAATAAAACATTTTATTAGTGTTCTGCAGCTAAAGTAATATCTTTTATGATACAAGTTTCGTTTTAATTCGGACCCTCTTCATAATATACGAGGGTGCAGTGTTGTTTGGGCGGACTGTCTTTAATTTATTCATGAGAACCATGAACTTCAGGGAAACAAGGCATTGTCTTTATTAAGAATTGTTGGGTTTTTTTTAGCGTTTTGACCTACTAAAGTGTTCTAACACGGTCTTGGTTTTAGTTTTCGGTGGTATCTGTCTGAAGGAAACCTGAGATAATTAACTGCAGCAACAGAAGCGCCAAGTCACCCCGTGGAATTACAAAATTTCCTACGTATTTTTGCAATTGTCAGGTCTGGTCAGTGTGACGCCTAATTATGCCAAGTAAATTCAAATGTTAATTGCTCAATACAGTACATAATCAAACATTTCTAGATGTCAAGTAAATGCGCAATCCACTGTGTTGGACCAATTCAGGCATGCAAAATTATTATTAAAATTATACCATTTCATAAATTCAAATTACTACTTTATACAATTTCATTAAAAAATTAATAAATAAATAAATAAATAAATAAATAAATTAATTCAAAATAAAACCATAAACAATGTCGTAAATACAAATCAATAAATATGCAATGTCAGATTATAGGTATAATGTCATAATAACTAAGTAATGTATAATAGAGTCAACACATAATTGGCAATACAAATAAGAAAATTTAAATAAAAAAAAAAAAAACAAATCGGACTCAAGTATTCACCCTAATTCCATATATTATTATTATATACACAAATTTCTATCAGACAGGTATTCATTAATTGTTTAGTATGCCAAACGTAGTGCCCGACGTAAAAGAATAGCACCATCCCATTTCTTCAAGTGGGTTTTGTAAAATTCGACTAACGAACTTACCAGACAATGGGCAGCAGCATTCTCTATGACTTTTACCACCATACTGCGATCGGCAACCCGCCTGCCAAGCGTGGCGATTATGGAAAAACTCTCCCTTTGGGGGAGGCCTATGTCCAGCAGTGGTCGTCTTTTAGCTGAAATGACGATGATGACGTTTGGGCAGTGCCATAATTGCATAACACACCATTGGTAATGGCTTTCATTTAATAAAATAACGTTATTAATAAATAACGTTATTTTATTCGCATTCGTTATTTTTTGCTTAAACATAAGAATGAAGCAATTTGATGGATTATATTTTATTTTTCAAAATCCTATGTATTTTAATAGAAAGTGTATAACTCAATTGGGAACGGGGTAAAATCGCAAGACCATGCAGTTAGCAAGAAAAACTCGTATTTGCCCGTGGGAACAGGCAGATTTAGTTTAATAAAAAAATCTGTGCTCCATTACTTTATGAGCTAATGTTCAGGATAGCCGTAGCTGATATTTTAGCCATTAAGTATTGGATACACGTTATCACCCTAACCAAACAAGCCAGCACCAATTGCTTTAAAACAAGGCCAAAATGACACTAAACTTCCCTTAAACATTAACGAGAGTTTAACACCAAATCGTTAACTGTCGTTACCCATTGAGAAGTGTTGATAAGGGTTAGGATAGTCAACTATAGCGCAAATCATGTCTTTAGTGAAGGCTGATAGCACTTGAGGGTTAAGAGCGGCGCATATCCCGAAAACGCTCCACGAATGGGCCGCGCTGCCAATGTTGAAATAGAGCGTTCAGACGGTGAATACTGAAAGTTAATCTAGGTTATAATCTATCTGTGTGCCAAATTTCATCCAAATCCATCCAGTAGTTTTTGCGTGAAAGAGTAACAAACATCCATCCATCCGTCTATCGATCCATTCTTACAAACTTTCGCGTTTATAATATTAGTAGGATAGGATTACCTCATCATCATCATTTCATCCGAAAGACGTCCACTGCTGGACATAGGCATCCCCCAAGCTCCGCCACTTAGAACGGTTCTGTGCTTCCCGCATCCAGCGGACTCCTGCGGCCCTCACAAGGTCATCGGTCCACCTTGTGGTAGGCCTTCCAACTCTACGTCTTCCAGTACGCAGTCGCCACTCCAGAACTTTTCGGCCCCATCGGCCATCTGTTCTGCGAGCAATGTGCTCCCTGCCCATATTATTACCTAGGATTATTCCATTCTTCACAATTACCTTTAACAATAATGCGCAGGTAAGACGAATGTGAATACAATCGTACGCGCATGTGTTGCGCCTATGACCTACTTGCAGTACAAAAATAGTGCGCCGACGCTTGACGCCGATCTATAATTGTGATGCTTTACAATCGCAATTGTACCGCGGTAAAGGGCGAAGGGAGGGGAACGATTAGGGCCAAAATTATTGAGATGCGAGCTGTGTCGATTCAAATACAAGTCATTTATTTGATTTTGAATGAAACTTAATATTATTAGGACTAATATTATCTGCCAGGGGTGCGGGTTGTTCGAAAGAGATACCGCGGCCCCTGGCACACAGGCAACTGAGGGAACACGGGTGGGTTTTAGTCAGTAAAAGTCTGACACTCATCCCGCTCCACCCAGAGCGGGAGAAATTATTTGATGATTTCCCACCTAAAAAAAAGGACTAATATTATGTAGCAATTTTATTGAAAAAACAAACAATAGAACTGAAATAATACATTGTATTAAATTAAATTCAGAGCTTACATATCTTTTCTATGATAAATAACAACAGAAGAAAAAAATAAAAAGAAAACAAATAATAAAGATATTAAATCTAATAAAGTCAACTATAGGATATGAAAACTTTTAACCACTTGACCACTATATTCTTTACATCATAACATGACGCCTATTTTCCCCGAAAGATTAGGCAGTGGTATACCTACAGGACATCCAAATTTCGACAGTTTTTTTTTTTTAAATAGAGCGGCCGAAGCCAATTACACTATTTAAACATTACAAGCTATTTATACTGTCCTGCATTCTTCTCACAAAAATTCAAAAATTCTGACAGCATCATCTTCCATTCATCCGCAAACATATCAAGATTTGTATTCGAGTTCAGGAGAGCGTTAATGGCGGTTAATGTCCGAGGAATAGGTGACTTGGAGTGTGCAACAGTACGGCAAGTTGGAACAGCCAGTAAGCGGTGTTTTCTGCCACGACAGTAATTGTCTGGGACAAGTAGATAGTTATGCATAAGTTCCACGTAATAGTTTGCGAGCCTATTGCCATCAATCTTCATGGCGGGTACAAATTCAGACTCCGGGCTGCTACAGAGAAATTCCAGATACAAAAACCCAGTAACACTTTGCCCGACCTAGGAATCAAACCCGGACCTCATGCATAGCAGTAGTGCCTGCGACCGCTCGACCAACCAGGCAGTCTATACTATCTTCTTTACTTTTCAAATAACTATGATTCGCATCGTGACAACACCCATAGTCACAATTCATGGAAATTAGCCGGAACAAACACATTTTTAAAAATTTTAAAATACTGTTTTAGTGACATTACAAACAGACACCAAAATTTTATTTAAAGACTAGCTTTTTCTAGCGGCTTCGCCCGCGTGGAAATCGAAAATTATCCCACGGGAACGTACTCATCAGCATCATCATTTCAGCCGAAAGACGTCCACTGCTGGACATAAGCCTCCCCCAAAAAGGGGGATTTGCCATAATCGTCACGCTTGGCAGGCGGGTTGGCGATCGCAGTATGGTAGTCAAATAGAAAACGCTGCTGCCCATTCTCTAGTAAGTCCCTCAGTCGCCTTCTACGACACCCACGTGAAGAAATGGGAACGTACTATCTGGATAAAAGTATTCTATAAGTAATTGTAGGTAACTATCTGTGTGCCAAATTCAATCCAAATCCGTTCAGCCGTTTCTGCAGGATTGAGTAACAAACATCTAAACATCCAAACATACAAACTTTCACACTTATAATATTAGTAGGATAGTAGGATGTATTAGTAGAAATAGGAATTACACCAAGTGCAACATGTAAAATAATTTGGCCCTTAATTCCCTCCATATATGTATCCATATCTTAGCCTTCTAAACCACCCACGTGGCTATACCGGTAGTCCCAATACTCCGTAGGACATACATACATACAGCTTATGTTGTATCCGCACCACATCGTCACGTGTGTCATCACACGGAGCGATGCGGCATACACCAGGAAATGCGTCCACAATCTAGTGATGTTGCAAGGAGGAAATAACCCTATTGTGATTCACGTTCATCTTTTGTTTATTACTTATCGAGATTGGATAGATGGCATTTATTCGTTCATATTCAAGACTGTTTTTTTTTCACTGGCCAGCACGCCAGCGATAAGTTGCTAAAAGATAGCTGGTTAAAGAGGACTGAAAACTAATCGTTTGGCCTAGAAAACCCTTGTGAAATGAGAAAAACCGTCTTTTGAATTTGGATTTGTGGATACTTTGTACCCTTTTGATTACAGCTATCATATCTAAGATCGCGGCTGCGAATTTTATTTTCACCATGGCTGTCGTTTTCATGGTTTTCGAGAGTGCTGAAGCAAATAGTGGGGTCAAAATCCAAGGCGACAATTTTATGAGATCTTCTAAAACTTATACTTGATGGCTCTGTATTAAAAACACGTAATAAATTCACACTTTATCTCTAAGTTTTGATAGATATTAAAACATTGATATGGAGAAGATACGTTGAAATAGAAGATCTCTTGTTGCCAAACGCTCGTGGACGATTCTTCATACATTTTTTTTTTAAACCTATAACTTGAGTAGATTAAGACTCTCGTTGATACAATACAAAAATCTCAATCATAAGTCGTTATCCCACCCTCTGCATACAAGACTATACTTACTTCCCTCTTTATGTTAGGGACCTTAATAAATCAGCGCATGAAAACTGGTAAAACGAAGGAAATAAAGTCAACACTGTCATAAAATTTACTCTCAATCTTTGTGAAAACTTGACCCCAAAAGGTGTATTACAAGCTCCACTTTCCGCTACTAAAAGCTTAATGATATACAAAAATATGTTGCGATACCATTACAAAGGGAAGCTCAAAAGGCTTACCTACAAAATTGGGCTGTATTTACGGAAAATGCTAATGTCAGTTCCAACTGCAGTTTAATTTTTCTACTGCAGGGCCTCATCTTTGTGAGCCTTACTCCACCAAGCGGGCCCAGTGAGAGTTGGTAAGTGTCACATGTCTTCGAATTTGGATTTAGGATATGCTGGTTCCCTATCGATGTTCTCTTTCCCGTTTTCAGAGTCGTGGAAGTAAAAAAAAATATACAAAGTAAAAATGTGCTGCGTTGGTTTTCTTGACAGCTAAATTTTTTTTAAACTTTTTCCCACGAGGCAAACGCAATAAGTAGTTTGCACTACGTTTGAAAAATGGTTACGCAGTGCTTTCGTACTGGTTTAAGACCTCTGCCATAAATTAAATAAGTATTGGGTACAGTTTCATACCGAGTAATAAAAGTGGTTGGAAACCGAAGATGTTTTCTCCGTGTGGAAAAACCAGTTCTTTTGCATGAATTTTCTTCGATCTCTGATCAGTGCCTTGGCAGGTACTGGCAAGATCTACAAATATAACATCATTCTTATTCTTCTTATTAACGTTGCTCACTTACTAAGATCTTCTCTGTTCTATCACCCAAGTTATTTGGCAGTTCTTTCAACCTTATTGCTGCAAGTGGTCTTTCTGCAGTGGACTTACCGGTCCACAGTCTAATGGACGCTATTCAGCGGTGTAATGGATCCGCGACATCTGCTTCCTCCCACGCGCCGTATGTCACGACCCGACGTGCCACGTGGCTTCGTTTACATTTCTAGCAAATTATCATAGATTTTCTGGTGATACGATAAATAGGAATTGTATTGTGTTGTTGACTGCCTCATTGGTGTAATGGTGGCAAGCGGTACTATTGAGCGACAGGTCCTGGGTTCGAGTTAAGATTCGTCATTGTGCTCCCTAAAATAGGGACGAGCTACACGCATTGCACGATGCATGCATTCCGTTTGTTGGGACAGGTCAGCTCAAAGCTGCAATGACTCTTTATTCAAAAGGCCCTGCATTGTTAGATGTACATTGTTAGTGAGAGAGAAGTCTCAGAGGTCATGGTCTCTGTTAGAGTCCACACATGATATTATTAATATGTTTCCTAATAATATAATGTTTGGACTTTCTTTCGGCATTTCTTTTCAGGGATCAGTCAGCTAGTAAATGCCGCCGTCTAGTTATAACAAAATATGTGAAAATACGTAATCCCACAAGGTGGACCGATGTCCTTGTGAGGGCCGCAGGAGTTTGCTGGATGCGGGAAGCACAGAACCGGCCAAAGTGGCGGAGCTTGAGGGAAGCCTTTGTCCAGCAGTGGACGTCTTTCAATCAGAGTTTACCGCGCGACTCGCATAGGTACAACATCCCGACATCAACCGTCGCCAGTTGCCCACCAGACACAACACCCGTCTGGTCGGAGGATCCTCCCTTTACCATAGAGTATGAGTGAACTTTACACCCTGTTTCTCATACCTCTATAATGTCTTAAAATATCTACTTACAAAATAAACATTTCATTTCAATTCTGATAAAGTGTTTTGGGTTTTTCGATCAGAAATTTCTCAATAGCAGCCCGGATTTTGAATTTGTGGTGGATGGCAATAGGTTCGCCCCCTATTATATGGGACTTAAACATAACTGGCGAAATGTGGCTGTACTAAAGGTACACCACTGCCTACTCCTTCTAGGAAACAATTCGTGATGTTGTTATGTTATGTATTGTAAGAATTTGTACAGATGGTGTAAAGATCTTGCCAAACTGGGGGCTACTCTCTAACTCCGTCAACGAAAATACGGGCCCGTCCGAAAATAGTTCGAAACTTTGAAGTGACTCCTACAGCTGATTAATTAACTTTTTTGGACGGGTAAAACCATTTAGAGAGTAGGGACAGCAGTCAAATCGTGTAGTAATTCATAGTTTGGCCCCCAAACTAATCATAGGCCCGTAAGTGATACGGAGTAGGAAACGCCCTTAACTTTGATCGAGATTACGGATTTCATGCTTAGAGAGTAGGCCCCCGGAAACGAATCCTGCGCTGGATGTCGGAGTAAATTCGCTCATGCAAACTGTGTATACTAACTTGACAATATTATAACTTACGTGTAATAAACAATTAAGTTCCATTTGCTACACTCTGGATTTAGATATAGTTTAAGAAAGTTCCTAAACAGCATTATTCGAAATCTCACAAAATGGTAAAGTTATTTTCTACTAGATGTTGTCCGCGACCACTTCTCCAATTCAGGATAAAAGTAGCCTATATCCTCAACTAGGTCATGATCTATCTGTGTGCCAAATTTCATCAAAAACAATCCAACCGTTTTCCGCCAATCCGGAACATCCATCGAAAAAAGCACAGGAAAACGGACGAAAAATCTAAACACCATTTTTTCGGCATCAGCTTTAGCGTGAAAGCGTAAAAAATAATCAAACTTACATTTGAATTTATAATTTTAGTTAGGTTAGGTTTACATTTTCAAAATTCGCAACAAATCTAAGACCACAAACAATAGAAAGCATTCCAAAAATCCATGAACCAAGCTGCTTCTGGCTGTGAATTAAAACAATAGCACAGTTAACTCGCAGCCACGTCAGCGTCAATAGTCCGACGTCACGTCACGTCAACGTCAAAGTCGTTGCGTTTGACGAAGTTGAAGTCAGCGTCAAGCGTCAACACTGTAGGGTTGGACCAAAAGACGGGTTTTGTTTGATTTGCTTTGTTTTCAAATAACTGGTTGGTTTGATACTCTCTGGGTCTTCTTTTGAATGGATTGTTATGTATTGTATGCTTTCTTTTCTTGTGTTTTTTTTTCTTTAAATGGGGTCGCCACGTGGTTGTTGAAGTCTCACGTCTCAGTCTCACTTTCAATCAGGTGTGTTGGTGTCCTTGTCGACCTTTTTTGATTTTATTCGGCATTTCCTTTAGTACCTTTTATATAGAATAAAAAAGACAACAAGTAAAACACACTCACTAACCTTTGCCCGCGGTTTCGCTTCCGTGGAGGTCAAAAATTTACGTACTACCGGGTCATAAAGTATTTTATGTGTTAATCCAGGTCAAAGGCCCGCCCGCGCGGAATTTTCATCAGCCTATTTAACTCACTTAGGTGTTGAATTTCGTAAAATCCTTCCGTATTCCTTGTCTACATTATATATAGGGAACCTCTGTGCAAAATGTCAGCTTTCTCAGTCCAAGGGTTTGGGCTGGGCGTTGATGAGTCAGTCAGTCAGTCAGTCAGGAATTTTCTTTTTATTTATATAGATCTGTTTGCCAAATTTTATTCAAATCAGTCCAGCCGTTTCGCGTGATTGAGTAAAAAACATCTAAACATTCACATTTATAATACTACTAGCTTTTGCCAGTGGTTTTACCCGTATGTAGGTCGAAAATGATGCCACAGGAACGTACTTCCATGAAATAAAGTATCTTATGTGTTATTCCAGGTCCCAAATTATCTGTGTGGCAAATTTCTTCCAAATCCGTTCAGCCATTTTTGCGTGATTGAGTAACAAACATCTAAACTTTCACATCTATATACATTTGTTTATTAAAATACATATTATAATAAAATCGTAGCGAAGTCAAAAGTGTACACACGGCTACACATCAAGCTATACATTTCCATTATAAGTTGAACTCGCATTGTATAGGATTTCCGTGCAGAACCAGATCAGCGTAACTGGAAATGTGTAGCTTCATGTGTAGCCGTGCGTACATTGAATGTATTTTTTTTTTTTGTAATTTTGGCGAGGTCTGGGAATGATTCTAATGCCGAAAATATTTTTTTTATAATTTTTGTCTGTTTGTCTGAATGTATGTTCCAGCATCACACGAAAACTACTGCATAGTTGCTAGTAGCTGCATTCGTTCAAATTTTGTATAGATATTATTAGTTTAATATTAGTAGGATTTATAATATTAGAAGGATTAGTATGATTTATCATAATTATGGAAGAGTGGAGTCTCCTGACACGGGCATATTTGATTTCGTTGAGCGCACGATTACTGACAAATGACAATGAAATGACACTGACTGGACAGGTCGACTAAAGCAGTGTCTTTTGTCAACAGACCGTTTCAGACACAGACATATAAAACAGTAGCAGACCAAACATTCGCCAAAAAATTGCGTACCCATTACGCACACATAGAGAGTGTGGTCGATACGGGGCCGAACTAGGGCCGGTTGCCGGTATTATATAACGAGAACAAGATCACAACGACAAGTAATGTTCTTTATTTTCATAATTTAAAAATTACTGGTCCTAAAATAATAATATGTACAGGTATACAAAAAATAAAAGAATCGTAGGGCATCAAATAATACGTCCGCATCGTTGTGAATGAGAAAAGTGGCCAACAAAGGCTGGCAGCATTGCCACGTGGTATGGCAATGCTGATTCTTTGGCTGAAACATAAGCCAGCCCTTTGGTCACGTGAAGAGTCGATCAACCGCTTGGAAATGTCTCGGAAAACTAAGTTGCCACTCGGACCCCATGGCCCTAGAGTTTCAACCCCAAACGGCTCGAACATATAGGTTTCAATAAGATTAGAATATTTGCGCCATTTGAGGTTCAGTTTCAATCCTGGAGTTTCATGTTTTTAAATCCATGCATTCCGTAAACTTACATCCTTTGGAAACCTGGAAAAATATTAGTAAGCTCAATTATTACCTGCTGAATGAAATGTTAAAATTATGTGAGTAGCCTATACCGATTTATGTCCACCATCGTTCATGTTATCCATCACACAGACAGGGTAACATAAGCGGCTAATGAGACACAATTGATTTTCTATTGTAACGTATCACATGTGTACGCGCCGGGCCGGAGCGATTCTATAAATTTTACTATCATAGAATGTATGTTTACACTGGCAATCTGCACTCTGCCATATTTTCAAACTATGTCACCAAAAAAATATGAAATATCGTAGAGTAAACCGAGTCTCTATTTGATAATTCCATGATAGGTAAATATTCTCCATACAATAAAAAAATCGTCTTTGTTGCCAAATCCGTCCCTGACTACACAGCATAATACAAAAACTTACCGATGAAAGGTCAATCCAGGTGTTTTGTGGTAGCTAGCACTGTCACACTGGTACGCACAGCACTTTACCATTTTATTTTTGTGTAATTGTCCCAAACAATTAATTTTTCAAGTAATATTTCGCGGTTGAAACATAGAACGCGATTCAGGATAAATGTCGCTTATCGAAATGGCGGCGCGGGACAGACGGGCTACGCTTCAAATTTTGTCTATGTGTGAGTCAGTGTGACAACAGGTGACAGAACGACATACTGCTTACGACTTGACGCTTAGCAAAAAAAGGATAGAGAATCAAGTCCATCGACTATGGATTAATGTTTGGTCTGCTACTGTTTTATATGTCTGTGGTTTCAGACATCAATCTAAAAGGTCTTCACATGATCAGCACCCTAATTGCGTAACACGCGATTAATCATAATCGGTTTCATTTTGACAGTTCAACAAAATTCATTGCGTTATTTACGTTGTTGAGCAGACACATTGTTCGAACATATGAACCAATGGTTTAGCCATCTGTTTCAAAACGAAACAAATTATGATTAATCGTGAGTTACGCAATTAGGGTGCTGATCAAGATTATGTCTAGACTTTAAAAGAGACGTTGTTATAAGGAACGCAATAGAGGTTATAGTCGATAAGAGTCAGAGATACGTCTCCTTCAAATCCAAACGGATGCTTAGGCTTATCTGGCCATAAAAACCTCCACATGAAAATGATCACACGTATACTTAACGAAACTTAGACACATTCCTTATACTGCTGACGTCATAAATCAATCGCGCTAGACGTACCTACGACTAATGGTTGTCGGTGAGGAGCCTCCGATGTAGGAGATAAATACTTACCCCCCTTCCTCCCACACTTCTTCGTGACCCCACGGACGGGAGGACCGGTGAGCGTGTTGGCGAACTTGTTGAATAGATTAGTGATGGAGTTAATTAACTCTGGCGGTATCTTCTCTACAGGGTGGGAGGAATATCGATGCGCAAACTGTAACCAAGAATTTTCAGTAGGTACATGATTCTACAAGATACACTGCTGGTACCCTGGCCTCCTCTCTGTAAGAAGGAGTAGGCCGTAATTCACCACATGGGCCCAGTGCGGGTTGGTAGATGTCACATGTCTTCGAATTTTTGGTTTTAGGACGTGCCGGTTCCTCACGATGCTTTCCTTCACCGTTTTGTGAGCAGTGGTGATGAAATTGTTTTCCCAAGTAAGGCGGATGTCTGGGTTCGAACCAACGATCTACAGTAAGTCGCGGCTGGTACCACCTATTTTGACGATTTAGAATTTTATTTGACATTAATTAGCATTATTATGGCATGTAACTTTAATCTATTTGACATGTAATGAAATTGATTCTATTTTCTGCAATTGGTTTTGCTATGCATGTACCTATTAATATTGATTTTATATAAATTCGACAATGTTAATTAATATTTGTACGCCTTTGGGCAAAACATGGAGGATCTACCTATTTATTACCTACCTACCTACCTATTATTATTATTTTTTTTTTTTTTTTCTATCTGTAACATCTCGCAAACTATTGTAATTTGACCTATGTTTACAAATAAAGCATTCTGATTCTGATTCATCTCTTTTATTTCAAGTTAATTTCTCTAACATACCCATATTCATGTAAAAGCCTGTTATTTTCATTTCTGACAATTTTCGTTACTAAGCGCCGTGTGTCCGTGATGACAAAGCATGTGTTAAGAATCTTTAAGCAATGTTTCTTAAATAACGTCCTATCATTAATTGACATCTATTGTCCTTCCTTGACGGTCGTGTGTCAGCTAACTACGTCATTGGTGACGTAGCACTGTGTTAAGAATTCCGAAGCAATGCCATGTCCTGAAGATAGTGTGTCTTTAATAATGGATACGGAGTTATTGATGTGAACTGTTAATATTTTGCAAATGTCAAAATGATACCTAGGTATTGCTGTACAAAATCTTGAATAGTTGTTGATCATCATCATCATCAGCATTTCAGCCGAAAGACGTCCACTAAAAGTCCAAAAAAGGAGAAAATAATTTAATTCAATTAAAAAGCGTGGGGTGCTTTTTGAGGTATTTTTATAATCAATTAATGTCAAGCACCCCACGCTTTTTAACTGAATTAAATTATTTTCTCCTTTTTTAGTTTTGTTTTTAAAGCGTGTTTTTTAGTTTTTTAAACTATTATTTATTTTCTATTTTTTAGTTCTGCTAACTAAGTACAATTTTTTTTTCTCAATTTTTTTTAAAATTATTGAATTGTCATCGGTCCTCGACAAGTTTACAAAGTTTCAATGAAATCTGACCGTTTAAAGTGGATCAAAATCGCGCTCAAAGGAGTCGGTTACATACAAACATACAAACAAACATACAAGTGAAGCTAATATAAAGCGTGTAAAAAAGAACCTCCTTCTTTTTTAAAGTTAGTTAAGTAATACCTTTTCAATTAAATCGAAGCACCTTCAAACCGCGGTCCTTTCAACTCTTACTTGGGGTTCAGAACAATATATGAATATAAGTGCCCGAGGGTACAGCGTATACCAAGCGCAGCCAACTGGAACGAACCAACTTTCGCATCGGCAGCTCTGAATACACCTGTCTACATTATGGTGGGGTATATTAGCGGGCTCAAACGATAATTGGGGGACACTGATATAATAGCGAACTTACATTGATATAGAGACTTCAGGAAGTCTGAGTTGTCTTGGTTTACCTGGATGTATTCAAAAAGACTTCGAACTCAGGCATGCCGAAGCAAAGAAAACCTGGTGGAGATTCACAGATGACTTGATGTGGTGCTGTTTTACTAACAATAGGGCTTTTAATATCGTGTCCAGCGTGTCCTGTTGTCTGCACGCTACTGGAAATGGTGGACGCTTCTGAAAGTGCCAAGCTCGTGGAGAATTTCTGGGCTGGCTGTGTATTGATTGCTATCGACACGTTAAGAAGAAGAAGAGGAAATCTCACCTTACTTTCTGATAGGTCTTAGGTTAGGTTACCGCATAAAAAGTGACTGTTGAAAGATTCGGCCTAGATAATTTTATTTTATGACTTTCCATAGCATAATCAGCCTATAATATTCCCACTGCTAGAACACACGCGTCCTATCTGTTAGAGGGAGTGGGCCGTAATCCGCCACGCGGGCCCAGTGCGGATTGGTGGATGTTTGGTTCTAGGATATCGACTGTGAACTGGCAACCAGTACTATCTCAATTTTGACAACTTTACAGTATGAAGAATATTAAATGCTCGCAGTCACTGCGCATCGAAGTTAGTACAAGTTTAATGAAGTCGATTCTGGCGCCAAATTTAAATTTAACTGAGATGGGATTTCTTTCAACGCTGCGGAGTATGATATAGTATAAAATGGTATTAAAAAGTGAAATCTTCCAAAAATTTAGATATGACCGGGTGCCAGTTGTCAGTCTTCTCACGATGTTTTCATCACCATTTTTAGAGCAGTGGTGATGTAATAATTAACACAGAGAACAGCGTCTGTCTGGATTCGAACATACGACCTAAAACTCGAAAGTCACGGCCGTTACTGTTCATAATGGCCCAGTGGCCATCACTGCACTGTAACTGTGACGTTTTTCCACGACTCACAAAAACAAAACAAATATGAATACTAAACTCATAAATAATGTTCTCGTATTAGGGGCCATCCATAAATTACGTCACACAAATTTTATGGTTTTTTGACCGCCCCCCCGTCCTTGTTACAGGTGGTCACACTTGTGAAACCCGCTACCCCTTGTGTGACGTCACATATTTTCCGATTTTATAATTAGAAGCAATTAAATTAAAACACCAGTATTCCAATAAAATAAAAAATAAATAATCTACATAAGCCTGATTAATGAAAGACTTTATAAATAAATATAAATATCGTAGTATAAAATAACAATATTAGAATTATGAACAAGTATATAAAGTAAAAAGGGAAAAGCTCACTGGGCATCAAAGAATTCGTCCGCATCGCTGTCAGCGGGAAAAGTGCCCAAAAGGCTGGCAGCGTTGCCAGGTTGGATGGCAATGCTGATTCTAAGCCTTATAAAATATAGATTGAGTTAGTAATATTTGGAAGCTTTTGGTTTACATATGAATTTGTAATTTTAGATTTTAACTTGTGACGTCACAAAGCTTTTGACCCCCCTCCTGTCCATTGTCACACAATGTCACATTTCGTTGTTAACGTGTGACGTAATGTATGGATTTCCCCTTATCACTTTTTCACAATACTAATTATTTTTCAATTAAAATCACTCTCAAGTTAAAAAATAATTTTAATTTTGTAAAAAATCAAAGCGCCAATTTCGAATCGCTCTATCTTTTGGATTTTAAAAGATAAAACGATTAAATTTGTCTTTAGTAGGTATATTCAAAATCAGTCATCCTAGTTCATAAATTTTAATTTATAACGAACGTGACGGCTTGAAGTTCGCTATTGTAACATAAGCCCTATATACCTATATTTACACTAAGTTGGCCACAGTATGGCTACAGTCGATTTCAACAACTTTAGTAATATCCGCGTTTCCGTAGACACAGTGCATGTGTTTGTTTGAATACGATTCCAATTGTTGCTATAGAATGTGAAGTAGGTCAAGACTTGTGAGTTCGGAGATGTAAATGTAAACTTGCGATGAAGTAATAACTTTGATTGCTGGTTGGTTTATGAGGATAGAATATATTGTTAACAACTTAAAGTTCCGTGTATTGCCGGACGTAAAGATTAGGGCTTAATCCACTTTTCCCCGTTGGATGATCCCCATTGATGGGGATTAGTGAACTTTTTGTTCACTATTCCCCGTTGACCCAAAATTTTTATTTAATGGGGATAAGTGAACTAAAAAGTTCAATAATCCCCATTAGGTAGGTACGTTAAAAAAATAAAATATATGAATCATGTTACATTTATGAGTAATTCCACTTTGCCCCACCAAGCCCGCCACCCTGGTGTGGCAAAGTGGACTGCCTAAAATTTTGCAGTGGAATATGCCCCACTATTCTGATTTGATGGGGCGGATAACACTAGCATAAACACTTTGTGGATTCTGCCCCACTAGGGTTGGCAGCTCAGGATTTACGAGACATTCACCGCCTCATCTAACCCAAATGATTCACCAAAAATAGAGGGGATATGGCGCTCGGCGGCCGCTGCCGCGGCACCGCTCGCTTCGCTCGCTCGCCGTCGCGCGTTAAGGGTCACTGTTCTAACCTAACCTAACCCAAATGATTCAAAAATACATGTTAACCTTCATACACAAATCATATATTCTATCATAATCATATATTTTATTTTTTTAACGTACCTACCTAATGGGGATTATTGAACTTTTATCCCCATTAAATAAAAATTTTGGGTCAACGGGGAATAGTGAACAAAAAGTTCACTAATCCCCATCAATGGGGATCATCCAACGGGGAAAAGTGGAATAAGCTAAGATTAGCAGTATACCATTTCTTCCCGTGGGTGTCGTAGAAGGCGACTAAGGGACTTACTAGAGAATGGGCAGCAGCGTTCTCTGTGCATTTCATCACCATACTGCGATCGCCAACCCGCCTGCCAAGCGTGGCGATTATTGTAAACCACCTCCTTTTTGGAGAGTTCTATGTCCAGCAGTGGACGACTTTCGGCTGAAATGATGGTGATGATACTTACCCAAGGTACTATTTGGAACCGAGCTTCCAACTGCAACTGCCGACAGCACGTGCAGTGTTTCATATAAATACATACAAACCAGTAGTGCAGCTGCGGCCAATTGCATGCAGTCGCTGCACGTGCTGTCGCCAGTTACAGTTGGCAGTTTGGTTCCAAACAGTACCTTTAAACTTACGCTTCTGTTTCATGGGGGTGACGGAAACTACAGAACTTCACGTGCTACGTTCCTTACTCCTTCTTCCTCGTTTACGTTCAATTATCCGGTCATAAATGCTCGCCGATTGTGAGTACCTACTACGCACCTGACCTTTCTGAAGAACACCACACATAAGGTCACTATATCGGGTGTAAAAAGACACTTAACGAAGCCGAGAGTTACTTGCCTACTCTTCATCACTATATATTTTTTTTGTTCTGGACCATACCTGGGAACCCTTTGATTACGGAGATATTGAAGGTCAAAATCCCAACTTTTACTGATTTTTAGGGTTCCGTACTCAAAAGGTAAAAAAGGAACCCTCTTGTCCGTGTGTCACCACCGATTTTCTCAGGAACGGGTGTGCCAAGCAAATTGAAATTTATACCAGATCCTGAAATCTATAGTCCCCTATTAGGTGTATAAAAATCAAGGTCCTGAATCAACACGTTAAAAAGATATGAGCAAATTTAGATTTTCGCGAAAACTTGTAAGTCCGCGCTAACCTCTGAAACTGCTCCTCGGATTAAAAAAACACATCTTTTTTAAATTTGATAGCACATTTCTTGAGAAATATTATTGGGTGTTGAACATCACGCTACAACTCTTAGGAGCCGAGCAAAAAGAAAAAGAGCCAGCAAGATCGCTAAGCCAAAACGAAGTCACGAGCAGAAGCTAGTAAATAAATAATAGTTTACAAAACTAAAAAAAACACGCTTTATGCGTGTTATTATTTATTTTCTATTTTTTAGTTCTGCTAACTACAAAAGCGTGATTGTTCCTGGTTTTTTTTTCCTTTTTTTCTATTTTTCTCTATTTTTTATTTTATTTTTGAATTGTCATCGGTCCTCGAATCTGACTGTTTAAAGTGGGTCAAAATCGCGCCCTAAGGAGTCGATTACAAACAAACAAACATACATACAAGTGAAGCTAATATAAAGCGTGTAAAAATAAAGTATTTCCGCAATAATAACATGATTTTTTCTTTGTTTCAGGGGACCAATCATATCCAGTAACATAGAAACCATCGGAAAACCTACTTCACCATTGTCAAAACACGGCAGTTTTCCTACATTTTATAATAATTAGTTCAAAATCCTCTCCAATCCTTGTAAATTCAGTGATGAGTGCTTAGTGGTTGTGTGGTAAAAAACGTCGCATGGAATTACAGTGCGTCGGTTCGATTCTCTGGCTGAGCAAACAGAAGAATAGGTAAGATACTTATTCATTCACTATTTGCCTTAAAATTATAAAACGAAATCCGAAGTACCATACTACAGGTTCATAATATGTGCCGACCTAGTTCTCGGGAATAGCCACGCCACATTGTACTGGGATCGATCTATCATCACTGACAGGACTATTGCAGCCAATAAACTTGATAATATGGTGATAGATCAAAGGGCTTGTGGCTAAGTAATAATAACAGTTGCACGGGTCGATCGACCAGCACCCTAATTGCGTAGCGCACGATTAATCATAATCTGTTTCGTTTTGAAACAGATTGCTAAACCATTGCTTCATTTATTCGAAAAATGTGTCTGCTCAACAACGTTAATAACGCAATGGATATTGTTGAACTGTAAAAATGAAACAGTCTATGATTAATCGTGAGTTACGCAATTCGGGCGCTGGTTATGCTACGCTTGACGCGGTTGGTCCGTGGATGGGTGACCATCTTCACATACCAAGAGCCCTCCATGCCTCGGAAAGCACGTTAAGACGTTGGTCCTGGCTGTCATTTGTGGATCTTTGATAGTCGTTACGGGTCGGCAGAAGCCTGAAAGTCTGACAACTAGTTGTTGAGGTCAGTTAGGCAGTCACTCCATGTAAAATACTGGTATTCAGCTGCATCCAGCTACACTGGAAGCTAGCCCCAACATAGTTACGAAAACGCTCGGTAGATGATGATTGTGGTGATAGATCGACGACGTGCGCATCGTGCAATGTTTGTTGATTTCGCAGTTCCTCATGACAAAAATCTCGTGAAGCTAAGAAAGAAAAAAAATCAAGTATCAGTAGCGAGTAGTAGTATCAGTGTAGTGTGTGTGCATAAATGGTTAAATAAATAAATAAGTATCTTGACTTAGCACACCAGGTTGTCGATATGCACCATACCATTTCACCTTGCATCCTTTATCAAGACACATGGCAGTAGCAAACCTCGTGCAGTTTGTGTTTTGTCATCCCCATAGACAAGCATAAGACTGCAGACAGAGGAAACGGAAAATTTAAATTAAAAGAGGGTAGGTGCCTCCACATTATAACGAATACGTCACTACATATTTTCTGCAAATAATAACTACTATTGAAAATTGACTATAGCGCTTACCTTTTCATCCTTATTCTTGGTCTGTCTGGCATGTTTTTAACTTCATACACGTTCACCAAAAATGTTTAGTTGACTAATATATATATGTCATAACCATCAGACTGCTCCATCGGCATAATTATTGGGTCAATCTTAATGCAAACCATAGATAAGACAACTTAAAAACACGAAAAGTTGAAATCTATCCGTAAATAGTCCGTCGCGCTCGGCTGCTTGCAGCGTATTGTGCGATGAAGTGCATGGATTAATAAATTATAAAATGTGTTTGGATCGTGGAAGTGTCGTCGCATTGATTTTCCGCTGTACTCCTTTCATAGCATTCCTTTCTTTGTTTACTTATTAGCGAAGGTCTATCATGCGTCCGTCTCATTTATTTATTTACCCTATGTGTTTGTTTTGTTTGTTTTGCAATTTTATTAAATATCACACTCTAATATTTATTTTTCAATATTTAACACAAATAATTATTTTATACTAGTTACTAAACTCAATTAGTAGCTAACAAACGATATATAAATATCAACATTCTGGCTATATAAGTACTACTCGTTACTATTTTTATTTATTTTATCTGACACAAATTTATTTTATTTAAGTATTCATACACACGTCACGTTGCAGTATTGGAATTAAAGCTGATTTACATCCGTCACCTCACACGTCAGGTCCAGTTGAAAACCAGCGTCAGGCACTAGTTGCCTGGCATTTATGCTGAACTGGGCCTTTTTAGCGCAGCCATGAGGCACACTTTGACGCACTTAACACTTTTTGTTGGTTTGTTTAATTTAATTATTTTGCTGTATATTGTGTGCCCTTTTTAGTCTGTGCTAAATAAATGTATTTTCTTTCTTTTCTTTCTTTATATGTGGGACGTGCACTCTGCATTCATTTTAGCGATAATCGTTTCAGTATATGGCCTAATAGCGGAGGCCAACACCTCAGGAAGCTCTCATTGCGCGGCTGGGTCAAGGGCTTGATTCAGAAAGCAGTACTCCTGGACATGGCACGCATAGGCAGGAGGTACCTACCTCTCTCTCTAGAACCCTGACCGCCGGCAACTTGGACCCTGTTTCTATGAAACAGCAGATTTTTATTTGATAACCGACGACACATTTCTACGTTTAAAATCATATGCAGAAATGTTGGTAACATTTTGCACACAGGTTTTTTTTTCCTGTCTAGTGGTATTCTGGCCCGCGTGGTGAATTACGGCCCACCCCTCTCACCAAGAGGAGGCCTGTGTCCCAGCATTGGGAACATTATAGGCTGTTTATGCTACATAAACGTGGGAATGTGAGAGAAATTGCCGTGAAACAAATGAGGATGTTAGAAGAATGGTACGACATCACTGTGCGAGTAAGAAAGTATGACAAGTATAAAAAAGGGATGCAAGACAAGTTAATATGAACGACGATTCTCTAGAGACGTTTCGTGTGTAGTACGTTCTAAATAATTAAAACAAAGGAAGCAGTTTTGGCCTTTTACTTGCTACCCATCAGTTCCATCGATCAGGTTAAGCTACGCTTGCTGCGGTTGGTTCGTGGATGGTTGACTATCAATTACAAATTAACTCCGTGCAGAAAGCCCGCTAAGCCGTTGGTCCCGGCTGTCATTCGTGGATCTTTGACCGTCGTTAGTAGCCTTATTTTTATCTTTTATTCGCTTTTGCTAGTACATAGCTTCGCCCACGTGGAGGGAGAAAATGATCCCACAGGAGCGTACTACCTAGATAAAAAGTATTAGTGGGTGTAATGCCCAACAGTGAAAATGTTATATCTTGTTATGTAAGTAAACTTGTAAGGCATGTTATGTTATGTAAATGAGTAGACGACGTACAAACTGTCACTCAGGTCAGGTCAATATACAGCATAGCTCGTACAAGTATCCTATGTGTTAATCCAGTTTATATCTAAACTATATGTGTGCTAAATTTCATACAAATCCGTTCAGGCGTTTTAGCGTGATTGAGTAACAAACTTTCACATTTATATAATATTATATAGTAGGAAGTAGGAAATAGTAGGATTCCTTGTTCGGATACACACGGATATGTGACACCCATCGTAGCTTTTAAACTAAGTACAGACGTCAGCAAATCTGTCAAATTTCTTCGATAGATTTTCAACTTTCTTTCTTTCTTTCTTTTTTTCTTTCTTTTTTTTTTCTTCTTTCTTTTTTCTTTTCTTTACTTTTTTTTTTTTTTTTTTCATGTTCAATTGGGAAATTTTGACAGCTTGGGGTAGCTTGATGTGCTGGCGGCGTCTGTACATATTTTTTTTGTTTTTTTTTTTGCTGCATAGGTTCTAAATATGTATTGGAAACAGAATCATTGACTAGGTACCCTCACCGGGACACACAACCTCTTTACAATCGCCGATCGAGGTTTTGCTAAAATATTTAGAAATAGCCTAATTTCAGTCCGGACTCACGACCTCTCATTCCACATTCCGACTGCGTCGCCTCTGCCGTTAGACTTAAACCATTTTCAATTTAACAAAGTCAAGATATCCTGCCAAATCAACTGAAAGTTTAACAGCTACAAACGAGCGTGTAATTACATTTAACTGTGCCGGTCTCTACTCAATGGCGCATAAACTGCGCCGGGCGATAACCGAACTATTTGCACCAACAATTAACAAGAGATTGTTATAGTTTGCAGTTCATAATGTTAGCAAAAGTACTGGCTATGTTTTGGAGAATGAAGTCCGAAATTAATCGAAAGTAATTTGGTGGCAATGGAGATTCTTCTCTGTCTGACTCTGACCAGAGACCCGAGAGTGAGAGATTGTCTAGGCGAGCTCTCCATGCGAGGTCCGACGCATCCGTTGTGAAGAAATGAGAAGTCGGTCGACGGATATTGAAGATTCTGGCACCAGCACCACCACGTTAGATTGTGTACCTATAGCAACACGAGATAAGGTGGGTAATGTCCTGTGATCTGTGTACCTGTCTTTAGTTTATGACCCCAATAATAACACAAAAACCTCATGAAATCTGAAAAACACAAGTGGCAAGGTACCTCGATCTTTCTCACAATTAGACAAGCAGATGGGTTATGAGCCAATGGATACTTATTGTCATCTTCTACATATACAGGGTGTCCGGTATTTAATGGATAAAACTAATGGTCATTCAGAAAAAAATATTTTATATTTGTATTTAATCTGTAAAAATAAAATAAAAAAGAACCGACTTCCGAAAAAATACTACAAAGTGAAAAATAACTTTAATTTCGGAAGGCGGTGACAAAAAGTTAAAATACATACCTATCCAAAGACACCGACTTCCGAAATTAAAGTTATTTTCCCTTTATAATGTTTTTGCGAAAGTCGGTTGATTAAAAAAAGAAATACAGAAAAACAAACAAAAAACTTTTTTTAATTTGTATTTAACAAATTAAAAAAAGTTTTTTTCTGAATGGCCAATAGTTCTACCATGAACCATTTCAAGGTTATCCATTAATTACCGGACACCCTGTATAGGTATACAAATCAATTGCCATGTGTTAGTCTCGTAAAACTGAAAAATGGCTCAACTGATTGTCATGAAACTCATGACAATCAGTCAACAAAAAAAATAATGCATTGCAACGCATTGACTACTTTGCCGCAGGAGACGCCCTGAGCGTCGGGAATCCCAGGCTGATTCCCGGCCATCGTAGGCGCGGGCTTGCGGACGGCGAGTAATGGGTAGCTCGCTGTCCGGTAAGGACCAAGCCCGGGTCGACGGCGCGTTGTGTTCCACGCGCGCCTCAAAGAGATGTCAGCAACAACTGGTGGGGTCCGCGAGGGCCGATGCCTGCCAGGGGTGCGGGTTGTTCGAAAGAGACACCGTCACCTTTGGCACACAGGCAACTGAGGAAACACACGTGGGTTTTAGTCAGTAAAAGTCTGACACGCCCTCCTGCTCCACCCAGAGCGGGAGAAGTTACTTGATGATTAATCAAACCTCAAAAAAAATATACACATTGACTACTCAGAAAGGCATTATATAATTTAATCATAAAACTACTAAAATTACTTCATATCAATTGATCAACTCAGCCTATCGCAGTCCACAGCTGGCTATAGGCAGAGGGCTATGGCCAGCTGTGGACTGCAACAGGTTGTTGTGTCACTGCCTGGACCAGGCAGCGACACAACACCCTGTTGCAGTCACGAAAAGACATGTTGGGGTATGTATACCCCAACTTTTCGTGATTACACTATTCCATTGTTTAGCGGTGCACAGAATACACCTTATATCCAATTTTCATCGATATTGTGCAAATAGTCTCAGAGTAAAATATCTGTCTCACATCTGGGCGGACGGAAAGGCAGACATTAAGGATATGACGAAATTATAATGGTTACGTTTTCGGCATTTGGCTAACAGAACCTTTAAAACGTCAGCTGACGACTGAGTTAGTCGCGACTGACGTTTGATGTAAGATCGGCCTTATTCTTTGTAAAGACTGTATCATCAAAACTTCTAAGCCAATTCAAGTGATCTGTGAAGAGTTAGAAGCCCTCCACAATTGTTTTTGATCGCTACAGAACAATAGCAGTAACTTCACGATGTGTTTGTACTCGTAACAATGTGAAGATCAGAGGATCATCATGAATGAGGCTTGTTTGTGTTAGCAGAGCTTTAGACGTGACTACAGATGCGTTTCGTGGTACCTACGATACAAAGATTGGCCGACCTTGATGGAAAGTTTTGACGTGATAAAAAAAAAACACCATTTTTTTACCTGTTACGTCTATCGTCGGCGACGCTAGTATACACGAAAAGTTTTTATGCAGTGCGCAAACTATAACCATGAATTCAGCATATCATTCTAGACCCCCCCAGCGCAGAAATTTTTCGTCGTTTATACAAAAAAAAAAACAAAAGTTTCATAGAAAAGTGCAATATCTACGCGGTCAAAATGTCAGGAACAGCTGACTTTTTTTTTGTATAACCGACGAAAAATTTCTGCGCTGGGGGTCTAGAATGATATGCTGAATTCATGGCTACAGTTTGCGCATTGGATAGAAACTTTTCCTGTATATTAATGTATGTATGTATGTTTATGTGTTCCCTCATAACTGCTGAACTGTCCCTACTAATATGATAAATGTGAAAGTAACTATGTCGATCTGTTACGCATTCACGCCTAAACCGCTGAACCGATCGCCAAAAAATTTGGCAGAGATATACTGGGATATGAAGAAGGAAATGGGCTAATTTTTTACACGATAACCGACATCCACGCAGGCGGAGCCGCGGTTAAGGCCCATAGTATCCTCATCTCCCGTTTGTATGCTAAAGCACGACTGCCGCCCGCGCCCGCGCAGGGCACCTCTAGCTGAGCCTTTATCTCAAAATGGGGATATTCCTTTGATTAATTTACAATTGTGCTTCGGCGATTCTATGGTACCTCTAACTATCTATTTTTCAGTGTATTTTTTTTTCCAAATAAAGAAGCCGTTTAGTAAGAGTATGGAATAGAAGCCAAAATATTGCGTGTTGGAAAATATTTTTTTTACAGCAAAAGTACAATGCAACCATACAAAAAAAGTACTTCGGACAAAATGATCTATATGAATCTATAGCAAAATCATATATTTTTCAAATCTTCAAGACAAGCCGTTAATGAGCAGTAGGGTTCATAAAGTGACCGTGTTACGCTACCAAACGGGACGTAGGCCCTTAAAAGCTAGTTAATCATAATTTGACAAATGAGGTAACGTAGTAAGCGCCTTGATCGTTCGCTGGTTATTAGATATCTGACGTCACATACATAAATAGAATATGGCGCTATCTAGAGGACAGAAAGTTCACTAAAAACAAAATTGGGATTTTATGAATAGCGTCGTGTACGTTGGGTTTTAAAGAACAATGTTTTTGTACCTACATGTAACAGTTTCAAGATCAGAGGATCATCGTGAATGCGTCTTGTTTGTGTTAGCAACAGTAAATTAAGAGCTTTAGATGTGAATACAGATGCGTTTCGTTGTACGATACAAAGAATTATTTATTGATATAAAACGGATGTGGTGGCTATCTAAACATATCAAGACCCCTCCTTGCTTCGTATAATACTGGTATTCTGGTGCATCTGGTTAGATTAGAAGTCGATCCTAACAAAGTTAGGAAAAGGGTAGGGAGAGCAGCGGCGAGGTGTCCATTTTTCTAAGAGAGAAGCTGACTTAACTTACTGACTTACTTATTGATAAGTCAGTAAATTATTTATATTATAATATTATATTTTGATTGTAATATATTATCATTCTAAAATTATTATAGGAATGTAAAGAATTAACGTAGTAAATACACTAAATAAAATGTGCAATATTCCTCCATCTCGTTCTCGCTGACGCTCTCTGTCATAACCCGTTATACAGCGGCTTGGTCTCGTCCATATCAAGCGGTGCCACGTGATCTAAAGTGACATCATTAAAGGGATCGCTGTTGTATGAATTTTTAGTTCCTAATTATGACGTTTTGGCGCCGGGTTCATTTAGAACATTTTCTTTTGTTGTAATACAAAGCTATAAACAACTGTTTTTGTTGTTTGAATGTTGCCACTATTTACGTGCCATTTTTTTATAGCGTTAGAGTTGCCGTTGCGAATCGCCAAAGGGACGCCGGCAGGAATCGTGTTACATGGTGCTTTCGCCACTAAGGGAGAGCATGATGTAGATAGTAGTTATACAGTATATTTTATGTTTCAAACAATCTGCCTAGCCTTTTCCCAACTATACTAAGGTAGGCTTCCAGTCTAACCGGATACAGCTGAATACCAGTATTTTACATAGAGCGACTGACTATCTGACCTCCACAACCCAGTTACTGGGTAACACGATACTCCTTGGTAAGACTGGTTTCAGACTTTCTGGCTTCGACGGGTAACGACTGTCAAAGATCCACGAATGACAGCCGGGACCAACGGCTTAACGTGCTTTCCGAGTTACAGAGGAGTCTCGGTATGTAAATATGGTCACCCATCCACAGATCAACCCCGGCAAGCGTAGCTTAGCCTGATTGTGCGATCCGTGCAGCTGTATTCCTTAGTCACGAGAAACCTTGTATATTTTATGTTTATTAACTGTATATTGCATAGTGGAAAGCCAAGAATATTTCAGATTTAGGTACTGACAATTAAATTGTTTGACACATAATTCGGAAATAAATTTTTCGTGAGTCAGCCAGAATGAAAGCATTGAGACGTGAACAAATACATTTAATGTTTTTTACCCTCCGTCAGCAAATAAATTTAATATGATATCGATATTCAATCAACTAATGTTTCAAATTTTGAATAAAAATTCCTTAGGATTATTTTCATTTACTTGTAGCAACGTGAATCATAACTACTTACCATTTTTCTTATATCAATGCTACCCACTGACCACCGCTAGTGAAAATCTCATACAAAGAGAAGCAGCGGGAATCGATATAAACAGATAGATTTAACTAAAGCATGAGGTCCCGGGTTCGATTCCCAGGTCGGGCAAAGTGTTATTGGATTTTTATGTCGAAAATTTCTCAGTACCACCCCGTAGTCGTGTTGTGCACGGTTGATGGCAATAGGCTTGCCCCCTATTACATAGGTCTTAACACGTTAGTGGACAGGACTATCTCACTGGTTGCGGCTACTGTGACACTACTTATTTTCATACATTGCCCACAGGCGTAGTGTCACAACGCATGGTTAAAATGGTTATTTTTATAATGAGTGCGTGGAGGTACTTTCTTTGACGATTTTTTTTAAATTGTGTATCTGTGGTGACAGTACAACATGCCGTTCTTTATGATAGTCTGGAAAATCGGTCGTCGTGTGGCGTACTTATTTTATGCAAGTAAAATCTCAAACGTTGACAGGCGTAATGTCGTATCACTTTTAGGTACTTAGACGCAGTTGTTACTTTGGTTGTTACTGTCCGCCAACGTGTTAAACATAACTGGCAAAATTTGGGTGTACTATGTGTACCATTATGCCTAACCCTTCGCGGTAAGAAAATCTCTGTCAGAGATAAGCTGTGCGTTGAAGATCCAGTGTGCGGAAAAATCCTGCCGCGATATTTGCAAACGTAGACTTACAATATCTCACCCTGACGGCTGCTGTCAAACGTAGACTTACAATATCTCACCCTGACGGCTGCTGTCAAACGTAGACTTACAATATCTCACCCTGACGGCTGCTGTCAAACGTAGACTTACAATATCTCACCCTGACGGCTGCTGTCAAACGTAGACTTAGAATATCTCACCCTGACGGCTGCTGTCAAACGTAGACTTACAATATCTCACCCTGACGGCTGCTGTCAAACGTAGACTTACAATATCTCACCCTGACGGCTGCCGTCAAACGTAGAGTTACAATATCTCACCTTGACGGCTGCTGTCAAATTCAGACTCCGGGCTGCTAGTGAGATAATCCAGATAAAACTATTCCCAACCCGAGAATCGTACCGAGGACCTCATGCTCAGCAGTGCCTTTGTGACCTGGACTAACCAGGCAGTTGTCAAGAGATAAACGGCAGTAAGTCCGGAAGTCAGAGCTCTAAATCCAATACATCCAAACGCTTACCAAGACTTCCACAATATAAATCACGCACTATATTTAGCTCATTGTAAAGGTAGCTCATCAAAGCTTTGGCGTGGGCGTTAAGTCATAAACTGTGGTTCACGTAATCAATTTAATTGAGCTGGTCAATCAAACGTTTAGTGTTTATTGAGAACCGACTTGCATGCTGTTTAACTCAGTATTTGTTACGTCGTATTACGGTTCAGATCTTTGGAGTTTACCCGCTGATATCAGGGTCAGGGGCTTCCGGGCGGTGTTCGTGTACGTCTGTATAATATTGTCTGTAAAACAGACATGATAGTGTGAACAAGATCATAAAACTATACTGACTTCCAAAAAAACACTACAAAGTGAAAAATTCTCACTACAAAGTGAAATCAATGTCTTTGGTTTTGTATTTACGTGTTTTAGGCAGTCGGTAGGAGAAGACATAGAGTTGGAAGGCCTCCCACAAGGTGGGCCGATGAACTTGTGAGGGCCGCAGGAGTCCGCTGGATGCGGGAAGCTCAGCACCGGTCGAAGCTTAGGGGAGGCCTATGTTCAGCAGTGGACGTCTTTCGGCTGAAATGATGAGGAAGACGGTTGTTATTGTTTAAAATAAACTTTTGATTTTTCACTTTTAGTTGTCGCACCTACCCCAAAATAAATCGTAAACCTTTATTTGCCAAGTAAATAACAGTGACAGTATCATCGACATAAACTAAGTGGAAAAATACGTATAAGTAATTATTTAAGCTTACTTAAAAACCACATCTCAAAACTTGAGCAAACTAATAGTGGACCATTCGGTAAGTATACCCTTTCAAAACCAAAGAAGAATTTTTCAAATTGGCTTGTAAATTACGGAGAACTGAGGTAAAAAGATGAAAAAAAAAATACAACATAATTGAGAATCTCCTCCTTTTCGGGGTTATTAAAAATGTAGCATTATCATCACTAGCCTAAACAGTCCACTGCTGGACATAGGCCTCTCCAATTGCACCCCAATTGACTCTATCCTCTGCTACTCTCTCCAACCTAACCTGCTACCAACCTGCCAGGGGTGCGGGTTGTTCGAAAGAGATACCGTGGCCCCTGGCACACAGGTAACTGAAGGAACACCTGTGGGTTTTAGTCAGAACAAGTCTGACACGCCCTCTTGCTCCACCCAGAGCGGGAGAAGTTATTTGATGATTTCCCACCTTAAAAAAAAACCTATGAAGGTCATCACACCACCTAGACTGATTGCGTCCGTCCGATATTGACTTTGCGGTCTCAGATCTACTCAAGGAAAAAATAGATGCAAATTATCCTCTTCTCCATTACTGACTGGACACTCCAGAGCCAGTGCAAGTCCGACCTAAAACAAAACAGCAAGCTTCAGCAGTGGCCTAAAATAATAACAAACTGCTTGACAATCCTTTCACCAAACGCGGTGATTACAAAAATGTCGTCGTCATCGTTTTATTATAGCAACACCGGTCTATAAAAAACCTAATTACAGTCTTTATAGACTAAACGGCGTAACAAAAAACAAAAATTTCAACGAATTTGACCCAAAAATTACCGCTATTACGCTGTTACCCACAAACCGCCGCATAAAATGGTTTTACGCGTCATTGCGTAAAACCGACTTCAAAGCATTTATTTGGCCGGCCACCTCTCAATTATATTGTTTTGAAAGTTCCCTCCTGGTTCTTCTATCTCTTTCTATCCCCCTTGTCCCTCTCTGTCCCTCAAATCGCGACATTACATGGGGCTTTAACGGCTAATCGGCTAAAACGTTCGGCTAATCTTCTGGCAAATTACTTTATCTTAGCGCTGTCAAATACATTGTTAGCAAGATTTTGGGCCGTGATTTTTGTTTCTTGATTTATGGTCTTTTTATTCTAAAAAGTTGTTAATGTCTGTGCCAATGAGTGGTCGAAGAAAAGAAAACGTATGCTCTCTAGCCACACTGATTTCACTTTCGTAAGGACGTAATAATTTAGCTGCGGGATTTGTTTACGCTCTGGATCTTCAAAGCACTGACTTGAAAATCCATCAGTGTCTTTTTTCCACGCGCTTGGATGCACCCTGCTAGATTCTACGGTCTTATTCAAAAAAAATTAAGAAAAAAAATCACGTTTTTGTAGTTAGCAGAACTAAAATATAGAAAATAAATAATAGTTTAAAAAACTAAAAAACACGCTTTAAAAATCAAACTAAAAAAGGAGAAAATAATTTAATTCAATTAAAAAGCGTGGGGTGCTTTTTGAGGTATTTTTATAATCAATTAATGTCAAGCACCCCACGCTATTTTTAACCGACTTCATTTAGTTCTGCTAACTACAAAAACGTGATTTTTTTTCTCAATTTTTTTTTAAATTATTGAATTGTCATCGGTCCTCGACAAGTTTACAAAGTTTCAATGAAATCTGACCGTTTATAGTGGGTCAAAATCGCGCTCAAAGGAGTCGGTTACATACAAACATACAAACAAACAAACATACAAGTGAAGCTAATATAAAGCGTGTAAAAAGTTATTGAACATCTAAACAGTTGCTTAAGTCTGGTTTACAAAAAGTGTTATTCACAAACGCATTTTAGCACTAAAGCGTTCTATAAACCTACTATAAAGTTATAAAATCCAGAACCCTACTATAAGAAGTGTTTTAAGGAAAAGGCCGACTCTACAGCAGCTGATTGATTACACAGAAAATGACATTTGATCATTTGACATTTATTTATTTATTTATTTATTTAAGGAAAAACAAACAGTAGCACAATAAGAGATATACATAAATTATCTTAAATATTACACTTTAACAATTATGCTACCCACTACGTTCTCCACAGATTACAATTTAAAGTTTTTAAAACTAGCTAGTAACACATATACAGTACTTAAACAACAGTCATTAGACATTAGAAACATAGAACTTATCTCTGGATTTTTAAATTTATAAAATAAAATACAAGAAAAAGTAAAAGTAAATTTGTGTGCATATGTAGATTATTAAATTTATAAAATAAAATAAAATAAAAAGTAAAAGTAAATTTTAATTTGTGTGCGTACAATAATAAATAATAAATATTGCGCTATTTTAAATGACTTTGCTGATCCCTTAGGGTTGCTTGGATTTGCTTCTTAAATGAGTTTTTACTGAGAAAAAGAATGTCGATTGAATTAAACTCATTATTATATGTCTCAACCAAACGATGAAGTGGTGATCGCGAGCCAGCATTGGATTTACAGAGGCTTGTAGTAAATAGACGTCGAGTGCGTACCTCACGTACATGAACTGTTCGAGGAACCAGGTAACACAGACTCCTAACTAAGTCCGGACAATCAAAATGATTACGGCACACATTGAACAGAGTCATAACTTCCAGAAGTTTTCGTCTAGACTTTAAGGTCAGAAGATCATACTTTTTAAGAAGTAAGTGGTATGACATTTTTTTCCGATAACATCTAAAATTGATAGCTCGAAGATATTTACGTTGTACTAGTTCTAGTCTTTCACTATATTTTACGTAAAAAGGATTCCAAATAGGTACTGCAAACTCCAACTGTGGCCTAATTATTGATTTGTACAAGTGCAAAAAGGTGGAGGGTCGACGAAAATCCCTGGAAGATCTCATGACAAAACCAAACATTTGGTAGGCTTTGTTCACAATTTTTTCTATATGAGCATCTAGATGGAGCTTCGAATCTAGCAGAACACCAAGATCGCGGAGTAAACTTACTTTACTAATTGACATATTGGCAAGACGATAGACGAACTCGGTAATATTTTTCTTTTTGGAAAATGTTATAACATGACACTTTGGAAGACTAAGGTAAAGCTTATTGAAAGAGCAGTAGTTAGAGAAACGGTCTAAATCCTGCTGGAAGTGAAAACAATCGACTTTATCAGAAATAATTTTATAGATCTTTAAGTCGTCTGCGTAGAGAAGAAATTTAGAATTTTGAAAACAGTCTTTAATGTCATTAATGTATAAAATAAATAATAAAGGGCCTAAAATGGAACCTTGTGGTACACCGGAGGTGACCCGAAAAGAGCCAGATTCAAAGCCATTAACAACCACCTTTTGTGTTCTGTTAGTTATGTAAGATATAAACCACCGCAAAAGGTCCCCTCTGATACCATTATAAGCAATTTTATTAAGTAGTAGTGTGTGGTCAAGTTTATCGAAAGCTTTCTGAAAATCTGTATAAACCGCATCAATCTGCTGTCTATTATCCAGACCATCAAAAAGTTGGGACGTGAAAATGAGGAGATTACTAATGCAAGATCTGTCTTTAACAAAACCATGTTGTTCTTTTATCAAAACACTGCGAATGGCAGGGTACAATTTACTATGCACCAGTCTCTCAAATAACTTGGAAAAAGCAGATAGTATAGAGATAGGTCGATAGGTCGCTACGTCATGCTTGGAACCACTCTTATGAACTGGTACAATATTTGCATGTTTCCAAACTTCGGGGAAAATACCACATGATAAACATTTATTAAATAATATAAGTAAAGGATAGCATAATGTATCACACGTGTTTTTCAGAAAAAACGAAGGAATCCCATCAGGTCCGGGGCCCTTGGTTGGATCAAGTGATTTTAATTCTTTATGTACTTCATCAAGAGACAGTTGCAGTTTGCATAGGAAGACATCGTGGTCAGCATTTCTAGATGGTGGTTCCCAAGAGTTATAGTCAAAAGTTGAGGGCTCATATGCAGACTGAAAAAATGTAGCAAACAAGTTGCAAGTAGTAACAGGATCATTGGAAGAATTTTGATTATAATGGACCGTGGATGGGATTTTATTTGTAGTTTTACGGCTAGCGACGTACGTCCAAAATGTCTTAGCATTGGTGGCAACACTGTCTTCAATTGAATTAATATATTTATTATAGCAAATGTCAGCTACTTTTTTAAATTTTTTCCTGTTACTCGAGAATACCTCATAATGACATAAATTCCCATACTTCTTCCATCTTATCCAGGCTTGAGTTTTCTTTTTGTAGGTATGTATGAGAGATTTGGAAAACCAATTGGGGAATTTAACATTTTTTGGTCGACATGTGGGTGTGTGTAATTTTATAATTTCATAAAGTTTTTCATAAAATGTAGAAACAGATTCATTAGGTGTTAAGTTATCCAGTAAGACATTCCATTCCACGTCACTTATATCAGTATTTATTTTGTTATAGTTAGCTTTGTGATAATTTAGTTTGTTGTCAGCAGTACATTTAGGAATATGTGTGGGGTGAGCGAAAGAAATGTGTACATAGAAGGAGGACATTGGTGCGGGTTATTCGAAAGAGATACCGCAGCCCCTGGTACACAGGCAACTGTAGTACACAAACAACACGGGTGGGTTTTAGTCAGTAAAAGTCTGACACGCCCTCCTGCTACACCCAGAGCGGGAGAAGTTATTTGACGATTTCCCAAAAAAAATAAACCATTTGTCGTACAAATATTGTGTGTAAACAAATGTAAATTTTCAAGCATAACGATGCTTGAAAATTGACATCTGTCAACTGATGACAGATATAATTTCAAATTCTGTGTCAAATTTAAATAACAATGACGTCATCGCGTCAGAAGTGTCGATACTGTAGACGAATAAATAGTTGTCAGTACGTAATAATGTCTATGGTCACAATTATTCGGTGTGTAGGCAGACATTCTCGTTTGACGATACGATGTATTGGTCAATTTGTCAGATGACTTCATTAATATGGCAACATTTTGATTTATAAACGACCTAATTAATTTATAGAACGTTTATAAATACAAAATTTTATCAAAGGTTTTTTTATAGGCTTATCGAGCTGTTTATCTAATCGTTTTTTTATATGAATAAGACCTTAAGGTTTATGCGCGATAAAAGCCCGCGGCGATATTTTCACGTTCGCGCGAATGTGTTCTGAATCCAAACCCGCGCGATACGCTGTACGCGACTGCTCGCGTCGATTGTTTTAAGATCTAATAATAATCTAGTCGACATTTTTTCCATACAAACTTCGGGAGTGTATTACTACACTGTTCGACAATGCACATCAAAAATTAAACACGGTATGATTTTGTGTTATTCTTAATATTGTATGTACGGAAACAGAATATTAAAATAAAAAATAATAAGTCATTAAAAAGTTAGGAGCCAACAAAGATTAGTTTTTCTTGCTAATTTAAACTAACTTTGGGCGTGTTTAAGTATTATAAGAAGTGTCAAATCTCCAAAACCAAGTCAGTACCGACAAAGCTGAAATATCGAAAAGTTCAATAAACTTTATTGATCATTGATTTATGTAGAGGATTTTTCATAAAACCCGATCTTCCAAACGACTTTTCTTAATTTTCTACGCGCCTGTTTTACTATAAATGATCCTGAATCTCACTCAATAACGTTGTGCGTGTAGACTAGCGTCTAACTGCTCATCACTGATACTACCTCAATCGGACACGATGCCGTTTGAGACAGCGTGCTTTTTAGCCAGGCCCAATAGTGAGTTCGAGCACGCGACTAGATTCCCCTTAATGATTATCACCCGACTATTTCGCGTTAGTTTGAAGCGAATTTCGTCCCAAATCTCGCTCTAGATTCGCTTCAGTTTGTTCAGGCTACAAAATTTAGTGTAGGACGTATAATTTTGTAGACATCTTATTAAGTACATGTTCAATCAAAGTTTTATTAAAGAAAGGTTTCTTAGCCGCAATACCAATCATTGTCTTTTAGTTTTCACAAGCTGTTTATGAACGGCATCGCTTGGGTGAATTTCGTGTCTCTATCTCCAGTTATTATGATATTCATACACAAATACCTACCATCCCAATTTGCGACTTTACCCGGTGTTTTAAAAAATCAATTTTTTTATAAACCTTATCTTAACAATTACGAACATAACAATAAAAAGTATTCCTGACTAATACAGCCGTTTTCAAATAATGATCGATAATACTTGCGGCAATTGATTTTTCCCCAGCAGTGGGAACGTAGTAGGCTGTTGAGTATGCTATGTGTAGGTTGTAGGTACTTTACTCTTAAAAATCTCAGGGTTACCAAGGACGAAAATCCGCTTACTAAGCAGGGTACACACAGGAGATAAGATAGATTGATGACAGACTAATGATCTAATATCGTGTTGACCTTGTTACGATAATATAATCTATATACGTACTTATATAGATGAAAAATGTATTAGATATGAAAGCATCTTGATGAGGTCATCAATTTTGGGACAAAAGACATTGTCTCTTCGTTCATAAGGTGTAGGCAATGTTGCTATCTGGTCTTTCTGTCCTCAATCAGTCTACTGACATGTCTCAGAAAAAGTAGGAATAAACTTTAAGGAAGGAAATCGTATCGAAGGGCTTGTGATAAGTTACGCTTGCCATGGTTTTTTTTTGGATGGGAAATCGTCATATAACTTCTCCTGCTCTGGGTGGACCAGGAGGGCGTGTCAGACTTTTACTGACTAAAACTCACACGTGTTCCCTCAGTTGCCTGTGTGCCAGGGGCCACGGTGTCTCTTTCAAACAACCCCCACCCCTGGCAGGGATCGGCCCTTATGGACCCCACCAGTTGGTGCTGACATCTCTTTGAGGCGCGCGTGGTACACAACGCCCCGTCGACCCGGGCTTCATCCTTACCGGACAGCGAGCTACTCATTACTCGCCGTCCGCAAGCCCGCGCCTACGGTGGCCGGGAATTAGACGCTTGCCATGGTTGGTCCGCAGATGGGTGACAAATTGACCATCTTTACATCCCGGGTGTTTCCACTGCGAAGATCGCCCTGAGGACACGGTGGAACATACGGTGGAGGTCTGCCCGGCTTGGGCGGAGCACCGCCGTGTTCTTGTAGAGGCGATCGGCGGCGGCGATCTCTCGCGTCCGGCCCTGGTCGAGGCCATGGTACGGAGCGAGAGTGCATGGGTAGCCGTCACCTACTTCTGCGAAGCAGTAATGCTCGCGAAGAGGGAGGCGGCGCACGTGAGGGAGAGGCAATATATGCGCCCTCACGGCTGTAGTCACCGCGGAAGACGCCCTGGGCATCGAGAATCCCAGGCTGATTCCTGGTCACCGTCGGCGCGGGCTTGCGGACGGCGAGTAATGGGTAGCTCGCTGTCCGGTAAGGACCAAGCCCGGGTCGACGGCGTATTGTGTTCCACGCGCGCCTCAAAGAGATGGCAGCACCAACTGGTAGGGCCCGCAAGGGCCGATGCCTGCTAGGGGTGAGGGTTGTTCGAAAGAGATAGGTAACGCGGCCCCTGGCACACAGGCAACTGAGTGAACACGGGTGGTTTTTAGTCTGTAAAAGTCTGACACGCCCTCCTGCACCACCCAGAGCGGGAGTAGTTATTTGATGACTTCCCACCAAAAAAAAAACCTTCTTTACTTACCAAGACCTTAAGCCGTTAGTCCTGGCTGTCACTCGAAGATCTTTGACAGCCGTTACAGGTCGTCAGAAGCCCGAATGTCTGACAATTCGTTTCACCGAAGCGTATTAATTACTCAATAACTGGGTTGTGGAGGTCAGATAGGCATCCAGTTAGACTGGAAACTGACCCCAACGTAGTAGCTAGGCAGATGATGATAAGGTTAATTCCACCAAATTTATAAGTACGTTAACGTACCTAAGTACACATCGGAACACGTGCCTACTACCGTGAAACGGGGCTACTTTCCACAGGTTTTGGCATAGTATTGTAATTACTTTTTTTAACAACCAAAATTAACGTTTTTTTTTTATTCCAACAGAACAATTGGCTATTTGGCCTTTGGCTATCAAATCAAACTCATACTAATATAAAGCCCCACAGGTCCCCCAAAGTTTTTTTTTTTATATTGTCAAAGTTACCCGCGGAAGTGGGGTTTCTTTGACAAGGCATTAAAATGCAACTTATGTCAGAGATTTAAAATGTAAGGGTTACTTGAACATCATTTTGATTAAATAATTCAATATTGTATGCATTATACAAGAAATTTAAATAAAAACAACATGTTTTAGAAATCAATAAGTCATTTTTATTATCACTTAAGTAGGTTACAAAATTATAGGCACTTAATCATCATAGACACACTTTTAAACAGTATTTTAGCGCACTGTTTAAGTAGCCCCATAAACTGTCAAAATTACCCTTACTGTTAAAGTAGCCCCGTTTTACCGTATTGGTTTTGATGAATTACCACAGAGAATATTTCAACCAAGCGGACACGCAACATTACAGTCTATTAAAAGAATAGAGTACAAGACCTTCGATCATGCCCGAAAGTATACAATAATGTACGCTATAACCGACTGGCCTATATTTATATTGTTATGCCATACTAAGGAAATCGAACGGTAAACATAATTTTAAGCCCTGTGTTTTTAAACAAGATCGAATGTTAGCGCAACATTTAAGGTCCTGGGTCCGATAGTGGGCCCCAGGTCGGAAATAGTGTTGTGTTTTTCTCAGTAGGTAGTATACAGGGTGATTGGAAGATGGGTGCAAAGCTTTAAGGCGAAGATAGTACAGACAATTTAGAACCATTTAAGCCATGGTTGTCTTAGACGAAGTCTTACCAAATATTTTTAACCAAATTTTTAAGTTTTTTTTCGGAAATTCTCAAAATTTAATGTAAACTGCATAATTATGGCCAAATTGAATGATAAATGAATTAATTTTTTATTTATTTAATTAAAGTAATGTGTAAGCAATCAAGCAAAACATGTTTTAGGCTTCTGTGTCATTAGACATTTTTTTTACAGACATTTAAAGCTCAGAAAAAATAAAAAATTTGTACAATACGTCTTTTAAACCTTATTAAAAAAAAAAAATTGGTAAGACTTCGTCTAAGACAACCATGGCTTAAATGGTTCTAAATTGTCTATACTATCTTCACCTTAAAGCTTTGCACCCATCTTCCAATCACCCTGTATAAGGATATGGACAAAATACATAACGATAAGGATCTTATTCATTAGATACTTATGTATTTCTACGAGTTGACTTTATAGAATGTTCGATTTTTTTCTTTGTTACTTAGTTTGGAAGTTGCCTGGTGTCTGTGATACAATGATTTTTTATCATTAGTACAGGCGCCAACGACACACTTTTTTCAGTATTGTAAATTTTTACTATGAATGTTGTTTTTGGGAACCTCTGTTTTTTTTTTTCTGAAATAAACAATTTTATTATTATAATATAGTGACCTAATTGATGATGTTCTTTAGACAGGTCAGGTTCGTGGTACTAGCAACCGTAGATGTTTGAATGTTTAAACGAAACAACAAAGCAGGTAGAGTTCTGTAGTTTTTGCGTACCCATGCCTATAATCTGAATTTGTGCCCATTTGATGACAGTAGGCTTGTTCCCCATTACATGAAGCTGAGGTATACATAACTGACGTAATTTGGGTACATATAGACCGCTATATAACCCTTTTTTTTTTTTTTTGGGTGGGAAATCATCAAATAACTTCTCCCGCTCTGGGTGGAGCGGGAGGGCGTGTCAGACTTTTACTGACTAAAACCCACCCGTGTTCCCTCAGTTGCCTGTGTGCTAGGGGCCGCGGTATCTCTTTCGAACAACCCGCACCCCTGGCAGATAATATTAGTCCTACCCTTCAGGGCATGATAAAAGTGAATATTTACTAAGCAAATTGATGTTAAAGCAAAATTACATTCCAGTATTTAAATATTACACCAACCAATAGAATTACGCGAACCGATAAAAAAAACACCCTTTTGCTAACTGAGATTGAAACACATTGACCTATCGATCAGAAATACCGATTAAACTCTTTCAAATGAAAGGCTTTATAAAAACCGTTGTTTATTGAAAACGTAAAGGGTGTTTTCGTATTTTTACTCGGTTTTAATTATTGAACTCGCGTGGCGAGCTACATAAAACTGTTTACTTAATTACTGACATGTTCATTAAATGCTTGTTCAATGTAAAATAATAATTATAATAAAGAAAAATGTTTTAAGAATTGGGGAAATGGGTCCTGTAATCTGACTGAACTTTCCCCATTCAATACTTCAGTACCATTTCGAGCCAAGTATATTTGGGTCGAGTACCAAGGTATTATCATTCGTGTGGTGCCGGACGTAAGGAACCAAGCACCATTTCTTTCCGTGGGTGTCGTAAAAGGCGACTAAGAGAGTACCAGAAAATGGGTAGCAGCGTTCTCTATGCATTTAAACACCATACTGCGATCGCCAACCCGCCTGCCAAGCGTGGTGATTATGGCAAAACCTCCCCAGAATGGGGAGGTGTTTTTCCAGCAGTGGATGTATTTTGGGTGAAATGATGGTGATGATGAGGTATTAAAGTTACGTTGGCTGATTATTTTATTTAGAACACATAGCCAGGAATTTTGAAAATTAATCCTTCCATACAAGTTAATCATTTTTACCGATGGGAAATCCATCGGGCACACGACTTGTTATGTAGGTATAAAGTCGCTTGTTAAGGCGCGTATAACAAGAGAAACCTTACAATTTGTTCAACTTGCTTGCTTGTTTGACCCCTTATTAAGTTTTATTTGTTCCTGTATCTACTTGCAGCTGTGGAAGGAATCTTTGTTATTCTTCTGGGGGGAAATTACCTTGTCTTGTAACAGTTTTCGAGGTAACAGAGGGGAAATTGCATAAACATTAAATTATTTACGTTGTTGAGCAGACAAATTCGAACATACCATTTTAGTCGTCTGACAAAGGTGGTCCACTCATTGTATCCGACATAAAATACCTCTAGCCGCGATTAAGAATTTGTTACCATTAATTAAGATAATAGGCCAGAACATCAAGCTACCCCAAACTGTCATATTTTCCCAATTGATCATGAACCTTATGCTAATGTAATAAAGTCGAAAATCTATCAAAGAAATTTGGCAGATTAGGGGTAGCTTGATGTGCTGGTGTCTGTACGAAGAAAAATAAATAATGCGTTAGAATTTTGAAACACGCTCCTGTTAATAATGTTTACGTATCAAACGGTAGAAGATTTATACCTACCTATCATTACATTCCATCTCCATAACAGGGTGATTCAAACTACGGCATGCGTTAAAACACACTTCACTAAGGTGAGTGAATATTTTTTTTACACGCTTTATATTAGCTTCACTTGTATGCATGTTTGTAACTGACTCCTTTAGACGCGATTTTGACCCACTTTAAACGGTCAGATTTCATTGAAACATTGTAAACTTATCGAGGACCGATGACAATTCAATAATTTAAAAAAAAATTGAGAAAAATGAAAAAAAAACAAAAACTAAAAAATAGGAAATAAGTAGGTAATAGTTTAAAAAACTAAAAAACACGCTTTAAATACCAAACTAAAAAAGGAAAAAATAATTTAATTAAATTAAAAAGCGTGGGGTGCTTGACATTAATTGATTATAAAAATACCTACCTCAAAAAGCACCCCACGCTTTTTAATTGAATTAAATTATTTTCTCCTTTTTTAGTTTGGTTTTTAAAGCGTGTTTTTTAGTTTTTTAAACTATTATTTATTATTTTTTATTGTTCACATGTTCAATTTAATTTTTATTTTTTATAAATCATTTTGTAGTCATTGGATACATAAAGTGGGGCGCCGTTGTAAGACGACTAAAATGTCACAGTGTATAAAGCAATGGATTAGCAATATCTTACCAAATGATTCAGATTGTGGTTGATAGTCTGCCATGCAATTAGGATGCAGGTTACCTCGCCGCCAAATCTGTAATAACTTTCACAGTTTAATTTGTGTAGACGTGGCATAAAAACAGAAAGATCCACATCGCAATTATTTATTTAGTGGGCAGCTGTAGGTACTATACTAAATTATATTCCTATCGGTTTAGTTAGCATGAAATCGTGTCTACTTACATTTTCGAAACTTTACAACAAACGGTACAGACAATGATTTTTTTGTTGTAACAGTAGCCTTTGAGGTAAGTTATTTATATCGACTCGTGTGTTGGTCTTTAACTTCATAAAAAAGAGCAAAAACATAAATCAAATAAAATCATTATTGTCATTACAGCAAATAAAAAAAACTCTTTAAATCTATAAAAAACTGTTATTTATGCCAAAAAGGGCTTCAGCGTGTAGCGACACTACAGAAAAACACTTCGCAACAATATGTAGAAATACAAAAAAGAGAAGTGGCGCCATCTACAACGCCACAGGCGAACTACGCAAAGACGCATGTCATAGAAAGCCTAGATCGCGCAGGTAAAGTTTACCGCGCGATTGTGTCCGTATGAATTGAGGAGCCATGTCTCAGATTTAAACGAGGGTACTACCAATATTTAGTAGTAAGTTAGCCAAATTTGTAGCCCCGATCCTGGAATTTGTAGTAAAATCCTTCAAAAGTTACAGGACGATGAAGGTGGCTCCTCAATTCAGGCATCTGGATTGAGGAGCCACCTCAGAACTCGAAAACTAGCCAATGGATATTTCTGAAACTTTGGTAGGAATTAGTAGTGTTTATGCTTAATTTGTACACAAAAAATGGGTTTTGTACGGCTGAATTTGAGGCAGCTACAATGCTTTGATTTATCTGAAAAATCCATAAATTTCCCCGTGCTGTATCTCAGAAACTAATGAAGCAATTAAAACAGATTTTTAGTATTATTTAGTAGTAAGTTTGTTTTAATTTGTAGTATAAAAATAAATCGCAAAGGATTCATAGCTTCGGAAATACAACACATTTTATGTGGCTCCTCAATCCTGACGGTCTATAAAAAACAAATGCACGTAGCTACTAAAGTAGTTGATCAACTCGAAGTTTGATTACGCCAATATTTAGTAGAAATTTCTACTAAATATTGGCGTAATCAAAATTCCTCTACATTCAGTATTTCAAAAGATATTAATAATTTTAACATTCCTTAAGAATTTTCTGTGTAGGGTGACCATAAATAAATCAAACTGTGTTTATAAACAGAACTTTATTTACACATGATTCATTCTTCACCAAATCAGTACTTATATAAAGAAACACAACATATTAAACACAAAGAATGAAAAAGAAAAACCAACTAAAAGTCTACTAGATCAAATTACCTGTTTTAAAATTTATAATCTCTAAATATTATCTCTATATTCCCTTATTCTATCATTAATTATTAGCCTTCTCTAATCTTTATTTTAAAATATATTTTCTAAACAAAGTCGCTTATTTTGACTGTCGGAGCGACCGCGGTCCTTCTAAAATACATAACGGATTTTGATGCGGTTTTCACCATCATTTATAGAATTTATTCCGCGAGGTTGTTTTATATGTAATACGTTTACATTTAACGTAAACGCATACAGACGCGTGGAAAGTGATGGCCCAGTGGTAACGGCCGCGACTTACGAGTTGGTCGTAGGTTCAAACCCAGACAGGCGCTTTACTTTTTGTGAGTTATTTAATCACCACTTGTCTCAAAACGTTGAAGGAAACTTAAAATAAAAAATAATAAAAAAATACATTTTTAATATGATGTTGATTGATGAACAGAGATCGGATATTCGAATGCATATTCACCTAAAGCTGAGATGTTGGCTAACATGTAAAGCGCTTTTGTATCGAAAAAGTCTTAATTTAGGTAAGTAATTTGTTTATTTTTTGTTTTAACTAATACAAACCACCCCTCCTCCAGTACATATACATATTTGTATCGAGTTAAAACATTAATTTAAAAACACTTTTTCTTTGGAAAAAGTTTATATTTTTCACTTTTTAGTGGTTCACATGTGCTTACCCCTTCACAGCGTAACGGCGTGATGTTATGTTATGAATTGGTGTAAACAATAGATAGACATGGGATTTCAGCGATCCCAGTCCATTTGCTGCCATTTATTGAGGAGTTCCGTTGCCTATCTCCGAAGTTCTTCATCAGATCTTCACCAAATTGAAATGGGACTACTTCGAGAAAGTACTCTTCCAAAAAATACCCAAATCGCTTTGTCCTTTTAAAACTTTTCGAGACCTTTTAAAATTTTATAGGCACACGCCTATAAAATTTTAAAAGGTCACGCCTATAAAATTTTAAAAGGTCTCTCTATTTCTCCATGATCCCATCATCAGATCCTGACTTGATGATCATGGGACCACCTGAGAAGTATACCCTTTCAAACAAAAAAAAGAAATCCAAAGCGGTCCAGCCATCTTCGAGTAATCGGGGAACATACATAAAAAAAGAAATTAAAAAAAAAGGTTCCGACGAATTGAGAACCTCCTGTTTTTTGAAGTCGGTTAATTAATACACGTCTGAATAGTTATGCAATCATGAATCCCGGGGTTTTTAATAAATATAACAAATAATTTATAAAGCCGCTTCCATACTTTCATAGCTAAAAATTGTATTTAGGTAAATATGCATCCGAATATCTTATCTCTGTTGATGAATGATTATGAAACCAGAATTCGCAATAGTACAAACCAAACAAATATTTTCATATTATTACTTTTGGGAAAATTTAAAGTTCACAGGTTTTTGGAAGGGTATTAAAATCGATCAGATAAGATTCCTATAAATCAAAAAACGTAACTGTGTATAACTTTTTTTTTTCAAAAAGCAACTGCTCTCAGGTTGGACGGAAGGAATACGGTTTAAGTCTATCTCTACGTTTAAGTATTAATTTTAATGAATAAAAAATGTTTTTTTTATTATTTTTTATTTTAAGTTTCCTTCAACGTTTTGAGACCAGTGGTGATTAAATAACTCACAAAAAGTAAAGCGCCTGTCTGGGTTTGAACCTACGACCGACTCGTAAGTCGCGGCCGTTACCACTGGGCCATCACTTTCCACGCGTCTGTATGCGTTTACGTTAAATGTAAACGTATTACATATAAAACAACCTCGCGGAATAAATTCTATAAATGATGGTGAAAACCGCATCAAAATCCGTTATGTATTTTAGAAGGACCGCGGTCGCTCCGACATTCAAAATAAGCGACTTTGTTTAGAAAATATATTTTAAAATAAAGATTAGAGAAGGCTAATAATTAATGATAGAATAAGGGAATATAGAGATAATATTTAGAGATTATAAATTTAAAAACAGGTAATTTGATCTAGTAGACTTTTAGTTTGTTTTTCTTTTTCATTCTTTGTGTTTAATATGTTGTGTTTCTTTATTTAAGTACTGATTTGGTGAAGAATGAATCATGTGTAAATAAAGTTCTGTTTATGAACACAGTTTGAATTATTTATAGTCACCCTACACAGAAAATTCTTAAGGAATGTTAAAATTATTAATATCTTTTGAAATACTGAATGTAGAGGAATTTTGATTACGCCAATATTTAGTAGAAATTTCTACTAAATATTGGCGTAATCAAACTTCGAGTTGATCAACTACTTTAGTAGCTACGTGCATTTGTTTTTTATAGACCGTCAGGATTGAGGAGCCACATAAAATGTGTTGTATTTCCGAAGCTATGAATCCTTTGCGATTTATTTTTATACTACAAATTAAAACAAACTTACTACTAAATAATACTAAAAATCTGTTTTAATTGCTTCATTAGTTTCTGAGATACAGCACAGGGAAATTTATGGATTTTTCAGATAAATCAAAGCATTGTAGCTGCCTCAAATTCAGCCGTACAAAACTCATTTTTTGTGTACAAATTAAGCATAAACACTACTAATTCCTACCAAAGTTTCAGAAATATCCATTGGCTAGTTTTCGAGTTCTGAGGTGGCTCCTCAATCCAGATGCCTGAATTGAGGAGCCACCTTCAACGTCCTGTAACTTTTGATGGGTTTTACTACAAATTCCAGGATCGGGGCTACAAATTTGGCTAATTTACTACTAAATATTGGTAGTACCCTCGTTTAAATCTGAGACATGGCTCCTCAATTCATACGGACACGCGCGATTTGGATAGGTACAACATCCCAACATCAACCGTCGGGCAGTTGCCCACCAGACACAACACCCGTCTGGTCGGAGGATCCTCCCTTTTCCATAGAGTATGAGTGGACTTTACACCCTGTTCCTCATACCTCTATAAGCGTAATATCAGATGACATCATAAGTTGTACCATGTGATGCTGATTTTCAGCTGCAACCCACAAGTACGAGTATGAGTAGTACGAGTAGTAAGTGTCCGTAATAATAAATTAAGTGAATAAAAATAATAATCAAATATAATGTTGTGAGGTATATGTGTTGTGTTGTGATTAATGAAAATCTCACTGGCGAACGATCTAAGGAACGGCTAAGCCTTTGGCGAGATGGTGCTTCCTTACCAAACCCATTCGTCCCACCTGCTAAAAATTTCGCACCCGGACATGGCTTTCCTGGGAATCTATAAATAGACTCCGGACTCAGGTAGGCCGAAGTAGGGAAAACCTGCTCAGGTGAAGATTGACGGATGACTCCGCCCTGGAGTGTAAATGTGGTGCTGTCCCACAAACAATGGGGCGCTTAATATCTTGTCCAGCGTGTCCTGTTTTCTGCACGCTACAGGATCTATTTGGACGCTATTGAAAATGCCAAGCTCGTAGCAAAATTCTGGGCTGACTGTATTTAGATTGCCATCGACAAGGTCAGAAAAAGAATGAAAAACGAAAATAAACACCAATAATAAATCATACCTGTGTATTACCTACATCAAAAGAATAAATCTATAAATGTAAAGTACCTACATCTAAGGCAAAATCGTGTGACTGCGTGGTTCTTTATCCGGAAAACCTAAAATCTATGCAGTAGATAGCAGCCACGTCGCAGAGTAATTCACAAAATATTTCACACGTGTCCACCAAAAATGCATCAATGTATTTAGTGACGATACGATGATACTTCAGGCTAGTGAAAATGAATGTTGCGTGAGACACGAGCGGCGGAGCGCAAAGTTCTTGAAACATGTGCGGTGGAATGCATGGTGTGGTGTGAGGGATAAGCGACAGCGGATGCGGATTCAATTAGTCAGTAGATTCAACAGCTCCTTGCGTAACACACTATCAACCACAATCACAGCCAGGGGTGCGGGTTGTTCGAAAGAGATACCGCGGCATCTGACACACAGGCAACTGAGGGAACACGGTTGGGTTTTAGTCAGTAAAAGTCTGACACGCGCTACCGCTCCACGCAGAGAAGTTATTTGACGATTTTCCACCCAAAAAAAAAACATCACAATATTTATTAAGGATATTGCTAATCCATTGCATCATACATCATAAGTTCGATTTTGTCTGTTCAACATCCATTCATCCTGTCCATTCCTACCGTTACTTTGAAACTTCACTAGGTCCTTGATCTTCTTTGCTAAATTCCATCAGCACTAAAAATAGTTCGAGCGATGCCTTAGTATAAATTTTAACATCACAATAATTCTCTGTCCATTGAATCATCGTGTGAATCAAGCCAAATGTTTTCAAAAAACGTACTCAATGTAATATAAATTTATTTCCTTCCGAATTCTTATATATAGACAACGTTTTTGCCACACTTTTTCAAGACGTGAGGAGATCTGTTACTCGTATCTTGTGTAGTAGGATGTACATAATAATATTTTCGTACAGTGTTATGTAGAGAAACATACATTGAAGCAAGTAAATATGAGTATAACGCGTGACACAAGATAAGAAGCGTGAAGTTTTGTGAATTTGTGAGGCGGACGTGTTGCTATGTGCCGTGGTTCAAAGGACAGGCGGTAGCGATTTAGCAGATATCAGATACTTATCATATTATCGTTGCACATAAACAACACAAACACAAACGGTCTCCTTTCTGCGGGAGTGGGCTGTAATTCAGCCCAGTGTGAGTTGGTTGATGTAAAGAAAGAAAGAAAGAACAAAAATACATTTATTTAGCACAGACTAAAAAGGCACATAATACACAGCAAAATAATATTATTATCTACGAAAAAAATCCACAAATAAATAATAATAATAAAATAAAATATAATAAAAATGTTTATTTGCACCTTAAAAAAATAACATAGAGAAACAGGTTCAAATAAAAATAGGCCGAAAGGTAGTTACAATATTTTAAATAGAGTTGCTACTAATACCTAAGCTAAGCTAACTTAATATCTTGTAATATAGGTATCAGCACCCACACTCATTTGCATTCACATATTATTAAAATACATTGGAGCCAGAAAGCTTAATATTATACTTATAGTTTTATAATTAAAATTCCCGTTTTAAATTTTGACAAGAAAATGGAGCATTCTAGGTACAAAAATAGTAGGTAAGTGATTTTTTTTTTTAATTTACAAATCAACAAAATGTGAAGGAAAACATCGTGAGAAAACCGGCATATCCCAGAATTCGAAGACATGTGGTGGATTATGGCCCACTCCTCTCGCAGAGAGGAGGCAGTGGGAACATTAATGGCTGATTATGCTAAATTAACCTTCCATACCTTTTACCTACGCCTTTTGCGTGTAAAATTTAAATTTACACAAGGCAGTAGATTTTGATAAAGCCATGGCCCGGTGAATTCCTACTACTTTCTATTAGAAGTTTGTATTTGTTTGATAAATATTTAACCGATCCTCTTAACACGTATTGAACCTAATGATAGACAGTTTAATAAATTCATGGAACTCTGAAAACACTGCACAGTTTTCTTATAAATCTCTCTCTCACTCAAAGTTGGTCGCAGTTACTAAGCTAGGAATGATTTGACGTTCACAAAAAGAGACGAAAACGTTATATTAGAGTTCAATAATATTTTTGGAGCGCATTATGGTAATTATTACAAATTCGATTAAATACTGTTTGCCTGTTTTTTTTACAATGCCCTGGCAGAGACTCTGTTTCTCTGAAAAGCTGAGAGTCTTCAAGTTGAGAGTGAATAGATCGCTACTAGGTAGGCATGCTCCATCGTCGGCCACAACATTCCTTACCATCAGGTCAGATAGTGGTCAAACCAAAGTCTACCAAAAAATATATTTGCAAACATTGGCATGATAGAATCTATTTCGAGATATTAAGATATATAGTATCGATACGCACATGACAAAGAAAGAATTCATCCGGTACTCTGATATGCAAGATGATATGCGGAACGTTTCAAATATTTAGGACAAGAGATCTTGCATGTGTGGATTGTTTGACGATGATGCAAGAGGCAGGCGTTAGCGGGTCGCTTAAGAATTGAAAGAAAGATTGCACATTTACTAAGTACGTGACATATTAGGTATACTGCAAAAATAAAATCAAATAGAAAGTGTAAAGTGCATTGTTAAAAATTAGCAGGAAATTATGCATCACGTCTGCGCCAAATAGGCCCAGTCTAATAAAAATGCCAATGCCTGACGCTGATTTTCAATTGGACCTGAATTGTATTAACTCGCCCATTACTCACTAGAAATCCTTTTAGCCAAACAAACTGCTTTTAAAACGGATATAAAAGACTTTAAGGACCAGAGAAGGTCTTTCAAAAAATCTGCGCAAAATTTTGCGTGCTCTGAAAGCACTCGTGAAGCAATTTAATTATGTGACAAAACATGCCATCGATATAACTGATTTGAAATTCATGAAAATGCTGTGCCCCGTCTATTTGATAAACTTCTAAGTAGTAATTGAAAAAACAGCTTAACTGACAACCTAATTGAAATAGTCATCAAGAAAATAATTTAAAAAATCCACCGTAAGTATAACCGCTACCGCTTATGACTTACTCACCACTGATTCACATCGGAAACGCGTTCCCCGAATTTAGTAAATGAGTCGCAAATGAAATGACTCAAAGAAACAATGCCACACATAATTCTGAATGAACTTTATTTTTGTAAAATTTGTTAATGGCCGATTTTATTGCAAAGTCCTGCATCAATTAACATTGCAGAGCTGTCGTGAGCCAGAAAAGTGAATGAGTAAGATAATGTACATATTACAGAATTTTTCTGTTCTCTGTCTATGGAAATTGTGTTTATGGTTTGTCATCGACTAACCTACTAGCCCACTACTATTATGAATGTGAAAGGTTGTATGTTTAGAAATAGAAATAGAAATCATTTATTTGCCAATAAATCGTCATCATCATTCATCATCGTAATTTTTTTGTTGTTTGGATGTTTGTTACTCAATCACGCAAAAACGGCTGAACGGATTTCGATAAAATTTGGCACGTAGCTAGTTTATAGCCTCGATTAACACATAAGATACTTTTTATCCCGGTAGTACTTTCCCATGGGACAATTTCTGACCTCGACGCGGGCGAAGCTACTGGCAAAAGCTAGTTGTAGATAAAGCTATTCCATTTTTTTTTTATTTGTCTCTATTATTAACCGACATTTGAAAACTATAACGGATCAGATGCCACTTCTTTTTAATTTCCTGATTATGTCTTTGGGGCCATTCGAGTATTACGTAAGCACTACAGGGGGGCGGGGTGGTCTTTGCTTTGCTTATTTTTGATTACATGGGGGATGGGGGTATGGATGGTGATTACGTCAGCAGAATTTGTTTATTAACTTTTGGATTTTCTACAAAATTTAGTCGATTTTGGTTTGAACACATATGGCAACCCTACTTGTCCATGAATGGCTCGAAGAAAACGATGACAATATACCAAAATCACAAGAAAGTGAGCAGACACGTTAGGTGTCTGCTACCAATGTTTACGTGAGCGTGGGAGGGGGGAGTAAGAACTTTGCTTACTTTTGCTGACGAGGGGGAGGGGGGTCAATAATTGCTAAAAAACTGCTTACGTAATACTTGAATGGGCCCTTTCTACAAATAAAAATCTCTACATGTTTTACTTATGAGCTCTAAATCATAATTAATGTGGAAGTCAACTTGAATCACTTTTATACAACGTGTAACAGAAACGGTATATACATACCAAGGGCACGGCTTCTTTTGATGATATCAAACGATATTAGAAGGGTTTTTTTAATCATATCTCTACATTTTCGGAAATTATGAGAATTTTTAGTACATTGATAACAGAAACCGAACTTTTCAAATTGAAATAAACACATCACTCGGAAGAGATTTATCGTGATATTGGCAAGTAACGTGGTAAGTTATTGACCTACGTAGTGCGGTGACACGTTTGTTATGATTTGAATTTAAGAAACATGAAACCTAAAATTTGGGATCAATTCTTAGTGTATTTTATTTTGAGCTGAAACTATGTATAGTGATTCTATACCAGCTGTTATCTTTAGTGCTTAAGGGGAACCTAGTCGCGAGCTCGAACTCACTGGTGGGTCTGGCTAAAAATCACGCTATCTCAATAGGCTTCGTGTCCGATAGAGATAGTATCGGTGATGAGCAGTTAGAAGCTAGTCTACACGCACAACGTTAATGAGTGAGATGCAGGATCATTTATAGTAAAAAATTCGCGAAAAAACTACGAAAACTCCTTTGGAAGATCGGGTTTTATGAAAAAGCCAATGCATAAATCAATGACCAATAAAGTTTATTGAACTTTTCGATAATTGAACTTTGTCGGTACCGACTTGGTTTTGGAGATTTTACACTTTTATTACTTAAACACGCCCAAAGTTAAGTCAAATTAGCAAGAAAAACTAATGTTTATTGGCTCCTAACTTTTTAATGAATTTTTATTTTAGTATCCTGTTTCCGTACAGACAATATTAATAATGAGACAAAACGATATCAAACTTTACTTTGGATTGGATGAGCCATGTCAGACAGTGGAGTAAAACACTACCGAAGTTTGTATGCAAAAACTGTGGACTAGGTTCACCTTAAGGATGATAATAGGGTTTCTGTTACACCCTGTATAGAGATATAATCTGTGAAACTTTGTTGGGAAACAACCGTAAAAATCAGCTTAGCTTTTTTACATAAAGCGACTACCTATCTGACCTCCACACCCCCGTTACTAAGTATCACGACATCCCTTGGTAACACTGGTTGTCAGACTGTCAGGCTACTGACGGTGTAACGACTGTCAAAGATCCACGAATGACAGCCTGAACCAACGGCTTAACATGCTTAGGCAGGCAGGTCTCGATATGTAATGGATGGATGTTCACCCAATCACGGACCAACCGCGGCAAGCGTCTTGGGGTCGATGGCGCTTTGTATTCCACGCGCGCCTCAAAGAGATGTCAGCACCAACTGGTGGTGTCTGCAAGGGCCGATGCCTGCCGGTTGTTCGAAAAAGATACCGCGGCCCCTGGCACACAGGCAACTGAGGGAACACGGGTGGGTTTTAGTCAGTAAAAGTCTGACACGCCCTCCTGCTCCACCCAGAGTGGGACAAGTTATTTGATGATTTCACACCCAAAAAAAACTATGGTACGGTTGCGCGTCGGTGTCCCTGCCACTCTGTATAGTGAATATCATAAAGGTGTGGACACGGATGTGGTGCACACCATCAAACTGAACATATTTTAAATTAAATCAAAAGTCATTTACTCAAATTAGGCTGACAATCAGCACTTTTCGAGCGTCAAAATTACATAAGACAGTCCCCCAAAACGCCTGCCCTTCACCACTTCCTAGTGCTTGGGCGGGGAAGAAGAAGTGGCGCAACAAACTCCCCGGCAGCACACCTGTCTATTCATTTAAATGATCTTGATTCTATAGTAGGTAATGTACATACAATATTATGAGACAGAACATTAATTTAAATCACGCTGAAGATTTTTTCTCCATGGAGCCAAAATCGTAATGGAGAAAAAATAATCAACCGTCCCATAAATTTGAGTCATTAACTTGAACTATTTTGAAGCATTTTCTATAAACGACGGCAAAATACATCTGGCACGCTGAAATCTTAAAGTAATATTTATAAAACCAAATCGGCCTATTGTTATAAAAAATATTTCCAAGCAAAAATTTTCTAAGAAAACTATAATATAAGTACAATAATTAATGTAATCAAAACAATTTTTTCGAGAATAGTAAACATTATTTAGCGTATTTCGTTCATCGAGAAACTCGATCAATAGTAAAAATAAATACATATCGCAGTGAAGGGCATTTGTACCATTAAATATAACTAATGAAACACTGAACTCAAGTGTGGTCCCGTTATAAATAAGTCCCGGAAACCGGGAAAGAGGACGCGTTGACGGGCAACATTTTCGCACATATTTTGTTCTGTATTTTTTAGAATTCCCGTGAAACGAGAATTGATGGCAATGGGCATTGTTCATATTTTTTAATATGTCGTAATTGAAAAACCATTTCGAGGAATAGTGTTACTGATCATTACGGACTAATAAATCTTGAAAAATATTCATATTTTATTGATATATTTGATAAAATACGATTGACCTTGTATGCCCTTCAAATTACGTCAGCTTTGGCCGTACAATTTTGTATCTTTGCCGCAGAAAATAAAAAGTAAGTGACAAGTATTTTCTATGTTCTGACAAGTGTCAAATTAATATAAATGTCAAAAATTTAAACATGTGAATTTACATATTTATAAATTTTTTACAATTATTATTCCTGCGACTTGCCTCATGATCTCGTATAAATCTCATTACTCTATCATTATGTTATGCTGTATGCATTACTTACATAAAAAAATTTGGTCCCCTTATTTCGGGTTGTTCCCGCTGGTTCACCATTCTATTGTTCTTGTTTTCCCACCGGGTCCATGAAAAAATTATAATGTTTCAAATGCTTCTCAATGAATTCCCAACGGGTCCACCAGATGTATCCAAAGTACAATCAGTAAAAACAATTTCTTTTAAAAAGACAATCAATCAACCAGTTTTTTTTAAGTTTTTTTTTGTCATTGTTCCTCTCAATCAAAGCACCTGCCATCTAATCTCTTTACCACCCTTGGTTGACTGGTAGAGAATGCCTAAGGCATTAAGTCCGCCTTTGTACCTTTGTTTTGTATGCAAGAAGTTTAAATAAATAAATACTAGCTGATACCACTATGTTAAGTGTGCTCCTAGCAATTTATAACAACCTAGTACATCGAAGGCATAAAGCGCTTTCTAACTGACACATCTATGTTAGATGTGCTCCTTCCGTGGTATGATACCCTGGTACTTCGACGGCGTAAAGCGTTTTCTAGCTGATATCACTATGTTAGGTATGCTCCTACCGAGTTATGACAACCTGGTACTTCGGAGGCATAAAACGTTTAAAAAGCTGACACACTCGTGTGATTTTTTTCCATATTTAATAATTATTCTGGACCCATAGGGAAGTCAAGTATTAATTTAAATTTTTACGAGAACAATAGACTCGTGAAGCAATGGGAAGAACCCGATTATATATGACGTCTACTGACACTTTAACAGATGAGATGGATGACGTTGTGTTGACAGATTTGAATTTTTAATTATGTACTGGTGAGGCAACGGCAACGATCTTTTGTGCCACTGATGACGTCATCTATCTCAAAAATTTACAATGATTAAATATTAAATTATGAAATAACTATTGAGCCCATCACCAAAATATTCAAATTAGTTTCTCAACAAGCTCTAAATTTTGTAAAACTAAAATAAAATGGAATGGCTAAAAATTTTAGACAATCCCCATTAGTAATTTGATGACAGACTTGTCATCACTTTAATCATACGAACACTGTCAAGTATTTTTATTATTTTACTGTTTATAACAGATGTTTAATATGAAATATTAAAGCAACCTATATTTTTTGTGACGTTGTGAAAACATGTAACGATCAGTAAATATGTCAGCATCATAATTAATGTAAAGCAAGAATACTTCAATCAACTCTATGACATTGGAATGTCACAGTAAATATAGCTGCAGGGTCACAATCTATTACATAGAACCAATACGTTATCTTAAAATGGCGGATTAAAGATTGTAATTGATCACTAGTACTGCAACCTTTCAAATTCAGAAGTAAAATATGAATCATAAAAATTATAAATTCAAAGTATTTTAAAGTAACTATATAATAACAATCCCGGGAATTCTAAACAATAACACATTTATAATGAAAAGAAAACAATCGATCCCGATACTCATAAATAAATCCCGGTATCGAGGTTACGTAAGTGACAGCACTATGCAACATCTGTTAACTGGAACTGTGGGATCTCCATGGCTGCAGGTTTCCTGGGATTTAATTTAATTTGTTGGTAAGATGTCCAATCTTCAAGGAACTGTCATCTTTTGAAGCCATCTGGTTGTATAGTTTTAGGAATTGACGTGCATTTAGTTAGATATTGTTGAAATCCAGCCAGTATTATTTCAGAGCTAGCTTATGCCAGTGGCTTCGCTCGCGTAGAGGTGGAAATTATCCCTCGGGAATGTAGTATTGGGATAAAAGTGAGCTATGGGTTTATTCAAGCTATAAACTATATATGTGGCAAATGTCATCAACAACCGTACAGCCTTTTTTGCGAGATTGAGTGACAATCATCTAAACATACAAACTTGCATTTGCATTGTTCAACTGTTATAATTATGTTTTATAAAATACGGTACTTACAGTTGCAAAAGGCACATGAACTAATAAAATTGTATGTATGATTTACAAATTACTTACATAAATAGTTTTTTGGGTCCAGCGGTGTAATTTCGTAAAACACAAACAGTAGGAAGTGGCTTTCATTTTGACAGTTCAACAATATTAATTGCGTCTCCGGTTTGTTCCACTAATTGCACACACGATATAAATTCTTAGTATGGGGCAAAGTATGAAAGGGAGAGAACAATGTTGTTAAAAATAACTCCTCGTTACTTTACTCATATTTTAATAATCATTCTTTTATAGTATACAGATGTGCAACCCCAAAATATACTCGACCATCTTAATCCTCAATAATATTATAAATGCGAATGTAAGTTTGTTTCTTGTTACGCTTTCACGTTAAAATTATTTCATTCTGGATCGTAGACGAAGTCACGGGCAACAGCTAGTAAAGTACAAAATTATTTGTTTTCACATCCCCTTTATCCCGGAATGAAACTCGCAGTACATCACTATAATGTCCCATTGAAGTTTGTGATACAGGAAAGTATAATACTAAAACTACTTTTTTTCCTGTTAATTTTGAATCAAAGAAAAGCTAAAATAGCTAACCTTCATTGAATAAAAAATCCATGTTGTAAATGTTATTTATTTTGTTTGAAATTTTATAGTATTTGAGTAGTCAACAATTTGTGTGGTCTGCTAATAAAAACCAATTACAACCATCAATTTGTCTCGGGTTTTGAGAATTTCTCCTGTGACTGTCCAATGAAGATAGAAGAGGATATGATGAAAATAATATTTGCGCTGCCCAAGCGAAGACCTGCCAGTATTACAGTATAGTATTCCCCAGTAACTGGATTGTGGAGGTCACAAGGGAGTCCCTCCATGAAAAATACTGATGCTTTCAGTTAGACTAGAACGCAAATATTTATGACTGGGGACATAATCAATCTTTAATCATCCCACTGATGGGACTCAGGCCTTTTCTCGGTGAGAGGAAATGGGCCGTAATCCAGCACACGGGCCCAGTGCGGGTTGGCAGATGTCACATATCTATGAATTTTTGGTTCTACATTTACAATTTTTGGTAGTACATGCTGGTTTCATCACAATGTTTTCCTTCGCCGTTTCGAGAGCAGTAGTGATGAAATAAATTACACAAAGTAACGTACTGGGCTTGAGAACTCACGACGCACATCTCGTAAGTCGGGGCCGTTACTACTGGACCACCAATGCTCTAGTTTTAAGACTGGTTAAGGAGGCCTATTACTCATATCCTATGTATTTAGGCTTCGCAATATCTTCTCGTCCCAAATACCGCAGTGTCTCAAAACGAAAATCTTTGACCAGTGTGTGTTGCCAGTGATGACCTATGGTACAGAAACGTGGTCACTCACAATGGGCCTTATCAGAAGGCCAAACTTGAATGGCAGTTGGCAGGGCACTTGCTCGCAGAACAGATGGCCGATGGGGCCGAAAGGTTATGGAGTGGCGAGTGTGGCGACCGCGTACCGGAAGACGAAGAGTGGGAAGGCCTACCACAAGGTGGACCGATGACCTTGTGAAGGCTGCGGGAAACCGCTGGATGTGGGAAGCATAAGACTGGTCGAAGTGGAGGAGCCTGGGGGAGGCCTAAGTCCAGCAGTGGACGTCTTTCGGCTGAAATTATGATGATGATGATGAATCAGCCTCTAATGTTGCCACTGCGTTACACTGGTTCAATACAGGCGTCTGTGAGTACGCTTGCCGTGATCCACCACGCGGGCCCGAAGCGGATAGGTAAATGTCACATCAAGTTTTTGATTCTAGTACATGTCGGATTCCTCACGATGTTTTCCTTTAAGATTTTTAGAGCAGTGGTGATGAAAATGATTTACACAAAGTAAACTGCCTGTCTGGGTTGAAACCTTCGACCTACAACTCGTAAGTCGTCGTTTCTAATGGGCCAAGACTGCTCTTAACAAATCAGCGTTACAAATGAATAATCCATGCATTGCAATGACATGCCAGTCGGCAGGTGCTCTCAATATATTTTTAGTGAACGACTGAAAGTATTCACATTGACTCACGCGCAGAATTAGCCGCTGTGGTCGGTAACCACAACATTTGGCTGACGGATAACCGTCAAACCACCCAGAGTTTACAAAATAACCAACAGAATTTACTAATTTACACAGTAAAATACCTGTTCCACTTCATTTCGTTTGCATTCAAACTTAAACCCATTAAATTTGCATCGCTTTACGTCCTTTTGAGGAGCATATTTTTACGTTCGTTTTTTTTCTATTCGCTTTCATATTTATGTGCCTACATGAATCCAAAGTGTATGAATCCAAATTGGCCTATTTTCTCTCAAACGTATCTCTTTTTAGGGTTCCTTATCACAAAAGGAAAAAACGGAACCCTTATGGGATCACTTCGTTGTCACCCGTCCGTCTCTCTGTCAAGACCATTTTTCTCAGGAACGCGTGGGGGAATTAAGCTGAAATTAATACAGGACGTCTAGTTAGACGAGAAGATGGCCGCTAGAGAAAAGCTGTGACCGAATGGTTGCCAAGGTTTAGAGGCCTTTAGCCTAAGCTTGGCAACCACCAGGGCCGTCCGAATCCGCGTTGGATTGATGATATTGTCAAAGTCTCGGGAAACACCTGAATGAGAGACGCACGGAACTGGGCAGTATGGCAGGAAAAAGGGTAGGCCTGTATAGTGGATGATTCCGAGCTGAAATGATGATGATAAATGACGTTTCCATTTTGCATACAAAAATTCAGACAATTGTTGATAATGGTTTAGTCAAGCATTGGCGAAATTCATAGTCACTACTATTTATTTTGCATTTTTTTTTTTAATTTTTTGGATTTATTCGACAGTTCCTAAATAATCCCATACATTAGTATTGCAAGTGTTTTCATTTCGTATTTTCATGTACTGTCGTATTTTCATTTACTGTCGTATTTTCATGTACTGTCGTATTTTTATTTACTGTCGTTTTTTCATTTACTGTCGTATTTTCATTTACTGTCGTATTTTCATTTACCGTCGTATTTTCATTTACTGTCGTATTTTCGTCTCCACTCTGTTCTTGTATTGTACTAGCATGGCACACCCTAGCCACTTAATAATATGTAAGTGGAAATATATTGCATGTATCAGTAATAATAGCTTCTCGGAAACTTTCGCTAGTTGATGACGTAATTTTCGTATCGCAAACTTTTTAAGAGATTGACCTACGACGACAAGCTTTAAAAAAACTACCGACTTCCGGAAAAACACTACAAAGTGAAAAATAACTTTAATTTCGGAAGTCGGTGACTGTGGATATGTATTTGAATTTTTTGTCTCCGCCTTCCGAAATTAAAGTTATTTTTCACTGTACAGTGTTTTTCCAGAAGTCGTTTTTTTTTTCGCTTATTGTTATAATACTTACCCCACACCAATTCGAAATTTCATCATCCTTGGGGTCAAAACAATGCATATTTATGCGATAGCAGCAATCGCGTTTTATTTGCTGTAATTTTTTGAAGAGTTCCGTTGTCTGTCTCCAAAACTCATCATCAGATCTACATGAAAATGGTACCATTTCCGAATAAATCCCTCTCGAACAAAAAATAATTTTGCAAATATATCTATATATGACGGAGTTATACCCGTACATACATAAAAATGTATATATCTATATATAAACTTTGAATTGATAAACTCCTTCTTTTTGAAGTCGGTTAAAAAGGTGAAAAACAGCACCATTATTAAGTAACACACTATAAACCCGATCCGAATCTGAATCATTATGAAGGATATTGCTAATCCATTGCGCCATTGGATTTAAAAATTTGTTCGCTCTACAACGTATACAACGCAATGAATATTGTTGAACTATGAAAATGTTACCATCAGTTACTCCTCTGGATGATGTGCCAGAGATAGAAGAAGCCTCTGCGATAGGCTAACATGATTGATTGATTGATTGACCTTTCTGTGGAACTACTGTTGATGTTTTTTACAAAAATTACTTATTTAAAATACCCTGTTGAAAGAAATTAACACCTATTCATCCTTTCCGATCGTAATATTCATCAAAAAATTCTTCCTGACGTGTTGCGCTCACGGCGCGAAGTTTTCCCCCTTATTAAAAGACGGTACTTGTATCAAGTGTGATGTTACGTCATCATGCTTGAGCTGCGAGCTCGTAATAAATTCCCTGAATCTCCAACAGTTAGGGAGCTGACACAATGTAGGTAATAAGTAATTTTGGATGCAGATTTACGGTGTAAAAAGTAAATCATGACTGCTTGTTTTACCCGACTTTTAACAGTGTTACCAAGGAGTATCACATTACACTGTTACTGTGTGGTGGAAGTCAGTTAGGCAGTCGCTCCATGTAAAAAAACAACCGACTTCCAAAAAAACACTACAAAGTGAAAAATTACTTTAATTCGGAAGTCGGTTTGGAAATGTATTTTAATTTTTTGTCACCGCCTTCCGAAATTAAAGTTATTTTTCCCTTTGTAGTGTTTTTTTGGAAGTCGATTGTATTTTTTTTTTGAGTTTTTACTTTTCACTTTTTAGTTTTAGTAGGTACCTACCCCACACAATTCGAAATGTCATCATCCTTGGGGCCAAAACAATGCATATTCATGCGATAGCAGCAACCGCGGTTGACTTGCTGTCATTTTTTGAAGAGTTCCGTTGTCTGTCTCCGAAACTCATCATCAGATCTATATAAAATTTAAATAGTACCATTTCGGAATAAACCCCTTACGAACAAAAAAAATAATTTTGCAAATCCGTCTATTATGACGGAGTTATGCCCGAAAATACATAAAACAAGTATAAATATCACCTCCTTCTTTTTGAACTCGGTTAAAAATACTGGTATTCAGCTGCATCCGGTTAGACTGAAAGCCGATCCTAACATATGTAGTTGGAAAAAGGCTAGATAGTTGACGATTATTTAACGGTGTTATAACATTCCTTGGTTTTGCGAATAAAAACTTTACTTTTAGTACCTAATTAATTTTATTTCCATAGAGCGACTGCCTATCTGACCTCCACAGCCCAATTACAGGGTAACACGAAACCCCTTGATAAGACTGGTTGTCAGACTTTCCGTAACGACTGTCAAAGATCCACAAATTACAGCCAGTATCAACGCCTGAACGTGCTTTCTGAGTCACGGCAGGATCTGGTATGTGAAGACCTACAAACCAACCGCGGCAATCTTAGCTTTACCAGCACCCTAATTGCGTAATTCACGATTAATTATAATCTGTTTCGTTTTGAAACAGATGGCTAAACCATTGCTTTATATGTTCGAAAAATATATCTGCTCAACAACGTAAATAACGCAATGAATGTTGTTGAACTGTCAAAATGAAACCGATTATGATTAATCGCGTGTTACGCAATTAGGGTGCTGATCGATTTACCCGTACAGCTGTTGTAACTTATCCAAACCGATAAGTAATAAGCAGAGATGGGCCGAATGTGGTTTGAACCGAATCCGAAATTCGGCCGAACTTCGGTTCAATACCCTTTAATTGTAATAAAAAATACTTGATGTAAATGAATGTTTAGTTTGTGAACCAAAAACGTGATTTTTTTTTTCAATTGACTAATTGTGCAGATGTTTGTCAGAAGAATACTAAGCTTATTTATGTCTAATTAATTAGGCAGAGATTTTCAAGAATAATAAGAAGAACTGATTTAATTTAAGGATTACATTTTCAATGTTCCTAACTAAAACAGATGACCATGAGTGAGTAAAAAACAATTTTATTTTACAGTAATGCTATACTCTAATTCTATTAAATTTCAATCAAAATAGTGCAAGTAGGTATTATTTTTATTGTGCCGAATGTTCGGCTTCTGCACCGAATTTCGGCCGAATGCCGAAGTTCGGTTCAAGCTGACGAAATTCGGTTGAACCGAATGTGAACCGAATTTCGGCCCATCCCTAGTAATAAGGCATTTAATGTTACTGAGCGTCCAGTAACTTTCTAACATTTAGCCTAGGGCATTCCTCTACCACCTACCTGCCTACAGATACAACCAAAACAGATAGTTGTACTGCTAGGGAGTGTGTTGCGCCACTTCTTATTCCCAGCTAGGAAGTGGTTAAGGGCGCGCGTTTTGGGGGACTGTCTTATGTAATTTTGACGTTCAAACAGTACTGATTTTCAACCTAATTTGAATAAATGACTTTTGATTTTGACCTAGTCGGTTGAGAAAAAATTTCTTCAGAAAGCTTCCTCATATAAACGCACCCTTATATCATGTAATAAGAGTTTGCCATGATATAAGTTTGTCGTGAATAACTGACACAGGGAAGATTCATCGCGGGCAAAGTGTCCTTATCACATTAATGTAACTAGTACTGAGTAAATCATTTTGGCTACACCATTATATTTCTCGTAGAGTTTTACTGAATTTAGGACAAAATTCTTCGTCTATTTTTGGTCGTCTTAGCGTAGATTTACGAGCACCAAGTACTCGATAATTTTGTTTGTAATGTACCTAGGTAGGTATGTCTGTCTGTCTATCCTGGGTGTTTTGTAAAACAACCGATAATTCAAAAACCATAATTCTCCACATTATTTTATTTACATGCTTATTAAGAAATCATAAATATAATATACAATCTAACACAAATATATATATACTAGCTTCCGCCCGCGGCATCGCCCGCTTGGAAGTCGGAAATTATCCCGCGGGAACGTACTACCGGGATAAAAAGTACCCTATGTGTTAACCTAGGCTATAATCTATGTGTGTGTCAAATTTCATCCAAATCCATTCAGTAGTTTTTGCGTGAAAGAGGAACAAACATCCATACATACAAACTTTCGCGTTTATACTATTAGTAAGGATTACTAACTGGCCGGACAGATGTTCTGTGAATACCAGTGTTTTACATAGGGTAATCCAGTTACTGGGTAATCCTATCGTAAGAGGTATCCCCCTTGGTAAGACTGGTTGTCAGACTTTCGGGCTTCAAACGACCCGTAACAACTGTCAAAGATCCACAAATAAAGCTGGGACCAATGGCTTAACGTGCTTTCCGAGGCACAGAGGAGTCTTTTTTTTTTTGGTTGGGAAATTATCATATAACTTCTCCCGCTCTGGGTGGAGCAGGAGGGCGTGTCAGACTTTTACTGACTAAAACCCACCCGCAACTGTTCCCTCAGTTGCGTGTGTGCTAGGGACCGCGGTTTCTCTTTCGAACAACCCGCACCGGGGGGTCTTGGTATGTAAATATAGTCAGCCATCCACGGACAAACCGCGACAAGCGTAGCTTAACTTGATCGATCGATCCGTGGGGCTGTTATTGCTTAGCCACAAGTTAAGAATATAGGCGTGATGTGTTATCTGGTTTTTCCAACATTGTTCTTGGTTGGTTCTATCTTCTAAACTGTATCTCCCTCGTTACAGGTCAAGATGAGCGTCGTAGAGGGTGGGGGGCCGGAGGAGCCAACCCTCACAGAACCAGCGACCACCTCCACCCCTCCTCCCCCCGCTGCACCACCTGAAGGACCCGGAAAAGTCATACAGCCACAGGTTAGTAACCAGCCGATATGTTGGCACTGCTGAGATTTATGTCTCAATGTCAAACTCAAAGCATTTATTACAATAATCTACATTGGGCAAAGATCGTCACTCATTGCGCGCCTGAGGAAGGACATTGCTATCGAGGTAGACCACGGTGAAGGTGGCGTAACGATCTGATAAGGTTTTCAAGTCCAACATGGTCAGAAAACGCACAAGACATCCCAGGTTTGGAAGGAAAATGGGGTGGTCTTTGCCCAAAATTGGGAGAAAATATATACTAACAAAAAAGAATTGAGGCAGGACTTAATAATGTATTTTACCATTGTATAAATTCAAATTTTTCGAATCAGAAATCAACGAAATTCCTTTCCGGTTCTCCAATTGTAAAGCAGTTAGTGCAGAAGGTGATTGGTACTAACACTAAATAATAAGTTGTTTTAATATTATATCACTAACACTGTATGGAATAATTTTCCGAATTAAAAATAAATATTATTATCTATTATTTACCTTTCACCTACAGAATTGTGAAGACGTTGGTCACTAATGACCGAGACACACGAGCCTAGTTGTTTTAAGTTAGGACTGCTAACTAGAACCTCGGTATACCTACTATCCTGGTTTGGCACATGCTAGGTACCTAATGCTAACCTGGGAAGGTCAATTGCTGTGTTTCATATTAAAGCATCCTCCATCACTGTCTATAATTTACCAGGATGAATAAAAAACCATTCAATTCACTACCCTTTTCAGACTTTGAGTCAACCGTTCTCCACTGGCATACAAACCAAACTAGATTACCTAGTCACGCACCAGGCCTGTATAGGTGAATTCAAGCTGACCGCAGCTCACAGTGACATTAAATTGGCTAATGCATTTTGACCACGTACCCAGCGGATTGGATTAAACCTTAAATTGGAGCTGATTCACCCCTGGACATTACCTGCACAATCGATTTTATTTTAAATAGTTCTACATGCATAAACTCACGACTTTTCCCGATGTAAGTGAGCAGAAATTATAGATCGCCAGCTGTTACTTACGATTTTTTTTTTATATTTTTGCTTTTGTTTATTTAATTTGCTAGCTTTTTCGACGGATTGGAAATTATCCCGTGATAAAAAATACAAGATATAATCGGTTAATCCAGGTTATAAACTATCTGTGTGCCAGATTTCATCCAAATCCGTCCTGCTATTTTTGCGTGATTGAGTAACAAACATACAAACTTACACATTTATAATATTAGTAGAATATCCCATTTAAAGATAAATTAAGTCATCATTAATTTGATTGCCATTGAAAAAGTGATCACCAAGCTAATCAAATTGATTGAAGAAATCACACGAAATTTCAAGATTGTTTTTGATTTTAATCAAGAAAAAACATTTAAAAAAACGCTCCTTGGCTTTAATTATATTTCAGTTAAAACTATCGTTATAATAGAGCAAACGGTTAGAATTAATTTAAACTAGGCTCACTGAGATTACGAGTAACTATGTCATTATAAATATATATTAGATTATCTTCCAGTTTTCATTGTAGGATCAACTAAAAATGTTCCTTATTGCTAGGAAAACCGAATTTATGAGTTATTTAGTTACCTACAGTAATAGTCTGAACTAGTTATATCTTCTATATCTATATAAACCAGTTGAAAACCAGCGTCAGACACAAGTTGTCTGGCATTTTTGCTGAACTGGGCCTTTTTAGCGCAGCCGTGAGACACACTTTAATGCTAGTTTCTGACATCGCACTTTACACTTTTTGTAGGTTTTTTTTTTATTTTAGTTTTTTTTTTGCTGTATATTGTGTGTCTTTTTAGTCAGTGCTAAATAAATGTATTTTCTTTCTTTCTTTTTTTTTCTTTCATATATTAATACTTGAAGCAAACACTTTGTAAGTACTCCTTTTTACGAAAATTACGCGGAAGAAATTTGGCACAGTTAAAGTTTATACGGAGAACAGGAAGATATTTTTTTTTATCTATGGTCGAATTTCGACCACTAGTAATATTAAATAGTTCAGACTATATTTTAACCTATATATTAAAGGGATGGAAAGAATGATAAAGATGTGGAAAGGAAAGTAAATGCGGGAAATAAAGTAAATGGTGCTATACATGCGTTTGTGATCAACCAGTTGATGTCCGAAAAGACTCGACTGGCTGTTCACAATGGTGTGTTGGTGCCTACGCTTATGTATGGAAGTGAATGTTGGGTGAGGCAAAAGAAGCATAAAAGTAGAATAAATGCTGTGGAAATGCGTTCCTTGCGAAGCATGAGTGGTTTGACTATCACCGTAACATTATGAAAAACGTTAATTTATAATCTATTTCACGAGATCGTAAACTGTCGAAAATTGTGAACTGGAAAAACCATTCACAATTTAACGCATTATATTTCGATAGTTTGTTGGTTATCTACCCATTTCAAACCGTCAAAATGGGGAAGGAACCTGCACTTACCGACAGGGTTCACAATCTGTCCGATTTTAACTCCCGCAAAATTGTGAACCATCCCTGATTTGTCGGTCTTAGCGTCAGCAGAATTGGTCGCATAGTGCAAAAGCTAGTATTATCTCATTTTAGACGGTTGCAGTTTCTGTGCTGTTTAGTAAATTATTTTTGTATGACATTATATTATGTCCAATTTGCGACTTCCAGTGTAACCAGCTAGATTCTACATGGGGCGTCTGGTTATCTGACGTCTAAAACCCAGTTACTGGGTAATATTTGTAGGTGATTGACTATTATTGTTTGTAAATGATGTTCTTCCTCAGCAGGTACCAGTGGCCCCCCGCAAGCCGCGCAGAGGGATCAAGCTCCAACAAGAGAGGCCGAAGAGGGCGCTGTTTTGTCTCACCCTTGACAATCCTGTGAGGCATTCCTTTATCAATTGGGTGGAGCAGAAGTATCCTTTTTAATAAAGGAAATAACCACGTACTGTGAGATCCTCAGGTGGATCTTTGCTCCCTGTAGCGGGATCGAACAATGACACACCTTTGTAGTGCGAATTAAATAAGTTTATCGCTTTCGTTTTTACAGCACCGTGCCTGACGGCGTATAGTCGACTCACACGAATTAACTCGCCCAAATCGGCCGAATCGTCAGTTTTAAATAATCAAGAATTTCCTATAGGTGACTCGCATGAAGACAATTAATTTGTGAGCAAATCGACAATTCCAGCAATACGTATTAGGCAATTGGCACGATTCGATACCTTGGCAGTACTGGTTGTCAGACTTTCGGTCTTCTGATGACCCGTAACGACCGTCAAAGATGTACAAATAACAGCCGGGAGCAACGAGGCACGGAGGAGTTTCGATATTATATATGGATGGTCACCCATCCACAAACCGACCGCAGCAAGCTTAGCTTAACCTTCGATCGACCCATGCAGCTGTTATTGGAACGAAGTTCTTTAACGCGCTTGCGTTAGGAGTAAAATTTTAGAAATGGTCACGTAATGGAAAAAACGTTAGGTTACGAAAAAGCGACTTTATTATATACATTGAGATAGTCTTCATGGTTTCCGAGGGTGGTGAAGCCCATAGTGTGGTAATAATGAAAATCCATAATGGTGGCTGCAATTTTTTATATTTTTCATCATTGGTGTAGTTTTATGGTTTTCGAGAGCGCTTCAGCTGATAGTGAAGTTAAAATAAAGTTTGAGTATTTAAAGATAAAGTAAACGACGTTACATTCCAGGACCCTCGTCAGGAACGTAGTCCCGTCCCCCCCCCCGATCCCACACTTTTTTATTTATCACCTGTTGTCCTCAATGTTATGTTTACACAGACGTCAGCACTTCAAGCTATCCCAAAGTGTCAATGGGGAGTGCCCATCCGCCAAAGACAAAAATGCCTCAAATGAACAACAATGAAATAATACGCCAAATTTCACTACAAATCGTAGGGAACCCATTACAATTAATGCATATATTATTTTAATTATATTTACGATATAAATAGGTCGGTGGTAGGTAATTGTATTAAATTAATGATAACTGTGCAGTAATTCTATAAAATAGTTCGTTAAGGATTATTTGACGATTCCTGTTTGGCTGAATGTCGATTACTCGTGTCAAATAAACACTGAGCACTAATAAAAATAAAAATTCATTAGACGGATATCAAGTTAAATATTTTAATGATCCATAAATTTTCACTCTAGTTATACAAACTTGAGGATTATTTCATTATACATATTTAATTCTAAATAGAATTAAGGATTATCAGTAGTTTCTGTCCATTACAGGCATTTTCTGGGCATTCCCCTTTCTCAATTGAACATGAACCTCATACTTTTGTAATATAGTTGAAACTCTATCAAATAAAGACAGATTAGGGTAGCTGGATGTGCTGGCCTGTAAAAAGATGCAGATTAGTGTAAACGTCACAAGATACAACACACTACATTATCTATTTTCATTACAACATCACGAATATTATATAAAAATATGTTCTGCGAAAACTGTACCGATCATAATATTGGGATATAAATAATTCGCATGATCGATTTATTTAAAATCGATATCGCAGCGGATGGACGCAAGCCATTGGCTTCCTGCCAGACAATACTGACCCGGAAAATATTGTAAATAACCGCCTAAAATATAAATATTACAAAAATTTTTTGGGTTCCTTACCTCAGTCAGCAAAAATGGAACCAATTAAGATCATGTTGTTGTCCGTCTGTCAAGAACCTTTTTCTCAGGAACGCGTGGAGATTAAGCTGAAATAAATATCAAATAGGTACTCATGTCTGCTACCCTAGGAGCAGTGAAAAAATTAAACTTCTAAGTCAACGTAATCTAAAGATAAGACCGTTATTTGACGCTCGCAAGGGAATCAAAACCTATTGCGGACTTCCCGTTGACCTATATTCCATTTGAAATAAGATTAGACATTTAATTAAACCTTTTTTACAGTCCGATCAACCGATTTTGACTTCTATTGCGTCAGTGGCATGACAAATGGCAGCTGCAGTAAACAGTTGGTATTGTAACCACTTTTTTGCTTTTAATGCCAGCCTTATGCCTACGGTATAGAAGTCAGAATCGGTTAAACGGACTGTAAAAAGGTTTGTTTAAATGTCTAATCTTATTTCAAATGGAGTATAGAATCATAATATTTGGCAAGAAGCAAGACCTCACAGTATGAGGAAAGAAAAAAATCTGAAAACCGTGTAGTTTTTTTTTTAATGCCATCACAAACTTACATTTGCAGTAACAATCTTTTTGTTGGGATAAATACATTCTATCTACGGAACCCTTTATTTCATTGTGCGTGGACCGACACGCACTTGAACAGTTTTTTCTGATAGCAACAGCTTTATAAACCCTCGTTGATGAATACCTATTCAGTTTTATTCATCACTAGCGACCCGCCCCTACTTCGTTTGGTTTGTCCGACTTGGCAAAACATTTAGATTTATTTATTATAGGTATGGTTAACATTCATGTGTTATTCATTCAAAGAGTTCAGTTTGTTCATTTAAAGACTTTGGAATAAACTACCTAAATTATGGTAAAAACCACCTCTAAATCACACACACACAGACACAAAAAGGAATTTGGTTGATTATTAGTTATTACACAAAGGTAGAACAGAGATGGAGAGTCGGATTTGAAAAATTCTTCTTCTTCTCTATATGACATCCACAACTCAGTTAGGTAGTGAGTAATACGATACCCCTTGGCAAGACTGGCTGTCAGACTTTCAGGCTTCCGACGACCCGTAACGACTGTCAAAGTCCCACGAATGTCTGCCGGTACCAATTCTTATTACTACACTACCACTGCCTATCGAACTTTCCGAGACACAAAGGGATCTTAGTATGTAAAGATTGTCACCCATCCTCTGCCTAACCGCGGCAAGCGTAGCTTAACCTGATCGATCCACCTGTGCGGCTGTTACAACTTAGACACAAGTTCCCATTAATTTTGTTCAACTAGATGTTTGGGTAAGATCACCACAGCATGGGCCCCTGAAAACGTCCAACGGCATCGCGGAAGACCCAGGCGTAGATGGCAGGACAAACTTGGCGCTTATACGAGTATTATGAGGGATTGGTCCATATTGGTCAGTATCGAGTTGAGTGGAAAAAAAAATTGTTTTTTGTTTTTGGGTGGGAAATCATCAAATAACTTCTCCCGCTCTGGGTGGAGCAGGAGGGCGTGTCAGACTTTTACTGACTAAAACCCACCCGTGTTCCCTCAGTTGCCGGTATCTCTTTCGAACAACCCGCACGCCTGGCAGGCATCGGCCCTTGCGGACCCCACAAGTTGGTGTTGACATCTCTTTGAGGCGCGCGTGGAACACAACGCGCCGTCGACCCGGGCTTGGTCCTTACCGGACAGTGAGCTACCCATTACTCGCCGTCCGCAAGCCCGCGCCTACGGTGGCCGAGAATCAGCCTGGGATTTCCGACGCCCAGAGCGTCTCCCGCGGCGACTACGGCCGTGAGGGCGCATATATTGCCTCTCCCTCACGTGCACCGCCTCCCTCTTCGCATTAATGCTTCAAAGAAGGAGGTGACAGCTAACCATGCACTCTCGCTCCGTACCATGGCCTAGACCAGGGCCGGACGCGAGAGATCGCCGCCGCCGATCGCCTCCACGAGGGCACGGCGGAAAGGAATGGTTGACTCATCATAATCTGCCTAGCCATTTCCCAACTATGTTGGGATCGGCTTCCAATCTAACCGGATGCAGCTGAATACCAGTATTTTACATGGGACAGCTGCCTATCTGACCTACAACCTATTTACTGAGTAATACGCTACCCTTTGGCAAGATTGGTTGTCAGACTTTCGTGTTTCTGACGACCCGTAACGACTGCCAAAGATCCACAATTGATAGCCGGGACCAACGGCTTAACGTGCTTTCCGAGGCACCGAGGGGTCTTAATATGTAAAGATGATCACCCATCCACGGATCAACCGCGGTAAGCGTAGTAGATTTTCTATGCCAAGGGAACAACCAAGTAGTGGTAATTTGTCGCTAAATTGTCAGCTGTAACAGCTTTTACTGCTAGTGTCTACCGGAGTCAGGAAGTTGTAACAATAAGTGCTTTTGGCTCTCAATGTTTACTGCGCATCCTGCTAGGGAATCTAGAGCGTGGCTAAACAAATGGATAATAAGAAAACATTGTGTAGAAAACGACTGTCTCATCAGTGTAGTGGTCGCAAGGACTGGCGAGCAGGGGTCCTAGATAGGATCTCCATGTCGGACAAATTGCATTATTAGATTTTTTCAGTAGTTGCCCGGGGTCTCATCATCATCATCATTTCAGCCGAGTGACGTCCGCTGCTGGACATAGGCCTCCCCCAAGCTCCTCCACTTCGACCGGTTCTGTGCTTTCCGCATCCAGCGGACTCCTGCGGCCCTCACAAGGGCATCGGTCCACCTTGTGGGAGGCCTTCCAACTTTACGACTTTTGGTACGTGGTCGCCACTCCAGAACTTTTCAGCCCCATCGATCCTCTGTTCTGCGAGCAATATGCCCTGCCCACTGCCACTTAAGTTTGGCAATTCTTCTTGGTTCTCTTGCGGATCTCTTCATTCCTGATTCGATCATGCAGGGAAACTCCAAGCATAGCCCTCTCCATTGCCGTTTGGGTGACTTTTTAAGCCTTCTTGAGGCCCATTGTGAGCGGCCTGGGCTCTAAGTATACATTTTCATGGTGTACATTAAAATAGAATAGAATAGAATAAAGTTTATTGTCTTCAGTATTACAGCTAGTAGTAGTAAGTACACAAATACACAAAACTATTATACCGAAAGCAAAAGGTTTAAGCGTTAGCATTATGCTTAGGTCCCTCTAGCGGGCTGCTAAGCGCTGGTTTTCAGCTTAAACCCTTGACTCCTGTTTACAAAAAAAAAGAGTTATATTTAGCAACAACGGATAAAACCGATAAAAACTTTAAAAAAAAACAACCGACTTCCAAAAAAACACTACAAAGGGAAAAATAACTTTAATTTCGGAAGTCGGTGAAAGACACCGACTTCCGAAATTAAAGTTATTTTTCACTTTGTAGTGTTTTTTTGGGAGTCGGTTGTTTTTTTTTTAAGGTTTTTTTTTCACTTTTTAGTGGTTCACATGTGCTTACCCCTTCACAGCATACCGGCGTGATGTTATGTTATGAACGGGTGTAAGCAATAGACAGACATAAGATTTCAGCAATCCCAGTCCATTTGCTATCATTTATTGAGGAGTTCCGTTGCCTATCTCCGAAGTTCTTCATCAGATCTTCACCAAATTGAAATGGGACCACTCCGAGAAAGTACTCTTCCAAAAAATACCCAAATCGCGTCGTGTGCCTATAAAATTTGAAGAGTTCTCTCTATTTCTCCAGGATCCCATCATTAGATCCTGAGTTGATGATCATGGGACCACCTGGGAAGTATACCCTTTCAAACAAAAAAAAAATCCAAATCGGTCCAGCCATCTTCGAGTAATCAGGGAACATACATAAAAAAAGGTTCCGACGAATAGAGAACCTCCTCCTTTTTGAAGCCGGTTAAAAATAATATTCCATTCTATTCTAATAGTCTCGCCGCCTTTTTCATTAGACTTAAGCATAATTGCCTGTGCCCACGCTTTTGGAGATTACAGTCATGACGTTATGTTGACTCAATCTGCCCCATATTATTACGTATCATTTATCGAAATCACTAAATATCAATACCCACAACATAGATGTTTATGATCGCACATAAAATTTTACTCTCGTGTGTATTTCGTCAGAATATGCACATAATGAAATCTGAATACGTCGGAATAAAAATTAATGTCTTCCACGGAAGGCCCAACAGTCCAACTCACAAATAAACTAAATCACTGGGACCTCATAATGATTGGTCATGATTTTTGGTTGAAAGAGACTTCATCTTTCCATGGGGGTAGGCAGAAATTACAGAACGACACTTGCTACGATGCTTACATACTCCTTTGCCTCGTTATACGTTCATACATCACCCTGCTTAGCATGACGCTTTTATTTCTGCTCTACTGTAGAATAGAAATCGCTTGTCTACATGACTCGGTGAAAAACTGTCAACTGTCTATTCAGAAACGTCATTTTCAAAGTTTCAAAGCACTTGTCTATGGTTCTCGTGCTAAGTCTGCTGGTCATACACACATGACGGTTGCCAGCACTATGCAACTAAACTTTTTTTTCTAGTACTATGCACCTAAACTGTCAAAATAACCTCACCAATACGGTCACAATGTGTGGCGTCGTCTCCGCCATGAATTTTTAGACCAGACTACCTATCTATCTACTATATCTGGATGATTCTAGAAAAAATTGCTGCAAATAGCTAACAACCGATCCTTGATTCTCTCAATGAGCGGATTTCCAGAACCTTCATCAGGTCATCGACCGTTAACGATTGTAAAAATAAAAATAGAATAAAAGTGTTACTTTTGTTCTCTCATCAGAATGTAAATCAAAACATTAACACAAATATATAAAAGTAAAATATCACAGGAACATATATTTTTGTCTCTAAAATAAAAATGTAAAAACGGAAATCGTTTGCAAAAACTCATGCATCATATCGACGCACAGACAGTTTGAAACATGCTCACCAGTAACAAATTATATTTTCGTATTATTGGGTTTTAAATTTTAATTTCTTTGGGAGTGAATTAGGAAAAAATCATGTGGATGAAGTTGAGTAGTACAGAGGTCAGCACATCAAGCTACTCCAATCTGTCAAATTTCTTTGATAGATTTTCAACTTTACTTCAAAAGAATAAGGTTCATGTTCAATTGGGAAATGTTCATAAACTCACGCGTTCTTCACATCGGGGTAGGCAGAAAAGAACGCCACCTACTACGATTCTTACATACACCTTAGATATGCCCCGTTTACGGTCACGCCGGTTGCGAGTACTTCGCACAAATTTTTCTGAGACGCCATTTTGGAGTTTCAGGCTTGACTTGATTGGCTTCAGCAATCTCTCTTCCCATCTCTTTCTATTATATTAAAAAAAAATGTCATGGAGAGATAGGTACCTAACGCTTTTTTTTGTCACGTAACGACTTCTAAAATTTCTTCGTTAGCCCTCCATTATGTATGTTGAAAATATGTTTAGCAGTCAATGTGATGAAGAAACCTTGTTAATATTTTGTTCCTCATTTTTCTTTCCACAATGTAGACGCATTTCTTCCTTTCCGCATTCTTCCTTCGTGTTGTAAGCACCCTTCATCACTGTTTAAGTGGCACGTACCTACTCAACTCAGCTTCGGAAACGCTTCGTAAAATCTTTGTTGGTTTTCTTTATAGATACTATGAGAAAAATAATATTCGCAGTGGTTACTGACTTTGGAGTTCAAACACAACTGCACCCTAATTGCGTAAGAAATTATCAATCAATCAATTTTGAAGGAAATCTAATGCGTCATATTATGTTCGAAAAAATTGTCTGCTCAGCAACGTAAATAATGCAATGAGTAATGTTGAACTGTCAATATAAAAGCCATTCGTACTTTTTGTGTGTTACGTAATTATTCTGGCCAAGCAGTTTCAAATATCAAATAGCAGTGGTGGTCTAGTGGTAACGACCGCGACTTACGAGTTCAAGGTCGCAAGTTCGAACCCAGACAGGCGCTTCACTTTGTATAAATTATTTCATCACCGATGCTCTCAAAACGGTAAAGGAAAACATCGTGAGGAAACCGGCATGTCTTAGAACCAACACTTCGAAGACATGTATCTACCAACCGACGCTGGGCACGCGTGGTGGATTACGGCCCACTCTCTCTCGCCGAGAGGACGCCTGTGTCCCAGCAGTGGGAACGATATTAGCTGTCTTCTCAATGATCACCTCCTTTTTAGCCAAATCATCTATAATATAAAATGAATCCCAATTTCCCTTGGTCATGGCATCACACGTGAACGGCTGGCCCAATTTTGCTAAAGTTCGACTATTAATTGTATGCAGTTACTTGACAGTTGAAGGAATAAGGGTACTGTACTCTTATCTGAAATTACTATTCGCCGCAAGATAATGTCATAGAAAAGATCAGCCGACGAAAAATAACCAAAGACATTCCAGGCAAAAAATAGACATCAATATAACCCCCACACAAGCCCACACAAAACAAAAATACCGTTAATGTTGTATTTTGTACGGAAGTAAGACGTACACACAACACTAGTAATAAACTATTTCGGGACGATGACTTCCTATTGCGAAATGTGCGGGAATACAATGATCATCAAAGTTACAAGAAGACTTGAAAGCTAGCCTTATGGGATGGTGGAGGCTACTTTGTAGTCCATACTAGAGGAACTTGAACATCACTGTAGCGTCTTGTGACGGGTCGTTGAGCTGCCTGAAATAGGGTTGAGCTACACGGTGATTGATACATACATCTGTTGGGACTGGTCAGCTCAAAGCTGCAATGGTTTTTTCTTCAAAGGGCCCTTCCAGACATGGCCCTGCATTGTTAGACTAAAATAAAATTCAAATAATATAATGTTTGGACTTTAAAAGACACCTCTGAGTTTGTTTCGGCATTTCTTCTCAGAGAACAGTCAGCTAGGAATTGCCGGCGCCATCTAGTTTTTAAAGTATTAACCAATAAAATATTGACGGGTAAATGTGTTTTACATAAATAAACATTTGATTCCATTTCACCAAGCGGCTATCTACAATATGCCAAGAGCATGCCCTCAACTTTTTCGGACATATTATGCGTTCACCTAAGCATGGCCTGGAAAAGCTTATGATACTAAGCCGGGTGGAAGGAAAACGCGCTCAAGGCAAAGCATCTGCAAGATGGCCAGACGCAATCAAGAGGACTGTTGGAGGCAGCATCTACCGAGCGATCCACACTGCAAAAGACCGCATAACTTGGTGACGCGTCGTATGTGGTCGCGATCGTCACCATTGAGGGGACGACGAAGAAGAAGTATATTATGTAGAAAAATATCATTTTCTCTTGACTTGAATCTCGCTTGATGGATAAAGATGAAACTGCTACCAATTCTTAAGTCAAGTTTACCTTGGAGTCGATTTATTTCCCTTCAAATATGTACGCTCACATATCCCCGATACAATTTCTATACATTGAAAATGACGACTCAAACAGTACCTATAGACAATCTTGCTAAAAGTTCAAATTGGTTAAAAGCTATCTAAAATCTATTAGAGCTTATAAATATCGCCAATAAAACCAGTAGTATCCGTGCAACATACTCCATTGCCGGCAAAGGCAAAAAAAAACTGGCAAACACCCAAACAACGCCAGGAATGTATGAATGACTGACAGAAAATACTGAAACGTGCGTGTTACAAAATCGTGGGAAATAGGGCAACTTCGTGGTGGCTCCTGCCAATGTCAAGGGTCTCGGGTTCAAATCCCATGCGAGTCATAGTATTTCTTATAATAGATTTTTGTGAATGACTTAGCAACAAGTTTTTTGCTAGACCATTGAAATGGTTCAAGGTTAATGTGTTATTTTATGATTATTGGAACAGTGCTCTGTTTTACTGATAGACTCCATTAAAGTAATGCGCTGCAATTATTTTTATGGGCAATATGTGGCCTCGTCTAACCTAACCTGCTGTAACAGTTTATTCATTGCCACTCTGATTCATGCTGTAGGTAACCCTGCCTAGGTATTACTCGGGATCTAAACTAAGCCTTAATGACTGATCTTTTTGAAGTATCGTGAGTACTTGAATTTTATTGGTCATCGCAGTATTTTAGGGTTCCGTAGACAAATGGCAAAAAACGAAATCCTAATAAATTTGTCTTTCCGTCCGTCTGTCCACCCGGATTTGACATAGCCGTTTTACTCGGAGACTTTCAGCACAATATCAGAGAAAATTGGAAATAAGGTGTGTTTTAAGCACCGCTAAATAATGGTGTAGTGAAATAATGAAAACACTATTAGAGGTGGCACTCTCCATATATGTAACCGAAGATGCAAAAAATATTGCAAATATATTTTTTGTATCCCTCGGTTTCACTAGCTTCCGCCCGCGGCTTCGCCCGCGTGGAAGTCGGAAATTATCCCGCGGGCACGTACTACCGGGATAAAAAGTATTCTATGTGTTAATCTAGGTTATAATCTATCTGTGTGCCAAATTTCATCTAAATCCATTCAGTAGTTTTTGCGTGAAAGAGTAACAAACGTCCCAGACATCCATACATACAAACTTTCGCGTTTATAATATTAATAAGGATAATCGTGTTGTTGGATTGAATAATTTAAACATTACGATGTTTCTTAATGTCCTTGCTTTCGGTTACAACAGCAGACATCACTTGGTTTTTCATAGTATTTTTGAGAAATCAAAACAGATTTTTAAGGCTGATAAAAGCAAAACCTTCTGTGCAATTTTTAATATATTCATGCCGAATACATAACCCTTCACTAAGAAAGAAAAAGTATTTAATAGACTCGCACAAGAATATCACAAACTTAACTACACAATATGCTTAACAAAAAATTTAAATTTAAAATATTATAAAAAGTAAAAAATAAAAACAAAATACTGTACGAGGCCAAAAGCATCTCAGCATGATGCTGCGACATTTAAAGGTGTCGCAGCGCTGGTATTCTGATAGGGCCCACTGTGATGTCACGGATGGATACAGAAATAAAATAATAAATAAAAATTAATTAATAATTATGTGTAAAATACCTAAAAAATTATGTAGGTAAAAAGTATTTTTTGTAATCCGCGTGTCTACGCGTGGTTCGACACGCATTTGGCCATTTTCTTTTAGGTAGATGATGCTGTCCTAGTTTTTGTCTATTACTAGGACAGTATGGTTTGTCGTTTGACTGACTTATTAAGGGCTTACTGAATTACGTATTTTATCTCTTTATGGCCTCCCACAAGGTACCAGAGGACTCTTTTCATCGCCCGCCTGTTTTTGGCCCCTTACAGTTGATTAACTTTGCGGCATTCTCATTACCTGCAACTATTAATAGATTGTTATTGAACCGCATTCTATTATAGCTTATTTGTGTTCAAGCTTTACTAATAATATTGTTTAACTTTGCAACACTTTTGCAAAATCTGCAAATAGAAAATAATTTTGGCCCATTTGTTGCCAGACCGCTCAACATATTGCTAAATCGATGTAAATAAATCAATCCATCGTAATATGCTATTTAGATGAAACTTGGCACGGATGATATCTATCCTAAAATTGAACTAGTTTCCAAAGAAACAATGGTATTGATATCTTATTCAAGTGAATGAGGACTGCCTTCTGTTTTGGCTGAGAATATGCTTTTAATCAGAAATTGTGACTAGTCATCGACGGTAAATTGGTATGCACTGAAAGCCGAAGATACAGTGATTAGATTCGCTCAACCTTTGCGAGAATGATGATTACTACTAAACTCAACGATCGCTGTATTTATCTCATATTGAACCAAAGAACTTCGAGTATTAGCCGCTTCTTCAAAATCAAAAGTCATTTATTCAAACTAGGCTGAGAGTCAGCACTTTTTGAACGTCAAAATTACATAAGACAGTCCCCAAAAAGCACCCACCCTTCGCCACTTCCTAGTGCTTTAGCTGGGAAAACTTCAGAAATCGAAACAAGTTTCCCTAAATTTAAGTAACTAAAATAACTAACTAACTGCCCTGCGGGACACCATCGAAAAAGCTTAGCACATAAACAAACAGGTTTTTAGAATAAAACTGATGTTGTGTGTGATCTTTCAAATTATTTTTCTTAACTTGAGCACCAGAGCGTTCGAGTATACGATCTTGAGCACCATCTTTGCCAACTGCATCGCCCTCGCCGTCTATACACCATACCCCGCCAGTGATTCTAATTATACCAATTGGGTTCTTGTAAGTATTTACTTCAAACCTTTTCTCATTTTCTACTTCTTGTTTAGTAACTTGGTTGAAAGATGCTATTTGGATTTAAATTGTTTTGTTTTGTATTATATTGATGAGTTAAATTTTTACCAAATGTTTTGGATAGAACCTTTCTTTTTGGTTTTCTTCAGAACTTGAAGTGTCTGATTGTTTTATTTTTGATTACTTTTCAGCTACTGTTTCCGAGCAAGCCTCTTTTCTTTGAACTGTCCATTACTTAGCGTGTTTAAGTTGAGTTATTTTCATAATATTCTTTGTTGGATTTACAGGAAAAGATCGAGTATGTGTTCTTAGTAATATTTACGGCGGAATGCATTATGAAGATCATAGCATACGGGTTCATCATGCACCCTGGATCCTATCTCCGAAACGGCTGGAATTTACTCGATTTCACGATCGTCGTCATTGGGTAAGTGCATTCCGCTATTAAGTATAATATAATCTGTTGTTTTATAATGGTTGCATTTAGGTTTATCAGATTTGTGAATAGGTTATTGAGAAACATCTGAAACTATTGTTACTACTATCTAACCGGCTGTTACTGGTAAAACGAACACGCTCGAACCATTGCCAATAGTAAACTGAGGATGATTGTTTGCTTTTAGTATCCTATCTTGCAACCGATAGTGTGATGAAATTCACATTCATCGGTAAATCCTATTTCAAGCATTGAATTAGCTGAAAACCGTATTGTTTTATTAAACAATTTCATTATAGAGTACATATTGGGCACTCATTGAAAACGATGTCTAAACATAGATTCTTTCACGTAAGTATTATATTTGGATTTACTGAAACCCTGCAGATAAGTACTGCTAAAGTCCAGCAGATTTATATCACACGAATTCTGAATTTAAAGTTTGTCACGTATCCACTGTAACACTAGTATCGTCTTGTAATGGGTCGTTTAGCTCCCTCAAATAGGGTTGAGCTACTCGATGACTGATACTTGCATGCCATCTGTTGGGATAGCTCAGTTCAAGGTTGCAATGGCTCTTTCGTCAAAAGGCCCAACAGCGGCTAAGCACGTCCCTGCATTGTTAGACTGCATAGAATCCTAGTAACAGAATGTTTGGACTTTAATAGGGACCATGAGTTGTGAGTTTGTTCCGGCATTTCTTCTCAGGGATCAGTCAGCTAGGAAATGCCGATGCCATCTAGTTTTAAAATGTTTACCAAGAAAATAATGATGTGCAAAAGTGACTTAAAAGATCTACTTATGTAAATAAACATTTAATTTCACTATGCGCATATTACAGCCGCATTGAGCGACAATGTATCGCATTTCAATACAAAAACGCACGGTGTGGCTCGTTTGTAGTGCGCGATGGTACATACAATTTGTTCAAAAGTGATGTAGGAGGATTTTTGCAATGTGGTGAAACCCGCCCAAATGTTCACCTTAACGGTACATTTAACACCAACATCACCATCATCGTCAGATGCCTAGCCTTTTTCGCACTGTGTTAGGGTCGTCTCCCAGTCTAGCCAGATGCAGCTGACTACCAGTAGTTTACATGGAGCGACTGCTTATCTGACCTCCACAATCCTAGCTGGGTAATACGCTACCCCAAAGACTGGTGGTCAGACTTTCGGGCTCTTGACGACCCTTAACGACTGTCAAAGATCTACGAATGACAGCCGGGATCACGTGCTTTCCGAGGCACGGCAGGGCCTTAGTAGACCAACCGCGGCGAACGTAGCTTAACCTGATTGATCGACCCGTGCGGCTGTTATTTCTTAGCCACAACATTTAACACCAACATACTTTCTTAATTTTCCAGAATGGTCAGCACAGTGTTATCAAGTATATTCAAGGACGCGTTTGACGTGAAAGCTCTGAGGGCGTTCAGGGTGTTGCGACCTCTACGACTGGTGTCCGGCGTGCCTAGTGAGTTGTTACTAATGAATCCTTTCACAGAATAACCCTCGGCCAGATTCTCTTTAATAACCTGCAGGCAATGGGTCCCTTTGAAAAATTATTCAGAAGTTATAGGAGAGTGGATACGCTTTTATGAAAATTAAATACCCCTATATTAAATTTTCATAAAAGCGTAACCACTTCTCCGATTGTATCTTTTGTGAGGATACATTTTCATCAGATGTTAAAGCTCTGCCAGAAGACATACAAGGACATAAATGGATTAAAGCTTTACCTCTGTATAGAAAAGAAATACTGTGAGAATAAAATAATATAATTTCTTTATCAATTTATCATTCATAATTTTTTTTCTGCATACTACATACATATTCTCTAAAAGAAACTCGAACATTAAAAAAATCATTTCTACTAGATCATTTATTTTGCTATAACTATCCTTTCTAATCTACTGCAACCTTTTCAAATCTGATCTTCCTCTTCAGGTCTCCAGATCGTGTTGAACTCAATCCTGAAGGCCATGGTACCGCTCCTTCACATCGCGCTTCTGGTCATTTTTGTCATCATCATCTATGCCATCATTGGGTTGGAGCTGTTCTCCGGAAAGATGCATAAGAGCTGCTACAATAAGTATACAGGTTTGGAGTTCATTTATCTTCTACTAATAGTATATATTAATAGTATGTACATGTAAATAACAAAAAAACAGAAAGATCAGAGTCACAGGGCATCAAAAAATTCATCCGCATCGCTGTCAATGGGAAAAGTGCTTATAAGGCTGGCAGCATTGCCACGTTGTATGGCGATACTGATTATTTGGCCAAAGAATAGGCCAGCCCTCTGGTCACGTGAAGAATCGACCAACCGCTTGGCGATGTCTCGGAAATCCAAGTAGCCACTCGGACCCCATGGCCCAAGTGTTTCAACCCCAAACGGCTCAAGTACGAGTATATCTCCCAATAAGATTAAATATTTTCGCCGTTTGAGGTTTTCCGCACTTGCAGCAGCCACCCCAGCACACTCCATAGTACTAGGAAGATGGGATGGCGCAAGGGTGTCGACACATGTTGCGTCCCACACTAATAGTCCAATATTTCTCCTGACCTAATTTCGGGCGTGGTAGCCAATCCCAGCAGAGACTAGCCATTGAAGCGGGGGATATTTTAATGCACAAGGGCGTGCACCTATCATAGACCAATAGGACGGCAACCCACCACGATCGGAGAGAGATCAGGTGTTGGACCAACGCCTGAACGTGCTTTTTGAGGTACGGCGATTTCGCAATGCCAACTTTATCTACTAAGAAGTAAATTAAGTGCATAAAAACTTGCGCCTCTCTCAAAACAGTTCTGTTAATACTAATATTGACTGAATTATTATGCGATAACTTTAGATGATACTGATAACTTTAGGTGCCTAGTCACCTACACTTAATATATAATTATTCATTCTGGTTACCGGTCTTATTACTTAAAACAACACTTCAAGTTTCAGTCTATTCATTGTGACGTACTCATAATATTGTATGGTGGTGGGTAGTTAGTTTAAGTTGGTGAATAAACCAGTTTCTCGTTAACCAACGTATTTTATTGACGTCCCGATATCACAAAACAAGTGGTTTTGGTAATACTTTCTCCAAGGTACCTACTTTGCTGTTCCTGACACCACAATGATCCAATATTTCGTTCAAAATATCAAAACTTCAAAGAGATATGCAAGCTTAAACTACTTAAAATTGCATTGCACTATTCTCTGACTCCCTGTGTCTAATTGTTTTCTTCTTTCATTCTGATATAATGGAAATAGGTAAGTATATTTCAGTAGTTCCATCTGACACAAAAGGCTTGACGAACATCAATAAAAACTTTCATTGTAATATTCAACGAAAACATTTCTTAAAAAGTCCTCCAAAATACACACATAGGGACTGTGACTGCCGAGCAGATATACTATCCGTTGACTGTCAAGTATGGTTACCTACCTGCTATCATCATTTCAGCCGAAAGACGTCCACTGCTGGACATAGGCCTCCCCCAAGCTCCGCCACTTCGACCGGTTCTGTGCTTCCCGCATCCAGCGGACTCCTGCGGCCCTCACAAGGTCGTCGGTCCACCTTGTGGGAGGCCTTCCAACTTTACGTCTTCTGGTGCGCAGTCGCCACTCCAGAACTTTCTGCCCCATCGGCTATTTGTTCTGCGAGCAATGTACCCACCTGCTATGGTACCTATAGATTCGCTGTCAGCGTATGAAATTGCGATAGTTGTTAACTGGTACTATGGAATGTAGTCGTATAATACTTTCTAAAGAAGTTGTACCGTGACAGAAGTTTTGTTCAGCCCCAGTTGTGTGGGCTAGCAACTGGGGCCAGACAAAATATATGCTGCACTGACTCTAAATAAATTTGGATAAGGATAGGAGAATGGTGCACTGGGGCCAGACAAACAATTTGTTTAGGCGAAAAAGAAAGACAGATTATATTTCTGTTTCATTTACTCTTACTACTAGATCTGATAAGTGTGTTCTGCTCTTATTATTATTTAACTATTGCTTATCTGCCTACGTTAACTGTCCTCAGATGAGATCATGGACACCCCTCACCCCTGTGACCTGGACAACGGCTTCAACTGCTCCATGATCGGCGAAGAGATGGAGTGTCGGGAAGGATGGATAGGCCCTAACTTTGGTATCACCAACTTTGACAACTTTGGCCTGTCCATGCTGACTGTGTTCCAATGCATCACGCTTGAGGGCTGGACTGACGTTATGTATAATGTAAGTTGGAATTCTATAGTTTATGGATCTACAAATTGGCTCATATTTTCTTCATCATCAGCCTGGAGCGAGTACCTATCTGACCTTCACAACCTACAACCAATTACAGGGTAACACGATACCCCCTGGTAAGACTAGTTGTCAGGCTTTTGGATTTCTGACAATCCGTAAGTACTGTCCACGAATGACAGCCGGGACCAACGGGATCCGACCGAGGGGTCTTGGTAAGTAAAGATTTCCCACCCACAGTCCAACCTGATCGATCGACCGTAGACCGAAGTAGAATACGTAACAGTTTCGTGATAGTTCGGTTTTCAACGTTCAAGAATTAAGTTCATTAAATCATTGACCTACTGATCGAATTCTACAGTGTCCAAATTTGCTCAAAATTAAAACTATCTTGACTCTTTTTGACAATACTGGGCTAATTACTGAACCGATTTGTTTTATTTTTTGTGTATTGTCTACAAAGGCGATCACAAGAGTACGTAAAGGTTTACATACTAGCTATTGCCAGCGGCTTCGCCCGCGTCGTCATATTAATCTTCCTTTTGACAAGCACAATAAAATCCGTTGCATAGTTTTAAAGATCTAAGCGTACAAACACGATAAGTCGTTTTATACTATGTAAAGATATATGGTTAACATACGGTATATCTTTGTTAAATTCAAAACGGGAATGAGCGTTTATGGTTTATCTTATTAATAATATTCATATTATTTATTTCAGATTCAAGATGCAATGGGCAACAGTTGGGAGTGGATCTACTTCGTGTCGATGGTTATCCTGGGCGCTTTTTTCGTCATGAACCTTATTCTTGGTGTGTTGTCTGGGTAAGCTTATTTTTTATTGAACTTAGTGCATTCTAAAGGTTCAAAGGCGGACTAAACTTTCAACCTTATTCCTTTTTGTCTGCCTCTCGAACTAGATAAAGTTGGTCAGCTCGAAATATTACATGAGACAGTGTCCCAAAAACGCCCGCCCTTTGACCACTTCCGAGGGCCTTAAGCTGAGTGGTTTTATTGGCCCAGAATTACTACTGCGAGAAAATAAATCAAAGTTATCAGCAACTTAAGGAGTAAAAGAGGAAGTCTGAAAGTGGCACTGGTAACCAAAAAGTTGTGTAGATATTGGTTGTCATGGTAAGGGTACGTGATGCGGAGGAATGAGGAAAATGTCGTGAGGAAAGTTTTGAGTATGAATGTCGATAGCTATAATGGCAGGGGAAGACCAAAGAAACTATAGATGGACTGTGTAAATGATGTTGTAGTTAGAAATGGGGTGACTACCGAAAAGACGACTAATAGAGAGGTATGAAAGATTTTTTCTTTTTAATTTAAACGGTTTTAACTAAAAGCTAATAAATAATTCGGTAAAATAAAATCGTGGGGCGCGTGAAACATATTTACTCAGATTACGCTACGCCCCATGATTTTATTTTACCGAATATTTTTTTTAGCTTTTAGTTAAAACCGTTTAACTAAACAAAATCTTTTAACATATCTTATTTTCAAGTTTTTATTTGGTTATTTAATATTTGTCATACTTACTATTTAGTTTTTTTTTTGTTTTCATAGTGTACAGTATTTTAATAGTCAAGCCCTTTCATTTGATACCCACATTGAGGGGGTTCTGAAAAAATATGTAATCCGCCATTTTCTACCGGCGGCCATCTTGGAATTATAATGTTACTGATTAAATTAAATTGTATTGTCATCAAAACTGAAGGTGTGTACCAAATATCAGATCAATCTGCCAACAGGAAGGGAGAAAATTTCAAGTAGGTACAAAATTTGACTCAAACAAAAAGCAGTAACAACAAACAGAGCAAGCTAAATAAAACGGTTGAATAAAAAAGACAAGTTGTGCCGATCTAAATAAATTGGGATAAGGGTGGAGAATGACGATGATATCACCAACTTCGCATCGTTCGATTGCAGTATGAAGTATTCTTTGAAATGGGTCCAAAAATATCATCACAAAGACATTGGGTGTCTCGATTATAACTTTGATAAAATTACATACATTGACATTTTTTATTTAATTATATTAACATTTACTTAATTCAATAATAACATTTTAATCTGTTTAATGACTGCAAGATTAAGATCAATTATTAATTTAAATAAAATGTAACTTTATTTTATATTTGCCCATCGAAATTCAAGGCCGAATAGAATATTGTTCTCTACAATACTGTACATTTTACCAACCTTATGTACCTTATTTACGCAAATAAATGATTTTGATTCTGATTTTAATTTTACGAACTAAACTGAACATTTTTAATACAGAGAGTTCTCAAAAGAAAGAGAAAAGGCGAAAAACAGGGGTGACTTCCAGAAGCTTCGAGAGAAACAGCAAATAGAAGAAGATCTGAAGGGCTACCTCGACTGGATCACGCAGGCTGAGTACCTGGAGCCGCTGGCTGATCAGCATGAACATCATCCACCAGTGGATCAGACCAAGGATTATGGGATAGGTAAGATATTAGACGCAGGTGATTTAAAAAGCATACCTTTTTTTTAAATTGTCAACTAAATTTTAAACTCTTTTGTAATTAAATAATTTGGTCTGAGTTGGTAATGAAGATAATCCATCCCTGTGTTAAAAATTTTCGTCAGTTATAAAAAAAAATGTTGTTCCATACATTTTGACACTTCTCTATGACACAGCAGTTGTTTTTTTTTTTCAGAATCAGAATCTTTTACTGAATGTACATCAAGCTGCCCCAAACTGTCAAATTTTCCCAATTGAACATGAACCTTATGCTTATGTGATAAAGATGAAAATCTATCAAAGAAATTTGACAGATTGGGGTATCTTGATGTGCTGGCGTCTATACGGTAATAGGTTGCGCGTCTTTGTCCTTGCCACCGTGTATACATAGATTATATGGTTCACTTTTCATTTTTATCTGGAAAAAAACCACTTCATTTTAATTTGCAGTACTCAATTGCTTCACTAACGTTGCTTAAATTAATGAATAAATTATGAGTAATTAACTTACAATTCGATTTGATGAAAAATATGTCTGATGCCAAGTAAACTTACAATCATAATGGAGTAGCACTCAAGTAAGATGTTTTAGAATACATTTCAGGCCAGACACAGATTGAGCACGATTCTACAGACCATCTGGGAATAGAGGCCACTGAACAGCAGAAAGTTTCGTATTGCAGAATATGGAGGAAGGATTTTGATAAAGTAAGTCATAAGGATTGTAAACATAGCTTTAACATTATATATGTTTAAGATTATTATATATTATAATACGCCAGATATATAGATACAGGTGAATGACAATACACATCATGAAGAAATTATGTCACTTGGTTCAAATAGGTTAATTTTATATAGGTAGATTATTTTACATATTGTGAATGAGAGAACGTTGTAGGCCTTAGAGACTAGATTTGTAGACGTTTTTCTGTTCTGTATTTTCATTCCTTTAAGTACCTGGTACTTATTGACAGGCCTGCACTGTCCTCCCATATCTATTATCACTGTAATTTGAAAACATTGTAAAAGCCAATTATTTTTAAAAGAGTAACCGTGGAGTTTTTTGCCGACTCTTCTCCATAGGAAACGACAAATTGGAACCGTGCACCTAGCTTCTGACGTTTCATAAGTGCCCGTGCAGGCTTATGTGAAATCAAATATTTTGATTTTGATTTTAACACCGCAAGCAACTTCGCTCCTCGATCACAACCTCACCTACAATACGCGTTAGAAGGGACGGATCGCAAACCTTCCACCTATGTCACCAAAGTAGTTCCGCGAAGGTTGACAAGCGAGAAAGGAACGCTGAGTTGAGGAGCGCCCCTCATTCCGATCCAGCCCGTCCTTTGCTGCCCTATTCCAACGACGTCCTATTCCGAAGTACGTACCCCACAGGAGTTGCCTTTAGCGTGTAGTCGGTTGTTAAGCCCCAGCTGGAGGCTTTAATGTATTATGGTAACCACCGGCAAGTCCGGTTAAGCACCCAACAACCTCAAGGCTAACCTACGAGATGACATTCCAAAAAAAAATGGGTAGCGCTTCGGATCGTAGTATAGTGTTGCCACTTAACAAGGGTGAGTTCCTGACTAACATACAAAAACTTATTTAACTTAATACAGGCGACGCTACCTAATCTAAAGTGCGTTCACAAGTGCACGCTACGTGATACCACATACTCAAGACCTGTAATAACCACGACCAGTCTGTCAGGCACTAAGTAATTTGACTAAACGATGCCAAGCAGGCCAACACTACTTATACAATGTGTAACGGAAAGGGTATATACATACCAAGGGCACGGTTTCTTTGGATGATATCAAACGATATTTGAAGGGTTTTTAAATCGTATTTCTATATGTTGGGAAGTTGTGAGAATTTTTAATACATTAATATCGGAAACCGAACTTTTCAAATTGAAATAAACACATCCCCCGAAGAGATTTATCGTGATATTGGCAAGTAACGTGGAAAGTTATTGACCTACGTAGTGCAGTGACACGTTTGTTACGATTTGAATTTAAGAAACATATGAAACCGAAAATTCGGTATCAATTCTTAGAGTATTTTATTTTGAGCTGAAACTGTGTATGGTGATTCTTTATCAGCTGTTATCTTCAGAGCTTAAGAATAGCAATAGGGTTTCTGTTACACCCTGTAGAAACCAATAAAAAGAAAATAAAGCATAGTGATTGATGTCAAGAGCAGGCCCATTCAGCAATTAAACAAAATAGAAAAACAAAACTGTACGTGATATAACTAAAAAGTAGTCATAAGTTAAACAATAATTATGAACTTTGGAATCAGACAGTAAACATTGAGGCGAACGATAAAAAAGATCACATAGCTGAATCTGAATTTTTCAGTAATGATCAGAGATCGGATATTCGGATGCACCTAAAGATCATTTTTAGCTATGAAAATATGGAAGCGGCTTTATAAATTATGTGTAATATTTATTAAAAACCCCGGGATTCTTGGATTGCATAACTATTCAGATGAACTGTGTTAATATAAAATTAATGTTTAACCCGATACAAATATGTGTATGTACTGGAGGAGGGGTGGTTTGTATTAGTTAAAACAAAAAATGCAAAAAAAAACAAAAAGCCAACATCTCAACTTTAGGTGAATATGCATCCGAATATCCAATCTCTAGTAATGATAGAGCGAAATCTCTAACTAATTATAATGTTTTTGCAGGTGAACCGTCGAATGAAGCGAGCGTGCAGAAAAGCAGTGAAGTCTCAAACGTTCTACTGGTTGATCATAGTGCTTGTGTTTTTGAACACAGTCGTTTTGGCCAGTGAACATTACCAGTAAGTATTCAATGAAATGAGACCAGTAAATCTATTTGTCCTGTCATACCATTTATTCAAACTAGACTAGTAAATCCACAGGGTCAATTTAAATTAGCTGGCAATACTTTACCCACGTGTATGGGCCATAAATATCAAAAAGGGGTTTTTTGGCGGGATTGCGTTGGAACATGTCGCACGAATTTTCATTTTAGTGAAATAGCGAATTAAATTGTCTAATTTTGGTTACGTGTGAGTGCACAAGTTTAGTGATGGTGAAAATAAGTGGCTAACGTAGACTTTTCGTGTTCCCCCAAAAACTCCTACTAGGTTGTTGTAAAGTTACTACCGCTTTACAATAACTTTGATTTGACTAACTATATAAAGACGACTATGACTGTTTTATAACTTCGTGCCCGGTATCGGGCCATTTACTTGATCGAAAATAAAAATTACTTGACACTGGCTAAAAGCACAAACCGTGCGAAGCCAAAAACCAAAAAAAAGTTTTGAAACAAAAAAAAAACAAAACAAAAAAGCATCATTGTTTGGGCGAAGGTCAATGCCCGTAATCGGTCAGCTGTTTTTGTAATTTCCCTTAGAGCATAGATATTGTTCACGAATTTCCTAGAACCATAACATCGCTGTCGTTTGGTGTCGTGTCACAGTGTCATTTAAAGTTTTGAACAAAGTAGGAAACATATTTATTTTTTCATTACTATTAGATTTTAATTAGACTCTGTATATTTCACATCTGTATAATATAAAGCCACTAGGTTTAGGTGTCGCTTTTCATGCACTAGGTTGGGATTATGGGTTCAAATTCAGGCAAGCACCAATGTGACTTTTCAATTCATAATTTATGTTCTTTCTGAGTTTATCTTGGACGTTACTGACTTTGCTGAGTGAAAACATCGTAAGAAACACTGGAGTTAATAATAATTTAGGTAATATAAGTCTGAAATCGCCAACCCATCTTGAGCAAGCGTGATTATCAATGCTCCTCTCTGCTCTGTATGGAGGGAGGACTTCCCTCAAGAGGGATGGGGAGGGGGGGCTGGTTCTATTATTATTAAATCTACAAGGTGTAACAAAATAGACGCAAGACCTGAAAGTAGTTTGTTCCTAATTGACTACTGAATCGATTTCAGTAACTTTCAATGTAAGTATTTTTTTTAATTATGTATTTTGCCATACCTACCACTGATTGAGCCAAAGAAAATTCAATCTTATTCCAGAAAATTTAAGACTCAATTTTAAATGCATATAGTAATGCTTGGGTCGACATGTTTTTCTTAATAATATCAGTTAGCTTTTAAAAAAAATAGTTTTGGTCATCGTATTATGCTTTTAACTCAATACTCTAATAGGGGTGTATGAGGTCTTGCGTTAATTATGTTACTTGTTGTATATTGAGATAACATAGTAATTAAAGGGACGATAGACAATAAGTGTGCCCATTATATGTTTTGTAGTGTTCTGTTTATTTTATTTGTAATCTACATATTTTTCTGTTGAACAATAAAGTATACGGATAGTATACTATACAGTACATGATCAGGGACTCCCAGATTCCCTTACGTTTTGCGTCTAGAACCAGGTAGATAGATAGATAGTTAAGAGTTACATAGAAAAAGTTAGTTAGATAAGGAATAGAATTCATGATACTAGGTTGCGCGTCGATGTTTCTTCCACTATCTATATCTTTATCTTATATATAAAAATTAATCCCTATTTCCCTCGGTCACGGCATCACACGTGAACGGCTGGATTTAATTTTGCTAATTCTTTTTTTGTTGTGTTTGTTATTGTCAGGAGCAGGCTCTTATGAAAGAAAAAATATAAAAAAGTTGCGAATTTAATATTCATAGATAGGACAGGACAACGTCTGTCAGGTCAGCTAGTTAATTTAGAAATGAACGTGATGAATGAAACGTTAAATACAGAATGTAAAAAGAAATCTGCTGTTTTATACATTAAGACCGTGTCGATATTGCTATTTTTAATGACATATCATTTTTTTATAATCGATGTTTGTGCTGAATTCAAGTAACAGTTTTCGCGTCGATGTTAAGTGTATTCTGTGGCCAGTTTTTTTAAGATTTCATTGTATAATTTTCAGGCAGCCTGAGTGGTTGGATCTCTTTCAGGAGTATGGCAACGCGTTCTTCGTCGCGCTCTTCACATTAGAAATGTTAGTCAAGATGTACAGCTTAGGTTTGCAAGTAAGTAATCTATGTTTCGAGCTCTATCTTACTGTAACTTCTTTCATCTCACGATTCTTGATTCAGCTTTTATCATGAAACTGGAAACAAACTACTGACGATACTGAGGGTTGTGACATTGCATCTACTTAAAGAAAGTAAGTTCTATGAAATTATGGGTCTCTGGATTTTTTTTTAATAGTCGTGGGGACATCGTTCTCGTTTAGGGCTTTAGCACACCTCCGCCGCGAAAATAATCATAGGAAACCGCTTAACGAAAACAAGAAACATTAAGTACTATTATTATGTGGAGATTCGAGTAGCCGAACATCATGAGACTCAGTTGAATTGAAGCAATCGGAGCAAAATGTCTACTCCGAATCTCTTAGCTTTGTGTTTTCGAAATTGAACACAATATACCTACACAATATACATAGTACAAAAAAAATTCGCCTGCCGCAAATATTTGCGATACTTTTGTATCGTACGTACCAAAACCGAAGCAAAATAGCAGACTGAGCGTGGAAGTGTAACCGTTACCGGTTTCCGAGCAGATCAGCGAAATCTGAAAAAGAGATAGAATCACAATCAAATCTGTGCGTTAGAACTGGCAGTCTCGCTTCTGTTTCGGTTGTCGTACAACGGACAAGTCATGGCGGAACTACTGCGGTTTCGCTGTTATAGTTTCGCGACGGAGATGCGATATGCAGGCATGACACTCCGGACTGTAAAACCTAAATCACGACTGGCAGACACAACATCGGCTCAGCAGCCGGTTTGTTGTGTCTGACAGTCGTAATATTTCACGGCGGTTGGAGTTTTCACGGGGTTATTTTACAGAGTAGACCAGCGTCTACTCTTCCGTTACCCGTCTTCCCGGGCCCCGTGAATACTTACATTAAGTGAAACTGTGTGAATAGTGCCAACCCCTAGCATCAGGTAGATTGATAGCTAACTTCATAGTTCAGAGATTTTTCTGAATAGCGCAACTGTTGTCACGCCCAATAGTTTGTTTCCAGCAGAGTTAAATAACCTGGTAAAACTTCAAAGATGTTATGGGTATCTATATCAAATCGTTAGAAAACAAAAAAAAACAGAAGGTCCCTAAAGGGTTCTGTAGCCAAATGGCAAGTCCGTCTGTCCGGATGTAGCACAGCGATTTTACTAAGAGACTAATGATGTTGATGATGATGATGGGACTCCCTTTTCCGCACGTAGACTCCCACTCGGTCCGTTGTGCGTGGGGATTCTGGCTAACCAATCCAGCCTAGCTCCGCCTAAAAGCACAGAAACTTCCTAGGAGCTTCACAGGCTTCGCGGAGCGACCTCACTGTTCCGAGGATTTCTTCACGTTGAGAAGCCACAGCCCCGCATTCCAGGATGACATGGGCTGCTACTAGAAGACTAATTGCACTATATCGATGAAAATTGGGCTAAGTAATAACAGCGCCATGGTTAGATCAATCAGGTTAAGCTACGCTTGCCGCGGTTGGTCCGTAAATGGGACCATCTTTCATCTTTCCATCACCATACCAAGATCCGTCCGTGCTGTCATTCGTGAATCTTTGACAGTCATTACGGGGTGTATTACCCAGTAACTGAGCTGTGGAAGTCAGATAGGCAGTCAATCCATGTAAAATACTGGTATTCAGCAGCATCCGGTTAAACTGGACGCTGACCCTACTGTAGTTGGGAAAAATTGGAATCACGAAAAAAGATTGAGGGAGTCTTTGAAGTTTCACCAAGTTTGTATGTTTGTTTTAACCAGCTTAACATCACACACCACATTCTCTACTAACCTGTGCTTAACACCTATGCTTTGGTTGCTGTGCCACTTCTCTTAAACTTCCTATTTACCGTATTCCTTCCGTTGTAGTTGCCTGACATGTTTCAGGGGTACTTCGTCTCGCTGTTCAACCGCTTCGACTGCTTCGTCGTGATTGGGTCCATCAGCGAGATGGTGCTTACTAAGACAGAGATAATGCCTCCGCTTGGGATCTCTGTGTTACGCTGCGTCAGGCTGCTCCGGGTCTTCAAGGTTACCAAGTAAGTAATACGTCACATAGTCTACTAGCACTGCGCCCGTGACTTCGTCGGTGTGGATTTCGTATTTTCCCCTACAAAGTATTACAACCCCTTCACGTGTTCTTTATAATAGTCAGCACTCGCAGAACAGTTTAAGTTGCAGTAAAGGTCTCCTATGACTGAATTATTTTTCCAGATACTGGCGCTCGCTCTCAAACTTAGTGGCGTCACTGCTCAACTCGATCCAATCAATAGCCTCCCTCTTGTTACTGCTGTTCCTCTTCATCATGATCTTCGCGCTGCTGGGGATGCAGGTCTTCGGAGGAAAGTTCAACTATGACCCAGTGGAGGAAAAGGATCGGCATAACTTTGATTGCTTCTGGCAGGCGCTGCTAACGGTGTTTCAGGTATGAATTCCAATTTTTTGTGGTCTATTTGATGTAACTTGTTGATAAACTAAGACCGTTACTTGGCCCGTGCTTGGGTTTAGACATGTTCCCATCTCTATCTAGCGTTTGTAGTTTGATAGTTGTGCGACAGTGACGGATAACGCTTAGCCCAAAGTACGTGCTAATTAACGTTTTATAAGACATGGTTTAAGATTATTTTGTTGTTAAGAGAGCTGTAAGGTTAAACTTTACCTCATTACTGCTTTTATGTGACACCAATTTATTCAGACATTATATAAGTATGCATACATATGAGCAGTGGTGGCCCAGTGGTAACAGCCGCGACTTACGAGCTGTAACTTTGTATAAATTATTTCATCACCACTCGTCTCACAACGGTAAAGGAAAACATCGTGAGGAAACCGGCATGTCCTAGAACCAAAAATTCGAAAACATGTGACATCTACCAACCCGCACTGGGCCTGAATGATGAATAGCTCTCACACAGAGGAGGCCAGTATCTCAGCAGTGGGAAAATTAGAGGCTGATGAGATGTGCACAGTGTATATATTACAAATATACATCTTTTTCTTTTTTGAGGGTGGGAAATCATCAAATAACTTCTCCCGCTCTGGGTGGAGCGGGAAGGCGTGTCAAACTTTTAAACTAAAGCCCACCCTTGTTCCTTCAGTTGCCTGTGTGCCCTGGCACGGTTACGGTAGATCTTTTGAATAACCCGCGCCCCTGGAAATATTACACATCACATGTAATGTAGTAATACAGTAGTAATGAGTAAGAAATAACAGTTTGAAATCCAGCAATGATTGTTGGGAGAATGTCTAATCCTGTCTGGTCTATTTCAAATCAGATCACAATGATATAAAAAAGCTCCGCCCCTATCGTTACTTGCAGATCCTAACCGGTGAAGACTGGAACGCAGTGATGTATGAGGGCATTAAGGCTTATGGTGGTGTAGGCACACTTGGGATCCTCGCCTGTATATACTTCATTATACTCTTCATCTGCGGCAACTGTATCCTTTTCATAAGTCTTAGTTTATTGTTTAATATTTCATCACTCCTTTTTAAAGTCTCTTAAATATGGACTGCTATTCAAACTATGGCTATAATGTTACTAATAAATAAAGTCGAATGAGATATATCGTTATTGGACATGGTCGCGAAAACATACAACTCAGTAAAGTAAACCAATATATTTTGCAAATGACATAAAAGCCAGTACCATAAATTATTGTAGTATTGGAACATGAAAAGGATGGTTTTCATATTTATATATTTACTTTCGTTGCAATATTTTACAATGGCTTAAAACAAAGGTTCAATTACGGACCATGCGCAAAAAGGGACAGCAAACACTAAAAATTAAAATTAGGAAATAATTATTAAACATTAGGGAAGTTAAAATGGTAAAGGAAAACATCGTAAGGAAACCGGCATGTCATAGAACCAAAAATTCGAATACATGTGACATCTATCAACCCGCACTGGACCCGCGTGGTGAATAATTGCCCACTCCCTCTCACAGAGAGGAGGCCTGTGTTCCAACAGTGGGAACATTATAGGCTGATTATGCTAGGGAAATAATAAACATACAAATCAATGTTACCTTAACTACCCATATCACAGACATCCTTCTGAACGTGTTCTTGGCCATCGCTGTAGATAACTTAGCCGACGCCGAATCGTTGACGAACATAGAAAAAGATGAAGCGGTAAGTGATATTGGAAAATCAATTTGAATTCTTGAGTCTTAAGGTCCTGATTCAAACGACGATATTCCGCAGGCTCCTGAAGGAAAGGAAGGGGGAAGTGTGGCACCACCTGAAGGTGTGCACATAGATACTGATGATGAGTATATTCACGACGATGATGCCTATACTTCAGATAAGTAAGTATTTATACAAAGAGGATTAACCAATGTATTTAACCCTGCTGAACATAGGTCTACTAACAACCGACTTTTATTAGTACTAAAAAATATATTACTTTCAGCTCTGAAAGAGACTATGATGACACAGGTTCAGAAAAAGAGAAAGCAGACATGGATGGAGAACTAAACGAAATCATAGACGAAGAAAACGAAGCAATCAGAGCTGAAGAGGAACAAGAGAGAGAAGACCAAGAGATGATGGAGGGCCATCAGAGGAATCATATAGGTATAATCGTTTTAGGTGTTCAATCAGATGTAACATCGGCTATGATACTTATAGCAAATATTTGGGAAAGCAATCTTGGGTTGTGGCTAATACTATACAAGTTTTTACTTAGAGGAAAACCGTACATTCAGTTTAATGAATCTTTTGTGACTATGTCTTTGTTAATACAGAAATGAAGGTTTATGAAAACCTTTTTGATTTTAATATGAAGACACCAAACCTGGTGCATCCTTAAAGAAATATTTTCTGTTTATTTTAATATGAAATACTGTAATGAATGTTCAATTGCCAAAGAAAATGATAACAAAAGTGTATATTCTATAAATGATACTACCACACAAGCTGCCAACAATGAAATAAACATAAGCTAACCAACCAAAAACAGTGAACACAGAGTTGGAAGAAGAGCCTCGGCTGAAACGTAAGCCAACGACTTCATCGGCGCGCCCGCGCCGGCTGTCCGAGGTCGATATATGCGACACTAAGAAACCTATCCCTGATGCCACCTCCTTCTTCATATTTGCTAAGACCAACAGGTTAGGGGGGGAAAGAAGATTAACAGAAACTTATTAGATGTTATTTTTTACGTAATTTGTTTTTTGATTTGTCTTTGATGGTATGGTTAGATTCTCGTGCTTCTGGCGCTGAAAAGGCTTTTTATTTTATATGGTTAAGTATATTATTTTATTGGAAAATTATTTGTCATTCAGTGTGTGAATATAAACATGGAAACTTTTTAGTTATTCATGATGGGTAGGAAATTAGATCATGACATGTATATGTATTCATAATATATCTTTAATATTTTGCTGATAACTATTTGTATTTTGTATGTCACGCGTTGTAAGCACGGTTTATTTTAGCAGCAACAATATTATCATCACAGCTGCATTTAATGCCAACGCTATCAAAGACAAATCCGTTTTCTACTTTATGCCTTACGTCTTTCTCTTCTTTCAATTAAATAATATTTATTTACCATTTCTACACATTTAGCTAATTTCCACACTTGTGTTTGCGTTTAATTAAGCATTACAATAATTACTTGATAATTTAGTTGAGGCATTTTAGGTACAGGGATTTCGGCATGGTCAATAGGGATAGTGAGACTATTGGTAATCTTAGGATTAAAATAACCTTAGTGCTAGACCATAGTGTAGAAAATTCTATAATTTTCCTTCACAAAGATGGCGGTCAATCTGAAGAAGAGGGAACACTGGTAACAGCCAGACCACGGCGTGTGTCAGAACTGAATATGCCCAATCAGACGCCGCCTATACCCAACGCTAGTAGTTTCTTCGTATTCTCACCGACGAACAGGTGAATGGTGATGACTTCATCACCTGGTGGTACCCATGTCTCATTGTGTCGATTGGCGTTGTGTTGTCCTTGCAGTGATTGGCATTACATATCATCGACTGTGACTGTCCTTGTATCTGTTGGAAACTGTATTTCCTTGTAGTGTATCGATTAACCTTGTCTATGAGATTATTCCTTCAATTTACTGGTTACTTTATTTAAAATCGTAGTTGACTCCTTAAGCATATTCTTCAGTTCATCCTGTTTCGATTTCATTTACAAATTCACCAAAAAAAGAAGCCTTAACTTTCTGGTGGATGAAACCTTTTATTTTATGTTTTTAAAAAATTCTCCTCCCAAATTCTTAGTTTATACCACAGTACCGTTTCCAACATCAATTTCTTCATTCATATGTCCCCGTGATGCACGTACATTATAACCTCCATTAAGTGTGGAATAATCAAAATTAGATGAATATTTTGTTTCAGCAATGAGTATAGTGGGTACCGAAATCTGTGTTTCCCATTAGAAGTTAGGTTTGTTTGTTTAGTATGATAGGTTTCAAAGCATGACCAGAAATCCCTTAGATTCTTTACTGATTTTTGTAAATCGGATATCATATTTTGGCTTGTAGCGTTTACCACTGAATAGATTGCATGCAGTGTGTGTCCATTGAATGATTGTCAAAGCCGTAAAAACTATACGCCAAAATTGACGATAATGTAAATTATTTTATGACGTTAATTTGTTGCATGCATGCATGGTGTGTCTCGTATTATATTTATTTGCCCGATTTTAATGCATGTGCTTATATATCGCTTATTTTCTTTTCGTAACATACCTATGTGTCTAGAATATATGTGTATCTGTGTTATGTTTTATAATATTTGAAACACACTTTAAAATTCTAACCAATTTTTTTATCTATCTAATTTACTTTCTATTGAGTTAAATGAATGTATTTGCTATCAAAGAGATGAGTCAACTTTATAATCAACAGCTATAAGTAATATTAAAAACAAAGCAACCGTCAATCACGTATCAATTTTTTTAACGGAATTCTTCTAATTCTTTGATAATTCATTCTAAATATTTTCTGGTGTGTTTCCTTCTATTTCATGATTATCTTATTCGGCAACATTCTGACACTGTGTTGCAATGCTAGGTTTCGGGTGTTCTGCTACCAGATGTCGTCATCATCCACGTTCGGGAATATCATCCTCGTATGCATCATGCTGTCTTCCGCTATGTTGGCTGCTGAAGATCCGCTCGATGCTGCACAGAACGGGTTTAGAAATTGGGTTAGTATACTGCATTGCTTTTTAATGATAAAATACTAGTTTTTGCAAGCGGCTTAGCCCGCGTGGATGTCGAAAGTTTTGCCATGGGAGCGTACTACAGGGATAAAACGTATTCTATGTGTTAATCCAAATTTTAAACTATCTGTGTGCCAAATAAGCCATTTTAGCGTGATTGAGTAACAAACGTCCAAACATCTAAACATACAAACTTTCACATTTATAATATTAGTACGATAGCCTACTATCGTACTAATATTATAAATGTGAAAGTTTGTAAATATATATAATCATAAAATTAATATAATACTCATTATCGTTTCACATAAACTAGTATTCGTATTGATTTCCATGACAGATCAAGACATTTTCTAATAAAAGTGACGAGCACTGCCTTAAAACTCAAGCAAAAGGTTTTCCCACGCGCTGCCAAACTTGGAACTTAGCCGACAATTTCAAGGTAGCGACTGACATGAATATTCGCTCCATGTGAGCTCGTTAAAAATCGAATATTCGAATTCAAATCAGCTCATATTTAAATACTCTAAGATATGATACCAAATTTTCGGTTTCATATGTTTCTTCAATTCAAATCATAACAAACGGGTCACCGCAATACGTAGGTTAACTTTCCACGTTACTTGCCAATATCACGATAAATCTCTTCAGAGTGATGTGTTTATTTCAATTTGAAAAGTTCGCTTTCTGGTATCAATGTATTAAAAATTCTCATAACTTCCGAACATGTAGATAGGATTAAAAAACCCTTCTAATATCGTTTAAGCAGAAATGGTGATTACACTTCCGTATCACCACTATTTCGTTATTTTGTCTTCGTGAAACTGCTCCTCCAGCATTATTTTACGAGCGCTTACTACTAGTTGTCATGAATCATCCCTGACAGGACTATAGTTGCCAATAAGCCTGATATAGTGGTGGATGATCGACTAGAGTGGCGTGCAATGATCGTTGATATAACGGTCCCGCATGACGAGAACCTCGTGAAAGCCGAGAAAGATAAACAAATCAAGTATCTTGACTTGGCTCGCGAAGTTGTTGACAGGTGGGATGTGAGCTCAGCGATCATTGTCCCGATAGTCGTTACAGCCAATGGCTTGATAGATCTCTCTGGAGCTCTGACCGCCGCGCCGGTAGCTGGGACCCTGTTCCCGATACCGGTGGGCTACTATTTTTTATATTTTTTATATATTTATATTCTAATATTTAAAAATGTAATTGATATGTATTTAATGAAATAAAAGAATAATAAGTTGTCATGAAATTGCTGATAGTGTTTTATGCGTCAAATTCAATAACTGCCACAAACTATTTGTTTCCAGTTGCTAAGTCAATTCGACGTGTTCTTCACGGGCATCTTCACGCTGGAGCTGTTCCTGAAGCTGATCACTTACGGGCTGATACTCCACCAGGGTGCCTTCCTGCGGTCCGCCTTCAACGTGCTCGACATGCTCGTCGTTTGCGTCTCGCTAGTCTCAATGAGTTTTAAGTACGTCATTCATATTCATTTATTGCATTCTATATTGTATAAAAGATGTTACACTGATTGGACAGGTTCACTCAATCTGTGTGGGTCCTCAAAATACCATTTCAGAAACCAGTCTACATAGTCTTCACATGATCTCACCAAAAGTAAGTCTGGACTTTAAAAGAGACTGTCTGACTGACCTCTGATTTTGTTTCGGCCTATCTTCTCAGGGCAGTCAGATATGAAACACCGACCTTATCTATGACTGACGTGTAATAAATCCGTCGTGTAGGTGTTCATATAAACCTACTTACTAAAATAAAATCATTCATCATTTACAAACGGCTCATTAAAAAATACGGTTGAAATGCCTCTTGGTTCATTAAATGAAATAAGTTCTTAAACTAACATTGGTTTCAAAGAATGAGATATGAATTAACCATCGTTTTCGATGGTCACATTCCAACACAGTGATTTTTGTGCGAGTTTTGAACCCACTAGGGTTCAAAACTCGCAAAAAAATCATTACAGGTTGTCTAATTGATGGGTTTTTTTTGGGTGGGAATTCATCAAATAACTTCTCCCGTTCTGGGTGGAGCTCCAGGGCGTGTCAGACTTTTACTGATTAAAACCCACCCGTGTTCCTTCAGTTGCCTGTGTACCAGGGGCTACGCTTTCTCTTTCGAACAACCCGCACTACTGGCAGGCATCGGCCTTTGCGGACCCCACCAGTTGGTGCTGACGTCTCTTTGAGGCGCGCGTGGAACATAACGTGCCGTCGACCCGGGCTTTGTCCTTACCGGACAGCGAGCTACCCATTACTCGCCGTCCGCAAGCCCGCAAGTTGATGGGTGGACTTCTCATTAATTCCTCTTTAGTTTAAGTTACTAACAATAGTGTTTTAAGCAAACGTGCACCCTAATTGCGTCACACACTATTAATCAGAATCTGAACCATTTTGTAGGTTATTGCTAAATGTTCAAAGAAATGTCTGCTAAGCAACAAAAACAACGCCAGGAATGTTGTGGAACTGTCAAAATGAAAGCGATTTCTACTGATACTGTCAATTTATGGATCTTATTAGTAGCTTCATAACTTGCCGTCCTATTTTAGTGTTTGGATTTGTGTATGTCAATCTCACGCAATTTTCTTCGAAACTCTTTGATATTATGACTTATTTCATTTTCTTAATTATTTAAATTTATTGGTTATTTCAGGTCGGGTAGTATATCGGTGGTGAAAATATTGCGAGTGTTTAGGGTGCTGAGGCCTTTGAGGGCCATCAACCGGGCCAAGGGCCTTAAGGTCAGTAACAAATTCTTGGACTTTTCATCAACTTTTTATCAAATATAAATGACAACATAGATAAATGATTTAGAAAATTTGAGTCGCCATTTAAATTTCATTTTAACTGAAAGTACTTATTTTACATAAATAATTACTTCTAAGTATTTATTTCAACAGTCTTGCAGATCTATAATATTTTTTTACCATATTTGCTAACATGGGTGATGATTGGTTTTGATTGTGTTAATTATAACATTGTTAAACTATGATCAAGTATTATATTATCTGACATGAAAGTACATATATTTTTCCGTGATTATAGCACGTTGTACAATGCGTGATCGTAGCCATCAAAACGATCGGCAACATATTGTTGGTAACATCGTTACTGCAATTTATGTTTGCCGTCATGGGAGTCCAAATGTTCAAGGTAGGGGGCAAACACTATATTCTGAAGAATTCCACACCATACTCCGTTATACGAAGCGTCTTGTGTGGCCACGAGTGAATACACATTCATAATAACTATATCACCGATATACAATACCTTGTCAATACACCTTTGGGTATAAATATATTTTATTTACACTTTTTTTATCTTCTTCTATTTTTCTTACTCATTTCTCATGATTCCATATTGTTTTACTTTTTACCTTTGACACCCCCGAAATCACACCACATTCTACAATGTGTGATATTTATACCTTTATATTTTTTTATACCTTCAAATTATTTAATGTAAGAGAAATTTAAATAACTTACGTCTGTACATCGAAAGCAGACGTAAGTTTTATTTATTACACAGTTGTATTTTATTTTTAGCTTAAACTAACTCTTGTGCTAATATATTACATTATTTGTTGTTTCTGCTAAGCTTCCATACGATATATATTTGGAAAGCTTTGTGATTTTACCCTTTTTATTTTTAAAGTAGTACCTATAATTATGTTGTGCCATGCTTTGAAAACTATTCCCGTGTACATCAAAAATCATTATTGGAGATTAATTGGTATTAATACGATAAAGAATGGCCTTGAAGAAACGAAATTCTGAAATTAGCATGTTCAATTCGTCAGTAGATAATATTTTATTAGTATTTATAATTTCAATGTCGTCAATTAGTTTAAGCATGACATCATTAATACAACCCAAAGGTGTAGATGTGAGACCAATCATTTAGATGACTAATTTTACCTTTATGTTAGAAGTTAAACCTACCCCCTACCTTGGCGTTTACTTGATAAAGTGGAGTGCTAACCTTAGCAAGTGATGTGGTCCCTACGGCCCTTGTACGATATCCCATGTGATTAAAAATGGTTTGCTTGTCCCCCTATGTTCCCGTGGCTGCGTGGTGGACATTGTGGAATCCTCCCCCTTTGGTAACGTATGCCCCGACAACTAATTCACTGAATCCGTTAACAGTATGTGGTGAAGTGTGTGATAGTAGCGATTAAGACCATAGGAAATATAATGCTAGTTACGTATTTATTACAATTTATGTTTGCTGTGGTTGGTGTACAGTTGTTTAAGGTGAGCCTTGAAATGTTTGTTTAGTAGTTGAAGTAAGATCTCCGAAACTGATTAACTCTTCTTCTAAAATATAGATTCGAAGCAAACTTATCAAATGTTCAAATTATTAATTTAAATACTTTAAAATTGATCTTCCGCTGTACCATCAAGGAAACTGCAAATGGTACACGGGAAAATAAGGGCTTGCAAAAATCATACCATAATTTATAATAATCACACACAGGAGTAACACACGACCCACCCAAACAGAATATAATCAAGTTCGAAGATCTTTTATAAAGCATGAAGTTTGTCCTAATTATGTTCCATTGTGACCTATAAATGTCGCATGTCCTTAGGGCTGAATCATCAAGCTTGTAGTTTAGAAGAGGTATCATCATTAGATCGTGTTGTCTTCATTTAAACAATAACATTAACATAAATGTTTTGGCAAACTGTATAATTATGCTTATTTATAGGTTCGTTCGTTATCATGAGAAATGGGTTCATTAGAATATGTCAATGGAGTATTTGCAGTATAACTTATACTTTCAATATTCGCTGCAACTTATTTAGATATCGTGGCATGAAACTAATCATTTTTTTTTGCAATTGTCATTGATTTAATCGCTGAGACTTTGTTTCAGGGCAAATTTTTTAGGTGTAATGATATTTCTAAAATGACAAAGGATGAATGCCAGTGAGTATCCTTGTCTACTTTTATTATTAACTAGCTTTTGCCCGCGACTTCATACGCGTGGACTTTAGAATCAAGTAGATAATATTTTTTTTTTATAATATATAGCCTATTTTTTAAGTTAGACCTCTCGGAATACATAATTGAAAACTGCATTCAATTCCATGCAGTGGTTTTTGCGTGATGCGGTAACAAACATACAGACAGACAAAAATTCTAAAAACCGTTGTTTTGGCTTCTGTGGCTCTAATAAAGACCCCCCATACTATTTTTTCTTCAATATCTTTAATGTACAGACATCGGCCTGTTACAATTTTATTATATGTATAGATTCTTAAAACACATTACTAACTGTAACCATAATAGAGCAAGAGCCCATGAACCCCAGACCTTCGTTATTTTATAAAAGCTGAAAGTTTGTCAGCGCATGCTCCCAGCACAGGTAAGAACGATGGACAATTATGAAGTTTGGGTTGCCCTGGCTTTGGCAGGTAAACGGTACTAAAGGTGTGTAAAATACCGATCTAACTTCGTCAAATAATAAAGTGCTATTTTTTGGTATTATCTTTAGAATATTATTAAAAATCACATTATTCATTGCCAGACACTTAACATCCTGGCAACCCCTTGCCAGACACCCTTAATGTTCATGAAATTATAATTTTACTTACGTTATAGTATAAAAGCTGATTTTTATATATAATACTTGAGTAATAAGTAAATGATGTTTCCTCACTAGCCAGACATTTTTGATACTTCCAACCCTGTGCCAGACAAGCATGTAGGGTAGCTGTAGGAGCGAGCGCGAGGCAGTACACACATGGATGGGTGCGAGTGAGATGCGCTTGTGTTGTTTAGTATTCAGTACATGTTTACATCAGCTAAAATAATATTATATACCATCTTCAAGTATTATTAATTTAATATTGATTTAAATGACTTTTTAAATTAAAGTGATTGTGTATTAAAAAACAAGTCATGGGTGATACATTAATTTGTGTGCAACAAAAGTAGTGGCCAAATAGCATTATTTTCTGACGAGACATTGAAAAAATGTGAATTAATTTTAAAATTGCGACAAAAACATAACTTTAAATATAATGACATCATTCTTCCACGTGAATATACAGAGGGTGGCTATCACAGGGAATGTTACAAATCATTCACAGGGCTAATGAAAAAATATTTTAACTCAGAACCAAAAAATTCTGAAAAGACTGATGAAACAGAGTAAGAAAAAGAAACATCGAAAAACGTTAATACATCAACAGACGATTCAGAACCAGGTTCATCGCATTTGGCTGAGTCAACTGTATCACAATTAGCTTCAGCTTCTCAATCAATAGAACCTCAACCTTCCCAGGTAGCAGTGGACATTAGTGAACTTGAAGAAGTGAGTGAAAATGCTAATGAACCACTGAAGTAAATAGTTCATTTCAAAGTGATACCAGTGTTGACAAGAGTAAAAATATTTGTTTATTTTGCAATAAAAAAAAGAAAGTATCCGATTTCAGGCCCAACTAGTTTGTCGTAGGCCAAACTGGTTTAATAAGCCGGGGCACGCCGATTAAATGGGTTAGGTTAGGCTAGGTTAGAACTGTGACCAAAAACCGAGCGAGCGAAGCGAGCGACGCCGCTGCAGCGGCCTGCTGCGAGCGTTACTTCCAAAGGAATGGCTAATTAAGCCAGTTGGCTGCGACATATCACGCGTAGGATAAGTCTGTTTGGCCTAGGACAAACTAGTTTGGCCTGAAATTGGGTTTGGCCGGTAACATATGTTATATAAAAACCAGCTATTACACTATAACGTAAGTAATAATATAATTCATATTATTCTTATTATTAATAATAAATATTAAATTAATAATACTTGAAGATAGCATATATTATTGTTTTATTTAATGTAAGCATGTATTAAATACTAAACAACACAAGCGCATCTCACTCGCACCCACCCATGTGTGTACTGCCTCGCGCTCGCTCCTACTACAGCTACCCTACATGCTTGTCTGGCACGGGGTTGGAAGTATCAAAAATGTCTGGCTAGTGAGGAAACATCATTTACTTATTACTCAAGTATTATATATAAAAATCAGCTTTTATACTATAACGTAAGTAAAATTATAATTTCATGAACATTAAGGGTGTCTGGCAAGGGGTTGCCAGGATGTTAAGTGTCTGGCAATGAATAATGTGATTTTTAATAATATTCTAAAGATAATACCAAAAAATAGCACTTTATTATTTGACGAAGTTAGATCGGTATTTTACACACCTTTAGTACCGTTTACCTGCCAAAGCCAGGGCAACCCAAACTTCATAATTGTCCATCGTTCTTACCTGTGCTGGGAGCATGCGCTGACAAACTTTCAGCTTTTATAAAATAACGAAGGTCTGGGGTTCACGGGCTCTTAGACCATAATAAGTTTATGGCTAAGTAACAACAGCCGCACGGGTAGATCGATCAGGTTAAGCTACGCTTGCCGCGGTTGGTCCGTGGATGAGTGACCATGTTTACATACCAAGACCCCTCCGTGCCTCGCAAAACACATTAAGCCGTTGGTCCCGGCTGTCATTCGTGGATCTCTGATAGTCGTTACGGGTCGTCAGAAACCCGAAAGTGTGACAACCAGTCTTACCAAGGGGTTACCTAGTAACTGGGTTGTGGAGGTCAGATAGGCAGGCGCTCCATGTAATATACTGGTATTCAGCTTCACCCGGTTAGACTGGAAGCCAAACCCAACATAGTTGGGCAAAGGCTAGGCAGATAATGATAATATAATTATATTTCTTTGGTACGCTCTGTAGCCTAATCGGCTTGATGGATTTTAGCTTGAGAGGCGTCGTTAGATTCGTCGCAATTGTGAGAGAGACACTGGGTATATCAAAATGATGAATAATGCAGTCGGAGGCATCTTCTTAAATTTAACAATAAACATCTTCATTGCCTCCGACTGCATAAGATTGCATATAGTATTCAGTCTAATAGTCAAGTTTTTTTCTTATCTTTTTTTAATGATGAACCATAATAAGTTTGATGAAAATAGTTAAATGTTACAATAGACTTTGATCGAGGATACCTACTATCAAATCAATATACAAGGTGAATTTTTAGTCATCGTTTAAATTATTCTGGGTGATAGTACCCGTGAAATTGAACAACTTCCTCCAAGGAACATGAGTCGATTTTTTTTTTCATATTTCCACCCATGTTCCTTGTAGAAAGTAGTTCAATTTCACGGGTACTATCATCCTGAAAAATTTGAACGGTTACTAAAAAATCACTTTGTATAAAATATAAATTGTTTATTCATCATAACAATATTGTAGTACAGTTTAAAGGGTTGACAAATTAATTGTACTAAAACTACAACTGAAATGGTGGTGAGGTGTCGCATTCCCAGCTAGGTTATAGAACAACCTGTATAAGGGACCGGTTAAGTCCAACGCGGAACCTATCGGTTCCAATACAGTAGAAAATGAATTGTGTCTCATTAGCCGGAATTGACAGATTAAGTACAGTGACAGTCTCCATTTGGTATTATAATTAGATTGTACACAGAATGTGACTTGACACTATAGTCTTCTACTTAAATTTTATTACTATTGGTAATATAGTGTAGTCGACATAAGGAAAAATAGGGTATTACACTCATTTTTGAAAAGGGTCATAATTAGATTCTAGAGCGCTAATAAACCACTAAAAAAACACAACATTTTTATTTAATCGATTCGGCCATAAAAATACATTTAAATTTTACATTTTAAAATTTCGCGCGTAATTTGACGAAAACACTGGACGCAGTAGACGCCATATTTCTCTGTGGGTATGACGTCAGTTTGCTAAAAACAAATGCGCTGATATTTTGTATGACAATTGTTTATTATTTAAAAACTTAGTTATTTTTCTACGTATCATTGGTTTGCTGTTCCTGAATGCAAAATATTATTTAAATAAAAATTACTTTGGTTACGAAAATAATAATAGTACAAAGTTGCTCAGTTGACATGCCGTATGACGAAATAACATGGCGGCTACTATTCCATGGTGTTCAAAAACAGATTAAAAAAACTGAAATCTTTAAATTGTATTTTAAAATTTATTTTGTTGTTTCATGAACTAAAACTAACATTTTCCTACTGCATTTTGTCTAAGCTATCTCAATAATATATTTTTAGATCTTTTCTCGTATTGAGTAAAATACCCTATTACGTTATAAAAAGTTAAAAATATTTTTTTCAGGGGAACGTATTTAGTGTTTGAGAATCGCAACTATATGGTGAGGGACAGGGAATGGACGCGATATGACTTTCATTTTGATAATGTAATGAAAGGAATGCTTACTCTCTTCACTGTGTCTACTTTTGAAGGATGGCCAGGGTAAGTGTACCTCGATGATTTATTTTTACAGCGCCAGAAAGACGGTTATGTTTTTCGATTGTATATGTGTATACAGGATAAGTTTTTATTCAGAGCGCAAACTGTAACCATGAATTCAGCATATCATTCTAGACCCCCACAATACATACCCCTACAATACATATTTATAACTCATTTCATTTCAGGTTGTTGTACGTCTCTATAGATTCGAATGCTGAAGATCGAGGTCCCATCACTAACTTCCGTCCAATTGTTGCAGCCTACTATATTATTTATATTATTATAATTGCCTTCTTTATGGTATGTAGACGTTCTTGTTACCATAACAGTGTTATAAATGGTAATATTTGACAGTAGCCCTAGTGTGAGTTTCTTTTAACCATCTCGATCTAACGCATCGAGCGCGTTCCGGGAACCAATCGGACCGCCGAACGTGTTCGATGCGTTAGATCGAGATGGTTAAAAGAAACTCACAATAGGGCCACAGATGATTGATATTCATTACGTAAAATATTTATAGGTAAATATATTCGTCGGTTTCGTCATAGTAACGTTCCAAAACGAGGGAGAGCAAGAATATAAAAACTGTGAGTTAGATAAGAATCAGAGGAACTGCATAGAGTTTGCACTGAAAGCTAAACCTATTAGAAGGTAAGATTTCTATTTAATAACAACTACCAACAGCTCCAGTTACAGTGTTGCCAGCTAGTTTAATTTAACCTTGTATATGAATACAAGGGGAGGCATATGTCCAGCAGTGGATGAATTTCGGTTGAAATGATGATGATGGTAATGTCATTACCCACGTGTTGGTTATCGACATTAAAAACGAAAGGAACAAAAAAATCAAAATCAAGATATTTTATTGCATGAAACGTCAGAAGCTAGGTGCACGGTTCCAATTTGTCGCTTCATATGGAGAAGAGCCGGCAAGAAACTCCGCGGTTACTCTTTTAAAAATTGTTGGCTTTTACAATGTTTTCAAATTACAGTGATTATAGGTGATAATAGGAGGACAGTGCAGGCCTGTCAATAAGTACCAGGTACTTAGAGGAATTAATATAAAAGATAGAAAATCGTTTACAAATCTGCAGTCTGTAAGGCCTACAACGTTCTCTCATTCACAATATGTAAAAGAATCTACATAGATAAAATGAACCTATTTGAACTAAGTGACATGATTACTATGACAATCACTAATGCCCGTAATCGATTAGCTGGTTTTGTAATTTTTCGTAGAACGTAGATATTTTTTACGAATTTCCAAAGACCACAACATAACAGTCGTCTGCTTATCTGTATGTACAGACGCCAGCACATCTAGCTACCCCAATCTGTCAAATTTCTTTAATAGATCTTCAGCTCTATTACGTAAACATAAGGTTCATGTTCAATTGGGAAAATTTGACAGTTTGGGGTAGCTCCATGTGCTGGGGTCTGTACATGTCAGACTCATTTAAAGTTTTGAACGAAGTTGCAACGACGATTAAAAAAATTGTTTATATGTCTGTTCGATCTGAGTGTTGATAAATATATATTATTATGATTCGTCTCCTAATAGCGACTGTCGCTTAATTATCGCAAACTGTATGGCGGCTGTCGCTTATCTCCCGCTTTCGCCGTTTTCGTGGTACGAGGCACGCATATGTTGTAAACTGCTGGCCCGATCGGCGAGCGAACACGGCGGCCATATTGCCTATAAATAATTAGCGGGCCGCAATTTGTAATGAGTTAAGAAACCCTGACATTATCAACTCTCGGCGAACAGACTGTAGTTTTCAATATTGATACCCAACAAGTGGGTAAAGTATTGTCAGCTAATTTAATTTAACCTTATTTAATTAACCATAATTGAACAAACAAAAAAATAAAAGCATAAGCAAATCGAGCAAATAAATGCCTAGTATTACATTCTCTTTTCATTCCAGGTATATCCCAAAACACAGGATCCAATACAAAGTATGGTGGTTTGTGACGTCACAGCCGTTCGAGTACGCCATCTTTGTGCTGATCATGATAAACACCATCACACTTGCCATGAAGTACCACAACCAGCCCCACGAGTACAGCAAGGCGTTGGATTTGTTGAACATGCTGTTTACTGCTGTCTTCGCTTTAGAGTTTATTTTTAAACTGGCTGCTTTTAGATTTAAGGTACGTTTCATCTTCGTATGTCGTAGGTATATTTATTATAATTTTCCTACCTATTATTTCGTCTGGTTGTATTCCTCAAAGTGTAATATTTCGACTGTTCTTGGTTTATTTATTTAGGATCTCCAACAAAGAATACACATAGACATTATAAATCTCAGTAATAACAAGGTTCTACTACGTGTGCTCTTTCAATTACAGGAGACCACAGCATACACATATAACTTAAACACGATAAAAATAGAGAAAACAGTGACGAATGATGAAAAATAAATTATGAAATTAAATAAAAATGTAACAAAATAAATTAACATGTCAAGATTGACAGAAACAAACTTAAAAAAAACTAGTTATATCTTCAAAACTTGAACTTTTTATTTATCCTCGAGCTTTGGTGACTTTTTTATGTATTTTAATCGCAACTAATGAATCTGTATCATCAATTCTATGCAGAACTACTTCGGGGACGCTTGGAACACCTTCGACTTCATAATCGTGCTCGGCAGCATCATCGACATCGTCGTCTCCCAAGTAAACGAACTAAAGAACCAGGTAACGGCACGGTGCACTCATAGATCTACACTTCCTAGATATACACTTTCACTAATGGTATCTTGTTTTGGAATGACCAACTTTTTATTTGAATATATTTTCTCTTCAGCTATTTTACGGTGATCTTTACTTTTTGTTTTCAGAATACGTTTCATGTTTTATTATTTTTAAAATGTAAAATAACTATGATTAGAAATGATGTAGGAAAAATGTAAATTTAATTTACAATAGAAAACTTAGATTAACGAGTAAATTAAATAAAAACCTTAATTTAGTCATGATAAAGTCATATAGATGATAGAACGAATATAATTATTTATTGTATATATCCCTACTACAAATTATTTGATCATTCCAAAATCCAGATAGCATAGTTACTGTCCCGAGCATGGACAATATAATCGATGTTGTAATAACAGCAGATGCTAGTGCTCTCACATACGGTGAACCTGCTGGATCCGCCATTGAAGACGATCGTGTTGATTTCAGGGAAGTGGCATGCCTAGGACACACGTTGTTAAGGTAAGCTGCGCTTTCACGCTAATTGTTTTAACTTAGATAAGTATTTTAGACGTTCTTTAATCACAAACGAGCTAAAATGATGACTTTTATGAAGCCAATAACAAACTACACGGCCAAGTCTTAGCTCAGAAACAGAAGAACAGTAAGATCATTTACCAAAACCGATTGAATGACGTTTATAATCTTAATTTAATTAGATTAGCAGTAATAACAACTGTTTAAAATAACAAACAAATAACACTTAATCAAAATAGATAGCACACAGAATTAAAAACACACTGATTTAGACATAGATAACAACAATAACAGCTTTTAATATTGCGCGATACGAAACAAGTGACGTTAAAGATGGTGCTATATATGTGTGCAATGAAAAACTTTGGGACAGTAACGCTGAAGTAAGTAGTATAAACACAATCCTGGTGAAGACTGGGAGGCAAGACACGGCACAACAGCCAAAGCACAAAACCACACTCAAGAGGCAGTCGGCAATGAAGTAGAAGCTGTATTTTAACTGCTTATGACATGACAGCAAACGTCCAGCTGAACACTTGCGCTAAAAACCACGTAGAATAACTTGTAAAAGCAACACGAAAACGTAATACATTTACATGCAATTTACTGGATTTAAAACACATTACTATTTTCAGTTATCGCTACGCCTAAAACAGAAAACATATCATACTTGGATTAGTGGTTTGACGACACCATCTCACTAATGGAATAATCTAAAATAAAATTCCCTCAAAACTGGTGGTAAAATTGTATGTAATAATTATACCCCAAGGAGTATCGGATTACCTAGTTATTGAATTGTGGAGGTCAGATAGGCAGTCGCTCCATGTAAAATACTGGTACTCAGCTGCATCTGGTTTGACTGGAAGCCAATTCCAACATAGTTTGGAGGAGGCTAGGCAGATGATGATGAGCTCAAAGATACGAACAAATAGACATCACGTCGAGTTTGTTAACATTGCACAAAAAATCGAGCATTGACTACTTATCAGTGATAGGAATAGGTAGTGCCTATTTGCCTAAACTTCGAAGAACAGAGACAAGAAACGGAGACTTCCTTAGGACTAAATTTTTTCCGAGACATCTGTCCCGAAATTTCGAGACAACACATAAATACATTTAAAAAAAATTTTATTGGGAATAAGTAATTCGTCTATATTTACCTAAAGTTTGCGACTAGATATATCATAATAAAATAATAACATACACAGTCGTTACAACCATAAAATTTTCTGAATTTTTTTTGTATTGTTTTTGTATCCCATGGGAACTATACTTTTTTTTAATAGGAAGTAGCATATGTGCTATTCCACACCTTAATCTATATCACTACCAAAATCAGCATTTTCAGTGGAATTGAGTAATGGACATCCATACAAACTATCACATTTATAGACAAACTTTAGATAAATATAGACGAATTACTTATTTCAAATAACACATTTTTTTAAATGTATTTAAGTGTTGTCTCGAAATTTCGAGACAGATGTGCCGGAAATAATTTAGGCCTAAGGAAGTCTCCGTTTCTTGTCTCTGTTCTTCGAAGTTTAGGCAAATAGGCACTACCTATTCCTATCACTGCTACTTATTTACCAAAAGCACCATAAATTGCTTTTATGCTTATTTCTACTTATGAGTTAAAAGATGAATAGCTTTCAATTTCTACAGGAATCTTAGCACCAATGAGAACAAACCTTGCCTTAAATTTGAACTACATACTTACAGGAAAGTTCCATACCGTCAATAAACTTCTTCCGTCTCTTCCGTGTGATGAGGCTGGTGAAGTTGCTCTCCAGGGGCGAAGGCATCCGGACTTTGCTGTGGACTTTCATCAAATCCTTCCAAGCGCTGCCGTATGTCGCTTTGCTGATTCTTATGCTGTTCTTCATTTATGCTGTCGTTGGGATGCAGGTATGGACCCAAGACTTAAGATCTGATTACTTCTGGATTATTTTCTAAAATGTTTGTGTATCTACATAGTTATTATATAATGATGTTAATGTGAACCGTTCGGTTGTAGGTGTTTGGAAAAATAGCAATAGATGATGACTCACCGATCACAAGGAACAATCACTTCCAGACTTTTCCACAAGCCCTTCTTGTATTGTTTCGGTCAGCCACTGGTATGTAGTTCCATTTATTTTCTATTCACATTTGAAAAAATCCTCATTAAAGAAACAATTATTATGTTTGAAATTTTTAATCTCCAATTCTTTATCATTTTCTAGGTGAAGCGTGGCAAGACATAATGATGGGTGTGTCCCCGGAGCCAGAAGTGAAGTGTGATAGGAACTACCATGAGGAAGGTGATGTGGAGTTAGAAGACAGTGGTGGTACATGTGGCAGTGTGCTCGCCTTTCCATACTTCATTAGTTTCTACGTGCTCTGTTCCTTTTTGGTAAGCTGCTGATGTTAGCACAATCCGGGAAAGGTCCTTGACAATTGAATATATTATTTATTTTTATCTGTAATCTATTTTTCATTCCAGATCATCAATTTGTTTGTGGCTGTCATTATGGATAATTTCGACTATTTAACTAGAGACTGGTCAATATTGGGACCACACCACTTAGATGAATTTATAAGGTACTCTATCATTTTTTTACTATATGTCTCTTCAAGATGTGATGATTACGCTACTACTGTTTCAATATTTTCAGATTATGGAGTGAATATGACCCTGATGCAAAGGGTAGAATAAAACATTTAGATGTAGTTACTTTATTAAGAAAAATAAGCCCACCTTTAGGTAAGCATCTTTATATTACTCGACTTTATCTATGTTTACTTGGACAAATTTATATTTTCTTTTGAACTATTCTTTGGCGGCTTTCACATGAAGGTTTCTTTGTCCAGGTTTTGGTAAGTTATGTCCGCACCGCGTGGCGTGTAAGCGCCTCGTTTCTATGAACATGCCGCTCAACTCTGACGGTACTGTTCTCTTTAACGCCACGCTCTTCGCCGTCGTTAGAACTTCGCTCAAGATCAAAACTGAAGGTAAGTCCAATACTATTGATACTTCTAGGAAAGTATTCGTTGGTAGTGTATTTTGGAGATCTTGGCATACGACCATCATTGAAAAAACCGATTCCCGTCTTGGACTTTTCGTACAAGACATTTGATTTTCGCAATCTTCGTATATTTTCTATTAAATGTGAAAAATCTTGAGAGAGTAGTTGGTATAGACGTAATGAAAAAAATATATTTGTGAAGATTCAGGATTCAGGAATAGTCTGCTCACAAATTCTAATCCTACAGGCAATATAGACGACTGCAACACACAACTAAGAGCGGTTATCAAAAAGATTTGGAAGAGAACATCTCCAAAACTATTAGATCAGGTGGTTCCACCGCCAGGAGATCCGAATGAAATTACTGTTGGCAAGTTCTACGCCACCTTCCTCATACAGGATTACTTTAGAAGGTTAGTCAATAATAATATAGATGAAGATGAAATTGTAAGTTTCTAATATTTTATACAATTTGGATTATGTGGTACATGATGTTTAGAAAATTAAGAATATTTATTAATTATTTATTTTAATTACATTTATAACACCTTAATAAGACCGGATAAATTAAGAAATAACGAGTAAGGAGTTTTTTGAGGCAGATGGCCAGAAACAATTATCATGCACCATAGAATCATTATAATTTAGTTTTTTTTATATATCCATCGGTGATATTCTAAACCGGTTCTATATTCAAGTGAACGATGATGATAGAGGCATTTAATTTTGCACACCAACTGATGAATATAGAACCGATTTAACCGATTTTAATTTATTCAAAATTATCTTACAAAATTATTTGATTATATCCGGTTTTGTCCTTCGTCGACTCCCGAATCTGGTTACAATTGGCATTTAGAACTTTAGGAGAAATTAAATATAAAAGACGAGAGCACAGCAAAAAACCATTCGTGTGATAAGCACATATTAAAAAGAAAACGCTTAACTACGTTTGGTAATTGGTCAGAATTATTTCGTTTGAATTTATTTCGTGTTTTGATTTGATTTCGTTTCGTTTAATTTCGGTTAACACTGACAAATACATTTTTGTTTCATAGGAATCACGCGTGAGTAACAACAGATACGTATGTGTAGGAAAGAATGTTCCCTTTTTTAGTGTTTTTTTTTTCATACAAATGCTGATATGACCCTTTGCGATATAGATCTAATAAAGTATAGAGGTCAACGGGTTACCCCTGAAAAAACGTTGGAATTTGATTCGATCATACTGTTTTACCCTGCATGTCCCTATGACGTTCCTTCAACGTATAATCTTTGGTTTAGCTCTAAACAAGCTGTTTGTACACATTTACGAATTGATGCTATCCAAAAGCATGCAGATGTTTTCTACAATCCAACTACCATGTTTTTATTTTGTCCAATATTTTAAGTTTCCCGTTGTTATATGTTGTGTTTTTGTGATATTTATGTTATAAATATAATTTTAGTATTAGTCCATAAACTTGATTGAAATCCATGAAAAATGATTATTCTTTGACAGACTTTTCATCTTCGCGTTTAGAATTTCTTACCATAGGCTATAGCTATATCTGAATGTTCTCTCTTTTGGGATTATATAGACTACAGATTTTTAAGAGCATACTTGTAGTATACTATACTTAACTTCATTGTAAACTTTTTGTAATAGATCTTTTTCAATTCTTAGAAAAATCTTTTCGATATCACTTCAACGCTTAGCATAGTTGCACACTGCAAAGGAATAAATTATGTAAGTACTACAGAATTTATTCAATGCTACAAATTATTCTAAATCTAATCGTAAGGTTCAAAAAGCGAAAGGAGCAAGAAATGAGGCAGAGTGATGAACAAACGCACCAGATGACACTGCAAGCTGGATTGAGGACATTACATGAAGCTGGTCCTGAACTAAAGAGAGCAATATCTGGAAACTTGGATGATATTTCTGCTGAATGTGATGTGCCTATGCATAGGGTACGTATTAAAAAGAAAATAAGAGATTAAGAAGAGTATAAATAACATTAAACAGTCTAAACGTAAACAATCTAATGATATAGATTTAGTATTTGATATTTTTAACGATATAGAAATAGAACTTGGACATATCAACGCAATAATGGAAAAGAAACAACAATAACTCTGTGATTTCTTCCATTACAGAGAAACCACTCCTTATTTGGAGGTGTCTGGTCAAGCATACGAAGGCACGGACCAAACAGACACTTCCATAGACATCGTAAACATGGAGAACCACCAACAGGTACAGATAAAATTTCATGACTTCACACTTAACAACATCATATTAATATCAAATTAATTCATTACTAATATTCCACTGATCATTTTTCACACAATATTTTGCCTGAGAAGTATTGTGGTCGACACTATCTATGTATTATGTATGGAGTTGATTGGCACTAGACGCTTGCACTGAAGCTACAGGTTTCATTGAAATAACTCAAACCAAAGGAGGTAATTGAAATCAACATTATGATTGTTTTTTACTATGGAAAACCAACCAATAATCGTAAAAAAAACATCAACTGTTCCATACATTTATATTAACTTAGCTCGACAAAATGTATAGGAACAGATGATTATTTTAGGGATTCTTTTGGGATGCTTGATGCTTGTGTACTTGGGGCATCGTACAGACTAGTTTATCATCTCGAGAGATGCTAGACGAAGACGTGTAGTCACCATAACCTCTCAAACGATGCATAGATAGTGATTTGACTACTTTCAAAGAGAATGAGAGTGGTATTCAAATGAATGAGTTTACCAGTGAAATGTCTTCTCTATGCAGATGAACAAATAAAACATTCATCGTCAGCGGAAGAACTACTAACAAATAATGGTAAATATGCTGAACAAGGCATTGAAGATGAATGGAATTAAATTAACGTAGGGTATATGAACGTGATGGTGGTTCAAAGGGATGAAAGGCGTGTGGGTGAGATGTATGCAATGGAACTGATCCTGGGTTCGACCCCCAAGTTTGATGACGAGATTTGGTGTTTTCTGAATAATTTTGTGACAGCCAGACCCACAATTTTGTCCGAAAGTGGGACTGACTGCTGAAAGATGGTTAAAATGATATACGTATAGTTTTGCCTGCCTTAAATTAGTCAACCGACATTGGCGTGTTGGTATGCTTGACTCTAAGATAAATAAGTATTCAATGTGCCGTAAAATGAATAAAAGTAAGATGCGTGAGTAAAATTTTGAAGAACAGTGAATCGTTGTGGTTTCAAAAAATCTCCTAAAGTAAATCATTTTCATCACATCACCTCGCAAATGTCTACTGAACGGGCGATAAAATGCATTAACAAATACTAACTTTATCAGTGATGTCCTTAAATAAAGTCATGTATGCATAAGGAGAAGCAAGAGTATGTAAGATCATTGCACGTGGTGTTCTGTAGTAGCTGCCTTACTCCCTTGAGAAATGGGTTTGAGGATTTGTAAAACATTTTAGATGGCGATGGCAGCGTCGGTGCCCCAGGTGGTGTAGGAAATCATTTGAGTTCAATGATGCAAAGGGAATATGGAGTTGGACCACTACCTCTTACACCAAATTTGTGAGTCGCTTAAAATTTATAACTGCGTTCCACTGATGACGACGACACCAAAGATACAGGAAAAATAATTAAAACTATGATTATATTACTATTTAAGAAACTACTGTGACTAAACAATACTGTATAACTTTCAGAGCAAATGGACAGCCGAAGGAACAAATACCATTAAGGCCTCTAATATTCAATGGAGAATCGGAGAAAATATACCAAGTGCTGGAGTAAGTACAACATTATTACTCAACAACTAATAAATTCATAATATTACATCAATCATTTCAATAAATCTGTTTAATATTCTAATACATATATCAGAGTCTAAACAAGAAATGCTTATATTACAGAAGAACCACAAATGACCTAAAGAACACTATTTACGAAGGTAGCCAAACGTGTGGTTTTGTAGTTGATTTTCTAAAACTAATGTTTGCATATTCACCCGCACTCCTGCTCAAATAACCTTTCTAACGCTTTCATCTTCTTTCACCGCTTCTGTGTGGATAATGGTACGTACTAACAGCAATCAAAAGTCCAACTACCCGGAGATGCTCGGGCAGATCGGTCTGGCTTTCGGCTGCGTCAACTATCTGTCGACGCCGAGCGAGAGCTTGACCGCATCGAAGCCAACGGCGACGGTATCGAGGCAGAAAGTTCACCCGGAGGACTCGACGTCGTCAAGGGAGAAACTATCGATACCGAGGAAGGCGTCAATGGAGGATAAGACGCCGTCCCCGAATGCGAATACATACGAGCAGATACAGCCGAAGATATCGCCGCTGTTAGCGAGCGAATGTACGCCGACGACGGAGTCGCGAACGATGACGTTGTACGGGTACAACGCGGCTGCAAAGCTGCCGTTCGCGTTCTCCCACGCGAAGGAGCGCGTGTGCCGCGGCGGGGAGCGGCGCAGCCTGCGCGCCATCAAGCCGGTGCTGTGCGGAGCAGGTCGGATGGTGCGCAGCGCCTCGTCGGGGGCGGCCTCGCATGCGCCGCCCGCTCGGCTTGTAGATCGCCCGCACTCGCCAGGTCCGCACGCCACAGGGAGCTTCCTTCCAATTCTTTTGTCCCTCCCCTTGTAAAACTACTTCGATATCCGATTTTGAAACCATAGATTTTTTTGGGTCTAATTTATTTGTCTTTATTAGACTCTAGTCTGATAGTAAATTATTATATGTTTAGCATATTTTTTTATAAAATACAAGTACATAGTTAAAATCTCAAAACTTAAATAACATGAAGGAAGCTTTCTACAATGTAGAATATTGAACGCTCATCAATAAAACTTCAAAGCTTACAGGATTACATTGCAGGCAAACGGAAACCTGACGGTATTAACTAATAATTTTACACACACTCACACTTTGCTTCAGCAAATTTCATGTTTTGCAACTTCACACAAATATAACAATACACAAATCTTGCACTGAAAATATAATAAATAAGGTAAAATGATAACTTAATTTCTGATGAATAATAACGTTATTGACACAGGTTAAAGATCATCATCGTAATTAGCATGTAAACTAACATTGAAGGGCTAAAATAGTGCATTTTTAGAATGATTGAAGATTTAGAAAAGCTTTTAGAGGATTTTATGAAAAAGTTTTTGTTTTGTATGGTTTGCACGAAAATTTGAAAAATCATAAAAATCCACGAGGACGCTATTGATTTAGACTTAAATGTATAGATAAAATTATTGAGATTCATTGCTTTAAGAATCATTATAGGCTAGCTTATGAGCTTTTGAGAAATTAGAAAATTAATAGTTTAGATTTTAGATTTTCAAAAACCTATTTTATTGAGGTATCTATTTTTAATTTTGTAATGAAAACTGTTCACTGAAATTAGAAGAATTGCGAATAAATAAAATGATTCTTAACGTTCCTTGAATGAAAAATCATGTCATATTTATAAACATGATGTATTACACCTGGTATTGCAGGAGGAGATAACTTTGGGCGTGGGGTGGTGTCGCTTCCCGGCAGTCCACGGGGAAACAACTCCTCGGCGCCTGTCGTGGTGGGATCCGCAGAGAGTCTGGTTACAAGAGTAAGTTCAATTATACGTCACAGGCATCTGATAATATCCTCGGTGTACGTCAACTTAATAATCAAATATTATATTAAACATTTTGAAATGTTTTATTTTCAGGTGCTAACTGAGCAGGGTCTAGGTGATTACTGTGACCCTGAGTTCGTGCGGAACACCTCTCGGGAGATGCAAGAGGCACTAGAGATGACGCAGGAGCAAATGGACAGGTATTTATGAATCTCCATGTGAATCCTAAAGTCATAACTTTTATCTTCAAGGTGCTATTTAGATAATATTTAACTTTGAAAATCTGTATGACCACAGAGCCGCACATCAGCTGATGGTCAACGAGAAGAACATAAAACAAGCTCAAAGCCAACAACCCCAAGTTGTAAGTATCAGAATTTCTCACAAAAAATGCTTTACTAATCCTACCCACTAATTCACTTTTCAGCTGACAACTTGCTATCATATAATATAACGAATGTATAGGGTAACATTTGGGTTATAGGGCGACATCCTTGCCCGTCAGTACCACCCGTTCCACCAGCCGGCGACGGTGCCGCCGCCGGTTTGCAAGCGGTTATAGCACCCGCCCACAGCGAGCCCGCGCCTGACAGCGTTGACGCACACAGCGCGCGCGACGCCAAACGTCACACGCATCATAGGAAAAAAAGAAAACGCAAGCCAGTATTGGTTTAGCAAGATTTTACTGTATACAATTATTGGTTCGTAGATATAGTTTGATAATTTCATTCTATCGTGAAATAATTCAATCTATCAATGGTACGATTGAGTTATTTGACGTTTCACGATATCTATGCTCAAATTCTTCGTTTGTTTCTCAATTTTTCAAACAGGCGGATCAAATTTAGGGTACGTGAGTACTTTTTTAAATTATATACTGTGGTTATCACAGGTAAAGTGAGATTGTAGTTGTTTAGGTATAGCATAATTAAGGGCAGAACACGAATGAAAATGATTTGTACCTACCTACCTACTCTAAAAGTTTTGGGTACAGTTTATGTTGCCATTTCAGAGAATTGGCCCTTTTAAAATCTTATATTAGAATAATTTCCATGGGAGATAAAACGCTCTCATTAACTAAAATAGATAGAAATTTTATTAAAAATGTATAATTTTATCCTTTTTAGGTAATAAAATGTATATTTTGCAAAATAGCGTATTGTGTTGTGCAAGTTTTAATAAAAATTGTTTAAAAATAAAACTTTGCTCTAATTAATTAAATATTGTCGATTTCATAAAACTTGCATGAGACAAAAGCTTTTTATTTGTAACGTTAAAAAATATATTTCATAAATGCGAACAATTCTTCCTCTAGTTTAAATATTTGTTAAAGTAACCAAGCTTTCAAAACTTTTGAACGCTAGAAGCTTTTGTGGTGAAATATGAAATTTCGTGTGATTTAATTTAAAGAAATCGCTTTGATTGTTACGATTCAGTATTAAGTGGGAAGCTAAATAACTTGTTTAGCATTATTCGAGTAACCTAAATTCTGTAGAAGTTATTCTGTTTCCTTATTTTTAGCACCAGATCCAAGACAATACCGTATTCGAAGACTTTGACGAACTGATTGTAAAACTAGCCCTCGGCGGAGGGGAATCCAATTTTCTGTAGTTTACCCAAAAGTTGAATTTATAAAAATGTATGTCTCTCCATAAATTTTTTTATAGTTCAGCTTTATTGAATAGCTTTGACCACTTTTAGAATAGATACTAATCAATTCTAACGTAGACTCTAGGCTCGTTAGACGCCTATGATGACACTGAAGATGAGGTCTGATTTTCATCTCTTCAGTAACTTTACAACATAAAAGTAAGCACTATTTTGAATTTTTAATAGATTTTATTGATGGATCGATTTATATACGATTTTTCCATCCATGTCCTCCTCGGGTTGTTAGTTAAGTCGATTTTATTTTCATCTACTAAACTCCCACGTATGAGCTTAGTAGGTACGGGAACATAGTTTGTGTGTTGCTACGTGAATAAAGAGATAGATCATTATGGGCAATAATTTTCCTATCTAACATCCTCGCTTTTCCTAAAGCTGTATGAACTTATGATAATGTCGCGGGGTGTTTATTTAAAGTTATATCATCCAAACTTTGTTACAGTTCTACTGACATTATGACATAATTTTCAAAAATGCGAAAATGTTTATAACTGCGAAAATATTCACTGCCAGCAATTGAAGATTTTAATGTCTCATCATCCGTTTCTATTGGTACATTCAATAATAAAGATGACGAAAACGGTGATTCGACGAGTAAATAAGGCGACATAAAACATAATTATGATAAAGATAATGGAACTGTAACCAATTATGGTATCTATCATTATTAATTTGATAAAAGACAGTTAAAGAGTAATTGTGTATTTGCGAAGAGGCATTTACAAATATATATTGTCTCAACTTCTTGATTAGTTAGGCAGCGGAGATAGGTATCTAATCATTAACTATTTAGTTTTTAACTCTAGTTAAACTTAACGAAATTTGCAATATCTTGATCTGTTTATTAGTAAATACTTATTATTTTACTGGTAGTTGACTGTGAAACAAAGGCTTCAATTCATACAGAAAATGTTTCAAGCACAGTTACAAATTCAGTTTGCCATATCCGGCAGATTTATAATAAAGTTTCCTTTGGTACCATTTTGGTACGTACCTAATCTTAGAAAGAACCCAATGTTACTCGCTGAAAAAAACAGAACGAGATATTGCTAGTTTCTGAAATATTAGCTCTTTAAGATAAATTCCCTAGTAAGTGCCCTTTTAAACTCTATGAAGCGACGTAGTGTAGTATATTATCGTCAGCAACTCCATGTACCGACAACACACTCCACATTCCTCTAGAATTAAGATCAATCATACCGAGAATTTTATAATCTGTTGAAACCTCTTCGCTGGACAAAGAAGAATTCAAATCTTCCAGAGTCGAGTATTTACAAATGACAAATGCTGCAGCCCTGTTTTTTCCTTGCTTCAATACTGCAAGAGCTTTTAATGGCTTCTTACCTGACACAATGAAAAAACAAGAATTTTATTGAATAAACGAAATGAAACAATAACGGCTCTAACCTTTATTGTTTCACATCCTTTATCAATAAAATTCTTCTTGTTTTGCAATTTTGGGCCTCAAGATCCTGTGTTGGAAAATAATAAAATTGATGCACCTTACGTACTATGATCATGTCGCAGCCTTCTATGATAGGGTCATGGTACGTGAAGTACATCTATTTATTTATTATCCTGCTATTTTGACATGTGTAGCAGCATTTGCAGCGTCTTGATAAACCTGTCTACTTCTCGTTTAGGCTACAACAGCAAAGAGTTCGAAGTTAATTAATTAACGCACAATAAATGTAAAACTAAGTTGTTCATGAAATATTCTAAATATACTATATTGTATTATTAAATGTAACACCAATATAAAGGCGATAATTTTTTTATTGCGACAGATTTATTGGGCAATTTTCCCGCTGTAAGAGACAGACTGCTGCAACCTTGCCAGACACGTGCTGTAGTTACTGTCTAAATTAGTAAAGTAAGATCTTACAATTCAGTTCATATGGCCCAGCAAATGGTTTGGCTCAATCATCGAATGACCTAGATAAAGCACATAAAGAAGAAACGCTGTATAATTTCATACCTATACCTTTTTAAAAGTAAATTCTCTACTTCTCTTTGTTGTTAAGGTAGCCTAATCTATGCTTCCCCGAAACTTTTGGGTGCCAACTTGTTTTAGACGTTAAAATTATTATCTACTTGTTATAAACTTTTAAAGTTGCCTTTATATTTTCTGCCATTTTTATATACTCGTTTGGAATTCCTATCCTATTGTCTTTTCTGTTTAGTCTATGTAAGAGTTTATTGAAGGAGTTTTAAAGATTTTTATTGAAAATAAATAAAGTAGATCCCCATGAATATATAATTATATATACATTGCTGCTGTTTTTTGTCAAACGGTTTTATTAAGCAGATATATTTGAAATATTGAGTGCAATAAGAAATGGATATATTCCTATTTCATCAAATTCTAAATCTCCAAAATGAGAGAAAAGATAGGTATCTAAAATTTTTAAATATTCATTCGTTAGTAATTTCATGTGTAAATAATGTACAAAATTAAAACATGATTGTATTCGAATTTCGAAGACACATGATTTTAAGTACGTTTTTTTATATTTCTAGCAGTAATGAGAATTTCGATTGTAAATAGTTATGTAAATAAAAAAGTGTAAAAGATATATATTCCGTCAATCATATAAAAATTGAAACATTATTAATTACCTATATTTATTGTTTAAAAATGAACATTGTAAAATTGTTTTCATATAAATAAAAAATGTCGGAAACGGATTTGAATTTTATTTAGTCCCTCTTAATTAAAATGGACATAATTGCAGACCACCACTCCAAGAAGGATTTTAAGGGTTTTTGGAAAAAGACAAATCAGTTAAATCCGAAGCCTGGTCACCCTGTTAGTGTGGCTGGCGTGCATGAACCACCGGAAGTTTCCAACAGCTTTTTAAAGTTGATTCGTTTTTGGATGCGGCACCGCAGATGCTTGATGTTGAGTCAGCCGTGCCAGATCTTAAAGTCAGGTTTGCAGCCAAGGATGTGGCAGACATTATTAGGGATATGAAAAGAGGTAAATCTCCTGGTCACGGCAGCCTCAGCATCGAGCATCTGCAAAATGCAGTTCACTTGCCAAGGGTGTTGGCCATGTTTTTTAATATGTGCTAATAGCCATTCGTACCTACCTGATAGACTGATGTACACTGTTGCTGTACCAACCCCTGAAAATAAAACCGATGATACTTCGGATTTATTAAATTATAGACCGATTTCATTAGCCACGGTTACTGCGAAAGTACTGGACAGTCTGCTTGACCATCAACTGGGCAGGTAGATGCTAGTATGTTAGTAGCTCCATGGCGCATAATTTGGATTTCGATCTGGTTTGTCAACGGAAAGCACTATTATGTGTCTTAAGCAGACTGTTCAATATTATAGTGATCGGAAAACACCCGTTTTTGCATGCTTTCTCGATCTCTCAACAGCTTTCGACCTGGTGTCATATGATAAACTATGGCTCAAGCTCGAGGGTGAGGCAGATTGCAGTCAGGAAATTACATCTATTTTTAGGTATTGGTACAGACGCCAGCAGGTCAAGCTATCTAGCTAGGTGGTAATTGGGAGGCTAATATTAAAAGCCTCAAGTCGCATCTGTTCCACGTTGTAGGCGTACAGATTCTCTCATATGAGGAGCTGAGTACTATAGTCGCTCGTACGATTAGTCCGGTTTCAGGCGACAATTTATAGAAATCGTAAAAAATCATAGCGCGAAAATGTTCCCGGCACAGATCCATTTTATGAGACACGATCATTTAAATTAGCTCGCAAACAATGTGGAGGGAAATTTTGAAATTGGAACGTACCTATTTTTACTACAAATAAAATCATATTCGCAAAATAGATTAAAACTGGCCATGCAGTCTCTCATACATAAAAAGTTTTTTTCGCAATACTTTCTGATTGGCCTGATATATGTGCGCAAGTACTAGAATGGTATTTCTTCCTGTCAAGCAGCTAGTTTTTTTTTTAACGTGATAGATGTCAAATCTTCGGTACCTGTTTATACAGAAAAATTCAATTTTTTCAGTTGGCTCTATCTCTGTTCTCCGGCGACTTTGGTACTTTTTGCCGTAGTATGAAATAGAGCACTAAGCTAAGCTATAATTTGAGATTATGTTTCAATTCTGTTGGACTTACGCCCATTTTAACCGTCATCCTTTCACATTTTGAAAGTTAATTAAGGTCTAGGCCAATGAAACTGAATTTTTCTTTAAAAAAAGTTAAATCTTCTAAGACTGTGTCTACGTCACCTAGGGTTTCGTCATCCAAATACCATAATTACGTTGAATTTAGCTGTCGAATAATTGGATTTATTGCTTAACTAAAAATGACCCAAATGACTGGCCCAGAGGGTCACCCTTTTGTCATCCAACATCTGATTTCAAAAGGTTGTCTTCATAAAGTAATTTAGAACCTGCAACATTGATAGAAAGAGCTGAAAGAGCTTGGGGAGCTCTTCAACTCTGTCTTGTTCTCTGAGAGAACAGAAGCGTAGTTGTAGCAAGACTTTTCAAAGGGGTTGAGAGGGTGACTCAGGTTTTAGGGAATTAGTTATTGTCGGGCATGATGTACACTCACCAAACACAGAATGAGTTTTTCGACAGAGATCAATATGGTAGTAATTGCTTACTATTAGATGGAAAAACTTGTTGCCAAATCTGAATCCTCTAAACGCTGCATTTTAAAGTATTTTTGCTTCTTCTTTTCAATCGTGTCAGCACAAAGCACATGGCACAAGTGTTTTATTTTATAGTATTTTTGCAATTAATCAAATCAATCTGACTAGCCTTGTTCCAACTTTGCTAGTCAACATCCAGTCTAACCGAATGCAGCATAAGAAAATACTAGTATTTTTCATGGAGTGCTTGCCTATCTCACCCCCACAACCCAGATACTAGGTAACACAACACGGTGGTAAGGTCAGGCTTGGCTTCTGTCTACTCATAATGACTGTCAAAGAAAACAAATGACAGCCGGGACCAATGGCTTAACGTGGTTTCCGAGCCACAAAGAGGTCTCAATATATTATGTTAATAGTGGCCACCTATCCAAAAACTGTCCCGTGCAGCTGTTATCATAGCTATGAGCCTCTCTTGAATATATCCATTCTAGCTTTGTAGCCATGATTTGTAGCTAATAATTGGTGAAAAGGATGGTGAAAATAAAAACAAATATTCATTATTAGACAGGCATATTACAATTTATTTTTCAATCAAAGTACCTCTAACTCTCTTCTCCGTAGTCTGTGCTGGGGTCTCCGCTTGTCTCTTGTTCATTCCTTTCCTCTCCAATTGCTTTTCAATAATCCTTGCATTATTGGCATAACTGTCTGCCACTTCACGAGCCTCAATCTCGTCTTCCTCCTCATCAATGGTAGAAACGGTGACCGAACTGAACTTGCCCATGTTTTTCGTGTGTTTGGTTACCATAATCTTCTTCGGTTGTGTTAAGGCAACCTGTTTATAGATGTCTGTGACTCCTCCCTCACCAGCAGTCTGTACCAACGCCTCTTTCATTATAAAAACTACGTTATTGTCTTGGTCATGTTTGTAGTAGATTGGTATGGCACATTTTTTGCACTTTAATCTGTACTGTCGCTCGATACCTTTCTCACGTTTCAAGTACACTGTCTCGTCAGGGTCTGACGTGATTTTGTGTGCGTGTTTAGAGCCGTCAATGACTCGTGCGCCGTCAGTAGGTCGGAGGGGCAAACGGTCGATGGTGCAATCCAGGATAAGCGACATTTGGCCGCAGAGGCAGTAGTAGATGTGTAACGGCTTCGTTTCATTGTATTCTTCTTGATCTTTTGTGTCTGAGCAGACGATGCTTCTTGAAACTACTTTTGGCATTGTGTTTAGGAGATCTTAGGAACACGTCTCAATTTTGCCTTCTGTGTTAGTTTGTTTTATGAGTAGTAACTGCCACTGCAATTAACTTCACATCCACCTAGTGTTTAAATGTTTCGATTCCCAAAATATTGTAAATTTAAAACCGTACAACGTAGATCGCACAACACTTGAACAAGATTTGGCAGCAGATTGTCAAGTCAACGTCAAATGTCAATGATTATTTTGTTCAAATTTTGTTGTCAATTTGGCACCATGGCATTGATTTGTGGCATAGACTATTTTATTTTTATTTTTCAAGATGAAAGAGGTTATTAGGCAATTTTCCACTGAGCGACACCGGCACAGGGGACCTCTATGCACAGACATATAAAACAGTAGCAGACCAAACATTAATCCATAGTCGATGGATTTGATTCTCTATCCTTTTTTTGCTAAGCGACAAGTCGTAAGCTGTATCTCGTTCTGTCACCTGTTGTCACACTGACTCACACATAGACAAAATTTGACGCGTAGGCGTAGCCCGTCTGTCCCGCGCCGCCATATTGATAAGCAGATTTATCCTCAATCGCGTTCTATGTTTCAACCGCGAAATATTACTTGAAAAATTAATTGTTTGGGACAATTACACAAAAATAAAATGGTAAAGTGCTGTGCGTACCAGTGTGACAGTGCTAGCTACCACAAAACACCTGGATTGACCTTTCATCGGTAAGTTTTTGTATTATGCTGTGAAGTCAGGGACGGATTTGGCAACAATGACGATTTTTTTTATTTTATGGAAAATATTTACCTATCATGGAATTATCAAATAGAGACTCGGTTTACTCTACGATATTTAAAAATTTTTTGGTGACATAGTTTGAAAATACTGCAGAGTCCAGATTGCCAGTGTATATAGAATCGCTCCGGCCCGGCGCGTACACATGTGATTCGTTACAATAGAAAATCAATTGTGTCTCATTAGCCGGTTATGTTACCCTGTCTGTGTGATGGATAACATGAACGATGGTGGACATAAATCGATATAGGCTACTCACATAATTTTAACATTTCATTCAGCAGGTAATAATTGAGCTTACTAATATTTTTCCAGGTTTCCAAAGGATGTAAGTTTACGGAATGCATGGATTTAAAAACATGAAACTCCAGGATTGAAACTGAACCTCAAATGGCGCAAATATTCCAATCTTATTGGAACCTATATGTTCGAGCTGTTTGGGGTTGAAACTAGGACCATGGGGTCCGAGTGGCAACTTAGTTTTCCGAGACATTTCCAAGCGGTTGATCGACTCTTCACGTGACCAAAGGGCTGGCCTATTTTTCAGCCAAAGAATCAGCATTGCCATACCACGTGGCAATGCTGCCAGCCTTTGTTGGTCACTTTTCCCATCGACAACGATGCGGACGTATTATTTGATGCCCTATGATTTTTTTTTTATACCTGTACATATTATTATTTTAGGACCAGTAGTTTTTAAATTATGAAAATAAAGAACATTACTTGTCGTTGTGATCTTGTTCTCGTACCAAACTGTAATAATCTCTGTAAAGGCTTTTACTTTCGTTCGTTTTAAATTTTGTATGTACATATGTATTTATGTATCTATTATTTAGGATATGTATATATCTATGTATCTATTTTAGAATATTGTAAACACATTATTTGCACCAACAACGTCACCATTTTATGTCCAGGCTAATCACTGTCCATTCCATGGTTGCCTGGATGAGATCGCGGAAAGCGATAAGGCCGCCTATGTGTATTTGTTTGTTTATTGTATTTTTGTAGTGTACAATAAAGGATATATAAATAAATAAAGTTTTAAAAAAGTAAAAAATAAATATGTAAATATTCATTAAATTCATTGTTTTATTTCAATATTCCTGATTTATTTATAAGCTAGCTTTCAGGCATACCAACACCTTAACTCTAGGTCCCACCAAGCTGGGCATGCGGGTTAATGACTGCAGGGAGAGTTCTTTTATCCGATACTGATGCCCGTCAACGGTCTGTGTATAAATATACCGTTAAAAGGAGGTGGTTCTTTCTTTTCTTTCTAAAGGACTGCCGCCCACCGTCCTCTTAAAATATTACCTTAGTTGCCTTTTACAGTAACCACGGGAACAGATGGGTGGTATTCGTTAAGACTTTATTGATAAGTAATCTACACTTCATTTACCCAGAGAATATTGATTTTCGCAGATTTTCAGTAAGATTTATCGGTCGTTTCAATATCGTTATATAATACCGGCAACCGGCCCTAGTGCGGCCCTGTATCGTCACACTCTCTATGTGTGCGTAATGGGTACGCAATTTTTAGCGAATGTTTGGTCTGCTACTATTTTATATGTCTGTGCCTCTATGCTGGTGTCGTGGAAATTACCCATAATGCAGGCGCAGGCAGGATCCACAAACAGAGGCCTACCCAGAACCAATGCCCCTTGGGGCGTAAAGCAGTGACCTCTTCGACCTCTGCAATACAATTTTAAAAACATGAAACTCCAGGATTGAAACTGAACCTCAAATGGCGCAAATATTCCAATCTTATTGGAACCTATATGTTCGAGCTGTTTGGGGTTGAAACTAGGACCATGGGGTCCGAGTGGCAACTTAGTTTTCCGAGACATTTCCAAGCGGTTGATCGACTCTTCACGTGACCAAAGGGCTGGCCTATTTTTCAGCCAAAGAATCAGCATTGCCATACCACGTGGCAATGCTGCCAGCCTTTGTTGGTCACTTTTCCCATCGACAACGATGCGGACGTATTATTTGATGCCCTATGATTTTTTTTTTATACCTGTACATATTATTATTTTAGGACCAGTAGTTTTTAAATTATGAAAATAAAGAACATTACTTGTCGTTGTGATCTTGTTCTCGTACCAAACTGTAATAATCTCTGTAAAGGCTTTTACTTTCGTTCGTTTTAAATTTTGTATGTACATATGTATTTATGTATCTATTATTTAGGATATGTATATATCTATGTATCTATTTTAGAATATTGTAAACACATTATTTGCACCAACAACGTCACCATTTTATGTCCAGGCTAATCACTGTCCATTCCATGGTTGCCTGGATGAGATCGCGGAAAGCGATAAGGCCGCCTATGTGTATTTGTTTGTTTATTGTATTTTTGTAGTGTACAATAAAGGATATATAAATAAATAAAGTTTTAAAAAAGTAAAAAATAAATATGTAAATATTCATTAAATTCATTGTTTTATTTCAAAATTCCTGATTTATTTATAAGCTAGCTTTCAGGCATACCAACACCTTAACTCTAGGTCCCACCAAGCTGGGCATGCGGGTTAATGACTGCAGGGAGAGTTCTTTTATCCGATACTGATGCCCGTCAACGGTCTGTGTATAAATATACCGTTAAAAGGAGGTGGTTCTTTCTTTTCTTTCTAAAGGACTGCCGCCCACCGTCCTCTTAAAATATTACCTTAGTTGCCTTTTACAGTAACCACGGGAACAGATGGGTGGTATTCGTTAAGACTTTATTGATAAGTAATCTACACTTCATTTACCCAGAGAATATTGATTTTCGCAGATTTTCAGTAAGATTTATCGGTCGTTTCAATATCGTTATATAATACCGGCAACCGGCCCTAGTGCGGCCCTGTATCGTCACACTCTCTATGTGTGCGTAATGGGTACGCAATTTTTAGCGAATGTTTGGTCTGCTACTATTTTATATGTCTGTGCCTCTATGCTGGTGTCGTGGAAATTACCCATAATGCAGGCGCAGGCAGGATCCACAAACAGAGGCCTACCCAGAACCAATGCCCCTTGGGGCGTAAAGCAGTGACCTCTTCGACCTCTGCAATACAATTTTAACTAGGTATGAACCAGCTTGAATTTAGTTCTACCAACATGTGTTATTTTTCTATGTACGTTTCCAGTAAGACAACACAATCGAAAATACAGTATTATTGCAATGCTTTCTAAAAAATCAATACAATCCGTATCGTTTTAGTTTATGGTGTCCTCTATGGTTAAAAAATACGTTAGTAATGTTGGTAAAACCTGCTGTCAACTTCACGCTACTGCGATTGTCTTTTATTCCACAGAATTGTGTTTCATTGCACATGTTCATCGATTTCTGTTGAATTTCAGGAAAGTATTACGAATTGAACTGCAAAATGGGTGCTATAGCCAGCAGATACCGTGTTTACAACTCGGGACTTACAAACATCGACGTAAAACCTGAAGAAAGTGACAGCAATCGTGAAAACCCCGGAACGTTAGATGAAATTCATAAAAAGACCAAAGGTATTTTTTACACATATTTTAACTGTTTTAGCAAGTTTCAAAAGTGATTAAAATGATAATTGGATTCGTAAAAACATAACGAGGTTACGCGTTCAGTCAGAAAACGGCGGCAACCGTAGTTTTATACCGACATAAAAGTTGGGTTATCTTGTGATGTAATAATAGATAATTTACTAGAATACTAGCGATGTGTACGTCTAGAAACCTTCATAGAAATGTGCTGTGAATTAAAATAGTCAAAAATGTAATAAATTCATACAGATTGGTGCAAAACTACAATATAGTACTGACTGATGTAGAAGTATCTACTATATTTGTATTCTGATAACAATGTTATCAACCTCTATCGTTTAACCGTCCCGATTTCGAATTTATTACATACTGCGAAGTCGTAAATGGCAGCAAGAATACAGAATGGACAGCAGTAATTATCCTCAAGAAACAATTAAATTTCTTAAGATGTATTTAGTAATCATTTCCAATTAAAATTGCAAAAATAAACAGTATCTTGTGCAAGATGTCATTGTTGTCCTGTAGCTTATTCATATAGATCAGATACACTTTCCATTTAGCTTGTTCTAAACCACATACTGTGTGTCTGTAAGTATATGCATCTGCCAATTTTAACTCGAGATTTTAGGCAAGCATGCAATACTGTCAACAACATCTTTGTTTATCATTCAACGTTGGAAATTTCAAGGGACAGGGATTTAAACGTCTTATGTCTCAACATCATGTCGTCGTCAAAGTATTTCTGCTTGATACATATTTAAAATAAAATATAAGGTACTAAATACTACTAAAATATACTTGTCACATTATTAACATCAACCTAGCCTTTTCCCACCCATGTTGGGATCAGCGTCCAATCTAACCGGACACAGCTGAATATCAATATTTTATATGAAACAACTGCCTATCTGACCTCCTCCCACCACTGGGTGCACTTATGCAGGTTGTGATACAAAAGTTAAATAAAAATCTACAAGATTGTATCAGAGAACCAATAAAAGAAGATGGCATTTGAACTTACATGAGATGCAAACCTTGGTCTACTTAACCTGTTTACAAGTATATACTTACATGATCTATGGTTTAAACAAAATAGCAGTTGTGTTAAGAAAATATACATATATTTTCTTATAGGAATCCTATTGTAGGCACTCAAGCTATGTAATGTCTTTTGGAAATCATAGTTTATTTTGAAGCATGTGAGAAAATTAAATGCAATAAGTATGTGTGTGAGAGTGAGTGTGTTTGTAATACGGTATTTACCAATTTATTAAAAATTATTTTAATTTGAAGCTTGTGACGAAATATTTTACAGAAAAATAAAAATAAATTGATTTATATACTTTTTTCAATTAAAAACGATTAAAATCAGATAAAATTTTCGTTGTTTTGAATTGACCACCAAAGTGCCCCTTACGATGACTTTTTTTATCACGTGAACACACGTGACGTCAAATTTGTGTAAACGGCACCGGTAAAATTACTTTGTGTGGCGCATTTTTAGAAGTATTTGTGCAGAAGCACCGCAAACCAGTAATACCACTTTCTATCCATTAAAATTTTTGTTAATTATAGACTCGACATTCACTTGTTTACAACTACTTTATTTTACACAAAGTTGATAACACATGTGGTCACGTGATAAAAAAGTCATCGTAAGGAGCGTTTTAGCGGTAAATTCAAAACAACGAAAAATATGTTTGATTAAAATCGTTTTTAATTGAGAAAATTGATATTAAATCAATTAATTTTAATTTTTCTGTTACGTATTTCGTCCCAATCTTCAAATTAAAATAGTTTTTAATAAATTGGAAAATACCCTATTGTGTCTCATCTTGAGGATAGTTGCGGGCTTGCGGGCGGCGAGTAATGGGTAGCTCGCTATCTGTTAAGGACCAAGCCCGGGTCGACAGCGCGTTGTGTTCCACGCGCGCCTTATAAAGATGTCACCACCAATTGGCGGGGTCCACAAGGGCCGATGCCTGCCAGGGGTGCAAGTTGTTCGAAAGAGATACCGTCGCCCACAAGCAACTAAGGGAACACGGGTTTTTTTTCTGTTTTGGTTGGGAAATCATCAAATAACTTCTTCCGCTCTGGGTGGCGCAGGAGGGCGTGTCAGACTTTTACTGGCTAAAACCCACCCGTGTTCCCTCAGTTGCCTGTGTGCCACGGGCCGCGGTATCTCTTTCGAACAACCCGCACCCCTGGCAGGCATCGACCCTTGCGGGCCCCATCAATTGATGCTGACATCTCTTTAAGGCGCGCGTGGAACACAGCGCGCCGTCAACCCGGGCTCGGTCCTTCCCGGACAGCGAGCTGCCCATTACTCGCCGTCCGCAAGCCCGCGCCCCCATGGTGGCCGGGAATCAGCCTGGGATTCCCGACGCCCAGGGCGTCTCCTGCGGAGGCTAGGGCCGTGAGGGCGCATATACTGCTTCTCCCTCACGTGCGCCGCCTCCCTCTTCGCGAGCATTACTGCTTCGCTGAAGGAGGTGATGGCTACCATGTATTCTCGCTCCGTACCATGGCCTGGACTAGGGCCGGACGCGAGAGATCGCCGCCGCCGATTGCCTCCACGAGGACACGGCGGGGCTCCAGCCAAGCCGGGCAGACCTCCACCGTATGCTCAACCGTGTCCTCAGGGCGATCTTCGCAGTGGAAACACCCGGGCGTTTCCTCTCGCCTTATGCGAAACAGGAATCTTCCGAAACAGCCGTGTCTGGTGAGGACCTGCGGCAGGTGAGGACGCCGTGTCGCCTCTCAAGCCACTCCTCAAAGAAGGGATTTATCGCCGCTATTGTGGCGTGCCCAAGAGAAATTACTGGTATATAAGAGAAAAATGGAACAATACGGCTTAACTACGGAAAAATAAATTTGTCGCGAGACTAGCAACTCGACGCGATGTTAGAATACGACTGGTATCAAGTAAGCGTAACAACGCTTAATTGTGGCACGCGTGCCACACCTACTTTTCACTTCCACTGGTTTTTTCTGTTCCGAGAGGTTAGACTAGAAGTTAAACCTAATATATGTAGTTGATAAAAATTGAATAAGAAATTATCTCAGGCAGAATGAGGTCCAATTCAACCAGTTTTTTCTCTCACCTGCTGTTCCTGTACTTAGTAGTTATTGTGCATCTTCTCATTCTTTGTTCGGCAAGACTTTCAAATAAATAATGTTAAATTAATTTGTGTTTCAGATGTGATGCCAGTCAACTTTGAAGGTGGAAAGCTGATGGTGAATAGGGGGCTCTCCAATCATTTTCAGGTATTGAATTCCTCTAGAAACATATCTTATACTCTTGTGCTGAATCCATGGCACCAGGTTATGCATCAATATCCCTCCCACACAGCCAGGGGTGTGGGTTATTCCAAAAGGATGCCGTGGCCCCTGGCACACAGGCAACTGGAGGAACATGGATGGGTTGTAGTCAGTAAAAGTCTGACACGCCCTCCCGCTCCACTCAGAGGGGGAGACGTTATTTTGATGAATTCCCAACCTCAAAAAAAAATATGTCCCTCCCACTCTGTATAAGTATGGTTAAGAAAATAAATTTAAATTGACAAATTAACTAAGAAATACAAAAATGTTTATTGTCCAGGTAATACAGTAAGCATACATAGGTTAACAAGATGAGACGACATTATGAGTAGCTTAAATATTACCTACAGCTAGTTACCTACATATATTAATTGCCAGTGAACCCCAAACGAGACAGTTAGTCTGTATCTTGGGGTTCAGGATACGAATTCTAGAGTGGAGACTAGAGTAGCTTGTTTAGAGAGTGCTTTATGTATAAAGTTTGTGTGGTCTCTGGCGTGTGTGTGGCGTGTAAAGGTGAGTGTAAGTGTGTATTTTGTTCCCCGCAAAATATACTTCGTTTGATTCAGTGTCAGGTCAGGGTCGTTATATTAATTGTTCCGAGTCATCATATCTAGTAATGTGCAGCATTTCTGTAATTTTTTTTTCGTAGTGTTTTTAATTTCGTAGAGTTTGCAGACTTTATTGTACATATTAATGAGAGAGTAGACCGGGGAGCGTCTAGCTAGCAATGAGGTGACGTCAGGCGTTGGGATTCTATAATTTCTTTTACTTATAATTAATGTACTTATAGTCAGTGCCTGCTTCTAATATTTTTGTGCGTTTTAATACAGACAGAAATAATGAAAACTTTTTGTTTTCTATTAAATCTATCAAGTCCGGCTAATGAGACACAGTTAATTTTCTATTGTAATGGCCCCTGTAGGGGCCACGCGGTACTTAACCGGTATAAGTTTTATTCAAAAACATCCATCAGTTTCTTACTTAACTTCAACTACATCCGACGGAGCTGGTTAGTTATCTCTTTTGGTGCCCGTACTTATGAAAGCAAGACATTAGAGTAAGTGTCTGAGGAAGAGAAGGATAATATTAGTCGGTAATAGTAGATTTTAGACATGGGCGAAATAGCTCACTGAAAAGAAAAAGAGCGATTAGCTCTTTCACTCTAAAAAGCTATATCATTCTTCTAGCTCTGCTATAGCTCAGTGACTCAGACGCCGACTGTTAGCTCATTTGACTCACGCTGCACGCGCGTCGAAGGAAACTGCTCGGTTGGCTCAATAGTCATTAGCTTTTTGGAAGTTTGGAGTTAAGTTAAATAAGTTTTTTTGTTTATACAATGAATGTAATGACTACGTAAACAACACGTAAAAATATAAACAATGCCGTTCCTTTTTTAACCGACTTCAAAAAGGAGGAGGTTATATAATGTACCAAAGTATTTTCTACCTTAAGTCAATGGCCATAAAGATAGATTTACAGTGATTTATGTCGTATGATAGTCTACTAACGTATTGTACCGGAGAGCTATTGTTGGAAGAACGAACGATGCGATCCGAAGTATTCCGAAGCGAGCCGAATGAGCCGTTCGGCAGGTGACTTCGGTTGGTCATCGGTGTCTCGCTGAAGTACTGAGCTAGTTAGCTAACTGAGCTAGTGAGCTATTTACCGAGCGAGAGAGTGAGCGAGAGCGACGGCCATCGAAAAGAGCTAGCTCTTTTCTATCACACGCTCACGAGCTACCCATGTCTAGTAGATTTAAATACATGACTGGGTGGTAGTAGAGTACAGTTGATAGCATGCTGACTGCTACAGCAGGATGTTATATTTTTAACCGACTTCTAAAAGGAGGAGGTTATCAATTCGACATGTTTTTTTATGTATGTTCGAGCATAACTCCGTCATATATAGACGGATTTGCAAAATTATTTTTCAGTTCGAAAGTGGTTAATTCCGATGTGGTCTTATTTAAATTACATATAGATCTGATGATGAGGTTCTGAGAAAGACAACGGAAATCTTCAAAAAATGACAGCAAATCAATCGCGATTGCTGCTATCGTTTAAATATGCATTGTTTTGATTTGATTGACTTTGACAATAAACCATGGATGATGATATTTTGAATCGGTGTGGGGCATAGGTACTATACCTAACTAAACAGTGAAAAATAACTTTAATTTCGGAAGGCGGTGAGAAAAAAATTAAATATATATCCAAAGACGCCGACTTCCGAAGTTAAAGTTATTTTTCACTTTGTAGTGTTTTTTTCGGAAGTCGGTTGTTTTTTTTTCATATGGGGCTGGCAATTAGCATAGATACAAAAAAAAAATCTTAAAATATACTTTAAAAGTTTTTACTATCATTCCAGATGTCCCACACCCTGACAATGAGTTCAGCACAGAACGGCTACAAGTTAGGAGCAACATACATCGGTACCAAGCAGATCTCGCCCACTGAAGCGTTCCCCGTCATCCTGGGAGATGTGGACCCCTCAGGGAATATCAACTTTAGTTTAATTCATCAACTTACTCCAGAGATCCGGCTGAAGGGAGCTGCACAGGTATAGTGATTTTTTTCCTTGATATCTTAAAAGTTTTCTTAGGGATGCTAGTGCTCGTTCGGCCTCGCGAGATTCGGCTCAGCAAACCGAATCAATATTCGGGAAAAAGCCGCTTGGATTAGCTCGAATTTTTTCGCGGTCAAAATATTTTTTTTTGTATAATCGTCGAAAAATTTCTGGTTACAGTTTGCGAACTGAATAAAAACTTTTCCTGTATAGTGTCGACGGAAAATCTTAACACCGCGAGTTAAATAATCGCCAACTATCGAGGCATCGAGAACTAATTTTATAAAACAGTGCAACTTAGTCGACACAGTGCGTACAAGGTTGTACACAAATCCCTCCATCGCGCAACCAAATTGACCACACGATTAACATTTACAATATTTACATTATTAAAAGTCACTGAAATCGATTCTGCAGTCAATTATGAACAAACTACTTTCAGAACTAGCGCTGTTTCTGTTGCACTTGTACACAGAAACCAAGACAACACCTGTTTGCTCGGAAGATCCTCCCTTCAATAGAGGAAGAGGAATATTCCATTCCTTTCCTCATAACTCTAAATATTCATTTCCTATAGCCTTGCAGGATTATTGACCTCCTTTTCTGAGATATTCATAATATCACACACTGTAACGTTGTATCGTTACCATTAAAAACTTATTGACAACAATAAAATGTCAATTCAAACCACAGACGTAATAATATTAGGGACGTCCGAGGTTACTAAACATAATTCGTTAGCTGTTTGTGCTAGTGAGGCGCGCGTTCGGCGTGTACGAACGAATAAATGAGAACGTTAACCTTCGTGTAACATTCGCGACACCGCGGCATTCACCCGACTCGGCGACCAGCACATTCGAATTCTTGCTACAGGTGAAGACTCACGTGCACTTGATCCCATCGCTTGGCTCTCACGTACAGGTCTTCACATTTTTTTAAAAGCCTGCAGCAGGCAACAGGTTTTGTTGACTCATATTAGTCAACCCAAGTAAATTCTGTGTTTTCGTAACCCCATACTGGCGTCCAAAGTTCCGAGTAACATCCTTAAAGGTTCCGGTGAACATCCAATGTTATCGGTGGCATCCGTTCACTGTTTTACGGGCCATTAACCGCAAGCATTTGCCACTGCACTCGAGCTCCGTGCAGGGTGGATATTTACCCGCACGAGCACGTCGGCCATCTACGAGTCAGGCACGACCAACCGCCGACCGTCACCATTCCTGGCGTCTGCTACGTGGCACATCCACTGGGTCGTCGTCACACCAGGCTGAGCAAGGAGAGTACTGCGCTACTCTCCAAGGGAATTGAAAGAATATTTTGACCATAAACTTACTACCCCATTTCTGCCAGGGGTGCGGGTTGTTCGAAAGAGATACCGCGGCCCCTGGCACACTGGCAACTGAGGGAACACGGGTGGGTTTTAGTCAGTAAAAGTCTGACACGCCCTCCTGCTCCACCCAGAGCGGGAGAAGTTATTTGATGATTTCCCACCCAAAACTAAACCCACGTAAACCCCTTCCGTCACAACACAATGAGCTGAATTCAGAACTTATTTTATTACAAGTTCTGCCCGTGACTTCGTCCCCGTGAAATTGCTTTGTTTTTGCTGGGCTGCTAAGACATCTAGGCTGCTAGCGTGAGTTTATTTATAGCCAAAATAAAGCCTTCCTCAAAAATTTGGCTATTCAATGCAAAGATTTTTTCAAATCCGACTGGCAGTGTCAGAGATTAGCGCATTCAAAGAAACACAAGTCTTCAGCCTTATTGATACAAAATAACCAATTTAAGGTGAAAGGTTATTGGTATCCGTTTGCATTTAGGCTGTTTATAACCTACGTTCTGGCTTCGGAAGCGTTCCCCTTACACCCTGTAGATAATGTATTTTCATTTCAGGTGCAAGAATGCAAGCTCACCGCCACCCAGGGCACGCTGGAGTACAAGGGCTCGGACTATACGCTCGCGATGGCTGTGGGCAAGCCGGACTTCAACGAGAAATCGGCAGTCTTTGTTGGACATTACTTACAGGTAACATACATTTTCTATTCTCCCAGTAACCTAAATTACTTCAAAATCCAAATTTTGATTGAATGGAATTAAATGAAGTTAGAGGTTTATGTTGATGATAATTTTAATCTACAAATTAGTGGCCATTCATAAATTACGTCACACAATATTTATGATTTTTTGGCCCCTCTCCCGTCCTTGTCACAGGTGGTCACACTTGTGACGTCACACAAGGGCCCTCCCCCTTGTGTGACGTCACATATTTTTCAATTTTATATTTAGAAATAGATTAATTAAAACAGCAGTTCGACCATTTTTTAAATTTTTACTAAAACAGCACTCGCCGGCGACTTAAATCTACATAATAATATAGAAAAAAAAGATAGATCGAGTTAGTAATACTTTAAGTGCTTGGTTTACACATAAATTTCGAGTTTTAATATTTTTGATTTTAACATGTGACGTCACAAATCTTTTGACCCCCCTCCTGCCCTTGTCACTCAACGTCACATTTCTTTGACCCCCCCCCCCCCCCCCCCTTAACGTGTGAAGTAATTATGGATGGCCCTTTAAATTAATACGCGAAGCAAAAACTTTGGACCGGTTTTACCAAAATTCCGCAGACAGAGAAGAGTATGAAATTTGACATATTATGTAAAGTTCATAGGGTGAAGGAGTGCAGAATGCATAATTTTGAAGTGAAAACTTCTTTAGGCGCGTCGGGCATTTTTCGAGATGGGGAAAAAACTATTGATCTCGCGACACTGTTACCGAAACCACTGAACCACACACGAACGTACGAACGAACAACGTTGAACGTTGTTTAATCTGACGATTCAAAAAATACACTCGTAATCTCTCTCGCCTCTGTTGGTACTTCTAGAATGCCACTGTTTTTTTTTTCTAAATGCCTTTTGGTCGAATTTCGACCAGCAGGCGACAACTAGTGACTATACAAGAAAAGTTTTTATTCAGTGTGCAAACTGTAACCATGAATTCACAATATCATTCTGGACCCCCCAGCGCAGAAAATTTTAGTCGGTTATACAAAAAAAAAATCAGCGGATCCATACAACCGACGAAAACTTTCTGCGCTGGGGGTTCTAGAATGATATGCTGAATTCATGGTTACAGTTTGCGAACTGAATAAAAACTTTTCCTGTAGTTCTCTAAATACTTTACGTATTACGGTCGCTAACGCGAATCATATTTAGTTCAACATACCTACAGCTGAAATTCACCACCAAATTTAAAAAAAAAAAAACGAGAAAAATAATTTAGCGGTCTTCCCTGGCAATTTTGAAATTGAACAACTTTTTCCAAGGAACATGGGTCGAAATATGAAAAAAAAATTGGACCTCCTATACAAAATCGAACAGCTAGACTATTGATTTTGCATGGGAGGTCCGACTTTTTATCTTTTCTTGAGGGCTTGATTCAGAAAGCAGTATTCCTTGACACGGCACGTATAGTCAGGAGGTTCCTTTCACTAGAGCCCTGACCACTGACATGTTGGACCCTGCTCCTGATGCCGATGGGCCCCTATTTTTTATATTTTAAATGTTTTTGTATGATTTTTGTAAAAATATACTTCATTTGTTTGAAAGAAAATAAAAAGATTATAATATTAAATCAGATTCATATTTTGATTGATAGTGTGTTACACAATCACGGTGCTGAATAGTGCCAGGTGGAGGCCACAATTGAGCCATTGGGAAGGAATTCAAATTTTATTTATCTATACTTCTATACTAATGTTATAAAGACGTAAAGTTTGTGAGGCTGTAGAGGTTAATCTCTGGATCTCCTTAATCGATTTTGAAAATACTTTTACCAATAGAAAGCCACGTTATTTGTGAGTGTCATAGGGTATATATTAACCCGAAAAATTAAAATACTTTTTCGTGGTAGTCTGATTTGCAAACTAAGTCGGAGAAAAAACGGTCAAACGAAAACGTTTCTTACGAACGCTGCCTTAACGATGAGAGATAATTATATGATTGGTTCTAGAGAAAAGTTGTAGAGCTTCATAATGCCTAGAAAAAAGTCAGGGGTAACATATGTCTAACTTTTATATTTAAGTCACAAACTCAGTACTAACCGAACCGCACTCATAATTTCATCACAAGTAAAAATGTTTACCGCCAACGAAGTGGGCACGGGTCAGCTAGTCTGCAATAAGCATTCGTTAGTGATCAAATGCACGATATACGTCAAAAACAACCCCCGCGTACTACATCCCGTCCTTATAATAGTATTGTTATGTTTGCAGTCGGTGACGAAGCGGCTGGCCCTTGGTACTGAGCTGGTGTACCAGTCTGGAGCGCGGGTCATGGGAGGAGAGATCGCCATCACCTCGGCCGCCGCTAGGTACACTATGGACGGTAAGACCACTTACTTACTAAACAGAAGGCCGATTTTCACCAATGAAATTGAAAGAGATCAACCAGCACATCCAAACCGCGTTCAAGAGCTGTCCGTGTCAATATTCCACAACAACGACGAGTCTTCAACAATGACGTTTCAGATGTTCTGATCGCGTTCAGATTCTATGGTGAAATTCGCCTCAAGAATTAAAACTTTCTTGAGTATTGTGATTCATTATAAAAAAGTGTTCAAGTGCATCGCCATTCTAATCATTTTTGCTCGGCTCCTAAAAGTCGTAGCGTGATGTTTAATAGCCCTTAACGTTCCTCAAGAACTGGTAGTTCCAGAGATCAGCGCGTCCAAACAAACTATTTATCTTAATTATTAGTATATAGTGTGTAATTTCTGCCAGTTTTGGAACAGGCCTTTTGGAATATCACACAAGACAGAGTGATTTAAGAAAATGTTTCTCATACTTAATTGTGACTTGGTAATGTGATTTAATATCTATTTCCAGACTCGGAAGTGTCAGCAACTCTGAGCACAGCTAACTTCCACTTGTGTTACTTCAAGCAGTGCAGTGAGCAATTACAGGTATGTGATCGTGTCTCAACCATTTGTGAATTCATTGACATATTCTCGTCATTATTTGACATTATCATTGTAATTTGAAAACATTGTAAAAGCCAATTATTTTTAAAAGAGTAACCGTGGAGTTTCTTGCCGGCTCTACTCCATAGGAAGCGACAAGTTGGAACCGTGCACCTAGCTTCTGACGTTTTACAAGTGCCCATGCAGGTTTATGTGAAATAAAATATTTTGATTTTAGTCGATTTCTTGTTGCCTTTGTTTTTCACTGCAGTGCGCGCACTTCTACGACATTTCATACTTCACAGATTATGCGGTTAAAAAACGCATGACAGTGCGCGCTAGGTCTTTGCCGAAGGTTAAAAACTTTTTGTTTAAAAAAATGTGCTAACATAACATCTTCAAAAACTTTTCATGTTAATTTGCAGGTTGTAGCTGAAATGGACACCTCATTCCGAGGGATGGAATCTGTAGGCACTGTCGGATACCAGGTCAACATACCTAAAGCAGATCTAATTTTTAGAGGTGAGTTATTAATCATTATGATTTGCTTTACGAAATTTGTATTTTTGTTTTTTTGATAAGCCCAGAATTATGGGGAAATCACCCTGGAACATAAACAGGATATAATCTTAACAAGTGTGCAAACTGTAACCATGCATTCAACATAGTGATTCTATATGAATAGAATTTTTTCGTCGGTTATCAAAAAAAATCAGCTGTATCTTAGAAAATTACCTGTTAGCGTGCATTGACTTCCTGTGTACAATGTTGTCATTTAATTATAAATGTTCTAGCAAACACTGCTTTGACTTCCTGTAACATAATGTTTTAAATATTATCTTTAATAAATATTGAACTACCGACTTCCGGTTGTCAGAATGATACCTTAGGCAGACATTGCCGGAGGAGCGCACTATCGGCTGGACCGTCGACTTGTGAGGTCGATGATTGCTACTGTGTTTATGTATTAGTGTAACTGTTGATTAAAATCCAGTATTAGAAAGTCAGTTGAGTTTTATTTGCAATCTACGAGTATATTACACCTGGAGGAAATAAGAACGCATGAGTTCTTATAGTTCAGAAGTGGGATGAACGCAAAATACGCTTCTGTGCCATCTAAAAGAAAGCAAAAAGAAAACGTAAGTAACGTAGTTAATTTGTGTTTTTTTTTACGAAGAATGATATTACAAAGTTTTTATTACTATTTGTTATGCATTTTATCTTACTTTTGTCCCTATTTTGAAAATTAAATTAACTTAACTTTGCTATAAATCGGTGGATGTAATGTGTTTATTTTTATTTTATAACGTAACGTTTACTTTGACGTTCGAAAATGCTGATGCTCAGCCTAGTTTGAAAAATCGTTTTTTTATTTTTTTATTTCAACATTTTAAATTATTCTCGAGTTTTTTTTTTCTTCTCTCGCTTTGCATTCGCTGCTCAGATTCAATACCAGAACAAAAAAAAAAAAAAAAAATACGTGCATTACTATTTACCTTTACTCTTTCTGTAAATACGATAATGTCTTTCTTTCTGAACCCGGTTAGTAATATCATGGGTCCCTCCTCTTATTTTAATTAACATTTTGTTGATACAAATATATTTTTGAATTATTTTTAGTTTTAAAACTATTGTTTTAAACGTTTGTGATGAATGATGATAGTAACGCATATCTTGGAGTTTCAGAACCAAAATGGACACAAATAATTCGGAACCTGGTAGCCCTATATTACCATCTGGATCACAGCAAAGTCGACAAGATAGTGAAGTTGAGAGACTGAACCGACGTAAACATAATAATGCTGCAATTTGTAGAATGAGAGGAAACCCCCGTGTCGGTGAGCTTGAGCAACGGCCGGGTGGGGACCAATCGTTTTTTGGTGAGTCTCGTGCTGGTGAGCTTGAGCAACAGCCGAGAACAAGCCGTACGTTTTCTGGTGAACCCCGTGCTGATGAGCTTGAGCAACGGCCGGGTAGAGACCAATGGATTTTTGGCGAGTCTCGTGCTGGTGAGCTTGAGCAACAGCCGAGAACAAGCCGTACGTTTTCTGGTGAACCCCGTGCTGATGAGCTTGAGCAACGGCCGGGTAGTGACCAATGGATTTTTGGCGAGTCTCGTGCTGGTGAGCTTGAGCAACAGCCGGGTACAAGCCGTGCGTTTGCTGGTGAGCCCCGTGCCGATGAGCTTGAGCGGCGGCCGAGGTTATCCAGTAAGCGCACATATGATATGATGAGCGGTGAGCTTGAGCGACGCTCTAGAAACAGGGAATTGGACATGAGACCAATGCATAATTCGGCTTACACTGAAGATGAATGCAGGGACGAGATACCACTAAGAAACTATATTTCATCACGAAATACACCCGACCGAGCGAGATCAAGCAGATCACGGAACGAGAGGCGTTCCCGAAGCAGACCACGGAACGAGAGGCGTTCCCGAAGCAGGTCACGTAATGGAAGGCGTTCGAGAAGCGGGTCTCGGGGCGAAAGGCGTTCGAGGAGCAGGAGTCGTCACAGTCATCGGGCGCAAAGAACAACCGGGTATGAGAATCCTAATATGTTTTGTCAATTTATTGATGCGCTTAAGGGCTTTTCGAAATCAGGCAGTCATAAATTGGCCAATATGAGTAATGTTATTCCAGAATTTGACCCCATGTCAAAAAATCAGAGCATTTTAAATTGGATAAACAAAGTCGAGGAATGCGCAGACATATATGAATTGGATGAACGCGAAATCATTCACTATGCACTTCCCAAGCTCACGGGCTTAGCTAAGTCGTGGTATCAGAGTCTACCTAGCGTAAAATTTACCTGGTCGGAATGGAAGACGAAACTTTTTCAATCATTTCCATGTAGAGAAAATTACGCAGAGTTATTAACAGAGATGCTTACACTGAGGGCTAAATATGGGGAACCTTTAGAACAGTACTATTACTCTAAACTTAACTTGTTACATAGATGTCAGATAACGGGAAAAAAGGCAGTAGATTGTATACTATACGGCATAGAAGATAGGGCTATTAAAGTAGGAGCTCAAGCAGCACAATATGATACACCTGAGCAAGTTCTTAGATACCTGAAATCTGTCAAAGTAGGTCAAGCAAGAGAAAACTATGGCAATAACTCAAAGAGTAGAAACGACAATAAGAAAACTTTAGGGTTACAATCAGATAATAAACCGAGTTCAACGCTAACGAAACCACCAATTCGATGCTTTAATTGTGGCGTTGAAGGTCATCCTAGCTTTAAATGTCCTAAACCTATCGAAAAATGCAATAATTGTCATAAGATCGGACATATCACTACTAACTGTCCCAACATCACGCAAAAGAGTCGCGAAATTGTTAAACCTGACGTAGTAAGACAAGAAAAACAGGTTCTAAAGGTAGACTGTAACGCACGCATCAGTAATCCGAACATCCACGACCCAAATGATAAATATATTGTTACTGCAAAACTTAATGATTTTCCCATCTCTTGTTACGTGGATCTTGGTAGTGAATGTTCAATAATGCGACAAACGGAAGCGAAAGATTTTAATTTACATTTAGACCATTGTGATTTACCTCTAATGAAAGGATTAGGTAATAATTTAGTGCAGCCGGTAGGTAAAGTTCGGGTGGCTTTAGAAATTCAGGGAATTAGGGAAATCGTCGATGTTCTTGTCGTGGATGACTCCGTTTTGAAATATCCAATGCTTTTGGGTCATTCTTTTACTGAGCTTCCTGGTATTCTAATAACTAAGACACCCTCTCGTCTTATATTTCAAAGGACGAATAAAGTGTTCCTGATGATTTCTGAGGAAACGGATGTTTCCAGTCATGCGATGAAGTCTATACCAGTTTATTCAGATGGCGCTTTTACTGGTCAGGTTTTTATTAACGGTTCTGTGAGGGGAAGAATAGGTTCGGAATTTTACCTTTTGCCTGGAGAATACACATTGATGAATGGTGTAGGACGATTACTAGTACAAAATTTAACATTAAATACCATCGCATTCAAACAAGATATTTTAATTGCTCGCGCTGTACCCCTGAACAATGTTAGCCGCGTATTTCAATTAACCATTGCCGATATCGAAGATAATGATTCTATCAATTATGGTGATTCTTTAACTAATTCAGAAGTCAACAATTTAAAATCCGTGTTATCTGAATATAAAGACTGTTTTTCTAAAAACCTTAAAGATCTCGGTTATACAACTGTGAGCGAGATGGAAATTAAACTTAAAGATTGTGAACCTGTTGCTTATCGCCCTTATCGAATGTCCTATTCTGAAAGAACGCTTGTCAGAGATATGGTCCAAGAAATGCTGGATGCTGACATTGTTCAGGAGTCATCATCCCCTTATGCCAGTCCAATTGTGTTAGTCAAAAAAAAGACTGGTGAAAAACGTCTTTGCGTAGATTACAGAGCGCTCAATCGTAAAACAATAAAGGACCACTACCCTATTCCCCGCATAGATGATCAAATTGATCTATTGGCTGGTCACGAGTATTTTATATCGTTAGACCTTGCTTCTGGTTACTATCAGATTCCGATCTCCGAGCAGTCAAGATCTAAAACTGCATTCGTAACTCCAGATGGTCAATATGAATATTTGCGAATGCCGTTTGGTCTGGTTAACGCGCCGTCGGTTTTCCAGCGAACAATAAACAAAATACTAGCTGACGCAAAGATAAAGTTTGCTGTCATATATATGGATGACATATTAGTTCCTTCGCATAGCTTTGAGGAAGGTCTTTCCAGACTTCGTCAAGTATTGCAGTTGCTTCGAGAGGGAGGTTTAACCCTTAAGCTAAGTAAATGTCACTTCTTTTACAGAAATATAGATTTTTTGGGATTTGAAATTGGTCCTGATGGTGTCCGTCCCGGTGCTAGAAAAATCAACGCAGTTTCAAATTTTCCAGCTCCTAGAAATCCTCATGAGATACGGCAGTTCATAGGGCTTGCGAGTTTTTTTAGGCGGTTTATTAGAAATTTCGCCATATTGGCAAGACCCTTAACCGACCTTTTACGGAAAAACTGTGAGTGGGTCTGGGGTTCCGAACAGGTTTCTGCCTTTCAAACTCTCAAGGACGCACTAGTAGAACGCCCTGTTATTGCTTTGTATGACCCTTCTTTCGAGACGCAACTACACACAGACGCATCTAAACTTGGAGTGGCTGGTATTCTTTTACAAAGAGGTAACGATGGTACGCTACGACCTGTTTCTTTCTATAGTCGAAAAACGACAATTGATGAGCAAAAGTTGCATTCGTTCGAACTGGAGACGTTAGCCGTTATTGCCTCTCTTAATCGTTTTAGAGTATATTTAATTGGTATTCATTTTAAAATATACACAGATTGTAGTGCCTTAAGGACGATTCTGACCAAGCGCGATCTTATTCCTCGTATAGCTCGCTGGTGGATACAAATACAAGAATATGATTGCGATATCGAATACAGATCGGGAAGTAAAATGATGCACGTTGATGCTCTGAGTCGGCATCCTATCGAGCCACCTATTCCAGAAAGCCACATCTTTGATATCCTCAATATTGAAACAGATAATTGGTTAAGCACCGCCCAATCCATAGATGATGAAATAATGTCCATTAAAAATATATTGACCAATCCAGAAATTGATAAAATTGTCGAAGTCCATAATAATTTTAAGATTAAGAATGGTCGGGTTTATCGCATAGTAGAGAACGGTCTTCGATGGGCCGTCCCAAAAGCAGTTCGTTGGCAAATTCTTAAGAAAAACCATGACGATATTGGTCATTTTGGATTCGATAAAACGTTAGCTCGAATTAGGGATTCATTTTGGTTCCCAAAGATGCGACGTTTCGTAAAAAAGTATGTTGCCGCTTGCCTTGAGTGTGCTCATCACAAAGTACCGGGTGGTCCTCGTGAAGGTGAACTTCATCCTATTCCAAAAGTGGAAAAACCGTTTCATACAATACATGCGGACCACTTAGGACCGTTTGTACGTAGTAAACGTGGCAATTGTTACTTACTTGTTATTGTCGATGGCTTTACGAAATATACAAATATTACACCAGTTAGGAATACTAAAGCAACCACAACTATCCGAGTTGTAAGGGAACATATCAGTTATTTTGGTGCCCCCGTACGATTAATAACCGATAGAGGTTCATGTTTTACAAGTAACATATTTAGTAAGTTTATTAAAGAGTCTGGTATTAAGCATATTTTGAATGCAGTTGCAACTCCAAGGGCCAATGGCCAAGTTGAGAGATTTAACAGAACGATTCTAGATGCCCTTTCCACCAAGACTCATGGCAAAGATGATAGGACTTGGGATGAATATGTGCCAGATATACAAATAGGGATTAATTCCACAAAACATAAAACTACACAAAAAAGCCCCTCGGAGCTACTTTTCGGATTTAGGGTAATGAATGTTTCAGAGTCTATTTTAAGTGATATTATTAGTGATACGTCAGATAATAATTTAGTAGATCAAATAGAACAAATGCGCGAAAAATCCGGAGAACTTATAAGAAAGCAACAAGAAAAAGATAGAGAACGTTTTAATAAAAATAGGAAAACAACTAATCAAACCATTTATAAAGAAGGAGATTTAGTTAGGGTAGAAAGAGAAATCAGTAAAAACGATGGTAAATCTAAGAAATTAGTAGCAAAATATCAAGGACCTTATCGCATTGTTAAAATACTCCCCAACGACCGATTCTTAATAGAAGATACCCCTATTACTAGAAAACAGAATCATAAATACGAAACTATTGTAGCAAGAGATAAATTGCGGCCTTGGCTTAATCTTAGTACTGATTTAGCAAGTAGTTCTGACGAGGAGAACAGTGGGGTTTCAAATGAGACAAATGAAGTGCATATTGAATGTGATAATGATTAGCGATTTTATTTTATTTTTTATTTTATTGTTTAGTTATATATGATTGTTTACAAGTTTCTATGCGTTCTAATTTTTGTAAACCTTTAAGGATTTAAGTTATTAACTGTATACTAATTAATTACTATTTTTAGTTATATTTTCAAATGAAATCTGATTATTTTATGTATTCTTCGAATTGGGCCTATACTACTTACAATTGTTTAGAATCATTAGTCTTACTTGAATTAAATGAGTGTAACTAATATTTATAGTAGGGTTCGTTGATTTTTTCTTATTTTTTTTATTTTCGATGATATTCTATTTTGTTCGGTACGAGGACGTAACCGAATGTCAGATGGCCGAGCTGTTAGCGTGCATTGACTTCCTGTGTACAATGTTGTCATTTAATTATAAATGTTCTAGCAAACACTGCTTTGACTTCCTGTAACATAATGTTTTAAATATTATCTTTAATAAATATTGAACTACCGACTTCCGGTTGTCAGAATGATACCTTAGGCAGACATTGCCGGAGGAGCGCACTATCGGCTGGACCGTCGACTTGTGAGGTCGATGATTGCTACTGTGTTTATGTATTAGTGTAACTGTTGATTAAAATCCAGTATTAGAAAGTCAGTTGAGTTTTATTTGCAATCTACGAGTATATTACACCTGGAGGAAATAAGAACGCATGAGTTCTTATACTACACTGTAGCGGCACTACAGAAAAATACTTCGCAACATATCTAAAAACACAAAAAGTTTTGCCATCTACAATGCCACAGGCGAATTACGCAAGACTCACGTCATAGAAATCCTGCATCGCGCAATCAGAGTTTACCGCGCGACTCGCATAGGTACAACATCCCGACATCAACTGTCGGGCAGTTGCCCACCAGACAACACCCGTCTGGTCGGAGGATCCTCCGTTTACTAGAGAGTATGAGTGAACATTACACCCTGTTCCTCATACCTCTATAGACTGTCAAAATGTTTGGAACAGCATTATTATTTTTTATAACTGCGAAAAATTTCTATGTTACTAGGGGTATATATATACTGAATTCAGGGTTACCGTTTTCGCACTGGTTAAAATTTTATCCTGTGGTTCTAACAAGCCGTAGTATGCCTCAGATCATACAGCAAAATCGTAGTTTCCCATTTTCTAAGGCCTTTTCTGATTTGAAATTGCTAAATTCTTCCATTCTCTTTCCAGGAATGGTAGATTCAAATTGGAACATAGGAGCGGTCCTCGAGAAGAAGTTACAGCCCCTACCATTCACATTCGCACTCTCCGGTATGGCAAACCAGGCTAAACAACAGTTCAAATTCGGCTGCGGTCTCATCATCGGATAATCACCATAGCACTGGGTGATTGTGATGATAACTGAGTGATATGTCAAGCTAGTGATCAGTGTACACTCATATTTATATGTGATTAGTGAATTTGAAGCGTTTTGAAGTGGATAAGTTCTTCAGTGGTTCGTGCAACGATATCTTGTCACTTGTCTGAAATAATGATTACAGAAAATAATAATTGAATGGAGTGAATACAGGATGTAGTGGAAATAGTAGACGAGCATTGACGCTACAACCTGTATATGGTATGTTTTTAAATAATAATATTTGTGTGTAGATTTCATTAGAGGTTTTATGCTCTTAGTGTTTTAAAATTGCTGGACAGTTAATAATTATAACTGAATATATTTAATTGGTGTATACTAATATATGTGTTAGGAACAAAATATCTAATTTAGCCATAGGTCAAGATTTTTCCATGTAAGTCATTGTCTAATCACATTTACAAGCTTATTACTTACTGTATTCTATGAATATACCTTTCTTGATAGCTGTTATAAAATATACCACCTACCTAAAAACGCATACAGTTGTGTAGTTTTATAAATTTTGGGGCTTTTTGTGGTGTTTGTCACTCCTGTGAAATTTTCGAAAAGATCAATGAAAGCTACGCGAATTCTTTGTGAACCATTTGTCATTGAATGTGTCCAGTATGTAATGTGTGAGAGCGAACATCAATCCACAACTCTTTTAAAAAGTCATTATGCACACAATAAAAACTAACTAACACTCAACCTCTGTATGGAGTTATAATGCACTTATACATCAATGAAATGCTGAATATTAAATATTTATATATATAAATGTGATGTTTGTATCTGTATAATATACTTAGATTACTTAGAATATGTTACTTTGACCACTAGCTTGATTTTGTCAATGTAATTATAATTTTAGTCTAATATCGACTTGATTGATGTTACGGATTTATATTTTGGACTTCCATGCTCAAGAAAATGTCAAGTTCAGAATTTGGGGACGAATTTTGAACATGGTTTTTATCATTTATTTATTTTATAACTTCTAATCTGCTTTTTTGCTATGCTCGTTCCGTTATACAAATAATAGTTTGTAGTGGGACCTCAATAGTTCTCAAAATATATTAAGAACTGTATTTTTTGCTCATGAATGTGTCTCTGCAAATACAAGCTTAAGTCATTTCAAACCTAAGTTTATTATTAATACTTACATATAACATGGAAGTCTTAAATATAGGACAAATAAATATGATAGCTGATTCCTAAATAAATAAATCACAAGATGTGTGAATGATATGAGCCCGAACACTGTAGGTATATGTATTGATAATTTTTCTTTGTACGTTTTACGTATACTTATTTTTAATTGTTATTTAAATGCTATACTGTTTTGCTGAGCACCAGAAACGCATTTATGACATATGAACTCACTCTAAGGTGTTTGTAAACATGTTCAAGACCTGGGATTGAACCAGGATTTACTGTTTCATTTAAATTATTCTATGCATTTTGTGATATGCTTTTATTCAACTCGCTCTTTTGTAATGTACGATGAAGCACACGTCGGTAATAACGCTTTGAACTAGGAAATCCGGCCTAACTGCTTCGCAATTAAGGCCTTCTCAAATTCAAATTTTTAACAAAAGCGTGGTGTCGATTGTACCTATTTTAATATAAGTTTGTATAAGTCTTTCACTTTTTCGCCTAATAATTTTATAAAGAATACTTTTTTAAGCAATTTTTATTAGATATCTTAGAGTGAGTAGCTAATACAGGTCCCCTAACCTGTTTTTCGTCCCCTATTCATATAATCATCCCCATCTATTCGCAGGGCACCTGGTAAAGCTTCATGTCGATTATTCGCTGCCATCGCTACGGCGTTCTAGAAGGCGCATATGTGCGACAAATACGTCACTAATTGTATTTATTATAAAATAGACCTATATTTTTAAACTCTTTCATGCTAACACTGACCAAATATTCTACTTAATGACGATCTGAATGATCTAAAACCGTCTCGAGGCAAGTTTGTCGCAGATACGCGCCAGCTCTTTAAGTATGAGTGTAGATAGGTTATGGCATACTGTACAATGTACATAGCGCCTGTTGTTAAAATGTTTATTTTTAATATAGTTACTTATGTTAATAAATCAATTTGCCGTTTTATTTCGACAAAACTGGTAGGTTACCAGGTACCAGTCCCTTAAATTATATTCGCAACTATGCGGTTAGCATTATGTAATTGTACAATCCGCATCACAGAAAAATTGTGATCACTAATGCCAGCAGTTGCAGACTTAACGACAACGTACATTTAATGTAGGCCAAAAAAGTGCCAAAAAAAAGCCTTAAAAGCCTAAGCTTAAGCCTTAGCCTTTAATTATACACCCGTATTCGTTATGCCGGTTTTCAGCAAGGTGTTTGAAAAGATTATGCGTATTCAAATGCTCAATCATTTTAACACGAATAAAACTTCACGATCAACAGTATGGTTTCACCACGGACGACGTACGACCTACGGCGGTGTGTAATGGTAATGAGGTTCAAGAAGATTGTGTAAATGTTCAAAACTTTCGGCTTCATTTTGAAATAAGTATAGAATCGATCTGTAACTACTGTATACTTCGCAACAATATCTAAAAATACAAAAAGAGAAGTGGCGCCATCTACAATGCCACAGACGAACTACGTAAGACTCACGTCACAGAAATCCTACATCGCGCACGCAGTCAGAGTTTACCGCGCGACTCGCATAGGTACAACATCCCGACATCAACCGTCGGGCAGTTGCCCACCAGAGAACACCCGTCTGGTCGGAGGATCCTCTCTTTTCAATAGAGTATGAATGAACTTCTTTACACCCTGTTCCTCATACCTCTATACTGGTGACCCCAAAATGGACGTCAGCGCAGCCTTCGCGCAACGTGACGTCATCATCATCAAGACCACTTCCTTAAGCTTTCAAGACAGATAGCCAGCCAGCTTCAAATGGGTATCCCTGACCACCAGCATGCAGCGGAAGCACATTTCTGGTCAGCACCCTCAACCTCAACAAGCGACCGCGGCACCACTGCTCTTCGGCCGGTCAATTAGGATCTCGATCTCCCGGTCGACAACAGCAGTCAACCACATCACGGCGCTGTATCACGACGCACCGGAGCAGCGCCGGCCCCGACTCACTGGGGTTCGCACCACCGCAGACAGTTCCGACTCACAGCGAACCTATGCGACACGTGGTCCCAACACACTGGAACCACAGCTGGCTCTGGCAAGCAACACTGTCTCAGCCCACTATCGACCTCCGGTCTCCGGGGGTAGTGATATTAGCGCCACTACAGAAAAATACTTCGTAACAATATCTAAAATTACAAAAAGAGAAGTGGCGCCATCTACAATACCACAGGTGAACTACGCAAGAGTCACGTCACAGAAATCCTACATCGCGCAGTCAGAGTTTACCTCGCGACTCGCATAGGTACAACATCCCGACATCAACTGTCGGGCAGTAGTCCACCAGACACAACACCCGTCTAGTGGTAGGATCCTCCCTTTACCAATAGAGTATGAGTGAATTGTACAACCTGTACCTCTATAGATCTTCATGTGATTGAAGTTCTAAGCATAGTTTATTTTCTCCAAATTTCCTTCGTTTCTGGTTTATTTCATGCACCCAGTTTCTACGCTTTCTCTTTAATACTGACGCCAGCAACAACAATAATTCTTCCTCATCAGATGAAAGCGATGACGGACGACGTTCTGAAATGAAGTCTGCACCCGCAGTCCACAAAAATAACAATGACATTTCTTTGCGAAATAAACTGCAGTATATGTACTAACGTTCCGCAGATATTTCGCTACCGCAGTAGTTCCGCAGAGACTCGCTGCCGCATGCGAATGCGTCGGTGTACTGTACTAAGGTATATCAACGACCTACAACAGCTTTTGCGACGGACATGGTATTAATCTTTTTCTGAAGTTTTTGTAAAGAAAACTAGTTTTAGATGTGTAAAATACATATACTATCGTATTGTAAAGGTTGTATGCTCATCATAGAACCTTACGTAACTGGCAGCCAATGATTGGGCTGTCTATGTTCGAACAGCCAGGAAATTTAACTTTAGAATTTAGGAATAATTTGACATAGGTTTTGTTCCGGCAGATGATTTCATTCTGGTGTTAGGTGCGTTGTATGTAGTCTTTATTTCTTGAAAATAAACGTGCAGCCCCACCAATTTAAACGTCATCAAGTATTTTATTTATAACCATCCTTTCGTCGGTACCTTGGGAGCTTGGGAATTCTGTAAAAACATAGCTTGGGTGGATACATCTATCGTCTATAAACAGCTATTCAGAAAAATAATTGGGCAGTCAGTAAATTAGTATGCAATAACTCATAATTATTAGTCTCGTAGTTATTAGCGGTTGAACCCTGAAATGTTTTTTTTTTCGGTCACTAATATTGAACTTACCGCCAGTACACCGAACGAAAAGGCGTTTTCACGTCAAATTAGTACATTTTAAGTGCCCGTACACACTTACCTACACATCATAGCGACAAAAAGGGTTCAAGCAGTGGTTGCGCGTGAATAGTGTCGCCGCAACTTCTAGAAGTTGTTTTGTGTTCAGAAATTGCAATGTACTTACGTTTTGGCTAGTGTATGCCGACAGACGAGCTTTATGTTTGCGATGTGGCCGGCCCATAGTGCGCAATCTCGTTGGTGGTTGCGTTGTGGCTGCGACGTGGCTTTGATATAGTCGGTATGGCCAACACTGCTGATTTTGATGGTCAAATGTGGTCCGTGCGAATAAAATATTCACACGGACCACATTGATCATTTTCATCCAAATTAGCGCCCGTCCACGTATTGTCGAAATTGAAATAAAAGGTACATTAGAATTGGATCAGGATATTATAGGATAATAACAAGATTCGGTGAGCCTCGTTGGTTCCACTGAGTTGTGAACTTATCAAAATCAGCTATCTCATATCACTTTGGCAGAATAAATACCTATCTAGTATCTGGCCGATCATATTTCGCGCCGTTTTATGTGACATACGACTGAAAGAAACCACACTAAATATGAACCAGCGATTGTTCATATACACCCATTACACCCGACATGACAATAAATATGAATAAGTGATCTAACTAAAATATTGGGCAAAATCGAGATTTGTGTGATATGTGACATAACTTGGCTTCCAGGTATCCATCGTTAAAACCGTTGAGTGCTTCCATGCAAACGGCTTCTAGTGGGCGATCGATTTCGAGTGTAATTGAATTGAATTTGTGTGTAATAGGGTAATAAAAGACAGATATAGTTTAAAAATAACGTAAGTTTATTACATGTAATGAAATAAAAATATAATATTATAAACTTTTATTCTGTTACACGTATAAATGATTCCTTGCCGCGGGCGGATTGCCCGTCATATTTTGGTAATATATTCAACCTCGATTATAATTATATCCATAAACCAAACAATTGTGACGTGACCGACGCCATATTGTCAAAGATTTAAATAAAAATATTGAACTGGATATCACGTCACCATTGTTAATTTTAACGAAGGTTTTTAAATGCGCCATCCTGTATTTTGAAATTCGGCGCCAATTTTTTTTTCTTTTTTCCTTTTTAACACGCCCTCCTTCCTGGATTTAGAAATGAATATTTGGACATTTAAAATCCTTCGTTATCCACTTCATAAGTATTATAAGCTACACATCGACACCACAGCGACTTTAACTGATTCATACCGATGAAAGCTGGGTGGACAAATTAAAATTCCAGAAAAATCCTGCCAACCCAACTTTTCGAGAAGTACACCTATGAAATTTTAACTTGTTATTTCCTTATTACCAAAAATATAATATATTATTATGGCTGAGTTTTCAAAGATACGATAAATGTCTATCATTAATAATAATTTTTCGTGTTGTTTTAAACTCTATATTATTATAGCCTAAGGACTTATGATTAAGACGATTGCAACACTTACAGTTCGCAATGTGTCAAACATTACGGCCCGTGTACACAATGGCCGATGCTGGCGCATTACCACGAACATAGACAACTAACTAGATTAATGAAAGTCTTGTTTAACGACCGAGTAATTAAATGGATGTTACAGAACAGTCACAGGCCATTATGTACGAGAACCTTTAGAGATCTGTATTTTGATTTTATCTTTTGAAATGTTCTTTTTGATTCGCGCGCAAGAAACCCACTGATATGTATGCTAATATCAAACGAATTTGTCGGTAGCAAAATAATGTCATGTAATAAAATTTATGATTTAGTTCAATTGGTATAGTCAGTCATATAAAATTCAGATATTCATGCATAAATACAAAACTTTTAGGTGCTAGGCAGACGACACACTTTTTGTGGCGCACAAAATGTCTGCATGGCATGCAAAAACTCCGTCGCGGATTTTACGCAGACTCAACGCACACGACGCACAACTTCGAGCATTCTGTCGGCAGAACTGTAGGGACGTAGACGCTATGGAAATGCAGAGATTGCGATGTATTATTTTATACTTGACGTACAGAAGAGAATTTTGGGTACATCCTAGTTATATACTCTCGGAGAGATTACTGAAAAGACAGTTCCTAAGACAAAATTGCTGGTCTGTTTTGTATTTCTTGTATTAACATTCTCTAGCGCCATGGTATTATCCCGTGTACGTTACGTCTTCCACTAACGAGTGCAGATTGCATACGAAAAGTGTGCGCCTTCTGCGTTAGCGCGCGTTGAAGCAAAGGTTCTATTTTTTTCCCGCAGTTTTTAGGCGGAGCGGTGCGGCGCGGTCTGCCAGAATGACACGGATTTTTTGTGCGCCGGACATTTTGTGCGTCGTATGCGTTACTGCATATAATTGCTTAGGTTCTATTTTCAGACTAAAAAGTGCGTCACGGATAGTCTGTCGTCTGCGTTGCACCTTAAGATGGATGCAGTAAGGTAGTTCGCAAAATTCAATTACTTTTTTGCAATATTCAGGTAAATTTCAAGCTGTATGTTAAACAAAATATGACTCACGACCGTAACACGTATGTATGTATTTACATGATTATAATCATTGAAATCATCAATAAATTTGCATGACTACCGATTTCATTAAAAAGTAATTTAATTGTATTAAATGTACATAGGGGGCGCGTCCATTAATTACGTAAGGCAATTTTGGCGATTTTTCGACCTCCACCCCCGCTCTGGTGAGATGTCGTGAGATTTGGCTCGACGCTCCCCCACTCCCCATAATCTCACGTGAGATATTTCAAATAAATGGTAATAGTGTAAAAACGTTAATCTGTGCTTATTTGCGTTGCATTTGGCTTGCTTGGCTGGCCGGTGGGGGTCAGCCACCGAGAAGCTACTGTGCTACTTTGTGGCGTTCACAAACCGCGATAAATAATATTTTGTAGGATTTAGCCATAGTGGCGGAAAAATGTGTTTTACATAATTTAACCCGGTTTTCTCGTAATGTTACATTGTTTATTGGCGGAAAAAAAAACTTACGTGATATTTGCACGTGAGATTGTGTGAGATTCGACTCGACCGTCCCCCCCCCCCCCCCCTAAACGCCTCACGTAATTAACGGACGCCCCCTTACAGACTTGTATTGATGATTTTAATTTGACGAGCTACCATAGTGAATTCATTCTAAGTCTTATTATAATTATTTCAGAAACACATTTCGTTAGTTGACTGACTCAATACCATTTGTAAAAAAAATGGGAAGCGCACGAGCGATTATAATATTCATAATAGTTTCCAATATAATGTTTTACATTAAATAATCGGTTTACATTTAAACAAAAAGAACATCACAAAATATGCTAAAACACCAACATTTGGCAGGACCAGCGCTTGTCATCGATTCAAAGCCACATAGGTAGATACAAGTTATTTGAAAAACTACTTAACATTATTCCCTAAAACCCTTTATTCTATAGACGTTAATGTACAGGCTAGTATTTGAATTGCAAAAAATATTGCAATAAGTTTAAAAATTCAAAAAGTATAGACAAAATTAAAGACATATTTGACTAATGTCTACGGTTTTAACGTGTTTGCCTGACTACTATCGGACTTATATGGACCTAACATAAGAGCTTATGTAGCGAAGTTATCAAACGATCTACTCGTTAGCTCCATAAAAAAGGCAATGGTGACTGCCGACGCTTGTCGAAGTTTTTACTCTTGTAAAAACTTTGGAAAAAAAACAACACGTCACATTAGCATGTCGATGACGCAAACCCCTTTGCTTTGCTCCTACCAAAAATCACTCAACGTGGCTAAAGGTTTCACTACAAAAACCGTGAACATTAATCAATATAAGCATGTTTCACGGAAACCTCATAAAAAAAACAGATATTGTTTTCAAACAGATAGCATTATAGCTGTAAAAGTAGTTGCATTTCAAGAGCGGCCATCATTCAATGCAAACGAAACCTTATGTCAATGACATAAATGTCAAATGACGCGCGTTTGTAACCTGCAACGACTATAGTACATTTTTCAAATAACTAGTAGTTAACGCGGCTGACTGTACAACAAAATGCTATTTATTTGGTGAAAGCGAAGACTGCCCAGATTAAGAGCGTTAATTCCACGCGGGCTGGCAACAGCGCAATAATAGTAGTTTATCGTGATTATTTCATTAAATACAAACAAAAGTACTGTTTTTTTTTTCAGCCAAGCACTAGATCGCTGGTATTTATAATTATTTTTAACATTTACTCTTTAATAAAAACATTTAATCGTACTTAGTAATGCAAATAGAAAATAATTGACAGTTTGTCGATTTTTATAAGGAATTACCAAAATAACTGTAAAAAAAATAGCATACCTACAAACTTGCAAATACCCACGATCTAGTGCATGGCTGATTATTTTTTTACTTTTGTTTGTATTTAATGAAATAATCGCGAAAAACCGCCATAAATGCGCCGTTGCCAGCCCTTGTGAGGAGAACGCTCTTAAGGCGGAATTTCCAGGGTAGGCCACGATTATTTTTTTTACGGTTTTCTGCAATTTGTAGGTTAGTGTCAGACTGTTTTTGAACAAAATGTGATCCGCGACCCTAAAAATATGACTTTGCAAAATTATAATCACGAAAACGACTACTAGTACTATTTCATGAAAAAAAAAAACACAACCGATTTCCAAAAAAAAAGGGGTAATTCCACTTTGCCCCACCAAGCCCGCCACCCTGGTGTGGCAAAGTGGACTGCCTAAAATTTTGCAGTGGAATATGCCCCACTATTCTGATTTGATGGGGCGGATAACACTAGCATAAACACTTTGTGGATTCTGCCCCACTAGGGTTGGCAGCTCAGGATTTGTGTATGAAGGTTAACATGTATTTTTGAATCATTTGGGTTAGGTTAGGTTAGAACAGTGACCCTTAACGCGCGACGGCGAGCGAGCGAAGCGAGCGGTGCCGCGGCAGCGGCCGCCGAGCGCCATATCCCCTCTATTTTTGGTGAATCATTTGGGTTAGATGAGGCGGTGAATGTCTCGTAAATCCTGAGCTGCCAACCCTAGTGGGGCAGAATCCACAAAGTGTTTATGCTAGTGTTATCCGCCCCATCAAATCAGAATAGTGGGGCATATTCCACTGCAAAATTTTAGGCAGTCCACTTTGCCACACCAGGGTGGCGGGCTTGGTGGGGCAAAGTGGAATTACTCAAAAAAAGCACTACAAAGTGAAAAATAACTTGTAAGTTCGGAAGTCGGTGTCTTTCGATCTGTATTTTAGGACTTTTGTCAAACAAAAAAAGAATTTTCTAAATCGGTTACGGCGTCTTCGAGTAATCAGGGAACATACATTTAAAAAAAAACTGGCCAAGTGCGAGTCGGACTCGCGCACCGAGGGTCCCGTACAAACCTGTAGGTATATAAGTAAAAGTTATGGTATTTTTATTGCTAAATGAAATCTATAACATTACAATGTGGCAAGCTGGAGAAGCATAAATTTAAGACAAGGGTCTCTTTATCGTTTCAGTAATCCTTTATTTTATTGCGGTAACTACAATTTTGACAGCACAGTTGGCGCAGTGGTTAAGCTATTGACTGCTGCGCTGCGTGTCGCGGGTTCGATTCCCGCACGGAACAAATATTTGTATGACCTACAAGTGGTTGTTCCGGATCTGGCTGTTTGTGTATGTGAGTTTAAATGTTTGTAAACGCACCCACAATACAGGAGAAATTCCTAGTGTGGGGCAACGTTTAAAAAAATATATATTATAATCACAATTTTTTTGGTGGTATAACTACCTAAAATTTTAAGGTTTTCTGAATTTTTCTGTTACCTGTGCTGTAAGCTATTGCTTCTTAGCAAATTTCAAGATTCTATGTCAACGGGAAGTAGCTAAGTAAGGTTTTGATTGCCTTGCGAGTAGTTGCGTGTTTCAAAATATGCGGTATAAATGGTTGTACCTTTGCGTTTTGCGTTGACTTAGAAATTTGTTTTTTCTTTACAGCTTAAAGGCAATTAGACCTAAGTATTGGATATGAATTTCAGCTTGATACCTACACGCGTTCCTAAGAAAAAGGGTCTTGACAGACAGACAGATAGACGGACAACAAAGTGATCCTAAAAGGCTTCCGTTTTTCCTTTTGTGGTACGGAACCCTAAAAATATTCCGACTAATTAGTTGATTATTAGTTGAGGGATTATTTGGAGGTTCTCAATTGAGAACCTCGTCCTTTTTTGAAGTCGGTTAAAAAGTCATTCAATGGGATTAAATTAACATCAAGTCATCAATCAACATGCCAATCTGACACTCACCTGCAGGCTTAGCATAACGCCTTCTATTGAAATCGCTTGTCTACATTTCTCGGTAAAAAACTGTCAACTGTCTATACGGAAACGTAATTTTTTTCTACTCTTCCGAAGACAAGACGCTTGACTACGGTTCTCGTGCTAAGCCTGCTGCAAATTGCAAAAAATATAAGATAATTTGAATTTCGGGCTACCTCAGTGCATCCATCATAACAAATTGCTTGTAAACACCGCCACGACTTAGTTCTACTACAACGTCGCTTTGTGATCAGTTTCTACAAAAAAAACTTTCCTTTTCTGAACTCAGTTAAACACAGTTGCAATGAGAACCTGTTTTTTTAAGTCCGTAAAAAAATCAGTTGACTTGAAAACTTCCACTTTAAAAGTTTGAAGACTATTTCGCGGAACCGCTGAGCTAAGGAGATTACAAAATCATTTAAAACATCATTTCATTTAATATCATTGTCCTAAAAAATTGCATTGTCAGTAGAACACTATAATGAGTATTTATTGGATATTTGTTGCATAGTTTTCTCGATAGATTCTCAAAATGGCCGGAGATTTAACCGCGAAATAGTCTTTACAATTCATTCCATTTTATTAAACAGTGAATTAGTGGCATTTTGCACAATATTGTCAAAATATGCCCCTTTTCTAACTGTGTATTGCATTACAACAAAAAATATTTCACTTACAATTTACCACGAACATTATTGTTAAATGAAAATTACTAATGTTGGCAATATTAGCTTAATATTAAAATATCGAATAAAATCAAAATCCGATTTAAAAAAAACGATACCTAACCGGCGGTGTTCAAAGCATAAAATATAACGATTGTGCTAAGAAAAAAAATATAGCAACAAACAAATCTAAAATCGTCAAACAGCAATTGGACTAAGTGCAGTGTTTCTTTTAAATATATATTTCTCAACCTCTTTTGACGAATTGACTTTAAATTTTCCACACACACAAACGAAGGGAAGAAATGAAAATCACAGTTCTGTTACTAATAATTCGCGCCAATTCTTTCAACAGGTAACATTGGCGAGAGCATAGACAATCTATATTAGTGTTGCCAACAACAAAATAAAAATATGGGTTGGGTCGAAATTAATCGGCTGTGATATAAATTAATACAAAATGTTTCAAACCTTTGAGGTAGACAGTGCCGTACTCATAAAATATAATTACTTTACTATTTGAGACACATATTCTTAATTCTTATTAAAAATAGTGGAACTTTTAGAGATACGATAGAACTATGAGCAACATTATTGAAAGAAATAGAAAGAAGAAATAATAAAAAAGATATCTTAACTTCGATTATTAAGTGTTTTTTTATTTAAAGTACAGCTGCTCAGTAGTCTAAAAATATAAAAAAGAATACATTAGAAATCTTTATTCATTAAAGGAGTAAAATGGCCGATAATTCCGCCCAACCCAAGCGCCATATAAGAGGGAGATCGACATTTCACAATGACACATTGTTTCGAATACAACTAAAATCATATTAATAAAAAAATTAAATACCTATGAGATATAGTGATGACTTTAGTCCGACGACTCGGGCTCATATTAAGTTGGATTTAAACTATGGGACAGATAGGATATTTACAAAATGCTATCTCGCTCACTCACACCGTGTGTGTTGCCAGTCGATAAAACTCTCCAACTAAAGAGGTTACGTTAGTCTATCATACATGTTATTTATTTTTTTCGAAAGTTATTTTAAGAGTATAGCGTACGTCTTTAAAGTTAAAATCTAATATTTAAATGTTCGTTACATAAAGGTGCGAATTGCTACATAGGTAATGTTGCAAGAAATTTTAATATAGCTTTAGCTTGTTATAATATAAAAAAAATTGTCCCATCGTGCTTGCGATGCTAATTCGGCACATATTTTGAAGTCAAAATCTATATATACTTTACCTCGTTAATTATTTCCATAAATAAATCAATCATGCAAGTAAAACTGAATGTTGTTCATAATAAAATTGGTTAACTTCGATCGAAACTGCGTTATGGGTACCTACTAAAGTGTCCTAAAATTAAAATAGCTTGCAACACTAAAAATGCAACAAGTACGCAACAACATTCCTACGTGAAGAACTGACTGACCAAGACATTTAAATGCCCTTTTAAAAGAGGCTGCCTTACATCAATGAATGGCAAACGAATTCAGAAGGCCAATTCTCGTGATTAAAAACGTTCAATATCTAGTCCCAGTGTCACCTCGGCGACAATCAAATGTCAAAAATGTATGGAAACTGCACGTATTTTTGAGTTATTGAGACTGAGATCAGACTGAACGTTCATAAAATTACGAGAATTGCCCCTCAGATCCCGGTCAGTCAATGCCCATCTATGTAAACGCAACTAGGGCTAATATCAACCATATTAGAATAAAATAGATAATTAATAACTTCTAAAGCGATAAACATCTATTTACAATGTGCATTTACCCAATTTTTTACATAATATTACCCCTAGTTACGCCCACCCATCATTTTCCAAGCCTACCTCCTACATTTTACAACGAATTCGTGAACACTTTCCCTCTAACATTCCCGCTAATCTTAAGCATAGATACATTTAAGAGAAGCCAAACATTCCTAGAACCTCAACATTTTCCAACACACCGAACGACTAAAATAGTTATTTTTACCGTTTTATAATTAACGATCATCATGCATAATATATTTTATAATTTTTAATATATAATTTAAAGCGTATTCTGTTCGCTGCCTCGGGAATATCTGAGCATTCTTTTTTTTTTAACTTCTAAATTGGCAAAACTTCGTGGTCCATTTTATAGATATTTTTACTTTTGTTTTTATTTGAAAGGTGGCAGCGAACGTCTGTATGAGTACAGATAACTGGCTTTGGTTGGTAGTTGGTCTTGTCTGTGGTCTAATGTAGACATGGGTTTATCGAGTGTTCGAAAAATAAACATTCTTGCCCAAAATTACGATCACGATTATGGGACCAATAGCAAGAAAGTTTGAATAACTTTGTCGTAGATAATTGGTTAATCTGTGCCTATAACCTATTTTTGGGCCAATCACGTGACTCCGATCCAGCTAATATCCGGAATAATTATTCGACAGTCCTATTTAATCGGTTCAGTACATTTATTAAGACTACAACCTTCAAATGAAGATAATCCAATATAATATTGTACATGTATAGTTCAACATTTAGAGTTGTGTCTTCGGTACTAAGAGTTCAAACACTAATTATGTATTTACAAATCTTAATCATAGCAAAGATCCTGTAGTGTATCGGGTTTAAACTGTAACCGACAAAAAAATCTAGCAAAATGGCCGCCGCACACTGAAACAAATCGACCGCGACACTAACTCGACCCAAATTGAAGCATTGAAAAGTAAGCTTTATATCGTGTGATGTACAGTACTAAATACGTTGACGTTTCGTTGTACGATGCCTACAACATTGTATAAAAATATGTTTATATTGAAGCACCACCAGGGGCTTTGCCTGACCTAGGAAATAAACCCACGGTCAGCAGTCGCGTTTGCCACCAAGGGAAGTACAAAGATTAGTAACTAATCAGTTGTAATGACGATGATTCTGTTTTTCACCAACAGAACTTAATTTAGGGTATTGCTATTTTTTTTCTTCCAATGAAACCAGAAAGAGACGGAAATAAATTAGAGCTGTCAAATATAGTTGATCTTAGATTTTCTTCGACGCAACTACGACGAACTAAATTCATCTTGCTTAAAATCACGCCAAACTCAAAGGCAATCTATTCGAGACGCAATTTAGTTTGACAGTTCTAAAGCTTCACTTGTCTTTTTTTCGCGGTTTGTCAATAAGAGCAATACTCTCATCTAGTTTAGGTGGTGAAAAAAAGAATCGGCACCATGTCTTTTGATTTTGTATCAGTATGACCAATCCTTTTTAGAATATTTTAGTGCAAGATGTACGTCATAAATGCGTTCTCAGAATAAGCTATATAGATCAATCTCATTTCGAATAGTGAACGCAATTTAAAAATGTGCAAAGACCTGTAACCAACAGCTTAAATATTGGTTAGAAAGAACCTTTAAATTCAAATCTGGCTGCTGCATAATAATTAACAGTGAAACCATAATTGCAATACGACAATACATTTAGACGAATCACTATTATAGTTCATAATAATGGCAACACCCGTCAAAGACAACACCGAGAACTGTCAGAACCGAACAGTGTTGCCATAAAAAAGTAGACATTAGACCACAAACAAAACTTTTTTTAAACACACAAGGCAGTGACGAGTGAGCAAGTATTACTTATCTGTGGTAACTTATGTTATAACTCCATATCTTGCGCTTCGTCGTCACTGAACTCGCTCATGGAGGACTCTGTGTCGCTGTTGTTGTTGGCATTGCCGTTAGACGGCTTGGAGCCCGAGGAGGCCGGGGCTGCGCCCCCCATGCCGGTGATTGCGTCCTTTTCTAGAAGGGCTTCCTCGGTCGCGAATCTTCGGACGTAATCTGGAAGGGGGGTTTAGGGGGATTATTTTGGGTTTATGATTACTCAAATGAAGCTTTTTATTTTAAAACTTAGATATTAAAATTATTTTTGCATGTTAGTTTATTTTAGGAGCTAGTTCGAGTAGACAGACTATATGAAAGTCTGAAACAAAAAAAAAAGTGAATACCAACTCACGGCCCAAGGGCGTCTTGTCATCAAGTTTAAAGAACATTATACGTAACCGAGGGCAGGGACATTGACGCCTGAACTATAACCATACATACATTCAGCTCATGATTCTAGCTAGACCCGTCGTTATACGTCGGTTATAAAAAAAACAGCTGTTTCATAGGATAGCGGTTACCTACGCGGTCAAAATGTAAAGAACAAAGTATTTTTTTAAATAACCGAAGAAAAATTTCAACGCCCCTTGCGTTGTTTAGAATCATGCACTGAATTTACTGTTTCCCTTTAATTATTTAAAGATAATAATCGGCTGAAATAATGAGGCAAACAAACGATTTCTCAGTTGCCAATGAAAAGCCAACAGCGACCCACGGAATATATATTTTTACTTCGCCATTTTGGGACACAGAAAATCAGCCTAAAAATTGCTCCATCTTGGGCAATTCTCCTTTAATTTGACGTCACGACTACATCCAGCAATTTAGGGAAATTCCAACATGTAGCAACCTGTTGCCAAAGATACGGCCACACAATATGGAGCAATATGGAGCAACTTAAAAAACTAGGCAATGCGCCTCCCCCGCCGGCCGGTTCCTCTCGCAAAAACGAGACGTAGTTATACGTACAAACGAGATAGAAAGAAAATTGGCAAAAAAAATTCAAACCGATTATATTCGGCAGCTCATGAAATATATGGAGCAATCAGAAGCAATATTGCCGAAACTCACCGCCAATTTATTGTTGTTGCTCCAGATTGCTCCACTTAATTAATCCATTAGTGTTGCCGAGCAATAATTGCTCATAAAATTGCCCGAGTAAAAGCACCTTTATTCCCAACGTCAACCCCATCACTTGTTCCCCCAGCTATAGTAAAAGTGACTCGTCATAAATACGTACATCGGGCGCGTTAAAACATGGCGACTAGCCAATTGTTGTAATATATCAGTTGATTGAAGTGCGTAGTATTTGTAAGTGCCAATAGCAAGAATTTCACTAAACTGTTGATCTTGGATTAACACTGTATTTTTTTAAGAGCGACGTAATTATAAGGGTTCCGTAGACAAATGGTATATACGGGACCCTTATAACTTCGTCATGTCTGTCCGTCTCTATGACACATGGCTATTTTATGCGGATACTATTGGCAATATTTCGATGAAAACTGAAAAGGTGTATTCTGTGCACCGCTTAGCAATGTAATTAATATAATTCCAATACATGAAACGCAAGGGTGAAAAACATTCTCCAATGCACAGGGGGCGCGGGGCGGAGTGTTATTGGTTCCTATAATTTAAAAGATGATAACGCTTCTAGGTGACTTTTTTATTTAAGTCAATGGTTATGAGCAGTGATCTTTTTTTTTTTTTGTTGGGCATCTCGCAGTTGGCCTTGAGAGGCCGTGACTGCTCAACCGGGCTTTCCTGGGGCTGCCATTAAGAATTTAATCTTAACGCCTTCAGCCAGGGCTTACAAACTAAAATAAATTACAAGCTAAGCGACTGCACGCTGAGGGCACCCCCTGTGGGGTACGGGCCTCGGCTCAGGGCGTCACTGATAGGGGGACAGCTATCATTGGGGACAGGCTGGATCAAAATATTGGCATTATTATTATTGATCGGGGAATTTAAAGCTACTGGCTCAGCTGCGGCGCGGGCTGGCGCTTCAACGAGCAAGGGTCGGTCGGGGGTCTCGACGTTAGGCGCCGTTACTCGGGGTCTTCGCGGGGCGCGAGGACCTCCGCGGCGAGGTCTCAGTTATTATACATCTATAAATATTAACGAACAAAACAAACTTCTTTTAAAATGTTGGTATATTAATTCAAATTAACGGTCTTCAGTCCATGACACACTAATCCATGACTCTAAGTCTTCGATGACGTTGGATGTTTGCTGCTCAATGTTGTGTGTCTGCTCACTTTCGTGTGATTTTGGAATATCGAAATCGTTTTCTTGGAGCCATTCATAGATAAGTAAGGTTGCCATATGTGTTCAAACCAAAATCGACAAAATTTTGTAGAAAATACAAAAAAGTTAAAAAAAAGAATGCTGGCGTAATCACCATCCAGACTCCCCCATCCCCTATGTCATCAAAAATAAGCAAAGCAAAGACCCTCTGCCCCCTTGTAGTGCTTACGTAATACTTGAATGGCCCCAAAGTGGTAAAGTTACCTAGGTTCAACACTGCTCTACAGATAGTCTCATACACAGTAATAAATAGTGAAGCCCATTAATGCGTATCAAGAATAATATTTATATGCTTCAGACATTGTTAGATACGGGACACAAGTAAAACAAATGACGGCCGTGAACGCACTGACGCTTTATTTAAAACATGCTAGCGCGGGCACATGGGTGGGGCGCGGGGTACGGGGCGCTGCGCGGCGCTGGCGCCGTGTGCGCAGGCCGATCGCATATGACCGCGCATCGCTATACATTAGCTTGTACATAACATCTCCCAACCTTATTTAAAAAGATACAAACATAATAATAATACTAAAGGTGCTTACAACTACATACATGGAGTATCTACACAACATTAAAATTAGGTTATTACTACAATACAATATGAGTCCATAACTAGCAAGTTATACACCGTCAGGCAGCCCACTGGTCACTTGCCCAACGCAAGGCTTCTGTAGTCCACCTTTGGAAGCTGGCGCAACGCCCTATCGGGATGGCCGGGGCCGGGCGCCACAGATATGGCTGGCGTCGCTGACGGCGTACTTGCACCCTGCCCCCCCTCCTCCGGGGCGTCAGCTTGAGACGCGGGTTGGGGGCACGGTGGTGCCGTTGATGATAATGTTTCATCGTCACTATCGGTGTCTATTTCGTCAGTATCCCAACTTTGTTGTACATTGGCGTTACCCTTATATAACACAATCTGATTTTTATGTTTTTTCACTACAGTCCCTGTTAAATGATCGTTAATCAAATACACAACTCTTCCAATCTTGTCTATTATTGTGCCTCTGCGCCATGTGAACTTATCTTTATTGCTAAATTTTTTGTACAACACTTCGTTTCCGTTTTTTAAAATTTGAGTATTTGTGCCACCATTGTATTTACACTGCAAACACTGTTTTGATTTTACTGTGCTATCCAGTGACGCGTTTGAGGGTGACGATAGCGATTTTGGCGACAATAGATCCAACCTCGATCTCAGTTTGTGTCCAAAAACTAATTGAGCTGGAGAGAACCCTGTCACTGAATGTACCGAATTCCGGTAATCAAAAAGATATTTTAACAGTTTGACTCTAGTGTCTTTTTGGTTATTACTTGATAAAATACACGATCTTATACCCTTTTTTGCGATCTTTACATAACTTTCGGCCTGGCCATTGCTCGCAGGATTATAGGGCGGTGACGTCACGTGCTCAATCCCGTTAATTGTACAAAACCGTTTAAAATCTTGTGACGTGAAAGCCGTGCCGTTATCGCTTACAATTGTATTTGGTAACCCGAACCTTGAAATAAACTCGCACAGTTTTTCTATTGCAGCTGATGAGGTCGTTGAAACACACATATCGTAAACTTCCACCCATTTCGTGTATGCATCTACTACGATTAAATAATGTCTATTATCTAACGGACCCAAGAAATCTATATGCAACCGGTAGAATGGTTGGGGTGGGTATTGCCAGGGCGTAAGCGGGGCGCGCGGAGGGGTAGGTCGTAACTGTATGCAAACACTGCAAGAATTTATCATATTTTCTATAGCTTTATCGATACCCGGAAACCAGAACCGGGAACGAGCTTCGGCCTTTGTTTTCACAATTCCCAGATGGGAAGTATGAAGTTCGTTTAATATGGTTCTTATTTGACTGTCTGGTAAAATCACCTTATGCCCTCTCATAACACAGCCGTCTTCATACGATAACTGATTTCTGCATGCGTGGAACGGTTTTAAATTCACATCAGACACGCTTCTAGGCCAACCCTTCGAAATAAAATCGATCACCTTCATCAAATTGACATCTCGGCTAGTTGCCTTGCGTAATTCGTCCCGCGTAACTGGCATGTGTCCGTCTATTACGAAGTGAACATATGTCGCGCGGTCAATCGGGGCGGCCGCGGCGGCAGCGTGCTGAGCGCTGTCCACGCGTTCCCTGCCCGCGGTCATTGACCGCAACCGCTTATCGTCGTCGGGAAGACTTGCGCGGGACAAATAATCCGCGCTGTTATTTTCGCTACGAACGTATTCGATTTTATAATTATATGCGCTAAGAAACAGCGCGTATCTTTGTAAACGGTTTGCCGAAACCTCCGGTATACCTTTGTGTGGTCCAAAAATTGAAATTAAAGGCTTGTGATCAGTGCGAAGGATGAACGGGTCTGACCTACCGTACAAGTACTGATGGAATCTTCGAACTCCAAAAATAATAGCCGTTGCCTCTTTCTGAATTTGAGAATAATTTTTTTCGGCTGCGTTTAGAGTGCGGGACGCAAACGAAATTGGGCGCTCGCAACCATCCTTATCATTTTGCGATAATATTGCACCCAACCCATGAGGTGAAGCATCCACCGTGAGGATTAAGGTTGCATTGGGGTCAAAATGTGCTAACACCTGATCTGACGTTAAATGTTTTTTTATTTCGACGAATGCTCTTTGATGTTCGCTGGCCCAATTCCATTTAACCCCCTTCCTTAAGAGATCGTATAGGGGACTTAAAATTTCGGATGCCTTAGGTACGAAATTACGGTAATAATTTACTAATCCTAAAAATGATTGAAGTTTGCCTACATCTGTGGGCACTGGGGATTTCTCAATTGCTATTACTTTATCCGATGATTTTTTTAACCCATCTTTGTTTATTACATACCCTAAATAATTGATTTCGTTCTTAAAAAATTCACACTTTTCTTTTTGCAAGGTTAGTCCAGCATTTTGCAGCCTCTGTAACACTGCCGTTAACCGTTGTAAATGTAAACCCGGTCCATCAGCTGTGATAAGGACATCGTCTAAAAGACATAACACACCGTCCATACCAGACAATATGTTTTCCATTGCGCGCTGAAAAATAGACGGTGCGCTGGTTAACCCAAAAACCATACGTGTATACTGAAACAATCCGCGGTGAGTATTTATGCATGTAATTTTTTGTGACTCTTCGTCTAAAACGAATTGATTATAGGCCATGGACAGGTCTAACTTTGAGAACTGTTGACCTCCGTGTAATTTGGAAAACAGCTCGTGGACTGTAGGCAACGGGTAGTGCTCTACAACTAATTGTTTATTTATGGTTACGGAATAGTCTGCACACAGCCTAACACTCCCATTGCGTTTTAACACCGGCACTACTGGTGATGCATATTCCGAATGATCTATTTGTTTAAGTATACCTAAGTTTACAAGGCGGATTATCTCTTTATCTACCTTGTCTCGCAATGCAAAAGCGATAGGACGTGCTTTGAAAAATATTGGCTTTGCATCATCTTTTAAACGTAATTTAACCTTGAATTTATTAAATTTACCTAATTCATCTGAAAATACGTCTCTGAATCTATTATGCAAATCATTGATTGTTTTCTCTTCATTATTTATGAAATTACAGGAGGCTAATTTTAACTTAAATAACGATAAAAAATCTCTTCCGAGCAATGGCGGGCCTTTGCTGCGTACCACGTAAGCATCTAGTGTGTGTGTACTCAGCCTATACGTGACCGGTAGGCGAATTATACCGAGACACACGATACTACTGCCTGTGTAGGTAAATAGTCTTTTCTTGGCTGGTAATAAGGGCAGCCTGCTAAAATGTTTATCATATAAACTCTCGGAAATTACCGTTACTGCCGATCCACTATCAATTTCAAATTTTATTTGTGAGCCGTTTATGGACACTATTTCTGTCATGGGTTCTCCCCGCTCTGAAATGATGTTACAACATAAAAACTCACCATCATCGTCCTCCTCACTCACGTCACTGGTCGCAACACACTTTACTTTGCACATTCTACGTAAATGACCCTTTGTATTACATTTCCTACAAGTAAAGTTCGCGTATCGGCACTGAGACGATGCATGGTTCTTCCGACCGCACACGGAACACTTCTCCATTACCGGTTCCTTAGCAGAACCAGCAGTCTTGCCCTGCACCTTGAACACTGAATGTTCTTGCTGTGTGATCGACGTCATCGCGAGAGCGCCAGCGGCGGCGCCAGATCGCGCGCACCGGACGCTTTGTGCCAACTCCACTGCCTTTGCCAGGGTCAAGGTATCTGTGTCCTTTGTGAACAGTTTGTCCCTCTCGGGACCCGCTAACATGCCCATCACGAAACGGTCTCGCAATGCCTCCTCTACATTGGCGAACTTGCAATGTTTCGTGAGGCCACGCAGTCTTGCCGCCCACTGCGCATGCGTCTCCCCCGTTTGCTGCGTTGCCGCGTAAAATGCGTACCGCTCTCCGAATCCACACTTTGTCGGGGAAAAGTGAGTGTCAAGGAGCTCATAGATGTCTTCTACTGGCACCTCGTCCAGCTGTTTTGGCAAAGCCAAGTCGGCTGCGAGCTGGTAGGTGCTGTCTGTGAGTGCGCTCAGTAGGATTGCTCGCCGTTTTGAACCCGTTGTGTCGTTTTTTTCCGAGATATCATTAGCCACGAACCACTGCCGCAGGCGACTTTTGTACGCCTGCCATTCATGCACTGTGTGGTCGAAATTACTTAATATACGGAAACTAAACTGAGCCATCTTGATAAAGCGTGGGTTGCTCTCGTCGCCACTGTTAGATACGGGACACAAGTAAAACAAATGACGGCCGTGAACGCACTGACGCTTTATTTAAAACATGCTAGCGCGGGCACATGGGTGGGGCGCGGGGTACGGGGCGCTGCGCGGCGCTGGCGCCGTGTGCGCAGGCCGATCGCATATGACCGCGCATCGCTATACATTAGCTTGTACATAACAGACATGTTTATAGCTTACACGTGTCACCTCATCCGTGGGGTTTTCCAAACCCTATTTTAGGCACAAAGCTGTACAGTGTTGTTCGTCCAGTATATGTTGATGTTGTGGGCAGTACTCCTGCATATTAGTTGGACGTAGGTGATACTTTCTGGCTCGACTTAATAAGCGTTGTCTTGAAGATTGACATATCACTAGATATCTCTTTATTTTAGCAGATTCAAGTCTTTTGGAGTTGGAAGGCCTCCCACAAGGTGGACCGATGACCGATGAAGGCCACAGGAATCCACTGGATGCGCAAAGCCCAGAATCGGTCGAATTGGCGAAGCTTGGGGGAGACCTATGTCCAGCAGTGGACGTCTTTCGGCTGAAATGATAATGATGCAGTATTTTGACTGTATGTCTATAGATTTCAATAGTTATCATTCACCCTGTTGGTCTCGTGGTCGAAAGCGCTACTGCTAAGCATGGGGGTTCGATTCGATTTATTCCGTTTATCCATCACAAAAAATCTAACCTAAAGGTGCTCTTACACGGGATTTTTCTTGAGAAATTATTGCTCGGGAACACTAATGGACCAATCTGGATCAATTAAGTGGAAATTGTTTCGGGAATATTGCTTCAGATTGCTCCATGTATTTCATGAGTTGCCGAATATCCAATCGGTTTGGAAATTTTCAGTCAATTTTCTTTCTATCTCGTTTGTACGTGTAACTACGTCTCGTTTTTGTGAGAGGAACCCGCCGGCGGGGGCTCACATTGCCAAATTTTTTAAGTTGCTCCATATTGCATGGTATTGTGTGTGCCCGTATCTCTGGCAACAGGTTGCTACATGGTGCGATTGCTCTAAATTGCTGGATGCACTCGTGACGTCATAGTTGACGAGAATTGACCAGGGTGCAGCAATTTTAGTTGCTCGTGTAACGCATTTCCGAGAACCCACCCAGTTTATGAATTCCTTTTATCCTACTAGGCCGGAATAACCGTTCGAATTCCGGTTCGGACAAACTGTTATTGGGCCATTCCATGAGTCTCTCAGTAGCGGCCCACAGGTTAGGTTTGTACCCGGTAGGTAACAATAGGTCACAACTTCGGGGAAGTCAGATGTGATGTTATGTTACATTACCTGAGACTTTCTTCTTGTACTCCTCAGGTTTGTGCAGGTACATGGCCGCGGCGTCGCCGTTCAGAGGGTCGATAGGGTTGGGGTAGGTCAGCAGCTGCGGCAGGAACGACTCGAATATGTTCGACAGGTCTGGAATGCAAATATGTATACAAGGAATTACTATCTGTTCTACTGCAGTTGGCTAAAAAGGGCTTTCGTGAAGAAGACAGCCAATTCGATTATTTAATGCTGACTCCAGGGCTTACCGGTATTTTTGGGCACCAGACGTAGTACCTGTACTAATGGTATTTTTTATCATTAATAGGCCTTAGAAAAATAACTTCAAGGTATAAATACGAGATTTGTGGTACACGCTGGGGTACCTGAATTTGGTACCGGTTCTTATTACTTGGAGTACTGGTAACCGTTTTGATCCGGTTTCCGTCATAAACCTGAAATTAACCGGAACAAACGGACAGACAGACAATTGTTATTGATTTTAAGTACCTTATATACTTGTATACGCATTTAGTAAATAGCTAATATTTTGATAGTAGGTCACAGAAACTGCAATTAAATTTATTTGTCCAGATCACGACCTGTTTTTAAGACACCTATCCCTCATTGCTCTTAAAACCTAGGACATAGATTCCTAAGTCCGATTAATGCTATAAATATAAAACAATAGTTTGACCGCAACATTATGGCTTTCATTTTATGCGTTCTGTGGTCGATTTGATATTGAAACGCAACCTCCTATCAGGTAAATGCTGAGATGTACAGTTAAAAATAGTTATTTTAATGACGCGGTCGTTTCAATAATCTAGTTACTTTTTAAGATTAAAAAAAAAAATTAAGACTTTTTCGATACAAAAGCGCATTCCATGTTAGCCAACATCTCAACTTTAGGTAAATATGCATCCGAATATCCGATCTCTGATTATGACTTATGTACCTGACTAAAATAATATTAATTGTCCTTACTTTAATTTTTGTTTTGTTTTGCTGAAATTATTTAATTTGTATTAATCGTTTAATTTATATGCCTAATAATTTGCACGCCGTAAGTTGGACTGTAGCCGATCTCATTAATTTATGTACAACATCTTATACCTGTACCTACATTCATAGCAAACAAAGTTCTGATTCTGATAAAAAAAGACTAATCCATCCTTAGTTTAAATTGAATCAATCTAACTCACCATAAAGTGCAGTCCAAGCCTGATTGATAACGTCAAGACACACGGTGCCAGAAACCTCGTCGATGTTCGGGTGGTAGACCTTGTTCATGAAGCCGATGGACGGAGACTTGAAGGGGTAATGGTCTGGGAGGTGCACGCGGACGCGCCATACTCCGCCCTCGTATGGAGCTGGAATATAGAAAAGTTGGTTTTGAATCAATCAGTTTTGAAAAGGTGCATAGTGAATCAATTATTTTGAAAAAGAGTACGTTGAATCGATCAGTGTTCCGTGTGGTTATTTAATAGGAATCTAGCGAGTTGAACTAATCAGTTTGTATGAAGATTTAACAAATAATTAATAAAATTTTGAAGCAATCAGATAACTTGAGGATGATTAAAATGTTTTTATGACCACAAAATAGCCACACAGCAAACATTAGGTACACTTTAATAAATTGACATAATTATTAGGAATCAATTAGTAGTCATGAATCAATCAAATATCAATCAATGAAATAATTAATAAAATAAATAAATGACAATACTCACTGCCAGGAGGACCGAAGAATTTCACGCAGAACTCATTGAGTCCTCCCAATATCGTGACTTCATGCTTACTTTCAATACTGTTTGCTAAATGTTAAGGAAATGTGGAAAAACTAAATGTACAAATTATTACTATCAAACCTCAAAAAAGTTTTGGATTTCACCAAACACTTTTTACAGAAACACCCGAGAATCTGTTCTAAGTGATAATAAAGTAAAGGGTTCATATACACGACAGTTTCTTGAACATCGAGTGGCGATAAATCAAATCAATCAAATCAAAAGTCATTTATTCAAATTAGGCTGAGAATCAGCACTTTTCGAACGTCAAAATACATAAGACAGTCCCCCAAAATGCTCACCTTTCACCAATTCCTAATGCTTTAGCTGGGAAGAAGGCTATGTAAACGAGGTTTTATACTCATTTACTACTTCATTTGTCACAATTTTACAGTGCACTTGAGTATATTTTTTTTTTAAGATCGTGTAACCCGTGGTTTATTTGGAGGTTTTGTGACATCACTACAACTCTTAGAAATTTAATAATTGCTTGACTCACCAAGCCTATTTTTAGAAGTCCAGTCACATACTCACCATCTGCCTAATCATTTACCAACTATGTTAGCGTTGTCTTAGTCTAATATGAAAGAGCTGAATACCTCCACAACCCAGATACCGGGTAACACTATACCCCCTGCTCTAGTCGCGGCAGGAGAAGCCCTGGGTGTCGGGAATCCCAGGCTGATTCCCGGCCAACGTAGGCGCGGGCTTGCGGATGGCGAGTAATGGGTAGCTCGCTGTCCGGTAAGGACCAAGCCCGGGTCGCCGGCGCGTTATGTTCCACGCGCTCCTTAAAGAGATGTCAGCACTAACTAGTGCGGTTCGCAAGGGCCGATGCCTGCCAGGGGTGCGGGTTGTTCAAAAGAGATACCGTGGCCCCTGGCACACAGGCAAATGAAGGAACATGGGTGGGTTTTAGTCAGTGAAAGTCTGACACGCCCTCCCGCTCCACCCAGAGCGGGAGAAGTTATTTGATGATTCCCCACCCTCAAAGAAAAAAAAACGATACCCCTTGGTAAGACTGGCTGTCACACTTTCAGGCTTCTGACTGCCAGACTACAAATGACAGCCGGGACCAACGTAGCGTGCTTTCCCAGGCACGAAGAGGTTCAGGGACCGTCTTCGGCAAGGCGTTGCTTAACCTTGTACATCGACCAATCATCTGCCTAGCTTTTTCCCAACTATGTTGAGGTCAGCTTCCAGTCAAACCGGATGCAGCTGAATACCAGTATTGTACATGGAGCGACTGTCTATTAGACCTTTACTACCCAGATCCAGATATGACGATATCGCTTGATAAGACTGGCTGTCAGACTTTCGGGTTTCTGATGACCCGTAAGACTGTCAAAGATCCACGAATCACAGCTGGGATCAACTGCTTAACGTGCTTTCCGAAGCACGGAGGGGTCTCGGTATGCAAAGATGGTCACTCATCCAAGAACCAACCGCGGCAAGCGTAGCTTAGCCTGATCGATCGACCCGTACAGCTGTTATTATTTAGCCACAAGCCCCGAGTTCAGTCACACAATAACCTTTGTATATTTAAAGGGACAATAAACATATAATGGCACCCAAGAGGGTACAAAGGTTACGAGTATATGCAACCCCGCTAAGTAGGGTAGTATCATTAATTTATAGCATTCTAGTAAATGCCATTTGCATTGTCATTAGGTAAGTGTATTTTCCGGAATGAGCACGCAACGGTTACTGGTTGATATGATATGCATGCAAGAACTGTTTTTTTTTTTAAACAAGGAGGGGTCGTGGCTAAGTAATAATAACCGCATGGGTCACTCGATCAGGTTAAGCTACGCTTGCCGCAGTTGAGCCGTGGATGGGTGACCCTCTTTGCATACCGAGACCCCTCCGTCCTTCGGAAAGCACGTTAAGCAGTTGGTCCCAGCTGTTATTCGTGATCTTTGACAGTCGTTCCGGGTCGTCAGAAGTCCGAAAGTCTGACAACCAGACCAAACCAGTCGTAAAAACAAAAGTCATTTATTCAAACTAAGCTGAGAGTCAGCACTTTTTGAACGTCAAAATCACATAAGACAGTCCCCCAAAACGCCCGCTCTTCACTACTTCCTCGTGCTTTAGCTGGGAAGAATAAGTGGCGCAACAAACTCCCCAGCAGAACAGCTGTCTGTTAAGTTAGAAGAACTTGATTGTGTACAATAATAGGTAAGTAATTAACATAACTAAACACAAAACATAAAATTAAATTATTTGCCATATATGTCAGCTAGCACACGTCAATATACCAACAAAACATAGATATAAATAATAATAAAATAAAACAAAACAATAAACGTAAACAGAACTCAATATCCACATAAAAGCCTCCAGGCATAAAAGGTGTGCCCGCTTACATATGCAATGCTGTATTATGTTCATTTAGATTTAACTTGAAGTAATAAATGTTAAGCTAGGACCTACGGAGTAAAATAAATAAACAGCTAATTACTAATAACAATGACAAAACCATGGTCAGCAAGGCGAACATTCACCACAAGCAGCACACGTTCACGAGCATAACGCCAGGATCAGCCATTGCCCGCCTCGCCATATTTGAGGGAAAGAGACAACCCGACCCCCGACGCGACGCTACCGCAAGCGGTGACATCTAAGGGAGCATGACGAACTTGCTGCTGGTTGGAACAATTATCGAGGTCGCTAGCTAACCACATGTTGCAATACATCTCATTAAAAACATTTTAATAAGTAGATTATATCAAAAATAAGTGAAAATTTCATTAATAAAAAATAAAATGATTTCAGAAATTTATTTTAGTGCCTGCGTAAGACAAAAATTAATTTGCATATATTAGCTTTCTCCACAACCTGCGCACAAGCTGCAGACTTTTTCCCATAGAGATAAGCAGAAATTCCAGAAAGCCTCGCTCTTCGATCCTTTCATACTCCTTTTGCTTTGCCCACGTTCATATAAAGTGTGTCCTTAATAAATTCACAACGTAAGGGATACGCTAAAGTACCGTTTCACTAAAGTCGCATACTAGGTCACCATACCCGCGAAGAGTTAGCAGACGTAATCTTATCACCCTTATCGTCACTTCCTTTTTGTGTTAATAACTGTGTGAATACTTTTTACTTTTATAAAACAAACCTACTTTTGATGCACATACATGTCCTGGTAATATTTTTTAACTAACCAGGTTGGTATAGAAAAATGGGAACCAATATCTCGTATGCGTTTGAGGGGCTAGTGGCTAAGTAATAAGCCACACGGGTTGATCGATAAGGTTAAGCTATACTTGTGATCAATTGATGGGTGGATGGGTGACCGTCTTTACATACCAAGACCCGAGTGTCTTACGTGGATCTTTGACAGTCGTTACGGGTTTTCGAAGTCCGAAAGTCTGACAACCAGTCTTACCAAGGGGTACCGTATTACCTGACTGGGTTGGCACAGGTTAGATAAGCAGTCGTTTCATGTAAAATATTGGTATTCAGCTGCAATCAGTTAGACTTGAAGCTGACCCCAACATAGTTGTGAAAAGGCTGGGTTTGTTGCGTTAAATCGCCCAAAGCAGTTAGTTTTTCTAACTCAGTCGTGAAGGAACGAGATTAAAAGAACAATTTACGCGCCGTGATAATAAATGTATGAGTCAGCGCGGTTAGAAGATGGAGCTACTAGCCAGGATGGCAACGTACATGTATGTGGTGGAGGCTCCTTCAAACAACCCAGCATTCACAAGCACTCAACAGGCTATCGTATCGAAAATTACACAATTCGATAACATGATTTGCCTTGACAGCAAACAGCTGTCGGAAGAATAGCAGTCTTCTATAAGATTTCTTTGGATTTATGAACGGCGTATATAGGACTCCTACAATAACATTGATTGATGTTCGATACGGCACGGAAGCGTATCGAATGGTTGTGAACAGCGATGCTGATCTTCACAGTAAAACTGGTGTTGAATTAGAAGAACCATTCGCATTTGTCAAAGACCATAGATGGGATGCAGAATCCTCTTTTTAATTGACGAAAAAGCCGAGGAGGTTCTCAAGTCGACGCGTATTTTTTTTTAATGTATGACCACGCATAACTTTTTACAGCGTAGTCCGATTTTGATATTTCTTTTTTTATTAGAAAGGGTTTATCCCGAAGTTCGTCCCATATAAATTTGAAAAAAGAAACAACCCTAAGGGTAGGAAAACAGGGGATGATTGATTGTTCACTCACAGAGTTGTGTATTACAAAAAGTAATCAAAAATGATGCATGTACTAATGAGTAGATTATAACCACATAAAATTAGTCACCGACTTTCGACCGTTTTTTTGGAAGTCAGTTGTATTTTTTTTTTTCAGTTTTTTTGTTTAACCTTTATAACTAAGTTCGGAAGTCGGTGACTTCGGATATGTATTTTAATTTTATGTCACCGCCTTTCGAACTTAGTTATTAAGGTTAAACGAAAAAGAGTTATTATTTTTTGCTTTTCAGTTTTTTTAACAAGCGGTCGATATTCATGGAAAACTTTCATAGGTTTGTGTTCTATGACACGCAATGACATGACAGAATAGTTGTGGTTGTGGCTATTCTGATAGTGTAGCACGGTATCTACGTATTTTTACCAAATGTTATGATAGATAGATAACGACAAGTCTACGTAGAGATAGTGAGACTTGAGTAACGTTTGGTCATACTATACTGTTTGGTAAAACTGCCACAATCTCAGCTGATAAGATAAGGTGTGAAACAAAGCAAGCTCGTTGAAGATGGACACTGGTAACGGGACTGTCTTTAGAGGACGGCATCTTGTGTTGACATGAGTGAATAGTCGTGTCGTGGATAAAACAATTGGATGGTGAGTGTGGTAAGGACACGATTCGCTGGATTATATACAGGATACATTTTTATCCAGTGCGCAAACTGTAACCATGAATTCAGCATATCATTCTAAACCCCCAGCACAGAAATTTCTCATCAGTTATACAAAAAAAAATCAGCTGTTCCATACATTCATTCATTCTATGAAACAGCAATTGATCGATGAAAAATTTCTGCGCTGGGGGGTTTAGAATGATATGCTGAATTCAGCTTATTGAGCTTATCGTCACAGATGGTTTAACGCTCATCACCTGCTCCTCAACTCGCGGGCCGCCTCGCCCCTCCGCGTCTATGCGATTCTAAATTACACTCTTGGGGTAGGGCAGACAAGACTGCGTGGAGTCAGATTTACACCGATTCGTTTCTGTCACTAAAACCTAATTTTTAGCAAATGTTTTACTTAAACACGTAGCTGTTGTAGGAAAGGGAGGGACATTTTGGAAAAGGGTCATTTTGGGAAATGGTCATTATGGGAAGGGGACATTTCGGGAAAGGGACGTTTTGAAACCAAGGGACATTTTGAACCTGAACCGAAAGTTTGTCTGGAAGTTCGTAATTTTAGCCAATGGCAATGGGCTTGTAGCCCACGAAAATAATACAAAATCATTAATTACTTGCATTATTTACTTAATTAATTGAAAGTTCCCTTCCACATTTAACCAGTCTGTCTTCACAGCAAGAGGGGAACAGGCGTCTTCTGGAAACGCTCGTTCTGTCATAGACCTCATACATCGCTTTGCATTAGGTCCATTCAACAATAAAAAAAACCATTAAGGGTCAAATTAAATTAGCTAGCAGAACTACGCAGTCGGGATGGAAAACGATATCTAAAAAAAGGTGATTTTTCTTTGGGGTCAACGACCATTGGTGGTTCTGTTACCTGAAGTATGAGTTGAAAATCTGTTTTTTTGTTTGTTTAGAGACGTGATGGGTATCGTCTGCAAAGAAAACTGATTTTTTTAACTGATATTTCAAGTGACTACAATACATGCAGTTGATGACCACAAAAAAAAAAACTCATCACTCATTTTTGTTTGATCATGTTTAGAATTTAGATATCCCACCCATCACCGCAGCTAATTCAATTTGACCCTGTATTTGTAGGTGGTGCTAAGTAACACTTTGCTACTCCATACAAATAACAAAGACAGTTCAAAATCCGCCTGTTGCTAGCCCGCGTAGTTGCGACTGATTGGCGTTGCTACGTGCAGGCGATTAATTATGTAAGAGTAGGTGCAGACGGCCGGCAATCGATAGTGTCTGCTCTTTGTATGAACAGGGAGTGACGGACTGCCCTCGGTCGAGGACCCGTTTTGACTGCACACAAGATGGAGCATTTGTTTTAGGTTAATGGCACCAAGAAATATTTTTGCAACTAACTAGGTAATACCTATTATAAATGCGAAAGTGAGTGTCGTTTGTTACGCTTTCACGCGAAAATGACAGACATATAGACCATGACCTGAGTAAGGTCATAGGCTATTTTTCCAAAATAAAATAAAAATTGGACCAAAATACACACACCTATTTGGACCCCAGACACAGCCAGGAGTCGCGACAGACCCCGTAGACGACGGTTGGACGAGCCGGAAAAAACAAACGACCTGTGTGAACCACTGGTTGTTTGTTTTCTCCATTAGCCAGGCCTTTGTCCAGCAGTGGGATGATGCAGGCTAACATTATAAGTGTCTCTATCACTGAAGGTTTGATGTAAGTAGGGTTGACACATGTCCGAGTTTCTTCGGATTCGTCCCAGTTCGACTTAGTTCTGAGTACTACCCCGTGCGCTGACATTGAGTCCGAACTACTTATAACTCGGACGGGCGGATGGGACCCACCCTGGGGAGTGAAACTTTCCCTTAACATTCCAAAAAGCTCAAGTTTCAAGTCTGAGGTTAGCGAAATTGATGCAAAATTAAATACCCGTTCCATTGTTACTATCTATAGTAACATTATAAAGCTGAAGAGTTTGTTTGAACGCGCTAATCTCTGAACTAGGAGTCAGATTTGAAATAATATTTTTGCATTTGATAGCCTTATTATTGAAGAAGCTTATAGGATATATGTAACATCACGCTACGATCCTTAGGAGCAGACGAAACCGAAAAAAAAAGAACGCCTTGCGATAGTAAAGTAACGGGGGATATATTTTATGTTAAAACCATAAACAATATCGAGACAAAGCCGCAGATACATATAGCTTGAATGCATTACATTGCATAAATATTTCATTCTAAGCTTACGATAGGATGACTCACTAGACACATAACTCGTAACTTGAATTATTTACTACTAATGGTCATTGGTCAGTCACAATGTCAAGCATCTGACGTCATGCCATTTAGCTTATCGAAAGCTACAATAGGTCAGTTTTATGTTTATTCGGAATGGCTTGGGCAAATAGCAAAATCGACCTTGGCTGTTATTTAGAAACTACACTCAATTCGGGCGAGTCCTGCAGGCCTAGCACGAGAACCGTAGAGAAGGGTTTGGTCGACGGAAGAGTAGGCAAAAATTACGTTTCCGTGCTGACAGATAACAGTTTTGAACCGAGATATGTAGATAAGCGATTTATATTCTACGGTAGAGTAGAAATAAAATGCGTCATGCTAATCCTGCAGGAATGGAGTGGACACCGCGTATCGGGAAGCGTAGTGTGGGCACCCCCGAGCTAAATGGGCCGACGACCTTAAAAAGGTCGCTGGGACAGACTGGATACAGAAGGTGGAGGACATGATGTTGTTGAGCAGCCTGGGAGAGACCTACATCCAGCACTGGACTAAGATAGGCTGAGTTGACTGTTTGACTAAATTCAAAGTTATTTGGAATGGAACGAAGAAGCTTCTACAGGAATAGCTAAGATTGACGGTGAAGACCAGTGAATGGTGATCTCTGATAAATGCAAAACTCATCAGTAGCAGCAGTTTTACAAAATAGCTAAATCCCTACTTTATAATATTATAAATGCGAAAGTAACTTTGTCTGTCTGTTGCGCTTCCACGTCTAAACCGCTGAACCGATCGTCATGAAATTTGGCAGAGATATAGCCTGGGATATGGAGAAGGACATAGGCTACTTTTTTACGCGATAACCGAGATCCACGCGAGCGGAGCCGCGGGCAAAAGGTAGTAAAGAATACGGTTTAACGTTTACTCATTCAGAATTAACCGACGCCGAACGGGTCATTCGAGGTGTATGAACTTAAGGTCAAATGATAATCGGGGTAAAAATAAAAACACGGCTCAAATCGATTGCCAAACGAGTACTTATTTGATTTAAAATGTTGCAGGGGTTAATAATTTATGTCTAGCCGAAATCGTAGCGAGAAGGGGAAAAATTGGTATCCTATTTCGGCGAGACAGGCTTTCAAGAAAAAGACGTCAACGACCCGGACTGGCTGGCTCAGCTTTAAAAACGAAAGAGATTTTTGCTTTTTCCTGACATCAATCAGCACCCTAATCGGTTTCATTTTGACAGTTCAACAATATTCATTGCGTTATTTACGTTGTTGAGCAGACACATTTTTCGAACATATGAAGCAATGGTTACAAACAGCCAACAGGCAACTGAGGGGACACGGGTGGGTTTTAGTTAGTAAAAGAAACTACACGCCCTCCTGGTCCACCCAAAGCGGGAGAAGTTACTTGATGATTTCCAACCCAAAAAAAAAAAAACGGTAAGGAATTGAAATGTCATATTCTGTATGTTCCAAGACAATTTGTCGATATTATTAATACGATATTAGCAGATGTCGTGTGTGATTGACGTGGTTACGAGTAAGGAATCGTTAAGTGGTCATAGTGAATTCAGGCCCTGAATAGGGGCCATTGCCGTGGTTGGTCTGTGGATGCGTGACCATCCATTACATATCGAGACCTGCCTAAGAAAACACGTTAAGATGTTGGTCCCGGCTGTCATTAGTGAGTCTTTGACAGTCGTTATGGGTCGTCAGAAGCCCGAAACTCTGACTAACAGTCTAACCAAGGGGTATCGTATATTACCCAGTAACTGGGTTGTGGAAGTCAGATAGGCAGTCGCTCCATGTGAAATACTGGTATTCAGCTGCATCTGGTTAGACTGGAAGGCGACCCCAGCATAATTGGGAAAAGGCTAGGCAGATAATGAATTGTCTGTGACAATTAAAGTTGATACTTAAACAATTAATTTTCACTGACTTTGGGTACCATTCTCATCTCATAAAGATCATGTTCATAAGAGAGAGGCGTCACCAGAGTTAGTCAGTTCGTCTGGTTTTACAATTATGAATACACATTCTAGAACAAGATAATGTCTAGACTTAAAATGAGACTGTGACCCCATCGTTTTTGTTTCGGTGATTCTTCTCAGAGTAGTTGGATAAGGAACACCAACCTTATCTAGTTTTAACGAGTATTACTTGAAGTGTTTAAAAATGGATGCGCTAAATAGGGTTACCAACCGTACTATAATATATTATATAGTATTCGGGTCTGCGAACTATGTACTGTTGAAAAAATATATTGTATGCAAAAGTTATATATTTTCAACACCAAAAACTAATAAAAGAATTCCTTCATTAAAAAGACATAAGAATGCGCCTTTACATTAACTTTTAACTGATGCCATAGCATGTATCCGAAGAACTCATCTGTCATAATACGTCCTAAAAATGTAAAAGCATTTGACACACACTATTTTAGACAAAGAATTGTTCAAAAATGCAAGAAGTAAAAAAAGCAGTTTTTATAAAATGAATAAGTAACAAATATGATGTGATTTTTTTTTCTTTTTCCATATTAAACTATCTTTTTTTTTGAAGTGTAGTATATTTTTTATAGCTTATTTCGAAAAATACTATATTTCGTCGCAGAAATGTTGGCAACCCTAGCGCTAAGCTACACACGGCTACACATCAAGCTATACATTTCCAGTTTACGTTGATCTCCCACTGTACGGAAATCCTATACAATGCGAGATCAGCTTATATTGGAAATGTAAAGCTTGATGTGTGGCCGTGTGTACAAGATTTTTTGTGCAATTTGCAGATCAGATTTATGTTGTATGTTGATTAAAATATGTTTCGCGACCGTCACAAGTATGGCTTTACAGAATAAGGTATTTTAATAAATATGAGAAAAAATCTAAAAATATATTAAGTATTGAGATAGTTTAGGCAAAAAACTATCGAAAAATGTTAGGTTTAGTTCATGAAATAACAAAATAAATATTAAAATTCAATTCAAAGTTTGCGGTTTTTTTAATCTGTTTTTGAACACTATGAAATGTAGCCGCCATGTTATTACGTCATACCGCTATTTAAACAAATCAACTGAACAACTTTGTACTTTTACTATTTTCGTAACCGAAGTATTTTTATTGAAATATTATCTTACATTCAGGAACAGAAACTCATTTTTTAAAATACTTATAAGCAATTATCATACAAAATATCAGCGCATTTGTTTACACAGCAAACTGACGTCATACTCACAGAGCAATATGGCGTCCACTGCGTCCAGCGTTTTCGTCGGATTACGCGTGAAATATGAAAATTTAAATGTATTTTATGGCACTAATCGATTAAATAAAAACGTTGTGTTTTTTGTAGTTTATTAGCGTTACCTATTGAATCTAAGTAATTAAGACACTTTTCAAAAATGGCTGTAATAACCCTATTATAATCATTAAAATCATCAATACGACCACGGAGTAATTACTCCGTAAATACGACCCTCTAATAAATCACTTTTTCATGAAAGATCAACAACAACGTAAGAAATTTTGAATTTCGGGGCTACCCGGCGCTTAACCCTAAAATTAATTAATAATACTGATGAATGAAATTTCCAATATGGTATCTTTTCTCGTAGCAATTGCAGTTATTACAAACTTTTGCCCGCGACTTCACCAGCGTGGATGTCGGTTATCGCGTAAAAAGTACCCTATGTCCTTCCCCATATCCCAAACTATATCTCTTCTAAATTTCATGACGATCGATTCAGCGGTTTAGGCGTGAAAGCGTAACAGAGAGTTACTTTCGCATTTTTTATAATATTTGTCGAGATTACACGTGTTTAAAATAACGAATACTTCCAATTACCATAATCATTAAAAAACGTGAGTAAGTATAAATAATAAGTAAACGCGTTGAATTTCGTTAAGAAATATGCAGTTAAACAATCGTGACAAAATCATTTTACCGTGGAACGTAACCATTAGTATTTATGTTGAAATACTGCTTCCTCTGAGCCTTTTACCGGCCTCCGTACTTTGGCCATGCATTATTGAGATGCGTTTATGTATTTATTTGGTTCTAGATGCTTCATTCGTGCATGATTTGGGAAGTTATTGGTTGAACGCGGAGCAAACCTCATGAATTAAGGTTATGTCAGTAAATGAAATAGAAAGTTTCCTTTTGTAAATAGATCTTTTAAGATACTTCTACACTACACGTCAAAATTTGGGCACGCCACGATAGCGGCGGTAAATCCCCTCTGAGGAGTGGCTTGAGAAGCGGCACGGAGTTCTCACTTTCCGCCTGACGCAGGTCCTCACCGGACACGGTTGTTTCGGGAGGTTCCTGTTTCGGATAAGGCGGGAGGAAACGCCCGGGTGTTTCCACTGCGAAGATCGCCCTGAGGACACGGTGGAGCATACGGCGGTGCTCTGCCCAGGAGGAAACGCCCGGGTGTTTCCACTGCGAAGATCGCCCTGAGGACACGGTGGAGCATACGGTGGAGGTCTGCCCGGCTTGGGCGGAGCACCGCCGTGTCCTTGTGGAGGCGATCGGCGGCGGCCGGCCCCTGGCCATGGTACGGAGCGAGAGTGCATGGGTAGCCGTCACCTCCTTCTGCGAACCAGTGATGCTCGCAAAGAGGGAGGCAGCGCACGTGAGGGAGAGGCAGTATATGCGCCCTCACGGCCGTAAGTCGCGGGCTTGCGGACGACGTGTAATGGGTTGCTCGCTGTCCGGTAAGGACCAAGCCCGGGTCGACGGCGCGTCGTGTTCCACGAGCGCCTCAACGAGATCTCAGCACCAAGTGGTGGGGTCCGCAAGAGCCGATGCCTGCCAGGGGTGCGGGTTGTTCGAAAGAGATACCGCGGCCCCTGGCACGCAGGCAACTGAGGGAACACGGGTGGGTTTTAGTCAGTAAAAGTCTGACACGCCCTCCTGCTCCACCCAGAGCGGGAGAAGTATAATTTCCCACCCAAAAAAAACACGTCAATATTTTAAAACTGATGGCGTCGGCATTTCCCGAAATGCCGAAAGTAACTCAAAGGTCATGGTCTCTTACTCCAAATATTAATTGTTAGACTTTTATGTGAGTCTAACAATGCAAATGAAATAATGGTAATCATTCATTGTAATACGATGGCATCACAGTGGGACCCGGTTGTCTTTCGATCTTCGACAGTCATTACATGTCGTCAGAAGCCCGAAAGTCTGGCTACCAGTCTTACCAAGGGGTATCGTGATCCCCAGTAACTGAATTGTGCAGGTCAATTTAGGCAGTCACTCCATGTAAAATACTGGTATTCAGCTGCATCTGGTTAGACTGGAAGCCGACCCCAACATTGTTTCGAAAAGGATGGGCAGATGATGAGAGCAACGGCTAAAACCATGATTTTAACTCATCAAGAGCTGAAGATTTCTGCACAAACTAAACCCTCTTGAACATTTGATGGTTCACCAGCTTGGAACAATGTTTTCATTCACAAATTAACATAAATCAAGAACAGTTCAAAAGCAATGCAATTAATATATTAGTCATTCTATACTAATCGTAGTTATAAATTAACTTCGAGTGCAGTTTCTCGGTCTGTTTAATTCAATGTGCATTCGGTGAATGTCTGAATCGAGTTCAGAACCTGAGCGCTAAAACGGTGCATCGAATTTTAGAAAGGGGAAAATTTAAGTGATCCTCTAACTTTGACGAGTGATTTTTTAAATAAATGAACCTCTAAAATTTTCTGGCTTTTTATGATGAACATCATCATCTGCCTAGCCTTTTCCCAACTATGTTGGGTTCGGCTTCCAGTCTAACCAGATGCAGCTGAATACCAGTATTTTACATGGAGCGACTGCCTATCTGACCTCCACAACCCAGTTACTGGGTAATACGATACCGGTACTGTCAAATAAATTTATTTATTTATTAAGATCCACAAATGACAGCCGGGACCAATGGCTTAACGTGCTTTGCGAGGGACGGAGGGGTCTTGGTATGTAATTATCGTCACCCATCCACGGACCAACCGCGGAAAGCGTAGTTTTACCTGATCGATCGACCCGAGCAGATGTTACTATTTAGCCACAAGCTGCCCTTTTTATGATGAACACCTTTTTAAATAAATTATCCTGTTTTTATCTTTCTGACCTTTTCTCGCAGTTGGCCGCAGTAAAACGAAAATTCGAAGACATGTAACATCCAGCAACCCGCACTTGGCCCGCGTGGTGGATTATGGCCTTCTCCCTCTCACAGAAAGAGGCCGTGTCAACATTATAGGGACATATTCAGGAACAGTTTTTATCCGGTGCGCAAACTGTAACCATGAATTCAGCATATCATTCTAAACCCCCCAGCGCAGAAATTTGCGTCGGTTATAACAAAAAAAAAACAGCTGTTCCATACATTTTGACCGCGTAGGTATTGCATCTATGAAACAGCAGATTTTTTTTTGTAAAACTGAAGATAAATTTCTTCTCTGGGGTCTAGAATGGTACTTATGCTGAATTCATGGTTACAGTTTGCGCACTGATTAAAACTTTTCCTGTATGTAACACAGCAGGGAGAACTTATAGGTTGATTAGGTATGCAATACTGAATGTCTGCTGTAACTCCAAATCGAATAAATTAATAAGATTGCCAGGTGCGAAAGGGGCTGTTAATGGTTTTAAGTTTGTTTTATGAGTCTAGAAATTTTCGTAATTAAGCCATTTTTGACAAGGACGAATGTTTGGGATTGGACATTTTCCAATTATTATGATTTACGCCATAGGACGATACGGGGTGGAGAGAAGGTAAAAAGTGAAATTTGTGAATTAAATAAGTTTAACGGAATAGTGGGAATAGTTCCCAAATTCTATATATATTTTCTAGAAATTTTCGTAATCAAGCCATTTTTGACAAGGGCGAATATTTATGTTCTGTTGATCAATTTCCAATTGTTATGCTTATGAGTTATGTATGACGTATAGAGAGAAGATAGAAAATGATTTTAGAGAAATAAAAATACTTTTACTGATTAGTGCGAATGATTCCCAAATTTTATAGTACCTACTGTTTCTATTATCAGGGAAACTGGGAATGGTATTTTTTTTTTAATGGAAATGTTACCTATTTTTTTTAATAATTTAACATCACGCCTGTATTTCCTGAAGGGTTAGGCATTTAGGGGTGTGTTAGGTCTATAACCCACAGTCGGTTTTATTTAACACATAAATGGGTGCCCTTTTCGAATAGCTAGGTATAAATAGGCAGTAGGTTTTCCTCCAGAATATGCATATGTAAGTAAATGAATCAAGGAAAACAATAAAATTAAAACGTATCGCTTTTGATGATTACGTTACGATTTTGATATGTGACGCACTTGTAAATACATATAAGTCATGTATATGTATTTATGTATTATACACATTAACACATGCTATACATACGTCACATTATTACCGATAATACTGCTTGGAACAAAACGCTACTTATTGAAAAATTGTACGATATACGATTTTTTAACGCAGTTTCAATAGATATTACAACCTGAATTAACACATAGGGTACCTATTCTTTATCCCGGGAGTAGGTTACAAAGGGGTTATTTTCAACCCTAACGCGGACCAAGACGCTGGTAAAATATAGTCATAAAATAAGACGTCAGTTAAATTAGTAATTGCTGTATTTCATTATTATTTAGGGATGAAAATAATAGTTTAGGGAAAATTATATCTGCAAGCCTTTCATTATTTGAATGCTCGAATAATCGTTGCAGCACATTTATCTAATTACTCGTTTTTGCTCGCGGCTTCGCCCGCTAGATGGCGCTGAAGGGCGGGCGTTTCGGAGGAATGTCTTTGTGTCGTTTTGACGTTCGAAAAGTTCTGGATCTTGAATGAATGACTTTTGATTTTGATTGGATGTTGGAAAATATCCCACGGGAACGTATTATTGCGGAAAAAATGCATCCTTTGTGTTAATCCAGTACACTATTTACAGGGTCAAGTTAAATTTGTTAGCGAAACTCCGCAGACGTGATACCGGTCGGTAACGAAACACTAAAAAAATTATTGGGTCAACGACCGCTGGTGCTGTTGTTACTTGAAGTAAAACAGTTTTTTGTTTGTTTTATCATGTTCCAAAGTACAGATATCGATACCTATCACGTTTGTGAAGTTTACACAAAGAAAACTGAGATATCAAGTAACTACACTACCTGTGGTAGTGCGGTTGATGACACCAGAAAAAAACTCATCAAATTCATTTATTTTATATTTGATCATGTTTAAATAATCGGTACCTACCCAACAAGTCTGCGGAGTTTGTCTAGCTAATCCAATATGACCCTGTATGTGCCAAATTTCATTCAAATTCGATCAGCCGTTTTTGCGTGATTAAGTAACAAACGTACACATTTATATTATACGAGTAGTAGGATGTAAAACGAGTAATTACCGAACGCCCCACATACCTAGCCATTAATTGCTTCTATTATTTATTTAAAAAATATAAACACAGTTTATAGTATCTCACAAGGTCATGTCAATACCGCAAAAAAAAACTTGGATATTTTGTTACGAAACGCATTTTGAATAAGATATTTTTTTTAAACCTTCAACCTATGCACTTGGTTGCTCGATAGCATGGATTGGTGCACACGACGACATATCAAGCTAAACATTTCCAGTTTTAGCCACTTTTAGCCAACCTCGCATTGTTATAGGCTTTTCGTACAATGAGAATACTGGAAATGTAAACATTCTCCTGCCCTAATAGCAATTTATTTAGGGTCGATGCAACATATCTTTTTTCTCCCACACTTCTCTATTAGTCGTCACATCCGTAGTCACCACACCCTTTCTAACCATATCATTCCACAGTCCATCCAATGTTGTATAAGTCATTGCCTTTTTACCATTTGTTAGGGACCTAACTAAGGACTAAAACTCAAAGGCAGTTAACTGTAATTTAAGAGAGATGTATTCCAGATAGGTACAATTTTAATTTGAGGTTGCCAAGATTATGGAGTGCGCGCTCGTGTCGTCGGAGATCGGTCGTGAAGTGTGATGATACAACTAACACTAACTAACTTTATCATTTAACAAAAACTGAGGACCTGACCACCATAAAGAACACTCGCTGATTAGGTCAGCCTTCAGCCCGCGAGAAACAAGATCCGCCGATTTTCCTTCGACGGCACGTAGCTCCACGTGTGCCCTATAGTGCATTCTTGTATTTCATTGATACGATTACGGACAAAAGGTTTTAGCATCGACATTAATACTCAAAACTTTCCGCGCGTCATTTTCCTCATTCCTCCTTATCACATGCCCATACCATGACAACCGATTTCCACACAACTTTTCAGCAATCGGTGCCACTTTTATACTTCCTCTTATGTACTCATTTCTTACTCTATGCATTCGTATAACATCACAAATCCCTCTTAAGGGGAACCTAGTCGCGGGCTCGAACTCACTGGAGGGCCTGGCTAAAATCACACTGTCTCACCAGGCTTCGTGTCCGACAGAGATAGTATCAGTGATGAGCAGTTAGACGCTAGTCTACACGCACAACGTTATTGAGTGAGAAGCAGGATCATTTATAATAAAAAAATCGCGAAAAAATTAAGAAAAGTCCTTTGGAAGATCGGGTTTTATGAAAAAGCCAATGCATAAATCAATGACCAATAAAGTTTATTGAACTTTTCGATAATTGAACTTTGTCGGTACCGACTTGGTTTTGGAGATTTTACACTTCTTTTATTACTTAAAAACGCCCAAAGTTAAGTAAAATTAACAAGAAAAACGAAACTTTGTTGGTTCCTAACTTTTCAATAGGTTTTTATTTTAGTATTCTGTTTCCGTACAGACAGTATTAATGATGAGACAAAACGATATCATATTTTATTTTGGATGTGCCATGTCAGACAGTGGAGTAATACACTCCCGAAGTTTGTTTGGAAAAAATGTCGACAAGATTCAACACTGAGTGCGTGGGTAAGACTCGCACTTGGCCATTTATTTTTTTAGATTTTTACTTTTTTTTAAGTACGCATGGTAGCTCCCGCTCTGCGGATGCCTTTAGATAGTTTCAGTTTTTTTTTTTATTTAAAATTGGTGTGCACTTTAAGTCATAGGTGCAATCCGTGCAATAATTGCATCTTGTGCGATTGTATATTTTAGGGTTATTTTTAACGTATTTAAATTTGAAGGAAAGAACCACTGTTAATCACTACAAATAAATTTGTTAAATAAATAAGTAGCTAACAAGTCTTTTTGATTTATCTTTTACGAGTCATTAGGTAAGTACTTCATATTATTTGTTTTTATCTCTGTCAACATTTTAGTACCTATCCACTTTAATAATGTATAAAGGTATCTCGGAAAACTTTAATTAATATAAATAGTTATGAAGTTATTGAACTCGAGATATAATGTTTCTAATTTTTTTATTACTTCCAATTTTGTCTCATTATTAGTAATATTAAGGTCATATTCGCATCTTATTAGATATAGGTAATGTTTACTAGAAAATGATACTTACGGCCGTTTCGTCATACAAAATATTTAGCAAAGCAATCGTTTGTGGATTACGTATTTTGTATGAAATCGAGTTGAACAAACTCCATAAACTTTAATATTTAAAAATCTTTGCTACTATAATATTTAAATCTGTCTCAAAATGTGGCAATTTTCGAATGAAAAAAGAATTGCTATTTTAAAATGCATAAGAATAGTTCCAATTAGACAGATCGCTAGTGTAAAAATATCAGAAAGTAAAGTTAGGAGATAATAATTAGAGGTGGAGGACAGGGTGTTGGGGCGCAGCCTGGCAGAGGCCTATGTCCAGCGATAAACTGTGATAGGCTGAGTTTATTAATTGAGTGGTGTTTATGGGAGATTGGCCTGAAAAGGCACCACACAAGGAAGTGTGGAAAGCAGTGGGGGAGTATTTACCCAGCAGAGGGACAAATACAAGTTGAAACAAAAAGTACAGATATTTATCATTAGAATGTTAGGGTCTGACAACTGTGAGTCATTAAGCTACTTTGATAAGAACAAAAACTTACCTAAACAGTTTATACAATGAGTAACATAATTAACACAAGACCTCATACACCCCAATTAGAGTATTGAGTTAAAAGCATAATACAATGACCAAAAATATTATTTTTTTAAGCCAACTGATATTATGTGTCGACCCAAGCATTACTTTATGCATTTAAAATTGAGTCTTATTGCTTCAAACATAAGATTACATTTTCTTTGGCTCAATCAGTGGTAGGTATGGCAAAATACATAATTAAAAAAAAATACTTATTTTAAAAGTTACTGAAATCGATTCAGTAGTCAATTAGGAACAAACTATTTTCAGGTCTTGCGTCCATTCTGTTACACCTTGTACAAAAATTAATCATGCTTTATGATGGACGCTGCCGAAAGTGTCAAACTCATAGCTAAATTCTGGGCTGACTGTATTTAGATTGCTATCAACGCTAAGATAAAGAATCAAGCTTTATTTAAAAGAGGATTCCCTTCTCCTCCCTTCTCTATTTAAGAGAGAAGAGACAATAAAAAGCTTAAGTTTTATATGAAACAAGCTTCCTTCTCTGTTAGAGAAGTGGCCTTATGGGCTGGTATTATTTAAGTTTTTTATAATAAATCTATTGAGATACAATGGAAGTATTGAATGAAGTAATGGTTTGATTGGCAATTTGTCACAATAAAATCAATTTTTATGAGTGTGTTAAGCTCTTTAGAACTGTAAAAATAAACTAAATATTTTTGTTTAAAAAAGCTTTTGAGAAGCATCATTATTTTGTAAATATTTACAGTTGTTTATGCCCTATGGGAGGGATTTATATTTAGAATGTGTGCAAAATAATTCAGAATGCTCCAAAACAAAGTAGTTATATGAATCATGTGTTAAAATACATTACCAATAAAAAATATAGGGAACTGTTCTAATGCAAAGAAAACCTGTTTACTGACAATGACCCAAACATAATCATAGGAACAAAGAAATAGCTAGCAACAGTGTAGTGTGGACCTATGTAAGTGCAATAACAGTTAATTACGCTTATTAGACTCTATAATCCGTTGTGAGTGCCTAAGGCCATATACATAGAGAAAAAAAAATGCGCAATCAAGACCATGGCCTACATACGGAATTACGAAATATCACCAGCCAGTACATACGGAAGAATACTGTGCTAACGTAACGCACCTACCTACTAGTTTATCAACGCGTTATATATAGATACGTTGGCCCACGGAGACGTGAAAAGAATGCACGCTCCTTACCCAGACAAATAGGCAAAGGTCTACATCAATAAGAACCTTCAAATAAAATGTTATTAATAACTTTTCACGGGTGTACAACAAAGAAATGTTACTAAAAACACACCCCATATTGATTTTATATAGGGTCGTGACAATCAGCTGACGGCCCTACAGCTACTTATTTACATGGTGGCCCTCGAACGCAATAGGTTCTTTGTAATGACGATAACAAAGAAAGGATACAGTTTGATGACATCGGTGTCCATGCGTCGTTTCCCAGCGCTCGGTGACGACATCTTCGTGATCTATTACTAATAAATCACAATATCGAACACGAACACTAGAACTAACTCACACTAGACGCAGCGAAACCAATTTTTCGTCCACCAGCAGCAGTCAGAAAAATAACATTGTAGAAAAACAATGGACACAAACCATAGACTAAAATTTCGAAGATGATGTGTAATGAAAAGGATGTTGCCACTGCACAAAACTAATAAAACTGCGGGAAATCACAGATTTTAGCCCTATGTATATTGTTCTTTATGATAGACAACGGCCATTCCAGAAGATTATGCGTCAAAAATTAAAAAGCATGCAAATTTGTCTATGCGTCATCATCAGCGAAACTTCGCGTGTGTGAATCAAGGAAGATTATTTTTAATTCAGTTTTAATTATAGATTTATTTTACATATACATCCCAAACTTAGTTAGAACGACGCGTTTGTGGACTGCGACGCTCTGTCGGCGCGCCACGAATGCGGAAACATGTGTTTTGATGTGAACATCAAATCATGATACATGACAACAAATTATAATTTATCGGAGTTTACGTGTGTAATAACTGGTTGTAGGAGTGATAAAGGGTTGTTGTGAGATCTTGTGGTAGTGGTGATTGCTGTAGTGGATCCGTGTGGGGCTGGTGATAAGTGATAAAGGGCGGTCATTTCCGGTGTGTTATTCGTGATGTGGGCGCCCCGGTGAAGACTCCTGCTAAATTGTTCTGACGTCCTGGTACAGCCATGGCGAACACAGGGATCGGGGTCTCTTTTGACCCTAATGATATGACCAGGTTAGCAACAAGATCACTAAAGTAACCCTAACCACAACACCTCTAATTTCCTGTGTCCCTTCATGATTTTCCTAAATACTATACTTACTATAATACAAGTTACTGTCAAGATTCAATAAACTTTGACCCTAACCAATGTCAGTATTTAGTTCAAAATACTCTATTTACACTATAAAGAATTTGTATTGTGAGTCTATGGTGTACTAAGCATATTACAAAAATTACAATAATCTATGTCTGGTTTTTCCATTTCTGTAATTAAATTAAATACAGAACATTTAACTAGAACACAAAGAAGAAATGCTTCAAAACCACAAATTATTATGACACATGAGGGGAACAAACATCAAAAATAGTTTATTTATTTGGTTTTCCCTTTAATTTAATATAAAGCATGTTTCTCTGCTTGAAGTAGTATCAGAGTTTAATCCTCCTACATGCTTCCTAAACTTGTTTGTGGGGCACGCAGCATGTCTTCAATAAACCTTTATCATTTATTATCTCAGTATTCACTGACATGGTAAGTCTCCTGTGTTATTTTTTCTTTCAATAACAGTGACTGGTTTCTCGTAAAAGATCAATCAATATTTACATAGTAATCTAATTGCAAAATGTTCAAGGAATTTATCCATAGACTTTTCTTCAGCTTTGAAAGAATTGGCTTTGAAAGCCTACATCTATGTCAGATTATTTACCTAAAGTTTAAACTATCTAAATTATGCTTTGGACGTGATTACAACATTATTATTTCTATGGATGGACTTAATGCGCCTGGCCTCCACAACCTAGTGACTGGGTAACACTATATCCTTTTGAAAGTCTTATTGTCAGACTTTTGGGCATCTCAACTTTCAAAGATGTATGAATGGCAGCAGGGTATCTGCTAATAATGCTGTACACTGCCCTCTTTTAAGATCTACCATAATACCCTGGACTGTTCTTCCTAGTAACTAAATGCATGTCAACAATATGAAATAATATCAGTTAATCAGCCATTGATAACAGTTCTATAAATACTCTTCTTCGTTATTACTAGGTACTATGTATATTTTAAACTCCATTAGGTAAGAATATAGATGTATTTTGAAATAGCCAACAGTGGGAATTTACGTCTATCAAAACTTATTGAAATAACAACAATAAAAATTAATTGTTCTTGTTGAACTGATTTGAAAATGTTTATTTTTAAATGTCGTATCGTAGTCCAAATCAGGTACTTATGGGAAGAAATTCCACAAAACCATAAGTGAATGTTCCATGGGATTTTGTATGAAAACGTCTGTTGGGTTAGCTACTTTTTAAATGATACAGGAACAAATTAACCTAGATCTTTTAAGATGCTCTAAACTAAATCGTAAATGTGCTTTATGACGGTCCCCATTCTTAGAAAATGGGTTGTTTATCTCTAAATATAAACAAAATATACTAATAACACATAGAATAGAATGGAACAAAAAAGCATGGAAAAGACTTCCAGAAAATGTTGTGATGGCTCCCACATTGAACTGCTTCAAGAATAGATTAGACAGATTAATTATCACTAAGCTTTTTGATACATAAGCATCAGCTAATTAGCTTCTAGTATGTCTAACCAAATAATAATAATAGAATAGATACTGCATACAATACAACAGGCTAGACTTTGAACTTTGATTGACAACACATAGGTTGTTTGAATTTTAGTTAAGTACCTATTTATTTATTTTTGTTTCAGCATTACCCATAATTTTATTTACACACAGTAAAATACATAGGAATGCGACATAAGTATAATAAGAGTGCAAAGGTACTGCTTATTTCTTAAGAAATTTCTTCCAGCAGACCTATGATAGATTTTGTTAGTATATATTACATAAAATATTTTTCATTTTGAAATTTTTGAATTGTCTACATGAATAATAGCTAGAACTAAATTTTTGTGTATTTTTAGAACTCTTGAAATTAGTTACTTTTTGTGGTCGTCAATTCTATAATTTCAAGTCTGCACTTTTGCTTAAAATTCCTGAATGGGGAAAAACTTTTTATTATTACACCATTCAAATACAACTTGTTTTCATTTAATTTTATGCTAGGTAGGTATAAACCCAAAACTTTGTTATTATGGCTGAATGTATTATGTAAACATTTAACAGTAATTTCTATATTAAGACAAAATGATATTATGAAATTATATTGTAACACACAAATTCAACAAATAGGACAAGACTTTCAAACAGATACAAAACTTTTATACATTAGAATATGTTTCACAATTATTTAAAAACACCAATAACAAAGAATTCAAAAATCATTACTACCAAGAGAGCACTTTACCTTGAAATGTTCACAACTCACTAAGAGTAATTAGCACAAAAAACATCTTGTATTGAGACAACAAAAACATTTTGTTGGGAATTAGTAGCTAACTAGAATGACCTTCAACTGGTCTGTAAATGGAACCATGCATTCCTAGACTAGTTTCTTTTACTTCCTTAGTGTGGGAAGAATTTTAGGATATCTAAAAATATTTCATTCATTAAATACTATTTTATACATGTAATGGCTGTAGAAAACAGAGTTCTATACAAAAGTGGACCTATGACAGTGCCTTGGGGCACTCTACATTCATTTAGTGCTTTATTGGTGGTAACATTCCATTTAAATTGTCTAATCACTACCATTAATATTAGAGGAGAATATAAGGAGGTTGTATACATTTAGTGCATGTAAAATATTGTAAAATTGAGGTTCATTAAGGTTGTGGAAATCAAACGCTTGGTTAATCTCTACTCACCTATACAAACACTTACACAAACGTCATTTCCCCCATGGGAAGTTAGAAACTATTTCTATTATTATTATATGGAAAAAAAATTGAAGGATGTCCCACTGACCATCTCCAGGAGTAATAATGACAGGGCTTTTTTTTAATCAGTAGAAATGTGTCCTAATACCATGGTAGTATTATGATCAATTAAACTAAACGTTTCTGAAATTGCAAGACTGCAATCACCTAGACAAGAGATGCACAAATAGTTGACTGGTAGTAAAAAAAGCAGGGAATGATTCTGGGCAGTGGGCTGAGATGATGATGACATCACAGATGATTAATTCTCTTGACAAAGTTTAATTTGTTTATATGTTTGTATAAAATAGTCATTATTCTTGTATTTGAAAGCTATCTGTGCCCGCGGCTTCGCCGTCGTGTTTGTCGGAACTCATCCCACGGGAACATGGACAAAGAGTAGCCTATGTTCCGCCCTATAATGTCCTCCGGTATTCCTCAGGGCTCTATATTGGGACCTCAACTTTTTGTTATATTCATAAATTATAAATACATTAACGACATAAATACATGCTTTAAATACACAAAATTTCTTTTATATGCTGACGATTTGAAATGATATAAAACCATAAAAAATATTAATGAATGCTCAGAACTTCAGAGGGATCTTAACCGACTCTCTGAATACTACCTTATGTGGTACTATACTAAACAGAATGATGAACCTTAGAGACCTAGGAATACTATTCGATTGTAAATTACATTTGGACCTACATAGTATAGAAAACATCTTAACCAGAGCTTTTAGAATGTAAGTCTTTGTTTTCAGAACAGCTACCGACTTTAGGCGCCCTTGCACATTTTTACATTTGTATCGTTCACTTATTCGTTCTCAGCTTGAATATGCCTGTCTGATATGGGATCCGTTATACATATAATAAGTATAATAAGCCATTGAAAAAGTACAACGAAAATTCTTACGACCTATGCAATTCAGATGCCAACTTCCACGCTTAATAAGTTAAGCGTGGAAGTAGAAACTTCCACGCTTAATAAGTTAAGCGTGGAAGTAGAAACTTCCACGCTTAACTTCGAAGACCTTTTAGCAATGTATAATTTACTCTCTCTCGAGAAGAGACGAATGCTTCTGCAATAATAAGCTAAATTGTATAGACCTTAGTAATGATATTAAACTTGTAGTTCCTAGATCAATTCATCGTCGTGGAGTGCGCGATTACCGATTGTTTGATCAGGCATCATGCTGGACAAACGCAGGTAAACGTGCACCTCTTCAGCGTCTCATGAACATTTCTTAGATATATTGATATATTTATGCTAAATAAGAATGCTTTTCGAGGTAAAGTTATTGCTGTACTGAACAACTCGGATATATCTTGCGGTAACTGACTAGTTAGTTAGTTTGTTACGATATTTATAAAATGTTTCCTTAAATGAGAACTAGCTTACCGATGAGCCCTCATCATAGCATACCTATTTGTTAAAATATGGAAAATGTTGTGGTTATTTTACATTGATTTTGTTCTATATACTTTACTGATAAGTGTTATATGTAATGTAGGTAGTATAGTTTTTTCCCAAATCAAATAAAATAACATCTTCATTGGTAGATAGCTGATGTTATAAGGGGTAAAATAGGCTTTTTGTGCCGGTAGCACATCCCGTAGAAGAATTTCCGACATCCACACGTCGAAAACGCGACCCGCGGGCAAAAGCTAGACTATAAAAAAAAAAAAAAAAAAAATAAAAAAAAAAAAAAATTAAAAAAATCTGTTTCCCATCTATGTTGAGGTCGGCTTCAAGTCTAACCGGATACAGCTGAATACCAGTATTTTACATGGAGTCTGCCTATATGACCTCCACAACCCAGTTCTGAATAACACGATATCCCTTGGCAAGACTGGTTGTCAGGTTTTTAGGCTTTTGACGACCCGTAACGACTGTCAAAGATCCACGAATGACAGCCGAGACCAACGGCTTAACGTGCTTTCCGAGGCACAGAGAAGTCTCGGTATGTACTAAAGATGGTCACCCATCCATATACCAACCCTGGCAAGCGTAGCTTAACCTGATGGATCGTGTTATTACTTAGCCACGAGCCCCTCAGTACATAAATAAATATCAAAACTCTTATATAGATTCTGAAGAACTATTCTCTCTATCAACAGCTGGTACTTCAGGGAGCTGTCCCGCGCTGAGGCGACGAGATTACTCCTCAATGAGACAGAGAGCGGTGTGTTCCTCGTCAGGGATTCCAAGACTATTACTGGAGACTATGTGCTATGTGTCAGGTTAGTGATATACTTCCTTTTAAATTGCTTCCTTGCCACAATGCAGCTTTTTCTTAGGCAATATATGCGCCTTCACGGCCTTAGTCGCCGCGGGAGATGCCCTGGACGTCGGGAATCCCAGGCAGATTCCCGGCCACCGTAGGCGCGGGCTTACGGACGGCAAGTAATGGGTAGCTCGCTGTCCGGTAAGGACCAAGCCCGGGTCGAAGGCGCGATGTGTTCCACGCGCACTTCAAAGAGATGTCAGCATCAACTGATGGGTCCCACAAGGGCCGATGCCTGCCAGGGGTGCGGGTTGTTCGAAAGAGATACCGCGGCCCCTGGCACACACGCAACTGAGGGAACACGGGTGGGTTTTAGTCAGTAAAAGCCTGACACGCCCTCCTGCTCCACCCAGAGCGGGAGAAGTTATTTTATGATTTCCCACCCGAAAAAAAAATGCAGCTTTTTCTTTAAAACAGATTATGTTTTCTTTAACGAGACATCGACAACCAGCGGACGATCGAGACACTTCCAACGATACCCCATTTGTCAAATTATGATAAGTAGTTTAGAAGTTATGAGAGAACAGATGAACAAACATACATACCGGTGAGAATCATAACCCATTTAGCTTCATCGTAGACGGGAAAAATATTTTTTTCATCAGAACTGGAAGTAGTCTTACGTAAGCCTATAGATAGTTACACTTACAATGTATAGTTTAAATTTTGGATTACTAACCCTCCTTTTTAACTTTCCAGAGAAGACGACAGAGTCTCCCACTACATAATAAACCGCGTCGTGTCAGCCGACGGCACGATCCGGTTCCGCATAGGAGACCAGCTCTTCGCGGACATGCCAGCTCTCCTGGCGTTCTATAGGCTTCACTACCTAGACACGACGCCACTCGTCCGGCCTCTGCCACAGGCGCTGGCCAAGGTCGCAGCGCCACCGCCGCAGCAGCCACATCAGGTCTTGGAGCTGGTCATCGCGAAGTTTGATTTTTCTGGCAATGTAAGTAACATAATCAGTAATAATCCTACTATTCTACTTAATATGATAAATGTGAAAGTTTGTATGATTATACATATAGATGATATTAATGATGATGATATTGATGATATTTAGATGTTTGTTACTCAATCACGCACCAACGGCTGAACGGATTTCGATGAAATTTTGCACACGGATTAATACATAGGATACTTTTTATCTAAAAAAGGATTAATACATAGTATACTTACCGAGGTCAAAATGTATGGAACAACTGATGATTTTTTTTTGTAAAACCTACAAAAAAAATTCTGCTCTGGGGAGTCTAGAATGATATGCTGAATTCATGGTTACAGTTTGCGCACTGAATAAAAACTTTTCCTGTAGGTATACATACAGATAAATAAAATTGGAGTGTCTGTTTGTAATATTAAAACAACCGCTTTTTACTAAATGCTTATGCATATATACATGGTACATATACCAAAATAATATTTTTTACAATTTTTGTCTATCTGTCTGTTTGTTCCGGCTAATCTCTGAAACGGCTAGACCGATTTTGACGGGACTTTCACTGGCAGATAGCTGATGTAATAAGGAGTAACTTAGGCTACTTTTATTTTAGAAATTTTATTTATTTTTATTTAATAATAAAAAAATAACTATACCGCGCGGACGAAGTCGCGGGCACAGCTAGCCAGTCATAAATGTTCTGGCTTATAATGTTTCCTTTATTGCAACTCGGGCCTTCCTCTCTGAGAGACAGTGGAATAACAATACAATACATATAATACGGAACATAGAAAATCAAATATAAATATGAAAAGACGATTACATAAAAATCATAACATAATTTAATCATAATGAAAATATTAATTACAAATATTAATAATTATCTATATTAGTATCCTTTATTTTAACATATACACATATAAATTACATTTTTAAATATTAATATAAAATATAAAAAACATTTAAAAATATAAAAAATAGGAGCCCACCGGTATCGGGAACAAGGTCCAAGCTACCGGCGGTCAGGGCTCCAGAGAGAGGAACCTCCTGACAATGCGAGCCGTGTCCAGGAGTACCGCTTTGTGGATCAAGTCCTTGACCCAGCTGCCCAACGAGAGCCTCCTCAGATGTTGGTCGACACGTTGGTCGTTACAGCCAATGGCTATCAAGCCATTGGCTGTAACGATCTATATTATTCTTATGCAATACATAAAATTAAAATAACAAATATACTATACCTATATACACAAACCTCATAATATATATTTACCTGTACATAATTATACATAATATGTATATATGAATAAAAATAATTAAAATTACAGAAAATATAGTATTCTTATCATGAAATCGTATTTCACAAGCTCAAATTTTTTGAATGTACCTTTACATTCATAAAATTAAAGCTAACTAACTAAACAAATAAATACAAAAACAAAAGGATACTTAGGCGTCGAAGTATTCGTCCGCATCGCTGTCATCAGGAAACGTGCCCAGAAGACTGGCAGCATTGCCACGTTGAATGGTGTTGTAAATAACGAAATATAGATGTTATTAGCGCCTTTTTGTGAACAATTAATTTGTCTATGTATTCTCTATTTGAATATAGTTGTCATTCAAAATCTCCGTTGAAACACGTTGTTTTATTATAGGTTATGGGCCCAGACCCGTTTAATAACCAGATATTGCGAGTTTATTGTTAGAATTATCAGTTAGATGAACAATAGACAGTACGTTTTACCATCAGACTTGTGCGTAAAGTGTATAGTGAGCAAAAAACCGGCTATTTTAATTCCAGCCAAAAAACAACGTGCGTGACAGTCATGGCGTCCAGTTCAAACTATCTTGTTAGCGTGCCGAAATTACACGGTCGCGAGAACTATAGTGAATGGTGTTTCGCCGCAGAGAATTTTCTGGTATTGGAAGGAATGGTTGGGTGTATAAAACCTGAGCCTGATCATCCACCAGCAGCTGCAGATGACGTTAAAACAAAAGCCAAGCTGATTCTAACAATTGACCCGGCTCTTTACGTTCATATAAAAAACGTCAGAACATCGAAAGAATTGTGGGATAAATTGAGGATGTTATTCGATGACTCGGGATTTACTAGAAAAATTAGTCTCCTGAGGAATTTAATATCTATTCGATTGGAAAATTGCACTTCGATGACGGCTTATGTAACACAAATTGTTGAAGCTGGGCAAAAATTACAAGGTACGGGATTTGGCATAACCGACGAGTGGATTGGTTCTATCATGCTGGCTGGTCTAAGTGAAAAATATATGCCCATGATAATGGCGATTGAACATTCAGGCATCATAATTACATCAGACGTCATCAAAGGGAAATTGATGGACATGGAACCGGAAGATAGTGACGTCAATAATGCATTCGGATGTTTCCGCAAGAATCAACGTTCAAACAATGGAAAGTTTACACAGTCTGTGGCCAATAAAGATGGCGGGAAAGCAGAAGTGTCAACATCTGTCAAAGGAAAATCTAATGTCAAGTGTTACAATTGTAAACAACATGGTCACTATCGTAATCAATGTACTAACAAAGATAAATCGTCTAAGAATTCAGACAGTAAATCTTCAAAAACAAGTAATGTGTTTAGTGCCGTGTTTTTTAACAAAATATTTGATAAGAGTGACTGGTACACAGAACATATATACCCTGACGGGAAGAATGTCAACTTCGAACATGGAAATGGCACCCACAATGCGCGCCATCTCTGTCGTGCCATCTAAAACTTTTTTGAGCGGGAATTTTGAATCATCAGAAACTTTTTGTGCGGGAATTTTGAATCGTGTGATAATAGGTAGCTGTCCTGCAGGCCTAGACAAAACACATTTCTGTTAGCGTTCACACCAAACTTTACCCTAAAATGTATGGGAATAACATTACCTTCGGAAAGGACACGCCTTTCCGCAGGTAATGTCATTCCCATACATTTTTGGGTAGCGTTTGGCGTGAATGCTAACAGAAATGTGTTTTGTCTAGACGCCCTGATTGCTTAGTTTTAAAAATAGGTTTAGGGACTACTCACACTTATTCAGCTTTTGTCCATAGAAAACAACGATTTTGTATGAGATGCGTACGCATCCGTTCAGCCGCGGAAAGCTGAATGGACTATACAAAATCGTTGTTTTCCATGGACAAAACCTGAACAGAGTTGGATAAGTGTGAGTAGTCCCTTAAAAATGTAAATTACCATATCGTTTGTTGTTTTTCGTTTCAATGATATTTATTGCTAAATTGGAACGAAAAAAAACCCACAAGGTTGTTATTTGTCAGTTATGGTATTAAAAACAGGAACTGTGTTATTAACTTATTTAAAATAAAAAAGTGTTTTTTTAAATACATATTTTTTTTATTTAGATCATAATATTACTGTCCACATTGGTACATTGACGGACATAAGTGTCAGGAGTTATTAACAAAATGTTCACCTAGTATAAGCATGTAAATTGTAAACAGTTATGTACTTAACAGCTCATAAAGAGAATCGAGAATGGCAACTATTATTTTAAGAGGCAGGCATAGCTTATTAATAAACTGAAAAAATTACAAAAAGATGTGTGCGTTTAATAAGTTATATGCAGAGATCGGAATAGCTAGAGCTTATTTACCTAGACTTCGATGAAGGAAGTACCTAACATAGTGGATAATGATGGTAAATACCTCCTCTAAAATCCCGGAATAATTATAATGACGTTTAAATCCCGGGATTTAAAAACCACAAATTATTTATTGGACTTTACTTATAGTTACAAATTATTCGATTTGTACGTAAATATAAATATTGATTTGATTAGATAATTTGTTTTAAAATGTTTAAATTACCCTTTTTATCGCAATATACACAATTCACACGTCATTATAATTATTCCGAGATTTTAGAGGAGGTATTTATTATCAACTCTATGCTACATCCTTCCTTGAAGTTAAAGCAATCCACATTAATTCAATTAATCAACCTAACGTAATATCACCACCAACTTGAGGTTGTACAGTCAACCTCAAGTTGGTGGTGATATTACATACAGAAAAGTTTGTTTCAACAAATACATTGAGCTTATATTATTTATTCTGCAGGATATCAATTTTCCTTTTAAGAGCAGATGCAGAGTACTCTTCTGCAAATTGGCGATTTTTTAAAATACAAAATCTCTTAATGCAAATGTGAAACACGCTATTATATAAGTAATCAATGTTACTATATTTGTGTTCTGGACATTTATCGAGAAACTCAAAATTTATGGAGTTTTTAAACAAAACTTCAATTGTCCCTTTTAGTTTTTTTTTATACGCCCCTGTCTCTAAAAAGCCATTAATCATTGTAGCACCACTTTCGATACAGTTAATGAGATTTTTAGAGGCGTATATGAGGGACTTTTTTATATCACTATATTCTTTAAACTCAATAAAAGTATGAGATATCTCTTGTGTCTCAGATACAAAAATATTTTTACAAATTCCACATTTGTTGCGATTATTTTTTATTATAAACCCACAGACGTAAGCACATGCTTGAATTTCGCCACTGCTTTCCTGCAAGCTACATTCAAATGTGCAATTTATGGTTTCTTCAAACTCATCTGTTAAAATTGGGGCATAAGCTGTGTGTATATCTGTGGGTGGGGACAATAAAGATTTAAAATTTCTCAATACGACCTCATTTTCGTCATCTTCACAATTTCCGGTCCCAATAAAAGACAAGTTGCTGAGGACAGCCGTTTTAAGTCCAGCAACAAATTGTCCAGCAGTAGGATTTGAATTGCAGCCACAATTGGCCCGAATGCAACCAAAAAGATTTTCTAAAGGGTCCTGCTGGAGCCTCCTGGTTTCCAAACTTTTAATTGATTTATGTGTTTTCCTAAGATTTCTCCAGATTCGTTCTATTCCATTGATGGACCAAATCCATCCTTCTTGGGATGGAGGGGTTCGTCTGCATCCCAAAAATATCAACTGTTTAAAAAAATTCTTCATAAGAGTGAAATGTGTGACATGCGGTGAATTATTTTTCATATTTGTTGAAAATGGTTTCCCCCTCCTTAAGTCTGCTGTGCATGCGTTGACGCTATCGAACAGCTTGTCCATGTTGGAAATAACATCGGCAGTAGTGACAGCTTCTGAAGAGAGTTTCCCTGTAAACATAATACAAGATCTCACTAATAGGATTTAAAGTATGTTACAAGGTATACATACATATGTATGTACATAAATTCACGCGTTCTTCCCATGGGGATAGGCAGAAACTACAGAATGCTACCTGCTACGCTCCTTACATACTCCTTTTACCTTGTTTATGTTCATATCTGGATATACACGCACACCGATTGCGGGTACTACACACCCGATCTTTCTGAAGGAATGTCACCAATAAGGCAACTAATATTTCCTCCTAGCTAAGGCGTCCCCCATCACGTCACATCTTGTAAATACCTTTTGTTAATCTCTTTTCATTCATCCTCTCAACATGACCAAACCTATTAAGCATACTCGTTTCAATTTTTGAACCCAGAAAAAATTATCACTTGTCACACATTAAACAATATTTTTACTTGGGCCTAGGCCTATTTCCAGGAGTGACGTCCCACATTCCTTTTTCAACGTCAATTTCAGGGAAGTAACACATAGTTAGTCATCAGTCATATTTTGTTCATAGCCAATAACAGTTATGACTTGCCGGTGACGCCGTCGACTGATACGCACGGGTAGTGACAAGCCTGATATGTGTAGCCAACGTCCTACCATGTCTACGAAATTATATTTTTTGACGTGACTGATAAGTTTATAAGTTTTATTTACCTTGTGAAATTTTTGCATACATCCCTGCAGCAACTGAATGGCTTAAGACTTGTGCAGCTAGCTTTACCTTCATCTTTTGTTTCGTATTTGGATTTAAATGTTCTTGTTTTAAACAAGGTGCAAAAACGAAATTGGGGTTGCTGTTATCTGCCTCATAAAACTCTTTTACATGGCTCCATTTAGCAACACCTGTAAAAAAAGTGAGTCTTAATTTCCAGTACATTGGAAATATGTATAATATTATGACTGTTATAAATCAGAATATCTTACCAAATCCAATTCGATCATTCGATGTTATATTTGTAGGACATTTAATGTCATACTTTAAAAACATATTTCTAAAGCATTTGAGCAAATGCGGAGTATCAAAAATGGTAACTACTTCTCGATTATCTAACAGAATATATGGCTGCTCTACGGTTGCTCCCAAAATACTTAGAGCTCTCTTATTGACACCATCCATATCGCACACTGAAGCTGAAATATTGATTCCAGCGTCAAAACAGTGTTGTAGAACCTGAAATGATAAAGGTAAATCAATATGGTTCAAAAATAACTACTACATATCTTGACAAAATAGCAATTAAAAACCATAATGCTCACCTCCTTTATAAGAACCGACAGCCTATCTGCAGTCACAGATCCGCTGGAGAAATAGTAAGCAATTGGTTGCTTCAGCTTTTTCCTAATTCCACCAATCATAAAGACAAGGGCATGTGTTGCCATTTGTGGTGACCTGCCCTGCAATGCATGGTCTTGAAACCCCTCAATCAAATCTTCCTTCTTGTTATAAAACAAATTTTTTTTTATTGACATCTCGTCAAACATCAGGATATACTGGTTTTCTGATGAATCCTGTTCCTTTATTGTTTTTTTCAAAACAATAAAAATTTGTTCATTAATACCGACACTCATGTTAAACTTGTTTAATAATGACTTTAATGAACTAGGTGTCGGCAGGCAAATCACTCTTCTTAATAATTTGTAGCACCTAGGTGACCTTTTATAGAGCCTTAGTGCTATTATTTTTGAGTCTATATTCCATCTTCGCCCTTTCGGTCTTTTTTTAAAGTTTTGCAATTCTCCTTGCAGAAATAATGCAAAAGTTGGGGATATTTTACATTTCAATATTTCATGTATTGAGTCATTCTTGCTCAATACTTTAAGAAATGATTCATTTCTCAAATTCTTTAACGATTTTTGGAGCCTGTTTATTTTTCTCATGTGATTTTTCATTTTCATCAACATATGTTTGTCTTTTTTAGCAGTTGTCAGTGGATTTTTAGCAGCAATAGGGCTGACCTCAGTACTTTGAGGAATAGAACTAGCCTTGTGCCGATTAATCATATAATTTTGATTCTCGTATAAAGGTTGGGTAGTTTTAGATGGCCCTGCAACAGGCTCAAACACATTTGCATCAACTATTGTGTTTTGATTATTCCCATACAGTGGTCGAATGGTTACTGATGGACCCGCAATAGGCTCAATGACATTAGGGTCACCTAATATGATCTGAAAATTGGAAACGATCAAATCATTATTTATGTAATGTACAGCATTGCTAGCAGAAAGATGGCTAAATTTTAAAATAAAAACATTAAATATAATTATTGTTGCTATTACAAAACAATGAGTCTTATGTTGCATCTTTGAAAATGACCACCATCTGTTACAACCATTGCTAACTAGATAATTTGTTTACATTAGCATGAGAAAAGGAACACAACAGAAAATATAAAGACAGTAACAAAAAAAAGATTAACTAACCTTATCACATTCCTCATCTGGTGCTGCAGATTTGACTAGCCTCTTTCCAGAATTATCAATGAATGATGATCTCTTAAAATGTTTAGTGCATAACATTAAATGTCTAGAATGCAGCTTGTTGTGAAAATCTGGTGACGACCAAGAGTCATGAGGAAAACAGTATTTTGCCCATAATTCACACCTGAAAAATACAATATAAATTAGCATTAATTTATAATTTTTTTGATGAAAGTTTTATGCCCTTTTCTGCATAGTACATTATTGTGTCAAGTGCCCGAAAGGAGCCTCTTTGAACCACAAATGATTTCTATGTGTACCAATACAACTTTGCCTACGGGGGTTAAAACAATTAGTATGTTAATATGTAATGATTTCTATGTGCTTGTGCCGTTCTTAATTTTTTTCTCTTTTGGTATTTTTGCTCATGTTTTTGGATCGCATAGTGTGTACCTTCGGTTTTTATTTGTAGCAATTACTTACATGGCTAGAGATAGAACAAGTGGTAGACCGACATGGAAATGGTCAGCAATTTAAAATAGTAACTAGTTAAGATTATCGAGAAATGGTGAATAATTAATTTAAGATTAGCTGGTAGCCAAGCCGACCCTTAATAATTTTTCAATACCTATTTTTGTTTACGTCTTTAGTTCAGTGTTTAATTTTTTTATTTATTATTGTTTTATAATAGTTTTAGCAAACGTACCTTAAGCTATTTGTTCTCCCAGACTTAGGAAAACGATGCAAGGTGATGTTAGGATCCTGGGCAGGGGAACCTCCACACTTGTAACATTTCCTTTCGTTTTCTTTCATGGTGAAAGAAAAAATTGAGTCTCTGTCTCTTTAACACAATGCACAGCACTTGTTTTGGAGTCTCTGTCTCACAGTAAACACAATAACGGAGGAACGGGATGCTCAACTCAACGTTAATAATGCAGGAATTAAGTTTATAAGAAAATACAAACTTAATTTACAACACAAATAAGCAAGAACACAACCGCAAGCGCAAGCGATCCGCCATTTGTAATTTTGTTTATTTGTGTCTGGGTTGCTATTGTCATAACTTGCCTTCATATTAAAGTATTCAGTTTTTACATTTTGTTTCTTAAACAAAAAGATGTAAACATATTGAAAAAAAAATGTATATACTCCAGTACTATAGGGAGTTCATATTAAAAAAAAATTAAATTGAAGCATCATCGTCACTTAAAATAATATTTCTTTCATGGCAACATAAAAAAACGTGCGAGAGAGATGGTAGATATCATTCCATCTCGCTTCTTTAAGGCCCCCCCAAGGTCATCCCCGGTACCAAGCTGCTCCTAAGAAGTTGACTGGGCCTGGACTGGTATGTCGACTCTGGTGCCAGTTCGCATTTGACAAGTAATAAAGATTGGATGATCGACACGTGTTATTCTGGCTTTACCAAAGAAATAATGGTTGCTAATCAGAATAAAATCCCAGTGCTGTGTTGTGGAAATGTAAAAATAACAACGTCGACTGAAGAATGTGATTTTAACATAACTGTTGAAAATGTGTTATGTGTTCCCGAATTATCTACGAACTTATTGTCAGTGAGCCAGTTGATAAGGCAGGGCAACAAGGTTCATTTCACTGGCAAAGGATGTGAAATACTTAACAGGAATGACACTCTAGTAGCTACTGCATTGCTTGTGAATGGAGTTTACAAACTAAACCTTTCTACTTGTATGGTGGCAGCAGTAGCAGAGTCTCCAGAAGTATGGCATCGTAGATTAGGACACGCCAACAGTTATAACATGAATAAAATGCAGGATGTTGTGGAGGGAGTCAAATTTACTGAGACAGCCAATATCAACAAGTCCAACTGCATAGTGTGCTGTGAAGGTAAACAAAGTCGCTTGCCTTTTGCTCATGAAGGGAATAGGAGCACTACGCTATTGGAAGTGGTACACACCGACATCTGTGGTCCGATGGAGAATGTATCACTAGGAGGATCTAGATATTTCTTGATTTTTGTTGATGATCACAGCCGTATGACATATGCTTATTTTTTGAAAAGTAAAAATGAGGCTTTACAGTATTTCAAAGAGTATAAAGCCAGAGTTGAGAATTCAACATCAAGTAAAATTAAATTTTTGAGAAGTGATAATGGCAGAGAGTTTTGTAATCGAGATTTTGATAGTTTTTTGAAGAAAGCAGGTATAGTTCATCAAAAATCAAATCCTTACACACCCGAACAAAACGGGCTTTGTGAGCGGATGAATAGAACTCTAATTGAAAAAGCCAGATGTCTTTTGTTTGATGCTAAACTTAGCAAGGAGTTCTGGGCAGAAGCCATTAACACTGCTGTTTATTTACAGAATAGAATTGTAAAAACTGGATTGAACAATCGTACACCATACGAGTTGTGGACAGGGGTCAAGCCAAACCTCAGTCATTTAAGGATTTTTGGCAGTACTGTCATGAAGCACATACCCAAGGAGAAAAGATATAAGTGGGATAAGAAAGCTGAACAATGCATACTGGTTGGCTACCCTGAGGATGTTAAAGGATATAGGTTATATAATCCGTCAACGAAAGCTATTACAACTAGTAGAGATATAATCATCATAAAAGAAAAATTGTCTCACCAGGAAAATATCATTGAAGTAGATGAGATAGATGACAAACCAACAGAGAACAAGCAACATCTGTCTTCAGTGGGAGAGCTTTCAGACCATAGTAGAGAGGATTCCTTCATTTCTTTGGAAAATGACCAGGATGAAACCTATATACCAGATGAGGATTTGACATCTGAAGAAGAGTTGCAATCAGACACCATAGTAAGGACTTTACCACAACGGGAGAGAAAACGACCAGACAGGTATGGACTTATGTGCTCAGAAGAGTGTAGCAAATATTTCAGCAATGAACTGATATTAGAAGAAGCACTGCAAGGGCCAGAGAAGGAGCATTGGGAACAAGCTGTCAAAGAAGAGCTGCAAAGCTTCGAAGACAACAATGCATGGGAAGTTGTTGACATTCCTGTAAGTGGCAATATTGTTAAATGCAAATGGGTTCTCAATAAGAAGTATGATGCTGAAAATAATGTCCGTTATCGAGCCAGGCTTGTGGCTAAAGGGTGTTCTCAGAAATATGGTGTGGACTATAGTGAAACGTTTTCTCCTGTAGTGCGGCATACAACAATTAGGTTATTATTTGCTTTATCAGTGCAGATGAATCTAAATGTGACTCATCTTGATGTGAAAACTGCTTTCTTGAATGGTGAATTGTCTGAGACTATATATATGCAGAAACCTTTAGGTTATATCTGTAAAAATGATAATAAGATTCTAAAATTAAAAAAAGCTATTTATGGTCTTAAACAGGCATCTCGAGCATGGTATAAGAAAGTGGATAGTTGTATGTTAGGGGATGGTTATGTTAAATCTAAAATAGAACCATGTTTATATTTAAAATGTGTTGGCAGTAGCAAAACTATTGTAGCATTATATGTTGATGATTTTTTTGTTTTTTCAAATGATGAAAGTGAAACTAATCATCTTAAGACTATGTTAGGTAAGAATTTTGTGTTGAAAGACTTAGGGATTGTAAAACAATGTCTTGGCATGTTAGTTGATTTTGATAAAGTAAATGGTACTGTTACTTTAAGTCAAGAGAGATATATTGATAAGCTTCTGACTAAATTTAATATGGCTGATTGTAAAACAGTGAATACTCCAATGGAGGTGAATTTAAAATGTAAAAAGGGGGATGATTGTAGTAGTCAGAATCCCTATCAGCAGCTAATCGGGAGCTTAATGTATTTAGTTGTGCTTACACGACCCGACATAGCTTATGCAGTGTCATATCTAAGTCAGTTTAATAGTTGTAATACTGACGAACAATGGGCTTATGCTAAAAGAATATTAAGATATTTAAAAAAGACAAAAGATTTAGGTTTGAAATATAGTAAGGGTAAGAATGTTAATATTGAAGGATATGTTGATGCAGACTGGGGCAATGATGTTAATGATAGGAGATCATATTCAGGATTTTGTTATACATTGTCAGGTTCTGTTATATCTTGGAGTTGTAGTAAACAAAAATCTATTGCACTCTCGAGTACAGAAGCAGAATATGTATCAATATCGGAGGCCTGCAAAGAGGCAGTATATCTAAGCAACTTACAATATGAAGTTACTAAAAGAATGTATTGTATTAACTTGTTTAATGATAGTATGAGTGCGCAGAAATTATTACTAAACCCTGTATTTCATAATAAAACTAAGCATATTGATGTCAGATATCACTATTGCAGAGAATTGATAAATGAAAGAAAAGTTAGTGTTAATTATTTATGTACATCAGATATGCCTGCAGATTTACTCACTAAAAGTTTAAGTGCTGTAAAACATTATAAACATTTGGATGCTTTAGGACTTGTTAAAGTATAGTTTTATTTAAGTATCTGTTATAAGTTTATGAGGTTATTACAATCTATATTTCGAGTGGGAGTGTTGTAAATAACGAAATATAGATGTTATTAGCGCCTTTTTGTGAACAATTAATTTGTCTATGTATTCTCTATTTGAATATAGTTGTCATTCAAAATCTCCGTTGAAACACGTTGTTTTATTATAAATGGCAATGCTAATTCTTTGGCCAAAGAATGACCTAGCCCTCTGGTCACGTGTTTATACCATCTATTTAATAAATATAGAATGCAATAAAGAATTGAGTATTGAGTAACTTGTATGTGTGGTGCAAAGTGTAAATATAAGTTGGTTGGTCAGGAAATAAAAATCCACCACGCAGGCCCAGTGCGGATTCGTGGACGTCACTTTTCTTAGAATGAAAGTTCTATGATATGCTTGTTTCCTCTTGATATTTTCCTTCACCATTTTGAAAGTAATCGTAAAAAAAAACAAATAATACAAAGTTGAAGAAGACCTAACTATTCCGTCTTTCTTCATTACTTTGTGTAGTTTTGCCTTTGCTCTGCAGCGGGATACAACAGGCTAATAATATAAAACACACAGTAATGCACACCTGAGTTTGATCCCACTACCCACGACTCGCTCGGCTAGATTCGGGGTTGGGTTCCTACTTTTTAAGTCCGTCAATGAGGATACGGGCCCATCCGAAAGTAGTTCGATACATCGGAATGAACCCTACTCAAAAAAGCAGCCTTGGATGGGAAATCATCAAATAACTTCTCCCGGCGGGTGGAGCAGGAGGGCTGTGTCAGACTTACTGACTAAAACCCACCCGTGTTCCCTGTGTGCCAGGAGCCGCAATATCTCTTTCGAACAACCCGCACCCCTGGCAGGCATCGGCCCTTGCGGACCCCACTAGTTGGTGCTGACATATCTTTAAGGCGCGCGTGGAACACAACGCGCCGTCGACCCGGGCTTGGTCCTTACCGGACAGCGAGCTACCCATTACTCGCCGTCCGCAAGCCCGTGCCTACGGTGGCTGGAAATCAACCTGGGATTCCCGACGCCCAGGGAAAGCTACCTCTAAGCCTACCTAAAAGGTTAATAATTGGAACCTTCTCAAATGGGCAAAGAAACATTGGGAGTAAGGTACACCTGTCAAATCGTGTTCCGAAAGGTTGGCTGAAAAAAAAAAAACTAAATGGGCCTGCTCTTGACCTCGATCACGCCTGATTGCCTGTTGGGAAGCGATTGATGAGGTATATGATGGTATTTCGTGCTTAGAGAGTAGATCCCCTGTTACCACTAGACCACACTGCGTGACTCTGTCTCGTACCGGTCTGAAATATTGGGCTACCACATTAACGTTTAAGGAAAAGACATAGTAACAAAATTAATAGCACTTGTAACACGCCATGTGGACGTATTTGGAACTAGACAATAGAACCATGAACATTTATGACAGGTGTTATTCAAATCGATCAATACTCTTTATTTGTAAACATTATGTTACAATACAATCGTGTTCGATATGTTACAATTTACTATACAGTAGATTATGCCCGTGACTTCTGCCCACTTCAAAAAAGAGGAGGTTCTCGATTTTGTTTTTGTAAAAAAAATACATAAAATATATCCGAAAGGTGCTCGTACACGGGCAATTTTTTGAGCAATTAGTGCTCGGCAACACTAATGGATCAATCTGTATCAATTAAGTGGAGCAATCTGGAGCAACAACAATAAATTGCGAATATGTTTCGGGAATGGGCTGGTGACATAGAAATTAAAATACATATCCAAAGTCACCGACTTCCGAAATTAATGTTATTTTTCACTTTGTAGTGTTTTTTTGGAAGTCGATTGTTTTTTATTTGGAAAAAGTTTTTTTTAAGTTGCTCCATATTGCATGATATTGTGTGTGCCCCGTATCTCTGGCAACAGTTGCTACATGTTGCCATTGCCCTAAATTGCTGGGTGTAGTCGTGACGTCATAGTTGACGAGAAGTGACCAGGATGGAGCAATTTTAGTTGCTCGTGTGAGAGCACCTTAAAGCATCGCAGCGCTCGCCCACGTTTCGGGTCAATTCACACCGAGACGTGACGCGACGCTGCGCGCACTTTTTGAGATCACGATACAAAATAGATCTTATTTACTTCAAAATAAGGTATACGGGCTGCACGACACGGTGCATCTCAGCGTTCTTCGACACGCTTTCGCGCTCGTAGTGAAATTATACCTTTTCGTGTTGTAAATAAGTTAGATATTCTGTTGCTATCTTAAAAGTGCGCATCGCGTCCCGTCTCGGTGAGAATTGACCCTTAGCGTTCTTTCTGACTTTTTACAAATAGACTGTTAGTTCCAAATTTTACCCCCTACATACAAACTTAGTTTTACCTCTTTACAATATTAGTAAAGGTGCTTTTGATTTAGTCAACTGCAATATTTAAGGTCATATATACTAAACCAAATCAAAAATATTAAAATAAACTCATAGCAGCTGCTACTGCTACTCTAGCATTAAGTACATTATACTATTAATGCAGTCATCGATATCCAATGCCACTTTGCTCTTGAGTGGTTGCAAGCGCGATTGCAGTGTGTGGGGTTCGATCCCCAGGCAAAATAAATGTATTTATTTATTTAACCATTTATGCACACACATATAAACAGACAAGAAGAAAGGAACAGAAAAATACGTACAAAGGTAATGCTTATTATTTGCTTGCTTATTTGATTTTTTTCAATATGAAATTCTCCGGAGTACCCCGAACTGGATTTGTTGATTTGCTATAGTTAATGACATTGACAATAAGCACGCCCCAATTACATGGGACAGTCAGCGCCAAAAGTCGATTATTAACACGTGAGTTTTTTAAGTATTCAATATTGAGCCAAATTTAATCCGGAACGGAAGTAAAATCCTTTATTTTATTGTTAGGCTATATTGTGTCCCACTGCTGGGCAAACGTCTCCCCTTTTTCCTTCTAAAACTCCTTATCTTGTACCGGCCACGTTGGCCCTGCAAACCTTATCAGAACACCAAAATCATATTAATAATATGAAATATATCGAATAATTTTGTGTCAATTTCGATTACGTAAAACAGTAACAATGGTTATCATTTTTTTTATCACTGACTGTACTTAATATAATAAACTGTCAAAATGTAGCCGTACTCGACACTTTCGCCTATGCTAAAAACAGGCTTAATATTATATCTAACTAATCTTAAAAATCCAGAATTTTCTGCCCAGTTTTTTAAACATGTCTATGACTAATACCGTCTAAAATAAAAATATACTTACAAACAAGGAAGCAAGATGTCTCAGCGTAAAAACCGGGTCTCCAGTGAATGTTTTTCTAATATTAGCTTACGTAGTAACGCTGCCGGTGACGCTCTGAGTAACTGCCGCAATCATATCGAGTTACGTTCTATTAAAAGGTGATGGGCAGAAGGATTACTCTGTGCTTACACTGGAAAGAACACGTAGATGGTAATTAAAATACCATCTTTCCTACTATAATCTATACATACAGATAAATAAAATTGGAGTGTCTGTTTGTAATATTAAAACAACCGCTTTTTACTAATTGCATAATCAAAATCAAAAGTCATTTATTCAAATTAGGCTGAGAATCAGCACTTTTCGAACTTCAAAATACATAAGACAGTCCCCCAAAAACGCCCATCCGTCACCACTTCCTAGTGTTTTAGCTGGGAAGAAGAAGTAACGGAAAAAACTCCCCAGTAGCACAGCTGTCTGTTTAGTCGAATAGACTTGATTCTATACATACATAGACAAAGTAGGCAAATATAAACATTACGAGAGTAAAATAAAAAAAATACTTTGTCAATAAAAAATAAAATTAAAAAAATATTTATATGAACCCATATAACCTGACATATGGATGTATACACGGTGCATATACCAAAATAACATTTTAAAAAAAATTGTGTGTCTGTCTGTCTATTCCGGCTAATCTCTGAAACGGCTGGACCGATTTTGACGCGACTTTCACAGGCAGATAGCTGATGTAATAAGGAGTATCTTAGGCTACTTTTATTTTAGAAATTTATTTATTTTTATGAATATACGTTACTTTTTTGTTAAATTCCACGCGGACGAAGTCGCGGGCATAGCTAGTAGTATAATAAATGTGAAAGTTTGTGAAGATGTTTGGATGTTTGTTACTCAATCACGCAAAAACGGCTGAACGGATTTGGATGAAATTTGCCACACAGATAGATTACACATAGGATACTTTTTATCTCGGTAGCACATTCCCGTGGAACAATTACCTCCCTCCACGCGGGCGAAGCCGCGTGCGGAAACTAGTATTATTATAAATGATAAATGATTTTATTTCTGTGAGTAGGTTTCCACAACACTCACACGTCAATTTTGTCGTCAACGTCATATTTTTAAAACTAAATGAGGACGGCGTTTCCTATCTGACTACTCTGAGAAGAAAGACTGTAACAAAGTCAGAGGTCACAGTCTCTTTTAAAAACCAGACATAATATTGGTCAGATCATGTGAAGAACATGTAGATTGGTGTCTGAGGAAAGAAACACACAGATTGAGTGTACCTGCCCAGTCAGCGCACGAATTCGTAAGTAATCGTGCAAAGAACAAAGAAAGGTCATTATAAAATAAGAACTTCATCCTGTATTTCCAGAAGGGCTAGGCAAAGAGAATAGTGTGGCCTCAATTGGTATAAGCCATATCGTCCACAAGCGTCCAATACCTCCTATCTGACTCCGGGTGGAATTTACATAGTAGAGGATCGCAAGTAAGACCGACCTTCACCAATTTTGGTCATCATTCATCATCATTTCAGCCGGAAGACGTTCACTGCTGGACATAGGCCTCCCCCAATTTGGGGGGCTTGCCATAATTGCCACGCTTGGCAGGCTGGTTGGCAGTCGCAGTATGGTGGTAAAATGCATAGAGAACGCTGCTGCCCATTCTCTAGTAAGTCCCTTAGTCGCCTTCTACGACACCCACGGGAAGTGATGGGATGGTGCTATTCTGTACGTCCGGCACCACACGGATAATTTTGGTACACGTTCACAAACATATTTTACTTTGGAATTTGTTAAAATATAATTTTCACCTGGTTATCAAATTGGTGAAGGTCATTCTTACTTGGGATCGTCTACTATGTAAAATCCACCCGGAGCCAGATAGGAGGTATTGGGCGCTTGTGGACGATATGTAATAAGACACTAATCGTTGTCATAACCGGTGCCACCGGGCACTAAACTAAACTCTGATATTCTACTGAGAATTTTTTTCTTTTTTTAGGGTTCCGTACCTCAAAAGGAAAAAAACGGAACCCTTATAGGATCACTTTGTTGTCCGTCTGTCTGACAAGACCCTTTATTGCTGGAACACGTGGAGGTATAGAGTTGAAATTAAAACCTAGGTCCTAATAATAGGTCTTTACCTATGAAATTGCCGTTTTGTATGAAAAAATTTAAACGAATTTTTTTCATGTATTTTTTATTTGTATTAATCGAAGTAATCACCCATGCAATCAATGCATCTTTGCCATCGCAGTGGCAGTTTATTGATGCCCTTCTTAAAGAAATCAGCTGGACGGGAGGCAACAAATTCTTCAAAGGCATTTTGTACTGCCTCTCGGGTATTGAATTTTTTTCCCGCCAAGAAGTTATCCAAATTCTGGAAAAAGTAGTAGTCTGTAGGCGCAAGGTCTGGTGAGTAGGGCGGATGACGGAGAGCTTCCAACCCCAGTTCTTGCAACTTGGAGACCGTCTGCTGTGCAGTATGAGGTCGCGCGTTGTCGTGCAGGAGCAGCGGAGACGAGATTGACCAATGCTGGTTGGAGATGTGCCAGCTTCTCCATCATTGTGTTCAGTTCTTCACAGTACACATCTGCAGTAATGCTCACCCCGTTTGGTAAGAAGCTGTGATGAATCACACCGGCGCTAGACCACCAAACAGTGACCATCACTTTTCTAGGGGTAAGTTTTCGTTTAGGGCATTGTTTAGGTGCTGAACCAGGATCCAACCAACTTGCTGAGCGCTTGCGGTTATCAAACAGAATCCAGTTTTCATCGCAGGTAACAATGCGGTTCAAAATTCCTTCATTTGTGTGTCTGTTGAGCAGTGCAAGGCACGTCTCGACGCGTACTTCGCGCTGACGATCATTGAGTTCGTGGGGCACCCATTTGTCAAGCTTTTTTACCTTGCCAATTTGACGCAAATGGACCAATATTGTTTTGACGCTAACGTCGAAAGCTGCTGCTAATTCAGCCGTAGATTGTGTATCATCAGCTTCCACAATCGCCTTTAATTCGTCATTGTCGACCAAAGTCTTCGGACGACCGCGAGGTTCATTTTTCAGGTCGAAATTTCCAGAACGGAAGCGAGCAAACCAATAACAGGTGGTGCGTTGGTTTGTAGTGTTAGCTCCGTAAACGTCGTTGATGTTGCGTGCCGCTTGTGCCGCGTTGCTGCCACGACGGTACTCATATTCCATAATTACTCGAATTTTTAACGTATCCATGATGACGAAAAAGATTGAAATGCGATGAAAATGTAACACTAATCAATAAACAAATGACTACTTTTGGAAAAAAAAATCCATGTTTTTAAAATAAAATTAATTTGAAATTAGAATTCTTACCCAAACAAAAATTATTTTGATTTGAAATGGCCAGTACTGCAAAACGGCAATTTCATAGGTAAAGACCTAATATATTCAGGTCTACCTACAGTCCCTTGAAGCTGTGAAAAAACCAAACTTCTAAGTTAACGTAAAAAAAAGATACGGCCGTTTAAAGCATATATTTCGACACTCGCAAGGGAATCTAAATTTATAGGGTACTTTTCGTTGACCTAGAACTACGAAATTTGCAAGGTAATATCGTCTTATACTACAAGTACAGGGAAAAATCTGAAAACTATACATTTGTAACAAAAAACGGACTGTAAAAAAATAATTTTCAAAAAACGTGAACTTTCCCTCTGTCTCCTATTTATGAAACCCTTTATTTTGATACCCCACTCAATAGGTTTTGAGAAAATAATAATAATTTGAAGACACATTAAGGCGCCAAAAACCAGCCATTTCTTTTTTGTTTTTTTTTTTCAATTTCATATACCCAGTGTCACTCACACAATTAAGACGAATCTAACGGCACCTCTCAAGCTGAAATCGATCAAGCCGTTTAGGCTACAGAGCGTGCTAAAGAAATATACCATACATACATACATACACTCGAAAAACATAACCCTCCTTCTGGCGCAGTCGGGTAAAAAAGTTTATTTAAATGTCTTATCTTATTTTAAACAGAATAAAGCTAACCACTGCTCTAATAAATATTTATTTATATTACAGCGCGTTGTAAAAATTCAAACTTCTGCACTTCAATTTTCGTTTGCAATGTACAAAGATAAAAATAATTCGGAACTGCCACGAGTTTATGGCAGATGTTCTCTGTTTATGTTATGCTTTGCAAATATGCCGCGGTGATAGTTACGAGATTATGACTGACGCAATGCGAGTCGCGGGTTCGGTACCCGGGTCGCGAAAGAATTTGTTTGGCCTAAACATAGATATCAAGGTTTAGATGTGGTATACAAATATTATGTTTGTTGAAGCCACAAGTACGATTTGGATTTTATGAATGTTTTTTACACTGCTAAACAGATTTCAATTCGTGGAAACAAAACATAAAATTACATCCACACTTCGCCAGTAATGTTTAAATCCTATGTAATAGAGATCTTTATACCGGGCAAATTCTAGACTCTGCGTTGCTACTCAACTCAATCTCAAAACTCAAAGGGATTTTTGAATAGTCAACGTCTAAAAAAATCCTGATAGAAACACGCAAAAGACTTCCAGCAGGCTTGGCACGAAAACCGTAGAGAAGCGTGTTGTCGACGGAAGAGTAGACATCGATATCCAATATCTCCGGAGTACCCCGAACTGGATTTGTTGATTTGATCTAGTTAATGACATGGACAATAAGCACGCCTCCAATTACATGGGACAGTCACCGCCAAAAGTCGATTATTAACACGGTGAGTTTTTTAAGTAGAGAAGAGTAGACAGAAATGACGTTTCCGTGTAGACATCAGTTGACAGTTTTGTACCGAGAAATGTAGACAAGCGATTTCTATTCTACGGTAGAGTAGAAATAGAAAGCGTCATGCTAAGCTTGCGGAGTTTAAAAAAGGTGTATATCGGATTCTTACAATACGATGAGTAAAATTAACTTATACAAGGTAGCAGAGACATCGACGCGCAAACTGAAACCAGGAATTCAGGACGTGATTCCGAAAAACCTAGCATTTTTGAAGCACGATGAAGCGGTCATACAAATAGACACGAGAAGCTACTTTATTTTGACTATTTGAGGTTTTTTTTTTTCTATAGTATAGGGTCACATTAAATCAGCGAGCGAAACTCCGCAGAAGTGACAACGTAAACACGACGAAAAAAAAATTAGTTCCATCACTGTTCAGTCACTATATTTCAAGCACCTAAGTATGTTTTTCTTTTTGTAGATGTAATAGGCACCTTGCTTTTTATTTTTTTATTTTAATTCGTGTTATTTGCCATCATTTAATTGTATTTTTGTGTGTACCTAGTGTATGTCTTTTGTGTGCACTAAATAAAGGTTTTATCTATCTATCTATCATAACGTTTTTTTTTTGGGGTTGGACCGATTTTTCATAAAGAAATTTCAAGTGACTACACTACCTGCGGTTGATAACCCCAAAAAAAGAACTCATCAAATTAACAATTTTTTTGTTCGATCATGGAGATATCGATAATTCGATATCTAAACATCATGTTTAGATATCGAATTATCGATCACGTCTGCCAATTTATGCTAGCAAATTCAATTTGACCCTTTAGATTTTATAAAAACAAACATGGCTCACTTACAAATAAATTCTATACCTAAAAGGAAAGTGTAGTCTAGTAGCTTTAATCATATTTTTAGTGTAAGTAGGTACTGTCTTGACTTTCCGTATGTTAAATACAATTATTTTTATCAATTAATAAGTATAGGCAGTCTTTCGTGACGTCTCCTATGTACGGAGTAACTGCGACTCTTCACTGAGTGAAGGAATTTGTTAATGTCACGACTATTAATTATTTATGGCATCTAACCGAGCTTCTGGCGCTAATTGAAGCGTAGCGACTCTGGCTAGAATGGGCGGTTCATGCGCTAATTTAGGTATTTCCTTCATATTATTAAATCAAATACAAACAGACTTCGTACCCAAGTAGGTCGCAGCAAGGACCACCTCCACAAATGGGGATTCATGGACGACTCAGACCTCCGGTGTGTATGCGGCGTCTCTCGTCAAACAATGACTCATCTCTCATCTTAAACCGCATGTCACCTGCACACGTGATAAAAAAAAAATCGATATGTTTTGTTATTGGCGTGGCTAGCTGACATATGGCAAATTTTATGTTTTTTTTTGTGTTTCGTAATTTTTATTACCTATTATTGTATAGAAACAAGTTCTTCTAACTTAACAGACAGCTGTGCTGCTGGGGAGTTTGTTCCGCTACTTCTTCTTCCCAGCTAAAGCACTAGGAAGTGGTGAAGGGCGGGCGTTTTTGGGGGGACTGTCTTATGTAATTTTATTTTGACGTTCAAAAAGAGCTGACTCTCAGCCTAGTTTGAATAAATGACTTTTGATTTGATTTTGATTTGATTTGATTTAAAGAAGAAACTACAGGTTGAAATTGAAAACATGCGACAAACCGAAATGGGAGATTGTACTCATCATTATGAACAACTTTTACTAAGGGACCAAAGATGCAATCGCGAAAAAAAAAACATCTGTTCCCTACATTTATGTTCGCATGACTCGTCAAAAGGTAGGGAACAGCTGTTTTTTTTTTTGCGATTGCATCTTTGGTCCCTTAGTAAAAGTTGTTCATAATGATGAGTACAATCTCCCATTACGGTTTGTCGCATGTTTTCAATTTCACCCTGTATAAGTAAGCATGTTTCTAAATTTTAGATTTATATATTGAATCCTTAAAAACCTTACATATTATTTGCATAACTAAAGGATAAGAAATAACGATGCAGCAAACAATCAAACGTAGATCTAGTCGTACTTACTGCATCTAGTAATCTTTCTGACCATAATATTATCTTAATAATTAATATATATCTTTGTAACATTTTTCCAGGATGCCGACGACCTACCGTTCCGTCGAGGCGAGCGCCTGATGGTCATCAACCGCGACGAGGAGCAGTGGTGGACAGCGCGCAACAGCCTCGGCCGCACCGGCTCGATCCCCGTGCCCTACGTGCAGAGGGTAATATTATCTATATCATCCTACCCTCATTCAACTACAACGCCACACTGTTATTTTGCCGCCATCAATTCGATTTCAAATTCACAAAAGTTTACAAACATCGTTCCCCTGTCAATGGCGTTCAGAGACGAGGCGCCAAAACCTTATAGCAATCTATGGTAGAAGTGTGTTGGCTACCCAGATGTGACTGTTCCACTTTCCTCAATTAGCTAGTGTTTAGACGGCGTTGATGAGTACAATATTTTACTGTATAATTTTGGGATCATATGGCAGTTTCATACTGCATTTGTTTTTAATAGTTAATACAGTGGGTACTTATTTGGACTAAACAGTTCAGGAACAAGCCACAAAAACAACTTAGCACCATAAGACTTCGGCCTACGATGCATGCGAGCCCTTGAATATCCCGAACCTTGAATTAGTTTTATCAACCCGAGGTTGTTACCTTATTATAAAATTGAATCAATTGTAAACTCAAATCAGTATACGCAAATGGGGCTGTTTCATAATGACAAGTTGTGCTTATTTAGACTCCAACAATTGTTCTTTACGGGAAATTCCGCAAATCTAACTTTGCGCCACTATCTTTTGGCCTATGATTTTTGTATGTTATTTTGATGCAGAGTCCAAGGTGAGTGAACAGGCATTTTCTGGGTATGCAAGATCCATCATAGAACTCATCAATCGCTTTCCATCGGGCGTAATCGAGGTCAAGAGCGGGCCCATTTGGTAATAAAAAAAAAAAAACAATTTGAAAAATGGTTTTATGGGCACGAATCGTCTGTAGTCTGTTTTTTCATACATTTGAATCATTTCTGTAATTTATACTTTTAATGCTACACATCGTTATAACACAGTTTTAATTAACAAATTGGCAAAAGGATCGGGTCTGATATCGGTCAGGCTGTTCTACCAAGCACCCATTTCTAACCGCTATCCCACTAACTGCCAGATTCGGGGACTTGACCGCTGGGTGTATTAAACCCCGTCTGGCCCGTTTCGCCCCTCCTTCGTCAACCTGCAACCCCCAAACTATTTTGGGGGATCCATATTCTTAGGCTTAGCATGGACGGCCAACATGGGCCCCTTGGCACCAGGTACCCTGACTTCCAACCATCCGCCGAACCCGACCTCCGTGTCGCCGGATTACAGGAGGCGCCACGCTCCCAGTCGGAAGGGTATTTAAAATACTAGACTAGTACGTTTCAGAATGTCGAGGTTTCGAATCCAACCTTTTTCTATTTTCACTTTTTGTATGTTATCCTTAAAATTCCATCGAGAATGTGTTGCTTTATTCATACTATTGAGTTATTTTTATAGAGCCTTTTCAAAGGCGTTATAACGTGTGTCGCGCCTGTGTACTTTTTTACTTAATCATAATTTTAAGTAAACATGCAGCTAAATATTTTTGTTTTGTTTTTATTCGTTTATTCATTTTGCTTCTTATTATAATACATTTTTAAATATTTTTATAAAACAAAGATTAAAAAAAACATTTAAAAGTATATAAAATAGAGATCCGCCGGTATCGGGAGCAGGGTTCAAGCTACCGGTGGATAGGGCTCCCGAGAGAGGAACCTCCTTACGATGCGAGCCGTATCGAGGAGTACTGCCTTCTGAATCAGGCCTTTGATCCAACCGCCTAACAAGAGCCTCGACAGATGTTGATCGAAGCTTTCTGCCATCAGTCCACTGGCTGATACGACAATCGGTTGTTTTTATTATTATTAATATTCAATATCTATCACTTTTCTGAAGATTCGCCAATCTATTTTTAAATCTTCATATCCTTCTTGTTTGTTGTTTAATGTTATTCTTGCCTTTTAATTATTATATAGGGAACGTGCACGAACTATAGATGGCAGCACAAATCGACACGAGCGCCACGGTGTGGTCAAAAAAAAGACTTGGGGTCTGTCATCGTATTGCCGTCAATATTTATGTTATTGTTTACATTATATTTAAATCGTTTTTAATGACAAAATATGGGTTCCGGCCGATTAATAATTATCGTCAGCGTGGTCAGAATAATATGTCAAAAGGACAAAAACTCTTCGTGTCGGGGCATGTCTTGGATTTAGATAAAACGTTGTAGAATCATAAAAATCCAGTAGTTACTGGCAAAATTGTAGCTCAAAACGACGATTTCTAACGGTTATGATGTCAAAATAACTGTAAAGTATTTTCTGAACGAATTTTTCACGTAAATATTTTGTCTATATTATTATTTACGTTCATGTCGCTTTGTTTTCAGCTTGATTGCAATAGAAACATTAGAAGAGCAAATTGCAAATGTAAGGCAGGCCTATCTAAAAATTAAACATATCTGTGCTTTAATTTACTTTCAAAATTCTCCAGATAGCCTATATCGAAAACGAACTAAAATTAAGCATTTGCAGATTTGTGTACTCACAGATTTGTTTGTATTGAATAGTAGTACACACGGCTACACATCAAGCTATACATTTCCAGTATAAGTTGATCAGCGTAAACTGGAAATGTATAGCTTGATGTGTAGCCGTGTGTACTACATACAAAACCTAGTGGTTTTTACAAATAACATTATTAAGTTATTTCTAAATGTTTTGAAACTCATATTTATACGTTTTTTTAGTGCATTTATCCATTTTTGTCGTTTATCACGTAACCAACAAAAGTGAGTACTATAAGTGGGAAAGTAATAGAATTTGATTTATTTTTATTTTTCTTTGAAGTGTTCGAGCATCCAGAAACAACAATACATTTTCACTTAGTAATTATGATTTTTTTCACTTCTATACTGAGATTATTTTATTACGTGAAGTGTCAATTTCAAGTAATGATTGCGAGAAAACTTCGGATTTGCGCCACCAGATGGCAGACCCTTCGTCGTGCACGTTCCCTATAACTTCTTGTTTTTTAATACCATTTTGTTTAGCATTCTACTAGCGACCCGACCGGCCTCGAAAAGGCTAGTTAGTTATCTTCTTGTACGAGTCCCAATAAATACGTTTTCTTACTTTCCTTTCTTTTGCTTTCAGTGTACTGATGTAGGGATACGGCAACAGTATAATACACATTAACCCTATAATACACATTAACCCTATAATACACATTAACCCTATAATACACATTAACCCTATAATACACATTAACCCTATAATACACATTAACCCTATAATACACATTAACCCTTCGGTTTTTTTGTGAAGTTTAGAAGAACAAAGCGGTCACATAGACAATTACGAAAAGCGACTTTGTTTTATACTATGCATATATTGATTTCTAATCGTCTACCCATGTTACCTCCAGATCCTGGACCCGTCTGGCGTCCCGTACCCACCGACAGAGGCACTCAATCATCTCGCGGACCCGCCGAGCCCGCCCAGCAACAAACACCCTCAACAGCGTACTAATATGCAGGTAGGTAGCAAAAAAAAACAAAAGTTATTTATGCAAATTAGGCTGACAATCAGCACTCAGCACTCTTCAGACGTCAAAATTATTAAAACACTGGCAGTTTCGCATAGACTAAATTTATTTCAAAGTAGTACACATAGTTAATACAAGATGGCGCTGCTGGTACTACAGATACATTATTTTGTAACAATTTTAACAAAAATTACATAAGACAGTCCCGCGGCACGCCCGCCCTTCACCACTTCCTAGTGCTGGGAAGAGGAAGTGGCGGAACAAACTGTCCAGCGGCTCAGCAGTCTGTTCAGTTAGATCAATTTGATTCTATACAATAGTGGGTATGGGAAATAATTAACACGAGACATTAAATTTAAATCACTTGCCATATGTCAGCTAGCCATACCGATAAACCAACAAATACAATTAAAACTATATTCAAGCAAAAAAATTTTATTAAAAAATGTAAACAAAGGATACTACCAAAATAAAAGCCCCCGGCTTAAAGACAGCTTATTAATTTATTTACAAGGCATATGCGAGGCAAGGCAAGGCAAGGCTGGATTATGTTCACATAGCTATAACTCTATTAACAATGTACTAAGTTTTGTAAGGGGGGCAGTGGTGCTTGGTGGAAACGAACACGACTTATGAGTTGTTGGTCATTGGTTCGAACCCAGGCAAGCAATTTACTTTGTGTAAATTATATTATTATACTAGCTTTTGCCAGCGGCTTCGCCCGCGCGGAACTTTCATCCCCTATTTAACTCCCTTAGGGGTTGAATATCGAAAAATCCTTCCTTATTCCTTGTCTACATTATAAAGGGAACCTCCAAAATTTCGGCTTTCTAGGTCCAAGGGTTTGGGCTGGGCGTTGATGAGTCAGTCAGTCAGGACTTTTCTTTTTATTTATATAGAAGATTCACCACTTCTCCCAAAACGGTGAAGGAAAATATCGTGACCAAATCGGCATGTCCTAGAACCAAAAATTTGAAGACATCTGACATACCAACCCGCGCTGGGCCCGCGTGGTGGATTACGACCCGCTCCCTCTCACAGAGAGAAGGCCTGTGTCCCAGCAATGGGAACATTATAATTATGCTGATTATACTAAGTTTTGTACGGCCCGAGTTTGATAACTATCATTCGTCATCTGCCAGGGGTGCGGGTTGTTCGAAAGAGATACCCGACGGTATCTCTTTCGAACAACCCGCACCCCTGCTGAATCCATGGCACCAGGTTATGCATCAATATCCCTCCCACGCAGCCAGGGGTGTGGGTTATTCCAAAGAGATGCCGTGGCCCCTGGCACACAGGCAACTGAGGGAACACGGGTGGGTTTTAGTCAGTAAAAGTCTGACACGCCCTCCTGCTCCACCCAGAGCGGGAGAAGTTATTTGATGATTTCCCACCCTCAAAAAGAAAAAAAAATCCTCATAATCTTTCCCTTTTGACGTGATAACGTCTTATAAATCGATGAACGCCAGCTGCGCGCACGTAAAAGCATGACTCATTGTCACGTTCCGCCTGAGCCGAGCGTGCAAGCGAGAGCGCGGAACAAGCGATAGAGAGGCACGATCGAAGTGGATGAATATTCAGTGATAATAATTCAATTCAATTCATAAAAATATGCAATTTTTCATCAATGTTTTCTTATGACGTTTTCACGTAAAATTATCGTCCGTAAACCGGGTTTACGGACAACCATTTTTTTTATGAACACAAAAGAAGTACATAAGTGACAGCCTTATTCTCGTACATTATTCATTCTATTTTCGTTTATATTACAGCGCACTCTCCCAGCGTTAGCTCGGGTGAAGCAACCTAGAGTACCGAATGCTTACGACAAGACAGCACTCAAGCTTGAAGAAGGAGATATAATCAAAGTAGGTAGCACTTATTTTCGTAGTAATAAGACTTTGTTAGGTGTTTGAGATGGCCTAAATAACTGCAGAATCCTACTAATATAATAAAATTTGAAAGTTTGTTACTCAATCACGCAAAAACGGCTGAACGGATTTGGATAAAATTTGGCACACAGATATTTTATAACCTTTATTACCATACTAGTTGCCCCGGCGAACTTCGTACCACCTCAGAATCAATTAATGTTGTGTTAACCTATTTGCAAAACATCTTTACTCATTTCGCATGATCTCCTACAAAGTTACGACAACCTAATACTTCGAAGGCACAGAGCGTTTTCTAACGTGACACACCTACGTTAGGTCCTACCTAGTAATGATAACCTGGTACTTCGAAGCCATAAAGCATTTTCTAGCTGACACACCTATGTTAGGTCCTACCGAGTTATGATAACCTGGTACTTCGAAGGCATAAAGCGTTTTCTAGCTGACACACCATTGTTAGGTGAGAGCTCCTACTTATGTCACGTCACACGGGAACGCGGTCGAACGGGATAAAAAAAGTTTCCTATGTCCATCTCCTGGTTCTAAGCTACCTCCCCACCATTTTCCAGCCAAATCGATTCAGCCGTTCTTGAGTTATAAATAGTGAAACTAACACGACTTTCTTTTATATATATAGATAGGGCAGATTTCATCCAGGGTAGTACGTTCCCGAGGGATAATTTCCGATTACCACGCGGGCGAAGCCGCTGGCAAAAATTAGTTAAACATATTATTCGTTGGTCAGACGTCAGACTTTCAGGCTTCTCACCCTAATGATGATACCAAACGGGACTGCACTTTAAAGTGTCTTTACGAGGCGCGGAGGGGTGGCCAGCAGTCATCCATTCATGGATTAGCCACCCAAATGCAGGAGCTATAACTCGAGTTTTGCAAAAGCTTGTTAGAAAAATAATACATACATAGCTTGTAAAAATTATTACTCCCGTTTGGCTTTGCCACAGCATAACATCACGGCTATGTTCCTCGAAAGGCTAGGCAGAGGTACACCTGAAGTACACCTACATTTCGCCAGTTATGTTAAAGTCCGATGTAATAGGGTGGGAGTCTAAGGCCATCAATCGGGCATAAATCCAGTCTCCAGTGCTACTGAAACATTCCCGGCTTTGCCATAGTCGGGTCAAAAGCCTTATCATTTTGTTACAACGGTACAGTACAAAATGTCCCTCGGCAAATTTTCTACTTTTCTATCAGTTGCTCTTTGCACTTTGCGCAGACAGGACGCTCTCAATCGACTTGAAAGTATACGAGTAACATAATTAACGTAAGACCTCATACACTCCAATTAGAGTATTGAGTTAAAAGCATAATACGATGCCCAAAACTATTTTTTTTTTCAAAGCTTGTTGACCCACGCATTTAAAATTGAGTCTTATGTTTTCAGAAATAAGATTGAATTTTCTTTGGCTCAATCAATGGTAGGTATGGCAAAATACATAATTAAAAAAAATACTTATATTAAATGTTACTGAAATCGATTCAGTAGTCAATTAGGAACAAACTACTTTCAGGTCTTGCGTCCATTCTGTTACAACTTGTATAGAGTTGTTAATACTCTTTTAACTTTAAAAATGGAAGTAAAGCTGCTAAAGTGATAATAATGCGATGATTCCCGAGGAACATAGAGAAAATAGTTGTACTGTACATAAGTTCGTGTATAAGGTTGAAACACTACCACATGGATACACAAACCAGTCGTAAAAGAAACACAGAATATTAAATGGAACAATAAATTGCAGTGAACTTTGGAGTTCATTAAAGATTAAAATTCCAACTCGAATTCCCAGGCATAACACATGCAATTTGTTTTATATCCCTGGATCAAAAAGTAACCTTGGTCATTGCGCCGCTGTGTCGAGACTTTGTAGGCAATATAACATGGTAGCCAAAACTAATAATTTAGACATCTGCGAGTCTCTGTCTAAATATAAGTAATGTTTAATAGATTTAATTTAATTTAAGTATCTCTAAATGTTTAATTTTCTTTGTTTTTTGGATGTCCTTTAAAAATGTATTAACTGTTTCCAAATAATACCTATAACTAATATTTTTACATTGTTAGCTTAGTTGTTAACTCTATTGTGCATGATGTGGTCTCCTTTAAGTGAAAGAGTACACCTACTTAATACCTGATGTTGCCCTTTATTTATGTGTCATATATTGTGTACATCTTTTGTTCGAGATCCTAAATAAATAAAATAAAATAATTACTCAAATGTCAAACTAAACGGAATTATATTTTTTCCAGGTGACTAAAATCAACATAAACGGCCAATGGGAAGGCGAGTTACACGGTAAAATAGGTCATTTTCCATTCACTTGCGTCGAGTTTCTCGACGAGAATCAGACCAGTTAAAATTGTGACGTCATATGGCCATAGACTAAATGTCTATGGTGTAGGCTCTATAGACTGTGCCCACCGATAATGGGCTATTGATTGCACAATAGTAATGGTGAAGTGAATTTGATGATGTATTTTTTGAGTCCCATATTTGAAATGTATGAAACTTTTTTTCACGATATCTTGTTTTAAAGTAGGTAACGGCTATGTGATGGGTCATAAATCGTATAAATAAAACTAAGCAATCGCTTTTATTAATGCTATTAATTGTTAAAGCCTATTTAAAGGACGTTTACATAACAAGACCGCTCCGTGCCTCGGAAAGCACGTTAAGCCGGTCCTGACTGTCATCAGTAGATATTTAACAGCCGTTACGGGTCGTCAGAAACCTGAAAGTCTCACAACCAGTCTTACCAAGGGCTATGGTATTATCCAGTAACTTGTGGAGGGCAGATAGGCAGTCGCTCCTTGTAAAATATCGGTATTCAGCTCCATCCGGTTAGACTGGAAGCTGACCCCAACGTAGTTAGGAAAAGACTAGGCAGATGATGTCTGGGTCCATAAATACATGTCCTTATTCATGCCAGAACTAACAACTTAACTGAAGATTTTTGTCTGAAATTGTAGCTTTTAACTCAGAAAAAAAAAAGGACAAAGTGCACTTTCATACGAGTTAAAATAGATAATGTGTATAAAGTAGAAGCTTTATTATAACAATGTTGCCAGCTCATTATTTTGTTAGCTTTTTTTTTCCCAAAAATACAGTAGTGAAAATACAGTAGTACTTTTGAATATGGGACTCGAAAATTTACAAAATGCTATGAATAAATAACTGAAGTCTAGGTAGACTTAATTAAAGAGTTTAACATCACAAAGTATAGGTATACTTTGTGATGTTAAACTCTTTAATTATTATAAATTTTTGTAAAACTGATTTAGTTACTAAATATACAATTTTAATTCACACTGGACGCACAAAAACATGTATTTTTAAACATAATTGTTTACATATTATCAAAAATATGTGTAAAAAAAATTGTAATTATAATTTTTTGTAATCGAAATTTACTAAAAAATATTAAAAATCGATATTGAGATTATTAGAAACTCATTTTGATGTGTATTTATTTCTTTTTTCGTGCATTTTACTGCATTTTCTAATGTTTATAAATTCGTGTAAAATTCTTATTGTCTCATCATATAAAATGTATGACATTTTTATAATAATTCATGGCAAAATTCATTACTATTCCTAATGCGATAAGGCAATTAATCTTGTTGCAGCAAAAGGACTATTGTATGAAAAAAAAAATCATGTCAAATGCTTATTTGGCTCGAAGGACCATTTTTAAATGTCTAGCAACTAATTATAATGCTTGATGTTGAACTAACATTAGACTTGAATTCAGAATCTTAGATAACTAACAGACTATCAAGTTTTGCAACCTGACACTCAATGCTCTTTGCTACGATCACTAAAATCAACTTTGACTATATACCACTAAAGTAGATAGTTCAGCAATGGTAGTCGAATATAAATTATTATCTAAGATTCTAAATTCAAGTATAGATCAATTAGACGTGGTCTAACATATTAATAATTAATAGAATTGTTGAATTGCGGACATTGTCCTTTTAAAAGAACTTTGGAAAGTCCTTCTAAGAGGACATGAACTGACAGAGGAATTGACACCGTTCTTGTAATTAACCTTTGTGATTGATATATCAAAGAAGATTAGATAAGATTTATTCATCGTTGTGATTTATAAATCCGTTTGAAAGATAAGTTTCTTAAAACAATTTGAGACTAACCAGTAAACAAAACGTTGTTTAATAAGACTAAGTGTATATTTTCACAAAAATACAACTGTATTTATTTAATTTTCTGGAGCAATAGACTTAAAATAGCTGCTCTCGTTCACTCAGGGGGCTACTCTCCAAGTCCGTCAACGAAGATACGGGCTCGTCCCGAAGTAGTTCAAAGCTTTGAAGTGAACCCTACACCCGCTTTATTAAGTTTTGCGGACGGGCATAAACAAACCGGGTGTATAGACAACTGTGTGTTGTCAGCCATTCTTGGTTCGGGCCCCAAACTAATCATATGTCAGTACATCTGCCGTAACGGGGTTCAGAAAATCGAGCTACGGTTACGGAGTACAGTAAATCTCCTGTAACTACGGATTTCTTGCTTAGGGAGTAGACCTGAAACGAAGCGGACATTTTCTGTCACAGCGGTGTCGCCAAACACGATTAGACCAAGGGAATGATTAAAAATCACGTAGTTTTAAGTAAAATCGGTTAAAAATGTAAAAAAAAGCACCGGAACTTGTATACTCTGTTAGTGAACGTGTTAATATTGTAGAAAGCAGTTACCTAAGCGGTTTGTGGACCAAACTTGTGAACTGATAAAGATGTCTAGCTTTTCAACAACACATAACGTCTGTTTACCCAGAAGGATTAGGCAGAGGTCTACTTACAGAATACACCCAACATTTCGCCAGTTATGTGGCTAAAAGGCATGGAATGTGTTGTTATGTATGCAGTTTTCAATTAAGCCTATCCCAGTCCACCGCTGGACATGGCATCTACCACGCTGCGCCACAACTCTATCGTCCGCCTTCCGCATCCAGTCTGTCCCAGAGCCACCTTTTCAAGATCCTCGGTCGACTCGTCCGCTCCACCGGCCATCGGTCCTTCGACAGACATGGCCAGCCCACTGCCACTTCATCTTGCTTACTCCGTTAGCTATGTCGGTAACTCCGGTTCTTTTTCGGATAATTTCATTCCTGATTTTATCATATAGCAGTTGTAATGTGGCTTTTCATGATCTCATTCCGACATGAATAAGTCCGGTACAGACTGGCCAGATTTATATGATTTTGTGAGATACACTGAAGTGATAGTTTGTAAACTTCTCTGGCATAAGCGCTGTTTATCTTGTTTGCAGCTTCCAGATACACAGGCCTCCTCTCTGTATATTGCTCAGCTTTCTAATATTTTTTTTTCATTTTTACCCAATTACATTGGAGCCCAAAAAGAGGGTAACGTGGTAGTGTATGTAGAACAATGCTAGAATGAGGCTTCCATACTAAAATACACAAGTTTGGTCCAAAAACTGCCAACAAAATGTTTCCATAAGGAATTGATATTTATATTGTATACATCGAACATTGTTTGACTGTTAACATTAGCTTTGTAACATTTTTACTATATTGTACATTTTTGACATGAAGTTGACAAATTGACATGCTTGTGCTCTCGTGGTTATTACTGTAATCATGGGCAGTTTTTCCCCACTCGCTGAGTTTATATTTTGCCTGTTAAAGTCGAATTTCACCAATGACACTGAACGCCGCGCTCATTAACTGTCAGTATCAATATACATGGGCTTGTGACTAAGTAATGATAGCCGCACGGGTCGATCTATCAGGTTAAGCTACGCTTGTCGCGGTTGCTCATCCGCGTGGGTGACCATATTTACATATCAAGACCCTTCCGTGCCTCGGAAAGCACGTTAAAGGGTTGGTCCCGGCTGTCATTCGCGGATGTTTGACAGTCGTTGCGGGTCATCAGAAGCTCGAAAGACTGAGAACCAGTCGTACTAACAGGTGTCGTATTACCCAGTAACTGGGTTGTGGAGGTCAGATAGGCAGTCGCTCCATGTGAAATACTGGTATTCAGCTGCATCTGGTTAGGCAGGAAGGCGACCCCAACTTAGTTGGGATAAAGGCTAGGCAGATGAATAATGACACTGACAGCTCAAGCAAGCGTTTTAGATGTGTTGATTGTGTTCAGTGTCATTGGTGAAATTCGATCTAAGTCGGCAAGAGATTATTGTAAGCTGTGTGAGGCGAAACTTGCGTTGTGAGTCTGGATTCCTTTTGGGTATTACTGAAGGTGTAATAATAGATTCTTGTGGATTAAACAGAAAATATCTGATGATTATACAACAATTCTTATATTTTTGTATACGTTGATAGCATACCATTATCAGGCATAAGTGCTCTTAGTCACTAAAAGTACTAGACGCAGACAAGAGAAAGACTACTAGACACTAAGACTGGGTGAATTTTACCAATTTCACCAATGACAATGAATGCCATCAGCACAAACCGCATTAAAGAGCTGACAGTTTCATTATTTTCAGTGAGTTATTGAAACTGACAGCTCTTGAAAGCAGTATAGATACTTTACTTACTTTTCATTGTTGAATTTCGCACATAGTGTCTTTCAGTCAGTTTCTAGACACTAAATGAGAATTTCAGCAATAAAACTAAATGCGTTCAGAGATAATTCTCTAACAGAATACTAGACTCTAGTAGTCTTTCTGTTTCTTAATTATGGATCGACTCCGCTTCATAAGCGATAGCAGCTTAGCTAAAGGAAATATGTAATATAAAGAAAATAATGTCGACAAAATAATAGTACTGGATAGAGAACATTGTTATAAAAAAACTATCATTACACCTCAGTATAACACCAATAATATGGAATTGTGACATAAGTCGTTTTTGAAGTAAATCACTAGTAATAAATAGCAAGCTCGATCATAAACAAAAATACGTGAAATATATATTTTAGAATAAGCTCACTTGAAATATACTCGAGTCACAGGTGAAAAGGTAAAGTGCTATATTGTGGAAACACCCTTTTTTGTTCTTTTTAAACGAATCGTGCAATCTTGTTCTTCCAATATATTTTTTTGTACCATAAACTATGTGAGTTTCTTGCTTGTAGCAAAAATGAAAACTATTTGGATGGTGCAACTTTTCTGGTTGCTCCAACGTTTGTTATGCTACAGGCAATTAAATCTCACCATGTTATTCAAGCTTTAGTTTTTAATTAATTTAAGGTTTATAGTGTAATGATGACGTAATTTTTTATGTAAATATAATTTTTCCACCGATATTTCTTGTGACTTGAGTTATTTTTTGAAGTACCACCTTATTTCTGACAGAGAACGCTCTTGTTCGAAAACAGTACTTGTTGATGCTTCTGTAGATGTGTTTTTCATTTGATTTACTTCGATAAACACACCTATTCTCTTATGGGCTACTTTATTTGGGAGCTTTTAATCGACACAACAGAAGTTTTATTGTTATTACGCCAGTGGGCTTTTTTAAGTGTTGCCACGGTAGCACGCGAAATTCAAATTTGCTTCCGTTTTTTACAATTTGCCGGTCAATCAGGTTGTAGGTTGAACAAAATATGAGAGCGTCAGCCAACGGTAGTTGACCTCTCAGAAATGAGGTGTAACTCTTCCAAAATATACCATAGTCAATATTTTTATAATCGTGCAGGTGCAAGAAGTATTTAGTTTAGTATTACGGTAGTCGGCTGGCTGAGTTTATTGATATTGTTATCTACTGCTATTTTCTGTATACATATTTATTTTTTAATTGCAGTCTACTTTTTTTTGTATTAAAGCTATTTTTTTATGTTGCGAGAACGGGATGGTGAGTTCTGTCTATCTCTCTCTCTTGCACGAGAATATGGTGGCTTTCACTTCATAGGCCTCTGTTGAAATAACTGCTACGGAGATTAAGCCCTAGCTAGCATGGGCGATTTAATACCGTGCACTGAATTTTCAACTCTCGACGTAGAGCCGAGAATTGAGAAACCCAATAGATTACATCCTACATCGTCAAAAAAAATCACTGTTGCATTTTCTACTCTCGGACCTAAGCACTGCATTCAATATCCAGCGCGGGCTAAAAATTGCCAGTGGTAATGAAGGATAAGGCTTATTTTATGCCTTGTATCTTTTTATACGGACTGATTTTAAGTGTATATTTTTCTATTATTATAATAATGTCTGATGACTAGATCTACGTTTTTTTACTTGACTATAAAAGCATATCAAATTCTACTTTCTCAGAACTAGAAACCGACTTCAAACAAAGGAAGAGGTTCAGGTTTTTATCAATGTCACTCAACTTAGCCAGCAGAAATGAAAGTATTGAATTTTTTAAAGAATGCTCGTCATCATTATTTAATTTGTGGATTACTACGTACCAAAATGTTATCGTCATTGTATAGAACCATTCTATTTTGAGATTATGTGTCATATTATAAATTTATAATGCATTGTACACTCCTTTAAGTCATATAAAAAAATCAAATAAATACATCTAATTTTTTAAGTGTAACGGTTCGAAATAAAAATTAGGAAAGATTTGATTGGTTTTATTTTATTTATCTCCTCTTTTCTGAATTATAGCTATATAGACTGCAGTGTTCAAATGCCTGCCTGCCTGTCTGCTGGCCACTTGTAGGCCATTTTTTGTGGCCCTACCAAAAATATAATCTTGTTAGGCAGAGATGTAGGTACCTACCAAATGTGTCAAATCTAGACACTGGTTTACTACTGAAAAATGGCAATATTATTAAGAACAAGCTGGTTTCCGCCCCGGAAAATCATGCACCGGGCAAATCATGCGCCGTCACTCGAGGATGGATATGAAGCCAACCAAATTACCGACGTCGTCCTAGACGTTCTTTCAGCAGCTTACGACACTGTTGATATTAAGAGATAACTGTCTAAACTAATTGCCATAACTGATGATCAAGCATTTATACGCATCTTAGTTGAAATGCTACGCAAACGACGTTTCATATCACTGACAAAAGCAGATGGTGACCTTGAAGAACGGTTTACCCCAAGGAAGTGTCCTAGCTCCCATTTTATTTAATATTTACATCAAGGATCAGCCTAAAACGAGCCATACTGACAGATTTCTGTATGCTTATCTTCGAGGATGCCGAAGCGAACTTCGAAATGGCTCTGGAAAATCTCAGCACATACTACGCTAACAATGCTCTAAGGCCTACTTAAGCCCTCTAAACTAAAACGCAATCTTGCTCATTTCATCTAAGAAATCGTCAGGCCAACTGGCAACTTAAAATAAAATAGCAAGGCGCTGACATTGAACACAACAACCACTGTCTATCCGCGACCATTATGAGACCGTTTATTGACCTACGAACCACACTGTAGTACCAACACAAAATTCAAATCAGCGCTCGCAATAACTTGCTGTATCCACCGCCTGGAGCGCCTCCGTACAAACTTCTACGGACATCTGGTACGTCTCTGCTTTTCGGCTGGCGAATTTCCATGCCAATCCGCCCATGTCCAAAAAGTAAGAGTAATTCCACTTTGCCCCACCAAGCCCGCCACCCTGGTGTGGCAAAGTGGACTGCCTAAAATTTTGCAGTGGAATATGCCCCACTATTCTGATTTGATGGGGCGGATAACACTAGCATAAACACTTTGTGGATTCTGCCCCACTAGGGTTGGCAGCTCAGGATTTACGAGACATTCACCGCCTCATCTAACCCAAATGATTCACCAAAAATAGAGGGGATATGGCGCTCGGCGGCCGCTGCCGCGGCACCGCTCGCTTCGCTCGCTCGCCGTCGCGCGTTAAGGGTCACTGTTCTAACCTAACCTAACCCAAATGATTCAAAAATACATGTTAACCTTCATACACAAATCCTGAGCTGCCAACCCTAGTGGGGCAGAATCCACAAAGTGTTTATGCTAGTGTTATCCGCCCCATCAAATCAGAATAGTGGGGCATATTCCACTGCAAAATTTTAGGCAGTCCACTTTGCCACACCAGGGTGGCGGGCTTGGTGGGGCAAAGTGGAATTACCCAAAAGTAAGATGTAGCCTTAAATGAAAAATGCCGAAGGGTGCCTAAAACCAACACCACTTGCAGGTATGCCCCCTCCTGAAGTTCGAAGGGAAATTGCTTGTGCCACTGAAAATCAGAAGCAGGAGATAGACAAACGGCATTTATTTTACAACGTAAGAAAGCCGACGGGCAGACTGAAGAGCCGTTACAGTTTTCTCAAGTCGATCATCCCTCTTTATGCCACCGGTAGCTCTAGTGCGATACGAATCAAATAGAATAGTTCTATATTTGCACAGAAAGTTGTTACCTACATGTTACAGATGTTTAGTTTAAAACGATCTTTATCCTACCTACCTTAACTAGGGCATGCAAACAGTTGAAGTTAAATTATTAAAGACAGAAAAACAGTGGCTGCTCAAACATTGCTCTCCAGCTCAAAAAGGCTTCCAGCAGGCCAGTGGCCAGCAAATGCTATGGCACACCTGGAAATCTCAAAGCCAGGTCGGCCGATGCTGTCAAAACTTGGTTACGTAGGGGTACTCCGATAGGCCACAGTGCGATTTTGGAGCCACATCGCAAACTATGCCAGATCTCTTGCCGTGCTTTCTGTGCACTAACACCTGCACTATGAAAGACCTTTGCGCCGACAACGATAACCCTGTCGAAGTGGGTAAACTCTAGTCGAAGATTATTTAAAACTAACAAAAGGAATCATCAATACGACAAAGAAGAAGAAGATTATAGTGAAACCCAATAAGATACGCAATAGCCCTGCTGAAGATCGTACTCTGGACACACAGTTCAGCAGTATACACTATATTAAGTAGGCCTTTCCAGATAGGGCCTCTAAAATATCCCTAGCTGTTTTTTTTACCATAGCTCGGCTGATACTTCTAGGCTGAAGATTCTAGTCTCTGTTGTTTACAAATCAAAAACCCATTATTTATCAAATAAATAGACGACACCCATTCTTCCGACAGCTGTCAGAGGCAAAGCAAATTAGTTATTGAAAAAATGCCGTTTTCTATTCGCAAACCTGTCCTATGGTTATAAATAGTAACGTTTGTGACTAAAAATATCGTCCGCTTTTGGAGAAACTAAGCGTGTGGTCGCGTCTTTCTTGAAATACTAGGTAAAAGATGAGGTTCTCCCGGTTCTCCCTACTGTTTATAAATGTCTGTGGGTTCTCCATGCCATACATACCCATGTCAGCTCTAGGAAAACGTCCAGTGTGAAAGGATCTTTATGCGGATAAACACCTGCGTAGTGTTGGACTACATGAATTTATTACGAAAAATATACGGACATGAACTTAATCAATTTGTCTAAGTTCAAACACAATTCTTATTTTCCAGTTATTCTTAAATGTAATGTCTCCTATGTATTTTGCGCCTGGGTATGGTACCTTAGAATTCACATCTTCTAATCAATTTATCTAATATAATTTTTCAGTTTCAGAAGGTTTCAGATGATGATGCGTTTTGTTGTTGCAAATTGTTATTTCGAACTCGCTTAGTAATCACAGCTAACCACATCACTACTGATTTTGAGTTGACAAGTGTTGGCTGATGGATGTGTGCGAGATAATCGATTGAAAATAAATGGAAAAAGGATATTGAAAAAGGAGAAAATGCTTTATTTGATATTCACAACAGTTCCTAGTGTATATATTTTCAGTAGTTATAGTGTTCGGTATTTGTTACAACGCAGTGTTTAAAAACTGCAGGCGTTTAATTACATCACGTAGTCTCTGACCGGCAGCTAGCGGTTCATTAAATTACGGATAGTGACTGAAAATCACGAATAACTGTGAAGTTTTGTGTAAAATTAACTAAACAAACGTTGTGACTGTGACTTTCTGTGAAAATGACATGACTTTGAACTGGTGAATGTTACTAACTATGCATAAAAACATTGTAATTGATTCGTTACCCCAATTGTTTTTTTTTCCGCTTGGTAAAACATAGTTTTGCTGTAGTAAAAGTAGGTTAGAACGGTAAGCGATGGAGACGACGTTGCCAGTGGTGGAGATAACTGTTAAGCCAGAACCTATGGAAACTGAGAATGTAGAGGAGAATGAGCAGAATGGATACAATCAACAAACTGATAAAGGTAAAGTAAACATGTTCATAACTTTATGCCTGAATTACTCAAAGGGTTAGGAAGAGTTTTTTAGTAAACTCACATTTCACCAGATTTATTTAAGTTCTGTTTTATAGGTGGTGAGCTTATTCCCATCAACTGTGCTCAAATCCTATTTACAGGCTGTTCCTGAGATTTACAGAAAACATCTATAACAACTATATTTCATGAAATATTAAAGAACTGCCTTATAGAGAGGCAGACCTTTATTTATACCAGGGATATCAATGTTCAAATTGTTGAAATTGTTTGTCAGTTATAAAAAAAACAGCTGCTTAGGAAAGTGCAATACCTATGCGGTCAAAAAGTATGAAACAACAATATATAAACAAATAATGAAGTGTATGAATGAATGCGTCAATGTCAACACCCTGTATAATTTTGCATTTTTGAAATGGATTTTGTTCTTGGTTTTTTTAATAAACACCATGTACTGAATAACCTTTATAATTCACTTAATCATTGCAATATATTTACTTTTTATTATATATTCTACTTCAGTCAAAGAAGAAGAATTATGCATTAAACCGGAGCCCCTTGAAGATGAATCTCAAGATTCCATCACCAAGGATGAGGACCAGGGAACGCTCTCCGAGAACGAAGCCAAGTTAGATGAAGAAGCCCTAAATGATGAATGCAACAGTGAGTACCTATAATACATTATTATATGCTAAAAAAAATGTTTTGTGATAATTTACTAATTGGCAACATTATGACTTTCTAATGCTACCAGTCACAAATATTAATGTTAATAGTGCCTCATACCTGAGAGCTTTAATCCTGTGTAGAAACAATAATTCAACCTTATTTGTTAGTATTTTTTTGCACCTGGTATAATTTTAGTTTAGTTTAGTAGTGCCGTACCATATGTAGTCTAGTTTACTAATATCCACAGATCTGAATAGTTTATTGAATATGGTGTCTAGAAACAAACATGCTATAATGAAGAGAGAAAGAGACGGTTAAATTTAAAAGGACAATGATCATTAAGCTAGAAACTATGTGAAATATTACCCCAACAAAAATATTTGATCCCAGAGAATACTCAATGAGATATTGTGAGCAAACTAAGTGTTAAATGGTCTTTAAGATGTAAAGGGTTAAATACCTACTCTCATACCAAAAATCGGCGATTACAGCTGAAAAAGTACTTTCTATTATTATGTACCCATAACCAAAATGTAGCTAAATTTAATCAATTTGTCTATTCCATTACCAATCTGAGTGTGTTGGTTCAGCAAACATACAACAAGTTATATCCACAATAATTCCACATGCTGTAAGTATAAAATATTAATATTACCTATTTGAAATATTCAAAGGTAGCAATCAATATAAAAACTTTTTGTTTTTAGGAAACAGGCAATCTAATGCCCCTTCCAGAAAACAGATTCTGGTGTTTCTAGATTTTCTGAATGAGCATAGGGAGCTGGCTAATTGTATGTTGCGGGGGCCGGTCGGCAGGGCTAAGGCGCAACAGCTGTGGGAAGGCATTGCTGAGAGACTTAATAACATCAGTGGTTGTATTAAAACTACTCAGCAATGGCAAAGGGTAAGATGATTTTGATTGCTGTCTTTTGTTGAAGTGTAACTTTTAAGGAGCTTACTATGTACGCAAAATTCAAAAAGGATTTTGGTGAAAAAACGATGGTAACTGACGAAAAACTTTTTCCATAATAGTATGGTTTTGAAAATACTATGATCGTAACACGATAGGTAATACGGGCTAGTGACCGCAACTCTACGTTAAAGCGCGTATTATGCGTACGGGTGGGAGAATCGGTTATTCGATTCACCCCAGCTCCTCGACGAAGGCCAGCAACGTGTTAGTGTTGCTGACAATCTCACGTAGGGTACCTGGGATACTGAAATATTTTTCCCTGTATGCGGCAACCACTCGTCCTTGCAGGCCCTGCACAATGGACTGTCTGTTACTACTATGACAAAGAGGTGTTTATTAAATAACCCATGGCCAGGGTCCTTTTGAATCTTGAGTACATCTTTTACCTTTACTGATCACTGGAAATTTTACTCGTAATAGGTCAATTAAAAGTATCAATCGAAGTCTCCCAAAAGTTATTAATTATTGTCTTTGCCAGAGAGCGATAGAACGCAGTATTCTGGGTATTAAACTTGTGGACCTGGTTAAGAATACAACAATTTGGACCATTACAAAAATAACTGATGTGACTCGGAAAGCTGCCACGTTTAAATGGAATTGGCTGGACACGTCTGCCGCATGTCAGACGTTCAACTGGCCAAACTTACGACCCAGTGGCTCCCGCTTAATGGCAAACGACATCGCAGTAGGCCCCGATGGCGATAGCAGGATGAGATGGACTCTTTTAGGTGCTTTTGCAGCTCTGGACAGAGAGAGGTGGAAAGAGAGTAGGGAGGCCATTGCCCAACTGTGAGAAATTAATAAAAAATCGTAAATAAACATTTAGTTATTTCAGACAAAAAAGTCCATAGGCATGGCAAGGTTGTTAGTAACAAGAATTTTGCTTATTTATCTAAAATAGTACTTTAAAAAAAAGTTTAAAAAAAGAAGAAACCTGGCACCTCTGAACAGCAGGCTCACCGGTCTCGCAACACATAGAGTTCAGTGAACCTACTGAGCAGAACAGTATCGATTCTCTCGCCAATCATCCTTAGGACGCTATTCGGACTCCCCCATACTCGTCGCACCACCGACGCAACCTTTTTACGCATAATTACGTAGAAGTGCCGGATGCACTGCAATATCGAGGGAGCCGAAACAGAGCCCTGAACACATTATTATACTGGACGTGCAACGCATTGTAAGCTTTTTGTGTAAAGTTTGCTCACAGGCCGCTCATGTAGAATATCTGGCAGAATGCTATAATACATTAAAAATTAAAAAGTTAGTGACCAACAACCGAGATATCATTGTAGCAGTTGTTTTTTTCTATCATTTCAGGTATGGTCCGACAAGAAGTATTTAACGAGAAAAGCCGCTGCCACTCGATATTCATCCTTGTCGACCAGTGGGCTCCTAGCACCAGAATTGACCCTTCAAGACGAGAAGATCTTGGCTATTATTGGCGAACCCATTCCACCGAGACGTTTTGGTCAGAAGCCGGGAACTCCTGAGGTGGGTTTAAGATGAAAATTATTTATATTTCTTTTACCTTTTTACCTTATAGTTTAAGCGACCAAAAAAACCTAGTTATATCTATTGTGTTCTAAGGGGCAATTCCAGATACATTCTTTTCGATGAATGTTCGTAAAATATTCCCCAAAAGGAGGATGCGCTAAGTAGCCCGCGAAATTCAAAATTTCTTGCGTTTTTGCAATTTGTAGGTCAGTGTCAGGTTGTATACTCAGCCTATAACGTTCCGACTGCTGGGACACAGGCGTGAGAGGCCGTAATCCACCACGCGGGCCCAGTGCGGTTTGGTAGATGTCACATGTCTTTAAATTTTTGGTTTACACAAAGTAATGTGCGTGGCTGGGTTCGAACGCACGACCTACAACTCGTAAGTCGCGGCCGTTACAACTGAGCCACCACTTGCTCAGGTTGTATGTTGAACTAAATATGATTCACGATAAGGATGTCTGATTTTTTGCGTTGAATCGATCTTTTGGATCGTAATCTCGTGATTCGATTCACAATCTTAATCGTATTGTATTGAATCGATCTTCCGAGATCGAGTAAGATCGTAGTTTTATATAATACCTTTAAGCAAGCAATTCTTGTATATATGTAAATTTAAAATCCGAATCTCGGAAATGGCTCCATCGATTTACATGAAATTTTGTATGCAGGGGGTTCCGGGGGCGATACATCGATCTAGCTAGGTTTCATTTTTAGAAAACATGAAACAAAAAAAAAACAAGCAAAGCTCGGTAATACCAAATATTAAAAATACTAAAAAGCACAGTATGCAATCCAAATTATTTATTTTAACCTTCTACATAATACGAGTATACTCCATAGGTTTTGGTAGTTAAATAAAGGTAAACAAATCGTAAAAAGGGTTTTTTATAGTTGACACTTTCTTGTTTAAAAATACGGTGTTACAAAATCAAATTTATTTTAGATTTAAACGATAGTTTCCTCTTTCATTAATGTATATTAAACTTAATTTTACTTTATTTTTATAAACCTGCCTCTATGTTTAGCGTTTGTGGACTATGAAAAAGCCTTCGATTCGATCGAGACATGGGCTGTACTGCAGTCCCTCCAACGGTGCCAGCTCGACTATCGGTACATCGAGGTGTTGAAGTGTCTGTACGAAAACGCCACTATGTCAGTCCGACTCCAGGACCAGACCTCGAAACCTATCCTTCTGCAGCGAGGTGTTAGACAGGGAGATGTTATCTCTCCGAAACTCTTCACTGCTGCACTGGAGGATGTCTTCAAGGTTCTGGACTGGAAAGGGGCTGGCATCAACATCAATGGCGAGTACATCACTCACCTTCGGTTTGCCGACGATATAGTTGTCATGGCTGAGACCATGGAGGACCTCAGTACAATGCTCGATGACCTCAGTAGAGCTTCCGAAAGAGTGGGTCTTAAAATGAACATGGACAAGACAAAGGTCATGTTTAATGCCCGTGTAACACCCACTCTCATGACGGTCGGAGGCGCTGCACTCGAAGTTGTGGACGAGTACGTTTACCTTGGACAAACTGTCCAGTTAGGTAGGTCCAACTTCGAGAAAGAGGTCAATCGTCGAATCCGACTCGTTTGGGCAGCGTTCGGGAAGCTTCGCAATATCTTCTCATCCCACATACCGCAGTGTCTCAAGACGAAAGTCTTCAACCAGTGTGTGTTGCCAGTGATGACATATGGAACCGAAACGTGGTCGTTCACAATGGGCCTCATAAGAAGGTTTAAAGTCACCCAACGGGCAATGGAGAGGGCTATGCTTGGAGTTTCCCTGCGTGATCGAATCAGGAATGAAGAGATCCGCAGGAGAAGCAAGGTAACCGACATAGCCCGAAGAATTGCCAAACTTAAGTGGCAGTGGGCAGGGCACATTGCACGCAGAACAGATGGCCGATGGGGTCGAAAAGTTCCGTAGTGGCGACCGCGCACCGGAAGACGTAAAGTTGGAAGGCCTCCCACAAGGTGGACCGATGACCTTGTGAGGGCCGCAGGAGTCCGCTGGATGCGGGAAGCACAGAACCGGTCGAAGTGGCGGCTGAAATGATGATGATGATAAAACTTAATTTATTTTTAAACTACTCTTCTTAATAACTTAGTTCGGAAGTCGGTGACTTTGAATATTAATTTATTTTAATTTTATGTCACCGCCTTAGGTTGCCTTAGGTTAAACAAAAAAGATTTATTAGTTTTTGCTTTTCAGTTTTTTGATTAATATAACTCGAAACAGTCGAAACGAATCTCATTAAATTTTTATAAGTCTAGGTAATCTTACTTTGTTGTAGTTAGTACGGTTCTTTTCGGTTGACATTTAGGTGTTAGTTGATACGATTTGTTCATACGATCTATAGCGCATACGACTCGATCTGGGCGAAAATAGCATCCTGTTGAATCGTAAAAAAGTCGGTAGCTCTTGTGGCCATGAATCGATCTTCTTATTAAAATCATTAATACAACCCTTTAAGACATGAAAAAGTAATTCAATGCTGAACGTGATTAGTTCAACATACAACCTGGCAATTACATGCAAATTGAAAAAATACTTATGAAAATTTAATTTTTTCTGGCTATGCTGGACCTTCCAACTTAAGGCTCGCCCCCTTTTAACATAGGACCTTAATACATATAACTGGCGAAAAGTGTAATTGACACCGCTTGAACTTTAGCGAAAAAAAATTCTAAGAAAAATGTTATTTGTATATTTTTACTTTTCCAGCCAAAACAACAGACCCCAAAACAGCCACAAGAAGCCTTAGTAGTATCGGTACCCCCAAAGCAACGGTCTGCGACGATAGAATTAGAACCACAACCAGTCACCCCAACAGAATGGGTCATCCCACAACCAGAAATACCAAGGCAACCAAATATACCACCACGAAAACCGTATACTCCAAGAAAGATAGAATCTGTACGGAAAGAGGCATCGAGGAAATCAGATATTCCGCAGTCTGAAATCCCACATACACCGGTAATTCCTCCGGATGTATTACGTCAGCCGGATGTCTCGAAACCGCCTGATGACCCGTCTAAGCCTGTTGGACGGAAACTGGATGACCAGCCATCGTCACCTTCGTTATCAGAGCCTTCTTCACCACCTCCTACGCAACTAGGTTTGTACCTATTCAATTGATTCAGACTCAGGTGGCTTCGACGCACAAGCAGTTACCATGGATGCATTTCCATACATGCGCATGCGCAGATTATTATTTTTTATTGAAAATCATATGCTGTATCATGGTTTCAGTTTTCGTGTCGATAACCTGGCTGGCACCTGTAATATTTACTACGACCACGCGTTGTCTATTCCAAAAGTATCTTACAAAAGTGTAAAAAAAACCTGTTCAGGTTAAATTGTTACGCAATCGGTAATGAATGACTGAAGGGAATCAGTAACACATCTGTATATTTAGGTTTCTACTTTTTAAATGTTAACACAATTTTAACGATGAAAGTTGAATGATGTTTAAACGTCTAAATGTATGGGTAAACAGACGCTAACCATTACTTAACTTTAAGCATCGTTTATAAATAAGGGGGTTATTATTTAAATAATGTTATTAAATTGTACTTGCAAAATCAATGACAAAAATTTACGAATTTATTAAGCAATAAGTGTGGTTACTGGCTCTTGGCTAAGTAATAACAACCACACAGATCGATCGATCAGGTTAAGCTACGCTCGCCGCGGTTTGTCCGTGGATGGGTGACCATATTTACACACCGACGCCCCTCCGTGCCTTCAGGGTCGTCAGAAGCCCGAAAATCTGACAGCCAGTCTTACCAAGAGGTATCGTATTACCCAATAACTGGGTTGTGGATGTCAAATAGGCGGTCGCTCCGTGTAAAATACTAGTAAGTATTCAGCTGCATTCCTCGACTCCAGCATAGTTGTGAAAAGGCTAGGCAGATGATGAATTGGAAGAAAAAGTGGTAACCTTCTAAATACAGATGAATGTGTATTAATTCCCTTTATTAAGAGATTGCATAAGATTTTAAACAGAAGGGTAATAGGGTATTTTCCAATTTAATAAAAAACTATTTTTAATTGAAGATTGGGACGATATATTTAACAGAAAAATATATATTTTATTATTTATATCCATTTTCTCAATTAAAAACGATTAAAATCAAATTTATTTCTCGTTGTTTTGAATTTACCGCCAAAACGCTTCTTACAATGACTTTTTTATCATGTGACATCGTGACGTACCTACCCTTATTTTTTTTTTTGGGTGGGAAATCATCAAATAACTTTCCCGCTCTGGGTGGAGCGGGAGGGCGTGTCAGACTTTTACTAAATAAAACTCACCCGTGTTCCCTCAGTTGCCTGTGTGCCAGGGGCCGCGGTATCTCTTTCGAACAACCCGCACCCCTGGCAGGCATCGGCCCTTGCGGACCCCACCAGTTGGTGCTGACATCTCTTTGAGGCGCGGGTGGAACACAACGCGCCGTCGACCCGGGCTTGGTCCTTACCGGACAGCGAGCTACCCATTACTCGCCGTCCGCAAGCCCGCGCCTACGGTGGCCGGGAATCAGCCTGGGATTCCCGACGCCCAGGGCGTCTCCCGCGGCGACTACGGCCGTGAGGGCGCATATACTGCCTCTCCCTCACGTGCGCCGCCTCCCTCTTCGCGAGCATTACTGCTTCGCAGAAGGAGGTGACGGCAAACCATTCACTCTCGCTTCGTACCATGGCCTGCACCAGGGTCGCACGCGAGAGATCGCCGCCGCCGATCGCCTCCACGAGGACACGGCGGTGCTCCGCCCAAGCCGGGCAGACCGCCACCGTATGCTCCACCGTGTCCTCAGGGCGATCTTCGTAGCGGAAACACCTGGGCGTTTCCTCCCTTATGCAAAACAGGAACCTCCCGAAACAACCGTGTCCGGTGAGGACCTGCGTCAAGCGGAAGGTGAGGACGCCATGCCGCCTCTCAAGCCACTCCTCAAAGAGGGGACTTACCGCCGCTATCGTGGCGTGCCCAATACCTACCCTTTAGATCTTGAAGATACGGTGTTTTTGCTACAAATCTTCAGTTTCAGCGTAGTCGTGCTAGGAAGTATGTCTAGGTACTAATTTGTGTAAAAAAATTTGGAAGTTGGTTGTTTCCTTTTTTTTCCATTTTTAGTTGTGTTATCTACCCCACACAAATTCGTCCTACCTGCACTTGATAAGTAAATAATAGTGAGACATCAACATACCAAAAGTGGAAAAAAATACGTTTTATTGGAGCCAACTCAAAAGCCAATAATCAGAACTTGACCTTTATATGGGACCACTTAATATATCATAAATATCAATATCAAAAAAAAAAATTTTTTTTTTCAAATCTGTTTTTAATTGACGGAGATGTGAGGTCACAAACATGTAAAAAAATTAACTGAATTGAGAACCTCCTCCTTTTTTGAAGCCGGTTACAAATTGTTCAATAATTTAAATTATGAACTCTTTTGTACTATGTAAATACATATATACTAAAAAAATAAACATCCATGAGTTTCTTGCGCGTGGTATTTCGTGGTACGACTGCCACGTAGTACCACTCGCAAAAACTCTACGCGTTACTGATGAACAAGGCAGGTCCATATTAATATGAATTTTATATTCAACAGATTATAATCGCCAGGGTCGAGTACGACTCCGAGCCTGTCTAGACCCATACACAAAGAAATTTATTCATCTAGAAGAAGAAAGATTAAAAAACGACGCCAGAAGAAACACAGAATTATCAGAAATCAGACTGAGTTTGCAACAGGGAACAGCAGAGCTGGCGGGCATCAGGACAGTTATGCAAGAAATGTTAGGACTTATGAAGCAAATGACCCAGCGGGAGGAGAAAAAATAAAGCGTTATAAATGTTAATAGTTTTATTAAGTAATAGTTATTTTTTGGCACAAATAAAATCAAATTATTATTGTTACAATTACAGGTTTTTCTTCTTCTTAATTGAACCTTAAAAATGTGAGAGTCATGATATTAAAATAAATCAAATAGGTACCTATATTATTACGTGGGTGCAGTAGACCTCGTAATGGGTTTAGCGCATTTGACAAAAAACCTAGTAAATATAAATTTTAATAAGGTTTAAACTGTTACCAGACGTACGCGTGGACGTAAAAACATCCGACGGTTTATTCGCGAACTGCTTAAATACCGACGTATGAAAATGTTTGAAAATCTAGTGCGCAATAAAACTGTGAACGTGGCTTACATAGACAAATAGACCTTGACTTTTATTAGGTGACCTTAGGGTTTTCAAGTTATTACGAGGTCAACTTACTACATAATCAGTCAATCATCACGTTGTTTTACGCCAAGTTCGCACGTATTTTTTTATGGCACACTATTGACAACGCACTGCTCCAAGAGTTGAAATCCAATAGTATGTATTCTTGACGCGCTAGGATATCCTCGGTTGGATTGTCAACGCTCGACTCAATACCGAAAGTTAAACATCCAGTGCACCATAAAATCGTCTGTGAGAACCTGGCTTAACTTCTTAATTAAACCCTAAACATAGAAAATAATAAAGGTAAAGATGGGACATAACTAAACAAAGTTTTCTAAAACGATATAAAATTACAATAAAAAATAAGACAATCTTAAAAATAAGGAGGTAGAACCTACATCACGAGAGTTTGTCATCAAAATTTAAAATCTCTCTTACGCCACATAAAATATTATAAAAACAGATAATAGACTTACATGATTGTAATCACACTAAGGGCGGATTTTTTCATAACTGTAGTAGTAGTTATCCTGTGATTCTTAATTACGTTACTCAAGCGCACAATGATAGATAAATATTGTTTAATTTGAGGGGCTCGTGACTAAGCCGCACGAGTCGATCGAAGGTTAAAGCTACGCTTGCTGCGGTCGGTTCGCGGATAGGTGACCATCCATTACAAATCCAGACCCCTCAATGCCTCAGAAAGCACGTTAAGCCATTGGTCCCGGTTGTCAGTCGTTACGGCTAGTCAGAAGCCCAAAAGTTTGGCAACCAGTCTTACCAAGGGGTATTGTTATACAGTAACTTGGATTTTAGAGGTCAGATAGGCAGTCGCTCCATGTAAAATACTTGTATTCATGGCTATGGCTGGTTAGAATGAAGCCTATACCAACATAAATTACAAAAAGCAGTGGAGGGTGCAAATTAAACGATCGTTGTTTGTTTTGCGTCTCCTCAAAATTAGTTACTCCCATTCATTTAAGAGCTTAGTTAAGTACTTATTTCTTTCGTAATAAGGTTTTTCTATAGCTAGACACTAGAGTAATTCCAGAGTGATTGATGAAAAGTTATTACACGCTTTATATTAGCTTCACTTGTATGTATGTTTGTAACCGACTCCTTTGGACGCTATTTTGACCCACTTTAAACGGTCAGATATCATTGAAACTTTGTAAACTTATCGAGAACCGATGACAATTCATTTTTTTTTTAAACACGTTTTTGTAGTTAGCAGAACTAAAAAATAGAAAATAAATAATAGTTTAAAAAAACACGATCAATTAAAAAGCGTGGGGTGCTTTTTGATGTATTTTTATAATCAATTAATGTAAAGCACCCCACGCTTTTTAATTGAATTAAATTATTTTCTCCTTTTTTAGTTTGGTTTTTAAAGCATGTTTTTTTTTATTTGCTGAATAAGATTTACATAAGCTTGATCGAACCCACCCTAAGAAATCTAAGGGCTGATTTTTCCAATAGTCAGATAACTTTTATCTGAGGAATAAATAGGTAGGTTTGACAGCTTTTGTATAGAAAATATGCCGAATTGTCAGATTTATTCTTCAGATACTTTTATCAGATTATTGAAAAATCAGCCCTAAGATAATCATAAAAACATAAACAAATATTTTTTAACCCTCGGTGGTCTCCATAGAGTTGTCACACGACTTCAACCTGATCTCTTCAATCCGCTGCACCAGCTTGGTCCTCTCTTCATCCCAATCAGAGCAACCAGGTTCCAAGTTCTCACCCTGTCTCTTTCTTTCTTCTTCAATGTCTGTTTCTGACATTTCAGGAGCTTCCAATCCCACCGTGATACACATGTTATGTAAGACACAACAGGCTATTAAGATTTTCGCAGCCATTTCATAGTTGTAATGCAGCTCTTTGCAAGCAAGAAGGCAGCGCCATCTAGATTTTAACTTATAAATTGTTTGAGCTACGGTGGCATGGGTAGCTTCGTGAAGTTCGTTGTATCGGCTTTCTGGGGAGTTCTCGATGATATCATCAGGTATAGGTGACATCAGGCGATTTTCTGAATTGTAGTTGATGCTGCCTGTAAATAATATTAGATTTAATGAATATAACTTTGCTGACTGGTTCAGTTTTTTCGAGGTTTTTTATACTCAGCCCGTTACCGAAGAATTATTTAGGTGATTCAAGGCTTAAATCCAAGGCAGACATAATTTTATTATTATTTACAAGGGAAGTTGAAAATTGTATGCATGAGCTGTTTGAGGTTGAGTATTCCGGGACAAAATTAGCTTGTTTTATACGGGCTGATTTTTCAATAGTCAGATAACTTCTATCCGAGGAATAAGTATTGTGGTGTAACAAATAATATGTCTAACTGTCATACTTATTCTTCAGATAAAACTTCTTTCTTTTTGTTCGGTTGTGGCTTCGCACGGTTTGTGCATTTAGCCAGTGTCAAGTAATTTTTCTTTTCGATCAAGTAAATGGCCCGATATCGGGCACGAAGTTACAAAAAAGTCATAGTCGTCTTTAGTCAGTCAAGTCCAGTCGAGTCAAAGTTATTGTAAAGCGGTAGCAAGTTTACAACAACCTAACATGAGTTTTTGGGGGAACACGAAAAGTCCACGTTAGTCACTTATTTTCACCTTCACTACACTTGTGCACACACATGTAACTAAATTGAATAATTCACTACCAAAATTATACAATTTAATTCTATAATGGTGGCGGTGGAATAAAACCAACGTTGGATGACAGATAGGGAGTTTATTCACTTAACTTCAAATACTTGACAGATTTTAGCAAACAAAGTTAGACTTAGGTTAAACCTATGAGTGGCTCTAGGGATGGACTGCGGGGCTATCCTATCCCTTCACCTCCTAGCTAGCTATTCCTGAGGGCGACGGGGCCTCCGCTCAGGTTAAGCTTATGACAACAGTGGTGACTGCGGGGCTATCGACCACTGTGCCTTCTAAGTAGCGAGTGAGTGATCGTTTATATAGTCGGTTTTGACAGAGTGTGTGTCTTCATCATCTCATGCTTGTATGTAGTTGTAACCTTCGTTGACGTCACGGATACTTCACACGTCGATTGTTAGATGTCGCTAGTAGCCTGTAGGTACTGTTGCTGTTATCGTATTATCGTTGATTGATCTTGTAAGTGTTGCGATCTACTCGGGTGGCATAGTGTTGTGCACACAATCAGGTAGATGGCGTAAGGTGTCGTGTTATATTCTCCCCCTCTGGTACTCTATGGTCGTCCCGACTGAGTACCAGCACCAATTTGTTTCCGCGGCCTTCCTCTTCGGCGTAACGGATAAGTTGGTTGGGATATCACGTTGTTTCTCTTTTCGAACTTCGTTATTGCTGACGTATGATACTTTTCAATAGGCACGTTTGGAGTTTCTGTGTGAGCAATTTCGTAAGTGGAGGTTCCATGTTTCTTTAATATAACATACGGTCCATCTCGTCGAGGAGCAAATTTCGAAGTAAACTGTTTATCGATGTTGCTTACGGGATGAGATTCTACCAAGACCAAGTCTCCAACTTCATAATCTGGGTCAGGTCTTCTCTTGCTATTTGCTACTTGGCGTGACGTTTCTTTGTTACACTCTATGTTTTCTTTTGCTAGCCCCCAATCGTGAGCCAGTTGTTTTAACTTTGGGGTTATTTCTGCGACAAAGTTTTCTGATTCTACAACCGAGCTTAGGTCATGTGTCAACTCATATGGTGTACGCAATTCTCTCCCAAATGTAAGGTAAGATGGTGAGAAGCCTGTAGTTTGACACTTAGCTGTATTCATTGCGAATCTTATTGTTGGCAAAGTCGATGGCCAGTTCTTATGTTTGTCTTTCACCATAATTGCAATTTGTGACTTCATGTCTCTATTTTTCCTTTCTACCACATTTGGTTCAGGGTGATATACGGGTGTAAATATTTGTTGAATTTCTAAGCAATATGCTAGTTTTTGCATTATCGCTGATATAAATTGTACTCCATTATCGCTGATTATTTTTCTTGGCAACCCATACCGTAGAAATATTTCATTGAGTAAAATGTTGGCACAATTTTCACTAGTTGCTTCATTTAGTGGGAATAATTCTACCCATCTTGAAGTAGTATCTTCTATGATCAGAATCCACTTTTCTCCTGATGGTCCCTTTGGCAAAGGTCCAAAAAGATCAATGGACAAAACCTCAAATCGTTGAGAGTTTGGGGTGGACTGGTATAAGCCTGCTGGTTTCTTATTAGAGGGCTTATATTTTTGGCATTCAACACATGTTTTTATGTATTTTATAACATCTTTTCGTAGTCCCGTCCAATAAAAATTATTTGTTATACGTTGCACTGTTCTTTCTACTCCCATATGACCAGCAGTAGGTGAGTCATGGTAAGCGTTCAGTACGTTTTGTATTTCATGACGTGGAACTACTAACTTTGCGTTGTCGTTTTCTTGTTCTGGTATGTAAAGATACAGGACACCTTTATGGACTAGGTACCCTTTCCTAATGTATTCTACATAACTTGGTATTTCTTTTCCTTCTTCTAATATTTTTATGATAGTTTGAAGGGTCTCATCTTTCATTTGTTCATCTCTTAGCTGTTTTTCACTGTGTCTAGGTAGTTCTAATTCTGTGCTGCATATGAAACATTTTCCATCATGCTGCTCACACGGTGGTCGTGACAATGTATCAGCTACTACATTCGTTCTTCCTGGAGTATATTGTATTTTGAACTCGTATGGTTGCAGTTGTAGTGCCCATCGTGCTAAGCGACCAGTCGGTGTTTTAAGATTCATTAACCATTTCAATGGTTGATGATCTGTAACAGTTATGAACTTTGTTCCTTCTATATAGCCACGAAATTTTGAAATAGCCCATACTATGGCTAGTGCTTCCTTTTCTGTAACACTGTAATTGCATTCAGCTTGTGTTAAGAGTCTACTTGCGTGTTCAACAGGGTGCTCATTGTCTCCCTCCCCCTGCACTAAAGCTGCGCCAATGGCATATTGGCTGGCATCAGTCTTGATAGCAAAGGGTAAGTCGTCACTTGCCTGTTTTAACACTGGTGACGTAGTCAAGGCATTTTTTAATTTCATTAATGCTTCTTGTTGCTCTCGTTCCCACTTCCAGCTTATTTTCTTCTTCGTTAAGTTAGTAAGTGGTTTAGCAATGTCTGCAAAATTATGAATAAATCTCCGATACCATGATGCAGTTTGTAGAAATGAAATTAATTGTTTTAGGTTTTTAGGCGCCTGACGGTTTGCAATAGCAGAGATTTTCTCTGGATCTGTTTTGATGCCGTCGGACACTATAAGATTGCCTAGATATTTAATTTCTGAACACATAAATTTACATTTCTTTCTGTTAGCTCGTAGCTTGTATTCTCTCAGTTTCATAAATACTTCTCTTAAGTCCTTTATATGTTGACTGAAAGTAATAGATCTTATAATTAGATCATCTAAATAGCATAATACACAATCCGCGTGCAATCCTTGTATGAATTTGTCCATTAATCTTTGGAACGTGGCAGGCGCGTTTCTTAGACCGAATGGCATTCGCTTGAAACGGAACGTTCCAAACGGTGATACAAAGCTTGTTTTATCGTAATCATCTGGATGTACCATAATCTGCCAGTAACTTGACTGTAAATCAATTGTTGACATGTATGGCATCGCTTTTGCCTGATGTAATAAATCGTCAATACGAGGTAACGGATATCTGTCAGGTTTAGTTATCTCGTTGAGTCGTCGATAATCTACGCAAACTCGAACATCGGTTTCTCCTTTTGGAACTAGAATTACAGGTGCTGACCATGGGGAATCGCATTCCTCGATAACGTCATTTTTTATCATATCATCCAGCTTTTCTCTTAATTGTTTTTGCCTTGTTAGTGACAATCTATAAGGCTTAACACTAATAGGAGGATGGTTGCCTGTGTCGATTCTATGTTGTGTGAATGGAGTTGGTTCCGTGTTTTTCTCAAAGATGTCGCTGTGCTCAAATAACAATTCATTGAACATCTTTTGCTCATTGTATGTGAGTATGGTTCCTTCATCGGGATTTAAATAAAGATCAACAGAATACATAGAAGTAGGGTTTATTGGTGTTGATGTCGTTTGATCACCAGCTTCCTTGAGCAGACTCTCAATATGACGGCCACGATCCAGAAGTTCAGCAAACGTCTTTACTTCCGTGCGAGCAATCTCCTTTTTATAGGTTATATTAAGAAGTCCGTAAACAAAGTCCAAATGTTCCTCTTCCTTATGTCGTTTTGCTGGTAACTGAGCGAGTAAGGCACGTTTTTCACAAACAAACGCGTCAATTTCTTCAGAAGTTTGCTTCTTCGAGTACAGTTCCAAATAAATTTCGTGTGGCTGCATTTTTGGCGCAAAAGCAGACTTAATGGCGTCGAGAGCTTGGGTCCACTTTTTAATGTCGCTTTTTATACCGTTCCACCACGTGGCAGCAGCACCAGACAATAACAAAGTCAATCCTTCCAAGGCGTCTTCGTCACTGATTTTCTCAATTTTTTTGTAAACTGAGATCCCGGTCACAAATTCTTCAACTTTATCGAAATTTCGTTCACCGTCGTAACGCTTTGTGCACGCAGCAAAACTTTTAAAATGTCTATTTCCACTTTCATTTGCTTCTGTCACTTTTGATATGAGTGCAGTGAACTGTTCCTGAGTCATCATCACCATTTCTTGTTTTTTTTCCGACATGTCAATACTGTCAAAATAATATAAATTCTCTTGAGGGTAGGCTCCTGTTTATCCGCCAATATGAGGGTACACCGGTAAAAATGTGGGTACTCTGATAAAATAGTTGCGGGTAGAAGAAGATTTCGTTGGGCGCCAATATAATGGTGGCGGTGGAATAAAACCAACGTTGGATGACAGATAGGGAGTTTATTCACTTAACTTCAAATACTTGACAGATTTTAGCAAACAAAGTTAGACTTAGGTTAAACCTATGAGTGGCTCTAGGGATGGACTGCGGGGCTATCCTATCCCTTCACCTCCTAGCTAGCTATTCCTGAGGGCGACGGGGCCTCCGCTCAGGTTAAGCTTATGACAACAGTGGTGACTGCGGGGCTATCGACCACTGTGCCTTCTAAGTAGCGAGTGAGTGATCGTTTATATAGTCGGTTTTGACAGAGTGTGTGTCTTCATCATCTCATGCTTGTATGTAGTTGTAACCTTCGTTGACGTCACGGATACTTCACACGTCGATTGTTAGATGTCGCTAGTAGCCTGTAGGTACTGTTGCTGTTATCGTATTATCGTTGATTGATCTTGTAAGTGTTGCGATCTACTCGGGTGGCATAGTGTTGTGCACACAATCAGGTAGATGGCGTAAGGTGTCGTGTTATAATTCGCTATTTCACTAAATTTCATGAAAATGAAAATTCGTGCGACATGTTCCAACCCGATCCCGCCAAAAACTCTCCAGATAAAACTTATCTGACTATTGAAAAATCAACCCTAAGTTGAATAATAATAATATTTAACAGAGGAAGATTGATTAGATACCTAATATATAGGCAGTATCCTCAAGGGTGTCCAAATGAGCGCTGATGGGGTTAGCAATCCATACTTCGCTTTTATAGAAGCCTCCGCCGAAAGACGCGTCTACGTTCTGGATATAACAGTCAGCGTCGCAGATCTGCGAAAAGTAATGTTTTTTATTATGTCAGTCTGTCATCTTGTTACATAAGGGGCCATCCATAAATTACGTCACACAAATTTCATGGTTTTTTGACCCAGCCCCCGTCCTTGTCATAGGTGGTCACACTTGTGAAAGCCCCTCCCCCCTTGTGTGACGTCACATAAAATTAAAACAGCAGTTTTTTTTAATTATTTAGATTAAAAATAATCTTTAACAAAAGCAAACTTAAAGTCAAATATTTTAGATAGATAGAAGAAACCTTATAAATATAGATCGAGTTAGTAAAGTTTTTAAGTTTTTAGGTACCTAACATATAAATTTTGAGTTTTAACGTGTGGCGTAATTTATGAAGGCCCCTAATCCCGCCATAACGGCTGAATGGATTTCGATGAAATTTGGTACACAGGTAAACTATGAATCAAGTTAGGATACTTTTTGTTCCAATATTATGAAATATTGTAAAATTTTGAATATCAAAAAGTTTAGAGCTTTAAAACAAGAAGTGAGTTCATTATTATTATTATACAGGCAGTCCCAAATTAAATTACCTACACAAACTTTATGATAGGATAAGATGGTAATGATTACCTAAAATAGATATTAAATACTTACAATTTGAGCGTAGATAGAGTAGTAATTATTTTCGTTTAGATAACTTTCTTCTTTGGTGACTGGTTTAATGATAGCAATGTGGGTGCAGTCCATGCATCCTATCACATCGGGAAAACCAAACTTTTCAAAAAACCTGTAATTGCAAAACACTACAAGTGAAAACTAAGTTATGATATTTTAGTTTTTGTTTAAATATCATGATAAATCATAGAATAAAGATTTTTTTTTGTTTCATCTACAATAGTTGTATAGTCTGGGTTTGTGCTCGGTTAATGGCCCTATCACATGGGCCTCAAACAACTGCCGAAATGTGGGCGTACTATAGATACACCCCTGACCAACCCTTCGGGGAAACAAGGCGTTATGTCATGTAGTTGTATTAAAAAAATTAGCATTTTGTAAGGGTATGAGAAAAAAAAATGCAACTCCGGGAGTGACAGAAGTGAATACTTGAACAATTACGTGTGTATTTTTTCTATCGTCAGTACAGGATCTGACATTGGGTCCTTGGGTCCTGATTGCTCTTGGTAAAAAATGATAAACGAGCGATCGACTTCAGCCATTAAAGGTAATACAAAGGGAAAGAAAGGGATAAAAGAATTAGAATTTGCTAATGAAAGAAAAGGGACTTTTCCAAAAGACATCAACGCGCGACTCATCCGTGTGCTCGTTCATCCAACCTCCATTTTAAATAGACCCCTGCAGTGGTTCATAATCTGATTAAATAATAAAAAAACGAAGTAACTTGTGAATTGTATCGTCAAGCTATTCGATTATTATTTTTGGCGCTTTGACACTCCCTATATCTATGTACACAGTATACATATAGCTCATGGGAAGCGTGCTGTGACGATTACGCGAGTTTCAAGCTTTTTGTTCACCCAAAAAGTACACATATTATACACAGTATACATATAGTTCATGGAAAGCGTTCGGTGACGATGGCGCGAGTTCCATGATTTTTGTTCACCCAAAAAGTGTTCAATGCGCCTAAAGAAGTTTTCACTTAAAAAAAACATCAGTGAATAACAAAACGGTGAAAAATAAACCAAAAACAAACTTACTTCTTTCTAACAACATCTCTGTCATTCTTATTTTGCGGGAACTTCATGTATTTCCGTATTATGCTACTGTGATTGAGGGCCATGGTCACCTCTCTGATGCAACGGGACATTGTCTGGTTTGCAAACAAGTTGAAGGTTTTACCCGTGGAACTTTGCAAGCGGCCCCAAGCAAAGAAGTTTAATACTGCTAGGATCTGCAAAAAATATTGTAACAGTCTTCTTAGTCATAATCATTTGTTTGTCAAATTATGGTACCTACATTATATTAAGGTCTTAACAAAATTGTCAATGATATCATCACATTCTGCCAAGTATGGTGTGTAAATATCCTAACAATGATTTGAACATAAATATTGGAATAATATAGAAGCTAATAGCATACAACCTTCATACTAGGATCTAGTCCATGCCGACGCTGTTTTTCAGGCAGCAAAGGCGTTAATTCCTCACACAGCTTATCAAAGAGTTCTCGGCTCAACCCATATTTAAATTTAAACTCTTTGTCGGGAATTGAATTCATAGTAAATCTTTCTCGTAAGAGACGACGTCGTTGAGAGAGCCTTCGTTTTTTTTCATTTTCTTCAAGCAAAGCTGCTCTTGCAAAAAAATACGCGAGCGCCATATCGTATCTGTTAAAAAAATAGCGGATCAGTATTTGAGATATCATTCAGTAGGTAGGTACCCACTTCTACTAAAGTAAGTCTACAACACAATATAATTCTTTATTAGCTCACGTTCTGCTCGACCCTCTAAGAGACAGTTGTTTCAATAACCGGATAGTTGAGCTGGGCATTGCCCGGTTGTCTTTGCGGGATAACCGGAAAATCTACAAGCGTTTCAAATTCAACTGCTGAATTTGCGTAGTTTGCGAGACGTAATTGAAAACGTAGTAAGTGTTCAAGCTCCGACCTTAAAAAGAATAACGGAACCTTTATAAGCTCACTTTTTTGTTTAGTCTACCAAGTTGCAAACTAATTATGGCTTTTTTTATCAAAGTGAAGATCGAAGGAAACATTATACAATGCGCCGCATAACGATTCGATAGTGTTTTGACTGTAATAGAGATGTTTACCTGATTTTGTGTATTTATTCTTTTCGTTTTATAAATAAAGTCTTATTCGGTCGGATTTACTAACGCCGAATATAGCTTGCTCGATTTTTCTGGATTGTTTGACTTTTTTATATTTGCAAACAAACATTGATTAACATTGACAATTTGACATTGACACTCATTGGCTACCTACGTTCCGAGTTGCGATAATATCAATTTGAGCGTGCTCACATCCGTTCCGAATTGGCGTGAGCGCGATAAACGATGTCCCGTGAATCGTCATAGATGATGTCATGGCATGCGGCGTCTTGCCATAACGCCAACTATGCGGGATAAAATTTCCATTATTGGCCGCTGATTTGGAAATTCATATTTTTTTGTAGATAGTACTCATAAATAGAAAGCTTTTTACAAATTTTCAAGTTGCGAAAATTCACGAGATATATTTTTTAAAGTTTCGATACAAATTGCGAAATAGCACGCCATATGCAAATTTTTAGGTTGGACAAATTGTCATGGTAGACGTCAAAGTTGACATTTCACGTTCCGTTGATGGTACTTTCCACGTGGTCTTGTCTGCCCTATCCCTAGAGTGTATATAAAAAACCGGAGGCGCGGAGGGAGAGCAGCCCTCGCCCACTGTGACGAAGCGCGGAAGCCGAGCATGACTGACCGTACTTCAGCACGCAAGGGCGGAAGGGCTGCACTTTCCGCAGCGCTGGAGATAATTCGGAGACAAACTGGGGGGAAGAGGGAAGCTCTCCCCCAGTTTGACTTAACTAGCGCTATTTTAACCTAAAAATTTTAACCATGGATATCTCCATAACCATGGGGTTCTGAGGGGTGGGGATAGTACAGGGGCGTAGCCCCCTGGCCCTCCCCGCACCATACATCGATGGACCATAATGGAAATTTTAACCCGTTATAAGTATCACGATTATGACAGCTGAGAGCTGTCATTTTTATCAACAATACGGAACGCTCGTGAACGCGTTATCAGTACTCTCTTATTTGGTTAGGTGGCGACTATTTCTAATAAATCTAAGTTAACTAAAGTTATGATACGACTCAAAACTAAACAGCACAGCTGTCATTTTTGACAGCTCTCACGGTGATGAGCGCTTTCACGAGCGTTCCGTATTGCCGATAAAAATGTCAATTCTCAGCTGTCATAAACATGATATCTGCAAATTATTGGTGTGAGCGCTCTCAGTGTTATTTTTCTAATTCGGAAAGCGGCCATTGCCTTAGCTGTCAAATTCAATGCTTCGTTCACACGGTGTTTCGTTCGGAAATCAAAACCGAACGCGAGTTTTGAGTTATTTTTAACCGACTTCAAAAAGGAGGAGGTTCTCAATTCGTCGGAACCTTTTTTTATTGATGCGATGAAAGACATTTTATGGCTAATTTTTTTACAACTTGGGTTGGTTTTAGTAGGGATTTCTAAGGACCTCTAATTATTTATTTACTATAAGGTATCTTCACAGCTGACAAAAAGTAAGTATAACATTATTAATTATTCTAAACATTACGCCAATTACGAAATACTCAGAAAATAAGAAAGAAACAGAGAGTGACTAGTAATAAATCTAGCGTATGTTACTCAGTGATAATGTAGCTTTCTAACGGCAAAATAATTTTTGAAATCGGCCCAGTAGTTTTTAAGTTCTACCCCTCCACGCGGCCGTAACGCTTTATCGTGACAGAATAATCCTAATAAGTACTACATCTTAGAAGTTTCACTTCAAAAAATTATGAATCATAATATAAAAATTAAACACTTGTAAGATTTTTTTATCTGGTTGTTTCCGGTTGTAAGCCTAAAAAACCTGCAGGCTTAGCATGACGCTTTCTATTTCTACTCTACTGTAGAATATAAATCGCTTGCCTACATTTCACGGAGAAAAACGTTATTTTTGTCTAATCTTCCGACGACAAAAAGCTTGTCTACGGTTCTCGTGCTAAGCCTGCTGAAGGTCTATGTTGGAATCAAAGTTCGGTAAAATCTTGTTAGAATTTTTTAATACTCTTTTATTAGCTTGGTATGTAATGTTTACGTGATTTTGACCCACTTCAAAGCGTCGAATTAAATTAAAAGTTTGCACACTTTTTAAGGACTGATGAGTTGATGACAATTCAATAATTTCTTAAATTTATGGCAAAAAAAAAGTTAATTTTTGAAGAAATCACGTTTAAGTAAATTTGTAGTTAGCCGAACTAAAAAATATCATAATTTCAGCCGAAAGACTTCCACTGCTGGATATAGGCCTCCCCCAATTTGGAGGGGTTTGCCATAATCGCCACGCTTGACAGGCGGGTTGGCGATCGCAGTATGGTGGTAAAATGCATAGAGAACGCTGCTGCCCATTCTCTAGTAAGTCCCTTAGTCGCCTCCTACGACACCCACGGGAAGAGATGGGATGGTGCTATTCTTTACATCCGGCACCACACGGAAAAAATATAGAAAATAAAGAATAGTTTAAAAACTCTACTTTTTTAGTTTGGTTTTCTATGAAAGCGTGTTTTGGTATTTTTTCAATGGCGATAAATTTTTAGTACAGTATAAGACCTAGTCTTGTACCCGCTAACTATAGGTATATCCTATCTACAAATTTATAATTGCCTCTAATAACATACATAACATCACGCTTGGTTTCCCCGAAGGGTTAGGCAGTGGTGTCTAGAACACCCACGTTTAATAAAGTTGTGGGCGATATACTGACATAGTTCCTATAGCGCATATCTAACGGTAGGAAAGGAGAGGGAAGGGATGCGGCTGACCTATTTTCTAGTGCACTTGCGCGAGTACTGGATACTGCAGTGCCTGTATTGATCGGTGTCAATTTTGCTGGTCATTATTATTATCTCTGTGTGCTTACTTCTCTAAGTACTAATAAAATAAAGATGTTAAATTGGAACTACGCGTCGGATTTGGAAAGATCTTTTTGCATTTGAAAGCCCAATTCTTGAGGTAGGCTAACATTACTGACGCTACGACCACTGGCAATTTTTTGAGCAATTATTGCTCGGCAACACTAATGGATCAATCTGGATCAACTAAGTGGCGCAATCTGGAGCAACAAAAATAAATTGCGTATGTGTTTCGGGAATATTGCTTCTGATTGCTCCATTTTTTTTTTTGGGTGGGACATCATCAAATAGATTCTCCCGCTCTGGGTGGAGCAGGAGGGCGTGTCAGACTTTTACTGACTAAAACCCACCCGTGTTCCCTCATTTGCCTGTGTGCCAGGGGCCGCGGTATCTCTTTCGAACAACCCGCACCCCTGGCAGGCATCGGCCCTTGCGGACCCCACAAGTTGGTGTTGACATCTCTTTGAGGCGCGCGTGGAACACAACGCGCCGTCGACCCGGGCTTGGTCCTTACCGGACAGCGAGCTACTCATTACTCGCCGTCCGCAAGCCCGCGTCTACGGTGGCCGGGAATCAGCCTGGGATTCCCGACGCCCAGGGCGTCTCCCGCGGCGGCTACGGCCGTGAGAGCGCATATACTGCCTCTTCATCACGTGCGCCGCCTCCCTCTTCGCGAGCATTACTGCTTCGCAGAAGGAGGTGACGAATACCCATGCACTCTCGCTCCGTACCATGGCCTGGACCAGGGCCGGACGCGATAGATCGCCGCCGCCGATCGCCTCCACAAGGACACGGCGGTGCTCCGCCTAAGCAGGGCAGACCTCCACCGTGTGCTCCACCGTGTCCTCAGAGCGATCTTTGCAGTGTAAAATACCCGGGCCGTTTCCTCCCGCCTTATCTGAAACAGGAACTTCCCGAAACAAACGTGGCCGGTGAGGACCTGCGTCAGGCGGATGGTGAGGATGTCGTGCGGCCTCTCAAGCCACTCCTCAAAGAGGGGATTTACCGCCGCTATCGTGGCGTGCCCAGTCCATATATTTCATGAGTTGCCGAATATGCAATCGGTTTGGAAAGTTTTAATCAATTTTCTTTCTGCCTCGTTTATACGTCTCGTTTTTGCGAGAGGAACCGGCCGGCGGCGGGGGGGGGGGGGGGCGTGCCCGTATTGCCTAGTTTTTTAAGTTGCTCCATATTGCATGATATTGTGTGGCCGTATCTCTGGCAACGGCTTGCTACATTTGGCCATTGCCCGTAATTGCTGGATGTAGTTGTGACGTCATAGTTGACGAGATTTGACCAGGATGGAGCAATTGTACAAAGAAAAAAAAAGTAGAAATAGCACTAAGAGAAAACGGAGTAGGTAAACTCGCTGGTGGGCGATGCGATGCTTTTGGATGTACAGACGCCAGCATATCAAGCTATCCCAAACTGTCAAATTTTCCCCAATTGAATATGAACCTTATTCTTTTGGAATAAAGTTGAAAAACTATCAAAGAAATTTGACAGATTGAGTTAGCTTCGTCTGCACTTCTAAAGGTACTAATAATATAAAGACGTAAAAATGGAACTACTAGTAGGATTTGGAAAATTATTTTTGCATTTGATAGCCCAATTCTTGAATAAGGTGTAGGCTAACACCACTAACGCTACGAAGGAGGCGAGTAAAAAGAAAAATAAAGTCACAAAAAACGCCAAGAGAAAACAGAGTAAACTCACTGGCGGGCGATGCGATGCTTTAGGATGTACACCCGACTACACATCAAGCTATACATTGCCAGTATATTTTAAGCTGATCTCGCATTGTTTAGGATTTCCGTACAGTGCGAGATCAGCGTAAAATGGAAATGTAAAGCTTGATGTGTAGCCGTGTGTAAATACCTATAACATCACGCCTTTTTTAGCCGACGGGTAGCGCAGTGGTGTTTCTATAGTACACCTATATATCGCCAGTTATGATTGGCACGAATGCAGACTACGGGCTGCTAAAATAATAAAAAAAATCACGCAGACGACGTTGCGGGCAGATCTTGTTCTACACAACTTATAGTCAGAAGTGTAGTTTACGCAGCCTTTCACTGATGTGTGAGGATAGATTGCTGCTAGGTTCTGTTACTAGAGGCGAGCCATTCGTTGGCACCTTGCCAAGCCACCTCCCATTGTAATAAAAAGCCTGAACCAGCGGTACATGACCGGCATTCCGGCAGTCACGCTTTGAAACCACTAGGAAATAACGTCATTGGTGTTAAAAAATAAGTGTAAGAATATTATTTATTTGTAAAAATACGAGAAGTGAGTTTATTAATAAAAAAATTGTTAATAAAATAATAAGCAGTTCCTATATCGGGTACTTAAACATTATCCCCTTTAGGTATTTATAAACGTTGCTTAAAGTTAATGAATAGGTAATTGCTAATTACCGACTGTTAATACCTAGTGAGTTTATTAATAATTATTTTTTAATAAAATAAAAAGTACTTAGTTCTTATAGTACAAGTAGTAGTAGTATCCCCTTTAGGGGCCATCCATAAATTTATGTCTAAACGTTGCTTAAAGTTAATTAATGATAGCGACTGTTAAACCATACATTTTCGACGTTTAAAAATCTCTTATATTTAATCAACGTTTAAATAAACCCCTAAGTTATAAGTTTTTTTTGAAATTATATTTCTCTTACGTTTTTTTGCAAAATTATGTGTTGAGAAAAATATTATTCGCGACCGCAACAAGTATGGCTTTACATCATTTAATTTAAATCATCGACACAACCCTCTAAAGTTAATTTAATTCGATTGAATGACTATTTCGTGAAAAAGTAATTCAATCGAATTGAATTAATTCTGTGGGTTGTGGTACGCTTATCAAAAACATCATCAACAAATAATTTAAAAAATATGAATCTGAAAAAGAATTTTTTTTAAATGTACTTACTTACAAATTTTTTTTTACCAATAATTTGTCTATTAGAAAGTCGGAAATATTTTAAAAGCATTTTAGTAGTAGAAAGTTTTTTAATTGTTTCTAATAGATTAGTATTAGTATTTAATTATTTAATGGGTGAATTATTGAATATTATTGACTCCATGCAGAACAAAATGTGCATCAGTGCTCTATTGAACTTTCTTATAACTACATAAAAAATAAAAATCAGACAAAATCCATATTCCATAAAGTAAAATTTCTCAATACTGAAACAGCATAGATCAGAATAAAATAAAATATCAATGCAATTAAAATAAACCAATGAGTATGTACCAAATTTATAAAGGTCAAAGAATTAAAATGTAATTTAATTTAAAATTGCATAATAAATCGATAAGTACTTTTTTCGTTTCATTTGTTTTCCTTTTAATTATTACTTATGGGTATTTTGTGTTTATTTTAGCCAATTTTATGTTATTTTTAAATTCTTATTAGGTTACGTTACTATAAACTTGTTTCGTTTGTGTTTATTATACCCCCCCCCCCCCCTTATTTATAAAAGTTGCTTAAAGTTAAGTAATGATTAGCGAATGTTTAAATCAACGTTTTTAAATAAACCACTAACTTTATAGTACAGTCAGCCTCAAATTCTGAGTTTAGCTACACGATAACTGACAAATATTTGGACTGATTGGAATGCTCCACTCAAAAATCTTAAGGGTCGGAAAGTCGAAAAAATCGCCATAAGATACCGGAAACCACACAGAACGTAGATCAGACCGCAGCGTTCATATTACATACAAATATACAATGCATAGAACACATATTGCAGATGTTTAAGCTCCGCCCACCCTGCGTGAACTCTTTGTGTCCCAATCTGCGCGATACCAATTTATTACCTTGTATTGATCGACTGGTATTTTGATATACATCTAGTGCTTATATTTAAGACCTAAAAGACTTGCGCAGGCATGCTGCAGTGCGGTACTCTGGTTTGGGTATAAAAGCGGTGCACCTGGGCCGACCTGCACAGTTCCGCATCAGACTAGGACGAGTTAAGACTTGCACTGAAAAATTGTGCATACATCAGTGGGGGCTTCTTTACCAAGGGAATTTAATTTAGGTATTCAAATTCGGGTCCGCGTTTTAATACAGCTTTAAATTATTATCCGTTTGATAGAAGACGGGTCCGCGAGATTTGATTTACGAATTTCTCGAAATTAAATTCGGATACTTGGGTTCTTTTCTAAATTCTGACGTAATAGAAATTTTTCGAAATCGGTTTCGTAATTCGCGTTTGCCTGTAACTAGGAAGATGTTGGGAGCATTTTATTAAAAAACCGATATTCTTCTAAAATAGGCTCCAGAAAATTGGAAATGTAAAGAAAGCGCGTGGCAACTCAGATGATAGAGCGTTGCCTTAGATAGGTCCTTCTCGAGATTATCGAATATCGGTTCAATAAAACGAGTCCAAAAAATCGCACCGTACGGTACGGGTGCGTCCCACCAACCCCCTCAATAAATCAATACGAACGAGGAGGGGTAAGGGGTAGCGGGAAGCTAATAAAATTCTAATGCCACTGCACGTTTGCAGAAAAAGATCTGAAATCAACATTGCCGCTAAAGAAGAGATTAGAGAAGCGAGTCAAGCTAGAAGATGAGGAAGACTTCCCAAAGCAAGAAAATCCGGAGGAGAGGGTGAGTTTTTATTGTATTTTCTCTAGACTGTTCGCGCGTGCTGTGCACCGGCGTTCTGCGTTCCACGATTTTTTTTCTTTGTATTTTATTGTAAAATATAGGTAGAGCAAGCAGTCGAAGAATGCACAATGCTGACGGAGCCATCTTCCCATCACTATTGCGTCATAAATATTTCCCGAGGCTCAGTTCCAATTGTAAGAAACGTCATATTATATACGAGCTTGACTCTTGGCATTTTATTAAAACGGGCGCGGCTAGGTTCCATTTTGAAATGGTGCAATGCGGGGGCATGAGGGGGGGGTCATAAGGCCCCCCCTTCATGCCCCCCCTTACCGGGAAGGGAGGGGAAGTGATACCTGTGGTTGGTGTAGTTGGGAAATACTGCACAAGGAGGAAAGAGGCAGTGATGCTTTCATTCGGGAAAGTTATGCTGAAGGGTAGTGAATATAGTGATTGTGCTTGGACGTGCAGTACACGGCATGTAACGGGAGTAATGCTGGAATAAAGTGCCGGGGGAGGAAACGATTATGTCGCATTGCGCGGCATGAAGGGGGGGGGGGGAGAATTGGTAATGGCGCATTGCGGAAAGTGAAGGAAGCGATATCTGCAGTAGTGGGGGTGGGGGGTGCAATGTGAGGAAATAGGATGCTTTCAAGGGGGACGAGCCAGTGATGCTAAGACTGGGGATAACTATGCTGTATGAAGAATATTTCCGTTGTGTTGGGTAGTTATGCTGTAGTGTAGGATAGTGAATATAGTGATGCTGTTTGGGGACAGTGATGTGGTTTGGGGGACACTGATATGTAGTGAGGGGTAGTGATGGCGCTGTTAGGGGACAGTGATGCGGTTTGGGGGATACTGATATGTAGTGATGGGTAGTGATGATGCTGTTAGGGGACAGTGATGCGGTTTGGGGGTACTGATATGTAGTGAGGGGTGGTGATGATGCTGGGGGATAGTGATGCTTTGGTGATACTGATTATGAAACGGCAGCATTTAAAAATATTTTTACTTAACAAAAAGTTATTTCAGACTAGGTCTACATTTTGTTAGTATTCTATTATCTTAAAAACTACATGTTAATAATGAGGAGATCAAATAATTTATTTAGGGAACATAAAAATCGAAATTAATCATTGAAAATAACATTAAATTAAATTGATATAATTTAAATTAAAACTTTACTAAAATTGAAATAAATTAAAATAACAGTTAAATTAAATTGAAATAAATTAAAATATTTAAATTAAATTATCATAAAATTGACTTTTTAAATAAATTAAAATTAAATTGAATAAATTAAAATTAAATTGATAAATTAAAATTAAATTGAATAAATTAAAATTAAATTGATAAATTAAAATTAAATTGAATAAATTAAAATTAAATTGAAAGTTGTAAATTAAATAAAAAATATTTTATTAAATTAAAAATAGTCGTTGTTATTAAACTAAAATTAAAATAAATTAACAAATTAAAATAAAAACATAAATAATCAGATAACATGCAGCCTGATGAGCCTTTCTACAGCTGCCGATGCTGGTCTGTCTGCAACCGTCCTTCGTTGCCACCCTCTCGCATTCGGCGAATTAGTGAGCTTGAATTTTTTCGTATTATAGCATAAAAGTAAACATACCTCACGTCGGCAAATATGTCCGATGCAGTGCAAAAATAAATTCAACATGAAAAAAATAAATTGAAGTGCAATTGCAATAAATCATTAAATTAAATACTGATGCTAAACCACTACTACCTACTGTTTAATATTGATGATGCAGTGGAAGGCTATAAAAAAAAGTTTACTTCAAACTAGGTATTTTTGCCAAATTTTGTTAGTAACATTATCTTAAGCGACATCAATTAATGCATCATCAATTAACTGATAGTTAAACATGAAATGGAAACAAATAATTGAATACATGGAAATAAATTAAATTTAAAATAAATTACGTAAATGGAAATTAAATTAATAATATAATATAATAATTTATCATTTATTCTCTCTTCACAAAGCTGACTTAAATTAAAAGTGTACATAGAATGTCCCAGCTGTATGCCATCCTTGTGAGAGACTGGTGCCTAATATAGGTTTTTCGAAAAAAAACCTGTGTTTCAGGTCACCAGGCCCTTTCCACGGCTAGCATTAGCTTAACAGAGATACCGTGCAAGATCTGAAGTTAAACAATAGGTATGCATAAAAAGAAAATCTAAACTAAGTGAAATTTAAACAATTTGAATAATACAAATAAAGTGAGAAGAAATAACAATAAATTTTTTTTTTTTTTTTTTAACCTAACTATAATAAAATTGTGCAGAAGTTATTGAGTCATGTTGTGAGACGAAATCATTTAAAAATAAATTATGTTCGTGGAAATTTATTAATTTAAAAATAATCAAATTCTTTTAAAATAAATTAAATTGAGATAGCGACGATGCTCAGCGGGTAGTGATGGTATAGTAGAGGGATTGTGATGATACTGAGGTGATTATTATTTGAGGGATAGCAATGTTGCACTGGGGGATCCTGATAGTGTAAAGGGGGAGTGATGCTGTAGAGGTAGATAGTGACGAATTATTGGAGAATGTTGCTTGTTTATTGAAAGATTCATATACCTAATTACATTCATATATAGAGGAGATATTGATGCTGTATGACAGAAAATGATACTTTCCTAAGAAACCTAGATAGGTAAAAAAATAGATAAAAATTATTGAAAAATAGATATTTTTCATCGTCTTTGCTTGTTTTTAAATAGCATTGTTCTTGTTCCAGAATGTCACTGAAGAAAATGAAGAGCAAGTGGATAATTCTCAACCTAAGAGTAAGTAGAATTTACTAGACCATGCCCTCAAAGCCATTGAATATAACAGGTATAACTGTATGAATGGAACGTTTATGCCAAAGTCGATGTTGCTTAAGATCAAATCTTGCGGAAGCAGCCTGGTCAACTTTATTGAAAGTGTTGGAATTGGTATTAGTTTTCCTCGACGGAAAGAGACGGGCGGCGGAAAACAAATAATAAGTTTCTGTCGCACCACAGAGAACCGCGGAGTGAGCAGCAGTTACATCTAAGATTTTAATATTGTTTATGAAACTACAAAAACATGCCTACTAATTGCGCACTTGTGGTTCAATAATGGATTCCTATACAAAATGCTCGAATGACCAATGCAAGAAAAGTATGACTTAGCGTGTCTTGAAATAAATGTAGACGTGTTGAAGGCGTATAGTCAGGCATATAATGCACAGATAGATGATAATGTATCGGAAATAGAATCGGAATATAATACATAGGTAACAGGCAACCGAAAGATGTCAGGGTTGGTTCAAATACCGAAGTGCGTGGTGATGAGTTTCACCCGCGCACGCGTACCTCTACTTCGTCACACGTATATATAGAGGTTCCTGTTACTCCTAAATTGTCGTTTCGCAATCATATATATAACTAAGATGTGATAAAGGGCGTTCAGAAGAATTTCGGGTTCGTACAACTTCGCACTGAGACAGAAACGAGACTTCTCAAATATTGCAACAGTCCGGAGTCTACTGGAACATAGTGTCGTCATATGGGCACCACATGAGGCTGTATAGGTACTCTGTGATGGTAGAGCGCGTCCGGAACAATTTTACGCGCCATTTGTACAAGAAGCTTTAAGGCTCCTGCAAACAGGCGCGACACAACACACAATTCACAACAAACAACAAACAATTTCTATGATAACTTCATGGAAATTGTTCTACAAGTGTCGCGCCGCGTAGTCGCGTCGCGCCTGTCTGAAGAAACCTTTATTTCTACTGGGTACAATCAATTGAGGGTGCGACGAGAGTAAACAATTGTCGCGTATTTGGCGAAATTACTCCGGGGTATCGAGCATAATCCTGGAATGGTGCAGCGCTTGAGGTTTTGCGTACCGGACCGCTTTGTGCGGAGGCAGCGGCACTTGCTACTGCTGGATGTAGTGACAGCCAGGACCATTCTAGCTTGCCAAAACACTTGTGACCCGGGTGTCATATTCATCACGAAGAAGGACCAATGATTGCGACGATATGTCGTGATGAAGTAAAATGAAAGTGAGAGAGAGTAATGATATTTATTAACATTCATTAAGTAAATTACCAAAACATTTATTTCATTTTGAGATCAATTATTGTTACATACTTAATAAAATCTTCGTAAATCGTTTTTTTTTTCAACCCCATTGATTATGATTTTCTTCTACAGCGGAAACCCCCTTGATGTACTCTTACGAAGTGTTAAGGAACGTAGAAATTGTGACCATCGACGAAGAAGAACGTCAGAAAGAGTACCAAGAAACGTTAAAGTCGCGTCAACACATGCGTCATGTGTGTGTACACTGCGCGCTCGGCTTCGTACTCAAACAGGCGTTTGATATGCATATGAAAGTTCATTCTCCCGTAAGTAAATGGCATATGTTTATTAAGTATGTACTTATGGTGTTTTTACTGCCAACGCTAGTAGTTGTAAATTGGGGTTTCTAGATCAGATCTTTGCGATCTGATCTAGAAGCCCCCAATTTACATTGTTCTTCTATTCAAACAATAAAAACATCTATTTAAATACAAACACAGGTACAAATGTGTTGCTACGATGCTGAATGTGAATTGAATGAATGAATCATGCAGTGATCAATGTGTGTTTTATACTATAGAGTAGATACTAACTAATACGTAGTAATATTAACATCGTGTGTGGCGCTTGGCTTTGTACTACACGTGAAACGGTGAACATGATCTTGTGTTATTAATATGGAAGATAGCTGCATTCTTTCGTTACCAACAGAATAATTATGTGTGCATGCAATTAACTTTTCAATTAATTCATGTTCTATTACATCACACCTACTGATTAGAGTGTTTGAGTACCTACTAAATTTTTTTTTAAATCTATGATGCTACAAGTTTAGATAGGTTTGTCCTGAGTGGGAATCGAACCCGCTATATGCCGACGCAGTAATAGGTATATTACATAATAATAATAATCAATAGCAAGTATCCATTAAATAAAAAACCTTTTTTTTTAAATACCCGTTTATTCTAAGGTTACACAAATTAGTAGTAGTAAATTTAAATACGTTATCTATAACTATGAAGTAGGTACAACTATTTACACGTACTTAATAAGGCTCTTATATTATTACAATTATTTAGTAAGTACCTATATGTACTTATTAGGTAAGTAAATATTTACGACGTATCTATTAATTAAAAAACACTTTCCAAATTTTCCTGGATCCTAACTATGAGGTCCTTGGTTGATTGGTATATACCGTCCATCATGGTATGTTTAACAACATGTTGAACGCACAAATCGGCTTTGCATTTGCATGAACTTTCTTCGCGATCGGTGAAATCTTTTGCATCGTATATTTCGATGCGGATTATCTTTGATCCTTTTAGAGGCCGCTTCACAAAACTGTAATGCGTTCCATCATTGCACTTCCTCTTCAGATTCAAACGCTTCGACGATTCCTCCCCAACCTCATTTTGCACTAGCCGAGGTTCCATAGGGGGGAAAATGAATAGATCTTGAGAGTCCTGGAAATGTAACAAAAACATGAATATTAATTACATACTCTATTATCTCTTAATAACTATAGCATGATGCATTGATTTTCTGGTATACAGTCCTCCATAATATCATTACTATATAATCTCACAAAAGGTATAAAATAATATTAAGCATTACCTTTAAGATATATAAAAGTAACAATAAAATGCATAATTTAACAATTTCCGAAAAATAATAAAAATATTTTCTTACCGACATATTTGACAGCTACTTATTTATCCACCCTGCCCAAACTGACTGAGAATTCGATTTGATTTTTTTCTCTTTATTTCACCATTTATATATATTTTTTAAACATGTTTTTAAGGTTGAAAATCAAATATCTTTTTAAGTCGTTCCCACGCTTTACATAAATGGTTTGATGTAACAGGACTCTCCCGACGGACCGACGCCGACGTCAGCGCTGCATTGTTTACAATATTTCAATAGTAATATCTGAGATCCAAATGTATGTTTGTTTGTTGACAATATTTTCATACATTTATAAAGATATTAATGTAAAAGTAAAGTCGGGGTATAAGACTAGTATGTGCGTTTTCATGCAGTGGCAAATTAAATTACATGTATTAAAAACAATTCTAATTGCGAATGTTTAAGGTTGAGAATTGAACCACTTAATTATGTTAGCGCTAGGTCAGCATTCCCCATAATTTGAAACAAACTGACTCAGGATTTTTAGTATTTGTTACTTTCCAGTTATGGATTAAAAATGACGTAGATTTGTTGGTATTTAAATCGGGACGCGGACATCTGAAGCATCATTGCATATCTCTGCCGACCAATATCAACATCGAGGACTACCCAGCTATAAAAATGTAAGTTATAATTATTAATACATTATTTTTTCATTATTATAATGTAGTATATTAATAAGATAATGGTCTATTCATTCGGATGTGAAAGTGGGATCTCAGTGATGTTGTATCGGAGTGCTTTATTTCAAGCTGATTGGCTACCTATTTATTATACCTAATTAATTCAGTGAAACGAAACGGTTAAACATTCTATCTATTAACTCTAATTTAAACATGTAGCTCATTATAGTAACACTGTTTTGTCACATTATGCTTAGCTACCTAATGTAATTTAGTTTCCTTGTTTTCTTTTGTTGTTAGTTTTCTCATCGAAGTTCTTTCATGAGAATAATTATGTTACCACCCAGAATAATTAAACATAATGATTGCAAAAAGCAAGCCTCCCTCCCGTTATTGAATGGAATTTTAATCATATCTATTTTATTTTTTCAGGTCGCACCACGTAAATGCTGAAGCGCTGTTCCCATCCGACGATGAAGTTCAGCAGCTGCGTGAACCTGAGAAGAGATCGAAAAAACGGAAACAAGCGACCTCCCCGTCGTGCTCACTGTCGGCACCGAGTACATCACGAGCGAGCCCTGCCCCTATGTGTCCACAGTCTTCATCATGGGGTAAGAAGAAGCCAGTTATAAAGCCAATCACTTCGAAGAAGGCCACAGTTCATGATATCTTTGGGAGCGACAGTGAAGACGACGCTGTGGAACAGCCTTCATCCTCGGGTAAACCTATTCCACAGCTGCAATCCTACATTAGTAGAAGACTCTCCAATGGACAGTCACGTCAAACGTTTGATTGTAAACCGGGGACACACTATGTAGAGTTGAAAGTTTATAGTTGTGATGAAATAGAAAAAGTGCAACCCCTGAATAGATGGCGTCATGCAATTGTCTGCGTCAAAAACCGTACTGACCAAAATACAGACGCGTGGCAGCATCTAACTAACTTTATTACTGCCACCCGGAAAGAGTTCCGCAATTGCTCTCCTACCTTTATCAGTAATTATTACTGACCATGTTGAAATTATTACTGGTAAAAAATATACTTGTTTAATTATTATGTTAGATACATAAGCCACTATTACATTATCCTCAATTAAGGCTTTCGTAAATCCGAATTAGTTTACTCTCTGAATTGTGAGAAATTGGATGGTATTTAGCAAGTTACGATTTTTACTGTCCCATCGAGAAAAGTTTGGTTCCCTATGACGTTATGATTATTCAGAATGCTAGAAAAGATAAACTTTTATAATCAGGAAGGACGCTTGAATTCAGGATAGTGTATTAACGGTAATACGGTTTCGTTGCGTATCTTACTTAATTACTAATTATCTATAGTATTTGCAGTTACCTAGGTATTGATCGAATGTTAACGTATTCATTACCTAGGTAATTTATTGATTTGCATATTTACTCATATCTTTATAATTTTGTATTGTGGAAAATAATTTTTATTTACAATAAATACATATAATTAATGTGTGTGTTGTATCTTTGTTTACAGTTACACGCCCTTCCATCGCAAGATCTAATAATTTATTGAATTGTATATACTGTCAAATTGAAATACCTAAAAACGAATTTCAATATCACTTGAGAACGAATTTTCATAAATCGAATTGCCTATTAAAATCCGAATTTGAGAATGTTGATATAATTGCTACGGCATTTAAAAATAGAATAATTACATACCGACTTAATCCATCAGAAGAGTACCTCACACCAGAGGCTTTCCTAATGGATAATCAAGAACATGTCATGAAATTAATTAGTCTATGTATTGTAAAACATATTTGTATTAAAGTTAACTTCGAACTTTTTGCTTACTTTGTTCTACCAAAGTCAGGAGAACAAGAGCTGAAATCGTTTAATACAAAGTATGTATCAATACATCACAGTACCGATATTAATGAATTATATTTAAATATCATACATACATTTCAAAGAAAACTATCTGAATTCAAACACTGTGAATCTGGTTGGACTTGTCTCTTTATGAGTCATCTAGAGATTAATATGAACAAATACAATCCTTTGAGAGGTGGCTCGTATATAGAGTTACCTAGTGTAGTGAAACATTCAAAAAGTTGTATTAATATACAGAACAACGATGATCACTGTTTCCTGTGGAGTATTGTGGCAGCATTATTTCCACAAAAGAGTAATGTTAGCAGAACCAATTCATATCCGCATTACTCCACAGTGCTGAATATAGATAATATGACGTTTCCACCATCATACACTGATATTAGACATTTTGAAAAGAAAAATTCTCACATAAGTGTTAATATTTATGGATTAGACAAAAACATTGTAACTGGTCCTTTATATGTGACTAATTCAAGAAAGCACAATCATGTGAACTTGTTGTATTTTGAGAAAAATGGCAAAGGACACTATTGTTTAATCAAAAGTCTTTTACGACTGGTTAAACGGCAAATTACTTATCATAAAGGTAAAATGTATTTATGCGATTTATGTTTGCAATGTTTCACAAGTGAAGTAAAGTACAACTCACATATGTGTAACAAAATATTAACTACACTACCAGAGAAAAATACTATACTACAATTTAAAAATTATGAAAGGCAACAAAAAATTAACTTCGTTATTTATGCAGACTTTGAAAGTATACTATTAAACCATAACGAATGTATAACACAGAGTACTCGTATGTACAAAGTTCACGAACCTTCTAGTTTTGGTTATTATATTTGTTGCTCACATGATCGTAATTTAAATAAATATGTTACATATAGAGGACTAGATTGTGTTGAAATATTTGTTCAAAATTTGCTAAGGGATGTAGAAGAAATTTGTCAAATATTATCAAATAAACGTCCTATGTTGCCCTTAACAGTAGATCAAGAAAATAATTTTAATAATGCCACTAAATGTCATATTTGTAAACAGTTATTATTCGATGACAAGGTGAGAGATCATGATCATGTAACATCGCAATATCGAGGACCTGCACACTCTCATTGCAATTTAATGTACCGGGTGTGCCCATTCGTGCCGGTATTTTTCCATAACTTGGCAGGTTATGATTGCCATCTATTTATCAAAGAATTAGCAAAATATAAAGGTGATTTTAAAATAATACCAAAAACTAAAGAAAAGTACATGTCTGTTACTAAAATTATTAAAACTAATTCAAACCCTATTCAAATAAAATTTATTGATTCGTTCCAGTTCCTTAACACTAGTTTGGATGTCTTATCTAAAACTTTAAGTGATAATGACTTTATTAGTTTATCAAATGAATTCCATGAAACAAACTTGGTGAAATTATTGCATCAAAAAGGCGTTTATCCTTATGATTATATGGATTCTTTTTCGAAATACGATCGAAAACATCTTCCTCCGAAAGAATGTTTTTACAATAGTTTAAAAAGTGAACATATAACCGATGATGAATATAGACATGCACAAAAAATATGGCAAAGTTTTAGAATTAAATCTCTTGGTGAATATACAGATTTGTATTTAAAAACAGATGTGTTGTTGCTTTGTGATATATTTGAAAAGTTTAGGGATACCTGTTTACGGCATTATAACCTTGATCCAGCTTATTATATCTCCGCACCCAGCTTGAGCTGGGATGCGATGTTGTTGTTCACAAAGGTTCAGTTAGAATTAATTAATGATATTGAGATTTATGAGCTTTTAGAAAAAGGCATACGTGGGGGCTTAGCACAGTGCTCTCTTCGTAATGCAAAAGCTAATAATAAATATTTACCTAATTTTGATGTCTCTGAAGCATCGACTTACTTGATATATCTTGACTGTAATAATCTGTACGGTTACGCGATGACAAAAAAATTACCAATATCTGGTTTCCGATTTTTGTCACCTGAAGAAATATGCACAATTAATATAACTAGCATACCAGATGATTCAGATTACGGGTATATCTTGGAAGTTGATTTGGTTTATCCAGACTATTTACATAAAGCTCATCGTGATTTACCTTTTGCTGCAGAAAAGTTTACGCCTCCCGGGGGCAAAAACCCGAAATTAATTGCAAGCTTATATGATAAATGTAAATATGTCATACATTACGTTCATTTAAAAGAATGTATAAAAAACGGGCTTGTTCTAAAAAACATTCATCGTATACTAACATTTAGGCAAGAAAAGTTTTTACAGAAATATATTGACTTAAATACTCAATTACGTCAAGCTTCATCTTCGCCTTTTGAAAAAAACTTATTTAAACTACTTAACAATGCTGTATTTGGAAAAACGATTGAAAATAGACGAAAACAAGTAAACATTAAATTATTGACAACATGGAATGATACAGACAACAAAACAAACAAAAGCCTCGGTGCTGCAAAATTAATTGCGAAACCTAACTTAAAAAATATTACCATTTTTTCAGAAAACTTTGTTGCTGTTCATTTAAGTCCAGACAAAATAATTCTTGACCGGCCGATATATATTGGCTTTACGGTTCTGGAATATGCAAAACAGCATTTGTACAAATTTCACTATGACTATATCAAAAATAAATATAAAAATAAAGCAAGGCTTTGCTATACAGATACAGACAGTTTGCTTTATTTTATTAAGACTCCAGATATATATCAAGACATTAAAGAAGAAATACAAAAATTTGATACTAGTAATTTTGATGTTAACAATAGCTATAATATGCCAAGAGTCAATGCACAGATTCCGGGCCTATTTAAAGATGAGCTTGGGGGTGATATTATTACTGAATTCACTGGGCTTAGAGCTAAGCTATACTGCATAAATAGTTTAAACGCAGAAATTAAGAAAGCTAAGGGGGTAACTAAGCATGTAACAAAGCGATTACGTTTATATAATTATAATGAAGCATTAATGAGTAACAAAACATTGAAATGCAAAATGAATACCATTAAATCAATAAAACATGTATTGTTTTCCCAAGAGGTAAATAAAGTAGTTATCAATAAAAGTGACGACAAAAGACAGATACTACCAAATCAAGTAGATACATTACCATGGGGGCATTGTGCCACAATATTTTAAATAAATACAATATTATAGCATAATTATAATTATTGCTTATTTGTAAGTGCATTTCCACTTGTCAATTTTAACTTACTTTATTTAATTACATTTAATAATTATATTTAATAATTATATCGTTATTTAATACATATTTACTTGGACTCTATTCGCAGTTTTATTAATAATCCTTTGTCAACATTACTTTATTAATACGATAATTTTATTTAGTTGCGAACATATTGGACGAACGTATATATGCAAAAAAAAGAACATTAATGGTCTGATTAATGGGAATTATAATTACTTACCCTTTCTGATAACCATTATAAATACTAGAACATATGATTTTTCTGACAGAAACAAATATGAGGTGGGTCAAGCAACCCGTTTCGTTAGAAGTTAAAAATATTGAGGTGAAGGAAAATAAGCTACACGCAAAGCATAGTGTTCTTCTGCCGAATAATATAAGATGTATAATATGTGGTCCTTCGAATTGTGGAAAAACTAACGTCATTATTAGTTTGTTAGTTCACAAAAACGGTTTAAAGTTTAAAAATGTTTACTTGTATTCCAAGACTAGCTTTCAACCAAAATATCGTTTTCTAAAACAGATCTTAGAAAGGGTGCCCGATGTAAAACTTTTTATATTTAACTTTGACGACGAAGTTATTCATCCTAATGACGCATTACCAAATTCTATCATAATTTTTGATGATGTGGTTTGTGAAAAGCAAATTAACATACGAAATTATTTCACAATGGGCAGACATAGAAGTATAGATTGTTTTTATTTATCTCAAACGTATTCAAAAATACCAAAGCAGTTATTACGGGACAATGTTAACTTTTTGATAATTTTCAAGCAAGATGAAGTTAACATGAAACATATATATGATGAACATGTTAGTTCTGATATGGAGTTCTCTAGGTTCAAAGATATGTATTCTAAAATCTGGATGCATCCTTATGATTTTTTGACTATTAATAAAGATTGTGAACTAAACAAAGGCAGATATAGGCAGTCCTTTGACAACTTCATTTATTTTGATTAATGTTTATATAAATTATGGATGGAAAAACAATATTCATTTGAGCGTAAATAGCTCTAAGTATAAGTCGTATAATGGACCGCAACATAACCGATGAATTAATAAAGTCTGCAGACGCTATTAAGGAAAAAGTGAAACTAATGAAAGATTATGAGTTTAATACCGACACTCATCTGAAGTATTTTTTTAAGCCTCTTGCAGGCCCTCTTAATGCAATAGCAGCTAACAAGCCAATTTCTATAATAAAAAATGAAGACACATTTGATGACCAACCCAAAAATATCGATATAGGTTCAAAAATATTTTTGCGTGATAAATCGCATGATATGTACAAACATGATTCATCTGATGAATTAAGCTCTTTAGAACATTTTTATTCAGAAGACGAAGAAAGTAACACTTCTGAATCAGAAAAAGTTAATGTGTCGTTGAAAAAAGAAGATATCTTTGAAATTTATGATGATATGAATATACCATTTGGCATACGTAGTGAGAATAATAAGCATATGATCGGAAATACAATAGTTAATTTCTTTACCACCCAAGATAATTCTGGTAAAGTGTATAATATTCGCATAGCTAATAAACAGTATGAAATAACACCCGGTCTAAAAGAATTATTGCTTCGCAAAAAACCTGATTTAAATTTGGTCAATTTAAAAGATAAATTAGTTTACAAAGAAATACTCATCACGACTAATGCTCATAAAAGAGACTTTGACCCTGCAGGTCAATTTAAAGGTGATAAAGGTATAAAATATTCTCAAGTGATCAAACCGTTATTTTCCGATTCTTGTAAACGCTTACAAGAACCTATTGAAGTTAAGTCTAAACAAAAACGAGGTGCTGGTCTGCCGTATCTTAAAAAATATAAAAAAAATACTGAACTTGTTTATTGGGATGATCCTAATGAATTAGTGGACAGACTTAAACTTTTGATCGCATCTAAAACTGCAGGTAATACTAATCTTGACAACGAAATCTTATCAATCATTGAAGAGTTAAAAGAAGCGGGTATTATAAAATAATAAAAAGACTCACCATATTAAACTGAAAGTCAGTACAATTTTGTAATTCATAAGTAACAGTTGGAAGAATGAGCAAAGTGAAAAGAGATATTATAAACGAAATTCATAGAAGTGCGAGAATCAATTTTCCTCGAAGACATGTAGTATTAAAAGATATTGATGATCTTTGGCAAGCTGATTTAATGGATATGCAAAGTTACTCCAAATTCAACAACAACAGCAAATACATTTTAGTTGTCATTGATGGATTCTCTAAATATGCTTGGGCTATACCACTTAAACAAAAAAATAAAGAAACTGTATCTGAAGCTTTCAACATGTTATTGAATAGAGAAAAACGGATCCCTAGAAACTTGCAAACAGATCTAGGAACAGAATTTTACAACAGAAGTTTTAAAAAAATATTAGCAAATAATTCTATTAACCACTACTGCACTTATTCAACGAAAAAGGCTTCAATTGTAGAACGACTAATAAGGACGATAAAGAGTAAGCTTTTCAAGGAATTTAGTTTCAAGGGAAATTATAAATGGACTGACGGAACACTTGCAAATATCATTAATGGATATAATCAAACAACACATAGAACAATTGGTTTACCACCTGCTCAAGTTAATCATAACAATAAAACTAAACTAATACAGAGATATTTCAATCAAAATCGAATAGCAACAAAATATCGTAAGTTTGAGACAGGAGATTTTGTTCGGATAAGTAAACATAAGGGTTGTTTTGAAAAAGGTTACACACCTAATTGGTCAACAGAGATATTTAAGATCAATGAAGTTCAAAACACAAATCCTGTTACATATTTATTACAAGATGTTAAAAAACAACCTATTTTAGGAGCATTTTACGAACAAGAATTACAAAAAACTAAACATCCTGACATTTACCTTGTTGAAAAAGTTTTGAAACGAAAAGGGAGAAAAGTTTTCGTGAAATGGTTGGGGTTATCATCCTGCAACAATAGTTGGATTGACGATACAAATGTTTTATGAGTGGCTTGATAATAATATAACATCATGATCGGTGGGTACTGACCTCATTCTGTTTGTATACATGAAGGGAGAAGGACTTGTCAATAATTTAATTAACAATCTACCATTTGAGCTTCATTTACCGGGATACAATTATTGTGGTCCAGGAACTAGATTAAGTGAAAGATTGGCTCGAGGTGATAAAGGTGTTAATAAGTTAGACGAATATTGTAAATATCACGATATTGCATATAATAGTTCCAAAAGCTTAAAAGATCGTCACAAAGCAGATATAATTTTATTAAAAATGGCAAAAAAGCGTGCTTTATCTTCCGATGCGAGCACAGGAGAAAAAATTGCTGCCAATTTAGTTAATAATATAATGTTAACAAAAGTCAGTTCTGGAGCAGGGCTAAAAAAAAACTTTAAAAGCTTAGTGACCCAAACTAAAAAATGCATTAAAAAAATTAAACCGAAGTGCAGGAAAAAACTAATAAAATTGGCCTACGCTGCTGCTAGAGAATTGAATTGTGATTCATCTACCAGGGTTCCACGCATAATACCAATCCCGAAGTCTGGTGGTGTTCTACCTTTGATACCAATATTTGCTGGTTTGTCCGCCGCTGGCAGTATTGCAAGTGGTATTGCTGGAATCGTCAAAACCATAAACGAATATAGAGTTGCAAAAAAACGTTTAGAAGAAATGAAAAATAGGAATGTGGAAGGTGTATGTATTGGAAATGGGCTGCGGCTAAACCGTTACAAGGATGGACTTGGAATATATACAAATTTAAAGAAAAAAAACTAAATTATAGGCTACCTAATCGTCCTCTTACTAATGTAGATATCATAAATTTTACTAGAGACGTTCCATATTTTCGCGGGGTGTATATGAGAGATACCTTGCCTAAGGCTCCGTTTCGTAAAGAGTGTGGAATCATAAATTTAGATAATTCCAAAAATTCTGGTACACATTGGGTAGCCTATGTAATTTTAAATGAATATGTTGAATACTTTGACAGTTACGGCAACTTGAGACCTCCAATAGAATTTGTTTGCTATGTAGGTTCTTACAATATCAATTATAATTACAATAATTTCCAAAATAATAACTTATTTAACTGCGGACATTTATGTATTAAATTTCTTAAAGAGTTTTGGAAAAAGCAAGATTTTATAAAAACATCACTTAAAAAGGTTTAAAAGTTACGTATCGTACTCATAAGAAGACACTTTAATGTTATCTGTTACAAGAGACGAATGTCAATTAAATTACAGTAAAAAATGCTAGTTTTTAATATAAAATCAACTGCTAAAGTTAATAGCTTTAATCGTTCTCGTACCATCAAAAGACGAGGACATAATATACGAACTATAAGAAAAATTACTAAAGATAATAAATTATTTCTTCAAGCTTTGGGTTTTAAATTATGAGTATTCTTCAGGTAAATGATTTACCACAATTCGACAACTCTATAGTGAGTTATGAAATTCATACTTATAATCCATATAGCAACAGTTTTAATGAAAATGATGAAATACGTATACCCATAAACCAGCAAGATTTGTACGTATTACCTTCAGCCAGCTACATTTACGTTGAAGGTCGAGCCACAGCGGTTTCGAAAGATGCAGCGGGAAAACTAACACGAAAGATTGTTAATTTTACTAATAATTATATATCATTTCTATTTCAAGACATTCGATATGAAATTAATGGTGTTGAGATAGACCGAATAAAAAATGCAGGTATTACTACAACTTTAAAATCGTATGTGTCTATGAGTGAAGGGGAAAGTAAGGCTGCTGCTATTTGGGGTTGGAATTTGAGCGGGGTTAAAAATAATGATGGCATTTTTAGTGCTCTCATACCCCTGAATAAAGTTTTAGGATTTGCGGAAGATTATAACAAAATTATATTAAACTGTAAACATGAACTTATACTCAAAAGAAGCAGTTCGAATCTTAACAGTGTTACACTTGATAATAATGACTCCATTGAAGTAAATGTGGAGAGAGTGCAATGGCGTGTGCCTCATATAAAAGTTTCAGACCGGGAAAGGTTAACTTTACTTAAATATTTAGAAAAGGATCGTCCTATACAAATAGCTTTTAGAAACTGGGACTTGTACGAATATCCTTTATTACCTAGAACTACAAAACATTCCTGGGTTGTTAAAACTGCTTCACAGCTCGAAAAACCAAGGTATGTGATCTTTGGTTTGCAGACAAATAGAAAAAATATAAAAACTAGAGACTGTTCAATATTTGACCATGGCAAAATAATTAATGTTACTCTTTTTTTAAATTCTCAATATTATCCATACGAATCGGTTAATGCAAAATTTGCTGAAGATAAGTATTATATATTATACGAAATGTTTACCCAATTTCGCCAGTCTTATTATAACACCCGATCTGAACCGATGCTTGATTTGAGCGAATTTAAAGAAAAGGCTCCATTATTTGTAATTGATTGCTCAAGACAGAACGAAGCCTTGAAAGCTGGAGCTGTAGATGTGAGACTGGACATAGAAAGTTCTGAAGATATACCAGAAAATACATCTGCTTATTGTCTGATCATCAACGATCGTCTGATTGAATATAAACCTTTAAGTGGTATTGTAAGGAAATTGTTATGAACACCATAGTCGATGTGCAAGGGTTTAAGACGGAAAGTAATGAGTTTATCGTGAAAGAAATAGCAATAGCATGCGGAAATCAAATTATGGTATTATTAATCAAACCACCATACCCATTTAACAATCTCACAAAAAAAGAAAGATTGCAAGTATATTGGATACAGAGAAACAGAAAAATTTTCTGGAGAGAAGGGTTTATACCATACTTAAACTTACAGCAATATATTGTACCTTATTTAAAAGATAAACACATTTATGTTAAAGGATGTGAAAAGGTGTCGTGGCTAAGGAACATCGTAAAACATGATAAAATATATAATTTAGAAGAAATGAACTGTCCTAGTTTACAGAAATTATTTGATGATTATGGAATGTCCAATAATATATTTAGCTGTGTGTATCATTCGAATGTATGTGCTTTGAAAAATGTTACTTGTTTAAAACATTGGACCGATAATAAAAGTATTTTTAACAGTAATTTAGAAGACAAGGGACTGCCTTGAATAAATATAAGTTAGAAAGTAATTTGTATAGCTGTTTATATCTTATCAATATAATGAATATACAAATTTTAGAGTAAATGTTTTCTTGTTTTATTTCATAAAAAATACATTAGATACAGAATACCACAGGGAACTGTGCTATAATATTCTAAAGATACCAAAAAAAAAACATCAAAAGGTAAGTCCTGCCCCATAAGGTATGACTCGCTGCACATCTTGATATATTGACAACACCGGTTACAAGACTTCATTATGCTTTCATACATACCCGTATCAAGACTCATAAAATGATTCAAAATTATTTCAGCCCGCGATATGAAATATATAATGAATATAAAATTCGATTATGTTCATTCAGACATTATTGGGCTACTGTAGATTCAAAACGAAGATTGGTGATGGAAATGGTTGATGCTGGTTTTTTTTACTGTGGAAGTGGTTTAAACGATAAAGTTATGTGTTTTTCGTGTGGGGGTGGTATCGAGGACTGGGAATATTACGATGATCCTTGGATGCAACATGCTATATTTTTTCCTGATTGCTTTTATTTAAAAGCTGTAAAAGGAACAGATTATGTTGACAAATCAAAACGTCTATTTTTTAAAGAAACACAAGTATAAAATTATTCTAAAGTGGAGGACGATAGATTGATTGTCTGCTGAATGAGCTACTAAATGCTATTAGCAATGGAGTCCAAGTAACTATAAATTACCTACAGTCATTTTATGCGACATTCGATTCCTACAATTGTGGTTCAAAGGTTGAATCATAAACGGAATTAAACTATCTAAAAATAAAGTGAAATATACTTCTGAAGGCATTTCTACTTACGAGTGTCTAGTCTATAGAATAAAACACACTGATCACTGCATGATTCATTAATTCAATTTACAATCAGCATCGTAACCGTAGCAATACATTTGTACCTATATTTGTGTTTAAATATATGTTTTTATTGTTTGAATAGAAGAACAATGTAAATTGGGGGCTTCTAGATCAGATCGCAAAGATCTGATCTAGAAACCCCAATTTACAACTACTAACGCTGAATCTCTGATCTTGAAGTTTGGAGTAGGTCCCTAATTTAGAACCACACATTCGCTATTTTATTTATATTTATTATATTTATTTCTGCCATCGACACGCTTAGAAGGAGCCCCATCTAATAGAAGCAATTATTTCTCTTTACCAGCAATCAGGCGACCACGAGTGCTTACTCTGCCACTCTCGTCTCAAAACCGCTGACATGTTATACCGGCACCGCTTACGGCATTACCGCCGCTACCGGTGCCTGCTTTGCCGAATGCGGTTTAAAGATAAAGATACTGCCGCATGTCATGTCATGAATGATCACGCTGGACAGACCTTCGAGTGTGACCACTGTGGTAGAGGATTCAAGTAAGTACAGTGTTTTAGAGGCCATCCTTAAATAAATAATGAAATAAAGAGTACCTTTTATTTGGACACAGTTCGTCAAACAAAAAATACAATAACAAATATAACTACAACAGTGTGTGACTCACGAATGCGCAAAAGCGGTCCATTTCAGCATAAATTACGTCAGACAAATTGTATGTTATTTTAACCCCCCCCCCCCGGCCTTGTCACAGGTGAAACCCCCTCCCCCTTGTGTGACGTCACACATTTAAAATTTTATATTTAGAAATAATTAAATTAAAATAGCTGTTTTCCCAATAAAATAAAAATAATTTGTAACTAATCTTTAATATAATTAACGGAAAATCAAATATTTTAGTTATTGGTGATTTTAACATGTTACGTCACAAAGCTTTTGACCCTCTTGTCCCTTGTCACACAATGTCACATTTCGTTGACCCCTCCCCCTCCATTAACGTGTAACGTAATTTATGGATGGCCCCTTATATCTTCGTCAGTTTTCAAATTCATTCCTTTACCAAGTCAGAACACAATACCTTTTGAAGCTACGACTACGTTAAAATGATACATAATAACTTGGAGCAAAGACCAGAATAGCATACATCTTTGACCTCCGTCGAGTTGACGTCAACCTAATACCCTGGCCATTTTACCAAAATTTTCACCGTCTTTCGTCTACACTCGTATTATACCACTATCAACCTTAATAATAAATTAAACTCCATACTCAACGATACTACAAATTGGATGACAGAACATAACCTGGAAATAAACTTTAATAAAACCAAAATAATGACGTTCTACCCCCGCCAAAAAACACCGTTAGACATAAATTTTAGTTTTAAAGACTCGAAACTAGAAGCTGTTGATAAGTTCACTTTATTAGGCATAGACATAGACTCACATGTTGATTGGAAGTCCCATATCCAAAAGTTAAGAGCAAAGTTATCTAAATTCTCTTATGCACTCCGCGAGATCAAAAAGACTACAGACCTTAAAACTGCACTAGTCATGTATTACGCGTACGCTTATGCATGGCTTAAATATGGCGTCATCTTATGGGGTAATAGTACTGACGCGCCCACATTATTTACCATACAAAAAAAGCTAATGAGAACTCTAGTTAACATAGATGAAACTGACAGTTGTAAGCCTCACTTTGGGGAACTGAAGATCTTGACCTTGCCTTGCCTTTATTTGTTTGAAATTTGTAAATTTGTACGTAAATATCCCGAATTATACACTAAAAGAGAAGACATACAAAATAGATTTACTCTAAGACATAAAAATAGACTAAACATTCCAACATCACGACTTAAAATGCATTCATCAAGTACATATGTAATGTCAATAAAAATATATAATAAACTACCGGAACATCTCAAGAATATAAATAAATATAGTATGTTTAGTAATAAACTAAAGCTATTTCTAATAAACAAAAGCTATTATAATATAAATGAATATATGAATGATAAACTGTGACTGGAATTGCAATAAAATGTAAATACTTAATTAACTGAGATTACTCCTACATTTGTCAATTACATTCACACATATAAAATAAACAATAAATATTATATAATTATTATAATATAAATACATTTAATTAAATTAATAATTATTCATATTCTAAATGCTATTACTTATATTATTTAATTTTGATTATCCATACTTATGTTGCTGTGCCCTTACAGGGTCCATAACTGTATCCTAGCTTTAAGCCTATTTGTAACAACTTAATTCACATTATGGTATGCAAATAAATGAAATAAATAAAAAATAAATATAAAGAGGAAAGATGTGATTATTTGTACAATTGTTCGTAATGGATAAACTCAAAAACTTCTAAACCGATTTTAAAAACTCTTTCACCTATGGAAAACTACATTATTCAGGAGTAACATGAGTATGGTGAAATTCTCGCGAATCAAGTCGCGGGTGAAGTGCTAGTTCGTTCTAAACTTGTGTATTGAATACATTTTAAACCAGGTTTAGTTTGGTGGGGTCCGCAAGGGCCGATGCCTGCCAGGGGTGCAAGTTGTTTGAAAGAGATACCGTGGCTCCTGGCACACAGGCAACTGAAGGAACACGGGTGGGTTTTAGTCAGTAAAAGTTTTACACGCCTTCCCGCTACACCCAGAGCGGGAGAAGTAATTTGATGAATACCTACCCTAAAAAAAAAAACAAGGTCTTATAGCACAAGTAAAGGGAAAATTTAGAAAAATAAAAATAGTTGAAAATTAAGGTAAATTTTGCTACTTACAAGTTTTCGCGAAAATCTAAATTTGCCCATATCTTTTTATCGTGTTGACTCAGATTTTTATTCACCTAAAAGGGACTATAGACCTTAGTATCTGGTATCAATTTCTACTTGCTAGGTCCACGCGTTCCTGAGAAAATCGGTGGTGACACACGGACAGATAGACGGACAAGAGAGTGATCTTATAAGGGTTCCTTATTTACCTTTTGAGGTACGGAACCCTAAAGACAGGTTTAGTTCAAGTATTAAAACAAAATAACAACCAGCAATATTCTATTCTATTCTAAAAATAATAATCCAACGTTAAATATTCAATAAAAAATTAAATTTGGCATGACAGTGTCCTTATACAGCTTTGATATAAGCAGCTGTTCTCTGGTAGCCTTTATTAGATATTTATTTGACTAACAATACCATTTGTTTTTTTGTTTTTACAATTTTGCTCGCCAAACTTTGCAGTTTGATGGTGAAATGGCTATATAAACTGTTTACCTATATCATGATTGCATCTTTGGTTGCAGACGACCGCAGTACCTGAAGCGGCACGTGGAACAGCACCACACCAAGCCCCACAATCTTGAATGTGGTGTCTGCTTCCGAGTCTTCCACGAGAGGGGCTGGTATAGGTCTCATATCAGGTAGGAACAGTTCTAGTCAGTCTTTAAGTACAACGGCGGACTTAATGCCTTAGCCATTTTCTACCAGCCAAGTAAGGGTAGATCTTGGTAGGATAACTTTAATAAGGTGTCTGGTAGGTAGACCTTCGTGGATAACTTTAAGGAACGATGTGACCGGTACGTACCTACACCTACAGATAAACCAGAAAAGGTATGCGCTTCGATAATCTTCATGGTTCCGACTTAACACGAACGTCGCCCCACAGAGCTAAAGCTTGCACTCTCGCGCGTTGTAGTAGTGCACCTTTCATTTCGCGATGCACATGTAAACAAAATTTGCACTCCTCTTATGGTTATAATACAGTGTGTGTGGTTAACACAGTGGAATGGCCAACTAGCTTCAATTTTCTGATTAACCAGCCCACTTTTTGACTGTTCAAAAGTGTCTGTAAATGGTTTAATTGAAATAATTGCTTTGAGTTTATATTTGAGTGTATCTAATCCAATTGTGACTGTTCCTGTTCAAAATCAAAATCAAAAGTCATTTATTCAAACTAGGCTGAGAGTCAGCTCTTTTTGAACGTCAAAATAAAATTACATAAGACAGTCCCCCCAAAAACGCCCGCCCTTCACCACTTCCTAGTGCTTTAGCTGGGAAGAAGAAGTAGCGGAACAAACTCCCCAGCAGCACAGCTGTCTGTTAAGTTAGAAGAACTTGATTCTATACAATAATAGGTAATAAAAATTACGAAACACAAAAAAAAAAAACATAAAATTTGCCATATGTCAGCTAGCACACGCCAATATACCATCAAAAATTGAAAACTAAAAATAATAGAAAATTAAAATAAAACGTAAACAGAACTACCAATCTAAATAAAAGCCTCTAGGCATAAAGGGCATGCCCGCTTACATATGCAATTCTGCATTATGCAAATATAGCTATAAGTAACAAAAGTTAAACTAGGACTCTAGGTTCCCTAGGCGGATAACATTTTCGTTTTTCCTAATTATGTTAACTATTGTTTGTCCAGTGGTCGAAATTCAGCCTTAATTCATCTAAAACTTAATTTATTTCTAATGCATTATCATATAAATTACTTTATTATTAGCTTTCTGCACTTCTGTTCCATATAAAACTTTGACTGTGCAAAATTTCATACTCGTTCATCCGTGTCATTTTCGTAAAAAGCGGTACAAAGTTTTTTCTTCACGTATTATTATGTTTATTTATTAGCCTTATTTCTATCCCTTACATTATGTATTTTGTGGTGCGTAGGTACTTACTTATTTGTTAGTATTGTTAGGTGTAAGAACCGCCTATTGCGGTGAAGCATCCTCCAAACCATTCCGGATGACTCGATCCTTTGCCTGTCTGGGCCATAAGTTTCCTGCTATTTGTATGATGTCGTCAACTCATCACTTTATCTTTCTTCCGCTCGCTGACGTCGCTACCCCCGCTTTCCCCGCTTTCCCCGGTGGCCTAGACTGCACCATTTAAATTTATTTATTTATTTATTTAAAGGCCTTAAAACTATCCTTACAGGTACTTAACCTAATGCGATAGTCAAGTCACACACGCAAAATTAAAATTAAAGCACACATCAAAGATCATTATTTTTAACATAATATAAACAATAGTACTTTCGCGAATTCACTCTAGTAACATGTAAATATATCCAATTCGACCTGAATGTAATTTATAGTGCGAATTGCTTGAGTCAGAGGGGTTTTAGCCAGCAAGTTGGTCCTGGCTGATGGTACGACCAGCAGGGGCGGGGGCCGTTATGCATCGTGTCGTGTCCTTACGTTAGCAAAAAACATTTTTGGTTATGTTGAAAGGTCTTGGACTTACAATTATGCCATTTCATATATGCTTATTGACTTTTTTAATACCTTATGCTTCGGTGAAATGTTTGGCATATTTGCCGAATAATCGACCGAATACGAATGTTCAATAAACCTGCCGGAGTCCGAACTTAAACGAATATTCGGCCCACCCCTGATTCAAACCCATCATTTCACGGGCGACCTGCCGAGACCTGGGTAGATGTTTTCGTGCAAAGCTTCGTTTCCCGTGAAATGGCGGTTCGAAGCGGACCAAGACGACATCGAGGAGGCTCAAAACTCAGGAGCATCGAGGACGCTTAAGCAGCTTAAAAATGGCAATGGTTTCCATTTTAGCCATTTTTCAATAAAAAATCCGCAGGCATCACTGTAACTGCATAAATAATGTGCACACTCAAAACATTTATTACCCAAGAATGTTAAGTGTTTTGTCAATAAGACTTCGGAATTCATATTTTTGAAAATACACTGGATGTGGTTTTAGAAAGTTTATAAATGATAGAGGGATCTCTTAAGGAGACATGGTCCCTTGCAGTTCTTTCGAACTGATAAATGTGACGAGGCAGCCTTTCCTTACGGCAACCGTGCGACCAATCTTGTCTAGCAACGGGGCGGCTAGTTCCAGCGGCAATGCGTCGGGACTCCCTTTTCCGCACGTAGACTCCCATTCGGTCCGTTGTGCGTGGGGATTCTGGCTAACAAAGCCAGCCTAGCTCCGCCCAAAAGCACAGAAGCTTCCTTGGAGCTTCACAGGCTTCACGGAGCGACCTCACTGTTCCAAGGATTTCTTCACGTTGAGAAGCCTCGGCCTCGCATTCCAGGATGACGTGGGTGGCTGATTGCTCGGCGTCAAGGCAGCCCCTGCAAAGCGGGCTGTCTGTGGCGCCTATATTATAAGGATGTTTCTTAAGGGGGTTATGGCCCGTAATTATTCCTATGATTATTCTAAGGTTATTTCTACTCAGGCTGAGAAGCTTTTTGGTTAATCGCGGGTGTACAATCGGTAAAGCCAATTTTGTCTGTCCACAGTCTGTTGCCCGTGACCATCTGTTGTTATGAAGTTCGGTTAATCTTTGGCGAATCCACGCACGAAGTTGTGAGAAAGGCAGGGGGAGAAGTGGGTACGGGCCTTTCATATCTGTGCCTCTCTTTGCAAGTTCATCTGCGGCATCATTACCTAAGGATCCACTATGCTCCTTTGATCCACTGGAGGGTAATACGATTGGACGTCGATAAACTCTCCAGAGCTAGATGGCACTCAAAGATTAGTTTGTTGTGGGTTTGTTTGTTTGCCAAAGCTTTGAGCACAGATAGGCTGTCGGATACGAATTTAATGCCGTAGTTCCGGAAGCCTAAGCGCTTTACTGCTGTTGGGGCTTGTGTTAAGGCAACAGATTCACATTGAAAGATTGAACTATGTGTGCCTAGCAGGATGTGAAAGTTAATGTTGAGGTCAAGGGAGTGTGCGCCAGCACCTGAACCGTTTTGTGTTTTTGAGCCGTCTGTGTAGATGCGCACTTCATTGGCTTCTGACTGATCCTTTTCTTCCTCTACTGTTTGTATGATATAGTTTTTGTTGAACATAGGTTGGTTTGGTGTTCTATCACACGGGGCAGCGATGAGCGGCTGGTACTCAATCGCCCGGTCCAGGATGTTAGCGTGTGGACTGGTTAAATTCTTGCCCCATATGCCCAGATGCATTAGCCTGATGGCAGCTAGTGCCGCCTCCTGCTGTATGTACAGGTCAAGGGGAGCTAATTGAAGGGCTATCTCCATAGCTGCTGTTTGGGTGGTTATCATGCAGGCAGTGATAGCTGAACAGGCCAGCCGTTGGAAGCGCTGTAGTCTAGTAATGGTGGTCGAGAGTTCGGTCCTCGTCCACCAAACCAGAGCTCTATAAGCCAACATTGGCCTGATCATCGCTTTATATAGCCACAGAGTAATCTTCGGAGAGAGCCCCCATGTTTTCCCTAACATTTTTTTACATTTGTATAGTGCAATTGTGCTTTTATTCAGTTTGTAGTTAAGATGCTTGTTTCAGAGCAGTTTGCTATCACGGATCACGTCTTTAAGGTGTTAATTCTGTGTTGAAGAGTTTTGAAAGCCTATGGGGTCCCAGGGTTATTTTTTTGGTGAACATTATTAGTTCCGTTTTCGAGGAGTTAACCGACAGTTCTTGTTTCGTGCACCAACTCTCGATTATTTTGAAGGCCCTTCTCATGAGATCGCAAAAGATGCCCTCAAATTTCTCCGAGATTAGAATTGCTATGTCGTCTGCGTATCCCACCGAGTACAAACTACTGGCGTTGAGCTCTGCGATGAGCTCATTTACGACTAAGTTCCACAGTAGTGGTGACAGCACCCCACCTGTGGGCAGCCTCTACTCACGATTCCTCGTGTGGTAGTATTTACTGTAAATCGAATAGCAAGGTATTTTAACATATTATAAATCCATTCTATAAGTGTTCGCGTAACACCGTGCGTGGTGAAAGTTATATTCATCCCAAAGCCAGGTAAAGGTGACTACACTAACGCCAAATCCCACCGACCGATCAGCCTGACCTCTTTTCTATTGAAAACCCTGGAAAGGCTATGTGATAGGGAGCTGAGAGACGGCGCCCTCAAAACCATACCGCTACACGGTAACCAACACACGTATAGCTCAGGTAAGTCGACCGAATCTGTTCTTCATCAAGTGGTCAGTCAGATAGAAGGAGCAATACACCAAAAAGGCACCTGCCTGGGTACCTTCATAGACATCGAAGGAGCCTTCGACAAAACCAACTTCTCCAGCATCGGCAGTGCCCTCTCCAGACATGGGGCAGATCAGGTACTGACGGACTGGATTACAAACATGCTAAGCAAACGAGTGGTTCGCTTGGAGGACGAGCAGCAGCTGGCCATGATAGCCAGAGGCTGCCCCCAAGGAGGGGTACTGTCCCCCCTTCTATGGAATCTGGTGATTAATGATCTTATCACCAAACTCAATGCCAACCATTACTTTACAATAGGTTATGCAGACGATCTCGCGATTCTAGTTTCGGGGAAGGTGACGGGAACGATCTGTAACCTCACACAACAAGCACTACGTATCGTAGAGAGATGGTGTGGGGATTTTGAGCTATCAGTTAACCCCTCCAAAACTGAACTGATCATGTTCACCCATAAACGAGCATTAGGCCCTTTCCGCCTACCGAAACTGTTCAACACGGAACTTCAGTTGGCCAAAGAAGTTAAGTATCTCGGGGCTACTTTGGACAGTAAGCTAAACTGGAGCAGTCATTTGGACACCAAGCTAAACAGGGCCTGCATCACCTTCTGGCAGTGCAGGAGAATGATAGGTAAGAAGTGGGGCCTATCCCCCCAATATTATACTTTGGCTGTACACCGCAGTAATCCGCCCCATGATCACCTACGGGGCCGTGGTCTGGTGTCCATCAATCCAAGCTGCTCGTGACCCTTCGGCATCGTGGGAAGTGGGTGGTTAGAAGTAGCTCGCTCGTTTCAGCGTCGTTTGTAGTGTAGGTTTTATCTGGTATTTTCAGGCATCCTATTGAGTGGTTTGTCTCTTGAGCAAAACAGGTTTTGACTCTCATTGCCTGGTTGTTACCTTCGATGTTAGTACAGAAACGCCTCCAACTATTCTTTCCTCTGAGGCAAATCAGTTTTTTATGTTTTACTGAGCTGTTGTATAGCGGTCCCAATCTACTGGTGACCGTGTGTTCCTAGCTCTGTTGAACAGTCTTCTCAGCTTGCGTCGGTGTCTTTCCAGCTCAGGACCCCACCAGGAATGGCGAGCTCCCTGCCTAGGCACCGTGAGGGGGCACGGCTGTTCATAGCTAGATAGAAGAATGGATGTGATGTTGTTTACATGTTCGTCTAAATTGGTTACTGGTATTTCAGCCGGAAGGGTGGGTAATCTACCTAGTTCAGCCTCGACGAGTTTAATAATCTTGGCTTAGTCCGTATTGCGAGGAACTCTTCTTGGCTGTGGTTAGGGTAGGTTGAAGTTAATGGTATAGCGGATCCATCTGTGGTCCGAGCATGATATCTCGTTGGACACATGCCAGTCCTGTATGCAATTGAAGATACCTATGGTTGCTATAGACTTAAGTCTATTATTGTTTGCGATCTCGCGTTTATAAAGGTAGGTTCGGAACACTTGTTGAGTGAAACAAGGTTATTACTAAGAATAAAATCAAGAATGATCTCACCTGGGTTGTTGGTTTTGAAATTACTCCAGAGCGTGTGATGCGCATTGGAGTCTGTCGCGATGATTAGTTCCAGTTTCTCCTTTTCACGGTACTCAACCAATGAGGTGAGTTCTGGCAGAGGCACGTCCTCGTCGCCTGGCAGGTATGCCGAGGATAGTACGAGGTCCGGGAGTTTCTGTTCGGTTCTGAAAAGCCTGATTGCTGTCAGGTCCCTTGAACAGAATTCGTTAATTAAAAGGTTATGTCCATGTTTTGGGACAAAAATGCAGGTGCGCGGATTACTAGCGGAGGTGTCTAGCAGCAACTTACCTCCGATGTTACCAAGACCGCATATTTTGCCACTCCTGATCCACGGCTCTTGGATGAGGGCGATGGTGTTCAATTGTTGTTGTTTATTCTCCAGCACTCTGCGCAAGGTGGCCGACACAGATTGGCTGTGCTGGAGGTTGGTCTGCAGGATATTATTCCCGCAAAGGAGAGGAGCAGAGGATGCTGTCCTCGCCCTCACTTCTCTCTCCTGGCGGAAACCAGTCCTCGTCCGAAGTTAGACTGGACGAGGGTGGATCTCTCGTTGATCCTACTGTTGAGACAACCTCCAATGCTGCAATGGAAGTCGCCAACTCCACCGCCTCCCCAACGGTCCTCACCACGGGAGTCGATGGGGAACGTCCAGGCAGCGGTAGACCAAGCTCCCTCCCAGGCGCACTCGAGGCTGTTGCTGATGTCGACGTAGCGACAGCTTCCCTGGTTCCACCCTCCTCCAGGAAGCGGATGTATAAACTACCCAAAAGGTAGTATACTCGCCGCTGCTGGTCCTTTATGGTTTTGAACATGGACTCCGGTACACGAAAGAAGAGACAGGTACCCGGGGGCTCCTGCCTAACCCTTTCGTGTGTCAGAATTCAGGTGTTCATTCTCAGGTTCGGGTTCTGCCTCGCCATCATCCAGAGCAGTTCTTTTGTGTCCTCGGTGGTCTCCGGGAAATACAGCATACATAGTGCCTTTTTAGGAATGTCAGCGTGGGGCCGAACGGTGGGCTTGGTCCCCGAGAGCCGGGACGATAAGTTGCTTACGACCCCTTTGAGCCAAGTCAGAGTAAAGTCGTCCGCATACCATGTTTTGGGGACGCTTTCGGTGAAGTGGGCCCGGCCTCTAAAGTGGATCGCGGTGTTTGTGTCTGTTGGTTCAGGAGCTGCCATCAGCAGAGCCCGGAGCTGGTTCTCTATCGTCTGACGGATCCCCTCCGCTTGCTCCTGCGTCATGTCCGAGAAAGGCTCGGTCATGACTGCGACACACAGCTCGTTACTTTTGAACGACGCGGCCGGTTCGGCGTAGCTCACCAAAGTTCCGTCAACCATATCGGAGTGGGTAGGCTTGCTCTTCTTGCTAATCCCCGTTGGTGTGACGGAATCTTCGGGACGCGTACGCTTCTGCGCCCTGGCCGGTGGTACCATGTTGGTGTTTTCTGGTTTTTACGTCGTCTTGGACTCGCGCTGCGCTTGCGCTTAATGCCGGTGGCAGCCTCGCCTTTTGGCGTCTTGGCCGTTGTCAACACCGCCTTGTGGGACGTATTTTTGTGTGGCCCTGTTTGCCAGTTTGATGCTCCTGCCAGTGAGGCTTTGGCCAGACTCGTCGGGTCCCTCCCAGAGACCGCAGCCGTTGACAAAACCCGTGTTTTCGGCGCATCCACATTTGCAGTACTCGAGTCGCCACGAGCGAGAACTGTCCTTGGCCTTTCGGGCAGGGTTGTGCTGTGGGCGCAGATGAGGTTGGGATCGCTCGGGACGCAGCCTGTTGTAGCGCATCCCTTGCGGTTGCCTTTGTCATCGCATCCTCGGACGCAGCCAAGCGTTTGTTTGTATTTGGTGCATCTGTGGACGCAGCCTTAGGCGGTTGTCGCTTAGGCGCATCTTGAGACGCAACCCTTGTGTTGGTTGTGGAAGGCGCATCTAAAGACGCGGCCTTTGGTGCGTTGGTTTTTATAAGCGCAACCGACGAGCGGGACGCAGCTTGTGGCTTGGTTGTTTTTAAGGTCGTCTCTTTATCCATGGGTTTGGATGTTAAAGATTCACCGTTGGAGCTCTCGACCCGCCACGGAGCCCTCAATCGGGGACGTCGCCCGTTCAACGAGCGAACGCCAGAGCTACTCCTTCGGTATAGGATCAACCTAGTAGGAAAATGACGAGCCCGCACGCGACGGAAGATCAAGGAACTGTATACGACATGAGACTATGCCGCAACTCATCCCGAGACCCCACGCCGCGCCTTGCCGGCTGCCCTCTCCCACTAAGCCGATCTTCGCTTGACATCCCGCTTTTGGGATGCCTCAGCCGGTTGATCGTGGTTAGCTACCCCACGACCTCCCGTGTAAGAGGAAATCCGGGCCAAAGTAGTGTGTTGTGCAACCTGCTCCACTCAACCACCAAGATTCCTTCATCCCTCCGTACGGGTCCCCGCGCACGGCACAAACACGCGGGAGTTCATTGCTGTCCATCATGAAAGATAATTAATAGTTGTATGTGTAAATAAATAAATAAATCATTTGCTCTTGTTCGACGGTGGCAGGGGCATGAGGGTAAATCGCCCGATGATTTCTGTTACGGCTAATTCATATGGAATTAGACCAATAACGGGGCGGCAACCTCGAGAAGGAATATCACCAGACTTGCTTTGACGATCTACACGACCGTTGCGCTTCAAGACCATGCCACCTTACCGCCTCTGAGGGAGGAGGTAAGGTAGGTCTGCGTCTACAAAACCAAGCCAAGCAAGTAAGCAAGCGAAGCGTTTCTTTGAAAGCCAAAACATAAATTTGTAAACGCACAACCCTCCCCATGCGTCGATACCACGTTCTTTAGGAGACATGGTCCCTATCAGTCGTTGGATTTGATATCAATCAATCAATCAATCAATCACTTTATTTTTCTCACCACAATATACATAAATGATTTTACATTGGTCAGATTCGACAAAGATACACAATTCAGGTAAGTATATATTGTGGGAGACTGGTGCCTAAGCTAGGCACGTGGCCTGTGTTTCAGGACACCAGGATCCCACCCCTTTACATTTTCATTTTATAAATTATGTACTAAGCGCGCTGACAGAATGTAGTAAGGAGTCCATACGACCTTTTATAGTTTTACTGTATTATGATTATAATTTAAGTTAAGTATGCGAGACGAATGTTAGTAGATGTGTAGTATGGGTGATAGGGTGGGTGTGTAATTGTGTGGGTGTGTGAGTGTGTGGGTGTGAGAGAGTGTGATTGTGTGTTTAGGTCATTTTGAGTATGTTTTCAGTATCATTATAGTTTAATTTTAGTAGCCAGTCAGTTAGCCTCTTCTTGCATTTATTCTTTGTGAGACTAAATATATGTAACGCCTTATGCGTTTTATTGTATAAGTAGCCACCTATATGAAAAAGTTGTTATCACCCAAACCCCTGGAATGTGACTCTCTGCACAAAAAGCATATCTGCAAGACGTCTTCATGTCATTCTAGCCGAATTATTGGTTTGAGATAAAGAATACACCATTCAAGAATTACTAGATAATAGAGTTGAGAATCGAAACTCAAGAATTAATTTAATAGAATTTGCGCAAAACTCTCTTATAGACCTATTTATTGGTCGGAGGAAAAGAACACAAAATTCAAGAATTACAAGATAAGAAAATCTAAACTCAAGAAAGAATCTTTAATTAATAGAGTTGTGGTTCAACTCTTTTTACACGACTGTGCCAGTAGGAGGGTTATGTTTTTCGAGTGTATGTATGTATGTATATTTCTTTGGCACGCTCTGTAGCCTAAACGGCTTGATCGATAACAGCTTGAGAGGTGCCGTTAGATTCGTCTTAATTGTGAGAGTGACGGGTTATTCCCAAAGTACTCCATTCTTTTGTTCTAAAAAGATAAGAATCTCATACATTAATTCCCAAGTTACTCCAAGGGGTTATTATTATTTCGAAATACTTATTATTTTGTTCCCATTCTGCTCCATAGGTATCTGGAATTGTTCTCAAAGTACTCCACCGATTATTCGTTATCAATTCTCAAACTGCTCCATCTACATTTACCTATAAAATACATATAATTTTTATACATAACATATAATTAAATAAATGTATTTTCTTTCTTTCTTTCATATACTTCATTACAGTCGGTCACAAAAATTCTTAAAATAAAGATTAAAGTTTAGCATTTTGTTATAACGTCAATGCATATTTAAAATTGTAGGTTTTTTACGATAATTCCTAGTTTAAAACCTTATTTAAAAAACAAAACGGAGGGTGCTTTTTCTATTCATACCTTTTTGAAAACATGCTTGATAATCGCTCTTTCTTTTAAGGATATACGCGGATATTTGCATTTTCTGAGAAAATTTACCATAGTAATGTATATATTTGTTTACACCATCAGAAAGTAGAGATTTCAACGAATAAAAAGCCCACCGACTTTTTTTTAAAAGCAGATATTTGGTCGGGAGAATTTTCAATTGAAAATTAGGGTGCTTTTTTGATATTAAAAACCCTTTCAATATCGTTTGGCATCATCCAAAGAAGGCGCCCTTGGTAGTGTATTTACCCTTTCCGTTACACGTTGTCCCTAGATTGCTAAACTATCGTAAAATTACGACGGCAAAATCATGATTCCTGGAAAAAACAAAGTTCGCGTCATTTCCACATCCCCCGCTTCACAGTACCTTCGGTTAATTGCTTTCGTCAGTGTGCCACGTGCTGTCATTGTACTCCGGTGTGATTTCTGTATTGAGTGAGCAAGTGCGTCGTACAATTTACGAAAGTTTAGTGTTTGCGTGAGTTTTCAACAAAGGTAAGTGTACTTGTTTTTATCACTTTTTACAAAGATATTATGTTGATTACGGCTTATTTTATTTTATATATACTTATACAATATAATATAATTATTGTTTAAGATGTCTCGAGTTGTTGGAGATGATGAAATTAGTCAGTTATTGGAGGCGGCTGTTCATAGTGAACATGACGATGAGAGCGCACAGCAGCATTAGAGAGATATTGTAGGTAATTATAAACTCATACGTCGTTTATGTTGTATGTTTATATTGTTTATGTTATGTTGCAACAATTGCAGAAACAAAACAAAAAGTAAATCCAGCCGCGACTTCGTTTTGGAAATGGCTGATACTCTTATGGAGCCTCACCTAAAAGAATGAATAAATACTTCAACATTACGGGGAGATATCAAAGAGCTCATAAAAGGTATCTTAGGTATGGAAACTATTCCTGAAGCGGCAATTATGCAAGAATCAAATTCTAGAAAAACATGTGCCTTGTGCCCGTCTAAGAGCCATATGTAGGGCACACAACATAAATATGTGTTTGAACTGTGTAGAGTAAACAAATTTATATTATTTTCATTATTATGTGATCTCTTAAATCCAATGAATGTATCTGTAATTTCAAAAATAATAAAAGTTTATGATTCGTAAATTTATTCTGTTTTATTTCCACATCGTATTTTTTACGAATGTTTAGTAACAACGTCACTTGCTAGGATAGTTTAGTAATCGAGGTATTGAAAAAATAAATATTTTAAATCAAAAAAATTACAGTGCGTTTGGGACATAAAAAGGTAAGTTTCACCAAATTCCGTGTTTTTTTTTTGTGTAAAAGATGAAAAAAAAAACTTGGTTATTTGAATTTTCCACATACATTTTGAGGTGACAATGAGGAGACAATGTGGAATATAATTAACACAAAAACAGGAAAGACGAAAATAAATAATCGTGAAAATATATCACTAAAGACAAACAATGAAGAAGTAAAATGCCCGTTAAATGTATCCAACAGATTCAACGAATTCTTTGCGACGGTAGGACAAAATCAAACAAATGACTCGACCAATAACATTGGAAAACCCGTGGTCAACCCCTCTACTTGTTCAATGTATGTACGCCCAGTAGACCAAAAAGAAATTGTTAATATAATAAGATCAACTAAAAATAAACATAGCTGCGGTATCGATGACATTCCACCAATTTTATTAAAACAATGCGCAATAGAACTTTCCATTCCTCTAATGTTTTTAATCAATCAAAGCTTCCAAGACGGCCAATTTCCAGACGCACTTAAAGTAGCTTTAGTAAAACCAGTACATAAAAAAGGTGACAAGCATATCCCAAGCAATTATAGACCCATAGCACTGCTACCAACCTTTTCAAAAATATTTGAAAAAGCTATGTACAATCAGCTATATATGTTCTTAGAAAAGTTTAATATTCTTGACGACGCACAAAATGGATTCAGAAAATGTAGATCAACAACATTAGCAGTTTATAAATATGTTCAACAAGCGCTACAACATTTAAACGACAAACAATACGTAATTGGGCTACTACTAGACATGACAAAAGCATACGACAAGGTCCGTTATGACATCTTACTCAGTAAACTATATGGTTGTGGCGTACGAGGACCAGCTTATTCGTGGTTCAAATCATATTTACATAATAGGACACAAATAGTACAAATTGAAAATTACGACCATGCTAAAAATCAGATCAAAACCATTAGGTCACAAGAAAAACCAATAACTTGTTCAATCCCACAAGGGAGTGTGTTAGGATGCCCACTATTTTTAATCTATATTAATGACCTTCCCAAAATATTAGATAAAGATAACGCTTTACCAGTATTATTTGCAGACGATATTTCAATATTAATCAAGTGTGGAAATGTAAATAACCCTAGTCTGCAAATACAAGATACCCTCCAAACTGTAGATACTTGGCTCCAGATCCACAACTTAGAAATTAATATCAATAAAACTAAAATAATACAATTTAGATCATACAAAAAACCACCTCTAAATGTAAAAACAACATTCAAAAACACGCAAATAGAAGAAGTTAATACGTTTAGCCTACTTGGCATAAATATTGACACACACATTAACTGGAAGTCACACATAGACCACATAAAAACAAAACTCTCCAGATTCTCCTACGCTCTTTTTCAAATTAAACAAAGCACTAACACACAAACAGCTATGGCTGCTTACTACGCATACGCATACTCATGGTTGCGATATGGCGTCATGCTATGGGGAAATAGTGTTAATGTAGATGAACTATTCATAATGCAAAAGAAATTAGTAAGAATTCTAGCCCAAATAGATAATACGGAGAGCTGCAAACCTTTGTTTATAAAATATGAGATTCTAACTCTGCCGTCAATATACATACTTGACATTTGCGTATTTGTTTTTAAAAATATCGACAAGTTCACAAAAGTAGAAGATACGCACAACGTCAACACTCGCCATAAAAAGAGGTTATGCGCTCCATCCTCAAGAATAAAAATGTTAAGTGATAGCCCATATTATATGGCAATAAAAATATATAATAAGTTGCCAAACATGTTTAAAACTGAAAAATCAGTAACAATATTCCAAAAAAGGCTAAAACTATACCTAATTCAAAAATGTTTCTACTCAGTGAAAGAATTTCTAGAATTTAGCTTAAAATAACGTTTTTCTCTAATGTACAAAAGTGGCGATCTGTCCTATACAAACCATAAGATTTAGTCTATCCTATCCTATTTAACTTCATAATTATGATACTTTAATTATAATTTATACTACCTGAAAAGAATGACTTGAATATTGCTGAATAATTGTATTAAATTCATTATTATTGACATTAATCTGGTCTTAGCTATAATCTATAATTTGTAAGAAAATAATAATATAATAATAATCTTTAATGCATGCTAATTTAGGATGAATTGCAATGCTTGTAAAAGGCTGCTAAGTCATAAGTACTAACACCAGATAACACCAACACTGTACACTTAGTTCGCAATAAACTTTGACTTTGACTTTGACTTAGGTTATGTGAAAAAAAATATAAATACAAAAGTTGTCGATCTTTTTATTACATACAACTTTGCCATTTAACTTTTTTCCATACGACTTGTAGTTTTGCCTGAAATAGAGAGAAACCGTTTTTTACCCTTAAAAACTCACCCCCATCCACTTCCCGACCTCAGATCGTGCGTAAATTATTTTTTCTTTAATTTTTGTTACATTCTCTTCCTTTTCTAATAGGTTTCATCCTACTATATATATTTTTTTCACTTTTTACCATTTTCAAAGGCTTCATTCAGTCCTAGTCTACGGGAACATTTTCGCGCTATGATTTTTTACGATTTCAAGTGTCGCCTGAAACCGGACGAATCGTACGATAGACTTTAAATGCCATTCATGGCCTTCTGAGGCAACCGTGTATCGTTAGTATAACGAATTCAACCGCGGTCGACTAATTTTGCGGGATACAGAAAGAAGTGGTCGCCCTTTGACGGCTGTTACGGAAGAAAACGTGCTAGCAGTTATCCATGACAATAGGCGAGTTACGTTTCAAGAGATTCCGCACATACTGCAGGTTGGATCTGGAAGCCTTCACGAAATTCTACAAGTGCATCTGCGCGAGGAGGATAGTTTCACGCTGGGTGCCGCACAACCTCACCGATGCTCAGAAGCAGCTGAGCCCGATTGGAATGGTGCCGTGATACGATAAACAAATTTAAAGCAGGCTCGTCTCGGCGTGTTTACGACGTCATTACAGGTGATGAGTCTTGGATTTATCAATGCGATCCAGAAACGAAGCGCCTGTCGACGGGTTGGGTGTTTCAAAACGAATCAACGTCTACCAAAGTGAAGCGAAGCGATCTAGAAGCGGGGGAAAGATTTTGATCGCGAACTTGTTCAGTTTGACTGGCTACTTGGTTTCAATTCCTTTACAGAACCAAAGAAGCATCAACGCTGAATGGTATACTACCAAATGCTTGGCAGAAGTTTTTTCAGTTGTGAGCAACAAGCGACCAAACACAGGGCTCCGCCGGCTACTGCTCCACCAAGACAACGCGCCTTCGCACACCGCGCTCAAAACGAGGGACTTCCTGGACAGCTCGCCGGTCAAACTCCCGGGTCACCCTCCTTACAGCCCTGACCTAGCACCATGTGACTTTTTATTCACGAAAATAAAAAATCTGATCAAAGGGATTCAATTTTCGTCGCCGGAAGATGCGATGTCAGCGTTCGAGCAGGCTGTAAACGAGGTGTCTGCGGCGGACTGGAAAAAGTGTTTCGAAAACTGGTTCAGACGCATGAAACTTTGTAAAGAGGCTAGTGGAGAGTACTTTGAAAAAAACTTAATAAAAAAAAATACCTATACATTCAGATTGCTTTATTTGCTCAAACATGTGTGAACATTCAATTATAAAAAAATCAAAAAAATGCATGCAAGATGTTAAAGGTATGGAGTTGTGCTAACATGATTACCATATTGTCATGGTGTGCAAATATTATACCACTTAAAATAATAAAAAATAGCAACATAAATTAACCAGACAATCCCACAATATAAAATAAATTAAATTGATTGATTACATAAATTAATTGATATAGAAATAGATGAGTTACATACAGAATTGATAAATATTCAATTATCAAAAACAAAAAAAATAAACATAATAACGCCAACGTAGGACAGTTAGGCTCAAAATCTTTGCAAATACGTGGGGTATTTGCAAAGATTTTGAGCCTAACTGTACATCAGCTACCCTTTTATAGTAATCACACATATGTAAATTAGCTTTTTGATTAAAATGGGGTGGAGTACTTTGAGAACATTTTAATATTATCATGGAGTAGAATGAAATCTAAATTAAAAATATTAAATTTTTCATGGAGTACTTTCGGAAGTCTTTTTGTAGTACTTTGGGAATAACCCAGAGTGACACTGGGTATATCAAAATTTAAAATAAAAATGGCCAATTTTAGGTGGTGTCTTCAAAAAAAAACTTTTTTTTCTCAAAACCTATTGAGTGGGGTATCAAAAAAAAAGGGTAACATAAATAGGTTTCATTAACGTCAAAAATAATTATATTAACTAAAAACTGTGAAATAAAAAAAAAATAAAAAAAAAAAACAAAAAAAAAAATCCCGACTGCATAAAAAGTGAACTTTAATTAAAAAAGATGGAAACAAGAAACTTGCTTTAAAAGGATGACTATTAGACTAAATACAATAAGCAATCTCATGCAGTCGGAGGCATCTTCCTACATTTAACATTAAAGACCTTTATTGCTTCCGACTGCATGAGATTGCTTATATTTAGTATTCAGTCTAAAAGCCATCCTCATAAAACAAGTTTCTTTTTTCCATCTTTTTTAAAGATCACTTTTTAGGCAGTCGGGTTTTTTGATTTTGTAATTAAGGTCTCAAACTCAAACTCAAAGCATTTATTTCAATTAAACCATTTACAGGCACTTTTGAATTGTCAAAAAGTCGACCAGTTGGAAAGTTGAAGCTAGTTGCCCATTCCAAAACGTAGATCTCTATGGAGAAGAACGGGCAAGAAACTCCATGGACACTCTTTTTAATCATGTTAGGTATTACAATTTGTCTATAGACAGCCCCCAAAGCGCCCACCATTCACCACTTCCGTTTGAGCTACATGCCAACTATGTTTAACTTAATAACCTATACTCGCTATCTTGAGACAGCCCACTTGGGCTGGGCTCTTGGTATTCACCAAGTCTCCTAACTGAACTAGTCTAGACTAGGACGTCCGTATCCTATAGCGGTCTAGACCAACTGCCTTCCCAAATTCTTATATCCTAAAATCATCACGCGCAGTCATTTTCTTTATTTTTTTGTAACATAGACATAAGAGGCCGTACACGAAATTTTGTAGATTTCGCTTATTGACTCAATCGGCAATACAGTTAAAATATTACATTTCCATAAGTTTTAATGCACAATATGAAACGATTTTTCAATTATTATGTAATGAATTAGCTCTTTTTTATTTTTTTCTAAACTTATAGTGCGAGATTTGAGTTATTTTGAAAGATTATTTACTGCCAATTCTTTATAACTTTCTGCATTTTTTTCGGTAAATGGGTTGATGTTACACTGAAGTTTTTTCTGTTGCTTTCATTGTATACAGTTTGTAACAAAATCCCTGTCCGATCCAGTAAAGGCGTATTCCTGGTTCAACATACGTACTAGAAAAAGTTGTTATAAAAATGTAACTCATAAAAACCCAAAAGTTATTGATTTTTAATTTTTATAATAAATGCGAAATTTAACACTGAATATGGCAAATTTTCATAAGTTGACAACACTCCACCCGTCGGCAAAATCTTTTTATTTTTACCTATTTTTATTTCAAAGAACACCGCCCTACACTACCGCGTCATAGGCACTTTTCAACTAGTCGCCGACTCTTTGGTATTACGTGCTGCACATGTCTACCTCCAACACATTAGAGTTGGAGGTAGACATGTGCAGCACCAAAAGTGGAGAGATTTGGAAGAGACCTACACTCAGCATTGGGTGGCCAAGGGTTGAAGAAGAGAGAGAGAGATGTGCAGCACGTTTGCCGAAGTATGCAACAACAACAAGTGAATGTTTTAATGAACTGATACCCACAGTCGGTAAGTACATTACCAAAAGTACTTCACATTTTTTTTAAACCCTTATCAGGGCTACGTTTAGTTTAATTAATTGTTTCTTGATAACAGATTTAGGTCTGAAATCCGGATCACTATGCCTACCAACAATATCTGCTGATCTCGCGGCTTTCTCGCGGCTCATATTACAACTAATTGTATAAATTATTACGACCATCCAAACGAAACATAAACTATTCAAACGCCCCATTATTAAGCTATACGATACACCAAACACTTCAAACAACCCACGTATAAACATCCTTTGTTTTTTTATGACTTTGCGATAAGAGCGGACCACCCACGGCGAAATGGGGCGGTGACGTAATCGATTGGCCGGTCAAAGGTATAATTAATTAAATTCGGTGGTCGGTCGTGCAGATATCTGCTGATACCTACGGGTATGACGTAGCCGTAGGTTTATTTCGTTATACGTTTGTTTGGCGGCACGCGACAAAGGATTCTAAAAACCGTCTCGCTCAGGCGGCTTCTTTGACACAAAACGTAGGTAGTGAAACTCTGTCGTGAACTTTGTCGAGCGATCAGTGTTGCCTTTGATCAGTTTTAATTTTAATTTAATTATTTTCACTGGAAAAATTACTATCTCAAATCCATTAAATGGTTACGTATATGTGTACGCAGTACGATGCCGAATAATACTCTTAAGGATCGGACAGGGTTTTTGTTACATGCTGTATAAGACTTTCACAACAATACACTGTAATTTTTTTCATACCATGTAGGCGTTATTAATATGATTCCTAAAAATGTCATATTCTAAACCTGTTACAGCAAAATTCTCGAAACAGTCGCCGGTTTGAGATCGATAAATCAAATACAATTAATAGACAAAAAAGTAGCTCATAGACTACATTTTTACTGTATGAGCTACATTTTTATATCAAAATATTGATTGAAAAGATATGCGGTGCATTGACTCATAGAAATACAGTATCTTAACTGTAAAATTGCGTCTATAAAATCGCGTAAATCAGCGAAATCAGAAAAATGTCGTGTACGGCCTCTTAAAACGCTATTTGTTACTTGTTGTCCAACTGTCGGTTCAGGGGCCACATTTACGATAAATCAAAATCAAACTACAAACCCAAACCCCTACCCCTACCCCCCCCCCTTCCCCTTTGTCCTATTCAAACTAGGAGAGTCAGCACTTTTTGAACGTCAAAATTACATAAGACAGTACCTACCCCAAAACGCCCGTCTTGCACCACTTCGTAGTTCTTTAGGAAGAAGACGTGGCGCAACAAACTCCACGGCAGCAAAGCTGTCTGTTAAGTTAGAAGAACTTGTTTCTATACAATAGTAGGTAAGTAATGAATTTTGTAATCATGGTAATCATCATCATTTCAGCCGAAAGATGTCCAGTGTTGGACATAGGCCTCCCCCAAGCTCCGCCACTTCGACCGGTTCTTTGTTTCCCGCATCCAGCGGACTTCTGCGGCCCTCACAAGGTCATCGGTCCTCCTTGTGGGAGTACTTCCAACTTTACGTCTTCCGGTACGCGGTCGCCACTGCAGAACTTTTAGCCCCATCGGACATCTGTTCTGCGAGCAATGTACCCTGCCCACTGCCACTTAAGTTTGGCAATTCTTCGGGATTATTCCGAACCTGACCCGAAATTCTAACCCAGCCGTGGGTTAGGTTAGGAACTTGCAAATTTTTTAAATATTTCTTCCGAACTTAACCTTCTTCCTAACCCGACCCGACGTATCATTCCTATCATAACACGAATTGCGATGTAGAGTGAATACCTATGTGTCAAATCAGAGATTCTAATTTGACACATGTTTAAAAAGTAAGTTCAAAGTATGACACATAATAGTTTTTTTTTTTTTTACTATGGTTAGGTACTTATAATTTTTTTTCGCGTTTAATGTTAATTGTTAGTGTGTGATATTTTGATTACTTACATAGGTACCTATGTAATAAATATTAAACTCTGATTTGATACATAGGTACAGAAGCCAGCACATCAAGAAATCCCATGCTATCAATTTTTTCCCAATTGAACATGAACCTTATTGTATTGTAATAACGTTGAAAAACTATCAAAGGGGTACCTTGATGTGCTGGCCTCTGTACTTTTTAATCCAAGAAAGGGGAGAGGGGAAAACGTATCTATATCGCAATTCGGGTTATGATAGTAGCGATACTTAGGTCAAGTTAGGAATAGGGCTTTTTTTTGGGTGGGAAATCATCAAGTAACTTCTCCCGCTCTGAGTGGAGCGGGAGGGCGTATATACTGCCTCTCCCTCACGTGCGCCGCCTCCCTCTTCGCGAGCATTACTGCTTCGCAAAAGGGGGTGACGGCTACCCATGCACTCTCGCTCCGTACCATGGCCTGGACCAGGGCCGGACGCGAAAGACCGACGCCGCCGATCGCCTCCACGAGGACACGGCGATGCTCCGCCCAAGCCGGGCAGACCTCCACCGTATGCTCGACCCTATCCTCAGGGCGATCTTCGCAATGGAAACACCCGGGCGTTTCCTTCCGCCTTATGCGAAACAGGTACCTCCCGAAACAACCGTGTCCGGTGAGGACCTGCGTCAGGCGGAAGGTGAGGACGCCATGCCGCCTCTCAAGCCACTCCTCAAAGAGGGAACTTACTGCCGCTATCGTGGCATGCCCAGTTAGGAATAGGGTTAGGTACGTTCGGAACAATTTTATTTTTCAGGATCCTAACCTAACCAGCGACCGGGTTAGGATTTCGGGTCAGATTCGGAATAATCTATTCATCGGGCTATGTCGGTTACCTTGGTTCTCCTGCGGATCTCTTCATTCCTGATTCGATCACGTAGGGAAGCATAGCCCTCTCCATTACCCTTTGGGTGATTTTAAGCCTTCTTATGAGGTCCATTGTGAGCTCACAATGGGCTCAATCATGGTAATACATAAAGGCAATTAAGTACTTCCATGATTGTAATACGGACGCGCGATGATGAGATTTAATATAGAGCATATTAGATCTCACCTTAGCGCGTTCGTATTTCTGAAGATGACGATGTTTCTCGAAGCGCATATTTTTTTGTGATATCTGTAGGACTACGTAGGATTTTAATTTTGTAAATATACTTTATAATGTACATATATGTAATACATTTATGCATCAACTGACACTCATATTTCCCTACTCATTTAACAATGCATGATAATTTAATTCCGAAGATTCTTGCTAGGCAATTTTGTAGATTTCTTAGTTCTAGATGGAGGATGGAGGTTAACAATCTACACCGAAATCAAGGCCTTACGCCGAAATGAAGGCCATACTTACGGAGACATCAGCTTCCATTAGAGGCATCTTTAGGAAACGAAGCTGCTTTGAATTGAGGACGCGCAAGAACCATTTTAAATATTTTTGATGTTGTCTTAGAAACTAGTCTTAGTCAAATACGTGACATGGGCAGGACCTAGGCATGCAGTAAATAAATACGCGCCGAAAGTGTTGGTACGCTGATCCGATTTCGGATGATAAGCGTCTAAATCCGCGGATACGGTTTTTAATAACAACCTCGTACATGGGAAGCGGGTCTCAAGCCGGGCGTTTATGGAATACAAGTTGCTTTGGTTGCGTGATAAAATATAGTGTTAATTGACATGCAATTGCATAGTGTGTTAGTGGGTGTGACGCATCGAGTGTTTTTTTTTTCGATTTAATTATTGAGTGTATGTTTTTAAATATTGACAGTCTCTAATTAGAAGTGCGCCTAAACGTTAATATTTACTTTGATTATGTGTGTGAATAATCTAAAAATAATTTCGAATTTAATCATAAAATCATTATTATATTTTCACATTTTTTAATGCAGTGTGATTCTTTTCGTTTTTATAAACTCACTTGTAAGTACATATTATTATTTTTTAAATTGAATACCTTAAATATATGAAATGCAAATAAGAATTATTTTGTTTTCCTTTTTTTTGTTAATACATAACTTAAGTAAATAAATGAGTAAGTATAATCTTGGATTACGTTATTAAGTGTCTCTTTTCTTGCTTTACAGGGTTATAAAAAAAAATTGGCCAAGTCATAAGTATATACTTAAAAAGCTAGCGCTAAAAGGTTTCGGGCAGTTTTTCAATAAGCAATTCTGTATTAATAACTCCAAAAACGTATAATAAAGATCCTTAAAAAATGTCTCTAGTCTTTTGTATCTCAGTCTGTTCAAACACTTAGTTTAAGCTAACTCAACAACCAACTCCAGATCTCATCATTACTGTCACTCTCACTTAGCACCAGTACCATACATGAAACTAATCTTATTTAAATTGAAAATAGGACCCATAACGAGGAGGTACGAGCCAAGACGGTGCGGCTGCCAGTCACCTGCGAGATCTGCTCTCGCGACTACAAGAACAAAGCCAGCCTGAAGCGTCACCTGCTCACCCACGACGAGAACGTCCACTGTGAGATCTGCTACGAGAAGTGCAAGAATCGGATCACGTTGGGACATCACTATTTGAAAGTGCATAATGAGAAGTATGTTGGGTGAGTATCTTGAGACAAAAACATTATCTACTAGCATTTTCCAGCGGCTTTGCCCGCGTGGAGGTTGGAAATTAACCCCCAGGAACATACTACAGCCGTTTTTAGGGTTCTGTACTCAAAGGGTAAAACGGGACCCCATTACTAAGACTCCGCTGTACGTCTGTCTGTCCGTCTGTCACCAGGCTGTATGCTATGAACCGTGATAGTTAGACAGTTGACATTTTCACAGATGATGTATTTCTGTTGCCGCTATAACAACAAATTAATACTAAAAACAGAATAAAATAAATATTTAAGGGGGCTCCCATACAACAAACGTGATTTTTTTTGCTCGATATTGATAACGGCAATAGGTAGACGCTTGAAATATTCACAGAATATTTAGTTATATATTCACTTTAAAAGTAAATAATTAAATTAAAATAAAACAAATATTTAAGGGGCTCTCATACTACAAACGTGTTTTTTTTTTGCCGTTTTTATAAATAATTGTACGGAACCCTTCGAACGCGAGTCCGACTCGCACTTGGCCGGTTTTTTTTGCATGATTGAGTAACAAACATCAAAACATACAAACTTTCATATTTATAATATTAGTAGGATTGCTCACAGGTTAGCTTCCAACGTTATAGCTTATACTTTCGTCTTTCGGGGCATATCATATGCCCATAAATACATAAGACCACGCCTTTTTATTACACGCTTTATATTAGCTTCACTTGTATATCAGTATGTCAGTATGTAACTCTCCGTGGGTAATTTGCGCGCCTGCGGCCTTCCTTGGTTCTGGTAGCCGTTTCTCAGGCTCCCTCTCCGAAATCGAACTCTGATTCCCCGTATTTATAATATTTATAAATAATTATTTTATTCTCACTAATAAATAATTTACACGCTTTATATTAGCTCGGATTATATGTATGTATGTAACGGAATCTTTGAGCGCGATTTTGACCCACTTTAAACGGTCAGATTTCATTGAAACTTTGTAAACTTGTCGAGGACCGATGACAATTTACTAATTTAAAAAAAAAAAATGGGAAAAAAAACACGTTTTGTAGTTAGCAGAACTAAAAAATAGAAAATAAATAATAGTTTAAAAAACTAAAAAACACGCTTTAAAAACCAAACTAAAAAAGGAGAAAATAATTTAATTCAATTAAAAAGCGTGGGGTGCTTGACAGTAAGTGATTATAAAAATACCTCAAAAAGCACCCCACGCTTTTTAATTGAATTAAATTATTTTCTCCTTTTTTAGTTTGGTTTTTAAAGCGTGTTTTTTAGTTTTTTAAACTATTATTTATTCCTATGGGGGTAGGCAGAAACTATAGAACGGAACCTGTTACGTTCCTTATATACTCCTTTCTTCTCGTTTACGTACATACATCTGTGGCCCTAGTCTGAGTTTTATTTAACCATCTTGATCAAAAGCTTCGAGCGCGTTCGGAGCTCCGAACGTGATTGATCAAGATGGTAAAATTAAACTCACACTAAGGCCTCGGGTCGTACAAACACGCCAAATGCGAGTAATACGCACCTGATCCTTCTGAAGAAGATCGCCAATAAGGTCACTATATGTCCACCTAGGGTTTCCCCGTCCCGCACCCTAATTGCGTAACACGCGATTAATCGTAAACGGTTTCATTTTTACAGTTAAACAATATTCATTGCGTTATTTACGTTGCTGAGCAGACACATTTTTCGAACATATGAAGCAATTGTTTAGCCATCTGTTTCAAAACGAAACAAATTATGATGAATCGTGAGTTACGCAATTAGGGTGCCGGTGCGTCGACTCATATCTACCTTGTAAATACCTTTTGTTTGCCGCCCTTCATTCATCATCTCAATATGACCAAACCATCTAAGTAGATTAGTTTGATGATATGCCCAGTGAAGGCTTTAACGCAGTGATTCCCAAAGTGGTCCAGGTGCACTCCCAGGGGTCCACGGTAGAAACGAGGGGTTCTACGTTGGCGTGAAAAAAATTGGGGGTTTCCATCGTTAGATCTAATCTTCACATTTTTTGACGAGTTTTGCGAATATGCCATAAATGTAGCAGCAGGGGGTCCACCGAACCAAATATTTTTTTTAAAGTGGTCTACGAGAAAAATAAGCTTGGTTACCTCTTAAACGGGAATAAACGAGAAAAAATATATTTACTTAAAATTAAAAACAATTAGCATAATAAAATAAAAATACGAGAATATACTAACATACATACTTTTAAAATAAATATTCCGATAGTGTTAATAATTATAATGTAATAAAATAATAAATTAGTACGCATACTTCTACGGTTACTAATTTAATATAAAACTATACTAATGTAAATATACAAGTATTCCCCCATAGAACATACCTAACTATCATTTTATTCATTACAAAATAAATTCTAAGAGCCTTTTTTTTCAATTAATATCTATTTTGATAATCTTTTGTTTATGTTCCAGTGCACCAGAGCAGACTTGCCCGCACTGCGACCGGATCTGCGTGACGCGCGCGATGCTCAAGCGGCACATGCAAAGAATGCACAGCGATAGAACTAAGAAGTAAGTATACAAGGTATTTTTTTCCTATTACTAAGACTCCGCTGTCCGTCCGTCTGTCACCAGGCACCGACTCACCGGTCTCATGAACCGTGATAGTTAGACAGTTGAAATTTTCACAGAATATGATGTATTTCTGTTGCCGCTATAACAACAAATACTAAAAACAGAATAAAATAAATATTTAAGGGGGCTCCCATACAACAAACGTGATTTTTTTGCTCGTTTTTGCTCGATATTGATAACGGCAATAGGTAGACGCTTGAAATATTCACAGAATATTGAGTTAAGTTAACTTAGTCACTAGGTGGCAGCACTGAGACGTCAGGTCCGGGCACCTGTCAAAAGTGTCAAAGCGCCTACGGACTAAATGGTGAATGAAATAATGAAACGAATGACATCAAATATTTTAAGGTCATTGTATAACTGGAAGACCTCTTGTCAAAGTGGCGCCAACTGATGGCTTGAATATTCATGAGCACCCTCATTCCAATCTGTATAGCTTTTTCCCAACTACGTTGGGGTCGGCTTCCAGTCTAAGCGGATTTGCACGTCAGAAAACGTTAGTGAGATGATGATGATCTCTATTAGTCAGATCATGATGATCTCTATTAGTGAGATGATGATGGTCTCTATTAGTCAGATGATGATGATCACTATTATTAGTCAGATGATGATGATCACTATTAGTCAGATCATGATGATCTCTATTACTCGTCATCTCGCTAGTCACGGTTTTTCTAGCTACACCATCTTCCACTCAAAGAGGCAACAAGTTAATAAGACGTATTCAATTCCATCCCTCCCAGATACCAATGCGATCACTGCCAGCGTCTCTACCTCACTAAAGGTGAGGTCCGGGCCCACATCACCTGGTCGCACATGCCGGCCGAGGCCCGAGGGGGGCACGCCTGCACGTGTGGTCGCATCTTCAGGAGCCCCTCGCTGCTTCGCGACCATAAAGCCAGGTTTCATGCGTCGCAGCCACCACCGAGGGTTCACCAGTGTGAACACTGTGAAAAGGCTTTTGCGGTAAGATAATTAATAATAACTATACACATGGAAACAAACACACACACACACACATGTATGTATTAGAATAAAATTTAAATTAACCAATAGAAAACAAACATTTAATTTATCAAATTACATTTCATTCGAAAACACACATGGGTTTCTTTTCTAACTAAACTGCCGTCGCTTCTGTGTACTTACCTAGGTATTCGTCGCATACGGAAATTACTTTACATCATGTTGGAACTTCGTGTAACGAAAATCGAGTTTTTTGCCACGGGACACAACACTGACAAAGTTCGGTTCTGTGAGCCGTAGCCAAAGAATCGATTAGCATCAGGAAGAGTGACAAGAATGACAAGATGGCCGTCGTCGCTGCCGGCGTCGGGATTCGTCGCATACGGAAATATTTTGCATGACTGTCAAAATCACAGTGACCTTTATTCACGTTGCAATAAAACCTTATTGTAACGAGGATAAAGGTCACTGTGATTGTGAACCGATTATGGGTTACTAGTTTCGTTGCTGTCAAAGGGAAAATTTAATGTTATGTGTTCATTTTATTTGCCTAGATGACATATTGTAAGAATGTTCGCATTCCTGAAATTGGCTGTAAATAATACTTTTTGAATGCATTTCATGTCTCAACTTTTCTGAACTGTTTTCCTACAGAACAGTATAGGAAAAGTTTTTATCCAGTGCGCAAACTGTAATCATGAATTCAGCATATTATTATTCTAAACCCCCCAGCGCAGAAATTTTTCGTCGGTTAAATACAAAAAAAAAAACAGATGTTCCATACATTTTGACCGCGTCGGTATCGCACTTTTCAATGAAACAGTTGATTTTTTTTTGTATATATAACCGACCAAATATTTCTGCTCTGGGGGTCTAGAATGTTATGCTGAATTCATGGTTAAAGTTTGCGCACTGAATAAAAAGTTTTCCTGTATAACGAAGTTACTTATGTATGTTTTTATATGTAAAATATCTTGTACTACAATATTTTATGCAAATACATGATTTTGATTTTAAATTAAATATTGGTGGTACAAGATATGTTCAAAAAAAGGTAAATAATATATTTAAGGTACAATAGCACTATGCACTTTAACATAAATAAGCACTCGGCTGAACGTTGACTTTTTTTAAAGTGCATAGCGCTTATTGTACCTAATATAGATTCTTTTCTATCGTGCTTGTTAGTGATCATAAGATTTCTACTACATTTTTCTATTTTAACCCGTGTGAACCTGTAATTGGCTTTATGTTTCATATACAATTGTTAACCATCTATTAAAGCTGTTGGTTGTCATATGAATAAATAAATAAATAACTGGAAATTTCCAGTTTTAGCTGACTTATTGTGCTTTAAGCCTATAAAAGTCGACCTCGTGATCCAATTACCACTTTTGCCAACAAATCCTGTAAAAGTGAAGTTTCACTAAGGTTGACACTGTCTAACTGTCACATATACAAACAGACGTCGTTTTTTGCCGTCCGAAGGACATTCAGCCTTAGTGTGGTTAACATTATGGAGGTTAAACTTTAAAAAAGTGAGTTTCCTATCTAACATCAATCTTTCTTTACCAGAACAAACAAGTGCTGAATCGTCACAAGAAAAGCCACTCCAACGAGATGTACCCCTGCAAGGAATGTGGACTGCTGTTCAAAACTCAACCTTATGTCAAGGTCCACTATCAAATCAAACACTTGAACATGACAAGAGCTCAAATCAAAGCACAGAGGAAGCTCAACAAAGAGCAGCTAATACAGAATAATATACATAGAAGTACTAACTGGGAACCACCCATCTCCAGCAAGAAAAAAAGTGCTGTTGCAATTGAAGATGAAGAAGACCCACTCTTGGTTCAAGAGGGGGAAGTGCAAATCAAATTGGAGAAGGAAGAGGAACTTCAAATTCCAACGTTCCAAACTTTTGTTGATATTAGTAGGGAATGAATAGGTTTATTTTAACCTTAGATAATTTATGTTGGTTGCCACTTAATCAAAAATCCACTTTAAAGTTATGTAATTCTACGTTGATTTTTGAATGACCAAAGAATATTGTTTTTTTTCTCAATTGAGCCTATCAAATCAAATGAAAATATTTTTCACACTTGTCGCTTCCTATGGAGAAGAGCCGGCAAGAAAGTCCACGGTTACTCTTTTAAAAATAATTGGCTTTTACAATGTTTTCAAATTACAGTGATAATAGGTATGGGAGGACAGTGCAGGCCAGTCAATAAGTACCAGGTACTTAGATGAATGAAAATAAAGAATAGAAAATCGTATATAAATCTAAAGTCTGTAAGGCCTGCAAAGTTCTCTCATTTGAAATATGTAAAAGAATCTACATACATAAAATGAACCTATTTAAACCAAGTGACATGAGTTTCATGATAATCACTAGTAAATAGTCGATATTAGAATTGATGTATAATGTCAAATAATGACGAGAATATGTCAGATATTTAAAAAAATAAAAAAAATAAAAATTAACATTGTAATTTGGGAGCAGTTAATAGACTTTCACATAGTTACGCTGTTAATGGGGTAACATGGAAGCCACATGTGCAGAAGGAATTAATGCCAAACTTCCCTGTCTTTACCGTAGTCTTTTATCTTATAATATGGTTTTTTGATAAGGACACGTTTGATGTGAGTTTTAAACTTTCCATCGCTAAGTTCTGTAACCGACTTTGGCAACTTATTATAGAAGCGGATACTGTTTATTGTTTATTAGAAATGACTTGCTAGTTTTAGTTAATCTAAATTTTGGAATGACAATTTCATCTTTACTACGTGTATTTAGATTATGGAAATCGCCTCTTTTTTTGAAAAGTTTCTATGAGACTCGCGAGACCCCATTTTATAGATTACACGGATTGCCCTCTTTTGTAAAATGAAAATTGATTCTACGTCAGCTGCCGATCCCCACAGCAGAATGGCATAAGACATAATACTTTGAAAAAAGCAAAGTATACTAACCTAGCTGGGGCTACATCAGGCAACTGCCTTATTTTTCTTACTGCGTAAGTAGCTGAGCTTAATCAACTTGAAAGAGCTCTAATGTGGGCACCCCATTGCAATTTTGAACCTTAAGTAATTCCCAGAAATACAGTTTCCGAAATAGCATCTAGTTTCTTGCCATCAGGTTTTAAATTTAGACCTACTTAGGGTACATTTGGTAATGGGAACTTAAGACATTTAGTTTTGTTCGCATTGAGTAAAAGATTATTAGCCGCAAACCATTTCGAAAAAACAGCTAGACTATCGTTGACATGTAAGACATCCGTATCTCTTTTCTATTCTAAAAATAAGAGAAGTGTCATCAGCGAATAAAATTATATCCGAGAAGTTAGCCATCAGATAGGGAAGGTCATTAATATAAACTAGAAATAAGAAAGGGCCAAGAATTGAACCTTGAAGCACGCCCATCTTAACTAGAGACCCCGAGGACATCGCCTCGTTAACGTTAATTTTTTGCTGCCTGTTTGATAAATAAGAAAGTACAAGATCAGCCAGGAAATTATTAAGTCAGGAAACGTACCGCTGTCTAAACATTGATTAAATATGCCTGTTAGGACAGGGGCAATTGTGTCAATGATATTTTCAAGAACCTTAACGGAAATCCCCCATAAGTCTTCAGCGTTTTTTATGTTAAGACTTTAAAATGCTGTTTAAACGATGTTGACTATTCTTTCAGCGTCACGTTTCGGTATATTTAAATCACAACTGTCAGTTGTCTTTGACACACGGCAACTCACGTAGGATGGATATCAATTAACCCCTTTATTTATAAAAGTTGCTTAAATTTAAGTAATAAGTGACTACTTAACCATATATTTTCGACGTTAATACATCTTTTAACTTAAAGTAATGGTTATAAATATGGGGGTAATTTTGTTGACTGTATATAATTATTTTCCGAGTAATTTTTTGGTCTTTTAACCATCTTTAACCTACCCATATCAGTATAATTGTACAACCGCAACTGTTTTTTTAAAATTAGCATTGTTGTATGCCAATAATTTCTATCCTCTTACGGTTGCAAAGGAATTAGAACGTTGTCTGGTATGACATAGAGTTCTAAAAACTTCAAAAATATCTAAGATTCTGTATTGAAGTGTAGTGTAATATAAGCCAAAGATTCCTGAATTTTGTAGACTGCTAAGAGTTATCCTACTATATAATATTATAAATGTGAAAGTTAGTATGTTTAGATGTTTATTACTCAATCACGCTAAAACGGCTGAACGGATTTGTATGAAATTTGGCACACAGATAGATTAAAACCTGGATTAACAGATAGGATATTTTTATCCCGGTTGTACGTTCCCTTGGGATAATTTTCGACCATTACGCGGCGAAGCCGCTAGCAAAAGCTAGTTTGGAATATTTTGAGAGTAGTTGCTCGTGTTTAGCGAACGCGCGCAGTGGGTAGTCTAAATCTTTGACATTGCTCGTTCTCTCTTAAATTATCTGTACATTTTTTTAAAGCCAAAATACATACCTGAAACTCATAGTTTAAATGAAATAAATTAATTCTTAATTATCATCCCTTCTCTTTTTGAGTAGCCCGCATGTCAGTGGTAACAAAACCAGTGTAGGCTGGCCTCATAGGTAACTATTGAAATTCCGTAGTACGGTAGGCTTGGTCCATTGTACTTGGTTTTACTTGATGTAGCTAGAATCTTATCAAAATAATTTTACTGTTCCTATTATGAGCAGTGGTCCCCCAGTTGTAACGACCGCGACTTACAAGTTGTAGGTCGTTAGTTCGAACCCAGACAGGCGCTATACTTTTGGTTATTTCATCACCACTGCTCTCAAAACGGTGAAGGAAAACATCGTGAGGAAACCGGCATGTCATAGAACCAAAAATTCGAAGACATGTGACTTGTACCAATCCGTACTCGGCCCGCGTGGTGGATTACGGCCCACTCACAGAGAGAAGGCCTGTGTCCCAGCAGTGGGAACGTTATAGGCTGATTATGATTATGAGCATTTGATTGTAAAGTAATTTCTTTAAATTAATAACTTTTTGATTATTTAAGTAATTAATTATTGATGATTTCTTGTTGATTTAATTAATTATTGATGATTTAACTAACTTTTGGTTAAGTATGTAATTAACTTTTGATGATTTATGTAACTATGTAATTAACTATTGATTATTTAATTAACTTTGATTAATTAATTAACTTTTGATTATTTAATTAACTTTTGATTATTTAATTAACTTTTGATTAGTTAATTAACTTTTGATTATTTAATTAACTTTTGAAATTATTAATTGATTATTCACTTTACTAGAAAACCAAGTCAATGTCGTCGAACATGGAAAACTACGGCTCTAACTCCCGCATCGGGTCCGCATTCATCAACGCTTAAATATTCATTCCATAATAGCGCAATTTAACGATTAAACCTTGTAGAAAGGAAGGAATGTTGTTATGTAGACTCTTATATAAAAAGGGAGCTTTTGACAATGCGTAGTCTAAAATGGGAGGAATTTTGTTTTTTAAATCAAGTAAAATTATCTGAAAACCTACAGATCAATGCTGACGATATTTTAGGGTGTACGTAGTCGCAGCGGAAAAAAATGGAATTTCTTCATTTCAGTTTAGCAGATATTTAGCGTATGACGTCGCGTAATTGTGTACGGTAAATACAAATTTGTGCATCCAACCACTGGGGAGCTATTCAACAAAAACTGTTTCCGCTGGAACTACGTCATCCTAGCGGCACTTTTTTTTTCCTATGGACGTACAAGAAAAAAATACATTCAATAATTAGTGTGTAACGAGAGGTAAACGTGTATGTTTAAATGAAATTTGTGTGTCATTAAACTGCGGAGATAATCAAGTTTCCGCCGTGCTGACGTTTAGCTATTTGATGAAAATCATATAAAACAGTTTAGTGCAGAGTTGTAATTTTTTACGCACGTTACTTCGAATTTGTGTGTGCCCTTGCGGACCCCACCAGTTGGTGCTGACATCTCTTTGAGGCGCGCATGGAACACAACGCGCCGTCGACCCGAGCTAGGTCCTTACCAGACAGCGAGCTACCCTTTACTCGCCGTCCCCAAGCCCACGCCTACGGTGGCCGGGAATCAGCCTGGGATTCTCGACGCCCAGGGCGTCTCCCGCGGCAGCTACGGCCCCCCCTCACGTGCGCCGCCTCCCTCTTCGCGAGCATTCTGAACGGTATATATTTTCCAAATTCTGTTTTCACACACTTAATACACAAATTCAAAGCAACGTGCGTAAAAAATAACAACTCTGCACTAAACTATTTTATATGATTTTAATCAAATAGCCAAACGTCAGCGCAGCGGAAACTTGATTATCTCCGCAGTTTAATGACCAGTGATCGGAATAGGCTGACTATATTTGCCTAAACTTCGGAGAACAGAGACAGAAAGTGGAGACTTCCTTACGACTATTTTTTTTCCCGGGATTCGGGAAAAATCTTCAGTAAGTTGAAAATAAGCTTTATTTAAGATGTGTAAAGGCTATTTTTAACTAAACTTGCAGTTAACAAATCTTAGGAATTTTCACTAAAACTAATCTAACTTAAATCATGTATTAGAATTATCCTTAAACTGACTGTTGTTGCATCAAATCTTTCAATACATAACATTTGTCAATATGTAACACCTTAGTAAAACTAATTTCTAATTGCATTAAAGGTACTTCAATATGTATTAAGTATTTCAAACGTAGGTACTGTAGATTTACGAAAATTCTTCCGGGATCTTAAAACTATTGCATTATCTTTCTGTGAAATACACAAATTACGTATTTACTCTTTCCCTAGTTCACTACTATGCCGGTGTTCTGAAACTTTCTGACACGAATTTCGTGTCACAAATTGAGACTCAGCAATGCAGACATAGGGTTGAACTATTTAAAAAAAAAGGTATATATAAAATAGAAGAAAATCTTTACAAACATGGATATAAAATATGGCTTTATACTAGTATCAATCACTTTATCATGTAATAAAAATAAGTTAGAATATTGAATTTTAGTTTTATGGTCGTCGAGTGCGTTCAAGTGCGTGCAATTAGTTGTACTTAGCTTTCATTATCTGAATAATAAATATGAATATTTATGAAGACATTAAAAAAACAAAGGTTGTTTTTATCATCTGTAAGAACATTTGTGTGGAATTTTATTACAGTAATTTAAAATCCCAAGGCCAATGACAAACTGCTCCATAAAAAAAATTGTTGACCGAAAAAAATTGTGCATGTTGCATAAAAAAAGTAAAATATATACTTATTGACAAAACGTAATGTATTCAATGATGTGATACAACGGTTAGTTGTATTGTAAATATAATTCGAATACATGAATTAAAGTTAGATTATTTATTTCAGTATTTTACGTGAACATCCCGAAAATTTGGCAATTGCAAGTTTAGTTAAAAATAGCCTTTACATATCTTAAATAAAGCTTATTTTCAACTCACTGAAGATTTTTCCCGAATCCCGGGAAAAAAAATATAGTCGTAAGGAAGTCTCCACTTTCTGTCTTTGTTCTCCGAAGTTTAGGCAAATATAGTCAGCTTATTCCGATCACTGTTAATAACACACGCATTTCATTTAAATATACACGTTTACCTCTCGTTACACACATTAATTATTGAATGTATTTTTTTTTCTTGTACGTCCATAGGAAAAAAAAGTGCCGCTAGGTTGACGTAGTTCCAGCGGAAACAGTTTTTTTTTAATAGCTTCCTTGTGGTCGGATGCACAAATTTTTATTTACCATACACAATTACACGACGTCATACACTAAATATCTGCTAAACTGAAATGAAGAAATTCGAAAATTTTCCGCTGCGACTACGCACACTATTTTAGGTACAGTAGCCCGCATGTAACAAAACCAGTATAAGCTGGTCTCATAGGTAACTATAGATATTCCGTACTACGGTAGGCTTGCACCACTGTACTTGGTTTGGCTTGGTCCACTGTACTTGGTTTTACTTGGCATTTTGAATGTAAATTCAAATATAGCCAGAACCTTATCAAAAGAATGATAGTGTTCCTATTATGAGCATTTGTTTGTGAATTTATTTAAATGTTTTTTTTTATTGTTCAATTAATTATTTTTGATTTAACTAACTTTTGGTTACGTAATTAACTTTTGATGATTTAATTAACTTGGTTATGTAATTAACTTTTGATTATTGAATTAACTTTTAATTACTTAATTAAGTTTTGATTATTTAATTAACTTTTGATTAAATAATTCACTTTTGATTATTTAACGAACTTTGATTATTTAATTAACTTTTGATTAGTTAACTAACTTTGATTATTTAATTAACTTTTAAATTTTTAAATTGATTATTCAATTTACTAGAAAACCAAGTCAATTCGAAGACAGGGAAAATTACGGTTCTAACTCCCGCATGGCCGCATCGGGTCCGCGTTCATCAACGCTTAATATTCATTCCATAATTGCGCAATGTAACGGTTAAACTTTGTAGAAAGGAAGGAATTTTGTTATGTAGACTCTTATAATACAAAAAAGGGAGCTTGATAATATGTATTTTAAAATGGGAGGAATTATCTGAAATTTATTTTTATTTAATACAAGTTAAATTCACTGAAAATGTAGAAATCAATCCAAATGATCTTGTACTTTCTTTCACTTGATATTGTACATAATTATATTAAAATGTAAACAGAAGCTTGTCAATAGCATTAAAGTGTTCCTATTACGAGTATTTACTAGTGAGGTTATTTATTTAAATTGATTATTGTTACACTTATTAGCAGACCAAGTTAAATATGTAGATGTTATAGGTAGAATGCTTCGCAATCGCCCTCGTTCTCTCTAGCCCAGGAGAGTAGGGTACCAATGTCGTAAGAGTAAATGAAAACTGGTACGATAAAACCGTTGAAGACGCGTTTTACTATGGAATATTTATTCATTTTAATTTATTCGCTACATAATAACATAATTTAATTAAGGCTGTAATGTAATGTACTGTTTCGTAAAAGCCTTTTGTACTCATTGGTCTTCTTTCTTCATAATGATTTTCTTTTTTATTGTATACTGTCTCTTTAATTAAAGTAATTAACAGTTTCAAATGAGGTAAATAAATAAATCGCGAGAGACGATCAGTGATTGTAAAAAGAAGATTGATTAGTATTTTTAGGAAGTGAAAATGGGAATTGTTTGAGGAACGATTGACGAACATGCCCGTTTCTTTCCGGCTGATAAAAACTAAAATGTTTGTTAATGTTTAAAATTATGGCTAAATTAAGGATCTGGGGCACTTGCGTGAACCCACTTGCGTGAAAAGACATTTCTGCAAATGGAGATTTACGCGAATTGACATATGCGCGAAAGACACTAGCGTGAATCCACTTGCGCGAAGTAATTGCGCGAAAAATTGCGGGAATGAGACTTCTTCATAACATCACGCCTGTATTCTTTCAAAGGGTGGGGAGGCTGGGGTGTATAGTACACACACAATTCGCCAGTTAAGTTCAAGTTACAGAGTTAAGTTCAAGTTACAGAGTTAAGAGTTTTAGTGATAGAGTAATAGATGAGCATTCAAAAGATAGGTCATATTTATAACAACTTTTAAGCGGGATATAATTTGCCTATGACGTCACACGGCGTATGTATACGCGCAACCCTCTATTTATCACTGAGTCGAAGTTTCAATTCGTATAGCGCAAAAACCTGTTTATTTAGAACACTGATTCTGGTGTCGTTGTCAAGAGTTGACAAAGCACTGCTAGGTAATAGTAGAGATACAACAATATTAACCTAAATAGGGTTTATTCCGCACTTCAGCACTCTCACAAAAAAAAAAAACACGAATGAACCGAACAATGTTTATTGCCGAGCGAGCGAAGCCACCTCTATGACGCCAGGACTGAGCAGAATCCGCTTACTTAAGCAATGAGCGAGCAAAGTGAGCCGAGCTTGCTTGCACATTACTAGAGTGAGTGAAACAAGCATCCTCAGCAGACCCATTACCAAAACGAGCGAGCGGTGTGAGTTGAACTACCCTACGAGTGGGTTATGCAACAAGCTCTTACATTCGAAAAGCGAGTAGAAAATCTTTCAAAGAAATTTGACAGATTGGGGTAGGTTGATGCGCTGACCTCTGTACTACGAGTACACCCCGCATGGCCCCTCCCCACCCCTTTGAAAGAATACAGCCGTAATGTTATAAAGAAATCTCATTTTCGCATTACTTTGCGCAATTGTCCTTTCGCGAAAATGGTTCGCGCAAGTGTAATTCGCGCATATTATGTCCATTCGTGGAAATGTCTTTCGCGCAAGTGTCCTGCTACCAAAAATTAAGTGACGGTTGAGTAACTAGCTTGGTCAGCATACATTAGTGATCTCTGAGAAGAATTTCATTTGTGTTTTATTCTTCTTTTAATAAATAAATTAAGATTAGATTGTTTATTGTGATTTTATTTTCGCTTCTTCATTCTTGTCATCCTGTTTATTGTTTAAGGAAATAGGCCTTTGTTCAGCATTCGGACAAATGTTTAGATTGATGAAGTGCCGGGCGACCATGCATAAAAGTTTATGAAGCTTATGTAGATCGACTTGCAATGTTTCGAGGATTTCCTTTAAGGTGCTCTTACACGGGCAATTTTTTGAGCAATTATTGCTCGGCAACACTAATGGATCAATCTGGAGCAATGTGGAACAACAGCAATACATTTCAGATATGTTTCGGGAATATGGCTTCTGATTGCTCCATATATTTCATGAGTTGCCGAATATCCAATCGGTTTGGATGTTTTTTTGTCAATTTCTCTTTCTATCTAGTTTGTACGTATAACTACGTCTCGTTTTTGCGAGAGCAACCGGCCGGCGGCGGAGGCGGTGGGGTGCGCATTGCCTAGTTTTTTTCTTTGATAGATTTTCATCTTTATTACATAAGCTTAAGGTTTATGTTCAATTGGGAAAATTTGACAGATTGAGGTAGCTTGATGTGCTGGCGTCTGTACAAAAACTCAATAATTGTGAGAACGCATAGTGCAAGCCCGACCGTTGCAAATTCGAAAATGATTGTACAGACGCCAGCACATCAAGCTATCTCAAATGTCAAATTTTCCCAATCAAAAATCAAATAAAAGAATCAAAAGTCATTCAATATAATTAGGCTGAGAATCAGCACTTTTCGAACGTCAAAATTACTTAAGACAGTCCCCCAAAACGCCCACCCTTCGATTGTATAGACGCCAGCACATCAAGCTACTCCAATCTGTCAAATTTCTTTGATAGATTTTCAACTTTATTAAAATATACGTTAAGGTTCACGTTCAATTGGGAAAATTTGACAGTTTGGAATAGCTTGACCTGCTGGCGTCTACACATGAACCTTATTCTTTTGAGACAAAGTTCAAAAACGATCAAAGAAATTTGGCAGATTGGGGTAGCTTGATGTACTGGCTGCTGTATTTCTCCGTCTCGGGTCTAAGTAGATTGGATTTTCTTTTGACCATTCATACAGTAATAGGATTTATTTATCGAGATAGGCAGGAAAGCTCAAGAATAATGATAGTGTAGAATAAAACAGTGAGCGAATCGAACTCGAAAATGTTTGCTTTTATATTGCCTTTTGATCATTCAAATAGAAATAAATAGTTTGTCGACAGTCGAATTACCTACATACTCGTATTGACAAACTCTTAATAATTGTGAGAATGAATAATATTAGAGCGAGGTAAGCAAGCTCAAAAATTAAATTATTTTACCATCTTGGATAGGTTGATTACGAATGGCCAAAAATTGGAGGCAGGCTGTGGTCGTGACCCTGGCAGCCAGCCCCTAGCTACGACGCTGTACCTACCTTCAGAGTTCATGCCTGAAACAGTTCATTCTCATTGATTTAGAGTTTCAAATAAAACAAACAATCTCCTCGTCCTGATATTTTTGTAGCTATACTACGTGTTGTCAACACCCAAACTAACTAGTCATGTTATAAAAGTTTTATGCTCAGACTAATCGTGTTGACGAATACCTATGACGATACATATTTCAAGGTCAGCCGCATAATTATGGCTTCTTTTGTTATTTAATAAAGCCCAAGAGGGCTAATGCGTTACACACTAACAGTACGAATCGCTTTGACATTTCAACAGCATTCATTGCGTTATTTACATTGTTGAGCAGACAATTTTTTCTAGCATATAAAACAATGGATTAGCAATATCTTTCAAAATGATTCAGATTTTGATTGATACCTACTGTGTTACGCAATTAGGGTGCAGGATGTTGAATTGGCCAAAAAATTTGCTACATTCACGATGTAGCTCCAATTGAGCCCTAATTTTGATAAACCACCAAATATTTGGTGGGGGAAGCCTCTTCTACCAAATTAATGAAAGGAACCTCCACCACTCTGGCGAAATCAGTGTAATAAGTAAGTGCCTAGATTCATTTAAAAAAAACTTGTACGATGAATCCATTAGGTACCCCTTCTTTTTTGAAGTCGGTGAAAAAGGCTTGGTGTACACTGCATAGGCATTTGTGCAAATCTCTATTAAGAAAGCCGGCTTTACATACCTTACTTAAACTACACTTGTCATTGACTTGTCCTCGATAAGAAACCTCCCAGTGTAGGTAGGTATGTTTTTTTATCTCAACACTCAGCAATTTTTTTATCTTATCTTCCACGGAGACCGACCTCGCCATACCTTTGCTTGATTTACAAGTTGAGGTTAAAAATCAATTTGACATTAGTAGTTTATTTGCTTTGACACTTGTAGATTAAAAAACTTTGTTGTGAATTTGTTTTCTACTTTAAATTTGTGAAAAATGGCTTCAAAAGTAGCCGTAGTAACCGGAGCCAATAAAGGCATCGGCTACGCGATAGTTCGCGGACTTTGCAAGCGCTTTGATGGTGTAGTCTACTTAACTTCTCGAGATATAGAGCGCGGCAAACAAGCGGTAGCCGACCTGGAGAAAGAAGGTTTAAGTCCTCCTAAATTCCACCAGCTGGATGTCACGGATAAGAAAAGCCTTGAAGAGTTCAGAGATTATATCAAGAGTAACTATGGAGGTATCGATATCTTGGTGAATAACGCAGCTATCGCTTTCAAAAGCAGCGCGAAGGAACCGGTGGCGGTACAAGCTGAACAGACATTGTTTGTTAACTACTACAGCTTGTTGTCTACTTGTGATATACTCTTCCCAATCCTGAGGAATGGAGCTAGAGTGATCAACCTGTCCAGTTCAGCTGGCCATTTGAGTAACATACCAAGTCAAGCTCTAAGGGACCGTCTTAAAGATGAGAAGTTGACTGTTCTAGAGCTTTCAAGCTTGATGCAACAGTTTGTGGATGCTGCTAAGCAAGGCACTCATGCTGCAGAGTGGGGCAACTCCACATATGTTGTGTCCAAAGTTGGTGTGACTGCTCTGAGTAATATTCAACAGAGATTGCTAAATGACCGAGGTGAGTATCTTAATATTTTTGTGTAAGAGCAAGATTTTCAAGTATTATAAGTCTGTAACTGAATTATTGTCCGCAACCACTCAATGTTGCTTGCAAGATGCCTCATGACCAGAGATCGGATATTCAAATGCACATTTACCTAAAGATATTTTTTAGCTATGAAAGTATGGAAGCGGCTTTATAAATTATTTGCAATATTTATTATAATCCCCCGGATTCTTGGATTGCATAACTATTCAGATGTGTATTCATTTTAAATTAATGTTTAACCCGATACAAATATGTGTATGTACTGGAGGAGGGGTGATTTTTATTAGTTAAAACAAAAACTTAAAAAATTCTTACCTAAATTAAGACTTTTTCGATACAAAAGCACATTCCATGTTAGCCAACATCTCAACTTTAGGTGAATATGCATCTGAATATCCGATCTCTGCTCATGACTGACTGAAACTTTTGGTTTGTTTACCGGGTTGGGTTCTTGGATTTTTCTATCTAGATTTTTTATTAGTAGCCTGGAGTCTGGATTTGCGCCCGGTTCATGGCAATAAAAGATAACTGGCGAAAAAACTAAACTACCTCCTTTTAAGATTTATACACCTAAAAACATATTGTGTTAGGCAAATTATGTGTTAATTTTAATTGTATGTATCAAAACATTGATACTCCATGTCCTTTATAAATAAATATCGCTAACTACAACGTATTTATCTTTCCACAGATATTAAAGTGAATTCAGTCCATCCCGGCTATGTGTCTACGGATATGTCATCCCATTCAGGACCATTGAGCATCGACGAGGGCGCTGCAGCTCCTTTATATTTAGCCCTGGATGCTCCGGATTCCATCAGAGGCAAATACGTGTGGTTTAATAAGGATCTTGTCGAGTGGGATGGCATAAAACCAAAGGAGACTTATTAAACTTCACTAAGGCAACATTAACAGGGTGGCAGGGACATTGACGTACAAACTGAAACCATGAATTCAGCACATGATAGTAGATCCATGAGCGTAGAAGAAAAAAACAGCTTTGTTAAACTTTTTGACCGCATTGGTAATGCACGTTTCTATGAAACAGCAGATTTTACAAATAACCAATGGAAAACTTTCACATAGGGGATTCAGAATCATGTATCCAAGGTAACAGGATCTTAGTCAATATTTTTATTATAATAAGTGCACTTGTTAAAATTTTAAATAAATCAGTATATTATTAGCCATTGTTTCATTCAAATTTTTCATTTTTGTCAGATCATAAGAATATAGTTAGATTATAAATAAATATTAAACATTTATTTTTGAGTATACCTACCGATGTCAGACTATCACCAAAATGAAGTACATTATTAATGCATAATCAGCCTATAATGTTCCCACTGCTGGGACACAGGCGTGCTCTCTATGAGAAGAAATAGGCCTTAATCCATCACGCAAGCTCAGTCGGTTTGGTGGATATCGCAGCTTTGAATTTTTTGGTTCTAGGACATGCCGGTTTTCTCACAATGTTTTCTTGCACCGTTTTGAGAGCAGTGGTGATGAAATCAAATACACAAAGTGCCTGCCTGAGTTCGAATTCACGACTTTCCGCACTTCGAAGCCAATTGCTTTTTGGCTCTCTATGGTACAGACGCCTGCAGATCAAGCTACCCCAATCTGTCAAATTTCTTTGATAGATTTTCAACTTTATAACGTAAGCATAAGGTTCCTGTTCAATTGGGAAAATTTGACAGTTTGGGGTAGCTTAAAGTGCTGGCGTCTGTACATCAAGATCTTAATAATTATTATAAAGGGTTCGAAACCTGATCGGGCAACTAAGTGTTATTGGGGTTTATCTATCTGTAATTTCTCACTAGCAGCCCGGACTCCCGGTTGAAAGCGATAGACCCGCCCTCTATTACACAACTGACGCAATGTGGGTTTACATTAATTACACCTTTGCCCAACCCTTCGGGGAAACAAGGCGTGATGTTATCTTATGTTATTAAACAGCTTCACCTAAACTACTGTCGCAGGTGTAGAAATATTAAAATTAGAGATGGGCGGACTATGACTTTGGCTGATTAGTCGACTAGTCCAGTTCGGGTGACATCGGTAATGTTCGTGACTACGCTTTCGGCTCGTAGGTGCTGGTTCGGCGGCCAGGCGGAATTGTTAGGACATGTTTTTATTTGCTTTGCATTTATTTTATCATTGTTTAAGTGCGATTCGGCGTTTCTTTCTATCCTATTCTAGTTTGCACTGAAAGTAAACTGTAAAACTGATTGTATAATAAAAATAATAACAGTAAAGATTTCAATTTCATTTCAATCACAGTCTTTTAAATTTTTAGGCATATTAATACGAGTAAAAAGTGGGCCGACTAGTCCGCAGTTTAGCCGACTAATCGCCGACTACAAATATGGCCGACTAGTCGGTACATCACTAATTAAAATTAAAGATGTCTAATTAGCATAATACTTGATAGGTATCAGTTTTTGCATCAAAGAATAATACCTAATTTATTCAAAGCAAAAGCCGTGAGTAGGGTGGCCATTGTGTTCTTAATTTTTACAGTCAATTGTTATGTACAGACGCCAGCACATCAAACTACCCCAAACTGTCAAATATTCCCAATTGAACATGAACCTTGTGCATATTATGTATGTTTGATAGACTTTCATCTTTATCACTTATTAAGTGATAAAGATGAAAGTCTATCAAAGAAATTTGACAGATTGGGGTAGCTTGATGTGCATGTATTGTAGTAACTATAATCCCTAAGGTAGACACGGATGCTGCTTCAGGGTACTATTATTAATTTGTGAACGAAACTTAGTACAGACGCCTGCACATCAAGCTACACCAATCTGTCAAATTTCTTTGATAGATTTTCAACTTTATCACATATGAGTAAGGTTCATGTTCAATTGGGAAAATTTGACAGTTCGGGGTACCTTGATGTGCTGGCGTCTGTACCTACAGTCCATTAATTTGACTGACAGCTCATTTCGTAGCAATAACCCACGATCCCAGAAACGTAATAAAATCGCGGCGAGATTTTATCGCGTACTGGATCTTCATCGCAATGCTTAGCTGGCGAGGGTTGAAAATCGAACACTGTGTATTTCCGACCCGCTAAGACTCGTGCTACACTCTCTGCTGCTCAATGCTGATCCTCAATGCTCGATTCAACACCGAGATTGAAGCCGATCTGCCAATTCTAAGTCAGTGGATCCAGCTCTAAATGAGGCATGTTGCTTAGAACCGACACCGTTGCGAATGCTGTATCCACTGACTGGCATCGTGCCTCCAGATATTCGCAAGACTATAGCCAGCCGCATCGAAAGGGCGAAGCTACAAGATGACTCACGCCACATAATGCACAATTTCAATCCAGTGCCACAGAGGCTTAAAAGTTGCAAACATTTTCTTGGGTGCGTGAGTCCAGCCGATACCAACCCCTCCACAGTAAGATGTGATTTTTGGGAAGAACTGCTCAAGTCTCCTGATTTCTTCATCAAACCATCAGAGAGCTTCCCGCCAGGGCACTGGTTACCGTGGCCTACTTGGAAAGCCTTCGGACCAGACAGACTTCGTACCCAAGCAGTTCACAGTAAGGACAACCTCCACAATTGGGGTGTCATGGACGGCTCAGACCTCCGGTGTGGATGCGGCGTCTCTTCACAGATATCACCTCTCATCTTAAACCCCATGCCCTGTCACCTGCACACGTGAGGATCTAATGGCTGCATTAGCGAACGGTATTCCCGTTGCTGAATTTTGGGCCAAACTAATTTAGTAAATTTTACATTTGCATACAATTTTTCGTATTATTTTTGCTATCGACTTGCCTTAGCGTGTGTGTAAGAAGAACACCGAGATCCAGTGCGCGATAAAATTCCGCCGCGATTTTATGACGTCCATGTGGACGACCATCTATGAACTTGCATTCGTTATCGATTCGAAGGTGTGTGATGCATTACGTCATCTTTCTTTGGGTAGGTAAGCCGTAATCTCTTGCTGTTTTTAACGGTCTAGCAACGATGAACGAAAAAAATAACAACTAGGAATCAGCATTTATTTGCATCTAATAAACATTAACCAGCTCATATTTGAGTTTAGTATCAAACTGTGCGCTGTACAAGTTACATCTGCCTTTTTATCATCATAATTTCAGCCGAAATCACCCACTGTGACTTTTTTCTGCCATACTTCCCGGTTCCGTGCATTCTGCGTTGTTTGGAAAAATGGCCACAAAAGTTGCCGTAGTTACCGGAGCGAATAAAGGCATCGGCTTCGCAATAGTCCGCGGGCTTTGTAAGCGTTTCGAGGGAGCAGTCTACTTGACATCGAGAAATATAGAGCGTGGACAAAAAGCGATAGCCGACTTAGAAAAAGAAGGGCTAACACCTAAATACCACCAATTAGATGTCACTGATAAGAAAAGCCTTGAAGTATTCAGAGATTATATGAAGAACAAATATCAAAGCATCGATATCGTGGTGAACAACGCTGGCGTAGGTTTCGGAAGGAATTCGACGGAATCTATAGCCGTGCAAGCTGAGCAGACAGTCATCGGGAACTACTTCAGTCTTCTGATTACTTCTGAAATACTGTTACCGATCATAAAGAAGGGAGGTAGAGTGGTGAATGTCTCCAGTTCTTACGCCCACTTGAGTAACATACCGAGTTTAGCGCTGAGGGAGCAGTTTAGGAATGAGAAGCTGACTATTCCGGGGCTGTCGACTCTGATGCAACAATATGTGGAGGCTGCTAAGCAAGGCACTCAAGCTGCCGCCTGGGGCAACTCTTCGTTGGTTGTGGCTAAAGTTGGTGTGACTGCTCTTAGTAAAATTCATCAGCGTCTGTTAAACGGTAGAGGTGAGTGCAGCACATTCATATGTTTGTGTTAATAATCAGTTATCATTTTCTGTGATCTGACTCGATCTATCGCATCGAGCGCGTTCGGCGCCGGCGCTCCGATTTGCCCTGGATTCGTAAAGGACTAATCCGAGTGCCGAACGCGGTCGATGCGTTGGATCGAAACTCACACTAGGCCTACAGATATCTCCAAATCCATACTAATATTATGAATCCGATAGTTGACTACCTGAACGGGTTTCCATAAATTTTGCTCACATGTACACCACAACCTGGGTTATGACAGGATACTTTTATCTCGGTAGTAAGTTCCTGTGGAACAACTTCCGACTATAACGCGGGGGAAGGACAAAGCAAAGTTTTGGTCTGTCATAGTGTGATCCATCAACACGAGAAATAATCTTTGATGAATTAAGTTACCGATAACAGAACAAAAAGCACTATCTACGTACATAAATAAATAAGCAGGGACTATCAAAACCTTGTTTATTTAATTTTTAACAGTCAATAAAGATTATAGTAATTGCAAGTGCATTTGAATAATACCGAGTTACCTACCGACGTGAAATTGAATTCTATTTAACATAAACAAGTCTCATACCTACCGGGTGACTTAATTGTATTACGTAACCTTAGTTTTCCATAAGGATCAAATAATACAGGACGGTCGTCCTAATTATTATAAGAGTTTTGTTGGAATCAAAACTCTAATACTTGTTTCGACCGATTGGTACTTTATCCCTACTTTGCAGGAAAAATAATGTAGGATGTTATTTTTTTAGCATTTCTATAGGTTTGATTTTCGACTACAGCGATCTTTCGAAAATCATTGACTGCAATAATACCTACTTAACTTATCAAATAAGAAATGTTTCATATCAGTTAAAAATATCGTCAGAAATTATACAAAAGTACCTCTTTTTTCTCCAGGGACCGTATTTTCTTCACCCTCCGAACAGTTATTCTGCGTCCAAATGTAATACTTAATCATTAATATTATCAGCCATTTGTGTTTCACTGCAAGGTAAAAGCCTATTGCGCCCTTCCACTAAGGTATCCCCTTGCTGTACGTGGGCAATCTCTAAGTGCCAAGTTCGTACCGAATACAGGCTCCCGTAAACAGGCGCAACGCAACTTTCGTAAAACGATTACTTACTATGAAAACTTCATGGAAATTGTTCTGCAAGAGTCACGTTACGCCTGTGTGAAGTAGCCTTAATTTTTTTACGAAATGTATAGATAATAAAGTGCAATTAATTAAAAACCCATTTAATTTTCCACAGACATAAAAGTGAACTCTGTGCACCCTGGATTCGTGGACACGGACTTGTCCATGCACAACGGTCCTATGACCATAGACGAAGGAGCCGCGGCACCGCTGTACGTCGCCCTGGACGCGCCGGACACACTCAGAGGAGAGCTTGTGTGGTTCAACAACGAAATCGTCCCATGGGATGGTGTGAAACCCGAGAGAGAGTTTTAAACTTTCGAAACTCGCCGACTTTTCACGCCCCGAACAAGTGAACAGCTGAACGATAAACTCAAATATAAATGTACATAAAAACTGGGAAAAGCCGCTTGGTTTGGCTCTGATTGGGCCGACCCGACCTATGATTCAGCGAGAGTACCTACCTAGATGCCAAACGCAGTTTGCTGATCGGCTTGAGTTGAATGAAAGTCAAATAGTAGGTACTTAACTGTTTCCGTCACGAAGCACACACACACACTACCATTTGGCTTTTTGATCAAAGAATAATATGCTTTGATCAAAATGTCAACCCAAACATGTTTGTAGAGTTTTTCGTACATCAATGGTAGCACCCGTGAGACCCACGAACAATATTACCATTTCAGTTATTTTACCTCTGTTCATCACAGTCATCTTTATTTGATCTCTATTCTCTTTGCTATAAGGGCTATAATCATCATTCTATGTGGTGTCATCTGAGGTAAAATGCTCTGAACGGGCTGTAGATATTAATTTGTCTCTTTAGGTGAGAATTGGTTGAATTGGTTACGCTTCGTGATTTTATTATTAGCTGTTTATTTTTAAGTTGTTGTATTATTAAAAGTTATATTAAACAAAAAAAAAAACAGTGGCACTCCGGGAGTGCCGACAGAAGTGAAAACTTGAACAATGTTTTTTTTTTGGTGGGAAATCATCAAATAACTTCTCCCGCTCTGGGTGGAGCAGGAGGGCGTGTCAGACTTTTACTGACTAAAACCCACCCGTGTTCCCTCAGTTGCCTGTGTTCCAGGGGCCGCGGTATCTCTTTCGAACAACCCGCAGCCCTGGCAGGCATCGGCCCTTGCAGACCCCACCAGTTGGTGCTGACATCTCTTTGAGGCGCGCATGAAAAACAACGCGCCGTCGACCCGGGCTTGGTCCTTACCGGTCAGCGAGCTACCCATTACTCGCCGTCTGCAAGCCCGCGCCTACGGTGGCTGGGAATCAGCCTGGGATTCCCGACGCCCAGGGCGTCTCCCGCGGTGACTACGGCCGCTGGCCGTGAGGGCGCATATACTGCCTCTCCCTCACGTGCGCCGCCTGCCTCTTCGCGAGCATTACTGCTTCGCAGAAGGAGGTGACGGCTAACCATGCACTCTCGCTCCGTACCATGGCCTGGACTGAACATTACGGGGACCTATGTATTTCCCAAAATGCCTTTCAGTTTTAACCCTATTCTTAGCAGGCGGCGCGTGCGCAGTCCCTAATTACGCATTCCAGCTATATTCCATAGGGTAAGGTCATATGTGGGGAATACTAAGAGGACTACGCACATGCAATCCCCTCTTCAAAAATTTATTATTATTATTATTATTGCCGCAACTACAGAATCGCGAGAGGGTGATTCAATGGCGGATTAACTTAACACCGCGATACAGAAACGTGACGTAACTGTTCAACGCCATCTAGTGAGATGACTCGACAATTCAAAAGCATGCTTTGACTGAACTGTAATCATAAAAAAAAACAAAACAAAAATGATAACAATTTAATTTCTTTCTTTAAAAAAAAAGGGAACCACCTTCAAAAAACCGACCCACTGAAAATAATAAGTATAGGGTTGGCGTATATAAAAAAATATTTTGTGCTTTTCAGTGGGTCGGTTTTTTGAAGACGGTTCCCTTTTTGTTGTGACCGGTCACGTACCGTCAAAAACTAATTGTTATATAATGACGCAATCCGTTGACACCTGCGACCCCCCGCGGCGTTTGACACTTGAAGTTTTTACGATAACACTCACAAAAAAAGGGTCGACTCGAGTTTTTACTGCCTCTTGCCAGTTTAAGTTATAATTTATGGCTTCTTAACTAAACAAAGCATTGTATTAACGTAAGCTGTTTCGTCTTAGGTTGTTTATTTATTAAATAAACAAAGAGATAACAGACAATGGCTGACAGTGTGCTTGTTCCCGTGTTATGTCGATTTCTCATAAAACTACCATCTCAATTTGTTTGAAACTTTGGAGTTTACTTATTGAATAGACTTATAATCGAACAGCAGTCATTTTATGGGAATCCTACGTAACATTGTCGTAATATTTAACTCAAACTTCATATCGCGCGGAGCTCAACGCCCGTTTTGTGCACTCGAACATTCTTTTGATTTATAAAACTAGATTTATATTCTAATAAGAACCACTTATATTCTAATAAGAAACTATGTTTATACTTACCATTTTATACGCCAGCAGTCACTAATTGCACAGTAAAACACACAAAATAAACACTTTTCACTAATCACTACACACTTCGAACAACGGTTTGTTTACGTCACACATTTTGTCGAAAATTAAGTTTTTATGACGCTATTCTAAGCAAACAATTATCTAAAACGATGATATACTACTTTTAAATGAATATTTATACACTGTAGTCTCGAAAACGCACAAAAAAATAAGAAAAAACACTAAATAACTACGAGCGCGCGCGACGCGGTGACGCCATGTTGACGCCATGCTGGAAACGTAACATTTAACTTTTTTTTTGTCTATTCCCAGACGACGTTTTGTTCGTTTAATGATTTAGTCGACGAGAGTGTCTTCCTGACCGGACCGTTTAATTATTGCAGACGATATGAAACCTTATTCGTATTATAAAATAAAGATTAAAACCGCGTGAACCAAGTGGGTCTCAGGGAACCCAATGGCCTTTTTACCGTTAACATCTTTTGGGTTCCCTGGAACCCAACAGATGTGAACCGGTTAAAGAAAGAAATAAAATTGTTATAATTTACTTTTACTTTTATCCTCAAAACGAACAACATAAAATACCTCGGCGTAATAATGGACGACACTCTATCTTTCAGAAAACATATTGAAAGTCTCGTTAAAAGAGTGCGTAAATTAATATTTGTTTTTAAAAAACTGCGATCATTTGCAGACTCAAAATTAATCACACAAGTTTATTTAGCCCTATGTCAATCAATAATTCAGTACTGCATCACATCATGGGGTGGCGCACCAAAAACTAATCTGCTTCCTCTTGAAAGAGCACAGAGAGCAATTTTAAAGGTTGCAAACTTCCATCCCTTTTTCTTTCCCACAGATCTGCTATATAAATCCTGCAACGTGCTGACTGTTCGACAACTTTTCATTATGCACTTAGTACTAAAACAGCACACCATGCGTACCTACACTGCTGACAATACTTACAAAAGACGGAATGATATAGTATGCACATCCAATGCAACCTCAAAACATGTTTTTGTAGAAAGATTTTTTACATTCTTGGGCCCATTTCTGTACAATAGGTTAAATAGGAAACTAAGTATCTATAAATTATATTACTTTAGCTGTAAGAAAATTATACTTAAATATTTACTAACCATCGCTTATGCACAGACAGAAGATCTACTTGTTGTCTGCAAATATAACGACTAACATGCTATTTTATTACTTTTACTTTTATTCCCTAGTTTTAATTTACTTTTACCTTTTAAAGATTGTTAATTTATTACATTATGTATTCATGCACTTCATAGCCTGAAACACAGGTTCAACCTAGTTCAGGCAATAAGCAACTGTGTTCTATTTTAATTTTTAAGATACTTTGTAAATGTGCTCCTTTTTATAAATAAACGATTATTATTATTATTAATTTTTTTTCATACTTTTTAGTGTTAGGTCCTTCATTTACTTTACGTTTTGGGTTAATTACTTTTTTTTTCATACTTTTTCGTGATAGGTAGGTACATTTACTTTAGGTTTTTGAGCTACTACAGAGGGACAATTCTCGTAATTTTAAGAAAGTTCACAGTCTGATCTCCGTAGACAGAGAATACTATACTATCTATATCTTCTTCTATCTATATCTATATCTATCTATACATATAATATAATATATATACAGGGTGAAATTGAAAACATGCGACAAACCAAAATGGGAGATTGTACTCATCATTATGAACAACTTTTACTGAGGGACCAAAGATGCAATCGCAAAAAAAAACAGCTGTTCCCTACATTTTGACGAGTTATGCGAACATAAATATAGGGAACAGATGTTTTTTTTTTCGGGATTGCATCATTGGTCCCTTAGTAAAAGTTGTTCATAATGATGAGTACAATCTCCCATTTCGGTTTGTCGCATGTTTTCAATTTCAACCTGTATAATATAATATATATATATATAATATATGTCGCCGCGAGCGCGCCCTCTTGTAAAGATTATAATATAATCTTATGCGTAACTATTTATTATAATTGTAATAACACCATTAAGCCCGGTGCTCCTGCCCTTTGGAATATTATTATAACCATTTGCATGCATCAGTCTGCCCATTGGTTTTCTTAAGATCAACGCCATCTATTGGCCACGCTGTAATATAAAACTCGCAGAGTACTGCTGGTTTGATTATTAGATGAATAACTATAAAACTAATTATGATGCCTTAGTTAAAACTATAGTCACAATTAAAAAGGAATAATTGTTTTATTGTCTTTGGGCTTTCAGTCATTTGACACAGTACATTTGTTTATGATACATTGCTACCTACTGTGCCGAAAATGGCGCGGATTGCGAGTTTAATGATCAATAACTGATTGTTATAATTTAATATGAGAACTAAATCAGTTTCAATCAAAATTTACAATTGATAAAGTAACAAGATTATTTTACACACACATTTATTTGTGAATTCCTGTTGTTTGATTAAATTCCTTGAAAAACCGGATATGTTCTAAAGTAGTGATATTTCCGTAATAAAAGTAATGACATTACTAATTAAACTTTCATCTTAAAACGCCATTGCATTTGTGATAACTAGCATTGTTTAATTATTAAAGAATTAACTCATAGCATTTGACTATTGTTAGTAAATTTTATAACACTTACTAAGTAATAAGATTCGGTACTCCTGTCTGTGCGATACGCAGTACTTCCGCCCACTTGGAGAGATGGAAAATAATGGCGGCCGGACGGTAACGCGATGAAAGTGTGTAAAAATGACAAAGATTATAATTGTGCAATATGAAACCTCTGTAACATAATGTTTTGATTTAAAAGAGTGTCCGTGGAGTTTCTTGCCCGTTCTTCTCCATATGAGACCTACTTTAGTTTTGGAATGGGCGCCTAGATTCCCTTCGCAACTCAAACTATCTGATTCACTGATAAATGAAAATCCTAAGTGTCTGTAAAAGATTTAAGTGAAAATAAATGGTTTGAGTTAAGTGTTGTGTGTGATTGAAAACCAACTACCTATATACCAACGAAGAATTACACCAGAGACATCAGAGACGGCGTGCATTGGGTTTCCCGCCGTCTTATATATAATAAATCTGTAGACGAACTGTTTCTGTACATTCAAAATATTCGAAAAAAAATTAGTTGGGGTGGTAAAGGATAATCAACATATGCCATTTTAATCGTTTTTGAAATTTTTGTTTGTATTTCCGGTGTCCATATGTCGGTGTTCCTGATTTCTGTTTAGATGCGTGAATAGATCGAGTATCACGTCAAAAGAACGAAACTAATATGGTTAACTTTTATATTAAAACATTATTTATAACTCGGAGTATATTTTAGTCTTTGTTTCATCGCAATCGCTTCGCTCAATCAAAAGATATGATCAATTGAAAGTATTCAAGAAGAATTTAATTAAGCAATGTTGAAACGCGTAACGACATCTATCGGCGCGAAACGGTACTAACGAATACAATATGCAAAAATCATGTTATTATTATGTCTGCGTTATTTCAAAAAGTAATGATACTGAGTACTAAAATCGCTATCCGTTGGTGGCGATTGCCAAGAATCAAAAAAAGGTAAAAGAATTTCAAATAAAAAGTGGTGATAATAATAATTGATGTGGTGTTCTAAATCATAAAGAATGCAATGTGAGATATATTTATAAGTTTTAAAAATAACAACTTTACAAAATCAATACAAATAGAGGGGAAGAAATCTCACAAAAAAATAAAATTTTAATAAAAGTCTCAGTGGCACCATCTAGCGTAATATAGCAAAATTATTGCGGCTATGAGGAAGATCTATACAGAAAATCTTAGTCTTGAGCGTCAGTAACGCCATCTAGGTTTGAATAGCAAACATAAGAAGACAACAACTTGATTATGCCTGTTTTACGTATATCCGAGAGGCGAGGTTCAAAATCCATGGATAAACCCGTAAATCCGTAGATCTGGCAACGCGGGGTGACGCTAGGTAGAAACTGGAAACCTGTGGTAGCCATCTTCTTTCTTCATCGTGATAACGCCGCGGTCCCAAGGGCCGTCTGACAGGTCGCGCCAGGTGTTACTGCACTGCTACCTGTCGAGGCCTATCGCAGTCCGTGTCGAGCATTCCCTCTGCTGTGGTTATAGTCAGTGGTCAACATTTGATAAACAAAGCTAAAAGACACGCGCCTGTACGGGCCGACACAGGCGCCCGCTCTCGCGCTGCGTCACCCCGCGCCGGCGACGCCTGGCCACCAGAGACCTCATCGGCATCGTATGTTCCCACGGCTTATCGGCCCGGCTTGGCACGGTCTGGCCTGTGAGAAAGCGGGCCGTGGGAACGTGGAATAACGCTTCAGCAAACTCAACCAGACGCGCAGTCGATTTATTGAGTATCTACGGCAGGTGCACATATATTATAAAATGAGCCTCGACCAGGCGCTTTCATTTATATTTATCCTCAAAAATCTGAGTGAGACTTCGTCGCATTAACATTATAGAACCTGAAGACGCAGTGACTCATTCGAACGCTGCGGTAGGTTCCTACCAGGCTAGGTCGGAAGATTCTTTCTTTTTAATGGAGGAGTGGTACCTACACCATCTGAGCGACACAATATTGTTTTCCGACATGCACGCGAACGAAGTCGCGGGCACAGCTAGTACTTAATACTATTCTCTGTCTACGCTGATCTCAGTCTCAATCTGTTAAAAATACCTAGAGTTTCCATACATTTGCGACAAGTTTTTGACATTTGGTTGTCGCCGAGATGAGACAGCGACTAGATTTTGAACCTTTTTAATTACGAGAATTGACCTTCTGGTTTTTTTTTTGTAATTATGACTTTGACATAAGTACCTACTATTATACGGTGTGCCTATGGGCCTAGGTAGAAAAACGAAGGGAGTCGCGCAAAGGAGAATGAAACTCCCGACGAAAAAAAGCGACGACTTGATGCTGCAAGAGATCGTCAGCATACTGCTTGTGCTGCAGAAACTGAGGAGCAAAGAGAAGTTCGCTTATCAAAACTTCGTGCGAACACTCATTCTATTGGAATCTCCGAATCCGAAGAGCAGACTAGTCAGCGCTTGTTGTCCGTGCGGGAACATGCTCGTCTAGCTAGGGCAAACGAAACTAAGGAGCAAACTAGTCAGCGCTTGTTGTCCATTCGGATGATAACCGCATCAAAATCGGTTTAGCCAAACGCGAGAAAATCGCGGACAAACATACATACGGGTCAAACTAAAACCACATTTTTTTTAGTCGGTTAAAATACCAAAACCTTCTAAACGTAACACACACTTTTCTGAAAACCGCATCAAAATCGGTTCAGCCAAATGCGAGATAATCGCGGACCAAGATACCATACAAACATAAAGGTCAAACTGAGAAACTTTTTTTTAAGTCGTTTAAAAAAAAGGTAAATTTAAAAATCCCCGACCCAAACAAAACGGACGGCTACAACAATATCATAGTAACATACTATCATAGTAATATTACATTAATTATTGCTGGGCGTAGTCTGTTTGGCGTTTTCACTGACCGACGCGATATACGTACCTATTGTTAGTTAACCCCAAAATTATTTAATTTAATTAGATTCAAGATCTTTAAACTTGACTACTGAAACATCACGCTCTAAAATGTGTGAATCAAGAACATATTCCGCGTACCGGCAGACGTAGCGTTGGAAGGCCTCCCACGAGATGGGCCGATGACCTTGGGAAGGCCGCAGGAATACGCTGGATGCGAGAAGCGCAGAACCGGTCGAAATGGAGGAGTTTTGGGGAGGCCTATGTCCAGCAGTGGACGTCTTTCGGCTGAAATGATGATGATACTATTTATTTATACATTTTCTGCTTAGTTTGTCGCATAAAGCTACTGCTGAGCATAAGGTCCTACTGGGTTGTTCCCAGGTCGGGCAAAGCGTTCTTCGGTTTATCTATGTTGAATTTCTCAGTAGCAGCCCGGATTCCGGATTTGTGGTTTCGATATTTCATCCCTCAAAAAAAAACCGCAAGTCGGTAACCGCGGTAACACATCATTAGCCTATAATTTTCCTAGTGCTGGGATACAGACTTCCTCTCCGTGCGCGGGCCCAGTGCGGGTTGGAGGATGTCACGTCTTCGAATTTTTGATTCTAGGACATGCCGGTTATTTCACGATATTTTTATTCACAGTTTTGAAAGCAATGGTGACGAAATTATTTACACAAAGTGCCTGCCTAGTTTTGAACCCACGACCTACAACTTGTAAATCGCGGCCGTTACCACCACCACTGGACCACCACTGCTGTCAACAACGTTAGAACTATGAAACCGGGGCTTACTAGTTACTGCTACAACATAAAGGTCCCGACAATGTCGAATTCTTATCAAGGATATGTTGCCACCCCTGAAGGATCTCCGGCGGGATCTCATGGCGACATGGACTGTACGATTGTCGCAACCCAGTGCTGGGCACGCCACGATTGCAGCGGTAAGTCCCCTCTTTGAGGTGTGGATTGAGAGGCGCCACGGCGTCCTCACCTTCCGCCTGACGCAGGTTCTCACCGGACACGGCTGTTTCGGGAGGTTCTTGTTTCGCATAAGGCGGGCGGCAACGCCCGGGTGTTTCCACTGCGAAGATCGCCCTGAGGACACGGTGGTCTGCCCGGCTTGGGAGGAGCACCGCCGTGTCCTCGTGGAGGCGATCGGAGGCGGCGATCTCTCGCGTCCGGCCCTGGTCCAGGTCATGGTACAGAGCGAGGGTGCGTGGGTAGCCGTCACCTACTTCTGCGAAGCAGTAATGCTCGCGAAGAGGGAGGCGGGGCACGAGAGGGAGAGGCAGTATATGCGCCCTCACGGCTCTAGCCTCCGCAGGAGACGCCCTGAGCGTCGGGAATCCTAGGCTAATTCCCGGCCACCGTAGGCGCGGGCTTGCGGACGGCGAGTAATGGATAGCTCGCTGTCCGGTAAGGACCAAGCCCGGGTCGACGGCGCGTTGTGTTCCACGCGCGCCTCAAAGAGATGTCAGCACCAAGTTGGTGGCGCAAGGGCCGTGGTCTGCCAGGGGTGTGGGTTGTTCGAAAGAGATACCGTGGCCCCTGGCACATAGGCAACTGAGGGTACACGGGTGGGTTTTAGTCAGTAAAAGTCTGACACGCCCTCCAGCTCCACCCAGAGCGAAGTTATTTGATGATTACCAAACCTCAAAAAAAAAACCCCTGAAAGGATTGCCCGGTAGATGGCAATAGGGTTGCCCCCTACTACATGGACGTGAGTGTACTGTTACACCTCTGACCAACTGTTCGGGGAAACGAGGCATGTTTTGCTACTTATTTCAGCCTTTTAGTAGGATTTATCTGACTTTTACAAAACGACTGTGATTAATTAAAGAAGTAATAAAATTAAAATATGCGTATCAATTTATTAGGTCTTTTGAGTCCAAGGCACTTAAATTAATGTTTTAGATTTAACTGGTTTATATAAATTCCAAGATTATAATCATGGTTTCTAAAAATCTAACACAAAGTTAAATCCTTAAAATGTTCTTGATTTCTATCTAATTAGTATTATTTTACTACAAATATATTTAAAACATAGTCTTAAAACATAAATTGCTAAATAATAGTATGTATATTCATCTGAATTAGCATCACTTTCGTTATACAGAATTATTTTTTAGTCACCGTCCAAATTTTTCAGGGTGTTAATACCCGTGAAATTGAACAACTTTCTCCAAGGAACATGGGTCGAAATATGAAAAAAAAAATCGGACCTCCCATACAAAATCGACCAGCTAACTATTGATTTTGCATGGGAGGTCGATTTTTTTTTTCATATTTCGACCCATGTTCCTTTGAGAAAGTTGTTCAATTTCACGGGTACTATCACCCTGAAAAATTTGGACGGTGACTAAAAAATCAGCCTGTATATTTTTTTACATACTTTTTAATAACCACAACGTTATATTCATTTAAGTATAAAATTTTATCTTTTACAATAATTATGTAGGTTTGTTAAAAACATGTCTTTTTATAACGAGTCGTAGGTATAATTATATAATATTATTTTTTAAATAAAACTAAAATTTTCTTGGAAGGAATGATTGCTTGCATTTGAGCAAAGCACCGTAGTTACTTATATCTTACATACTGGCTTAGTATACTTAAAAAACTATGAGACAAGCAACTAAGTAACTCAATAGCTATCTTTCAAGGGGTCAAAAGATTCATAAATTCAAGGGGTCAAAAGATTCATAAATTAAGGCTTTACTTTGCGGAAATCCATGACAGTTACATACACATTTTTTTGTTACATAACATTAAAGATTCATAAATCTTACTAATATTATAAACTAGATTCCGCCCGCGGCTTCGCCCGCGTGGAGGTCGGAAATTATCCCGCGGGAACGTACTACCGGGATAAAAAGAATCCTATGTGTTAATCTAGGTTATAATCTATCTGTGTGCCAAATTTCATCCAAATCCGTTCAGCTGTTTTTGCGTGAAAGAGTAACAAACATCCATCCATCCATACTTACAAACTTTCGCGTTTATAATATTAGTAAGGATGTGAAAATTTGTATGTTTGTTACTCAATCACGCAAAAACGGCTGAACGGATTTGGATGAAATTTGGCAAAAAGATAGTTTACTGTTACGAAGTAAGGACCCTGATAATGTCAAATTCTTACCATGTGTGCCACCCCCTGAAGGATTGCTATCCAATTCAGTCAGTTTATATTTGCTCCAGTAAAATAATGGTTTAGTTCGAACCACACATGTAACACCCGACGCCACTCTAAGCTTATTCATTAGTCAAATGACAATGTGGTTTTATGAAATTAAATGTGGCCAATGAGCACGATCGTGAGGCATGGCGTGATATAAGTGTGTTTCCACCTTTCTTAGAATAAAGGTGGAAGCTGGTGGTGGCTTGGTTGAGATTATTAAACGTTATTTAGCAAGTACTTATTATTGCATTAGCATTATTCCTGTCACTGTCAAACCATAAGTGTACGATAGAGACGGGAACATATCGAAGCCAAAGACGTGCTAAGAAACGTTTATTATTCTCGACTTTATCATAACTATTCACTTGTTCTATTGAAAACCTGCACAGAACCATGCAAAGCAACCTCTTTACACAAAACTTATAACTCCATTCTAGCGCTCAGCATTCAACAAGTAAGGTATGACGTCATCAATGCTGACGTCACCGACGAAGCCCACGAAGAACACGTCTTCTAGGAAGGGTCCTGAGAACGTCCTCAAGACCGGCAACTGGAGCAGTAAGGTGGCGAGACGATCTTCGTCGGGTTGGCAGGACGCTCGAAGAGATCTTAATACTTTGATTTGGTAGTCTTGTAACTTGCGGGTCAAGAAGTCTGGGACGCCATCTGTGGGAAAAATGTTAAGTCGTACTTATTATTCTTTTTTTCGTGTCGATGGTATTGTATCGTTTGAGCCCACTGTGGCTAGTATGTTGTAGTTAAGAATTTTGTCCGTGTACTTATGTTCTGCCTAAATGGTGAATTATGTCATTGTTATATGAAATACTGACATGTTGTAATGAATTCAACCCTCAAATGAGTTTTTCTTGGACTCTCTCTACTTTAATGATTTTTAGGGTTCCACCCAATATCTACACTCAGGGTAAAACGGGACCCGATTAGTATGCATACGCCACCTGTCAAATTGTTTTTTTTTTACAAAACTAGCTTTGGTCCGCGCCTTCGCCCGCGTCGAGGCCGGAAATTATTCCACGGCAACATACTACTACTTTTAGTAGACCTTTATAAGGATAAGAGGAATAATTCCGTAATACCTTGTTTTCATATAACTCTATTACTTTACGCGACGCATGACAATAACGCTCCCAGTCGGCATGATTTTTTCCGACATCTTCAACGATCATCGTAATTTTTCAGCCAATTTACACAAAACCTTGATGAATTATCATGAGGAAAGTGTATATTACCGGGTGAGAACAAGCACAGCGCCCTCAGATGAGCGTGCTCTCGTTGCTGAACGCGCAGCTGCTCCATATTGCTGATGAACTGCTGCAGGCGGGACAGACTGCTGCTTACTTCAGCTATTCGCTCGTCTGAGTAGTCCGAGGCTGTGATCTGAAACAACAAAATACAATTTTAAAGCCCTACATTATGTTTACTTTGCTTTTGTTAAATAAGTTATGTGTTAGACATATTTTTTTAAAGAACTTAACTCGATTTTGTATGTGGTAACCGTGGCATATGGACACTGTCATACCAGAAGCATCAAAGGTGCGTTGTCATCCCACAAACATAGCAGAAATGTCTTATGTCCCTGTAATTACACCGGCAGGACATAGGTACGCTGGTAGTAATTCACCCAATGAGTTCCTTCACAAAAAGCTCTACTGTTAGTTGTATTCTGTTCAAATTCAAACTCAAAGCATTTATTTCAAATAAACCAATTACAGCTTATAGGTGCACTTTTGAATTGTCAAGGTCGGTGAGGTAGAAAGATGAAGCTAGTTGCCCATTCCAAAGTGTAGGTACCAAAGGTTACAAAGTATCAGCAGAAAATGTAAACAAATTAATTAGAAAACTTGTTGCTAATTTGTAGTGCTATTTACAACTTGAGTGCTTTGCATTAAATAATGAAACCCAAAATTTTAATTTTAAGTCACCTTCAAAATGTATTTCATATAACAGATGAGATTAATTAAACCTAAATTTTGGTTGAAAATAACGATTAAAACAATAGTTGTTGGATATTTTTTGAGATATAAGCTTATAACTTAAATACAGATGAAAGTGTGAGTTATTCATAATTGAGCAAAAATTTACCCAAGCAATATTTGTTTACACTTTCAATGGATAGTTTTTAACAGAATAGTTTTTTATGTTATATCTTACCTCTGGCATGGCCATATCATGAGACCTATCCACACAGTCGTTGCTGGCTCTGTCGCGCAGCACAGCCTGCAAGTGGCTCACCATCTGAGGTAGCAAGCTGTTCAGCGACAGTTGTTGGGAGAACATCGAGAGAGATAGCACGAAGAGTTCCGGCCAGCATTTCTTTAAGAGGGTCACTTGGATCTCGAATCTGATAAAAAGATAAAAGATAATTTATTTGACAAAAATGCGCTTACAAACAAATCGAGGATGCAAGATCTTAAATGGTAAAAAGTCCGTACATGTTTTGCCTGACGAGGCGTACAGTTTTTTTATATAACATATAAATAATTAATTCAATAGACTAAATACTGGTTCACTAAAATTCATTATTAGTTTGTAAAAAATGTATGATAATTACAATGTGAACATAAATATTTGATATTCCGAATTCATCATCATCATCATCATTTCAGCCGAAGGACGTCCACTGCTGGACATAGGCCTCCCCCAAGCTCCGCCACTTCGACCGGTTCTGTGCTTCCCGCATCCACGGACTCCTGCGGCCCTCACAAGGTCATCGGTCCACCTTGTGGGAGGCCTTCCAACTTTACGTCTTCCGGTGCGCAGTTCTGGAGTGGCGACCGCGCACCGGAAGACGTATTCCGAATTATTATAGATTAATGTAATTAGTTGCAATAATCTATAATAATTTAGAATCAAATACAATCATTATGCTAAGTTTAATTATATTTATGTGTGCAACATTAACGTGCACTAAAAAGGTGTTATGACGTGTGGCAACACACGTTTCTTTTTAATGACTTTGTAAAAATTACCGAGTGAACGGCCATTGGTTTTTTCTATATTTTAATTAAAGTAAAATCTATATTTTCTACTTTCTCTATTTGTTTTATTCCAAACAATAATAATAATCCTATAGAAACAATAATCTAAAGTTCAAGCATGAAAAAGTTATTTATATTGTAATAGCATTTGTCTGTTAGTATATTTCGAATCTTGTTTTTAAATTAATTTCCTGTCATAGCTTTTTATGACTGTGATACTTTGTTGTATATTTTCGGGGCCATACAAAAAAAGCTTTTGCCCATGAGGGCAGTTTTTGCCGAGTGCAAGCAAAGTTAGCTATTGTCACGTCTCTTGCGCGGAAAAGTGTCAGAAAGTCATAGAAAGAGATGGGGGTTAGACTTTACAAACGATGCAACTTCAAAAATATATAGACATAGTAAAGATAATAAGTTGTATTTTTTAGTCTGCAGCTTCCTGTCGAATGTAACTTAAACATAGCCCGAATATACCTCTTTTGGGCTTTAAAAGCTATTTCATTGTCCGTAGAGTTACCCCAAAAGAAGTGAAAAAATATAGATTTTAGTTCAATAAATAATAAAACAAATAAAATAATAATAAAAAATAATAATAGCAAATGTTTGACGTTATACAGGAGCTGTCAAACATATTCTCAGTCAGCATCAGATAGAGAAAATACGTTACTATATTTTTTTAAATTATTTTTATCAAGATTATAAAATACGACCTATTTTCTGAATTAAATAGGACTGTTTTGCATAAAAACAAAACAGTTATTATGTGTGTGGAAAAAACACACAGCCTAGTTGAAGAGACGTTCAATAAATTAAGCTTAAAAGATCACGCAATATCATTTCATACCTGTTTTCTCCTTGTGTTACCTGTCTGTTTCACTCTTAGCAGAGCGTTGCAGTTTTTCCTGAACTGGAGCGCACCTGTCAATGTCAACTCATAGTCTTCTACAACCACCAGCAAGCACCTTGCTTTTAGGCTGTGTGTTTTTTCCACACACATAATAACTGTTTTGTTTTTATGCAAAACAGTCCTATTATGTGTGTTTCCAAAAACACACAGCCTAGTTGAAGACCTGTTTGTTATCTGCTGGTGAAAAGACCTGTAATGGGTACAGGTAGAATGAACGTTATGTGTAAATAAATAAATCCCATTAATAAATTTGAAATTATTATAATCCAAATAATGAAAATTTTTTGGGACAAAGTAGGTATTAAGAAGTAAAACTGCTAACTAATAATTAAATGCAAAGATCCATATGCCTTTCTCTAAACTCAATAACATAAAAGAAAACAAAAACTTAAAAAGTAATCTAACAAAGCACTCTTAATTATCTCTTATCTTAATCAAATACTATAAATCAATCACATAAAGTATTATGTCAGGTAAACTTATGACATCAAAAAAGTATAACTACAGTACAATGCAGTTATCATTAGTATCTTAATAATGGTGTTTAGCACCATACACTACCTATGTATTACTTAATCACTATATAATTGTGAAGTTATTTGAAAGATAATCATTATAATCATTACTAATTGCTTTCTTTACTGTTCGACAGTAGAATGTCCTGAAAGTGTTAGAGCTCTTCCAATTTGCTCTCTCTAAAATTTCGTCTACTGGCCTGTTTTCCAAAAAACTTCTTGAAGCCACTGCTGATCTCACACTGCCTGGTGATGCATCTATTCCAGCTTGTTTAAAAACATTCCTAACCCAACCAGCTATAATTGTACGAGTGGCTGGTCTTATTTTTCCTGTGATTGATATAAACAGACTTGTCAAGTTACTACCTTCAGAACGTCTAATTTCTGTGGTTTTGATTAGTTTCACAATATGTCTGACTGGGCATAGGTTCTCACTCGGATGTTGTTTCAATAACCATCCGGATTGTCTACTGTCTGCATTATCTGTCTTTGAGCCAAATCTTGGCCACAATGTTAACTCATGCTTGTCGTTATCAATAACAAGGTTGTCTTTGGACAACTCTAAGAGTGTCAAATCATGGATTCGTCGACCTGAAGCTAGTAATAAGATTACTGCCGTTCTTCGAGATATGTCGAACAAAGTGTCTGACATTCGAGTATTTTTGAGCCAGTTGAATAGTAACTCGGTATCCCAGACAGCTGTTTTCCTTTCTGGCGGTTTAACTAAAGATGTAGCCTTCAGGATTTGTTGAACAAAAAAATTCTTAGATATTGCATCGCCTGCTGCTGTATATGTTGATATCGCGGATTTATGTAGGAGTATAGTTCTATAAGCAAGCTTGTCCTTGATGCACAACTTGGCCAAAAATCGAGCAACATCATTGCTCTGCGGACTATTAGGATTGATGTTGTTTTGCATACACCAAGAAATCCAACGCCTTATAGGAGCTTTGTAAGTTGATAACGTAGAGCTTCTCCAGCTCTTGTTAAGGAGTTCTCTTTCTTCAGGAGACCAGTGAGCTACTTTACTCGCCCACCCCCAATTTTCCATGCTCGAAGTTCCAACTTCTGGACGTGAGGAGGGCTCCTGCCTGTTGTTAAGTCTATCAGGTTGTTGTGTAACTCCCGTATTGGTATTGGCTCCGATAGGGCTCGCGCCTTGAGATCTGCTAGCCAGAAGCACTGTGTCCAATGAGGCGCTATCACGACGTAAGTCCCGGTTGCCGTGTTGAGGTGGCGCAGCACTCGTGGAATTAGATTCGGCGGTGGGAATACCCAAGCCAGCTCGAAGTTCCATGGTCGACTGAATGCGTCGTAAAATATTGCTGACCCATCTCTGGAGTCCCAGGTTACATAAGATTTGACGACCGCGCTTTGCCTTGATGCGAACAAGTCGATGTCTGGTCGGCCCCAAATTCTGAATACGGCCTCCGAGGCCGGGGGCAACAAGTGCCATTCCGGCACTGGTCGATTCCTGGACAGGCGGTCGGCTATGCCGTTGTACCTCCCCGGGAGGTAAGCCGCCGAGAGCGTGACGTTTAAGTGCTCGGTCAGTTCCAGAAGCTTGGTCGTCAGCTCTAGTAGGGCTAGGGATCGCGTCCCTCCTTCGTTCCTGATGTAAGCTACAAGAGTTCTGTTGTCTGATTGTACTAAAATGTGTGCATTCTGCAGGAACTTTTGGCAACGAGCTATGGCACCGTACACTGCAAACAGTTCTTTTACGTTTGAATGCCAAGACCTCTGGTGCACTGTCCACCTGCCTGTGAGATACCTTTCGTTGAGATGACCGCCCCAGCCTGCATCTGCAGCGTCTGTGGTCAAAAAGTGGGTCACCTCTTTTTTGTGCAGGACCACTGAACTGTGGTCTATGGCGTTTCGCCACCAGCGCAGTTCTCGCTGCACATGAAGAGGAAGATCTTTCTTTTGGGATCCTCTGAGTCGACTGAACCTTCTTAAGAACCTTTGTGTTTGTCGACAATGTAAGCGCCCTCTCAGTGTTGTCAAGTTTGCGAAATTCAATTGACCTAGTAGGCATTGACTCTCCCGAAGAGTGCAACGACCTCTCCGTAGAAGTCTTGATAGAACAGTCTTTATTTTTGTCACCTTTTTCGGTGGTAAGGCCATGGTCTTGTTCCTGGTGTTCCATAACAGACCTAAATATTCCAGTTCTTGAGAGGGTGCTAGCACTGACTTTTGGTAGTTTACATACCAACCTAGACTTTCCAGAATTTTTAAGGTCTCCGAGACCTGATTCTGTAACATGTTTCTGTTTTGATTGACTAGGATATAATCGTCTAGGTAGACCAATAGTCTTATCCCCCGACCACGTAAGATCTCTGCGATCCAGTTGGACAGAGTGGCAAAGGTTCGGGGGGCAGAAGACAGGCCAAACGGTAGTGCTGTTAATTGAAGCACTTGGTTGTTGTAAGAAACCCTTAGAAAACGACGATGGGACTCTGATATCGGCACATGAAAATATGCCTGTTGGAGATCTATTTTTGCCATCCAATCGTTTTCTTGCAAGAAGTCTGCGACATCTGTCTGAGACACTAACTGAAAGTGCTTGGTTGCTATATGTATGTTGAGACTCCTGAGGTCGAATATAGGGCGAATGCCCCCATCCTGTTTCTTTACAAGAAACATCTTGGATAGGAAACCCGAGTTCAAAACTGCCGGCACTTCCAAAATTCCCTTTTCTTTTAAGTCGTTTATTACAGCTGTCATTTCTGGAGAAACTTTTGTGCTGAACTTTTTCAATAAATTTGGTGTTAAATGTTGAAGAGGTGGTCTTACCTTGAAAGGCAGGCGGCCCCTGGTAACTGTATTTAATATAAGTTGGTTTGCTCCAAGTTCCTTCCATGCTTGTGCATGGTGCTTTATGCACCCCCCCTGGAAGGCTTGGCAGCGTTGTATATAGTCAATTTTGTTTTGTGTTTTGATCAGAATTCTTCTTTTTGAGGTGGTTTCTACGAAAGTTATGACGCTTTTGAGAAGTCTGAGGGCTATCTTGCTTCAACTGCTTGTTGTCAAATCTAAAATTTTTATTATAAGAGTTGTGTCCCCTCTTCTCATTTCTGCCTACAAGGATACGGTTTACTCTTCCTTCTTTAATATAATCTGGTTTGTTTAACCATGATTGAGTTCCACCTAAAGAGTTAATGACCGGCTGCAAAGCTTCCCGGCTAAACAAATATTCACTACTTGGAGGAATCCCTCTCAAGGTAACTTTTAAATTGGGATTATTAACTTCCTTAATTATCCTTTCTCTCCTAATCTCAATAGATTCTCCCCTCCTACCACAAATAATCTGCATGATGTTCTCTGAACATTTGTGCAGAGGGGAACCAGGTCCCAGTAAGCAAGTAATTTTTTCAAAAAGAGAATTAGGGTCTAACTCTTTTGGATTAACTGCAGCCCAGTTTAATAAATCCTGCAATCCCTGTTTTAACAATTCTTGTTGTTCTAATTCTGCATTGGTCAATCCAGCTAATACATTCTCTGCCGATGCTAAATAATCCTTTGTCTTATTTAAGTGACAAAATTCTTCATTAATTTTCAATGGTACGAACCCTGGAGTTGCTAAATAAGACTGCAACGTGGACTTGTATCGCATTCCTTTCCATGCTTGCGTATCAAAATGCTGTAGTTTGACTAGCTTCTCCAGCCTTTCCTTCTTGGCAAGAGGCACAACTTTTCTCTCATCAAAATCTGTGCTTAGTTCACCTAAAGTAAACTTATCGGAATTGCATGGGTTAATAAGAAATTCTGAATGTTCAGACCTCTTACTAGGGCCAGGAAGGGTTAGAGAATCAGTACTTCGATTATGATGAATGAAAGGTAAAGTCTGTAGCAAATACCCGGAAATGTAACCTACTTGGCTTATCAGACCTTCAATGCGTGGGTCAGAGGTAGAAGTATGTTTGTACTTACGACGTTTGTTTGGCGGCGGCGAAGCATAGCCCTCCTCATCTTCCGAAAATGAGGAAGAATTACAGTCGTCACCTGAGGACATCGGCTGGCGCAGGCGTCGACAAGTTTGTTCTTCATCCGAAGCAACAACTGCCGAACTACCAGGTTCAGCATCGCCCTTGGCCTTACCGTCAATAGCCTTGTCAGCATTATTCAACGATTGAGTGCTCATACTCACTAATAATCTATACAATCACTTGTTTGCACTTGAAAAACGTAATTTAGTACTTTAGTATTCACCATGAGAAAATTTTGCGTGTTTTCGCGGCAAAATTTATGAACGCTATGAGTTGACATTGACAGGTGCGCTCCAGTTCAGGAAAAACTGCAACGCTCTGCTAAGAGTGAAACAGACAGGTAACACAAGGAGAAAACAGGTATGAAATGATATTGCGTGATCTTTTAAGCTTAATTTATTGAACGTCTCTTCAACTAGGCTGTGTGTTTTTGGAAACACACATAATCTTTCATTTTGACCAACCAACTGATTTCCAGCATCTGAATCCCCGACATCTTAGCAGAAATGAGTAATATTACTCATGGGTGTCGTTTCCATGGTTTTTGGAGTTGCTGATACTGTCCAATGGGTCTACTGGGCAGTGTTGTACAGTGCCACACAAGGTATACGTACGGCAGCGCGTGCGCAGCCGGCACGGCCCGCAGCCAGCGCGCGGCGGCGGCCAGCAGACGCGCGCCCGCCTCGCACACGGCGTGCAGGCGCAGGTGCGCCGGCGCCGCGCCCGGCAGTGTTGTACAGTGCCACACAAGGTATACGTACGGCAGCGCGTGCGCAGCCGGCACGGCCCGCAGCCAGCGCGCGGCGGCGGCCAGCAGACGCGCGCCCGCCTCGCACACGGCGTGCAGGCGCAGGTGCGCCGGCGCCGCGCCCGGCAGTGTTGTACAGTGCCACACAAGGTATACGTACGGCAGCGCGTGCGCAGCCGGCACGGCCCGCAGCCAGCGCGCGGCGGCGGCCAGCAGACGCGCGCCCGCCTCGCACACGGCGTGCAGGCGCAGGTGCGCCGGCGCCGCGCCCGGCAGTGTTGTACAGTGCCACACAAGGTATACGTACGGCAGCGCGTGCGCAGCCGGCACGGCCCGCAGCCAGCGCGCGGCGGCGGCCAGCAGACGCGCGCCCGCCTCGCACACGGCGTGCAGGCGCAGGTGCGCCGGCGCCGCGCCCGGCAGTGTTGTACAGTGCCACACAAGGTATACGTACGGCAGCGCGTGCGCAGCCGGCACGGCCCGCAGCCAGCGCGCGGCGGCGGCCAGCAGACGCGCGCCCGCCTCGCACACGGCGTGCAGGCGCAGGTGCGCCGGCGCCGCGCCCGGCAGTGTTGTACAGTGCCACACAAGGTATACGTACGGCAGCGCGTGCGCAGCCGGCACGGCCCGCAGCCAGCGCGCGGCGGCGGCCAGCAGACGCGCGCCCGCCTCGCACACGGCGTGCAGGCGCAGGTGCGCCGGCGCCGCGCCCGGCAGTGTTGTACAGTGCCACACAAGGTATACGTACGGCAGCGCGTGCGCAGCCGGCACGGCCCGCAGCCAGCGCGCGGCGGCGGCCAGCAGACGCGCGCCCGCCTCGCACACGGCGTGCAGGCGCAGGTGCGCCGGCGCCGCGCCCGGCAGTGTTGTACAGTGCCACACAAGGTATACGTACGGCAGCGCGTGCGCAGCCGGCACGGCCCGCAGCCAGCGCGCGGCGGCGGCCAGCAGACGCGCGCCCGCCTCGCACACGGCGTGCAGGCGCAGGTGCGCCGGCGCCGCGCCCGGCAGCGACACCAGCAGCTGCAGCGACTCCGGCGTGCTCAGGATGCCGCCGGCGTCTGCTGGAGGTACAATATAACACGGTTAATATACCGGATGATTTTTTTTACCGTCTGGAAAAAAAATAGGGGTTAATAGGTGAACGGAGTAGAAGCCTATGGCACGGAAATTGAACATTTTTTTTTTTAATCCTAAAATGAAATTAACCTATCAATAAATACTATTACTTATTTGTAGTAAACATTTCATATAAAAATTAAAAACAATAAAAATTAAAAAAAATACAAAAAATCGGCAAATAATATCAAAATCCAACTTATTGGCACCCTAGTCAACGCGCAAAAATTATGAATGAATTCGTAGCGAAATTCAATCCTTTGATTGAAGCCGGCCGGGGATAGGTAAGTAATATTTTTTTGCAGGCGTACCGCTCAAGTGTCGCCGCATGCGCATCCCCCCCCGACCCGCGCGCCCTTCGACCCGAGTACCGTGTCCCGCGGCGTCTTTGATCTCACTCCAAGTCTCCAGTCCACTGCGATTAGTCATAGCGTGACGTCGATCGCTGTTTTTTCCGCGTGTGCTTCAACCGCCCAGTGATTGTTTTCATAATGACGTATGAATACTCCAACGTCGAGTAACTTACCATGATGAGGTATTATTTTTTGTCTGGTGAAAATTTAAATGGTGCAAGTCGATCGCATAGGTTATTGGTCCAGTTTGGATCGAAGGTCGATTGACAGGGAAAACGTATCGTGAAATAATACAGTCAGTTATCGACACAATGTTGGAAGACGTTCCTCTGCATTATCTGCGGGACATGTACTTCCAGCACGACGGTTGTTAAAGCGTTAAAACCCTCAAAATACAGATGAATGTGAGTGATTGTTATAAGAATTTAACATCAACAGGTTTGTTTACATTTCTATCAAAGCTTTACTGACCTTACAAGACGTAATTTATTTGGTTTACGGTTTCAAGACACGCGTCACTGTGTATCAAATTATTTGCCTACTAAAACTACATACAGCAAGGTGACGTATGTAGGTACACGTGCAAATGTGTGCGTGTGTGTGTGGGGATCAGTCGCAAAGATGTAGAGCGAAATTAATGCTAGTGTCTCGCTCACACTATCGTCATGCTCCATTCATAGGCAATCGCAGCTTACGCCCATTTACTATTACCTATTTTGGCTATTATTCGTTTTACGCGAGCGCCGTAGGGTGTCTTCTTTTTCATGTATTTTAAGGATATTCGGAACTTTTTCTATATCAATGCTACCAGGCAAAGGTTAGCGCATATGAGTTCTATTATACTTACGCAACATGCCATATTGTTGTCCAGACGCTAAAAAAAGTCAGCCGGTATAGAAAAAACAGGCAATCCCTATAACGACTAGAACAACTCTGAAATAAGGCTACAGAAATCCCACTAAAGTTAGCGCTTCCGATATCATCGTCTATTTTCTAGTTTTTAGTTAATATAATTCGTTTTGACGTTAATGAAACCTATTTCTGAAACCCTTTATTTTGATACCCCACACAATAGGTTTTGAGAAAAAAAAATTGAAGACACAATATGGCGCCAAAAATCGGTCATTTTTTTTTCAATTTTGATATACCCAGTGTCACTCTAACAATTAAGACGAATCTAACGGCACCTCTCAAGCTGAAATCGATCAAAGCCATTAAGGCCCGGCGCCCACTATCGGTGGGCATCGGTGCGGCTCGGTACAGCTCGAGCGCTTTACGCCGGCTTGCCTTAGAGCTCCGTCGGGCGACTTCGGGCGGCCTCGGCAGCCGTAAGCATGGCTAAGGATGCCGAGGCGGTCTTCGGGTAGCTCGGGTGGCATTTTCGGATCAGACACGTCGCAGAACAGTCATTTCGATCACCGCACGCGCCTTCATTATCGTATCGTACAAGTAGACGCAAAATTAAGTTGTAAAAATATGTTTGTATTTAATTTTATAAGGTATCAAATATTTTCAAACAGTTGTTATTCAAGTAGTCGTTAATAGCTATAACTGATATTTAACTATATCATGTCATTCAACCGAAAAAAAAAATATTGCTTTTTTTTATTAAAGTCGATAGAACTAAAACTAAAAAATTGGAAAAGCGCTCATCCAAGCTGACAATAAGCTGAATTAAAAATGTTTTTGATTAAAGCTGAATAAATAATTAAACCTAAATGAAAAAAAAATACATTATTATTTACCTTAAGCACACAGATAATCTTTCTTCAACAGATATACATGAACGGAAAGTAGATGGTTTTTTCATTATGTAAGGACGGAGCAGAGCAACCAAGGCTTCAAAGTTTTCATAATCCATCCTATAGTAGTCGTAAAATTTGCGAACGTCATATCGTAAGTCATTAAACAAGTTATGAAATTCACCGAAAGTACATCTTTCCTTCCAAAGCTTATTCACCCAAAATCTTCTTCTTTGTCTTAGGGCTCCAAGTTTCTCTTCTTCTTCAGCAAGATGAACAATGAGAACTAAGTCCCAATCCACCATTATAAATACACACACATAACTGTTTTCACGGAACGTTACGAGTGACTGCTCTGCGATGTTTCTGCAGCCAGAACTATTCTTAGGCTACCCAAAATCAGCTACGGCGTCTTTAGGCGTGTTTACGACTGCCGAGGCAGCTCTCAGGCGCCCAAAGCCGCCCGAAATCGCCCGACGCAGCTCTAAAGCGCCCAAAGCCGCCCGAAGCCGGCGTAAAACGCTCGAGCTCTACCGAGCCGCACCGATGCCCACCGATAGTGGGCGCCGGGCCTTAGGCTACAGAGCGTGCCAAAGAAATATACATACATACACACACTCGAAAAACATAACCCTCCCTCTAACGTAGTCGGGTAACAAAATACAATCCACACACACAGTCGTTCAGGAAAGGTTGCTGAGCAGTCATTTGACGCTAGCATCCCCTTCGACACCTAAACAGCCGGTAAACTCTATACAAGGTGTAACAGAATAGACGCAAGACCTGAAAGTAGTTTGTTCCTAATTGACTACTGAATCAATTTTCGTAACTTTTAACATGCGTATTTTTTTCAAAAATTATGTATTTTGCCACACCTACCGCCGATGATTTCAAAGAAAATACATAAGATTTTATGTCGACGCAATAAGACTCAATTCTAAATGCACAAAGTTGTGCTAGGGTCAACTCGTTTTTCTTAATAAAAACAGTTAGCTTAAAAATAAATTAGTTTTGGTCATTGTATTATACTTTTAACTCAATACTCTAATTGGGGTGTATGAGGTCTTGCGTTAATTATGTTACACGTTGTATAATTATGGCTTAACATAAACGGGTATTTAAATATAATGTACCAAAATCCTGGTATAAACGTAAACAAACACACAAAGTATAAGTAGGTATAGCTGTCACTGATGAGTGTTGAAAACTTCACCGGTATTATCTTGTGTTCTTACCTTCAGTCTGTTGTGTTTCAGCGGCCGCATGTAGGGCTGCTAGCGGCACCTCTGGCGGGGTCGCGCCATAAGCGGATTGAAGATACTCATTGATTGCACCTGAACAAAATGGACACAATAGGGTATTTTCCAATTTATTAAAAACTATTTTACTTTGAAGATTGGGACGAACTATGTACTTAACAGAAAAATAAAAATAAATTGATTTATATCCATTTTATCAATTAAAAGAAAGAACACTTAAGAGTGAAAGAACACTATCTCTCCACTTTGTCATAGTCGCTTATATATTTATTAATTAAATTACATTATAATTATATATATTTTAGTGATATTTATTTTAGAAGTATGTTAGTATGTATGTATATTCTCATATTATGTGTGTATATTTTAAATTAGAGTTTAATTTGTAATTTTATGATTTTCCTTCTACTGTTATTACACGCGTTGTCTACATCTCTGTTATCTTCTCTCCTATCGCAGGTGTGCTGGAAGAGATTTATGTAGAAATAAGCATTACCTATGTACGTATTTTTCTGTTCCTTTCTTTTAGTCTGTTTATATGTGTGTGCATAAATGGTTAAATAAATAAAAACTTTACAAACTAAATTTACTTTTTGTTGTTTTGAATTTACCGCCGAAACGCTCCATACAATGACTTTTTATCACGTGACCACACGTGACGTCAACTTTGTGTAAAATAAAGTAGTTATTGGTATCAAGTGAATGTAGAGTTTATAATTAACAAGATTTTTAATGAATAGAAAGTGGTATTACTGGTGTGCGTTGCCTCTGTGCACAAATACTTCTAAAACTGCGCCACACATAGTATTTGAACCGGTGTCGTCTCTGTCATAACCCGTTGTACAGCGGCTTGCTCCCGTCCATATCAAGCGGTGCCACGTGACCTAAAGTGACAACAATACGGGATGGCCGTTTTTTTTTTGTTATAGTGAATTAAATACCGGTAGTGTAACTATGTTTTTTTGACAATAGTAGCCACTTCTGACGTGCTATTGTAATAGCAATAGAGTTTCCGATGCGAATCCCCGAAGGGAAGCCGGTAGGAATTGTGTCATATGGTGCTTTCGCCAGTGCACTTCAGCGCATGATTCTAAACCGCCCTGCGTTCAAATTTTACGTAGATAATAATTTAAAAAAATGCTGTTCAGTACATTTTGCACTCATCTATGAAACAGAAGTTTTTTTTGTATAACGGACGCAAGATTTGCCAGCCACCCTATGTAAAATATTGTCAATTTATTATTGATAGACTGTGGTGGGTTTGTTTTGGCATGACTGGGAACGTAATAATATGAATTTAAAGCTGACGACACTGTTGTAAGTACATCATTTTATGTCCAGGCTAATCACTGTCCATTCCAACATTGCCTGGAAGAGATCGCAGAAAGTGATAAGGCCGCCCTTTGTATATTTTGTAGTGTTATTAATTTTTCGTCTCACAACCTCGGAAAGATTCTGTTTGTCATTCGAAATCTGCGTGCAAAAGTGCATTTTACCCGCTAGCGTGGAAAGAGTTTTTGAAATTCGAACCTTTCTATTCAATTTTTTTTTTCTATACAGCCAATCCACTGAACATGTGTGTGTGTGTGTACTTAATGTCAGTGCGCCAACCCCATTATTAGAATAATCGCACTGGCCAGCAGGACGACTGTATGAAAAAAAAAGATACTGAAAAAATTATCGTCTCTATTCAATTTATTTTCCATAATTTTGGTTTGTTTTTTGATAAAATCTTAAGTAATCATAAAATATGAGCGAGACCAGCAGCGATGAAGATATAAATTTATCACCTGCAGAGTTAGTGCAAGCGGTACGTAATGCCGAATGGAGTTATTTTCTGGAAAAATCGCGCGAAAAGTACATAAAAGCGTACAAATTGTTCAATGCATGGAGACATTCTAAAGGCGTGAAAACGTTTTCGAAGCATACAATGCAATGCTATCATAGTTCATTGAACTAAGTACACTAATTTAATATATTATTTAGGCTATTTTTCTTGCACCTAGCATTTTCCTCGCTGTAGTGATGTAAAAAATTGTGTTTTGTAAAAAATTGTGTTTCGCTCGGCAGCAAAGTTATTCTGCGTCTCGTACCTTTGAAAGCCTCGCTACACTCAGGATTCTATATTTGAATCACTCGCTTCGCTCATGGTTCAATCCTAGAATCCTTCGCTTGCTCAGCTTTCAATACAAATACTCGCGTCAAAAAACAACTTTGCAGCTTTGCATAACAAATAACTATTGTATTTTTGTGGTGTACAATAAAGTATTTAAATATAAATAAATCATTTAAAGCACATCAAAACTAGTAACTCACCAAACTGTCCCATCTTGAAGAGATTCTTAGCGAGCTGCGTCTGCAGCATCAGCTGTTGTCTACGAGCGCCTTCAATGTCACCAGCGTTGCCTGGCGTTAGGTATGGAGATACTGGAACGAATATTTTATTAGAAGAGAACCTTGTCATTATCAGAATCGATTTTGGGAACTGTAAACGATCGATGTACAAGAATTTTATTTAACCTGAAATACCTGTCCCAGTCAAAGTATTTTATACATGGAGGGATCAATCTGAACATCTCCATCAATATGACATACGTCAAACGAGCATTGTGCAAACCATGAACCGATCAGACTGTTTAGTTTCAACGATCTCTAATAATTATCGATCCCGGTCGTAGATGGTGGAACAGCCGCACACGATAAAGGTTTTGGTCAAATCAGACGGATTAAGGCCATCCGAGGCCTGCTTGCAAGACAGTATAAGTGTAGAGCAAGAAAACTGACAGTAATATTTGACCTACAGATGGTTCAAAATCGCTTGACACTTCAATTTTTCATGATTTTGCCAAATTTTTACCAGCTATAAGATTGTTTGGTAGCCACCCTAAAGGTAGACCTAACCATGTTTATAAAGCCTATGAAGAGAACATAAAATGTAAGCAACTGGGTTGTGGAGGTCAGACCGGCAGTCGATCCATGTAAAATATTGGTATTCAGCTGCATCCAGTTAGACTAGAAGCTGACCCGACATAATAGGGTATTTTCCAATTTTATAAAAACTATTTTAATTTGAAGATTGGGACAATATATTTAACAGAAAAATAAAAATAAATTTATTTATATGCATTTTCTCCATTCAAATCAAATTTATTTTTCGTTGTTTTGAATTCACCGCCAAAACGCTCCTTACGATGACTTTTTATCACGTGACATCGTGACGTTAGCTTTGTGTAAACAGCACCGGTACAAATACTTAGTTTGGCGCAGTTTTAGAAGTATTTGTGCACAGAGGCACCGCACATTAGTAATATCACTTTCTATCCATTAAAAATCTTCTTAATTATGAACTCGACATTCACTTGTTTACTTACTAACTACTTTAGTTTACACAAAGTTGACGTGACATGTGGTCACGTGATAAAAAAGTCATCGTAAGGAGCGTTTTGGCGGTAAATTCAAAACAGCGAAAAATACATTTGATTTAAATCGTTTTTAATTGAGAAAATGGATATAAATCAATTTACTTTTATTTTTCTTTTACATATTTCGTACTAATCTTCAAATTAGAATAGTTTTTAATAAATTGGAAAATACCCTATTGGGAAAGAGGCTAAATAGATGAAATGAGAGAAAACATAAAATAGCATGTCATATTACCTGGATTTCCTTTATTGAATGCGACGGCCGCAGCGAGCGCAAAGTTAATAGCGGGTGCAGGAGACACCGCTCCGAATGCATCGCTAGGTTCTTCCTTAGGGTTGATCTGCGAATATACCTCCTAGATACAAAACCACGGCGTTAGTATGACACATCGAGCGTTAGAAAGAGACTGTCACACAGTGACAGAGATAGGGTTCTAACTGAGGTTTGTCTAAAACAAGATGTTCCTTAGTAACGGTCGGATATTGTACATTTACCCCCTTATTTATAAGCGACGCTTAAAGTTAAGTAATTATTAGTGTCTGTTTAACCATACATTTTTGACGTTTAAACGTCATTTAACTTTAATCATCGTTTAGGAATAAGTGGGTAAATGTGCAAATGGAGAGACAATTATCTGGATTTAACAAAGTTACGAGTTTCATTTGTGCACTAAAATACTCGGCATAAGATACGCCACCAATGTACCTAACATCATTATTTCGTATCATGCTTAGTTTAAATGTAATTATTTTTTTTCTAAATATCGAGATAGAAATTGGTCGATTTTCAAAAAAATATTACTCAAAAACCAGGCTTGGTAGTTAAATGGGGATACGAAATCTTGCATTTAAATGATTATTTCTGTCAGGTTTTTCAATAAAAAAGGGATGTCCAAAACTCGGGCTTCATTAAACACTGTGGAATGTTCAAATTCTGATCTCAGTCTCAATCTGTAAATGAGTTTCCCTGCATTTTTGTTTTTTTTTTGACATTTGATTGTCGCCGAGATGAGACTCAAACTTTGAACGTTTTTAATTAAGAAAATTGGCCTTCTGATATCGGGGTCAATGGAAGCCTGGTAGCGCAATTAATTTAAACTGGTCTTCTATACTTTCCAAGATAAATACAATAATAAACTATAACTAACCTGTCCTCCCTGAGCTTGCCCTGCCAGCCCCAGGAACTTGGTGTAAGCCGCCTGCCTGTCATGCATGCCCTCGCGCTGCTCACCCTTAGACTTGTCCACGATCGGCTTCCGCTCATGCTGGACCGCTGTCGCATACAGTGCAAGAATTATTGCTCATCAGAACAGGCGACATAGAAATAGTTTGTGTTTTTAGAAAAAATATTATTATTATTATTTCGTTAATTCATTTTACAACATATACGATTCATTTTTAAATATTCTTATAAAAGCTATTATTTCGTTTATTTATTTGTTATCCTTATTAAATATATTTTTACAAAAGTAACATTACAAAAAACATTTAAAAATATAATAAAAAATTGCATTCCACCGGTATTGGGAGCAGGATCCAAGCTACTGGCTCCAGAGACAGGAACCTCCTCACGATGCGAGTCGTATCGAGGAATACTTACTGCCTTCTGAATCAGTTATTTATTATTATTATTGATTTAATTACTTAGGAACTTTTATAACCGCAATACGTATGAGAGTCCCACTGTAGCCTAAATAAACAATGCCACCAATTACATTTAGTCCATGAACCTGAACAGACTATTTGCATCATCATTTATTGTGATTTAACAGTGTCTATTTATTTATTCGATTTACATAGCTTAAAAAACCAATTACAGGAATCATAGTAAGATGTACAGGGTGTTTGGCAGAACGTTGAACATACGAAAATGGTCGATAGGTGGGGTCATCTGCTACTTACTCAGCCCTAATTTATTTGGCCTTGGCCCCCTAGATATTTAATTTTAGTTGTAATTTTTGTTACTTAAGTTATGGCTGTATTTACATAATGCAGAATTGCATATGTAAGCGGGCCCTTTATGCCTGGAGGCTTTTTTAGATTGTAAGTTCTGTTTACGTTTTATTTAAATTTTTTACTATTTATTTCTACTTGAGTACCTATAGGTTTCAATGTTTTGATGCAGAAAGCACTAGGAAGTAGTGAAGGGCGGGCGTTTTGGGGGGACTGTCTTATGTAATTTTGACGTTCAAAAAGAGCTGACTCTCAGCCTAGTTTGAATAAATGACTTTTTATTTTGATTGTTTCGTACTTTTATTTTTCCGTAGTTGAGTAAGTATATTTAAATTATTAGTAAAATATAATACTGAAACGAATACTAAAACTGTCTCGTTAGACTAGTGGTCGCAAGCGCTAAGTACTGCTAAGCATGAGTTCGATACCCGAGTCGGGCAAAGTTTTATTGGTGTAATTTGGAATTTTTCAGTAGTGTGGATTTGCGCCCCGTGGATGGCAATAGGCTCGCCCCCTATTACATAGGTTCTTAAACATAACTGGCGAAATGTTGGTGTTGTACAGTCGCACCACTGCCTAACTCTTCAGGAATTACATGCCGGATGTTATGTTAAAAAGTATAGCTGATACTCACAGTCGCTTCTCATGCCGCACGCGAGGCACTTCTGCAGCCGACAGTACTGGCATCGGTTGCGATGGTGCTTCGTCACCTCACAGTTCATGCTGCCGCGGCATTGGTAGCCCAGCTTCTTGCGGATTGAGCGCTTGAAGAAGCCTTTGCAGCCTGGGGACAAGGAAGTTGAAAACATTATCCTACTCTTACTATAAATGTGAAAGTTTGTATGTTTGTTATTCAATCACGCAAAAACGGCTGAACGTATTTGGATGAAATTTGGCACACAGATAGTTTATAACCTACATTACCATATAGGATACTTTTTATACCAGTAGTATGTTCCCGTGAGATAATTTCTGACCTCCAAGTTTTGTAATAAAAATCTGTTTAATAAATTCATAAATTACGTCACACATTTTTTATGGTTTTTTGACCCCCCCCCCTTCCTTGTCACAGGTGGTCACACTTGTAAAACCCCCTACCCCCTTGTGTGACGTCACATGATTTTCAATTCTATATTTAGAAATAAGATTAGGTAAGTAGAGTTTTAGTATTTTAGGTTTTAACATGTGACGTCACAAAGCTTTTGACCTCCCCTAGCCCTTGTCACATTTCGTTGACCCCCTCCCCCTTAACATGTGATATAATTTATGGATGGCCCCTAATAGGCAAAAATGTTGCATTTACTGTGTTAATTATTTTAGCCGCTACACAGGACATCTACTCCCTAAGCACAAAATCCGGAGTTATGGCCATCACATGACCAATGGAGCAGTTAAGCACTTTTAAATATAACAATGGAAGTAAAACAACATACCTTCACAGCTGATGGCTCCATAATGTCTGCCAGAAGCCCTGTCTCCACAAACAATGCAGAGCTCCAGCCCCCCCACCTCACTGTTGCCGCTGAACTTCATCTCCATCTGGTCCTGGCCGTCCATTGTAACTGGAATCAAAGGAAAGCAAATGTTTTTATAACCTAAGGCATTATTTACAAAGGTACAATAATAATGGCATATAAAGATAATGAAGAGTTATCATTTTCCGTTATCCCAATTTATTTATATCCAATTTTTATACATATTGACTTATTTTTAAATCTTATTAGTAAGTAGTTTGGTTTTGGTTTACATATAAATTTTGAGTTTTAGTATTTTTGATTTTAACATGTGACATCACAAATCTATTTACCCCCCTGTCCCTTGTCACACAATGTCATATTTAGTTGACCCCCTCCCCTAATCCCTCAACGTGTGAAGTAATTTATGGATGACCCCTTAGCATTTTCTCTGACTTTATTCTTTTTGTTTGGCTCCTTAGGGTTGCAGCGTAATGTTAAATGGCTTACTCAAGAATTGTACTACTAAATGCAAAAAAAAAACCAAATCCGACTGGCCCATGGCCATTTTAGGGCAAGAACCAATAGATTAATTACATCAATGGTATGGTATTAAAATTAATTTTGATGGCAAATGGATCAACTCAGTAGCCTAGTACGTACTACAAACAGGTCGCCTTTTCGCATTAAAAGTGTACAATTTCCAAAAATATTCAAAATGGAGTTAATATGCGGAAACGTTTACCAGTATTTTTCTCTTAAATATTGAAAAAAGAGCGTAGTTCAACAAATATTCGCTAGATGGCGCATTGGCTAGTTTTAAATCGGGCGAAGTGGGAACTTGTATCGCACGAATACTATATAACTTTTAATTACGTTCGAACGACCGAGCAGTGCACGCATTGTGTGTCTTCAAAAGTATACAACAACGAAAATTTGACCCTAAGGTAAGCATTCACTTTTCATTAGTATTATACAAGCTCAAAATTATACACTTATTGCTATAAATGTTTAGCAAAGTTTGAATCAATTCTCCCTTTAAAATTGTATAATTATGTAATTGTACAGTTTTTGTGATAAAATATGAATAACACTGTCCTGATCTTTTTCATTAAAACTATGTTTTTTCTAAATTGTATACTGTTTTATACAATGTTACTGTTGTAATAATTAAACAATAGTACTTTTATACCTACCTAGATCTTAAACTTCATACTCAGTAAGACTGAAATACCTTGGTTAACAAGTTCCTAACTTAATGCCATGTTACTTAGTGATTAACGTGATTTAATCAACCACTCAATTTTATTTTATTATTATTTTATTTTTTGAGCCATTTTATTTTAGTTGTATAAGTTTTAGTTCATTATTTAGTATAATAATTTCAAAATTGTACTGAAAGAAATAAATATTTCATAAAATATAATTAGTTTTCTTAAATTTAATCGTATTTAATAAATTAAATTGTAAAAATTAATCAACATTTTATCTAGAAAAGTATTAAAACTCAAAACGATTATTTTTTTGACCTATGTTTCGGCTACTATGTACAAAAATTTTACATAATTTTGTCTTACTTTGAAAGACAGATAATGTAACTTGCAAAAAATAAAAAAAGAATGTTGCAAAGATAATTATTATTAAACATATTCCACGTTAAACCTTTAAAACGCTCTCCTGTAAAATTAGTAAGTTTTGAGTTTATACAGTTTTAATGCGAGAAGACGAGGTGTGGAAAGGGGCTTTCCAGGTTTAGATTTTATTGGGTTGACAAAGGTTAACCACCTGTAGCATAATGTCATCAGTGTCACAATGAAGTGGGTGTAGAGTACAGCAATAATTATTGTTTGTGTACTTCCTTGATTAAAATGATAAAGTTGTATTTTAAAGAAAATATCGTAGATTTTTGCAACTGACTTCACTAATAAGATGGATTTTTTTGCATAATATGAGAGGGATGCTCTTAAAAGTTCTAAGTTGCAGAGTCAAACATAAAATTCATGGCAAATTCAATTATTTTTCTATATGTTTAGCAAAGACGAAACGTAGTTATTAGCAATATCCTCTAGCTTGGACACTTCATGGTAATTTACACGAGAAAGCACCCGTGACCATACGTCTATCTGTTGTGACAAAAAAAAACAACTCTTGTCTAAGTACACATAAAGTACACCTTTCACTTTTCGGAGGCGTGGTATTTTTCATATTCCGAGCACAAAACTCATTGTATATAGTTAAAGCATCAAGAAAATTAGATGAAAACAAGATCTTCTTCTCACAAAACAAAGCAGAGGGCATGCTACGGTCAGTGGAGTGAAAAATCTATTCAACAGCCACAAATACAGTTACTCGATTGACCTTACCTAGTATTTTATTGAGAAGGTTTCTGTATATTTTGCATTTATAGTGGTTTGCGGTGCTGATGCAGCGTATGAAACTTCGCCATTTACAATTTATTGCGATTATTTCACTTTATCATCACGAACTCCACGATACACAAAATAAATAAAAAAATAATGAACGAAACGAATGGTGGTTGACGGAGCGAATGAAATGTCAGATGAGTTTAATGAATGATTCAATTATTTTATTATCTGTTGTTGAAAGAGGCTAGAGTCGAGAGCAGTCTGTCTACCTCTGTATATGTCTATGGTCTACCTACGGGCCAGAGCGTAGACAGAGAATGCTATTCTCTGTCTACGGGCCAGAGGCTTACTCGTGGCTAAACAGTCACACGGTTCGATCGATCAGAAGGCCAATTCTCGTAATTATAAATATCAAAGTCTAGTCGCAGTGTCAACTCGGAGACCATCAAATGTCAAAATCTGTCAAAAATGTATGGATTTATGGAAACTCGAGACATTTTTGACGGATTGAGACTGAGATCGTATTATAAGTCCATGCTGAGATCAGATTGTGAACGTTCTTAAAATTACGAGAATTGCCCCTCAGGTGTATTGCTTTCCTCTATGGATCAGCACCCTAATTGCGTAACTCACGATTTTTTTCACTTCCGATTCATTATATCATAATATGTTTCGTTTTGAAACGGAGGCTAAACCATTGCTTCATATGTTCGAAAAATGTCTGCTCAACAACGTTAGTAACGCAATGAATATTGTTGATCTGTCAAAATGAAAAGATTACGATTAATCTTATGTTACGCAATTAGGGTGCAGGTTAAAGTGCGTATTACACTATCCAATTTGTAGGAAATCTAATTAGGAAATTGGAAGATGTAATCGCAGTAAGAACAGTTGGATCCGTTTTAGTGAGATTGAAAGGTTCCAGCCTCACTACTTCCCGATTTAGAATTCCATTTAGTCTAGTGTGGCCACAAGCTTCCTACTTCACTTCCTAGTTAGAGTTTCAAATAATTGGATAGTGTAATACGAACGACCGGTTAAGATATGTTTGCCACGGTTGGTCTGTGAATGAATACGTGACCGTCATTACATACCAAGCCCCCTCCGTGCCGTGCAGAGAACACGTCATGCCGGTGGTCCCGGATCCCGGCTGTCATTCGTGGATCTTTGACAGCCGTTACGGGTTATCAGAACCCCAAAAGGCTGAAAACCAGCCCACTCATAACAAGAAAGTATCGTAATAGGTAGGCAGTCGCTCCATGTAAAATACATACAATAACATTGAAAGCGTAGGGTAGTCCATAAACTAAATTGTTCTAAACTTGGCAACATTCGTCCGACTCAATATTTTTGCAAAACGACTAGTGTTCAAGTTTCGTATCTATTGTCATAATTGACATTACGAAATAAACGAAACCGCGTGTGGTTTTGTTGTAATTAAATTATTACGATTTATTTTTCATGTGAGAATTTTGGAAAAATAACAAATAGCTGTAGTTTATAACAGAGAACGCTATGGCGTGCCCAAAGTTAGATAAAATAATAGACAAATTCAATGTTTTCACAGAGAAACCAGTAAAATTTCTGAATGTGCAAAGTGACCTCAAGGATGATATTAAAAACTTGGTTAAATCTATTTACGACTACACGAAAACGGAGGAAACTGTTGATAATAAGGTAAAAAAGGCTGCGTTGCCCGAGCTGATTGTTGAGGATTTCGATGAGGAGCAGATATGGCAACAAATCGAGCTTCAAAACACCGAATGTTGGGATCAACTTGTATGGGAGGTAGCTAGTTGCATGTCCACCAAAACTAACTTAGTATTCCCTGTAACGACGTCAGAAGACGAAACTAATGTTAAAAACGACTCTGTTAATGAGGAACCTATGTTAGATGAACAATCTGATTCAGAACAAGGAAATGACGACGACGACGACGACGAAATCAAAGAAAAACCTAAGAAAAAGAAGCCTATGTTACCAAAATCTAAAGTAAAACCTTCAATAGTAGACGATAAGTTCTTCAAACTACAGGAGATGGAGAAGTTTTTGTTGAATGAAGAGAAGAATGATGGGAAAGCCCATGCTTCAGATAGTGAGGAGGAATCCATTGATATGTTTGACGATATTGATGATGATGAAGGTTCTCATGATGAAGAAGGTGGAAAAGAGGCTATGTACTCTGACTTCTTCAATCAAGAAGAGGAAGAAGATGGTCAGGATGATTTCAATGATCAAGAAATAGAAAATGAAGAAGACATGGATGATGGAGATGAAATTGAAGAAATGGATGATGGTGAAGAAAATGAAGAATCTGACTATGAGCCTAAAAAGGAAGATGATAAGAAGAAAGTCAGATTTGCTCTTGAAGCTTCTTCTGATGACGATGATGACTCAGTAGATAGTGAAGTCCCTACTAACAACAATAACAAACAAAAATCAGACGAAAAGAAATCAGAGTTCGAACAACGACAACTAAGGCTGAAACAGCAGATAGAGAAACTAGAACAAAAGACCTTATCTGATGCACCATGGCAGTTAAAAGGAGAGGTTGATGCTTTGAGGCGTCCGCAGAACTCTCTTCTTGAAGAAGTAGTAGACTTTGATCTCACAAGTAGACCACCACCAATAATCACAGAGCAAACTACAGTCACACTAGAAGAATTAATTAGACGTAGAATCAAAGACAAAGCTTGGGATGACGTTGTGAAGAAAGAGAAACCAGTAGATGATCAGCTGTTGTTCCGCAAAACGGAAATCTTAGATCAAGCTAAAAGCAAGCTTAGCTTAGCCCAAGTGTATGAAGCTGAGTACTTAAAGCAGAAACAAGCTTTATCTGGCGAAGTGGAAGATGAAAAAGAACCAGAAGCTCACACAGAAGTCCGTGATGCAATGAATAAGTTATTTTCTAAATTAGATGCTCTATGTCACTATCACTACACACCAAAGGCACCACAAGCGGAAGTCAAGATTGTCAGTAACACTCCAGCAATTTCAATGGAAGAGGTAGCACCAGTAGCAACAAGCGATGCCACATTATTAGCGCCAGAAGAAGTCAAGAAGAAGCGTAAGGGAGAATTGATGAGTAAAGAAGAGCGGTCACAGACAGACAAGAATAGAGAGAGAAGGAAAAAGAAGAAATTGCAGCGTAAGAAGGGCAATGTAACGAAGGTAACGGAACATAGGAACACAGAGAAGGGAACAGCCATGGATGATAAATCTTTGAAGACTTCAAAGGCTTTCTTCCAGCAGTTGACAGATGATTCTAGAAGTGTGATCAAGAAACGTAATGTTAAGAATAAAGGACAATAAGAATAAATGTTTGTTTAAATGTTTATTGTTGTTATTATTTCTGTTGTACTTACTGAATATAGTTAATCTAACTTTTGAAAACAATTCCTCCAATCAATATAATGATTACTTTTAAGGATAGCATAGAGATTTTAAATCTTATTTAATGTACTGAAAGTTAGTTTGCTTTATTCGTCTAGAGGTCGCACGCGCGAAGACTGCTGGTACTGTCCTGAGTACAAATCGCAGGTCGGGCAGTGTTCCAAGTTGTATCCATCGTCACCTTTGTTTGTCCTTTTGTCAAAGCATCTGTGGCAAATGTAGGCTGCTATGTTCAAACTCATCTTGGGATGACTCCGGAGCACTCACTCCAGCTCTTATGCAAATCACAGCACACTAAGATTCTTCTGCCTTCTATCTGTATCGTAGTGCAGCTCCCTTGCTGCCAAGTGACACCTCCATCGACTCTTGGGTTTCTTGGAGCAGGCATGCTTATGCACAGCATTAAACCTGACTGTCTTCTCCCACATCAGCAGATATTCTCTTAAAGGGTCCTCAAAGCATCTGTGGTAGATGTAGCAGGCTGTTATGTTACCTGCCGGGAGTTTTCCAATTCCAATTCAGCTTCAGTTAACTTAGGAGCACTCACTCCAGCTCTTATGCACATATTATGCAAAACACAGCAGGCTAAGATTATTCTGCCTGCCCTATCTGGATTGTAGTGCAGCTCCCTCGCTGCCAAGAGACACCTCCATCGACCCTTGAGTATTCTAAATGTGCATTCAATGGTTGAATGGGCACGCTTGTGCACAGCATTAAACCTGCCTTCTGGACTGTTTTCTACAACATTACTTATAGGCGTCAGAAGATATTCTCTTAAAGGGTACCTTGAATCACCTGTCAAAGTGAAATATTATTATTTAATGTTTTATTCATTTATGCATACATAATAGTGTAGTTAAAATCAACATCAAATTTTTACTTGCCTAATAGATATGTTGTCTCTGTGAGACTCTCCAGATGCCCCCGGATCTCACATTGAGACCAAATAAATGCATCATCCGTGGCTCCACCAAAACTAGCATCCACATTTAGGATAACACAGTCAGAATCGCATATCTGGAAAACATACTCTTATGACTTTGAATGTCTCATGTCCTTTAACATCCAGTATTTTTTTAATGAAATGACTTACCACTTGGGTGTTAAGCGAGTGGAATTTTTTTCTATTGAAAAACTGCCCCTCATGCTCACCGGGCTTCACAATAGCAATTTGTGTGCAATCAATACACCCAATTGCACCTGGTAAATTATATTTTTCATGAAATCTGAAAAGAAACAACATAGATTGAAACAAAAGTAACTTTAATGGCAACTGGAAGAGATCTACGCTATAAATTCCCCCATCATAGGTTTCATTAACCGCTCGCCGACCGATTAAGAATGTATTGTATTATATTGAATGAACCTTTTTGGCGCAGCCGTGAGGCACACACTGTTGTAGTTATTTATTTATTGTCACTTTTTTATTTGTTATTGTATTTTGTGTTTCACGGACTGTGTCCAAATAAACGGTATTCTTTCTCTTTCTTTTTTTTTTATTGTACTCACTACTTACCTGCATTTGCAAGTAATTGTAGGTAGGTAGTAGAATTAATAAATTTTGTAACTCACTTGCTCTTGATGATATCCCTTTCAGTTGCATTTTGTGGAAATTTTATGTATTTTCTGAGTATTTCGGGTGTATTAATTGCAAATGAGACCTCTCGTATGCATCGGGAAACAGTTTGCTGGGCCATTGGAGCATCATCATTCTGCCCCACAGAGCCTTGATAGCTGCCCCGCGCGTAAAAATGCAAGGCAACAAGTATCTAAAATTTAAGAATGATTCATTGTTATTTTGTTGCTAATAATGTGATGGTTATTACATTTTATACTTGGGAACACGGGTGGTGTTTAGTCAGTAAAAGTTTGACATTCCCTCTTGCTAGAAGTTATTTTATGAATGCCCACCCTCTAAAAAAAAAACGTTCTACGTTTTATGTACCTATCAAAAATACCTTTGTAGCCGGCTCAATTGCACGGCTAGTACGCTTCCGGGGTAACAAGGGCACTATGTCCTGGCAGAGTTCTTCGTAAAGTGATCGACTGAGTCTGTAATTAGCTACAAACTCAAAGTCGGGCACTAAATTGGTATTGAAGGAGTCACGAAGTCGTCTGTGATTCCTTCTGCGCTCCAAACGTTCTTCTTTGAGAGCTTCTTCCAACAATAACATACGTACTGCCATTTCGCTACAATTTTAATTATAGCACTTTCACTGCAACACAAAACTCAAGTTAATATAATTGTATTATTTCAAGTTCGATAGGCACAATCCGCACAATCTTTGAGCCAATAAAACACGAGCGAATCCGAGTTTACATTACGCCCGTTCCGAATTAGCGTGAATTAGCGTGAGCGCCTGTGGTGAGCGTGATAACGATAATCCGTGAATCGTCATAGACGTCATCATGACAGGCGCCATATTGCGTTTTTTTTTGTAGGGCATCTCGCAGTTGACCTTGAGAGGCCGTGACTGCTTAACTTTCCTGGGGCTGCCTTAAGAAAATTTAAGGCCTCCAGCCAGGGGCTTAAAACAACTTAAACTAAGCGACTGCACGCTGATGGCACCCCCTGCCGGGTACGGGCCTCGGCTCAGGGCGTCACTGATAGGGGGACAGCAAGTGGGGATGGGCTGGATCAAAACATTTTCATTATTATTATTTTTAATTTAACTCCACTGGCTCAGGGAGTTTAACTCTACTGGCTCAGCTGCGGCCCGGGCTGGCGCTTCAACGAGCAAGGGACGGTAACCGTCTTGCGACAGCGCCAACCATTGTTAACACCGTGAGCGCAGGCAAAGATGGTAGTTCTGTTGTGCTGTTTTTTTTTAATGAGTAGCTTCGAACGCTGTAAGCGAATATGGCATAATTCGGAATGTACCTACCCATTAATTTCACGATGCAATATAATAATTTATGATCTTGTCCAACTCAACGATCGAACTTTTTTCGTTCTGTGGCCCTAGTGTGAGTTTCCTATAATCATATCTTCCGATTGACCCTCCAATCTAGGGCCAATCGGAGCGCCGAACGCTCCGTTAGGAGTATATATTATGTATTCTGTGGCCGAACGCGGTCGGTGCGTAAATGAAACTCAGACTCACACTAGGTAGGTATGTACTACAACAAACAAAACGTCAAAATTAAGTTTGGTCGGATCCGAACCGCCCCCAAAATGAAGTTTGTTGTAGGAAACGTCCGAAAATTCGGCCTTAGGTACCTACTTCGCATTTTTCACTTTGGAGTTAACCCCAAGAGTAGGTACCTGATAGTGTCCTGTGGTATCGTTCCTCGGGACACCTTGAAACGACCACTGGACTAACGAAGCAGATTTATCGAATGGCAGAATAAAAAACCAACGGTAGAATAATCAAATAACTACCTAAGCATCTACCTAATTTACGTAGCTTTTAAATGTATTTAATTCAAGTAAACCAATTACAGGCACTTTTTAATTGTCAAGAAGACAGTCAATCAGGAACCATTCCAAACATTCGAAATACATCGCATTACTCCAATATCAATTTCTCCCATAACTTATAACTTATAAGACTACAAGTAGGTAAACAGACAGCAAAACACAGCCACAGTTACATATGTACGTAATACAATGAAATCCCCCAAACTGTTGGCTTTGGGGAACTAACTCGGCTCGTAACTGCACACTGGCAGTAATTAGCAGAGGAAAAACCTAGCGATATGGTCCGAGACGAATCAGACGACAAGGGAGCCATGAATGTATTGTGGGGAGTAGAGTTGGCATCGTTATTAGCAGCCCCGGATCTACGATTTTTTCGTACCGGGCAGAAAATTGATAGTGGCGCCCCTCTCTCCAGCGTTTTAGATAAAATATAATTAGGTGTGGGCCTGTGTGGCGCCTTTTTCTTACAAGTCGACGGTGAGCCAACCAGGCTTCCGTATGCTATAGGCACTTTGTGGAGCAAGTTTTTTATTTTTAATCATACTAAGATTATGATTTTGGCGTCCCCTGAAACTGCCGCCGTGCCCCGGTTTACTTAGCTAACAGCCCATCTGATGGAAGTGGTCACCGCCGTTCATGGACTTTTGAAGTATAGCCAGAGGCGTCGCAAATGTTTTGTCATGGTGGAACGCTAGTTTAGCCCGCGAATTTCAATTTTCTCACGTTTTTTGCAGGTCAGTGTCAGGCCGTATCAGGCCGTATTGAACAAAATATGATTCGCGACCGTTCATCATCATCATCATTTCAGCCGAAAGACGTCCACTGCTGGAGATAGGCCTCCCCCAGGCTCCTCCACTTCGACCGGTCTTGTGCTTCCCACATCCAACGGATTCCCGCGGCCTTTACAAGGTCACCAGTTCACCTTGTGGGAGGCCATCCCACTCTACGTCTTCCGCTACGCGGTCGCCTCGTTCAGAACCTTAGAAAAAATTGTGTGAAGTGACCTGTCATTCTATTTGGCTCACCTCATCTAACTCAAGATCCGAACCGACCCATCGAAATAGAATGAAGTTTGCTGTCGGAAATGTCCGAACATTCGAACTATACCTATTACTTCCGGACTCCGGTTTTTCATTTTAGAGTTGACCCAAAGAGTAGGTACCTAATAGTGTGCTGTGGTAGACCCCCTGGGTATTGACCCTCGAGAAACCTTGAGACCGCCACTAGACCTACGAGGCAGTTTATTATCAAATGATGCCTCACCTCACCAAACTACTCACGATGGGTTTATTAGAGTAGAGATCTGCCGGCATGATGGTACTAGCTATAATTTCCCTGAGCTATAAAAGTCACTTATTCAAACTAGGCTGAGAAGCATCTCAGCCTAGTTTGAATAAGTGACTTTTGATTTTAATTTTCCACGGGGGAGCTCCATCACAAAGAGCTGATATTACATGAAGCAAATGAGGAATTTCAACGTTGTTTTTTGGATTGCTATGGCAACGCACCAGTGCTAACTACCTCAGGTATAGCAGAGGGTCTAGGTACTCTCGAAACCTGTCAACGAAGATACGGGCCCGTCCGAAACTAGTTCAATATTTCGAAATAATCCCTACTCCCAATTGATCAACTATTTCGGCAGGGTACCTAATATAATAATTAATAACAATGATAACACATCGTGCGTAGGGACAACTGTCAAATCGTGTTGTCATTCATTCTTAGTTCGGGCCCCGAACTAAGAATGAATGACAACACGATTTGACATTAACTACGGATTTCGTGCTTAGACAGAAGACTCCCAGATGCCCATAGTCTGCTGGCCTTTATTCCATCAGGATGGGCTATCGGCTTGATTGATATCCAATAGGTAGGTACATCAAAAAAAATGTGGTGGTCTTCTATTTTAGTTTTGTTTTCGGGGGTAAACCTTCAAAAGGCGTCCGGGCTTTGGTGATAAGACCGGGAAGTGTGGGATTTTTAACTCACTAAAACCATCCCAGTGGTAACTATCTACACATGGAAGGACCACATGGAGACTCTGTGCAACGCCTGTTAGGGCACATCTCTGGGGAGACTGTAAAGGGGTCTCCCCGAAATGTAAATGCAAGTGTGCGAGGCAGCGCGTAACCCCTGTGCGCCCTCTTCTGTGAGGAAGAAGAACACCACTACCTACTGAAACAATAGTTACCCACTCCATGTAAAGAGACAACAGCTTCGTAACTCCAGGCCGCCTATTGCAGTTAGCCGCGCCGACTGAAAGTTACATAACGCGGACTCGTTACTTTTTAGTTTTGGACTACAAATGTTAAATACCTAAGCACACTTGCTGCTGTGCTCATGTACGATCCATGATGGCTTGGGGTCGTTTTTCTCTTAAGTAGGAACCTAAATGGGAGGTCGCATTCAGGAATGATGAACGTGATCAAGGCAAGTAAAAAAAAATATACTTCTGTACTAATATTGCTGTGCACGGGTGTACCCATAGATATCCCCTAAAGGTTAAGTCATGATTAAAGTCAGATCTTACTTTTTATTCGACTGCGTGACCCAAATGAAGGTAATGTGTTTCTGTTTATCAGCCTATGTGTATTTCTTTGTCGCACTCTAGAGACCAAAAGCGAGGGCCGATTAGAATGATACGTCAATCGTTGTGAGTGTCAGAAAAAATGACAGTAATCAAAATTCAATATGGCGACAACTAGACGCCATATTATTGTGAATATAAAAAAATATTTTATACAGGAAAAGTTTTAATTCAGTGCGCAAACTGTAACCAGCATATTATTCTAGAGTCCCCAGTGCAGAAATTTTTCGTCGGTTATACAAAAAAAGTCAGCTGTTTCATAGAAAAGTGCAATACCTACGCGATCAAAATGTATGGAACAGCTGATTTTATTTTGTAAATCTGACGAAACATTTCTGTGCTGGGGGTTCTAGAATGATATGCTGAATTCATGGTTACAGTTTGCGCACTGAATAAAAACTTTTCCCGTATAAACATACCGAATTGATAACCTCCTCCTTTTTGATGTCGGTTAAAAAGAAAAAGTGTAAGTCGACAAAATAGGTCAATATCGAAATGATGCAGTCGGAGACATCGTCTTAATTTGTTTATGTTTAAGCTTGTCATAATCATAACGTCACACAGCGATTATTAGTAGATAGTTAAGGGGGTGAATGCTGTATTAGTTAGTCAGACTATCAACGTTTCAGAAAGCGGGAGGCTGAATATTTATAAATATGGTACATATCTATATCCATTTCGTCCGACAAAACATGCCTACTACCTAGTCTGCAACAAATAGGGAAGCGCCTAATATTGCGACCACAGTTACACTTACTACAAATTGCTATGAGTTTTTTTGTTGGAACTACGAAATTTTTAATTTCGTCTGCTGTGTCTGTATTTTCGTATTTCGGCATTATGGTGAAGTTACTATCAGTAGTTTTATTTTATTTCTGTCTGTTGACAATTAATACTGCACATGAGCCTCTTAATAGACCACTATGTGGAACATCAGAAGGAAACGACAATTATTTGTGATTGTACTAAAAAAATCAAGAATGCTGAGTTTATATCAATTTTCAAAATAAAAATAAATACAAATTTCTAAAATAACAGTAGCTTATATTACTCCTTATTACATCAGCTATTTGCCAGTGAAAGTCCCTTCAAAATCGGTCTAGCCGTTTGTGTGTGTGTGTTATTTTGGTAATTATGCACCGTGTAAACATCCTTAGGTATTTAGTAAAAAGTGGTTATTTTAACCGCTCACGTACCTCTTATTATTTAAATATTACAAACTGACACTCCAATTTTATTTATCTGTATGTATGTATGTTTAAAGAAGATTTCCTATTTTTGGAGAAGTAGCTACCCATTTCTGTAAATGAAAGAAGAGTTAAGTAGATATTAGATGTGCTTGCACTTCCCTAGACATGACTTTTTTATCTAAGTACTCGAAACATAATATTATGTGGTTTTACTAGTATAGATATAGTATATGTAACTACAACAGAGTACATCAACCAGCCTAAGTACAAAATATTATTCTCACTGCTGAAACTAGGACCTTCATTCCTTCTGCGAAGCGAACTGAAATGCATAACGTGGGGCCAGCGCAGTTTGGTGAGCCAGAACCCTTAAAATGGTAATTCATAAAGATTGATCCATATACAGTCTTTGGGGAAGGCCCATATTCTGCAATGTCTACAGTCTGGTATGTCTGAATTAAAATCACAATGCATACACGTTAATATAAATGGGTTTAATAAACAAAACACTGCGGGCGATAGTGCCACAAAAGAGATAGTTGGGAAGTACCACTCCACATAATTGTTCAGATTATACCTCTACCCTCTAACCAGTGCAGTAGTAGATTACTTATTACAGGCTAGAGCTGTTTCTTTGTCATCTTGGCCGGGCAAGTTGGTATTCACAGAGCATCAGTTATAATACTGTAGGTAAAATTCCAACCGCACCTGCTATTTTCTGCCACAAAGCAGCGTTTTTTTAATCTTTATTTGGAAAATAGACTTTAATCGAGAAACGTTTATTCAAGCCTCGTAGTTTGACAAAATAAATAGAAAGTAGGTAATAACTTAATTAATTTAACAATGAAGTAGTACAATGTAATTGTTAATTTGAGTGTAAGTTTAGACAAGATCAAATTAGGTACACATACCAATGTCCGTTAACTTGAACTTGGCTTCTGGGGGCCTACTCTCTAACTCCGTCAACGAAGATACGGGCCAGTCCGAAAGTAGTTCGAAATTTCTTAGTGAATCCTACAGCCAATTAACTAACTTTTTCGTGGCCGGATCGCTGACGCATGCTTGTTACTAACAATAGTCTATTCATCTGTAATTAAGAGAACCAAGGAATCTTTGGTGGTTCACAATTAATGTGGCTGTACCATAAACGCTGTTCTACTGCAAATTATTTTGACATCTCCTACTTATTATATCCGTAAAAAAGGGTAGGTAAATGAGTGACAGATATTCCTTCTTATGTTCTGGTTTTTGCCCAGTTATGTACAAACTTGTTCGTTTTCCACTGGACTAACGGTGACGTTTGTGAGAGGTCATGTCCAGCAGTGGACATTGTTCGGCTGAAGTGTTATGATAATGGTGAACTTAAATAATAAACTCTTAGAATATAATTTGTAGTAAGTTTGGTGGCATTACATTTGTTTTCTCTAGCCTTTTTGGTTCAAAAAGACCCAACTCTAAAATTCTATAGGCCTAAATTCATGGATCTTCTGCAATAGGTATTCTGTTCAGTGACAGACAGTGTTGCGACGCGACTGCGACGCCGCTGCGACTGCGCTGCGACCGCGACGCGAGTGCGACCGCGCGATTTAATCCCGCAACAGCGGCAGTCGGTCACAAATTTATAATTTGTACAATTACCAGCGCCCCCGAGACTTGGGGGTGCATAGAGCTATGAAGTGTAGAAGAAGCACTGATCATATATATTTTTTGGGGATTTCAGTGTTGATATAAAAAATATGTTATTGTTTAGGTCTAATATACCATGAGATTAGCGATTTATAGTTAAATAGACAGAAATCATCATAATTTCTTCTACCAATCAACAAAGTAATTAAGTATTCTTTCATCATTTAAAATAGGTCCATTTCAGTGCTGCAGTGTGTTCTTATTTTTTTTTAATTCCACCAACTAAGTAGTCTCTCAATTTTATTGTATGTTAATCATACAAAATGTGTTTGTAAATATTTGAAATTAGGATCCAGATGTCTTATTGTTGGACCTTTTTATATGTTGCACTTCACTTACTACACCTTGATTTGTTATGGCTTTGTTTCGATAAACCCATCTTGCTGTTTCATTCTCTTTCGTAATAGCATTTTTCACGATTGCTATAGCTAAGTAACTCATTCCAGGACCACTGCATTAGTCTTATAATAACTCCAAAAATATATTTTTCGACTGAGTCCTTTCTACAACATTCGTACCCCAACTACGAGGGCAGAATCGCCGGGTAGCAGCGCAGACAAATAAATTTAGCAGCGAGATAAGCGACGTATAAATCAGACGACTACAACGCACGCTTACCACGGGAAAAATGTTCCGATGCAGCGCTAAGCGCAGCTAACTTCAGAGGTAACCTACTGACTTTAAGAAATGCGGCGTGAACCGGATTAAACTGGTTTTCTTTGTGGTTTACCGTTCTAATTATGAAAAAGATATGTTTTTGAAAAGTTCCTGACTTCATAGACCTAGTGACTTTAAGAAATGCTGTGTGAACCGGATTGAACAGCTTATTTTGAAAAAAATGATTGTTTCTTTGTAACTCTAAGCGCAGGCAACTTCAGAGGTAACCTAGTGACTTAAATAAATGCCGTAAAAAAACAGTTTTATCCAGACCGCCCTGAACCGGATTAAATTGTTTCTTTTTGTAGTCTAGCATTCTCATATTGAAAAACGTTTGGCTGATAAAAGCTGCTAGCTAACTTTAGAGAAGTAACTTTAAAAAAAGCACTGTAAACCGGGTTAAACTGAAGATTTTGTACACAGGGTCTGACCGGCAGGGACATAGACGCGCAAACGGTAACCATGAATTTACCATATTATGATTCCACGCCCTAGCGTACACATATTTCGTCGGTTATCTTAAAAATTTGCTGTTTAATAGAAAAGTTCAATACGTAGGTACCTACGTGGTCAAAATGTATGGAACAGATTTTTTTATTTTTAAAACTGACTAGCTTTTGCCCGCGACTTCATACGCGTGGACTTTAGAATCAAGTAGATAATCATTTTTTTTTGATAATATATACCCTATTTTTTAAGTTAGACCTCTCGGAATACATCATTGGAAACTGCATTCAATTCCATGCAGTGGTTTTTGCGTGATGCGGTAACAAACATACAGAGAGACAAAAATTCTACAAACCGTTGTTTTGGCTTCTGTTGCTTTAATAAAGACCCCCCATACTATTTTTTCTTCAATATCTTTAATAATAATAATAATAATAATAATAAATCATTTATTTCAAGTGACATAGACTCATAATGATACAAGAACACACAATCACATTAACATTAATTAAAATTATATACAATTACATTGGATAAATTAAAAAATAAAAAAACAAATAAGAATAAAATAAGCATAACAAATTAAAATTCCATATTTCAAACTACGTTACGTGCTACGTGTCGCATCGAACAGTGAGTCACGATAGCACAATCGAGCCTTTCCGCGAGCGCGGCCAGCATGCTGTTGGGGCTCCCCCGCACGCGTCGCACCAGCGAGGTGCTACGCTTCCGCATTGTTGCGTAGAAACAATCTACGCGGGCTTCTGCAAACATCGTTGATGCGCTACAATAGCGGGGGAGCCCCATCATCATCCTAAACGCGTTGTTAAACTGGACACGAAGGGCGCTGTACGATTTTTGCGTGTAGTCGGTCCATAGGCTGCATGTGTACAGTGTGGTGCAGTAGGCTCTAAAAAGGGTTATTTTAACTGCTGTTGAGCACCGAGCAAACCTACGGATGACCATATTCGCTCTGATCGACAGCGCCCTCCGCTCCCGCTCAATGTCCGCGTCGTCTTTCAGGGTAGGTGTCATTAGATGGCCCAAGTACTTAAACTCGTCTACCCTTTCTAACGGTAAGCCATTCAGTGTAATTGGTGGCATTGACATTACTTTTCCGACATCGGCCTGTTACAATTTTATTATATGTATAGATTAATTTCAACTCATGGGGGTTCAGAATTATGTACCTACTGAATCTATGGTAACCGGTTGCGCGTCTATGTCCCTGCTACTCTGTATAAGCATGATCAAATTGAGTGTATTGTTTTTGGAAAGCTTTAAAACGTCCGAGATACCTAGCTTAAAGAATTTAAAAAAAAAATGGGTTTCAAAAATTTTGTACCTACTTAGTTATATATTTTTTTATAAATAAAAGATTTCTAGCAGTGCTGGGCGCATAGTTACAAGTTAGTCCAAAAGAAAGAGGATTAAACTCACGACCTCTATCTTGCTCGCACCGCGTCTACCGTTGAACTATTGGCCCTTTTTTAACCGACTTCAAAAAGAAGGAGGTTATCAATTTGACATGTTTTTTATATATTTTATTAAAATGTATGTTCGGTTATATCTCCGTCAAATTCATATACAGGAAAAGTTTTTATTCAGTGCGCAAACTGTAACCATGAATTCAGCATATCATTCTAGACCCCGCAGCGCAGAAATTTTTCGTCGGTTATACAAAAAAAAAAACAGCTGTTCCATACATTTTGACCGCGTAGGTATTGCACTTTTCTATGAAACAGCTGATTTTTTTTGTAAAACCGTTGAAAAATTTCTTCGCTGGAGGGTCCCTGCGGATCCCTGCGGCCTTCACCAGGTCATCGGTACATCTTGTGGGAGGCGTTCCAACGCTTCGTCTTCATCTACGTGGCGACCACGTACTGTGATCGCCACACGAGAACAGCTATTGGGCCCATCGGCCATCTGTTCTGCCAGCAATGCGCCCTGCCTACTGCCACCTAAGTTTGGAAGATGCTCATTTGGTGATAAATAGTGAGTGAACATAGAGTGGAGAAAATGTCTCCTGCCATAGTTTGCAACGGGTGGCGACCAGGTTACCTGGATGTCCCTGCCACACTGTATTAGATCCAACGGCAACCTGCAGCACAGAAAGTAATCGAGCTGTAAACCATTCCAGGGACATTGTTCCTATAAAACTATCAGAATAACCTGCTCTATACCCACATACACTAAACTTAACCCGGCTAAACCTAAGCCTCACAGTTTTAAAACCGTTTTACATAAAACTATTCCCCAAATGTTTTATGCCCCCGACGAGTTAGCAGAGAAGATTGCAATTTGCCCCTAACATTAAAATGTGCTGGCACAATTTGTGAATATTGGATAGGAATTTATATTACGTGGTGGCTGGTCTCTTGGGGAAGAATGGATTAGAAGGTGTTAGAATTTTTTGATTTAGTCACAGAGTATGTGAAGCAAGTAATTTTTAAATACGTCTGTGTTCCTATATACCATTTGCAGTAAAAGGTGGGTGGTATAGAGGCATGAGAAATATTGTGTAAAGTTTAACCATCCTCCATAGAAAAGGGAGGATCCTCGGACCAGACGGGTGTTGCGTCTGGTGGCAGTAGCCCACCAGACGCAACACCCGTCTGGTCTGAAGATTGATGTCGGGATGTTGTATTTTGCGTGACGTCAGTGGGATGCGTAGTTTGCAAGTAGCCATGTAGATGCCGCTACAACATTACCACCGCTACAGTGGTATACTATCAAACCGAGAACGCACTTTACCGATTTTTTTTTGCTCGAATTTCATTTTACCGAAAACTATTGACCGACGTCTTTTTTGCTATGCATTATTTGACATATTTTTAGATCATTGAAGTATCATGTGTCATAGATATTATTTTACCGAGCTATATTTCGCCGATTTACAAAATAACTTTATGCTATTGGCCGAAGCCTCTTTTGAACTTTTTTCATTTGCCATATTTTCACCACACCAAAACAAAATTTTACGGAATATTATTTGGTCACAAATATATAGCCGGTTAGTTGGTACCATTTTCAATATTAAATTAAAATAGTGTCATAAAAAGTATTGACTGTTGAGCTACAAAATTTAGTGAGAAACGAATAGTTGCAAAACCTACTTCACGCAGTCTTGTCTGCCCTACCCCTGGAGTGTAATTTAAGCCCGCATAGGCGCGGAAGGGTGGGGCGGCCCGCGAGCTGAGGAGCAGGTGGTGAGCGTTAAAACCATCTGCGACGATAAGCTCGCGTGGGGCCGCCCAAACCCCGCAGCGCCGGAGCCGTGACAGAAACAATGCTTGCTGCATGTTGCATGCCTGCTTGCATGTTGCATGCTTGTTTGCACGCTGCATGCTTGTTTGCATGCTGCATGCCTGCTTGCATGCTGCATGCCTGCTTGTACGCTGCTTGCCTGCTTGCATGCTGCATGCTTGGAGCAAGCATCGAAAAACAAAAATATGATATAAAAACAGAGAATAGAGATGAATACAGGTTGAAATGGAAATATGTGGTAATTAAAACAGTGGTAAAATGAATGTTTGGAAACATAATACTTCGAACAAATGTTATTTCAGCTAAGTGTAACTCCGGTAAAAAGTTTTTCGACCAAATGACATGTCTGAGTAACGAAAAAAAATCGAATTGATAAATAGGTCAACAGATACAGTGGCAGACGTGACTTCGATGAAGTAAAAAACGAAACGATAATAGTTGAAAAGTTTTAGGTGAAATTAAATTCGGTCTATTATCTTATATCTTTACATACCAAGACCCCTCCGCGCTTTGGAAAGCACGTTAAGCCGTTGCGTTGGTCCCGGCTGTCATATGTGGATCTTTGACAGTCGTTACATACGGGTCGTCAGAAGCCCGAAAGTCTGACAACCAGTCTAACCAAGGGGTATCGTATTACTCAGTAACCGGGTTGTGGAGGTCAGATAGGCAGTCGCTCCATGTAATTCAGCTGCATCCGGTAAGACTGGAAGTCAACCGCAAAATAGTTGGAAAAAGGGTAGGCAGATGATGATGGATAGAAAGGATACATAATATGTATCTGTATTTTAACTAAATTATTTTTACTATGCAACTGTTTACCAGATGTATCTATTTATTAGTGAATTTATGCCTTAGGTATTCGACTATTGGGTAATAACTTATTAATTAAGAAATTATGTAATGAATACGTAGAAGAATTGAATAAGAATTTGTTTTATATCTGGGAAAATAGGAGCTCCACTAAGATGCGAATAAAACCGCAGGCAACTGCTGGTACCCAATAAAAAACTGCACTCTTCACACCATAACAATAAAGCACTAAATAACTAAACATTACTGCCGTACCAGCCGTAGTGTTGCGCCAATTTTCAAATAAACATAAAACGATATTCGTCCGATAGATAGTGGTGTGCCGTTACTGTTATCGGGCACATAAAGTCGAATGGTTCGAAATTAAAAAGAATAACGGTCAGCGACATCGCCTGAGGCGGTTTGTGAACGGTTCCTGATATTTTGTATACACGTTATAGCCGGGTTTTTGTCACAATTAGCGCGGGGAAAAGGGCTGGTAAAGGGTTGTGTTTTTTTCTTTATTTTTTTATTGGTTCTTTAATGGTTAGTGTAAGGGATTGCGCCGATGGTAAAGAGAGTGCCTACATTTTGGCTGCCGAACTTGGGAGTCGTGTCTATGTGGCAACTGTGGTTTTTAGTTGGAACTTGCACCCGTGGACACATCATCATCATCATTTCAGCCGAAAGACGTCCACTACTAGACATATGCCTTCCCTGAGCACAAAATATGATTGACGTGTAAAAGTGTTTGTACAAACCTACTTACAGAAATGTATTTATTTATTATTCCCAACACAACTAACTTTACAGGTTGCTCTAAATCGGTAGCGTTGTCTTAAACAATATTTTTTCCATTACAGCTTATCACATCTGAAGTAATTTTTGTGAACTCATTCAGAGAACAGATAAATAGATCCATCCTTTCCGAGAATTTGTTAAGTGTATGCAAGGCCTGCGTCAAAGGTGCTTTAGCCAGCAGGTTGGTACAGCTGCGAGGCACCGCCAGTAACTGCGGTTTTCGTCTCCGGCACGTTCAGACACACATTCTTCATAATATCATTTATCATAACACCCACCATCGCTGCCAGGCAGCAAACATAGGCATAGTAGGAGTCGTTTATTACTTTCTCAGCCCTTTTTAAAGCTACACTATAATTTACTACATACTTTGTGCTACAAGATGCGGATAACACTCGAAACTCCCTTCTAACAGCACCCAGACAATACAAAACTTATTTTTATCCCAAAAAACCGCTACAACTATAATGAAAACCTCATACACTACTCCAATCATAATTTTATCACCTCGGAGACAATCCTACAGAGTGTCAAACGGAAATAAAGTGTCAACGTTCGTGTCGACGTCGGTCAACACGAGAGATTCTTGGCACTGGTCTAGTGTGTGTTGATTCATGAGTAGTGTATGTTCACGGTTGATTTCTGATGCGAGGTGAGCAGTGGTGTGTCCAGGGAAGTATTACTACCATAACTAAGTAAATCTGTTGCCAAGCAGCATCACAGAAAGGCTTCCAGCGGGCCACCAACTGCCGTGAGTCTCCTGGAAATCTCTTAATAGACTAAGAAGCCAGAAGGGCCGCTGCTGGCATAACTTGGTCAGGTGACGCACACGCACATTTTATCTATGGATGACGCTTCGAAAGGTTGCCACTACATAAAGAGTAAAATGTTTATTGAGGATGATATTCTCGTAGCATGTATATTTCCTTTTTAGTATATTCTATCACTTATACTTAAAATTATATTATTTCTCTATTAGTTCGCTGTACCAGAACAGTTTCCTAATAATTGTTTGATGCACCGGGCGACGTCATTATGCCAAAGCCGGCTGTCGCTGAAAACCAGCGCTGGGGTACTGTCTTGCATATCGTTGCAGCATAATGCTGAGTGATAGCCGTTTTGCATGGATGTGACGCATGTTTCCCTCAAACTTTTTTTTGTGTCCCTTTTCTTTTTGCGTCATGTTTACCGCAAATAAACGTTTTTCTTTCTTTCTTTCTTTCAGGTGGGGGATACTCGGATGAGCCATAATACGACTGTTGAGCCACATCTCAAACCATGCCCCACTATGGAACTATGGAAGACCCTTGCGGGGCCAACGATAACGCTATCCAAAGACGCCGAATTCTGGTCGAAGTTTATTAAAATCCAACAATTGGAATTATTGATACGACGAAGAAGATCGCTGTGTTTTGTTTTCAAAGGTACCTATTTTATAGGAACATGAGACATTTGAGCCTAAATGCCTATAGGATACTTACGATGCTCATATTGTCTCGATCTGCGATGGATCTGGTAATATAGAAGTCTATAGGCAGTGATAAGAGCCAACTAGATGAGCCTTCGGCTTGTTTGCATTTCAATAACATAATAACACTTAAATGATATTAATACTTTTACAGTGTTTATTTTGATGAAATGCTAATATAAAATATATACAACTTGTAATGGAAAGGGTAAACATCCAAGGGCACGGCTTGTTTGGATGATATCAAACGATATTGGATTGGTTTTTTAATCCTGTCTCTACATGTTCGGAAGTTATGAGAATTTTTAATACATTGATACCAGAAACCGAACTTTTAAAATTGCAATAAACACATCACTCCGAAGAGATTTATCATGATATAGGCAAGTAACGTGGAAAGTTATTGACCTACGTAGTGCGGTGACACGTTTGTTATAATTGTAATTTAAGAAACATATGAAACCGAAAATTTGGTATCAATTCTTAAAGTATTTTATTTTGAGCTGAAACTATGTATAGTGATTCTATACCAGCTGTTATCTTTAGTGCTTAAGGATAGCAATAGGGTTTTTGTTACACTCTGTATACATAATTTTTCCAATATACATAATCGTCTTCCTTAAAATTAAATGGTGTGGTACCAACCCACACCATTGTAAACAAGTGCGAGTCGGACTCGCTCACCAAGGGTTCCGTACAAATTTGTAGGTACATAAAATAAAAAAAACTGGATCGCCGTTCCTTGCATAAAGACCCTGTTTTTTATGATTTAATTATAAATGTATAGTTTCGCATTTTTTCTCTATACTTGTAGTATAAGACGGTATTAACTGCCAAATTTCATAGTACTAGGTCAAAGAAACGTTCCGTGTGGTGCCGGACGGTTGCGTGTGGTGCCGGACATAAAAGAATAGCACCATCCCATTTCTTCCCATGGATGTCGTAGAAGGCGAATAAGGGACTTACTCAAGAATGGGTAGCAGCGTTCTCTATGCATTTTACCACTATAGGTACTGCGATCGCCAACCCGCCTGCCAAGCGTGGCGATTATGGCAAAACTCCCCTTTTAGGGGAGGCCTATGTCCAGCAGTGGGCGTCTTTCGGCTGAAATGATGAGGTCAACGGAAGATACCCTATAAATTTTGATTCCCTTGAGAGTGTCGAAATAAACGTTTTTTGCAGCATAAACGGCCTTTTTTTTACATTAATTAAGAAGTTTGATTTTTTCACAGCTTCAAGAGATTGTAGACTTAAGTATATCGTTTTAATTTCAACTCGATACCTTTACGCGTTCCCGAGGTAAAGGGTCTTGACAGACAGACAGATACACGGACGGACAACAAAGTGATCTTATAAGGGTTCCATTTTTTACGGAACCCTAAAAACAACGTTTTCTAAACTAATACCTAAAGAAATTCCCTGCACACACATGAGCTGAAGAAAATCAGAATTTTCTCTACACCCCGTAAATCAAATCAACCATTAGGCTGCTTCCATACGAGCGACGCGTGATTAGGCAGTTTCCACACGGGCGACACGTGAGCTATTTAAGCTGAGTTCAGCTCTGTAATATAATAAAGCGCCAGACTTGTTGTACTGTATTAGATTTACTACTCACCTATTGTTTGCAGAGTAGTGAATGGGATAGAGATTAAAATATAAGATTTTACGACTATTTTATTATAACACTAGCTTACGCCTGAGGCTTCGCCCGCGTGGAAGTCGGAAATCATCCCGCGGGAACGTACTATCGAGATAAAAAGTATTTTAGGTGTTAATATACGTTATAATCTATCTGTGTACTAAATTTGATTCAAATCCGTTCAGCCGTTTTTGCGTGATTGAGTAACAAACATCCATACATCCATACATACAAACTTTCGCGTTTATAATATTAGTAAGGATATAATTATATTAGTAGGATACAAGCAAGCCCCGAATGTTTTTTTTTTAAGGTTGGGAAATCATTAAATAACTGTTTCTGCTCTGGGTGGAGTAGGAGGGCGTGTCAGACATTTACTGACTAAAACCCACCCGTGTTCCCTAAGCTGCCTGTTTGCCAGGGGCCACGCTATCTCTTTCGAACAACCCGCACCCTTGGCAGGCATCGGCCCTTGCGGACCCCACCAGTTGGTGCTGAAATCTCTTTAAGGCGCGCGTGGACCACAACGCGCCGTCGTCTCGGGCTTGCTCTTGAATCAGCCTGGGATTCCCAACGCCCAGGGCGTCATCTGCGGCGACTAGGGCCGTGAGGGCGCATATACTGCCTCTCCTTCACGTGCGCCGCCTCCCTCTTCGCGAGCATTACTGCTACGCAGAAGGAGGTGACGGATACCCATGCACTCTCGCTCTGTCCTGCCTGGACCAGGGCCGAACGCGGGAGATCGTCGCCGCCAATCGCCTCCACGAGGACACGTGCTCCGCCCAAGCCGGGCAGACCTCCACCGTGTCCTCAGAGCAATCTACGCAGTAAGCCCCGAATGGTTAGGTTGGTATATGGGCATACTGTTATTGTATTTCTCTATCAGAAATGTCTAAGTAGCAGCACGGAGTATAGATTTGTGGCCGGTTCATGGCAAAAGGCTCGCCCGGTCGCCCCCTATGACATGGGACATAACTGGTGAAGTGTGGGTGTTATTATGGGTACACCTTTAGCCTATAACCTGCCGGGGATTACAGGCGTAATGTAATGGTATATGTAATCACATTTATATTTATCTTTCTTAATTTGGAACCTATAAAAAAAAACAAACAAAACATTATTTCGGAATAGGCCCTTTCCCTCTGATATCTGAGTAAGTAGGGATACTTACTCAGATATCAAAGGGGACCTCGACCTACTCTACCTGAGACGTGAATGTGAATCCGGGAGGACGTGAAGGATTCCAGTGACATTCATCTACTATATAAAAATAAGTCGGGTTTTCCTTCCTGACGCTATAACTCCAGAACGCACGAACCGATTTCCACGGTTTTGCATTCGTTGGAAAGGTCTTGGACTCCGTGAGGTTTATAGAAAAGAAAATTCAGGAAATAAAACAAAAAAAAAAATCTTCTTCTTTTAATCACCAAACGAAATGTTACATAAAACGAAGCCATCTGGTGGCGAAACGGAGTTCGTCGGGTTTGCTAGTGCTTTATAAATATTTTAACAAATTCTACTGTCGCTTGTCACTTGTTACTAAACAGTGGTGGCCAATTGATATCGTCCCCGACATACGACTTGTACTAGTAGGTCGAGGGTTCGGAACCCAGGCAGGCAATTCACTTTGTGGAAATACTTTCATATCACCAGTACTCGCAAAACGGTGAAGGAAAATATCGTGAAGAAACCGGCTTGTCGTAGAACAGAGATTACCTAGACATTTACCAACCCGCACTGCCCGCGTGGTGGATAATGGCCCACTCCCTCTCACACAGAGGAAGCCTGTGTCCCAGCAGTGGGAATATTATAGGCTGATTATGTATGTAGTGTCACTAATTCATTCCACAGCATTGTAAACATAAAAATTATTTGATTAATAGGACAGGAATTAATGGGATATTAGGCCTCTACCCTACGAATTAAATTGGTTTTCTGATTTTTCACAAAACCCTCTGTTCCACTTAAACCCCACACTACTCTGTACACCAGCGCTCTGCAGTAACATTACACTGCACCCATTACGTCACACAGCTAATCACTTACACACATAAATTATCAATACCGCGCCTGTGTGGGTGGCGTAGCGCCGTAGCTCGTAGCGGGTCTACGCCGCTACGAGATAGGACCCGTCTACGAGAATTGTGTATTTTCTTGCGTTTGTTTTTTTCGTTTGTGGCTTTTGGTTGGAAAATTTTGTGATTATTTGTAATTTTAGCTTGTTAACTTTTACTGCTGAATATCGGCTGCTTGATGGCTGCTTTGGTGCAAAATCATAAAAATTACAATATTCAAGTTACTTGATGATTTTAGCATTAGCTTTTGTGTTGCATATAACAGCATAAATACTAAAAAAAAATATAAAAGATTTTTCTTAAAAGAGTAACCGTGGAGTTTGTTTGGTATTCTTCTCCAAAGGAAACTGTATTTAGGAATGAAAAAAAAAACAGTTTCTTTTGAAAATTCTTTGACTTTAAAGTCATCATCATCTGCCTAGCCTTTTCACAACTATGATGGGGTCAGCTTCCAGTCTAAGCGGATGCAGCTAAAGACCAGTCTTTCTTCTTTCTGCCTAGTCTTTGGCTATAAAAGTACCTGCATAAAATCAAAATCAAAAGTCATTTATTCAAATTAGGCTGAGAATCAGCACTTTTCGAACGTCAAAATACATAAGACAGTCCCCCCAAAAACGCTCACCCGTCACTACTTCCTAGTGCTTTAGCTGGGAAGAAGAAGTCGCGGAACAAACTCCACAGCAGCACAGCTGTCTGTTAAGTCGGATAGACTTGATTATATACATACATAGACAAAGTAATGTAAACATTATGAGACACAGAACATTAATTAAATAATTACTCATACATATGTCAGCCAGCCATGCCAATATACCAACAAGTAAAATGAAAACTGAACTCGAGCACAAAGAACAAAAATGTAAATAAAGCATAATACCAAAATAAGAGCTTGCTGGTATTAAGGGCATAATAAGAGGTTGGTCTAATTCAAATTATTGTTTGGCTAGGTTTGACGTAACGACTATCTAGCAGCATCATTGATGCACGAGAACAATAGTATTGATATAATTATAATTACAGAGGATTGTAGCGCACTACAGAAAATACTTCGTAACAATATCTAAAAATACAAAAAGAGAAGTGGCGCCATCTACAATGCCACAGGCGAACTACGCAAGACTCACGTCACAGAAATCCTACATCGCGCAGTCAGAGTTTACCGCGCGACTCGCATCGGTACAACATCCTGACATCAACCGTCGGGCAGTTGCCCACCAGACACAACACCCGTCTGGTCGGAGGATCCTCCCTTTACCATAGAGTATGAGTGAACTTCACACCCTGTTCCTCATACCTCTATAGGGTCTCTTTGCTAAGCCGCACGGGTCAATCAATCAGGACAAGCTACGCTTGCCACGGTCGGTCCACATACGGAGACCCCTCCGGCCTCGGGAAGCAGGTTAAACCGGTGGTCCCGGTTGTCATTCGTGGATCTTTGACGGTCGTTACGGGTCGTCAGGAGCCCGAAAGTCTGACAATCAGTCTTAGCAAGGGGTATAGTGTACCCAGTATCTGGGTACGCTATACCCAGTCACTGGGTACACTGCACCCAGTAACTGGGTTCTGGAGCTAAGATACGCAGTTGCTCCACGTAAAAGACTGGTATTCAGCTGGATCCAGTTAAACTGAAAGCCGACCCTAAATACATTTAGGGAAAAAGCTACGCAGATTGTCTATGCATGGCGTGCCTACTACTGGTTGGAGACATGCGGTGGCTGAGTGGTGGTGGGTGATCCGGCTCGAAGGACCATATGTTGACGCTAATACGTCGACTGCTCAATTATAGGAGCAAATAAAATAAAATACGTGGACTATAAAAATCTGGTGTATTACGTGAATACAAGTTAAATTTAACAAAGTGTCTTCGTCGTGGTAGGATTTCAAGTGATCCTCGAATCAGCCCGCGCCCGCGCCGCCTGTGCCCCCTCAACCGCCGCTGACGCCCGGTGCTGATGCCGCCGTCCGCGCGCCCCCTCAGCCACCGCGCGCCTCAAACCAGTAGTAGGTACGCCATGCATAGACACAGATGATGAACTTATAATTAAGTAAGTTATATCATTTACTTACTTGCTTAGTTGTTTCAATTATATATAGGACGTACGGATTTAACTATACTAATGATATTATTATAAACTTGTAAGTCCAATATTATGTCTACATCATACATCATCAGCCTACAGCAGTCCACTGCTGGACATAGACCTATCAAATTGCACGGTATTCAGCTCTATTCTCGGTAACACTCATCCAGCTGCTATCAGCCACCCTGCGAAGATCTTCGCTCCACTTAGCCTGAGATGATTGCCGTGGTCTCCACTCAAGAACATGTTTACCCTAAAGGTCATCAGTTCTACGGCTAATATGGTCAGCCCATTGCCACTTCAGCTTGCCTATTCTGTGAGCTACGTCGATAACTTTGGTTCTCTGCCGGATCACCTCATTCCAGATTATATCCCTAAGAGAGACTTCACGCATAGCTCGTTCCACAGCTCGCTGAGCGACCTTGAATTTATGGACAAGCCGTACCGTGGGTGTCCACGGCTCTTTAGGTCTGTCTTTATACTACATTATTATAATACTAGCTGTTGCCCGCGGCTCCTCCCGCGTGGATGTCGGTAATCGCGTAAAAAAGTAGCCTATGTCCTTTTACATATCTCAGGCTATATCTCTGCCAAATTTCATGACGATCGGTTCAGCGGTTTAGGCGTGAAAGCGTAACAGACAGACAGAGTTACTTTCGCATTTATAATATTAGTAGGGATAAAGTAGGGATTATCTCGTTTTGATAGGAAATGTTGTTCCGTGTGGTGCCGGACGTAAAAGAATAGCACCATCCCATTTCTTCCCGTGGGTGTCGTAGAAGGCGACTAAGGGGCTTACTAGAGAATGGGCAGCAGCGTTCTCTATTCATTTGATCATCATACTGCGATCGCCAACCCGCCTGCCAAGCGTGGCGATTATGGTAAATCCCCCCCTTTTGGGGAGGCTTATGTCCAGCAGTGGACGTCTTTCGGCTGATATGATGGATAGGAAATGTTTATGTTTTGTGCACCAAGATAAGCTGTAAGCATAGAAACACTATTATAATGTAATGTGCTTACTAAAGATAGTTTATTCGTTTATGTATTTATATTAACTGCGTTTGTGTTGGTCTATTTTTGATCTTATACAAGGTGTGTTGTACACTGCGGCTGTTATGCCAACCGTTAGAGATACAAAAAAATATGCTGTTTTAATAGAAATTCGAGTATTTTTCAGTGTTTCAAAATTGCCCATAAAGGTTTTTTGTTGTTTTAAACAGGATCGTCATTATCATCAATTCAGCCGAAAGACATCCACTGCTGGACATAGGCCTCCCCTAAGCCTCCACTTCGACCGGTTCTGGGCTTCTCGCATCCAGCAGATTCCTGCGGCTTTCACCAGGCCAGCGTTCAAAGTTGTGGCAGGTCTTCCAAAGCTAGGTCTTCCAGTACACGGTCGCCACTCCAGCAAACGGGACCATTCCCGTTTAAAACACCAAATCTAAATCCGTTCCTAGCATAAATTGATTAAACCGCCTCAAAACCCCAAGGGAACGTTGTTGGATGTCTTCTTTTCTCATTTATATCAACGATCTGCCAAAAACCATAAAGGAATCCGGACCATGCGTTTTGTTTGCTGATGATATTTCTATTTTTACTCCCTGTCATGATACCGTACATTTAAATAATACCCTTCAATCAAATAATCACCTGGATTAACGAACATAATCTGGAAATCAATTTTGCTAAAACTAAATGAATAACTTTACACCCCCACCAAAAAAATCCTCTTTATGTAAATTTTTCTTAAAGTAATCACAAAATAGAATCAATAGATGAGTTCCCACTATTAGGTTTAAGTATAGATTCAAAGATTAATTGGAAACCACACGTACAGAAAATAAAATCCAAACTTTCCAAATTTTTGTACGCTTTTCGAGAAATAAAAAAGACTACAAACTTGAAAACAGCTCTGGTCACCTACTATGCTTATGCTCATGCATGGCTTAGCTACGGTGTAATAATGTGGGGAAATAGCACAGACGCACCGGTGCTGTTCACAACTCAAAAAAAGTTACTTCGGATTTTAGTTAATTTAGAACAAACGGATAGCTGCAAACCCCATTTCAAAAAACTAAACATTATAGTTATAATGTTTTTCCTTGTATATAATTATATACTGGAAATCTGTAAGTTCGTACACACATACCAAGAATTTTACACAAAACGAGAAGACAAACAAGCAAGATACACAATCCGACACAAAACACGATTAAACCTATCGAAATCTCGTTTAAAAATGCACTCATCTAGTCCACTTGTTATGTCAATAAAAATGTATAACAAACTACCCGAGGTACTCAGAAATGAGGAAAAGATTGCTGTTTTTACAAATAAATTTAAAAAGTTATTAATAAATAAATGTTATTATAGCATAAATTAATATTTAATTGAAAAATCTATAGAACTGACATGATTATATAAATTAATAATAACATTTTAGATTGAATTAATATTTAATAAAATGTTACCTTAGACTATACTTAGAATAAATTAGTTGCATGTATACCTAAATAAGTCCTCTTCCTTCAAGTTTTTCTGTTGCTGTGCCCGACAGTGTCCACGATTGTTACAACAAATGTTTACTTACCACCTAAGCATATACACTGTGGAATGCAATAAATGATTGAGTATTGAGTAAAACCAGGCATGGACTTGTCCACACCTGGTTTTATAATTTAAGCTAGTGTCAACATAGGAATTGAACCCTGTCTTTACGGCTGGATTACTTAAAATCAGGAAAACTCGTTAATATAATAATATGTTGTACATTTCCTCTCGGAGGAATAAACCTTGGGCCTCGAGGTCAAATACCATCATTTAATGTTAGTCACTCTGGATCATTCATCTTGAGGATAATAAAAGAATACATAAGAAAGAATTGGTATAGTGTCTTTATTACACACACAACACACATGCCACAAACACCCCTTGCACACCTCAACAACACTCACCCAATCACCCATTCACCTTACACTCACCACACAAAATGCATCCCAAATCATTATGTCCTGTACTATTTATTTTTTACCTTATTTTTATTTTTGTTTTTTTATTATCAACTAAAACTAAATTAATTACCTCCTAAGCACTTTTCTGTACGGAACATCATTCCATTCTGTATCTGGGGAAGGGCGTTGTTAGCTGCGCTGCAGTTTATACTTTTGCAGCTATCATCGTTTTACTTGATGTTTTAATATTCATGTGTTATTGTTCCGAAATAATTTTTTTTTTTATTTTTTTATTTTTTTTTTTTATTGTAAAGGCTGAATTTTGCTTAGTATCTTAGCGTGAAACGATATATACATATTTTAATCTATTGCGTGTGCTTTTGCAACACCAGACCACCCTCTACTCACATTCAGCACAATTATTTAGCTTTAGGCCCAGGAAAATAAAAGGGCATCTCAGACCACGCACAGTGAAGGGTTCCGTAGTTGAGATGAATTTATCCCAATAACAAACTTAACATTGTAGTAACTTCCTTCTATGTGATTTAGTACAAAGCCCTGCAGTGGATTGTGTATTGATAAAATACTGTTTATTACTAATCTCTTACAAATTGATGGTTTTTCTGTTGTGATAAAATTAGAGTAGGTTTTACATTGTAGTTGAAAAACATGCTCTCCCATACATCGATATACGTATACGTCATAGTCAATTTTGTAACTGCAAATGTGTGTTAATACTATAAGTTAATTAAGATTTACTTGCGAGTGCGTTGATTTAGAAGCTTGATTTTTTTTTTACTCCAAGTCAAAATCAAAAATCAAAATCAAAAGTCATTTATTCAAACTAGGCTGAGAGTCAGCTCTTTTTGAACGTCAAAATAAAATTACATAAGACAGTCCCCCCAAAAACGCCCGCCCTTCACCACTTCCTAGTGCTTTAGCTGGGAAGAAGAAGTAGCGGAACAAACTCCCCAGCAGCACAGCTGTCTGTTAAGTTAGAAGAACTTGTTTCTATACAATAATACGTAATTAAAATTACGAAACACAAAAGAAAACATAAAATTTGCCATATGTCAGCTAGCACACGCCAATATACCATCAAAAATTGAAAACTAAAAATAATAGAAAATTAAAATAAAACGTAAACAGAACTTCCAATCTAAATAAAAGCCTCTAGGCATAAAGGGCATGCCAGCTTACATATGTAATTCTGCATTATGCAAATATAGCTATAAGTAACTTATAACAAAAGTTAAACTAGGACCTCTGGACTAAAATTATTAAAAACTTAATACAATTAACAATAACAAAACCATGGTCAGCAAGACGACCAGTCACCACGAGCAGCACCCGTTCACGAGCATAACGCAAAGATCAGCCATTGCCCCCCTCGCCATATTTGAGGGAAGGAGGCAACCCGACCCCCGACGCTACCGCAAGCAGTGACATCTAAGGGAGCATGACGAACTTGCTGCCGGTTGCACTGGCAAGAATAATCATGAATTGTCGAGGTCGCTAGCTAACTACATATTGCAATACTACTCATTAAAAAAAAAAAAAAAAACATTGTAATGAGTAGATTAAGTCATAAATAAATGATAAAAAAAGTAAAACCTGAATTATACAGTCAGATAAAAAAAAGCAATTATATGAAATAACATAATGATATAACCTGTCAGTGGGTAAGCTAATTCTGGTGAAAGAACACAAACATTGTCTTGAGTTAATCACAGCGACCAACAATTCTTATCATTTAAGTAGTCGTTAATAGAATAGTATGCCTTTGAACAAAGGGTGGATTTTACTTTAGCTTTAAACGCACTAAAATGCAGATCTAGCAAGGAAGAGGGTAGCTTGTTATAGAAGGTTATACCCAGACCTACAAATGAGTTATGAACCTTATGTAGCCGGTGAAAGGGAATACGTAGTTTGTCCTTATTTCTAGTATTAATATTATGAATATCACTATTTTTAGTGTACAAGTGTATATTTTGCCTAATATATAAGATGTTGGCGAAGATGAATTGCGATGCCACCGTAAGAATCCCAACATCTTTTAAAAATTCTCTCAAGTGAAGGTAGACCTACGTTTGTGATATTAATTTCAAGTTGAGACCTCCACCCGTTCCTGTGAAAAACAGTATTGTCAGACAAACAGACGGATGGACAACGAAGTGATCCCGTTTTGAGGTACGGTACCCTAAAAATATTGTGTCTGAATAAGAATCGAATCCACGACACCTAGCTCACACAGCCAAGAACTCACCCACTGCACAAATAGAACCGCTAGATGTCTTCAAAAGTCGTATGTCTGAAAATTAAAGTCACATGAGACTTCTCAACTTAGTTTCTAGGTAAATAGCACAAGCGACACGAGACACGTAAGTTACGTCCAAAGCGTACGTGACAAATAAAAACAAGAATTTTATAGAAAAGCTTGCAGTTCATTAGTTTTTTTTGTCACAGGAAATACATTTCTGGGTTCCAGTTTAGAATTAAATTGTTGGACGTTTCACGAAAAAATATGTTTTCTTACGGAAAAGAAAATTATTGTTATCTAACACGGAAAAATCTGCCTAAAATCGCTACGAACGGTCCGCCCAAGATGTGTTTTTAACCCACACACACAAAAATAAACGCACACAAACGCACATAATGTGACATTTATAGACGCGTCAGCTGAAAAAAGCACGCAGGGAAAATTAAACTCTATCAGTTATTTGATAAGAGCCAGAATACTCAGCAAAAACTGAGCTAAATTAGGATATTTCAAAAGTCAAACACAACACTTGAACTTTTTTTTCTCAGCGCAAATAAAACTTTAATTCAGAGGAGGAAGGTTCAAAATGGTGTTGACGGTGAAAACAGATATGTCATGTCTATGTTCCGAATTCGAAAGAGCTTTCCGAGGGGAGCCGAGCGCTTACCGATCGGGTCCGAGCGGCGCCGAGACGAGGCGAGTGCCGCGAATGCATTACGACGTAGTGCTATAGGGTTGGTACCGAGGAAAACTGCTATTTTTGCATATACACACTTTTTAGTTGTTGTACTTTACTTTTATGCGTTTTTGTTAAGTAGGTTATTTTTGGTGAAATTAGTTTTGGTGTCAGTTGTCTAGGAGTGGTGTTATTGATTTTCTACATAATTTTTCAATAAATATTAATAAATTACTGAAACTTATTGATCTAATACAATCAATATTCTGTAGTGCAGTTCCAATTAAAGAAAATTATAACCATAAATAAACAAGCATCTTGCATTCCAAACATAAAAATAATGCACAAAAAATCAATACTTCGAATAGCTTTCATCTAGCCTAAAAATAGCAGTCAGTGCCTAAAAAAACCTTACGAAAAAGCCGGAAAAGCTTGCCGTCAGCCCTGTGCGTAGGGCGGGGCGGGACGGGGCGGTGCGCGCGGGGAGGGGGCGCCTCGAGTCGCGCCAGTCGGTCGCGGGGCGCCGCGCAGCCCACACGCGTCATGCGCGCCCTCTAGCGTATTATGTTCCTCCCCGACCTCCCGCGAGCCTGCATGGTGGACGACGTAGCGACTTACTTGCAAGCGCCCTCCTCGGGACAGGTGGCTACAATTATTAACAACAAACCCATATGTAATTAACAATGATCATATTAACAGATGTTGTGAGCTAATGTTGCTTACCTAAACTGCGTCGGCCGCCCGGGTATTTTCGGGACGTACCGATTTCGCCGTCAGATCAATGTGGACGCACGTGATCCTCTAATGTTGTAGGCTGGATGCGACTTGGCCACATCACTAGTAACAAGGTAACTTAAAAAATATCAAAAATTCAAAATTAAACACGTGTTCGACGTTCAAGTTGAAGATTGAGAAGAATTCAAATTAAGAATCAAGTGTAACGGTTTTCGGTAAAGAAGTAAATTGTGTTCAAAACAGTCCGTGTAAACAGATCGATAAGCATGCTTTAGTACAAGATTGACAGTTGCAAGCTGTGATGTACGATGAATTTAAAACAATTCAGTGAACATTTTAAAACCAAAACGACAGGAATGTGAAGCTTCGACACAAAATCGACTAAATCCTCAAAGAAACTGTATAATGGTGAATATAAGTTCCAATTTGTATAATACAAAAAAAATATATATAAATACTATGCTAGATGTCATTCGAAAGCCTTATGAACGATCATAACCTTCAAATTCGACTAAATTATTAATAATAAAGTAGAATCATAAAATTCAACGATCTCGGATTTTTTATATAGTTATGAAACCGAAAGACTAAAATTTTGCTCCTATAAAGAAACAATCCACTGACTAAGAACTGTTGTTGCGTGATTCAGAATGACAATCATTTTCATTGAATGTAATCCATAAATAATTAGAAAGACTAATCACAAGCACTACGTAATGTAAATAAAACATAAAATGGGAAAACCTACGGAGTAAATGGAAAACCTAAACAATATCCAATTAATGAAATAGGACTTTTCCATTTTCAAAAACCATATAATTGACACCAACACACATAAATCAATCGAAAAAACAAAAAATAACTAATCTAACCTCTTTGCTCATACAACAGCGTTAATAAAAATTACAAAAAAAAAACAGTCACGAAAGAACTATAGATTATAGCAATAATAGAAATGGAAAAGGTTAGTGAATCGATATGGTGTGGCTAAGATGTGAATAAGTTGACTGCAGGGAAACTACGGCATAGCATAGCATAACGCCCATCGCATCTGCAGTTTACCCTGTTTTGCTAAAATCGGCTCTATCTGACTGCAAAAACAATTTACTTGCCGTTTTCGTAAAATTTAGTTTTTAAAAAGAGGTTTTATGCGGGTTCGCGGACCTCTTTCGTTTATGTTACGTTCTTTTTACTGTAATGCTTTTAGGTTAGGATAACATGGTTTTGGGAAACGCGTGTTTTCCTTAGTTAGAGTATTTTTATTGTTCTTGTTTCTCTTTGCAGGGATAAATGTTATGCCTATTGGGCTGTCCTCCGTTATATTGATTACGTTTCTTACTGTATCAGTTTGTTATAGTTTTGTATCTTAGATAAATTCAAGTTCGGAAATCTACGAGAGTTCATTTCATCTACTTTATGAAGTGAATGGTTTATTAGATTCTTCATTATTGTTTGTTTATTTATACTTTAAAAGATCGTTGTTTAAAAGCTTTCGTTTATTTTGTTCATATCTTGGAAATTTTGGAGGTATTGGCTCCGTGCCCTAATACTTTGCCCTTGATCTTGATGATGAGAATTCGTTTGGTAAACATTAGCTTTTTTATGTAATAGTAATAAATCGATTGGTTTTATGATTTATTTACAATTTTGTTGTTATTCGACTCTTTCATGATTATCTTTTCCTAAAACCATATCTTTTCGAAAGGTACTAAAATTTCAGATAATTCCACAGTTTTATAGAAAATTCAGATTTAAATATTTCAATACCTACTATAGTTTCAATAAAAGACTTTTCCTCAGCATAAGACATCAAAACTTTTACATCGATAGGTACTTAAAGTAACATACAAAATACATTATCGAATAGCAATTTAGAACAGACATAAAACTTGTACATACGATAATATAAACGAGGTTGGGAAGGTAACAAGCTCCCCAGTTAGTCGAGCCGGCATCCAGCGCTTATTCAGCAAAGATAAACCGACCAGAACTCGACACAACTTGAAATTCTAATTTAATTTCGTACATTTCACTTGTGGAATACGAAGCATTTGATTAAAAGTTAAATGTTGCAGTTTTACAATAAAAAGATCTGTAATAAAATGGTTTAAAGGTTAAATTAATGCACTAGGTCGAACGTTTAATGATTAATAGTTACGAATCAATCAATTAAAGAAAATGAATAATACAGTTTAAAGGTAATGAAATATGAAATTAAATTGAATTGGGATAAGTTAAATAATGAACGTTGGTCGAAAACTGAATGAAATAAAATCGTGAAATAGTTACGAATCAATCAATAAAAGAAAACTAATAATGCGGAGAAATTAATGAGCCATAAGGAGTACGCACTATTGATGGAGACAAATAAGAATTTTATGATGTTTTCGCTGATTTTATGGTTCGGAAACGGGAAGAGCGATGTAATTCTGCAAAGCAACAACAATTAAAGAATAAAAACGAAAAGTATTGCGATATAAAGGAAGAGAACCATGGACACAAAGTTAATGACAAAAAGAATGACAAAACATCTGCCGGTTTCATTGAAATTAGTTTTTTTTTTTTTAATAATGCAACTAACGTAAAAAGGTAGGCAGGAAGGACATACATTAATAGCTGGATTAGGGGTAAAAAGATATAATCTGTTCAAAAATTACATAATGTGAGATCTACAAATATTTTATTATTGCTGAAAATATCTATAATACTTGTATCATCCACCGATTTTTTAACAGATAACAATGATAAAAAAGCAGACATAGACAATAAAGAATTCAATCACGGTCGTAAAAAAGATTTTCAATGTTTTAAAAATGGAATATTATAAAAAAATGGCGCCCAAAGTACCCGGCCGGCTTGCGTTGAGCGGATCGCGTCGCATCGGTGTTTCTCGATGTATCCCCCTATTATTTCTTCTATCACCCTTTTTGCCACTCGATGTATGAATGTTTTTCACTAACTGTTAATGTTGATATTTTAATGTATCCCTAATAATTGTTAGTTTGAACTTTTTTTTCTGTCTCCTTTGTGGTGCGTGAAATTTTATGTCGCTTTAGATTTTTTCTAATGCGTTACTAGCCTTATTGTTTGAGTAACTAAAATTAATTATAAAATGTTCTGTGAGTCTTGTTCCTTTAATAGTAAGCACACAGTTCCTTGAAATATGACTCAAAATTAGTAGAAAATCATGATTCTATTTTCGTCATTGTCAATCATAATGATTCACGCATCGCATTAAGTATATTTTTGTTTGTAATTGGAATGTTACATTGATTTTATGAATTTCTCATCGATACAGTATTTTTATTCTTGCCAGCAGTTAATGATCTTGCTTTACATATTATGAGACAGTGAAAACAATGTAACATAATGTTCATTTACAAAATGACCAGGAAAATAAAAACATAAAAGTCTAACAAAAACCGGGTTCTAAAATTCCATGGATGAAAATCCTACATAACTGTGATTGGATTACAGCTCATGATTTTATGAAAAGTAATTTATTTCCCTGGCCAACGTGTTTAGTCGATAATTCTGTATATGTGCATGATTCCCGAATGCACTACCCTAAAAGCGAGAATGTGTTGCACGAACCCGTAATTTTTTTAAATTTCTTTTTTAATTTCACTACTCCAAGCAAAGGAATCCATTAGTGAATTGGATTTGTATATTGATGTTTTTTTATTTCGAATGCAGCGCACAGGTAATCCATGTATAATGCCTGTATGTAACCTCGTCTGTATTTTTGACTCTTGGTGTCTATATCTTTATATATATTTTAACCGTGTTTCTTTTATAGAATATCAGAGTTTTAACTGGTTTATTTAAAAATGTATTTTTCTGTGTAGATTATTAACATCGCAATAGTTAAATGGGTTAATATCTCTAGCGACAGTAGGAAGCTCGTTCACTAAAACAGCGGTTTTTTTGCCATCTATAAATAAACTCAAATTATGTTAGTCGTTGACTATGAAAATATTACAATTCTCATTTTATACGCGTTGAAAATTCTGGAACGTTTGTTCTAAGAGTTTTAACATAGAAAGATTATGGTAGGTTCGCTTTTCAGCTAAACCAACGAAAGTTTTCGAAGATCAAACACCATTAAAGTTTACTTTCCTTCATAATTATTTTAATTTCAGGTTGGTAACAAGTTTTTCATAACTGAAAGTAAGGTAGTTTAGGTAGCATCGGTTATAAGCCTGGTTTACGCTTTATTTGAACTACTTATATCACACACATCATCCAGCTGACCTAGGTTCACCTGTGCCTAGCCCTTCGGGGATTATGGGCGTGTTGTTATGTATGTGGCTGGTATCATAAATTTTCTTTATCCTTACATTGTTTAAAACAAAGTCGCTTTTCATGTCTGTACGCTTCGATCTTTTAAACTACGCAACAGATTTTAATGCGGTTGTCATCAATAGAGTGATTCAAGAGGAAGCAGTATATGTATAATACACCGACCTACACACGAAGCCGCTGGTAAAAGCTAGTTTAGTATAAAGTAAAGTCACTGTTTTCGTCCGTTTATTTCTCCGCTTACTTCTTTTAAACTACGCACGGATAATGAAACGGTTTTCACTATCATTTAGAGAATTTATTTCGGAAGGTTTTTAAGTCTAATACATGCATATTGTAGTAGAGATAAGCTGATGATTTCGAATATTTGTAATACTATTGTAAAAACATATTTTTGGGCAATTACATTGCCAACGCTTGCCTAAACGTAACAATTTAGATCAAAACTTATAATATACAACAGAACTGTATAACTTAAAAAAGGTCTACATAAAAGTCTACAATAGTATATGTCTACCTCTTAAGGATAACCTTAACCATTGTTATCTTTAACACAATAATATAATGGGTTATTTACGAAGGTATTTTAAACAATACGGTTTTTATCCATAACCTATTAAATACGTTAAATATTTTGTGCATTTAATCGAAATCATTAAAACGAAAAATATGAATTTCTTAGAAGATATCACAGATTTAAAATTATTAATCGCTCGCAGCGAAATGGGCGGTCGGCCGGCATGCCCCGTTGCTGTCCACGCCGCAAGGAGATTTTATAATCAAATCAAATCTAAATATTTTATTTCACATATACCAAAGGCAATTATGAAACGTCAGAAGCTAGGTGCACGGTTCCAATTTATCGCTTCCTATGGAGAAGAGCCGGCAAGAAACTCCACGGTTACTCTTTTAATTTTCTATAGTTATACAACCTTCATGGCATACACTGAACACCCGTGCAATGCCGGGGCGGGTAGTAATACATAAAGAAAAGCGTTCTGGTAGTGTAACTTAATCGATTTCTTTCAGCTCTACGCCAAAGCTTACATTTTCTGAATATCTAGATCGGCATCGAGCAATAATTATAGCGTTTAATGTTAGGGCTTATTTTTCTGTTCCATTTGTACCATGAACTAGATATTTGTACGTTTGAGCACTAAGAAAATAACGTTCTACCTCGCTCATACTCAAACTCAAGCATTTATTTCAAGTTAGTGGTCGGCTAGTGGTCGAAATTCGACCATAATTTATTTAAATTTTAGTCCACAATAATAATAAAAAATTAGCTTTCTGTATTACTTCTCCATATAAACTATTTTATTTTTTAAGGGGTAGGTACAAAGGTTTTGCTTCACGTATTAATCTATAGATAAACCAATTAGTCAGTCAGAAGGATGAAGCTAGTTGCCCGTTCCAAAACGTAGTACGTACCTAAAAACAAAAAAAAAAACAATTCAATAATGAAAATTAGCCGTGGTATCAGGATCAGCATCATTTGAAGAGAAATTGATTGAATGATCCAGCACACACGCCACCACCAGCGAGACATTTGAGTGAGTATGACATACTCTCACCAAGGCACATTCAAGTCAATGAAGGACGTACCCAGTAAATGGCAGATTTATAGTAGGAACATAGTGCTCACACTTGTGTATTGATTCCTAAAAGTTCTTTGATAATCGTAACAAAAAGCCAGCTTTCTCCGGCTATTTGAAGATCAGCCTCATACACAAAGAAATACATAAAAACATATGAGAAGGAACAAACAGAAATAAAGTTTATTACCGTCATAAGTGTATCTCTGGTAGCAACAATAAAAAATAAGGAAGAAATAAATAAGCATAGACAAAGAGGATTTACTTATAATTTCTATGTATGGAGGTCGTAAATCTTTGATACAACCTTTTTATGTGTTTCATTTGGTTAATTGTTTGTGATGTAGTAATGGGAATATTATGGTAAGAAGATTTTTTGTGAAGGTGGTCTTCAAGTACCTTTTTCTTCAGCATAACCAGCCTATAATGTTTCCACTGCTGGGACACAGGTCTCCTCTCAGTGAGAGGGACTGGGCCGTAATCTACCGCGCGGGCTCATACCCATTGGTAGATATCACATGATCTCGAATTTTTGGTTCTAGGACATGCCGGTTTCCTCACAATGTTTTCCTTCACCGTTTTGAGAGCAGTGGTGATGAAATAAAGTACACAAAGGCAAACGTCACTCTGGGTTCGAATCTACGGCCTTCAACTCGTAATTCGCGGTCGTTACCACTGAGCTACCACTGTGTTTGGGTCACTTCTGCCAACCCAAACACCAGGAAATATTCTGTATACTATGGTTGGGAGGAGCAGTGCAATGGTGGTCAATTTCTATGCGTGTGAATAAAGCTTTGATTTCTTAATAACAGACAAACAGTCACATAAAGCCAGTCGTAGTTTTAACGAAATTTGTTGTGAGGAATTCATTGACCTTTTCTGCACCAACGCAAGTACACTCAGGAAGCTCTTGGCAAAGCCATTTTTTGTACAAGATGCACCTGCCGGCATTTGAATTGTTTCTTTTTCTTTTTGAGTGATAACTTTGTATTTATCTGTGGGGGCTTGTAATTAGCAATTTAGTTTTATATTATTGTTTTTTAGAATGTAATTAGTCTGTAAGCCTTCCCAAAATAAAATAAAATAATAAATAAATAAATAAATAAAATGGCTGTCCAAATTTAGAGCTTTTTGACACCAGAAGGCCAATTCTCGTAATTAAAAACGTTCATAATCTAGTCACAATCTCATCTCAGCGACAATCAAATGTCAAAAATGAATGAAAAATCGAGGTATTTTTGACACATTGACACTGAGATCAGACTGTGAATGTTCTTAAAATTACGAGAATTGCCCCTCTGAACGACAAATACTGTTGTAATGACAGATTTTCATGACAACCGTAATAATGTGACCGGACCACTCTTCTAGAAAGCCATAGTTTATGGCAATATTCTAGAGTGAAGTCGTGATGTCCTGTCTAGATTCAAAGCAGATAGCTTTTATGTACGGCGTTAAGGTCCACCAAAAATTTGTGGCGTCTATTAATGAAATGCATGTTGATTTGTTCCGTATGATCTCTATAGTACAGTGGTAGTAATTGTTATGCTTCGTCTAACGGGAATACTTAGAAATTAGTTCATAACCTAAAAAATCACAAAAGGAGCTTTAATAAGTGGGTAGGCCTCATCGGTATTATAATTTAGTAAAATAGGGCACTGTTCAGTAATAAATAGGAGGAATATAGGGTGTTTTGGAATGTTCATCAAATCAAAAACCACAAAGTTTTTATCACTTTATGTAATTTCACCGTTATTCCTTGTCATGCCGGAGTTCCGTGTGGTGCCGGACGTAAAGAATAGCACTATCCCATCTCTTCCCGTGGGTGTCATAGGAGGCGACTAAGGGAATTACCAGAGATTGGGCAGCAGCGTTCTCTATGCGTTTTACCACCATACTGCGATCATCAACCCGCCTGCCAAGCTTGGCAATTATGGCAAGATCCCCAAATTGGGGGAGGCCTATTTCCAGCAGTGGACGTCTTCCGGCTGAAATTATGATGATGAATGATGAGTTAATTTCAACGTCAGACGGTAACATCAGATTTCATACTTTTCTCACCTATTTCGACTTGTGATTAGATAAGGCTATCTCACTATCACTTGAAACTTAAACATAAGTAACTTACGGAACGAGAATAGGCTAAACACTTCTGCCTTCTTCTTCGGGGAATATAGGCGTCATATTCTGTTATAAAATCCTTATGAGTTCGTATTCGTAAGGAGGGGTTCCTTCCTCGTAAAATAATTACTATTAGCCCTGCTCTGGCACAATTTCAGGCCTAACTTTTAGTGCGTGTAACTACAAATCATCATCATCACCCAAAAGCCTTTATCAAACTATTTTAGGGACGGTTTCATCTGAATACTAGTATTTAACATGGGGTGACTGCCTATCTGATCCTCCCAACCCAGTCACTGGGGCACGGTACCACTTTTGGGTGTCTGCCTACCCGAAACGACTGTCAAAGAGCTACGAATTACAGCCGGGACTACACGGAGACACGGAGGGGCTTCGACATCAAAATCAAAATCAAAAGTCATTTATTCAAATTAGGCTGAAAGTCACCTCTTTTTGAACGTCAAAATTACATAAGACAGTCCCCCCAAAACACCCGCCCTTCACCACTTCCTAGTGCTTTAGCTGGGAAGAAGAAGTAGCGCAACAAACTCCCCAGCAGCACAGCTGTCTGTCATCTAAGGGCCTGCGCCCACTGGCGGCACGGAACGGCAAGGGATTTTTAAGCCACGAATAGAAATATAACTTAATAGCATGACAATAAAATTGAAATATCAGCGGCAACGATCCCGCGGTATCCTTAGGCACGCCGCGACGTCCTTAAGCATCATCATTGAAATTTAAATCTTATTGTCATAAAAATAAGTTATTTTCCTATTAATCTCATAAAAATCCCTTGCCGTGCCGTGCCGTTGGTGGACGCAGGCCCTAATTGATGGTCACTCATCAACGAACCAACCGAAATACTTACTGGGTAATACAATACCTCTTGGTAAGACTGGTTATTAGACCTTCGGGCTTCTGACTACCCATCATCATTCATCATCATCATCATTTCAGCCGAAAGACGTCCACTGCTGGACATGGGCCTCCCTCAAGCTCCTCCACTTCGACCGGTTCTGTACTTCTCGCATCCATCGGATTCCTGTGGCTTTCACAAGGTCATCGGTCCATCTTGTGGGAGGCCTTCCAATGCTACGTCTTCTTTCGGCCCCATCGGCTATCTGTTCTACGAACAATTTGTCCTGCCCACTGCCACTTAAGTTTGTCAATTTTCGGGCTATGTCGGTTGCCTTGGTTCTCCTGCGGATCTCTTCATTTCTGATTCGATCACGTAGGGAAACTCCGAGCTTAGCCCTCTCCATATTCTCCACGAGTACCCGTAACGTTTGTCAAATATCGTATGACTGTATCTGTAACTACCAATGTACACTGTACAAAATTCTTCTGTCCCCATCAAATACTTAGGTACATCTCTAGCCCCACTTAACACTGCCGCCCAAGTTCCTAGATACGTCATACTTTGCTGGTTCCCCACAATTTATGTCGTAACTTGTAGTTACATCAGTATGCGCCCTGCGTCTTGTTTACGAGATAACTCTGAAATCTTATATTGATGCTGTAAATCATGGGAAGGGAAAACATGCGGGAAATGCTGAAGGTTATTATTTTCTATAAGATGTTGTCGTGTGGTTGGTATAATCCACTTTATCCACTATGTGTTGGCGTTAGGTTGGTATGATTTAAGATGGTAATCCTGCTTGAGAAACGGCTTTTTTCATTTAGATAATACGAGTATTAGTCAATCATCATCATCATCATCATCATTTTAGCCGAAAGACGTCCACTGCTGGAGACATAGGCGTCCCCCAAGCTCCGCCACTTGGACCGGTTCTGTGCTTCCCGCATCAAGCGGATGCCTGCGGCTTTCATGAGGTATAAGGTCCAAGGTCCTATTGGTCAATGATTTAAGACATTTAGACTATGTTTTTCACACGTCAGATTGTGTAGTACCTAATACTTATCTTTTATTTTCTTCTGGTGATAAATTTTCCCATCCCAGTGGATTCCACAATAACTCTAAATAAAGTTAGTGTAACTTGCATAAAGTCAATGATGTTTCCGTGGTTTCAAACTAATGACTAATCTAAAACAATTGAAATCTTTGATTTGTACGTAAAATAAGTAAGAAATAAAAGGTACTTAGAGATCTCATATTTAATCGAATTGACTTGATTCGCACGAATTAACACTCCCGAATTCTCGATTCGCCCACATATAAATAAATTATCTTCACGCGAGTTGCCTCTACACACAATATTAAGTTATTAAAAAGTGGCGAATGGACTAATGACCCCTCTTTCCACATTTGCGAGGCAACAACAATTTGAATTAAGTTCATCTAGTTCCTTAGAAAGCTATTTTGTAAATGTAAACAGACATTTAAACATAACACTTTAAACAGCTGCGCTATTTAGCAAAATCGCTTCCAAAAAAGATGTCATCTTTAGTTTTAAAACTTAATTCGTGTTAAAAAGTGCTAGAAAATTCAGGAATGGCAATCTAAGTTAAGTTGGAATGGTTAGACATAACAGTTTGGTGTTCTGATAGTGTGGGGCTGCTGCCAACTGTGGCTGCTGTGCCAACGGACCCTCGGGGTACGACCTTGGTAGAAATAAATAATAGTTTAAAAAACTAAAAACACGCTTTAGAAACCAAACTAAAAAAGTAGAAAATAATTTAATTCAATTAAAAAGCGTGGGGTGCTTTTTGAGGTATTTTTATAATCAATTAATGTCAAGCACCCCACGCTTTTTAATTGAATTAAATTATTTTCTACTTTTTTAGTTTGGTTTTTAAAGCGTGTGTACAAACTATTATTTATCTTCTATTTTTTAGTTCTGCTAACTGCTAACAAAAGCGTGACTTTTTCAGTAATTTTTTTCTATTTATCTCAATTTGTTTTTAAATGATTGAATTGCCATCGGTCCTCGATAAGTTTACAAAGTTTAAATGAAATCTGACCGTTTAAAGTGGGTCAAAATCGCGCCCTAAGGAGTCGGTTACAAACATACAAACAAACATACAAGTGAAGCTAATATAAAGCGTGTAAAAAGACGTCGATTTCGTTTTAACTGACATGTTAGCAGGACTATTGTGAGAGCTATGATCTTTCAGTCGGTTGAGATTGACGTAAGACATAAATTCCATAAAAAGAATTATAGACGTAATATCAAAAACTGTCATCATGAAAGCATAACAGTGAATTTTAGGAGAATAGCTTATGCAAACTCCATTTGACAATAATTTGCCGTGATATAGCCATTTTATACAACTGTCAATGAATGACAGTTGTGATTTGTTTAAGCAGACAGGTTAAGTTGATAGTTAATTAGCTTAGCAATTAACTTCCCTTACTTTATTTAAACGTGAATTAGTTTTCTAAATCAAACGTTTAGTACATCATCATTGGCACATGTAGCCTTTACGAACTGTTATTTTTATTATTTCATATTAGTAATAAGTTAGCTGTAATGATGATTATGAAAATAGTAAGATTCTTCTTGCACTGTTCAAGTAAAAATATCTATATTACCTTTTCTTCTGAAACAAGCTTAGTTTGAAGCAGTTACCGATTCTTTGTTTAATGTATTTCTGACAAGATAATAATACCTTGAAAAAGGCTTAGTTTGTGGTATGCTGTTTCATAGTGAAATCAGTCAGGAATGAAGGAAACTACAACCCCTTAAAGGATCTAGGTCGACTTAACCAATAACCCTGTATATATATAAAAAAAGTTCGAATTGATAACCTCCTTCTTTTTAAAGTCGGTTAATAAGTCATACTAAACTTAGACTTTTTGTTTATTCATCATCTGCCTACCTTTTCTCAACTTTATTGGGGTCGGCTCGCAGTCTAACCGGTTTCAGCTGAGTACCAGTGTTTCATATGGATCGACTGCCTATCTGACCTCTATAACCCTATTACTGCGTAACACAATCTCTTTGGTAAGACTGGTTGTCCGACTTTCAGGCTTCTGACTGTCAAAGATCAGCAAATGAAAGCACGTTGCTCCATGGAAGGGTGACCATCTTTACATAAAGTCACCCGCATCCACGGAGCAACCGCGGCAAGTGTCGCTTAACCTGAAAGATCGACTCGTGCACCTGTAACATAACCTCTTTATGCATGACTCACATTTTAAACCGTCGACAGCTGTCTCTCTACCTACCCTATAACGGTAACCTCCTTGAAGATACTCAACAAAATGTGCCACCAACACACGTGGTACTCCGTGCTGCTACCAACGTCACGACTATGCGGAACGTGCATGTATCTACTTAACGTGTTTACTTTGAGTACAGTTGACAAAGAAGATTGGTTGACAGGCACGAAAAAATAGTATAGGTTCTACAATTTTTTCGTGCCTGGCATGACAGCGACGAGCAAACGGTTACCATGTATTCAGCACATGATTCTAGCGTAGAAATATTTCGTCGGTAATAAAAAATAATCTGCTGTTTCATAAAAAACTGCAATACCTACGCGGTCAAAATATACTGAACAACATTGTTTTTTAAACTTACTGACGAAAAACTTTAACGCCAGGTCGTCTTGAATCATTAGGTTAAACTTTGCGCGTCGATGATAGCTTGTATATTTTTTGTACATTGTGTTCATCATCATAGTCTATTAGTTTCAATATAGGTTTAGCATTTACACTAAACGAGCGAATGGACATTTTATCCCCACTCAACAAAATATTTTTAATTTAACACAGGCAGGGACATAGCATTCTTTCGTTGGTCTATCGGTGGTCTTTCTATACATACTAAAATGTCAAAAATATCAAGAAAATAATACTCTTGTTCTTGTACTGATTCTATACTAGACGGCCTCCCCAAGTGGCGCCACAATGGCTGGTCCTGCGCTGGCCGCATTCAGGGCATTCTCACAGCGTTTATTAAGCCCATCTTGTTTAAATAAATATATTTTCTTATTATGAAAAGCACAATCAGACAAACAATACCAAAGCTTTGACTTCTAAGCTAGATTTGACTACCTACGCAGTTAACTGCCTGGATACTTCTCTCTTTATTTGACTGTACTCTAGTAGTTACTATACTGATTAGTAATGAGGTATGTTGAGTGTAGTAATTACTATGACTAATCAGTTAGCAAGAAAACTGCGATCTTTTGGTCTGTTTTTCTCGTCAAATGTGTCCGGTGTTTTTACAAGATGCAGAAAAGCATCATAAAATTGAAACCTCATAAATTAAGTTCGTGCGAATCGCCTGCAGATAAATAATATACTATATAAAATTGTCGATTCGCTCGTTTCGGGCGAGTAAACTCATGTGCATCAATTAATAACCCGTAACTATCTGTTTTTGTTTAGGTTCTTTTTGCAAAAAAATAAAATTACAAAATATGGTTCAATATCAAGTTTAATTGGAGTTTTATTGAGTGATATTTGTTAAGTCAAATTTCATACACGTTTTTTAATACCTAAATTTGTTTTTTTCACTATCCGCTTTTTCTTATTATACGTTGAAGTGAATTAACTGATTTACTGGTACTATAGCCTCGTTGGTGTAGTGGTCGCAAGCGCTACTGTTAAGCATGAGGTCTTGGGATCGATTCCCAGGTCGGGCAAAGAGTTATAGGTGCCCGGTTGATGGTAATAGGCTTATTACAAGGTACTTCTATAGGTATACTCCTGCGCAGCCCCTCGGGGAAATAAGGCGTGATATTATGTAGGTAATCTACTTTTGTTGAAAAAAGAAATATTTCTGTACAGCTAAAATGATCTGATCATTTCCTCATAAGTACCTACTCACTAATCACGGGTTATTTTAAGGTGTCTACATACTGTCCCAGTTTCACACCGTGTGTGGAAAGCATATTGTGTAAACTCTGGCTTATGAGGTCGTCTTACTAATTAGGAACTTTTAATCGACGGCTCGATTTTTTTTTAACCCAGCCAAATTCTATTCTTGCGAACTAAAAGTTTTGTTTTACCAATACTTTTATTTGTTTATTTATTTAAGTACATGGATGACTTACAGCTAATAAAAACAGACAAAAAAAGGAAACTATAGTCAACAGAAAACCAATTGCAAATCCTCACGTGTTATAATAATAGTTTATGGTGTGCGCACAAAAACAAAGAAAAAAGAATATATCGCCTAATAAATAGAGAAGAATAATATAAATAATAAGTATGCAATTAGAACGAAGATTAAAACGAAGCGTCTTACTTCTCCATTTCAGCCGAAAGACGTCCACTGCTGGACATATGCTTCCCCCAGATTCCTCCATTTCGACCGGTCTTGTGCGAGCGGATTCCCGCGGCCTTCACAAGGTCGTCGCGGTCCACCTTGTGAAGCGTCTTACTAGGGACATTAAAATAAAATTTTGTCAATAACTCAGGGTTCTCAATATTATTATAACTTTACTTTTTATTTATCATGATTATAGGAGTCATATGGGGGCCAAAAGAGCTCATGGCTAAATAATAACAGCCGCACAGACTTTGTTAAGACGTTGGTCCCGGCTGTAATGCGTAGATCTTTGACAGTCGTCAGGGTAGTCAGAAGCCCAAAAGTGTGACAACCAGTCTTACCAAAAGTGTTACCTAGTAACTGGGTTGTGGAGGTCAGATAGGCAGTCGCTCCATGTAAAATACTGGTATTTAGCTGCACCCAGTTGGACTAGAAGTCGACCCCAACGTAGTTTGGAAAAGAAAGAAAGAAAGAAGAAAGAAAAACGTTTATTTGCGGTAAACATGACGCAAAAAGATAAGGAACACTAAAAAATAAGAAAAGGTTGAGGGAAACATGCGTCACATCCACGCAAAACGGCTATCACTCAGCATTATGCTGCGACCCTATGCAAGACGAGCCCCAGCGCTGGTTTTCAGAGATAGCCGGCTAAAAAAGAAAAAAAACACAGAAAAGGTCACAGAAAGGCACCATAGTAACCAGTAGTACGTATAAACATAAACTCTCGTAGTCAGAAACTTCGGGATCGCATCTGCTACGATCCTTAAATAAGGTGCTCTCTTTGGTATTGTTCGTCGAATCGTTGAGCTTCTAAAGTTCTGAGTTCTTGAACTGCACTGTGGCGGCATCTACAACGCCACATGCGAACTACGCATCAAAGACTTGACGTCACAGAAATCCTGCATCGCGCAAGCAGAGTTTACCGCGCGACTCGTATATGTACAACATCCCGACATCAACCGTCGGGAATTCCCCGACTAATAATAATAATGCCAATCTTTTTATCCAGCCTGTCCCCAATACTAGCTATCCCCCTATCAGTGACGCCCTGAGCCGAGGCCCGTACCCCACAGGGGGTGCCCTCAGCGTGCAGTCGCTTAGTTTGTAATTTATTTTAGTTTGTAAGCCCTGGCTGGAGGCGTTAAGTTAACTCTTAATGGCAGCCCCAGGAAAGCCCGGTTAAGCAGTCACGGCCTCTCAAGGCCAACTTCGAGATGCCCACCAAAAATAAAAACAACCGTCGGGCAGTTGCCCACCAGACACAACACCCGTCTGGTCGGATGATCCTCCCTTTACCATAGAGTATGAGTGAACTTTACACCCTGTACCTCACACTTCTACAGCACGATTAGAGACAGATGCGTGCACTGACTGGACTCGTCCACTCAAACTGTGTGGTTCTTTCCACAAAAGACCAATTCAGACACCAATCAATCTACATGGTCTGCACATGATCTGAACAAGATTATGTCTTGACTTTAAAAGAGACTGAGTTCTGAGTTTTCTGCCGCCTTTCTTCTCTTGCGGTCTTCTGACGTCATCTAGTTATAAAAAATATGATTGACGTGTAAAAGTGCGTGTAAAAAGCTACTTATAGAAATAAAAACATTTATCATTTACTCCATTTGTCTGGGATATACACAAACGCCGCGCCGCGCCGGTGGTACCATTTTGTATAAAAATCCGCACGCTTTCTACAGATGATAATATTAATCCCTGTGGCTGACAGGCAAACTGTGTAGCCTTACTTATAGATTCCCGTTTTCACCCTTGGGGTACGGAATCAAAAGCTTGCGACCGTTCCACCCTTCAGATACAAATTGGACTAGAATGTTTTATTTCTAAGGGCAGTTGATTTGTAGTCGTAGCCAAAATAATGCAGTTGATTGAGATGAAATTGTACTTTGCTACGCTCGTAGACGTAGGCTGTTTTACTTGACTACGCCGTAGCGGTTTACTATTTTCGTAGCAATACAAAGTTACGATTTTCAATACGTAAGTAAGATATTAACTGGACATATATTTATTTAAATAATTTTAAAATAAGTTGTTTTATAGTTTCTTGAGTAAAATATTAAAATCTTTACTATCCCCTCGTCTGTTAGGCAGATTCATTGAGTCTGTTAACAATATAAAAATAATTGTGTAAATTACTTGACAATTTAAAAAAAAAAATTGAGGGTGGGAAATCATATCACTTCCCCCGCTCTGGGTGGATCAGAAGGGCGTCTCAGACTTTTACTGACTAAAACCCACCCGTGTTCCTTCCGTTGCCTGTGTGCCAGGGGCCGCGGTATCTCTTTCGAACAACCCGTAACCCTGGTAGGCATCGGCCCTTGCGCCACCAGTTGGTGCTGACATCTCTTTGAGGCGCGCGTGGAACACAACGCGCCTTCGACCCGGGCTTGGTCCTTACCGGACAGCGAGCTACCTACTCGCCGTCCGCAATACTTGACACTTTCATTTAAATGCTAAATATAATATTTAATATGTGGATCTTTATCTACCTGAAGATTATTTTTGGACAGGTATATTATGCTCCTGTGTATAAATACTAGAAGGAGTGGGAGCATTGGCTTCTTTGGTTGTGTTTATTATTAATTTGGTAGTTCGATTTTTTTAAATAAAAAAACAAGATCAATTCTTGTTTTTTTTGCAAATACGTTTAACCATGGAATTACATATTATGCGTTTATGTATATTTACGATGTTTTGACATTTTGTGAAAGTTTTGTAATATTGTGGCTATGAAAGGAGTGAATTTTAAGATAACGATTAACAGACACGTATGGAAGAAGATGACTTGCTTTATTGTAAACCAGCCTTTTTAAGCCCAAAATGTCAGCAAAAAAAAAAAACAATGAAAAATCACTAATAACTGCCCATCTCATTTTTCAAAGAAACAGTCGCAAAATCATTCAATGAGATCGGTCTCACCTGCTGAGTGATGACGTCACAAGATGGCCGCCTCACCTAATACACGTGCCCCTGTTAGTCTCTGCCAACTGGCATATTCCGCCCTTGACACTGCTAGTCCCAACGTCTAACAAGCGTTATGAAATATTGCTTCCTTTCTACCATTTATTTCAACGTAATTTTGTAAGATTTAATTACGTAAGTATAGCTTTTTGGTTGGATGAGAGATTTATTTGGTTGTAGAAAGCTTGTACAAAATCGAACCTGATTTTAACCGACTTCCAAAAAAGAATGAGGTTCTCTATTCGTCGGATTTAAAAAAAATGTATATTCAGTGATAATTCTTTACCACTTCAACAGATTTCTATTATATTTTCTTCATTAAAGTTTTTTTATGTTTTACTTTCTTGTTCAGCATCGTTGTCATGAAAACTGTTAACACAGTTGGTATGCTATTCAGTGTATTTAACTATATAATGCAGTTTCATGAAGTTATCATCTGTGCACCCTTTGCCCAACTATGTTGAGGTCAGCTTGCAGTCTAACCGGATGCAGCTGCATACCAGTATTTTACATGGAGCAACTGCCTATCTCACCTGCACAACCCAGTTACTGGATAATACGATACCCCATGTTTTAACAGTTTCATTAAGGTTTTTAGTAATTTGTTGAAAAAAATACGGGTCTAATTCTGGATAGAATACGTAATTTTACATACGAAAGCTTTGAGAGCAGAGCTTTCATTCTAATTGCGTCTCTTAGTTTCGCCCACTTAAAACCATAATCATGTAACATAACATCACGCTAGTATTCCCTGTAGAGGTGGGCAGAGATGCACCCAATTTCACCAGTTATACAGGGTGAAATTGAAAACATGCGACAAACCGAAATGGGAGATTGTACTCATCATTATGAACAACTTTTACTAAGGGACCAATGATGCAATCCCGAAAAATAAAAACATCTGTTCCCTACATTTATGTTCGCATAACTCGTCAAAATGTAGGGAACAGCTGTTTTTTTTTTGCGATTGCATCTTTGGTCCCTCAGTAAAAGTTGTTCATAATGATGAGTACAATCTCCCATTTCGGTTTGTCGCATGTTTTCAATTTCACCCTGTATTTAAGGCCCATGTATTAGAATTATTGAGGATGCAGTTATGGACTTGGACATTGATTAAACTAAATATTTTCTTCATCTTTTATTTTTTCGAAGAATAAATTCCTAGCCTTACCCTTAGCCTTGCCTAGCGTTGTTCCAACTAAGTTGGGTTCGGCTTCCAGTCTAACCGGGTACAGCTGAATAGCAGTATTTTACATGAAGTGACTGCCTATCTGTCCTCCACACTCTAGGTACTGGGTATAACGATACTCTTTAGTAAGGGAAGAATGGTTGTCAGAATTTCGGGCTTTTAACAACCCGTAACACCTACCGCCTACTCTCTAAGCACGAAATCCGTAATCTCCACCAATGATTAGTTTGGGGCCCAAACTAAGAATGAATTACTACACGATTTGGCAGTTGTCCCTACTCCCTATATGGTTTTACCCGTCCAAAAAAGTAAATTAATCAGCTGTAGGTGTCACTTCGAAGTTTCAAACTATTTTCGGACGGGCCCGTATTTTCGTTGACGGAGTTAGAGAGTAGCCCCCCTGCTGTCAAAGATCCACGAATGATAACCCGGACCAACGGGATTACCTGATTTCCGAGGCGTGGAGGGATCTTGGTTTGTAAAGATGATCACCCATCAGTAGCTTAACCTGATCGGTCGATCTTTGCGGCAATTATTACTTGGCTACAAGCACTTCTAATAATAAATTAAGTCATTTAATAAGACTATGAAATCAAAATATTTTATTTCATATAAACCTACATGCGCACTTATGAAACGTCAGAAGCTAGGTAGTGTATGAGAAATTATTACCTATAAAGGTACGATTTCAAGGAAAGTTCTTCAAATTTTCTTTTCCCCCTTTACCTACAGAAACTCTAAAACCTGTAGCTGACAACAATAGCTCCAGTGAAATAGATACGGGTATATTTCAGTATTTCAGCGAGATATGTATCGGTCTGGTATCGACTGCCGTTCAGATTCGAGCCCTGATACCGATACTGGTCTGTTCACGTGGAAGAACCAGTATTTTTGAAACTTTAGCGTTTACTTTTTACTCCAACCTTCTTGTTGATACCTCTATCTAAAATAGTGACTTGTAGTCAAATGAGACTATGTTTTCTATTTAATCGTTGGCATAATAAGAAAGAAAGAAATAACGAGAATATCACTTCTTCTTCGTCCTTCCCTCAATGTTGAGGATCGCGACCACGCATGACGAGAAACTAAGGTATGTCGTCTGTTGGTCAGACCGCTGACTGACGACGGACGCGGACACAGCGGAAGCTTAGTCATAGGGTCCCCGTTAGTACCCTTCGGGTACGGAACCCTAAAAATATTTTTAACTGACTACAAAAACAAGGAGGTTATTAATTAGTTTATTTTTTTATTTTAATGTATTTTCGGGCATTACTCCGTCATAATATAGACGGATTTGCGAAATTATGTTTTGTTTGAAAGGGGTTTATTCTGAAACGGTCCCATTTAAATTTCATATAGATCTAATGATGCGTTTCGGAGACCAACAACTGAACTCTTCGAAAAATTACAGCAAATTAACCGCGATTGCTGCTATCGCATAAATGTGCATTTTTTTGACCCCAAGAATGATGAAATTTCGAATTGGTGTGGGGTAGTGACTATAACTAAAAAGTGAAAAATAAAAACTTTTCCCAAAAAAAAAAATAACCGACTGCCGGAAAAACACTACTCTTTTACAAAAGTGCAATACCTACGCGGTCAAAATGTCTGAAACAGCTATTTATTTTTTAATAACCGACGAAAATGTTCAACCACCGTTTTAATTTTCAATGTCTGCCACCCTGACCGGTGAGATATTTACAGAATAGTTCGGCAGCTCTTGCCAGTTCAGTGTAGTTTTCCTAAGCCGTTGAATGCAGTTTTCTGTTCGATAATTTCGTTGCATGAATTTCCGATGAATCACGAACATTGTCTACATACATGTATTTGTTATGTACTACGATCACGCTTGCCAAGCGTGGTGATAACGTGCATATGACATGGTGTTATAAGAGGAAGATTATTCGATGCACCAGTAAAGGAAGCTGCTCTGGCTCACATTTATGCCTATATATATTTAAAACGTTAGGACGGAGTATTAACCAAAATTCCTTAACAACAATTTGATTTTTTATGCAATTGATAAGACTTAGGTTTAGGTGTAAAATGAAAATAATATGAGTAACTACATGATATTTCTTTTTCGATTAAAAAAAACCCTCTACTTTTTACGTATATTCAATATTTAGTAAGATAATTCAACAATCATTCTAATCAAGTAGATGATAAAACTATATAAAAATATAATAGGGTGTTGGGTCGTCAGAAGCCTGAAACTCTGACAGCCAGGCTTAATCAAGGGGTATCGTATTAACCCAGTATCTGGGTTGCGGAGGTCAGATAGGCAGTCGCTCCGTGTAAAATATTGGTACCTACTCAGCTGCATCCGGTTAAACTGAAAGCCGACCCCAACATAGTTGAAAAAGTCAGTATATGCGCCCTTACGGCCTTAGTGTCGCCGCGGGAGACGCCCTGGGCGTCGGGAATCCCAGGCTGATTCCCGGCCACCGTAGGCGCGGGCTTGCGGACGGCGAGTAATGGGTAGCTCGCTGTCCGGTAAGGACCAAGCCTGGGTCGACGGCGCGTTGTGTTCCACGCGCGCCTCAAAGAGATGTCAGCACCAATTGGTGGGATCCGCAAGGGCCAATGCCTGCCAGGGGTGCGGGTTGTTCGAAAGAGATACCGCGGCTTCTGGCACACAGGCAACTGAAGGAACACGGGTGGGTTTTAGTCAGTAGAAGTCTGACACGCCTTCCTGCTCCACTCAGAGCGGGAGAAGTTATTTGATGATTTCCCACCCAAAAAAAAACATCGTTGGAAACGGTTAAACATTGTTTATTTTTATAAATAAACATACAGTATTGTCAAACAATGTTTTTTGTAAAAGGAAAGCAGAACGGAATCTTATCACGAGCCTTCTTGTTTCATTTGATAATACAGCTAGAATGCTGTTGCTTCGTTCACGAGCTCTAAGAAAGCCGCTTACTCGCGTACCACAAAGAAATTAGTCTTTTCTAGTGAAGCGCTAAAGCGCAGTTTTCTTTCAGTATAAATACTGAAAGAATAAAACGTCGAAAAGCTTTAAAGCTTTTTTTCCGCGTCTTTCATTAATAGTGTTTACGTTATTTCAATTGCAGTTGACTACACTACTATGGTTTACGAAAAGATCTTATATGATTGACAACTATCACAACTTCTCCGACTTAGCTGTTTCAGTTCATTTTTCCCGATCATGGCTACTCTTACCGTTTTTTTTAAATGAACTGGCTGTTGCTCGTCGTTTTCTTATCTTTTTCTGAATCTACTTTCTAGATTTCCCAGGATAATTATTATATCATGTTTTAATTCAGGATATATATCTGTAAGCGAAATTTCTTAAGCGTTATTGAGTAACGAACTTACAATAATTTTCAAAACCACATACATATTTACATAAACTCACGCCTTCATACCATGGGGGTAGGCCAAAATTACAGAACCCTTTTTCTCGTTTACGATCATACAAAACGTAAATATGTTCTTCAAAAACTTTCATATTAATAATATCATAGTTGGATGGGATTGTTTCAAACTGTATTAAAATGTTATTTCATAGAATAAGGGCGAATTTAGGAAAAGTTCAATTAGGATTAGCGTAAGGCTTTCGGAAATTGGCTGCGCCAGTCTGTCGTGAAATTGCACTGAAACCGTATTATTACTGACGTAGCTTTGTAATGCAGATTATTGTTTTGGATAAAACCAATACAATTACACATCAATACAGTCTACTAGTACAAATAAATAAAATAAGTCAAAATAACAGGTTTTGACTTAATGCATATGAAAGCATTTACGGTACTTATAACAATTTTTTTTTTACATTTTTGTCTGTCTACCTGTCTGTGTTTGTTACAGCTAATCTCCGAAACGGCTACACCGATTTTGACAGGATTTTCACTAGTAGATAGCTGATGTTATAAGGAGTGGTTAACATAGGCTGGGGCTGGTGGGATAGTTTCCGAAATCCACGCCGGCGAATCCGCTGCCAAAAACAAGTTTAAAATTTCCAGAGACTTTATTAAAATAAAACAGAATAAAATTCTAATCGTTTTGTAATAAATTAATGACGAATTTATTTCCTTTTAAAGAGTCTAACATGGTGTATATTTTTTCAGCCGATTTCTGAAATCAACAACGTGTCATCATCATCATTTCAGCCGAAAGACATCCAATGTTGGACATAGGCTTCCCCTGAACTCCTCCCCTTCGACCGGTTCTGTGCTTCCTGCATCCAGCGGATTCCTGCGGCCTTCATAAGGTCATCGGTCCATCTTGTTGGGAAACCATTCAACGTTACGTCTTCCGGTACGCGGTCGCCACTACAGAACCTTCCGGCCCCATCAGCCCTCTGTTCTGCGAGCAATGTGCCCTGCCCATTGCCACTTAAGTTTGGCAATTCATCGGGCTATGTCGGTTGCCTTGGTTTCCCTGCGGATCTCTTCATTCATGATTCGATAACGTAGGGAAACTCCGAGCATAGCCCTCTCCATTGCCCTTTGGGTGACTTTTAGCCTTCTGATAAGGCCCATTGTGAGCGACCACGTCATGACGTGTCATAGTGAAACATATTTCAGGTGATGTGGCTTTTGATAATTCAGTCAATCGATCAAAACAGCTGAGATCCGTTTGACACGTGTTTGGCAATATTTTTACGCTAGTTTTTATGTTGATTTTTGGTGATTGGGTGTTCATTTTCTATGTAGTAGTAATCGTTGTACTCCTAAACATTAGAACTGAGGATGCCCATGTCCCTTCTCAGGATGACAAAGATGTTAATTGAGTTGAATGTTTCATACAATATTAGGGTGAGTCGTGTTCGCAACATAATGCCAGCATTACTTTTTGATTTTATTCGGGTGAATAAACCCGAATTTTGATCGACGTTAGTACTAATTAGTCCGGGCTTTCGCCAGATTTTGTTATAGTATGACTAACTTCTGGTGCAATGTGTGTGCAATAGTTTTGTCACCAAAAGTTTTAGTGCAACTTAAATTAAAAATAAAACCGTGACAGTGAAAATATATACATAAAAATAATAGCTGCACGAATGGATAAATCAGGTTAAGCGACGCTTGCCAGGTTTGGTCCTTGGATGGGTGACCATATTTACATACTGAAACTCCTCTGTGCTTCGAAAAGCACATTGAGCCGTGTGTACCGGCTGCCTTTCGTGGATCTTTCTTTGACAGTCGTTACGGGTCGTAAGAAGTCCGAAAGTCTGACAACCAGTCTTACCAAGGGGTATCGTAATATGGGTATTACGCCTCCACCACCCAGTTACTGGGTTTACTGGGTGGTGGAGGTTAGATAGGCAGTCGCCCCATGTAAAATACTGGTATTCAGCTGCATTCGGTTAGACTGGAAGCCGACCCCAATACAGTTGGGAGCAAGCTAGGCAGATGATGATGAGCTTGTTTCGACCCCAGTTAGTTTTCATTACGCTATTACAAGTCCATATGCAATTATTTACTATCGTGCAATATGTGCACTCCGTACATACGTATCTATTGATATTATACCTATTTACTAGTGACGTACACTGACCAGCAGACTGAATACATATCTCAACGTCACTTCTACGTTCAATTCCTCTTAAAATCGTCTAATGAACGACACATTCCCCAGTGCGTATCAATCAGAATCCGAATCTGTATCCCAATCTCCGGAATCAAAGACTCGACACAGCCGACGTCCGCTGCGTTCATTTTTCCGATAATAGACCGCGCCGTCTCGCTCGCACCACGTTGCGCAAACGCCACCAAGCCGAGCTAAAACAGGGGCTCAGGCATACTAAATTTAGTTCTGCAACACTGCACCGTGTCATGCCCATAGAAAACATTAACAACCATACACCACACGATATATGGACACCGCATATTCCCAGCCAGATTTTCGCGATCACAAATTGCTGTATAATATTCAATTAGGTCGCCCGATATTGATGGGAGAGCCGGCCGCCCGGCAATTTTGGTTAGCGCATCTGCTGCTCTATACGCGTAACGTTTGATATACGATTAGTTTTCGAACCATTTTCACCAGGTTTATCCGGTCGATAGTCCATTATCGCCTGTAGCCTGTTAGCGTTTTGGACCGTGGCGAGTTGGTTCCGAGCGGCGACCGTTTGTCCCTCAAGGTGCGTCGCGGGGACAGCTAAATATAACCGCACACGCGGCCCGTCGTCTCACCATTTTTCCTCGGTCCGCCGTACTCCCGGCATGCTGCCAGCTCGACGTCACACTTCTATTACCTCATAAACGCCAAACTTTGAGAAAGGACTTTAAAATTAGCAAGGACGCGGGTTCAAACGGTTACAGACGGGCCGCAAGCTGGGTATTTCTGTACGGCGACAGTAGCGCTCCTGATAATTACGCAAGCTTTGGAACATCGAACATGGCCGCCGGCCGCGCGGCAAAAGATGCGGGAGAGGAGAGATGAGCTGTCACGGGATATTTATGAAATTGGAACTAAAATAGATTCAGTAGTAGCTTGGAGCGAGTCACCTTGACGGCGCGTGTCTTATGTAACACGCGCCACGCGAATCGAACGCGACGCGCTCCAAAATCGAAATTCGAAAATGTCAAAAACGTGACGCAATCAGTGACGTGTCGATGTGTGACGTAAGTTTAGTGTTGCCACTCCTCCGTTCGACTAATAAATTTATTGTTTGGCATGTAAACGGATGCGTTCGAGCCAAGAAATTACAGCGTTCGGTAAAAAAAAATATTGAATGAAGCAACGGAATGATGGCGCAGTGTAATCGGGCCCGCCTTGCAGCTTTGCCAAACACTATCTTGTTTATAGTTCAACAGTTGCACAAGATTTTTGATTATGGAATGTTTACACCTTCCAGTTTCCTTGTTTCATTGTGAACGGGCGGACTTTTGTTCTCTCGCTCTATTTTTTATAGAACTTTTAATTACTCCTTTCTCCTAATGACGGCGGCGCCTATTGAAACGTTGGACCACTTAAACTTAAGTGTAGAAATGACTTTTTATTTTTGCCGTCTGTAGGTAGTGTTCCCTAATGATTTTCCAGTGGTACCTACTCGTTTGAGATCGTTGAAGTTCCGTTTGCATGCATTGTTAGATGAGTAAAGTTCGAGATTTTGTTTGAAGGTTTTCAGCACTGGCAATACTGGTTTATGTCAATTGACATCTTGTAATATTTAAAGACGTTGGTAACATTGTATGTCTCAATAAATTGGAGTATTAAAGTCACTAATATAACGTTGGCATCTAAATCTGTATACTTTAATAGTGTTAGTACATTTTAGTTTTATTTATGGGCTAGAATTGAGCAAAATTGCTAAGATTTCTGCCCATTAGTTTGGTTTCCATTATTTTAATGGTAGACTATTTATTACGGATTCCTTTTGTGTCTCTCCTTTTGGATTGGCATAAATTATTAAGTTTCTAAAGTGGTTTTCCTCAAAAGCGGACGTTGCCTTTTTAAACTTCTGAAATATTCTACTTACACCTGACCTAAGTATCGTAAAGACATGGTGTAAAGTAGATGCTAATGTTTTTAAGGTTGTTTTTCAAAATGTTTTCATCTTAGCTCCTCAAAATCTGTTGCTTTTTTAAACACCCTATGTTCATTTTCAAAATTGATATTATTTATCTTAGTTTAGCAAAACAACAAAAAAAAAATATAACATAACAGATGGTTTGGCAGAGGTTTATCTATGGAACACCCAAATTTGGCCAGTTATGTTTTTTTTTTGGTTGGGAAATCATCAAATAACTTCTCCTGCTCTGTGTGGAGCAGGAGGTCGTGTCAGACTTTTACTGACTAAAACCCACCCGTGTTCCCTCAGTTGCCTGTGTGCCAGGGGCCGCGGTATCTCTTTCGAACAACCCGCACCCCTGGCAGAGTTATGTTTAAGTGTTGGATCATTCGGTTCCCTACAAAATGGTTGAGCTGGATGGTGCTGATCCACGCGTCAAGTTCGTGAACGGGCGCCGTCGGTTGAGGCTGGTCATCTCCTAACTTCCATGGCTTATTTTTATCTTGTATTTAGAATTGTTAATTTTTTTTTTAACATTGTTCTCACTTAAAGAATCAACAAGAATAATGTTCCCAAGATTTTGTAATATCCAACGTGATTTAAAAGAGTGTCCGTGGAGAGTTTCTTGCCCGTTCTTCTCCATAGAGATCTACGTTTTGGAATGGGCAACTAGCTTCAACTTTCCAACTGATCAACTTTTTGACAGTTCAAAAGTGCCTGTAAATGGTTTAGTTGAAATAAATGCTTTGAGTTTGAGTTTGAGTCGCATGTAAGAGGGGGCGAGTCTATTGCCAACAAGAAGGCACAAATCCATTTTCCGTGCTGCTACTGAAAAAATCCAGATAGATAAACCCAATAACAAACTCATCATCATCATCATTTCAACCGAAAGACGTCCACTGCTGGACATACGCCCCCCCCCAAAAGGGGGGTTTTGCCATGATCGCCACGCTTGGCAGGCGGATTAGCGATCGCAGTATGGTGGTAAAATGCATAGAGAACGCTGCTCCCCATTCTCTAGTAAGTCCCTTAGTCGCCTTCTACGACACCCATGGGAAGAAATGAGATGGTGCTGATCTTTTACGTCCGGCACCACACGGAACTAAAAAAACGGAATAACAAACTAATAAAAAATATTGATTTATTTATTTAAACTTTTCGCACACAAAAAAAAAAAAACGCAAAGGTGGACCTAATGCCTTTGGCATTGTCTACTAGTCAACCAAAGGTGGTGGTTGAGTGAAACAATGATTATAAAGACTATTAAAAACACAATCATCAAAATGAATTTTGTGAATAAGCAAAAAGTAATTTTCCGAAATTTTTATTCAGAAAGCTCACAACCATAACCTCACACAACTTTATTTTAGACAAGCCAAAACCTATCGTTAAGTTGTGAGGTCTTTTATTATTCTCCCATCGTACGGCACATGGTACGGAATCATAATGTACATGTAGAAGCATGCTCGTCCCTATTGAGGAATTAATGGGCTTGTCTGTTTAATATGGCTCCCGACTAGTTATAGGTTATGTTGGCTTTACATAAGCAGTGACAGTGATCGCCTTGTGATAGGCTTTTGGTGTTTTTAGGTCACTTTCTTCAAGAAAATTTAATTGTTATTTTTTTTTGTTTTTGAAGTGATTTTTGTTTCTTGAGATTTCAATTTTTAAGCTCTGTTTTGTTACTTTAGTCCAAACCCCAACCTTCAAGCTCATTATTGTATTGTAAACTTTATTCAAGCACGGTGAAATTCTTAATAAGAAATTGACAATTTAATCTCGTGTTTGACGTTAGATTTTGTTATTAAAACTTTAACTTTGTCGGGAAAGACTTCGAAATTCAAAAATGACTTGATGGTACCCGAAACCAAAGATAAATCTAGTTTTGTGATAGGGCCTTGTAAGTATAATGTGAAAATCACAACATAATCTGATTTTTAAACAACGACAACGGTTAATAATTTAGGGTTTTTGGAAAAGTATCTAAAATAAAATTGTAACTATGAAACATTAATTATAGACTCGATTATTCACATAAAAATTACAACTATAACAATAAAACATCAATGAAACTTACATATAATAACCCAAGCAATCCATTAACATAAATTTTTTCAACACAACGCTATGATGTACCTACACGCGGGCGAGCGGCCAACCCCGGCCATTGCAAATCACGGACCCACAGACCGCAAATTGGGTGCCAGTAATCATAACTTCTCTACAACACACAACACTACTACATATCTTACGATAAGCTGCTGACAACCCTAGCACCCGAGGATTAGTGACGTGGTAGCCTGTAATCCAGGCATATCCCGGGACAACACGGGAACTATTTGCATACGATTGCAGTTAAACGTCATCTGCGGGATTTGAGACAGTGGTGCGTCTTAGCGGGATTGTAGCAAGTCGGTAGTAATTTTGTGTAATTTCACCCCGGGATTATAGGGGTTTGGGCTCATAGGAGGGTAGGGACGTGTAGTCATGTCGTTATGGTCTATGGTTCGACTGGTGCGGAGTTATGGCATGTGCAGATCTTGGTTTAGGCCTACAGTGTTTATGCTGCGGACTGGGACTGTTTTGTCTGCACAAATTAGTTTCTGGTTTTGCTTTATAGTGAAAGGAGGTCACTTTTATTTCTATTACATTTTGACGTTTATGTAGGTAAACATTGGTCACTCTATCAGCTAACAAAAGGGTACAGAGCTTGGCTGCCTCGTTGGTCTAGTGTGGAAGCGCTACTGCTAAGCATGAGATCCTAGTTTCGATTCCCAGGTCGGGTGAAGTGTTATCCGGTTTTTATATCAGGAATTTTTCAGTAGCAGCCCGAAGTCTGTATTTGTGCCCAATTGATGCCAATAGGCTCGCCCCTTATTACATAGGACTTAAACATAACTGGCGAAATGTGGGTGTGCTATTAGGCACAAGCGCCAGCACATTAAGCTACCCTAATCTGTCAAATTTCTTTGAAAGATTTTGTACTTTAACACAAAAATAATAATGTTCATTTTCAATTGGGAAAATTTGACAGTTTGGGATAGCTTGATGTGCGCATCTGTACACCACTGCACAACCCTTTAGAGAAAAAACGCGTGATGTTATGTTAAAAATAAACAGGAAATAATGAAAACCAAACAGAAAAACCAAAGCTCTGTTAATGTACAGTAAAGTTTCTTGAAACACAAGCTTCACACAACAAAGGATCCATCGACACACATTTCTTTCATATACTACAAAAAATACAAAATCCTCCACCGAAAAATTCACCTCCTCGGCACATGCACATTTGACCCAAATCACAGCCGAACCCGGGTGAACGTTCGTCAGACTTACGCAACAATGACAACTGACAATACAATTAACATAACATATTTATTATACGCCACGTCGAGTGCACCATTGTAAAAAAAACTCGACGCGCGTGATTAGAATCCAAGTGGCGTATTTGCAAATAATTGTGATCCAAGTGCAATGGCCTATGCTTACCTTGTGTTACGTGTATAGAATGTGTCATGAAGAGTACTGATGTTGGGTTTTTTGATCTAACGGCAGTTTTGGAATTACCTGTGGTCGTTGATATTGTTATTGTGTTTGGATTATTATGTGTAAATTGAGTTTTTGCATAGATATTCTTGAGTCATTGCGCGGTAGTCCCTAGATCTACGGGTCTATTTCTTAAAGTTTAAATTGTGATATTGTAGAAATTTTGGACCCCTTTTAAAAAAGATTACGCGGACGTAGAATTATTGAAATTTGACACAGTTAAAGTTTATGTGGAAAACGGGTGAAGAATGGTATTTTGTTTATTGGAAATTAAAAATTAAATGAATTGTGGTTGAATTTCGACCACTGAGCGACACTAGTATTTAATAATACTCCGTGATGACTATCCGGACTACCCGGACGCAATTGCTTCAAATCAACAAGAAGTGACTAAACGTAATGAATTAATGATTCTTGCTTGTTCCTTGTTCTTTGAGAAGATATCTTGTCTTGCAGTAAGACAGAATTTTGTGGTTAGATATTATTATAATATTTATTCAGACTCTCGTGCGAAAATACTTGTAAAAGTGGCTGAAAGAAGCTTCTCTGTAGTTGACCTATCGCAGTTCTGCTGATATTTTGGGAACAGTTAAGCTCTCTCTAAAATATTTGGGTTCTCCAAACAGATAAAAAAAAATACTCTTACCCAGAAGACCCAGGAATATTCATGTGTCCCTTTTTCTTCTGACGCATTTAGGAAGTAGATTAAATCTAATGTCGTGATATATGCAGCACTGGTTTCAACTTTATAGGCGCCTGAACGATCTCTCAAAAGGTGCCGTACCAGATCTATAATTCAGAAAGCGTGCGGATTTGAGACAGCTGTGTACTTCCAAAGTAGATATCTTGGTTTTTCTTAGCTTCCCTGTGAGTAAGCATCTTAAGTATAGATTACATTATCTTCTTTTTAAATGAGTTTTGAAAGCCGTTTCTGGTCAATTAGTGACGTTATTCTGTTGCGTTTGGTCTTTGGTGGTGGTGGTGGGGTTCCTGGCTAACTAATAAAACAGCTGCACGGGTCTATCGAAGGTCAAGCAACGCTTGCCGCGGTCGGTTTGTGAATGGGTGACCATCCATTAGATGTCCCGGCTGTAATTCGTAGATCTTCGACAGTCGTTACGGGTAGAAGTCTAAATAGGGTAGCTACCGTGCACCCATTGACTGGGCTATAGAGGTAAGATAGGCAGTTGGTCTATGTAAAATACAGGTATTCTACTGTATCCAGTTAGACTGGAAGCCGACTCCGACCGAAAAGTCTAGGCAGATTGATTATGGTGCCTTTATGTCTGTTAGTCTTTATTTATGCGGTTTTGTATTTGTTTATGGCCGATCGAACCGTTGTTGGTTAAGGTGGAAGCGCCAGGGTAGCCCGCGAAATTCAAATTTTGTTAAGTTTTTTGTAATTTGCAGGTCAGTATCAGGTTGTATGGTGATCTAAATATGATTCGCGACCGTATCAAATAAGGCTTTTCAGAATCATAATCATTAGAATCAGCAATACAACTCTATAAGTTAGAATTGCCCTCAAATGTCATAATTTCATGAAATAGTCATTCTTTAGAGTAATATGAACTTATAGAGATGTATTGCTGATTCTAATGATTATGATTCTGTAAAGCCATATTTGATACGGTCGCGAATCATATTTAGATTACCATACAACCTGACAGTGACCTGGAAATTGCAAAAAACTTAACAAAATTTGAATTTCGCGGGCTACCTTGGCGCTTCCACCTTAAAATGAAGACTCTTGTGTCTTTAACAAAAATAAAGCAAATGCCTCATAGCTTTGCAGAGTAGACCGTCCAATATGGAAGTAGCTATCACAAGTAAAATTAGATTACGAAACTATTTATTTGCTCAGTTTGGAAATAAAAAAATGATACCATTGATAAGCAAAAGGCTCTCTTTTTGTTAATAGGAACCGAGCATTAGTCAATCAAATTAAAGACTGCGGTTTCAGTACCTTTTCATAATATCAGGTTATGTTACTGGCCAGAAGCAGTTTGGAATATTTTTTTGAATGACAAGTCTTTACTCTAGTCATAGACAAAGATTTTCCTTCCACACACTCACACACACACCCACACACATGCACACAAAGTCACATACTAACCCCAGAATAAGTAATAGTCTATAGTGTTATTTGTCCACTTTTGGTTTAATATGGTTTCATTTAGCTTGCCACATTTTTGTGCGAGTGCATAATACAACTTAAATGTAACAGCTTCTGACGGGGTGGTGACCTGGTATCCTGAAATACAGGTCTCACGCCTAGCTTAGGCACCAGTCTCCCACAATATAACAATGAATATCTATAGTTTTAATTATGTATTTGTACTTGTGTATTGTGGCGAGAAATAAATCATTATCTTATCTTAATTTTCGTAATTGAAATGTCCCGCTATTTTTAAACAATTTTTTTTCACACATCTTTTATTTCTTCAAAAACCCAATTTCTTGTCAGAAATATCGGGGTTACTCACATTAATAGTCCCACAAGACGTTTGCAACACATTTCTAGGCTATAAAAAAAGGGCCTAGCTCACGTGTCGTTTTATTTAGGACGGATAGGACCTTGGGAGTATTTGTGTGCGACCAACATTGTGTGCACAATGTAGGAGCAAGATAGGTCGGGCTATTATCGACGTTTTGTTGTTTCTGGTGGGTTGGTAGTGTTAAGAATATATTGGGGGTATCAGTCGTTGGAAGATTTAGACTTCAAGACTGGACTGACCTGGAGTTTTTAAGTGTAGGAATTTTGATGTCTTTGAAAATGTTTGCTACACCCTAATTGCATAACACGCTACATGATCGGGGTCTGAACGCTCACCTTAGTATATAATTTTAAAGTCTGTCTATGCAGTTGTCTGCAAGACAAATAAGGAATTAATTCTGAAATTTTGGCTATAACGTTTTGACTGACTGCAGTTTCTGTATGTGTTAACATAAAACCCTGCCTGAATAAAATCAATCTATTGGATTTTCTGTTTATATTCAAGCAAATGAATCTTTCTTACTGAAGATTTGGAACTATTCGTCTATCATGAGACAGAACTAATTCATTTCAAGTGTTTGTATTTCGTAAATAGAAATCTCAAAGGTGACTTGCAATGACACAGTTCGATCGAATGATATCCAAAAAAAATATAGAAAACAGATAAATCACGTATTTTTAGTGGAGAAAAAATTTACTTACGGTAAGTTTTACTCAAATGTTAACGACAAATTGATTTCTATAAATTTACTTAGCAGGTTTTGGAATATCTTGTGGTAATTAATAAAAAATAAATGAACTATGGATTTAATAAATTAAAAAGTAAGACTGCAATATTTTGCAGAATTTAAGGTAATTTGTGATTAATATTAAACTGTATTTAAATTTCCTTAAAAATTTACAATCATTGCAAATACAGCTTAACTTCGCTTATTTATGCTATACAAGGCATAAACTTAGATTTTTCACCAAATAAAAATCAATCTCTTGATTTCGGGTGCTGATTTTTCTCTCTGTGTTCAAAAGATACCGTCTGTTACAATACCTAAGAGTTATGAATAAGCCAATATAAATGAATAGCTGAAAGGTAGAAATCCTTTTGAGCTTGCTCCTCGTCATATATTAATCAGCACGATTTACTACAAGTACCAGTCTTACCAAGGGGTAACAAACCAGTAACTGGGTTAAAGAGGTCAGATAGGCAGTCATCAGCATCATCATATAAGCTGAAAGACGTCCACTGCTGCACATAGGCCTCCCCTAAAAGGGGGGATTTGCCATAATCGCCACGCTTGGCAGGCGGGTTGGCGATCGCAGTTGGTGGTCAAATGCATAGAGAACGCTGCTGCCCTTTCTCTAGTAAGTCCCTTAGTCACCTTCTACGACACCCATAGGAAGAAATGGGATGGTGCTATTTTTTTACGCCCGGCACCACACGGATAGGCAGTCGCTTCATGTTAAATACTAGAAAAGCTTTGGCAGATTATGACTATTTATAACGACGTCATAAAAGCTTTTAGTAGGGGTACCCAAATCTTACACGTATGTTCTCAACAGCCCAGGAGTTATAGCCAACTTCTGGAGGGAGGTGGGCTGGTTGGAATAACCATCGACGGCCGCCATGGCTCACGCACAATGGTCCACTTGAAGGACTAAGTGCGGAAACCAAACCCAATTAGAACATAGCTTTTAGTAGAGGCCAGTTTTTTGCAAAAGAATTCTACTGTCTGAAGTACTATTGCCGTAACTATTTCCAGTCGCTAAGTAGGTTTAGTGGCCGGTGAATTTATAGACATAATGTAATTTTTAACCAGTCGTCAGGAACCTTTTTGTCACCTAAATATTTCAGAGGTCCCTTCTTATCTCAGCTTAGCTCTAGCCCAAGGCTTTGCCTGCGTGAATGTAGGAAAATATCTATCGGAAACGTACTACCGGGATTAAAAGTACCCTATGTCCAGGTTAATCCAGATGTGCCAAATTTCATCCAAATCCATTTAGCCGTTTCTTGCGAAATCCGGAACACAACATCCAAACAAATGGACAAAAATTCTTCGTTACTATTTTATTACAAGCGTAGTCGGGCAGCATTGGAATGGTTTTCAGAGCACAAAACTTTGATCTGTGTTTTCTCCCTAAAAAGGACGCATTTTTCCGAGTGTCACTGACACACGGAAATAAAAACTATCAGTTCTATGTTAACTACAGGAACTTAAAAAGCCTCGCGCATAAAATATAGCACCTATTAACATAGCAATAAAGCCATTCCGCGATACTTTAAAACTATTAGCATAACCTTGGCGATTTGAGAAGGCGATCGTTTGAAAGGATGCCAAGCAAAATATTAGCTTCCCAAACTGGTTGGGTTACACAATTGGTACGAAAGATAAATCAGAAAGTTTTGATAGTGTCTTGATTGTGGAGTCCCATGCAATTTTCTGTATCACTGCAGTATTGAAGTTTTAAATGATTTGTGGGGTAACAACTAGGTCCTACTTTTGTTTAATTTTCTTAATAAGTTTTGTCTGTTTGCTGCAGTAGCGTACCGGCCTTGGGTAGCGGGGTCGCGGTTTCAATTCCCGCATTCTCCGAAACTATATTATGTATGGCCTATAAATAAATTAATAGGTATGTCGGTTAGTTGGATTGGCGTGAAATTGCATTTTTAATGCGGTCTTGTGGTAAAACCGGCCACCATGCTGACTGGGGGAGCCCTATGTCCAGTAGTGGATGTCTTTCGGCTGAAATGGTGATGATAATGATGATGCTGACTGGTTTAACTTTTTCCATGTCAAGAGCTGTTCTCATCAAGTAAGTGTCGATACGATAGAAGTAGATGAACCCTATATCATCTTGATCCTTTATGCTTACCTTATTCTATGGTCTTTCAAGCCTATCATATGGTTGTCAGGAAGTAGTTGGGTTTACTGTTTAGACCACCTTGTGTATCTTTATTCTCGGATTCTCCATGTACGATCTTCTCCTTTGTCTGGGGCCTCTTCAGTTACTGAAAGTTGGACATCAACTCCGAATGATTCTCCTTGTTCTTTGCGAGGTTGGTTGAATAGCAACAGTACACCATAGTATACAATATCTATCTATATTGGAATTCAGCTGCACGGTAAGACTGGAAGCCGAACTCAATAGACTTAGTTGGGAAAAGGCTAGGTGGATGATAATGTTGATAAAACAATCTTTATCTATCTTCTATATATATAAATGAATTTCTGTTCGTTAGTCTCGCTAAAACTCGAGAACAGCTGGACCGATTTGGGTAATTTTGGTTTTGGAATATTTGTGGCAGTCCAGGGAAGGTTTAAACGGTAAGAAATTATAAAGAAATTTAAAGTAAAGTAGTAAACACAACGATTTTATTTTGTTAACTTTATTGGCGCTACGAAGTTCGCCGGGTCAGCTAGTCTATCTATATAAATAGACATATTTTATTCTTGAGTTATTGCGCTCTTGCAGTATCGAGACAGTAAAAGGTTTTACGGGGGCAGCTGTCAGCTATCCGAGCTGACTGTCTATTATTTTCTCTATTCTTATAAATATTAAATAATGTTTATCTCTCAAATCTCTTAATAAAACATTAGCTGATCGAACATTCGTAGAGGTCAGTTAGCAAAGCCTTCCCGATAAAACCTTTACAATATCTAAAGAGATAGATATATAGAAGAAAAAAGAATAAGGAGGCAAAAGAAAAATGAAAGCAGAATGAGAATTGAAAAGAGTTTGCTCAGATGGATTGGTCATGTTGATAGGATGAATGAAGGGCGAATAACATAAGATCGGGAGAGGGGACGACCTCCCCGAGAACACGGTGGAGCATGCGTTGGATTTCTGCCCGGTTTGGGCGGATCACCGCCGTGTTCTTGTGGATGCGATCGGCGGAGGCGATCTCTCGCGTCCGGCCCTGGTCCAGGCTATGGTTCGGAGCGAGAGTGCATGGGTAGCCGTCACCTCCTTCTGCGAAGCAGTAATGCTCGCGAAGAGGGAGGCGGCGCACGTGAGGGAGAGGCAGTATATGCGCCCTCACGGCCCTAGTCGCCTCAGGAGACGCCCTGGGCATCGGGAATCGTAGGCTGATTCCCGGCCACTGCAGGCGTGGGCTTGCGGATGGCGAGCAATGGGTAGTTCGCTGTCCGGTAAGGACCAAGTCCGGGTCGATGGCGCGATGTGTTCCACGCGCGCCTCAAAGAGATGTCAGCATCAACTGGTGGGGTCCGCAAGGGCCGATGCCTGCCAGGGGTGTGGGTTGTTCGAAAGAGATACCATGGCCCCTGGCACACAGGCAACTGAAGAAACACAGGTGGGTTTTAGTCAGTAAAAGTCTGACACGCCCTCCTGCTCCACCCTGAGAGGGAAAAGTTATTTGATGATTATGGGATATACAGAATTATTTTTTAGTCACCGTCCAAATTTTTCAGGGTGATAGTACCCGTGAAATTGAACAACTTTCTCCAAGGAACATGGGTCGAAATATGAAAAAAAAAATCGGACCTCCCATACAAAATCGACCAGCTAACTATTGATTTTGCATGGGAGGTCGATTTTTATTTTTCATATTTCGACCCATGTTCCTTGGAGAAAGTTGTTCAATTTCACGGGTAATATCACCCTGAAAAATTTGGACAGTGACTAAAAAATCAGCCTGTATTATTGGTGATGTTCTTCAAAAAGGTCAGGTGCATAGTACTCACAACTGGTATGCGTGTATGACCAGATGTATGAACGTAAACGAGGCAGAAGGAATATGCAAGGATCGTAACAAGTGGCGTTTGGCTGTTTCTGCCTACCCCAATGTGAAGCATGCGTGAGTTTACATAATGTATGTGTATCTAGATATCTATCTGTCATCACAAAAGCGTCCAAACGCGTGTTACATAAAACTCACAATACGTGCGTAGGAAAACCCGCGAACAGCACATTAAAACGCATCACCTTTATTAGAATTCCTCCCAGTTAGCGTATTTATTAGTACATGACGGTCACAGCCTAGCCTGCATTCTACGACGTATCCGGGAGCATGCACGATTATCCACAATTACTTGTACCTTGAGTATGCAGCCCGAGTTCCCACTGAATAGAGAAATCGATATGCCAATCTGCCAATAGATTTCGTTGGCTTCATGTAGATTATGTGAAAGTGGCTCTTAAAGACACCTGTGATCAAAGGGGTGATGAGATTTTGATTTGCATCGGCAAAGGTAGCGGTGGTCTTTGATGACGATTTGTACATCTGCTGATTGATTTCAAATTCTTCAATCTAGATTGATTGTGCCAGGTCTTCTGTTAACACATTTATGTGTCAAAAGTCAAGTCATACCGACTTACAATCTTTTTCAATCCTTCTAATCAATATTACTTATTATAAGTGTGTTCTTCATTTCTTAAAAAAAATGTTTTCAACTATGATTAGAAGACATTAGGTGCCCTTCCAGTTATTTGATAAAAGCAAACACACATCAACATTTCGAATGCAACTCTCAGAAAATTCCTGATGTATGTATTCATTTGTTTTTCTTTATCTTAAAATATTTACATAATTGTGAAGCCAATTTAACATTGCATGCATTGCATATTACATTGAGTATTGCATAACTTTTGAAAAGATCACTTTGGCCATTTTATTTATTCTTGAAAGTTCCATTTTCATAATTTATAGATTCATAATCAGGTACAACATTTCCTCATTTCATCAGCACTATATCAAAAAAAATCTTCCATTCGCATCGACATACACTTTTTCCTTTAATTCTTTACGACCTACATCTCTACCTACCCCATTTTAAAGACATTCAGTACATGCCACAGCTGCGGCGAAAAAACGCAAACGTTTCGCGTCGTACGAACTTTGAACGAAACAACTTGATGTAAGTTCTACCCGAGAAGGTCGCTGGATTGCACATAGGGTGCAGCCTTAATAGCAGAGATTTTAAAACGAGAACTAGGACCTAGTTTTGAGGTACTAAGATTTTTAAGGAACATTTGACCAATTTGAAAACAAAATCCCATGCACACAATGACCACATCTGTTAGCAAGCGTTACAATTGCAGCTAAGCGCTGCAAGCAATATTAATCCTTACGGTGTTTAGATGTTAATTTCCTCGATAGTACATACATAAAACTCACGCTCTCTTCCCATGGGGATAGGCAGAAACTACAGGACGCAACCTACTACGATCCTCAAACAAATTCTGTATTACATAAAATATTGTTTGCGGCAAGTAATTTTGGTCTCAACTCATTTTTCGGAGACATTTTGTTTCTTCGCGCTTAAAATCCATTTTCTGTTTACCTTTTTTCGTTATAGAACAACGCTTCTGAAGAAGGCACCTACGCATATCTTAATTTCTTTCTTCTATTTTAAGGTTGAGTATTATATGATTATTGAACAAAGTCCTATTTCTTCCGTATTATAATCATCTGGTACCACAGTAACCACAACTATTTTGCCTTTCGTTGCACATTGATCAAAAGCAGAAGCGTTTTCCCCTTACCCCGCTGCAAATCACACCACAACTTTAGTTCTTGAAACTATTTTCTATTTGTGCGCAACTGCTCAGCTGTTACTATTCTTCAAGTTGTTCGGTATAAATACCTATTCTGTCTGAACCTATGTTGGTAACGAATCTATTTGTTTAAAGGTATGTGGCCATTTGGATATTGCATTTGTCAGGATGACTATTTTGCACTGTTTTATCATAAAAAACCAAGCTTGTTTTAACCAAAGGGTTGAACAGAGTTATACGTTACCAGTTATTACCACCAGTTACCTTATCAGCAAACTGCTTTTTTGGTTAAGGCTGCTTTTATGAAACAAAGCTAGTGGAAAATACATATTTAACTGTTAATTAACAAGGCTTTACCGTTATTATACTTTATACACTTTAATTATAATACCTGTATCATACAAACTCTCTTTGGACAATTCTCATACACAATCGTCTATATAGACGGAAAACATTTTTTTATCGATTGGGAATCTGCTCGAACCCGCGGTACCAAGTATGTAATGTAATGCACCGATCCCAGCGTGGCTTGACCAGACTCGATTAATCGAATGAACCCCAAGATTCGCACTAGCCCCTGTAGCCTCATGCTTCATGGTGTTACAGAGGCCATTGCATATCAAGAAGTAGACCGGGGGGCGCGGTAATGGTCAGGTAGACAGGCCCTTAGGATAGGAAAGGATTGCGAGCCTACCGGATATGCATCCTTGAGTAAGCATTGGACTAGTGGAGAGATGGGTGGTATTTATTTATAGGAGGGCATCTTTTTACGACGTCGCCGGCATGTTGATTCAGGTCGAGCTTCTTGGGCAGGTTTAACTGTTTTCTTAGCTCTTTTCTATGCAGTTGCTTCACTATGTTCTGTGTTGTTGTTTTCATAGTCGTCTTCTGAATTCTCGCTGCTATCAGTTTCTGGTTTTGCTCGAACCCGCGGTACCAAGTCGAGATAAATTCTAGGAGCTTTTTTGTAACGTCTTAAATATCACGTTACGAAATTATTGTATTTTCTTGACACCATAACGAGTTTACGAGCTTGGTCGTAAAATAAGCCACGTGTGCCATGAAAAACTCGTTCCTGATGGTTTCGCTGCATTATATCTACTCTATTTTTGATTAGGCAGTTTTGATTGGGCAAGAATAAGAATTTGATGATGTAGATTCAATTTTGAGATTAATGGTCTAGCCTGTGGTGGTTTTATGGTTTTTATTATAAATTAGAAGCCCGACGGGATTCTGCATCGACAAAAATGATGAAATTCCATACAAATTTGTATCCCTCAATTTTTAACAATTCTTCTTTAGTGCTCATTTTCGTTATTTATAGAACTCAAGAATTCTTGTGCAAAATGTGGTGCTTCTAGACCCAGCAGTTTAGGGTGTAAGTTGTCAGGCAGTGAATGAATGAACTTTCAGATTGTGTTCTCATCTTATTTGATTACAAAGGCTATGACATCCAAGCCCTTTTTACACGCTTTATATTAGCTTCACTTGTATGTTTGTTTGTTTGTATGTAACCGACTCCTTTGAGCGCGATTTTGACCCACTTTAAACAGTCAGATTTCATTGAAACTTTGTAAACTTGTCGAGGACTGATGACAATTCAATAATAAAAAAAAATTAGAAAAAAACACGTTTTTGTAGTTAGCAGAACTAAAATATAGAAAATAAATAATAGTTAAAAAAACTAAAAAACACGCTTTAAAAACCAAACTAAAAAAGGAGAAAATAATTTAATTCAATTAAAAAGCGTGGGGTGCTTGACATTAATTGATTATAAAAATACCTCAAAAAGCACCCCACGCTTTTTAATTGAATTAAATTATTTTCTCCTTTTTTAGTTTGGTTTTTAAAGCGTGTTTTTTAGTTTTTTTAACTATTATTTTTAAGGCAAAAACTTGTAAGGTTTACTTAAAAGTAGAATAAAAACTATAATAATAAAAAATAAAAAAAATACTCTAAGACACAAACACATCAGTGTAGCCCAGGTTATTGTACTAAGAGTTCTTTTAACACAAGAGCCAGACCTCTCAATTTACAGGAGATAAGAGACTAGCTCTTACATAATTATTTTGAAATAATTAAATAATGAAAAATGAAGAAAGGAGGTTGGTTGTGGAAACGTTTTTTTTTGAGGTTGGGTAATCATCAAATAACTTCTCCCGCTCTGGGTGGAGCAGGAGTGCGTGTTAGACTTTTACTGACTAAAACCCACCCGTGTCCCTTCAGTTGCCTGTGTGCCAGAGACCACGGTATCTCTTTCGAACAACCCGCACCCCTGGCAGTCATCGGCCCTTGCGGACCCCACCAGTTGATGCTGATGTTACCGGCCAAACCCGGTTTAAGGCCAAACTAGTTTGTCCTAGGCCAAACTGGTTTATTAAGCCGGGGCACGCCGATTAAATGGGTTAGGTTAGGTTAGGTTAGAACTGTGACCAAAAGCGCGCGAGCCGAGCGAGCGTAGCGAGCGGCGCCGCGGCACCGGCCGGCGAGCGTTACTTCCAAAGGCTGTTAACGAAATGGCTAATTAAGCTAGAAACCCGTTTGGCCTAGGTTCGCTTAGTTTGGCCTGAAATCGGGTTTGGCCGGTAACACTGACATTTCTTTGAGGCGAGCGTGGAACAAAACGCGCCGTCGACCCCGCCAGGGCGGCTCCTGCGGCGGCTAGGGACGTGAAGGCGCATATACTGCCTCTCCCTCACGTGCGCCGCCTGCCTCTTGGCGAGCATTACTGCTTCGCAGAAGGAGGTGACGGCTACCCATGCAGTCTCGTGCCGAACCATGGCCTGAACCAGGGCGGGACGCGAGAGATCGTCGCTGCTCCTTATCGATCACCTCCATAAGGACACGGCGGTGCTCCGCCCAAGCCGGCTCCACTGTCCTCCAGCCGATCTACGCAGTGGAAACACTCGGGCGTTTCCTACCGTCAAATGATCAAGGAGATATAATAATATTAACAAAACTAAAATTATCCTTAGTAAGTGGAGGTAAAATAAGAAAAATATTTGTCTTGTGCTTATTAATAAAGATGTGACTAGTTCATATAACCTTGGCTTCAGGAAAACGCCAACCTCAAAGCCGACATAGTCGCTAAGATTATTATAATAAAAGGAAAGGAAGCTTATTATATTAGGTAATGGTAAAACCTCAAAGGAACAGGGTCACAGTAATTTATATGTACATAGATGATAATATTATAATTTAGGCCCTGGTTTAATCTAGGTCTGTAAAGTTTTTATTTTCACGTGACACATAACTATGCTTTGGGAAAAATAAAAAATCACAATGCTTATTCTAAGTTACATACCTGTCAAAAATATATAATTGTATTATACAAATTTAGTATTAGTTCAAGTCTAAAAGGAGGAGGAAAATACACTCTGTAAAAATTTACATCTACCTCTTATTTGACTAAGATATGGACCTAGGAAACTAGAACCTCAGGCTCTGCAGTGTTACGTAACTTAAAGTAGAAACAATGCAACGAAATGAGATAAGACCTTGTGAATAAGGTTGCCTCAACCTTAATAAAATTAGGTATATGTCCAACACATCTGCTACCATTTTCAGAAGGCTTAAGCTTACATAACAATTTTCCTTCGCTAAAGCAGATTAAGCCGTCCGACATGTGCATATCGATGTATTTGATAGTTCATTAGCGGCTCTCTAATCCGCCGCAACCAAGTTTAACATACTAATATATGCAACCAGCCAGGTGCACTTGCACACATGTTTCTTAGAAGCTTTTCAACATATTTCGAATGCATACCGTTTAAGTACCTAAATACATATAATCGTACAAACATTGTGCATTCCACTTACAATAGGATTTATTGTAAAATTACGTGCTGCGTGCGATAAGCGCGTTGGTACGCATCACTTGTTGCGCGCCAAAACCGCGCGTGGCAAGATGGCGGCCGCGCGCTTTTTTTCACGGCGTCTTTCCGCGTGTGCCGTGATTTTGGCCAGTTCTCCTGTGTGACGTCGACGACCCAGTTAGGTACGCCAACCGGTGCCACGGCCAAGTCCATCCGGGCATCCCCAATGAACCAGCGCCAATGTCTATAAAATAAATCGTACGCACGAAATAAAGAGGAAAAAAAATTATAATGAAGTAAACGTCAGCTCCTGATTTGCCGCCAAAACCTGGGTGAACGCACTCCAGTGTTTTGGCATGGCTCGTTGGTTGTTGTCCTAATAGTTCGTTTATTTGATAAGGCGTTTTATTATAACCACACGGGCTTTTAATCAGTTCGCAATCGTTTGACATTTATGCTGTCGTTACTGAGAATTATTTTAGGCTTTTAGGACAGTTGCATTGCCAATGTTGAAAAGCGTAATGTTTTGGGAGTTGGTCACATTGACAGTGAGAACATGAACAGTGTTCCAAATTTAATCTGTTCACGACTAAATAATCGCAGAATCGTTTGATTTTGCAGACGTTTGACTTAGTATTCGTGTTCCAGATTGCAGTACGTTAGCTGTCAGCTATCTACAAGCGGTCGATTTTATCGTCAATGTGCGCCTCGTCTAAAAGTATAATATCATGAATATCGCGATTCCCGTGTATGATATCATCATAGTAGCAGAGCCGGCTCGTACCGAGAATCCACTATGAGCGGACCTTTGCCAACAATCTTACTATTCAGCATTTGTTGTTCTTATATTTGCCAAATATTTGCACCTTATCGCCGGCGTATTGTGATAGTTTTACGAGCGCCATTTTTATATTTTTATTTCGCGCGCATTTTGGCCGTGTTTCCAATATGGTGGCTGTTTGTTTTGGATAACGCGGTAATGCGAAGCTTTTTAATGTTATGATGAGGATGTTTGTTCATTTTTGTTGGGTATATTAAGCGATCAAAAGTTGGAAATATTTTCATGTGTTTTGATATCATTCAACTGATGAACTGAATTAATTTTACACCTTATGTTATGAACTTCTTTATAGGTATATATTTAGATAAAAGTTAAATCAACAATACTCTTCAATGGAAATCTTCAACAACAAACACAAAAATCTATAATCATCCACACTTGAAAACGAACTCAAAGAATAATTCAAGCCGAAAATTTCACTCCGGCTATTGACTCTCACATTTGGCATGATAAAACCGATAATTTTATAACAAGGGGATTCCGTCCACGTGTGTCCATGGATCCTGCCAAGGGGGCACACCAGGCCGCTGGCAAACTGGCAACCGCCTCGTCTGTGGTGGCAGCCAACTCAATGTTTTGACTAGACCTTTTTGTTTATACCCGCGGAAGTCGGCTGCTTTGTTTGGGCGAATCAATCATTGGTAGTTTAGATTTTTCGTGTTTTTTTAGATCGTGTTCAATTTGGGAAGGTGTGTAGGTATTTGATTGAGTTGTAAACTGATTGAATGAATGTTGTGTGCTTTGATTTACTTGTTTTTTTTTATGATGTTGGCGTCGCGTTGTCTTGGTCAGTTGTGAGAGTAGTCTATATAGCTGTTAAGTTTCTTTATTCCTTGTATTGAGTTTTACTTCAATTTTTCCACTAAATAGGTTCTTAGTTATTTCGTTGTCGATGTACATTGCATTATTTCGTTGGACGCCTGAGACCATTGTCTTGAAATCTTGGAAATGAAATGCTTGAATTGTAATCGCTTGGTAAACCTATTATCGACATCAATAAAACGCACAAAGCATTAGTAATAATTCTTCTAGAAATCTTTTCCAAGTTTGACTCAAGCGCTGACCACTAGACAAACTTAGATTTTCTATTCACGTTTTCCAATAAAGTATTGTTGTAGTCGATCCTAAGTAGGACACAGGCCTTACTACCGATGCGAATTCCTGCGATAATAATACAATAAAGTCTGAAATCGACGAGTAATTTATTGATTCCGTGACCCTTTCTATTAGTAAGTACGTGATTGAAAATTTTACTCGGAGAATGTGTCATGAAGACTGGAAGTAGGGTTTTTTTTGTTGGGTACTACGAACAAATGTATTATGTCTAATCCATTTACTGAAAGTCATAATCTAAGCAAAATTCCATACATTTATGATCGTTTAGGTCGCTGTAGAAATAAAAATTGCTGGGGTGATATATGCTTAAATATTTTAATTTGCAAAACTGTTGCAATCTCCAACACTCATAGTATGACCACCGTAGAAACAGAAGAAGTGGGAAGAAACGAAAGACAAAATGACATAGATTTCTAAAGCGCGATGTCAAATAAGAAGAAAATAAATAATACTTTGTCTTCGTAGAATAGAGATAGACGTCATGCTACACGTAGACAGAGCCTAATTTATAAAACTACATAGTTTCTTCTGTAAAACACAGAAATATACAAACTTTACACTGTCCATTCGAATGTGTGAAGTATGATATAACTAGAAGGCCGACTACTGAGATGACGAGTAATAGAGAACTATAGAAGAAAATACATGTTGAGCTGCCCATAAATAGACTGGGATAAAGGTAAGAAAATGGTGACGATGAGCATCCACAATAAACATTTCAAATATAGTCTAAACTGAAACTCGAATTTCGCAACGATACAATTTTCCTGAGTCGTCATATACAGGAAAAGTTTTTCTCTAACGCGCAACCTGTAACCATGAATTCAGCATATATCATTCTAGACCCCCCAGCGCAGAAATTTTTCGTCGGTTATACAAAAAAACAGTTGTTCCATACATTTTAACCGCGTAGGTATTGCACTTTTCTATGAAACAACTGATAATTTTTGTATAACTGACGAAAAATGTCTGCGCTGGGGGTCTAGAATGATATATATATTATGCTGAATTCATGGTTACAGTTTGTGCACTGAATAAAAACTTTTCCTGTATAGTTCTCCTTTTGGCTGTTGACAGGCAATGAGCTAGCTACCTGAGCTATTTATATGCCATTGCTAATTCTCATTCTAATTTTACTGTCAGACGCTTTTAGTCGTATCTACAGATGTCGTATTATAGCGTCTTGAGAGGAGAAGGTTAATATATTGTAAGTCGAGGAGGTTATTATTGGATGATTTTTAACTTTATTCTATTATGACTAGTTTCTTTTTTCAAGATGGACTTAATTTATTAATAGTAGCATAGCTGAAACAAATAAAGGGAGTATTTTTTTAAGTTTCCTCTCGCCCATTTTCGGAGCTTAAGGTTATTATTGGATGATTTTTTACTTTATCCTATTATGACTAGTTTCTTTTTTTCAAGGTGGACTTAATTTATTAATAGTAGCATAGCTGAATCAAATATAGGAAGTATTTTTTTAAGTTTCTTCTCGTCAATTTTCGGATCTCAAATAATCAGTTTTTAATAAATCTATATAATCTTCTTCTTCTTTTCGTGTCGGTGGTACTCGTACACTTTTTTCTTTTCATATAGTTAGAGCCCTGTAGGTGGCCACGTTTATTGCGGCATCCACTGATGCCGCAATGAACGTGGCCACCGTAATGTCTCAGTTAGGACTGATATGCTTGTCTGCTATAGTTTTCATAATGAACCTTTTTGTGACGTCGAAAACTCCATTATGGTTATGGTTCCCATATTCGTTAGTCACTGTAATAATGAACCAATTGCCAGCTTTTATAGACTTTTATTACCTATTATTACAGTTGAACGTACGTTTGATGATACAAGAGAAATTAATCTAATAGTCTGTATTTATTCTGGACAGTTTTTTCTAATAAATTGCCTATGTAGGTTCTAAATGTCTTTGTATACTTCTAATCTATTAGATTTTTGCCCTAAAGGCATAGTAATAAGGTCTCAGACGCTACTTCCGGGCTCCATAATGTGGTTATTTTTAATGTTGTCCTTTGGCTCTTTATCTCTGTGATCAATTTTATCACCGTTTTCTTGTGTATTCTAAATTGAATCATTGTCAACTTTCTGTTGTGGCTATCACAACATCTACCTAAATGTTTTTAGGTCACAATGTCTATAGTAATTCTGTCTGAATTCTGATGAATCAACACTCTACCGATATATGAGCTTTCTTCGTAGACAGTTTACTAGTGATAGTGCTTATCATTCAGTTCACGTTTCTTCGCAAACTTTTAGAACATATGGTATGGGTGTCCGACTACTTTCATTATTCTTCTCACGATCTATAATACTATCGCTTTGACCCTTGATCTTTTACTTTTGAACGTGTTTTTATGTGATTTTATTATACCGGGGATATCTTGTCCTTCAGTTTTTGTATGTTGCGAAGTAAGCTGGTTAAGCAGAAGAAGCCAATATATAGGATAATCAGTATTATGATATGAATCTTTATGAGTGAATTCAGGACAGGCGCATATATTTTCATTCTTAACGACAAAAGAATAACAAGCATGCTCAATACAAAACTCATCTTGAATATTTGCACACATCTCTCAAACGTCACAAAATACCTTTGGTTGATTAAAATTCTGATCACAGCACAAAAGAATGTGGTCAAGAAAAGAATATATCAAAAAATCAATACCATCATCTCAAAAATCATTTCACGAAAGGCATGAAAAGTCGATACGAGTAACCGAATCGGGTAGGCGGTAAATCACAACATATTTGCATACATTACGCTATGATTCAACGCATTACAATACAGTATTTGTTTCGCGCATGCGCGATGCATACGTTATTAATTTCTGACTGTACCTCACGTAGATCTTTTTTTTCTTTTGTTCGGACATGACATAATTAGGCCTACTGGTATTGAATAATAAGAAAGATAGTTTTTGATATGTATGACAGGTGTTTTGGATAGAATGGCAATCGATTTGGTTTTGGGACATGATTAGCATCAAACGTGCTGAATCTTACTTCGTGGAAAGGATTATAAGTCATAATAATGATGTCTTTGTTTTGGCGGTCACAGACATGCTGCGCCGACCCGAAATAAATTTGAATAATGACGATGAGGATGTCGAAGCTGTAATTTGAAAACATTCTAAAAGCCAATTACTTGTAAAACAGTAACTGTGGAGTTTCTTGCCGGCTCTTCTCCATAGGAAACGACCAATTGAAACCGTGTAGGTTTATGTGAAATCAAATAGTTAGATTTAGATTTTGAAGTAGCCACTGGGTCTGGTCTGCCATGTCAGTTGTAGGTACTGTAAAGGTTGTTCGCAAAAGTCGACCTTATGTAGTACTGGCTGGCACTTAAGTTGCATTCGAACAGTCAAGCAGATTTAGAATGAGCTTTCAAATTTTTGCTATAGGTTTTGTTTGAAAAAGCCACGGGGAATAATACAGGAAAAGTTTTTATACAGTGCGCAAACTGTAACCATAAAGAAGATTGGCAAAACCCCATGTACTTTGAGTGTCGCCTTTATACTTCGCGTGCATTATTGAAAATACCCGAAGGAGATGGATCTAAGGCCTAATAACATAAAGTGTAATCATAGCATATTTTTTTGTAATGGGATTTTGACAGAAAATCGTTTTAAAGATTTACCATTTAGGTTAGGTTATTAGGTATGTTGTGAAATGTGTATTGATATGATTGATTATTGAGCAGAATAATTCATTTTAAAATACAATACACCTACATTTTTAAGTAAGTATACTTAATAATAGTATAATAGGTAACGCTTTTCCTTTGAGGCGAAAAGAATAGGATGTACGTGTAAGGAGGTTGTTACCTACACCAAAAGGTTATGCCTTTGAACGTTGCTGGATCATCAGGCGAACCGTACCTATACTTGTTTGCCATCTCTAGGTATATATTATATTAGGTCTTTACCTATGAAATTGCCGTTTTGCAGTACTGGCCATTTCAAATCAAAATAATTTTTGTTTGGGTAAGAATTCTAATTTCAAATTAATTTTATTTTAAAAACATGGTTTTTTTTTTCCAAAAGTAGTCATTTGTTTATTGATTAGTGTTACATTTTCATCGCATTTCAATCTTTTTCGTCACCATGGATACGTTAAAAATTCGAGTAATTATGGAATATGAGTACCGTCGTGGCAGCAACGCGGCACAAGCGGCACGCAACATCAACGACGTTTACGGAGCTAACACTACAAACCAACGCACCACCTGTTATTGGTTTGCTCGCTTCCGTTCTGGAAATTTCGACCTGAAAAATGAACCTCGCGGTCGTCCGAAGACTTTGGTCGACAATGACGAATTAAAGGCGATTGTGGAAGCTGATGATACACAATCTACGGCTGAATTAGCAGCAGCTTTCGACGTTAGCGTCAAAACAATATTGGTCCATTTGCGTCAAATTGGCAAGGTAAAAAAGCTTGACAAATGGGTGCCCCACGAACTCAATGATCGTCAGCGCGAAGTACGCGTCGAGACGTGCCTTGCACTGCTCAACAGACACACAAATGAAGGAATTTTGAACCGCATTGTTACCTGCGATGAAAAATGGATTCTGTTTGATAACCGCAAGCGCTCAGCAAGTTGGTTGGATCCTGGTTCAGCACCTAAACAATGCCCTAAACGAAAACTTACCCCTAGAAAAGTGATGGTCACTGTTTGGTGGTCTAGCGCCGGTGTGATTCATCACAGCTTCTTACCAAACGGGGTGAGCATTACTGCAGATGTGTACTGTGAAGAACTGAACACAATGATGGAGAAGCTGGCACATCTCCAACCAGCATTGGTCAATCGCTCGTCTCCGCTGCTCCTGCACGACAACGCGCGACCTCATACTGCACAGCAGACGGTCTCCAAGTTGCAAGAACTGGGGTTGGAAGCTCTCCGTCATCCGCTCTACTCACCAGACCTTGCGCCTACAGACTACTACTTTTTCCAGAATTTGGATAACTTCTTGGCGGGAAAAAAATTCAATACCCGAGAGGCAGTACAAAATGCCTTTGAAGAATTTGTTGCCTCCCGTCCAGCTGATTTCTTTAAGAAGGGCATCAATAAACTGCCTCTGCGATGGCAAAGATGCATTGATTGCATGGGTGATTACTTCGATTAATACAAATAAAAAATACATGAAAAAAAATCGTTTAAATTTTTTCATACAAAACGGCAATTTCATAGGTAAAGACCTATTATAATATTACATAGGCTTCTCCTAAAGCACGGCATTCATACAAAATATGTATCCCTAGCAATGTAAGCCAGGTCCATCCAGCAATAAGGTAGGTAGGTAAGGTAATATGTTATTTTATAAAATGAAACAAAGACTTTTTACAAACATTTAATAGGTAGGTACCTATTTATTATTTAACAGTTATGAACCAACCCTGAGTAAAACTTGGTCAAGGAATTGTGCAGGTGGAGTTATATTATCCTGGTGACGCGCGTAGCCCAGGTACCATACTATGCTCATTACGTGAGAGCAACATCCCACAGTGCGCAAACCAACAATACAATTGCAACAATATCCGGTGATGGCATTCCTACCCACTTGTTGCCGATCTATTGTTATAAAAACAAAATAAGACTTTACTTTTGCTCGAATCAAATAAGGACTTATTCCCCCTAACCTGCTTAAATTGACATGGTCCTCTGCAAACTTCTATTGTGTAAAGGCCATGAAAGCGTAATTGTTCACCTATGTAAGACCTAGCTTGTCGAATTTGATAAGTGCCACAAGCAAAGAGGACCAATTCTTCTATAGACAGGCTAGGGAACACAATATTTGAACTGGTAATAGTTGTAAATATAGAATTTCTTCTATTGAGATTATCTTCTTGTACTATTTCTGCTAAAGTGTTTTCTGCAAAAAGCCTTTCATTTATAATATTGACTATTTGTTCCGCATTACTTGGATCCACAAACATTATGGCAAATGCATTATGCAGAGCTGCTGCAATGGAAAAGTCCTTCATCATGTGAGGGCATGCACGGTTAAAATATTCATGCCTGAATATTTTAAAATCTCTTTTGATTCTGCCATTAACGGCTTCCACAACCCATCTATTTATTATCACACAGCGAGACCTGTTCCCTTCTAGTGTAGATAACTGGAATTGACCTGGTGACAGGGTTTCTGGTAGATGGCCGAGGAAGCCACGCTGATGTATAGCGTCCACACTATCCCTAAAGCCTCTATCGAGAATAAAAACATCATCTTCTCTAAAAAAATCCAAAAAACTGTCTTTGTTTAATAAATCCATCATTATCGTCGCGTCATTAGTAGTGGCAGGATATGGCCCTGTAACATCCAGGATGTATCCATTGCAACATACAATCATGCTGCCGCGCTAACAAAAAATACAATAACTCGATTTTGCCGCTTTCGAGAAAATCGCGCTCAAAGCTTTGAACTTTATTTTTCTTGTATATCATGAACTAGTGAAGGTATCTACACGAAACTAGTACCAAATGAAAGGAAAACGAATGAAGAAGAGATTCAATTATATATTATGTGGAAAATGTAAAGCTTATGGCTTGAAATCGTGAATATAATGCTTATAATTAGGAATGTTTAAATAATCACCCTATCATCACTAGTCATAAATACAATAACTACAATACTTATTGTATTTATCTTTAGCAAACCTACTTATTGCAGTTCTAAGTTAACACATGCATTACTAATTTCGATAATTTCTAACGATAAAAACAATATCTGAAATAGTTATTGTATTTATCGTTAGAAATACCTATGGAACAGTCGGTGATCCAAATGAAATAAAACAACATTTTACTTTGTTTATTTATAATCAGACCAAAAATATTCTTAATATAAGTCTGTTTAACTAATATAACTTCTCCAAAGTTGTTATAAAAATAAAAAATTTACTTCTTAATATTAAACTTGTGTTTTTGACACATATTACTGGAAGGTAATAACAGCAATATTCTTGGACAATATTTAATAAAGCCCTATTGATACACTTAAAACATAACATCAGACTATGAATCGCGCCCAGAGGCCGAATATAATAGAAATTAATTAAAACATAACAAATGCACCCGCAAAAATCTTTATAAAGTGTTTCATTATCATTTAAACTAGTGAGATCACTTACAAAAAGTCTTATAAAAAGTATAGTCGTTTCAGGCTTACATTATTTACTTGCTAAATAGGTATTATTGTTTAAAATCACAGCATAATTGAATAACTTTGAGAAAGTTTACATACAATTATTGATAAGTGTAAATCAAATAAATCATTTAAAAGGCACTATGTCTAAGTAATTAACTATAAAAGCATTGGTAAAAAGAGATCAATGTTAATCTTAATTCCTATTAGTTTTAATTCTCCGTAGCTAAATTGGAATGGGCCTTTGTAGATTCTGGCAGTGTTCTCCAAAAAATCCTCCGGTGTTCAGGCATCAGAGGGACTAACTTAGCAAGAATCTCTTCTTTTCGTTCCTTAGTTATCCCTCTAGGAGCAGACTTCGAAACAGCATTTGGAAAGACTTTGTTTTTTTTAACTTTAACCTGGAGAAAATCTAGCTCCTTCCACTCTGATTCCAGATTGTCTTTGAATTTAATGGTGTAATGCCCTTGTTCGGCTTTCACAGACATTATGTCCCTCAAATAAACCCTTGGTTCGATATTTCTGATTTTATGCTGTGATGAAGAGTCTTCGAACATGAAAAAATCAGCCACGGACATAACGTGCACTGTGTTTTTTCTTGAATTTGCATTCTGAACAGCATCGACAAAGTCGTCGAAATCGTAGACTTTGTTTTTTTTCTTTAAAGACATTTCCACCTGATGGTGAAAATGATCGGCTGACATAAAAGAGTGTCCGGGCTCGAAATATTTGACTGTGATGGTTTCAGTGGCAGTAAGTTCGCTGTTGACTAAGTTAACTAAGAAACACATGAATGCCCAATTCTTATTTTGTGCCGCGCAGTTGTCAGCCCAAATAACAACATGTTTTGCGTCTCTTTTGTGCAACAGAAAAACTTTAAACCCAAACAGGGTTTAAAGTACTTTAAAGTTTTAGTCGTTAGGATGCGTTCGAAGCGAAACGTCTTCCGTCATGTCTCCAGGGACGCTTAAAACTTAACAATATATTATATTGTTTATTTATATTATTTTGTTTTATTATTAGTTTAAACCCAAACAGCCATAACAGTATAGCAACAAAGCGTATCGCGTCGGGAGTACTCGAACGGTAGTTGGACCGCGTTCTATGCAGTGCACTTTTTTTCTTCATATTTATTATTTTAACAAAGTTAACTTACCGCGTAAATCACGTCCACCGCAATCACAAAAACGACGAGGCTGGCCCGGTGGTAGTGACATGACTGACAAACCTGTCATGTTTCACAGTTTCACTTCCCCTTACACACCGCAACACCCCCGCTGAGCCCCGCGTTGCATAGTCTTACTAATAATAAACGCAATAACTCGTAATGATATTTTAGTTTTGATTGCAAACAGGCTTATTTTTAATTTTATTGCTAATCATAAATACAACAACTGTATTTATTTGCGAAGCTTCAGACAACACTAATAATAAGTACAATAACTCAAACTCATATTGTATTTATAACTAGCAAACAAATATTGGATTTCCGAGTCCTACTTATCATAAGTGGAATAACTAAATAGTTATTGTACTTATGACAAGTAATGTATGCGTAATTGAAAACTACACAACAACAAGAAAGATTATTGTATTTTTGATTAGTGAATTTGTTATAAAGTTTGAGTTATTGCATTCTTCCTTAATGAAAAACCGAGTTCCTGCAGTATTCTTAAAAAAGTTACTTAGAGAGAGTTATAGATCTCGATTCGCTGATTTCGAATATATATATATAACTCAAAATCTTCCAAAATCGAGTTATTGTGTTCTTCGTTAGCGCGGCAGCATGAATGGCTTTATGAGATTTCGATACTTATGGAGGGAATAAGTCTCTTTTTGAAATAAATAATTTGAGCTTTTTTGGGCATAAACATAGGTGCCATCACAGATAACAATTGCATTTTCTTTCCAGAGGGAGATCAGGTCTGCCATATAAACTATTTGCTATATATGAGTTTTTACTGATGGCATTACTCCGGCTTATATGATGCAGACCCAAATGTTGAGGCACATACTCCTGAGCTAATATGTCCCTAGCCTTGTTCATCAGGGTTTCCACAGTGCGCCTAGGCATTTGAAATAAACTTGATAGCCTGTCTCCCGAGTCTCCCGTCCTTAACTTGCATAATAATGCAGTTAATGCAAAACTTCCTCTGTGCATTTCACGAAGTCCTCTTGTTTCGTTCATTATTTGTTGATGTTGGGATAAGGAAATTCCCAGAAAATAATGTGCCAAATATTCTGGCAACTCTGGATGTCTTCAAAATTAAAAACACTTACAGGTTCTGATAGTATGAAAACCATATCTTCAATTTGGAAACAATTAAAATGGTCTAGTGTGTTTTCAGATGTGTAAACAAATCGCAAGGATACGTACGACTGTGTGTGTCAGATCAGATGACAGATCACAGGATGACAGTAATTGTTATGAAATGCGAATAGTTTAATGTTGCCAGGTACAAACTGTAAAAACTAACGATTATGTTATGCTTTCTTTAATTATTTTAGAATACAGTTTATAGTTAAGATTGGAATATTGCAATCGCATTAATGTCTATTAATATAAAAAGAAAAAATGTGTTCATAATGTTATTATAAAATGATGGTTCGTTTTTAACCAGCCAGCCAATATTCTTATTCTACTAATAAGTATTATTATACTGAAAATGGCAATGATTACTTCAACTCCGCTGTTTTCCGTTTAGTTATTGCTACTTTTACTTCTGATTTAACAAAATATTAATTTATGATTTTTTTCTCTTTTCCCAGAAAATAAAAAAAAACTTTAATCAGGAAAATAAACTACTCTACCTGCTCTATAAAATGCATATAATTTAGTTTATGCTCGTTTCTCAAATAGAGCGACACTGACACTGCCGATCTTCTTTAGCATATCATTCTAGAACCCCCAGCGAAGAAATTTTTCGTCGGTTTGACAAAAAAATATATCAGCTGTTTCATAGAAAAGTGCAATACCTACGCGGTCAAAATGTATGGAACACCTATTTTTTTTTGGTGGAATGCTGAATTCATGGTTAAAGTTTGCGCACTTAATAAAAACTTTTCTGTATAGGCATGATGAAGGCAACAAGAAAAAAACAAACGAAATAATTCTAATGTTCTTTTAACTATCACAGTACCTAGTATTACGGTAGTAGTAAGCACGAGATTTACCAATCCCTAAAAGTAATTAAAAGAAGAGAAAGAATAGAGTCGATGAAAGGTTATGAAGAAGCAAGAAGACATCCGAGTGTTTAGCTTCATGTTCAAGCGCGTGCGCATGTGTGTGTGTTCAAGTGCTGGAAAAGTTTGAACGCCAGTGAAGGGAAAAATAATTTTGCAAGGACAAAATTTTGGACTGTTTGGTTAGTCAGTCAGTGCAGGTTTAAAAATTTATTCTGTACTGAAGATTTAGGTTGAAAACAAATAGAAATCCTTAATCGACTGCTTATTCGATTTTGTAAAAATAATTCTACTGTTTGGTCTACAATATTGTTTAAATTTAAAGGATTTGTTTGGGTTGAATCTTTGAATTCTTAATTTTCGAGGAAACTTGTAACCACCTGCGAAGAATCAATTCATTAGCACTTACCTTAATAAATTAACTCAGATCTACAAAGCTATGTCTAGAAGTCAGGTGTACAGTAAATTTATTGTTATATTACTGTTTCTATTCTTCGATGTCCATTCAGAAGATGTTTATCTTCCTCTTGATGGTCGTATACAACGCAGCGAATAGATATGAAAACTAACTTGTCAGTTTATTTATAGATGCCAAAACATTCTTAATGTTTTCGTTTATTTAAAAAGTTAAATTTATGTGAACGAAGCTCAAAATCATCAGTCTGGATAGTATAAACCCTGGATATATTATTTGTAAAAGCATTGAATGCTTAAATAATCGTATCTTATACAAAGATATGAGGAAAATTGTTTATCTCAAAGTTAATAATATTGATACTGATGAATTTATTACATCCGAAAGTAAACTGGGTTTTTGAATCTGAATGATAGGCTACGGGGTTTAGTGAAGGTGTCCCACGGTGGGCGCCAATTAAGAAAATTGAATCTACCAAGTTAATATCTGTTTTGAATGTTCTCCTTGTTCACAGGACGAGTTCCATCCGTTCATAGAGGCCCTGATGCCATTTGTAAAGTCCTTTTCGTATACTTGGTTCAATTTACAAGCGGCCAAACGGAAATATTACAAGAAACACGAAAAACGGATGAGTCTCGAGGAGGAGCGTCACACTAAATATGAACTACAGGTAAATATTATACTAATTTTAGATGTTTTTTCATGTTCCACAGCTCACATTCATAGCCTGGTACTAAGGTTTCCAGTGCCCGCCATTTCATGTGCTCACAAACGTCCTGCTTCGGAGCCAATATCTTTCGGACTGACAGCTATTGCTTCCAATGCGGTAATCGAACTAGCGACAGGAGACACTCCTTCCGATAGATATACTGAATATATTTGGAACTGGTGGGTAGGTACACTTTTTGTGTTTATAGAATCTTATCGTTTAATCGTTTTGACTTAATATTTCTAAGCTGCTTTTGGATCGTAAGTGGCTATTTAATTAAATACAGCAAATATTACAATGACACTTACAATGATGACTTCAAATACATTTACTTGGAATACATCGACACTTATTACTTAGTCTTATTATTTCATCCAACCGTTTGATTGGATATATTATCGCCGTTCTTCTAGTTCATAAACAATCTAAAGCAGTAGGACTAAACAAAATCTGACAGTAGAGTATCTTATCATAAGACACCAATTTTTACTTGCTATTTGAAACCAAACCAAAAAATTGATCTAGCTGCATCAGCTGGTACCTTCATTGGGTCTATTGGAAAAATAGATCCAGTACCTACTGAATGATAATATTCTTACTAATCATAATAACAACCATTTAATTAGTAAAAACTGCTGTAAATAACACATCACACAATAATATCTAAGACAAAGAATTATCAATACTAATTTTACTCTTTTATCAATTCCAGAACGAAAAAGCAGAAGTGAAACAAAAATGGGCGTCGCGGTTGCTAGGGAAGCTGCGCAAAGACATAACACAGGATTGCCGAGAGGACTTCGTCCTCAGCATCACGGGAAAGCGGCCGGCCGTGTGCGTGCTCTCCAACCCCGACCAGAAGGGGAAGATGAGAAGGATAGACTGTTTGAGGCAGGCTGACAAAGTAAGACATGTTTTTAAACCTAAAACTTGCAGTTTGAAAGATGGTGTTAATTCGTGACAATTAAGATTAAACTTGGCCCTCATTTTGAGCTTCGACACAGGCGGTTACAAAAAGTTTTCGCTGGTGGATTGTACTTGAATTTCAAACAACCTAAACTTTACAAATGGTATGGTATTTTTATCTCACGAAGCAACGTGCGTTTTACTTTTGGTTAGCAATTGTACAGGCTGTGAATATGTATGTAAGTGCTGGAGCTCTCGATATCGACAAGAAGCGAGCGTCGCTTCGTGAGATACTGTACTACAAAGCATACTTAGTGTGTCGAAGGTTTTACGGAAAAAGGACGTTGACAGTATATCTACCGCGTCTCTTAGGCTTATTGCCACGTTTTAAAGCAACAACTATAGCTCATTCGTTGCTTATTAACTTGATATGAAATGAACATGTAGCATGTTCTTAATTCATTCGTATCTAAAAAGATAAAGTTCATGAAAAGATGTTTACTTTCGTAATGTTTTGTAATACATAGTTGGAATATACCGCTGCCGCGGGTGGCATCATCTTACATACTGAGATCACTCCGTGCCTTGGAAAGCAGTTATACCGTTGGTTCTGGCTGTCATTCGGATCTTTAACAGCTGTTAGGGCTCGTTAGAAGCCCAAAAGTCCGACAACCAGTCTTACCAAAGGGTATCGTAACACCCAGTAACTGGGTCGTGGAGCTCAGATAGGCAGTCGCTCCATGTAAAATACTGGTAATCAGTTGCATCTGGTTAGACGAGAAGCCAACCCCCATATAGTTGGTTTCTTGGTTGGTTGGTTGGTTGTTGGTTGGTTGGTTAGTTGGTTGGTTAAATGTTAAAGTTCAATAAAAGATGTCTACTCTCCTAATTTTTTGTAATAGTTGAAATAAAATGTAAGACATCTTCACTTTAAATTCTACTAGCTTTTGCTAGCTCTTTTCATTTAGATTTATATTAAATTATCCACTCTTCACTTTCCAGGTATGGCGCCTCGATCTCGTAATGGTGATCCTATTCAAAGCGATCCCTCTAGAAAGCACTGACGGCGAGCGGCTGGAGAAGCATCCAGAATGCACGCAACCAGGTCTATGCGTGAATCCCTACCACATCAATGTCTCCGTTAGAGAACTGGACCTGTATCTCGCGAACTTTATAAACAGCTATGGTAATGGGAGCGACGGTCTGCCAGGTCTCTCGCTCAATTCTGTTTTTGATCTGCTTCTTGGTTTTGTGTTCGGGATGGGCATTGATTACAAGGTTGCTTTTCTCGAGTATCGAGATGAAGTATATGAGAATAGATAATGTATGGTTCTTATTGGTGTATCCGTAGTAGAAGTAGTCGAATACTGCACAGTTGTTAATATTGGTACTGTTATTGTGTAACACAATGCAACAAACAAACACCCAAACATACCAATACCCCGAAAAACGTTGGTCCCGGCTGTCATTCGTGAATTTTTGACAGTCGTTACAGGTCGTCAGAAGCACGAAAGTCTGACAACCGGTCTTTCCAAAGGGCTCAGTAACTGGGTTGTGGAGGTCAGATAGGCAGTCGCTCCATGTTAAATACTGACACCTATTTTGCTGTATCCAGTGAGATTGGAAGCTAACCCCATCATAGTTTGAAAAAGTATAGACAAATGATGATTGCTGAACACAATTATAAGGTAAATGGACCAACGAAGATTACCAGTTGTAGTTGCCATGATTCAAAATCCGAAGAAAATATTAAATAATAAATAATAATCTTTATTACACAAGAAAGTGGTTACAATAGTGTGAAGTCCCTGACTCTTGTGCTAGGTGATATACCTGTGTTACAAGAGCCAGTGCCCTCTCCCAGTAGGAGATGTTACAGAATCTTATGCAAAAAGATTAACAAAAATAAAAAGAATATGGTGATAACAAAAAAAAAAAGTAAAATAAACTAAAAACGGTTAAAAGAAGCCTTTGATGAGTTTGCGAGTGTTTGTGTGTATGTTTGTGTCTCAGAGTGAGCATAAGTGTGTGTGCGCGTGTATGTGTGTGTGTGTGTGTGTATGTGGATGAGAGGGTATGTTTGTGTATGTGGGTGAGTGTTTCTGTGCGTATGTGTGTGTGTGTGTTAATTAATCAGGAGGGGTTTTAATGTTACGATATTCAAAGACGATATTGAAATAAATGTAGATGTTGATATTGATCCTATATTTATTAAGAATGTAAATACCAGCATTTTTGGCTAAACTAAATTTAAAGAAATGCATAGATTAGTTTATGATGACGAAAATGTAAATCAATGCTCATCCCATCTTCTTTTTATGATAAGTTGCATTAGATATTAGTATCTAGAAGTAGATGCATGTGTTTATTTCATAAGTTTGGTTTTAGAGCACCCAAAGGTATGAATATTTTAGAGGCGTTCGATCGTCATCGTTGTTTATATTTTTATTTTGAAACTGAACATATAGATTTTATTCGTTTTCTTTTTTCTGTAAATTCAGTTTTTAGTTCTTCTATCTTCTGTAGAATATAAGCTACTTTTGATTTAGACCAAATAATCGACAGCATATGTTACCTAAGTGGCGTATACAATAAACTTCTCACAGTAGCTGCACGATCGACCAAATTATGATCGACCTTGTAACGAAACTGCTTGAGTAGATAATGCAGGCGTAGCTTCATAAATTCATAATCGCTTTATAGTACCTACTGCTACGTTATCTCAGAGTATATTTCGTATATATAATATCATGACGTATGTAGTCATCAGAAACAAAATCTTTGCTCGAATGCGTTCTCAATTTCTAAGGGCACACGCTTGCATTGAATCGATCACGTACCCACAGTTGCGGTACGAAAAGGTTAAGTAATTTTCAAATAAATTCCTTTATCGAAATATCGGGCACAATTCGGACTGTCATTTTCATTCATATTGTTATCATTCTGATATATAAATGATAAACGTGAGTTGCTCAAACTTTTCATTTCGCAACTGACCGCAGGTCCTATATAAATGGGGTCCTCAATCAACGCAGGGATCTGTATCTCTTACGTTATCGGTTCCTAACCATTGTACAATGAAGTTGGTGTGATTTCAGATATTCTTAGCGGGTCGCTTTCGCCTCAGACTCCTAGGGACAAAGAGAACGAACACGAGGCTAAGAGCAAAGGTAACTCGCGCGAGTAATGTACGTCTTGTGACACGTGTGTTGTTGTGCGTTGCTTCTGCGGTTGTGGCAAACAATTGGATAATCTTTGGAAAAGGTTTTAAGCTGAGTCCCGTGACTTCTTAGGCTAGGGTCTCTTTAAAACGTCAAACGGCGGTTTCTAAAACGTTCGTTGCCACTTGCCACCGTCGCAACTGTCAGTAGGGTGGCGTGTGAGCGAGACCGTGTATTTACGAACATAGCATTCGGCCATTGTCGGTGACGGACGGTGACATGTCGTCGGTCACGGTCGGCATGTAGTCAGATAGACTGCAGCCTTAATAATTAAAATTACCGACGCGTACCGTCACGTCCCATATCCAGCGAAGCTTCACTTCAGTGAAGCCAAAGATTTACTAAAAAGAAATTAATAAAATAAAAATCAAAAGTAATTTATTCAAATTAGAGTGAGAATCAGCACTTATCGAACGTCAAAACTACATAAAACAGTCCCCCTAAACGCTTCAACACTTCCTAGTGCTTTAGATGGAAAAAAGAAGTAACACAACAGACTTTCCTGCAGGCTTAGCATGACGTTTTCTATTTCTACGAAGAATAGACAGTGTTTTTTCAATACAAAGTGACATTTAGTTTCTCCATTTTTGATATCGCACCGTAGATATCCTTCTACAATCTGTCATTTTGTCTTTCGTTTCTAACGATCTTTGTCTAGCTCCTTATAAATGTAGACTATTTCAAAAGAATATTTCTTCCCAAACTGTTAAAATCACACTGACCACAAAGTTTCAGCTCGACGGCCACAAAGTATATACAATTATCTACAAAATCATGATTCGTTTAGAATGCATAACTGTGATAATTAATAGAAAAACATAGCTATCTTCTCCTATTGTACATCATTTAGTTAATAGTCATGTCTATTCTTCCGCCGACAAATCGGTGCTCGTGCTAAGCCTGCTTCAGTAATATGCCTGAAAAGGAGAAAAGAGTACAGGTTTGCAGCATTGTTATGTTGTATGTTATCTTAAAAGCTCGGGTCAATTTTTTTAAATTTATTTAATTTACTAATTATAAAGCGTTTAAACAACACAGCATGGGGTACCGTCACAGTAATCTAGGTTCATCACGGTCTCATACATATGCGAATGCCCAGTCTCGAAATGGATACAAAAGTTTGGGCTAGCGAAATTGTTAATATCGGTGGTAACTCCTGGATGGGGCTGGCACAGGAGCGTGGGGTTTGGCATAAGAAAAGGCGGGCCTATGCCCTACAATTTTGCAAAGTCTGGCTGCCGTTGATGGTGATAGACATAAGACAGCAAGGGTCTTAAAAATTATAAAATCAAAATCAGCTTCTGTAGTCAATTATGTAAATTAATCTTAACATTTAGTATCAAAATCAGAGGAAAGTAGTAAGTAATAAATCGTTGATTGCCACACTGTAGAGGGAACATTAATGTGATTGGTTTGCACAAAAGTATTTGTCCTACAAATTTTTATTATTTTTCTATCACATTTTTTTTTGCATTTTCAAAGCAAAATTCTTAATACCTGCATCAAATTGGCTTGCACTCACACTTTTCATGCTTTTATTGGTATCAAAATTTTGATAAAAGATCACATTGTTGGGATTGCCAGAGTAATGTTTGCTCCTTGATGTTGTTTTTTGAAAATTATTTGTATGTAGTCGGTGTTCCTTCTCTTTCACTCTTTTTTATCTTTGTATTTATCGATGCTTTTCTCAAATGTATTATTTGAACTTTTTGTTATTTCTCTTGTGACAGATTTATCATCATTATTATTGTCATCTTTGATGTTGTTATTTATTTCAAATAATTCGTCTATGAAAGGCGTCGATTTGGTGTATTTGTATAAACAACGTTGCATCAAATACGTGTTTGTACTTTCATAATGGGCTCAAGCTATCATCATCATTAACAGCTTAATGGATGATGATGCCTATAATTATCATTTAAGATGAAAATGAGTACATATTCAGTATTGTTGCAACCGTTAAGTTTATATTCTCGAGTTATATTCTAGAAAATAACATTTTAATTTTGACCTTCATCTTCTAAATAATTGGTTTTATTCAAAACTAAGTCTAGATTCTAAATTTAGTCAAATGTGTGAGCAAGTTGATTGTTAAAGTAATCTTTGCTTGTTACTTGACTATATTTTGATGATAATTATTTCGTTGTTTTCTACAAAATGGCTTTAGAAAATTAACTCTGTCGTAGTTAGGTACTATATCGTTGAATGTTTTCTATATTGTACAGATGTTTGATGTCGTGGCTTTATTTAATATAAGATGAAAAACCTGTAATTAAAACACAGGCACATAAGAATAAGTATCAAAGTTTGTTTCATCACTGGCCTTATTTCTTGGTACCTCATAATAACAGACAGTTATTATTTACTATCTTTATCTATCTTGAAATAAAGGCAGTGGTGCAATGGGCTTCAATATGTTGTGTTCTATAAACTAAGTTAGACTTAGGGATGTTTGGCCCGTTTGAGATACCTCAGATGGAACCAAAAATACATGGTGGCAGTAATATTTATTCGTTATATCTACAGAAGTACATGATTTCGGACCCCGCTGCGTTGAAATGTTTACTAACTTATTAAAAAAAAAAATCAGCTGTCTCATACATTTTGACTGCGTAAGTTTAAATTACTGACGAAAAAATTTCAACGCCGCGGAGTCCAGGATCAATGTCCCTGTCACCCTGAAAATTTTGTCAAATATTTATGTTCTATCGGCAACATTTTAATACCCTATAACTATTTACATAGGTATTACAAACAGTCATATTATGTCGTTGTTAATGAACATATTACTGGTTTTCTGTAGGCAAGGATAACTATGTTTATTATGTACAAAAATACATATAAAGAAAAAAAAACAGAAGAGCTAATTAGGCATAAAAAAATTCGTCCGCATCGCTGTCAGTGGGAAAAATGCCCAAAAGGCTGGTAGCCTTGCCACGTTGTTTTAGTCAAATACATATTGAAACAAGTCTAGTAAACTAGCAACGCTTATGGAAGTTAAAAATCATGATTCGAAAAGCTCAGGAGTCGGACTGAAGTCATCCTTTTCCTGTATCTATTAATCTATCCTTAAATTCTGAGCTGTGCTACACGAATAATGCACGCATCGGTCAACTCAAATCTGTGTGGTTATTTCCTCAAAAGATTAATGTATAAAATGGTCTTTTGAGGACATATGGATATCTGGAGTTTAAAAGAGACTGACGTCTCAGTTAGTTTCAGTCTTTATTCCCGTCGTAGTCATATAGGAAACGGCAAACTCATCTAGTTTTAAAAACAAAAAAAATACAGTGTTAATAGTTATGAGAGGGTCGTATAGGCCTGTCAAAAAGTTCTAGGCACTTAATAAAATATACAATGGTCTGCAAAGCTACAGTTCACAAGGCCTATAAGCCGTCAAGTTCTATATGCTATATTATTTGGAGAAAACTTATCAATGATGCAACAATGTCACTGTTGTTTTAAATAGATAATTTATTTGCGGAAGTTTGTATGACGCTTCTATGCGTCACAGACATATCGTCACCAGACTGTGAGTCGTTAACAAAAATATCAAACTAGCGTTGAAATACAATTTGAGTGACATATCACCCCTCCAACGCCTCAAGATAAATGTAGCTAAATCAGTGAGTGGGTGCAGAGGTTGCGGGTTGGAGTTCCCTGTATCAGTTTTTTTCATCAGAAGTATAATTTAACTTTTTTTTTACTATTAATAATTTAGTTTTTAAATACTCCCGTGCCGTTTCATGCACCTAAAAGCACAATTTTTGCGTGCATTGTGCGCTGCCGTAAACAGCGTTTTTCACACCAAATAGAAGTCCTTTCAAAGCAATATTTTTTGCTCAATATTTTTAGTTTGATGTACATATAAGTAGAATGCGTTGGGAACGGCTATGTGATGGGTCTCTACACCCTGTATACGCTATGAAAGTCCAAGTTAAGACCCCTTTAATTGACAGTGTCATTAAATAATTGACAGTGTCATTAAATAATTTGATAGTGTCATTAAATAATTTGATAGTGTCATTAAATAATTTGACAGTGTCATTAAATAATTTGATAGTGTCATGAAATTGTAACGTCTGAAATGGGTGATTTCAGGCTATAGTCACAATCCATACAACGGTGTAATATGCAACGATATTATTCTAGCGACCGGTGTCTTCTCGTCCAAGGAGCTGTGGAAGCTATCTAAAGGTATGTTTTTTTATGTTTGTTTGTTGATTTAATAACGTTAACAAAGTCCGCAGATTACCTAAAAGAACTTGAATAGTACTTACGGTAAAATACAGTTACGTAACTTAACGTAAACTTACGTTTCGATCTACCAAAATGGTGTGATTTTGAAACTTACGCTTCGATCTGTCAAAATCAGTCCATTTTGGGAGATCGAAGCGTAAGTTTACGCTAAGTTTTGTTTCTATGTCTTACCCTTGGGCTGAGATCTATAACCGTTTATTAGCACGGACTTAGGCTTAGTGCTATTCCTATTACAGTCTAGCTATAAGTGCAAGATAGGGACGGGAACATGCCTAAGTCAAAGCACGTGCTAAGTTATGTTTATAGATGTCGACCTTATTGTCCCTTTTATTTGGTAAGCTTTTGTTATGACGCATATAGGCGTCATTATTGACGTATATTTTGCTTCTTAGACAAAAACTGTGCTGTTTCCAAAAACATCCAGAACTATTCACCAGTCATAGACCGCTTCCCCATACATTATTAGGATCAGCTAACAATACTTATCTGTAGAAGAAAAAGAAACTATAAAATTACATAATTAAGCGTCATTTTCTTTTGTTTCCAGCTTCAATCCTCCAAGAGACTGGGTCGGAGTCTCCGAGTGGATCTGGCGGCGGCATAAAGCTGGAGTCGGGGTACTACTGCGGGTACAACAGTCCAGCTCCTCCCGCCTTCGAGCCTCCCGCTGAGAGAGCCACCCCATCTGCTATGCTTGTGGGACAGTGCTATAGTAAGTCCATTGTAGTGTGAATTATGTCTTTTGCAACTACGACTAACTAGCTTATCCACTTGTCCGCATGGATGTCGGGAATTATCCCACGAGAACGTATTACAGGGATAAAAAGTATTACATATGTTAATCTAGGTGATAAACAGAGATCGGATATTCGGAGGCATATTCACCTAAAGTTGAGATGTTGGCTAACATGGAATGCGCTTTTGTATCGAAAAAGTCTTAATTTAGGAAATTTATTATTTTTATTTTTTGTTTTAACTAATACAAACCACCCCTCGTCCAGTACATATACATATGTATTTGTATCGGGTTAAACATTAATTTTAAATTAATACACATCTAAATAGTTATGCAATCAAAAATTTGTTTTTAATTAATATTACAAATAATTTATAAAGCCGCTTCCATACTTTCATAGCTAAAAATTATCTTTAGGTAAATATGCATCCGAATATCCGATCTCTGGTGATAAAGTATCTGTGGCAATTTCATCTAAATCCGTTCTGACGTTTTTGCATGATTGAGTAATAATACATACACACATGCAAACTTTAATATTTATAATACTATTAGTAGGATAACGATGTGTTTTGAGAATCGTTACCAAAAGAAAAGCTTAGAAATTTCTTGAAAAGTAGAATAAACAAGAGTTATCGTGTCTTTGGACACACTAGGAGATTTTCTTATAACATTAGTACCGGACTTAAAAAGGTCTTGATGTGTTAATCTATCGCTTGAGAGTCATCTCTTTTGGCCAGCCAATTAATTTCAGTTTTTTCTCCAGTTTCTAAAAACTCGAAATTCAAATTTACTTACGTGTTTTTGTTTTTAAATTTGCAGGTCGGGGTCAGATTGTATGTTGATTAAAATATGTTTAGAATTGGCCTTAAATGTCACAGTTTCATGAAATGGTTATTCAGTAGGGTAATATGAATTTAGAGAGTTGTATTAATTGATGGTTTTTTATGATTATAATTCTATAAATAAATATTTCTAAAGGCTGCGGATCATAATTTCGTCTGTCTTTTTCGCATTAACGACCAACTGCGCTATACTCTGTTAGTTAGGTACTTGACATTACCTATGTATAAGGCGTGGTGACGTACTGTCTCACTGTGAATGACTATTAGACCTTAAGTAATCTAATAAACTTATATGGTTATCGATGTAAAGTTCGTGATCCTAACACAGAGGTGGGTAAATTGAAAATGATAATAGATTCAGAATCAAAGAATGGGGCTAGACACATACATATTTAGAAAAATATCATAATATAATGACGCATTACAACAATCGATAAACATAAAAAAAACTCGACAAAAGCGTATGTCAATCAAAGCCCGATGTTTGTAGAGTATTCCACGCACGTGCTCACGCGCGCCTAAATATAGTGTGCGTTTGTATAGCACATGTATTGTGTTGAGTCGTCGCGGTGACTGTGCAGTACACGTGCTATTTTGATTATTCGTGGGTATATTTGTATTCTATTTTAAGTACTTTAACGTGGTTTTATACAAACTGGAGAGTAGAATTTATATAATTAATCTAAACGAAACGATGATCAAAAGGAGCATAGAATAAGTTAGAGCCACAACTTGCGTACTTCCATCGAACCAATTTTTTTGGAATTTTTTGTTTCAGTTTACTCAACAGCTTTGTATGGGCTACACAAATTTCATAGAATAAAATGTTGTGTAGGGGTGCTATAGTGTTGCCAAAAAAAATCTTCAAAAGTTCGAAAAAAATCTTAAATATCTCTAAAACAACTCCCCATTCTTTATTCAGTATGTTCTTCTACACAATCATCTACTCATTTAATTTCATGATCTTCCTTCTCGCCAGCAGGCATCCCGCACAGCTCAGCTGGCTTGTCAGCACAATCGCCGCTGGTGCCATCGAACACCATCTTCTACCAGCATGCGGCACCTCCCACCGATACCCATCCAACAAGTAAGTGGGGTTGGAGCTTAGAGCGCCATCTGTTGTGGTGGCAGGGAATTAAATCTGAGTTATTTACTAACTTTTGCGAGACATTTTTGGGTTTATGGATGGATCACGTGCATATTTTGGGTATGCTCAACTTTATTTTTATGTTTTTTATTGCTGAATGGGCTTGTTCTTGACCTTGATCACACCTGATGGGAAGCGCCGGATCAGGTCTATGATGAAACGAGCGTGCTCAGAAGATGCTTGTTCACTCATGATTTGAAGGCAAGCGGATTAAATGTGGAAGGGAACAGAGACGCTGGCAGAGAGTTCCACACGCTGACTGTGCGCATAATGTATGTGGAGGCGAAGCGATGAGTAGGCACGACTGGTCGGGATATCCACCAAGTGCGGATAACACCGTGCAGTATGTCTGGTACTCCGGTAGTAGAATGGCGATGGTGGGATGAAGTCGTAGAGCTCCTGCGCACTCTCTCCGTACAGCCTCTAGAAGACCGAGGCAAACATTATTACGCCAGTGAGCTAGGCTGTGAAGCCGGGTCATCGCCGTCTACTTGTCACTATTTCAGGGCTAATTTTGTCGAAACACCAATCACATTGTTGAATATCTGCAAGAATGATTGATAGCAATAAAATCATTGAAAACAAAAAGCTCACTTACCTAAATAACTGTACAAAGCAAACAGATTTCTTTAAAGTGACAAACTGATCCGTCATGAATCATGATTGAATCATGATCCATCTATCTTCGTCTCCGATAAAAATAATTTGCATCTCTAATTCTATCATTCTTTCAGATGACTAATGCAGTTGCTTAACTGAAACATTTAGAACTTTTCGTAAGTTATGCGATAATGTTATAGATCCTCTATTAACGTTACTCTACTGCCTTTTTCAGCATCAGAAGCGCTGTCAAGCCAGCATGCGAGTGGCAAGTACGATGGCGCACCACAGGACTCACTCGGAGATTTTGTGACCTTCGTCTGCCAGGATCCTTCTGATGTGCAGCAGTTACAGGTAAACAATTTTTTACGATAAAAATAATATCATCATCACCTTTTGTGGTCAGGTTTGTCAAGGACAAGGATATTTGAAATATCTTGTATAATGAGACTCATTTTAAAAAGACCAACCGTCTTTTAAGTCTTATGTGGTGGGTCAGAGTCTGTTACTCTATAGACAGAAGTGATAAACACATGTTTGTTACTATATTGTTTCATCAGGATCTTGTCCAGCATTAACTTGATCTTCAGCATACAGTTACTCCTTATGAAAAATTAGGATTCTAAGGGTTCTTTGAGGCCTAAAAAAAGATTTTGCCTCGTTTTTGTCCCAATCATAGTCTATGCATGTTGCTTTATATGCTGGTCCATATTACTCCAATATTTCGTTTCCAGGTGCACAGTTTATCGAGGAGTCCAAAGCCACCATATTTCAGTAGCTCAATGCTTCCACCACCACCGCTACCGCCGATGGCTAGACCCGTCGCCATAATCAGATCCACAGGTAATTATTTTGAAATTTGCTTATCAGACTGTGATATAACAACATTTTGGCAGGTTGATTTGGAAACTGATAAGTTATACAGGGTGATTGGAAGATGGGTGCAAAGCTTTAAGGCGAAGATAGTACACACAATTTAGAACCATTTAAGCCATGGTTGTCTTAGACGAAGTTTTACTAAATATTTTTAACCAAATTTTTAATTTTTTTTTGGAAATTCTCAAAATTTAATGTAAACTGCATAATTATGGCCAAATTGAATGATAAATGAATTCATTTTTTATTTATTTAATTAAAGTAATGTGTAAGCAATCAAGCAAAATATGTTTTAGGCTTCTGTGTCATTAGAAATTTTTTTTACAGACATTTAAAGCTCAGAAAAAATAAAAAATTTGTACAATACGTCTTTTAAACCTTATTAAAAAAAAAAAATTTGGTAAGACTTCGTCTAAGACAACCATGGCTTAAATGGTTCTAAATTGTCTATACTATCTTCACCTTAAAGCTTTGCACCCATCTTCCAATCACCCTGTATAATGGTCTCAAAGAGACCATACATGTATAATGCAATGACCAACCGAACCGTTCGGAAAAATGATTTTGAAAATATTTGTTATGGCTAACTCCGTTTGCCATTTAGTCATAAAGTAAGAGCGAATTTCACCAATAAAACTGAACGCTATTAGCACATCTACACCTGTGTCTAAGCCTTGTTCAAGAGCTGTTAGTGTCAATATTCCACAGCAATTATGAAATTGACAGCTCTTGGTTTTGGTGAATTTTGATTGGTAAAGTTCTTTCTTTCCTTTAAAATCGGTGAAATTCGCCCTAAGGCATAACATCAAGTTCAGCAGTGTCTTGTCTGCTAACAAGAGCATAGGCGAAAAACAATCTACGTTATTCGAAATATACTTCCAAGCTTTGATTTTGGTAATTCTTCGTTCGATCGCTCATTCTGGTTTTCATCACTTCCAGGGCGTTATAACAATGACGATGACCCGTCGGTGGCCGCCAGCGAGCTGGTGGGTGGCGTGGGCGGCGGCACCCCGCCGACGTCACCCGAGGTGCGCTCGCCGCCCACGTCACCGCGCCGCCGCTCGCCGCACCCCTACCGCACCGACTGCCACCCACCCATCACACACTTCAACCATTTCCACTCGCAGCCGCAACAGGTAAGTCTACCATTTTATTCGCATTCTATTCTATCCAGGCCAGTTCTGTCCCATTTATTTTGTTTTACTGAACTGGCTCCAAAATACACAAGGCCTACTTCCAAGCCAGTTTCTGGCTGACTGTATAAACATGTTGGTTCCAAAGACAAGACCTAGAGTTTTCACCCTGTCTATTGGATGGCACACAGGCAGGTGGTCCACTTGATAGTTGGTGGTCAACGTCGCCTTTGGACATCATCAAGGCTGTTATGTCTCTTATGCCTGTATTTCCATGGGCACCCTGACCGTTCAAACTAAAACCGTTCAATACGAAACTGTCTCGTAAATACATGAATCCAGCTTTCAAATCTGGAGATGTATGCTGGCTAGACTATTGCATTGAAGTCTATCATTATCATCATCTTCGCGTTTTCCTGGTTGCATCCTTTCGGAGCCCGGGGTCCGCTTTCCTACTTTTAAGCTTCCACTTCGGACGGTCTTTTGCATTGAAGTCTATACAAGATGTAACTTAAATAGCGCACAACCTGTTAAGGGGTTATTGTGCTCATCATTATCAACAACTTTTACTATGGGACCAAACCTGAAATCGCGAAACAAAATCAGCTGTTCCATACACTTGTATTCGCATAAATCGTCAAAATGTAGGGAACAGCTGATTTTTTTTTTACGATTTCAGGTTTGGTCCCATAGTAAAACTTGTTGATAATGATGAGTACAATGACCCCTTAAGAGGTTGTGCGTTATTTAAGTCACACCTTGTATATCACGTAAATACTAAGTGAGATTCAGCAGCTGTTCTTTTCGTAAACTAAGATGTAAATGTTCAGCACAATTTTTTCCCTATTTTTTTATTAGGGACTTTTATTACCACAATGCATATATTCGTCGTACCACAAATACACACTGCATGGAATTACATTTGGTCCATGAACCTGAACAGACTCTTCGCATCATCACCATTGGGTTGTGACAGAATCTTATGGAATGTGCCCATATGAAGAGCATTGGCCCATTGGTTACGGTTGCGACTTTGGGTGTGTCCAGACCTGGTGAATGCGCCGCGAATGCGCTGCTCGCGAGCCGCTTGCGAACTGCGCGCGAGCGGCGCGCGGACGGCGCAGGGGCTGCGTACGAACATGAAATGCACGCGCACCGTTCGCAAGCGGCTCGCGAGCAGCGCATTCGCCAGGTCTGGACACACCCTTACGAGGTCGAAGGTTCGAGCCAAGAAGGAGCTTTATTTTGTGTAAATTATTTCTTCACCACTGCTCTCAAAACAGTGAAGGATAACATCGTGAGGAAACCGGCATGTCCTAGCACCGAGAAATCGAAGACATGTGACATCTACCAAACCGCACTTGGCCCACGTGGTAGAATACGGCCCAGTCTCTCTCACAGAGAAGAGGCCTGTGTTCTTACAGTGGGATTATTACATGCTGATAATATGTGTGCTATGTGTGGCCATATCAAGTCGGTTCAACCTCAAGACCACAAACAGATAATTTCTATGAGACTGACATCGAACAGAGTCCAATGTAAGTCTTCCACAACCCCACACTATGAGACGAGTTAGTTTATTTCATCATGAACACAAACTTATACCTACATGGAATGTGTCCAGATCTGAGTCTATGAGCTGTAACAACGAATTTTCTACTGAAATTATCGCTATCTTAGCTATTTTTTGACTAATATTTTCTTCCACAGGTATTTAGCTATGCAAGTTCGCTTGGCGGCGTGGGGTTAGGTGGCGGGGTGTCAGGCGTGGGGGCCGGGGGCGGCGCGGTCATGGCGGGCGCGGGCGGGGTGTCGCCCCCCGGTGGCTTGGGGCTATACGCCCCGCGGGCCTCGGCGAGGGCTGCGCCTAGGTGGGTTTTAGAGGACTTGGGACCGATTAACAGGTCCGTATCAGGATTAAATCCGGGAAGTTTTACTGACCTTTAGTTTCATGAAGCCTGATCAACTGGTCTGTAGATCTCCTGTATTAGCTGATGGCAAAAATGCCAATATTGACAGCAGAAAGTTAAAAAGGCTTCAGGAAACTGGGAGTCAGCCTTCCCTAAAATGTCAACCTCACTTTGACATGGTACAACCCGCTTTTAACTAAAGAGGCTCTGACAACTCATCATCATTTCCATCAGCTTAGTAGTAGTCTATAATTTTGAAACTCCTGCTCAATGATGAGCAGCAAAAGTTTTAGTCATTTGTGATATGCCTATGTCCAGCAGAAGATTGTTAAGTATCGCCAGGAGTGCTCCCTAATCACATGTAAAACTCCAGAAGTAGCTCGACTGCGTATAACTGACGAACCATAGTAATGGCCCAAAGCGAGCTGATTTTGAAGATGCTTCAACACAACCGTTAATAATGTGTTTGTCTATTTTGAAGGCCACGTCAGGAAGACTGCAAAAGCTGCTGAATTATAGTGCAATACTAGTAAGATTATTCAAAGAGTTTGTAAATCTTTTAGTTGCATTTCAACAGCCAATCATAATCTGTACTGTCTTTGACCTCTTAATATTGACAAGGAGGGTAATTACAGATGGAACGCACCATTCCCTACCCTGGAGGAAGAGTTCAACATCATGACGGCGCCGCCAGGACCCGACCATGTGGTCCTGTTGGATGATGGTGAGTACCTCGTTGATAAGAGGATTTCTAAAACATTTTAAAGTAAATCTAGTCAAACGAATATACACGTTCTTTTATAAAATAATTATCTTATGCTGGAATTGATGAGGATTCCAAGCCTTTGTTGGTTATACGACGAAGATTTGTTGTATCGTCTAGTTTTGGGCTAAATCGGAGTCTACAATCATGAGTTTGTCACGCAATCTGATCTCGAATCAGTACCTAATCCTTCAAATTTCCAAGTCTCAGTCTGAAATCATATAGTTTCATGATGGTTTCATGTCCCATATTTGTTTCCAGTAGACTCATTAACCGGTTTGTATATTTATTATGCCTTTTCTACTTTCATGCGTACTTTTACAGAGTGCCCGCCAAGAGTGCTATTTTATGACGTAGCCATATTGTGTAAGAAGATCTTTTATACATAATTTATATCTCAAGTATCTAGTCCTTACACAGCATGAAAATTATTGGCTTAGACTAATTTGTTTACCTATTTGTTTATGTAAAGTTTTTTCCTTCACAGAACGCTTCTTCCAATCAAGCGTGATTACATCTGAAGCGACTGCGATGGACACGACCGGCTCGACGGTCGGGTCGGTCGTCGACGCGTCGGACGACATCGCGCCCGACAAGCCGGCGCCCGACTTGCGCTCCCCGTGATCCCACGCAACCGCTACGTCGGTCGGTGTCGCAAGTGTCGGACATGTTGAAACCGACGGATCGGTCGGAAATGTTGGATCTGTAGTTAGTGTTGATTCTGATACGCCCGTCTCGAGTGTTGGACCTGTCGCGTCGGTCGCGCCGCCGACGACCGTGCTCCGTTGGACACCCGCGCCCCTCCCGCACTGGCGACCCGTCTCACATCGGACTGTTTAATTTCTAACGTTATCTCTGAATGTCATGTCGGGGGATTAGTGTAAATATAAAAAAGGAATTAAAACGGATGAGGTTGTAGTTGAAATTTAGATTTTACAATTTTTACTCTGTGTCGATCGACTGCACCTGTTCGTGCGACGTGACTTTGTCGCGGCGTTCCGACACGTCTCAAGTATTGAAATACGATTTTCGACAGACATGGGTGATCGACATAGTTTTCATTTATTACTTGTTAAGGCGATAACAAAATACAATACTCCAACGATAATTATGTAAAAAAATATTAAAACTACAAAATAAAAACAACATATTATATTCTAATATTTTTATAGAATATAAAAAAAACAAGTATGATATGATCAAGCCTTCCAGTAATTTAGTGAAATTAATAAAAAGTGCAGCTTATAAAATATTGTTTTGCTGAGCTGTGAGACAGGATAAGCGAATAAAAATGCTTCCAAAGGCGTCAAAACAGTTTATATTGACGAAAGTGTGATACTATAAGTTGTTTTTTGTTTCGTTGTTGTGTGTTTTGTAATGGAAATAAAAATTAAATAAGTGTAAGACGTCGGTTAGTTTAAAAAATATTTTTTTTATTTATTGAACGAATATTTAATAAAGACGAGCCTTGCTTAAGAGATTAGTTTAGTTGTAATTAGTAGCGAACAGAGTAGTTGATTTATTGTACTTTCGATCGGGAAATAATGATACTAAAATTTTTAGGTATAAAATAAAAAAAGCAAAAAGATTTTTTACGTAATATTCGCACAAAAATACTATCTATATTGATCTCAGTGACACAATTATACCAAGACAAGATTTTTTCCTTTTATTATTTTTACTACTTTTTTGGGAAAATTCTCGGTATCGAAAGAGACAATAAATCGTAAGTAGATCGACTTATGTCGAAGGACATTTATAGGTGCCTTTCATAAAGAAAACGTAAAATAACTTAAATAATAGGAATTTGTAAATTGTAGTGTTCTTTTTGATAAATCCATCCGCTCATACCTGTAACAAACGATTCATTGACTATTTAACTTAAGGGTTGTGTGTTTTGTAACCAAATTGGAGAGACAAGTGGTACGAGTATGTGGCTAGTCAGTATGCCGAGTGTTTATTTTTCACACCTTTTATTAGTAATTATTTAATTTAATACTTCTAATAATTTTTTTTATAAGGATTTTTACTTAAATGCAAATGTAATTACAATCATAATAACAGTTTTGGTGTTACTAAAATATTTTTCGTTGGATTTCGGAATGCTGTTAAAATGCAAAAAATACTCAATATTGTTGGTTACTTAATACACACGTAAAGTACTATAATACTATAACTTAAATCCTATAAACTAATTAGTTTTGTCACTCATGAAAATTATTAATTTTTCGCAATAACAGTGGCCATACGAGGAAAGCTAGTCATTAGAGTTACAATGTAAATTTAATGTTACTTAAAATAATAAAAAAGATATTTACAATTATAAAAAACCCCTTACGTTTATTAGTAAGGGGTGTGAAACTAAAAATGTGGCCAAATTACACTTAATGAATGAAATCCAAATATATATACACAATTTTTAATAGATTTAGATTTAAATAAGCGTGGTAAAATTAAGTTCGTAGCGAAAAAAGAATATGTGACTATAATTCAAGTAGGAAAAAATAAAATAAAACAAAATTGAGACAAAAAATCCACGTCATATTCTCATGAATATCTGAATTTATTTAGTCTGGCTTAAAACATCTTAATTTTCATCACCATTAAATCGACAAGTTTTATTTGATGCCTTTAAAAACATATTTTTTTTGGATTTCTATAAAAATAGTGTAGTAGGGAAACGTAGCAATAACGACGAGCAATAAATTAAAAATAATTATAAACAAAAAAAGGGCTTTAGTGAGGCTAGAGTTTGGTACTGAAACGTAGTGTGACCTATATAAACGATTCGCGATATATTTTCTATAGACAGATCGGCGAGAGGCTGGGTACTATATAAAATGATAAATATAGTGCGGTTTGGTACAATTAATAGCTATTTGACAAAAAATATATTAGACTTACAGCTATAGTCGAACTAGGCAGAAAGGCGGGATTAGTCAATTGCTAGCGATAGAAAACATTATTAAAATATGAGAAAAAAAAAACATTAGAACGTAATAGTATGTCAGTAAGGCTTGTTGATAACAGAAAAAAACAGTTTCGTCATTGAAAATCTGAAAGAGGTAACCTTGTAACGTGGTAAGGCAATATTAATATTGGTGACGAATTTAAAGCTCATTGGTGCCGAAAATTCTAGACTGTGATTCAATTGTTCATTCAGAACGTGTCTTATATTGAAATAGTTGTTTTTGTATGATTGGCAATGCACAGTGGGTGCTGTATAATACAAAATAAATGTATTGTAAAATGGCAAATAGGAACATGTTGTATGAAATGCATTTGTTATAATTGTAAAAATAATGGTAACAGCAAATGTAGGCTGAGAAATGTATTTTTTTTGACAGCGTTAGTAGAAACGGTAGATTTATTTGATAGCTTTGCAGTAATATAAATGGATGTGACTAATACAAGATTTTGTATTGACAAAAAGTTAGGATGAGAAATTGAAAATGATGTATTGGTCGCGGCATGTATTCTTTTGTTTCATTATTAGCACCATTAATACGATATGGAGTAATAATTGAAAGCCTAAACATTATGTGCCTTAGATACAACAATATTGTATGATATTTATGATGCGTTCTATACAACGTGCTAACTAGAAATAAATGATAAACATTTTTTTGAATGCCTGGACTTTGAACGTTTATCTTCATTGTTAGAATTCATTTCTGCAAAGGCTTGTACTCCCAAAGATTTTGTAACCTTGAAATGCAAATTTAATTGTATAATTAGGCCCAATGTTCGGAAAATTGTAAGTAACCCTTAATGATGATTTTTTCCTAAAATATTTCTCTAAGTTTTCTATCACATTGTTTTTGTATTGTATCTATATGAAAATTGTGAGTAACTGGGCACCCAGCAGTCTGGAAATTGATTTCTAATCCAGAGATATAAATTATAACCCTCATGTAATAATTATTGTACGATTAAGTAACGCTTATATGCGTAGTTTCGCTGAAATATAAAACTACTTCTATGAAATTGTATAATTTTAGTAATTATCTACATTATACCCATTTATGTACCTATATACTTTACTGGCATGTATATTCTTAATCTACGCAACTCGGAATAGCCACGCTTTATTTTACGAAGTAGACACCACTTTGATTCTCGCATGGCTTTTTGATATTAAAAATTACAATCCATCTATTCTATAAACTTGTATGATAATTTCTTTTAAGTTGTTTCTTAATGTAAAAGGAACGATAATCCGTCTTATAAGTTTCGTGGATTTCAAAAGTTGAATACATAATACGTAAATAGAGAAAAATAATTGTAAGGATAATTAATTAACCAATAGAGAAATACTCCTAGTTACGAATTTCTTAGTTCATCTGATGTGCAATTATGATTAACTGTTTTTTTAGCGAATTTGTTAATTTTTATTAGTAATTTTATGATTGTATCCATTATCATTGTATGTAAATATGTTCCGGAGTGTATTTATATATTTTTCTATTTGTATAATTAACATTAGAATGCGTTTATATATGTTATGTTTGTCATCGGTCATATCCTCCGCGCTTTCATATTCATTTAGGTTTTTACAATTTTTCTTTATTTTTAAAATAGATACTCGCGAGTCGAATGGCTTATTCCAACGTGAGATTTATTGACGAAAATAACGATTGCATTCAGAAGTTGGAATAGATCATTAGAGTCATGCAATAAACTAAAGATAGACTTGTAAAAATGTTATAACATGTATTTTTAACCTATACATAGTAAGATATTTATAGAATTTTAGTCGTTTAATTATTTCGAACGACTTGTTATAAAGAAAATTGGTGCTTAAAGCTTAAAACAAAATAAGACGGCACTTTGTCGTGTGTGTATTGTCATGGAAGGGGTCTGAGCATTATGACATAGCATGCGTTGTTATGCTTACGTGCGATACAGAATCGTTTATTTAAAAATCGAAAAAAAATCCGTTAGAAAATTAATTCGAGCCCACCGCTCCAAAGTTAGTGCGTGCGGATTTCATGTGCGTTTATTTCTTTTGTAATTTTTGTTTATTTTGTTATTTTTATTTGATGTAAAATAAACGATTTTGTATCACAATGCGAGCAGTTATAATAATGTAGGTAAACTTTGCTCAATATCGATGAAAACTGAAAGTGTTACAGTTGATGCAATACAAACAAACATACAAATTGTGTTTTATTTTAATATATTATTATTTATTTGTCTTTACAATTTTCTATTCAGAAGAATTCCGTGTGGTGCCGGACGTAAAGAATAGCACCATCCCATCTCTTCCCGTGGATATCGTAGGAGGCGACTAAGGGACTTACCAGAGAATGGGAAGCAGCGTTCTCTATGCATTTTACCACCATACTGCGATCGCCAACCCGCCTGCCAAGCGTGGCGATTATGGCAAGCCCCCCCAAATTGGGGGAGGCCTATGTCCAGCAGTGGACGTCTTCCGGCTGAAATGATGATGATGATTCAGAAGAAATGAGCAATTACCTCCACACATTTGCTCACTTTTATTCCACATTTTTTTCCTTTCACTGTACCTAAGCTAGTCAATCTGCTTTTGTAGCTTTTCTCACCTATATTGAGATTGGTTTCCCGTGTAATTGGATGTAGCTGAACACCAGTACTTTACATGGAGTGACTGCCTATATAATAATAATATAATATTTATTTCAGACCATACAAAACCCAAATTCAAAAACAAAATAAAAATCACTTAAATTCTACATACACAAAACAAAAGGCGACGCACAAAAAGATACACACATACACAATAACACTTATTTTATATACACAAATGACGCACGATGAGTGGTCATCCAGTGCCACATCATTGGACTGTCTACTTTGCTGGCAAAGATAGCCACCAGGCTGTTGGAGTTATCGCGTACTCGCCGCATCAGGGATGCTATTCGTGTCCGCATAAGGGCCTGCACAACTCAGTTACTTGGTAATACGATACCCCTAGGTAAGACTGCTTGTCAGACTTTAGTTGGGCTTCTGACTATCCGTAACGACTTTCGAAAGATCTACCAATGGCAGCCGGGACCAACGGCTTAGCGTGCTTTCTGAGGTACGTATGGATCTCGATATGTAACGATAGTAGATGATATTCATTCATCCACGAACCGACCGTGGCAAGCGTACGGACTTAGTCGCCGCAGGAGACGCCCGGGGCGTCGAGAATCCCAGACTGATTCCCGGCCACCGTAGACGCGGGCTTGCAGACGGCGAGTTGCGGGTAGCTTGCTGTCCGGTAAGGACCAAGCCCGGGTCGACGGCGCGTTGTGTTCCACGCGCGCCACAAAGAGATCTCAGCACCAATTGGTGGAGTCCGCAAGCGCCGATGCTTGCCACGGGTGCGGGTTATTCGAAAGAGATACCGTCGCCCCTGGCACACAGGCAACTGAGGGAACACGGGTGGGTTTTAGTCAGTAAAAGTCTGACACGCCCTCCTGCTCCACCCAGAGCGGGAGAAGTTATTTGACGTTTTCCCACCATCAAAAAAAAAACCGTGGCAAACCTAGCTTAGCCATCGATCGATCCGTACGGCTGTTACTATTTAGCCACGTAGGTAATCTAGTGGGGATCAATAATGGTTTCGTAAGATATAATAATGATGGAGTCTATAGAATGTTATGGATAGGGGCTATCGGCTATAGGAAAAAAATATCATAGGTAGGTATACCAGTCATCATCATCACATTTCAGCAGGACTGTGGACTTCTGTCGTCTGTTGGACATAGGCCTGGGCCAAGCATCGCAATTTCGACGGTTTTCTGCTTCTAGTATCAAGCCGACCACTGCGCCATTCACCAATATATCCAATCCGTTTCGATATTGCCGCTATAAATCAATGACAAAGGTTCTTTATGGCACAGCTCTGCGATACATCGTCCCTTATTTACATAAGCGCCATCTATGCGGCCGAAGTGGAACTAACTCCTATATTTGGCGTCACATGTGATAAAACCTTCTTGTTTATAAAAGTGCAATGCTGGTCAACTGCTGCGACTATTATTGCGAGGTTGGTACCTAAAACTTATAAATTAATAGTATTTTTATGATTGCTTTGAGCTTTAATGATTGATCATCGCGTTTTTAAAGTGTAATTTTGTATGCAAGCCATGTGTAGGGTGCAAAATGCAGAATTTTGCTGCGTAGAAACTTCCTTGCCAATCTACCACCTTGTCGAATTTTAAATTAGGTACAATTATTTTTTAAATCACAGTTTCGAAGTAGGTACGGTGGTTCTAGTCACATTGTTCCTCATTTAAAAGTTTTCCCGGGTTTTTCTTAATGTTTTTAATTTAGAAATCAGCTGATCAATTTACTTTTGAATTAATGTGATAAATTGTGGCAGAATGTGAGATGCATTTGGGTTACATGCTAGGATGGTGTGGTTTACTGTAACAATAAGCAAAATTATAACAGATAGCAACATAAACATAATTAGTATCTAACTAAATACTTACGTTCGTTGAGCTAACTATGTAGATTTATTTACCTAACATCCAGAATGTATTAATTTAATCAAAAGCTCCGGAAAAAGTCATCATCTGCTGGACCTATTCCCAACTATTTTAGAGTCAGCTTCCAGTGTAACCCGAAGCAGTTAAATACCAGTATTTTACGTGGAGTGACTGCCTATCAGACCTTCACAACCCAGTTACTGGGTAATACGGTACCCCTTGGTAAGACTGTTTGTAAGATTTTCGGGCTTCTGAAGACCCGTAACGGTTGTCAAAGATACACAAATGACAGCCGGGACCAACGGCTTAACGTTTTTTCCGAGGCACGGAGGGGTCTCGGTACCTATGTAAAGATAATCAGCCGTACATTTCTGCAAAAAAGGACGGAACCTTTAAAAAAGTTAGTTAATAAAATAGGTTAAATACATTTCACTTAACTTATTTTGTACAACCTGGAAAGCTCTCGTCGCTCTCGACTGATGAAGTCAAAGCTCCGCCCAGCGACGATCCAAATCATAAGCCCCGTGAGCCTTCAAGTCGAACTTCAGAATCATTTCGAGTGCCTATGGAGCTCCGTAAACGATTATAGCATGGGTTCGTGGAAACTGTCCATACGGCCGAGTCAAAGAACTTCAAGACCTGTCGTACAAATAGAAACAAGAAGCTCTCTGATCTAACTTTGCAGCTCAAGGAGGCGTGAGATGATCCTGCAGTCTTCAGACAATGTGTTCAAGTACTGGCAGCTCTATAGAAGGATCTTTAGACCTTCACTGCTTTACTACAGAACGGACGCGATAGAGCGGAACAAATGCTCCAAGGTCTTTGCTAGGCATCTGTCTGTTGAGCACAGCCAGCTTACAAAACTGAAGACCGATGATGGCAGAATTGTTACCACCAAACCTGAGTTGTTGAAAGATTTTGAGAGGTCATATGAACAGCTATACACGTCAACAAGTATCCCAATGAATCTAGCAAACGACCAAAGAGTTAGCTTTTTACGCTTAAGTATGAAAGTATATACCTACTACGATAATTATAACAAAAAAAAATACTATAAAAACCAAAATAGAAAAGGAGAAAATAATTTAATTCAATTAAAAAGCGTGGGTGCTATTTGAGGTATTTTTATAATCAATTAATGTCAAGCACCCCACGCTTTTTAATTGAATTACATTATTTTCTCCTTTTTTATTCTGGTTTTTAAAGCGTGTTTTTTAGTTTTTTAAACTATTATTTATTTTCTATATTTTAGTTCTGCTAACTACAAAAACGTGCTGTTTTTTAAATTATTGAATTGTCATCGGTCCTCGACAAGTTTACAAAGTTTCAATGAAATCTGACCGTTTAAAGTGGGTCAAAATCGCGCTCAAAGGATTCGGTTACATACAAACAAACATACAAGTGAAGCTAATATAAAGCGTGTAAAAAATTGTCTTTCTGTTTGTTTGTTCCGGCTAAACTCCGAAACGGCTTGACTGACTTTTGCTGGAGTTATTAAGCTACATAGGCTCATTTTTGGTCCCAGCGCGATTCCGTGAGATAATTTCCGACATCCACATGGCCGAAGTCGCGGGCATAACTAAGTAGTTGATAGATATCTGTATTTTAATACCTTAATACTGCTTTTTACGAAAATTACGCGCACGGAGCAGTATGAAATTTGGCACAGTTTAAGTTTATATGGAGAAGGAATTATCATTATCATCATCATTTCAGCCGAAAGTCGTCCACTGCTGGACATAGGCTTCGCCCAGGCTCCTCCACTTCGACCGGTCTTTTGCTTCTCACATCCAGCGGATTCCCGCAGCCGTCACAAGGTCATCGGCAGCAGCGTTATCTATGCATTTTACCACCATACTGCGATGACAAGCAGCCCTGGAGAAGAATTGTAGAAAGCTAATATTTTTGTAAATTAATGCATTACAAATAAGTACATACATACATACTCAGCCTATAACGTTCCCACTGCTGGGACACAGGGCTCCTCTCTGTAAGAGGCAGTGGGACGTAATCCACCACGCGGGCCCAGTGCGGGTTGGTAGATGTCACATGTCTTCGAATTTTTGGTTCTATATCATGCCGGTTTCCTCACGATGTTTTCCTTCACCGTTTGAGAGCAGTGGTGATGAAATAATTTACACAAAGTAATGCGCCTGGCTGGGTTCGAACGCACGACCTACAACTCGTAAGTCACGGCCGTTACCACTGAGCAACCACCAAGTACATACATCATCATCATTTCAGCCGAAAGACGTCCACTGCTGGAGATAGGCCTCCCCCAAAAGGCGGGTTTTGCCATAATCGCCACGCTTGGCAGGCGGGTTGGCGATCGCAGTATGGTGGTAAAATGCATAGAGAACGCTGCTGCCCATTCACTAGTAAGTCCCTTAGTCGCCTCCTACGACACCCACGGGAAGAGATGGGACAAGTATATACACTAAGTTTTAAATGAATTATGCTCGATTTTCGACCGCTGGTGACCACTAGTAATTATAAATTAGTGTTCATATTTCGTCTAATGGTGTTTGTAATACAGCCCTATCTAATATTTATGACTCATAGCGTGCTGAGCGAGCAATGGTGCCAACGAAAACCATGCACGGGGTCGTATCCCTCGTTCTCCCCTATACGTAACCGTATAAGTTCCTAGGGGTCCCATTAAGTAGTAGCAGTGGAAACGATAGTCACAAGTACGATGTACTCAAGCTGTTAACCCGTGGCCTTATTCGTAGATGCAAAAGTTATCTAGTTGATACAAACGCAAAGACTGAATTTAGGATATTTTTTTAAATTTTCTTTGGATCCAAGGGAAAAAAAAAACCTAAATTACCAGCCAAATATTAAATTACTGATTTAAGATTTGGCTAGTTAGTAGGTTCAAAGTACAAAAGCAGAGAGAAATTCGAAAAAAAAATTAACTTTTTACGTCTATTGAGTAACCTACTAGTCAAAGTTTAAATCAGTAAGCTTTTTATACCAATGAGCTCATTAGGTAGTGGTTTTTCACTGTCTTAAGTTATGTAAACCTAAGCTCTAAATTATTGTATAAAAAAAACGCAATGATGAACGCCTCATCAACTAAACAAGATGGCTCCTAGCTCCGGATTCACGCCATCATTACAAATTCGGAACGAAGCACACTTGGCATTGAGCAAAACTAAAACAAACATTTCACCTACGCATAATTACCTACCACTTATCTACACAGAAAATGATTTTCACGAATTAAATATTTAGTGGCCAACTATTTTAATTATTGCCTTACTAAAACCATTAGGTACGTGAAACCTTTCACACTGAATTTTGATCAAACCCAAACAAACATTGTCATCATCCATTCATTGCTAATCAAATTCCTTTATAACTACACTGTTGACAAAGACATTAAAAGAACATTATTTAAGTAATTACAGGTCTACATATTTTTGCTAAAACGTCCCTTTTAACTAACGCAATGAACGTGCTAACGCGTAAAAATACACCCTGAATGAAACAAGTACGTATTAAATAATCCAATAAATCGAAATTTCTCACAATCATTGGCAAAAGGGATCGCAAAAATCAATAGTCGATGGCTTGTTTCAACCAAGCAAGCTGCCTACAAACCACGTAACATGACGTACAATCTTTTATATAGTTTATTTCACTTCTAAATTAAGTTCTATCGTTTAAGAAATAAGACTCCGGTTAGGCTGAGGGTGTCCGTGAGTTGTGACGTTACAGTGCTGCACCAGAGAACAGATAATCGACGCCTAGCCTTGTGCGATATCGATTTTGACAACGGCTACTTTCACTGTGAAACAGAACGCGAATCTTCCAGCTATCTCCCTCGCTCTCAGGTGAAAATAGCGCTGCAGAGAGGGATGGGTTTGACGCCGCAACTAGGGGTCGCCGTCGCGGCGTTGCCATGACGACAGGTCACCGGGAGGGTATGATTTCCAATATAATGGCTCGATATTTTTAGGTCAAAATGACGGAGTTTATTATAAAAGTATTTATGAACGAGAATAAGCTTGAAATATGCATTGATGACGGTAATGTTACGATGGTAATGGACAAAAAAGACTTCCTCATTGATTCGGTAAGATTTTTATTGGGATATTGGATTTTGACGCATTGCAAAATGGCGGCTGTATGTTGATAAAATAATTTAAGTATTGATTTTCTGACAAACATCGATAATAGTGTAGGTGGTAGATAAGTTTAGTTTTATAATAAGTAAGTAGATCGTAATTTTCAACACAAGCTACATATATCAGTAGTTTAAGCTGTTTTATAAAATCAATAGGTTACATATTCCTTTTAGATTTTATTATTGGTTTTAGTATTTAATAGTTATACTAGCTTCTGCCCATGACTTTGTTTGCGTGAAATTGCTTGCTCCCCCGAACCAACCCGTCGCGTCGCGTCGCATTGAATCACTCACCTGCTCGTGTGAGTAGGTACCTACTTCGTATTCGTGACTTTTTTCTATTTGCTCGGCTCCTAAAGAACCTAGCGTCATGTTAGATATTAGCTTAAAGCTTTCTTCAAAAATTGGGCTATTAAATGCAAACATAATTATTCAAATCCGGCTGATAGTTTCAGAGATTATCGCGTTCAAACAAACATCCTCTTCAGCTTTATTATATTAATATTATATAGGTACTAGCTTTTGCCAGCAGCTTGTCTCGCGTTGAGGTCGGTGTACGTAAAAACCTTCCTCTTTAATCACTGTCTGTTGATGAAAACCGCACTAAAATCCATTGCGTAGTTTAAAAGATCTAAGCGTACCAACAGAAAAAGCGACTTTGTTTTATACTATGTAAAGATTATAAATATAAATTTGTAAATTAAAAAAATAGTATAGTTAAAAGCAAGCGTTATTTACACCTAGTCTACATCTGGAGGGAGGTGGGATCGTTGGAATAATCAACGACGGCCGCAATGACACACGTACAATATTGTTCTCTAGAAAAACAAACCCTTTCAAAAAGAACATAGAAGCATTATCCAGTAAAATTGTTACAAATTGTTGTAGTACAAATGTTTCTTGAAAATGTTAGTTCATTGAGTAAAAAAACGTAAAAAATCTAGAAAGTAAGAATCACTACTTTATGATTATGAAAGAATTGTAGATACTTAATTAAGCCTTTTTCAAGAGTACCTATGGTCAGAATCTTCATGTAATCTACCTAACATTAAGAATCTCCATTCATAGGTATATTCACCGAGACTAGGTACAGTCACCAAAAGAGATAAGTTACCACTTACCAGGGCCGTCAGATATATTTGAAGTTTAGTAATAAACCGATGGATGTTTAAAAAAAAAATAATTTGCTAAATGAACTGTTTGTTTTCTATGAATTGAATTAAATATTATTCGAAAACATCCATCGGTTTCGGACTAAAGTTTAACTATGTACGAGTATATCCGACGACACTGGTTACTCTTATTTCTTTTGGTGACCGTACCTAGTAAGGTTAGGAAGCAAGTAACGACAATTCCTATGATGAAGATATTACTGTACCTACCTATATGTATTTTAATTAAATAGATTGTAGGTTTCACCTTTGGCTCTTGTGATACAGGAACTCTTAGTACAAGAGCCAGGCTCAGGGCTACACTGACAGTTGGCTGAGTAGTCAATTCGCACGAAATTATGCGCCCGAATCGGGCGAATCGACACTATTAAATAATAATATTATTTTCTATAGGTGACTTGCACGAAGTTAATTTATTTGTGGGCGAATCGACAACTCCAGAAATACATAAATAATAGGCAATTGGCACGTTTAGATTTTTATGCAATAAAGTTATGAGATAATGTCACTGCAAGTAAATGCAGTACATAAACAGTGCATAAAATTCAAAATGTGCCTCAACAGGCACGTTTTGAATACGTATTAGGCAATCCTAATACGTATTTAGGGAGTTGTTGATTTGCCCACAAAAAAAAAACTTGAGAGGTGTCAAGGGACACCCGGATGGAACGAAGTTCCTTTCGATTAATTAGTGAAGGAATTGTAATAGAATTTTATTAAAACAAAAAATATATATATAAAATAAATATATACATATATAATATAATAATAATATATACCTATATATATCAGACAGAGAAACACGCGCACGCCGAACGGCTTACAACTATAGCAAAAAGTGTCGTTACAACTTTTGGTCTTAATTTTTTCCGTCTAGCCCCCTTTCGCAACGCGCGATAAGGAACTTCGTTCCAAAAAACACTTTGTGCGAGTTGCCTGGAGAAAATAATATATTATACAGGGTGTAACAGAAACCCTATTGCTATCCTTAAGCACTAAAGATGGCTGGTATAGAATCACTATACATAGTTTCAGCTCAAAATAAAATACTCTAAGAATTGATGTATTTTCGGTTTCATATGTTTCTTAAATTCAAATCATAACAAACGTGTCACCGCACTACGTAGATCAATAACTTTCCACGTTACTTGCCAATATCACGATAAATCTCTTCCGAGTGATGTGTTTATTTCAATTTTAAAAATTCAGTTTCTGGTATCAATGTATAAAAAAATATCATAACTTCCGATCATGTAGAGATAGGATTAAAAAACCTTTCCAATATCGTTTGATACCATGCAAAGAAGCCGTGCCCTTGGTATGTATATACCCTTTTCGTTACACGTTGTATAAAAAGATCTGATTTGGGCGAGTAAATTCGTGCGAATCGACTAATAAGACGTTTGTGTCTCGAAGTGAAAATAAATAAGTATTTATTTAAATAAAATGATTATACTTGATCTCCAAAAATAAGTTTTAGAAGAATATATACATAGAGAGCTATCAGACTGCGAAGCGTCTTAAGTTCAATTTGAAACAGGCTTGGCTAATGAATCGTATATTTATTCACGTCTTTGGTATCATCACGAACTAGATATAATTTGACATGCCGTGGGAAAAATATATGCCAGTCAGCAAGCCACGTAGCGAGGCTGATTTATGTCCTTTGTATCGAAATTGACATTTTGTTTGATAGTTTAGCAAACTTATGGCTAAGTAATAAGTCGCACGGTTCGGTCGATCAGATTAAGCTACGCTTGCCGCGGTTGGTCCGTGGATGGGTGACCTTTTTTACTTACCAAGACCCCTCCGGGCCGGCAAGCACGTTAAGCCGATGCCCCGGCTGTCATTCGTGCATCTTTGATAGACGTGCCGGGTAGTCATAAGCTCGTAAGTCTGATAACCAGTCTTACCAAGGGGTATCGTGTTACCCAGTAACTGGGCTGTGGAGGTCAGATAGGCAGTTGCTCCATGTAAACTACTGGTATACAATCAATCAATCATTTATTTAGTTAATCATAGGTACCTACCTATGGTTACAGTTAGTATTGTCTAAAACACACTACAAAGTGAAAAATAACTTTAATTTATTTTAATTTTTTCAGTTTATTTGGGTACCTATATATGCAACCTTACTAGCTGAAGGCAAACAGTCATATTTAAAAGGTCTGGTATGTTAGATTTTCCAAGAACAGTTAATGGTTTCAGCTGTGTGGTGTCCCACAGAAATTATAAATGTCTTGTCTTGAATGTTAATTATGAATTAATACACGGTTTAGAGGTATCGTAATGATGGGTCAGATTGGGGTTAAAACGTGACATAATGACTGTTATGTTGATAGTGGTTTAAAACCAGAAGCATACGTAGTCAGTACGTTTTCAGCTGCATCTGACAACGAGCTGTTTTCGATTATCCGATGTTTTCTTTGGAAATTGTAGTTTTTTGACTGACTTTAAAAAGGATGAGGTTCTCAATTCATTTGTTTTTTTTTTTTTCTTTTGTGTGTATGTTTTGCGATATCACCAGCATTTGTGAAGCAAGGAAGACGCGTTATGCCGGTTCAAGCGACTTTCTCTATCCCTCTCTGTCTCTTTTTAACCGACTTCAAAAAGGAGGAGGTTATCAATTCGTCGGAACCTTTTTTTTTTTTTTATGTATGTTCCCCGATTACTCGAAGATGGCTGGACCGATTTGTTTTTTTGTTTGAAAGGGTATACTTCCCAGGTGGTCCCATGATCATCAAGTCAGGATCTGATGATGGGATCCTGGAGAAATAGAGAGAACTCTTCAAATTTTATGGGCACACGAAGCGATTTAGGTATTTTTTGGAAGAATACTTTCTCGTAGTGGTCTCATTTCAATTTGGTGAAGATCTGATGAAGAACTTTGGAGATAGGCAACGGAACTCCTCAATAAATGATAGCAAATGGACTGGGATTGCTGAAATCTCATGTCTGTCTATTGCTTACACCAGTTCATAACATAACATCACGCCGGTATGCTGTGAAGGGGTAAGCACATGTGAACCACTAAAAGGTGAAAAATAAAAACTTTTTCCAAAAAAACAACAACCGACTTCCAAAAAACCACTACAAAGTGAAAAATAACTTTAATTTCGGAAGGCGGTGACAAAAAATTCAAATACAGCTCCAAAGACACCGACTTCCGAAATTAAAGTTATTTTTCACTTTGTAGTGGTTTTTTGGAAGTCGGTTGTTGTTTTTTATTCTATACGAGTGTGTTTGTGCGTGAGCAGTGGTGGCCCAGTGGTATCTTGTGGACTTACGAGGTGTAGGTCGTGAGTTCAAACCCAGCCAGGCCCTTTACTTTGTGAATTTAATTTCATCACCACTCGTCTCCAACGGTGAAGGAAAACATCGTTAGGAAACGTATAAAAATAAAAACGAAAAACTAGAATTAAAAAAATAATATAGGATTACAGCCCACTCCCTCTTACAGAGACGAGGCACGTGTCCCAGCAGTGGGAACGCGGCTAATTATGTTATGTGCATGCGAGTATCGTGTAAGGAACTTCACACGTTTTTACACGCTTTATATTAGCTTCACTTGTATGTTTGTTTGTTTGTATGTAACCGACTCCTTTGAGCGCGATTTTGACCCACCCACTTTAAACGGTCAGATTTCATTGAAACTTTGTAAACTTGTCGAGGACCGATGACAATTCAATAATTTACAAAAAAAATGAGAAAAAAAACACGTTTTTGTAGTTAGCAGAACTAAAAAATAGAAAATAAATAACAGTTTAAAAAACTAAAAAACACGCTATAAAAACCAAAATAAAAAAGGAGAAAATAATTTAATTCAATTAAAAAGCGTGGGGTGCTTGACATTAATTGATTATAAAAATACCTCAAAAAGCACCCCACGCTTTTTAATTGAATTAAATTATTTTCTCCTTTTTTATTTTGGTTTTTAAAGCGTGTTTTTTAGTTTTTTATACTATTATTTATTTATCTACTAGTTCTGCTCAAGAGTACAAGCTGAATAGACACACGTTTCCAAAGGATGATAAAAAAGGGGGTTGCCATTAAAACAATGTGACGCAACCGTAGGAAGTGGCGGCAGGCCCCTAACCCTTCGCTTCCGATGGCTACCACGAAGCCCTACTAATATATTTTTAATATCCTCACAATTATAACGTAGGGTTGGTTTTTTGGAACAACTTGCGTTGTTTTAAAATATTCGATATTTTTTTAAAGTAATGTTCCAGTCCAGCCATGTTTCGCGGAATGTGTAAGGAGTGGAGAGCTCTTTGCCCAGGAGTGGGACGATGCAAAATAGCAAAAAAATATGTTTCAGCGTAAAGTTTTTGAAAAAATATGAGTAAGCACTTTTGTTTCATTGGCATCGGTCAGATGAAATTACTTTCGCGTGCTTTTATAGTGTCGATGATGTCATATTTTGTGATAATAACATTTGGATAAAGCTGGAGAATAAATACTTTTTCTTGCAACCCCAATGATTATAAATCATTGACCAAAATGTATTTAGATGTAAGTTTTAAATACGCAAAAGGGAGTTTGTTACTGTGACAATAAAACTTTCGCTTTTAAAAAGAACTAGACAGGTTTGCCCCAACCCCTCAATCTTATTGTTAGATTTTCTAAACAAAACAAGTCCTACAACAAAGACCCTACATCCTTTATTATGCCGTCCCTTCGTCTCAAACTCAGCCCTAAGAAAAAAAGTAAAAAGGTCAATGCACCCGGAAACCGAGGCACGCGCGGGCCACAGGTGTGCGCTCGATAATATCGATTTTCGCGGCGCAATCGATACGTGACGTCACGCGACAATATGGCGGCTGCGTGCGCAGCTGTCTCTTGATAAAAAACACGTATGCTAATGAAAGTAGGGTCGATAAAATAGGGGTTTAACAATATCATTTTTGGGACACGCGAATGTAGTTTTTTTTTGGAATTCATTATGTAGATTGACGAATTTGAATAGTAGGGTGCTAAGGTCTGTGAACTTAGTGGAGATTTTTTTTAATACTTACTGTTTGTTTCTGAGGATTATAGCAGATGTTTTCGTAATCTTTTAAATAAATATTCAATGAACTTTTTTGCAATCATGACAACCATCGCCCTTTCGGCTCAATGAAACATTCCTTTTTTTTATTTTGAAGAGAAACCGGTAGCGTTGCATTTTCCACCGCTTCATCACATTTCTGAAACTTTTGCTGAAACAGACAACAACTAACTGATCTATTTATGTGATCACGTCGAAACGCGTTGCATCTAAATGGCTGCTGTGTCTGCATTAGTAGGTAGCAATATTTCGCGTTAAAATAGATTCGACGACAACACTTTAATGTACGCCCATCAAACCCTGGGCAATCAAACTTTGGTCGCCCAAACTTTGGTCAGTCAATCAAACGCTGGACAGCCAAACTCTGAACAGTCAAACTATGAACAGCCAAACCCTGGACAGTCAACTCCGCTTTTACTTGGCTGACTGGCTACTATTTAACCGCATGGTATTAGCGATTACCTAAAGTTCATATCGACACGAGATATTGTATGACACGAGATTTGTACCGAGTCAAGGGCAGCACGCTGGTATTTTGCTGAGCCATCCCATAAGTGGCTACAATACTCCATACAAGAACGCACTTGAGCGTTATACAGGCTCAAAAGCTGGTGTAAAGTATCGCCTCACCTATTTAGGATGCCCAGCTTCTTGGCTGCGTCTAAGCTTTTGACTCGATGGTTGAGCCGAAGTTGAGATCGGACGTCAACTCCATGCCCAAAAGCGTTAGGCGGTCGATAACGGGTACAGATGCACCTCGGCAAGTTGGAGATAACGGGAACTGGCTCCTTTTGGCAGTAAAAAGACACGCCTGTGTTTTTGAGCATTGCATTTGACTAGATTAGCGTCACCCCACTGGGAAACAAGATTTAAGGTCAAATTCGATCGCTCCACTATGGCCTCTCTAAGAGCAGTTGTTTCATCTCTGCTGGCTCTTGCACTGGACAGGTATCTAGCTTAAACTGTGCTGTCATCTGCGTACCCGATAGTACCAAGCTGTAGCAGGTCGTTAATATGTAGCAGTTAATGCACACCGGCCATCAATAGCCTAAGGATCGAGGCCGATGAGAAACCATCTATAACCACTCTGATAGATCGATCACTCAGGAAGTTGGAAATCCAGTTGCAAAAGTCAGCAGGGATGCCGAATGCGGGAAGTTTACTCAACAGCTAGGCTGTTGAGTAAACTTCCCGCATTCGGCATACATATAAAAGAGGCCCGTAAGGCCCTATACTGTCTAGACGTGAATAAAGCCAGCGGACCTGACGGAATACCCGCAAGAGTCCATAAAAGCTGTGCTCCTGAGTTTTCTCCTGCCTTGACGCACTTGTATCGCCTCTCTTTTAAAACTGGAGTGGTGACGGAGTCCTGGAAGCTTGCTAATGTACAGCCAGTGCCCAAAAAGGGTAACCGTGTCGATACTGTCAACTATAGACCAATCGCCATAACCTCAATACTGTATAAAGCAATGGAAAGGGTACTGAACCATACGTTGCTAGCATACCTAGAAGACAATGATCTCCTCAGTGACCACCAGTATGGATTCCGACATAGTCGGTCTACTGGGGACCTTCTGGTGCATGTCACGCATTGCTGGGGCGAGGCCATTGAGAGACACGCGAAGCCTTTGCTGTGTCGCTTGATATCTCAAAGGCCATTGACAGGGTCTGGCATGCTAGTCTGTTGAGTAAGCTTCCCGCATTCGGCATCCCTGCTGACTTTAGCAACTGGATTTCGCTACACGAGGAGGCTTCTTCATGCTTCCCAAAAGTGATTTTATATTTCACATGGGAAATTATGAAACGTCAGCTTCTGATGTTTGATCATTTCCATAGGTGCATGGTTCCAATTGATCATTTCCTATAACTATAATTGGCTGTTATAGTGTTTTCAAATTACACTAATATATAATTAAAAATAATACTAAAAAATAAATAAAAAGCTGAACCAGTCTGACTCTAACTGAAGGTGGTAAAGACAACAATATACAACGAGTAACATAATTAACGCAAGACCTCATACACCCCAATTAGAGTATTGAGTTAAAAGCATAATACGATGACCAAAACTATTTTTTTTTAAGTTAACAAGGCCAATTCTCGTAATTTAAAACGTTCAAAATCTAGTCGCAGTCTCATCTCAGCGACAAGAAAATGTCAAAAATGTATGAAAAATCGTAGCATTTTTGACAGATTGACACTGAGATCAGACTGTGAACGTTCGAGAATTGCCCCTCTGATATTATTAAGAAAAACTGGTCGACCCAAGCATTACTTTATGCATTTAAAATTGAGTCTTATTTTTTCTGCAATAAGATTGAATTTTCTTTCGCTCAATCAGTGCCCAAGCAGCACAAATAGCTGTATAGCCACTGGACAACAGAATTTTTGAAAACTCGACGCTGTTATGCTGTTTGTACAAGGGCTGTCTATCCCGCTACACAGCTCCTATAATTCTATATTTGGCCCCAAATTAACCAGCGCTGAGAATTATAGTAGCTTGTTAAAAGCATTCCAGAGCATTGTAAGAGATGTATATGGGCTGCACAATAGCTTAGACCGCTGTCAATAGGCCACTATCCAGCTCCTTTAATTCTCTTAGACAGCCACTAGATGGTGTATGGTTTCCTTACGGCGATTAATAAATCTACAAAGATATATCAACAAAAGACTATTTGTGCAGTGCAAGTGTTATGTCAAACTCTAATCTGTGGGCAAATATATAATTTCCAATTTAAGGTAAGTAATTTTTCACGTTTCTTTGTATCTCTATCGCTAAATTGTACTGCGGGTGCCAGTTTACTGTTAATATATATAGGTGTTATTATCAAATATTACACGCGCCACAGAAATAATATGGTTTTACTAAAAATATTATTCAAAATAAACACGGTGTACGAATTATTCATGGATTTTTACAAAAAAATAACATTTTATGAGCATTCATATCTATTTGTAGCTAAAAAATAATGTATTTTTACTTTAATAGCTTTGAAATATCATGAAAATTTTACAGATATCAGTATTTTTTTTCATATATAATCGGCTTGTTTACATTAAAATGGCGTTAATTTGTTATCCAGCAATCATTCTAACTAAATTCTCTTGAAACTCTCTTTTCTGTGCAATGGCCATATTTAAGTCTATTAATCAGCTGAGAACTTTACGCTAGCTGTACAATGGTTTTCAGTTATTCTAACGACTGGTGAAAGCAGCAAAGTGAGAGTATACAACAGCGTCTTAGGGATCTCTAATATTGATAGAAAACTATTTCGGGCATTTCGTACTCAAGTAGCTTAGGTACTTCACTTGATTTTGTGATCCTACTTATTCTTGCCTGTTATGTCAAATCAGAGAGCCATTACTTGCCATGTTGCTTAGAAATGTATGTTATAAAGTAAGATAAAAAAAAACTATAACTTCATTTAACCTAGCTAAGTGAATATTTAGCTAGGTTTAACTTTACGCTCTCCCGGCCGTGTGAAAGAGATGAAGCGAATTTGGACTGTCGCTTATTCGCGAATTTGCTTTGTCGCGAAGGATTTGTTAGCGCCATTTAAATTTAACCAATCATATTGATATTTATATATATATTTTTTATTGAAAGGAGTTATTCAAACTTGTGTTAGCCAGTTTTTGCCAAATCTTTACCATATTATCTTTATATATTGTGAATTTGTTACCCGTCACGCACTACGCACCGCACGTATTATTATTGTTTCTGTTTTGTTTACGAATTTTTTTTTGTCTTGTAAATTGCGAGTCGTACGCACTCTTGCACACTTACACACTTCTGCAATTCAATTATGCGAACGAAGTGAATAACTTAGTTTGTTTTATAATTTATCAATTAATAATAGTGCACATATTTTTGTGATAGTACCTGTAATAGGTGTAAATATTTTAATACTATAGAGCGTTTTACTTATTGGCACAAATACTAAATCCGCATACTTAATGATCTCTTACTTCTGACGTAGTAGGTAAAGATGCTAATGTTATTGCTAAATAATTGTTCTTGTTTTCAGAAAATAGAAATGCCGTTCAAAAAGTGAAGACAATAGAAAGAGGGGAAGGAAAATTATCTGTCATACCAAGTGCTTGAGAAAAAGGATGAATGGTTGAGATGATATATTAAAAACGTCACTTCGAAATTGATGAAACTAGAATATTCAAAGCATCATACAGATTGGACAAAAATGCAATGCATAGTGAAACGGTCATCCATTGCAACATATAACAATGCAGAAAAAGAACTAAGTGGCATGTTGAACCATAGTGACACGTCAGATTACCCAGATGATGGAGAATTAAAACCAACTAATGGTTTAACATATAGAATTACCAAAGCCAAATCAAGAGTATGTGATTAATAAAATAAAACGCAGTAAATGTATACCATTACTTTTATTTTTACTGACCATTCCTTAGCCAACAGCTATAAATTAATAAAACTTTTAAGCGCCACTGACACGGCTTTATTGTTTTGTAACGGCCACACAATATTAAAATTTATCTTCTCATATAGACGTGGCGCTGAGGGCTTGAAAATGCACATACCTGTTATAAAAGCCCTTGCGGGTGAATCGCAAGTAAAACATCTAATCTTGACTTTTATAATCTCGCTTGTTGATAGAAGGATTCCGTCATTCAATAACTGTTTCATTTCAACTACAATGGTGCCGATTCTCTTGTACACCGAACTAAACTAACTAAACTATCACTAAAATTCCTTACTTTTGGCTATGAGAATCTTAAAGCTATTCTGCAAAAAAAATCTCTAAACTTAAAAATAATTTTGACACAACTAAAATCGAATTTGACAATCGCGGATCCTGCAGGCTTAGTAGCATGACGGTTTCTATTTCTATTTTACTGTAGAATAGAAATCGCTTGTCTACATTTCTCGGTGAAAAACTGACAACTGTCTACACGGAAACGTCATTTTTGTCTTGTCTTCCGTCGACAAAACGCTTCTCTACGGTTGTCGTGCCAAGCCTGCAGGTGGTATTTTTTTTCTTTTGGCTTCGCAACGTGGTACTTGTGTGCCCTACGCAATGATTTTTTTAAGAGCTGAATGAAGCGTGCGCAGGAGGGCAGCCTCGACGTTTTTTATGGAATTTTTCACTTATTGGTATGGAAAATAAAAAAAATATTACCTACATGTTGAGGTTATGGGGCATAGGGGTTTTATAAAGGGGGTCGAATTTATCATCATTTTTGCGATAGGACACACCATTTTCGAGATATAAGCAAACGAAAAGAAAAAAAAGATACAATACTGTTTTTGCACCTGAAGTCGAAGTGTTGGTGTGAATTTTAGTTCATGACCACTAGTTTTATTCCACACTTTTTTAATCGCGATTAAAAATAGTCAGATTTAGTTAGAAAAATTTTTGGTGAAAAACGGCAAACTCAGAATAGCAAAATTACCATCTTCACTAAATTAATAATTCAGTGCAATCTTAGTGCTGTCAAACTAAAATATAGTTAAGTTGTGTCACTTTAGTCAATTTCACAATGGGAAATCGTCGTTTGACAGGATTAAACTAAATTTTGGTGATTTTTAGTTTAGTTTAGAGAATTTTGTGCCAACAGAATCGGCACCATCTTCTAGATAAAGATCAAGATTCTTCGGTTTTCCGACACCATAATAAACACCATATAAATAGTTGGGTATTTCAAAAACATTACGGAAAATCGGCCAGAACTCATATTTCGAATTTTTATATAGAGGCAAGCCATCAAAGGTTATATTCAAACCAATGCTCTTAATATTTTCTAAAACGTCTAGCCACTTGTTTAAAACTATAGTTAGCGGATTGATTAGTCCATTAATTGTACCAGTATTCATCAACAGATTCGATTTATTTTAAAGCAATTATTCTAGCTTGTAGAATCGTTCTCGGATCATTTGGTAAAATATCTGGAAATCTCTTATTCACAATTATTAGTAATTCCTTCAGTGCATCTTGAGCAACATTTCTCTTTATTGCCCATTCTTTTATATTTTCTTTAAATAAAATGTTTACCATATAAATATTTTCTCCCTCATGTCTGGTTTGATTCATTACTTTCAGTATTTCTCGTTACAATTATTTTTTTAGAAAGGTCACTGACCGAATCCATTAATTGTACGGAACTATGATCATTGGTAACAAAATCTATGTGATTAAGTCGTGTTGCGAGGTTATGACAAAATTGACGTTATCATAGCACTACTAACCTATGTCTACTCTTCAATAATTCTAGAGGCTGTGAAATAGATAATATTTACACTATAAGCTTTGGAATTAAAGTGGAGTAACACTACACTAATTTACAGCTCATGCAGTCTTAAAATGCTTTTAACCAGCTAGTGTTAAGCTCATTGAGGAAGCATTATAATAGAATTTGTGTACTCCATAAAAAAATGCCAATGGCAAAATTTTATTCTCTAATACAGTTCAAAGCTTAGAAACGGTGTGACGTTACCCCGTTATGCAGCTGTTTACAAACTTTGGTCTTCTTAACCAGCTAGTAGCATTATACGTAGCCAAAAGCTGGACAATAGTTCTTTCAAGTTCTACTAAAATGCATTTTGTTGTTTTTTTGTCCATTGTACAGCCATTAGTCAGCTGTGCTGTTTAGCAGTGTAGAGATCGCCCCCCATACAGTCCCAAGAATCGTCTTATCCATTAGTACAGCTACATAAGAGCCTTTGACTGTAATATAGCTTGTTTATGGATGTAATTTCCGCTAATGTGCTGCTTGGGTGGTAGACATGGCAAAATACATAATTTAAAAAAAAAACTTATATTAAAAGTTACTGAAATCGATTCAGTAGTCAATTAGGAACAAACTATTTTCAGGTCTTGCGTCTATTCTGTTACACCTTGTATAGTTAGATATTATTATATTATAGTTAAGTTCACGCTCACGCGTGTTAGTAATGACGTAACGCAGTTAGCAGGACGCGGTATAGGGGCTGCTGCCGTTTACTGTGCTCTAGGGATGTGGTTAAATATCGACAAAACATTAAATAACAGGTTTAAGGGGAATCTGGTTGCGGGCTCGAACTCATTGGTGGGGTCTGGCTAAAAAGCACACTGTCTCACCAGGCATCGTGTCCGACAGAGGTAATATCAGTGATGAGCAGTTAGACGCTAGTCTATACGCACAACGTTATTGAGTGAGATGCAGGATCATTTATAGTCAATATATAAGTATAAGTATTAAGGAGTAACTTAGGCTACTTTTATTTTTTAAATTTTATTTATTTTTATTAATCTAATACTTTTTTGTTAAATTCCATGCCGACGAAGTCGCGGGTCACGGACGAAGTCGCAATCATTAAAATCATCAACACAACTCTATTTGTTTATTTATTCCCATTGAATGTCTGTTTCGTGAAAAAGTCATTCATTTGGATTAAACGAACTAAGAGTGTGGAGAAACGTAAGAAAACAACCGACTACCGGAAAAACACTACAAAGTGAAAAATAACTTTAATTTCGAAAGTCGGTGACTTTGGATATGATTTTTATTTTTGGTCACCGCGTTCCGAAATTAAAGTTATTTTTCCGGAAGTCGGTTGGTTTTTTCAATTTTTTAGTTTTTTTTTTCACTTTTTCGTTATAGTACATACCCCACACCAATTCGAAATTTCATCATCTTCGGGGTCAAAACATTACATATTTATGCGATAGCAGCAATCGCGGTTGATCTGCTATCATTTTTTGAAGATTTCGGTTGTCTGTCTCCTACAATCATCATCAGATCTATATGATATTTAAATGGGACTATTTCGAAATAAACCCCTTTCGAACAAATAAAGGATTTTAGAAATCCGTCGAACATACATAAAAAATAAATAATAGTTTAAAAAACTAAAAAACACGCTTTAAAAACCAAACTAAAAAAGGAGAAAATAATTTAATTCAATTAAAAAGCGTGGGGTGCTTTTTGAGGTATTTTTATAATCAATTAATGTCAAGCACCCCACGCTTTTTAATTGAATTAAATTATTTTCTCCTTTTTTAGTTTGGTTTTTAAAGCGTGTTTTTTAGTTTTTTAAACTGTTATTTATTTTCTATTTTTTAGTTCTGCTAACTATAAAAACGAGTTTTTTTTTCTCAATTTTTTTTTAAATGATTGAATTGTCGTCGGTCCTCGACAAGTTTACAAAGTTTTAATGAAATCTGACCGTTTTAAGTGGGTCAAAATCGCGCTCAAAGGAGTCGGTTACATACAAACAAACAAACTAACAAACAAACATACAAGTGAAGCTAATATAAAGCGTGTAATGATAACCTCCTTCTTCTTGAGTCGGTAAAAAAAAAAAATTTTGCGGGTTAAGTACTCTGGCGCTTTCCCCTTAAAGTAATATCAATTGAAATGGTGGGTAATTTTATTGAAGTACGCCTAATAGCCACTTATAATTATTTGTACTAGTAAATTTTAATTACTTTTATGCAGTGTTTACACTTGTTGTAGTTAAAGCTATTGTCAATGAGAGTAGGTAGGTGTAATCAAACAAATTCAAATAGTACTTTCACAGAACTGGGGATGAAAATTGTTGTACAATCAGCGTCAAAAATATCACGACGAACAGACTGTTCAAAATGATCTCAACAACTAAGAAAATTTAACTTTATCCCAATTGGATAAAGTTCTCGTCAGAATGACAGTTGTCGTTTACTGTCTTCATTCTGAAACATTCCTTGTGTCATTGAGTTAATATTTGATTTTCATAGTTGTTTAGTTCATTTTGAGCAGTCTGTTCGTACCGATATTATTGACGCTGACTGAACCTAAAGTTTTCCGAACCACTACCATGACCACACAGTCAATAGAGATTAAAATATTATATATAATATGTATTTAATAATATGCTTCTCGGTTTCAACTTAATTCAAAACCTTCTTTCGTATCATCACAATAAGAATAGCTCAAATTAAAGCAAAATGCTAGCAGGCCCTATTGTAGCCCAGGGTACACCGGACGCACTCCGAAGTTTTGGTAATAATGAAAACTATTTCAATGCTTCACTTTAGGGTTCTATCGACATCGACAATTTAATAGTCACATAACTAAAAGCCCTTTGTCACGAGCCAGGTGTCGAGCGGGGTCATTCGGAGCATCTGCCTATGTGTGTGTAACTGTGTGCATACACAAATAAAACGCACACACATACACTTTAGGGTTTGTTTGTGTGTTTATGCTCCCGTCTGCTACATTCAGTTTAAATACACCATGTCTTTTTTTTCTAAGTAGCTTTTTCTGCAAGGGACGTTTTACTTGTATTGGCATGTTTTGTTGAAATATAATGCTGAAATCCATTTAGCCTTATGTCTGTAGATGTATGTGTATAGATGAACCTGTACTCAGGTAAAGGTCTAACCTATATTGTTATACCTGAACACAAAGCCTGTGGTGGTATTATACAAAATAAATAATAGTTTAAAAAACTAAAAAACACGCTTTAAAAACCAAACTAAAAAAGGAGAAAATAATTTAATTCAATTAAAAAGCGTGGGGTGCTTTTTAGGTATTTTTATAATCACTTACTGTCAAGCACCCCACGCTTTTTAATTGAATTAAATTATTTTCTCCGTTTTTAGTTTGGTTTTTAAAGCGTGTTTTTTAGTTTTTTAAGCTATTATTTATTTTCTATTTTTTAGTTCTGCTAACTACAAAATCGTGTTTTTTTTCACATTTTTTTTTAATTATTGAATTGTCATCGGTCCTCGACAAGTTTACAAAGTTTCAATGAAATCTGACCGTTTAAAGTGGGTCAAAATCGCGCTCACAGGAGTCGGTTACATACAAACAAACAAACCAACAAACAAACATACAAGTGAAGCTAATATAAAGCGCGTAAGAATCAAGGGTGACCGTGATAGGTTTAAATCAACTAGTGTAAGTTTCGGTTTAAAATCAAAAAAATCCTGAATATAAAGTCCTTACTCGTGCATTCACTTTTCAATTAAATTAAGTAATCAACATGAAAGCTCCATAAAAGTGAAAGCGGTTTAAGTTTACAAAAGAGAAATTTGTAAATTTACGAGTATATTTGTAATTTTTATGGTATAAATTATAATTAGAGTATTCTATGTATCTATGATGCTGACGGTAAAACTATGCAAATTTTGGTGTCATTATAGTTTTCATCATACATATTTTCATTTCCATTTTGAAGACAGGTTAAGTTAGTCAAAGTATTTTAAATCCCCTGCATTGACTAAATATTACTTAGAACGAGTTTGCTGATATTATTAAATTCAAAATAATAGAAAAATATCCCTTTAATTTTATAACTTACAACGACTTTTCAGAACATTGTGTGATCATAAACATGTTTTCTTTCAAATGCAAATTAGCTTTACAATCGAAAGTTTTGACATCAAATATGTGATGGAATCAGGTCTTTCATTGTATCACTTAAAGTCAAGTTATTGTAGTGAATAACATAAATGAAATTAAATAGCTTTTGACGATAACTAGTCTTCAATAGGACGAGGAACAACAATGTCGGCGAATACTGAGTTGTATTCATCCTAACTAAGACACAAAGCGAATTTTCAACTGTTGTTTCCTATAGAAATGTTTCAAAATACCGCTGAAACTACAATATTTGCTCCATAATACAGAACAGCAATAATATTTCAAGCTTTGTAGCGGTAATTATTTCCCTCTTGGAAGTTCCACCATGAGGTAAGCTTGGCTAGCAAGTAGCCAAGTGACAGCAATGCTCGAACGAGGGCACTACCGTCACCACCACACCACCAAACAATAGACCAGACCTTCGATATCATCCTACATAGACGCTCCAGAACCGACGACCCTATCCTAGACAAAACAGAACCAGCAATGGTCACAATACAATCCGTACCGGTACAAACACGGGATGTACATCGCCCCAGGGTAGGTTAAGGGTGCATTGTATACAGCTAACGTCAGATAGCCCGACAAAGTAACCAATCCCAAACGAAATCCAACTTAGCAGCTATAAAATAAGGTTGACAATAGCTATTTCCATACCAAAGTTAGGTTGTTTGAAACGAGGGTGAAGAAACAGGGGTGTTTGCAGGATGCGGGGCGGGGGGAAGGTAGGGTGCGTCGCGCAGGCGTGCTTCAGTCGCCCGCGCGACCCCGCTGCCGCCGGCCGCGCGCCATGGACGAAATAAGAGCGCGCGATCGCGCTCCACTCACGGTCATAGTCGCCCCGAGCAACGCCTCGCCGCCCAGACTGTCGCCCGCGGACCTACTGCCTGACGGCGATGCGGCGTTCCACCCCTTGTCCGCAGTCAACGGACGCCTGACCCCGCCGGGGCTCGAACCAGCCTCGTACGCCACGCTCACCCCGCTTCTCCCACTGCCACCGATCAGCACTGTTTCAGACAAGTTCGCGTACCACGCCGGCGGCACGTTCACAGTAATCCAGCAGCAGCAAACCTACGCGTCCCTATCACCAACTCCTTACAATGAGCCATTATCACCACAATCAGCATACAGCAGACGGAGCGCGTCGCCGAACTCATTTGAAAGGCGATCCCCCACGCCGCCATTGCCGAGTCCTGGATTGGACCTGAACGCGGCGTTGCTTGCGCGAGAAGAGCAAACACAGCAGCAGCAGTCACAGAGTGATACAGAGGAAATAAATACGAAAGAGTTAGCTCAAAGGATAAGTGGAGAATTGAAGAGGTACTCGATCCCTCAAGCGATATTTGCTCAGAGGGTGCTGTGTAGGTCGCAGGGCACGCTGAGTGACTTGCTAAGGAATCCAAAGCCGTGGTCGAAGCTCAAGTCTGGGAGGGAGACGTTCAGAAGGATGTGGAAGTGGCTACAAGAGCCGGAATTCCAGAGAATGTCGGCGTTGCGGCTAGCAGGTACGTGATGCATGATGTTGTAGTTATAGAGTTGTTACTAGATGATGTGCTTTTGTTTTTTGACTGTGTTTTATTTTTACTCCGGGTAAGTTTCATGTTATGACTTGTTGGTCTAATAAGAATTTTGAAAATTGTTGAAGCATCAAATAGGACCAAGTGTGATGTTTTGAATTGTGAGGTCTAAGCGACAGTTTTCTATTAGATGCTGGGAGACCAAGTGGTACGGTTTTTATATATATTTCTGTAATAAATGAAGATACTCCTTTGCAGTAGGACTTGTATACAAAAGAATGACTCCATTTTTCCCTTCAATTTTAAGTGAAGACTTTAACGCGACAAAATAACACTTTTTAGATTTAAATTGTCTCATAAATACACGGCTCGACTGAAGCACGCCTCATTTAGCCCACATTTGCATATTGTGGCCTGACCTGGATTACCACGTGGATTTAGCTTTTATTAAATCAGTCTAAATATAAAGTTGCAATATCTAGCTTCAATTTTAAGTCAACCTTTTCCATAATCGAGTTTGATATTGAGACATAGATATTTTTTTCTTTATTTGTTTTAGGAGTTTTTATGCATAGCGTATGTCAGTCCCATCGTATCCTAAACAATTGTACTTTCACAAGACGTGGGCCATAAATTTGAACAAACCCTTCGCATCATAGGCATTTGGTTGGGATAGAATTGTATGGACCATGCCTACATCAGTTCTGTTCTAATTCAGGGACCTTACTAAAAGATTTCTACTGGACTCATATTTGGCACATTCCATCAATAAATGTTGTAGGTCCTCGACAACTCCACATTCCATTGAGACATAGTTAGGTACAGGATTCCGAATCCTTTTATGTTTATGGAAGTATTTTCTCTGAATCCATTGTGTTCATTTGAAGTTTTCATTGGTGTTCAAACAAAAGAGCATATTATGTGTTAAGGACAGGAGTCTAGACGATTTGAGATCTACGTTTTGGAATGGGCAACTAGCTTCAACTTTCCAACTGGTCGACTTTTTGACAATTCAAAAGTGCCTGTAAATGGTTTAATTGAAATAAATGCTTTGAGTTTGAGTTTGAGCTAAAATTGTTAATTCTATGAATAGGTAGTCTAGTTGAAATATTATTAGGCTGTAGACTTGATAGACACCTAAAAACAAGACAGTATTCCCCGGCAGGATGATAACCCTTTAGGAAAACCATATTTCGCTTGCTATATTCGTAAAGATACCAAATAACAAGGTGAATAACAGGGGTTAATCGGGACGAAACTTTCAAATGGATTTGAAACGTTGAAATAAAATAGTTTGTGGCCAATAAGGACACTTAATCGCTAATTATAATACAGTAATGTCGTTTGTCGTGCAATTCCTTATATAGCTTCGTCCCGAATAACCCCGTTTTACTTATTATCAAAAAACACACAATTTTTTTACATGGATACAATGTTTCTAAACTAAATTATAGATGATATTTGTCAAAATGACCGTGTTATCATTTGTCTGCATACACCCATCCAATGCAATTAGTTTTTAGCAAGGGTAGGTATTATTTGCAATTAATTATACAGCTTTTGAGTCTTCAATTCATTGAATGAGTATAATGTTTAGTCTATGTTGTCAGTCAGTATCAAATCCCATGTGTGAGACGGAAACTATTATCATCGTATTTATTAATATATGGCAAGGCTTATTTAGGTCTTATTGTTTTTGCTTATAGGTACCGACTCGTATCATTATGTCCTACCTTTAATCTGTGATGCTTTCGACGTTTAAGAGTCCACTTTCTCTAGAATGTTAAATGCTTCATCTACATGTCTTTAGTCAGCATTTAGAATAATTTCCACAAAGTTTCGCTTAGGAAATTTGTTTATTTAATTTTATTGGTTCACCAAGAATATTGTTTACACTGGGTTTATGCTAAAGGCAGCATGCAAATGTGTGGCAAGTGTGTATTACGACAGTGCAATAATCACTTACTTTAATCTTTAAGGCATATCTGTAATGAAAGATTTAATGAAATATTTTTTTAAAGGTTCTTTGATAAAGTGAACTTTCGCTTTTGTTGACAGGCGTTATGTCCTTGGGATTTTGATTTCTTTTCGCTTTGTTTTAAGTTGTTAACGTTTTACCACCTCAATCCGTTTTATAACTGCTAAATACTATTTAAATCTTAACATCTTCACAGTTATTAGCAGTCGCGTAAAGTTGCAGATCAAGTACATCATTTTACCACTTTTATTTCAACAAAAGAACAAATGAATAGTAGTGCAGATGAAAAATATAATGTTACCATTCATATTCCAACCGACGAAAAAAAAAAACAAATTTGAATCTAAGCCGAAAACATCACAACACAACATTTTAACTCTGAACGAAGCAAAATCTGAAGCTTGCTCTAGATGGGCTAGCAAAGGGTGAAGACGTCCTTACATATTCATAGTCAGCGTTGGTTGTAGCGAAAGTGGCCCATAACTGAGCCCATAACCTTTAGTTTGCCCAACTTCTTTTGTGACTCATATGGGAATGCAGGCAGCTGACTTGACATTTAAATTTTTAAACACACGTCTTGAAAATCATTGGAATAATGGTAGATGAATCCAAGATTTTTGTTACCATTGATACAATGTGTTTTCGCGTCAATCGATCTACTTAGCCTTTAACCCACTATGTTGTTCGGTTTCCAGTCGAACCGAATGTCCCGGCTTACATTTGGTATACGTTAGCCCTTGGTTGTCAGACTATTAGGCTTATGACAGCCAGTTATGACTGTCAAAAATCTACGAATGAAGGCCGACACCGCCTTAACACGTTTGTCGAGGCACGGAGAGGTCTGTTTAGTAATGGAGAATCACCCATCCACGAATTGACTGCGGCAAGCATAGCTTAGTTTTCGAACAGCCCATGTGGCTGTGATTACTTCGCCACGAGCCCCCGGTTTTTGTGTCAATGATTAGCTTATTAATTTTGACCTGTAAGTACACTATTGTCTTTATATACTAGAAGATACCTTGTATTATTTATTCAATACACAGGTATTGTAGAGGTTGTCTGCAAAAGGCGGCTTTATGTTTTATAGGCTGGCTATAAATTAATTTTCATCATTTTCGAATCGTCAAGCTTATTAATTACAATATGCTTTTAAATATTTTGGTATAGGTTTTTTGTTTCTGAAAGAAATGACTTGCATGGCAAGAGCACTACTGTTGACACGAAATCGTGGAATAAACTAAATATTCATCAATGCACGTTTCAAAGTGTTTTATTGCTTGATCCCGGTATAGACAGCTCTTCAGCCTTTCACAATACCTAGGTAGATGTCAAAAACGAATTAAGGCTTCTTCAAAAAGCCTTTATGTTCGATCTCAGCTTACAGTGTGTTCATATTTTGTTTAATTACACTGCACTGAAATTACATTGATGGATATTTCATAACATGAAATCGGTCAGGCTCTCACAATACCTAGGTAGATGTCAAAAACGAATTAAGGCTTCTTCAAAAAGCCTTTATGTTTGATCTCAGCTTACCGTGTGTTCATATTTTGTTTAATTACATTGCATTGAAATTACATTGATGGATATTTCATAACATGAAATTGGTCTGTTTTTCAAACATACTAATGCCATCCTAGAGGGCTTTTAAATACTTTCAACTACACCAAACGAGAACCATCACTGTTAACATCACCTTTTTCCATTGATTTGGTCGCTTCATCATCAATATTGACATAGTTCATGAAATGGTAAACTACAGCATCAAATGATAAATGCTTCCATTTAGGTAAGTAGGTTTGTACAAACACTTTTACACGACAGTCATATTTTAAAAACAAGATGAGGTTGGAGTATTTTATCTGACTACTGTGAGAAGAAAGGGCGAAAGAAAGTCAGAGGTCAGAGTCTCTTTTTAAGTCCAGATATAATCTTGGTCAGATCAGGAAGCCAATAAAGTATTTGTTACAGAGAACCTACAGTCTTACCTACAATATTCAAGAACAGGAAAATACCACTTCCCGATCATAAACAAAATATATCGCGAAGTAAAATATATATCTGCATAAAAACATAGCGAATCTGTGAAAAGACGTCGCCGCGTCGGCGTCGTCCCTACCTAGCTTACTACTGAGCCAATGATGTGCCACTAGACTATCGATAAAAACGCATACAGTTTACAAACAGCGGCCGCGTCAGCTGCGGGCATCGATTTGTACAATCGATGCGTTAGGTCACCGCGCGGTCGATGGAGTACGTCACTAGTTGCGGTGGCCACGCGTTGTGTAGACGTGCGAGACTGTTGTCGAATAATATTTATGTTATTTTTAATGTTTGTTTATTTGTTAGTAGGATGAATTGAGGTTGTAGTGCATCTGAGTTAAGTTAGTTTCAAGTAATAAGTTTTCAATTTTCGTTAGATCATGTTTTTGCTAAAAAAAATTGAAAGAAAGAAAGTAAGTATTTTATTTGGGACACGCACGGGAAAACAATAAAATATATTTTCGTTACAAAACTATGCAATATATTTATTAAAAAAATGTTCTTACAGAAAATTAGCTACGTTACTGTTTTGCGAATACAAAAAGAAAATACCGGTACTTTAGAAAAAACATTTCAAGATAGTTAAAAAAGTTTTAGGTAAACAAAAACTCATTAAAAAACGTCAGCTGCCTGCATCGATCCCCATTTTTACTGAACGCGGTCGATGCGTGACGTAAGTAAGGGTGCTCTACCCTTGCATTTGACGAGGATTAGGGGTTTTGATGCGTGCGTCGCTAATTATTATAACCCTGGACTTATTGTGCAAATATGCATGAAGCACATTGGCTATCCAAGTATCCCACTATATCACTACATATTATAAAACAAAGTCCGCCACCGTGTCTGTCTGTCTGTTTGCGATGATCTCAAAAAAGGACTGAACGGATTTTCATGCGGTTTTCACCGGATCTACCAAAGGGTAGATACGGTGAAAACCGTTACCGTTGACCGGTAAAAAGTTCTGCTATAAATATAGCAGAACTTTTTATGTTATAATATTATTTTGCATAACAGCGAATAGCATAAACTTCATTTCGCAGAAAATCGTTTGGCAAACACTCATATAGCATACATTCAAAATTTATAATTTTGTAAGTCAGAATCATCTTTAGGCATTTTCATATCCATAATATTTAAAAAGTAGAACCATCATATCGCATAAAAATCACAGTCAGAATCGTCTTTTGGAATAAGTAAAGTAGGTAAAATTCGGTTCTGGCACTCGCCGGACGCTGCCGCGGCACCGCTTGCTACGCTCGCTCGGCTCGTGCGCAGGAGTTCGCAGTTCTAACCTAACCTAATATTTTATTGCGAGTATTTGACCTAATCTAAATAATTCGGTTCCGGGTAGCCTACTAAAATATTTTCGCTCTAAATAAAAGTTATGCTAAACGAAATTATACGGAATATTAACTTTGCCAAAACTAATAATGACAAATAAAATTCGGCCATCTTAAAATAATGCCATTGTAAGTTCGAACTTATAAACATTCGGCCAAACGATCAATTATACTAAATAATTTTTATGCCTTAAAAATATTCGTTTATACCAAGTGTGATAATGCCAAAAAAAAATCCAAGCATCAAGATTCTGCCACATAGAGGGCACCCGTTTTCACAAATAGACAGAGTGATTCTGATTAATGAGGAAGGTTAAGTGTATAAATTGTTAAGGTTTTGTTTGAATTGGTTAACGCGGGCAAAGATTCTGGCAAAGCTAGTAATATTATAAATGTGAAAGTTTGTTTGTTAAGATGTTTGGATAATTGGTACTCAAATACGCAAATATGGTCCCACGAATTTGGATGAAATTTGACAAACATAGATTAAAACATAGGGTACTTTTCATCCTAGTAATACGTTTCCGTGGTATAATTTACGACATCCACGCGGACAAAGCCACTGGCAAAAGCTAGTATGATATGTGAGGATAGCACTTTTCCCGGACAAAATATTTATCAAAGAGCTAAGCTGGCGAATAAATAGAGTAGTAGTAGTAGTAATAGTGAGATTTTTTTGGCTTCAACTGAGAACTGACAGTCAGTACATAGCGAATAAAAGTGAAATTTCCCCTCAGTTATTAAAACCTGAAATATCTTGTTTTTCTTTAGCAATACAATCCACGCTAGCCTGACCTAGAAGTACATACGTACCCCATTTTAAATTTCCGGTAAAAATAATGTTTATTTATGCCAGATTTCTTTGGAATATCTCTCAACTACCGTTGTCATTGTCACCCTACACAATTCGGCGCTACGTGTCATAGGCACGCGACCGCGAGCCCTCGTTCGATAACCATTGCGTTTTACTTACGTTGCCCACTAGTAAATCGGTACAGTGGGCGGGCAGTGTATACAAGTTCTGTCGCGCGGTCCGACTGACGCTATACATGATTGATGCCTCCCTTTCGTGCTGTAATGAGGGGTAGTTTTCATGTTAGGTTTTAATGATTTTAATGTGTGCGTATAAAGTCTGCTGTGGATTTCAAGTCGTTAGCGGTCGGGTCTGTGAGTTGTTACTTTTAAGGTGAACCTAGTTCACATTTTTTGCATACAAACTTCGGGAGTGTTTTACTCCTCTGTCTGACATAGCAAATCCAAAGTAAAATATGATATCTTTTTTGTCTCATTATTAATATTGTCTGCACGGAAACAGAATACTAAAATAAAAACCCATTTAAAAAGTTAGGAGCCAACAAAGATTCGTTTTTCTTGCTAATTGTACTTAACTTTGGGCGTGTTTATGTAATAAAAAAAGGTAAAAAATCTCCAAACCAAGTCGGTACCGACAAAGTTCAATTATCAAAAAATTCAATAAACTTTATTGGTCATTGATTTATGCATTGGGTTTTTCATAAAACCCGATCTTCCAAAGGACTTTTCTGATTTTTTTCGCGATTTTTTTACTATAAATGATCCTGCATCTCACTCAATAACGTTGTGCGTATAGACTAGCGTCTAACTGCTCATCACTGATACTATCTCTGTCGGACACGAAGCCTGGTGAGACAGCGTGATTTTTAGCCAGGCCCACCAGTGAGTTCGAGCCCGCGACTAGGTTCCCCTTAACTCCCGGTCTTGGCCATCACTAGTCTTTTTGCTGACGCTTTCAAGTTTCTCTTACGTCGATGTCTCCCGTCGCCGTTCTAGGTCTCGACGGATTAGTTTACTTCTAGCAAGCTATCGTGTCTCTTAGGCTTCTTTTTAATCGACTTCAAAAAGGAGGAGGTTCTCAATTCGTCGGAAGCTTTTTTTCATATTTTTGTTTATGTATGTTCCCCGATTACTCGAAGATGGCTGGACCGATTTGGATTTTTTTTATTCGTTTGAAAGGGTATACTTCCCAGGTGGCCCCATGATCATCAAGTCAGGATCTGATGATGGAATCCTGGAGAAATAGAGAGAACTCTTCAAATTTTATAGGCACACGAAGCAATTTAGGTATTTTTTGGAAGAGTACTTTCCCAGAGTGGTCTCATTTTAATTTGGTGAAGATCTGATGAAGAACTTTGGAGATAGGCAACGGAACTCCTCAATAAATGATAGCAAATGGACTGGGATTGCTGAAATCTCATGTCTGTCTATTGCTTACACCAGATCATAACATAACATCACGCCGGTATGCTGTGAAGTGGTAGCACATGTCAACCACTAAAAAGTGAAAAAAAAAACTTTTTCCAAAAATAAAACAACCGACTTCCAAAAAAACACTACAAAGTGAAAAATAACTTTAATTTCGGAAGGCGGTGACAAAAAATTTAAATACAGCTCCAAAGACACCGACTTCCGAAATTAAAGTTATTTTTCACTTTGTAGTGTTTTTTTGGAAGTCGGTTGTTTTTTTTTTTTGGAAAAAGTTTTCAGAAATTTAGTTTCTTCACAGGGAACGTAAATTAATGATGGGACCCCTTTATTTTATGACGATGAGCTTATAGTGATAGTGTTTCGTTTTTGTTCATGACAGCCTTTTTGATGTAGTGGTCGCAAGCGCTTTTGCTGCGCATGAGATTCTGGGTTCGGTTCTCGGGGTTTTTCTTTGTGGAATTTCTCAGTAGCAGCCCAGAGTTTGGATTAGTTTCCAGTTGATGGCAATAGGTTCACCCCTATTACATGGGACTTAATTAAAACTGGCAAAATATAAGTTTAATTAATTTATTATAGAGGTATAAGGAACAGGGTGTAAAGTTCACTCATACTCTATTGAAACGGGAGGATCCTCCGACCAGACGGGTGTTGTGTCTGGTGGGCAACTGCCCGACGGTTGATGTCGGGATGTTGTACCTATGCCAATCGCGCGGTAAACTTTAACTGCGCGATCTAGGATTCCTATGACGTGCATCTTTTGCGTAATCGCCTGTGGCGTTGTAGATGGCACCACTACTCTTTTTGTATTTCTTCATAATGTTGCGAAGTGTTTTTTCTGTATTGTCGCTACATTATATTAGATCTCACTTTAATATCATTGTTTTAAGGCGGTGATTTCTTGAAAACGCTCAAAAAGGTGGTTTCTTAAACCAGTGTATCTCTTTAACCGTAAATAATTTTGAAAGCAAAAAAATATATGATATGTTCAAGTCTTTTTTACATACAGTGATGGAATTCAAAACTTAATTAAACATACTTTAATGCATCAAAAAAATCATCAAAGTCACCTCTTAATTATCTTTAAAACCAGTTTATCCCTTCAATAACAATACTATTATAATTAAAAATATACCATAAAATTTCAAATGCCAAACTGCATCCAGTGATGGATTATTTATGATTAAATAGTTAATATCTAATTTTATAAGATTTTATTTGCATTTTTACGACAATGCTTGCTCATTTATTATTCGAATTTATTACAACAGATTTTAACCCGTATCGGATTGCAGTAAGAACTATTATCGCTCATAACGACAATACGACGAGTACATTTAAAATTACCAGGGCCTTAAGGGCCTAAGTCCCGTTTGGTAGCGTAACACGGTCACTTTATGAACCGTACTGCTCATTAACGGCTTGTTTTGAAGATTTGAAAAATATATGATTTTGCTATAGATTCATATACTTAGATCATTTTGCCGAGGGTACTTTTTTTGTATGGTTAATACTTTTGCTGTAAAAATATATTTTACAACACGCAATATTTTGGCTTCTATTCCATACTCCTAGTCTCCTACTAAACGGCTTCGTTATTTGGAAAAAAAAATACACTGAAAAATAGATAGTTAGAGGTACCACAGAATCGCTAGAGCACAATTGTAAATGAAACAACATTTGCCAAGGAATATCCCCATTTTGAGATAAAGGCTCAGAGGTGCCCTGCGCGGGCTCGGGCGGCATGCGGCAGTCGTGCTTTAGCATTCAGACCGGAGATGAGGATGCTATGGGCCTTAAGTTATCTTGCTGCGCCCTAACAGTGTCATGTACTCACTAGTTTTAATCCTAGCGTATAAATATGGTCGTGTATATTATGCATTTAAAAAAAAAGTGGGTGTTTTATAAGTACACCTCAGCTCACCCCTTTGGGTAAACAAGGCGTGATATTATGTTATTTGTGTGTATTATCTTATGAAGATTACGATTTGCATTCTTATTTACAGTTAGAGTGTTAGCTGGGGTAATTTTAGGAAATTCATCAATTGATATTACTTTTCATAATACTTATTACTTTATACATTAGCCATCTTTGACCTCATCATCACTTGCAGGTGTAATAACTAGGCAAGGTAGCGAACTCAGGATCCTCTCCTCAGGAATAAGGCTTGCAACAACTAGAGCAACGAGGTAGTTGGCGTTTATTTAGTTAAAGATACTCGCACGCTTTTGGGTAGTCATCCACACTGCAAATATGCTAATATTTGCAGTGTGGATGACTACCCAAAAGCGTCGGCGTTGGACAAACACTTATTATCATGACTCGTGAGAACTCTTTTCGGGCTCTTTATTTATGAGAAATATTTAAGTGATTCTGTAAAAACTTATTGACCTTCTAATGATTAGTGCTTTTTAAAATTAATAAACCTCAAAAAAAAATTTGCGGTTTTAATGATGCACACTTTAATAAAAATAACTGAGCGTCTTTTAAAATTTCTCTCAGTTGGTCGCAGTTACGTGGCTATTTAATATTTTAATGAGCCCAAAATAGGAATTATTTGAGGTTCACAAAAAGAGGCAGAATCACAAATTAGTGTTTAATAATATTTTTAGGGGAGCAAAACGTGAATTATTAGATGTTCGAAGAAATACATGCCTTTATTCATTGGTCTTATCAATGGTCCTCCAACTAACACAACAACCAAGTCTCCCGCAGCATTAATATCCCCTATGACGGTAGTTTATCCACGCATAGTATATCATAAATATTACTATCATTCCTTCCTCCGAATTTGATTGAGTGAGCTTCTTTCGCATCTTTTATGACAAGTATACTTGTCGGTATTTCTGACGTCATCTCATCTGCTTCATCTTCGTCTTATATTGAACTAGGTTGGAAATTATCCCGTGGGAACGTACTACCGGGATAAAAAATATTCTATAGTTAATAAAGGTTATAAACTATCTGTGTGCCAAATTTCATCAAAATCCGTTCGGCCGTTTTTGCGTGTTTGAGTAATAAACATCCAAATATCTAAATATACAAACTTTCACATTTATAATATTAGTATGATAACATTTGTGCTAAATAATAACAGCTGCACGGGTCGATCGAAGGTTAAGTAACGCTTGCTAAGGTCTGTCCGTGGATGGGTGACCATTAATAACATATCGGGAACCCGTCGTGCCCCGGTAGGCACGTTAAGCCGTTGCTTTTGGCTGTCATATCTTTGTCAGTCGTTACGGGTCGTCAGAAGACCGTAGGTCACACAACCAGTCTTAGCAAGAGGTATGCAAATACCCAGTAATTGGGTTGTGGAGGTCAGATAGGCAGTCGCTCCATGTAAAATACTGGTATTCAGCTGCATCTGGAGAGTTTGGAAACCACCACAACATAGTTGGGATAATACTAGACAGATGATGATTGATTTTAGAACATTTGTATATGCAGGATTCAGGATTGATTTACAGCAACGACATTATTGAATGTTATTTCAGCTTTCATGACTAAGGATTTTATACCTATACTAGATTTTTTCTGCGACTTCGTCCGCGTAGAAGTCGAAAATGGTTCTAATAGGATTTTTTTTTTGGTTTTTTACGTTATTAATTTTGATATATTTGTTATAATAAAATGTAAGCGCTTTCTAGCTGACACAACTATGTTAGGTGTGCTCCTACCGAATTATGACAACCTGGTACTTCGAAGGCATAAAGCGTTTTTTAAAAGCTGACTAAAAAAAATGATAACTTTTTCCACAAAAAAAGGTGTGCTCCTACCGTGTTATGCCAACCTGGTACATCAACGGCATAAAGCGCTTTCTAGCTGACACAACTATGTTCGGTGTGTTCCTACCGAGTTATGACAACCTAGTACTTCGACGGCATGTAACGCTTTCTAGTTGACAACTATTTTAGGTGTGCTCCTACCAAGTTATGACAACCTGGTACTTTAAATAAATAAAAAATAAAATAAAATAAAATAAAATAAAATCTTTTTATTTCAGGCATATTTGACCCATACATATTGTTAGTAGAACGACTTAAAACTATGTTAGTATTTTAAATTTTGCTATTAATTTAAGTATTTGCCGCCCTCTGGGGCCCCGGGCACGCGCACTTGTGCTTGAACCCAGTGCCCCAGAAGGGGGCTGTCCAGCTTGTGGCTGAGCACGTTCAGGATGGCGTTGGCGCTCCCACGCGTACGGAACATCAGCGACGCGATACGGCGCCGCAGCACAGTGTGAAAGCCGTCTGTGTGCGCGTGCGCAAACATCGCAGACGCACTACAGTAGCGTGGGAGCCCCACCAGCACCCTGAACGCGTTATTATATTGTATTCGGAGAGCGTTGATGGCCCGCTGCGTGTAGTCGACCCACAGATTGCAGGTGTAAAGAGTTTGGCAGAATGCTTTAAAAAGTGTAACCTTTACCTCTAAACTACACCTTGCAAATCTGCGTGCCAACATGTTACAGCGGACCGCCATCGCTCTCCTCTCCCTTTCGATGTCCCCATCGTCTTTTAAATCCTCGGTAACCACATGGCCGAGGTATTTAAACTCTCTCACTCTTCGAAGAGCGACAGCGTTAAGCAGCACAGGTGCCACATCCCCCAGTTTACGACCCCTGGCTTGAAATACCATGAGCTCGCTTTTCTGTACATTGTACAGGAGACCATGTACCCTCGCATACTCCTCACACACGCCTATCAGCTTTCTGAGCGCGGCTATTGATGGGCTGAGCAACACCATATCGTCTGCATAACTAATACTGTTGATACAGTGACCGTCGATCGAGCATCCCACTCCGACGTCGCTCAGCCCAACAATCAGCCCGTTCACGTACAAGTTGAAGAGAGAAGGAGATGTTAACCCCCCCTGTCTCACTCCACACTCCAACCTGTACTCGTCAGAAAGTTCGCCAAGCCATTTGACCTGGTTAGTTTGGTGGTCATACCAATATTTGAAAATATTAATTAACTCACCCGGCACACCTGTATCCTTGAGTTTACGCCAGAGAGTATCATACCTAACCAGGTCAAATGCCCTGGAGAGATCAAGAAAGGCTGCATACACAGGCGTGTTCCTATCTGTGTAATACCTGACCTGTTTTACTTTGAAGGCACAAAACGTTTAAAAAGCTTACTACCAAAATGTATTGAGAAAACTTTGCCCCCGTTTTTCACCCCTTTAGGGGTAGAATTTCGGAAAATCCTTTCTTATCGGATGCCTACGTTATACAAAGAAAACACCCTCCAAGTTTCAGGTGTTTACGATCAGCGGTTTAGGCTGTGCGTTGATCCGTCAGTCAGCCATTCAGGACAAAGCATTATATATGTATAGAAGATCTATGAGTTCATTATTAATTTCTTCAGTTATTAGAAGATATAAATTTTGCGTGTCGTTGATGTATGGGTAATCCTTCGTTGATTAACATTGACTTAACACAGCCATTTGAATGATGGTTAGTATTTCTGTTTCTTATATAGATCAATTTATATCGTGTTTATTCGTCATTAAGACTGAAGTTTTTGTGGGAAAACGATACTGGAAGGAGTCGAATTGGTCATTGCAGAATCAGGCCATAATTTACCGACTGCTGGGACACAGACCTCTTCTTTGTGAGAGCGAGGCGGCCATAATCCACCTCACGGGTCCAGTGTGGGTCGGTAGATGTCATATGTCACGATTTCCTCACGATGTTTTCCCGTTTTTTTGCCGTTTTGAGAGCAGTGGTGATGAAATAATTTACACAAAGTAAATTAAGACTCGTAAGTTGCTGCCGTTACCACTTGGCCACCACTGCTGCCAATTATTGGTCATACTATACTAATTTTCCGATAAAGAAATAGGGCCTAGTTACAAGCTAAACGTGGGAAAATCCTCAAATAAAATATCACTTGTTCTGTGTGTAGGTTAGCAACCCGCAATATGGAGTCGTACAACTCAACGCTTTCTCACAAAATTTGTGACAAAAATAGTCACTGCTTTTTTAACCATTTTTTTTTCTACAAAAACCTTTTATACTTCATTTCACCCGCCTAATTAAGGCCAATAAACCCCATTAACGCTGGCAGACACCATCCGCCACCATCAGTTATCCTGAAGAACTACAAAAACCCTCAAAAAGGTAGTACCGCAAACGAGGCAAGTGATGTTGGCGCCCCCCCTCTCCCTGTGACGTCGGACCACCCCATTTATCGATCGACCCCTCCCCCCGCTGCCGCCTGCCGCCAGCTCCAGTTATACGTACCTATATGGGGTTTCTTGGACATTTTACCTTTGATATAGCGCTTGGGATTTTTATGGCGTGTTTTATTTATTGGTTTTTGGGTTTCTGAGTTATTGATGCACGTGGTTTGGGTACCAATGACCTTATTTAAATCAAACTTCAAACCTCAGAATTCTAAGTAAGAGGATAGGAATGAGAGTGAAGTAAAAGACCTTAAAGAATTCAGAAATCGGAATCAAAATGTACAAGATACTTGGTTCCCATGACCTTAGCCAGATCCAATCTAAATTATCTATAATGTCAATATCGTACTAAATTTAGTCCAGGCTATTTGTTATCCTATATTGCTCGAGCGGATTTATCGCGCTGATATTGGCTAGGTTAATAACCTTTTATATTTCTATTGTTGTTTCTTTTGCAGTTCTACTGGTTCATCGTCTGTTTCAAATAGTACCTACTGAAAACACTTCGAGTATTATACTGCGAACTGGCAGGACTAAATTCTGATGCTATAGCGGCAATAACTTAATCTGGCAAACATCATAAATCAGTGTCTAAAGTTTAATTTCCGTTGCTAAACTCAGAATGTATCTTGAGGATACAGTTTCTCTTTGGTAGGCTTTCTCTAGCCGAGATTTATTTCTTTTCTAATTACTTATCTCTTTCTAATACAATCTCAGTCTCACTATAGTTTAAGGATTTCCTGTATTTCTTTGATCTCCTGTCTTTGACATATATTCGGAACTGTTTTTTGTCTCTAATTAATAAACTAAAAATACTGGAAAACTCTTGAAATTAGTATAATCCATAACATAACGTGGTTTTATCAATCTATCTTCTTCTTTATCAGAACTATTAGCTTTCATAGATACGAAATCTCCCACAGTTGGCACAACATTTATCAAAATCCAACATCCAAACTAAACGCATATTGTAGCGCTGTTTCATGAATAGCGCTACAAGTGCTGCCATCTATTGCGTGATATATGTAATTCCATAAGGAATTGGTGCATACTTTTTCAAAATCTGTTCGGCTAGATTCTCATTTTGATCGTATTTTAGTTTAGTAGAGGATGGTATATGAATACGTAAACACGGGTATGAGATGTGACTGTCACACATACAGCTTTGGGCAGTTGAAGGCCTAAAATCAGTGGAATTTATTGTTTTTGCAGCAAATCTGCTTCAATTCTGGTTTAATTTAAAACAAGCTCATGATCATACTACAAAACCGTATATCTTGCAGCTTTTGCTCACTTAAAATGTGTTCAATGACCTGAAGTAGTGGAATTTAATATACTTCTACAAATAATATTATCCCCTTCAGTGTCATAGTGGAGCTAAAGATAAAAACAGGACAGTAAACAAAATTAAAATACTTTAATTTTACAGATACGCCAAATCAGCATCAAACGATAAAAGGCGACAATGTAAACAACATGCCTCAACAGGCTTACTGCCAGCCTCGGGAGTACCAGGGTGCCCCACCCGCGCCCCAGGGCTCCACAATGTACCCCGGGCCTTCGCCCCACTGGGACGCGCCATACGAACCAGCTGGGGATGTATCTTGCTTGTGAGTCCTCCCGTCATCTTGACTTGGATCCTGGATTCCATCAAATTCCTTTCACCTTCTGTTTTCTCCTTGGGGCTTCTATTTTTTCTCTAATATATTATTTTTCTCTGGACCTTATTTACATGGGTTTGTTATCTTCACCTTTTCACTCTCGTCTACTTGTTTCAACCATTTTCATATTTATCATGTTTTGGTTTAGAAGGACGATTTCATTCAAAATTTTGTTGGTTTATTTCTATTGCGTTCTCATGTTTTATTGTTTGAGATGGATTCTAATTTCTACCTTCCCGTAACCCTTCCACCCGCCCTGTCCCCAACCCGTGGCTGCGTAGCAGTGGACTTGGTTTCTCATAGGTATTATAAACATGTAAATAGCTTGTCGCAAAGGTAAAACAAACACATTATTAATAGAAATACTAATTTTAATTTTGATTCGCAGACATCTTTGTGACAAGTCAACTTAGATTGAGACGATTATCTGAATGGATATTTTTGTTCTGTCGATCAAATGTGTAAAATGTATAGAGATTTTGCTCATAGATGTTATTTTTTTCTGAATAGGCAGTATCCTTTCACTAGCTTTGGTTTTGTTTGGCTTATGTGGTATCGATACTGCCTAATGATTGTTTATTTAGATAATGTTTTTTTAAACATTATTTTTAGCAGTAGGTAAGTGTTATTTTGTTAGCTTCAAGAGGCCAAGATGAATGTTAGACTGCTACCGCGCCCTCATCCCTCCCTTTTTGTTTCTCCCTGCGCCCGGGCTGCAATAGTTTTTCATTATATGATTTTATAGGTGCCTGCGAGATTTCAGAACCCTTTGTTAATGTTGTTTACATTGTCGCCAGGTATGCGTTTTTAAATAATACGTTTGGTGTTTAGATTACTTTCGACATGTTGGGATTTCATCAATAGACATAATTCCTAAAGGTGCATTTCAGAAAAATGATTATTTTATCTTCAAATAAAATACAAAGTTTGGTACATTACATATACATTATCAATTATCTGATAAATTGTGATTTTTTATATAATTCCAACATGTCAACGTTAGAATAAATAGAAAAACAAAAATGTACAAACAAAAGAATCTAGATGGGTTTTATCATAAGTATGGAAATACAATGACTATCTAATACAGAACGATCTCATCATCCCATAATCTATTTTTTTTCTATGCTTATTGAACCCCATCTAGAAAATCCAATAGGTCCCGTGTTGGGTGCCGAAATAGAGAAATGTAAGATAATAAATGTTAGTTCCATTATTATTGATATAACAATCATTTTTAACCAACCTCAGTGCAATTTACTAGCTTTTACATTACCTACCGTCAAATCAGAGATTACACTAACTAACAATTTACTAGAAGAAGTTAATCTTAACGAAGTTTGTGATGAAAATGAAAATAACGGTAATATTGTAAAAGCTATAAAGTGTAGTCTATGTTTAGAAGCATGTTTGTTGTGTATAGATGATGAGCTTGATAGAAAACCGTCAAGCGCGAACAGAAAACGATAAACCTCGTTCACACGGCGATGATCAGTACGATATTTTACAGTATAAATGTGGAATCACATGTCAGTTTCATATTGCATTGGTTTTGTCACCGTATGAACAGTGGGATATGGACGTGTGATCCCAAATTTTCACTGTAAAGTATGCAGTACAGTGCCAACTGAACAGGGCCTCAGGAAAAAATCATTTTAATGTGTTAAATATAACTAACGTTATAATTTTTATTTGTTTCAGCGGCCCAGATACCTCAGAGAGGCAGTGAGTATCTTTCGACGTTTTGCCAAATATTATAAAGCTCATCAATACTTTTGATACTCTTTTATGTTTTTGATTAATCCGTCATTTTGTTTTGCATACAGGTTCACCAGAAGTTATTCATGCTTAGCAGTTTAGAGATTAAAATCATGTAGTTGTAATTAAAACGAGTAACAGCAGTAGTCTAGGATTTTAGGAATTGTACAAAGAAAGGCCAGCAAATCAAGCTACCCCAATCTGCCAATTTTTTTTGATAGTTTTTCGTCTTTATCACAAGAGAATAAGGTTCATGTTCAATTGAGAAAATTCGACTGTTTGGTGTAGCTTGTTGTGCTGGCGTCTGAGCTTGGTGCATAACACTGAAACTATTGTAGCATTCTCAAAATCAAATTGAACTCTATATACTACAGGGTTTCTAAGAACTATAATATTGCTACATGACAGATTAAAAGAAAAGTACAAATTGATTAAGAAAAGAAGAAATAGGAGTCAATAGATAACAAAACAGAAAGTAATAAGACGTTATTGCCAAAGCAGAAATAAACAGGCTAAAATAAACCTTAGCAGGATCGAATTCGTATCAAAGGTCAGATACTCTATGTCCTACATCTGATAAGAATCCGATCGAGGACGATATGTTAACATATAACTGGGAGTTCTTGTGAAGTTTTATTCAGATCCCAACTGATCAATTGTTAGCTGGATAAAAATATAAATTTTCCTCGTAAACGCACTGTATGTCAGTTTTGGTAAATTGTGGACTTGAAATCACGCCAGTATTTCTCGAAAATGTAGAATGACAGAAGTGTGAAGCACCATCACACAAATACCTTAAACAGATGATGCACCAAGTAATTTTTATATTCAAACTACGAATAGGCCTAAGCTAGAGTTTTTCGTTTTTCACTGTTGTTGATAGTTCACCCAGTTAAGCATAACTATACTCTGATTTTTAATTAGCCAGAATAAAATGACAGCAGCGATAGAGCTTTTTTTGTCAACATGACATTTAAGCGATAGAAACAGCTGTCATTTTATTCTAGCTAATAAAAAATTAGAGAGTACATTCACCCGACTGTATTTTACCTATGCTCTTTCATCTTTTATATTATACGTAAGGCCATCTACATCAATTCACAATCATTACCATCGAAAGTAGAAAATCTAAACTGTGTTAGGATGTTACCTGATTCATGTGTTCTAAATAAAATTATTAAGCTCATTTCTTTCTTTTCATTCAACTCAAGGAGAGACCCGAATATGTACGTATATTCTTTTTAGACATTTCTTTCTTTGTCGTGTATATAAAAGCAGTTAATGTAAAGGATACCTCTATTGGTTTCAGGTTGCAAGCGCAAGGAGGAATTGGGTTCGGATATGCCTTCCCCGAAGAAACCGCGTTTGGTTTTCACAGACCTCCAGCGGCGTACTCTACAGGCTATTTTTAAGGTAAATTGACAATCATTCACACTTATAATTCTTCCTTACAGTTACGGCGCCCCCTGGTCTACTCTTTGATATGCAATGGTCTTTGTAGCACCATGAAACTAGAGGCTTCAAGGGTTAGTGCAAATCTTGGTCTTCAAAATCGAGTCTGGTCAAACCACGCTGGGGTCGGTGCATTTCATTAATTCTGTCTTTATGTTACCTTCTTACGCTAAAACCGCTTTACGGACATTGAAAAAATTTGGCAAGGAGATAGATGCCATCTTCAGAAAAGACATGGGTTACTTTTTGTCATGATAGCACGCTCCCGTGGTATAATTTTCGACATCCACGTGGGTGAAGTTGTAGGCAGGAGCTAGTATCAACTTAAGGTACAATAATGCCTATATACGGGTGTAACAAGACGCTTAACGAAGCCGAGAGTTACTCGTGCTTCCTATCGTTGTGATACTGTTTTTGTAGTGGATTATACCTGGGAACCTGCTACTTACGGATATATTGAAGGTCATACAAATTCCAACTACCACAACACCAATTACGAAAACAATTTTTTAATGTTGTGGCTTGTGTCTAAGTAATAATAGCTCCACGGGTCGATCGATAAGGTTAAGCTCATGATATGATGGGCTGATGAGATGGGTGACTATCTTTACATACGAAGACCCTTCCGAGGCTCGGACAGCACGTTAAGCCGTTGGTCCCGGCTCTCATTCATGGATCTTTGACAGTCGTTACGGATCGTGAGAAGCCCGAAAGTCTGACAACCAATCTTATCAAGGGGAAATCGTGATGAGTTGGGAATCGTACTGGGTAGTAACTGGGTTGTGGAGGTAAGATAGGCAGTTGCTCCATGTAAAATACTGGTATTTAGCTGTATCTGGTTAGACTGGAAGCTGACCCCAGCATAGTTGGGAAAAGGTTATGCAGATGATGACCAACCCATCCCTGTGTCGTTGCATGCACCCACCCATAAGCACAATGTTTTGCGTGCGTTACATTGTTCATTATAGTAAACAGCGAATTGTCACACTAATAAATAATAGTTTAAAAAACTAAAAAACACGCTTTAAAAACCGAACAAAAAAGGAGAAAATAATTTAATTCAATTAAAAAGCGTGGGGTGCTTTTTGAGGTATTTTTATAATCATTTAATGTCAAACACCCCTCGCTTTTTATTTGAATTAAATTATTTTCTCCTTTTTTAGTTTGTTTTTTAAAGCGTGTTTTTTAGTTTTTTAAACTATTATTTATTTTATTTTTTTTAGTTTTGCTAACTACAAAAACGTGTTTTTTTTCTTCATTGTTTTCATTTTTTTTTAATTATTGTTTTGTCATCAGTCCTGGATAAGTTTACAAAGTTTCAATGAAATCTGACCATTTAAAGTGGGTCAAAATCGCGCTCTACGGAGTCGGTTACATACAAACATACAAGTGAAGCTAATATAAAGCGTGTAAAACTAAATGTCATTTCTAAGTAACTATTTTTACATCCAATACAGGATATCCTATCTTCGAGGATATACATCCTCGAAGATAAGTGGTAGTGCTGTTAATAGGTACACCCACATTGTGCCAGTTAGAAGTCTCACGAGGGCGACACATCCAGCCTCCAACTTGCTACTGAGTTCATCGTTTGTTACTATTTCCACAGCAATTTTATTTTAGTTGACTATTTATGGGCATCAGAGAGGTTGTAGCTAAGTAATAAAAGCCGCATGGGTCGATCGATCAGTGTAAGCTAAGCTTGCCACGATCAGTCCGTGGATGGGTGTCTATATTTACGTACCAAGTCCTCTCTGTGCCTTGTAAAGCATGTTAAACCGTTGGTCCCGGGTGTCATTCGGGGATCTTTCACAGTCGTTACGGGTCTTCAGAAGCCCGAATGTCTGAAAACCAGTCTTACCCATGGGTGTATCGTATTATCTAGTACCTAGGTTGTGGAGGTCAGATAGCAAGCCGGTTAGACTAGAAACCAACCCCAACATAGTTTGGAGAAGCACATGATGATGATTTATGGGCATCAAGATTTTCACATTAGATTATATTTTCAAGTATTTCTTTCTTTCTCAATTTTTTTTTTTATTATTGAATAGTCATCGGTCCTCGATAAGTTTACATAGTTTCAATGAAATCTGACCGTTTAAAGTGGGTCAAAATAGCGTCCAAAGGAGTCGGTTACAAACATACAAGTGAAGCTAATATAAAGCGTGTAAAATAGAAAGCGTTCGCCGCCCGATCATCGCCTTCATTTGATTCTGTCACTTTTTGTTCGGTGAACCGATACGTGTGGTCGCGCCAACAGAGGACGACATTCGGTTTTCAAAAAAAAAATACACATGAACGCGCATAAGCGTGACGATCGCTTTCTATGTAGGACGCGTGTATACACTGTTGAGTTTATCCACAGTGAAGACAAAAATAATTATCTTTACTCTCGCAACTGATAAATAGACTTTCGTACTTAAATCGTACGTGTGGTGCTGGACGTAAAGAATAGCACCATCCCATTTCTACCCGTGGGTGTCGTAAAAAGTGACTTACTAGAGAATGGGCAGCAATGTTTTCTATGCATTTTACCACCATACTGCAATCTCCAACCCGCCTGCCAAGCGTGGCGATTATGGCAAACCCTCCCTTGGAGGCTGAAATTATAATTATGACTTAAGTCGATGTTCACATGGACATAATAATATCGCCAAACACGTAAAGTCTTGGTGAAAGAATAAAATTAAATTAATACAAAAATATGTATAAATTTTTAGACAATTTAAAAAAATACCGTGGGTGTGAACTGACCTTTAAAAAATAAGAGTCGAGTTAAAACTTCAAAATGTTATTGTGTTTGTTATTTGGCTTCAGGGGGGAGTTAAAATAACAAGTATGTTGCTTACACGTGCTTTCGTGAGAGAGCTCAAATTGTCCATTCATTTATTCAATTAGCGTGGGATAAGGAAAAGTATTAGCGTTATGTGTTCGCATATGAGGTAAGTTTCAGTTGTTATAGATATAAAAATAATGTTGATTTGGTCCTAACATGATATGGCTAGTCAGGGGGCGACTACCGAGATAACGCATAATAGAGACTGTATGAAAGAAAAATACATGTTCTGACTCTAAACGCCATCAAAGCAAGATAATACTGATGATGAACTGAGTCGAAATAAAAAATACTGTTTTTATCTGGTCTGAACTTTTATCTGTACATTCGCGTCAGGGATATTCGCCGACACCCGTGTCGACTGTTTCTACACGACGGCGACGATGCGAAAGCGGTGTGCATCTCTGGGGCGCAAGCTCCGGACTACCTCCAATACCATCCTGAGTGTATTTGCGTGTTTGATTGTCGATACATTAACCATTGTTATATGATTAATGTAATGACAAACAAATGACTCAGAAGCAGGCGTATTACTAGTCAATTTAATTTTATGATTTTAATTTAATTTTATAAATTTTTATTTTTATTTTATTTATATTATTAAATTAATTATTTTTTATATAATATTTATTATGATTATAATTTTAAATTTTTATTTTATTGCAACTGTTAATCATATTTATGATTTAAAATGGATTGAAATAAATGATTTGGAATTTGAATTTATACTTGAAGCAAAAACTTTATACCCCTTAAAATTACGCGGACGGAGGAGTTTTAAATTTGCCACAGTTGAAGTTTATATGGAGAAGGAGAAACCAAATATTTTTTAGTTTATGGTCGAATTCCGTATTTTTTAATTTCGGTCGAAATTCGACCAATGGGCGACCATTAGTGGACATAAATCCGTACCAAGTAAAACATGAAAAATCCAAAATAAAAATTCTCAATTTAAAAAAATAAAATATATGAAACTTCAACTAATTATAACAATATTCTGTACAACCCTTCTAAACTCCACAATTTCTTCTTTCCAGGAAACAAAAAGACCATCAAAAGAAATGCAAGTAACAATAGCAAGACAACTAGGACTAGAGCCAACAACGGTTGGCAACTTCTTCATGAATGCGAGAAGAAGATCGATGGACAAATGGAAAGACGATGACGCGCCGTCAGAACTAGACCAGCAGTGTGAGTCTCATGACCTGGATCGGGTTCCTAGTATGGATTCAGGGGAGTCTGAAGAAGATCATGACGACCATGATGACCATCTCTTGTGACGCCGTCTTCCTCATCAGCAACTTCATGTGCTATGAGAATCGCTTGTTACGGGCCCTGAATTGACAGTCTCTGTCGTGAAGCGGGATGAATATTAATTTTCTATCTTCTGTGATTTTGCTCAGTTCTTGATTGGTTTGATTTCGAGAGCGTATTTCGTCAATTCCTTCGGTTATTTTTACTGTTGGTTCTTCATTTATTTGTATCAATTCATCGTGATACAGGTTGTGAATGGCAGTGCTAGTCAACTGCGATGAACTTAATTAAGTTGATTGATTCAAAGATGTCTGCCAGCCAATACACGTAAAGATTAGAAATTGTACAGTAGCAATTTTAAAATTGTTACTACAGCATAAATTTTAGACGGACGCTCGAATACATTTCTGTCTCCCTTACCATTATTTTAAAGATTACATATTGTGTCTCGTTCGTAATAGTTTTCATAATTTTCGGGGCCCTTAGCATAGGAAGTTAAACAAAGTGTACATTAAAAACTTACGTGAATAGTGAAAGCCGAAGCCGTTTTAGATAACGTTTAGTTGTTAGCCGCTGGGTGGCGTCACTGTCTCGATACTCGATAGATTTTTCGATAAATGACGATCGACTCTCTTGATTGATTAGGTAAGATGGAAGGTTCAAAGTCGATTGATAGGTATAGAGAAGTTACGATTTGAATGGGTCATCGTAATGATCAGTTGTTTTATTAGGAATGATTTTTGTAAGACTAATGACTGAAGAAAAACAGGAAATTGTTAAGATATGCCTATATCTGCTTGTCGATACATCTATCGATATTTAAATAGTGGTGCCCCAGAATGATCTCTATATCAAACGTTTCTAGTCAAACGTGAACTAAAATAGTTAACTTTTAGTTTTTATTTTAGGACGACAATATGTATATTTTAGCGTTACACAATCACTTTGGATTCAGGCGTCTGATTGATTCAACTTTATCAATCAATATTGAATCAATCACTCTTAAATACCGCCCTATAATAGTGCAATAAAACACCATATTCTCCTAAACCATAATAAATTTAAGTAAAATAAAAGAAGTAATGTGAGAATGAATCAATCATCTCACCTTTCCAATGAAAATGGCGCCTTTATCCAAAGCTGATTGTTACTAGATAACTGTTAACAATGACAAGATCTTTTTAAAGTAGCAAGAAATATCCGATGAAATCGGATCACTTACATTAAACTAACGAAAACGTTACATGGTTGAAGGAAAACAAGATATACTGACTCCATTTTGGAATAAGGCAACATCGTTTTACTGCAATTCACTAAAAGTTACCATTAATTACTTTTCTAACTTCGTGCAAATGAAAAAGTAATATAAGGGTTGTGCACACAAAACGGATTTAGCGATTTTTTAAACAAACTACAAAACCAAGTAAATATATTTTTCATGAATATCTAAAAAACAAAATACTATATAAAGTTTTTTTTTAATAATCTATCAAATTTTAGTATTTATTCATAGCATGAGCAAAAAAGATTAATAAAATTCTTGTAGAATCCTAAATCATGTGACGTATCGTTCCTAGTCACGACCTCTTAGCCATTCCAATTACTTTCATGACGGCTGATTAAAACTTGAAAGCAAATTTGTGCGTGATATTATCTAGTTATAACTTAGATATAAAAAAATGGTATTTATTTAAGAACCGCTTCAATGTAAGTCTAGTCTGATTTGTGCAAGATGTAGGTATTAAATGACGCTTGGAATCCTGCCTGGAATGTCGGTAACTTGCACAAGATGATGCGAGTACTTTGCGTGTAATTGTGCCATAGCAACTTCAGATTGGTGAATGCTGCAATGGCATGCAAGTTTCTTGCATACTTTTGTACAATTACCCAGCATGTCTATTACGTGCTTTTTCACCTATCAGAAGATTTTATGGCATAGAATGCAAGTTACTTGCACATTTCTGTGTGAGTCACGCCCATGTATGTTCCTGAGCTTTAAGTTGGTATCACTGAGCGAGCGAATGCTCTATTTTGAAATATAAGTGAAGCTATATTTTATAGAAAAAAAAAATGTATAATATTTTTAATTAGTCAGAGATATTGTATTATTTCTGCGTTGTTTAAGATAAGAAGTAGTCATTGATTTTTATAGAAGTGAGTAAGAAAAATGACAATGTTTCAAGCAATATGGTTAGGTATAAAACTTTGCAAATTCCTCCTTGTAATGCTATGTTATTATAAGAATTTTTGTACCTGTAAAATATTTATACGTATCTTCTAATCACAAAACGAACACTGACTGTTACATTTCAAAGCTATTTTAAGTATCTTTCGCTTCGCTCGCGCAGTGTAGTATCAATTTTATATTTTTGTTATTTTTAACATCAAAAATAACTTACGATTTCTAGTTAAAAGCAAATATTTAAGTTAAAGTAAGGATAGTTTATTTATTAACTTATAATTTATTTATTTTTGTGACTATTGCTAGTCTTTGTTAATTTTACCACCAAAGATATGTGAAGTGCAATTTTATTATATTTAAGTTTATTAGCTCAGATTGGCTTTTAATTTTTCTTATTAATATCTATTTTATGGTATTTTTTTTGTACCATATTCGTGCATGATTGTCATTTTTTTAGAGAGTTATTTGTGTTAATTTTACCTTATATTTATATGCCCTGTACTGCTCAGAATAAAATCCTATATCCTCTTATAGTATCACAAATTTTACTTACATGAAAATGACATTCCGTGGTAAAAGATACATTTTTGCCCAACGTCCTCCGATTATCAGATTAGTTATACAATTTATTTTGCAACTTTTATTTACAAAATGTTTTTATTTATTGTAACCAAGTTTATAAACACAGTGAATATTTTGGCAATGCAGAAGTGCAATGAAAATATAAATTCTAGTCCTAATTTAAGGTGGAGACTGAATTGAAACGTTTGTTTGTAATCTAACGAGTTTTTACAACGCGTTACAGTAGTCAGTAGGGCCGCTCGATGAGACCATTGCTAGCCCATGTTTACTGTCAGAATATTTCTTTGTTAACCTTATAATTCAAATAATAGCGTATTAACATAACATTTATACAACATCATGAATGTACAAACATTGTTATTAATAGATAACATACTCTAAGAATGTGAAAACAAAAAGTCAGTGTAGGTTGACGCGTCGTCGTCCCAAGCACAGCTTAAGTTTTTTACTTTATTTTATAAAATAAAAACATACTTAGCCAAAATAAATCCACATTCAACCTCTACGTCCGCCATTCTGAATAAAAATGGCGCACGCTTCAGTAAATTATTCGAAGCGAACGGTCACCATGTTTAGTGTAACGCCGCTTTGTATCAAGAAATGGAGTGCGCTTAAGCCATGCGCTCGAAGCGAACATTCGCCGCGTCTTGTGTATCGCTGTGTTGTAACCAAGCTCGCCTCGAATTGATACATTACAAACAAACATTGCAAAACAGTCTCCGCCATAATAATCACATTGCTGTTTAGATTTTTTTTTGTGAAAACAATTACTTGTTACAATTTAATGCAGTACATAATTATGACATATCTCGCCTCATATTATTTAAAATGTCAGTTGGGGCGTAAAATGTGTGTTTTTATATTTTATTCCAATACCTACTTGTAATTTTGTGTTCATTTGTGTCTAGTCATTTTACATTACCTATAAATAGTTGCAAAGTATTTTAATATAGATAAAGCTGTAAGTTCGTGTCGAGAAAATAGTGAGTTGTAATTTGGTTGCAAATTTTTTTTTGATGAATTCCATAATTAAGTCAAATAATAAAGTAGGTAAGTCATTAAAGAAGAGAGATATTAATAAATTTGTTTGCGGTAAACATGACGCAAAGAAAAAAACACAAAAAAGACCAAGTTGGGGAAAAATATGCTTCATATCCACGTAAAAAAGCTCTCACTCAGTATCATGCTGTGATTCTATGAGAGGCAGAGCCACAGCGCTGGTTTTCGGCGACAGCCGGCTTTGATGTGATTAAATCAACCGGTGCAGCATATCTACAAATAAAAAAGAGAAACAAAAAATTAAAAAATTATACTCAATAGTGTTCTGCGTCTATAAATATAATATTTATGGCAACATTCCATTCCCTCGACGACGCCGCACGTGCTGCCAGTTTATAGTAATCTGTGCACGGCTTTTAAAAACTATTTGCCATCAATTAACGTGCTGAACTTTTGTAGAAATTGACTGATGTCTCACTAATTATAATGACATAAAATACGGTTTATAAAAGACAAGCTCCTGCCTGCGGGTTCGCCCGCGTCCTACTGTAACAAAAAGTAGCCATTGTCCTTTTGTAGGATGTCATCTATCTCATTGCAAACTTTGATCGAAATCCGTTCAGTGGTTTAGGCGTGAAAACGAAATACAGACAGAGTTCGTTACATTCGAATTTATAATATTACTACGGATGGTTTACTTATTATTAATTTAAATTAATACTCCTATTAAAACTCAAACAATTGATTTCAAATAAACCAGAATAACAAGCTTTTCAATATTCAATGCGTCAGTTTTTCAGAAAGGTGAAGCTAGTTGCCCATTCCCAAGCCTATTAGGTTCCTGTGTCGACACGCCACAGACAATCATTTAAATAATGAAAAAAAAAATACTATAGTCCTTTAATAGCCTCAAAGACAATAATCAGTAAAACCCAAAAATCCTGAAGAATATAATTCACTATTTTCTCAACACGAATAGACTTCCTTTCCCCAAGTCTATATTGCCCATTCTCCTTTTTGAAAACAAAGTTTATTCATAAGACAATATTAATTATAAAAACTTCATCACAGAAAAATACCTATGTAGTTAAAAAAAAATGTTCTGTTACTAAATTGCAATATTTTCACATTAATTAAAATTCACAACACGGTATACGTCTGCAAAAGAATTTAGAATAAATCAACTGTTTTATAATATTTACAAAATAAATTAAACCATTTGTGAAAAAAAACAAACCTGCATGTAGAGATAAAATAAATTAACGAGGTATCAATTTTTCATATTACATATTTCTTGTTTGTGACTTTCAATAAAGCTTTGGTCAAACTGAAGCGAATCCCGAGCGAGAATCTGGATTAAATTCGTTCGCACCGATTGTGTCAATTAACTTGCATGGAAGTGTCGAAACTAGCGCAGAAAGGGTCCTGATATCCTAATCTTTAAGGGGAATCCAGTCGCGGGCTCAAACTCACTGGTGGGCCCGGCTAAAAATGTTTTACCAGGCATCGTGTCCGACAGAGGCAGTATCAGTGATGAGCAGTTAGACGCTAGTTTACACGCACAACGTTATTGAGCGAGATGCAGGATCATTAAAAGTAAAACAGGCGAGTAAAAAATTAAGAATAGTCCTTCGGAAGATCGGATTTTATGGAAAACCACTGCATAAATCATTAACCATTATAGTTTATTGAATTTTTCGTTATTTGACCTTTGTTGGTGCCGACTTGGTTTTGGAGATATCACACTTCTTTTATTACTTAAACACGCCCAAAGTTAGGTTAAATTAGCAAGAAAAACAAACCTCTGTTGGCTCCTAACTAACAGACAATATTAATAATGAGACAAAACCATACCATGTATTATTTTTGTCGAACAGTGGAGTAATACACTCCCGAAGTTTGTATGAAAAAAATGTCGACTAGATTCATCCTAAGAGGGAAGGGCCAAGGTAACCCGGAAAATACAAATTTACTTAGGTCAGCGTAATGTTGTATGTTGAACAAAATATCATTTGATAACTGTTTCATGAAGTGGAATTATATGAACTTAGATGGTTGTATTGGGAGCAGTGGTGGTCCAGTGGTAACGGCCCCGCCTTACAAGTTGAAGATCGTGGGTTCGAACCCAGGCGCTTTGGTTTGTTTAAATAATTTCATCGCCGATGCTCTCAAAACGGTGAAGGAAAACATCGTGAGGAAACTGGCATGTCCTAGAACCAAAAAAAAAAAAACTATGACATGTGACATGCACAAACCCGCACTGGGCCTGCGTGGTAGATGAACAGCCCACTCCCTCTCGAAGAGAGTCTTCGAAACTGCTGGGAGCAGCGGGAACATTATAGGCTGATTTATTGATGATTACGGAGAGGGTTTTTTTTTTGAGGGTGGGAAATCATCAAATAACTTCTCCTGCTCTGGGTGGAGCAGTGTCAGACTTTTACTGACTAAAACCCACCCATGTTTCCTCAGTTGCCTGTGTGCCAGGGGCCAAGGTATCTCTTTCGAACAACCCGCACCACTGGCAGGCATCGGCCCTTGCGGACCCCACTAGTTGGTGCTGACATCTCTTTGAGGCGCGCGTGGACCACAACTTGCCGTCGAACCGGGCTTGGTCCTTACCGGACAGCGAGCTACCCATTACTCGCCGTCCGCAAGCCCGCGGTTGTATTGATGATTTTAAGGATTATAATTCTGTCAAGCCATATTTGTTACGGTCGAGAATCATATTTCCATCAACACACAATGTAACAATGACCTACAAATTGCAAAAAACTTAAGAAATTTCGAATTTTGTAGAAACGACCCCAAGTCCAGGCGGCGACTTTAGGTTTAGGCATCCTTTGTAAAACGCCGACAAAATAAAATAAGTAGAAACATTACAGAAGCGTCAAACGCTTTAAATTGATGCAAAAGAACCAATTTAGGGCGAAAGGTTATTGGTATCCGTTTGCATTTAGGTTGTATGTAATCTACGTTCTGGCTTCGGAAGCGTTCCCCCTACACCCTGTATACAATCGAGCGTGCCGTACCGCTGTCCGCTCGGGATTTGCTTCAATGTGTGTGAATTTTTTTTATGCAATCTAGTCGAACCGCATGTCAACCCGCAGTACTTAATTTATGATGTATCTTATAACCTAGACTCCCTGAAATATTGTTTTCCTTTGGGGAATGTGTGTGAAGTATAAAACTCGTATGCGAACTTAGTTAAAACTACATACGGATTAAAGAGCATTCCAAATAACTTGAAGGTCTGAAGTCATTCCAAATGTTTTATGTTTAATTTTAATGTTAGGAAAAGAAATGTTTCATAAAATTGCGCACAAAATTCAGTACATTTGTCCAAAAGATGATTTTGTTTACATTTGAAGTTTCAAAAATTGTTGTTTTGGCTGTTGGAAATTGTTACGCGTAATATCTATACTGATTTGAAAACTCTATCGAATAAAATACAAAAATACAATATTTTTGTGTATGTAAAAATACTAAATAGTGCGCTTTCTGATGTACATAGTTCGTGATTAAATGTAAGATTATATGTACATTTTACAAAAGACTGAGTTTTATTATCTAACCTTATTTTTTGTCAGTATATGAATGTCAACGTGCCTGACAGAAACTTTAGGTATCGATATGATGTACAAGGTGGCAGGAACATTGATGCCAAACTGGAGCGCCGAGGTCTCTTCTCATACAGAGAAGTCATGAGCGTTGATCATCACGCCTGCTCAAGACTGAGGTGGCGATTTCAGACTAATATTACCTAACTATACTTAGACGCAGAGACATCGATGGGTAACCTGTTATTATGGATTCTGTACATGATTCGGAACCGTTAAAGTTTTTAGTCAGTTATGTAAAAAAAATGCACTGTGACCGCAATAGTCTCCACACAGTGGGTGCCTGAGGATGGACGGCGCGGCCGAGGCCAGCCCAACGAGATGTGGCGAGACGATCTAGTCGTATTGCAAGGGTTGGATCGAGGTGGCCCTGGCTAAGGATGCCTGGAAGGATTTGGTCAAGCCCTTTGCTTAGCAGTGGGATAGTTGGAAAAATTGGCTAAAACTGAAAATTGTATTTTCTGCGGGGTTTTTGCATGAATTATTGAGTTTTGAACAGAACGACGTATGTCGAGACAGCTAGTACTAATGAAATATAAGGCAATTGTCAAGTTAAAACACGCTAGTTGCGAGCGATTCTTCTGCAGCACCATCTATGAGCCAACACAATAATTAAATATTCAGAACAATGTTTTCTCTGGGTTTTCTCCAAACAGGTTGTACGTCGAAACAAATACCTACACTCGGGTGGAAAACTGTGGAATTAATAGCGCTACTACTGCACGTTTGCATCAATGTAGACATCTTGTGTTTTACAAACTGTTGATCTGTATCTTGAAAAAACCAAACACTTTTGCAGCATTCCACTGTACACGGCTGTCAATGAAAATTTTTGCCCCAAATTAGGAATTTTCATGTATCGTTCGGATTTCTTATTGAGTTTGATTAAGTTTGTAGATAGCGATAAGAGTAGGGGAGACCAAAGAAACGATGGGCGGCTTGTGTGTAAGATGATATAGCTAGAAATTCGGTGGCTACTGAGACATATATATATCGCAACGATAGAGAATAATAGAATTAGAGAACATTCTGCACCAACATATAATACATTGGAATACGGGCAAGAAAGTTTCGACCCTCATTAAAAAAATTGTCTTTGACATATCTCGGAATTCTTGGAAACTTTTGGAAGGCGGAAGGGGGGGCCAAAACCAACTCGCAGACGTTTAAAATTAAACGAGGCACTACCCGACGACTATCTATGTTCGCACTATGCAAGTGCAACTTTTTAATTTTGTACAATCTTTTATTAATCGTACCAGCGTAATCAGGTCTCTTTTAAGCTATTTACTATCTGAAACAGAAATGCTTTTACTACTTTCTCAACATATATTAAAACACAAACACACACCACACACACACACACACACACACACACACACACACACACACACACACTACAATTCATTTTAAGTGTAATTCATTTCTCTTTGTTAATTTAAAATACTGTTTATTAACAAATATTGTACTTATTAGTTTTAACAAAATTGGAATGTTGGCTTAAAAATCTCCCAGCCTGTTATCAGAGAGGTATGGCGCTGTAGCCGAGATACAGATTTTATACCTAGTTCGGTTACAGATGCTCCCATGTCGTAATGTTTTCATTAAAGCCTACAATTTATTTACGCAAAAATGGCTGTTGTAGTGGTAATATTTTTGATGTCAATTAATAAAATTATTGTTATTTTCCTTTATTCCATTTAAAACACATATAAATTACATTTTTAAATATTAGTATAAAAACATTTAAAATATAATATTATTGTTATTTTCTTTTATACATATTAAGTATATTTTTAAATATTTTTACAAAAATCATTATAAAAAACATATAAAAAATAGTTATTGTTATTATTATTAACCAAGGACAACCTCCAGTTGGTGTAGTACTTTCGCAGGATATGAAAACAAGTATATTGGATTATGGGTTATGGTCACCAAAGTGAAATTATTATCTAGGACTATTGGAAGACTATGGCCCCTGCCTGACCAATGTTTTATATTAAATAAAATTTAAGCCAACCTTACCTATGCAATGGCACAATCCTACTAATAAATGATTTAAAAGACAACTTAATTACAGCGACCAATCTCATCGGACCAGGAGCTGGCCAGCTAGCGCAGATCCCGAGGCTTCCAATAATTCCCACGGAGCTGCGTATATCGTTCAAAAGTGACTCCAGATTGCCGTTTAAACATTATTTGATCTGACTATTAACAAGTCCCACGGAAAACCAGATTATTTTGTAACCGGAAAATAAAATAGCCTCAAATATTGTATACAGGGAAGCTTTAAATTAAATACCTGTTTAACTTAGTTAGATACCTACCTAAATTAAATTTTATAAAATTCTGTCACCTATAGAAACCTACAATATTAGCGAGTAATACTTAGGGGATGTATCTTCGAAATTCACGCAGACGAAGTCGCGGGCGAACTGCTAGTATTATGGGGAACCTAGTCGCGGGCTCGAACTCACTGGTGGTCCTGGCTAAAAATCACGCTGTCTCACCAGGCTTCGTGTCCAACAGAGATAGTACCAGTGATGAGCAGTTAGACGCCAGTCTACACACGAAATGTTATTGAGTAAGATGCAGGATCATTTATAGTAAAAAATTCGTGAAAAAATTAAGAAAAGTCCTTTGGAAGATCGGGTTTTATGAAAAAACCACTGCATAAATCAATGACCAATAAACTATATTGAACTTTACGATATTTGAACTTTGTCGGTACCGACTTGGTTTTGGAGATTTTACACTTATTTTATTACTTAAACACACCCAAAGTTAGGTTAAATTAGCAAGAAAAACTAATCTTTGTTGGCTCCTAACTTTTTAATGGCTTTTTAATTTAGTATTCTGTTTCCGTACAGACAATATTAATAATAAGACAAAACCATACCATGTTTAATTTTTGATATACATTGTTGAACAGTGAAGTAGTACACTTCCGAAGTTTGTATGGGAAAAATGTTCACTTGTTCAACCTTAAATACAAAGATCAAATGGGTGACTTGCACACTCAATTTTCCGGAAACTGTCGCAAGTATATAATTAGCGTAGCGACAAGGGACAACAACACCTGAGGTGCTTGACGAGTGGAGAGGTATTCCTCGGCTATTAGAACAATCCCAGAGCCTGAAATATGGTCAAGATCCCTACCAGCACCTAATGGAACTTGAGAGCAGTGGTGGCTTAGTGGAAACGGTCGTGACTTACGAGTTGTAGGTCCGTAGGTTGGAACCCAGACAGGCGTTTTACTTTGTGTAAATTATTTCATCACCACTGCTCTCAAAACGGTGAAGGAAAACATCGTGAGCAAACATGTCCTAGAACCTAATATTTCATGACATGTCATATCTACCAGCCCAAGCTGGGCACGCGTGGTGGATTACGGCCTATCCTCTCACAGAGAATAGGCCTGTGCCCCAACAGTTCCCACTGTAACCCCACCCGTGTTCCCTCAGTTGCCTGTGTGCCAGGGGCCGCGGTATCTCTTTCGAACAACCCGAACCCCTGGCAGGCATCGGCCCTTGCGGACCCCACCAGTTGGTGCTGACATCTCTTTAAGGCGCGCGTGGAACACAACGCGCCTATCCATGGTAGGCATAATGTTCCCACATTATGCCTACCATCGATAGGTTTATCAAGCTTCATGTATTACATGGGGCTTGTTAAACTATCTGTGGTCGATGTATTATCATCTTTTTATTTTTTTTGTGTTACAAGTATATACTAACATATATAGCTTATAAGATCTTTTAGATACTAACACAGGGCCTATGTAGTCTGTAAATAAAGATTTTTATTTATTTATTATAGGCCGATTATGATGACATACTGGAAAACTTCCTTCATCCGTGTACGTTTACTTTTCTTATTATTTTACTTTTAATGCGCGGGAGATTTAATAATTTTGATCATCGCCAAGCTCAACAAAGCATCGATAAGTTGGTCTCAATTCGACTCAATGCAAATCTTCGTAATCTTGTCAAAGCCTTTGGAGTACGGTCTTGTTATCTTGACACCTGGCTTTGAGGGTTCAGGTTATTTACTCCGTTGTGGTTTTGTGTACTTTGATTGTTGGATTAGGAATGTAGTGAGGTACGCGAAATTAGAGGTTATTACATAAAAACCGGCCAAGTGCGAGTCGGACCTCGCACAATGAAGGGTAGTTGGGATGAATTTATCCCCAGAATAAACTTAACATTGTAATTGAAAACATGTTCTACCGTAAATCGATATACGTGACGGTCTATTCTGCAACTGTAAATGTTAGTTTGAAATCGAAATAAAAATGTGAAAAAAAAAACAAATTAACGAATTTCGAAATTTATCCTTTACTTGTACTGTAGGACCTTGATTCGTACCAAATTTCATGATTTTAGGTCAACACGTAGGACCCTGTTTGCCGAAGGTTGATTTTTTAGCTCCAAGGAACCCCATAGATCTACGTATTTCATATTGATTTCAACTTTATGCTATTTTATTTTCGAAAAAAGAGCTTTGACGGACTGACAACGAGCTGATCCTATAATGGTTGCATTTTTTTCGTTTTGAGGTACGGACCGATGAAAAAGTTATGGTGTGCCTTAATATTAAAACATAATATCTAGACACATTTTTCGTATTTTTTCAAACAAATCAAAATGCACGAAGTACCTACTACGCTAGACCCTTATACGTGTGCAACTGTGTGCGTGCGTAGATTTGTAATGTGACCACAATTTTCTCCCACAATCAGTTTCATCATATCAGCCAAAAGACGTCCACTGCTGGACATAAGCCTCCCCCGAAAGGGGCGGATTTTCCATAATCGCCACGCTTGGCAGGCGGGTGGGCGATCGCAGTATGGTGGTCAAATGCATAGAGAACGCTGCTGCCCGTTCTCTGGTAAGTCTCTTAGTCGCCTCCTACGACACCCACGGGAAGAGATGGGATGGTGCTATTCTTTTACGTCAGGCACCACACGGTACGTCCGTACAATCAGTTTACCTAATTTAATAAATAAACAAAGTTTTATACATACCTAATAGTAAAAATCTGTGTATGTAATATGATTATAACACAATATTTTAATTTGGGCGTTTGGTGATGTGCGTTAATTCCGGGACATGTTGTATAGATATTTGATATCGATGTTATAGTTAAAAACACTAGTTGCGACCAACCAAAAGCTAGAACATGAAAAATAAAAAACTTGCTGGAATCCAACTTGCGAGGCACGTTCCACTTTCACTTCATCAAAATGTCACAATTATTTAAGTAGTCGCAATATTCTTTCCTTATTAGTAACATTAAGAATATAAGGAAAGCCCCAATATCAAGGATTATACGTACGATTTATTGGTATATGCACTTAGCGTGGAGCCCATTGGACCCCATAAACTCAACTTATCCCATGGAGTGCAAAACATAACTATAACACCATGAGTTTTGGTGTAGGCAGAGGTTGAAGTAGACTAGAATAAGTAAGGGCTTTAAATACGTATTTTTAACCAACTTACAAAAAATGGGGGAGGTTCTCAATCCGGTTGTATTTTTTAATGTTTGTTACCTTAGAATTCCGTCATTTATAAACCAATTTTCCACTTAATGCAATATGTTGATGATGTTACATAAGTTACAGTCACTGTACTTCACTTAGCAAGAAATAAATCAAAGCGTACTGCCTTTTACACGTGCAGCCTGTGGGTGAGCTTTGCGCAAAGGGCATATGGTGGCCTGCGCATACAATGCAATAACACGTTCCGGGTGTTAATAGGGCTGCCGCGTATCTGTTTGCCGACGCGGTTGTTGATAGTTTTTCGGCCATCATGCGCAAAAGATTCGCATCTCTGCTACGCCGTATTCGCGGCAGCCCCAACACCATTCTTAGAACGTTATCTGATAGGTGGGACTCGCTGATCTTAGGGCGGTGGATACGACTGCACGCAGTCAAGTAGACAGTCCCCAGGATCGGCGTGCCTCGCGCAGCTTCTTCTTAAGTATAATAATGTTACTAACACTAGTTTGTAAGTCTACATTGTTACTAACAAATATGGAAGTGATTCTGAATTTTTTTTTTTTTAATTCACAACAAACACTAAGTACTAAGATATAAATAAATAACTTTAATTACGAAACCAAAGACACCGACTTCCAATATCGACTTTTTGGTGGTACTATCATAAATATTCCATATAATAATGCCTTTTTTCTTTTTGACAAATCAAACTAACCTTATAACAGGCGAGTAGCCACTTGGGTTATTTTTGTTTCATCACAATGTCATAACTTTGGAGGATAAGGGTTAGGTGAATACTATAGTGGTATATGATGAGGGTCTGATAAGGATAAGTGACGAATACTTGAGTTTTTTCAACTGTCTTAAACATAAAAAAATAATAGTTTAAAAAAACTAAAAAACACGCTGTAAAAACCAACCAATTAAAAACAACCAATTAAAAAGCGCGGGTGCTTGACATTAATTGATTATAAAAATACCTCAAAAAGCACCCCACGCTTTTTAATTGAATTAAATTATTTTCTCCTTTTTTAGTTTGGTTTTTAAAGCGTGTTTTTTAGTTTTTTAAACTATTATTTTTTTATTAGCCTACGCTGTCCCTATTCTGAGCAAAGGCTTCCCCCAAACCCTTCCAGGCATCCTTATCCAGGCAACCTCAGCTGCAAGTGGTGCATCCTGGTATAAACCAATGGGGCAAGGGCGCCCCGCCAACACGCACTGGACAAGCGTGGCGGGTTATGGTCTAAACCCCCATAAGCATTCATAATACACAGATAGGCAGACAAACAGGCTATAAAATACAGGCCACTGCAAGAGCCTATCGCGGTTCTTATGGCCGCACACGCATGCACCGCCCGCCCATCTTTTTCCAAGCCTTAACCCGCGCCGCTTAACCTTTCCCTACGGCTCTCATTTTAGGTGTTAAATAATAAAAACTAGCCCAAAGCTAAATTCAGACCTTTTCACTTCCTGAAGACAAAAGCCTTTGACGAAACTCTCACAGCACTGGAAAATATACAAAAGGTCACTAGAGCTTAAAAGTGTGCGAGCGAGATGGTATGATGGTATTACGTGTAGAGTGTGAGAGAGATGGCTATCTGAAAATCAATTTATTAGTCAGTGACGTCACGATTCACGCAGGCGCAGTGCGGTTGCTCCCGGGAGAGGGTTGCTGGTCTCGGGGTAATTTCCACTCTTTAGTGGAGAACGGGAGAAATTGAATTTTTGGTAAAATGTTTTCGTGTTTTTATTAACTATCAGTAATCACTTTTGGGTCAGTTATAACTAGTTATAATATATTATATAATGCAGTACTGTCTCATCAAAATACACAATATTGTTTATTTATGGTGGTTTTTTTTTTAATTTCTTTGTGTTTAATTTGTACTTCAATGGTACGTTAACCCAATGGAATTGGTCCTAATTGCAGTTTTATTTTCATAAAATAATGTTCTAGATAGATTTAACGAATGTAGAGTAGGTAGTTCTACATTCTACATTAATAAAATGAATACTAACCCTTTAGAAGATAAGTAATAAAATCTTTAAAGAACTGTAATTTAAGTTTTTTTTTTTATTGGCAGTTTTTTACTCTTTCATCGAATCTAAAAAACAAAACAAAAATATCAAAAAAAAACAATTATGGCACCTAAACAAAACATTAAAGCTACAAAATGCATTACTTGTAAATAAACAACACAACGAGACTAAACAAACAAAAATAGATCACAAAACAATGTCCAACTAAATTCGTAATTACACTTCGCGTGCGGCAACACCGCGCTCATCTGGGCGGCCCGAAATAGTGGCACGAGGGGGGGCATCAGTAGTCGCGGCGGTGCCGCTCACGCCGCCCGCGCCATGGCGTCCGTCGCCGCTTGGCTGCCCTTCGCTCGAGCAGCCGCCATCGGATGGGTCCCCATCGCCACACACCCACTACCACCACCCCCAGTCCCCAAGGACCGACGACGTGCAGAAGACGAGAAACTCCTCATCAACGTATCCGGACGACGCTTTGAGACATGGCGGAATACCCTCGAAAAATATCCCGACTCCCTCCTCGGCTCCACAGAAAGAGAGTTCTTTTACGACGAGGAAAGCAGAGAGTACTTCTTCGACAGAGACCCCGATATATTCCGACACATATTAAATTACTACAGGACTGGCAAGTTGCATTATCCCAAACACGAGTGTTTGACGGGGTACGACGAGGAGTTGGCTTTCTTTGGGATCCTACCTGATGTGATCGGAGACTGTTGTTATGAGGACTACAGGGATAGAAAACGGGAGAATGCCGAAAGGCTCATGGACGATAAATTGAGCGAGGCGGGAGATCAGAGCCTGCCTCAACTGACAGACTTGCGGCAGAAGATGTGGCGTGCGTTCGAGAACCCCCACACTTCAACTGCCGCCCTGGTATTTTACTATGTGACTGGGTTCTTCATCGCGGTGTCGGTGATGGCGAACGTGGTGGAAACAGTGCCGTGTGGCCACCGACCCGGCCGCGCGGGGACCCTGCCGTGTGGCGAGCGGTACAAAATCGTGTTCTTCTGCTTGGACACTGCGTGTGTGATGATATTTACCGCGGAGTATCTCCTCCGACTCTTCGCAGCGCCGGACCGCTGCAAGTTCGTGCGATCCGTCATGTCGATCATTGACGTGGTCGCTATCCTCCCGTACTACATCGGTCTCGGGATCACCGACAATGACGATGTCTCAGGAGCCTTCGTCACCCTGAGGGTGTTCAGAGTGTTCCGTATCTTCAAGTTCTCCAGGCACTCTCAGGGGTTGCGGATCCTGGGGTACACGTTGAAGTCGTGCGCCAGTGAGCTGGGTTTCCTGGTATTCTCGCTGGCGATGGCGATCATCATCTTCGCCACAGTGATGTTCTACGCTGAGAAGAACGAGCAAGATACTAATTTCACATCCATTCCCGCTGCCTTCTGGTACACCATTGTGACGATGACGACATTGGGGTGAGTACTTAAATATTAATTGATCCCTGAACCAATCAAAGCTATTCGGGAGTATTGATCGTTCGTCATCGGTCAGCGCTGGAATGCATCAGCCAGCAATCATGAAACAAAATGTTGCGCATATCTGACACCTGTCGACGCCATTAAATATGAACGCGGGAAAATTGTGTCATGGCGTCGATTTGCCGTTTCGACACCGTAAAATGTTTAACTTGAAATTGACGTTTTACAACCGTTTTAATTTCGTGTATTTTTCATCTGCAGAGTGGTTTGTTGTGAGGATTTTGGGAGCAAACATGTTATGTCCCCGGAGACTTATGTTTTCTGTTGTACGGTCAGCAAATACGCTTGTGCGTGAAATGCGGTGTTTTTATTTAATTATTTTGCTGTCTCTGCGGCTTGCGGATTTTCTATCTCTGTTTTACTCTCGAGGTTAATATTGGATAAGGTAACCTTTACATACTTAGGTACATATTTGATGTTACAGAATTGACTTATCTTTATCAGTAATTACAGCTGTTACGTTTCATTCGTTTAGTGTTTATTGAAGTTATTGCCATCGTTATTCTCAAGAGCTAATAGATTTACGTACTTAGATGTTTAATCAAGTTTTATATTAAAAAAGACACACAAATTACTTAAACTACTTCCAATTTTTCTTACTTTGTTGACTGTTGGCTGGTTACCAAGAAAACTTTGTTAATAAACTGGTCTTAGGCATTATTAACATAGTCTGGCTAAGTCAGCACAGATTATGTCGCGATTGTGACAAAAATGCAGATTAAAATGCAGTAGATGCATTTGCATGTGAATTGCTACTTACTTTTGGATTCTTAGGGCTTATGTAGATGATATGAATTTGGTTTGCAAGCATACTGCAACTGTCGTGTGTCGACTGGTACCGTCTGGGTAAACTCCATATTCGAGTATATAACAGTTTTGCAGCTGCATGGACTGCATTACAACTGTTTTTTTTTTAATGTTAGTGGCTTTGGTTTCCGCACTTAGTCCTTCAGTCACTTAGTCCATTGTACGTGGGCCATGGGGGCCATCGTCCAGATGTTGATTAGGACTTCTGGTCTGTTAAGAACATTACAATTGTATTATGTTAGTTGGATAGCTTTAAGGATGCAGGTTAATGTTTTACTTATTATTAGTGTATAAATACTAAACAAGATTTTTGAGAGAAAAATTTAGGAAAAGGTTGATTTTTATAAGGAATAAATGTAGTTTTCGAAACCGACTTCAGGTATTTATATCTAGTTATTTTAGAGCTTTTTCTAAGAACTAATCAATTTTTTTTTACCAAACCCAAAAAAACACTGAAATAAAAATCTGTGACTATAATTATTAAGGATAATTCGAGAAGAAAAATGTGCAGTAACAAATAATTTTCAGAAAATTATAAATCATTTATGTCTGTAAATCAACAACTACCTGACTGACTTGACTGTATTGCTAATAATGTCGATGAATCAAAAGTTGCCCTCTACTTTCCAAACCAAGGCGTTAAGAAATTTGATTATAAAAACAGCTCAACATGAGGAAAAAGCCTTAGTGACCTCATGTGTTGCGGAAAATAAATCTAAGGGATCCCTACTTTTACTGATAATATGATAACGGATAAATTTTATTGGGATGGTGAAAAAAAAGAACGCCGTGAATATTTGTTAAACACTGATTTATTGAATAGGTATAAATGCTGTGTGTGCAGAATGCACTGCGCGTAAGTCGGTATAGTAATGTACGGTTCAGGTTCAAAAATATTTTGCGAAATGTTTCTCCCATTAGAATATTGCCTTATTTCAAATACTTTCATAACATCTAAATATTATGTATACATCTTTCCACACCAACAATTCTACTGACCCATAAAAGCGAGAGCATAAAACCTTTCATCAGTAAAGTTTGACGGCCGGATGTACGTCATACGTCAGGCAAGTTTGACAGTTTTGCGCTTAACACTCAATCTTGATTGACGTTTATGTGTGGGCTGAGAGATTTTTAGTTCGAGAGGTTACAGCTTGAATTATACGAGTTTAAAGTAGGTATTGGACGTAATATCGTAAAATGAAATTGAAAAATTCGCTCATGAAATCTCCGGAACTAGAAAGCCTATGCCGTAGCAAGGTGCCTACGCCGTAGACGTCCTTGCTACGCCGTAGGTCCCTTGCTACGCAGTAGGTAACTTGTTACGGTATAATACTTTCTCGTTTTTCAATTTTTAACTGTTCTAGAATATTATTTTGATATTGTTATTATGTCTGCTTTATATTATTATTTCGTTTATTCAATCTAACTACATATTTCAATACATTTTTAAATATTTTTATAAAATAACCTTATAAAAAACATTTAAAAATATAAAAAATAGTGGTCCGCCGGTATCGGGAGCAGGGTCCAAGCTACCGGTGGTTAGGGCTCCAGAGACAGGAACCTCCTCACGATGCGAGCCGTATCGAGGAGTACTGCCTTCTGAATCAGGCCCTTGACCCAACCGCCTAACGAGAGCCTCGAGAGATGTTGATCGAGGCTTTTGGCCATCAGTCCATTGGCTGATACGACAATCGGCACAATGACAGCCGAGTTCACATTCCACATGTCAACAACCTCGTGTGCTAAGTCGAGATATTTAATCTGTTTCTCTTTCTCAGCTTTCACGAGGTTCCCGTCATGTGGAATGGTAACATCGATAATCATTGCGCGGCGCGCTAACCGGTCTATCACCACTATATCAGGCTTATTGGCTACAATAGTCCTGTCAGTAATGATAGACCGGTCCCAGTACAACGTGACATGGTCATTCTCGAGAACTGGGTCGGGCACATACTTGTAATACGGTACCTCGGAATCCACAAGTTTATATTGCAAAGCAAGTTGCTGGTGAATAATCCTGGCTACTTGGTTATGCCTGTGCAAGTATTCGCTATTAGCCAGACGAGAACAACCAGAGATAATATGTCTGATAGACTCACCCGGACGGTGACATGCCCGACACACGTCAACCGTCCCGTCCTTCATAATATGTCTCCGATAGTTATTCGTCAAGATAACTTCGTCCATAATTGCACAGACGAAACCTTCAGTTTCCCCGAAAAGATCACCGAAACGTAGCCAGGATACGGACGCTATGAAATCTATACCGGGCTCATGGAGAGCCCGATAGAAGCGCCCGTGAAGCTCCTTGTTTTGCCATACTTCCTTGCGGTCATCGATAGTTAGTATTACAGGTTTGCGCCAGTTCTCTTTAGCCATGGACAACGGGGTGAGTCCCTTGTCCACTGCGACCACATCACGGTGCATACCCATTTCGGCTTTTAAAAAATATTCCCTGAGACTGCACACCTCGCGGTTGTGGAGGGTCTTCGTATTTAAAAAGCCTCGACCCCCGCACTTCCGCGGGATGTACAGTCTCATCACCGATGATCGTGGGTGATGCATCCGGTTTGCAGTCAGCAGTGTACGGACCCGTCGATCTAGGGCGTCGAGTTCAGTCTGAGTCCATTTGAGTATGCCGAAAGAGTACATCAAAACCGGCATGACCCAACCGTTGAAGGCACGCACCTTGTTTCCGCCTGAAAGAAGACTAATTAATACCTTCTTCAGGCGACCAAAGAAACGCTCCCTCAACGATTGTTTCATGTCAGCAGCGTTGATGCCTAACGCTTCCGACATACCCAAATACTTATAGCTTTCGGATGAGGAGAGGGATCTGAGGTGTATGGAATCCGAAAGTTGAATTCCCTTGGATTCCATAATCTCACCTCGCTTTACATGCATGACTGCACATTTGTCCACACCAAATTCCATCCTGATGGCGCTACTAAAAGTTTCAGTTACCTTCAGTAGCTCCATCAGTTGTAATTTGTTGGGGGCAAAGAGTTTAAGGTCATCCATGTATAGGAGGTGAGATATAACCTCACCACCTCTCCTCAGCCGATAGCCTAGACCTGAATCCCCCAGCAGTGTGCTTAGAGGATTCAGGGCTAAGCAGAACCAAAGTGGACTCAAGCTGTCGCCCTGAAATATTCCCCGTTTGATCCATATAGGTTCATCATTCCCCTGGATCTGTGAACATCCCGGATAGCGAAGGACTGTCCTCCATTGCCCCATACACGACTCAAGGAAGGTGCGTAGAGTTGCATCAACCTTGTACAACTCCAGCACCTTCATGAGCCATGTATGTGGCACCGAGTCGTAGGCCTTCTTATAATCTATCCAGCATGTCGACAGATCTTTGCGGGATCGACGAACCTGTTGGCTTATGGCCATGTCAATGAGGAGTAGCTCCTTAGTCCCGCGAGACCCGTTCCTACACCCATTTTGAGAGGGAGACATAATCGAGTTATTCTCAATGTGTGTATTAATTTTCGTTCTCAAAATGGATGTAAGAAGTTTATAAACCGTCGACAAACATGTGATCGGTCTATAATTCTTGGGTTCCGTGGGACTACCTGACTTATGGAGCAGGTGGGTAACGCCTGTTGTTAGAAACTGTGGTAGCGACCTAGACTCTAAAGATGACTGGAATTGAGATGCCAGGCGACTGTGTGAACTAGTAAGCCTTTTTAACCAAAAGTTATGCAGTCCGTCCGGTCCCGGTGATTTCCAATTCGGTAACGGACGGACTGCTCTGGCTACATCTATTGGTGTGATGAAAACGGGTTCCATTTCTGGTATTGGTTCACACACTCGCTCGACATCCTGCATCCAGCCTGTCTCAACGTGACAGACGGGCACCGACCAAATGCTCCGCCAAAATGCACTCGTGGTGGCATCATCTGGGTGGCACACGTCTGTCACATTTTGTTCGGGTCGCTCCCAAGCTCTATATACCCACCTCTCATCGCTCTGGAACATGCGGTTCTGTATGTACCGGTCAACCCGCCGCTTATACCGCCGAATACGGCTCGCCCATGCATAGACTTTCTGCTTCAGGAAGTCGATGCGCTCTGTGACACGGGACATGTATTCTGAAGGACTAATTCCAGTCCCCGAGAAAGCCCGCCTCACAAAGCGCATCACTCGTGGTCGTGTATTGCCCTCCCTGAAGCAGTATAGTTTGCCGATGAGTACCCTGGCCCCATCGATACGACTATATTATTATTATTATTAATCATTTTAATTCAGAATTAATTATTACATTCCATAATTTGATATATTTAATATATGATAACATGCAAAGTACTTTAATATCGTAACTTATAATTAATCCAGAGAGCCTAGAAAAGTGGCAATCGCTTTCAAAGTAAGTATTTTTACAATTTTTTTTAACAGGATTGACATAAACTTTACAATAGCTTATGTATCCAATCCATTTTATACTTTTTCATATCTTTGTTGCTGATCAAATGTCACTTTTTCTAACTAGGCAAACGGGATAATTTGACCGAAATTGGGATCTTTGTTGACAAATTATGGATATAGGCATTTGCCACAGTCCTCTATAATTTGTTCGGCTTTAAAAAACATATTTATGAAAAGTACTTAATAATTAAAACTACGATATACAAAATAATAACAAAAAACAAAAGGACACTTAGGCGTCGAAAGTATTCCTCCGCATCGCTGTCATCAGGAAACGTGCCCAGAAGACTGGCAGCATTGCCACGTTGAATGGCAACGCTAATTCTTTGGCCAAAAACGATCCAGCCCTCTGGTCACGTGAAGTGTCGACCAGCTGGCGAGAAATTTCCTTAAAAAGGAGACGTGCACTCGGGCCCCATGACCCGTTTAATTATATTACAATGCCTTAAGAGAAAGTCGAACACTCATTATTGTCGAATGCCAATTCCAATCTCTATTACGGTTGAGAATTTTCCTCCTACTCCTGGCAAAACTTGATTACAAAAATATTACTTGAATCAGGAAATGGAACTCAAGAGCCAGCAGCTGTGTTTATTAAGACGATGTTCTTTGAATATTATTGTGGCTGGAGTTTTTTGAGTTCTGTGTGGTGCCAGACGTAAAAGAGTAGCACCATCCCATTTCTTCCCGTGGGTGTCGTAGAAGGCGACTAAGGGACTTACTAGAGAATGAGCTGCAGCGTTCTCTATGCATTTTACCACCATACTGCGATCGTCAACCCGCCTGCCAAGCGTGGCGATTATGGCAAAACCCTCCTTTTGGGGGAGGCCTATGTCCAGCAGTGGACATCTTTCGGCTGAAATGATGATGATGATCTTAAGAATATATTCTTAAGATTAATTTTCTCTAATGTAATCTATATTAATATCTAATGTTATAAGTTATTATAATAACTTAAGAATAACAAATAACATTTGATATTCAAATTTAAATTATAATTTTTGGGAGTGACGAGGGGAGAGGAACGTGGTTCGTATAAAAATATGACCGACTGTAGTAACAAAGTTTTCTCTTTGGGTTTTGTCGCAATGGCTTAAAAGTTTTGCAGTAAAACTGGGGCTCACGGAAGCGGATCGGATGTGGTATACGGTTACTTTAGTCTGATTGGTCAATTTGGTAGGTAACGGTAAAATTAGGGATACCACATTTTGCAGTTTAGTTCAATAAAATTGATATTATTTATACAGCTTGGATTTAACGGTGTCTAACTAAAACATACTGATTTAAAATTTTGCATAAAAAAAAATGAGTTATAAAATATGAGTTCCGACATTATTATTGAAGATTTTAAACCCCAGTTTTACAGAAAAAAAAATTATAGCAATTAAATCTAAGCATTTTAAAAACAAATCTTCAAAGATTTGAAACGTCTAACTATGTAGATATTCAGAGTAAAGAAACAAATAAGTTTCAATGTTTTAAAAGGTGACGGCCACTCACGGCTGCCAAGTGGGTGGGCCATCCTCTATAGACTGAAAGCCACACGCAACTATTTATTTTTTGTAAGCCCGATTTTCTCTTGAAATCAACGTTTTCCTCTCGTAATCCTTCTAATATTATAAATGTGTAAGTTTATGAGGATAGATGGATGTATAGATGTTTGTTACTCTTTCACGCAAAAACTCCTGAACAGATTTGGATGACATTTGCCACACATATACCGTCTTATTCATAAACGTTGCTTAAAGTTAAGTAATGATTAGCGTTTGTTTAACAATACATTTTTGACGTTTAAACATCATTTAACTGCCTGCCAGGGGGGCGGGTTGTTCGAAAGAGATACCGCGGCCCCTGGCACGCAGGCAACTGAGAGAACACGGGTGGGTTTTAGTCAGTAAAAGTCTGACATGCCCTCCTGCTCCACCCAGAGCGGGAGAAGTTATTTATCCCACTCAAAAAAAAACATAATTTAACTTTAATCATTATTTATGAATATACCCCTTAGTTTATAACCTGGATTAACGCAAAGGATACGTTTTCGGTACGATACGGTTACGATTACTCCACGCGTTCGAAGCCGCTGGAAAATGCTAGTATATCATATACCGCATTTGTAAAAATAGTGTAGCGATATGTAAGGGATGAACAGGGTGCAGAGCATCCATATGTACAACTATTTTGAGACCAATATCGTAGCATAAGCTCAGATGGAATAATCAGCCTATAATGTTCCCACAGCTGGGACACAGGCCTCCTCTCTGTGGGAGAGAGTAGGCCGTAATCCACCTCGGCCAGTGCGACCCAGTGCGGGTTGGTAGATGTCACATGTCTTCTTATCACCCGTGCCATACATTTGGGTCACGTTGGCATTGGAGTTTTGTATGGGGCAGTTGTTAATTGTTTAGCGATTACGATTACGATTTTGGTCGAATAGAAAAAGTTGTTCAATTTGATAGTTGGGACCACACCCTTAAATTTGACCACACCCTTCTAATACATACTATATACAGGTTGGTAGGAACATCGACGAGCAAAATGTTATCATGGATTTAGTATACGATTCTGAACCGAGACGATAAGAAAATAGGTGTTCCATACGTATTGACCGCGTAGGCATTGCAGTTTTCTATGAAACAGCAGATTTATTTTTGTTGACAGACGATTTTTTTTTAAGCTGTGGGGTATCATGTAATATAATAAGTATGTATGTAATATCTAGGCAGTAATGGATCAATGACTGTATTACGACTCACGTCAGGTGGTCAAAAAAGGCCTCTGTTCTATTCTTCGTCTCTCGTAACCAGTATTAACTACATAACATAGTTTATATGGTCAGTAAGGTTGGTAACCTAGTAACTAGGCTGTGGGGTTAAGTTATGCAGTCGGTTCATGTTCAATCCTGGTATTCAGCTGCACTCGGTTAGACTTGAAACAGATCTCAACATTTTTGGGAAAAAACAGATGACGTGGGTGGACCTTAGCTTACTTGAGACTATTTCTCCAACGTGACCCATCTGTAGTCTGTTTCTCTCCAATTTCTCACTCGCACAGTACTTAAATATTGGTCTACGCCATCCAACCATTTGAGTTGATTGACTTTTCCGACCATCCAAATTATTACCAAGTAAACATTTGTTCCGTGTGGTGCCGGACGTAAATAATAGCACCATCCCATTTCTTCCCGTGGGTGTTGTAGGAGGTGACAAAGGGATTTACTAGAGAATGGGCAGCAGCGTTCTCTATGCATTTTACCACCATACTGCGATCGCCAATCCGCATGCCAAGCGTGGCGATTATGGCAAGGCCCCCAAATTGGGGAGGCCTATGTCCAGCAGTGGACGTCTTCCGGCTGAAATGATAAATGATGATGAAACATTTGAGAACTCACATCGTGAGGAAACCGGTATGTCTTCGAACTAAAAATTAAAAGACATGTGACATCTACCAACCCGCACTGGGCTCGCGTGGTGGATTACGGCCCACTTCCTCTCATAGTAAAGAGGCTTGTGTCTCAGCTGTGGGATCATTATACGCTGATTATAATATTATAGGTGTAAACGTTTGGGTCTTGTCCATTTTTGCCCATCGAAGATGTCCCTATTTAAGTGGTCTCATCGGCTTTCATAGAGGCTATTAAACGAACAATACTAAGGGATGATTCTCATTAGACCGGGCTGTGCCCGGGCCGTGCCATGTCCGTGGCCCGGAAGGGGCACGGATTTGAAACGTTACATACATTTTGTATGAAGCAGTTTATATTACACAGTGCATGATCCGTGTCCCGTCCGGGCCTGAACGACGTTCGTCTACACCACGGTTGTTGCACGGACACGCCCCGTCTCCTCCAAGTTTTTAGTCACTTATCTCTCAATAAATGAACTATTAATAAAGCCTTTACTCATGAAACTGTAAGTGTATTATATTGCCCGCTTTCATATCACCAACGATGGTGTTTGTGCCCATACCTTATGTCGCAAATTCTCTTTTTATGGTAAATTATGTACATATATTTGAATAACAGACTTAGACATGCTCCGATTCAAACTTATAGCACCAGGGCAGCATGTTTTCGACGATACTCAAGGTCGGGTAAAAATACTGGTCTAAAAATAACTCGGGGTATAAATAGAATGTAAGCTTTTAGGGGGCTAATCTGAAGATAAGTTGTAGGATTCACGTAGCACGAGTATTTTAGTAACCCCTCTATGTCCAATCAAGTCTCTGATTAATTATTTTTTGCTATTAAATATCAGGTTTATAGAACGGAATAATAGGGAACAATATTGATCCCGATTCTTTTTTTCACCACTTAAACTAAAATAAGAGTATTACTATCTCTTACTGACATAACGCAAAAGGAAAAAGACAAGTGACTCTTCAGAACTGTCAAACTAAATTGCTTTGAATTTGGCGTGATTTTATTTATGATGAATTTAGTTCGTCATGGTTGTGTCGAAGATAATCTTAGTTCAACTGATTTTGCCAGCTCTTTTTTATTTCCGTCTCTTTCTTGAGTTTTAGAAGGAAAAATATAGTTTAGTTGGTGCATAACAGAATCATCACCAATGCCTATTGACGAAACTAAAGTCAAATATAAAATACCTGCGTGTGTTGGATCATTCGGTTCCCTACAAAATGGTTGAGCTGGATGGTGCTGATCCACGCGTCAAGTTCGTGAACGGTCACCGTCGGTTGAGACTGGTCATCTCCTAACTTCCATGGCTTATTTTAAATCTTATATTTAGAATTGTTTTTTTTTTTACACGCTTTATATTAGCTTCACTTGTATGTCAGTATGTCTGTATGTAACTCTCCGTGGGTAATTTGTTATTATTAGCTTCACTTGTATGTTTGTTTGTATGTAACCGACTCCTTAGAGCGCGATTTTGACCCACCCTAAACAATCAGATTTCATTGAAACTTTGTAAACTTATCGAGGACCGATGACAATTCAATAATTTAATAATATAAAAAAACACGTTTTTGTAGTTAGCAGAACTAAAAAATTAAAAATAAATAATAGTTTAAAAAACTAAAAACACGCTTTAAAAACCAAACTAAAAAGAAGAAAATAATTTAATTCAATTAAAAAGCGTGGGGTGCTTGACATTAATTAATAATAAAAATACTTCAAAAAGCACCCCACGCTTTTTAATTGAATTAAATTATTTTCTTCTTTTTAGTTTGGTTTTTAAAGCGTGTTTTTAGTTTTTTAAACTATTATTTTTACATTGTTCTCACCTATAGAAGCAACAAGAATAATATTCCCAAGATTTTGTAATACCTTACATTATTAAAAAGAGTGTCCTTGGAGTTTCTTGCCCGTTCTTCTCCATAGAGATCTACGTTTTGGAATGGGCAACTAGCATCAACTTGCCAACTGGTCGACTTTTTGACAATTCAAAAGTGCCTATAAATAGTTTCATTATTTTTTTCAGTTTTGAGTTTTTTTGAGTTTTTTCTGGCCTGCAGTTTAACAGTCACAGGATGATTAAATATTATGTAAATCTTGTTTTTAAGTCACAAGTCAATATGTCACTTCATTATGCATTGTGACTGCATTATCTCATAAGACTCATAACACCAGCTGGTCAAATAGCAACCTCTAAAAGCAAAAAAATATATGGCACTGTTAAAAAATAAACCTCGTTTACCCATTGGACAATGAATTTAATTCGAAGCTCAACTGGCATGCAGACAGTAATATATTTGCTATTGTATTCAGAAAGAAATATGGCGCCCCCTGTATAAGGTTGAAGGAGATTGATGGGAACTGCCGGGAATATAATATTACTAGCGGTGCCCGCGGCTGCGTCTGAAAAATGAGGAAATCTCGGAAAAAATATCCCTTATTTGTTAATCCAAAATAATATTACATATCCTTGTATGTAAGTACAGTTATCTCGTCGCATATAAGGCTCATTAGGTTTTCAGAAACGTTCGATTTTGTAGGGCGTCGTCTCTTTATTTCATATATTTTTTTCTGTGGACTAATCCTGGTGGATACCCTCCATTTGAGGAAATAAATGGTAAATGATTTTATTTCTGTAAGTAGTGTAGTGTATGAAGTACTGTTCTGTAAGTTTGGAAAAGTCTAGGCAGATTGATTAAACTACAAAAAACGATTCCAAGTATTCAAATCTAATAACAACATTAAACAGACAGCTATGCTGCTGAGGAGTTTGTTGCGCCACTTCTTCTTACCAGCTAAAGCACTAGGAAGTGGCGATGGCGGTGGGCGTTTTTGGGGGCCTGTCTTATGTAATTTGACGTTCAAAAAGTGCTGATTCTCAGCCTAATTTAAATAAATTACTTTTGATTTTGATTTTGATTGCTCATCCAGCTGTGTCTTTCTTTCTAACCGACAAATTGCATTAAGAATTTAAGACATAATAACACAAAAGAATTACACAATCTTCCCTTCACGAGGGACAGAAGAAAATCTCATTACATCCGTACCACTTGAGTTTATGACAGCGCAAACTGTTTCTAATTTAAAAGGACTTGTTTGCAATTTCGCTAATATTCTCTGTGATATGCGAATATCCCCTCTTTCGGCGTCTCCAAATGACGTTAACAACATTGTATTTTGTATGGGATCGTGTTTTTGATGGAATTTCTCTCGAACTGATAAAACACGCCCATGTGTAGATATTTACACAACTGAAATAAATATGGGAACTGTCGATATATGTGGCTTAGAAATCGATGGTGAACAATCGTTTTCTTTGGATTCGCTTGCATTTTTGGCGAAAAAAAAAATGCATTATCAGTCTATAATGTTTCTCCACTAAAACATAGGCATCTTTCTCGGTTAGCAGGAGTGGGCCCTCACCCGCCACGTGGGCTTAGTGTGGGTTGGTATATGTCACAATTCTTGCAATTTTTGGTTCTAGACCATGCCGGTTTACTCACGATGTTTTCCTTCAGCGTTTGGTGAGCAGTTTTGATGAAATATTTTACCCAAAGTCAAGCACCTGTCTAGGTTCAAACTGACGACCTACAGCTCGTAAGTCACGGCCGTTACCACTGGACCACCACTGTTCTCAATTATTTCACGGATAGAAATTATAGTAACAACGTTCGTTTCGGACTCTTGTACAATTGGTTACGTATGATGTACCACCAAAATTGTTATTGTTTAGCTTTACTTTATTGTTTGCCATCAAAGAGGCTGTAGTACCACGTATTACGTGAAAATTTCAACTGGCTAATTAAAACGGTTATAAATATACAGCCATATGACGAACAGACGGCTTTTACTTAGTAATAGGGTCCGTGATTTTTTGGGATACTTAATGAATTTTCGTCTGTGTATTTAATTTGTCGTGTCGTTTTGTCATTACTTACTTACTTACTTTAATAATAAGTAATTTCACGGTTATTTCATTCCGCTTAGCACTTTATTGATGAAATAAAACACACAAAAAAAAACACACACACGACAAAACGACACGACAAATTAAATACACAGACGAAAATTAATTAAGTATCCCAAAAAATCACCACCAGACATTTTAACCTGGTATAAGCCCTTGCTCACTAAAATAGGGTTGAAATTCCAGCTACAATTCTAAGAGGACGATCCCCTGGGGCTGTTTATTTAGGGGCACAAGTAGCCCCTCATAGGATACTCCTGTAACTAGCAGGCTAGATCTAGTTTACTTAACTATGCTGAGATAGCCCGGGGGCTTGCGGTGGAAGCAATTATTGCTCGGTACGGGTGGGAGGATTGTTCTATTTGTGGCGTGTTTATTGCTATATTGGATGTAAAAATTAACTGAATGATTATGGAGGTAGAACTGTTGTAGTTTTGGAAGGAAAATGAAGTTTAAGGTTGTCAAAAGTATTTTTTTTTGTAGTAATCATGTAGCGGCACTACAGAAAAATACTTCACAAGAATATCTAAAAATACAAAAAGAGAAGTGGCGCCATCTACAATTCCACAGGCGAACTACGCAAGCCTCACGTCACAGAAATCCTACATCGCGCAGTCAGAGTTTACCGCGCGACTCGCATAGGTACAACATCCCGACATCAACCGTCGGGCAGTTGCCCACCAGACACAACACCCGTCTGGTCGGAGGATCCTCCCCTTTCCTATGTAGGATGAGTGAACTTTACACCCTGTTCCTCATACCTCTATAATCATGTTCACTCATGGCATTATTTTCAAGCAATCATTACGAAGAAAAAGTACTTGTCTTTAAGATTTGTAAGCCCCAAATTAAGAGTCGGTCGAGAAGGCCGTCGGTTTGAACCCAAGCAGGCGCTTTACTATGTGTAAATAATTTCACCACCACTGCTCTCAAAGTGGTGAAGGAAAAGCTCGTCACGAAACCGGCATGTATTAGAACCAAAAATAAGACATGTGACATCTACCAACCCGCATTGGGCCTGCGTGGTAGAGAACAGCCCACTCGCGCTCGAAGAAAGGAGGCCGGTAGAGACACCGGCCTCCTTTCGGCAGGTTTAGCACGAGCACCGACTTATCGACGGAAGAATAGACATGACTATTAACTAAATAATGTACAATAGGAGAAGATAGCTATGTTTTTTCTATTAATTATCACACTTATGCGTTCTAAACTAATCATGATTTTGTAGATAATCGTATATACTTTGTGGCCGTCGAGTAGAAAGTTTGTGGTCAATGTGATTTTGACAGTTAGGGAAGAAATATTCTTTTGAAACAGTCTACATTTATAAGGACCTAGACGAAAATCGTTAGAATCGAAAGACAATATGACAGATTGTAGAAGAATGTCTACGGTGCTATGTCAAAAATGGAGAAACGAAATGTCACTTTGTATTGAAAAAGCACTGTCTATTCTTCGTCGAAATAGAAAGCTTCATGCTAAGCCTGCTGCAATGAGAATATTATAGACTGTTTATTGTACTCAGTGTTAATAAAAGTTGCGCAACATAAAAAGTATTTTTTAAATCATGTTTCAAACACAAAATATATGGACTGTTGTCAAGCAACATGTCCAGCAACATTAAAACATGTTTTGGACACAATATTGTTTAACTTTAGTAATTAACACCCGTTTACGTAAGCGAACAATGGCTGGGATGTCAGCCATTGTTTGGTATGCAAGCATAGATAGATTGATTGATGACAAATTGATGACTTGAGCTTGTGGTCCAACCTGCAGTATTATCTGCAGATTAAATCTTTGTTGTATAAGACCGTTATAAGTCTGCCTACATAGCTATTCTAATTGATTGTGTCGAATGTAGATTTTTTCCTTTATGAACTTCTATACATTATTTATATTTTAGTGTTAGATTTTTTAATGTTTTTAAGATGTCATAAAAATATTGAATATGAGTAACTATCCTACTTCCTACTAATAATATAAATGTGAAAGTTCGTATGTTTAGATACTTTTTATCCGAATTAAATTTAGTACTGTTTATGTATTTTTTTTTTTTTACTTTGGTTACTAAGTTTTAGATTTTAACTATGTATCAAATAATAGGTACCTTTTGCTGTGCCCTAACAGGGTCTACAGCGGCTCTTAGCTATAAGCCTTTTGTTAACATCTTGTTTAATTTACCTTGTGGAACGCCAATAAATGAATATGAAATGAATATAGATGTTATGATGTTTGTTACTCAATCACGCTAAAACGGCTGAACAGATTTGAAATGTGGCAAACAGATAGTTTGTAACCTGGATTAACACATAGGATACTTTTTATCTCGATAGTACGTGCCTGTGGGATAATTTTTGATCTCCACGCAGGCGAAGCCGCTGCTGCAAAAGCTAATAAAAACTAAATATGTAGATGCTTTACATTCATGTAACAATTGTATATAATACAGTGTCTGTAATTATGATACATCTAAGATAACAATATTGAAAAGCTGTCTTTAAGGTGAACCTAGTCCACATTTTTTGCATACAAACTTCGGGAGTGTTTGACTCCACTGTCTGACATGGCACATCCAAAGTAAAATGTGATATCGTTTTGTGTCATTATTAATATTGTCTGTACGAAAACAGAATACTAAAATAAAAACCATTAAAAGTTAGGAGTCAACAAAGATTAGTTTTTCTTGCTAATTTTACTTAACTTTGGGCGTGTTTAAGTAATAAAAGAAGTGTAAAATCTCCAAAACCAAGTTGGTACCGACAAATTTTAATCATCGAAAAGTTCAGTAAACTTTATTGGTTATTGATTATGCATTGGCTTTTTCATAAAACCCGATCTTCCAAAAGACTTTTCTAAATTCGCGATTTTTTACTATAAATGATCCTGCATCTCACTCAATAACGTTGTGCGTGTAGACTAGCGTCTAACTGCGCATCACTGATACTATCTCTGTCGGACACGAATCCTGGTGAGACAGCGTGCTTTTTAGCCAGGCCCACCAGGGAGTTCGAGCCCGCGACTGGGTTCCCCTTAATAACCGTTTGAAAGAAAATAATAAACTAATTAAAAATACATACCATACTCTGAACTTATGTGTGACTTTACCAAGTAACGAACCACAAAAGGCTAATAACCTAAAAAAAACAAAAGCCAACCAGCTGATAAGAATCGTCTCATTTTCAAGGTTCTATAAAAACTCATGAAATCGTTACTACAGGCCAGTGGCATTTATTAATTAGAAGCAAGGTGACCTCTGATTTGTGTTCAGTGTAACCTAGTCGTGTGTGTTAGTACCAAGTTTTTGCCCAGACCTAAGCCTGACATAAACGGCGCAATATCATTGCCTGTAGCGTATCATGACTAGAAGCAACAAAAAAAAAGCGGCCCAGAACGCTACAGATCGTCAAAAACAAAGTCAAAGTCATAGCATTTATTTCAAATAGGCATTTAAAAGGCACTCTTGGCCATCAATATTTACATTAAAATAGAATTAATTTCAGTCGCCCCTTTCAAAGTGTAGTTTCGTATGGATAAGAATGAGCAAGAAAATCCACAGTAACCTTACCCAGTGTACGACTAAACGCCGACAGGCACTACGCCGACAGGCTGAACACCGGCAAGAATTGACTTCGACGGGACTCTTCGCCGACAGGACTCTTCGCTGACAGGGCTCATCAGATAGGTAATAGGTTAGCTTAGGTTAGAATTGCGACCAACCGCGCCCAAGCCAAGCGAGCGGCACTTCCATGTTAGTGACAGTTACTCGACTATTTAGTAATAGCGCAAGGATGAGCTCTGTCGGCGAAGAGACCTGTCGGCGAAGTGTCCTGTTGGCAAAGAGTCCCGTGGAAGTAAAGTCTTGCCGGTGTTCAGTCTGTCGGCGTAGTGTCTGTCGGCGTTTAGTCGTACACTCAACCTTACCGTAACGTAACCAACGTAATACTTTACATACATTCATTTTTTAATTGTGTGTGAGGTTGCACCTAGAATAAAATTACCATACCCCAATAGGAAAAAAAGAATTAAAAATTAAGCAATGACAGATAAATTAATTATATGATAGATACATGGTGCTCACATATTTACAAACATTGTAAAAGTTAGTATACGATTTTCCTAGAATATTAACAAGTAATATTTCAAATTACGTAAGTTTTTAATAGACAAAAACGTTTTTTGCATCCCCTTTAATTTTATTTTCTAGTGTCTACCTATTACGGTTCAAAGATACAGCTCTTTGAGGCTGTGATAGACGGACGAACGGACAGCGGAGCCTTAGTAATAGTGTCCTATTGACACTCTATAGGTACGCTACTCTAGTGAAAAATTGGGCCATTTAAACAGTATTTAGACGATGCAAGTCTCAAATGATTCTTCAATTTTTTTGCATGTTGCAGGCAAGAAATTTGCATCGTGTAAATGGTTCTTTAACATTAACTAACTGCAATTCATAGAGCTTATTTTGCTGTAGTTAACAGATATGTATTTTTTGGCTAAGAAAAGTTTACCAGTCTCCGAGCTTGATAATAATCCGACACGAAAAGAGGAGATCATCTTTTTAACAAAAAGTTAAGAATTAGATCAACATTTGACTTCCTGCAGAAACAGTAAAAGGCGCCTTAAAAGATTGTCTAAAGTCAATGTAAGCCTACATTAACTTTACAGAATTTTTTGAGGCCAAGTTGTGGTAAGTTAATAACAGTCGCACGTCTATTAGAGTTTAAGCAACGCTTGCCGAGGTCAGTCTGTGGATGGGTGACCATCCATTGCGTGACACCACAGTGAACGTTGGTCCCGGCTGATATTCAAAGATTTTTGTCAGTCGATACTAGTAGTCAGAAGCCTGAAAGTTTTACAACTGGGTACAGTATTATCATGTTACCCAGTAACTGGGTTGTGAGAGTAAGATAGGAAGTCGCTCCATGTAAGATACTGGTATTCAGCTATACCCTGAAAAAACTTAAAGCCAACTCCAAAATTGTTCAGAAAAGGCTATTTTAGGTAGGCCGATTTCATTGAAACTTTGTAAACTTGTCGAGGACCGATGACAATTCAATAATTTAAAAAAAAAATGAGAAAAAAAAATTACGTTTTTGTAGTTAGCAGAACTAAAAAATAGAAAATAAATAATAGTTTCAAAAACTAAAAAACACGCTTTAAAAACCAAACTAAAAAAGGAGAAAATAATTTAATTCAATTAAAAAGCGTGGGGTGCTTGACATTAATTGATTATAAAAATACCTCAAAAAGCCACGCTTTTTAATTGAATTAAATTATTTTCTCCTTTTATAGTTTGGTTTTTAAAGCGTGTTTTTTAGTTTTTTAAACTATTTTTTTTTCTTATAAGGATTAAGCTATTAGAAGCAAAATTAGAAGTGCTTAATATCCCTCAGAATCATCATATGCATGGGTCAGCTTCCAGTCCAAACGAGTGCAGCTGAATACCAGTATTTTACATGGACCGACTGCCTATAAGACCTCGATAACCCAGTCACTGGGTAATACGATACCTCTTGCTACGACTGTCAAAGATTTATGTTCCTTACATAGTATAAAACAAAGTAGCTTTTCGTGTTTATACGCTTAGATCTTTTTAACTTTGCAACGGATTTGATTGCGGTTTTCATTAATAGACAGAATGATTCAAGAGGAAGTTTTATATGTATAATAAACCGACCTCCACGCGGGAGAAGCTGCTGGAAAATGCTAGTATAACATAATTATATGTAGGTAACATTCTGAATGTTACAGTGGTACTGGTATATTATAATAGTTATAATGTATGCAGAATTCAATAGTGTTGAGTTTTGGGTTCAACAATCGAATCGAAAGGTTGATCAACCCCTTTTGTTTGAGTTATAATATAATATAATATTGTGCATATTATAGTACCTGCTAGTTTAATATTAAATGAATGACCTCGCCTTGTTATTCACCTCTACTATTTATTATTTCTTAATTATCATGCTCGTCTTTGTTTTATCGGTATTGAAAACATAACATCACACCAGATTTTCAAATAGGGACAAACAGAATTGTGAAGCTGGTACACACTTAATACAATTTCACCAATTACGGTAAACTTGGATATTACTGACAACAGTGAACGAAAAATATCGTGAGGAAACCTGCGGGGTAATTGCGCAACACATTCAAAGTAGGATTGGATTTCATTTTGACAATTCAACAATATTCATTATTTACGTTGTCGAGCATGAATAGGTCAGATACGTAGTCGCTCCATGTAAAATACTAGTATTCAGCTGCATCAGGTTAAATCGGAAGCCGACACCAATATAGTTGGAAAAAAGCGACTGCCTATCTGACCTCTAAACCCAGTAACTGGGTACTACGATACCCTTTCATAAGACTGGTCAGACATTCGGGCTTCTGATGGCCAGTAACAACTGTCCAACTAACCATCGGCTTAATGTGCTTCCCGAAGCACAGAGAGGTATTGGTATGTAAAGATGGTCCACTCATCCATGGATCAATCGTCAGGACCAAACGTATGACGCAATGGATAATTTTCTTTCAAAATTGTTCAGGTTGTGGTACAAAATGTACACAAGAGACGGAATAGAGGAGCAGATGGGCCGTCTGTTTGCAATCATATAACAAAAAAACTATGACTTTCAAAAGCTTTAGTAAACATACATTTGAGATTGAGTTATCTGAAGACGCATTTAGTGCATTAATTTTGACGTGCTTTTTGAATAACACATGCCGTTCCAGTCTGGTCTAGTCTAATTGTTTTCGAGAAAAAAAAAACCATTTAGATTCCAGAGCAGCTTTCAATTAGACTGAGAAATATTTTTCCATGAAACAATGTGCAATTTTTATCATCCGGTCTAAGGTCTCACATGGCATTTTATTTAGTTACTAACTTTTGTGAGCGGCTACGCCCGTGTTCAGATCGAAAATTAGCCCACGGGAACATTCTACCGGGATGAAAAGTATCCTATATATTAATCCAGGTTATAAACTATCTGTGTGCCAAATTTCATTCAAATCCGTTCAGTCGTTTTTGCATGATTGAGTGACAAACATTTAAACATACAAACTTTCACATTTATAATATTAGTAGGATAGTAAGACTAGCATCTGCTCGTCACTTCGTCCGCGTGAAATTTCATGTCAGCGCCGCGTCGCATCGCATTACCCACCCACGCTTTAACTTTCTTTTCGCTTTTTCCATCTGACTTTATTTATTTTCGCTCGACTCCTAAACCTCGTAACGTGATTTTCAATAGTCTAAAAGCTTTATCTTAACTTGGGTTATCAAAAGCTAGAAGATTTTTTCAACTCCGACTTGTCCAGAGATTAGCGAGTTCAAACAGACTCTCTTAACTTTATTATATCAGAATAGATAACACCCTGCTTATTATGTTGAGAAAAACATTATATGTAAAGAAATTACAGTAACAGTTTGAACCGAATTAACAATTATTTTCTTGATTTTTTTAGCATGTTTTTCGAAAAAACAGTATAAATTCTGATACACTAACTGGGTCGCGGTTGTGAGACGATAAAAATGGCACTTGTATACCTAAACTACCCACATTTGTTTACATAACCGAAGGCCCCCAAACAATAGAAAAGATTCCAGCCTTGAGTATTTCGAAATTGCCCCGATGTCGCGATGGAATGATGTGGGTCAATGTCTGGTTGCGCGTCATTCGTCCAAGGTTCAATACCTGGACGAGGCTATTATTAGACTGCAACATACTTAGTCTTTGATAGATTGTAAGAAATACCTACTTATTAATTAGGAATATTATTAATTAGTTTGTTTTTATTTGTGATCTGGAATGTAGTACTTACTTACTGCACGGTCACGTCAGTAGAACTATGAAAGTTCTTATTGCCACGCAATAAAAGCGGTGCCAAAAATAAAATTGATATCAAACGCGTTGACTGTACTTCTCTCTATGTAAGATTCTCAAAGAAAGAATAGGCCAGTATCTGGTTGAAGAGATAGACTTCCCACGATCTGTTACCAAAGGATTCTCCGTTACTTTGATCACATTGCCCGTAGGGAATCAAATGACCTTAAAAAGTTGGAATGATTGGCATGTTAGACGGGAAAAGACCTCGCGGCCGATCACCTAACCGCTGGTCCGACCAAGTAACCGCCCTCACTGGATTTTGTTACGACCGCTATCAGAGAAGCTGAGAACCGAACGACGTGGAAAAACATAATACATAAATCGACGAAGGCCTTTCAGGGACATGACCTTCAGTAATGAAGTACGCGACCAAGAAGATCAGGTTGTATGTTGATCCAAATATGATTATGATAGTACGTGTCACGTAGTGTCTGAATTACTTCATCACCACTGCTTTTAAAACGGTGAAGGAAAACATCGTGACGAAACCGGCATGTCATTAGACCAAAAATTCGAAGACTTGTGACATCAATCAACCTGCTCTGGACCCACGTGGTGGATTACGGCACACTCCAAATCACAGAGAGGAGGCCTATGTCACAGCGGTGGGAATATTATTGGCTTTATTTCACGTATTAGTACGTTTTCGTGGGATACTTTCGGACCTCGATTTTATAATATTTTTCTACCACTTAACTTATTATTATACACCTTCAAAACATCTTAAACCCGAATACTTTATTCCACGACCTTTTTGGACTACCCCAACCCTCAAGAGCGAAAAAGAACGTATGTTTCTTTCATATTCGACCCCATTTCTAATATACAGTTGGGTTCAGCAACATTTTTCGCGTTTACTGTTCAAATATTAATTTCCTGACCCTTTGGCCCCTTTGCGGTACTTGTGGCAAAATGTGGGCAAAGTTAATAACTCCCTGAGCCTCCATTAAGTGATAAAAGTGTTTAAATATAACATTTTAGTGGTGACACTAAACGTAGTGACTTCTATGAACGGAAAATAAAATGGAGAGAAAAAAAGTTGCACAAAGACCAACATTAATGCCACATTACAAAATGGATCATTAACGCTAATGATTTGATGTTGCACAAAACAACTTTAAGGCGCTAATGGTGCTTGCTTTATGCAACAAAAACTGTGACAGATTGCCTCGTTTGACACTTCATTATTTAAAATTAAAGAACCATTCAGATCGAGTCTAATGTTGCTTTAGTATAGTATAGTATATTTATTTCTGAGTATATGGTACATTATGATCTTAATATTATTAAAAAGCTTCACATAATACTACCGTGGCCGGTGTAGAAATATTTAAATTAAAGTACAATTCCCATTAAAAGAGCTTAAAGTAAATTAGTTTGAAATGACAATGGGTAACTGTTTTTTTTTAAGTAAAATGTCAAATTTTATTAAATAGAAACAAAAAAAAAATATATTTATAAATGAAAAGTCAAATGCCTTATAATTAAATTAAAAAGTGAATCTACACCCACTGAGTACCACTGATAACATGTAATGTCAAATATTATAATTTAAAAAAATCGTGAACTGAATAGAAACAGTTGTCTATAAGCTAGGCAAATATTGCTTTCTTGAATTTATTAGTAGGCAGCACTCTGATGCGTGAAGGTAAATTGTTGAAAATTTTGATTGCCATGCAATTGGAATTCCTGCTATACAAATGCAGTATCTGGCTAGGAGCAAGTAATTTATTTGGGCTTTATCTGGAATATGTGAATGGAAGATTAGTATTTAATGACGGCTTTAAAAGTTAAACTTCGTTTCTGCAACTGGCTGTGAGACTAATAGTTTGGGAATTATTAAGCATTATCAGCCTTTAACTCCTTGGTAAGACAGGGTATCAGACTTTCGGGCTTCTCACGACCCGTAACGACCCAAAACCTACATATTCATTACAAAACAAGTTTTTAATTTACATGCCTCTCAACAAATAATTAATAAAATTCAGTACAGCTTTCATCAATTCATTAAACCATTCAATAATTCACACCTTAAAGGTAAAAAAATACAGTCTTAAAATAGTCTGACCTCAGTCAATCATTGGATCGACCTCGTCGTTAATATAATCAATAGGTATATTATTTTAGCCACACCTGCTTCTCTGCTGATGCCATAATAACAAACACGACCGGGTATTGAACCCGGGACTTTGAGGTAGCTTTGATGTTGAGCGAACGGAAATGAGAGGTCAAGAGGACATTAATCTTGAGGAAAAATATTATTCTTTTGATGAAATAATTTATTTTACTATTAGGTTTCCTCTGTGGAGTGACGATTTTTATTTTATCGTTCTGTCGTTCCCTCAAAATTTATTCACTGAATTAAAATGTTATTAAAATCTTTTTCCCAAAAGTAAACGAAGTATTTCAACTTCATAGTCGTAGTCGTATTGTGTAGTCGGTAATTTCACTAAGACACATGATCCTCATCATCATTTCAGCCGAAAGACGTCCACTGCTGGACATAGGCCTCCCCCAAGCTCCTCCACTTCGACCGGTTCTGTGCTTCCTGCATCCAGCGGGTTCCTGTGGCCTTCACAAGGTCATCGCATACATGGTATAATAATAAAATCAAACCAAAGGTGCTATTGAGAACTTCTGCAAAAAGGCAAGAATATTGCCTGATCCGAGGATTGCACTTAAGACGCCATGGTCAGTGCCATAAGTAAACCAATGCGCCAGACACTTTTTAGATCATTTCTACTATCACATCGAAATTAACAGTTTAACTACCAACGGATTTCAACTTCGTAGTCAGAGGGGAACTTGTCCCACATTTCACCAGATATCTACTCGTATGTAAAGAAGCGATGTAATAGGAATTAATACTATCAACTTAAACCAAGCACAAATCTAAGACTAAGGATTCCTTTCAGAGGGTTCATGCCGCGCGGGCTGGCAACATAGCATTTGTAATGGGTTTTCGTGATTATTTTTTTATTAAATATTAATTATAGTATTATATTTTTTGTCAGTCAAGCGATCTTTGATATTTATCATTATTTTTAACATTTACTCTTAAATGAAAACATTTAAACGTAAAAAATACTGCAAATACAAAAAAATTACAATAATATGACGATTTTATTGATAAATACCTAAATATTGCAATTAAATGAAAGGAAATTTAAAACTCATATTAAAAGTAAACTTTGTAAACAAGCGTAATTACAAAATATAGGATTATATCCAAGATAAGAATGCTCGGAAACATGCTGGTCCTGCTCCATATGACAATCTAGAGTCTAGACAAAATCAAACTGGTTGCTAATTGAATTGTATGATTAATTATATTTATGACATTGATTTATACTCAGTGACTACTTTAACTCACACACTGACTTATTACTTGTTAATATTCTAGGAAAATCGTATACTTACTTTTACAATGTTTGTAAATATGTGAGCATTCATTCCTTTTACCTATTTTGGTATAGTAATTTTATTCTGGGTGCATCGTTTTTACACATAATTATATAATGAATGTACTATGTTAAATATTGTATTTAAAACATTTTAAAAGAGTAACGGTGGAGTTTCTTGCCCATTCTTCTCCATACGAAACTACATTTTGGAAGGGGCGAGTAGAATCAATTCTATTTTAATGTAAATGTTGACGTTCACAGGTGCCTTTTAAGTGCCTAATTGAAATAAATGCTTTGACTTTGACTTTATTACTGTAAAAAAATAGCATACATATTTATAAATATAAACAATTTAGTGATGGCTGTAAAAACGATTACTTTGATTTAAACTTAATTAGATAATCACGAAAAGCCACTTGGAATTCGACGTTGCCAGCCCGCGCTGGATGAACGCTCGTAATAAACCTTTGTTTTTGGCAGTTCTTTAAAGAAAGAGGTTGAAAGAGAGTATTAGAGAGGCCTTCATCCGGCAGAGGGCTGGGGGACATTAATATCTAATAATATAAATACTTTTATATTTTTAAGTGTAAATAGAGTAGATTCTATTATCACATCAACATAATAAAGTACCTCAATCATTTAAATGACGTAGTATATAATCTAGTAAAGTAATTCAGCCATTTTATAGAGTGACTATTACGATCTAGATCTAGACTGAGATGTAGACAGTGGCAATAACACCATCAGTCAACTTGGCAACTGGTGCGCTGTGTAAATGATAATGCTGTGTGTTTAGTGTGTATCGCCCGCCATTGTGCCCGAGTTGTAGTACTACGTTCTATTTCTATAACTGTATATAAGTGGATGTTTTACATTGTAAAATACTCATCACTCCCTCACACACCCTAACAAAACCAGACACAGCACACATGCCACAAACACCTTTTGCACAACTCATTAACACTCACCACATTTACTAAACGTCAAAATACATCCCAAATCATTATTATCCTGTACTGTTTATTTTGTACCTAATGTTTTTGTTTTTATTATCAACTAAATCTAAACTAACTTAATTACCTACTAAGCACTTTTCTATACGGAACATCATTCCATTCTTATCTGGAGAAGGGCATTGTTAGCTGCGTTGCAGTTTATACTTTTGCAGCTAACATCGTGTTACATGTTGTACTTAGTCTTGTGTTATTGTTCCGAAATAAACTTTTTATTATTTATTATTATAGTTACAGTTAGTCCACTGCTTCGTTGGTCTAGTGACGGCAAGCGCTAATGCTGAACGTGAAGTCTTGGTTTCGATTCCACAGTTGGTGAAATAGCTGTTGGGTTTTTCAATGAGAAATTTTGCAGTAGCAGCCCGATGTCTAGATTTGTGCCTGGTTGATGGCCTTAGGCTCTCCCTATTACATGGGACTTAAACATAACTGAGGAAATGTGAGGTGTATCTTCTTCTGACTCACATCTCGCCTGTTTACCCCCTTGGAGATAACAGGTGTGATGTTATGTTTTCGAAAAAGCTTACACTGAAAATTGATAATTTTAATCTGCACAAACGCATAAAGAAAAGTACTTAATAATTCAAAGGTCGACTGGTAGAAAATGCCTTTGGCATTAAGTCCGCCTCTGTACATTTCTGTGCGTGAAGTATTAAATAAATAAATAAATAATTAAAAGTACGATATACAAAATAAATACAAAAACAAAATATAATAAATATACAAAATACTTACACTTCATTTAGAGTAGTCAGCTTCACTGAAGCAGAAGTCAGAAGCTTCACTTTTAGTTCATTTTTGTCTTAAATTCGGCACCATTTTGTGAAACATCATCATCATCATCTAGCCTTTTTCCCAATTATGTTAGGGTCGGCTTCCAATCTAACCGGATGCAGCTGAATACCAGTATTTTACATAGAGCGACTGCCTATCTGACCTCCACAACCTAGTTACTGAGTAACACGATACTGCTTGGAAGGACTGGTTGTCAGACTTTCGGGCTTCTGACGACCCGTAACAACTCAACTGTCAAAGATCTACGAATGACACACGGGACCAACGGTTTAACGGTTTTCCGAGGTGCTTCCTTTCACCCATCCACGGACCAACCACGGCAATCGCAGCTTAACCTAATCGATCGACCCGTGTCGCTGTTATTACTTGTTGTAAAACGTCTGAACACAAAATTAATAAAAGTGAAAAATTCGTTCATTAGTGAACCGATCAACGATGTTGGATTTCAACATCTCTTTCACTACTGAATGATTGATAAATGGAATGAGCAGATGAATGTTCATTCTTATGTAATTTTGAAGATTTTGTGAGCGTGGAATGAAACAAAATGAACATGTTCATAATCTTCTTGACTGCTTTATTGTTTACTTTATGTGATACGTAAAGCTGGTGCTGACGTGCCGTACCCTATGAAAAATTTATTTTTCAGGTGTGGTAGTATACTTGCTCCTTCTCTAAGAACAGACCTTTGCCTTGCAGTTGGACTTTCCATCGACACAGGCTTCCTCTCTGTGAGAGGGAGCGGGCCCTAATCCACCACGCGGGCCCAGTGCGGGTTGGTAGATGTCACATGTATTTGAATTTTTGTTTCTAGGACATGCTGGTTTCCTCACGATGTTTTCTCCACCGTTTTGAGAGCAGTGGTGATGAAATAATTTACACCAAAAAAGGAGTCTGTCTGGATTCGAACTTACGTCCTACGACTCGTAAATCTCGGTCGTTACCACACCGTGAATATTACTTCAATCACCAAGCCACGCTTTAATAAATGTAGCATATTCCTAGCTGCCTATAACAATGCATACTCCAGCAAACTCGATAAATACCTGCGCACGATTAGCAACCTTGCATGAGTCGAATTATAACGCCTCATTGATGGCTACATTTTTGTCGACTGTTGCTTTTAAAATGGATTGGATCTGTGCCAGAACTATGGATTTAATAGAAAAGGTCCATTTGAAATATTAGTGTGGCTTATTATGCGATTTGCATGAATTTATTCGCCCGAATTGGGCGAACCGACGCTTTTGCATCATATAACAGACACCTGACTTCTTCAAGATGGGGATTGAAAAATTACCACTGCGCTGGTAGAGATGCATCGATACCATGGGTGCATACTTTGATTGATAGAAATTTAAAATATTTACTTACCTATATAAAAATTACTTTAACTTTCTGTATACTAAAAGGCAATTTCATAGGTAAAGACCTAATATTATTTTCTATAAGCGTCTTGCACGAAGTTCACCAGATTTGGGCCCGTAAATTCATGCGAATCAACTATTAAGCAATTAGTGTAGGTTTTTTAATGAAAATTATTGATTTTCTTAGACCCGTGAACAAGATCTGTGCAACGAAAACTTGATTACGATATAATCACGCCTGTATGTCTCCAAGGGGCAGACTGAAATGTATATTAAACCCACATTTCTCTAGTTGTGTCCTGAGTCCCATTTAATAGGGGGCGGGTTTACTTCCATTAACCGGGTACTAATCCAGACTTCGGGCTCCTACAGAGTAGAGCATCCTATCACGGTTTTCTCAGCTGGGGAATAGAATAATAATAGACAGCAGTCGCTCTTGTGAAATCTAGATCAACGAGTATTAGGGCCCTATCTCTTACTAGGACATCATGGTCGTGCAACCATGGTCGCGCTGCCAGAAAATGTATCGTTGTGTCACATTCCTGGTCAGCACCCTCAGCCTCAACAAGCGACCACGGCACTACTGCTCTTCGGCCGGTCGAAAGCTCGATCTCCCGGTCGACAACAGCAGTCAGCCACATCGCGGCGCTATACCACGACGCACCGGAGCAGCGCCGGTCCCGACTCACTGGGGTTCGCACCACCGCAGACAGTTCCGACTCGCCGCGAACTATGCGACACGCGGTTCCGACCCACTGGAACCGGAGCTGGCTCTGGCATGCAGCACTGACTGGCTACCATGGTCGCTCTATTAGCAAAATATACGCAACTTTATTTATTTAAACTTCTCGCACACAAAAAAGGTACAAAGGCGGACTTAATGCCTTAGGCATTCTTTACCAGTCAACCAAGGGTGCTGCATCCGGTCAGACTGGGAGACGACCGCAACATAGTTGGGATGTGGCTAGGTAGCATAGCATAATATAGGACATTTGCTTTCACTCAAAGAATTGAGCCAACAATTGGATTAGCCAAACAGTAGTTTAATTTTAGCTACTGAATATACCTATCTTGATGACTATTCTTTAATGTATCGTTTTTCCAGTGAACCTTCTGTTTTCTGTTCTTGTGCTAAATCGTCTCGACTGTAGTGTGACCATGAAATGTTTGTGTATACAAAATGTTTAGTACATAAATATTATTTAGGCATGACCTTAGGGCCTTGATCGTACGACAGTTAACAGAGTGATTTATAAGTATTAAACTAGCTTGAACTTTGTGTAATTGAGATGTAAATCAATGTTCCGATAGGCATGTTTTTAGACATTGCTAGTTGGCTAAAATTTTTAGTATGGCGCGAGCTGTTTGCGTATTCGACGGATCGCGAAAGAAAAATAACCGTACCTGTTGTTTACAAATGAGAGGACAAATGAATTTGTCACCACCTAAAATAATCAATGTTGATTGGTTTTCTCAGTAGGTATACATACTTACATTTACAGATACATAAAGACGCATTTTCTTCCAAAATTTGCCATATTTATGGCATTCGAAAAAAGAATACTACTTTTGTTCAACTGTCACACTTGAGTTATCCAACACAGTGCATTTCGTTGAAAATCAAACAGTGTATTTTGCTATTCGATTTTCAACTCTCGGCGCTAAACATGGCGTTGATAATACAATGCGCTTTAAAAATCACACCGCGGGATTTTATTACGTTTATGGGAACGTGGGCTAAGTTGTTATGTTTTGCATCATCATCAGAAAAATCAAAATCAAAAGTCATTTATTCAAACAAGGCTGACAGTCAGCAATTTTTGAACGTCAAAATTCATAAGACAGTCCCCCAAAACGCCCGCCCTTCAACACTTCCTAGTGCTTTAGCTGGGAAGAAGAAGTAGCGCAACAAACTCCCCAGCAGCACAGCTGTCTGTTAAGTTAGAAGAACTTGATTCTGTACAATAACAGGTAAGTAATTCACATTACTAAATACAAAACGTTCCATGTGGTGCCGGACGTAAAATAATAGCACCTTCCGATTTCTTCCCGTGGGTGTCGTAGAAGGCGACTAAAGGACTTACTGGAGAACGGGCAGCAGCATTCCCTATGCCTTTTACCACCATACTGCGATCGCCAACCCACCTGCCAAGCGTGGCGATTATGGCAAAACCTTTTGGGAGTGGCCTTTGTCCAGCAGTGGACGTCTTTCGGCTTAAATGATGAATGATGAAACACAAAACATTAAATTAAATTAATTGCCATATGTCAGCTAGCACACGCCAATATACCAACAAACCAAGTAATTAAACTCAAGCAAAAACAAGTAAATAATAAAAACAAAAAAACAGCCATTTGCAGAATAGTGCTGGACATAGAAACTCTCCAATTCTCAATCCGCTTTCTATTTAATTCAATCTGCAGCTACTTTCATCGACATCCACATCCCAACTTTACCCACTCCTGGACATACGCCTCCCTTTACTTATACCGATTCCCACGCTCCTGTACCTCATCCAGGTTCTACTCGCCTGTGCAGGCTAAATTCTGGCGTTAGTAAAATGAGCCTAATTCTTATTGTTCAAACTCTCAAAAAAGTTTAGAAATTATAGAGACCTTTTTTTGCATGTAAAAATCTTCACGGTTGTCCCCCGCCCTAGGACTATTGAAGGGGTCAGTTAGACTTTTACCATCTTATTTATAAACTTTGCATAAAGTTAAGTAGTGATTTGCGACTTTTTATCCATACATGTTTGAGGTTTAAACATGTCTTAACTTTAAGCAACGTTTATAAATAAAGGGGTTGGGACTAACATCACACGGCTGTCTTTAATAATCTTTGGCCGAAGTGAGACATGCAACAGCCACATTGAACGTTGTTACTGCAACCTCATTTTAAAGCTCAAAGATGTAGATAAACCTATCAACCGAACGATAACTCGAGATTATCAACAATATTAATTATAATGATTTAATAGGAGAGTCTTTATGAGTAATGTGACTTAACTGTAGCTTGAACCATTGCCAAACAATTTGGCTTTGATTGCTATATGTTTAATTTAACTAATAAGAATTTGGGCAAATAATCAGCGTTGTCATACAACGTGGCAATGCTGCCAGCCTATTGGACACTTTTTCCGTTGACAACGATGCGGACGAAATTTTTGATGCCTTAAGATTTTTTTTATATATGTATCCTTGTAAATATTATTATTTTAAGACCAGTAGTTTTTAAACGAATAAAGAAAGTGCAGTGTTTTCTTGTCTAGATTTATTCATAGTTTTATTTGCCAATTTCCTTTTGAAGGCAAAATAATGAGAAGATTTTTTGAATAACATAATTTTTTATCAATAGTAGTTACATAAACGTAAAAGAGAAATAAATGGATTAGGAAAATTGTAAACGCTAATTGTACATTATTTACCAAGATTTTGGACTGTTAGCTTTTTGAAGAATAAATAAATAAATTACGTAAGAAGCGTACCGTAGAACGTGCCATCTTGTAGTTTATCAAAAAAAAAAAAACTGTCTTTTTGTCATAGACTACTACGGAACAGTTCTTATTTTAACCTCAGATTATAAAACAAAGGCAGATAGACCGCGCGGAATGCCAAGAGTGAAGCCAAAAAACCAAATACTAAAGCGTCGCATTGTATGTTACATTCAATGCGACGCTTTAGTATTTAGTTCTTTGGCCTTGCTTTAGTGTTCCGCGCGGTCTATCTGCCTTTGTTTTATAATCCAAACCAACAAAAAAAACAAATACTAAAGCGTCGTATTGTATGTTACATACAATGCAACGCTTTAGTATTTAGTTCTTTGGCCTCACTTTGGTGTTCCGCGCGGTCTATCTGCCTTTGTTTTACAATCCAAACCAAAAAAAGAAACCAAATAATAGCGTTGTATTGTATGTTACATACAATGCGACGCTTTAGTATTTAGTTCTTTGGCCTCACTTTGGTATTCCGCGCGGTCTATCTGCCTTTGTTTTATAATCTGAGGTTATAACTATCAGGAATTGTATAATTGTATTAAATGAGGAGAGCAATGGTGCCGCAGTGGTAACGGTAACGGCCGTGACTTACCGAGTTGTAGGTCGTATGTTGGAACCCACTCAGGCGCTTTACTTTGTGGAAATTATTTCGTCACTACAACTCTTAAAACTGTGAAGCAAGACATCGTGAGGAAACCGTCATATCCTAGAAGCTACGAAAACATGTGATATCTACTAACCCGCACTGGGCTCGCGTGGTGGATTACGGTCCACTTTCTCTCACCGAGAGAAGGCCTGTGTCCCAGCAGTGGGCACATTATAGGCTGGTTATGATGCCCAGGTTGGGCAAAGTAGTATTGGGTTTTTCTAACAGGAATTTCTTAATATAATAGCAGCAAATTTGATCATATTTGTACGCTTCGCAGCAAAATATAGAGGATCATAACTAATATTGTGACATCTCACACACCGTGTAAATTACCTATGTTTACAAATAAAGATTCTTATTCTTATTCAGCCCGGAGTCTGAATTGTCATTGTAGTACTGCAGATATCTTTACACTATACAATATGGAAAATTAAATTCCCAAAATACTAATGGTTTCGCCATTACTGAAAGTAAACTCCTATGATGCTAAAATGCTTTGACTTTGACTTTGACTTTGACTTTGATGTTTTCTGGTTATGCAAAACATCACTGAAATGATCCAGAAAATAAATAATCTCGTTCTCCGCACAAATTCTATTCTTATAAAAAATATTCCAAATTCTTGGTCATAATACAGTAGTAAGTAAACAATGCGTGAATCACACACAGACATACAGACAAGCTGCTATAAAAAAATTGTAAACATTGGCACGGGACCACGGGACAGCGTGTTGTCGCATTACGGGCATTCCATTCTTTTTTGTCATTAAGGTGAACCTAGTCCACAATTTTTGCATACAAACTTCGGGAGTGTTTTACTCCACTGTCTGACATGGCACATCCAAAGTAAAATATGATATCGTTTCGTCTCAATATTAATATTGTCTGTACGGAAACAGAACACTAAAACACATTAAAAAGTTAGGAGCCAACAAAGATTCGTTTTTCTTGCTAATTTTACTTAACTTTGGGCGCGTTTAAGTAATAAAGGAAGTGTAAAATCTCCAAAACCAAGTCGGTATCGACAAAGTTCAATTATCAAAAAGTTCAACAAACTTTATTGGTAATTGATTTATGCATTGGCATTTTCATAAAACCCGATCTTCCAAAGGACTTTTCTTAATTTTTTACTATAAATGATCACTGCATCTCACTCAATAACGTTGTGCGCTTATGCGCACAACGCTAGTCTATCTAGCGTCTAACTAACTGCTCATCACTGATACTATCTCTGTCGGACACGAAGCCTGGTGAGACAACGTGATTTTTAGCCAGGCCCACCAGTGAGTTCGAGCCCGCGACTAGGTTCCCCTTAACAGTTAGTACGCTATTCTTTGAGATTAATTTCGTATTTCGTGGTTTATTGGCGCATTGCCTGAAAGGTAGACTTTTGAGCTAGAGAGAGAGAGTTTAAATAATTTAGGTTCAAATAGATTCTTCATTCGTTTCGAAGCTATTATAAAGTATGTAAAGCATCACTGTTGGGACACCACTTCCCACCGTTCCCACTGGTGGGACACAGGTCTCTTTGAGAGGAAGTTTGCCCACATTCCCCACGCGGGCCCAGTGCGGGTTGGTTAATGTCACATGTCTTTAAATTATTGGTTCTATGACATGCCAGTTTTCTCACGATGTTTTTCCTTCACCGTTTTGAGAGCAGTGGTGATGAAATTAAATTAAAAAAAAAACAGTGCCACTCCGGGAATGCCGACAGAAGTGAAAACTTTAACAATTAGTGTGTATTTTTTTAAATCGTCAATACAGTATTTCACTTTGGGTCCTTGGGTCTTGATTGCTCTCGGTAACAAAATGATAGACGGGCGATCGACTTCAGCCATTAAAGGTAACAGCACAGATTTTTACGATAAAAATACAAAGGGAAAGAAAGGCATAAAAGAATTAGAATTTCCTAATGAAAGAAAGGGACTTTTCCAAAAGACATCAACGCGCGAGTCATCCATGTGCTCAAGCGTTTGGTGACAATGACGCAAGTCCCATGGTTTTGTTCACTCAAAAAGTGCTCACCGCGGTTAAAGAAGATTTCACATAAAAAAAAGAAAAAAAGTAGCCTAAAAAGTGAACTTTTTTTTTTTATGGAAACAAGAAACTTGTTTTAAAAGGATGACTATTAGATTGAATACTATCAGCAATAAGAACCTTAATCAATTCGAAACCCTTTCCACTAAACGCCATCAAGGTGCGCTTAGATAAAAAAGCCACGACACAGCCCTGTTCTCAAGAAGTTTCCTAGGTATAATAGCTCCAATTATGTTTAACAAGCTACCAATATTTATAAAATCTTCACAATACTTAAAAAAAACCACTCCATAGGTCCCTAATAAAGAAAGCATATTACAACACAGCACAGCACAGTTGGTGCAGTGGTTAAGCTATTGACTGCTGCGCTGCGTGTTGCGGGTTCGATTCCCACACGGAACAAATATTTGTATGACCTACAAGTAGTTGTTCCGGGTCTGGCTGTTTGTGTATGTGATTTTGAATGTTTGTACACGCACCCACAATACAGGAGAAATTCCTAGTGTGGGGCAACGTTTAAAAAAAAAAGACAAAAGACAACATAAATGAATTTTAAGAAGAAACTTAAAAAAATGTAGCTACTTACTTTAGTTAATAAGTTTAGCTAGTTATTAATTGTTAAGAGGGGACGGGGCCTGCGAGGAATTTGATAAATAGGTATTTGAAGAAACTATTGCCGTCGCACTGTCAGTAAGTCTGCCGCCGTAGTGTGTGATAGGGACAGCTGCCAGCAGCTCAGACCGAAATTATCACAAAAATTTTGACGAGATCGACGTTTCGTATTCCCCTTTTTCTCCTCAAAAACTGAGCCGATTCAATTATTTTTTACATGAACATTTTAAGAAAGAGTATTTTTAGGTACCTATAATTTTTTTAATGTTAAACCTTTAAAACCATTGTATTTGTCTGGTAGTCCTCTAATCACGGCGGTAAAATTAGGCCATTTTTTGTAATTTTTAGAGGGTCATATTTTCTTTACTAATTAGTTAGTAAAAAAAAAATGACAGGGACGTGTTTACAGCAGACCTTGAATTTATTAAAAAAAAATGCTCTAGAGGCATTATTCAGGAAGAAAAAAGGGGAATACTTTTGTATCGAGATTAGCACGCCCTGTTCCCTCATAACTTCATTTACATTGTTTTATTTTATTCTTAAAAAAATCAACCGGTTACCGGTTACCTAGCTGTACAACTAATATTGTGTAGACCATATTTTTACGCCTTCCAAGGCAGCGCATAGTGATACAACTTTTATTTTATTTCATGACATCATGGACCACAACATTTTACCTATGTGTCACAAATAAATCATTTTGAATTTGCATCCTTTTTAACAAATTAAATGAACCTCAGTTTTAACAAAGAATAACATACTATAATATAATAACGTAACCCCCATTAAACTACACTCGAGAGCAATGAATCCGGGTCACTTAAAGAATGTTAAAAATCTCGGAAACTAAAAATGATAGGTTAATGCAATAAATTGTATTTAATAGACAATGTAATACTCCTTAAATGAAAGTAAAAAAAATATGAGTCACCATACATTTTATTAACACAAAATTACATAAAGAAAAAAACTGCTGATCTCTCCTTAAAACAAAAATAGGAAACATGAAATTTTTGAACTTTATTACGATTTTCTTGAATTTTAATACTTCGTATTGCCTCCTCGTGCTTCCATTACTGCGTTTACGCGGTTTGGCATGCTGTACACCAAGTTCCTTATACGATTTTGGGGAATATTCTCCCATTCCTCTGTGAGAGCAATTTTGAGCTCACGAAGCGTGATTGGGGGAGGGTTTCGTTGTTTTACGCATCTGCCTAGCTCGTCCCAAGCATGCTCGATCGGGTTGATATCCGGGCTGCGCGCTGGCCACTCCATACGAGTAATGTTCATCTCTTGAAGGTAGTCATTCACAATCCTACCTGTATGAGGTCGGGCATTGTCATGCATAAATATAGCATCCTCACCTAAATTGACCATAAATGGACCAACGTGATCATTGAGGATTTCTTCCACATATCTTACGCTAGTTAAAGAGCCGTTTTCTATGATCACCAGCTCTGTGCGACTTTCAGAAGAAATTCCGGCCCACACAAGTACAGACCCACCACCGTAGGCTACTTTTTCTTCGATGCATGCTTGCTTGAATCTTTCCCCTGGTCTTCGATACACTCTGTGTCTTCCATCGTGCTTGTAGAGCATAAATTTTGATTCGTCGGAGAACATAACTTTTGACCAATCTTCAATACTCCAATTTACGTGGCTCTGGGCATATCTTAGTCTTGAAATACGATGCCCACGCTCCAGTTTAGGGCCGTTTGCAGGTCTAAGGGGTTTTAAGTTAGATTCAGCAAGCCGACGTCTTACTGTCCATGCACTTGGGTTACTTCCTCCGAGGCGTCGAAACTGATTTGTGAGTTCAGTTCCTGTGAGAAAGCGATTTCGAAGCATGGTGTTCACCAAGTATCGGTCTTCTCGTGCTGTGGTACACCTGGTTCTGCCCGTTCCTGGTCTGCGTAGGTTAGAACCAGTTTCTTCGTAACGTCGGAGAACTCTTTGTACTGTTGACAGCGACACACCGACAGTCCTGGCTGTATCGCGCTGACTCCGGCCGGTTTCCAGCATTGTAAGTATTCTGGTGCATTCTTCAGGCGTAAGCGACATAATTTCAGCTTGAATAATGAATATAGAGCACTATCAACATGGTTTATGTACCCACATAAATGACAGATTACAAACAAAAGCAAAACCAAATGCTGTAATTTCGTAGTTCCATCTTCGAAAGTGGCCCTTTTTCAAATTAGATTTTTTTATGATATAACTTTACAATAACTATGAAGTTTTAATACCTTCATTTAAGGAGTATTACATTGTCTATTAAATACAATTTATTGCATTAACCTAGCATTTTTAGTTTCCGAGATTTTTAGGATTCTTTAAGTGACCCGGATTCATTGCTCTCGAGTGTAATTTGGTAGCCAGATGTTTCAGTTTTCGTCAATTGAACATAAGTTTATACATAATGAAACCGCACCTCAAAACTTTGGTTTACACTGTAGTGCAAATGAAGTGGGTCTCTACATCTGCACTGCAGTGTAAATGAAGTATTCTTTAGTCTACCTTTTTGGCTTTAGCACCTCGTTTTTAATTCAAAGGGTTATATTTTATAAATGGCGAACGCGTCTTTCTTTACTTTTGGTGTAGTAAAAGACTTTTTAATGAGATATATTTGAGATCGTTGATGAAACATGAGATTTAGGTATTACAAGAAAACATTGTTAGTTTTGCAAAGAAAAGATAAGTGAACACGAGATTTGTCAATAAACTTGGTAAATAAAATAGGCTTTCAGTGTATGTGAGTAGATTTTTTAGTTTCAAGTTTTTTTAGTTAGTTTTTATTGCTTAATAGACCTGCTCTTGCCTCATGGAAAGCAATTGATGAGATCTATGATAAAACGAGCGTGCCCAGAAGATACCTGGTCACTTTAACTTTGAAGGCAGATACTAACTGTGGACTTCACATGATCTGACCAAGATTATGTCTCGACTTTAAAAGAGACTGACCTCTGAGTTTGTTTTGGCTTTTCTTCTCAGAGTAGTCAGATAGGACAGGACGACCCCATCTAGTTAAAAAAAAATATATTGACGTTTAAAAGTGTTTGTAGAAACCTACTTACAGAAATAAAATCATTTATCATAAGCAGAGATCGGATATTCGGATGCATATTTACCTAAAGATAATTTTAGCTATGAAAGTATGGAAGCAGCTTAAAAAACCCGGGATTCTCAGATTGCATAACTATTCAGATGTGTATTAATTCAAAATCAATGTTTAACCCGATACAAATGTGTGTATGTACTGGAGGAGGGGTGGTTTGTATTAGTTAAAACAAAAAATAAACAAATTAATTACATAGATTAAGACTTTTTCGATACAAAAGCGCATTCCATGTTAGCCAACATCTACACTTTAGGTAAAATGCATCCGAATATCCGATCTCTGATCATAAGTCATAATTTGACTCGACTGCCTCGTTGGTCTAGTGGTCGCAAGCGTTACTGCTGAGTATGAAGTCCTGGGTTCGATTCCCAGGTCGGGCAAAGTGTTATTGAGTTTTTCTCTCTAGAGAATTTCTCAGTAGCAGCCCGGAGTCTGGATTTATGCCCGGTAGATGGCAATAGGGTCGCCTCCTATTACATGGGACTTAAACATAACTGGCGTAATATGGGTGTAGCCATATGTACACCTCTGCCCAATCCTGCGGTGAAACAAAGCGTGATGTTGTGATGATTATACTGCCCTGCTAATTGTATCTGCAGTAATCGACACTTTTAGGTTTTCACTTTTTTGCCGGAATGGCATCCTTACACAGGCTATTTGATGATTTCCCACCCAAAAAAAGGGGGCAAACCTATATGTGAAAAATTAAAATATTTGGGTACTGAAAGAATGTTTTTTTGGTAACGAGATTCACAGTACTTGCATGAAAATTTTACTTTTAGATTTCCGCGTTTTTCTCGAAACCGCTTTTTTGCAAGTGCTGCATTTACAGCATTTAGCAGGGCAGTATAGTTATACTAATATCATTATCATTCTCCCTTATCTCCTTATTTATTTGGGGCCAGAGCAACATTTCTTTTTTTTACCCGACTGCGCCAGAAGAAGGGTTATGTTTTTCGAGTGTATGTATGTATGTATATTTCTTTGGCACGCTCTGTAGCCTAAACGGCTTGCTCGATTTCAGCTTGAGAGGTGCCGTTAGATTCGTCTTAATTGTGAGAGTGATACAGGGTATATCAATTTTTTTTAATGGGCGATTTTTGGCGCCTTATTGTGTCTTCAATTTTTTTTTTCTCAGAACGCCGAATATCGAAATAAAGGGTTTCATAAATAGGTCTCATAAATGTAAAAAATAATTATGTTAACTAAAAACTGTGAAACACAAAAAATCATTTACAAAATCAAAAAACCCGACTGCCTAAAACGTGAACTTAAATTAAAAAAGATGGAAACAAGAAACTTGTTTTATAAAAGGATGACTATTAGACTGAATACTATGAGCAATCTCATGCAGTCGGAGGCAATAAAGGTCATTATGTCAGCGTTTGCGCCGTAATGTGGGACTTACGTCGGAGTGCACCCGACTACCCGCGCGTCTAAAATAGCGCGGGGTCTTCCCCAACCAAAACGTTTGCCAAAAGAAAAGTATTAGAGCAATGTTAAAATAAAAATATCACTGTCAGCCTTAGCGTATAGAGAATAAACTTGTATAAAAATATTTGCCTCAAATCTACATGTCCATACTTAAAAAAAATGTTAAAGTTAAGAAAGTAAATATTTTTTTTTTCCGGACGATACTCGACGTTTTGTTTTGCTAAATTGAACAACTTTGGGGAATAAAAGAGTATGATGTTAATACACCATTGTAACGTGTACATTGTCTAAAAAATTAAAATTATATTACAATTCTAGAAATATGCGATAAAACAATAGTAAATACGTTTTAATTACGGTGACAATCTTCACCGTTCTCACATACGAAACACACCTAACTTCATTGCGTTGTTAAAACCACAGACACTTAAGAATGTTCTTGCGTTTGGTTTCAGAGCACTCTATATTTCTTTCCGTGTACTAAAACCCACAGATAACGTGTGAAACAGCCATAATATAACCATAAACCCATTTTTTCGAACGTTCCCGACATTGGTACTGTAGTAGGTACCCATGACGTAAGACCGGAAAAAAAATTTTGGTACTACAGTACCCACAGACGTACAAGATTTAAGAAGATGCGTTTTTTCCATTCTTCTTTGTTACTTAGTATAAGTTATACTACTCGTAAACTATTCCTTAAAAAATAACTACAGTCATAAATCTGTTCCTACTTCCCATAAATACTTAATTCTAACTTCTACTTTCACCCCCTCTTCACCAGTTCACCCCCTAGGCACACGAGTGATATACACTCACCCAACCCCGGGGGTGAAACGGGGGTTGTAATGAATGCATCTGGAACGCGGCCTGGTACTACATACAAATACATACGCTTTTATTAAATACCCTCATTATGTGGGGCTTAATTAATTAAATTAAAGCTGTACGTACTATGAGTTTATGGTACATAATTATGTTTTTGTAGACAGCTTTTTCGGGAATTAATTTATGTATCGGGATTAAAAGCCTATCCTTAAAAATTGTGATTTAATTTAACGCTTATTAAAAGTTCACCCCAGTCTCGTGACATTTACAAAGCATTTCTGTTTACGTTTTTTTTTTCTACTTGAGTACTACCTATAGTTTTCAATGTTTTGATGGTATATTAGCGTGTGCTAGCTGAAGTTTCGTAATGTTAATTACCTATTATTGTATAGAATCAAGTTCTTCTAACTTAACAGACAGCTGTGCTGCTGGGGATTTTGTTGCGCCACGTCTTCTTCCCAGCTAAAGCACTAGGAAGTGGTGAAGGGCGGGCGTTTTGGGGGGAATGTCTTATGTAATTTTGACGTTCAAAAAGAGCTGACTCTCAGCCTAGTTTGAATAAATGACTTTTGATTGATTGCCAGTGAAATGTGGCCGCACTGGGCCTGAATTTCACTATGACCGCTTAACGATTCCTTACTCGTAACCACGTCAATCACACGAATTCTGCTAATATCGTATTAATAATATCGACAAATTGTCTTGGAACATACAGAATATGACATTTCGATTCCTTACCGTTACATTGGTTTCTAAAAAAAACGATATTAGTTTGAACGTAGTAAGATTCCGCGAGGAATCTTTATAACGATACAGAATTGGGGGGGGGGGGGGCTGGGACCACGTGGTGGATTACAGCCCACTCTCTCTCACAGAGAGGAGGCCTGTGTCCCAGCAGTGGGAACATTATAGGCTGATTATGGATATAATAGTATATTTTATACCGAGGGACTAAACGAAGCCATAATATACCAGAGGTGGTTTGACTCCCGAGAGTGCGACGGAGTCAATAAAACCGAAGGTATATTAAGTTGGCGTTTAGTCTCGAGGTGCAAACTGTACTTTTCACTTTGAGTGCGAGAAAAATAGTCAATTTAGTACAAGAACATTTAATAGATATTACTTAAAATAAAAACCACAAAAGATTTTTTTACTTGAAGCTAAATGTATGTACAATTCGAATTATTTGAAAAACCATGGAACTAAAACTCTCAACATTTTCGCAATGAAGATGGTCCACACCAGTCCACACTCCACAGATAATAGTATATTTACTGGATGTTTGAGTTTGTCTATGTTACTTAAAGGAAATTAAAAAACTAATTATTTTTCACTCCCTAGAGACTAAAGTGGTCACTTTAGTCGCGCTTCGTAGGGCTATATTGGCGTACTTTTAGAGCATGAGAAATGAAAACATATTTTTTGTTTGTTAACATAGGGGAGTAAAGATCCTACTATCCTAACAAAAAATTGACAGTCCCTCATTATTTAGTATAATTTCTATTATGTAACTGTCTATTTCCGGGCAATGTAATGGCTTCTGTCGTAGACTTTAAACGTTTCCTAATTAGGAATTTCCTAATAAGAAGCCTAATAAGATTAGGATTACCTACTTTTCATTTTTGTGAATGAAATATCGTTGACTCTACCACGTTTCGGGTAGGTCTTACAAACTATTAATGGGTAAAAATCTGTTAAATGAATGAAACAAAATAAGCATATCTAATTATGCCCACAGCTGGGACACAGGCCGCCTCTCTGTGAGAGGGAATGGGGTATAATCCACGATGAAGGCCCTGGTAACTTTAGATATTGTCGTCATGAACGATAATAGTTCTTATTGTAATCCGATACGGGTTAAAATCTATTGTAATACATTCGAATAATAAATGAGCAAGCATTGTCGTAAAAATGCAAATAATATCGTATAAAATGAGATATTAACTATTTAATAATAAATAATCAATCACTGGATACAGTTTGGCATTTGGAATTTTATGGTATATTTTTAATTATAATTATAAATGTTATTGAAGGGATATACTGGTTTTAAAGATAATTAAGAGGTGACTTTGATGATTTTTTGATGCATTAAAGTATGTTTAATTATGTTTTGAGTTCCATTACTTTATGCAAAAAAGACTTGAAAATATCATATATTTTTGCTTTCAAAATTATTTACGGTTGAAGAGATACACTGGTTTAAGTAACCACCTTTTTGAGCGTTTTCAAGAAATCACCGCCTTAAGAGGGAACAGGGCGTGCGATTCTCCATACAAATGTATTCCCCTTTTTTCTTCCTGTATAATGCCTCTAGAGCAATATTTTTATTTTCATAAAATCAAGGTCTGCTGTAAACACGTCCCTGTCATTTTCTTTTTTTCAGCAACTAATTAGTAAAGAAAATATGATCCTCTAAAAATTCCAAATAATGCCCTATTTGTACCGCCGTGATTAGAGGACTACCAAACAAATTAGAAAAAGTTTTAACATTAAAAAAATGATAGGAACCTAAAGATACTCTTTCTTAAAATGTTAATGTAAAAAATAATTGAAACGGCTCAGTTTTCGAGGAGAAAAAAGGGGAATACGAAACGTCGATCTCGTCAATTTTTTTGTGATATTATCGGTCTGAGCTGCAGCTGTCCCTTTCACACGCTACGGGGCAGGCTTACTGACTGCGCGACGGCAACTATAGGTTCTTCAAATACCTATTTTTCAAATTCCTCGCAGGCCTCGTCTTCTCTTAATCCATAAACACGGCGGGTTGTTAGATGTCACATGTCTTTGAATGTTTGGTTCTAGGATTTGCCCCACGATGTTTTCCTTCGCCGTTTTGAGAGCATTGGTGATGAAATAATTTACGCAAAGTGGTGCCTGTCTAGGTTAGAACCTATGACTGACTAGTTAGTCGCTGCTGTTACCATTGCTCTATACAACACTATTTAAGGCCCATAGTATCCTCATCTCCCGTTTGTATGCTAAAGCACGACTGCCGCCCGCGCCCGCGTAGGGCACCTCTGAGCCTTTATCTCAAAATGGGGATATTCCTTTGATTAATTTACAATTGTGCTTCGGCGATTCTGTGGTACCTCTAACTATCTATTTTTCAGTGTATTTTTTTTTCCAAATAACGAAGCCGTTTAGTAGGAGTATGGAATAGAAGCCAAAATATTGCGTGTTGGAAAATATTTTTTTACAGCAAAAGTATTAACCATACAAAAAAAGTACTTCGGGCAAAATGATCTATATGAATCTGTAGCAAAATCATATATTTTTTAAATCGTCAGGACAAGCCGTTAATGAGCAGTACGGTTCATAAAGTGACCGTGTTACGCTACCAAACGGGACGTAGGCCCTTAAATGACAAGAATAGTTGGTCGCTGTGATTAACTCAAGACAATGTGTGTGTTCTTTCTCCAGAATTAGCGTAACTAGTGACAGGTTATATGGGTTCATATATTTTTTTATTGACTAAGTATTTTTTTATTTTATTCTCGTAATGTTTATATTACCGTGTCTATGTAAGTATAGAATCAAGTCTATCCGACTAAACAGACAGCTGTGCTGCTGGGGAGTTTGTTCCGCTACTTCTTCTTCCCAGCTAAAGCGCTAGGAAGTGGTGACTGGTGGGCGTTTTTCGGGGGACTGTCTTATGTATTTTGACGTTCGAAAAGTGCTGATTGTCAGCCTAATTTGAATAAATCGACTTTTGGTTTTAATTTTGAAAAAATACTTGCACAAAAATGGCATTATCCTAAAAATGTATTGCATAGAGTCGGTTTTGAGAAAATAACTCTATTGTGAAAAGTTTTTATTTCTTCTTAATTAAGTGCAGCAAAAATAATTGAATTCTTCAATTAGCAATAACATTCCGTTTAAAACAGCCTTTAATTTCTACACATACCTATTACTATGTACCACAGACCATTGCAAATTATGAACTAGAATTTGCTTTGACAAAACCAACCTTAGCACTTCCGACCAGAGTCCCATTTCCATTACAGCTAAAACCATTTCAGGATCTTTTAAACATACTTTTCAATTTAAAATCAACCTTATTAACATGCAGATAAGGCGGATATTTGTGGAAGCATGTTCTATTTAGTCCCCAGTTGGATTGCTCTAGTTGCATTCATTACATCGTCGATCAGGGAATTGGAGAGATATTACGTTTGGGACGGGGGTTCGATATCCGGGCTGTGACGTAACGGATTGGGATTATTGATCTGTTTATTGTGTTTTGGAATTCCTTTGTCGATGTATTTTTGTGTTCATTTGGTTAAGGAAGGAAGGGAAGATTGACTTTATGGGAATACCTATTATAAAGGGGAGATGCTTGTTTTTGGTGGCAAAAAATATCTTGTTTTCTTATTTTCGAAGAGTTTATGGATTTTTAGAATAATCTTTCAACGTAATGTAATGTTTATTATATTTTTTAAATAATTTTAGATAGTATAATATTATTATTACGTATTTTATAAATGATGCCTCTTTCTTCAGGGATCAACCATTCAATGTTTACCAGGTGGTGGAGGATAACGAACTAATTTATTCAGGGTGCCAGGGACATCGACGTGCACCTGTTACCTTATATTCAGTACATGATTCTGAACCATTTTGCGTTACAATTTTGTGTCAGTTTTCAGAGAATCTAGAAAGAACTTTAGTTAGTTATAAGATAGATAGTAATAATCAATTGTTTTTCTGCACTGGGCGATGTGGTCGCTAAGCGACAAAGCCATTTAAACAAATAAAAAAATAAAATAATCCGAGTGGTATACTTACACAAACATACAAACTTTAACATCTTTTTATTATTACTAGTCTTTGCCAGCGGCTTTGCTCGCGTGGAGGTTGGAAATTATCCTGCGAGAACATATTTCCGGGATAAAAAGTACCCTATGTGTTAATCCAGGTTATAAACTATAGGTTTAAATACTTTATTCTCAAAAAAGACAAAAGAGCCACTTACATGAGAACACAAGATAACATATTGTAATAAGCTTATTCTAGGTAACGGTCACTGATACAATACAATAGATTAAAATTTATTTTGTGTTTATTTTGGTTGGGTTACACCTTCAGCGGTTTTATTCTCGACTAGTAGGCTAGTAACATTATTAGAGAGTGGTTTCCAACATGTAATGTGATAGTTTTGATTTAAAAGCACTGAAAGAGCTTACATTTTTTACGTAGGATGGTAAATTATTATAAAATTGTGCTTCTTCATGGGTGATATTCTTTTTATCATAGTTCGCACGTGTCCTTGGCAGGACAAGTAAGCTGGGTCGTCGAAGACTGCGTTTACTGATTTGAGATTTTTTGGTAAATGTTACGTTTGTGTGAATAGTTCCATCCATTACTTTTCTAATTAAGATACAAGTGTTATTATACATATAAAGTTGTTTGATATTCATCAGTTTTGTTGCTTTAAAAATTCGTTCGTTGGTGTCTAGTACGGATAGCGAAACAGTGTCTTTATGATCCTGTTCTGCATTCTTTGCAGTTCCTGTAGCTTTGTTTTACCAGCGTTATCGGTGTGCCAAATTACATCCAAATCCGTTTACTAGTTTTTGCGTGAAAGAGTAACAAACATCCATCCTTCCTCACAAACGTTCACATTTATAATATTAGATAGGATTTTGTGTTTCACGAACTGTGTCCAAACAAACGGTATTCTTTATTTCCTTTCCATAAGACTTTTAATCCCGGTAGTATGTTCCCGCGGGATAACTTCCGACCTCATAATGAAGCCGCTGGCAAAACCCAGTTAGTACAAAAACGTGTAGTTATGGCGTCCTTGCTCTAAAGTAATTGGCGCATGTAACTCCTTGCCACAGCTCTAAGGCTTCTCAACTGCGAAGAATCCATAGAATGGTGTTGTTAATATTGCTATTGTTATGAATAACTTCGGCTCGTTATAATTTGCACAATAGAGGCTGTAACCTTCAGGTTTGATCTAACATGGCGGCCATTTTGTGTGACTAATTATAAAACTGTTGATGAAGTCGGTAACAACGTGATGTTCAAGGGATTGTTAAGTATTGAAAATTATTTTGTGTAAATTAAAAAGTTTCTGAGGGTTTAATGTTTAGTATTTGTACCTCGTTAATAACTAACTTTTATCAACGACATCGCCCGCGTCGTTTTTGGAAAATATCCTAGGGGAACACGATTGTACTCTCGGTAGGCACTCTTATTCTTCTAACCAGATACATGAATGTAGTACTCTCGGTAGTAGTACTCTCGGTAGCCGCTCTTATTGTTCTAACCAGATACTTGAATGTAGTACTCTCGTTACCCACTCTTATTCTTCTAACCAGCTATATGAATGTAGTACTCTCGGTAGTAGTACTATCGGGAGGCACCCTTATTGTTCTAACCAGATACTTGAATGTAGTACTCTCGTTACCCACTCTTATTCTTCTAACCAGCTATATGAATGTAGTACTCTCGGTAGTAGTACTATCGGGAGGCACCCTTATTGTTCTAACTAGATACTTGAATGTAGTACTCTCGTTACCCACTCTTATTCTTCTAACCAGCTATATGAATGTAGTACTCTCGGTAGTAGTACTCTCGGTAGCCGCTCTTATTGTTCTAACCAGATACTTGAATGTAGTACTCTCGTTACCCACTCTTATTCTTCTAACCAGCTATATGAATGTAGTACTCTCGGTAGTAGTACTCTCGGTAGCCGCTCTTATTGTTCTAACCAGATACTTGAATGTAGTACTCTCGTTACCCACTCTTATTCTTCTAACCAGCTATATGAATGTAGTACTCTCGGTAGTAGTACTATCGGGAGGCACCCTTATTGTTCTAACTAGATACTTGAATGTAGTACTCTCGTTACCCACTATTATTCTTCTAACCGGCTATATGAATGTAGTACTCTCGGTAGTAGTACTATCGGGAGGCACCCTTATTGTTCTAACCAGATACTTGAATATAGTTCTCTCGTTAGCCACTCTTATTCTTCTAACCAGATATACGAATGTAGTACTCTCGGTAGGCAGCCTTATTCTTCTAACTACATACATGAGTGCTGTTTGACGGTTGAAATTAAAATGGCGGTAGACTTATTCTCTCGTCGAGCCCTTTTTTACGGCACTCTAAAGTTTAACAATCATTGCCATTCACACGCCTAAGTCGAAATTGGTTCAAGGCACTTGCCTTTTATATAGAAAACGACCCTGAAAATTGTGCTAACATCAGTAAAACATATAACACTTATCATAAAGAGTTACGTATATAGCACACATTACACACACATCATCATCATCTGTCTAGTCTTTTTGCAACTATGTTGAGGTCAGCTTCCAGTCTAACCGGATGCATTTGAATACCAGTATTTTACTTAGAGCGACTGCTATCTTACCTCCACAACCCAGTTACTGGATAACACGTACACGATACCCCTTGGTAAGACTGATGTCATACTTTTGGGCCTCTGTAGACCCATTACAACACATTACACACACATATGACACATTTCACACATTTATATCTGTACAGTTCGTTCACAGTTGTTTTTACTTCCGCAAGCAGCAACCCAACAGCAACCATATTGTGACGACATTAAAGTTCATTGTGATTTTGACAGTGATATAATACCAGAGGTAACATAACTGTGAACAGTATGGAATGTTCAATAGAAAAACTCACCAAACCAATTCGAGGTAGGGTGCTAAATTTATTGAGTTTGCTTCGCTCACTTTTGCAACCCAGATTTTTAAACTCTCTCTCGGTGTCTCGTTCTATTTTATATGTCGCGTACGGAACTTCATTTCGGGCGAGGAGGTCCCCCGACTATACTCGTTTTATACGTATACTCTGATTTTTAATTTGCTGGAGTAAAATGACAGCCGTTACAATTACAGCATAACTGTCATGTTGAAAAAAAAATGGTTGACCGCAGCTGTCTTTTTATTCCCGCTAATTATAAATCAGAGTTTAGTTATTCTTTACCGTCATTGGAAAAGAATTAATCCCAAAAACGGCATAGTACTATACCAGATTTAGAAGACATTTCTTAACTGTCCAACACATGTGCCCCTTCGAGAAATAAATCCTGGATCAGCCATAGCTAGCTGTGTACGGAATGTGTTTTTTTTTATAGTTTACATAGAGATAGAGAGTATTCTATCTAACTATCAATCTACACTCGCGAGGTGTGCTTTCCCTTTTCTTTTAGCTTCAGGTTTCAGGAGTACCAAACAATATGGAGTTGTATTAAAAATAAATAATAGTTAAAAAAACTAAAAAAAACACGCTATAAAAACCAAACTAAAAAAGGAGAAAATAATTCAATTTAATTAAAAAGCGTGGGTTGCTTTTTGAGGTATTTTTATAATCAATTAATGTCAAGCACCCCACGCTTTTTAATTGAATTAAATTATTTTCTCCTTTTTAGTTTGGTTTTTAAAGCGTGTTTTTTAGTTTTTTAAACTATTATTTATTTTCTATTTTTTAGTTCTGCTAACTACAAAAACGTGTTTTTTTTTCTCATTTTTTTTTAAATTATTGAATTGTCCTCGGTCCTCGACAAGTTTACAAAGTTTCAATGAAATCTGACCGTTTAAAGTGGGTCAAGATCGCGCTCAAAGGAGTCGGTTACATACAAACAAACAAACAAACAAACCAACAAACATACAAGTGAAGCTAATATAAAGCGTGTAAAAAGGAGAAAATAATTCAATTTAATTAAAAAGCGTGGGGTGCTTTTTGAGGTATTTTTATAATCAATTAATGTCAAGCACCCCACGCTTTTTAATTGAATTAAATTATTTTCTCCTTTTTTAGTTTGGTTTTTAAAGCGTGTTTTTTAGTTTTTTTAACTATTATTTATTTTAAATTTTTTTCCTTTTTTTTTCATTGTTCTCATTTTTTTTTCTAAATTATTGAATTGTCATCAGTCCTCGATAAGTTTACAACGTTTCAATGAAATCTGACCGTTTAAAGTGGGCCCAAATCACGCTCTAAGGAGTCGGTTACATACAAACTTAAAAATGAAGCTAATAAAAAGCATGTAAAAAATATGTTTCTTGTTTTACGTTCCATGACATAAGGTGAATTATCTTTGATTATGATATTGAAAGAGGTTGAAAGCTAACAAAATTACCTTACATGTGATCTAAACCACAATCCACAGCTCATTGCATAGAAATCGTAAAAAATTGTCTTGAGCAACACGCGATGGAGTGATTCCAGTTTGTTGCTCGCGAGTGTACATCTTCAATATTTCAAAACTCCAGCTTCTAGACCAACATCATTTGCAAAGCTCCACAAAATCGATCCAGTTATAATAAAAATTGCTAAAAATAACAAATATAGCTCCACAGTCGCGCCGCACCAGAATAACTTCGCCAATTAAGTTAGCCCTGGATTTAGGTCAACCGTTTACTGCTGCACCTGCTCTTGAGGTGTTTGAACAACTTGCCCCTCACTTCGTTAAATGCGGTGTCGCGTTTTAAGGTTACAGCTTGCTTTTTGCTATGAGGTGGATTTTGACTCGGATGAGGGGTGAAAGTTGACTTGTTACAATTTCCCCCTTATCTATAGACGTTGCTAAAAGTTATGTATTGGGCGACTGTTTAACCATACATTTTTGACGTTTTTTTTTTTTTTTTGGGTGGGAAATCATCAAATAACTTCTCCCGCTCTGGGTGGAGCGGGAGGGCGTGTCAGCCCGTGTTCCCTCAGTTGCCTGTGTGCCAGGGGCCGCGGTATCTCTTTCGAACAACCCGCACCCCTGGCAGGCATCGGTCCTTGCGAACCCCACCTATTGGTGCTGACATCTCTTTGAGGCGCGCGTGGAACACAACGCGCCGTCGACCCGGGCTTGGTCCTTACCGGACAGCGAGCTACCCATTACTCGCCGTCCGCAAGCCCGCGCCTACGGTGGCCGGGAATCAGCCTGGGATTCCCGACGCCCAGGGCTTCTCCCGCGGCGACTACGGCCGTGAGGGCGCATATACTGCCTCTCCCTCACGTGCGCCGCCTCCCTCTTTGCGAGCATTACTGCTTCGCAGAAGGAGGTGACGGCTAACCATTCACTCTCGCTCCGTACCATGGCCTGCACCAGGGCCGGACGCGAGAGATCGCCGCCGCCGATCGCCTCCACGAGGACACGGCGGTGCTCCGCCCGAGCCGGGCAGACCGCCACCGTATGCTCCACCGTGTCCTCAGGGCGATCTTCGCAATGGAAGCACCCGGGCGTTTCCTCCCGCCTTATACGAAACAGGAACCTCCCGAAACAACCGTGTCCGGTGAGGACCTGCGTCAGGCGGAAGGTGAGGACGCCATGCCGCCTCTCAAGCCACTCCTCAAAGAGGGGACTTACCGCCGCTATCGTGGCGTGCCCAACATTTTTGACGTTAAATATCTCACATTAATAAATAAACCCCTATATGTTTTGCTCTGTGAAAAGTGTTATTTTTTCTGATTTTTATTGAGGTACTCGTGTCAGATTGATGTTAGGTATTTTTTTAACTAGGGATGCTCTTTTGGATTATTTAAGGAAACGCTTTAAACAGAGGGGTCATTGCTTAACACTAAAATAGTGGGAATTGGTTTCATTTTGATAGTTCAGTAATTGCGTTATTTACGTTGCTGAGCAAGGGCTTGTGGCTAAGTAATAACAGCCAGAGGAGGGGTATTTTCTTCGTCCTGCCTCCTTCTCCTACTTCCCTACTTCCTCTACGTCTCCTCTATCTATGGATGGGTGACCATCTTTACATACCAAGACCCTCCGTGCCTCAGAAAGCAGATTAAGCCGTTGGTACCGGCTGTCATTTGTGGATCTTTGACAGTAGTTACGGGTCGTCAGAAGCCCGAAATTCTGACAACCAGTCTTACCAATGGGTATCGTGTTACCCAGTAACTGGGTTGTAGAGGTAAGATAGGCAGTCGCTCTATGACAAATACTGGTATTTCAAAATTCAAATACTGGTAAAGTACGACTGTCAAAGGTTCACGAATGACAGCTGGGACCATCAGATTAACGTGGTTTCTGAAGTATGGAATGGTCTTTGAATGTGAAAACGGTCACCTATCCAGGGATAGAGGCGATGTAGAGAAAGGAGTAGGAGAAGGAGGCAGGAGGAAGAGGCAGAGGAGGGGTATTTTACGTTTAATACTTGGCCACAAGCCCCACGTTTATAGGTAACTGAATATTTTTTTTACACCATACAAGTATCTGCATCGGTTGCACGGTTCAGCAGCCATTCAGCATGTAAAATATCTTAGTAAAATTAACATCTCTCAAGCAAGAATTCGATCTCCTTTGCAACTTAAAGTTCTAAGAAGAAGCATTGCGCAAATAACCTCAAAACAACTGAATCTACGCCCTAATTGCGTAACGCACTATCAATCAGAATTTGAATCATATTGAAAATCCATTGCTTCTTATGTTTGAAAACTTGGTCTGATCAGCAACGTAAATCGTCTGCCTAGCCTTTACCCAACTTTGTTGGGGTTGGCTTCCAGTCTAACCGGATGCAGCTGAATACCAGTATTTTATATGGAGTGGCTGCCTATCTGACCTCCACAACGCTGAGCTTACGGGGTAATACGAGACCCCTTGGTAAGACTAGCTGCCAGATTTTCGGGGTTCTGACGATCCGTAACGACTGTCAAAGATCCGCCGATACCTAATGCATTCATTTCCTTATTTAACAACTGTACAAACAGTCTTTCTCATTATTTATCTCAATTAATTACACCCCCGATTCCTCCAAACATTTGGGACCAACATTGGCGATACATTTTATTTCCCTAAAAATATTTAAGGATAAGGAACACTCCGCTGGTCTGTTACGACAGGGGTGTAATTAATTACGTTTCACCCCCATCCCACTCGCGTTTCACCCCCCACGCGGAGCAGTTTCACCCCCCAGACAATAGAGGCTGGATACAATTGTGAAACCCTTGTGTTTCATAGCTATTATTTTGAAAGAGAATTTTGATTTGAGTTTGAGAAGAGATTACGTATCTTTGGCTATTATTTTTTTAAGGAATAAGGCTGTGTAAACATAGAATTTCATATGGATTTCAGGACTTTGTTTTGAACTGATGTCGTTTCCTGTGAGTGTTGTAGTTAAATGGTTTTTTAAAGGTATAATCCTTTATTGAGATAGGAGTAATGACGTGCCAATAAGTTTGATAGCAAAAAAACTCCGTTTGTAAATTAATGTGATGATTATGGAAAAATCTAACATTGTATGGAGACTGATGCCCTAGAACAAAGACGCTCTGATCCCGCGAGGTAGATTACATATAACTCACACGGGCCGAGAGTGCCCTCTCATCGAGAGGAGACTTTTGTCCCAGCAGTGGGAAAGTCAAAGGCTGATTAGATTTTACAAAACTTCCGTAAAAATATTACAAAGCTCCTATACGTACTATTGCATAGTCTCACACAATAACGCGTTGTCTACATCTCTGTTATCTTCTCTCCTATCGCAGGTGTGCTGGAAGAGATTTCTATAGAAATAAGCATTACCTATGTACGTATTTTTCTGTTCCTTTCTTCTTGTCTGTATATATGTGTGTGCATAAATAGTTAAATAAATAAATAAATTAATAAAATGTCAGTATCTGTGATATTTGAATTCAGGTTCCGATACTCCGGAAACTTAATCCGGCTCAAAATATACCAGCCTTATTTCTCAAGCTTAAGTTCTTAAGTCAAAATAATAAAAAAGAAACGTTATTTCAAGAAAACATTTCATTTTTCATGACACTTCGGGTGGAATGTGATGAAAAATGTAATATTTTCACCCCATAAAGCAGGGGGGGATCATTTGTGAGGGTTTTTGTTGCAGTTTGGCAGTTTGTCCCTTTTTATACTGCGGCGTTTGACTGATGTTATCATAATAATGGAAGAAATTTGGAGAAAAGTTATGGAATGTTCTTAAATGTTGCCAAAAGTCTTGAGCACAGACTTTTCATGTTTTAAACGTTTTTGGAAAACAAAGTAACTACTGTTATGAGACATGTTATTGAAATTATGTCCATGTAATATCTATATTTACACAATATTACTGATGTCATCATCATCATCATCATCATTTCAGCCGAAAGACGTCCACTGCTGGACATATGCGTCCCCCAAGCTCCGCTACTTTGACCGGTTCAGTGCTTCCCGCATCCAGCGGACTCCTGCGGCCCTCACAAGGTCATCGGTCCACATTTACAGAATATTAAATGTAATAGAATCTAAGTTTGTTGCTAATTAAAAACCAAAAAAAAAACTCAAAGGACATTTCTAGCAAAGCTTGGGAAAAAAGTACCTATACCCGAAAAGTAGTTAGTGGTCGCTTAATTTCCCTATTAACTATTATCACACAAACCAATATTACACCATAGTTTATACAAATAAAGGTGTCAAAAACGATTAAAAAATTATCTAAAACCTCCATTAAAATCTTTCCCAGCAGAAAATCTTGGTCAGCGATTCCTGAAATCGATAGCGGTCCCAGCTCGGAGGGGATACTTTTGAAGAGTAGGTACTTCGCTTATATCATGAGAAGCGCTAACGATCGCTTTTGATATAACGCTGATGTGGCAATGATGAGGGCTCTGACAAACTTAGGGACTTTCTTTTGGCTTGGATTTATTTATGTAAGCTATTATTATATAGTTAATATCTAATTTTATACTACGATATACAAAATAAATACGAAAACAAAAAGACACTTAGGCGTCGAAGTATTCCTCCGCATCGCTGTCATCAGGAAACGTGCCCAGAAGACTGGCAGCACTGCCACGTTAAATGGCAATGCTAATTCTTTGGTCAAAGAACGACCCAGCCCTCTGGTCACGTGAAGTGTCGACCAGCCGGCGAGAAATTTCCTTAAAGAGGAGACGTGCACTCGGGCCCCATGACCCGAGCGTTTCGACCTCAAACGGCTCAAAACTGTAGTTACCCATAAGGTTACAGTATTTACGCTTGGATTAGGTTGAGAGAAATATTAAAAACTATTAATTTAAGGGTTCTTTTGGTTTTGAGATTTGATTGGTGAGTTTAAAAAAAGACAGTTATTTTTTGTGTGTGTCTATTCGTAAGTGTGCTTATGACTCGAGAACTACTTTACTAGATGGGGCAATGTGTTTGTTTAAGACTGTTATAGCACTGTGTGACCCACACCTGCACTTAAGGTGAACCTACTCCACATTTTTTGCATACAAACTTCGGGAGTGTTTACTCCACTGTCTGACATGGCACATCCAAAGTAAAATACGATATCGTTTTTCCTCATTATTAATATTATTTGTACGGAAACAGAATACTGAAATAAAAACCCATTAAAAAGTTAGGAGCCAACAAAGATTCGTTTTTCTTGCTAATTTTACTTAACTTTGGGCGTGTTTAAGTTATAAAAGAAGTGTAAAATCTCCAAAACCAAGTCGGTAACGACAAAGTTCAATTATTGAAAAGTTTAATAAACTTTAGTGGTAATTGATTTATGCATTGGCTTTTTCATAAAACCCGATCTTCCAAAGGACTTTTCTTAATTTTTTCGCGAATTGTTTACTATAAATGATCGTGCATCTCACTCAATAACGTTGTGCGTGTAGATTAGCGTCTAACTGCTCATCACTGATACTATCTCTGTCGGACACGAAGCCTGGTGAGACAGCGTGATTTTTAGCCAGCCCCACCAGTGAGTTCGAGCCCGCGACTAGGTTCCCCTTAAGTGATGCTTTTCTGTGACTTAAGTAGTTAATTTTTGCAAAGAAAAGCGAGGGTTCAGGTTGCACGTGCTATAAAATAGTATACGATACGTGTGACTTAAGTAGTTCAAAAGCACGCATTTAGAAATTTCTTTCACGCCGTGCAATAATGGACTACTTAAGTCATAATGTAGTATAATAATTTCTGTTCTCTGACTAAGTTTTTGTAAATATAGGTCTTCGGAAGTTTGGTTAACTTTCAATTTTATTAAAGACTACCTTTTGCCCGCGACTTCATACGCGTGGACTTTAGAATCAAGTAAATAATATTTTTTTTTGATAATATATAGCCTATTTTTTAAGTTAGACCTCTCGGAATACATCATTGAAAACTGTATTCAATTGCATGCAGTGGTTTTTGCGTGATGCGGTAACAAACATACAGACAGACAAAAATTCTAAAAACCGTTGTTTTGGCTTCTGTTGCTCTAATAAAGACCCCCCATACTATTTTTTCTTCAATATCTTTAATGTACAGACATCGGCCTGTTACAATTTTATTATATGTTATTTTATTTTGCGTTACAATTTACTTTATATTCAAAAGAAATGCTGATCTTTTCTTGGAGACCTAATTAAATTCTAGCATAGTTAATAGTTTTAAAAGCCAAGGAATAAGGACAAAGGCAAAAAAAATGCATCGGGCTAGACTGAGAACCTGCAAACGCAATAGGTTGCGTTCTCACAAAACGCCAGTATGTAAAATCTGGAAAATATTCCCGCGATGTTGATTTTAACATAAAACATTAACGTAGCTGTAGTAAATGTCTGAAATAATGATGTATGATATATTGCGATCTCGTAATGATCTCATGCGATGATGAAGTATAGTGTTTTGGCTTTTATAGCACATTCTACGTCAGCTCGCTGCGCTTGAGTGCGCTGTTAAGCCGGATTTACATAACGAAACTATAGTTTCGCAAAGTTAGTTATTCATTGACAGTTCCACGTGTAAATAATTAGATATATAGAATGTAAATCCACGTGAAACGATCAATGAATAGTTTAGTTTACGCATTAATTTCTTAATGGAATTCCGGCAAAAGCTATTTCGAATTTTGTGTCTACTGGCCACTATACACTTAACACATGTAGAGCTAAACGAATTTAAATAATAATACACACTCGCATACACAAACACATCTTCTTCCCATGGAAGTACGCAGAAGCTACCTGCGATGATCTTTACATCTTCCTTTTCTTTGACGTTTCCTATCAAATCAATTAAAAAGCGTGGGGTGCTTTTTGAGGTATTTTTATAATCAATTAATGTCAAGCACCCCACGCATTTTTATTCAATTAAATTATTTTCTCCTTTTTTAGTTTGGTTTTTAAAGCGTGATTTTTAGTTTTTTAAACTAATATTTATTTTAAATTTTTTACTTCTGTTATCTACAAAAGCGTGATTTTTTTCAGTTTTTTTTTCCGTTATTTTTTTCTTATAAACTATTATTTTCTTAGAATTCGTTCGTTCTTTCTCAGCACGTATCAGGAATGAAACAATATTGTTTTGTTGAGATCATGGTATAAATAAGAAAAATATTTATTATAAGCTTGAAACAAAACTTGCAACAAGATTCGTTTTGTTAAAGGTCGTGGTAGGGCCCTTGGAAACTACTCCATGGCCATCAATCTGCCCAGGATATTGCTAACTGTAGAGGTGGGCTAACTTGGTACTTTTTATCCCAGTAGCACGTTCCCGAGGAATAATTTCCAACCTCATAAATAAATATACCTTACGGAATAAATTCCCTAAATGATGGTGAAACCCGCATCTAAATACATTGTGAAGTTTAGTAAGACTAAGCAGTCACACTGCCACAGGAAAAGCGACTTTGTTTCATACTATTCATTGGGATAGGTTTAAGTATTTTTGTGAAAATAGTATCAAACAACTGTTTGAGCAAACAAAACAGTTAGTTTTTATAGAAGTTGTAAAACTAGAGCAAGAATTCGTTGAAAATGGTATTGTAAAGTGAATCTTATCTATGTAGTATTATTGTAACTTTTGCTAAATCAATTACACAGCACATTATTGTGGAAAATAGGTAGATGATAAAGGTACACACGGCTACACATCAAGCTATGCATTTCCAGTATAAGCTAGTCTCGCGTTGGTTAGGGTTTCCGTATAGTGCGAGATCAGTGTAAACTGGAAATGTGTAGCTTGATGTGTAATCGTGTGTATTAATTATTTTGACAAAAACAGGGTGTACCTATTTGAAATGTGTTGACATAATTTAAGGGTATGGTACAGACTATCAAATAAAAAAAAATGCTATATCGGAGCAATATCGTAATCAAGAAAACTGTCATCAACTGTCCCATACATTTAGGCCAAGTAGCTATTGAAGTTTTGTAAAGGACAGCCGATATTTTTTTTAGGTTTTTTAACACCTTTATACTTTAGCTATAAACCAACTAGACTAGACGAAATTCGGGACATTTTTTTTTAAGGAATATGTTACTAACCCTATAAGAGCCTTCGTTTGAAATAAAGAATATGAATTTGAATAAATAACGGTACTATGAAAAATCCGACTTAAAGAATGTCGACTCTTAATTAGGTAGGTACCTATACTCCATTTGAAATAAGATAAGACATTTAAACAAACCTTTTTTACAGTCAGTTCAACCGATTCTTACTTCTATACCGTAGGCATAAGGATGGCACTAAAAGCAAAAAAGTAGTTACAATACCAACTGTTTACTGCAGCTGCCATTTGTTATGCCACCAACGCAATATAAGTCAAAATCGGTTGATCGGACTGTAAAAAAGGTTTAGTTAAATGTCTAATCTTATTTCAAATGGAGTATACATAGGTAGCTTTTGGTCGTGTTTAGTTAGTAACCCTACGGGATCTTACTACCGCGATCTTAAGCCTCAGATGGAAAGCATACATGTGTGCTTAATTTAATCGAAATATATTCAGCCGTTAAGTAGACTGAATGCCTTACTTTTGCATCTATAATATAAGTATGGATATGTCCGAGTTATATCAAATCAAAAGTCATTTATTCAAACTAGGCTGAGAGTCAGCACTTTTTGAACGTCAAATTTACATAAGACAGTCCCCAAGAACGCCCGCCCTTCACCACTTCCTAGTGCTTTAGCTGGGAAGAAGAAGTGGCGGAACAAACTCCCCGGTAAATCAGTATCTGAACTGCCAACATGTAGGTGCACCCTTATCTGATGTTATTCGTATTTGATGTGTAATACAACATAATATTATATTCTCTCAAAATAGAGCAGTTAGTCATTTCGTGTGGTCATGAAATGCGACTCAAACGTGGGAGGATTCTTAATTTGTTATTCTAGGTGTCAATAGTTGAGTTATTAGTTTTTCTATATTTACTGTAGCATGATTCAAAGTGTAGACTAGGAATAGAATATGTTTACTTGTAGTAAAGCTTCTTGCGAAACAGTTGTTTTGGGGAAGTATTTGTACCATCCTATTATAATATTATAAATGTGAAAGTTTGTATGTTTAGAATTAAAGATGCAGGATGTTTGTTACTCAATCACACAAAAACAACCGAACGGATTTGGATGAAATTTGGCACACGTATAGTTTATTGCCTGGATTAACATATAGGATACTTTGTATCTCGGTAGTACGTTCCTCTGGAATAAATTCCGACTAGCACGCGGGCGAAGTTGCTGATAAAAGCTAGTAGTTATGTAATAAACAGGAGAAGTGGCAATGAGCGAGTTCGCGCGTTATGATCAAAATGCTCATGTCGTCATTACAAACAGGCGACACCGGGTTCTAAAACATTTTCAACTACCGGGCATACCTTCTTCTATCGTTCTATATTTATGACTAGGTTTTGGCAGGGGCTTTGCTCGCGTGGTTGTCGTTTTACCGGGATAAAATGTATAATTTCATAAATCTGTGTGCCAAATATAGTTCTAATCTGCTTAGCCGTTTATGCGTGATTGAGTAACAAACATCCGTTAAACTTTCACATTTATAATGTTAGTAGTATATTAGGATTACTACTAGAATAGTCAACCGCACACTTTCACTTCGAAAACCGCCTTTACTGCTACTACATAAAGGCGCTTTTACTTCGGATGACCGGTTGACTGTACCTATTTCTGCTTTCATTCAGCATTCAGCGCGGTGAACTCTTAACATAGTTTTTGGCAATGGCTTAGAAACTTAATTTATTTTTCTGGCATCCATAGGCTTCTGTGACTAACAGTCATTAGGTATGGTTGTCCCTAGTTTGGTAATCTCTGATTAGAAACATTCGAAAACACATAAATACATTACTGAAGAGGAATAAGTACACACAATATGTAATCTGGTTCGTATAAACACACCCATTCTTGCCACCAGGATCGCTAGAAACTTCAGAAAGTCACATACAATTCATACAAACTATAAGGTTCTTTTGCTTTGTGAAAATTTGCCATTAATCTTCTGTATTAAAATCTTAGAAACTTAATTTATTTTTCTGGCATCCATAGGCTTCTGTGACTAACAGTCATTAGGTATGGTTGTCCCTAGTTTGGTAATCTCTGATTAGAAACATTCGAAAACACATAAATACATTACTGAAGAGGAATAAGTACACACAATATGTAATCTGGTTCGTATAAACACACCCATTCTTGCCACCAGGATCGCTAGAAACTTCAGAAAGTCACATACAATTCATACAAACTATAAGGTTCTTTTGCTTTGTGAAAATTTGCCATTAATCTTCTGTATTAAAATCTTAATTTAATTCACTCACTGACAGGCAACACACAGGCAAACGATTTTCGAATAAATTAACAAGGTTGTTAAAATTATAAATAAATTAACCATGTAAATTATTCGAAAATTGTCTAAATTCTTGCCTGTAGGTAGGTACCTACAGGCAAGAATTTAGACAATTTTTTTGAGGAGTGCCTTGAGAGGCGGCATGGCGTCCTCACCTTCCGCCTGACGCAGGTCCTCACCGGACACGGTTGTTTCGGGAGGTTCCTGTTTCGCATGAGGCGGGAGGAAACGCCCGGGTGTTTCCATTGCGAAGATCGCCCTGAGGACACGGCGGAGCACCGCCGTGTCCTCGTGGAGGTGATCGGCGGCGGCGATCTCTCGCGTCCGGCCCTGGTTCAGACCATGGTACGAGAGTGCATGGTTAGCCGTCACCTCCTTCTGCGAAGCAGTAATGCTCGCAAAGAGGGAGGCGGCGCACGTGAGGGAGAGGCAGTATATGCGCCCTCACGGCCGTAGTCGCCGCGGAAGACGCCTTGGGGGTCGGGAATCCCAGCCTGATTCCCGGCCACCGTAGGCGCGGGCTTGCGGACGGCGAGCAATGGGTAGCTCGCTGTCCGGTAAGGACCAAGCCTGGGTCGACGGCGCGTTGTGTCACAAGAATCTACTCCGCTCTTCCTAGATCGTTTTTTTTATATTTTTTTTTATTTATTATTGCTTTAAACTAATATCTGGAGTATGTATCATGTGGTAAGAAGCGTGGTGTATAAGATTTAGTTTGGTGTGGTGAGAGGCTTGAGTGTGAGATGTAGTGTGTGGTGTGGTGTGGTGTAGGGTGGTATGGTGTGGTGTAGTATGGTGTGGTGTACTGTTAGTGAAGTGTGTATCGTTACGGTGTGTCATTACAGCAAGCTAACCCGTTTACCTGGATTAGCTAGCCATGTTTACGTAGAAATATCTGTCTATCTATTTGTAGGTTGAACCTCTAGCTCCAACATTTAGCGAAATAGGCTCTCGTGGAAGCAATTTACGGGGAGTACTAAAATAGCCTCCACTTCGACCTGACTGCTCGACTTGCTTATATTTTTACAATGGCATGAACCATTCCTATAATAGTTTGGTGGAACGCCTTTACCCAACTGTGTATGTTGGGGTCAGCCTCCGGTCTAACTGGATGCAGCTGAATACCAGTATTTGGCATGGAGGGATTACACAACCCAGTTACTGGGTATCGTACCCCTTTGCAAGACTGGTTGTCAGACTTTCAGGCTTCTGACGACTCGTTATGACTGTCAAAGATCCACGAATGACAGCCGGGACCAGCGGCATAATATGCTTTCTGTGGGACGGTGGGGTCTGGGTGCTGGTTCTGTAAAGGTCGTCACCCATCCACGGACATAGCTATTTACGTTATAAAAAAAACATTTCATGACAACAATTCGCACATTTTCTAAATTGGTCCTATGTTTGAAACTAAATAAATATTGACATAATAGTTGTTTGACTATTAACATACGGGTGCATTGTTACAATTTACTTTAGCAACTAGCAATTTTATGTGACTACATTTCAGTATTTAATTACATATATAAAATCACGCCTTATTCAAAGAGGGGTAGGCGGAAACGACTGAACGCCATCTGCTACGATCCTAACTTACTCCTTTTGATTCATTTATCTTAAGTATTTACGAAGAATTGCCAACCTTAAGTGGCAGTAGGCAGGGCACATCGCTCGAAGAACAGATGGCCAATGGGGCAGGAAGGTTCTGGAGTGGCGACCGCGTACCGGAAGACGTAAAGTTGGAAGGCCTTCCCAAAGGTGGACCGATGACCTTGCGCAAGCGCAAGAGCCGCTGGATGCGGGAAGCACAGAACCGGTCGAAGTGGAGGAGCTTGGGGCAGGCCTATGTCCAGCAGTGGACGTCTTTCGGTTGAAATGATGATGATGATGATGCTGAAGTATTTATTTATTAAAGCTTTAGGCACAAATAAAAATAACCTAACAGAGGTGGACTTACGATCCGTTCGTGTAGGTATATGAGCACATAGGGGCAGTTTCAACTCCCTATATTATGGCTTTTTTCCCATTTTGAAAAAATATTCTGATATATACTGCTCCCCTACGTAAGGAAAATGTTCCCCCCATCCACAACACTTCTCCATTTCAAAAACAAAACTACTTAAAACTACAAACTCCATCTAAATTCCCCGCATCTTTTAAGGGCGATTTAAACTTAGACGCCATAAATCTGCCGGTTGTTGCCGATGATTCATAACCGAATAACAGTCATTCATCACGCTACGTTGGTGTCGGATAATAAACTGAGCTGCGAACGAGTGCGGCAAAGTGTAACTCGACCCTAACGAGTGTTGTACAAACAAATACTCGAGTTGCTTAGTGGTACTTGAGTGAATGTGAGGTAAATATTGTGAATTTGAGCTTGTTATCCTCGATGTGAATTTATCGATGTTTTATTGGGGATTTTTAAATTTTTTATTGGGTTTGTGGCTGTAGATAGCTACAAAGAAAAATAAAGCGGCAGTCGGTTCGTGGATGGGATCCCATCCATAACATATTGAGACCCTTCAGTGCCTCGGAAAGCACGTTAAGCCGTTGGTCCCGGCTGTCATTTATAGATCTTTATGGGTAGTTAGAAGTTCCGAAATTGTGACAACCAGTCTTACCAAAGGGCATCGTATTAAGCGTTACCTACCTGAATGGGTTGTGGAGGTCAGATGGGCAGTTGTGCCACTGACCAATGGTATTCAGCTGTATCCGGTAAGACTAGAAGCTTACCCCGAAACACTTGGTAAAAGGCTGGGCTGGATTGATTGGGAATTTTTAGTTAGATGCGTTTTTGTTTCTATGATACCCTTTAAGACATGATGGTGATTAAAGGCTGTTTCTACTTTTTTTGAAACCATGTTCATTAAAGTTCTTCTTTCCTCTGACAAATAAAGGTCTGTCGTCATAAGGATTCGAACAACACAAGTAAATCGCACTGGGCACGCTCTTTCCATCATAGACTTCATGCATCGCTTCCCATCAGGCGTGATTGAAGTTAAGAGCAGCCCTAAGCTGTTTGATGACAGGCCTTCATCATTTCAACCGAAGGACGTCCACTGCTGGACATAGGCCTCCCCCAAGCTCCGCCACTTCGACCGGTTCTGTGCTTCCCGCATCCAGGCCTTACCTGTTCTAAAATTAATTGAGTTTGCAGTCACCACGAATAGTGGGCCACTTGTAAGGTAAGCTAGAGATGATTGTGATTACTAACACAATCATTCTGTAATACCTAACTTATTGCCAATCAAAGTGGTCGCTTTTATTGCGACAATATTCAACGAAACATATTGCGTATTTTTTTATATAGTTGTCGAGCTGACAACGTTTTCAAACATTATGTAGCAATTAATTTGTTGTACTGTCGAAATTTAAGAGATTATCGTTACGAGTGTGTTCTGCAATTAGAGTGCTGAAATAAAATACAAGAGTTAGTGTAAATCCAGTACCATTCGCAACACATTCATCGCGTAATACATCAAATTAACGCGCAGACAATGACAGTTAACGATCAAAACACCATTTGCACAAAAAAATACTGTTTAAAAACTAATAAATCAAAGCAAAATACATTTAAAAACGTAACATATTGTATGAAATACATGAAACTCTCTAAACATTTGCTCTAGAAATTAATTAATAAGATTATATTTAATGCGCGCGCATTTTTGGCAGGCGGCCATCTTGGTTTGTCTGCCGATTGATATCTGCTGTTCGGAAGGAAGTGATTTATTTTTGGGTGCGATTGAGTGTGTGGATGCCTTAACAAGGTCAGGGTGTTATCGATGATTTTTGTAATGTGTGATTGGATATATTGGTCTGTAAAATAGTTTGCAGTGTAATTTCGTATTTTCATTTATAGATCTTTGACTGTCGTTACGGATAGTCGGAATCCCGAAAGTCCGAATCGGCTGGGAATCGTATCCCTGCCAAGGTCGCAGATTAGTTTGAAACAAAGAGTTACCGTGGACCTGGCACAGGCAACTGAAGGGACACAGGTGGGTTTTAGTCAGTAAAAGCATGACGCCCTCCCGCTTCACCCAGAGCGAGAGAAGTCATTTTATGATATATGTATATACATATATCCAAATACTCCTTCAAAAGCCGGTAACTCGGCAAACTCAGTAGTGCCAGTTTAGTGAGTTCAGACACACACACACATCATCACACACATTTACAGCACCTACATCGCACAGATACACGCATACACACACTTTAAATATTAATAATTATGTCACTCTCTGTTTCTTTCTTATTTTCTGAGTACTTCGTAATTGGCGTAATGTTTAGAATAATTAATAATGTTATACTTTTTGTCAGCTGTGAAGATACCTTATAGTAAATAAATAAATAAAAATAAATAAATGATTTCCCATCCAAAAAAAAGCGGAATCGTATTGTTCTGTACGTGGCATGTGGAGATCATATAAGCAGTCATTCCATGTGAAATACTGGTATTCAGCTGCATCCGATTAGACCGAAACCTAACCACAATAAAGTTAGGAAAAGGCTTGGCAGATTTTGACATAGCACTTTTAACAAGGAGTCCTGCCGTGCTATCCTGTAACCATCTCACCGGGCGAAGTGAGTCGAGTGAGCGTGGAGTGAGCTGTCACTGTCATCCCTCTGATGCTAGGGACTGACCAAGAATTACATTTACAATCATAGTCTAGATTAAATCTCCATTATGATGACTAGTCCTTATATTGCGTGACGCGCTCGCGCCTCAGGCAATATAAGGACTAGTCTAGGAAAAAATAGACAGAAACAACATTGAGTTTCTGACTGAGTTTTTGTTTTGCTATTACATAAAAAACCTCCCAAAATGATGCACACTTAAATAATAGCTTTGAAATTGTAATAAAATTATCAATAAAATCAACATAAAAAATATTATTTAGATCTCGATTATGATTGTAAATGTAATGCTTGGGCATCCCTAGCATCAGGTGGAATAACACTGACAGCTCACTCCAAGCTCACTTCACCCGGTGAGATGGTTACAGAATAGCACAGCTGTCCTACTGATGCAGATGTTAGTGGAAACGCCGGAAAGCGGCACCCTTGGAGGACATATAGTGACCTTATTGGACATGTTCTTACCATATTGTTAAATATTGCACTTAAAACATTTTAAAAGAGTAACGGTGGAATTTCTTGCCCATTCTTCTCCATACGAAACTACATTTTCGAAGGGGCGACTAGATTCAATTCTATTTTAATGTAAATGCTGACGTTCAAAAGTGCCTTTTAGTGCCTATTTTAAATAAATGCTTTGACTTTGACTGTAGTACTTGCAACCGGCGTGCGTGTATTACTGGAGGCCCTGGTGTGAGTTTCTTTGGCCCTCGATTGGTCAAGGACCAATCGGAGTGCAGAACGCGGTCGACGCGTTACATCGAGATGGTTAAAAGAAACTCACACTTGGGCCTCGGATGTATGAACGTTAACGAGGCAAAAGGAGTATGTAAAGTTGCAGCTGGCATAGTTTCTGCCTACCCCCATGGCAAGAAGGCGTATATTCTACTACTGCAAAAAAAAACATAAGGGATGTTGTAACATACTTGTGTCATGTTTGTTTTGATAATGTTGTGAGTATAAGATGTCTGCGAGCCAGTCGGTTGCCAAGTGGTGTATGTTACAGATACTTGCACTTAAGTAGTTCCTCTTACGTGGTCGTCTCTGGTACTTGAATATACTACTAACTGTTGGCTATTTTGGCAAGATAGAGATAACTAAAGGATTTTTTTTTTAAACGTGGTGCATTAAAAATATTCTATGTATTTATCTACAGGCCAATATCTATGGCTTACAAAAAATGTATTTGCAAGTCAAAGAAATACGAGTATTGAGGCCGGACGCCGCCGATTGATTTTGGGGCGTATTGCGCGGTAAACTCTGCTTGTGCTTTGCAGGATATGTGTGACGTCAGTGTGATGCGTTCGCATGTGGCGATGTAGTTGCCCCCACAGGATAAATAACAGTCAAATAAGCCTGTCAATTACTTTATAGGAGACGGAAAAAGCCTTTTCTTATCAAACAGAAGAGCTGATAGACAAAAAGTAACATTCTATTACCGATAACGATAATGCAAACAATAAAAATAACGATGGACGGACATGTACTTCTAAAAAACTAGTAACCAAACTATTTTAGTGATATTTATTTTAGAAGTATGTATGTATGTACATATATTCATAGAACTATCATATCACTATCTCTCCACTTTGTCATAATTGCTTATGTATTTATCATTTAAATTACATTATAATTATATATATTTTAGTGATATTTATTTTAGAAGAATGTATGTTTGCATTCTCATATTATGTGTGTATATTTAAATCAGAGTTAAATTTGTTATTTTATGTTTTCCCTTCTACTGTTATTACACGCGTTGTCTACATCTCTGTTATCTTCTCTCCTATCGCAGGTGTGCTGGAAGAGATTTCTGTAGAAATAAGCATTACCTATGTACGTATTTTTCTGTTCCTTTCTTCTTGTCTGTTTATAAGTGTGTGCATAAATGGATAAATAAATAAAAAAAGTCAATACTATTGAAAGTCTATATAGAAATCCAAAACTATACGAAAGCGATTGTCTCTTGTCTAGGCCATTGGGTATCTTAACCTACTAAATATAAATGTGAAAGTTTTTATGTTTGGATGTTTAGATGTTCGTTACTCAGTCACGGAAAAACGGCTGAACAGATTTGGATGCAATTTGGCAAACAAATAGTTTATAACCAGGATTAATACAAAGAATGCTTTTTATCCCGGTAGTACGTTCCCATGGGATAAAAAGCTAGTTAATCATATTTACCACACAGGCTAAAATATGCTATCTGTGATTAGAATACAGGTTATTCTTCCTCATAGCGTACCGTTTCACTCACTAACTAGATTTTGAGTTTCCAAACTAAACCAGTGAAGCGGAATCTCCATAGTTAACATTTTACCGTAACTATGCACTATACAGTTAACCGAACTTTAGTTGTTACTAATATTAGTACGGTCAACCGCGTCAGTACTACGAAAATCACCCTTAAGATAATATCAGCTGTTACACTGGAATTAATGTTAATTTTTGTTTTATTCCACGTTCTTACGACACCGGGCAAAATTAAAGAGGTTTGTAGAAAGACTTTTTCACGTCAATAAAATTTTAAAAACTGTAATTATGAGGTCATTGTTTTTTATCTGACTACTCTGAGAAGAAAGGCCGGAACAAACTCAGAAGTCACAGTCTCTTACAGACATAATCTTGTTCCAGTTATGTGAATACCCGCCTGCCAAGCGTGGCGATTATGGCAAACCCCTCCTTTTAGGGGAGGCCTATGTCCAGCAGTGGACGTTTTTCGGCTGAAATCATGACGATGATTTAGATTAGTGTCTAAAACAGTATTTTCAAGAAAGAAAGATGTAGGGAAAAAATGTGATTATGTAGTTGAAAAATGCCGAATGCCGATACCAGTATCGTTGGATCGGTTCACGAATGAATTAATTTTTAAATTTTGACTCGTTTTGTGTTCAAACATTTAATTTCCCGTGAAAAATGTCAAATGAAATACCAAATTAATTAAAAGTGTAGTGGCTACTTGCTTTCTTGCTGTGAAATATAGACGCTGTTACTGTTAAATTGGTATTAAGGACGTGCTGCTGACTGTACGTCTAACTAGTCGGTGACGTCCGGCTCTAAACTATGTTCAGAAGAGAAGGATGGGTAGGGGGAGGCATAACTACTAATTAATACCTTGCAGTTTTATAGACAGGCTAAATAATTAAAGTGGCATGACGCGGCTACGTTCCTTTTTCGTGCAGATTTTGCCGCAACTATGTAATCTGTGGTAGGTAAAGATATAAAAAAATATTTATTTATTTGATATATATATGACCTTGTGAGGGCCGCAGGAGTCCGCTGGATGCGGGAAGCACAGAACCGGTCGAAGTGGTGGAGCTTGGGGGAGGCCTATGTCCAGCAGTGGACGTCTTTCGGCTGAAATGATGATGATGATGATGATTTGATATATGCACGTACACAGATACAAGGCGACACTTCATTTAAGCGTGCAAATAGCGTGACATAAAATAAATGATCAATGACCCCCATGCTAGGAAAACCTGTGTTATAGAGGCCATCCCTATAAATAGGATAAATTTTGATGATTCTAAAATAAAGTAGAAATTTTTCTTTTTCGTTGGATACGTCATATCTTTTCTAATAAAAAGCATTTAAAAAAAATAACCGATGAACAATTTCTACGCTAGGGTGTCTAGAATCATATGTTGAATTCTATTTACAGTTTGCGCACTGTTTAATTTACACATAGGGATGGTTCCTGTAACACAGTTTTTAAAAGTTGAAAGTTTGAATCGGGCACAGGACTTGTAGAATAGAAGTTAGGGCATTATTCTTGTGAAATTATACTTTTTCCATACTATCGTATTGTATTAAACATACGTATATCGGGCAGGAGTATGTAACTCCACGTCCAAAACGCCTTTTTATATTATACTAACCCTTTTTAATACATATCACATATCTTGACATGTTAATTTGTAATTTTTTTTCAATTTTCTCTAATCTCATAATAAATTTTTCATCATTTATCATTGTTTTCTTCATGTTTATCGTGTTTACACTTAGTTATATTATGCGCATGCTGTGGTCTCCTGTTGAAGGGGAGAACACGTAAAAGAACCTTGTTATTACTTTGATTTATCTTTATCTTAATTATTACCGACATTGTTATTTTTAAAACTTTATTTCTCATTAAGTGAGTATGTAAATCTTTGAGAAATAAATGATATTTTGAACCGTATTTATAATGTATATCCTTTGTTAGAGATCCTAAATAAATAAATTTTATTCTCTTCTTTTCAACAGGCAAGGCAGATATAAACTATTCTCTAATGAAAATTGCATTAACTGTAATGATAGTTGAACGCTGCTCACAGCCCGTTAGCGACAGAAGCACGTGCGTTTGTCTTCGTGTTCTGAATGTTAATGACGTTCTACAGGTTTAATTGACAACTAATTGTGGAGGATTTGATGGTGTTAAGCTGTTGGTGATGGTGTTAACCAGCCCACACTGGTCCCGCGTGGTGGATTACGGCCGACTCCCGCTCACAGAGAGGTGTGTCCCAACAGTGGGAGCGGTATAGGCTGATAATGTAAAAAAATAAAGCTATTGGTGTGAGTTTTAAAATACAGGAAAAATCAAGTAATAAAAGAAGTGTAAAATCTCCAAAACCCAGTCGGTACCGACAAAACTCAAATATTGAAAAGTTTAATAAACTTTACCTATGGTCATTGATTTATGCAAAGGTTTTTTCATAAAACCCGATCTTCCGAAGGACTTTTATATTTGATAAATGATCCTGCATCTCACACAATAACGTTGTGCATCTAGATTAGGGTCTAACTGCTCATCACTGATACTACCTCTGTCGGACACGATGCCAGGTGAGACAGCGTCGTTTTTAGCCAGGCCCACCAGTGAGTTCGAGCCCGCGACTAGGTTCCCCTTAGTAAAGTATATTTGAGGCAGAACAAAATATTCCGGCAGCTTAAATAACCAAAAAATAAACCAAAACAGTCTTACAAGGTTCTTTCATTCAAACCCGCAACCTCGACTTATATCACATCAACAAAACTGCGTTAATTAATTAATAATGTTTGTCATTAGGGGACTCATTAATTACCCCCATTTGACCCCTGATGTACGCGGGGCGGGGGGGGGGAAGGGAAGGTTATGAGGGAGACTTTTATGTATGACATATTTTATTCAGGGTACTAAGAGTTGATAGACCGCATTGCTGGGGTTGAAAATTAATGTCACCAGGTTTAATACAGCTTTATAGATAATCAACCTATAATGTTCCCACTGCTGGGACACAGGCCACCTCTCTATGAGAGAGAGTGAGCCGTAATCCACCACGCGGGCCCAGTGCGGGTTGGTAAATGTCATATATCTTCTAATTTTTGGTTCTAGGACATGTCGGTTTCCTCACGATGTTTTCCTTCACCGTTTTAAGAGCAAAATCAAAATCAAAATATTTTATTTCACATAAGCCTGCATGGGCACTTATGAAACGTCAGAAGCACGGTTCCAATTAGTCGTTTCCTATGGAGAAGAGCCGGCAAGAAACTCCACGGTTACTCTTTTAAAAATAATTGGCTTTTACAATGTTTTCAAATTACAGTGATAATAGGTATGGGAGGACAGTGCAGGCCAGTCAATAAGTACCAGGTACTTAGAGGAATGAAAATACAGAATAGAAAAACGTCTACAAATCTAGTCTCTAAGGCCTACAACGTTCTCTCATTCACAATATGTAAAATAATCTACCTATATAAAATGAATCTATTTGAACCAAGTGACATGATTTCGATGACAATCAGTGCAGTGGTGATTAAATATTTTACATAAAGTAATGCGCCGCCTGGGTTTGAACCTACGGCCTACATTTTGTAAGTCGCGTCAGCTACCACTGGGTCACCACTGATCTCAGCAGCATTATTATCTTTATGTATTATAGAACCAAAGATAGAGATGTCTTTCGTTTTGTATGATGGAAGTTGTGTACCTACAGAATCAGAATCAGAATCTTTATTTGTTAAACATAGGTATTTACGTAATGGTGTTAGGTTAACATATTTGAGCGCTATGTTTTGCCGCGAAGGCATACAAATTTTAATTATAATGTATTTAATTAAAGAATTAAAATAGATATTTAAAAAACTAAATAAAACAAAACAATTAAAAAAAAACCAAATAAGGTTAAAAAAATATTTAAAACTAGCTTTTGCCCGCGACTTCATACGCGTGGACTTTAGAATCAAGTAGATAATAACTTTTTTTGATAATATATAGCCTATTTTTTAATTTAGACCTCTCGGAATACATCATTGAAAACTGCATTCAATTCCATGCAGTGGTTTCTGCGTGATGCGGTAACAAACATACAGACAGACAAAAATTCTAAAAACCGTTGTTTTGGCTTCTGTTGCTCTAATAAAGACCCCCAAACTATTTTTTCTTCAATATCTTTAATGTACAGACATCGGCCTGTTACAATTTTATTATATGTACCTATAGATTATTAAAAATTATCATTTATAAAATCTTGAACAGTATAATAACATTACATGACAGTGTTTTAAGATTCGAGTTAAAACGTTTAGTATCTGTCACTACAAGTAGAAAAAGTCGATGTGTATATTTATAAACTAGATTATGCCCGCCATTCTCCCCGCGTAGAGGTTGAAAATTATCCGTCAGGAACATCCAACCGGATACGTTTGGTTGTGTTTGCGTGATTGAGTAACAAGCATACAAACTTTCACATTTATTAATATAAGTAGGATTTTGAACATTAGCAGAACAGTAGCTTTGTTGTAAATGTGTTCCATCCAAATAGACTCTTGAATTCAACATTATAATTTTCTTCCTCCGAATCTGGTTTACGTATGACTGTGTTCTTTTACTCTAAGACACCTGGTTTTTCTGCCAGGATCTTGGATTTGTTTGAAAGAGTTACCGTGGCCCTGGCACTGGCCTGGAACTGAAGTAAAACGGGTGGGTTTTAGTTAGTAAAAGTCTGACACACCCTTCCGCTCCGCCCAGAGCGAGAGAAGTCACTGTATGTTTTCCCATTAAAAAAAAACCTTGTTTTCTTCATCTTCTTCCTCGTTTCGAAGGTACGTTTATGTTTTATAAGCCCAATACTTCTCCACTTCCACGGCATCTTCTGTGGCGGCAGATATCCCTTTGCCTGCAGGTTTTTAGGACATAGAGGACAGAAAAAGAGGTGTGATACTGTCTATGATGAAGTTCCACATTTGTATCCTTCAGCCATTTCGTCGAGATATCCTCACTTTACCAAATTCGGGTTATATCTGGCCCCTTGAGTTTGCAGTCGGATTAGTGTCTGATTTCTTGAGCTCATTTCGTAGTTTTGCATTTTTTCGACACACATAGAAGGAGAAATCGATTGCAACCATTAAAGGCAACCATAGAGGAAAGTATGTGACCTATCCTTGGCAAGTTTTCTCACGTTAATTTCAACCAAATATGTGGTTTACATGGTTAACTTTTTCATTCGAGCAAGACTTCGTAAGCATACAGTAGGTACACATTGAATTTCAAAACCACAAAGAACGTGGTAATATTCCCCACGCTTGAATATTTCATGAAGCCAACATATCCGTTTTAAAAACTCCTTTTTCATTCATACAAAATTGATGCTCTCAACATCGGCGGAAAGTTTCGGCAAAGTTCGGAAAACTTCGGGTGGCTATGCGGGTGAACTTCGAGATAGGGATGTCCAAAATTGTTATTACTCCTTCAGTGTAATATACGGAAGTATATTGTGTAAGGGCCCGCTTGTGGAGAGTATAATTTTCGGTTTTATTGCAGTTTGTAAACTTGTTCTTGGCTGTAATTTGTAATGCGAAGGGTTTAAAATTGTTGTGTTTGAATCGTAGAGTGTACTGTGGTTGGACGTTTAATTGTCCTTGGGACAATTTTGGAAAATTAAACAATTTCATAATTAGTTTTACCTAGTTTGTCCATCAATGTATTACTTCGCATGCAATAAGTTCATAGGATTGATTCTTAATGCCATAATTGGTTGCTCCTAATAATGCAATTATAAAATCCCAATAAATACTGGCCAACCACGGAATTCTTACCATAACTAATTCCATATTGAATAAAACAATTAAATGATTATAATAATAATTAAGAACTTATAATATACACCACAAATAAGTATTGATTCAATAATCATTTATTTATTTATAAACGAGAGAATATTGATTATTTATAAACCAAAACTATTTGGTTTCATTCATTAAGAACATATGGACCGAAATTGGATCCACAATTCGAAATATCCAACAAACTAATACTGATGCGTTCGAGGTTTCAAAATAGACAAGAAACAAATTAATGCATTTAGTAAAAAGCGAGCGGTTCCACATTTTTTAAGACATTCCACAGTAAGTGGCGTTAAAATGTTTTTGATCACAATATGACAAAAATATTCTTCCAAACGTAAGATTTGAGGAAAAACACAATTAATAAAATGTGTAAAGAATGCTTCTGATCACAGTTTCCATAAAAAAAATACATTAAAGTAACGGTTGATCAATTAAATTCTTTGTCAAAGAAAATCCTTTGATCTCTTTAATGAATATTTTTAAGATGCTACTATAAAATATGACAGTAATTACAAATCAAGATGAGGGCTTTGATTTAATTGTAAACATACTAATTTATCATCGCTTTGTTATTGTCTGATAGGTATGAGTGATGATAGTCCGTACAGGCATATGAGATGTTTCTAGTTTATTTCTGAGTTTGTCAACACGTCTGCATAAAAAAAATGTATACTCCAGTGGTCGAAATTCGACCATAATTCATTTAAAACTTAATGTATTTCTTATGCATCATCATCTGCCTAGCCTTTTCTCCAGCTACGTTGGGGTTGGCTTTCAGTCTGACCAGATGAAGCTGAATACCAGTATTTTACATGAAGCGACTGCCTATCTGACTACCACAACCCAGTGTAACTGGGTAATACGATACCCCTTGGTAAGACTGGTTGTCAGACTTTCGGGCTTCTGACGACCCGTAACTACTGTCAACAAACAAACACACAAAACAAACACACCACAAACAACACCAAACACCAAACAAACAAACAAACCAAACAACAAACAACAAAAACAAACAAACACACCCACACAAACACACAAACCCACACAAATGACACCTGGGACCAACGGCTTAGCGTGCTTTCTGAGGCACGGAGGGGTCTTGGTGTGTAAAGATGGTCATCCATCCACGGACCATGGATTATTATATTAAAATGTAACCTTTCTGCAGTCTTTCTCCATATAAACTAACTGTCGCATCGTAACCCATCGCCCGGCGCGTTATCACCTCGTTTACGTTTCTGACTTTTTTCATTTTGCTCAGCTCCTAAAGATTATATAGTAATGAAACATTATCTATACCCGTCATTAAAAGTTGGGCTATAGAATGCAAAAGATTATTTTAAATTCAATCGATCGTTCTAGATATTAATGCGTTCAAACAAACGAAGTCTTCAGCTGTAACATTAGGTAGTATAGAAAGGAACTAAAAGGAAATCTGGCTTTAAGTATTTGAAAGATCACGTGAATCGGATAAACGTACTAACAGAAAGACAGTGACGTTACATACATGTAAGAAAGATAAAAATATTCTCTATCTTAAAAAAAAGTTGTGAGAACTTTTATGCAAGTAGGAAAAGATAGAATATAGAAAAAGAATTGAGACTCAATAAATTTTATTCAGTTCTTAAGAATTTTCCTTTGTGCTTAGTGCAGCGGCCAATAAATCCCTTTTAGCGGTGCATTAGGTCTAGTTTCTTTAGCCTGGTTTTAGTCTTAGCTTTTCCATGTTACTTTATGGTAATAACACTAGGATAGGTTTATTATATTATATTATTAACACGCTTTTATAAGCTTGGTATGTATATGTACGTTTGTATGTAATGGGATCTTCGAACGTGATTTTGACCCACTTCAAAACGTAGAATTAAATTGAAATTTTGCACACTTATCAAGGAACGATGACGATACAATCGACACTGACATACAATTTGTGCCACGCCACTATCCTGGCCAAAAACAAACAATAGTATAAAAACTAAAAAACACACTTTTGTAGTTATATTTAATATGCACAAAACTTGTTTCAGTGGTAAATAAACGATTCATCATTCTTCATTTCATTCCTAACACAATTAAAGACCTAAGTGGCTTTGTTATAAAAATAATAGTTAAAAAAACTAAAAAAAAACACCTTTTAGCTATTAAAGTGTGTTTATTATTTTTACTTAGGTCTTTAATTGTGTTTACGAATTAGATGAAAAATGGTGGTTCCTTTTTTACCACTGAAACAAGTGCATATGAAATATAAGTTTATTAGTTTACTTAACCATTTATATACACATATTTAAACAGACATTCAGAAAGGAACAGAAAAATAACGCACAAAGGTGATGCTTATTTCTTCATAAATCTCTTTCAGCATAACTGCGAAAGGAGAGAAGATAAAAAAAGAGACAACGTGTGTAATAATAAAAGAGAAAATTAAAAATATAGGTACCCATAATAAGATACATAGATATAAACATGGTACATATACATATGTATATAGGTATCTATTTTAGTAGTAGATTAGTAGTTTAGTTGTTTAGTATGTTCGGTTTTAGTAGTCTGTGTCTGTTTTTCTGTTTTTGTATACTTATTATTTGCACCAACGACATCCCCATTCTGTGTCTAAGATCATCACTGTCCATTCCAAGGTTACCTGGAAGAGATCGCGGAAAGCGATAAGGCCGCCCTTTGTATATTTTATAGTGTTATTTGTTTTGTCTAATGTATTTTGTGGTGTACATTAAATTATATATAAATAAATACGCTAATTAAAATAATAATAAAAAACAAGAAAAGTATTGGAATAAAAACATTTATTTAACCACAAAAATTTATCTCATAATTATGTAACATTGGTCGAACAAATTATCTATAAGGGACGAATATTATTATAACGTCAAAGTCACTCAACTGCTTTCAAAACATTTTGTTGTTTTAAAGAAAATCGCAAAAAATGTCATTCGCCCAAATTTTTTTTCTATTATTTATCGTTTGATGATTAATGAAATTGGGTTACTTAATTGAAAATAAACTTACTTATAAAAATATACCTAATCACCTTTTTAATAAAACTTCATTATCGGCCCCGCCCACGATACTCGCCCATATGTTTCCACAGTACTGTCATTATATTCTTACAGACTGTATTAAGCAATAAAGTCTCAAATAAATTGCTCCATACCTAAGTACTTATATTTGTTGTGATACTGATCAAAGTTTTGCTCGTAACGGGACGTTGGAGTACACAATATTGTTACGTATGTAGGGATGTTTTTCAGTAAGTTTTTGATTAAGATCATTGGGTAGGTACTGGGTACGTTATTTTCTGTTGGCTGATAAGACAAATAGAAAACTCTTTATTTATGTATGTTATTTCTTTGAGTCCTAGTTTTGCCTTTATTTTGCCCAGTTTCTTCAAATTCCTGTTATTGGAATGACAGGTCAACCTACGAGGTTGTCGGCTGTTTAACCGGACTTGCCTGTGGCTGCCACAATAAATTGAGGCCTTCAGCCAGGGCTTAAAACTATTTTATACAAGGTGTAACAGAATGGACGCAAGACCTGAAAATAGTTTGTTGCTAATTGACTACTGAATCGATTTCACTAACTTCTAATATGAGTATTTTTTTTTATAATTATGTATTTTGCTAATTATGTTTTTCTTTGTGGTGCCGGACATACAAGAATAGCACCATCCCATTTCTACCCGTGGGTGTCGTAGATGGCGACTAAGGGGCTTACAAGAGAATGGGCAGCAGCGTTCTCTATGCATTTTACCACCATACTGCGATCGCCAACTCGCCTGCCAAGCGTGGCGATTATGGCAATCCCCCACCCGTTTGGAGGAGGCCTATGTCCAGCAATGGACGTCTTTCGGCTGATAATGAATAATGATGTATTTTGCCATACCTACCACTAATTGAGCTAAAGAAAATTCAAACTTATTTCAAAGGAAATAAGACTCAATTTTAAATGCATAAAGTAATGCTTGGGTTGACATGTTTTTCTTAATAATATCAGTTAGCTTTAAAAAAATAGTTTTGGTCATCGTATTATGCTTTTAACTCAATACTCTAATTGGGGTGTATGAGGTTTTGCGTTAATTATGTTACTCGTTGTATAAGAAGCTATAACTGTAGTCGTGTTTGCGCAGTTTTTACTCGACCACGGCAAAGCCAAAGGAGGGTTATGATTTTTACAGGCTATGTATGTATGCTCATTTGTTCACTTGATAACTGTCAAACTTATAGTGGTATTTTGTCTAACGAGGTATTGTCACCAAATTACAATAAATTCTATTGTAACGTAAATGTTGACGTTCTAAATTGCCTTTTATGTGCCTATTTAAAATAAATTCTTTCGACTCTAGCTAGATTTAGGAACGTAAAAAAAAAACATTTATTTTGGCCCAAGCACTTGTACATAATTCATAAACCTGCCAAATTGAGTGACAGTTTTTCAAATCAAATCAAATGAAAAGTCATTTATTCAAATAACGTTTAAAATCAAAACTCTACGAACGTCAAAATTGCATAAGACAGTCCCCAAAATACCCTTCCTAGTGAAAGCACTAGGAAGGGTATTTTGGGGGACTGTCTGTCAGGTAAGACCTGGGAAGAAGAAGTGGCGCAACAAACTACCTAGCAGCACAGCAGTTAGTTAAACGTTGGCGGAAAGTTTGATGGCAGGATTCATTTCAGATAGATTAGCTTCAGTAGAAACCCAGAAATGCCTTACCTAACATAAAAAAATAACAAATTTCCTATAACCTAACTTAACTAAAACGAATAAACTAAAACAAAGCGTCGAAAAACTCATCCGCATCGCTGTCGACTGGTAATGTACCCAAGAGACTGGCGGCATTGCTATGTTGTATAGCAATGCTCAGCCTCTGGCCAAGGTAAAAACCAGCCCTTGGGTCACGGGAAGTGTCAACCAGCCGTTTTGACATTTCCTTATAGAGAGCATGAGCACTCGGACCCCACGGCCCGAGGGTTTCAACCCCAAACGGCTCGAAAATATAATTACCAATAATGTTGTTATACTTTCGCCGCTTGAGGTTTTCCGCAGCCGCAGCGGCAACGCCAGCACAGCACACCGAGCCAGGGAGATGGGATGGCGCAAGAGTATCGACACACGTTGCATCCCACACTAAAGGCCTACCCATCTTCCATGGAAATAAAGACATGCCGTAAAAATAATTTATAATCACAATATTTAGATATTTAACTATCGAGTCTTATGAAAGTCTTCACCAACCATAGAAAGAAAAAAAAACCACAAGATTATGCAATGATACGTTCGGAAACGCAAACAGTTTTGACGCAAGCATTTTAAACTAATTTATCACTGACAGACGTTTTTAGCGGCAAAGCATTTAAAATCTTCTAAATCAATCGCTAGCGTCTAAATGTATGGCTTCTAAATTGGTACAATTACAATAGTTTTTCCTGATTTCAGGGTATTTTGGTATTTCTTTCAGGGAGTGTTTTCAAAGTCAAAATTAAATGCTATAATCCTCCTTAACAATATAAGTGTGTATTTTTGTTAAGAAAAATTACAATTTATTTGAAGCTAGCACTGACAGGCCAAATAGTCGAACACGGCATAAAGATAGACTTCGACTGCCACCAATAAAACTAAAATTATTTAAGAAAAATGTATACTGCATGTCGATTATTATTTACAATCATTTACCAAGTAGTTTACAAGACTTACCGTTGACAATGTTTAAAAAAATATTTTTCAAATTATTGCTATGTAAAAGATATTATACCATTAAGGACTACTTAGAAGACAAATCAATAAAAACTGATATTTGTAAATTAGATAATTGCTGATTGTTAATACATTTGTACGCCATGTTATGGCAGGATATGCTGAAAAAAAATTACTGTAACACCTTATGTACCATATTCTAGCAAATAAATATTTTTGATTTGATTTGATTCGATTTGAAAGTTTGCATGTTTGACTCTCACGCAAAAATGGCTTAACAGATTTAGATGAAATTTGACACACAAAGAAAAGTACTTAATCATTAAAACTACGATATACAAAATAAATAAAAAGACACTTAGCCGTCGAAGTATTCCTCCGCATCGCTGTCATCAGGAAACGTGCCCAGAAGACTGGCAGCATTGCCACGTTGAATAGCAATGCTAATTCTTTGGCCAAAGAACGACCCAGCCCTCTGGTCACGTGAAGTGTCGACCAGCCGGCGAGAAATTTCCTTAAAGAGGAGACGTGCACTCGGGCCCCATGACCCCAGCGTTTCGACCCCAAACGGCTCAAAACTGTAGTTACTCATAAGGTTACAGTATTTACGCCGCTTGAGGGTCTCAAATAGTTATAACCTAGATTAACACAATATATTATTTATATCCTGGTAGTATGTTTCTGTGGGATAATTTTCAACCTCCACGCCAGCGAAGCCGCTAGCAGAGCCTAGTAAATTATATTTTAGGGGTTCAATTACCTACGGATATGTACCACTTTATTTACTTACCTATGTGGGAATGTGAGTCTGAACACCGACGGGCGCCTTCTAGTTTTTAAAATATTGACCCACAAAATATTGTCGTCTAAAAGTGTCTTCTAAGTTTTACTTACATAAATAAACATTTCATTTCAATAAACATTTCATTTCCTTTCAACTACTGGTATCATTGGCAGAATGGAATTGTTCAAACTAGAGAATTAAAAAGAATCTATACTAGCGTTACGAAGTTAAAAGAACCGACTACTCCCACTTATAAAACAATGAATTAACACAACGTAATTCACACCTTAATTCCTTTGCGTATTAAGGTTAAAAATAAGAGGGAGACGTAATTCAAGCTGCTTGATTTACGGTTCGCAGTAATTCAAGATTCTGACTTTAATATTACCTTAGAGGGTGACAAATAGTCGCTTTTCCTGTTAGTCTGAGTTAATCTTGTTAAGATACTTTGGTCTGCATTTTTGAGATTAAAGAATTGAGGTCACGATTTTGAACCAAATAGATACATAGGTAGGTAAGTCTTGCAGAAAAACCGCCTTCTGAGGTATAGGTGCACCTATACTTAATAAACCCAACCAAAAAGGGATATAGATAAGGGATGTAGTGAGTGCTAGCTGACATATGGCAAATTTAATGTTTTTTTTTTGTGTTCCGTAATTTTAATTACCTACTATTGTATAGAATCAAGTTCTTCTAACTTAACAGAGAGCTGTGCTGCTGGGGAGTTTGTTACGCTACTTCTTCTTCCCAGCTAAAGCACTAGGAAGTAGTGAATGGCGGGCATTTTGGGGGGACTAAGCTGTCTTATGTAATTTTGACGTTCAAAAAGAGCTGGCTCTCAGCCTAGTTTGAATAAATGACTTTTGATTTTGATGGTCGATTAATCACTATTTTAGATAAACTGACTACTTCTGACCACTGCTCAATTATTGGGGCATTACCAATTACCGGTTGTCAGTCCTTCATACATTCGATAATTCGATAATAATCTCTTAAGTAGGTAATCACCTAGCTGACCACCGGGAAATCGTCGAAGACTTCCTCATATCTAAGGAGGATAAGTGAACTTTACATCCTGTTCCTCATACCTCTATACAGTAATCGAGTGTGTTAAGAACAGGCACCCATCCATAAATTTGCCTACGCAAATGCAGCTTAACTTGCAAGATCGACACAATCGGTCTGTTTTGTAGTTTTCTAGTAAACTTAAACTTACACTAAATATATTATTAAAACTGTAAACAAGTATTTGTTAATGCCCATTGTTGATGTATTTATTAAAGAGTATTCTGTATACATACCTACATTGAACACAAGTAAACAAATAAATTTTACTCGAAGCACACAGTATACGACAAACAGTAACCTAGATTTTTATTTTATTTATTTATACGATACAGTTGATATTATGTGAAGTTTAAGAAATACTTAGTGGTTACTGGGTTAGTTTACTGCAATGTAATATAAAGTGTTGTTGCAACTGCTGTTTTAAAATATAGTTACAAGTTACTATGCATAAAAAGTAGTGTTTTTTATCTTAATCAGAAAGCTTGTATAAGACTAGATATTATCTAAAGTCTATACATACAAATACATCAAATTAAAGGGTCTATGTATGTCATCATCTGATGATGATGGACGTCTTTCGGCTGAAATGATGATTCATTTCAGCCGAAAGACGTCCACTGCTGGACATAGGCCTCCCCCAGGCTCCTCCACTTCGACCGGTCTTGTGTTTCCCACATCCATCGGATTCCCGCGGCCTTCACTAGGCCATCGGCCCACCTTGTGGGAGGCCTTCCTACTCTACGTCTTCCGGTACGCGGTCGCCACTCCAGAACCTTTCGACCCCATCGGCCATCTGTTCTGCGAGCAATGTGCCTACTGCCACTTATGGCAATTCTTCGGGCTATGTCGGTTGCCTTGGTTCTCCTCCGGATTTCTTCATTTCTGATTCGATCGCGTAGGGAAACTCCAAGCATAGCCCTCTCCATTGCCCTTTGGGTGACTTTAAGCCTTCTGATAAGGCCCGTTGTGAGCGACCACGTTTCTGTACCATAGGTCATCACTGGCAACACACACTGGTCAAAGACTTTCGTCTTGAGACACTGCGGTATTTGGGACGAGAAGATATTACGTAGCCTTCCGAACGCTGCCCAGCCAAGTCGGATTCGACGATTGACCTCTTTCTCGAAGTTGTGTCGGGTGGTCTATGTGTGTCTAAATGCATATGAAAGTATATATGGTACTGGTACAAACAGACAGACAAAAATGTATGTAGCATCCCACCTGGTTTTATCCATGGATTGCATTAGGCTTGCCCCCTTTTACATGAGTCTTAAACAAACATGGCGAAATGTGGGTGTTATATACGTAAATACACCTTTGCCCAAGCCTTCGGAGAAACAAGGCGTGAAGTATTTATTTGATAAATTACTTGTTTGCTTGTACTATCAATTATTTCATAGAAAAGTGCAATACCTACGCGGTCAAAATGTCTAGAACAGCTGATTTTATTTTGCATAACCGACGAAAAATTTCTGTGCTGGGCGGTCTTGAATGATATGCTGAATTCATGGTTACAGTTTGCGCACTGGGTAAAAACTTTTCCTGTATATATGTTACCGGCCAAACCCGATTTCAGGCCAAACTAGTTTGTCCTAGGCCAAACTGGTTTCTAGCTTAGTTAGCCATTTCGTTAACAGCCTTTGGAAGTAACGCTCGCCGGCCACTGCCGCGGCGCCGGGCCGCTCGCTTCGCTCGCTCGGATCGCGCGCTTTTGGTCACAGTTCTAACCTAACCTAAACTAACCCATTTAATCGGCGTACCCCGGCTTAATAAACCAGTTTGCCCTAGGACAAACTAGTTTGGCCTGAAATCGGGTTTGGCCGGTAACATATATTTATTATAATCTGAATTCGGAAACCGCTCCAACGATTTTCATGAAATTTATTATGCAGGGGGTTTCGGGGGCGATAAATCGATCTAGCTAGGTTTCATTTTAGAAAACGTCAAACCAAAAAAAAAAAAAACTGAGAAAAGCTCGGTAATACCAGATATTAATTATAATAGGTAGGCACGACCGCGAACACCAGCGGTGAATCACTTTTCACCCTTATGCCTTAAGCAATAAGGTTGAAAACTGTTCGACTGCCAATGTCCGCGATGTAACATCGTTTGGTTACATCTCGGTCGATTTCCCACAAGTACTTGCCAAAGGTACAGTGGTTCATTCAACTCTTACGTCATTTCCTACAAAACTTATTACATCTCATGTTTTTAACCTCTTTATACAGGAACTTGGGAACAACAACTTTAACCCAGATATTCAATTTTATTGTCGTGTTTCTGCTGATGCTACCTTTCAACTATTCTCTGAATTGTGTGAAAATCGGGCAGGTGCCATTTAAAAAGATCGTAACACACTTTTTGTCGTATCAGACTTTTATCTATAAGCTTTATGGCTGTGACTAATTGATAACAGCTGCACGTGTTGATTGCAGGTTAAGCTATGGTGGTCGCGGTCCGTCCATGGATGGGTGGCCAAGGACGTTAACATTGTAAAAGCCAATTATTTTTTAAAAGAGTAACCGTGGAGTTTCTTGCCGGCTCTTCTTCATAGGAAACGACAAATTGGAACCGTGCACCTAGCTTCTGACGTTTCATAAGTGCCCATGCAGGCTTATGTGAAATAAAATATTTTGATTTTTTAAATTTTTTGGTTTTTGTTAAGACCACTAATAACAAAAAACAAATGACTAGCACTTTTTTGGATTTTGTAAAAAGTGTTTGTTCGAATAGTAGGTTTTTTACACCAATTTAATGATTAATATAGTTGACGTTCACACGGTCGTAATAGGATCATGGCAGGATTTTATTGCGCACTGAATTTTCAACTTAGCATTGAGAAGCCAACACAGTTCAGTGCGCATGAGTCGTAGCGCGTCAGAGAAACAGTGTTCGATTTTCAATTCTCGGCGCTAAGCTGTATGTCGAAGATCCGGTGCGCAAAAAAATCCCAAAGCGATTTAATTAAGTTTGTGAAGGCTTTATGGAGTAAAAAAAACTAAAAAACACACTTTAAAAACCAAAGTAAAAAAGGAGAAAATAATTTAATTCAATTAAAAAGCGTGGGGTGCTTTTTGGGGTATTTTTAAATCACTTAATGTCAAGCACTCCACGCTTTTTAATTGAATTAAATTATTTTCTCCTGTGTTAGTTTGGTTTTTAAAGCGTGTTTTTTAGTTTTTATAATATTATTTATTTTCTATTTTTTAGTTCTGCTAACTACAAAAACGTGTTTTTTATTTTTCCTTTTTTTCAATTTTCTCTATTTTTTTTTTAATTATTGAATTGTCATCGGTCCTCGATAAGTTTACAAAGTTTCAATGAAATCTGACCGTTTAAAGTGGGTCAAAATCGCGCTCTAAGGAGTCGGTTACATACAAACATACAAGTGAAGCTAATATAAAGCGTGTAAAAACGGACATAACAATACTTTTCATCCCGGAAAATTTAAAAATTCACCACAAACAGGTAGTATTCAAAACATTTTCCGACAAAAACTTACCAAATCAGCATTCTAAAACTAGGAACAACACACCTCAACCTAGATTCAGACATACAGTTCAATCCGAATGTATCTAGATTGGCAGGATAGCTCCGAGAATGCTCTGTTCGGAACAATGTCATGACCTGAAATATTCACTTTGACGTCATAAGGATGACGTCAGAGCCATTCAATAGCTTGCATTGGCTGTAGAATCAAATGAGACTGGTTTCGATTCGAAGTTTTGTAAATGAGGTATTGGTAATGCATATACTTTCTATGTATGGATGCTAGGTTTATTTGTGAAAGTTTGGCAGTTGGATATTTGGAGTTTATTTACTTCTTTATACTTTTGCTGAAGAGGTGAATTTTGGGCTTCATGGAAACCCATTTCCATGAAGCCCACAATTTTGAAGTTAAGTTCAAAATAAAGTTCTATCTTTTGTGGAGTTGGTAAACTGATGTAGGTATTATATGATACTAGATTCCGCCCGCGACTTCGCCTGCGTGGAAGTCAGAAATTATCCCGTGGGAACGTACTACCGCGATAAAAAGTATCATATGTGTTAATCTAGGTTATAATCTATCTGTGTGCCAAATTTCATTCAAATCCATTCAGTCGTTTTTGCGTGAAAGAGTAACAAACATCTATACATCCATACATACAAACTTTCGCGTGTAGAATATAAAGATTAGATATTCTGAAAGTTATCTGAGTAGGTACCATATTTTTTACTTCTGTTACTAGCTTTTAAAATTATTCCACAGGAACGTAATACCGGGATAAAAAGAATTCTATGTTAACACATAGTTAATGGAATAACTTCCAGGTTACAAACTATTCCGGTGCCAAATTTATCCAAATCCGTTCAACCATTTTCGCGTGATTGAGTAACAAACATCCAAACATTACATATCCAAACATCTAAACATACAAACTTTCACATTTATAATATTAAGTAGAAGATCTGGTTTCCCTATGTTCCTGTACGATACTGAGACGTGGACGTATCACGGCATCAAGAAGAAAACGATAGGCGTTCAGGAAATGTGGTGCTGGAGAAAAATGCTTGGGATATCGTGGATCTAGGTTCGCACCAACACCATGATGCGCCAAAAACTCAACATCAAAAAACGTCTGGTTGAAACGCGCATCCTCAAATACTTCGGACACGTCTCGAGGCGTAACGGTGACTCTATAGAGCGCCTTGTCGTGCAGGGTAGAGTGAAGGGCACTATAAACCACGCGGACGCTCACCCATGAGATGGACTGACCAAATTAAATCCGCAGTGGGGAATGCCTTGTATAAGTGTACATTAAATTCCAAAATCGGAGTAAATTGCAAGAAATCGTGAGAAGTTTCACATCAGCCCCTAGACAAGTTTCATGACTACAACTACGCTCTGACGAGAGATTTACGAAGGAGAAGAAGATGACAAAGATATGGAGGCACATAATATGATTTAGCTATGTTATTAAGAATCTATAGCAGCGGCGAGGTGTCAATTTTTCTAAGAGAGAAGCCGAAGCGAAGCCGGTTTTAACTTACTGACTTATCAATAAAGAATACTTACAATCATTCTAAAATTATTATAGAAATGTAAAGAATTAAAAAAATGAACAGCTGAAAACCAAATGAAATGTGCAGTATTCCTCCATCTCGTTCTCGCTGACGCATTTTTCTATATCTGTCTCTGACGTAACCCGTTGTACAGCGGCTTGCTTTCGTCCATATCAAGTGGTGCCACGTGACCTAAAGTGACATCATGACGGGATCGCTGTTGCATGATTTTTTATTTCCCGATTATCACTTTTTGGCGTCGGATTAATTTAGATATTTTTTTTTTGCTGTAATACAAAGCTAAAAATACCCGTTTTTGTTATTTGAATGTTATGGTGAATTAAAAACCTGTAGTGTTACTATATTTTTTGACAATAGTACGCGCTATTGATGTGCCATTTTTTAATAGCGATAGAGTTGCCGATGCGAATCCCCGAAGGGAAGCCGGTAGAAATCGTGCTATATGGTGCTTTCGCCACTGTTCTATAGGATCTTTAAATATGCAAATTCTTTTCCAAAGATAGGCTGTCTATCGCAAGCTATAGAAAAAACTATTTCAGATTTTGGTTCGTTCTTTTTCGTGCTCTTGCTTTTACCCCAATTGTTTTGTGATCGGCGTAACGTGTCTTTTTCTCCATATGTCTCTCATAGTCACTTCTAGCTATAACATGATTATGTCGCATCATGGTGATCGAGATGCGAAACATCGGATCTTCTTCGCGATCTGACATAGTGTAGATAGGTGTGGGCATTGTAGTGAGTACTCAAACAAAAAGATAATTTGAATTTAAAATAACTTTTATAAACTGGCGAATAACAAATTAAATAAACATGTGCATCGGAAACAAACATGTGCGTTGGTACTGAGCGTTTGCCTAGACTGTCCAAGCTCGACTGTCAAGTGTCAAATGTACTCGATTTCTCCGCCACTCCTCGCTGCATCCCCTCCACCGACGATCATGTCCAAGCGGTAGGGCTCGCTTGCGTTTCCGTGTACATGATTATTCGTTTACGAATCAAATTGTTAGATGGCGCTGTCCGCTATACTTTGGCACCATCAATTCACGACGCATATTTCACACAGTTCATCCATCGTTTCTTTGGTCTGCTGTTACTCTTATAGCCATCCACAGTCCTACTCAAAATATTCTTCACATCATTTGCCTTATTCCTCCGTATTACGTGACCATACCATGACAACCGAGTTCCACCGCTGCACCGGTGCAACTTGGGTAGTTTTAGTACGATTTTCTCTATTTAAAATCAACATTAAATACATAAACATCAGGCTATATTGGTTTCCTTTTAAATAAAATACACGACATTGGCATCTTGGCAGGCAATGTTATATTTTCTACCAATTCTACCTTTAAATATCTTTTATTTCAAAGAAAACCGATTTTCAATATTAAAACAAAGGTGTATTGACAATAAATTGTGGAAATATACTCGAAGGAGGTACATTTAGTATAATGGTATCGATATTGCTTGCCAACAATTGGTGCATTGCGGATTCCCTTTATTGGCCAATTTGGTTGGCTTTGAGGAGATGATTTACGTAATGGATTTGTACTGTGGCGTGATTTCGATTTCGTTTGATAGTTGCAGTTTGTTGGAGTTGTTGATTTATATTATGTTTTGAATTTGAAATATTACGATCCTAGCTAGTTTGAAGTGGTCAAATACAGAATGATGAATGAGATATTAGAATATATTTCGCAACCTGAGCTTGATTTGTGCTTCTGTGTGACGGGCTTGTGGCTAAGTTGTGTGTGTCAACCGCACGGGTTGATCGATCAGGTTAAGCTACGCTTACCGCCATTAGTCTTTGGATGGGTGAACATGCTTACATACCTTTCGTGGATCTTTGACAGTTTTTAAGGATCGTCAGAAGCCCGAAAGTCTGACGACAAGTCTCACCAAGGGGTGTTTTATTACCCAATAAGTGGGTTGTGGAGGTCAGATAACTGTCGTTCCGTGAAAATGTTCGTATTCAGCTGCATCTCGTTAGACTGGAGGCTGACCTCAATATAGTTAGGAAAAGGCAGATGATGAGTTTGATTTGTTTTCCAATGTAGGTAAGTGTTTTGTGGAAAAAAAAAAAAACTAAATATTTTATTTCACATAAGCCTGCATGGGCACTTATGAAACGTCAGAAGCTAGGTGCACGGTTCCAATTTGTCGTTTCCTATGGAGAAGAGCCGGCAAGAAACTCCACGGTTACTGTTTTAAAAATAATTGGCTTTTACAATGTTTTCAAATTACAGTGATAATAGGTATGGGAGGACAGTGCACGCCAGTCAATAAGTACCAGGTACTTAGAGGAATGAAAGTACAGAATAGAAAAACGTCTACAAATCTAGTCTCTAAGGCCTACAACGTTCTCTCATTCACAATATGTAAAAGAATCTACCTAAATGAATCTATTTGAACCAAGTGACATGATTTCGATGACAATCACTATTAATAGATAGTAGTAAAATTGATGTATAAGGTCAAATAATGACGAGAATATGTCAGTATATGGAAGTAAATTACTTGGGAAAGTAACTGCAACTAAAAAGTGAAAAATAAAAACTTTTTCCAAAACAAAAAAACAATTAACTTCCTGAAAAACACTACAAAGTGAAGTGAAAAATAACTTTTATTTCGGAAGTCGGTGACTTTTGATATTTATTTAAATTTTTTGTCACCGCCTTCCGAAATTAAAGTAATTTTTCTCTTCACTTTGTAGTGTTTTTCAGGAAGTTAATTGTTTTTTTGTTTTGGAAAAAGTTTTTATTTTTCACTTTTTAGTTGCAGTACCCACCCCTAACCAATTCGAAATTTGATCATCCTTGGGGTCAAAACAATGCATATTTATGCGATAGCAGCAATCGCGGTTGACTTGCTGTCATTTTTTGAAGAGTTCCGTTGTCTGTCTCCGAAACGCATCATCAGATTTATATGAAATTTAAATCGGACCATTTCGGAATAAATTCGGATTATGATTGTATGCCAATTCTATTGATTATTTTATTACGATTTCAAAGCAGTGTTTAAGTGTGCGTCATGCATTACATTTTGGAAGGTTTTTCAAATAAAGTAGCAAAACAAAAACTCTGTCAGAAACTCAATTTTTTCCTAGACTAGTCCTTATATTGCCAGAGGCGAGAATGCGCGTATAATGTAATGTAGTATGATGCACACTTAAACACTAGCTTTGAAATAGTAATAAAATGATCAATAGAATTAGCAAACCTACAATCATAATTGAGATTTAATCTCGATTATGATTGTAAATGTAATGCTTGGTCAATCCCTAGCATCAGTGGGATGACACTGACAGCTCACTCCGCTCACTTGGCTCACTTCACCCGGTGAGATGGTTACAGAATAGCACGGCAGGACCTCATACTCAGCAGGCAGGTTAGCACGAGAACCATAGACAAGCATTTTATCAACGGAAGAGTAGACAAAAATATCATTTCCGTGTAAACAGTTGACAGTTTTGAACCAAGAATGTAGACATGCACTTGCTATTCTGTGGTAGAGTAGAAATAGAAAGCGTCTTGCTAAAGGCGCAGTAGCACTAGCGACAACTAGACCAACTGACAAGGCAGTCTACACAGCAACAAGGTCTATTATACAGGTTGAAATTGAAAACATGCGACAAACCGTAATGGGAGATTGTACTCATCATTATGAACAACTTTTACCAAGAGACCAAAGATGCAATCGCAAAAAAAAAACAGCTGTTCCCTACATTTTGACGAGTCATGCGAACATAAATGTAGGGAACAGATGTTTTTTCTTTCGCGATTGCATCTTTGGTCCCTTAGTAAAAGTTGTTCATAATGATGAGTACAATGTCCCATTTCGGTTTGTCGCATGTTTTCAATTTCAACCTGTATTGCGTAATCAGCACCTTGAAGTAACAGCTGAACTCCTTGTAAACTAGTTCATCCGGAAAAGTATTGCAACTCTTATTTCTGCCTCCAAGCAGAATTGCCTTGTTCCGGTTTGAAGAAAACAAGCGCCTGTGAAATTACTGGCTCTTGACTCTCTTAAGAACTTTGTCTTTGGGAGACGGGCGCAATGTACTGCATTATAGGACTTGTTCTAGGTAGATGTGATTTGCAGGTGTAAACATATTTTGGCGAGTTTGTTCGCCAATTAAAATAAGGTTTCAGGCTTTGTACTTTGCGTTGGGCTATAAATGTAAAAATGTATGGAAAGTTTGTTTGTTTGTGGAGCTTTCACGCTAAAGTAACTGAACAGATTTGAATGAAATTTGCCACACAGACAGACCATGAGCTTGATAAGGACGTAGATTTTCCATCCTGGATCATAGAGGAAATCACAGGCAACATCTAGGTCTGTATGTTTTTAGGACATCAATTAAAAGTTCTCCGTTGTGAAGTAAATCCAAAAATTTGAAGACATGACGATATCTACCAACCGCGTGGTGGATTACGGCCCTCTCCCTTTCATAAAGAGGAGGCCTGTGTCCCAGCAGTGGGAAGATTATAAGCTGATTATGATGATAATGTAATATTATTAATGCGAAAGTAAGTTTGTTTGTTTGTTACGCTTTCTGACTAAAATGGCTGAACGGAAATTAGAAGAAATTAGGCATTTGTGTAGACCATCACTTGGATGAGGCCAAAGAATATTTTTCACCCCAAAATTCCCTCGGGATCGAGACCTATGTTGGTGAAACCGCGGAGCGCAGCTAGTTAATCATACATTTAGCAAATCGGTTATGCTAATTGAACATCAAAACATTTCCGTAGATTCTTTTTACAAACCATAAACATCCGATTTTTTTTTAAATCTCAAAACATTAGTCTTTTGCCAACTCCGTAGTTTATCGTTGGCTAACAAAATAAGCTTTGAATACGTTGGGAAGGAAAACAAATCGTAAACAATGTCGTCTTGAGAGGGCATAAACTGGGTAACACTGTTCTGTATGGATTATAATGACAGGCGGGAGGAGGGAGGCTTTTTGCTGGGTTTCTAGTTAAGGGTAGGTTTCTGACCTAGTGGTGGCGGGGTTTAGCGCCTAAGGGGGTGGACTCCGTGATAGCTTATTGGAAAGACCTACCAATAATTGTGCAAATAGCGCGAGGAAGAGTTATAATAATGCATATCGTCCACAAGCGCCCGATACCTCCTATCTGACTCCGGGTGGATTTTACATAGTAGAGGATCCCAAGTAAGAACGACCTTTACCAATTTGATAACCAGGTGAAACTTATATTTTAACAATATTATTTTTTTATAATTTTAATTAACATATAATTTTCATAATTTTTGATCAGACCCGTAGAAGATGCTCAAATTCCATCATCAACCAGAAAAGAGCTGATAATTTTAAAACGGCTGAAATGATTTTGATGAAACATATCTTAGAACACTCCCGACTAATTCACCTTTCAAATAAAAAAAAAAAACAAAATTAAAATCGGTTTATCCGTTCGGGAGCTACGATGCCACAGACAGACACACACACCCACATACACGCCCCCACACAAACACACACACACACACAGAAACACGTCAAACTTATAACACCCTGTCGTTTTTGCACCGGGGTTAAAAATGATGGTGAAACGAAATTTAATTCAGAGGCTATTTTGGGGGAGCTTTTAAGCTAAAGATCCCATACGTAGGTGGTAGTGGGATGTTGATGAAAACGGGCATCAGTTACTTAACTTAGGGCCCACATTTCGACCACCTAAATTTAGGAGACCTTTTAACCTTTAACTGACCCCTTACTGTTGGTGAAACAGAAACCACCTAACAGCCCCCTAACCATTCTTAGGGAATCCCATAAATTTAGGGGATGTCGATGAAAACGGGCATTAGAAAGTTAAAATTACGGACACAGCTATTTATTTATACTAGTGGTCACCCAGTGGTCAAAATTTGACCATAATTCATTTAAAACCTAATGTGTTTGTAATGCATTATTTTATATATAAATACATTCGCTTTCTGCACTCCTTCACCATTTAAACTATAACTGTGTCAATTTTCATACTTCTCGGTCCACGTAAGTTTCGTAAGAAGTGGTGAAAAGTTTTTGCTTCAAGTATTAATACATATATATATATTACTAACTTTTAGCCCGTGGCTCCGCCAGCGTGGATGTCGGTTATTATCGCGTTAAGAAGTATCCTTCTCCATATCCCAGGCTATATCTCTGCCAAATTTCATGACGATCGGTTCAGCGGTTAGGTGTGAAAGCGTAGTAGACAAACAGACAGTTACTTTCGCACCTGTAATCTTTAATTTTTGTAATTGGTTTTAAACCGTTTTAATTAAAGAAATAAATAAATAAATAATATTAGTAACAATTAAGTTACAAACACTAGTTACGCATTAAAATTGTAGTATTTAGTCAAGCTCTATAACAACAAAGAGAGTATCAAAAATAATTGATTTATGTAACGAACGTTAAACATAACCATTAAAATAATTGATTTAAGGAATCACAAATCAATTATTTTATTGCTAAGCTTTGTTTAATGTAGGATCCATGGTTCTATTAATGATTTCTGTTTGGAAACTGTGAATATCCAAGCGTTACAAAGGAATTGTAAGCGACTGTTGAAACCTTAGGGTTATTATTACAATTGTATGTATGATTCTTATTATGGAAACAATATTGATTTTCGAGGTTACGCTGCAATTTCAGATAGGTGATTTGTTTTAATTTTTACCCGACCACGGTGAAGCAGAAAAGAGGGTACACCACCCAATGCGAACTACGCATCACATTCATCATCATCATTTCAGCCGGAAGACGTTCACTGCTGAACATAGGCCTCCTCAAAAAGGGGGTTTTGCCATAATCGCCACACTTGGCAGGCGGGTTTGCGATCGCAGTATGGTGGTAAAATGCATAGAGAACGCGGCTGCGCATTCTCTAGTAAGTCCCTAAATCGCCTTCTACAATACCCACGGGAAGAAATGGGATGGTGCTATTCTTCTACGTCCGGGACCACACGGAACGCATCACATTGATGCCATGCTAAATCCTGCGCATTGGTCCCGACTGTCGTTTGTGGATCTTTGACAGTTGTTACAAGTCGTCAGTTGTCGAAAGTCTGACAACCAGTCTTACCAAGAGGTATAGTAGTACCCAGTAACTGGGTTGTGGAGGTCAAATAGGCAGTCGCTCCATGTAAAATACTGTTATTCAGCTATTTCTGGTTAGACTGGAAGTCAACCCCAACACAATGAGGGTTTTCATGAATATTCAAGCCACCAGCTGGCGCCACTGTGACAAGAGGTCTTCCAGTTCAACAATAAACCTAAAATAATATAATTATGTCATTCGTTTTATTCTCTCGTTTACCATTCAGTCCGTAGGCGCTTTGACACTTTTGACAGGTGCCCGGACCTGAAGTCTTAGTGCTGCCACCTAGTGAACGTCATTTCAGAAAACCCTCATTGGAAAAAGGCTAGCAGATGATGATATTTACGAAGACAAAGCTTTTCCTTTTCTATTTAAATGCTGGCAACAGATTTAATACAATACCTACAACTCGGATCAACGTTTTAGGAAATATTAAATGAACTTTGATTACAGCACTGTAATTTCCACATCATCTCTCAGGATTAAAGCTTTTAAAATGATGCCAACTAATTTACAAAGGCCTACCTAGTGTAAAATTACGTCAATTAACCGCTGCTACTATCAAAAGGGTTTGATAAGGGTGAAAAGGGTTGAGATAACGGAGGACCGGCGAGGCTTTGATAAATGATTGTGTGGATACTGAATAATTTGAGATAGTGGCACGTGGTTTTTATTTGAAGGGAGATAAATGGATTTAGTCTAAGAGTTTTTTTTTTTGGGTGGGAAATCATCAAATAACTTCTCCCGCTCTGGGTGGAGCGGGAGGGCATGTCAGACTTTTACTGACTAAAACCCACCCGTGTTCCCTCAGTTGCCTGTGTGCCAGAGGCCGCGGTATCTCTTTCGAACAACCCGCACCCCTGGCAGTTTAGTCTAGAGGTTGCGCTGATTCGGTTAGAATTATGGTTTTGTTATTTCCTTTCTTTTTTAACCGACTTCAAAAAGGAGGAGGTTATCAATTCGTCGGAACCTTTTTTTTTTTTTTTTTATGTATGTTCCCCGATTACTCGAAGATGGCTGGACCGATTTGAATTTTGTTTTTTTTGTTTGAAAGGGTATACTTCCCAGGTGGTCCCATGATCATCAAATCAGGATCTGATGATGGGATCCTGGAGAAATGGAGAGAACTCTTCAAATTTTATAGGCACACAAAGCGATTTAGGTATTTTTTGGAAGAGTACTTTCTCAGAGTGGTTCCATTTCAATTTGGTGAAGATCTGATGAAGAACTTCGGAGATATGCAACGGAACTCCTCAATAAATGATAGCAAATGGACTGGGATTGCTGAAATCTCATCTCTGTCTATTGCTTACACCAGTTCATAACATAACATCACGCCAGTATGCTGTGAAGGTGTAAGCACATGTGAACCACTAAAAAGTGAAAAAAAAAAACTTTTTCCAAAAAAAAACAACCGACTTCCAAAAAAACACTACAAAGTGAAAAATAACTTTAATTTCGGAAGGCGGTGACAAAAAATTCAAATACAGCTCCAAAGACACCGACTTCCGAAATTAAAGTTATTTTTCACTTTGTAGTGTTTTTTTGGAAGTCGGTTGTTTTTTTTTTGGAAAAAGTTTTTTTTATGTTGGCAAACGAATTAATAGATTGAATTAAGTTATAGCTGTGTGAACATAATGCAGCATTGCATATGTAAGCGGGTACGTCGTTTATGCCTGGAGGCTTTTATTTAGGTTTTAAGTTCTGTTGACGTTTTAAGTATATATTTCTGCTTGAGTATAGTATATTCTGTTGGTATATTGGCGTGTGCTAGCTGATATATATATGGCAAATAATTAACTAAACAAGCTAAGATTACGTATCGTAAAATCTGGTTGAAATCTGGGGATTTAGTCGACATCAGAGCAGGTTAGATTAACATAGAATAGGTTATTGATCTGACGTGAAAGAAAACAATTATGTTGCTTTTTTAGAGTATTTCAACATCTATTGCTGGTTTTTTATTATTTTAGTTTTTTTTTGTAACATTAAGTGAAGTGTTGCGTACGAATGTAATTTTACATTGAAATAAAGGAATCGCAACTAAAAAAACGATTCAACCAACTCCTGCATATCGAAGTCTACTACTGGACGTAGGCCTCCTCATGCTGTGCCACAACAATCTGTCTTCCGCTTTCCGCATGAAGTCTGTCCCAGCCACCTTTTTGATGTCGTCGGTCCATCTAGATGATGGCGTCCGACACTACGCTTGCCGATACGCGGTCTCCACTCCAGGACTCAACTGCTCCATCAGCTATCGGTCCTTCGACAAATATGGCCAGCCAACTACCACTCACGCTGCAAAAAAAAAACCGATAAAAAAAAACCTGAGAAATTTTCCGGTGGAATACGATTGAAATTAAGGAGCTGAATGCACACTGTTTGCGGAACCATAGTTCTCTTTAGCTTCACATTCACATTCTTTTATACATTTCTTGAGAGAAAAATCTTTGTAAGCTAGTCGATTCCTCGTCGGTGGAGGAACAGATTGCCTTTTTAAAATATTAATTTTTATTTTGTGTGGGCAATCATCAAATGACTTCTCCCGCTCTGGGCGGAGCGGGAGCTTGTCAGAGTTTTACTGACTAAAACCTACCCGTTCGAACTTCGAACAAATCCGCGACGCTGGCATGGAGGAACAGATGCCTTTTACTTATGTAGTAGCAAGCATAGCTGTGTATTCGAAAAACACGTTGGGCTGGGCAAAAGTGATCGATCTCTATGTCAGAAAATTCATAGTTACATTTCTTGGAAAAGGCAATCAACTCTTTCCACGTATAGCCTTTAGCCTTTTTGAGTTGAAATACTAATTAGCAAGTTTTCCGAGTAAAAACTTACGCATTAAATACGAATTTATAGAAATTGGTACATGATTAGAAATACAAGGAAATTATTTATCCTATCCCACTAATAGGTATTATAAATGTGAAAGTTTATAAGTTCAGAGGTTTGGAAGGTTGTGACTTAATCACGCAAAAACGGCTGAACGAATTTGGATGATATTTGGCATACACACAGATTATAACCTGGATTAATACATAGGGTACTTTGTATCCCGGTAGTACGTTCCCGTGGGCTAATTTGACCTCCACGCGAGCGAAGTCGCTAGCAAAAGCTAGTATCTAAATAAATCTATTAATGTTGATATTATGTAAACAATCTGACCAGTTACTAATATATTATTTGACATGAATTAAGACTACAGTGTATCAATCTGCCCAGCTTTTTCTCTTCTATGCTGGAGTTAGCCTGCAGTCTAACCAAATGCAGCTGAATACATTTACATGGAGCCACTGCCAATCTCACGTTCACAAACCAGTTACTGGGTAACGCTACCCCTAGGTAAGATTGCATGTTAGACTTGAGATTCTGACGACCCGTAACGACTCTCAAAGATCTACCTACTTTTCGAGGCACGGAGGGGTCTAAATACGTAATGGATGATTACCCATCCACTAACCGACCGCAGCAAGTGTAGCTTACCCTTCTATCGATTCGTGAGGCTGTTGACCCACGAACCCCTCCATTGACTAAGGTGTCTCATTATTTCTCATCATTATTATCACTTGCAAGGGAACCAAGCCAGCTGCCAGTGCCACACTTGTTCTTTACATATCAATCGATATCAATTTGAATAGTAACACACTGAGCTACTGTACGACAATAGTTTATTACAATGGTAAGTATTCCATTTCATTCGGAAAGAAATAAGCATTCTACCGTGTATTTCTTTGGTTGACAAACACGGTATGAAAATTTAATTTAATGTTCTGATATTTCGTACATAATTTATGGATTAAGCTGATAATTAAACCGAGAGCCGAACCCAACATGGTTTGGTAGATAACGAAACACGATATGAAAATTACGACGTTTTCTCTCTCGTCAATCACTTTATCGGGTTAAGGTACGCTTGACACGGTTGGTAAGTGGATGGGTGACCATCTTTACATACCGAGACCCCTTCGTGCCTCGCAAAGCACGATAAATAATAGTACAGTCACTATGAAAAAGTAAGGATTTCAGTCAAGTGGTAATTGTGGACTTGAATAGCTGAAAATAATTCTTCACTGCATCACTACTTATTATAAAAAAAAATAGTTTAAAAAACTAAAATACACGCTTTAAAAACCAAACTAAAAAAGGAGAAAATAATTTAATTCAATTAAAAAGCGTGGGGTGCTTATTGAGGTATTTTTATAATCACTTAATGTCAAGCACCCCACGCTTTTTAATTGAATTAAATTATTTTCTCCTTTTTTAGTTTGGTTTTTAAAGCGTGTTTTCTTAGTTTTTTAAACTATTATTTATTTTCTATTTTTTAGTTCTGCTAATTACAAAACCGTGGTTTTTTTTTTTAAATATTTGAATAGTCATCGGTCCTCGATAAGTTTGCAAAGTTTCAATGAAATCTGACCGTTTAAAGTGGGTCAAAATAGTGTCCAAAAGAGTCGGTTACAAACAAACATGCAAACAAACATACAAGTGAAGCTAATATAAAGCGTGTAACTTTTCCTCCGCCGCGTCTTTCTGTCTGCCTGTTCGCGATAAACTCAAAAACTGTAGAACAGATTTTCATGCGGTTTTCACCAATAGACAGAGTGATTCATGAGGAACGTTTAGGTGTATAATTTGTTAAGGTTTTGTGTAAATTGGTTAACGCAAAACCTAGTATTAGTTAAAATGAGAAAGGCTATAGACTTCATGTAGGATCGATTTGATAAGGCAATACACCAACAAAGTAAGATCCATCCAGCTTAACCTGGATGTTACAGTCGTGCCTTTAGTCTTGCCCCTCTGACCCGTTCCCTCCTTCCTCGTCGCCCTCTGAAAAAAAAAACCCTATAACACAACTTTTATCGTCACATAACAATTTCCCATTTCGGCATATATCGGTTACATTGTTACCTCCATACAAAGGCGGCATTGTTCTCAAAATAACATCGTTGGTACATTAGTGGTATAATGTAAAACGGCTTTATGCATGGGAGTGGTATTTATGGGAGTGATAAGGGAGGGTATGAATTAACTATGTCAAATTGGTGATGTGTGTATATTTGGGAAGTCCCTATTTTTTTAGGGTTTGAAATAATGTTCTGGCTGCTTCGCACGGCTTAACAAAATATGAAGTTTTCTTGATTGTAGATACATAATGTAGATTTTTCATTTTTCATGCTCTAAAAGTACGCTAATATAGCCCTACGAAGCAGGACTAAAGTGAACACTTTAGTCTCTAGGGAGTGAAAAGAAATTAGTTTTTTAATTTCCTTCATGTGACATAGACAAACTCAAACTGCCAGTAAATATACTATTATCTGTGGCGTGTGGACCATCTTCATTGCGAAAATGTTGAGAGTTTTAGTTCCATGGTTTTTGCCAAGGTGGCGCCATGTGTTTTAAATTTTTAATCTGTGACTGGGTTAGAAGAAAAAACTGACCGCTAAAATTTCAGAATTTTTGTCGAGTATAAATTTGTTCGGTTTTAAATCAATTTATTAAGAATTTCCAGTGACAGTTGTGGTATATTATGTTCCTTGGTGAAGAGTTTGACGTTGAGCAAAGAGTAAAAGACATAATAGATATTGTGATTTTTACTTTATTAAGTAATATTAATGATTAAATGTTTTTGTACTAAATTGACTATTTTCTCGCACTCAAATTGAAAAGTACAGTTTGCACCTCAAGACTAAACGCCAACTTAATGTACCCTCGGTTTCTCGGGAGTCAAACCACCTCTGGTATATTATGGCTTCGTTTAGTCCTTCGATATAAAATATACTATAATATTAATGTACGTTTTTTAATACTTAAACATTCTGGAACAGTTTCTTTAAACGTTCTGAAAACCACAGCAGAATCCGTTGCTTAGTTTACAAGAACGCAGACGGATTACAAGAGCGGTTTCGCAGACACACACAAATTAGTAGTAATTTTAGTAAAAAATCGACGAATGTATTCGAATAAAATTTTATTTATCAACTAAGAAAAAATGGCCCCTAGTGCCTTGCGGCCCGCCTACCCTTGGCTACGGACCTGTTGAAAGCCGCAGCATTCCGTTGGATGTGAGAAGCACAGAACCGGTCGAAATGGCGGTGCTTGTGGGAGGCCTATGTCCAGCAGTGGACGTTTTTCGGCTGAAACGATGTGTTCGTGGGTTGCAGCGGATCTTATCATTACTTATCACATATACACTTTCTTGCAAAGCGAAGCTAGATATACGTGTGTGTGTGGCTTTGCCTGTAGCCCTTAAGGCCCTGGTAACTTTAAATATTGTCGTTATGAGCGATAATAGTTCTTATTGCAATCCGATACGCGGTAAAATCTGTTGTAATATATTCGAATAATAAATCAGCATTGTCGTAAAAATGCAAATAAAATTAGATATTAACTATTTAATAATAAATAATCCATCAGATTCGGAGTTGAGCCGTTGAAGCGAGCGGTCGCCTTCTTTGAGCTCGCAGCCTCGCACCAGATGTTGACTGGGGCCTCGAATTTGAAATCAAACCGCGTGTGTTTTGTGTTTTGCCACAGTGTATTTTGTAAAATTGGTGAAAGTTTAACATAACTAACGCAAGACCTCAAATACCCCGATTAGAGCATTAAGCTATAAGCATAATACAATGAATAAAAAATTATGTTAAAGCCAACAGTGTTATAGAAAATCGTGTGGACATTTGCATTAACTTATGCAGTTAAAATTGAGTCTCATCCCCTTAGAATAAGATCCAATTCTCTTTGACTCAATTAGAGGCCTTGTATAGTTTTGATTACACTTTAACCACAAACAAGTAAGCAAAAGTGATATTGAAGTGCGCTTCAGCCTGCAGTGGAGACGGGCTGCTGGAGGACGACGGACCCCAGAGGCAGACTTGGTGAGATCGCTCCTATTATTACAGGGATTCGTTTGCTATAGGTACTGCATGCGGCGGGCCTTTATTCGCCGCGCGTGATCTCTGAAAATCAAATCACCTCCTTTGTGGACCAGTGTGCTTACACCCACTGTAATAGAGGAAAGAACTTGATACACGCCAATACTCTAGCACAAAATACGGTACCGTCCAAGACACCGTACTTAAGGATCTTACTATTGTAACAGTGTAACGAATTCCACAGTGGATTGCAAGGGGCCACGGTCAAAAAAATATTCAATCGGAAACAGATGGCCTAAATAGGTACCCCGAACTATTCCGTTGGCTTTGCACGTTTTTGCTTTACAGATAAACAAAGAATTAAAACTAACAAAAAAAAAGGTCAGCCCATAAAACAAACTTTAAGGTTAGCAAGTTTCAGCCCCTACATACATGTGTTTCTGACTACCCCTACAAACAAAAGCGCTTACAATGGATACAATTGTGCCTATTTTAAAAGATGGAAATTGTTTGTTTAGGGCACTAGCCCACCAAATAAACATTTTAATGGGCTTAACATTTGATCACAGAAATGTCCGTCAAGACCTAGCCACCTATGTTTTGGAACATCAACAACACTTCTAAATAATATACAGGAATTTCTCCCCAACAGCATTCTCTCCCAGGAACAAAGGATAACAAATTATATAACCGCGCAATTTAACGAAACATTCTAGAGTGGCGAAGATATAATTATCGCCGCGTCTGAATTCTACCTCGTAAACGTGCATGTACACATAATCAACGGAAATACACAGGTGTATTACCCACGGGCGATCCAGTACCCGGCAACATACGAGTACACATCCTCTATCAGAATCACCACTATGATAGCTGGGTCCGGAATAGTGAAAAACAATACAGCAACAACCCGAAACTCCTAATGCAAATACCAACATTAAAACACCACATCATATCAAACCAAGAAGTAACCGGTGCAACACACGCCAAGAACAGGAAAAACCCACGAAACCCCAGCCTCAAACGAACAGCCCCCAACAGGTAAACCCGTTATCGCCGTGTGAACAACGACAGGCAACACTATTTACACCGTTATCTGACGTAATTGCGGACGACACCGGATACACAATACTAAGACACCGGACCTCTATCGTAATTAAGTACACCTGCCCAGACTTGTGCATTGCAACCTGGAACGTCCGCGACGCCTCAAAACCCGGAAAAAATCGAATAGACGCTGAACTTTCACGCAGAGGCATTCATATAGCCAGCCTACAGGAAACGGATGAATTCAGGAGCATACAGCTCCACACGCTACAAATGGCACGCGACCGGCGAAATGGGAAGAAAACTAAAAAAAATCCGAGGGATTTCTGATACCAACGGTTAATATAACAAAACCGATAATCGAACCACACTGCGAAGGACCAACGGTGGACGAAATAACAGGAATCATCAATAAAATGCGAAACGGGACAGCCCCTGGAACGGACCAAATGGTAATCGAACTGTACAAAGCGATGCCCCAAATACTATAGGAAGCTGTTACTAAACACATGAATAACGCCTGGACACAGAACACTTTACCCGACATGTGGCTTGAGACCGTACAAGTCCCAATCCCAAAAAAAAAAATTTTACAAAAAAAAAAAGTAAACGATACAATAACGGAGCTGGGAAATTACCAACCAGCGTTCTTAAACAATAGATCAACAGATGACCACATTTTTACGCTCAAAAGGGTTCTAGACGAAGGATGGCGTGCAGGTAAACGAATTTACGTACTCGCCCTCGACATAGAAAAAACCTTGACAACGTTGACTTCAACGCATTAAGAGATATATTACTGGAACGAACCAACAAATCGATGACCAACAGGATAATCAGGGCATGCTGGAATGAAAGAACATGCATCAAATGGTGTGGTCAGCAAAGCAGTTGGATTGTCAAAGGAAAAGGAGTTAAGCAAGGGTGCCCCCTGTCCCCTCGCCTTTTTACATTGGTCATTGACGAAGTCCTTAGAACACTAGAAGACACTATCATTTAATCAAACTAAATCAGGACCGCGAAATTTCACTTTCCATGGTATTATCATTGGCGGACGACCTTATCCATAATACAGATAATCTAGAAGGTCTAGAGCGTATCTTATACTACATTAAAGCCTTACTAAATAGCGTAGGCCTCCAAATAAACGAAACAAAAACAAAAATTCTAATTAGGGACCCCATAACATCACAGCAAACGACCAACGTGACCCTCAACGGAGTAAGTATACCAACAGTGGACGTAATCAAATACCTAGGCGCATACATAACATCCGCATTAAGCAGGAAAAGCACAATTGGAAAATGATGCCAACAGGCCACGAGAAACGCCAAATCATTACTACCATTCATACTAATCTCAAAGATGGACTGGAAGTTAGCTAGACTTATGTACCGAATGGTTATCGTACCTTGTATGATATAAGGCTTAAAACTATCGACCCTCACCAAGGCGAACAGATCAAGACTCCGAAAATATGAACGACTTATCATGAGAGACTTGATTAACCATGCCAGGAATAAACCAAGAACTAAGAAGATGCACCAAATCTTAGACGGAAAACCGTAACAAAACGCATCAAGAACCACAGGATGTGCTACTTGGCACACGTCTTCAGACGGGATAAACCACACCTATTGCATGCAGCAATGCAGTATAAGGCTAAATCTAAGGAGGTCGGACGACCTATTTACACATGGAACGACAACCTAAAACAGGACATGAAATACTTCAACATGGGAATCACGTATTGGAAGGACATGGCTGGAGACAGAAACAAGATCAAGAAAGCGGCTAACGATATCTACAAAAAAACAGAAGCTGATAGCAGTGAGAATTCAGAAGACGAATATGAAAACAACAACACAGAACATAGTGAAGCAACTGCATAGAAAAGAGCTAAGAAAACAGTTAAACCTGCACAAGAAGCTCGACCTGAATCAACATGCCGGCGACGTCGTGAAAAGATGCCCTCCTATAAAAAATACCACCCGTCTCTCCACTAGTCCAATGCTTACTCAAGGATGCATATCCGGTAGGCTCGCAATCCTTTCCTATCCTAAGGGCCTGTCTACCTGACCATTACCGCGCCCCCCGGTCTACTTCTTGATATGCAATGGCCTCTGTAACACCATGAAGCATGAGGCTACAGGGGCTAGTGCGAATCTTGGGGTTCATTCGATTAATCGAGTCTGGTCAAACCACGCTGGGATCGGTGCATTACATTACATTTAATAATAAATAATCCATCACTGGATGAAGTTTGGCATTTGGAATTTTATGGTATATTTTTAATTAGAATTGTTATTGAAGGGATAAACTGGTTTTAAAGATAATTAAGAGGTTACTTTGATGATTTTTAGATGCATCTAAGAATGATTAATTATGTTTTGAGTTCGATCACTCTATGCAAAAAAGACCTGAAAATATTATATATTTTTTTGCTTTCAAAATTATTTACGGTTAAAGAGATACACTGGTTTAAAAAACCACCTTTTTGAGCGTTTTTAAGAAATCACCGCCTTAATCCGTATCACCAATTCGACCAAAGCACGAATCTCCATGATCCAACTAAAGCAACTTATCAACCGGTGCTTGCATCAAGCACTAAAGATAACCGTTAAACATTAAACGGGTTAAGGCGCAGTTAGAATGCACTGCGACGGGTTAAAGTTAATTGAATTAACTACTAACTGCTAATTGGACGACTGGTATTAAGAAAATAAGACACGGAATTATGTTGTTATGAGAAGTATTGCGTAAGCGAAAAGGATAACCTACTTTCGGCATTTGAAAGATAGGATTTGATTGGTATTTGGGAAAGGATTTTGAGATGATATTGCAGGATGGCGATAGAGATTTAGCGCCTGTGGACACCATGTTTTTTAAACGCGCCGTTGACGCGTGTTTGTAGCGATACAGACGCGATACGCACGCGTGTAGACCCTCTGTAGGATAAAAGCGCGCCGTCGACGCACGTTTCTAAAACGCGCGTCAACGGAGCGTTTACAAAACGTGTTCACATTATTATGATCGCATGATGATAGGGAAAAATAACTTTGATTTCGAAAGTCGATGTCTTGTCTTTTTGCCACCGTCTTCCGAATCAAAGATTTTTTTAACTTTTTACTGACAGTGGTTTTTTAACTTTTTGTTTTTCACTGTTTTGCTGTGGTAGGTACCTACCCCACACAAAAAATCGTATACCTTTACTTGTTAAGAGAATAACAATGGGAGGAAGTTATTTTAAAATCATCAATATATACTAAGTATAAAAAATACTACCATTTCTAACCAAAGATTTTTCAAATTGGTTTATAAATGACGGGGTCCTGAGGTAAAAAACATAAAAAATACAAATTGAGTACCTTGTTTTCCTTCTTTCTGAAGTTGGATTTTTTTTTTATTTCATTTCTAAATGACTAGTACCTACTATTTGAAAAGTTATAGGTAACGTGTTTAAAGATATAGCGCACCCTGCTTTGAAGTTGTTTTTCCAAAACTAAGTATATTTGTTTACAATCTTAAACTCAAATCATTTATTTAAAATAAACCAATTGCAAGCAATTTTGAATTTTGAAGGAGTCAGTCGGCCAGAAAGATAAAACTAGTCGCCCACGGCAAGAAACTACACGAACACAACATACATGTTTGGAAACCAAATCGTGAACGCAGTGTACCTACTATATATACTTTGCCTAGCAGTCTAGGAAATACAGACGTCTTTTCAGAACACGCCATCTCTCTATATTCTATTCATGAGACTAGCATGCATTCAAGCAACAATATTTACTTACCGGGTTGTTTGTATTCGGTCTTGCACGAAGTCCATTCCATGTTCTAGTATCCTGCTTAGAATTTTAAAACGTTGCTTATATTTTTATTCTGCAAAGTCATCTTCTAATACTAAAGTAACTAGCGAACTATTACAATAATAAAAACTTTTTTCAAAAAAATTTACAACCGACTTCCAAAAAACACTACAAAGTGAAAAATAAATTTAATTTCGGAAGGCGGTGACAAAAAAATTAAATACATATATCCAAAGTCACCGACTTCCGTTTTTTTGGAAGCCGGTTGTTTTTTTTTTTAGTTTTCACTTTTGCTTACATGTGCTTATCCTTTCACAGCGTACCGGCGTGATGTTATGTTATGAACTGGTGTAAACAATAGACAGACATGAGATTTCAGCAATCCCAGTCCATTTTCTATCATTTATTGAGGAGTTCCGTTGCCTATCTCCGAAGTTCTTCATCAGATCTTCACCAAATTGAAATGGGACCACTCCAAGAAAATACTCTTCCAATAAATGAAAACTCCTAAATAAAAAAAGCCGTACACAAACTAAAATTACATCGTCCACGCAAACAAAAATATTCATAAATAAAAAAAAATGCTCATAAAATGAAAACTACAGGACCAAACCATGTTAAATTTTTATGGGACCAAAAAGCAACTATTCTGCATCAAAATAAAGAAGAATCACGTAAATCGGATCATAAATCTCAGCGTAATCGGTGTACATACATGAAAAAAAAGTACCAATCGAATTGAGAACCTCCTTCTTATTGAAGTTGGTTAAAAATAAAATAATCCTAACCTAGCTATTCATCACCATCATCATCTGCCTAGCATTTTTCCCAAATATATGTTGCGGTCGGCTTCCAGTCTAACTGGATGCATCTAGTACCTAGTAACTCAAACTCAAACTCAAAGCATTTATTTCAAATAAACCATACAGGCACTTTTGAATTGTCAAAAAGTCGACCAGTTGGAAAGTTGAAGCTAGTTGCTCATTCCAAAACGTAGATCTCTATGGAGAAGAACGGGCAAGAAACTCCATGGACACTCTTTTTAATCATGTTAAGTATTACAAAAACTTGGGAACATTATTCTTGTTGCTTCTATATGTGAGAACAATGTAAAAAAAACGATTCTAAATATAAGATTTAAAATTAGCCATGGAAGTTAGGAGATGACCAGTCTCAACCGACGGCGCCCGTTCACGAACTTGACGCGTGGATCAGCACCATCTAGCTCAACCATTTTGTAGGGAACCGAATGATCCAACACACGCGCCACCATCAGCAAGACATTTAAGTGAGCATGACATACTCTCAACTGCCACGCTTTTTCAAGTCAACGTACATCAAAACAACATAATTATTATACGGATGCATGGTACTCACATTTACAAAGTTTAAACAAAATGCTTCTGGGTTGAAAAAACTAGGTTGTGGAGGTCACATACGCAGTCGTTCCAGGTGAAATACTGGTATTTAGTTGTATCTGGTCAGACTGGAAATTGACCCCAACATAGTTTGGATTAGGCTGGGCAGATGATGGACATACTATTTGAATTTTCACAACTTCCTCTTTGTCTTCGATATGCCACTAAGAAGCACGCCCCTGTGGTACCTCTGGTATTACAAATGCCTATAGTTAGCGGTGACAATGTAGCTTGACGTCTTGATGTAGGCATGGCGTTTGTAGTGATAACTGAAGGAATATTATGACATGTTTTTAATTTAATGTATTTTGGAATTATATATTTGCACACCACATGTAATGGTAGAATGTAAATGGGCCACCTTTATAATAATATCATACTACTTTGTACACCTACATTTTGGCAAATAAATTACTTACTTACTTACTTACTATCAAGCTACCCCAATCTGTCAAATTTCTTTGATGTATTTTCAACTTTATTACATAAACATAAGGTTCATGTTCAATTGGGTAAATTTGACAGTTTGCGGTAGCTTGTGATGTGCTGGCGTCTGTACAATAAAGAGAGCGCTACTTGAAGTTCGCGATAACGCGATAATGTAGCCGTAGCTTTACCATCTTGTTTTAAATTCCTGTATGAGTAAACTACCTGCCTTTATTTTAAGATTTTCAACGTTAATTATCCTTGTTTTTCCAAAATATTTGAATGCAAGCCAATCCCCCTCATTTTGACACGAAATTCTATTACTTACAACCATCACCATGCCACATAACGATCAGTAGAAATTACAATTTATTACTGAAAATAATGATTACTAACGAGTGAATTTTCCTGAAGATGTCAACAGTAACATTAATATACACTATCTTATAGCTGTATGTCATGCCGTTTGTTCATAAAACAAGATTTATAAAAGAAAATCTGGGTACTAATTAAATAATTATTAACATCAAAGAAAATAAGTAAGTGAAATATAACTGGCCAAGTGAGAGACGGACTCGCGGCCTTAGAGTTCCGTACCACTGAAACCAATACTTAGATATAATTTATATAATTTTTATTATTTGTCATGGTAGAGGCCATAGTAGTAGTCAATGAGAGTCTTGTGGCTAAATGATAACTCCCTCACGGGTCAATCGAAGGATCGTATGCCTTCGCCTTGGCCATTCAAAGATCTTTGACAGTCATTACGGGTAAACAGAAGCCAAAAACTCTGACAACCAGTCTTACCAACGTGTATCGTGTTACTCAGTAACTGTGTTGCGAAGAACAGATAGGCAGTCAATTTATGTAAAATAATGGTATTTCACTGAATCCGATTACACTAGAAGCCGATCTCATGATAGTTAGGAAAAGGCGTTAGGCGAAAAGATTGATTCATTGTTAGGTCATAGATCTGTGTGGTGCTAGGTAGACGTAAAGAATAGCACCATCCTATTTCTTCCTGTGGGTGTCGTAGGAGGCGACTAAGGGACTTACTAGAGAATGGGCAGCAGCGTTCTCTATGAATTTTGCCACCATACTGCGATCGCCAACCCACCTGCCAAGCGTAGCGATTATGGCAAGCCCCCCCAAATTGGGGGAGGACTACGTCCAGCAGTGGACGTCTTCCGGCTGAAATGATGATGATGATGATGAGGTCATAGTAATAATAATTCGGTTCAAATTGGCTAGACATGAGCAACAGGGTGTAAAGTTCACTCATCCTCCATAGAAAATTGAGGATCCTCCGACCAGACGGGTGTTGTGTCTGGTGGGCAACTGCCCGGCGATTGATGTTGGGACGTTGTATACATGTTAGTTGCGCGATAAACTCTGCTTGCGCGATGCAAGAATTAGCGTGACGTCAGTGTGATGCATAGTTTGCATTTGGTGATGTAGATGCCGCTACAGGTCATAAAGTAACAGCCTTCCGACAGACAGATACCTAAATGCAAAAAAAAAAGCAAAACGATTGATAGGGTTAGTTCTCCGCCTACACCCCGTAGGCGGAGAACTAACCCTATTAATCGTTTTGCCTTTTTTTTTGCATTTAGGTATCTTTCTGACCTTATTTTTTTTTAAGAACTCTCATAATTATGTTAGGTTTAAGGTTCCCAAACCGAATAAATTAAAACAGTGTCCCGTTTTCATCCTTAGAATACAGAACCCTAAAAAATACGTGTTCAGTGCAGTGCTTTTCCAATATTTAATCTATTTCTATAATTTCCTGCAAAGAAAATCTTCAAGGACGGTTTAATTAAAATCTAGAAATAGCGAAAGGGCGGATGGTGGAAGGGAAGCCTGTACCTAATAGATGTATGGCATTATTTATATACCAGCCTTGGATGACGTAAAGGGCGGGGAACGCCTATAAAGCGCTGCAGAAAAGAAAAAGCGAGATGAATTTCTAGCGCTTTAACGGAACTTGGTGTATACTCGTATTTGTTCAATTTCTTGTTTCATTCAATTATATCTTTGTAAGTTGCAACTGCCCAGCCCTGCCTACCTGAGTTGCCCGAAGAATTGCCAAACTTAAGTGGCAGTGGGCAGCACATTGCTCGCAGAACAGATGGCCGATGGCCGAAAGGTTCTGGAGTGGCGACCGTGTACCGGAAGACGTAGAGTGGGAAGGGCTCCCACAAGGTGGACCGATGATCTTGTGAAGGCCGCGGGAATCCGCTGGATGTGTGAAGCATAAGACCGGTCGAAGTGGAGGCGCCTGAGGGAGGCCTTTGTCCAGCAGTGGACGTTCGGCTGCAATGATGATGATGAAGTTGAACCTCATATAACATAACATCAAGCCAGTATTAACCAGAAGGATCGGCAGAGGTGTATCTATAGTAGGTACACTCATGTTTTCGCTAATGTTTAATTTCCATGTAATAGAGGCGAGCCTTCTACCGTATTGAAATACCGTAATTAAATCTTATAATTATGTTGTACATAGTATCGTTAATCGATAGTGATTGAATAAATGAAGCAATTGCTAAGCAGTATCTTTGTAAGTACTAACTAACTGCAAAGTTTTCTTGTTTTTCTGAATATTTAAAGTAATTGGATTTCTAGCAGTCTCTTAAGTAAATAATTAAAACTAGGTATTTGTGTTTATTTAGAAATAATATACATATTATAAGAAATAAAACAGAAAGCAAAAAAAAATCTTATGGAACTTTGTAATCTAGGTGAAGTGAAATGTCAATACTGCGGGGAAATTGCGTAACATATTATCAGTAGAAATGGCTTTTATTTTGACAGTTCAACAATATTCATTGCGTCATTTACTTTGTTGAGCAGACACATTTTTCGAACATAGGTATGAAGCAATGGATTAGCAATATCCTTCAAAATTATTCAGATTGTGAACGATAGTGTCTTATGCAATTAGGATTCTGTATGGATAAGAAATTAAAAGGATAGTTTAAAGAAAATACATGTTTTAAAATAAAGTCAAGTAGTAGGTACTTAAGGTTGAAAAGGGCGCTTTCACATTTTTTCTTGAATTTGAGCGTTTGACTCGAGATTTGATGAGTGATTATGGGTAAGATATAGGCAAAAAATAAAAATATGTCCGGGAATATTTCATTATTTGTCTAGGGAGCGCTCTAAACATTTTTTTTAAATTTGTTTACATAAGTCAGTAAAAACCTTGTCTCGGCAAAGGATGTTTCGTAAAATGTTACTTTCGGGCATCTTTTGATGCTCTCTGTTACATGGAACATTATTATAATAGTTTAGTAATTTATAAAAATGTCTGTGGTAGGACTGTAGCTTGTTATTTGGAATGCTCAAATCAATTTTTTATGTTACAATAATAACCCAAAAAAAAATCCGTAAAACAGAGAATTAATGATAATTTTTCGTCTGAAATCATATTTTTTATCTATGTATGTTTAATCGAAATTCAAACAAAAAGTATTTAATAACTAAGGTTACTAAGTCAACTTGCTTGAAAAAAAGAAACAGTCTATTTAAAAGTAAAATAATATTTTTAAACAATTTTTGAATGCAACGCTATGAATCTATACATATAATAAAATTGTAGAAAAGTGGTGTCTGTACAATCGAAATATATAAAAAAAAAGTAGCAGGGGTTGTTATTATATCGATGCCGAACCCGAGATTGTAATTAATTTTTTTTTTGTCTGTTTGTCTGTTTGTCTGTGTGTTTGTGCACGCTAATATCAGAAACGGCTTATTCGATTTAGATGCGGGTTTCACTAATATATTGTAGGAAGCTTCACTTAACATTTAGTGTTTATTTCATGTCAATCGGTTCATAAATAAAAAAGTTATGTCAATTTAAAAAATCACGGCGAACATTTGTTAAGGTATTCTATCAGAGTACGTACACGCCTCGCGCCTGCGCGTCCGTGGCTATATAAAGCGCGCTGAGAGCCGCGCCGCTGCCTATTTCGATCCAGCCTGTCCCCAATAGTGATAGCTGTCCCCCTATCAGTGACGCCCTGAGCCGAGGTCCGTACCCCACAGGGGGTGCCCTCAGCGTGCAGTCGCTTAGTATATAAATTTAGTTTGTAAGCCCTGGCTGGAGGCGTTAAGATTAGTTTCTTAATGGCAGCCCCAGGAAAGCTCGATTGAGCAGTCATGGCCTCTCAAGGCCAACTGCGAGATACCCAACAAAAAAAAACGCGCCGCTGCCATAAGGATTCAGTTATTCGTAGCGAACGCACGTATCCTGGAGAGTATAAGCGAATAGTTTCATTCGATTATTGCGATTCACTTGAATACTGACTGTTTGCATATTTCATTTATTAATATTTTAGGGTTTTTAGGTTAGGTTCTTTTTCTTAATTTTCTTTAAAATTTTGTAAATAAATATTACGGTATATTATTATGTAATTCAAAATATGCTGCCCAAAAAGTCACTATTCCACGCGGACGAAGTCGCGGGCACAGCTATCAGTAATATATCTCGGGACGCGCGGGCTTTAGCTATAAGTCCGCGCCGGTTTGTTCCTGGGCGTCCGAAGCATAATGGTTAGCATATCTGAGTAGCATACTTCACCATACACGCACGCACGATCAGCTACCACGCGCCGTTAAATTTACCTAAAACTAAATACTTCAATTTGTAATAGCCCTCTTAAACAGTGCACATGGAATGGTGCAAAAAAGGATAAGGAATAAACTCACCGTAGATAATACATTATGGTTGAGAATGGTTGGTGGTTGGTTGGTGGTGGTGGTGGTGGTTTATGGTTGAATTGCACCCAATCTTCGCTAACACACTTCAGTAGCTAGGTACTCGACCTGTCACTTTCATACCTGCATAGATAATTTAACTAAACGCTAGTTATAAATAAATCAAAGATAATCATTTCTCTATTTGTAGCACGTACCTCTGCCAAATACGCGAGCAATCTAATCGCCATCTTTAATTATAGTACATAAGTACGTCTGCATCGCAATTTGTCGACTTGTCACTGCAGGCCTATGACGTCAGAATGCAGCTGACGGTCCAAATTCAAATTTCGATGACATCTGTCAGTTCTATTTCATTTTTAGAACGTTCCAGTAGTAGGTAAAGGAACATGGCGGATTCGTTTTTCTTTGAGGATTTATATTTTTAGTTGAACCATAAAATAAATCGTAATATCGGTTGTTGTTGTTTTTAACTGCTTTTGTTTTGATCAAAACGTAGAAAAACCTTTGACGTCAAGTGTACTGACGTTGGATTTTAAAATTAAACACGTTTTTCTGAGTTGACATTTTGGTAAAAAATGTAAAGCTTATCATTTTCTGTGTACTGAATATTTACGTCGGTAGATATTTCAGAATTAGTTTAACGATCTGACTTTTTATTTAACGCTATGTCATTCCAGTATACCTATGACGTCTGTACTGGAAGACGTTCCAGGTGACATTTGATATTCAGCGTGCGTGTGCATGGATGACATTTAAGATTTATGATTCTAAAATTAAAATTAAAAACGTTTTAAAATCAACGTTGAAATGAATAAAATTTGAAATTAACTCAAGATTCTATGTTTATTTTGAATCAAGTAGGTAGGCTAGCAAATAATAATTATTTTTCGCTTTGCACGGGTACAGTCAACCAATATGTTGACATGACAAAACAAAAAGTACTTTGTGCTTTAGCATAACCAGCCTATAATGTTCCCAGTGCTGGTACACAGGCCTCCTCTCATTGAGAGGGAGTGGGCCGTAATCCACCACGCGGGCCCAGTGCGGGTTGGTAAATGTCACATGTCTTCGAATATTTGGTTTTCGGACATTTTCTCACGATATTTTCCTTCACCGTTGTAAGAACGGTGGTGTCGAGTGTTATAAAAAAAACCGATTATAGGACATTTTTTGCATTTTTATATGACCACAATTTTAAGAAATATGAACTTTCAAAGATCAATATTGATTAAAGTTACCCCGGTTTACCGGCACATAAAGTCACGCCTTCTTCTCTAGTTTTAAGCCGTGGCTGGAAGCCTTAATTTATTGAGGCAGGCACAGCAAGTACGGATAAGCAGCCGACATATTCCTAGGTTGATCTGCGAGATGTCATTTTGAATTTGTCTGGTAAAGAGTATCCAGTACTTTTTTGTGCTCTGTGATATGACTCCTTAAATAAGATATAGGCAGCCTTACGTCAAAAGAACATCGACCATAGACAATAAAAATACTATGTCATCATTCCTTTTAAAAACCGGAACAAAACAATCCAACATTGCAACCGATACACTAAACCGCGGAATCGATTAGAATCGCGTGTCAGATTCTATCGGCTGCCATGAATAAAATTAAACTCGACCCCAAAAGCCCCCGAAAACGTGCCCATCGTAAATAGTGCCGGACGAAACAATAAACAGTATTTTATTATCGATTATAAAACATTGCCACTTCACTACGAACTTTGACTTTGTTTTTGAAGCCACCGTTGACTTCATTTTTATGTTATTAGTAACAAAAGTTTTTTCTGTTTTACTAAGACATATTAAGAGTGGCCAACCCGTCATTATTGTCATACCGACTATTTATTAGTGATTGTTATGGAAATCATGTCATTTGATTTAAATAGGTTAATTTTATATAAGTAGATTGTTGTACATATTGTGAATGAGATTTGTAGACGTGTTTCTATTCTGTATTTTCATTCCTCTAAGTACCTGGTAGTTATTGACTGGCCTGTACTGTCCTCCCATACCTATTATCACTGTAATTTGAAAACATTGTAAAAGCCAATATTTTTAAAAGAGTAACCGTGGAGTTTCTTGCCGGCTCTTCTCCATAGGAAGCGACAAATTGGAACCGTGCACCTAGCTTCTGACGTTTCATAAGTGCCCATGCAGGTTTATGGGAAATAAAATATTTTGATTTTGATTCAAATGCTCGTACGTGATTACGGCGTTATATCAAACGAGCTTTGTTGACGGCACGGTTGGCAGCTGCGCTGCGTGTCGCGGGTTGGATTCCCGCACGGAACAAATATGTTGTATGACCTACAAGTAATTGTTCCGGGTCTGGCTGTTTGTGTATATGAGTTTAAATGTTTGTAAACGCACCCACAATACAGGAGAAATTCCTAGTGTGGGGCAACGTTTTTTTTTTTTTTAAAAAAAAAACAGTTTTTTGCCAGTGGCTTCGCCTGCGTAGAGATCATAAATTATTCCACTATAAACTATCTGTGTGCCAAATTTCATCCAAATCCGTTTGACCGTTTTTGCGTGATTCAGTAATAAACATCCAAACATCTAAATATCCTAACATCTTAACATACAAACTTTCACTATTATAATATTAGTAAGATTTTTGCGTGAAAAGGTAACAAACAGACAGTTACTTTTGCATTTATTAACCGACTTCTTAAAAATGAAGGAGGTTTTTATCTTAATAGCGACCCGCTCGTGCTTCAAATGGTTTTTCCAACTTATCAAGAAATTATCACTTTTGCCTAGCTAAAGCACTAGGAAGTGGTGAAGGGCGGGCGTTTTAGGGGACCGTCTTATGTAATTTTGACGTTCAAAAAGTGCTCACTTTCACTCAGCTTTGTTTAAATAAATGACTTTTGATTTTGATGTACAAATAAATCTTCCGGAATTAATGCTTTAAAGTCTAAACGGTGGAGTAAACCGCATCAAAATCCATTCTGAAGTTTAGAAAAACTAAGCAGTCACACAAACAGACACAGAAAGTGACTTTGTTTCATTCTATTTACAGATATAATATAGTTTGGATAGAGATAGTTAGATTTGAGATCTAGCTTGCGGTAAACCACAATCCTATTGTATTCATACAATTTAGGAATAGATAAATCCCGGGATAGGTTTTCGAAGTAATAGAATACATTCATCTTGTATAACAGGGTGGCAAGGATATCGATGCGAAACCTATTACCGTAGATTCACTAAATTATTCTTAAAAAAAATATACCTTAATTTTATTATTAATGAATAACTAACACACACACATCACACACACACGACACACGCACACATTCTCTCTAACACTTTTTTATTAATAAAGCTATTAATTCTATACATTTTGAGCGCGTAGGTATGAAACAGGTGTTTTTTTTTTAGAGCCTCGGAAAACACGTTAAGCCGTTGGTCCCGGCTGTCGTTTGTGGATCTTTGACAGTCATTACGGGTCATCAGAAACCCGAAAGTCTGACAACCAGTCTTACCAAGGGGTATCGTATTATCCAGTTAGGGTTGTGGAGGTCAGATAGGCAGTCGCTCCATGTAAAATACTGGTATTCAGCTGTATCCGGTTAGACTGGAAGCTGACCCCAATATAGTTGGGAAAAGGCTAGGCAGATGATGATACAGTCTGACACAGACCCGCAAAAAAACCCTAAGAAAAATTCAATTTCCCGAGCTACCCTAAAATAAACTGTGCTCTGTAACCTCCACTTAGAAGGTCAAACTACCATAGTTTTATGGTGTCACCATAAATGTGTCATAATATTGTGAGAAATTCCCCTTACTATGACTATACACGGTACTTGTAACCGTTTTTGTTTTCTTTTTATTTCGTTTTCCCGTGACTTTTATTGGTTTTATACTTTGAACAGCTGATCGTTTGATTTCTGCAGGCTTAGCATGACGCTTTCTATTTCTACGAAGAATAGACAGTGCTTTTTCAATACAAAGTTACATTTCGTTTCTCCATTTTTGACATCGCACCGTAAATATCCTTCTACAATCTGTCATGTTGTCTTTCATTTCTAACGATCTTTGTCTAGGTCCATAAAATGTAGACTATTTCAGAAGAATATTTCTTCCCAAACTGTCAAAATCACACTGACAACAAACTTTCTACTCGACGGCCACAAAAAATATACGATTAGGTACAAAATCATGATTCATTTAGAACGCATAACTGTGATAATTAATAGAAAAACATAGATTTCTTCTCCTATTGTACATCATTTAGTTAATAGTCATGTCTATTCTTTCGTCGACAAATCGGTGCTCGTGCTAAGCCTGCTGATAAAGTGATTTTTTTATAGTAACAATAATAAATCCTCCTATCCTATCAATAGACTTTTTTTTAGTTGGGTAATCATCAAATTACTTCTCCCGCTTTAAGTGGAGCGGGAGGGCGTATCAGACTTTTACTGACTAAAACCCACCCGTGTTCCTTCAGTTGCCTGTGTGCCAGGGGCCACGGTATCTCTTTCGAACAACCCGCACCCCTGGCAGATGTTAAGATTCATGATAAAGTTTATATGATAACGGCTGAACGGATTTGTATGAAATTTTGTACACATATATTTTATAACCTGGATTAACATACAGGATATTTATTAATACATTCCCATGGGCACTGGCAACAGCTAGTAGGTACTTAAGTTATAAGTTTACTTCAATAATTGTTTATACACATGTCATAGATGCTCTATTTTCTTGTTACGAATGAATTTGACGTGTTTGTGCAGTAAAGCAATATCGAAGTCGGCTACACCTACCAATATTACCTACTTTATCTCCTGTCTGTTCTAGGACACAAAATAATAAATTCCTAGACTGAATCTCAGCCTGACAGCCGTGTGCTAACATATTTACAAATCTTCTGGGATTTTGTAGGATCCAATCTGACCTTTTGATAACTTGCGGGGCGACTATATGAGGGTAGGTAGAGAGAGTTTGTGTTAGGTTGTTGACCTCTGTGAAAAATATAATAGGTCTTTACCTATGAAATTGCCGTTTTGTATGAAAAAATTTAAACGAATTTTTTTCATGTATTTTTTATTTCTATTAATCGAAGTAATCACCCATGCAATCAATGCATCTTTGCCATCGCAGTGGCAGTTTATTGATGCCCTTCTTAAAGAAATCAGCTGGACGGGAGGCAACAAATTCTTCAAAGGCATTTTGTACTGCCTCTCGGGTATTGAATTTTTTTCCCGCCAAGAAGTTATCCAAATTCTGGAAAAAGTAGTAGTCTGTAGGCGCAAGGTCTGGTGAGTAGGGCGGATGACGGAGAGCTTCCAACCCCAGTTCTTGCAACTTGGAGACCGTCTGCTGTGCAGTATGAGGTCGCGCGTTGTCGTGCAGGAGCAGCGGAGACGAGCGATTGACCAATGCTGGTTGGAGATGTGCCAGCTTCTCCATCATTGTGTTCAGTTCTTCACAGTACACATCTGCAGTAATGCTCACCCCGTTTGGTAAGAAGCTGTGATGAATCACACCGGCGCTAGACCACCAAACAGTGACCATCACTTTTCTAGGGGTAAGTTTTCGTTTAGGGCATTGTTTAGGTGCTGAACCAGGATCCAACCAACTTGCTGAGCGCTTGCGGTTATCAAACAGAATCCATTTTTCATCGCAGGTAACAATGCGGTTCAAAATTCCTTCATTTGTGTGTCTGTTGAGCAGTGCAAGGCACGTCTCGACGCGTACTTCGCGCTGACGATCATTGAGTTCGTGGGGCACCCATTTGTCAAGCTTTTTTACCTTGCCAATTTGACGCAAATGGACCAATATTGTTTTGACGCTAACGTCGAAAGCTGCTGCTAATTCAGCCGTAGATTGTGTATCATCAGCTTCTACAATCGCCTTTAATTCGTCATTGTCGACCAAAGTCTTCGGACGACCGCGAGGTTCATTTTTCAGGTCGAAATTTCCAGAACGGAAGCGAGCAAACCAATAACAGGTGGTGCGTTGGTTTGTAGTGTTAGCTCCGTAAACGTCGTTGATGTTGCGTGCCGCTTGTGCCGCGTTGCTGCCACGACGGTACTCATATTCCATAATTACTCGAATTTTTAACGTATCCATGATGACGAAAAAGATTGAAATGCGATGAAAATGTAACACTAATCAATAAACAAATGACTACTTTTGGAAAAAAAAATCCATGTTTTTTAAATAAAATTAATTTGAAATTAGAATTCTTACCCAAACAAAAATTATTTTGATTTGAAATGGCCAGTACTGCAAAACGGCAATTTCATAGGTAAAGACCTAATATTAATAGGGTAAGGATGATATGTATAAGAAATGTTTCATGATTATTGTATTTAATGATACCTATAGGTATATTTTTTGGATTTTTACATCTATTTATTCTGTTTGAGAACGCACGAAATTATATACGAAATCTTAATTCGAAGGACATTGCTTCAAATTTTGAAAAAAGAAAATGTCTACTCAACAACGTAAATAATGCAAAGAATATTGTTGGACTGTAAAAATAAAAGCTATGCCTACTTTTAGTAGGTAAAGCAATTACCCATCTGATGTTTATAAAAAAACAGCTAATTCATTTCGACATTCTTTTGTAACAACGTTTTTGATTTAAAAGAGTGTCCATGGAGTTACTTGCCCCTTCTGTTTCATATAAAAGTGCAATACCTACGCGGTCAAAATGTATGAAAAAGCTGTTTTTATTTTTTGTATAACCGACGAAAAATTTCTACGCTGGGGTCTAGAATGATATGCTGAATTCATACATGGTTACAGTTTGCGCACTGAATAAAGTATTTTCGTGGATATGGTTTCTATAAACAAATGTTTTTATTTTGATTTATTTTAGCTGCAAACAATGTATCTCATTATTAAGATTTATTCTTAATTTATTGATATAATTTAGGTAAAACGTTTATAAGAATAGTATTTATTTTTCTCACTACAAAAAACATTGCAGACATTGTTACACTTAAGATACATGATATGGTTTAGTTTACTGTGGGAGACGGTTGAAATCTTTAGTTCAAAATTCAATTGCGCGAACTCCGCTAACTGACGCATAAGATTATCAAATGTGTAGGTGACATGGCATGCGGAGCAGGATAGAAAGTGAGCCAGTATGTGGGGAGGTGCCCTATACTTACTTGAGATCTGAGCCGTCCGTGAATTCAATGAGTGTCTTACAAATGTATGAAACCTCAACGAGTACAGTGTACTTTGCCATCCAAAGTTCGATCTTTTGCTATTCTGCAAAAAACTTCTTTTTTTTTCAGGTCGTTTTTTTTTGTGGCCGCGCCTTCGATGTTCATTTTCCTTTTTCGATATTTCTTTTTTCTTTTCAATCTTTTGCGAGAATTCATGCATAACTGAATCTCTCGATGTCAATATTTTCCATGCCTATTCTATTTTCTTTCTTTCAAAACACGTTCAGTTTGAATTTGACGTCGTTTTATTACCTACAGCAATATAAAAAAGGCACAAAAGATTATTTACTTCGTTTTCTTCATTTGAAATCCTTCTTTTTATAAACTCTTTGTGAAAACAAACGGACAGACGGACAGAGCTGTTAAAAGTGTTGTTTTTGGCTCAAAAGAAAAATGACGAATTGTAATATATTTTACTACGAGGTATAAAACTTTGAGATACATCGGCATTAAGGAAATTACTGTTTATTGTATTAGCTTTGATGAAATAAAAAGGTTTTACATTGATCTATAAAATTGTGTTTAAAATTAAAATAGTTGAATTTAATTTATTTTATCCTAAAATAATCAACAATTCACTTAAATGAAACACAAATAAACGTCCATGTCGATTTGATTTGTTTCATTTGCCTAGACTTATTCATAAATTACCCAGAATTGGCTGTATACTTATTAATATTTTAAACAAAATTGAAGAGATCCGTAGGAGAACCAAAATAACCGACATAACCCGAAGAATTGCCAAACTTAAGTGGCAGTGGGCAGGGCACATTGCTCGCAGAACAGATTGCCGATGGGGTCGAAAGGTTCTGGAGTGGCGACGGCGTACCGGTCGTACGGAAACGTAGAGTTGGAAGGTCTCCCACAAGGTGAACCCATGACCTTGTGAAGGCCACAGGAATCCGCTGGTTGCGAGAAGCACAGAACCGGTTGAAGTGGCGGTGCTTGGGGGAGACGACTTTCGGCCGAAATGATGATGACGATGATGATGATTTTAAATATAGCAGCAAGTAACTTTCATTGACTTCTATGAAGGTAGCTTCTTCTAGTTGCCCGATGTTCGGGTTTCTTTTACTGCGTCTAAAGTCTGTTGTGGATTGTAAATCGTTTAGTGTTACATACTGCCATCAATGTCCATCAACTCATTGAATAAAATAATAAAACGCTGGGTAATTAGAGCTAACAGAGGCGCTAAGTCAAGGCAGGTCCTGTGTAGCATTAAGATTTACTTCCATTCAGGAACATTATCGATTCAAAACTAAACCTCACTAGCAAATGTACACAATAATATACTATCTGACGATCGTTCGTTAACCTGGCAGTCACGTAAACTAACCGAGCTATAAGATACATCATAATATAGTAGATGTATGTAGTAAATAGGTACAGGGCGTGCGAGATTCACGACTCACAAACAGTTAACAACACACAGACTGCAAAACTGACAAGTATTGTTGTTTCTAAATGCGATTCAGCACAGAGAAGTCTGTGTTGGTAAATAGATACCTATGTGCATTATGTTTGAAGGGGTTTGTGGCTGGCTAAATGATAACAACCGTACAGGTCGATCGAAGATTTAGCTAACCATTACCTACATTTCGGGACCAACGGCTAAGTGTTGTCCGAGGCACGGGAGGGGCTCCCGTGCCTCGGAAAGCACTTAGCCGTTGGTCTCTACTGTTACTGTACACAGTCTAACAACCAGTCCTACCAAGGGGTTCCAGTATTTGGGTTGTGGTATTCAGATAGGCTGTTGCTCCATGTAAAGTAGCAGCTGCATCTGATTCAAATCAAATCAAATAAAAATATTTTATTAAAACCTTCATGGGCACTTATGAAACGTCAGAAGCTAGGAGCACGGTTACAATTAGTTGATTCCTAGATTAGATCAAGAAGCCGACTCCAATGCAAGGCAAGGAACTACCTTTATCTTTCTTTAAGGCGGTGATTCTTGGAAAACGCTCAAAATGGTGGTTTTTTAAACCAGTGTATCTCTTTAAGAGGGCTATTACAAATTGAAGTATTTAGTTTTAGGTAAATTTAAGGGCGCGTGGTAGCTGATCGTGCATGCGTTTATAGTGAAGTATGCTACTCAGATATGCTAACCATTATGATTCGGACGCCCAGGAACAAACTGGCGCGGACTTATAGCTAAACCCCGCGCGTCCCGAGATATATTACTGATTCATAGCGTTGCATTCAAAAATTGTTTAAAAATATTATTTTACTTTTAAATAGACTGTTTCTTTTTTTCAATCAAGTTGATTTAGTAAACTTAGTTATTAAATACTTTTTGTTTGAATTTCGATTAAAAATACATAGATAAAAAATATGATTTCAGACGAAAAATTATCATTAATTCTCTGTTTTACGGAATTATTTTTGGGTTATTATTGTATGAAACATAAAAAAATGTTTTGAGCATTCCAAATAAAAAGCTACAGTCCTACCACAGACATTTTTATAAATTACTAAACTATTAAATGTTCCATGTAACAGAGCATCAAAATAAAGTAACAATTTACGAAACATCCTTTGCCGAGACAAGATTTTTACTGACTTATGTAAACAAATTGAAAAATTTGTTTAGAGCGCTCCCTAGACAAATAATTAAATTTTTCCGGACATATTTTTTGCCTATATCCAACCCATAATCAAATCTCGAGTCAAACGCTCAAATTCAAGAAAAAATGTGAAAGTGCCCTTAACCGTAAATAATTTTGAAAGCAAAAAATTACATCATATTTTCAAGTCTTTTTTGCATAGAGTGATGGAACTCAAAACATAATTAAACATACTTTCATGCATCAAAAAAATCATCAAAGACACCTCTTAATTATTTTTAAAACCAGTTTATCCCTTCAATGACAATAATGAATCATTGGATGACGTCAATCGAGGATGTGGTGATTTTTAAGATTATTTGGTTATAATAATTAAAATATACCATAAAATTCCAAATGCCAAACTGCATCCAGTGATGGATTATTTATTATTAAATAGTTAATGTCTAATTTTATACGATTTTATTTGCATTTTTACGACAATGCTTGGTCATTTATTATTCGAATTTGTTACAACAGATTTTAACCCGTATCGGATTGCAATAAGAACTATTATCGCTTATAACGACACTATTTAAAGTTACCAGGGCCTTAAGGTGAATTTAGTCAACATTTTTCCCATACAAACTTCGGGAGTATGTTACTACACTGTTAGAAAATGCACATCAAAAATTAAACATCGTATGGTTTTGTCTTATTATTAATATTGTCTGTACGGAAACAATACAAAAATAAAAAGTCATTAAAAGGTTAGGAGCCAACAAAGATTCGTTTTTCTTGCTAATTTGGCCTAACTTTGGGCGTATTTAAGTTATAAAAGAAGTATATTATCTCCAATATTAAGTCAGTACCGACAAAGCTCAAATATCAAAAACTTCAATAAACTTTATTGGTCATTGATTTATGCAGTGGTTTTTTCATAAAACCCGATCTTCCGAAGGACTTTTCTTATATTTTTACGCGCCTGTTTTACTATAAATGATCCTGCATATCACTCAATAACATTGTGCGTGTAGACTAGTCTAACTGCTCATCACTGATACTACCTCTGTCGGAAATGATGCTTGGTGAGACAGCGTGCTTTTCGTGCCAGGCCCACCAGTGAGTTCGAGCCCGCGACTAGATTCCCCTTAATGGCTTAATTGAAATAAATGCTTCAGGATTAAGTTGAGTCTGAGTTGATAGTTTATTACCAGTAATCGTGTGCTATTGACAAATGTATCAGTTTTGTAATAGCATCATGCGGGTGTATTTGAGAGCAAACAAATAGGTATGGACATCAATATTTTTGTAAACTACAAATAAACTGGAATAGGTAGAGCGAAACTAAACTGTTTTTACGCATTGAAAAAAAGCTGATCGAATTGCGTGAAACCTGGCTATCATAAAATATGCGATACATTGTGTTGTGCTCGCCGTACTGGGGTATCAGGGTATCAGAAAGAAGAATTGCGAATACAGTGTACTTTATATCTATTTGTAACATCTCTTCATACCTACTTGTACTATGCAAATAAATAATTTGATTTGATTTCTCAAAACGGTGAAGGAACACATCGTGAGGAATTCTGCATGTTCAAGAACCAATAAGGGGGCGTCCATAAATTACGTGAGGAGTTAAGAGGGGGGGGAGGGGGTCGAGTCTAATCTCACTCAATCTCACGCGGGGGAGAGGGTGTGTCTCGGTAAATACCACGTAATTATTATTTTTTTCTCGCAAAGAAACTATGTAATATTACGAGCAAACCGGGTTAAATTATGTAAAACATGTTTTTCCGCCAAAATGGCTAAATATTATCGCGGTTATGCGAACGCCTCAAAGTAGAACAGTAGCTCCTCGATGGTTAAACCGCTACCGGCCAGCCAAGCCAGCCAAATGCAACGCATAAATCCAACGCAAATAAGCACAGATTAACGTTTTTACACTAAAAACACGTATTTGAAATATCTCACGTGAGATTATGGGGAGGGGGCGGGTCGAGACAAATCTCACGACATCTCACCAGAGCGGGGGTGGGGGTCGAAAAATCGCCAAAATTGCCTCACGTAATTAATGGACGCTCCCTAAAGCGAAGAGATGTGACACTCGCCACCCCGCACTGGGCCCGCGTGGATTATGGCCCACTACCTGTCGCAGAAAGTAGGCCCGTTTCCCAGCAGTGGGGACATTATAGGCTAATTATGCTTACTCTAAGACGAAGAAAACTGCATATCAGAGGATTGTAAATAAATCTCCCACTTCCAAGCAAAAGCCTTTAGATGTTATTCAGAAAAGCCTTTAGATGTTATTCAGAAAAGCCTTTAGATGTTATTCAGAAAAGGAAAAACCAAGAAGGATTTACTTTCAGCATACCTATTATATTGGTGTTTAAGATTAGCATACCCATAAAAGAGTCTCACTGTGCATCCGTCAGAAAAAATGGCTTATCTATTCACGGTATGAAGAAGAATACATGGCTTGCCGATACCAGACAAGAGAAATTCTCACCACATTTTATAAACAAACTAACTCCAGGACACAACAGTTTACTTCAGAAGACTACAAAGCGTTGCAGTCTTGAGGTAAACACAACGTTAGAGTATGAATCATACGATGTAAATAATTGCAAGTGTAGTTTGAAGAGCTCTGTTAGCTGCAAATAGACTAAAGGCATACATTGTTGCCTACTAACTGCTAAGCTATGCACGTGTACTTAGCTTTGCTATGTACGTCATCCACTTTGTACGGCACAACAATAAATGATAGAATGTGATAGAGTTTACAACTATAGTTTTATTGATATAATGTTATAGCTAATTGATACAGTGATCAATAAATGATAGGATGATTTTAGGATATTGAACTGCTACAATATTATGATAATGAGTACCCGCGGCGAAGACCGAACGTGAACTGACATAGCTTGCGCACGCGGTACAAAACTGCTTATTTTACATAAAAAGATATTAATTGTACGGTTGGATCGTACACAGTTAACTTTATTTTCTTCAAAAGGCCCTCCCAAACATGGCCTTGCTTTGTTTGGACTTCAGACTTGTAAACTCACATAAAATTCTAATAACATAATGCTTGGACTTTAAAAGAGACCATGACTTCTGAGTCTCAGGGATTGGTCAGCTAGGAAATGCCAGCACCATCTAGTTTTAATAATATTGACGTGTAAAACTACTTACATAAATAAACATTTCATCTATACATATAATAAAATTGTAGAAAAGTGGTGTCTGTACAATCGAAATATATAAAAAAAAAGTAGCAGGGGTTGTTATTATATCGATGCTGAACCCGAGATTGTAATTAATTTTTTTTTTGTCTGTTTGTCTGTTTGTCTGTGTGTTTGTGCACGCTAATATCAGAAACGGCTTATTCGATTTAGATGCGGTTTTCACTAATATATTGTAGTAAGCTTCACTTAACATTTAGTGTTTATTTCATGTCAATCGGTTCATAAATAAAAAAGTTATGTCAATTTAAAGAATCACGGCGAACATTTGTTAATCATTCATCTCCGATGGCCATACGTCAAATATCGTATACAGAGAAGCATTACTGTAAAGTACATTTTTTTGCTACCCAAACGACGGTATATTATTATGTAATTCAAAATATGCTGCCCAAAAAGTCACTATTCCACGCGGACGAAGTCGCGGGCACAGCTAGTAACATATAATATAGTAGTAGCGCTCCGCGGTTTCACCCGCGTAGTTCCCGTTCCCGTATGAATACGGGGATAAAATATAGCCAATGTCACCCGGGGATAGTGTAGGTTCCCAACAGTGAAAGAATTTTTCAAATCGGTTCAGTAGTTTCGGAGCCTATTCAATGCAAACAAACAATCAAATCTTTCCTCTTTATAATATTAGTAGAGATGTATTGTTTGCAAAATTACGGAGGAAAATAAAGTACGGAGTTTACTGCTTTATCTTTCCATACAAAACTACCTTTTTAAAGGAGCATCTGGAATCAATTATATTTTCTTGTCAATGTTGACATATAAAGTGCCTTTTACTTGAAATAAATCATGTTCTTCAAGAAAAATGCCGTGCCTCGGAAAACACGTTAAGCCGTTGGTCTCGCTGTCATTCGGAAATATTTGACAGTCGTTACGGGTTTTCAGAAGCTCAAAAAGTCTGACAACCAGTCTTACTAAGAGGTATCGTGTTCCCCGGTAACCGGGTTTTGCAGGTCAGAAAAGCATTCGTTCAATGTAAAATACTAGTGTTCAGCTGCATCCGGTTAGATTAAATGCCGGCCGCAGGAGACACCCTGGGTACCAGGAATCCCAGGCTGATTTTCGGAAAACGTGGGTGCGGGCTTGCGGACGGCGAGTAATGGGTAGCTCGCTGTCCGGTAAGGACCAAGCCCTGGTCGACGGCGCGTTGTGTTCCGACGCGCGCCTCAAAGAGATGTCAGCACCAACTGGTGGGGTCCGCACGGGCCGATGCCTGCTAGTGTTGCGGGTTGTTCGAAAGAGATACCGTGGCCCCTGACACACAGCCAACTGAAGGAACACGGGTAGGTTTTAGTCAGTAAACGTTTGACACGCCCTTCTGGTCCACCCAGAGCGGGATAAGTTTGATGATTTCCCATCCTCACAAAAAAAAACCCCAACATAGCACAATCATATCACTATCTCTCCACTTTGTCATAATTGCTTATGTATTTATTATTTAAATTACATTATAATTATATATATTTTAGTGATATTAATTTTATAAGAATGTATAAAAGTTTGTCTCATATTATGTGTGTATCTATACGAACGAGACTCACAGACATAGCGGAAGTGATAGCAAAAAGAAAGTGGAAGTGGGCGGGCCATATATGTCGTAGACTGGATGGGAGATGGGGGAAAAAAGTGCTGGAGTGGAGACCACGAACGGGACGGAGGAGTGTGGGAAGACAACCGACTCGGTGGACGGACGATATCAGTAAAGTGGCCGGAAGAAACTGGATAGCCACGACACAAAACCGCCAAAAGTGGAGAGATTTGGAAGAGACCTACACTCAGCATTGGGTGGCCAAAGGTTGAAGAAGAAGAAGAAGAAGAAGAAGATGTGTGTATATTTAAATTAGAGTTTAATTTGTAATTTTATGTTTTCCCTTCTACTGTTATTACACGCGTTCTCTACATCTCTGTTATATTCTCTCCTATCGCAAGTGAACAAGAAATAAACATTACCTATGTACGTATTTTTCTGTTCCTTTCTTCTTGTCTGTTTATATGTGTGTGCATAAATGGTTAAATAAATAAATGGAAATGGCTGGCATGGAAAAAGGCTAGGCAGATTGATTTTCTTCAAGCAATAACTAAAATAAATAAAGCGGTTTAGCGTGACGTGGGGTTAGGCACATAATGTCAGACAGACAGACCGGAATTCCCATTCATACGTGTTTCCTCCGAAGGCTTCCGTCGTTCCGTCCTAGATTTTTGTCGTGCTTGGCGGCATTTCATTTGCCATGTCTTATTGAAAATTAAATCTTGTGAGAATTTCCGCTTTGTTTATTGCTATTGTGCTTTAATATATGAAAAATGGGATACTTTTATATAGCAAGTATATATTTTAATGCTATGTGGTTTGTTTACTATAACTGATAATCAACTAAATTAAGATATATGCTGTCTAGGTGTAGCTACTTATTTAAACCAAAAAAAAAATTGTTCGAACTTACGGCCTCACTCGCCATTTTCTTTTGGATATTGTAACTGAGTCGACCGAGAGTGAGCGAGAAAACTGATGTAAGTGAGATGTCATAATGTCGCAACGGGTCTTAGGGACTTAGAAAAACTTTTCCAAAAAAAATTAAAACAACCGACTTCCGGAAAAATACTAAGTTTTTGTTTTTCACTTTTTAGTTATACATAGTACCTAACCCACACCAATTCGAAATTTCATCAACCTTGGGGTCAAAACAATGCATATTTATGCGATCGCAGCAATCGCGGTTGATTTGCTGTCATTTTTTTAAGAGTTCAGTTGTCTGTCTCCGAAACGCATCATCAAATCTCTATGAAATTTAAATGGGACCACACGGGAAGCACCAGCTTTCAAATAAGAATTATCAAAATCGGTTCACCCAGTCGAAAATTCTGAGCAAACAAACATTAAAAAAAACAGTCGAACTGAAAACCTCCTCCTTTTTTGAAGTCGGTTAAACTGGTTTCTACATCATTTAGACGTAAGTACAGTCTATAGCATGTCTATGGTAACTTTTTAACTTTAAAGGCTTGGCAAGGCAGACTGGCGCGACGTGACGATGCGACGCAATTCTGGTAGAAAAAATTCCACGTCACGCCAGTCTGCAGGAGCCTTTACAGTGCTTTCTTTTGCAGCAGAAAATGTTACTAAAGACGTTTGGTTGAGCTTACAAGACAGTTAACAAAGGTCTACAACCCGGGTGGCTCAGCTGCGTAACCCAGATGTTTTATAAAAACGTATTATTTGACTCTCTTCATTTGTTGCTCACGCTGCGAGCTGTCAGTGAATGTGCCAAAACTCTGTTTTCATTTCGCGCACAAAAGTGAACTTGACAGTGAGAATCTACAGAATAATAATAATTATTATTATTTTTTTCCCAATTATTGATGACATTATCTCTTTGTAGGATTTCCTTGGCATACAATAATTAACAGCAGATTGACTCAGGTTGTTATGCAATAATTTACCTAACCCTCTCCCTAAACTGTCTGAAAACATAATAGAACAATAACAAATTTTACTAGAACAGGCGAGGCCAAGTCTCTGTCTGTGCTACTTGAGACGAACCTTGTACATCCTGTGGTGTATCTTGGATGGTAAAACAGTCTCGAGCCTCTCCAGACCGGGACGGGTCTTCCGTTACCTCAGGTTGGAGAGTCTCAAGGTTGGAATAAGCATTGAGTCGCCAAAAGTTAAATTATATTGTTTGAAAAAAAAAGTAGTTTTGATATGGCAAATTAGGATGTCAAATGTATATAATAATGTTATTGTTGGCAATAAGCCAGACATAGTGGTGATAGATCGATGAGAGCGTCGCACAATGATTGTTGATATAGCAGTCCCATATGACGAGAACCTCGTGAAAGCTGAAAAAGATAAGCAGATCAAGTATCTTGACCTGGCACGCGAGGTTGTGGACATGTGGGATGAAGATACAGCAGTCATTGTGCCGATAGTCGTGACGGCCAATGAGATTATAGCCAAGAGCCTTGACCAACACCTCAAGAGGCTCTCGTTAGGCACCTGGATCAAGGGCTTGATCCAGAAAGCAGTACTACTGGACACGGCACGTATCGTGAGGAGGTTTCTCTCTCAGCAGCCCTGACCAACGGTAGCTTGGACCCTGTTCCCGATACCGGTGGGCACTTCTTTGTATTTTTTATATTTTTAAATGATTTTATATTTTTTTATGTTCAAATATTTTAAAATATAATTTATATGTTAGTTTCAATGAAATAAAGGTCAATAATATGCTGCTACAATAAAATTATGCAAGTTGTAAATAAAGCTAAAAAATTATAAAAATAATAATATTGTTGACACCGGCTGTCTTGGTCTGTGCGCCCATTGGCAAAGGCCTTCTCAAGTTCCTTCCACGCTTTTACTTATCGACGGCTATTCGAGTCCACAGTTTACCTTCAGTGGTTTCCCGCTCATCGGTCCAGCGTTTTCTCTGCCTTCCTTTATATAGTTAGCCATTTCTCGGGTACCAGACTGTTACTCTTTTACTCCATTTGTCTGTGCCTCTGAGGTTGTGACCAGCCCACTTCCTTTTGAGTTTTCCGGCGCTGGAAGTTACGCTTTTTGACGCCAAATAAAAATAGTCTGACCAACATACATGTCAAGGGGTGTCGTGTTACCAAGTAACTGGTTTGTGGAGGTCAGATAGGTCGCTCCTTGGAAAATACTGGTATCCTGCTTCATTCTGCATATGGGTTGTAGCTGAAAATCGTCACGACCAACTAACGCTGATTTTCAGCTGGATTTTATACAGGATGCATTAGCATTGTGTTGCCATCTGACATTGTTTTCTATTTTATTTCTTGTTTTTATGCTGTAATACCAATAAACGTATTTTTCTTTATTTATTTCTTTCTTCAACTGGTTAGACAGGTAGGGAAAAGGCACATTGATCTATTTTATAGATGTCGTTTTCATAAAAAAAGGTCCCAAATAATGCAATTTATTTGTTCTCGCAATGCAAAATATTGCAACGAAAATAAGCCTTTTCCTAAATATCTGCAAGCGTAACCCAACCGCGGCACATTATCATTATTGAAATAACAGTAAATTCAGATGAACCATAAAATAATCCAGTATAAATAATCTCAGGGACTGGAAAATGTGTTAAGGCAAGATGTTCAGTTTAAGGGGACCAGTTATGCTCACGAATGGTACAAATCATTTTTTGGGACAAGTCATCCTTTGAATGGTACAAGTAATTTTAAGGTACAATTCATATTCACGAATGGTACTAGTCATTTTGTGGGACAAGTCATAATCACAAATGGTGCAAGTCATTTTGTGGGACAAGTCATATTTACGAATGGTAGAAGTCATTTTAAGTATAGTATTATTCTTATTCACTAATGGTACAAGTCATTTTATAGGACAAATCATTCTCAGGAATGGTACAAGTCAGTTTATGGGACAATTTATACATATTTACAAATGGTCCAAGTCATTTTATGGGACATGTCTTATTCACGAATGGTTCAGTGCGTTTTATGGGACAGTTCATACTCACGAATGAGACAAGTCATTTTCACAACTGGTACAAATCATCATTCGAATGGAACAACTCATTTACAGATGGCACATGTAAATGCATTTGTGATGCACCCCACGAAACATTGCGTCAATGCAGTAAATCATAATTGTGTAAATAAACATTATTATTATACTCTATTAAATTATTTGTTATTATTTTATAGACGTGACTGGCAGAAATAGAATTTGGCGAAGATTTTATTGTTTTGTCTCGTTGGGACGGAGGCTCGACTCGATTTGTGAATTTGTGCCAAATGTAATTTCGATCAATGTTGTTTTGGTAGTAAAACTTATAGTCTATGGATTATGGAGCGATTATAACTGTTTCTTAATTGTATACATTAGTTAAGTGTTGATCACAATCACTTTTATTTTGACAGTTTTATTTAAATACTTATTTCCATTGTGCATGGAAATAATGGAGTTCATCGATTGTATTTTTTGAGGATTTTTAAATATTTATTGATGGCTTAATTACTCTTCCTGCTAAGGCAAGATTGAAATTATTTTCTGTGGCGATTATAGAACATTTTTTCAATATCCCAAAAATGGGCGATATCTAAATAAGTGAAACATACTAATCTGTATGTCAATAACTTCAATGATATTTTAATTTAAGGTGAATGCGCAGTGGTAGAGCGCGAAATTCAAATTTTGTTAAGTTTTTTGCAATTTTCAGGTGAGTGTCAGCTTGTTACTTGATCAAAATATCATTTGCGACTATAACATGTACGTATTTACAGATTTATAATCATTAGAATCAATAATACATCTTTCTAAGTTAGATTTGTTCCATAAGAACCAATTTCTTATGGAAAAGTGCTCGTGGAAGAAATCTTACTTATAAGAGATATATTAGACATTCTAATGACTAAATTCTGTAAACACGTACCTGTTATATTCGCAAATCACATTTTGAGCAGTATACAACCTGATACTGACCTGAAAATTGCAAAAACGTAAGAAAATTTGAATTTCGCGGGGCTCCCAACATTTATTTCAATAATTATTTTTTATTTCAAACTAGCTGTACCGTCGCCTTCAATTCAATTCAATATCTTTATTGTGGATCATAGGTAGGTACATAATACAGGTCTTAAATAGTTAATTGTGATCAGCTACATCCCGCCTTTAGGGCATACAACAGTTACAAAAAAACCGGTCAAGTGCGACTCGAACTCGTCCGCCGAGGGTTCCGTGCCCATTATACTGCCATAATAAAAAAGATATGGGCAAATTTAGATTTTCGCGTAAACTTGTGAGTACCAAAATTTACCTTCATTTTAAACTTTTTTATTTTTTGGAATTTTTCCATGATTTGTGCTCTATGACCTTGCTTTTTGCCAAATTTCGTGATTCTAGGTGAACGGGAACTACCATATAGGTTTTCGACCCAAAACCTATAGGGTACTTCCGGTTGACCTAAAATTGTAAATTTTGGTTAAAAGCAAGGTCTTAATAGCACAATAAGTAACCGGAAAATTCCGAAAAATAAGAAAAGTTGAAAATTAAGGTAAAATTTGGTACTCACAAGTTTACGCGAAAATCTAAATTTGCCCATATCTTTTTATCGTACCTATTATACACTTAATAGGGGCTATAGACCTCAGTATCTGGTATAAATTTCAACTTACTAGGTCTACCCGTTCCGGAGAAAATCAATGGTGACACACGGACAGACAGACAGACAAGAGAGTGATCTTATAAGGGTTCCTTTTTTACATTTTGAGGTACGGAACCCCAAAATTTTTATATTAGATTTTTTGTTATAAGATAAGATAAGACATTTATTTGTATATTATTTCATCCGCGATTAATATGTTATGTTATTTTGATACTACAAACCACTACGATTTTATTTATTTGCATTTATTTTTATCATCTTATTCAAAATGGTAGACATCCGATAGACAAACACGATGCACAAACTATAGTATGGCGTATCAACGGTCAGAAACCTAAACCTACGTATTATGTACTAATTATCTCGATCGTAACTCACGATAACAAAATAGCGCACAGGCGTGATAAACAGCTGATTTTCCTTGTTTGATTCAATGTGCTACTAAATCGAACTGTGTATAGCGCGCTTTACGTATGTAAACACTTTCGGTTAGAACAATATACCGAGTATTTTTGAGTGGGAAAAATGGTGAAGCATGTGTGTGGGGGGAAAGTAAGGTTCCGTATGTAATTTTAAGAAGAAACGCGGTCACGTGGTCGTTGGCGTTCATTCCATAGTAACGTATTCCTCTAAGGGGCAGCATAGAATATAATAGAATATAATTTTATTTTGCAAATAGTACAAGTTACATCAATTATATAAATGTACCCACATTTATATAATTGATGTAACTTGTACTTACATTTTGAAATCCACAGCAATTTAAAAAATAGCATTACAATTATAATCTCCTTTATTCCATAAAATACATATAAATTATATTTTTAAATATTAGAATATAAAAAAAAATATAAAAACATTTAAAAATAGTAGCCCACCGGTATCGGGAACAGGGTCCATGCTACCGGTGGTCAGGACTACTGAGAGAGGAACCTCCTTACTATACGCGCCGTGTCCAGTAGTACTCCTTTCTGGGGCAAGGCCTTGATTCAGCTGCCTAACGAGAGCCTCCTGAGGTATTGGTGAAGGCTCTTGGCTATAATGCCATTGGCCGTCACGACTATCGGCACAATGACTGCTCTATCCACATCCCACATGTCGACAACCTCGCGTGCCAGGTCAAGATACTTGATCTGCTTATCTATTTCGCTTTCACGAGGTAGGTACTCGTCATGTGGGACTGCTATATCAATCATCATTGTGCGACGTTCTAATCGATCTATCACCACTATGTCCGGCTTATTGGCAACAATAGTCCGGTCAGTGATGATAGATCGATCCCAATACAATGTGATAAAGCCATTTTCGAGAATTGGGTCGGGCACATACCTGTATTTAATACGGTACTTCCGAGTCCACAAAACTGTATTTCAGAGCAAGTTGCTGGTGGATACTCATCTGAAACGATTCAATTTTTCGCTACCGATCCCTAAAAAAGTAAAATATTCGGAAGACGCTACACTTGGCGTCTTCCTGTTCTGCAAATTATTAATATATATAACAAGAATCTATTCTTTTATCTTATTCACCTTTGATGTTTTAGCGGCCATGTTGTAAATATGAATAATATGACGTAATAGACAGAATTAGTAATTCATCTCCTTATAAAGAGATCAAAGGGAAACTGAAGTTTTTCCTCTTGACGTTCGAAAAGCGTCGATTTGTGAATGCTTAAATTATACAATGTGTAACGGAATAAATGCAAGTATTGAAAAAACTTTGTTCAGAATTGACTACTGAATTGAATTCAGTAACTTTTATTAAAGGTTATTTAAAAAGAAATGTGTTTTGCCATACTGACCGCAGGTTGAGGCATACAAAAATTAAGTCAAGGTAATCAAGTTATACAATTATGCAATAAGACTCCATTTTAAATGCATAAATATTACTGATGTTAACAAGATTTTTTTAACAATAACAGTTATCTTAAAAAAATAAAAACTATCGACTTTCGAAAAAACACTATAAGTGAAAAATCACTTTAATTTCGGAAGTCGGTGTCTTTGGATATGTATTTTAGTTTTCACCCAAAGGTCGACTGGTAGAAAATGCCTTTGGCATTAAGTCTGCCTCTGTACATTTCTGTGCGTGAAATATTAAATAAATAAATAAATAAAGTAATATAAACATTACGAGACATATAACATTGATTAAATAATTAGTCATACATAATATATGTCAGCCAGCCAAGCCGAGACCACATTCCAAACCGGGATTCCCGAGGTACCCGCCTCCGGTAGCTCGTCATTCGTAGATCTTTGCCTGTCGTTACGGGTACTCAGAAGCACGAAAGTCTGACAACCAGCCATGTCCACTGCTGGACACAAGGCCTCCTCGAAGCACCGTCACCTCGACCGGTTCTGTGCTTCCCACAACTAGCGGATTCTTGCGGACTTTACAAGGTCATCGGTCCACCAGGTATGAGGCGATCCAACTCTACGTCTTCCCGTACGCGGTCTTCATTCCAGAACCTTATCGGCCCCATCGGTATTTTTTTTCTGCGAGCTATGTGCCCTGCCCACTGCCACTTAAGGTTGGCAATTCTTCGGGCTATGTCGGTTACCTCGGTTCTTTTCATTTCTGATTGGATTACGCAGGGAAACTCAAAGCATAGCCGTTTCCATTGCCCTTTGAGTGCCTTTTAATAAGGCCCATTATAGGCAGCCGTCTCGCCTGAGTCTTAGCGTAGTGTTTCTAATTTGGCCGTTGAAAGAAAAAATATAAAATGAAAAGTTACATTGCAAACCATTGCCAGGTTTCAAACCCGTAAACACTTATGAAGGAGAACGGTAAACCTCTAAACAAACACATTTTAGAGTAATAGCCATATTAAATTCTTGTTATTTACTGCCAGGAAAATCGTAATCAAAACAAATTGGCTTCTAAAACACAGTTTGCAAAGTATACTTACTTCAAGATGTCAAATTCTTATTCATCATCTGCCCAGCCTTTTCCCAGATATGTTGGGGTCAGCTTCCAGTCTAACCGGATGCAGCTGAATACTAGTACCTATTTTATATGGAGCAACTGCCGAACTGACTTCCATCATGACATCATCATCATCATCATTTCAGCCGAAAGACGTGGACTTGTAGACATAGTCCTCTCCCAATACTGAGAACCATACCCAACCGACCATAACTCCAACCATAGACTTTTCCATTGCCCTTTGGGTGTCTAAGACTGGATAATACGGCGATGTCTAATTCTTCATTTCTAAAATTCGCATCTGAATCGCAATTCACAAATGACTTCTTCAAAACATATCCTCCATTCCTATCTCTCCACGCCGAGCATGTCAAAACTTGGCAATCCAAGCTGACAGTAATCACCGCATCACCAGTCAGCCATTATAAACACACATTGCAATTACTCTAGTAAGTAATTAAAATTCTTACAACGAGGAAATACGTACATACTTCCTTTGATAAATAAACTTAGAGAAACATTATTTTTGGAGTGACGTAGAACTTTCAACACGGGAATTTCAACTTTAACACCCGAAAATTTGAGTTGTTTTTCGTTTGTTGTGTTAAAGAGCTGCCTATTTCTGAAGTGACGTAAATGACTTTCAATGCAAAGGAATTTCAATTTTAACACCTAAAAATTGAGTTGTTTTTCGGTTGTTGTGTTGAAGGGCTGGCTATTTGAGAAGTGACGTTAATGATTTCTAACAGAAGGGAAATTCAACGTTAACTCTTAAAAATCAGAGTTGGGTTTTGGTTGTCGTGTGAAAGGGCTTCCTTGGCCTTGTAAGAAATGGGCTAATGGAAACATATGGCGTGGTATTGCGCGCGTTCACGCTCGTTTTAATATAGAAAGTTTTGTTTTGTTTTCGAATTGTAGATACACGTGTTTCGGTGACATTAATTTTGTGGTAAGTATTGATTGGGTTACTTAATTGTTTTATTTTGTGTAGGGAAGTTAATTGGGTCAAATAGGGGCAGAAAGGTGATTGTCGGTGTTGATTGGTTGTTTCTACATACAAAGGGGATTGATTTGATTACTATTTCTGCCTTTGTTTTAGCAAACCGCCACTAATAAGGAAATAAATAATAATCAATCAAATAATATTCAATTCTGTAACTAGACCTTTTAAGACACTGTTACACGTCATTTTTTAAGCTAGATGTCATTGGCACTAGCTGACCGAACACTGAAAAGAAATGCCGAAACCAACTCAGAAGTCATGGTCTCTTTTGAAGAACAAACATTAATTTTAATTTTTTATTTAATACTTTAAGCACACACATATACAGAGGCGGAGTTAATGCCATAGGGCGGTCTTTGGGTGATGCAGAAACAAACAGTGGTAGGTGCAATAAGTTAGAGAGATAAATATATGTGCATAAAACTTTTTAAACTATAAATATAATATATATATATACCTAACTATATACCAGGTGTAACAGAAACCCTATTGCTATACTTAAGCACTAAAAATAACAGCTGGTATAGAATCACTATACATAGTTTAGCTCAAAATAAAATACTCTAAGAATTGATACCAAATATTCGGTTTCATATGTTTCTTCAATTCAAATCATAACAACATGTCACTGCACTACGTAGGTCAATAACTTTCCACGTTACTTGCTAATATCACGATAAATCTCTTCCGAGTGATGTGTTTATTTCAATTTAAAAAGTTCGGTTTCTGGTATCAATGTATTAAAAAAATTCATAACTTCCGAACATGTAGAGATAGGATTAAAAAACTCTTCCAATGTCGTGTGATATCATCCAAAGAAACCGTGCCCTTAGGATGTATATAACCCTTCCCGTTACACGTTGTATAAATATCAGCACAAATAAATATACATAAATAAACGAATTTACTAAAAACACATGAGACATTATATTATTAAGATTCTATGCGAGTCCAACAATGCAGGGCCATTTCTCTAACAGCCTTTTGTAGAAAGAGCTATTGCTGCTTTGAGCTGACCTATCCTGTGCTGTACCTATGTATGTAACTAGGTTTTCAAATAGTTTTATTTTAGTCTTGTATTCAGATGATGATTTATAATTTCAATAAGAAAAACATTTTATTTACCTTTTACCTCAGAAGATTCCAACATAAATAAATACATACTTAATCGCGGTTTATGTAAGAATTCTTCCGAGTTTTATAAACAGAAAATAAGAAAAAAGTCTATGCAAGTATTTTATTCTTCTTCCAGTCTGATCGGATGCAGGTGAATACCAGTATTCTACATGGTATGACTTCCTGTCTGACCACCATAAACCAGTTACTGGCTGGTTTTTATTTTTATGGTGGGAAATCATCAAATAACTTCTCCCGCTCTGAGTGGAGCAGGAGGGCGTGTCAGACTTGTACTGACTAAAACCCACCCGTGTTGCCTCAGTTGCCTGTGTGCCAGGGGCCGTGGTATCTCTTTCGAACAAATCGCAACCCTGGCAGGCATCGGCCCTTGCGGGGCCCTTCTGTTGGTGCTGACATCTCTTTAAGGCGCACGTGGAACACAACGCGCCGTCGATTCAGGATTGGTCCTTACCGGACAGTGAGCTACCTATTACTCGCCCTCCGCAAGCCCACGCCTACGGTGGCCATGGATCAGCCTGGGATTCCCGACGCCCAGCGCGTCTCCTGCGAAGGCTAGGGCCGTGGGCATATACTGCCTCTCCCTCACGTGCGACGCCTTCCTCTTCGCGAGCATTACTGCTTCGCAGAAGGAGGTGACGGCTACCCATGCACTCTCGCTCCGTACCATGGCCTGGACCAGGGCCGGACGCGACAGATCGCCACCGCCGATCGCCTCCACAAGGACGCGGTGGTGCTCCGCCTAAGCCGGGCAGATCTCCAACGTATCCTCAGGGTGATCTTCGCAGGGGAAACACCCGGGTGTTTTCTCCCGCCTTAACCGAAAAAAGAAAAACTGTGTCCGGTGAGGACCTGCGTCAGGGGGAAGGTGAGGATGCCGTGGCGCCTCTCAAGCCACTCCTCAAAGAAGGGTCTTACCGCCGCAATCGTGGCGTACCCATACGAAACCCTTTAGGTAAGACTGGGTGTCAGACTCTTTTATCTAATGACCGTCACGACCGTCAAATATCCACGAATGACAGCTGGGACCAACAACCGAACGTACTTTGGGAGGGGTCTTACTATGTGATCAAAAGGTCAAATTATATTTTATATTATATTTTATTTTATATTAATTGATTGTATTTTAGATTTTAAAAACCAGTAAATACCTACATGAATTTTATAAGTTTTGCTAAATGTTTAGTATTTAACAAATGCATCCTCTCTAACTTACTTATTTTGCTGTGCCCGACAGGGTCCATATATGATCTAATTATAAGTTTACCACCTAAGAATACCTACATGTGGAATGCAATAAAGTATTGAGTATTGAAAGGTTTGCCAGAAGTATACCTATAGTACATCCACAATAGCCAGTTATGTAAAAGTCCCTTGTAACAATGGAGGGGAGCCTATTGCCAACAACCGAGCACAAATCAAGACTCTGGGCTGCTATTGAGAAACTTCAGATAGAAAAACCAAATATTCCTTTCCCGACCTGGGAATCAAACACAGGATATGCTTATAACCTATGTTCGATTCCTAGGTCGGGAAGCAAGCGTAAATAAACAGAAAATCACAACAAACAAGCAACTTCTATAACTACAATCATAGTCCATTCTGTTTTACGATGCCGATATCATAAAGATGAATGATTAAAGTTTCACAATAGGAACGCGATAGCACAAAATGGCCGACTGCGGGAGTTTACCGACTAATTGCAATACTTCGGGAATTACGTCGAGATTATTAATTACTAGGCAAGCCCGCGGCTCCACTCGGGTGGAAATATTAATTAGTTTGCCGGGTTTAAAATTACTGTAAGAGCTAATGGTAAACCCTGATTTCACCATGAATTTCAATGTTTGCTTGCCTTGTCTGACTACTAATAACCTATGCAGCTTCAGTTAGTCTCTTATCATTTTCCTGCCCTTGTTACTTGGGGTCGGTGCAACACTTTTTCTTCTTCCATTCTCCTTGCCAGCCGTCACGCTATCATTCACTCGCTTCTCTTTCATATCATACCTTACAGAATCCATCCATCTTTCCTTTGGTCTTCCTCTCCCTCTCCATCCATGAACATTGATAATAATCACACTTTTATTGACATGTCATTTCTCTTTCATTCATCAACTTTTCTGTCATTGGCGCCACTTTCCAACTTCCCCTCAAATACTAATTTCTATCTTTATCCATTTTCGTCACTCCACACATCCATCCACACTCTTATCTCCGTTGCATGAAATCTCTTTTCCTTCATCTTATTCCCAGCCCCGCATTCCGATCCGTACAGTACGACAAGCCTTATCACGGACTTGTACATTTTCCCTTTAACTCGTGAGGCATCCGTGGATCACAAATTATTCCTGTGATCTGTCGCCGTTTCATCTATCCATATTTGATCCAGCGCATCCACCGTTGGGGGAGGCGTATGTCCAGCGGTGGACGTCTTTCAGCTGAAATGATGATGATGATCTACAGTTAGACAGTCTCTGTCAGTCTTAAAAATTACAGATTAAAAACACTTCAATTTTGTTGTTCTGAATGTGGAAATTCTTGAATAAATATTGTTGTATTGGGGTCCCACCTGAAAAAAAAATGTAAGTGGTAATAGTAAATAGATCCTAACTAATAAAATGCGAAGTAAATTTGTTGGTTTGTAAATGCTTTCATGCTTAAACAGCTGAATGGATTTGAATGAAATTTGGCACATGGATTAACCATGATCTGGATAAGGACATAGGATTCATCCTGGATCGTGGATGAAGTCGCGGGCAACAGCTATAAAAAATAATCTTGGACTCTGTTCCAGATGTTGAGGCTGATTTTTCAATAGTATTTCGTTTATCTCTGTGGACTTTTAGCAATGGAAATATGGCAAACTGTCAAATTTATTCTTTAATTGAATAAACCTTGTTCTCAAACAGTGGAAAGAAAATGATTATGAGAGAGTAGAAGTTTGAGGTGTCCTTATTTCCCATAAGATTTATAATTTAACGCACTTGTGAAGATTATAATCTAACTTTTTTGTCAGCCTCCAAAAAGTTAATGAAACACGAAAACACCGAAAACAAACCTAACAAACGTTGTTTTAAAAAAGAAATGTTTAAAAGTGACATATTGTGTTAAAAACCGCAAAGAATAGAGGAACTCCTTTTTAACCGACTTCAAAAAAGGAGGAGGTTCTCAATTCGACTGTATTTTTAAAAAAATGTGTATTGGTTCAGAACTTTCGACTGGGTGAACCAACTTTGATGATTCTTTTTTTATTTGAAAGCTGTTGCTTCCCGTGTGGTCCAATTTTGGATAGATCTGATGATACGTTTCGGAGACAGACAACGGAATTCGTCAAAAAATTACAGCAAATCAACCGCAATTTCTGCTATCGCATAAATATGCGTTATTTTTACCCCAAGGTTGATGACATTTCGGATTGGTGTGGGGTAGGTACTATAACTAAAAAGTGAAAAATAAAAACTTTTTCCAAAAAAATAACAATCGACTTCCTTGTTTTTTTACATCGTAAGATCCTAAAGGATAAATTTCATCGTGATCATTAAATAAATTCAAAATTTTAAAATTAAATAAAACATTTAATTCAGGCGAAACCTGTCATCAAGCTGGGGTCGATCTCCTCCAACCTCCTCTTATTGTAGCCAAGACACTTTTAGCCATCATCAGTCCTATGATTCTGTGGGGTCGACAGTGAGAAAACCATTTCCTGTGACCTTCCCAAATTCCGTCAGTTACCGTGGGTCTCCTTGTAACAGACTTCCCGCACGTAAGCCAACGTAACTTAAATTTGGTATGGTTTGTATGGCGTAGGAATAACTCGGGTGCTAGGTAAAACCTATAGGCTAGGTTTATAGTCAGTTGGGTCTTAGGTAACTGATAGGTACTAGGCTCAATTGTCTAAAACATAGCTACACTGTACGTAATTGGAATAACGGCCGTACTAAGCTGTATGTCCCAATGCGTACATTTCAGGTCTTAAATTAAATTACACAGTCTGCAACAGAATAGAATAAAATGTGTGTGTCTAATATTATAAATGTGTTAGTAGCTCTGTCTGTCTGCCTGTCTGTTGCCTTCAATGAAAGACACACAGGCAGACCCATACCCCTGGGTAAGCACATGAATACTTTTCACTACTTCCCGGTAGTAAAATCCCATCCAAAACCGCGTTGGGTTGATAATATCTTCAACGTCGCGGGAATCATCTGGATGAGGGGGGCATGAAACTGGGAAGAATTGCAGAAAACGTGAGCCTGTGAGTGGGTGATACCGGGCGAAATGATGATAATGATGATGATGAGTCAATTCCCGTCGTACAATTCTCCACGCGTGCGTTTCAAAGCCGCAGCTTTATTGACAGAAAACACAAACCCACAAAAAAGACATGAAAATGATGATACGAAATAAAAAACACAGTATAGTAACAACTCCATGATTTCTCCGAAATGAAATAAAAAATATAGGTATTCCTGCTAGTTTAAAAGTGAGGATAGATCCAGCACAGACGTGCATAGTCGTTGATGTTTTCATAGCTTCTCGCATTCGGTGTTTTTCAGAAGCATATTATTTCCGCTAATGCGCTTTGACTATAAGTGTGGGATAGTCTTAGTTTTCTTTGCTTTAAGTAACATGGCAAAAATAAAAAGTTTATTAAAAAAAAAAAAACGATTTCTAAAACATCGCTACAAAAGTTCCATATTAGTTTGGGTTCTGATTAGTGGTTTTTGAGTTAGCTTCAATGATACGTATTTTTTCCCCTTAGTTTATATTGATGATGTTGCAACAGTTTTCTTTCACTGTTATTTATTTAGCCAGTGGAGGAATACGAGTTTTCTGTGGGGTAGGTACCATAACTAAAAAGTGAAAAAATTCAAGTGTATTTTCTTTATGTTATCCTGTATGCACGTTTATATTCTTGTATGTGTAGGTACACATGTCCTAGCAAATAAATATGATCTTATCTTATCTTATCTTAAAAATTACACTACAATGTGAAAAATAATTTAAATTTCACAAGTCAGTAGCAAAAAAAAAAAACAAAAAACATAACCAGAGACACTACCTTCCAAAATTAAATCAATTTTTCACTTTGTAGTGTTTTTTTGGAAGGCGGTTGTTAATTTTATCTTACGAGATATGAATTTGATCTGATTTTTTTTACCAATTCGATATAAGTGCTTAACCATGCATCTGGAACTGATTTAAATTAGTCATGAATGATATAATTACATGCAATGCTCCATTTCTAGTCGGGTATTTAAAAAACAAGTCATCTTTGACTTGTTTTTATACGCAAGTTTTTATAAAATTCTTCGACTTAGTCCTCGTTTTCCGTAAGAAATATATAAAAACTTGCACACAGACAGAAATAAACGTGTTGTTTAATTAAAACTATTTGCTTATACAAAAAGATAAAGTATAAACAATCCAATACTATCGGATATAGATGTTTACATTAAAAGCACAGACGAACGCAGTTTTATCTGAATTCGTTTAAAAATGTATATTGGTGGTAATTGGACAAATTATTTGTAATATATTTGGCGCAAATGGCCAATATGTTTGGTTTTGTAAGTGAAGAAGGTTTTATTAATAACACGACGATTTATTTAATAACAACTTGCATTTAGACATAAATTATTGCATTCATTTTTCTTTTGTTATACATTGGCAAGTTGACAGGTGAAAAAGAGCAGAAAAATGCTAAAAAAATATTGTTATGTTTTAAATGACTTGATGAAACATTTATACTTAGATTCAAACATTCAATTCTCGACTCTGTAATTCTCAAAAAGATTACTATTAAAAAGTATAAGTAGGTTTAATCTTAGGACAAGCAGCGGCTTAGTTACGTAACACATCAACGGTAGGAATGGTTTTCATGTTGACAGTTCATCAACATTCATAGCGTTGTTGAGTAGACAAACATTTCGAACATATGAAGCAATGGATTAGCGATCACCTTAAAAATTATTCAGATTTTGATTAATAGTGTATTAAGCGTTTAGGGTGTTGGCATCTCTTCTGCATAGTGTTGTTTCATTTTATTGGTTCATTCACTTTTGACTTTCAATACATTTGATCATTAATTACATTGTACAAGTAAATAAAACAACAGTTTTGTGAGAGGTAAATACTATGGTATACAACTAAGGTGATTACTAGGTGAACCATTATATTTATCAATACCTTAACACAAAATCGCTTGATATATTTTTTAAGTTGATGACTTCACATAAGAGCTGCTTGACGATTAATCTATATACAACGTGTAATGGAAAGGGTATATACATACCAAGGGCACGGATTCTTTGGATGATATCAAACGATATTGGAATGGTTTTTTAATCCTATCTCTACATGTTCGGAAGTTATAAGAATTTTTAATACATTGATACCAGAACAAACTGAAACAAAAAATCACTTGGAAGAGATTTATCGTGATATTGGCAAGTAAGTTATTGACCTACGTAGTGCGGTGACACGTTTGTTATGATTTGAATTAAGGAAACATATGAAACCGAAAATTTTGTATCAATTCTTAGAGTATTTTATTTTGAGCTGAAACTACATATGTATAGTGATTCTATACCATCTGTTATCTTTAGTGCTTAAAGATAGCAATAGGGTTTCTGTTACACCCTGTATACTATTAATAAAGCTCAAAAATTGTTTGTTTTAACGCACTAATTTCTGGAACGAACGGTGAGATTTGCAAGATTAGTTATGCATTTGATAGCCCAATTTTTGAGAAAGTTTATAGGTTATTTAACTTTGGAATTTCAAATATAAATCAAGGAGTGCAGTCTAGCTTGTCAAAAACGTATTATTATTATAGACTAGCTTCTGCCTGACTTCGGGTCCAAGATAGGTTGGCCCAAGACAAAAAAAGGAAAAGTCAAAGAGAACACTAAGCTAAAACGAAGTCATGGGTCAAGGGTCATGGGCAAACATGCGGCTGAAGTCGGGCTCCAAGCTAGACTATAATAATAATAAGTTTACGACAAGATAGACTGTACTCTTTGATAAAAAAAAAAACAGTAGAGCGCTCTGTGAATACCCACAACTTCTAACAACAATCAAAGAAACAAATATTAAAAAAAACACTATCTACTTAAAAACCTGCGTAACATTCTAATCAAATAAAATCACACCCAATTTAAATCAATCAACCGCGCATGATCTTCGAATCCTCATCTATTATAATAAAAAGAAAACAAATAAAATCATTTAAAAATATGGGTTGGGTCATAAATTTATGGGTAAATTTTAGAATGATTGCATCCTACCCACATACTGTCAGTTTGAGCAAACTTGTACTTTATGGGAGTAATAAAGAATAGGAAAGTATTACTTATTGTGTAAATATGAATCTGAAAATATTGGATACGCTTATTGTTTTCGTCAAAATGACTTATGAGATACTTGCATTTGGTTCAAATCCCGTGTCAAGGTAAAACATGGGATAGTTGTCAAATAAATTACTATACAACGTACAAAATAATATTTCAACGTTATTAAGTAATACACGAGCAACTAAAATTGCTCAATCCTGGTCAATTCTCGTCAACTATTATGACGTCACGACTACTTCCAGCAATTTAGGGCAACGGCAACATGTAGCAACCTGTTGGCAGAGATACGGTCACACAACTCACACAACACCATGCAATATGGAGCAACTTCAAAATCTAGGCAATATGCCCCCCCCCCCGCCACCGCCTCCGCCACTGGCTGGTTCTTCTTGCAAAAACGAGACGTTAGTTATACGTCATACAAAGAAAATTGACTAAAAATTTCCAAACTGATTGGATATTCGGCGACTCATATTGGCGAAATTGTGAAATGAGAAATATATTTATTTATTTATTTATTTTATAACATCTTAAACTATATGGAGCAATTAGAAGCAATATTCCCGAAATAATTTCCGCATTTTATTTTTGTTGCTGCAGATTGCTCCTCTTAATTGATCCATTAGTGTTGCCGAGCAATAACTGCTCAAAAAATTGCCCTTGTAAGAGTACCTTAAGAGAAGTATTTTGACTGAAGAGCAGTGGGGACCCAGTGGTATCAGCTCCAACTTACGAATAGGTCGTGGTTTACAACCAAGGTGTATTTAATTTTTCATCACCACCACAGCTCTCAAAACGGTGAAGGAAAACATCGTGAGGTATACGGCATGTCCTGGAACCACTGTCCTTACCCACTGCTCTCATGACAAAAATTCGAAACCATGTGACATCCATCAACTCCCACTGGGCCGACTTGAGGCCGAGGAGGCCTGAGGTGGCCGGAGCTGTAATCCACTACAGCTCCGGCCACTTCAGGCCTCCTCTCTGTGAGAGGGAGTGGATTTTAATACACTACGCGCCTCCAGTAATGGTAGGTAGATATCTTCGATTTTTTGTGTGAAGAAATTAAAAACAGAACGTAAAGAGTTTTCCTGGATTCGAACTCAGTGAGGGCCGATCCCATAGAGCTTGCCACCAATATACCCAAAAACAAAGAATGCCAAAACCAACACCGCATCAATTCTCCACACTACCGCCTCAATTTCCCTCCCGTATGCCCTCGCAATTAACTCCAAGAATGTTGAAACTTTAATGTGTTTAATACGGGAGCGCTAAACGTACGGGATCGTTGGCAAAATAACTGCTGTACTTAGTTCTATTCAGGGTCAGTTTGACGATGTCATAAACGACGACTGTTCAAGTGTGGCGAAAGTGGAGAAGTATTGTTCCTTGAATAGTAATATACTTAACAACACGCCTTGTTTCTCCGAATGGTTGGCCAGAGGTAGACCCATAGAACCTACAACCACATTTTGCCAGCTATGTTTGAGTCTCATGTAATAAGGGGCGAGCTTATTGCCAACAAACGGGCACAAATGAAGGTCATCATCATATCATATCAGCCGAAAGACGTCCACTGTTGGACATAAGCCTCCCCCAAAAAGGGGGGATATTCCATAATCACCTCGCTTGGCAGGCGGGTTGGCGATCGCAGTATGGTGGTAAAATGCATAGAGAACGCTGCTGCCCATTCTCTAGTAAGTCCCTTAGTCGCCTTCTACGACACCCACGGGAAGAAATGGGATGGTGCTATTCTTTTACGTCCGGCACCATACGGAACAAGAGTCCAGGGTGCTACAGAAAAATTCTCTACTGGAAATTTCCTGTATTTATTTGTATTTCGAATGTTTTTATCAAAGTTACCAGCCGGTATTTAAACCTGTGTATCAGCAGTGAGAACTTTATTAAGTTGGATAGTCGTGATGGGACAGTGCTTCAGGCCTCACCGCACTCCTCACCCTGGTTGTGGGTTCAAATCCGGGCAAGTACCAATGTGACTTCTTCAATTCATTTGTACTTTCTTAGCTTACATTACCAGTGGTATGTCAATTTATCTGACACTTAAGTGTTCCTTGGTTTTTGTATTTGTATATAAAGTAAGTTATGCTTTAATTTGGTACTTATTGTAAAATAGTTTTATATGTCAAATATCTTTATATATATACATTTTCTATACGTGTGTATACTACCGAACTCCTCCTACACGGCTGGACTGATTTTGATGATTTTTTTGGATGGTTGATATTCACAATTAAATCCAAGGAACAAAAGGGTCTATTATATTATAGTCTTCTACATTAATTTACGTAACAAAAGGGCCTACAACTATTGCACCCCTCCACATTTATACTCAAAACTTTTTTCTCGCCATTTTTCTCATATGATACAACGAATTACTCATCAATTCACAAAAAACCACCTCACTTTAGTACCAAAAAAGTAATCATACAAAAACCCATTCCACAAATAGTTTGCAACAATACCCAGGTTATTCACCGTCTAGGCACCAAATTAGTGTTTATAGGCCGGTTGGGGGTGTGGCCGTGTTAAATCTAGACTCGTTAGCTGTCGAGTTGTCTGCTGGAGGCGTATTGCTGTGCCTGAATAGATTTGGTTCGAAATATCTATTATACAATGGCTGGATTGAGGCTTATTGATTATTATATAACAATGATGTGGAAGAAACTTACTTATTACTAACACGCTTTTATTAGCTTCAACTGTATGTTGCATGTTTGTAACCGACTCCTTTGGACTTGATTTTGACCCACTTCAAACGGTCAGATTATTTTTAACTGACTTCAAAAAGGAGGAGGTTATCAATTCGTCGGAACCTTTATTTTTTATTTTTTTTATGTATGTTCCCCGATTACTCGAAGATGGCTGGACCGATTTGGATTTTGTTTTTTTTTGTTTGAAAGGGTATACTTCCCAGGTGGTCCCATGATCATCAAGTCAGGATCTGATGATGGGATCCTGGAGAAATAGAGAGAACTCTTCAAATTTTATAGGCACACAAAGCGATTTAGGTATTTTTTGGAAGGGTACTTTCTCATAGTGGTCTCATTTCAATTTGGTGAAGATTTGATGAAGAACTTAGGAGATAGGCAACGGAACTCCTCAATAAATGATAGCAAATGGACTGGGATTGCTGAAATGTCATCTCTGTCTATTGCTTACACCAGTTCATAACATAACATCACGCCAGTATGATGTGAAGGGGTAAGCACATGTGAATCACTAAAAAGTGAAAAATAAAAACTTTTTCCAAAAAAAAAACAACCGACTTCCAAAAAACACTACAAAGTGAAAAATAACCTTAATTTCGGAAGGCGGTGACAATAAATTCAAATACAGCTCCAAAGACACCGACTTCCGAAATTAAAGTTATTTTTCACTTTGTAGTGTTTTTTTGGAAGTCGGTTGTTTTTTTTTTTTGGAAAAAGTTTTTTACTTTGTAGACTTATCGAGAAACCGATGACAATTAATAATGTTAAAAAAGAGTTCCGTAACGTAATAAAAAATACTGCAGGAATGATAATACTGCAGGATTTATCTCTGTCCCCCATTTATGCTGATTTAAATTACAATTAACATATTTTTAAGGGTGCATTAAAAGAACTTTCACAAGTCATAGGGCTTAACAGAATAGTATAAGCAAAGTATGGCATGATCAGCCTATAACGGTCCTCTGCTGAGACGCAGGATCTGTAAGAAACAGTGATGGGCCATATTCCACCACACGAACATAGGGCTGATGTTTTTTTTTTTTCTAAATGGGCCCGCTCTTGGCTTCGATCACGCCTGATGGAAAGCGATTGATGAGGTCAATGATGGATCGAACGTGCACAGAAAATGCCTGTTCACTCTTGTTCAAGGCACTGGTACTCCCACGCATCGACGAAACACAGCAAGCTGCTTGACTCCGGTGGGACCCGGTCGCGAACCAGGCGGCCATCAAGGCATTGGGTGTGACTATCCAGGATGCGCCGAGCGCTCGGTTCATTCGAGTTACTGGTGGAACAAATTGCGCTACACGAGGAGGCTTCTTCATGCAATTGACTTCGAATATTTGGTTTGCTCACGATGTTTTCCTTCGTTTTGAGAACTATGGTGACGAAATAAATTATTACCTGGTTAATCTTTCCACTGTGGCTTGGGTTATTCTCACGATACTCTTCATCGTCCTTATCTCTTATCTCATGTTACTTGGAGTCGCCGCAATGCGTTTTCTTCTTGCATTCTCCCCTGTCAACCGTCGCGCTATCATTCACTTCCTTCTTTTTCACATCATTCTTCACAAAATCCATTCATCTTTTCTTTGGCATTCCTCACCGTCTCCATCCATCAAAATTTATAATCATCACTCTTATATACTCCATTTGAAATAAGATTAGACATTTAACTAAACTTTTTTTACAGTCCGATCAACTGATTTTGACTTCTATTGCGTTGGTGGCATAACAAATGGCAGCTGCAGTAAACAGTTGGTATTGTAACTACTTTTTTGCTTTTAATGCCATCCTTATGCCTACGGTATAGAAGTCAGAATCGGTTGAACTGACTGCTAAAAAGGTTTGTTTAAATGTCTAATCTTATTTCAAATAGAGTTTAGTCACATGCATTTCCTCCCTCCTCATCACATACTCACTATACATCTGTAGATACAGAATAATATCTATACAGATACGATACATGTTACGCTTCCTAGAAAATTAATCAATCTGCTCATTACGGAATGAATTAAACTGGAACATACGATAATTAGTTACACACAGTACTAATGGGTTGTCCATCGGTCTTTGAGCTATTAATTAATATGTCCATTTGGAATGTAATGGCTATATGTTTAGTACCTAAATAGATATTAGTCCTGCATTTTGGTAAATTGAATCACTGAGCTTTTATTTTTAACCGATTTCATAACGAAGGAGATTCATATCTTCGGATTTTCAATGCATTCTTTAACTTTCTGATACTTTAGACGAGTGTATCAGCCAGGAGCTAAATTCTAGAAGAAGATCTCTAGAAGTAAGACGGTCGCGTGATCAGATGACTGTAAAATTTAAAATTCTTAGGGGATTATTGATGGTCCTGATCTACATAACGAAATCTATAATCTATTTGTCCCAGACAATTACTGTCGTGGCAGAAAACACCGCTTACTGGCTGTACTGTTGCACACTCCAAGTCACCAATTCTTCGGACGTTAACTGCTATTAACGCTCTCCTGAACTCGAATACAGATCTCGATTTGTTTGCGAATGAATGGAAGGTGATGCTGTCAGAATGTTTGAGAATGCATGACTGTGTTAAATAGATTGTAATGTGTATGTTGATATGTTTAAATACATAGTGTAATTGGCTTCGGCCGTTCTAATTAAAATAAATAAATAAATAATTGAAGGAATCTTTGTCCAAAAATGATGACTATTCGGTTGTTGTTTTATTGGATTGTCCGATAAAACAACAACCGAATAATCTAGTTTCCGTGATTTTTGAAGAGGATTAAAACAGAACAGCAGACTCAAGTGCCTAACCTTAAAAGTAGTCCACATATTATTCTTTGAAAAATAAAACTACATAATCTTTTCCTTACACTATCGGTTCAAAAAAATCAACTTGTGAAAGTGAAAAATAACTTTAATTTAGGAAGGCAGTGACTTTGGATATGTATTTAAATTTTTTGTCGCCGCCTTCCGAAATTAATGTTATTTTTCACTTTGTAGTGTTTTTCCGAAAGTCGGTTGTTTTTTTAAGTTTTTATTTTTCACTTTTTAGTAATAGTACCTACTCCACACCAATTCGAAATTTTATCATCCTCGGGGTCAAAACAATGCATATTCATGCGATAGCAGCAATCGCGGTTGATTTTCTGTAATTTTTGAAGAGTTCAGTTGTCTGTCTCCGAAACGCATCATCAGGTCTATACGAAATTTAAATAGAACCACACAGGAAGCACCAGCTCTCAAATAAAAAAAGAATCATCAAAATCGGTTCACCCAGTCGAAAGTTCTGAGGTAACAAACATTAAAAAAAAATACAGTCGAATTGAGAACAATCTTGAAGTCGGTTAAAAAGAAAAGCCTGCCTAGGAACTTCACAGCACGACATAAACGGACTCAAATGTAAAACAATCAATATGCCTTATCCAAACTATATTGTATTTTACACAGAGCGACCGCCTATTTCACCTCCACAACTCAGTTACTGGGAAACATAATACTCCTTGGCAAAACTAGAAAAAGCAAACATGTACAAAAGGAAAGAAAGAAATAAAGAAAATATCTCCACCGCAGCACTTTTCCGGCCGTTATTAGGTTTCGCTTGACGTTTAACTGTTTCCTTTTCTCCGTATTACTGAATTTCTAGTTTTCCTTTAGTCGGCGTTTTCGATGAAATGTTGCAATATTGTTGCAGGCTATTAACAGAGCAATTTGTAATGTAAACTGCGAACAAAACTTTTACAAGGAAATTAAACGAGTAGCTATCATCATCATCATCATCATTTCAGCCGAAAGACGTCCACTGCTGGACATAGGCCTCCCCCAAGCTCCGCTACTCCGCCACAAACTTCGGCCGGTTCGGTGCTTCCCGCATTCAGCAGAATCCTGCGGCTCTCACAAGGTCATCGGTCAACCATGTGGGAGGCCTTCCAACTTTACGTCTTCCGAGTAGCTATATAAAGATCAAAATCAAAAGTCATTTATTCAAATTAGGCTGAGAATCAGCACTTTTCGAACGTCAAAACTACATAAGACATAGCAGTCCCCTGGCACGACCGCCTTCACCACTTCCTAGTGCTTTAGCTGCGAAGAAGAAGTGGCGCAACAAACTGTCCAGCAGAACAGCTGTCTGTTTAGTATAGTAGGATGTTCATTATTTTTCCAGTTTTTAAATACCGCGGCACTTTGTCATACGATTCTGTAATTTAAAGTCGGTTGTTTTTTTTTTGGAAAAGTTTTTTTTTTCACTTTTTAGTTATAGTACTTACCCCACACCAATTCGAAATGTCATCATCCTTGGGGTTTAAACAATGCATATTTATCAGCAGCAATCGCGGTTGATTTGCTGTCATTTTTTGAAGAGTTCCGTTGTCTGTCTCCGAAATGCATCATCAGATCTATACGAAATTTAAATAGGACCACATGGGAAGGGACCAACTTTCAAATAAAAAAAAATCATCAAAATCGGTTCACCTAGTCGAAAGTTCTGAGCTAACAAACAAAAAAAATAAAACAGTCGAATTGAGAACCTCCTCCTTTTTTTGAAATCGGTTAAAAACGTTCAAGTTAATAATAATAGGTTTGCGAAGGACTAGTAAAGTAAGTACATTGCACATAAACCTTTTGAACTGGACCAGCCCTACCTACTGATGAGGCTCTACAGAAAAGAGCCTCCTTAAAATGTGTCAAAGAGCATCGCTTTCTCCATCAAACCCTTGAGCCAAGAAAGGGCCTCTTGAGAGGCCCTTGGCTATTAGGCTATTGACAGTAATGGCTATCGGCACAATTAATGCAGGGTCGCCGTCCTACATGTCGACGTTTTTTCTGGTCGATAAAACGTTTTATTTGTTTTTAAACAACGGATCAGGTTAAGCTACGCTTGCCATGTTCGGTCCGTGGATGGGTTTACATGCACCTCTGGGCCTCGCAAAGCATGTTTAGCCATTGGTACCGGCTGTCATTCGTGGATCTTTGACAGTCGTTACCTACGGATCGTCGAAAACCCGAAAGTCTGATAACTAGACTTATCAAGGATATAGTGTTACCCAGTAACTGGGTTGTGGAGTTCAGATGGGCAGTCGCTCCTCTTAAATATTGGTATTCAGCTGCAGCTGGTCAGACTGGAAGCCAACCATAAAAAACTTGAGAAAAGGCTAGGCAGATGATTGATGGCATTTATTTCCAAAAGATCAAACACTACTAATACCAATGACATTTATCATTTCAATAAAAGTACGATTTCCGAACGCAATGAAAATTAAATGATATAAAATATAATCACTATAAGCACACTAAAATATGTTATAACCGTATCATAAACACGATCTGAAACTAATTTTATATCCCACACATTGACAGATATTTCCGGTCGAGTGTGCGTAGTATTTAGTCGGTTACACAATCTTGCGCGTGCGCATTCGACTCGGTTATAACGGATTTACGCTAAAAGCTTTCAAGTGAGATTTTAAAATACTGAAACTATGTGTTTTGTTATAAAAATATGGTTTATTTTATATTCCTTTGTGATTTTTGTATTCTTTTGTGTTGAATTTATTCTAGGCTTGTCAAATGGTATTCGTCAGTAAAATATGGTGGCAAGAAGTGGCGTAATTCTTTGTTCGCTAAGACTGGTCGCGCTGTTAAAAAGGTATGGTTGGTGTAGCAACCAAGCTTTATAGAGCTGTATACATTTTGTTGGTTGCGCCGCCATTGGTGTCCTAGGGTTTTTAGTGATTTTCGAGGAAAAAAGGTGAAAATAGACTTTGTTTGGTTCACGACAAGTTTATCTAATGTTAAATTTACTATAATAAACCTCTGCTTAATGTTTTCAGGCAATAAGAAATGCTTGATGTTACGTTAATAATTTTACCCATACAAATTATCATGTTTTTTATGTCATTCTTTTTATTCAGCACCAAATCCTCAACTGAGAACAGATCCTTCTCAAATCGGGAGATGACTATATTCACAAACCCAGACTTCAACATGAGCGTCTACAATCAATCCATGATTGGACATTGTATTGTCCACTGCTGGACCAATGCTACTTCGTAATGGAAGCTTTTCACGTCACGACTTCAAACAAGAGGGTTTATAATTACATACCAACATAAACAGTAAGAATATAAACCAACATGCCAACTAAGGGTGGATAACTGGATACTGACACATAAAATTTGAGCTATAAAATAATAGTTTAAAAAACTAAAAAACACGTTTTAAAAACCAAACTAAAAAAGTAGAAAATAATTTAATTCAATTAAAAAGCGTGGGGTGCTTTTTGAGGTATTTTTATCATCAATTAATGTCAAGCACCCCACGCTTTTTAATTGAATTAAATTATTTTCTACTTTTTTAGTTTGGTTTTTAAAGTGTGTTTTATAGTTTTTTAAACTATTATTTATTTTCTATATTTTTAGTTCTGCTAACTACAAAAGCGTGATTTTTCAGTTTTTTTTCCTTTGTTATTTTCTATTTTTTTGTTTACTTATTTAATTGTCATCAGTCCTCGATAAGTTTACAAAGTTTAAATGAAATCTGACCGTTTAAAGTGGGTCAAAATCGCGCCCTAAGGAGTCGGTTACAAACACACAAGTGAAGCTAATATAAAGCGTGTAAAAGACAGGTGCATTTCACTATGCACACCCGTACCTAAGTACCTTAAAAGATTCAGTGCTCCTAGAAAAAGTTGCAAAGCCACTTCACGATATTTCAACAACTTATCATAGTGATACCGTCTTATGTCATTTTGTCGTTAGAAAAGTGCTGATTCTCAGCCTAATTTGAATAAAATACTTCTGATTTTGATACGGTGCAAGTAGTATACTCTTATCTTATGCATGTACACAGGGTGGCCAGGACATCGACGCTCAAATTGAAACATGGGATCAACTTTAGAAATGTGCTACCCGAATTTGAGTATATTGATGCATGGGGGATGTAGAGAGGGGTTTAAATAACTGCCCCCAAGCATTTTTTTTTGCCGGAACTCCATTCTTTTTGTAACATAAATTTTTGAAAAATCTTAAAACGAGTCGATAAGTAGTAATCATTTATTTGACTTAGGATGCAAGAGCGAGCGAAGCGAGCTCGGGACTTGGGGCACCCCGGCACGGACAGGTTAGGTTCGAAGGGGACGGCGGGGTCTGAAAGACCCCGCCATCCCCTTCATGTTAGGTTACTTCAAAACCCGCACGCAGAAATAGGAGCCCCGACAAGCGGGGCTCCGTCGAGCTATCATGGCAGTTGGTTAAGGGTAGTCTTTCCCTCCCGACGCCCCGCCCTCAAAAGATAGATTTATTAAAATTGGCCTCTTGGCATACATTTAGTATGCAAACTTTAAAAAATCGTAAAAAGGAAACGGTTGCTTTCCGGCAAGGGGGGATTATGGGGAGGGGTTCCTCCCTCCCCCCCCCCCCCTCTCCCTCCTCCACCCCTTTCAACTCTTTCCGAAGGTAGCACGTTTCTAAATTTTTACCGAAACATGACTAATGCATACGATTCTAGAACCCTAGCGTAGAAATTTTTCATCGGTTATAAAAAACAAAATCAACTGTTTCATAGATAAGTACCTATGCGGTTAAAATGTATGAAACACTTCATTTTGTTTTTAATAACCGACGAACTATCAGGTTCTCAATCATGTACTGACTCCATGGTACTAGTCTGCGCGTCGATGTGATGGCACCTGGTTATCAATTGGACCCTTTATTAGGCTTGAGTTACAAGACACTTACAAGGCGACAAATAAAATTTTGTACAGAAATCAAAAGTTTTGTTTTCTAATAAGGTTATTACAGGACAAGGTTTTTATTTTGTCATAGTTTAAACCATCGATCTAGTTTTTAAAATTTGGAGGTAACCATGCATAAAATACAGTTCTTTTTACAAACCTGAGAAACTAGTCCGGTGCTAACTTTTCAGTTCTGTATTAAAGACGGTCGGTATACAAGTACGAAACAAATACAAATTGCTCTGTTTGAAACGTAGCTCTGACGCTAAACCATGTTTTGTAACAATACGGCTAATGTTAAAACCTCAACCTCATTTATCTTTGCAGCAACTGCCCCAAAACTTCAACCACATTATCCACCTTCTCAGCAACCTCGAACTCTCCACAAACATTAAACCTCCTTTCTCTTCTTCCTCAGTTACGGCGACATGGTGCCAGGCACGATAGCAGGCAAGATCGTGGGAGGAGTGTGCTCCCTCTCCGGAGTGTTGGTCATCGCCCTCCCGGTGCCCGTCATTGTCTCCAACTTCTCACGGATCTACCACCAGAACCAACGGGCTGATAAGAGGAAGGCTCAAAGGGTAAGATTTTTAGTGACTCTGGAAATAAGTTCACTGTTTTTTTTTTTTGCACTAAAGGTTGGCGCAGATTGGGGCGGGCGGGTAACGTAATGTATTCCGCAAAATCCTCCTTCATCACTTTCATATATTTTGTGTGATAGTGATGACCCAGTGGTATCGGCTCTAACTTACGAATAGGTTATGATTTCGAACCCGAGCAGGCAGTTTACTTTGTGTATTTAATTTCATTACCACTGGAAAAAGCTATGTAGATAATAGTGATGCTCTCAAAACGGTGAAGGTAAAACATCGCGAGGAAACCAGCATGTCTTAGGACCAAAAATTCAAAGATATATGACTTCCACTAAACCGCTTTTATATATATTTATATTTATGACATTAATTTACACTCAGTGACTACTTTAACTTATTACTTGTTAATATTCTAGGAAAATTGTATACTTTCTTTTACAATGTTTGTAAATATGTAAGCACCATGTATCTATCATAAAATTAATTTATCTGTATTGCTTCAATTTCATTCATTTTACCTAATTTGGTAAAGTAATTTTATTCTGGGTGCATCTTTTCACACATAATTATATATAATGAATGTAGCTACTATGTTAAAAATTGTACTTAAAACATTTTAAACGGTGGAGTTTTTTGCCCATTCTTCTCCATACGAAACTACATTTTGGAAGGGACGACTAGAATCAATTTTAATTTAATGTAAATGTTGACATTCAAAAGTGCCTTTTAAGTGCCTATTTGAAATAAATGCTTTGACTTTGACTTTGACCGCACTGGGCTCGCGTGGTGAATTTATGGCCCCTCATAGAGAGGAGGTATGTGTCCCAGCAGTGGGAACATTATAGGCTATTAGAGGCAATTAAGTGTAATTCATCGCACGCTATTTTGTATGAAAATGCGATGTGCTGCGGGTTGATGCGGCAGTAATGTGGGCTTAATTTTATAGGACACCCCAGATTGTGTACTGTATTTCATGTAGATGAACTTGGCAGATCATTTCCCAGCATTTTTTTGGATAAGTATGGTAGCGGTGCATAAGAAACCTTGGAGTTCCCTTTTCTGCGTGCTACTCAAACTTTTTTTTGATCCATCTTAACAAAATGATTTACTTTTTCTTGTAGCGGGTAACATTTTCTTTTTTATTTATTTCATGACTTAGGACGGCAGAACTCTTCCAGAAAAGTATTAGGAACTATAGAACTCACCACTGTGTGCCTAAATCAGTTTTAAAATTTTAATTTTGGAAAAAATTATCTGCTACCGGAAGTTAGCAGAGCATATTTTCATTCGACCTTTTTTCAGGCAAAAACTCCTGAACTATTTTTTTTAAGTATAAGGAACTCGAGAACTCATCCGCATGCGAATAGAGCTCACATTATTTTTTGCTCTGCTGGGAAATGATCTGCCAAGTTCACCCACATCTCTATTTCGTTATTTGAAGGTTACTTGAACAGTTAGGATGAATTGTTGATTATCGTAAAAAAAACGATGGTTTCTAAATAGAATATTTAGGTATTTATTTAAAATAGACCTGAAAATATTAAAAGGAATCTTTGTAGAATGTTTCGATCTAAAAAACACAAAGACATTGAAAATAACTTGCAGAAGACTGAACATTTACGAAAAATTACTTTATCTTTACTATAATATTTTGATAGTTTTCCAGTAATTTTTGGCATAAAAACAAAGATTTACCACAAACTTTGTAAGACGATAGCTGATATGCTACAGTACTGTCACGTTTTTCATCGACTTCTTTTGTAGCAGACTTTATTATTTTCCAGTTTCTCTGGCATTTTCAATCCCTATTTTCCATAACAAAGTAAATTCGCCACATATTACATAACACGCTCCCTTCCACAAAAGAGTGTTATAATTTTACGAGCGCCGACGTGTTTGAAGCGAGCGTGTCAAGATTCCCCGGCGTTTGTCGCCAGCGTGACACTCGATACAATCTTTGTTGAATACCGCGGTAAAATTTGATGGGAGAGTGACTGCTAAAAGTAAAATAAGTTATCTACTTTGCATTTTCATAGGGCGTTATCTTCGCCTTTCATAATAGACGGAAATAAAAGATCATGGTATATAATAAAGCTAAATTAAGCACTCTTATTGTTCCGTGTGGTGCCGGACATAAAGAGTTCCGTGTGGTGCCGGACGTAAAGAATAGCACCATCCCATCTCTTCCCGTGGGTGTCGTAGGAGGCAACTAAGGGACTTACTAGAGAATCGGCAGCATCGTTCTATGCATTTTACTACCATACTGCGATCGCTAACCCGCCTGCCAAGCGTGGCGATTATGGCAAGCCGTCCCAAATTAAGGGAGGCCTATGTCCAGCAGTGGACGTCTTCCGGCTGAAATGATGATGATGAAGTACTCTTACTAATAAAAACTATTCTTCTTTATGCGTATCTTTCTTATAGACGCTGTAGATTATAACAATTGCATCAATACACTATGTTTTAGTGCACAAGACGTGTGTACACAGACACAGGTGCAATCTACCTTCCCTCACTCTTATATTCCGATGAGTCGGCAATCCAACACGGCCGGAACGATCAACGACGCAGAACCAACGACTTAACGTGCTTACTGAAAGCACGAAAACCCCAATAACATTTTGTCTGACTTTGAAATCGAAGCCCAGGTTCCCACACTTAGTAGTCACGCTAGCGCCCTGCAGTGCTATTCTGTAAAATTTCACCAGCTTACTTCACCCAAGTTGGTGAAGTAAGCTTAAAGTGAGCTGTCATTAGTTTCGATCCCTAGTGCTAGATGGAATGACAGCTCACTTCTCCTAAGTTCTCATGGTGAGATTTTAACAGAATAGATCGGCAGGAGATCGACGAGGTAGATCGAAACAAACAAAAAAAAACAAAAGTAGAAATTTGCCACCATTTTCTTGTGCCGCGACTCGCTGGCCAAACTCTGTATTCTCAATTCTTCTCTTTGTGTGCAACATTTAGGTAGGTACCCATAACAAATATCGCATGTCACTGCTCCTCCATAAAATCCCTTTAACTTTGATGGCCGTAGACGTGTTTAGTCAGGAGCGTGTCAAGATTACTCGGCGTGTTGCAGTAGCGTGACACTTGACAAGTTTTTATTACAATCCTATATTACAAGGGGATATAAATAAATTCTGGGAAAGAAGAGTTTATACCGGGTGGATAAAAAATCGTGGATCAAACGAAACAGGGCGATAGTTGAACTTATTTGAAGTTAAAAAATTTTTTTTTTTTAGTATATTTTTTTTACTGTAAAGTTCTAAAGTGATGATATATTTCCTAGAAGCAACTAAAGATCATTTATTGCTTTAAAATAGGTACCCATTTTACTGAATTGCCTATTTATTAAAAAAAAAAATATTTTCTTCAAATAGTCAAACTTTTAAGGAGATCAAGTGAGAGCTCTGCCTCAGAGATATTTTTTACTGCAAATAACCTCAACTATCGCCCTGTTTCGTTTGATCCACGATTTTTTACCTACCCTGTATACTATTGGGTAGGTGCTTTTTTGTGTAATTATATTTGAATGTGGAAGGAGGTGGTACTTCCAGATGTGGTCAGATTGAGGAAAAATAATTCAAAGTTTTTTCATGCATCCGCAAGAATCTGATTCAGCCTGTCCCTTTCTGCCCACACCCCGCGACGCCCTGAGCCAAGGTCCGTTCTCTTCAGGGTGCTCTTAGCGTGTAGACGCTTAGTTTGTAAGCTTAGTGGGCTGTAAGCCTTAATTTATTAAAGCATCCCCAAGATCACCCGCTAAAGTAGCTAAAACCTCCCAGGCCAACCACCTGCAAAATGTCATATACAACAAGAAAAGCATCCTCAAGAAATTATAATAACACAACTATTAATTACATTAATAAGACGGCATGACAAAAAATCTTGCAAAATGTTGCAAGGCGTAGCTACTACGTAGCAAAGTGCCTGCTACGCCGTAGCATTTTGCGTAGCGGGGTCTACGAGCAAGCAATAATTAAATTATAATTTTATAATTCCTTTTCTATTTTATTTTGAAAGTACTTATACCTACCTATATTAACATGCTATTTAACCAGAAACCTTTGAAGTATAAAACTAAGAACCGAACAATCATTATAATAATAATAATACCTACACGGACTTACTATTTATATGTTAATCATACATCTTTGCACGCGACGGTAAATGCGCATAATTCATACAATCTAGATGTTTAAATAAATATCCGTTAATTAGCACGGCGAGACCCTAATATCGGACGCGTATATTTATTTATTAAAAAGTGAAGTTATGTTGGTTTTACATGAAGGTGGGGTGTAATTAACCTTTACAAAGACTGTTTTAACAGCTTTTTTGCATTCATACGGCATTTTAAATATCAGCCTTATCTAATGATCTCTGTTCCAAAGGCCCTAATAGTGATAACGGTTGCAGATGTATTCAGTCAGATTGTTATTGTGTTTCGGCCAAAAGGCTTCTTCTGATACAGAGAAATAAAAAATAAAAAAAAATATTTATTAAGATTTACCAACGTTTGTATACACTACAGCAATTACAGGAAGCAACAGAAAATCAATGTGAACAATCTTAAACTAGAGCAGTTAATTTATTTGCATTCGGCAAATCAAATACAGACGGGTCATACGTTAATAAGAAAAAATAATAGTTTAAAAAACTAAAAAACACGCTTTAAAAACCAAACTAAAAAAGGAGAAAATAATTTAATTCAATTAAAAAGCGTGGGGTGCTTTTTGAGGTATTTTTATAATCAATTAATGTCAAGCACCCCACGCTTTTTAATTGAATTAAATTATTTTCTCCTTTTTTAGTTCGGTTTTTAAAGCGTGTTTTTTAGTTTTTTAAACTATTATTTATTTTCTATTTTTTAGTTCTGCTAACTACAAAAACGTGTTTTTTTTTTAATTATTGAATTGTCATCGGTCCTCGACAGGTTTACAAAGTTTCAATGAAATCTGACCGTTTAAAGTGGGTCAAAATCGCGCTCAAAGGAGTCGGTTACATACAAACATACAAACAAACATACAAGTGAAGTTAATAGAAAGCGTGTAAAAATATTTAAAAAAATATTTTATTTACATACTACATAGGCCCACACTGTGTTAGTATCTAAGTGATCATATAAGCTATGTTAGTATATACTTGGAACACAAAGAAAGGTGATAATTTATCGACCACATATAGTTTCATCAAGCCCCATGTAATACATGAAGCTTGATAAACCTATCCATGGTAGGCCCATCCAGCCTTTCAGCAAGAAACACCCTTAAGATACTGTAGTTGCTTCCTCCCACTCTGCGTGTTATTGACGCCACCTTCTTACGCATTATTGCGAAATGGTCGTCAGTGTGCGCATCGGCAAACATACCTGATGCACTACAATAGGGTGAAAGCCTCAAAAGCACCCTAAAGGTATTATTATATTGTACCCGCAAGGCATTGTTTGCTTTTTGGGTATGATTAGCCCAAAGGCTGCTGGTGTAAAATGTTTGGCACTAAACCTTGAATAGTGTATTTTTTACTAAACACGTAATTACAAATACATAATACATAATTTAAACAATTAGAGAGAAAAAGAAAATTGAGCGCATTAAAACTATTGTAACTTGCGAGACAGTGATCAAGAAGTTTAGATCGGTACCAACCAAGTGAGTTCATTCTATGACATGACTTAAATTACATATCTTTAAAATTACAATACAATACAGGGTGTAAGGGGAACGCTTCCGAAGCCAGAACGCATGTTATCATCATCATTATTTCAGCCGAAAGACGTCCACTGCTGGACACAAGGCTCCACCAAAAGGGCGGATTTGCCATAATCGCCACGCTTGGCAGGCGGGTTGGCGATCGCAGTATGGTGGTCAAATGCATAGAGAACGCTGCTGCCCATTCTCTAGTAATTCCCTTAGTCGCCTTCTACGGTACCCATGGAAAGAAATGGCATGATGCTATACTTTTACGTCCGGCACCACACGCAACAACGCATGTTATATAAAACGTTAATGCAAACGGATACCAATAAATAACCTTTCGTCTTAAATTGGTTATTTTGCATCAATTTAAAACGTTTGATGCTTCTATAATGGTTCTACTTATTTTATTTTGGCGGTGCTTTAAGAAGGATGCCTAAACCTAAAGTCGCCGCCTGGACTTGGGGTAGAGCGCGGTTATGTGTGAGCGTAATAGCTTTTCTAGCGTAAAACATTTTTTTTACAACTCTAGTTGTAAAAAATATATTTTTAAATGTGTTTAATCTCAAATAATGTTTCATTTAACTGTTCTCACAGCAAAAAAAAAGTAAAAACTGTAAAAAAAAAACTAGATTTTTTTAAGGTACTGTATCGAGAATCACTAGCGCTATCACCTGTCTTAGTTTTCGGAAGCGTTTACCTTACACTGTGTATAATACAATAAGTTTTATTGACATAAAAGTATACACAAATTAAAAAAAAAATAGTATAATGACTGGTTTTACAAAACACGACGCTCAAGAAGACAGTTTATTCAAACTGCAGACCAAGTCGCCTTGAACTACATCATTACTTTATAACGAGCAGAATTGTCTCAAGAGATCAAACTGTTTCAGGATCTTTCTAATAGCTATTCAAAACGTATTCATGAATGACCTAGTAATTTTATAGGGTTCCGTTTCTAAAAAGGAGAAAACGAAACCCCTGTGGGATCACTTCGTTATCCATCTATCTGCGGAGATCCTTTTTCCCAGGTAGGCCGGGGGTTTGAAGTTGAAATTAATATCTAATACGTTGATAAGGTTCCAAATAAATTACTTTCCGTTAACCGAGACTCATGAAATTACGTAAGAAGTAAGGTGTCACAGCATAAATATAGGAAAAACTCCAAAAAATTGTTAATTCACAGTTTTGTCACATCACAAACTTAGATTTGCAGTTAGAAAATTGACCGTGACATATTTCGATGTATTGCAGAATATTTTTTCGACCACAATCTTTGTTTTTGGAATAAACTCATTGTCCGAAATTCGGAACGGACTCAATCATCTGGCCGGTTTTGAATATAAAGAATGGCTCCTCCACCCTCATACACAAAGAGGGCTTACAAATAAAAAAAATACACTATAAATTCATAAATATTTCTGTCACAGCCTCCAGAAGCCATGGATGCCCTAATATTCGCCTACAGTCTACACAACTACCTTCAACAGGTTATTTTTGTGGCTAGGTTTTAAGGCTCCTTCAACCAGACGCGACGCCTCAGCACGACGCGATATTCGTTGAACAATTTCTATGAAAACTTTATGGAAATTGTTTTACAAGAGTCTCGTTGCGCTATTGCGTCGCACTTGTCTCCGGGAGCCTTTAGAGTACAGAGTACAGAGTACAGTAATACTACGCAACTAAAATCGCTCAGTATGCTTGACGATTTAAAGGCTATTTTATGTGATCCAATTCTATGAAGATCATTTTATTACCAGAGTATATCATTCGTTATGTTTACTGTAGGACCCATGGCATTGTTTATGTATTAATTAGTTCGTTGATCGTTGGCGCTGTTGGTATAGTGGCCGCTAGCGCTACTGCTAAGCATGAGGTCCTGGTTTCAATTCCCAGGTCGAGCAAAGTGTTATTGATTTTTTTTCTGTCTGTAATATCTCATGGCTTTGATGACAATAGGCTCGCCCCCTGTTACATGAGACTTAAACATAACTGGCGTAATGTGGGTGTAGTATCGGTACATCTCTGCTAGCCCTTTGGGGCAACGAAGCGTGATGTTATGTTATGTAGTTAGTAAATGTCCACTGTAAATACATACTCGTAGATTGCTAAATTATACAACGAGTAACATAATTAACGCAAGACCTCATACACCCCCAATTATAGTATTGTGTTAAAAGCATAATACGATGACCAAAACAATTTTTTTTAAAGCTAACTGATATTATTAAGAAAAACGTGTCGACCCAAGTAATATTTTATGCATTTAAAATTGAGTCTTATTTCTTCTGACGTTAGATTGAATTTTCTTTGGCTCAATCAATGGTAGGTATGGCAAAATACATAATTAAAAAGTTACTGAAATCGATTCAGTAGTCAATTAGGAACAAACTACTTTGAGGTCTTGCGTCTATTCTGTTACACCTTGTATGTAAATACTGCGCAATCAAATAATCAAATTATAGATCACATAACGTCAGGATATTCGGCTGCTGGTCAACTTATTAATCAACAATGGGCACTCAAATAGTCGAACAAGCAATTAACCACTTCCTGGCTATCGATGAATTTGAGAACATTTCCTGAATAGTGCAGTGGTGGCCTAGTATAGGTACGAATTGTAGATCTTGACTTCAAACCCAGGCAAGCATTTTACTTTGTGTAAATTGTTTTCATCAAAACGGTGAAAGAAAACTTCGCGAGGAAACCGGCATGTCCTGGAACCAAAAAATTTAAGACGTCATCCACAAACACGCATTGAGTATGCGTAGTAGATTATTTATTTATTGGGTTCGCCAACAATTGTTAACATTGGTATTAAGCTAAAGATAGCCCACTCCATTTCACAGAGAGGGGGCCTGCGCCCGCGCCGAAACATAATAGACTGATTGTAATCTCCCAAATAAACGTCTTTTACCATCTTTCCTGACACACTATCTATGACAATGAGAGAGCCGTTTCTTCAACAGAATTTTATTTCATCGCTAAACCCATCCAATTCCAGAAAGCCCGCCTCGCCCGCATCCGCATCGCCAAAGCCTCATCAGGGGCCGCATTCGTGTCAAAGAAGAAAGCGGCGGAGGCCCGCCTAGCTGCGCAAGAGTCGGGCGTAGAACTCGACGACGCTGGAAGAGACGAAGACATTTTCGAGTTGCAACACCACCATCTACTGCGATGTCTGGAGCGCACTACGGTGGGTGAAGTTAGGACCTTTCTCAACTAAGCTTCGGTTTCGTGGCATGTTTTTGTGACTTATTGGTCATGTATATGTGGTGTTGTGACGTGTAGTTTAGTTTATTTTATTCTCTGACAGCCATTAGCATAGTCCAGCCTCTGATTGTTTAGTTAAATGGTTTCCTGGATTTGTTGTGAGTATGATTTTTGCGGTGATATTTTTTTTTTGAGATGGGTTTGTATTGTGTCAGCCGTGTGTCCGTGATGTGTTTTTTTAGTTTACTTTTTAAGAAAACGGCAATCATTTTTTTTCAAAGAAATTATAGGTTGTTTGGTGTGATAAAGTCACGCAGAACTACAGTCCCAAGTCTCTAAAACCACGACCTTCCGTTAAGTTAAATTATATTTTACAGTAATCATTGGCAAAGCCGGTTTTGAGTTAGTCGGTTCTCCAACAAATTCAAAACCAAGTTTATGCCGATTTTAACTGTTCCTTTATTTTACTTTAACTTTTACTTCTCCCCAAAATAGGGCCTTAACACATAACCCTACCTACAGGATCGTGAGTTTGTGGAGATGGAGAATCCATTCAACGGGGCTGCTAAGCGCGCTGGCTCGCCTTCTCCATTGGCGTCGCCTGCGCACTCGGGACGTGCGCCCGCGCTGCTTGCGTGCTGCGCGCGTTGTGGATGCTGCCCACAAAAATACCAGGTACCTGTTATGTAGTTGGTTTGTTTGTGTGTTTTGTGGATTGGAGCTAAAATAGCGTAAGGAATTTCAGTGTTACTTACGCCGTTTTAGTGTCATTTAGTGTTAGTAACGGGAATGATTAGTATGTGAATTTAGTTTAGATTTCAGCAAAATTAATCTTACTGAAATATAAGACTGAATAAGTGTTTAGCAATTGAAACTAAAGGAATAACAAATTGAGGGAAAATATACATTATTGAATGTTTCTGACCATTAAAAAAAAACATTTTCTGGGTTTTTATTATCGAGAACTGGCAATAGACCACAACAGACTAACCCTGTTCTGACATTAGGGGTACTGAAAAGTAAAACCACAACAATTTACATTACTGTACCATAAAAAAAGAGTCAGGATCAACTGAAAAAATACTTTTAAAGATCCAGGGAACCTGAAATATTGAAATAAGTGGAACAAGCAAAGCATGGGTATGTCTTTAGCATTTTCGAATTAAATACTTCCTAATTAATTCTTAAATAAAAACCTATGCTAATTTCCTAACTTACTTCTTATTTTAATTTCAAATCTTTTATGAAAAGCATTGATAATGCATGATCTAGTGTTTTTCAATAGTTTCTGTTATTAAAAGGCAGTGACACGTTACGCGGCTGAGCTATATTTTTTAAAGCAAACTGAAAAATCAATATTTCAGTAAATGGATTGGTTTATACGAGGACCAAGATTTCCTTATAAAAGTGACATGATTGCATAAGCACAACTTTCAAAACGGCTGCCTTAAGTGTGTCACTTGCCTTAGATTCTTTTATACTACTCTAGGTTTTCTATCTCTTTCAATTAGATTATCTACTAGGTGTTTTTATAATGATACCTATTGTAATATTTACAATAAACCACTTTTGAAAGGCGGTGGTATTGGGATGTGTTAATTTCTAATTAAATAAAAATTACAACTAAATAACAACGATGTGACAACAATGTAATCAAATATGTAAAAGTTAATCTTTATAATGTTATTTAAACTGAGAGTCGAATAAAATTAATTGTGTGCTTTATACTATTTCGGTCACTAAGTTTATAAACATGTTGATTCATTCGATAATCACAAAATACTTACGGTGAAAATTGTTGCATTTTTGTTATTTTTACAATTAATTTTACAAAATGTAACTATGCAAGCCGTTCTCGTTTACCCTTTATTGATAATAATCAATTGGTAAATAATATTATCACATTCAAATGCATTTTTTATAACTTTAAGCATTTTCTTTTTTAAGGACTCGTTTGTCTTTTTTATTTTTCTAATTAATTCGTATGGAAACATGATTTACATTTTGTTCTAGAACCTGAGGATTTGCACAATAATGTATTTCAAATTTGTACCTGCACTTATTTTTTTTTAATCTTTTTTAATATCACTTAGTTTTGGTGATTTTACAGTTTTTTTTTGTCTTTTTATTTAAATTTGTCACAGTTTTCCTTTTCGCTGAGATCTTTATAATCGGTTAACGAGAACGGCTTTGTTTGGTTCTTCTAAAGTACAATATTTTGGATTATGATGGTTATTATTGGTAACAGAAGCGCCATCGTTCTGTGCGCTGCATCAGTCCGATAGGGCAGTTCGCGCCCAATAGAAGAGAGGTACTTATCGTGATACTGGGCTACTGTCACTGGCACTGTTGCCTTGGTCCTGACTCCTTGGTGGGTGGATGTTGTTGTCAATAGAATTTTTGATAAAAAACCAACACAAAAAAAAAGAATCAATAAGAAAAAAAGGAATCATTTAAAAAAATAAATAGAATCAATTCGAAAAAGAAACCGAATCAATTCCAAAAAGAAAATAAAACCAATTCGAAAAAGAAATGATTAAAAAATCTTTTTAATTATTATTAAATATCAGTATAAAATTGTGTTGTGTGTTTATTAATAATTTACTGACTTAATATGGGACAAAAAAAAACGAGATCTGTTTTTTGATATCTGTGATACAAATAATAATGTTTCAGTGATTCATAAATTATTTTGACTGCATATCCATGCCACCTTAAGAGTTAAAGGTTAAATTATTTCTATAGTTTTCCATATTTTCATGGTGCTCCATAGAAATAAATAAAGGATCTTTGTATTGTGGCTTCAAACGCAAAGTGTGGCTAGAAAAATGTGACAAAAGCTAGATGTCGTCTGCCAGAAACGCTTGGCAGAAATACTTCCAAATCTTATATTAAAAATATTTAGCTTTGCCTATTCAATATATTTCTGTTATATGAAAAGCTATAATGTATTTATTAACAGCTAGTTTTTTATTGCCAGGGTCTTATTATGAGGGTCTGTGTGTAGTAGGTACGGAAAAGAATTGTAATGATCTAAATCTAAACAGTAGGCTAGACAATGTTTTTAGACCGATGGATAAATTTATACAGGTAAGTATGCAATTATGAAAAGAATTTCATATATTTGGAAAGCTGTTCGATGTTTATTTGTTGTATTTGCTAGATTCTAAAATAATATATAAACCATATTTATTATATTAACTCTGAAAATAGGATGATAATAATTAGTATGTATTTTATTTAAAAATTTGATTTGCTGGTCTGTCTACATTATGTTAAAAATTCTATTAATTTTATTTCCTTTTTACTCTAAACCTACACTTTCACAAAATTGTTTTTGTTTCAAACTAAAAGACACAACACTATTTATTTCCAAACCAAATTAAAATTCCGAAAAATTTGGTTTTAATTTATTTGTTTTCTGAAATATCCGTCTTCATACATTTTTTAATTACCAAATTTTCCTGTTAATATTTTTTTGTAATTTCCATAACTAAATTCCATTTTCAAAACCACGAAAAATATACAAAAAATCCCCATTTTTTTACTTTTGTGTCGAAGGCTCAGTCTCGAATTGGCTATGACAGGTCCTGCTATTAGATACGAGTAGGAAGGGAAGAAAGGGCAGCAGACGGTATACTGCAACTTCACGACCGTCCGATACTTCAGTGTCCGCTGCGCCCAGCGAAGACCCATTACCAGTACGTGACTGCGACGTTAACATACAGCGATGACGGGCCCAGAATCGCCCGCTTTATTTGTCTTAATAATATCGTTCGCAAAACTATCCCTGAGTTTTTTTTAATTGACTTGTTTTCTAAGTGTTTTCCCCGCTAAACAAAATGGAAAGGTAAAACCGATTTTTTGTTAGTAGTTGTTAATTGAGCATGTTAAAAAATTAAATTTAGAAAAATATTTATTCGAGTTTTACAAAAAAAAAAAAAACAGTAAATAATATTTATATTTTGCATTTTTTTATTATTTTGGTCAGTCTTCGTAAAGTCGCTGTGTGGTAACGTCAGCAAATCCAAAGGATTAATAAATATATGAGGCTTTAAATGTCTGCAGGGTGTTGGCTGTTATAAACTGTTGCTTTATAAATATGGTCCTGTTGTATCTTGTTTAATGTTGTATCATTTTTTATGGGCTTGCGCTATGGTGCTACCGTGTTGTCAATTATTTTATATAAAATATATATATGTACGTATAAAATATATTTATGTCCCAGTATTTTGTAAAATAAATCGCTTTATTCTTTCACTTTTTTTTAAATATAAGGATAAGGCGATAAACCGCAGTAGATCCAAGTGTTGTAAATGTATATTATAAAGGATGTCGTCGTGTTTTTGTATGCTGTTGTATGTAGAACAGAACAGACGGTTTGATCAAATGCCAACACACTGCACACATTTTGATTGGAAATTATTATAATTGGCAATAAAGGAGATCACTTTTTAAAAAGCCAAAATTGTGTTGCTAATCAGCCGTCAAATCGACCTCACAAAAAAAAATTGGGTAAATTTTTAATTACTCCTCCAAAATGTTTAAATCATTAAAATCGAATAAAATTACCTACTTATCAAGTTCAAACCTACGAATGAGGCTCATAGGAATCAAATGCCATCTACTGACATCCATAAAACTAAAAACTCATAAAATAACATTGTAGTGATACAATAAAATCATAACATTTACATCATTTTTCTGAGGTGACGTTATAGAAAAAAAAACATTGTCTTCGAATGCATTATACAATAACTTGATTTTTGAAATTTTTATTTTGTTTAAAAAAAAAATACTGTTGGATTTTTTAATTTGATATCTTTCATTTTATCGAAAATTTTCTATGGCAATCTCAGAAAAATCTATACATTTTATATTACACATTGGGTCTACATATAAAACTCTATTTTCTTCTGTAAATTAGCATGAATGGCACACATTTACCTACTCACACCACATCAATGCTAGCAAACTGTCACATATTTTATTATTTTTTAAATACTTCTCGATGTTTTTTATTATAATTATTATTCCTTTGATGTGTCTGTGTTTTTGGTTCCGCAGGTTTTCGGAGATCGCTTGTTATTGTTGTAAAAGCTTGTTATATGTGAGTGTAGATAGATTTAGGTAGGCATAAACTTTATATGGAAAAATATTTGGAAGTAAGGACTGTTTATAATATTGTAGTTAATTAGATAAATATCCGTGTTTTATTTTATATGTATTCTATGTTGTATTTAAAATGTAGGTATTTTAATTAATACGTATATGTGTATGGTATGATGTATGTTGTTATTTAGTTTTGCTCAGCAAGGAGGTTTAGGTAAGGCAGATCATGGCTATAATATATTAATTTTACAAATGGTTCTGAGTTAGTTCCCGTAATTGAAATCGTCTGACATTGATATGAAGAATAATTTAGATCTACCAGTTAATATTACAGTTACAAATAAACGTAGGTAGAACGTTGCATTATCTACTGTAAATGCTAAGCTAAAACTTGGATGATAAAAATCTGTTCAATATTTTGAAATATTCACAATTCAAACACTTAATCTTCTGATTACAGCAAGCGTGTGGCAAATACATTCCTGCCGGGAGCACAGTGCAAGGGAACCAGACTGGTGTTGCAATGGACGGGACTTACTTAGTGGAAGCGTCTTTCTAGGACCCGTCCACCAGCCACATGGAAACCTATGTATAACCATGCAAGTGAAAATATCACGGACATGACAGCCTAGATAATACTAGCAAAAAAATGACGCCACGTCGAAACGACGTACCAAACCAACAATTATTAGAATTATGAATCTGTGTAACTTAATGTTCTAAGTCTAACACGATACTGCCTAACATTAAAGAAAATATCAGATTTGTATTTTGCAAGATTTTGGAGTGTGAGTTATGGACACAGAGTTTTACACTGTGATTTTTAAAATGGAATAGTCCATTTCTTGTTCCATTCCATTTTTAAAAGACTTCTGTAGTGCCATTCCAAGTTTCGATTATCGGAATGCGCTCAGGAATGGAAGAAACGTTTGGAAATGGAATGCATTTCTGGATTGTGACATGAAAGAGATGAAAGATTCTGGGATTGTGGTCTTTGTCTCTGGAACGTAATGTTCTTTCGCGTCCTCTCCATGTAGTTTCTTTTATCCGTATTAGTAATAAAAACAGTATTAATTAAGATTTTAAATGTTAATGGTGAACGGATAGAATCTTGCTTCTTATAACAACGAGGTAAAATTATGTGAAAATCGTATCGTCTTTAGACTTTTTTGTGAGAGGCGTTTTTAGAAAAGACAACTAGTTTCAAATTTCAATATAGGCAATAGTTATTCGAGTCATATCAATATTAGGCAGTTATTTAAAGGTACCGGTATGTTATTAATAAACTGTTCATAGTTGAAGTCATTTCTGGGGGTCCTAAATTATCGTTAGTGTGTATACAATAGATTTTTGAAATCCTAGTTGCGAATAAAAAAATGTAACAATAATACAACGTGATTCATTTATAATATTCGCATTGCGTACATCTCGGCATTTCCGAAAGATGCTATTTCTAGTCAAAAGTCAATGTGATTCTGTTAAAATTTACTTTTTTGTAATTAAATTGTTTATTTATTTGCATTTTTAATTTTAAGTTGTAAAGCAACGGTGTAACATCGAATGTTTTTAATTTTAAATATTAACTTTAAGGTTTTATCATTTTAATTAAATTTAGAATTAGGAGTTCTGAATGGTTTTAGAAAAAGCCGAAAACATTTTATTTGTTTGTTTTTATAAATCCCTTAAAAATATCATGTATATCGTTAGGTTCTAACATTTTTTTAAATATTTAGTTTTATTTTCTGACATTAAATGAAATAATTTCCTGGTATTTTAAAAAACAGGACCTTCTGATGACTTTGATTGTGGACAAACTCTTGATGTCCCAACTTATAAAATGTTTTGTTTTTATTTATTCACTAGAACTGTACTAGTGCCTTCAATATCTTTTATTTTCAAAAAATCGTTGCTCCGTGTTAGTGAAGCATAGTGTGTGAAGTAATGGATTATAACGTCCCTGAGACGTAGTGCTGTGTAAATGTAATGGACTTATGCGTCGCGGCGACGTAGTGATGCGTGTATGTATGTGAAACGGAATATGTCTTTGATTACGTCGTCAAGACGCAGTGCTGGAATATGACGTGTGTCACAGTATTTTATCACACAGTGAAATTTATTAATCAGTAAAGTAATTGAAACGAGATAATTATGAATTCGTTTTTGTTTAATATTTACCGGTTGAATTGGCCAATGAGTTGCTGATTAGAAGCGTCATGTTTATGTCTTGATTTTTCGGATCCAGCAGCGCATTAAACGTCACGATTTTCTCAATGCTTGAACAGCTCAACGTTCATAAAAATCACATTATTTCTTACTGCTTCAAAAATATATTTCACTGTGTAACGAAATTCTTTCCATACACATGATCAAATGTAATGACATTTCCGAATGTCATCAGCAGAGAGACCCCCTATCATAGAATCAGTCTTATGATTGCATTAGTATGAAAATAATGTTATAATTAGATAGAGAATTTATGTGGTTACCTTAGAGATTTATTTAATTATATGTTAATAATAGTATTAAGACGAATAGTGTTTAAGTAAAAATTTATTGCATTGAATGCATGTTTTTAAAATTGTAGATATGTATTTTTTTCACCATGCTTTCTTTCCAAATGTGTCTTTTAACGTTATCGATAAAAATAATTGAAAATTTTGTGGGACGTGTTTCACGTCACTACGCGTTGGATAACGCTTCAATTTTTTAAATTAAAATTTATTAATCAGTATACTATGTAAATTGTTTCTTACAAATTAAATTTTAATAAAATTTTACTTCAATTTACTGAAGTATAAAATCGCTTGCCAGATTTAAGGTCTAAAACTAAAAATGGAAGACAGACTTCCGATTTCTTTAAAGTAATTCCTATGTAGTCTACTTAAAATTACTAGTAGACATAAGCGTTATTTAAAATATTCTTATACGACCATGGGTTCTAAAAGTGGTGCCTCAAAATGATCGCGGACCATTGAATCCAAGAAAAATTCTCAAAACACGTGAAGAAAGCATGGTTTTTTAAACAAAATCTTTTTTGTTTTTAATATTTATCGTAGTATTTATGAAACCGAATTCGATGTTAAAAAAATGTTTCTTCCAAAGTATTGCCACAATTTCTACTAAAGTATAATGAGAAAATGTGTAATATTCAATAATAAATTTGGTAATATCGTAAGTATGTTAGGAGTCAAGTAAATAAATATTAAATTTTTCTTTTTCTGTAACGTTTGGATAAAGTGGAAGCTGGTCATAATTTGTGGTGAATAGAAAAGGGGTTTGAATTGCAAGATATTTTATCATTTATAAAGAATCAATAATATGTAAACGGGTTTCCATTCGAACGAAGAAAGACTTATATAATAACAACTGAACATTGCTACGCCATTATGATGAAAAAAAGACTAAATTGAATAGCGTAATTTTAAATTTAATTTATATTATACAATTTAGCACTAAGAATATAGGGCTGGGACTGAATAGAAATCCGTATATATGTATAGCGTTATATTTTAGTTTGGTACATCCCTATAATCTTTAGCTCTAAATTGCGTAATATAATACTTAGATATTCTGAAACTCAGAGAAATATCTTGAAATTTAAACCCAAATACTCGTGAATATATATTATATGTATAGTCTACATCCCTGTGATTCTATGGCTGTTTTACCATTTAATTGTTTCGGTTTCTATCTGAATATTTGCTGAAGTGAGAATGATTTTTTGTGAAATCTTCATCATATTGGAGCTAAATAAACATTATTTAGCTTCGTTACTGCCCTTAGTTAAGTACCTTATTGCGATGGATTTGAGTCTAAATTCCATAGCAGATGTAAACTTAGAGCTACATAAATATATTTCTGTCAATGTCAATATATTAAAGTTGACAGGACTGACTTACGTATTGTATATCGACATGGCCATATTTTTTGTGTAATTTAAATACAGCTATAATATAATACCAATGCTATAGATAGGCCCTTGATTAATAAATAATAATTATAACTTCACTTTAATTCTTCCATTTTGTCTTTGGGGTTCTTTATTCCTTAATTTAAGAGGGTGCATTCTGAAAGTAGGCAACGTTGTGAATATTTAATTTATTTTATTTTATTTAATCATCATTATTACCATCTGCCTAGCGTTTCACGTTGGAGCTGGCTTCCAGTCAAACTAAATGCATCTGAATACCAGTATTTTTTAAGGAACGAATGCATATCTGACCTCCACAACCCAGTTACTGTGTAATACGATACTCAATATTACTATATAAAAGAATGAAATAACGCTCTGAAATGCATAAAAATATTTATGATAAATTGCAATCAGTAATATCGTAATACTGAATATTTAGTTATAAAAACATTTTACAACAACTCATTTAATGATATAACTCATGGTTATTACTGATATAACTTAGTAATAACCATGTAATAACAATATATCTGCTTATTTATGACATGTAGTCACTATGGGTGAAATGTATTTGTGTGTACGTACTTATACAGTGCCTGAAATAAAAATGATTTGATTTTTGATTTGATAATATTGCTTAAAACGATAAAACTGCCACGCTTAAATGGAATGGGGCTAGACATGCCACATGTCAGAAGATCAATGGGCCATTACGACCCATTGGGTCCCGCTTAATGTCAAACGACATCGCAGCAGGCCAAGATGGAGCGGGCGGGAAGAGCTGGAGTCTTTTAATAAAGATAGGTCCTAGGCAGCTCTGAACCGAGAGAGTTAGAAAGACAGTAGGGAGGCCTATCAGTGGGTGATTCTGGGGTGAGATGATGATTAAAATCAAACCAGCGAAATACTAAATAGTTTTTTCCGACATTGCAGACTTACAGACTGCATCCACATAATGGTATCCAACACGTAGTCTGTTTCTACCTCTTCTATCGTTGACTGATCTTTAAGATGTCAAATTGTATTATTACCTACACCTACTGCCTTTATTACAATAACAACAAAAACTACTTCCAATCGTTTTCTTAAAAAAAAAGATTTCATGAAAATCATTTTACTTCAGCATCATACGATAAAAAGTTTATTTCAAAGATTGAATTGAAAAACAAGGTGTTAAATATTTAAATCTTGTTTCACAGTCAATTCTTATCAACCTATCTACCTTTGTTTTTTTTATTTTTTACCTAAATATTTTATATTTGTTTTGTTTTTAAAAATATATTTTAAATCACTGTTTCAGACTAAAGTTTTAAATTGAGATTAAAATTTTGGAAAATTGCTACTATGGTCTGGTGTTTGGGTATTTGATTATAATAATTATTATCACAGCAACTTTGATTATAATAATTATATCAATATTAAAACTAACGGCGTGTTCTGATTACTAAAAAATCACAAAATTAACGACCATAGTAAAAGTTTTACAAAATAAAATCTTTTATAAATAATTCACGATATTTTAACTGTGTGTTTTCAAGACTGTGTTGTTTAAGTAATTATATGTATTCAAAAGAAAGATGGGCATGCTCGGATGGATAAAATTATTAAAAATATATATTTTTAAAGTTTTTAGTTTAACTAAAAAGTCGCAAAGAGCACAAAATAAGGCCTTTCCTTATGAATTATGAAACAATATTAGGCTATTCATTTGTGCTTAAATATTAAAACTTCACAAAATCTTTTTGACTTACACCTAATACAAAATATTGCAAAAACTAAACAGATATCCAAATAGTACGTCAATATAAGCCTCTTATCATTTTAATTTGATCAATCAGTCCAACCTATAATTAAAGTCTATTCCTAGGAAAAGGACTCTGCGTACTAAGAAAACTACTGGACGATCACTAAAAAAGTATTTAAAATAGTCTCTGGTTTGGTGAAACCAGACATCAGATAGCTCATACAATTGACATCCATAAAAGATGGCGTAGATCCGAGCGTGGCTCATCAAAATTGTTGTGAGTTACATGAAAGATAGAATGATGTGTCGTTGGACCAAAATGGGAAACTTCGAGTGTTTAGATTCTAGTCTAGTGAACGAACTTAGGAATATACAGGAGATTGTATGACTTAAAAAATAAACAGCACTTATTTACTTGGATTAAGGCCTTCTTATACCTCAAAATCACCACTAAAACCGCTAAACGTAACGTCATTCTGTCTCTGTCATATTCAAATGACTGACAGAAATAGAATGATTCTTTAAATAGGTACGTTTAGGGTTAAATGCATTCAGATGTGTTGATCAATGTTCGTTCCTTCTCTGTTTGAGAAGAGGTTCCTTCTTTGTCCTGCAGTGCGGTAGATGCTGATATTAATAAAAATAACTGAAAAGTGATGATTTAGCACTGACGTTTTCAAAAAGCCGATATAGCTACTGTCAAATCCAATGTCAGCTATTCTCGTTGATATTGTTTCTATCAACCAGTATCTCTTGCATTTCAGCTTGGCAACAGCGGACATTGACACCTACCTACATTTGCTATGTTTTTTTTTTAAACTGAACTAAAGTCCATTGATGTCCTGAATTAATATCTACCGTGGTCTTCAACATGTTCCAATAACGAAAAATCATACATAGTTTATTATTTAGTGGCCTATGGAGAGAATTGAGGAAAAAGGCCATGATCGCTACCTATTGTCACGCTAACACGTGACAGCTATAACATGAGATATGACTCTAGTTTAATGATTCTCGTCATCTTAGAAATTAATCCAAATCAAGTTAGATTCAATTAGTAAGATAAGTTGATGCGAATTTGGCAGTTACTCGAATAATAATCGATTTTATTTTGACCTCTACATGGGTATTCACAACCATTCGATACGCTTCAGTTCTTGCCTAAAGCTCTAAGTGAGTTTTTGCATTACAAACTTTATTTCTATTTTAAAGATCTTAATACAAAAAATGACAATTTAGCACTGGACTAAGTTGTCAGTTTTGTAAAAGGGGCTGTTTGGTTCTTATTTCAAAAACAGGCTTGGCTTGGCTTGGTTCAAATAAAATCGAATTCGATTCAAACTATCACTAATTTATGTCGATCCTGTCAGTTTGGCAATCATTCGAATCAGGGGGGAATCTCTGAGTCCGCCAACGAAGATATGGGCTCGTCTGTACGTAGCTAAACAGTCAAAACATGTGTAAAATTACTTTCTTCGGTCGGCAAAATTCTCATCAGGAGTGGGGGGGACATCGGTCAAATCGTGCCATCCGTTCGTGAGTCATTCCTAATTCAGGTCCCAAACGAATTTGATCAGCATATACAGAGTTGGAAATGCCCGTAACTTCAACTGAAACTACGGACTTCGTGCTTAGGGATTAGACCCCAATTTCGATTCCATTAACTCTAATTAGTTGAGAGAGCATGCTGGCTTTCAAATATCCGGGAGATAACCTAACTAATTTCTTGATTTCATACATGGAGTGAAGGATTATAAAATGATACGAGAAAATTATAATGATATTAAATTATATTATTATTACGTTGTACTGTCTCCTGTATATTCTTTTTTAAGTTTTCGAGTGGTCGATTTGTTTTATAATTTGTACCTAGCTATCGATTGTCAAAAATTTAAACAATGTTTTAAGGCTCTCGGTTCTGAACCCTTAGCTTAATTCTTTGTTATTTTGAGAAAAAAATAAACATAATTGTAAATAATGTCTTGTGTTTTTTGTTTATTTACCCTATGATAGAAAACCAGAAACGTTTCTGACTTCCCAAGACTATTTTATGAAATGGATTCTGATCATCAATCTCGGCTGTGAGACGGATATCCAAAGCAGTTAGTAGTAAGAGGCCGATAGCCAGAACTTAGAAAGTCTGACTACCTAAAGCCTCCTGCAGACCGATGCGTCGCGATTCTAGTAGAACAATTTATATGGAAACTTCATGGAAATTGTTTTACCAGAACCGCGTCGTGCCGTCGTGTCGCGCCTGTCAGAGCCTTAATGAAATGACCAATAACATTCAATACTAGACATACCTACTTAATGTGTAAGCACAGCAGTATTGTTGAAACAGCATTTCATAACTTCAGACCTAAAAATAAAAATCTTGACAGTGGTGATTTTTCCAATGCAAGATTAGATATTTTAGAAGCATTAAGTAGCTTCCAAGTAACAATAAGTAATAACTTATCACCACAACAATTCAACTGTTGAGAAATCAAAAACTTAAAAGATACGCTTTCATTTTTATAACATGAGTGCCATCTAATGACTCGTGGCTTAATTAGAACAGCCACACGAATCGAACGAAGGATAAAGCCGCGGTCGGTCGGTTGACCATCCATTACTATCAAGGAGCCTCCCTATTTTGAAAAGCGCGGCTGGTTCCGGCTGTCATTCATAGATCTTTGATAGTCGTTACGGGGTGGTCAGAAGTCCGAAAGTCTGACAACCAGTCTTGCCAAGGTGTATCGTTTTATCCAGTAACTGGGGTGTGGAGGTCAGATAAGCAGTCACTCATATTTAATTGCATCCCGTTAGACTGCAATACGACCCCAACATAGAGAACGACAAGGCAGATCCAGTGCCATCTAGTGACTCAAAGAGGTTACTAAACAGTTTTGTCAAAGGCGCCATCTAGCAGTTTAACTTTTAACTACTTGCACTGACTGTAGGCCTCTCATAAAAATTTAGAACAGCGACATCTATAGGTACTTATCGGCCATTACGAGATCGTTTGTAGTTTAAATCTTGAAAACAGATGGCCTGCTATTACATACTGCTAATGCGTGAACGACAAATATCAGTGTGTAGTTTGAAAATGTTTTTTTTTATTTTTATAGAACTGGTGTGGGAACCAGAAGTCGTTTGAAGCTGTATGATTTTTTTTCCGCACTGCACCTATTCAGTCCAATGTTGTCGTTAAGAAATCCCAGAAACAAATTCCAACCGGATGTAAACTGTGGTGGTCTATTGCCAAGCATTATAAACTGCGAGGGTTAATCCTGTATTCTTAGGGACATTCACATTCTAACCTCAGTCATCCGTCAAAAAAGCCTCTAATTCACCTAGTTACATGTTATTGAATCTCGCTAAGATGAAATAGCGAGTTGAATTTGAATGCTTTATAGATACCCACGAGAATATAGACCTTTTCATACCTACAACAAGAAGGCCTTAGTTAAACATTACTTGCCGGAAACGCATCAGACTCTTGGGGCATCGAGAACTCGTGTCGCTCTTAGTGTGAGAGTGGTTTTTTGGATCAGAACCAGCTGTTTTATTCAAATTAAAAATATTAAAGGTAGGTAGTTCACATAGGAAAATCTACACGGACACTTATGAAATTTCAGGGGCTAGGTGTGCAATAGGTGGTTTCCTATGCAGAAGAGCCAGCCAGACCATCAGTATTAGATTTTTTTATATTAATACGAAGGTTGTTATTGTTGTGTTTTATTTTATTTTATTTTATTTTATATTATATAACTGTGTCCTTATATTGTTTTATATTGTATTATAAAGTAAACATAGTTTAAAAGTTAGGTACTACACCCATGTGCAATTACCTACTCGTATGCCACTTTTAGCGGCGGATGTGTCCTGAACATATTTATACTTGACCAACTCTGTATCTACCATATCCGACGAATAAATATTTTTGTCTTTTTTCTTTATGTCTACCACACGGGCCCAGTGAGGGTTGGTAGGTGTCACATGTCTTCGAATTTTTGGTTCTAGAACAGGCCGATTTCCTTAAGATGTTTTCATTCACCGTTTTGAGAGCACAACGTTGCTCCATGTAAAATACTGATATCTGATTAGACTGGCAACCAACCCCAACATAATTGGGAATCGTCTAGGCAGATGAGCCCATGGCCCATGGGAGTAGCCCTGTTCCGTTAACTGCGTGGCGGTAACATCACTGCCCAACTCTTCGAGGAATACAGGTGCAATGTAATAGTAGGTATGTGCTTCTTTAACTTGCTAATCCTGTTATACGTAGGAAGGGTACTGACGCACTTACTTCTTTTGTTTTTATTTTTGTTTGGGAAATCATCAAATAAATTCTCCCGCTCTGGGTGGAACAGGAGGGCGTGTTAGTCTTTTACTGACTAAAACCCACCCGTGTTCCCTCAGTTGCCTGTGTGCTAGGGGCCGCGGTATCTCTTTCGAACAACACGCACCCCTGGCAGGCATCGGCCCTTGCGGAACCCACTAGTTGGTGCTGACATCTCTTTGAGGCGCGCGTGGAACACAACGCGCCGTCGACCCGGGCTTGCTCCTTACCTGACAGCGACTACGGCCGTGAGGGCGCATATACTGCCTCTCCCTCACGTGCACCGCCTCCCTCTTCGCGAGCATTACTGCTTCGCAGAAGGAGGTGACGGCTACCCATGCACTCTCGCTCCGTACCATGGCTGGTATGCATTTTAATTAATTATTCACTACTAGAGGAGTCTGATGCAAAAAGTACGGTACAGCATGGAATGTATCCTGCAAGAAAGTATGAAGGTTATAAAACAGTAAATAAATTATCTGCCGTTTCCGACAAGAAAATTGGTCATAGACTAAGTTTTACACTTGAGACAGATACGTGACTAGGTATAATATAGTCATTAATGTATTTTTTAGCAGGTGAATTTTCAAATATAGCTAGTGACTTGAAAATAGTCCGATATAGTACCTACGTTACAATGTAAGCCACCTTCGTAAAACCGGTATATTAGTGTTGTTACTATACTTTTTCGAGGCATTAATGCAATGTTAAATAATCAATGTATGTTCAAATCAAATTTAATCAAATTATTTATTTGCATAATACAGGTAAGTATAAACAGATGTTACAAATAAATAATATCATTATCGATAATCTAATTATGTAATTATTAAGATAACATTACAAAATTATTATAATCACATTAAAAAAATCATAATAAGTAGGTAGGTACTACAAATGTCAAAAGATTAAAATACAAATTGTCAGATGAATAATTATTCATGTCATTAAAATTAAATCACAAAAATGTCAAATAAAATTATTACTGAATGTCACATTAAAGCTAAGCTAAGCTTACTACATTAATATTCGTAAGATTTTATCTGCCTCGTTGCTCTAGCTAGTGGCTAGTAGTCTTTCTGTTTGCGGAGCAAAAGGTCTCGAAAAAGTTGTTGGGTGTTCCCATTAGAGAACACACAGTAGCAGTTTGGATTTAGGAAGTTAGATCTTGAGAATATGTAGGCATAGAATAATTTACCTATAATGCTCCCACTACTGGGACTCAGCCTCCTCTTTGTGAGAGAGAGTCAGCCACCACGCGGGACCTGTGTGGGTTGGACTTATGCCGATAATAAATCCTAGATGGATAACTCGTGCGCAGTTCACTAGTCTTTCTTAAGACGTCCTATCTATTCTATGCCCATAATTTACCTACTTGAACAAATTGTCCATTCTACAAATTCACACTACTAATCTTTGCAACTCGGAACCGGCAGGAAAAAGAATGCGGCGTGGGCGCATTCTTTTTCGCGCTCAGGATGATATATCGATCGATATAGAAGGGGTTAATAACATCGATTAGAATAATGACTAGCATAATATAGCCAGTAGTAAGTTTAGTTAGAAATAGAACTGTATTATGCCTATTTCGAACTGAAAGTAAATAGCTACAACTCAGTTTGAACGGCTCTTGACAGTGTCTGTAAATTCACCTAGATATAATAAGAAAAGCATAGGAAATCCTCTTGGTGTTAATGGATTTATTTATTTAGGTTCTGCAACAAAACAAATTACTCTTGAATAAAGGGCAAGATCAGAAGGCCAATTCCTATAGTCAAAATCTAGTCGCAAACTCCTCTTAGGGTTAATCATTGTCAAAAAAAAAATGTATGAAAGTCAGCAGTGTTTAAAAAAAAATTGAGACAGATTAGAATGTGAACGTTTCGCCCCTACAGAATTAAGTAGGGGTCCTCCACTTACAGGAGACCACAGCTACACCTCTCCTCATCTCTCACAAGGAACAACACCTTGGCCAGTCAGACCAGCTATCATTCTGATGGCTAGTTCTTCATTTTGTTTCCATGTGTGTATTCCTGTATGAAGAGGTCGATTCAGCATATGATTCAACATTCAAGACCCAAAGCATAGAAATATTTCGTCAGTTATAAAAAAACAGCCTGTTTCAAAGAAAAGTGCAATACCTACGCGGTCAAAATGTATGGAACAGCATAATTTTATTTTAATATCCGACAAGTCTTTGACCAGTGCATGTTACCAGTGATGACATATGGAACCGAAACGTGGTCGCTCACAATGGGCCTCATAAGAAGGCTTAAAGTCACCCAAAGAGCAAAGGACAAATATAATCAAAAACGGAGGGAGTATATGCGCCCTCACGGCCCTAGTCACCGCTGGAGATGCCCTGTGCGTCGGGAATCCCAGGCTGATTCCCGGCCACCATAGACGCGGGCTTGCGGATGGCGAGTAATGGGTAGCTCGCTGTCCGGTAAGGACCAAGCCTGGGTCGACGGCGCGTTGTGTTCTACGTGCGCTTCAGAGATGTTAGCACCAACTGGTGGGGCCGCATGGGCCGATGCCTGCCAGGGGTGCAGGTTGTTTGAAAGAGATACCGTGGCCCGTGGCACACAGGCAACTGAAAGAACACCGGTGGGTTTTAGTCAGTAAAAGTCAGATACGCGCTCCTGCTCCACCCAGAGCGGGAGAAGTTATTTGATGATATCCCAGACTCAAAAAAAGGGCAATGCTCGGAATTTCCCTACATCACCGAATCAGGAATAAAGGGATCCACTGGAGAACTAAGGTAACCGACATAGCCCGAAGAATTGCCAAACTTAAGTGGCAGTGGGTAGGGGCATATTGCCTGCAGAGCAGATACGGATCAGGAACGAGTTCAGAATCATGTACAGTATCCAAAGTAACTCTACCTTATAGGTAGGTACACCTCAGTTTAACCCGTTGAGAAACCAGGCGTCATGTTATGTTTATTTCAGAAACCCTTTCCAAAAGATATTGCGTGATACTGCTCATTAATATTGCTCAAACACATCACAATTTGAGCAACACTAGACGTGATCAAACCACCGTTTCTTAACTAAACCATCTCCGAAAATAAAACATTTTGTAATGGGGCCCGCAATTTTCAAAAGTAGTTTTTAACAATATCTTTAAGAGTTACTGTTATCGTTGTTTTAAGTTTTGTCTGTGTGTATATTCTGTACAGTTTTAGAGAACAGATTAGGTATAAGTAGAGCTTCCTGTGAAAGGGTTATTCCAGGAAATTTAACATAACATCACGCCTGTACTTTCTGAAGGGTTAAGCAAAGGTATGCTTGAGTATAGTTTTCAATGTTTTTGTTAGTGTGCGCTAGCTGACATAGGGAAAATAATTTAATTTAATGTTCTTGTCCGTAATTGTAATAACGGTAGAAACAAGTCCTTTCAACTTAACTAGCTGAGCTGTTGGTGGGTTTGTTGCACCACTTCATCTTCTCAGCCCTAGGAAGTGGTGAAGGGCGGGAGTTTTGGGGGACTGCCTTATGTAATTTTGACATTCAAAAACTGCTGCCTCTCAGCTTAGTTTGAATAAATGACTTTTGATTTTGATATACTACAGCCACATTACACCAATTATGTTTAAGTCCCATAAAATAGGGTGAGGAGCTTACCTCTCTCGGTTCTAAACCAGGCGCAAGACCAGACTTACCTGCTACTGAGAAATTCCAGACAACCCGGGCATCGAATCTCAAACACAGCATTAGCGCTTGCTTCTAGTAAACCAACGAGGTACTCCAGGAAAGTATCATAACATCTATTGTTTCGCCATGGGGATCATTTCTCTCTATATGAGCACAGTCATCACATATATTTTTACTTTTTATGCAGGTGTCTAGTGGCTTTTGCTACTTCCAGCTAGATGGACCTTCGACTCTTCGCCAGAAGAGAGGTTTCAACCAACACCCGTTTCAAGAAAAACCGAATCCTAAATATTTTTTTTTTTTTTTGGTGGGATACTTTTACTGACTAAAACCCACCCGTGTTCCTTCAGTTGCCTGTGTGCCAGGGGCCGCGGTATCTCTTTCAAACAACCCGCACCCCTGGCAGGCAACTGCTCTTGCGGACCCCACCAGTTGGTGCTGACATATCTTTGAGGCGCGCGTGGAACACAACGTGCCGTAGACCCGGGATTGGTCCTTACCGGACAGCGAGCTACCCACTACTCGCCGTCCGCAAGCCCGCGCCTATGTTGGCCGGGAATCAGCCTGGGAATCCTAAATAAGTTGAGACTACAAAATCGCAAAACCTTTTTGGATTACTCCACTAGCACAATTAAACCTCTCAAAGACTTAGCACATAAGGATTTGAAAACCTCAAGTAAACCCAAGTCGAAAGCCAGTACATAATGCAATGTTAACAGTAAACACGCATACAAGCACGTGCCCATAGTTTTCACGACACGTGTACACATACACACACACGTGCAGAGTAATTGTGGAGAGAATATAAAAAAAATTGCGCTAAGTGTGCCTTACTTGCGCGCGGCGAGGTGGGTACACCTGAGAGCGGCTGTGGTTACACAGGCAGGATAAGTTTTTTCCTGGATGGAAAAAGTTGCAAGACAGCAGTATTGGAAGAAGGAAAAGATTCGGTAGTTACTCAACTTTTAAATAAACGATAACGTTTTAACTGTCTTTAGTTTGTATCGCAAGTCACTCCATGGAAAATACTGGTATTCAGCTGCATCCGGTTAGACTGGAAGCCGACCCCAACATATATATGTTGGGGTCGGCTCGTATCTATGTTGTATAATATACAACATAGATACGAACTCGTCATCTGTCTGGCCTTTGGAAAAAGGTCAGACAGATGACGATTTCGTATCGCAAAAATTCACAATTGCCTGCATGGTGTGTGAGGATTTTTTGGCACTGGTGATATATGTCAATCAAAGTAAAATGGTAAGTATATTGTTATTCGTAAATTTCAGCTGGGTATGACGTTTTTAAATTTTTAAGTACCATAACGCCAAACCTAAAATCTTATTGAAAATCGAATTCGGCACTTAAACAGCCTCAGCCATACTAATTTGCTAGTGTTATTAAGGTTTTTATTCAGTAATTAATTATTACTGTGACTGATAAAAATGTCGATATGGACTTATAACTGTGTTTTTTTTCCTCACAAGTACCAATTTAATTCCATACACCACATTTCCTCATACCGCGCGCCAGTTTCCCATGCACGTGTACATAGCGGGCGGCCGTTCCGTCTGGCCACAGTTGGCCGACAGAGCGAGAAGTTCAAATCTCCCGCTCGTAATTGATAAATAAACGTGGCACGTGCGGGTCAACACACCTGATGACGAGCCATGAGCTTGCTCTTTATGTGGCCTGGATTTTCCTACATGAATCTTAGGCAAAACAGTGAAGATTTATGCAATTTATACCTAGACCAGAAGCGGTCAGGCCACGCAATGCTGCAATACTTGCGATAAAATCGTATCAGGAACCCCCATGATCTTCTTTCCAGCGCTGCGACACTTTTTAAATGTCGCAGCATCATGCTGAGGTAGGAGCCTTTTGGCCTCGCAAAGGACCTTCTGTTAAATTTTTTTTTTTTACTTCGAAGTTTGTTTTTTATAATTTTTGTACGATTGTGTGTTTAGTTTAGTAGCTATGTGGTCTTCCTATATATATTTTTTCTATATATAATAAATACTTTTTCTTTCTTTCTAAACAACGCAACGGTTGGTTTTCCAGTCTTGTCAATGTCTTACAAGAAGCAGGCCTATATAGTAATAAAATAAATAATAGTTAAAAAAACTAAAAAAACACGCTTTAAAAACCAAACTAAAAAAGTAATAAAACAATTTAATTCTATTAAAAACCGTGAGGTGCTTTAAGATGTATTTTCCTAATCAATTAATATCAAGCACTCCACGCTTTTTAATAGAATTAAATTAATTTTCTACTTTTTGAGTTTGGTTTTTAAAGCGGGTTTTTCAGTGTTTTTTTTTGTTCTATATTTTTTTTAAATTATTGAATTGTCATCGGTCCTCGATAAGTTTACAAAGTTTGAATGTAATCTGACCGCTTGAAGTGGGTCAAAATCAAGTCCAAATGAGTCGGTTACAAACAAACATACACACATGCAGGTGAGGCTAATATATTATAAAGCGTGTAAAAAAGGAGCAAGTTTAGTGCCTATCTGACAACCCAGTTACTGGGTAACACAATAACCCTTGGTAAGACTGGTTGTCAGACTTTCGGGCTTCTGATGACCCGTAACGACTGTCAATGATCCACGAATGACAGCTGTGACTAACAGTTTAACGTGCTTTCCGAGGCAAGGGTCTTGGTATTTAAAGATGATCCACAAACCAACCTCGGTAGTGTAGCTTAACCTGATCGCTTTACCCGTGTGGATGTTATTTCTTAGCCACAAGGCCCTCAAAACCTGTCCATCATCGATACGAATAGTCTGTTTCTTAATTTCGGAGACAATATTTCAAATATCCTGTACATTAATAGTCCATTACCACAATCGTCCACATCTACAAATTGTGACAGGTTGTGACCGTCTTGAATCCTTTTGAAACCTGTCGCCCTCAAGTAACCCCTTGTAACGCGCATAATTAAGACCAGCTGACTATACGCGTTGAACAGAACATTAACGAGAAAATAACGTATATTTCCTTAGTTACCCTAACGTTAACTTTTATATGGCTAACGGTAGGATATTGTTAGAAATTACATGAATAGACATAAATATAAATAGGGTAAAACCAGGATAGTTGCTCCAGGACAGTTCCCCGATTGCAATTACTTTAGATTCGCGGATGAATTACATGCTATTTTATTAACCTATCGAAAGACTCTTTATCATTAAGGTGAACCTAGTCCACATTTTTTGCATACAAACTTCGAGAGTGTTTTACTCCACTGTCTCACATGGCACATCCAAAGTAAAATATGATATCGTTTTGTATCATTATTAATATTGTCTGTATGAAAACAGAATACTAAAATAAAAACCCATTAAAAAGTTAGGAGCCAACAAAGATTCGTTTTTCTTGCTAATTTTACTTAACTTTGGGCGTGTTTAAGTAATAAAAGGAGTGTAAAATCTCCGAAACCAAGTCAGTACCGACAAAGTTCAATTATCGAAAACTTCAATAAACTTTATTGGTCATTGATATATGCATTGGCTTTTTCATAAAACTCGATCTTCCAAAGGACTAATCTTAATTTTTTCGCGATTTTTTTCGTCTAACTGCTCATCACTGATACTATCTCTCTCAGACTCGAAGCCTGATGAGACAGTGTGACTAGGTTCCCCTTAAGTTGACCGTGTCGCATGTCTCTGTGCGATTGCATGGGAAGACAAAATGCGATCAAAAATTTTGCGGAATAGTCTTGTTTCTCGGCGGGGCATCTACCCTAAATGTAATTTATATGGATTAGGCAACTATCCCCTATGCGGGATAGATGTCCCAAAATATAGCTAAATACTCTGGAAATATTAAAGATAATGTTTGTTACTTTTTTATAAATTTCTTATTGAGAAACCAAAGTATCGGCTGGTTTGACAAATAAAGTATTTTGCTTTTTATAGTTAGAGATATAGAGTGATTTGTAAAAGGGTTCTACCCTAAGCATAAAATCAGCCTGTAATGTTCCCACTGTTGGGACTCGGGCTGCCTTCTCTCGGTGAGAGCAAGTGGACCGCAATCCACCACGCGAAGCTAGTGCGGGTTGGTAGATGTCACATGTTTTTGGTTCTAGGGCATGCCGGTTTCTTTGCAATTAATAGACGTAAACTATAAATCATAGTGCATAGTGCGCGCAACCGGCGTGCGTGCATGTATAACCAGATGTATGAACATAAAAGAGGCAAAAGGAGTATGTGAGGGTCGTAGCAGGTGGCGTTTTAAAGTTTCTGTCTATTTCTATAGGAAAATGACGTGAATAGTAGGTATGAATAAATCAGGAATTAAATTTATTTATTGGTTCTAAAGTACAAATACAGTAATAAGTACTTTTTAGATGATGCAAACATGAACACATTGGAGTTTACCGTGCACCATATGATCATTTATCAATCATTCAATCATTTATCAACCGGCACGGTTGGCGCAATGGTTAAGCGATTGACTGCTGTGCTGCGTGTCGCGGTTTCGATTCCCGCACGGAACAAATATTTGTATGACTTACAAGTAGTTGTTCCGGGTCTGGCTGTTTGTGTATGTTAGTTTTAAATGTTTGTAAATGCACCCACAATACAGGAGAAATTCCTAGTTTGGGGCAAAGATATTGTAAAAAAATAAATAAACAAAATTACAACGAAGGTATTAGCTTGAGATGTCAGAACCATCTGGTGGGGTCCGCAAGGGCCGATGCCTGCCAGAGGTGCGGGTTATTCGAAAGATATACCGTAGCCCCTGGCACACAGGCAACTGAAGGAACACGGATGGATTTTAGTCAGTAAAAGTCTGACACGCCCTCCTGCTCCACCCAGAGCGGGAGAAGTAATATGATGATTTCTCACCCTCAAAAAAAAAAGGTATCAGCTTAATAGAGACTTTGATCCTTGAGCGTGTTTCGGCATTTCTTTTCAGGTGTAGTCAGATAGGACATGTCGACTCCATGTAGCTTATTTTTTTCCATATGATGACGGGCCAAGGCAACTGACATATCCCGATGAATTGCTAAACTAAAGTGGCAGTGCGCAGGGCATATTGTTCGCTGAACAGATGGACGATGAGGCCGAAAGATTCTGGAGTGGCGACTGCGTACCGGAAGACGTAGAGTTGGAAGGCCTCCCACAAGTTGGACCCATGACCTACCGAAAGCTGCAGGAATCCACTAGATGCGGGAAGCACAAGACCGGTCGAAGTGGCGGAGTTTGAGGGAGGCCTATGTCCAGCAGTGGACGTCTCTCGGCTGAAATTATGATGGTGATGATGAATATAACGTGTAAAAGTCGTTCCGATATGTATCCTATTTACAGAATAAAAAAATTCATTTAATTTCAGTTATCAATTATAAACGATCGAACATCGGTGGTCAGTCTGGCCGTTTTTAAAACGACAAGGTGTTGGCGGAAATGAAACGACCCCTCCGTGCCTCGGAAAGCAAGTTAACCCCCGGCTGTTGTTTGTGGATCTTTGATAATCGTCACGGGTCATCAGAAGCCCGAAAGTCAGACAACCAGTCTTACGAAGGGGTATCGTATTACCGAGTAACTGGGTTGTGAGGGCAGATAGGCAGTCGGTCTATGTAAAATATGGGCATTCAGCTGCATCTGGTTAGACTGGAAGCTGACCCCAACATAGTTGTGAAAAGGCTAGACAGATGATGATAGCTGTAACCAAAGTGATCTTAAATCAATCTGAGATAATTGAATTACAGTGCATGAAGTCTGAACTGAATGGTTTGAAATCGCTGACAAGCTGTGAAAATTCGTGGTGATCCAGGCACAGTTGTATTCCAACGTTCTGAGTTAAACTCAGTTAAATGCAGACTTGTGTCATACTATGTCTGAATCTGATTAAACTGTAGGTAAATCATAATCGAGTCGGCGTCCAGTCAAACCGGATGCAGCTGAATATCAGTATTTTACGTGGAGTGATTGCCTATCTGACCTCCGCAACGCAGTTACTGGGTTGTGGAGGTGGTTAAGATGGTCACCCATCCACGGACTAACCGCAGCAAGCGTAAACTGTGTTCCCGTAGTGGGAATATTACAGGCTGGTTATGATGATAGTAACTAAGTGTGTTCTCTATGTTTTGGAGAAATAACAGACACATACCTAGGTTATTTCTTTTAATATCTTCAAGTTCAGCTAAACATCGGCAAATCCCTTGGAATCCTACATTTATTTATGTAAAAGGAAAGTATATAGGGTATCAACAAATTAGTCTACATCGTTGTCAACAGGAAAGGTGCTCAAAAGGCTGTCAGCATTGCCACGTTGTATGGCAATGCTGATTGTTTGGGCAAAAAATAGGCCAGACCTCTGGTCGCGCGTGAAGAGTCAACCAACCGTTTGGCAAAATATCTCGAAATACTATGTGGGCAATCGAACCCCATGGCTCTAGAGTTTTAACCCCAAACGGCTCGAACACAAAATTTCCGATAAGATTGGAATATTTGCGGCCCTTGAGGTTTACCGCACCAGCAGCAGCCGTCCCAGTACAGCCACACACTTGGAATGAGTCTTGAGTTTAATAGGCGTTATATACCACTTTTGAACCATATGGAATAGAATAGAATAGAAAACATTTATTCGACACAGACACAACACAGCAGCAACAAACATATAAAAAAAGAAAGAGAACAATAAACATAACAATAAAATTGCAGTAAAATTGTGCTGAGCGTGCCCATACCAAAAGGGTTATCATCTCAGCATTGGCTGGGTGTTAGACACCCAGCACTGGTTTTCAGTTGGCACCCCGCAGTGACACACGGACGCAGGCAAATAAAATAGATACATACTTGAATATTAGTAATAAAAATGTTTATGAATACGTAAATAAATAATGTAAAAGATGTTTTTGTGTGCTATTCAGTTCAGAGCCTTTTTTTTTAAAGATGGGCTTTTGGCCCGTTTGCCAACATAATACCTACAATTAAAAAGTAAGGACAACAAAATAGCAATCTCTTAATGTACGAAGCACCAATTACATATATTTAACTCTGTCAAAACTTCAGTAATTATAAAGTTACTAAACCCTATGCAAGCCGACAAAATCCTTATCATTTTCATATCAATTTTAACATCAAATGGTAATTGATGCGGCTTCTATCAAGCAATTTAGAGATTAAGATCTTCCTTCTTATTGTCATAGTGTACATAAATCAGAAACACTAGAAGTTTCCGTTACCACATACGCACACACACAATCTCATCCACACACACTTAGACATAAGCACACAGAAACGGACACACACATGTGTGAGAATGTGGAGGTGTGTGAGTGAAATAAAAAGTCGGCGCGTGCGCTCACTTACGACACATAACAGATGACTGCTGCTGTCTCTTTTTGTCTTGTATGATTCTTATTGCTGTCTCGTTCTCGCATGAAATATGTAATTATACTTGGTACATTACTGGTTGGTTCCGTTCGGTATACCTACAGTGATTGTATCGTACTTATATGTATGTTTGTTCGTCGTTCTAATCTCGGGAAATTATTGCTTTTTATTGCTCAGATTCTGTTGTGTTTTAAAATATAATTAGGTATTTTTATAGAGCTCGCGTTTTTACTGATTTTTAGGTTACTGAAAATAATAAGCATAAATATATTACTTTAGCGTTTTTTCGTTTGTTGCTTTTATCTTTCAGTTAACAACGTTGATTCATATTACCTAAAATGCAGGTTGGCAGAGAAATTTACGCGCAAGCTTTGTGTCCGTATGAATTGAGGAGCCATGTCTCAGATTTAAACGAGGGTACTACCAATATTTAGTAGTAAGTTAGCCAAATTTGTAGCCCCGATCCTGGAATTTGTAGTAAACCCTTCAAAAGTTACAGGACGTTGAAGGTGGTTCCTCAATTCAGGCATCTGGATTGAGGAGCCACCTCAGAACTCGAAAACTAGCCAATGGATATTTCTGAAACTTTGGTAGGAATTAGTAGTGTTTATGCTTAATTTGTACACAAAAAATGGGTTTTGTACGGCTGAATTTGAGGCAGCTACAATGCTTTGATTTATCTGAAAAATCCATAAATTTCCCCGTGCTGTATCTCAGAAACTAATGAAGCAATTAAAACAGATTTTTAGTATTATTTAGTAGTAAGTTTGTTTTAATTTGTAGTATAAAAATAAATCGCAAAGGATTCATAGCTTCGGAAATACAACACATTTTATGTGGCTCCTCAATCCTGACGGTCTATAAAAAACAAATGCACGTAGCTACTAAAGTAGTTGATCAACTCGAAGTTTGATTACGCCAATATTTAGTAGAAATTTCTACTAAATATTGGCGTAATCAAAATTCCTCTACATTCAGTATTTCAAAAGATATTAATAATTTTAACATTCCTTAAGAATTTTCTGTGTAGGGTGACCATAAATAATTCAAACTGTGTTCATAAACAGAACTTTATTTACACATGATTCATTCTTCACCAAATCAGTACTTAAATAAAGAAACACAACATATTAAACATTTAAAAAAAACTATATTTTTTCATTGTACCTATTTACTGTATCGAGAATCACTAGCCCAATCACCTGTCTTGGTTTTCGGAAGCGTTTCCATTACACGTATGAATTTTCTGACATATTTTAGGAGTTTATTTGAAATGACAGTTGCCTTCATGTAAAATACTGGTATTCAGCTTCATCCGGTTAGACTGGACGCTGACCCCGACATAGTTGAGACAAGGCAAGGCAGATGATGATGATTTGAATGAATGATGTAACCAACTGTTTGTAATAATATCTTGATTTTAAAAGAGTGTCCATGGAGTTTCTTGCCCGTTCTTCTCCATAGGTACCTACGCTTTGGAATGGGCAACTAGCTTCATCTTTCTACCTCATCGACCTTGACAATTCAAAAGTGCCTGTAATTGGTTTATTTGAAATAAATGCTTTGATTTATCCAGGCGTTTTCATAACGGAAATTTTAATGAACAAAAATCCTCATACATAATTTGGAACACTTCACAACTTATGCAGTTTCCCATATGGTTAGACTGTAAGTACCTACGGAAATATAATTGTCTTAGTAATACTATTCAAAGTCAAGTCAAAGTCAAAGCATTTATTTCAAATAGGCACTTAAAAGGCACTTTTGAACGTCAACATTTACATTAAGGTGAATGCGCAGTGGTAGAGCGCGAAATTCAAATTTTGTTACGTTTTTTGCAATTTTCAGGTGAGTGTCAGCTTGTTACTTGATCAAAATATGATTTGCGACTATAACATGTAGGTATTTACAGATTTACATAATACATCTTTCTAAGTTAGATTTGTTCCACAAGCACTTTTCCATAAGAAATTTGTTCTTATGGAACAAATCTAACTTAGAAAGATGTATTATTGATTCTAATGATTATAAATCTGTAAATACGTACATGTTATAGTCGCAAATCATATTTTGATCAAGAAACAAGCTGACACTCACCTGAAAATTGCATAAAAACGTAACAAAATTTGAATTTCGCGCTCTACCACTACGCATTCACCTTAAAATAGAATTGATTCTAGTCGCCCCTTCCAAAATGTAGTTTCGTATGGAGAAGAATGGCTAAGAAACTCTACCGTCACTCTATTAAAATGTTTGAAACATTCAATATACATATAATTGTGTGTTTCAATTTGAACGTAATTTTTTCAATCAAATATAAACTTTAAAACAAACAGCTTGAAGCAAACCTATTTATCTGTTTGAATTTTAAATAGTTTCAACGACGTCATTTATTTGAATAAAAATAACTTATGCTAAATAATGTAATTAGTTAATATAATATAACACAACATCCTTAATAAAACCTTTTATAAACTTTTTGCGGATACCCGCAAAAAGTTTATAAAATATACATTTTTTAAGATAAAAAGTCACCTTTAATAATAAATATAACATTATGCATATACCATCAAACCTGTGATTCCCGAAAGGTTGTTTTTGTTGGGTGGGAAATCATCAAATAACTTCTCCCACTAAAACCCACCCGTGTTCCCTCAGTTGCCTGTGTGCCAGGGGCCGCGGTATCTCTTTCGAACAACCCGCACCTCTGGCAGGCATCGGCCCTTGCGGACTCCAACAGTTGATGCTAACATCTCTTTGAGGCGCGCGTGGAACACAACGCGCTTTCGACCCGGCTTGGTCCAAACCAGACAGATTCCTGAAGGGTTAGGCAGAGGTGCAGTACAGTATAAGAGACACATATTTCCCCAGATATGTTTAAGTCCCTTGTAATAAGGGGCGAACATATTCCCATCAACCGGGCACAACTCTAGACTTTGGGCTGCTTATGAGAAATTTCAAATTTAAAAATCCAATAACATGTTGCGCGACCTGGGAATCGAACCCTGCACCTCATGCTCACTAGTAAAGCTTGCGACTGCTAGACAAACAAGGCAGTAATAATAATAAGAGCAGCTTTATTATAGTTCTCATTTCGATCATGGCGAAGAATTTCAGCAGAGTCTAGCCAGGGGTGAAAGCTTGTGGTTAAGCAATAACAGCCGCACGGGTCGATCAATCAGGTTAAGCAACGCTTACCGCGGTTAGTCCGTGGATGGGTGACCATCTTCACATACCAAGACTCCTCCGTGCCTCAGAAAGCACGTTAAGCCGTTGGTCCCGGCTGTCATTCGTGGATCTTCGTCGTCAGAAACCCGAAAATCTGACAACCAGTGTTAACAAGGGGTATCATGTTACCCAGTAACTGGGTTGTGGAGGTCAGATAGGCAGTCGCTCCATGTAAAATACTGGTGCTGCTGCATCCAGTAAGACTGGAAGCTGACCCCAATTTAATGGGGAAAAGGTTAGGCAGATGAAGATGAAGACTAGCCATCGACGCGGGAGATATTATAATGCGCAAGAGTGTGCGCAGACATAGGTGCACTTTTTCTTCCCTCACTCCCATGGTCCGATGGGACTGACAATCCGACAAGACTTGAGAGAGATCACGCGGACTAACGGCGTAAAGTGCTTTCCGAGGCACGGGAGTACAGACGCCAGCACATCAAGCTACCCAAATCTGTCAAATTTATTTCATAGATTTTCAACATTATTGCATAAGCATAAGGTTCATGTTCAGTTGGGAAAATTTGACAGTTTGGGGTAGCTGGGGTAGTCTGTACCACACCGAAAACTTTCAAACTCTGCCGTTACCTAATGGAAAACGGTAATGCCTAAAACGTTATTTTCTAGCGAAAGAACTTGCTATTGTCAACATCGTACTGGTTGAACAGCAGTAGACAAACAAAGGCTGGATATCATTAAAAAAAAATGTACTACTTAACCGTTAATTTTTACTTTTATCATCATTTTCTACCATCCCTTTCCCGCCTTACTTTTCTGCTCACCCCAATAAGGTTTTTAACTTATAATTCCGTTTCGTAGTGTTAGCCGTTACGAACCACGACGGTTATACTTTCTTCGTCTCGCTTCAGCGCAGGCGCGGGGTTGGCCCAGTGATGTGCAAGTATCGATACGATTCGTTGCATCACTAGCTTACGTAATTGTTATATAAAAAAGATTTGTTGATGATTTGATAAAGTTTTAAGTGTGTTATCCGCTATTTTAGTTAAAAAGTAATTTGTTTTTATCTGTAAGTAAATATGTAAGAGGTTATAAAATGTTAAATAGTTTTATCCTTATTGTGTCTTATGCGGGTAAAGACATATAAGTAAATGACAGTCAATAATATTCTGAATTATCACAAATTTCTGGTCACATTAGGGAAGGCACAAAAATGTAAGCGACGAGTACGAGAGGCGCGAGCACAAATCAATTAACTCACTGCACTGCAAGACTTATTACCATTATCTCAGCCTAGAATTACTCACTGCTGTGAATAGGCCACTTCTTTCTTGTGCCATACTTCTCAGTTCCGTGCGCCCCTCATCCAGATGTTTCCCGCGACTTTGACGATATCATCAACCTAACGCGCTTTTCAATGGCACTAGTTTATTTGGCCTAACTTAGGCCACCATTTGGTCTCAGCTTTACTTCATCGGACATTTCCTCACCACCAGGTCATCGGTCCATCTTGTGGGAAGCCTTACAAAACTACGTCTTCCAGCATGCAGTCGTCATTCAAGAACCTTTCGGCCTCATCGGCCATCTGTTCTGCGAGTAGCCTGCCTTGTTCACTGTCACTTATTTTTGGCAATCCTTCGGGCTATGTCGGATACGTTGGTTCTCATACGGATCCTTGAAGCTCCAAGCATATCCCTCTCCTTTGCCCTTTGAGAGACTTTCACCTTTTAACAGTGGTAAATATAATTAATATGAATCAAGGTTGTGCTAGCTTCGTTCCGTGTAGTGCCAGACGTAAAAGAATAGCACCATCCCATTTCTTCACGTTGGTGTCGTAGAAGGCGACTAAGGGACTTGTCAGAAAATGGGCAGCAGCGTTCTTACCACCATACTGCAATCGCCAATCCGCTTGCCATTATGGCAAAACCTTCCTTTTGGGGGAGGCCTATGTCCAGCAGTGGACGTCTTTCGGCGGAAATGATGAAATGATGAAATCAAGGTTTAAATTATTATTTCTTTACTGTCAGCTGTCGGATGCCTTATCAATTATAGAGGCTCTTGCAAAAACTTCAACTTAAAGTGAAATACGTATTCACAAATGAGTAGGTATCCTATCACTACGTAAATAATTACCTAAGTCCAAAGTTAATTACTAAAAATATGTGTTAATAAAGTCTTTATAGCCAGCCAACCTTATTTTTTTTTGCCAGTCTTTTTATGAAGCAGTTAATAAATGTGTTCATCAAGAATTCATAAAGCACACGAAGATTTTAATTGTTTTCGTACGTTAATGTTCAATTTAGTTATGCACATTAGGTTTTTGACTTTTTCGATTTATTTTAACAATTAAATACTTTAATTACGAAGCTCCTAATTAAAAAGATTGATTTTGGACTACTGACGTGTTTTTTTTTAGTATTCGCATACAAACCAATGTGTCTAAGGAGTATGTTAGCAAATTTAGATGCGTCTAAATAAAGATTAAATTGACTTAGATGACACAATCAAACCAATACTTTGTTAAAATAAAAGCAGGAATTATACTTTTTACTTCTGATATTATTATTTTATCACCACTGCTCTCAAAACGGTGAAGGAAAACATCGTGAGGAAACCGGCATGTCTTAGAACCAAAATTTCGAAGACATTTGTGCATCTACCAATCCCCACTGGGCCCACGTGGTGGATTACGGCCCAATCCCTCTAACCAAGAGGAGGATAGTGTCCCAGCAATGGGAAAATTATAGGATGATGATACTTTTTAACCGACTTCAAAAAAGGAGGAGGTTCTCAATTCGACTGTATTTTTATGTTTGTTAGCTCAGAACTTTCGACTGGGTGAACCGATTTTGATAATTCTTTTTTTATTTGAAAGTTGGTGCTTTCCGTGTGGTCCTATGTTTTTCATATAGATCTGATGATGCGTTTCGGAGACAGACAACTGAACTCTTCAAAAAATTACAGCAAATCAACCGCGATTGCTGCGATCGCATAAATATGCATTGTATTGACCAAGGATGATGAAATTTCGAATTGAGGGTAGGTACCTACTATAACTAAAAGGTGAAATATAAAAACGTTTTAAATATAAAAAGTAATTTTTCACTTTTTAGTTTTTTTTTCCGGAAGTCAGTTGTTTTTTTTTTTTAATAAACCATAGCCACTGAGTAATCTAATTAGTCAATAAGAAACTTCGAAAGCCAATAATTTCCTCGATATCGACGTTACACTTCCCGCGTCCCATCCCTACGCTCCCGGGGCGGAAGTACTATAATTGTGGCGCGTCTTCCCCTCACTGGCCAGTCCCAAACGAAAAAGTTAACTTTACCGACTTGTTTCTTACTTTTTTATATTATTACTTTATTGCGTGCTTTTATTATCAGCTCACTATCAAGTTAGTGACTATGGTGAGAATAAAAGGCTAATGGGAAAGTTCATTCCTGCAGGCTTAGCACGAGAACCGTAGAGAAGCGTTTTGTCGATGGAAGAGTAGACAAAAATTACGTTTCAATGTAGACAAATTAAAAATGGGATTAATTTTCTCATGTGGATTTTGTCATGAATTAAGAAAATGTTTGCTAAAAATTAATGAAGGTGATTAAGGTTCATGTTGGCTAATGGGTAAGTAATGACAGCCGCACAGGTCGATTGATCTGGTTAAGCTATGCTTGCCGTGGTTGGTCCGTGGATGGATGACCATCTATACATACCAAGACCCCTCCGTGCCTCGGAAAGCACGTTAAACCGTTGGTCACGGCTGTCATTCGTGGATCTTTAACAGTCGTTACGGGTCGTCAGAAGCCCGAAAGTCTGACAACCAGTCTTACGTAGTCAGATAGGCAGTTGCTCAATGTTAAATGCCTACTGGTATTCAGCTGGATCCGTTTATACTGGAAGCCGACCCAGATAATGATGTTTATTGGAAATTAAAGTTATTTTTCACTTAGTACCTAGTGTTTTTTGGAAGTCAGTTCTGTCAAAAATACCTCGAGTTCGCATACATTTTTGGCAAATATTTTACATTAAATTTGACTGTCGCTGAGAAGAGATTACGACTAGATTTTGAACGTTTTACGAGAATTGGCCTTCTGATGTATTACGAATCAACCCATCCAAAGAAGTACCGCGCTGATCACAAGTCATCTTTACAGTATAATTCTGGGTTCCTATAAACAAAAACGAATCGTTTTGCTAATCAATGGTAGCATTTTTTATTGCCAGACTGCGCAAATAAATCGTTTCTTACGCTATTTTTTCCTGTAATAGCTACTTCTCTATAGAAAGGTCTATGATGATGCTATGAGGTCTTTGCACCATTATTGGTAAAGATACAAGTCTTAATTTTAATCATTAACGTTCCGTATTTAAAGGAATCGGCCATAATCTGTCCACGCAACTTTTATTGAACCAAATGCCTTTCCGAAACAACGTCAATATCATGACCAGAGATCGGATATTCGGATGTATATTCACCTAAAGTTGAGATGTTGGCTAAGATGGAATGCGCTTTTGTATCGAAAAAGTCTTAATTTAGGTAAGTAATTTGTATATTTTTTGTTTTAACTAATACAAACCACACCTTCTCCAGTACATACACATATTTGTATCGGGTTAAAAATTAATTTTAAATTAATACACATCTGAATAGTTATGCAATCCAAGAATCCCGGGGTTTTTAATAAATATTACAAATAATTTATAAAGCCGCTTCCATACTTTCATAGCTAAAAATTTTCTTTAGGTAAATATGCATCCGAATATCCGATCTCTGATCATGACTAAATTCCCTTCGACTTTTTACGTAATTAATGACAGAATTTTATGCAAAACACCGAAAGCAAAAACCTGCCTACCATTACAAACTATTGGTAAAAAAAGTTTTCTACGTACTTTATAATATAATAATAGCCTTTATTAACAATCTTACAATCTAGTTAGATAATAAAACTAGCTTATGCTTGCAACTTCGTACGGGTGAAATTTCTCGTCCCCCAACCCACCCCGATACATTGCATCACCTGCCCGTGTTCTTACTGCGGGTTCGCTTGGCGCTCTTTCTAACTTTTTTTTAGTTTTGCTCGGCTCCTAAGAGTCATAGCGTGATGTTAAATAGTTTATGAGCCTTCCTTAAGAATGGGGCTATCCAATGCAAAAAGATTTTTTCAAATTAAAAAGCTAGTTCTAGAGATTAGCACGTTCAAACAAACGAACTCTTCAGCTTTGTTATTAGTAGTATAGATATAGAGAAAGTAGATATAAAAAAAAAATCTCTCGTACAGATCCAGGATAACAAAAGAGCAGATATTTTGGCCAGCCTAGCCGTGTCAGATGGAATTTCTGTAAGTATATTATTAATCTTATATAAAGGGGGAACCCCTTTATATAAGATTAATAAAAAAGCAGTGTACAGATGAGTGAAATGAATATATTAACCAGAGGTCAACAGAAAAGGGAATTTGGTACAAGACCATCCAATCACAGCTTCCAGTGTATAATTGGACTGATCAAAATCTGCTTAGCAGAAGTGATTTAGTTATGGCACTAAGACTTTAATCCGGCCACATCCCATCAAAAAAAAAATGGTTTTCTGATGAAAAAGGTTACGCCGCCCAACTGTGAGGAATGTGGAGTAGTCGAAGATGTACAACATGTTTTGATGGAGTGTGTGTGGAATGAGGCTTTGAGATTTAATTTACTTGGTCCAAAATATAAGTACGATGTTGGAGAGTGTAATGCTATCCTTGCTTGTCCTATATCGGAACAAGCTAGAATACTGTACAAACAGGCATTTTTTATTTTAAATTAAGTGTTAACTGTTTTTACACGCTTTATATTAGCTTCATTTGTATTTTTGTTTGTATGTAACCGACTCCTTAGAGCGCCATTTTGACCCACTTTAAACGGTCAGATTTCATTGAAACTTTGTAAACTTATCGAGGACCGATGACAATTCAATAATAAAAAAAAAATGAGAAAAATGAAAAAAAGGAAAATATATAAAAAACAATCACGTTTTTGTAGTTAGCAGAACTAAAAAATAGAAAATAAATAATAGTTTAGATAAACTAAAAAACACGCTTTAAAAACCAAACTAAAAAAGGAGAAAATAATTTAATCCAATTAAAAAGTGTGGGGTGCTTGACATTAAGTGATTATAAAAATACCTCAAAAAGCACCCCACGCTTTTTAATTGAATTAAATTATTTTCTCCTTTTTTAGTTTGGTTTTTAAAGCGTGTATTTTAGTTTTTTAATCTATTATTTATTAGGTTTAGTTGATTCTGCTGATATTACAGGGCGACGTTATTGCTCAGCTACAAAGCCCTTTAAATAAAGAAAAAAAAAACCGTTTTTCTCAGACTGTCTACTATTAAAACGTATTGCTAAAAAAGTTTCCCAATTACTAGAAACTGAAAAATAATGAAGTTCTGTTGCATGTACGTTATTATGTTGTTTCTGAGAATTTGTGGTAAAAACTGATGTTCTACTTAATGTTCAAGAGTTAGTAAAACTACCGCGCGTGCGCAGTAGCTCTTTGTTAGAGTCGAGTGGTGCTCAAACTGTTTTCTTATTTAAGTTTTTTGGAAAGCATTATTGAACAAAATTTTTGCTATCCCCTGTAATTTATTGGTACTTTTTCGTAAGTGTAGAAACTGTTTACAAGATGAAACAGAATAAACGCAAGACCTAAAAGTAGTTTGTTCCTAATTAATTACTGAAACAATTTCAGTTACTTGCAACATAGGCGATTTAGCAAAAGAAAATTCAATCTTTCTATTGACTAAGCATATTTTGGGGAACTTGAAACTGACCAAACCTAAAACTGACTAAATTGTATATTTAATTATAGTTATGACATTGATTTACACTCAGTGATTACTTTAACTCACACACTAACTTATTACTTGTTAATATTCTAGAAAAATCGTATACTTACTTTTACAATTTGATTCTTTTTAGCTATTTTGGCATGGTAATTTTATTCTGGGTGCATCATTTTCACACATAATCTTATAATACAAAAAAAAAATCAAAAGTCCCGTTTTACCCTTTGGATACGGAACCCTAAAAAGGGCATGAAGTTACTTTTGCCCGCGACTTCGTTCACGTGGAATAGTTATTCCACGTGAATGAAGTTGCGGGAGAAAGCTAATATAATTTAAAGGCTAAAATTATAATGAAATATGATGTCAACCTCTTTCTTGAATAATTTATTATTTATTAAAAATTGGAATTCAATTACAATTTTCTCCTACACTTTGAGAAACATAACTAAACAAAAGTCAGTTACGACAATCGTCCGTTACAGTTTGTCCATCAACACGGTCTTCCGTTGAAAGAGCTAGCTATATACAACATCTGTTGCGTTAGAGCGAGACGGCAACCATTCCACCTGTCTCAGACACTTTTTGTTCTACAAAAGTCTTAAAGTTTAATTACAAATGATGGTGAAATGGTGCAATACCAGTTTTAGAGTTACATGGCTTGTTATTTGAATATAAATAGGTTGAATTTACGCAATAACACGCAATGTAAATTGTCAGACTACTTTTTCGAGAACGATATGCAGTCTGTCCATTGAAAACTTGGCAAATGGCTGAATTTGGCTCTATTTCCAAGTTAGTAGAAAAATATCATGGACAAAAAAAAACAACCGACTTCCAAAAAAACACTACAAAGTGAAAAATAACTTTAATTTCGGAAGTCGGTGTCTTTGGAGCTGTATTTAAATTTGTTGTCACCGCCTTCCGAAATTAAAGTTATTTTTCACTTTGTAGTGTTTTTTTGGAAGTCGGTTGTTTTTTTTTTTGGAAAAAGTTTTTTTTTTCACTTTTTTGTGGTTCACATATGCTTTCCCCTTCACAGCATACCTGTGTGATGTTATGTTATGAACTGTTGTAAGCAATAGACAGACATGAGATTTCAGCAATCCCAGTCCATTTGCTGTCATTTATTGAGGAGCCTATCTCCAAAGTTCTTCATCAGATCTTCACCAAATTGTAATATATTAAATCGCTTCGTGTGCCTATAAAATTTGAAGAGTTCTCTCTATTTCTCCAGGATCCCATCATCAGATCCTGACTTGATGATCATGGGACCACCTGGGAAGTATACCCTTTCAAAAAAAAAACAAATCGGTCCAGCCATTTTCGAGTAATCGGGGAACATACATAAAAAAATAAAAAGGTTCCGATGAATTGAGAACCTCCTCCTTTTTGAAGTCGGTTAAAAATGTTGACTATTACAGTACGATATTGCCAAGATAGAGAGAGAGACATCAGTGGTGGTCCAGTAAAGAACACTCGTGGCGGCTAAAAGGTTGCGACTTCCGTGTTGAGGTGTTAGATTCGTACCCAGATAGGCGCTTACCGTTTTGTAAATCATTTCATCGCCACTGCTCTCAAAACGGTTAAGATAAACATCCGAACATCATCAACAGCAAACCGACATCTCCGTCTACTTAAAATTCGAACACATGTGAGATCTAACAACCTGCACTGGACCCGCGTGGTGGATTCTTCATACGGCGAGCATGCTTATATCCCAACAGTGGGAGCGTTATCGGTGGATGGTGCTTGCGCTTGCCAACACATGCCTAGGAAGATGTAGCGTGTGAAAAACTATGCTTGTTCGTTCTCTGTGTTTGGTGAAGTCTTTGCCCTGTTAAATGGTTTCATAGTCTCATAGGTCTGCACCCTAATTGCGTAACTCACGATTAATCATTTTCTGTTCGTTTTGAAACAGAGTGCTAAACCATTGTTTCATATGTTCGAAAAATCTGTCTGCTCAACAACGTAAATAACGCAATGAATATTTTTGAACTATCAAAATGAAACCGATTATGATTATTCGCGTGTTACCCAATTAGGGTGCTGATGGTCTCATTTACTTTTACCTAAACATTGTTCAAAAATATATAGTAACATAGAGTAACTTACATACTAATTGGCTGATAGATCTAATACACGGTCAATTTAAACCACTGAAGATACAAGCATTATTTGGAACATATGAATAATTCACCATAAAAAGTTTAACGACTCTTGAACACAAAAGTTTCCAGATTTGGTTGATTCGCACGAATTTATTTGCCCGAATCAGGCGAATCGTCATTTAAATAATACATTATTTTCTATAGGCAAGTCGCACAAAGTTATACTCTATTTGAAATAAGATTAGACATTTAAACAAACCTTTTTTACAGTCCGTTCAACCGATTCTGACTTCTACATCGTAGGCATAAGGATGGCATTAAAAGCAAAAAAGTAGTTACAATACCAACTGTTTACTGCAGCTGCCATTTGTCATTCCACCAACGCAATAGAAGTCAAAATCGGTTGATCGGACTGTAAAAAATTTTTAGTTAAATGTCTAATCTTATTTCAAATGGAGTATAGTTTATTTGTGGGCGAATCGTCAATTTTAGAAATACATATTAGACAATAGGTATGGTTTGTGATCATTTTATGTAATAAACGTAGTGTCCTTTTTCGGTAACTTTTCTTTGTTTTATTTTTAGACGTTTTATTCCAAAAACGTGAATTGACTAATAAGCCGCAGAATTCAACTCCTGAAGGAAATTAAGGATGCTACAGTTTCCACATCACAGGAATAAGCTAGCAAAACACAAAGATTTACAAAACCTATATAACCTCGTCTACGAGTACATCAGCTGTTAACCCCACTACCCCTCATCCCTGTTAGTTCAACTGGGGGTTGTAGAGGGATTCATAGACACCTGTCTCTAATTATATACGATACTGATCTCTGAACCTGTGGCACGTGGGTAGCAGGCTTATGAGGTGGTAATGAATGTCGTGATTATATTGGTTTAGTTTAGAAAAAGTGTATTATCTTAATACCGAATTATTATTACCAGGCAATTTAATGTGTAAATGTACGATGGCAACACAACTTTGCTTTGTTTTACTTTTAAACAGATTTTTTGAGAAATTCGTTATTTTCTTCAACTTTCTTCAAGAAAGTGTAGCGCGTTGATGTCTTTACTATCAGAAACTTTTACTACCTGAGTCCGATTTATAGTTTCAATTTTATTGACTGTTTCTGTTGTTACATTGACAAATTATTCTTAACCCGTCGCGCGTCTAATTAGCAGACATAATAGAAATTCTATTGCTATCGGAACACCTGGGGGCCTACTCTCTAAGCACGAAATCCGTAATCTCGGTCGAAGTTACGGGCGTTTCCTACTCCGTATCACTTACGGACCTATGATTAGTTTGGGGCCCAAACTAAGAATGAATTACTACACGATTTGACAGTTGTCTCTACTCCCTATATGGTTTTACCCGTCCAAAAATGATAATTAATCAACTGTAGGAGTCACTTTGAAGTTTCGAACAATTTGTTTCGGACGGGCCCGTATTTTCGTTGACGGAGTTAGAGAGTAGCCCCCTGGTGTGCACGTGACGTATGAAGAGTTGATAATCAGCCTATACCTAATGTTCCCAGTGCTGGGACACAGGCCTCCTCTTGGTGTGAGGGACTTGGCCATCATCCACCACGCGGGCCCAGAGTGGGTTGGTAAAAGACACATGTCTTTTGATTCTTAGGCATGCCGATTTCATCACGACGTTTTCCTTCACCGTTCCAAGAGCAGTGGTGATGAAAATAATTAATTCAAAGTAAAGCATCTATCTGGATTCGGTACCTACGACCTACAGCTCGTAAGTCTCGGCTGTTACCACTGGGCCACCAGTAATCACTTACTTGGTGATAAAGCCTGATTTACATTGTGCGATTCAAGTGCCTGTGGCATGCAATAAATTAAAAAGTAACACTAATAGTTGAATCGCCAAAACTGCGTTAAGACGAATTTAAGTCAGTTGTTGCTTCAATTTAAGTCAGTTGTTGCTTCAATTTAAGTCAGTTGTTGCTTCAATTTAAGTCAGTTGTTGCTTTAATTTAAGTCAGTTGTTGCTTCAATTTTATTTTCAAGAGGATCGCTTTGCGAAATAAGGAGAGGCCTAAGTCTACTGCTGGACATAAGCCGTTCTCAAGTTTTCACATCCAGTGGATTCTTTCGGTCTTCGGTCCACGGTACGCAGTAGACACTTCAGAACCTTTTGACCTCATCGGCCATCTCATCTTTATCATTTCAGCCGAAAGACGTATATCGCTGGACATAAACCTCCTCCAAGCTCCGCCACTTCAACCGATTCTGTGTTCCTCGCATCCAGTGGCTTCACCAGTTCAACGGTTCAACTTATGAGAGGCCTTTCAATGCTACGTCTTCCGGTCCGCGGTCGCCAGTCCAGAACTTTTCGATAACATCGGCCACCTGTTCTGCGGGAAATGTGCCCACGATTCGATCACGTAGGAAAACTCCAAGAATAGTCCTCTTAATTTCCCTATGGGTGTCTTTCAGCTTTCTCATGATTGTGTGTGTTTTTTTTATGTTGAACTCAAATTATTTTCTATTATTCATTAAAATTCTCATGTATATGTAATATTACCTATATCCGTACGTTATGAACAAAAACACTGCTAAATAGCATTAACGGCAGAAAATTGTGAAGGATTGGCGAAATGTGGGTGTACTAGGTAGGTACCTTCACATTTGTCTTCGAGAATTATGAGTGTGATGTTATTTTTTGTTGGGTGGGATTGAACCAACTTGTTTACAACTATTAACACACACACACACACAGTAATATGTTAAGATTTTTTTTTTAATACTCATTACTACTTATTTCGTTTCGCTTACTTCGTTTTTATTTTAAAAATAAACTCTTGATTTGTTATCCTTAAATAACCAGAACATTATGGCAAATAATAAGTTAAATAAATTAATTACTTTTTATACCGTAACTTAATTATAACTTAAAATAATTATAATTAACGGCGGAAGGCTAATGGCATGCTTGAAGTATCTTAAAACGGTGGTTTTTTGTTAAGTTCGTTAAAATCCCAACTGAATCTCGGTTGTGGTAATATTAAGATCATAAAACACAGTGATTAAGTATACCTAAGTATAACATACCTTTGCTAAGTTATTTTTCTTGATGTAACTTGAATTGACTGCTTCGTTGGTCTAGTGATCGCAAGTGCTACTGCTCAGCACGAGGTTCTAGGTTCAATTCCCAGGTCGGGAAAAATGTTTGTTTATGTTACTGGGTTTTTAACCAACTTCGAAAAAGAGGAGGTTATCAATTCGACATTTTTATTTATTTATATTTTTTATAACTCCGTCATATATAGACGGATTTGCAAAATTCTTTTTTTGTTCAAAAGGGGTTTATTCCGAAATGGTCCCATTTAAATTTCATATAGATCTGATGATGAGTTTCGGGGACGGACGTGGAACTCTTCAAAAACTGACAGCAAAACAACCGCGATTGCTGCTATCGCATAATTATGCATTGTTTTGACCCCGAGGATGGTGAAAGTTTGAATTGGTGTGGGGTAGGTACTCTAACTAGAAAGTGAAAAATAAATAAACTGACTTCCGGAAGTCGGTTGTTTTTTTTTGGAAAAAGTTTTTAAGTAACAGCGTGGAGTCTAAATTTTTGCCCGATTGATGGTAATAGACTCATCTTTATTACATGAGGCTTAAACATACCTACCTGGCAAAATATTGGAGAACTATAGCCACACCTCTGCCTAACGATTCAATGACTACAGGCGTGATGTTAACTTGAATTCGTTTAGTTATTTATTTTTATTTAACCAGTTATACCCACACATATAAACAGACAAGAATATAGGAACAGAAAAATATGTATTTTATTTTATTTTATTTGGGAAACTTACAGCTAACATAAACAATGTTATTAAACAATATGAAGCTGAAGGCCATTTACAAGTCTCCACTGATAAACACTTAACTTAAACAACAACAAAAAGCGGTCGGTAAGTAGGTACAAAATAACTAATTAAGACTTTACTTAAATAATACACGCTTAACTAATACAAATTAAAACAACAAAAAAAACATACAAAGCAAACAATTACTTTTCCTTAAAGAAGCTTTCCACCAACATCTGCTTAAGCCGAGAAACACTGGTATTGAATATATCCAAATCATGTTCAAAAGACAGTTTATTAAAATTATTAGGGTATTAAGGGTTCTTCAAACAGGTCGCGCCTGTTTAACGAAGCCTTTTATTAGATTTTATGTGCAAAAGACTGGCTTTTTCTACAAAAAATGTACTGCGATTTATTATTCTAGTATCTGCTTTGTTGGTACCTTGTAGAGGTCATTGACAGGCTCGTGCTCAGACTCGATTACCTATAATGGAACACATTGTGCCACAATGTGTACATCCTATTATTTAATAGCTACCGTGATATAATTATTCTATCATAAAAGTTGGTACAATATCACAAAATCACGGTTGTTTACTCCGAAAGGTGACCTAACGGTAATAAGGGCGACCCTATGGCCATCAGGCGCAAATAGCTAAGAAATTCCTGAAAAAAAACACGACGCACATCGTCACTGATGAAGATATTTTTAATTCATTCTGTGCACTCTGTATAGGTGGCCCTATATAGGTAAAATTTATCTCCTAAATAAGATAAATAAGCTGGGAATTTAGTATAGCTTGTTATTATCCAAAAGATAGAATTGTAAACTATATTCTTTTTATTGTGTCGATAATAATCTTAATATTGGTATAGTCAGCCCAGAATTCAACTATGAGCTTTGCAATTTCAATACAAAGTCCACCTGTAAAGCCGGCTTTGTTCGTGGTCTCGATTAACATCGAAAAGTTTTTTTTTTGGGTGGGAAATCATCAAATAACTTCTTCCGCTCTGGGTGGAGCAGGAGGGCGTGTCAGACTTCTACTGACTAGAACCCACCCGTGTTCAGTTGCCTGTGTGCCAGGGGCCGCGGTATCTCTTTCGAACAACCTGCACCTTGCGGACCCCACCAGTTGGTGCTGACATCTTTTTTAGGCACGCGTGGAACACAACACGCCGTCGACCCGGGCTTGGTCCTTACCGGACAGCGAGCTGCCCATTACTCGCCGTCCGCAAGCCCGAACATCGAAGGGTTCTCTCAAGATAAATCAGAAATTATTTTCGACGTCTACCGCTTAACTAATAAAAAGCCGGCCAAATGCGAGTCGGACTCGAGCACAAAGGGTTCTGTACCATTATCTATAAAAACGGCAAAAAAATCATGTCGGTTGTATGGGAACCTTAAATATTTATTTTATTTTAATTTAATTATTTATTTTTAAAGTGAATAATATATAACTAAATATTCTGTGAATATTTCAAGCGTTTACGTGTTGCCGTTATTTGATATCGAGCAAAAAAACAGATTTTGAACACTGTGTCTGAACTAGATAATAAATACCTGTATTTCAGACATCAGCGCTCATGTTGTAGGCGACACTTAGCAAATTACTTTGTTTGACCTCTAAACATATTTATAAGCACATCATAAAACTGGAATTACATACATTACATTGTAGAGTTGCTATTGCTAACTTAAACGGTAGCATTTCCATCAAAGTTACAAAGAAGCAGAAAGAACAAAAATTACATTAATTAATTTTATATTATTTAAATATATATTTTTGTGATAATTATTTTAGAAGTATGTATGTGAGGAAGTATATTCACATAATGTATGTTTATATTTACATTAGATCTTTTTGAATTGTTTTTGAAATAATTTATTTTGTTTTCCCTTCTGTTTTCCCTTCTTCTTATTGTTACAAACATTGTCTACATCTGTTTTTATTTTCTCTCCTATCGCAGGTATGTTGAACGAGATTTCTATAGAAATAAGCATCACCTTTATACGTATTTTTCTGTTCCTTTCTTCTTGTCTGTTTATATGTGAATAAGAACTTGCGTGCGTTTGAAGAGCTAATCTGCGTAGCAGTAGCAATAAAAAGTCACGCGACCTGCCTCAACTATTGCCAATTACCAATATACCTCCTATCAAGTACACAATAAAAGCCTATAATTACAAGTACATGTAAAGAATCTTCGTACAGGAAAACCTCGTGAGGATAACCACATACACAACATCCTTAAAACAAAACCTATTATAACTATAATGGCTGATGACACAGCCACGAAAATTCACAGTAATAGCAGTTTTCCGTCCTCCAAATAATATACCAGCGTTTTACATAAGGACGGCTTACATAAGGCTGTATTAACATATGTGTGCGTGCCCAGGCTAGTCGCGAGTCGCTGCGCCGGAGTCGGTTATGTTCCACTCAATCGCATTTGAGTCGTGGCCATCGGCGCGAGCGGACGCGCGGTCGCTGCAAAGAATAAAACAATAAAAAACAGTGCTTGTGAGTGCCTGTGGAACACGAGTGTTAGAAAGTTCTGTTTTACCAAGTTTTTTACACGCAAATAAATTTTTAATTTACATTTTTTTTTCAACAATCTGGAAAAAGTTAGTTACGTGAATCTGGTTCGCCCGTTTTTCCGGTGCAGGTACGTTTTTTGTTGTAACTGAATTCCGCTTAGTTTTTTACTTGTTATGAAAGGTTTTTTGGTGTTTCCCATTGTTATAAGTAAATATTATCTAGCTATATGTGTCTGTTATTGAAAACTTGTATCAATTCAATAGTTTTGATCTCTTCCTAGACTTTTTGCTGAAATATTTGTTAGAACTGTGTAAGCTACAAAAAATCTTTCTGAAATCATCCGAGTCTTAATTTTACTTCATACTTTAACGAAATTTCATTACTAGATACTTGATTCAATCATTTAAGTGTCCTTAGTCACTTTTAACCTTATTTTACCTGACCAAAACTACTTGAATCAAATAAACCAATAATGCCATACTTTAAACTATCAATTTAACTAACAAGATTCTTATAAGATGTAATGGTATGACTGATTCATCGACGAAACTCAAGGCTTTTGATCTTGAAAGTCATTGTAATCAAACTTCTTGTCTGTAAGGGGTAAGCAGAAGTCTTGGTAAAACTATTGGGAAGCAAAATAACAATGTTTTGTAAATCAAATAGTAACTAGGTAATTAATTAGAATTTTAAAAATGTATAAGAAAGAAAATTACATTTCGTATAAAATGGAAAATCTCAATTTTGAAATTGGGAAATAAGTTGCGAATCTAATTTCCACATGAGTATTTATAAAAAATTTGTCAAATATACAAAAGTTTTCCATATAGGTAACACGTCCCAAATTAACAAGACCTGTCTTGATATTCACAGACTTAGACCAAAACATCAAGAATAGCACTTCTATTAAAGCTCCCTTACCAACACAAGCAAAGTTCATAGTGCCTTAAAAAGAATCCTTTTGGATGTAACATCCATCAAGATTTTTTACAATGCCTGTACGATTTAGATCCATGCATTGAAGCATCAGGAGACTTTGTTACTACACTTAATTAGACTGCAATATCAAGTCAATGTGGATATTAAATTTAAAAGATCCTCGAAAGACAGCAAGACTCCAGAAACACCAGTAACTGCTTCTCAGTCATCATCAAAAGAAACGAAATATACTGGTGCGTATTTTTCTAAAGAAGACCAATTTTATCGTAACTAAAGAAGATTAACTCTAAGTAAATGAGATTCCTGTTATTAAATCTGATGAAAAGCAATAGTTTCAGTTATTTAATTTATTAATCAATGAAATATATTTCGAAGGCTTAGGTAACGTTGCTACAACGGTTTACGTAAACCATCATAATACTTTTATCCGACGGCGAACGTTTTCTTGCACAAAATGTTTGGTACTACTCGATTGTGGAATGTTCGGAAAAAATTGTGCTCTTTTTCTATCAATTTAGTTAGTTAATTATGCGTGTTTTATCAGAAATAAGTAAGATTGCAGAAACATCATAAGGATCTAACAGTTTTTGTATGAGAATGATTTGATATAATCCTTTATTTATGAGTGAATTGCTGAATATATTGCCTCTGCAATCATAGACGTTCAATCAATATTTAATTTATTTGTTGCTTCTCCATTATGCTTAGTATACCATACTGATTCTGTATCTACAGTAAATGATGGCTACTGGAAGCCTTATTATGCTGTAGGTACAGTATCAGTATTGCAATTGGACTCCACTTTATCTCCATCATAAATAACTCAGCTAGAAAAAGCTCTAGGTCTTTGAATTGATTTCACATTTATTTTCTACTAGCTTTTAAACGCGGCTCCGCGCGCGTGGTTGTCAGTTATCGCGTAAAAAAGCAGCATATGTCCTTCTCCACATCCCAGGCTATATCTCTGCTAAATTTCATGACGATCGGTTCAGCAATTTAGGCGTGAAAGCGTAACAGATAGAGAGAGTTACCTTCGCATTTATAATATTAAGTAAGGATTACTAATACAAGCACATCATGCTTGAAATTAGTAGACCCTTTTCGTAGCTTCAGTCATCTATTACCATTGAGGACAACTCTATATGCCGATTTACCATTTAGCAGTCGGCTCTCCACTTTCTGAAAATATTTCTTTTAAATATTTTCGGCCTCTCTTCGTCGATAACCCGTCCAAAACTCACTGACCATCAAAAACTCTTAATAATCTTACATAAGCAAGCAAGTGAAAACATTTTTTATCTAATGTTTCAAGTGTGGGAGCCATTGTCGCAGGTTCTAGGTTAAAAGTCTTTGTCTTAAGTTACGTGTGGTTCCCATAGCTTACTGTTGTGCTGCTTACTCATAATTGTTTGATTAAAAGCAAAAATGTTTGTTGGATTTACGAAAATTTTGATTATTTTTATGTGTTGGGTTTTTTATTTTATTCTTATTAATATCAACACAAACGTATAAAGAAAAGTACTTAATAATTAAAACTACGATTTACAAAATAAATACAAAAACAAAAGGACACTTAGGCGTCGAAGTATTCCTCCGCATCGCTGTCATCAGGAAACGTGCCCAAAAGACTGGCAGCATTACCACGTTGAATGGCAATGCTAATTCTTTGGCCAAAGAATGACCCAGCCCTCTGATCACGTGAAGTGTCGACCAGCCGGCGAGAAATTTCCTTAAAGAGGAGACGTGCGTTCGGGCCCCATGACCCGAACGTTTGGGTTTTTTGGATTGCTTTAAACTGATCTTTGCTTTGTGTTTTGTGACTGAATTTGTGATTGGTTGATGTCTATATATTGCATGAGCTTAAACATACTCGTAACTGACGAAATTTGGGTGTATTACAAGTACACCTCTTCCCAACTCTTCAAGGATTACAGGCGTGATGTTATGTGGGTTTAAACTAACATAAACGACGACACTTTATAGTTTTGCTTGTTATTTATTCATAGGAAAGTTGTCAAGTAATATTTCAAGCCAAGTTTACTAATAGCAGGTTCTTTTCCTACTTTGTATGATTATTAGTAGTTATTACTTGAAGATGTAAGAGTATGAAGAGGTTATTTTACTCTATATGAAAAAACGTCTAAAAATATACTATTGAGATAGCTTAGGAAAAATGCAGTCGGAAAATGTTAGTTTTAGTTCATGAAATAACAAAATCACTTTTAAAATCAGTTTATTTCATCTGTTTTTGTACACCATGAAATAGTAGCCGCCATGTTATTACGTCATATGGCGTGTCAATTGAACAACTTTGTGTATAATAATTTTCGTAACCAAAGTAATTTTTATTTAAATAATATTTCGCATTCAGGAACAGCAAACCAACGACATGTAGAATAAGAACTCATTTTTTATATCATAAATAATTATCATATAAAATATCAGCGCATTTGTCTATATAGCAAACTGACGTCATACCCCCAGAGCAATATGGCGTCCACTGCGTCCAGCCTTTTCGTCAAATTACGTGGGAAATTTGAAAATGTAAAATTTTGATTCATTTTTACGGCACTAACCGATTAAAATATAAAAATGTCGTGTTTTTGTAGTGGTTAATTAGCACTTTAGAATCCAATTAGGACACTTTTCAAAAATGGGTATAAAACCTTATTGTTGGCACCATTACCAGTTAGTAGTTTAATAGAATGGCTGGTTATTCAATGAAAGAGATGTTAAATATTGCACATAATATTTATTTGAAAGTAGGTAATCAACGTCTTGTCACGATACCTCTTGGTAACACTGGTTGTCAGACTTTCGGGCTTCTGACGACCCGCAACGACTGTCAAAGATACACTAATGACGGAAAAAGTACACTTTTATTTATCAGCCAGCAGGTAATCAGGAAAAAGTCTAGCACTAAATTCTTCTTTTATGAATAACCTTTGACTTTACAAAATGAAACTTTTCCTTACTTTTAAATCACGTAACATTTTTTAGGTAAACTAAATTCTCTTCTTCAAAACTGTGAAACATTTTAGAATATTTGATATAAGTAAGTAGGTATCATTCTTCGTGTTTTTAAAAGAGTAGTTTTTTTTGTTGCTGAAATGTCTTCTTTGTGAGTCAGTAAATCTAGTTTAATCCAGGTTCTAACACCTAATCGTCATTAGACCAAAAGTTTTGCTTTGCTGTTTTACTTAAATCTTAAACCTTGTTCTAAGCTTCCCAGTTCTGCAGTTCTTTCCAAGTTTTATCTACACATATAATTTTTATTATTTCAATTTTGAAATAGCATCTATGGCTTTATTGGAAGTATGTACGTTTGGTCTTTAAGTCTTATCATCTAGAAAAATAGTAGAGCAAGCAAGGAAGTGGATCAGAGGTATCCCAGTGGTATAGGCCCGGGCTCCACGACCTTACAACTCGAAAGTCCGGACTTACGAGTTGTTAGGTCGAGGGCAGAGTTTTACTGTTTGTAAATAATGGTATCCTAGAACCTAAAATTCGAAGACATGTGACATTTACCAAACCGCAGATTACAGACCACTCCATCACAAAGAGAGGAGGTCTCTGCCCAGTACGAGGAAACTTTTTAGACTGATTATGAACCAGAAAAATTAAGTCAATGTTATTAAACTTAAAGTTTTTTCTTGTTGTTCATAAACAAGACCTTTCTTACACATCATTCCAACATTCATTAATACCGTCAAAACTCATAACGAATCGATACTCCAAAAATAATCTAACATTTCTTCAATTGCTTGTCCAGTGACAGTAGCACCTTTCGTCAATACCTTTTTCTAGTAAAAGATAGAAGAAAAAAAAAAACACAGCAAAAAGTACAATGGTCGGTAGCACTTTCTAAAATGATCGGCAACAGGCGCGCGCGCCGACGGCCAGTAGCGAATATTGTACACAGCGGTTTTGATCTGTTGTGATTGTTTGATACTTGTTTTGATGATATTGGTAGGTTGGATATTGGTAAAAGTTATTGTTTTATTTTTACTCTTACCTACGTAATTGTTTTGTAAATCTTGTTGAAGGAATAAGCAGGTGTGAAATGTATTTCTGTTTCTTTCTTTGTATATTTAAAAAGAAAATGCATTTCAATATGAATTTATTTAAAAGTAAAGTAGTTTCTGATAGTGTTTAAAAACTGTTTTGAGAAACTACTTTACTTTTAAATAAATTCATATTGAAATGCATTTTCTGATTGGTTTTTGATAAACAATAGGTTGTCTAAAAAATAACGACAAACTACGATAAGTTTTTAAATGATAAGTGCCAATTGAATTTGTCGCTAATGTTACCATTAATTTATTTATATATAGGGTAACTGGTAATTAGTGACCGATATAAACACATGATTTTACTCATCATAACTAACAACTTTCCCAAAGAAACGATTTTTTATTTTATTTAACTAGCGCATGTTCGCAATCACCCCAATAGAACATTGATTACCTATTATATACTGTTGAAAAAAAAAAAATGCTATTTTGTACTGTTTTGAAATAAGCATTTTTTAAATTAAGAATTAATTTATGACATACTAGCAGCAGTCCGCGGTTTCACACGCGTAGTTCCCGTTCTCGTGGGAATACGGGGATAAAATATAGCCTGTGTCACCCGGGGATAGTGTAGCTTCCCAACAGTGACAGAATTTTTCAAATCGGTTCAATAGTTTCGGAGCTTATTCAATGCAAACAAACAATCAAATCGTTCCTCTTTATATTACTAGCATGGATTATTATTAGCTGTAAATCAAACCTCACTAGGCGCGCGAGGTGCATTATGGCCCACTGACACTCCCTCTCAAAGAGGCCTGTATCCCAGCAGTGGGACCATTGTAAGCTGATTATGTTAGCTGTAAAGGTACCTAAAATCTGAATTTCACTTTAATACAGGTGTAATTAATTGTCATAATTTTTTTCACATCATGGAAACTAAATTAAATTAACTAAAGTATATTTATGAATCAGGTTTTAGTTAAAAGTCTTGTAGGTACTTAATTATCGTAATTAAAGCACCCTACTCGCATTATACTTAATTATACCAGACTTACATACATGGACCGTACCCTTTTCTTTTTACTGACTTTTATAGAATGTTTTATAAAAACACGATTATGGGGATGACTAATAGGATTATCCCTACTATATTAATATTATAAATTTGAATGTTTCTATGTTTATATATTTAGATGTTTGGATATGTGTTACTGAACTGATTTGGATGAAATTTTACACCTAGATAGATAATAGCCTGGATGAACACATAGGATACATTTTATCCCGGTTAAAAGTTCTCGTGGGATAAATTTTACCCTTCAAGCGGGCGGAGCCGCTGGCTAAACCTTGTGTTTTAATAATAACAGTCTGTTATTGTCCTACGGTAAGGCAAAGACCTCTTCTTATACAGAGCTCCAACTCCATATTACTAACGGACATAAGATTAGTTTGGGTCCCGAAGTAAGAATGAATGATAGCACGATTTTAACCAAGTAGGTCGCAGCAAGGACTACCTCCACAATTAGGGATTCATGGACAGCTCAGATCTCCAGTGTGTGTGCGACGTCTCTAGCTCTTCAGACAATGGCGCACCTCCCATCTTGAACCACCAATAATAAAATGAATTGAACCGATTCGTCAAAACTGGAAGACGAGCTGTTACATCCCTAGTTTGTACTAGTAAACGCTGACACTAGTGCTTAGTCAGCACCACGCTTTTTAGAACTTGATTGCTCACAGGTTCCCACCCAGTTCGGGCTTGGCATTTACAGAGTTGGGACGTATACCGAGTTTTCCCCAAAATATAATATTGTCCTTGTTTAGGAAAGTAACGTATCACCTGCATACGTGAGGACCTAATTAATGGCCGCATCAGCGAACAGTATTCGCGTTGCTAAATTTAGGGCCAAAAAAAATTTAATAACCATAATTTTTTATGTTATTTTTAACACGCTAAGAAGAAGAAACCCGATTTGCCAGTTTTCCCTACTTCCGATGTGTTTTTACCCTTCCAAAACAGTTACTTAATCGGCCGTAGGATTCTTTAGGACGGGCCCGTATTTTCGTTGACGGAGTTAGAGACTAGGCCTCCAGGTGAGAGCATTGACGCTTGCTCATGACGACTTATATTAATTAAAAGGAAAGGTTCCATCACGATGTTGTCAAAAGATAAACTTACCAAGTTAGGTTAGGTATAATTTGAAAAAGTCTTATTTAACAATTCATTATTGGAAAAATTCAAAGAAAGAACTGGTGTCTAGTCTTTGCATTACACGAGCAATTATTGCTCGGCAACACTAATGGATTAATCTGAATCAATTAAGTGGAGCAATCTGGAGCAAAACAATAAATTGCCGATGTGTTTCGGCAAAATTGCTTCTGATTGCTTCATATATTTCATGAATTGCCGAATATCCAATTGGTTTGGAAATTTTTAGTCAATTTTCTGTCTTCGTTTGTACGTATAATTACGTCTCATTTTTGCGAGAGGAACCGGCCGGCGGTGGAGGCGGCGGGGAAGACGCATTGCCTAGTTTTTTTAAGTTGCTCCATATTGTGTGCCCGTATCTCTGGCAACAGGTTGCTACATGTTGAAATTGCCCTAAATTGCTGGATGTAGTCGTGACGTCATGTGTGGCGAGAATTGCCCAAGATGGAGCAATTTTAGTTGCTCGTGTAAGCGCACCTAGATTTTTTTTCATTTAGTAGCCAGTAACTGGGTGTGGAGGTCAGATAGGCAGTCGCTCCATGTAAATTATTGGCATTCAGCTGCTTCCGGATAGACTGGAAGCCAACCTCAAACATAGTTGGGAAAAGGTTAGATGATGATATATTCCCAAACATTGCAACTAAGTACCACAGTGGTGAAAGCAGCATATAACACAATTCCTACCGGCTTCCCTTCTGGGATTTGCATCAGCAACTCTATCGCTATTAAAAAATGGCACGTCAATAGTGGCTACTACTGCCAAAAAATATAGTTATACTACGGGTAATTCACCATAACATTCAAACAGCAGAAACGGCTATTTTTAGCTTTATATTACAAAAAAAAAAAAACTAAACTAACCCGGCGCCAAAACGTCATAATCGGGAATAAAAAAATCATACAACAGCAATCCCGTAATAATGTCACTTTAGGTCACGTGGCACCGCTTGATATGGACGAGAGGAAGCCGCTGTACAGCGGGTTATGACAGAAACAGATATAGAAAAATGCGTCAGCGAAAACGAGATGGAGGAATATTGCACATTTTATTTGGTTTTCAGCTGTTAATTTTTATTGTATTTAATTCTTTACATTCCTCTATTAATTTTAGGATGATAGTAAGTATTCTTTATTGATAAATCAGTAAGTTAAAGCCGACTTCGCTTCGGCTTCTCTTTTAGAAAAATTGACACTTCGCCGCTGAAGTACCACAGTAAAAAGAAAGCCGTAATAAAGAGGCTAAAAATAATAAAAGCACTCAGATAAAAGCGCTACGCTTCTGATTTAACGATACAATTATCTGAGAACTCACAACAAATCAAATAAATATGTTGTAGGAGTTGCCACAAGAATTTAATAAGCGCAATAGACATGAAACATAACAGAAAAATACCAATGACACACTGAACAGGGCCCCGCTGACTGAGCACGGCAGTCGGCGCCTACGTCATCCGACACACCAAACAGTTCGGCACCGCCACCCATGCGTTACCAGCTGAACTTGACTTACAAACAGCTGCTCATCCTGTGCGAAATAACTGTAATAGGCGAGGAAAAGGAACTTAAGTAAGGAACGGATAGAAATAGAGGGTATATCGATAACTGAATAAAATTATTAATACAACAGAATCATCCCAGCGCTGGATTGCTGCATGAGTTTTATTATTTATTTAAACTTCTCGCACAGAAAAAGTTACAAAGGCGGACTTAATGCCTTAAGCATTCTCTACAAGTCAAGAGATTAGATGGCAGGTAATTCTTTTATGTAATTCTAATAAGATATATTTTTTTGATCATTATTAGCTCTATGTTTAATTATTCTAATTTTCGTCAGGATTATTTGAGTTTTCTCCTCTGCCTATCGTTATTTTGCCAGACAAATCTTAATTTCGTTATGTGTGTATCTATCTATACATGTGTTCTTTTCGGCGTTATCTATCCCTTATGTTGCTCGTGACATGTTTGTCTCTGCATCACCCTAAGATTGACTAGTAGATAAAGCCTCAGGCATTAATTCCGCCTTTGTACAACAAGACATGAAAAGCTTAATTTTCAACTTGAATTACCATCCTATACAAAGGCACGGTGAGACTTTAAAAGTTTTTGGTATAATTAAACTATACTACAGATTATTTGACAGACAAATGCTAGCTGTTACATATCGCTTAGCTGTCATGTTGGCAAAAAAGGTCGATTGCAGCTGTGATTTTAGTCTAGATATGAAAATCAGAGTTTTTTTGTGCCTTTTAGATAGCCGTAGTTTCATATATTTCTCTTAAAAGATTGTCAAAGTATATGACTGTAGTGTCATTGAAAGAAAAACTAAATAAATGGTCTGTTTTCATCCAATAGCGATGAAAGCGACACATTCCACTGCTGACCGGCGATCCGGCGCGTGAGCACCCCGCTTCGCGAATGGTTGCACCAGGATCATTACATCACAGAAACATGCCAATGACTTTGTTGTGAATGAAATGCATGAAATTTTAGTTTTACTAAAAATAATAGTAGATGATAGTGATACTTGAAAACTAAACCACTTTAGAAGCTGATTAAGATATACACGTTAATGTTCCGGCTGTTATATAAGGATCTTTGACAGTTGTTACGGGTCGCTAGAAGCCGAGAGTTTGACAACTAGTCCTACCAAGGGGTATAGTTGCTATTACCCAGGGACTGGGTTGTAGAGGTTACATAGGCGCTGCAAAATACTGGTATACAACTGCATCCCGTTGGACTGGAAGCCACATACTTGGCAAAAGACTAGGCAGATTGATTGAGCGTCGTGCTCAGACATATAAAAAATTACCCAAAGAAAGCTCCTTTTCACAAATGATATTCATTCCTAAATATTCAGCCCCAAATGAACTCATTAATGCACCGATGATGATGACATCATCATCAATGATGACGCCAGTCTCGTTGACTGCACACCAGTGATCCTGACGCAAGCGCCGGGTGACGCTCCGATGATACTCAGTCAAATGTATCGCGTTTTTACCGATCAGATTAAGTAGATTGTTGACTCTGTCATGTGTAAGCTAATAATTGTTTACTATATTGTGTGCACGTCAGTGGTAGAGGAAGATGTTGTAGTTGATAATGATGATGACGATGTAATTGATAATTGTGATAAATGCAATATATTGGTAGTACTAGAGGAAGATATAACCACACAAGAAAAAGAACACAGAAGGATGTAAGATAGAGAAATCAAAGCTTCTATGGCCTATGTGCTCCTAGTTATTTTCAGGTTAAATCGTCAAAGTTTCTGGATTTTCTAAAATAAGAACAGCAAAGCTGTAAGTAAGTACTCAAGCTGAAAAGTTTTTTGCTAGGTAGATTTTCATTGACTTTCTACAAGAGTCTATCTTCCTATCGATTTCTATTAAATCTGAGTATCATGCCTACGACATCGTTATCCCATTGTTACCACGTTAACACTGCGTGCGTGATGACAACGCTAGATTTAATCCTTCTAAAAAACCTCCTAAAACACCCGTCACAAGTTCCAACACAAAAGACACCAAAAATACTACCCAATTCACGTCCAAGGCACGTCCATTGACTTTTACTACCGTTTCAACCGACCACAGCACACCGCTAGCCGTAGAACCTGACGCAGTCATCGAGCGAAACACAACAGTCCTGTGTGCTTCTCTTGCTTCAGTGGAGCATGGCCCACGTGGAGCCATCGGAGCAAATATGGCAGCTATTGAAGAGCTCCTGAATAATTATGGAAGAATAACGAACAGCCTTGGTTTAACATTTCGGTGACGATCTGTTAATCAGAGTGTTATGTTATTGCATGGCTCTTGTTACTTCCTGATTTTTAATATTTTTTACCCATTTTACGTTAGTTGACTTCAGCTCTAGAACAGTATGGGCAGTCATTGAGCGAAACAAAACAGTCCTGTTTGCTTCTGTTGCTTCACTGGAGCATGCCTCGCGTGGAGGCAGTCTACCAAGTATGGCCATTGTTGAGCTCCTGCAGATATAGTGTATTCGATAAGGGAGCCTTGATTTTGGTGCATACTCTTTTCTATAGTCAACTAGATGAGAAGACTTAGTTTTCCAAGTTGGTGTTTATTGCATTATGCAATCATTTTGTTTAAGAGGTTCAGTAGTTCATTCAAACCTATCCGGTTTGTAGCTGAAGCAGCAGGTATATAGGATAGTATCAGTTCAAGCCTTATCTCTCTCTTTGGCATTATCAGTATCTATGAGTTCTTATAACTCCATGAAAACAAGTCCCAGTTCCAAGTCCCTCATTTTTTCCTTAAGACCAAAATAGAATTCTAGTATACCAACAGTTATTTCATACAAAACCGTTTTAAAAACACACAAAATAGTAAGTGCAGTCACAGTGCGAATCAAACAAGCGTCCTGCATGTATGCTTCAGTGGAGCATGGCCCACGTGGGGCCACTCGACCAAACATGGCCGCCACGCTGGGATGCGGTCATTTCATGCTTCAAGTTTGGCATCCTTCAATGATTTTCTTTCGATGTATGAAAATCAGCTGTTGCGGTGACGTCGAGCGTAGACTAATTTTCAAGACTCTGTTTGTCATGAATGTTGTGGACATGGCACAGCACAACTATAAACTTCAGTGGTTCATTCAGCTCATATGTTTGAAAGGACTTGACTGTGGAAGTTGGGACAAAAGCTATGCTCACTTCCCCTACAAGCCGCTGCACGATTGCTCTACTGAAAAGTCTGCGTTATCCAACTAAAGTAGCCTGTTGCTATTGACTTTGTACCCAGAGATTCAGATTTGCACCATCCATCAACCACGGTACCGCTACATTTTATACATGGTTCATGGGCAATCTAGATTGACATATAAATTACATCAGTAAGAAGTTGTTCGTAGTATTACGCGTATAGTTATCATTATTTCAATTTGATAGATGGCTATTGTATATCAGTCTTCATTAGTAGCCCATGTTATGCTTAAAATCATACAGAAACGTTATATATGCTTTATTGAAGCATATACCACGGGGGTCAGTCGATCAAGGATGGTTGGTAGTGGACTTAATGTTCTTTTGTCTGAGCGGTGCAAGGACTTTGCAGTGACAGCACTGCCCGAAGCTTTGAGTTTTGGATTAAGCTTCAAATCACAACAGTTTTATCAATGATTTGGGACATATTCATACTTTTATAGAGCATTATGATCAGTAATTGAGCGAAATATACTGGCGTCCTGTATGTTCCACTGAAGCATCCACCTCGTGAGGTTTCTTGACCACGAGCTACTGGCAACAGACTGAGAAATTGGAAGATACAGTTCGTCTTTAAGCCTATATCTTCTGGTAGGATTTCTTTTGCTATTTCATAATTTTTGGCAGTGACAGCAGGTGTGGTACAAGTTTTCAGGATCATTGTGTTCATAGTCTTTCGAGCCGGATTAAAGCTATCAGCGAAACATGCAGAACCATGTTGGAGCACAAGTTTATTCATGTGATTAACTTTTTCTTACACTTGTTGTATATTTTAAATTAAGGTTCATAAAATTTTCTCAACGGTTTGAGTAGTGAGCTCTGTGAGCAGTCATTGAGCGAAACAAACAGGCGTCCTGTCTGCTCCACTGAAGCAATAACCACGTGGGTTTACTCGACCACGAGCTGCTGGCAACAGAATAAGGAATCGGAAGAAACAGATTCTCTTTGAGCACATATCTTCTGATTTCTTCAACTATTTTATATATTTTTGGAGTGGTAGTCACTGGGTCGCTCCTGGCAATTACCAAGATTGGTTGTGGTCGTAGTCCTTCGAGCCGGATCAAAGCTATCAGCAAAACATACAGAATGTTGTTAGTGTACAAGGTTATTCGTGTGATTGAGCTTTTTCAAATAGATAACTGTATATATTTTTTAATTACGTTTAGTGTTTTTTCAACGGTATGAGCAGTGAGCACTGTGAGCAGCCATTGAGCGAAACAAACAGGCGTCCTGTCTGCTCCACTGAAGCATCCACCACGTGGGTCCATTCGACCACGAATCGGTGAAGAAAAGACGTGTTGGTCAATGGACATACTCGTGACGATGTATTGATGTATCATAATTACCTATAGAAGTCTGTGGGTCAGCAAAGTTTTAATATTCATTGGTTCCAGTAAAATAAATAAACGTTCAAGTCACTGACAGACCACGCAGAGCCTTAACCGAAGAGAAACACAATTTTTCACAAGAGTACAATATTATGAAAGTGAACACTAAGATTTTTGAAAATTCATCCCCTTAACGGGTTAAATAGGGAATGAAATTTTATATAGAAGTAGTCATCTTTGCCGATGCGCAAACCCATCGTGCGCTCGGTTTGTTTACAGAATAAAATAGAATAAAAATGGCTGAAAGAAATATTCTTTGGTTCTGATGGAATTGGTTGATTTCTAAACTCTCTGTAACGTTACCAAGGCAACAAACTTTATCACCAACAGTAACTCTAGCACAAAACCTATTCATAAAAAGTGCCTAAACTATATCTTTGTCTATAATGACACAATAATACAATTTTAACTAGGCTAAACCCAAACCAATCAAGTCATGGCCATACTCTACTCTAAATCTTATGATAATTTAGTGACCCTAATAGTATCGATAAAAAATATGGCCATCGCAGAACATCCCTGGCTTATCGACAAAAACTTCGGAGGTCGGTTGACTAACGATTTTTTGTCGATATCGACAAGGTTACAACCTTATTGTTTGCGCAAGTTTGCCCAGAAATTGTTTGTTGTACGAACAAAATGTAGCTCGATTTGTAATATTATTATAAATCCATGGTTGTAGAAGTCTTAAGCAAGATTTTTTATGAATAATATCCACGTAGATAGTTTAGGCTTTGAGATTTTTTTATTTTATAATTTAGTACATACAATAACTTATGATTTTTTAAATAAATAATATAATTTAACAGCAGTTTTTAGACCCATTATGAGGACAATGATTAAAATTAGAAAGAATGTAACTTAGATAAAGGAGACTAGCTTATAAGGACATTATAGATCAGTGCGGTTATTGAATAACACACTAACATTAGGAATACCTTTAATTTTGACAGTTCAACAACATTTATTGGGTTATATGCGTTGTAGAGTAGGCAAATTTTTCGAACATATGCAATGGATTAACAATAACAATATCCTTCAAAATTATTCAGATTTAGTTTGATAGTGCGTTACGTAAATAGGGTGCAGTAGTAGGTATATTATAAGTAGATAACTCTTTTTAGTTTTAAGAAAGTTAGAAGGAGATGAAAATCCAAATCATTAACACAAAGGGGCACTAAAAGTAGAAACCATTGTTAAAATTCGGTAACATACCAGAAGAAGAACAAAAGTTAAGTAAACATTAGAATATTATCAAATTATACAACGAGGACAGAAACTGTATCTTCAATAACATCAAACGAATCTAAATAACCTCAAACACTTCCAACAATCATTAAAAAGATTCCTTTGCTACTCTGTTTTCGCCCTTGCTCCCTTTAGAATAGCAGAGAATACTTGACAAATTCGTTTGATCCACCATGGAATTATTAGCTCATTCTAATCACGACTTTTAATGTAATAGCGCAATGTGGCAATCAATTACTTAATTTTGTATGATCAATTGTGCGAACAGTCATTGGACGAAGATAAAAATTCATAGGAAAATGTATTAAAGAGCTCTTTCTCTGTTCTAATGAAGTATTTAAAGTGTTGCTATGCCCAACAGGGTCCATCATTGTTTCTATTGCATATATACCTACCATCTGTATACATTACCTATGATATACGCCCTTTTGTCTAAAGAATTATATACACGGAGTGTTTGATGATGAGCTAATGAGTTCGACAAACAAGTGTGCGTTACTATAGGTCGAGAAGTCGTTAGGTCGACAGGACGTTAATGTGACAAGCAATGAATGCTTAACAGGTATCACTTCTGACACTGATGACACGTTATCAACCAACGTAAAAATCATAAGAATTATACAAAAAACACGTGACGATCAAGAAAATTACGACATAAATAATGCAGTGACGGAACTCATTTAGAAGGGCTCAATTATCGCATCGTGCGTGTCTAAATATTGAACTGACCTACAGAATATTCGATCCCAAGAATTGGATTTGTAAATCTACTACGAAAGGATAGATGAAATAATGATTTTGCTTGGTATACTCAGAAAAAAAAAACATCGTCCTAGAGTAAACTCTATGATAACTGTTTACAGGACTTTAATGACACAATTTACGCATTGAAAAGCTTCGATTTACACATATCATTCAAAGTCAAAGTCAAAGCATTTATTTCAAATTGCCACTTAAAATGCACTTTTGAACGTCTACATTTACATTAAAATAGAATTGATTCTAGTCCATTACGTCTGTAATCCTTGAAGAGTAAGTTAGAGGTGTACTTACGATACTCCTACATTTGGCCAAGTATGTTAAGTAAGTCATTTGTAACACGGGGGCTCACCCCGTAATACTAATACATTTATGTTACATATAATAATAAATAAATTCTTTATTTTCTCTTCCATAAATAAAATAAGTGAAAACTTAATATACAGGAAAAGTTTTTATCCAGTGCGCAAACTGTAACCATGAATTCAGCATATCATTCTAGACTCCTCAGCGCAGAAATTTTTCGTCAGTTATACAAAAAAAAATCAGCTGTTTCATAGAAAAGTCCAATACCCACGCGGTCAAAATGTATGGAACAGCTGATTTTGTTTTGTATAACCGACGAAAAATTTATATGCTGGGGGGTGTAAAATGATATGCTGAATTCATGGTTACAGTTTGCGCACTGGATAAAAACTTTTCCTGTATACGATTAAAAGGAACTGAACATGGACTGAATTTAACATATAGGCAAAAATATTTTATTTATGGGAGACTGGCGCCTAAATGAAGCCAAAGCCTGTATTTTAGGACACCAGGTCCCCACCAAGAAGCCTTACTTAACACACCTGGGACCGGCCTAGCCTCAGCTATTGCCACCAACCGGGCATATATACTGATATACATGACTCCTGGCTGGTACTAAGCAAAAAGGATTATTGAATTCGTCATAATGAAATAATCTTGACAATACTGATACTCAAGAACCTTGAATCTGTTGATAAGTCACAGCTCATCAGCAACCTGAAACCGTTTTAATTTGGTTGCCAGTAACCTTAGTCCCGAGGTGAGGTCAAGTTTAGTTCAACGTGAGAAGGCCACGATTTGATACGGTTTACTGAAGTTTTTATTATCTGCAGATTTTGTTACATCATTAGGTAATTTGTGTGAATATTTAAGAATGTGTTATTATCTAAACAACCTTTTTTAATTTCGGATTTTGCTGTGGTGGCGTTTCTATAACCAGATGCAAACTATGCAGGATATTGACGTCATGCAAAATTCCTGCATCGCGCAAGCAGAGCTCATTGCGCAACTAGCATATATACTACGTCCCGACATCTATGATCGGGCAGTAACCTACCAGACGCAACACTCGTTTGGTCTGAGGATCCTCCCTTTTCTATGGAGGATGAGTGAACTTTACACCATGTATAAACGCTTGCCTAAAGCAGATTGGTAAATCTGCTTTAGGCAAGCGTGTTGATCAATGCTTCTGCCTTCTCTGTATGAGAAGAACCCCTTTGCTCTATAGTGGGATAATAATAGGCTGGTCATATAATTATTTTACTGAATCTTCTTTTTTCTCGCCGATGTTTTTTTATCCATTTCCATCATGAAAAAAACGTTTATATAAACTATTTAGAAAAAGACAAATTTCATCAAACACTGCTTCACATATGGGCTCCTCCAAGCTTCACCGTAAAGGTCGCTTTAATTACATTTAATTTCTCTATAATACTTAGAATCCAACAATACCAATGTTTGGTTCATTGCCCTCTAAAATAGCACATAAACCCACGATATGAATTTCTGACCAACTATTGTATATAAAACTGGGCATTAGTATCAATGTCGATCATTTGGACGGAATAGAAAGTTTACATTGCGATACATCAGCACAACAATATTTTATGACACCGATACAAAGTGAAAACAAATTGTTTGGTATTCTTACAATAGCATCTGTTTGAGCTACAATAGGTTCAGTTTTACTTCAAAATACTTCTATTCCCAAAAAAAAAGGAGTATCACTAGATGTTAATTTAAATTTAAATTCCAAGGTCAAAACCTTTGTCCAGAAGGACTAAGATTTTGAACTATATACATACGTTAACGTACGGGGTAGACAGACCACAGAATACGTTGTTACGATACTTACATATTTAATTAATAATTTAACAGTTGTTTTATGCTAGAGTGTAAACCAGACCATACTTTTGACTGTCAAAGGAGGAAACCAATTAATCCCACCAAAAACACAGCAACAAATGATCACAAAAAGTTAAACAAAACCAATACTTTAGTTCTAAAATAATTTCCTACGGGAAACAAAATTTTACATGCCCCCATTTCCCATGGAGCCGACAATAGCCAGAGAGGCGCAGACGCCGTCGGCAACATGGCGGCGGTGACGTCACACCGGAAACGGCTCCGTTTTGAATTTGGAACGGTCGAGCGAGCAATGGCGGAACATCCGGCGCGCGAAGACGTTACAATGAGTGCGCGTGCGACGTTAAAAATGTTCTATGTAGATCTATTGATCATTGATCTATACTGTCGATCTTGATCTTTACTGTTTTATTTGTTTGAAAGGTTGATTGTCTTTACCCTAAATATTTAAGTACTTATTATTGAGTACTCATGGCAATAGTTATTCGGGAATAAGTAATTGATGACCCTGATGTAAAATGTAGGGTAAACACAGGCTAGTAAGTTTTACAATCAGTAAAATGCAGTGACAGATGCTCTACACTATTTTGTTGCTATAGTATACCTATTTTGAAATTATTTTGAGTGTAACTGTGTCTACGTACACACTTATACACTATAATATCTCCCGCGCCGAAGGCTCTTTTCCGTTGAGATGGGCCGTCATAGCAGAAATACGGTCTGCAGGACTAAAGTATATTTTGAAATTTGCCAAAGCAGTAGTGAATTTATTCTGCCCTGCCCCACTCATGCAATTATTAACTTAAGTTCAGTTCGGCAGTCCATAGCTAAAAGTAAATCTCTCTCAAGTTATTAATAACATAGAGTATCTTCCAACAATCCTAACTCAAATAAATAATAGTTTAAAAAACTAAAAAACACGTTTTAAAAACCAAACCAAAAAAGGAGAAAATAATTTAATTCAATTAAAAAGCGTGGGGTGCTTATTGAGGAATTTTTATAATCAATTAATGTCAAGTACCCCACGCTTTTTAATTGAATTAAATTATTTTCTCCTTTTTTGGTTTGGTTTTTAAAGCGTGTTTTTTAGTTTTTTAAACTATTATTTATTTTCTATTTTTTAGTTCTGCTAACTACAAAAACGTGTTTTTTTTTTTCATTTTTTTCATTTTTTTTTTAACAATTGATTTGTCATCGGTCTTCGTTAAGTTTACAAAGTTTCAATGAAATCTGACCGTTTAAAGTGGGTACAAAATCGCGCTCTAAGGAGTCGGTTACATACAAACAAACATACAAGTAAAGCTAATATAAAGCGTGTAAAAATAATGGAAACACTTCTATCTCAACTAAAGACCACACGCAACACTGCTTGAGATTCCAATAGTCTTAATAGAGTAATCAAACTATTGTCTAGTTGTACTTTTTATTTTTCAAATTCAGTAATATGTTTAGTTGTATAGTAACCGAACCCGGAAGATGATATAAAAACCGGTCTATTTGACTACTGTGTATGTGGTGTGTATTTCTTTTATTTATTTGTAAGGTAGACGCAGCATTATGGTTGGAAATGGTAAACAGACTGATAATTGTGTGGTTACGAGTAGTGATGGGACACGTTTATCGTCTTTATTGAAATTATTTTATGTAACAATTTACAATAAACATACAATATTTTTTCCAGTTTTAGACAATATTGGCAAGCGGTCTCACTCTTTTGGCAGTAGATATATTGGAAGATTTTTTTTAAACATATTCTTGTTATAATGGGACTTACTTTTGTCTGGATTCCTCTTCTTCTTTGGACTTTTAAAATGACTGGGTAAAAAGATCTTTTATTTTTAATGACATTTAGCACAATTTCGGATCAACTAGGTATGACTCACTTACGGCTCACAAGATCGATACATTTTAATCAACGTGAGTTTTCTCATTGCTGACATCACTAGCCCTGACCACTACCATCTCAATACAATATTAGTTTTCGATACTTCGTTTCTTAATAATTATATTAGCAAAAAGTACAGGTGGTCACAGTCTGTAATAAGGTTTATTTACAACGAACTTTTTGTCATATCATCATTTGTTACGTACATAAATGCATCATCATCTATCGAATGATTTGGAACTTCGTCTTGACAACGCTGTTTTCTCTAATATCAACATTTTGTCAAACTACAAAATATATTGTTTCAAATATATATATGTACTTAGATATATCGTAGACACAACAATATCTGCAAAATTTTAAAGATATTTGCAAACGGAGATCAAAATCAAAAGTCATCAAATTCTTTCTTTTCTTCTCAAAGGCTGAGAAACAATACTTTCTGAATGTCAAATTTGCATTCAAAAGCCCTCCAAAACGCCTGTCACCACTTCCTAGTATTTTAGCTGGAAAAAAAGAAGTGGCGAAAAAACTTATCATCAACATATGTGTCAGTTATGTTAGAAGAACTTAGAAGATTACAGTTACCAAAACTATGACCAGAATATTAAACATTCATCATTATCTGCCTACTAACTATGTTGGGGTTGGCTTCCAGTCTAATCAGATGCAGCTGATTACCAGAAGTTTACATGGAACGACTGCTTATCTGACCTCCAGAACCCAGTTACAGGGTAATACGATACCAGATTATTAGACGTTATGGTACTTACGTTATTGTCTACAAATGCTAGATATTTCACAGTATAGTATAAGTACCTCTAGTATCGCTAACACATTACACATGTCAAGAATTTATTACTAACCGACAACTATTAGTAGAATGCGGGTTACATTGTCAACTAGCATATTCTCTTCCTCCAGTTGAACTTGCTGATAATGTTTCCTCAGTTTATGTAGTTATCGTCCTATTGTTACATTTACTGAGCCGTATTTCTTATTGGTTTTACTGATACCGTTTATATTTATTTCATCTTCATTTTTATCGTTCTTGACTTTATCAAGGCTATCTGTTTCCGTCTGTTTTGCGACTGAAGCTTCTTTGACTACTCTAGTTGTGTTACTTTTTGTGGAGAAGTCATGGTTACCATGTCTTGGGAAAATGGAGGGTTAAACGTTTTAAATTACCCATCATAAGCCTAGCCTTTGCCCAACTATGTTGGGGCCGGCTTCCAGTCTAACTGAATGCAGCTGGATATCAGTATTAACATGGATCGTCTGCCTATTTGATCTCCACAACCCAGTTATTGGGTAATAAGATACCTTTTGGTAAGACTGGTTGTCAGACTTTCGGGTATCTGTTGACCCGTAACTACGGTCAAAGATCCATGAATGACAACCGGAACCAACGGCTTAAAGAGCTTTCGGAGGCGCGGAGGGTTCTTGGTATGTGCTGGTGTCTTACTTGATATATATGAGATTGACTGCTCACATAGTAATATTGGGGTTTAATAATTGACGGTGTTTTACTATGGGGACGGGCTGCAGATATCGAGTCTATTTTTATTCTGCAGAAAAGAGCCATTAGAGCAATATATGGCCTCCGTAGGCGGGATTCTCTAAGAGAACTGTTCAAAGTTATTAATATCATGACGGTACCTTGTCAATATATCTATGAGAACATCATGTACGTCAGGAAAAATCTAAATCTTTTCAGTAAAAGAGGTGAAAGACACACCATTAGGACTAGAAATAGGGACCAATTAGTTCAACCAGGCTTCAGACTGGCTAAAGTAGATTCATCCTTCATGGGGTACTGTTTAAAATGTTACAATAAAATACCTCCCCACATACTCCAATTGAATGAAACGAAATTTAAATCTTGTATAAAACGCACACTATGCAGCCATGCTTATTATAAGTTGGGGGATTACATCGCTGACAAAAATGCTTGGCTAAACGTTGCTTGTCCTGCTCCACAAGGTACCTTAAACTAAATTGAATAGCATTTGTAAACATTGTTGGAGCTGCTGAAGACTGTAAAAGCTAGATACATTTGCATTGTATAAATTCAACCTTTTAGTATTGTATAATTGCATAGCATACGTGTGAGCACTATGTCCTTACTATATAGCTAACATTTACAGGGTACGTCTTTCATTGACTTGAATGTGCCCTGGCAGCTGAGAGTATGTCATGCTCACTCAAATGTCTCGCTGGTGGTGGCGTGTGTGTTGGATCATTAAGTTCCCTTCAAAATGGTTGAGCTGAATGGTGCTGATCCATACGTCATGTTCGTGAACGGGCGCCGCCAGTAGGGACTGGTCATCTCTTAGCTCCCACGGCTTATTTTAATTTCTAAATTGTTAATTTATTTTTGTTTTAATTACGGACGCTTTTAATGTGCACGTCTTTTTACATCGTTCTCACATTGACAATTTCAACATAATGATGTAACCAACTGTTTGTAATAATATCATGATTTTAAAAGAGTGTCCATGGAGTTTCTTGCCCGTTCTTCTCCATAGGTACCTACGCTTTGGAATGGGCAACTAGCTTCATCTTTCTACCTCACCGACCTTGACAATTCAAAAGTGCCTTTAATTGGTTTATTTGAAATAAATGCTTTGAGTTTGAGTTTGAGTTTGACACCTCCGATTAATTGAAATTTAAGTCAAGGAGTCGCCCTTTCAATTTCAAACCAAGACTTATTCTTACCGACTCTATTCTGTATTATTATTTATATCTGTAAAGAGGTCGAAAAGGCAGGTGACTAGAGTGAACTCCGTCACGCCAGTGACTTTGAGGGGTCAGAAAAAGGTGCACTTTTCACTCACTTATAACAGACAAGCATGCTATCGAAATTACTTGAAATGAATAAGAAAGTATTAGAATGATGTCCCTCAAGTAGTCAAAGACGTTGGAGAGTTTAGAATATATGTGTCTACCATCTTAATCGCGTGTTTTTTATCTCTATCCCATGCAGTTCAAGTTAGCCTGTAGTCTTCCTTGTTTGACGAATTATCAGAGCAGTTCTTTGCAGCCCTATGGTTTCTGAATTTCTCAGATAAATTCTCAATAGCTTTGAATTCGACGAAGATTTACCAATGCTATGTTCGTATGACTAATTGTTCAGAAACGCAAATGCATGGTGATAGTTATTTCATGGTATTTTTTTATCTTATTGGTTGTATGGTTGTATTATTAATTCTAAGTAACAGTTTTTATCAGACTGCACCAGAAGGAGGGTTATGTTTTTCGAGTGTACGTATGTATGTATGTATGTATATTTCTTTGGCACGCTCTGTAGCCTAAACGGCTTGGTCGATTTCAGCTTGAGAGGTGCCGTTAGATTCGTCTTAATTGTGAGAGTGACACTAGGTATAAAGAATTTCATAAATAGGTTTCAGTAACATCAAAAATTATTTTAAAAAAAAATCGCTGATTTTTGGCGCCATATTGTCTTCAAACGATTTTTTTTTCTGAAAACCTATTGAGTGGGGTATCAAATTAAAGGGTTTCATAAATAGGTCTCATTAGCGTCAAAAATAATTATATTAACTAAAAACTGTGAAATAAAAAATAATTTACAAAATCAAAAAACTTGACTGCCTAAAAAGTGAACTTTAATTAAAAAAGATGGAAACAAGAAACTTGTTTTAAAAGGATGACTATTAGACTGAATACTATATTATAAGCAATCATGCAGTGGGAGGCATCTTCTTAAAAACAATAATGACCTTTATTGCCTCCTTGATTTTGTAAATTATTTTAAAGCTTCTCATAACTCATCTGTCTGGAATAATCCAGTGCCTTTGTAACAGTCAGATGATCGACCACTAGTAAAGGTCACAGCCTATCTCTACGGAAGCAGTTGCGGTCGCACCTGCCGATGACCGGTTCTTATTAGGCTCTGATTGTTTTCTATTCCAAGTATTTGCCAATATTAGGGATTTGATTTCCTGTTGGTTTTCATTTTGTTGTTAGTTGTAACTGTGTTTAAAGTACTTATCTCATTTAAATGGGGTTTGTGGCTAAGGAATAACAGCCATAGAGGTCGATTGATCAGGTAAAGCTAGATGTAGATGGTTGATCATCTTTACATACTAAGACAGCTCCGTGCCTCAGCAAGCACATTAAAAGTAGATTACCAATCTTACGTATCTTACGTCCATTAAGGCAATTTTCGTTTTGTATTGATTGGATATTGTAATTTAATTCATAGATTAAGGTTCCAACCAATTTCTAACATGGCATTCAATCAATTGTCTTAGTATTAACCTGAAATCAAAGAACAATGCATTATGATTTTCAAGAATAAACACAAATATTTACAGATACTACAAAGTACATCATTGTCATAGATTTTAGGCCATATTATTCGAGCCGGGTTCCGAAACTAGTATACAATAAGGCCATAAAGAAGATGTCTGACAGCCAGCCTTAGGCTCAGTCTAGACCACAATCCAGTTAGCCTAGATAATGTCCTAATACAGGGCTGGCAACCTTCTGGACGCAAAGTTGATTGTTTTTTTTTTATGTTTTAAAAAGTACTTCTTCCAATAATTTATTTCTAAATTGTTTTATATGGAAGCTACTTGTTTGGACCAACGGCTTAACGTTCTTTCCGAGGCACGAAATTACTTTAATTCATTACTTTATACTAATATTAATTATGACTCGTCTCTATACAGGAAAAGTTTTTATCCAGTGCGCAAACTGTCACCATGAATTCAGCATATCATTCTAGACCAGCCAGTGACGAAATTTTTCGTCAGTTGTACAAAAAAAAAACAGCTGTTCCATACATTTTGACCGCGTAGGTTTGATTTAGGTTTGCATTTTTTTATGAAACAGCAGATTTTTATTTGTTTTTATTTAAATGAAAAAAATTTCGCTCGGGATTCTAGAATGATAATTATGCTGAATTCATGGTTACAGTTTGCGCACTGGATAAAAACTTTTCCTGTATACTAATAATAAAGCTGAAGAGTCTATTGGTGGAACGCGCTAATCCCCAGACTAGTTCCATAGCCTAATTTTTCGAGAAGGGCTATTTAACATCACGCTAGAACCCTTAAGAAGCAGAGTATGAACGTAAACGAAGCAAAAGGAGTGTACAAGGTGTAACAGAATAGACTCAAGACCTGAAAGTAGTTTGTTCCACATTGACTACTGAATCGATTTCAGTAACTTTTAATATAAGTATTTTTTTTTTAATTTTGGTATTTTGCCATACCTACCACTGATTGAGCCAAATTATTGCAGAAGAAATAAAACTCAATTTTAAATGCATAAAGTAATGCTTGGGTCGACATGTCTACTTAATAATATTAGTTAGCTTTAAAAAAATAGTTTTGGTCATCGTATTATGCTTTTAACTCAATAATCTAATTGGGGTGTATGAGGTCTTGCGTTAATTATATTACTCGTTGTATAATGCAGGTGGCTCTCTGTAGTTTCTGACTACCCTCAAGGGAAGAAGGTATCTATGTATGTTGTATATCGACTTCAACAATGTCGTTTTAAATATATTACATTGCCTGAATCAGCCTGAATGTTAATGTAAGCATAACAAATTCGCTCCACTCAGAGCGGGAGAAGTTATTTGATGATATCCGAAAAAAGAAAAATATATATATTTTTGCGAAATGCTCCCTTAGGAAGCAGAAAAAAAGTCACAAAAAAGGCTGAGCGAAAACGAAGTAAAACTTAGCACGGGCAGGCGATGCGATGCGACGCAGTGGGTTGGGGGAACAAGAAATTCCACGCCAGAAGTCGAGAACAGAAGCAAGTTTTAAATAAAATAACACAATTTTGAACTTGAAATTAGAGCCATCCATAACCTAGATTATGTCCTAGTATAAACACACCTAAGGCAACTTTCTTTCACTTAATATTATTGAGTTAAGCTCCAATGGTTTCAACTTTGAAAGTTATAATAATAAACGTTTTGTGGTCAAGTGATATGGTGTGTACTTTTCTTTTGTTTTTTATTATGTTGTGGAAATTATAGTAATAATGTTTGTAAAGTTCCCATGGTTGTTATTTGAAACCAGTTGAATGATTTGTAGTATAACCAATGCGTAATAGAACAATAACCTTTAGAAGCGTTACCGGCGCTCAATATTGGCAAGATAAATGCAAGGTAATTGCCTGTCGTGTTACTAGTCACGTACTATCCAGTGACGTGCCGTCATGCTAGTGACGTAGCAAAATACATATGTTTATCTCTTTCTAACAACAGGAATCGGTATGGGTCTCTCCTGTTCTTCACGCACTGTATGATTGTATGTACTAGTAGGTAGCTACGTTCATGGTTTACGCTGTTTTTGATTGCTCTAATGTTCGTGTATGATGACGTCTATTTATAAAACGTCATTGAGTATAACCCGATTTTCATAACTGTGCACCTGTTTTTTTATTTTTTGGGTGGGAAATCATCAAATAGCTTATCTATATAAATAAAAAGAAAAGTCCTGACTGACTGACTGACTGACTTATCAACGCCCAGCCCAAAATCTTGGACCTAGAAAGCTGAAATTTTGCACAGAAGTTTCTTTTATATTGTAGACAAGGAATAAGGAAGGCTTTTTCAAAATTCAACCCCTAAAGGAGTTGAATAGGGGATGAAAGTTCCGCGCGGGCGAAGCCACTAGCAAAAGCTGGTTGAACATAATTATCATTACCGTGTCAAGACTCTCTCTTTAATGTAAACCTTCTAAGATTATTTAAAGAATAAATCTGCTGTACTGACAAAAGGACTGTCCCTTAACTGTATGCTGGTCCCGTGGCCGATTCTAGCCGGAAAGATAGGTAACTGTCCAGGACGATCACTGTAATCTAGTCTAGACTACAGTTACAATATAGGCCGGAGCCAGGCAGCTTATGTTTACATTTTGTCGATGTTTATTATAGTTATCATCTTTGTTGACACATTTGGGGCTTTGGAGTGTAAATAGAAACCTTGGTGAGAAATGGTCAACTAAAAACAGCCTACATACCTAATACTGCATAAATCAGTCTATAATTACCCCACAGCTGGGACACAGGCTTCCTCTCTATGAGCAAGAGTGGGCCATAATCCACCACGCGGGCCCAGTTGGTGGATGTCACATGTCTTAGATTTTTTTCGTTCTAAAACATGCCGGTTTCATCACGATGTTTTCCTTCAATGTTTTGAGAGCAGTGGTGATGAAATTAAGTACGCAAAGTAAAGCGCCTGCGTGGATTTGAAACTACAATTTACAACTAGTAAGTCGTGGCTGTTACCACTGGGTCACCATTACTCCATAGAAGCATATAGGGGTGATCTTTGCGAAGCAGTGACCAACTTACACCAGTCTACCTATTACATACAGAACACGTCAGTACATACAAAAACACTTTTTTTTTTCTTTTTTTTTATTCTTTATTAATAAGGGGTTTTTATCCACACGGATACGTCAACCCCATTGTACCTTATACTCTATTTACACACAACTATAAACCTATAATTATACTATATTTTATTACACTACTATACACCACCACCATACATATTAGGTATACTAACAAATAGAAAAGGGAATCATTGCCTAGGCTTCTGAATTAAACCACAAATTATGCGTTTAGTCCTTTCTGATTTAGGGTTTGCCAAAATATTTTGGATAAGTCCGACATCCCACATATTTAATTTAAACTCCCTAGCCAAAGATTCCCTTTCATCTTTGTTCTTAACACATTCCATCAGCAAATGTTGCACATCTTCAATTTTATTGCATGTCTCACAATTAGGCGATGTAGCCTTACTACTAATATACATATAAAATACACGCTTTAAAAACCAAACTAAAAGAGCATAAAATAATTTCAAAAAAGCATGGGGTGCTTGATATTAATTGATTATAAAAATGCCTCAAAAAGCACCCCACGCTTTTTTGAAATTATTTTCTGCTTATTTAGTTTGGTTTTTGAAGCGTGTTTTTTTTATAATTGTATGTTTTTCAGATTTTTTAATCTATTATTTATTTTCAATTTTTTAGTTCTGCTAACTACGAAAGCGTGATTTTTCAGTTTTTCTTTTCTTTTTAATTATTGAATTTTCATCGGTTCTCGATAAGTCAGTTTAAATGAAATCTGACCGTTTGAAGTGGGTCAAAATCAAGTCCAAAGGAGTCTACAAACAGACATACAGGTGAAGCTAATAAAAGCGTCATAAAAACGTACAAATTCAAAATATTCACATTCATGTCGTCATGTTTATGACTTATCATAAATATACCAATTTTTGACAGATTAAAACTGAGGTTTGTATGCAAACGTTTCTAAAAATATGGTAACCTTTACTACCTAACTGCATACATGTATTAGTTCTGGGGTTCAAGCACAAGTGCGCGTGCCCAAGGCCCCAGAGGGCGGCAAATACTTAAATTAATTGCCTAATTTTTAAATACTAACATAGTTTTAAGTCGTTCTACTACCAATATGTATGGGTCAAATATGCCTGAATTTTTTTTTATTTTTTATTAGGGACAAAAAAAAATAGCACAGGAAAAGAATACCTCCAAAAAATAACCCTGCCTGCCTGAACAGGCCATTAAAAGAGTTTATTCTTTACAACAGGGCAAAAGTCTCACAAAATTCTTCCAGGATAGTCTAATACTGCAGCAATGTAAAAGACGGAAGGTGACGCTCTCACCCTTGAACATTTTGATAGCAGTTACCTACCCCATCACTTATCACTGCCCTTTGCTGACCCCTCAGAGTTCGTTTAACCCTGCGCAAGCGACGACAGGTGACTTCACTAGTCTTCCGTTACAATTATAAAAACACACCCTTAAGGATTGTTACAGAAAAAAATACTTTAAAATGCATTTCCTATCAGCTGGGTTAGCCAAGTTAGAACTTGCTGCTGTAAAAATGTATTGGTAGCACTTAACGTAATGAAAATAAGGTCGAATTTCAGTTACAAAATATTGACTTCAGCTGCAAAATAAAACAGCTTTGTGTATGCGGTCAGTAAAATTGCTGGTTCTATTCTATTTCGTGAACAATAAGGTTCAATGTCGTTTGTGGTTTTAGTAATTGGAGTGTTTTCGTAAGGTTGGTTTTGTGGCTAGGAAGTACGAAGATTGCTTAGTTCCTAGTTTCTTTACAGTAAGTTATTTTAGTAATAAATAGACAAGGTACCGTTTTTGCATTAATATTAGGTCTTTACCTATGAAATTGCCGTTTTGCAGTACTGGCCATTTCAAATCAAAATAATTTTTGTTTGGGTAAGAATTCTAATTTCAAATTAATTTTATTTTAAAAACATGGATTTTTTTTTCCAAAAGTAGTCATTTGTTTATTGATTAGTTTTACATTTTCATCGCATTTCAATCTTTTTCGTCATCATGGATACGTTAAAAATTCGAGTAATTATGGAATATGAAGACCGTCGTGGCAGCAACGCGGCACAAGCGGCACGCAACATCAACGACGTTTACGGAGCTAACACTACAAACCAACGCACCACCTGTTATTGGTTTGCTCGCTTCCGTTCTGGAAATTTCGACCTGAAAAATGAACCTCGCGGTCGTCCGAAGACTTTGGTCGACAATGACGAATTAAAGGCGATTGTGGAAGCTGATGATACACAATCTACGGCTGAATTAGCAGCAGCTTTCGACGTTAGCGTCAAAACAATATTGGTCCATTTGCGTCAAATTGGCAAGGTAAAAAAGCTTGACAAATGGGTGCCCCACGAACTCAATGATCGTCAGCGCGAAGTACGCGTCGAGACGTGCCTTGCACTGCTCAACAGACACACAAATGAAGGAATTTTGAACCGCATTGTTACCTGCGATGAAAAATGGATTCTGTTTGATAACCGCAAGCGCTCAGCAAGTTGGTTGGATCCTGGTTCAGCACCTAAACAATGCCCTAAACGAAAACTTACCCCTAGAAAAGTGATGGTCACTGTTTGGTGGTCTAGCGCCGGTGTGATTCATCACAGCTTCTTACCAAACGGGGTGAGCATTACTGCAGATGTGTACTGTGAAGAACTGAACACAATGATGGAGAAGCTGGCACATCTCCAACCAGCATTGGTCAATCGCTCGTCTCCGCTGCTCCTGCACGACAACGCGCGACCTCATACTGCACAGCAGACGGTCTCCAAGTTGCAAGAACTGGGGTTGGAAGCTCCCCGTCATCCGCCCTACTCACCAGACCTTGCGCCTACAGACTACTACTTTTTCCAGAATTTGGATAACTTCTTGGCGGGAAAAAAATTCAATACCCGAGAGGCAGTACAAAATGCCTTTGAAGAATTTGTTGCCTCCCGTCCAGCTGATTTCTTTAAGAAGGGCATCAATAAACTGCCACTGCGATGGCAAAGATGCATTGATTGCATGGGTGATTACTTCGATTAATACAAATAAAAAATACATGAAAAAAATTCGTTTAAATTTTTTCATACAAAACGGCAATTTCATAGGTAAAGACCTATTATTTAACCGTTTTATGCATATTGATCGGTAGTATTTTTTATGAATATCTAAATAGAAGTATGTACTTGTATGTAGGTACTTGTGTAGTAGGAGGAGCTTGTGGCTATGTAATAACGAGCTGCACGGGTAGATCGATCAGGTTAAGCTACGCTTGCCGCGGTTGGTCCATGGATGGGTGACCATATTTACATATCAAGACCCCTTCGTGTGTCGGAAAGTACTTTAAGCCGTTGGTCCCGGCTGTCTTTCGCGGATCTTTGACAGTGGTTACGGGTCGTCAGAAGCCCGAAAGTCTGACAACCAGTCTTACCCCAGGTAGTATAGTGTTACCCAGTAATTGGATTGTGGAGGTCAGATAGACAGTCGCTTCCTGGAAAAGCCAGATCATGATGACTTTTCTTTGACGTCTTCATGGATACAACCTACGTAGATATTATTGTGTATGTGTCAGACTTCTTTAAACCTTAAGGCTCCTGCAAACAAGCGCGACGAGACGCACGTGGAACAATTTCTATGAAAACTTTGTGAAATTGTTCTACAAATGTCGCGTCGCGTTGTCCTGTCGCGCCTGTTTGAAGGAGCCTTAGAGGGGACGGGGCCAGCGAGGAATTTGAAAAATTGGTATTTGAAGAAACAGTAAAGTCAGTAAGTCTGTTCTGTTTAGTATCTGGAATATTCCCTTGTACAGCAATTCATTCATTATCAGCCTACAGCAGTCCACTGCTGGACTTAGGCCTCTCCAACAACACGCCATTCAGCTCGATTCTCGGCAGCTCTCATCCAGCTGCTTCCAGCCACCCTGCGAAGATCCTCATTCCACCTAGCCTGAGGGCGTCCTACCTTACGTTTGCCGATACGCGGTGTCGGAAAAAGATAATTTTATAATACAATCAATTTCAAAATCATCATCATATGCTCATAAAAACTACAATCCAACTATTATCAAACACCCTACCGTTACGTAATTATACAGGATGCTACATTTCGATATCATTGTCATCGGAAATGACTTCACCCTTATAATAGGTACGCACGTGCCATAGACAAGAAAAAAGTAAAAAGTTCGTTAGAGCATGTGTGTGCAATGCTTTTAAATTGTTTTCTTTTTTTATGAATATTTAGAACAACCTGTTGTTGTTTTGTGGATTTTTTAGTTTTATTGTCAAGTTTCTCATGGGCGTCGGCTGTCATAGTATTGAATTGAAGCGGGAACCGTCCAATGATTTTGGCGCCAAATGGCGAGAGGTAACGAGGACGTAACTTCTACTCCCATTAATTGTACAGTTTTGAGTTTTGTACCCTCGCCTAGTTATCTGCCTTTTCTTTTTCTAACCCTATTGGGGTCGGCTTCCAGTCCAACTGGATGCAGCTGAACGCCAGTATTTTACATATATCGACTGCATATCTGACCTCAACAACCCAGTTACTGGGTAACACGGTACCCCTTGGTAAGACATTCGGGGTTCTGACTACCCGTAACGACTGTCAAAGATATACGGACCAACGGCTCAACATGCATTCCAAGGCACGGAGGGGTCTTGGTATGTAGAGATGGTCACCCATCAATGGACTAAAAGCGGGAAGAGTGGCTTGACCTGTTCGATCGATCCGCGCGACTGTTATTAGCCACAAGCCCCTTGGCCTAGTATGACAACCAATTGATTTTAAACTTAACTGGAGTGACTATACTTTAGGATCATCGTCATCATCATCATTTCAGCCGAAAGACGTCCACTGCTGGACATAGGCCTCCCCCAAGCTCCGCCACTTCGACCGGTTCTGTGCTTCCGCGGACTCCAGCGGCCCTCACAAGGTCATCGGTCCACCTTGTGGGAGGCCTTCCAACTTTACGTCTTCCGGTGCGCGGTCGCCACTCCAGAACTTTTCGACCCCATCGGCCATCTGTTCTGCGTGCAATGTGCCTTGCCCACTGCAACTTAAGGATATCTTTGCAGAAAAAAAAACTGAAACTGGACTGCTCTGTCCAAATGTGTAAAGTAAAAAACTTAAAAAAATCTGTTCATTGATATCCTATAAAAAAAGGTTTTTTTTTAATTTAAAATCCTATCACTCTGTATAAATACTGACCTGCCGAGCATCGAACTTACAACTGACCAGCGATGACATTTAGCGCCGCAAAAAAATCACGAATAGCACGTGGCAACCCACCTGCTTAACCCTTAGGGATGTCACGCAATCATTTTAACTTTTAATTTGTCCTGTATCGTGTCGTGTGTACAATGAAAAATAAAAGATATTTATTACTGTGGCGATTTCTTTTGTCCAATTTTAGGGTAACGATTGTTTGCACTTACAGAACTGTCAACTTCCTAAAGGTTTGACATTGTTTTTAGTAGTATTTTATTAACGCAGTACGGTATTACATATTACACACACGGCAATAAAATAACAGTTAAAAGCATTTTAAAATTCAAAATAATTTAACAAAAAAAACATTGTTTTTCGTATTTTAGGTAGCTATACCTACTTTTCAAGTAACGCAGAGTTTATGAAAAATTCTAAAATATCTATCATAAAAGTGGGATTATATAAAAATGTTTTTTTTTTATTGGGCATCTCGCAGTTGGCCTTGAGAGGCCGTGACAGCTCAACCGGGCTTTCCTGGGGCTGCCATTAAGAAATTAATCTTAACGCCTCCAGCCAGGGCTTACAAACTAAAATTTACAAAGTAAGCGACTGCACGCTGAGGGGTACCGACCTCGGCTCAGGGCGTCACTGATAGGGGGACAGCTATCACTATTGGGGACAGGCTGGATCGAAATATTTAAAAATTAATAACACAATCAACTGATAATATTCCAACTGCCGCGAGCTCAGTACGGGTTGGTAGATGTCACATGTCGTCGAATTTTTGGTTCTAAGACATGCCGGTGCCTTCACGATGTTTCCTTCACCGTTTTGAGAGCAGTGGTGATGAAATAATTAACACAAAGAAAAACCTGTCTGGGTTCGAACTCACGACCTACAAGTGTTAAAACGCGATCGTTGATAATGGGCTACCACTGGACTTTAAATAGCAAGTTTGTCTAACATAGTAATTTTAATTGACCTGGTTTCAAAATGGAAGTATAAGTTACATAAATAATGTAAAAGTTTGCATGCCGAATGATAAAATATGGCTGACCTTTGATGCATCTTCACAACTATGGTGTACTAGCTTCCGCCCGCGGCTTCGCCCGCGTGGAAGTCGGAAATTATCCCGCAGGAACGTACTATCGGGATAAAAAGTATCCTATGTGTTAATCTAGGTCATAATCTATCTGTGTGCCAAATTTCATCCAAATCCATTTAGTAGTTTTTACGTGAAAGAGTAACAAACATCCATCCATCCATCCATCCATACTTATAAACTTTCGCGTTTCTACTATTAGTAGGATTACTCGTATTTGAAATATATTATAATTATATTCTATTCTAACTCAAACATCGTTACAAAATAGACTCATGAAATAAAAATATTTACGTGACAACCCTTTACTAATATAATCGTGATGCCATGCGATTATAACAAGGGTTGCGGTTTTTTTATTTAAGGCTTTCAAAGGTCAAGCAGTGTCGATGGGGTTAAAAAAAGATTTAATACATTTACTGGTCTTTGTGGTTTTAAGACTAGGGTGGGTTAAGCCTAGGTCTGTATTTCTTTTTATTATTTAAATACACTTTTTTATACTGTTCAATTGCCTACCTATTATACCTATACATTTAAAACGACAAGTTTTTTAAAGTTATTTTTTTTTTGCATAAAATTGTCACTGTCAGTACATTAAATCGAAAATAAGTAACCTAATTATATTTTTAATAAATGCACCCAATTTTATAACCGTTTTTATTGAAGTCGTTAATCAAAAGCGCAAAAGTTCAAAATTAGAATAAACACCGAATAAAAAAAAATACAGTCCCCTCCCTACACGCTAGGGCTGTGCGTCATTTAAATGTTAAATATTCACTGTTTTAACAACAGGTGTTCAATTTATGTGGGAATTGTTAGTTATTTACATACCAATGTAATGGTAGTCTGTCGGTATGGAGGTACCCGCGGTAAGTTGGTACTTAATTGTAACATAGTTTGTGAGTAATTGCTGCAATTTTGTGAGAATATGTGTTTCAGTATATATGACTAGATGGGCTTGTGGCCTCGTAAATAGCCGCACGGGTCGATCGATCAGGTTAAGCGACGCTTGCCGCGGTTGGTCCGTGGATGGGTGATCTTAACATACCAAGACCCCTTTCATTTCCCCATTTGTGGATCTTTGACAGTCGTTATCGGTCGTCAGAAGCCTGAAAGTCTGATAAACGAGTATTAGGTACCAAAGGATATCATATTACTCAGTAACTGGCTTGTGATGGTCAGAAAGAGCACGAGGTCTTACCTCGTGCTTAACAGTAGCGCTTACGACCACTAGATCAACAAGGCAATCGTTCTTATTAATATCCACAAAACAAAAAAATATGAAAGAAGACGATACCGTCTAAAACGACTCGTTACAGAAATTAAGCCAAATTTTTGATTAAACCAATCAAATAATATTACTGTCGACTTGACTTATACAACCCTAATTCATATCCAAATAAATCACTTAACACAGCCCTAACGTCTTTCGGCGCGAAGGGCGGCGCGTGCGCACGATTCCGTTACGTCAGGTGAGCTCATCAATTAGATTAATTAACTGACATACCTGTTGCTAGCCTGTACTGAGAACTTCAACTTAAAGCTAGGTTTCTTGTAAAAAAAAAGTTTTTTTTTTTGTAAAACTTTAGTTTTTGAAGAATCTAGGCCAGTTCGTCTAGTCTATCATGCTAGTCATCATCTCCCTAGCCTTTTCCCAATTATGTTAGGGTCAGCTTCCAGTCTTACCGGATCCAGCTGAATACCAGTATTTTACATGAAGCGACTACCTATCTGACCTCCACAACTCAGCTACTCGGTAATACGGTACCCCTTGATAAGACTGGTTGTCAGATTTTTGGTCTTCTGACGACCCGTAACGACTCCATGAATGATAGCCGGGACATGCTTTCCGAGGCACGGAAGTCTCGGTATGTAAAGATGGTCACCCATCTACGGACTACCAAGGCAAGCATACCATAGTCGATCGATCTGTCATAGCCACAAGCTCTTCTGTTCATAATGCTAGTTTTCCCAAATATTCGGAGTATGAAGAGTATCAACCAAAGTTTGTCCCATGTCAAAGTTCCTTGTACCAAATTTTGGTCCTACACTAGTTTTTATGGCAGTTATTACTATGTGATAGAAGTCCTAATGTGCTTAAATAACTTCACCATTTCCCGCCAATCAAGTTGAAGAGGTCAATAAATGTCATTCATTCATTTTTATTGAATACTCAGTAGTATGGACTTGAGGGAACCTTTTATCAGCCCAGTAGCTGGCAAATCACTTTCCAAAAACATCATCATATAGTGGATTAATTTATGGAAACACAGTCTTCTATATTTATTCTGAAAAAAATAACCTAAAACTCCCTTTCATTCAACCCAAAAACGGCCCCACAAATCAAACCTTTTCACACCTCTAGACAGATAGACGTCGCTCAAAAACCACCTCAATAAATCACAACCTACCTCCAACGTGTTTTGGCGGCAAGACGAAAGTCGCGTGCGCAGGATTCCGTTAGCGCGTCAGGTGTCCCGCAGGTGGGTATAACGACCTTAGGGTAGTCACCCCTACGATTTGAGTTCATTTTTTAGATGAGGCTTGTAACGAACGTTTTGTAGGTTTGAAGACCTCTGTTGATAAGGAGATATAAGGGGATATTATATTTTAATTTTTTATAATATATTTTAATGAGAGGTAATTAGGGGAAAAAAATACTAAAAATATTTTGTTACAAGATCTTTTGAAAATAATCTAACAAAACTATCAATGTAAAGTACCAGTTACCAACGGCATAATTTTGAATTAATATATACCTGTACCGGCCAACTCTATTGCATTAGTTGTGACCGGATATCTATACATATTATAAAATTGTAACAGGCCGATGTCTGTACATTAAAGATATTGAAGAAAAAATAGTATGGGGGGTCTTTATTAGAGCAACAGAAGCCAAAACAACGGTTTTTAGAATTTTTGTCTGTCTGTATGTTTGTTACCGCATCACGCAAAAACCACTGCATGGAATTGAATGCAGTTTTCAATGATGTATTCCGAGAGGTCTAACTTAAAAAATAGGCTATATATTATTTAAAAAAAAATGATTATCTACTTGATTCTAAAGTCCACGCTTATGAAGTCGCGGGCAAAAGCTAGTTTAGAATAAAATTCAGTCTGGCGAATCATAATATTAGGGCACCCCCTAGGAAATAAAGCGCACCATTTTTACGTACTGACTACCTACCTCTACATCTACGGTATGGTTTCTTTGAGATAATCTCGGCGAAGAAAGTTTCAAACAAATATTCAAATCTATGTTAGAAATTAAAGTATCAATTTCAATTTAACAGCGAATTAGGACAACTTCTTGAACGGCATTAGGTATACGGAAGGAGACATATATTTAGCAGCTTTGACTGGCCGTTTGTTGGGGTTAGTTCACACCCCAACAAACGACCAGTCTTAAGGACGTCAATTACCAAATGCCAATACATCTAATACTAATGTTATACCTAAAGAGGTAAAATTTGTTTGTGTGCAAGTTTAATGTAGGGAGTAATATCTGGAACTCCCAGGCAGATTTGAACAAATCATTTTGTATTTGGTAGCCAAATTCTTGAAGAAAGTTATAGGTTATTAACCGACTTCAAAAAGGAGGAGGTTATCAATTCGTCGGAACCTTTTTTTTTTTTTTTTTTTTTTTTTTTTTTTTTTTTTTTTTTTTTTTTTTTATGTATGTTCCCCTATTACTCGAAGATGGCTGGACCGATTTGGATGTTGTTTTTTTTGTTTGAAAGGGTATACTTCCCAGGTGGTCCCATGATCATCAAGTCTGGATCTGATGATGGGATCCTGGAGAAATAGAGAGAATTCTTCAAATTTTATAGGCACACGAAGCGATTTAGCTATTTCTTGGAAGAGTATTTTCTCGTAGTGGTCTCATTTCAATTTGGTGAAGATCTGATAAAGAACTTCGGAGATAGGCAACGGAACTCCTCAATAAATGATAGCAAATGGACTGGGATTGCTGAAATCTCATGTCTGTCTATTGCTTACACCAGTTCATAACATAACATCACGCCGGTATGCTGTGAAGGGGTAAGCACATGTGAACCACTAAAAAGTGAAAAATAAAAACTTTTTCCAAAAAAAAAACAACCGACTTCCAAAAAAACACTACAAAGTGAAAAATAACTTTAATTTCGGAAGGCGGTGACAAAAAAATCAAATACAGCTCCAAAGACACCGACTTCCGAAATTAAAGTTATTTTTAACTTTGTAGTGTTTTTTTGGAAGTCGGTTGTTTTTTTTTGTAAAAAGTTTTTTTTAACAACACGGTATGAATCTACAGAGCCGAGTAAAAACACAAAAAGTAATATCGTTGAATAATATTGTGGGCGGGAGATGCATTGCAGTAGGATGCTATTTTATGTTAAAACAAGAAATTTAACGTAGACACGGGCAGAAGATCATCATCATCATTTCAGCCGAAAGATGTCCACTGCTGGACATAGGCCTCCCCCAAGCTCCTCCACTTCAACCGGTTCTGTGCTTCCCACATCCAGCAGATACCTGCAGCGTTCACAAGGTCATCGGTCCAACTCAACTCAACTCAACTCAAAGCATTTATTTCAAATAAACCAATTACAGGCACTTTTGAATTGTCAAGGTCAGTGAGATAGAAAGATGAAGCTAGTTGCCCATTCCAAAGCGTAGGTACCTATGGAGAAGAACGGGCAAGAAACTCCATGGACACTCTTTTTAAAATCATGATTTTGTTACAAACAGTTGGATATCATTATGTTGAAATTATCAATGTGAGAACGATGTACAAAGACGTGCACGTTATAAGCGTCCGTAATTAAAACAAAACAAAAATAAAATAACAATTTAGAAATTACCAGCACCCTAATTGCGTAACACGCGATTAATCATAATCGGTTTCATTTTGACAGTTCAACAATATTCATTGCGTTATTTACGTTGTTGCGCAGATACATTTTTCGAACATATGAAGCAATGGTTTAGCCATCTGTTTCAAAACGAAACAGATTATGATTAATTGTGAGTTACGCAATTAGGGTACGGGTCCACCTTGTGGAAGGGCTTCTAACTCTTCAGTCTTCTGGTACGTGGTCGTCATTCTAGATCCTTTCGACCCCATCAGCCATCTATTCTACGAGCAATGTGCTCTACCCAGAAGCTAGTTTTATACAAAATATTAAAATAAACATTTCTATGCAAAGCACAACAAAACCATCCCATGCGTGCAAATATAAACAATAAACCAAAGCAAAAAACCTATAGGCAGTTTGTCACCATTATAAGATAGGTTCATCGACCTCAATTAACATCATCATTACGAGACAATGGGACAAAAACGCTCTCTGATGATTGAATAATTACTGCTAAGAGAAAAACACTTAATGGTTTCCCTTTACTTTGAGGAAATAGGTGATAGATGGGATCGTCAATATAGAAGTTCCTCGGGACTCCTGGTTTGACATGCCATTTAAGACGTCATACGTTTGCATCACCCTAAGGTTGACTGGTAGAAAATGCCTCAGGCACTAAGTCTGCCTTTGTAAAGTTTTTTTTTTATTATTGTGCATCTTCCTTACATAGTATAAAACAAAGTCGCTTTTTTATGTTTCTACGCTTAGATCTTCTATGCAACGGGTTTTATTGCGGTTTTCGTTAAGAGACAGAGTGATTCAATTCTGGACCCATTGAAGCCAAGAACCCACAGTTAGCAGTCAATTTTAATTTAAAACACCGTCTGCTTCAACGTTTCAAAATGATTAACAACACACTACTTTTTCAAAGTCGGTTATATCGTTACAATGTCTGATAAGGCAGGAAACAGAGGGGAGACTTCTTGTATTGCAATTACCTTGTTTCAACCGTTTGTGGATAAATTACTATCTACACAAAAACCTAATCTTTGATATCACGCTAAGGGGGTTAGCAGAATAGTCAGGTCATTATATTGAAGTATAAGTAAATGTCACTGTAATAAAAAAATAACAGGGTGTTAAAATAATAATTAAATTAATCCCATACGACTTATCGTAAGGGATTAATTTAATTATCATTTTAACACCCTGTTATTTTCGTGTAGATCCTACTAATATTATAAACGCAAAAGTTTGTAAGTATGGATGGATGGATGTTTGTTACTCTTTCACGCATAAACTACTAAATGGATTTGGATGAAATTTGGCACACAGATACATTATAACCTAGATTAACACATAGGGTACTTTTTATCCCGGTAGTACGTTTTCCCGGGATAATTTCCAACTTCCACGCTGGCGAAGCTGCGGGAGGAAGCTAGTATTATAATAAAATCGGGCAATTACGAGTCGGACTCGCAAATGTAGTAGGGTTCCATCGGTATCACAAGGTAAAAAACGTTTCTTGTATGGAGACCCCATTTAATTTTTAACTTTATCTATTTTATTTTTGTTATTTGTTGTTATAGCGGGAACAAAAATACACATTCTGTGAAAATTTCAACTGTCTATCTATTACGATGACGGACAGACGGATGGCCGGACAGACGAATGGACAGCGGAGGCTTAGTAATAGGGTTCCGTTGGTTAGCATTCGGGTACATAACCCTAAAAACGAATACTCCTTCTTGTATGGAAGAGTAGATTAAATGGTGTGGAGATGCGTGTCTTGGGAAGCGTGTGTGGTGTTTGTAACTATGAATGATATGCTGAGGAATTATTTGATTAGGCAACGGTGCAGTATAAAAGAAGATGTAGTGACGAAAATTTAAAAGAGTATGCTTAGATGTCCGGAGTCACCGACATAGCTTATAGAGTGAGCAAACTGAAGTGGCAGTGGGCTGGCCATGTTTGTCGAAGGACCGATGGGCGGTGGAGCAGACGAGTCCTGGAGTGGAGACCGCGTATCAGCAAACGTAGTGTGGGACGGCCCCCAGCTAGATGGACCGACAACCTTAAAAAGGTGGCTGGGACAGACTGGATGCGGAAGACGGAGGGTAGAGTGTTGTGGCGCAGCCTGGGAGAGGCCTATGTCCAGCAGTGGACTGTGATTGGCTGAGTTAATTGATTGATGCTTTGATGGTTTGGTCATGTTGAGAGGATGAATTTAGCATGGCTAACAAAAGGTAGATATGAGTGGAAGCGCCGGGAAGAACGCCCTTGGATGACGTATATCTTATTGGTGATGGTGTTCTGAATGGTCAGGTGCGTCACACTCGCAACCGCCGTGTATGACCAGATGTAGGTATGACTGTAAACGAGGAGAAAGGAAGGATTTAAATCATAGTACAGGGGGAACCGCTGGTCATCTCTGGAGGAGGCCTTCACCTTCGAATAAGAGGGGTTGTTGTCACTAAAACTTTGAGATAATTGTTATAATATAATCTTTAATAATAGAAAAATAATAATTTCTTTAATATATTTTTATTGTAATAATTATAAGACAGGCATTAATTTTGATTGCATGCAGTTTTTATATTTTTTAGTTTAAACAGCATCAAATAAAAGGCTTTTTTATTTTTCTTTTAATTTATTTATTTTTACAGGGGGAACTGTACTATGATTTACTCCCTATACAGTATGTAATCAATCTGCTGAATGAGACACTGTTAAATAAAATTAAAAAAATTTAAAACAAACCCCGTTTGTACATTGGAGTTCCAAGCAGTTGTTACAACTTGATTGAAATAATAAAAGATGAATTAAATGTTCCCAAGCATTACATATTGCTATGTTTAAACACGATAAGACTGGATATCAAATTTAATCAACTGACAGATGAGTATGGAATTACTTCATCATATTTATGCAAGATATTTTTTTTTTATATACCACTAATAGCCAGCCACTATGTGACTTGTCACTGGAACCCTGTGGGAATCTGTTGTTATAAGGTTGAGGAAGACTATCCGCTCGTGATACAGTTTTATACTAGTACGAGGGCGAATTAGTCCGAAGACAACCAAGCTATCTTTACAATCCACCATCTAACATTCTCCATAGTTCACATTCTCCAACTGATGTCAAAATTTTATTGTCAAAATAATTTTAAGCAATTTGTGTCTATTTTGTGTTTATTATTAAGTTGGTTTTCTCTTATTCATGAATAAAGATTATTATTATGATTATACAACGTGTCAAACACCGACGGGCCAGTTTATGAAAAAAAAAAAACTATTCCATACATTTTAACCGCGTAGATATGTTCCAAACACTTTGCTGTGAAATAGAAGGTTTTTTTTCAACACCTCTACTTACCTACTTCTTTTAGGTATACAAGCGTGATGTTACATGATCAAGCTATCCACTCAATTATTTAGTTTTTAAAACGAAGCTACACTACCAGTGATGACTGTGTGTCCTTGACGCGCCTCACCTAATCACTTTATAGTCTGTGCCTATTGTTGGTATACTAGTCATAGATTCTTCATGTATTACTACAAGTTGTGGGGTAAGCAGAGTAGCCATAAACTTTTTCTTTTTTTGGGAATTACGCTGGGTAACCTGGTAGATTATCAGCTGCTTAACCGGACCTGCCTGTGGCTATTTCAATAAATTAGAGCTTAAGGTGAACCTAGTCCACATTTTTTGCATACAAACTTCGGGAGTGTTTTACTCCACTGTCTGACATGGCACATCCAAAACAAAATATGATATCATTTTGTCTTATGATTAATAATGTCTGTATGGAAACAGAATACTAAATTAAAAACCCATTAAAAGTTAGGAGCCAACAAAGATTCGTTTTTATTGCTATTTTTACCTAACTTTGGGCGTACTTAAGTAATAAAAGAAGTATAAAATCTCCAAAACCAAGTCAGTACCGACAAAGTTCAATTATCAAAAACTTTAATAAACTGTATTGGTAATTGATTTATGCATTGACTTTTTCATAAAACCCGACCTTCCAAAGGACTTTTCTTAATTTTTTCGTAAATTTTTTACTATAAATGATCCTGCATCTCACTCAATAACGTTGTGCGTGTAGACTAGTGTCTAACCGCTCATCACTGATACTATATCTGTGGGACACGAAGCGAAGCAGACGTTTGTTTGAAATAATTTTCGCTTTCATAAATGCATTTAGTAAAAAGCTGTTATTTATCACTTTGTAGTGTGTTTTTATTCTTTACGGTAAGAAAATACAAAACAGACTAGTAACGTGTTACACAAAATACAACATTTTTATGTAACCAAAGTTCAAGAACAGTTCTAGGTCACAATCTCACAGACACACACACACACTCATTTTTTCAACAACTTTAAACCACAGTCTAGTAATCGAGACTAGCCCACAAACCAACAATGTAAGTGCTAGTTCACACGAGCGTTCCCACGCGTCAATGTCTAGGGCGCGCGTGTGAAACACCTTAACAATGACGTAATGTTGTGTCATGAGCGCGAAAGGAAAAATGCTTTTACTTTGACTTTTATTGGTTATGGTAGACGAGATTATGTCATGAAAGAAAAAAAAAATATGGCAAAAACTTTTAACTGTATTGTCCCGGGTCGATGGCGCGTTCTGTTCCACGCGCGCCTCAAAGAGATGTCAGCACCAAATGGTGGGGTCCGCAAGGGCCGATGCCTGCCAGGGGTGCGGGTTGTTCGAAAGAGATACCGCGGCCCCTGGCACACAGGCAACTGAGGGAACACGGGTGGGTTTTAGTCAGTAAAAGTCTGACACGCCCTCCCGCTCCACCCAGAGCGGGAGAAGTTATTTGATGATTTCCCACCCAAAAAAAAAAAACAGTGTTGCAGAATTATCCTTCTTATTATTCAACTTAGGCGAGCGAGCAGTGGTGGCCCAGTCGTTACATCTACGACTTACAAGTTGTAGGTCGTAAGTTCGAGCTCAGAGAGACGCTTAACTTAGTGCAAATTATTTCAACACCACTGCTCTTAAAACGGTGAAGGAAAACATGGTGAGGAGGAAACCGGCATGTCCTAGAAACAAAAATACGAAGACACGTGACATCTACCAACCCGCACTGGGCCCGCGTGGTGGATTACGGCCCACTGCCTCTCACTGAGAGGAGGCCTGTGTCCCAGCAGTGGGTACATTAAAGGCTGATTGTAATATATAAATAAATAATTTCTTAGAAAACTTAAAAAAACACGCTGAAGTAGAAAACCAAACTAATAAGTAGAACAAAAATCAATAAAATTTAAAATAAGAAAGAGTGATTAATAAATGAAATCAAATCATCTTCTTATATATAAAACTAGCACCGCTCCGCGGTTTCACCCGCGTAGTTCCCGTTCCCGTGGGAATACGGGGATTAAATATAGCTTATGTCACCTGGGGATAGTGTAGCTTCCCAATAGTGAAATAATTTTTCAAATCGGTTCAGTAGTTTCGGAGCCTATTCAATGCAAACAAACAATACAAATTTCCTCTTTATAATATATTAGTATATAGATGAATCCCTATTTCCCTTGGTCTTGGCATTACACGTGAACGGCTGGACTACATAATTTTGCTAATTCTTTTTTGTTGTATTTGTTATTGTCAGGAGAAGGTTCTTATGAAAGAAAAAAATAAGAAAGCTACGCGTAACATTTGAAAACTTAAGAGAAAACTTAACGAGCATATTAAGTTTTCTAATATTATATCAATGCGAATTTAATATTCGTAGTTAAGACAGGACAACGTCTGTCAGATCATCTAGTTTTATATAAAAAGCGTGGGGTGCTTGATATCAATTGATGTGAATATTTTATTGACAGATACTGTTAAAGTAGATTCATTATAAAAATACCTCAAAAAGCACCCCACGCTTTTTTACATTAAAATGATTTCATGTATTAATCACACTAAACTTATTTGGATTTTTTTTTAAATTATTTTCTGGCACGTAATGAAATTATTGCATTGTCATCAGTCCTTGATAAGTGTACAGCTGTTCAAATTATTTTGATGTTTTCAAGTAGGTAAAATTAGAGTTCCGAGATTCCGTTACATATATAGATAGATGGATAGTAACAGGTGAAGCTAATAAAATAAATAATAAACAATAAACATGTTAATTTTTCCAAAATTATAAAACCAAATAAATCCAGGATATAGCCAGCTATTTGAATAACAACACGGGAATTGAACTTTAAACCTACCCTCTATTAATTATTTTATAGACAGTCTGCCCTCACGCGATCCTAGGGTGTATGACCAATAACCATTGACCATAGGAATGTAAGGGCAACCCTTGTAACTAAATAATATGGTAAATGGTGTAATTTGAATAAGGGTGGAAATTACCAATTAACTACTAAATAGGTGGGAATTTGTTACTATTTGTTTTCTTAATTGTATTAAATATGGGGTGAGTTTTGCGTGAGATATTGGGAATTTCATGAGAGAAAACTCAGATTTTGTAACAAAAAGGAATATGTTTAATGTTATTCCACACTTAAATAAATAATCAAATAACCACTTTGATCACAAAACTAAAGTTTTTTAGTAGACGGAGATTATGATTTGGACTAAAGATTTGATTTTAATTTAACAACACTGTTTCATCGAGAAATAATCTGACCCTAAGAACCCTGAACCTAAGGATAACAAGAATTAACTCTTTTTACACACTTAAAACCCACATCGTTACTGACCGTTGCACTGAAACTAGGGACCCTTATTACATAGCAAGGTTTTAATTTAGAGCAGGTTTAAACCACCAAGCCAGTTTTGAAATTAAGAACCCAATATGTATAGAAATTGAGTTCTTTTACAAAACTGACAATTTAGTCCGGTGCTAAGTTGTAATTTTTGTATTAAGAACTTTACCTAAATCGACTTAAAGTTGGAAATGTAAGAACTAGCTCAGAGCTTTGAAGGCTCAAGTATACAAAAAAGCTACCAAGCTAAAAGCGAGTTTCTGATGAGAAACCCTCGTACAACAAAGGGTAAACCAATTACAACCATTTTTTCACTAGGTTGCGCTTACGCAGGGGTTCGACGCAAATGTACCGGAAAATTACTATTGTTTACAAAATAACTAATGTTTACTAGGTTTGTTTTATTTTTGACGACTCGCTCCGACGGTAATTGGGGGCTTGCGAAAAATATAATTTGTTTAAGAAAATTTTCTTTTTTCAGATAAAATATTAGGTTACCTAAGTAATATTTAGATAATGGTTTAGAGAAAATAGAGCAGCTTTTTACACGCTTTATATTAGCTTCACTTGTATGTTTATTTGTTTGTATGTTTGTATGTAACCGACTCCTTAGAGCGCGATTTTGACCCACTTTAAACGGTCAGATTTCATTGAAACTTTGTAAACTTATCGAGGACCGATGACAATTCAATAAAAAAATTTTTTTGAGAAAAATGAAAAAAATGTGACGTTTTTGTAGTTAGCAGAACTAAAAAATAAATAATAGTTTAAAAAAACTAAAACACGCTTTAAAAACCAAACTAAAAAAGGAGAAAATAATTTAATTCAATTAAAAAGCGTGGGGTGCTTGACATTAGGTGATTATAAAAATACCTCAAAAAGCACCCCACGCTTTTTAATTGAATTAAATTATTTTCTCCTTTTTTTAGTGTGGTTTTTAAAGCGTGTTTTTTTTGTTTTTTTAAACTATTGTTTATTTGGATTGCTTCGATTATTTGTAACGTCCACTTTAAATAATCCAGTCTTACCGATGGGTATCGTGTTATTCAATACCTGGTTTGTGGAGGTCAGATAAGCAGTCTATCTATGTAAAATACTGGTATCCAGCTGCATCAAGTTTGACTGGTAGCCGCCAGCCGCCAGCCGCCGGCTGATACCAGACGGACTCATCATCTGATGAGACCGTCTGTTACCTAGAATCCGAAGTCTACATGGTGGACACAAGCCTAGGCTGATGATGATGACTTAAAATGGCAAAGGCTTTCATTGGAATCATCATCATCATCATTTCAGCAGGAAGAGATCCACTGCTGGACATAGGCCTCACCCAAGCATCGCCATTTCAACGGGTTCTGTGCTTCTCGTAGCGGATTCCTGCGGCCTTCACCAGGTCATCGGTCCATCTTGTGAGAGGCCTTCCAACGCTACTCCAGGACCTTCCGGCCCCATCGGCCATCTGTTCTGCGAGCAATGTGCCCTGCCCACTGGCACTTAAGTTTGGCAATTTTTCGGGCTATGTCGTTAACCTTGGTTCTCCTACGGATCTCTTAATTTTATGATCATTATTGGCATACCTAGTGCAATAATAGCTGAATAGAAATGAGATTGAAAATTAAACAAAATTTAAATAACACTATCTGCCAGATAACCTGATCAGAACTTATCAGGATGTGGTGAAACATCCCAACATACTACAAAATTCAACTCCAATTAGGCAAAACAGGTTTTCCTTTGTTGAAAAATAACAAAAGAGTTTCGAGAAATCATTTTCGGATTAGCGATGTTATCGCGACGTGTCCTTGGGTTTTCTGTCGGTATTTACACATATATACATCGTTTTATATATAGCTGTTGTATTATACGTAGTGCTACACTTCCCTTGAGCCTCCCTTCCCTTGGCCTATTTAATAAACGTGACAATCCGACAATTTTGTCAGTTTTTTACAAATAAGTCGAATTGTCGCTACAAGTGGCGTTTAATGTATATGACAATTATGTCCAAAAACGGCAGGTAAATACTGACATAATTGTCAAACTAAAAACCAATTTAATAAAGGCGAAAATTGTTAGAGTGTACCTGTCGAGTCTTTATGAAATATTGAATGACAAATTTGTCACTATTTCTGACATATTGGTCACAATCACAATACAATATTGAGTAACTGCCGAACTGCCTTGACATTGGATGAACTGCCTATTGAAAATTTGTAAATTCGAAATATGTCCGCCTGTCATGACAATTTAGTTTTTAATAAAACTAATTTGACAAGTTTTTCCGTACAAATTGTCACCTGTCGCCTGTCAAGAGAAGTTTCTCTTACAATTTGACATATTTCAGTTTAATAAACAGTTGTTTATTAAACTGAAATATATTATGTCAAATTGTAACGACAAGTCAACATATAGTTTAGATTTCCCACCGCGACAAATTTGTCAGTGATAATCTGTTTTAAACAAAAAAATGACAAATTCTCGGATTGTCACCTGTCGTTGTCGCGTTCATTAAATAGGCCCCTGAATACCTGTTTGTGTATATGATGCGTGCAGAGAATACGTACCTATTTATTGTGAACATATTTCTCTACGGACTAATTTTTCAACAGTCAGATATATTTTATCTGAGGAATAAATATGTCAGTTTGACTGCTTTTCTATAGAAAATAGGCCTAACTTGCAGATTTATTCTTCAGATAAAAAAAACTGAACATTGAAAAAACAGCCCTTAGATATTTAATAATTTAATCAAACGATAAGAGATAAGCTAAGCGCAGTGGAACCGGCCGCGAATATACGTTTTGTATTTTATACATATATACAAGAATTGCTCGTTCAAAGGTATTTAGGATTTATAAACGTTGCTTAAAATTAAGTAATGATTAGCGACTGATTAACCATACATTTTCGTCGTTCGTCTCTTAGTAGTTACTTACTCTTAGTGTTTAGTCTCCATGCGAACGTACTCTAAACCATGGTCGCCCTACTCATAATTAAACATACCTTTGTTTAAGTAGTTCTACAACTATTTTGTCAGTTCAATGTCGCTGTTTTTTGTATGTAGGTATACGTCACTCATACATTCGACGCCATTTATAGCCGCCATGTTGAATTTTTACGAATTTTATGAGTCACTTTATTTCGTATGATTGTTTAATGAATTTATTTTACAATACATAGCAAGTCTGTCCCAACTTGGCCAAATTAATCTTTCCTGCTGAAAAAAAAATCTTCTTATAGTGTTCTATCCTAATTCATTATACCAACTAACCATTTCAAATCACTTATTTTGAGTAACACTAAGATAATAAAATAAGGAACTGAACAAGAAACATGTGTCATTCATTCAAATCGTGTGAAGCAATGTATTTAAAAACTCAGTAAGTGTTTTGGTCGGTATTTACTTAGTTAATTTTATTCCCTCACATTTTTACTTGACTACGGCAAAACTCTTAAACTACTAGACGTATATAAAAAATGCGAGGCATCATTGGATGCATCATGTTGTTCTGCGGGTTAAATATAACATCAGAACGATTCAGGACTTAGTAGTAACGTGTGGCTCCAGTTCTGTTATACGATATCTTTTTTATACCTTTATAGCAGGCGTTTTTTTCGTAGTCGGGTTTTATTTTTTACCTTTTGTTTCCATTTTGAATTTAACCATCCAAAACACTAAAGTTTCATAGTTTTACATGGCGACAAGTAACAAGGACAAAAAAGCTATCCATTTGAAACCAATCTTTATATTTTTACCCATTCAACCTAAAACCAGTGTGAGCCCCACAAACCGATCACGTTAACACGATTAGAAGAGCCTCAAAAATAACATAAAAAACCAAACATGTAATCAAATAGCAGTCACTACTGAATTTGTTAAAAAACAAAGTTAATAATGACACTTATAAACGTGGGAATCTGTCGACACCTTCGCTGAGCTTAACTATACAATAATAATGTGTAATCTTATAAAAAACAACGTAGAAGTTAAGATTTTTGGGGACACTGTTCTTGGATTTGAGGGATTTGACAGTCTTAATTATTGCTTTTATTACTAAAACTGGACTAAAAAGGACAGTCCGCTGTGCAGGGCCTTTATGGAGGACGAAGGTACGGCACCAAACAAACTCAAAGCATTTATTTATTACTAGCTATTGCCACGGCTTCGCCCGCGTGGAGGTCATATAAAATCCCGCAGGAACGTACTACCGGGATAAAAAGTATCCAATGTGTTCATACAGGTTATAATCTATCTGTGTGCCAAATTTCATTCAAATCCGTTCAGCCGTTGTTGCGTGATTGAGTAACAAACTTCCAAATATCTGAACATACAATTTTTACCATTATTATATTAGTAGGATTAATAACATCAGACTGATCTGACAGTCCGCTGTGCAGGGCCTGAATGGAGGACAACGAGACAGTATCAAACACAAACTCGAACCATTTATATCAATTGAACCACTAACCCCGACTTTTGAATAGTCAAAGAGTCGGTCAGAAAGTTGAAACTAGTTTCCATTTCCAAAACGTAGATCCCTATGGAGAAGAACGGGCAATAAACTCCAAGGACAGTCTCTTAATTACTAAAAAGAATTAAACAATTCAAAATACTTATGAGATTTAAAATAAGCCACTAATTGTTCCACCAGAATCGCGTCGCACCTGTCTGCAGGAGCCTTTAAAGTTTACCTTTTGTTCCCTTGTAATAAATAAAGAAACACTTTAAAATTTATATCCAGCAATTTTCTGAAAAATTTAAATAATTACTTACTTAGGTACTTTTTTTTTTATCCACCTGAGACTACGAGACCGACACAGTTATAAAACTTATCCTAAATGATTAATGTTCTAAGTAAAGAGGTACACGAAAAAAATACTAGTTTTAAATATGTATGCAAATAAATAGTCCACGTGTAACAGCCAAAGTATTAGTAAATTGATAATAAGGAAACATTGACGTTTTAACTAATTCCAAGGTCACTTTATCTACTTTACTATGGGGTCAGTAAAACTGTCAAGTTCATTTTTACCATAGTCTAAGGGGGCGTCCATTAACTACGTGACGCGTTTAGGGGGGGAGGGGGTCGAGTCGAATCTCACCCAATCTCACGTGGGGGGAGGGAGGTTCTCGGCAAATATCACGTAATTTATATTTTTTTCCGCAAAGAAACTATGTAACATTACAAGAAAACCGGGCTAAATGATTTCGAACATGTTTTTTCCGCCAATATGGCTAAATCCTACAAAATAATATTTATCGCGGTTACGTGAACGCCACAAAGTAGCACAGTAGCTCCTCGATGGTTAAACTGCCACCGGCCAGCCAAGCCAGCCAAATGCAACGGATAAATCCAACGCAAATAAGCACAGATTAACGTTTTTACACTAAAGCCACGTTTTGAAATATCTCACGTGAGATTATGGGGAGGGGGAGAGGGTCGAGCCAAATATCGCGACATCTCACCAGAGCAGCGGTGGGGGTCGAAAAGTCGCCAAAATTGCCTCACGTAATTAATGGACGCCCCCCTACTAGAAAATAGAAAGAAAATGGCGGAAATTACTCCTCTCGGCTCTGATCCATACGTACGATTCTTCAGTAACAGTAGTATGATCAGGCTCTCGACATTTTAAAACCACGAGAGCAAAACCTGAAGGGTTTGTGGCTAAATGATAACAGCCGTACGGCTCGAACGAGGGTTAAGCTATGTTTGCCGCGGTCAGTTCGTGGATGGGTGACCATCTATTACATATGGAGGGGTCTATGCCCCGGATAGCATATTAAGCCGTTGGCCCTGTCTATCATTTGTGGTTCTTTGGCAGTCAGAAGCCCAAACTGATAACCAGTTGGCGTGACGTGCCTGAACCCCAAGATACAGACTAACTGTCTAGTTTGGGGTTCACTGGCAAATAATATTTGTAACTAGCTGTAGGTAATATTTAAGCTACTCATATGTCGTCTCAACTTGTTGTTAATCTATCTATGCTTACTGTATTACCTGGACAATAAATATTTTCTATTTCTATTTTCTATCTAGTCGTATCGTTAGTCGCTATCTGGGCAGTGGAGGTCAGATAGGCAGACACTTAATGTAAAATACTGGTATTCAGCTACATCCTGTTAGACTGGTGGCTAACCAACATAGTTGGAAAAAGGCGCTAGGTAAATAGGTTTTGGAGGGTGAAACCCGAGGGCAAAAGTCAAGAATGATAATGTTCTTAATTAGGGGACAATAGTTATTTAAGCTCTTGCATATTAATTTAAAATCATCATAATCAGCCTATAATTTCAAAAGATATTCAATATTTTACACGCTTTATATTAGCTTCACTTGTATGTTTGTTTGTATGTAACCGACTCCTTTGAGCGCGATTTTGACCCACTTTAAACGGTCAGATTTCATTGAAACTTTGTACACTTGTCGAGGACCGATGACAATGCAATAATTTAAAAAAAAAATGAGAAAAAAAAACATGTTTTTGTAGTTAGCAGAACTAAAAAATAGAAAATAAATAATAGTTTAAAAAACTAAAACACATGCTTTAAAAACCAAACTAAAAAAGGAGAAAATAATTGAATTCAATTAAAAAGCGTGGGGTGCTTTTTGAGGTATTTTTATAATCACTTAATGGCAAGCACCCCACGCTTTTTAATTGAATTAAATTATTTTGGAAATCAAATTTTATTAATTTCTCAATCTCTACACAAATACATTGCAAACTATAGTTTTGTATAATTTAGAAGCATTTTGTTTAAAGTTTGTAAATGTGAGTACCTACCATGTATCCGTATAATAATTATGTTGTTTTGATGTACGTTGACTTGAAAAAGCGTGGCAGTTGAGAGTATGTCATGCTCACTTAAATGTCTTGCTGATGGTGGCGCGTGTGTTGGATCATTCGGTTCCCTACAAAATGGTTGAGCTGGATGGTGCTGATCCACGCGTCAAGTTCGTGAACGGGCGCCGTCGGTTGAGACTGGTCATCTCCTAACTTCCATGGCTTATTTTAAATCTTATAATTAAAATTGTTTTTTTATTACATTGTTCTCACATATAGAAGCAACAAGAATAATGTTCCCAAGATTTTGTAATACCTAACATGATTAAAAAGAGTGTCCTTGGAGTTTCTTGCTCGTTCTTCTCCATAGAGATCTACGTTTTCGAATGGGCAACTAGCTTCAACTTTCCAACTGGTCGACTTTTTAACAATTCAAAAGTGCCTGTAAATGGTTTAATTGAAATAAATGCTTTGAGTTTGAGTTTGAGTTTGTAATGTTCCCACTGCTGGGATACAGGCCTCCGCTTGGTGAGAAAGAATGGGCTGTAATCCACCACGCAGGCCCAGTACAGGTTGGTACATGTCACATGTCTTCGATTATTTGGTTCTAGGTGATCATTCCGTTTTCCTATAACTGAAATACCTACCTGGCAGCACAGTATAGGTTCTCATTTAAATGCTAATTTATGTATTGTTCTCTTTGGGAAAAGTTATGTGTAAATTGAAAAACCACTTCTAATTATAACCAAATAATCTTAAAAATCACCAAATCCTCGATTGACGTCATCCAATGATTCATTAGGTAAAACATAAGCAAATAAACAACTTTGTACATGAGATAAGTATCGTTGGATACGTGTGAATAAATTGTGGGAAGTTGCTACACATGAGGTGTTGAGATGTGTCTGAAGATATGGGTGATTGGGTTTTTGTGGTTTATATTTAAATTATACGTTGATAAGGCTAGAAATGGATTCAGTAGATACTGAGATGATGGCTGAAAAAGAAGCACGGCAGAAGAAAACTTGCTGCCCCTATACCAGAAATTGGAATAGCTACTAGGGATCTGGAACTATCCAGATCCCTAGTAGTTATTAGAAAATATCAACTCTTATCACTAGATAAGAGTTGATATTTTCTACCATCATTATCTACCTGGCTTTTCCCACCCAATTTATTGAGGTAACGCATAATCATTGTCTCTCAACTTCAAACGATTGACGGAAAAACAAATGAAGAACTACTTTAAGTTTTGTTAATTAACGTTTTGACATTTATGAATGAAGAGCTGTATGAGAATTATATGTATTTTGCTACTTTAAAATAAATAAGAAAGACAAGAGTTGAATACACCGTTTCGTTGTAGCCAGATTTGACAAAAAAGTACAGTAAAAAGTTAATTCACAACTTTAAAACAAGCCTATCTTCAGAAATATCCCCCATAAGCAACCGCATGTGTAGCACACAGTATTGTATTGTCAAATAATTTCGCACAGCCTTGCGCGTGCGCTTCGCCTTTTTGTGAACAAGTGGATAGACGCTACCTTCATGTTGCTTCAAGTTTAAACAAGTTGGGAATCGGCAGTAGTGTGTTATTTAATACTTTAATTACTTAGAAGACAGAGCACGTTTATTTATTAAAGACAAAAAAAAAATGGTACATACCTAGTCCAGTTTGAACCATCCGTTAATTCTAACGTTCTAGGGATACAAGTTGTTAATACTGAAAAACTTTTTAATAGTAGGCGAATGACTACTTTTTAATGAAATATTTAGGAAAAGCCAATAAATAAGAAATAATGGGTAACCTGCGAAATTCATTTTTTTTAACTGACATCAAAAAAGGTGGAGGTTCTCAATTCGACTGTTTTTTTTCTGTTCGTTAGCTCAGAACTTTCGACTGTGCGAATCGATTTTATTTAAAAGCTGGTGCTTCCCGTGTGGTCCCATTTAAATTTCATATAGATCTGATCATACGTTTCAGAGACAGACAACTGAACTCTTCAAAAAATTATAGCAAATCCACCGCGATTGCTGCTATCGCATAAATATGCATTGTTTTTACCCCAAGGACGATGAAATTTTGAATTAGTGTGGGGTAGGTACTATAACTAAAAACTGAAAAATAAAAACTTTTTCCAAAAAACGAAAACAACCGACTTCCAGAAAAACACTAAAAAGTGAAAAATAACTTTAATTTCGGAAAGCGGTGACAAAAAATTAAAATATATCCAAAGCCACCGAAAAGCCCGCGAAATTCAAATTTTTCAGGCTCTAATGATCAAAATTCTGTAAAGCCATATTTGTTACAATCTCCTCTCAAATCAACATACAATGTGACACTGACCTACAAATTGCAAAAAAGTAAGAAAAATTTCGTGGCCTTAGTACATCCTTAAGGTGAATCTAGTCGACATTTTTTTCCATACAAACTTCGGGAGTATATTATTCCACTGCTCAACAATGTACCTACATCAAAAATGAAACACAGTACGGTTCTGTCTCGTTATTGATATAGTCTGTACGGGAATAAAAAGCCATTAAAAAGTTAGGAGCCAACAAAGATTTGTTTTTCTTGTTTATTTTAGCCTAACTTTGGGCGTGTTTAAGTGATAAAAGAAGTGTAAAATCTACAAATTTAAGTACCAACAAAGCTCAAATTTCGAAAAGTTCAATAAACTTTATTGGTCATTGATTTATGCAGTGGTTTTTTCATAAAACCCAATCTACTGAAGGACTTTTCCTAATTTTTTACGCGCCTGTTGTACTATAAATGATCCTGCATCTCACTCAATAACGTTGTGCGTGTAGACTAGTGTCTAACTGCTCATCACTGATACTACCTCTATCGGACACAATGCCTGGTGAGACAGCGTGCTTTTTGGCCAGGCCCATCAGTGAGTTCGAGCCCGCGACTAGATTCCCCTTAATAGAAAACCTCAACAGTTATTGAAAAAGCGACGATGATTCCGATCTTTACGCCCATTATTATTATGTACTGGCTGCACCCCGCATTATAAGTCTCGATCCCGTCGGAATTTCGAGATAGTATCTTATGTCTTAATCCTGGTCATGGTCTACCCATGTGCAAAATTTTATCCAAAGTTAGGCCGTTTTACGCGTGTAATGGGCACCTTGTTTTTTATTTTATTTTTATTTTAATTCGTGTTATTTGTTATCATTTAATTGTTTTTTTTTGTGTGTAGTGTATGTCTTTTGTGTGTACTAAATAAAGGTTTTATCTATCTATCTATCTATCTAGTGTAAAAGCGTATAAAACAAATATACAAATCAAATATATTTTCTCTTTATGATATTAATTTAGTTAGTTTAGATAAAATACGACAAAATAAGGTTATGTAAGTAACAATCGTAGGTACTAACTGCATTCTTAGAATCCCTTTATCCATTCCTTTTGTAACAAACAATTAAAGGAGCACCACATGAGTCAGTTTTTCACACGAAATCAAAAGCTGAGCACTTAAATTCAATACACATAACCAAAACCAGTTTTTGGGTACCAGACCCGTATTTATACCTAAATCAAGAAACTGGTTTATTTTAGGCACCAAACTTTAATTAGGGACCAGTATTTATGAGTTTATTTAGACATATCTGCTAAAGAAGGCAAAGTGAACGTTCATGTAGCGGCAGGATTTTATAGTGCACTGGATTTACAACTCTCGGTGCTCAACCGAGAGTTGAGAATCCAACAAAGCTCATCTCAGTGCGTCGAAAGTCTTTGAGACTGACTCAGTGTTTGATTTTCAAAAGAGCGTTTAAGATCCAGTCCGCGAAAAACTCCCGCGACGATATTATTACGTCCGTTTAAATGTTGATTAAAGCAGAGTCCGTTTCGTCATCATCATCATCATCATCATCATCATTTCAGCCGAAAGACGTCCACTGCTGGACATAGGCCTCCACCATAGACCACATCGACCGGTCTTGTGCTTCCCGCATCCACCGGATTCCCGCGGCCTTCACAAGTTCTTCGGTCGACCTTGTGGGAGACCTTCCCACTCTACGTCTTTAGAGACCGTTTATTGGGTTCTAAATGACACTATACAGTAAGTGATTTTTATACCCTTCCAAATTTTTCAGGGTGATAGTACCCGTTAAATTGAACAACTTTCTCCAAGGAACATGGGTCGAAATATGAAAAAAAAAAATCGACCTCCCATGCAAAATCAATAGTTAGCTGGTCGATTTTGTATGGGAGGTCCGATTTTTTTTTTCATATTTCGACCCATGTTCCTTGGAGAAAGTTGTTCAATTTAACGGGTACTATCACCCTGAAAAATTTGGAAGGTGACTAAAAAATCAGCCCGTATACTTTTTTGTACAGCTAAAAAACATGTTATAATTTTTCCCACCCCTGATTGTCGTATCATCTGTGATCTACGTTACTGGCAACGATGACTTTATATGAACTTTTTGACTATACTCCATTTGCATTCGACAGAAGTTAAAAAAGGTTCTTTTTAATGTACACTTCGTAACAAAATTACATTAAACGTGTTGCAGTTACGATGAATGCCAAAAAAATTAAAGTGTCAATGCTAAAAACCTAAAAGAAGCAGGAGTGAACAAAACCGGGTAACTAAATTAGCTGATGACGACGAAGTTTTACCAACGAATTGTGGATCGTAAGTTGTTATTTTAAATAAAGTATTGTAAAAAAAATATATATTTTACTTCCATAAAATCTTAATTAGATTTAAATCATCATGTGATTGTTTGTTTCATTCATTCGTTTTGTTGTATGTTTGTAATGTGTGATGAAGATGTTAGAACATTATTAAAATAAATATTACTTTTACTTCATTTATCTCAGTATTTATCTCAGTCTTAAATCTACCTAAAAAAGTTAGAACTTAACTTTGAAATAAAATGTTTTGCACTCCTGCTTCTACGAGCCTCTTTTTTCTAAAGCTATAATAAATGGGGTATAAGTATTTTTAGCCTTACCAAGAAGTATCGTATTTCCCAGTAATGTTGATTTTGGAGGTCAGATCGCTCCATATGAAATGTTGGTATTCAGCTGCATCTGGTTAGACTGGAAGCCGACCCCGACATAGTTGAGAAAAGGCTGGTCAGATGATAATAATGATGAATAGTTGGCATCAAACTTAGTTTCGTTTCAGTCCTACTGTTTTAGGTACATCAAAGAGAAAGCTCAAGAATGCGGACGCGAAGACAGCAAACATTCTCAACTAGAAGAATTCAACATTTGAATATTAAAATTGAAACAAACGCGGTGAAAATATTAGTTTAACAACAAAAGGTATCCTGCAAGAGCGCTTGCAATGAGAAACGTTCTACCGCCATGTTGAAAGTGGAGACACGAAGGATTTTGCGATGGATGCGGCATTATTTTACCCATTGAAATCAGCAGCTAAATAACTGCAGAATTAAAGAAATATGGAAACTAGACAGCAAATTGCGTAAAACATTATCAATCAGAACATGAATAATTTTGAAGGATATTGCTTCATGTGGTCGAAAATTTTGTCTGTTTAATAGTAAATGCCAAAATGAAAGCCATTCTTACTGTTAGTGTGTCACACAATTACCACGTAGATCTCGAGTTTTAATTGCTTTCATACCTATTAAGTAATTAATTGCTGTTTTCTAACACCTTACTGAAAAGGAATACTTTAAGTGTTGCAATGCTACAGAGGTTCCTAAGTCTTTTCCAAGCAAATTTAACTTTAAAAACTTTTTCATGGGGATTAAATTAAATAAGCTTTCGATAAATATTAGTCCACCACTAATAACAATAAATAACTGAGTCTACTTTTGCAAGATACATATGGCCTCGTATCTACTAAAGGCAACATTGGGTAGCCTCAGATTACTTCAAGTAAACGCTACGTTGACTTGAAGACCTTCGTCTACTAAGGCTGTTCAAGTAGGTACACGGGAAAAGTTTTTATTCAGTGCGCAAACTGTAACTATGAATTTAGCATATCATTCTAGACCCATTCTATTTTTCGTCGGTTATACAAAAAAAAAATCTGCAGTTTCATAGAAATGTGCAATACCTACGTGGTCAAAATGTATGGAACAGCTGATTTTTTTTTGGATAACCGACGAAAAAGTTCTGCGCTGGGGGGTCTAGAATGATATGCTGAATTCATGGTTACAGTTTGCGCATTGAATAAAAACTTTTCTTGTAGATCGCGGCACGTAAGTTGAACGTAAGTCAGAACAGATATCCGAAGGTAGGAGCGCGTGCACTCGTTGCCTTGCATGGAAAAAGAATAAGGTCACTTTCTAGCATAGTCATTGATGTGACGTGTACTGAAGTTTGGAAATAAGTTACAGATCACGGCAGGTAAGTTGAAATAAATTTCTTCATTTTGGTTCAACTTAGGGCTTGCGCCCACTGGCGGCACGGCACGGCAGGGGATTTTTAAGCCACGAATAGAAATAAAACTTAATAGTATGACAATAAAACTGAAATTTTTCAACGGCAACGATGCTGCGGTATCTTTAGGCATGCTGCGACGTCCTTAAGCATAACCATAAATTTATATATTTTTTCATAAATATAGGTTACATTCCTATTTGTCACATACTAATCCCTTGCCATGCCGTGCCACTAGTGGGCGCAGGCCCGTGCCGCGATCTGTACCTAGTCTTAATAATTTTCTGCACAATACCGCATCCTCTCGCTCTCATTTCCCGCATCCTTGACATCCCGAAACAATAGCGAACCCGGGCACGAACCCGGCGTTTTAAATAATACATAGATACACATTTTATTTGCAAAACGGAAGCCACGTGATTTATCTGTGTGTGCATTTAATCGGTGGTTTTGCCAGTGTACTTGTGCATGCAAGTTGTATTAAAAATACTGTAAATCTACAGACACATTGAACTGGTAGTATACACTTTTCAGAGGAAAACATGTGTAGATTTTATATTTTACTAGTTTTAGGTCGAAAATTATCCCGCGGGAACGTACTTCCGAGATAAAAAGCATCCCTGTGTTAATCCAGGTTATAATCTATCTGTGGGCCAATTTTCATCCAAATTCGTTCGACCGTTTTTGCGTGATTGAGTAACCAAACAAACATCCAAATATCCAAACATACAAAGTTTTGTATGTTTGGATATAAGATTAGCCATCACTGTCCAACTGCTGAGCATTGGCCTCCCCCAAATCCTTCCAGGCTCCTTTTTCTGAAGCCACCTAGATCCAACTCTTGCAATTCGCGGTGCTTTATCTCTTCCTGGGCTGGCGGTGGCGGTGCTGTCCATCCTCAGACACCCACCATGTGGAGACTACAGTTCAGAGGTCACTGTGCATTCGGCTGACTTGACCCACCCAGTCATCGGACGCCCATTTCTGCCTAGCCTGGCTGTTCCTAAAGCCATAAAATATAAATCATGCTGAAGTTGGGAAATGATGAAATATATTATTATCCAATTTAAGTTATGCAAAGATCTGAAAACTATGCAGCTTATTTATGCTGAAGTGTTGTCACCCTGTTAGGTTATTTTTCCGCTCCATTGTGATTACAATATTTTTAGCTCCACATTTTAACTTCATCCAGCATTATAATTCAAATCTAATAAAGTATTTTATTGTCCACAGGTACAAAAATGGTAAAACGGCATAAAATCCGCAAGAAAATCCGGTGAGACCGTCCCAGGTCGACGTAACGATGTGACAATACTGACACACAGTTATTACATACTAAAAATACTCCTAAATAATTCTCCTAACAGTCTCCTAATTTAGATTTTAGTCACAAAACTTAGTGCCAATAATAGTGAAAAAAATCCACAGAGTAATAAAAGAATAGAGGTGACATCGAACTTTTGATGCAACGATAAAAAAAACAGTGCCACATTTGCTACTGCCACTACTAAACATTCTAAATTCAAATACAAAACAAAAGAAAAACAATTCAAAAATAGAACATAAAATAATTGATCCTAAATTGGAACTAAGTGAATTTTAATTGTGCAGAACAAAAAAGTGACGTTAAAAATTGGACTAAAAAAAGGGATGTGCTAAGAATGGATCTCCACGCTCCTCAGTTGGTAGTACATTCCTATGAGCCTCATGCCCCTCTTCTAGAGGTTGAAGGTCTGGATCCTCACAGTCCTCAACAGAAGGTGCTGATCCATGCTCCAACGTTACAAAGCCAGGAGTTGATGAGCAGCGAGCACCGCAACGGAGGTGAGCAGAGCTACGGTAATTATTACAACTTTTTTATTTACTTACCTAATACGTTGTGATATTATTTCCTGAAGACTGATTGCTGATATTGCTTTGCTAAAACATGACTGAACACTTAACAGGCTTAAGATTATTGTCTGTCTTATGTAGTTATATATTCTTGTTAAAGTCTGAAACAGTAACAGTTTCAAATAAGTAAGCAGTTATAAGTACAAAATTATTTTTACTTATAATAAACTTATGTAGAAAAAAAATGCAATTATTAATTATTATGTTATATAATTATTTGCTACTTGGTTCAGTTTTAACATAAGAATTAATTTCAAAAAAATAGAAATTTAAAATTTGATTATTTCAAACAAAAGATAACTTTGCAAGACTAGCTAGCTAGGTTGCAAGTGATTGTTGTATGTATGTTTGCAAGAATTCGTAAGAATATATGTTTTCCAAGTGATTCCTACTGTTGAGTGCAGGGGGGTCCTGGGTCCGAATCCCAGGACGAGCAAAGTGATATTGATATTTCTCTTTATGTCGACCAAAGCTTCGATACATGATTATTGAGAGCAGATGTGTCTGATCTGACGTAGAGTACGACTTTACAGATGAGCAGTACCACGCGCACAGCAGCAATCAGAGTGGAGACGGTGAGTCACATTACATTAATTAATTTAGTTTTTAAGAACAATCGTTTGATTGATTTATAGCGGATACAGTGATGGCGGGCATAAAATACTTCAATTTAGGTGCTATCTTTACATCTTCATGTTTGGCTGACTCCAATAATTTGGCTACTTAATTTGTTTTCTAAGGGTACACTTATGCAAGATCAAAACAAAATTCAAAACTTTTTATTTTCACAAAAACCTACATGGCCAGTTATAGAGCTACTTGCACGGTCCCAATTGGTCGTTTCCTATGAAGAAAATCCGGAAAGAAACTTTATGGTACTTCCAAAATGAATTGGATTTCACAATGTTTTTAAATTCCAATGTTATTAGGTAAGGGAAGGCAGTGTAGGCCTGTCAACCAATAAATCTGTTCTGGCCTGTTAACCAGAGTTGTCTAAATGAAATAATTAGGATTATTTTAATATTTATAAAAGAGTGATGCAATCGTTTTTCCCATTATTTTCCATTTGTTAAATATCCCTACTCTATGAATAATGAAATGTACCTAATGTAATGTAAAAACTCAAATTTAGATAATGACACAATAATAATATTGTATGTCAATTAATGTGGCAGGACCATTGCTAAACGTAAAACTCAAGATGCACAGTATAGAAACAAAATAACACTCAAAACTGTGCCCAATTTTACGTCAGTGGTTATAGTTATGATAAAGCAATTTTTTATGCAAATTCAACCTTACGCGCATGACTTAAAGTGGTTTTTACAAAGCAATGTCCAAAAATACTGACTGAAAGATGACTGACGATACTATAATATGACACCTGCGCACATTGCGCCCTATTTATGCGGACGTTTTTGAGACACTGATGGTGTATCTTGTGTTTTTGCATATCAATAGGCAGGTCTCTGTGTTACCTACTTAATAATGTTGTTAAACCTTACACGTAATCTATGTGCACAATGATCATATCTGGTTTAAATTTTTACCTTACTTAAAAAAAAAAATTGTTATCCTGTCTATCCATACATAGCTCTTTATCAAACTCATTCCATTTGCATTCCCCGCATCTCACCTCGTAACAAATGCTTGTAAAGAACTAATTTCATTTAATTTCTTACATTCGCTTCTCGATTTGGTCTTACTTTTTGCGTCTAACATTCTAGACTAGACTGAAATAAAAAAAGATAGACCCGTCACCTGTCACGTTGTAATAGAGAGTTTTCAGGCTGTGTGTCGATTCGTCAGGCTGTAATTTTCGCTGGGTAATATGGTCCGGTTGCTAATTGACTAACCGACCGTAGTTACTTCAACCTATCGGGTTTTCAGAGACTTTGATGCATAGTTTTTAACCGACGAAAAAACTGAGGAGGTTCTCATATCGACGCGTATATTTTTTATTTATTGGAAAGGGTGTATCCTGAAGTTGCTCTCATATATGTTTGAAAAAAAAAAACCAATCCTAAGGGTAGGAAAACAGGGGATGATTGATTGTTCACTCACAGATTTTTTAATGCTGAGTTGCGTATTACAAAAAGTAATCAAAAAAGAAGCTTGTAGTAATTAGTAGATTATAGCCACATAAAATCAAAAAATAAATACTTTTTATCAAAAAATTAAACCACTGAAAAAACAGAAAAGCATAAAATAATAAACCTTTTTTGTTCTTCCGAGCTTAGTTATTAAGGTTAAACAAAAAAGGGTTTATAATTTTTTGCTTTCCAGTTTTTTCGGCGGTTTAATTTTTTTGTTAAAAAGTTTTTATCTTATAATCAACTGCTTAGCCTTTTCCCAGCTTTGTTGGGGTTGGCTTCCAGTCTAACTGCTGCAGCTGAATCATCATTATCATCATTTCAGCCGAAAAAAATCCACTGCTGGACATAGGCCTCCCCCAGGCTCCTCCACTTCGACCGGTCTTGTGCTTCCCACATCCAGCGGATTCCCGCGGCCTTCACAAGGTCGTCGGTCCACGTTGTGGGAGGCCTTCCCACTCCACGTCTTCCGGTACGCGGTCGCCACTCCAGAACCTTTCGGCCCCATCGGCCATCTGTTCTGCGAGCACCAGTATTTTATATGGAGCGACTGCGTTACGGATAGTTAGAAGCCCAAAGGTCTGAAAACCTGCCTAGGGGTATCGTGTTACCCAGTAATGCGATTTGCCTAGGTTGTAGAGGTCAGATAGGCAGTCGCTCAATGTAAAATAGTTACTGGTATTCAGCTGCAACCGGTTAGACTTAAAGCTGTCACCAGCACAGTCTGCAAAAGCTAGGGGGAATAATTTGGACTCATTACTTCTGAAATTCATTTCTCGTTATATTAATTTCGCTTTCAGAATAACCACTTTTATCACAATATTTTTTTACCATATTTCATTTGCACAATCGCAATATTCCAGTCGATTACTTTCTCTAAATAAATAGTAATAAAACCGTGAAATACTTATAATCTTTAATCCGTAACTTGTCTACGAAATAATAAGTAACAGAGAATTTAAAATACTTCTCGCTATCAAAAATACAGTTTAAAAAAAGAACAAAACAAATTGATGTTTCATGCCGATTAAATCCCTACATAGTATAAAACAAAGTCACTTTTCGTGTTTGTACGTTTAGATCTTTTAAACTACTCAACGGATTTTTTGCGGTTTTCATCAATATACAGAGTGATTCAAGAAGGTTTATATATGTTTAATACACCTCCATATTGGCGAAGCCGCTTGCAAAATCTAATAAGTATATAATAAAACATAGAGATCAAGCTACCGGTTTCTGCTCTTCAATAAATTCAATGTTATTTGTTGTCAAAGTCATGTCTGTTTTTAACCGACTTCAAAAAAGGAGGAGGTTATATATGTTCATCTGTATGTAGATTTTTTTAAATGTAGTTCATCGATGTTTTCGTTAATTATGGACCGTGAATTGTGGTAGAGGTAGGTGGCGCGATAGTGTCATATAAAAAATACTACCAAGTGATACATAGCTTTAATGTCAGAAATCGGTGGTAGAAAACCAAATTACAGATATAAGACGAAGGCATAAACTTATTTTTCACTATGTACTACTGTATTTTTTTAAAGTGTGGAGTATTTTAAAAAAAGCTTTATTTTTCCATAACATTAACTACGGGTTTAACAATCCACACAGATTTTTTGGTAATTTCACACCCAGGTAACTCGAAGTAACTTTTGAACCGTCGAAGATTCGGTAAGTAACTCAGAAAGTTGAACCTAGTGAAAAATATGATACATTTCTAAAACACAAACTTTTATCCAACTATCTCCAATCCAAAAGATTGTGGAAAAAGTGTGGAGGATCGACGAGTTTTTTCAATGGCACTCACACAGAGACAGATATTGTTCACACGGTGTTGTTTTGTTTGTGTGTGTGTATAAATATCAGGTGGGGTATGGCTCCAGTGTTGATATAAGCGGAGCGGGCTTATGAGCATAGCGGGTTAGTTTAATGTTATAGTGAATGCTAGGAATGCCTCTTTATTGGCTTCCACTTCTACTAAATTACTGCAAGTACTTGTTCCGGGTCTGGCAGTTTGTGTATGTGATTTTAAATGTTTGTAAACGCACCCACAATACAGGAGAATTTTCCTAGTGTGGGGCAATGTTTAAAAAAAAAAAAGGAAAAAAAGGACACATTGTGGAAAATAATTATTCATTGAGTTTTGAGTATTCGGGATGCGTACTCCACATTTACTCAATAGCTAGCTGCTAGGCGCAAGTTCGTAAGCGCTACTGCTAAGCGTAGGTTTTAGGTTCAATGCCCGATTCAAACCAAGTGTTGTTGGGTTTCTTCGCATCCCGAGGTCTGTATTTTTGCACGGTTAATGGCATAGCGTCGATGCCTATTTATTTATGTAATACATCACGCACAGAAATGTACAGAGGCGGACTTAATGCCATAGGAAATCCTATCACAAGGGACTGAAGATATCGGGATGTAACATAACTAATACACATCAGCCTATGAAAATACAGGCATTTTATGTTCATTTTATTTTTCATGCAGCCATTCATATGATTTCTTTATGTTTCCTAGCACATAACGGATCTTTTAATTTAAAATTTCATGCCCCTTCGAAATAGTTTCATTACAAACATTTGAAATATGTATACAACAACCAGTGGTGCGATTTCAAATTAAACGATCTCTGACAGGCTATTTAACTCTAAAACCCGCTACTACTTGACTCCCACCCCACGTACACGCGGGTCGACTGTCCCAACTAATTTCACACTGATTTAGTCAAGTGTACTCGCGACAAAAAACGTCCCATTCACTGTGCCGATGTGATCGGCAGACGTGGCCCGACAGTGAAATTTCAATGAATGAGTTTGAATTTCATCGAGCATCATGGCATTTTTGAGAATGATTTTGGTTTGATGAGATAAGCAGAGTTCTTATACAGCTGCTTTACTGACTGACTGAATGCTTAAACATAAACACTGTCCTTGAAAATAGATACGTGCAACTATCCATGAAAATTAGCTCACAATGTTCTAGAATACAATATTTTCGTCTTTCACTGCTGAGAGGCAAGAATCATCTCTATGTGATGGGGAAGGCCTGCGGTGAACTTGTGAGTTTCTTCGCCATTTTTGATTCACCAAGGGGCCAGCCGAAACTGATTAGAGTTTCTTGAATGCAGATGACGTAGCTTTGAAAGGCTTCCCACGAAATAGAGCGATGTCTTGGTGAAGGTTGCCGGAATCCGTGTAGCGAAGTAGCGGTGCTTGGGGAAGGCCTATGTCTAGCGCTGGACGTTTTTTAGCTGAAATGATTATGAAAAGACGTTGAGGGTAGATAACAGCTAGTCAAAGTTAGACGGACGTAGCCTAAACTATCAAAAACATAGACAGAAAGAAAGAAAAGGGAAGGAAAATAAAGAAAAGTTACAAAAAAAAACATATATAAAGTTACCAAGTTACGTTTTCAACAATTTTGTCCATTGCTTGATGTCAGGGCTAGGAACCATAGACAATATACTCTATATTGCGTAAATGTCGACACTAGCAAATTACAACAAACATACAAATAAAACAAAAACAAGATGACACATCTCTATGTGTCATCTTGTTTCAATTCTTGTTTCAATCTGCACCCTAATTGCTTAACTCACGATCAACCATAATCTGTTTCATTTTAGCAGTTCAACAATATTCATTGCGTTATTTACGTTGTTGAGCAGACATATTTTTCGAACATATGAAGCAATGTAGCAATCTGTTTTAAAATTATTCAGATTATGATTGACCGTGCGTTACGCAATTAGGGTGCTGATTTACAACCATGATTTTAACAAATATTCCCAAAGACCAAAAGCTGCATTGTCAACTACAAAATCCCAATTCTGAACCTCAACAAAGACTCTATAAAAGTGAATAGTTCAACCGGCCATTGCTCACGCGCCAGTCGAAAGCGAAACTGCCATGTCGCTACAAAAAGTGACCAAAAAAATCTCGACCAGATGTTTAGAGTCGCCAGGATTGCTTACAGCGTTCGTTTCATCTGATAACTTGGTATCAATCAATTGAATGTATCAATCAATTGAATTAGCGAATCAATTAGGAAGTAATGATGTTGTGTTTGTTGAATGGTTGGTATGTTTTCGTTATTAACTCTTTGGCTAAGTAAGTAGTTCAAGTTCTTTTGAAAGTATTTGGCTAATTAAATGCTTCCAGCTTGCCTAGTTTTGCTGCCAGGCAGAGAAAGTTTTATTTTACTTTGAGGATTTTTGCCTATGAAATTATAGTCTAGTACACCTTTTAAGCTTTTACTCTGAGGTTTGCATATTAAGTATAGGTACCTTTTGAATTTTTGAGTATGAATGTCGGTGGCTATAAGAGTGGGGGGAGACCAAAGAAAAGTGGGGTGGATGGTGTGAATAATGATTTTAACCATATTTATCGTCATTCACACCGTCTATCCAACTTAAAAGGGTGTGACTATGGAGATGACGCCTAATAGAGAACTGTGGATGAAAAATACATGATGCGACGACTCCAAATAAATTGGTATATTAATATATTGGCAGGAGAGTGTAGATGATGATGTTTTGAATATTATACCTTGGATAGATCTTATCACATGTCGTTAAAATTTTGGTTCTAGGACATGACAGTTTCGTCACGAGGTTCCCTTTTATGAAATAAAGGCACCTGACTGAGTTTTAACCCACGACACACAACTCGTAAGTCGGGGCTGTTACTACTGAGCCACTATTACACCACTGCACACATTAGGGAAACTATTTCTGGGACCCAAGTCTTCAACTATTCTCATAGTTGTACGAGAGTTACTACCTTTGTGCAAATATTAATCAGTACCCTAATTGCGTAACATACGATTAATTCATTTTGACAGTTTATTTTCATTGCGTATTAACGTTGTTGAGCACACACATTTTTCGAACATAATTATGAAGAAATGGTTTAGCACTCTGTTTCAAAACGAAACAGATTATGATTAATCGTGAGTTACGCAATTAGGGTGCTGGTCAGCAAGCTTGGAAGGCTAATGACTATCCAGGATGTATGGATCTATTGACAAATGTTATCTGACCAAAATTATGTCTGGACTTTAAAAGAGACTGTGACCTCTGAGTTTGTCTCGGCCTTTCTTCTCAGAATAGTCAGATAGGAAACGCCGACCTAATCTAGTTTTAAAAATAATGATTGACGTGTAAAAGTGTTTGTACAAATCTACTTACAGAAATAAAATCATTTATTATCTTTATTAATTTGAATACTCCCAAAATTAAAAAAAAAACACTCATTAAACTTTAATAAATCCCATAGATCAATTTGCAATAACAACTAATCTCTGAACGGAAATGGATCACCCACCACATCTCCCCCTCCCTTTAATCACTATGGCTCAGACGTGCGCCTGCGCCTGTAACAGATACGTCTCGCAGTCAACCGCAGCCACTTCCTTGGGAACCTGCTAGGTGGATGTTCGTCTTTTTTGTTTGGTTGGTGAATGAAAGGTGTACTATTTGCCTAGTGAATGGGAGGACAGATTGATTTTAAAGGAACCTGACAATTTTAAGTTATTGTGACAAAATCTCTCAATGACAGTTGGTCCGTAGTTTTAACCGACTTAAAAAATGAGGAGATTCTCAATTCTATTGCATTTTTTTGTGTGTGTGAGTGACCTTTGAACTTCGTCATTTTAAAAACGATTTGAAAAAATGTTTATGTTTGAATGGGTATATACTTATTGAGTAGGTAGTCCCTTAAAAATGTGGTCTAATTCTGTGTAGTGGTTTTTGAATTAGCTTCAATAATACCTGCCTACTTACGTATTTTTGCCACATTTTGATGATGTTCTAATAATAACAACTTCCTGTCACTGATAATTAGTGATAATACTTTGCTAGTTGAAGGTTTACGAATTATGGTGGGTTGAAAAAGTGAAAAATAAAAATAAAAATATTATTTTTTTCACTTTTTTGTTATAGTACCTACCTACTTACCCCCCACCAATACGAAATTTCGTCATTCTTGGGGTATTCTCAAAGTCAACCAAACCAAAACAATGCATATTTATGCGATGGCAGCAATCGCGATTGATTTGCTGTCATTTTTTTAAGAGTTCCGTTGTCCGTCTCCGAAACACATCATCATATCTATATGAAATTTAAATGGGACCATTTCGGAATAAACCCCTTTTGAATAAAATAAATAAATTTGCAAATCCGTATACCTACAGAGTGTCCCAAAAGGTTACGTAGCTAGGGGTGGTCACAAGGGTCACCAGAAAAATAATAAAATATATTTTTTTAATCTAAAAACTTTACACCTTGTGGGGGTCTGTTTGCTGTATTTAAAAAAAATGCTGTTATGTAATCGTCAATAACCCTTTATCAAATTTAAATATTTGTAGGTACAGTTAGCAAAATAGCCCCACAAAGTGTAAAATTTTTAGTTAAAAGAAAAAATCCATTTATTTTTTTAAATACCCAGAGGGGATTTATTTTTTTATTTTTCTGGTGACCCTTGTGACCACCCCTATCACCCCCCTTCCCAGATACGTAACCTTTTGGGACACCCTGTATATTAGACGGAGTTATCACGAACATACATAAAAAAAATAAACATATCGAATTAATAACTTTTGGAATTCGGTAAAAAAAAACAACAACCAACATTTAGTTCTTTTTTTTTTCGGAAGTTATTGTCTTTGGATTTTAGTTTTTTGCTGCCGACTTCCAATTTCAAAATTATTTTTCACTTTCTAGTACACCTACATACCTAGGTAGTTACCTATTCTTTTTGGAAATAGGTGTGTTTTTTATTGTAAAGTAGCTTTTTACAAAACATGGGAGGCACAAATCTACAGAACATAACAAAAAAAAATATTGTTGCTGTAGCTATCTAATTATAGTATTTATTTTATTTATTTATTTATTTCGTTTGGGAAAACAAACAGTAGTATATTAAAAATAGACAGAAAAATCTTAAAATTAAACTTAACAAATATACTACCCACAACATTTTCCACATTTTATGTAGTATGTCTGTCATTTAACTTTTTTAATAGCTTTTAACTTCTCACAACTCTAATATCAAGTTATTCACACCAACTTATATCAACCACGTGGTGAAATACCATTACTTACTAACTTTTAACGTACTTTCTCACAATCCAGCGATACCCCACACAAACCGGTCGCGATGTCGAGTCATCGCCATTAGTTCCGCCCCGGGAATCGAACCCGCGACCTGCTACCGACGCGCGACGGAAGTTAATGTTTTTAGACAGATTGTCGGGTTTATGTTTGATAGTTTTTAATTGAGTGGGAATTTGTGTGTTATAATATTGTTCAATGTAAAAATTATTGTTGTGATAAGTTTTTCTATTTTGAAAGTTTAAATAAATATATATCGTTTTTGTAACTTCGTATCGAAAATGTCAAAATGAAAAGAAATAATTTTCAAACGATACTCGTTGGTCTTTTGGTCTGAAGAGCAACTGCTGAGGGTCTCTGGTTCGATTCCCAGGTCAGGCAATATCCTCAGTAACAGCCCCTGTAATATGGACCTTAGGTACATCTGGGGAACTGACATTTTGTAGAATATGTTGGTGTTTTCACACTATCCGTTTGCCGTTTGGGAAAAACAGGGTGATATTTATCTGTCTCTTTATTACTGTTCTCATAAATTTCTGCCTATTATCAGTCAAGGTACCTACTTGTTTGTAAAAAAATAATATCTCAATCTACGGTTGAAAAAAAACTAAACAAAATTATTAAATCCTATCATAAGTAAGTCTAGGCTCAAACAAATCCAATTTAGCCATTTTATAAATCAAATTAATCAGTCAAAATATTAAAAATATAATCTACAGAACCTCAACTAAACTGACCACTGACTCACAGTACCCCAAAATCTCCCGTGCGAAAGAGACAACTATATAGACCCCGTTCCGCTCGATTAGAACCGCCTTGTTCGAATTTTGACAGCAGCCAATCAGAATAAATTTGTACGCGCACACTAATTGATAATCCAAAGTCAAAAGATGTTATAACTTTAAACTGTCATTGTAATCTCAGTCTTATGTAGATAAGTTAAGGTACTGTTTCGACTGTCGCGTGAAACTGATGTATCGTAGTCAGAAAAGCCTACGTTGATAATAAAGCTTTGGAATATCAGCCTTACTTCAACGAGTTAACGTAAGTTTTTGCATGTTCCATTAATATTTTTTTTGTTTTTAACAATCGTTTGACTGGACGGAAACTGGTGACACGTATAGAATTAAGAATTTTGTGTAATGAGTCTGTGCCTGACTATGTAATTAGGTATGTGGAAGCATACATTATTTATAACATTGTGATTTTGATATATCCGTTGTGTTCGTGTTACGCCAGGACTGTTTAAAAGGGTAAGCAGAAATGCTCTCGTGCAAGCTGTACTTTAGGTACCTCAGTAGTTCCGTAGGTAGGTAACCTACAGGAAACACATGTAAACTGCGGATACCTCTCCTATTCAAGTCCTGTTCTTAATTAGGATTTCATTAATCTTCATATTTTTTGCCATTATTTTCGCTTATGAATTCCAAAATCTACGGATAGGTAGGTAATATCAGTTTTATTTTGTTTTACCTATTTGTTTGTTTCGTTAATATGTTTATTGCATTTCTACTTAGAGATTACATACCTACCTTGTCTATTAGTTATGTTATGGAATATGCTAGGGTCATTTCTATTTCTATAATCATTTAGGTAGTCTCCCTTTATGACGCCCGGAATTGCTCGGGATGATTTTTAAGTAGGTACATACATCATGGTACTTTTTTTAAACTTTGAGTTACCTACATTATAATCAGAGATGTCACGGGACTTTTGTTCCCTAGTTAGCACGAGGTTCTATTTTCTTAATAACGGACGAGGGGACCTAGGGGGTAGGAGATCTACATAATATATAGACATCTACAACGTACAGTACACGGCTGTCATAACCAGAGATCGGATATTCGGATGCATATTTACCTAAAGATAATTTTTAGCTATGAAAGTATGGAAGCGGCTTTATAAATTATTTGTAATATTTATTAAAAACCCCGGGATTCTTGGATTGCATAACTATTCAGATGTGTATTAATTTAAAATTAATGTTTAACCCGATACAAATATGTGTATGTACTGGAGGAGGGGTGGTTTGTATTAGTTAAAACAAAAAATAAACAAATTACTTACCTAAATTAAGATTTTATCGATACAAAAAGTGCATTCCATGTTAGCCAACATCTTAACTTTAGGTGAATATGCATCCGAATATCTGATCTCTGATTATAATAGACCTTTATAGAAAAAGACTCGCTTTCCGTACAAAACTTAAATCATTTTCAAAATAACCATTTCTCTACCTTATACCTCTTTCCTTAGTAGCACGAAATTTTATGATAATCAGTATATTAAACCAACCAACACAAAGCAATATGAATCTTATCTTACTTAGCTTTACAGTTTAATTCACCTTAATTTTCTGCCGACAAAGGTATCAATGAATATCAGAGAAGATTGCTTACACTGTAAATCAAACCTTATTTCTAATGAATTAAGATAGACTTTGTTTAGTAGATAGTTTTATGACTTTTTTTTTGTTTTTAATTAAACGGAAGAGATTGTTTTGGACGAATGAAGGCTGTTCCTTGAAGTACCTGTAGGTACCTACGCAACTTTAACAATGTAGGTACCTTCCTATAAGTATTTTCGTGTCGGTTCCAATAGCTTAGTAGGTAGCTGAGACAGGGGCTTTAGCGTTAGGTACCTACGTAGGTAGGTGTCGCAGGTTCGATTCCTATAGGTGACTATTTTTGTGTAGGGTCTTCAGAAGGAAAGCGCATTTTTGGGCACAAACTATTATCTGCAGATACAGTGAACTCCTATTGTAACTCCAGTTGACATAAGGGTTTCTTTTTTTTTAACGTTGCCCACACTAGGAATTTCTCCTGTATTGTGGGTGCGTTTTCAAAAATTTAAACTCACATAGGTAGGTACACAAACAGCCAGACTCGGAAGAATTACTTGTAGCTCATACAACATATTTGTTCCGTGCGGGAATCGAACCCGCGACACGCAGCGCAGCAATCAATCCAACTGTGCAGTCAAAATCATCAGTCATTATGTAATAGGTCCTGTGTACACAGGGTTAGTCTTCAAAGAACTGGGTGTGGTACAGAACATCAGCTTGAACAACTTTCTCCATAGGATCAATATCGTAATCGCTAAAAAAAATAAGCCATCCCATACATTTAGGTTGAGTAGGCTAAGTAAAAACAACCGCACGGGACGATCGAACAGGTTAAGCTATGCTTGCCGCGGTTGGTCCGTGGATGGGTGACCATCTTTACATACCAAGACCCCTCCGTGCTTCGGAGAGGACTTTAGGCCGTTCGTCTCGACTGTCACTCGGTTATCAGAAGCCCGAAGGTCTGCCCGAAAACCAGTCTTACCAGGGTGTATCGTATTACCTTGTAACTGGGTTGTGGAGGTCAGATAGGCAGTCGCTCCATGTAAAATACTGGTATTCAGCTGCCGACCCCAACATACTTGAGAAAACGCTGGGCAGATCGATTTTTTTGATTTCCAAAAAAAAAAAACGAAAATTTGGGTGCGACCATCTTTACATACCAAGACCGTGCCTCGGAAAACACGTTAAGCCGTTGGACCCGGCTGTCATTTGTGGATCTTTGACAGTCGTTATGGGTCGTCAGAAGCCCGAAAGTTTGACAACCAGTCTTACGAAGGAGTATCGCGGTACCCAGTAACTGGGTTGTGAAAATCAGATAGCCAGTCGCTTCTAACTTAACATACAGCTGTGCAGTTTGTTGCGCCATTTCTTCTTCCCAGCTAAAGCACTAGGAAGTGGTGAAGGGCGGGCGTTTTGGGGGGACTGTCTTATGTAATTTAGACGTTCAAAAAGCGCTGACTCTCAGCCTAGTTTGAATAAATGACTTTTGATTTTGATTTTGCTCCTAGTAAAGTACTAAATGTTGAGTAGGTATATCACAATACGCATATAATATTCCACTAATCTAAGAAGCTCTATGATACTCCATCCATTATGATATTTCAGCTAATGAACCATAAGATCCCATACACGAAACACCATAATTCAGTTAAAATAGATCAGGATAGTTCGGGTACGAAATATGTGGACTTGTGACATAAAAATCTAGCATGGAAAACGTATTTTTTTTTAATTTATTTATTTATATCAGACATAAAATTAGTCCATAGTTTCAAAACTTAAGTACCTATACACATTCAATCATAAACTATTTTTTAAATATAGAGCAGATAAAACTAAAAATACATTTTGATCAAGTAACTACATTTAAAATATTCAACAAAAAAAATTGTAATAAAAATTGTAAAAAACTTTAAAAATGTCAGTATTATATAAAAATAAAATGTACAATATAAAATTGTCAAATTAATTAAAAACAAATAAAGATAATTTTACTATGCTTTATGGGCAAACAGAACAGTGGCGTTGTGGTAACGACCGCGACTTACGAGTTGTAGGTCGTACGTTTGAACCCAGACAGGCTCTTTATTTTGTATAAATTATTTCATCACCACTGCTCTCAAAACGGTGAAGGAAAACATCGTGAGGAAGCCGGCATGTCCTAGAACCAAAAATTCGAAGACTTGTGACATCCATCAGCCGGCACACGCGTAGTGGATTACGGACCGTTCCCTCCCGGACGAGGCCTGTGTCCCAGCAGTGGGAACATTATAGGCTGATTATGCTATGGGCAAACAGCCTCAAATGTTTCATTTAAAATTAGATAGGTACTGTAAATACCTATAGGTTATTTTTTTTAATTATAACTGTATAATTCCACTTCTAGCACAAAGGTCTCCCAGCTCCATAGCAGTATTCCATTAAATTCTGTCTAACACTAACTACTTAGTTGTTTTATTATCATCTTCAAATCTATTTGCAATGTCCTGAAACTTTTAGATTCGTCTCTTCATTAAAATAAAGAGTAAAAGCAACCGTAAACGAGCTCCTATAGACTATTTGCCACCATGTTACATGAACTTAAACTCAAAGCATTTATTTCAATTAAAACAATTACAGGCACTTTTGAACTTTTGAAAAGTCGATCAGTTGGAAACTTGAAGCTAGTTGCCCATTCCAAAACGTAGATTGATAAAAAGAATTATCTACCTATATATTCCAAAAAGAGCTAGCATTTTAGAAGCAAAAGTAGCAAGCAAGCATTTCAGAAGTATGCAGCTATTTACCAAGACAGGTTTTATATCTTGAGGAAAGGCACAAGAAACCACACTCTGCCAAGAATTATTCAAAAACATTGAAAAGGCAGAGTCCTCAGTTTACCCACTCATACTCCATATAGGTAGGTAAGTAAATCAATTTGTCAAACACACAATCCCTTGCATTAGCAGACATGTCAGTAAATAGCTTGTTCTAATTAATAATCAGATCTTGGGCTTTGGGACAAAGCTTTTGTATTAACATACCTACGTACTAAACAATATTACTGACTATCTTCGATCCCCGACTACATCCACGTGAAATCTCTTGTTCCCCAAAACATCGCATTGTATCGTATCGCCTGCATGCGCACGATGTGGCTCGGTTTCTTTGTTTTAGCTTACCTTTCTTTCTTACCTTTTTTCTTTTGACTCAGTTCCTAAGAGTCCTAGCGTTAAAATAGCCTTCTTCAAATCTTGGTTTAAGGCGGTAATTTCTTGAAAACGCTCAAAAAGGTGTTTTTTTAAACCAGTGTATCTCTACCGTAAATAATTTTGAAAGTAAAAAAATATTTGATATATTCAAGTTTTTTTTGCATACAGTGATGGAACTCAAAACTTAATTAATTAAACATAGTTTAATGCATCAAAAAATCATCAAAGTCACCTCTTAATTATCTTTAAAACCAGTTTATTCCTCCAATAACAATTATAATTATAATTAAAAATATACCATAAAATTTCAATTGCCTGACTGTTTCCAGTGATAGATTAGGTAGGTACTTATTATTAAATAGTTAATATCTAATTTTATACGATTTTATTTTAATTTTTACGACAAATGCTTGCTCATTTATTATTCGAATTTATTACAACAGACTTTAACCCGTATCGGATTGCAATAAGAACTATTATCGCTCATAACGACAATATTTAAAGTTAGGCCTTAACAAATGCATTTTTTTTTCAAATCTGACTGATAGTTCTAGATATTAGCTCGATGAAACCAACAAACAAACAAAGTTTTAAGGCTTTGTTACTAGTATGGATCTAGCTGTTTGTTTGTCTTTACACGTTATAACATAGCAATGCTACACCTATATTTTGCCCCCTCTGAGTCCCATCAACTTGGGACAAATCCAGACTCCGAGGTGTTACTTATTAGAAATTCTAGATGAAAATACCCAATAACGCTTTGCCCGACCCGGAAATTGAACCCTAAACCTCAAGCTCAACAGTAGCGCTTGCAGCTATTGCGAGCATAGAGTTTGTGAAAATCTTAAGATATTTCTGAAGAGTTTTCGACAGATCTTTGACAAATCTAAATTCAGCGGCATTTGATTCGATTTACGATAAAAAGTTTTGGTTCTTTATAATTTAGCAGATTCTTTTTTTAAACGAAGTGTAAAAATATATAGGTAGTACCTACCACTTACTGAAATAAATATCAACACACGACAGTTTTTCATCGCTTTTCAGGCTGTAATAACCACTGTAATGAGTTTTGTTACAGTATCATAATATTAAAATGATATGCTTGTCCTTATCACTTCATAGGACAGATAACTGAGAGAGGGACGCGAAACGGACGAGCGGGGAGAGGTGACGTCATAGGAGTACGTTCCGAATTTTGCATCGTGTAATTTTTTTTGTATTTATGATTTTTTTTTCCTTGTTAGGTAGTGCTTATAACAATCGATTTTTATTATGGTTTTTACTTGAATTTAACCTAAATAAGTATATCAAATAAACACGTAGGCACAACAATATGTATCTACCAAATAACTTACAGTCCACTATGTCAAATGTCTAGAACCTAGTTAAATAATATAAAGATCACAGTTGATCTTTCTGTTTTGCCTGAATCATGGCACTTAGTAGATGGGTTCACCAATGCACATAACCTTTTGCACTCTTAATAACGTAATCTTTGAGTTAGCAAAAGTAAAAACAAAGAGCTCCATAATAAATATAGCTTAGAGTCCAATTATACAGTGTGTTATGGTAAACGAGGGACGTACTTTAAGGGAGTGTAGGTAATACTCATAAAAATGAAAAACTTTTACTAAGGATCGAACACTGAAATTGCGAAAATAAAACCAGCAATTATATACATTTATGTTCGCATAACTGGACAAAATGTAGGGAACAGCTGATTTTTTCTTTTTACAGGTTTTGTATTCTTTGAATTAAAATGAATGTTTATATAAATCTTAGCATATTTGTAGATTTACATTAATCAATGATCATTATTTGAAGAAAGTATTTTCATTACAGTCCAGGTATTCGTTTATGTTTGAAAAATCTTTAAAACGTCCTAAAACCCAATGACCGGATGAAGTCATTCGCTAATTATTCACTTAATTGAGTTTCTATAAATGTAATTAAATGGTCAAGATGCAAATTAACACGCGGCTGCTCATTGTCTCGTCAAGAATTAACTCTCCATTAACTATTTGCAGATTACTTTAAAAGTTATTTAAATACTTTAGAAGCTTTAATAGTTAATTGCTTTCTGGTCCATTTTTTTGTTTGTAATACATTAAACTAACGTCTTCTGATTAAAGAGATAAGATGGAAATTACAAAACGCCACCGACTACGACCTTTACATAGGTAGATATAGGTACTCCTTGTGCCGAATATGTTCATACTTGGTCATGGGAACATTACTTTTGGAAATTTTTTGATTGATATGTCTAGGTTGTCTGATAACAATTTTTTAAAACCTCTATGAGTTATCTCCAGTTTCAAATCAATTATCAGGTATTATTTCTGAAATCATAATTTAAAAAAAGAACAAAATGCATTGACTTTCCATAATTTTCGTGAAATAATTTCGCTCTGCCAAAATCTAAAGATGGCGGCCAAAATCTCACCCCTCGGGTTAGAATATTTCGGATCATCCCGCCACGTGCCGGCAGTGTATCCGCGGCTGCCGCGCGGTTCGTTGTCGCTTCTATGACGCGACCCCGCGACCCGCGACGCGACGTGCGATTTTTTAAATAATAATTGTTGAAAGAATTAGTGGCCAGTGTTATATTATGATTTAAATTTCGAATGACAGTGATTTTTTAAAATTATGATAATTATGGACTTTTGGATTTGGTGTTGGTGATTTTGAATTTGGATGTGACTACTGAAGTGGAAAAATAAATATTTTAGGTTTGAAAATAATAATTGTTATTGTTCTTGATTGTGCTTGAAATTGACGGACTTTTACTTAGTCAAAGCAGAAAAAACGTTTTTTGCATTGCTAAAATTATTCGCTGAAATTTAATTACTTATCTACCTATGTAGGTAATTTATTTTGGATAACAGAAATTGACATCACTTACGTGGTAATCGCTCACTAAGAAAACTGAATAAGAAACAAATCCTTTAATAAAAATTCCTAAATTAATAAAACCTTTCCTAAACAAATAAGTTACCTACGTAAATTAAACTAATATTCAAACTACAGAAAATAAACAAACAGTAAAATAATCTAAGTAAATAAAACTCGCCATAATTAGTTACAGAAACCGACGCACAAAAATCAACCATAATCAAAAACTTAACAAAAACCTTTATGAACAGCCAACACATAACATACTCGTTATGTAAAACAATCCGGCATGTAATACCGACACCGTATCACCGGACCCACCGGATCGGATGACCGTACACGCCCCGTGTGAATGTTACACGGTTAACACCAAGATACGATTCAGTTTTATGATCAAAAGGCTTGGGTGTGAACTAATGGTTGCTGCAATTGATGATAAAGCTGAGTTGAGAGAAAAGCAAAGAAAAACGGCATTAAAATAGCTAGAATAAACTGAAACTCAAAGAATTTATTTCAATTAAATTCTGACCTATTAATTTGTAAAAATGTTTGCGAAAACCTACTTACATAAATAAAATCATTTATCAGTTACAAACACACCACACTACAAAGTCTCTAAGGCTGTAATAAAAAAATATGACAATAATTTTAACTTTTGATTCTCTTCCTCTTTGAAGGGAGACAGGGCACATAAGTATCTACTAACTCAGATTCTTTAAAAAATAGTTGTAATTAAATTATATTTTCAAACGAAAAATCTGCAATTGAAGCTGTTTCTAAACAGGATAAAACTTTTCCTGTACCCAGGACTTTTTAGTGATATTCGTAATTCCGAATTCAAGCTCAAAAAAATAAAATACCGATAGGTCATTTTATAAAATTGCATGCTGTCAAATCACAGAGTCAAATGATGGAATTTGACACAGAATATGCACTCACACGTTGCCAAGATTTAGCAATGTGTGTTAATTTATAATGCAGGTAATCAAGATCAATGAGACAGTACGCAGAATAATGTTCTTTTATGAAATAAATTACCACTTTAAACTTCAATCTAGGTCATCATATCATGAATGAGATGAATATTACCATAATTTCCACATTATTATTTAATAATTTCGCAGTAATAATTAATTTGAGCTCTTCAGTCTTTAGTTATTTGCATATCAAATTAAAAAAAAAATGAATACAATCCCACGGACTAACATAACAAGAAACCGATCCCTTGTCACAATCGATCGATTATGTCCGTCAACCGTAAAATATACCTCAAAATCGAAACTAAGTTTTCTGTGCTCGATTGTCCGGCAATCGATTGAGACGTGTCTTAATCGAGAAGTAAACGATTTTGTTTGTTTAAAAAAAAAAAGAGTTTATTTTTGAGTGTGAGTTTTAGAAGTGTTTTGGTGATATTTACCTAAGCGGTAGTGATGGAATTGGCAAAGTTTTAAATCTACGCAAGTGCATCAAGCGTCCCTACGTGTAGGTACTTTCTGTAAACAAGCGTAGATCGCTGTGGCAGCAACAATTATAAAAAAAAAACTTGATAATACTGTCAGAAAAAATGCAAAAAATTAAACTATTTTTTATATAAAATTATTTACCGTCATAGTTTGAATTAAGAAGGTACCTGACCTTCTTAATTCAAACTATGACAAAAATTAATTAAGCTGCCGAAAGCCCTAATCGCGAAACACAACAAAACAACCAAATCCGTGAAAGTAGAGCAAAACCACCCAAAACATTAGCTTTCGCCGAATCACACGAACAATAACCGAACTATACGCGATAATTGTGACTTCCTCTTCATAATCGGTTACTTATTAAAATCTTCCTTCTCGTGAGAAAAACAGCGTCATAATACCCGCACCTGCCTCTATTGAACCAGAAAACTAGTGATCAAACACCGGAAAATCGTACAAATCGTCGAAAAACCGGCGAAATTGCTCCAAACGAATCGTTATTACAGACCAATCACGGTTACGATTTTCATGCCGCTTTCACGGTGACCACTCTATTTTTTTTTCCGAAAATCATTAGGGCATTGAAATTAACCAAGTAGTTTCGACAAATAGGTATATTTTTTTTACGATATCCGGTTTTTATTTTGTTTTTTTTTTTCTAAATCTGCGAAGAGCAATCAGTCGTTACGATCTCTGTTTTAAGTTAGTCTATTTTAGATAGCTTTGGCGAAGGTCTAATTACAAGCGCAATCAAGATTTTCTTCATTCAAATAATTTATTTCAGTGTCTAATCTAAAGAGAGTGAAATACACAAAACTTACCTTTAATAAACAGTAATAAAATAATAATTATAATAAGTGATGAAGTGAAAAGTTAAAAAAAGTGTACAAAGAAGACGAAAATGTAAAAACAAAAACGTGATGAAAATTCCGAACAGACTCAACTAGTGACGTGAGAACAAAAATTCAAAATTAGATCTGCAAACATGGCGTCTGTATAACGTTCTATTTGGTGAAAAATCAGACTTTATTAGTGATTTTCTTTTCTAATTAAATTAATAATTAGTGCTGTGCCGTAAGTGTTCAAACTGGAGGGGCAGAGTAAGGCCACTTTTGCGGCCCTTTTTGGGTTGAGGGCCGGCGGCGGCGTGGATCTGTCCGCCGCTTACCGGTACAACCAGAATATGATGGAATATTATACATGTAAGTTGGGATTTTTCATGACAATCAGGACTTAGGTATTAGTTTGTACTGACTTATGAACTTTAGTTTATAAAGTTAGCAGAGTAAGTAAACGAGGAATCATGAGAACGAATAAGAAGCGCACACTGTGAATAATTAAACAAAATCAGATCAAAATAAGATTACTTATTTATTTATTTCTTGGTTCGCCAACAGAAGCTGTACAATTATACGCACGTTAACATAAACAGGGACAAATACAAGTGTGCGCTTCCAATTATAGGAGACCACATCATTCACTTATTATCCAGATGTTTATTGTTTTAAGCAACGATATTATGAGAACCGTCAATTGTGGCATCTTTTCTTTCCATGAGCAACTTTATCAATGAGAACTTTAAAAATTATCACTTGATTACTAAAAATTTGTTATAAATAGTAGATTATTCTTCTTCTGTATCGGTTGGATATTAAATGGCGGCAACAGATTTTTAGTTATCGAGAGAAATTTAAGTAGGTACATTTCTCATTGGTAAAGTTGCTCATGAAAAAGATGCAGTTGACTGTAAGTGAAAAGAAGCTTTGAATCAGTTATTTATTTAAACTTTTCGCACACAAAAAAAGCAACAGAGGTCAGCACATCTAGCGGGTAGCCTGTCAGTATCTGTCAAATTTATTTGATAGTTTTTCAACTTTATTACAAAATGATAAGGTTCATGTTCAATTGGGATAAATTTACCGTTTGGGAAAGTTTGATGTGCTGGCGTCTGTACAAAAGCGGGCTTAATGCCTTAGACGTTCTATACCAGTCCACCAAGGGTGGTGTTGCCCAACATGTTTAAAACTGAAAAATCAGTAACAGTAGTCCAAAAACGACTAAAACTATACCTAATTTAAAAAAACAACTACTCAGTGAAAGAATATCTAGAGTTTAGCTTAAAATAACGATTTTCTCTCACAAAAGTGGCAATCAGTCCTAAACAAACAATAAAATTTAGTCTATCCTATTTAACTTCATATTATTATGATACTTTAATTATAATTTATACTACCTGAAAAGGATAACTTTAATATTGCTGAATAATTTTATTGTATTAAATTCATTATTATTGACATTAATTTAGACTTAACTAAAAAAAAAAAAAAATAGAAAAGATATTAAAGAATGGGCAGGCGAATGATAAAATTGCAATGCTTGTAAAAGGCTGCTAAGTCATAAGTAGGTACTAACATCAGATAACACCAACACTGTAAACTTAGTTCACAATACCTAAACGTTTTGACTTTGACTTTGAAAAATGTGATTCTGTTCCACAAACATTATTTACAGAATTACAATGATTGACATCATTAATATAACTAACCGTCTAAGTTTATATAATCCCATTGCATGACCTGGAAATTGAAAAAAACGTATTAAAAAAAATTCTTACGTTTTGCGGGCTATCATATCGACGTGTACTTATTAACTTCATTATAAATGCCTAGAAACTGACATTTATCAAACAGTAGAAGAATATTAAAAGCATACACAAAAATATTGAGCAAGATAGGTTAGAATTAACAAAGCAGCTGCGCGTATTTCCCAGATCTGTCTTACAAGATCAGCATCAAAATATCCGCTACTAAACATAGATTTTCCAATAACCAATAGAGAACATTTTGCTATGCTAGTGATCATCTGCCTGTCTGACCTCTACAACCCAGTTATCTACACGGTAACACCGATACCCCTTGGTAAGACTGGTTGTCATAATTTCGGGCTTCTGGGACTGTCAAAGATCAACGGATGGCATCCGAGACCAACAGCTTAACGTGTTTTCTGAGGTAAGCAGGAGTCTCGATATGTAAAGATGGTCATCCATTCACGGTCCGACTGCGGTAAACGTAGCTTAACCTGATCGATTGACCCGTGCGGCTGTTGTAACTTAACCACGAGCCCATCTGTGACAACCTGAAATAAGTTGGGATAAAGCTATTGACGTTTATAGAGTTCTACGTCCAGCAGTGGACGTTTTTCAGCAGAAAAAAAAACAGTGGCACTCCGGGAGTGCCGACAGAAGTGAAAACTTGAACAATTACGTGTGTATTTTTTTTATCGTCAATACAGGATTTCACATTGGGTCCTTGGGTTCTGATTGCTCTCGATAAAAAATGATAATCGACCGATCGACTGCAGCCATTAAAGGTAACAGCACAGATTTTTACGATAAAAATACAAAGGGAAAGAAAGGGATACAAGAATTAGAATTTCCTAATAAAAGAAAGGGACTTTTCCCAAAAGACATCAACGCGCGACTCATCCGTGTGCTCAAGCGTTCGGTGTCGATGACGCGAGTTCCATGATTTTTGTTCACCCAAAAAGTGCTCAGCGCGCCTAAAGAAGTTTTTACTTTAATAATGATGTTAATGGGTCCGATTATTCAGGATACCAGATACTATTTAATTATTAAGGTAGTAGATATTTTGTCATTTCATCACCACTGCTCTCAAAACGGCATGTCCGAGAACCAAATTCGAAGACATGTGACATCTACCACTGGGCCCGCGTGGTGGATTACGGCCTCCTCCCTGTCATCGAGAAGATGCCTGTGTCCCAGCAGTGGGAACATTGGATATAGGCTGATTATATGGTAAAATCTAGGTATAGTCTGGGATCTATTTTTCTATTCTATTATCTAGTTTTACATAAGTAGGTATAGATGCAGATTTAGATAGCAATTTCATAGATAAAGGGATTTAACGCAGTTCTTTAGACTTTCGCAAAACTTCAAACCTGAAACACTGAAAAATTGCTGAAGGTAAAAATCATTGATTCGGTGTGAAACAAAATTCTTGATGTAAAATTAAGATCATTTTTTAATTACCAATATCATCGATCTTTTTTTATTTTTTGCTGAAAAAAGTAAAACTTTGATTTTAGAAAGCGCAAAATCAAAGTAACCATCCCCCAAAAATAGAAATCTCTATGGAAATCGAATGTTTAGGCAAGCATACTGTAAGATTTATGTATAGTAGGTATCTCGTCTCTATGTAAAAAATAACCATAAAACCACATAGAAAACCCTTTTAACTGAATCATATTCCATTTTCAAAAAGCATCCCTAAAACAAACGAACCGCCATCCGAATCCCTCAAACGACGTTATCCAGTCATTATGCAAAAACGCTTGTACCATCCATAACAATATTATCATAAATACAACGCATAAAAACTCAATCCCTCCATAAAATACGTAAAATACCTAACAACCATCTGCAAGGCCCCGAGATTTCATAAAACACCCGAAAATTTTCCCTCCGAAAAAGATCGTTACAAAACCCGCGAATGGGGACCCTCAAAACGCGGCGGAGGGCGAGGGAAGCCGTCTGATTGGTCGTTTTGGAGAATGGCGCGCCGTGATTGGTCGGTGTGGTTGTGGGTGGGGCGTTGTGTCTGTGTGTGTAGGTGCGTTCGGCTTACGTTAATTGTGAGGCGTTTGGGTGCGTTCACTATATGTGTTGGACGCGTCTAGCAAATTGGAAGTCGAGCCTTTTATTAGATTGGCGTATAGCGTATGGTTTTATGTAAATACATTGCTTTGCTATACAGGGAGACAGGGACATCGATGCGCAACCTGTAACCATGGATTCAGTAGCTACATGATTCTGAAACCCTGTGTTTTCTGTGCTAAATTCATGGTTTCAGTTTTGGCGCGCCGAAATTCCTGCAACATATATAATATTAATCTACGGTATAGAATATGAATCCAAGGTTCTAATACCGATCGTGGTCATTATTTTGTAGTAGATAGGTGTTTTTGGTTTTCATTCAGATTCGTTACTTATTCATGAGTCAATAAAAATCCAATCTCTTGCATAATTTCAATTCCTGAATAAATAAATTATACCTATTCTCATCTAATGATGATAAAATGAGACTATAGATACACCTAGGTATTTTTCACTGACTCAGCGTTCTCAAAAATCTTTTTTATGTAGGTGATTCATCATCATATCATCATTCGTGTATCAATTCAGGTTTTTCCTTTTGACGAATACGTAGGTACTTAGTTCAAATGGATTCATTCTAGATAGGTACCGTGGTCCAAACATGAAAAAGTATTCTAGGGTCGAGATTATTATTTACAAATTATTGTTGTTTTCAACTGGTTTTAAGTTCCTACCATTTGTTTAGAGATTGGTTGTGAAGTCAAATCTTAGTACCCATCTAAGACCTCATCATGCATGAGAGCAGTGGTGGGCCAGTGGTGACTGACGTGACCTAGATCGTAGGTACGAACCCGGACAAGGCCTGAATTCACTATGCCAATTAACGATTCCTTACTCGTAGATAACCACGAAGTCTGCTAATATTGTACCTATTAATAATATCGACAAATTGTCTTGGAACATACAGAATATGACATTTCGATTCCTTACCGTTACATTGGTTTCTAAAAAACACGATCTTGACGTAGTTTAAACGTAGTCAGATTACGCGGGGAATCATTATAACCATACAGAATTGGGGGTCAGGCGCTTTACTTTATGTTGATAATTCATCACCACTGCTCTCAAAACGGTGAAGGAAAACATCGTGAGGAAACCGGCGATGTGTGACATCTATCAACCCGCACTGGGCCCGCGGGGTGGATTACAGCCCAGTCCCTCTCATAAAGAGGAGGCCTGTGTCCCAGCATTGGGAACGTTATAGGCTGGTTATGAAATCCCAACTATGTTGGTATTGGCTCCCAGTCAAATAGAAAAACCAAAGAAACGATGGATGGATTGTGTGAAAGATGATTTGGCTGGAAAGAAAGTGACTACGAGATGACGACTTAAAGAAGTATGTATGGAACCAAAATACATGTTGTACCGATTCCAAATAAATAATAGTTTAAAAAACTAAAAAACACGCTTTAAAATTCAAACTAAAAAATGAGAAAATAATTTAACTAAACTAAAAAGCGTGGGGTGCTTGACATTAAGTGATTATAAAAATACCTCAAAAAGCACTCCACGCTTTTTAATTTAATCCAATTATTTTCTCCTTTTTTAGTTTGATTTTTAAAGCGTGTTTTTTAGTTTTTTAAACTATTATTTATTTTCTGTTTTTTAGTTCTGCTAACTACAAAAACGTGTTTTTTTTTAATTTTTCTCTATTTTTTAAAATTATTGAATTGTCATCAGTCCTCGATAAGTTTACAAAGTTTCAATGAAATCTGGGACACGATGGCGACAGAATCATAAAATTATCGAATCAGTGTATATATTCAAGAACACTAATGTTAGATAGATTCAATTATTTACTAAATATACAAAAACAAAAGGATACAGGCGTCGAAGTATTCGTCCGCATCGCTGTCATCAGGTAACGTGCCCAGAAGACTGGCAGCATTGCCACGTTGAATGGTAGGTAATGCTAACTCTTTGGCCAAAGAACGACCCAGCCCTCTGGTCACGTGAAGTGTCGACCAGCCGGCGAGAAATTTCCTTAAAGAAGAGACGTGCACTCGGGCCCCATGACTGAAAACATCTTTTGAAACTAAATCAGTGTTCGTTTCAAAAGATGCATATCTTAAACCCTTTGCCCATCGCCAGTACGTACATATTATGTATACACCAGCGTTTCTGTTTACACCATATAGTTGCAAGGCGTGACGAAACACCTGTTACATATCTACCTACAGATTATATACTTTAGTGAAAGTTATATAGTACAATACAGATAAAGATTTACTTAATCATAATCTTTTTAATTAAGGTGAAAGTTAAGACTGGCTTTCTCGTTAGAGAGACTTTCCAAAAAAAGGTTTTAACTAAAGAAACAAGAGTTTGAAAAAAAAACAACAGACGTAAAGCAATTTCGATTTGCTAGAATATTGTTTGAATAGGCTTTGGAAAGAGACAGGCCAAGAAAGGAATGGATAGATACTGTTAAAGATGATATGACTAGGAATCAAGTTTAGACTGAGTTGTCTGTTGATAGAGATGTAGGAAAAATGGAAAACGTATTGACTGAGAAACCCTTAAATAAACTGAATTATAGACCAGCGGCGAGGTGTCAACTTTTCTAAGAGAGAAGCCGAAGTGAAGTTGGCTTTAACTTACTGACTTATCTATAAATAATACTTACTATCATTCTAAAATTAATATTGGAATGTAAAGAATTAAATACAAAAAAAAAATAACAGCTGAAAACCAAATAAAATGTGCCATATTCCTCCATCTCGTTCTCGCTGACGCATTTTTCTATATCTGTGTCTGTCATAACCCGTTGTATAGCGGCATGCTCTCGTCCATATCAAGCGTGACGCCACGTGACCTAAAGTGATATAATTACGGCATACCTGTTGTAAGAATTTTTAGTTACCGATTATGACGTTTTGACGCTGGGTTAATTTAGACCCTTTTTATTGTAATACAAAGCTAAAAATATTCGTTTTTGTCATTTGATTGTTATGGTGAATTAAATACCCGTAGTGTTAATAAATTTTTTGACACTAGCAGCCACTATTGTCGTGTCATTTTTGAATAGCGATAGAGTTGCAGATGCGAATCCCCGAAGGGAAGCCGCCAGGAATCGTGTTATATGGTGCTTTCGCCACTGTTATAGACAGTAGGTAATACGATGAAGACAGGGTAGCACAGATCGACGCACAATCTTTAACCATAAATACAGCACATGATTCTAGAACCTTAGGTTAGAAATCTAACGTCGGTTATCATATCTAAACATGTGCAATAGGTACCTACGCTGTTAAAATAAATAATAATAACTTTATTGTACAAAAAAAAACACATAATTATTTGTCAATAATATATGCCACAGCTTTTTTAATAAATAACCAATTATTTCGATATCCCTGCCAACCTGTATACCTATCCTGAAACAAAAATCTAACAAAAAGAGCTTAATTTACAAAAGCCTGATCAAGTCGTTACACTAATTACTGCTATCAAAACGTCAGTTACTTAAATGTTTTGATTGGCTGTCTAAAATAACGACAGCCAATCAAATAAACTCTACAACAGACAAAGGAATTGGTCTAACCAGGAATGAACATTACAAATGCAAAGAAAATAGTTAAATACTTAAAGCACCAGAGTTTTTTTCATCACAGAATAATGAGCAAATAAATAATTTCTAAGCCCAGAACAATAACGTTCAAAAATACTTAAAAAATCGTCATTATACACTAAAATACAGGAAACATTCAAATCATAAACCACAGCGGCCATTATAATGTCGCATCCAAACAATAAAATTAGGGCACACATACAAAAAAACTACCAAATTTCATACTTCCTGCAAATGACTCAACTGTCCATAGATCACGAAACTATACTTATTTAGCGCTAGAGTGAACGACATCACTTTACCAATATATCAACACACATAAAAAACATACACCACACCCGTATCTCCTAAACATAAAGTGCAAATTCAAACGCAGCGACGGCAAATCCAACGTTGAATGTAACATGAGACTCACGCGCACACCAACAATATGACATACGCCTGTCCTACACGTGTCCGTGATTCGAAACGCACACATTCAAAACCATGCCTCTGATTGGTCGACAGCGATGCGCTCACGCATATATCAAGTAGATCTTTTGCGTTTTGAAACCTGTTTTGCTGGGTAATTGTCGAGATTTTAGAAAGGCGGTTTTACTGGTTGCTGTAACCAACTGGTTAGGTTGCGTCGCCTTCGTATGTGTTATTAACATATATATTTTTTATTGCCGGTTATGTAAAACGTTAATATTTATTGCAAATCATAGTGTTGCATACTTACATTAGGTAGGCATTTGGTTTGCATATATGTATTATTTAAGTACATATATGTATATTCCCAATTGCATTAGTAGAGCAGATTTTCCGACAAAGTGACAGAACTGTTAAAAAATTCTTATTAGCTATCCAAAGTCTGATATTGGTTCAAATAAGTATGATAAAATGTATGTATTTAGCTGTATATGTGCTCTCATACAACTTTCGATCAATACTCATCGGTAACGGTAATGTATGCAAGCAAGTGCACTAAATAATTATACGTAAAGCAATTAGCGAGGAGTTAAATTAATATTTTTAATAACCGAATTGCAGGAGAATATCCTTCAATATCTTCAGCAGTAGATATATATAAATGATAAAAGATTTTATTTCTGTAAGTAGATTTGTACAAACACTTTTACACGACAATCATATTTTCAAAACTAGATGAGGTCGGCGTTTCCTATCTGACTACTCTAAGAAGAAAAGCCGAAACAAACTCAGAGGTCATAGTCTCTTATAAAGTCCAGACATAATCTTGGTCAGATCATGTGAAGACCATGTGGATTGGTGTCTGAAATGGTCCTTTGTGAAAAGAACCACACAGATTGAGTGGATCTGCCCAATAAGTGCACGCATTTATCAGTAATCAACAGCTCAACTCAGAACATGAGGAGCTCAACGATTTGACGAAAAATACCAAAGAAAGGACATTTGGGTAGGCCGCATGAATTACTCAAACTGCCAGACCATGACTAAATGAGGAAAAAAAAAGAAAAAACCAAACAAATAAAAATCACCCACACAGTCATCACATTCAAAATAATTAAAGCAATGTCATTATTTAGATACAATTCATCAATGTCAATGTATATAAAACAAAAATCCGGAAATAATAGTGGTAACATCACTTGAGGATCATGTAGATTGGTGTCTGATATGGTATTTTGAGGAAAGAACCAAAGATTGAGTGGACCTGTCCTGTCAGTGCACACATTTATCAGTAATCATGCAGTTTTGTTTGTGTAGAATAAACATTTTTTCTTTCTTTCTTCTTTCAGTTCAACTTAGAACGAAAGTGAACATCAGCATCATCACTGCCAGCCTTATTCTACCCATTGCTGAACATAGGCCTCTCTGTTGTGCCAATATTTCCTGTATATGAACAGGCATTTTCCCTGCAGTAAAACAGTTACAAACTCGTTTAATTGATGAAAAATAAACGTATAAAATCCACTATATGTATAATCAGAAATCCAAACGATGCAACATAGTATAAAGTTGTGAAACATCACAAGGCTATATATAGCAGACGAGACTTTTATCTAAACTGAATTCTTCTAGTTGCTCAAGACTTGCTTGAGACTTAACTTGTGCTAAATTACTTAAAACATTTAAGATTGAAACATTGATATTGTAACAGCAATTTCTAAATTGAAAATTGCTTTTAATATAAAACTCATCTTAAGTGGCATCAAGCATAGTTTTATGCTCGAACGATAAATTCTGTGGGAAGATAAAATTCAAGGGATTAAAACCAATGATATTAATAATAGAAGTATCAAAAGATGTACTATATTCTCCTTTTTTGTCAACATTACAGCTAAGCTATAGTAGCAGCTGTTATTTTGGTCTAGCAAATTAAATCATGATTTGAGAGACATTTATAATATAAGGAAGACTGCATGTTGTAATTATCGGGAGAGAAAAAGAGAACAGACGATACGTAACTAGGCAAATTAGCCAGGTTTTGACGAGATAGGTACTTGCAGGGCGTGTATAACCATGGGATTTTTATTAGGACCACAAAAATTATAAGTGTACTTCTTCTTTGTTGTTTTAAAGATTACAAAATATATAAGTTTTGACCAGAATTCAGCCACGTTGACAGCATTAGCAGTAGCTTACAACAAAAGGTTTACTATAGTGGCAACAAGGACTGCTGAATTTATGTCGCCACAGTCTTTTGTTTTGCACTTGTAATTGTTTTGTTGGTAGTTCTAGTCGAAATAGACGCTATATTTATTTATTTTATTTATACTTCTCCTACATAATTAGTAAAGGCGAACTTAATGTCTTTGTCATTCTCTAGATACAACATCTTATATACCTAAGAGAATGCCATCTCCTAATTAGAGCACCTGCTATCGGTGCTCCAATTAGGAGATAATAATAATGATACATAATTCAGAATTGCATATGTAAACGGGCACGCCCTTTATGCCTGGAGGTTTTTATTTAGATTGCAAGTTCTGTTTACGTTTTTCATATTTGTTATTGAGTACCTATAGTTTTCAATGTGTTGACGGTATATTGGCGTGTGCTAGCTGATATATGGCAAATTTAATGTTTTTTGTGTTTCGTAATGTTAATTACCTACTATTGTATAGAATCAAGTCAGACAGCTGTGCTGCTGGGGAGTTTGTTGCGCCACTTCTTCTTCCCAGCTAAAGCAATAGAAAGTGTTGTAGGGGGGCGTTTTGGGGGGACTGTCTTATGTAATTTTGACGTTCAAAAAGAGCTGACTGTCCGCCTAATTTGAATAAAGTACTTTAGATTTAGATTTAAAAAATATAAATCTTACAACTCTTCTTAAAATTTTCTAATACATATCTAAACGTAACATTACGCCTGTAGTTCCAAAGGGTAAGGCAGAGGTGTAGGTACTTATAGTTCTTAGTTTTCCAACTTGCCGTACTGTTGCACACTCCAAGTCACCTATTCCTCGGACATTAACCGCCATTAACGCTCTCCTGAACTCGAATACAAATCTTGATATGTTTGCGGATGAATGGAAGATGATGCTGTCAGAATTTTTGAATTTTTGTGAAAAGAATGCATGACTGTGTTAAACAGCTTGTAATGTGTACATTAATATGTTTAAATAGTGTAATTGGCTTCGGCCGTTCTATTTAAACTAAAAATAAATAAATAAATAGTAGGTACACCTACATTTCGCCAATTATGTTTAAGTCTCATGTAATAGGGGGCAAGCCTATTGCCAGCTAACCTGACACTAATTCAGACTCCAGGCTTTTACTGAGAAATCCTTGACGGAAAAACCCAATAACACTTTGCCCGACACGACGTCAGTAAATCGAACTCAGGACCTCATGTTCAGTAGCGCTTGGGACTACTTGACCAACGAGGCAGTCCCAAAATCTATAGTATGTTTTCTAATACAATCTTATAATTTCCTAGTATCCGCCCGCAGCTTCGCCCGCGTGATGGTCGGTAATAATAGTCCACGGGGTCGTACTACCGGGATAAAAGTATTCTATGTGTTAATTTAGGTTATAATCTATCTGTGTGCCAAATTTCATCCAAATCTGTTCAGCCGTTTTTGCGTTATTGAGTAACAAACATCCAAATATCACCACAAACTTTCACATTTATTATGATTAACATCACCAATTGATTTTCCACGTGGTCATTGCCAATTGATCGAACTACTTATTTTTGTAGATAATCCTTTATTTCTACTATTCAAACCAATGCACCATCTAAAAATAGTCCACAAATAAACATATCCCACAAAAACATACAAAAACGTTACAAAATATCATCAAAAGCTTTTTACGTTTAATTCAAGATGGCTGACACAATGGCGTCGGGCTCGCATCCGGTCGTCGCATGGTAATCTCACTTCCGGTCTGACCCTGCTCGTCTGCGGTTTATTATCTCTGCAACGTTATTATTGTATTTATTAACGTTAAATATTTCCGTGAAAGAAAATAAGGTTTTTGTGGGAACTGAAATGGGCAAGGTAAAATATTCGTTTTGAGGGGAATATGCTAGAAATAAATTGGTATAAAATTTGGTAGTGGAAATCAATGGTAGATGACGTTATGGTAATTAACAGTTAAAGTTTCCCCGGAAAACACGTTTTCAAAAGTACGTAGCATCATAAACCTATAATATTACCTACCACTGCTGGAACGCAAGCTTCCTTTGTCTGAAAAGTACCTACCTATGTACTTACTTACGATACAATTTTTTTTTTAATTTAATTTCATTGTCTGCCCGAAATCGCTTCATGTAAAATACTGCTATGCAGCTGGACCAAAAACATACCAAAAATTAGAAGATTTATGTGGCACTAGCTGACCCGTGCCCACTTCGTTGGGCGATAAACATTTTTACCTACTAGTGATGAAATTAAGAGTGTGGTTTTTTTATCTCCGACTTACTTTGCAAATCCGACTTCCACGAAAAAGTCTTTTCATTTTTCGGGTTAATATATAGCCTACTAGCTTCCGCCCGCAGCTTCGCCCGCGTGGAAGTTGGAAATTATCCCGCGGGAACTTACTACCGGGATAAAAAGTTGAAAGATAAAAGTTTTAATCTAGGTTATAATGTATCTGTGTGCCAAATTTCATCTAAATCCATTCAGTAGTTTATGCGTGAAAGAGTAACAAACATCCATCCATCCATACTTACAAACTTTCGCGTTTATAATATTAGTAGGATTCACCGACCCGCACTGGGCCTGCGTGGTGGATTAGGGCCACTTATGGCAGTGGGGACATTATAGGCTGATTATGGATGCAGCTGCATATGGTTAGACTGGAAGCCGACACCAACAAACTTGGTAAAATGCTGGGCAGATGATGATGATCATTGTGAACTCCGTGAATGTAGACACTGTACATCGTGTGTCACCATAAGTGTCGAATACAAATCAGACACATGAATACAAAATATCAGAGACTATTATGATGATAATCAATAAGTATGTTGGTATCTATTTATGTAGGTGCCTAAAACCATTTATCAATTCGGATGTTCTGTGTATAAAAGACTATTAAAATAGAATATGTACTAATCTATAAACAACCCTAGTTTTAGTATACAGAATTATTTTTTAGTCACCGTCCAAATTTTTCAGGGTGATAGTACCCGTGAAATTGAACAACTTTCTCCAAGGAACATGGGTCGAAATATGAAAAAAAAAATCGGACCTCCCATACAAAATCGACCAGCTAACTATTGATTTTGCATGGGAGGTCGATTTTTTTTTTCATATTTCGACCCATGTTCCTCGGAGAAAGTTGTTCAATTTCACGGGTACTATCACCCTGAAAAATTTGGACGGTGACTAAAAAATCAGCCTGTATATTATGTGAAACCTGAAACACTTGTCTAGTATTTTTTTAATGTAAAGAATCTATTAACAAAATTTCAAAACTGTATTATGAAAAATCACAAAGTTATAAGCTTGTTATGTTATCTAGTTGTCTACACAAACATAGTCACCACACGGCCCCCGCCCCGCCCGCGCATCCAGCGTCGTATTGTGCTCATTGATAATAATTAGACAGTAGGTACATAACCGTACGGTGATTGTATTGTAATTAACTGGTGATAACATTTTCCATCACACTTGCAAAACATTTTAGGAAAAAAATAAAACATGGTGTAAAATTTATTAAAATCGATTCAGTTACTTATTCTGAACAAACTATATTCAGGTTTCACATATACTAAAACTAATATTGTGTATTAAAAAAAGAAACACTCTGAACACACTGTTTTGATATATCACGAGGCAATTCCATACCCCATAAGCACACGCTATTACCATATTTTCCATACCCAAAAACCTTTATGATAAACACTCAAAATATTTCAGCAGATGGGCGTTTGGAACATAAAAAGGCACATTCCCATAGAATTCCCATGAAACAAAAGTCTATCCCTTTCCGTCACGGTTCGCAAACCATACATATTTAGTTTTATAGGATGCCATGGTTATCGCATGGAGTAAGGATAATGCTGGGAATTATGACAGTTTGATGGTTATCTTTTAATTTTTTAGATAGTCTGATATGGGATCAGAAGTGTGATTAAACTTGTGTATTAATTGATGTGTTAATTAATGTTGTGTTTTGAATTAAAGTCTTGAGAAGCTATCCACGTAGATAGTACCAACATCTCCCTAGTCTTTGCCTAACTATGTTGGGATCGGCTTCCAGTCTAACTGGATGCAGCTGGATACCAGTATTTTACATGGAGCAACTGCCTATCTGACCTCCACAACCCAGTTACTAGGTAATACCCCTTGGTTAGACTGGTTGTCAGACTTTCGGACTTCTGACGTCCCGTAACTACTGTCAAGCGTGTTTCTGTGAACGGGTCTTGGTATGTAAAGATGGTGCACGCTCCTCGGATCAACCGCGTCACGCTTAGCTTATCCTGAATGATCGATCCGTAGACAGTAGGTAGGCAATAATCGTGAATATGACACCATCTTTAAAAACGTTCCTCTTTTTCTAGCTTAAGTACTCTTACGATCCATAAGCTTGATTTTTACCATGGCTATCTTGGTAATCTTCACAGACGGGATGACCAATTCTTTCCGAAAGTCACTTGACTTTAGATACTTCCAGAAGTGTATTTTCTTTCTATTCCATACTCCAGTGAGATGTCTATTGCATCCAAACCATATCCAAGCCATAGCTCGCCGGTAAGGACCAAACCCGGGTTGACGGCGCGTTGCGTTCCACGCGCGCCTCAAAGAGATGTCAGCACCAACTGGTGGGGTCCGCAAGGGCCGATGTCTGCCATGGGAATGGGTGGTTCGAAAAAGATACCGTGGCCTCTGGTATACAGGCAATTGAAGGAACACGGGCGGGTTTTAGTCAGTAATAGTCTGACACACCCTCCCGCTCCGCCTAAGCGGGAGAAGTTATTTGATGATTCCCCACCCTTAAAAAAACCCTACCCACCATCGATTACATTCCTTCAGTTCATCTGTGTGCTGGTCCTACAATATGGACTATATTTTTTGAGTGGAGTTTCTTGCCCATTCTTCTCCATACGAAACTACATTTTGGAAGGGGCGACTAGAATCAATTCTATTTTAATGTAAATGTTGACGTTCAAAAGTGCCTTTTAAGTGCCTATTTGAAATAAATGCTTTGACTTTGACTTTGACTTTATAGAGTGAGTACAAAATTCTACTTCACTATTGCCACATGCCTTGTCGTTGCTGCATTTGCTCATTCTACCTTAATCAAATATTTTCCGAAGCTTTATTATCCACCACATTGACTTTCATAGAACACAGTCTTCCACCTAATAGAAAGTAAGTTACAAATCGCTAAAAATATTAACAAAATATTGCACGAACTGCCACAAAAACTTCGCAATTCCTATGGAAAAGTTCAAAAATACCTGCGCGTACTTAAAAAGGTTACTAATTATAAATGCTAACAAAAAGTGACAGGTTACCGAGGGGGGGCTGTGGAGCATGACCGGCTTGTCCTAGCACCTGTACGATCCTACCCTCAAGAGGTCGATGGAGCTATGAAGCCACAGTGACCATCAGTTTTAAGACTGTCGTTTTTGATAAATGCAGAGTTGAGAAGAGATTTTTGGGGCTGTTGTATCTCCTTTTTTGACACGTCGATCTGTATTAAGCATTGTTAAAACATCCAAATTGATCAATTAAGTAAGAGTGCTAAGTATTTCAATGGCTTGTTTCATAGTAAATCTTCGTCATCGGTCAATCCAGTAGTCAGGAGTAACTTACATTGATTCGAACGTAAGCATCAGCAGTAGCAATGGCTGTCATTGTGACAGTCCAATCACTTATTGAGTAATTTACGTTATTGAGCAGACAATTTTTTCGAACATATGAAGCCATGAATTAGCAATATCCTTAAAATTGTGACTGATAGTGTCTTACGCAACTAAGGTGCTGACATAAACTTTAGATATTATTCACCTTACAACGCAAGAAGATTTCACGAAATATTCAGCACGTAACCTATATCAAAAGCAGGAATATTACATTTAAAAGGGTGTGTTTTGATGCATAACAACAAGCACCTGCAAATTTCAACCCCTTGGGAGTACAGAATTATGGTTTTGTCAATTTCTTTAACACATTTTTCGCAATTTGAAACGTTATTCATTTTAAGCATCTTTACATACCAAAACCCTTCTGTGCCTCGAAAAGCACTTCAAGCCCTTGATCCCGGCTGTTACTCGGGGATCTGTGACAATCAATACGGGTCGTTAGAAATCCGAAAGTCTGACAGCCAGTCTTACCAAGGGGTATCGTATTACCCAGTTACTGGGTTGTGGTGACCAGATAGGCAGTAGCTCGATCTAAAATACTGGTATTTACCTGCATCCGGATAGACTGGAAGCCGACACAGTTGGGGAAAAAGCTAAGCAGATGATGATGACTACTTTTAAGCTCCAATACATTCTACCATCATCGTTATTCCAGCCGAAAGGCATCCATTGCCGGACATCGGCCTCTCCCAAACAATACCCTTATACCCAGTCGAATGCCTCTCGCATCTAGCGGATCCCCGTCACATTCATCTGGCCAACTGTCTACCTATCATAGTAGACCTAAAAGGATATCGCTCATGGAACTATGGGCGAATGCCGAGATCGAAACTCGTACCTATGCAGTAAATACTTTTATATTTTATGCGATACTAGCGCCACGCAGCTCCTTTGCCAGTGTGTAATGTCGCCACACCAACATATTATCAAGATTTCTGTGCTATATTCAAGTTAAATATGTATTTTTTATACACATAAACCTTCCTAAAACAATGCTCTAAGACATTGAATGATGGTGAAAACCGTTTCAAAATTAATAAAGTAGTTTACAAGACCTCTAACCCGCACTGGCCCCGCGTGGTGGATGCATCCATCCCATCCCATCCCTTGTCACAGAGGAGGCCATAATGTACCCACTGCTGGGACACATCTTAGCAATGGGTACATTATCGACTGATTATGTTAAACGGTTACATACGGACACGAAATAGTATAATATATATTAAGTGGCTAAACGAAGCCATAATATACCCGAAGTGGTTTGACTCCCGAGCGTGCGAGGGAGTCAATGAAACCGAGGGTATATTAAGTTGGCGTTTAGTCTCGAGGTGCAAACTGTACTTTTCACTTTGAGTGCGAGAAAAATAGTCAATTTAGTACAAAAACATTTCATAATTTATTACTTAATAAAATAACAATCACAATATCTATTATGTCTTTTGTTTTTTGCTCGACGTCAAACTCTTCACTGTCACTGGACATTCTTAATAAATTTATTTAAACCGAACAAATTTACATTCGCCAAAAAATCAGAAATTTTCGCGGTCAGTTTTTTCTTCTAAACCAGTCACAGATGAACAATTTAAAACACATGGCGCCACCTTCTTTGCGGGAAAACCATGGAACTAAAACTCTCAACATTTTCGCAATGAAGATGGTCCACACTCCACAGATAATAGTATATTTTCTGGCTGTTTTAGTTTGTCTATGTCACATGAAGGAAATGAAAAATACCTAATTACTTTTCACTCCCTAGAGACTGAAGTGGCCACTTTAGACCCGCTTCGTAGGGCTATAATGGCGTACTTTTAGAGCATGAGAAGTGAAAAGAAACTTTATTGAATACTATTTATAGATACACAATAAAGTATAGATATGGTCTAGGATCCAAGATCAGAACTTTTGGCATCCTATAGCATTAGTGGATACTATGATAGAACTAGATAATTGCATCAGACATCCATCCATAGGGCGCACTATGCATATAGTGCTATGACGTCAATGCTCGACATTTGGAGGGGGTGCGCCGGCGCATGACGGGCGCGTCCTTGGACTTGTGAATGTGTAGTTATCGGTAATAATAGTGCATCGGAATGATCTACACTGTACCTACGCCCTTTGAGGTGGGTAGTTCGTACTTTCTTAAAGATTTTTATTACATTTTCAAAAGCATTTAACGTTTTCTAAAGGTTTAATGTTACTGGCAACTAGCTCCCATTTTCTGTAAATACGACGTCAAAATTAAACTCGTGTCGAGTTTTTTTTAGCTGTTGATGATGTAGTCAATCTTAACAGTTGACACGCGTTTGACAATTTGTTAGACTAATTATGTATTGTTTGGATTTTCATTCCAGACCTCTCGTGTCAAAATTCAAAATGACAATATTTTGTTTTACATAATTCTACATTTATGAAACGTCAGAAGCTAGGTGCATGGTTCCAATTGGTTATTTCCTATGGAGAAGAGTCGCCATGAAACTCCACGGTTACTTTTTTAAAGATAGTCTTTTACAATGTTTTCAAATTACAGTGTTAATAGGTATGGGGGGACAGTGTAGGCCTGCCAACAATTACCAGGTAGTTAATAATATAGAAAATGATCTACAAATCCACAAATCACAAAATATAAAATAACTAGCTTTTTCCAGCGGCTTCGTCTGCGTAGTGGTCGAAAATTATCCCACGGAAACGTACTACCTTGATAAAAAGTATTCTATGTGTTAATCCAGGTTATATTCTATCTGTGTGCCAAAATTCATTCGAATACCTTCAGCCGTTTTTGCGTGACTGAGTAACGAACATCTAAATGTGTGAGCATACAAATTTTCACATTTATAATTTTAGTAGGATAGGATAAACATAATTAATATAAATCATGATTGCCACTACAACCATTAATATAGTGTTGAAATTAGAATGGTAGGTTAATGTCAAACTTACTTATTTTCTTGACTAATATAGGTACGCAGAAATTGGTGGCATTAGATAGTCCACATGATAAGATATACATGAAAATACTGATACAACAATGATGTTAGCAACAAAATAAAAATCAAAACGCGAAATAGTCCGTAAAGTTATTTGAAATGAGAACTCCCTCTCAACGGAAGTGGCACCGGAAGTCCTCCCCCCACATCTAAATTGGATGCGCTGTCCAGTTTTATGTTATGGGTGCCCATAACTATACATGTACCTACCTACTTACATGTTTATGGATACTTTTATGGGAATATGAAACCATGGGACTTGTTTATACGATTTAATTTTCGTGATTTAAATCTGTGTGTGGTGTGATTTAAGTGGTGTGGCATTGATTTAATTTTCTCATGTCTATATTAAAGAAAGCAGTGGTGGCCCACTGGTAACGGCTGCGACTCACGAGTTGTTTGAACCCAAAGTAGGCAATTTACTTTGTGTAAATTATTAACGATTATTAACCGAAAAAGGAGGAGGTTCTCAATTCGTCGGAACCTTTTTTTGTTTTTTTTTTTTGTTATTTATGTTCCCCGATTACTCGAAGATGGCTGGACCGATTTGGTTTTTTATTTTTTTGTTTGAAAGAATATACTTCAAGTCTCCTGACTTTATGATCATGGGACCATCTGGGAAGTCTCGTCTGGGATCTGATGATGGGATCCTGGAGACATAGAGAGAACTCTTCAAATTTTATAGGCACACTTAAAGCGATTTGGGTATTTTTTGGAAGAGTACTTTCTTGGAGTGATCCCATTTCAATTTGGTGAAGATCTGATGAAGAACTTCGGAGATAGGCAACGGAACTCCTGAGGAGTTCCGAAATTTTCTGCGCTGGGTGGTCTAGAATGATATTATGCTGAATTTTATTCATGGTTACAGTTTGCGCACTGAATAAAAACTTTTCCTGTATAAACAAAAAAATATACAGTCGAAATGAAAAACTGCTACTTTTGGAATTCGTTTAAAAACTCTTTTCAAGTAGAATTAAAGTTCCCGGTCTAATTTTAAATACTAAAAATATCAACCAAATAACCCCACTCCTTCAAGACAGCCCTCAAAGTTATTCTCGTTGACCCAGATCCATATTTTCCAAGAACTGTCTGTAAGATGTCTGCGAGGGGGCTGAGTGGCTGGACACCTGGCGAGAGGAGCTGTCTAGCTGTAGACGTTGAGAAGTACTGTCGACAAGTAAAATAAGTTGTAGATAAAGATTTTTGAATACGTAATCAGAAATGTTTTTAATGAAAATTACATGATAGTTGTCACCGTACCTAGAGCTCATGAAGATAATATAAGTTTATAAATGGTGATTGTGAGCGAAGAAAATATTTACTTAAAAAGATTTATAACTCAAAATAATACTTAGAACATACCCCCCCTATCGACGTACCCCGGACGAACGTACCCCTTTTCGTCAGTTGTATAACAATAGTAATGCAAATAAGTCTGCCTGATTTTATACGAATATTGAATGTATTAACGCTTCATTTTATTCTAGCACTAGCTTCCGCCCGCGGCTTCGCCCGCGTGGAGGTCGGAAATTATCTCGCGTGAACGTACTACCAGGATAAAAAGTATCCTATGTGTTAATCTAGGTAATAATCTATCTGTGTGCCAAATTTCTTCCAAATCCGTTCAGCCGTTTTTGCGTGAAAGAGTCACAAACATCCAACCATCCATCCATACTTACAAACTTTCGTGTTTATAATATGTATTAGTAGGATATAATATAAAGTAAGGATTAAGCTAAGTAATAACAGCCGAACGGGTCGATCCATTAGATTAAACTACGCTCGTAGAAGTTGGTTCGTGGATGGCTGACCATCTATACATACCAAGACCCCTCCGTGCTTCGGAAAGCACGTTATACCGTTGGTCCCGTCTATCATTTGTGGATCTTTGACGGTCTTTATGGGTCGTCAGAAGCCCGAAAGTCTGACAACCAGTCTTACCAAGGGGTAACGTATTACCCAGTAACTGGGTTGTGTGGGTCTAATAGGCAGTCGCTCCGTGTAAAATACTGAAATTCAATTGCAACCGGTTAGACTAGACGCCAACCCACAGTTATCAAAAGGCTAGGCAGATTGATATTGAATCGTATATGATGTAAAGCTATAGCTACCAGTAATACAGAATATCACACTCACCAATTTAATATATTAATTTATTCTTCTACCACCTCCACAATCTGTCTGTACCGTCGCGTCCCCAGCATCCGGGCGGCCATCTTGTGCGCTATTACGTTTAATTACTACCTAAATTAAAGCCTTATTAACCGACTTCAAAAAGGAGGAGGTTATCAATTCGTCGGGACCTTTTTTTTTTTTTTTTTTTTTTTTTTTTTTATTTTTTTTTATGTATGTTCCCCGATTACTCGAAGATGGCTGGACCGATTTGGATTTTGTTTTTTTTGTTTGAAAGGGTATACTTCCCAGATGGTCCCATGATCATCAAGTCAGGATCTGATGATGGAATCCTGGAGAAATAGAGAGAACTCTTCAAATTTTATAGGCACACGAAGCGATTTAGGTATTTTTTGGAAGAGTACTTTCTCGTAGTGGTCTCATTTCAATTTGGTGAAGATCTGATGAAGAACTTTGGAGATAGGCAACGGAACTCCTCAATAAATGATAGCAAATGGACTGGGATTGCTGAAATCTCATCTCTGTCTATTGCTTACACCAGTTCATAACATAACATCACGCCGGTATGCTGTGAAGGGGTAAGCACATGTGAACCACCAAAAAGTGAAAAATAAAAACTTTTTCCAAAAAAAAACAACCGACTTCCAAAAAAACACTACAAAGTGAAAAATAACTTTAATTTCGGAAGGCGGTGACAAAAAATTCAAATACAGCTCCAAAGACACCGACTTCCGAAATTAAAGTTATTTTTCACTTTGTAGTGTTTTTTTGGAAGTCGGTTGTTTTTTTTTGGAAAAAGTTTTTTTGTGCTTTCGCTTGTTATACGAGTTCCTATAACATCCGTAACATCAGACAAGGTAATATTTATTTCAGCAAAAGTTGAAATTATTAGAAAAATGGTCGGAATAGATCATTAATTTATTCTTGTAGTTTATAGTTATTTTCAATTTATCCATGCCATACCATGTTTTGTCTCAATACCACCATAGATGGTGATCACTTTTTGTACAATATTTTTTACTTGTGTTTCTTCAATCTTACTTTATAAATTTAATAAATGTGAAAGTATGTTATGTTTGTTAAGTAGGTACTTACCTACCTATGTATGCTGACTCAGAAAGGTAACATTGTTAGGTATAAAATAAATAATGTATAAATAACCAAATTACGAACGGATGATAATAAATAACACTATTTTGGCAACGTTCGCGGTTGAGCGTTATTTATTGTTTACAAAAACAAATCTGTTTGTTCTGTTCTACAAGCCTTTGGTTTACGCACTGACGTATTTTCATACTGAATTGTTTTCTCTGTATTGTGTAACTGTTAATTGTATTGTTCAAATCAAAACCAATCAAATTGGTAAACTCATTGTTGAGCCGAGCATTGATAATCCAAAAAAGCGCATCGCAGCGCGTCAAAAAAATACATTGTTGGATTTTCAAGTATCGCCGGTAAGCAGTGCGTTAAAAATCCAACGCGCAAAATAATAATCGCAGAAAAAACTATCATCATTACAAAAATGATTTACATCATTTTGGAAAAAAAAAATTTAAAATCAAATCTTCAACTATTGCTTAAAGACGAGCTTACCCCCGGGTTCTGCCGGGGGTTCAGGTTGTTCGAAAGAAATACCGTAGCCCCCTGGCACACAGGCAACTGAAGGAACACGGGTGGGTTTTAGTCAGTAAAAGTCTGACACAACCTCCCGCAGAGAGCGGGAGAAGTTAACACCACCGGGTTTCAAAAGGTCAAAGTGCACGCAATTTTGAATTATCAAGGAATCGATCAGTCAAAAAGATGAAGCTTGTCACCCGTTCCAAGACGTAGTGCATTCCTATGGAGAAAAAAAGGCTGGAAACTTCATGGACATTCTATGAAATTCTTCTTCTTCCCTTCGGGGTAAGAAGAAATTACAGAACTCCTCCTAATACGTTACTTACCTCCTTTTGCCTCATTTAGGCCGGCCATTCACGGACAGCTTGAAGTAGCCAGTATCGACTACTTCAAGCTGTGACTGCATAGCAACCTACAGTCTTCTACGTACAAACATACACGAAACAGCTCGAGCAGTCGCGACTGCTTCGGGCGTTTGGCAGCGCGGGAAAATTTCATCGTGCGGCTAAGCAGTCACCAGGCATACACTAACTGCTCGAGCTGTCGACTGCTCTCGCGCAGTCTCTCCACCTACGCTCTTCATTTGTGACTCTTCTTTTTGTGACTTGTTGAGCAGTCCAAACCAACTGCTCCAACAGTTACCAATGGCAGCTTCAAGCTGTTGACTCTGACTGCAAGAGCGGTCCATGTATGTTGATCACTGGCTAACAGCTCGAGCAGTCCGTGTATGGCCGGCCTTACGTTCCATACATCTCAACATTAAATCAGTTGATAGGTCAATAAATGTATTGGTGCAAAACAGCAAACTCATCTAAATTATATTATCCGGATGTTTTGGTTATCATAAGTGAATTTGCGAAAACTTCTTTCTAAAGGACAATAATAATAGATACCGGCCTATTTATTAGCGTACCACTGCTGGCCAAAGGCGTCTACTTATACAGAGATGGCACGGGCATTGATCACCACGTTTGCTCAAGACTTGGCTTCAGATTTACATTAACTACTAGCTCTTGCCAGCGGCTTGACACGCGTGGAGGTCGAAAATTATCCCGCGAGAACGTACTACCGGGATAAAAAGTACCCTTTGTGTTAATCCAGGTTATAAACTATCTGTGTGCCAAATTTCATCCAAATCTGTTCGGGCGTTGTCATCCAAACATCTAAATATCTAAACATACAAATTTTCACATTTATAATATTAAAGTAGGACAGGATCAGGTTTTCTCACGATGTTCCTCTTCACCGATGTCAGGAACCTCCAAAATAAACTCAGAAAATATGAAACGAAGAAACACCTACAATTTTAACACCTCATCTCTCAAATCCACCACAAAACTACCCAAAAACCTTATCACTTCGCTCCGATAAGAAACACAACAGCCGGTTCAAACCGGGTATCGACCGCGGGGCGTGTCGGATCGATCGTCACGCCTCGTGCCCACCCCACCCGGGTAGGGAGCGCCGTGAAAGTGTAGCGTAAGATGAGAAGGGATGTTAGCTGTGTTTTGAGAGAGAAAAGTTACGTGTAGTTTGGATAATTTTTGTATACCTGGGCCTTCCATATTTGAGCACATTTAACTTGTTTACTTTTTTCTATAATGTCGGCGCCTGCGACCCTTTGCTTATCACAAGGATGCTACTGAGTGCTTCAGACACAATTGGCATTGATAAATAATGAGGTCACGTTTGGCGCTGACGGTATTTTGTTTTATTCGCTAACATATTACATCTATCTACAAGGTGTCTCAAAAGTAAGTTCACATTTGCTTATCTTATTACGCGAAAGCAACTATTCTGAGGGGCGCGGGGGGTATGTCAGTCGGTAGTCTGGCTCTTGGGAATTTAGTCGCTATGGAGCGTTTCTCTGGTGCGGACCGTGCGTTGTGCGTACGTGAGTTTTACAAAAACGGAAATTTGGCGACTGTAGCGCGTAGAAAATTCTGCAGTATTCGACATATTCGTCACTTAAATGATGCGCCTAGCACTCGACTCATTGCAAAATGGGTTGAGAAGTTTGAAGAGACTGGGTCAACTCTGGAGAAACCAAAATCTGGGCGGCCAAGAACATCAAGAACAGCCGAAAACGTGGACAGTGTTACTCAGTCTATTCGAGATGATCCAAACCTCTCGATTCGGAAGCGTGCTGTTGCTTTAAATGTGCACAGATCTTCATTATGCCGCATTTTACACGAAGATTTAAAGCTGCACCCGTACAAAATTCAGTTAGTGCAAGAACTGAAGCCTCAAGACTACCTGCCGAGCTGTCATAGGCAATTTTAGTGCCCGACTAAATGAATGCCGAGAGCGCAACGGTTTACATTTGGACAATGTTATTTTTAAAAAATAAATTCCCAAACAGTGTACCTACTTCAATATAAAATAAACATTTTTTCAATAAAGCTAAGACTTTTCTTTTAAAAAAAGATTTAAATGTGAACTTTCTTTTGAGACACCCTGTATAATACTGATTATTTATTTATACTGTAACTGCCTGTGACATCACATCCTATCAGAATACCAGCGCTGCGACACTTTTTAAATGTCGCAGCATCATGCTGAGGTAGGAGCCTTTTGGCCTCGCGCAGGACATTCTGTTTTTCTTTTTTAATTCCAAGTTTGTTTTTCATCATTTTTGTACGATTGTGTGTTTAGTTTAGTACATAACTTATTTTTTAAATTATATTGTTAACTTATTCTTACTTTTGCTTGCCTGTCTGCTGTTTCTTGTGCTTACCCTAATTTTGTCAGTGAAAACTTTTAATTGGCCTTCTTTCGATAACGGTCAACTATCTGTATCCTAGCTGTAAGTTTTCTTAAGATATAAAAATAAAAATAAAATAAAAATAAAATAAGTGATCTTCCTGTGCAAGTCACAATAAATACTTTTTCTTTCTTTCTTTCTTTCTTCTATTCGTTCATATTATCATCTGCCCAGCCTTTTCCCAACCATGTTGGGCTGGGTTTCCAGTATAACCGAGTGCAGAATAGCAGCATGAAGCGACTAACTATCTGACCTCCACGACCCACTTACTGGGTAATAAGAAACACCTTGGTATAACCGGTTGTCAGATTATCTGACTTCTGACGACCCGTAACGACGGTCAACGATCTGAAAATGTCACCCGTGAACAACGTGCTTTTCGAGGCACGGTGAAGTTTTGGTATGTCAGGTGGTCACCCATCCACGGACCAACCGCGGGAAGTGTTGCTGAACCTGATTGATTGACCCGTGCGGCTGTAATTACTTAACCACAAGCCCCACATTCTAATATCATATCAACGTCTGTGGTATTTTCATCTATAGAAGCAGTTAGTTGTATGTTTGAAACATCACTCTTGTTGACCCCTTTTAAGCTAGAGGGTTGAAGATACAAAAAGTATTTTAGCTAGGGACTAACAAACAAACGCTTTGTGTCGTTTTATCGCCACAAAAAAACTAAGACAATTCAACTATTATCACAATAAAATAATGCAGACTAAAAAAAATTATTTGGGTGAACAACTGATCCTTTCTTCTTCTTCTTCTTTGTCCTCGCCTTGTCCCTTTACTTGGGGTCGGCTTTCCTGATCATTCGGCGCCATCTATCTCTCTGGTAGACATCTTGGTCTGTTAGGCCTAACCCTTTCACATCCCTATGGACATTCGTCAGCCATGTGGTTTAGGGTCTTCCTCTCCCTCTCTTTCTTTCAGCCATGGAAAGGCATTTTTGCACGACGTGGTCCTCTGTCTTCGCAATAACATGACCGTACCATTGGAGCCTGGCTTCTGATATTTTATTTACAACTGGGGCAGCTCTAAAGCTACCTCTTATAAATTCGTTGACAACTGATCCTTTGAGATTTATTATCTTACAATCCAGCATAATTAGTCTATAACGTTCCTATAACCACGCGGGCGCAGGGCCGATTAGTAGATGTCACATGTCTTCGAAATTATTTGGACACACAACACTTAAGGTGAACCTAGTCCACATTTTTTGCACACAAACTTCAGGAGTGTTTTACTCTACTGTCTGACGTGGCACATCCAAAGTAAAATATGACATCGTTTTGTCTCATTATTAATATTGTCTGCACGGAAACAGAATACTAAAATAAAAACCCATTAAAAAGTTAGGAGCCAACAAAAGATTCGTTTTTCTTGCTAATTTTACTTAACTTTGGGCGTATTTACGTAATAAAATAAGTATAAAATCACCAAGTCAGTACCGATAAAGTTCAATTATCGAAAAGTTCAATAAACTTTATTGGTCATTGATTTATGCATTGGCTTTTTCATAAAACCCGATCTTCCAAAGGACTTTTCTTGATTTTTTCGCGAATTTTTTAGTATAAATGATCCTGCATCTCACTCAATAACGATGTGCTTGTAGACTAGCGTCTAACTGCTCATCACTGATATTATATCTGTCGGACACAAAGTCTGGTGAGACAGCGTGATTTTTAGCCAGGCCCACCAGTGAGTTCGAGCCCGCGACTAGGTTCCCCTTAACATGTTTTCCTTCACTGTTTTGAGAGAAGCTCTGATTTGAACCTACGACCTACAGCTCGCGAGTTTCAGCCATTACCAATGGTCTAACACTGCTCTCTTACGACTCAAACCTGAGAAAAATAGCAATTACCATCACAATTTGAAATATCCAATTCTTTCATTACAATTCTACGTCATCATCTCTAGAACTAACCCAAGCATACCATCCTATATGCCCAGTCCACTAAGCATGAAACGGTTACATTACGTCACTGAGCCACAGCCATCGATCGGCCTGGTCCACGCCCGGTACGCCTGATACGGCCCGATACGCCCGGGTACGTCCGGTACGCCCGGCTAGCGAGTCGATACCCGGTTCACGGCCGGGGCCTCATCAATAATGTACTCCTTTGTATTGGAGATTTGACGGTATGTTGGGGAATGTTATGAAAGGTATTTGGTTGTAGGGGGTGGAATAGAAGCGAGGAATTGCTAGTTTAAGGATTTAACTTACTTTACTTTAAGTTATAGCGATATTTGCATAATGCAGAATTGCATATGTAAGCGGGCATGCCCTTTATGCCTGGAGGCTATTATTTAGATTGGAAGTTCTGTTTACGTTTTATTTTAATTTTCTATTATTTTTAGTTTTCAATTTTTGATGGTATATTGGCGTGTGCTAGCTGACATATGGCAAATTTTATGTTTTTTTTTTTTTGTGTTTCGTAATTTTTATTACCTATTATTGTATAGAATCAAGTTCTTCTAACTTAACAGACAGCTGTGCTGCTGGGGGGTTTGTTCCGCTACTTCTTCTTCCCAGCTAAAGCACTAGGAAGTGGTGAAGGGCGGGCGTTTTGGGGGGACTGTCTTATGTAATTTTATTTTGACGTTTAAAAAGAGCTGACTCTCAGCCTAGTTTGAATAAATAACTTTTGATTTTGATTTTAAAAATTGTAAATGATTTTCTTTCTGTTACTAGGTTTGTACAAACACTTTTACACGTCCATCATATTTTTTAAACTAGATGAGGTCGGCGTTTCCTATCTCATTACTCTAAGAAGAAAGGCCGAAACAAACTCAGAGGTCACAGTCTCTTTTAAAGGACATAATCTTGGTCACATCTTGTAAAGACCATGTGGAATGGTGTCTGAAATGGTCTTTTGAAGAAAAAACCACACAGATTGAGTGGAGCTGTCCAATCAGTGCACGCATTTATCAAATCATGCAGCTCAACTCAGAACATGAGGCAAAGATATAAGTTTAATCCTGTTCAATCAATGTTTACAAACTGTCAGTCGGGGACAATAGCGTATGCAGATTTATAATAACTCTAGCTTTTGCCAATAACTTCGCCCGCGTGGAGCTCGAAAATGATCCCATGGGATTGTACTACCGGGAGAAAAGTATCCTATGTTTTAATCCGGGTTACAAACTATCAACAGTCGCTTTTTCGTGATTGAGTAACAAACATTAAACAATCTAAATTTCCAAACATCTAAACATACAAACTTCGATATCGTACTATCCTACTTCTACTGATATTATAAATGTGAAAGTTTGTGTATTTAGATGTTTGGATCTTTAGATGTTTGGATGTTTATTACTCAATCATGCAAAAACGGCTGAACGGATTTGGATACAATTTGGTACACGGATAGTTTATAACCTGAAATGACACTTAAGATACTTTTTATCCCGATAGTACGGTCTAGTGGGATAATTTTCAACCTCCACGCGGGCGAAGCCGGTAGCAATAGCTAGTTTATTATATTAGTAGGTTAGTAGAATCTGTTAAGACTCCTAAACTGATGTGTGACCCCTAAGGATGCTGATATATACACTGGTAACGAATCGAGTCTTTTCTGAACGGTGCCGTAGATAGGTAGAAATATCTGAATTCAAATTCGAAGTTTGTAGATTTGCATTTGAATAGTAGTTACTTGCATATTTTTAATTCAAAATAATTTAGACACTTAATGGTGTTTTTAACGTGTGACGTCACAAAGATTTTGATCCCCCTGGCCCTTGTTACACAATGTCACATTTCGTTGACACCCTCCCATCCCCTCAACCCCCTTAGAACGAAAGAAAAATAATGCTAAACTTAACCATTCTACTGTGAATCGGCACAGCAAAACCATACCGTGTGTTTTTCAGTCGGAAATCTCGTAGTCGGAATTGCAAAATTTCTCATTGTGATTGAGTACAAACAGGCTCACTCCAATTGACAGCCATCCCAGGCAATATAGTGTACCTACTTACTTACTACTAGTGTCCGACCGAAACAGGATTTTCAGCCGAAACCGAAACCGAAACCGAACCTTCGGTTTTGGTCCCAGTTTCGGCCGAAACCGAAACCGAAACCGAAACTTATTTGAATGTTTAAAGCATGTTAAATCTATTGTATTTTTACGCATTTATAGAAGAAAATAAAAAATATTTGTCAAACTTTTTCAAAAATCAACAATAATTACTTATGTTTACAATAGTCTTAATAATTAGATAACTTGTGTTGTTATTTTCTACTGAGATCTAGTATTTAAAGAATTATCTTACCATTATAATTAATTATTAGTGATAATTAATATTTACCAGTCTCAAAAAAGATGACTATATTTTGTACGACAATCAAGTACTTTTTCACTTCTCATGCTCTAAAAGTACGCCAATATAGCCCTACGAAGCGGGACTAAAGTGACCACTTTAGTCTCTAGGGAGTGAAAAGTAATTAGGTTTTTTAATTTCCTTGATGTGACATAGACAAACTCAAACAGCCAGTAAATATACTATTATTTGTGCAGTGTGAACCATCTTCATTGCGAAAATGTTGAGAGTTTTAGTTCCATAGTTTTTCCGCAAAGCAGGTGGCGCCAAGTGTTTTAAATTGTTAATCTGTGACTGGTTTAGAAGAAAAAACTGACCGCGAAAATTTCGGAATTTTTGTCGAGTGTAAATTTGTTCGGTTTTTAAATAAATTTATTAAGAATGTCCAGTGACAGTGAAGAGTTTGACGTCGAGCAAAGAGCAAAAGAAATAATAGATATTGTGTTTTTTTTATTAAGTAAAATTTATTAAATGTTTTTGTACTAATTTGACTATTTTTGTCGCACTCAAAGTGAAAAGTATAGTTTGCACCTCGAGACTAAACGCTAACTTAATATACCCTCGGTTTCATTGACTCCCTCACACGCTCGGGAGTCAAACCACCTCTGGTATATTATAGCTTCGTCTGTCCCTCGATATAAAATATACCTACTATTACCTAATAATGTTTGCGCGAGAAAAACCTCAAATCATCACGATCGCGCGGCTAGCGAACTCAACTGGCAATCACGTTCACTCACTCACTCGAAGTTAGCCGAATGATGCGCGACAATTCACGAACACCTAGTTTCGGCGGGGCCGAAGGTTCGGCCAATTATTGGCCGAAACCGAAACTGTGGCCGAAACTAGATTTTTTGGCCGAAACTAGCCGAAACCGTAACCGAAACCGAACCTTCGGTCGGTCCTTACTTACTACTGAACAAATACACACTGTTCGTGAGTCTTCTCTAAGGGTGTGTCCAGACCTGGCGAATGCGCCGCTCGCGAGCCGCTTGCGAACTGCGCGCGTGTTGCTCGCGCGCACATTGCTTCTTTCGCGTTTGAACTAAATATGGGGGCGAGGTAGTTGCACCACGGGCGGCTGCGTACGAACGTGAAATGTTCACGCGCAATTAGCAAGCGGCTCGCGAGTGGCGCGTTCTTGGCGCATTCGCCAGGTCTGGACACACTCTAAGATAAAATCTTGATATGTTAAATAATATTCCATATTCTTTCCCCAGGTCACGGCGGAGTAAATCAATTAGGAGGAGTATTTGTAAACGGGCGACCACTTCCAGACGTCGTGCGACAGAGAATAGTCGAGCTGGCGCACTCCGGAGTGCGACCGTGCGACATCAGCCGACAGCTGCGCGTGTCGCACGGTTGCGTATCGAAGATACTGTCGAGGTAAGTACGATTGAAGATTGTAAGACTTTTTATTCTGTATTGCTTTTGGGTCTGCCGGTTTTGCGAGAAAATTAGTTCTCTGTTAACGTCAATGCTGAGTGATTGTCAAACTTCTCACATTGTTGCCATCGCTGGTAGAACCGGGATGTGACTGACACAAGAGCATGAGGATTGGTAGAAGCAAAGACAGGCCTATGCCTAGCAGTGGGAAAAGCCAGGTTGTAGATGATTATGTAAATGAAGCTATGATTTTCCACCAGTTTATTGATATTTTCTACTATTCGACAGTAGTCAATTTATTTCCCAGAAAGCCGAATAAAAAATTATTTTGTGTCATAACTCTCTAGATTAAATATGACTCTCAAATGTTCATTCTGTAAAACAAAGAAACGACATTGTAACTATTAATTAATATCATGCATATACCACCAAAAAATCGAAAACTCCTCAAAACCAAGCTCTAGGAAAACCAAATCAAAATCAAAATCAAAATATTTTATTTCACATAAGCCTGCATGGGCACTTATGAAACGTCAGAAGCTAGGTGCACGGTTCCAATTTGTCGTTTCCTATGGAGAAGAGCCGGCAAGAAACTCCACGGTCACAAAATCACAAACTCACTTCCAAAACTTTATAATCTCATACCTACCGTCCTATAATTACAACGTGTATTAACCCCACCCACACTCACACACCCCGACATACACTCACACACCCCGACATACACACACATACGTACATACATGGTGGAGTTGCCTGTGTGTGTGCCCTCGTTCCGCGCAATAACTCCGGCGTGCGCGCAGGTCCTACAGCCGCTAGACAATACGCTTATGTCATTTTCTTTTGTTTCGGTTTGCTGTAACTAGCCATGGTGGGGTACCGTTGGGTAATTGTGAAACCGTCGAGGTTTTTTTGGAAGATTTATTATCTTTTAAATCATTAAGCAAGTAGCTAGATATAATTCTTATTGCAAACCCTCCGGCAGGTTTTAATCATATAGATTCCGAGTTTTTATTTGACGGCAAAACTCGTTGATTATGATCTAGATTCAGTGACTGTGGATTTATTAAATAGAAATTGACCCGGCTTCGTTCAGTATGGCAAACTAATTAAAGTAAGATACCTGTAGGTATCTAGGTTTTGTACTGTACAACTGACTAGTGCATGTTGATGACCAGTCTTACTTACATTTAAAAAAACTTAAAAGTTTGGATAAAAATCACATCATTAGTATTGTCAGTGACGGGTTTACATAGCATGTCGGTGACGCGAACCCATATATTGGTAATAAAAGTTTTGATATCAAAAACACCATCCTGTTCTATTTGGTGTAGCCTGGTTTGGCAGGAAATCTCTACAAAATCAAGCTTCTATTTTATTGACTTTGTCTTTGGCATACTAAAAGAGATAAAAAAATAAACACTAAAGTATAGATACCGCTACTTATAACCTAGATGAACACGCAAACAAAATAATATATTAAACAATTCAGACATTTTTTTACAACAATTTAATGCGGAACCATCGCCCATTTAATAGCATACCACTCAGTATATCTTCGAGCCCCATCTAATTGGCGTTTTTATAACTAGCAGGTATCTCTACATCCAATGATGATTGTAATTCCTTTACTATAAAATAAAATTTATATGACGGAACTCAATTTGTGTTTAAGTAAGAAATTTAAAAAAATAATACGAGTGTAATTGATGTTGTGGAGCAGTGGTGGCCTAGTGGTAACGGCCGCGACCTATGAGTTGTAGGTCGTGAGTTCGAACCCAGACAGGCGCTTGGTGCGGGTTGTTCGAAAGAGCTACCGTGGCTCCTGGCACACAGGAAATTGAAGGAACACGGGTGGGTTTTAGTCAGTAAAAATCTGATACCCTCCCGCTCCCGCTCCCGCTCCCGCTCCACCCAGAGCAGAAGAAGTTATTTGATGATTTTAAAAAAATGACAGGCGCTTTACTGTGATTGTGTAAATTATTTCATCACCACTTCTCTCAAACCGGTGAAGGAAAACATCGTGAGGATTTATATCAAACCAACTTTTTTCAGCGGCTTCGTCTGCGTGGAGGTCGGAAATTATCTCACAGGAACGTAGTACGGGTATAAAAAGTATCCTATGTGTTAATTCAGGCTATAAACTATCGGTGTGCCAAATTTTATCCAAATCCATTCAGAAGTTTTTGCGTAAAAGAGTAACAAACTCAATAACTTTCACATTTATATTGTACAAATTTCTTGCTCCCCCGACCCACCCCGTCGCTTCGAATCGCCTGCCCGTGCGGGTACTTCGTATTTTTTTTTCCCTTTGGTCGCCTCCTAAGGGTCTTAGCGAGATGTCATGTAGTCTATAGCCTTCCTCGATAAATGGGCTATCCAACACTAAAAAAATATTTCAATTCGAACCAGTAGTTCCAGAGATTAGCGCGTTCAACCAAACAAATAAACTCTTCAGCTTTATAATATTAAAGTATAGATGTAAAATTGATTTATCAATCATGAATTTTTTCTTTAACGATGATACAATTTCTAATCCGAAAGTAGTAAAAACCAGTTAATTATAACCGTCAGTTGAAGAGTTCTAGTTAAAACTAATTATTTAAACTTAACAAGGTAGCAGCTGAGTTAAATGCTCATCATTTGTGGTTAACCGATGTTAAACAGCGCAGCTCTGCCGGTTAACTGTACCAGTTAATTTGTGCTTAGTTAAATATAATGGGTGTATTATTTAACTAGTGTTTATGCTTGTTTAGTGTACTGTAGTTGGCTGTTAAGTATAGGTTGCAGAAAGGTTCTTGTGGCGTCTTCAGAAGAGATGTTACTTATCGTCTTTTCTCTATGTTGGGTCGGCTTATTGTCTATAAATACCTATATTTTATATGGAGCGACTGCCTATCTGACCTCCACATCCCAGTTATTTGGTAATAAGTACGATACATCTTGTTAAGACTAGTAGTCAGATTTCCGGGCTAATGTTGCCCTGAAACGACAGTCAAAGATCCACGATGACTGCCGGGACCATCGACTTAACATGCTTTCCGAGGCATGGAGGGGTCTTGGTATGTGAAGATGGTCACCCACTCACGGACCAACCGCGGCACGCGTAGCTTAACCTGATCGATCGATCTGTACGGCTGTTATTCCTTAGCCACATAGCCTTCCTGATGTTAACGACCACTGATACCATATATGCAGCAATTCCTTCCTTCAAGTAAAAAAAAGTAACATAGATTTCCAGTGTATTCTGAAATATTAAATAACAGATTGGGCATTTCATTAAAAGACTCAATCAATCAACTCAGGCTGAGTCGCATCGCAGTCCAACATCGGACATAGACTGCACCACAACATCCTGTTCTGATCTCTCCACAGTTTGTCCTAGCTACCTTCTGAAGGTCATCGGTCCATTTAGCCGTAGGGCGTTCCACCTTACGCTTTCTGATACGCGGTCTCCACTCCAGGACTCCTCTGCTCCACCAGCCATTGCTCCTTCGACAAACATTACCAGCCCACTGCGACTTCAGTTGGCTAACTCTGCAGTGCTGCTATGTCAGTAACTCCAGTTCATTTTATCCTTCAAAGAAACTCCGAGCATAGTCCGCTCCATTATACTATGAACTCTCACACCTTTTTTCATTAAAATTCCAAACGAAAATGTCCCCATTATGTTTTAAATCCCGCAATGATCGTACAACAGTCCCGGCATTATTCGAGATACAAGTACTTCAGATGATTTGACGATATTATAGCGATATAACTGACAATGACGAGAATGGAGCGTCGGGACTTTAGCTGACCATTGTCCGATTTAAATTGAAAACTGCGAACAGTGTTGCGATGTAAGGGAATTTTCGCGGGATGTTACTGGATTTTTTGTCCCGGGTTTTTGAGAGTGGCTAAGTATGCTACATTTTAAATAGATTTTTGAGTTGTTTTTGTTTGATGTCTATAATAAAAAGCTATGGATATGATCAAAGTCCAAAACGTTTTTATTTTTTTCAGTTTTTTGGAAACTCAACGTTCCTTAAGTTTTAAAATTCCCTCATCTCATTGAATTAGAGAATTTTAGTCCTTGGTAGTTTACATGACTGGGTGGAAATGATACAATGATATCAAATTCACCCACACATGTCAACATCCAAGTGCTTTAACACATCAGCATATTTTCGCTCAACAAATCAATCGATAGATCCCGGGCTGCCCATCCCTAGTCCCGGGAGACTCCCAATCGGCTCGCGTCGAACACTCGCCTTTCAATTTATCCGGCTCGTACAATTGAGCCCTATGTTTTGTTTTCAACCCCCCGGCCCCCAGTGGGTTCATTTTTGTCTTAATGACAATGTTTCTGTGTTTCTGTTGCTACTGGGATTTAAATAATACTCTTTGGGGTTTAAAGGCCAGTGAACGATGTGTTTTGTTAAAAGAATATGGGTTAGTATGGTGTGGGAGGATGGGATTCTGTGTAAACTGATCAAGTCTCTAAACAGTAATAGTGCTGCCAAATCTAAAATCTATGCGTAACAGGGCAAGAGGGTGTTGTAGCGCAGCCTGAGAGAGGCCTATGAAAGGCTGAGATGATAAGCGTAATACGTCAGAAAATGTAATCTGGTTCCATTTTCTTGTTTGGTTAAATTTTCTCCAGGAATGCTGACGTTTTTAGAAACCGTGCGTGCCCTATGTCAGCGAGTCCCTCGCTTGTAACTACATAATTGGCTTTATGTTTCATATACAATTGTTATCTATCTATTATAGCTGTTGGTTCTCCTATGAATAAATAAATAAATAAAATAAATAATATTATCATCAGGATTTCAATGAAACTAGAAGGATATTTAAGTTCTCAAGATAGGAGATGATACTGTGACTGATATTAAATTGTTGTCACTATCTAACCGGACGGGAATACGTCAATTGGTCCTTTCTGTCATGTTGCTAGCGATTCCGGAACGGCTCATGTCCTTTATTTCATATACAAGAACATATCATCTTACCATGGTGAAATTATAATCCAGGTTTACACTTTAGTAACAGGGCTAACTACTCTGGATTCACTGTGCGTATCATTAACGTCCGTTAAGGAACCTCTTTATCATTATTTATTTATTTTCTGCGAGAGTTTTATAAATATATAAGTCCTGTTAATACTGGGCACAGAATTTATAACAGTCTTGTTTAAAGCACATTGTACTGGGTCGCCACGGTCTGCGGGGCATCGGTGCGCACGCGCATATACAGTGCCACAGCTATGCGTGTGAGTTATACCGCACTGGGGAAGTTCTTTAAACTTCTTATACGGAAACAATATGACTGACGTAGAGAATGCGTGATTTATTATGTGTGTGTGGTTTAAAAAAAAAAAGTGCAGCACTTGTAAGTGATATGGAGCTAAGTTTAGTTAGGAAACTATAATTATCTTTATTTTGTTGTATTTTATTTATCTGTGACTTTGATGGAGGGCTGTTTCTTTTTTGCTTTATCACTTTAAGTTTAAAAAATTAAAAAACACGCTTTATAAATCAAACTAAAAGAGGAAAAAAATATTTAATTCAATTAAAAAGCGTGGGGTGCTTTTTGATGTATTTTTACAATCAATGTCAAGCACCTCACGCTTTATAATTGAATTAAATTATTTTATCCTTTTTTAGTTTGGCTTTTAAAGCGTGTTTTTTAGTTTTTTAAACTATTATTTATTTTCTATTTTTTAGTTCTGCTAACTACAAAAGCGTGATATTTTTCCTTTATTTTTTTTTAAATGATTGAATTGTCATCGGTCCTCGATAAGTTTACAAAGTTTAAATTAAATCTGACCGTTTAAAGTGAGTCAAAATCGCGCCCTAAGGAGTGAAGTGAAGCTAATATAAAGCGTGTAAAATAGGCCAGCCTTCTGGTCACGTGAACAGTCGACCAACCGCTTCTCGATGTTCCTAAATACTCGATAATTTTCCTTTATTATTCCCTGAAAGTTCAGAAACAGTTCAAGAAGACGAAAAAAACGATCTCCACCTCATGACCTAAAACTCAAAACAAACATAATTACAATTATTTCATAAAATAAATCAACGCACGCTCGCAAACGGAAGCGGCGTCACGCTTTCTGCGCCGGCGCAGACCGATGTAAAAACTGACTAATTATTAAACAGATACAGGACTGTATAGCACTTTCATAATGCTCTTCTTGTGTAGCGTGATGGTTCTATCTGGGGACAGCAGAAATGTAGGTTGTAGAATATTTTTAGTTGAAAACGTAGACTCTCTATTCATTCTGTAGCTTATTAGCCAATTCGCACGAATTAATTTTCCCGAAACGGACGAATCGACACTTTTACATAATATATTATTTTCTGTAGGCAATTCGCACGAAGTTAATTTATTTGTGGGCGAATAGACCACTCTAGAAATACATAGGTATTAGGCAATTGGATCGTTTTGAATTTAACGCGATATAGTATTGAAAAAATGTGTATTTTTCTTACTAGATAATGGGAGAAAAACGAACGAATGTTATTATTTTTACTAAAGAGTTTCTTTGAACACGCTAATTTCTTAAATACTTAGTCCCATTTGTTTTTTTTGGTTTACATTTGATAGCCCAACTCTAGCGAAAGGCTGTATAACATTACGCTAAAACCCTTATAAGCCGAGCAAAAAGAAAAACTAGTCAGAAAAAACGCTATGCGAAAATATAAATAAGCAAAACTAATAACTCGCGAAAATTTCAACCAATAATCATTTACACATCAGCTCACCATCGAACACCATACTTAAACCAACCGCTATAAGCTGCCAAAGCCACTCAAAGCTCCTATAAGCCACACTAAGTCCCATATAAGCCTATTAGCGAGCGCCCTATGTGAGCCTGATATCTTGATTGCCAATATGTTCGACATTGTATGAACGACAAATTGGTTATAGATCGTGTAGAATAGTGATATTGATTTCAATTTGGTTTGATTTTGATGTTTTTGGATGGTAAGAGGGTAGACAGGGATGATAGACACAATAAAAAAAAAATTAAACATGTACATTACATACGAAACTATCTTTTGGAAGAGGCGACTAGAATCAATTCTATTTCAATCTAAATGTTGAGGTTTAAAAGTGCCTCTTATGAGCTCATCCTACTTTAATATTATAAATGTGAAACACGCAAAAATAGCTGAATGGATTTGTATGAAATTTGGCACACAGATAGTTTATAACCTGGATTAAAAAATAGAATACATTTTATCCCGGTAGTACGTCTCGTGGGTTAATTTCGGATTTCCACGCGGGCGAAGCGCTGGCAGAAGTTAGTTTGAAATAAATGACTTTGACTTTATATAAATAAAGGATCAGCCAAAAACATGGAAAGTCTTATTCGGATTTTCGGGCAATTCTGGTACAGTCAGCATCAAAAATATCGGGACGAACAAACTGTTCAAAATGATCTAAACAACTAAGGAAATTAAACTTTATCTCAATTGAATAAAGTTCTTGTCAGAATAACGGTTGTCGTGAACTGTCTTCATTCTGAAACATTCCTTGTATCATTGAGTTAATATTTAATTTTCATAGTTTATAATATTAGTATAGACTAACTTTTGCCAGTGGCTTCGCCCGCGTAGAGGTCGAAACTTATCCCACGGGAACGTACTATCGAGATAAAAAGTATCCTATGTGTTAATCCAGGTTATCAACTATCTGTGGGCCAAATTTTATCCAAATCCGTTCAGCCGTTTCACCGTCCAAACATCTAAACATACAAACTATCACATTTATAATATTAGTTGGATGAAATATAATGCAATTATTTAGGTACACAAAAACCGATTTCCATGTTTTGCCCTTTTTTCCAGAATTTTCGTTCCTCTCCTTTAAATATTCGCTTAAACAAAATTGGTCAGCAATAAAAAAGCCTGCAAGTGCACAATCTCCAAAGTACAGTTTCTCATTTTGTCAAATTTACCTACAACCCTGCCGACCCCTACCCAGGGGTAGCGTTACGATAATGTTACCGATCCCCCATGGATCACAAGCACCCTTGTTTTTGGCAATATGAGGGTAGTAGTGTAGAAAAGTGTTACGGTTCAAAATATTACGCAGATTTCGACATTTAGAATTTAGTTACAATTTGTATCTCCAATTTTTGTTTTTCTTATAATTTTGTTTTTATCATGCATACTTGTTTTTCCAATTCACTTTAGATTTTGGCAGAAAAGTCGACATAAGCGTTCTTGCCATTTAATAAAAATAGAATAGAATAGGGATTTTAGGTTACTTTCTTTGCAAAAACATAATACTTAGAAAGTTAAGAAATGTTTAAATAATGATTTATTTAATTTAAAATACTCTTGAAAGTGGACAATACCCATAGTGACTTATGCCAATCAGTTTAAATCAGCTATTTTGCTTTGGATCGAAGGGTGGTGGTGCTTGCATGCAAACTAGAAAAATAAAAAATCTACCCAATAAAACTTGTATAAGCAAACAAAAACGAAATAAGCGCTTTTTCCTCGTCATAAAAAATCACACCGACTCTCAAATACTTCTCTCCCCAACTGTACTTCAAACTACCACTCACTTAGGGTGTGATCGCACTCGTAATTGACTTATCACGACGATTGTAATGCTCCACAATGCTGTGTATACGCACCCTTACAATAAATTGCTTAAGTGCGGTAGTCGCCGATAATCTTATTTTTTTAAGTAATCTTGTCATTATCTGTGGAAATCGGTGGAAGAGATAAGGGAAAATAGAAGATTTTTGTTCTCAAATTATGCTTATGTAGATATTTACATAAGCATAATTTGAGAACAAAATCTCTGACGAGCAACGGTAGCGGAAAGCATAAATATAGATATCTATATGGTATGCTTTGCGCTACCGTAGCTCGTCAGTACCTATCAATTTCTATGTGTATCTGAGAGGGAGTGGGCCGTGACCCACCACGCGGGCCCAGTGCGGGTTAGTAGATGTCACATGTCTTCGAATTTTTGGTTGTAGTAAGTACACCATTTTGAGATCCGTTTTCAATTAACAATGTTTATTACAGAAATATTGTAAACAAACCTACACACAACAGATAAAATTGCAAAATTAGCATGACGCTTCCTATTTCTACTCTACCGTAGAATAGAAATCGCTTGTCTACTTTTCTCGGTTAAAAACTGTCAACTGTCTACACGGAAACATCATTTTTGTCTCCTGTTCCGTCGACAAAACGCTTCTCTACGGTTCTTGTGCTAAGCCTGCTGGTCGACATTCAAAGGACGTAATAAAATCGCGGTGGGATTTTTTGCCGCACTGAAAATGAACAGCGAACAGTAAAAACCGCTGTTCGGTTTTCGACGTGCTCTAATGCATTCTGTTCTATTCTCAATGGTCTGTTCAACACCGAGAGTTGAAAATCGAGTGGGCGAAAAAAACACGCAGCGATTTTATTACGTCCGTATGAACGTCGACAAACTAGATTTAAAGGTTTATGGTCTTATTCATAAAAAGTTATCAAACATCTAAACAGTTGCTGAAGTCTGGTTTTTAAAGAGAAACCAGACTTTAGCAACTGTTTAGATGTTCGAAAACTTTTTATGAATAAGGCCGTTAAACGGTAGAAATAATCGAGCAACTACAATGTTAAAATGTCGTTTTGCAGTAAAACTATTGTTCATGTGATGTCCTAAGAAGGTACATTACGTCTTTTCTGAAGAGATGTTTTCATTAATTGATCCAATGAGTTTATTTTTTATGGTAAACTCATTACGGGTGTCACCAATGAAACTCGCGATCAGCATTTCTAGGCCGCGTGCCAGAGCTGTCATTGCCTACCTGTAAGTGTCAATATCCCATTAAAAAAAATCACACATAGACAGCTCGCGTTCAGTTTCAATTAAATTTACCCTGAGTAAGAATTTAATGAGACAGTGTCCAGGGTTTTAAACAAAACACGCTAAATTCCCTCATAATGACTATTCGTACTAAAAGACCAAAAAATCACACCATATTGCTGCTGAGACCCAAACAATAATAACCAAGTGTCCCTTCATCGTGGTACCATCACGCCCCCTGTCCTTAGGGACTTGGCATTAGCAGTAGATAATTAAATTCGTCGAACAAAATAACAGGACGGTATTATGACAATTGGATGAAGTTGAACCCCATGAAGGGTGGAACTTCCCTTTCGTTGGCGATTTTTGATTGAGTTTTTAAAGATATTATAGTTATGGTAGCTAAGTTTTATTTTATTATTGGCACGAAACGAGGGGCATGTAAAAATACTGCCCAACAACGTTCAACGTCAAAGAATGAAGAGCTTAACGGTTTAAGATCTCTCCAAACTTCTGGCACTAATTGAAACGTGGCGGGTCTAGGTAGAATATGTGGTTTTCTATTATATTATCGTATTCCTTTCGAATCATCAAAAAAAAAAACAGTTTTTGAAAATGTCAGATGTACCTACCTTTAAGTTATAAATAAATAATAGTTTAAAAAACTAAAAAACACGCTTTAAAAACCAAACTAAAAAAGTAGAAAATGATTTAATTCAATTAAAAAGCGTGGGGTGCTATTTGAGGTATTTTTATAATCAATTAATGTCAAGCACGTGGGGTGCTTTTTAATTGAATTAAATTATTTTCTCCTTTTTTAATTTGGTTTTTAAAGCGTGTTTTTAGTAAATTTTTTTAACTATTATTTATTTTATATTTTTGGGTTCTGCTAACTACAAAAGCGTGTTTTTTTTTCTAGTTTTCCCTATATTTTTTTTTATTGAATTGTCATCGGTTCTCGATAAGTTTACAAAGTTTAAATGAAATCTGATCGTTTAAAGTGGGTCAAAATCGCGCCCTAAGGAGTCGGTTACAAACATACAAGTGAAGCTAATATTTATTTATTTATTTATCACATTATATCATTACAGGAAAATCCTAATGCGGTAGCGTGGTCCTTAATTAAACTATCTTAAATAACATAACACATACAACATTATTTTTGTGTAAAAACATTTTTAGTTTAAACAAAGTGATGACCTTCTGTGAAGTATTTTCGCCGATTACTTTGGATTTTATTTTCTATCGAGGAACTACAAGCAATCGTGTTTCTAAAATATTCGATTTAAATTCTTAAATATTTTACATATTAGTTGCAAAACTAAATGTTAATCAAACGAACACAATTACGTATCGTACGGTACGCTTTTAAAGAATCAAAAACCGTTCCATGGTTTGCTGTATCTTCAACGTGCATTTAAAGCATTTAGCCTATTATTTTGCCGGCAAAAGAAGTATGTAAGGATCATAGCAGGTGGTGTACTTTAGTTTCTGCCCACGGGAAGAAGGCGTGAGTTTATGTATGTATGAATGTTATCTATGATTATAACTTCCCGACATTAATATGAGGCCGTCAAGAAACCGAACGTCACCGCGCAGTACCTGTGTCCGTCAATTGCCTGTTTCTTTTTCATTCAAATACATTATTTTACTTACTGACTACTTTCTAACTCCACCTCTCTTCCCTAGGTACTACGAGACAGGCAGCTTCAAGGCTGGCGTGATCGGCGGCTCCAAGCCGAAGGTCGCCACGCCCCCGGTGGTGGACGCCATCGCGGCATACAAGAGAGAGAACCCGACGATGTTCGCGTGGGAGATCCGGGACAGACTCCTGAGTGAGGGGATCTGCAGCCAGGATAACGTGCCTTCCGTGTCCAGTATTAATAGGTAAGAGAAATTTATTATTTCACTTTAATTTAATTGATTTTCTTGACATTTGTAATTCAATTGATTTTCTTTGACATATTTAATTCATAATGCTTGATTTAGTACTTTTTAATATGGGTATTTAATTATTTTGTTTAAATTGGTCAAATTAGATTTAGAATCATTATTAATTTTAATGAATTTAGTATGCGGAATTTGAAGAACTATTGTGTACCTACGTGTTATAAAATCTGTAAAATACCATATTTCAGGCAAATAAATGAATCTATCTATCTATCAAAGATTGTATGTAAGGTATATAGGAGAAAGTTGCAAAACCACACCCAAACATACTGAACTAAAGTCTTAACCACAAAACAATAGTTCTTTTATAGATTCTACTTACTCTGAATGTTGTAAGAATAACAATGATGTTAAAATGTTACACAGGAAAAGATGCCTTCTGTGAAAGTTTTCCGAAAACTTTTCCTTCGTGTTGTAGTTTGAACTCTAAATGGTATGTGTTACGGTGGAGTTTAGTTTGTGAGGTGAAGTCAAGGAGGAAAGAGTTGGTGTGGCCATGAAAATTGTGGTGTATTTTCGGCCTGTGAAGAATGTTCTAGAAAATACTCAAAAAAATAAAATAAGAAAAGTTCAGATTTTTTTGTTAATGGAGGAAATATTCAATTGTAAAATATATTATAATAAAATATAATTAATAGTTTTTGTCGAAAAATCTATAAATTCTAATGTTAAAATACAGAATTCTTTAGAATAAATACAAAAAGATGCGCCCAACGTGGGGCTCGAACCCACGACCCTGAGATTAAGAGTCTCATGCTCTACCGACTGAGCTAGCCGGGCTACATTATTAAGTAGGAAATTTATCTCCACCATATTAAGATATGTAGATAAAAACTTATCGAAAGTTGAACGAGACAAAAGTTATTTGTAGACTAATTTCAAGGTCGCAGCATCACATTCTGATAAAAAAACTATCTGTAGGTAATAAAACAAAAAACCTAAATGAAATGATCATCAAGATGTCGTACAAACATAGACGTGAGTTGAGATTAATTAAAATCAGTTTCAGTGTCTTATGAACACTTGAACATTTTAGAGAACAAAAACTTTTTCCAAAAAAAAACAACCGACTTCCAAAAAAACACTACAAAGTGAAAAATAACTTCAATTTTGGAAGTCGGTGTCTTTGGAGCTGTATTTGATTTTTTTGTCACCGCCTTCCGAAATTGAAGTTATTTTTCACTTTGTAGTGTTTTTTTGGAAGTCGGTTGTTTTTTTTTGGAAAAAGTTTTTATTTTTCACTTTTTAGTGGTTCACATGTGCTTACCCCTTCACAGCATACCGGCGTGATGTTATGTTATGAACTGGTGTAAGCAATAGACAGACATGAGATTTCAGCAATCCCAGTCCATTTGCTATGATTTATTGAGGAGTTCCGTTGCCTATCTCCAAAGTTCTTCATCAGATCTTCACCAAATTGAAATGAGACCACTCCGAGAAAGTACTCGTCCAAAAAATACCTAAATCGCTTCGTGTGCCTACAAAATTTGAAGAGTTCTCTCTATTTCTCCAGGTTCCTATCATCAGATCCTGACTTGATGATCATGGGACCACCTGGGAAGTATACCCTTTCAAACAAAAAAAACAAAATCCAAATCGGTCCAGCCATCTTCGAGTAATCGGGGAACATACATAAAAAAACAAAAAAAAAAAAAAACAAAAAAAAAAAAAGGTTCCGACGAATTGATAACCTCCTCCTTTTTGAAGTCGGTTAAAAAGTTGAATGGAGGCATTAAATAACCAGTTTTTGTACAATCAACATTAGTGGTAAAACTGCTGAAAATCTCGCACCTAGACATGAGTTGCCCTGACTTCCCTGAAAGTCTTTAAATTTACTTCTGGACTCAGGTAGGCCGAAGCTAAGAAAACCTGTTCAGGTGGAGATTTAGGTACAGATGACTCCGCCCTGGAGTGTAAATGTGGAGCTGTCCCACAAACAATGGGGCACTTAATATCTTGTCCAGCGTGTACTGCTGTCTGCACGCTACGAGAGGTGATGGATGCTGCTGATAGTGCCAAGCTCGTAGCCAAATTCTGGGCTGACTGTATTTAGATTGCTATCGACACTCTAAGAAGTACAACCTTACTCCAACGACATAAAGGCGCTGTTAATGGCAAATGTTTACCACTGATGTTCGGATGACTGTACACAAAGAAGACAGTTTATTGGTCACTAAATAAAGTTGGTCAAAATAAAAAAAATAACTCTAAGACACTTCAAGACATGGTTTTACACACGGCTACACATCAAGCTATAAATTTCCAGTTTACGCTGATCTCGTACTGTACGGAAATCCTATACAATAAGAGATCAGCTTATACTGGAAATGAAGCTTGATGTGTAGCCGTGTGTACAGTAATATAAAGCCGAATACCCCGGTGTATATTCACCGTCTCCACTACACCATCGACACGGAAGACATCGTGAAGTATGCGCGCCAAAGGCTGAATTACGCGCCGAGAGTGCAGCTGCTGGAGTCGCATCGCAAAGTCAACTTTAAGGCGTTTGTGGTGCGCATACCAACATGCTACCTGCATCTGGTAATGGAAGAAAGCTTTTGGCCACAGGATGTGGTATTCCGCCGCTTTCGCGGCAAGTCCCACCAGAACCACCAGAACGCACAAAGACTTAGTGCAAATAATTGATATTAAGATAGTTTTAAGTTTTATTTACTAAGACAATTTGTTATTATAATATGTAGGTATATTTAGGTTAAGGTATTTGTCTATGGGTCTTTGTAACCTGAAAATAAATGGAAGTCTACTGTCTCATAAGTCTGGTTGTTGCAAGCAACACTGCTAATCATGATATCTTGGGTTCGATTCCTAAGTTAACTAAAGTGTCTTTGGGTTTTATCATCAGGTATTTCCCAGTTATGCCCCTTTTTACATGGAACTTCAATTAACCTTATTTGTAGGTGTTCTAGTGCACCTGTACCTATCCCTTCAAGGACTACATGCATGATGTTACGTATGCGTCAAAATAAAAAATCAAAATCATAATATTTTATTTCACATAAACCTGCATGGGCACTTATGAAACGTCAGAGGCTAGGTGCACGGTTCCAATTTGTCGCTTCCTATGGAGAAGAGCCGGCAAGAAACTCCACGGTTACTCTTTTAAAAATAATTGGCTTTTACAATGTTTTCAAATTACAGTGATAATAGGTATGGGAGGACAGTGCAGGCCAGTCAATAAGTACCAGGAGGACTGAAATTAAATAATAGAAAATCGTCTACAAATCTACAATCTGTAAGGCCTACAACGTTCTCTCATTCACAGTATGTAAAAGAATCTATATAAGTAAAAATGAACCTATTTAAACCAAGAGAAATGATTTCCATGACAATCAGTAATAGTCGATATTAGAATTGATGTATAATGTCAAATAATGATGAGAGTATGTAAAATGAAAGAAACAAAAAAAGAAAATCTTAAACAACAGTTTTCTCAAGTCGCACTTTTCATGGCCCATCAAGGGGTTGCGTGACCAGAACCGGAAACGACTCGGATGGGGGCGCAAAGATGGCGTACCGGAAGTAGAGACACGTGCTCTCGCGCTCCGGACGTCCTAGCTGCCATTGAATTATTATTCACATATAATGTAGAGATGCTCTATGCGTGCAGACGATCATCCATAGAGATTGTAGCTCTATATTTTTGGTAGAATTTTCTTGTCTATGATTGGTTATGGATGCTGTTTCCGGTACAAGAGTTTTCGATTAGTATTGTTGGTTCAATGTTGATATATTAATGGTTATAATTCTTAAGGTATTCATAAATAACATATTAACAAACATTTAGTTTGTCTACAGTGATTTATTGCAACAACACACAACATATCTGGTGTCAAAGTTCATGTACGAGGATTATTTTTGATACTTGCTTCAAACTGTTTGTTACTTTTGATTTGGTAACATCACAAGGTCTGTTAAAGTATTAAGAACCCAATGGAATAGAAATGAAGGCCAATCAATTACTGAGTTTAGAGAAAAGCAATATTTAATAACAAATTCTGGGAAACTAGTATGTCAAATTACATGTCAACCTGTATAAGACATACATCTAGACTTTGCTTCCAAATAGAGCTCCATTCCACTAATTAACAATTGATTGAACGTCAAAACGTCACCCATTTAATTAACTATAAAATTGCCACAATAGAAACACTTTCCCCAATCAACAGATAAACAAATAAAGATAACTCACCCTAAATTAATAAACGGTAGCATTACAGATCAAATAAAAAGATTAAACACGTTGACATGCTAATAACCGGGAATTGATAAAAGTCCCCATAATCTACGGAGTTTTATCTTATCTGGCAACACGCAATTAGCCGCGGATTTAAGCTGGCAACACTTGAGGTCGGGTGCTTTCCGGATATAACTTTTAATATTCATTTCCACGATAAAATTAGAATGTTAGAAAAATACGGTAAAAGTTGTATGTATCTAATAAAATTATTATTCTTAATAATATTGATGCAACCAGTTTAGTTGCTTCAATCAATTCTTAAATATCTCGACAGATTAGAATCAGTACAAGGTAATCATTTTCTTAATATCTAACTGAGACCTGTAGAAAAAAATATCTGGCTTGGAGGCAATTTTGCCTGTTAAAGATTGAAAGTATATCAATTATATACTTATATATCAATGATATACTTTCCGAAGACAATTACGATTGATTGGACGTCGTTTAGTTATACAGGGTGATTGGAAGATGGATGCAAAGCTTTAAGGTGAAGATAGTATAGACAATTTAGAACCATTTAAGCCATGGTTGTCTTAGACGAAGTTTTACCATTATTTTTTTTTAATAAGGTTTAAAAGACATATTGTACAATTTTTTTATTTTTTCTGAGCTTTAAATGTCTGTAAAAAAATGTCTAATGACACAGAAGCCTAAAACATGTTTTGCTTGATTGTTTACACATTACTTTAATTAAATAAATAAAAAATGAATTCATTTATCATTCAATTTGGCCATAATTATGCAGTTTACATTAAATTTTGAGAATTTCCGAAAAAAAACTTAAAAATTTGGTTAAAAATACTTGGTAAGACTTCGTCTAAGACAACCATGGCTTAAATGGTTCTAAATTGTCTGTACTATCTTCGCCTTAAAGCTTTGCACCCATCTTCCAATCACCCTGTATATGTCACGAGAACGAAAAATCTTCACCACGCTTTCATGTCTTGTCTCAGCAAACAGTCTCTCAATTTCATCTACCCATACATTTCATCGACGATTTGAAACAAAGTTTGAAACTGATACCTTTCACAGCCTCATTTGTCTCTAATCTCACAAACAACCCCCTTTCTCTGGTCTATCAAAATGTACTCTAAGTGCAGGACCCAGTGGGGTGCAATGGGTCCATTATTGAACAATAAGCCACGGTTATTGGTATCAATATACTTCAGAGGGGTGACTCAAATCGTATTATATTGAATTTGTATGGAAAATTTTGTAGTTAAAAAAATTATTGGTCTAATGAATTTCACATTTGAGCTTTTAGTTTATTTATTCAGATGAAATAAATCCTATCTTCAAATATTGCTGTGATATTTGTCGACATAAAATATTCGTGATAGAGAAAACTAAAAACTCATCAAGTCAACTTAGTCAGTATTAGGTATTAGCTATCCCAGACAAGATTAAATGCTGTATATATGATAGTAGACGTATACCTAGATTAAGATTTGACAGTCGTTACGAGGCGTCAGAAGCCCGAAAATCTATCAACCAGTATTACCAAGGGGCATCGTATTATCCAGTAACTGGGTTGTGGAGGTCATATAGACAGTCGCTCTATGTAAAAAACTGAATTGAACGGTTAGACTGTAACAACTGACCGACCCGAACAGTTGGAAAAAGCCTAGGCAGATGATGGATTTAGATGTATACCTAGCAAAATGCTGTGCTTCAGCGCAAAAGTAACACAATCATGGCCACTAGATAACTGCACCACAACTAAATCAAATTAAAAAACCCGAAATCCCATAAACGTAACAGATAAGATGTAATCAAAAGTGAAAAATACCAAAACACAGGAGTCAATTTTAAAGTCATCCCTTCGCAATACAAGGGCGATTCTCACCCCCGGCACGCACCAGCACGCGGCCGGCACGAGACCAGCACGGATACGACACGGATCCGGCACGTGATCGTAATGTAGCAGTGACGGAACTCGGAATAGACCGCATGCGACCCAATGGTGACCATTTGAGTGGAAGTAAGAAGTATTGGGAAAAGTGTTTATGTGATATTTAGGATGATTGATAAATGATTTTATTTCTGTAAGTAGGTTTGTACAAACACTTTAACACGTCAAACATATTTTTTTTAAACTAGATGAGGCCGGCGTTTCCTATCTGACTACTCTGAGAAGAAAAGCCGAAACAAACTCAGAGGTCACAGTCTCTTTTAAAGTCCAGACATAATCTTGGACAGATCATGTGAAGACCATGTGCATTGGTGTCTGAAATGGTCTATTGAGGAAAAAACCACATAGATTGAGTGGATCTGTCCAATCAGTGCACGCATTTATCAGTAATCATGCAGCTCAATTAAAGATTATTTTTGAGAGTGGACAATTACTTATTTAATATTTATTTGACTGTCATAATAAGAGATTATAACTGCAAAACATTCAAGCTAAGATCATAATTATTACGATAATAAAATCGCAAGTTATATTAAAATTTTAGTCCCATGAAATAGGTATGCCATCAACCGGGTACAAATCTAGACCCCGGATTCCTGATGGAATCTAATAAATGATAAACGGCCAGACAAGATTAGAATATTATGGTATAATAGGAGAAGACGACAGACTGCCATAAAATAAAATAAATAGGCCGAGTTTAGGACAACATGAGGATAACAATACAAAGCGCTTTCAGTTTCAGTATTGCTAACACATTCAAAGGTCACTGCCCCGACTGCTACAGATTGTATTGATTTATCTGCACAAAGGTTTGTGTTTGTAGTCCCGTCTCATCAAGCAATTTTAGGGACACTCTTCAACGAACAAGAATACATTACTTTCCTGAGCTAAGTAATAGCAGCCGCATGGGTCAATCAATCAGATTAAGCTATGCTTGCCGCCGTCGGTCCGTGGATGGGTGACCATCTTTACATACCAAGACCCCTCCGTACCTCAGAAAGTATGGCTGTCATTCGTGGATCTTTGACACTCGTTACGGATCGTCAGAAGCACGAAAGTCTGACATCTAGTCTTACCAAGGGGTGTATTACCCAGTTACTGGGTTCTCGAGGTCAGGTAGGCAAACGCTTCAGCTCATCCGGTTAGACTGGAAGACAACCACAAAAATACTTGGAAAAAGGCTAGCTAGATCCCACAATGTTTTGTTACAATAGATTCCACATTGCAGATCATGTCACACCACATAATGCACGTATACCACCAAAGTTAATTGGGAATCAGCCGACAAAATAAAACATTTCTTCAATCAAATAACGAACCAAAAAAACAATAAATTAAACCTCATTGCCAATTCAAATTTTGAAACTCAGCGAAAAACCATGAACCGCCCTTTAAAAATAAAAACATAAAATAAAAAACACAAAAAAGCTTACAAGGCAACACTAAGACATTTTAATCGAGGGACGGGCGGGTAATTGAAGCTATAACTCTGGCAACCCCACTTTGACATTTAGATTTTTGCCGCGCAAACTGAGTAGGTACGTTGAAAATAATTTGGGAGGGTGTCAACGCGTGAATGAAAACTGTTCTATTTAGATTATTTTAGGTGTGAAATTAGATAAGACTTGTTTATGAATATTAACTAAATTGATGTGTTAATAAAGGTTGATGTAATGCTTATTGAGGCAGTATAGTTAGAAATCATGTTTGTTTTTGTCTGAGCAATTTTCATCGTGTTGGTGTCGTCAAGAGTACAAGAGATAATTATAATATTCGCAAATAAAAGTACAATGACAAATTCATCATCTTTTCACAAATATATTGGGATCGGCTTGGCTTCCAGTATAACGGAATACAGCTGAACACCAGTATTTTACATGGAAAGACAGCCTTTCTAATCTCCACAACCCACTTTCTTAGTTAGCCGGGAACAATGGCGTCTCAATATGAAAAGGATGGTCAACCATTCAAGGGCCAACCGCGGCAACGTAGCTTAAGCTTTATCGATCGAGCTGTACGGCTGTTATTTTAAGTAACTAATAAGTAATTTAACAAAAAAGTTGATATTGATAAAAGTGCGTGAAGTCCCTCCGCGCGGAAGAAGTGAAACCGACTCACTCTCTTTCTCTCTCCTACTTTATACTTTTGTGTATCTTTCTTTCTCTCTCCCTCGGTAGCGTTAAACGTTTAACGCAACCTTTAGCGTTAAACGTTTAACGCAACCTTGTTGGAAGTCGCATAAGAAGTTTCACTTCAAAAAGTGCGTGGAGTCCCTCCGCGTGGAAGAAGTGAAACCGACTCACTCTGTGGCGTTGGTTGCGTTAAACGTTTAACGCAACCTTTAGCGTTAAACGTTTAACGTAACCTTGTTGGAAGTCGCATAAGAAGTTTCACTTCAAAAAAGATATTGTTGCAACTTAATTGTTGCGTTTGTTGTTGAAGTGAAACTTCTTATGCGACTTCCAACAAGGTTGCGTTAAACGTTTAACGCAACCGACACAACAGAGTAAGTCGGTTTCACTTCTTCCGCGCGGAGGGACTCCACGCACTTTTTTGTTGCTATTTGTTTTATAACTGGTGAAATGTTGGTATACTACGTAAGGATACATCTCTGTCCAACCATTTGAGGTAACTTGGCGTGCTGTTATGTTCGTATCACTACAATCCATTCCCAATTACCTATTCCAGTTTTATATTGTAATTCCAGAGTAACGTTTATTTATTATCCACGAGTGGGGACTGAAGAATAGGCCATTCTTTGCCCTGATCCCAACAGTAACACACAAAAACCTTAAAAAACGGAAACGCATCCACTTAGTTTTCTAAATCAACATTATGTAAAGCAAATTACGGCAAAGCGGACAAATAAATCAAAAATATTCGCCAACGAGTCACTCGTATGAAAAGAGGGGTAATAAAATATTAAAGGGTAAAACATGGCCGGTACTGGTAACCCTTCCTACCGGAAACGGATATCATAACCTTGCTTTTTGCGGTCACAATTGTTGGCATTTTGCATTTTTCGCGAATTTATTCGTAGGTTTTTGCGAAAAACGTGGTTATAGGTACTTGGTTGCTTCCTGGTTTAGTGTTTTATGTGGGGTTTTAGAAAAATATGTATTTTAAGTTTATGTTACTCGGCCATAAACGGGTCACGATGGCTTTTCTGTGAATTTATGATTGTGAAGGCCATCCGGGAATGGGGTTTGCAATAAATAAACAGAATGACCGGAAAGAGAATATTAAATACTAGAAGACAGAATAAAAGCCTTATATTTGCGGGATTTTGTAAAATGAAAAAATATATTAAAATTTAATAAAGGAAAGGATAATATGACCCTCTGGTAATTTTTAAGAGTCCATAAATACAACGACAACTTCCAACAATTTTTATAAATAATTGAAGTAATCATAAAGTTACACTATCGTACTACACATCCCCAAAATAGCAAAACAAATCACCTTCCAGAAATGCCAAAACACTACAAACACGGCATCAATCACCAAAATCCCCTCTCAAACTGATGACTCTATTACAAGAAGCTAATAACACCTTTTTGATAACTTTTACTAAACAATTTTTGCATATGTCAACCCCGTGGAGGTTGGCAATAATTCACGGGAGCGCGCCATCCATCATGACGGAATGAACTGTCAGCCGCGGCAAAATGGCGGCTAGATAAAATGGAAGTAATTCTTGTAGGCAAATTTTAGCGGGTTTTCGCTGGGAAATATAAATAGATACTAAATAAACACTGTTATTTACGACGATGGTATAGTTTTTTATTCTTAGTAAAAAGACGAAAAGGAGCCGTGCCTGCAATTTGTGTAGTTTCTCTCAGATAGTGTAAACCACACCATAATCAGATAGTTTGTATGTCCGGTGTATCCTAGACAGTCAAACAGACCCGCCAGAAACATGGCTATGACTGGCTAATTATTTAAATTAGCTCATAGAGCTCCACTAGAGACTTCATTCAATTGTCTTTATCCTTATTATAAAGAACGCACTTCTTAATAGTTGATTGCAATCTAGCCTTTAAGATAAATAAGCAATTTTAATGTTAAGTACTTAACTTTTTACCTCGATGTTCACATATTGGTGGAGTCGATGATCATAGGCCTCAGCATTGGACTTCATTTAAATAAACTTTATTTGTAGCAAGACCTTTTACGTCTCTGTTTTTATTCTTAACACCATCACCTTTCCACAACCTCGATGAAAACACCAGCTAAATATCAAATGTTATTACAATATCTCAATTTTCGAACACGACTAATATTTTTCATAACTATTTTTATAGGCTAGCTACTCCCCATCCAAAACTTATAAGATCATCTTCCATAATTAGAGCAAATGACATGAATAATCCATTACCAAGTCCCCTCAAAAAAAGACTTGGTCCGTCTAAAAAGTCGCTGCGACATTTTCCCGCGGCGTGCCGCAAGCCGCAATGAATTATGCGCCACGCGACTCGACATCCTTTTGCAATATAGAGAGCGGTCGTTGCGATTTGTCGCGCTTCCGATGCGCATTGTCACAAAAAAGCGGTCGTTGGCAAATTGTTAGGTTAAAATTGTTATTGTGAATCATGCATTTATGGTTTAAAATTGGGTTTATTGTAAGGAACCGCGAATAACTCTGAAGAAATGCCCGATTATTTCTTCAGAGATTAAGGTATTTATTCAATGATTTTATAGGGAATCTAGCATGTAGCCTGATTGATAAGATAAGTTATGATATATTTATTTGCTCAAACTCGTGGCATATATACAAGAATAAAGACTTGCATACATTACCAAACAAACATATACACATACGAATAGTAAAAAAAAAACAGGTCCAGACATGTATGCCACATAGGTACTATGCAAATGCTATAGTTGTGATTGTAAACAATTTATTTCAAGTAAATATCATTAATTTAAAATTAATTCAACAAACAATAATATATAAATGTCTACAGTTAATAAAAAAAAATCACAAAAAGTCTTTAAAATAAATGCTTCTGCCAGAAAATCATAGTGAGTAGTTACCTCCGCATATCACTGGACATAGGCAACGCCAAAGTCATTGCAGTGCGTTTTTTTTTTTGGGTGGGAAATCATCAAATAACTTCTCCCGCTCTGGCGTTACACACTAACCAGGCTAGAGACTAAACTGATGTCTTACGTAAAAAAATATTGCAGTGGATGGTGTTTTTTTTTGTCCAACTGAATGGCGTAGACCTCCCCCAAATCCTTCCAAAAAATATTTTTCCGCGCGCCCTCGAACGCGTCTAGATCACCTCACCATCTCTTTCTGGGCCGGCTTCAGCTTCGTCGTCCATCTTCAAATGTTGTGTTTACTGATATCTAAATGTTTTAAAATTTTCTGTTTGTTTGTCTACAGAATCGTTCGCAACAAAGCAGCAGAGAAGGCGAAACACGCGCACAATCAACAACAGCAACAGCAACAAGAACAGGAGATCAGCTCAGCGCAGGGGAGTGTTGTATCTGTAAGTATTCTGTCATATCTCCCTTATTGCATTTGACTAATACAGGGTCTCAAGGACATTGACGCGCTCCATGAATTCAGCACATAACAACGGACGTTTCCGTGTGGTGCCGGACGTAAAGAATAGCACCATCTCATCTCTTCCCGTGGGTGTCGTAGGAGGCGACTAAGGGACTTACCAGAGAATGGGCAGCAACGTCCTCTATGCATTTTACCACCATACTGCGATCGCCAACCCGTCTACCAAGCATAGCGATTATGGTAAGCCCCCCAAATTGGAGGCGGCCTATGTCCAGCAGTGGACGTCTTCCGGCTGAAATGATAATGATGATGATTCTAAACACCCCAGCGTAAAAAAAAATCGTCGGTTATCAACAAAAAAACTGCAGTTTCATAGAAAAGTGCAATACTTACACAGACAAAATGAATGGAGCTGCGACTTTTTTTTAAATAAGCGATGGTTAGTTTCAACGCTGGGGGGTCTATAGAATCATATTGTACTAAAGCCATGGTAATATATTGTGGGTCGAGGTGCCTATTATACAGATCCCTGTAAATCAATATGGAAGTTGTATTCGATGTAAAGCTAAAGCCTATATTTGGTTAGTTTACATGGCAATTTGCTTGAACCGATTCCTGCCCAAAAGATCAAAACTAAAAATAATATAATTATTTTGAATTATTTGAGTTAGGACGCAGAAAGACTACTCTAAGTAAACAGCAACCTCATTGTAATACCAATTTTTTCATTTAATAAGACTATACCAAATATTAAAACATCTGGTCGGTCCGCAATTATTGAAATTATATCCTAAAGCATTTCTCTTTCTGGCACTTGATTCCTGAGTCCCGGACCAAAAAAGAATTTAGATTAACGTGCTTAGAATTTTTCACTATGTGAGTAATTCTTTCCCAGGTGATAACCCACGCAGGCAATGCGCCCGGCACGACAGCGGTCCTCTCCCCGACGACAGACCAGCACGTCACAAACACCGGCAGCTACAGCATCAACGGCATCCTCGGGATCGAGCAGGTAGAGGGACTGCATAACGGGAACGCGACGGGGTTGAAGAGAAAGAGACACGAAGACCAGGGTGAGTTAGATGGTCTTTCTATAATGGTATTCACGGTTATGGACGGTTGGCGTCATGGCTGAGCGATTGGCTACGATATAGCGGTCGTGATTCTTCCAAAAACAATATTATTCTTCTTAGCGTGTCAACAACAATCTATATATTGTACTTATAACATTTTAAAAGAGTAACGGTGGAGTTTCTTGCCCATTCTTCTCCATACGAAACTATATTTTGGAAGAGGCGATTAGAATCAATTCTATTTTAATGTAAATATTGACGTTTAAAAGTGCCTTTTAAGTGCTTACTAGCTGACCCGACAGACGTTGTCCTGTCTTAACTATGAATATTGAGTTCGCATTATAAAAAAAAAAAATTGGTTGGACCACCCTTAACATTTAGGGGTATGAAAAATAGATGTTGGCCGATTCTCAGACCTACCCAATAAGCACACGAAATTTTATCAAAATCGGTTCAGCCGTTTCGGAGGAGTTTGGGAACAAACACCGCGACACGGGAATTTAATATATTAGATTTGAAATAAATGCTTTGATTTTGACTTTGAAGACAGTCAGCACAGAATTTGGCTACGATTTTGGAACTTTCAGCAGTGTCCATCAACTCCTGTGGCGTGCAGACAACAGAACACGCTGGACAAGATATTAACTGGCTCATTGTTTTTCCGAAAACAGTGTCGATCTAAGTATTTACTACTGGACTTTTTTTTAAGTCTATTGGAAGTTTATTACCCCGTTTGTGCTCTTGAAATCTGTCATTAAAATTACATAATTTTAGCCAATGTTTATCCCACTGCAGAGCAAAGTTGAAAGGAAATAAGGAAGCCTATTTCCTTTCCACTTCTCTCTAGCTTGAGCTAGTGTGGGTCCATACTATCTCCTGTCTATATAGGCGTTAAGCTCGTCTCATTTTCTCCTGGCTTGGTCTCCATGCCGCCGGACGTTTTCTGAGACCCACATGGTGGTAAGTTTTGCCCTATGACTCGTTCGACATGCGGTAAACGTGTCCGACCCAGTCCCACTTAAGCTTGGCTGCTCCACCTAAGTTTCTTGAACTAATATGTAAGGAGTCAAAGCACACGGCTCCAGACACTTTCTAGCATGAAACGGCCTTCATTTCTTTAAAAACTCGATCAAGAATACACCTCAGAGAAGCTTTTTGATGAACTCCCACCCAAAAAAAAAAGAACTACATCTTTATCCATGCTTTGAACTGGTTCTTTGTGTACGGTCTCAAAACCTGATGTGATTGGCAATTTACTGACAAAACACTTTAAATAAGACCAAAGTTAAATTGCTAAGCTAAGCTTGCGTGCTTTGTCGATAATATAAGATAAAAATCTCTGAACGTCATTAAAATACTTCTTGTACAATAAAACTTATACTTTCCATAACTTATGTCTTCTATAAGAGTACCTACAAACTCGATTAAGTCAAGAGTAGAATTTAATAGAAGTTATAATAATAAGGTCACAATTTGTGCAGCAAACTTAATAGCTCAGTAAATCTTAGCGGTCGCGGTTCATGCCCACCACTACGGCTGAAAGGATACTAGTGATGCGCTGAACTGAAAGAAAATATCGATATTGTTTTAAATTAAATTAAATAATCATTTATTTCAGGAATTTATCCCATATAAATTACAATACACATTAACAAATAAATAATAAATTTAATTTAATACAAAATAATAAATTAAAGTTAATAAAATAAAAATAAAAAATAAAATAAAAATTAAAGTTAATAAAAAATAAAAAAATAAAGTTAATAAAAAATAAAAAATAAAGTTAGTTGTGTTTTAGATTGGTATGAGATGACGGAGACGGGGATGAGGACGAGTGTGGAGGTCAGATAGGCAGTCGCTCAATGTAAAGTACTGTTATTCAGTTACATCCGGTTAGACTGGAAGCTGACCCCAACATGGTTGGAATCAGGCTAGGTAGATAATGAACATATTATTATGAGGCTTTGAAATTGTTTGATTTACCGCAAGAGTAAAAGTTATGGGGTTTATACATATTACAAGTAATTCAATGTCAAAATGGTTAATTAAATTGGAAGTTGCTTGTTTAACTTTGGTTTTGGTCAATTTATGAGGTTGACTGACAAACCGTAAAATTAATGTTAATTATCGTTAATTTAAAATTATTATCAAAAGTTAATAGTTTATTATTATGTGAACGTATTATTAAAATTTTGATTTAAACATCACACACGTATTTTTAGTAAAAAAATCAAATCGTGAGGCTAATTATTTTCGTATCTTGCATTGCTCTAATGAAGTTCCTTATTAATTCTTCCAAACTTTTAAATTGATAAAATAATTATATTTCCATAACTTATTTCCCCCTAAAAATCCATATTTCAAATTTATCGAGAAAAAACTATCGACAACTCTACCTCTCTACAAACTTTAGGGGGCATAAAGCGAGCCTCGCCGGGGGAGGCCGCGAGTGTTTCACTGCCTATACTCCACTAACATCACTTACAACTTTTCCCTATGTAGGTACTCTACATAGAGTCTGGTAGAGCATCAGTTTTGATAAAGGGGTTCAAGTTACGATTAATTTTAAAGACCGTCTAACTTTGTCTCTGACTCTACTTCGGATTGAAAATTTTAATAGACTCTATTTTTCCGTTTTTTTTTTCTCATTCAAATCTGTCTGTTAAAGTAGAAAATCCAAACATTTTTAGGTAACAATCTTAATTAAGTAACTGTTCTCTGAACAATTAATAACCTAATCTTTATCGAAAGTGCCTGTGACTGTGATACGCAAACTGTAGCCATAAATTCAGCACAGGACTCCAACGCCGAACTTTGTCGTCGGTAATAAAAAACACTTTTTCCAAAAAAAAAAACAACTAACTTCCGGAACTTTAATTTCGGAAGTCGGTGAGTCGGTTTTCACTTTGTAGTGTTTTGTACAGCCTACCTTCATCATCCTTGGGGTCAAAACAATGCATATTTATGCGATAGCAGCAATCACGGTTGATTTGCTGTAATTTTTTTAATTTTTTTTTCTGTTTCCGAAACGCATCAAATTTAAATGGGACCATTTAGGACAAAAAAGAATTGAATATGACGGAGTTATGCCCGAACATGTGCCTACATAAAAAAAAATATAAACATGTCGAATTGATAACCTCCTTTTTTTGAAGTCGGTTAAAAAACACCAGTCTCATAGAAAAGTACAAACAGTTTTCGTGTCGATGTCGCTGCTGCCCTTTATGTGTTACATTGAAAATTGGTCAAATATATCTGAAGAAATTATATCGACATAGTGACAGCTATGTAGATATATTTTCCACAGTGGGGCTTGTCGCTAAGTAATATTAGCCGCACGGGTCGATCAATCAGTTTAAGCTACGCTTGCCGCGGTTGCTCCGTGGACGGGTGGCCATCTTTACATACCAAGAACCCTCCGTACCTCGGAAAGCACGTTAAGCCGTTGGTCCCGGCGGTCAATTGTGGATCTTTGACAGTCGTTACGGGTCGTCAGAAGCCTGAAATTCTGGCAACCAGTCTTACCAAGGGGTATTGTATTACCCAGTTACTGGGTTGTGGAGGTCAGATAGGCAGTCGCTCCATGCAAAATACTGGTATCCAGCTGGTTGGACTGGAAGCCGACCCCAACAAAGTTGGGAAAAGGCTGGGCAGATGATCATAGTGACAGCTAAGGTACTAGGCGCTAGCAGTAATTCTAGGTTTAGGCCATGGTAACTTTAAATAGTGTCGTTATGAGCGATAATAGTTCTTATTGCAATCTGATACGGGTTAAAATCTGTTGTAATAAATTCGAATAATAAATGAGCAAGCGTATTTCGTAAAAATGCTAATAAAATCGTATAAAATTAGATATTAACTATTTAATAATAAATAATCCATCACTGGATGCAGTTTGGCATTTGCAATTTTATGGTATATTTTTAATTATAATTATAATTGTTATTGAAGGGATAAAACGTTTTTAAAGATAATTAAGAGGTGTCTTTGATGATTTTTTTGATGCATTAAAGTAATTATGTTTAATTATGTATTGAGTTCTATCACTGTATGCAACATAAAAAGACTTGAAAATATTTTTTTTAATTTCAAAATTACGGTTACGGTAAAAGAGATACACTGCTGTAAAAAACCACCTTTTAGACCGTTTTCAAGAAATCTCCGCTTTCAACAGACTAGATGACATTTTGCAACGAAACTAAGCAGTAGAACTCAGTACCGATTAGCAATTACGCTTGATATATCTAATTTATTTTTCATGGAGAAGACAGTATATTTTCAGGGTACTTGTAGCGAAAAACGTACTTAAATAAATATTTTGTTACAGATGAAAATCGGGACTTTAACAGCCATTCGGAAGACGACGTCAAGAGACAAAGAAGTCATTATAATGGCGACCAAATATACTCGAATGTAAGTACCAGAACAACTATCTAACAACCATTTATATCTTAGCTTTTAACCTTTATTGTCTAGCAGGCTTAGCACGAGCAGCGATTTGTCGACAGAAGAATAGACATGACTATTAAGTAAATGATGTACAATACGAGAAGATAGCTGTGTTCTTCTATTAATTATCACAGTTATGCGTTATAAACGAATCATGATTTTGTAGATAATCGTATATACTTTGTGGCCGTCGAGTAGAAAGTTTGTTATCAGTGTGATTTTGACAGTTTGGGAAGAAATAGTCTACATTTATAAGGACCTAGACAAAGATCGTTAGAAACGAAAGACAAAATGACAGATTGTAGCAGAATATCTACGGTGCGATGTCAAAAATAGAGAAACGAAATGTGATTTTGTATATAGAAAAAGCACTGTCTATTCTTCGTAGAAATAGAAAGCGTCATGCTAAGCCTGCAGGTCGAAACAGCCACGAACAATTAATACTGAACCATTAATGAAACCCAATCATTTTCCATTTTCAATAATTCAGCCGAAAGATATCCACTGCAGAACAGAAAATGAAAAACCTATTCATTCTTGTTATTGTATAACAAAAAAGGCACATTCCATTCCGCACCAACCCACAAGTTCCGATACACCATCCAAAAATCACGCACGATTTAATTGTACTTTTATACGCACGTAATGGCGGGCGGAAGTGACGTCATTAGCGCTCGACCGCCGCCATTCGTCACTGAACAAGATGGCCGATGAAATTTACGCGGCAATTCGCGCCAACGTACGATCGTGCCCCGCTTAATGTGATGTTAGCCGGATTGTTAATTTGTGTAAATCTGTGGCTGTCTTTGTGGCAAATATTTACGGGTTTATTGTGGTAAATGTTGGGCAGAGGAGATAGTAAAGATAGGTAACAAAGAAATCAAAGACAGGCAAAAGTAAATAACAAGACTAGTTCTATGTTTTCGCCTCCCGGTTATTGTGTCTTACTGTACAATGACAAATTAATCATTATCATCTACTATATAAAAATAAGTCGGGTTTTCCTTCCTGACGCTATAACTCCAGAACGCACGAACCGATTTCCACGGTTTTGCATTCGTTGGAAAGGTCTCGGGCTCCGTGAGGTTTATAGCAAAGAAAATTCAGGAAAAAAAAATCTTCTTCTTTTAATCACCAAACGAAATGTTACATAAAACGAAGCCATCTGGTGGCGAAACGGAGTTCGTCGGGTTTGCTAGTTACTAATAGTAATGCCGGCCCTGTGTGGTTGGTAGAAGTGACGTCTTCGAATTTTTGGTTCTAGGACATGCTTGTTGCCTTACGATGTTTTCATTCACCGTTTTTGAGAGCAGTGGTGGTGAAATAAATTAGTCAAAGTAAAACGCGTGTCTTGGTTACCTACAACTCGTAAGTCGGAGAGGTCCCCACTGAGCTTTGGTCCCAAACAAATATCCATATTTTTGACTTCTTTCAAACCACTAATCATTAACTTTTTGTTCTAGCTCTGGTCATCCTCAAAATGGAGTCTAAAAGACGAATACAAGCTGTTATCAGAGCTTGGTGGGGCTGCCGGGGGAGCTACGGGGTACTACGGAGAACTGTTCGACACGCCTTATGAGCATGCGGCCCATCCACATTATACGCCACATTCAGGTAAGTACTAAAGACTGGTCTATGGAGATGAGGTCTAAGTTAAAAGTCCTTGTAGCAGGATGTAAAATCAAATTAAAAAGTAATTTATTCAAATAAGGCTGAAAATCAGCACTTTTCGAACGTCAAAAATACGTGAGACAGATTCGCAATGACGCCCGACCTTCACCACTTCTTAGTGTTTGAGCTGGGAACAAAAAGGGGCGCAACAAACTCCCCAGCAGCACAGCTGTCTGTACAGTTGGATAAACTTGAGTATATACTATTTTAGGTATGCAACTTTAACAATCATTTGGACAACTTACATACTATAATCTTCAAGTCTCGAGTGTATTTATTATTTCTGTGCATCTAGGAAAGCGTGCATCATCGCCCATGGCTTACCATAAAGTTAGATAGTAGTCAAAAGTGACCTAATCAATTAAACAACAAAACATAGTACAATGAATTGCAGTAAGACCATTCAGCAATCACTTTTGAATGTATCTAAAAGCCTAAAAGAAGACCTGTAAAAAAAATGTGAAAGCACTGATTATATTACGCAAACGTGTATAAAAAAAAATATTATTATAAATAACCAAACGCAACTTAATATAACTCAAGATGATTATATTATTTATTTGTATATTAAACTAGCGTTTGCAGAAGGCTTAAAAAATATCCTTTATGTTAAACCCAGGCTATAAAAATCTATCTGCCAAACTTCTTCGAAATCCGCTCGGCCGTTTTAGCGTGATTGAGCAACAAACATACAAACTTTGATATTTAAAATGTTAGGAAGGATACATCAAACAAAGTCCAAGCTCCAAGTTACCATAATATTACAAGATCACATCAATTTCGCGATGTTCCCATGTGATAATGATGGTATAAAATAATCTATATCATGACTGTTGAGATGAGTTACCACGTAATAGACTGCGGTTAAGCGGAGGCGATGGGAACCGGTCGGTTCCATTCATTCATACGTTTCGTTCATTCATGAAGATGTTGTGTCTTATTGCTTTTGTTTATCATGGTGTAGTCTGATATTGAATTGTTGTGAATGAAAGAAAAATTATTTTTATTTTTGTGTGGTTACAAGTGCTACTGTGCTGCTGACTATGAGGTCCTGGGATCGATTCCCGGGTCAGGCAAATTGTTATTGGATTTTTCCGTTTGGAATTTCTAAATAGCAGCCCGGATTTATGCCCGGTTCCTTGCAATACGCTAGGACTGCGGATACGCACCGGACTGTAACATAACTGGTGGAATGTGTGGTCCCTGCCTACCCCTTCTGGGTATAAAGATGTGATGTTATGAGTTGCGAGAAAATTACGCAGACCCTATTAAATATTTTGTAAGGAAACTCCAGTCTTCTAAAATTCAGAAATATTAGATTAGCTATAACATGTCTACGAAATAACATCATGATACATCAGAAATTGCAAATGGCCGCGTCATCCATACCTACTTGTACAATGAAGCACTGTTTATTGAATGACTAACAATCAGTCACATAAGATGTACCTATTGGTTTAAACTGGAAGCAGATTCCTAAATCTTTAGGAATGCGTTTGTCTTTAGAATCTTGTGGGATCGTGGCATAAAACAGCCAAATGGGTTCATTGAACGTTATCCTACGCTTGCTGCGTCAGTTTGATCCATAAAATACCGAGACCCTACCGTGCCTCAAACAGCATATCAAGTCGTTACTCTCGGCTGACATACGTAGATCTTTGACAGTGGTTACGGGTAATTAGAAGCCTGAAAGTCTCATAACCAGTCTTACCAAGGGGTATCATGTTACACAGTAACTGGGTTGTAGAGGTCAGATAAGTAGTCGCTCCATGTAGAATACTGGTTGAGGTCCATCTGGTTAGACTGAAAGCCCACCTTAACAGTAAAGTAGTCGAACATCCATCCAATAGTACAAGGATCTATCAGCGCGTGACCAAAATTGGTCTGGGAACATTAAGGGGAACCCAGTCGCGGGCTCGAACTCACTGATGGGCCTGGCTAAAAATCACGCTGTCTCACCAGGCTTCGTGTCCGACAGAGATAGTATCAGTGATGAGCAGTTAGACGCTAGTCTACACGCACAACGTTATTGAGTGAGATGCAGGATCATTTATAGTAAAAATTCGCGAAAAAACTAAGAAAAGTCCTTTGGAAGATCGGGTTTTATGAAAAAGCCAATGCATTAATCAATGGCCAATAAAGTTTTTTGAACTTTTCGATAATTTAACTTTGTCTGTACCGACTTGGTTATGGAGATTTTACACTTCTTTTATTACTTAAACACGCCCAAAGTAAAATTACCAAGAAAAACTAATCTTTGTTGGCTCCTAACTTTTTAATGGGTTTTTATTTTAGTATTCTGTTTCCGTGCAGACAATATTAATAATGAGACAAAACGATATCATATTTTACTTTGGATGTGCCATGTCAGACAGTGGAGTAAAACACTCCCCAAGATTGTATGCAAAAATGTGGACTAGGTTCACCTTAACGTCGCCATCTTGTATTATCAAAACATGTCAAAACAATTGCACAAATCTTTAAAACAATTCAAGTGCCAACGCGTAATCAGCCTATAATGTTTCCACTGCTGGGACAAAGGCCTCCTCGCTGTGAGAGGGAGCGGGTCGTAATCCACCACGCGGGCCCAGTGCTGGTTGGTAGACGTCACATGTCTTCGAATTTTGGTTCTAGGACATGTCGCTTTCCTAACGATGTTTTCTAATAATTCACACAAAGTAAAGCGCCGATGGATTGTTGTAACTAAGTTCACTGAATATTGCCACCACCAACTTCCAATGACCTCTTTAAAAATAATACCAAAGAGAAATACTCTCTTACTCCCACAAAAACAGAGCTAACCTGACCACATCCTCGTGTGTGAATGGACCGCGTAGATCCCTCTCAGTAACATAAGATGCGTCGGCGCATATCATGACGTATGTAACTCGATGCGCACGAGTTCTATTGTAGGTGCACGGCCGATTTCCTCGGCTAAAAGCTCTGTGGTTTATATTGTTACTTTACTTAGATCAGGCAGCTGTGTTTGACGGTGTTATTTTGTTTGCTTGTTTTCAATTCTGATGCAGTGTGAAGCCTGTCTTCTAAGTATATTTTTTTAATTCGGCTAGTATATTTATTTTTCAGAATTGATTTTATTTTCAAGTCACAAACGTCAGTAGGTAGCCCTTTTTTTGGATATGAAATCATCATATGACTTCTCCCGCTCTTTATGTTTAAGTGTTGTAAAAGTTTTAACTTTTACTGACTAAAAACCCACCCGTTTTCTTTTAGTTGCATGGCCCGGGCCACGGTAACTCTTTCGAACAAATCCTGAGTACAGCCCTGGTTTTTGTACTAGGATAATAATCAAGTCATAGTTTAAACACTTGCTAAAAAACTACAATAATGTGCACATTAGAAAAAATATACAAAAAAAAATAGGATATTTTTAAAGATTAAAAAGAATCTGCAAATTGACACTGGCATATCCAAGAAACATTAAAAAACAAGCTTACGTGAAAGTATAATCTTTCTTCCCATGCGTAAAGGCAGAAACTACTGAATGCCACCTGGTGCTACTGAAAGTATAATGTGAAAATGAATATGAATCCACTCATTCATTTTATCAAAAGCCTCGTTGGTCAAACGGCCGTAAGCGCTGCTTCTGAACATGAGGTCTTTAACTAGATTCTTGGGTCGGGTAAAATTTTATTGGATTTTTCAATCTGGAATTTTTCAGTAGCAGCCCAGAGTCTGGATTTTTGCCCGGTTAATAGCAATAGGCTTGCCTCTATTACATGGGACTTATACATAACTGGCGAAATGTGGGTGTAGCTATAAGTACACATTAGTGATGTTATATCGCGCTGTCAAGTGCTGAATAAAGCTGCAACAACAGTAAAAGAAAGAAGAAGAAATAAAAATGCGTTTATTGGCATTATATCGTTAATAACAAACCTTAAAAAAAACGACGAAGCAACAAAAAACAAAAACTCTTAGTACAAAGTTAACACGCAAATCATTCAATCAGGAACAGTTAGAAACAATCAAGTTGACAAAACTAACGGAGGAACTTGCCATTTCGTTCAACTCTATAATTTTCCATAGAAGACCCATCATTACTCCATTATTTGTCACGCCCTGAAAATTGTCTGCGGTGGCAATCCTCATGCCACCATAACTGTAGACTTGACATGGATTTTTGTGGGCAATGTCTAGGTTAATGGGAATTTGGGCTATGGTGACACTATTGGTTGAGGTGGTAAGAACGTCTGTAGACTCAAATTCCTTTGGAGTCCTGAATGAAAGTTTGGATGAACTGTCGTTAGAAATCATAAGCGTTTAAAAATAGTCGTGTCATAATCAGCTTATAATTTGCCCATTGCTGGAACACAGGCCTTCTCTATTCGAAAGGGAATAGTCATGTTATCTTGATAAATCGATTTGGACCACTATTTATTTCGCTTTTACCTAATTATTTTAGTGCTGGCTTTCAGTAGAAGAGTATCCGACTTATTAATAGAGCAATACATTATGATCTTTCCATTAACATCAATCATTTAAATTCAGAAAATAATATAATTTTTGTTCCACAGTATAAAAGAATAAAAGAATCGAACACACGCAACAAATACATCATCCATGCATAAAAAGTCATCAATGATCATAAATCTCTCAAAAATCTTTTAAAACCTTAATAAATTTGACCACACATAAATTGTAGCCGGTCACAAAATGCCCCGATGCCAACGTAAATCACAGACAGTCAGCCTTTTTCAGGATTCAGTTGAAAACTATTCGTTTTCGGTCCAAACAGTTATTCAGGGCCGATTTAAAATACGGATTGTGTCGTCCGAGAAGGTTTTGTTAGACGGATTGGTACTCTTTGTTGCGTCTTTTATAAATCCAGGAAGTTGTCGAATGAAATTGAGGGACTTTGTAGGATGGTTTCAATCTTTATAGATGTTACACAATTGTTCGGCTCAGCACGTTCGATTCTTCAGTATTTGTTGAAGATGTTCGGGTTTTTAATCGCTTGTACCGATCATTACTACATACATTCGGCTCGTGCCGATCGGAAGACTCCGTTTGGCATCTACCCTCGCTCGGGACAATTCAAAGCCGAGCGGTTTATTCCCGACCATTTATATCTACACTATATTCGAATTTGCTGCCCGAATAAAATATAAAAAACAAAAACAAAATCCGAATAAGTGTGTAGCACAACTTCAATCGGTTACAAGGGTTCTAAAAACATATTTTTATTTCAACTGCAATACTAAGTCAAGCTACGTTGAATTGTTTGTGCTTAAATATTAAATAAATAAATATTATTGTATACTTCCTTTGAAGAATAGACGCAGCATTAGCACCCGCAAGGCATCTTTCAGCCGCTACTTTACACGAAATATTTTTATCAATCACAATTAATTACGGTGTCTAACGTTGTTGATATAATTATTCTTGAACACTGTCAAGCTCTAATTAACTAATTAATATGCGTTAATTGTGATAAAGATATCACTCATACACTCATATAGTGTGGTCATAAAATTACTGATTTGCATATCTCTGATAGTGTTGTTAACTTCGATGCAAAAATAATGTCTTTATTACCTAATTTGTTTGTCTCACTGGTCATTTATTCGGATACAAAGCATGGGGTAAAATGTCGGATTCCTAGTTAAGGCGTATTGTTGTTAGGTTTTTTTAGAATTGGATTGATCCTCCTGTTGGCAGAAAAGAATAGATTCTACTTATTTAACCTGATTTAAATAAAATTTAGATATATTGTGTACTAGTTTAAGTCTGCTGTATTATATAATCTATGTACTTGAGTGTCTTTGTCCACCACAGGACACATTAATAAATTAATAACGTGTAGTTTATTCTTTGGCAGCGCACAATCGCCTGCCTACGTTAGGACAAACATCTCTTCAACCACTTTGTAAGCTACATTATATACAGTGTATTTTTACTTACTTGTCCGATTTGGTAAACAAACAGTATACTTGCCACTGTTACTTTAAGCTAGGTATGATATTCACATTAAAATTTATTATAAACCCCCAGAACACATTCATTTTCCCAAAAATGTAATCTCGGGACGCCATATTTGTTTACCAAAGTGGACTAGTAAAGAGAAGCACACTATACCTTATTGCAATAGAAGTAGAAAGAGCAGTATCCTGAACTGTTGATCTTGTTGCAGCAACGAATGACTCAACGGGTTCGAATGGAGGAGCAGGAGGTGAACCTCCGTCGGCAGCTGCGAGTCCTGATGCGGCAGCGCTGGTGGTGTTACAGCCACCAGCACCACCGTACCCTCCATATGCACATTATGATGGTGAGTTATGTTTTATTTTTCTACCACAAGGACAGAACTTTCCTCTTAACAGGGGTATTATATAAAGCATTCTGCGTGCCTTAATGTATGTATCCTGATAGCACCAAATTTGTCGATAAATTCTGGGCCGACTCAGTTTACATTTCCATCAACAAATTATGAAGAATAAGTGCATTTATATGCTACAACATTGATGTGGCTAATTACTTTTTATTTTATTTTTTGCACAATAGAAAACAAATTACGGTTAAACTTATGCCGATACCGCATACTGCATGTAGTGTTATTAATCCCAAAGAAAGCCCTACTTAACGTTATTATTATATCTACATTAATCTAGATTATAGCGTAGAACGCTTAGGACATAAAACGAGCACAAAGACTAAATTAGGCACTTACTTTAACAGACGCCATATTCGTAAAACATCTAAGTAATAAAACATACATCTAGAATTTTAGGGCCGTATTAAGTTTATTTGAGAATAAAAAAGCGTATAAATTAGTAAGTACGGCATGGAGTGACTACAATGTTATGAAAATTATGTCAATATAAATGACGTAAGGTAAGTCTCTGAATGCAACGATTCAAATGTAAGATTAAAAAGTAATCAAGGTCGTTGGATATAGTAGAATTTTTGTAAGAAACCGATGGATGTTTTCGAATAAAATGTAATTTAATTTATAGAAAACGAAACCGTTCATTTATCAAATCAAATTTCATTGGAAAACATTCTTCTGTTTCTTATTAATCTTCGGCTATATCAAACGACCCGGTTACTCATCTCTTTTGGTGACTGTACCTGTAGAATAATATCCAAAACGAAGATAAGTTACACAAAAATATGTTAGTATCCTCTTACCGCTTAGACAAAAACACAAAAAAGCGACAAATAAAATTATGTCTCCCCCGCAATAAAGATTCACGCACAGAAATAAAACAATGAAAGCTAAAACAAAAGTGGCCGAACAGATAAATAGCAAGAATCACAGTTGAGAAAACAAAAGCGAAAAAAAAAGTCAGGAAAGCTTTCGACAAAGTCGAGTGAGCCACTCCGAGCCACTTCGACGGAAATCTAATTTTCTCCTTGGACCCCGCAATGCTCTCTGTGTTATAACATCATAAAATTTCATACAGCGCCCACAGTTTTAGCACTTATGCATATTAAAGAGAGATTCTAAAATGGAGTGCCACAGGGAGCGGTGTAGGGGCCGCTCTTTACGCTTCTGGTCTTTAATCTACCGCAATCTGCTTATCTTGGTAGAGGGTGGCGAGGGGGGCACGCAGACATCTTTAATAGCTCATTCGGGGCTCTATGCAAATAATTTTAGAAGGGGGACGGTGGGGGATCATACGGGCTTTGTCTGGGCTAACGAACCGGCACAAGAGTCTGCGGAACAGAAGTGCTGCTAGCTCAAACGGGTTTAGGCTCGCGTTTATAAATATTAAACCGGGGATGGGAGGGGGTTGCAAGTGGTTACGCGTAAGTGTTCAGGGGGCGTGTTAGTGTTAAATTTGTTTGAGGCGTGCCGCTTAGGGCAGAGCCTATTAATGTTGAGTGGTGATTCTGAGTGATCAAATTGGATGATGTTAATAAATAACGCACCGGTTTCGTATAATGAGATCGCTGATTTTGTGAATAAATAATGTGAAATGTAACTCTGTATACCAGTCTGAAGCGGTGCGGTGAATGGGCATCCGTTAACGTCCTTCTATGTAGGTTTCAGGTTCGATGCTTGCTTCATGCAGATTTATAAAAATATTCGGTTCAACCGTTTTTTTATGATTGGTACGATTCAATATGTAGACTATTAATTTAATATCGTCATAGCTCATATACCTTCACTAATAGTTACACTCATTCAATATTCAATTTTTAATTGTAACTACTACCAAAACCGTGCAAGATTCCCCCTACCCTCTCAAACGTTTATTTCATTATACGAATTTGAGAGAACAATAGACACAGACCATAACTCATTAGATGACGTACCTCCTTAAGACGATGAAGGAAGGAGGAAGCTAGTACTCGAAGGACACTCTAAAGAAAAAACATTTTTCTTTTTATATTTTTTGTTTATTTGTATGGCAGGACGTATTTTTATTTAGATAGGAAATTATGTATGTGCTACTTAAGAGTGTTATTGTTAAACGTTTAATTGAACGTGTGTAATATACCTACACGATGGCAGCGATATCAACGCGGAATCTGTAACCATATTTTTAGCATATGATTCTAGACACGTAATAACCGCGTAGGTAGGTACTATATTTTGCACTATTCCATGAAACGGCTGTTTTTTTTTTTTTAAATCGACTATGAAATTTCAGCGAGTACAGAATAATGTACTGAATCCATGGTTACAGGTTGCGCATCGATGTCCCTGCCATCCTGTATATGGCTGTCAAAAATTAGATCATTTTCATAAAAATATTTCATTTATTTAAATTAGAAAGCACAATCACATTCGGCGCTTATTCGTCGATGTTTAAACGAAATAGCCAATTTTAGCTAAGAATTGATAGTGTAGTTAGGCTTCCAAGGCAAGCCAGGTTTTAGTAAAGCTTGACGAGAAAGTAAAATATCCTAAACGACGAGCTTTAATAGTCTCAAATTGGCAGCAGGCAGTGTGCAAGCTTATTGAAAATGCACCTTTCTTCTACGTTATTAACAAAGCATTTTCTTCATAGCGGTATATTAACGGCTGATTTGCTTTACCTACTAACGTGTTTATTCCTTACATTACAGGTACGACAACGTTAGCCAGTGAATACGCGTATGCGGCCCCCTACTCACAATACTCGCCGTACGGGGGACCCTACTCGCATTCCGCCGCCACCGGCCTACTGTCCAAGTGGTATGTATTTTATTGTCATCCTTATCATACATACAACCCATAAAATTTTATTTTACTAAATAACTTATTTAGACCCATGCACAACATATCGCTGAATGCATTAAACGCTAAACGTATTCAAAACATTATTTTGTCTCTGTCATCTTCATTGACGGAAATAGAAAGATGCTTGCGGTCGAATTCGAGGCATCCACAGCGGTTTGCGTCATTTAAGGCATCAGTACGATAAAAAGGAACTATTGTAGAATTTTGTTTACTCACACCTTTATTGGGTCATTTGATGATAACTGTAAAGATTCCAAAGGCTCGGTGTATACCTAATGATTAAACACAAACGCACAGGTAAATGAGATAAATTCGATAGAGAACTTTCCAGTTTTGAAGCCGGGTAAATTGAAAATTGATTCATGGAAAATTTTAACCAACTAGCAACGTTTTTTGGCTATCATATACTACCTAAATACATTATTAAAATGAGACTTGATTTTGTCTTTGTTCCCATTTGATTTCACTTAAAAAACCAGCAAAAGTAACAATCCCAATTCATTAAACCTGCACAGGTGCTAAAACGCTTCCCTGAGGTACACCCTCTAAAAACTGACCGTTTCAGCCTGTTTAAGTGATAAACGAGTGAGATTTATTCCCAACACATCGCCATTTGTTACTCAGAGGCTGCTAAACGACCAACGGTTTAAAGGCTTTAAAATTTGGCGAACGGTTAATGTATGTGGTGTTGTCGAAGGCTTTTGGTAATTATGCGGGTCGATTGTAGGAGTTTTTAATTTATTATGTGTTAAAAATCATAAGGACGTTTAATTTATATGTACAAGGAGTTATCCTGTCCACATAAGTGTGTATTTATGAATTTAAGCACACATGAAATAATAATCAGAAAGAAAACTATAATATATCTTCATACACAACTATAGTTTTTGGTAATCTAATAGAAAAAAAATGTCTTAATCTTTTCTTTAAAAGGTGACAGTATCATTTCACAATCTAATTGTGTGTTACAAAACAAATTAAAACAGTCATCTAAAAGAATTATACTGTTTTTAGCCAATCGAGTCTCAGTTTGACAAAATCTTCCCCTATTCTGCTCAAATTATTAAACCTACAAAGCGATCATATGAAACAACCAAGCCATACGTGCACTCAATACCGAAATCCACATTACAGTCCACAATAAAAGCCATTGCCCTTCAAATCCCTTGGAAAATTCAGTGACAATCCGACAATTGGAATATAAAGAATCACTCGTTCAATATACTGTTTTGATTCCACCATCAAATTACATACAAATTCCCAATCCCATAGGTGCTACATCAAAGCTACTCTACTATACAAACTTAGTTCTGCATCAATAAACAGGAATATCATACGAAAATGATCTTTCAATCCTACAGGATAAAGCATGTTATTAGTTATGGTCGCAGCAATATATTTTGGTTCTGATATTCATATAGGGTCGGATTTGTTGCAAATTCTGTGAGGATTGTTGTCGAGTAGAAGAACTGCTTTGTTTGTTGTAATAATAATATGAAAAATGAACTGAAATCTACCTAATATAATTTGATTTAGATGTAAGGTGAAATCATAACATAGTTTTTGATCGGAACCACAAGGTTCCGTATAATCCTTTTAGTGATTTATAGTTGCAAATAAATTACTTGTTTTTCATTTAAGAAAAAAAAAACAAAATTATTATGCATAAATAAGGCTCCAAGCTACAGAATACAATCAGTAAGTATTTCTTATGGCATTTAAGAGTAATCATGCAAATTTTTGTCGTTAAAATATCCTTTTATTATGTGACAATAAAGTGAAGTTGTCAATCACGCCCAAATTAAAACAAATATTCACTTCTGGTCCATAAACCATAAAAAACAACCCTGTCATTAAAAAATATCATTACAACTTAATTAATCGACAAAAAATAAATCAGGGACACAATAGGGCCACACTAGCGCATTTGTTGTCCTGTCCCTATATTTGTCCCAGAGGGCGCCGACAAAGGGCAGAGTAGTCCCTCAGGGTTTGGATAACTTGCAGCGCATTAAGTTTAAGTGATTCCACTGCGAACACTTTTAAAGTTTCAGGGGGAAATGGTTTCAATATGGTGAATGTATGGAACGGATTGATTGCATGGGTTCAATTGTTCGGACTCAGGAGTTGAACCTTGATTGAGCATCTTGGGAAAATCGATTGCCAAAATCAATATTAGCTAGTTCTTAAAGTGGTTTTATAAGGAATGTTGTTGTTAGGATATGGTACTCATTGAGCATCTTTCTTAGAATAATTAGGTCCTTCTACTACCCTTGCTGTTTTGGCTGCTGATTAATCTGTTTTTTTTATATATTCGAGTTCTTGAACCTGCAGCCACTGATATCTATCTAATACCTTCAAACGAGCAATTCTTGTATATATATAATCTGAATCTCGGAAACGGCTCCAACGATTTCCATGAAATTTAGTATGCAGAGGGTTTTGGGGGCGATAAATCGATCTAGCTAGGTTTTATTTTTAGAAAACGTCAAACCAAAAAAAAACCTAGCAAGGCTCGGTCATCCAGATATAAATATCTGGATGACCGAGCCTTGCTAGCCTTATAAATTTATAAGTAAAAGGGGATAGATAGGTTACCTACCCGACAATCAATGTTCTGAAATGGCACAATGTCATACTATTAGATGACACGTGGAAGTAGGACGGCATGTCGTAATTATTGGGAGCGAAAAGGGACAAGGCGATGTAGTGTCCTTAAGTGAAACATGCAAGAGTAAAATACTCATGTTTTTTTTCCTTTTTCCAGATATCAACGTACGCCGTGCGAATAGTAGTCGGCGGATAACAACGAAAAAACATAAGTGATAAAACGGACACTAAACCTAAATGTATATCGATCGATCATGTGAGAACTTAGTTTTATTTCCTATAGACAATCTCCTTTTGTAGATAAATTAATATATTTGTACAATCCTTTATAATATTCTATTAATTTCTTAATTTTAACCAGGTCAGTACCGCTTTGACTTTTGCTTTCTTGAACATTTAAGAAAATTATTTCATTCATACTCATTATCTTTAATTAAATGAACGTTCAGAAAGCCAAAGTTACTTCACTACGTTAAGATGTAAATAATGTATTTTAATGAAAACTATATGTAATTCATTTAATATCATTATTAGGATTAAGGTTTATTCTCTTTTTTTACCTCAGCATAGTTACAAAGTAGTGAGTAATTTTGTGTAACATTTAACTTTTAAACTTCCATTTATTTTTATTTAAGCTGTCCTGTGTGCACAATGGAATGAATATTTTACATTTATTATACATTTAAAATCGTTATCATTTATATAAGTTATCTAATTTATTTCTTTTGTATTGTTATTAAATGTAATTGCTTCCGATGAAGCTATATAACAAACTTTGCAAGTCAACTGCTTAGTATACTATTTAGATTATTTTTTGAAATTACTATGAGATTATTCGTGTTTTTTTTTTGTACTTTTTATATAAAAATGGTTAGTTTTTAATTATACGTGTATAGCATGTTCAAATTAGCACGCTGTATGCCATAATTATATAAAAATAATAAGTTCAAATAATTGTTTTATTGTGAAGAAATATTAGTTATGAAATCTTATCGTTTCCGTCCATTTAATATTATTATTGATTATTATTTTCTCAAAGTTATTATTGAGATTTTTAAATGTAAATATTTTTCTCAAATCCGAGGAGCATGCTTTTAATATTGTTTTAAAACATACGTCATACAGTTTAGAGAAACGCCAAAGACTTAAAAAAATATTGTAACGTCTTTAGTATACAGCGCAGTGTAATAATAGTTTATATTTTATACGAAGAAAGCAATAACTTTTCACCAAAGAAATCAAATAGCGGGCCTTTTTCTGATAAAACATTAAAAAAACTCCTTAACTTTTTGTCATTTAAATTAAATTAATTCAAATCAAAATGTGCAGATATTTGCTAACATTGATTAACTTAAAACAAAATTAATCAGTTGTTTTGCAGCTTTTATTATTTACTGTTATATTTTCTTATCGTTTATTTATTTATTTTTTTATACTTTATTGTACACCACAAAAATACATAACAAAAAACAAGGTACTCTACAAAATATACAATGCAAGGCCTCTTCCAGGCAACCTTGGCATGGACAGTGATTACTTGATTATTTTAAATCTATGTACTTATTTTTTATTTATTAGATAAAGGTCTGAGCTGTATAAAGTATTGTACTCATTTTTGTATAATAATTACATTTTGCATTATAATATCTTCCTATTTATTAAATAATTTGGTGTTGCTTAATTTCTGGAAGCATATCGTTAAGTGATCGTCATAATAATAGATAAATGATTTAAAAAAAAACATGGAATTTTCTGTTTAATTTTTAATAAGTATATTTGTAAGGCAAACGCACCAGTACGAAATAAAGCATATGAGTTTATAAAATATAAAACTTTTATTTTCCTTGAATATTTTGAAGATCGTAAATGAGGTCAAAAAGTGAGGATGTGAAGATCGTAGCAGGTGGCGTTCTCTAGTCTCTGCTCTATGGGGGTACCCTTAAGGCTCCTACACACTATGCCGGCGGCCCGGCCGCGTGGGCATGCCGCCATCAAGCCCAGCGGCATTCTCGGTATCTGCGGCAAGTGCCGGCAGCCTGAAAACGCCTGCACAGCATACCCACCCGGCAAAAACCCGCCGGCTGTGCCGCCGGCATGTGTGTAGGAGCCTATAGAAAAAAGGCATGAATTTATGTTAAATTACGTAATATTATGACGCTGTCATAAATAATCTTCATCTACTTAGCCTTTTCCTAACTATATTGAGGTCAGCTCCAATCTAACCGGTTGCAGCTGAATACCAGTATTTTACAAGGAGCGACTGCCTATCTGACCTCCACAAGCCAGCGATAGGAACTACGATACCCTTGGTAAGACTGGTTGTCAGACTTTCGGGCTTTTGGGCGACTGTTACAAAGAAAGCACAATAATATTAAAGACTCAATCAACGCACCCTATCGCAATCCATTGCGGGCCATAGGCCTCTCCCAAATTGCAATACAACACTCGACTCTCCGCCCTCCACACCCAGATTGTCCGGTTGGATCTTTAATAATGATGTATAAATGTTACCGGCCAAACCCAATTTCAGGCCAAACTAGTTTGTCCTAGGCCAAACAGACTTATCCTACGCGTGATATGTCGCAGCCAACTAGCTTTTTTTTTTTTTTTGAGGATGGGAAATTATCAAATAACTTCTCCCGCTCTGGGTGGAGCAGGAGGCCGTGTCAGACTTTAACTGACTAAAACCCACCCATGTTCCCTCAGTTGCCTGTGTGCCAGAGGCGACGGTATCTCTTTCGAACAACCCGCACCCCTGGCAGACTAGCTTAATTAGCCATATCGTTAGCAGCCTTTGGAAGTAACGCTCGCCGGCCGCTGCCGCGGCGGCACTCGCTTCGCTCGCTCAGCGGACGCGCTTTTGGTCACAGTTCTAACCTAACTTAACCTAACCCATTTAATCGGCGTGCCCAGCTTAATAAACCAGTTTGGCCTAGGACAAACTAGTTTGGCCTGAAATCGGGTTTGGCCGGTAACATATATATAAATAAATGCCAACCGTGTCAAGGGGTTTGGTATTAAGGTCAGGGGGGTCAGGGGGGTCAGGGGGGTCAGGGGTTAGGGGTTTGGGGTTTGGTCGGTGGGGTGGGGGGTGGCCTTTTGCCGTGAGTGTATTCTTGGGTGTTGCTTGTCTCAGCTTCGTAAAAGTTGGCAGTCAATTTTTCATCACCAACCTCCTTTATTAAAAAAAAGTTCCACCAATTTGACTTGCATCACTTCTTAAATTCTCTTTGGTCGAAACGTCATACAGAAAAGATTTTTTGGCAAACAGGAAAAATCTAAGAAAAATTTCGAACAGTGACTTTTTTTCCATATTTTATTATTTAAACACCTCAGAACAAATCAAAATGTAACGGTTACTAGATTCAGCACAATCTGAATTCGAAATCCAACTTTTAGACCGCTTTTTCCATAAACTCTCCTATTCTTATTTTGAGGAGACGATAAGCAGAAGATGACATAATGCCTCCTAAGAAGAAGAAGAAGGTAAAGGAACGTAAACTAGTTCTTCCGGCTGGTTCATCTCCAACAGAGAACCGCAATGAAAGCGCTCACGCAGCTGTCGAAAATGCCATGTGTCTGGACAAGAAGAGGTGTGGCGGCAAACCTGAACCGCCTAAGAAGCTCGGTCTCAAAAAGGGCAAGAAGCATAAGGAAGAATCTCAATCAAGTTAAGGAAATAAGACAGATTATGCCAATAAAATTCAAGCAAATACCAAATACTTACCAAATACTTCAAAAACTATGCTAAATCGGATAGAAACGAGCGTCATGTTTTATAAAGCCAAAGAGCTGTGCAGAATATGGATCGAATTATTAAACAAAGCTGCAAAACAGACATCTGAAAAGGCTAGCAAATTAAAAGCGTTCTTGAATAAACAGATTACTATCAAGAACTGTAGAAAAAGGAAATGATTATAGATTTTCATAAAGACAGTAGAACAGTTATTCAAAGAAGATTAAATATGTCTTTTCTTGAATCCAAGATTTCTATTATAACAAAACATTTACTCCTCTACGTTACTCTGTCCCTCATAGAAGCGTATGGGGCCAGGAGACAAGTTGAAAATGAATACGATGAAGAGCAACCGTACCAAAACTCAAGAATTTTTTACCAGCTTGTCATGCTGATAACTTTAACATTCTTTAAATTAGGGCTATTTCTTAAAAATAAATTATACGTTAAATAGTATGATGGTAACTTATTTATTCTTGACTATCCGAAATCTCTTGGGAAGCTGCCACACTAAAATGGAATTGGGCTGGACACATCTGCCGCATGTCAGACGACCAATGGGCCAAACTTACGACCCAATGGGTCCCTCCTAATGACAAGCGACGTCGCGGTAGGCCCAGACGGAGATGGCGGCATGAGCTGGACTCCTTCAACAAGAACTGATCACTAGCAGGATTAAACAGAGAGAAGTGGAAGGAGGGTAAAGAGGCCTTTGCCCTGCAGTGGGACATCACAGGCTTTTAATAATAATAATAATTAATAATCCGAATTTGTGCGATCTCTGGCCATGTTAGCCCTGCAAAGCTTATCTGATCGTCACACCACCTCGCCGTGGTCTACTTCGACGGCGATGTCCTGCCTCAGGCATCCAGTAAGTGACGATCTTTGCACAACTTCCCGGACGATGCGTCCTGTATACTCCCAATTCAGCCAGGCTGTGTTGTCTCCAGCATCCGCTACTTGGGTCATGGAGCGTAGAGTGATCTGATGTTTCTAACTCGGCCTATACACTTAACACCTATTATGTTGTGCTCAATTGCTCGCTGGAAAATTTTTACTGCGATTGAGTAAGGCTGGCCGCACACTCGAGTCACTAGACACGACCACTAGAGGCTCAGTCAAGCCACTAGACGCGGCCACCAATCAAAGCCACTAGTGACCAAATGTGTGTGCCTTGGAAAGCACGTTAGCCGTTGATCCCGGTTCTATCAAACACATTATATAAAGGTCGGCAAACCGTTCGTCGAAAAAGTGAATGTCGAAGAACTGTGTCTGCATCTTTATGCTTCGTGACTGCCACAAATAAGGCAACTTGTTAAACACCTCCTCAAATCAAATCATTTATGCAGTGCGCTTGTAAACAGCTTAGGTGAGAGTGGACCGCCTTGTTTGACACCTTTTCGAATGTTGTTTGGACCAGAAATTATGTTCACAGATGGTTTAAATGAGGCCATTATAGGCGTCTGTAACGTTTCAGGACTCTAAGGCATTGATAACCAAATTAATTTGATTTGTTTTCGCTTTCTTAAAGCAAATTGCCGATTTCTGACTTGATAAAATATGCGTTTTTAAATCCAGATTTATTCGGGTTGTTTTCTTTCAGCGTGGATTTGTCAGTGATGTCCAAGATAAATTTGGAAAATATAAAATTACCCCAGATCCTACAACCTTGTGCTTGAGAAGCGGGTACCTTAACCACTGGGCCATCACCAGGCTTAGTGCCATCTAGTAAACAACTTCGTTTGGCTGTATAGCAGTTTTAATACTGTGTTGTAGCTACACTGCGGTGAGGAGATGTTAAAGAGTAGAAAATACAGTTTATTTGAAATCCACAACTGATTTTTGCTCTACTTTAAATATATATAACCATTTCATCATCATCATCATTTCAGCCGAAAGACGTCCACTGCTGGACATAGGCCTCCCCCAAGCTCCTCCACTTAGACCGGTTCTGTGCTTCCCGCATCTAGCGGACTCCTGCGGCCCTCACAAGGTCATCTGTCCACCTTGTGGGAGGCCTTCCAACTTTACGTCTTCCGGTGCGCGGTCGCCACTCCAGAACTTTTCGACCCCATCGGCCATCTGTTCTGCGTGCAATGTGCCTCTGCCCACTGCCACTTAAGTTTGGCAATTCTTCGGGCTATGTCGGTTACCTTGGTTCTCCTGCGGATCTCTTCATTCCTGATTCGATCGCGCAGGGAAACTCCAAGCATAGCCCTCTCTATTGCCCTTTGGGTGACTTTAAGCCTTCTTATGAGGCCCATTGTGAGCGACCACGTTTCGGTTCCATATGTCATCACTGGCAACACACACTGGTCGAAGACTTTCGTCTTGAGACACTGCGGTATGTGGGACGAGAAGATATTGCGAAGCTTCCCGAACGCTGCCTAACCGAGTCGGATGAATCAGACATCCATTTTTGTGTTAGTAAGTACTCAAGAGCTAAGTTAGTAACATCACAATACAATACAAATACACGAAATCAATTAGACACGTGGAGTGCAATTCAGTGTCTAATAAGAGGACCGTCTAACCGGTCTGCTATTACTTTCAGCATGCTGTTGGAGCTTGCTCGGATACGGTGCAATATGGAGGCCGCTCGCTTTCTCATGATGGCATGAAAGCCATCAATCCGAGCCTCCATAAACATGCCAGATGCACTACAGCATCTCGGCAGCCCCAACAACATCCTAAAAGCATTATTATATCGTATACTTAGTTAGTTATTGTCCCCCTTATTCATAAACGTTGCTTAAAGTTAAGTAATGATTAGCGTTTGTTTAACCATACATTTTTGACGTTTATACATCATTTAACTAAATCATTGTCTTTTTTTTTTGGTTTTGGCTTCGCAAGGTTTGTGCATTTAGCCATTGTCAAGTAATTTTTCTTTTCGATCAAGTAAATGCCCCGACATCGGGCACGAAGTTACGAAACAGTCATGGTCGACTTTAGTTAGTAAAATCAAAGTTATTGTAAAGCGGTAGTAACTTTACAACAACCTAGTAGGAGTTTTTTCGGGGGAACACGAAAAGTCCACGTTAGTCACTTATTTTCACCTTCACTACACTTGTGCACTCACACGTAACTAAATTGAATAATTCACTAGGTACCAAAATTATACAATTTAATTCGCTATTTCACTAAATTTAATGAAAATGAAAATTCGGGCGACATGTTCCACGCGATCCCGCCAAAAAACTCATAATCATTGTTTATGAATTAGTGGAAAGAGTTTATTTTTTAAGCATGGCTATTGGCTATTCAATAAAACCAGTATATAAACTGCTATGCAGTGGCTTATGTGGAAACTCGCGCCTTTTTTAAAAGCTTCACTCTTTTACGCTCAACTGGAAATACAGTTTCATGAGTAGTTCAGACCCGTAGACAGAGAATACTATAGACGCCTGCAAAGTGTGTCGCAGAAAGAGACAAAAAAAATTACGTCACATATTTAGGGTTACCGTGCGAGGAAAAATTTACCCCACAATTTGTGAAAGTGGAAAACAAGAGAAAGCCTGAATGTGACACTGATAAATCGATTATCATCGGTATAGGCATGTGATGTATGGATGGAGACATGCTCCTGAACCCAATTAAATTGCGTTGAGAGCAGGGAGAGTGACGATGGATGATGAGAATGTGATTCTAAATAAGTACCATTTCTTATGTCATAGTAGTATCTGGCTTCGTGAGTAAATAATACAAAAAGTTTATTTTTAATTAGCTTTGATTTATTTTACACATTATTGTCCTTTAAATAAAACAAGCTTCATATGAATATTTTAATTTTTTGCTTGGGTACTAAACCTTTTTTTTCAAATCCTTATAAACTGCAAGCAAATAGCGAATTTGCGTAAAGCTCGTGAATATTTTCTACCACTGGAAGCGGGGTTCAACATTCTTTTCAAGAAGTCCCTATTGGCAGGGTCAACAGATTCCAATAAATCCCCCTCTTCTTCACTTATAAAAGACTTTGTTTTAAGTTCCGCATTCACATTTTCTGGTTTAGAGACATTTTTCGCCTACCTTTTCTCGAAGAGCCTTTAATTGTTTCAGTCCCTTGGATGACAATTTTTCCGACTTTTTCCATTTCTTTCGCAACGTACGAGGAGTGTATTCTGGAGTCCTGTACTAAAATATAAAAAAAATGTTGCTTACTAATCTTAACTTTGTTACATACATAATTTTTATTGGTTGTGATACTTACTATTGACGGTTGTTTCGAATCTGGAGGGTAGACTTCTTCAACTGGTTTTTGACCACTAGTCGACGGCACTAGGGCAACAGCAGGATAGATCTGGAATCATGGAATTTGGATTAGCAAATACACTGTAGAATACATATTTCCCGTAATAGTGGGTAATAATTTATGGAAAACTTGGCAACACCAAAATTCTTAGGTTAGAATTTAATAATTGTTAATTTAATGCTTTTTATCGATGAATTTACGTCTAGGGCCTCGTACACAATGTATGAACACAGAAAAATGTTATTGATAGCCTAGTTACAGATAAAAAGTGCTATACTTACGATTGAAAGGACAAGTCTGGCATTTTCGTTCCACTATCACTTTTACACCTTAAAACGCTACACCACACCATGTTTTTTTTTTAATAGTTCAAATATTAAGTCTTATAATTATGTTCACAAAATAAAATAACATAAATTACTAAACTTATAGCACACAAAAACTGAATTTTACAAGAAGACGCTAGCTATCTGCACGTTAACTGTAAAACTTTGTTTAGCAAAGTACTTTGCTAAACCTTCAAAAAAGTGGCACGTGCCGTGAAACAAAAAATCGCATCGTTCTGTCTCATTCCTTTACACGACATCGGCGTAAGTTGCTCTTTTTCTTGTGTGAATGCGACAAAAGACATGAATTTGTCTATAGCATTCTCTGTCTACGTTCAGACCACTGCCCATAAATGGTCTAAGCTGCCACCACACCATAGCACCACACCTAAAAGTCGAAATCACTAAAAAGAACTCCTTTGTTCAGCCAACAAAATATATTATCTGGGAAATCCTGTGAAGAAAACACTTCCTGTCAAAAAATTAATGACAAACATCATTTATCAATAAAATCAAAAATAAAACAGTAAACTAAAATTCCCATAAAATATTTTCATGCATTTTAAATTGTGATCAACTGTCACATATAAATAAATATCAGACCAGAGCAGGAAACACCAGCATCATTCCGATCTCGTCTCACAGAATAATGAACCCTACATAATGGATAAAAAGAAGGACTCCCTAGAAGACGAGGCGTGTTCTCAAAAATCCTCAAAAACATCAAAATCCTCAAAAACATCAAAATCCTCAAAAACATCAAAATCCTCCAAAGCCTCAAAACCAATAAAAGCTCATTCGGGTCACTACCTCTGTCCTGCTGATATCAACCCTTGCACCCTACTTGAAGATTTCAGTAAAAAACCTGGAGCCAGTTCTTGTACAGAAAAAGAAAAGCCAGCAGAGACCTGTCTGGATAATAAGGAGGATCCGAAAAAAAGGCTAAAGATGGAACATGAGCTACTTTGTAAGCAATGTAAGAAACGAACCTGCCGCGAAACGGACTTACTATACCCAGGTGTCAAATGTACGGAAGAAGACCCTAAGAAGAAGAAGGAGAAATAGACTGTTTTGGAACTCCACAACTTCCAATAAGAGATACTACACCATTTGTCTTTATGCATGGCAATAGAAGTCCTATAGCCGCACGTTAGGTATGGGCGCGGCGAGACGGGGGAGCAGTGCAGGTCGCTGACTCGTCAGTGCAAGCCACTCATTCGTTCGCACCATCCGTACCGTAAGGCCCAGTACAGCGGTATCGGTCAGGCTATACTTACATTAATTGAAATTCAGCATTTTAAAGGGAAAGTACTTTTTAGTGTCCTGAATCAACATCTATCGTGATATTGTCAATCTCTTGCCCTTATCTTAATCCATTTGGGTACAGCAACATGTCTTAATCTTCTCATTTATATACGTCACCCCTTTTCTAGCCATATCATCTTTCACTGATTCATCCACCGTTTTTTGGTCTTCCCCTAATCTTATAGCCATTCAAATTCACACTCAGAACTTTCTGCACAACATTTCCTTAGTTCCTCCACATCACATGCTCATACCATAATCAGTTTTTAATATTCCCACTGCTAGGAAACAAGCAGCCCAGTGCGGGTTGGTAAATGTCACAGGTCTTTAAATGATTAGTTCTAAGAAGACATGCTGGATTTTACAAAGTAAAGCGCTTGCTTGGGTTCGAACTCAGGACCTACAACTCGTAAGTCGGGGCTGTTACCATGCTAAAATTATAATGGTTTATAAGTACAGAAAAAATGCAAGTAACAATACTCATTGTCATTAATTAGTTCACAGAAGGATGAATAAAACTAAAATCTAACAAAAAAGTGTATTGTTTATTTTAAGGGCATGCACTTATGTAAACCTTGATTCACACTAAAAGCAATAACGTCACCCTGTCTTCTCCAAAGAAGTCGGCAGACGCGTCATCATCATCTGCCCAGCGTTTTCCCAGCTTCGTTGGGGGCGGCTTCCAGTCTAACCGGATGCGGCTGATTACCAACATTTTAGATGGAGCGACTGCCTATCTGACCTCCACAACCCAGTTACTGGGTAATACGCCCCATACCGACTGCCAAAGACCCAGAAATGAGAGCCAGGACTATCAGCTTAGCGTGCTTTCCTAGGTACGGAAAGCACGTTAATACCGGAAATGTCGCCAGAAGCGTATTATTTATATAATTATATACCTCAAGTTAATTAAATTTATTTGTACTCCGCGGGAGACGCTCTGGGCGTCGGGAATCCCAGGCTGATTGCCGGCCACCATAAGCGTGGGCTTGCGGACGGCGAGTAATGGGTAGCTCGCTGTCCGGTAAGGACCAAGCCCGGGTCGACGTCGCGTTGTGTTACACGCGCGCCTCAAAGAGATGTCAGCACCAACTGGTGGGGTCCGCAAGGGCCGATGCCTGCCAGGGGTGCGGGTTGTTTGAAAGAAATACTGCGGTCCCTGGCACACAGGAAACTGAGGGAACACGGGTGGGTTTTAGTCAGTAAAAGTCTGACACGCCCTCCTGCTCCACCCAGAGCGGGAGAAGTTATTTGATGATTTCTCACAAAAAAAAAACAATCATTGGCCATTTAGGTGGTTGTGAATGAATCTAATTTACAATAGAAGTGGGTTGTAACAGCTATAATCGCATATCTGTTTCACCTGTTCCTGTTCCACGTAAATAACAGTTCCAAAAACCTCTTACAAAATAACAGGCTGTTATTTCATATGTGGGAATAGGAGTGAGTTGTAACAGGTAAAATCGCATATCTGTTCCGCCTGTTCCTGTTGCATACACAAAGTAGGTACTTCTCTTTCTAACTAAGGTGCAACACCTATGTGAGACAAGGAAATATCTTGTGACGATGTAACAGGGTATCGCAGTGTATCAGTATTTATCTCATTCTAACTAAGGTAACTGTCATAAGCATAAGCATCACCATTTCAGCCGGAAGACGTCCACTGCTGGACATATTATCATGAATAGAGATAGCTGTCGTATGCAAGGTATTTTATTATATCGAGGAACAGTAACTGTTATTTCAGTTTGTTTGTCACAGTTATAGCCTGTTATCATCAGATACCTGTTAAATTTAGCTGTTACGTTATATACGCCGTATTATCGGCGTATTTATCGTAACAGCTAAATTATGAGCTAAATTGAAGTTTTTGAGTGAAGGGTGGGTGTTTCGTACCGTTCACCCGAAAAAGGAAAAGTCTTATTCGTTTGCAAAGTAAGTCGAAGAGAGAATGGTCGAACGACAACGTTTCTTACGAATGCTGCCTTAACGATGAGAGATATATGATTGAGTTCTAGAAAAAACTTGTAGAGCTTGATAATGCCTACAAAAAAGTCAGCGATAGTATAACTTTTATATTTAAGTCACAAAAAATAGTTTTTTTATTTAAAAAAAATAGTTTAAATCGTTAGGTCATGTTTACTGGTAATATTATCAACAATTATGAATTCTTATCAAAATTAGTAAATTTACCGTCTCGAGTGTTTAAAACAAAAGACTTTTTCCTTTATACTGCATATTTTGACGAATGGTTAAAGAGATAATACGACATAGGTATGGAACCGCGACCGTGTTGTAATCTATTGAGTGATATAAAAATGTTTACCGCCCAACGAAGTGGGCACGGGTCAGCTCGTCAGTTATAAATGTTATTATCCTTCGCCCACGGCTTCGTCGCGCGTCTTTATTTTATTTACCATTTTATAACCACTTGTGCTAAATGTTTGCATGCCTATTTAAGGTAGAATGTATAAGGATCTCTTAATTTCAAGACATAATCACGCTGTTCAAGGAGACCGACCCTGACGACGTACCGACGTTTGTGGCGAAGGAGCTGCACAAGCTGCCTCCTGTCACTTTCGACCACGTCGACGTCACCAGGCTGCTGAAGGACATCACGTCTCTGAAGGTGAGCCTGGCTGAGAAGAAGTCCTAGTTGGAGTCATCGGATGTCACCATTGGTGAATTGCGAGCCGAAGTAGCGTTGTTGCGCAACGCTATTTCGACAAGTGGGTCATCGGAAGGCTCCAATGCGAACACACGTTGCGGGGCACAAAATGCTTCTGTCTGCAGTTTTCAGTCGGCGAGTCAATCTACTGCACCGGCTTGCAAGAATGCAAGCGTGCCATCGTGTTCCGCTGATCACGTCATACCTGCCGGGGAAGCGACGCGCGTAATAGGTACATCGACCCCCAAGTGTGCCTATTCTGCAACTGTCGTCAAGACGAAACCTGCTGTGTTGCAAGCTAAACGACAAGCAAAAATACCAAACGGGGGAAAGCAGAGTCACTCAGCATCGAGCGCAACGAAAAGTGTTGTGATGGACCACGAACAGCAGGTTCCACCGAAGAACTCATGCGATGAGGATGGCTTCATCAAGGTGGAGAGAAAGAAGAGGAACCCTAGTAATCGCTACCAGTGTGGGACGGCGCTGGCAGGTTCTAATATGCTGCTACGTCCTGCAATACCGTCGACACTGCTATACGTGTCCCGTTTGCACCACTCTATGAAGACTGAGGACATCGTAGAGTACATACGGGTGAAGACCAACTGGACCTTGAGGGTGGAGAACTTGGAGGCGCGTCATAACACCAACTTCAAGTCGTTCGTGGTGCGCGTTCCGACTCACTATTTGCTGACCTTTTTTTTCTGATAACGGGGAGAAATCCTGATGGATTTCCTCCGCCCTGGGGAGGGCGGAGGGGTCTGTCAGACTCTTATTGACTAAAACCACCCCGGTGTTCCGTCTCACACTTGCACCGGAGATCACGGGAACAAGAACGACTTCCGCGATCCCCGGCTAGTGCTGGCCCGCCTCTGCGGGCCACCTCGCGTTAGGGGGGGAGTGAGGTGTTAAACTCCCCCCTTACATCACATAGAGGCGCGCGTGGAACACTACGCGCTGCCATCTCGGGTCCTAAGAAGTATGGGGCGACGGATTTCCCCAGATCCATCGCCCCTGGACCCATTTAGAGGGGCTGGAAGAGGGCGTTATCCGCCCTCCGCCGACGCCCGGTGCGTCTGCTGCGGATCGGGTTAGCGGAAGCGATCTCCCGCTCCCTCTCCGCAGCCTCCTTCTTCGAAAGTACTGTTTCGCAGAAGGATACCACCGCGTCCCAGGACTCCTCGCTGCCGACCATAGAGTCGACAACGGCCGGCAGCGACAGGTCACTGCCGACTCCTGAGATGAGGGCACGGCGCGGCTCCACCCAAGCAGCAAGCGTGCACTCTGCAAGCGTGTGCCACGCCGTGTCCTCCCGACAGTCGACGCAGTGGTGACACCGAGCGTCCGGCTCCCTGTTTATGCGACACAGGTACTTCCCGAAGCAACCATGCCCCGAGAGCACCTGTGTCACCCGAAAAGACAGGGAGCCGTGCCTCCTCCCAAGCCAGCGCTCGAGTACCGGTCGGACCGCCCCGATGGTGGCGGGGCCGGCGGTAGGGCGTGAAAGCCTGTCCCGCCATTCCGCCACCAGGGCTGCGCGAAGCTGTGACCGACGCAACTCCAAATGTCGCTGCGTCAGCCACTCGCCCCGCGCCCTCGAGTCCTCGCGCCACAGATATAATGACGCGAGTACCTTCGCCTCGAGGTCCCAGGGCGGTAATCCAGCCAGTACGCAAGCCGCCTCGTAGGAGATCGTGCGATATCCCCTGATGACTCTGACGGCCATCGCTCACTGTGACCTTCGCAGAACAGCGATGCTGCCGGCCGTCAGGTCAGCCGCACAGATCGGGGCCCCATACAGGGCCATCGATCGCACGATTCCCACGTAGAGCCGCCTACAGGCGGCGCTCGGGCCCCCCAGATTGTAAAGCAGCGTTGACAGCGCCCCAGCCGCGCCCAACAATTTTGGGTGCCAGTCACTGGAAGTGGGGGCCTTTGGTGACCTTCCTCAAGGAAGAGCTTTGGCCAAAAGGTGTGCTTTATCGGCATTTCCACGTTCAGCTACGTGACACCTCGCAGCGTAGTGTGCAGTAATTTTATTTTTATTTTTTAAATATGTCTTAGTTTAAAGATATTGTTTTATACTTATACATAATTATGTATCTATTGTGTTTTATGGGCCATAGTTGCCTGAAATAAAGGACAAATAAAAATAAAATTAATGTGCATTTTTTTTTGTATGTACCAACTTTCTATACAAATAAATAATTATTCTATTCTATTCTAAAAAACTTCTCCATGGCAAAATTACTCGTATGCCATGCCATGGTCAAACGGTGATGGGATTAATCAATCTAATAATTATAACAACTTAAATTTTTGGGGTTACGTAGCCAAATGGTGCCAACGGAACCCTATTACTAAGGTTTCACTGTACATCCTTCCGTCTGTCACAGTTTTGTATCTGTTGTACCGTAATAAAGGGTGTCACAGCGCCGAATATCTTGGCAAACAGCGGGGCTAGCGGGAGGGGAGCGGGAGGGGAGTGGTAGCGTTCGGTAGGTGATTAGCGCAGATTTTTTAGTCGCTATGTCGCAGTGGTCTGGCGCGCACCGAACTTACGCAGTGGGGGTTTATTTTTGCAACGAATTTTCGTTGAGTGAAGCACAGCGCAAGTTTTGTCTGCAGCTTAAGTGATGCCCCGAGTATTCAGTTAATTAAGTCGTGGGTAGCAAAGTTTAAGTTTACTGAATCATTCAATTGGCCCTCTAAATAGATCTGTGCGATCGATTGAAAACATCAACCGCGTCGCCGCTGCAGTCGCGGAGCATCTACGACGATCAGTTAGAAAACATGCTGCCTCTTTGAGCCTCCATCGATCAGGTATTCAACGAGTTATAGCCTTACACTTAAAATTACATCCCTATAAAATCCAGATAGTTCAAAAAATCAAACCAGAAGACTACAACAAGTGAAACATTTACTGTCAGAAGATGTTAGAATTTTTTTCGGAGGAAAATGGTATGGACAATGTTTATTTTAGCAATGAGTCACATTTTCACCTCGAAGGGTACGTTAATCGTCAAAATTGCCGTTACTGGTCATCCAGCAATCCAAAACAAAAACATTAGAAAGCATTACATAGCCCCAAAGTTACTGTATGTGCGCAATATCGTCGAAGAAAATCATCGGGCCATTTTTCTTCGACAATGACTGAAGTGCAACGGTTATAGTGACGAGCAGCCGAGCAGACAGCTGTGCTGCTGGGGAGTTTATTCCGCTACTTCTTCTTCCCAGCTAAAGCACTAGGAAGTGGTGAAGGGCGGGCGTTTTGGCGGACTGTCTTATAAAATTTTATTTTGACGTTCAAAAAGAGCTGACTCTCAGCCTAGTTTGAATAAATGACTTTTGATTTTGATTTTGATTTTGAGCGAACGGTATACGGACATGAGTAATAATTTGTTGTACAGCAGCTTCAACAAGAGGATGTTGACGAGTCAGGTCTATGGTTTCAGCAAAATGGGGCCACAGCCCACACAGCTAGGGTCTCCATGGACACACTAAGAGCATTGTTTCCGGGAAAACTCATAAGCCGCTTTGGAGGCATATTGTGATCTCCTGACTTAACCCCAACCGACTTTTTTATGGAGTTATCTCAAAACAAGAGTTTTTGATACCCCTCTTACGAATTTGGAGCAACTGAAGAATAAAATAGCGGCAGAAGTGAGGGCCTTATCAGTTGACGTTCTGCGGCGTGTCTGTGCAAATTCGCTAGTCCGCTTTGAAGAGTGCTTTCGCCGTAATGGAAAACATCTTGACGGTGTAATATTCCGTACATAAAATCCGAACTAATAAACTATAATTTACTGCTATTAAAATTTTATAAATATTCAAAGTTGCAAATCGGTGCTGAGACACCCGTTACTTATGGAGACACTTGACATTTTCAGTTTTCCCTATATGATGGCTATGACAACATCATCTGACTAACTATTATATTGGCACATATCAAGAAAATTGGTTGAAATCATCATCATCATTATAATTTCAGCCGAAAGACGTACACTGCTGGATATGGCCTATGGGCCTCCCTCAAGCACCGCCATTTCGACTGGTTCTGTGTTTCTCGCATCCAGCGGATGCTTGCGGCCTTCACCAGGTCATCGGTCCATCTTGTGGGAGGCCTTCCAACGCTACGTCTTCTAATACGCGGTTGCCAGACCCAGAAACTTCTGACCCCATTGGCCATCTGTTCTACGAGCAATGTACCCTGCCCACTGCCACATAAGTTTGGCAATTTCCTCGGGCTATGTCGGTTAACTTGGTTCTCCTATGGATCTCATCGTTTCTGATTAGATCGCGTAAGATAACTCCAAGCATAGCCCTCTTCATTGCTCTTTGGGCCCATTTTGAGGCCCATTTTCCAATATATCGTCACTGGCAACACGCACTGGTCAAAGACTTTCGTCTTGACATACTGCGGTATAATGAATGAGAAGATATTGCGGAGCTTACGTAAGTAAGTTAACAAGAAAATTGGCTGAAATAAAAAATACAATTTGCGTAGCCTTTTGCCAATTATGTTGGGGGTCAGCAGCTCAATACCAGTCTTTTACATGGAGCGTCTGCCTATCTGACCACCACAACCCAGTTACAAGGTAATACAATGCCCCCTGGAAAGACTGGTTTTCGTACAGACTTTCGAGCTTCTGACAACCCGTTACGACTGTCAAAGATCCACGAATGACAGCCGGGACCCATGATCTTCGAGGCACGAAGGGGCTTTGGTATGCAAGGATGGTCACCCATCCACTGACCAACCACGGCTATCATCACTTTAGCCACAAGCCAGGACGGCTATAATAACAATTGGCAGATGTCACATGTCTTCGAATTTGTGGTTCTAGGACATGCTGGTTTCCTCATGATGTTTTCCTTCAGCGTTGAGAGTACTGGTGATGGAATGAATTATACAAAGGAAAGCGCCTGCCTGGGTTTGAACCTTGCAACCAACAACCTGTAAGTCGGAGACATCACTGTTCTCCTACTGGGCCACCACTGTTCTCCAACTAGATCATCACCAGCTCCAGCTGCTCCAACGGACCAGCTCTCCCACTGGGTCTGACTGAATAGCTAGCCTCCACACCTTCGCAGCCTACCTACCTCAGGTGCCGTTTCAGTTAAATGACCTATAGTAGAATGAGTTTTGGTATAAACTGACTATAAAAGTAGCAGAACTGTTACTAAAGAAATGTAATAAGCAATATTTTGAATTTGTAGACGGGGTTCCTTAGATAAATAGTATTTGTACAAACCACGGAAGAGAAAAAACATGGAACTGCAAAGTAGGCGTGGCACGCGTGCCACAAATAAGCGCTGTTACGCGTAGTTGGTCCCAGTCGTGTTCTGACATCGCGTCGAGTCACTAGTCTCACGACAAATTTAATTTTCCGTAGCTATGCCGTATTGTTCCATTTTGGAGTGCAAAAATGATAGTAGGAGAATAAATCTTAAAAATTGAGGTGTTTCGTACCATCGATATGTACGGTTTTATTTGTTTTCTAATAAAATCTTAGTTATTTTCAATTTACTAATAATTTAATATAACGTCTGGTTAAAATCAACCTTACGTGATTAAAATAAAGTTTATTTTAGATTGATTGTATTCTCTATTTCATTCTGGAAAGTACTTCGCTACTCAATTAGTGATGCAGTCGGGTCGGATGTTGGTTTTATCGATGGATATCGATAAAAGAAAATTAGTCATTTAATATTTATTGCAAAATAACATTACAATACCACTATAGGTCGCTTAACATTCATACACGAAATTTATTTTAAGAAGTGTATTATGTTGCATAGATGCTTTATAGCAAAAATGTAATCAAACTTTTACCTAATAACGTAATTATTATAATTTTAATGATGCCTGAGACGTTGCATTGCATTGACTAATCGGTCATTTCGGTGTGTAAGATCATTCAGTCATCAAACCGCCTCAATGACAGTACAACAAATATTTCAACGCCACTCCAGTGCCACTGAACAGTTCACCGTTTTCGAAAATCATTAAGTTTTTTAATCAAGTCAGTTATCATGTTTTATTATTATCACTTAAAAATATGGATTGAATTGAAATTAAATTAAACACAGTAATATTTTTTTCTCCTGTTCATTGTTTTATTGGTATTGTTTTCAATAGTATTATTTTTATTTCAGTTATTTATTTTATTTTCAAATAACACTACGTTATTCTTCCTACAGTTTTATTACTGAACTCTCAACAAGACACCCAATTTTTAGTTTAATTTGAAAAAAGTATCTATCGATATCGATAACCTAATTAAAAATGCAATGCATCTGCACTGGTGCGGCCCTAATCGAGTAGCAATAGATATCGACCTATGACGCAAATGTCGACCTTATATTTATCACATTTAAGTTTAAAATTGGGACCACTGAAAATACTGCCATCTATGGTCGAGTAGCGGAATTTACTCGGCAATCGAATCTAGTTTGACTTTAGATTACAAAACGTTGTAAATACTTTCTGAGCTAAAGCAAAATAAATCCTATCTATAGAGCCTGAAGGTTTATTTCCAGATGAAGGATCTGTGGCTTATGTTAGTTTTGACTAAAACTAAAACGACAAATCAAACGAATTGTTTATTTGTAGTGCATTATATGATTATCGGTTTATGTGTGTGAGTTTGGCGACAACGGTTCCTATAGTAATTTTGTTGCATTGCAGTTCCACCTGTTTTTTTTCTTCCGTGGTACAAACCAAGAAATGGAAAGAAACTCCTTGTCGATTTATTTATTTTTTTAATTCTAAACCAGTCATCATTAAAATTAAATAGACATACTTTTTTGAAGGCAAGTATTTTTAAGAAGAATATGAGAACAACAGACATTTTTCTTTCTGTCATGTAAAACCAAATGTCATCAATAGAAATAGCTATGAACACCAAGGAATACAGTCATTATTATCCGAAATGACTAAAATAATTTTTATACAGAAGCCATAAACTCCATCAAAATGTAAACCAACATTTCAATTATCTCGATCTTACAAAATATTATGCATCCTGAAAACTTGGGATTCGAAGACACTAATGCCGATTCTATCTTCAAAATTCTAGAAAAAAATACTCAAACCAACGAAAACCCCGTGAAGCAATCCGATTGTTCAACCAAATCTTATAAATTACCTTTGCCGAGAGAACTTGAAGAATGCAACGAGGGTGAAATAAAATCTTTTGTATTTTCCCAAGTATTACATGAACCGGGATGTCCGACGTCAGTGACTATCGTCAGAGGAACTTTAACTGAAGAAACCCAGCCGATCAGCAACTTATCGTGTGATAAAGGCTTCTCAAGTAGATACAGATATTGCAAAGAAGTTATAAAGCCATTCTTAATAGATTATCCTCCTGATTGTCCTGATTCTAAAGAGCTACTCCTCAGGGATGCTGTTATAAAAGCTAACGCAGAGTTTCCACGGTCTCCGCCCTCTTACGTTTGCCTAAAACCGTGCCCGCCACCAACGTGCCCACCTAAGCCTTGCCCACCAAAGTGCCCTTTACCGTGCTCACCACCACCGTGTCCACCAAAGTGCCCACCACCGTGTCCACCAAAGTGCCCACCACCGTGTCCACCACCTAAGTGCTCCGAATCGTGCCAGCCAAAAAATCGTCTAAAACTTTTCTGCACTGAAGAAGGACCAAGTATTAGCAAAGAGTGCACAAGAGCGACTTGTCCTAGTTACGTGTGCCCAAACCCGTACATCCCGCCACCGTGCCTCACGTGCCCATCACCGTGTCGGCCGTGCCCGTCACCGTGCCCTCCACCAAAGTGTCCTCTACCGTGCCCTCCACCTAAGTGCCCGTCACCGTGCCCTCCACCAAAGTGTCCTCTACCGTGCCCTCCACCTACGTGCCCTCCACCTAAGTGCCCGTCACCGTGTCCTATACCGTGCCCCCCACCTAAGTGCCCGTCACCGTGCCCTCCACCTAAGTGCCCGTCACCGTGCCCTCCACCTAAGTGCCCGTCACCGTGCCCGTCACCGTGCCCTCCACCTAAGTGCCCGTCACCGTGCCCTTCACCGTGCCCTCCACCTAAGTGCCCGTCACCGTGCCCTCCACCTAAGTGCCCGTCACCGTGCCCTCCACCTAAGTGCCCGTCACCGTGCCCTCCACCTAAGTGCCCGTCACCGTGCCCTCCACCTAAGTGCCCGTCACCGTGCCCTCCACCTAAGTGCCCGTCACCGTGCCCTCCACCTAAGTGCCCGTCACCGTGCCCTCCACCTAAGTGTCCGTCACCGTGCCCTCCACCTAAGTGCCCGTCACCGTGCCCTCCACCTAAGTGCCCGTCACCGTGCCCTCCACCTAAGTGCCCGTCACCGTGCCCTCCACCTAAGTGCCCGTCACCGTGCCCTCAACCGTGCCCTTCACCTTGCCCTCCACCTAAGTGCCCGTCCCCGTGCCCACCAAGGTGCCCTCAACCGTGCCCTCTACCTAAGTGCCCGTCCCCGTGCCCACCAAGGTGCCCTCCACCAAGTTGCCCATCACTGTGCCCGCCACCTAAGTGCCCGTCGCCGTGCCCGTCGCCGTGCCCACCAATTTGCCCATCTCTGTGCCCTCCACCTAAGTGCCCGTCCCTGTGCCCGCCAAGGTGCCCTCCACCTAAGTGCCCGTCACCGTGCCCACCAAGGTGCCCTCCACCAAAGTGCCCGTCACCGTGCCCACCAAGGTGTCCACCAAGTTGCCCACCAAGTTGCCCATCACTGTGCCCTCCACCAAAGTGCCCGTCTCCGTGCCCTATACCGTGCTCACCACCACCGTGCCCATCACCGTGCCCACCACGACCACGGTGCCAGTCACAGTACCCCGCACCACAGTGCCCGTCAGTGTGCCCTCCACCAAACTGCCCGTCACCGTGCCCACCAAGGTGCCCTCCACCAAAGTGCCCATCACTGTGCCCTCCACCAAAGTGCCCGCCAAGGTGCCCTCCACCAAAGTGCCCGTCACCGTGCCCACCAAGGTGCCCGTCACCGTGCCCACCAAGGTGCCCTCCACCAAAGTGCCCGCCAAGGTGCCCTCCACCAAAGTGCCCGTCACCGTGCCCGCCAAGGTGCCCTTCTCCAAAGTGTCCGCCAAGGTGCCCTTCTCCAAAGTGCTCGCCAAGGTGTTCGCGAAGGTGCCCACCACCAAAGTGCCCGTCACCGTGCCGCCCGAAGTGCCCGCCTAAGTGCCCGCCTAAGTGCCCGCCTAAGTGCCCGCCTAAGTGCCTACCTAAGTGCCCACCACCGTGCCCAATACCGTGCTATAAAAAGGATCCAGACCCAAACCCTTGCTGCCCGAAACCGTGCCCTCCAAAATCAAGTTTAGAAAGACTATTAGAAACACTAAAAAGATTTTCAGGTGAGACTATTGTTTGTAAGTGTAAAAAAATGAGCTACCCTGGAGATAATTCATGCCCACCACCACAGTGCTCACCACCGCAGTGCCCACCACCGCAGTGCCCACCGCAGTGCCCAGCATCGCAGTGCCCACCTCCGCCACAGTGCCCACCACCACAGTGCCCACCACCACAGTGCCCACCACCCCCACAGTGCCCACCCCCACAGTGCCCACCACCACAGTGCCCACCACCACAGTGCCCACCACCACCGTGCCCACCACCACCGTGCCCACAACCACAGTGCCCGCCACCACAGTCCCCACCACAGTCCCCACCACCGTCTCCACCACCGTCCCCACTACCATGCCCCCCACCACCACCACAGCGCCCACCACCACAGCAACCACCACCACAGCAACCACCAGTACAGCAACCACCAGCACAGCAACCACCACCAAAGTGCTCACCCCTACAGCACGCACCAGGTTGTGCTTGCCCCGGACCAATACAACCCCCTTGTCAAGCTGAAACAAGAGCAAGTAGAAAATTTCTATGCCCCAGTGGATGTCCCAATTCAAAGGCAAGTTCAAAAACTAGATTGACGTCACCAAAACCAAATTCACGGGCACAGTGTGCATGCAGCAATGAAAAACTTCAATCAACAATCGACGCTCATCACGAAACACTGGCAACCCTCAAATGTGCGATGACAGACCTTGTGTGCAAGGCGTATAGGTCAACGAGTGACGCGGCAACAATAATCTGCTGCGAAAGTGCGAAACAGTTGGAAAAGATCACAAAAACTATATCCTCCGACTGTATTCCTGAAACGAAAGATAAACCTGATCCGCGTCCTCCACCACCAAAGAAAGTAAGCGATACTCGCAGCAGCACGTCTTTGAGGAGGCTCAGCATTGTAAACTTGGACACATCTGATATCGAAGTAATAGAAAACAAGCCTCTACCTCCACCAGACCCGAAAATATCGAACACCAGTATACCATCTAAGAACCCCTTAGGATTTATATTTGACAAAGTAGAATCTGCTGTATCCATGATAAGCGATTCACTTGTGTTTGAATTACCAAAGCCTATAAAGCCAAGAACTTATAATGATTCAAGTTCTAAATACGATGTTCCTACACCACCGGGTTCGAAGCCTCCTAGCCCCACAGATATAGAAAATTTAATGTTTCCTAGTGTGGGTACTTCTCAACTGTTTTCAACGATAAAGGACAAGATATGGTCTATGTTTACTGAGGACGATAAGACAAATGTATCATCTAAAAAGTCATCCACTACAACTTTGGCCACCGAAAGTGATGAAGACCTTATAACTAGATTCATTGATTAAATCTTTGGGTGACTATTTAATCTTCTTTGATTTACCAATTAACCTTGTCCCACTGAATAAATACAATTTAGTTTAATTAAAGTAAAACAAACATACTTTTAATCAATTAAATTTGTTTCGAAAACATCCATTGGATTCTTACTAACTTCAGCTTTATCCGACGACCCTGGTTACGCATCCTCTTTTGGTGGCTGTACCAGTCCCACCACCAACGACAAAACCGACCAGCTATCAAAGAATGTCCTCGCTCAAGAAACGTACAAAAGATTCGGTCTCGTGTAAGTAAAAAATCCAGATGACGCTACAACCCATCTCTGAGAGTAGCAAGCTCAGCAGCACGCTCAAGGCCACCATCCACCGTTTTTCCGTCATCGCCGCCAAGACCCGCCGCGACATTCCAAACAATGTCCGCCCCCAACCCTTGCTCGAACCAGCCCTAGCCACTGAGGCTGTAGCATTAAAATCGTCCCTAAATAATAAACATTCCTATCTAGCCCGTCCGTCGCTATCATCTTACAGCGACACCCTAAGCCGAGGTCCGTACCCCGCAGGTGCCTTTAGCGTGAAGTCGCTTTAGTTTTAAGTTTTTGAGCCCTGGCTGGAGACCTTAATTTATTAAGGTAGTCACAGTCAAACTTTGTTCTCGTTCAGTTACATCATGTTGAGCTGGTCCGGTTAAGCACCCAACAATTTAGCTCCTACATTGACCAGCGAGATGTCATTCCCAACAAAAAAAAGCAGAAGACATACCCAGTGATCGCTGACTGTTCATACTGCTGGCGGGTGCTCGTTTGTTGCAGCGTCCTTCACTACAAGTTCACCACACAATCCTTACCTTTGAAAACTTCATGTAAATCAATTTTGAGAACGCCAAAAAATTGTCAATAAATAGTCACCAAGGTTAAAAAATTGTCGCATTATAATTCCAAAGTTATAGGTATGTGTTGGTGAGGATTGTGAGGTGAATATCTCCACACAATCCTCACCTCAATGCAAGCAAACGGCTGGGAATATCGACTTGGTTTCTATTCCAAAAAATAGTCGTAACGCTATGCCAAATCTTGGGCACGCCACGATAGCGGCGGTAAGTCCCCTCTTTGAGGAGTGGCTTGAGAGGCGGCATGGCGTCCTCACCTTCTGCCTGACGCAGGTCCTCACCGGACACGGTTGTTTCGGGAGGTTCCTGTTTCGTATAAGGCGGGAGGAAACGCCCGGGTGCTTCCATTGCGAAGATCGCCCTGAGGACACGGTGGAGCATACGGTGGCGGTCTGCCCGGCTTGGGCGGAGCACCGCCGTGTCCTCGTGGAGGCGATCGGCGGCGGCGATCTTTCGCGTCCGGCCCTGGTGCAGGCCATGGTACGGAGTGAGAGTGAATGGTTAGCCGTCACCTCCTTCTGCGAAGCAGTAATGCTCGCGAAGAGGGAGGCGGCGCACGTAAGGGAGAGGCAGTATATGCTCCCTCACGGCCGTAGTCACCGCGGGAGAAGCCCTGGGCGTCGGGAATCCCAGGCTAATTCCCAGCCACCGTAGGCGCGGGCTTGCGGACGGCGAGTAATGGGTAGCTCGCTGTCCGGTAAGGACCAAGCCCGGGTCGACGGCGCGTTGTGTTCCACGCGCGCCTCAAAGAGATGTCGGCACCAAAGGGTGGGGTCCGCAAGGGCCGATGCCTGCCAGGGGTGCGGGTTGTTCGAAAGAGATACCGCGGCCCCTGGCACACAGGCAACTGAGGGAACACGGGTGGGTTTTAGTCAGTAAAAGTCTGACACGCCCTCCCGCTCCACCCAGAGCGGGAGAAGTTATTTGAAGATTTCCCACCCAAAAAAAAAAAAAAAAAACGCTATGCCAAATCTTGAAAATTATCATTAAGGGAATCCAGAGATATAAAGGTGTCTTGGTGAGGATTACGTGGTGAGCCTTTCTCGCCACAATCCTCACCTGATTACCGCGGATCGCTCACGTATTTGAATTTGGTGCCATACAACAGTCACGAAATAGTCGTCACTATGTCGGTTTACTATGTAGGAGCCGCTTGAGGAGCTTTGAGAAGCTCTGTCGTTATTCCGTCATTACCCAGTGCCTTGTTGTTCTTAAGCTACTCGAGAGGCGCCCTAATATCGCACTGATCGACATCTGGGATGTCCTCCGTATAGTGGCGCGTTAGTTCTACTCGGTGATCATCTGCACTATGTTCCGCTGGTTTTGTTGTCCGCATTGAGTAAAGGTGCCCGTAAAAATCTTCGACAACCTTGAGTATCTTGGACTTTGAAGTCACGATTCTGCCATCCGGAGTTCTTAGTTTCGTCAGATGGGACCTCCCTAATTGCTGAGCGAACACTTTTGACCCTCGGTTTTGCTCAATCACGACCTTAATGTCGCGGGTGTTGGAGCACCGAAGATCACGTCACGTCAGCATTTTTATTTTTAGGTTTCAAGCCCTCTTCTCTGACGAAGACGGTTGTGTGGATGGCAATTCTCGTCTTTCCCTCATAAGTCTGAGTCTCCGAGGAAAGTTTGGACACCTCGCTTTTTCGCAGCTACGGGTTAAGTCTGCGGGATACGTCACGTAGTGCTTTGACCACCTCGTTGGCTTTCTCGTCAACAGTGCCTGTGGTTTTCAGCAGGGTGAATCGATTTTGAAATTCCTAGAGCAGTTTGGAGCTGCGTAGGTCGGAGAGTAGGCCTCATCATGCAGATTATCTCAGCACAAAAATTTATATTTAGAGTGCCTCGGACAAGCCTGTGATCACTTCTGGTATTGAACCAGCTGAACACGGAGACATCTCTAATTATGTGCTTCTCATCCGTCATGATGAAGTCGATCTTGTTCCTTGTCACGTTATCGGGGCTCTGCCAGATCATCAAGAAGAGCCCCTGTGACTCCAGGAAGTTGACCAGCATTTGCCCCCTGTGATTCCTGTGCCCCGAACCGAATGGTCCGACTTACGATTCGCCGCGTTCTTGTACTTCCACTTTGGCATTGAAGTCCGCCATAACAACGTTGTAGTGAGCTTTGGTTGTACTGTGCATTACTTTGTCAATGTCCTCGTACAAGGCTTCGGCTGTTACGTCAGAGCATGTCGAAGTTGGCGCATATGCCTGTATCAGTTTCAGGTAGTACCTGTCAGTGAGCTTTAGTACAAGGTACGCTACCCGTATCGACACACTACTGATTTCCACAACGCTGCTAGTGAGTTTTTTGTTGACCAGGAAGCCGACACCGCCTTGGGAGAGCTGATCACCCTCGCGGAAGTCGCATAGGTCGCCTAACTCCAGGGTTATCGTATCCTTCCCCTGTCTTCGGACTCCAGATAACCCTAGTATATGCCAGTTCGAAAACAAAAAAGTACTAGTAACGTTGTACTCGTAACTTGCCATTTTCAGATAACCTTCCCTTTAGTATAAACTTGATTAATAACTGTTGACCTACATCATTAAGCATATCCGCATACATTTCTACTGCATCAATCAATCGTTTCGTAGTATTTTCCTTATCATCTAACATAGGTATTAACATACAAGCAGTTTTCATATCGAATTCCATCGTTTCTGATTTTATTTCTATTCTAGACAAAGTACACAATCTTGATATTTCTGAAAATAATGCACAAATCTTTTTGTACGTGGTATCAATTAACTCTGTTTCCGATTCCTCTGTTGTTTCACTTAAAGTGGAAAATAATGTCTTACTTTTTTTAAACAATATTTCGGCCTCTTGTAACTTATCCGACGAAACTGAACCTTTATATCTACTCTGGCCTTTTTTTATAAGGTATTTCCGAATCTCTAGTAAATCTTCATATAACTCTATTAAATCGTCAACCATATTTTAAGTAAGAAGCATTATTATTAGAAGGAAATAGTTATAGCATCATATCTTATTTCATTTACAACAATTTTATTTGATCTAACTCGAGGCACTTCCATTCAATGCGCCGATAAAAAAACGCTGGGTCGGAATTGTACGTACTGCTGTAGATTTAGATTGGCTTCTTGGATGGTTATACCGCCATCGGTCGGTCGCCAGCGCCTCGTCTGCCAGTGGCAGGGTGTACTGTGCGCAGCTGAGGTTGACATTTGGGGAGACCGGTTGTTGTGTGGACCTTACACCCCATATTGACATTGATAAATTTTATTTAAACAAGGACATGAATATTTACTTTGTAAAGTATTATATTGCTTTAATTGTTATGAACATGATGACAGTGTGGGTGTTTTTTTTTTGTTTGGTTTCTTTTTTTTTCTCATATAGTTATAATCATGGTCTGGCAGTAATTTATGCGGCCTACCCAAATGTCCTTTCTTTGGTATTTTTCAAATCGCTAAGCTCCTCAAGTTCTGCGTTGAGCTGCATGATTACTGATAAATGCGAGCACTGATTGGACAGGTCCACTCAATCTGTGTGGTTCTTTCCTCAAAAGATCCTTTCAGACACCAATCCACATGGTCTTCACATGATCTGACCAAGATTATGTCTGGACTTTAAAAGAGACTAACCTCTGAGTTCGGCCTTTCTTCTCAGAGTAGTCAGATAGGAAACGCCGACCTCAACTAGTTTAAAAAATATGATTGACTTGTAAAAGTGCTTGACAAACCTACTTAAAAAAAAAAATATCATTTAACAAATATAAAACTTCATTAGGTAGAAACGTTGTTTAGCTGTCGAAATAGCCACTAAACATGAACTTTCTTTCTGATCCTGAAGTTATTAGAACTATCATTATTCCTGCTACTAATAATATACGATGCTACACAATCGTTACCGTGGTAACCTTTTGCGAGGATTTCTATTTCATAAGGGATTTGATTGTCCAATAAAATTTTACATGTTTCAAGAGAACACAAAATTAAGCAAACGGTATAGTATTTAACTTTTATTCATTGGGAAACCTAGTAATAAAATACGACTACTGAGAAATCACGCTCTAAAAGTTATCAAACAAGAAAATATTCTCATCTGCAAGCCGTAGTCTCATTTGTCATATTATGATAAGAAGTTTTGAAGTTATGTGGGAACAGATGAACTTACACACATACCCACATACATACATCCCGGTCAAAATCATAGCCCTCCTTTTTGCCTCGCTGCAGTCGGGTAAAAAGAGTTCTTCTCTCGATAATCGAACAACAAAGCTAAGCGTCCACTGCGTCGGAATCGGAGCGTACGGATTGTATGAGGCGTCGGTATGTACAAAATGCCGATAGGGTGCGTCCACTGCATTCGGATTTTGCATCGGCAATATCGGTATTTTCAAAGCAATCGAATTCGCCTGTGCACGAGTATTTACAATAAGGAGGATAGTGACGAGGATATTGTAATCATTAGTTGTTTATTATCAGCAGAGGAGATGAAAAATAAAAGATGAAAAATTTTTTTTTTGGATATATTCGTCATATGTCTCGAACCAAATTCTTTGAACTTCATTAGATCCTCGAACCGCACCTAAATAAGCAAGACACAAAGTTCACTGCGGATGACGTCATCGGCAGAAATACCGATCTCTGGCGCAGTTATGCCGACCAGTGCACGCTGTACCTTAAAAATCAATACAAAGCAAGGAATCCTTCCGCTCCGTACGAGCCGATTCCGTCCCAGTGGACGCTTAGCTCAAAACAACAATTAGCGAGAAACCTTTTTGCAAATGAACTAAACCAACACTGGCCAATTATCCTACGCATCAGCGACAACTGTCAACTGAGCGACATTTGGCAGAAAATCAAGAAAACTGACACTCCTCGCCACAAAACGAGCATTCAATAGAAAAAAATGGTTCCACAAAATTGAAAATCCATCGCATCCTTATGTCTAACGAACAGCCTTGCACCAAGAACTGCAAAAAAAGGAAGAACAAATGTCTTCCCTGCATTAAACCTTACTCCCAGGAGGAGATTAGCGAGGAAAAGCACCAGGTGCAGAAGTTTCCTCATAACCCCCAAGGTTCGGCCGTTACAGAATGTCAATGTACTGCAGAGAACCCTTGTTGTACGCCACCAATACCCCAGCACACACACAGGAAGTCAAATTGTCATAAGCACGCCCCCCAGACCACACTATGAATCAAAACCGAAAATAAGCTTCAAGAAAATCAGATTAGAACACTTCAAACACAGGTAACTAAAAATTCGGCTCGTCTTTTATATACGGGACTTGTAGTAGACTCTTCATTTTTTTTTTTAGTGCAACGTCCTCATTGTCTTGGAAGAATCTCACGAAATTTCAGGTTTAGGAAATAAATAATTACTGAAATAAAAATGATCAAACTTTAATTAAATAACCTCAACGTATTACTATTTTATTGTTTTTGACGAATTTTGACAGAAGATTATTGGTGGAGAATTTGACCTTATATTGCACAGCGGCGAGCGAGCGAAACAAGCGTGCCGCGTTGTTGGTGAATCATTTGGGTGGGTCAAAAAAAATAAAATATGTTAAGCGTATGCATACCTATACTCCATTTGAAATAAGATTAGACATTTAAAGAAACCCTTTTTACAGTCCGTTCAACCGATTTTGACTTGTATTTCGTAGGCATAAGGATGGCATTAAAAGCAAAAACGTGGTTCAATACCAACTGTTTACTGCAGGTGCCATTTATTATGCTACAAACGCAATAGAAGTATGCCTTAGAGGGGGGTTCTTCCCTCCCCGCACTCCCTCTCCCCCAATAAATCATTGCACCATTTCAAAAATAATACCAAATTTTAGATTAAAAAAAACTATCAATTTCCTAAACTTCCCTCTTGCGGGAGAGGGATCCTTCCCCCTCCTCTCAACCTCCCCCCTCTTAATTATACATATAAATATGTCCCTTAAATTAAAGGCCTTCCAAAAATTATTTAGCTTCATCTTCTTAGCGTTTCGACGGCAATGCCGTATTTGAGCCATGACATGAATGAAGCATGAAGGTTCTGTAATATGCAGATATAACAGCCGAATGGATCGATCGATCAGGTTAAGATACGCTTGCCTTGGTTTTTTTTTGTGTGGGAAATCATCAAATAACTTCTCCCGCTCTGGGTGGAGCAGGAGGGCGTGTCAGACTATTACTGACTAAAACCCACCCGTGTTCCCTCAGTTACCTGTGTGCCAGGGGCCGCAGTATCTCTTTCGAACAACCCGCACCTCTGGGAGGCATCGGTCTTTGCGGACTCCACCAGTTGATGTTGACATCTCTTCGAGGCGCGCGTGGAATACAACGCGCCGTCAACCCGGGCTGGCCCTAACCGGACAGCGAGCTACCCATTACTCGCCGTCGGCAAGCCCACGCCTACGGTGGCCGGGAATCAGCCTGGGATTACCGTCGGTAATCCCTGGCTGATGCCCTGGGCGTCGGCCCAGGGCATCTCCTGCGGAAGCTGGGGCCGTGAGGGCGCATATACTGTGTACGCTTGCCTTGGTTGATCGGTAGATGGGTGACCATATTTATATATTGACACTCTTCGTGCTTTGGAAAGCATGTTATGCCGTCGGTCTCGCCTGTCATCTGTGGTGTTTGACAGTCGTCGTCAGAAACCCGAAAATCTGACACCCAGTCTTACCAACGGGTATCGTATTACCCAATAACTGGGTTGTGGAGGTATGATAGGCAGTCACTCCATGTAAAATACTGGTATATTGTTCAGCTGCATCCGGTTAGACTGTAAGCCGATGCTAACATAGTTGGATAAAGGCTCTGTAAATGATAAGGGCACGCTGGCCATTTCTTTGTAGTCTTCTAAACCTGGACTCATTTGAACTCTCATTATTCCAGCTATTAATGAAATACGATGCCACAGTCTGGTTACCGTGACAACCTTTTTCGAAGCGAGACAAGACTGTCCCAAACCATTTTACATCTGTTTCAAGAAAAAAAAAATCAGCGTGTGGTAAAGTACTCAACTTTTATTTATGGCGAAACTTTATAGTAAAATAGCTCTTCACTTGATCAACACCTCAGGAGGCTCTCATTGCGTGGCTGAGTTTGATTCAGAAAGCAGAACTCCTGGATACGGAACTCCTAGTGTGGAGATTCTCCTCTCTAGATTCCTGACCAGCCTGCAGTACCCGGTGCCTGATGCCGATGGGCTACGATTTTGTTTTTTTATAGAAATATTTAAAAATGCAAACACACATACTCAACGCGAATATTATTTGTATAGTACTTTTATCTCACAAAACAAGGCACGCTGTGAATGTGTGCGTAAAAAAGGATAGCGTCAGCACATAACACACACACGATCACACTTTGCCATTGTCTCGGCCGGTACCGTGAGCTCCTACTAATACTGTACTGACTCTAAGCTGTGTAACTGCAGGTGCGTGTTTTGTGTTGAAAAGTAAAACAATCAGGCTTGAAAATTTAACTTTTTTTCAGAAAGTTACCTGGTGGGACTATACAATAACTCTAAAACAAAATATCATCGGAACCCCTGGAAAATGAAAAACAGGGCCAGAGCTTTGCTTCTGGTACCACAGGATCAAGAACCCTGAATTGCCGATTTACAACCATTCACTCGTAGTCTGCAAAAACTCTTATGCAATATAAATATTTGGCTTAAATGTATTGTTTTATTCTTGCTGGTAGTTTTTTTCCTACACAGTTCTAAGTCAGATAAAAAATGTGCTCAGATGGTTACAAAAGTATTTACAAGGCAGATGTAAGTGAAAACGCTGGCAGGGCACGCTCTAGGAAGACATATATACCTTATTGGTGATGGTCTTCAGAAAGGTCAGTTGCTTAGTACTTGCAATCGGCCCGCGTGTATGACCAGATGTATAAACGTAAACGAGGCAGATGTTCAAATGCACATCAAAAGGTGCTTCTAAGAGCAAGGTTACACGCTCAGTTTAGCGTCAGTCTGGTCCATCAGTCTAGTCAGAACATTGAGATGAGAAAAACATGGTTAGTCAGAATGATCGGAGAATGATTTCATGGCCCATTCGCCAAAGAAGAAGTTTGCGTGCTTTGACTACGCTTTTCTCCCTTCTCAACTCTCCTACTCCTCCTTCTTACCTTGTGTCTCATTTCCAATATCTATGTTCTTCTCACACTAAGAATCTGCGGTCTTCTAACAATCTGCTTCTACTCTGTCCTTCTCATACTTCTGACTTTGTTCATTCTTCCTTTCATATTCAGTCCATTCTCCTTTGGAATGCGCTTCCTCTCGATATCAGGACGGCCACCAGTCGGTATGCATTTAAGCGGAAATTGCAGAGGTATTTTCTTAACAAATAGCGTAGAGTCGTCTCAACACCTCTGTCCCTTGAATTTGTATATATATATTAAGTATATTTTATAGTAGATATGTATGCATGTATGTGTATTATTAGTTAATAACCTATTTATGTAATATTATTTATAATTCATTATGATATATTTTATAGGTTTTTTCATCATTCCTCTCATCCAAAGCACCTGCCATCTAATCTCTGCACCACCCTTGGTTGACAGGTAGAGAATGCCTAAGGCATTAAGTCCGCCTTTGTACCTTTTTTGTGTGCGAGAAGTTTAAATAAATAACCCACGGATTGACTGACTGATGGTCCAGACTGATGAAAATTAAATATTTTAAATAATGAATCACTGATGAATGATCGTGTAAACCACTCTTATCATTCTCGCGTCAGCCACCATCGGCGACGCAATGCAGAAGGACGAGTCATACGATATAACTAGTGCGCCGCAAGCGCCGTCGCCGCCCCCCCCAACACCTCCGCCCCTGCCCCCGCCGCCACCATTTCAGATCGAAAAAGATTTTATCATAACTTTAGAGTCTTGCCTGTTTTGTGGGACAAAACACACACAAATTATAGTAATAAATATGTATCATAGCGCACGCTTTCTTTTTCCTTAAAATATCCATGACTAAGCACCGATATAAATTGACCACCGACGATCAGCTCCGAAGTCTAACGGCCACTGGCGTACTTTTCATCAGTCTGCTGTCAGTCTAGATTGACCGTGTAACCGTGAAAATCATACATCATTCTAGCTTCAGTCAAGTCAATCCAGACTAAACTGACGCCAAACTGAGCGTGTAACCTTGCTCTAAGGATCGTAGCAGGGGTCGTTCTGTAGTTTTTGCGCAACCGCTCGGGAAGAACGAGTGAGTTTGTTTTTATTTCTGAGTCAGCGTCTTTCGGGCTTCAAGCCGTCCACCTTTAGTCTTCAGCCAAGTATTCGCTGGGGGACATAGGTCCCGCGTCACTTGTATGCAAACACCACCGCCAGAATTAGTGTGACATAGCGTGATATTGATGCTAACGCGTGTTAGCCAGTAACTGGGTTGTGGAGGTCAGATAAGCAGTCGCTCCATGTAAAATACTGGTATTCAGCTGCATCCAGTTAGACTGGAAGCTGACCCCAACATAGTTGGGAAAAGGCTGAACAGATTGATTAATTGATGCTGACGCGTATGCTGGTAGCATTTAATAGGAGCTCTAGCCTTTGTCAATAACACCATTCACAGCTGAATTTCACCCAGTGCTGGGCTATTCTAAATAAAAACTCATCATCAAAACTTTTTGAAATTCCCGAGTCAAATCTGGCAAACTAATAATTTTTTCCACATAATTCTTGTCACTGTCACTCTTTCCATTTCTGACGTTATTTTCCACCCCAAGCAACAAAATTATTTAATTAAATGTTTCATTAATATAAAATACAAAACAAATAATAATATGTACGTGGTGAATGAAATACGTATACAAGAGTGAATGAGTATTGTGTTATATATACCGCATATTTAAGTATGTATGCCATAGCTATCCAATAAACAATTCAAAAAGTGAATAAATCTTCCAAATCACAGGCAACGGGAGAAGTGCCCAAAAGGCTGACAGCATATCCAGGTCGAAGGGCAAAGCTGGTTCTCTCTTTGTTCTTAAAACAAGCCAACTATCTGATTACCATATGGGTCAACCAGAGGCTTACGAAATAGTAAACGAGCACTTGGACCCTTCTTTCCCTGTGTACTCTTGGCTGTTTCTTGGTGGTACAGTGGACGATATATTGAAACTGAATGATAACATGTTTCAACACAAATTGGACAGTATTAAAAGCGGTAAAAAGGATTTGAGAATAAGAGATGGAAAAAATATATTTTTAATTATGACTTCAACAGAAACGTTCAATAATAACTAATAAATGTTGAAATTTTTATAACATTAGGTCTTGCTAGATAAATTACGTTAAATATTGTCTGAAATCTAAACTGCACAGGCATTATATAACCATATCATATTGCGCCATATAACATTTTTTACATAAGATTTGAATTAACGTCTCCTGTTAATTTAATTTGATCGGGTATTACGGCCAAGGGTACAGCTGTTAAAATTGATCTTCCACTGTAACTTCAAGGGAACAGCCAAGGGCACACAGGAAAAGAATGGCACTCAGACCCCATGGCCTTCATTACCATCATTACCACAGCCTGAATTCACCCACTGCTAGGCATAAGCCTCTCTTTATAGTGCCAATCCCCACGCTCCTGTGCCAAACAGTTCGAAGATGTTGTTTTACCAACCTGTTATATCGGCCAAATAAGTTTGAAAGCGCCGTTTGAGACTTTCTGCTGTTGCAACAGCCACGCCAGCACAGCCAACCGTGATAGGAAAGTTGGATGAAGCAAAATGTTTCGGCACAGGTTGCATCCTTCACCAAATATGTTCCCAACTTCCAAGGCACTACGGGCAATCCTTCTGGTCCCTTCCCACCGTCGCGTGCCAAGCCATTGGGTTCTAAAACAGCTGGCACCCGGCAGTGGCAAGAGCACTACGAATAATGTAATTAGTACTGGCATGCCATGTGATCAAACCTACGGTCCTACTGCTGGTTAGGCTATGCTCCCGAAAAACTACAGTGTCCGAAGCAGTCGACAGTGAGTTTTCAATATAAATTCCGTAAAAAAGAGGCTACAAAATAAGTTACGCGAAAAAACTAGTATGTACAATATTATGAATATGTTCAACGTGAAAGCCAAGCCTATTCCTTCAAGGCCAGGCTCAAGTCGACGAAAATTAGAGGAAGAAGAAAAAAAGCAGAACAAAAAACAGAAGACAATTTTGAATGGTTTACCAGTTGGCCAACTAAGTGGAGGCTCGCACAGAGCATGCAATATGACTATTTGTTTAGACAAAACAAAAATAAAACACCCATACTATCTCATTAATACTCCAAAACCTGCGTGTGATGTGACCAGGGAGTTAACTGAGCGGGCCCGTTCCGACATGATAAATGAGAAGACCAAAAATACTGAGAACTCGTTGCCAAAATGTCCACAACCTGTCCCGCCATTGCCCCCGAGACGAGATCCATATGAAGAGCAACAGCGACGAGCTAGACTAGCGGAATACAGACAAAGATTGAAAAGAAATCATGTCGTCGTCGGTCATTAGTAATGATGTGTGGCAAAAAGTTTGTTTCCAAAAGTCCACGTTGGTATTTAATTTATTTGCTGATTGATTTAACAAAAAGTCGTAGAAACAAGAGGAAGTCATACCAACAAAGGATATATAACTGATTCAGAAGTATATTTAACATTTATCTGTTTTTAAATAAGTGAGTGTACTCTACAAACAGATAAAAATAATACTCTTAAAAGAATCGAGCAACCAAAACTCTAGCAAAGAAAATAATAATACGTACTAAGACCTAGCACAAGATGTCCTCTGTAACCGCAGAAGCGATGCCAGTTTGCAGAAGAAATAAATTGCTTTCATTGTGCTTCGACCTGAGGCTTCGACTAAATAAATTTTTCAATTGGCAGTCTTGTCTTTTCTTGTAGATACATTGTTGGATATTTGCATTGAATCCTAACAAACTTTCATCGTTTATAGTTAACTAAAGGTGCACTTACACGGGCAACTTTTTGAGCAATCAACACTCTCGGCAACACTAACCGATCAATTAAGTGGAGCAATCTGGAACAACAACAATAAAATGCGGAAATTGTTTCGAGAATATTGCTTCGGAGTGCTCCATATATTTCACATTTATTAATGTCGCCAATATGAGTTGCCGAATATCCAATCAGTTTGAAAATTTTTAGTAAATTTTCTTTCTATCTTGTTTGTACGTATAAGTACGTCTCATTTTTGCGAGAAGAACCGGCCGGCGGCGGAGACGGCGGGGGGCGGGTGTATTGTCTAGTTTTTTAATTAAGTTGCTCCATATTGCATGGTATTGTGTGGCGTATCTCTGGCAACAGGTTGCTACATGTAGCCATTGCCCTAAATTGTTGGATGTAGTTGTGACGACATAGTTGACGAGAATTGACCAGGATGGAGAAAGAAAAGAAAGAGTACCGTTTATTTGGACACAGTTCGTGAAACACAAAATAAATATAAAAAGTGAATATAAATAAATAGGCTAGGCTAGGCTTCTTAGCAATGAATAGGCGCTTAAGGAGGTTGCGCTAAAGTAGACCATGTAATTCAAAACTTACGTTATTTTGCAATATAGTTTACGTTCACTTAGTCCCATTGAATGACTAATTAACTTCCAGGGTTGTATTGATGATTTTAATAATTATAACTCTGTAGAACCTCATGAAAGCTGAAAAAGATAAGCAGATCAAGTATCTTGACCTGGCACGCGAGGTTGTTGACATGTGGGATGTGGATACAGCAAATAATTGTGCCGATAGTCATGACGGTCAATGGAATTATAGCCAAGAGCCTCGACCAACACCTCAGGAGGCTCTCGTTGGGCAGCTGGATCAAGAACTTGATCCAGAAAGCAGTACTACTGGACACGGCGCGTATCGTGAGGAGGTTCCTCTCTCAGCAGCCCTGACCACCGGTAGCTTGGACCCTGTTCCCGATACCGGTGGGCTACTATTTTTTATATTTTAAAATGTTTTTATGTAAAAAAAAAATATGTTCGAATATTTAAAAATATAATTTATATGTACGTTTAAATGAATTAAAGGAGAAAATAACTCTGTAAATTCATATTGTGTGTAATGTACAACTTGACACTGTTCCGTAAATTGACAAAAATGTAAAAAAACAACCGACTTCAGGAAAAACACTACAAAGTGAAAAATAACTTTAATTTCGGAAGTCGGTGACTTTGGATATGTATTTTAAAAAAATGTAACCGCCTTCCGAAATTAAATGTTATTTTTCACTATGTAGTGTTTTCCCGGAAGTCAGTTGTTTTTTTTTTTGGAAGAGTTTTATTTTCACTATTTAGTTACAGTACCTACCCCACACCAATCCGAAATTTCATCATCCTTGGGATCAAATCAAAACGATGCATATTTATGCGATAGCAGCAATCGCGGTTGATTTGCTGTAATTTTTTTAAGAGTTCTGTTGTCTGTCTCCGAAACGCATCACCAGATCTATGTGAAATTTAAATCAAAATCAAAACTAGGCTGAGAGCCAGCTCTTTTTGAACGTCAAAATTACATAAGACAGTCCCCAGACCCCAAACCGCCCGCCCTTCACGACTTCCTAGTGTTTAGTTGGGAAGAAAAAGTAGCGTAACAAACTCCCCAGCAGCACAGCTGTCTGTTAAGTTAGAAGAACTTGATTCTATACAATAGTAGGTAATTAAATTTACGAAACACAAAAAAAACATTAAATATGCCATATGTCAGCTAGCACACGCCAATATACCATGAAAACATTGAAAACTATTTTTTTAATTTTTTATATAAAACGTAAACAGAACTTACAATCTAAATAAAAGCCTCCAGGCATAAAGGGCATGCTCGCTTATGTAAGCGAGCATGCCCTTTATGCCTGGAGGCTTTAATTGCATATGTATGCAATTCTGCATTATGTAAATATAGCTATAACTTGAAGTAAAAAAAGTTAAACTAGGACCTCTGGACTAAAATTAATATAAACATAATAAAATGGGACTATTTCGGAATAAACCCCATTCGAACAAAAAAAGAATTTTGCAAATCCGTCTATATATATGACGGAGTTATGCCCGAACATCCTATCACTCCTAACCGTTAAAGAGTTGTACCTTCCTTCATCAGCTCAGCGTCATGAAATGATGATGACCATACGCAAATGTCTCATTAGCTTTAGAAAATATATGAAAAACATTGTTAATACCTATAACATTTGAGGGTTGCACTCGAATTTCCCTGGGATTTCATCATCAGATCGTGATTTGGTGCCAATGGGATCACCTCTGGAGTATACTCTTCCAAATAAAAAAAGAATTTTGAGGATCGGTCCACAAATGGGGGAGAAATCGGTGAACATACATTAAAAAAAATATGTTCATACTGTCGAACATAGAATCTCCTCCTTTTTTGAAGTCGGTAAGAAAAATTGCGGGCTGCTTTAGCGCATCCACCTTATCTCTATTACTTTTGACCGGTACGCATGTTTTTTTTTTAATCTTTATTTATTTACACATAATTGTGACAATGTCAATCCCAACGTGCTTTAACAAATTATCACTATTACTCTTAAACTAAATAAACTAACCTTAATCACAGAAAACTTTACCTAATCTGATTTATTACTAGCTTTCTCCCGCGGCTTCGCCCGCGTGAACGTTGGAAATTATCCTGCGGGAACGTACTACCAGGGTAAAAAGTATCCTATGTGTTAATCTAGTTTATGGGTAATCTATCTGTGTGCCAAATTTTATACAAATTCATTCAGTCGTTTTTGCGTGAAAGAGTAACAAACATCCATACATCCTTATATACTACAAACTTTCGCGTTTATAATATTAGTAAGGATCTAATAAAAAAGTATGTAATATTTATTAGTGAAGTGTATGCTCTCCTTTACACTATTTTGTATGTATGCTCCGTTATAATTATGTATCAAGTTAATGCTTGATTAGCGTTTTATGTTATTTTACTTGTTTCGTATTAAATATAGACATTATACTTTTGGCAGCCAATCTGAGTTGTTCTTTCTAAATATCCTCACGACCCTAAACATCTCATTAGGGTTCCGTACCCAAAGGGTAAAACGGGACCCTATTCTTATGACTCCGCCCGTCCGTCTGTCTGTCTGTCCGTCTGTCACCAAGCTGTATCTCATGAATTGTGATCGTTAGACAGTTAAAATTTTCAAAGATGATGTATTTCTGTTGCCGCTATAAGAACAAATAATACTAAAAAACAGAATAAAATAAATATTTAAGGGGGCTCCCATACAGAAAACGTGATTTTTTTTTGCTCGTTTTTGCTCGATATTGTTATCGGTAACAGGTAGACGCTTGAAATATTCACAGAATATTTAGTTATATATTCACTTAAAAAGTAAATAATCGAATTAAATTAGAACAAATAGGTATTAATAGGCAGATATCGAGTCTATTTTTATTCTGCAGAAAAGAGCCATTAGAGCAATATATGGCCTCCGTAGGCGGGATTCTCTAAGAGAACTGTTCAAAGTTATTAATATCATGACGGTACCTTGTCAATATATCTATGAGAACATCATGTACGTCAGGAAAAACCTAAATCTTTTTAGTAAAAGAGGTGAAAGACACACCATTAGGACTAGAAATAGGGACCAATTAGTTCAACCAGGCTTCAGACTGGCTAAAGTAGATTCATCCTTCATGGGGTACTGTTTAAAATGTTACAATAAAATACCTCCCCACATACTCCAATTGAATGAAACGAAATTTAAATCTTGTATAAAACGCACACTATGCAGCCATGCTTATTATAAGTTGGGGGATTACATCGCTGACAAAAATGCTTGGCTAAACGTTGCTTGTCCTGCTCCACAAGGACCTTAAACTAAATTGAATAGCAATTGTAAACATTGTTGGAGCTGCTGAAGACTGTAAAAGCTAGATACATTTGCATTGTATAAATTCAACCTTTTAGTATTGTATAATTGCATAGCATATGTGTGAGCACTATGTCCTTACTATATAGCTAACATTTACAGGGTACGTCTTTCATTGACTTGAATGTGCCCTGGCAGCTGAGAGTATGTCATGCTCACTCAAATTTCTCGCTGGTGGTGGCGTGTGTGTTGGATCATTAAGTTCCCTTCAAAATGGTTGAGCTGAATGGTGCTGATCCATACGTCATGTTCGTGAACGGGCGCCGCCAGTAGGGACTGGTCATCTCTTAGCTCCCACGGCTTATTTTAATTTCTAAATTGTTATTTTATTTTTGTTTTGTTTTAATTACGGACGCTTATAATGTGCACGTCTTTTTACATCGTTCTCACATTGATAATTTCAACATAATGATGTAACCAACTGTTTGTAACAAAATCATGATTTTAAAAGAGTGTCCATGGAGTTTCTTGCCCGTTCTTCTCCATAGAGATCTACGTTTTGGAATGGGCAACTAGCTTCATCTTCCTATCTCACCGACCTTGACAATTCAAAAGTGCCTGTAATTGGTTTATTTGAAATAAATGCTTTGAGTTTGAGTTTGAGTTATTAAAGTTCGGCTTTAATACGTATTTATTTTGTGTTTGTTGTTTTTTGCCGTTTTTATAGATAATGGAACCCTTCGTGCGCGAGTCCGACTCGCACTTGACAGGTTTTTTCATCTCTCGGTTTCATGTGTAATAGTGTCACAACATTTTTTTTTTAAATTGCGACAGCATTGTTTAGTGTTGCTTAGAATACACCTTATCGGTATTTTTTATCGATATAGTGTAATTATGCTCCCAGTTACATAGCTTATGTCTTCCGTACAGACGTATAAACGAACAGACGGACATGAAGAAATAAAGGTTTTTTTTTGCCATTTCACTATGGAACTCTAAACAAAATTTTTAGGGTTCCGTAGCGAAATTACAAAATGGCCTGGTGCAGCCGCCTCTCGCTTGCATGCGCAAAAACCGTCGATCATACAAAATATAGGTACCAAAGTGAAGGAAGGTTTCACAGCCCGTCCGGATGTACTTGAAATGATAAATGATTTTGTTTCTGTAAGTAGGTTTGCACAAACACTTCTACACTATCAATCATATTTTTAAACTACTCGTAGATGAGGTCGGCGTTTCTCATCTGACTCTAAAGTCCAGACATAATCTTGGTTAAATCATGTGAACGCCTGTGAATGTAGATTGGTGTCTCAAATGGACTTTTGAGAAAAAAAACCACACAGATTGAGTGGACCTGTCCACAGTGCATGCATTTGGCACTAAGTTTAGCTCAACTCAGAACTTTAGGAGCTCAAAGATTCGACGAGCAATACCGAAGAAAGTACATTTGGCTTCAGCATTTGACGTGCATGCCAACCTCTTTCATAAATCAGGCAGGCACGTTCACATATTATTTGTTAATATTTGACAGATTATACGTCACCATTTGACCCTATGCTTCAAGACTAAACAAAAAATGGAAACCACACAAATTGTCGTAAAAAAATGTTTATAAAGAAATGCAAGCCGGACCCAGTAATTATAACGATACCTGACCAAAGTAACGATAACTAATTAATATTTCAATTGAATTTGTCATAGTAAATACATATATGTAGTAGTGATCACCAATTATTATCGAAATATTCTAGCTAGGTTCAGCGACATAATTATGAAGCTATACATTTCCAGTAAAAAACTAACTTATCATTGTATGAAAAGACGTTACAAAACGAGGACAGCGAATACTGTAAATATATAAATTGATCTGTCGCTGTGTGTACTCATTAACATATTAACTGTCCCCATAAAACATTTTTCGATAACCCCATATATTATGTCCAAAGAATTTTTTGTAATATTCAGTCTCAACATACAAAATAACAAATTTTGGATAGATATGCCTAATAAATAACAAATCATTCGGTTTATCACACCTTTTGTCCGTGAACCTCTCCTCTTTTCCACCGGCAGCTACAGTATCCTTTATCTAACTTTCTATGTACTTTCACAGACCTAGAAACATTCGACCCAGACTCATACGACAAACAAGAGCCTACGATCTCCCAAGACCGAGACCCTCGTTGCCCGAGTCCAGTAATTAAGAAGAAATTACGAAAATGTGCTAAGAAATCAGTTAAGAAACCAGTTGCACCGAAACCAGTTGAACCGAAACCAGTTGAACCGGAACCAGAACCTGTTGAACCAGAACCTGTTGAACCAGAACCTGTTATAACTAAAGGTGGTAAACCCTGTCTTCCCTGTCTTTGTTTAGAAAGATTAAAAAATCCAGATCCAGTCGCTACGCAAAGCCCGGATTCAGTCGAGGCTCGGTTTCGCTGCGTCGTTAAACGGGTACTACCTGGTAACAAGCGTTGTCTTGACTTACTAGAAAGGAAAAAATCTGATTCTTCAACGCCGTTACCCGAAAACGACCCACCCCCAACTCCACCTGACCCTCCAGAGCTTGACCCTTGCCAACTACAGGAACTGCGAAAGAAAAAAGCCGCATGCAAGGAAAGAATGAAAAGATATCTGGAATAATGGCAGATGACGATAAACGTGGCTCTAATATTGATTCGCTGATAAAGAAGCTAATCATTGAGATCACCACGCAGTCGGAAGAAGATTTAAGAAGGCAAACAATTCAATCAACAACAACTCACAGACTTGAGCTCCCCAATGACGATGACCATGATATTGACAAAGAGATAACTGAACTAGAGACCCTTATAAAAAGATTACAAGCTGAAATAGTTGAAATGAGCGAAACAGCCAATAAACCAGGTTTTTCCGTTGTTGAAGAAAACAGTGTTAGCCTTAACGAAGCAATCTACGCATCACCTGAAGTATCGAATGAAGAAGAACCGGAGAGTGATAACGACTTCCCCATAATATCCAAAGACGATGGCATATTGGAACAACAGGTAAAAATGTTCGCAGAAAATATTTCGAATATTATAATAGCTTCTAACGACACAAACCCTCAGAAAGACGATTTAGATGATGTAAGACGGAATTTTAATGAGCTATGGGATGATCAAATAAAAAATAACTTAGATCTAACCGAAAAACCAACAGAAACTATAAGTAGTAACCTGTCGACAGCATTAAATTTTTGTATCTTGCCGTCTTCTTTAGATACCAATAAACCAATGTTCATAAACAATACTTCGATCAAATCAATTAAATCTTTAAGTAATAAAGCTGAAATAGAGCAATCTGAGGATGTTTCTGAGTTTTGTGAAGCTGCCAGTCCAAATGATGAAGATAATATTAGTAATATCCGTGATGACGACAGGAAAATAAGTGCTGATAATAGAGACTCCACCGACAATGATAATATTTCTAGAAGCGTTGGTGAAGTGGTTGCTGACAATATCATAAATAACGTTCCTGTAGTTTTGAATGCCGAGACTCCTTGCAATTTACCTGGCAAAAATGAAAACCTCCCCAGTGGTACATTCAACACGACTGTTCCTAAAGATACCATCGTAAGTTTACCAAAACCTAAAATTGTGGAAACTGCCAAAACGACAATTAATAAAAAACTGGAAAGTGTGACTTCTTCTGTTAACAGTAGCACTTCTGATCCTAGTCAAGTAACATCCCCAGCAACGCCTACTGATTCTCCAGAAATAGTGCAAATGCAGAGTGTCACACGTGAAAATAATATTCAAAAGACAGACAGTCTATTCAAAAGCTTCAATAAAAAAATTCGTAAAATTGTTGGTAGAGGCAGTGAAAAATCAATTTCAAAGGAAATGTTTAAGAATGAAGACTTATCTGACAAAAACCTTTCGAAAGCTATTCCACGAAGTAAGAGTGAGCCAAGCAAAAACACGTCAAACAACGACAGCTCTATAACTGACTCACCAAACAAAATAACTTTAACTCAAGACAGCACTAAAAATGTTATCAAGGATATTTCTGGCACATTAAGTGCAACGAATTCTGAAACCAGCAGTATCAGTGCAGCAGAAAGCTCTAATGAAATTACTAAGATTCCTAAATTAGTAAGCAACGATATTGACAATACAGACACGTCGAAACTTGTTACTGATAATCCCACAAATACCATGACTACAACTGCATCCTTATCAACAGAATGTGATCCACCATGTGAAGACTTTGTTCATACAAACCTTGCAACCACAGATTATAAAGAAATGCCTATTTATACTAGTGGGCCTCAAACTGAAAACATTGAGAATATAACGGAGACACCTACATCTGATTTATCAAGAAAGAACCCAGAAGAAGATCTAGATAGTTCCGAAAGTATAACTAGTGGTACTAGTACCGCATTGCCCAAGTTTTTCGGTTCTAATCTTCATACTGACGGGCAACTAGAAAACGTTATGAAAGCTGAGGTGAAAACTGCTCAAGCAAAATCTGAAGGGGAAGATGATCAGGAAAACAAAGTGCAGGAAGATGTCGAAGCAGAGCAGGATGAAGAAGATGATGATGATTATGCCGACGACGACCAGAAAGAAGACAATGCAGATGATGACGACAATACCTATGATGTAGACTAAATAAACTGAAATAGACTTGCGATTATTTGTTTCTCTTTTTTTCCTTCTGATTTTAAAAGCGTGCCGTGGCATTTCGTGGGATGATAGTCATTGGTGGGATGACAAGTAACACAGAAGCGCTGTATATAAGCTGAATCACTGTCCACAATAGAATCCTAAGCTGTCCAAGCCTGCTGAATATGAGGATTAGAGGCGCTGTCTCAGCTTATATAACTCTGATTTGGGCACAAATTAAACAGCTGTTAACTGAATAACTGTAACTAATTGCGTTATATCAGCATTATTTGAGCATTATTAAAGGTAACAGTCGCCCCAAGAGCTGAACATTGACTGATTATTATAGAATGTGTTACCTTGCATGCAGTACAATGACCGATTAATAGAGTCCTTTTTACCTATTTTTCAGCACAAAGTACACACCAAGATATTTTTAACGCTTTTTTGGTGTTAAAAATTCACAAGTGACAAAATTAATTACTCCTTTATTATGATTTTGATATGTTGTTTGTGTGAACCATTTTGTGACAAGTCGTTTTGGTGAAACAGGCAAATATTGTTATCGGTAAGTAAAACTTAGCTTTTTCGTCCATATGCGTAAAATTCGAATGGGAAAGAGAGTTTAGTGTCAAATACTATATAAATATAGACAAAAATTTTCACGCGCTCGCAAAATATCACTGTTTACTTGAAAATTATAGTAACAAATATGTTGATGAAATATTATGAGAAAAGAAATCTTTTTATTTTTCAAAATCATTAGATTTTCTATTCAAATCCAGTTGTTATTTTCGTTGACTAAACAAAGATAAACTAATAATATATTATATTACATAGGTTAAAAGCTACAAAATGGCAGACAAGCAATGTGGACTGTATTAATCACAATTAAATGGTAATTATGTTAAAATGTTCTTTAATACTCGTGGTACATAATCAGCAACGAGCTGATAAGAGTAATTCTTCTGTGTGAAACAAGTCAGCCACAGATTCATGTAAAGCTTGATAGTAGGTAACATTTACGCAAATATTGTAGGTAATCAGTTGACTACTAAACTCTTTGCATGAGCTTTAGGGATCCGTGGATTTATTTGACACAATTATACGTCTGGTGTTTCTATCCTTCTATGTTATTTGGTTACCTACATCATCCCGAGAACCACTCATCATATTTTCGTATTCTTTGTATCGTAACTTACCTACCTAATTCCAGTTGGTAACCTCCTATTTAGTTTTATGCAGGGAGTGTTGGGACAGTTCACTGTAGATAGGGAAAAAATTAATTAGGTACATTATACTTACTCAATATTTTTTTTCTTTTCAGGGAAATATTTTTTAAAATAGTACAAACTATTTAGTACGATGTAGGTATTAAAGCTAACCGTCGTCGTTACAACGCTGTGGGAATCGAAAGGAATTGTCCGCTGGCCACAAATTAATAAAAGACGGAAATTCAAGACCAGGACCAGAGTGGAACTCATTTAAATGCGGGCTCAAAAAAAAACCCAACTTACGTAGAAACGAACAAAGGATTATATGAAACGGAGAAAAACACGGATACTGACTACGTCTACGATAACTGTAGCGTAAATGCCCTCTCGAAGCAATGTTTCTATTTCATTAATAAAATCTTCCAAATAAGTGTTAAATTTTTCGGTTTCCCTATTCCAAAATAAATGCCAATAATAAATAGCCTGAAGCAAGGATTATCGAATACGTTGCAAAGTAGAGGCCAAAACTTTTTTTTTCGAACTTTTGAAGATTGATAAATCATCCATGTTTATATTCAACGAATTTGTTTCGGGGGCCTCTTCCCAGCAAAGCAATATGTTTTAAGAAGATATTAATATTCCATTGTGCCAGTATTCACCTCCATCGATTATGTTTGACGTTATTTGTCTGGGTGTAGCTAAAATAGTCCTGGGGTCATTATTTATGGAATTCAGGAAATAGCTTAGTTAAGTCCATAAAAATGCTTAATTGCAGCTTACAGGACTATTGATTGCTAAAAACTGTATAATACTGAACTGTATACCTATATTAACGCTTGCAACATTACAGTGTTGTCTCTGTCACGCATAGTAACGTTATTATTCAGGCAAAAGCGTAATTTTCAGCTATTGCAGTTCGAGTGTACTATAATCTTCTTCTTCTTCTTCTTCTTCTTCAACCCTTGGCCACCCAATGCTGAGTGTAGGTCTCTTCCAAATCTCTCCACTTTTGGCGGTTTTGTGTCGTGGCTATCCAGTTTCTTCCGGTACTATAATAAGTCTTCCTAAATGCTAAAGTTTCCGACAATATTTTGATCCAGCCTGTCCCCAATAACAGCTGTCCCCCTATCAGTGACGGCCTGAGCCGAGGCCCGTACCCCAGAGGGTGCCCTCAGCGTGCACTCGCTTAGTTTGTAAGCCCTTGCTGGAGGCGTTAAGATAATTCTTAATGGCAGCCCCAGGAAAGCCCGGTTGAGCAGTCACGGCCTCTCAAGGCCAACTGCGAGACGCCCAACAACAAAAAAAAAGTTACCGATGTTACCTTTTGTGACATCCTATAATGCAGTTTTGTGCTTATTGGGAGTGACCATCTTTTACATATTGAAAACCTCTCCGTCCCTCAGAAAGTACCTTAAGCCATTAGTTCCAGCTGTCATTCGTAGATCATTGACAGCGATATGGGTAATCAGAAGCCCGAACGACTAACAACCAGTCCTTTAAGGGCCTACGTCCCGTTTGGTAGCGTAACACGGTCACTTTATGAACCCTACTGCTCATTAACGGGTTGTCTTGAAGATTTGAAAAATAAGATTTTGCTATAGATTCATATAAATTATTTTGCTCGAAGTACTTTTTTTGTACTCGAGGGCAAAACGCCACAGGCATGGAACAGAGGTGTGGTGGTACTTTTCTTTAAGAAGGGCGATAATGCCCTTCTTAAGAATTATAGGCCCATCTCACTTCTGAGCCATGTCTACAAGCTGTTTTCCAGAGTCATCACGAACCGTCTAGCGCGCAGGTTTGACGACTTCCAGCCTCCCGAACAGGCCGGGTTCCGTAAAGGCACAGTAGACCACATACATACGCTGCGGCAGGTTATACAGAAGACCGAAGAGTATTTTACCAACTAGGTTCTAGAGTTTCTCTGAGAGATTTTTTAAAAGATGTTGGGATTCTCACGGTGGCATCGCAATTCATCTTCGCCAACATCTTATATATTAGGCAAAATATACACTTGTACACTAAAAACAGTGATATTCATAATATTAATACTAGAAATAAGGACAAACTACGTGTTCCCTTTCACCGGCTACATAAGGTTCATAACTCATTTGTAGGTCTGGGTATAACCTTCTATAACAAGCTACCCTCTTCCTTGCTAGATTTGCATTTTAGTGCGTTTAAAGCTAAAGTAAAATCCACCCTTTGCTCAAAGGCATACTATTCTATTAACGACTACTTAAATGATAATAATTGTTGGTCGCTGTGATTAACTCAAGACAATGTTTGTGTTCTTTCACCAGAATTAGCTTACCCACTGACAGGTTATATCATTATGTTATTTCATATAATTGCTTTTTTTTATCTGACTGTATAATTCAGGTTTTCCTTTTTTTTATCATTTATTTATGACTTAATCTACTCATTACAATGTTTTTGTTTTTCTGTTTAATGAGTAGTATTGCAATATGTAGTTAGCTAGCGACCTCGACAATTCATGATTATTCTTGCCAGTGCAACCGGCAGCAAGTTCGTCATGCTCCCTTAGATGTCACTGCTTGCGGTAGCGTCGGGGGTCGGGTTGCCTCCTTCCCTCAAATATGGCGAGGGGGGTAATGGCTGATCTTTGCATTATGCTCGTGAACGGGTGCTGCTCGTGGTGACTGGTCGTCTTGCTGACCATGGTTTTGTTATTGTTAATTGTATTAAGTTTTTATTAATTTTAGTCCAGAGGTCCTAGTTTAACTTTTGTTACTTTAAGTTATTTATAGCTATATTTGCATAATGCAGAATTGCATATGTAAGCGGGCATGCCCTTTATGCCTAGAGGCTTTTATTTAGATTGGAAGTTCTGTTTACGTTTTATTTTAATTTTCTATTACTTATTTTTAGTTTTCAATCTTTGATGGTATATTGGCGTGTGCTAGCTGACATATGGCAAATTTTATGTTTTTTTTTTGTGTTTCGTAATTTTTATTACCTATTATTGTATAGAAACAAGTTCTTCTAACTTAACAGACAGCTGTGCTGCTGGGGAGTTTGTTCCGCTACTACTTCTTCTCAGCTAAAGCACTAGGAAGTGGTGAAGGGCGGGCGTTTTTGGCGGGACTGTCTTATGTAATTTTATTTTGACGTTCAAAAAGAGCTGACTCTCAGCCTAGTTTGAATAAATGACTTTTGATTTTGATTTTTTGATTTATAACCTGCCTCTATGTTTAGCGTTTGTGGACTATGAAAAAGCCTTCGATTCGATCGAGACATGGGCTGTACTGCAGTCCCTCCAACGGTGCCAGATCGACTATTGGTACATCGAGGTGTTGAAGTGTCTGTACGAAAACGCCACTATGTCAGTCCGACTCCAGGACCAGACCTCGAAACCTATCCTTCTGCAGCGAGGTGTTAGACAGGGAGATGTTATCTCTCCGAAACTCTTCACTGCTGCACTGGAGGATGTCTTCAAGGTTCTGGACTGGGAAGGGGCTGGCATCAACATCAATGGGGAGTACATCACTCACCTTCGGTTTGCCGATGATATAGTTGTCATGGCTGAGACCATGGAGGACCTCAGTACAATGCTCGATGACCTCAGTAGAGCTTCCGAAAGAGTGGGTCTTAAAATGAACATGGACAAGACAAAGGTCATGTTTAATGCCCGTGTAACACCCACTCTCATGACGGTCGGAGGCGCTGCACTCGAAGTTGTGGACGAGTACGTTTACCTAGGACAAACTGTTCAGTTAGGTAGGTCCAACTTCGAGAAAGAGGTCAATCGTCGAATCCGACTCGGTTGGGCAGCGTTCGGGAAGCTTCGCAATATCTTCTCGTCCCACATACCGCAGTGTCTCAAGACGAAAGTCTTCGACCAGTGTGTTGCCAGTGATGACATATGGAACCGAAACGTGGTCGCTCACAATGGGCCTCATAAGAAGGTTTAAAGTCACCCAAAGGGCAATGGAGAGGGCTATGCTTGGAGTTTCCCTGCGTGATCGAATCAGGAATGAGGAGATCCGCAGGAGAACCAAGGTAACCGACATAGCCCGAAGAATTGCCAAACTTAAGTGGCAGTGGGCAGGGCACATTGCACGCAGATCAGATGGCCGATGGGGTCGAAAAGTTCTGGAGTGGCGACCGCGCACCGGAAGACGTAAAGTTGGAAGGCCTCCCACAAGGTGGACCGATGACCTTGTGAGGGCCGCAGGAGTCCACTGGATGCGGGAAGCACAGAACCGGTCGAAGTGGCGGAGCTTGGGGGAGGCCTATGTCCAGCAGTGGACGTCCTTCGGCTGAAATGATGATGATGATGACTTTTTTTGTATGGTTAATACTTTTGCTGTAAAAAAATATTTTCCAACACGCAATATTTTGGCTTCTATTCCATACTCCTACTAAACGGCTTCGTTATTTGAAAAAAAAAAACACTGAAAAATAGATAGTTAGAGGTACCACAGAATCGCCGAAGCACAATTGTAAATTAATCAAAGGAATATCCCCATTTTGAGATAAAGGCTCAGAGGTGCCCTGCGCGGGCGCGTGCGGCAGTCGTGCTTTAGCATACAAACGGGAGATGAGGATACTATGGGCCTTAAGCCATTGCTTCCAGCTGTCATTCGTAGATCATTGACAGCGATATGGGTAATCAGAAGCCCGAACGACTAACAACCAGTCCTTTAAAAGGGTATCGATTTTACCTAATAACTAGGTTGTGAAGGTCAGATAGGCAGTCACTCCATGTAAAAACCTATGTACAGAGTATCCCAGAAGTCGACATCAAGCCGGATTCGGGTAATACAGTTATGAAAAAATATAGATAAAAAAAATCTAAGTTGTGTAAAAAAAAATTCAGTGTAGTTAGTGAAACTTGGGCGAAGTGTTCATTTTGAAAATTTGGTCGGACAAAAAGTGACATTTTCTTCCAAGATGGAGCAGTATGCTAGTTTACAGAAACAATATTCAGGATCCCCAAACATTTTTTATTATTTTTTTTATTATTACATTTGTAGCAACAGGAGTGGAATAGACTGTCACAGAGTGCAGATATCCTCGATTTTTCTAAGACCCAATCATTTTTACACGCTTTCTAATAGCTTGTATGTTTGTTTGTTTGTATGTAACCGATTCCTTTGAGCGCGATTTTGACCCACTTTAAACGGTCAGATTTCATTGAAACTTTGTAAACTTGTCGAGGACCGATGACAATTCAATAATAAAAAAAAACACGTTTTTGTAGTTAGCAGAACTAAAAAATAGAAAATAAATAATAGGTAGTTTAAAAAACTAAAAAACACGCTTTAAAAACCAAACTAAAAAAGGAGAAAATAATTTAATTCAATTAAAAAGCGTGGGGTGCTTGACATTAATTGATTATAAAAATACCTCAAAAAGCACCCCACGCTTTTAAATTGAATTAAATTATTTTCTCCTTTTTTAGTTTGGTTTTTAAAGCGTGTTTTTTAGTTTTTTAAACTATTATTTATTAATACACAACTTGAGATTTTTTAATTTTCCGATAACTATTACGACTTGGCCTGATGCGAGATTTCGGCTTGACGTCGACTTTTGGGACGCTCTGTACATATATTATTATATTCAGCTGCATGGGTTCTGGAGGTCAAATAGTCGCTTCATGTAAAATGCTGGTATTAAGCTGACCCCCCAACGTCCTTGGGAAAAGGCTGGACAGATGATGATGATTCAGCTGCTTGGAAGGACTTTCTGAATGATAATATAGCTGGGAAGGGAGAGGACGACTGATAAAGAGGTATGGAAGAAAATGACATGTTGAGGCGATCCCAAATAAATTGGCATAACGCCATGAGCATGGTGATGACATTCAGCTACATCCGGTTTGACTAGAAGCTACTCCTTACAGAAATGGGAAAAAGCTATGCTGATTTAGTGATATAAAAATTATGTTATTGTTGAATAATAAAACAAGACATTTGAAATCCATTCCAACAATTTATTCACGATCAATAACAGGTATAATTCCATACAAAATACATCATTTAAAATATTATCCGTACTAATTAAATATTCACATTAAAACTTAAGCAAGCATTTATGACTAGAATTTACTCAAATAATACCCATACAACTTTACATATATTTTCATTTAAACACGTCTATATATTTATCAATAAATTAATTTATCTCATAGCAGAAAATATAGCAATATTTGTTTTAAGGCGATTAAAAATGTTTTGGCACAATTTTCTCTTCTATCGATAATAAATAAGGCACATAGCCACATGATTACAATATCTGTATACTATACATATTAAAAAATTTCATTTAAAAATTCACTCCTTACCACAAAATATTTTGAGCCCCATTGGGGGACTTCCTAGAAAAGAAAACACGGGACGATTAGCCGAAAGCTATTATTTACAAATATTCTTCGAAAAATCAGTTTTTGTCCTCCTGTGGCCGGAGGCGCTGTAGACCTGCAAGCCCAGGCGTGGGCAACAAACCCTAGCGGTAGTCAACCGCTTAGGGTAACAACTAATCCAACTATATTTGTCGTGGAGTCTATTTTTTCCTTGGCGGGGGCTGCATTGGAGGTTGGTGGAACGGGTGGTATTGCCGAGACAATATGCTTTCCTGAAAAAAAAAAAATGGCCATTCAGTATACACAAGACGTATGATTTGTCTATCACGCCATGTTTCCACGAATGGTTAGGCAGAAGTGTATAGTACCGTGTACCGTAAGTACCTAAACTACACCCACATTTCGCCAGTTATGTTTAAGTCCCATGTAATAGGGGCGGGCCTATTGCCTTTAACCGTGCACAAATTCAGACACGCGAGCTGCTACTAAGAAATTCTAGATAAAAAAACCCAATAACACTTTTCCCGACCTGAGTATCGATCCCAGGACCCTCATGTTCAGCATTAGTGCTTGCAACCACTGGACCAATGAGGCAGTCTATCCTAAATGATACAAAATTAAAATCAAATGTCTTACCACATCGGTGGGCCTGCTCTGGGCAGGTCCCATCCTTCTTTCTTGTAATATTATTTGGTTGGCAGCGCTGTAAACATTGTTACATATTAGTTCATATTTAATTGTGTGCTTTTTGTCAGGTTCTGTGAGCTTTCTCGGGTATTATGGCAAAGAGCCATCTTACGCACTATTCCTTTTTAAATAGACAGATTAAATATCTCCAAGTTTTTTGATGCATACGTGGCAGCTAATTAGCTGCTAGCTTAACTAACCAAACAATAATAGTCCCATACATTTAGGTCGAGGTGCTCGCCAATCTTTTTTGTCTCTGCTTTTTCTGGATTGCGGAAGTTATTATAGAGGTTAAGAATCTATGGTTGGGATCGAGCAGAAGTCGAGTATAGATTTGTGTTACCATAAATCAAAGTGACCAAAGTTAATGAGTATTTTAAATATCTTTCAATAGTTTTAATAAGTCATCACGAAAAGTGAAGATTCATACAAAATAGGAAGTGATTTTGTATCACTCAAAATATTATGGCTCTGAGATGTCCTAAACAAAAAGAGGAATGCAAAGATATATATCTCACGTATCCATCTCCTCCTGGGTGAGGTCGAGCGCCTCTTGCATCTCGCGCGAGGTGCTCTGAATGAAGTCCTTGTCACAGTACTTGCCGAGCCCCTGCTCCGTTAGTACCTGGACAGATGGCCGTAATTTTTTTATAGGGAATAAAAAAAAAAAATTTTTTATTACACGGCTTAAAAATGGAGAATGGTTTGTGATAAGCCTATGGGCCTACTTCAACCTCATATAGGTGGAGTTTATCATATTATCATCTTACTTCAATGTGGGAAAGAGATGAAGCTAGACGTCCTGTATAGCTCTATCTCTTTCCTACATAGCACTATGATTTTGGGTGAATTTGGTAGAAATGATCGTGCAGTGCAATTTTTGTTTAAAAATAATAATAAAATTCTTTTTGTTGATCTACCTTTAGAAAAATAATTTTCGATAATAATGGTGACAGTTATAGATTCATGTTATAAAATTAAACAAAAGAATAAAGTAAAAATATTTTGTTAATTATTTTAACAAAACAAAACAGAAAATATTTGACTAAAACTACATAAAATTATTTTTTATCAAGATGCACTATCTAATCTTTATCAAGAAATAAATACTAGAATCACTAGGTAAATCTAACTACATTTTTACCTAAATAAATACCTAGGTAATGCCCCATGAGGTTGCTTGAAAGGAGAAAATGAATTTAACATTATCTACATATTATAATACCATCGTTATGGCAAATCGTTGTAACTTTTTGTTCGGAAAACCGGAAAGTGCCCTCTCTCGACGCGACCACGAGTTCAGGTTCACCTAACAAAAAGTGACTTAAGGACGCAAAGATCGCTTTTAATTAATACGGAGATTTCTTGAAAACGGCCAGAAGGGTGTTTTTTTTACAATAATTTTGAAAGAAAAAAAAAATGATATTTCCAAGTATTTTTTGCATACAGTGAAGGAACTCAAAACATAATTAAACATACTTTAATGCATCAAAAACATCATCAAAGTCACCTCTTAATTATCTTTAAAAGCATACCATAGAATTTCAAATGCCAAACTGCATTTAGTAATGAATCATTTATGATTAAATAGTTAATGTCTAATTTGATACGATTTTATTCGCATATTTACAACATACGCTTGCTCATTTATTATTCGAACTTATTACAACAGATTTTAACCCGTATCGGATTGCAATAGCAAGTATTATCGCTCATAATGATACTATAAAGTAAACATGGCCGCAGTAGGAATTTTTAGCGTACTGCTAGCGCCGAGTGTTGATAGCCGAAAAGTATGTTTTTTCGACTGCTGAGATGCACACTTTTCGATTGTCAATGCTCAGTTCTACACCGACATTTGAAAAATTCAGTGCGCGTTTCAAACCCGCCGCAATTTTATCATATAGGTATGTCGGAACGTGGGCTAAACTATCAGAAAAATGGATAAACTGAAGGAATACTTACTCGAGTAATAAGATTCTCCGCTGGATTCTCTATGCAATAAGGCACGTTGTTGAGAGGTTTCGTCCTTTTGTCACGATCTGAAACACATTGAAATTGAAAAATATACTTCATAAATAGATTATTTTTATGAGTAATTTAATTTATTTCACACTAATTTCCGCTGGAGAACCAGGGTAACCGACATAGCCCGAAGAATTACTCAACATAAGTGGCAGTGGGCAGAACAGATGACCGATAGAACCGAATGGTTCTGGAGTGGTGATCGCGTACTGGGAGACGTAGAGTTGGAAGCTCTTCCACAAGGTGGATCGATGACCTTCCGAAAGCCGCAGGAATCGGCTGGATGCGGAAAGCACATAACCGGTTGAAGTGGCGGTGCTTGGGGGAGGCCTATGTCCAGCAGTGGACGTCCTCCGGCTGATATGATGATGATTTTGATCATCATTCTCCCATCCCATTCGATATAGTTAAAATTCGGAGGAGGTATTCCGAAGTTTACGACTCAGAAGTCTGATCCGTGAGAGTAGTGGAAAATCGTGTTCAGCTGTCCTCTAACCACGATCAGCTAACGTAACGTGACCAATGATTTCAGTCCCTGTCCTAATAGAGGTGAAAATTGCGTTGCGCATTATATTGTATTGCATCTAGCTGGGTACTTGGATTTTACAACTACGTTAACCAAACTATCCAATAATATCATGAGCATCCAAAAACAATTTCATTCTTAACCAATATTTTTTTTTATTTTTTTAATAATACGTTAACAAGTTCATGCAGTAGCATTCAAGACGTTTCTATATTTCATTCTTAGTGCAATATCATAGAAAAAAGGTGTTTCAAAAATATAACAATCCTGGAGAGACAGAAGCTTCTGACAAATACTTACACATGTGCTTACCATGCTTACATATTTCCTGATTCCTATTGATAAGAGTTAATTGCACACAAATGGAGATATTCATGCAGACAATGTTGTGGGTTAAATAAAATAGCAAAAGGATAGATAAATAACTACACAATCACAACACACTAAAACGGACTTACAGTTTTTTCTCATAGTCTGCATTAAATCGTTGGACGTTTTTCTGCGAATATTATTTTTTAGTTATTTTTTTTAAATAAAATATTATACAGATGCATCCCCCTTAAAAGTGCACTAGCGCCATCTGTCTTGACGTCTATGAAAACTTTAGCAACGTTTTTGTAGTGAATCTAAACGGTATGGCACTCGCGTTGGTAGTTTTACCTTTTAATAACAGATGGCGCTTATTTAAAGTAATATGGTCATTTTTATTTATAGATTCAAGTAGTGTTCTGTATAACATTTTTGGACATTATTTTAATGTGCCATGATTTAGGACAAAATTAAAACATTGATCACGACACAGAATAAACGTAAAACTATAAGAAGCTATTGCGTTTGGTACGACAATTACTAGAATTAATAAAAATTATAAAACTTTAACTTACTCGATAGCTTTGAATATCTTTTCGGAGTCCTTGCCGTGAAGTAGAGGCTGCATCGCGATCTCCTCATCGCTTTGGTTGCCATCCTCATGTTTTCTGTAAATGAAAGAAAGTTAAGCATGACTCTTAAAAGCATTCATCCCATTCACAACCATTCGATACGCTTCCGTACCGCATCGAACATGAATCAAAGTTAATTCAAATGGACGACTGCCGTTCTTCCGATAGGTAGCTGTTAACTGTCGGGGGCAAGGCAAATCAGGCTATGGAAATGTGACATTTTCGATACGATAGCGCATAGTTATGTTGGTGAATTTTTGAAGCAGCAGGAAAACGCAATAGGTATCAAAAGTACTTACACTTCGTCTTCAGGTATTTGACCATCCATGCCAAGTTCTCTCCTCATCATTGTACTCAGCGATTGACCATCTTTGTCAACTATAACAAAAAACATGATAATGAAGTTATATAAACTAAACATCAAATTTTATGGCAGTGTGGTAGGGTTTCCTTGGTTCTTCTTCTTCCTTTACATATAAAAAGTACACCAGTCTTTAACTTTTAGTCCCGTCGTTTGAAAACTGTACCTACTAAAATTATGACCTAAACTCAAAGCATTTATTTCAACTAAACCATTTACAGACACTTTTGAATTGTCAAAAAGTTGATCAGTTAGAAAGTAGAAGCTAGTTGCCCATTCCAAAACGTAGATCTCTATGGAGAAGAACGAGTAAGAAACTCCGAAAATCAGGTTGCCTCGCTGTATTGCCCCGCACGGAACAGTGTGTCTTACACTACGTTTTCGTCAGTCATATTGCTATTATGTACCCACAACGTTTCCAACCTAATACTTTAAATACTCTTAATACAATATAAACTTACCACCATTGGTATTGGGAATAGGGGACGGCAAGTTCTGCATGGCAGTTCGTCTGTCTCTTCCGTAGAAACTCTCTCGGCCATGCTTCTTCAAACTGGTCCATACTGCGCCGAACAAGGTGTGGTTACGCTGAAATACGAAAAGAATCTGTTATTTTCAGCTGCTTATACGAAATATCAACAGTAAGTTGAATTTGATTTGTATATAAAATGAAAAATTATTTTATTTCTCTCAGCAGGTTTGTACACACACGGCTACACATCAAACTATGAATTTCCAGTATAAGCTGATCTCGCATTGTATAGTATTTCCGTACAGTTCGAGTTCAGCGTAAACTGGAAATGTTAGCCGTGCGTACAAACACTTTTACGCTTCAATCATATTTTAAAAACTATGTGAGCATGGCGTTTCCTATCCGACTACTCTGAGAAGAAATGCCGAAAGACACTCAGAGGTCACAGTCTCTTTTGAAGTCTATACATGATTTTGGTCAGATCATGTACAGACCATGTACTACACTGGTGTCTGAAATGGGCCTTTCACGAAAGAACCACATAGATTGAGTGGACCTGTCCAGTCAGTGCATACATTTGTCCGTAGGTAATTGTGCAGCTTAACTCAGAACATAATTGCTCAACGTTTAATTTTAAAGAAGAGTACTCCATCACCAGTTGCGTATTTTTGCGGCTCAGCTCTAAAAGTGGTTTCTATTACATCAAGTCAATATGCATTATATACTATAAAAAAATGCTGTTATTTGTGAAATTATAATCACAAAACAGCTATCATGCTAAGCACTGAGCAGAGAACCTTTTGGTACAGTTGGTATCGTGTGTTTTCACCGTTTCTGTTTCATTAAATAAGGAATCATGATTTGGTTAATCGAAAACGGTATAAGGAGTGTTTCACTCACCCTATGCATAGGCTCCACGACCTCTCCGATGCACTCATCCAGGTTCCCAGAGATAGCTCTCTTGAGCTCGGGTCCAGCTTCGTGCAGCGTCCTCAATCCAGCTTGTAACGTCATCTGGTTGTTCTGCAAGGATGCTGCAGCGGCTTGCTCCTTGCGCTTTCTGAATCTGTTTGTTTGTCGATGGGGAAGCATTGAAATCTTTTGCAATGACGTCAATGTTAGTGGTATCTATTTCGGTGTGTTAGAACTACCTTTAATTTTCTATTCGGTAGATCTTGACAATTTTTTGTGCCTTTGTCAAGAACCGTATATGCACACACAACACAGCATCTCCAATCTTTATTTACATCAAGAAAACGAGTTTTCTGTCTAAGAAACTATTTCATTAATTAATGTGGCAAAACACTAATTAAACTTTTGTTTGTAAGTGTGAAGGAATCAAACACAAAAATGGTGATTTGTGGTTAAAATCCCAAAGTAGTCCAAACATGTCTTCTCTGTGCCACAAACTTACAACCATTTGCCTAAAATTATTTCACTTCATGTTAAAAAGCCAATTTATTTAGCCCTCATCTTCCATGCGTATAAAAAAAAAACATCTGACAAAAACACAAAAATTAAACCAACTCCACTCAAAAAAAGGTCAGAAAAAAAGGTATAAATGAAGATTGTGCGTTTTAAGCAAGTGATTGTAAATACACAAGTTATTACACAGAGGAAACATGCTTCGGAGAACTCGATAAAAAATGTCGCAAAACATGCTTTCAAAAAATATATTTGGAAAATGCATTGGACTTGACGATAAAGAACACCTTATAAAAGGCGGAGAAGCTGAAATCAATAAAAAATGCCTTGAGAATCAGACAATCATCGAAAGATACTCTAGAACCAAACAAACTAAACACAGTGTTAGATAGAATCCAATGGTTTCTTATCGGATCTTACTAATAGGTTTAGTGACAGATGATCGTATGAGTCTCAAATCCCAAATTAAAACAAAATAACGTCATGAACAAAAAATTCAGAAAAATCTGTCAAGCGCCCTCCTTGGCATTAAAACTAGAAATTCTGCCAAGAAAGCAAGCATAAATACAGCATTTGTAAAAAAAAAAATCTTCGAATGTTGCATAGTACTCGTGAATCGACTTACGCATGGTTCCTATAAAAATAGAAATGTAGATGTTAATGATTGTGCTTACAACGAAATTAAATTAATTGAACATGAGAGATGAGGTGACCCCTGTTATAGTGAACGATTTTGATGACATATATCTGATAAATACAACAATTTCTATTTACTCATTCATATAGTTATTTATCAACTAGATCAAATCAGGCAATAAAGGCCCATGGATATTGCTGATAAGGTTTTTTTATTTGTATCATGTATACAGGTAGCCGCCATCTTGACTGTTTTTCATTAGATTTCGTGAAAAGATAAGATCACATTTAATAGTTGGATATTTTTTGAATTCAAAAATATTCCATATATCCCAAGTTTCAAAATACAAGGTGATATACGATTCGATCTAAAGAGTAGTAAGTAATACTAAAAAAATACACTAACGAAGACATTTTGAAAATTTAAGTTGAAATAACATTTTAGTTTAGCTAGACGACATACTACTACACAATAATAAGTTTCAATCTACTCTCAAGGTTAGCACCACACACTGACCTTCTGAAATAGTCCTGTATAAGGAATGTGGCGTAGAACTTTCCTACGGTGATCTCGTTGGGGTCTCCCGGTGGAGGTACTACTTGGTCCAGGAGTTTCGTAGATGTGCGCTTCCATACCTTTTTGATTATTGCACGAAGCTCCGTGTTACATTCGTCGATTACACCTAAATTGAAACCAAGATTGAATTAACAACTGTAGAATTATCTAACAAGGCAGTGTTAGTCGCCTCTTTTCAAAAATGTACATAAAACTTTATTTTTGCCTTTCTTCCATTGTTTTGTTAGGTCTTTGTTAACAAGTCTTGATAGTATCAAAATATTCTACTTTCTGTTCTTATACCGGATTTAAATTGGCGTCCGATAACAATTTTCGGAAGCTGTAGTGTCCATTTTGAAAATGTTAAAAAGTGCAATAAGTTCACAAACCTGTAGTTTTGATCTGCAGCTGTGTGCGAACCACGGCGAATAACGTAGCGTTGAAGTTAACAGTACCATCTGAATTGAGCGGCATGTTCATAGATACTAAACGTTTGCATGCCGTTCGATGTGGACAGAGCTTGCCGAAACCTAGGAAAGACGAAAAATCCAATTGAACAGTATGTAATTATTATTAATCAGTTTATTTCTGATAAAAATTCAATCCATACAAATTATAAAGTAGAGAAATAAATTATTATAAATATTGTGTTAACCAAATCTTATGCACTATTTTGTCAACACCCATCACAATATGCATCCATTTGTTTTGGATAGGGCAATCTGAACGAGATACAAGAATACTGTTGCTACTGCCTCACACGCGTTGCAACAAAGAGGCTAGTTTCTTCGGTACAACCGCATGCAAAGCCGTCCTATCACGCCTCCGCAAACATTTCGGACGCACTACAATAGCGAGGCAACCGCATCAGCATCCTGAAGTCATTGTTGTATTGGACACGCAGAGCACTAGCAGCCCGGCACGTGAAGTTTACCCACAGACTGTTCGAGTATAACGATTGGCAGTACACCATGAAAACGGTAATTTTCACTTCCCTCGAGCAGCGAGCAAACCTGCGTGCAACCATATTGACTGCCAATACTCTGCGCTCCCTCTCTATATCTGCGTCATCTTGCAACTCTTCTGACACAATGCGCCTCAGATACTTGAAGCTGCTCACCACCCGCAGAGCCACATCATTAAGCATAATAGGCGGAACATGCACAGGACCCCGCTTTTCACTCTTGAAAACGAGCACTTCGCTCTTCTTCGAGTTATACCTCAGTCTATATTCCGCCGCGTACGCCTCCCAGATTGAGACAAGCTTACGCAGCGCCCCCATCGACGGTCTCAGCAAGTACCATGACGTCCGCATAACTGATATTATTTACGCTCACTCCGTTTACAAAACATCCCACATGAGTACTGCTTAGCTCGCCGATGAGGTCATTAACATACAGATTGAATAACGTAGGAGAGGTTATCCCCCCTGCCGCACGCCACATTCCATGCCATAAACATCAGATAGCGCACCAGCCCATCTCACCTGGTTCCTCTGACACGTGTACCAATGGCGAAATATGGAGATGACTTCAGCCGGCACACCCGCGCCTTCCAATTTGGCCCAGAGCTTATTATATAAAACCCTATCAAAGGCCTTGGACAGGTCCAGGAACCACGCATACATCTTCGTCTCCGTGTAGTACCCGATAGCTTGCTTAAGACACAAGATTGTGCTCTTTGTTGACAGCCCAATCTTGAACCCAAATTGGGCATCATTCAGCTTTATGTGCTGCAGGAGAATGTTGTTAAGCAAACTGTCAAGCACCTTGGCCATTATTGTAGCCGGTGAGATGGGCCGATAGTTTTCTTTATCAAACATGTCACCAGTTTCGTTTTTGACAATCGGTACTACAATGGTTTTCGTCAGATCTTCAGGCAAGTAACCGTAACATAAACATAAATTATAAATCATGGAGAGCACACGTGCAGGTGATTACCAGCAAACTTAAGATGCTCAATCCTGAGGTCATCATGCCCAGGAGATTTAACCCTCTGCATACCAAGTATCACTTTTTGCACATCACGAGCAGTAAATTCAACAACTCGCTCCAACTCGTCCCTTTGTAAAAGTTTTTCATTTTCATGAGTACTACACTCCCATAAAGTATGTCCCTCGTTTAACATAACACACTGTATAGACTGGAGCCTTACCAAGCGGTGGACTGATTTTCCTTAGCAGTGTCACGACGTCCAAGTGCTTGATCCTCCCTTTCGCATCTGGATCGTATTCACTCCATAATCTGCAATAAGTTTAAATCATTCACAAACCAGCTTTAAAAGCTCACGGCTTAACCCACGTAGATGTCAAAAAATACAAAGTAAAAAAGAAAAATAATTCAAAATAACCTAGCTATATGATAATTCAGTTTTTAAACTATCTGTATACCAAATCCATTCAGCTGTTTTACCGCCAATCCGGAACATACATCCGATGTTACGTTTTGTAGTGACGTATGTGTTCTTACCTAACAAACTCATCAAGATGATGGGGTCCCAAAATAGACCAATCCCTGGTAAGATAGTCGAAGTTGTCCATAATGACGGCGACGAATAAGTTGATGATCTGCAAACATAAATTCCAACTGGTAACACCAAAATTTTATTGTAAAATCAGTTAAATAAATTGTTAATAAAATTAACAACTACCTTAAATTGTTCGTGTATTGATATCACAATGGACTATCTTAACAACAATTTTTTTTTAATATTTTAGTAAAAATAAACGTTTCTTTGAGAACATTTTTATTTGTTATAGCGGCCATAGTAGCACATAGTATAAAAATTTCAAGTGTCTGTCTATTACGGTTCAGAAGAAACAGCCCTGAGATAGATAAGGACAGCAGAGTCTTAGTAATAGGGGTCCCATTGGCACCAATCAAACTGCAATCCAAAAAATCATAGATCCTTACCAAGAAAGTACAAAGCAGTGAAAACGATATAAAGTAGGGGAAAGCCATCCATGTTCCGCAGTTCTCGTTGTCGGGCACCTCGTCGTACCGGTCTGGTATAATGCAGTGCAGTGGCTTGCCGGGTCGCTCATCTACGTTCCGGGATAACGCCATCATTATGTCCTGCCAGGCTTCTCCTGAAATTTTTGGGTAAAATCATCAGACAAAAACCTCCCCCAAACTCTGCTTCTTCGACCGGTTCTATGCTTCCTGCATCAAACGGATTACTGTGGTCTTCACAGGGTCATCGGTCTATCTTGTGGGAGATCGCTGGGGCCGATACGTTATAGAGTGGCAACCGCGTACCGGAAGACGTTGGATAAAAAATATGAGTAAACTATTAACATTCATAAAGATTTGAGATACTAATTTGAAAGTCTTTATATACATTACTATTGATTGCGTTCTATGCCATACAAAATGTATCCAGTTAGTTCGTAATACATCGATTTTTCGACAGAAAGCTGGGGCGTTCCGTTTCGAAAAAAACCACTTCCTATTTGGTACTTGTAATATCTTAGGACAAACAACAAGCGAGCGAACACCTCGTATATTTCCAAGCTAATAAGACATCGTATCATATAACATACAAGGTCAAATTAAATTAGCTGAAATTAATTTGCCCACTTGTTGTATATCAATATCGAAAACTAATGAAATTATTAACAAAAAAAAACATTCCATCTTTGTTCATTATCTTTAAATAGCACCGACATGTACATTATGGCAACCTAATGATTGTTATGCTTTGGTTTTCGAAAATTCGTGTTATTCAATAACTGGGTTGTGGTGGTTAGACAGGCAATCGTTCCATATAAAATACAGATATTCAGCTGCATCCGGTTAGACTGGAAACCAACCAGCACCCTATTTGCGTAACACGCGATTAATCATAATCAGTTTCATTTTGACAGTTCAACAATATTCATTGCGTTATTTACGTTGCTGAGCAGACACATTTTTCGAACATATGAAGCAATGGTTTAGCCATCTGTTTCAAAACGAAAGAAATTATGATGAATAGTGAGTTACGCAATTAGGGTGCAGAAAATAGTTGAGAAAAAGCAATTGGAAAATACCTGTAGCTGATCTGAATAGCACCATAAGAGCTCCTCCAAATGTCTTGAAGTTATTGTTGCTATTGATCACTTCATCATCAGGCAATATTTTTCCGAAGAGCTAAAAAAATAATAATTAAAAAATTGTGAGTTTGTCAAGTTGTCTAGGGAGTTTGTTGCGCCACTTCTTCTTCCCAGCTAAAGCACTAGGAAGTGGTGAAAGGGGGGACTGTCTTCTTATGTAATGTTGATGTTCAAAAAGAGCTGACCCTCAACCTAGTAGGAATAAATGACTTTCGATTTGATTTGATTTGAAATAATGAATTGTGTGTATAATAATAATACATGGAATTAGGGTGAATACCTGAGACCGATTTGTTTTATTTTTTATTTTTGTTAAAATTTTCTTATTTGTCTTGCCAAATAAGTGTTGACTCTATAGATTACTTAGTTATTATGACATTATATATTCGGACATTGCATATTTAATGATTTGAATTTATGACATTGTTTATGGTATTATTTTGAGTTCATGAAATTGTATAAAGTATTAATTTGAATTTATGAAATGGTGTAATTTTAATGGTATAATTTTAATAATAATTTTGCATGCCTGAATTGGTGCATCACAGTGGACTGCGCATTCACTTGACATCTAGAAATGTATGATTATGTACTGTGTTGAGCAATAAACATATTTTTTTTTTTACAAAAACCGGCTTTGGTCGCGTGCAGGTCGAATATTATCCTACGGGAGCGTACTGCAGGATTTAAAAGTAACCTGTGTGTTAATCCAGGCTCAGGCAGTTTTTGCGTGACTGAGTAACAAACATGGAAATCGCCAAATATCGAAACATCCAAACATACACAATTTTCATATTTATAACTGGCTTTGGCCAGCGGCTTCACCCGCGCGGAACTTTCATCCCCTATTTAATTCCCTTGGAGGTTGAATTTCGAAAAATCCTTCCTTATTCCTTGTCTACATTATAAAGGGAACCTCTGTGCAAAATTTCAGCTTTCTAGGTCCAAGGGTTTGGGCTGAGCGTTGATGAGTCAGTCAGTCAGGACTTTTCTTTTTATATATATGTAAGTTCCTCCCACTGGGCCCACGTGGTGGATTACGGCCCACTCCCTCTCACCGAGGAGGTCTATCTCCCAGCAGTGAGAACATTAGAGACTAATTATGCTATACTATATATGCAGATTCTTTTACATTTTGTGAATGATAGACCGTTTTACGCTTTGTAGACAATAGATTTGTAGGCCATTTTCTATTTATTAAGTACGTACTTGTTGATAGGCTACACTGTCCTCTCATAGGTACCTATTAAGACTGTAATTTAAAAAAAAAATGCCAATTATTTTAAAAAGAGTAATCGTGGAGTATCTTGCCATCTTTTCTTCATATGAAACGACCAATTGGAAGCGTGCATCTGAAGTTTCATAAGTACCTACCCATGTAGGTTTGTGTTTTGATTTTCGTTAAGGGTGACCAGGGTCGTCAGAAGCCCAAAAGCCTGACTGAATCGTATCACCCGTTACTGGGTTGCGGAGTTCAGATAGGCAGTCGATACATGTAGAATACCTACTGGTACTCAGCTGCATCCAATGAGGATGGAAGCTGACCTTAATATAGTTGAGAAAAAGCTGGCAGATGATGATGGTAGGTGTGGCCAAATTGAGATGGTCACTTTTTCTAATTTTCGGGCTTGATTTTTAGATATACTCAAGAGTGGTCATTACCTGCATACCAACAACAGCATAAATGAAGAACAGAAGCACAATCAGCAGTGCAACATAGGGCAGTGCTTGGAAAGACTTGATGAATGTCCACAGAAGGGTCCTGATTCTCTCTCCTCTGGACAGCAGCTTGATCAAACGCATGGCTCGGAAGAGCCGGAAGAACGTTATGTATTTCAGGAGGTTAGAGCCCTGAAATAAAATGTTAAATTAATTAAAACTCTGCGCGGTTGTTGCGTTACACTCTTAGGTGCAGCGCAGACGACACACTTTTTATGCGATCGATTCTGTGGCGCTCAAAATGTCTTCATGGCATGCAAAAACTCCGTCGCGGATTTTACGCAGACTCAACGAACACGACGCACATCTTCGATCATTCTGTTGGCAGAACTGTAGGGACGTAGACGCTATGGAAATGCAGAGATTGCGATGTATTATTTTATACCTGAAGTACAGAAAAAGAAGAAGAAATAAAGAATTTTGGGTACATCGTATACTTTCGGAGATATTACTAAAAGGACAGTTCCTAAGACAAAATTGCTGATCTGTTTGTATTTCTTGTGTTAACATCGATACATCGATCTCTAGCGCCATGGTATTATACCGCGTACGTTACGTCCCCCACTAGCGAGTGCAGATTGCTTACTAAAAGTGTGCGCCGTCTGGGTTAGCTCGCGATGAAGCAAATGTTCTATTTTTTTACGTACTTTTTGTGCGGCGCGGCGCAGCGCGCTAGGCCAGAATGACACGATTTTTTTGTGGGCCGGACTTTTTGCGCGTCGTATGCATTACTGCATATAATTGCTCAGGTTCTATTTTTACAGACTAAAAAGTGCGTCACGGATAGTCAGTCGTCTGCGCTGCACCTTAAATGCAATTGAGCGCACTGGTTTTCATTTTGACAGTTCACCCACGTTCATTGCTTTATTTAGGGCCTTACCACACCTCCGTTGCGAAAATGATGATGGAATACCGCTTAACGAATTCAGCTAAGAAACATTACTACATTATGTCAAGATTTGAGTAGCCGAATATCATGCCAGTCAGTTGAATTGTAGCAATCGGAGCAAAGTGTCGTCGTTTTCGACTTATTAAATACATTTTAAGTCTACTTCGGACCTCTTTTCGTACAATCCACAACAATTTTTACAAAAAACTAAGATTTTCTTCGACACAACAATGAAGAACAGAATTCATCATGGTCAAGGGGAAGCGCCAATCAATACAACCTCAGTTCATTTAATCCCGTTGAAGGATTTTTGAAGTGAAAACTTCTTTAGACGCGATGAGCACTTTTTGAGTGAACAAAAATCATGGAACTCGCGTCATAGGCACCGAACGCTTGAGCACACGGATGAATCGCGCGTTGATGTCTTTTGGAAAAGTCCCTTTTTTTCATTACGAAATTCTAATTATTTCAGCCCTTTCTTTCCCTTTGTATTTTTATCGTTAAAATCTGTGAAAACAACCAATTGTTGAACAAAATTAAAGACTACGATTTAAACATATTTTTTTTATTGTACTCAATCTAACCTCATACCAAATTTGTGCTATTTATAAATAAAATGTGCAATTTCTAACGAAATTACGAATTCCCAATATTAATATCGGAATTTCGATATTGTGATCTATTATCGGAAATTAGTATCGGAATTGAAAACCTTCCGATATTACATGCCCTAGCCTTGCCCTTGCCTGCCCGATCGCTCGTTTATAATTTTTTACCGAGAGCAATCAGGACCCAAGTACCAAATGTGATTATGTGAAATTCTTTATTGACGATTAGAAAAAAACACAAATAATTGTTCAAGTTTTCACTTCTGTCGGCACGTCCGGAGTGCCACTGTTTTTTTTTTTTCATGACATAATATAGTCATTCAATGGGAGTAAACGAATGTAACTCAAAATGAAAGAGGATTGTGTTGATGATTTTAATTATTCCAATTCTATAATGGCATATATATTATGTTACTATCGCTAATCATATTTACTCAGACATACAACTGGACACTGACTAGCAAATTTGCAAAAAAATCCAAAGTAAATTTGAATTATGCGGCCTACCTTACCGCATCTATAGAGTTACCACTTAATTTTAGAGTTCCCATTATGAATTTCACGGTCTAGTAAATTGTATGTGCACACAGAGTTATAAACCTCTGTCACCCAAGCTAAGATTAAACTTGTATTATGGGTGACAGGGCTCACAAGTTAACACTAGTTAGATAAGTAAAATTTCGGAAATTCACAGTGTAGGTAACATAGACAAAAAATAAAGAAAATCAAGATTTTACTGAAGCTAAAACAAACGAATTAAAGAGAGAACTATTTTTATAGTGTGTGTTGTATGTGTGTGTATAATGGGGTATGTTTGCGTATGTGTGGGTGTGTATGAGTTTGTGTGTGTGTGTATAATGGGGTGTGTTTGTGTATGAGTGGGTGTGTATGAGTTTGTGTGTGTGTTGAATATGAGTTATGTTGTGCGGAGTTGTGTTCCGTAGTGTCGTTTGTGTCCAAAGGTGGGTGTATTTGACGATGTGCCGGAAATACACCCCGTATTTTGGGGTCAAAGGGGGTTAAATCTGCGTATTGAGGATGCTAAAATCTAAAGCGTCACTTGTCCTTTTCTTTCGCGGTTAGTCAGTAAGTGATAGCAATACTCTTATTTTAGTTTAGATGGTGAACAAAATAATTGGTACCAATGCGAGTTTTTACCTACGTGGCAGTTCCGACAGTTTTTGTTACATACTATAAAGTCACTAACCTCTTTAGCAGCTGTAGCTTTTGCAAAATGCTCAGCGTGCTGGGATAGCACAAACTGTAATAGAATGTTATTTATTAATATTTCTTCAACTATTAGGTCCTTACATATGCAATTGGCGGTTTATATGGAAAAAGAAAAACAATGTTTAAAAATGAAATTACATATTTAATATATCAAAGAATGTACAATTATTATATATGCACTTTCTCCATGTTATAGGTAGTTCATAGATCACTGATTCCTTCACTGAAAAAATATTGGGAGCGAGAATCAATCAAATCTTTGAAGGCGTTTTTGATTGTCTCATAGGAACTGATTTTTTTTTGAATAGCAAGAAATTGTCCAAATTCCGGTAAATATTCGAACAAGGTCCGAGAAGTATGGTGGGTTTCGAAGACATCCCAATCAGAGCAGTGCAGTGCGTGGTCTATCGTTGTCCTGAAGAAGCAGTGAACTAGAGTAATATAAACAATCTCGAAGTAGCCATGCGGCCAGTGTCATATGTAAGGACCTTAAATTAACAAATTCAATGATGGTATTTTAATTTAAGCACTCACTTCAGGCGGTGGTTTGTTCTCGTTAACCTGGGTGACTACGATGTCTATAATACTACCGACTACTAAGATGAAATCTGTTGTGTTCCATGCGTCTCCGAAGTAATTCTGGAAAATAATAAAAAAGTTGTGTTCTACATTGCTATTGTCAAAAATTTAAAAAGGAATAGAAGTGTTACAAGTAAGAAATCTTATATAGTTTTGAAAATGCAAATATGAAACTGATAATATCTTCTTTTTAATTAAAAAAATATATTGGTTGGTTGAGCAACATGACCAGAGGGCTTCTGACAATAACTCCATTATGTCTGTCTCTCAAAATAGATGTAAGAACGGGTCCTAGGTCACTAAGGAACTACTTTTCATAAGACAACAGGTTCGTCGATCCCGCAAGGATCTGTCGACATGCTGGAAAGATTGTAAGAACGCCTACGACTCGGTGCCACATGCATGACTCATGAGGGTGCTGGAGTTGTAAAAGATTGACGCAACTCTACGCACCTTCCTTAAGTCATGAATGGGGCAATGGAGAACAGTCCTTCGCTATCCGGGGTGTCCACAGATCCAGGGGAATCATGAGCCTGTATGGATCTAACGGGGAATATTTCAGGCCTATTTTGGCCGCCGCAACAACATTGCCATACAACGTGGCAATGCTTCCAGCCTTTGGGCACCTTTCCTGTTTCCAACGATGCGTATGAATTTTTTGATGCCTTATGATTATTTTCTCTTTTAAACACTTTTACATAGGTATTATTACTTAAGACTTTTAGTTGCTAAATTATGTTAATCGTTGAGCTCCTCAAGTTCTGAGTTGAGCTGCATGATTACTGATAAATGCGTGCACTGATTGGCCAAGTCCACTCAATCTGTGTGGTTCTTTCCTCAAAAGACCATTTCAGACACCAATACACATGGCTTTTACATGATCTGACCAAGATTATGTCTGGACTCTAAAGGAGCCGGCCTTTCGGCCTTTCTTCTCAGAGTACTCAGATAGGAAACGCCGACCTCATCTAGTTTTAAAAATGACGACGATTGACGTGTAAAAGTGTTTATACAAATCTACTTACAGAATAAAATCATTTATCATATAAATTGTAACTGACTAATAAAAACCTATGTATTAATATTGTTTTTCAAGGTTGAAAGTTGCCCTAGATACGTGCAGAAAACTCTCACCTTAAATCTAAATGCAGCAAGTTTGAACACAAACTCCAGCATGAACACCGTTGTCAACAACATATTGATATAATCGAGGACCTGAAAAAAAGAACACTATGCAATGCTAACAATTTCACGAATGCTTAGGAAAGCCTTAACATATTGAGGCAGTAGCTAGCTGAAGAATAACTAACAACAAACTAACTTGATAATGATCATAATCTTTTTTTTTTATCTGTGTAACACAGTTAGTGAATACAGTTCATAATTTAAAGTTATTCATAGGGCGCTATGTCATGCGTAGAAAAATGACAACAAGAAAAAAAAAAGAGAAAAAAAGGAAAAACAAAAAAAAATGGTTGTCTGTAAAGTTGGTTTACGGACGATAATTTTACGTGATAACGTAAACATTGATGAAAAATTGCATGCTTTTATGAATTGAATTGATCTATTATCACTGAATATTCATCCACTTCGATCGTGCCTCTCTATCGCTTGTTCCGCGCTCTCGCTTGCACCCTTGGCTCAGGCGGAACGTACAATGAGTCATGCTTTTTCGTGCGTGTGTTTTTCATCGATTTATAAGACGTTATCACGTCAAAAATTATATAAAAGGATATCCCAATATAATAACTACACATTCTTCTTCATAGGAATCAAATCACAAGATTAATTTGAAATTATGTGGAATGTTTGTAACTGGCTGTATTTAACTAATCTAGATCAGGAAATCACAAATAGAGAATAACTTTAAATCCCTTGTACACTAAATTATACAACAACAAAAATTAACCTTCTTATACTCCGGCGAGGCGCCATGGAACTTCATCATGAGCGCCACAGTGTTGAGGACAATGAAAAAGAAGATGAAGTACTCAAATCGCTGTGACGTCACGAACCACCACGTCTTGTACTGGATCCTGTGTTTTGGGATGTACCTGAAAGAAAACATGATATCTTACTTCTGTTTGTCAAAGAAATATTAAATATACAAGCTGCTAACTTACAACTGCTGTTAAGCAATGTTGAGAGTGTGCTAATTAGTCAAGTATTTCATCTCACTCTTTAACATAGATTCTTATGTGTATTTTGAACAAAAAAGTTAATACACACAAATAAAACGAATGCGTAAATGTCATTCGCGGAGGACGAAAGAAAGACAACCAGGAAAAGGTAATACAAGGATGTTATGATCAGAGTGTCTAACTTTCAATTCATCTACGAAGCAAAATGCCTAAAATTAATGTCTACACAGCAAATTGCCTAAGCTATAAATCACCTAGAGATGAAAATTTTTAACAAGCAAAATGCCTAAAATGCAATAATTTCTAAGTAGTTAATCGCTTGGAGATCAAAACGCAATGCAATGCCATAGAGCTCGTAGACTTTTAATAATTTTAAACTTTAATATCTGGATGGCCAAGCGAGCATGGCTCAGTTTAAAAAAAAATCGTTTTCTAAAAATGAAATCTAGCTAGATCGGTTTATAGCCCCCGAAACCCCCTGCATACTAAACGTCAAGGGCAACCCGAGGTTCAGTTTTGTTAGGTTCCTTGAAACCCTGCACACAGAAATAGGAGCCCCACGCAGTGGAGCTCCGTCAACCTGGTTTAGACCGTCTTCTTCTATAGTATAAGAACCAGAAGAAGACGAGAATTTCATGAAATGCGACCATTTCATGAAATTCTCGAGCATTCCATGAACTGGTATAATAATAAGGTTTGGTTCAAATGCTACATCGTCATATTGCAAGGCAGCCATTTTGCTTCATAGTCAGAATAAGGTTTAGTTCAAATACTGTATGACATATTACAAGGTAGGCATTGTGCTTCCTAGTCAATATTAAGGTTTAGGCAATACTTGACATAGACGTTTTGATTTCTAGTCAGCATGATCATAAAGGATACAAGGCATACTCGTATGTTTGTGGAAACAAAGGGACGAGACGCCCTAGGAGGACCTAATACAGTGACCTCAGCGGTGATGTTTTTCAGAAAGACCTGTCCCTTTCTGAAGAAAGCTCCGTAGTGCCTAGAACTGGCGTGCGTATATGACCAGATGTGTAAACATTAGCGAGGTAAAATAAGTATGTAAGGACTGTAGCAGGTCGCGTACCTACTGTAGTTTCTGCCCACTCCCATGATAAAAAGGCATGAGTTTATTTATGTTTATATGAGTAAAATAAATAATGGCAGTGTACTGGAAATCTGAATATTTTTGCCTGTATTCCTGTGCCACTTTAAACTCTTCGTTCACTGTATATGACGTGAAAGTGAGTAGCATAAAAAAGAAAAAAAATATAACCTTCAACGAACAGAATAGATACTGAATTGTTGCTTCGTAAAATAAAGTAACAAAGCGTAGACACTTCAAATAGAACTTCTAAGTTTCGGCTTGCCAGAAAAGTAGCCTACCAGTAATATTAAAGGCACATGAATAATTTCGTCTCAAAAGTCAATTGGTGGTTGAAACCACTTTCCGCCAGCATGCTTAGCATGACGCTTTCTATTTCTATGAAGAACAGATACAGCTCTTTTATACAAAGTGACATTTCGTTTCTCCATTAGTGACATCGCACCGTAGAAATCCTTCTACAATCTGTCATTTTGTCTGTAGTTTCTAACGATTTTTGTTTAGGTCCTTAAAAATGTAGACTATGTCAGAAGAATATTTCTTCTCAAACTGTCAAAATCACACTGACAACTGACCGTTGTCTAAGGTCCAGGGGTGCGGGTTGTTCGAAAGAGATACCGTCGCCCCTGGCACACAGGCAACTGAGGGAACACGGGTGGGTTTTAGTCAGTACAAGTCTGACACGCCCTCCTGCTCCACCCAGAGCGGGAGAAGTTATTTGATAATTTCCCACCCTCAAAAAAAAAAAAAACCGTTGTCTAAGGTAGTAAAGACGATTTGATTTTGTAATCGCTATGCTAAAAACAATAGAAAACTTTTTACTGTCGACACACAGTCTCGTCTTCTGTCGACATAACGGTGCTCATGCTAAGCCTGCCGATGCGTCGAGTATGCTAAACTACATATAACAATGTAGATCTTACCTTCTAACTGGTTTAGCCTTCAGTGCAAACTCTATGCAGTTCCTCTGATTCTTATCAAGTTCACAATCCTTGAATTCTTGTTCTCCCTCCTTCTGGAATGTTACTATGACGAAACCTACGAAGATGTTCACCTGAAAAGTTAAGTAGTCAACGGCTAAGATGATCATTCTTTTAGTGCCTGGTAGAACAGGAAGCTACCTGATGCAGTCAAAAAAGAGCTAGTTCAGTCTATGACAATTAGTAAATTAGAAGTAGGTAGTAGTAGAAAGGTTGAAAGGTAGAATATAAGGAAGAGGAGACAGCGTTCTCCGGGTGATTTCCTTCTGACAGAGATTCGAGGCTTTTGTTCAGCTGTTGAAGCCTTTGAGCTGATAGTAAGGCGAAAGCACCAGAGACACTGCAAAGTTTCAATTTCCCTCCATATTTGCAATTTCCAGGAAGGCTTGTGACTCCATGGATGGGTGAATCTACACCCACACACCGAGACCCCTAAGTCGTTCGGAAAGCAAGTTAAGCCGGTGGTCCCGGCTGTCATTTGTGGATCTTTGACAGGCGTTATGGGTCGTCCGAAGCCTGAAAGTCTGACAACCAGTCTTACCAAGGGGTATCGTGTTACCCAATAACTGGGTTGTGGAAGTCAGACAGGCAGTCGCCCCATGTAAAATACTGGGATTCAATTGCATGTGGTTAGACTTGAAACCAACCCCCAGATAGCTGGGAAAAATTATATGCATTTGCTAGTCGGTTACTACAATGTTTGTATATTTACAATGCTTTTGTTTGAATTCTAAAGCCGGTTTTTTAAACCATTTTGTCGTGAATTAGAAGATATCTACAATACGTTATTCTACTGGCTTACCATGAAGAAAGCTATAACAATGATGTAGCTGATGTAGAAAAACGCAACAAGGGGTCTAGAGTTCTCTATAGGTCCATGGCGTTCTTTATTAGAATCCATAGATGTTGACAGCAATCTGCAAAAAAAAAAAATCAATTTTAAAGTTGTTGGAAGAAGCTTTTTCGCACTTTTTAGCCGACGAAAAAACTGAGGAGGTTGCTCAAGTCGACGCGTATATATTTTTTTTTTTAATGTATGATCACATTGATCACGCATAACTTTTTACAGAGTAGTTCGAAAACTGAAAAGCAGAAGAACCGAATGATCCAACACACTCCAGATTAGAATCATTTATGACCTGACCAGGTTTGTGTTACATAAGCAAACCTGAGTGAATCTGTAGACACATAATAGATGGAATGCATCTTTTGGTCTGAACTCCCTGCTGATACTGGTGCCTGTAGGGGAGAACTGTTCTGTGTCCTGACTTACCCTGGCCATCCTTCGAAGGTGGATACAGTGAAGAGTGTCAGCATCCCATTGAGCACATCATCAAAGTTAAACTTGTTTCGTAACCACAACCTGTCTTGCATCTCAAGCTTCCCGTTCTTGTAAATTAAGTATGTTCCCCTAGAAAAAATGTTTTTTTTTTACTTTAACATTACTAAGGTAACAATGTCATTGTCTGTTACATACAAGGTACCAGGAACATCGACGCACATTCTGTTACCATGGGTTCACTACTTGATTCTGGACCCACTGCATTGAAAGTTTTCATAGGTTTTTTTTTTTTTTAAGTGGAAACTTCTGGCATTTTTTGAGATGGGAAAAAGCAATTGAACTACACCGTGACATTTTAATCGTCTTACAACGGTAGCCCACTTTATGTATCTAATGACTACCAATCATTTTTATAAAAAAAAATACATAATGAATAATAAAATAAAAAAATATCATTCACGTATGACTTAGTTTGAAACACCCTGTTAAGGAGATGGAATTAAAGATAGAATGTAATGGAGATGGCACCTTATAAATATCTTTTACCGTTTGATACGTAAACATTATTAACAGGGTGTTTCATAATCCTGAGGAATTATTTATTTTTCTTTGCACCTATTACTTATCTTAATAAATAGTAATATTTTTTAATCGCGCTTAGAGGCCCCTAGAAGACCACCTTTATACGACTAAAATGTCACGGTTTATACAGCCTGATAAAAGTTACGGAATCTAAAACTATAATTATTTAGATATGTTATAAAAATACTGGTTTGATTCCTATACTCACGCGCATTCGTCTTCAGTCACTTTTGTGATATCTGTACATCTATAGAATTTACCCTGAAATCATAATAATATTAAAGAAAATTTCGTATAATTATGAGTAGCTCCTGGACTAAGAAGTTAAGGTTTTTAGTCAGGGAGACTGGCCACATCTTACTTGTGAAAAAAAAAAAATCTTGAACATTGAGTAAAACATAAGTAATAGGGCATTAATTTATTAAAAAAATATACCTATTGAATCACCTGACCTCGCTTTCTACAAAACGCTTAGCTAAGCACATAAAACAAATACAATTAGTACATTTTAAGTTAAGACAGCTGGCACTATATTATTTTTCAGCATGACTAATTTTGCCACTGGCAACCATATCTTTTAACCAACTGCCCTAAAACGGAGAGTAATGTTTTCGATTAAGTATGCATGTCCTCGCTGCAGTAAAAAAAAAATATGTTTATTTTCTTAATAAACTTTGAAAGTATGGTTGACAGTTCTACAAATAGTTCAGTATAGAGAAGCCTGTATCTTACTAATATATGTTTAGCAGTTACTTACGTACTAAAAGGAGAAAGATATACGTACCGCGAGCTTCTGATTTCTATAAAAAGATGAGTAAGTTCATCTCGCTCCCACTTATTGAAAGCGGAAAGAGAGAGTGAGCAAAAAAAGTTAAATTAGATACAAAAAAATTACCTTGAATAATTGAATACCAACAACAGCGAACATAAATTGCAACATATGATTAATAATAAAAATATTCCCAATAGACTTTATAGAAGCAAACACACACTTGACAACATACTAAAGCACAAATAATGCAAAAAATGTTAAAGCGGGCAAACCAGTAACATTACCCAATTGCAGTGTTTTTATTGTTTTTTGTATTTTTATTTTTCGCCCATTGTCCCAATGTGCGTTTGTGTAGGTGTATGCAAACCACGTTGTATAAAGTTGTGAAAAAAAAAACAAAATGCAAAAATAAATAAATGTTAGAATAAATACCACAAAAAACTGGGGGAAAAGGTCGCCAACTTACATCGCGTTAGTCCTTGGTTTTACGGAAACAAAAACAAAACTTTAGTCGCTTTTTTACAGACACGTCAGTGTCCTGTTCTGACAGTGACAGTTCGTACAATAAAAAAAAAACGTGAACACAGTAATAAACCAAGTACCTCACTCCTAGTTTTCGAGTGAAATGTCAAGGTAGGGCATTGTGGAACAGAAACACCGAAGCACTTAACTTTGAGTCCAAAAAAATCACAAAATTCGAAAAAAAAATCTTGATAAAACATCACACAACACCTTTGGGCTAATTTAAATTGAAAAAAAAAGAAGATAATGAAGCATGCAAGCTCATAAATAGAAAAAAAAAACAAAGTAGAATTTTTTGGACCCACGGGCAGAAGCGAAAAATAAAATGTTAGTAAACTAATTTTTTGTTTTGCACGTAAATAAGCCTCACACAGATTAAAGAAACGAAATCAGATGATTTTGTATATATTCTTTTTTGAAAGAAACAATAACTAGTGCAAGAATATTTTCCGAGTGCATAAAAATACTTACTTCCACAAACTTGTATATAATATAAATTGTAAATAAATTGACCCAAAGGTGTCGCTCAATGAGTAAAAAAAATTGTAATTATGTTTTTCAATTTTTTCCTCCTCCCTACCTTGAACATTTGCACTCCCATGACGGCAAACATGAACTGAAGAAGATTTGTCACCAACAGAATGTTGCCAATCGTCTTAATAGCGACGATCACACATTGTACTACGTGCTAAAAATTGATAAAAACAGTTTTACATCTTACTCTTAAGGCGAAAGCATCAGGGTAGCCTTCGAAATTCAAAGGAGATCGGCTATATTGGGCTCAAAACCAAAAGTGCCAAATACAAAATTCAAGATGAACGAATGGACGCGGAGTTTCGGCAAAATCGTAAAATATAATCCATAAGAAAGACTACCCCAACCAGGGTAACACTTTTTTTTTGGCTGGCTGACATTTTTGGTTTTGGGCACAACTTTTTATGAAACGTGACTGGTCTCCTTTTCTTACGTTTTTGCGATTTGCAGGCCAGTATCAAGTTGTATATCGATCTATGTAAACATGATTCACGGCCGCAACAATTTTTTTTTTTAAGAATACAGAAAATCATATAAACATCTGTTTAAGTTCATACTACCCGACTTCATAAATCATGACATTTGAGTAATATTCTAGCTTAAGAAGTTTTAATGCTGATTAAGTGATTACCTTTAAATCAACGTCCTATAATGGATCGAAGTAATCAACATACAACTCGACAGTGACTTGCAAATTGCAAACAACGTAAGTCATTTTGAATTTCGCTTGCTACCTTAGCGCATCCCCTTAACTATAAATTGGATAAAAATATTTTTCGATGAAAAAATTAAAAAGTTTCAAAACTAACCTTTAGTCCTTTTGCTCTGTTGATTGCCCTCAAGGGTCTCAATACTCGAAACACTCTCAAAATCTTTATAAAAGATACCGTATTCTTCGACCTGGCAGAAAAAGACGCCATTTTAGAACATGCTTTTTATTTGTAATAAAATATTGGGGCAGCCAAAAGTAAAACATTTCAAACAGTATTACTTGATGTAAATATATCTATATCACACAAAATCTAAGGCCGAGATCTATAAACGAAACTTATTATTAGCTTTGGCTGAGGCATGTTTAGGTCGTTATCTTGCACATTTACTTTGACAGTTTTGTGAAAGTGACAGGAATACCGCTTAGTCAAAAGAAGAAGTACTAGTATAGATCATGGCCTAGAATATCTTTTAAGGATTTCTGAATAAATACATATCAATTTATTCCACTCACCCATCCAAAGAAATCAAAGACACTATGACGACTAATAAATCCAGGAGGTTGAAGGCAGATCTACAGAAGGCATCCTTATGTAAGATGAAGCCGTAAGTGATGAGCTTCAGAAGAAGCTCTAAGGTGAACACGGTGGTGAAGAAGTAATCAATTTTACGTAAGATCTGGAAGTAATTGGAAAAATTAAGAACGGTGAACAAACGAGATTAATAAGTATACACCCAATTTTGATGCATACATAAAAAACGTGATTGTGGTCTCGACTAAAAGTGGGAAATTAACACATATAATAATTAATGACAAGCATTATAGCCTCGCCAAAATCGAGCAAGTTATATTATACAGCATTTTCCCAATGGATATCGTGTTACCCAGTTACTGGGTTGTAGAGCTGAGACAGGCAGTCGTTCCATGTAAAGTAATAGTATGCAGCTGCATCAAGTTAGACCGGAAACATCCAGTTAAAGGCAAGGCAGATGATGATACTATGAAAAAAAACGGGACCCCATCCATGATCTTTACCTCATTCTGCTGTTCATTATTTTTGCTGCCTACTGGGTCCTCCATCGCTAACATAAGGGATGATGCAAGAATACAGAGCAAAATCAAATTCTTGAACCACGAATTCGTCTGGATTTTGTTGCACAATACTCGGAATCTGAAAAAGGATAAAAAAAAAAATACAGATCATGGGTACAACAGAGCGTAGTAGATAAATAGCTCAACAATGGCGTTCAACAAGTGAATAAATAAGGCAACAATTTGCCTTATTTATTTATGCCCGAAAGTCTGATAACTTGTCTTACCAAGGGGTATCGTATCACCCCAGTACTACAAAATACTGGTATTCTACTGCATCCGGTAAGACTGGAAGCCGACCCCAACATAGTTTAGAAAAGACTACCCAGATGATGATAGTTAGGATAGTCGGTAATGGACTGACTATTGCATACAGACTGGACTGAGTGTAAAGTATCAACTATAATGGCGGCATCTACATCACCACATGCAAACTACGCATCAAATTGACGTCACGAAAAATCCTGCATCGCGCAAGCAGAGTTTACCGCAACTAGCATATATAGGGTGACTGGTAATTAGTGACCGATATTTAAACTTGATTGTACTCATCATAACAAAAAACTTTCCCAAAGAAACGTTTTTTTTTGTTTGAAATCTACCTTATTGACCCCAATTTTATTACCCCAATAGAATATTGAGTACATTACAATGATAATACACCATCAGCTGTAATTAGTTACCTACAAAGAAAAAAAATCCACTGTTAGCTTGCATGATTCTTTCTTTCATTAATTTAACAACGGATCGCGCGCGCTATCAGTTGTGAATCGCTTTGTTGGTATCAATAGGATAGATTTAAAAAAAAAATGCTTTGGAAAAGTTGTTTGATATGATGAGTACAATCATGTGTTTAAATATCGGTCACTAATTACCAGTCACCTTATATACAAACGTCCCGACATCATTGGTGAGGCAGTTGCCCATCATACGGTAGGAGATCCCTTTTCTATTGAAGATGTGAACTTTAACTTTACACTCTGTTTTTCATGCGTTTATACTATCTGTATCTTTAGTTCCGTTACTCGTTTAATCTTTTCTGATATGTCCCCTTTGACATTATTTTAGTGGAAGTGGTGTTGTCTTCCACTGCAAGACAAGAACCTCCTTTCGTCTTTTCTACTTCTCTCTATCTTGAGCTACTGTGGACACATCTATAAGCATAAAGCTGGTCCCGCCAACTTTGCCTAGGTGGCTCACCATGAAATAATAAATGACTACTTACCCGTTCGTTTGGGAGAAGACGAAAAAACTACTTCCCTCAGGAATGGGTTTGTCCTCGTTCTTCATTTCAACATCTGACAATCGTCGTGGTCTTGCAGACGTTGGTCCCAACTGGTGTTTTGGCAAATCTTCTTGCTTTATGTCTCCTAAAAAGGCCAAATAATATAAAACTATGCATATAGATAATCAGCCTACAATGTTACCACTGTTGGGGCAAAACCTCTTCGAGAGGGATTGGGCGATATATATCTTGGAATTTTTCTTTCTAGGACATGCCGGTTTTCTCACAATGTTTTCCTTTACCATTTTGTGAGCATTGGTGATGAAATCATTTACAAAAAGTAGATCGTCTGCTTGAGTTCGTACCCACAACCGATCACTCTATAAAAAGAGTCCCAAAAATTGTAGGTTCGTCTTCGTTATCTATAAGTAGTTACGCAACGGATTTTGGTTCGTTTTTCACCATAATTTTGAAAAAGTACCTTGAATGGTTTATACATTTATTACATTCATATTAATCTTATTTTGAATAAAGAAATCGCGATATTCTGTCAAGTCGTAAAAACTGGGCACAGCAGGGACTTGAAATTAAATTACTACTGCACCATTTATTGTCGATGGCTATAAGAGTAGGGGGACCAAAGAAACGATGGATGGACTGAGATGACGACAAATAAAATAGTGGAAGAAAATACATGTTGCGAGGACCACAAATAAATTGGTATAAGGGCAGAGGAATGATAATAAAGACCTTTTATTAGCAACGAGGAAGGTCGGGCAAAGCTAATCGTTGATGGCATGATCATAGCTGTCCCTACGGCCTACAATAAATTTGACATACCTATCGTTCATTCATTGCATTCGTTTTCATTCATGAGTCTGGTTTTATTTTACTAGTTATTTTCGGTGAGTAGGTATGTATCCTTTTCATGGAATTAAGGAATGGCTTTAAGCCACAATTTTAAAATTTTAGGGTCTTTTGGGAAATAGTAGACTACCCCATGACCCAATTTCGGAGTGGGAGCACAACAACGAGTAATTTTCGCAAAAATAAAATAAAAGCGCCTAATTAGGTTTTATTGGGCACTAGCTACTACAGCGCCATTTTGACAGTTGCCTTCGCCATTGGTAGTATATACCAATAAAAGGAGGTTGGAAATATTAAAGAGGTATTTAAAAAATCAAGAATAAAGAGAACACGCACCATTTTGTTTCTTCTCATTTCCTACAAGGTTGTCCTTGGCTTCGTCTCCCTCTCCCTGGCCCTGTTCTTGTTCCTGAACCTCTTCTTCTGACCCAGTCTCTTCATACTCATGGTCTGACCTGAAACCATAATCAACACAACCATTAAACTAATCCAAGAGCAGAATCCAGTCCACCTGAAATATATCGAAATAGTTAATTAAATAGCTGTGACATTAATTTTGACCGCGTATGTTTACTTTTCTATAAATCAGCAGCTATTTTTTTAAATTAAACGATGAAAAATGTATTCTCTAGGGAGTCTCAAATCATGTGCTGATTACATAATTTCAGTTTCCGCGTCGACATCTCAGCCACCGTGTATACTTGAGATTACTAATTCTCAGACTATGAGAGTGAGGGAAGAGTGAGTGCATCTGTATAGTCTGCTTAAACACTTGTGCACGATAAATATCCCCCCCATAGATGGCTTGTCTCCATTAAGATTGTCTGCTATGGCCGAAGGTCTCACGTTTGGCGTAGTGGTTAAGCGATTGACTGCTGCGCTACGTAGTTGTTCCGGGTCTGGCTGTTTGTGTATGTGAGTTTAAATATTTGTAAACGCATCCACAATACAGGAGAAATGCCTAGTGTGGGGCAAAGTAAAAAAAAACTCAGCCTATCGCAGTCCACTGCTGGACATAGGCCTCTCCCAGGCTACGCCACAACACTCTATCCTCCGCCTTCCGCATGCAGTCTGTCCCAGCCACCTTTTTAAGGTCGTCGATCCATCTAACTGGGAGGCATCCCACACTACGTTTACTGATACGCGGTCTCCACTCCAGGACTCGCCTGGAAGACTATTACTTTATATTATTTCCCATTTTAGAAAAGTTCCAAGTTCGGCGGAATGCTCAATTGATAACATTGCCTAACCCAATTTTTAGGAATCAATCTGACAGTTTGGCATATTTTCTTTACAAAAACTGTCAAACCGACATATTTATTCCTCAGATAAAAGTTAACTGACAATTGAAAAATCAGCTTTTAATGAAATAAATGCTAAATGATTTTATTTTTGTAAGTAGGTTTGTACAAACACTTTTACACGTCAATCATGTTTTTTTTAAACTAGATGAGGTCGGTGTTTCCTATCTGACTACTCTGAGAAGAAAGGCCGAAACAAACTCAGAGATCACAGTCTCTTTTAAAGTCCAGACATAATCTTGGTCAGATCATGTGAAGACCATGTGGATAGGTGTCTGCAATGGTCTTTTGAGGAAAGTACCACACTGATTGAGTGGACCTGTCTAATCAGTGCACGCATTTATCTGTAATCATGCAGCTCAACTTAGAACATTATGGAGCACAACGATTCGAGGAACAATACCAAAGAAAGGACGTCTTGGTAGGCCTCATAAAGTACTCAAACTCCAGGGGTGCGGGTTGTTCGAAAGAGATACCGCGACCCCTGGCACGCAGGCAACCGAGGGAACACGTGTGCGTTTTAGTCAGTAAAAGTCTGATACGCCCTCCTGCTCCCCCAGTGCGGGAGAAGTTATTTGATGATTTCCCACCCAAAAAAAAGTACTCAAACTGCCAGATTAACATTAAAAATTAACTGCAAAGAAAACATGATCTACAATAATCCTCACATTCACGATAATTGAAACAATAATAATATTATACTTCTCCAAGTAAATATTCATGTCAATTTGTATTTATTAATAAAATATCAAAGAATATAAGTTTGTACAAACAAAAAACAACATTCAGTATGCAAGAATTGGAGCAGCGCAATACCAAGCTTTTTTGTCCTCAATATAATCTTTAACGGTATAAAAGGCTTTCAGGCACAACTTACGTTTACTGAATGATTTAAATTTATTGAGACTTAGATCTTGATCATGACTTGGAAGTTTAATAAAAAAGCGTACCTATACATTGACATCTGAATGACCCCCCTATTTTCTTGAGCCTTGTTGGTGGTGCAACAAATTTATGTTTGTTCCTAGTATTTATACTCGTATTTTTTAAACAATTTAATATTTTTGTGGGCATATAAAAGATTTTCAAAAATGTACTGTAATAATAATCATGTTTAGATGATTCTAGATATTAAATATTCACTTCCTCACCTGGGTACCCTCTTATATTTTTTGTAAGGCCGGCTGTTAGTAAAACAATTAATTAGAGTTATATATATTAAAAGAATTAAAAGACAAAATGTGTGAGTAATTTTACAGAATTTTAGTAGAAGTGCGTTACACGAAATAATTCCTTTTCGTCGTAATGTATGGGAATCAACATTACGGCGAAGCCTTACGTCCCTTGAGGGGTTGTCACTTACCCTTCACTAGAATACCCTTCCTCTTCGTTAACGTAGTCGTCATCAGTCTCGCCTCTCTCTTCGTCCAATTGAGGATTGCCTGCCTCCATATTTTCTGCTGCTTCCTGCTGCTGGAAACCGACAGATAACAGACAGATAAAAGGGGATAAAGGGTCCTCGATATAAATAAAAATTAAATGCTGTTCGATAGGAAGCGCATCTGTTTAAAACGGCTGGGCCTATTTGTTTTTTGGCGTGAATACGTCTTTAAATTTGCTACCATAAGGGGGCAATCCAAAAAACCTAATGATAACAAAATCGGGGGATACAGTTTGGCGTTGTAGTTTCGAATTTATCCTCTACATCCAAAATTAAATTATACGATAAACGAGAACAGTGACGTATCGCGCGCGGTGGAGGGGGAAGCGCCGCCATTTTAAGATTATTTTGCTGCGTATCGAGATTTGCAATTAGTATAACTTTTGCGTCTGAGAAGCTACGATGTTTGTTTAAGTTTTATCTTGTAACACAATAATTATTTGTTTCCTTCCTTGTTTTATCCTAAATACATAAATAAAGATATTTGATTTAAAAATATAACCTGTTACATAAACGTATCCACGTACAACACACGGCCGTGTCCATGACACAGCCACATCCCATTTTTCTTTTGTTTTAAAATATTCCTAAGGGCACAACTCCGACGCGGAAATAATGATGTGAAACCGCTCAACAAATTCCGCTGCGAAACATTACTACATTACGTCGCGTTTTGAGTCGCGGCAGATCATGTGACTCAGTTGAATTGTAGCTAAATGTCATCGTTTTTGACTTAGTTAATACAGTTTAGGTCTAGTGCGCACTCTTGGTCCGCGATTATTAGTATTACCGTAAAATCAACATGAGAAACAAAAGTGGCATTGCAACAAGATTGCGTGGCGGGCTGAACATTGAGGTGTAACAGGCTTCCAAGCAGATAAACGAAAACACGCGAAAAGAGATCGAATCATCATTTTACTTCAATATAATTGATTCTAGTTGCCCTTTCTAAAAGGCTGGAGAAGAATGGCTGCGAATCGATCGATCAGCCAGTTTCACTCCTGTTTCGCTAGCCATACAACGGAGAACTCATGACGGAACTACTGCAGTTTTGCTTCTATGGTTTTGCGGCGGAGATGTGATACCCGCCTAGTAGCCCAAATTAGCTTCTTACGGGAAGCAAAACAGTTTCACGGAAATGTTCAAAATCGGGAAATTTTTAACGATTTTTTAAATGGGATCTTGTATGAACTATTGAAACTTGGACTTGATAATGTCTATGGGTACAGCTAGTTTATAGTTAAAATTGTGATGAGTATGATATTTAAACGTCTTTATAAATAAAGTGAATTGATTAAACTCATAAGCAAAGGTATTCGAACGTACAATCGATTCCTCAATGATTAAAACTTACGTCTTTTTCCTTTTGTATTTCATCCATTTCTTCGGCGTCTCCTAAGTTGTCGACAGCGATAGCCAAGAACACGTTTAGCAAGATGTCTGTATCACAATTTGATTAAGGAAACAATAATTATACATTTGAATCACAACACCATCGATATTACTTAACCTACAAGCGACAATAGTATCTGGCACAGAGTACATTTTCTGGTTAATAAACAAAACGACTAGTGAGAGTATATTTTGGCCACCAGTTGGCGCCACTTTGACAAGAGGTATTTCATTTCGACAATCGATAAAAAACTTTTGAAAAGGTTTTTTTTTCTATTTCTAATGTTAAAAACAGTGCCAGGAAGAATTAGAACTCCATCAAGATATACAACGTTGAATAACTACGAGTTATAGAAGCTAACGCCTAAACTATCCAAGAAAAATTTGTAAAATTTATGTAGGTCTATCCATAACCATTAAAAAAAGATTTTCAAAATCGTCAAAGATATCGCGGAACATAATGTATGTAGATACGAAAAAATACAGACGAATGAAGGTGTTCTGAAATGACGTTCACTAGGTGACAGCACTGAGACGTCAGGTCCGGCCACCTGTCGAAAGTGTCAAAGCGCCTACGGACTGAATGGTGAACGAAAGAATGAAACGAATGACATCAAATATTTTAAGTTCGTTGTCGAACTGGAAGATCTCTTCTCTTCAAAGTGGCACCAACTGGTGACTTGAATATTCATGAACACACTCATCGAGAACCTTCTCCTTTTTTTATTTTTATTCGTTTCATTCATTCGTTCATCATTCAGTCACGACTTAAGAAAATATAGGCGCTATGACATTTTTGACAGATGCCTGACCTGACGTCCTGCTGCCACCTAGTGAACATAATTCTAGAAAACCCTCATTATTTGCATTTCAACAGATCACTTACCACGTGTTCATATTCTAACTTAAGTGGAACCTAGTCGCGGGCTCGAACTCACTAGTGGGCCTGACTAAAAATCACGCTGTCTCTAGTGTCAGTGATGCGCAGTTAGACGGCTAGTCTCTACATGCACAACGTTATTGAGTGAGATGCAGGATCATATAAAGTAAAAAAATCGCGAAAAAATTAAGAAAAGTTCTTTGGAAGATCGGGTTTTATGAAAAAGCCAATGCGTAAATCAATGACCAATAAAGTTTATTAGACTTTACGATAATTGAACTTTGTCGGTACCGATTTGGTTTTGGAGATATTACGCTTCTTTTATTACCTAAACACGCCCAAAGATAAGTAACATTAGCAAGAAAAACTAATCTTTGTTGGTTCCTAACTTTTTAATGGGTTTTTATTTTGGTATTCTGTTTCCGTACAGACAATATTAATAATGAGACAAAACGATATCATATTTTACTTTGGATGTGCCATGTCAGACAGTGGAGTAAAACACTCCCGAAGTTTGTATACAAAAAGTGTGGACTAGGTTCACCTTAAGTCCCAGAAAAGGGCCATCAATACTAGAAAACGAGCCTTATATTCTTTTGGAAAAGGATACAGTTACCGCAAATGAAGATGACGATGAAATAGATGGAGGCTAACATGCCGGGGGTGCCGACACCACCGTAAGCGTTGATGCCGTGGTACATGACGGCGTTCCAATCCTCACCAGTCAATATCTGGAAACGAGAGAAAATACATAATAAATATAAAAAAAACATCGATTCAGACCTTGATCCGTTTGATGTTAGTAACACACACTACCAGCAATGTTAGTAGCAAATGTTACACATCAGCAGGCTTAGCACGAGCATCGATTTGTCGACGGAATAATAGACATGACTATTAACTAAATGATGTACAATAGGAAAAGATAGCAATGTTTTTCTATTAATTATCACAGTTATGCGTCCTAAACGAATCATGATTTTGTAGATAATCGTATTTACTTTGTGGCCGTCGATTAGAAAGTTTGTTGTCAGTGTGATTTTGACAGTTTGGGAAGAAATATTCTTCTGAAATAGTCTACATATATTAGGACCTAGACAAAAATTGTTAGAAACGAAAGACAAAATGACAGATTATACAGACGCTAGCACATCAAGCTACCCCAATCTGTCAAATTTCTTTGATAGATTTTCAACTTTATTACAATATGATAAGGTTCATGTTCAAATGGGAAAATTTGCCAGTTTGGGATAGCTTGACCTGCTGGCGTCTGTACAAGGATATCTACGGTGCGATGTCAAAAATGGAGAAACGAAATGTCACTTTGTATTGAAAAAGCACTGTCTATTCTTCGTAGAAATAGATAGCGTCATGCTAAGCCTGCAGATTATACAAGTTGTTTAATAAACGCAAGACCTCAAAGTATTTCGTTTAGAATTGACTAGGTAGTTTTCGAAAATTGAGATTTTGCTATACTTGCCGCTGTTTGAGTTAAAGAAAATTAAATCGTAGTTATAGCTAATAAGACTCAATTTTAAATGCACTAAGTAATGGGTAAAGACATGGATTGAAATAAATGATTTTGAATTTGAATTGAATTGAATTTTAACTCCATACTCTTATTGGGATCTTGCGTTAATAATGTTACACATTGTATATCTGTTGCATCTGGTCATTATTATACTGAACTTTTAAAACGTTATATGCCCTTTGCGTATATCAAGCCCACAGAGTGGTATAAGCCTTAAAAGTGTATATTTTACTTCTGGTGTAAATCTGTATTTTCACCAGAAGTGAAAGAAAGTATGTCTATACAGAGTTAACAATAATACTAATTAACCATACAAATACCTGAAACATCGTCAGCACAGCTTGCCAGAAAGAGTCAAAGTTGTGCCTCTCTTTCTCTTCTTCAGGCTCATAGTCAAATTTTCCTCCAAAGACTTGCATGCCGAGCAGAGCGAAGATCATGATGAACAAGAAGAGAAGCAGGAGAAGAGAGAAGATGGACTGGATGGAGTTGAGAAGTGATGCCACTAGGTTGGAGAGGGAACGCCAGTACCTGCAAAGCAAAACTACACAGTGAGATCTAGTTCAGAAATCAAGAATGAGGAAAACGTGATGACTGTTTTTTTTTATTATTATTAAGGAACTTGTTGTTGCTAATAAGGGTTATAACCAGAGATCGGATATTCGGATGCATATTCACCTAAAGTTGAGAAGTTGGCTAACATGGAATGCGCTTTTGTAACGAAAAATTCTTAATTTAGGTAAGTAATTTGTTTATTTTTTGTTTTAACTAATACAAACCACCCCTCCTCCAGTACATATACATATTTGTATCGGGTTAAACATTAATTTTAAATTAATATACATCTGAATAGTTATGTAATTAAGAATCCCGGGGTTTTTAATAAATATTACAAATTATATATAAAGCCGCTTCCATACTTTCATAGCAAAAATTTTTTTTAGGTAAATATGCATCCGAATATCCGATCTCTGGTAATAACAGAAATAAAAAACCCTACAGAGTGAAAAAGAACTATAATTTTTGAAGTCAGTAATACACATTGGAAAACCATTTATAGTGTTTTTTTTTGGTAGCCGGTAGTTTTTTTTTAAACAAGTTTTTTATCAACAACAAATTTTCAAGTAAATACTTACTTAGTAACTTTGAAAACTCGCAGCAGACGAACACATCTCAACACAGATATGCCCAGCTGTGGGATAGTGTCAGAGATGGTCAGTGCGAGCTCCACGATCGAACAGAACATAACGAAGCAGTCGAAACGGTTGAATAAAGAGACGAAGTACCCCTGAAACACACAAGAGTCACTGATTATTTATAGAAAGAACTCATAGAACATAAAAACTTCATGGAAATTCTCCTACAAATGTCGCGTCGCACCTGTCTAAAGAAGCCCAGCAAGGTATAGAAAAGCCCTGAAGGCCAACTCGTACTTATGTAAACATTCAAATTCAAGTCACAATTCACATCACAGTGACAATCAATGCTAAAAACTTGTCTAAATATTACAAGGAAGCACGACTGAAACCAAGCTCCCAAGTATAGTGTCATGTGGTGCTTTCTATAGGGTGTATCAGAAACCCTATTGCTATTCTCAAGCACTAAAGATATATAATAGCTGATAAATTCCAGATAGAAAAACCCAATAACACTGAGCCCGACCTGAGAATCGAACCCAGGAAGTCCTGCTCAACACTAGACCACTAGACCAACGAGACAGTCAAAAAACTTTTTCCAAAAAAAAAACAACCGACTTCCAAAAAAACACTACAAAGTGAAAAATAACTTTAATTTCGGAAGTCGGTGTCTTTGGAGCTGCATTTGAATTTTTTGTCACCGCCTTCCGAAATTAAAGTTATTTTTCACTTTGTAGTGTTTTTTTGGAAGTCGGTTGTTTTTTTTTTGGAAAAAGTTTTTATTTTTCACTTTTTAGTGGTTCACATGTGCTTACACCTTCACAGCATACTGGCGTGATGTTATGTTATGAACTGGTGTAAGCAATAGACAGAGATGAGATTTCAGCAATCCCAGTCCATTTGCTATCATTTATTGAGGAGTTCCGTTGCATATCTCCGAAGTTCTTCATCAGATCTTCACCAAATTGAAATGGAACCACTCTGAGAAAGTACTCTTCCAAAAAATACCTAAATCGCTTTGTGTGCCTATAAAATTTGAAGAGTTCTCTCCATTTCTCCAGGATCCCATCATCAGATCCTGATTTGATGATCATGGAACCACCTGGGAAGTATACCCTTTCAAACAAAAAAAACAAAATTCAAATCGGTCCAGCCATCTTCGAGTAATCGGGGAACATACATAAAAAAAAATAAAAAATAAAAAAAAAAAAAGGTTCCGACGAATTGATAACCTCCTCCTTTTTGAAGTCGGTTAAAAATGAAAAATAAACTTGTTGAAAATTTTGGTAAATTTGTTTTATTTTACAGATTGAAACTGAATTTTGAATGCGTCAAACCCTATTATATTCAATTTAATAATATTTAGTTAAAGTTAGTAAGATTGTGCATTTTTAGTACCTATTTTCTAAATAGATGGTATTGGCGTCGCGTTAGATCGCGCTATGGTTTCGTTACCGGTGAAACTATAAGTAGTTCAGAAATTTTATGCTTTTTGCCCCCGACCGACCCTTGCTCGTTGAAGCGCCAGCCCGCGCCGCAGCTGAGACAGTAGAGTTAAATTCTCCTTCTAATAATAATAATGCCAATATTTTGATCCAACCTGTCCCCACTCGCTGTCCCCCTATCAATGACGCCCTGAGCCGAGGCCGAAGTAAGTTACGCCCCTGACTGAAGGCTTTAAGTTTTCTTAAGGCAACCACAGGAAAGTCCGGTTAAGTAGTCAAGGCATCTCAAGGTCAACTACGAGATGTCATTCATAAAAAAGATTTTTGCTGAAATTCTGTATTGATGTAAAACTATACTATACTGTGCTATAATGTTTTATATGAGTTTTATTGAAGATCTTGGGGCTGAGTTTTGACAGAATGTGAACGTTCCGTTCATAAAGATACGGGAATGGCCCCTTTGGAAAAAACAAGTTACAATAATAGCATCCAACACTTTGAATTTTTTAAATTGTGATAGTTAAGTAATAAACTAATAATAACAGCCACACTGGTTGATTTATCAGGTAATGCTATGTTTGCCACGGTCGGCATGTGGATGGGTTGTAATGTACTAGTACCAGTATATACTTTAAATGAAGCGACTGCCTATCTGACATCCACAACCCAGATACTGGGTTACACAATAACCTTTGGTAAAAATGTTTGTCAGACTTTCGGGCTCCTGACGACCCGTAACGACTGTCAAAGATCCAAGAATGACGCCAGGCTTTTCGAAGTACTTTTCGAAGTACTTTTCGAAGCATGGAAAGACCGACCGCGGCAACCGTAGGAACCTATGTGGCTGTTATTCGGTACCTACTTAGCAAGCCCCTCATTGATATACACGAATTATTATCGCTTGTTTTAAGCACTGAATACTAAATTACTAATAACGTGATGATAAATAACTTACTTGTATACCCAATGCGTACATCTTCACCAACATCTCCATAGTAAATAGCACCACGAACAAGTAATTAGCGTAGTTCTGAAAGTGGTCTAGCCAAGGCGGTTGACTGAAAACAAAAACAAAATTAGTTTTCTTTTAATTTAATGTTTAACAGCGTTACAACAAATAATTCAATTCTAATCCCTCTTTGGCTTATTAGTCAACTCGCACCAGCTTAGTCGACCGTTTCGGAAGAATCGTCAATTTTAAATAATTTATTTTCTTCATATTTATATATAACTCGCACGAAGATAATTAATATGTGAGCTAACTGACAATTCCAGAAATTCGTAATATGCGTATTCGTAAATTTAAATTAGGGACATGCAATACAAAACGTGCCAGTTTCCAATTACGAATTTCTAGAATTCTCGATTAGCCAACAAAAAAAAAATTAGGCGAATCGCTTATCGATTAAAAAGCGAAGATTTGCCCAATTCGCACCAGTTAATTCGTGCTAGTCGCCTAATAAGTCCTCCTTATTAATAAACGTAGAGTAAGTTAAAAGTGCTATTCTGTAAAATCTCATTATGAAAACTTTCATAATCAACATCATGAACATCATGGGTCAAAAGGACGGGACATTGCATAACATAACGCCAATACTTTTCGGAGGGTTAAACAAAGGTGAACTCGTAGGGCACTCACGTTTTGCCAGTAATGTTTAAGTCCCACATGACATCTATTGCATCAAACAGGCACAATTCTAGATTCCAGGTCCTACTGAGAAATTCCAGATGGAAAGAACAAATAAGACCTTACCAGATCCGGGCATCGAACCCAGGTCCTCAGCAGTTGCGTTTGTGACCACTAGATCAATGAGGCAGTACTAGACCAAAAATCAAGTTTGTCGAGACATGGGCGGACTTACCCATGATGTTCTGTAGCTAACACCAAAGTATTTAGAAACACAAGTACAATGATAGCCCAGTAACACGTTTGCGATTTCACCGCTTTCCTACATGTTCTTCGCAACCGTCGATTAACCTGAAAACAAAGTATATAATATAAAATACTGAATTAATTTTCAAGGAAGAGTTCCAATAAAACTTAAGTTTCACTTCTACTTCTTATTAAAACTTCTGTCCCTGAAAATACAGTTATTTGGCTCTGAAAGTCAATCATACTGAAACCCTAACGAATATTGTAAAGGTGAGTAATTGTTTTTTGTAAGAGGTAATCTCTGGAAGATATATACTGATGCGATCACCAAAACTATTTCACTGATAAAAAGCTACAATATTATACATAATATGACAAACATAGCATAAGTTTTTTCCACGTGGATGAAAGTATGGGCAGAAGCTAGTAACAAATATTATTTTCCAACAAAATGAAAAGTATTGGTCCTAAGATAGTACCTTGTCGAACCTCCTGCAGTAAACTTTGCAAGTAGATCCGTGTCCTTGATCTGAACTTGCGTTCACATTACTTTGCGATCCGTCATTGCTTTTTCTGTCTTTTTGGCCTGTAATACATAAGAAAAAATATAAAGATCCTGTACAAAGTATCTAGAACCGTATCGAATACTTATCAATAATAATAAATCGTTTATTTAAAGGTACATGTTTACAACACAATATAATATACATGCTATACAGTTCTTAAGAATACTTTAAGTTTTATATAGCAGACAGAAACTTGCAAAGCCACAGGTTTGCATTGTCAATCACAAAATCAAAAATGTATAGTGTATTTTCTTCCTAATATCCCCTGAAACCTGTGTACTCTGTTCCACCGTTGCATGTTGCTTCGCAGATGCCATATATGTTCATACAAACCTTGGGAATCCTGGTCGTTGTCTTTTTGCCCCTGATCATTTTCGAGGTCCAACTCTTCAGCTACCGTTATCCAATTTAGATATCCTTTCATATCTTCTTCAAGCTGCTGTCTTTCACGCGATTTTTGGAAGTCGCCACGATTCTTTGCTTTTTCTCTTTCCTTAGAGAACTCTCTGTGAAAAATTAATGGAACTTTAGACAACATCAGTTTTCATCACCACAAACATGACAGCTAGATGAACAATTTGAAACCGCTCCTTTCATTAGAAGTCGACTTATATCTTTGCAAAAATAATATATTATATTATGAGACAAGATTAACAGACCGCGATTGAGTCACACCATCCTCCGTAGCATACCATGCTTTTTATAAGTTTGGGGATTACATCGCTGACAAAAATGCTTGGCTAAACGCTGCTTGTCCTGCTCCACAAGATAGCTTAAAACTTATTGAATAGCATTTGAAAACATTGTTGGAGCTGCTGAAGATTGTAAAAGCTCCCAAGATCTTTGCTTTGCATTGCATAAATTCAAACTCTTAGTATTATATAATTGCATAGCCTAAGTGTGAGCATTATGTTCCAACTATAAATTGAACATTTACAGGGTACGTCTTTCATTAACTTGAATAGGCTCTGGTAGCTGAGAGTATGTCAAGCTCACTCAAATATCTCACTGGTGGTGGCATGTGTGTTAGATCATTAAGTTCCCGTCAAAACGGTTGAGCTGTTTGGTGTTGACCCATACGTCATTTTCGTGAACGGATACCGCCAGTAGGGACAGATAATCTCTGAGCTCCCACGGCTTATTTTAATTTTTGAATTGTTGTTTTATTTTCGTTTTAATCATGGACGCTTTTAATGTGCACGTCTTTTTACATCGTTCTCACATGGATAATTTCAACATAATGATGTAACCAACTTTTTGTAACAATATCATGATTTTAAAAGAGTTTCCATGGAGTTTCTTACCCGTTCTTCTATAAAGGTACCTAGTACGCTTTGGAATGGGCAACTAGCTTCATCTTTCTAACTCACCGACCTTAACAATTCAAAAGTGCCTGTAATTGGTTTATTTGAAATAAATGCTTTTAGTTTTGATTTTGAGTTTGAGTTTACAATCACATCATTTACTGAAAGTGTTATGGGATCAATTTCGAATGACTTACCCCGACAACACACCAAGAATTAGGTTCATGACAAAGAAGTTTCCAAAGATTACTAGTGTCACGAAGTAGATCCACGGCCAACTGTTGCCTTTGACGTTGGCAATCTGAAATGGACGTAGATCCCTTTTAATTCAAGATCTAAAGAAGAGGTAATCAAGATCAGAGTGATTGGAGTGGCTATTGGTTTGATAGGCCCATAACGGTCATTATTGATACTATTATTGAAGAATATAACGGTGATGCTAATGACTCAGAAAACACCACGCTTCGGCCACAGAGCATAATTTATTGTTCTATACATAGTTGTAGTGAATAGGTCGCCTGAAAACCAAGCCAAGCAAAGTGTCAAAATCAAATTAAGTATAAAATGTTTCTTCTTATCATGCTACAAAAGGCTTTAGCAAAATATTATGCTCCAAATAAATGTTAAATACTTACAGCATACATAATATCTGTCCATCCTTCAAGAGTGATGCACTGGAAGACAGTCAGCATAGCATAGCCGATATTGTCGAAGTTGGTGATGCCATAGTTAATACCAGGCCAGTCGCCTTTGCAGGTGTAGTTATTGGGACATTTGAACCCAAAATCACCCGCCTCACTATTGCAGGGACATGGATCGTCCATCATTTCTTCTGTAAGAAGCAGTGGAAAATATTGTTAGTTATTGTCATAAAGACATTTTAGGAGTGCTAGATTTGCAAAGAAAACAGATTTTTTATGTGGTTTCCAAATTTAACCAGAGATATATGTATCTAGTTAAATTAAAAGGCTGTCTATTGAATTACAATAACCTTATGTTTTAAGCCCGTTTTTCTCATAGAAACGAAGCAATGCCCATGGGTGTTATGTATGTAACGTACCGCGGCTATGAGCCAACAAAGTAACCAGTTCGGTAGATATTGAAGTTATAGTGTCATAGATTAGCGTGTTTGACTGTGGTCTGTCCTATACCTGCACATCTTACAATGGGTAATGTAAATGAAGGGCCCAGAAAGTCCCTTAGTCCAAAAGCGACAATTTAATGATGTTATAGCAAGAAATTACGAAAATAATGAGTTGACGACTGATCGAGGTGTATGAAAAAGCCCTGTCCTGATGTGTGTAATGTAATGTAACGCGAATTCTGCCTGGGGGCGACACTACAAGCATTACAAGTAACGCTCCGGCTGACGCTTGTATTAATCCATCGGCGTCAGTTTCTAGCGCGAAATCTCTCGCAGTCGAAAACATACAGATTTCACGTTGAATTTGTATGCATGTTCTAGAACCAAAATTTCGAAGACATGTAAAATCTACCAGCCCGCACTGAGCTCGCGTAGTAGATTATACGGCCCATTCCCTCTCACCGAGATGAGGTCTGTGTCCCAGCAGTGGGAATGTTATAGGCTGATTATGCTATTGAACCGGAATAGTGATGAGTGATGGTAGTGTGTGTATTACACAATTGACGATTTCATTAATGATGAATCACTGACCGATTAACATGCAATTTTTCTTTTTAACATTTTTTATTAGAGTATCCTTAGTGACCTTAGATTTTTTTTTGTATAATTGTAACTTGATTGACATTTGACATTTTCGTATTATTGAATTTTTACTGAAATTCAAACGATTTGACATGAATTTGTATCTTGCAGTATTTAATTTTCCTTACTGTTATTTTAAAATTGTTATATGTTAAATTTGTGGTATTTCAATAATAACATATGATTTGTATGCCCATGTGATGGTAGAGCATGGAAGACTCATAAAATAAAACATCTATGTACACATGTTTGCAAACCAATAAATGATTTGGTTTGAAGATAACGATGATAACTAAATTGTAGCCACCCAACTGCCAAACTTGCCAGCAGATGATAATGATATAAAACTATTTAAAGTAGAACCACATACCTTTGGTAGTCGAATTTAAAAAGCAGGTCTGATGTAAGATCCCGGAGAACAGCTCCAAGCCAATGATGGCATAGATGATAATCACGAATAGTACTAGAAAAGCTATGTGGAACAGTGGCACCATTGCTTTCAATATGGAATTTAACACAATTTGGAGACCTGGAAAAGTTAAAATAGAGTGCAAATTCATTATTATTCTTCACTTGCAACAATCGCAACTTTGAAGAACCTAGTAAATAATGAAGAGGACTGAGTAAATACAACTTGAGTTCTAGGAAACTTTGTCATGACATACTGTGGTATAATTATATTAGAAGAGACTGAAGACCTATCGGAGGGATAATACTTTCAAGGCCTACAATTCTTTTTAAATTTAGGTTTTATATTTTGTTGATTGGTGCATCTACAAGCTTTAAAACTTCTGGATGCACTAGTCAACCGAAAATAATTTATTTTTCGGTTTCAGTCAAGTATTCAATTCAAATCAAAAAATTTTTACTGGGCTGAGAGTCAAAACTTTTTAGACGTCAAAATTACGTGGGACCGTCTCCCAAATTACTCGCCCTTCACCACTTCCTAGCTCTCGCTGGGAAGAAGGACTGGCGCAACAAACTTCTCATTCCAGTAATCAGGTTCAATTATATTTTCAAATATCTACGAAAGGGGTCTCGTCATTTTAAATCCAGATATTCATACTCACTTGGCACTCCTGAGACCAACCGGAGGGGTCTCAACACTCTGAAAGCTCTCAACGCCTTCACGTCAAACAAGTCTTTTAAAAAGTACTGCAAGCTCATACTCGCTATACTGAAACAGGTAAAATGGTTGCTTTGAGTATTTTAATCAAGAGAGAGCTTGGAGAGGTATACAAGCTTAGAGATACCAGCCGCATGGTTCAATCGATCAGGTTAAGCTAGTCTTACCGAGGTAGGTCCTTGAATGAGTGTCCATATTTAGATACCTAGACAGTCGTTACGGATCGTCAGAAACCTGAAAATCTGACAACCAGTCTCGCCAAGGGGTATCGTATTACCCAATAACTTGGTAATAGAGGTCAGATAGGCACTCGCTACTTGTAAAATACTGGTATTCAGCTACATCCGGCTAGACTAGATTTAAGGCTAAATCACAAGTCAAGTTTTTCTTGTACATTACTGACATTGGTGAAGGATAATATCGTGTGGAAACCGGCATGTCCCAAAGCCAAAATTTTTAAGACATCTGACATATTTCAACCCGCACTGGGTTCGCATGGTGGATTACGGCCTACTTCCTCTCACCGAGAGGAGACCTGTGTTGCAGCAGTGGGAAAATTATAGGCTGATTATGCTAGTTCGCCGCTCTAGTAATCCAGTTGAAAATAAAACGTTCAGTATTGAAACTCACCCAATAGCAACTATAGTAAAATCGAGACTGTTCCAAGTATTCCTCAGATACGCGCCCGGGTGGAACAAGAACCCGTACGCGATGATCTTCATCACGCACTCTCCCGTGAATATCACCATGAATATCCATTCCACTTTTTCCTGAAAACGAAATAGATGAATGATATAATATGATATAATAGGTTGAATTTGTTCCTCTTCTGATGGACCCTACTCAGGCAGAAATTATAGAACGCCACCTGCGATCCTTGCATACTCCTTTTGCCTCGTTTATGTTTATGTGGGCATTATAACCACGCCTATTGCGAGTACTACGCACATGATCTTTCCGAAGAGCATCACTGATAATTTCACTATAAAATCTCCTCTGAGGGTATGCCTCACAGCGTTTCCACTCATATCTGCCTTGTAGATAGCTTTTGTTAGTTCCCCTTCATTTATATTCGCAACATCACCAAACCATCTAAGCATGCTCTTTTCAATTCACTTCTTTTTTGCTTCGTTTCCTACTGTTTTAGCAATAGTAAGTAAGGGACAGCTCGTAAGCCTCATCATTATTCGGGCTTCAAAAACTCTTTGACAAACTGTACTAGTATGTAGTACAGTTTGTCAAATAATTTTATTAACAGCTGATTTATGTAAGCTTATTAAAGGCAATATTTAACATACGTAACTATTTACACTAAGTACTCATTAAATGTGTAAACAACTAACTATACAAATAAATACATGAATAAAAAGACATTTAGGCGTCCAAATACTCGTCTGCATCGCTGTCATCAAGACACGTGTTTAGAAAACTATGCAATGCTAATTCTTTGGCCAAAGAACAACCCAGCTCTGGTCACGTGAAGTGTAGACCAGTCGGCGAGAAATATCCTTAAAAAAGTTCTCACGTTTTTAAGGATACTCGGGCCCCATGACCCATATTTCGATCCCAAACCACTTAAAACTATAGTTACTATTTACGCCGCTTGAGGTTCTCAGTAGCCATAATAGCATTATTATGAGTGAATTATTAACTATCTTCAACTATTCTTGAAGTCAATCAGTATTTATCAGTTAATATTAGAATATAGATAACAATTACAAAGTACTTACCAATACTTGATTAGTATTATTTGTATCACTACAGGGATACGGTGTAAACACTGCTAAAGCTATACAATTTGCAAAAATCGTCGTCAATATCATATATTCAAATGGTCTGGAAACATATAGTTAAGGAAATCCTTGAAATGGAATGAATAGTTGAATGGACATGAAAATTAAACGTTGATTTTACCACCGCCAAACAGTATGGCATAATTTAAAGGTTATGCTTACTTACTTATACTCCATTTGAAATAAGATTACATTTAAATATACCTTTTTTATAATCCGTTCAACCGATTTTGACCTCTCTTCCTCAGGCATGAGGATGGCATTAAAAGCAAAAGTAGTTACAATACCAAGTGTTTACTGAAGATGCCATTTATCATGCTACCAACGCAATAGAAGTCAAAATAGTTGAACGGACTGTAAAAAGGTTTATTGAAATGTCAAAACTTCTTCCAAACGGAGTATAGTGAATTTTAAGGTACATGAGACCTATGAACGTCAACAGTGCGACTGCAAGCCCCTTGGTTTTGGAAGTGTCAATAGGCGATCTCCATTAGAATGTAATTTTTGCTGAACTGATCCTTTTTGGCGTAGCTTTGAGGCACACTTTCATGTAGGTAATTGCTTAAGTCGCAGTTTCAGTTTATATTTGTTATTTTTACTCCTGCTTATTATTGTGTGCCTTCTAGTCTGTGTTATATAAATGTGTTTTATTCAATACAGATGAAAATAAAAACAGAATATAGAGGCATCACCACCACCACATAAGGTGGTTATGGAACAGCGAAATGCTTTTCGCTCAAGCACAAGCTTTAAAAAAAAATGAGGTGCGGCTGTGTCATGGACACGGCCGTGTCATCTTTAACATCATTTCAGCCGAAAGACGTCCACTGCTGGATATAAGCCTCACCCAAAAGGGGGGTTTTGCCATAATCGCCACGCTTGGCAGGCGGGTTGGCGATCGCAGTATGGTGGTAAAATGCATAGAATGCTGCTGCCCATTCTCTAGTAAGTTCCTTAGTCGCCTTTTACGACACCCACGGGAAGAAATGGGATGGTGCTTTTCTTTTACGTCCGGCACCACACGGAACACACGGCCACACGGCCGTGTGTTGTACGTGAATACGTTTATGTAACGGGTTATATTTTTGAAATAAAATATTTTTATTTATGTAGTTTATTTTAGGATGAAAGCAAGGAAACAAATAATTATTGTGTTACAATATAAAACTTAAACGAACATCGTAGCTTCTCCGAGTCAAAAGTTATACTAATTTCAAATCTCGATACGCATCAAAATAACCCCAAAATGGCGGCGCTTTCCCCTCCACCACGCGCAATGCGTCACTGTTCTCGTTTATCGTAATGAATTATTTGATCCTTAGCTATCCAGTGGTATAATTTAATTTAGGATGTAGAGGATAGATTCGAAACTACAACGCCAAACTGTATCCCCCGATTTTGTTATCATTAGGTTTTTAGGATTGCCCCCGTATGGTAGCAAATTTAAAGACGTATTCACGTCAAAAAGCCTTTGTGTAGTTAAAGAACATAATAATGAAAACATAACCGAAAAGGTGCGTCAAAATCAGTATGGGCATGTAATACGGAAGAATGAGCTGAGCATGAGAGAATCTTTGAGCTCCTCCATTTCAGACACCAATCCACATGGTATTCACATGATCTGACCAAGATTATGTCTGGACTTTAAAAGAAACTGTGACCTCTGAGTTTGTTTCGGCCTTTCTTCTCAGAGTAGTCAGATAGGAAACGCCGACCTCATCTAGTTTAAAAAAATATGATTGACGTGTAAAAGTGTTTGTGCAAATCTACTTACAGAAATAAAATCATTTATCATTTATCAATGAGGAAAATGTCGAGAGGAAAGTTTTGAGTATGAATGTTGATGGCTAAAGGAGAATTGAAGACCTAAGAAACGATGGATGGACTGTGTGAATGAGGATATGGTCAAAAAGGAGGAGAATTCCGAGAAGATGACTAAAAGAAAAGTATGGAAGAAAAAGATCCAGAATATATTGGCATTAGTGCAGAAGAATGATGACGAATATTTGAAAAGGATACTTCCACTCCACAATATCATAGCACAATTTCCTCAATGGATTCTTAAGTCCTAAGCATAGTAAACTTCTCTTAGGCTTCTCTGGCTGGGGTTTGCCTCTCGGCCTGGCTTGTTTCCGTGGGGCTGGTGTGGTGGTGGCTGTGGGGTCAATCACGCTATCCGCCCCAGGAGTGGTGGCGCCCGTCGGTTGGGGCTGGTCTGATGACATTTTAACCTGGAAAGAACGAAAGAAGAATTATGGATGGTGAATACATTTTTCATCTGATCATCATTTTTCATCATCTGCTCAGCCTTTTCCCAACTATGTTGGGGTCGGCTTCCAGTCTAACCAGATGCAGCTGAGTAGCAGTATTTTACATACATAGGGTGACTGCTTATTTGACCTCCACAACCCAGTTACTGGGTAATACAATACCCCTTGGTAAGACTGGTTGTCAGACTTCGGGGTCTGGCGACCCGCATCGGCTGATGTATTTAAAATTTTTGTCACCGCCTTTCGAAATTAAAGTTTTTTTTCACTTTGTAGTGTTTTTCCGGAAATCGGTTGTTATTTTTTTGAAAAAGTTTTTATTTTTCACTTTTTAGTTATTGTTTAGTTCCATTCGAAATTTCATCATACTTGGGGTCAAAACAATGCATAGGTATTTATGCGATAGCAGCAATTGCGGTTGATTTGCTGTAATTTTTTTAAGAGTTTCATTTTCTGTCTCCGAAACGCATCATCAAATCTAACTGTAACCATGAATTCAGCATATTATTCCAGCGCAGAAATTTTTCGTCGGTTATACAAAAAGAAAACAGCTGTTGCATACATTTGGGCCGCGTAGGTATTGCACTTTTCTATGAAACAGCAGATTTTTTTGTAAAACCTACGAAAAAATTTTTGCTGGGGGTCTGGAATGGTATGCTGAATTCATGGTTAAAGTTTGCGCACTAAATAAAAACTTTTCCTGTATGACGGAGTTATGCCCGAACATACATAAAATATATATATACAGGTTGAAATTTAAAACATGCGACAAACCGTAATGGGAGATTGTAAAAAAAAAACAGCTGTTCCCTACATTTTGACGAGTTATGCGAACATAAATGTAGGGAACAGATGTTTTTTTTTTCGCGATTGCATCATTGGTCCCTTAGTAAAAGTTGTTCATAATGATGAGTACAATCTCCCATTTCGGTTTGTCGCATGTTTTCAATTTCAACCTGTATAGGTAAACATAGAAAAATGTCGAATTGATAACCTCCTTCTTTTTGAAGTCGGTTAAAAAATTAATTAATTAATTAATTTTAATTGATTCTCTCTGGGTGGCTCAGTGGTAACGGCCCCGACTTACAAGTTGTAGGTCGTGGCTTCGAATTCAAGCAGGCGCTACACTTTGTGTAAACAATTTCATCACCACTGCTCTTAAAACGGTAAAGTAAAACATCATGAGGAAACCGGCATATATCTTGGAACCAAAAATTCGAAGACATATGATATCACCCAACCCGCACTGGGCCCGCGTGATAGATTACCTATAGGCTTAGCACGAGCACCGATTTGTCGACAGAAGAATAGACATGACTATTATCTAAATGATGTACAATAGGAGAAGATAGCTCTATGTTTTTCTATTAACTATCACAGTTATGCATTCTAAACGAATCACGATTTTGTAGATAATCGTCAAAGATCGTTAGAAACGAAAGACACAATGACAGATTGTATAAGGATATCTACGATGAGATGTCATAAATGAAGAAACGAAATTTCACTTTGTATTGAAAAAGCACTATCTATTCTCCGTAGAAATAGAAAGCGACATGCTAACCCTGCAGCAGTATCCAGCGTGTCCCAGCAGTGGGAACATTTACGCTGATTGTGCTAATGGTACCTACTCATAATAAAGTCAATATTGTACTGCTCAGTGAGCGTAACATATTCCAAATACACGTGTCGCTGAAATACGGCATTGTACACATAAACAGCATTCAAATCTTTCATAGCGTGCACTGTATAAATGTCAGTATTTATAAAAGTTCATTCAGCCACCATCTAAATCGGTGCAATGATTCTTGACTAATACGTGGGACGATTCTACAGCAGCATTCAAAATATTCGAAAACAGAAAAATGTTATCAAAGCTCGCTTTAACGCCTTCGGATTCTTAATGCACAGTTTACGACATTTTTCGTCGTAAACGCAATGTACGCCGGTTCGTAAAACTGAGACGTTTCAACAATATTATTGGCAATGTGGATGGATTTTGGGTGTCCTCCCAATGACTTATGTAAGTGCGAATGGAACGTTTTGGAAGGGCAACTAGCTGCAACTTTCCAACTGGTCGACTTTTTGACAATTCGAAAGTGCCTGTAAATGGTATAATTGAAATAAATGCTTTGAGTTTGAGTTTGAAATAAAATTTTTGGTGTATATGTTAACGGAAAAGTGTGTAATCCGTCATTGTATACAATTCCTAAGAAATGTGTACAATTCCTAAAATAGATAGGAAATCTGTGATATATTTTGTAACATACACTTTTCCTAGGAAATCTATGCATTTCCTAAATAGCAATCGGAAATTTATTAAAAGTTAGTGACAGAAACGAATCGCTGCAAAACCGACTCCACGTAGTCTTGTCTGCCCTACCCCTAGAGTGTTATTGAAATCCGCGTAGGCGCGGAGGGGCGAGGCGGGCCGCGAGCTGAGGAGCAGGTGGTGAGCGCGAATACCATCTATAACCTTGCGTGGGACCGCCGGAGACCCGCAGCGCCGGAGCCGTGACAGAAACCATGCGAGCAATTCTAGAAAGCATTACTTTTTATATATTTCCTAGTGTGTTCTCAGAATTGCATAAAATTCCTAGGAAATACATACATTTCACAGGAAATGTCGCACCTTTAGAATTATAGAGACCTAATGCGAAATTAGCCGCAAGCAAAATAGGTCTCTATAATTCTAATAATTCTAAATAATTTTGCTTGCGGCTAATTTCGCATTAGGTCTCTATAATTCTAAAGGTGCGATGTGTGTATTAAAGAATCTTTGAAACATTATTTTACACATTTCCTAAGTAGGCTCGGAAGTGCATATACTTCCTAGGAATTGTGTACAATTCCAAAATGGTCCCATTAAAAAAAAAAACAAACGACTAGGTACTGGAAAAACACAACAAAGTAAAAATAACTTTTATTTCGGAAGGCGGTGACAGAAAATTTTAAAAAATATCCAAAGTCACCGACTTCCGAAATTAAAATTATATTTCACTTTGTAATGTTTTTTCCAGAAGTCGGTTGTTTTTTTTTACACTTTACTTTGTATAACTTATTATACAAAGTAAAGTGTAATATAATTATATATAATTCACTCGTGTGTAGACACTTAGACGCACAGTACGCGCCGCTCAAAAGAAATAGATCGCCAACCTTTTTACGTCTTCAGTTCAGTTTAAATTTATATAATTTGGAAAATGAAATCGTGCGCAGTTTGTAACGTGCAGTTCAACGATGGCGTCCAGTGTGGCAGTTGCAAAAAACACCTAGATTTTGGATGTGCAAACATCTCAGAAACCGGATGGAGAAAGCTGGGTGCCAATAGGATGGCTCAATGGAAATGCCCCACTTGCAGAACCTCATCACCAGTTGTGCCTACCTCTGAACCTGCGTCGCTGGATACCATATTAAGCGAGATACGCGACATGAAGCGGCAGCTACTTAACTTGCCGACCTTGGTAGACGATATTCGCGTGATCAAGGAGGAGTTAGCTGAGCTTAAGTTGACATGTGAGGGCACTGTTGGAAGACTCGACGATTTTGACACAAGACTCGTGGAAGTTGAAGCAAAAGTGTCTGAATTTGATAAGCTTCAGGAATCAGTGAAATGTTTACAGACCGACTTGGCGAGCACAAAGTATCTACTCTCGACTTATGAACAGAGATCCAGGCTGAACAACGTTGAAATTAAGGGGGTTCCTATAAAGAAGGATGAGAATTTGTACTCAATTATCGACGCTATCGGCCGTACAGTTAACTACAGCTGTTCCAAAACCCAGGTGAATTATATTTCAAGGGTCCCTATTTTCGGTTCCAATGAAAAGCTAATAATAGTGAGTTTTTTAAACCGATATGTAAAGGAAGATTTCATTGCGGCGGCACGCGCCAAGAAGGACCTATCCACTTGCGACATCGGGTTTCAAGGCTCATCTCAGCGTGTATATATTAATGATCATCTAAGCGTGGAGTATAAAAAGCTTTTAACCAAAGTTAAAAGCATTGCTAAGGAAAAACATTATGAGTACGTATGGGTTAAACATGGTAAAATTCATATACTTAAAAATAATTATTCGAAAGTTTTTATTATAAGAAAGGAGACAGATTTAAACAAAATTGTCTAATGTGTTTCTTGATTGTAATACTTACTTTCCTATTTTGCTATAATACTATACTTCAATGGCTCAAAATGCTTAATACCATTTGGGTCACAACTTTTTGCAAAATGTTTAACACCTCTGCCGCACTAATGAGTCCGACGACACCTCTCTTTTGTTTAGTTACTTGTATGCTTTGTGTTCCTTATCGCGCTGTTTGCTATAAAGCTTTACCGCACGTTAATATGTTTTACTCTCTCGCACTTGCACGCACCACGCACTATTGCTTGCTTTTTCGCACGGCTGTTTACTACTTAACATCGTATGATTCATGCGCTTGCGCAAATCTTATTGACTTTTACCTTCATTATTATACTTTTTTAACAAAATTATACCTTATTTTGCAATTTTATTTGATGAATTGCTTTATTTTAATAGATTATACTGATTTATACTCAATTTTTATTATTATCTGTTAATGGCTCCTAAGTTAAATATATTTTATCAAAACGTTCGCGGGCTTAGAACTAAAAGTGATACTTTTTATCGTCAAATGTTGCTAAACTCATATGATATTATTGTTCTTACAGAGACATGGTTAGTGGATGGAATTTTAAATTCCGAATTCTTTGATGAACGGTACATTGTGTGGCGTCGTGATCGAGATTATGCTTTGACCGGGCAATCGCGTGGTGGGGGTGTGCTTATTGCTACACGTAGGGAACTTTCAGTAATATGCCAACCTACCTTCTATTCTACAGCAGAGGATTTATGGCTCAGCATACGACTGAAAAATTCAAATACACGTAAATATATTACCTTAAATATTTGTGTTGTTTATTTATGTCAGCAAAACTTAGGCCTTTCTTTTTCTTTACAACTTCGCAATTACCTCACAAAATTAAACCAAATAGTTATAAGTAACTCTTCTGATACCTTTCTCATCATTGGTGATTTTAACATGAGCGGTATTAACTGGGTCCTATCTGACAATCTATCGCTCGTCCCAAAGAACCCGAATGGTCCTGACGAAGTTTTACTTGGTGACGAATTATGTACCCTAGATTTTGACCAATATAATGGTGTTCTTAATAAGTATGGTAAGATTTTAGATTTGGTACTTTCTAACCAATTAGTTACTGTGGGTGAATGTTCAAGTCCGCTTGTACCCATTGACGCCTATCATCCAGCACTACTAATTAATATGGATTTCGTTGAAGCTCCTCTATTAGAATGCGCGTCACGGACGCAATATCTGTTCGACAAGGGTGACTATGAATCTATCAACAAAGAAATTTCCACAACTGACTGGGAATCCGAGTTTGCGACACGATCAATCGATGATTCATTAAAGTTTTTCAATCATCTTATTCACAAGTTACACTCAAAATACATTCCTCAAAAATTACATCGTAGCAAAAAATATCCAACTTGGTACAATTCGGCGTTAATTAAAACAATAAAAGAAAAATACAAATATTTTCAAAAATTTAAGAGGTACGGCAATATAGCAGATGAGTCAACATTTAAGCTTCTTCGTGAAAGGGTTAAGTTACTAGAATCGCAATGTTATGAAAATTATTTGAATTTAACAGAAAAATCCATTAAAGAAAATCCTAAGTATTTTTGGACCTTCGTTAAAAAACGACACAACTCAAATGCAGTTCCGAGCACCTTAAACTATAATAACGAAGCGTTGCGTACCGGAGAAACAATATGCGAAGCGTTTTCTACGTACTTTCATACTACATTTCTGGATTCAAGCCCTAGTCATGGAATTTCTTCACCCCCTATTTTTACTGAATCTTCCAGCCTATCTGATATATGTGGCATTGCAGTGAACGTTGAAGAAGTTTCTAACTTGCTTCGCAAGCTGGATACTTCTAAAGCGGCTGGCCCAGATAATATTTCATCTAAATTTCTTGTACGATGTTCGACTTCGATTGCCCGACCTGTCTCGATTCTCTTCAGGAAATCCTTGGATACTTGCGTAGTACCTGAACTTTGGAAATCGGCTTTCATAACGCCTATTCACAAAAAAGGAGTCAAAACCGATATTGTAAACTACAGGCCGATATCCAAGCTCTGTATTGTGGCGAAAATATTCGAAAGGATCATCTATAACCAGGTGTATAGTGCTCTTAAAAATTCGTTTAGTTCCTTTCAACATGGTTTTTTGAAAGGAAGGTCTACCGTCACCAACCTAATTCTGCTCAATGATTTTATTACTGACTCTATGGATAACGGTAAGCAGGTTGATGTCGTTTATACTGATTATAGTAAAGCTTTTGATCGGATTGACCATGAGATCTTACTATCAAAGTTATATGGTATGGGAATACGAGGTGATCTACTCAGATGGTTTTCTTCTTATCTGGAGAACAGGTCCCAAGCAGTAGTATTAAGCAATTATATGTCTGGTTGGGTGCCTGTCCGCAGTGGAGTCCCCCAGGGTTCATTGCTCGGTCCATTACTTTTTATTATCTATATTAACGACATCAACTCTTGCTTGATTTCATCCAAATTGCTCTGTTTTGCTGACGACATGAAAATCTATGCCACAATATCATCACAAGTGGACGTGATTGCACTTCAGGATGATTTACGTCGTCTGGAGGCTTATTGTCGTGGGAGAAAGCTTGATCTTAACCCTGCTAAATGTTCGGTTCTAACATATTCTCGAAAGCGCGCTATTATACCCTCATCGTATGTTTTGGGCGATCAAGTACTACCTAGAACGAATTGCATCCGTGATCTGGGGGTATATCACGATTCCAAGCTTACGTTTGAATTTCATGTTGATGCCATAGTCGCTAAAGCATCTAAAACACTTGGTTTCATAATGCGGCTGTCCAGGTGCTTCAATCAAGCCAAAACTTTAAAAATTCTCTACTGTACCTTTGTTAGAAGCCACCTGGAATACGCGTCTGAAATCTGGAATCCATGTTATCATAAGTACATTGATCGTATAGAGAGCATCCAGAAAAGGTTCATCAAGTATTTATGTTATCATCAGAAAGTGCCCTACCGGTCTGAAGATTATCTCAAACTCTGTAAAAAGTATCATATATTACCCCTAACTAATCGGCGAGCAATCTCTGATTGTATTACATTATTTAAAATTTTCAATAATTCTATTAATAACTCCGATATTCTATCCAAATTTTGTTTTAACGTTCCCAGAAGGTCGAAGCGATGGAACGCCCCGTTGCGTGTTCCATTTACGTCTACGAATTACAGGCAGAATTCATTTATAGTGCGTGCAAGTAGCAACTTTAACAGCGTGTGCAAACAACATGATTTTGATCCTTTCACAACAAGTGTGTCCTCAGCCAGAAAGTGCCTGAGCCTTGGTTTTTTTAATTAAGAATTTGTATGTTCAGTTTTTTATTCATGTATTAATATGAAATGCGAATTTAGTTTAAGCTTCAATGTTATACTGTTTTTTTGCTGTTCCTTTTCGGTGGCTGTGTTGTGCTGTTTACACTCTTTTTTTTTCAATCTGTTTTTAGAAGTGAAGACTTTTAATTGGCTGTCAGTCTCACATACTATTTTTTAATCTGTTTTCTTTAGCTGTAAGTCATCCATAGTTATTAAATAAATAAATAAATAAATAAATAAATAATTTATTTAATTACGCGCTCAAAACGGTAAAAGAAAACATTGTGAAGACACCCGCCATGTAGAACTAAAAGTTCGAAGTCATATGATGTGGCATCCACCAAACCACATTGTGCTTGCGTCGTGGAATACTGCCTACTCCCTTCCACAGACAAGAGACGATAAGAGACGAGAGAGTCCCAGCTGTAGAAAAAAAAGAGCGCCTGATAATGCTTATGCAATGCAATGGAGGAATGTTTGAACACTAGTCTTACCAAGGAGAATCGAAGCTATCTAGTAACTGGGTTGTAGATGACAGCTAGGCAGTCGCTCCATGTAAAATACTTTTTCCAAAAAAAAAACAACCGACTTCCAAAAAAACACTACAAAGTGAAAAATAACTTTAATTTCGGAAGTCGGTGTCTTTGGAGCTGTATTTGAATTTTTTGTCACCGCCTTCCGAAATTAAAGTTATTTTTCACTTTGTAGTGTTTTTTTGGAAGTCGGTTGTTTTTTTTTTGGAAAAAGTTTTTATTTTTCACTTTTTAGTGGTGCACATGTGCTTACCCCTTCACATCATACCGGCGTGATGTTATGTTATGAACTGGTGTAAGCAATAGACAGAGATGAGATTTCAGCAATCCCAGTCCATTTGCTATCATTTATTGAGGAGTTCCGTTGCCTATCTCCAAAGTTCTTCATCAAATCTTCACCAAATTGAAATGAGACCACTACGAGAAAGTATTCTTCCAAAAAATACCTAAATCGCTTTGTGTGCCTATAAAATTTGAAGAGATCTCTCTATTTCTCCAGGATCCCATCATCAGATCCTGACTTGATGATCATGGGACCACCTGGGAAGTATACCCTTTCAAACAAAAAAAACAAAATCCAAATCGGTCCAGCCATCTTCGAGTAATCGGGGAACATACATAAAAAAATAAAAAAAAAGGTTCCGACGAATTGATAACCTCTTCCTTTTTGAAGTTGGTTAAAAATACTGGTATTCAGCTGACCCCAAAATAGTTGGGAAAAGGCTGGGCAGATGATGTTGTTGAATGTTTGCATGCAAGTATATATGTTTAGATGAAAGCCAATCATTCACTTTCTTGACAATTGGATGTGTAGATCGATGTGTTGACTGAATCGGGTGAACGTTGAATATATTACCTATAGACGTTACATTAGCTGATAAATGATCAAAGGAATTTGGGAGAATGCTAATCACAATCTCCAGAGATAGATTATAAAGTAACGGTGTTCGATGCCTGCCAGGGGTGCGGGTTATTCGAAAGAGATACCGCGGCCCCTGGCACACAGGCAACTGAGGGAACACGGGTGGGTTTTTCCCTTTGATGATTTCCCACCAAAAAAAAAAAAAAAAAAAAAAAAAAAAAAAAAAAAAAAAAAAAAAAAAAAAAAAAAAAAAAAAAAAAAAAAAAAAAAACGGTGTTCACAATCATACGGTGACATACACAGACAAAGGTCCCAGTAGAGTAAATAAAGTGAGTTCGTAAAGAGGTGTGTTACTAGATCTCGAGACTAGAATAGTCTTGAGGACACGCCCACTATGACGTCAGAGAGCAGTCATATTTCGTCTATCGTCAGCCAGACACAGACATTGGAACTACATCGTATCTTGAGTTACATAGATGTCGTTTTTACATACATACATATCTCAGGCCTTATTCCCATGAGGGTATTCAGAACCTACAGAGCGCCACCTGCTACGGTCCATACATACTCCTTTTGCCTCGTTTAAGTTAATTCATACATCAGCAGACTTGCATGACGCTTTCTATTTCTACGAAGAATAGACAGTGCTTTTTCAATACAATTAATAATTTAGGTCTCAAAAGATTAGGTTCAGGTCTAGAATTAATATTCCAATTGGAATTATAAAAATCGGATAACCCGTTTAGAAGATATGACCAAAATTATGATTATGAATAATGTGAAATCCTGTATTGACGATTAAAAAAATACACACGTAATTGTTCAAGTTTTCTGTCGGCACTCCGGGAGTACCACTGGTTTTTTATTACACGCTTTATATTAGCTTCACTTGTATGTTTGTAACCGACTCCTTAGGGCGCGATTTTGACCAACATTAAACGGTCAGATTTCATTGAAACTTTGTAAACTTATCGAGAACTGATGAAAATTCAACAATTTAAAAAAAATTGAAAAAATCACGCTTTTGTAGTTAGCAGAACTAAAAAATAGAAAATAAATAATAGTTTAAAAAACTAAAAAATACGCTTTAAAAACCAAACTAAAAAAGTAGAAAATAATTTAATTCAATTAAAAAGCGTGCGGTGCTTTTTGAGGTATTTTTATAATCAATTAAGTCAAGCTCCCCACGCTTAACTGCTCATCACTGATAATACCTCTGTCGGACACGATGCCTAGTGAGACGGCGTGCTTTTTAGCCAGGCCCACCAGTGACTTCAAGCCCGCGACTAGATTCCCCTTAAGCACTTTACGAGCATAATGTCAAACAGCCGACCTTTAACTATTATCTACGAACCAAGGATCAATCCGTGTCAATTAAAAACGAAGAGAGTAAACTCCCATAAAAATCTACCAAAATAACCGTTTTATTGCTCGTAAAGTGATTCCAGCAGGAACGAGAACCATAGACAAGCGTTTTGTCGTCGGAAGAGTAGACAAAAATGACGTTTACGTGTAGACTGTTGACAGTTTTTCACCGAGAAATGTAGACAAGCGATTTTTATTCTACAGTAGAGTAGAAATAGACAGCGTCATGCTAAGCCTGCAGAAATGGAAAGATAAATAGGCTGGAAAAACATCACAATACAGGCCACTTGTCTTCAGGAGTCTGAGAGTGATAAACGGTTTAGGAAATCTGCTTTTTAACCGACTGAAAAAAGGAAGAGGTTCTCAATTCGGTAGGTTTTTTTTAAATTCTTTGTTTGCAACGTATCAAAATCTAAACAACGGTAAACGTTTTGTTGCCACCGGCTTCCAAAATTAAAGTTATTTTTCACTTTGTAGTGTTTTTTGGAAGCCGGTAATTTTTTTTTTCACTTTTTAGTTTTAGTACCTACCCCACACCAATTCGAAATTTCATCATCCTTGGGGTCAAAACAATGCATATTTATGCGATAGTAGCAATCGCGGTTGATTTGCTGTAATTTTTTTAAAGAGTTCCGTTGTCTGTCTCCGAAACTCATCATCAGATCTATATGAAATTTAAATGGGACCATTTCGAAATAAAACCCTATCGAACAAAAAAAAAATTCAAATCCGTCTATATATGACGGAGTTATGGCCGAACATACATAAAAAAAATAAAAAGTTATAAACTGGTCGAATTGATAGCCTCCTTATTTTTGAAGTCGGTTAAAAAGAAAATATTCTCATCTGAAAGCCTTGGCTTTTTTGTAGGTTATGACTTTATGTCCTCTAGAGGGCGCCATATTTAATTTAATGTGACGTCATATTACCAGACGGACGATCAAGACGCTCGAAACGATACCTCATTTGTCAAATTATGTAAGTAGTATAATATTACTGTTATTAAATAAATAATTCATCTGTATGAAATTACATTAATTTAATATCTTGAAGTATTTTATTTTATAATTGTATACATTTTACATGCCTTACGGTCTTACGGTAGAATCACTTGAAACACGTAAATTTTTAACCGACTTCAAAAAGGAGGAGGTTATCAATTCGTCGGAACCTTTTTTTTTATGTATGTTCCCCGATTACTCGAAGATGGCTGGACCGATTTGGATTTTGTTTTTTTTGTTCGAAAGGGTATACTTTCTAGGTGGTCCCATGATCATCAAGTCAGGATCTGGATCCTGGAGAAATAGAGAGAACTCTTCAAATTTTATAGGCACACGAAGCGATTTAGGTATTTTTTGGAAGAGTACTTTCTCGTAGTGGTCTCATTTCAATTTGGTGAAGATCTGATGAAGAACTTTGGAGATAGGCAACGGAACTCCTCAATAAATGATAGCAAATGGACTGGGATTGCTGAAATCTCATGTCTGTCTATTGCTTACACCAGATCATAACATAACATCACGCCGGTATGCTGTGAAGGGGTAAGCACATGTGAACCACTAAAAAGTGAAAAATAAAAACTTTTTCCAAAAAAAAACAACCGACTTCCAAAAAAACACTACAAAGTGAAAAATAACTTTAATTTCGGAAGGCGGTGACAAAAAATTCAAATACACCTCCAAAGACACCGACTTCCGAAATTAAAGTTATTTTTCACTTTGTAGTGTTTTTTTGGAAGTCGGTTGTTTTTTTTTTGGAAAAAGTTTATAAATCACCATTGTAACAGTATTTTCGGCAAAAATAAATAATTTGATTTGATTTGAAGTTATGAGGGAGCAAATGCACATACATACATAATTACATGTACATACTTTTATACCTCCTATTTGCTTCGCCATAATCGAATAAAAAGGCAACACGGGTAATACACCAATTTTTTTATTTCAAACTCAAACTCAAAGCATTTATTTCAATTAAACCATTTACAGGCACTTTTGAATTGTCAAAAAGTCAACCAGTTGGAAATTTGAAGCTAGTTTCCCATTCCAAAACGTAGACCTCTATGGAGAAGAACGGGCAAGAAACTCCACGGACACTCTTTTTAATCATGTTAGGTATTACAAAATCTTGGGAACATTATTCTTGTTGCTTCTAAGTGAGAACAATGTAAAAAAAATTTCTAAATATATGATTTAAAATAAGCCATGGAAGTTAGGAGATGACCAGCCTCAACCGACGGCGCCCGTTCACGAACTTGACGCGTGGATCAGCACCATCCAGCTCAACCATTTTATAGGGACTCTACAGACCAAAACCGAGAAAATACATTTGAATGTGCTGAGACCATTCTCAACACATAAAATGTATTTTCTACATCATTTGCACGTCTCTGGTGAGACGCTCTATTCCCCCAAGGACACTTAGCTACCAACAAAAGTAATTATAATGGTTTTTCTGTGTAAATATATTGCGTGTTCCCCTATCATATAAAGCTGGGTACTCACTTAGCAGTGTTGCATGTAACGTATCAGATGCTGTATCAACCTGCAAGTGGGTACGGCTCGTCCATGGTCCACCGCGTATCTAGCTACGAGCTGCCGGATCCGCAGTGCTCGCCGCTTTGTGTTCGAGCTTACAGCGCTCCACGCGCGAGCGGCTCGCAGCGGGCTCGTGCCTACGTACTCACTTGATACCGTATCTGATACATTACATGCAACACTGCTAAGTGAGTACCCAGCTTAATGTGATTAATTTGGTAAACGTTTTGTCCTCAATACTGTTAAAACGTTTATCATGTACTGTCCTTTATGTCATCTGCCCTTTTTTATTAAAGTTACTATCTTCTGAGGTCGAAAATTATCCCACAGGAACGTACTTCAACGTAATACCGGAAAAAAAAGTTTTCTATGTGTTAATTCAGGTTAAAATCTATCTGTGTGCCAAATTTCATCCAAATCCGTTCAGCCATTTTTGCGTGATTGAGTAACGCGCACTGCTGTCTCTTGCTTATATCCCCCACTCAACTTCCGTTCGCCTTGCCCGATCACACTTTTCGTAACGCTTACGTCACACGTTCGCCAGCTTACTCCCCAAGTCAGGCGTGCGTAAAGAAGTTTCACTTCAAAATATGCAATTCCTGATGTTTGGAAAACTTACTACCTCCTAAAAGTGGTCCCTTCTCCAATTCCTAATGTATAGGAAAAACAGTAAAATAAACTTCTCAGCAGCACCACTTATAGTGGCCAAAATAGCACACATTCTAATGGAAAATTTATTATTACAGCATCTATTACACTCATACACATCGAACCAATAAAGATAAATAACGAAATGACTATAAATATTTCCCAATCAGACCATGTTACTAAATAAAAATCAAACGAATATCGATCTAGTCGAAAACAAATGAATTTAAATCATTCTCTTAGAGTAAGGCACATCGTCCACAACGCTACTAAAAAGCATCGTGTTATAGACAGCACCCTAATTGCGTAACTCCCGATTATTCATAATCAGTTTCGTTTTGAAACAGATTATGGCTAAACCATTGCTCCATATGTTCGAAAAATGTGTCTGCTCATTAACGTAAATAACGCAATGAATATTGTTGAACTGTTAAAATTAAACCGATTATGATTAATCACGTGTTGTGTGCTGGGCCTTATAATTACCACAAAATTTGACACCTCTACAAATAAACAGAATGATTAAACTGTTCAATAAATTGCGTTACACAGATATATTTCAGAGACTTTACTACAATATTGTAGACTTGTCTTGTCACTACTAATTTACATATTTGCAAGGTTTTCCGTGGGGTCACAGAATGGTACCCAAAGAATGGAAAAAGACGTAGAGGAGGACAGATAAAAAGGGTTGGAGGATGATCTGCCAAATTTTGAAAATGTAAAATGTATATGTTAGAGAAATTACGTAGTTTTATTACTATTGAAAAAAAACTGATGACCTTCCGTGAAGTTTTGTTTAGTGAGGGTTTATTTATTTATTACTTTGTTTTTTTTTATTGTAAACATCTAGTACTTAATCATGTTTCTAAAGTATACAATTTATAAAGTGAATCTTTAAATATCTTACATAATAATTGAATAATTAAAGGTTTAAGTAATAACGATGTAGCAAGAGAACAAACGATCGCAATTAATTCGCAAATCTCTTGGTGCGCTCTTAAGACATCAATGGACCACCATTAAAATACTAGTGATTTGACATTCTGGTTACTTATTGGTTATTTGAGTTTAAAACACGTTACTTTTAAGTAGCTTGGTGGCCGACAGGCCTTACTCTTAACTTCTACTCATTATAATCCTCACTCTTTGGCAGGGTGCCATCAAAAATTTAAATTTAATTGCCGACTAGCTATCCGTCATTTTTATTCACGATCATCTGAAATCATAGTGTGGAAGTTTATTTAGATTAAATGCTTATGCAATGTCGGAACTTCCTCAAAAGATGTGAAGAGCGTAGATAAAGAAGAAAATAATAATATCCGCGTAGAATATAGCGATTTATGAGGTTAACCCTCGATATTTTGCCGTCACCTCCTTCTGCGAAGCAGTACTGCTCGCGAAGAGGGACGCGGCGTACGTGAGGGAGAGGCAGTATATGCGCCCTTACGGCCGTAGTCGCCGCGGAAGACGCCCTGGGCTTCGGGAATCCCAGGCTGATTCCCGGCTACCGTAGGCGCGGGCTTGCGGACGGCGAGTAATGGGTAGCTCGCTGTGCGGTAAGGATTAAGCCCGGGTCGACGGCGCGTTGTGTTCCACGCGCGCCTCAAAGAGATGTCAGCACCAACTGGTGGGGTCCGCAAGGGCCGATGCCTGTCTGGGGTGCGGATTCTTCGAAAGAGATACCGCGGCCCCTGGCACACAGGCAACTGAGGGAACACGGGTGGGTTTTAGTCAGTAAAAGTCTGACACGCCCTCCTGCTCCACCCAGAGCGGGAGAAGTTATTTGATGATTTCCCACCCAAAAAAAACCGTGATAACTTGGGTGAAGTGAGCTATCGCTAGTATCAATCCATGCTAGCATCAGATAGAAAGTTAGCTCACTTCAAGGTCACTATAACTAAAATCTGACGGTGAGAGTTGAACAGAATAGATCAGCTGTTACACAATGTAACATTGTAAAAGTTACAACGAGTATATTATTGGTTGTAGTTGTTTTTGTACCGTATCATCACTTCAGCCGAAGCACGTCCACTGCTGGACATACGCCTCCCCCAAAAGGGGGGTTTTGCCATAATCGCCACGCTTAGCAAGCGGGTTGGCGATCGCAGTAAGGTGGTAAAATCCATAGAGAATGCTGCTGCCCATTCTCTAGTAAGTCCCTTAGTCGCCTTCTACGACACCCACGGGAAGAAATGGGATGGTGCTATTCTTTTACGTTCGGCACCACACGGTACTTATTGTATAAAGGTTATTATGCTACATGAACCCTGCAATCAAAAGTTCCTAATCACCAGTATTATTTATTGAGAACATATCGCCAATTAGCACTAACTAGCTAGTTTTGAACACTACACTGTAATTGTCATGTCTAGACGAATTTGCCCTTGATATGATCATGTAGTTCTAAGTTTGCTTGTAGGCTGTAGAGGGCGCTACGGGCGGACTGAAAATCTAGAGACATTTAAATAACTAGAGAGTTTTTGCACAGATGGCTAGGTTTTTTGAATGAGAAATTTATATCTAAAAGAGTTTAGAAGACTGATTAAAATGATGAAATGTTAAGGCAAAGACATTGGAGCGTAACATCACGCCTACAATGTCCCGAGGATTCGGCAGAGCTATAGAGTCACTAAAAGCGATTGGTAACCAAAGTCATCGACTATAGTTGAAGTTTAGTTAGAAACCGACGAATGATTAGGAATTAAATAAAATTTGATTAATGAACTGTTTGTTTTCTTATTAAATTTAATAGTGTTCGAAAACATCCATCGGTTTCTGACTAAACTTCAACTACATCCCGACAATCCTGGTTTTTTTTTTTTGGGTGGGAAGTCTTCAAATAACTTCTCCCGCTCTGGGTGGAGCAGAAGGACGTGTCAGACTTTTACTGACTAAAACCCACCCGTCTTTCCTCAGTTGCCTGTCTGCCAGGGGCCACGGTATCTCTTTCGAAGAACCCGCACCCCTGGCAGGCATCGGCCCTTGCGGACCCCACCAGTTGGTGCGGACCTCTCATTGATGTTAGTTACTGATTAGTTTCAATTGTAAATGTATTAAAAGATCTGTTGACTGTGTGAGGCGGCTGTGTGTAGCGGCCGACGTCATCGCGTTGCAAGAAACTTGGCTTTTACCACATGATATTGCCTTTCTTGGACAAATAGATGATGACTTCGCTTTTACTGGCAAGTCAGCAGTCGACACCTCAGCGGGAGTGCTACGTGGAAGGCCTTATGGAGGAGTGGCCTTGTTGTGGAGGAAGAGCCTATTTCCATCTGTCACAGTAGTTAGTTGTGACAACGTTCGCCTTGTAGCTATCAAGATAGTGTCGCAGGATTGTTCAATACTAATTTTCTCGGTGTATATGCCTACGGACTCGAACGATAACATAACCGTGTTTACAGATTGTCTTAGTGAAATTAGTGCGATAATAGAAAGTAATAATGTGCAATCAGTGATTATTCTCGGTGATTTTAACGCTCACCCAGGAAAGCTATTTGGTAGTGAGCTGTTGAGCTTCTGTGAGGAGCAGTGCTGGACCTGTGCGGACCTGGACTTACTGCCGCAAGGTACGTACACTTTCGTGAGTGACGCGCACGGTTGCCACCGCTGGCTCGACCACTGTGTAGTGACCGAAGCCGCGAGGCGTCTGCTCGTTAGTGCAACTGTATTGTATGATACGTATTAGTCGGATCACATGCCTATACAATTTCAGTGTAATTTTAATATAATAAAACCAACAATTGTGACACCCAAGCCGAGCAAAAACCTTGCGATTTGGGGTGAACGGGATGCTAGTCAAATAAGCCAATACAAAGAAATATGTCATTCAATGTTTAGGGAAGTTAATTTTCCTTTAGAATTTAAAGAATGTGCTAACGGATGTTGTGGGGATTCCAATCACAAAGTCATATTAGACAATATGTATAAAAACATTGTGTGTATACTGACAGAGGCTGCCCAGTGTCCTAGTTATGAGGGTGCGGGAGCGGGTAGAAGGTATAAACGTGTTGTCGGTTGGAACAGACATGTTAGGCAGGCTCACGCGGACGCCCGGCTTGCTTTTCAAGGCTGGAGTTTGTCTCGTAAACCAAACTCTGGTCCTGTGTATGAACATATGTGCAACACGAGAAAAGTCTTCAAGTCAAAGTTAAGATGGTGTCAGAACAATCAAGATAAAATTAAAATGGACATCATTGCTGACAATCATAAATCTAAAGATTTTTCAAGGTTTTGGAAAAATACGAATAGTTTGAATCCGAGGACGGGCGTCCCCGTGAGTGTGGCGGGGCAACATGAGCCTGCGGCTATAGCAAACTTGTTTGTGCAACATTTTAAAGTCGTATCTCCTCTTGGCTCCGCATCGCAGGCGGTTGATGCTGAGGATTGTCTGACGGACTTAAAGGTCAGGTTCTCAGCAAAAGATGTTGCTAGCGTTTTAAAAAATATGGTTAAGGGCAAGTCACCGGGCTATGACTACCTCAGCATCGAGCACCTGCAACATGCAGGAGTTCACCTGCCAAGGGTACTGGCAATGTTCTTTTCGCTCTGTCTAAGCCACGCTCATCTGCCTAGCGACCTTATGAAAACTGTGGTTGTACCTATTCTGAAGGATAAGACTGGGGACTCATCAGATCTCTCAAACTATAGGCCTATATCTCTTGCTACTATCATTGCCAAGGTGCTGGACAGCTTGCTTGATAGACATATGGCGACCCGCATTGAATTGCATGATGCGCAGTTTGGGTTTAGACCAGGTCTCTCCACGGAAAGTGCCATACTGTCTCTCAAGCATACTGTACAGTATTATACGTCTAGGAGAACGCCTGTTATTGCGTGTTTCCTGGATCTTTCCAAAGCGTTTGATCTGGTGTCGTACGACTTGCTGTGGCAGAAACTATCGAATGATACTTCAGTAGATAGAGAAGTTATAGCAATTCTGCGGTTTTGGTATAACAATCAGACCAATTGTGTAAGGTGGGCAGGCTCGTTATCGGATGTGTATGGGTTGGAGTGCGGGGTTAGGCAGGGTGGCTTGACCTCCCCTCGGCTCTTCAATCTGTACATAAACAAGTTGATCGAAGAGCTCAGCAAGACCTATCTGGGTTGTTATGTAGACGGAGTATGCGTTAACAATATTAGCTATGCTGATGATATGGTGTTGCTGAGCCCTTCGATTAACGCAATGATAAGCCTGCTTAGGACATGTGAGAGGTACGCGGAGGCTCATGGGCTTATATACAATGTTAAGAAAAGTCAGGTACTAACCTTTAAGGCGGGCACTAAAACTTACCCTGTACCTCAGTTGAAACTTTGCGGAAGCTCCTTAGAGCAAGTCACTTCCTTCAAGTATCTGGGCCACTGGGTTTCCGAAGACTTGAAAGACAGTCTGGATATTGAGCGTGAGCGCAGGGCGTTGGCTGTCCGCTGCAACATGTTGGCTCGCAGATTTGCAAAATGCACGACTGAAGTAAAGGCTACACTGTTTGCGGCGTACTGTCAGTCGTTCTATACATGCAGTCTGTGGGTCAACTACACGCAGAGGACATACAGCGCTCTGCGCGTTCAATACAATAATGCATTCAGGGTGTTGATGGGGTTGCCGCGATACTGCAGTGCTTCCAGCATGTTCGCTGAGGCGGGAATAGATGGCTTTCACGCCATCATGCGCAAGCGATGCGCTTCCATCATGCGCAGGGTACGCGCCAGCCCCAACAGCATCCTGAATACTATAGCGGATAGGTGGGACAGCCCCATACTGGGACATTGGATACGCCTACATTCTACTGTGGCGTAATAATAAATATAGTTTTTAGTTTGTTTTTTCTCCAGTAAATGTAAGTACTAACACTAGTTTCTAAGTCGTTTGTATACTAACCAAATGGGCGTTATGGGTCTGAAATAAAAGATTTTTATTTTATTTTATTTATTTATTGAGGCGCGCGTGGACCACACGCGCCGTCGATCCGGGTCGATCAGACTTTTACTGACTAAAACCCACCCGTCTTCCTTCAGTTGCCTGTGCGTCAGGGGCCACGGTATCTCTTTCGAACAACCCGCACCCCTGGCAGGCTGCCTCGTTGGTCTTATAGTCGCAAGCGTTACTGCTAAGCATGAGAGTCCTGGGTTCGATTCCAAAGCCGGCCAGTAGTTTTTTGGTTTTCTATTTGGAATTTCTCAATAGCAGCCCCTTTGTCTGGATCTGTGCCTGGTTGATAGCAATACGGTCGCCCCCTATTACATGAGAGTTAAACATAACTGGCGAAATGTGGGTGTACTGTAGTACACCTCTGCCTATCCGTTCAGGGAATACAGGCGTGATGATATGTTATGTTATCCTACTATACTAATCCCTACTAATATTATAAATGCGAAAGTAACTCTGCCTGTCTGTTACGCTTTCACGCCTAAACCGCTAAACCGATCGTTATGAAATTTGGCATAGGTATAGCCTGAGATATAGAGAAGGTCCTAGATTATTTTTTTTCGCGATAACCGACATCCACGCGGCCGGAGTCGCGGGAAAAAGCTAGTATTATAAATGTGAAAGTTTGTGAAGATGTTTGGATGTTTGTTACTCAATCACGCAAAAACGGCTGAACGGATTTATATGAAATTTGGCACACAGATAGATTATAACCTAAATTAACACATAGGATAGTTTTCATCCCGGCAGTACGTTCAATACGAATCATTTTCAACCTCCACGCAGGCGAAGCCGCGGGCAACAGCTAGTGTGAAATAAATGCTTTCAGTTTGATTTCGGTTATGATTTCACACTAGTTTTCTTCAATTTATTTGGTAAAAGGCACTGTCTAGTAGTCTAGACGTGAAATAAGTACTTCATACGATAATGCACTGGTACTCAACATTGCTTGTTCACAACAGGGGGCAGAGAGGGACGCCGCGGGGTGCTCCGATTGACCAATCTCGAATATATGGCTTTTTAAAAGGTATGTAAAGTTTTACATAATGTGGTGAAAGTCAAAGCATTTATTTCAAATAGGCACTTTTGAACGTCAACATTTACATTAAAATATAATTGATTCTAGTCGCCCCTTCCAAAGTGTAGTTTCGTATGGAGAAGAATGGGCAAGAAACTCCACCGTCACTCTTTTAAAATGTTTCAAGTACAATATTTACGTTCATTATATTGATTATGTGTGAAAACGATGCACCCAGAATAAAATTACCATACCAAAATAGGTAAACAGATAAATTAATTCTGTGATAGATACATGGTGTTCACACATTTACAAAAATTGTAAAAGTAAGTAGGTATAGGTACGATTTTCCTACAATATTAACAAGTTATGAGTCAGTGAGTGAATTAAAGTAATCACTGAGTGTAAATCAATGTGGAATAGAGTAAGACGAAAGACTCCGTTGGAATGACGGTTCTAGCGACCATTTTCATCGGTGTCATGCATCATCTACCTCGCCTTTTCCAAACTTTGTTGGGGTCAGCTTCCAGCCTAACTACATTCAACTGAAAACCAGTAGTTTACATGAAGCTGCCTATCTATCTGACCTCCAAAACCCAGTTAGCAGATAATACGATAACCCTTGGTAAGACTGGTTGTCAGACATTCGGGCTTCTGACGATCCATAGCGACTGTCAAAGATCCACAAATGATAGCCGGGACGTGCTTTCCGAAGCACGGAGGGGTCAGTAATCATGCAAGTCAAGTCAGAACTAATGGAGCTCACTGATTATTTTTGTTCTATCCTTTTGTAGATAAATTCATATTCTAAGACCTTTTTTACACGCTTTATATTAGCTTCAATTTTATGTTTGTTTGTTTGTATGTAACCGACTCCTTTGAGCGCGATTTTGACCCACTTTAAACGGTCAGTTTTCATTGCAACTTTGTAAACTTGTCGAGGACCGATGACATTTCAATAATTTAAAAAAAAATGAGAAAAAAAAGAACACGTTTTTGTAGTTAGCAGAACTAAAAAATAGAAAATAAATAATAGTTTAAAAAACTAAAAAACACGCTTTAAAAACCAAACTAAAAAAGGAGTAAATAATTTAATTCAATTAAAAAGCGTGGGGTGCTTGACATTAATTGATTATAAAAATACCTCAAAAAGCACCCCACGCTTTTTAATTGAATTAAATTATTTTCTCCTTTTTTAGTTGGACAACATTGGACTGTTCACCAGTGGGCGTTAACGAGCTGATAAAATTACCATAGAACTGTGAAAATACATTATCCAAATCTATTCATGTCCGATGAACTTTCGATAACTAAGTACGTAGGTAATATAATAAAAGTATCGATTAAGTTAAAAGCTTTTGTGTAGAGTGGATTACTCTTACATCCTGTAGCGGGGAAATTCGGCCTGAACACACATTAAATTAAAAACATACCGTATTGATAACCTCCTCTTTTGTGAAGTCGGTTAAAAAGATAGAAACAAAAAAAAATGTTTTACGAGGTTGACTATTAAACTTAATACTACGTAGCGGCAAAGAAGGAGCATTGCTTGTAGAAGCAACATGCTTGCAAGACGTTTTGCTCATTGTTCCAAGCAAGTGAAGGCAACACTATTCGAGGCCTACTGCCGGGCGTTCTACACCAGCCAACTTTGGTACCAGTACACGAGGAGAGCTTACAACTCACTTCGTGTACAGTACAACAACGCGTTTCGGGCCATCTTTAACCTGCGCTGGCGGTGTAGCGCGTCTGGTATGTTCTTTGAAAATAGAGTGGGTGACTTTTTTTCCGTTCTGAGAAGGGCAAGAGCTTCATTTCGAACGCGACTGCTTAACTGTAAAAATAATATTATAACCACTGTATTCCGTACAATTTTCGTGACTAGAACCGAATTGTTCAATCTCAGCATTGACTATGGCGTAATCAAGTAATAATAACGACGAATTAATTTATCTAATTTAATCTATCAAATATAATTATCTAATAATAATTTCTAATAATGTATTAACTTATCTAATTTAATCTATAATTTGTAATACCTACCTAAAATACCTACTTAATATAACTTAGTAATAACCATATAATAACAATATATCTGCTTATCTATGACATGTAGTCACTATGGGTGAAATGTATTTGTGTGTACGTACTTATGCAGTGCCTGAAATAAAAATGATTTGATTTGATTTTTTTTTTTTTTTTATAAGCAATCTCATGCAGTCGGAGACATCTTCTTAGAATTAACAATAAAGACCTTTATTGCCTCCAACTGCATTAGATTGCTTTTGTGTTATTAACCGACTTCAAAAAGGAGGAGGTTATCAATTCGTCGGAACCTTTTTTTTTTTTTTTTTAAATTTTTTTTTATGTATGTTCCCCGATTACTAGAAGATGGCTGGACCGATTTGGATTTTGTTTTTTTTTGTTTGAAAGGGTATACTTCCCAGGTGGTCCCATGATCATCAAATCAGGATCTGATGATGGGATCCTGGAGAAATAGAGAGAACTCTTCAAATTTTATAGGCACACGAAGCGATTTAGGTATTTTTTGGAAGAGTACTTTCTCGTAGTGGTCTCATTTCAATTTGGTGAAGATCTGATGAAGAACTTTGGAGATAGGCAACGGAACTCCTCAATAAATGATAGCAAATGGACTGGGATTGCTGAAATCTCATTTCTGTCTATTGCTTATACCAGTTCATAATATAACATCACGCCGGTATGCTGTGAAGGGGTAAGCACATGTGAACCACTAAAAAGTGAAAAATAAAAACTTTTTCCAAAAAAAAAACAACCGACTTCAAAAAAAACACTACAAAGTGAAAAATAACTTTAATTTCGGAAGGCGGTGACAAAAAATTCAAATACAGCTCCAAAGACACCGACTTCCGAAATTAAAGTTATTTTTCACTTTGTAGTGTTTTTTTTGAAGTCGGTTGTTTTTTTTTTTTGGAAAAGTTTTTATGGTTGGTGCCTTTGTATGCAAAGATGGTCGTGTATTCCCGCTAACCCCGTTAATTTATTGTAATATATATATTTTTTAATATGATTACTCCTATGTTTGGTAAACTCCTACCAAGTTATGACAACCTGGTACTTCGTGCATGATACGAATTTCCAAAAAAAACTACTTATAAAAGAAAACATTTCTTAATTGTTTCTATATTTTAATTTGAAATCTATTACATACAAAATACTTTTCATTTTAGTTCTAGAATTGCCGCTAACCACGTTTAAAAAAGAAATAAAAAAATTAAGTGGACAACGATACTTGAAATCTTAACTGTCCATTGTCCGTATGTACCTATCTATCGGGGACACCACAGTAAGGGAATTTTGGACGTCCCGTTGTCCCCGTGACGGGGACACAGATTACGGGGACAACGGGAATACACGAAGATGGTCACCTATCGCGGCAAGCGTAGCTTAACCTGATCGGTAGATCCATGTGGCTTTTATTACTTATCCACAAGTCCCATCTACAAATACGTATATGAATAGTATCTACAATTAATTACACGCACAATAATCACACCCAAAAACTCAAGTCTTAGTAGTAGGTACACGCGGTTTCAATAGCAGGAATGCATTATTAATCATTCTAATAATAATGCACTTCATCACAATGAATTATATACTTGAAGGTTTAAATATATCTTTGGTAAGTATGAAATTTCGAGATGTAAGTCGTAGGTTCAAATCCCGACAGGCGCCTTACTTTGTTTCATTTCATCACCAGCACTGCTCTCAAACTTTTAAACTTCACTAAACTGATACAAAATCATTAGAGGCAATTTACCAACTTTCAATTTTATAATTAGTATTTAAAATCACTACAAATTTTATTATGATTTGGAAATCATGACATTAATAGAACCTATACTCCATTTGAAATAAGATTAGACATTTATCTAAACCTTTTTTACAGTCCGATCAACCGATTTTGACTTCTATTGCGTTGGTGGCATGACAAATGGCAGCTGCAGTGAACAGTTGGTATTGTAACTACTTTTTTGTTTTTAACGCCATCCTTTTGCCTACGGTATAGAAGTCAGAATCGGTTGAAGTGACTGTAAAAAAGGTTTGTTTAAATGTCTAATCTTATTTCAAATGGAGTATAGGTCACCCAAAAAGTTTCAGAAAACTCAGTCTCGATGTAAATGAACTGATACCAACCCATAATAAAAATAGATGTCATAGTAATATGGGTTCCCATTACATTATACCGACACCCTCATTTGTATGGAACCCATGGATCTCATAGAAAATATAATAGTATTTTTAGGAATTTTCATATTAACTTTTGGAATGATTTGGCTATTTCTAAGCGAATATTAGAGTGGGTTCAAATGAAAGGCGAAGGTCGTAAGGACGTCAATTGCATGACACGTTTTTATTAGGATGCTGGCTTGACGACTACCAACATTTTTGCGTGACAAAGAAAAAATACAACGAGTAACATAATTAACGCAAGACCTCATACACCCGAATTAGTGTATTGACTTAAAAGCATAATACGATGACCAAAACTATTTTTTTTTTAAAGCTAACTGATATTATTAACAAAAACGTGTCGACCCAAGCATTACTTTATGCATTTAAAATTGAGTCTTATTTCTTGTGTTTTAAGATTGAATTTTCTTTGGCTCAATCAGTGGTAGGTATGACAAAATACATAATTAAAAAAAAAGAATATTAAAAGTTACTGAAATCGATCCAGTAGTCAATCAGGAACAAAGTACTTTCAGGTCTTGCGTCTATTCTGTTACACCTTGTATATTTCCATAATCCATCTATAATCAGTCTATATTTTTCCACCTGCTGGGACACAGACCTCCAGTCGGTGAGCGGAAATGGGCCATTATCAGAGATCGGATATTCGGATACATATTTACCTAAAGATAATTTTTAGCTATGAAAGTATGGAAGCGGCTTTGTAAATTATTTGTAATGTTTATTAAAAACCACAGGATTCTTGGACTGCATAACTATTCAGATGGAGGAGGGGTAGTTTGTATTAGTTAAAACAAAAAATAAACAAATTACTTACCCAAATTAAGACTTTTTCGATACAAAAGCGCATTCCATATTATCCAACATCTCGACTTTAGGTGAATATGCATCCGAATATCCGATCTCTGACCATTATCAACTACGCAGGCCCAGCGCGGGTTGTTAGATGTCATATATCCTCAAATTTTTGGTTCTACGACATGCCGTTTTCCTAACGATGTTTTCCTTCACCGTTTTGAGAACAGTGGTGATGATATTATGTAAGTACCCAAAATAAAACCCCTGCCTAGGCTCGAACTAACGACTTACCACCAGTAAGTCGGGCCGTAACCACTAAGCTACCTCTGCCCTCACTCAACACTTTTTATTGCTTCTTTGTAACTCTAACATTCTGACAACGTTTTGGTCTATTAAGTTTTTCTGGAATAAATTCGTGTGAAGTCGCTATGTTTACAACCCTGACTAAAGCGCAACAAAACGTATAGATTTTAGTGTTCACACCGATCAGTTATAGTTTCATTAAATGTGTAAAAGAGAGAGAAACGTGACTTCTTAAAACTGACTGTAGCAATGTGTTTTGGAGATGCGCTAATATAGCCCGAGAAATATTTATTTTTGACTAGGATTTTTGTAGTTTACAGTTTCCAATAAGTCGTGATGATTAATTTATCGTTGGACAACTGTTGTCTCTAGCTGTTCCGATTACATTTACTGTTTATCGTTACTGTGTCGTCGAAATATTTCATACTAGCAGCGCTCCGCGGTTTCACCCGCGTAGTTCCAGTTCCCGTGGGAATACGGGGATACAATATACCCTATGTCACCCGAGGATAGTGTAGCTTTCCAACAGTGAAAGAATTTATCAAATCGGTTCTGTAGTTTCGGAGCCTAATCAATGCAAACAAACAATCAAATCTTTCCTCGTTATAAAAATTTTAGTAAAGATTTTTAGTATAGATAACTGCACCGATATATTTGTAACCAGTTCTCTAACTACATGGTACATCCCTGCCTATTCCTTCTAGAAATATAAGCGTGATGTTAGATATTTTATCAGTTAAAAAACTGATCACTTTCAAAACTAAAATTGGTTTAAGCGACTCACTATAACAGAATTTTATTTCAATCCTATGCATTGTCTTCTCGCGATTTCGCTTGCGTACATTCGAATATATATTTATGCACTATATCACTGTATGATTCATCAATGCGAGATAAACAGAACTCTTGGTGACGCCAATGCTTTAAGCACAGGAGTTGGTATTTCCAACTGACACAATATTTTAAAACAACGCCTCTTCCCTGAAGGATTTATCAGAGGTTTATTCCACACAGGTTTGCCTATAAGTTCTGTATTATTAGAGGCAACTATAAATTTCCTTTATCTTATAGTATTATTAACCTATAACGTTCCCACTGCTGGGACACAGGCATCCTAATTTATCCCTAATAATCCACTAGGTCTCGTAATCCATAACGCAGGCCCAATGCGGGTTGGTAGATGTCACATGTCTTCGAATTTTTGGTTCTAGGACATGCCGGTTTCCGCATGATGTTTTCTTTCACCGTTTTTGAGAGCAAATAATTTACACAAAGTAAGGTGCCTGTTTGGATTCGAGCCTATGACTCATAAGTTAGTGCCGATGTCTGGGTCACCACTGAATCATTGGGCACGCCACGATTGCGGCGGTAAGTCCCCTCTTTGAGGAGTGGATTGAGAGGCGCCATGGCGTCCTCACCTTCAGCCAGACGCAGGTCCTCACCGGATACGGATGTTTCGGGAGGTTCCTGTTTCGCATAAGCAAAAAATCTACTATTTGATGCGATAACAACAACTTCTAAACGTAAGATTTCAAGGAAGAAAGATGGGAAAAAGATACGTGAGATCGAGGATATCATTAGCTTACTACAAGTAACCCATCCCAATGACCGGCCAGTTTTTGTTGCAAAAGATTTGCAAAAATTACCGCCCGTACTATTTGATCACGTAGACGTGACTAAACTGCTTAAAGATTTAACAAAGATGAGAAGTGAAATTGACGAAATTAAATCCCAATATGCATCTACTACTCAACTTGAACCTATCTGGCGTGACATAGCAGATTTGAAAATTAAATCCCAATATGCATCTACTACTCAACTTGAACCTATCTGGCGTGACATAGCAGATTTGAAAATTAAATCCCAATATGCATCTACTACTCAACTTGAACCTATCTGGCGTGACATAGCAGATTTGAAAATTAAATCCCAATATGCATCTACTACTCAACTTGAACCTATCTGGCGTGACATAGCAGATTTGAAAATTAAATCCCAATATGCATCTACTACTCAACTTGAACCTATCTGGCGTGACATAGCAGATTTGAAAATTAAATCCCAATATGCATCTACTACTCAACTTGAACCTATCTGGCGTGACATAGCAGATTTGAAAAAGGTGACGAGTACGAAAAGTCCATGTTATTCGTATGTAAACACAAAGCGAGGAGGTGGAACTCATATGATGGACAGTTGTGATTATGATAGCGGGCCCATGGGATTACAACATGTTCCTATTCCTAGCAAAAATATATCGGATCAACGTTCTACAAGTGAAACGATTTTACCGCCTACCCACAACTCATCAATATCAGCTGATCAAAACATAATTAGCACAAAGTCAATTAATGAGCCTAATAGGGAGGATTGCGAAACCGGTTTAGGCTCACAGCTGTGCATCGTCAACAACACTGATTCGGGCCAACCGACTGCATCGCAAAAAATTACTAATAACAACATTGCGAGTTGCCCGGGACACACGGCCGCAGCGGTCTTCCAATCGACTTGCAAACCTAAAACGATTGCTCAGATTGTAAGTGAAGGGGAGTGGACCTTGGTACAAAAACAGAAAAAATCGAGGAATCGCTTTGTGGGAAATAAAGGAAAAGCTGTTATTGAACCCACGGGAAAATTTAAGTCTGTTGATGAAAAAATCGTCTTATATATCTATAATGTGGATAAACAGGTGACACAGAATGACATCACAGAATATATTGCGGAAAAAGCCAAAATACGTGTGGATATTGAGAAAATGATGATGAAGATGCCGAAAATTTATAATGCATACAAGATTTCTGTTCCAAAACATAAGTATGAAATATTCATGACTGATGATTTTTGGCCTGAAGGTATATCATATCGTAAATTTATAGACTTCACTAAAAAGAAAACAGACAGAGAAAATACTCTGAGAAGGAATACTACTCACAGTTTAAATGGATAATACGACCTTAATTAGTTTCAATTGTAAATGTATTAAAAGATCTGTTGACTGTGTGAGGCGGCTGTGTGTAGCGGCCGACGTCATCGCGTTGCAAGAAACTTGGCTTTTACCACATGATATTGCCTTTCTTGGACAAATAGATGATGACTTCGCTTTTACTGGCAAGTCAGCAGTCGACACCTCAGCGGGAGTGCTACGTGGAAGGCCTTATGGAGGAGTGGCCTTGTTGTGGAGGAAGAGCCTATTTCCATCTGTCACAGTAGTTAGTTGTGACAACGTTCGCCTTGTAGCTATCAAGATAGTGTCGCAGGATTGTTCAATACTCATTTTCTCGGTGTATATGCCTACGGACTCGAACGATAACATAACCGTGTTTACAGATTGTCTTAGTGAAATTAGTGCGATAATAGAAAGTAATAATGTGCAATCAGTGATTATTCTCGGTGATTTTAACGCTCACCCAGGAAAGCTATTTGGTAGTGAGCTGTTGAGCTTCTGTGAGGAGCAGTGCTGGACCTGTGCGGACCTGGACTTACTGCCGCAAGGTACGTACACTTTCGTGAGTGACGCGCACGGTTGCCACCGCTGGCTCGACCACTGTGTAGTGACCGAAGCCGCGAGGCGTCTGCTCGTTAGTGCAACTGTATTGTATGATACGTATTGGTCGGATCACATGCCTATACAATTTCAGTGTAATTTTAATATAATAAAACCAACAATTGTGACACCCAAGCCGAGCAAAAACCTTGCGATTTGGGGTGAACGGGATGCTAGTCAAATAAGCCAATACAAAGAAATATGTCATTCAATGTTTAGGGAAGTTAATTTTCCTTTAGAATTTAAAGAATGTGCTAACGGATGTTGTGGGGATTCCAATCACAAAGTCATATTAGACAATATGTATAAAAACATTGTGTGTATACTGACAGAGGCTGCCCAGTGTCCTAGTTATGAGGGTGCGGGAGCGGGTAGAAGGTATAAACGTGTTGTCGGTTGGAACAGACATGTTAGGCAGGCTCACGCGGACGCCCGGCTTGCTTTTCAAGGCTGGAGTTTGTCTCGTAAACCAAACTCTGGTCCTGTGTATGAACATATGTGCAACACGAGAAAAGTCTTTAAGTCAAAGTTAAGATGGTGTCAGAACAATCAAGATAAAATTAAAATGGACATAATTGCTGACAATCATAAATCTAAAGATTTTTCAAGGTTTTGGAAAAATACGAATAGTTTGAATCCGAGGACGGGCGTCCCCGTGAGTGTGGCGGGGCAACATGAGCCTGCGGCTATAGCAAACTTGTTTGTGCAACATTTTAAAGTCGTATCTCCTCTTGGCTCCGCATCGCAGGCGGTTGATGCTGAGGATTGTCTGACGGACTTAAAGTTCAGGTTCTCAGCAAAAGATGTTGCTAGCGTTTTAAAAAATATGGTTAAGGGCAAGTCACCGGGCTATGACTACCTCAGCATCGAGCACCTGCAACATGCAGGAGTTCACCTGCCAAGGGTACTGGCAATGTTCTTTTCGCTCTGTCTAAGCCACGCTCATCTGCCTAGCGACCTTATGAAAACTGTGGTTGTGCCTATTCTGAAGGATAAGACTGGGGACTCATCAGATCTCTCAAACTATAGGCCTATATCTGTTGCTACTATCATTGCCAAGGTGCTGGACAGCTTGCTTGATAGACATATGGCGACCCGCATTGAATTGCATGATGCGCAGTTTGGGTTTAGACCAGGTCTCTCCACGGAAAGTGCCATACTGTCTCTCAAGCATACTGTACAGTATTATACGTCTAGGAGAACGCCTGTTATTGCGTGTTTCCTGGATCTTTCCAAAGCGTTTGATCTGGTGTCGTACGACTTGCTGTGGCAGAAACTATCGAATGATACTTCAGTAGATAGAGAAGTTATAGCAATTCTGCGGTTTTGGTATAACAATCAGACCAATTGTGTAAGGTGGGCAGGCTCGTTATCGGATGTGTATGGGTTGGAGTGCGGGGTTAGGCAGGGTGGCTTGACCTCCCCTCGGCTCTTCAATCTGTACATAAACAAGTTGATCGAAGAGCTCAGCAAGACCTATCTGGGTTGTTATGTAGACGGAGTATGCGTTAACAATATTAGCTATGCTGATGATATGGTGTTGCTGAGCCCTTCGATTAACGCAATGATAAGCCTGCTTACGACATGTGAGAGGTACGCGGAGGCTCATGGGCTTATATACAATGTTAAGAAAAGTCAGGTACTAACCTTTAAGGCGGGCACTAAAACTTACCCTGTACCTCAGTTGAAACTTTGCGGAAGCTCCTTAGAGCAAGTCACTTCCTTCAAGTATCTGGGCCACTGGATTTCCGAAGACTTGAAAGACAGTCTGGATATTGAGCGTGAGCGCAGGGCGTTGGCTGTCCGCTGCAACATGTTGGCTCGCAGATTTGCAAAATGCACGACTGAAGTAAAGGCTACACTGTTTGCGGCGTACTGTCAGTCGTTCTATACATGCAGTCTGTGGGTCAACTACACGCAGAGGACATACAGCGCTCTGCGCGTTCAATACAATAATGCATTCAGGGTGTTGATGGGGTTGCCGCGATACTGCAGTGCTTCCGGCATGTTCGCTGAGGCGGGAATAGATGGCTTTCACGCCATCATGCGCAAGCGATGCGCTTCCATCATGCGCAGGGTACGCGCCAGCCCCAACAGCATCCTGAATACTATAGCGGACAGGTGGGACAGCCCCATACTGGGACATTGGATACGCCTACATTCTACTGTGGCGTAATAATAAATATAGTTTTTAGTTTGTTTTTTCTCCAGTAAATGTAAGTACTAACACTAGTTTCTAAGTCGTTTGTATACTAACCAAATGGACGTTATCGGTCTGAAATAAAAGATTTTTATTATTTATTATTATTATAAGGCGGGAGGAAACGCCCGGGTGTTTCCACTGCGAAGATCGCCCTGAGGACACGGTGGAGCATACGGTGAGGTCTACCCGGCTTGGGCGGAGCACCGCTGTGTCCTCGTGGAGGCGATCGGCGGCGGCGATCTTTCGCGTCCGGCTCTGGTCCAGGCTATGGTATGGACCGAGAGTGCATTGGTTGCCGTCACCTTCTGCGAAGCAGTAATGCTCGCGTAGAAGGAGGCGGCGCAAGTGAGGGAGAGGCAGTATATACGCCCTCACGGCCCTAGCCGCCGCAGGGGACGCCCTGGGCGTCAGGAAACCCAGGCTGATTCCTGGCTACCGTAGGCGCGGGCTTGCAGACGGCGAGTAATGAGTGGCTCGCTGTCAGGTAAGGACCAAGCCCGGATCGACGGCGCGTTGTGTTCCACGCGCGCCTCAAAGAGATGTCAGCACCAACTGGTGGGGTCCGCAAGGACCGGTGCCTGCCAAGGGTGCGGATTGTTCGAAAGAGATACCGTGACCCCTGGCACACAGGCAACTGAGGGATCACGGGTGGGTTTTAGTCAGGAAAAGTCTGACACGCCCTCCTGCTCCACCCAGAGCGGGCAAAGTTATTTGATGATTTCCCACGGTCAAAAAAAAAGCCGTTCATTGTATTGTATTTGTACTTAATCTTTAAAAATCGAAATATTTCAATAACTAACGACATACTTTATGACTTTTATAATGTAGGAATGCTAACTCCCAAGTCGCAAGTATACGAGTAAACCTGGTTTTGGGAGCCAGGAGACGTATGCTTAAGACACTACTTTTGTATGTTGTAAATGTAATGTCTGTAATGATTTGGTCTCTTTTTTATTACATGCTTTATATTAGCTTCACTTGTATGTTTGTTTGTTGGTTTGTTTGTTTGTATGTTTGTATGTAACCGACTCCTTTGAGCGCGATTTTGACCCACTTTAAACGGTCAGATTTCATTGAAACTTTGTACACTTGTCGAGGACCGATGACAATTCAATCATTTAAAAAAAAAAACAGAAACAAAACACGTTTTTGAAGTTAGCAGAACTAAAAAATAGAAAATAAATAATAGTTTAAAAAACTAAAAAACACGCTTTAAAAACCAAACTAAAAAAGGAGAAAATAATTTAATTCAATTAAAAAGCGTGGGGTGCTTTTTGAGGTATTTTTATAATAACTTAATGTCAAGCACCCCACGCTTTTTAATTTAATTAAATTATTTTCTCCTTTTTTTTATTAAGAATGTGAAAGTTTGTATACTTATTTGGATGTTTAGGTGTTTAGATGTTTGGATGTTTGTAACTCAATCACAAAAAAACGGCAAAACAGGTTATAAACTGTCTGTGTTCACGGAATTTGGCACACAGACAGTTTATAAGATATCGAGCTTTAGTAAAAGTGAATTGCTAAACCATTCCTCGTAATATGAATTATAATTAACTTACCAACAGAAGAAATCTAAAAACAGTTTAAAAACTAACACTTAAAAAAGTTATTATGTACAAGTATATAAAGGAAAACAGGGAAGAGCTAACTAGGCATCAAATAATTCGTCCGCATCGCTGTCAGAGGGAAAAGTGCCCAAAAGGCTGGCAGCGTTGTTCTCCTAATTATTTTTACCATTTTTGACAAAAAAAAACACTAAATCTAAACCTGCAATTCCCTATAAGAGGGGTTCATTTTGTGGCGCGCAACTTCAAACCATTCATTCTTCACTCTCAATTAAAACTAAATCAAAAGCCCTACTCCAGTTCACCCATCCATTTCCCAACCACGACGTACGTAGCATGTGCCTCATCTATTATTTTTTAATTACTGCACGTTATGCACGTGGCGAGGCGCATTCTGGAACAGATGTGCATACTTATCGATAGAAGTATAGACACATGTTTTTTGTGTACGCTCGGTACAAAAAGTGTTTTGTAAATATGTTACATGTTTGTCAAATGCCCGTTTGAAAAACAATTTAGAGGTGTGAAGTGATTATTTTTTGGCTGTCATAAACTAGGCCATATTACTGGTACTACTAAATGATGACACGTTTCTTAGTAAAATGACAAATAATGCTTTTGCATTGGAATCACTCATATTCCTTGAAAAATAAATTTGTTCTCAAACCAGTTTGTCATATACAAGATGTAACTTAAATAGTGCACAACCTGTTAAGGGGTTATTGTGCTCATCATTATCAACAACTTTTACTATGGGACCAAACCTGAAATCGTAAAAAAAATCAGCTGTTCCCTACATTTTGACGATTTATGCGAATACAAGTGTATGGAACAGCTGATTTTGTTTCGCGATTTCAGGTTTGGTCCCATAGTAAAAGTTGTTGATAATGATGAGCACAATAATCCCTTAACAGGTTGTGCGCTATTTAAGTTACATCTTGTATAAGTAGAATGGAATATCTTAGGTATTTCGTATAAAATAAATGGTTCATATATTCATGTTCAGTATAATGGTACCTACACATAATTTTACTGCCTATATGACCTCCACAACCCAGTAACTGAATAACACTATAGCAAGGCAAGACTGGTTGTCAGACTTTCGGCCTTCTGACTGTTCGTAACGACTCAAAAATCTATACGAATGACAGCCGAGACCAACGGCTTAACGTGTTTTCCGAGGCACGGTATGTAATGGATGCTCACCCATCCACGGACCGACCTCGGCAAGCGTTGCTTAACCTTGAAGATAGTCCCGTGTGACTATAAGTACTAAGCCACGAGCCCCTCAAATACTACCGAGATTTAATATGTTTGCATGATAAAGCTTTTTATTTTATACGTCTTCAGGGACGCTAAAATACTCAATTTTGTTTAGGTTAATTACATACCTAAAGCTAATTTATTATCTTTAATCAGTTCAAGTGCTTCCCCTCACCGTTTTAGGGTATTAGTGTAATTAGCTTAAGAAGCAAATAAGGTTGAAACCTTTTAAGAAAGGCTATTTATCGAATATCTTCCAATTACTTACCATTACTTAACTTTTCTTTTCTTTTTCCTAATACCTGATTCGGATTATTACGCACATAATTTTAAAACAAAAACAGTCAAATCGGTCCAGCCAGTGTAGTCACTTGAAATATCAGTTTTCCTTGTGTAACTTTTACAGACGTGATTGGTATCGATATTGAATAAAAAACTGATTTTAAGTACATCTTTTTTTTCGTTTACATATCGATACCCATCACGTCACTGGAGTTTTGCTAGTTAAATTGACCCTGTATAGATAAACACTCTCCACACTAAAAACATACATATCCACCTTTCCTTTACCCCAAAAGCAACACAATTCACGTTCTCACCTCCCAGTGGAACTTACAGTCAAACAGCAACCAGTAACACAAACACTCCCACTCGAATCCATACAGACAGCTATATTTAGTTCAAATACGAGCTAAAATTCGTAACTATTTCCCAAGTGAACACGTGTTTTATAAGCCAAGCTATAAATATTAGCCGGTGACCCGGTTTGGCTCTACTATTTATGGTGAAAATGTCCGTTTCAGCGGTGGTATCGACCCCATTTTGTAAACGTGATTGTAGATAAGTGGTGGCCGTGGTGAAAAGATCTGATCGTAAACTGTGGCTACCTGTCAAGTCTTTTTTGTGAGTTCTTAGGAAGTTTTCTTTTTAGAAATGTGCCCAAAGATATTCTCCAAAATAACCATCAAAATTGAATTTAACCCAATAGCGATGCAGACTGTTCTTTTCTAACCAATCATAGCCCTGGGCTTTTTCAAAGTCCATGGAAAGGTTCTCGAAAAAGACAAAGCCATGACAACAAACCACTTGTACGCAAATGTTATCAGCGAGATAACTTCAACGAGTTATCGATTAGCTGCTGGGTACCATGATAACGTAACGTTACGCTCGGTAGGTGCACTAGGTACCTAACGGCGGCTAGTTTGTAGATTAGAAAGTGGGATTAGAGAGAGCATATATACCAGATAACGTTTTATATGAAATGTATAAAGATGAGGTGGGTGGTTTGTGGAGAGGAGGTAGAAGAATTCGCAAAAATAATAGCAGTAGTAGACATAAATGTAGAAGACAGGGTAAAGTACAAAAGGTACTTGTATATAGACATGGTGTTGAAGATGATAAACCAAGTGTTTTAAGAACCATTACTGTTTCAGTAAAGGTAAATTGCAAACTAAAAATCTGCTCATGAAGGTTAAACAGCTAACAGGTACCATCACACCAAATTGCTGGGTAGTGGAAGACAGTAGAGGTAACACTTTATCCGAACTAGATAGTGTGTTGGATAGGTGAAGAGACTATTGCTGTAAAGTATATCGGGATGAAGATGGTTTAAACACCAAGAGAAGATGGCAGAGCCAGGTATGCATACGGTATATATCTGAAGTCAGCGATGCTATACAAAAACTGAAGAATAAAACAGTGGGTCCTAATTGCGTTTCTGTTGCAATTTTATAGCATCTTGGTTTTGATGGGGCAAAGATTGTGCACCAGATATGCACAAAGATCTGGAAGACAGACCAGTAGCCAGTAGACTGGTCACAATCCGCTGTTATTCATCTTCATAAGAAAAGGCTACTTCGTATACCATGGACCGTCATCCGTACTAAACAAAGAAAGCTTTTTCGGGCATATTATGCGTTCACCTAAGCATGGTCTGGAAAGGCTTATGGTACTGGGACGAGTGGAAGGAAAACGCGCTCAAGGCAGAGCACCAGCAAGATGGCCAGACGCGATCCAGAGGACTGTTGGAGACAGCGTCTACCGAGCAATCCACACTGCAAAAGACCGCATAACTTGGAGACACGTTATATAATTATGGTTGCGATCCTCAGCATTGATGACAAGACGAAGAAGAAATGAACTGCTGTTACTGGATATTGAAAAATAAAATGAGATATTATTTTAGTAATAAAATAGGCATGTGGCGGTTTCGTAGAAATGTATAGCTAATTGCTTGCAGACATAAGCATGACATACATTGCAGTGTTAGAAAACAATACTAAGAATCACACAATGAAAATAAAAAAATAAAGATTACTAGTACAACTGAGCAACTTCAGACTAACTCGACATATGACATCATTACAAAAACAGTAGATAAAAAAAGAAAATATATCCAACACTACTCAACGTATTAGAAACGACAAAACATTCACACGAAATAAAAGAAGCAACAGATGATTGTAAGACAATTATTTTACACGGAAACTGACCATTGAATGGGTATTTGGCACAAAACATCCACATTTTGTGAGCCAAACGATCAAAATTAACTCGTTATTGGGACCTGGCCTCTACATATAAATAACTAACTAAAAATACATTTTCCTGCTGATCCGGGAGCTGTAAAAAAGTAAGACGGAAGCGGTGACAATCTTAAACGAAATAGTGATGAATGTGTCAAAGAAAACGGAAAGGTATTAGAAAAAATTGAAGAAGAATATTGTACAGTAGCTGATGTATGCGTTGGACAAGTAACAAACATTGTTGAAAACAAGTAGATATTACACAACTTTCAGATAGTATGTGATAATATTGAATGTAAAACTAAGAATCACTCAAATGACACATCATTTTAATATTTTTTAATACAGTATGGTAAATAGATGGCCATAAAAAATATGTTTTATTTAAGATTCCAGATGAAAAGATTTTTATTATCAGTAGAATTTGCAGCTGTTTCTATAAAAACAATAATTTTTAGAGATTTTGAATCTCTTAGAAGTACTATTAGTAAAATATATGGTCCCACTTCAAGCAACAATAACAACAGAACTCATTAACATTTGCCCGTGTAATTTTCTATATGCAGCTATCCATATAATTACCTCAATTCTGGGCCAAGATCTCAGATTTCGGTACAAAGACAATCTGAGTCAGAGTCGTCTGCTACAGCATCAAGTGAAGTAATTTTAGCACGAAGTTCATTTAGCATACGCCAGACGAGATTGTTCCATCTGCGGTATTTGTGATTTCGATAAGGTATGCTGTCCCATTATTACGCCATTTGAATTGAAAAAGTCTCTACAAGTCGAAATACTTAAATGTAAAAGTCTCCACAAGTCGAAATACTTAAATGTACCTACATCGGCTATTAGTATAGTCACTCTCGCTGCGAACTAGCTTATACCTACAGCATTTACTTCATGAGCAAAATTCTTTAATACGTACCTAGTTTGTATCAATATGACATAGAAAGAAGAACTTGCAGTGTTATGAAGCATTCTTCTTTATGAATTCTTCTATAGCAGCTCGGAGTTCTGATCGATTGTTGATGGTTTTTCTCCTATTACGAGTACATACTACTAATATTATACATTTTTATGTTTAGATATTTGGATGTTTGTTACTCTATCACGCCACAACGGTTCAACAGATTTGGAGGAAATTTGACACACATATAGATTATAACCTGGATTAACACATTATTTTTAATCACGGTGGTAATTTGCTCCTGTGGTATTATTTTCGACCTGCACGCGAGCGAAGCCGCAGGCAAAAGCTAGTCCTAATATATAATATGATGTAATAATATCTGGATATCTTTTTTTTTGTTTGACGTTTTCTAAAAATGAAACCTAGCTAGATCGATTTATCGCCCCTGAAACCCGCTGCATACTAAATTTCATGAAAATCGTTGAAGCCATTTCCGAGATTCAGATTATATATGTATATTATGTCGTGGCCCTATCGTAGATTTGGTCACTTCATGAAATGGCCATATCGTAAATTAGGTACTCACTTCATGAAATTCTCGTCTTCTTCTGGTTCTTATATTACAGAAGAAGACGGTCGAAGTCAGGTGGACGGAGCCCCACTGCGTGGGGCTCCTATTTCTGTGTGCAAGTTTTAAAGGAACCTAACAAAAACGAACATTGGGGTGCCCCTGACGTCGACCGTCTTCTCGAAAAAAGACCCTCGACCATTTCATGAAGTGAGCAAATCTACGTATTACGTAGATAATATTATAAATGTGAAAGTTTGTATGTTTAGATGTTTGGATGTTAGTTACTATGTTATTCATTCATGCAACAACGGCTGAACGGATTTTGATTAAATTTGGCACTCAGTTAGTTTGTAACCTGGAATAACATATAGGATACTTTTCATCCCGATACTACATTCCCCTTGGATAATTTTCAACCTCCACGAGAGAGTAGGCGATGGAAAAAGCAAGAAGGCTATAAAAATAACTGCTGGAATATGGGCGTACTATGGTACAACCCTGTCTTACCCTTCAGGGATTACAGGCGTGATGTTATGCTAAGTTACGAAAGAGAAAACAATATTTGAAATTTTATTAGCTATCGATCCAGGTGATGTCTAGTTAGATGTGATTGTTATTTGAACATGGTTTTGAACAAACTGAAGCAATTTCTCAGTATCTGTTGGTCATTAGATGTTAATATCAGGCCAGGCCGGAACCGCTGGATCCGCCGGCCGGTGGTACCGGAAGTAAAGAACCATCCCATCTCTTCCCGTGGGTGTCGTAGGAGGCGACTAAGGGACTTACTAGAGAATGGGCAGCAGCGTTCTCTGTGCATTTTACCACCATAAATTGGGGGAGGCCTATGTCCAGCAGTGGACGTCTTCCGGCTGAAATGATGATAATGATCAGGCCAGGAAAATGGAAAAGTAAACTAATAATAAAAATGTCTAAGATTCTGTCTATACACAAATCATAATTTCTAGCAAAAAAATAAACTAAGGGAAGACTTAGCCTGAGATTGCATAATGAAGATGACATATTATTAGTTTAACCAGAATAACAACAAACAACTAAAACATATTGTATGGAAACGGAATTTAGAAATATCGCATACACGTGATCAAACCTAACAAAATGGACGTCAATATCGGCTTTTGACAGTAATCTCATAAGCCAATCAAGGTTGCCATTGTTAAATAGAGCATCCGATCCTAATGCAAGATTAATAATTAAAGGGATCAATGACGAACACAACTGAACGCAAACGTCACTGCTGTAATCCCGTAGATTAGGTGAACGTGGATCGTACGCCCACACAATGTGGTATATGTGTAGGTTTAAGGCTCTGGAAACTTTTAATAATGTCGATAAGAGCAATAATAGATCTTATAGCAATCCGATACGAGTTAAAATCTGTTGCAGTAAATTTGAATGATAAATGAGCAAGCATTGTCGTAAAAATGCAAATAAAATCGTATAAAATTAGATATTAACTATTTAATAATAAATAATCCATCACTGGATGCAGTTTGGCATTTGAAATTGTATGGTATATTGTTAAATAAAATTATAATTGTTATTGAAGGCATAAACTGGCTTTAAAGATAATTAAGAGATGACTTTGATGTTTTTTTTTTTGATGCATTAAAGTATGTTTAATTATGTTTTGAGTTGAATCACTGTATGCAAAAAAGACTTGAAAATATCGTGTATTTTTTTGCTTTCAAAATTATTTACGGTTAAAGAGATACACTGGTTTAAAAAACCACCTTTTCGAGCATTTTCTAGAAATCACCGCCTTAAAATAGACTATAATGTTCCTAGTACTCCTGGGACGCAGACCTCCTCCAGGCCTCTGTGGCAGAGAGTGGTTCGTAATCCACCACGCGGGCCAAGTGTGGATTGGTGGATGTCAATATTATGTGTTCGAATTTTGGAACGACGAAGCTTGGGGTTTTCTTTAGTCATGGGAGTAGTTTTAATGTGTGAGTAGGAAGTATAACGAAGAATTTCGATTCATTTAGAAGTTTTATTACAAAAAACCGTGTAAATTAAAAATAAATATTATTATTTTTACTTACCTATTTTATTTTCAAGTTTTTAGTTTTTATTTCGTTGCTTAATATTTCTCATTCTATTTATTTTTTGTATTTTACTTATTTTTATTGTATTGTTATCAAAACGAAAGGTGTGTACCAAATATCAGATCAATTTATTTGCCTACAGGAAGGGGGTAAAATTTCGAGTGCTAAATTTGACCCAAAAAAAACAACAACAAAACAGGGCAAGCTAAATAAATCCGTATAATAATAATAAACAAAAAAAAAGGTTCCAACGAATTGAGAACCTCCTCCTTTTTGAAGTCGGTTAAAAAGGGGAAAATTTTATATTGAGGATAATATTTTATTACAATTCCTATACATCTAGTGCTTGGGGCATACGGTTATGTAATAACATAATAGCCACACGATTTGATCCATCAGGTTTAGCTATGCTTGACGCGGTTGGTCCGTGGATGGGTGACCATCTTTAGATACCAAGACCCCTCCGTGCCTCGGAACGCACGTTAAGCCGTTGGTCCTGGCTGTCATTTGTGGTATGGTCGTTACGAGTCGTCAGAAGCCCGAAAGTCTGACAACCAGTCTTACTAAGGGGTATCGTATTACCCAGTAACTAGGTTGTGGAGGTCAGATAGGTAGGTAATCGTTCCATATAAAATACTGGTATTCAGCTGCATCCGGTTAGACTGAAAGCTGACCCCAACATAGGGAAAAGGCTAGGCAGATGATCATAATGATAAATGTAGTGCTTACAATCTACATAATTATTATTTATCGAACGATGATTTTACTGATCCATCTGTCTTAATATAAATATTTCATCAAAGGCTACTTGAGAGTATCTAATGGCCTATTTTTAGCCAAACACCAGAAGAAATATTATACACACGATTTTATGAACATAATTTTATCTACGTACCATGTCAATGACCTTCTAGTTTCTCATTCGCTTGTTATATGGAAAATGAACTTGCTAAGACCGACAAACAAGAAAATATAGTGAGTCATGCAATGCCTAAAATAAAATGGTTTCTTTGAAGATATGTTTGATGGACACGCAATATTAGGTACGTCTGTTATATTTGTGGCTTTGTCATATGACAGGGTTTTAGTCCCATAGATTTTGTTGTATTAGACTATATTTTTAACCCCCGACGCAAAAACGCAAAACAGGCTAGGCCCAGCAATAATGATTGTAATAACTATGCTATTTTTTTTAGAAAATATAACATTTCCATTAGCCGTCCCCCGACGCGACAATGCTTTGATAAAAATATTGCCTACAACTTCTTATTAAACTTAAAAGGCCTATAATTTTTATTTTTTTTTACTGTTTAGAGGATTTTTTTTTTAAATTTAACTCTTTTGTAACCCAATAAAATAGATCTAGAAATTCTAGCCTATGAAGAATTAAACTGTGCTTATATCAGTCTACTGGTCCATTAAAAGAGAAAATAGAGAATTTTATAAAAAAAATGTCTTGTGGCTAGTCGCTACCAAAACATTAAGGTCTGAGTGTTTTGCAGGCTACAAAACACTGCTCTCTGAAAAACATAACGTTATTGAACTGGCAAAGAATTAGCATCGCCATATAACCAGCCAGCCTTTTGGGCACTTTTAATTCCCATTGACAGTGAAGTGGACGAATTTTTTGATGCCCGGTGATTTTTTTCTCTCTGTTTTTCGTTACATACATGTACATACTATTAATATTACTTTAAATTGATGCAAATAAACACTAGCAATAAAGATAGAGAGTCTTACAGAATAGCCCAAAAGATTGTACTTTTTTTTTGTGGGTGGGAAATCATCAAATAACTTCTCTCGCTCTGGGTGGGGCAGGAGGGCGTGTCAGACTTTTACTGACTAAAGACCCGTGTTCCCTCAGTTGCGTGTGTGCCAGGGGTGACGGTATCTCTTTCGAACAACCCGCACCCTTGGCAGGAAAAAATTGCCCTGTCCAGAAATCAGAGTCGAAACGTTACTCGTACCTCTAAAGTCCGTCAGCTTCTGCACCATCTCTATTTCAAGCTACCTCGATCATGGTCAAGAATCTCACAAAATCTTATCGATATCGATAAATCCTTACATCCAGCTCACTTGAAGTCAAGTGGCGTCAAGATCATCGACCCCATGACGAGATGCAGAGCAGAGCTCCAAATAGTTCGGTTACAGAGCTCCAAATGTACAAATAAACGTACAACTTGTAAAAACTAACGCATACCACAGTTTTGTGCGTAGAGTGAGGCCAAACGTAATTAGGCGTAATTTATGCCAGGCAAAGTGAGTTGCTGAAATTACGTTGTGTTTTTATTCGTGGTATGTTGCGGTTTACGTCACACAGTCACACTTAACATAAAATTAATGAGTGATTGCCAAATGAGCAAATGTCAGTAGGGACTGGTCATCACATGATTGTATTTTATTTTCTGAATTGTTTTGTTTTGTTTCTTATATCAATAAGCATTGATATTTTGATATACAACATTAGTTTTTGTTTACCCTAAACCCGAAAAGGGCTAATTGTACTCATCATTTTGAATAACTTTTTCTATGAGACCTACCTTGAAATCGCGAAAAAAAAATCAGCTATTCCATACATTTTCAAAATCAAAATCAAAAGTCATTTATTCAAACTAGGCTGAGAGTCAGCTCTTTTTGCACGTCAAAATAAAATTACATAAGACAGTCCTCCCAAAACGCCCGCCCTTTACCACTTCCTAGTGCTTTAGCTGGGAAGAAAAAGTAGCGGAACAAACTCCCCAGCAGCACAGCTGTCTGTTAAGTTAGAAGAACTTGATTCTATACAAAAATAAGGTAATAAAAATTACGAAACACAAAAAAAACATAAAATTTGCCATATGTCAGCTAGCACACACCGATATACCATCAAAAATTGAAAACTAGAAATAATAGAAAATTAAAATAAAACGTAAACAGAACTTGCAATCTAAATAAAAGCCTCCAGGCATAAAGGGTATGCCCGCTTACATATGCAATTCTTACATATGCAATTCTTCATTATGTAAATATAGCTATAACTTGAAGTAACAAAAGTTAAACTAGGACCTTTGTACTATAATTAATAAAAAACTTACTACATGCTTGGATATTACGAATTAGCGAATACAGATAATTACCTACCTCCCATGTATTTTGTACTCCCGCTCTCCTTACCGTGTTTTTTCAATAGCTTTTTTGATTATCCGAAATAGTAGGAAAAAGATTTAGATCTGCATAAGGTTATGAACTCTTAAACTCAGGAACGACTTTATTATTGTTTACTATTATTTTCCATAAAAAACTATTGCTCACACCTGCCCACAGAATTTTATGGCTGAACATCTATTCAAATTACTAACACCTACAAGATTATCTCCACTTGTAGACATAGTAAGAGGATGAGGTGACTTTGGAGTACATTGATCCTTACTGATAAACTATTGTGTTGAAATCTATTAAATCAACGCAGTGAAGTCATGTTAAGGTATTTTTATTTTATTAGCCTGTACTGTCTAAAGGCTACTGAGCAAAGGCCTCCTCAAATTCTTCCAGACTCTTTTCCAGGCCCTCTTTTCTCAAACTACCTTGACTATGTCCAAGCTAGTTGCCCTTTCCAAAGCGTAGTAGGTTAGTCACCTAGGTCAAGGGGTCGGTCATTCAGAAAAATGAAGCTAGTTGCCCATTATTTTATTTCTTTAAACGTTGCCCCACACTAGGAATTTCTCCTGTATTGTGGGTGTGTTTACAAACATTCAAAACTCATGTACACAAACAGCCATACCCACAACTACTACTTGTAGGTCATACAAATATTTGTTTCGTGCGGGAATCGAACCCGCGACACGCAGCGCAGCAGTCAATCGCATAACCACTGCGCCAACCATGCCATCATCCCAAAGCGTAGTAGGTTAGTTACCTAGGTCAAGAAATCGGTCAGTCAGAAAATTGAAGCTAGTTGCCCATTTCAAAGCGTAATAGGTATGGAGACGAACGGGCAAGAAACTCCACGGACACTCTCATAAATCAAAACATTGTTACAAAAAAAGTTTGTAACATCATTCATGTGAAAACAATGTAAAACGACGTGCACATTAAAAGCGTCCGTAATTTTAAAAAAAAATGATTATTCAGTAATTAAATAAGCCATGCCCAGTTCCTGCTGACATTGGCCCATTTGACAAACACTCATTTTATGTTAAGTGTATTCCAGAGGACTTCCCAGGTTTCTTCACATTCCTAGACAAAGTATCTTCAATGGGGAAGGGTCCCTGATCGATAGCTCAATAATTGTAAGTGGCGATTCCAACACAAGAAAAAACGTTTTTTACTGTTTTATTTTAACTAAACGAAACTACCGAAAACTGACTAAGATGATATGGACACAATAAAAGACAATGGAAATCCTGTGGTCAAAATTACACTAAATCTGCCAGAATAAAAGAAAGGCAGAGGCCGCCAGCAATTGACCTGGTGGTCAAATATAAAAACAGATCTCAAGAAAGCCCAATTGCCAGAACCGACAACCCAAGACAGAACAACTTGGCGTAGAAAAGTGAGGAAATCCGACCCCAAATAATGGAACCAGGGGGCCTACTCTCTAAGTCTGTCAACGAACATACGGACCCGTCCGAAAGTAGTTCGATACATCGGAATGAATCCTACTCCCGATTAATAAACTTTTTCGGACGGGCAAAGACACATCGGAAGCAAGGACAACTGTCAAATTGTATTGTCATTCATTCTAGTTTGGGCCCCGAAGTAATCTTATGTCCGTAGGTGATACGGAGTAGGAAACGCTCGTAACTTCGACCGAGATTACGTGCGACCTAGGATTAGTTTGGGGTCCAAACTAAGAATCAATTACTACACGATTTGACAGCTGTCCTTACTTCCTATAAGGTTTTACCCTTCCAAAAAAGTTAATTAATCAGCTCTAGGAGTCACTTCGAATTTTCGTACTATTTTCGGACGGGCTCGTATTTTCTTTGACGGAGTTCCCAGGGTCGGAAGGAGATTTTAACTAAACGGAATCCATGTTACACATGTTTCAAACGCTTAGCACAATATCAAAATAGCACAGAAACTAATTTATCTTTTCCATTTCATTATTTATACACTTCTCAATCCTAGAACCAATGTTAGCGCAATAACAATGTGCAATGAAAACAATCAGACGATTCTTTTGTTTATTTTACAAGAATTTAAAAAGAAAGAGCCAAACATTCTTTCCTCACAGCTGATTGAAAGTCAAAATATAAATAATCTGCTGTTTCTTGTATTATACAACGTATACAATGTTGAAAAATCACCCTGATCCAGTATTTCTATGATTGTATTGTAATATTAAATAAATCATAAATAATTTTATTTCTGTAAGTAGGTTTGTACACGTCAATCATATTTTTAAACTAGATGAGGTCGGCGTTTCTTTTCTGACTATTCTGAGAAGGAACCCCGAAAAAATATTTGAGGTCTCTTTTAAAGTCCAGACATAATCTTGGTCAGATTATGTGAAGACCATGTAGATTGCTGCCTGAAATTGTCTTTTGAGCAAAGAACCACACAAATTGAGTGGACCCGTCCAGTCAGTGCACGCATTTGTCACCAATCGTGCAGATCAACCCAGAACTTTAGGAGCTCAACAATTCGAGCAATATCAAAGAACATTTAGACCGTATAAATTACTCAAACTGATGTATAAAATTCATCAATGTCAATGTGTATACAAAAATCGGCAAATAATCTTGGTCAGATCATTTGATGACCATGTAGATCGCCACACAGATTTGAGTGGTGCACTCAAATCTGTGCGGTTCTTTGTCCAGTCAGTGCACGCATTTGTTAGTTATCGTGCAGTCAACTCTTACAATTCAAAGTCACTAATCGCGCTAAGGAGCAGGCTACGCTTGGAGTCTCCTTAAAGGATCTCTCAGAAATCTATCTACCGAGCTTTCTCCCAAAAATTTTGGTGTCGGCTTTCAGTCTGGCCGGATGCGCCGAATACTAGTATTTTACATGGAGCGATTGCCTATCTGAACAGTCTCCTGACCAGTTCTCCACAATCCTGATAAAGGGTACACGATACTTCTTGATAAGACTGGTTGTCATACTTTAGGGCTGGCAGTTAAAATTTCATAAATTACTGCTTGACCCAAGAATAGAAAAACCGGTCAAGTGCGAGTTGGACTCGCACACGTCTTACAAGACACGTTTTTTGATCGAAAGGCGATCGAAAATTAACTTAATTTTATTTTTATAAGGTACCTATTTGTTGTTATAGTGGCAACAGAAATACACATTCTGAGAAAATTTTAAGTGTATACCTATTATGGACCATGAGATACGGCCCGCCGACAGACAGACGGACGGACGGACCGCGGAGGCTTAGAGTAATAAGGTCTCGCTGGAACCCTAAAAGCAACATCGGTGATATATTTTTTCCTCCAGAAACTGCAATATTTATTCGAAAACAATTCAATAAGCACAAACATTCGTTTCCACACAAATCCTCTCATGCGTTTACTAGAAAACAATGAATTTGAATGTGTTTACATCATTCTGCAGTCTGCAAGAAAAGCTGTTTATAATGATAGGATGAAATCTTATGACATACCAATGCATCCACACACATAGGCAAGTTTCACTTTTGCCGCAATTGCTTCAGGCCGGGGCTACATAGCCCCCCCCCCCCCCCCAACGAACGTGTCCATATTGACGGGCACCGTATGAAACCGCGGGGCTTTAAAGCGGTGATTTCTTGAAAACGCTCTAAAAGGCGTTTTTTTTTAACCAGTGTATCTCCTTAACCATAGAGAATTTTGAAAGCAAAAAACATATATGATATTTTCAAGTCTTGTGCATAGAGTGATCGAACTCAAAACATAATTATCGGTAATAACGACAATATTTAAAGGTACCAGGGCCTCCTCCTGCCGCGCCCCCTGATGGAGACGTAGCGACTGCCAACCGTTATGACATCATTCCTGTGGTCCCCGGAGGGAAGAAGTGAATAATATCTCTTTCAATCATTTCGCCAGTGACATTCAAACCTTGTTTTATAAGAGACTAGCAACCTAACCCTCCTCTCTTCCTAGAAAACATCGATATTTCTCTATTAAAAGGTCCTGAATGAAGGACACAGGCCTTCTCCTGTGAATGAGACTGGGCCGTAATCCACCACGCGGGCCCAGTGTGGGTTGGTGGCTGCCACATGTCTTCGATTTTTTCCGCCTAGGGCTTACCGGTTCCTTAACGATGTTTTTCTTCAATAGTAGTATATTATACACAAACAACTTTCCGGAATAAATTCTTTAAATGATGGTAAGAGGAGAAAATCCTACAGGAAAAATTTTAACCGAAAAATAAAACACACAAAGTTGAAAAACTTAGTAAAGTTAAGTTGAGTTGAAATGAAAACTTTTGCGAAAGAAAATTCGAATTCGTGATCAATTCGCACAAGAAAAATTGCGAACTTTCACAATTTGCTAGCTGAAAAATATGAGATAAAATCTCGGGTTCGTAAAGTCGCATTGTTGACATCTCTAGATTTAAACAAATATTTTAAAATGCGAGTATTTCTGTTTGTTTGTTTTTGATTCAAGGTTGAAGAAAACGATCCTGAGAAACGACGGACACTGATACTTTTCTAGAAATATAATGTAGCTTCTTGAAATATATTATAACGAAATTTCTTGTTCGCCCGACCGACCCCGTCTCATCTGCTGTTTCGGTCAGCGTTCTATCATCTATTTGTATCTATTTATCTGCCCATCTATTTTTATTTTCTAAATAATCATTTGTATTATTATTATTCATCTCTTATGTCATTAACTTTGTTTCCTTTTAGTATGATTTTCGTGTTTTGTTTATATTTTAATATTTTTGCACTGTCAAACTTAATTTATTATTTATTAGATTTACCAACAATTGTTTTCACTGGTTTTATACTAAAGATGATATGTGAGATAAATTAATATAGTAGTGTAACAATCACTTATAGATAATCTCCGCATGCATAATGTAATTGGATTATTAGTAAATGATGTGGCCTCCTATAATTGAAAGCGCACACTGTATTTGTCCCTGCTCTATGTAAACTTGCATCTAATTGTGTAGCCTCTGTTGGAAATCCATTTATCAAATAAATCTACCTTCTTTGGTTTTAGCTCCGCTCCTAGGAGTCTTAGCGTGATGTAAAGTAGCCTCTATCCTTTTAAAAGAAACCATAATATTTTACAAAACAAAGTAAAAAGACCCGAAAAGTGATAAGGTATCGGCGAGTGTTGGGACATTCGGTTCTCTACAAAATGGTTAAGCTGGATGAGGCTGATCCACGCGTCATGTTTGTGAACGGGCGCCGTCTGTTGAGACTGCTCATCTCTTAACTGGCAGAGCTTATTTTTAATCTCACGTAACATTACTTATTCTAACATTATAGAAGTATCGAGAATTATTGCTCTGATTTCAAAACGGTGAGGGAAAACATCGTGACGAAACCATAGCATGTCCTAGAACCAAAGCTTCGAAGACATGTGGCATCTACCAACCTGCGCTGGGCCCGCGTGGTGGATTACAGCCTCCCTCTCGAAGAAAAAAGGCCTGAATTCCAACAGTGGGAACATTACTGATTGATTAAAGATATTACTGAACTAAAACATTACTGACTGATTAAAGATATATTATAGACTTGAAAAAAGATGGTCTATGAAAATCAATAAACCCTTCGTTTTAGCTGCCTGATTGTAGCATAAAAATATCTTTCAACACCAGATTCTTCAAGGTTTTTAATTTGGCCTAGTGTATTATATTGTCTTTGTTTTATCAGTAGCTAAGCATTGTTAAAATAGTTTATTGTATGCCAGAATAAAAGAGAATATCTCTGCTCCATTATATTATTGGCATGGTGCCAGGATCTTGATTAAAAGGACTAGACGTACGCTCGTGAGACCGCTAGTTCCCTTAACGTAACAAAACATCACGCCTTGTTTCCCCAAAGCGTCGGGTAGAGGTGTTCCTTTAACTGTGTAAGACAACATCAAGCATGTATTAACTTGTTGGTAAAAGGCCCATAGGTACCTAAACTCAAGGAAAAATTAATGCTATCAATGATGATGTCTTTTTTTTGGGTGGGTAATCATCAAGTAACCCTGTCCTGCTCTGGGTGGAGCAGGAGGGCGTGTCAGACTTTTACTGACTAAAACCCACCCGTGTTCCTTCAGTTTCCTGTGAGCCAGGGGTGACGGTATCTCTTTCGAACAACCCGCACCCCTGACAGATCAATGATGATGATAAGTTGAATAAAACTTCTGCACTTCAGAAAAAAAGCGGTCCTTTCTTGTTCGCTTTTTGGGACGAGATTTTCAGCGAGAATTTTACTAACAGCCACAAAGTATTCTGAATTCACATAATAGTGCAGAATACCAAAATCTGCTTTTTTAACATCATGGATTATGGTAAGCTAGTGGTGAAGTATTACCAGCCGCATGGGTTGATCGATCGGGTTAAGCTAGGTTTGCCGCGGTTAGTCCGTGAATGAGTGACATATCGGGACCCTTCCGTGCCTCGGAGAGCACGTTAAGCCGTTGGTCCCGGCTGTCAATCGTGGATCTTTGACAGGCGTTACGGGTCGTCAGCAGCCCGTAAGTCTGACGACCAGTCTTACCAGGGGTTATCGTGTTACACAGTAACTGAGTTGTGGAGGTCAGATAAGCAGTCGCTTCATGTAGAACACTGGTATTCAGCTGCATCCGGTTTGACTGGAAGCTGACCCCAACATAGTTAAGAAAAGTCTAGGCCGATGATGATTATACTTGTAATTACTTGATACGGTAGGCAGAAGTCTCACCGACATAATTAAACCAAAAGTGCATGTAATTGGTTTGTTTGAAACTAGCTGTGCCTGCGAAATCGTCCGCATCGAATAGTGTCTTTGGGTCGACCAGAGACTCTCTGGTCGCAAACTTATAAAACATTCACATAAACTTTACATATTTCTAAACAAACTTTCATCCCCTATTCCCTATTGTTATTTTACACCCTTGAGGGTAAAACTTTTACAAACTTTGAATATCATATTTATTTATATCGAATCCTAAAAATTACGATACTTCCACATAACTTTTCATCCCCCCTTTCAACCCCTTACAACCCTTTTTTCGCATTAAAAAGTAGCCTATGTCCTTTCTCAGGCTCTAGACTATCTGTGTACCAAGTTTAATTTCAATCGGTTCAGTAGTTTTGGCGTGAAAGCGCGACAGGCAGACATACAGAGTATCGCATTTATAATATTAAGTAAGGATAAATGATTTGAGTTAGAGCTGCTAACATAAAAAATGGTGTTTTCATGTTTAGATGCTGTTTGTTACTCAATCACGCTAAAACTACTGAACTAATTTGAATGAAATTTTGCAGATAGATAGTTTATGACCCGGATGAACTTATAGGATACTTTTTATCACGTTAGTACGTTTCCGTGGGCTAATTTTCGACCTCCACGCGGGCGAAACGGCTAGCAAAAATTAGTTTAAAATAACAAAGTGGCTGGAAGATAAGGGTCTGAAAACTGCTCACAATTAAAGCTTGTAAACTGATATTGACACCTCCGAATATACAGCAATGCTACCACATTATTTTATAGCTAATTTCCTAGTCTAAACACACGTTATAAAACAAACGCACGTCAGTTCTTGTTTTGCTAAAAAGACAGTGACGTCTCAGTATAGTCTGTGTGATTTAGGGAGCTTCCCTAAATCTGGTGGGCATAGACTAAACACTGGCGAAACTGACATTATTATGTAATGGTAAGAAACTATAATACATCGAACCTTCGTCTGAATTCACCACGTGAAACTGCCTTTTTACGGAAAAAGGAGGGTTTGGATTTTGACCGGTATGTATGTATGTGTGTGCGATGCTCATCAACTCTGTTCCCAGAAAACTTCTAAAATACTCGTCATAGTTCGACAAATGACGTTTCGTTGGAAGCGTTTTTTTTTCGCTGGTTATATGCTGTGTGTCGTCACATGAAATTGAATATGGCGTTCTCTAGAATGTGTAGACGACAATAGTCATGAACTAAAAAAAATTTAGTAAGCCCAAAATTATTTAAATAAAAATAAGTTCAGAAACTAAAACCCGCCTACTGAAAAATAACGTTGTAAGAAATATGAAACGAAAAACGCCCACCCTTCACCACTTCCTAGTGCTTTAGCTGGGAAGAAGAAGTGGCGCAACAAACCCCCCAGCAGCACAGCTCTCTGTTAAGTTGGAAACAGGTTAAAATGTAAATCTAGCAAAGAAGAGGGATTATTAACTGGTAAACCCCGGTCGTATGACACCTACCCTAACACAACAAGGCATTCTAAAAGTAATAAGCGATGATAAGCTTTAGGGAAGAGTGGCATATGACCACGGCGCCAGATGAAATATCTTCTCGTTAAATACCTCGAACAAATGGTGGAAATCCTCAGGGAGGAAGGTATGCGATTCTGCAAAATGCGGCGTACGGGCAAGAAGTCCAAACTTTCGGAAGAGACTCTGGAGCTTATGACGGAACGACGTGAAAACCCACCTGTCACTTCGTCAGGACAACGGGCACTCAACAATAATATTAGGGCATTGGTACGACGCGACCTCCGACGCTCCAATACACGCTTTATAGAGGAAGCGATTGAGCAAAATCGGGGGTCGAAAGTGTTCGTCCAATCACTTGGGAGGAGCCACCTGACGAAGTTGACCAAATCTAGTGGAGATATCGTCGTTTCGAAGCCGGAGATCCTTTCGGAAGTTGAAAACTTCTACAGCCAATTGTACGCATCGCATGTATCTCGACCTGATCCCGAAACTGAGGATTCCAGAGCCACCTTAACCCGCCACTTCACGGAACACCTGCCAGAAGTCAGCCAGGACGAAATCGAGGCGGCTCTAAAACAGCTTAAAAATGGAAAAGCCCCAGGCGAGGACGGGATTACGACCGAGCTCCTGAAAGTGGGAGGAAGTCCTATACTGAAAAAGCTTCAGGAGCTCTTCAACTCTGTCCTGTTCTCTGGGAGAACTCCGGAAGCGTGGCGAAGGAGCGTGGTCGTACTTTCCTTTAAAAAGGGGGATAAAACCCTTTTAAAGAATTACAGACCCATTTCGCTCCTAAGCCACGTATATAAGCTGTTTTCAAGAGTCGTCACGAATCGTCTAGCGCGGAGACTCGACGAGTTTCAGCCAACGGAGCAGGCCGGGTTTCGACGAGGATACAGCACCATGGACCACATCCACACAGTGCGGCAAATTATACAGAAGTCCGAAGAGTATAATCGGCCGCTGTGTTTTGCGTTTGTGGACTATGAGAAGGCTTTTGACTCTATCGAGACCTGGTCTGTTTTGGAGTCTCTGCAGCGATGCCAAGTCGACTGGCGATACATCCAAGTGCTGAGATGTCTTTATGAAAACGCGTCAATGACCGTCCAAACTCAGGACCGCCGAACTGAGCATATCCCCCTGCGTCGAGGAGTGAGGCAAGGGGACGTCATCTCCCCAAAATTGTTCTCCAACGCATTGGAGGATGTGTTCAAGACGCTGAACTGGGAAGGACGCGGTATTAATATCGACGGCGAGTACATCTCACACTTGAGATTTGCAGATGACATCGTTATACTGGCTGAATCGCTGCAGGACTTGCAGCAGATGCTGAACGACCTAGTTGACTCTTCTGTATGCATTGGTCTCCGGATGAACTTGGACAAAACTCAGGTTATGTTCAACGATCACGTTGCTCCGAGACCGATTGCTCTCAATGGCGGTGCTCTCAAGGTTGTTCGAGAATACGTTTACCTCGGGCAAACTATGCAGTTTGGTAAGAACAGCTTTGAGAAAGAGGCTAACAGAAGAATTCAGCTGGGTTGGGCAGCATTTGGGAAGCTTCGTCGAGTCTTTTCGTCGCGTATTCCGCAGAGCCTGGAGACTAAAGTCTTTAACCAGTGTGTCCTACCTGTTATGACCTACGGAGCCGAAACGTGGACACTCACGGTACGGCTGGTCCATGAATTCAAGGTCGCTCAGCGAGCTATGGAACGAGCTATGCTCGGAGTATCTCTGAAAGATAGAATCCGGAATGAGGTGATCCGGCAGAGAACCCAAGTTGTCGACATAGCTCATAGAATTAGCAAGCTGAAGTGGCAATGGGCCGGCCGTATTAGTCGTAGAACCGATGACCGGTGGGGTAGACGTGTTCTTGAGTGGAGACCGCGAATCGGAAAACGTAAGGTAGGACGCCCTCAGGCTAGGTGGAGTGACGATCTTCGCAGGGTTGCTGGTAGTAACTGGATGAGAGTTGCCGAGAATCGAGTTAAATGGCGTGAAATTGGAGAGGCCTATGTCCAGCAGTGGACTGCTGTAGGCTGATAATGATGAAATACCTATGCGCCAGTGCGCGTGCGCGTGCGCGTTAAGGAGTGCGTTGGCGATCCAGTGATCGCCAACGCACTCCTTAACGCGTCAGTTGAAAATTGTCATCATAATCAGCGTATAATGTTCCCAGTGCTGCGACATAAGCCTCCTCTCGGTGAGAGGGAATTGAAATTTAAAATCATACTGTGTGGTTTTTTGACGCGCTGAAATCCACTCTGTTCGATTCTCAAAGCTCAGTTTAACACCGAGAGTTGAAAATTCATCCAATCCAGCGTTAGTTTTACGTCAATGCGAACGTTTTCGTACTAACCAATTCAGTCCACAGCTGGACATAGACCTCTCCAAAGTCTCATCAATTTTCGAATCCAATTTTGTTACTATCTTCTGAATCTAAATAAATTCGTCTGGACGAAACTAGAAATAGCATTTCTTATCAAAAGCTGATTAAGTTAGTGAATTAAGGGACCCACTACACCCCCCTTTACATAAATATTCAGCAGTATTCAGAATGGTACCGAAAAACGTTGCCAAGATGGGCTTTCTATCCGTAGCTTTGCTGAAAGCTGTCAAGGACGAGAGGATTATTAATAGGGTGGTTCCATAGTGTTGAAATTTTGGTGGCTTGTTATGAATCATACCTTGGTACGTGGATAGAATAAAATTAGTCGTTTTCAGATAAAAAATTAAAATTCAGAATACGGTGTTTTTATTTTGGCATTTTCTCCTTTTTTGGGGTGGTAAATCATCAAATAACTTCCCCCGCTCTGGTTGGAGCAGGCCCCCCCTGCTCCACCCAGAGCAGAGCAGAGCAGAGTGTCAGACTTTTACTGACTAAAACCCACCCGTGTTCCCTCAGTTGCCTGTGTGCCAGGGGCCGCGGTATCTCTTTCGAACAACCCGCACCCCTGGCAGGCATCGCACCTTGCGGACCCCACCAGTTGGTGCTGACATCTCTTTGAAGCGCGCGTGGAACACAACGCACCGTCGACCCGGGCTTGGTCCTTACCGGATAGCGAGCTACCCATTACTCGCCATCCACAAGCCCACGCCTACTGTGGCCGGGAATCAGCCTAGGATTTCTCCTGGGATTTTATTGGGATTTCATTATACTACACTACTCACACTTTATGAGCAGCAGTATCGGCCCAGACTTACGGGTTCGAACGCAAGCAGGCGTTTTACTTTGTCTTAATTATTTAATCACCACTGCTCTCAAAACAGTAAAGCAAAAAATTGTGAGGAAACCAGAAAGTCCTCCAACCAAATTTCGAAGACATGTGACATCCATCAACTCTCACTGGGCCCGCTCCCGCTTACGGCCGGATTACGGCCCGGTTCCTCTCACAGAGAGAAGGCCTGTGTCACAGCAGTGGGAACGTTATATGCTGATTATGCTGTTGGGGCTGGCGCGTTCCCTGCGCATGATGGAGGCGAATCGCTTGCACATGATGGCTTGAAAGCCATCTATTATCTACAAGCTTTTGCCAGTGGCTTCGCCCGCGTAGCGTTCGAAATTATCCCCCGGGAGCGTACTACCGAGATCAAAAATATCCCATGTGTTGACCAAGGTTATAATCTATCTGTGGACTATATTTCATCCAAATCCGTTCTAGAGTTTTTGCGTGAAAGAGTAACAAATATCCATGCATCTTCACAAACCTTCACATTTAAAACATAAATAAAAAGAAAAGTCCTGACTGACTGACTGACTCATCAACGTCCAGCCCAAACTCTTGGACCTAGAAAGCTGAAATTTTGCATAGAGGTTCCCTTTATAATGTAGACAAGGAATAACGAAGGATGTTTCGAAATTCAACCCCTAAGGGAGTTAAATAGAGGATGAAAGTTGCGCGCGGGCGAAGCCGCTGGCAAAAGCCAGTTTAAAATATGAATAAAGGATTAAGAAAAATAAAAGAAAAAAAATTCAAGTCCCCACCAGACTCGAAACATAACTACCTACACAAAACAGTCCCAAACCATGATATACACACACACACAACACATTTGTTTGCACATAAAACAAGTCTGCACAGATTTCACAGTTCCCGCGCTATTTCTGAAAACGTCATTGACATAATTATGTCATCAAAATGGCGACAAATGTGCTGCATTATGAACGAAAGAGATCCGCGAAGTGTGTCACGTGGATACTTATAGCTAATATTGTACAAGGATAAGCGTGAAGTTTTATTTTTATATTTTGGGGTGAATGGAGAGTAAGAGATGTCTCTTTTTTGCATTGGGCTTTTGGTTTTTTGTTAATGCTGAAGGCATTATAGTTTTAAGGAGACTGACCTTGACAAAGAAGTTACGTCTTTATACTTGTAAAGAAAGATTTATTATTTAAACGGATAACAAATCAAAACTTTATTGCTAAAAAAAAACAGCCGACTCTCTCGATCTTTCACTTGGTAGTTAGGTATGGTACTTACCTCACACTAAAGGCTTCTTCAGACAAGCGTGACGACGCGACAGAACGTCGCGGCACTCGTAGAACAACTTCTCTAAAAACTTCATGGAAAATCGTGCTACAACTGTCGCGTCGCGCCTGTCTGATGATGCCTTCATTCTTATACCACTACTGGCCAAGTAAACAGCAGTAACAGGAACTAGGTATTAGAACATCATCACGATGCACAAAGTGGATTGAATACGTTATATCGAAGCTAACGTAAAAACTACCGAAGCAAAGTCAATAAAATTTATATGGAACAACTCCTGAAGCATAACCTATTTATTAAAATACGAATTTTCGATATCGATCGACAATTGCCGGAGATATCGAGGAACATATGTACTTACATACAAAAAAAAATAGTCGATTAAAGAACCGACCTCATCTAGTTTAAAAAATATGATTGACGTGTAAAAGTGTTTGTGCAAACCTACTTACAGAAAGAAAAACATTTATCATTTACGAACCAACTCCTTTTTGAAGTCGGTTGAAAACAGACGACTGCCTCGTTGGTCTAGTGGTCACAAGCTCTACTACTGAGCATGAGGTCTCGGGTTCGACCCCGGGTTGGGCAAAGTGTTATTGCGTTTTTCTCACAGCCCGGAGTCTCAATTTGTCCCCTGTTAATGGCAATAGGCTCCTATTATATGGGTCGTAAAATATATTTTTTTGTCGGGTATCTCGCAGTTGGCCTTGAGAGGCCGTGACTGCTTAACCGGGTTTTCCTGGGGCTGCCATTAAGAATTAACTTAACGCCTCCAGCCAGGACTTACAAACTAAAACATTACAAGCTAAGCGACTGTACGCTGAGGGCACCCCCTGTGGGGTAGGGGCCTCGGCTCAGGGAGTCACTGACTGGACAGGTCCACTCAATCTGTGTAGTTCTTTCCTCAAAAGACCATTTTTTCAGACACCAATCTACATGGTCTTCACATAATCTGACCAAGATTACGTCTGGACTTTAAACGAGACTGTGACCTCTGAATTTGTTTCGGCCTTTCTTCTCAGAGTAGTCGATAGGAAACGCCGACCTCATATAGTTTTAAAATATAATGAACGTGTAAATCGACCCTGGTACAAATGCTGTATATACTAGCTCGAATAGCGCCACCAGAAATTCGTGGAGCAGTGGCAAGCTCAAATGAAAGAGCCAAGAGTTTGTTTCTGACACACGACATCCTTTGCATGATAACATCCTCGTGTCACGAAGGTTGAAAAGCCGCTAAAGCTTTTTAAAGTGTATCCACTAACGGCGAACAGTCTAAGGAACGGCTAACCCTGTGGTGAGATGGCGCTTCCTTACCAGACCCTCTCATTCCACCTTCTGAAAATCTCGCGTCTGAACATGAGTTGGCTTGGCTTTCCTAGAAGTCTTTAATTAGACTCCGGACTCAGGTAGGCCGAAGTAAAGAGAACCTGCTCAGGTGGAGATTCACAGATGACTCCGCCCTGGAGTGTGAATGTGGTGCTGTTCCACAAACAATGGGGTACTTAATATCTTGTCCAGCGTGTCCTGCTGTCTGCACGCTACAGGAGTTGATGGCCGCTGCTGAAAGTACCAAGTTCGTGGCCCAATTTTAGGCTGACTGTACTTAGATTACTCCCGACACGCCAAGAAGAAAAAGAAGAAGTGTTTGCACAAACCTAATTATAGAAACGTCAATTGTGATCTAAGGACATAAAACAAAATAAGAAAAAAAAACTATCCCAATTGACAGGGACGCCCACGCCATCTTAATCATTCAAAACTTCATAGTAATAGTTATTTTTATCGAAGCCCAGACAACAAACAAAACAGCCATCCATATAAAACTGTTTTTATAGATCTCTGAAAATATTTTTCACGACAATCCGAATAAAAATAGCTTGCTCATCATTTAGTTTCAGAACCGGGAAGTCTGTCTTTCGTGAGGGTTTGGTTTTAAATTAATTCAGCTGATGACGTTTTTAAGGTCATCTTTAGCAAAACAAGATTTAGGGCTAAATTCACAGACCGCACTGTGACTTGACTTTGTAAAGTATTCTTAAATTAATATAATTATTGTTCTTATTTATTAATTATGATCTCCAACTAAATTTAAACACAATACGGCAAATTTAAACATTGTACGGCACGGTTGGCGCAATGGTTCAGCGATCGACTGCTGCGCTGCGTGTCGCGGGTTCGGTTCCCGCACGGAACAAATATTTGTATGATCTGCAAGTAGTTGTTCTGGGTCTGGCTGTTTGTGTATGTGAGTTTAAATGTTTGTAAACGCACCCACGATACAGGAGAAATTCCTAGTGTGGGGCAACGTTAAAAAAAAAAAAAAAAAATTCATGACAGATACCTACCCAAATAATATGTATCATCAGCATGTCGATTCTATGACCAGGTGAAGTGAGCGTGGAGTGAGCTATCAGTGTCATTCCACTTGATGCTAGGGATGCCCAAGCATTACATTTACAATCATACTCGAGATTTAAATAATATTTTTTATGCTGATTCTATTGATCATTAAATTACAATTTCAAAGCTAGTATTTAAGTGTGCATCATTTTGGGAGGTTTTTCAAACTAAGTAGCAAAACAAAAACTCAGTCAGAAACTCAATGTTGATTCTGTCTATTTTTTCCTAGACAAGTCCTTATATTGCCTGAGGCGCAATCGCGTCACGCAAGATAAGGACTAGTCATCATAATCGAGATTATTCTAGATTATGATTGTAAATGTAATGCTTGGCTATGATGGAGCGACATAGTCAGTATTGTGACAAAGCTCCTTAATAAAGAATTAAAAAAAAAAAAAAGCTTTTTATGTTACTAGCAAAAGCTAGTAACATAAAAAGCAAAAGCTTGCGGCTTCGCAGCGTGAAGGTCGGAAATTATCCAACAGGAATGTAAAGTCAGCGTCTCAAATATCGGGACGAACAGTACGTTCAAAATTATCTAATCAACTATGAAAATTATATATTAAGTCAATGGCACAAGGAATGTTTCAGAATGAAGACCGTACACGACACCTATCATTCTGACAAGAACTTTATCGAATTGAGACAAGGTTTAATTTTTTCATAGTTATTTAGATAATTTTGAAAAGTCTGCTCGTCCCGATATTATTGACGCTGACTATACTACAGGGGTAAATAGTAGATATCCTATGTTATAACCATGGTCATGGTCTGTCTACTCATGAGCCAAATTTCATCCATATCTGTTCAGAAGTTTTACTGTGAAAACGAAACAAAACAAACACACTTTCGAATTTCATAATATTACTAGCTGTGCCCGCGGCTCAGTCCGCGCCGATGTCGAAAATTATCCTATGGGAACATGCTACCGAGACAAAAGTATTAGTCTTTATTACTCCTTATAACATCAGCTATCTGCTAGTGAAAATCTTGTCAAAATCTGTCCAGCCGTTTCGGAGATTAGCCGGAAAATCCAGATTTAAAAAAATTCAAACAAGCACTTTATTTTATTTATTTGTATAGATTCAGGATAATGAGAACCAGCGTTTCATACGAATATTAACATAGATGGTTTACAAATAAAGTTCATAATCGCATGAGACGCATAGATACCTACGTTAGTCCTACTGACAAAACTAAAGTCGAACTGCGGACTGTGAATGTTTCCCTAAATATGCGTGCAGTGTAGCAATGAGTCATAAATTAATGAGTGAGAGGTTTTAAAAAAATATTTAAAAATGGAGGAGAAAAGAGAGGTGAGGAGATGTTGTTATTAAGGCGACCTTATTTTTAAGGCGCAGGCCAAACGTAGGGCACCAAAAACACTGTATTTTGTCGTAAAGTTATGCTTATTGTTACTTCCTACAAAGCAGAAAATAATTCAGTGTATTTTCAAATGTTCAAAGAAAAATGCTTATTCAAAAATATTTCATAAACAAATAGTATAATGATAAAAGAATCATAAACAGAGCACAAAAAAAACTGCTCTGTTTTATCTATATCTATACTTCTATACTAATATTATAAAGAGCAAAGATTTGATTGTTTGTTTGTTTGCATTGAATAGGCTTCGAAACTACTGAACCGATTTGAAAAATTCTTTCACTGTTGGGAAGCTACACTATCCCCGGGTGACATAGGCTATATTTTAGCCCCGTATTCCCACGGGAAACTACGCGGGTGAAACCGCGGAGCGCTGCTAGTCTTTCATAATTATTTTATGTAATCATAATACAGGCAATTCAATATTTTAAAGAAATACTTAATTTAAGTAATTAATTAATTACTTTTATTTGGTGATCGAATGATCACCAAAATAAGAGTAATTTGAAGTTAACCAAAATCAAACGCATCATTGTATTGAACCTTATTTGTTGCCGCGATGCGCTATTATCAATGATAAAAAAGGCTTCTTAGCGCGCCTTAAATCAAAATTACTGGTTTAGCACATTAGAAAATAATTCCCAGAATATTGAAACTTCAACAAGGTAAAACTATATAACTGTCACAGACAAAATAGACTAGCGAGGTGATTACGTAATGCACTAACAATTACAATGCCTTTCATTTTAAAAGTTCAACAACATTCATTGCGAAAAATTCTGACTGTATAACAGTTAAAACGAATAAAAATAGTTTTAACTGATATATCAGTTAAAACTATTTTTATTAGTTTTAACTGTTATACAGTCACATCACAATAAACCAATAAATTAAAGAAATTCACGTTACACTATCCAAACACAATACCTATGTAACTAACTATATGCTTATATTGGTTGGTGCAAGAAAATTCCAGAAACTCTTTTTTTTAGATAGCTACGAGTATGACAGCCAAACCTTTAATTCCTGGGACTTTATGCCAATAACCTCAGTACCTACAATAATAAGATCTATTTACTTTCTGTAACGCAAATCTTCATTCTTCATTCACTCTTCTCCACAAGAAACTAATTTGAAATAGACTGGAACAATTAAATTATTTGTTTCATTTTGACGTTCAAAGTGTATTTTATGTACCTTTTTTTTAAATTTGGCTTTCATTTTATCACACAAAAACAAGTTGTAAGATATCATTAACACTATCAAATCGGCTGATAAAATCCCCCAATCTCCCAACTAATTGCTAACCCAAGCTTTCAATATAATTGAGGTTTTGAAATAGCGCTTTTGCACTAGTAAGTATGTACTTACATCTAAGTTACATAGCATTTCACTATTTTCTCCTGTTTATACCCAATATCACTAAGATATTGAATATAATCTGTTAAGCCACAACAGCAGACCAAACTCTAGCAGAACCCAATGTTTTTGGCACCAAAACCGAAAGCTCAACTCAATAGATTCACACTATTTGCTACAAAAAATAGAAACGATTGATGTACGTTCAAACTAAAGGTTAAAATATACAAAACCATTGCCTTACCTAAACGTATACAGATTCCTCGAACTGAACAAATCCAGTAATGTATAAAATCACATCACTTTCTTCTTTTCATCACAAACTTCAGACCACTACTCATCAGTCCCGAAAAACGTACGAATTATCACCGAAATACGGAAAACACAACACTAGCACTCGACACAGCACTATTTTCCAGCATTATCCACAGCAAAAAGAAAAAATGGGATTTTTTACGGAATATTTTCGAGTATTTTCGGTTTTTTGCGTATAAAAATTGGGGGAAAATGTATTTATAAATGTTTTAGCGGACGGCCGGGTGCTCGTCCGCAGCCGCGTACCTCGGAATTCGGATTTAGGTTAGAAACGGCGGGCTATGGCGCCACCCACACATGCGCAGTAGTGTACGGACACGGACAAAGATTATGAAAGTTTCAGATGAGATAATAGTGTGAAGTGGTTTTGTGTGTAAGCTTGAGTGGTGGGGTGAAGGTAGAAATTGTTAAGCTTGTACTTGTTTTGTTAATGGTCGTTTAGCTAGATTAAAATAAAATTGGATTCTTATAGGTAGTTATGATGTGAGTGTTGAAATCCTCTGTGTTCCCTTCCACATTAGTCCCGTCTGCCTTCAAATCCAGAGTGAAAATGCATCTTCTGGGCACGCTTGTTACCTTATAGTCCCCATCACTTCCCATCAGGTGTGATCTAGGTCAAGAGCAGGCCCATTCAGCAATAATTAAAAAAACTGTATTTCTTGATGTAGTTCTTTTATTATTTTTCTTTTTGCAGCCTTTAGCTTTTATCAAAGAACATAGATAAAGGAGGAAAGGGTTCCAGGATGTATTTTTATGACTCTCAAAAGCAAAATATTGGTTATAAATAAACTTTATATGTTATAAATTTTATATTATTAAATTTGGTACTGCATTACAGAACACAACGAACTTAAACTACAAGTGCTGACTGGTATAAAGAACACGTGAATCAAGTCTCTTCCTAAACTAAAAGTGAAAAATAAAAACTTAAAAAAACAACCGACTTCCGGAAAAACACTACAAAGTGAAAACTAAACTTTAATTTTGGAAGGCGGTGACAAAAATTAAAATACATATTCAAAGTCACCGACTTCCGAAATTAAAGTTATTTTTCACTTTGTAGTGTTTTTCCGGAAATCGGTTGATTTTTTTTGGAAATATATTTTATTTTTCACTTTTTAGTTATAGTACTGTAAGGTTTCATTAATATGACTGAAACTACACGATTGAAAATTTACTAATCAAATCGATCCACGGTTTAAAGTTTTATACTGGCCATACTGACGGCGGAAATATGTATTTAAATAAAACCGGGAGACTTCATTTATTGCACTGGGCACACTGGTGGTGGCAGTTGGAGTGGTTTGGTACGCATCGAGGACTTTTCGATGGGGGTTGGCAGCGAACGGTCGTAAGATGAAATAAGTTTTGGTTCGCAATAAGTTTAGTTTTAAACACCGCAATAAGTTTAGTTTTAAATACCACAATAAGTTTTGTTATTGTGTGATTAATTTTAGGATATAAGTTTTGATAAAAATAAGTTAAGAGAATAATAAATAAGTTTTGGAGGTTAACTGTGGTTATTTCTGAGATATCCGATAGTACCTACCCCATTACAATTCGAAATTTCATCATTGTTGGGGTCAACAAAATGCATATTTATGCGATAGCAGCAATCGCGGTTGATTTGCTGTAATTTTTTCAAGAGTTCCGTTGTCTGTCTCCGAAACGCATCATCAGATCTATATGAAATTTAAATGGGACCATTTCGGATAAACCCCTATGAACAAAAAAGAATATTGCAAATCCGTCTGTATATGACAGAGTTATGCCCGAACATACATTAAAAAAAAACATGTCGACGTGATAATCTCCTTCTTTTTGAAGTCGGTTAAAAATAAGAATTTTCGAAATCGATACACAATTGCCGGAGATATCGCGGAACATATTTATATCAAAAAATGTCCATATTATTCTTTCGTGGGAAGAAGTTTAGGTATTATGCGCCCGATTATCCGATCACTGCTAATAACGGTCATAGGACATAGACCCCCGAAAGAAATATCAATATCTTCTTAATTTTATCGTGTTTAAATATCGATATCCCATCCCATCGAGTCTGAATGACAAGGAAGACGACGATTTCTTCATTTATACTAGCACTTATTTATTTATTTAACCATTTATGCACTCACATAATAAACAGACAAGAAGAAAGGAACAGAAAAATACGTACATAGGTAATGCTTATTTCTACATAAATCTCTTTCAGCACACCTGCGATAGGAGAGAAGATAACAGAGATGTAGACAACGCGTGTAATAACAGTAGAAGGGAAAACATTAAATTACAAATGCATATACACACATACAAACATACATACTTCAAAAATAAATGTCACGAATATATATATAATTTAAATATAATTTAATGAAAAAATACATAAGCAATTATGACAAAGTGGAGAGATAGTGTTCTTTCACTCTTCTTTTGAATACTGCTACAGTTTGGCAGTCCATAATGTCCGGTGGAAGTCAATTCCATAACCGGACCGCGTGCACAGTGAAGGAGTAGGAGTAGAAGTCAGTTGAATGGGGAGGGGACTTCAGGAGATTTCTAAGATGCGACCTGCAAGGCGCATCAAAAGGACGGGCGGAGGAAAAGCAGCAGCAGTTTAATTATGTTTACATTCTTATCAATAGGCTAGATTGTAATATAAATAAAGTATTAGCAACTCAACATCAACTACAATACGTTATAAAAGAAAACAATCTCCAGAAAGTTTACTATACTCCATAGGTTTAAGTAGGTAAACAAATCGTAAAAGGGTTTTCTATAGTTGACACTTTCTTGTTTAAAAATACGTTGTAACAAAATCAAATTTATTTTCGATTTATACGACAGTTCCCTCTTTTATTAATAAATATTAAACTTTTTATTCTTAAACTAGTCTTCCTAGATGTAACTAAGTAGTTACATCTAGTGCTCAAGTGAGCACATTTTTTTATTAGATTAATTATTATAATAATATCATATTTTGTAATCTGCCTATTGTAAAGAGCCCAAAATGACAGGTTCCCTAAACCTTTTAGAAAATACAACGAATTGCTAAAATGAAAAGTAGGTACAACTATGATGTAGTATGGCAACCAAAGTGTCATGTTACACCAGACTTTGACAACGCTCTCAACAATAGACATTTACGATTTTGCGAATGTGTTTCGATTTTGTTAAATTGTGTTATTACAGCTAGAAAAATAATTGATGATAAAACGGAACGATTTATTATTAATGTGACAGATAGTTCATCAAATTCTGATTCAGATTTTGAATAGAGCCTATTATTATATGACTATAAATAATATGATCTTCACATTTGGAATAAAAGGTTTCGTATCTATGACTCAGGTGGTTTTTTTTGTTTTTTTTTTATTTAACTACCTAAACCACCAAATGAGGGGGTCCGCAAGGGCCGATGCCTGCTAGGGGTGCGGGTTGTTCGAAAGAGATACCGCGGCCCCTAGCACACAGGCAACTGAGGGAACACGGGTGGGTTTTGGTCAGTAAAAGTCTGACACGCCCTCCCACTCCACCCAGAGCGGGAGAAGTTATTTGATGATTTCCCACCCAAAAAATAAAAAAAACTACCTAAACCTGTACAGTTATAGATATACCTTGCTACCTATTTAACCATCTACAAAAAAACACAAATCTATGCATCTCAACGCACACAACGACGAATCTTCTGGCAGACTCAGCGGCGTTTACGTAGATCGCAGCTCTCTGCTATTACTGAAAATACTTGTAGTCACTCCGACACACTGTAGACTTGAGAACACTATGGGAACTCACTGATACTGGAGGGAAAAGTGAGAACTATGCGAGTTCTGTACTAAGGTGTGACGAACTCACGCGGAAATGAGAACGGCGAATTGAATGATATTGGGGTGAGTATCTGCCAACAAAAAAAAATTACGTCCAATAAACTGTCGAGATTATTATCGGCAGAAAGCCCATAAGTAGAACCTATATATGGGTCATACCTCGCGGGTTGGTAACGGCGCATTTTTACCAGTTTTCCGTGATTATTTCATTAAATACAAATAAAAGTAAACATTTTTTCATCCAAGCACTATTTACAAGTTTGTATGCTATTTTTTTAACAGTTATTTTGGTATTTACTTATAAAAATCGACATACCGTCAATTATTTTCTATTTTCATTACTTAGTACGATTATATGTTTTTATTAAGAGGGCTATTACAAATTGAACTATTTAGTTTTAGGTAAATTTAACGGCACGTGGTAGCTGATCGTGCGTGCGTGTATAGTGAAGTATGCTACTCAGATATGCTAACGATTATGATTCGAACGCCCAGGAACAAACCGGCGCGGACTTATAGCTAAAGCCCGCGCGTCCCGAGATATATTACTGATTCATAGCGTTGCATTCAAAAATTGTTTAAAAATATTATTTTACTTTTAAATAGACTGTTCCTTTTTTTCAAGCAAGTTGACTTAGTAAACTTAGTTATAAAATACTTTTTGTATGAATTTCGATTAAACATACATAGATAAAAAATATGATTTCAGACAAAAAATTATCATTAATTCTCTGTTTTACGGAATTATTTTTGGGTTAATAATGTATGAAACATAAAAAAATGATTAGAGCATTCCAAATAACAAGCTACAGTCCTATCACAAACATTTTTATAAATTACTAAACTATTATATGTTCCATGTAACAGAGCATCAATACTCAATACTTTATTGCATTCCACATGTAGGTATTCTTAGGTGGTAAACTTATAATTAGATCATATGGACCCTGTTGGGCACAGCAAAATAAGTAAGTTAGAGAGGAAGCATTAATTGTCAAAAGATGCCCGAAAGTAACATTTTACGAAACATCCTTTGCCGAGACAAGGTTTTTACTGACTTGTGTAAACAAATTGAAAAATTTGTTCAGAGCGTCCCTAGACAAATAATGAAATTTTCCCCGACATTTTTTTTTGTTGCCTATATCTACACCTTAATCACTCATCAAATCTCTAGTCAAACGCTCAAATTCAAGAAAAAATGTGAAAGAGTATGCGATACGGTCTTGAATCATATTTCGTTCAACATACAGCTTGGCACTTACCTGCAAATACGAACCAAAGAAAGAAAAATGCGTTTGGCTTACAGCTATAAATAAAACATAAAACAATGCTATTAATGCCAAGATGGCCTCAGCTTAGCATAATGTCAGATGGTAACACAGTCATCATCATCATTTCAGTCGAAAGTCATCCACTGCTGGTCATAGGCCTCCCTTAAGCTCCGCCTCTTCGACCGGTTCTGTGGTTCCCGTATCCAGCGGACTCCTGTGGCCCTCACAAGGTCATCGGTCCACCTTGTGAGTGGCCTTCCGTTACACGGTTGCCACTCCAGAACTTTTTGGCCCCATCGGCCATCTGTTCTGCGAGCAATGTGCCCTGCCTACTGCCACTTAAGTTTAGCAATTCTTCGGGCTAAGTCGGTTACCTTGGTTCTCCTGCGGATCTCTTCTTTCCTGATTCGATCATGCAGGGAAACTCCAAGCATAGCCCTCTCCATTGCCCTTTGGGTGACTTTAGGCCTTCATAAGAGGCCCATTGTGAGCAACCCCATTTTAGTTCCATATGTTACCACTGGCAATACGGTAAACGTACTCGTCCACAACTTCGAGTGTAGCGCCTCCGATCGTCATGAGAGTGGGTGTTACATGGGCATTCGACATGATCTTTGTCTTGTCCATATTCACAACACGGTAACACAGTATGCACCACCTAACGCTGATTCTCAGCTGCAACCCACTATTAAATATCCCAATTTTAAGAAAGTTTAAATTTTGTGGGCTACTTTGGAGCTTACACCTTAATTTTCGACATGGAAACTCTTTGAACATATCCACAAAAATGTGCACAGACTATACAAATACCACACATTGACTACCCTCCCATACTTTTCAGTCACAGAATCTACTGTCTAACTCGAACGATTGTCGCTCTGAGCAACAAAAATCGAGAACCACTAGTAGGTACCTCCATGCCGTGACGTATGACGCAGTGATTCAGTGTACACGTGACGAAGACTGACAGGATCGTAGCACACACATAAATCACGCTTCTAACGATAGTAAAATTGTGGTGAGCAGAGTTATGACAGTTGACAAAATACATAACAACTGACATGACTTGTTTCCCCGAAGGGGACGGCAGAGGTGTAGATACCTTTATATTACACCTACATTTCGCCAGTTATGTTTAAGTCCCATGTAATAGGGGACGAGCCAATTTCCATCAGCCTCTAACGTTCCCAATGCTGGGACACATCACACAGGCCTCCTCTCTGTGAGAGGGAGTGGGCCGTTATCCACCACGCGGGCCCAGTGCGGGTTAGTAGATGTCACATATCTTCGATTTTTTGGTTCTGGGACATGCCGGTTTTCGCACAATGTTTTCCTTCACCGTTTCGAGAGCAGTGGTGATGAAATCATTTACACAAAGTGAAGTGCCTGTCCGGGGTCGAACCTACGACCTACATCTCGTAAGTCGCGTCAGTTCCCACTGGGCCACCACTGCTCTAATTTCCATCAATCGGGTGCAATTCCAGACTTCGGGCTGCCACTGAGAAATTCCAGATTAAAGAACCCAATAGCACCAAACGTTAAAAAAAAGTAGAAAGAACCTCCTCCTGTTTTAGAGTCGGTAGAAAACTAAATCTGACCATCTAAATTTTATTTATTTATTTATTTCAGACATAAAATTAGTCCATAGTTTCAAAACTTAAGTATACACATTCAATCATAAACTATGTTTTCAAATATAAAACAGATAAAAATAAAAATAAATTTTTGATTATATACATTTAAAATATTCACCAAAAAAAAAATTGTAAAAAAAACTTATAAAAATGTCAGAATTATATAAAAATAAAATGTATAGGTAATATAAAATTGTCAAAGTAGTCATCGTAATTAGCGTTTTGGCGGTAAATTCAAAACAACGAAAAATATGTTTGATTTAAATCGTTTTTAATTGAGAAAATGGATGTAAATAAATTAATTTTTATTTTTCTGTTACATATGGCCGTCCCAATCTTCAAATTAAAATGGTTTTTAATCAATTAGAAAATACCCTATTGTGCGTGGTCCGACACGCACTTGTTGTGACCCAAACCCATCAGTAAGATTATGTTTTGGATTAGCACGTAGTACACACAGTTTTTCATCATCATCATCAAAAAAGAAAAAAGAAAGAAAGAAAGAAAAATTTTGTTGTTATTGTTGTTGTTGTAATTATTGTTGTTTGTTGTTGTTGTTTTGTTGTTGTGTGTTGAATTGTTGTTGTTGAATTGTTGAAATATATTTGGCTCGGCTTCCAGTCCTCACCGAATGCCGCTGAATACTAGAATTCTACATGTAGCGACTGCCAATCTGACCTCCACAACCCAGTTACTGCGTAATACGATACCCCTTGGTAAGACTGGTTGTCAGACTTTCAGGCTTCTGACAACCCGTAACGACTGTCAAAGATCCATGAATGAAAGCTTGGACGTTTCGAGGCATAGAGGGGTCTTGGTATGGAAAGATGGTCACCCATCCACGGACCAACCGCGGCCAGTGTAGCTTTACCTGATCGATCGACTCGATTACTTAGCCACAAGCGTCTACGTTTTTATGAAAGTAAATAAACGAACAGTTCAAATGAAGTCCTCATGTAACAGTAAACAATAGCTGGTAGATAGAAACTAAATATTACTCGGATATTGTGAAGAAATTAATTAGCTATGCCCAACAATGGACAGCAATAATAATAATATGCTAAATGTTGATTGATTCATATATCCTGCTAAAGCCATGTGCAGTTAGTAACATGATAAAATACTATAGATTAATCACAGAATCTCCGTGTGTTTTGATACAGGCTGATATTTTTGGTTCGTTTTTTTTTTAATATTTATTGTATGTACGAGTATTATGATTGTATAAAGTATAAAAAGTTTATTTCACAAAAAGCATTCATAAGAATTTGGTACATAGGTACTAACTGATACCCAAACTAAACCGAGGGCTTGTATTTTGGCAGTCAGTCCTCATACGTGGAGCATTTTATGGAGATCGTGTCAGCGTTAATGTGAATGGCGTGACATAAATTATTAAATTAAAAACACGAAGACACTTTAAAGACGGTTTTGGCTTTTTGACAGCTCGTGAGTGAGAGTGAATGAATTCCTTATTACATGGAAACTTAAATACTCATCATAGGGGGAGAATAAGACCAAAACAAGTGCACCTAGCTTCTGACGTTTCATAAGTGGACATGTACGTGACATAAAATATTTTTATTTTAGAAAAACGGCGTAAGGGTTCATGGGCTAAAAAGGAGACTGGGCGAATTTGTATGGGAAGTTGTATAAGGACCAATAGCGACATGATTTAAATATTTGTGTAGATATATACTTAATTTATGCTACCTTATGCCTTTGCACATTAAAATCTTTACCGGAAACTTTGAGAAAAATATACTTTTAGAATTTACAGGATTATCAGGGGCTGTAACTACTAAAAACGTCTTAAAAGACTGTCCTTAAGTTTGAGTACCTAATTACTCACATACATTCACAGATTTTGTAAAATGACACAGTCAGAAAATAAAAAATGACAATGCTCATGTTTTATTTGAATGGTGCCAAGAAATAATCGTGCTTTGAGATTCAAAAAGTGGTTTGCATAGACAATTTGTACTGACCGCTATGACCACTATAGACGCAATCTAAAATCTCTTGATTCTCCATTAATTTACCTCAAAATAAAGTTTATTGAAAAAAAAACCTTTACAACGTACGATTACTTTCTTTTCCATATTATATGTAATTCCATAAAAAGCTGTTACGCTTTAAAAATTGTGGGTAAATGATTGACCACTATGAATCGTTTTAGGATATAAAAGATTTTTGCGATCTGTGACATTTCTAGTTCTCAGCACCCTAATTGCGTAACACGCGATTAATCATAATCGGTTTAATTTTGGCAGTTCAACAATATTCATTGCGTTATTTACGTTGATGAGCAGACACATTTTTCGAACATATGAAGCAATGGTTTAGCCATCAGTTTCAAAACGAAACAGATTATGATTAATCGTGAGTTACGCAATTAGGGTGTTGAACTCGGTTGGTCCCATTGTGATATTTTTTTTCACATAAAAAAGTTGTTTTTTAACTGACTTCAAAAAAAGGAGGAGGTTCTCAAGTCGACACTGTTTTTTTTCATGTTTGTTACCTCAGAACAACAACAACTAAAAAGTGAAAAATAAAAACTTTTCCAGAAAAAAAAACAACCGACTTCCGGAAAAACACTACAACGTGAAAAATAACTATAATTTTGGAAGGCGGTGACAAAAAAATTTAAATACACATCCAAAGTCACCGACTTCCAAAATTATAGTTATTTTTCACTTTGTAGTGTTTTTCCGGAAAACAGTTGTTTTTTTTTTAACTGCCCATTTTCTTGCTAAAGAGAGAGAAAGTGAGTGAAAAACGATGAAAGCTCAATAACTTTCATCGTTTTTCTCTCTGACGTGTAGTGTAGAACTTCCATACTTTAAATATTGTAAAAAATGGGTTGCAGTTTTGGTCTAGGTATATAACATCACGCTTGTACCCTCAAGAGTTAGGCAGACGTTTACCTATAGTAGTTATACCCACAATTCGCCAGTTATGTTTGAGACCCATGTAAGAAGGCATCATCAATTTCGGTGTACAATGAAGTATATTTTGAATATGCTATCTATATATCCATCACCCTGTAGATTAATATAGCGGACGTATCGTATCTGTTCAAACTAATAGTCGAGATTATAAATATTATCTATGCGAAACAAAAGACGCCCGCGCATCATGTGTACCTAGCAGCATTATTATAAACAAAACATAAAGTTTTATATTCTGAAAAATATTACATTAATTTTATTAATAAAGAATATTAAAGAGTATGTTTTGACTTGTAAAGCCGGTTACACACCTACTACGTCTGTCTGTGGTCTGTACGCCCCTATCCTTCGTTATATTATTTAGGAACTCCTAATTAAAATAAGATAAGAGACCCAGATGAGAGAAAAGTGATAATAACTAGGATTGATCTATCGATTTGGTATTCATGCCTTGTTTGCGTGAGGGGCTTATGGTTAAGTAGTAACTGTCGCACGAGTCGATCGATCAGGTTCAGCTACGCTTGCCGCGGTTGATCCGTGGATGGGTGACTATCTTGACATACCAAGACATTGGAAAACACGTTTAGCCGTTACGGGTCGTCAGAAGCTTGAAAGTCTGACAACCAGTCTTACCAAGGAGTACCTACCGTATTACCCAGTAACTGTTTATTGATCAATGATTTCTGTAAGTAGGTTTGTACAAACACTTTTACACGTCAATCATATTTTTAAAACTAGATGAGGCCGGCGTTTCCTATCTGACTACTCTGAGAAGAAAGGCCGAAACACACTCAGAGGTCACAGTCTCTTTTAAAGTCCAGACATAATCTTGGTCAGATCATGTGAAAACCATGTGGATTGGTGTCTGAAATAGTCTTTTGAGAAAAGAACCTCACAGATTGAGTGGACCTATCCAATCAGTGCACGCATTTATCAGTAATCATGCAGCTCAACTTGGAACATATGGAGCACAACGATTCGACGAACTATACCAAAGAAAGGACATCTTGGTAGGCCGCATAAACAACTCAAACTGTCAGATTGACATTATAATTAACTAAGAAAGAGAGGAAAAACAAAACCAAAAATAAAAGAAAACATGACCCACATAGTCCTCATATTCACGATAATTGAAACAATAATAATATTTTATTTCTTCAAGTAAATATTCATGTCAAATTGTATAAAATAATCACCAAAAGTAGAGATGCCACGAATATTCGGCAACTATTCGGTATTCGGCCTATTCGGCCACTTTTTTGCTATTCGGTATGTGGCCGAATAGTGCGTACTATTCGGCCGAATACCGAATAGCAAATCATGTAAAAAAAGACACGTTATTTTACTCAAAATTATGTATTTATTTCAAAATTATAACACTTTAGTACTTAAAATTAATCAATGGTAAGTTGTGATGGATAAAAACGAGCTTTTCAGCATTTTTTGGTAGCAAACGATTGCGCTTTTCATCGTAAACGTTACCAGCCTCAGAAAATAACCTCTCACTATAAACGCTACTTCCCCAGGCGAAGAAAGATAAACTTTTGCAAATTTCGAAAGGTTCGGGTATTGTTTTTCGTTTGCTGACCACCACTTGTAAGGATCGGCCTTCCGATCTAGGCGAACTATTTTCAAATAAAAATCCAACTCGTTTGCCACAGCATTCTTCTCCACGTCCTCCCCACCAAGCATTCGGCGGCCGAATATTCGGCGCTTCGGCCGACAGCGTTGCCGAATATTCGGTATTCGGTATTCGGCCAATTCACTATTCGTGGCATCATTAACCAAAAGTCAAAGAGTATAAGTTTGTAAAAACAAAAAACAACATTCGGTATGCAAAAATTGGAGCAGCTCAATCCCAAGCTTTTTTGTCCGCAATATAATCTTTAACGGTATAAAAGGCTTTCAGGCACAACTTACGTTTGAATGATTTAAAATTATTGAGACTTATATCTTGAACATGGCTAAGAAGTTTATAAAAGCGTATACACTGACATCTGAATGACCCAACTATTTTCTTGAGCCTTGTTAGTGGTACAACAAAGTGTTTGTTCCTAGTATTTATACTATGGATATCACTGTATTTTTTAAACAATTTAATATTTTTATGGGCTTAAAAAAGATTTTCAAAAGTATACTGTGAAGGCACAGTCAATACATTAATCTCCCTAAATTTCTCTTTGAGAGAGTGTCTGAGGGACCTTAATTTATAAAATCGATCGAACAGCTCTTTTCTGCTACTCAAAAATAGTCTGAATGTCGGCGGAATTTCCCCACAACAGAATTCCATACGACATAACACTATGAAAATAGCTAAAGTATCTACACTAAACGGGCTGTCTCTATGTCAGTTAAATTACAATATTTCTAACAGCGTCTATGCTGTAGAGCTCAGCTTTTTCGACAATTTATCTACATATACTATGTGGACCCCACTGAAGCTTGACGTCCAAAGTTAAGCCCAAGAATACAGTAACTAGTACGTAAGTAGTACTGGGTTGTGGAGGTCGGTTAGAAAGTCGCTTCATGTAAAATACTGGTATTGAGATACATTCGGTTTGAATGGAAGCCGGCCCCATGTTGTATGTTGGGGTTGCTATGTTTTTTGCGTATGTTAATAAGATAGGCTTAAAGCCAAGGCTGAAATGATTTACCTTTACTCCATTTACAATAGCATTAGACAGAAGTTAAAAAAGGTTCTTTTTAATGTACACTTCGTAACAAAATTACATTAAACGTATTGCAGTTACGATGAATGCCAAAAAAATTAAAGTGTCAATGCTAATAACCTAAAAGAAGCAGGAGTGAAAAACGCCGAGTAACTGAATTTGCTGATGACGACGAAGGTTAACCAACGTATTGTGGGTCGTTAGTTGTTGTTTAAAATAAAGTATTGTAGAAAAATCATTTTTATTTCCTTTTAAACCTAATTAGATTTAAATCATCATGTGATTGTTTGTTTCATTCATTCGTTTTGTTGTAGGTTTGTAATGTGTGATGAAGATGTTATTATAAATAAAACATTATTTAAAATAAAAATTACTTTTACTTCGTTTATCTCAGTATTTAGTACTGTCATAAATCTACCTAAAAAAGTTAGAACTTAACTTTGAAATAAAATGTTTTGCACTCCTGCTTCTACGAGCCTCTATTTTCCAAAACTATAATAAATGGGGTATAGGTATGTAAGTTAAGTTCCAGAAGAAGTCGGAACCTAGCAGATTCAAATCACCAAAAAAACAAGATTATCGGGCATTCCTGAATTGACACACAGGCATTAAAAGGAAAAAATAGACCATTTTGTTTACAAGCTAACTCACATAACAATGTTTACAATACACAATTTATGTTGTGGTCAGGTTAACTGCATTACGTCACTGCTGTTCCATTAAAATTAACGTCGTAAATATAAATGTTCCCGTTTCGTAACGATTGATGATTTATTTTTAATGAAACGCTTTAAGATTAAAGGGTGATTTAAGCGGATATCGGTTTTTGACGTGCATCCAAATCAACATCAACAGTCCTTCTGTCTTCTGTCCATCTGTGGGTGTACCCCGTAGTGCTAATTTAGTATTTCAATTAGGTACCTTTAGTGAAGCCATGATATTAATTAGATATAACCAAGCAATTCAAGAAATTAGAGACAATAATCACGGCATTGTCAAAAAAAAACTAGACTTTTAGTCACCCTTCCGTTAGCAAACATCGTTAAAGTTTAATATAGTGCCATCTATCATTTATTGTAAAAACCACGACATTAGCTTGCGAGTGACCGTTCTAGGAAGATACTAAAACATGCAATTCAATACAGCGCCATCTAGTGTAAGTTACACTAACTATCACGTTGGCTAACGTATGAACTTTTTCTCAGGGATGTAGTACTCATTTGCAATACGAGATGGCGCAGTCTACGCAACCAGCTGTGTTATAACATTCGGATCTTGCTACCCTGCAAAATGATTGTTAGTCCTACATATATCGCCAACTAGCGACAAGCGAGGAGATCAATGGTGGCTATATTACTTCTGACCATACTTGGTCATTGACGTCGCAGACCCATAACCTACATATTCAAGCTGTTATCCCCCACATTTTACCCTAGCAAGGACCTTCCGTCATAGGATTTTAGGTCAAAGTTTTACTTTGTATCACTTTATATCCCAATAGATATAGATGCTGCAGTGGACCGTAAAAAAAAAGAACTCAAGTTTTCCCATGACACAGAAAACGAGGTCACCATTGCAGCAGCGTCAGATTTTAATGACAATTGGTTATAAAAAGATGATTTCACGCAGATATTATAGTTAATTGACTCGCTTCGACCAAGAAAGCATGGCAATAAGGAGCCTTATAGGTACTTATTTAGCATAATCATAATAACATTATCTACTTAGAAAAATTTACGCGTTCATGGCAATAGCGAACAGGCATCTTCGGGACACGCTTGTTGCATCATAGATCTCATTATCATCAGGTCTGATCGAGGTAAAGAGCAGGCTCATTTAGCAACAAACAAAAAAAGTTTAATACCGCTTCAGAAAACGATGCCTTTTTAAACACAGGATTTTAAACTGCTACTTACAAAGTTTTCTGAATTGCATAATAGTGCAGAATGCCAAAAAAACCTAAATTTTTAACATCATGGGTTGTGGTAAGATTTACTCGGCAGCAAGGTCTGCACCCAGGGCCTGTGTCCCTGTTCCTGTCCCTGTCCCTTGGGCCCAGATTGGTATCCCTGAGTAGGTACTAACCTACCCAGCTATACCTACTCTGTGCGCAAGGTGTGCGGTGTGCCATTTCATTCGACTGAACCAAGCAATTCTTTAAGTCAGCGTTTCCCAAACTATGGGTCGCGACCTGATAGGTCGCGAGCGAAATTGGGTGAGCCTTGAAAAATTGGGAGATACGTCCAAGTGAAGAACTCATTGATTTATCAGAAGATACGTCACTGAAAAATGTATTCGATGGCAAACCGCGAAATACTGGGTCTCAGTTGCTGACAACTATCCTTGCTCATTGCCTGAAATTGAAATTGAAACAAATACATCCTCCTCTTTGAAATGACACTCCTTGTAATTAGTTATTTTCGATTCTAACTGAATGTTTTTTTATTATTTGAATAGTCCTTCATTCATACCTAGTTATGCCCTTCTTTTCTCCATGACAGCCAAGATGTGAGTTCCGAATTTGGAAGTTTTGTTAGGTGGGTCGCGGTCCAGTCAACTTTGGGAACCACTGCTTTAAGTTATTTACAACCTACGTTACGACCTGTCAAATCAAAGAAGTTTTCAGGAAATAAGATACTGGGGATCTAGTATTTTAATTATCATCATCATCATCATCTACCTACCTACCTAGCTTTTTACCAACTATTTTGGGGTCGGCGTCTAGTCTGAGCAACTGCCTATCTGACCTCCACAACCCAGTTTCTAGGTAATTTATGATACCTTTTGGTAAGACTGCTTGCCAGTCTTTCGGGCTTCTGACAACCCGTAACCACTGTCAAAGATCCACGAATGACAGGTGCAACCAACGGCTTAACGTGCTATCCGAGGCACGAAGGGGTCTTGGTATGTTAAGATTGGCACCCATCCATAAACCAACCGCGGCAAACGTAGCTTAACCTGATCAATCGACCCGTACGGGATGTAGGAACTACTCAAATTTAATTGTCAAAAAACTTTAAGTATTCCATAACTTCTGAATGCGACACAAATATCGCTGTCTTCATAATTTCTTTCTTAAATATTTTTCTTTCTGCCTTTTCTTTTAAATAATTTACGATGTACAGTCAACCGAGAAGCAATGTAACAATTTAACAGTGCCTGCGCCTTAATGTCGTAGCAGTAGGGTCGGTTTTCGTAGTGCAAGTGACAATACTGGTAAGTGCTTGACTGTACCAGCAAGAGTGTTGGTTTTCATAATAAATCTTAAACGTTATGCAGCCTTTTCTAGATAGCGTAGTTTTATCGTTTAAATAGGTACGATCATTGTTCTTTTCTTTTCCTTTACTAAAGTCAGTTAGTTATAGTTATCTTCACAGTCGGTTAGGTGCAGGCAATTAGTAAAATGTTTAACTAAAAACAACGTTCAGTTTGAAATAGATAGAGTATCAGGGTGAATAAGATTAGGAGGGTCGTAGGACGTGGTGTTCCATATTTCCCTATTCCTGTAAAAAACGCTTGAGTTTTTGTGCAAGCGCGCAACATCCGTGGTTGCACGAGCCAACACCGATACATGGTACAGCTAGGATATAAATCCTATCGTGAAAAACCGAGTTTCAGCAGTAGTTACATAACTAAAATGCTTTATTAGTGGTTCGGCTAACTGAAAACTTAAGGTCAATGGCTTATAAAATAATCGATTCGCTCAATGTCAAGTTTTTCTTTATACTTTCTTACCTACACGTGCTCTAATGTCCGGGTTGCACGAGGCTTGTTTTTTTAAGCTAGAATGGCAAGCTCGTATTAAACTGGATAATTTTCCTAGCTTGGCACGATGCTAGAGCTGTTTACACGATACTAGTAAATAAGCTAATAGCATGGCGGTGACCGAGTCTGTGGAGTTAAATGATATGGTTGCTAACATTTACAGGATACGTCTTTCATTGACTTGAATGGTCCCTGGCAGCTGAGAGTTTGTCATACTCCCTCAAATGTCTCGCTGGTGGTGGCGTGTTAAATCATTAAGTTCCCTTCAAAATGGTTGAGCTGAATGGTGCTGATCCATACATCATGTTCGGGCGCTTTCATCTCTTAGCTGTCACGGCTTATTATAATTTCTGAATTGTTATTTTATTTTGTTTTAATACTGACGCTTTTAATGTACGTCTTTTTACATCGTTCTCACATTGATAGTTTCAACATAATGATGTAACCAACTTTTTGTAACAATATCATGATTTTAAAAGAGTATCCATGGAGTTTCTTGCCCGTTCTTCCCCATAGGTACCTACTACGCTTTGGAAATGCCAACTAGCTTCATCTTTCTAACTCACCGACCTTGACAATTCATGTGCCTGTAATTAGTTTATTTGAAATAAATGCTTTGATATTGAGTTTTATTGGGTACTAGCAATGACTATATAGCCTTATTCTCTATGGGTACTAGCTTCGACGGCCACACAAGGCTAGTACACCAGCCATGATAGTAAAAACAGTGGCGGGAGACGCTTATAGCTCAAAATACAAACCCATGCAAACTGATAATATTTATTTATTTGCTCTCATGCACATCACACATTTTACAATTCTGTCGGTTTTTGTACATGAACCCTGTCAGGGCACTGCAAAGCACAATGTCAGTTTGCTGTTGAGTTTAAATTGAATTAACATAAATTTGAATTAACATAAATAACACATAATTAACTAAACTAATATTAATACGAATTATTAAATAACACAATACAATACATTTCGGTAATCAAAATAAAATAAAAAGTCATTAGGATGTCCAATCAACAGTAATAAATAAATAAATAAATAAATCAACAGTAATAAATAACTAAATAATAATATAAATTGGTTATAAATAAATAATAAATAAGGGAGCAGTGGTGGCCCAGTGGTAACGTCTCCGACTTACGAGTTAAGGTCGTGGGCTCAATTGGAATAAGGGTCAATTGGAACAGTGACGTTTCATAAGTGCCCATGTAAGTTTATAAGTGTAATACAATATTTTGGATATGAATATCCACATAATAATTATGAGGATTTCCAGTGGTAAATGACAGAGGATACCTATATTAACATAACATTCAGTGGGTGCAACACAGTTCTTTCAGTAATATAATAAAAAGGATTAAAAGTTAACCTTCTAATCACTTTGTAATGTCGTTAAAGTTTATTGCAGGCAAGAGTAACCATTGCACTGGTTAATATTATTATAGGCGAGGCAAAAGACCGGCTACCTGTCCGTATAAACAGTGATTTTATCGAGTTTGCAACCTGACATATGGATACTAAATGCCAAACATGGTTACAGGAAGCTTTGATTTCCACTAATAGGATTACTTGTGCATAGAGGGCGTTTTAATGGCGTGCTGATGTTTATGTAACTAAATGGAGGATTGAGGCGATTTTTTAAAGTGTATAAATATTTCGATCTGTTGTATTGAAAGGACCGAAAATTCTGTTCCATCCAAGGCAATAGCTCTTACAAAGCTCAATACAAAGGAATTCTTCGAGGAAAATACAAAAGAAGCCTCACACGTGGAAGGTACAAAAAGGAATAATTCATGATGATGAAGGTACGTCTCTCTTTGCTCCTTTCTTTGGAATGACCTAAAACATTTCCAGCATTGCAGCTTATGGCTGAAAATCAGCTGCAATGCGCAACATTCAAACTAGCACAAGAACCACAAGGTAAAATACTACAAAAGTCATTCACCCTGCATTCTATACGCCTCACAGCCCACCTACACGTTTATTATCTGTTAAATTATAATCGCCATTTTCATCTCGACACGATTTTGACATTCTCCCTAAATTGATTACAATTTTTACAACACCATTAGGCACACGCGTGCAAACAAAAAAATATACACATCTAACGTCCGCCCTCAATCAACAATCATTATTTTGCAATTTTACGACTCAAATGAAGCAATAGAATCGATGAAAAGACAATTTAGAATCGAATTATCACGCAGAAATGTCACATTTGGCGCGTAAACGTCAAACGTCAAGCAGCCATCTTGCGCGAGCTTATTGGCGCGTTCGGTAGGGTTGTTTGAGCGGCGAACGGGCGGACGTATGCCTGTCTCTGTCGCGCTTAGTTACATAATACGGAAATGGGTGAGCAGTGTTAAGTTTTGTGGCGAGTTCCGCATGCGGCCACTGTCGGGGGGTAGTTATTGATTTTCCAAGGAGTTTGCGGCAGTCGCCTAACACGCCGGTGCCCAGCGCGAAAAACACATCCGAATCGCGCTCGCGTTTTTACAAAAAAACACAATTATTTATCCTAAATTCTAATTTTACAGTTAAATATTCCGATATCTATTAAATTCGTTCAATAATCAGTTGTTTGTGTGGAGATTTTTGTGCTGGAAAACTCATTTCGTAAGTGTTTGAAGGTTCAATTGTCACATTTTATTCCAAGGCACCATTTTAATCACGTTTTATGTGTCATTGGGGGCTTTTTATTGTCTATTTCTGTGGTTTTTTTTTTAATTCCATCAGTGATGGCGTATCGCTTGTTGTGTTTTGTTAATTGCTAACAGCTGTTGGGCGCAGCCGTGCAGCTAATTAGACGTCAGAAAGTAAAAAATATTTACGATTATTGCATTCAATAATTTTCCACTAAGCAGAATAAAATAATAAAAATCTGACTCACCAATTTGTCTAGCCCAAAACTGGGCCTCAGCAACCGGGTCCGAACCATTGCGTGGTGCACGTTCATTTTGTTTTTTTATTTTATTTATTAAATACTTATATTTTATTTTAAATCTAATGGCACGTTCAAATCACTCGCACGTCAGTCGTCCACTGATTAAATCTCAATGATGCATATACACTGGCGGATGTATACGAAGCTCAATATTCTCCCTCGAATCAATAGTGTAATGTATAGTGAGGATAGGAAAGATCTTAGTGAGGCGGAGATGTCCATGACGTCATAGATCGTTAGTGACACCATGGATGACGTCATTCGTCCTTGTTCATGTCCCTCGGGATGCCTTCGGGTCTAAACCTCATTACTTTTAATATGGCTGGATTAATTCCCACTATAGGAATATTAATGGCCCTGCTCTACATGTATTATTAGACGAGGGTGGTGTCTTATCCCTTATTAGATTAGGGGAGATCCAATTGATAGTGTCGAGAAGGTAGAATGGGGCTTGAAGTCATCTAGGCTTAAAGGATCGTATAAATCTATAAGCCCTAGCAACCGGCAAACGACATCGATTTCTATAAATCCATTTCTCGTCTCGAACAAAATGGAATGGTCATCGAAGATCGTGGAAGGTGAATGTGTTGTACCTGACTTGAGCTGAATCGTAGTGAGGTAACGATATCACTCATATAATAACTTTTTTACCTATTTGATACAAAACTCTGTGCATCTTTCCACTGATAATATGGTTTAAATAATGCAGATCTAACAGCTGATCTACGAATCTTCGCCGTCATAATAAATCAATCAAAACAAAATGGCCAACGTTCTCTGCAGTAAAAAACTTCAAGGTTTACAATAGTCTATAAATAAAAAAGAAGTTAATAACATCAGCAATGCAGCACTAGTGGATACTTTGCTCCTAATGACTTGTTTGTTTAAAATTATGTAGCCATGTTTGCATAAGTTCAAATTAGATAATCATTGAAAAATGTGGATCACGTATTGTCTTTTTTGAAAAAAAACTGAAGCTCCTCCTACTGTTTCTATCTATACAAATCTCAAGTCAAATTATTTGAGTGGCAGTTTTCCTTTCATTCAAACAATCTCGACATCCATCCAGATTTACTGATGACGCTTTCAGTATCCCGAGTTCATTACTTAAAGGTACCCAAGTATACACTGATATAAATCATAATTAAGCTACAAAAACCAATAAACTTAAGCTAATATATCATCATTATCATCATCAGCCCAATCTTATCGTTTATAGATAAGTGGTGGACCTTTTTAAACGCCACTGGGTTTGATCTCCATTGTTCAGTGAGCTGGCAAGAGGCATGCGCAGTTATCCGGAAACCCGAAATACCCGCCCGGATGAAATCCTGATCTTCGATTTTATCTTTCTTTTCTGTGGTTCTTAAATTATCTTTTTTGCGTTCTGTGGTCCTACTTTATCTGTCCTTCGAGCCGGATGAATTGATATTTTTGAACGATTTGTATTTGAGTGATGTTGCTCATTTGTTTAGTTTCAGCGTGCTTAGATCTTTGTAGGACATTATGTTTATTATTGAAATTCCATTGAAAGCTTCGCTATTAAAATGGCGATTGAAGCACTATCGTGATTTAAATAATACTGCAATATGGAGCATTTGAAGAAACTGGCAATTTGTTTTTAAATTGTGACGCCACTTGCAGTAATATAGTAGGGTTCCAATATACTAAACAATCAAAAGATGGGGCCTCAAAAATAAGGGATCCATTCCGTATGTTGAAATTGTTACTAAGAAGGTAGGTATATGCAATACAATAATAGCCTGATCATCATAATGGAGTATAATCAAACGCATCATCATCATCATCGTAATTTCAGCTACAAGACGTCCAATGCTGGACATGGCCTCCCCCAAGCTCCGCCACTTCAACCAGCTCTGTGCTTCCCGCATTCAGCGGATTCCTGCGGCCTAAACAGGGCCAGAGGCCATCCAACTCTACGTCTTCCGTTACGCGGTCACCACTGCAGAACCTGACGGCCCCATCGGCCATCTGTTCTAAGAGCAATGTGCCCTACCCACTGCCACTAAGTTTGGCAATTCTTAAGCCTAGCCTTAAGCTAAGCCCACGGACTCCGAAAATTGTGCCCATCAAATCTTACAATTACTGCAGATTTGATCTTACACTTAGGTCCTTTAAAAGATAGGTAATGCATAAACGTAGGTAGGCATCTTCCTGCCCTTGTGCAATGTTACTTGGAGTCGGCGCAACATTTTATCTTCTTTCATTCTCCCTGTCAGCCGTCACGCTATCATTCACTCCCTTCTCTTTCATATTATTCCCTACACACTCCATCCATATTTTCTTTGGCCTTCCTTTCCCTCTTCATACATTATTTCGTTTAAATTCATCATTGTTTTACTTTTTAGTCACAATCAAACGCATGTGACTAAAAGAGTGATGAATATAAATGTTATTGGACACAGAGGGGGGCAGAAGAAAATATGGAAGGTTTGTATAAATTCGCACAAGACTCTGCTGTTTTGGTTAGGGGTTTTGAGTTAAATGACTGAAGGGAAGTTAAAGACTTCCCTCCAGTCTAACTAAATGCAGGTTTATTCGAGTTTAACATGGAGTAACAGGCTATCTGTATCTATCCTCTACAATCCAGTTACCGGGTAACAGGATGCCCCTTAGTAAGACTGGTGACCAGAATTTCAGGCTTCTGACTACAGTATCGACTGTATATGATTAAATGATAGCATTCTTTAAGTTCAAAACCACTCAAACACTTTACCCTTTCATAAAATTTTGGGTTGGCATACAAACCATCGGCTATCCTAATTGAATAGAGAGAGTGGCCAGTCCATCTCTATCCATTAACTTTTGTTTAAAGCACTCTTTAAGTCACTTACCCTCATTGCAAGGTTTTAAAAGTTCGGTTACCTGTCAGCATGTTCAAATGCATTGACAATCCTTCAACTGCTGATGGATTGCTCTCTAATATCTACCAAGCAACATGTCTGCCCTAGGTCAGACAGCAGCATCAATTCCATAGCTGCAACACTGTTATCATTGTCTTCGACGATTTAGGTTTTAGGTAATTTTCAAAAAGGAGTTAGTTATTTGGACATGGTGTTATTAAACTTGTTTACTAAGAGCAGTGATCGTACTCAATCATGCTGCATGTCGTATTCCCTACATTACTGGCTTGTAAAGCCCAAACAAGTTACTGAATTAGTATTGATTACAAAAACTGAAAATAAAGGGAACATTATATCGTGCACGTCCTGGCTGTTGGCCGAAAATTTAGCTGAAAATATTCTAACAAAAACCAGCTTAATTGGAGGGGCTAAAATATTAGTCATTCCTCACGATAAAACACGAATTCGGAGGTATGATAATTAGACTCAATTTGAATAATATTTCGTATATTTTCTGGGAAACCTACTTTTCCGTCAAATTATTTAGATTCGTTGCCGTTTAAATCAATAATATCCTCAATACGTTACCTAATTACCTACTAATGTGTTATGATATGATTATGGTCAGTAATAGACCAAGACTGCTGTGCTGCTTTGCTTATGGTATTCAGTTAAAATGCTTTGACTTCCCAAGCTTTCTTCATCTGCCTAGTCTAGTTCCAACTATGCTGTGATAGGGTTCCAGTCTAACTGGATGTAGGTTTATACCAGTAATAAATATGGAGCAATAGCCTATCTGACCACCACAACCCAGTTACTGGGTAACGCGATACCCGTTGGTAAGACTGATTGTCAGACTTTGAGGCTTCTGACTACAGTTGAGTAACGACTGTGTAAGATAAAATGACAGCATTGTTAAGGATTGAAACCACTCTAACACTTAACCCGTTTATGAATTGATGGATTGGCAAACAAGCCGTCGGCTGCCCTGATTGAAAGTAGTAGGTCTACAATCACCTTCCACATTCGAATATAATTCAGGGTGGATCGATGCGAAACCTGTTACGATACAGTACATGAATCTGGACTGGACCCCTCAGCGTTGAAAATTTTCTTTGTTAATTAAAAATTAACCACACGAACACACTACACAGACACACACCCAACCCACACACACTTCTGCACAACCCTTCATTACATTTTGTTCATGTTCTTGTTTCCCACAAGGCATGTAAAAAGTATTGTAGGAAAAATTTATTTTTTAATATAATTTCAACGCAGTGGGGTCTAGAATCAACCTAACATCAACGAGCAATCTGTTACCATTAACAGGTTGTTCGTCGAAGTCCATACCAGCCTGTACTTATCGACATTGTGTACTTTTCCACATTGTGGGTATTTTTTTATCGTTTCCCAGCTTTAAAAACTTGAAACTACCAACTATTACACTGCTGCGACTACTACTAAGTACTGTTGTTAATACTGGTGTTCACCTGTATCCGGTAAGACTGAAAACTGACCCCAACATAGTTGGAAAAAGCTGGGCAGATGATGATGAGAGAGCAGTAAGAATGTCTCATTTATTACCTGTCATCTTTAAACACGAAGACAGGGTAAATTTTTAACCAGTGCGCAAGCTGTAACCATGAATAATAATTCAGCAAATCATTCTAGACCCCATTATACAAAAAACTCGTCGAACATTAACTATAAAAACGGCAAAAAAATCATGTCTGTTGTATGGGAGCACCACATAAATATTTATTTTATTCTGTTTTAGTATTTGTTGTTATAGCGCCAACAGAAATACATCATCTGTGAAAATTTCAACTGTCTAACTATCACGGGTTCATGAGCTACAGCCTGGTGACAGACGGACAGACAGACGGACGGACAGCGGAGTCTTAGTAATAGGGTCCCGTTTTACCCTTTGGGTACGGAACCCTAAAACTCAGCTGTTTCATGGAAAAGTGACCAACGCGGTCAAAATACAGGTTTTTTACACGCTATAAATTAGCTTCACTTGTATGTTTGTTTGTTTGTATGTTTGTATGTAACCGACTCCTTTGAGCGCGATTTTGACCCACTTTAAACGGTCAGATTTCATTGAAACTTTGTAAACTTAACGAGGACCGATGACAATTCAACAAAAAAAATCACGTTTTTGTAGTTAGCAGAACTAAAAAATGGAAAATAAATAATAGTTTAAAAAACTAAAAAACACGCTTTAAAAACCAAACTAAAAAAGGAGAAAATAATTTAATTCAATTAAAAAGCGTGGGGTGCTTGACATTCATTGATTATAAAAAATACCTCAAAAAGCACCCCACGCTTTTTAATTGAATTAAATTATTTTCTCCTTTTTTAGTTTGGTTTTTAAAGCGTGTTTTTTAGTTTTTTAAACTATTATTTATTTGTATAACCCACGAAAAATGAAGGGCGTCTAAAATGATATGCTGAATTCATGGTTACAGTTTACACATTGGTTAAAATTTTATCCTGTATAGCCATGCCAATAGTAGGATGTGTATGTTGCCGTGGAGGTTCATAGGTTCGAATCCAGACATACGATTTACTTTATGTACTTACATTATTTCATCACCGCTGCTCTCAAACGGTGACTTCCGCCAATAGGCACTGGTCCCGCGTTGTGGATTATGGCCCACTCTTACACTTTATAGGCTAATTATGTTATGTTCACATTCTGATTAATATGCAACTGGATCGGTTCTGCAATATCTTAGAAATCTCCCATTCCTTTCATTAACAGCGTTCTCCCCACGCGGGCTGGCAACGGCGCATATAAGGCGATTTTTCGTGATAATTTCATTAAATACAAACAAAAGTAAACATTTTTTCCGCGATGCACTAGATCATTAGTATTTTCAAGTTTGTATGCCATATTTTTTACAGTTACTTTGGTATTTCATTTTAAAAATCGACATACCGTCAGTTATTTTCTATTAGCATTCTTAGTACGATTCAATGTTTTTATTAAAGAGTAAATATTAAAAATAAATATAAATACCAAAGATCTTGTAGGCGATTTTCTATTCTGTATTTTCATTCCTCTAAGTACCTACTTATTGACAGGCCTGCACTGTCCTCCCATACCTATTATCACTGTAATTTGAAAACCTTGTAAAAGCCAATTATTTTTAAAAGAGTAACCGTGGAGTTTCTTGCCGGCTCTTCTCCATAGGAAGCGATAAATTGGAACCATGCACCAGCTTCTGACGTTTCATAGGTGCCCATGCAGGCTTATGTGAAATAAAATGTTTTGATTTTGTTTTATTTTTATTTTTTTCTAGTGCTTGGCTGAAAAAAAATATACTTTTGTTTGTATTTAATGTAATAATCACGAAAAACTACTATAAATGCGTTGTTGCCTACCCGCGTGGAATGAAATGCCAAGTCTCCATCACTTTCACAAAGATAAATCTTGCATATTAGACAATTTATTTGTGAGAAAAACTCCAAAACAGGCTCACTAAACTTCTCTTTTACTTTACAACCGCTAACCAAAAGTTTTTCTCATTAATTAATCAGATTTACAGCTTAAAGTCTCACCTCAAGGTCAAAGCGAGACTTTTATCGACAGAATGTGACCCTGACCTTTCCCAAGGACATGAAATTACAAGAAACGAACGGGTTTTAACTGTAAATACAAAGGTAGGCTTTGTGTTTTTAATGTTGTTTGTTAATGGCTTTCTCTCATAATGTAATGAAAGCCCAAAAACATTAAATTTCTGAGAAAGGATTTTATCTTTAAATTAATTCCTCAGAGCATGATTATGAATTTAAGGTATTGCGTTACTATAGGGAAAGGCTTTTCTCAAAGAGATAACAAATCAAAATTTATCAACACGACTGTTCACTATTCGCTCGTGATATAAGAACTTAGAGATTCATTTATAAACTTTAATGTATGTGTTAGGTAATAATAAGGAGTTTTTAGATGAAAAAGCGATTGCAAAATAAAATTATTCTCTCTATAAATCACCAAACTTTATGAAATATATACAATATAATACGGAATATAGAAAATCAAATTTAAATATGAAAATACGATTACATAAATAATATAATAATTTAATAATGATAAAAATATTAATTACAAAATAATAATAATAATTACCTATTATTATATACTCGTTACAGTAAATGGCCTAATAGCGAAGAGCCTCGACCAACACCTCAGGAGGCTCTCATTACGCGGCTGGATCAAGGGCTTGATTCAGAAAGCAGTACTCCTAGACACGGCACGCATAGTCAGGAGGTTCCTTTCTCTAGAGCCCTGACCACCGACATCTTGGACCCTGCTCCTGATGCCGATGGGCCACTATTTTTTATATTTTTAAATGTTTTTATATAACTTTATATTCTAATATTTAAAAATGTAATTTATATGTGTATTTAATGTAATCAAAGAATAATATTACCTATTATTCAAGCAATAAATACAATTTAAATAACAAATACACTATACCTATAAACACAAACCTCATAACTTATATACCTGTACATAATTATACATCTAATAATTTTACAATAATAATATGAATTGAATTGCTTGAATTTGTACGTAGCCCACTTCCTCTCTCCTAATTTTGCTGTGCCCGACAGGGTCCATATTGATCTCATTTTATAAATACCATCTATGTAAAACATATGGAATGCAATAAAGAATTGAGTATTAATTAGTTTATAGTGGGTAGGAATTAAAATATAATATTGTACCTTAATTCTCAACGCGCGCCAGTCTGCGATTATACGCTGTTCTATCAAGCCATTGTCGTTACATTTCACTCCAGCTATCCAAGTATATCCATATTCTTCTATGCTTAAAGTGACGAGTAAAAGCTATGGTAAACAGTCGTTAATCAGTACTTAACGTCAGGTAAGGTTTATAAATAAAGGGGTAAAAGTCCAGCGGGGTCGATGTGTAACACACAACATTAATTGCGTTATTTCCGTTGTTGAACAGATTTTTTTTCGAACTTATGAAGCTAGCTTATTAGCTACATCTTTCAAAATGATTGATATAGTTCTACGCAAGGAGCACGTTTCTTTACAAGGATTTCTTCTTCATCAGTTTATCACGACATGCTCACTCAAATGTCTCGCTGGTGATGGATCATTAATTCTCTTCGAAATGGATTAACTGAATGGTGCTGATCCATACGTCGTGCTCGTGAACGGACACCATCAGTAGGGACTGGTCATCTCTTAGCTATCACGGCTTATTTTAATTTCCAAATTGTTTTTTTTTTGTTTTATAGAGGAAGCTTTTAATGTGAATTTGATTTAAAAGAGTAGATATCCATGTTGTTTCTTGCCAGTTCTTCTTCATAGGTACTTACTGAGCTTTGCAATTGGCAACCAGCTTCACGTTTCTGACTGACCGACCCCTTGACAATTCAAAAGTGCCTGAAATTGGATTATTTTTAAATAAATGCGTTGTGTTTTAGTTTTCAATCTATGGTTAACTTTAAAAGCACATTGTGGAAAAGTCATCATGGTCTTCAAAAGTCCTTAAACCTGGAAATTGGAATGACAACCGAAGGCCGCCATGGCTCACGCACAATGGTCCACTTGAAGGACTAAGTGCGGAAACCAAACCCTTAACATAGAACATAGAACATAGTCCTTAAACCTCAGGAGCGCGAATATTCACCCCTCATAGGATTAGGGATCCGCGATTGCTGATTCTAATGATTATGATTCTGAAAAGCCTTATTTGATACGGTCGCGAATCATATTTAGATCACCATACAACCTGATACTGACCTGCAAATTGCAAAAAACGTAACAAAATTTGAATTTCGCGGGCTACCCTGGCGCTTCCACCTTAACTTTCGAAATGACCGGAAATCCCTTTTCCAAGAATAGTCCTTTTTATTCGACGCCATATTTGGCTATAAATTATTATTTTATGTACACTTCATCTACAATTCAGGCGTCCATGTAAAATACTGGTGTTCTGCTGCATCCGGTAAGACTGGAAGCCGACCCCAACATAGTTGGGTAAAGGCTAGGTAGATGATAATGATTAATGTACCTAAACTTCATTTTAATTGTGAATATAAAGGAATAAAAAAAAACTTGTGTGGTTTTATGAAACCACCGTAAAAGTGAAACTTTTTTTCACATTATAGACATTTAACTAAAAACTACACGGTCAGCTGATGCGAACTATAGGCGCCGCCATATTGGCCTCGGCTGCTCTGACGAGCGCCTTTCACTTTATCCCTACTCCGCGGCCGACCGTCACGCGACACGTCACGCGACATGCAACACACAGACGAAAAAGTTTGAGACGATGTAATAAAAGTTTCACTTTAATAGTGACATTAAAGAAATAATAAATAAAATATTAGGATATACCATGGTGAGTTTATACAAAATTTTAATGAAGAGAGTAAATTATTTCATCACCACTTCTCTTAAATCGGTGAAGGAAAACATTGCAAGGAAACCGGCCTGTCCTAGAATCAAACAATTCAAAGACATATTGTGACATCTACCAACCTGCACTGGGCCCGCGTGATAGATTATTGTCCTCTCCTTCTCATTGGGGCTTTGTCCCAGCAGAGAGAATACTAAAGCCTGAATATGCTAAGCGTGGTGTTCTTCTTAGCGTATCGATCGGCTGCGCGAACTCCGCTCGCTGATGCAGTCATAAGATCATCAAATGAACAAGTAACAGGGCATGCGGCGCAGGATGAAAGCTGAGCCATTGTCTGTGGGGAGGTGCCGCATACGCTCTTGAGATCTGAACCGTCCGTGAACCCCCATCTGTGGAGATTGTCTTTGCTCCGGCCGACTTGGGTTCGAAGTCTATTTAGAGATTTCCAAGTCATCCACGGTAACGCGTGCCCAGGCGGAAGGCTCTCGGATGGTTCGATAAAGCTATCAGGGGGTTTCTACAGCTCTCGCCACAGGTTACATCTCGCTGTGGAAGCAAGAAAGGAGCCTCCCCGAGCGACGTATCCTCCGAACTTCTGTTACGTCCGACGCACCCTGGGCAATCGACTCCTGTCGATTGGCTAATCCTTTCACCACGATGCCAAATATAAATATAAGCGTGGTGATCGATTCTCGTTCTTTCTCAGTAGTATCTTCTTCAGAGTTAAATAGTCATAGACTAGTAAAACACTTTATTCACAAACCAAATCTCATGTTCAAACAAACCTCTTCTTCAACCAAGTTTTGTTGTACACTAATTAATAACTTCGCGTTAATTACAATTTGCTGACAACTGAAATTAGTTTCTTAATTAGAACAAGGAACACAACAGCTAATGATTTAATATCACGGCATTATCATGTTTGAAAAGAAAGTAGCTTCACGACTATCTTGCTTGGTGTGGTGGACAGAGAAATCTTACTGTTATACTAACTATCTTGAACACACGATTGAATGTGCATTTTTTCTTCATCCTCTACACAGAGAGAAAAATCACCACCCGAAAAATAAAATAAAATGAAATAGAATTGTAGCTGTATTTTCAATTATTATTATTTTTTACCAACAGCCATTGTTAAGCGTAGGTAATTCCAGAAAATCTGAAAATTTCGAATGACAGTACCTAAATATTATTAGTTTTGAAATGTTTGCAAAATTTTCATGAAATAAATGCAAAATATTCACTACCTTCTCTTTCATGTCATTCGTCACATTATTCAGCTATCTTTAATTTCGCATTCCTCTTCTTGTCAAACCATTAACATTAATATTAATCACTCTTTTAGTCACATGCGTTTCTTCCCTCCTCATAACCTCAACCCAAGCCATTTCGAAGTCTTTCAACTTTTCTGTCACTGGCTCCACTTTCAACTTTCCATATTATGTTTTAAAATTACGATCAATTTAAGTGGCTCCGGCGACCTACCTATTCGGCCTAATTAGGCTAATCGTATTTTTAAAAGGGATTACAAAGGCTTGGCTCTTTTCCGTCGGAGTTTCACGTTCACGGTTTGGTACCAGGTTTCAAATTAATGAAGATTAGGGAATCCTAGTTACTTTGCTTTTGACATTAAGCTCCCTTGGTGGAAGGCGATGGATGAGGTCGACGAGGACGACGTCCAGAAGATGCCTATTACATTCAATCTTGCTTTGAAAGTTAACCGTGAGTTATATAGCAGCTGCTTTGCTGAAACGAACGCTGACGGAGTAGCTAAGCTATTTTTACTGTCATGATTCCAAACCAAAAATGTCCGGTACTCGTGGGTAAATAACAACAGTTGCTCAGGACGTGGATGGTTTTTTTTTAAGGTTGGTAAATCATCCAATAACTTCTCCTGCTCTGGGTGGAGCAGGAGGGCGTATCGGACCTTTACTGACTAAAACCCTCCCGTGTTCCTTCAGTTGCCTGTGTGCCAGGGGCCGCGGTATCTCTTTCGAACGACCCACACCCCTGGCAGGCATCGGCCTTGCGGGCCCCATCAGTTGGTGCTGACATCTCTTTGAGGCGCGCATGGAACACAATGCGCCGTCGATCCGGGCTTGGTCCTTACCGGGCCACGAGCTACCCATTACTCGCCATTCGCAAGTCCGCGCCTACGGTGGCCGGGAATCAGCCTGGGATTCCCAACGCCCAGGGCGTCTCCTACGGAAGCTAGGGCCGTGAGGTCGCATATACTGCCTCTCCCAGACGTGCGCCGCCTCCCTCTTCGCGAGCATTACTGATTCGTAGAAGGAGGTGACGGCTACCCATGCACTCTCGCTCCATACCATGGCCTGGATCAGGGCCCGATACGAGAGATCGCCGCCACCGATCACCTCCATGAGGACACGGCGCGGGCAGTCCTCCACCGTATGCTCCATCGTGTCCTCAGGGCGATCTACGCAGTGTGAGTCGTGGATGGTTAAACTACGCTTGTCGTACTCGATTCGTGAATGGCCGATCATACATTACATATCAAGACTCCTCCGGGCCTCGGAAAGCACGTTAAGCCGCTGGTCCCGACTGCCATTCATAGATCATTGACAGTCGTTGCGGGTATGTCTTGCCAAGGGGTATCGTATTAGCCAGTAAACTATTTAGTCAGTTAAGCAGTTGCTTGATGTAAAATATTAGTACTCAGTTATACCCGGTTACACTGAAAGGCGACCCCAACATACATAGTTAGGAAAAAGTTAAGCAGATAGATTGATTCCGAACCAAAAAACTATCACAAACACACCTCTGCAGAGTTAACGAGCTACCAAACAAATTCAAATAACCATACAGCAGACACCAAAAAAACTCAGACATGAATTTGAACAATAAAAAACCACAATTTTTTCTGCTAACGCTGCTTTAAATCGTATCACAATGCGTCATTTGGTTGGTCCAGTCGAAGTACAGTCAGCAATAGCAATCGATGGCAATTTGGCTACGTTCCATAAAAAGTGTACAGTTTTCTTAACGACAGGAGTGGTATGAAAGAGATAAAGTCATGTGTATGAAAGAGATGGAATCTTTAGTGTACCTGATTGTGGTAAGAAAAGGAAGGATTAGTCCCAAGAGTAGAATTGGTGTATTTGGAAAAGAAAATGTGTTGTGAGGGAAAATTGGGTAACAAACTAACAGTAGGGATGGTTTTTATTTTTAACACGCTTTTATTAGCTTCACCAGTATGTTTGTTTGTTTATTTGTAACCGACTCCTTTCTTGGACTTGATTTTAACCCACTTCACACCAAACAGTCAGATTTCATTTAAACTTTGTAGACTTATCGAGGACCGATGACAATTCAATAATTCGAAAATCGACATACCGTCAATTATTTTCTATTTGCATTACTAAGTACGATTAAATGTTTTTATTAAAGAGTAAATGTTAAAAATAATTATAAATAACAACGATCTAGTGCATGTCAAAAAAAATGAAATAATTACAAAAAACTACTATAAATGCGTTGTTGCCAGCCCGCGTGGAATGAACGCTCATAAGTAATCTCGTCACTTTTCGATACATTATCATTAACCTCATTCTTTTGCCCTTCATCATCATCTGATAACCTTTTCCCTGCTATGTTGGGTTCGGCTTCCAGTCTAACCGAAGCTGAATACCAGTATTTTACATGGAGCGACTTCCTATGTGACCTCCACCACCCGTGTTACTGGGCAACACGATACCCTTGCTAAGACTGGTTGTCAGACTTTCGGGCTTCTGACGACCCGTAACGACTGTCAAAGATCCACAAATGACAGCCGGGACCAACGGCTTAACGTGCTTTCCGATTTACGGAGGGATCTTGTTGTTCTGCCCTTATCCCAATTTATTTTTGATCGACGCAATATTACCTTCCTGTTCCATACTTCTCTGTTTGTCCTCATCTCGGCAGTCACTCTCTTTCTAACTATATCATCTTTACTGGTGGGGTCGGCAAGGGCCGATGCCTGCCAGGAGTGCGGGTTGTTCGAAAAAGATACCGCGGCAACCAGAGCGGGAGAAAATATTTCACGATTAGGCCCAACCTCAAAAAAAAAACATCATCTTTCACACAGTACATCCACCGATTCCTTTCTCCTTGGTCTTCTCCTACGTTTTATACTAGGTGAATTTTTAGTCACCGTTTAAATTTTTCAGGGTCATAGTACCCGTGAAATTGAACAACTTTCTCCAAGGAACATGGGCCGAAATATGAAAAAAAAAATCGGATCTCCCATGCAAAATCATTAGTCAGCTGATCGATTTTGTATGGGAGGTACGATTTTTTTTTTCATATTTCGACCCATGTTCCTTGGAGAAAGTTGTTCAATTTCACGGGTACTATGACCCTGAAAAATTTAAACGGTGACTAAAAATTCACCTAGTATAGCCAACACTGGCGAAAGCACCATATAACGTGTTATACTCGTATGGTGCTTTCGCCAGTGTTGGAATCGTGGAATCGTGATTCCTACCGGCTTCCCTTCGGTGATTAGCACAGATGTGCATAGTGTCTAAAAAATATAGTTACACTACGGATATTTAATTGGCCATAACATTCAAACAACAAAAACGTTTATTTTTAGCTATGTATTACTCATCATCATCATTTCAGCCGAAAGTCGTCCACTGCTGGACATAGGCCTCCCTCAAGCTCCACCACTTCAACCAGTTCTAAGCTTCCCGCATCCAGCGGACTCCTGCAGCCCTCACAAGGTCATCGGTCCACCTTGTGGGAGGCCTTCCAACTTTACGTTTTCCGGTTTTATTTTGTTGTAATTACTACACCAAAATAAAACGTTCTAAATTAACCCGGCGCTAAAACGTCATAATCGGGAACTAAAAATGTATACCACAGCGATCCCGTAATGATGTCACTTAAGGTTACGTGGCCCCGCTTGATATTGGATGAGAGCAAGCCACTGTACAACGGGTTACGATAGAGACGGGTATAGGGTCTATGGTAGAAAAAATACGTCAGCAAGAACGAGATGGTGAAATATTGCACATTTTATTTGGTTTTCAGCTGTTCAATTTGATTGTATTTAAATCTTAATATTAATTTTAAAATGACATTACGTATTATTTTTGGTAAGTCAGTAACCGGCTCCGGCTTCTCTCTTAGAAAAATTTACACCTCGCCGCTGAGTTGCATCCATATATATAGACTGGAAGCCGAACCCAGCATAGTTGGGAAAAGGTTAAGTAGATTTTTTCTTATAAAATTTAATCAAATCGACACAACGATGGATTTTTTTTTTGGGTGGGAAATCATCAAATAACTTCTCCCGCTCTGGGTTGAGCAAGAGGGCGTGTCAGACTTTTATTGACTAAAACCCACCCGTGTTCCCTCAGTTGCCTGTGTGCCAGGGTCCGCGGTATCTCTTTCGAACAACCCGCACCCCTGGCAGGCATCGGCCCTTGCGGACCCCACCATTTGGTGCTGACATCTCTTTGAGGCGTGAGTGAAACACAACGCGCCGTCGACCCGGGCTTGGTCCTTACCGGACAGCGAGCTACCCATTACTCGCATTCTTTTATTTCATTTTTGATAGGGAACGCACAATTTTATTGCACCAAATTAATTTAATGCCAGCTGCATAATATTATTACGAATATGTTTAGACAACATTGCTGCTCTTAGTTTACTTTGGTTGTAAGATGTAACGTGATTGCTAGGGCTAGACTCTTTGGATGTATGCCAACTTATCAAGGAGGCTACCGAATTTTGGTATTAAATCATCTCCGACATTGCTGTGATCGGATAAGAAAAGAAGTGTTCCTGTTTATCTCTTCCGAAAAATTGTGTGTTCTCCTTTAAGGCTCTCTCCTTAGACAAATATTATTTGAAAAAGATACGTGGTGTCAGAAAATATCAAAGTTGGTCAAGAAAATGCTGGAAACTATCGCAGTCAAAGAACTTTTAGTACAACTGCGTAACGTAATCACGGTTGTATTCTCGAAGAGTTGCGTAATTGCACCTACCACTGTTTGTCTCTGCATCACCCAAAGGTCGACTGGTAGAAAATGCCTTTGGCATTAAGTCCGCCTCTGTACATTTCTGTGCGTTAAGTTGTTGTTGAAATGTTGACGTTCAAAAGTGCCTTTTATGTGCCTATTTGAAATAAATGCTTTGACTTTGACTTTGAAGTATTAAATAAATAAATAAGAGTTAAGCAGATGCGTTCGACCCATACTACCACCCAAATTTCACCAGTTTTGTTTAAATCCCATATATTCACAAGCAGCCTATAATGTTCCCACTGCTGGGACATAGGCGTCCTCTCTATGAGTGGCCCAGTGTGGGTTGGTAGATGTCACCATGTAATCGAATTTTGGTTACAGGGCATACCGGTTTTTGTCACAATGTTTTCATTTGCCGTTTTTAAGAGCAGTGATGAGATTAAAAAAACAAAGTAAATTCGCTGTTTGGGTTCAAACTTACGACCTACAACTTTTAAGGGGAATCTAGTCGCGGGCTCGAACTCACTGGTGGGCCTGGCTAAAAAGCACGCTGTCTCGCTAGGCATCGTGTCCTACAGAGTGAGTATCAGTGATGAGTAGTTAGACGCTAATCTACATGCACAACGTTATTGAGTGAGATGCAGGAACATTTATAGTGAAACAGGCGCTAAAAAAAAAGAAACTCCCTTCGGAAGATCGGGTTTTATGAAAAAACCACTGCATAAATCAATGACAATGAAAGTTAGGTTAAATTAGCAAGAAAAAAAAATATTTGTTGGCTCCTAACTTTTTATGGCTTTTTATTTTATTATTCTGTTTCCGTACAGCCAATATTAATAATGAGGCAAAGCCATTCCATGTTGAAGTTTTCATGTAACGTTGTCGAACAGTGGAGTAAAACACTCCCGAAGTTTGTATGGAAAAATGTCGACTAGATTCACCTTAAGTCAGGAACACCAAAGTAATAGGGCCAGCATCTTCACAAATAATCATATATCCTTGCATCCCAATTCATTCCATTTCAGCACATTACGTTTTCTTCTGCCAAACTTCACTTTCAGCCATTATCTCAGTATTTCACCTCGTTTCTAATTATTTCTTCTAACACACAAGCCATCCATCTGTATCTATAATTTATTTTCCTCCTGTTGTATCCTGACATATTGACATTTGATTTATTTTCTCCCACAACTTTTAAAATGTGCAGTGTATATTTCCGGATTTATTTATCATTTACGGGGCTCCGGTTGTCCTTATCTCGAATACATTATTAAGAGCTATTTTAAGGACATACGTAATAGTAGCAAGGAGCACTTGCAGCTAATGTAGATGGAACTATCAGTTCCTAATTTTCACGCTACGCCACGCTCCATCATCCGCGGGGCTAAATCTGGTAATTAATATAAAGCCACATCCGCGTAGCCCAGATTTCAGCCCCAAAACACTTAGCTCAAGGCTGGGATGATGATGATTACATTACGCAAAATTAAGCTTCTAGGGTTTTGCTTAATGTAGCACAAAATATAGCTTTATATATCTGTTCTCGGGACATTAACCGCAATGTATGAAGAAGAAGTTTAGGCATACATTTCTATGTAAAGGGTTATGTGGGAAGGCACTTGGATTATGTAGACAAGCTCTGACGTAATACCTTAATTCAAGATGGAAAACATCAACAGATATAGGGACTAGGGAGAGTTTACATACCTACCTTGAAAATATAGAAGTTCATTTTGTTCCTTGGGGAGTCTTGATTTTATTTTCTAACAATGCAATCATCATGTGAGAGCAGTGGCGTCCCAGTGGTAACTGCCACAGTCGCCGAGTCGAGGTCGTGGGTTCAAACCCAAGAGAGTCCATTACTTTGTGTAAATTATTTCATCACAACTGCTCTCAAAACCGTGAATGAAAACATTGTGAGGAAACCCATCCTAGAACCATTTCGAAGACATGTGGCATCCGTCAATCCGGACTGGTCTCACGTGGTGATTTATGGCCCACTCGCTCTCACAGATAGGAGACATTATAGGCTGATTATGCTATTCATTATTTTAATAAAGTCTTTTACATATACCGGGCAGCGAGCCAACAATAACGCCGAAAATAAAGCCTCTTCGCTACAATAACATGACCATAACAGCACAGGCAGCGATTTTAACTACCCATATAGCGGACTGACTACTTAGTTACTAAAAAATCCTGCCATACATCACCCCAAAATATGAAAAAAAAATCCACACAACTTTTCAGTCACCAATGGGAGATTTCTACTCATTTCTTAGTTTATCCTTTCTCGTAACAGCTACCAACATGATTAAAACCAGCTGCGACATCGTGGTCAAGACCACGATCTCGCCTAAGGGAAAACGATGGATCTTTGGCAAAAAAATCGTCTCCCACCACTACGTATACCAACCTCTTCCCAAGTTCTCACCACAATCTAACCCTCACCTTTCTATTCCAGCAGCGAATGCCCCAGCAGCCCGGCTCCCTCAGGGCGTGAACCAGTGCCCCGCAGACTCCGGCCAAGTGGCGTGCCCAGATGATCGGCTCATTCTGGAACCTGTGCCGAGCGTGCCCTTCCATGCCCGTCGATAAGGTAAGATAGACTTTAAGGAACTGAATTATGATATCATCAATTTCTTTGAGATCAAAACGTTCAGAACATCGTTGCGGTGTGTAGTACTCGCAACCGGCACCGTGCGTGTATGACTAGCATAACTATTCACAACTATTTGATAAGCTACCGTACCGAATCGAACATCAATCGAACGCTGTTCACAAATCCAAAACTCGAAAATTTTGTCAATTTAATTCAAATAAACAACCACTATTCTTCCGACAGCTGTCTCCTGTCGGAGGCAAGGCAAATCAGGTTATCAAAGTGTGTCATTTTCGATACGATAGCCTGTCTATTGCTTGTGAATAACTATGCTGATGTATGACCGGAAGCAAAGCAAAACGATTGTGTAAGGATGGTAGGTGGCGTGTCGTAGTTTCTTTCCAGCCCCATAAGAAGAAGGCGTGAGTTAATTTATGTAAGTTTAGATTATTCGTAAAAGAGCTCGTCCAGAGAAGAACCAAACAAGAAACGAAACGTCTTTTCATATGTGATAAAATGTAAACAAATGGATCAAATAAATAATAGTTTAAAAAACACGCTTTAAAAACTAAACTAAAAAAGGAGAAAATAATTTAATTCAATTAAAAAGCGTTGGGGTGCTTTTTGAGGTATTTTTATAATCAATTAATGTCAAGCACCCCACGCTTTTTAATTGAATTAAATTATTTTCTCCTTTTTTAGTTTGGTTTTTAAAGCGTGTTTTTTAGTTTTTTAAACTATTATTTATTTTCTATTTTTTAGTTCTGCTAACTACAAAAACGTGTTTTTTTTTCTCAATTTTTTTTTTAATTATTAAATTGTCTTCGGTCCTCGACAAGTTTACAAAGTTTAAATGAAATCTGACCGTTTAAAGTGGGTCAAAATCGCGCTCAAAGGAGGCGGTTACATACAAACAAACATACAAGTGAAGCTAATATAAAGCGTGTAAAAACGTGCCTGTGGATGCCAATTTGTACTGCCACTTATAGATTGAGTGCATTGATTCGATTTTTTTAATACTTAAACCCGATATTTTAGTGTTAAGTAACCTTTTAGGGGTTTTCCATTTGACGTTACGTACGAATTGAATCTCTTTCTAAGTCGCACGGAGGGGGCATAACACTTTGTCGATTCCAAAAACCTTAACACTCTACTCTATACATAAAACCACATAATTTTTTCACATAAATCTCAGAATAACCTCCTTTACCAACACAGCCATTTTCTCCCTCGAAAACCCCCATTCATCTGCAAAACCTTAATAACTTATTCGCTTAGCACACCAAGGCTTCACATAAAAGTCGCCATGATTTCTCGCGGGATCTAAGCGCTGCAGCGCTGTACAGTTTTATTAAGCTGAATCGATCCAGCCGAAAGCGGCTGATTTTTTATGTTACCTCGTAAGGTTTCTCGCGACGGTTACGTAACGGATTATGACCTAAACGTTTAGTCTAGGTTTTTGGTGTATTTAGAACATGTAGGGTATTAGAAGTCGCTTATACAACGTAACATAATTAACGCAAGACCTCATACACCCCAATTAGAGTATTGAGTTAAAAGTATAATACAATGACCAAAACTAATTTATTTTTAAGCTAACTGTTTTTATTAAGAAAAAGGAGTTGACCCTAGCACAACTTTGTGCATTTAAAATTGAGTCTTATTGCGTTGACTTAAGATTGTATTTTCTTTGACTTAATCGGCGGTAGGTGTGGCAAAATACATAATTTTTGAAAAAAATACCCATGTTAAAAGTTATTAAAATTGATTCAGTAATCAATTAGGAACCAACTACTTTCAGGTCTTGCATCTATTCTGTTACACCTTGTAGAGAGGTTATGTAGAGGGGGCTTGTGATTCAGTAACAACAGCCACACGGATCGATACGTTAAGCTACGCTTGTTGCGGTTGGTCCGGTGGATGGGTGACCATCTGTACATACCAAGACCCTTCCGTGCCTCGGAAAGCACGTTAAGCCATTGGTCTCGGCTGTCTTTTGTAGATCTTTGACAGTCGTTACTGGCCGTCAAAACCCGCAAGTATGACAACCAATCTTACCATGGGGTATGGTAATACCCAGTAACTGGGTTGTGGAAGTCAGATAGGCAGTTGCTGACCGATCCCTTGACAATTCAAAATTATCTGTACGTAATTGGTTTATTTATTTTAAATGCATGCTTTGAGTATTAATTTGAATGCAGGACGGTTTGGTGATCAGGAATCGTTAATTCATCAGCAAACCTTTATCGCATTTCCTAGTAATATTATAATGTGAAAGTTTGTTTGTTTGCTAAAACGGCTTTACGGATTTGGATGAAATTTGGCATACAGATAGATTCTAAATCAAAATATTTTATTACACATAAACCTCTATGGGCACTTACGAAACGTCAGAAGCTAGGTGCACGGTTCCAATTTGTCGCTTCCTATGGAGAAGAGCCGGCAAGAAACTCCACGGTTACTCTTTTAAAAATAACAGGCTTTTATAATGTTTTCAAATTACAGTGATAATAGGTATGGGAGAACAGTGCAGGCCAGTCAATAAGTACCAGGTACTTAGAGGAATGAAAATACAGAATATAAAATCGTCTACAAATCTAGTCTGTAAGGCCTACAACGTTCTCTCATTCACAAAATGTAAAAGAACCTATATAAAATAAACCTATTTGAACCAAGTGACATGATTTCCATGACAATCACAAACGCGGGCGAAGCAGCTGACAAAAGCTATTTAATGATAATTCACCAAAAACATCTATGAAAATGGAACTTAAAGATAAGCATTTCAATCAAAAAATATCAACAGACAACATTTTAATCTGTACAATAAAGTAGTCCTTCAATTTGAACCAGAATCCTTAACACTTGTATCGAATCATACAACACTGCTTGCCTACAGCAAAAACACGAATTACAAGCTCATCTCCCGTCCAGCCTCGTCCTCTAAGCAGCCTCGTCCTCTTCAAAAGTCAAGTAACATATAAGAAGGCGGTCTCCTCCGTCATTACGGAGGAGACCGCCTTAAGGAGCACGATTTTTGATGTTAAATCATGTTGCATTCAACATGATTTAACATCAAAAATCGTGCTCCTTGGTCCTGGCATGGAGCCAACGCGTCTAGCCACTCCAATCAGTCCAGTTTACATGTAAAAGCCGCATTTCTGCAGAATTAACATATCGAAATGAGATTTTTAAGAGAGTTTAAAACACTGCAACATAATGCTGTAGTAGAATAGTTGTTTATTTGTTCAAAAATATACACTACTTAATTAATCCCTACTAATATTATAAATGCGAAAGTAACTATGTCTGTCTATTACGCTTTCACGGCTCAACCGCTGAACCGATCGTCATGAAATTTGGCATAGATATAGCCTGAGAGATGGACATAGACTACTTTTTTACGCGATAATCGGCATCAACGCGGGCGGAACTGCGGGCAAAAGCTAGTAAAATAAAAAACCTCCTAACTTAACTGAAACTATTCACAAATTAAAATATAGCGTCGAAATTTCATCCGCATCGCTGTCGACTGGTAATGTCCCAAGAGACTGGCTTCACTACCACGTTGCATGGCAATGCTTAGCCTCTGGCCCAGATAAAATAATAGTTTAAAAAACTAAAAAACACGCTTTAAAAACCAAACTAAAAAAGGAGAAAATAATTTAATTCAATTAAAAAGCGTGGGGTGCTTTTTGAGGTATTTTTATAATCAATCAATGTCAAGCACCCCACGCTTTTTAATTAAATTAAATTATTTTCTCCTTTTTTAGTTTGGTTTTTAAAGCGTGTTTTTTAGTTTTTTAAACTATTATTTATTTTCTATTTTTTAGTTCTGCTAACTACATAAACGTGTTTTTTTTTCTCAATTTTTTTTTTAAATGATTGAATTGTCATCGGTCCTCGACAAGTTTACAAAGTTTCAATGAAATCTGACCGTTTAAAGTGGGTCAAAATCGCGCTCAAAGGAGTCGGTTACATACAAACTTACAAACAAACATACAAGTGAAGCTAATATAAAGCGTGTAAAAACCAGCTCTTTGGTCACGGGAAGTGTCAACCAACCATTTAGAGATTTCCATAAATTGATAGATAGATTTCCTTAAGATAGGATAATAATATCATGTTTTTATATTTGATTAATTAATGTTGTAGTTAATTAAGATTATTAAAGGTATATTTTTTTTGACAACAGTTGAAAATCATAGATAATTAATTTATTGGAAGTTGAAAAGTGAGGGAGACATGAAAAAAAGCCGAAATATTTTAAAAACACAAAAAATCGAATAATTTTATAAGTTTCAAGAAATGGGATAGTTGAAAAAGTCGTATTCTTAAAACTGTTCAGACATACCAGACATTGGTGCCGATTCTGTTGTACACCGAACTAAACTAACTAAATTATCACTAAAATTCCTTACTTTTGACTATGAGAATCTTAAAGCTATTCTGCAAAAAATAATCTCTAAACTAAAAAATAATTTTGACAGAACTAAAATCGAATTTGACAATCGCGATTCCTGCAGGCTTAGCATGACGCTTTCTATTTCTACTCTACTGTAGAATAGAAATCGCTTGTCTACATTTCTCGGTGAAAAATTGACAACTGTCTACACGGAAACGTCATTTTTGTCTAGTCTTCCGTCGACAAAACGCTTCTCTACGGTTGTCGTGCCAAGCCTGCAGGTGGTGTTTTTTTTTTCTTTTGGCTTCGCAACGTGGTACTTGTGTGCCCTACGCAATGATTTTTTTGAAGAGCTGAATGAAGCGTGCGCAGGGGGGCAGCCTCGACGTTTTTTATATGGAATTTTTAACTTTTTGTTTGGAAAATAAAAAAAATATTACCTACATGTTGAGATTATGGGGCTTACGGGTTTATTAAAGGGGGTCGAAATTATCATCATTTTTGCGATAGGACACACCGTTTTCGAGATATAAGCAAAAGAAAAGAAAAAAAAAAGTGTTTTTGCAACTGAAGTCGAAGTGTTGGTGTGAATTTTAGTTCATGACCACTAGTTTTATTCCACACTTTTTTAATCGCGATTAAAAATAGTCAGATTTAGTTAGAAAAACTAATATAGTCAAAATTTTTGGTGAAAAACGGCAAACTCAGAATAGCAAAATTACCATCTTCACTAAATTAATAATTCAGTACAATCTTAGTGCTGTCAAACTAAAATATAGTTAAGTTGTGTCACTTTGGTCAATTTCAGAATAGGAAATCGTCGTTTGACAGGAATAAACTAAATTTTGGTGATTTTTAGTTTAGTTTAGAGAATTTTGTGCCAACAGAATCGGCACCATTCTCGAACTCTTTCGAATTATTTCGCTATTGCAATTCGTTTAGACACCATAAACATGTATGTTTGCAGACTGGCGACAAGCTGGCGTCTAGTGTTTACCAGTGGTTCTCAAATTTTAATGAAATCCCCTTGGGGGTACACAGTTACAAATGAAATATTGAAAATAAACTTTCGTTAACCTAAAGTACTTCTAAGAGTGGTATTCGGTAAAATCCTACTATCCTACTGTGAAAGTTTGTATGTTATGTTTCAATATTATATTATTTTTTTTAATCACGCAACAACGGCAGAACGCATTTAGATGAAATTTAGCACACAGATAGATTATAGCGTGGATTAACACATAGGATATTTTTTCATCCCGGTAGTACGATCCCGCGGGAAAATTTCCGACGTCCATGCGGATGAAGCCGCTGACCAAAAGCTAGTGATGAAATAAAACATATGATACTCAAATTGAAATTAACAGGGCTTTCTTATTTTAAATCGAAACCATAAATCTTGATTTCAAAGTAGATTTGAGAGTAGTTTTAAATCCAGAGCATCGTAAGAAAACACCTAAAAAATACAAGTGAATAAAATCGAAAACATCAAGAAACTTTTTGCCCTCTTTCCTACGAATACGCAGCACGTTATACATCAAGTTTGACATTAATTGCGAGCATACTAAGTCTTTAGGGACTATAAATTAGAATTTGTGTCGGCAACTTTACGTAGGTGTCTGACATGTTGGGATTAAGAGTTTAATCAGACTTTCATCAGCCTTAGTGTACCGACACACCGCAGTGAAATTGCGTAGCCCGAATTCAGCAATATTCGCCCGTTGTGTTTTTAAGCTTTTGCTCGCGGTTTCTCCTGCTGGGAGGTTGGAAATTATGCCACAAGAACATACAACCGGGATAAAGAGTATTCTAGGTTATAAATTGGGGCCTTATGGCTAAGTAATAATAGCCGCACGGGTCGATCCATCAGGTTAAGATGCGCTTGCTACGATTGTTCCGTGGATGGGTGAGCATCTTTACATACCAAGACATACCTCGGAAAGCACGTTGAGCCGTTAATCCTGGCTGTCATTTGTGAATCTTTGATAGTCGTTATGGATCGTCAGAAGCCAGAAATCTGACAACCAGTCTTACCAAGTGGTATAGTGTTGTGGAGGTCAGGCAGTAGCTCCATCTAAATTGCTGGTATTCAGCTGCATTCGGTAAGACTGGAAGCTGACCCATGATGATGGGTAAAAGTGATACAGATATCCAATTTACATACTAAGCAATTTTGTTTAATTTCATCGGTAGTTTTGTCACTGTCGCCTGAGTTATTTCATAACATACAGTTTGAACTAAAAAAACTTGTTAACTCTATTCCAGTTCGTTAAAAAGATAAAATGAAAAGTTTATTCAAGTAATTAGATCTTTTAAGACACATCAATATTTTGTTGGTCAATATTTTAAAACTAGATGACGCTGGCATTTCTTAGCTGACTGATCCCTTTGAAAAAAATTACGAAACAAACTAGTTCATGGTGTCTTTTAAAGTCCAAACATTATGTTATTAGAATTTTATGTAAGTCCAACAGTAACAATGCAGGGCCATGTCTGAAAAAGCCGTTTGAAGAAAGAGCAATTGCAGGTTTGAGCTGACCTGTCCCAACAGACGGCATGCATGCATCATTCATCGTGTCATCATCATCATCATTTCAGCCGAAAGACGTCCACTGCTGGACATAGGCCTCCCCCAAGCTCCGCCACTTCGACCGGTTCTGTGCTCCCCGCATCCAGCGGACTCCTGCGGCCCTCACAAGGTCATCGGTCCACCTTGTGGGAGGCCTTCCAACTTTACGTCTTCCGGTGCGCAGTCGCCAGACCTTTTCGGCCCCATCGGCTATGTGTTCTGCGAGCAATGTGCCCTGCCAACTGCCATTTAAGTTTGACAATTCTTTGGGCTATGTCGGAGCTCAACGATACGTCACTAGACTGTGGTGTCTACTACAATATAATGATCTGCTGTTAATATGACTGACTAATTTATAGCCAAAGCTTGGTAGATATCATGATAGTCATCAGTAAACAGTCCTACAGCCATGGTTTTATAAATGGTAATTAAGTACCATTGCGTCCAAAATAACAAAGGGACGCCCTTGCCTTAGAGTACATTCATTTGTTTTTTTATTAAAGAGTCATTATTTTTACACCTCTTGTGGGAAACATCAGCGCAGGCAATTTGCCTGGAGCCAATTACTGTGGTGTCACGCTTTTTTTAATTGTGATGTATGGTGTGGTTAGTGCCTTGTTTCAGATCTTCTACTTGTATGCTCTTTTTTAATGTAAAGCTTGGAAAGGGCGGGTGGTGTTATAGTATTAATGATTTTAAAGCTTTATTAATTTATTAATCCCTACTTTAATATTAATAATGCGAAAGTAACTGTGTGTGTCTGGCTGTCTGTTACGCTTTCACGCCTAAACCACTGAACAGATCGCCATGGAATTAGGCAGAGATATAGCTTGGGATATGGAAAAGGACATAGGTTACTTATTTACGTGATAACCGACATCCACGTGGGCAAAAGCTAGTATCATGAATGCGAATGTAGCTCTATCTGTCTGTAACGCTTTCACGCCTAAACCGCTGAACCGATCACCATGGAATTTGGCAGAGATATAGCCTGGGATTAGTGATGTTCTTCAGAAAGGTCAGGTCCGTGGTACTCGCAACCAACGTATATACGTCTTTTGCTTTGTTTATGTTCATACATCTGGCCATATGGCCAGATGTATGAACATAAACAAAGCAAAAGACCGGTAACCGGTGGCTTTCTGTAGTTTCTGGCCATCCACATGGGAAGAAGGTACTTAAGTTATGAATAAAAAGTATGCAACATTTAATTTTCTCAAAATCTTGAAAAAAAAATCAAATGGTTACCTACCCAAGTAGCACAAAATAGGTCTATAATGGATGGATAACAGAATTAAAGCTGAAGTAAAAATATAGGGCCAGTTTTTTTTTGTAACAAGGTCCCCCGACAAACCTCTTAGCCTTCAAAGGAAAAAATTAGGAATATGAAGCTTATTGTAACACCTTTGTAAACTTGAAGAGAAAATAATTATAAAGAGCGATTTTTTCTGAACTTTCTAATTGAGAAAGTAAGAAAAAAGTATTTTTCTGTTTAGGTTAGTTTTACTTTCATTACGCCTTTGGAAATAGACTTGAAAAGGTCTAAATTCGTTTCATTACATAGGTCTAGCGTCTCGTAATGGAACAAAAAGGAACAGATGTAATTTTTCTTATTTGTGTTTTTTGTGCTTCCACTCACTTAGTATGACATATTTTTATTTCAGTTTTAGATCTCCAAGTACTGTGTATTTACTACTCTCTTTTTACTCTTTGTAACTATCTCACTCTTGTATGCGAACTTCTTAAGCATTAAGCATTTATAATCAATCAATTCAGCCTATCGCAGTCCACTGCTGGACATAGGCCTCTCCCAGGCTGCGCCACAACACTCTATCCCCGCCCTCCGCATCCAGTCTGTCCCAGCCACCTTTTTAAGGTCGTCGGTCCATTTAGCTGGGGGCGGCCTACACTACGTTTGCCGATACGCGGTCTCCACTCCAGGACTCGTCTGCTCCACCGTCCATCGGTCCTTCGACAAACATGGCCAGCCCACTGCCACTTCAGCTTGCTTACTCTACAAGCTATGTCGGTGACTCCGGTTCTCTTCCGGATAATTTCATTCCTGATTTTATCCTTCAAAGAAACTCCAAGCATAGCCCGCTCCATAGCGCGCTGAGCGACCTTAAATTTGTGGACAAACATTTATAAGATATATAGATATTTAGAGAAATAAACAGGCAGTAAACGCTGAAAACTCATGTTTCTTTTATGGAGACTTCTTTAATTTTAAGTGTATTAATTGGTTGTTAGTGACAGTATATAAGAATACACACTCTGTGAAATGTCAACTGTCTACCTATTACGTTTCATGAGATAGAGCCTGCTGACAGCCAGACTGACGAACGGTCAGATAGATGGATAGAAGGGCAGCAGAGGTTTAGTAATAGGGTCTCCTTTTAATACGATACTCTCAAAACTAACTCCAAGTGTACCCGTAACTAGGGTCATACAAGAAAACTTTGAGAATCACTGTCCTAAGAGTGACGTCACAGGGAGTTGCAGACGTTCAATCGAATAGAATTTAAATTAATTACAAAACAATCTGTCCTTTCTTACTTAAAGGTCATTGAACGAACAGACGAAGAATTAACAAAGGATCATTGATATAATTTGTTAGTCTGTGACTTAAGGTGAACCTAGTCCACATTTTTTGCATACAAACTTCGGGAGTGTTTTACTCCACTGTCTGACATGGCACATCCAAAGTAAAATATGATATCGTTTTGTCTCATTATTAATATTGTCTGTACGGAAACAGAATACTAAAATAAAAACCCATTAAAAAGTTAGGAGCCAACAAAGATTCGTTTTTCTTGCAAATTTTACTTAACTTTGGGCGTGTTTAAGTAATAAAAAAGTGTAAAATCTCCAAAACCAAGTCGGTACCGACAAATTTCAATTTCGAAAAGTTCAATAAACTTTATTGGTCATTGATTTATACATTGGCTTTTTCATAAAACCCGATCTTCCAAAGGACTTTTCTACATTTTTTCGCGAATTTTTTACTATATGATCCTGCATCTCACTCAATAACGTAGTGCGTGTAGACTAGCGTCCAACTGCTCATCACTGATACTATCTCTGTCGGATACGAAGCCTGGTGAGATAGCGTGATTTTTAGCAAGGCTCACCAGTGAATTCGAGCCCGCGACTAGGTTCTCCTTAAGAGATGGAGGATGAAAACATTGTTAAAGAATAGAAAATACTCAATCTTATTCATTCACCTATTTTTTGGAATAATTTTCAGAATTTTGTGTGCTTTTTGTGTGTTTGACACTGTTCAGTGTCATTGGGTTATTGATCAGGAATCACCCTGGAGTCAGGATTTATGCCCAGGTGATGGCAATTGGATTGCTCCCTATTCCATGGAACGGATCGTACACCTCTTCCTAAACCCTTCGGAAATTACAGGTGTGATGTTGTTACGTTACGTTATACATTATCCATTATATTGTATACATCTAAACTCTACCTATACATCATCATCATCATCATCATCTCAGCCGGAAGACGTCCACTGCTGGACAAAGGCCTCCCCCAATTTGTGGGGCTTGCCATAATCGCCACGCTTAGTAGGGTTGGCTATCGCAGTATGGTGGTAAAATTCATATAGAACGCTGCTGCCCATTCTCTAGTAAGTGTCTTAGTCGCCTCTCATGACACCCACGGGAAGAGATGGGATGGTGCTATTCTTTACGACCAGCACCACACTGAACCCATACATACATACAAATATTTAAAATTAAAGTGTCCGTTTGTAATGTCAAAATAACTTTTACTAAATGGATCTGAAAGTATATACGGTACTTATGACAATTTTTATATTTTTTGCTTGTCTTTCTGTATCTCTGTTTGTTTCGGCGAATCTTCGAAACGGCTGGACCGATTTTTGCGAGACTTTATTCAGATAGATGATGTTATAAAGAGTAACTTAAGCTACTTTTATTTCAGACAAAATATTAGGGTTCCTAGCAAAACGAAATAAAACGATGAACCATGAATTACAAAGCAGTTGACAAAATGACATCCACTCGACATCCTTATCCCGAACATATGTGTGTGGCTGTATAGTATATAAGCAATCAAATGGTCATATATTTCTGTTTGAGCTTCAGCGGTCATTCTTTTTATTGGCAACCCCAATAAATATTTTGTAAATTGTCCATAAAAATACAATAAACGGGTCATAGCCTCCGTGACCGACGCCAAGTCTTATTGAAAAACCAATGGCTTGATAAGAATTGGTAAGGTTTATAAGGGTTAAACGACAAGGGAGACTTGTCGCTAAGTAATAAACAGCGACACGGGTCGATCGATCAGGTTAAGCTACGCTTGACATGGTTGGTACGTGGATGGGTAACCATCTTTACATACCAAGACCCCTCCGTGCCTAGGAAAGCACGTTAATACGTTGGTCCCGGTTGTCATTTGTGGATCTTTGACAGTAGTTACGAATCGTCAGAAGTCCGAAAGTCTGACAACCAGTCTTACCAAGGGGTATCGTACCCATTGGAGGTCAGATAGGCAGTCGTCATTTCAGCCGAAAGACGTCCACTTCTGGACATTCGCCTCCCCCAAGCTCCTCCACTTCGACCGGTTCTGTGCTTCCCGCATCCAGCGGATTCCTGCGGCCCTCACAAGGTCATCGGTCCATCTTGTGAAAGGCCTTCCAACGCTACGTCTTCACTCCAGAACCTTTCAGCCACATCGACCATCTGTTCTGTGAGCAATGTGCCCTGCCCACTGCCACTTAAATTTGGCAATTCTTCGGGAGATAGGCAGTCGTACCATGTAAAATATTGGTATTCAGCTGCATCTAGTTAGACTGGAAGCCGACCCAACATAGTTGGGAAAAGGCTGAGCAGATGATGATAAGGGTTTAACGACAAAAAGGTTTCCTGAATATTTGAAAGACGTAAGTACCGTGACGTGTTCAAGCGATCATTGTTCCATTGCAAAAATTTGTTAGTGCCATACGCCGTTATACAGGAAAAGTTTTTATCCATTGCGCAAACTGTAACCATGAATTCAGCATATCATTCTAGACCCCCAGCGCAGAAATTTTTCGTCAGTTTTACAAAAAAAAATCATCTGTTCCATACATTTTGACTGCGTAGGTATTGCACTTTTCTATGAAACAGCTGATTTTTTTTTTGTATAACCCACGCTGATGTTTTTTTTGTATAATGTACGGAACACACGGCTACACATCAAGCTATAAATTTCCAGTTTACGCTGACCTCGCACTGTACGGAAATCCTATACAATGCGAGATCAGCTTATACTGGAAATGTATAGCTTTATGTGTCGCCGTGTGTTCCGTACACATTTAAATGACCAATAAATAAAATCCATGATCCATTGTTAATTCTTCGTCTTAGATAAAAGAATAAAACCGTAAAATCTTTTTCATTAACTGCACGTCCAAAGCGGCATGGGCCATATCTTTATAAAACGCTTAAAACATAAACAAAAAATGCCTACGCTGGAAAAATAACCTGAAAAATGATCGTCATATAAATCTATAACCCGATACAAACCCGAACAAAATGCCTCTATTTTCCTCGGGAAAATGTCCTCTTAAAAACGGGGGCGCATAACAAAAGTTTGAGTGCCTTTGTCCTCAACAGCTGACGTCATGGGCTCAGGCCTGCGTCTTAATGTCTTTACTGATGGAATACTGATGGAATATTTAACCCTCAGGGGAAACAAAGCATACTTTTCATATAATTTTGAACTTGATATATTTTTAGGATTCGTGGCTGAACAATAACATAACCGCACGAGTCGGTCATAGCTCAAGCTACGCTTGCTGCGATTGATTCGTGGATAAATGACCATTCATTATACAAGGTGTAACTTAAATAACGCACAACCTCTTAAGGGGTCATTGTACTCATCATTATCAACAACTTTTACTATGGGACCAAACCTGAAATCGTAAAAAAAAAATCAGCTGTTCCCTACATTTTGACGATTTATGCGAATACAAGTGTATGGAACAGCTGATTTTGTTTCGCGATTTCAGGTTTGGTCCCATAGTAAAAGTTGTTGATAATGATGAGCACAATAACCCCTTAACAGGTTGTGCGCTATTTAAGTTACATCTTGTATATCGAGACGCATCCGGGCCTCAGCAGGGACATTAAGCGCTTTATTCAGCTGTCATTCGTAAGTGTTTGACAGTCATTACAGGTTGTTAGAAGCCCAAAAGTCTGACAACCAGTCTGATCAAGGGGTATTATGTTACCCAGTAACTAGGCTGTAGGAGTCAGATAGGCAGTTGCTCCATGTAAAATACTGCTATTCAGTTGCATCCGATTACACTGGAAGCCGACCACGTGATAGACTAAGCAGGCAGGCAGGTTGATTTGGAATGTAATTGGTGGTTTTCTGTTCTTTAAGTTAAAGTGTATACTACAATAAAAGCAACTGACAATTTAAAATTACATTATAATATAAAATATATTCCACAAGGTGTAAACATAGGTGTGCAGCTCACTGACATTTCTTATGAAATAAATAATCTAAACTGCAGGCTGCTGAATTTCATATTAGAAAAACTAATATGTATAGGTTGGCAGTTTAATTGTACAAATTGGCAGCTTGACTTGGACCTGTAATTCAGCACATGATTCTAGACCACCCTGCGTAGCAACTTTTCATCGGTTATAAAAAGAAATCTGCTGTTTAATAGAAAAGCAGAAAATTATCAACCCGGTCGTGCGGTCCATGGCCCTTTACGGGGCAACAGTGTGGGTGCACTCTTTGGGGCGGCGACAAGCTAGCCGGTTGAGCGCGTCCCAGAGGGTCATGGCCATCCGGCTAGTTCGGGGATACCAACGGTCTCTGGTGTGGCGTCGAGCCTCCTCACCGGACACGGCTGCTTCGGGAGGTTCCTGTTCCAGACAAGGCGTCCCACAGTGTCCCAGGTCTCCTCGTTGTCAACCATTGAGTCGACAACGGCCGGCAGCGACAGGTCGCTGCCTACTCCAGAGATGAGGGCAAGGCGCTGCTCCTCCCAAGTGGCACACTCTGCCAGCACGTGCCGCGCCGTGTCCTCCCGGAATTTGACTAACATAATGGACTACACCAGCAAGATAGCACTTTGAAATTTCAAGAAATCTAAATTATTATCGATTTCTATAACATAACATTTTTTTTAATGATAAATGATAATATTTCTGTAAGTAGGTTTGTACAAACACTTTTACACGTCAAACATATTTTTTTAAACTAGATGAGGCCGGCGTTTCCTATCTGACTACTCTGAGAAGAAAGGCCGAAACAAACTCAGAGGTCACAGTCTCTTTTAAAGTCCAGACATAATCTTGGTCAGATCATGTGAAGACCATGTGGATTGGTGTCTGAAATGGTCTTTTGAGGAAAGAACCACACAGATTGAGTGGACCTGTCCAATCAGTGCACGCATTTATCAGTAATCATGCAGCTCAACTCAAAACTTGATTTTGTTTCAAAACAAAGTCATTCAAGGTATTAAAATACGTTGGCATAAAATGGAGAACATTTTTGTTAAGACTAACTTATATTAATTTACCTCATAAGAGCACAAATTACCGGACCCACGCTCGTCTGATAAAAAAATCCAGAAAAACGAGGGCGTTGACTTACAAATTACTTCACATTGGGGGCATGAAGCTAAACTTTGAGTACCATTGTTCTAAGTATATGACGTCAGGGCCCGGGTGTAATGTGCCCCAAGTAGACCATAACGTACAGAAGGTTAAGTAAGTAACGATGCTGGACATCAAACTCACAAATATAAAACAAAGGAAACGAAACGCTCGCTTTTTAAAAAGCGTGATTTTAATCGTGAAAACCTCTCCTTTATTGGGGTAAATTTTAATAAAAGCTTGAAACTGACTGAATAACAAATGAACAAGTAGGGTAGTACCAAGCTAATTTTTACTCCTTTATTATTTTGTCAATGAATTTTGAATTTTAGGAAACTCTTAAACTTTTTTTTTCAAAAATCTATTTATTATTATTATTAATTATGTTATTTTATTCTGACTACAATGCGGTCTTCAGTGTTAGTAACAAAATAGCTTAGCCTATTTTAGTACTGAATAATTAAAACAATTGGGTCCTATTTGTGAGCCAACGGAGAGGGCTATGCTCGGAGTTTTCCTACGTGATCGAATCAGGAATGAAGAGATCCGCAGGAGAACCAAGGTAACCGACATAGCCCGAAGAATTGCCAAACTTAATAGCCGATGGGGCCGAAAAGTTCTGGAGTGGCGACCGCGTACCGAAAGACGATGACTTTGTGAAGGCCGCAGGAATCCGCTGGATGCGGGAAGCACAGAACTGGTCGAAGTGGAGAAGCCTGGGGGAGGCCTATGTCCAGCAGTGGACGTCTTTCGGCTGAAATGATGATGTCGATGTGAGCCACCAGCAGGCGGTCTGCCCAGGCAGCTATTATTATAGGGGTTGGGACCAGCCTGTGGAATAGGGATTCAGATGTATTTCCAATCACTGATATACATAGCATCAGTTGGACAGAGGTGTACACACGGCTACACATCAAGCTATACATTTCCAGCTTATGCTGATCTCGCATTGTATAGGATTATCGTACAGTGCGAGATCAGCGTAAACTGGAAATGTATAGCTTGATGTGTAGCCGTGTGTACCAATAGTTCGCCAGTTATGTGTGATAGGGTCCGAGCGTATTGCTATCTCGAATTATAAAACAAAGGCAGATAGACCGCGCGAAACACCAAGAGTGAAGCCAAAAAACCAAATACTAAAGCATCGCATTGTATGTTAACATTCAATGCGACGCTTTAGTATTTAGTTTAGGATATATGTTGGGGTTGCATCAGTATCACAAATCCAGACTCTGGGCTGCTACAGAGAAATTCTAGATAGAAAGTCCCAATAACACTTTGCCCGACCTGGGAATCGACCCCAGGGCCTAATGTTCAGCAGTAGCGCTTGCAACCACTAGACTAACGAGGCAGTTTTTTAAGGCTTCTTCAAACAGGCGCGACACGACGCACAGTGTGGAAAAACCGACCTATTTTCGACAAAAATCGATTCGTAAGCGACTTTGTAACTAAAAGAAATTATGTCCATTCTCGTGAGACTAAGCTACAAAAATCTAACATAACCTAGAAAAAAAATCAATTGTCACGAAATCGGTAGTCAAATGAATTCTATTTTCATAAAAACTTACAACACTATGTAATGCATTATTTTAATGTGTTTTTTTTTTTAATATTAATTTACATTCTGCCTCGTTGAGAATTCAGGAAGTTCAAGAACAACTAAACCTCAAAATTTCGAGAATCCCCATTTTTCGGTACCTATAAGAAGACTTTCAAAATCAATATTTTTTTCAAAATTTCCGCAGTGGATTTTTGTCGCATCTCACGAGAATGGACTTATTTTTTTTAATTTTTATTTACAAAGTCGCTTGCGAATCGTTTTTTTTTTCGAAAATAGGTCGGTTTTTCCACACTGTGTGACGGCACGACACGACTATCGTAGAATAATTTCCATGAAGTTTTCATAGAAATTGTTCTACGAGAGTCGCGTCGCGCCTGTCTGAAGAAGCCTTTGCCAGTCTATAATTTTTTCAATGAAGTTTATATTTTAAGAAACTCAGACCTTTTTAAAAATAACCTACATTTAAATTTCGAGAATCCCCATTTTTCGGTACCTATAAGAAGACTTTCAAAATCAATATTTTTTTCAAAATTTCCGCAGTGGATTTTTGTCGCATCTCACGAGAATGGACTTATTTTTTTTAATTTTTATTTACAAAGTCGCTTGCGAATCGTTTTTTTTTTCGAAAATAGGTCGGTTTTTCCACACTGTGTGACGGCACGACACGACTATCGTAGAATAATTTCCATGAAGTTTTCATAGAAATTGTTCTACGAGAGTCGCGTCGCGCCTGTCTGAAGAAGCCTTTGCCAGTCTATAATTTTTTCAATGAAGTTTATATTTTAAGAAACTCAGACCTTTTTAAAAATAACCTACATATGTATTTTTCCAATTACCGATTATACCTTGGTATAAAATACACATCTGATTACAAAACAAATATAGTTTTATGTAAATCAGCTACATTCTTCAAAGCTACCCGAACCGATCTGATTATCTAACATTCTGAACAGTACAGGTGAATGCCCTGCCATTTCTTATACACGGCAAACTTTAAATCTAATACATTACTGCAGAACTGAACGTCGCTTGTGCCAACAGTCGTGTCAACTGTCTCGAGCATTACGAAGCAAAACGTGAAACGAATCCCTCCTGCCTACGAAAAGAAAAATACACTTAAAAGTCCTCAATTTGACTCCTAAACCATTACTTCCATTTATTTTCCACTCGATTCTAATTCAAACTCAACGAAAAATAAAATCCAGCTATTACAAAACACACAAAAACGTTTCGCATTTCAATATAACCTCAAAATTCTCCTTTTTCCCGCTCTCGTGCCTTTGTAATGTGGGCCAATAAAGCCGCGCCTCGGTGGCACGTGATTGGTCGATTCTCTGCGGCGCCGCGGTTCTATTGGTCGATTGCGACGGGCAACGACCTCGCCGGCGAATTATCACCTTGAACTTTTGAACTGTGTGTCAAAAGGTCGTTTGTAGATTCATTCTTTTTTTTTCAAGACTCCGCTTTGATGAAGATGACTCTTAAAACTGCTTCGTTGATCACACTGAAAAGAGTGTTTTCTTTGTAAACAATAAGATTAGGCGTAGGTAATGGAGACACTTGTAGGCACTGTTATCTTGTTTTTTGTGAAGGTAATCATGACTCGAAATAAAGACACTTGTTTCTAGGTTTTGTTTTATAGATTTAAGGTCGAAATTAAGTTAGGTTATAGACCGTTAATTCATATTTTTTTAAATATTGAATCAAACGCCATCTGCCTTTGTAAACGCGAACTACAAACTTGGAAGTGGTCGTTACGGCTGGACTGTAATGGGCCATGATGGACACACTTTAACATACCTACACACCATATGAGATTATCAAATCAGCTGTTAATCCATAATTGAACTTTTATGTGTCTATTAACATAGATTTTTGACATTACGTGTTTTTTTAATGTGTGGGTAGGTACTCTCACTAGACATTCGATATTCCTTCTTTTTCGTGGGTCGGTATCTAGGTACTCTGAAACAAGCAACGTTTTCATTCGGAAAATTTCTACGTTTTCTTTTTTGATTAATTTTCCAGTGAGTTCAAAGGAACCTAGTGATTCCTTAGGGACACCCGGGGTTCATTGATCGTAGCTTTCTGTAATTTACTTTCACAATACTACACATTACATAAACTTAGGTACACCTATACTTACTTACATATTTGTGGCCCAGAAAAGATAAATAGGCAGAGATAGATGCTCGTACAGTCATAATAAAATTCCGATCCAGCCCGTCTGTTGCTACCCTCTTCCAGTACTTAACGCCCTAAGCCGAGGTCCGTACCTCATAGGGGGTGTCCCCTGTGACCCTGTCCACTTCATAATTTCAGCCGAGCCCGCTGTGTCCACTACTGGACACAGCGGGTGCCTTTAGCGTGTAGTCGTTTAGTTTTAAGTTTTAAAACCAAGGCTGGAGGCCTTGATTTATTGATGCAGCCACAGGCACACCCGGCGACAACCTCCTAGATTGACCTACGAGATCATATCCAACAAAAAGAAAAGGTCGTACAGTCAAACGCACATCTTTTGATAACACTTGCACTACGAAAATCGCCCTTAGTGCTTCAACATAAAGGTGCTGTCAATGTCAAGTTGTGTGCCGTTGACTGGACATCACGAGTCCTGAACTTAGACTACCTTTTACCTAGATTTTTATTAGAACGATCCTGTACGCTGTGATTTGCTTACCATATTTCAAACACAACGAAATATGGCAAACAAATCGCTATTTAGGAATTTCGGAACACAAAAATCCAGTGCAAAAAACAGAACACCACAAAACAAGGCTGCCTGTTTTTGACATTGATTAAAAAAGTTCACGCATTTGAAAATAGAACGACAACCATTACGTCATTCGTCACAAACGTGAAACGTGTCGCATTCACAGTCGCAGCCTTCAACAAAACGCGGAAAACGTAAAAAAAAAAAAGTTCTTCGTCAGCGACGTCACGTATTGCTATAAAACATGGCACAGGCAGCTGTGTGTACAGCCAATACTAAAAAGATTTTATTATGCCCTCGTAAAATGAATAAAAAGCAATGTAAGCGGAATTGGAAAATTAGCGTACCTCATTGTTCTGCGCGCAATGTAATTTAGGTTTCCGCATTGCAATTTCGGACTGCATGTTAGCATTTTGATTTATTACTGCAATATTCTGCTAGGCAATAAATCATGAAGTGTTAAGTTGCATTATTACCTAAATCTATTATTCTTGGTAAAGAATAGACTTTGGTTTTTCTAGTCTAACGCACGTTGCCGTCGGTGGTAACACTTTGATCTTGGGCTGGCCTAGCTTAGAACGATACTCCGTTCCGTGTTATCAACTGAGCCTATACTGGTTTTTAAACGACTTAAAAAAAGGAGGATGTTCTCAATTCGGTTTTTTTTCTTGATGTTTGTCGCCCCCGTCATTTATAAACCGATTTGAAAAAATATTTTTTTGTTTGGGTGATAATCTAGGGCGGTCCTTTAAAAAAAAACGATACAAAACCAAAGACACTGACTTCTGAATTTAAAGTTATTTTTCACTACCTATGTAGTTTTATTTGGAAGTTGGTGGTTTTGTTAGCACTAACATACTATACTATGTATGTAGTAGGTTTTCAGAACTAGCTTTTGTTTTCGGCTTTTTTCTCGTAGCTCAACGTTTCCCATAATAACCTTCAAGCCTTCAACACCCTGTCACCAGTTCACCACTCATGACAATTGATTTTCATTACTCTTTCTGGATGCACCTCTAAACTCATTTGGATCAAGAATCGTATATTTATCCTGTTTAATATCATCAATGTTTAAGGCTATATTTTGTCTGATATTCATGGAACTGTTTTTATATGCTAAAATAATTCAGTACTTAATCTAAATTAGCTTCTATACCGAGCACGGACTTACTAAATTAGTGTGCTTAATTGTTTTCTGCAAAGATCATTGACCTCGCTGCTAATATTATTTCCTTTTGAAGATTCCTTTTTCTTTTTAAGTGAGGATTAAGTAAGTGAGATCGCAATTATTGATGATATAGGATATTTGGGAATTCTGTTTACATGAGATGGAAAGATTGATGAAGATGTGGAAATGAGAGTTAGTGCGGAAAATAAAGTAAATGGTGCTACACAATCATGCGATTGTGACCAACCAGCTGAGGTCCGAAAAGGCGCGACTGGCTGTTCACAATGATGTGCTGGTGCCTACGCTTATGTATGGAAGTGAATGTTGGGTGAGGTAAAAGAAGCATGAAATTATAATAAATGCTGTGCCAATGCGTCCCTTGTGAAGCATATGTGGTGTGACTATATTTAAATGACAAGCTGAGGAATGATGTGATAAGGCAACGGTGTGGTTTTAAATTTAAAAGATGTAAAAAGGATTTTTTTTTAAAGAAAAATCAAAATCAAAATATTTTATTTCACATAAGCCTGCATGGGCACTTATGAAAAGTCAGAAGCTAGGTGCACGGTTCCAATTTGTCGTTTCCTATGGAGAAGAGCCGACAAGAAACTCCACGGTTACTCTTTTAAAAATAATTGGCTTTTACAATGATTTCAAATTACAGTGATAATAGGTATGGGAGGACAGTGCAGGCCTGTCAATAAGTACCAGGTACTTAAGGAATGAAAATACAGAATAGAAAAACGTCTACAAATCTAGTCTCTAAGGCAACTGAGGGAACACGGGTGGGGTTTAGTCAGTAAAAGTCTGACACGCCCTCCCGCTCCACCCAGAGCGGGAGAAGTTATTTGATGATTTCCCATCCTCAAAAAAAAAAAAGGCCTACAGCGTTCTCTCATTCACAATATATAAAAGAATCTACCTATACTCGTATAAAATGAACCTATTTGAACCAAGTGACATGCTTTCCAAGACAATCACCAATAATAAATAGTCGAAATTAAAATTATGTATAATGTCAAATAATGACGAGAATTATGTCAAAAATAAAAAGAATAAAAATTAACATTGTAATTTGGGAGCAGTTAATAGACTTTCACATGTTTTGCTGTTAATGAGGTACCAGGGAAGCCACATGTGCAGAAGGAATTAATGCCAAACTTCTTTGTCTTCAACCTAGTCTTTTAGCTTATAATATGCTTTTTGATAAGGGCACGTTTGATGTGAGTTTAAAAAGCTAAAGCTCTCTACATACTTCCCACGTACCTACATCCTGTGAAACTTATATCTTTTCTCTTTGTTTTATTAAGATCGACTGCCCTCCTGTGGTGCTTAAGATAGATCACTTCGATTCCAGCCGGGTCCTAAGGGTTTGTTGAGGTTAAAGGACAAACGAGGTCGAGGACGAACAGGGTGGGGTCTTAGTTCTTAGGACGTGAACGATCTGGGTGGGGTCTTAGTTTTTTATTTGTGTGTCTATTGAATTATGGATTTAATCTGAAATAAATGTTTATTATTATTCTGTCCTTTATTATTATTAGTTCCCAGTTCGTGAACGATCTGGGTGGGGTCTTAGTTCTAAGGTCGTAAACGATCTGGGTGGGGTCTTAGTTCGTGAATGATCTGGGTAGGGTCTTAGTTCTTAGGTACAGATCGATCTGTGTCGAGAGGATTTTTCATCAATGGAGGTATCTAGCAGTTCTACTAGGTATTTGTGATAGAAAATACAATACATAAAATAAATTCACGGTTTCTTCGCCTGTAAGGGATAGGGAGAGATTTATGTAGATCAAAATGTCACCCGTTATGTTTTAGCATAAGCATAGCAGAATCAGCCTATAATGTTCCCACTGCTGGGACATAGGCCTCCCCTCTGTGAGAGAGCATGGGCAGTAATCCTTAACGTGGTCCAGTGCGGGTTGATAAATGTCACGTGTCTTCGATTTTTGTTTTGTTTTGTTTTTGGACATGCCGGTTTCCTCACGATGTTTTCGTTCGCAGTTTTGAGAGCAATGGTGATGGAATAAATTACACATAGTAAAAGGCCTGTCTAGATTCGAATCTACGACCTACAAAGTGGTAAGTCGCGATCGTTACCTACTTCTACTCTATCGTTATGTTTTAAGTCCCATGTGATTGGCAGAGGGCCATTAAACGGGCACCAATCCTGAGTCCGAACAGTTACCTACTGAGAAATCCCAGAGGAATAAATAATAGTTTAAAAAAACTAAAAAACACGCTTTAAAAACCAAACTAAAAAAGGAGAAAATAATTTAATTCAATTAAAAGCGTAGGGTGCTTTTTGAGGTATTTTTTGTCAAGCAAAATTATTTTCTCCTTTTTTAGTTTGGTTTTTAAAGCGTGTTTTTTAATTTTTTAAACTATTATTTATTTTCTATTTTTTAGTTTTGCTAAACTCAAACTCAAACTCAAAGCATTTATTTCAAATAAACCAATTACAGGCACTTTTGAATTGTCAAGGTCGGTGAGATAGGAAGATGAAGCTAGTTGCCCATTCCAAAGCGTAGGCTAACTACAAAAACGTGTTTTTTTCTCAATTTTTTTTTAAATTATTGAATTGTCATCGGTCCTCGACAAGTTTACAAAGTTTCAATGAAATCTGACCGTTTAAAGTGGGTCAAAATCGCGCTCAAAGGAGTCGCTTACATACAAACATAACAAACAAACATACAAGTGAAGCTAATATAAAGCGTGTAAAATATAAAATTACTTTCTCTAAGGTAGACTATGAAACGGACCCAGGATCCTGTGCTCAGAACTCCCACTTGCAACCACATTACAAAAGTGACGTAGGTAAAGAAAAAAACATTTGCGGCTAATTTTTCAATAGTCAGATAACTTTTATCTGAAATTTAAATCTGACAGTTTGCATATTTCCTATAAAAAAAAAAACTATCAAACCGACATATTTATTCCTCATTTATAAGTTATCTGACAATTAGAAAATCAGCTCTTGTTAAATAAAACAACTGATTCAGAAACCAGATCCATTTTTTTAACAGAAAAGATAAAAAGAACAGAAAAGAAGAGTGAAAGAACACTTTCTCTCCACTTTGTTATAATTGCTTACATTGATATTTATTTTAGAAGTATGTATGTATGTTAGTATGTATGTATATTCTCATATTATGTGTGTATATTTAAATTAGAGTTTAATTTGTAATTTTATGATTTTCCTTCTACTGTTATTACACGCGTTGTCTACATATCTGTTATCTTCTCTCCTATCGCAGGTGTGCTGGAAGAGATGTATGTAGTAATAAGCATTACCTATTTTTCGTATTTTTCTGTTCATTTCTTCTTGTCTGTTTATATGTGTGTGCATAAATGGTTAAATAAATAAATAAAATGTTCTTTAAAAATCGCGGCCAACATTTTATTTCATGCCGTTCATTATTATGAGTTCCCAATTAATACAATCCACGAGGATATCGAGCCAACCAATCCTCATAAATGAACAGTTGCAAATAAGAACATCCAACTACCCGTTCGAACCAGTCCGCTGAGGGTACTTACAATTCATGTTAGCTATGCACTTTGCTATTGACTAAAACTATTCTCTGCTATTCAGATCTAGAGTAGATAGTAGGAACAGTCTGTTTGTAAAAGGTTTTTCGGTACTCAAAAAGGCCTTTAATCTCATGGCAACTATTTACATGAATATGTCAATCTACGTTCCGTTTTTGTTATTGCTGTTATACAGGAAAAGTTTTTATTCATGCGCAAACTGTAACCATGAATTCAGCATATATGATTCTAGACCCCCCCAGCGCAGACATTTTTCATCGGTTCTACAAAAAAAAAATCGGCTGTTTCATAAAACAGTGCAATACCTGCGCGGTCAAAATGTATATACCTAAACATTACGAGACACAGAATATTAATGAAATAATTAGTCATACATTGTCAACCAGCCATGCCAATATACCAACAAATAAAATGAAAACTTAAGTCGAGCAAAAAAACAAAAAAATATAAAAAATGTAAATAAAGCATAATACCAAATTAAGAGCTTCCTGGTATTAAGGGCATGATAGCCACATTCATACTCAAAACTTTCTTCACGACATTTTAATAATTCCTTCGCATCACATGCCCATTCCACGACAGCTGATTTTTGCACAACTTTTCTCAAAGGCAAAGAACTAGTATTTTTATATCTCAGTAGATATTGACACACGTTTCTATGTCATACGATATGGAGCTGAACACACAGTTTCTAAGTAAAAGCCTTTTCCATTTAATCTCATGTCAACTATTTACATGAATATGTCAATCTACATTCCGTTTTGTTATTGCTGTTAAACAGGAAAAGTTTTTATTCAGTGCGAAAACTTCAACCATGAATTCAGGATATCGTTCTAGACCCCCAGCGCAGAAATTTTTCGTCGGTTATACAAAAAAAAATCAGCTGTTCCATTTACTTTGTCTATCTATGTATGTATAGAATCAAGTCTATCCGACTAAACAGACAGCTGTGCTGCTGGGGAGTTTGTTGCGCCATTTCTTCTTCCCAGCTCAAGCACTAGGAAGTGGTGACGGGCGCGCGTTTTTAGGGGACTGTCTTATGTATTTTGACGTTCGGAAAGTGCTGATTGGAGCCTAATTTGAATAAATGACTTTTGATTTTGATTTTTGTTGGTTTTAAGAGTAGGGGAAGACATAACAAAAGATGGATGGAGTGTGTGAATATGACTAGAAAGGGTGTGACTCCTGACGACTAATGGAGGAGGATAGAAGAAAATTACGTGTTGCGCTGATCCCAAATAAAATGGGGATAAGGCCAATTCCACTAGTATTATAAATGTTAAAGTTTGTATGTTTGAATGGTTGTTACTCAAATGGTTTTTGAGTCAAATTGGATGAAATTTGGCTCACAGATATATTTTTATACCGGCAGTAGGTACGGTCCCGAGGGATATTTTTCTACCGCCACGCGGGCGAAATCCCTAGCAAAAGCCAGTAGAATGATAAATGATGATGATGCCTTTGAGAATCTGTTCCAACATTAACTCAAAACTATTATACTCATTTTGCATTCTTTCTCATTTTTCTATAAACAGGAAAAGTATTTATCCAGTGCGCATACTGTAACCATGAATTCAGCATATCATTCTAGACCACCCAGCGCAGAAATCTTTCGTCGGTTTTACAACAAAAATCAGCTGTTTCATAGAAAAGTGTAATACCTACGCGGTCAAAATGTATGGAACAGCTGATTTTATTTTTGTATAACCGACGAAAAATGTATGTGCTGGGGGTCTAAATGATATGCTGAATTCATGGTTACAGTTTGCGCACTGGATAAAACTTTTCCTGTATATGAGTTAAGTATGTATACGGTTAGGTTAAGTTAGAGACAACCTCAAAAAGCTCAAGCCAAATATAAAATACATAGTTTTAACCAATAAAATTACTTGTAAAGTTATAAATACACCGCTACAAGGGTTTTTTGACGCTGGAATTACAGCCGTTGACAGGGACACGTTTTTGGTAAATCTGAAATGTCACTTGGAATCTATTCAAAATCCAAGATGGCGGCGTCAGTTATGATTTCAGCCACGAATCAAAATAACCATCTTTGTCATAAACTCAGCCTATCGCAGTCCACTGCTGGACATAGGCCTCTCCTAGGCTGTGCCACAACACCTTGTCCTCCGGCTTCCACATCCAGTCTGTCCCAGTCACTCGGTTCATCTAACTGAAGGGCGTCCCACACTACGCTTGCCGATACGCGGTCTCCACTCCAGGACTCGTTGACTCCACCGTCCATCTGGCCTTCGACAAACACGACCAACCAGTCCGCTGGTCCGCTCACTTCAGTTTACTTACTCTGCAAACTATGTCAGTAACTTCAGTTCTTTAATTTAACCAACCTAAATTGTGCTGCTATAATACTTGAGTTGAGTGGGGCAATTCTAATAATTTTGAGAACGTTCACAGTCTGGAAACTCGAGTTTAATTTTTTTTTTCAAGTTTTTCGCATTTTATTGTCGCCAAGATGGAACAAATTTTCAACGTTTTTAATCACGAGAATTGGCTTTGATAAGGTATTTTTTTATATAGGCCTAAGAAACGACTCCGAGCTTATGCTTACCAAGAAATTGTCTTCAATAAATAAAGGTCTAATTACTAGGTAATTCCACTCAACCGAATTACTCTCAATAAGGTTAAATAAACCCACTTAACTAACCAATCTGCTGTTACGAGAAGCCAGTTAATTTTCATGTTGGTTTCAATGGTACTTCGAATTTCACGTTTGCATTAAAATCAGCTTTACAGCGAAGCCATTTTAATTTGAAAACTGGATAATGAGAGAACTACGCCTGATCTGTTTGTAAAATATAATGATAATAAATTATGAGTTTTATTTGGTAGTAGCATTTGCTCACGGCTGTGCTCGCGTAGAGGTCTGATATTAACCCACGGGTACGTGCTACCGGGATTAAAAGTACCCCTTGTTCTAACCCAGGTCATGGTGTAGGTACATTTCTGCCAAATTTCATCGGCATCCCTTCAGCCAAAAGGTAACAAACAAACATACCTATACGGCTTATTACAAAAAAAGCTTTTCTTTACGTATGGTTTGAACCATCGAGCCAGATTTTTAAATAAGAGCGTAACAAAATTTGAAATACAGTTCTTTTGACAAAACTGACAACTTAATCCGGCCCTAAGTTGTAATTTTTGACCCAAATCGAAATATAGCTGGAAATGCAAAAACTGGCTCAGAGCTTCAGGCTAAACTAAAGTTACATCGCATTTTTTTAATAAGACGGATACTGTTACTCTCGCATTTATAATATTAATGGGTATGGCTATGGATGGACCTATTTATTTAAGGCACAAATCAATTAGTAACTAGGTAGTTCATTTTTCAACTTTTGTAGTAAGATTTCTCGATATTGAATGTTTCCTCAGAGCCAAAAAAGATACCATCACAAACAGTCGGACCAAGAGCCTAATTGCATAAAATATTACACGATATTGAATAGTTGAAATCAGTCATGTTCGTTCACGCTGAGATTATACCAATATGTTAGTTACTAAATCTGAACGTGTTTTTTTTATATTTACGTACGATAAAGTTGTGCTTTTAAAACGTTAACTACATATTTCACACTGCACAATCACACTCAAACAGAAAAATAATCCTTATAACCTCTAAATTCTATTCAAACAATGCAAGCAACCATTGTAGCAAACCGTTTCAAGCCAGACAATGAGCACCGGACCAGCACCGCACTGTTTGTGCAAGATAAACCTCAGTAATAGAAAGTTTGACGTCAAAAAACGGAGGAGGATTAAAAGAGGATTCCCCACAGACCTTCCAGTAATCCTCTTGATAAAAGTGGCTGTCAGTGTGGCGATTATTGCCATAGTCTTAGCATTTGAATGTGAAATTATTCTCAAAATAATTAAGGTGGGCCGACGACCTTGTGAAGGCCGCGGGAATCCGTTGGATATGGGAAGCACAAGACCGGTCGAAGTGGAGGAGCCTGGGGGAGGCCTATGTCCAGCAGTGGACGTCCTTCGGCTGAAATGATGATGATGAATTAACTTGTTAACAGCCGGTCTATTCTGTAAAAATTTCACTATGAGAACTTAGGTGAATTTAGGATGAAATTAGTTGTCATTACGCCTGATACTATGGAGGGATTGACATTATTGACAGCTCACTCCAAGCTCACTTCACCGAAGTCCCCACGGTGAGATTATGTACAGAATAGATAGGCTGGTTTTCTTTCGTCGTTTATTACTTAGTGCTCTTTTATATTCTTCTTTTGGCCATTTGCATGCATGTTTCTAAATTAGCAGGAATCCATTCCTATTGAAAGGAACTGTAGTGCTAGTCTGTAAAAATCTCACCGTGATATTATAAATAAGTGAAGTGAGCTTGAAGTGAACTGTCATCCGATCTGATGCTAGGAATTTACACTTTTGACAGCTCATGTCAAGCTCACTTCACCTTAGTTTTCATTAAGAGATTTGTACAGAATAGCAATACTATTATAACTGTTTTTCATAATTTATTTATGTGCAGTTATGCTGACACTCCATGTAAAAAGGGGAATTTAAAAAAAAGCATGAATTAACATACTATTAGAAAATATAGTAGTACAACATTTTCATCCTCAAAGGTTTAGAGGTAACAAACTCATGTTCAAAATTGATACAGTTTTAGTCTTAGCTTTGAACATGATCTTCTTAAGGTCCTTTGAAATGTAAAGATCCCTACTTAAACCAATAAACGGCTACACAAAACAAGCTTTTTGGGCCTAAAACCGTTCACCTCAAGTTGGGTCCCAGTTGGGCGCCATTAATTTCAGTAACTTGTATTACCCTCCTTTCATTTTCGTGGCCAAAAAAATAATATTTCTTTCTGAGACATTGAAACCTATCAGGCTGTAACAAAACCCGTAATTTAATCGGTATTTGTCGATCGCCATGTTATATTAAGGACACGCCCATTGTCCTGGTTTCCTGTACTTTATGGATACCCTGCTGTGACCATTTGTTGTTGAGTTATGGGACAAATTGGTTTTGATACTTGCAAGGTTTTTTGAAGGCTTCTCTAGATTTATTGTACCGGGATAAACGAAGTTTTGGTTGACCTACTTGTTAGTAAGTTGATACTGTAGGCAGCTGTTTATTTAGGCAACATTAATAATATTTTCTGATACGCCTACGATCAATGTTGTTTGTCCTTAAGGTATTGTTGTTCTTCAAATGGCTTCTTTCAAGTGGAATATTTTACGTAATTCTGAGCGTGTTTACATTATTATAAAATACGGCGAAAGTTTCCTCTTACGTTTTCTCCAAAAGAACATAACATATACAGGAAAAGTTTTTATCCAGTGCGCAAACTGTAACCAAAAATTCAGCATATCATTCTAGGTAGGTAATACAAAAAAAAACAGCTGTTCTATACATTTTGACCGCGTAGGTATTGCACTTTTGTATGAAACAGCAGATTTTTTTTTTGTAAAACTGACGAAAAATTTCATCGCTGGGGGTCAAGAATGGTATGCTGAATTCATGGTTAAAGTTTGCGCACTGAATAAAAACTTTTCCTGTATATATTTTTATTAAAGAGTTATTCAGGAGTATATCTTGAGTAATATCTTGAATAAACCCACATTTCACCATTTATACTTCAGCTTCCGACCTGTTTTTACATTACCATCATAATTTTCCCGCCCTCATCCCAATTTATTTGGGGTCGGCGCAACATGTTTGTTTCTCCCACACTTCTCTATTAGTCGTCATCTCCGTAGTCCTTTGTAGCCATATCATCATTCACGCAATCCATCCATCATTTATTGATCTCGCCCTACTCTTATAGCCATCGACATTCAAACACAAAACTTCCCTCACGACATTTTCCTCATTCCTCCGTATCACATGCCCGTACCATTTTTTATTTTTTTTGGGTGGGAAATTATCAAATAACTTCTCCCGCTCTGCGTGGAGCAGGAGGGCGTGTCAGATTTTTACTGACTAAAACCCACCCGTGTTCCCTCAGTTGCCTATGTGCCAGGGGCCACGGTATCTATTTCGAACAACCCGCACCCGTGGCATGCATCGGCCCTTGCGGGCCCCATCAGTTGATGCTGACATCTCTTTGAGGCATACCCATACCATGACAACCGATTTCCACACAACTTTTCTGTTATCGGTGCCACTTTCAGACTTTCTAATACTCCTAATCCTAATATTATCGAAAAGAGTGATTGAATTTGCACACATTTACTTGTGTGGTGCAAGGTCCAGGGTAGCTAATGAAATTTAAATTTTCCTCTTGACTATTTCAAGAAAAAATCATTCAATAGAATTCAATGAATTTAGAGGGTTGTGTTGATGGTTCTTATAATTCTATAAAACCATCATGTTTTGTTGAACAAACAACTTGACTGTCACAGACCTATAAATTGCAAAAAAACCTCGAGCTTCCACCTTATAACAATGGGATCGCATTTACAATCTATACATGAAGCTGACATCTTTACTTAATGCCTACCTTCTTTCTCTGAAACTAAGGTACTCTTGTTGCATAATTTATGTACAGCCAGAACTATTTGCATGTCAGAACAACTCTGAAACGCAGTTCAATATTAATTTAATAGTTTCAACATCAAACTACGAAGCTAACCTGAATCTTGTACATTAAAGTTTACGTAAAGTTTCTAATCGAGGTGAGTCGCGTAACTTTAGTGCGTTAGTTCGAACACAGATGGCGCCGCTAGTCGCAAGTTATACGGCATGCGGACACCATGAAATTGCGGTTCTATTAATGTTTTTTTGTTTTAATAAATATGCGATACTTGATTTTCTAAATAACAGCGATTGTTTTGTGAGTTATCTACACTAATATTATAAAGCTGAAGAGTTTGTGTTTTAATTGGAACGCGCTAATCTTTGGAAAGAAATGTTTCGAGTTGATAGTGGTCATCATTATCATCATTTCAGCCGAAAGACGTCCACTGATGGACATAGTCCTCCCCTAAGCTCCGCCATTTCGACCGGTTCTGTGCTTCCCGCATTCAGCGGACTCCTGCGGCCTTGGGAGACCTTCCAACTTTACGTCTTCCGGTACGCGGTCGTCACTCCAGAACTTTTCGGCCCCATCAGCCATCTGCTCTGCGAGCAATGTGCCCTGCCCACTGTCACTTAAGTTTGGCAGTTTTTCGGGCTATGTCGGTTACCTTGGTTCTCCTGCGGATCTCTTCATTCCTGAGTCGATCACGTAGGGAAACTCCAAGCATAGCCCTCTCCGAATAAATATAGATAGTGGTATCAGCCCCGAATTAACATTTGCAAATTGTGGGTTCAAACACACACAACATACGCTCTTAACTTTGTGTAGGTAAATAATTTCATCACCACTGCTCTCAAAACGGTGAATGAAAACATCGTGAGGAAACCAGCATGTCCTATAATCAAGAATTCCAAGACATGTGTCATCTACCAACCCGTACATGCAGGCGTGGTAGATTATCAAAAAAAAAAACAAAATCAAATCATTTTTATTTCAGGCATTGTATAAGTAAGTACCTACATACACACAAATACATTTCACCCATAGTGACTACATGTCATAAATAAGCAGATATATTGTTATTACTAAGTAATTATGTTACTAAGTTAAGTACATTATCCAGCCCCGTCCTTCTCCAAGAGAAAGGCCTATTTCCCTGCAGTCGGATCATTATTGGCTGATATAATATGCCAAATATGACAAAAATGGCAGTAATACAAAGCTTATATCGTCTTTACAAAATAGAACTAAGGCCATGCTTCGATTTTTTTTGTACCTCTACAGACTGCGTAAAGCATAGGTTCTTCCATAGCTAAAGTTTTCACATTTTAAAGAAGTTTTTACGATCGATAAATATTTGATATTCTTCAGCACAAAGTTGTAAATTCAGAGCCAGTAAAAATGTGACTTTATCAATGTATGACATTCATAAAGTCACATTATTTTATTCTAGTAGTTATATTGTCGTTGTTGTTGTTGGTCATGTTTCATTGTTGTTGTTAATGTTGTTTATTTATTTATTTATTTAACCGTTTATGTACACACAAATGTATGAACAGACAAGAAGATTAAAACATAAAAATAAGTAGATACAGAGGTAATGTTTACTTTTAAATAAATCTTTTCCAGCATATCTGCGATAGGAGAGAAGATAAAGAGATGTAGACAGCGTGTGTAAACCTAAAAGGGAAAATAAACTACATTTATAATTAAAAACAATAACTCACTAAATTAATTAAACAAATAGTATGGGATTATACAACGTTCATTGTTGTGTTGTTGTTGTTCTAGATGCTTGAGGTGGATGCTGATTTTTTTTTACGTTTTATTGCAATTTGCAGGTCAATGTCAGGTTGTATATTAATTAAAATATGATTCGCGACCGTTACATGGCTTTACAAAATTATAATCAATAAAATCATCATTGTTTTGATGATTTTATTAATATAACCCTCTAAATTCATTTATTCCCATCGAATGACTGTTTAATAAAAAGCCTTAAAAAGCCACTTTAAGAGGGAACAGGGCGTGCGATTCTCCATACAAATGTATTCCCCTTTTTTCTTCCTGAATAATACCTCTAGAGCAATATTTTTTTTTTCATAAAATCAAGGTCTGCCGTAAACACGTCCCTGTCATTTTCTTTTTTTCAGCAACTAATTATTAAAGTAAATATGACCCTCTAAAAATTACAAAAATGTCCTATTTTTACCGCCGTGATTAGAGGACTACCAGACAAATTAGAAACGTTTTTAACATAAAAATAATGATAGGAACCTGAACATACTCTTTCTTAAAATATAAATGTAAAAAATAATTGAAACGGCTCAGTTTTCGAGGAGAAAAAAGGGGAGTACGAAACGTCAATTTCGTAAAAAAAGTTGTGGTAATTACGGTCTGAGCTGCAGCTGTCCCTATCACACACTGCGGGTGCAGACTTACTAACAGCGCGACGGCAATAGTTTCTTCAAATACCTATTTTTCAAATTCCTCGCAGGCCCCATCCCCTCTTAGTACCGTATAGGTAATAGAGAGCGAGCACAATTAGATCAGGGATTAACACATCAATCAGACACAAATCCATAGACAGCGCTGCTACTGTGAAAATTCCTAATGGTAATATATCAATAACACTGTTAAGTACATACAGGGAGGTATAGGGACATCAACGGCCAACTTAGCTAGATGATGCTTCAGAGATACAGTACCTACATGATTCTGAACTTAAAATGTTTCAACGGTTATTCAAACAACAATTTGCCCTTCCCCACACATTTTGACCACACACTTTGCACTTTACTATGAAACAGCTAGTTAATTTTTTGATAACCGACGTAAAATTTCTACGCGAGGGGGTCTAAAATCATGTGCTGAAGTCATGGTTACAGTTTGTGTGTCGATGTCTCTGCCACCCTGTTATACCTGCGATTACGCACAAAACTGTAAGAGACGGTATTTTAAGATTACATTTTAAATAAATATTAAGCAATTCATTCCATGAAACAGGTCAGCAAAACACTTGAAATAAAAATAAACTACCGAACACAATTACAGTCCATATAAAAACACCTTATCTGCCCCCAATAAAGAACTCATATTTCAAACATCATCTGCATACGAATATGTACCGTTCCAATAATACCATTATTTATTGATACGATTACATCCTAATCTAAGTTGCCACATCAAATAAAGTGATAAATCAGTAAGATAGTCAGTATTGCTAACAAATAAAAAGATAAGAACTGGCAACACTTTTGTGCGGATGCCAAAAGCGTTTGGAACTTTCCCGCATGTTGCCAATATTGTTGCCAGAGTAGAAAATGTTTGTCGACTTGGCTTGAATGTCGTAGGGCATCACAGGTTTTACGGTAGTCTAGCTTTCGTTATTTAGTCGGGAAAAATACAAATGGTTTTCTATTTTGGGTTACGTTATAGACGGTAATATGATCATCAACAATGTACACGAATTAGGACTTAAAGGACATGTAACACTCTATGCTGATGACACCTGTCTATTTTACTTTGGTAACTCTATTGAAGCAATTACACAAGACGCACAGGATGACCTAGTTATTTTGGAAAGGTGGTTCTTGGATAACCTATTAACAATCAATACATCGAAAACTAACTACATAATCTTTTCGGCCAAGAACAAAAAAATTCACAATCACAAGCCTTTGTTTATAAATGGAGATGTCCTTAATAAAGTAAACACAGAGAAGTACTTGGGTCTTACGCTTGATAGTCACTTGACGTGGCAGCAACACATTAAAAGGATTTGTTCTAAGTTGTCAAGTCTTACGGGTGCGTTACGTGGAATAGCTAGATGTTTACCATCGAAAATTCGGTATACTGTGTACAATTCATTAGTAAAGCCACACATTGAATATTTAATTGAGACCTGGGGATCGACAACAAAAACAAACATACACAAGCTTCAAATCGCTCAAAATAAAATTATTAAGGTCCTCTTTCAATATCCCTACTTAACACCCACAGAAAAAATCTATAACGACACTAAGCTCTTTAACATCACCAAAACCCATCAATATAATACCTGCATATTAATAAGAAAAATCCTAACAAAAGAAATACACACAGAAATTACATATAAAAGGAATAATGAAGTGCAAAAACGATCATCACGTCGGGCAAACGACCTAGTACTATTACACAGACCTAGAACAAATCACGGAAAGAGAAATATGAAATATGAAGGAGTACAACTATACAATTCACTACCAAAAAACATTAAAGAAGCTAAAACTAATCTATATTTTAAAAAAATGTTAAAGAAACACATCCTCGACGGCTCCAACATAAATAAATAAATAAAATATAATATTATTATTGTCTAGTACTGTATAGTGTGCACGGTGCTTTATAATAGTGCTGATAAGAACAGCGCGCTCGATGTGTACAACGACGCGCGTTCTGAGAAACTTACTGCGATGTACCCACTTACTAGATTTATTAAAATAACTAATTTACTACTACTAACTGCACGACGAGCGCTCTGGAACTATCTTAATTATTACCTACATTGTTATTTTTAAAACTTTATTTCTCATTAAGTGATTATGTAAATCTTTGAGAAATAAATGATATTTTGAACCGTAATATTATAATTGGACTACGGAAAAGGCAGGCTTTTAGGGAATCAACGCCATCATCCAACACGCGAGCCCAGTGAAGGTTGGTGGATGTCACATATCTTCAAATCTTTGGTAGCGTAGCAATTAACGACATAGAAAAGAGCCAAGAAAACAGTTGAGCCCCACCAAAAGATGCATTGGTGAAGCTCGACCTGAATCAACATGCCGGCGACGTCGGGAAACATGCCCTGATGAAATTATTTACATATTACAGTAAAGGGCCTGCTGATTTATTTTATCTGCTTTGCCTTATTCACAATACTTGTCTCATGAGCAAAATAAGCACATTTATAATACGAATATGTTAATTTATAATAGGACTAGTCGTCACAGTGACGCTATTCTATATTTTGATTGTAATCAATTTATTAATGATTACAAACTGACAAATTATACCATGTATTTGCCACCTAGTTGTAAGAGACAAATTGTTAATTGAGAGCAGCGGTGGTGGTAACCGTGGTAACGGCTGTGACTTACGAGTTGTAGGTTGTGAGTTCGAACCCCGCCAGGCGCATTACTTTGTGTATATTATTTCATCATCACTACTCTCCAACTGAGAAGGAAAACATCGTGAGGAAACCGGCATGTCCTAGAACTAAAAATTCGAAGACATGTGACATCTACCAACCCGCACTGGGCCCGCATAGTGGATTAAGGCCTACTCCCTCTCACGGAGAGGAGGCCTGTGTCCCAGCAGTGGGAACGTTATAGGCTGAGTATGTGGGTAAAGGGCCTGCTTGGGGTCGAACTCACGACCTGCATTCATAAGTAGCCACCGTTACTACCTTTTGCCATCAGCGGGCATCAATCCAGACTTCAACATAGAAAAAAAAGGACAGAATAACTGTAAATTATAATGGCAAATATTAATATTATACGTGGGACACTCAGAAAGTTTTGCGAAAATAAAAATAAAAATGTTGTACAGGTAAATATTTTTTTATTAAATCTTTTCAAAGTACTCTCTACTAGCTTCTATACTAAGTTTCATTAGTCTGAACTAGTTTTCGAAACACTTTTTCCAGTCCGCCGCAGACACCTCGTTTACAGCCTGCTCGAACGCATCTTCCGGCGACGAAAATTGTATCCCTTTGAGCTGATTTTTTATTTTCGGGAATAAAAAGAAGCCACAGGGTGCTAGGTCAGGGCTGTAAGGAGGGTGACCCAGGAGTTTGACCGGCGAGCTGTCCAGGAAGTCCCTCGTTTTGAGCGCGGTGTGCGAAGGCATGTTGTCGTGGTGGGGCAGTAGCCCGCGGAGCCCTGTGCTTGGTCGCTTGTTGCTAACAACTGAGAAAACTTCTGCCAAGCATTTGGTAGTATACCATTCAACGTTGATGCTTCTTTGGTTCCGTAAAGGAATTGCCACCAAATAGCTAGTCAAATTGAAAAAGCTCGCAATCAAAATATTCCCCCCGCTTCTAGATCGCTTCAATTTGGTAGGCGTTGATTCGTTTTGAAACACCCAAACCGTCGACTGACGCTTCGTTTCTGGATCGTATTGATAAAAGCATCATCTGTAATGATGTCGTAAACACGCCGAGACGAGCCTGCTTCAAATTTGTTCATCATATCTATCACGGCACCAGGAATGGTGCCTCACCGATGCTCAGAAGCAGGCCCGGGCGGTCGTGCGGCACCCAGCGTGAAACTATCCTCTTCACGCGAAGATGCACGTGTAGAATTTTGTGAAGGCTTTCCGATCCAACCTGCAGTAAGTGCTGAATCTCTTGATACGTAACTCGCCTATTGTCATGGATAAAATTTTTCACTGCTAGCACGTTTTCTTCGTAACAACCGTCAAAGGGCAACCATTTCTTTCTTCATCCCACAAAGCTAGTCGACCGCGCTTGAATTCGTTATACCAACGATACACAGTTGCCTTGGAAGGGCTTTCATCCATGAATGCCATTTGAAGTATATCGTACGATCCGTCCGGTTTCAGGCAATACTTGAAATCGTAAAAAATCATAGTGCGAAAATGTTTCCGGCGCAGATCCATGATACGATAATTTATTAAATAAGCTCTCAAACAATGCGGAGGGAAGAGTTTTTTGGCGGGATCGCGTTGGAACATGTAGCACGAATTTTCATTTTCATTAAATTTAGTGAAATAGCGAATTAAATTGTATAATTTTTGTAGTGAATTATTCAATTTAGTAACGTGTGTGTGCACAAGTGTAGTGAAGGTGAAAATAAGTGACTAACGTGGACTTTTCGTGTTCCCCCAAAAACTCCTACTAGGTTGTTGTAAAGTTACTACCGCTGTACAATAACTTTGATTTGACTAACTAAAGTCGACTATGACTGTTTCGTAACTTTTCGTGCCCGATATCGGGCCATTTACTTGATCGAAAAGAAAAATTACTTGACACTGGCTAACTGCACAAACTCTGCGAAGCCAAAACACAAAAAAAAAATTTAAAATGCGGAGGGAAATTTTGAAATTGGAACGTACCTATTTTTACTTCAACATAGATTATAAAGTGGTCAGTCTCTCATACAAAAAAGATTTGACTAAACTGTCAAATTTTCCCAATTCAACATGAACCTTATGCTTATAAATCATAAAGATGAAAATCTATCAAAGAAATTTCACAGATTGGGGTAGCTTGATGTGCTGGCGTCTGTACATAAATATTAGCTAATTTACACATATTCCCAAAATTGAGTTTAAATTACGAAATAAACTCCTCAAAACCTTTTCATGAAATCGAACTCAATGAGGGTTTTCTGAAATGATGTTCACTAGGTGGCAGGACTATGACATCAGGTCCGGGTACTTGTCATAAGTGTCAAAGCGCCTACGGACTGAATGGTGAACGAAAGAACGAAACGAATGACATAAAATATTTTGAGTTCATTGTCGAACTTGAAGACTTCTTGTCAAACTGGCGCCAACTGGTGGCTTGAATATCCATGGAAACCCTCATTACAAACTCCAACATACATTTTCTATCATGTCAGACCTTAGACCTTTGCAAGACGAGATATTGACCTGCAAGGAATAAATGTCAGGTTGAATGGCGTAATAACATCCGCCATGTTGTTATACGATCACCATGGCAACGTGCAATGTGGGTTACTGTGTTGCCTAGAACCTGTACTTACCCTACAACTATCAAAACATTATGCACTTCCGTGATGTTGAAACATAGTTTCATGTTTGTGGTTTAAGCTAGATTAGTTAAAAACCGGGACAGCAGGAAACGAGAGCAAAGTCGACTCTTCACAGCGGCCTACGACTTAGCTAACACATGTGTTCTTAGCTTCGCTTTGAATGACCCGACTCATCATATCAGCCGAAAGACGTTCACTGCTAGACATAGGCCTCGAGGGTCGGGGGGGGGTTTGGGGGTTCGCCATAATCGCCACACTTGGCAGGCTGGTTTGCGATAGCAGTATGGTGATAAATAGAGGTATGCGGAACAGGGTGTAAAGTTCACATATACTCTATGGAAAGGGATGATCCTCCGACCAGACGGGTGTTGTGTCTGGTGGGCAACTACCCAACAACGGTTGATGTCGGGATGTTGTTGTATTTACACCGTCTGTTCAAAAAATAAGATGAATTTTATTTTTTCTCAATCTATGCAAATTCTTTGATCCATTTTTTTCGACAGCAAAAAATCGCCGAACACGCATAACACTTCTAACTTGTATGCCTCTCACAAACAAGCTAAACATGCTATATAGCTGAAACTGTGAACATATGTTCGAGACGAGTGTACAAACATAACAAAATAAAAAATCAATAATCGAATGTACGTAGCCCGCGAAATTTGAAAAAAACCTTATTTTTAACAGACCTCGTATACCAGTCGCGCGGTAAACTCTGATTGCGCGATGCAGGATTCGGGTGACGTCAAGTTTTTGTTACGTAGTTCGCATTTGGCGTTGTAGATGTCACCACATAAAAATGCATAGAGAACGCTCCTGCCCATTATCTAGTAAGTCCTAAGTCGCCTTTTACGCACCCACGGGAAGAAATAGGATGCTGCTATTCTTTACATCCGGCACTACACGAAATGGAAAACCCGACTACCTACTGAAAAATCACGCTCTAAAAAGTACGAAACAAGAAAATATTCTCATCAGAAAGTCGTGGTTGTACGCCACTTTCCCCTAAAGCTTATGATCGCTTGCTACTGTTAGAATGTATTTTGTTTTTTTTTTGTTATCATTAGGTACCCTAAACAGTTTCATAATCTGCATTTATTAAAAAGCTGTTGTTTTAACATTACAAACAAAATCAAAAGTCATTTATTCAAATTTGGCTGAGAATTTTACCACCATATTACGATCGCCAACCCGCCTGCCAAGCGTGGCGATTATGGCAAACCACCTCATTTTGGGGGAGGGATGTCCAGCAGTGGACGTGTTTCGGCTGAAATAATAATAAGGCTGAGGATCAGTACTTTTCGGACGTCGAAATGACATTAAGTCAGTCCTCCAAAACACCCGCCCTTCATTTAGCTGGAAAGAAGAATTGGCGCAACAAACTCCCCAGCAGCAGCACAGCTGTCTGCAACAGAACTTGCAGTCAAACGCTAGAATTATTTAAAATTAAAACCTTTGTTTTTTTTCTTGATGGTTATAGTAGGTACTTATACATATTCACCACTGGGCACGCCACGATTGCGGCGGTAACTGCCCTATTTAAGGAGTGGATTGAGAGGCGCCACGGCGTCCTCACCTTCCGCCTGACGCAGGTCCTCACCGGACACGGTTGTTTCTGGAAGTTCCTGTTTCGTTTAAGGCGGGAGGAAACGCCCGGGTGTTTCCATTGCGTAGATCGCCCTGAGGACACGGTGGAGCATACGGTGGAAGTCTGCCCAGCTTGGGCAGACTTCCACCAGGAGACGGCCCAGGGCGTCTCCTGGGGCGACCGACTCTCGACTCGGGAATCCCAGGCTGATTCCCGGCTACCGTAGACGCGGGCTTGCGGACAACGAGTAATGGGTAGCTCGCTGTCCGGTAAGGACCAAGCCCGGGTCGACGGCGCGTTGTGTTCCACGCGCGCCTCAAAGAGATGTCAGCACCGACTGGTGGGGTCTGCAAGGGCCGATGCCTGCCAAGGGTGCGAGTTGTTCGAAAGAGATACCATGGCACATAGGCAACTGAAGGAACACGGGTGGGTTTTAGTCAGTAAAAGTCTGACACGCCCTTCCGCTCCACCCAGAGCGGGAAAGTTATTTGATGATTTCTCATCCTCAAAAAAAAACGGTTAACATACTTTCCGAGGCACTGATGGGGTCTTGATATGTAAAGATGGTTACCCATCTACGAACTGACTCCCGTAGCTTAACCTGATCGATCAACCTGCGGGGCTGTTATTAGCCCCTCATTCTAGTAGTATGCGTATTATTTTTATTATATTTAATTTTTATTATGCCCATTTTAATAAAGTTGTTCCCTATGTATAAAGTGACTTGTAGAACAAAATGTTACATAAATTATACTGTGTTACCGTGTATGTATTAATAGCTTACGTGCGAGTGTTTATGTGGCCAATGAAATTTTAATATGTATTACTCGTGTTACATTTCCTGTAATTCAATATTGCTTATGTTATTATCTTACTTAAAGTTATTTTCTCATTGTCAGGAGTTCTTATTTACATAAGTACTAGCTTTTGCCCGTGGCTCCGCACGCGTGCGATCTTCCGAAGGACTTTTCTAAATTTTTACGTGCCTGTTTTACTATATAAGATCCTGCATCTCACTCAATAACGTTGTGCGTGTCGACTAGTGTCAAACTGCTCATCACCGATACTATCTCTGTCGGACATGATGCCTGGTGAGACAGCGTGCTTTTTAGCCAGGCCCATCAGTGAGTTCGAGCCCGCGACTAGATCTATACTCCTCTTAAGGTGTATAGATATGGATGTCCCTGATAGTATGACTATGTATGTATGTTTAGGTAACTGTAAAACTAAAGTAAACAATCCTAGTTTATTACTACGGTAGTAATATATCGTCAAGCTATTGAAACTTTTATACGTTTCCCTCTGTTGACTGTAACTACAACTTTTCCTTTAACTGTTCAAAGTTTTCGGTTCAGCGGTAACCAATCATTTTATTCGAACTCTAGCTTAAGTTTTTAACTCTATAAAATACTTAGCTCATTAAATTGTGGTCATTCCTGAATAAAAACGTATATTACTGAAAATATTTCAAATAAAAAAACTTTCTTTGATTATTTGTAGGCTGTATATATTTTTCAGTGGCAGCACCAACAGTAATACCTACAAAAAGAAAATATAGATAACCAAAAATAATTATGTAGACATAGGCATTGTTACATACAGCCTTAAACATGACAGCCCCCACAATTTAGTAAACAGACATTGACACACCCTGGCTATCCTACGATCCAAATATAGAGTGTAAAGCGTCCGCCACGCGACGCGGCGGTCAGTGCGTGCGCCCCAGACTGTGGTATTGATCCCACCACCTGCCGGTCACCACTCCCACTCGCTACACTAACTTCTTCTAGTCGGCCATCGCCCCGCGACACGATACCACATTCAAATAAAACACAATAAAGAAAACAATTTAAAAAAATAAATCACCTGTCAATTTTGGCGCCTTTTAGCGTGTTCTACGCTTAAATTGTGCCGCGATAAAAAGTGTTCGATTCGCCAAATTTTGAATTTTTAACTTTTTTAACCACGTGTTTCACAAGCAGTGATAAGTGTTTTTAGTGTCGAAAACAGTGTTGCTAGCACTTAGTTTGTAATTGTTCGCGCAATGAAGTGACTCACCTCGTGTCGACCTGGATCTTGGATGTCAGGCATTATCTCAATTTACGGCATTAAATTTCGTAATTGCACGTCTGTTAGCCCATTCGTTAGAGCTTAAATTGTCCTGAATTTTCCGCGTTCATTCTCATTATAATGTAACAGTTTGGTGTTCATTCGGAAACAATATTGTTGAACATAAACAAAACGCGTTGAGACCTAATTTATGTAGCTGGTAACAATCTGATTGCTTTCACCTCTACATACCGTTGCAACAATAGTTCGCAAAAAGGAAATTATTATCAGCCGCCGTCTATCAGATGCAAATTATTATCAAGCCACTTATCTAAACCCCTCTAGATAGAGCGAGAATGATGATATTCCCGTTTCGCGCGGCACACTAACCCGATCGAGCGTAATAACAGATTTTTCTTGCGAGTACCTAGCTATCTAACAGCTGTTTGTGTCTGTCCGCGTAAGATTGCGGGTGTTTTTTCCCGTGAGGGGGGAAAATGCATGAAAATTTGCATAGTATCACGTCATTGAGGTAGTTAGCGACGGTGTAGTGAGTCAGCGACGGACGCCGCCGCGGACGCGACCAATTACACTTTTTGCGCCAACAATTTTCTAAATTCAAAACCGATAAACGCGCCTCTGCCTAGAAAACGAAACGTAACGATTTTTTATCGATAGTCTATTTTCGAATTTCGAGTGAATTGACTTTTTTGTGTATTGTGCCTTTAGACTAGTGTTGTGCCTTGTTTAGAATAGTGTTGTGAGATGTGATTGTTTTTTACACATTCATAAAATGGAAAGAAGTGTTTTGGCCGAGCCGAGGCACGTTCAGTGGGCATCTGATGTGAGTATGCTTAGTTATAGCTATGCGATACAATTTGCGTCACCCTTCGAACGTTCTATTAACACATTTTCATATTTAGGTACATTATTTATTACAGTAAGGTCACGTGTTAAAGGTTAAATACACTTTCAACACTTTTGTCTGAACTCTGTGTACCATTAATCATGTTTGCTTGCAAAAATGATTCACATTTTTAGTAAAAAAACCTGACATTAATATTTTTTTTAAATCTATCTTTATCATTTTAAAGTCAATGGAATGAGAGGGCAATATACTTTAACACCTTAGCTATAAGGCTTCACTTTAAGGCGTTTGTCAATGAGGGGGTAAAATTGTAATATGGTAGGTACCTATTTGCTATTGCAATATTTTATAGTTTGGAAGAATATTTAATTTTAAACTTAACTATAGTAAGTTTTATTTTTTTGATTAGTCTCTGGGATTAAAAAAGAACTTTAATTAACATTAAACCGCATGTCACTTGCACTACGAAAATCGCCCTTATTGCTGAGACATAACAGCGCTGTCAATGTCAGAATCTTACCGCTGATGTGCTGTTGACTGTATTATTTACTTTTTTAAAGTGACTATACTTACTTCACAGAACGAATGATTTGTCAGCTTTTTATCCTCAGTTTTTCAGTAATTAATGTAATCACAATGACGTAATGTAGCTATAAGAAAAATAATTATGTACGAGTATGTACTCACTCATTAAATTGCAGTCAGCAATAAAATATATATACGAACTTAAAATATCATAAAATGCCTACGTAATTTTATAAAATTACAATAATTTATTTTAATGTTATTCCCTTTGCCGTTTCTCATACATTTTATTTTAATTTCATAAATATTTCGTTACGTCAAAAAAGGCCCGCGCCTCTCATTCCATTTTCATAATTCTATTTTTTTATTAAGGCTATGAACAGACAACCTTTGCCCTCCTTGCGTGTAAAGCTGCGGCTTCACCGTGTGAATTATAAATGTGAATGGGATTCTTTATTACACCAACACACACACTCATATTTATTACCTGTGCTGTCTCAACCATTGTTTTTATCATCTGTAACGCAATGGTGTTCGGATCTCTCGACATTTTTTATCTTTTTATAATGACACTCGCTTATGATCGCGGTTTTGCAGTTTTTATTCTACGTTGAAGCGAAAATCTAATTGCTTGTGGGTAGTGGCCTAGTTGATTATAGTTTCCTTCTACAAGATGTAACAGAAAAAACGCAAGTCAGGAAAATAGTTTCTTCATAATTGGCTACCCAATCGATTTCAGTAAATTTTAATTTGAAATTTAAAAAATAATAATATTTATTTTGCCATAGTTATTCAATCATATTTCAATGCCATAAGACTCAATTTTAAATGCTTATAGAAAGAGTCAACGTAACAGTTAGCTTTAAAAAAAAAATAAGTTTTGGTCATAGTATTATGCTTTTAACTCAATACTCTAATTGGGGAGTATCAGGTCTGGCGTTAATTATGTTATGTTCTGAAATATTATGAAACCATGACCATTATCGTACAATGGTCTCAAAGCAATGGACTCATAAATAAGAAGTGGAATAATTAGAAAAGTCGGAAGTTAACATAACATCACTCCTGTATTCGCCGAAGGGTTAGGCAGAACTGCACCTACACCTAGTACAGCCACGTTTCGCCAGTTATTTTTAAGTCCCATGTAATAGGGGGCAATACACATATACATGAAGGAACACGTAGCGTTGGAAGGCCTCCCACAAGGTGGACCGATGACCTGGTGAAGGCCGCAGGAATCCGCTAAATGCGAGAAGCATGGAGAGTTTGTTGCGCTTCTTCTTCTTCCTAGCTAAAGCACTAGGAAGTGGTGAAGGGTGGGCGTTTTTGGAGAACTGTCTAATGTATTTTGACGTTCGAAAAGTGCTGATTCTCAGCCCAATTTGAATAAATGAATTTTGATTTTGACAGAACCGGTCAAAGTGGCGGTGCTTGGGGGAGGCCTATATCCAGCAGTTGGCGTCTTTCGGTTGAAATGATGATGATGATGACTATGATACATATACCTACGTTGTATACTTATCTACCTATAAAATGTAAACAATGGACTAGTGACTTTTCAACAGATTTATTTTTATTTGGATTTTTGCCTATCTGGCAGGTGCATAATTGCATACATACGGAGTAAAAATAAATGTTATGCATTGGGTATTTTTTATTGTTTCCTTAAGTTTCCCACAAGCCTCATGAGTCATGAGTCATGACTCATCTTTAGTTTTAATGCTGTACTGACTTTTCCTTATTCCGACAAAAGTATTAGTTAAAATGAAAATACCAAAATTACTTACCATATTTCGCCACTTACGTTAAAGTTCCATGTAATAGGGGGCGAACTTATTGCCATCAAACGGGCACAAATTTAGACCTCGGGCTGCTATTGAGAAGTTTCAGATAGAAATACCCAATAACACTTTGCCCGACCTGGGTATCGAACCCAAGACCTCATGCTCAATAGTAGCGCTTACGACCATTAGACCTACGAGGCCGCTAATATTAAAATGTAGCCAAAAAACCCAAACCTTATGAATACAATCAAGGGAACAACCAATACTGGCCGAAAAGAAAGCATTTTTGATAATTCCAAGTTTTCAAGAAAAGAGTTTTCGTCCCTAACAAAATAAAAATACAGAGATAATATTATAATCTGCTGAAAGCTTCCAAAACATCGATGTCCTATCGAGCCATCATTATGTTGGGGTTGGCTGTCAAACCAGATGCAGCCGATCACCAGTATTTTACATGGAGCGACTGCCTCAGATAGGCTCCAGAACCCAGTTATTGGGTAATACGATACCCCTTGGTAGACTGGTTGTCAGACTTTCGGGCTTCTAACGACCCGTAACGAGTGTCAAAGATCCACGAATCAACGATGTTCTATCGATGATGAAATAATGGTTTAGAAATAACGGCTATTTTTAAACGCAGAATACATCAACTGACGGATGCACTTATTTTAACAACATAGATGAAATAAATGTGATACAGGCACTTAAATGAGAGTGAAACAATATTGAAATCGGTATCTACAAATAAAGCTAAAAATATTATAATTCCGGGTACCTACACATCCGGACTCCGGGTTGCTACTGAGAAAAACAGAAAATACATACAAATTTAATGTATCGTCAGTAGATACAGACTGCATATCATGTCTAAATTAATGTATCATCAGTAGACACAGACTGCATATCATGTCTAAATTAATGTATCATCAGTAGACACAGACTGCATATCATGTCTAAATTTAATGTATTGTCAATAGATACAGACTGCATATCATGTCTAAATTTTGGTATCGTCAGTAGATACAGACTGCATATCATGTCTAAATTAATGTATCATCAGTAGACACAGACTGCATATCATGTCTAAATTAATGTATCATCAGTAGACACAGACTGCATATCATGTCTAAATTTAATGTATTGTCAATAGATACAGACTGCATATCATGTCTAAATTTTGGTATCGTCAGTAGATACAGACTGCATATCATGTCTAAATTAATGTATCATCAGTAGAAACAGACTGCATATCATGTCTAAATTTAATGTATCGTCAGTAGATACAGACTGCATATGATGTCTAAATTTAATGTATCGTCAGTAGATACAGACTGCATATCATGTCTAAATTTAATGTATCGTCAGTAGATACAGACTGCATATCATGTCTAAATGGCAGTACCATTCGTGCCCTCTAGATATCCATTAAAATTTGACGACAGACTATTACAGTTGTATAAACACAAACGTAACTACGTCTTACAATGTAAACAACTACTTAAGGGTCGCGGGCTCGAACTCACAGTTGAGCCTGGCTAAAAATCACGCTGTTTCACCTGGCTTCGTGTCTGACAGACATAGTAGCAGTGATGAGCAGTTAGACGCTAGTCCACACGCACAACGTTATTGAGTGAGATGCAGGATCATTTATAGTACAAAATTCGCGAAAAAATTAAGAAAAGTCCTTTGGAAGATCGGGTTTTATGGAAAAGCCAATGAATAAATCAATGACCAGTAAAGTTTATTGAACTTTTCGATAATTGAACATTGTCGTTAGTGACTTGGTTTTGGAGATTTTACACTTCCTTTATTACTTAAACACGCCCAAAGTTAAGTAAAATTAGCAAGAAAAACGAATCTTTGTTGGCTCCTAACTTTTTAATGGGTTTTTATTTTAGTATTCTGTTTCCGTACAGACAATATTAATAATGAGACAAAACGATATCACATTTTACTTTTGATGTGCCATGTCAGACAGTGGAGTAAAACACTCCCGAAGTTTGTATGCAAAAAATGTGGACTAGGTTCACCTTAAATCGTGTCGTTAAATCTCTACAGATGCTGCATGTTGGTTTCTTTCTAAAGGTATCAATTGGTTGCAAATCATACATAACACAAAACATCACGGCCGTAATTCCGAAGGCGTTTTCAGAGGCATATTGCATAGGTAGCGTCAACGAGCGAAAACGTTACACAATTTAAAAACAAGACTGAGTTTTATATGCATACAGTAATGCAAGGGTCAGCACAATTTTCTTAATTACACCAATTACCTTTAAAATAAATAAGTTTTGGTCATTGTATTATGCTTTCAACTCAATACTCTAATTGGAGTGAATAAGGCGTTCGGATAAAGAAAAAGGAGCAAGTATGAACCTTACGTTGCTTAACATTGTCATGACTTGACTGTATCACCACTCCACCAGTGATGTTATTAGTCCCACGTAATAAGGGGCGAATCAATTGCCCCAGGGCAAAACAGACTCCAGTCAACTGCCGATCATTTGCTAATAGAGAAAACCAATAATACTTTGCCAGACCTAAGATATCGCCGCCAGCGCTTACGACCGACAGACCGACAAGGCAATCGCGTTGTAAATGAAATGATCACTTTGCTTGATTATGTAAAGTGATCATCTATAAAACGATTTGTTATTTTGTCTAGATTTTTCCTTGTATTTCTAACGGGTATCGGGGCTGACAGGGGCGGTGTACAAACTCAAACTCAAAGCATTTATTTCAATTAAACCATCTCCAGACATTTTTTGACTGTCAAGGAGTCCGTCAGTCAGAAGATGAAAGTACTTTCATCTCACGAAGCGAAACTCTCTTTAATTGTGGTTACCAAGTGTACAAACACGCTGTGCATGTGTGTGTAAGCGCAGGAATCAGGACACAGTATAAATATGGACAGTATTAAAACTAGGCTTATTTGTTTACCTACACTCCATCGGAGCATTAGGGTGGGTTGTCACTCATAGTGTTTGTAAAATTGAAAATTGTTAGATCGGTATTTTATTATTTAACAAGAATTACTGGAATATTAATATGTTCATACTAAAAAAAGCTTATGGTCGTGATATCAGAATTTTACTGTATTGATTGTATGTATCGTTTCGACCGTTAATGCGTAGTTTCGATACTGTCCATAGTTATATTGTGCTCAGGAGCTCTCGGTACCGTCTGAGACAATGGTGAAGTCGAAAGTGTGTGTGTTGTGTGCTGACGCTACTCGCGTTCGTCGTCGTTTGTAGTTTAGAAAACCTAAGTGGTCGTACAGACTGACGGTCCCTAGCTGGTTACAACACCTTTTTAAAATGATAACCACTTAATCTTTCTCAAAACCGTGTAATATTTCTCAAAACGCAAAGAAACACGACTATTTGGCAAGTTGTCTCTAGTTGTTGGTACATTGTTTAATCTAGCGTTTCATTGCACGTTAATTAGTCTTTCCGTGTTAGGCAATGGTAATTAGAAGAATCGGGTTGTGTAATGTATGACATGACTGTTTGAGAATAATCTTTAGCAAAATGTTAACTTAAAATGTGCGCGTTAGTAGAGGGGGTTCTGGAGGGGACGCCCTTGAAGGACATATAGGCTCAGAAGTGATGTGATTAGGCATTATCCTCTCCGACCCAGACGACCCCATTACTTTCCTCCAAGAAAGCAATAGGGCCACCAATACAGTTCGCACACACAACCGTCATTCCGACCTCGCCGCCGAGTTCCTCGCTCCCCGCAAAGACCCCGAGTTAACGTCCAGACCCCCGACCGTCCCTTGATCGTTGAAGCGCTAACCTGCGCCACAGCTGAGTCAGTAGTCTTAAATTCCCCGTTTAATAATAATAAAAAAAATATTTTGATTCAGCCTGTCCCCACTTGCTGTCCCCAGTGACGCCCTGAGCCGAGGCCCGTACCCCGCAGCGGGTGCCCTCAGCGGGCAGTCGCTTAGTTTAAGTAGTTTTAAGCCCCTGGCTGGAGGCGTTCAGTTTTCTTAAGGCAGCCCCAGGAAAGTCCAGTTAAGCAGTCACGGCATCTCAAGGTCAACTGCGATGCCCTACAAAAAAAAAAATATTGCTGCTTGCCTTGCTGCTCTCTTCGAGCGACGCTCTAAGCCGAGGTCCGTACCCCACAGGGGGTGCCCTTAGCGTGTAGTCCCTTAGTAAGCTAAGTAAGTAAGTAGTCGGTTTTAAGTTTTTAAGCCCTGGCCTTAATTTATTGAGGCAGCCACCGGCAAGTCCGGTTAAGCAACCGAAAACCTTTTAGGTTGACCTGCGAGATGCCATACCCAAAAAAAATGCGATAAAGCAACGGTGCGATTTAAAAGAAGATGTAGTGAACCAAATTGAAAAGAGATGCTTAAATGGTTTGGTCAAGTTGAGAGGATGAATGAAAGGCGAACGAAAGGTATTTACAACGAAGCAGAAGACTCCTTCTGCTTCGTTGTAAATACCTTTCGTTCGCAGAACGCCACCTTCGATCCTTACATACTCATGTAAGAATCGAAGGTGGCGTTCTGTAGTTGCTGGGGAAAAGTAAGATTGTGTGTGTGTGTAGTAGACCACCATATCACTAATAGATTGACCAAGAGTGGTGACTTTTTTGGAACCAAGTTCTTTAAGTTTGCGGTAGGAATAAACTTGTAGACATCGTCACGTAACGAATAAGCGTTATACAACCTCCCTGCGAGTTTTTGTTATATTTAATAGGAAGAAACAGGGATCAATAAATAAATAAATGATAGTTTTCGTGGTTTTTGAGGCTGCTGAAGCCAACAGTGAGGTCTAAATGAAAATCCAAGAAGGTGGCTGCGAAAATTTTCCAATTATTCATCATGGGTGTCGTTTTCATGGTTTTCGAGGTTGCTGACGCCAATAGCGAGGTTAAAATAAAACTTATTGATACAGCCTACAGAAAATAATAGAAAATCCATCCAACTACAAAGCAACGACTGAATCGATTTACAAGAGTAATTATTCCATAATTAACCTAAAATATTTACATAGCATTCTGATACAACCTAACAACTATTAAATGGCATAACAAACAAAAATACGTTCGTGAAAACACAAAATGGCGGCCAACCCGGCTTGATGACGAGAACGCAGAATTTCTTCATTTAATTAATATAGAGTGACATGGCCATTCGCATTGTTTCGTCAAAATGATTAATGTTTCGGATTACTGGGAACTGAGTAGATAGCCATTTCTGTAGTTAAAGAGTGTACAATAGTACATATAGTTTTATATTATATTAGTACACTAGCTTCGCCCGCGTGGGCGTGGGAAATTATCCCACGGAAACGAGCTACCGGGTTGTTTTTTACCTAGGTTACGCCTTATAGCATCAGCTATCTGCCAGTGAAAGTCCCGTCAAAATCGGTCCATCCGTTTCGTATTTAATAGCCGCCCGGAACAGACAGACAAAATTTCAAAAAATGTTTTTTCTTAAACGTATATATATATAACGAGGCAAAAGAAGTAGGTAAGTAGGGATCGTAGCTGGTGGCGTTCTGTAGTTACTGCGTACCCCCATGGGGAAAACTCGTGAGTTTATGTTTTTTCTTGTTAAAATTAGGTACCATGTAGACTTTCATATGCATTAGGTAAAACGCTGTTAGTTTGACATTACCAATAGACCGTAAAATTTTATTCATTTGTATTAGTGGTTTGCCCGACTAGTCGGCCATATTTGTAGTCGGCCCATATTTTACTCGTATTAATATGCATTTTTTTTTTAAAAAAACGGTGATTGAAATGATATTAAAATCTCTACTGTAATCATTTTTTATTATAGAATAAGTTTTACAGTTTACTTGCAGTGCAATCTAGAATAGGATAGGAAGAAAGGCTTGGCCGACTAGTCGGCCATTTTACAGCCAACTAGTTGGCTAGTCGGCCAAAGTCATAGTCGGCCCATCTGTAATTTGTATAGATGTGCCTATACATTTAGCTACATAGAAGACTGTGTCAGTCTGGAAATTTGGTAAGCAAATGACAACCTAGGTCATTAGGTGGTGCCCCTGTGCCTAGGCTCATAAACTGTGACCTTTTCGTAAGCCCCAGTTTGTGTGTCTAAAACCTAGAGACAACTTACTGAAGGTGAACGCAAAAATGTCGTGAGAAAACTTACTAACACGACTCTGGCAAAGCAAATAGAAAGAAGCATTATAATTTTGACCGGTATGTATGTATGTTTGTATCAAGGTATGTATGTTCATCTCTTCCCTCATAACTTCTAAACTACTTACCATAATTTGACAAATAAGATATTGATGGAAACGTCTTGATTGTCTGCTGGATATACACTATGTGATGTCACATTAAATTAAATATGGCGCCCTCTAGAAGACATAAAATCATTATTTTTTTCAACATGCCGTTGACACTGAACAGCAAATGACATTAGAGCATCAACTATACCCACAGAATGCTAATTTAATATCGAAATTAAAAGAAAACAACCTTACAAGTTAATTAAGTAGGTATACAACTAACAATGGTTGGTATTCAGCCATGGGAGCGATCAATAACTTACACAATGTGAAGGAAAGTTATGGAAAAATAATTCTATAGAACAATAGGTTCTCACACAGAGAAGACTTTTGTTTTGGTTATTAAGACGGTTTATGAGAAAAAATTAAGAAAACAAATAACTTACTAGCTGGTTTCCTGGTTGATCGAGTTGACACATCAGAGTCAAAATAACTTTGTTTGGTTTGACTTTTATTTAGGTATTAAGTTATGTTTACGTTTCTATTTTTTACTAGCCATTGTCAGCGGCTTCGCCCGCGTTGAGGTCGGAAATTATCCCGCGGGAACGTATTACCGGGATAAAAAGTATCCTATGTGTTAATCCTGGTTTTAAACTATATGTGTGGCAAATTTGATCCAAATCCGTTCTGCTGTTTTTGCGTGATTGAGTAACAAATATCTAAACATACAAACTCTCACATTTAATTTCCCTAAGGTCGAAAGTTATTTTTCTTTTTATTTGATCTAGGATAGACACAAAACATAGATCTATTACTTTTCTACTTTCTTGTCGGCTCTAATAAAATAAAAACTTTTTTCAAAATAAAACAACCGACTTCCGAAAAAACACTACAAAGTGAAAAATAATTTTAATTTTGGAAGTCGGTGACTTTGAATATGTATTTAAAAAAATTGCCACTGCCTTCTGAAATTAAAGATAAATTTCACTTAATAGTGTTTTTCCGGAAAACGGTTGTTTTTTTTTTGTAAAAAAAAATATTTTACACTTTTTAGTTAAAGTATCTACCCCACGCCAATTCCAAATTTCATCACCCTTCGTCAAAACAATGTATCATACTTATTTATGCGATAGCAGCAATCGCGGATGATTTGCTGTAATTATTTGAAGAGTTCCGTTGTCTGTCTCTGAAACGCATCATCAGATCTATATGAATTTAGAAAAGAACCATTTCGGAATAAACCACTTTCGAACAAAAAAATATACTTTGCAAATCCGTCTATAAATGACGGAGATGCCCGAACATACATAAAAAAAACATCTCGAATTGATAAAAGAATTCGGTTAAAAATATGATATTATAGTAAATAGATATGGGTACCAGTAAGGTTGAAAGTGTTGATCTCGGCTGACATTCGTGGATCTTTGATAGTTGTTACGAGTATTCAAAACCCCGTTAGTTACGACAACCAGAGGTCAGATAGGCAGTCGTTCCATGTAAAATACTGGTGTGCAGGATTATATTGGGACAGCATGTGCCAACTTAAATGATTTAATTGTTTTCTTCACAAATCGTATCGTTTGCGTGGTAAGCCGCTGTAATAATTTCCCTTGTGCAAAGGAAAAACAATTTAAAAAATATTTGCGTGTATCGTTTTTTTCATTCAGTGATTGTGAATTAAATTACTATTGATATCGCTACTTACTTAGAATCAAGGAGACGAAATAAATCATTGAATTCAGGGTTTTCTAAGTCCTTATTGAAATAATGAACCCTGAATTCTTGAAATGGCAATCTAGATAAGATTTAAACTAACAACACTCATGAATTAAGCCTTGATGACACTCTGTTTGATCCTCATCAACATTCCAGTTTGTCACCATCCACTTGAAATGATTTTGAAGCTATGAGATCACTATAACTATGACGTCACTCTCACAACCAAATGAGTATCAAGATTTAATTAAAATAAATAATTGTTAGGTGCTGGAGGGGCTCGTGGCTAAGTAATAACAGCCGTATGGGTCGATCAATGGTTCCCGGATGGGTGACCATTTTTCAATACTCAATACTTTATTGCATTCCATAATGTGTACATATAACAGTTGGTATGTCAAAACATCGAATCAATTATGGACCCTGTCGGGCACAGCAAAGTTATTTTTTTATAGGAGAGAGGATGATCTTTACATGAGGAGGATCTTTACATCCCAAGACCCTCTGTGCCTCGAAAAATACGTTAAGCCGTTGATCCCGGCTGTGATTTGTGCATCTTTGACAGTCGTTACGGGTCGTCAGAAGCCGGAAAGACTGACAATTAGACACGAAAAGTTTTTATCCAGTGCGCAAACTGTAACCATGAATTTAGCATATCATTGTAGACCCCCAGCGCAAAAAAAAAACAAAAAAAAACATTTTGACCGCGTAGGTATTGCTCTTTTATATGAAACAGCTGATTTTTTTTTTGTATAACCGACGAAAAATTTCTGCGGTCTAGAATGATATGCTGAATTCATGGTTACAGTTTGCGCACTGAATAAAAACTTTTCCTGTATAGTCTTACCAACGGGTATCGTATTACTCAGTAACTGGGTTGTGGTGGTCAGATAGGCAGACGCCCCATGTAAAGTACCTACTGGTATTCAATTGCAGACTGGAAGCCGACCCCGATGTAGTTAGTGTAGTGTAGGAAAAAGGCTAAGGAGATGATGAACGACTGTGTTGGCAACACAAAATTTAGTTAATTTTTTTAATCTGTTGTTCATTACTGTCAATGTCACAATTTTACAAGAGAACAGTAATTGACGCACACGTTTTCGCATCTGCATTTTTTATTAGAAATATAGTTCTGTGGCCTGGTGCTAATAGGGCCAAAGTACGTTATTATTGGCTTAAGTACACTGCAGCACTGTTATCCCACATTTTTTTTACTAAACGGTGTAAAAGCGCACACTACATTGGCCTTCTTTTACATAGTCACTTTTGAAAGATTGTCGATAAACTAACTCCCTTTTAGCACAAAATAAATAATAGTTTAAAAAACTAAAAAACACGCTTTAAAAACCAAACTAAAAAAGGAGAAAATAATTTAATTCAATTAAAAAGCGTGGGGTGCTTTTTGAGGTATTTTTATAATCAGTTAATGTCAAGCACCCCACGCTTTTCAATTGAATTAAATTATTGTCTATTTTTTTAGTTTGGTTTATAAAGCGTGTTTTTTAGTTTTTTAAACTATTATTTATTTTCTATTTTATAGTTCTGCTAACTACAAAAGCGTGTTTTTTTCTATTTTTCTCTATTTTTTTTTAATGATTGAATTGTCATCGGTCCTCGATAAGTTTACAAAGTTTAAATGATAGCTGACCGTTTAAAGTGGGTCAATATCGCGCCCAAGGAGCCGGTTAGAAACATACAAACAAACATACAAGTGAAGCTAATATAAAGCGTGTAAAAATATCATAATTTTTCAATAAACTCGCTTTACAACCTAAGTTCATAAACGTACTTTGGCCTATCTATTCAAGTTTCCCTACAGACCAACTGTCACTGTCACTGACCAACAGCTTAACGTACTTTCCGAGGTACAAAGGAGTCTCGGTATGTACCGATAATAATTATAAACATAAATAATGCGTAGAATAAGAAATTATTGTGTTAGCCGGATTTATCATACCAAAATAGCGGTAATAATAGCCCCTGAATAACAAAGATAATGCTTTAATCACAAGCTTAGCTATCAAAATGGCGGCCACACAAAATGGCCACCGGACGCAGGTGTCGCTACAAACTTACCTGTCACTGTAATGGTTTAGGCACCCTTTGTAATACCCATGAGATGGGGCGGTAAGCCGGTGACCACATACCATTTGACAACGTAGGTTATACAAATCGAATTTGAAAAGGAAACGGTAATGAAAACGGGCTTTTGTGAAACGAGGGACATTTGAAATGAAATTATTATTGAGACATGGGGAAATTATTTTCACTTTTGTTCTATTGTGTTCATTTAAGGCGCTGTCCACACGTAGGATACCATAAAACGCTCAGTTATTTGTCACACAGTTAAGCGTATTGGTACATATTATATGCCAAAAAATGAGTGTATTGTCAAATGGTGAAAAAGACTTACCTGCAACCTACCCCCCCCCCCCCCCTTACATATTAATCTTTTTCTATAAATCGTAATTAAATATCGCTCGCATCGCGTCGCATAATTCTCAATTTATTTTTAACCGACTTCAAAAATAATGAAGTAATCAATGTAATGATAATAAAAGGAAACTAAAGAAATACCTAATAATTACTGACTTTATTTATTGAAATATTCAAGTCTTGATGTCCCCATTGACACTTTAATATTTCAATACCAAAACTGCACTTACATAAAAATCTAAGTACCTCTCAATACCGTTGAAGCGACCTCCATTTTGAATGCACTAGAACCAAAGCTGACCGATTTCTACAGAGACTTTGATTTGCCGCAGTCACGCGAACTAATATAAAAGAAAGTTAGCACGTATTTAACATTATCCACGGTAAGCTACCGTTATGGGATAAGCTGATAGTTAAACTGTGGTTAAAGCCTATCAAATTCTTGAGAATTAAGTAGGTAAAGTCTCCAAAGACCTAAGTTATCGATGGATGTTTTCGAATGACAGGACATGGCCAAAAAATGATGGGCTTTGTACCCCAGAATGTACAAATATAAAATCTATATCATTTAATACTACTGATCTTCTATTAAAAAAATTATAAAGGCGAATGTTGCTCAGCAGTAGGGGACATAAAATATGAAGGTTTAATAAAAATGGTTTTTCCTTTACTGCTAAGGTATTTTATGTAGATTAATGTGTATATGTATCTATGCCAGGCGTTTCATATTAATAGTATTTTAGGCGATACCATGATGATACAACAAAGACGAGAGGGCTCAATTCCGAAATTTGTTTGCAAAACCATAACAAACACGGATCTAGGATAATTGACATTGTTGTTAACATACCCTCTTCTACGTTTGCGCCGGTTTGCTTCGGTAATTCGGTATTCGTTTGAATTGTGTTTATGTTTTTGCTTATACGTTTATATTTTATGGTGTCGTAGCCCCATGCGAGTGCACCACTTTTTGTAAACTGTGTAATATAAAATCAAACAAATCAAATTGAAAAATCAACTTTATTAAACTTTCATATTTTATGTGCCCTACTGCTGAGCAACATGCGCCTTTATAATTTTTAACCGACTTCAAAAAGGAGGAGGTTATCAATTCGTCGGAACCTTTTTTTTTTTTTATGTATGTTCCACAATTACTCGAAGATGGCTGGACCGATTTGGATTTTGTTTTTTTTGTTTGGAAGAGTATACTTCCCAGGTAGTCCCATGATCATCAAGTCAGGATCTGATGATGGGATCCTGGAGAAATAGAGAGAACTCTTCAAATTTTATAGACACACAAAGCGATTTAGGTATTTTTTTGGAAGAATACTTTCTCGTAGTGGTTTCATTTCAATTTGGTGAAGATTTGATGAAGAACTTTGGAGATAGGCAACGGAACTCCTCAATAAATGATAGCAAATGGACTGGGATTGCTGAAATCTCATCTCTGTCTATTGCTTACACCAGTTCATAACATAACATCACGCCGGTATGCTGTGAAGGGGTAAGCACATGTGCACCACTAAAAAGTGAAAAATAAAAACTTTTTCCAAAAAAAAAACAACCGACTTCCAAAAAAACACTACAAAGTGAAAAATAACTTTAATTTCGGAAGGCGGTGACAAAAAATTCAAATACAGCTCCAAAGACACCGACTTCCGAAATTAAAGTTATTTTTCACTTTGTAGTGTTTTTTTGGAAGTCGGTTGTTTTTTTTTTGGAAAAAGTTTTTTATTTATAGAAGATCAGTGGTATCAAATGATATAGATTTTATATTTGTACATTCTGGGGTACAAGCCCATACAATTTATGGCTATGTCCTTTATGTCTGTACTCGGCGGGGTACATTTTGTACATCTCCTTTAATTTAACAAATGAACTGTTTGTTTTCTATACATCAAATTTAATTTTAATCGAAATTTCCATCAATTTCTTACAAAACTTCAAGAATATCCAACGACCCTGGTTACTTAGCTCTTTTGGTGATTGTACATCAATAGCCTATAATGTTCGCACTGTTGGGACTCGGCTTCCTCTCTGTAAAAGGGAATAAGCATATCCATCATGTAGGCCCAATTTTGTTTTTCTTAATTTAAAGGGCTGAGCTGAGCGATAACGTCGTCCTGTAACGTACGCCCAATGCGATTTAAAGTTAACAATAACGCAGTGGTGATGGCCCATAGGTATCGGCCGGGGCTCACGTTTTTGCAGGTCATGAATTCAAATTCAGGCAAGGCACTATCTATGTTCTATGTTAAGGGTTTGGTTTCCGCACTTAGTCCTTCAAGTGGACCATTGTGCGTGAGCCATGGCGGCCTTCGGTTGTCATTCCAGCCAGCCCACCTCCCTCCAGAAGTTGGCTATAACTCCTGGTCTGTGGATAATATCCGTGTAACATTTGGGTTCCCCGAGGGTTTCTGTTCTAATCTGGGCTACGCCTGTGCATTCGAAAAGCACATGCGCGACGGTTTCCTCGGCCTCCATGCAAGCCTTGCACAAGGGGCTGTCCGTTATGCCTATTGTGTAGAAGTGTTTGTTTAGTGGGCAGTGTCCTGTGATGGTTCCAGTCACCAGACGCAGATCTTTCCTGTCCAGGCGTAACAGTCGTCTGGTCAGCCTGCCATCCAAGGATGGCATTGCTTCCCTAGACTGTCAGGCAAGGCACTTTACTTTATGTATTTAATTTCATCACCGCTGCTTTCAAAAAGGTGAAGGAAAACATCGTGAGGAAACCGGCATGTCCTAGAACCAAAAAAAAAAACTAAGACATGTGACATCCGCCAACCAACACTGGGTTGCATAGTGGATTATGGCCCACTCCGTCTCACAGAGAGGAGGCTTGTGTCCCACCAGTGGGAACGTTATAGGCTGATATGCTAACAGGCAGAAAAAAACCGGTCTGTAACCTACCACGCGTGTTAGGTGCGAATTGGTTTTTTTTTTTTGGGTGGGTTATTATCAAATAACTTCTCCCGCTCTGGGTGGAGCGGGAGGGCGTGTCAGACTTTTACTGACTAAAACCCACCCGTGTTCCCTCAGTTGCCTGTGTGCCAGGGGCCGCGGTATCTCTTTCGAACAACCCACACCAGGTGCGAATTGGTAGATGTCACATGTCTTCGAATTTTTGCTCTGGTTTCCTTACGTTGTTTTCCTTCACCGTAGTATTATAAGAGGTAGAAATAAACCTTTTTTAACTAGTGTCAATCAGGGACCGTACAACCCCCTTTATAAGTTGATTCTTTCGGAAGTGTAACCCGTTTGTTCTGTTTCTTTATGGATGTTGTTGACTCTTCATCGTGTAAGACCATTCCTAACACCAGTAAAAGGGTAATCATTTCGATAAATTAATTAATGAAAGGGTGATGAATGCAATAATACCCTTTCGATTGGGATATCCATTTGAAGTGGTTATCCTCTTAACTGGGTTTTATAGAGTAACCGTGGGGCAATCATTCCAACTTAAGACCTTGGGGTGGGGCGACTAGGTATTTATCTTGAAAACACCTAGAATCATATTATTGTGGCTTGACAGTATGGTGCATTTGTTTTTTCTATCAATACGCTCAGCTTTCGCGGGACAAAACCCCTTAAGGTAAGTCGCAGCCTTTAGAACTTCCGTCTCACTAAATTATCCCCTAAAATACAGTATTAAGTTTAAATAAACCTCCTAAAATAAAAAATAAAAATAAAAGTTTTGTAAATTTACGTGAGGATGGTTGCTAACCAACTTTCAATCTTATAGATCCTAAATGGTCTTTCAAAATGCACATACATACATACGTGAGCTGATAAACACATTATTACCCACGTTTGCGTCGTGCAGTCGGATAATAAGGCAAAGATTTGGCCCAAACACCCACAAAAACAACAACACTACTAACTGGCTTACGGAAAACAAACTAAAAAAAGCAAAGAGCCCATTAGTTCGTCACGACACTTACACCGACACTCCGAGAGCTCTCTAGCACTCTAGACACCGTAATATGACACTAAGAACACTGACCTAATTCTTGAGAACGCGCCTCGGATAAACGAGCACAAAATATTCGTCTCCGTTCTGTTTTTCCAGAATAAAGATGTCTGCGGGAAAAAATGGGTGTAAAAGACAGTTCTATACAGGGTGGTGTCGTTGTGGGCTCGAGGTTAACCCTGAATGTTTTGTGCAGTTGCTTTTCATTGTTTTCGAGATATTAATGGAGGGGCTTGGGAGTGAGAGTCTGTAGATTAATGTTTTCGTGTGCATTTTTGGGTTTTTGTGCTGACATCTAGACGTTTTTACTTTGGTGTTACTTTTCAGTAATGAAGGCCTAACAACGGAGAGAAAACTAGTATGTAGGTATTTGATGTTATTATATTGACATACACCAACCCAAACTGCGCCCGTGATTATAATACAGCCAAAACCCTCCTACGGATAGAAGGCCAGAAGCAAGTATGGACTTTTGGTCTCTCAAAAGACAGGATCTCATACTTATACTAATCTGAATGGCCTTTGAGATCTGACCAAGATTAGGTATGTCTGAACTTTAAAAGAGACTTTGACCTCTTGAGTTTCGGTGTTTCTTCATCCGAGTAGTCAGATAGGAAAAACCGACCTCGTCTAGTTTTAGAGTATTTTTTGACATGTAAAAGTGAGTATAGCAAAATTTATCAATTTATCTGCTAGCCTATTCCCAACTATGTTGTTACTCCAACCAGCCTGAACCAACGGGTTAACATGCTTTCCGAGACGTGGATGGGTCTCGGTATGTAAAGATGATCACCCATCCACGGAGCGACCGATTCGACCCGTGCGGCCTGTTTCTACTTAGTAACGAGCCACTCTAATTTGCATAAATTAATGAACTGCTGTCTCACAAATATCAATATCTAAGGAAGGAAAAACTAAGGAACGCATAATCCAATATCATTGTTGTGGTTTATCGACCCTGATAAGATCTATTAAGCCATCAAATTAAGGCATATCGTAAAATCATCAATGAATGAACAATGGCCACCAATAGTCCTTTTTAGGAGTAAGCGCCATCAATAATAATAGAGTGCTCAATCAATATAATAATTTATGATTGATGCCAATATTTTAGGGTACCGTTAATCTATATCCATCGATACTTACCTATATTAAATTCCGAGTCTCGGAAGGCACGATAAGCCATATGTACCGGCTGTCATTCGTGAATCTTTGACAGTCGTTACGCGTGATCAGAAGCCCGCAAATCTGACAACCAGTTTTATCAAGGGGTCTTACGTGTGAAACGTCAATATTTTATAACTATATGGCGCCGCCATTTCTTAGCTGACTGATCCCTGAGAAGAAATACCGAAATAAACTCAGAGGTCATGGTCTCTTTTACAAACATTAGATATTCGGATGTTATTTGAGTCTAACAATGCAGGGTTATGTCTGGAAGATTCATATTACAGCCAACAAAAACATCAATGATGTAACAAAACCAATTTTGAGGCTATTTTAGTAACTTTTCAATTTATATTTGAAATCATTGTAAAAGCCAATTATTTAAAAAAAAGACGTCCACTGCTGGACATAGGCCTCCCCCAAGCTCCGCCACTTTGACCGGCTCTGTGCTTCCCGCATCCAGCGGACTCCTGCAGCCCTCACAAGGTCATCTGTCCACCTTGTGGGAGGCCTTCCAACTTTACGTCTTCCGGTACGCGGTCGCCACTCCAGAACTCTTCGGCTCCATCGGCCATTTGTTCTGCGAGCAATGTGCCCTGCCCACTGGCAATTCTTCGGGCAATGTCGCTTACCTTGATTCTCTTGCAGATCTCTTCATTCCTGATCCTAAAAACTGAGTCCAATACACTCAAACTACAAGACAAGCACAACTTTGGCTTACCCTTCAGGAAATACAGGCATGATGTACAAGACAAGTAAAGGAACAACTTTCACTCATTAATCATAAAGTAGGAAACTAAAAGTATCTAAAACTTCCACCAACTTTTTATCTAATCACAAAGTTCTTTTTTGTTTCGTGTGATTACTTCTAACTTTATCCTCAATCTTCAACTTGTGATGGTGACATCTTAACCTCCGTAACTTTCTACAGTCTACCATAGTTACAAATTACTCAACACTTCCTATAAACAACGGAAACTTGACTTTATTATTTTTACTATTTCTTGCCAGTGGCTTCACCCGCTTGGAGGTCGAAAATTATACCACGGGAAACTTACCACCCGGTAAAAAGTATCCTATGTGTTAATCCAGATTATAAATTATCTGTGTGCCAAATTTCATTCAAATCCGTTGAGCCATTTTCGCGTGATTGAGTAACAAATATCCATCCATCCTCACAAACTTTCACATTAATAATATTAATAATAGTGATAGATCGACGAGAACGTCGTGCAATGATTGTTGATATCGCTGTCCCTCATGACGAGAATCTCGTGAAAGCTGAGCAAGATAAGAAAATCAAGTATCTTGACTTAGCTCACGAGGTTGTCGACATGTGGGACGTGGACTCAGCAATCATTGTACCGATAATCGTTACAGTAAATGGCCTAATAGCGAAGAGCCTCGACCAACACCTTAGAAGGCTCTCATTACGCGGCTGGATCAAGGGCTTGATTCAGAAAGCAGTACTCCTAGACACGGCACGCATAGTCAGGAGGTTCCTTTCTCTAGAGCCCTGACCACCGACATCTTGGATTCTGTTCCTGATGCCGATGGGCCACTATTTTTTATATTTTTAAATGTTTTTTTATGAGGTTATTTTAGAAAAATATTTAAAAATGTAATTTAATATGTATTCAAATGAATAAACGAAAATTAATAAGAAGTAGGAACTAAGACTAGCTTCTGCTCCCGACCTCGTCCGCGTGAAATTTCTTGTTTCCCAACTAACCCCGTCGCATCGGTTGCCCGCGACTACTTCCTTATCGCTCACCGTTATTTCTTACTGTTTTTCTTTTTTCGGCTCTCAAGAATCCCAGCGTGATGTTAAATAGCCTATAGTTTTCCTCAAAAATTAGGCTACCAAAAGCAAAAAGAATGACTAATGCGACTGGTAATGGTGGTGAGATTAACGCGTTCAAACAAACAAACAAATTCTTCAGCTTTATTATTCGATTAATGATTTTTTATGGACAAAATTTCTTAATCTGTAATGTGTATAATAAATATAATTTTTGGACCTAAAATACATTTTCTTTTTAATTTTATTCTATAGCAACATTTTAATCTGACATTTTTCAATATTAATGAATGTATGTATATTTGTAATAATTCTAACTGTGACATTTTAATTTGTAGTTAGCTTCTTTATATGTTTATTTATAACTAGCTTCCGCCCGCGGCTTCGCCCGCATGAAAGTCAGAAATTATCCCGCGGGAACGTACTACCGGGATAAAAAGTATCCTATGTGTTAATCAAGGTTATAATCTATCTGTGTGCCAAATTTCATCCAATTCCATTAAGTAGTTTTTGCGTGAAAGAGTATCAAACATCCATGCATCCATCCATCCATACTTACAAACTTTCGCGTTTATAATATTAGTAGGATTTTTGCGTGCCTATTTCCAGGCAGAATGTACATGGCACTCTCTTATCTACTCGACCTGTATTTCAATGTAACCTACATTCGTGGCAAATAAATGATTGATTTATTTATTTAATGTTAGTCAGTACGGAACCTTTTATATCCGCTTGTTTGAACTAACTTGGCCTCATCATTGAGAGGTTACAATAGAGCCAAATTGTGCGTGCAATGATAGTGTTAATGCGTCCTAATGTAGTCTGGTGAATTTTAATTGGTTTGTCATGACATCATTGTTTTCAATTAATGCGGATTAGCAGTTTTTTGACGTGCTCATTTTAGTTACCTAAGTGTTTATGCTCACGAGTTCGTTTGCACGCTGCACAGCTACAAAAATACATAAAATACAATCCTGTCAATGTTGTTTACATTGCAAGTAGTACCTATTATACGCAGGGCCCAAAACAAAAAAAAAAACTATACAAAAAAAAAACATCCGGCTTTCAATAAAATTATGATATAATATAATATGTCATGTATGTATATTCTCATATTGTATGTGTATATTTTAATTAGAGTATCATTTTTTATTTCATGTTTTCCCTTACTATTACACACGTTGTCTACATCTCTCTTTATCTTCTCTCCTATAGCAGATGTGCAGCAGGCTTAACACGAGAACCGTAGACAAGCATTTTGTCTTCGGAAGAGTAGACAAAAATGACGTTTCCGTAATAGACAGTTGACAGTTTTTCACAGAGAAATGTAGACAAGCGATTTCTATTCTACAGTAGAGTAGAAATAGAAAGCGTCATGCTAAGCCTGCTGGAAGAGATTTCTGTAGAAATAAACATTACTTTTGTACGTATTTTTCTGTTTCTTTCTTCTTATCTATTTATATGTGGGTAAATAAATAAATCAACACTACAAAGTGAAAATAACTTAATTTCGTCGGTCTCTGCCATCGACTTCCGAATTGATTGCCGTATTGTCTTCTGCAACAAGACCTCCGTGCCTCGGAAGCCGTTGGTCCCGGCTGTCATTCCTGGATCTTTGACAGTCGTTACGAATCGTCAGAAGCCCGTAAATTTGACAGCCAGTCTTACCAAGAGGTGTCGTATTACCTAGTAACCGGATTTTGACCGTCAGATAGGCAGTCGCTTCATGTTAAAATACTGGTATTCATTCAGCTGCATCTGGTTAGACTGGAAGCTGACCCCAACAAGGTTGGGAAAACGCTAGGTGGATGATGATTGTCGTCCGCACCTTGTTTATTTATAATACAACAAAATGTCGTGTAATGTAACTACAATAATAGCGGACGGCGAGTAATGGGTAGCTCGCTGTCCGGTAAGGACTAAGCCCGGGTCGACAGCGCGTTGTGTTCCACGCGCGCCTCAAAGAGATATCAGCACCAACTGGTGGGGTCCGCAAGGGCCGATGCCTGCCAGGGGTGCGGGTTGTTCGAAAAAGATTCCGTGGCCCCTAGCACACAGGCAACTGAGGGAACACAGGTGGGTTTTAGTCAGTAAAAGTCTGACACGCCCTCATGCTCCACCCAGAGCGGGAGAAGTTATATGATGATTTACCACCCAAAAAAAATTTTACGACAATAATAGCCGGAATAGCTGGTTCAATTGATGTAAATATTTACGCTAGATAATTGAGTTTAGTTCCGGCTGTATTTGGTCACGGCTCGTCATGTGATGCTAAGTAAATACATGGTATTGGTTTTATTAATTGAAATGGAGTGCTGCCGCGTTGTTGGGCGGTAGTAGGTTGTTTCAGGGGCTGAAAATATAACATAACGTCACGCCTGTCTCCTCAAACGGTTGGGCAGAGGTGTATCAGTCCAGTCAGGGAAATCAATCTACTACTTTTCCCAACCATGTTAGGGTCAGCTTCTAGTCTTACCGTTTGCAGCTGGATACTGGTATTTTACATGGAGCGATACAGGATACCTCTTGGTAAGACAGGTTGTTACACTTTCCGGGTTCTGACGACCCGTAATGACATTCAAAGATCCACGAATGACAGCCGGTACCAACGGCTTAACGTGGCATGGAGGGGTCTTTAAATCAAGTGTCATGCAAATAGATCTCTACGTCAATTTGCCGTGTCAAGGACAACCCTCTGCAAACACACAGGGTGCATTCATCAGCTCCTTATTTTGTATCATATTCCACTGGAAATTTCTCAGTATTTTTTAAAACATGATAGTTTATAATCTGGATGAACACATAGGATAAGAAAGAAAGAAAGAAAAATGCGTTTATTGGCATTCAATCAATTTAAAATAACCTTAAAACTATGTAAAACAAATATATAAATATGTATACTTTTTATCACGGTGGGCATGTGCCCATACATAATTAAACAATTTCCTTTTAAATTTCATCCTACACCTTATCATCACACATTTCAACACAAATAGCTAAAATTTCCATATCACTACTCTATCTCCTAAACTCGACCACGTAGATAACACGTAAATATGACGTAGACACGTAGATAGAGCTTGCTACGTGACCGTAGACGAAGTTATTGCGCTCGAGAAGGCGCGGGCGTACTGAAAATTGTCTGCTATAGAGTGGGGACATGTCGATAGAGAGATAGCGATATTGTGGGTCGATGTTTTATTTTTAGCTTTGTGATTTAGGGGTGATCATGGCGTTTCCGTATTTATTATGAGGTGTGTTGTGTTGGTATACAAAGGTTTTGTGAGAATTAACGAGAAAATATCTATATTTCCTCTTGAAGTGGTGAAGGGTGAGCGACGGAGGATTTATCTTTTGTAACCTTTGGTCTTACTAAAAGTTCCCGTAGTGCGGCGCAGTAGATTAATTTCCATGAAGTTTTCATAGAAATTGTTCTAATAAAGTCACGTCACACCTATCTGCGGGACTCTTAAAACAATTTTTTTATTAACTTGTTAAACCGAGCATTATCTCAAAGCTGCAACCTAAATGTTAAAAGCAAATCATGGTTTTATTGTATTTACCAACTGATTGTCAAGAATGTCAGTGTCAATTGTAACTTTAGCATAGACACCAACTTCTATTGCACACAACTTCTAGACATAAAACACAAACTGCATAACATACTCTCGTCTCGAGCTCTTCCGCCATCATTAGACGAGCTCCGCAAGCTTACAACATCCAAGATTTATATTACGTATGTATGTCATTATTAAATTCAACATACCTACTCATTATATATCTGTGTAGAATAATGATTTTACTTTATACTCGAAAACGTGGGAAATATGAAAAGAATTTGTGTAGGACGGAGAATATACTAGAATATAATATCTCTCTCTTTCTCTTTATTATGTAAACCATACGAATTAAAGATATTAATCCAGAAAATTACATAGGGTGACACTAAAGGACAATCTAGATTCTACACAAAATCAAACTGGTTGCTAATTTGATTGTATAATTATATAATTATTGTCTACAAAATTTTGGAAATTTCTTGTCCGTTCTTCTCCATACGAGAACTTTTTCGAAGGGGCAACTAGAATGGACTTTTTTTTTGTTGTAAATTTTGACGTTCAAAAGTGTCTTTTATGTGCCTATTTGAAATAAATGATCTGACTTTGACACAATGGGCGATCTTATCTAAACTTAATATAATCAAGAGAAAAGTTTTGATTTTTGGTCATGATTGTTTGTTACGCTTTCACAGCACATGAGTAGAAGACCTGGATTAGGATACTTTTTAGGAATATCGGGATAAATCGGGATTTATCCCGATTCGGGATAAATATCGGGATATTCCCACGAGATCGAGACGTATGTGAGTAAAACCGCGGGGAGCAGCTGGTCGCTTAATGTGTGTTGATGAACTAATCTCATGTCTCTATAATTTAACTATCATGGGAACACCGTTCAAACGGAAATACAATCTAGTTTAGCAACTAACAAATAATGTTGATCCCTTTGCCATCGAAGGATCAATACCAGTAAGACGACTAATACTACACACGTACGACCAAACCTTGCCAAATCTGAATTCACTTGACTGAAAACGGCTGAAAATCCAGACACACTGCCAGCTTAGCATTTCACGTAAAACTACAATTTCTTCACAACACTAAACTTGAAGCGAGAATATTCTGGAAACATTCCAATTTCAAACTGCATAAAAAAACAAAATAGTACTCCAATTTTGTTTTTTATTCGATTTTCAAATACTGAATCGGGTCAGCCGTTCCTTTAATTAGTTCTAAAATCGGGTCATTCGTTCCTATTAGTCATTCGTTCAATTTGCCTTAGATTTGGCCATTTTATTAGCAGAATCACGAGAATCAGGTTATCAGCTCAGTGGGGCGTTGAAACTCTATGTTTAATTGGTTGTGTGAGTGGTTCATTACTTATGTATGGGGTGACCAGGCGATTTGTTATTTTGGGATACAACAGCTTTACTGCTTTTCCGATTTGGGTTTTAATTGAGTAAATTGATTATGTTTCATTGTGTTTGCTCGCGGCATCACCCGCGTGGAGGTGGGAAAAAATCTCACGGGAACCTACTGTCGGTATTAAAAGTACCCTATATGATTATACAAGCTATAAAAGTGTGCTAAATTTTATCGAAATCCGTTCAGCCGTTTTTGTGCCAAACTGGAATACAAATCCAACCAAACGGACCAAAATTCTTCGTTACTATTTTATGTATTAGGTACTAACATGTATAGACTAAACTACAGCCACTGATAAAATCAAATAGGTAGGTAAAAATCAACGTTAATTATTGCAAATCAAAGATTTCCAATAGTCTCAATCTAATTACACTAATCACAACAATTGTCAAATTAATTGGTCATCATTTGGATTCATTTGGATTAGTCTGAATCAGAATCATTGAGTAAACATAATATATGGCAACAGACACACAGCTTAGCAATATTGACGTACCATAACGCATTAAAAGTGAGCCGAATTGTCTATTGCAACCAAGCAATTGTGGTATTGGCTAACTCACGAGCAAGCATTGTCTGAACGTTAATGTACATTATTTATATATTACAGTTTACTCGGGTATTGTGTAAAGCAACGTTTTGTAATTTTTGAGTAGAATTGAAATCATGTTTTGGTTTTAAATGTTGCATGTTTTAAGAATGGCTTATAAATAAAGCATTGCATGATAGGTATTTCAAGCGGAGTAACTAATTATAGTATGTTATTATATGTATGCTAATAATAAAGCTGAAGAGTTTGTTTGTTTGAAGGCGCTAATTTCTTGAACTATCATCGTTTTTGAGGAAGGTTACAAGCTACTTAATATCAAGCTTTTACCCTTAGAAACCGAGCAAAAATAAAAAAGACAGAAAGAGCTAATCAAAGACGAAGTAATAGAAAGTGATCTTGAAGAATCGTGGTCAGGTGATGCGATGCGACGCGGGGTTGGGTTTGAAGAGCAAAAAATATCACGCGCTCGGTGTCGCCGTTCGGCAGAAGCTAATCTACTCATATGGTTATAAAACTTAAACTCTTTCTGAATGCCAAGTAATAAACGTGGAAGACTAGTACCGCTATCGAAACAATTATCTTTTCTAAATTAACAAGGAAACAGTTATCATAATCGTAAACTAATCAAGATTGCATTTTTTTCCTTTTACTTCCCTTCTATTTAATTTCTCGGCATATTATAATTTAATTGAGATTGTTACTATACATTTAAAAGCTAAGGTTGTTTTTAAAACCCTCTCACTCAATGATTATTACGTCACGATATTTTTAAAGTCACATTATTCGTGAGATTTCATTACTGCATCAGAACGTGAGGTCGTGAAATGTTGAATACAGTAGTGACTAACTTTAAGTTTAATTACAAAATATATTCAAAACATGCGTTTAAGACGGTGATTTCTTAAAACGCTCAAAAAAGTGGTTTTAAAACAAGCTATCTCTTTAACCGTAAATAATTTTGAAAGTAAAAAAATATATGATTTTTCAAGTCTGCTTTGCATAAACTCAAAACATAATTAAACATACTTTAATGCATCAAAAAAATCATCAAATTCACCTCTAAATTATCTTTATTCTACTTTACTACGTTACCTTTAAAAATATACAATAAAATTTGAAATGCCAAACTGCATCCAGTGATGGATTATTTATGATTAAATAGTTAATAACTAATTTTATACGATTTTATTTGCATTTTTACGACAATGCCGGCTCATTTATTATTCGAATTTATTACAACAGATTTGAACCCGTATCGGATTGCAATAAGAACTATTATCGCTCATAACGACAATATCTAAAGTTACCAGAGCTTTAATACAAAATTAGCTCAGCTTAGTTAGCGCTATAGCATTTCCACAGGTTACCAGATTGGCAAAGCCTTGAAAAGATGTTTTATTCATAACCCGTCTACAATGTTCCCACTGCTGAAATATAGGCCTCCTCTCTGGGAGATGAGAGGTGGATGTCACATGTCTTTGAATTTTTTGGTCCTAGGGCATTCCGGTTTCCTCACAATGTTTTCCTTCAACCTTTTGAGAGCAATGGTGATGAAATTAAAACCGTAAAAAGTAAAGTGCTTTCCTGGGTTTGAACACATGACCTGCAAGTTGGTAAGTCTATACCACTGGGTTATCACTGTTTTTGGGCCACCACCGCTCAATTATTAATTACTACTTTTTATTTATTCATTTATTTCAGGCTAGACAGATCTCTATATAGATGTGTATGTGATATATTCTTATCTAAACAATTTCTTTATAACCTTCAGCTTTTTCATAACAAGTTAAATCCATACTTATGTGAAACGGAAAGTTTGAAATTCTCAGCACTCCGTATTAAATAAACGTTCTAAATTAAAAGCAAATGTTTGCGTACTAACTAAAATCAAATTAACATTCAGTTTTGTGAGGTTTCATTTTAAAACACTACTATAATAGGTATATTCTAACCTCGTAGAACACTCACAAAATGGCTAAGTTAAACGAATGTAGCTACTGAATCACTTTAGTAAACAATTTTTTTATTTTTTTTCTTTATAGTTTTCTTTCATTTGTTTTATGACTAAGAACGAAATTACCTAAATGACCGACTTTCTTATCCGCAATTCCTATCAGTGTTTCCGCATTAGCCAAATTGTTGGTATTAGGCGTTTCTTCAGACACTTTATATCATATTTCATTTTTCAACTCGCATGACACTACCATTATCCATGTCACATCTTAGATATAATCCTACTATAATATAATAAATGTTTGTATGTTTGGATTTTTAGATGTTTGGTTGCTCGTTACTCATACACGCAAAAACGGCGGAACGGATGTGGATGAAATTTGGCAGACAAATAGTTTATAACCTGAATTAACACATAAAATACTTTTTATCTTGACAGTACATTCCCGTGGGATAATTTTCGAGCTCCACACGGGCGAAGCCGCTAGCAAAAGCTAGTTTATAATAAAGATTTTTTTTTAAATCTTGGTTATTCTTAATCTCTATGCTATTAAACATTGACATAATCAACGCGTTTGAACACCAATCCATAAAAAAATCCATTGGAGATCGCAATAAATGTTTGTTTCTGTAGTCACAGAGTCAATGATATTTACTAATTCTCCTTTACCATTTCAGTAAAAAATACCCAATACAAACCGTCTATTTTTTACGGCATGTCCTCTCCAATACGCGACCAATAACTATTCAAAACCAAAAAACAGCAAACTACCGCAAAATCCTGCCACTTTACTAGCACGTGGTCACCTTACTGGCCGATATGTCGTGTTCAGAATAATTGATGAGCAAACGATTTGATGTCCACCGCGTGCCTAGAATGTTTTTATTTGTATATTTAACTAGGTTCTGCTCGCGACTTCGTCCACGTGAAATTTCGTTGCATCATCGCCCGCCTGACCTATTTATTACTTCGTTTTCGCCTAGCGTTCTTGCTGCCATTTTTTTTTTTTGCTCAGCTTCAGCTTTAAGTCTCAGCGTAATTTTAAATAACTTATTTGCCTTCTCCAGAATTGGGCTACCAAGTGAAAAACATTTTTTTCAAATCCTACTGATGGTTCCAGAGATTAGCGTGTTCAAACAAAACAATAAACTTCTTAGCTTTATTAAGGTGGTGGTCGAAAATTATCCCCCGGGAACGTACTACAGGGATAAAAAGTATCCTAAGTGTTAATCAAAAAGTATCCTAAGTGTTAATCAAAAAGTATCCTAAGTGTTAATCCAAGTTTATAACTTATAAACTTTTGTGTGCCTTTTATCCAAAACCGGTCGGCCGTTTTGAGTAACAAGCATCGAAAAATCTAAACACACAAACTCACATTTATAATATTAGTAAGATAGTATAGATGTACACAAAACGATTTTATTGGTGGCAAATGGCTTTTAAAACTATTTTTGGTGCATTTGATGTTTGAACGTTTTTATGGGGCGAATGGGAGCAGATGGGGTATATGTGTGTTTACGACCTTTTTTGATGGACTTATTGCGAAGGTCTGGTCTTGGTAACTTTTTAGTCTTTGAAGAAGTTAATTAAAATAAGTTAACCGAATTTGTAAAAGGAAATCAATATGGAAAAGCAGTATCTACGAGAATTGAAATGAAAAGCACTTGGTACTATGTTTTTTTTTTCCTGTCTGCTTAGGCATACAATTCTATCATAGCCAGCGCTGGGGATCTGTCTTGCATAGGGTCGCAGCATAATGCTGAGTGATAGCCGTTTTGCGTGGATGTGACGCATGTTTCCCTCAACCTTTTCTTATTATTTTTTTGTGTTCCTTAACTTTTTGCGTCATGTTTACCGCAAATAAACGTTTTTTCTTTCTTTCTTTCTTCTTTCATAGTTCTGGTTTTATCAAAAGATAAAAATTACTTTTCATAGCTTAATATCTAAATTGTGGGCCTATAAAGGTATGAGGAACAGGGTGTAAAGTTCACTCATTCTCTATACAAAAGGGAGGCTCTTCCAACCGGCGACGTTGCATATTGGTTGCGCGGAAAACTCTGCTTGCGCGATGCAGGATTTTGCGTGACGTCAGTTTGATGCATAGTTCGCATGTATCGTTGTAGATACCGCTACAGGCCTAAACTAGCTTCAATAATAGGTGCCACTTTGACGAAGTTGCGAGTAAAAGCTCTATAACGAACATTAAAAACTTCAGCCACGTTTAAGTTCAATATTTACCTTGTATGTGGGTCAATTTACATTTTGATCGAAAATGCAAAATACGATAACCCACTCATGAATAACGCCAAAGCAAGCCGATGATGAAATACCCAAATATTGTTAGCCCACGTGCAAAAATGTTACTACACGAATATCGATTCGATACATAATCACATCACTACGTTTAACGAAGTCATCGTTAACAGCCCTATCGATATCGAGCCGGGTTTTCTGCGAACTGTCCGTTGAATCTATTCCTATCTTTATTTATCTATGGCTGCCCTATCTATCCTGGGTACCTAATATATTGTAGTGGAAGGGGGAAAGAGGGGGTGTCGTCGTTTTTGCTTCGTCCTTCTCTCAGATGGGGTCTGTCTATTTTAAGGCTAGTTGGATGTCTAGTGACGTAGGGGTCATGTAGGTTGTCTAGGAGATGAGTAAATATTTGGAGAAACTATGCTAACGTTTTCTTATTGGAAAAAGTCAGGATCTGAGCAATAGTGCTTGATATATTGAGTACTAGGCGATAATCGGTAAATGAACACTGAACCAGACACAATAGAAGTTTTTTACACGCTTTATATTAGCTTCACTTGTATGTTTGTTTGTATGTAACCAGTCGGTTCGCGCTCTAAGGAGTCCCTTAGAGCGCGATTTTGACCCACTTTAAACGGTCAGATTTCATTGAAACTTTGTAAACTTGTCGAGGACCGATGACAATTCAATAATTCAAAAAAAAATGAGAAAAAAAAGCACGTGTTTGTAGTTAGCAGAACTAAAAAATAGAAAATAAATAATAGTTTAAAAAAACAAAAAACACGCTTTAAAATAATAGTTAAAAAATAACTAAAAAACACGCTTTAAAAACCAAACTAAAAAAGGAGAAAATAATTTAATTCAATTAAAAAGCGTGGGGTGCTTTTTGAGGTATTTTTATAATCAATTAATGTCAAGCACCCCACGCTTTTTAATTGAATTAAATTATTTTCTCCTTTTTTAGTTTGGTTTTTAAAGCGTGTTTTTTAGTTAACTATTATTTTAAAGCGTGTTTTTTAGTTTTTTAAACTATTATTTTTGTGATTACGCCTGAGGGCTTTTAATCGATGTTCACACAAACGTCAAAATATCGCAGCGAGATTTTATAGTGCACTGGATTTGCAACTGTTTGTGTTGAAACGAGCATTGAGAATCCAACAGAGTGCGTCTCAGCGGGTTGAAAAAAAACCACTGAGCTATTTTCAACAATGATGATGATTCTGAATAATTTTTCTCGGCGCTAAGCAGAGCGTTGAAGATCCAGTAGGCAAAAAAAATCCAGGCACGATAATAAGAGGGAACAGGGCATACGATTATCCATACAAATGTGTTCCCCTTTTTCTTCCTGAATAATGCCTCTAGAGCAATATATTTATTTTCATAAAATATGATCCTCTAAAAATTACGAAAAATGCCCTATTTTACCGCCGTGATTAGAGGATTACCAGACAAATTAAAAAAAAAAAAAAAAAAAAAAAAAAAAAAAAAAAAAAAAAGTTTTTAACATAAAAAACATTATATGAACCTAAACATACTCTTTCTAAAAATGTTAATGTTAAAAAAATTTAATCGGCTCAGTTTTCGAGGAGAAAAAAAGGGAATACGAAATGTCGATCTCGTCAAAAATTTTGTGATAATTTCGGTCTGAGCTGCAGCTGTCCCTATCACACACTACAGGGGCAGACTTATGTACTGACAGCGCGATGCCAATAATTTCTTCAAATACCTCAATAACTTTTTCAAATTCCTCGCAGACCCCGTCACCTTTTAATACATCCGTATGAATGTCGACTAAGGGTCTAGACCCTTAGTCGACATTCATGGTAGATACTTCGTGGTAGATACTTTTCCATTTTGGTTTGTTATGACTGAACAGCAGAAGTGTGACTATAAAAATATACCAATATTAAAAATTATAGACATCGATTCAGTAAACGAATCTGAACAAACTACTTTCACATTGTATAAAACTTAATTCGTGCCTAGTTGGCTTCTTAATAAAGCATCATACTGGTATAGCCAAAAAGTTTTAATAAAGCTTCGGAAACGTTTCCCCGAAAAACTTGTCGAACCGCATCGAACACATCTTTCACAGACGATTAGTTTGCACGACAGCTTACTTCAATATCGTGGCTTTTCGACGAAAAAGTTTCATCAAAGGCCCGTACCTATTCATTCCCTGACGGTTTATTTTATCGGTGAAGCTTTTTCTTCTAGTATTTTATTGGGTTGCTCTATGTTACAACAGCTGCCTCTTTGGCTGAGCATAAGGTCTTTGGTTCGATTCCCAGGTCGGGCAAAATGTTATTGGGTTTTCCCATCAGGTTTTTCCATTATGATATGATTTTTTGAAAATTCTTCCTATTGGAGGTATAAGGGGTTATAAAGGGGATGAAAGTTTGTGTGACAGTCCGTCATACCATCGGGTACTCGGCTTGTCTTTACAATAAAGTTGTATTTCTCAACAAGCTGTATTTCTTTGTTACAGCTGCACTCGGAATACCGCAGCACTTACAAATGGCACGAGTACAAGGAGCAGCAGCAGGGCGTGGTGAAGCAGCCCGCCCCCACGCCCCCCTCCGCACTGCCCATACAGAGGGGTAAGTCATCCATCCTTGACAGACATGGCCAGCTATAGGCACTAGGTGTAGACTACAGCTTCTAAAGTAAACTGAACTGATGTATGTATAGAATCAAGTCTATCCGCCTAAACAGACAGCTGTGCTGCTGGGGAGTTTGTTGCGCCACTTCTTCTTCCCAGTTAAAGCACTAGGAAGTGGTGAAGGGTAGGCGTTTTGGGGGACTGTCTTATGTATTTTGACGTTCGAAAAGTGCTGATTCTCAGCCTAATTTGAATAAATTACTTTTGATTTGAAACAAAAAGTACAGGGCAGTCAAGCCCGTATTGGATCCGAGAATGTGATAACAAATGCTCACGGACTTCATACAACGTTTTTGAACACAGATTTGAGTCCTATAGTCACTACATACAGGATCATCATCATCATCAGCCGAAAGACGTCCACTGCTGGACATAGGCCTCCCCCAAAAAACTGAAGCCTACACCGCTACAGTAGCCAAGGGTAGGCAGGCCGCCGGGCATTAGGAGCCGTTTTGTTTTAGTGCTTGGCTAGTTTTGGGGGGTTTGCCATCATCGCCACGCTTGGCAGGCGGGTTGGCGATCGCAGTATCGTGGTAAAATGCATAGAGAACGCTGCTGTTGATTCTCTGGTAAGTCCCTTAGTCGCCTTTTACGACACCCACGGAAAGAAATGGGATGGTACTATTCTTTACGTCCAGCACCACACGGAACATTCAGGATAGCACTACTCTTTAGTAGTGGTCCATAGTGGTGACAAAAAAGCAAAAGATCAATTAGTGAAGTTCTCCCTCTTGTGAGGGTCTCAAGGAAAAGCCTTCTATCAATACACTTACTTGGATGCTGACAGTTCTCCACTAGCTGTCCAAGATATAAATTGGACATTAAAGCGTCTGATTAAAACCAGTCACATTGATCAATGATGCTTTAGTCTTAACGCGATTTGGCAAGGAAAACCTTTGTCAACAGTGACTTCCGTTCACATATCAGAAAAGTTCCTTGGCCCTGCCCTTGGCATAAGGGTCAACCCTTAAGCTGAACTGGCCTTCCCCGATTGATTAACACAACTTCAGTTTCTAACCAACTAGAAAAAAACAGGTCTTAATTAATGAGTTAATCATTGATGCATGGGATCAATGATCATAATAATTATCCACTAATTTCAGTTTTCGATCTGTGTATAGTTTTATCTTGGACATTACCGACATCGATGAAGGAAAACATCGTCAGGAAACCTGGACTTGTAGTTAGTCGACAGACTTTCAACTCTCTGTGTTAAGCCGAGCATATAGAATTCGACAGAGTGCATCTCAACGCGTCAATAATTATTATAATCGAATAATGTGTTTTACTGTTCTATTCATTATCTTCGTTACACACACGCCAGACACTACACAAACGTTACACATACATACACTCATAAAATACCATACTTGAAAGCACCTCTCTAGTCTCCACTGTTGTACTCGTATCCTGAACCCCAAGATACAGACTAACTGTCTAGTTTGGGGTTCACTGGCAAATAATATTTGTAACTAGCTGTAGGTAATATTTAAGCTACTCATATGTCGTCTCAACTTGTTGTTAATCTATCTATGCTTACTGTATTACCTGGACAATAAATATTTTCTATTTTCTATTTCTATATTGCCGCCCTTACGGGTGAGGCACATCTGAATGACGATTGTTCGATTTTGAACCCTCGACGTTGAGAATCTAGTGCGCTAAAAAATCCCGTCGCAATTTGTTTACTTCTGTGTGAATGTCGACTTAGCTAGTATACAAGGTGAATTTTTAGTCACCGTTTAAATTGATCAGGGTTATAGTACCCGTGAAATTGAACAATTTTCTCGTAAAAAAAATCGGACCTTCCATGCAAAATCAACAGTCAGCTGATCGATTTTGTATGGGAGGTCCAATTTTTAATTTCGTATTTCGACCCATGTTTCTTAGATAAAGTTGTTCAATTTCACGGGTACTATCACTCTGAATTTTTTTTAACGGTGACTAAAAAATCACCTTATATATGCGTGAAATTACCAATGTAATCGATCTTGAGGTAACGTGGTGATCAATGCTCATGCCTTTTCTGTATGAGAAGAGATCTTTACCCTGCCGAGCGACAGGTAAATAAGGTAATAAGTTGGTGGGTATTATGTATTTATTATTTAATAACATATTTTTTATCATCAGGCCCGATGGAACCAGCAATGCCTCGTCGCAAAAAATACCCCGGAGTGGCGTACAAGACGAACGAGCTGTTCGACCCCGCACCTGCTGACGACATCAGGCCCCAGCAGACTTCTGCGTTCGACCGGGCCAGGGTAAGCACAGATAGTATAATGAAAGAACTAACTCGATTTAAAGCTGGAACCATAAAATTTTTAACCCGTTAAATTCTTCGCTGCACCTTTAACTTGTGGTGTTGCATTGAGTGTGACAATTGATGGCTACATAGTTTTGTTAGATACCTGTAAAAAAAAGTGATCATATTACAAAAAAAACTTTATTATGACACTGCATGAAAATTTTAATTAAAAGGAGTTATGTGGTGGTGTCAGGTGTCAGGACTGACTGACTGACTGACTCATCAATGCCCAGCTAAAACCCTTGGACCTATAAAACTGAAATTTTGCACAGAGGTTCCCTTTACAATGTAAACAAGGAATAAGGAAGGTTTTATCGAAATTCAACCCCTGAGGGAGTTAAATAGGGGATGAAAGGTCCGCGCGGGAGAAGCCGCTGGCAAAAGATAGTTTTCAATAAATTCTTTGAGCGTATGGCTTTTTTTAGAACTGCCTAATTCTTGTACAGGAACCGGACATCCCTTCACTTCGATCTTAACGTCATTTCTTCTTCTCAGCTTAAACATGGGGAAGCGATGGCAAAGAATAGTATAGAAAGTGCTGAGATGTACAGAGGTATAACTAAAACCTTACCACATAAGGTCAGAAATATCACACAAAGAAAATTGCCAATAACATGCCCAGGACGAGCTACGCCCCGTAGTAAACGTTTTCATTTTACAACTAAGGGTAAACACAGCCTGTTTTAAATGAAATAAAGGCATGAGTAAACATAGACACAGGGTAAACAAAGCCTGTCATGGTTCACGAGTCAACAGAGACTACCAATAAAGCCGACTGGGCCCTGCACGAAATAATGGCAAAATCGTTATTTTAAAGGACGCCATTTTTTTTCGGGAACCCTACCCATTGAACCAAATCTTTACTGTCTGGAACATTTCCTTTTGTTACAATATTAAATAACACTACGTTTTACTCTATTACCATTACTAATTTTACTGTCTACAATCCTAGGTGCAGCAGCCAGGTCATGATGGACTTTAGAACGGACTATCATAATTAAATGCATGTCTAAAATTTCTTGTCTATACTGTTGATCGTTAAGGAGTTCTCTCGACCAGAGTCAATCCTGGGTGCAGCAGCCAGGTTATAGTGGACTTAGGAACTGACTATCATAATTAAATGCTGCTGACCGTTGAGGAGGTCCTTTGGATGGAGCCAATTCTGGGTGTACACTCAGTTCACGCATCATAAAAATGCATTGATAAAAGGACCTTCAACTGGTTTTAATTCAGCTTGCAAGATTTGCCCCAAGCAAGCTAATATACATACATACAAACATTGCAAGTTTAATAAAAGCCCACAGTTCAGTTAAAAGTTTGTCAAAATAACGAAAACATTGACCGGATATTTGGTCCTGTTTTCGGCATATGCTTAAAATACAAGACAAGGCATATGTGCAGCCATCCATTGCATATCCTGACATCTAATAATAATATCCATGAAAAAATATAAACTTCAGTGTAGAGTAAAACTGATTTTTGTCTAAGTCGCAAGTCAACCTAGGAGGTTGTCGGAACCGGACTTGCCTGTGGCTGCCTCACCAAATTGAGGTCCCTAGCCAGGGCTTAAAAACTTAAACCTTATCGACTACACTCTAAGGGGGGTGACCTTAGAGTGTTGAGACCTGTTGGAACGGACCTCGGCTTAGGGCGTCGCTGGGGGGGAGGCATGGTACGCGCTGGATCGGATAATAAAGACAGTAATAATGCAAGCGGAGATTTTATAGTCTTTCCAAAAATATGCATATGTAATTGTAATGACGGATTCGTAGTACCACTTAAAAATTGAGTGTGTCTCCCATCCGGGCACAGGTTACCGTGGCCCACTTGGAAAACCTTAAAAAATAGACTTCGTACCTAAGTAGATCTCAGACCAGGCTCAGACCTCCGGTGTGTGTGCAGCGTCTCTCCACAGACAATGGCTCCACTTCCATCTCGCGCCACATGCTGTCACTTGCACACGTGAGGATCTAATGGCTGCATCAGCAAATGGGACCCACGATGCTTAATTTTGGGCCAACTTTAAATCCTTTTTTGTATTTTTACACGCTTTATATTAGCTTCACTTGTATGTTTGTTTGTTAGTTTTTTTGTTTGTTTGGATGTTTGTATGTAACCGACTCCTATGAGCGCGATTTTGACCCACTTTAAACGGTCAGATTTCATTGAAACTTTGTAAACTTGTCGAGGACCGATGATAATTCAATAATTTAAAAAAATTAGAAAAAAAATCACGTTTTTGTAGTTAGCAGAACTAAAAAATAGAAAATAAATAATAGTTTAAAAAACTAAAAAACGCTTTAAAAACCAAACTAAAAAAGGAGAAAATAATTTAATTCAATTAAAAAGCGTGGGGTGCTTGACATTAATTGATTATAAAAATACCTCAAAAAGCACCCCACGCTTTTTAATTGAATTAAATTATTTTTTCCTTTTTTAGTTTGGTTTTTAAAGCGTGTTTTTTAGTTTTTTAATTATTACGTTTTTTTGCCATAGACACGCTATAAAGAATATTTTACTAATTCCCTTTTGTGAGTGATAGCGTAAAAATGAAACCAGTGTTTGTTTACAATTTCAACATAAACTTTTGGAACGGACCATAGATCTTTCCTTTACATAAGACGCCATCTTAGATTTAAGTGCACAAGTAAAAATAAGTCATAAAACAGATGTTTGTTTCCTAAGAGCGCGCAGAGGAATGATGCTGATCGCGCTGGGCGGCGCAGCAAATCCGAGGGTCCCCGCCAGCCACGCTGGACTGACACCGTGGAACCCAAGGTAACACAAGAAAATTTATTTTAGTATTTATTTTTTTACTAAAAAGAAACAAAAAAATTACTTAATTTTGTTTTTACCTATAATTTAAATCTATACGTCATCTTCTTCTACAAAAATAAAAAGAAACTGAAGTGTCGGCTGAAATTTCAAAATAACAGCTTTTAAAACGGTATTTGGTATGGTATTCTGACATCTTTGGCATCCTGACTAATACTTTCAAGTTCTTCATTTTAAATCTGATGTATAAGCATAGCATAATCAGCATATAACGTTCCCACTGCTGGGATACAGGCCTCGTCTCTGTGAGAAGGAGTGGGCCGTAATCTACCACGCAGGCCCAATGCGGGTTGGTAGATGCCACATGTCTTCGATTTTCTGGTTTTGAGAGATGCCGGTTGCCTTACTTTTTCAGCGTTTTGAGAGCTAATGGCGATGAAATAATTTACACAAAGTAAGTAAGTTTACACTTGTCTGGGTTTGAACCTATGACTTACAACTCGTAAGTGGCGGCCTTTACCACTCACTACTACTTTGTAAAATCTTATATGGACAAACACCTAAACTGACCTAAACTCAAATCGATTAGTGGTAATGTATGTAGGCAAATGTTTTTACACGCTTTATATTAGCTTCACTTGTATGTTTGTATGTAACCGACTCCTTTGAGCGCGATTTTGACCCACTTTAAACGGTCAGATTTTATTGAAACTTTGTAAACTTGTCGAGGACCGATGACAATTCAATCATTTAAAAAAATTGAGAAAAAAAAACACGTTTTTGTAGTTAGCAGAACTAAAAAATTGAAAATAAATAATAGTTTAAAAAACTAAAAAACACGCTTTAAAAACCAAACTAAAAAAGGAGAAAATAATTTAATTCAATTATAAAGCGTGGGGTGCTTTTTGAGGTATTTTTATAATCAATTAATGTCAAGCACCCCACGCTTTTTAATTGAATTAAATTATTTTGTCCTTTTTGTTTTTTAAACTATTATTTTTTCATGCAAGAATCAAATCTACGACCAAACACTCAGAAAGCCAGCAGCTTTTTTTCTTTTTCTTTTTTTTTTTCATCTCGCATGTGTACTCTCACTTAGGTACTTCCTACCGACCGTACAATAAACTTATTATCTCGGTCGTCTCGCGTGCCGCACTAACTATTATTTATTAGATTTACTCACTGATCTATCTAAAGGAAAGTATAGCGTACCTACGCGACTGCTAATAAAACGGAAATCATTAATTAATTGAGTTATGGATATAATCATAGCTTGTGGCTAAGTAATAACAGCCACAAGCATCTATCGATCAGGTTAAGCTATGCTTGCCGCGGTCGGTAATGGATGGGTGACCATCCATTACATATCGAGTCTCTCCTTGCCTTGGTAAGCTCGTAAAGCTGTTGGTCCCGGCTGTCATTATAAATATCATACCATTATATTAAAAAAAAAATAATTAAAGGGTCTATGTAGCAATATCACCCTATAATGTAAGTACTACACAAAGTAATGTGCTAGTCTGGGTTCGAACCTACGATCTACAACTCGTAAGTCGCGGCCGTTACCACTTGGCTAACACTAATTGCTATTTGTAATGTCAAAATAAAGCTTTTTACTGAATGCATAAGAAATTATACAACGAGTAACATAATTAACGCAAGACCTCATACACCCCAATTAGAATATTGAGATAAAAGCGTAATACGATGACCAAAACTATTTTTTTTAAAGCTAACATATATTATTAAGAAAAACGTATCGACCCAAGCATTACTTTATGCATTTAAAATTGAGTCTTATTTTTTCGGTCATAAGATTGTTTTTTTTTGGCTCAATCAGTGGTAGGTATGGCAAAATAGATAATTAAAAAAAAATACATAATTTAAAAAAATACTTATATTAAAAGTTACTGAAATCGATTCAGTAGTCAATTAGGAACAAACTACTTTCAGGTCTTGCGTCTATTGTTACACCTTGTATATACCGTAGGTACTTATTTACCAAAAAAAAAAACAATATAAAAGATTGTCTGTCTGTATGCCTGTACGTTACGGCTAGTCTCCTAAACGCTAGACCGATTTTGACGGCACTTTCACTGGCAGATAGCTGATGTATACGGAGCAACATCGGCTACTGTTTGTCTCGATTGCACGCTTCCGTATGATAATTTTCAACATTCACGCAGTTGAAGCCGCGGGAAAAAGCTAGTATATTATATGTAAATGTGAAAGTTTGTATGTTTGTATGTTTTGATGTTTGTTACTCAATCACGCACGGATTGGGATGAAATTTGGCACACAGGTAGACCGTGACCAGCGTAACACACTATAAAGGTATCATTCTGAGCTCCGCTGCACGCAGCAGTGCTGCCGCAGCACATCTGGTCCCCATACATTCTCTATAAGTTTATATGAGATTACATTCCGAGCTAAGCAGCAATGTCGCGGCAGCAATGCAGCGGCAGCACTGCTGCGCGGCAGTGTCGCCCCGCCGCCGCGACTGACCGTAGTGACGCGTCTGCCGCCCTACAGAGATAGTACCTACGTGAATGTTGACTACTTAGTAAATTGGCAACGAAAAGATGAATCTCTCTGATTCAGAAGTGGAACATAATATTCCTTTTCCAACAACATATATAAAAGTTGGTCATCGATCGACATCTTGTCAACTCAAAGCAAATGAATGAATACACAACAGCGCATCACCACGAACAGCGCGACACTGCTGCCTTGCTCGGAATCAGCGCGGCAGGCAGCACTGCTGCGCAGCACCACAGTGGCAGCACTGCTGCGTGCAGCGAAGCTCGGAATCATACCTTAAGTCACAATCTGAATCATTTTGAAGGATATTGCTTATCCATTGCTTCATAAGTTCGAAAAATGTGTCCGCTCGCCAACGCAAATAACGCAATGAATGTTGTTAAACTGTCAAAATGAAACCCATTCCTACTGTTAGTGTTACGCAGTTACCTCGCTAGGTAGGACATAGGATACTCTTTATTCCGGTTGTACGTTGTCCTGCGCGGCGAAACCTAGTCTATACTTAATATTATAAAGAAGAAAAATTTGGTTGATTGTTTGTTTGCATTGAATAGGCTCCAAAACTAATGAACCGATTTAAAAAATTATTTCATTGTTGGGAAGCTACACTATCCCCGGGTGACATATGCTATATAGGGAGGCGGCGCACGTGAGGGAGAGGCAGTATATGCGCCCTCACGGCCGTAGTCGCCGCGGGAGAAGCCCTGGGCGTCGGGAATCCCAGGCTGATTCCCGGCCACCGTAGGCGCGGGCTTGCGGACGGCGAGTAATGGGTAGCTCGCTGTCCGGTAAGGACCAAGCCCGGGTCGACGGCGCGTTGTGTTCCACGCGCGCCTCAAAGAGATGTCAGCACCAAAGGGTGGGGTCCGCAAGGGCCGATGCCTGCCAGGGGTGCGGGTTGTTCGAAAGAGATACCGTCGCCCCTGGCAGACAGGCAACTGAGGGAACACGGGTGGGTTTTAGTCAGTAAAAGTCTGACACGCCCTCCTGCTCCACCCAGAGCGGGAGAAGTTATTTGATAATTTCCCATCCTCAAAAAAAAAAAAAAAACATAGGCTATATTTTATCCCCGTATTCCCACGGGAACGGGAACTACGCGGGTGAAACTGCGGAGCGCTGCTAGTACACATATATATACGAAAATACTGAAATAGCTTGAAGATAAAACGAATTCAAACCCAGACTTTGCTTTCGCGAGAATAGATCCCAAAAGTACCTAACCATGACGTAATCATGAAAAACTGTAAACATTCCGGTGTTTACTGATCCGTATGCAATCTTATCTTGTTTAATGTAAACCTAATGTATGTATATGCATGTATTGCAATGTTATCACTATATTTAGAAAGTAAAATCCGTTTGATTACGGTTTTCAGTCTGAGTGGCGCCAGTTTTAGAGGCCTGATTATAGTTCATATGTGTCTTATTGATCTCGATTCTGATGAGGCACGTTAACGTACAACTATCGATACATTTTGCTGAAATTCGCTGTGTTTGGTTTTGTGTTTTTTGGTTGTTTTTAAATCAGTTGATTGATACATTGAAGACTGATTTCACCATTGAAACTGAACGCACTCAGCACATTTAAACCACGTTCAAGAGCTGTGAGTGTCAATATTCCACATTAATATTGGCACTGAGAGTCCTTGAACATGGTTTAGATGTACTGATCGCGTTTAATTTCATTTCAAAGGGCCTAGACAAATGACAATCGCTTCTAAATGCTTTCAAAGCGTTTCGTATTTCTACAACGACTTTCAACAGAATTGATATAAACTTTTCGGTAGCTTATGTCAGTCCACAGTGTCAATCCTATATATTTCACTTTGCCATCATCGTTATCGGTTTTACACTATCACTTTGTCTAGGCCAGTCCTGGCCCACAGATCTGTATCATGGCCAGCAGTATTCAGAAGCTTGCACCAGTCTAAGCTACTGTAGCGCAGGTTTGAAAAATCTTTACTTTATGTATCTATAGACCTTCCAAAGCTTACTATACTCTACTAATATTATAATTTTGAAAGTTTGTATTTTTGGATGTGGGAGCATTCAAGTAATACGTAACGCAATTTGGGGGTGGGGGGGTCTTGCAAAACGTTACGGTGCGTTACAAGGGCGGGAGGGGGAGTATTTAAACAACGCGTTACGTAACATTTTTTTTATTTTAATAAAAAAGCTAGAGAATTAGAATCTTTCAAATTCCAAATATTACACTTTGTTCAACATAATTGTGACTTTAATGGTCACTTAAATGTTACGTAACTTTTAGGGAGGGGAAGGGGGGTGCAGAAAAACGTTACGGTGCGTTACATGGGGGGAGGGAGGGCCTAAAATCTTCAAAAATTGCGTTACGTAATACTTGAACGCTCCCTGTTTGTTAATAAACCACGCAAAAACGGCTGAACCGACCTGTGCGGCTGCTAACTTAGCCACTACCTAGTCCTTCAGTGTAAACCAACTATTATCATCAAATCTGCATATTAATAATTTATTACAGTGCCGCTTTAATAATACTGAGCCGACCCAATTCTCTCTTCTATAACCTGAAATTCTAAATGAAGTGTCACTAGTGTCAGCTTACGTGAGAAATGGCTGACGTTTGAAGCTAGTTCATATGCATATTTCATGCTTGTTAATCATTTAAATTAATGAGTTGGCTGATATATGTATCTCTTATTTTTACTGTTTTAGATTTTGTAAGGATTTTCTTTTGTTTTCGTTCATAGGAACACATAATAGTTCCGCGAGTGAATACGGAGTCAAAAATATATGAAACTAGGTTTGGCCAATGGCTTCACCAGCGTGGAGATCGGAAATTGTCCCACGAGAACGCACAACCGGGATAAAAAGTATCCTTTGTTTTAATCCAGGTTATAGACTATCTGTATGCCACATTTCATCCAAATCCGTTCAGCCGTTTTAGCGCAATTGAGTATGAAACATCCAAACACACAATCACATTTAGAGGAGGATTAAAATGGCGTACAGATTTGATAACAATGGTTGATTAACATTGTGTAATTTATCAAGATCTGAAAAGTTAGTGTTGTTACGACTCGAATTACAAAAACTTACCTCCTCATAATAAAGCATTGCCTAGAGCTCCGCCCATGAGGCAAATTTTAAATTATTCGGGAGCATTTTGTTTTTCAACTAGTGTGACGTCAACCTCAACCACGGAGTAGAGAAAAACCTATCCATTTCTTTAAGAAAGAAAATACATTTATTTAACACAGATTCATACACATAATCCGTGTAGTGCCGGACTTAAAAGAATAGCACCATCCCATTTCTTCCCGTAGGTGTCGTAGAAGGCGACTAAAGAACTTACTAGAGAATGGGCAGCAGCATTGTCTATGCGTTTTACCACCATACTGCGATCGCCAACCCACCTGTCAAGCGTGGCGATTATGGCAAAAAGCTCGCTTGGGGAGCCCAGCAGTGGACTTCTTTCGGCTGAAATGATAATGATGAACACAGGACGAAAAAGTAAAATAGGAATAAAAATTAAATAAAAAGTGTTAAGTGCGATGTAGAAACTAGCATTAAAGTGTGTCTCACGGCTGCGCCAAGAAAGCCCAGTTCAGTTAAAATGCCAGACAACTAGTGCCTTACGCTGGTTTTCAACTGGACTTGATCTTTTTAACTCTAGCTTTTTTTTTAATTTTTACTTACCTCATGTGCCTGTTCTTGACCTCGATCACGCCTGATGGAAAGCGACTGATAATGTTTAAGATGGTCTTTAATTTAAATCTTGTCTCTCCTTGCCCAAGTTTCATGGGTTTTTTTTCCTTTTCACCATCTCTCACAAAATCCGTACATCAAACTCACCAAATTCGATACTGTCTAGCCGTTACCCAAACAAACAGACACAGATATACTTATTATCACATTATTTCTTTATCAGTAAAGATTTCAATGTCACTTCCACTTTCTTTTAGAAATAAAACAAGTTCTTATCTTATCCGTGACATTATCTTCAGAGTGGCAACAATTCAGTGATACAGTGTTATCAGTGGTCATCATAATGGCTGGTCGGATCTATCCTAACCATCAGGTTTGTCTCGTGATTTATTTATTTATACATTCTTTATTGTACACCACAAAAATACACACTTCACATTACACACACACATCACACACATCTTTTTTTGCCTAAAACTTTATGAGGATTTTTTTGAGGATTCACAAGTCCTGGGCCTCAAGTGTGCTATTACAATAGTGTCAGAATGGTCTATCATTAATTTCATAATTGTTGATTTTGACAAGTTTGGTAATCTACTAATATAATGGCGTCATTATGACTTTCCAATGGTCAGCCACTGACACTCCATTGAAAGAAATGGCATTTATTGGTAGTCTCGTACATCATGACAATTGGATGACTGACTTAATTTACGAACTTCCTACTACTTTAGATTGCTCATAACACTAATAAATAATATGTAAAAATATATTTAAATGAAATCTGGCATGAATAAATGTTCAAATTTAGTAGTAGTTTTTCGAAAAACATTTCTACTAACGAGTTTTATAATAATGGCAATACGAAAATGCCATTATGACACAATTCTATTACGAGACCAATGATCGACCATTATGAATTTAGCAGATTACGAACTTTTAGCAAAATGACAAATGAATGACAATGGGATCGTGTTGGAATGACGAATTTATAAAAATAGCAGACTAAGGCCCCTGGCCGTATGAACTAGTTTTTCCTATAAGCCACCCTTGGCAGTTGGGTTTGATTTTATTACCATGATTTTAGCAGACAGAAATCTATAGAAGGATGCTAGAAAACTAACACGTTTTGTATTTTATTTATGTAATAAAGTTACTGAACTTTTTTTTTAAACGTGCCAGTCGCCTAGTACTTACATATTTCTGGAATTCACGATTCACTTAAAAATAAATTAACTTTGTGCGAGTCGTCATCTACAGAAAAAAATATATTATTTAAAAGTGACGATTCGCCCGATTCGCCCGATTTATTTCGTGCGAGTCGACCAATAATAAGAAACTATGAGATGGAAAACCTAATTTAAAACGTATGTCTACTACTTTACACTTACTTAATATCTAGTAATGGCAATAATTCAATCAGTAATTATTCCCTAGAGTCATCAAAGTCTTACAAAGTAAATATATAGACTTCTCTTAGTAACTACTACAAAGAGGGGCGCGGTTCACACGTAAAATCCCGTATTCGTACTCGCTTGTAGACACGGCTACACATCAAGCTATACATTTCCAGCATAAGCTGATCTCGCATTGTATATGATTTCTGTACAGTGTGAGATCAGCGCAAACCGGAAAATATAGCTTGATGTGTAGCCGTGCGTACGAATGGATATACGTGCCAAAAATTATCTCTTGGGCCTGACCCAAGTACAGAATATGACTGCATTTAGTGCCAAGCATTTACCGCAAATAACGAACTCTAAATTAAGTGCCTCTGTTAATTGCGAGTCTTCATTGCTTCGATGCAAAATTGTAGAACTTGGCCCTATGGACGTCGGTGTCATTTATGGCTCACGAGCAGTGGTGGCTCAGTAGTAACGGCTTCGATTACCGAATTGTAGGTTGTTGTTTCGAACCCAGCCAGGCAGGCACTGTAAATATTTTCACCACCACTGCTCTCAAAACGGTGAAGGAAAACATCGTGAGGAAACTAGCATGTCCTAGAGCCAAAAATTCGAAAACATTTATTACCACATCTACCAACGGGCACTGGGCCCGCGTGGTTTAATACGTGCTAATTGCCTAAAGGCAAACAAGCACGATGCGACTCACGTAGAACAACTTTATGAAATCTTCATGGAAATGGTTCTACAAGTGTCGCGTGGCGCTGTCTCGTCGCGTCTACTTAAAGAAGCCTTAATACGGATTCAAAATCAAAATCAAAATCAAAAGTCATTTATTCAAACTAGGCTGAGAGTCAGCTCTTTTTGAACGTCAAAATAAAATTACATAAGACAGTCCCCCCAAAAACGCGATTTCTGTAATTGTCGATTCGCCCACAAATAAATTAACTTCGTGCGAGTCACCTATAGACAATCCTAATCTATACATATAATAAAATTGTAGAAAAGTGGTGTCTGTACAATCGAAATATATAAAAAAAAAGTAGCAGGGGTTGTTATTATATCGATGCTGAACCCGAGATTGTAATTAATTTTTTTTTTGTCTGTTTGTCTGTTTGTCTGTGTGTTTGTGCACGCTAATATCAGAAACGGCTTATTCGATTTAGATGCGGTTTTCACTAATATATTGTAGTAAGCTTCACTTAACATTTAGTGTTTATTTCATGTCAATCGGTTCATAAATAAAAAAGTTATGTCAATTTAAAGAATCACGGCGAACATTTGTTAATCATTCATCCCCGAAGGCCATACGTCAAATATCGTATACAGAGAAGCATTACTGTAAAGTAAATTTTTTGCTACCCAAACGACGGTATATTATTATGTAATTCAAAATATGCTGCCCAAAAAGTCACCATTCCACGCGGACGAAGTCGCGGGCACAGCTAGTAATATATTATAAATGTGAAAGTTTGAGATGATGTTTGGATGTTTGTTACTCAATCACGCAAAAACGGCTGAACGGATTTGGATGAAATTTGGCACACAGATAGATTATAACCTAGATTAACACATAACATACTTTTTATCCCAGTAATACATTCCCGTGGAATGATTTCCGGCCTCCACGCAGTCGAAGCCGCGAGCGGAAGCTAGTATTATCTATATTATTTAAAAGTGACGATTCGCCCGATCCGGGCGAGTAAATTCGTGCGAATAGACTAATAAGCCGTTCCGGTAAGCAACCAAGTTTATCTCGTAAAAGAAAAGAACCGTGAACGCACTTAATTATAAAATAATTAATTTATCAATCATAACGAGCGTCTAGCTGACGTTAAGATAGCAATCAGGTACTATCCAATCAATAAACATGCAAGCTGGAAGCATATTGTAATTAATTATAATGAGATATTTCTCTTGCTTGCTTCTCTTGGTAGCTGTGGCTTATTTTTTTTTTCTCACCACAATAAACATTGCAAACATAATATGGTTTGGTTTACTGTGGGAGACTGGTGCCTAAGCTAGGCTTTAAGGGCCTATATGTCAGGTCACCAGGTCTCCACCCTCTAGCAGTTAGATACATTTCAAAATAATAACAAAAAAATTAAAAAAAAGTGATTTAAATATTTTGAATTAGGAGGTGGTATAATAAATAGCTTTTAGAGTCAATATGTAGCTCAAAGAAGAAAAAAAAGTGTTTAAAATGCTTGTCCGGATAGTTTGGAGGCCTGGAGACCTGTAAGTCCTGTAACACAAGTATTCCTAGTACAGGCTCCAGTCTCCACAACATCAATGTATTTTTTGTAAACAGTATTATGTATTGTACGGATTTTTTCATTATGTGGTGGAGAAAATAAAAGTTTTTAAGTATTATATTATTATTATTAATTCCCAGATAGGTTTGCCAGTTTAAACAAATATCATCGGTCTTATTACAAAAAAAAAAAACTATAACTATGAAGAGTTTTTTTCGGAAGTCTCTTGTTTTGTTTTTCGCAAAAAGTAGGGCAGAGCAATATGGCGTCCACTGCGTTTTCGTCAAATTACGCGCGAAATTTGAAAATTTACAATTTAAATGCATTTTTACGGCACTAATCGATTAAATAAAAATGTTGTGTTTTATTTAGGGTTTATTAGCATTTTAGAATCTAATTAGGACACTTTTCAAGAATTGGTGTAATAATACCCTATTAATTATTAATTTGGTCCGATCGGTTGAGTTCGGCCGACGACATACGAGTATATTTCAGGCGATGACGGATTAGAACGCCTCTTGTTAATTTGCGTCTGCCCCCGTAATCAAACGTTGTAAGACGTTTTATCAAAATTGATTATTCTTTGTAATCAAGCGTTACTTTAAAAAAATCCATCTTCGAACATTACATCATCTGCTAACATTTCTAACCTTACCACTAAACTCTCTGCAGGCAACCACCGCGTTAGGCGACGTGATGGCGGCCAAGGAGCCGGAGATAGTGAGCACGGAGTACCGGAACCAGTTCGCCTGGCCCAAGGACACCACCGATGCGCCACGGAAGAGCATCTCCATGGGGGCGTTGAAGAAGGCTGCTGTGGCCGAAGGTAGGATAGATCCGTAGAATACTCTTTATTATATCTTTATATCTATCTTCTATACAAGTGTATGTCACTGAACTCCTCTTAAACGGCTGGACTGATTTTGATGAATTTTTTTGGGTGTGTTTGAGTGGGTCCCTGGATGGTTTAGAGTCGCAATTGGACACGGTAGGTGGCGCTGCGATCGAGTTCTAGGAAACAGGACGACGTATGTCCGGTTAGATAGCCAGTATACTACCTATATAAATTACAGATAAATGTAGAAAAACCTGATCACATTCCTGACCACATCTTTGAACACTATCTCCCCTGATTTAAGGTAAGGTTAATGCAGAAGCAACTGTGCGCTTGTCTAGAAGTAACATTGACTCGAAAGTTTTGAAGGCTCCCAGGCTATAACATAATGTAACACCTGTATTCCCCGAGGTGTTGCGCCTGTTGGAACTTGTCCCAGTTATTAAAAGACTGAAATACAGAGTCTGGCAAGTAGCTCCACTCATAAGAGGCAGCAAAACATTCTTTGTGCGCATGCGTAAGGAAGGATCTTCTTCTTCATGAGCCATTTCCTCCGTGGATGTTTACTTCCGACGACCAACACACACAAGACGCCAATTAATGGCTACAAAAGATGCCTTTGATTATTAACATACGTCTGAAATTAACTTATCATCTTTATAGTAATTGACTACACTCATTTTGAAGGAACTTACAAGAGATTCATCGTCTAGACAAATCATTCTAAAAATCGTAAACATTTTGTCCACATAATTTTAAAAGCGCCCAGAATTTTAATTACTCGTGCATACCCACTTCTACGGCTTGTACTCTTCAAGAATGTATAAAGCACAGCCGTTCTGTGCATTCCTACGTCACATAAGCTGAAGTTAAGTTGAGAACTATGCAGCATACGTAGCATTGTCGTCTAAAACTTAATCATTAACACCTGTAAATAGGGTTGTCTCTTCCCCTTCTTTTATTTTACTCCTCAACTTTAATCCTCCTTTTAAGTTTAATAGCGACCGCTTTTTCTACTAAAATATCTTGACTTTAGTCAAAGTTATAATTTTTATTCAGTCGATTAAACTCTACAGGTATTGTAGTTTTGCCTTCAAGTGTATTTTTAACTAAACTACCAAGAGAATAAAACCTACTTACAATCTTTATGAATTATCAGGAATGGACCATGAGTTTGATTGATGATAGTGACGATTGAGGATGGATACTGCAAGATCCCAGCGCCCTTACGATACCGGGCCAATTAAAGGCTTCACCTAGAATCGATTACTATTACATCGATTTTTTTCCATCCTAAGTATCAACTACCTACTATTTTTCTCAATAAATGCCATTATAGAGGCATGTTGACTGATGAGTATCTAAATTTTAAAACAAGGTTGGTAAATATGAATATGAGGTCCAACATTTACAACACTTGTCTTTTAGATATAACCGTACTGTATATCCAAAATTGATATCACTCGTCTATTTGATAAAACCGCACATATTGATGAAGATGACACGAAAATCGCGATCATGGGAACAATATTTTCTTGGTACAGTAAGTTTTCATGGGATTTGAAGATTTCCCATCTTCAAAGTAGGTACCAAATAAGTCAACCACAGTAAGTTATGATCCCCAAGCCATTTGACCAGTCCCCAGAAGTAGAAGTTCATTTCTGTAGCTACCGAGTTCCCAAACAAAATCTTCACAAAGGGACCGATCAACTGAATAAAAGTTGCCATTAAATCATTTCACAAAGTAATTCTTGTTTTTTATTCATTTCAGTACACTTGAATTGCCATTCAAAGAGGAATAATGCTACAATTAAAATTTACAGCGTCGTTTAGTTCTGTTCAGATATTTTTTTCATTTTATTGGGCAGTCAACTGTTAATTTGGTTTGTAGTTTGTCCTTTTACTGTCGTTCGTTCTTCGAGCCTTTTGTTTAATTTATTGTATACATTAACAGCTAACAAACAACATCTACAGTAACTATTCGTCACTGGAGAGGTTCGCCAAATATTTCATTTACCGAACTTCCAGCTCCTATAATAATTGCACCTCTTCAGCCCGACGCAGCAGCCCTATCCTGGAAACTCCTGAGTTATTCAGATTAGTTCCACAACTCTGAACAATGGCTGTAGGAAAATGCATTATTTATTTGTGAAAGCTCGTTCCCATAAAATATTTGGGTATTATTCAAATTGCCCAGACTACTGGTGAGAATGGTGCTTGAGCATTAAATAAATAGCAATAACAATGGTTGTGCTACTGCTGTTTAAAACAGTATGCTTAATGGCGGTGATGAGATAGAACTACATCTCATCACCGCTATTAAGCATACTTACTTACATATTCACTCGCACAAATATGTGCGAGTGAAATATCGGTGACATTGTGTCGTAAATGTGGTAGTGATGCTGCACTGTCTTGGTCATGACATTAACCTGGTTTGTTATCTGTGATTTATTCTTAAATTGTGCACATCCAGTTTAGGTTAAGAATATTTAGGTGAAAGTGAGAACCTGACTGATTCTGATCTTTAATCCAAGACAAACATGAATGCCATCTTTTGTCACATCTCTATTTTTATACACAAGCTTATGAAAGTTAGGGTTTTTTTTTGTTGATGGTGGCAAATCATTAAATAACTTCGCGCCCTCGATGGGCTTGGTCCTTACCGGACAGCAAGCTACCCATTACTCGACATCCGCGCCTACGGTGGCCGGGAATCAGTCTGGGATTCCCGACGCCCAGGGCGTCTCCTGCGGTGGCTAGGGCCGTGAGGGCGCATATACTGCCTCTCGCTCACGTGCGCCGCCTCCCTCTTCGCGAGCATCACTTCTTCGCCGAAGGAGGTGACGGCTACCCATGCACTCTCGCTCTGTACCATGGCTGGACCAGAGCCGGACGCGAGAGATTGCCGCCGCCGATCGCCTCCACGAGGACACGGCGGTGCTTCGCCCAAGCCGGGCAGACTGCGTAGTCCTCAGGGCGATATACGCAGTATGAAAGTTAGGGGTTTTTGTTGGGTGGGAAATCCTCAAATAATTTCCCCCGCTCTGGGTGAAGCAGGAGGGCATGTCAGACTTTTACCGACTAAAACCCACCCGTGTTCCCTCAGTTGCCTGTGTGCCAGGGGCCGCGGTATCTCTTTCGAACAACCAGCACCCCTGGCAGAGATAAAGACAAATTATTGTAAAGGAAGAAATAAACAGCACCCTTATTGCATAGCACACTATCAATCAGAATCTGAATTACTATTTTGAAGGATATTACTAATCCAATGTTTCATTTATGTTCGAATTCGTCTGCTCGACAACGTAGATGAGAGTAATTCCTACTGTTATGAAATTACCCCGCAGGTTCCACGTAGGTATCGTACTCAATTTATACAACGCATTTTGACACTAGTACCTACTCTTAATTTTATACTAACCATTTCACTAATAAACACGGAATAAAGTTATACCAAGAATAACAAAGGAATAACCATCAGTTTAAACGTAGAATAGCTTTACTCTGTGTTTATTAGTAAGAGGGTAAATCTCTACATTAGAAACAGACGTATCAAATGCAACACAATACACGATAAGTGTGTAGTTGTTTGCGTTACATACGTTGCGTTTGTATGACTGCATTGAACCAAAACATTCTCTTGAATCCCAGCAAATCTGAAGCAAAAAGCCTTACCATTTAAAAAAACCTACCAAACTCAGATAATAGATTTCAAATTCTTAACACGCCGTGAAATAACTTGACAAAAAGAGCTGACATTCATTTTTTTCTCTCGACCAGTTCCGTTTTCAAATAGAGATCAATGTCAAAGACCTCAGATAATGCAACTTGCGCCGGTTTAAGTGATATTGTTTCAACGAGGTCATTCAGACTAGATTTTGCATTTGTAATGTGGGTACAGACAGATTTGTAGGTCACTCAGGTTTTATGAAAGGTATTATGCAAAAACAAAAAGTAAGGATTACATTACAAAAAAATACAGAAATGACACTCATACAAAGTAGCTTCGTGTTCGAACAATTAAAGTTGGGTAATTTTTGGATGGCGCCGGCATTTCCTAGCTGACTCAGATCATGGTTTATTTGATGATTACGATAATATAAGAGGGTCGTATGATTATTTATCTAAACTGAACGAAAAATACGTTGCTGTGCTAAAAAAGAGTATTAGGTCAGCAAAGTTGGTATCAAAACCAACTGCTCAAGGTACAAATTTCGTGTCTCGTAAAGACAGGTCAAAACAACATTAAAATAGACACTTAATCAATTAATTAAACAAATGACTTGAAGAACAAACGACAATAAAAGGACAAACTGCAAACCAAATTAACAGTTGACTGCCCAATAAAATGAACAAATATCTGAACAGAAACTAAACGACGCCGTAAAATTTTAATTGTAGCATTATTCTGCTTTTAATGGCAATTCAAGTGTACTGTAATGAATACAAAACAAGAATTACTTTGTGAAATGATTTAATGGCAACTTTTATTCAGTTGATCGGTCCCTTTGTGAAGATTTTGTTTGGGAACTCGGTAGCTACAGAAATTAACTTCTACTTCTGGGGACTGGTCATATGGCTTTGGGATCATAACTTACTGTGGTTGACTTATTTGGTACTTTAAAGATGGGAAATCTTCAAATCCCATGACAACTTTCTGTACCAAGACAATATTGTCCTCATGATGGCGTTTTTCATGTCATCTTCATCAATATGTGCGGTTTTATCAAATAGACGAGTGATGTCAATTTTGGATCTGTCTACCTTATCTTCACACTTACCAACATTGTTTTAATATATGTTTAGATACTCATCAGTCAGCATATTTGTTGCATTCCACCATGTTAGGGGGCAGGTTTAACATAGACATGATACATGATATATTATTTCCGTAAGTTGTGTGTACTTGAAAAAAAATATAATATTTTAGAGATGAGGTCGGTGTGTGATCATTGGACCGTGCTGGGCACAGCAAGCTAGGAGATAGTGCATTAATAGGATTGTATGGCGTTTAACCTTTATATCACTTTATGTCAAGCAATAATGATCCAAATGTGGTCCACGAAGTTACACGTCTAGAAGAATACCTCATCTCATATCCAATCTTTTTTGTAAATTTTATTTTCACCCTAAATAAGTTTTTACTAACATAGGTATAAGATCTTTAGTCTTTTTACTAACCCGTATGAATGCTGATCCGAAATGTCTGTGTATTTTTCGTTTATTTCAAGCTTATTCTATAATGCGATGTCCCATATTGATGGTTCCATCCGAAAATTTCCAGGGTTAGTAGAAGCGGAACCGCTCATGAACCATATTGATGGTGACCATGATGACCATAAGCGGTACATCGAGGATTATCTCTGGAATGGACAGAAGCCTGGAGTCCAGAGGTGGGTGTCCAACTGATTCCTAATCCTTGTATAGACTCGTCTTTTGTATAGTGTGTTGGTTAATCTCGGTGATGTTCTGATTATGCCGAAACTTTAAAGGGCCTTTGAAGTTCTGATTTAATATAACTGTGCATTAAGATATACCTAACTCAAAATTTAATTGTACATCTTCGCAAGCTGTTGATTTCCTGTTTCTGAAATAAACCAACTTACTTAACAAGTAGACGAATTTATTAGTATAACATTAAAATTCGAAATGTTTCCACAGAATTTGCAAATACATCAAAGTCCTGTGAAAACATTTCAACATTTACAAGCTTTAGCTTTTCACATTTCCATAATGACCAAAGCTTCCCATGTATTCTAGTCTACTTATAGATTGTTTCATATTTAATTATTTTTATTATATTTCATATTTTTATCAGCATGCTTTTTAACTTGACACTCAACAGTAAAGTCATTGAGAAACAGTCTATAATCATCTACTATGACGATGTGATCATTGTCACAAAAATGCTTTGCTTTCGCTAAAGCAGCAGCTTCTTAGCAAATTGAGTCATTAACAAGAACATCGAAATGATTAAGTTTCGAAATAACACCTTCACCAAAAACATTGAATACAGTGGATCAAAATTAACACACAATCACTTAATAAATTGTTTCGTTAAAATCCGTGAGAACCCGGACATGTACACTCAACACAATAGTCTTATATATAATACTTTGTTATATCAACCATTAGATCTTGTACATATATCTTAATATATAAAATGTAAATGAAATAATCCCCAAACTTTTTCAGGTGAAGACCAATTTTGATATTTTTTAATTTTTCTAAAATTGCTGTAGCTTTCAAATTTCTATGTGTTTAGCTTTGTGTAACTAACCTGGTTATGGAGGAAACTTTTTCGATGAATTTTCTTAAATTAATAGCAGCTACTGTACTGTAATGGGCTCTAACATTATCCTCTAAAGATTATGTTGCTACTTTTTTAATATCTGCACTAACAGAACTATATTCACTAAACACCGCACTTGACCTAGGAGCATACACATTTTCTTTTATTGGCAAAATCTGTGCACCCTCAAAGTTATTACGACAAATTTAAAAATATACTCTTCTTTTATTATTGTAACATAAATATGATATTGAAGCTAAAATAATGTTTTTTCTTATATTCAATTACCATAAATAGATATTTAGCTTCATCATTAATTGAAATCATTATCTTGTTGATACAAATATAAGCATTTTGCAAATAGTTCTTTTAAAAGCCCAATTATCTATGCAATTTGTATACTCTTTATGAACTCAAACAGAAGAGTTTCCTTCACGACCGTGTTCTGCCCCAATTCTTTACTCAAAGCCTTTCAAAGCAGAACAAAGTCTAAATTTCGTTTTTGATATTTGCTTAACATAACTCCTCACGGTGGCGGTGTCTAGGCCGAGTAGATTTAGTTCAACAACAACTTACATTAGAACGGAATGACAGCTAGATTTTTTAATTACTCAATGTGTCCTGCACTTTTGTCGATGTGAACGTTCATTGATAATGTTTTATTAGAACCTGTATGTCGATGTATCACCACACTTGAACACTGGAGTTAGTTTGTGAGAGGGCACAGGGCGGCAGCCCGCACTCTGTCGGTCCTTCTAGACTCTTCTAGGTTTCGACATCCTAACCTCACCATTGCGAGCTTGACAATTATTTGAAGCATGTCTGTACTACTAACCCGGCTCGGCGCGAGTCGTTTCTGTTGCCACATCATCATCAAAGACAACAACACCAGGCGTCTAAGACTTAAATGGAATTTTCCAGAAAATCGACGTTCCGTAACGCGCTATCGGCCCTCATATCCAACGGGGAGGATCGTAACAAAGATAATAGGAAACGTTACAAAAGCGAGTACAAAAAGAAATTTAGACCGTTCTCTCAATACGTGTACGAGGCGTCTAAAGGGACATTTACGAAATGCAGGGGGAAAGGGAAGGCCAATGAGGAGGCGAGCGAGAGGATGCTGGGGGACCCGGGGCAAGGGGTGTCAGGGGCGAGCGCGGGGGCGGGGGCGGGTACGGGTGGGGTAGCGGGCGCGGGGGCGGGAGCGGCAGGTGAGGACAGCGCCACGACGCTGCGCGCGGCCGGCCTGCAGCCGCTGGGCCTGGCCCAGGGCGACTCCTGGTACCGAGAGGTGCTGGACTTGCGCAAGCGCGCCGGCGAGTACAAGGTCTGCGCCTGATACTTACCTAATACCTGAGAATAGGTCCCGAGATAAAATCAAACAAAGTTTTGATTGGAACGATAATGGGCACAGAACAGAGAAGTTTTGTATCGAACCGGAAACTACAGTTCAGGTTTGATGCAAGTAAACGTACGTACCTACACATAAATCCTTTTTATCGGTAACATACATAATAATAAAAAAATTAAAAACTGTTAAATAATAAAACATCTCCTAAAATTTCTCTGTCCTATGCTCCCAAAAAAAATCTTATTTAAAAAGACCATTTCTAAAAAAAAACTAAACTTAGTACTAAACTAGGTAGGTCAATCAGTGCCAGATACCATGAAATTCAGACACATTCGTATCAAATGCTTTACCATGATCATGCTTGGTATTCAAATATTGGCAATATTTCGACAGTACCGCGGCTGGGGGACAGAAATGGCGCCAGAACACATCACTCAGCTTTACAATAAGCAGATCGAACTCTGGTACCAAGTGTCCCGCCGATCCTCGCTGTCGGCCTTATCACTAGCTTCCACAAATCACAAGTAAGTGATGCACTAAGCAATTGGCTTGTACGGCTCGAAGGACCAGTTCTAAAGGGTAATAGGATCTAATCCAAATTGACAGCACTAGACTTAGGCATATGTACCTACACTCGAGAGCAATGAATCCGGGTCACTTAAAGAATCCTAAAAATCTCGGAAACTAAAAATGCTAGGTTAATGCAATAAATTGTATTTAATAGACAATGTAATACTCCTTAAATGAAGGTATTAAAACTTCATAGTTATTGTAAAGTTATATCATAAAAAAATCTAATTTGAAAAAGGGCCACTTTCGAAGATGGAACTACGAAATTACAGCATTTGGTTTTGCTTTTGTTTGTAATCTGTCATTTATGTGGGTACATAAACCATGTTGATAGTGCTCTATATTCATTATTCAAGCTGAAATTATGTCGCTTACGCCTGAAGAATGCACCAGAATACTTACAATGCTGGAAACCGGCCGGAGTCAGCGCGATACAGCCAGGACTGTCGGTGTGTCGCTGTCAACAGTACAAAGAGTTCTCCGACGTTACGAAGAAACTGGTTCTAACCTACGCAGACCAGGAACGGGCAGAACCAGGTGTACCACAGCACGAGAAGACCGATACTTGGTGAACACCATGCTTCGAAATCGCTTTCTCACAGGAACTGAACTCACAAATCAGTTTCGACGCCTCGGAGGAAGTAACCCAAGTGCATGGACAGTAAGACGTCGGCTTGCTGAATCTAACTTAAAACCCCTTAGATCTGCAAACGGCCCTAAACTGGAGCGTGGGCATCGTATTTCAAGACTAAGATATGCCCAGAGCCACGTAAATTGGAGTATTGAAGATTGGTCAAAAGTTATGTTCTCCGACGAATCAAAATTTATGCTCTACAAGCACGATGGAAGACACAGAGTGTATCGAAGACCAGGGGAAAGATTCAAGCAAGCATGCATCGAAGAAAAAGTAGCCTACGGTGGTGGGTCTGTACTTGTGTGGGCCGGAATTTCTTCTGAAAGTCGCACAGAGCTGGTGATCATAGAAAACGGCTCTTTAACTAGCGTAAGATATGTGGAAGAAATCCTCAATGATCACGTTGGTCCATTTATGGTCAATTTAGGTGAGGATGCTATATTTATGCATGACAATGCCCGACCTCATACAGGTAGGATTGTGAATGACTACCTTCAAGAGATGAACATTACTCGTATGGAGTGGCCAGCGCGCAGCCCGGATATCAACCCGATCGAGCATGCTTGGGACGAGCTAGGCAGATGCGTAAAACAACGAAACCCTCCCCCAATCACGCTTCGTGAGCTCAAAATGGCTCTCACAGAGGAATGGGAGAATATTCCCCAAAATCGTATAAGGAACTTGGTGTACAGCATGCCAAACCACGTAAACGCAGTAATGGAAGCACGAGGAGGCAATACGAAGTATTAAAATTCAAGAAAATCGTAATAAAGTTCAAAAATTTCATGTTTCCTATTTTTGTTTTAAGGAGAGATCAGCAGTTTTTTTCTTTATGTAATTTTGTGTTAATAAAATGTATGGTGACTCATATTTTTTTTACTTTCATTTAAGGAGTATTACATTGTCTATTAAATACAATTTATTGCATTAACCTATCATTTTTAGTTTCCGAGATTTTTAACATTCTTTAAGTGACCCGGATTCATTGCTCTCGAGTGTACATAATCGGTTTGGGTTTGGACTAGTGTATCATCTCGATATTTCCCCAATACTAAAGGTTTTTAGGGACCTCATGTCAAGGAAAGGCAGTCTGATAGTACGTTTAATATCTGTAGTGTGTACAATATACCTATAAGAAAAAATAATGTATGTATGTATAAATAGATATATTAACAGATAGCTGCTGCAAGGATATATTTTATATTGACCCTAGCTATCGGCACAGGAACTACGTAATTGAATCACAATAATGTTCTTGAAACAATTTGGCTTGATGTAAACAATTGGTCCAGAACACATAAGCTTGAGTTACTTATTTGCAAATTCTGGTCCTTCGAGACGGATAAATCAATCAGCTTTTATCTAATCATAACTATATTTAGTGGCAATAAGGCTGATGCAATCAAAGAATGGCTTGAATGGCGGACGGAAGCCATGGTATACCATGCTAATCGTAGCGTAGATATCATCAGCCTTTTTAGTTTTATTTTAGAAAGGTGAGTGGGGAGCACGTTTTTAATCCAAGGGTTGGTAAGTGCAAAGAAGAAGGAAGTTTCGGCGGTGCCCACTTCCAAAAAACATGCATTAAAGGGGTTATTGCACAAGCAACTGTGAATACAGCACAGCAGTAACTATATAAATTGAACAAGATATCCACCAACGAATAATTAGAGAAACAAAATTCGTAACATTTTTTTTTATCTCTGGCCAATACCTCTTCTCAAATCACACTATGTATTTCCTTTTCAGGGCACTGCCTCGCGATGAGAAGGATGGAAAGGAATCCAAGGGCCACTCTCCGAAGAAGTACAGGTCGTTCAGGTCGGCGCCCCACCAGTCGATCCATGCAAAGCTGCAAGAGACGAAGGCGCTGGAACGCTCGCCTCATAAGACTTCGCCTCAGAAGCAGAGGAAGAAGCTGCAAGGACATAGCTTCGATGAAGGTGCTACCCAAGATGGTAAGTCTGAGAATGACTTTTTTTTAAATAACTGACCTATAAAATGACAGTTTCCAAAAATAAAACTAATGTATGTCTTATCACCGGGGCCATTCAAGTAATCACTACAGGGGGCGGGGGTTCGTTACTTTGCTTACTTTTGCCGACGACGGGGGGGGGGGGGCAAAAAAACTGCTTACGTAATAATTGTATGGCCCCCTGCCCATTTATGTAGAGGGAGAGATTATGGCAAAATCGTGCTATACCAATTCTTCAAGACAGTTCTGCTTCGTCTTCCAACACCTCAATTATTCTAATTACCGGTATCGGTGTGTAACCAAACACTGTGTTATACTTCGTATTTTTGCAGGAAAACAATAATCCTCAGTATTTATTTAGTTATTTTACATTTAGATATAATATTACACCATAATTACACTTAAAAATTTAATTAAACTATTTTCAAATACGGAGCAAAATTTTGACATGTCACTCGGGCAGTGTTATCATTCATGTTACAGCTCGTCAGTAATCCCTTTATCAATATAAATAAGATCGTGTGTGCGAAAAGCCTGCATATTATTCCAGGCGACTGCCTTTGCAACTCAATGAGTTTTTTAGTCTCCCCCTATTCCTCCCACTTCTTTTAACCTTGGGCTTCTTCTCGTTGAGGAAGCAAGCAATTAATTTTATTACCTAAACCCTCAAATTTTCCTCCTCAGGTGCGAAGACAGGTGATAATGCGGCCTTCAGGTCTCCCCGGCGGCGGCCTCGCTCAGCTGACCCAGCGCCCGCCGCAGCGCATATCAAGCTTCTTGCCAATGGGCATGAGCCTCACCCGGCGCCCATTAAGCCTACCGGTAAGAGAACGTTGCTCCTTCTGCCTATAGTCGCCGGCTAAAAGCTTCAATTGCCTTTCGTCAACCGACTTTTCTTTTCGGAGAATTTTAAAATATACTTTAATGATATGTTTATCATTTAAATTGGTATATTAGGCCTAAATGGTCTTTAAAAGCTTCTAATGGTCTAAAACATTTCAAATATGCAATATAAAGCCATCTTGTATCCGAGAAGATGCAAAATAAAAACCGGCTATGATTTCTAATTCACCACTGGTATCTGCTGAAATCCAAGTATTGGATCAAATCGATGTCACGTTAAATTCCGTTATTTCGCAGCATTTTACCTTGTAATATCCAAGTGGTAAAATAGCAGATACAACTTCCACAAATAAGACTTGCTTATGTTGATGGTCAAGTGAACATAGTTGAGAAGTATATCTAGCAATTGCAGCATTTATGTACATGCAACCCTACCGATTCAACTTTCAATATGTAAGCAACCAAAGGTCAGTCATCATACATCACCGAAGTTAGAATGAAGATGACAGACATCTTGTTACTCCTAATAGATTGAATAGTCAAATTATGTTCAATATATATAGAATAGATACTATGATAGAATCTCTCTCGTTCTTCTTGAAATTACTTCTTTGCACAAGCTCTCAGAATTTGCCTACAATTTGTTTGTTTTTAGCTATACAATTTAGAAATAGGCTAAAGATCTTGATGCGATGCTCATCGTATCAGGCTACTAAATAGTAAAACTTTTATTTTTCTATTTTCTTCTAGATTCTGTGTCTAGAAGTCTAGATATTATTATGAGCTAATCTATGTGTGTACTAATCTGTTGTATTCCTGCCTGATGCCTGTCCCCTGTCCTTTGTGGCTAACTTGTGAGAATATGGCTCTTAACGCTACTTTTATTGATGCAAGGATTAATATATTTCTACTTTCATAAAAATATTTGCTCTAAAATAGCGGAAAGACCCAACGGCCTTTTCGTAATTTCTGGTGTCAAATGGAATTTCAGTAAAAATTAAAATTAAAAAGTCAATAAAACATCATTTCTTTTTAATTTCCTATAGTCTTTGCGTTTAAAACTTTTTAAGTATTTAAATAAACGAAGAGCCGATTCTCTACAGCCAAAAAATAGCAGAAAAAAAATACTTTCTTCTGTAGGTTTGCAGTTGAGTAGAGGGAGTAGTAATAGAGTTAGGTCGACATCAAGGGGCGGACGCTCGCCGTCAGCGCCGAGCAAAACTGGGGCAACTGGGGCAACCGGGGCAACTGGGGCAACAGGGGCAAACGGGGTTCCAGGCCGAGGCCGCCGCAGTCGAAGCGTGTCCAAAGTTGGCATAAAGTTGGGTGCGTAACATACAGGTGACAGTTAAGTTGCGTCGACGCTCTATGTTCTAAATTGATGCTTATAGCCCCTGGTGCTTCTGTCTTGGTCTGTTACAATTGGCTATGTTCTGTTTGGCCTACTGTGGCTTTGAGAATTGATGTTTTGAATGTTTTTACTGTCTCTTTCTTAATTGAGATGCTGTATTTTCTTATGTTTTTGTGTTGTTAAAAATTTGTTTAGTTTGACATTTATTTCGATTGGTAAAGAGATGGTAAAAGCTTTGAATTTGACATTTTTAAGGTTTAAAGCATAGTCTCACCATTTTGTGGGATTCAAATCAGCACATTAACAAAATCCAATTGCCCAACTGTCAAGTTCATCACTAGCCTGCTGGTGCAAAGCGGATAAATCTTGCCCAAAACGCCCCACCAAAAATCTGGAATATGTTTTAAACTTGATTGGATTGAAGCTTCCGTGTTTTCTGTGAGCTTTATTTAGTATGTTATTTGGTTAGTGCGTCAACGCAACGTCTGATCACTGAAGAACGCATTGGCACCGACAATGGGAATGGCTTGACATGTCACAAGGTGTGGTTGTATGTCCGTATCGTCCGTGTGATCACCCTGCACACCCACCAGTAGATGTACAAGTTTCAAAATTAGATTTAACAGCAATATTAGCAATGCAGAATTTGAATACATTCCTGGATTTCCAAATACGTATCAGCCCTTACAAAATATTTTTAGGGCGGTTGGTTCTCGCAAGTCTAAAAAGGAAATTCTTATTAAAGAACACAATAAGCTTAATAACTAAGAAACTTATACCGATTAGGCAATACGAAGAACATTGGTCCTGCATGGTACGTTTGGGCAACCCCGCCCCGAAGGACCACTATATTTCGGGCAAATTGCACCTTTAGCATATGTTTGATAACAGGAATATCAACAATATCAAACCGTATTAATTTTAGCATTTTCATAAAAAAAGAAACAGCTAAGCTTTTAAATAAATTATGTAAAAATTACCGAGTTTATGTATAATTAGGAGCAAAATATTAATGTTTTCCGTGAATGTCTTTTTAGCGTGGTGTGTTTTACTTAGATGTTTCTATCACAAAAAAAACTAGCGTTAGTGTTTGACAATGTTTTAATTTGCATGCAATGTGTACGTTTACTTAGATTCAGCTGATTGGCAACTTTCTAAATGTTTGTTAGACTAGTTTTTGTATCTTATCTTAATTCAAGATATTATTTGACGTACTTATACAGACTTTTATATTTTATTCGTATGTTTATTTATTAATTTATAATATTATGTACAAATAAGTTATTTTTTAAATACTTTTCGTATTTAAATGACAGAGTACCAAAAACATACAAAAAATCCAAAGTTACTTTTTTTTCCACCAAAAAGATCGTAAAATTGGACAGAACGGGCAACATTTAGGTATTCTACACCCGCAACCAATTTTTTCTATATTTAAAAAAATTTAAGACTCGTCCTGTAGTTTACTTCCGCAATAATAACATTACTAAGCATAAAGTAAATTAAAATAATGAGCAGAATAAAAACACTTATTATAATTATTTATAAGTACTATATTATACAAGTAGGTACATACCGTAGTTGTAGCCACGTTTTACTACCATCCTTTCCTTTTCCTAATGAATGGAACACTCCATTATTACCTATCAACACTGAATATTTTAGTTTAATAAGTACATTTAAAGGTGTCATGTAAGATATAAAATAATTTAATTATAAATGTTATCACTGCAATGGTTTGATAGGCACTATTTTTTAAGTCCTGTGTTATGTATCGTTACAGTGGTCTAAAGATGTAAGTCCTAACTTTTTAGAATTTTCGATGGAAGCTATTGCTTTTAGCTACTTAGTATGTAAAGTAAACAGAAGGTTTTTAGTGTTCGTCGCTTTAAATGTTACTGCCTTTCATGGTTCTATTTTATTATTATTTCCAAAAGAGGCAACGAAATCCCTCCGTGCTCCATTGATATTAAAATAAACTAACGTTTCTGATTGCCATCTGTAATTGTAATGCTCCAATAAAAGAAGCGCGCCGCACGTATAGGTACAGTCGAAATATTTATTAGGACCATTTTACAAGATATTAAGAATTAAAAAATGTCTAAGTGTGTTAATGGGTATTGTCCATGGACAGACGCCAGCACATCAAGCTACCCCCATCTGTCAAATTTCTTTGATAGATTTTCAACTTTAGGACAAAATGATAAACTTTATGTTCAATTGGGAAAATATGACAGTTTGGGATAGTTTGATGTGCTGGCGTCTGTACAACTTAATACAAATAAAAAAAAATAAGCCTAAAAAGTATGAAAGTCATTAAGAAAGTTTAAAACAAAATAAGTTTCATGAAAAACTTAACACATAGACAAAACTTAAATGTAGACGTCTTACTCGCCCACCTCCTCGATCTTCTGTGCGGGTGCGACGCGTTTTCATCCCAAGGCTTCTGTAACGATACATGTCACATAGCCCCCAACACCACCAAAAAAACCTTAACCAACCGAACTTTCCAGACGATGAGATCCCTTCGCACCGCAGCGCTTCCGTGGCGAAGGACCATTTCTTCGACGACTCTCCTATCGTGAAGTCGCCCCCTGAACCGACCAGGGTAAAGTCACCCGAGCAAATGAACATGCGTTCTCCGGATCCTGTCAACTGGACCGTGCCCCTGGATACCGGGAAGACGTTTACCGTCACCCAGAATGTAAAAAGCGGTGAGTGTAGGACTCTCCACAGATTGGGCGGAAAGTGTAGTTAGATTTAATTAGGAATTAAGGTGGTGGAACTGGTTTTATGAAGGTATTAGAATGATTTTGGTGAAGGTTAGGTAGACTTTTCATTCAACGTTTTTACCTTATTCTTATTTTGAAATTTTATTTCTTCGGGAGTATATTATTTTATTTTTTTGATCGAATGTATAGTAATACTCCGCTTCTAAGACATTAGACATTCGAACTTTAAATTCATTGTTTTTTTTAGGAGAAAAGGCCGCTAAAGAATTATATCGGAATAACTGAATTAGAAATGAATAAGATGCTAATAGAATAGAAATCAATTCCCTTCGTAAGATTAGTTTCACTTTTTAATGTGCAAAGGAGTATCTTTTTCTCTTTGTAGGATTTTTTAGATTAGACCTACTTATGGTGGTGGTGTTGCCATATAAAAAAATCGCACTTTCTTTTTGATTCTATCAACGTTGTGTGAATAAGATACTCTTCGAATGAACAGTATTCTAAACTTAAATAAGTATAAGATCATTGACTTGTTATAATATTGTAGGTACCTAAGCTCTAGGAAATAATTTTGAAGATCCAATATAAGCCATCACACTGTCATGTCACGACACTGGTAGCAAAAAGGAATCATGATCATCCAACCATTTTAAAGTGTGACCACCCTAGTACGGAACAAGTAGAGCTTGCAACACTGACACAACTGAACACAATAAAATCATGTGCATTGATACAAAATAGAGGGAAACACTCATTAAAATTCTGATCATTGAACATTTCACATCTTTTGTTCGTACACAACAAGTGTTTTATTTAATTACTGTTCTAAATCCACTGAAATTGACACTGAAAACTTTACACATTTTAACAAACAAAAAAAACAAATGCCGATTTGACATTAGAGCCTCCACAGAAGTCCATGACATTGCCAGATTTTTTTTCTTAATGTGTTACTGTCACTTTCCGTGGACATAGAACGTAACGTTAGTTCACTTCATCCGACCATACAACTCGCTCACCATTTCAGATGAGAGCATTAAGCGCCCTAGCTCTGAGTTTAAGGGTGGCTCCGTTGCCGAAGAAGTCACCGTGAAGCCGGCAGGTACGACGAACACAGCCATCGCCTAGACCATCGGCCATACACGTTTTAATGAGTGTGACAGACGATGCGACAGTGAACTCTATCCTACTAACAAATAGAGTTCACTATCACATAAGCACGACACACGATCGACACCAGAAAAAATATATAATCTGTTTTATATTATATCTATTGAATAGTTCATGATTAAATTGTGTTACTCCAATAATTGAGATGCTTTTATTTATTTTGACCGTACTCCGCTGAGGCGTCGACCACGTATGTATTCACTTGTCTGTGTGTGTCTGTTTCGATGTTTGCGTACACTGTCACTGTATGGCACCCGAATTCTTATTGTTTTCCCATGTCATTATAATCGTTCACTTTTGCATGCTGCCTGTCCTTCTATCTATGGGAAATTTCGGTGTATGCTTCCATTTCATGAGAGTAGACTTTTTAGACTCATAATGGCCTATTGTCAGTTACAACGTTTATGAGCTAGTTAATTAGGATATGTAGGTCTTATGTACTTTGATATATATATATTCTTATAAGCATTATAATCGTTACTGCATATTCATGAAGATTTTTAATAAAAAAGAATAGTTTGCATGTCTTCTTCGTATATAAAGGAATTAGTCGAGCTATTTATTAGCCGTTAAAAGTTTAGAAAAGCAATACGCATGATCTCTTGTTAGGGTACTCAAATATTAGACGGGAGCATGTATGAGTGGAGTAAGAGTCAACATTACAGACTGGAGAAAATCAGTTGATAGTATTATAATATCCTAAATACCTAATAAATTAGGTTTGATTGCCGTCCCTTAAGGAAACGTAGGTGAGTAAAAAGAAATAGATGCCGAAAGTATAAGTTGAGCACCCTACAATAACAGGCTAGGAGACATCTCAACCTGTCAATCTTTCATCCTCCTTTCTAAAAGTAATGAACGCCACTTTTATAATAGCAACTGTAATAGAAAATTCAGCTTGTATATTAAAATTGCGAAAAAGGACAATGAAAGATACCTTGTATGTGCTTAATTGGTGTATAATGGGAGTTTCAAAATGATTTTTTTTACTAACAAACTTGCATTAACTGATATAATTTGTTCTGTATTCAGTAACTTTATAGAATTATTTATAAAACACTCAACTTTTGCAACTCCCAAAAACTTTAGTCACAAGGGCAAATAATAAAAATATTTAAACTCTTCCAGAAATCGCTCCAATTCATCACCAGCAAATGTCGCCAATACGTTCGCTGAAAAAGAGCGAATCGCCCACCAGCCTGAGCAAGCGCACAGACAAGACCCCCACCACCCCGATTAGTCTTACCCCGATCGATGAGACAAAGGCCCTGGACATGAATAAAGTTAACGGAATCAATGGTATGAATGGCGTTAATGGAGTCAATGGTGTAAACAGCAATGATATTACCCCTGAAACTCCAACAGACGAACCAATTCAAGAAAAGGAACTGATCAAGAAGTCGACTGAAGCTACCCAGATAGCTCCTGGAGTGGTTGATACAAATGTGGTAAATGAGACTCCGAATACTGGCGGTCTGACCGCCTCGGAGATATTAGACAGAGCCCGCACGAGGTTCGATAAGTTCTGGGGCAAGAAGGAAGAGGACAACGTTTAGTTGTTTCAAAGTTAGATTCGCTTCTCACTGTTAATTGTGGCTGAATGGAATACCAATGAAAATTAACGTGAAGTTGTATCACAGGTTAAAATAATTGCTCCTTAGTAGGTATTCAATAAGTTATCATGATACAAATAAATGTTAATTAAAATATTGAAGCTTTAAACTAAACGATCTTACCTAGCAAATTCTAATTCCAAAGAGTTACAATTCTCAGTAGAAAAGTCGGATATCAACAAAAGTAGAGAAATCTTAAACGCAGTGTTTAAAATGGAATAAAAAAAGAAAAAAAGCTTCGCTTTATAACGACGACTGTAATTATATGTATTTACTATTATTTGATATTTATTATCATAGTAAAATCACTGTCTATTTAATAGGAGTGTGGTGGCTTGTGATAGTAGTAATGATGACAACTAGTTATTAATTATTGTACCTATTTATTTATTATTGAGATTTATTTAATTAATTTATTGTATTTATAACAACGTAGGTATGTCAGATTTCCGATTTAAATACTTATAGGATAAGACCCAAGAGAATCTTGTTGAAATTAAATCTCAAACACTTTTTCCAATTTGCTGTCTTGTTTTACTTAATGTATTTTATTGAAATTATTAATATGTAGGTAAATATTAATCAACGTTAAACTTTAGTACTTATTACCTGAGATTATTTTATAAAAATATTTTGCTTCTACAGCTTCACATGCGAAGCTTAGCCCCAATTTCTATAAACTCTTTTGTTTTTAATTATTTATTCCAAACGAAATTAGTTACGTTCTATTGTTTCTAATTCAAATGATTCGTTCGAAAATCAAATAGAAAAGTACACTACAGTTAATTTCATTTCACTTAAAGGAATGCAATTAATAAGATTTCTTAATAAAATACAATAAACAAGGGCAAAGTATACAAAACAAATTGAAAGCCGTCCATTTAATGTTTATTGGCAAAATTAATTTTAGTTGTCATTGATACAGTTTTCGAATTAAGAAAGTTCTGAACGCATCTCAAATGTAGCCAATCACAGCGCTTGTCATAAATGTCATTCGGTTTTGGCGGGAAACTAAACTAAATAAAAATAAATTAGTGAAATTTTATTAATAAAAATCGAATTAAAATGGAAATATCTCGAAAGTCGTGTCGTTTGTGTCTAACAGAGACCGAATTCAACGTGTCTTTGTACAGTACTTACGGCCGAAGAACAAATATAGTAGACAAAATCCTAGTTTGTCTAAAAATAGTGATCGAAGAGACCGATTTTCTGAACACAATTTGTTACAGATGTGCCGAAAACGTCGAAAGGTATTACGATTTTGATAAGTTCATTAAGAAATCACAGACAAAACTGGTCGAACCGCAGCGTAAAATAGAAAACCCTGTCAATCGTCGTCTGATAGCGTCATACGTACGCGAACAAGTGTATGACGCAGACTACACGTTCTCATTCCTTGACAACGAAGAGAAAAAGGAACCGAAATCATCTAGTCCGTTCTTTTCCTATTTCTCGCCACCAAATATGTTACTAAAACGTACCGAGGAGGAGCCTGTGTGGAAAACGCCAAAGCCACGAAGTGCGGAAATAGAAAAACATGAATTGAGACAAAATGACAAGCTGAAGCGACAATACAGGCCTGAGAGGCCCCGGCACCATTCCAGAGACTTGTTTGAGTCCCAATCTCAAGACGTAGAGGAAACCGACCATAAACCTCTAGACTGGAAACTGACTCCAGATGATAATATTATTAAAAGGGTCAGGGATAAATGTTTTGGACGATCTGATTTTTAGATTTTGTGTTTTAACCTATATTACACTTTAAACTCCACCAAATTAGGTTGATTGTCATATTCAACGTAGAGAAACTTTGTTTTTGAATGTTATAATAGTACTTCATTAGGAGTCATGTATGTTATTAGGTTTTATAAAAAGAATAAATTCCAATTGTATGACTTCATATCCTGTCGTAACTATTTTTACATTAAAAATATGATATTGACAGCGAGAAGTCTCATATTTACAGATTGGCTAACATTCTTAGGAAGTTTTTTAAATTAACCAAAACTTTTACGCGGCATAAACCTAAAAGTTCGATTTTAGATATTAACAATTTTGAAGTTCCTGGCATAATAATTGTAGTTATAAATTAAAGTTGGCGATGACATAGGTAAAAAACATAAAAATAGTTCCTCTTAGATATTAGTAAAGTTGTTCTGCTTATGTCAAGAAGGGAATGGTGTAATGATATCTACATAAATCATTTTATTTCAATAAACATGTTTTAACAATTACAAGTGACTAGTACCGGTAACTTATAAAGCAGAAGTCAGAAAGAGACACGGTATCTTATATCTCTTTCTTAAAGTAATAACTGATTTGCACATGGCTTGCCTGTACTGTGTAGTATTTTTGTTTTCAATTGATTAATTAATGTAATGTTATAATGAAAGTGTAATATAGGTTCTATAGTTTAATAATTATACTATGTCATTGTTATGTTTGTTATATTAATTTATTAGAATTTTTAAACTAAATGATTATATTTTAATTAAATAATGATTTCAGAGGAATTCCGTAGAGACAGGGTACTTATAGATGTTGTTTTTATTACTAAAGGGCTTTTTGTTATGCTAATTGATTAATTTCTTTTTAAATATTTGCTTGAACAAAGTGTAAACTTTTTCACTTAGAATCCTTTGAGAAGGATCTATTATCATCCTATGTGTGAACTGGTTGTTAGTCTTGATTCTAGCTAAGTTTTATGAGTCTACAGTAAGTTGTAGTTCTAAACACTACTTCATCAAAATGATTACCAATAAGACAAGATACAAGCAAGATGTGCTTACACCATGAAAAGAAATGCCCATTAATTTGAAAGCTCATTCAAAAATGTATGGATTTGTATGGAATTATTGTGAGCATTGTTCTGTAAGAAATGTACTCAATTGTGTAGAATGTTATAAAGTAAATATTAATGTTTTTAATTTAGTTCCTATCGAAGTCCATTCTCGCATCCTTCCATAAAATATTAATAGTTTGTTCAAACGAAAATGTCGTTATTTTTTAAAGCTTTTTGCTCCTGTATGTGAAGTTGAGTACTTTGATAGTATTGAGCTATCAAACCATTCAAGAACTGGTATTTTTTATGGATGAGCTATAATGCACCCTAGCATTTTTAGTTAACTCTCAAGTTCCTTTATACCTGATGATCACGGCGGGATAAGCAGATATCGAGACTAATAACAGTAGTAGTTCATATTTCCCATATGAAAATAATATTACTCAAGATCAAATAATTATGTTAAAAATTCAATTTCAAAGTACTTGACTGCACATACGGATATATCATCAAAAATTTACTGTAATCTAGAAATGTATGTACACATAAGTATAATGTAATAAGGGTCTGTAAATCCTGGATCGATTTTTGTTAATAGATACCTACCCAATTTTATGGTCCCAAGTTGGGCGCCACTTGTTGATCAGTTAAACAAATTGTTTTTAACCGACTTCAAAAAGGAGGACGTTATCAATTCGGATGTTTATATTTTTTATGTGAGTTCCTATAAATGTCTATTTGTTTTCGCACAAAATGTTTTATTTTCTTCTATGGTGTATGTATGAAGCCCTGCCCAGTAAGGATCTAGTAATAAATACTCCCTCAATAGCCGATAATAATAACAAATTTTTTAGCTTTGCTACGGGTTTATAATAGCGTGTGTTAGTTTTCAGTTATTAACATCAAAATGGACATCTAAATAAAAATATGAAAATGTTTCTGAGTTTTATTTATAATCATTTCATTGGAGACTGAGATTGAGTTTTTCGCAAATATATCAAGAATAGACGTAGGTCAAAAATAATAAAATTTTCATGCCCCCTTGTACGACACCCTCCGGGTGAAATTTAACAGAATTAGAAGGTTATTATTAAAGGTTGACTGGTAAAAAATGCCTATGGTATTAAATCCGCCTCTGTACATTTGTGTGCTTGAAGTGTATAATTAAAATTGTGTGAATATCGGGTCGCGACTCGATTGCACTCGGTTTGAATTGCGGTGGGGGGATGAAAATGGGGATTTTCCGTTCTGGCTAAACTTAGCCTAATTTTACCGCTCAGAAACCAGGCTTTCCAATGCGCACGGCATGGCGAGCTGCTATTTTAGTATAGACATTTCGTACGTATTTATTGTAAGCTGGATCAAATCAACTCAGCCTATCGCAATCCACTGCTGGACATAGGCGTCGCCCAGGCCGCAATACCCTGTCGTCCGCCTTACCGCTTCCAGTCTGTCCATATAGCTGGGGGGCGTTCCACATCACTACGTGGATAACTTGGATATCTGAACAATAAACGATTTCATCGACTATTTTGCAAAACCAGTTTCGTGCAAAAATCCAACAATAAGACAAAGGTCTTGGTAAAGTGCAGCTAAAGATCATTTAAAACGTAAACTAAGTTTAATTTGTAACAATTTACTAAACACGGGAGCTCGTGTGTAAATAATGTATAATACACGCACGAGTCGAACGAAGGGTAAGCTATGTTTGCCGTGGATCGGCCTATATCGTTCCCACTGCACACAGGCTTCCTCTCGGCGAGGGAGTGGGCCGAGATCCACCACACGGACCCAGTGCGGTTTGGTAGATGTCACATGTCTTCGAAGTGTTGTTTCTACTAATACATGCCGGTTTCCTAACGATGTTTTCCTTCACGGTTTTTGAGAGCAGTGGTGATGATCTAAATAAGTTCCACAAAGTGAAGTGCCTGTCTAGTTTCGAACCTGCGACCTACAACTCGAAAGTCGCAGTCGTTACATCTGGGCCACCAATGCTCTTCATCGACCATCGATTATTTAATTATTTTAAATCTTAGGCTTATTTTAAATCTTATATTTAGAATTGTTTTTTTTTACATTATTCTCACTTAAAGAAGCAACAAGAATAATGTTCCCAAGATTTTGTAATACCTAACATGATTAAAAAGAGTGTCCATGGAGTTTCTTGCCCGTTCTTCTCCATACATCCACGTTTTGGAATGGGCAACTAGCTTCAACTTTCCAACTGGTCGACTTTTTGACAATTCAAAAGTGCCTGTAAATGGTTTAATTGAAATAAATGCTTTGAGTTTGAGTTTTGATTACATATCGAGAATTCCAGACTACCGTGCCTCACGCACGCAAAAGCACGTTAAGCCGTTGGTCCAGCTGTCATCCGAAGATCTTGACAGCCATTACGGGCAGTCAGAAAGTCCATAACTCTTCTAACCACTGTTACCAAGGGCTATCGTGTTACCCAGCAACTATGTTTTGGAGGTTAGATGGGCAGTCAATTCATGTAAAATACTGGTATTCAGCTGCATACAAATAGACTGGAAGCCGACCCAACATAGTTGGGAAAAGGCTGGGCAGATTAATGTCGTCAATTAAACAAACTTCCTATAAAAGCGTGGTTATTTCAGTGTTCTCGAATTGAATACGTAACGGGAACTACGCCTGGGCGCCTCAACACCCGAATTCGGCTAAATTCGCAAAAAATATATATTTTTTAAACGTTGCCCCACACTAGGAATTTCTCTTGTATTGTGGGTGCGTTTACAAACATTTAAAGTCACATACAGACATCCAGACCCGGAACAACTACTTGTAGGTCGTACAAATATTTGTTCCGTGCGGGAATCGAACCCGCGACACGCAGCGCAGCAGTCATACGCTTAAACCACTGCACCAACCGTGCCGTCTTAAAATACTTTTGCATGTTACATGTTTAAAAAAATAACGGTGAGGCGACCTAGACGCGTATTGCAAGGGTTAGATCAAGGTGGCACTGGAAATGTACCTGGAAGGATTTGGGGGACCCCTTGGCTAGCAGTGTAGGCTAATAAAAAAAGATGTTTAAATCAAACAATGAACTTAAACAGTTAAATCCATGACTTTATTTCATTATCCATTCAATTCATACACATAATCGTTACACTAGAGAAAATATTTCCTCACTAAAGATATTTCTCGTTTATTTATAAATCACATTTAACATTTTAAACGCTAAGTTTATATTTAAACTATTATTGAAGTACAATTTATTTTGTATGGCAGACTACACAATACATGAAGATTTAAATGTGAAAGTATACTACTGCGCGACACGCAAGCGTCATTTCTGTCGCTGGTGTGGCCCGACCCTTATATGAACACGCTCGTTGCTATATCTGCTCAAATCGTGAACAAAGCTGCGAATGCATGCTCAATTTCATTACAATGTAGATTGCTTTCATACAATTAATTAAAAATAATGATGATAATTATAATCAAATAACACTTTTAAAAGTCGTGGTCCCGAAAGCAATTTATACATACATACAATATGCACAAAAATAATGATCTACAGAAAATTCATTGTTACATTTTGGTCTTCATTTAAAAAAAATAGTTGCCATAAATAATAATTGCTCATAGCGCGTGAAATTAACGTTTTCATGGGTAATCATATTTCCACCCTGTGTTACCATGCACAAGAAACTAATTTTAGACTTAATTTACAAAAATAATAACCGATGAGTATTAAATTACAAAACAATATTTTTTACTATAACGAAATTAGTTTCAAACATGTCCAAAAAGCATTTTTTTAACGATTTTACGTACAAAATTGTCCTTACTATCAATATTGATTGTTTTATAATTGATAAAAGGATACTTTGATTCAGAACTTACACACTTTAAAACACTAGGTTATTGTTTGATTGGGCAGACAGATGAATGACGTGAATAATGTTCTTCACAATATTTTACAGTCATTTACTTCGTGTATTATTATTACTATATCTTAAAAACATGTCTGTAAACTATAAACAAAAACCAAACATTCTCTAAAATATATACTCGTTGTTGTGTTTCTGTTAAGCTATTATTCCTAAAGCTTCATGAAACATGAATAGACCACTTATTCATTCTTGCAAACATACAAGAAATAGACAAGTAGTCCATTCATAAACATCAAATTAAATAATTATGTATTTACCGTACAATTTTAATACAAACTGAATTAATTTGTTTATTATAATTTGTTATTTCAATAATTAAGATTGATTTTTGACGGAATGTTTTTATTTTTCTATATAATTAACTAAATGATCTAATACATTTTTGTAAATTTAAATTATTAGCTTCGCATTGCTTTAAAATTATCTTATCCAAATATCTCTAAATAAAACAGTTGTTTTTTTTTTTACTACTACCATTTTTTTTACGTTATACATAAATTAATGTTTTTGCAACATTTTGACAACAGAACATTATATTACTCCTAAAAAAAAGTTTTTAATATTTCGGAAGACAGTTATTGAGACCTCCATTTGTGTTTTAAACAAAAAATAAAAATAATTAGCATTTATTAGTAGTCACTTAAAAAAGCAAAATTACTGTTTGTTACATTAAGTTTAAGCATGATGCTTGTTTCCCGAAAGAGGGTTGGCAGAAATGTACGTTACACCCATACATGGCCAGTTATAATGTCCTAACTAATAGGGGGCGACCCTATTAACCTGGCACAAACCAAGGGCTGCTCCAAATTCCGTTTTAAAGAATTCATGTTACTAACTCATAAAGATTCAAGGTGTTACAAAGTCACAGAGGCTCTTTCTATGGCACTGATATTATCTTACTGGAATGTTGACTAACATTGAAGATATACACCCTATTGGGTAAGCAGAAGTGTAAATACATTTATTGGTAATTATTTTGTTTCAATGGAAAATGTTAATGAAACAATAATGATAATATTAATAAACACATATTAGTTAAAATAAAAACGCAAAAACAAACTGCCTTCACTTTGGTGGTGAACACAAATTTTAATGATCATGTTTTTTTTAATCATTTTCAGAACATTCTCATTTTTTTTATTTATTTGACGTGTATTTCTCCATTTCATAATCCACAAGACTAATGGTTAATGCAGACAGTCCATTATAAGAAATATATTTATTAAATGACTTCCTTTGTTCACCACAAAAGATGAAAACTACAAAACAAATACCGAGTAAAAAAAAAATTGCATTAAAACTTAAAAGACATTAAGGAAAGCATTTTATCAAATATATCACATACGTCACAGGTCCTGTTTAGACATGTCTAAATCTTAATATGTCGCTTACAAGTAAAAAGGGGACCGACAGACTGGGTGGTGAATGGTGGAAATGCATTTAGGTATGCAAAAATGTCGATTGGAAAATGAGATCTAGGTTTGTATTATAAAATTGATCACTACAAATTATTTAAATCACTATCCGCCAGTCTGTCATGAAAAATAAAGTTTAAATAAATTATATACAAAATAGAAGCGACCATTTCAGTGTCAAACAGGACAAAACTAAGCCTAAAAAAAATACATCACTACAAGCTAAAAACTAACCTAAAAAATGAGATTTAATAAAAACTTATAAATGATAATTACATCAGTGCACGAAATTAAAAGTTTTTTTTTTAGTTTTTACCAATGCCTCAACTTTGTAATACTGAAAAGCGAAATTTAAATATTAAATCGCAGCTAGAATGCGTGCTAGCAACATTTTAGAGGATGCCATTTTTAATACTTAATCATTTGACGAACCGCATTGCATAGTTCTATTGATCAAATTTGATAAATATCAGGCATACCAAACGCAATGACTGAAATAGTCCTGAAGTTTAATTTGGTAGACCAATAAGAATTGCGTCTAATTCTCAGCTAAACAGCCTCATTTTTGCCTAACATCCTCCGGCACGAACGATATCGAATTCCCTTTAATAATTAACACTATGAACAGTCTAAATGAAGCTTACATATTTTTACAAGTTTTTTATTTTATTTTATTTTTTCAATCACAACACTGAACGCCGGTTTGATACACTTATGAATGTTTGATCATTCGTATACTATAACACCGCGTAGGTCCTCGAAGTGGTAGGTACACATATCAAGTACCCGATTTTCGCCATGTTGAAGTCTATAATTGTCTTGCCTATTGCCATTTACCAGGCATAAATCCAGACTAAGTGCTTCCACTGTAAATTTCCTCATGAAAAATCAAAATTTGCCCAAACCGGGTATCGATACGGGGTCCCACGCTAAAAGAGTTGCCGTTGTGACCACTATACCAACTTTTTTATAGCAAGATAATTATCAAATCTTCATAAGTGTTAAATGATAGCTCGAATAGAACTGGCACATTTTTATTAATTTAATTTTATATTTATTATGTTTAAGAAAGGCAGTGAAACGAGATATCCATAAAATATTGATTTAAAAAAAAAAACGATAAAAGTATGCTTAAAAAAATTAGATTTAATCGCTTATTTTTTAAAGAATCAAAATAATTAATTCAGAATAAATCGTTATTCAAAATTGGTTAGATTTTAATTATTCAAGAGTAGAAAAATACTTTATTATACTAACCAACGAAAAAAAACATGAAAAAACCCCGAACTCTGCCTGCATTTATCTAAAAACCTATGTACACAGTCTAAGAAACGTATCGGACTACCCTCAAACCGGCGTATAAACACGTAAGATCAAAAAACACATCGTAAACACATAACCGATCTTTAGCCTACTTCTCACTACATGTCTCGCGACTTAATTATCTGCAAACCCATGGATAAGCAGCTATGATGATCATAAGAACTGTTTTAAATATACAGCCGTTTTTTAATACGGCGTGTGTATTAAAATTAAGCAAATTTTTGTTTTGATCACAAAAACAAGGATATTTTTTGTCATATTAGTTATATACATGACTGAAAAATCAATCAAGTATATAAGTGACTGTATTTACTGTAAAAATGAGGGGCTCGTCGCTAAACAATAACAACCGCATGGTTCGATTGATCAGATTAAGGTCACGGTTGGTCCGTGGATGGGTGACCATATTTACATACCGAGACCTCTCCGTGCTTCGGAAAGCACGTTAAGCCGTCAGTGGAAGCCCGAAAGTCAGACAACCAGTCTTACCAAGGGTTATCGTATTGCCCAGTTATTGGGTTGTGGAGGTCAGATAGGCAGTCGATCTAAATTACTGCTTTCAGGTGCATCCGGTTGGACTGGAAGCTGACCAACATAGATTATTTAAATTCTCACTGTAATTTGAATACACACCCCATATTTACAATCAAGCAATGCTAAACACGTCTAAAAATACGACAGATGACCTATTTAGATGACACAATTTAGATGATCCCCCACCCATCTAAATCGCGACCTCACTATTGTTACTTAACATCATGACTTAAAAGCTTAATTTGACAGCGAACAAATTGATACATGTCTCTCTCACTCGCACTTAGTAGCTTCCTATAAGTCTAGTGCTTTCTATTCTTGACAGCGAACTAACAGGTATATGTTTGTCTCACTCGCACTTATGTCTGATCCTTTTTTTACACATTTTCTGAAGCTATCTATCTCATAAACTCTAGACAAGTTCACAATTCCTTAAAAAATCCTCATTTATGTTGTACAAACGAACAGGCTGACATATGTCTATCTCAGTCGCACTTGTAAGGATAACGTATGTCTGTCTTACTTTTCTCCAGATGAGGAACTTGAAGCTCTGCCGCGTCCTTTCTTGCCTCGCTTGTCGTCTGCGGGTTCTTTTTCTGAAGGTTTTTCTTGAGGAGAAGGTTCAGGTTTGACTGGTTGCTGTGGTTGAGGGGGCAGGTTGCCGCTCTGAAAATTGGACAAACTTTGTTAAACATTTCTGGTGTAGTTATAAATAATAAACGATTTTATTTCTGTAAGTAGTTTTCTACAAACACTTTTACACGTCAATCATATTTTAAAAACTAGGTGAAGTCGCTGACTACTCTGAGAAGAAGGCCAAAACAAACTCTGAGGTCTCTTTTTGAGTCCAGATAAAATCCTGGTTAAATCATGTGAAGACCATGTAGATTGGTGTCTGAAATGGTCTTTTGAGGAAAGAACCACCCAGATTGAGAGGACCTATCCAGTCACCTGGTTGAAAAAGAGTAATGTATGAAGGAGGAAAAAAAATAATTGAATATGAATCTTCTCCACTTGTGGGATTTGTTTAGACGAGTACCGTGCGCAGTCACACGCATCAGAGATCCTTATCTCTGATGCGTGTGACTGCGCCCGGGTCCTGGGTTTGATACCCAGGAAGGGCAAAATATTATCAATAATTTCTGAGTAGCCCGTATGAAGCCTGAATTTGTCTCCGGTTGCTGATAATAGAGGCTCACCCCTATTATAGGTATAAGCATATCTGTCCAAATATCAGTTAATATTTACTCCAAAAATTAGGGGCTAATGGTTTAGTAATAACAGCCGTATGGGTGGATCGATCAGGTTAAGGTACGGGTACCGCGGTTGGTCCATGGATGGGTGCCCATATTTACATACCAAGACCTCTTCGTGACTCGGAAATCACGTTAAGCGATTGGTACAAACGGCTACTCATCAAGCTATCCATTTCCAGTATAAGCTGATCTCGCGTTATATAGGATTTCCGTATAGGACGAGATCAGCGTTAACTGGAAATGCATAGTTTGATGTGTAGCCGTGTGTACCATGCCATTCGTGTATCCTTGACAGTCGTTACCTCGCCGATTGGTGTATTCAGATGCATCCGGCGGACACAGACGTGATGTTATGTCTCTTACCTTCTTTTTGGCATGCTTGTCTGCCTTCTTACTGGCTCTGTGCTCGTCCTCGTCCCTGTCGCGGGTGCCCTTGCGTCCCATCACGCCGAGCAGCTTGCTCACCATGCTGTTCTTACTGCGACCCTCGGATTCTAGCGGTTCTGGTGACTGTGGGACGGTTAAATAAAGGTCAAATTGGTAATTTTGATAAATAATTCATTATTTTCCTGCTGGTATCACATTGTTACTTGGTCGGCGCAACACGTCAAAGTCAAAGCATTTATTTCAAATAGGCACTTAAAAGGCACTTTTGACATTTACATTAAAATAGAATTGATTCTAGTCGCCCCTTCCAAAATGTAGTGTCGTATGGAGAAGAATGGGCAAGAAACTCCACCGTTACTCTTTTAAAATGTTTCAAGTACAATATTTACATTCATTATATGATTATATGTGAAAACGATGCACCCAGAATAAAATTACCATACCAAAATAGGTAAACAGAATCAAATTGAAGCAATACAGATAAATTAATTATGTGATAGATACATGGTGTTCACACATTTACAAACATTTTTTTGACGTTATCGCGCACTGGATCCTAAACGCACTGCTTGGGAGTTCAAAATCGGACAGTGTATTTTTTGGACGTGCAGGGATGCACTCTGTAGGATTCTCAATGCTCGGTTCAACACCGAGAGTTCAAAATCGAGTGCACGATAAAATCCCGACGCGATATTTATACATCCGTATACGTTGACTGGTAGAAAATGCCTATGGCATGAAGGCCGCCTCTGTACATTTGTGTGCTTAAAGTGTTAAATAAATAAATAACGTGTTCTAATGCTTATTACACGCTTTATATTAGCTTCACTTGTATGTTTGTATGTAACCGACTCCTTTGAGCGCGATTTTGACCCACTTTAAACGGTCAGATTTCATTGAAACTTGTCGAGGACCGATGACAATTCAATAATTTAAAAAAAAATGAGAAAAAAAACACGTTTTTGTAGTTAGCAGAACTAAAAAATAGAAAATAAATAATAGTTTAAAAAACTAAAAAACACGCTTTAAAAACCAAACTAAAAAAGGAGAAAATAATTTAATTCAATTAAAAAGCGTGGGGTGCTTGACGTTAATTGATTATAAAAATACCTCAAAAAGCACCCCACGCTTTTTAATTGAATTAAATTATTTTCTCCTTTTTTAGTTTCGATTTTAAAGCGTGTTTTTTAGTTTTTTAAACTATTATTTTTGATTCACAATTGATCAGTTAATTTGTTGTTAAATCTTAGGTGTTGTTGCTTCAACAAAATAACATCAATTTTCATATAAATTAACATGAGATTTGCAAAAAATCTGAGAACTTAGTCCAGTGCTAAGTTGTAATTTTTTGTATAAAGAACTTTACCCAAATCGAGATTAAGTTGGAAATGCAAAAACTGGCTCAGAGCTTTAGGTTAGAACTAATCTCAGATCGCGTTTTATTATAAGACGGCAAAAAATCAGTGAAGGATGGGTTTGGTCAACACTTTTCGAACGTTAAAGGTAACTCGTTGCTGTCTGAAAAGTACTGATTTCCAGCTCAATATGAATAACAAGGTTTAGATGAAACTTTAAATCTTAAATGTGTGTTACCTTGATTGTGTCAACAGACTCCTGTTTCTTAAGTTCAATCCTCTTCACAGACTCACTCCTTTTAGCTTCCATCTTCTCCTGTTTCTTTTCTTTCGCTAAATTCTTATCCTTTTCCTGCTTCTCCATCTTTTTGATAGAGCCAGTCCTTTCCATAGCTTTGTCTTTCAATTTATCTTCTTTTAAAACAGCAGAATAGTTTCTTTCTTCCGGGAAGGAATCCTGTTTTTTCATTTCGGGCTTGTCCTGTTTTTTCATTTCGGGTTTGTCCTGCTTTGACTTCGGTTTGTCTTTCGACTTCAAGTCTTCGTCTTTGAGGCTTGAGTCCGACTTCTTTCTGGTTTTCTGTTGTACTTCAACGGTGGGTTGTTCTTGGGTTGTTTGTTTTTTGGGCTTCTCTTCGATGATTATGCTTGTGTCTGTACTCGCTCGGCTGTCATCTGTAAAAAAAGAACAATTTACTATTAACTATCAGTGGCGAAAGCACCATATAACACGATCCCTATTGGCTTCCCTTTGGGGATTCGCATCGGCAAGTGTATCGCTATTCAAAAATAGCACGTCGACAGTAGCTACTATTGTCAAAAAATATAGTTACAGTACGGGTGTTTAAATTAAACAGCAAACCAACAATAAGTAGAATAAAAACTCTTTTTTAGGGTTCCCTACCTCAAAAGGTAAAAGGAACACTTATAAGATCACTCTCTTGTCCGTCTCTGTCTGTCCGTGTGTCACCACCGATTTTCTCAGGAACGGGTGGACCTGGCATGTTGAAATTTATACCAGATACTGAGGTCTATAGTCCCTATTAGGTGTATAAAAATCAAGGTCCTGGGTCAACACGATAGAAAGCTATAGGCAAATTTTGATTTTCGCGAAAACTTGTAAGTACCAAAATTTACCTTAAATTGCAACTTTTTTTATTTTTCGGAATTTTCCCTTTACTTGTGCTATGAGACCTTGCTTTTAACCAAAATTGACAATTCTAGGTCAACCGGAAGTATCTTATCCGTTTTGGGTCGAAAACCTATGTGGTAGTTCCTGTTGACTTAGAATCACAAAATTTGCCAAAAAGCAAGGTCTTACAGCACAAATAAAGGAAAATTCCAAAAAAGAAAAAAGTTGAAAATTAAGGAAAATTTTGGTATGTACTTACAAGTTTTCGCGAAAATCTAAATTTGCCCACATCTTTTTTTTTATTGCTTAGTGGGCCTGCTCGTTTAAAAGTTTTGAGCTATAAGAGTGGGGGGAGACCAAAGAAACGATAGATGAACTGTGTGAATGAAGACATGGTTAGAAAGGGTGTGACTACGGAGATGACGATTAATTGAGAAGTGTGGGAGAAAAAGCTATGTTGCCGACCACAAATAAATTGGGATAATGGCGGGAGAATCCTGATGACGGGCCTGTTCTTGACCTCTTAGTCTATACTCCATTTGAAATAAGATTAGACACTTAAACAAACCTATTCTACAGTCCGTTCAACCGATTTTGGTTTCTATTCCGTAGGCATAAGGATGGCATTAAAAGCAAAAAAGTGGTTACAATACCAACTGTTTACTGCAGATGCCAGTTATCATACTACCAACGCAATAGAAGTCAAATCAGTCGAACGGACTGTAAAAAAAGTTTATTTAAGTGTCGAATATTTTTTCAAACGGAGTATAAATTAATTCTAAATGTTCTTCGCTTCCGTTTATAAGCTCTGTAGTAATAACTAATTATCGTATGACATATACAACGAGTAACATAATTAAATACACCCCGTATTGAGTTAAAAGCATAATACGATGACCAAAACTATTTTTTTTAAAGCTTACTGATATTATATTATTAAGAAAAACGTGTCGACCCAAGCATTACTTTATGCATTTAAAATTGAGACTTATTTCTTCTGAATTAAGATTGAATTCATCATGAATCAGTGGTAGGTATGACAAAATACATAATTTAAAAAAAAATACTTACATTTAAAGTTACTGAAATCGATTCAGTAGTCAATTAGGAACAAACTACTTTCAGGTCTTGCGTGTATTCTGTTACACCTTGTATAGGTCCACTATTGTAAGCATAATTCGAAACTAAAAGCACTACTCACCCAAATAAACCTCTCGCGAAGTTTCCAAGTTGGACAGCTCGGCCGACGTGTCGATGAAGGACTCGTCCGACAGCGACAGGGACGCGAACGTGGTGGACGTGTCGAAACTGGACTTGTCCAGGCTTGTCTTAGGCGAGGAGGTGAAGATGCTGGGGGTGGATTGCTTGGCTGGTGTCCTGTACGGGGATGGGGGTTGAGATTAATAATAAGGATGCGTAGTATTCTATAGCTTTGGAAAATGGAGATTTAAGCTAAGTGTGGGATGGTTATACAATGTTTCGTTACTTTTAACTAAAATTACTACTATCTACTATGCTTAGGTCTTTAGAAAGCAATGATAGCCCAGTGGCAAAGACTATTCTATAGCAAGTCTCTCATCTATAAATATTCATCTAAAACTGGTTCTGCCTTCAACTACTTTATTGATCATATCATTAATTGAACACAATTTTTCAATGAAAATTAAACAAAATCTAAGATTTTACAAATAAAATTCTGAAATTAAATCTAATTCCGTACACAAATCTACGTCCTCACTTCAAAGATAATGTTGACTAAGTTGGTATGTACGAGAGGATCTCTCAACAGCGTGCATACCTGTTAGGCAAGTTCCTGGCATGATGCGTGGGCGAGTCCTTCTCCTCGGCTATGCGCGGCAGCGGCGGCGGCGCGTCGTCCTGCTTGTCGGGCGGTGGCGTGGGCGAGGCGGGCGCCGGCGCCGCGGGCCGCCACACCGCGCCGCGCCGCGCCGCGCCCGGCCCGGCCGCGCCGCCGCAGCACAGCGGGGAGATCGAGCACTTGGCCTCGGCGGAGCGGGGGTGCAGTCTGGAGGGTGAGGGGTGGGCATTTCAAGTAGATCATTAACAGGCACTTTTGAACGGCAACATCAACTTCATCATCGACCTAGCCGTTTCCCTACTATATTGAGGTCGGCTTCAAGTCTAACCCGATGCAGCTGTATAACAGTATTTTACATAGAACGACTACCTATCTGACCTCCTCAACCCAGTTATTGAGTAATGACCTTGGTAAGGCTGGTTGTCAGATTTTCAGGCGACGACATAAGGACTTCACACTTCAACAAAGATCCACGAATGTTAGTCGGGATCAACGTGCTTTCCGAGGCACGGAGACAACATTTACAAGAAAATAAGATTGCTTCTAAGTACCCTAGATCATTGTGTTTTATTTTATAACTGAACTTCAATCAAAATAGTGATGACCTACTTTTTCAAAGGTACATCTAGAAGAATCTTATTTGTTTTTAGACAGTGTTCCAGATCATTTTGAGCTGTAAACTTTATGCCTTACAAAGTAGTATTTCATACAAATGTAATCGTGTTTGGACGTTAATACCCAAATCGATTAATAAAATTATATTTTCTGATTACTTAATACTTAAATGGTACATATACCTATGTTACGGAACAGAAATTACAACGAAAATGAAAAGCATGCGTTTGACGCAAACATTCAAAGCACATACAATGTACACACGAAAGCAAACACACAGTTAATTACGAAATATAATTACATACTTATAAAAGACAAACGACTAGAAAGACTACAGGTTGAAATTGAAAACATGCGACAAACCGAAATGGAAGATTGTACTCATCATTATGAACAACTTTTACTAAGGGACCAATGATGCAATCGCGAAAAAAAAAACATCTGTTCCCTACATTTATGTTCGCATAACTCGTCAAAATGTAGGGAACAGCTGTTTTTTTTTTTGCGATTACCTGTATACTTACCTCACTATGCGCAAGAGTTAACGTACTTTTCCTGTATAGCCTTCTTCTATAAATGAATCTTTAATTCGAACCAGCAGTTCCAGAGATTAGCACGTTCAACCAAACATACAAACAAACTCTTCAGATAGAAAATCCAATGTTTTTTTTTTTTTTATAAACAACAAATAAACACTACAACAAAGAAACTGAGCAAAGTCGTCGTCATTTTATTTATTAAACTTTATGCAACATAAACGGTAAAAGGCCGACATAAACTTAACTTCTCTTTACAAGGCAGCTACATTATGTCTTTTTTAACATGTTATTTATCATTTAAATTTTCATAACTTTATTGCGTAATATTCATAACACGTTACACAACCACGAAGGTTTAGGCAGAGGTACAGCCACAGCGAAATGTGGCTGCACCTCTGCCAGTTACGTTTAAGTGTGTAGGTGGCGTGCCAATCGGGAACAAATCCAGACTGGATGCTGCTGGCTGCTACCAAGAAACTCCAGATGGAAAATACCAAAACATTTTGCCTGATCTAGGAATCGAATTCATGACGACATAATAAAGATGATATGAAACATGCGTACTTAGCAAAATGTTTTAACCACACCTCTATTACAATTTGACACAGTTGACGATTTGAGTCAATCGACAATTTGACTCAGTCGACAATTTGAGTCAGTTGACAATTTGACTCAGTCGACAATTTGACTCAGTCGGCAATTTGACTCTGTCGATAATTTCACTCAGTCGACAATTTCACTCAGTCGACAATTTTACTTAGTCGACAATTTCACTCAGTCAACAATTTGACTCAGTGGGCAATTTCACTCTGTCGACAATTTCACTCAGTCAACACTTTGACTCAGTCGACCATTTGACTCAGTCGACAATTTTGCTCAGTCCCCTTTGTCATCTTACCTGTTAGAAACAGCTGAGTGCAAAAATCTCGTGAAGCTGACGAACTACTCTAAAATAAGACCACACTATCTCGTTCACTGTTCCTCACCTGTCAGGTGACAAAGCTCTCCTGAGGAGTGGAGAGGCAGGGTCTCGCCTGGGCCAGGCCCTGCGGCCCCCGGCCACGCCGGCCGCGTCGCGAACTGCCAGGGGCGAAGGACTGCGCGCCTCGCAGCGGCTAAGAATGGATTGTTAGTTGGTGGTGATGAGTGGTTTGTGGTGTTACACATGCTTACAGGGTTTTGAGTACTTTTGAGGGATCGCGCTTTGTGGGGTTACATTATGAGGTATTTTTATGATACAGGGCGATTAACCTTTAGAGTGTCTTATAAACTAGCGATTGTTCATGAGAAAAATACACTCGAAACGACAGTAAATGTAATCGTAAAAACCGTTGAGTGCTTACATGCAAACGGCTTTCAGAAGACGATCGTAAAAAAAAAAAAATATCTTGTAAAGTTACAACATGATATTGTTATTTTTTATGTTAACTTCATGGGAAGATCTCTTTTTTAGGGGGACTAGTACAATATATAGAGCTGTGGTGTCCCTGTGGTAAGGGGCCATTCAAGTATTACGTAAGCAGATTTTTTGCTGGTACATGTATTTTTCAATGTGTTCTGGTTTATTTATTGATTCATGAGCAGCAGTCTAGAAGTAAGGAATAGGCTTGGAATAAAGGACTTTAACGCATATAATATTTATTTAAACAAATTTTATTGAGATGGTATTCAGTTATTATAATCTTTATATACTAAAGAACAAAACAAACTTCTTTTAAAATTTAGGTATATTCATTCAAATTAACAGTATTATTATTATTATTCAGTCCATGACACATGAACGAACGACTTCAATGACAGTGGATGTTTGCTGCTCAACGTGTGTCCGCTCACTTTCGTGTGATTTTGGGATATCGAGATCGTTATATTCGAGCCATTCATGGACAAGTAGGGTTGCCATAATGTGTTCAAACCAAAATCGACAAAATTTTGTAGAAAGAACAAAAAAAAAAAAACTGCTGACGTAATCACCATCCAGACACCCCCATACCCCATGTCATCAAAAATAAGCAAAGCAAAGACCCCCCCGCACCCCTGTAGTGCTTACGTAATACTTGAATGGCCCCTAACGGCTGTGACTTACAACTTGTTGGTCGTATATTCGAACCTAGACGGGCGCTTTTATTTGTGCAAAATATTTCATCACCACTGTTCTAAAAACGGTGAAGGAAAACATCGTGAGGAAACCGGCATGTCCTAGAAACAGAAATTCGAAGACATGTGGCATCTACCAACCCGCACTGGGCCCGCGTGGTGGATTACGGCCCACTCTCTCTCACCGAGACGAGGCCTGAGTCCCAGCAGTGGAACATTATAGGCTAATTATGATAGTGAACAATGTCGTATGTAGGTTTTTCAAATAATAATATTTATCATCTACATTATTGTTATTTTTAGTTTAGGAACGTCGCGAAATATCAGTTATATTTTAGTTAATCATGCACATAGATCATAGACAATCACAGACATAGACAAATGATAATGTAGTAACATATATTTCCCATGAGAGCAAGTTGCATGTAATGTTTTATGGGTGACTAGAAACGTAAATATATTAAAAAAAAACTTCTTTAGTAAGCTAGTAAATATGCTTAAAAACGGCAAGTTACACACATCTTCGGGCCGGCATGATATGGCACAGCCATTATCATGTGCGTAACATTTTCCCAACTATGTTGGTCAGGTTCCAGTCTAACCGAACGCAGCTGAATACCAGTATTTTACATGGAGCGACTGCTTATCTGCCCCCACAACCCAGTTACTGGGCATCACGATACCCTTTGGTAAAGCTGGTTTTTAGATTATCTTTCGGGCTTCTATCTACCCGTAAGGACTGTCAAAGATCTACAAATGCCAGCAGGGCGGGAGCAACGGCTTAAGACGCCGTATACGAAATTTTGCCGATTTACTTGATTTTTTAACCAACTTAAGACGTACTTTTGCAGTTAAAATACTGCATTTCCATAAGATTTATTCGTATTCGGCATCTTAACGTAACGTCACTTTCCGAGGCGCGGACCGGTCTCGAAATGTAATGGATGGTCACCCATCCACGGGCCAACCGTAAGTTTTGCTTAACCTTGAAGATCGACCCGTGCATCAGTTGTTACTCAGTTCAGAGCTTTTTAAATGGCATAGCCATAATCATGTTTACCGGAACATGCGTGTAACAGCCTTAACCTCCCAATTTTCTCGTCTTCCTATTTTTACTAGCCTTTTTATTTAACTGCGGCAAAGCCCAAAAAGTACAATACTTGATTTTTCATAAAATAAATTGCTTAACAATAATTATTTATCTATCTATATTTTTTTTACAGAAAAGAGCTCAATTCAACTATATTTTCAGAAGTTTCTCGATTTTCTATTCAGCAGACCTACGATTTATTTTTAAACTTTCATTAAAAAGGTTTTCAATCATTTCATCTTTATTCTTCTTCCTTACCTGGTAGGCGAGGCAGGCTGCGGCTGCGGCGAGGGCGAAGGCGTCCTGGCTAGTGGAGACAGCGGCATGTGCTGCAGAGACGCGCGTCGGACTTCGCCCCCAGAACCTACAGCTCCACCCGCTACTAGCTTGTGCTTGAGCCCGTGCAGGGATGATGGTCTAAGGCATAAGGGAATATTAGTCGTGAAGAGTGGGCGATTTGGGAGCTGTATTTGGTACTTTTGACGTTCAAACTGTGCTCAGCCTAATTTAATAAATGATTTTAAAGTTTTATTATTTAAGATTTTTATGTTTCATTCTGCAGAAATAGGTACATTTGCTTCTTTGTCATTTCATAATTGGCAGAGCGGTTGTAATCGTTGTTTTATCCACAATGTCTACAGTGATTTACAATCAGCGTCAAAAATATCGGGACGAACAGATTATGTTCTATAACCAAAACAAAAGAGGAATTTTTCAAATCGGCTTATAAATGACAGAGTTCTGAGGTAACAAACATAGGTTTACCAATGTGGCGCACGCGACTGCAAACAGCACGTTTTATAATACCGAGTAAAGTGAGCTCTTTGGTATTTGTCAGTCATAAAGATACTTGTACTGTATGTGGCTTAGAACTATTAGAAAAGTAAGTATCTGAGCCTCCAAATATCGCTAAGCCAATTAACGAGTTTAGAAGTATTTGTAGCTGTTTTAATAGTTACCGTTGATAGTGTGTGGTGGTGGTGTTGTGTAGCGGACTGTCGGCGGCCGGCGACGCGGGCGCAGGGGACGGGGAGGACGCACATTCGCCTGACGATACCATCTGCACAGAAACACGAACATTCTAAACTTATTTACCAGTTTGACTGTAGTAATAAGATGGGACTGGTGCCCGCAACTCCATGTCAAAGCTCGTATTTTGCGTAAGAGCGAGAAAATCGAAATTTCGATCTCATCCAGCTTTTCAAAGAAGCAACGCATTTTTTGGCTTTTTTGCAGTTTGTCTGTAGTAATGTTGTTAGATAAATTTCGATTAGACTTTCTTTGTCATTTTTAGTTTAATGAGACAAAACCATACCGTGTTTAATTTTTTATGTACATGTTCGAACAGTGGTGTAATACACTCCCGAAGTTTGTATGGAAAAAATGTCGACTAGATTCACCTTAAGTTTCTGTAGCAATGATTGAATCGTAACTTTATTGATAGTGGTTTTATGTATAAATATTAGTAGTGACCTGGTGCATCTCCTGCGAAGCCCTCTTGGTGGAGATCCTCCGGAACAGCGAGCACCTCCGGCGAGGCCGCGGGCGCGGCGGCGCCGTGGCGCGTCGCCCGCACCACGCGCGGCGCCGCCCTCCCGCCTGCGGGCACCACACTCATTTATTCATTACTGTGCACCCATCAACGTCAACATTTTGACATACTAGCTACATCAGTAGCGTCAGCACTGTTGCCGCCTTCGCTATTATTCATTTTCCGTCTATGACATGCCTAACAGCATCCGTGAACACAGAATGGTCAACATCGGTATACGGGACATCGTCAGTTTTGTCGTGGAAATCGCCGTATCCGATCAAAAACAGCCTTATAAAGAAACCGGCCACAAGGTCAGGACAAACAGCGTCAAAAATATCGGGACGAACAGACTATTCAAAATGATCTCAACAACTAAGAAAATTAAATTTTATTTAAATTGAATAAAGTTGTTGTCAGAATGACAGTTATCGTGTACTATCTTCATTCTGAAACATTCCTTGTGTCACCTCGCTCAGATTTTTTCGGATATCCCTTTATAATTTTAAATAAGTTTAAAATAATATATTGTACAAATAAACCGCATGAAGTGGACTTGTCCAGTTAGTGCACACATTTATCAGTAATAATGTCTACTTATTCACTTATTTTATCTTCATATTCACAATGACTAAATCAATATAATACTTAAAAGTAAATGTCAATGCGTATATAAAAATCCGGTAATCATCTTGGTCAGATCATTTGAGGACCATGTAGATTGGTGTCTGAAACACACAGATTAGAGTGGACCTGTTCAGTCGGTGCACGCATCTATCAATTATCGTGTAGGTCAACGATTCGACGACCAAAACCAAAGAAAGGATATTTAGCTAGGCCGTAACTTGGTTTTTATTAAATTTAATATCATAATGTTCATACCTGTATGGTAGTCTGATCCAACGGAGTAGCTCGTAGCGTACAATGAGGAGCGGCTAGGAGCAGTCGAAGAACCTGGACAAATATACAATACAATGTTATTATTTATTCAAACATTGATAAGTAAGTTATCATTACGAATTAATTCACGCATTATTCTTTGTTTGTTTGACATAAGAGAATACTTTTTTCATGTTTTCTATGAAACAGCTGACCACTTCAATATCGCGTTGGTGTCGGAATTTATCCCACCGGAGCGTACTACCGGGGAAAAAAGTACGTTATTTCTTATAACATCAGCTATCTGCCAGAGAAAGTCTCGTCAAAATCGTTCCAGCTGTTTAGGAGATTAGCCGGAACAAACCAACAGACAGACTATAAAAACAAAGTATTTGTTATAAGTACCGTATATACTTTCATATACGTGTAGTAAAAAGCTGTTATTTCGACATTACAAACAGACACTTAAATTTTATTTATTTGTACATTTGTGTAGATTTTATGGAATGCATACCTGTGTGTGCAGCAAGCCCTGCACAGACTCTCCATTGAGCTGTGTGATGAGATCTCCAGCCCGCAGCCCTGCTGCCCATGCCGCTCCTTGCTCATTCACCGCCTACGACAAATAAACATAAGTTTCATTTTGAGGGGTGAGAACATTGTACGGCAGGAAAACTATACAGTGGGAGGGGGTTCGGCTATACAATAAATCACCTAAAAAAAACTCAGAGAGTGTACAAGCATACCAACATTTAAAAAAGGCCTTAGGAATTACACATTAGACATATACGTTTAGTTTTTATATATTTTTTTGTATCGACATAAGTTTAGCCTGTACTGTTTTGAAATTTATTTACACTTAAGTGCAAAGTTGCTCTATATATACAGGGTCATTGGAAGATGCGTGCAAAGCTTTAAGGCGAAGATAGTACAGACAATTTAGAACCATTTAAGCCATGGTTGTCTTAGACGAAGTCTTACCAAATATTTTTAACCAAATTTTTAAGTTTTTTTTTCGGAAATTCTCAAAATTTAATGTAAACTGCATAATTATGGCCAAATTGAATGATAAATGAATTCATTTTTTATTTATTTAATTAAAGTAATGTGTAAGCAATCAAGCAAAACATGTTTTAGGCTTCTGTGTCATTAGACATTTTTTTTACAGACATTTAAAGCTCAGAAAAAATAAAAAAATTGTACAATACGTCTTTTAAACCTTATTAAAAAAAAAAAATTGGTAAGACTTCGTCAAAGACAACCATGGCTTAAATGGTTCTAAATTGTCTATACTATCTTCACCTTAAAGCTTTGCACCCATCTTCCAATCACCCTGTATATTGTTTTTTAATGAAACTATAGTGTTCAGTTTCTTGAATGGCTTGAACGTCGTAATTTAAACTACAACCTATTGTTAATTTAGTTAAGTTTCTCTTTAAGTGAACTGTAATTTGTTCTTTGAGAAATAAATGTTTTTAAACTGAACTAGAAGTTGTTTTTGGTTAGTCCAGTGTTCGCTAACGCTGCTAAGCAAGAGGTCCTTGGTTCGATTCCCAGGCCGGACAGTGTTATTGGGGCTTACCATCTGGATTTGTGCCCAATAAATGGCAATATGCTCACCCCATATTACATGGGACTTTTAACATAACTGGCAAAATGTGTTTATTAGCTCTTGAATTGTTATGGAGCGGGCTCGCTGGCGGGATGTTACTTAGGAGGTGTCGTAGAAGGTGCGGCGGAATAAAACTATACTTCTTCAGAGAGTATCTTCTTTATTTTTCTTCCTTGTTTCTTCTGATACTGCTGGATTCGGAATGCCTGATCACAGAAATCCGCCCTTCTTTTATAGACGGGCTTGGCCAATCAGAATGCTTTAATTTTGCACACGGCACTAATCATTTTTCTCCCGACCAATCAGAACGCGTCAAGTTTGCACACGGCACTAATCATTTTTCTCCCAACCAATCAGAACGCGTCAAGTTTGCACACGGCACTAATGTTACTTTTGTATGAGAAACTTACTTTGGCGGTTTTCTGTGATAAATCATTCTTTACAATGCTTTACTTATTTTTATAACATGGGAATTAACTTACTTTACATAATTACAAAAAACTGTATCAAAAAACCTTAACATAAACCTTAAAAATAAGAAAATTCTGAAACGGCCCTCATTACGGTAAAGTTTCGCAGTACTTAAGCTTGCATGATGTGATGGTACAGGTAGCGCCACCAAGTGTGATAAATGTGAAACATCTTTTCGCTACATACATTATTCTAACATAATTATTAAAATGAAATAATATAAGAAAACGACTAATTTGATAGGTTTACGTGTCGTCGCTAACATTCTCCCCCGCGGTGCGCAGCACTCCATCCTCTTGAAGCGACGATGCCGCAGGAACCAGCACGACGATCCGTCGAGTCGGTCGGCGAAGTATTCCTCCCGATGTTCTCACGTCCAGCACTCTGGTTCTTCCATCTGGTCCAGGGTATGTCTTAGTGACTTCTCCGCGAGGCCATGAATTGCGTGGTAGCGTTGCGTCTACTATTAGCACGATATCTCCTTCTTTCGGGTCGTTGGTCTCTTTCCCTTTGAGTTTCCTTGGCATTAGGAGAGGTAGGTACTCTTTGATCCACCTTTTCCAGAAATGGTCTGCGAGTCTTTGGGTAGTTCTCCAGTTAGCCTTCCCGATCAGTTCTCTGTCGTCAAATTCTCCAGGTGACATTGCTCCACATGATCTCCCCAGTAGAAAGTGGTTCGGCGTCAAACTTTCTTCGTCTTCTGGGTCCATACTAACTGAAGTGAGAGGTCTTGAATTAACTATGTGTTCAACTTCGGTCATTAGTGTATGAAGCACTTCTTCGGGTGGGCTTCTTTCGTAGAGAACCGCTGCCAGCGCTGTCTTAACTGTTCGCACAAGTCTTTCCCAAGCGCCTCCCATATTCGGGCATCCTGGGGGAATGAACTTCCACTTGATGCCTTTCTCTTGCGCAGCCTCTTCCAATTCCTTTTTAGCCCCGACAAAGTTGGTGCCATTGTCGCTAAATATAGTTTTTGGGGTTCCTCTTCTAGCTGCCATTCGCCGAAGTGCCATAATCATCGAACTGGTACTTAGAGAGGGTGCCAACTCTAGATGTACGGCTCTTGTAGTGAGACAAGTAAACAATGCCCCCCAGCGCTTCTCAACTCTTCTCCCGACAGTAACTTGCATCGGTCCAAAGTAATCCACGGCTGTGTAAGAGAACGGGAACTGATTATGTTGCAGCCTCTCGCTCGGTAGGTCTCCCATCGGAGGTATCTCTGGCAAGCTCTTCTTAGTCTTGCACCATTGACAGCTGTGGGCGACTGCCTTTAAAGCCGCTCTTAAGCCCAGGATCCAATATTTTTGTCGAATCTCGTTCATTACCGTAGCAGTATTCCCGTGAAGCAACTTCTTATGATAATGCTGTATAATGAGACGCGTAATCTTTTGCTTCCCATCTAGAATGATAGGGTTCATCTTCCTTTCGCTTTCGTCGTGAAACTTCATTGTTCTGCTCCTAAGCTTGACGATCCCATCGTCTCCTATATAGACGTCGATCTTCTTAAGTCGACTTGCGTTTTCTAAGGGTTTTTCTGCCTTCAGATTTTTTATTTCTGTCGTGAAACTATCGTTTTGACTCATCTTTATTAGTATCTCTTCGGCCTTCTTCAAATGTCTTCCTTCCAGGGGTAGGTACAACCGCTTCTTTTCCTCTTTGTTGGTTGATTGATTCGAGATTTGTGTCTTCTCCTTCTCGGGTTTTCTTTGGGGTCTCCAGGGTTTATCCGAATGGCGCGCAGCGGCTGTGGCTGCTTTGCGAGTCTTCTTTAATAAAAGATAAGTGAAAGCAATCACTCTGGCCGTAGTGCGCAGTAGTCGCTCCCAGCTCGAAAACCTCTCCAGATCGAAAAGGACTTCTCCTGTGGCCTTTACTGTCATCACCTTTTGCTTGTTCTTTTCTTCCAACATGATACCCTCAGGTTTGAAGTCTTGAAATGGCCACTCTTCTTCTGGTTGACGGAGAAATGTTGGACCTTTGAACCATCTGGCATTGCGATCGAATTCAATTGGGGTTCCCCTAGTGGCGTCATCTGCTGGGTTTTCTTTGGTCGGTACCCATCTCCAGTCTTCTGGCTTGGACTTCTCTTCAATTTCTGCCAGTCGATTTGCTACAAAGGTTTTGAACTTTCTCGGTTCGGCTTTTATCCACTGCAGCACTGTGCTTGAGTCCGTCCAGTAGATCTTCTTTGATATTTCAAGTTCCATTTCTTCTCCAACCGTAGCTGCTAGTCTGGTGCCGAGCAAGGCCGCTTGTAGCTCTAACCTTGGAATTGAGACTGGTTTCGTTGGCGTTACTCTTGCTTTGCCGGCGATCATGGAGATGTGGACTTTTCCTTCAGGCTCAACCGTCCTCCAGTAGACCACCGCTGAGTAGGCTTCTTCACTTGCGTCAGTGAACGTATGCAGTTGTCCTTTTCTGCTGTGGGGTGAGACGCACCTTGGAATCTTCAATCGTGATAATGCCGACACTTCTTGTATTTCAGCCAGGCTTCTCTTTGTGGTTCATTAATAACTTCATCCCAGTCTATTTTCGTTCGCCAAATATCTTGAATTAGTTTCTTTCCTTGTATTAAGACTGGTGTCGCAAAACCCATTGGATCAAAAGTAGACATCACGGCACTTGTAACCTCCCTCTTTGTTGGAGATCTTGTTCCATCTAGCAGGTCCTTTGATGTATTACGCAGTCCGACATTGAAGGCTAGCGCGTCTTCCTTTACCAGCCATCTTAGACCCAGAGTTTTCTCTTCCTTTGTTAGTTGCAAAGAATCTTCTTTATTAGTGTCTTCTACTTCCGATAGTATCCCCAAGTTGTTACTGGCCCAACCCTTTAGATGAAAGTTTGCTCTGGCGTGAATCTGTTTTACTTCCTTTGATATCTTCTTTGCTTCAGCTGTAGACGCAAAACTTTGTAGGTAGTCATCCATGTAGTGGTTTCTATTTATTGCCTTCACTGCTTCAGGATGTGTTTCCTTGAAATCTTCTGCGTTCTTGTTCATCACGTAAATGGCTGTTGCCGGTGATGACGCTGCTCCAAAGATGATTGACGACATTCTATATTCTTCAGGCTTGCCCGTTCTTCGGCTTCCACGCCACAGGAACCTTAAGCTATCGCGGTCATCTTCTCTAACTTTTATCCGAAGGAACATATCTTGGATATCAGCCATGACAGCTACTGGCCCTTCTCTGAAGCGCAACAATACTCCAAACAGTGACTGTAATAAGTCTGGTCCTGATAGCAAGACGTCATTGAGGCTCTTCCCTTCGTACTTGGCGGCTGCGTCAAATACTATCCTCAGCTTCTTCTTAATTGGATGCACGACGGCGAAGTGGGGTAAGTAAAATATTCTTCCTTTATTTGAGGTTTCTGGAGCCTTTTCTGCATATCCTTTTTCAATTAGACTCTGGATCTGCTTCTCATAGTGTTCTTTGGCTTCTTTGTCCTTATCCAACTTCTTTTCAATGTTGACCAGGCGTCGGATTGCTTGATTGTAGTTGTTGGGTAGGGTTTCGCCTTCCTTTTTCCATAAGAGTCCTGTTTCAAATTGACCGCTTGACAGTTTTCTCGTAGTCTTCTCGAGCGTTTCCAATGCTCTTCTATCACTGTCATTCGTCGGTGACCGATTTTGAATCCCAAGAGATTCCAGCTGAAAATGTTCTCGGACGATTTCTTCTATGTTTTCTTCATCGGATGGAAATCTGCCATAGTGAGTGAAGTTCACTAGGGCATTCGCTCCTGTTTCGCATCCATGTAACACCCACCCCAAGTTGGTGAGAGAGGCTACAGGATCAGATGGCTTGCCTTTCTTGAGTCTTCTTGTTACTATGAGTCCCCAGTTGTCTTGGCCTATCAACAGTTTGGGTCTTTCCGTGGCGTAGATAAGTTGTCTTTCAATTGCCTTTAGATGCTGACAATTCTTCACGGTGTCCATATTTATGCTTTGTTCAGACAACTTCAGGTCGTCAATGGTTCTTGCTATGATAGTCTTCTTTTCTCTTTTATGAGCTCCTTTTATTTTTAACTCGATCTTCTGTGAACTATCTTTTCTTAACAGCTTCCCACCAACTGTTTCGATCGTGAGTTTTTCTTGATTCCCTTCGGCCCCGATCTTCTCAGCTATTGATGCGTCTAAGAGTGTGACCGTCGACCCTTCGTCCAACAATGCTAGCACGCGAACTTGGCCCTTTGGTCCATAAAGGTCCACTGGGATAATCTTTAGGTATGCCTTTTCTTCTCCTCTTGCGTTGTGGATTGAGGCAACCTTTTCTTCTGACGCGCTTTGCTTGTCTTCTTTGTTTGTTTCTTTTTCAACTGGCACTGGTGGTTTGTCGGAGTGTAGGATGGTATGATGCCATCTCTTACACTGTTTGCAGACTGGGGCTTTACAGTTGATTCTTGAGTGCTTGAATCGGAGGCACTTAAAACATATCTTTGCTTTCTTGATCATGTCCCATTTTTCATCTATGTTAGCTTCTTTGAACTTCTTGCATTCTACAGCAAAATGTTCTTCTTCACAAATCGGACATGCCTTCTTATATCTTTCTTGCGACTCTTCTTGCACTGTATGTACGGGTTTTCTTATTCCTTTCTTTTGCTCCGCAGGCACTTCAGGTGGGGCAAAGTCTCCGCACATGTCGGCTTCTGATTCCAAAAACGCTTCGACGAGTAATAATTCTTGAATTTCTTCATCTCTTCTGTTTCTGTGGTAGGCGAACCAACGGAACTTCATTGATGTTGGCATCTTGTCCACTATAGTTTTTAGTGTTTCAGGAGAACTGAGGTACTGAGATTTCTTCAGGGCCTTGATTGTCTCGACGGCGTTCTTCACTTTACTTGCAAACACACATATGTCGCTTGGGTTTTCGCCGACTTTTGACAGGTTCTTCAGCTTCTCTAGTTCTGATAATGCCAATGCTCCAGGTCTTCCAAACCTTGACTCTAGTCCTTTGATTACTTCGCGTGGGTCTTCGGCGGTGAACAGCAGGCTTTGAACGGCTTCTCTCGCTCTTCCTTGGATTGCTCTTCTAAGGCGTGCTAGGTTCTGCGTATTGCTGAAGGAAGTGGCCGTATCTTCATATGATCTCTTGAAAGCCAGCCATTCTTCGCAGGTACCATTGAAGTGAGGGAGATCGAGGTGCTTTGGTGAAACGATGTCACGTGACTTCTCGGATAGCTTGAGTATGACTGAAGCCAGTTCTTGGATGTCACTCTTCTTTTCTTCAATGTCGATCGGCCTCTGATCCTTATTGAGCCTGACCCCGGTTTGGATAAACCACTTCTCGACTTCATGAGTTTGTTCAAACAGTTCTTCCCCGGCACCATCATCTTCTTCTGAGTCTGCAGCTAAAAGGTCCAGTTCAGCTTGAGCCACTTTTGATCGTGCTTGTGCCAATTCTAATTCCCTTAATGCCAATGTCATTCTTGCTTGCGCTTCTGCTTTCTTCTTATGCGACGAGCGAGCGGAATGGTCCGTATCGCGGGTCGACTTCTTAGGGTGAGGCGGCTGCAGACTTTCTTCTCTTGACGTCGGTGCACTTTCATAGATCGGGCGCGCTTTTAATGCAATGCTTCTTTCTAAGTTCGATGGCATTGGACGACTTTCTTCTTGGCGTGCGGGATCCGATGCTTCGACTTCTTCTTCAATGGTACGGGTCGGGGGGTTAATGTTTGTCGCTTCCTCTGGTGTTGATTCCTCTCCGGCAGCATCCTTAGAATGATGTGCGAGTGGCTGGCGTCCTTGTACGCTGCGCGGTGGCGATCTTCTGGTAAGTGTCGATCGATTTGCAATCGACGTGTTCGAAGTCGTCGTACTTGTAGATTCACTCGGCGTATTCATACTCCAGTCCGTCGTAGCACTATCACTCGTAGCCTTTGATTGCACCGATCCTGATCTTGTAGTAGGCATCTTCACAGTTTCTTGAAACCCGATCCGGCTTACGAAGGACCACTATTAGCTCTTGAATTGTTATGGAGCGGGCTCGCTGGCGGGATGTTACTTAGGAGGTGTCGTAGAAGGTGCGGCGGAATAAAACTATACTTCTTCAGAGAGTATCTTCTTTATTTTTCTTCCTTGTTTCTTCTGATACTGCTGGATTCGGAATGCCTGATCACAGAAATCCGCCCTTCTTTTATAGACGGGCTTGGCCAATCAGAATGCTTTAATTTTGCACACGGCACTAATCATTTTTCTCCCGACCAATCAGAACGCGTCAAGTTTGCACACGGCACTAATCATTTTTCTCCCAACCAATCAGAACGCGTCAAGTTTGCACACGGCACTAATGTTACTTTTGTATGAGAAACTTACTTTGGCGGTTTTCTGTGATAAATCATTCTTTACAATGCTTTACTTATTTTTATAACATGGGAATTAACTTACTTTACATAATTACAAAAAACTGTATCAAAAAACCTTAACATAAACCTTAAAAATAAGAAAATTCTGAAACGGCCCTCATTACGGTAAAGTTTCGCAGTACTTAAGCTTGCATGATGTGATGGTACAGGTAGCGCCACCAAGTGTGATAAATGTGAAACATCTTTTCGCTACATACATTATTCTAACATAATTATTAAAATGAAATAATATAAGAAAACGACTAATTTGATAGGTTTACGTGTCGTCGCTAACAGTGTTTGAACTATAAGTGCACATCTTATCTTATCTACATCGCAAAAATACACGCACGCACACACTGTAAATACATATTAATAATTATGTCACTCTCTGTATTTTCTTATTTTCTGTTTACTTCGTAATTGGCGTAATATTTACAATTACAACAATTTTATATAATTTTATATTCTAATATTTAAAAATTTAATTTATATGTGTATTTAATAGAATAAAAAATGTTATACTTACTGTCAGCTGTGAAGCTACCATAAGGTAAATAAATCTGCCTTACTCTTCGGGGAAAACAGGCGTGATGTTAAAATAATGTTGAAACTGATTGACAAAAGCCGAGAAATATATTTTTGCGGTCAGGTTGAATCATGTGGAAATAAAACTGATTATGCTCAACTCACCGAGACCAAATGATGCATGGTGTAGTAGTCAGTGTCGCCGTAGTACACGCGAACTGTGTGTATAGTGAAGCCGAAGCCGCGGGGCCCGCGACGGACCACTATCGGCGGCTTTGAAGACTGGATCAACCTGTTGGCATTATAAGCATTACATAAAAAAACTGCAAAGAATAAACTGTAGCGGCATCTACATGCTAACTACGCAGCATACTGACATCACGCAGAATTCTGCATCACGCAAGCAGAGTTTATATATAAGCTAGTAAGCTTATATATGTTACCGTAAGTTTGTGAACACAGTTAGTTTATAATCTATCTCGCGAGATTATAAACTGTCGATAAATTTTGAACTACACCATACTGTTTACCGACCGAATAGGTTAGGTTAGAATTGCAACTGTGGCAGTTACTTGACTTTTTAGTACCTAATAGCACAAGGTAATATCCGTCTTGATACCAGTTCACAATTTGACGGACAGATTATAAACTATAGAAAAATAGTGCGTTAAATTGTAAATGGTTTTTGCAGTTCACAATTTATCGACAGTTTATAATCTCGTGAGATAGATTATAAACTGCCGATGTTCATAATGTTACGCTGACATATACAACGTCCCGACATCAACCGTCGGGCAGTAACCCACCAGGCACAACATCCGTTGGAGGATCATCCCTTTTCTTTAGAGGATGAGTGAACTTTACACCATGTTCCCAAAAACCTCCTTAAAACTATGCCATTTTTTTTTTTTAGTTAAATTTAATCATAATCTGGTTTATGTTCTATAGGCTGCCTACTCAAATGCCCTTTCTTCGGTATTGTTCGTCGAATCGTTGAGCTCCGTTTTTCTGAGTTGAGTGGCACGATTGCTGACAAATGCGTGCACTGACTGGACAGGTTTGGCCCTTTCCTCAAAATACCATCTCAGACACCAATCTACATGATCTGACCCAGATTATGTCTGGACTTTAAAAGAGACTGTGACCTCTGAGTTTGTTTCGTTTTCTTTCGTAACTTTTAATACCGGCAGAACATTCCCGCGGGATATTTTCTGGCATGTGTACAGTACAATATTACAGAGGGATATTTAGATGTTGCTTGCCTGGTTAAACTAGATTATAACCAGAGATCGGATATTCGGATGCATATTTACCTAAAGATATATTTTAGCTATGAAAGTATGGAAGCGGCTTTAAATTATTTTTAATATTTATTAAAAACCCGGGGATTCTTGGATTGCATAACTATTCAGATGTGTATTAATTTAAAATTAATGTTTAATCTGATACAAATATGTATATGTCGGATCGTCAGGATGGTTTGAGCTACGATCAGCCATCAGGCGTGTTTATGTGGGTATCGTGCAAATAAATAACAATTACTCAGGCAAATAATCACTTTAAGCTTTAATAACTTTTTACAATAAATTAGAATTAGGAAGATGGTTCAACAAAACGTAGGACAGTTCCGAAGCGTCTTCACTGCTCGATCACCAGGTTAAGAATGCCCCAACTTGGCGCGTTCTCTCAACCTCGTAACCGAGCGGAAACGCCCGACTCTGTCAAAGCGCGCCAATTCTAGCCCTGCTAGTTGCCGCTAGGTGGCGTGCCTTGTTTTGTTGTAAACGTCAATTGCCGGATGCGACACGGCCATCCTGCGAGGACACACGTCCTCGTGTGTTAATCTGAAACAATATTACAGCAGCACAGTATACGTTCGGCTATGCCTGACATCGATCCAAAGTGTATGTTGTTATCTGCTTACTTTCAATTAAAGAAATTTGGACTGTAAAGTTTGTTTATTTAACTAACAATTACATCACATTTCTAACATCATTCTACTCACAAATAGCAAAAATCAATTTAAAACAATGGTTAAACTATTAGGTTACAAGACAAATAGTAGGCAGAGATAACAATTAAATAAGCAATATGACAATCAATCAGAGTCCACGTACTATTGAGGATTATGTACACTGATAATTTAAGAATTAATCCAAAGTTATTAACCGATTTAAAAAAAAAGCCCTAGGTATCTCATTCGCGGTCAACAATCACAGCTATAACATAGCTCCCACACATTTCTCACATACGCACTTCCCATAGGAATGCCGAGTCGTCCTTGACTCTACGGTCTTGGCTTCGAGGCTAGACCCGACCATACTACCCAGAGCTACCGCGTACCACGTACCCACGGTCTAGCAAGTAGATGCCGATTTCTAACGGGCTATGGCTACGATACTCTGGTACGGTCTCCGACCCAACGAATCGAGAACCCGTGCATCTCAACAAACAATTCAATTCGACTCAATAGGTACTTGGCCCTCTGGCATAGATGTAGGGTACTCTTAACTTTTTCATTACCGATACCAATTAGAGAAATCACATGATTAAATCGCTTTCCTTTAAATTTACTCGCAATGCTTTCTTTTAGTAAAGAGCACTCAATCAAAGTAATCAAATTTAAAATGCTCACCAAAATGTTCCAATGTACCGGACGGGGGCTCGACCAAACATAAGTCAACTCGCTTCTCCGCTGGGGCTGCGGCTCCAGACGCGGGGGCTGTGCAGCGGCTCGCGATGTGGCCCGGCGCGCCGCATTTGTAGCACCTGAGCGAGCCGGTCTGCTGCCGTTGTCCAAAGCTCGTAGTAGCCACTGGTACCGGAGATGGTTTCTTCGCGTTGATCTTCTCCGTACGGCATTCTGCTTGCTTGTGTCCCAACTTCCCACATGCATGACACTTTATTGGAAGCGGTGATGAAAATCTTGGTCGTTTTTCATTTCCTGTATCAGCCGTCGTTCGTCCATCCGAGGGGTTTTTGCGCTTTAAGTAGGAAAACGCCTGCAGTTCTTGCTGCAATTGATGACGCGTCTTGATGTCTGTAGTGAATGCAAGCCGTTGCAAGCGCGTGTCTATTTGTGCCAAATGAGCGATAACTGTTGACACTGCTATTTGTTCAACGCTCAAATCCTTCCACTGATTTAACAGAGACGTAATTAAGCGACTCGAATAGGCAGCGTAAGTTTCGTCCTCTTTAGGTTTTTCGTTATAAATTTTTATGAGGGTAGCTGCTGATGTCTCGACGCACACAAATCTTGCTTTAAATAACTCCTTAAATTGTGCCCACGTTATGCCTGGATAACTTACTTGTGATAACCATGTAGATGCAGAGCCTTTTAACGCTTTACTGATAGTCATAATAAGCTGACCGCCTTCCATCGCGCACTCTCCAAAGCACAAGTCCGCAGTTGAACACCATGATGCCGCGTCGGATTCTTGTTTTTCAGGATTGAACTCCGGTAAAACCACATTCACACTTGGGCTCTTCAAAGCGTGTATCAGTGCTTGCATTTGCTGGTTTTGTAATTCGAAAAGTAGCCGCCATTGTGTATCACTATTACTCTCACTGGTTGCCGATTCATTTGCACGACTGAATCCCACTTCTGATGTCGGATCGTCAGGATGGTTTGAGCTACGATCAGCCATCAGGCGTGTTTATGTGGGTATCGTGCAAATAAATAACAATTACTCAGGCAAATAATCACTTTAAGCTTTAATAACTTTTTACAATAAATTAGAATTAGGAAGATGGTTCAACAAAACGTAGGACAGTTCCGAAGCGTCTTCACTGCTCGATCACCAGGTTAAGAATGCCCCAACTTGGCGCGTTCTCTCAACCTCGTAACCGAGCGGAAACGCCCGACTCTGTCAAAGCGCGCCAATTCTAGCCCTGCTAGTTGCCGCTAGGTGGCGTGCCTTGTTTTGTTGTAAACGTCAATTGCCGGATGCGACATATATGTACTGGAGGAGGGGTGGTTTGTATTAGTTAAAACAAAAAATGAACAAATTACTTACCTAAATTAAGACTTTTTCGATACAAAAGCGCATTCCATGTTAGCCAACATCTCGACTTTAGGTGAATATGCCTCCGAATATGCGATCTCTAATTATAAGACACTTTTTCAAAACATTTCGTTTATGAAAATTTCAGATTTTGTACTAAAATTCCACTTCAAAAGCTCAACCTGTAAAAGATAGATTTGTACACTCACGAGTGACTAGGCAGCGCGAATGGCGACGGTGGGTCGCGACAAGGAGAGGAATCTCTTGAGGAGTTGGTTGAAGACGTGTTGCCAGCACATGGGGATCCAGCGCCTATACTTAGCGTGCTGTCATCTGCTGCGAAAGACGGAGTCATTAGTTCAGTTAAACTACGGCATCTCTCTCTCTGGTCCTTCGTCTGGTGCCGGACATAAAAGAATAGCACCATCCCATTTCTTCCCGTGGGTGTCGTAGAAGGCGACTAAGGGACTTACTAGAGAATGGGCAGCAGCGTTCTCTTTCACCGCTAGTAGTCCATCTCTATGCATTTTACCAACATACTGCAATCGCCAACCCGCCTGCCAAGCGTGGCGATTATGGCAAATCCCCCCTGCACCCCCTGCATATGATTTGCAGGGGTCTTAAAAATATTATAGACGATATCTTTTGGAACCTCATAAGTAGCGATAGTGGCTCCCCTATATTTTCCCCTATATCAGTTTACCTGGGTGTATAACCAGAGACAATCCAGATGTGCTGGCCGAGCGTCGCATGGACTTGGCGACGATGGCTGTGGGTCTGGACTTCTCTGGACGCTCTGGTCGCTCGGGACGCTCTGGTTTGTCAGGCTTGTCGGGCCGGTCCAGACTTATGCTCTTGTGTTCGTCCTTCCTTGACATGTCGGAGCTGGGAATAGAATGGAAAAATTTGAATAGAATTTTGGATCAAATATATTATTTTAACTTTTTGGCATATGGTAAGAAGAATAGATACTAATTATAAGTACAGGGGAATTTAGTTGATCAAAGATTTAGAACTATCTATACATATAATAAAATTGTAACAGGCCGATGTCTGTACATTAAAGATGTTGAAGAAAAAATAGTATGGGGGGTCTTTATTAGAGCAACAGAAGCCAAAACAACGGTTTTTAGAATATTTGTCTGTCTGTATGTTTGTTACCGCACCACGCAAAAACCCTGCATGGAATTGAATGCAGTTTTCAATGATGTATTCCGAGAGGTCTAACTTAAAAAATAGGCTATATATTATCAAAAAAAATGATTATCTACTTGATTCTAAAGTCCACGCGTATGAAGTCGCGGGCAAAAGCTAGTCTTAAATAAAATGAGTTCACAAATATTTGTGAAGGGTGGATTTCAGTGTTTATGTGAACTCATTAAATAGTAAGATACCATTACAATATACAGGGTGGCAGAGACATCGACGCGAAAACTGAAACCATGAATTCAGTGCATGATTCGGATTCTATGAATCAGCAGATTTTTTATTTGAAAACTGACGATACATTTTTACGTTAGGGATCTAGAATTATATGCTGAATTCATGGTTTCAGTCTGCATGTCAAAGTCCCTGCCACGCTGTGTGTTTAAAAGAATCTTTGTCTGACATCGGAAATTCATTAAGAGTGTGGGGATCAACGCTCACTTGAAAGAGAGATTCTTTCCTACACTAATATTCTTTTAATTATGACCTATTTATTCCCGTTCAAAAAGTGCTGACTCTCAGCCTGCATGCCTAGTTTGAATAAATCACTATTGATTTTGATAGTGACAACTTCTAATTGGTTTTCACATATTTAACCGACACCTTAGGTGGCGTTGTGTAGTTTCTGCTTACTCCCCTGGGAAAAAGGCATGAGTTTATGTATGTATGTAAGCATCACCTTTTTTATATTAATCATTAAACTTCATGTAACTACTGAGACATCAAAGCATACTCACAGTCTAGGTATAAGCGCCACCGTAGTGGTGGTGTTGACAGGCGGGTGCTGCGCCAGCAAGCTGACAGCGTGCGGGGGCGGCGCGTGCGCCAGCGGGTGCGCGTGCGCGTGCGCGTGCGCGTGCAGGCCGTGCGCGTGCGCGGGCCGCAGTCCAACACGGCGCCGTGCCGCCGGGGACACGTCGTCGCTGTCCGTCTGGGAGGACTCCGCCGTGGAGGTGCCGCCTATCATCTGGAATTATGAGAGGGGAATGTTAACGTGTTAGATAGTTTTGTGAAAGGAATCTCGTTTTTGCATGGCATAACTATGATTGGTTTCTCAAATGCTCTTTTGAGGGAAGAAACACACGGATTGGATGGACCTGTCCAGTCAGTGCACGCATTTATATAGCCAATTAAAACAGAGGGATAATATCGTAAGACACAAAAGGCAGCCATCAATCGTAATGCCATTTTATTTTAATTTTTTTTGAGCGTTGGAAATCATCAAATACCTTCTCCCGCTCTGGGTGGAGCAGGACGGCGTGTCAGACTTTTACTGACTAAAACCCACCCGTGTTCCCTCAGTTGCCTGTGTGCCAGGGGCGACGGTATCTCTTTCAAACAACCCGCACCCCTGGCAGAATGCCATTTACGTTGGCAATACATCTACATTCATTACTTACGTTGTTGAGCTGTCGATTTAATTCAAACCTATGAAATAATAGATGTCAAAATGAAAGGCGTTAGGATCGATTGCCATTCTGTGTGTGTACACAAATACCCCGCAAGAAATACAAAATCGCGGCGGGCTTTAGAGCACTGAATTTTCAACTTCCCGTACTGAACCGAGCATTGAAAATACAACAGAGTGTATCGCACGGCACGGCACGGTTGGCGCAGTGGTTAAGCGATTGGCTGCTGCGCTGCGTGTCGCGGGTTCGATTCCCGCACGGAACAAATATTTGTATGACCTACAAGTTCCGGGTCTGGCTGTTTGTGTATGTGAGTTTAAATGTTTGTAAACGCACCCACAATACAGGAGAAATTTCTAGTGTGGGGCAATGTTTAAAAAAAAAACAAACAAACACAAACACACTATTCGATTTTCAGCTCTCAGCGCTTACCAGTGCCTCAAAGACCCAGCACGCGTAAAAATCCCCCCGCGATTATATTACGTCGTACAGAAATCAAACAAACATATTATTATAGTACTTAAGATTAGAAGCTGTTGATTATACACTTATAATAATTAAAAACTGGCATATTCCACTCACCGGACACTTAGGGTGATGATGTAGCGGCGCGGTGGGGGTGGTGGGGGGCCCGGCAGAGTCCGGGGTGCCCGGCCAGCTGTCAGTACTCTGTTAACGAATAACGGCAAATAAACAAAGAGGTCTCAAGCGGTAACATGGACTACTGAAGTAAGAGATGAATGAGAATGTGATGTCTACTGGGTCAAGTTAAATGAGCTAAGCCATCAATTCTTCTGCTTAGTGTGTCAACAGCAATCTAGATATAGTCAGCCCAGAATTTGGCCACGAGATTGACACTTTCAGCAGCGTCCATCAACTCCTGCAGCGTGCAGACAGCAGGACACGCACAAGATATTAAGTGCCCCATTGTTCGTGGGACAGCACAACACCACTTCAGGGCGGAGTCATCTGTGAATCTCCACCTGAGCAGGCTTTCTTTACTTCGGCCTACCTAAGTCCGGAGTCTATTTGAAGACTTCCAGGAAAGCCAACGCAACTCATGTCCAGGTGCAAGATTTTCTGCAGGCCATCAATTACTGTCTTGCTTTTTCTTAAATAGTTTGGAGTCGCTTTCCAGTCTAAGCTGAATACCAGTATTTTACATGGAGCGACTGCCAATCTGACCTCCACAACACAGTTACTGGGTAATACGATACCCCTCGCAGGACTGGTTGTTAGACTTTCAGGCTACTGACGACCCCCACCGACTGTCAAAGATCTACGAATGACAGCCGGGACATGAAATAAAAAATATTTAATGATTTTTTGAGGTCAACAACCCCTGGTATTGTTGTAACTCTAAATATATCAAAGTAATTAGTTTTTTTTTTTTTTGTAAACTTTACTAACATGAAACACGTAAACACAACACACGTAAACACGTAATATCCAAAAGATACTGATCGTTTCTAACTCATACTATAAATAAACTAACAGTAGTCGTTGACCCCAAAAATTGTATCATTGAATTATATGCTCTGTAGTTTCGCTAGCTGAGTTAACTTGACCCTGTGTACACTTGGGCTTTCAATCGTATTCAGTAACATAGCAATTCAAAGCAAAAAATGTTACCATACTCATAAAAATAATAGTGTTGGGGTAGTGATCGAATATGCGAATAAAATGAATGATAATAATAGTTGAATATGAATAAATCTGATCTGCATAGCTATTCACAACCATTCGACAGGTTCTCGTTTAGAAAACGACACATTTCGATAGCCGGATTTGCCTTCTTACAAACAGCTACCGGAAGAATAGCGTTTAAAGGACGCCTACGATAACATTGATTGATGTTCTATTCGGTACGGATGCGTATTGAATGGGTGTTAATAGCTATGCTTATTTGTATGAGAACAGGCCTTTGCCCCGCAGTGGGATAATAATAAGCTGGTATTATAAAATGTTTGTTCTATTGGAATATTACTAACTAGCTTTCACGCGCGGCTTCGCCCGCGTGGAGGTCGAAAATTATCCTACGGGAACGTACTACCGAGATAAAAAGTATCCTATGTGTTAATCCAGGTTATAAACTATTAGTGTGCCAAATTTCGTCCATATTAGTTCAGCCGTTTTTGCGTGATTGAGTAACAAACATCCAAACTACAATCACGCAAGAACCGTCGAACGGATTTGGACAAAATTTGGCACACAGATAAATTATAACCTGGATTAAGGCCGCTTTCACATTAGGACGTTAGCAGCGCGACAGTAGTGCGGCAGAAGCACATCCCTTCACACTATAAGAACAGCCGCGCGTCAGCAGCGCGGCTGCTGCGCCGCAGTTTAGATCAGTGTGGCGCACTTCATTTCAAAAATGGATTCCGACGGGGAAACATTGACTGCTTTCGATAGTACTCATTCGGCGCCATCGATGTCGCGTAAAAAAACGAAAAAGACGGTACTGCATTAATTAATTTAAAAGAGTAACCGTGGAGTTTCTTGCCGGCTCTTCTCCATAGGAAACGACAAATTGGAACCGTGCACCTAGCTTCTGACGTTTCATAAGTGCCCATGCAGGCTTATGTGAAATAAAATATTTTGATTTTTGGAATCCTTTGTTTCGAAAAAGACGGTACTGGATTAATAATTTATTTCGGACCCACTTTTATTTTCGATATCAGGAATAAACAATGCACATAATTCTTGCCAATTATTCTTTTTTTGGGGTCCTGTTGTTGTAATTCTTGCTTCTTGAGTCCCACAAAACAGGACGCATTTGAATTTCAATAATAAATCGTTCGGTATCAAACTCGCTCATCGTGCAGTCTATAATCACGTGCGTTTGCAACACTGGCTCATCGCCGACTGAGCGCACGCGGCGGCAGCGCGCGACCGCCGCGCTTCTGTTTAAACTATGAAATTCTGACAGCACAACAGTCGCGCGTCTGTCGCGCGACTGTCGCGCGACTGTCGTGCTGCTAAAGTCGCCTAAATGTGAAAGCGCTCTAACACAACATTGGACATAGAATACTTTTTGTTCCGCTAGGACATTCCCTTGGGGTAATTTTTGACCTCCATGCGAGCGAAACCGCTAGCAAAAGCTTGAGTATTATAAAAAGGAAAGATTTGTATGTTTGTAATTAATAAACTCAAAAACTACTGGACCGATTTCAAAAATTATTTCACCATTAGAATGCTACATTATCTATGAGTAACATTTACTATATGTATTTATTACTAGAAAATGTCCACCCGTGCGAAGCCATGACGGGCCGCTTGTATAACATAATTTAATTTATTTATTTAATAATATTATAAACGACTACAATGTGTTGTATCATGATTAGATATCGATACCTATTGCGTCTACGGAGTTTAGCTAGCTAATTTAAATTAACCTCTAACCTTCTAGTATTCCCATTGCATCATAATTCGTTCACTTTCAATTAGATCTTTGACAATCGGTATACGGGCGGTCGGAAGCCTAAAACTCTGATCACCACCCTGGCAAGGGATATCGTGATACCCAGTTACTGGGTGGTGGTCAGATCGGCAGTCACTATACAAATACTAGTATTCAGCGACATCCGGTTAGACTGGGAGCAGACCCTAACATAGTTGGGAAACGGCTAGGCAGATGGATTGATTTTTACTTGGCTTTTACTAAGGCGAGAGGACTGTGTTAACAATTTTTAAGTAAATAAACGATTGAACATCCCATTATAATAACTCCCGGGAATACATTTTCCAGATTCTCGATCATATATCCGTAATGAAACATAAATGAAACCCGAATTTAATAGACAGCAAACTTCCTTAACGAAATTTTTATTTTTAGCAATTCCAATATGAAATCACGAAAACTCCAACACTATTTACGCAATAAAATCCCTAAACAGCATAATAAAATTCCCGAAATATTTTTCACATATTATTAGATATTCCTAAAACATTATTTAGTAGAAAAAATTATAAAAAAAAAACATTTCCAAAAATTTCGTGAGAAATTAGTTCTTATTTTGCGACTAGATGGCGTTGGCGTCGAATTAGATCTCGCTATGGTTTCGTTACCGCCGCTAGTATAAGGTCTCTGACAAAATTTTACACTACATCCACAAAAGCTGGACATAGGCCTCTTCTATATAAAGATATTTTTGACAGCGAAACCGTTACTTATGTAACGAATCGCTTATAATCCATACGAAAGTATGAAACGTTACTGTTAGAATTGAAATAATCAATTCAGGAGTAATTTCATGGAGAATTTGTTTGGTCCGATCTCAGTTTCAGGAAAAGTATTTTATTTGATTATTTTGGATTTTGGTCTAATGGAAAACAATAATAATTTATATAGATAACTAGCGACTCTGCCCTGCTTCGCACGGTTTTTTTATGACTTGACAAAACATCGATTTTTCTCTTTATTTGATATATTTTTTATATCAATGTTTTATACATTATTATGCTGCATCGGTTTCGTAATCTTCCATTTCTCGCTTTGGTAGGTTGAATGATTTATCTGACTGTCTGAATTTCGTTTTCTGGACAAAGGCGCTACCTCATCGACAGCATTCGCCAGTAATGTATCCTTTAATTGCAACGTAGCCTTGTTACTTCTACCTATTTAACTAGGTATATAGAGTCAAGAGTGGCACGGACATCGCACGCAAAACCTGTAAGCATGGTTCTGAAACCTTCCGAAATATTTCAACGGTTATAAAAAAAATTGCAGTTCCATACATTTTGACTATACGTAGGTATTGCATTTTTTCTATGAAAGTCGGTTTTTTTTATAACTTACGACAAATTTCTCCACTAGTGGGTCTAGAATCATGTGCTGAATTAATGGTTTCACTTTGCAGTATCAACCTATTCTGCTGGTTACAATTATCTCTATACACGACCTAGCAGTTGACAGCCTGTGCAGTTTACTTGCAAAGCCTTAACGTTACAGTGGAATCTTGGTTTGTGTTTAATGACAACTAAAATGCTCCCGGTGAGAGAGCCTAAGACGTCAGTCGTTTTATGTAATGCTTATATCTATATTTAATTTGATCTTTAAGCTACTGTAATGAATAGAAAAAGACAAAGAAAATTAACATAAATTTATGATAAAAAGGTATTAAAGAGACTATGTGATATCTAGTAGAAACTATGCCATTGGGAAAAGCACACAGTTAAGGTACCTTTTGCAGCAGTCACTCTTGGGTATGCATGACTGATGATGAACAGCCTCCTGGATAATCTGCCATTCCACTGCCGGATATGGATTCCTTACCCATTCTCCCCTTCCAAAAATTAGTACAGCAGCTGTTCAGTGGGAATGACTTTTTCGGATACTTACTTACCATTTGTTGATCGTTTTAAAATTAGCAAAAACTCTCCGAAGGCTGTCGGGAAGTGTCACCACAACCAAATGCTAAAAGAGGTTATTGACCTGTTTGCCCACATACCACATTCTGGGAAGGAGTCTGTGATAAGCGTCAATAGAAGTGTTTTAAAGGTAAGTTCCTTACTATGCCTTTTGTGTTGATGACCAGAGCAGCTTGTTCGCTTATTGAGGGTGTATAAGCCCAAGACTTTATCATCGCGTACTGGAATTCCAACTCTCGATGTTGGGCAGAACATTGAGATCCCAATAGAGTGCATTCAAACACGTAAAAAAACGTAAAAAAAATCCAGTTTGCGATTTAAAAAAACCACCCGTGGTTACGACGGTTAGGTGTCAATCGACTCACCCTGGAGTCATGCTCCACACAGGAGTGGTGGTAGTGTCTCCTCCATTGAGGAGACGTGCTGGAGAAGGCGGCGAAGAGTCCAGCTTCTTCGGCAGGTTCGGGTGGCTCGGCTGCCTCGTCAGTGTCCACTTCACTGTGGTTGTAGCGGTCGCAGCGAGCTGGAAATTTTTTTTTTTTGTTAAGTATATCTAAAGACTACCATACATAAGAGGCCAAAACGAACAGGCGAATGTATATCAGTTTAGTCTGATCAGGGCCCTCCACTACAATACTTTACAGTCTATAACTACAAAATTATAGAAAAAATTGTGTATTACAGAAATAATAACAAATGTATTGTTGATTTATGTACAATCCACTAGTTCCTACAATTTACATACCTATTTGTAAGGTTTTTCCGTTACAATTAGTCTTAGTGCTTTGTGATACAGACACTTTTAACTATTTACAGATTTTTACATTGTAAGGTACAATATTGTGGTCTTCCCAAATGTGTGGACATACAGGAAAAAAAAAATCTCAATTAATCAGCCCTAGAATGTTCCCACTGCTGGGACACAGACCTCTTCTCAGTGAAAGGGACTGGAGTCAGTACAGGTAGATAGATGTCACATGTTTTCGAATTTTTGGTTCTAGGACATGCCGGTTTCCTCACGATGTTTTCCTTTGAGAGAAGTGGTGATGAAATAAATTACACAAAGTAATGTGCCTGCGTTGCACGTAAGTCTGGGCCATTACCACTAGGCCACCACTGATCTAACTGAACTGTGACTGCCGAGATGAACACTAATAGAGAAGTATGAAAGAAAAGCATATTTTGCGCCGACCCCAAAAAAAAGGCAGGAGAATCCTACTATAATATCCTACTTGTAGAAAGTAATGTTCGGCGCTATGGTGACCTAACACACCTTTCTTGTATTGATAGGATGGTTTATGTGGTAAAAGTTAAAGTCTTGAAATGTAAGGGAAATAGCAACTATAACACTTAAATACAAGAAATGGTAAAACTATATAATTAACTTATTGGTAAAAATGTATGGTAAAATGGTAATGGTTATGGTATGAGTACGAGGTGTCTCTGATGAGATCTAAACGCGAACTGGCCCACGATTTGGTGGACGAGCGAATGTGCATTCTTGCGTTCGATGCAATTATGCATTTTCGCTGAGTGTTCAGTTAAAACTCGAACACTACTAATATTAGAAATGTGAGAATTTATATGTTCGGATGTTTGTTACTCAATCACTCAAAAACGGCTGAACGGATTAGGATGAAATTTGGCACACAGGTAGATTATAGCCTGGATTAACACATAGGATACTTTGTATGAATTTTCGACTGCCACGCGGGCGAACCCGCTGGCAAAAGCTAGTGATTAAAAGCTCTCGTAGATAAGCACGACACGACGGTGCAACGCGATTCTGTCAGTGAAATTTCCATGAAGTTTTCATAGAAATTGTTCTTCCAGACTCGCGTCGCGCCTACCTGGAGCCTGAAGATGTTCCATAGTACTTACTGTCAAAATAGCTGGTATCCTCGTCGTTATCAAGCTGCGGAATGAACTCGGCCTTTCTCCTCAACAGATTGTTCCAATCTAGACCGCAGAAGTATATGTGATCCTGTTGAGAACGAAAAAGAAACTCCGTATGACTTCAAACAAAAATTTTAATCTTGGTTTTCTGATAAGTTCATGATTTTATGATGTTCTTCTTCATGTCGATGTTAAGATATGATAGATTGCTTCTGCGCATGACTTCATCTGCGTGTTTTAACATTCAAATAAATAGAATGGAGGTGCCTGTTTGTAATGTCAAAATTACAGCTTTTTACTAAATGCATATTATGAAAGTACCGTATATACAAGGTGAATTTTTAATCACCGTCCAAATTTTTCATGGTTATAGTATCCGTGGAATTGAACAACTTTCTCCAAGGAACATGGGTCGCAATATGAAAAAACAAAAAACGAACCTCCTATGCAAAATCAATAGTCAGCTGATCGATTTTGTATGGGAGGTCAATTTTTTTTTTCATATTTCTACCCATTTTCCTTGGAGAAAGTTGTTCAATTTCACGGATACTATTCACCCTGAAAAATTTCGACGATGACTAAAAAATCACCCTGTACAGGTACAGTACTTATAACAAAAATAGCATGTATTTTTTTTTGTCTGTCTGTTTGTTCCAGCTAATCTCTAAAACTGTTGGACCGATTTTGACGGGACTTTCACTGGCAGATAGCTGATTTTATAAGGAAGGCTACTATTTGTTCCGGTAGCACGTTCACGTGGGATAATTTTGGAAATCCACGCGGGCGAAGCTGCGGTTAGTAACCTAACTTTCTATCAGTAAATGATTTTTTGTAATCGGATCGAAACTAATAACCAAACAATTTTGTCCTATTTATAGAAAACCGCTGTGAAACACACATGAGCTTTGTGCTGTAAAACCAGTAAAATGCGCTTGCGCATTTCCTAGAGAAAGTAAGAGCAGTTAGAGCTATTTAAGGGCAACACAAGCGTACCTTAACTTGATGCGTGCCTCCTGTTCCGAGCCTGTCTCGAGGATTTCGTGAGAGTAACTCGGTAATGATGGCTCTGGCTTCTACTGCGATAGGGAAGTCCTCTTCTGATGGCCACTCGATGTCATCTAGAACATAACGAGATTTTTGTCAAGATTAAGTGCTGGTTTGTGCTGGTCTCACCAGGAGTATTTGCCTGTAATGTTACAATCCAAGATTCCGCTGTAACTGCTAGGGCTTTGCAAGTATGCTTTCAACTTGTAGCTACCTAGCAGTTGACGGCCTACTTGCAAATCCGAGCTGTCGAGCGATAATTGTAACCAGCTGGAAAGGACAAAGTTTTGCGATTGATATTTCGCGTATTTCCAGAGAAATATTAAAGAAAACTAGCTGATCGAACAGACGTTGTCTTCTTTTCTAGAACTCAATCGCAGCTCCATCTACCGGATCAATTGTAAATCTAAACCGTTCAGGGTACTCAACCAACAAAGCATTTAATCAAAATGGATCCAGACGTTTAGGAGGAGTTCAATGGCACACACACGTACAGAAGAATTATATATACCTTTGTATCTTTATTAAAAAAAAGAAAACAGGTTATTTGTCACAGAAACATGTGCATTCAAATAAATAAGTTATCTCCAATAATACAGAAAAAATACACGAGCACAAAACAGCGCCCTATTGCGTAACTCACTATTAATCAGAACCATTTTGAAGGTTATTGTTAATCCATAGCTACATGTTTAAATTTATTTATTGTTACTGTGTACCGCAATTCCACCGCAGAAGTGGTCGACAGATAGATAGATTAACTAATTTAGTTTTTTCTACTGCTCAGTGCACTAGCTAAATTGTTATGGCGATCAACACCCAGTGAAAATCATCTACTCACCGTTTACAGTGTGTGCGAACAGCTCCTCAGGAGTGTCTCCGAAGAAGGGCACGCATCCGACAAGGAACTCATACAGAATGATGCCCATTGACCACCAGTCCACCGGCTTGCCGTAACCCTGGAAACAGACAAGCATTTCTGTATATAACATGTAACATAATTAACGCAAGACCTCATACACCCCAATGTGGGTGTTCTGAAATGACGTTCACTAGGTGGCAGCACTGAGACGTCAGGTCCGGGCACCTTTCAAAAGTGTCAAAGCGCCTACGGACTGAATGGTGAACGAAAGAATGAAACGAACGACATCAAATATTTTAAGTTCATTGTCGAACTGGAAGACCTCTAGTCAAAGTGGCGCCAACTGGTGGCTTGAATATTCATGAAAACTCTCATTAGAGTATTGAGTCAAAAGTATAATACAATGACCAAAACTTAATAAGCTAACTATTACTATTAAGAATATCGTGTTGACCCTAGTATTACTTTATGCATACAAAAATTGAGCCTAATTACATATCAATAAGATTTCATTTTCTTTGCTTCAATCGGCGGTCAGTATGCCAAAATACATAACTTGAATAAAATACCTTTATTAAAAGTTACTGAAATCGATTCAGTTGACAATTATGAATATACTTATTTCAGGGCAAAATTACCCTATCCACCTACCAACTATTAAATTGCCGTGCCTCTCACAAAAACACGAAAATGACTCGACCGATTGTGATGATACGTTGGTGTTGTTGTGTGCGCGTCAGAAAAGGTTCCTAACAGAAATAATGAAAAAGGCATTGCCACGCATCCATTAGCTAGTCGTTAATAAAACTTATACGATTTTTTTTTTTTTATACTGAGGAACAGGCCCAATTTCAGTAGGACAAACATAACCACGCAGTGAAAAATAGACAAGATAAAAAAACAAGCTCGAACCTCAAAAATAAATTCCACACTGATTTGAAAACCCCTTCCCCTCGGACCTCGTACACGAGTAGACGTGCTAGTGGCTTTATTTTCAATTTAATTTAATATTTAAATGAAATTTTGCTAAAAATAAACTTTTCAAAAAAATAGGAGTGCATAAATTAAGAGGAGTTACTCAATACGCTTCCAACCGCTGGCGATATACGATAACGAGTAAGCTAGTCCATGCGTCAGACTACCATTGCTCCGCCCTGGTCTGCAACGTCAGAGACACCGACCAACGCCGCGCGCGCTGCGCTCATACCTGGACATCGTGCTATCTCGGTCGTCCACAGCGAGCCCCCGCCCCCTGCTGGAGTCTACGAGCACAAGACGCAAGTAAGCACCTCCTACCGATTTTGATCTCCTGGTACTCGAGGCGTGTGATGGTGACTTCCATAGCGTTTTGATTTGGAAACCTGCAAGTATCTATGCGACGACGACGACACGACGACCTAACAACTGTCTTGAACAATACGGTACTGTCCACAGTACTATCGCAATATCCTGCTATTTTATGTTTTCCTAGTGCAAATTACTATTCACTCAGCAATATCTTTTTTGGGCCACGTACCAACATACATGCATTGATCATACCTACGAACAACGAACTTGAGTGATATTTTGTATTATAATAATTGTAATACAACTCTGTATTCACATAATCTCCACTAGTTTATGTTAACCTGGTACTAAAATGTTGCGCTCGCCACCTACGTCAAAAACCAACATCAACCTGTCGCGTTCCGAAGCTGACATAAGCAAACTCTGTGAAGATGAGCTAATTTGCGATCTGAGTTCATCATATGTTACGCACAGAGCTAAACGCTTCAGGTCTTCGAGTGCTGAAAAATCAGTCGAAAAAATAGATTTTAGAACTGAATTGAGAGAAATGATGAAGCAATTTATGTCATCGCAAAACACCCGGCTTGAAACCCTTGAATCTCATATAATGGACCTCAAGCTGCATTTCACAAAGATCGAGACCTCAAATTCTGCTTTGGCGAGCTCTCTAAACGGCCTATCAGACCAAATGTATTCCTTGGAGTCCAAGATAACAGGTCTTGAGAAAGAACGCGCTGATATGTGCACCCATTTATCGGCTCTTGAGGAGAAGATCGACACTCTAGAGCGAAACTTGATTAAAACGTGCGTTGAAATTAGAAATGTCCCACTACGTCAAAAAGAGTCTAAGCAGGATCTATACGACAACGTTTCTGTACTATCTAATGTCCTCGGCATTAATGTTAAGTCAGACATTAGAGACATTTCTAGGTATAGGATTGACAAACAAAATAATTCCTCTGCGTTCCTCATAGAATTTACTAACACTCTTACCAAAAACAGATTTCTAGACTCTGTGAAAAGCTACAACAAGGAATACCCTAATCAAAAGCTCAATTCAGGCAACCTGGGGTTCACAACAAAAGCAGTACCTATCTACATAGCAGAGCAGCTGACAGCACAGTCTAGAAAATTGTTTTACTTGGCCAGAAACTTTGCTAAAGCGCATAAATACGATTATTGTTGGATTTCAAATGGCCGTATTCTGATTAAAAGAGTTAAGGAATCACCATACATTGTAATTAAAAATGAAGCTCAATTGCAACAGCTGTTGTCCAAATTACCCGAAGTATGACTATCTTCAGTAGCCTTACTTACATTCATTTTTCTTTCTTGTATTGAACTTTTATGTAGATTAAGTAAATTTATAATCTGTGTAACTTATTACTTAAGAACAGCAAAATTTATTATGCATGTTAATTTTTTCATTAGAATAAACAAACACTTTACTCTACACTTCAGTTCACACATACTAATATATACACACAACAACTCAAACAATATCCTATCACTCACCACTACAATCCAGATTCATTTTATACACATCACGCCTTACTGTAATCCTTTAATAATGCTTCTTTTACCTGAAAACCAAGAATCACTCTACGAACTGTCCCCCAAATCTTTTTTAACTAAACCTGAACATTCGATCACATAAAATTGTTAAGTGACAACCTAGACGATTATTCTGTATCTAAAGTATATCAGTGCACACCAGAAGACTGTGTATCTACCTTAAATTCCCCGGATAGCTATCTAAAAGTTATCTCTCAAAATATCAGATCAATTAATCGAAACTTTAATGATTTTGAATCACTACTTTCTCGTCTTTCTCTTGAGTGTGATGTAGCTGTTCTAACAGAATGTTGGCTTCCTTGTCTATGTAATACCACCCTACCCCAGCTCCAGGGTTATTCTTCGATTCACACTACTAAACACCGTAATCAGAGTGACGGAGTAGTCGTGTACATCAATTCGAATCTGGCATTCAAAGTACACGAACCTGAATTTCATGACTCTGCTTCTGGGTTAATCATCGAACTTGCGTCTAATATTGCTATCCTCTGCGTTTATAGATCCCCGTCTAACGAGAGTATTGAAATCTTTCTCAAATCCTTAAACGAAATACTATCGTCCTTGACCACTTTTCAAACTGTAGTTATAACAGGTGATATAAATATAAACATTAACATAGATAGCACAACATCAACTATGAACCATTTGTCGCACGAATACCTTAACTGTCTTTCTTATCATGGGTTTTTACCAGCCCACCACCTACCCACAAGAGGTAATAATTGCCTTGACCACACAATCCTTAAAACTAAATTACCCTCTTCTACCTACATTTTTGATTCCACAATTACTGATCACTTTTCTACCCTCCTTTGTTTAAATTTGAAGCTACCCCGTAATTTTTCTAACACCTCAATCATAAAGACCGACTTCGCCTCACTTGACAACTCTATGCAAAATCTGGAATTCACGCATATTTATTCCATGGATGATCCAAACGCTGCTACTGACTGTCTGATCCAAACTCTATCGCAGGAGATTAATAATCACTCAACCTTGAAACCTACAGCTAAACGTAAGAGAATCCTGAAACCATGGATTACTCCAGGACTCCTCCGATGCATGAGGAACAGAGACATTTTACACAAAAAATACAAACAGTCTTCTGATAATGAAATCCTTAAAGCTACCTATACTAGATACAGAAATTTCTGCAACAAAATTCTTAAAAAAGTTAAAAGACAGTTCGATTCAAATGAAATTTCCAAAGCTGGTCGTAACACAAAGATGTTGTGGGATACAGTCAAGCGTGTTACAAACACAACTAAAATTACTCACCCTCCCACGGAGTTACTTTCCTCCTCAGAAACCCCTTCTCAGTCTCTTAACGATGTTAATTCATTTTTTGTAAATATAGGTAAAGATCTCGCTGATCGTGTTCAGAATGTAATGGTTGGCTGCCCTCCTAATTCCCAGCTCCATAACTCAAATAGTTTGAGTTCTTTCGTTCTCTTGGAAACAAATCCGGATGAGATTGCTACTATTATTGGTTCTCTAAAGCCCAATGCTGCAGTGGGCTTTGATGGCATTTCTACAACCATGATAAAAAGGTACTCTGCAATCCTCGCACCCGTACTTTGTCATATTTTCAACCTATGCCTCGTCTCGGGTACTTTTCCATCTTCTTTCAAAAAGGCCATTATTCATCCCATTTTTAAAAGGGGGGACCGAACATCTGTCAATAATTACCGCCCTATTGCGGTGCTACCTGCCATGTCCAAAATCTTAGAACGACTCATTAATAATAGACTAACCTCATACCTTGAAAGCAATAATTTATTGTCAGCCAACCAATTTGGGTTCAGGAAGAAAAGATCAACTTCTGATGCAGCCTTGACACTGATAAATGCAATCGTTGATAAACTAAATCAACGCAAAAAATGCCTCACAGTGTTCATTGACCTTGCAAAGGCATTTGACACCGTTCCTATTCCCTGCCTTCTAACTAAACTAGAATGTCTCGGCGTACGTGGTATTCAACTCCAACTCTTCCATTCATATCTTTCAGACCGTAGGCAGGTAGTTAAAATTGACGGTTGCCTTAGTGAAGAGCTGCCTATTTCGTTCGGAGTGCCTCAAGGTAGTGTCTTAGGCCCTACTTTGTTCTTGGTGTTCATAAACGACCTGTGCAACATGCACCTGAGCTCTGGTAACATTGTCGCTTTTGCCGACGATACTGCAATTACCTTTCATGATGAATCCTGGGCTAAACTGAAAGCAACTGCTCAAACTGGATTTGACTTGATATATGGATGGCTTATCTCTCACTCACTCACGCTAAACACGAATAAAACAAAACTTATAACATTCTCTCTAAACCGCACTACGCAACCTTTGACACCCATTACTCTGAAAGCTCACACCTGCCAAGCCAATTTGGCTATTTGCAACTGTCCTACAATTTTCTCTACGGACACGACTAAATACCTGGGTATCATCCTAGACAAACACCTTAACTTCAAAGCCCATATCACTCATCTTACAGCTCGAGTTCGTAAACTCATATATATTTTTAAAACACTCAGACACATTGCCAATACTTATGTGATACGCACCGTGTATCTTGCCATGTGTCAATCAGTGATTTCGTACTGCATTAGTATATGGGGTGGAGCTGCGAAAACTACACTCAAACCTCTGGAAGTGGCTCAGAGAGCCATTCTGAAGGTTGCTACTTTCCGACCAATGCTCTTCCCCACCTTTGATCTTTACAAAAAATGCAAAGTTCTTACGGTACGGCAAACATTCATTCTCAACAATTTATTACAACAACACACACAAACTCCTTTTACACTAACTCAATCCTCACTTAGGCGAAAGAACGAAATTTGCAAAGTTCCCTTCACACGCTTTGCTTTTACTAAACGTTTCTTTTACTACCTTGGCCCGTTTTTATACAACAGAATTAACAAAACTATACCTTTACATCAATCCTCTTACGAAATGTGTAAAAAACAGATAACTGACTTTTTAACCACTTTAAACTACGACGACACTGAATATCTGCTCACTTCACAATCTTAATGACTTCTCTAATACTCCATATCTAAACTCAACCCCTTTCACTTCAGTTTACACATACACCACACCTATAACACGGAACACAGACATACACAGCTACATTACAAAACACACACACACTACACCTACAACACAAAACACACGCACACCACACCTACATCACAAAACATACACACGTACTAACACTTTTAGTTTAGTATAAGTTAAATACGTTTGTACCTTATAGTTCTAAGCAGTCTATTAAAATGTTTGTACCCCTGTGGGAACCTGGGCTGGCGAACCTTAATACAGGTTACTATGTAACCTAGCTAGGACGCCTGATTCAATTATGTTACTTTATTTCTATTCTACTTAACCCTAAATTTTAAAAATTATTTTATTGTAACAGACTGTACCACACTTTTTGAAATAAATAAATTATTATTATTATTATTATTAGAAAACGAGACGAAATCATCACAAGGAAGCCAGGGCTTATCTTACTTATTAAATGCATAGTATCGAACAAAAACACTTAACATAGTGTTATCTTACCTGTCTCAGAATCACCTCCGGCGCAATATACTCAGGAGTCCCACACACTTGCTTATCTGAGAACTGTCGCGCCTCTCTGTCAGCATACTCTTCGTAAAGATTCGTCGCCACTGACAAATTAAATCATTCATTTACGAAAGTTACACTGGACTAAAGTTACGGATTCCATTCCGGAAAAAGGCTATATGACAATAATGTTGCAGTTGGAAAAAAAAAATTGAGAATATATATTTGTAGCAATATCTTGGCTTTGGCTTGCTTAGTTTGCAGATAAGGACAGGCCGTTATTCACTACCAGGTGGCCCTTATTAGCAATGGAGTGACTGTTTACAAAACGTGATTAGAAAGTTAGCAATATAACATTTAATTAGGTATACGTGAGGTGGTGTATAAAAAAAACTTACATGACATGAGTCCCATTTTACTGAGCCCGAAATCTGTCAGCTTTATGTGACCAGTCGCCGTTATCAGCAAACTGAAAAATAAAAACAAAATTGTCAGTTTTTTTTGCAATATTTTTATTGTCGATTATCCGATCACTGGTGATAGACCACGAAAGCGAATCACGTGAAAGATAGTCTATTAATACTCACTTGTCTGGTTTCAGATCCCTGTGTACAATGCCATAGGAGTGTAAGTACTCCACAGCTAGGACGGCTTCGGCGAAGTAATGCCTCGCCATGTCGGCCGGCAGTGGCCCGGCGCGAAGTAAAGTGGCGCAGTCGCCGCCTTCCACGAATTCAAGGACGAAACAAAGATGGCGTTTCGTTTCGAAGGAACAATACATCGTTACCTAGAAACGAGGGGGTTGTGTGGTGATTTTGATAAAAATTGGGGGTGTTTTCTTCATTTTGTTTGATAAGGGGGGGCCGGCAAAGTTGTGCGTACTTTAATTCCCAAGAAAACTACAGTTTTGGTAGACTTTTGGTCAAACTTCGCAAATTTGTGCCACCTAAGAATTGTCATATGAAATATTCCTATATGGCACAAATTTCCAGTTTGACAATTAAATCTATCACATACTGGTACAAATATATCACATTTTAATCAACATATGACGTGAAACAGAGCTGCAATTTGCTAAAATCCAAAGAAAATTTTAATATCGCGGGCTACTTTAGCGTATCTAACTTAATGTAATGTGTGATTTCTCATTTATGGACCACAAACCGGTTAAAATGGCGAAGCATTCATGATAATCTGTGTGGCGTGACGTTAGAGATAAGTTAGGTCAAGTAAAGCTGTGTGCCAGCGGCTTAAAGCTGTAAGATGTCTATGTGGGGGACCTATTTTCAACTGCAGAAGTGTATCTCGACGAGTTTCGTTCTACAATATTTAAATAAGTAGAGTAGTTATTTCAGCTAAATAGAGCGCATTCACATGGTGTTTCTACTGAGTTAATTGCGATTTTTTTCCAGATAGGTAATCTTTACTGAAAACCTAGTATGTTATTAGCAGTTGCCTTTATGTAATTTAGGTAATAGTTTCTGTCCTACTTGTAAAGAGTTTTTCAAAGGTACAAGGTATCTTTGACAGCAGTTGGCGGCCATATTAGATTGTCTATTGGCGCAATTTTATGACAGATGTGTCATTAACCCCCTTATTTATAAACGCTGCTTAAAATTAAGTAATGATTAGCGACTGATTAACCATACATTTTTGACGTTTAAACATCACTTATCATCGTTTATGAATACACCCCTAATAAATGTTTAGCATTTATCAAGATGATCTGACAGACGTCTGGTTTCAACAGGACAGCGTCACTTGTCATACCGCCTGAGAAACAGCCATTATAATTGACTAAATAAATATACACAGTGCCAAAAAGCAAGCGTTAAAAAAAAGGAAATACAATCTATATGTTTGTTTTAACGCGGTAATTGTAAACAATTAACGCGTTTTTATTCATAATCCAAAACTCAGGTCCCTATTAAAATTTTGCTTTCATTAAAATACTGGGTTTTGACAGCGTCTTCGCCCGTGTGGAGGTCGGTATATATGTTACCGGCCAAACCCGATTTCAGGCCAAACTAGTTTGTCCTAGGCCAAACTGGTTTCTAGCTTAATTAGCCATTTCGTTAACAGCCTTTGGAAGTAACGCTCGCCGGCCGCTGCCGCGGCGCCGCTCGCTTCGTTCGCTTGGCTCGCGCGCTTTTGGTCACAGTTCTAACCTAACCTAACCCATTTAATCGGCGTGCCCCGGCTTAATAAACCAGTTTGGCCTAGGATAAACTAGTTTGGCCTGAAAACGGGTTTGGCCGGTAACATATACATATAAACTTTCCTCTTTAATCACTCTGTCTATCGATGAAAACCATATTAAAATGCGTTGCGCAGTTTAAAAGATCTAAGCGTACAAACACGAAAAGCTTTGTTTTATACTATGTAAGGATAAACATTTATTTAAATGTATTTTATAGTAACTTACCACAAAAGGGTTATCAGCGAAACTAAGTATATCCCTTTCAGCGAATGCTTGTTCCACTTGATTCCTGAGTATCAAGTTGTTTTTACTTATTTTCTTCATTGCGTACCTGTAAATTAAAGAAGAATCTTATAAGCACCGAAACCGAATCTCTGATACAACGTGTAACATAATTAACGCACGATCTCATACACCCCAATAGGGTATTACACTCATTTTGGAAAAGTGTCCTAATTAGATTCTAAAGTGCTAATAAACCACTAAAAAAAACACAACATTTTTATTTAATCGATTAGTGCAGTAAAAATGCATTTAAATTTTACATTTTCAAATTTCGCGCGTAATTTGACGAAAACGCTGGACGCAGTGGACGCCATATTGCTCTGTGGGTATGACGTCGGTTTGCTAAAAACTAATGCGCTGATATTTTGTATGATAAACGTTTGTATTTGAAAAATAAAATGTTATTATTCTACTTATCTTTGGTTTTCTGTTCCTGAATACAAAATATTATTTAAATAAAAAATACTTTGGTTACGAAAATAATAAAAGTACAAAGTTGTTCAATTGACATACCGTATGACGTAATAACATGGCGGCTACTATTTTATGGTGTTCAAAAACAGATTAGAAGAACTGAAATCTTTGAATTGAATTTATTTTGTAATTTCATGAACTAAAACTAACATTTTCCGACTGCATTTTGCCTAAGCTATCTCAATAATATATTTTTAGATTTTTTCTCATATAGAGTAAAATACCCTATTAGAGTATTGAGTTAAAAGCATAACACAATGACCAAAACGAAAAATGTGACGACCCCAGCATTACCGATACATTTAAAATTGAGTGTTATTGCCTTGAAATAAGTTTGAATTTACTTCGGCTCAATCGGCCGGTAAGTATAGCGAAATACATAATTTTAAAAAATATACCCATTTTCAAAGTTACTGCTATCGATTCAGTAGTCAATTACGAACAAACTACTTTCAGGACTTGCACCATCTGTTACACCTGGTAGAGCGATCATTATTATCAATGTTGTTGTTAAGTCTCTTGGTTTTAGCGTAACTTGAGAGAAGCCTTTGTCCAGCAGTGGACTTTATTTTGTACATAATTTTCACTGAACGAAAAAATAAGCGAATAATAAAATAAATTGACCAGTAAGAGTCCCGGTAGCAATTAAGGCCCATACAGAGTAAAATTAAATCAGTTGGCAAAACCCCGCAAAAGTGATTGATGGGTGTAAAAAAGATTTATTTTATATTTATACAGAGTAGCAGGGACATCGATGCGCAAACTGAAACCAGGAAATCAGTAAATTATTCCTCCTAGTGAAGAAATTTTCCGTAGCTTTAAAAAAAAAAAACAATCTGTTGATTCATAGGAAACTGAACATCTACACGGTCAAAATGTTTGGAACAGCTTATTTTTGTATTATAACCAGAGATCGGATATTCGGATGCATATTCACCTAAAGTTGAGATATTGGCTAACATGGAATGCGCTTTTGTATCGAAAAAGTCTTAATTTAGGTAAGTAATTTGTTTATTTTTTGTTTTAACTAATACAAACCACCCCTTCTCCAGTACATACACATATTTGTATCGGGTTAAACATTAATTTTAAATTAATACACATCTGAATAGTTATGCAATCAAGAATCCCGGGGTTTTCAATAAATATTACAAATAAGTTATAAAGCCGCTTCCATACTTTCTATAGCTAATAATTGTCTTTAGGTAAATATGCATCCGAATAACCGATCTCTGATTATAACCGACGAAAACTTTCAACGCAGGGGGTTTCAGAATTATGTAATGAATCTATGGTAACAGTTTGTGTGTCGATATCCCTCCTGCCAAACTGTATTATATTTTACAGTTTTTGGGCTCAACGGCCGTAGGTAGTGTACCTGTCCCAACGCGCCAACGAGGAAGTGCCCAGCTATCAACGATTTTCTCGTTCAAGAAACATACAAAAGATTATTGGTCCCGTGTAAGTAAAGGAGATACTTACATCATATATCAAAAGTTGATAGCTGACTGTTCACATCGCGTCCTTATTTGTCGCAGCGACAAGGACTATCAACAAGAGTACTCGCTCAACGCCGACGCGCATTCGCTGCTCGTTGCTCGCCAACTCGTTTTTAATTGCTAGTTCTTCTCGCTTGTCGTTAATCGCTGGCTGGTGCTTAGCTTATGTAAAGCGTTTAGCAACTCACCTCGTCCTCGTCTGCTTGTGCTTGACGAGGTACACGGCGCCGTAGGCCCCGTTGGAGATGAGCTTGATGACGTGGTAGTCACTCTCTGACGGCGGAGCGCTGCCCGAGCTGGGCGGGGACTGGCGCCCGCGGGATCTGGGGGTGGGGGTACGGTGTTATAGTTTCGCCGAATAAAACATTTTTTTTTTAATGTGTAACGTCTCCGCCCCGACCCTTGCTCGAACCAGCCCACGTGGCTGAGCCTTCAGCTTTAAATTCGTCCCAAAAACAATCCAGCGACGCCCTAGGCCGATGTCCGTACCTCACAGGGGGTGCCCGTAGCGTGTAGTCGCTTAGTTTTAAGTTTTTAAATTCTGGCTCAGGCTTTAATTAATTAAGGCAGCCACAGCCAAGTGCGGATAAACAGCCGACAAACGCCTAGGTTGAGCTACGAGATGTCATTCCCAAAAAAACAATGTGTTACATCTTTCCTCTCGCCTTCCTGCAATCTGTGAGATGATTTCGGAAAAAGGGTCGCAAGTGTGTAACAGGAAGCTGGAGTAGCGCGCGCTATTTGATTTGATCATTAGCGCGTGCGGTGGTAGAATTGGTGGCAATGAGGGTGTTCATGAATATTCAAGCCACCAGTTGGCGCCACTTTGACAAGAGGTCTTCCAGTTCGACCATGAACTTAAAATATTTAATGTCATTCGCTTCAGTCTTCGTTCACCATTGAGTCCGAAGGCGCTTTGACACTTTTGATAGGTGCCCGGACCTGACATCACAGTGCTGCCACCTAGTGAACGTCATTTCATAACACCCTCATTGGTGGCAACCAAGGTGAGATGTCAGAGGGGCAATTATCGTAATTTTAAGAACGTTCACAGTCTGATCTCAGTCTCATTCTGTCAAAAATACCTCGATTTTCTATACATTTTCGACAAGTTTTTGACATTTGGTTAGACTAGATTTTTAAGTTTTTTAATTACGAGAATTGGCGTTCAGATGTTACACACCATATGCGAGTACTGTAGGCTCACTCGTTTTTAGATGAAACCTCGGTTACTCTTCATAAGGTAGGGAAAAGAAAAAGTGGTTGCCGCTTACGGTACTTTTAGAAATTTTATCAAGGTTGCATGAATGTTTTCTCCAAAAGTTTAATTGAATCCATAGCCCGATCACAAAAAAAAAATCTGTAGCTTGGTTTAGTAGACACACAAGTATCAGCATCTATTAATATTAATAGGTTTAATTGTTTAGTACTTACTTGGAAGGCGAAATATTTTGTGGCAAAGGAGGAGGTGGAGGTGCTTGCAGTTCTGCCAGAGGGTCCCGTGATAAGCCCAGCTTGTGGATTATGTACTGAGGGATGTCCGTCGTTATGCCCTGTGCAATAAGGTTCATAATAGTATAGCAAATTTTGTTGAACGAATGAAGAATGTTTGCGAATAATTTTACACAACATTGGCATATATAAAAAAACCGATAGAAAGGCTCAATTACATACCTGTCACTTAAAGTACCACGAATATAACACTTTTATTATATTTATCCTATGGCCATTGGACGCCAAACAAGCAACAGAGCCTTTTCGTGACAAGTTTCACAACTGTCACGAAAAGTACCAATTGAATACTTCACTTGTAGATCTTTATAGTGTATAGACTCTTATTTTTGGACGCCAGATAAGTAATGGAGCATTTTCGTCAGAAGTTTCACACTTGTCACTAAAAGTACCACTTGATTAACTAACCTGCTGATGTTTCGCATGACCCTCAGCGGCTTCCAACAGTCTGTAGAATCTCTCAGGATCGAACTCGAGACATTCCAGTAGTCGTGCCGGGCGTGCCATCGCGAGTATTAGTCGCGTCACTAAAGGTGCCACTTGGTTCCCCGCTTCTGCTGACTTTTCTCGTGTCTGTGGAGAATATTTAGATGTAAACAAAGTTTATATGCAGTTAGAGTGTGACATAGAGTCTGACTGTGGAAAACTTTCAATGGCTCAAAATTTTGCAAATATGCTTAAAGTTGTAATGGTTGGGTTTCCTACGAAAGCAGTTTCGTAATATTACTTAACCTGCAAAATGACGGCCTTCCACATATAAAGCGTCCAAGTCCAACATTCACCGCCATTTTCATGACGGTCGTTTTTTTGTGGTCACCATATTTTATGACGACGCTTTCTAAGGTAATCCAAGAATAAAAGAGCCATCGGGTAAGGAAGGTCATTAATATAAACTAGAAATAAAAAAGGGCCAAGAATTGAACCTTGAGGCACGCCCATCTTAGCTAGAGACCCAGAGGACCACGCCCCGTTAACGTTGACTTTTTGCTGCCTGTTTGATATATAGGAAAGTAAAAGATCAGCAGCTTGTCCACGAATTCCGTAGTAGTGTAATTTACAGATCAGTGTATTGTGGTAAAAACTGTCAAACGCTTTTGAGAGGTCACAGGAAATACCAATTGTCCTGGCACTTCTCCCAGGATTCCAATGTGACTGATGAGTTTTCATCAATGCTGGAAGCACAGATATAGGTCTATAATAAGAAGGATCACTCTTACTACCCGATTTGTAAATTGGTACTACTTTACTATTTTCATCAAGTCAGGAAACGTACCGCTGTCTAAACATGATTAAATATGCCTGTTAGGACAGGGGCTATTGTGTCAATGATATCTTCAAGAACCTTAACGGAAATCTCCCATAAGTCTTCAGTGTTTTTTATGTTAAGACTTTTAAATGCTGTTTTAATTGTGGCAATAAAAATGGGTTTGAATTCAAAGCTTGGAATGTCCTTACTGAAGTTTTCTTTAAGAAGAGAGTCAGCTTATACAGATGATGAGAGATGCGTGTGCTATAGGTACACCTCTGGCTAACTGGCTAATGGTATGATCTGTTATGTTAAATTCTTTGGGATACGTTACCTCAGCCAGCAGCCTGTCCAAGCTGTCAGCCATGTCGTAGAAGTATGTGCTGGTGACTTGCTTGGACTCCGACTTGTGCAAGCAGTCGCGAGCCATCTCCAAGACCTGCAAACATTAACATGAATCCTGAAAATACATACATATACTTTAATATCTACTTACAAAATTGGAATTTAAGTTTAACTAGATGGACTGGATGCGGAAGGCGGGGGACAGGGTATTGTGGCGCAGCTTGGGAGAGGCCTATGTCCAGCAGTGGACTGCGATAGGCTGAGTTGATTGATTGATAATGTAAAACAACTTCACCTGTCTCTGAACAAATCTCTCGATGGGTGGTCGGTCCGGCTTCTTATCCAACTCCAACACTTCATCGATCAAACCTCGTAATCTGAAAGTAACAATTACAATATTGTCACATTATCCCCGAGCCCCAAGTTCCTATAAATAAACAAAACTGGATCGTTTTGTTTAGTAATGGTAGCATTTTTTATTTCCTAACTGGGCAAATAAAAAGTTTTATAAGCTAATTTTACCTGGGATAGCTACTACCATATAGGACGGTCTACTCTGCAAAGCTATGAGGCATTTGCTTCATTTTTGTAAATTTACAAGAGTCTTAATTTTAACCTACAACTGTCCGTAAATAGTGTATTACACTCATTTTTGAAAAGTGTCTTAATTAGATTCTAGAGTGCTAATAAACCACAAAAAAACACAACATTTTATTTAATCGATTAGTGCCATAAAAATGCATTTAAATTATTTTTACATTTTCAAATTTCGCGCGGAATTTGACAAAAACGCTGGACGCAGTAGACGCCATATTGCTCTGTGGGTATGACGTCAATTTGCTAAAAACTAATGCGCTGATATTTTGTATGACAATTGTTTATAGTTTAAAAAATGAGTTATTTTACTACTTAGCGTTGGTTTGCTGTTCCTGAATGCAAAATATTATTTAAATAAAAATTACTTTGGTTACGAAACTAATAAAAGTACAAAGTTGCTCAGTTGACATGCCGAATGACGAAATAACATGGCGACTAGGTACTATATCATTGTGTTCAAACACAGATTAAAAAAACTGAAATCTTTAAATCAGATCTTTATTTAATTTTAATTTAGTCCTTAAGTTAAACACAAAACAAAGCTAATAATATGTACAGGTATATAAAAAAATAAAATAAAATCTTTAAATTGTATTTTAAAATTTATTTTGTTGTTCTATGAACTAAAACTAACATTTTCCGACTGCATTTTGCCTAAGCTATCTCAATAATATATTTTTAGATTTTTTCTCGTATAGAGTAAAATACCCTATTTAGCAATCGGCCATAAGTCAACGTTCACACGGACATAAGTAATAAAATCGCGGCGGGATTTTTCGCGTACTTTTTTACGTTACTATTTTATACTCTCGTAATTGAACCGAGTATCGATCACTATCGCTGATGGATTTTAATCAATCAGCGCGAGTGAATCTCAGCGCGTTGTAAAAACCAAGTGTTCGATTTTTAACTCTCGGAGCTAAGCAGTCCGACGAATATCCTTGGGAACGTAGGCTAACTGTCTAGTTTCGGGCTCACTGGCAAATAATATACTGTAACCTAGCTGTAGGTAATATTTTAAGCTAGTCATGTCGTCTCAGCTTGATGTTAACCTGTGAACCGGCTTGCTATATTACGTATACTCCATTTATTATAGCTTTAGAAAAAAGAGGCTCGTAGAAGCAGGAGTGCAAAACATTTTATTTCAAAGTTAAGTTCTAACTTTTTTAGGTAGATTTAAGACAGTACTAAATACTGAGACAAACGAAGTAAAAGTAATTTTTATTTTAAATAATGTTCTATTTGTAATAACATCTTCATCACACATTACAAACCTACACCAAAAATGAAACAAACAATCACATTATGATTTAAATCTAATTAAGATTAAAAGGATTTTTTTTACAATATTTTTTTTACCTTACGACCCACAATACGTTGGTAAAACTTCGTCGTCATCAGCTAATTTAGTTACTCCGTGTTGTTCACTCCTGCTTCTTTCAGGTTTTTAGCATTGACACTTTAATTTTTTTGGCATTAATCGTAACTGCAACACGTTTCATGTAATTTTGTTACGAAATGTACATGAAAAGAACCTTTTTTAACTTCTGTCTAATGCTATTGTAAATGGAGTTTAGACAATAAGTATTTTTCTATTATATCGTTTCATACATAACCAAATGTTTCATTATGCAACTTTTATATTACCTAAATGATTTGTTTTATTTCATGATGAACTGTTTTCGTTACATCAGACTATTTTGGGACAATGTGCTTTGACCCTTAAAACGGAAAAACCCCAAGTCTATTGCACAATAATGAGAAATTCTCTAAATGATTTTTGATAATGACACATTCAAATAGGTCAGGGTTCAAGACTATCGTACTAAAATTCGTTGTAAAATGTAGTGTAATTTTAACCTTAATTAAAAAAAGAATTACACTGACTAAACATGAGCAAATCTTCAGCATACAGTTAAACCAGAAAATATTTGCGCTTCGATAATCTTCGTGTTTCCGAATTAAAACGAACGCTCCACAGAGTTTCCCCCCACTGCCGCATGCCACACTTTATAGTTTTGTACCTATCATTGCCTATTTGTATGAAGTTTTCTCTCTGTGGGATTACCTGCTCTGGTCGCCCCTCGTCATCTGACACTCGAAATTAAAGAAAAAAGTTTTTTTAGAATTGCATAGAGTTGATAATCTAAATATTTTTTTAACCATGGTAAGACAAAATAAGCAAGAACTTCCATTGTTGTAACAGTTCTAAATTATATCATTATCGCGAGTTCGTATTTCCGAAGATAGACGATGATTGCCGATGCGCAAATTTTTCCTTGGAGATCCGTCCTTACTTGTCATCCATAGCCTTCTGTGCCGCCGGGAACCGTGCCGCGAAGAGCGCAGACATGGCGGAGACAGCGTCATCTCTGGAACCGGACCCGCCGCTCGAACCGCCTCCACCGCCAGTGCGGGATGGTGAACTGGAGAAGCAAAAAATGAGGAATGGTTAACATCAGAACCGACCGAACTCTTTTTACCCGAAAACTCACAATCTTCGGTGTTATAATTTTGGTGAACCAATCACAACTACAACATCCAACATAAAAACCTATTTATTGATAATATTATCAATATATTGGAAATTAGCTTTTGCCTGCTGCTCCACCCGCGTTGATGTCGGTTATTGCGTTAAAAAGTAGCCTACGTCCTTCTCCATATATGTCTGCCAAATTTCATGACGATCGGTTCAGCGGTTTACGCCTGTAAACGTAACAGACAGACAGAGTTACTTTCGCATTTATAATATTAATAGGTATAATAAAAATACACTTCGTAAAAAAGGCATGTTGCGCCAACCTCACATAAATTGGAAAAAGCGCAGGAAAATTATGAATTATGGTGATAATGATGACAAAGATCAATATATTGTTTAAACACGAATCTCTGCTTTAACACTGTTCAATCTCTGCTTTGTCCAGATACTGCAGTGCCTCGAGCATGTTTGCCGAAGCGATAGTCCCGGACTTTTACGCCATCATGAGGTCGAAGGGTCGCGTCTTTTTGGCGAAGATTGGGACGACCTTCAAAATGCTGTTACTGGATGTAACAGCATTTTGGGGTGCGGGTTGTTCGAAAGAGATACCGCGGCCCCTGGCACCCAGGCAACTGAGGGAACACGGGTGGGTTTTAGTCAGTAAAAGTCTGACACGCCCTCCCGCTCCACCCAGAGCGGGAGAAGTTATTTGATGATTTCCCACCCAAAAAAAAAAAACAAGGTTGTCTCGGGCAACTTAGCAAGCCCTATATTTGTGCACTGGATTTCTGTTCACCTAAGCGGGAACAAAACATTAAGAAAGATGACAGAATTAATGTTTTTGATGACTATGGGTACCTACACATATTACATACCTCTATGTTTTGAATTTTATTTATATTTTTTTGTAGGTACATTGCTTGCAATAAAACACCATTTATTTATTTATTATTTAACAAGAGTAAATCTGAACATAGATTCTGGCAACAAGTTCTATTTTAACTTTATAATTCACTATACTTTTCTATTTTACAACATGACAATATGTGTAGTTTTAATAAGCCTTACTGTAGCTACCAAAAAAAGGTAATTAACCCCTGACAACCACAATATTGTTTCCAAGACTTCATCAGAGATTTTAAGCAAAGCTCTGATGTAGTTTGAAAATCTCCAAATATCTTTCCACAGTTCCGTTCTGTCCACTGGTGGTCACAAGACGAAACACTTATCGACCATAACTATTCAGTACACACCCACAAACTTACATCACATGCATCTTACTATTACACAGTAAACAATACAGCTGCCAAGATTCTTAACATTCGCTGCGGTCGACACTGACTCATGTACAGACAGCCTCAAAAATATGTTTATTTCGACCAAAATGAATTTACTTATCTACTCAAATTCAACGCATTTATTTAAATTAAAGCATTTACAGGCACTTTTGAATTCTCAAATAGTCGATCAGTTGGAAAGTTGAAGCTAGTTTCCCATTCCAAAACGTAGATCTTTATGGAGAAGATCGGGCAAGAAACTCCATGGACACTCTTTTAAATCATGATATACAAAATACTAGATACATTATTCTTGTTGCTTTATATGTGAGAGCAATGTAAGGAAATAAAGAAACAATTCTAAATATATTTAGAATTGTTTCTGACATTACCTTTTGATTTTCTTTCGTTTGCTCAATATAAAAGTAGCCTAAGTTACTCCTTATAACAACAGAACAGTTATCTGTATAAGTCCCGGCGAAAATGTTCAAATATTCATATATGTACAATTACATTCGGAGTTGAAAGCAATGAAGCAAGGAAAGGTACCCACTAGGGTCCCGCATTCCCACATGTATAATTTATTCATAGATATTATGGAACACAGATTGAAAACAATCAAATGAATTTCTAGTCGATGTTTGGCTGACTGTACCTATTGTGTAATGTCACATGCTTGATAAATTATTTAGTTTTACTGCCCGTGTGATGTTATGTCGTTGTGTGGAATCTGTGGTAACGTGAAGTTTTTGGTGCACATTTGTTGGAAACGGTTTCAAAAACATTTCCGATATTTCCAGAAATCTAATTCAGACCGTTTGGCATCTATACAGAAAATACCACCTGCCGCATCTATTTCCACTGCTAAATCTGGGTATTCTATGGACCAGGAAAAAGAAAAGTCAGAGACGAAATAGCTATGATCGCTACGATAGCGAGATACGTGACGACCCGTGACGACTGTCAATGATCCCCAAATGACAGCCGGGAGCAACGACTTAACGTGCTTTCCGAGGCTCGAGGGGTCTTGATGTAGATGCTACGCTTGCCCTGATCTATCGAACTGTGCAGCTGTTATTACGTCACAAGGCCCTTAGATCAGTGATAGTTGTGAGAGCAGTGGTGGCCCAGTGGTAACAGCCGTGACTTATGAGCAGTGATAGGAATAGGTAGTGCCTATTTGCCTAAACTTCGAAGAACAGAGACAAGAAACGGAGACTTCCTTAGGACTAAATTTTTTCCGAGACATCTGTCCCGAAATTTCGAGACAACACATAAATCCATTTAAAAAAAATGTTATTTGGAATAAGTAATTCGTCTATATTTACCTAAAGTTTGCGACTAGATATATCATAGTAAAATAATAACATACACAGTCGTTACAACCATAAAATTTTCTGATTTTTTTTTCTATTGTTTTTGTATCCCATGGGAACTATACTTTTTTTTAATAGGAAGTAGCATATGTGCTATTCCACACCTTAATCTATATCACTACCAAAATCAGCATTTTCAGTGGAATTGAGTAATGGACATCCATACAAACTATCACATTTATAGACAAACTTTAGATAAATATAGACGAATTACTTATTCCAAATAACACATTTTTTTAAATGTATTTAAGTGTTGTCTCGAAATTTCGAGACAGATGTGCCGGAAATAATTTAGTCCTAAGGAAGTCTCCGTTTCTTGTCTCTGTTCTTCGAAGTTTAGGCTAATAGGCACTACCTATTCCTATCACTGCTTATGAGTTGTAGGTCGTAGGTTCAAACCCAGACACAGGCGCTTTAATTTTAGCAAATTATTCCATCACACTGTTCTCGAAACAGTGAAGGAAACCGGCATGTCCTGGAACCAAACAAGACTATTACATACCTGCACTGGGCCCGTGTGGTGGATTACGGCCTACTGCCTTTCACCAAGAGGAGACCTTTGTCCCAGCAGTGGGACCATTATAGGCTGATTGTGCTAAGCCCTTTAGATTTCTAGACGATAAATCGGTTAGTACCTCAAACTTCGACTGCGCATGCGTCTGGCCGGGCTCTGTGGTGACGGCGCGCGCGCCGCTGTGTTCCCGCTGCCGCCGCTGTCTGACAATGACGCCCAGTTGTTCATGCCGCTGCCTTGTGAGCTGCTGCAAGGTGAAAGATACAGTATGGTCAGTAAATTAGGTGCAGAAAAACGTTGTGATGTTTTTAATGACAAATGAGAACACATCGGAGGCACCCACGCGCCGTGACGCGCCCAGTTACACAGCCTCGCCAGGGTAACCCGCGAAATTGGAATTTATCTTACGGTTTTGCAATCTGCAGATCAGTGTCAGGTCAGGATGTATGTTGATACGATTTGCAACCGTAACACGCATGTATTAATCATTTAAATCATCCCTATCAAAAAAACTTTTTTTTAAACAATCTTTTATTTAAATGCGCAAAAAATAATTAAAAAAGTTTTCCTTTGAACTTTTTGCTATCAACTTATAACGTCATTACACAATTTATATGATATAAAAGTTTGTCACATGATTTAAGTAGGAACTCGTATTTACTTAGCTATAGAGTACTTAAATCTTGCATATCGATAACCAACACGTGGGTAAACTATTGCCAGCTAATTTCTCTCTTACAGCAACCAGCCAACCGGCTCGTCTTCTCCCAGCTGTTCTCGACGATGGGTACTTACTTGAGCGAGTTCTGGTGCTGATGGCAGTGTGGACATGGCGCTCTCGGCGGCTCGCACACCGCCTGGACTGCGAGCAGCCTCTCCTGGGATGAGCATTGCGACTGCAACAAGGTGAGACAGCACATTAACATAATATTCCTTCATTCACAATTTCGTCAATATGATCACGTTTATCTTTCTTATAAAACCGAGTTCGGCTGACCTATGAACCGAGAGAGCGGTAGTGGTCCAGTGGTAGCGGCCGCGCCTTACGAGTTGGATGTCCTAGGATCTCAAACCCAGACAGCCGATTTACTTTATGTGAATTATTTAATCACTACTGCTGTCAAAACATGTCCAAGAACCAAAAAATCAAAGACGTGTGTCATCCACCAACCCGTGCTGGGTCCACGTAATGGATTAAGGCCCACTTCCTTTCACAGAGATGAGGCCTATGTCCCAGCAGTGGGAACATTATAGGCTGATTGTGTGTGTGGTGTGTGATAATAGCACTATGACCTTTGACCGGGACTTTTGCACCCCGGACAGGACTTGTCATGCCTCGCCCAAACGCACCCACATCATACAAGGATTTAATACGGTCAAAGTTGACAAACAACAGTGCGTGTACAAATACACAATTCTAGGCCATTGGGAATTGAAGGCATGACAGCATTATTCGACACACCTAAATAAATGTTTTCAGGTGACATAAAAAAAAACATGTAAACTCAAACTTCAAGTCCTAATAGTGTGTCTTTCACCTCTTTTGCTGAAAATATTGAAATTTTTCCTGACGTACATGATGTTCTCATAGATATATTGACGAGGTACCGTCATGATATTAATAACTTTGAACAATTCCCTTAGAGAATCTAAGGGAACTGTTGAGTCTCTATTATTTTACTGTAAAAAGCTTACGTGTGGCATAAATATGGCCATCAATCAAAAGACTTTTCTTTAACACCATCAGATTTTTCAGCATGATACATGTATGTTCAACGACAGTCTTCGTGCTTCAAATATCCAGAAATCCAGATAATGGCACATTTACTGACCATTACCATCAGGTGCAATGACGACATATCAACCGCGTCACATATTCAACCTGTCGTAAATTTTGTACAGTCTGCACATCAGTGGTAACACTTGCACGACGAAAATCACCCTTACTTCTACGACAAAAAGGCGCTGTGAATGTCAAATTTGTACCACTGTAACGTCCGGTTGACAGTACCGCCATCAAATCTCAAGTTAGTAAACAAAGACCATGCACTAGTAAGTATGCGCAAGAGTTCCTCGTCCGCGTAGTGAATACTAACGGCCGGATCAATTTGACTGCGTTTGGACACGATCTTCTTGAGACAATAGCATTGTTTTTATGTTTATTTTATTTAAAACATGTGTTGTATACAGCTATTGACTTTGTAATGATTTTGCAACTTAAACCAGAATCTCTCTCAAATTTTAAATTGCAGGCGTGACTGGTTTGTGATTTCTGTCCTGACTGCAAAATATATTACCAAGATTGCCTGTTCTTTGTGACACCGCAACTGGAGGCTGAAAATCACCGAAAGGGCAATAGCGAGGACTATGCTTGGAGTTTCCCTACGGTCGAATTAGAAATAAAGAAATCCGTAAGAGAACCTAGGCTACCGACATAGCCCAAATAATTCCCAAATTTAAGTGGCAGTGGGCAGGGCAAATTGCTCGCAGAACAGATGGCCGATGGGGCCGAAATGTTCTGGAGTGGCGACCGCGTACTGGAAGACGTAGCGTTGGAAGGGCTCCCAAAATGTGGGCCGATGACATGGTGAAAACCGCAGAAATCCGGTGGATGCGAGAAGCACAGAACCGGTCGAAGTGCTTGGGGAAGGCCTAAGTCCAGCACTGGACGTACTTTGGCTGAAACGACGAATTGGACAGGGTTTACCCAATGTATGCCATTACAAAGTCTCCAAGATGAGCCTATTCCTTTTTTTTATATAATGGCATCTCGCAGGTCAACCTAAGGAGGTTTTCGGCTGCTTAACCAGGCATGCCTGTGGGTGCCCCAGGCAAGCCCGAACGCCTCCAGGGCCAGGGCTTAAAAACTTCAAAACTAGGCGACTACACGCTAAGGGACCCCTGTGGGGTACGGACCTCGGCTTAGAGCGACGCTGGAGGAGCTTACTCCAGTTTTCTAGGTTGGGTTGTTCTAAAATAACGCACTAGACAGCTCAGTTATGATGCATTCATCCTGTTGTCTATCTAAAAGCCATAATTGTCTTATCAGTCCGGATCGAAAAGTGCGACCAACAAATGAAATCGCACCTGTTTATCTCAGTTCTCTATCTTTGTCTAGTGTTGTTCTGAATAATCATACATCAACACAGAGCGGCAGGGACATCGACGCGAACCTGTTAGCGTAGATTATTACATGATCCTGAGCTATTGTTATTTTAACCAACCGACGAATAATTTCCACGCAGAGGTTGACATTTTTCATCGGTTTAAAAAATAAATGTTAGAAACATCGACGCGCATACTGTATAGCCACTGTAGGTCGTTGGTTATCTTTCTAACATTTATCTTCATGCCTATCTATCATACTAAAATGTTTTGATTCTGAATAACATCATTCATCTGTCATCTAAATATGTATTTTTTGTAATGAATGTGTGTCACCCACGTATGATATGTCAAAAATTCTATATCGCTAAAAATATCTGAGATATTAATAGACATTTCTTAAGATAAACAGATTTATCGATCAACAACATATCACAAAAATCTTGGACATGTTTCAAATTGTCTATGACATATCTATGCTAAAATGATAATGAACCCTATTTCGGCAAGATTAAGGTTTTGATTTCGTTGATAAGATTTCTTTTTGGCAACAAATAATATATCTGATGGTAAATTATATTTAATTTTAGACTCATAAAGTGTTAGTTTTGTCAACAAATATGAGTTTAACACCTATTTATTTTTTACTAGTTTCTGCCAGCTGCTTAGCTCGCGCGGAGGTCGAAAAAAAAACCCACGGGAACATACGGGATAAAAGTATCCAGTGTTATTCCAGGTTACAAACTATCTGTGCGTCAAATTTCATCCAAATCCGTTCTACCGTTTTTGCGTGATTGAGTAACAAACATCAAACAGCCAAACTTTCACATTTATTTAGTAGGATTACTGTTAGACTAAAACACTAGTTACAGATTCTTGATAATAGAAATGACTCCCGATTTTATTTAAGGACCCTACGAGGTGAAATAAAAGCGAATGTCTTCCGTACGGTTCAACTAGGGCAGTCAGACCAGCTGCCATATCGCTCAGTAGACAATATTTTTACCACAAATTGATCACAGACGCATGAGTCGATCCTTGATAAAGTTACGCCTGACCATCCGTCACATATCGAGACGCGCCTCAAAAAGCACGTCAAGCCGTTAGGGCCGACTGTTATTCGTAGATCATTGAAAGCCGTTACGGGTAATCAAAAGCCCAAAAGACATCTGACAACCAGTCTTACCAAGACGTATGATGTTACCTAGTATCTCGGTTGTAGAAGTCAGATAGGCAATCCCTCCATGTAAAATAAAAGTTATAACATTTTATTATTAGGAACAATTTTAGGTATAACTTAAGTTAACTTATACTTACTTATAATAAAGACACTAAGATAGCTGCAAAAGTAAAATAATGTGGGGCGGTTATCAACGCTCCAGACAAAACACATTTTGTTCCAGACGTTCTCATCATTAGGGAATCCAATATAATTAATTGTGCTTAAATTTCTGGTATTCAGCTGCATTCGGTTATGCTGGACCTGACCCCAACATGGTTGGTAAAAGGCTAGGCAGATCCAGGGCCATTCTTAAATACTTCGTGACGCTACCACAGAAGAATAACTCATTACAAAATGATAATATGTATTTCAATCGCTAAATCACAGTGACGGACGCCCCCGACATTTAATAGCTCATCATGGTGACGTCTGATGTCGGTCTAGGGCAGATAGCAATAAAAACAAAATCCATGTGCAAAAGCGAAAATATAACTATTTCTATCAACACTTCCTTGATTTTTCAGATATTGCAAACATGAAATATACCTAATTTTCCTATAGCATCGCATCGTCCGCCCGCCATATTACCAGCACCCTTATTGCGTAACTCACAATTAATCATAATCTGTTTCGTTTTGAAACAGATGTCTAAACCATTGCTTCATATGTTCGAAAAATATGTCTGCTCTACAACGTAAATAACGCAATGAATATTGTTGAACTGTCAAAATTAAACCGATTAAGATTAATCGCGTGTTACGCAATTAGGGTACTCGTTTTCTGTTCGCGTTCTTTCAACTTTTTTTTCTTTTTACTCGGCTTCTCAGGGTCGTAGTGTGATGTTAAATGCCCAAGAATTAGGCTAAAAAATGCCAAATTTCACTGGTAGTTCCAGAGATTATCCCTACATCAAAAAAAAAATACCTCTTTTTAATATTAGTATAGACGAATCCTTAGGCAAGGACCTTCATCGACCGTTTTAATGGAAGCCTAAACGGGCTTCCTACAATATATTACTTAAAAAAGGGCTTAATAACCCTTCCTACCCTTACCATAAGAATAAACTTTTTATTCTTTACCCTCACCCTACCAAGGGACCTATGCCGGTTATCCGCTTCACTAATTTAGCTGTCTAATGAACCAGTAAAGCTGTGACGGGCTTCTGGCGATGATCGCCCTAATAGAACCCACTCATATACCAAATAATCCATGGACCCGTAAGGCTTTTTGCAGTTTCCTCGTCGGCTGGAGCAAAGACAATCTCCACAGATGGGGGTTCACGGACAGCTCAGATCTCAAGTGCGTATGCGGCACCTCCCCACAGACAAAGGCTCACATACCATCCTGCGTAGCATGCCCTGTTACTTGCGCATTTAACGATCTTATGACTGCGTCAGTGAGCGGAGTTCGCGCAGCCGAATTTTGGGCCAAAGATGTTTGGATTGTATTGGCATCGATACGCTAAGAAGATTGCAGTTAACTGCAATCTTCTTCTTTCGTCCAAAAAAAATGAAGCAAGAAAAGAATAACATAACATCACGCCTATAATCCCCGAAGAGTTATGCAAAGGTGTACCTTAAGTACACCAACATTTCGCCAGTTATGTTTAAGTCCCATATAATAGGGAGCGAGCCTATTGACTTCGGGCTGGTGTTGAGAAATTCTTGTTGGAAAAGCTCTTGCGACCCCTAGAGTCCTAGACCCACAAGGAATGCACTAAAATAATCAAGGGTCTTTTTGACAGATTCCGAACAGGCACTTTCTACAAGATAAACTAAAATTTCGAACAGAACTTGTATGATGTCTTCTGCCAGATTGTGATAAGTTACCTGGTACTCAATGGTGGTTAAACAGGTCAAAGTATTTGAGACAGATGTTTGCTACAGATGTTTTAGGTTCTGGAGTGGCGACCGCGTACCGGAAGACGTAGAGTGGGAAGGCCTCCCACAAGATGGATCGATGACCTTGTGAAGGCCGTGGGAATCTGCTGGATGTGGGAAGCACAAGACCGGTCGAACTGGAGGAGCCTGGGGAGGCCTATGTCCAGCAGTGGACGTCTTTTGGCTGAAATGATGATTTTAGTATCATTCAGGTAAAATATTTTAACTTTGTCTGTTCGAGACATGGGCAAGTTAAATGCAGTAACCTGTCCTTTATATTCCTCAGTTTACAGAGAATTTAGATCTCGTTCTTTTGAGAAAAGTATCTAGTGAAGATACAGTCTCTCCATGAAATACTATAGACGTATCAGGAACAAGGAGCAGAGTTCACTCATCCTCCTTAGAAAAAAGAGGATCCTCCGACCAAACGGGTGTTGTGGCTGGTGGGCTACTGTCCCACGATTGACATCGGGACGTTGTATTTACGCTAATCCAGCGGTTAACTCTGCTTGCGCGATGCAGGATTTTGCGTGACGTCAGATGTGTAGTTCACATGTGGCGTTGTAGATTTGATAACTAATATTCAGCATCTGTCCACTCCAACATAATAAGAAAGAGGCAAAGACCACAATGATGAGGAAAAAATAATAAATCTCCTAAGAAAAGAATAATCTATGTGTCTTTCATTAGCGAAAGCGTACAAATAACAAAAGAATGCCTCTTTTCTGGCTATTTCGCGGAATTGTTTTGCAAACACGAATTAGTCGGCACATGTCATGTCACAAAATACGTAGAACAGAAGTCCGGCCACGCAACAGGCGAAAACAGACCACATACACGCGTAATATGGCTATCTCCAAGCCAATCTAGGCTTTTCCCAATTATGTTGGGTTCGGCAACCAGATAAGCAGTCTGACTTCCACAACCCAATCACTGGGTAACGTGATACCCGTTGATAAGAATGGTTGTCAGACTTTTGGGCTTCTGACTATCCGTAACGATTGTCAGAGATCTATGAATGACAGCCGGGACCAACAGCGAGGCACCGAGCGGTTTCTATGTCACCTAGGCATGGAGGATATGTTATAGATGGTAACTCATCCACGAACCGACCGCGGCAAGCGTAGTTTAACCTTCTATCAACCCGTCATCTAAACTAAAATAATTATGAATAGAGAGATTTGTCTGTTACGCTGACCTATAACTTTGCCACAAACCACTCATACTATGCTAAACAAATTCCAGTCGCGAGAGCGCTTGCACTCGTTGTAAGCAGACACGGCTCTATGTGTGCGAGCGTTTTCGCTCTTTGTATGGAGTCGGCCTTCTGTATACCTACCTTTCTATTCTGCGGCCCATGTGCCGTTCTATGTGTCACTATGTCGAGTTCAGTAATTAGTTTCAGAGTTGGACAGTGATTCATTGTTCACGGAATCGGTGCATATGTTATCGATATTATGTGGAATATAATAGTCATTTATGTTAGCATGTTGTGTGGAAAACGGTTGTCAAGGTACGAGTATTTGATGCAGTGGAATGAGGGATATGTCGAGAGGAAAGTGATATTAAGAAGTAGTATGAGGATGGCTATGAAAGTAGACCTAAGACTAATTTGGAAGGAAGTATCGCGGTGTGATTTTATCACCCACTAGATTTTCAAATCTTGGTGTTAAGTCGATTTGTACACCCGTGCGAACATTGACTTAGAAACGCTAGATTAACTGTGTGAATGATGATATAGTTAGAAAGGAGGTGAGTAATGAGATGACGGCTTTGTTCCCTCCGCAATTTTGACAATAATGTATGCTTATTGTGTTAAGTTGTCAGTTTATCTGACCTTTCAACACCCAGAAATTACTTGCATGACTCATGGAGTCATGGTTATATAATTAGTATAATGGGTAATGACATCCAGACTGGTAGATAAGCATGCTTTTCTTCGCTCGGAAGGATCCCGATAAGTCCGTGGTCTGACCGTGCGAGGTTAGGTCCCGTATTGCGATGAACCAAACCCGTTCAACAATCAAAGTGTGACTGAGCAACAACATGCAAACATTTATTTACTAGGCTATACAGGGTGAATTTTAAACTTTATAGCTACAGGAAAATACCCTTAACCGATTGTCCGTAACTTTTAAACTGCATCCACAGATTTTGGAAAAATGGTTCAGTCAGCTACAAAAACGTCAATTCTCACGTTTTATTTGTGTGATGCCAATCGATACCTGAGATATCGTCTGGATTTGTTTTTTAACACGCTTTTTTTTAGTTTCACATTTATCTATCTATCTATGTATGTGACGGAATCTTTGAACGTCATTTTCACCCACTTCAAAACGTCACATCAAATTTAAATTTAGCACACTTATCAAGGACCGATGACAATACAAGAATTTAATAACTTAGTCCCATTATCCTGAACAGGATCTACAGGAATAGCGTTTTTTTTTTTGTTAAACTCTTCTTTACGAGCTGGGGTGGAGTATAGCAACAACTTGCATAAACATAGAAGAAGAATAATCAACCTATAATGTTCCCACTGCTGGAACACAAGTCAGGAGACTTAGAGAGGACTCTGAGAGAGGGAGTGGGCCGTCATCCACCACGCCAGCCGAGTGTGGGTTGGTGTATGTCACATATCTTCGAAATTTTGGTTCCAGGACATGCCGGTCTCCTCACGATGTTCCTTCACTGTTTTGAGAGCAGTGATGATAAAATAATTTACATAAAGTCCTGCCTGGGTTTCGAACCTACGACTTACTGCTCGTAAGTCGCGGCCGTTACCACTGAGCCACCACTGCTCATAAACATTAAATATACTAAATATAGACTTACTGATAGACTAGAGCTTCCTGGAGTGGTCCCGTAGCCCGAAGACGGTAGAGACGCCACCGACCACCTGCGACCATCGCTGTACATAAAAAACATACATTAGTACTTATACAGCATTTAACTTTTTATTGACTTATTAAAAGAAACTAAAAGTGAAAAATGAGTGAGGGATTACTCTTGAAACTAATTCCGATCTGAAAGTCATTTAAGCCCACGCCACGTAGGCATGGGTGCTTATTTAACGGTGCCCTAGATTTTCAACTCTCGGCCTCTAGCCGAGAGTTGGGAATGCAACAGACCACATTCATAGCGCGGAAAAAAAACGTACTGTTGGAATTTCAACTCCCAGCGTCAAGCAGAGCGTTGACAATTCAGTGCGCAGTAAAAAAAACTTCACGGATTTAAAGCGCTCGTGCTAAGAATGTGGGCGGCTATAAAAACTTTTTCCAAAAAAAAAACAACCGACTTCCAAAAAAACACTACAAAGTGAAAAATAACTTTAATTTCGGAAGTCGGTGTCTTTGGAGCTGTATTTGAATTTTTTGTCACCGCCTTCCGAAATTAAAGTTATTTTTCACTTTGTAGTGTTTTTTTGGAAGTCGGTTGTTTTTTTTTTGGAAAAAGTTTTTATTTTTCACTTTTTAGTGGTTCACATGTGCTTACACCTTCACAGCATACTGGCGTGATGTTATGTTATGAACTGGTGTAAGCAATAGACAGAGATGAGATTTCAGCAATCCCAGTCCATTTGCTATCATTTATTGAGGAGTTCCGTTGCATATCTCCGAAGTTCTTCATCAGATCTTCACCAAATTGAAATGGAACTATTCTGAGAAAGTACTCTTCCAAAAAATACTTAAATCGCTTTGTGTGCCTATAAAATTTGAAGAGTTCTCTCCATTTCTCCAGGATCCCATCATCAGATCCTGATTTGATGATCATGGGACCACCTGGGAAGTATACCCTTTCAAACAAAAAAAACAAAATTCAAATCGGTCCAGGCAGCTTCGAGTAATCGGGGAACATACATAAAAAAAAATAAAAAAAAAAAAAAAAAGGTTCCGACGAATTGATAACCTCCTCCTTTTTGAAGTCGGTTAAAAAGAGCGAGAGTTATTAAGACCAAATGTACTCCTTATAGTGAAAGAAAATACTTCCAAGGTTTTATAGAAAACTAGCTGACCAGACCAGACAGGCGTTGTCCTGTTAAAAAAATTTATCGATACAAAAAAGCACTTATCATTTTTCCCGAATTTTCTAATTTTCAAGACAACATTTCCTTAACTCTAACTAACCTAAAAACTTCATTTATATTATTATAAACATTCAAACAATTAACCTGCCGTGCTCAAGTGCTGCATTAACCAGGGATTCCGTAAAATATAATAATACTAGCTGTGCCCGCGACTTATCGTCCGCGTGGAATAGTGTCTTTGGGTCTTTGTCTCTTGTCGCAAACTTATAAAACATTGACATAAACCTTACATATTTCCATACAAACTTTCATCCCCTATTCCCGATTGTTATTTTACACCCTTGAGGGTACAACTTTTACAAACTTTGAATGTCATATTTATTTATATCGAATCAACAGCCTAGAAAATAAGTTTCAAGCTTCTAGCTTTAAAAATGGAGATACTTCCATACAACTTTTCATCCCCCCCCCCCTCTTTCAACCATTTACAACCCTTTTTTCGCATTAAAAAGTAGCCTATGTCCTTTCTCAGGCTCTAGACTATCTGTGTACCCAGTTTCTTTTAAATCGGTTCAGTAGTTTTGGCGCGAAAGCGCGACAGACAGACAGTTACTTTCGCATTTTTAATATTAATAATTAAGGGTAAGTAAGTACCTACTCAACCAAAAAATATTGCGGCATTGGACTGGTAATTACTAATGACAAAGCATTTGTCACGTCTGAAATTAATTAACTACGTCGTAGTTTGGTAATTAATTAATTTTAGTCCAATGTTGTTCGGTTCAGGTAATAGGTAATTAATATTAGCCAACATGTGGCGTTAAATTCGTATAAAGACTTCTTCAGACAGGCACGACGCAAAACTTTTTGAACAATTTCCATGAAGTTTTCATAGAATTTGCTCTACGAGAGTCGCGTCGTCGCGACTGTTTGAAGAAGACTTAATGAAGGAATACAATGTCCCAGAAGAATTATTTTGAAGAGTAATCCTGGTGAATAGAGAAAACATGAGGAAGACAGTGCACTCTTGACATACGCTTCAGTTTAAGGTGACACGAACAACTAAAATTGCTCCATCCTGGTCAATTCTCGTCAACTATGACGTCACGACTACATCCAGCAATTTAGGGCAATGGCAACATGTAGCAACTTGTTGCCAGAGATACGGTCACACAAAATCATGCAATATGGAGCAACATAAAAAATCTAGACAATACGTCCCCCCCCCCCACAAACCGAGACAAAAAATGATACGTACTTACAAACGAGATAGAAAGAAAATTGACTAAAAATTTCCAAACCGATTGGATTCAGCAACTCATGAAATATATGGAGCAATCAGAAGCAATATTCCCGAAACATACCCGCAATTTATTTTTCTTGCTCCAGATTGCTCCACTTAATTGATCCAGATCGATCCGTTAGTGTTGCCGAGCAATAGTTACTCAAAAATTGCCCATGTAAGAGCACCATAAGGTACCACGTGAAGTTTTTTTTTACGTTTATAGTAATTTTCAGGTCAATGTCATGCTGTACATCGAAAAAAATATGACTCGCGAACGTAGCAATTTTACAAATATGGCGTCCGTGGCAACTTGCACGTCTATACATGGAATGCCATCTGCACCAGCTGATTTATTAACGAAATAGTACGAACGGTAGGTTTTTTAAATAACATGGACTGGTTAATTAGATACATGTATTCTGATTCAGGAATTAGTTTTGTGTTGCATTATGGAGTTTCTTGTCCGTTCTTCTCCATAGGTACCTACGCTTTGGAATGGGCAACTAGCTTCATCTTTCTATCTCACCGACCTTGATAATTCAAAAGTGCCAGTAATTGGTTTATTTGAAATAAATGCTTTGGGTTTGAGTTTGAGTTTAGGTAATATTTTATTAACGTTTACTTTAAATCCTTTACTGAAATTATTTGCTATTATACTTAAAGTTAATTTATTTTCCTTGAATGCTTTGATTATTGCTCGTCTACTGACTTACAAATTCGATCAGATAGTGTGTTTAATATTTCCCACATTTTCATTGATTAGGTTAATTAGGCCATGTAAGAGAAATTCACGATAGGAAACAACCGACTTCCGGAAAAACACTAAAAAGTCGGAAGTCGGTGACTGTGGATATGTATTTAAAAAAATTGTAACCGCCTCCCGAAATTAAAGTTATTTTTCCCTTTTTGTTGATAGTACACACCAATTGCAAATTTCATCATCCTTGGGGTCAAAACAATGCATATTTATGCGATAGCAGCAATCGCGGTTGATTTGCAGTCATTTTTTTAAGAGTTCCGTTGCCTGTCTCCAAAACGCATCATCAGATCTATATGAAATTTAAATGGAACCATTTCGGAATAAAACCCTTTCGAACGAAAAAAGAATTTTGCAAATCCGTCTATATATGACGGAGTTATGCCCGAACATACATAAAAAAAAAAATATCTAAACATTTCGAATTGATAACCTCCTTATTTTTGAAGTCGGTTAAAAAACCCAAGAACACTTTGGAAATTGAACCAAGCCCCTCGTACTCAGCAGTAGCGCTTACAACCAGTAGATCAACGACGCAGACATAATTATGATTTTCCTACTGATTTCGGTCTAGCTAAGCATCGTTTTTATGATAATTCTACACACGTCTTCATTACAAATGATGATGCTTCCTAATGAGAAATAATAACGAAACATGACGCTAATAAAAGTAAATAAAAGAATATGTACAGTACAATATACTCACATATCCTTAGTTCTAATTCGGTTAGACATGTAGGCAATACAATAGAGACATTAGACAATTCTGTTACCCATTTACATTTGTTCAAATGCTGTGACAAAAGACCATTTACAGATGGTAGACCATCGGTGAAAATATCAACGTGAAAACTCAGGTGAATTGACGTTGAAGTGAACTGTCATCTCCACATGATGCTGGAATTTGACAGCTCACTTCAAGGTCCATTCCGTTAAGTATTCACGGTGAGATTTTTACAGAATAGCACTACAAGATTAGCTGTCGTGACAGTGACATGTATCCCAAATTTTGTATGGAAATACGACCAAATCCGTAGCTTATTAGGCGACTCGCTCAAATCGCATGAATCGTTACTTTTAAATAATATAATATTTTCTATAGGTGACTCGCACGAGTTAATTTATTTATCGGCGAATTTCCCAGTACTAGGTAATTGGCACGTTTAGTATTTTATGTAATAAAGTTAGTGTACTTATTCTTAACTTTTCGTTGTCGATTCGCCCACAACCAAATTAACTTCGTGCGAGTCTTGTGTAGAAAATATTAAAGAATCGTCATTCGCCCGATTCGAGCTAGTTACTTCGTGCGAGTTGACTATCAAGCCAAATCCGTGACTTATGTCTTGAGCTTGGCTGTAAAGCTTTCTGCAGATAGTCTTTGTAATTGGAATGCAAAAATTGTGGTAAAGTTTGAAATGACTTGGGTGAGAAAAGCTTATTATGAAAAATCGATCTTATTCAAACATTGTGGTCTATTATAGGAGGTTCCTTTCTTCCTATATGACTCTGGACAATGGGTTCGGTGACCACAGAGAGACAGAGAGAAAATAATGGAGCTAAAAGTGAACTAAGTATGATATGAGTGTACCTAGTGGTTTTTTTAATGAATTAATTAATCTGAACTGTCCGCGCCACAACAAATAGGAAGGTATACTGATATCTAAGATATTTATGCTGTCCAAATTTAAGTAAAACCCCATTTACACGATGCAACTTTGTTGCCTGTGGATACCATAAAGCAGAAGCATTAACTGTACGTGAAATAATTTTTGCACGATACGCGTAACGTGGCTGATAACATTTAAAAACAAAAATCTTGAGAAGACGCTCAATAAAGTTGAATGAAATATTTAACAGCGCACTTATACGGGCAATACTTGAATCAATTATACTTACAAGGACGTGCAACTTTGCGTTTAGAGGAGGCAAAAATTGTAGGCAATAATTGCCTTGGTGTTAACAGAAGTCGTATGAAATAACTGAATGGCAAAAATTGCATTCAATTATGGAACGCCATTTTATGCAATTCATGAATGGCAATAATTGAACGTGCTTTATGGCATGCGATTATTGCTCTTGATCGTTCCAGAACGTTGCACCGTGTAAATGGGACCTTTAAGTGATGAAATTCAAGTCCCTTAATCAAAATATAAAATGATTCGGCAACATGCAAAAATAGATTTTGACGAAGGTATTACTAAGAGCCTAGAGCTTTACTTAATATTCTGAAGCTATGAAGAAAATTATAATAAATTGAAGTCACGATTGATATGGGTAAAAAAATGGGCATCTACTGATCCTATAGAAAAATAACCTGAGTCAGAAGTTTGTCCAACGTTGCCGTACATGAAACAGAATAGTTTACAGAAAAGGGAAAGCACACAAAGAAATGGGTCCAGGATCTTGCTGGCATTGTTCTGTAATATTGACACATTTCGTTTTCACATGTAGATATGGAGACTTCGGGTGTCTACCAGCAGTAAAACTTTCTGAGGTCTTCTTTCAGTTCCCTGGAAGAATGATCAGATTTTTCCATTGGTCAAATCAAAATCAAAAGTAATTTATTCAAATTAGGCTGAGTATCAGCACTTTTCGAACGTCAAAAATTTATATAAAACAGTCCACCAAAACGACCGGCCTTCACCACTTCCTAGTGCTTTAGCTGGGAACCAGAAGTGACGCAACAAACTCCCCAGTAGTACAGCTGTCTGTTTAGTTACGGTAGACTTAATTCTATCCGTCGACTAATAGAGCTTTTTACTATAACACATTAACGAAGGTTAAATGTAGATTAATCCTCCATTAGCGTCTGCCTGGCGTGGCAGCTAACAAATTATTTTAAGTTATTGCAATCTCCGATTAAAAACTGATCATTTTTCCAAAGAACTCAAAAAGAGAAAGCCTTTATTTAAGAAGCCAGTTATCAACTACTTTTCCTTCATATCCCCTGCAAGAACAAATTTTAATTCCGCCCAGATACTCACAGCTCCTTCCCTCGTTTGACGCTGGATGACAGGAGGGCATGGTGCAGAGGGTGTGGATGGTGCACGTGTGGCCAGCGTGGTCCCTCGGCTGGTGATAGTGGACCAGTGCCCGGGGAGCTGCAACGGCCTGACCCAACCTGGAGAGAAAAAGAACAGGTTTGATTTATAAAAGATTGTGCACATAAAGTAGATTCCGTGAAAGTAACGTCTCAAGATGCATACCCAGAGAGTCCTGGGTTTTGGAAGTATTTTCATTTTATTGGAAAAAATAACAATACAAAGTAAAAGTAAGTTTTGTTTCCGAAATTGGCGGCAAAGCGGCAAACAACGAAAATACAAAACCAAAGATACCGACCGTAATTTTTCTGGAAGACGGTTGTTTTTTTAAAAATACTTAAATCTTTTATATTTCACTTTTTAGCTGTGTTACCTCACACAAATTCGTATACCTTCAGTGACAGGAAATTAATATAATATCATTGACTTTACAGGCAACTGAGGGAACACGGGTGGGTTTTAGTCAGTAAAAGTCTGACACGCCCTCCCGCTCCACCCAGAGCGATATTTGATGATTTCCCACCCAAAAAAAAAAACTAACTGTCAAAATACGCTTTAATGAAGCTAACTCAAAAACGACTGATCAAAACTTGACCAAATTATATAGGACCACTCAGTAAGTACAAAACCAGAGAAGATTTTTTCAAATCGGTTTATAAATGATTAGGTTCTGAGGTAACAAACTTTAATAAATATATACAACCGAATTCAGAACCTCTTTTTGTGAAGTCGTATAAGAAAGGCTAATTTTCAGAAAATCTGTTGTCAAATCTAAAGTAAAACAGAGATAATTAATAATTTAATTACTTTTCAATACAATGTTGAAGGCTTCTTCAGACGGGCGCGACGCGACACTTGTGGAACAATTTCCATGAAGTTTTCATAGAAATTGTTCTGTGTCGCGCCTGTTTGTGGGAGCCTTGATACTACCAGCAATAAAACTATCTAATTGCCAAGCTCAATATCCCAAGCAGCTATAATCACCTTTTACGACACTAGCACCTCATCAAAGCTTTTCATTGGGAAGCCTCTTTAATATTTCTGGACATTAAAAAGGTAATTTTCACAAACTTGGCTATTACCCAAGAAAATATTAGTTTAATGTATCATTAACGACCTATCAGCGTGTAATCGATGCTTTTATGTTTTTTTTTATATCATCACGTGTACATAACGGGGCTTTCATAAAAGCAGGCCTTGAGAGTTACAAAATTATTTGTGTAAGTAGGTGCAGAAGTTTCATTTCATTTAAGGTGAACCTAGTCCACATGTTTTGCATACAAACTTCGGGAGTGTTTTACTCCACTATCTGACATGGCACATCCAAAGTAAAATATTATATCGTTTTGTGTCATTATTATTATTGTCTGTACGGAAACAGAATACTAAAATAGAAACCCATTAAAAAGTTAGGAACCAACAAAGATTCGTTTATCTTACTAATTTTACTTAACTTTGGGCGCGTTTAAGTAATTAAAGAAGTGTAAAATCTCCAAAACCAAGTCGGTACCGACAAAGTTCAATTATCCAAAAGTTCAATAAACTTTATTGGTCATTGATTTATGCATTGATTGGCTTTTTCATAAAACCCGATCTTCCAAAGGATTTTGCTTAATTTTTTCGCGATTTTTTACTATAAATGATCCTGCATCTCACTCAATAACGTTGTGCGTGTAGATTACCGTTTAACTGCTCATCACTGATACTATCTCTGTCGGACACGAAGCCTGGTGAGACAGCGTGATTTTCAGACAGGCCCACCAGTGAGTTCGAGCCCGCGACTAGGTTTCCCTTAAGACTTACCGACTACCGTATCTCTACATAGTATAAAACAAAGTCGCTTTTCGTGTATATATACGCTTAGATCTTTTAAACTACTCAACGGATTTTGGTGCGGTTTTCATCTATAAACAGAGTGATTCATGAGGAAAGTTTATATGCGGGCAGAGCCGCTGGCAAAAGCTAGTAGGTACCATATAAAAGCAACGAAAAGACAAACCAAAAATGAGTAATATATAATTTTGTTTTGTCTTCTCATTGCTGCAAGTTGTGCCCGCGGTTTCGTAAATTGTCCCACGAGAACGTGATACCTGGGCAAAAAGTAGCCTATGTTTCTCCTTATAATATCAGCTATCTGCCAGTGACAGTATCGTCAGTAGTCGGTCCAGCCGTTTCGGAGATAAGCCGGAACAGAGAGACAAAAATGTAAATATAGTTTTTTTGTTATTAGTACCACATACAGGTCAAAATTTTAACCAGTGCGCAAACTGTACCATGAATTTAGCATATCATTCTAGACTGCTGTTTCATACATTTTGACCGCGTAAGTATTGCACTTTTCTATGAAACAGCAGATATATTTTTTTTGTATAATCGACGAAAAATTTCTACGCTAGGAGGTCTAGAATGATATGCTGAATTCATGGTTACAGTTTGCGCACTGGTTAAAAATTTACCCTGTATACTTTCATATGTTTAGTAAAAAGCTGTAATTTTAATTAAAGCTTAAACCGCCTTCGATCTTCGGCTAAAACATTATTATAAATTAATAAGACCGCATTCTACATGAATGTGAACTCGGCTGCCATTGTGCTAGTTGTCATATCAGCCAATGAACTGATGGCCGAAAGCCTTGCTCAACATCTCTCAAGGGTACTCCTCGATACGGCTCGCATCGTGAGGAGGTTCCTGTCTCTGGAGCCCTAACCACCGGTAGCTTGGACCCTGCTCCAGATACCGGAGGACCACTATTTTTTTTATATTTTTAAATGTTTTTTGTAATGTAACTTTTATAAAAATATATTTAATAAGGATATAAAATAAATAAAGGAAATAATAACCAGCTTGTATTGTCCCACTGCAGGGGATCTTTGTCCTAAAATAAGTGAAGTAAGAAAATCAGACTGTATGCTAAAGCTACCCATTATTTAAATGACAATTTCTTCATAGCTTGTTGTTACATGTGGATCTACTGTTTCCAATTTACGACGGCACAAAAAAAAATTGAAAGAGTTTTTTGCTATTTATCACATAAAACATCTACCCAGTACCTATCAGCACGCGTACGATCAGATCAAACTAGTTTTCTCTATGAGTACAATGGTCTTTACTCCTTTAGATAAACCGAGAGGTGATCAATCTATGAAGTCGGCCTGACACGATCCTAGATTTTATAGGCAGAACTTCGCTCAGCAACAACCAGTATACAGTAAGTGATTTTTATACCCTTCCAAATTTTTCAGGGTGATAGTACCCGTTAAATTGAACAACTTTCTCCAAGGAACATGGGTCGAAATATGAAAAAAAAAATCGACCTCCCATGCAAAATCAATAGTTAGCTGGTCGATTTTGTATGGGAGGTCCGATTTTTTTTATTCATATTTCGACCCATGTTCCTTGGAGAAAGTTGTTCAATTTAACGGGTACTATCACCCTGAAAAATTTGGAAGGTGACTAAAAAATCAGCCCGTATGAATGTCGATGGCTATTATAAGTACGGGGAAACCAAAAGAAACGATCGATGGATTGTGTTAATGATGATATGGTTAGAAAGGGGGTGACTACGGAGCCTGATGACTAATTCTGAGAGAAGTATGGAAGAAAATACATGTGCGACGACCCCAAGTAAATTAAGATAAGGACAGGAGAATGAACGACTTCGCACAACAAGGCGACACGTAGGTAAGTGAATGTCTAAATAAAAGTGCTCAGTTGAATTTCAACGCTGAATGCGCCGTCGAAAGTTAAAAATCAAACAGCGCGCTTTATTCGAAAACGGGATTCTGCCTCTTTCGGGATGGATTGGTTTAATTTCTAGTATTAGAGAAGTCACTAGAGTAAAGTCACATTGCTATAAACATGCCATTTGCCATGGCAATTTTTTTTAAATGGTTAAGTATATAAGTACTACTTACTAACCATCCATCACATCCATCAGGATAAAATAAATTTTAATGTTGTGATTTGTTATAATATCATTTAATACCCAGAAATAGATAGAACATACACAGCTTGCCTATCCGACTGCGCGAAACCAAAGACTGGATAAATTTTTTTTAAAGTAAAAGTAGGTACGGTTAATTCAAGCCTGGATTCTTAGAAAGCAAATAATAATTTTAAAAAATAACACTCAAAATAGAATTCTCCAAAATGGTAGCTTAAAATTATATATTTACAGTACAACAGAAACTTGTAAAGGTCAGTTTATGAAATAAATGGTATGAAAACATAGCTGCGAACTTCGCAAGAGGAACTCGGGCGGAATTAGTAACAGTTCAAAGGAAATGTTTTAAAATAACAACAGAGTTCTGTTTTAGTTCAAAAGATAACAACATCTTTGTTGGTTGAGAATTGTCCTAGCGTTAAAATTTAACTAGCTGTTGTCCGCAGCTCCGTCCGCGTCAAAATAATAAAAAAACATCATACAAACATCCACCCCCTATTTCACCTCTTTAGGGGGTGAGTTTCCTAAAATCCTTCCTTAGCTGACGTCTCCTACTCATAATCTATCTCTGTGAAAAATTTCATATTCGTAGGTCCAGTAGTTTTGTGATGTCGTGATAATCAGTGAGTGAGTGAATAAATGTATGAATGAGTGACCTTTCGCTTATACTCGTATATATAATAGATAGATGTAGTATGGTTTTATTGCTTAGAAGCTTGAGATCACTTTATACAGGTAATAAATAGGGTATTTTCCAATTGATTAAGAACTCTTTTATTTCTTGTCTTCTTATAGATTCGCTTTAGAAAATGAAGGTCGGCGAAGATGCATGCTTGCAAGTAACTAATTCAAAAGATAATTATTCAGTGGAGTCCTACGACCATCATTATGAGGGTCGGCGATCTGTCTAACGGGAAGTAGCTGAATACCAGTATTTTACATGGAGCGACTGCCTATGACCTACACAACCCAGTAACTGGGTACCACGATACCCAGTAACTGGGTTGGTAAGTGTGGTTGTCAGATTTTCTACTAGGTTTAGTGACTGATTTGCTTTGAACATTGTCAGGGTCAATATATTTTTTATCACCAGTGCTCTTCAAGGTGCTCTTTGTTCAAACAAAAACCAGTGGATGCTAATTCACGGATCGTGATTGAACTAAGAAGGTCATGATCATACTCATGACCAGTTCCTACATCCATGGTGTTCTGACGTTTATTACAACTAGGAAGAATACAACAAGTTCGTTACCATCGGAAGTCAGACTCCGTGGTTTTGATGTTTTTTTCTTAACGAATTTTCATTCCTTGTTATACAAGTAGCATTAATTATTTGTAGAGCAGTTCGTAAGTCGGGGCTGTTAGCATTGGGTCACCACCCAGTGCTAACGGCCTGTAGCACTGTACTTACAAACTGTATGTAGGTCGTGGGTCGAACCCAGGCAGTTTATTTTTAACCGACGAAAAGACGGAGGAGGTTCTCAAGTCAAACGCGCATTTTTTTTAAATGTATGTCCACGCATAACTTTTTACAGACTATTCCGAATTTGATAATTCTTTTTTTAACCGACTTCAAAAAGGAGGAGGTTATCAATTCGTCGGAACCTTATTTTTTTTTTTTTTTATGTATGTTCCCCGATTACTCGAAGATGGCTGGACCGATTTGGATTTTGTTTTTTTTGTTTGAAAGGGTATACTTCCCAGGTGGTCCCATGATCATCAAGTCAGGATCTGATGATGGGAACCTGGAGAAATAGAGAGAACTCTTCAAATTTTATAGGCACACGAAGCGATTTAGCTATTTTTCGGAAGAGTACTTTCTCGGAGTGGTCTCATTTCAATTTGGTGAAGATCTGATGAAGAACTTTGGAGATAGGCAACGGAACTCCTCAATAAATGATAGCAAATGGACTGGGATTGCTGAAATCTCATGTCTGTCTATTGCTTACACCAGTTCATAACATAACATCACGCCGGTATGCTGTGAAGGGGTAAGCACATGTGAACCACTAAAAAGTGAAAAATAAAAACTTTTTCCAAAAAAAAACAACCGACTTCCAAAAAAACACTACAAAGTGAAAAATTACTTCAATTTCGGAAGGCGGTGACAAAAAATTCAAATACAGCTCCAAAGACACCGACTTCCGAAATTGAAGTTATTTTTCACTTTGTAGTGTTTTTTTGGAAGTCGGTTGTTTTTATTGGAAAGGGTATACCCCGAAGTTGGTCCCATATATTTTGGATAAAAATATCCAACCCTAAGGGTAGGAAAACAGGGATAATTGATTGTTCACTCACAGATTTTTTTAATGCTGAGTTGTGTATTACAAAAAGTAATCAAAAATTAAGCATGTAGTAATTAGTAGATTAGAGCCACAAAAAATTATAAAATAAAAACTTTTCAACAAAAAATTAAACCGCCGAAAAAACTGAAAAGCAAAAAATAATAAACCTTTTTTGTTTAACCTTAATAACTAAGTTCGGTAGTCGGTGACTTTGGATATGTATTTTAACTGTATGTCACCGCCTTCCGAACTTAGTTATTAAGGTTAAACAAAAAAGGTTTATTATTTATTGCTTTTCAGTTATTTCGGCGGTTTAATTTTTTGTTAAAAAGTTTTGTGTAATTTATTTCAATACCACTGCTCTCAAACGCGTGGTGGATGAAGACTCACTTCTTCTCACAGAGAAGAAGTCTTTGATCCAGCAGTGGAAACGTTATAGGCTGACTAAGCTAATAATTTGACAACCAATACTTATATTATATTTTTGTATTTATTTTGTAAATATTTGGCCATTGATAAGGTAGAATAATCGCTTAGAACACCGATAATCATAATAATGTTTCTGCCCCGTTAAATTTGCTCTTTGATATTCGAGAATAAACCGCGATTAATACAGATTGCAGAATAAAGTCCACCTATAATAATTATCTTACCACTATCGATCACCACACAAGCTGCAATCTTCGTTCATTAATACCTAGATATCGAGACGATTTCTAATTAGCGGTAGCGGAAATAGGTCTTGAGATAAAGCAATTAATTAGTAATTTATCTCTGAGTAAATATACGTTATGTATGTGTTTACACAGCAGCTGTGCGCTACGCTCCTGATAATCTTAATTAATCCGAAGGTGTTATTAATACCGTAGCGTTGAGTTTAGAAACTCAGGTGATTCATGTTGCGATGACTACGTTATTTTACTATTATATAGGTTCAAATAATACCTCACGACTTTTTCACTTAGGATCTAAGTCATGTTATTTATAGAGTTCGACGTTTTTCACAAAAAAAAATTCAGGCAATTCAATACTAACAATACATTTTTCATGGAACATACATCATAACAGCAAATAAAAACACAATAATCGAGAAAAAGTCGTATCTTTTTTAACTTTATTAAAAAATAATTATTTCCAAGGATCTACTTTCATTCTTATTTATTTTATTTAATATTTTTTTTAGGATTATTTCCTTATATTTTTACTAGAACAAGTCATTTCACTTTATCTTTATCGATTGACTTGGAGAAATGGTTTTCGTCTGATAAAGGTTTAAACCCACTCCCTCACACTGAGAGGAGGCCTGGCACTGGGAACGTTATAGAAAGATTATGCTATGCTAAAGTCATTTTCGGCCGGTAAAATATACGTTTACACATACACCTAAAAATTGAAGGTGGATACGCTAAGGAAACCCGCGAAATTCAAATTGTCTTGCGCTTTTTGCAATTTGCATGTCCGGTTGTATGTAGATTAAAACGTGATTCGCATTCGAAAAAAATGTGGCTTTACAAAATTATAATCATCAATAAACCCTTTCAAGTTTTAATCCCATTGATATTTTTTTTTCTTGCAATATTCACTCGATGGGATTAAATGAACTTCCACCTTAGATAAATGTCCATCACCTCCTTCTGCGAAGCAGTAATGCTCGCGAAGAGGGAGGCGGCGTACGTGAGGGAGAGGCAGTATAATATGCGCCCTCACGGCCGTAGTCGCTGCAGGAGACGCCCTGGGCGTCGGGAATCCCAGGCTGATTCCGGCCACCGTAGGCGCGGGCTTGCGGACGGCGAGTAATGGGTAGCTCGCTGTCCGGTAAGGACCAAGCCCAGCACCCTAATTGCGTAACACGCGATTAATCGTAATCGGTTTCATTTTGATAGTTCAACAATATTCATTGCGTTATTTTCGTTGTTGGGCAGACACATTATTCGAACATATGAAGCAATGGTTTAGCCATCGGTTTCAAAACGAAACAAATTATTATGAATCGTGAGTTACGCAATTAGGGTGCTGGTCGACGGCGCGTTGTGTTCCACACGCGCCTCAAAGAGATGTCAGCACCAACTGGTGGGGTCCGCAAGGGCCGATGCCTGCCAGGGGTGCGGGTTGTTCGAAAAAGATACCGCGGCCCCTGGCACACAGGCAACTGAGGGAACACGGGTGGGTTTTAGTCAGTAAAAGTCTGACACGCCCTCCTGCTCCACCCAGAGCGGGAAATGTTATTTGATGATTTGCCAACAAAAAAAAAAAAAAACCATCCCCCACTTTGTGATCTTGTTTACTGGCGACCGTTTTCAAAATGGTATGAATTAAATGTTATCGTTCGAGAAAAGACGACTTCCCATTCAAGTCAAACTAGAAACATTACCTTAAAAAAAAAAAAAAAACACCAATTTTCTACAACAATAGTCTAACAAAGATCTAACCACGATGTATACTACGTAGGTATACATATTTTTTTACCTCAAGTCTCACCTTGACAGATCTTTGACTCCATGAGTCACAATGCATGGCCATAACAGTTCGCCACGGGCATTTGTTATTGTTTTTATGAAGGAACTCGCCATGTTTGTTATAATTCAGTTTTTTTTTCCTTGTCTGTTTGTATAGAAGATTGTATGATAATATGCAAACTAAGTGACATATAAATTGCCTGATTATGTCAGGTGTTCTAAAGTAGTATGATGAAACGATATGCTGATTGAATTTAAATGATAATTTTATGACATTTTGCTGTTCCCGCGGCTTGGCCCACGTGGGGTTCTAAAATTAAATTAAAAGTATCCTATATGTTAGTCCAGGTTACAAACTATCTGTTTGCCAAATTTCATCCAAATCCGTTCAGCCGTTTTGCGTCAAAGAGTAACAAACGGCACGGTTGGCGCAGTGGTTAAGCGATTGCCTGCTGCACTGCGTGTCGCAAGTTCTATTCCTGCACGGAACAAATATTTGTATGATCTACAAGTAGTTGTTACAGGTCTGGCTGTTTGTGTACGTGAGTTTAAATGTTTTTAAACGCACCCACAATACAGGAGAAATACGTAGTGTGGGGAAAAGCTAAACAAAAAATACATCCAAACTTTCGCGTTTATAATATTATGTAAGGATATCTTTGTGCTCATCATCGTCGTTGCGGGTCGTCAGAAGCCCGGAAGCCAAACAACTAGTCTTACTAAGGGATATCGTATTACCCAGTAATTGGGTTGTGGAGGTTAGATAGGCAGTAATCATCATCATCCACCGGCCGGCTTCACCCACTACTAGCTGGGCATACGCCTCTCTTTTCTTGTGCCAATCCTTACGCTTCTGTGCCAACCTCATCCAGGTTTTGCCCGCAATGGTAACAATGTCCTCCGCCAAATGACCGATATCTCGTCTTCCAGTCCTTGGACTAAACTCTGTCAAAGCCTTACTCTAGATCTGCCAGGGGTGCGGGTTGTTCGAAAGAGATACCGTGGCCCTTGGCACACAGGCATGAAGCAACTGAAGGAACACGGGTGGGTTTTAGTCAGTAAAACTCCACCCAGAGCGGGACAAGTTATTTGATGATTTCCCACCCTAGGCAGTCGGTCGGTCGGCAGTCAGTATTCAGCTCCATACGGTTAGACTGGAAGCCAACCCGATCACAGTTGGGAAAAGGCTAGGGAGATGCAGATGATGATATATGCTCATCATCATAATACCAGGCTGTAATATTTACAGTTAAACATACATTAGCATATTCACCACGCTTAAACAAAGAACATTCATCTTGAACATTGTCTTCTTCTATGGGAAATTACTTTGTACATTAAAACTATACACGAACAATGATAAACGTATAGAGGTATGAGGAACAGGATGTAAAGCCCACTCATACTCTATGGAAAAGGGAGGATCCTCCGACCAGACGGGTGTTGTGTCTGGTGGGCAACTGCCCGATGGTTGATGCCGGGATCTTGTTTAAACAAGGTGTAACAGAATAGACGCAAGACCTGAAAGTAGTTTGTTCCTAATTGACTATTGAATCGATTTCAGTAACTTTTAATATTTTTTTTTTTTTTATTATGCATTTTGTCATACCTACCACTAATTGAGCCAAAGAAAATTCAATCTTATGCTAGATGATATAAGACTCAATTTTAAATGCATAAAGTAATGCTTGGGTCGATACGTTTTTCTTAATAATATCAGTTAGCTTTAAAAAAAATAGTTTTGGTCATCGTATTATGCTTTTAACTCAATACGCTAATTGGGGTGTATGAGGTCTTGCGTTAATTATGTTACTCGTTGTATACTAGTCGCGCGGTAAACTCTGCTTGCGCAATGCAGGATTTATGTGACGTCAAGTCTTTGATGTGTAGTTCGCATGTGGCGTTGTAGATACCGCCACAAACGCATCAATCGATTACCTCGTCATCATCGTCCTGTCCTAGTCTCATGTTACTTGGGGTCAGCACTTTTCAACGTTTGTGTCACTGACACCAGTTTTAAACTCTCCTTTACATGTTAATTTCTTACTTTATCCATTTTCGTCACTCCACACATCCATCTCAACATCTTCGCTGTATGCAATATTTTTTCATCCGTCTGCTTCACAGCCAACATCAATTATCAACTTACCACAAACAACTAAAAGTCCATATATCCTCGTCGAAACCACCAAAAAGCACATCTATCAAATTCCGTCATTCAATTAATTACTACAAAAAGAAACTAACTTTCAAAATCAAAACAAAAACAAACCAGTTTAAAAAACTCGTCATCTTCAATCAATAATGTCCAAATGGAAAAGTTTTGAAGATAACAACACACAAAAAGATAAACAATGGATGTCATTACGATAGGGTCATGTTGTAGGATACAAAACAAACGTATCTTGAATGCATTGATTATAATTATTATCTGTGGTAAGATTCCATTATTTTTTATTCATTTAGGTCCAATAATTGAGAGATTTGTGGCTAAGTAATAACAGACGCACGGGTCGATTCATCAGGTCAAGCGAGGCTTGCCGCGGTTGGTCCGTGGATGGGTGACCATCTTTACATACCAAGACCCCTCCGTGCCTCGGAAAGCATGTTAAGCCGTTGGTTCCGGCTGTCATTCATCATCAGTCATCTTTGACAGTCTTTACGGGTCGTCAGCGGACCGAAAGTCTAACAACCAGTCTTACCAAGGGTTATTGTATAACTGGGTTGTGGAGGAGTCGCTCCATGTAAAATACTGGTATTCAGCTGCATCCGGTAAGACTGGAAGCCGACCCCAAGGTAGTTGGGAAAAGGCTAGGCAGATGATGATGATTTAGGTCGAATAATTATCAAATGCTCAGATACTGGGTATCGCGATACCCTTTGCTAAGACTGGTTGTCAGTGTTTTTTACTTGTCTACCCGTAACGATTGTCATAGATCTACGAACGGGACCCGGGACAAACAGCTTAACGTAGTATTCGGATACCACGTGTATGGATGGATACTGGATTTATCTCGGGACGTTGTTTATATATTTTAGTTGCTCGGTAAGCTCTGCTTGCGCGATGCAGGATTTTGCGTGACGTCAGTGTGATGTGTAGTTTGCATTTTGCATGCCTCGTTTTCTAAATGTTTACCTTCAACCTTTTATCTACACTCTGCCACAAAGCACGATCTGTTTAGAAAACTGATCGTCGACAAGTCAACAACTTAGATTTCTAATCAATTTTCTAGTTTCGTTTTCATAGTTGTTTACTTGGATGTTATACCAGTTTCTCATAATTATTATGAGAATTCTTTACTATCTTCTTGCAGTTTCTCTCAATGTTAGTATGAGTAACTAATTAAATAACCTCGTAATAATATAACGGCAACAATTAAAGAATAAGTCACGGACAGATTACACTTGGTGGGTCATGGCCTCATGGGCATTATAGTTTTGGTGTTATTTACCTACATACATAAACTCACGCCTTCTTCCCATGAGGTTAGGCGAAATCTACAGAACGCCACCTGCGACGGTCCGTAGGCCGGCCATACACGGAATGCTCGAGCTGTTAGTCAATGATCAACATACACGGACCGCTCTTGCAGTCAGAGTCAACAGCTTGAAGCTGCCATTGATAACTGCTGGAGCAGTTGGTGTGAACTGCTCAATAATCATCACTTTTGTAATTTCAAATAATTTCTTGCGATTCCTTATCTTTTTGCGTCATGTGTACCGCAAATAAACGTTTTTTCTTTCTTCTTTCTTTCTTTATTTAATTGCACTGATTAGCGCGTCACTATCTACGTCGCCCATTTTGCTCAACTAACAAAACAAAAAGGTGCGCGTGACGTGGAATGAAGAGCGCGGGTGGAGAGACTTCGCGAGAGCTGTCGACAGCTCGAGCAGTCAGTGTATGCCTGGCGACTGCTTAGCCGCACGATGAAATTTCACCGCACTGCCGAACGCCCGCAGCAGTCGCGACTGCTCGAGCGGTTCCGTGTTTGTGTGTACGTAGAAGACTGTAGGTTGCTATGCAGTCGTAGCTTGAAGCAGTTGATACTGGCTGCTTCAAGCTGTCCATGTATGACCGGTCTTACATACTCCTTTTGCTTCGTTTACGTAATTACTTACTATTGTATAGAATCAAGTTCTTCTAACTTAACAGACAGCTGGGTAGTTTGTGTCGCCACTACTTCTTCCCAGCTAAAGCACTAGGAAGTGGTGAAGGGCGGGTTTTTTGGAGGAGTCTTATGTAATGTTGACGCTCAAAAAGTGCTGACTCTCAGCCCAGTTTTAATAAATTTGAAAAGCCTTAGCCATGGCTCTAACCACCACAAAGTCAGAAAATAATTTAAGAGTAAACATAACCTTCAGCCCAAACCAAAACAGATGTTCCCCCAAAAGTAAAGATTTCAATAAATCATCCATCTCGTGAACGACAGCCCTGTTAACAGTTAGTATGTAAACAGTCATAAGTGGGCTATTATACGGGTCGTGACGCGGCCCCACTTAACGAGCTTAAGGCGACGACGATGTGTGAACGGTTCATTGGAAAACTCGCGGCGGTAATTAGATATGACTATGATGATAATATGATAGACAAGACCGTTAGAAATTTTTACTTTTACAGTATTATTTACGGAGAAAAGCCTGTAGAGAAAAACTCTGAAATAAATCGTCTGGGCTGAAACCCAACTCTAGATTTTTTTTATTTATCCTTTATCTCGGGTTACTAAGGCCCATTAAACACAATACATAAAATAAGTATAAAAAAATAACTATAAACTAATACATCCTTTATTATAAAGGCATGTATGGATGTTTTTACTCTTTCACGCAAAAACTACTGAATGGATTTGGATGAAATTTGGCACATAGAAAGATTATAACCTGTCCTAGAGTTAATCTTAACATAGAATACTTTTTATACCGGTAGTACATTCCCGCAGGATAATTTACGACCTTCATGCGGGTAAAGCGGCGGGCGGAAGCTAGTATTTTATAAAACTAACTAAAAAACTACAGCACACGAAGTGACGGCGTCGTATTACGCTGCCAGTGTCGCGTAGCTGACCGCAGAAACGCCGATACAGCACACCTTTCGGCCAAAACTCTTCCTTGAGGAAGGACGAAGGTCACCAACTGGTGAGTCGCAACACTCGCAACGCGTACCACGAACTAATTAAAATTAATTCATCTAGGAATGGTCTTTGAAAGAAAGAAAGAATACCGTTTATATAGACCCAGTTTGTGGCTCATAAAATACAAAAAAAAAATAGTGAAAATAATGTTTTAACAACAATAGTGTAACAGTTGGGCTGGTCCACAAATTTAAGGTCGCTCAGCGCGCTATGGAGCGGACTATGCTTGGAGTTTCTTTGAAGGATAAAATCAGGAATTAAATTATTCAGAAAAGAACCGTAGTCACCGATATAGCTTGCAGAGTAAGCAAACTGAAGTGGCAGTGGGCTAGCCATGTTTGTCGAAGGACCGATGGCCGGTGGAGCAGACGAGTCCTGGAGTGGAGACCGCGTATCAGCAAGCACAGTGTGGGACGCCCCTCAGCTAGATGGAACGACGACCTTAAAAAGGTGGCTGGGACAGACTGGATGCGGAAGGCAGAGGATAGAGTGTTATTGCCCAGCCTGGGAGAGATTGAACAATAGTGTGTGGCTCACGGCTGCTCCAAAAAGCTTCATTGCAGCACTAATGCCAGACAAATGCTGACGCTGGTTTTCTAATGAACCTTAAGGGACAAGTGACAAGGACTGCAAACAATTTCAATATACATAATTGTATTATGAATAGTCTACAGTTTCTTTACCGATGGGATCCATAGGGCATAATTAAGGCAGCAATACTTGCGAAATAGTGACGGAACACTACTTCCCTCCAAATGTAATAAAAACATAGGTGCTCCGTTTTCTGAAAATACTAGACAAAGCTCCTCATGGTTAATGGTATATAAATTGTCTATGCCTTCTTCACCATCATCATCAACTGCCTAAATTTTTCTCAACTATGTAAGACTTTCAATCTAACCAAATGCAGCTGAGTACCAGTATTTTATATGAAGCGACTGCTTATCTTACCTCCACAACCCAGTTACCCGTTGGTAAGACTAGTTGACAGACTTTCGGGCTTCTGACGACCCGTAACGACTATCAAAGATCCACAAATGACAGCCGGGACCAACGGCTTAACGTGCTCTCCGAGGCACGGAAGAATCTTGGTATGTAAATATGGCCACTCCAGGATCATTCGCAGCACACGTAGCTTAACCTGATCGATCGATCCGTGCGGCTGTTAGTACTTAGGCACAAGACCCTCCAAGTCTATGCTTTCTTCGGCTTCTTCCCCGAGGTTAAAAATAAACACCCATTTAAATACCAAGAATACTCCTAGAATTGGATTAGTTTTACTGCGTCTACCTCGAGTCCTGAACTTATTTAACTTTATACATCTTCCGACGATCCCGAACTCTTTTACTGCGTTCATGGCCGCCGGTGTAAACGGCTGTAAAACTTTAATATCATCGTGTAATAGTAATATTGATGTAAATACCAGTACTCAATTTTTTAATGACTCTGCAGTTACATTGTATTGTAATGAAAAAACCTTTTACATGACGCTTTGGGGGAATTTCACCAATGAAACTGATCGCGTTTAGCACATCGAAACCGCGGTTAAGAGCTGTCAATGTCAGAATTGTTGTGGAATATTGACACTGACAGCTCTTGAACGCGGTTTAGAAATGCTGATCCCGTTCAGTTTGATTGGTGAAATCCGCACATAGTAGAAGATCACAAAGTTGCACAGAGAAGAATGAAAAGCTATGAGAGATTTTTGCCCAGTTCAATACAGGATAAAAAATGCCTGGTGAACATGTGTAGAAAATGTCTCGGCATTTTTTTCATTTCAATTAGGTACTTATATGCAATTAATGCTTTCTCGTCTCTGCATCAATTGAGAGAAAATTCGGAAATCACGCCTTCTACCTCTCATTTCCACCTAGATTCGCTTTGTAGATCAACTATTTTCCAGAAAGATCTCAAACCGTAGCAACGTCCATTCCATAATTAAGTTTAAAGTTAACAGAACGGTTTAGCTGCCATGTTGAACGTTAAATTAACTGCTAACTGACTAGGAATTAGCACTCCTGTTAAAATCAAACTACGAGTAACTAGATCCAGACAGAAAATCAGATCACTTGAGTGGAATATTATTAGGTTTTTTTTTGAGTGGGAAATCATCAAATAACTTCTCCCGCTCTGGGTGGAGCAGGAGGGCGTGTCAGACTTTTACTGACTAAAACCCGCCCGTGTTCCCTCAGTTGCCTGTGTGCTAGGGGCCGCGGTATCTCTTTCGAACAACCCGCACCCCTGGCAGGCGCATATTATTAGGTTAGGTCAATATCTAACATAAACCGAGCAGAGAGAGCAGTGGTGATGTAGTGGAACCACCAGCAACTTTCGAGTTGTAGGTCGTAGGTTCGAAACCTGACAGGCGTTTTGCTTTATGCTCATTATTTAATCAACACTGCTCTCAAAACGGTGAAGGGAAACATCGTAAGAAAACCAGCATTTCCTAAAACTAAAAAATTCGAAGGGATGCAACATCTACCAACCCGCACGAAGAACCTTTTGAAGAAAGAGCCATTCCAGCTTTGAACTGACCTGCCCCAACTAACGGTATGCATGCATCAGTCATCGTGTAGCTCAAATCGATTATAGGGCCCACATACCCATCATAAGACGCTACCAGATCTGACATTTGCGTAGGCCATACACAAAAAACAAATAGTCAAAACCGCCAGACACTTATAAAGCCATGTATTCAATATAGCCTGCATGGTATAGCAGATAAATGATGCTGATGAATGCTCTGTTGCAATCTCTACGTCATATCAGTCGTTAGAGGTCCACTGATGGACATAGGCTTCCTCGAAGCATTACCTCGAATTCCAAATTTTACTTGAAATTAATTGCAGGTGACAACTAAAGCTTTCTATCATAAAGTCTACACCGCCATCTGACGTTTTTTTGCACATAAAACTTCTATAAACCTGGAAGCTTCTATGCGACATCTCGTTTATATCTCACACCCTATTAAACCAAGTCTGAAAGGGTTATAAAGTTGCTGCAAGCTCATCTAAGAATAGGTCAGCCCTATTCTCGTTAGTGTCGTAATATGGGACTCTGGGGACTATATCAGCTTCTTATGTAGTTGGTAATAAAGTTACCTTTTTAATGACCACACTTGTGCATTAATTATAATATGTGGAATTAGGTTCTGGCTCATCTTCTATGTGCTTTATTTACTTTGAAAGCATTTCCTTGGTCTATTCCTAGGATGAACTTTGCGAAAAGATTTGATTGTGTGTTGTATGTTTCCATAAGACTTGCATTTCACCAAGATCTTTTTGTCTCTACTATAAACATTGCTTTACCGAAATTCAAATTTTTTCCCTAGAATTAAAGCGTTTATGGTATCATGCTAATGGAAAATCCATCTTAAAGATGAATGGTTTGTGTGATGAGTGATGTTAAAGGGAAGGAATTGAATGATAGCGTGAGGGTTGAATGGGAGAAGAAAACGTGCAAATCGACTAGCATCTCGTGTGCAGAACGCTACAGAAAGGTTTTTCCCAATGACTCCCTTATAATTTGAAATTATAGTTCGCTTGTGTATGGCACTATCTTTAACCCACATGAGATATTAAAGTGTCTCAGTTCGATTTAAAAGAAGCAACAAAAGTCAGCGTTGAATCCGGAAAATGGTACACTACTTGGTCATCCAATAAACAATAGCAAACAAATAAAGGAAACAGACAAGTAAATAGACTAATTCATAGATTATACAGTATACTAATTGATAGTTCAATCTAAGGTTAATTGAACAGTCCTATAATAACCGATTAGCAGAGCCATCACGTCTGCATGGAATATGTTCGTATTGCTTATGAGACGGGCTCGTGGCTAAATGATAACAACTAAACAGGTCAAGAAACGCTTGCCACCGTCGATCCGTGGATGGATGACCATCTTTACATACCAAGACCCCTTTGTGTCTCGGAAAGTCGTTGAGCCATTGGTCCCGGCTCATTCGTGAATCTTTGACTGTTGTTAGGGTCTTCGGAAGCTCGAAAGTCTGACAACCACTCTTCCCAAGCGGTATCGTGCTATCCAGTACCTGGGTTATGGACGTCAAAGAGGCAGTCTCTCCATGTAAAATACTAGTATTTAATTACATCTAGTTAGACTATAAGCCAGTAGTATAAGCCGACCCCGACATAGTTGGGAAGACTAGGTAGATTGATTACTTATGAGACTAGTTATGACTAATAAATAACCGGATGAAGAAGCTTGCATATTCATTAAGGAGTTTAAAGAAAACGTGTGAATTAGATACAGTGCATCATCTTGGAGAATAGATAAAATGGTTAGTAAACAGTGCTGTCATGCAATATACCTACAGTATAAACACCTGTGGGACGATTCTTGTTTTTAAATACGACTATTATGAAATGTGCAACAAAATTGTAATGCAATACGAGAATGAGGGTTTTCTGAAATGACATGGCACAGAGACCGACAGGGTTCCAGCATCTGTCAAAAGTGTCAAAGTGTCCTATATTTCCTTTATTCGTGACTGAATGACGAACGAATGAATGAGACGAATGATGAACGTCAACATAATTTTATATTCATTGTCGAAATGGAAGACCTTTAGTCAAAATGTCGCCAACTGGTGGCGTGAATTTTTATGAAAACCTTCGATGTGACACACCCTTATAACAATTTCAATGGATACGCCATTAAATTATCTAAACTGTGAAACGCTAGATTCGGTCGTGCGCATGTACTATGACTTTGTGATTACGGGTGGCTATAATTCTCTTCTACACAATATTTATAAATCAACAAACGCTAAATCTAAAATATCACCTGGCAGACACTCAGAAACGTTTGCACTAAATAATAAAAACTAAATAATCTTGGTGACGTCTATGACTCGCTAAATCGAGATCCACAATGTCGTAATGAAGTCACAACGGCTTGATAGTGCATCGCGATGACTGATAAAGTACACAAATACAGTGGTGACTTATCATATATCTACTGTTTGGAAAGACAGAAAGAGTGAAGCAAGAGAGTGTTTAAAGGGAATAAAGAAGAACCAACCTTAAAAAGAAACCTAAGCCCAAACGGTGATCGAAAATTAAGTCGGCTTGATCGTGGGCTTGATAGCACATTGCAATGACTAATAAATTGCACATGTAAAAAAACAGAAAGATCGAAGAGAGAGAGGGGGGAGAGAAAGTAGAACCAAGCATAAAAAGAAATAAGAGTCCGGACGATGATCAAAAATTGAGTACAGAGTTCTCATTTGCATTGTTTCCGAGGCCATGACAGGGCTAAAGAAAAACCAATGGCAATATCTTTTACACCCCAAATAAAGTTCGTCTTTCATGTCTTCTTCACTAATGGACTCTTATTGACAACCTAAGACCGGACTAAGATGTCAGTTTTGTAAAAAGGAACTGTATTTCGATTTCTGTCAGGTTATTATTTCAAAAACAGAGGCCGTTTTTTCTTGCATTGCTTAGTAAGTTCCTCAAGTTCCTTTGCAAAATACTCCAACATGACGAAAAAACTATGATCAACATCCATTCCGATTATTTTAACACTCCATTTACAAGTTTCGATAGAATTAATTGGATTAAGTGTAACATTATTTTCGTAACAACCAAAGTTTTTTGCGCGTTTCCTAAATGGGAACGCAATCGAAGCAGTAGCGTTTTTTCCTACGGTTCCATTTATGGTCCCCGTATTGCGTTTGATAATGTAATTTAAGTTTTTTTACTTGTATTGACTTGTATACAATGGGTCTTTGTTAGACACACTTGAACGCACAACAAACTTTGTTAATCATCAAAGTACAAACTATTATAAACTTCTTGCATCGATGAGGTCTATCGACTGATCTATGGTTTAGAAATGCATCATCACGACCCTTCGCGTGTTATCCCAAATTATTTTTAATCAGCGCGTTTTCTTCTTCCATACAACTTTATCAGGCCTCATATATTATTATCACTTACAATTTTATTTAACAGGTGGGAACCCAATATATCAATTTAGTCACCAATGCCAATAGAGGTCACCCAAAACCACCATGACCAATAAAATTGAAATGATTTAATCTGTCATATTTTTGACTGACACCTGGTTCAGATTTATACCTGTTGCTTACGTGAATTATTAACGAGTCCCAAGTACCGACTTTGAGTACATGTACAGATTATATCAGTATACATCCCATTTTTGGGCATAAGTATCATCTTTTACCGAATCCATCTATTGTTTCTATTCTCTTCTTCTATTCTAAAAGCACTAACGGTTCAAGAGCATTCTAAAATACCTGAAGACTCATATTTACGGAATCCAGCCAGACCTATTTGACAAACGTGACTAGATACAACACACATCGTCTGAGAATTACCGGTATTACATACTTGTTTATTTTAGTTCCCAAGCGCACATAACACTGAATAAAATGTGGACCATCTTGAAATAATAGTCGACAGCCACGCGATGAGTATATATAAAAGTATATTTACGTCCCAATGAATATTTTTATTGGTGCTAATTTTGGAGGGATCCCGTCTTATAATGTGTTGGACATCATTTAGAGTATTTCTGTGTATGTTGTCCTTGGTTTATGTGCTGAAGAAAGTGACGTATGTGTTTTTATTGCTAGAGTACGCTTTGTTGACCATGCGCTCAATGCGAAACTAGTTTGTTTAGACACGGTATGGTAAGATTCTCAAGTTCATGGCTTTTTAAGGAGATCTACGTCGTCATACATTCTCAAAGATTAATTAGTCTCATCCTGAGCATCCAATCCTTCTACCTTCTAACGGACTGACTTATATTTTTACCACGACAGCAGCTATTTTCTCAAATAATTTGTGTTGACAATAGAATAGAATGTCGTTTATTAATGTATACCATACGCATACAGATATAAACATAGAAAATGTATGTCTGATGACATAATGGGCGGTTTTATCTTATCATTGGATGATGATGATGATGATTAAAAGGGAGAAGGAGAGACAATACTGCAGATAGTCTATGTCTAGAGAAGAAATCGCAATACATTAGACTTTAAATCATGTCGTAATGTCTCAATAGTATTTTTATCAAATAAATAAGAAACCAACATTCCGAAAGGTTTGGAAACTAGGCCACCGAAGCCAGTTTCCAACTTCCGAACTCACCAAACCAAATCAAATGACTCCAATGTTTACATCCTTTTGCCATCAACCCAGTTACAATTGTTACGTCAAAAGATTTCTTAATATCTTTCATTTTATTACGGAGTTAACGAAGCAGTAATTAAGAGCATTTCCTCAAGTACGCTTGACCTTAACCGTCATGTAATCATAGATTACGTAGGTTATATAACATCTTCCATTGTGGAAACGATTTTCTGCTAGTAACAATATGCGATTACTGTTATTTTCTTCAAGGATGTTATGATGTGAAGTTTAAGGTTGTAATTGCAAACAGCGAGGTTTTGAATATTTACAAAACGTTATTAGGATAAAAATGGTCCCAACTGCTTGGTCACAGGCGTCCTCTTAGTAAGCAGGAGCGTGCCCAGTGCGGGACTGCGGGTTGATAGATGTCACATGACATGTGTTTGTCGATGTTTTGGTTCTAGGACATGCCGGTTTCCTCACGATGTTTCCCTTCACCGTATTGAGAGCAGTGGTGATGAAATGATTTACACCTACAGAGCCTGTCCATGTTCAACGCGCACGTCGCGGCTGTTATCACTGGACCACCACTATCATATAATTTTGTATACGGCAGACGAGCTTGACGCCTATAGGCGGGATTGGTCCAGATTGGTGCAGAATCGTGTTCAAAGGAAAGAAAGGCCTTTGCTCTGAAGTGGAACAACACAGGCTAATTTATTTATTTATTTCAAGAACTTGGGACTTGAAATTCAGTTCGATGGAGCCATAGGCGTCAGGTCTTTAACTGTATAACACAAGATAATCTACGCGACATGTATGCTTCACCTTATAAGGTATCTAGGACAGTTTTCAACACAACCATGTCAATACTAGAACTAGAATAAAAACCTTACTGGTGCTAAATTAGCATTTTCTTATGGGAATGGAAGAAACAATGTATCAATTGCTTGTCATCTTGCTAGTGTCGAGCATCTTAACTGATGGGGAAAAACGGAGCAAAAAGCCAACTATACCAGCCAGACTAGTCGTCTTGTACAGAGTTAAACGGTTTTTAAAATCGGAATAAGACCTCATTTATTTCCTACTAGCTTTTGCCCGCGACTTCATACGCGTGGACTTTAGAATCAAGTAGATAATCATTTTTTTTGATAATATATAGCCTATTTTTTAAGTTAGACCTCTCGGAATACATCATTGAAAACTGCATTCAATTCCATGCAGTGGTTTTTGCGTGATGCGGTAACAAACATACAGACAGACAAAAATTCTAAACACCGTTGTTTTGGCTTCTGTTGCTCTAATAAAGACCCCCCATACTATTTTTTCTTCAATATCTTTAATGTACACACATCGGCTTGTTACAATTTTATTATATGTATAGATTACTGGAAGGAAACGCCTTATTGATGTATTTAACAGATTTGCAGTCTCATTTGCTGTTTCTGAATTCAGATTTCAAATTACCCTTTTTTTTTCTATGTATGTAGGCGCGCAAACCAGAAGGCATTTTGATAGTCATCATCGGCCTAGCCTTTTCCCGACTATTTTGCGGTCGTCTTCCAGTCTAACTGGATGCGGCTGAATACCAGTATTTTATATGGAGCGACTGTTTATCTGACCTCAACACAAGATCACAACCCAGTTACAGGAAAACACAATTCCCCTGGGTAACACTGGTTGTCGATCTTTCGGACTTCTGATTACCCGTAACGACTGTCAAAGATCCACATTTGACAGCCCGAACCAACGGTTTTCTGAGACACGGAAGATTCTCGATATGTAATGGACGGTCCTCGGACCTAGGACCGACCTCGACAACCGCAACTTTTTTTTTAACCTTTGATTGACCCGTGCGGCTGCTATTATTTACCATCATCATCATCATTTCAGGCAAAAGACGTCCACTGTTGGACATAGGCCTCCCCGAATTTGGGGAGGTTTGGCATAATCGCCACGCTTGACAAGCGGGTTGGCGATCGCAGTATGGTGGTAAAATACACAGAAAACGCTGCTGCCCATTATCTAGTAAGTCCCTTAATCGCCTCTTACGACACCCACGGAAAGAGATGGGATGGTGCTATTCTTTACGTCCGGCACCCCACGTAACATTATTTACCAGTACCAGTCGAAATCAATACGAATCTTTCGGCATTTTGACAGTCAGATCTTAAAATGAAGAATTCTTATTTATCAGACTCAGTAAAACTGATGCAGGAATCTGGACAATCGAGTTTTGTTATGACCGTCATTTGTCACGGTGTACACACACGTGTCCTGTCCTATGTTTTGAACACGTCGACCCTGAGACGAAACGACAGATCTGGGAACTCTAGCCAGTAAACATCTGTATTCTGTTCATGGCGCCTGAGAATCCTGAGATCCAAACAGGTTCCATGTGAATACATACATTAGTGCTGTTAATTACATAATTGATATTAGGTAAACAATTATAGGGGGACTGATGACAAGATGAGACATGATTAAGTTTGTCGAGAAATCTTGATCCATTTTGGTAAAATTATTAATGGTGTAAGAGAAACCACGATTCGGGCAGTAGAACGATACAAGTTTTTGAGATGTGGTGTTGGAAAAGAATGTTCCGCATACCATGGACCGCCAACAGAACGAACAAATATATCCTGGAAAAACTACGGATAAGAGATAGACTACCCACGATCTGTTACCAAAGAATTCTCAGTTACTTTGGTTACATTGCCCGTCGGGAACCAGATAACCTTGTAAAGTTGGTGGTGATAGACAAGGTAGATGGGAAAAGACCTCGCGGCCGCTCACCTAACCGCTGGTCCGACCAAATGACCGCCCTCACTAGACTTTCTGTTACGACCGCCATTACAGAAGCCGAGAACCGCACGAAGTGGAAGAACATCGTTCATAAAGCCACGAAGGCCTTTCAGGCACACGGCCTTCAGTAATGAGGTACGCGACCAAGAAGAGAAAATAAACGAGAGAGCTGCAGTAGGAAATCAGGTAAAAGATCCAGGATAGGCCGGCAGCGAAATTCAAATTAAAAAAAAAATCGCAATTTACAAAAATGTTTTTTTTTAATGTTAAAACAAGATATTTTAGAAGCAGAAGCTAGTACGAAAATAAATCGTAATCGTAAGCCTTGTGGACTGACGATTTTTAGACCATTTTCTATTTTATTAAGCACCTGATACATGTTGACAGGCTTATACTGTCCTCCCTTACCTATTAACACTGTAATTTGAAAACATTATTTTTAAAAGAGTAACCGTGGAATTTCTTGCCGGGTCTCCTCCATAGGAACACGAATTGTCAGCAAATTGAACACCAATTGGAATCGTGAAAGTGATGGGCAATTATGGAATGTCAGAAGCTTATAGGTGCACGAATAGGTTTATGTAAGATCAAATATTTTTATTTAAAAATGCCAAACAATACTACAACAAAAGATACACTAGCATTATCGAGTTGTAAATGGGGGCGTGAATCGTGATAAGTATCCTATAACGTGGTATCGCGGTTACTGCAAGGACATTTGCTGTCATTGCGGTGAAGTAAGAGATCCGTTCAATTGATACCTAAAGAGATAATGTCCATTTATTATTATCTTGTATGGGTAATCATTATTAGCAGTAGGTCCACCTTCGGACGGACATTAACATATAGCTGCCAGTTTTTATCACGCGCTGGATTATCAACTCTCGGCACTAAGCAGTGCTCATGTGGCGAAGGTCGATAATCCAACAGTGTGTTTTTTCGAGGCAATGGAATTCACTCTGTTAGATTTTCAATACTCGGTTCACCATTGAGAGTTGAAAATAGAGTGCCAGATAAAATCTCGCCGCGATATGTTCAGCTGTTCAGGTTTGTGCGAACGTGGTCCAATATGTCGTGACAAAGCGGTATTACAAGGATTAAGACTTACATTATCTATCTAGCGTCAAAGTAAGACTTAATTTAATGTGTAATATTAATAAATAAGCATCATCATTAATATTTTAGCAGAAAGATGGGTACTGTACTATGTACTTCTAAACCCGCAAAGTAATTGCGTAAAACACTATCAGTAGCAAAAGCTTTCATTTTGACAGTTCAACAACATTCATTGGCGTTATTTACGTTGTTGAGCAGACAAATTTTTGGAACATATGAAGCAATGGATTAGTAGCTTTTTAAAGTTATTGAGATTCTGATTGATAGTGTTTTACGCCATTAGGGAACTGGTCGACTGTTCTATTGAATATTTTTCATAAACCATATTTTAGCCCGACAGAGTGTTGATCAGTCATCCAGGACCAAATACATCTAAAGCCTTCACATGATCTTCGCCAGTGCATCACTACATCATTATTATAAAACTAAGTCTCCCCCGACGAGTATGTCTGTCTGTCTGAACGCAAGAGACTCAAAAACTACCAAACGGATTTTCATACGGTTTCCACACTTTCCACCTTCCTCATGAATCACTCCGTTGACGCGTGGCTCTCGTGCATATAAGTCAATTCATTAAGCTTTTGTGTAAATTGGCTGAAATATGACAATGATTATGGAAGACGTCGGAAACCTGGATTGTCACATAGGGTACTATTAATCCCAGTAGTACGTACCCGTAGAATATTTTCCCAACATCCACAAGGGCGAACCCGCGGGAAAAAGCTAGTGTGTTATAAATCTTTCATAAAGCAAAGAAAAATGGTTAAAAATTACATCAACAACCTCGGAATGACATTACAGATGACATCAACACCGCCCGCGACATTTACGAAGTATTGAGTAGCTTTATCTTACACAGATATCTATCTACTGATCGAACAGATTCTGATTAAATTCTACTCGTAACACTGAAGTAATAATACTTCAGATTGAATATGAATTGCGGTTTTATTAATAGCTTGCAAGATCTTAATCTTCCACTAGACCTATTCAGTCACCTTATCCTTATCTGTTATACTACGTATCCGGTCTATAGATTTTCATTTAGTCTTTCAAATGCTTCACTGTGCTCTAAAGTGTATACAGGGTTAAGTTAAATTAGCTGGCAATGGCTTTACCCACGTTTAGGGTATCGATAACGATAGCTAATGGAAATCGCTTAATCGATTATGAAGCCAGATGGGCCGCTGGGCACAATTTGGTAAGTTGGGGGAACTCCGATGACCTTCAGTGCTTCTGTGGAGTCACACCTCAAACTATGCCTAACCTCTTGTCGTGCTCTCTGTGCACTAACATCAGCACTATGGAAAACCTTTGCGAGACCAACGATAACGCTGTCGAAGTGGCCGAATTCTGGTCGAAGGTCATCCATACGATGAAGAAGACAGATATTTACTCCTTGAAATAATACATTCTAAGCACTACATAGAAAACGAGCAAGGAACTTTATACGTCTTTTTATAACCTCTGTCTGGTGAGTGGGGACGAAACAAATGAAGATTTATATACCAGTACGAGAGTAATGTCCCTCTAGTGAATTAAAAACCTTCGCTCCTCTGTGAACATTCTCGAAACTACTTTAGAACGTATCCTTCAGAAATTCTCGAAGGTTCTCTGATAATGCTCTTAGAGCTCGCATTTCAGAGTTCCGCGTTTTAAGAGAACTTAAGCCGCTTTGGCTTAATTTAGTTAGTAGAACTAAATAGATTGAATAAAGATGATGATATTATTTTTATAGAAACTACAGACAATGCTAGTGACAGAATGATCACCATCATCATCATCATCATCTGCCTAGCCTGTTCCCAATTATGTTGGGGTCAGCTTCCAGTCTAACCGGATGCAGCCGAATACCTGTATTTTACATGAAGCGACTGCCTATCTGACGTCCACAACCCAGTAACAGGGTAATACGATACCCCTTGGTAAGACTGGTTGTCAGACTTTCTGGCTTCTGACGACCGTAACGACAGAATTTTTGATTTTGATTTTTTTGATTTTATGTGAATGTGCAGGCAACAAATTAAAAAAGGTTCAATTTTACTTGCACTTCATTATTTCTCCAATTACCAATTATGTCAATTTAAAAGGTGATGTGTGCCGTGATGCGCCCTCAATTTTGGCATAGAAAATGGTTGATTTTTTTCTCAACATTTTCGCTTCTTGACTGTACTGTACTGTATCCGCTTAAGTAAAACAAGATTTTTCCTTGATTGAAGATAGATTAACTTGTTATGTGAATCTACAAGTAAGGACGTTCAAGAACATAAACAAAGCTTGCTATTATGATATAAAATGTCTCGATTCCTATCAATGAAATAGATACTATCTGAGTGTCTGTTTTTTATATCAAAATAACAGCTTTTAACTAAATGCATATTAAAGTATACATTTAAACGGTACTTATAACAAATAAAAAGAGTTTTTAAACATTTCGTCTGTCTGGTTGTTTGTTTGTTTGTTTCGCCTAGTTTCCGAAACGACTGGATCGATTTCAATGAAATTTAGTATGGGGATACTTTAAACCCTAGGGCTATACTTTTTATCGACTTACCAGGTGCCAAAGCTTCCGCTCGAAGCCTCGGGCGGAAGCTAGTTCATATGCGGTTTAATTGGTGAATTAGCGGTGTCTTTGGATATTTATTTTGATTTTTTGTCACCGCCTTCCAAAATTAAAGTAATTTTTCACTTTGTACTGTTTTTTCGGAAGACGGTTGTTTTTTTTTATTCAACGTATATCCTGAATCCTGACACTGACCTGCAAATTGCAAAACACGTAAGAAAATTCGAATTTAGCGGGCTGCACTGGCGGGGTAGGGCTTCCCCCATAAATTATTAAATAAATAACCAGGTAAATATTTTTTATTTAATTTTTTTACTAAATGGGCTCGCTCTTGACCTCGATCACGCCTGATGGAAAGCGATTGATGAGGTCTATGATGCATCGAGCATGTCCAGAAAATGCCTGTTCACTCTTGTTCAAGGCACTGGTACTCCCACGCATCGACGAAACAGAAACACAGCAAGCTGCTTGACGCCGGACTCCGGTGGGAGGTTGGTCGCGAACCAGGCGGGCGTTAGCCCTACCACCGCAAGGGAAGAATTGGCCAGTCAAGAGGGTCTGTCCAGGATGCGCCGAGAGCTCGGTTCATTCGAGTTACTGGTGGAAGAAATTGCGCTACACGAGTAGGCTTCTTCTGCAGAGAGATTTGACACCAGCTTTTAGAAATCAGGAGTTGGCTAAACTTTCAGTAGAAAAGCATTAGGTAGATAAGGTATAAAACTTATAATCTACTTAGACATCGCGAACTTCCTAGAAATGGCTACGGATATCGATTAACCATTTTCGTAAACCCACACGTCACTGTTAGGTTTAGTTCCTTACTTTCGCTCTCTTCAAGAATATCGTTTTAATATCGTATTGCTGTCTTTGGCAATTTTATCTATATGGCTTCTAGTTTTTACTTTAGTGATTTAAAAAAAAAAACAATGCAAAAAAAACAATTGCCAAAACAAAACACTACAAATTTTGGAAGTAGTTGTCATTGGTTTTGTATTTTCGTTGTTTGCAACCGACATCTGGAAAACCTATTTTTCACCCAAAATTGATCCCCATTTGCCGGATATCGCGTAAAATATATACAAAAAATATAGTATATACAGTCGAATTCTATTTTTAACACCCACTCCTCCTTTCTAAAGTCGGTTAAAATAGAGGTTGAACCAAAATAAAGCTCGTATCAATGAAGACAGCAATACTTATTTTGTTTTTGTTGATCTGATAAAAAATATTTTGTAATGAAATCGAGCACCAACAAGCTAATTAAGAAGCATCGGGTGAAATATAAAACTTAACAAAATCGGTACAACAGCTAAACACTTAGGTTTTTCGCTCTTTATGTCTTTCCACGTTATTTGCTAAACCTTGTTTTATAAAAACCGTAAAAATATTCTCGTTTGAGATTTATTTTCATCTACGAATAACGAAAAGATAAACTAATTTGAATACAAAGCCCACTAATAAGCTACATAATAACTAAGTAAGTCCTCACCACTAGTGAAAGCCGGTGGTGCGGGGGCGGCGGGGGCAGCCTCGACGGCCTCCGAGACACCGCACACGTCTCCTTCTGCGAATACACCATCATGCATGTTACTACTTCTATCTACCGTTATAGTATTGTAATGTTGTTTTTCACTTCTCATGCTCTAAAAGTACGCCAATATAGCCCTACGAAGCGGGACTAATGTAACAACTTTAGTCTCTAGGGAGTGAAAAGTAATTCGTTTTTTAATTTCCTTCATGTGACATAGACAAACTCAAACAGCCAGTAAATATACCAATATCTGTGGAGTGAGGACCATCTTCATTGCGAAAATGTTGAGAGTTTTAGTTCCATGGTTTTTCAAATAATTCGAATTGTACATTTAACTTCAAGTAAAAAATCTTTTGTGATTTTTATTTTATTAAGTAATATTTATTAAATGTTTTTGTACTAAATTGACTATTTTTCTCGCACTCAAAGTGAAAAGTACTGTTTGCACCTCGAGAGTAAACGCCAACTTAATATACCCTCGGTTTCATATATTATGGCTTCGTTTAGTCCCTCGATATAAAATATACTATTATTAACTACGTCATGTTCAACATTTCCATGTCCGGTCGCCAAAAGATATAAGTAACCAGAGTCGTCGGATACAGATGAGAATACGATGGATATTTTCGAAGGAAATTTAATGTGATAAATGATAATTTTATTTCAATGGCGGTTCACTGTGGCTACTAATTGGTGACAAAAATTAGTTACTTTTAAGTAAGGGTGCCTAAGGTGTTGATCGGTCTATAAGACCACTGTTCGTTACACTGTTACTATGTGCAATCGGCACAATAATACCCGAATTCATACATACGCAATGCACGACCATTTGGACTTGATTCCGAGTCCGTCAACGAAGATACGGGGCCGTCCGAAAGTAGGTCAATACTTCGGAATTAACTCTACTCCCGGTTAATTAACTTTTAGTGCGGGACGCGAACTAATCTTATGAGTTTATGACCGAAGGTGATAAGCAGGAAACGCGTGTAATCTCGGCCCAAACTACGGATTACGTGCTTGGAGATTAGACCCCCTGGCACTAAGTGGAAGGTTTGAAGATTTTGCAACGTGGTCAAGCGCGGGATGAATACCACGTGGAGCAAATGTAGATAGACCGTCTCGGGTGAGATCCACGTCAGGAGATATGAAGTCCACGAGTAGATAAGTAATTATATAGTCTTATTGAGCTACGTTGTTACAGTATGTCAGCCATTTCGTCAAGAGGAAGTGACGCCAATGTTGCTGCACTGAATGAGTAGTAGTGTTGTACCAATACATTTGAGGACAATTTTCAAGTAAAGATGTCAAAGATATTCGATCTACATTATAGTTCCCACGGCATTAAATTACAATTTGATCCTCAATGAGTCCTCAAACGCCTGTTGTTACAAGTTTACGTACTCATTACTAATTAACTATGTGTTTGTACACCCACGCTACAGTATAGTGAAATTATTCCTAGAAATTGTTGGCTTCGAAGAAAATTTTAAGTGCGTGGTTGCGGGGCGTCACTTTCTTAGGCGTGGGTTTTGTTGGCTAGGACACTTTAAACTTTGGATGTTCAGTTTAAAAATATATCCATTATTGGATTCGTTCATTTATTAGTTACTTTGCTTTGTATTTTTACACACGTCATAAGCTTTTGTTAGTATTAAATATATTGAAACTGTTTGTAAAGGCAATTTCCAGGAATTTTTCATAAAAATTGTTCAAGTAGAGTTGCATCGCGCCTGTCTGCGGGAGCCTTTACTTATCCGTCACTTGAACATAAAGGGTTATTAAAAAACCAGCGTCAGACTGCATCTGACTGTTATGATTGCTGAAATGGACCTTTTTGGCGCAGCCGTGAGACTGCTGTCGTAAAATCATTTTTATTTGTGTTTCACGAACTGTTGCCAGATAAATGATAACACACACACAACATTGACCACCAATCTCGCCAGAAAGATTGATCATCGTAGTTTGAGTCACTACTGCTCATCGTCTGGTAAACACCATTATTTTTATAGTACGGCGTGGGAAGTGGTAGAAACTCAATCAATATGCCTCTGCTTCCGTCTAACCGGGTACAGCTGAATACCAGTATTTTACATGATGCGACTGCCTATCTGACCTCCACAATCCAGTAATTTAAACGATACCTCTAGGTAAGACTGGTTTTTAAACGATACCTCTAGGTAAGACTGGTTTTTAAACGATACCTCTAGGTAAGACTGGTTTTTAAACGATACCTCTAGGTAAGACTGCTTTTTAAACGATACCTCTAGGTAAGACTGCTTTTTAAACGATACCTCTAGGTAAGACTGCTTTTCAGACTTCTGACGACGATCCACGAATGATAGCCGGAACTTAAAGTGTTTTCCCTGGTACGGGGCAGTCTCGATATGTAAAGATGGTCACCCATCCACGGACTAACCCCGGCAAGCGTAGCTTAACCTGATGGATCGACCCGTACGGCTTTTATTTAGCCACGACCTCTCGGAAAGTAGTAGGAACTCTTCGCCGAGAATCACACGAACGCTTTTCCAGTACCTAGGTTTTTTTTGTTCTTTGATAAGATTTGTTTATTAGGAAACACTGCACAAGTTATCAATGCATATGTTACCGGCCAAACCCGATTTCAGGCCAAACTGGTTTATTAAGCCGGGGCACGCCGATTAAATGGGTTAGGTTAGGTTAGGTTAGAACTGTGACCAAAAGCGCGCGAGCCGAGCGAGCGAAGCGAGCCGAGCGAGCGAAGCGAGCGGCGCCGCGGCAGCGGCCGGCGAGCGTTACTTCCAAAGGCTGTTAACGAAATGGCTAATTAAGCTAGTTGGCTGCGACATATCACGCGTAGGATAAGTCTGTTTGGCCTAGGACAAACTAGTTTGGCCTGAAATTGGGTTTGGCCGGTAACACATACATATACCGTGTCGTTCTGTGAATAGATGTCATTTAATCTAACTTAACTAGACACGATTTACAAGATCACAAGTAATGAGTCAATACGCCCACAGCGGCTTTGAAAGTGAACTTATATGGAGCTTACTATTAATTGTGGAGTTGTTGGTATAAAGCCGTTTTGCTAAAGACGGCGACATGGCAACTGATATTAATTTTGACGTCTCCTTTTGGGATTTCTTGTCAGGCGATAAAGGTATGGTGAGAAGTGGTGGTTCGAACCCACGGCACTTTGTGTAAATTATTTCATCACCACTGCTCACAAAACTGTGAGGGAAAACATCGTGAGGAAACCGGCATGTACTAGAACCAAAATTTCGACGACATGATTGTGTCATCCACCAGCCCGAACCAGGCGCGTGTGGTGGATTATGAGCTACTCCCTCTCACAGAGAGGAAGCCGGTGTACCAGCAGCGGGAACATTATAGGCTGATTATACAGAAAAAGTTTTTATCCAGTGCGCAAACTGTAAGCATGAATTCGGCATATCATTCTAGACCGCAGAAATTTTTCGTCAGTAATACAAAAAATTAAAATAGCTGTTCCATACATTTTGACCGCGTAGGTATTGCACTTTTCTATCAAACTGCTGATTTTTTTTTCTAAAACCGACAAAAATTTCTTCGCTGGGGGTCTAAAATGCGAGGCCAGCCGGTCTATTCTGTAAAAAAATCACCGTGATCATTTTGGTGAAGTGAACTGTCATCCTACCTGTTAGGGACCCTTGGAGGATATCTTGCTAGGGAATCTAGGGGTTGACAACTCACATCACTTAAGTTTTCATGGTGAAATATTTACAGAATAGCACTACTGAATTTCATCTTTATCTTATCATCTATCTTCATACAAAAGAGCTACAATTTCCAACTATGAATTGCCATAAAATATGAACCAATAAATTATACTTACGACGTGAACAGAGAGCGTGGGTGCCGACTTCCCGAGCGCGGACCTGCGCATACGCACGAGGTTCGACAGCCGAGGAGTTTTGGTCGCATCTGTAACAACAAACATATTTTCTATTAGACAAAGATCCCACCATTTATTGAAGTGAAAACTTCTTTAGGCGCGTTGAGCACTTGTTGTGTGAACAAAAAGCGTGAAACTCGCGTCATCGTCACCGCACGCTTCCCATGAGCTATACGGGCTGATTTTTTAGTCACCGTCCAAATTTTTCAGGGTCATAGTACCCGTGAAATTGAACAACTTTCTCCAAGGAACATGGGTCGAAATATGAAAAAAAAATCGGACCTCCCATACAAAATCGACCAGCTAACTATTGATTTTGCATGGGAGGTCCGATTTTTTTTTTCATATTTCGACCCATGTTCCTTGGAGAAAGTTGTTCAATTTAACGGGTACTATCACCCTGAAAAATTTGGACGGTGACTAAAAAATCAGCCCGTATGTATACTGTGTACATAGATATAGGAGTGTCAAAGCGTCAAAAATAATAATCTAATAGCTCGACGATACAATTCACAAGTTACTTAATTTCTTTTTAATTTTAATCAGATTATGATTTAATCAGATAATTAAAATGGTGGTTGGGTGATCGAGCACACGGATGAGTCGCGCGTTGATGTCTTTTAGAAAAGTCCCTTTCTTTCATTAAGAAATTCTAATTATTTTATCCCTTTCTTTCCCTTTGAATAAATATTATTATTATAATTTATATTAATATTTGATATCGTAAAAATCTGTGCTGTTACCTTTAATGGCTGAAGTCGATCGCTCATTTATAATTTATTACCGAGAGCAATCAGGACAAAAGGAAATCTTGTAACGACAATTAAAAAAATACACACGTAATTGTTCAAGTTTTCACTTCTTTCGGCATTGCCACTGTTTTTTATGCTACTAATTATCATCTGCTTGCCGTTTCTCAAGTATGTTGGGGTCGGCTTCCAGTCTAACCAGTTGCAGCTGAATACCAGCATTTTACATGGAGCGACTGCCCATCGGATCTCCACAACCCAGTTACTGGGTAATACGATACCCCTTGGTAAGACTGGTTGTCAGACTTTCGGGCTTCTGACGACCCTTCTGGATTTATTATGCTACTATATGGGCCTTTAATATATTATGTCTTTGTTGTTTAACCATTTTTAACCTGTCATCCGCAGGAATTCGCTGGATGCGGGAAGGACACAACCAGTCGAAGTGGCAGAGGTTGGGGGGCCAATGTCCAGAGTGGACATCTTTCGGCTGAAATGATGATGATGATGATGATCATGAACCAGTAACCAAAGCTGAATAATGTAAGACAATAATATTATAGATATTCGACTAGATGCGCTCATTTATACAAAGTAGATACTATTTATTTTTCAATATAACACATAAGAGTGATGTGACAGGCTCACGCCTGTAATCCCCAAAGCGTTAGGCAAAATAGTACACCCACATTTTCTAGTAGAGTCACGTCGCGCCTGTTTGCGGGAGCCTTTGTGTAGGTAGACACGTAATTGTAAAGGTGTTTTAAGCAAACAATAGTAATTTATAAGTATGTTTATCTTGTATACTTTAGCTTGCAAATATTATATGGGTAATAGATATTTTATTACTTGCAAATGACTATGAATATGTGTTACGTTATATTATAATATTGATGTTAACTGTTTATGTAAAAAAGATGTTTTTTTTACCCGACTGCGCCAGAACGATTTAAATTTCATTTCAATCACCGTCTTTTAAATTTCTTTTTTCTTTTTATTATTATTAATAGGAGTAAAACATGGGCCGACTAGTCACCGACTAATCGCCGACTACAAATTAGTATTTCGTACATCACAAATTTTTACATTCGAATATTCAAAATAATTTATTATTCGAATGCAAGCCTTAGTGCGCAGTTCATTCTATTTAGTGGTTGGTCGGATTAGCCTTTGCAGCGTGACCTCGTTTGGATGTAATCAGCTTGTTTGTTACCAAAACCATTCCTTCTTTTTTTTAGGGAATTCTGTTTTTAACCTCACGAAAGTCCGTGCCGAGCACATGAATATAATTTGCGTACTAAAAACTTGACTTGCGTTTGATAAAGCAAGTAATTATAAAGATCTGCATATAAATTAAAATTGTTTTTCGTGTCTGTCTGACCACGTTGATCTTCTTAACGACTCAACAGATTTTGATGCGGTTTTCACCATCATTCAGATTTCTGAAGGTTTAAGCTCTACGCGAGCGAAGTCGCTGGCAAAAGCTAGTACACATATACATAGCTAGTATACATTTAAAACTTTATGCACAAGTAAAAAACACTGTACAAAGGTGGACTTGATGCCTGAGGCATTGTTCCGTGTAGTACCGGACGTAAAGAATAGCACCATCCCATTTCTTTCCGTGGATGTCGTAGAAAGCGACTAAGGTACTTACTAGAGAATGGGCAGCAGCGTTCTCTATGCATTTTACCACCATACTGCGATCACCAACCCGCCTGCCAAGCGTGGCGATTATGGCAAACCCCCCCTTTTGAGGTAGGCTTATGTCCAGCAGTGGACGTCTTTCGACTGAAATGATGAATCTTAGGGTGACGCAGAGACAAAACATGGCATACGGGACATACGGGATTGATTACAGCTAAATCTCAATATTTTTTCAAGTCTTAACACAAAAATCGTGTGAAGCAGGGGTGGGCAGCTAGTATGATACAATACGATGACATAAGATTACAATATTATCAATTCGCAGACAAAACAACTGGATGACACAGGTAACAAAATTAACACGTTTATGTTAACCTATTTTTTCTGACATCAAATATTTTTATGAGGTGATAAAATAATAATTTACATAAAGTAAAGCGCCTGCCTGGGTTCGATCTCACGACCTACAACTCGTAAGTTGGGACCTATTCCACTAGGCCATAACTGCTTTTCAAGATTGCGTCTTTAAAGGAAAAGTTTTTATTCAGTGCGCAAACTGTAACCATGAATTCAGCATATCATTCTAGACCCCCCAGCGCAGAAAGTTTTCGTCAGTTGTACAAAAAATAATCAACTATTCCATACATTTTGACCGCGTAGGTACTGCACTTTTCTATGAAACAGCAGATTTTTTTTTTTTTGTATACCCGACGAAAAATTTCTGCACTGGGGGTCTAGAATGATATGCTGAATTCATGATTACAGTTTGCGCACTGAATAAAAACTTTTCCTGTATATTCTATTTACTATGTTCGTTTCGCATGTCTATGTTCAACTAACAAAACTGGCCGTTATAAACTGCACTATCTGTCTGAAAGTAGAGTTAACGGGTTCCAGCCACCTAGCATGTTTACTTGCACGTTATCTTAGCACTAGGTATACCAATGAATCACTGTGTTGAGTGTGCGTCTAGACGCCTAGTATAATAGGGGTGACAGATTCTTGCTTTATCCGGTTAGATGATGCACTGTGTGAGATGAATTGATGAGACCTCGTGTCTGATATTCAAATACCAAGAATTTACGGGTAATTTCTTTAACTGATTCTAGACACAAGAGACAAGACCTATTCAAATATTAATCATCTTCTGACTAGCTTCACCTAGCCCCGGATGCAGCTGAACATCAGTATTTTAAAAGGAGCGACTGCCTATCTGACCTCCACAACCCAGTTACTGTGTACAATAAGACTAGTTGTCAGACCTTTGGGTGTCTGACTACTCTTAGCGACTGTCATGGATCTATGAATGATAACCGAGACCAACGGGTTAACGTGATTTACGAGGCACGGAGTGGTGTCGGTATAATATGAAGATGGTCATCTATACACGGAAGGACCTCGGCAAACGTTGTATAACCTGGAAGATCGACCCATGCGGCTGTTGTACCAGGAGCCCTTTCTATACAAATATCAATGCAGTCATGAAAACTTGGATGCGATCAGCAGGCTTAGCATGACGCTTTCTATTTCTACTCTACCGTAGAATATAAATCGCTTGTCTCGCTTGTCAATTGTCTACACGGAAACGTCACTTTTGTCTACTCTTCCGTCGAAAAAATGCTTCTCTACGGTTCTCGTGCTAAGCCTGCAGTGCAGATTAGAAAAACTTGTCCAAAGGCAGAAGAGAGGCTTACATACTGTAATGGGTTCTTAGAAGGGGTTGACGAAACGAAAGATATAACCTTTTATTTCATTTCCATTTATATTTAGTACCACCCACGTTTCGCCAGCATACTATGTTTAAGTCCCACGTAATAGGGGGCTATTGCCATCAATCGGGCACAGATCCAGACTCCAGGCTTCTACTGAAAAATTCCAAATGGTATAACCCAATAACACTTTTCCCGTCTTGAGAATGGATCCCAAAGCCTCATGCTCGACCAACTAGACCATAGAGGCTTTTTGTATGCTCTCAGAAAAATGTATATTATGTACCCGCGGACTCTCCCATTTTTCCACACAACCCTAGCAACGAAGTATATAATTGTGTACTCGTCCCCCTAAAGTCGTAAAGGAATGAAATATTGCACTGTTATTTACTCAAACGTCCAATTCTAGTAATGAATGTCAAATAGGTCCCGCCCTTATTGTCTGCGACAGGCAAATGGTTTTATGTAGATAGAATGAGTGGATTAGAAGTTCCATGTCCCCGTGTACGGTTTTGAGGATGTGGAAGGCTATGAAAAGCGGACAAAGGAAACAATTGCTGGATTGTGTGGAAACTGAGGCTTCAGCATCAGCTGTAGCCTCGATATCAATATCAATAGATGCATGTAAAATGATATGCCTCGCTGTATCTGCCTCGCCTTTTCCCAACTAAGTTGGGGTCTGCTTCCAGTCGAACTAGATGCAGCTGAATACCAGTATTTTGCATGGAGCCATTGCCTATCAGACCGCCACAACCCAGTTACTGGGTAACACGATACGCTTTGGTAAGACTGGTTGTCAGACTTGGGCTTTCGATAAGGACTGTCAAAGATCTAAGAATAACAGCCAGGATCGTAACGTAACCCTGACGTACTCTGACGCACAGAATGACAGAACCATCCACGAACCGACCGCGGCAAGCATAGCTTAACCTTCAATTCTTTAGCCTCGAGCTCCTGTACTTTTATGCATAAAATAAGAATTGCTGCGTTTTGTGGCAATAGTATTAAAATATATTCTGAATGTCTGGCTATGATTAATGACTGCAATGGCGCCAAAAATGACGCCCAATTACGACGCGTTAATTAAAATGTATTACGCTAGTCACTCACTGCTTAGTAATCTACATTGTTTGTTTCCAGTGTTATTGACAAAGTCAAAGATAATGAAAACTGGTAAAATAATCTTCGACTCCTACTGAAAGGACTGGCCGCAATGGTAATTCAGTGGACAGACGTGTGTGGATAAGGATAAGGGCGGTCTATCCCAGCAGTGGGACATTATGGGATATACAGGGTTTTTTTTAAGGGTGGGATATCATCAAATAACTTCTCCAGCTGTGGGTGGAGCAGGAGGGCGTGTCAGATTTTTACTGACTAAAACCCACCCGTGTTCCCTCATTTGCCTGTGTGCCAGGGTCGACGGTATCTCTTTCGAACAACCTGCACCCCTGGCAGGCATCGACCCTTGCGGACCCCGCCAGGTAGTGCTGACATCTCTTTGAGGCGCGCGTGGAACACAACGCGCCGTTGACCCGAGCTCAGTCCTTACCGGACAGCGAGCTCCATTACTCGCCGTTTGCAAACCCGTGCCTACGGTGGACGAGAATCAGCCTGGGATTCCCGACACCCACGGCGTCTCCTGCGGCGACTAGGGCTGTGAGGGCGCATATACAACCTCTTCCTCACGTGCGCCACTTCCCTCTTCGCGAGCATCACTGATTCGCAGTAGGAGGTGACGGCTACCCATGCACTTTCGCTCCGTACCATGGCCTGGACCAGGGCTGGACGCGAGATCACCGCCGGATATAAAAATAAAAAATTGACGCCCAAACTGTAACCAAGAATTCAGGCTACACATCAAGCTATACATTTCCAGTTTACGCTGATCTCGCACTCTACGGAAATCTTGTACAATGCGAGATCAGCTTATACTGGAACTGTATAGGTTGATGTGTAGCCGTGTGTATTACCGGGATAAAAAGTATCCTATGTGTTAATCTAGGTTATAATCTATCTGTGTGCCAAATTTCATCCAAATCCGTTCAGCCGTTTTTGCGTGATTGAGTAACAAACATCCAAACATCTTCACAAAACTTTCACATTTATAATATTAGAAGGAAGTAGGATGATGTCTCCCGTCTCCCCCTTCTAGACAGGTGCATGTATCGAGTCTTGGTGAGGACGAAGAAACATGGTTTTTATGCAACGAAGGCCTTTTATATGTAAGATTTATGTTTTCCTACAGTATTTATCAGAGAGTCGTCAAGAAATAGACCGGCCCAGTCATCGCCTTGCATGTCGAGAACAGTGATTTAACAATATTTGCAGCAATTTTTGGACAAAAAAAAACACCCATTCATTATCTTACTGCTAATTAAAACAATATGTAATGCTAAGCGGATCCGTCTTTATGTAAACTCTTGTTTATCAAAAGGGTACGTGAGATATTTCTCACGTGACATTATGGGGAGGGGGGGAGTTTTGAGCCAAATCTCACGACATCTCACTAGAACGCCGTTGGGGTCGAAAAATTGCCAAAATTGCCTCACGTAATTAATGGAAGCCCCCTTATGTGGACTTATGGTTCCGCATCAATGGTCAAAACTGAGCAATAGATTCAATAGTATGTATGTACACGTATGTATACGTGTCGTTGTAATTACCTCTTAAAAGCAGAATTATTGCAAGAAATTATCAACTCCAGACAGTCTTGCGCGAATCGTAAACAATATAAACGGATGTTAATTAACAAACAAAGCACAGCTTTATCGTTGTTTATAGCAGAGATAATTGTTGAACTGTTGTCACGGATTTGTTCATATTATCATGTTTAATATCAACTGTGACACACCCCTGCCGCGCCTTGAATTTGTTATGTTGCTGTTGGCGCGATGCAAAGAATGAGTATAGGTCTTATTAACGTGAAAAATAATTATATCTACATATACTAATATTATAAAAAGGTAAAGTTTGTGAGGTTGAAGGGGGAAGGTTTATCTGAATCTACTGAACCGATTTTGAAAATTCCTTTACCAATAGAAATCCACTTTATGTGTGAGTGTCATAGGCTATATATAAACCTGAAAAAATGGTCGAATGAAAAAAAAAAATTGGGATCCCACCCGTGCGAAGCCGGGACGGGCAGCTAGTTTACTATAAAAATCGAAAAACCGGACTGCGTAAAAGTGAACTATAAAAAAAGATTGAAACATTTTTTTAAATTTTATGCTAAGCCGTCATATAAATCCCACCCCATTAATCATTATTAAAAAGGATATAAGCACCCTTTTGATAAACAAGAGTTTACATAAAGACGGATCCGCTTAGCATTACATATTGTTTTAATTAGCAGTAAGATAATGAATGGGTGTTTTTTTTTTGTCCAAAAATTGCTGCAAATATTGTTAAATCACTGTTCTCGACATGCAAGGCGATGACTGGGCCGGTCTATTTCTTGACGACTTTTAAACGTTAATCTGTGCTTATTTACGTTGGATTTATGCGTTGCATTTGGCTGACTTGGCTGGCCGGTGGCGGTTTAACCACCCAGGAGCTAATTAATGGATGCACCTTAAGCACAGACGTAAAAATATCGCGGTGGGATTTTTCCCGTGCATTAGCTCTTTAACGCACTGCTTGCTTACCACCAAAAGTTGAAAATCGAAAAACTGTGATGAATTTTCAATGCTCGGTTCAACATCGAGAGTTGAAATTCCAATGCGTTTTAAAATCCTGCCGTAATGTCTTTACTTCCATGCCTGCGTGGTGTTAAAGTTATTTTGCAGAGCACATTCTCTTTTTACACGCTTTATATTAGCTTCACTTGTATGTTTGTTTGTTTGTATGTTTGTATGTAACCGACTCCTTTGAGCGCGATTTTGACCCACTTTAAACGGTCAGATTTCATTGAAACTTTGTAAACTTGTCGAGGACCGATGACAATTCAATAATTTAAAAAAAAATTGAGAAAAAAAAATCACGTTTTTGTAGTTAGCAGAACTAAAAAATACAAAATAAATAATAGTTTAAAAAACTAAAAAACACGCTTTAAAAACCAAACTAAACAAGGAGAAAATAATTTAATTCAATTAAAAAGCGTGGGGTGCTTGACATTAATTGATTATAAAAATACCTCAAAAAGCACCCCACGCTTTTTAATTGAATTAAATTATTTTCTCCTTTTTTAGTTTGGTTTTTAAAGCGTGTTTTTTAGTTTTTTAAACTATTATTTATATATTACTTCTTTCATTATATCTCGGTACATTAAATAAGTATAGCCATTATTTGCCGTGACTGTACGCAGTGCCTTTAATTTTATATGACATCTGTCTATGGCGTAGACAGTTGTCATAGAAAATTAAATGCACTGTGTATCATATTATATTAAGCTGTTGACAGATCTATTATAAAGATTATCAGTTCATTCAGTTGTCACTACTCCGAAAACATTGATAACTGGTTTGACCTTAGATTGGTCGAAGGTCAGATGACATTTGTTCCGCAACAACAGTTATATCTTGTACTAAATGTAGGTCAATTTTATTTTCGAAAAATGACGATAAGCATACTAAAACAATCCTTTTGTACCTAACATATTTAATTTCAAGCGTTTCTCTTCAAAAGCACGACTTAACCAAGATCTTGCGATTTGGCGCCCCATATGGTCAAACGGTTGATCAGATAGGCCAATACGCCAACACGATTACACGGCACTGTGATTAGAGCCGATGACTTAGATAGATATATTTGTGGTCGGATTTGAGATATGGAGCTGCTTTTGCGAAATCTATTCTAACAATATATTAATATGTATAACTGAAGAGTTTGTTTGAGCGCGCTAATCTCTGGAACTACCAGTTGCATTTAAAAAAATCTTTTGCATTTGATAGCCCTATTCTTGATGAAGGTTATTAATGTTATTATAGATATAAAAATAATAAAATAAAAGTCTTTTATTTCAAACCCATAACATCTATTTGGTTAGTATACAAACGACTTAGAAACTAGTGTTAGTACTTACATCTACTGAAGAAAAAAAAAACTATATTTATTATTACGCCACAGTTGAATGTAGGCGTATCCAATGTCCAAATATGGGGCTGTCCCAGTATAGGCTATTGAAAATCACGTTACGACCAAGCATAAGGAGCCGAGCAAAAAGAAAAAAGTCTGAAATACCGCTAAGCATAAATGAAGTTACAGCGCGGCCGAGCGTTGCCATGCGACGCGGCCGGTCGGGAGTCCAAAGTTTGACTAAGAAAATGCCTGCCTATGTCATTAAGTCCGCCTGTGTACATTTTCAAGAGCAGTGGTGTTCTAGTGATATCAGCCTCGACTCACGAGTTGTAGGTCGTGAGTTCGAATTCAGGCAGGCGCTTTACTTTAGTGTAAATTATTTCATCACCACTGCTCTCAAAACGGTGAAGGAAAACATCGTGAGGAAACCGGCATGTCCTAGAACCAAAAATTCGAAGACATGTGACATCTACAAAAAGGGCCCGCGTGGTGGATTAGGTATAGCCCACTCCCTCTAGCCGAGAGGAGGCCTCACTCCCAGCAGTGGGAACATTATAGGCTGATTATGGTAATGGGATTGTGGTGTACATTTTAGTGCCTAAGTATCAAATACATAAACACACTAGTTTTCACAAACTTGGATATAACTAGGAAATTAGACCCAGATTCGGAGATGAGAACCGTTTTCATTTCCGATACTCGTCTCTCAGCAAGATTATCAAAATCGATTTTGAGCGTAATCTAGTGGCAAACAGATGTTTCGATTAAAATAAAGTTACGGTGCGGTAGCATTGACCTGTTAATTAAAAGAGTTTTAATTTACGATCGAATCTACATAATAATGACTCACAATTAGCGATAATAATTATTAAGTAGTTTATTTTTTTGATTGGCACTGATTGTTGATTAGATTTTTTCCCATTTTATGTTTCTGCCATCATCCGCCTAGCTTATTCCCGGCTATGTTGGGGTCGGCTTCCAGTCTAACTGAATGCAGCTGAATACCAGTATTTTACATGGAGCGACTGCTTATCTGACCTCCACAACCTATAGCTACTGTGTATCTATCTGTGGCTACAGCAGTAATTTTAAATAGTTATCTTAAGGGCCTACGTCCCATTCGGTAGCGTAACACGGTCACTTTATGAACCCTACTGCTCATTAACGGCTTGTCTTGAAGATTTGAAAAATATATAATTTTGCTATAGATTCATATAGATCATTTTGCCCGAAGTACTTTTTTTGTATGGTTAATACTTTTGCTGTAAAAAATATTTTCCAACACGCAATATTTTGGCTTCTATTCCATACTCCTACTAAACGGCTTCGTTATTTGGAAAAAAAATACACTGAAAAATAGATAGTTAGAGGTACCACAGAATCGCCGAAGCACAATTGTAAATTAATCAAAGGAATATCCCCATTTTGAGATAAAGGCTTAAAGGGCCCTGCGCGGGCGCGGGCGGCAGTCGTGCTTTAGCATACAAACGGGAGATGAGGATACTATGGGCCTTAACGGTCAGAGTAATAAATCATACACAATATGAGTTATCAACTAATTAGAGTGTTGCCGAGATTTTATAGCAGGAATTATAAATAATCGTATCATTAAAACCTTGCAAACGTAGTAAAATATACTTTAACACGACGTCATAGAATATCTTTTAGATTACACCAGTTCTAACATTAATTTCTATAGAATTATGTATAAGTAAAAGGGCTTATCTATTCTTTTATATTATACAATCATAATATTGTGCCAAGTAAATAAAAGATAAGCAAAACAATAAAAAAATGTTCGTGCTCTGCTAAAAGCAATTTCCCTTGCAAAAACCGCTGAAACATCTTTTTATATCCGGATGTTTTTAGCGTGTCAAGGAATTAAGGCCCTGGTAACTTTAGATATTGTCGTTATGAGCGATAATAGTTCTTATTGCAATCCGATACGGGTTAAAATCTGTTGTTATAAATTCGAATAATAAATGAGCAAGCATTAAATGCAAATAAAATCATATAAAATTAGATATTAACTATTTAATAATAAATAATCCATCACTGGGTGTAGTTTGGCATTTGGAATTTTATGGTATATTTTTAATTATAATTATAATTGTTATTGAAGGGATAAACTGATTTTAAAGATAGTTAAGAGGTGTCTTTGACGATTTTTTTGATGCATTAAAGTATGTTTAATTATGTTTTGAGTTCCATCACTTTATGCAAAAAAGACTTGAAAATATCATATATTTTTTGCTTTCAAAATTATTTACGGTTAAAGAGATACACTGGTTTAAAAAACCGCCTTCTTGAGCGTTTTCAAAAAATTACCGCCTTAAGGCTTCCGCAACGCGCGACGCGACCTTGCTATGCGATTTTGGTAGAACAAATTTCCCTGAAGTTTTCATAGAAATTGTTCTATTACAGTCGCGTCGCGCCTGTTTGCTGGAGCCTTTACAGATGTTTATAAGTACTCGAGTAGAAAAAAAGCTTCACTATTACGTGTCAAGTATAAACTAATCCCGGATACTCAACCTCAGGGGTTGAAAATCTGCTGTCAAATATTTTCTTATCTATCAGTTCTGTTTGGAACTGTAGTGCTATTCTGTAAAAATCTCACCGTGATACCTAAGTTGAACTGAGCTTGAAGTGAGCTCGTAATCGTGTCAATTTCTAGCATCACATACAATGATAGCTCACTTTCACCTAAATTTTCACCTCGAGATTTTTACAAAATAATATACTGTCTAATCAAAGTTGAATTAGCTTCCAAAAATGTCTAGGTTACGTAATATGTCCAGAGTCCAGTCGAGTCTGTAATTCCTAGCGCAATCTTAAATGAGCTAGACCGAATATTAATAAACTAAATATAATGTAAATTGGCGTGCATACCTAAACTCACGTGCCTGTATCAAAATACTCAGCACGTGGGAAACTGGGCAAGTTTCCAACTATTTATTTTTCTAGGTTTTACAATATCTTAAAGGAGTCTACCCATTACACTGTACCATACCATGACTGTGCTTTGAACGGGTCAGGAGATCTACTTACTAAGCACGAAATCCTTAATTGCGGCCAAAGTTACGGGCTATTCCTACTCCGTATCACCTACGTAGATAAAGGCTTATTAAGTTAGAATCACCTACGGACATACGATTAGTTAGCGGGCCCGAACTAAGAATGAATGACGCCACGATTTGACAGCTGTAATGCCGATGTGTGTTTACCGAAGTTACTTAATCGGGTGTAGGGTTCACTCCAAAGTTTCGGACGGGACTGTATCTACGTTGATGGGCTTAGAGAGTAGGCTTTCAGGCACGAACAGAAATATGACATGGACTTATATGTCCACTATATCCGCTGGCGATGATAAATATGCTCGCCAACAATTATTGTTGACACTCCGGGTTGGTCGGTGACAGAACGGTCTAGTAGTTGGCATAGTCTCATACTTTTCAATTCATTTTATTTTTCGCCTGTTACGTTCCTAGCACGGTCATGGTATGATACGGTGTATTGGGCAAACTCTTTTAAAGTCGTAACCTTAACATACGTTATTGTATACGTCGTGTTTTTCCAGCACTCAAACTAATATTATGAAGACAATTTATACTGATATTGTTTATTTTTATATGACACAGACAGTCGTAATTCTAATTCTGATGATAAAATAGTTGGACTAGACTACTTAACCGTAATTTTCTTTTTATTACGAACTTATCTGAATTTATTTTTACAAAATTCTTGAATTGTGACTAGTGTTTGTTGTACCGTCGCCAAGTCTTCTTCGAATGAGTGTGAAGTGCAGATTCTCTGCTTGATTAGTTCTTTTTTTATTTTAGTTTTTAGTACCTGAGTTACTAAAACTAACAATTAAAACGTGTGGAGTCGGGACAACTCCGTCAGGAACGGAGTTTCTTACGCTTTTTCTTCAACTCCTAATCTAATTAATTCATTATGGATATTTAGATGGTCGAACACCATCATTAAAATCAAACCCAACACGATTTTTCTTTTATTTTGCTGCCGCCATTTCGAGCCATTTCGTTTTCGACCCTCGAAAATCATGAAAACGATCTCTCTTGTCGCATAAAAGGCGGGATAAATTTGTTTTTCTACAATTTTACTCCTACCGCACGCTGCGTTAAAGAACTTCTGTCCAAAAAAAAACACGTTACAGGTTCCAGTCACAAAAAAGAAACATTTCAAAGCAAATAACTTTACCTCTAATCAAAACTCGTTTCATTGTTTCTTGTTTATTCTGCTCCAACATATTGCCACAACAATTCCCTACAAACAGCTAAATCGTAATGATGTACCTACTGTATATTTTCAGCTTTCAAAAATGTGAAAGCCGAGAAACGTCGGGAAACTTCCAACTATTACCACACTAGATTATACGGTTCCGTATCACTAATAAAACATTTACTGGCCACCAAATTGCAGGGTACAGCAACGAGCCATGTAACTTGAAATATACTCTGATGTAGTTTGTAAATTGTAATATGGTGACTTACAAATTAAGTTTGAGCAGCGAGTCAAACTTTGAAGAACTACATAAAACATAACATATCATTACGACTGTAATCCCCGAAGAGTTAGGTAGAGATGTACCTGTGTGTGTAACTAGGCTGAGAGTCAGCTCTTTTTGAGCGTCAACATAAAATGACATAAGACAGTCCCCCCAAAACGCCCGCCCTTCACCACTTCCTAGTGCTTTAGCTGGGAAGAAGAAGTAGCGCAACAAACTCCCCAGCAGCACAGCTGTCTGTTCACCTATATTTCGCCAGTTATGTAATACCGTAACCGTCATTAATAAAATACTTTTAAAGGTGATCATAGCCTGTAAAAGTGTGTTGATTATTTTAAGTGTAACTGTTACTTTATTTTTAAGTTCTATAGCTGTATATTTTTATGCTAATAAAGATTTTTTTTTATATACTAAACTAAAAACTAATTGCCAACCACAGGGCACACATCCAGAATCCGGGCTGCTATTGAGAAATACCTGATCGAAAAACGCAATAAAACTTTTCCCGACCTGGGAATCGATTTCAGGACCTCGTGCTCAGTAGTAGCGCTTGCAACCACTAGACCAACGAGTAAAATTCATAAAAAAAAGAATATTTTCGTTATTTTAATTGAAATAAATGAAAAGTATGTTATAAAAAATTACGATGTGTGTTTAACATTTTTTACAGTCTCTTCTTTGATATGACACAAGTATAAAAAAAACCTACGTAAAATGTCACCTTACAGCCGTGACTTTTAAATCATTGGAATATTGTATTACGATAAAAAAACACATGTAAACATTATTGTTCGAAATAACACATTTACGGCTATTTCAAATACAGCGGCAAAATGCCAGCGTTGGCTCTGCGACAGCATTAATTTCTGTTTGCTTCTGTTTTACTGAGTAAAGAAAATAGTCACACTGGCAATCCTGGCATTCCCACATGAAACTATAACTTAGAAATAATAAATCAAATGTTTCCAAAAACCATAATTAATCAATAATACCTTGTTTATCTATACATATAATAAAATTGTAGAAAAGTGGTGTCTGTACAATCGAAATATATAAAAAAAAAGTAGCAGGGGTTGTTATTATATTGATGCCGAACCCGAGATTGTAATTTTTTTGTTTCTATTTGTCGGTTTGTCTGTTTGTCTGTGTGTTTGTGCACGCTAATATCAGAAACGGCTTATTCGATTTAGATGCGGTTTTCACTAATATATTGTAGTAAGCTTCACTTAACATTTAGTGTTTATTTCATGTCAATCGGTTCATAAATAAAAAAGTTATGTCAATTTAAAGAATCACGGCGAACATTTGTTAAAGTATTCTATCAGTTACATAACGCTGAAGTTTTGAGCTATGTTCTGGGGGATTATGTTGAGTATATCTCCATTAACAGAGTCATGGAAGAAGGAGAATCTACAAGCTACCCAGTAGAATTTTTAGAATCCCTCAATGCTCCTGGACTACCAGCACATAAAATAAAATTAAAAGTAGGCGTACCCATAATGCTTCTTAGAAATTTAAGCCCCCCAAAACTTTGCAATGGCACCAGGTTAAAAGTGACCAATTTACAACGAAATCTGATAGAAGCAGAGATTTTAACAGGGTGTGGAAAAGGTGAAAGTGTTTTCATTCCTCGGATTCCTCTCATTCCAAACAATTTTCCATTTAGTTTTAAACGAGTCCAGTTTCCAGTCAGCCTATGTTTTGCGATGACAATTAATAAAGCCCAAGGTCAGACGCTGAAAGTTGTGGGTGTAGATCTGAGTATCAGCTGTTTCTCGCACGGTCAGTTGTATGTGGCTCTGTCACGGGTTAGCAATCCTAGGAGCCTGTATGCTTTCATCCCCGATGGCCATACGTCAAATATCGTATACAGAGAAGCATTACTGTAAAGTAAATTTTTTGCTACCCAAACGACGGTATATTATTATGTAATTCAAAATATGCTGCCCAAAAAGTCACTATTCCACGCGGACGAACTCGCGGGCACAGCTAGTATATATATATATATATTTATTTTTAATGTATATTCAGGCATAACTCCGTCATACATAGACAGATTTTCAAAATACTTTTTTTGTTCGAAAGGGGTTTATTCCGAAATGGTCCCATTTAAATTTCATATACCTAGATCTGATGATGCGTTTCGGAGACAGTCAACGGAACTCTTCAAAAAATGACAGCAAACAAACCGCGATTGCTGCTATCGCATAATTATAATTATGCATTGTTTTGACCCCAAGGATGATGAAATTTCGAATTGTTTGGGGTAGGTACTATGACTAAAAAGTGAAAAAAAAACAACCGTCTTCCAAAAACACACTACAGTGTGAAAAATAACTTTAATTTCGGAAGTCGGTGACTTTGGATTTATACTATATTTTATTTTTTTGTCACCGCCTTCCGAAATTAAAGTTATTTTTAACACGCTTTTATTAGCTCGGGTTGTATGTATGTATGTAACGGAATCTTTGAGCGCGATTTTGACCCACTTTAAACGGTCAGATTTCATTGAAACTTTGTAAACTTGTCGAGGACCGATGACAATTTAATAATTTAAAAAAAAAATTAGAAAAAAAAAACACGTTTTGTAGTTAGCAGAACTAAAAAATAGAAAATAAATAATAGTTAAAAAACTAAAAAACACGCTTTAAACACCAAACTAAAAAAGGAGAAAATAATTTAAGTCAATTAAAAAGCGTGGGGTGCTTGACATTAATTGATTATAAAAATACCTCAAAAAGCACCCCACGCTTTTTAATTGAATTAAATTATTTTCTCCTTTTTTAGTTTGGTTTTTAAAGCGTGTTTTTTAGTTTTTTAAACTATTATTTATTCACTTTGTAGTGTGTTTTTGGAAGTCGGTTGTTTTTTTATTTTTCCCGGGGTACTTTCCATATGGGGTATAAGACCGAAGAGTGTGGGATATTTACCTTACTAATACCACCCCGGTAGTCACCATCTGCACATGGAAAGGGTACCGTTACCTCTTAAATTACCGATCAGAAACCCCTTCTGTGCAACGCCTGTAAGGGCACATCTCAGGAGACACTGTAAGAAGGGTCTCCCAAAACCTAAAGTGTTACAAGTTTTACGGCTGGTTGACGACCTAAGGCCTCGTACGCACTGGCGGTTCCTCTTAGTCATTCGTCAGTACAGTCGAGGCTTTATACATTTACGTGAACCCAAAAATGCTGACGATAAGAAACAACATGTTTACAACGCTTACTCAGTTGTTCACGGTATGAAAACAATGGAAAGAATTCCCACCAAGGTTGAGTTATAAATCTGAACAAATACGCTGGCAAAATATCAAGCGAATATCTGGAGCGCCCACGGTTTTATTTGAGGTCATATTCGGTGCATGATTACAAATATTTGTAACAGAAGGGCTAAGTCCCAGCAGTGGGAACATTAAGGCTGAAAATGCTACGCTAATATATAATAATACAATACCAAATCAAACATAGTTAATACACAAAACAAACTATAAATTCACTTTATCGACCTAATTAAGTCGATAGCAAAGTATCCACTAAATAATTCTGATTGTTTACTATTTACGGCTGTATGACCCCGGTATTTCCAATCGACTCGGTGCGGGTTTGTTTACTATCGTTATTATATTCATATTGTATGTTTCAATAAGAAGCAGATATCATATGGTTTTTGATAAAGTAATTTTTATTTTTGACCTGCGATCCACCCCTGCTTCGCACAATTCTAATGCGACTTGACAAAATATCGAGATTGTAAGTTTAATATTAATGCGGTATCAATTTATACACCTTACTGAGTAAATTCTCTAAATAATGGAGAAAAATCGCACCAAAATCCGTTTCATACCTAGTTTGCAAGAACATCGCGGTCACATACGACAGACACAAAAAGCGACTTTAGGGCACTTGCAGACCGGCGCGTCGTGGCAGCGCGATGCGACTTTACAAGAACTATTTCAACGAAAACTTCATGGAAATTGTTCTACTACAGTCGCGTCGCGCTTTGGCGTCGTGCCGGTCTGCGGGAGCTTTAAAATGTGTAGATAGACACGCTTGCGGTTTACCACTATTTCAAAATGATGGTGTCCGATGAGACTAGGGTTGCTAACCGTACTCTAAAATAGAGTATTGTACTCTTCTCCTTATGGGTGTACTCTATAATCTATAACACTAATAGAGTACGCCAAAATACTCTTTTTTCATAAACTTCTTTTGAGGCAAATGATTTCGTTTTTCTGCGGTTTTTCTATATTTTCCACTGTGAGAGTGGACTATTTGTCTGTCATGAATGAGGAGTGGTGAGAAGAGAGGAACAGGGCTTAAAGATAAAAGATTAATTAAAATCAGTGTACGACTGAACGCCGACAGACACTACGCCGACAGACTGAACACCGACAAGACTTAACTTCGACGGGACTCTTCGCCGACAAGACACTTCGCCGATTAAAATGAGCTCCTGATCTTATATTAACGTACAATTATGATGTTTGGAGTCCTACAATTATTGTAAAATCAATAAAAATATTATGTACCGTGCTGGAAAATACTTATAGACAAATGAATAAATGGTTATCTATTTTATTTATCTGTCTGTACTCTTTATTTACTCTCTCTGAAATCAGAAATACCTACTCTAGTTCGTTTAGAAAAAGTTGGCAACCCTAGATGAGACTAGAAGTATGAGGAACAGGGTGTAAAGTTCACTCATACTCTATGGAAAAGAGAAGATCCTCCGATCAGAAGGGTTTTGGGTCGGGAACTCGGGACGTTGTATAATACCAGTCGCGCGGTGAACTCTGATTGCGCGATGCAGGATTTGTGTGACGTTAGGCCATCGATGCGTAGTTCGCATGTGGCGTTGTAGATGCCGCCACAAGACGATGCAACATACGATTCGATAGCCTATCACCCCTCCCAAAGGGCCTTAATCGTGTTTTTCCTCTCTCTGTTGCCATTACAGCAGCAGCGTTTTATGGACCTGTCTGTCTCAGTTTTCGGCCATTTTCAAGCACCCATAGAGCGAATCAGGGATCTATATTTGACAAATATGACTAACCCAATGTCACAGTCCCATTTCAATCTCAAAAACATTTATTTGATTTCTAAAATAATCCTCTGACTCTCAAGTCACGGCAATAGGTACATACTTTGGATACTTATTTCGTGGAACGTGCGCAATATCCCGGTTCCATGTTTACACAGTTCCTGAATATCAAACATGGAATCGTAAACGTATATATCTTTTATGCAATATTCGAATCCTATACAAATCTTCCTCATAAGGACATACAGTATCCCCCTTATTGTAATACATTGCAAATACATCGATGTTTTCAATAAAGGACAAGACGATTCACATATGGGTACCTGGAGACATAATCACTTTACTTCCGGACCTTAAAAAAAAGAGATTTTGACCCCTGTGTTTGTTTCGCTATTTCTTCTCAGGGGTAGTGAGAATGTCGACTTCACTTAATATTTTATATGGCGTGTTAAAGTGATTCCGATTTACAGGATAAACCACTTCATTTAATTTTATTTCCGGAGAAAGAATATATAGTTTACTACTCATTTAAAAGGAAATGCATAAGATTGTCAGCGAAAACTATGAGTAGAAAGAAAAGTAGACAAAGACTGGGACAATATCGGAAAAGTCTCTGTGACAGACGGCTTAAGAAAGTCATCTTACAAAGGTTCTATTTTCCTTTTAAGGTAGAAGCGCCAAGGTAGCCCACAAAATTCAATTTTCTTACGTTTCTTGCAAAAGGTTACACCCATTTTTGAAGTGTCTTAGTTAAATTCTCACGTGCTAATAAACCACTAAAAAAACACAACATTTTTAATAAGTCGATTAGTGCCATAATAATGCATTTCAATTTTATATTTTCAAATTTCGCGCGTAATTTGTCGAAAACGCAGTGGACGCCATATTTCTCTGTGGTTATGACGTCTGTTTGCTGTGTAAACAATTGCGCAGATATTTTGTATGATAATTGTTTATAATAAAAAAAAACGTTATTATTCTACTTCTATCGTTGGTTTGCTGTTGCTACAAGAAATTATTTTAATAAATTATTTCGGTTACGAAAATAATAAAAGTACAAATTTGTTCAGTCGACACTTAGTTTATACAGCCGTATGACGTAATAACATGGCGGCTACTATTTGATAGCGTTCAAAAACAGATAAAAAAAAAAAACTGAAATCTTTGAATTAAATTAAACAAAATATTTTGTTATTTCAACTAAAACTAACATTTTCCGACTGCATTTTGCCTAAGCTATCTCAATAATATATTTTTAGATTTTTTCTCATATAGAGTAAAATACCCTATTTGCAGGTCAGTGTCAGTCTGTATGTGGAATAAAATATGATTCGTGACCGTTACAAATATGGCTTTACATAATTAGGTATAATTATTGAAATCATTAAAGCCTGATGATGGGACTCCATTTCCGCACTTAGACTCATTCGGTCCGTTGTGCGTGTAATACAACCCTGTATGTTCATTTAATCCTATTGAATAATGACCATTTTAAGAAAAAGTAATTCAATGGGATTCATTGGAAAAATCGGAAGAAAGTTTGTTTCGCGGGCTACACCACCAGGAATATAATTTACATTTAAGCAAATCTGTACAGTCATATTTTTAAGCCTTGTAATTTTTGAATAAATATATTATATTATAGTTTCGTGAAAAATAATCTATGTACGTATTACGTTACTCAGCCTCAAAAATTCTACCTTTTCGGCAATTTCGACAAATAAAACGGCATATATTCATGCAACGCTATTCAAATTGTGTTCAGAACACGCCATGTCAGATATAGGGAAAGGGGAAGCATTTATAGAAAGTAGGCCATGTGGGGGAAGCCAATGTCCTGTCTGAGTTGCGTTGAAGAAAATGGCTTTTGCATCCTGTGTTTAAATTGAAGAACGTGGAGTACAAAGCTACATGTCATTTGAAGTGTTTTGTGTGATTGTCTCCTTATATTTTAACGAGCTTTCTGAGCTATGAAGTTCGAGGAGTCTTGAGTCGTCTATGCGATACGAGTCGCCTATTAATAATTGTATTAACTTAGTTGTGAACATAACTATTTTTTTTTACTTTTTTTATATCCTTTATATAAGTAATCCAATAATAATATAATATCTTGTAAATTCTATTAATAACTCTGCTAGTGCTGTGCACTTCTACTAGTGACTAATTCACATCTGTGATTTTGGTTTGTGTATACAATGTCTTAATGAATAAGAAGTCGTTGAAGGGCCTTATTAATAAATAAATAAATTAGTTATTTTGGTTAATCAACCACTTAAAGAAAAAAACAGTTTCTTTTTTGGTTTAGCACATTCGGTACATAAGAAACACATGGCCCATGACCATGACTAGCCAATGACATGAGTCAAGGATCAGTGGGGTATATCCCCACGAACAATTGGAATGGCTTTAATCTTGACAGTTCCACAACATTAATTTCGTTATTATCGTTGTTGAATGAATGAATGAAATACACTGATCCTGGCGTGGTTTGACTAGACTCGATTAATCGAATGAACCCCAAGATTTGCACTAGCCCCTGGCATGCTTCATGGTGTTACCCAGGCTATTGCATATCAAGAAGGCCGGGGGGCGCTGTAATGGTCGGGAGACGTGCCCTTAGGATAGAAAAGAATTGCGAGCCTACCGGATATGCATCCTTGAGTAAGCATTGGACTAGTGGAGAGACGGGTGGTATTTATTTATAGGATCTTTTCACGACTTCGCCGGCATGTTGATTCAGGTCGAGCTTCTTGGGTAGGTTCAGCTGTTTTCTTATCTCTTTTTACACGCTTTATATTAGCTTCACTTGTAACTAACTATGTATGTAAGAAAATCTTGGAATCTTAATTTGACCCACTTCCCGGTCTTTGATTAGGATGAAATTTTGCACACGCTCTGAGTTCTGATGACAATATATGACTAGCTAAGAAACGTCATTACAAATCCAATATGGCGGCTTCCCCAAGATGGCGGACTGGCTGTATGGAATCCACCCCCATGATATGGGTATCAAATTAAAGGGTTTGCTGTCAGGAATATAAAAAAAAGTATTAAAAAAAATTTAAAAAGGAAAAAAAAACACGCTTTTTTAGTTAGTAGAACAAAAAAATAGAAAATAAATAATAGTTTCAAAAACTAAAAAACACGCTTTGTAAACCCAACTAAAAAAGGAGAAAATAATTTAATTCAATTAAAAAGCATAGGGTGCTTTTTGAGGTAGTTTTATAATCACTTAATGTCAAGCACCCCACGCTTTTTAATTGAATTAAATTATTTTCTCCTTTTTTAGTTTTTTAAACTATTATTTTTCGTTATTAACGTTGTTGAGCACACAAATTCAAGCAATAGCCTTGAAAATTATTCCGATTCTGAATGATAGTGTGTTAAGCTATCAAGATTTTAAAACCTACTACTAAAGTATCCACACAATAATAAATCTCTCTGCATGCATGACAGACGAAACCTTTACACAGAAGCATTCAGCCTCGGAACAAATATCTGCGAGATACACAAATATTTGTCCTACACGGAAATGAAACACGGAGCATGGACACAGACCGTGCCAAGTGGTACAGATAGTCAGGTCATGGAATTTGTGGTCTTATCTACTATCTAGTTTATTTTGGAAACTGCATCAATGACAAGTACCATAAAAAAAGATTCGTGATTTTCGACGTAATCAGCTGCTGGGGAAGTTTTGTTTTCTAATTCTATTTATGCTTAATTTAAATGTTTAGTATTGAACTTAATTTTAAGTAATATGATTTTATCACCTTTTTTTGCCAAACTTCAGTGGGGATTACATATATCAAGCCTAGCGGGAAGGCTCAGTTCGGCCGCCTACGCCGTCAGGAAAGTAAGACAATACACTGACGTTGATACAGCTTGGTTAGTTTATTTTAGTTATTTTCATAGCGTTATGTCCTACGGCATTCTGCTGTGGGGCAAAGCCGCTGACATTCAAAATATTTTTGTTCTTCAAAAACGAGCTGTTAGAGCAATTTACCAACTAGGTTCTAGAGTTTCTCTGAGATAATTTTTAAAAGATGTTGGGATTCTTACGGTGGCATCGCAATTCATCTTCGCCAACATCTTATATATTAGGCAAAATATACACTTGTACACTAAAAATAGTGATATTCATAATATTAATACTAGAAATAAGGACAAACTACGTATTCCCTTTCACCGGCTACATAAGGTTCATAACTCATTTGTAGGTCTGGGTATAACCTTCTATAACAAGCTACCCTCTTCCTTGCTAGATCTGCATTTTAGTGCGTTTAAAGCTAAAGTAAAATCCACCCTTTGTTCAAAGGCATACTATTCTATTAACGACTACTTAAATGATAAGAATTGTTGGTCGCTGTGATTAACTCAAGACAATGTTTGTGTTCTTTCACCAGAATTAGCTTACCCACTGACAGGTTATATCCATTATGTTATTTCATATAATTGCTTTTTTTTTATCTGACTGTATAATTCAGGTTTTACTTTTTTTATCATTTATTTATGACTTAATCTACTCATTACAATGTTTTTTTTTTTTTTTTAATGAGTAGTATTGCAATATGTAGTTAGCTAGCGACCTCGACAATTCATGATTATTCTTGCCAGTGCAACCGGCAGCAAGTTCGTCATGCTCCCTTAGATGTCACTGCTTGCGGTAGCGTCGGGGGTCGGGTTGCCTCCTTCCCTCAAATATGGCGAGGGGGGTAATGGCTGATCTTTGCGTTATGCTCGTGAACGGGTGCTGCTCGTGGTGACTGGTCGTCTTGCTGACCATGGTTTTGTTATTGTTAATTGTATTAAGTTTTTAATAATTTTAGTCCAGAGGTCCTAGTTTAACTTTTGTTATAAGTTACTTATAGCTATATTTGCATAATGCAGAATTACATATGTAAGCGGGCATGCCCTTTATGCCTAGAGGCTTTTATTTAGATTGGAAGTTCTGTTTACGTTTTATTTTAATTTTCTATTATTTTTAGTTTTCAATTTTTGATGGTATATTGGCGTGTGCTAGCTGACATATGGCAAATTTTATGTTTTTTTTTTGTGTTTCGTAATTTTTATTACGTATTATTGTATAGAAACAAGTTCTTCTAACTTAACAGACAGCTGTGCTGCTGGGTAGTTTGTTCCGCTACTTCTTCTTCCCAGCTAAAGCACTAGGAAGTGGTGAAGGGCGGGCGTTTTTGGGGGGACTGTCTTATGTAATTTTATTTTGACGTTCAAAAAGAGCTGACTCTCAGCCTAGTTTGAATAAATGACTTTTGATTTTGTTGCATAAAACTTGCTAATTGTAACCTAAATGGAGGAATTCACTGGCTCCTGAACTACTACAGGTACTTTAACCTAGCCCTGGAGCCAGGGTCTCACATTTTTCTGTAACTTGTATTTATAGTACTTAGTTTTTTTTTTTTTTTATAAATCATTCTCAATTTCTCAGAATTCTCCCTCCCTTATCCCAATTTATTTGCGGTCGGCACAACATGTCTTTGTCATCCACACTTCTCTATTAGCCGTCATCTTCGTAGTCACACCCTTTCTAACCATATCATCATTCACACAGCCCATCCATCGTTTCTTTGGTGTCCCCCTATTCTTATACACATCTATAGTAGAAAAGTTTTTTGTAGACGATGCCAACATTTTTGTAGCTACACAAGTTTTCCGGGCATATATTTAAGGGCAGATCTTCAAAGCGATAGGAGAAACATATCTACAACCACAGACAGACATTGAGAAACTTTGAACACCAAGTAAAACAATCCTGTGAGGCTCTGACATCACTTCAGAAACTAAGGAACAATTCACGGACGCGTATCGTAATACAGTAACAAAAACGGTGTTACATTGACAAATGCTGGTCTCCATGGATCACGGAATGCAAGCGTAAATAATCCATGGCGATACGGTCCAGTGAGCCGAGACATTAGCAACAGACCACGAAACACATTGAGCCTCCGGGAGGGGAAGCCATTCAAGGACATTCACCGATCTTTTTCATGTCCATAAAGGTTAAGAGATCGTAATCTATGGAAAAGTTTTTATCCAGTGCACAAACTGTAACCATGAATTCAGCACATCATTCTAGACAACTACAGACTACAACCGACGAAAAATTTCTTCGCTGGGGGGTCTAGAATGGTATGCTGAATTCATTGTTAAAGTTTGCGCACTGAATACCAAAATTTCCTGTATAATACGCGAAGCAAAAACTGCACCCCATTTTAAGAAAATTGCGTGGCGGGTGCGTGAAATTGAGGCACGAAATTTTACACAGTTAAGTCTATATGGTGAAGAAGTGCAGCTATATAGGAGCTTTTCGAATGTTTAAGAGTAGAATTTGTAAACAAAATGCAGTTGGTCAAAATGTGTCAGTTAGAAGGTCATGGTAGTTAGTCGATTTGACCAATAGGAAATCTGATAGTAATAGTTGACGAAGTCGACGATGGTACATGTCTGATAAACGCCTTTTCGCGAAGAGTATTAGGCTTGCTGACCCAAAAAACGGTATCATTTCTGCTATTTTGATGACCTGATTTTCAGTTGCTCTTATTTCGATGATTCAGAACGTCATTATAATCCAGGGGTGCAGGTTGTTCGAAAGAGATACCGCGGCCCCTGGCACACAGGCAACTGAGGGAACACGGGTGGATTTTAGTCAGTAAAAGTCTGACACGCCCTCCTGCTCCACCCAGAGCGGGAGAAGTTATTTGATGATTTCCCACCCAAAAAAAAAAACAAAAGGTCATTATAATTATTTTAAAAAAAACCCAAGACGGATATAAACATTGTAATAGAAAAAGGTTTAATATTCTTTTTCGGAAAGACTGAAAACTTAGTCACGATCTGCTATTACCATATTTGCTACTAGCTTTCGCCAGCGGCTTCGCCCGCGCGGAGCTTTCATCTCCTATTTAACTCCCTTAGGAGTTGAATTTCGAAAAATCCTTCCTTACTTCCTTGTCTACATTATAAAGGGAACCTCTGTGCAAAATTTCAGCTTTCTAGGTCCCTGGGTTTGGGCTGGGCGTTGATGAGTCAGTCAGACACGACTTTTCTTTTTATTTATATACATTTTGTTCCCGATTATAATTAAAATATAGCAGAAGAGAATCAGAATCAGAATCAGAACTTTATTTGCTATGAATGTAGGTACAGGTATAAGATGTTGTAAAACAAAACAAAAATTAAAGTGAAGTCAATTAATATTATTATAGTCAGGTACATAAGTCATAATGGGTCAAATTTGTAATTAATTATAACAATCATAATCAGGATAAATTTTTATCATTTAGAAAGTCTTGCACTGAGTAATAATATTTGCCTAATAGTAGTGCAGTAACCTTAGATTTAAAAATGTTTACTGAATAATCCTTAAAATTATGAGGTATTTTATTATAAATGACAGGTCCCATTGTCATAATACTTTTTCTTAACAGTGCCGTTTTGTAACTACCCGTATGTAGCAAGTTCTTGTATTGGGATCTCAAGGGGCCATTACGTGTTCTTATATTGGCCAGTGACGGAAATAAATCTAAGTTGGCTTTTACAAAAATAGCCACCTCCAATATGTACAAACATGGAAAAGTCAGTATCCTCAGAGACCGAAACATAGGTTCACAGCTGTCTGTGCTTTTAAGATTTGACATAGATCTGATACACCTTTTCTGGGCCTTAAAAATCTCCTCCCTCTCACTACAGTTACCCCAAAATATGACTCCAAATCTTAAGACTGACGCAACCAGCCCATGATAAGCTAGTAGAAGTGTATCATTGCTAACTTTGTGTGATAGGTTATACAGTACGTAGGCTGATTTATTTAACTTCTTACATACGTCATCGGCATGCGGTTTCCAAGTCAAATTGTTGTCAATCAGGATGCCTAGAAATTTCGCTACACAAGTTGTATCCACTTTTTGACCATTATAACTAACATTAATCTCATCAGCGCGTATCCTTTGGTAAAAGTGCATTACTTTTGTCTTTTTTAGATTTATTATTAAGTTATTTGTATCAAGCCAGCCTATAATTGTTTCTAACGTGCCATTAATTTCACTTTCGTAGTTTTCTTTATTGGTACACTTAACAATCGCTGTACTATCGTCTGCAAATAGTACCATGGGTTGTCGTGTCTGTCGTGAGAGAAAAGAGAAAAAATACATATCTTACATCCATAATTCCATACCTCTGACAGACAAGTTAAAAGTTTTACTAGGAGCCCATTCAAACTAAATAAACCACACATAATAATCCTTATTTAATGGCACACTATATCTTCCCTACCCACATCTACTAAACAATCTTAACCTTCTCTCGCCTACTTATCAAACTTTTATGCAACATACCTGACCTCAGCAACAGACTCTATATGAACTCACCCATACAGACGCTGACAAAAACGTAACGTAACGCGTTACGTAACGCCCACGTCACGGTTTCGGGGCGACATTGAAAGCGATGCCAAATGTTTTGTGTATCAACAATAGTTCGGTTTTGGTTATTGTAGGGTTTAAGGGTTATAAACTTGATTGCTTATATTTTTGTGTAAAATATTTTTGTAGCTACTTTCACTGCTAGTTCCATAAAGTCTCCCGCAGACAGGCACGATGCGATAGCGCGCCTCGTCTTTAAGAACAATTTCTACAAAAAAATAATGGAAATTGAGCTACTAGAGTCACGTCGCGCGGTGCTGCGGAGGCCTTAGGCCTAAGGTGATTCTAGTCCACATTTTTTGCATACAAACTTCGGGAGTGTTTTACTCCACTGTCTGACATGGCACATCCAAAGTAAAATATGATATCGTTTTGTCTCATTATTAATATTGTCGGTACGGAAACAGAATACTAAAATAAAAACCCATTAAAAAGTTAGGAGCCAACAAAGACTCGTTTTTCTTGCTAATTTTACTTAACTTTGGGCGTGTTTAAGTAATAAAAGAAGTGTAAAATCTCCAAAACCAAGTCGGTACCGACAAAGTTCAATTATCGAAAAGTTCAATAAACTTTATTGATAATTGATTTAAGCATTGGCTTTTTAATAAAACCCGATCTTCCTAAGGACTTTTTTTTATATTTTTTCGCGAATTTGATCCTGCATCTCACTCAATAACGTTGTGCGTGTACACTAGCGTCTAACTGCTCATAACTGATACTATCTCTGTCGGACACGAAGCCTGGTGAGACAGCGTGATTTTTAGCCAGGCCCACCAGTGAGTTCGAGCCCGCGACTAGGTTCCCCTTAAATGCTGCAGTAAAGCCAAGGACATGCCGAACTGCCATAAAATTCTATATTGCATAAAAAACTGATTGTGATTACTCAAGATGGCAATCATAGATTGGGTTCAGCAGTGGACCTTTCATTGAATACTCCAGGGCCAAGAGATTTAGCATAATGAAGGCGAGAGGAGAGGCCTATGCCTGAAGTAACTGTGGATGATAATGATTTTGAGCGATTGCCAGAATTGCCAGCGGGGCAATTGAGTAACATTATCAGTAGGAATAGGCTGTAATTTTGACAGTTCAACAACATTCATTGCGTTATTTACGTTGATGTGAAGACAAATTCTTCGAAGATATGAAGCAATGGATTACTTGGATTACTATTCTTTAAAAAGGCAGAATCACCACGCATGCTATGAAGATTGGTGGTAGAAAATTACAATTTACTCTTGTAAGCATGTTCAATTTTTCAGTAGACAAATTATGAGTTATTATATTCAATCAGGAAACAGCAAAGAAATGCTGTGATTATATAAATATGAATATATTATCATAATTCGATGTTTTACAACATAACATTACGTCTTGTTTCCCCGGAGGATAGGGCAGAGGTGCACCTACATTTTGCCAGTTATGTTGAAGTCCCATGTAATATGGGGAGACCCTATTGCCATCAACTGGGCACAAATCCAGACTCCGGGCTGCTACTGAGAAATTCCAGATAAAAAAACTCAATAACACTTTGACCGACCTGGGAATCGAACCCAGGATCTCACGCTCAACAGTAGCGCTTGCGACCCCTAGACCAACGAGGCAGTTTACAACAAAAACTAATTTTCTTCAGTCAGCAAAAATGAGGTCTTAGTGATAGAAGCTAGTTGGCTTTGATACCAAAACGACTTGAGTCCTCTAAACAGGTCAATACTGATAGACACGAGGACATGATTTATCTCGGTAGTAAAACGCACTATTTACATGAAGTATGCAAGCCGTTTTCAACTTTATTGCTTGGAGTGAAAGTTAAGATTGGTGAAATGGTTTGAGAAGACTCTGGATGCAAACTATGACATGACTAGGAGAAGCTATCGAAAGGTGCAGTTCAGGACTTTATTGATCTCTCTAAGTACCTCTCGTTATGTCCTTTATCAGTACAAATTGTAAAAAAAGAACTTTGTTTAGGAGTGAAATTATTCGGCTCAAAGTAAGGGAATGGTGCCAATTTATACGCGAATGGATAGGTACTTTGGTTTCTAAACGAAGTACCTAGCTATTATTTTTGAGTTCAATGCTCCAACAACAAGCTGCTGCATAGCATATTTGGGCTAAGCATGACCCCACTTTGATTTTTACAGTAGGTACCTTAAAATCACACATAATTTCTACCTGACACAACAGCCGTCTGGTAGGAAGATCCTCTCTTTTTAGTGGACTTTACACCCTGTTTCTCATGCCTCTATATGCTGATTGACGTCACCTGTCAATTTTGGAGTTAATGTGGTGTGAAACTATGAATGCACGACAGTGACCTCTATTGCAACATCGCTGCATTAAATGCTAAGAAACAGTGCGTAAATTTATTGCACAATACTGTCATACAATTCAATCGATTTCAAAAGCTATTTCAGACAGTAGTTATTAAATATGTAATAAGACGAATCGTCAAGGAAAACAATTAAATTTTAAATTTTATGTGTGTGCATAAATAGTTAAATAAAATAAATAAATAAAATAAATGGTATTGCTTTACTTCTAGCAAAGTAGGTACTACTTTCTTACCTGTCTAAAATCGTGTATAATGGACGGTTGGATGACCCCTGTAACTCAGGTCCCACCTAGCATGGGGCTCATTCATCAAATACGTGTGCACGTGTACTAGAGTCCTCCACTGAAAATGTTGCGCATTTCTTAGAACATAACTTTGGTAAATTTATTATAATTAGAAATTGTTCTACTAGAATCGCATCACGCTGTCAGGTTGTGCCTTTCTGCAGGGGCCTTAAGTAAAGGCTTTTTGGTAAAAGAATGAGGCAGACGAAAGTATCTAAAATGAGACCCCACTTGGTAAAAGTCGATCTCCAGTTATTGATTCTGATACGCCAAGTTGATAACAGTTTTAGGTCTTCTTCTAAAAAAACAATTTCATAAGATTTCTTAAGAATTCCCCCTAATCAACTACTACATAACTGTAGAAAGTCAAATTACGTAAATGCAAAGCTGGATAAAATGCAACCACTTAAACAGCCACTGAAAGTAAAACATAAGTTTGATAAACCTACAATGTTGTGTAAGCCTTCACTGGGATTAGTATGAATAGTAAAGTCCGTCGGTCTGTGACGTCACACACACTAGGTGCATTTATGTCTGAAGTGCCTGAAGCTTAGTTAACTTGTTGCTGAGCTGACCAACATATACATACATTTATGTCACGTACAGGGAATGTGGGGACAGAAGCTTTGTGCAAAGCTCTTGCAGCTTAGAATTCTGTATCAAAATGAGAATGCAATTCGAAGGATAAAGTAGGAAGAGATAATTATTAAAATACATAATTACAAAATCTTAAATTAGTTAGTTTATGAGACTTAATTATAACTGGCGAAATGTGGGTGTGGGTGCTAATACACGTCTGCGCAACCCTTAGGTGAACACAGACGTGACGTATATGTTAACTTCAATTACCAAATAGAAGGATGATGACGTAAAGGTATAACTAGATGGAAAGTGGGGACCGCTGATACGCCTCTAGCTTTAGACACAAAGCTAGTTGGTATAGTCTCAAATGTTCATAATTTCGCCCTTTGAAACCGGAACATAACAATGTTGAAAAAGTTCTGGAAGATAAAACAACTCCGGATGAACTCCGCTCTGTACTACTTGACTAAGAGATGGAACATTGAAGAAACCAGGACAACAAGAAACGATTCCACAGTGGTTACTACTTCGTTGGTCTAGTTTTCGCAAACGCTACTGCTGAGCATGGTCCTGGCTTCGTCGCCCAAGTTGGGTACCTAGTGTTATTTCTCAGGAGCAGTCCGGAGTCTGAATTTGTGCCCGTTTCATGGAAATAGGCTCGCTCCCTATTACATGGGACTTTAACATAACTGGCGAAATGTGTGTGTCCTACAGGGAAGTATTCCTGTCCAATAGCCTTTTGGAGGAAACAGGCGTGATGTCTGTCATGTTACAACTAGAGCATGAGGCAGTTTCGCAAGAAACTTTCAAATAATAAACACAAGAAGGATACACGAATTTCGGATCCAACGCACATATATTTTTCTAGATTATCGCAACGCACGTTCCGAATCTGATGATATAACTAAATACGTGCTCCGATATACCACGGTGCAAAAAAAACGATGAATTAAACATTGTAAAGGAAGCAACGTCAGATGAAAGTTGTCTGTCACGACCCCGTTATGAGCTGCGATTGGAAACTATTTCTTTCAATCAATGGAGAGCATTCGCTCAAAGAAATCTGGGTCGCACGCCTACCGAGCAATTATATTGATGACTAATTTGATGATTGCTGAATAGTTGATTATTGTTATGCTTGTAATGATTAGCATAAAAGATTCATTAAACGTGTGATTGAAATTGGCAAGGTTCCATCTTTCTCGGTGGGTTTTTACTATATCTACAAATTCATTAAATGACAGGCTGACAGCCTTGACCGCTGGGTCTAAAAACATAAATTTAATTAAGGATTTTTGGTCCATGGGCATGTTGTAACTATATCTAAACTATGTCAATCATGTAAATTTTGCTGAAAACCAATCGATTATTGGTAAACAATATAAGAGCCTTCACGATTGATGTTCATCGGGCGCAGTTTAGGCGGCCATGGCATAAATATGCTAATATGCTTGCTAAACCGCCGAAAAACAAAAGGCTTCTAAATTTTCAACTTATTCATCAATGCTCTTAGTCGAACCAGCTTCCTTTCTTTTGCTGTTCTGGTGAAGTCCACTGTCATTAATGTCTATTCTCAGCATCAGGTGATAAGATAGCTAAATGCACCTAAGTTTTTAGGATGAGATTTAAAATAGATGGACTGGTTAGACTAGCTCATCTTACAACACAACATAATCCTGGAGACAGCACATTTAACCGCAGAACACCTTGACTTTGTGCCAAGGTCCGCTTCGCAGCCAGTATTATGGCTAGCCCATTACTCTTGCACTCGCAAACACTGCACTATATCTGCCAAGAGTTGCACGCAAAGCAAATAAACAAGCCGCTGAAATAATAAGAGATATTTGGAGATTTATTATGGTACTTGAGAATATTCGACTGACTTTGCAAGACCAATTTGGATCAGCAAATTGGTGAGATGCTGTTACAACTTTGTCGGAGTGGTGAACTCGTGATGTCAAAAACAAAAGTCATTTATTCAAACTAGGCTGAGAGTCCGCACTTTTTGAACGTCAAAATTACATAAAACAGACTTCCAAAACGCCTGCCCTTAACCACTTCCTAGTGCTTTGGCTGGGAAGAAGAAGTGGCGCAACCAACTCCCCAGCAGCACAGCTGTCTGTTAAGTTAGAAGAACTTGATTCTATACAATAGTGTATGTAAGTAGACAACCTACTCGACGAATTGTCACAGAGTTCATTTAGCATTATGTTAAAAAACGTGGCGCTTTACAAGTTGGCTTAGCACATAGCATTGTGCATTCCATTTCGAGAGGGAACTTTTGGCTTTTGGGAGCCGTGTACTGTGATATACTAAATTATTCATTAAGTACGGGTTCCTCCTAGCGTTCACTGATTAGGAACAGACCTCCCACACGGATCTGCATGGTTACCATGTGCCAGAATGTCTGCACTTGTCCCAAAAAGGTAAGCAGTCATTTTGATATATGTATACAAAAATATGCATATTGAATTAAACAAGCATTGTAAACGCCGGATATTAGCTCATCGGTTTAAGAACATATGGTAAACCAGAAACGATAAGGTAAGCTGTTTCCTGAGTCTTCGGCCATAAAAAAATTCTATAGAAAGATCAGCATATGAGCATGACAATGGATTAGTTAAGTCATGGTTCATCGGCAAAGATAGACATACATCATTCAAGCGGAATGTAATAAAAACTAAGCATGATAATGGGGGAAAAACGACTGGAGGTCTTACTAATCATGTAGTTTTCAAGTAAAATAAACTTGCTAACTCCACATATAAATAAACACTCGAAACATTACCAAACGGTCAAGTACGTGCGGTAAATATGTATCATAATACAATACAGATAAGCATCTGTGTAACTGATTTCATGTGATAATAGACAATCATTCTGTGTAGCTAGAATAGGGTTGTCTCGCAGTGGCATGTGTCACAGATGACGTAGATTATTTGTATGGCAGAAGTTTGTGACATATGTCTTGATAAAACTGTTTTACGAATTGTAAATAATCAAAATGTCCGATATTTAAAATTTACAACGACTTATTTTGATTTTATTCCTTCTCCTGGTGCGAATTCTGGCATGCTTAAGCAGGATAATGTCATAAGCTTAGTCAATATTTTAAGTATCAACCTGCAAAGGCATTTTTGGGTGTTTATGCTTAATTCACTAATGTAAAGAATTTGTGAGTAATTTTCATAATAATCTAATCTAACTAGCCTGTATGCACCTGTTGGTTATCGGCCTGTGCTCACTCCAGGACCTTTGCCCTGACCGCCCTCTCCCTTTTCCACACATTTCTGGTTGTTTTTAGGAGTCAAGATCGTCTCGCAATCTTCGATTTTCATACTTTACATAAACTCACGCGTTCTTCCTATGGGAGTACCTACGCAGAAACTACAGAACGCTACCTTGCTACGATTTTAACATACTCCTTTTGCTTCTGGTCATACACGCATGCTCGTTGCGAAAACTATGCTACGCTATTTCATTTTCACCCCTCCCTAAATCTGGAAATCGTTCTCCAATCTCCATCCAACATGGCGGCCCTAATTGACCGTCACCTACATGTAACTGCTGACTGATAAATCACAATCAATCAGGCACAATGCTGCGTGAAGGGCGGTGAACTGCTAACTAAGTCATGGCCATTAGGCAAGTTGTCGTTAGCCGAGGAATTTATGATTCGTGTCTTGGTCTTATTTGGGCATACGTTTATTGATGTTTTCCACATTCTTGTTGGTGATATATAGAGTTTCTTGTGTCGGTTTTAGGCTTGGGAATGGCGAATCGATTGAGGATGTGGTTGGGCTAAGTGGGGGGATTGAAATTCAGCTCATAAGATGGATTTTATAGACTCCAAGACAGTTGTTTGTCGTGCTTCGGTTACTTAAAGCTTGTAAGATTGGTGTTAAAAGAACACTGGAGTATCAATCCTAGGGATTAAGTAACTGATTTTGATTCTTCTTCTTAATATCTCCTGCCTTATCCAAAATTATTTGCGGTCAGCTCAACATGTCTTTGTCTCTATACTTCTCTATTAGTCGTCATCTTGATAGTCACTCCCTTTCTAGCCATATCATCTTTCACACAGTCCACCCATCGTTTCTTTATTATTTTTCCTTAAATAATGTAATTATCTTCAAATAGTATTAAACTCACTATTTCTGACTTATTTTTAACTTTATAACGATTAGTTTTTATTGTTATTGTAACTACTCGAGTTTTTATTCAAACAACCCACAGTGCATTATTATGGCATGTAACTTTAATCTATTTGACATGTAATGAAATTGATTCTATTTTCTGCAATTTGTATTGATATGCATGTACCTATTAATATTGATTTTATAGGTATAAATTCGACAATGTTAATTAAATATGTATATTTGTACGCCTTTGGGCAAAACATGGAGGATCTACCTATCTGTAACATCTCGCAAACTATTGTAATTTGACCTATGTTTACAAATAAAGCATTCTGATTCTGGTTATTTTATTGTCGTAATTTAAAAACGAAATAACTGGCAATGTAATGTCCGCCGCCCCGGCTTGTAGCGCTTTGTGAGTGCATCGTGCACAAATCAATGTAGATAATCGCTAGGAACAGGTTTAGTTCCTGTTGTTTACGTTTTATTTTGCTTTTGTAAGTTTATGTGATTACTTATTTATTTATAAGTATAAAATGATGTATAGGTACCTATGTTAAAACTGTTTTGTACTCCTCGTCACTTGTCTCTAAAGGTTCATTAGAAAACCAGCGTCAGATAGCATCAATCTGTCTGGCATTAATGCTGAAATGAACGTTTTTGGCGCAGCCATGAGGCACACACTGTTGTAGTTATTTATTTTCACTTTTTTATTTCTTTTTGTGTTTCACGAACTGTGTCCAAATAAACGGTATTATTTCTTTATTTCTTTCTAAAAGAGGTCATTTCATTATTAATCAATCTCAGAAATTGATAGCATCGGAATTAATTAGGAGTGGCAGCATTATAATCTGATTATAATTAGGTACTGATAATTAAGAGATTGTGATTAATGATGACTTCATTGTTACGACGGCTGATCTTGGCATACTAAGGATAGGTAGTATAGGTGTCTTCAGAACCTATAGACAACTACAGTACCAACTACTGATTGTTTTCCCACCAATCAGGAGACCGCAGATTCTCGGTATATTTGGCTGTAGTTAGCTAGCAGAACTGTGAAGGTAGGATAAAAGTTCTGGAACTTTCATGATTTTTCGAAACAGCTTACCCTTCTGCGAGGTAATTACGTAAAACACTAACAGTACGAATGGCTTTCAATTTGATAGTTCAATAACATTCATTACGTTTTTGAGCAGACCATTTTTTCAAACATACGAAGCAAAAACCAACCCGCACTGGGCCGGTGAGGTGGATTATGCCCAGTCAGCCTGTGTCCCAGCAATGGGAACATTATAGGCTGTTTAGGCATGAAGCAATGTATTAGCAATAACTTTCAAAACGATTGATTAAGTGTGTGTAATGCAATTAGGGATCAATTAAAAGGTTGGTAGGTATCATAGAATTCAATTGATGTCAGACGTCAGCTTGAAAATGAAAACACCTGGTGTTGTTTATTAAACGAGCTGAAATAGTAAAGATATCTTGAGCCAGACAACATGTTGATGTTTACAGATGACATATTTATATACATATTAATGTTCTACAACGTAATAAGTAATCATCTGCGTTGTCTTTTGGGGTCAGCTTCCAGAGACACCGCATGTAGCTGAGTATCAGTATTTTGATATATTGCAATTAAAATAAAGGAAATTTCAAACTCATATTAAAAGTAAACTTTGTAAACAAGCGTATTACAAATTAGAGAATTATATCCAAGATAAGAATGCTTGGAAACATGCTGGTCAGTGGTCCTGCTCCATAGGACAATCTAGACTCTAGACAAAATCAAACTGGTTGCTAATTGAATTGTATAATTAATTATATTATTGTATGACATTGATTTACACTCAGTGATTACTTTAACTCACACACTGACTTATTACTTGTTAATATTCTAGGAAAATCGTATACATACTTACTTTTACAATGTTTGTAAATATGTGAGCACCATGAATCTATCATAGAATTAATTTATCTGTTATTGCTTCAATTTGATTCTTTTTACCTATTTTGGTATGGTAATTTTATTCTGGGTGCATCGTTTTCACACATAATTATATTATAATTAATGTACTATGTTAAATATTGTACTTAACACATTTTAAAAGAGTAACGGTGGAGTTTCTTGCCCATCCTTCTCCATACGAAACTACATTTTGGAAGGGGTGTCTAGAATCAACGTTCAAAAGTGCCTTTTTAAAATAAATGCTTTGACTTTGACTTTAATGGAACGACTGCCTATCTGACCTCCACAACCCAGTAACTGTGTTACACGATACCTCTTGGTAAGACTGGTTGTCAGACTTTCGGGCCTCTGACGACCCGTATCGACTGTCAAAGATCTACGTATGACAGCCGAGACCAAGGGCTTATCGTGCTTTCCGAGGCACGGAGGTGTCGTAGTATGTAAAGATGGTCACCCATACACGGACTAAACGCGGCAAGCGGAGCTTAAAACCTGATCGAATGACCCGTGCGACAATATAGAAACCTTTTGTAAAGTATTAGTAATACATACAAAACCTTTCAGAACACAACACAGCGTAAATGCAAAACAGGCTATTAACAATTTAACATCGTCCATGTTATTATGTATGCGGTTTCCGAAGCTACTCGAACCGAGAATATTGGACAGAGCACAAATTAATTTGGGTTTGTAACACGACCACTTGTAATCCTGTATTGACCGCTGAAACACTAGGTTTGGTAGTGCCAAAAGTTAGCATAACCTCTGTAGTAATTGCGAAACACATTAATAGTAGAAATGGCATTCATTCTGACAGTTCAACAATATTCAACATTGCGTTATTTAACGTCGTTGAGTAGACGATATTTTCGAACATATGAAGCAATGGATTAGCAATATCATACAATATAACATAACATCACGCCTTTTTTTCCTGACGGGTTGGGCAGATGTGTACCAATAGTAGAACTACATTTCGCCAGTTATGTTCAATTTATGATTAGCAATATCCGTCAAAATTATTCAGATTATGACGAATGGGCTTTTTGGCTAAGTAATAATAGTCGCACGGGCCGATCGATCAGGTTAAGCTGCGCTTGCCGCGGTTGATCTGTGGATGGGTGACCATCTTTACATACCGACACCACTCCGTGCCTGGGAAAGCATGTTAAGCCGTTGGTCCCGGCTATCATTTGTGGATCTTTGACAGTCGTTACGGGTCGTCAGAAGCCCGAAAGTCTGACAACCGTCTTATGAAGGTGTGTCGTATTACCCAGTAACTGGGTTGTGGAGGTCAGATAGGCAGTCGCTCCATGTATAATACTGGTATTCAGCTGCTGGTTGGACTGGAACCCGACCCTAACATGGTTGGTAAAAAGCTTGGCAGATTGACATAATTATCTATGCGAAGACGATGCACCTAGAAGAATCCCATGCTCCAGCAGTGAGAACATTATAGGTTGATTATACTAAACACAGTTCCGGCTCGTTTCCATTGTTGTTATCGTTATCGAATGCACTCCAACAAACATTGACCGAGTGTGGTATTATCGATACGTTTCTAAGATAAGATACAGCGAGGGCGAATGTGAAATGTTTATGCCAAAATGTTTTTAAGAGATTTTTATTTTTGTTGTACTATCTGAGTAAATATGACAAAGAATATTGTATTTTTTTAGATTGTAGGTAATTGACGTCATAATTAATTTGATATCGGTCTGTTGTTTTTTTAAAGCAGGGCAAAGACCTCCCTCAGAGTCATACAGAGAGGGCCAACGAGCATGTAAGGTGTGGTGATCAATGCCAGTTATATTGGTTACCGCGTGCCCTCTGGAAGTTGGCGATTCCAGATTTTTAGGTTTTGCATAGCTATTCATATTATAGAGGTATGAGAAACAGGGTGTTGAGCTCACTCATACTCTGTGGAAAAGAGAGGATCCTCCGACCAGACGGGTGTTGTGTCTGGTGGGGAACTGCCCGATGGTTGCTGTAGGAGTGTGTGTCACTGGATGATTGTGAACACCGTTAGTTTATAATCTATCTTGCGAGATTATAAACGGTCGATGAATTGTGCATGTGCACCATACTACTTACCGATCGAATAGGTTAGGTTAGGTTAGAACTGCGAACAAACGCGCGCGAGCCGAGCGAGCGGTGCCGCGGCAACGGCCGGCGAGCGCTACTTCCAAGTTAGTGGCAGTTACTTGACTATTTAGTAATAGCGCAAGGTACAATCCGTCTTGTCTAATTTGACGGAAAGATTATAAGCTATCGAAAAATAATGCGTTAAATTGTAAATGGTATTAGCAGTTCACAATTTATTGACTGTTTCTAATCTCGCGAGATAGATTATAAACTGACGATGTCCATAATGTTACGGTGACAAATCGCGCGGTAAACTCTGATTGCGCGATGCAGGACTTTTGTGACGTCAGTTCATCGATGCGTAGTTCGAATGTGGCGATATAGATGCCGCCACAATATATATGCATAGGGGCTTCTGAGTAAGTAATAAGAGCCCCACGGATCGATCGGTCAGTTTAAGATACGCTTGCCGCGTTGTGCCCTGGATGGGTGACCATCTTTGCATACCAAGACCCGTTTGTGCCTCGGAAAGCACGTTAAGCCGTTTCTTCCAGCTGTCATTCGTGGATCTTTGACAGACGTTACGAAAATCTGACAACCAGTCTTAGAAAGGGGTATCGTTTTACCCAGTAACTGAGTTGTGAAGGTCAAATAGGCAGTTACTCCATGTAAAATACTGGTATTCAGCTGCATCCGGTTAGACTGTAAGCCGACCCCAGCATGGTTGAAAAAAAGATAGGCAGATGACGATAATAGCTATTCACAACCACTCGACAGGCTTCCAGATCGAAAATGAGACATTATAGGTTACCTAATTCACGTAGTCCCCGAGGACCAATAGCTTAACATGTTTTCCGAGGTACGAAGTGGTCTCAGTATGATATGGCCACCCATCCACTGACCGACCTTGGCAAGTGTTGCTTAACTTTTAAGGTAGACCCGTGCAGCTGATATTACAACAGTAATCACTCAAAATAACTACCACCTGTATTTATACTTACTAACTTTAAGTACGTAATATCACCTACATAGTAAGTACCAAACAAAGTGACATCACTCCACTCCACTTGATGTACTTGTGCGATCAAAGTACAGTCGCCTATCCTGTTATCCTATTAGGTAATATTATAAATGTGAAAGTTTGTATGTTTGGATATTCAGATGTTTGGATGTTTGTTACTCAATCACGCAACAACGGCTGAACGGATTTGAATGAAATTTGGCACACAGATAAATTATAACTTGGATTAACACATAGCATATTTTTTATCCCGGTTATGCGTTCCCGTGGGATATTTTCGACAGCCACGCGGGCGAAGCCGCTTGAAAAAGCTAGTCTGTGTTATTAATGTTAACTGTACCTATTACAAAATAAAGCAATCAATTGAAGGCGATTAGAGGTCGATTAAGTGAGTTTGATTAAGATCGGTGGTTGTAAACTACATATAGGTATTAAATTGTATCAGAGTTGTTTGTATCAAAATGAAGATAACATAACATCACGACTCTATGCCCCGAAGGGTTAGGCAGAGGTACCTATGGTACACCCGTATTTGGCCAGCTGTGTTTAACAAGCCGTTTTCCACTGGATCCAGGATCAAAAGTAGCCTATGTCCTTACCCAGTTCATGGTCTATCTGTGTGCCAAATTTTATCCATACCCGCTCAGCTGTTTTAGCGTGAAACTTCTTTTTAAACGACTTCAAAAAAAGGAGGACGTTCTCAATTCGACTTAGCTCAGAACTTTCGACTGGGTGAACCGATTTTGAAGATTCTTTTTTATTTGAAAGCTGGTGCTTCCCGTGTGGTCCCATTTATGATGCGTTTCGGAGACAGACAACGGAACTCTTCAAAAAAATGACAGCTAATCAGCCGCGATTGCAGCTGCTATCGCATAAATATGAATTGTTTTTACCGCAAGGATGATGACATTTCGAATTGGTGGGGGTAGGTAGTATAACTAAAAAGTGAAAAATTAAAAAAAAATCCAAAAAAAAACAACCGACTTCCAAAAAACACTACAAAGTAGGGATGGGCCGAAATTCAGTTCACATTCGGTTCAACCGAATTTCGGCGGCTTGAACCGAACTTCGGCATTCGGCCGAAATTCGGTTCAGATGCCGAACATTCGGCACAAGAAAAATAATTCAAACTAAAAAATGGAAAAAAGCGTGTTTTTTAGTTTTTTAAACTATCTATTATTTATTTTCCATTTTTTAGTTCTGCTAACTACAAAAACGTGATTTTTTTTCCTTTTTTTAAATATTTTTATTTTTTTTCATATTTCTGACAGCAAACCCTTTCATTTGATACCCATATCATGGGGGTGGATTTCAAACAGCCAGTCCGCCATCTTGGGGAGGCCGCCATATTGGATTTGTAATGACGTTTCTTAGCTAGTCATGCATTGTCATCAGAACTCAGAGCGTGTGCAAAATTTCATCCTAATCGAAGACCGGCAAGTGGGTCAAATTAAGATTCCAAGATTTTCTTACATACATAGTTAGTTACAAGTGAAGCTAATATAAAGCGTGTAAAAATAACTTTAATTTCGGAAGTCGGTGACTGGTGACTTGAAAATTAAAATTCATATCCAAAGTCACCGACTTCCGAAATTAAATTATTTTTCACTTTGTCGTGTTTTTTTGGAAGTCAGTTGTTTTTTTTTTTGGAAAAGTTTTTTTTTAACTTATTTATAAAAATATTAGGTAACTTGTGCGATCTAATTAAGGTCGAGACTATTGCCATCATCTGGACACACATCTAGACTCCGGTCCAATAGCAGCCCGGAGTCTGGATGTGCGCCTGGTTGATAGGAATAGGCTCGCCCGGACTTATACATAACATTAACAGTGGTACCTACTGTAGGTGCACCTCTGCCTACCCATTCGGCGAATACAGGTGTGATGTTATTATGTTATCCTACTAATCCTGCTGATAATATAAAATAGTATGTGAAACTTTTGTATGTATGGATGATTGTTACCCTTTCACGCAAAAACTACTGAACGGATTCGTATGAAATTTGGCACACAGATAGATGATAACCTAGATTAACACATAGAATACTTTTTATCCCGGTAGTACATTCCCGCGGGATAATTTCCGACTTCCACACGGGCGAAGGCGCGTGCGGAAGCTAGTGTTAAATAAATATTGGCGAAGTGATAAAAATATACGCACGAATCATGATCATGTTTATTAATTTATATTAATGAGATTATCTAATAACCAAACGAGGTTAAAACAATAAAAATGTTAATGATAATCGTTTTTTTATTACAAATCGGAAGATCGTATCACAGGAAATGCTTCCTAAGCCGAAGTTAGCATTGGCAATATTTTATCGCGCACCGGATTTTGAACTCTCACTATTGAGCCGAGCATTGAGAATCCAACTGACCGCACCCCAGCGCGTCAAGAAAACAGTATTGGATTTCCAACTCTTGGCGCTAAGCATAGCGTTGAATATCCAGTGCGTCACAAAAAACCGCCGCCGTAAAAATACGCTTGTGCAAACCTGTAGCTACGATTGCGCCACTTACTTAGGTATACATGTTTACAAGATATATCGATTTGTATCTAAATTAGATATTGATTAAGTAAAATGGCAGCAATGTACTAGATACGTTTAATTTCCCTTGAGGTTGAAATGTAGGACGAATACATACTAATTTACCTGTAATAAAGTAGAGGCCGCATTTTCTTGGAGATCTCAGTTCTTGTGCTTTAGGTATTGGTGTTCAAAAGCGGGTTAAGTCTTCTTCAGAAGTTTTCATAGAAATTGTTCTACGAGAGTCGCGACGCGGCTGTTTGAAGAGGCATTCACCTTTGTCTCAGTAATTTAGTAAATGAGTGTATGCGCTATCTTCACTATGAATTTAAAACCAAAATAAATACAATTTCAATTGATAGACACATAGACCATGTTTCGATCACAAAACCAAATTAATCCAAGAATGAAAACGCATGTCATCTTCGAAGATGTCGTCCGTAAAGCGGTGACATTTACACTGCGCTAAAAAAAAATACCTATCGACACAGTAGAAAATACGAAGACTAGGCTAAAACAATGCTTTGAACGACGTCAATTCAAAACAAAACGCCAAAAAATAATACCCAAAACTCTAGAGAATAAAACAAAGTACTACAACCAACGAACAGCCAATCCAACGCCAAGCTACAAACCATTAATATTGCAGAAGAGAGGGTAGTTACCTCGAAACGGTAACCTCTTGCCCCCAGCGCGGCCGGAATACGAATTAATGTTTAAAAGCCCATTAAAATTCCTATCGACTTGGTGTGTTTAGGGAAAACTATCAGACACAGAGTTTGAATTCATGGTGTTTAAATAAGGTAAAAAAAACCTTTTTGATACTGAGTGATTCATTCCCGAATTATAACGTCACAAAGAAAAAAAACAGCCGGGAACAACGTCTTACCGTGCTTTCCGAGGCACGAAGGGGTCTTGTTATGTGAAGATAGTCACCTATCTACGAAACAACCGCGGCACGCGTGGCTTTACCTGATCGATCGACCCGTGTGGCTGCTATTACTTAGCTACAAGCCCCCCTAATTGAAATGGAAGAAAATTAACGTTTTGCAACGACACTGAAGAAATTGGGGGCATAAGGGCAGAAGGATATTCACGACAGCTGGTGTCAGCGCTTTTTTATAAACCATTAAATTTTAAATGGCCACCCAAAATCAAGGTTCAATGGTTACAAAGGCCCGGGAATGAGAAGTTAATTAAAAATGCAAATTCTGACCCCCAACATCCTGCATTGCTTGCACAGACTGTGTAATGGTGCAAAGTCAGCATTTTATGGGTCAAAAAACATTGGTGAAAATTCGATGGTTTTCGGTGCAATTATTTTAAATATCTTGTTCATTTTTTGTTGCAGTACACTTTGAATAGCTCCGCTTCGCACGATGTTTCGAGAAATCGTGACTTGAGCCTCCCTGTGAATTTCTCTGGCCTTTCGAGATGAAGTTGAGGCTTCAGTGTGCCATGACATGACCCTAAATTGGGTTGAAGTCGTCTCAACAGACAACGACGTGTTGCCGAGTTTGTTGCGCTACTTTTATTTCTGGTTTAAACACTAGGAAGAGGTGAACGGTCGTTTTGGGTTGTCTTACAACTTCTGACATCCAATTATGCACGTATTTTGAATTTGCATAATGTATTATCAGCTTATAATGTTCCCCGCTGCTGGAACTCAGGCCTCATCTCTACGAGAGGAATTGGGCTATAATTCACCACGCGGGCGGACCACGTGCAGGTTACTGGATGTCAAACGTCTTAAATTTTTTAGTTCTTGGATAAACCTGTTTACTTCACAATGTGTTTCTTCGCCGCTTTGAGAGCAGTGGTGTGGAATAAATTACACAAAGTGGAGCCCCTGCTTGCGACGAACTCACGACCTACAACTCGTAAGTCGGGGCAGATACCAGTGGGCCACAATGTCTGCTCTCTGATCTTTGAATGTGTGTTGACCCTAAATTGGGTCTAACTCGTCTAACCAGACGAAGACGTATTGCTGAGGAGTTTCTTTCGCTACTTCTTCGTTCTAGCTTTAACACTAGGAAGTGGAGAAGGGTCGTTTTTAGGGTTGTCTAACAACTTTTGACCTCCAAAAATTCGCGAATGTTGAACTTACCTGACCCTAAATTGGCTCTAACCGGTCTAACCCTCCAAATAGAGCGAGTAAACGTGCCTTTTCAGCGAAAACCAGAGCTCTCAAACGGACAACACGACGCCATTCGAGAATGAGAGACAAAAGCATACAACAATAACAAGGCACACGGTCTGATTCACGGCAACTTGTACAGACAATGTTTTTTACTAAGTAAATGGAAGGCACTGACTGTGCAACTTTATATTACAGCTTGGATTTAGAGTTCCGTACATTAAAGACACGTAAAATATTTGAAACCATGTAGCTCTTCAAATGAAACGATACTTCAGGTTATTCAGAAGTTTTACAAAGTTATGTCATTGTTGTGTTATAAAATATTTTTCTTTCCTTATCTCCATCGAATTGTTTAAACCCTTCACCACTGTATGGGACACCATCATCTGCCTAGACTTTTTAAGTTTGTTGATCGCAACTTGTGGCCGGTGAAGAAGACGACAAACAAAATTGCATAGAAGAATCGAACGAAGTCATGAAAGATTTGGCGAGGAAATGAATTTAGGTGCAAAAACGGTACGTATACAAGAATATTGCAGATATAAAATACTAAACACCTCTTCAGAGAACGAAAAGAGAACACGGTACTTAATTCTCGCATAGTCGTATTGGTCAAATTGTGAAAGACGAAAAATATTGCGCTAAACATAAAAAAAAACGAGTAAAGGCTTTCGCAGACAGGTGCGACGCGACTATTGTAGAACAATTTCCATAAAGTGTTCATAGAAATTGTTCAACGAGGGCCGCGGCGCGACTGTTTACAGGAGCATTAGAAATAAAATTAGTTACCTACAATCCCGTGGGCCTTTCTTGTGCCAGACAATTAACGAGTAATAAGTTTATTAGTCAAGTCGTAGGCGGTGGGCCAACAGCATGTCTGCTGTCACTAATTAGTTAACATGCTATTAAAATGCTTGAGCACAATACGTCATCACCACTTTAGTAGATAGGGACACCACCGTAAGATATGGATGGTATGAGTTGGTTAAAATTAGGAAAGGACGGTGTACAATAAAACATATTTAATAAATAATAAATAAAGGTACCCTTCTCAGTATTTTTGACGTCTTAGCATTTCAACTTGCAGCTGAACAGTTTTGCAGGTTTGCAGTTTTGTCAGCTGTTCAACTGGTTATTGTCTTATTTTTGCTGAATTGCCAGATTGTACAAGTGCATATGTAAATGGAGTTAACGATAACTTAGGTCAAGTTAACGGTAACAGAATAGAATAGGTCTTTATTTGCTTAGCATGTAGGTACATAAAAATAAGTTGTTAAATTGTTGTTGTTGTAACGTAACTATCATTCAAAAAAACATCGTAGATCGTAGTCAAAACATCTCCTCGAAATCTAACAATATTTGTATATGTTGTTTCTGTATCTGAACTGTAGATACAGCTGATTCTATCAACTAATAGGCACCTCAACTGATACCGCCTGACCACCACAACCCAGTCACTGAGGGTCACCCCTTACAGTAACTGGGTTGTAGAGGTCAGGTAGGCACTCGCTCCATTAAAAATACTGGTATTTAGCCGCATCCGTTGACACTAGGCAGGTGATACCTGTGACCCTTACAGGGTCGAAGGGAAACAACACAAAAAAAAAAGATTTGGTACACGCACAGAAATACACACAATAAAATAGTTAAAAAAAACTAAAAAACACGCTTTAAAAACCAAACTAAAAAAGGAGAAAATAATTTAATTCAAATAAAAAGCGAGGGGTGCTTTTTGAGGTATTTTTATAATCACTTAATGTGTGTTTTTTAGTTTTTTAAACTATCATTTATTTTCTATTTTTTAGTTCTGCTAACTACAAAAACGGGTTTTTTTTTCAGTTTTCTCAATTTTTTTTTAAATTATTGAATTGTCATCGGTTCTCTATAAGTTTACGAAGTTTCAATGCAATCTGACCGTTTAAAGTGGGTCAAAATCGCGCTCTAAGGAGTCGGTTACATACAAACAAACATACAAGTGAAGCTAATATAAAGCGAGTAAAAAAGAACATTAAACGGAACAACTATACCAGAGTTAAACTTTTGCCTAATTATAAAGTACAAAACCGAGCATATACCTAATGTCCGTGATAGCCGCAGGGCTAAATATCCACACACCTACAAAGTGACAGGAAAGTCAAACAAAATCATGGCAAAAACAATGCACATTAACAATTAAAAGAATTTGGGAAAACCGCCAGCAAATCTTGGTTTTCATTATCATGTAAATAAACGGTATTTTACTTGCAAAAAACATGTTTATTTTCCCATACATAAAGTTTAGAACTGTTGTATGGAATGTATTGTGAGACGGTCTTTTTAGTCAATGGTTTCGTTCTCACACGATTTGAATTATAACTCGATGGACTACTAACCTTTAGAAGTACATCTTGAATTTAAGTCCTACTTTCTGCAATGGCCAGTCTTAAAAGTAAAGACCGATGATGACGATAATCGTAATTACAGTGTTCAGCGATAATGCTTTTAACTATAATTATATTTTACGGTACCGTTTCTGAAAGTCAACAGACTTGTTGGCAGCCAAATCGGGAGGTTTGTACCAGCAAGATGTTATCAAAACGTGTACTGTAACCCGAGTTCGCGACTGTCTGTCTCCTTGATTTTGCTTACAGCATGATATGTATGGCTTGTGGCCAAGTAATAACAGCCTCGCGGGTCGGTCGATCAGGTTAAGCGACGAGACGCTGGCCGCGGTTGTTCCGTGGATACGTAAAAATCTTTAGGTATTATAAAGACCGTGCCTCGGAAAGCACGTTAAGCCATTGGTCCCGGCTGTCATTTGTAGATCTTTGGCAGTCGTTACGGGTCATCAGGAGCCCGAAAGTCCGACAACCAGTCTTACCAAGGGAAGTATGAAGTAGAAGTATTTTTTTTTTACATTGCCCCACACTAGGAATTTCTCCTGTATTTTGGGTGCGTTTACAAACATTTAAACTCACATACAGAAACAGCCAGACCCGGAACAACTAATTGTAGTTCATACAAATATTTGTTCCGTGCGGGAATCGAACCCGCGACACGCAGCGCAGCAGCCAATCGTTAACCACTGCAGGGGTAGCTGGTTGGCAGGCTGTAGGGGTATCGTATTACCCAGTAACTGAGTTGTGAATGGTAGATACGCAGTCGGTCCGTGTAAAATACTGGAATTCAGCTGCATACGGTTAGACTGGAAGCCGAGCCCAACACAGTTGTGAAACTACTACCAAGATGATAATGACCATTAAATCTATGGCATAGGTAGAGGCAAGTGGCGTATTAATGCAGGTCAAGAAAATAAATAAAGCCCCTGAGTCCTCGCGACTGCCGCATTTTTGAAGAGGGTCATGACTTGACTAAAGATAAAGATGCATTGATTTGTAAAAACATGTGTAAAATGATACATAAATGTGCACATATGGATGGAAATTCGTTTAAAATTGCTGGTTCAACATGTTTTGCCATATTCGGCGTACAAAATAGTTCAAAACAGTCAGTCAGACGTGGTTTTATAGTCTTTGGTCAGACGCGTGGTATAAAAACGAGTGCAATATAAAAGTGAATGATCAAAAGTAGCAAAGATCGTAAACACGTGGCGTTCTCAACTTTCTGCCCACCCCAATGGAAGAAAAGCGTGAGCAATGTAATGTACTTATATTTCAATATGTTTTCAGGTCAATGAGCAGCCCAGGGTGTAAATTCTTACGTCATTAATTAAAACATAATGCCAACTAGTTCTCAACGGACTTCGCCCAATGAGACCGCACCTTACACGCAATAATTAATTACCATATTAATTATTATTCGCATGAAATTAGGTGAAATGCATAGTTTTTATTATGTTTTATTTTATGTTCGTAAAACTTGTTTGTTATGTGGCTACTATAAAATGTATGTTATGTTAATGGAAACGTAGAAATTAGAAATAACTGGCTGTTTGTGCCCGATTTCTGTTGTTCCCCACACAGACGCGACTTCGTTTAAATTTAAGGTCTCTGATGTGTCTAGGATGGCGGGGGACTTCATATAAAATGAGAATTAGATATCTAACAAAAGGCAGATGTGAGTGTAACGCAGGGGAGGGACGCCCTAGTAGTACGTAGTACTCTCAACCGGGCGTGCGTGTATGACCAGCAGGCTTAGCATGACACTTTTTATTTCTACTCTACCGTAGAATAGAAATCGCTTGTCTACATTTCTCGGTACCAAACAGTAAATCGTCTACACGGAAACGTAATTTTTGTCTACTCTTCCGTCGACAAACCGCTTCTCTACGGTTCTCGTGCTAAACCAGCAGATATTTGAACGTAAACGAGGCAACAGGAGTATGTAAAGATCGCAGCAGGGCGCGTTCTGTAGTGTCTGCCTTACCCCATGGGAAAAAAGCGTGAGTTTATGTATGTATGTATGTGCCACCGCAAAATTGTAAATACCGTTAGATTATAATCTATCTCGCGAGATTGTGAACTGTCGAAAGATTGTGAACCGTAACATACTGCTTACAATTTAACGCATTATTTTTCGGCAGATTATAAATCTATTGAAGTGACACCGTCAAATTGTGAACTGGTGTCGAGACGAATAGTACCTTGCGCTATTACTAAATAGTCAAGTAACTGCCACTAACTTGGATGTAGCGCTCGCTCGGCTCGCGTGCTGATGGTCACAATTCTAACCTAACCTATTCGGTCGGTAAGCAGTATGGTGCAGTTCACAATTTATCGACAGTTTATAATCTCGCGAGATAGATTATAAACTAACGGTCGGTGTTCACAATAATAGATAATACGGTGACACATAGTATAGTATATAGCAAAGCCGCATCGCACCTGTTTCGGAGATATTAAATTAATGTTCAAAATCGATACTTTGCCAGTACCGAAGAGCGAAGAGTTTTTTTTTACCGACATCAAAAAAAGGTAGTGGTTGTGCATTAGTTTTTGACACAAAGTTGACATCACGTGTGGTCACGTGATCAAAAGTCATCGCAAGGAGCGTTTTGGCGGTAAATTCAAAACAGCGAAAAATTAATTTGATTTAAGTACTTAAATCGTTTTGAATTGAGAAAACGGATATAAATCAATTTACTTTCATTTTTCTGTTACAAATTAGAATAGTTTTTAATAAATTGGAAAATACCCTATTAACGTCAAAATAAAATACAAATCATCTGATAATACTACATTTCACAACTTCCAAGATAGAATGACTCACTCCATTTTTAATAATTTTGATAAACATGTACCTAAGTAAGTACTCAGAATTGTGGTGAGTGACTTAATTAATTGTGATAATAACATATTATGTACATATTATCAAAGTTGAAGAGGATATTTCCCTATAGACTGGAATGCGAAGTGGGTTTTAGCATCTATGAAAATGATAAATGATTTTGTGATAAATTCCTCTGCAGGGCGAGAGAGAATTACTACTTAAATGAGTTTGCTAAGTAATATAAAATGTTAATTTTTCATAAGAATATGATCAGAACTAAAATATGGTTCGGTCCAAAAGAGATAAACAACCGGGGTCATCAGAATTAGTTCGGAAACCGATGGATGTACTCGAATGAAATAAAATTAATAGAAAACAAACAGTTTATTTATTTTACTATTTTCTATTTATTAAAATTTCAGAGGAGTAAGAACTATGAAAAACTCACTTTATAAAATAAAGTGAAGTTAAGCTGCATTCTATGAACTAGCAATTTACCCCTTCAATTTTCTATCTTCCTGTTTAAAAGCTAGGCTGATGTCTTTGGGTATAAACCTTGTTACATTTGTAAGAAAACTATACAAATAAATAAAACTGAAGAGTATGTTTGTAATGTTAAAAATAACAGCATTTACGAAAGGCATACAAAAGTATATACAGCAGCATTATATTATAACAAAAATAACAATTTTGAAAATGTTCGTCTTTCTGTTTGTTCCGGCAAACCTCCAAATCGGCTAGACCGATTTTGACTGGACTTCCACTGGTAGATAGCTTATTTTATAAGAAGTAACTTAGGCTGCTTTTATTTTAGTAAAAGAATAAGTAAAGAGACATGTTTTCCGACATCCAGGCGATCGATGCTGTGGGGCACAGCTGGTGCCATTCAGATATTGCTGCAATTATTCCAAAATGGAGCATGACTTAAAAAGAGTGATGATTCTGTGAATGTACTTATAGCAATACTCCTTACCTACCTAAAAAGTATTTGTTTGTATTTATTTTGCTGTAAAAATTATCCTTATTTCCTTGTAACATAGAACAACTATGTTATATTCAGTCCAAGTAAGTAATACTGACAATATTTATTTATAGAAGGCTGGCTTTTTAAGGATGGGAAAAACATACAATATGATACAAAAGGAAATACTGGAAACTAGTCTTGTAAAACAGTAACAATGGAACAGGACTAAAAGAAGGCTTTTATGGGCAAAAGGCTGATAGATTTAAAATTAAATAGTATAATGTTTGTTTTTTGTATGTTAAAAGTATACAGTATTCTGTCCTTTTAAGCACAATTACTAACAAATTTACAAAACAGCATTTCATATTAAAATATACAGTAAGCAGGTTATTGAGTAAAGAAATAATTATTGGATTTTTCAAGAACACTTCTTGTGTGAATATAATTTATCCAAACATGGATAAGTAGAACAGTAAATTATTATTCATAATTTAATAACTCATTTCCATAAAATAAATAAAAACATGTTACTGACTGGAACATAACATGTGATCATATTGATTCGACAATTAAAGTACATGGTCCTCACATGATCTGACCAAGATTATGTCTGGACTTTAAAAGAGACTTAGACCCTGAGTTTCATTCAACATTTCTTCTCAGGGTTAGTCAGATATGAAACGTCGACTCCATCTTATTACATCTTAATTTTATATTTATAGTGTGTATCCTATTTACAGATCTCCCGGATCCTTAGTATCAATGGGAGTCCCACAGGGCTCGATTCTTGGTCCTTTCTTGTTTCTTATTTATATTAGGTCTTTACCTATGAAATTGCCGTTTTGCAGTACTGGCCATTTCAAATCAAAATAATTTTTGTTTGGGTAAGAATTCTAATTTCAAATTAATTTTATTTTAAAAACATGGATTTTTTTTCCAAGAGTAGTCATTTATTTATTGATTAGTGTTACATTTTCATCGCATTTCAATCTTTTTTGTCATCATGGATACGTTAAAAATTCGAGTAATTATGGAATATGAGTACCGTCGTGGCAGCAACGCGGCACAAGCGGCACGCAACATCAACGACGTTTACGGAGCTAACACTACAAACCAACGCACCACCTGTTATTGGTTTGCTCGCTTCCGTTCTGGAAATTTCGACCTGAAAAATGAACCTCGCGGTCGTCCGAAGACTTTGGTCGACAATGACGAATTAAAGGCGATTGTGGAAGCTGATGATACACAATCTACGGCTGAATTAGCAGCAGCTTTCGACGTTAGCGTCAAAACAATATTGGTCCATTTGCGTCAAATTGGAAAGGTAAAAAAGCTTGACAAATGGGTGCCCCACGAACTCAATGATCGTCAGCGCGAAGTACGCGTCGAGACGTGCCTTGCACTGCTCAACAGACACACAAATGAAGGAATTTTGAACCGCATTGTTACCTGCGATGAAAAATGGATTCTGTTTGATAACCGCAAGCGCTCAGCAAGTTGGTTGGATCCTGGTTCAGCACCTAAACAATGCCCTAAACGAAAACTTACCCCTAGAAAAGTGATGGTCACTGTTTGGTGGTCTAGCGCCGGTGTGATTCATCACAGCTTCTTACCAAACGGGGTGAGCATTACTGCAGATGTGTACTGTGAAGAACTGAATACAATGATGGAGAAGCTGGCACATCTCCAACCAGCATTGGTCAATCGCTCGTCTCCGCTGCTCCTGCACGACAACGCGCGACCTCATACTGCACAGCAGACGGTCTCCAAGTTGCAAGAACTGGGGTTGGAAGCTCTCCGTCATCCGCCCTACTCACCAGACCTTGCGCCTACAGACTACTACTTTTTCCAGAATTTGGATAACTTCTTGGCGGGAAAAAAATTCAATACCCGAGAGGAAGTACAAAATGCCTTTGAAGAATTTGTTGCCTCCCGTCCAGCTGATTTCTTTAAGAAGGGCATCAATAAACTGCCACTGCGATGGCAAAGATGCATTGATTGCATGGGTGATTACTTCGATTAATACAAATAAAAAATACATGAAAAAAATTCGTTTACATTTTTTCATACAAAACGGCAATTTCATAGGTAAAGACCTATTATTAATGACTTGCCTTACCTTATAAAGGATAATCATGAAATAGTGTTGTTTGCGGATGACACTTCACTTTTGTTTAAACTTAAACGTCAGCAGCTGGTTAATGACGATGTAAATAGCGCAATCTCAAAAGTAGTTCGACTTATGCATATTAGCGTATGGATTTTGTCATTGTCCTGGTGAGATTAAGCACGCGTTTCTTAACCTCAACTTTATTTTGATAACAAAATCTGTTTGTAGTGTTGTGATTGTTTTGTGTGGTGTGGTTTAGATTAAGGTTTGTATTTTAAGCTTCTTTGCACTCATTTCCTGTGAAAATGAGTGCCGAGGAACCCCCTGATGGGGGTGGAGGGATTCCTCCAGATATTATGGAGGTTGTGGAGTGTTCTCAAAACTCTGATCGCGTAAGACCCGATGTTAGAAAGCGCCCCGGAGATCCTGAGTTGTCTAATGTCGCGAAAAGAAATAAGCCGCCGTCTGACTCAATTCAGTCCGTGTTTATTAAACCAGGGTTTGAGAACGACTCCAAAATGCTCTATAGTGAGAGTGACAGAGCGCCCTTCACTGTGTTTGTCTCTAGGGTGGAAACAGACCCTAAGCAAGGCTTAACTTTAAATTCCCTTAAGTTTGCCCAATTTATTTTCAATAAAGGTTTTAAAGGTGTTGTCCAAGGCAGTGTCAGGTCTTTGGGCCGTAACAAGATGTCTGTTGATTTCTCGACATTCAGTGATGCCAACAACTTTGTCAGCAATCCCATTCTTTTTGAGAACAAATACTCTGCAACTATCCCACGCTTTCATGTCAGTCGCATGGGAGTTGTTAGGGATATTCCTACTGACTGGACACTAGAGGAGCTAGTCCTCGGTATAGAAACCCCTCGCAATTGTGGAGAAGTAATTAGGGCTAGAAGGCTTAATTTTAAAAATAAAAAAGAAGACTCCGTATCATGGTCCCCATCATCGACTGTGGTGCTTACTTTCTCTGGGCAAATTCTTCCAGAGAAAGTCTACTGCTACAACGTTTCTCTTCCTGTCTCTATTTATCATCTCCCCACTATCCAATGCCGCAACTGCTTACGTTTTGGCCATATAAGCACTCAGTGCAGATCTAAGTCCCGCTGTTACCGTTGCGCTCAACCTCATCCTGGAGATAGCTGTAATGTTCCCGACTCACAGGTTTCATGTCTTTTGTGTGATGGTGGAAGCCATAAGGCCACTGATAATAATTGCCCTGAACACTCAAGACAGAAGTCAATCAAAATGGTAATGTCTCAAGAAAATTTAAACTACCGTGAGGCCTCAGTAAGGTTTCCCCGTCCCCGTAAATTGCCATACTCTAATGTTACAGCAGGGCCTTCCCAATTTAAACTACCTCAAGCTTATCCTTCAGAACCCATTTTCTTCTCGTCACCTCTTAAGACTCCCACCCCATCTCCAAATGCATCCCCTGTTAAAACCTCCTACACTAAGACGGTTTATCGTTCCCCAAGACCTAGGCCAGTATTGGGTAAGTCATATGATACCCAAGCCCATAAGTCGATGGTCTATACCCCTAATTCTTCTCAGCCTAATGGCTGTGCTCTGAATTCCTCTTATGTGGAAACCACTCCCCTTCCCACTCCTAATGACAATTTGATAGAGCTCCTGGCTTGCTCTCTTATAAACATGTTGTCTAAATTTAGTGACGCAATACCGGACAATGTCGTTATATTAGTTCAACAACTCCTTGAATCTTGGACTCGCCAAAATGGAAAAAGCCCTTCAGTGGAACTGTAGATCAATTCTCAGGAAAAAACACGATATAATCTATCTTATAAATAGATATAAACCCGTTGTGTTTGCTGTGTCGGAGACGTGGCTCAAGCCTGGATCTCTCTTTAGGGTTCCTGGTTATTCATGTCTTCGGGACGATAGAGATGACGGATGGGCGGGTTGCGCCCTATTGGTTAGCAGATCTATCACTTTTTCCCAGATTCCTCTTCCCCATCATGATACTGGTTTACATGTAGTGGCTATTAGAGCCATGGACATATCCTATGTATCTGCCTACATTCCCCATCCCAATGCTAATATTTTGTCTGAATTTAACTCTATACTTTCTTCTATTCCTAGCCCTTTGATTGTGTTAGGTGATTTTAACTGCCGTCACACCCTTTGGGGCTCTCACTGTAATGACCCCTCCTCCAGCTTTTTGCTAGACCTTTTAGATGAACGCAACCTTTGTATACTTAATGATGGATCTGCTACCCGTCGGGTTTCCCCTACCCAAAATATTAGTGTTCCTGACCTTACCTTCTCTTCCCCTTCCTTAGTATCAACTCTTTCCTGGTCTGTTCTCCCTAATTCATATGGGAGTGACCATTTTCCTATCCTAATTTCTTTTCCAAGTACTCACCCACGTTCCCCTCCCATCAAACCCCTACAAAAATATCGCCTACCCCAGGCTGACTGGTCTAAGTTCTTGTCCAATTTGGATGCAGAACTTCAAAATTTTCCCCAAATAAATACATCCAACTCCCTAATACTCTATAGTGATTTTGTTGAGTGTCTGTTGAAAGCGGCCAATTCTTCAATCCCATTAAAAAACTCTGCCCGTCACCTAATACCTTCTCCACCTTGGTGGGATGCTGAATGCACTGATGGCGTCCGTAAACGTAATGAAGCAGAAAACACCTTCTCCTCCAGTATAAATATGCCCGAATATTTAAACTTTAAAAAGACTTCTGCAACTACTTGTAGGTTATTGGCAAGAAAGAAAAGAGATGGATGGCTCAAGTTTTGCGAATCACTATCTCCACGTTCTCCAGTTTCCCTTGTATGGAAAAAAATTAAAGTCTACCGCAGAGCTTGTGACAACCTGTCTCCCGATATTTCTACCAATGACCACAGTACCTGGTTGGAAGACTTTATATCCAAATTAGCCCCTCCTTTTGTTCCTAGCTCCGAATGCCTTCCCACTATAGAGCCTCCTCCTCCCACTTTCTCTGACAGATTTGATGACCTTTTCTCTTATTCAGAACTTATTTGTGCCTTAGATCACCTTCGGGATTCTGCTCCGGGGGTCGATGGAATACCCTACTCCTTTATTTCCAAATCTTCTTCTAACTGTAAACTAATCTTTTTGAACCTAATCAATTCCTTTTTCGTTACTGGCCAAGTTCCAGAGTCTTGGAAATCCCAAATAATCATCCCAATTTTGAAACCTGGGAAAGACCCAAAAGATTCTACTTCCTATCGTCCTATCGCCCTCTCTTCTGTCTTGGCTAAAATTATGGAGAATCTCATCAAGAACCGACTTGAGTGGATCTTGGAAACTAAAGGCATCTTATCCAGATCTCAGTTCGGTTTTCGAAGAGGTTTGGGAACTCTAGATAGTCTAAGTGTCTTCATGTCTGATGTCCGCATTGCCTTTTCCAATGATGAAAGTGTTCTCGGTGTTTTCCTAGATATAGCTTCAGCCTATGATAATGTCCAACTTCCAATACTCAGGCAAAAGCTGCTACAGCTGAGTATCCCTGTGAGGATGGTCAACATCATTTGTAGTCTCCTTATGTCCCGTTCTATTTCTGTCCGTCACCAAAACTACCTCTCCCCATCCCGTCTAGTGTGGAAGGGCCTACCCCAGGGGTCGGTCTTAAGCCCCATTCTTTATAATATATACACACATGATTTGGAGTCCTCAGTTAGCTGTTTCTGTAAAATCCTACAATATGCCGACGACATTGCCCTCTACTTTAGTTCAGCTTCCCTTTCAGAGGCCTCATCTCGCTTAAATTCTGCCCTTTACTACTTAAACCAGTGGCTGACCGATCACGGCTTAAGTTTGTCGGTCTCGAAATCCAATGCAGTTGTCTTTTCTCGCAAGCGGAATATCCCCCCCATTAATCTTTACGTTGAAAATGAACCCATCTTAATCCGTGACAAAGTAAAATTTCTAGGCCTCATTCTTGACTCAAAATTATCTGGTCTCTATCATCTGGATTACATCTCAAAGAAATGCGAAAGAGGCGTTAATGTCTTACGTGCCCTTTCTGGAGTTCGATGGGGAGCTCATCCAACTTCCCAGAAAATCCTATATAATGCCATAGTCCGTAGTCACTTTGACTATGGAACCTTTCTGTTGGAACCATGCAACAAAATAGCCCTGGCCAAACTGGAAAGGATTCAATCCAAGTGCTTGCGTATTATCACGGGTGCTATGAAATGCTCACCTATTAATGCCCTTCAGGTAGAATGTTTAGAGCCCCCCCTTCACCTACGTAGACAATATCTCTGTGACAGATTTTTTTATAAAGTCATCCAGAATAAATGTCATCCTCTCCTCCCTGCTCTCCGTTCACTTTGTCAGATAATCCCAACATCTCGCTATTGGTCTCACAAAAATCCTCCACTCCTCGTTAACAGTTTCAGTAAATTCAATAATTTGCACATTTCCTTAGTCCAGTTTGATAAAAACCCCTTATTTGAAGTAAATTTCGATTCCTTGCTCTTCCAACCAAAAGTTATTTTTAACTTCGGTATATCCAAACATGACCCTGCTGCTAATGTCAAATTCAACAGGATTCTAGCAGAGGACTGGCACGATTGGCTGACGCTATTTACAGATGCCTCTAAGATGTCCGATAATAGTAATGTAGGATCAGCTGTGTGGATCCCGAAATACAAAATTATTCTTAATTTTCGTAGCCCTGCTTTTGGTACTATTTACACGGGGGAAGCAATAGCTATCTTGGAAGCAGTCTCGTACATTGAATCACATAGACTCAACAAAAGCCTTATTCTCTCGGATTCTCTTAGCTGTCTACAAGATTTAATAAAATCACCTTTTCGCTCTCGTCACAATTTTCCCCTTATCCTAAAGATTAAACAACTCCTATATAGATGCCACTGCTTAGGCTTGGAGATTGCTCTGGCTTGGATCCCCAGTCACTCTGGGATTGTTGATAATGAAAATGCGGATTCGATTGCTAAGCTGGCTACTCGGAATGGGATCGAGTCTCATCCGTCTTGTTATCCCCGAGATCTGCACTGTCTTGTTAAACCCGAGATGATTAAGAATTGGAATGAGCATTGGCAAAAAACTAGATTATTGAAGGGAAGATTTTATGGGTCTATACAACCATTCATTCCATCTGAATGTTGGTTCAGCAAATTAAAATTCTCTAGTAAAATAGCCACCTCTGTCATAATTAGACTTCGACTTGGGTTTGTTTGCTCACCAGTTTTTTTGGCCAAAATCCGCGTGAGGGACTCCTCTTTGTGTGAATGTGGTCTGGATGAGGGTACTCTGGAACACTTGTTTTTTTCCTGTCCTCGTTTAACTACTCCCCTTTACGACATTCTCCCTTCTGATGTTCCCCGCCCAGTTAACATTCCTTATCTATTATCTCTAGCCCATACACCTGCAGTTAAAATCCTTTATAAATTCATTAGCATTAATAAAATCCAGTTATAGTCGATATTTCTATTTACATATTTATATATGTACTTACTGAATGTTCTAACACTTATTTTGTGACGTTTTACATTTACTAACCAAAAATGTTTTGTCCTTTTTTAGCATGGGGATCCATGGATGCCACCGCTACAAACACTGATCAATAGTCGTGTAACAGTTTACGATCATTACTTTCTCATACCTTGACATTGGCAAAATCATCGAACGTTACCGATGGAGCCAGAACCTTTAAAAATAGAATAGAATAGAAAAGTAGTTCACTGGTTCAATGTTAATAATTTACTTCTTAATGAAAAAAAAACCAAATGCATTAAGTTTACGCTACCTCACGTTAGGCAGGTGAAAACTAATGTGTTGATAAGGGGCGAAGAATTGAATCCTGAAGATAGCACTGTATTCTTGGGCTTAACCTTGGATGCCAAGCTTCAGTGGGGCCCACATATATATAAATTGTCGAAAAAGCTTAGCTCTGCAGCATACGCTGTTAGAAAAATTCGTAATTTAACTGATATAGAGACAGCCCGTTTAGTGTACTTTAGCTATTTTCATAGTGTAATGTCGTATGGTATTCTGTTGTGGGGAAATGCCGCCGACATTCAAACTATCTTTGTGTTGCAGAAAAGAGCTGTTCGATCAATTTATAAATTAAGTCCGAGACACTCTCTCAGAGAGAAATTTAAGGAGATTAATGTAATGACTGTGCCTTCACAGTATATTTTTGAAAATCTTTTATATGCCCATAAAAATATTAAATTGTTTAAAAAATACAGCGATATCCATAGTATAAATACTAGGAACAAACACAAATTTGTTGTACCATCAACAAGGCTCAAAAAAATAGGTGGATCATTCAGATGTCAATGTATACGCTTTTATAACAAACTTCCAAGCCATGTTCAAGATCTAAGACTCAATAAATTTAAATCATTCATTAAACGTAAGTTGTGCCTGAAAGCCTTTTATACCGTTAAGGATTATATTGAGGACAAAACATCTTGGGATTGACCTGCTCCAATTTTTGCATACTGAATGTTGTTCTTTTGTTTTTTTTCAAACTTATACTCTTCGACATTTGATTATTATTATATACACTTTGACATGAATATTTACTTTGAGAAGTATAATATTATTATTGTTTTAATTATTGTGAATGTGAGGACTGTGTGGGTCATGTTTTGTTTTGTGTTTCATCTATTTCTCAGTTAGTTTTAATGTTAATCTGGCAGTTTGAGTAATTTATGCGGCCTACCCAAATGTCCTTTCTTTGGTATTGTTCGTCAAATCTTTGAGCTCCTCAAGTTCTGAGTTGAGCTGCATGATTATGATAAATGCGTGCACTGATTGGACAGGTCCACTCAATCTGTGTGGTTCTTTCCTCAAAAGACCATTTCAGACACCAATCCACATGGTCTTCACATGATCTGACCAAGATTATGTCTGGACTTTAAAAGAGACTGTGACCTCTGAGTTTGTTTCGGCCTTTCTTCTCAGAGTAGTCAGATAGGAAACGCCGACCTCATCTAGTTTAAAAAAAATATGATTGACGTGTAAAAGTGTTTGTACAAACCTACTTACAGAAATAAATCATTTATCATTAATTTATCATTTATCATTTACAGAATAATCAATTCTATTTTATTTGCATTCAGTTTTATATTGCTTGACCTGGTCTCTTAACAAAGTGGTGAAGGGCGGGCGTTTGGGGGGACTGTCATAGTTTTGACATTCAAAAAGAGCTGACTCTCAGCCTAGTTTGAATAAATGACTTTTGATTATTGATTTTTTTTATTCAAGTTAAATACAATAAAACTTTTTCTATTTTCATGACTGAAAGTCTAAAATTTATAGAATGAGCAAGAAATAAGTGATGGAGGGATTCACAGCTGGCTTACTTATGACATCTCCTAGTTTCGTGAAAGATTGAATGTTCTGATCTTCTATCAAAGGCTAATAGTAGCATGTTTATTTTCCTGGTAAAGTCATAACAGGCAATATTGAATTAAATATCAATCAAATCAATCCTGTCCAAGCTTTTTGGACGTGGCAGTCAATAGGTTTAAAAAAAAATAGCCAAATCGGTTGTGCCATTCCCATGTGATGTGCACACCAACAAAAAAAATATATATATTTACCTATACAGGCTGATTTTTTAGTCACCATCCAAATTTTTCAGGGTGATAGTATCTACCTGTGAAATTGAACAACTTTCTCCAAGGAACATGGGTCGAAATATGAAAAAAAAAATCGACCTCCCATGCAAAATCAATAGTTAGCTGGTCGATTTTGTATGGGAGGTCCGATTTTTTTTTTCATATTTCGACCCATGTTCCTTGGAGAAAGTTGTTCAATTTCACGGGTACTATCACCCTGAAAAATTTGGACGGTGACTAAAAAATAATTCTGTATTGATTCTATAAAAACCAGGGTCTACTATGATTAAAAATATGATTAGGTAAATAAATACTGGCAGTTTAGTCATTTTCAAGGCGTTAAGATTAAAACTAGGTACTTGTTCTGGCACAATGGGAACAAAACTGTTTATTTAAAAAGATACAAAGTGTACCAAGCTTACTTCGTATGAAGTTAAAAAGAATAGATAACCGTATGGTTATCTATTCTTTTCATAGATATGTGCATTCTTTTAAATGTTTGGTTTTTTTGAAGAATTTTATTTTCATAGTCAACTGTCCAATTTTGCTTGACTGAACAGTTTAACAATTAAGTTGATAACCTGATGATTATTTTTATTTATTAGTTTAGTAAATAGGTACTTTGGCATTAGCACTATGTTGCATTATGTAACTATTGCACAAAACTGGCATTGTGAATTAAAAATGTAACAGAAATTTTCAAGGCTGCATGAAATTTCTGTAATCACTGATGTCAAGTGTAGATTAAGCTTTAGGGTCAAACCATGGGTAGAATTTTAACGTTCTTTTATTTTACAGAATTTGCATTGTAATAAATAGCTAAGAATTTTCCATGGTCATAAAAATTCAATTTTTGTACAGTTATCAGAGAAATGATCATCTAGGTCATTGTAATGCAATTATACGTTTCGCAATCACAACACGATCGTGGGGTAGGCGTCAATGATAATAACTTGTAATTGTACAATAACTTTCGCGAGTTTGGCGCACAAACATGCGCCGCCAATGAGCATCAGCCGTTCATTCACGCCCTCGCAATTAAATTGACAGCAGCAGATAAACCTTGAAAACACTACGAAACCGCGCTCCAGTCACCCATTTCACAGATATTGCCAACCATAATATTGATAATTTCACCAACCTTCAGCACTCTGGTTCAACGACAAAGGCGCTCCAGCCGAAGCAAGATCCTTCTTCTGTCCGACTTTAGGCGGATCAGAGTCCGAATCATCGAACACTAGTGTCCGGACGGACTGGGAACACCGACGATCCATCGTAAACTCTCACTGCACAAAACACAATTGCACTAATATTACCCCCATTTAACACCCCAAACAACTTTACGAATCCACGGTCTATTTACATGACACAGTTAAAGTTAAGCGTTCGTACACATTGATTAAAATCAAGGTATTCATAGACGATTCGCGATTGTAAATGCAAATATTTCTATGCCATGATAAATAACGCAACACACGACTTCGCACAAATCGAAAAATGACAATTTTGAAGGGATATCCAGTATTGCCATAAAACAGAGAAGTTGTCCCCAAGTGTTGTCAACACAATTTTTTCGTTAAAAAACCGGGAAAATAATACAAGTTGCGAGGATAGCGCCATCACCACCAAGTTCAAGCAGTAAATAGAAGGATAGCATAATGATGAGTGTATTTGAAAAATGTCTAGATATTCTGGATTTGTCGCTTTAAGTTTTCAGGTAATTTTATTGTGAAGACATGAAAACAAACAGCCACATAAAGTAGCAATTACAAAATTACTTTAGTCTAAGTAGTTCAAAATAATTTAAAAAATAACAAATGTCCTATATTGTAACTTAACTAAAACAAATAAACTAAAAAAAAGCGTCGAAAAATTCATCCACATCGCTGTCGACTGGTAATGTACAGACGCCAGCACATCAAGCTACCCCAAACTGTCAAATTTTCCAAATTAAACATGAACCTTATTCTTGTGTGATAAAGATTAAAATCTATAAACGAAATTTGACAGATTGGTATAGCTTGATGTGCTGGCTTCTGTACCCAAGAGACTGGTGGCATTGCCTTTAGTTTAATATTTATAATATTAACTTATTTCCTACTAATATTATAAATGTGAATGTTTTAGATGAATGTTGACACACAGATACTTTATAATGTTGATTAACACACGGGAACGTACAGGGGCCAGCTCATCAAGCTACCCCAATCTGTCAAATTTCTTTGATAGAGTTTCAACTTTATTACAAAAATATAAGGTTCATGTTCAATGAAGAATGTTACTAGGTATGCCAAATCGCTTGAAATTTTGTCTCAGTGAAGCCTGTATGTATACAAATACACTAGTTTTTGTTGTAGTCAAAAATACCTAGTAGTTTTGATTTTATAGGCATTCAAAGTTTCGAAAAATATCGAGTCCCGCTAACAGTCAAGTGACCGCTTGTGACGTCATGTCACAACGCGCCGCGCGGGCCGCGGCCCGCTTAGTATCAAGTCGCCAGCTATTATAGTAGGTGTAATAGCTTGCGCAGTATTTTGTTGTGTTTTGGTCCGCGTATTACGATAATAGTCTAATAATAGTAAATATTATTAGATTAATAAAATGGATGAAGGATTCGAAAGAGGGCAATCGGATATTCTACCTAAAATAGATGGATTACCTAAAATAGTTGCGCATTATTTATCAACAAATACTGATTTCGTTGCCGCTGAAATGCGAGGAATAAAAATGCAAAGGTAAGTAAACTTTCCTTGCTATTACTTATGCTTAGTAGTTTATCTGTTCTAAATTGTTTTATCAAAACAAAATACCCAACTAATGTCGTAATGGAAGAATGCAACTCAAATAGTAGAAGTACCTACCTACCATTAAATTTTTACGTTAAAGACAACAAATATGTATTATAGTTTTGTAGCTATAAGTAGGTACGTATGTATATATAGGTAGGTACTAGGTACCGCTCTTCTTAGTAAATTTAAATGAATACATACATTGATTTATTGCAAACTAGCTTCCGCCAGCAGCTTCGCCCCCGTTTCCCTCGGAAACTGTACATTTTCCCAGGATTAAAAGTAGCCTATGTATTATCCAGACTTCGTCCAGATCCGTTCAGTACTTTTTGCGTGAAAGATAACAAACACACACACACTCACAAACTTTCGCATTTATAATATTAGTAGGATTCTAGGGTAGGTACTTAGGATGTAGATGTAGTGGGTTGAACGTTACAGATGTACCTACTAAACCTTTTTTTATTTGTATTTTTTTTACTAACAAAATACGTAAGGCCATTTAATTTAATTTTTATTGCAAATGTAGATGTTTAAACAGATGTACTAAACCTATTTTATTTATTTGTATTTTTTTTACTAACAAAATACGTAAGGCCATTTATTTTTATTTGAAACTTATTTCAGATCGGCAAGAGACAGCTATGGCGATGATGCTATTGGTTATGTTCAAGTAAAAAGAGTAGGTGATGTATGTACGGTTAAATGTAGAATCACACCAGAACACCGCGTACGTACCACACCTTATCATTGCAGTTTAGAATGAAATGAAAAGGATCAAGAAGTTTTAAATATAACGTGCGAAGATTGTGCCGCCAGCAGAGGTGGCTGTAAACATACTATAGCATTTTTAATGTGGCTACATCGTCGAAGCGAGGAGCCGTCAACGACTTTTATCTCCAAATGGATTAGCTTTTATCCATTTTTTTCGCATTTTAACGTCCTTTGGAACTATAAAAAACAACTTTTCCGGCGAATTGGTAGTTTTATTTTTACATTTAGGCATAACACATGATTTCCTAGTATTTGGATTGGACATTTTAAAAGTTTTTAGGTATAATTTCGACGGCACGGGCGCGCGACCGCGAGCCGACTGAGTGAGCCAGACTGAGCGTGTTGTGCAATGACGTCACACCGTCACCGGCAGCCCGCGTCGTGCGGTTACAACTTGTTTTACTTCTAAATCGGAAACTAATTGACGTATCGAAGTAATTCTTTCACTAGTATTTTTTATTTTTGACAGAGAATATGGAGTGCTAATAATGAAAATTTGTTAACATTCTTCATTGGGAAAATTTGACAGTTTGGGATAGCATGATATGCTAGCGTCTGTACTATCGGGATAAAAGTATCTTACTTTTTATCCCGGGGTTGATTCCGGGGTCCGTATGTTAATTTTCTACCTCCATGCGGGTGAACCCGCGCTGGCAAAAGCTAGTTTAATTTTACGCAATTTGGCAGGTTTATGAAATGAATACACTACAAATGATTTACTACTAATTTATTATTAATACTTTATACTCGTTTTAAAACGTTCATTTATAATCTGGTTATGTCGGTATTTGAACAACATTTTTTAAACTGAGTATGCTACTAGTGAAGCTTGGCAGTTTACTCTCCTATAATAAGGAGTGATAAACAACACAACGTTTTTGGGGAGAAGTTCTTTTGTAACGTGGCAATACTATAATCGCGTTCCAGTTAAAATTACTGCGACGTTTTAGATACTTTGATCACAAAAAAAAGTCATTTATTGAAATTAGGCTGAGATGGCTGAGAATCAGCACTTTTCAAACGTCAAAATACTTAAGACAGTCCCCCCAAAAACCCCCACCCGTCACCACTTCCTAGTGCTTATTAGCTGGGAAGAAAAAGTAGTGGAACAAACTACCCAGCAGCACAGCTGTTTGTTTAGTCGGATAGGCTTGATTCTATACATACATAGACAAAGTAATAAACATTACGAGAATAAAATAAAAAAAATACTTAGTCAATAAAAATAAAATTTAATTTAAAAACTATTTATCACAAATGAAATCTAAAAACAGTATTGACTATTGAGTACACAGAGTTTTATATGGATAAAACTTTTTCTAAAAAAAAAACTACCAAGTTCCGAAAAAACACTAGGTACAAAGTGAAAAATTACTTTAATTTTGGAAGTCGCTATCTTTGGACAGGTATATATTAAAAAAAATTGTCACCGCCTTCCGAAATTAAAGTTATTTTTAACCGACGAAAAAACGGCTTAGGTTCTCAAATCGACGCGTTTATATATATTTTTAACTTCTCACAGAGTAGTCCAATTTTGATAATATTTTTTTTATTGGAAGTTGGTCCCATATAAATGTGGGAAAAGAAAAACCAACCCTAAGGGTAGATAACAGGGGATGATTGATTGTTCACTCACAGATTGTAATGTATGACCACGCATAACTTTTTACAGTGTAGTCTGATTTTGATAATTCTTTTTTTTTGGTTTGGGTATACCTCGAAGTTGGTGGAAAAAAATGCTACCCTAAGGGTGAGAAAATAGGGATGATTTATTGTTCACTCACAGATTTTTATGCGGAGTTGTGTATTACAATAATTAGTAGATTATAGCCACAAAAAATTATAAAGTAAAAACTTTTTAACAAAAAAATTCAACCGCCGAAAAAACTGAAAAGCAAAAAATAATTAACCTTTTTGTTTAACCTTAATAACTAAGTTCTTAAACGAATGTAAGTATACCTTAGTAATTTTGAGTCGGCGCCAAACAATCAATGAACAAAGTTCACTAAATTACCTTAACTTTAAAGAAATAACCAAATCAAATTAACAATGCAACGTCAAATCTCCAGCGATATTCATTAACATTCCAAAAAATGATCTCTCCGCACGACTACTCGCAACGTCGCAGACGTGTGCCCTCACGTGTATGCCCGTTCGGGTTGCTGTTTCGCTGACATTAACTTCGTGACCACTCGACATTTTCCAGCAAAGGGAGATGTCATGCCGCGCCGCCACCGTCGCGCATCACGCTTTACGTAATTCATTAATTTGCTTGTTTGGAGCCGACTCAAAATTACTGAGGTATACTTACATTAGTTTAAGAACTTAGTTATTTTAAAAAAAGGTTCATTAATTTTTTGCTTTGTTTTTTCGGCAGTTGAATTTTTTTGCTAAAAAGTTTTTCACTTTCTAGTGTTTTTTCGGAAGTCGGTTGCTTTTTTTTTGGAGAAAGTTTTTTTTTTTACTTATTAGTAATAGTATCTTCCCCACACCATTTCGAAATTTCATCATCCTTGGGGTATTCTCAAAGTCAACCAAATCAAAATAAAGCATATACAAGAAAAGTTTTTATCTAGTGGGCAAACTGTAACCATGAATTCAGCATATCATTCTAGACCCCCAGCGCAGAAATTTTTCGTCAGTTATACAAAAAAAAACAGCTGTTCTGTTACCGCTTAGGTATTGAACTTTTCTATGAAAAAGCTGATTTTTCTTTGGGTACGGAACCATAAAAAGGATATACGTTTCTAAAAGTGCATGATTTTGGATTTTAGAAAGATTTTTAAACATACCTAACTATTGTCGTGCCACTTTATTAATGCAGAGTGTGCACTCTGCAGTTTAGTTTAGTTTTAGCTTGTTATTGTCTTTTTTATAGCATTGTTTATTGACACATTTACTAAGGATGTGATTTGTAGATGACAATATGCTAATAATATCATTAGATGAGGTATTTGTCGTATATAATGTTTAGGTCTGTCTAGCCTAACTAAGAGGGAAAAGGTACTTCATTTAAGTTGAAAAAATAATGGTCCGAGGATGCTGCCCTGTGGAACTCCTTTTTGTATTCTCTAACTCTAAAGAAAGGTTGAATAAATTAAATTCAACTTCTAGTTTTTACTGCACTGCACACTCTTGATGTCTTCGTTCATTGTTATAAAAAACTTTTCTGTGACTTTCTTTTGACCCAAATAATACTGTCTCTATCTCTACAAAGAAAAAAGTTGTGTAGATTTCATGTTGTACTTTTACTGACACTATCTGTCTATAAAGTTATAGTCGTAGACAGAGCTGTCTACGGTTATAGCCGGTTATAGCAGTAAACTAAACTGAAACGTCCAAACAACTTAAAAATGTAATGATTTACAAAAATATTAAAAAGTAAGTATATTAATTTTATTACTGGCATCACAGTAAACTAACAGGTGTAAAATCCTTCATCCTTTATTTTTTTTTATTTGTGATAGCGTCCTCTATCGGTATTTATCGCGAACTATAGTTACATTACTTACCATAACCAAAAATGTTTAGAAATGACAGTGTAATGTTGCAACGTTATTGCTGTTTAATAAACGGATAATTAATTATATAACCACTTTCAGTAAATTAGACTATATGTATTGGAGATGTAAAAAAATACTAAATTCGGTTTCAAAATATTATTAGCAGAATAGACCAGGTTATCGAATTTTTTTTTCAAGCAAGTTGTGCCATCTATTGGCCAACAGAGTCAAAATAAACTTGTTCCGTCAAAAGAAACGGAAAAACACGAGTGTGCGTCGCCTCGGTAGATATCAGTTGAATTATTCGGCTAAAATGCCCTGGCACGGGCATACGTAGTCGTCGGTCCGCCATTACGACGCAGCCGAAGACACGTTCGTCGTATTTAGTTAAATATTTTCGTTTATAAATGAGTAATAACGCTCATGAACTAAGTAATCGACTTCTGAATGCGTTGGATAACAATTACAATGTAAGTTTCAGAGTTTTGATGATCGTAAGTCCGATAAACTAGACGAGATACGAAACGGTCCACGAGCCCATGACACCCGATTCGATGTTGCGATTCGGACACTCGCGAGGTTGTCTCGGGAGTGCCTTGTGCTGTGCTAAGATCACGAGATGTGTTGACAACCGTCCAAACAATAAATTAGAATAAAGTGCGGATCGCGAAGCGGAAACGGACCGTGTGGATACGTGAGCGTGCGAGTTAGAGGGGCCACTGACGTCGCCAGCCCGCCGCCCCGTCCCTCCGTCCCTAGTGCCAAAAATTTTGCAATGTGAAAGTATGGAATTGTGCCACGCGCGACCTTTCCCGTTTATCTTCTCCGTTGATGTGACTAAGCGACTGGGCTGCTGCAGATATGTGTTTTTTTGTACTGATTGACCTTACGTGAGTACGAACAAAGCTATAGGTGGTGTGGCGGCACCAGGCACTCCGCGTGCCGTATGCTGCTCCTCCTCACGCACTTGCCTTCTTTGTAGCCTGTATTTGACGGCCTGTTCTTGTTTGCTGGTTGTGCAATAAGAAATTGGTCGGTATTTTTGCGGTTATTTAGCACACTCGTGTTAGTTTCCTTGCCCCCGACTGTTGCTAAGGCCTACCTGGCGGCAAGTGGATTGACTGTTTTAGGCAAGTGGCCACTGTTATGACAGTTGTTGTAGAACTTGATGTTATCTTCAAAGTTGTTATCATTGTGGTGTAATTATTTTAATTTTGCATTCTCATTATTTGTGAATGCTTCTAACCTTGTTTGGTCTGTATAGGGTTGCCATGCAAATAGCTGCCCAAATGGGGGCATTAGTGAGGTTAGATTCTGTACAAACTACCTGCTAAAGCGGATGCTTACTATTGATATTTAAATTGAGAAAGAAAGTTATGATAAGGTTGTATTAAAGTTGATATACTGTGATGCAACCAACTACCCTTCTTTGATCATTAGCCCTGTGAAGGATACTCATTGATACCTATCTATCAGGTACATACTAAGCGCTTAAACTTAACACACTCTAAAAGTTATCCAAATGAGGTTATGTAAAACCAACAGCTGATCGGTTAACATAATTTTAATCTCGCAGAAACAGATACCAACTATACATATTAATGTTTCTCTTTTTTCAGTAATATACTTTGATTATGTTAAAATGACTCCATGACAAAAACCTACATAAAGACGCTTCATCTATGGGGTGAGCAGAATAAGAATTCCATGTGTTATCCAGAATATTCCCATTGGTTATTACATTTTAAAACCTTCAGCAAATTGTTAAGTTGCAATGATAGGGTACCAAGTACTTAGTGCAAAGTAATTCCAGATATAAGAATTGCTATCAAGTTTCTGGTTTCTGAGAAATTTGATACACATACAAGTTGACAAATCAAATGAGGCAGCATTTACAACTAAGTTTCATATGAAACAAGTACTTATTGTGTACTTAGATACTTTTTAGTAAGTAACAATGTTGCTCTCATGATTTATTATTAAATACTGGATATGTTTGGGTTATTCTAAACCACTTTGATGCTAAACAACCTTTTAGCCAAATGTTCAATCATGTATTTGACTGCTCGATCATTGCTATTTTGTCTAAATTTTTAACTAAAGGTATACATGTGTCGCAGTCAAATTTTAATGCAATTATAACTGTAAAGGTATCATACTAGGTTTGAATCAAATAAGTAATTTTATAGTTGGCTAGACTTTTAAAGTGATGCTTATAAAAAATTGTTTAATTTTAATTTAAAAACTGCTTTTAAGGAATTTTTGATTGCCAAAAGTTTTAAAAGTGCCTCATTCTCTACTGTCTGATTCTACAGCATTCTTCTTTCTACAGTATTGTGTAACATTGTACCATTTTAAAAAGTATACAGTGTGGCGGGGATATCATTGCACAACCTGTTACCAATGTTACCATAGAACTGCCCCTGCATTAAAATCATCCATCGATTATTTAAAAAAAATACAGTTTGACCGCGTAGGTTCTACTGTGTACTTTTCTATAACTTCTCCCACTCTGGGTGGAGCGGGAGGGGGTTTCAGACTTTTACTGACTAAAACTGAAGGAACACGGGTCCTACCCGTGTTCCTGCCTTCCGTTGCCTTTGTGCCAGGGGCCACGGTATCTCTTTCGAACAACCCGCACCCCTGGCAGATATCTGTAATGTTGATCATGTACATAATTGAGCATTTCAATCCATAGAAGTCCTTTACAGTTTAGTCCATTGAGGTTTCACAACATTAAGAAATATTCATTTGTGTTGCTAAGCACAGTATCTTACTTAATTTTATGTTTTAATCAATATTCACAAACACATCTGCTCAAATATACTCTCTGAAGTGTTGATTAGTAACAAAAACATTATTTTTAAGATCTATCTCCTAAATGTCATGAAAGTTTAAAAAGGTAACTTACTTTCATACACTAAAAGCATAATCAAGTATCTGATCAAAAACTAGCTATCAATTCCATCATCAGTCCATAGTATTTCACTGCTAGGTTCCCGTCTCCTTTGCCTACTTCTCACAGTGATTTTCTGTTGCCAACCAATTCTTCATAAAACTCTACTTCATCTCGCCATCTTCACATCCAAGAGCCTGTCAGCAAGATTCATGCTTGCTGCTGTCACGTTAAAGGCGTTGCTGGCCTTCTTCGAGTAGCTGGGGCGGTTCGAATAACCGATTTTCGCACTCATACGCAAAATATGCGCTTTCACATGGATCTGCGGACATCAGCTTGTATGTACCTATTACCTAGCTGTTGTGCTTTTGTAGAACTGAATAAACTACCAATCGCAAAAGCTACATTTTCTATTACCAATTTCTGAAATCCTATTGGTAAACTTTTGTGAAAATTTATATTCTTTTTTTCATGAACTTACTACTTACAGTTCTTATTGCGGCATTCCCATGTCCAGTATGCGACTACAATAGAGAAATCCTGTACAAAATGCTGGTGCACACATGACATGGTTCTCCTTGCTTTTACTTCCTCCCAATCACATCACATCTTTGCCCAAGATTGACATCTTCATTCACATCACTCAAAAAGTCCTTTCAATATAAAAAAATTGTACTTTTCATTCCCCGGCTGGCAACATAATTATTCATTAGACAATAAGGTAAATGACCTCCCATATTTATAACTTACATGTGAAGTAATACCTTCTATAATATATGCATTAATTCAGCATCCAAATACTTTTGAGTAGCAGTGATTCTACAGGTAAAGAATTAAAATTTTTCAAACTAGTCTTGGCCTACCCGTGTCAAGCTGGACATAGGCCTCCCCCATTTTAAATTGATCTTAACACTTCTGACGAAAGAGACAAGTAGCAATATATACAATAGATACTCATTATAGTCATAATCATAGTCTACATGTAAAAGGCTTGGAATCCCACTCCCTCCATAAAAATACTTCATTTTATAGTTGAACAAGGAAATTGTATTCGAAGGAATGTGACAAATTCCCTTTTGATTTCCTTCGATGTTATGTCAGAGAAATGTCTCTTGCTTGTTGTTTGTGTATGTTAAACACCTGTTTTTTCAATGTGGGGGCCAAGTTGGGCCCATTTAGGTTGATATGCGTAGTTCCAGCACTTGTCTCAAGTGACAGGCTGATTAAAGAAACATCTACCTTCCATCAAGAGTCGTTCCATTATAGACCTCATGTATCGCTTTCCATTAGGTGTGATTAAGGACAGGAGCAAGACCATAAAGAAAAACAAAACTTTAATTCTAATTGGATCTACATTCGTAACCTCAATTCCAACATCTTTTTAACTTTCATTTATATGGGAAGTACTGTATGTTTTTTTTTTTTTCATACATTCGTTTATGGCATCACTCCAGTCTTCTTATTCAGTAGTGTTTTTATATATATTTTGTTGGTCTATATTTGACTACAACATCAGCAAAAGATGCAATGCAATGATATAACTGAATGATTCAGATATTCCCTAACAACCTATTTTGGAACTAGTCCTGTCCTGCAGTAGGCTCTATACTGCACAGCAACTCAATCTAAAATTAGTGTAAGCCTACCAACTAATCAGAGAAAGCTAGAATAGATCTAGTCACATAACTGTTCCACTTAATTCATTTTTTTATTTGTTGAAACTTGATTTTTAATCTAGAAATAATTAAAAGCTCTTAAGTTGAGTGATAAATTGTTATTTATTACTGGTTTGAGTTGATTGGTTAAAATATTTGCTGTAGATTAATTACATGTATGGCACAAACATACAAACTCAGTCATGGCTGATTTTAACCTCCCCAAGTTCCTCAGTCTTAATCGTAAATCGAGTTTTTTAAAATAAGTTACCATACAATCCGCATTTAAAACCTTAATCTGGGCCTGAAACATTCTTATTAGTAATAGGAGTACCTATCTATGTAAAAATACCAATGTTCATTCAGTCCACCACTTCCTGTACTTGACAACACTCAACATTGCTAGAAAAAGGCTAGGCAGATAATGATGGGATGTCTCCCAATTTATAATGCAAACAGAGCGTCTTGCTATTGTTACTGTTTTTTGTCCTTATTAACACCAGCCTTTGCCAGGGTCTACCTTATAATTACCACCAGTTCTTGCGTCAGTTACTTCCACCATGAGCAATTCTTTGGTTACGAAATCAATAATATATGGGTTTCAACTTTAGGGGACAGCAATTGTCTCAAACTTAAACATACTTCAGAGGGCACAAAACACCATTTCAAATGCTCCATGGTGTATCAGAAACCCAGAGTTACAAAGCTAAAAATTAACACTGTGTAACAGGAGATAAAGTATATTGATGCACGCTATAATACAAGACTTGAAAAGCATCCAAGCCCTACTAGCAGTTGCACTAACCAAGTCTGGCCACAAACCAAGGGCTTGCAATAATAGACCTAGCTAGACTATGCCTTACATATCTAATGCAAATAAAGAGGATTTGTGATCAAGAAATTATTTTGCAAAGACCTTCTTAACATCTGCTCATAGTTGACTAACTGATTGCAGATTTTATCCTATACTGTCGCACTGCTAAGCAAAGACCTCCCCCATCTCTTTTCCCGCGCCATCTCAAACCAGCTCTCGCGTCCAGGTCATCGCGCCACCGCTTTCTGGACCAACCACGGCGTCGCCGTCCATCTTCAGGCACCCATTGTGTAGACACTTTTGCCCAGTCATCCTACATACAGCTGATGTGATCCGCCCAATCATTTGAGCCTGTCAGCTTTCTTGCCTACCTCTGTTATACCCGTTTTGGAACGCAGCATTCTATGTGTCTTTTTACACACAGAATGCTGTGTTCTCGTCAAATCGTTCGTAATCGTTCTTAGACAAAATAGAGAGAGAAAAAAAAACAAATCCAATATCCTCCATCAATGTTGGTTGGGGCTCTAAAAATTCTTGCCCCTATTTAACTCCACCAAAATTAGGTAAATCATTTAAAAAATTCTCTTTTCATTGCTTTATTATTATAAAGTAAGTAATGTGTAGAATTTCCAATCTTGCCTTGACCTAGAAAACGATTTTCTTTAAAAGACTTGTGCGCACTGAAACCTGAAACACTGCTCTAATAACTGTTCTTGTATTCTAAATAAACTTTATTTGATTTTTATTTGAAATGGTGGTGTGGATATTACTACTGCTAATTTTCTCAACTCATGTCAAAAATAATTCAAATTTTTATGGGAAATATTTAATCGATCCTCTGAAAAACTTATTAACCTTTTAATGATTTCATTTTTTTTTTACTTAAGGAACCTCAAACACGCTTTTTGGGCTTCTAATGATGCATACTTTTTTAAATAAATGATCTTCTTTTAACCTTCTCAGCTGGTCGCAGTAACTAAGCTAGGGTACCCCGACCGAAAGGCTTAGGTTAGAACTGTTACCAATCACGCGGAAACCCGATTGGTCACAGAAATTAAGCTAGGGCTACCCTGACCAAATAGATAACGTTAGGTTAGAACTGCAGCAGAAGCGCGCGAGTCGAGCGAGCCGTTCCGCGGTAGCGGGCGGCGAGCGCCACATCCAAGTTGGTTGCAGTATTTTTTTTTTGTTGATGGTCGGAATTCATCAAATAACTTCTCCCGCTCTGGGTGGAGCAGGAGGTGTCAGACTTTTATTGACTAAAACCCACCCGTGTTCCCTGTGTGGCAGGCCTGTGTGCCAGGGGCGACAGTATCTCTTTCGAGCAACCCGCACCCCCGGCAGGCATCGGCCCTTGCAGACCCCACCAGTTGGTGCTGACATCTCTTTTGGCTATTATAAATATATTTGGGTCCCCAAAATATGGTTTATTTGAGGTTCAAAAAAAGAGGATCAATCATTATATTAGAGTGTTCGATCGTATATTTAGGAAAGGAAAATAGGAATTATTTGCAGTTTGATAAAAAATACATGCTTTATTTAAAGTTATTGTATATTTGTATTTAATAATATAAAACTTTATTCGAGTAGCCAATTTTAAACTCGTGCAAAAAATAATTATAAAATAATTACAACAAAATTATAGAAATTTTTAATTGCAAAAGAATCAAACTTGTAACTTGAGTAGTTGTGTCACATAAAACGCGCTGTGCGAGCCGCAATCGTAGGAAACGGTCGATAGTTATTTTTTTCAAGCATTGATTGCGGAACGTCGTAAAATCGCGAAGCTAAGAAATACCATAAACCAAAACTAAAAAATAACAGTGCCTTTCTACCGGAATATTATACATTGTACGTATTTTCTTTATAAATCATTTTAACGTGTATATTTTTTATTTAATATATTACCTATATTTTTTATATTTTCAAAATGTATGCAGATTAGCCAATTATTTCCTTATTCTGCTATGGGGATACTGAATTATTTACTATCAAATGTGTTTCATTTTCCTATTCTAAAAAATATACATCAGGGTGACTTGTAATTTGATGATTTTTTTCAAGGACTGATAATGTGTCCCATTTGCAACAATTAACCATCCCATAAAAGGCTTAATGGCATGCTTAATTGTCTCAGAATTCGTTACTGATGCAGATGATTCAGAAAATGTTGATGCATCAAAAGTTTGGCTAACGTATTGAGTACCCAATGAAATAGCAAAGAAGGCCGTTCAATTTGAGACTTTAGTGACGAATTCTAGTAAATTTGCAAAAGACATAAAAATTGTGTTTTCTCGATTCCCATGAATTTTTGCCTTGGGTTTATGGGTTGCTTTAGGTGCTTAATTGTTTAAAATGGGCCCCACACAATCACTTCCTGGTAGGAATACGACAAATTACAAGTCATCTTGTATACTTAAGTCCCCAACTTTCTGAAAACGCCAACTAGTGGCTATTAAATTATAAGCATTGTTCGTTATTGCCAAAGAGAATCTTCGGTACTTTTTTCACAAAAATGTGCCCTCATACCCAATTTATTCGGGATCAGCGCAACATGACTTTTTCTTCATACTTCTCTATCTCTCGGAAGTCACCCCCTTTCTACCCATATCATCATTCATACAGTCCATCCATCGTTTCTTTGGTTTTTCCTCTAGGCCACTGGTAACAATGGTACCAACGGCAATTCTTCGCGAGTACTCTTTCCCAAGGTCTCTTAACAGCCTTTGGGCCAGCATTGAACGAATTGATAAGCACAGTCTGTATTGCATGATAGTCAAAACAATAAAACTTTTTTACAGAATCCAGCTTTCTGATTTATCTTTGCGCAACATTTATCAGTCCCATCAGCATTGAACGAATTGATAAGCGCAGTCTGTATTGCATGATAGTCAAAACAATAAAACTTTTTTACAGAATCCAGCTTTCTGATTTATCTTTGCGCAACATTTATCAGCCCCATTAAGCAGAATGAATGATAAATAAAGTTTGGGGTGCACACATTAATATTTCTGAACTATGAAAGTTTTTGCTGATGGGTATTAACGTCTTCTCGATACAGATTTGTATGTGGCCAAGATTTTGCCACCAACATTCAAACCCAGTCAAAAACTATTTTGGTCCATGCCAAACTCTTCTTGGCCTTATGGCATCATATTTCGTATCAAGGGACAGCTCAAAAAAATTCTGAACAGAAGATCTATCAGGACGATCTTCATAAGTCCGATTTACTAAAGTTAGGCATTGGTTGCTCAAAGCTTGGTTGTCTTACCTTCGTAAATTGGTTGCCTAAGTTAAAAGGCGTTTTATCTTTGTCGTAAGTTTTCAGGACCTAAGTACTTTCAGATTATCGGTATTAAATTGTGTCATTATTCTCCTACCCTTATGCCAATTTATTTGGAGTCGGCCGCGACATTTATTTTATTATTATTTTGCTTCCATTCTTCTTTATTAGTCGTAATCTCGGTAGTCACGTCCTTTCTAGCCATATCATCTTTCACACAGCCCAACCATCGTTTATTTGGTCTTCCTTCTATGCACATTCATACTTAAAGCTTTTCTCACGTCATTTTCCTCATTGTTTTTTTGCAAGACAATTCAAAAGAAAGTAAGTTCATGGGTCACGGTAGACCATTTCGTATGGGTTACCGCTGGTATTCCGGCACACACATCATACCTAAAAACAAGAAATCAAAATAATGCTTGAAAAAACACTTTCTAAATACAAAATTCGTTATTTTTAATTTCCTATAGAACTGATCTAGAAATACAAAATCTAAGGAAGCTGAGTCACAGACATCCATAAAGAAATGTAGACGAGTATTTTTAGATCTGAATATCTTAATAAACTTAGGTTAAATGACTTTAAACATCAAAAAGTGTATTGATTAATGTAGACTAAGTCATCTAAAACTAGGCACATATTTCCATTCTAAAAATACATTTGACTGTTTATAGCCCTGGACGAAATTAAAACCGGCCAAGATAAAACATCGATATTCGCGAGTTTAGCTACCCCTGCCACTGACCCAGTGCTAAAATTGGTGAACTTTGGCTGACGTAATGCCCAATATCTCTGCCCACGACCAAATCGTGATAACGAATTTTGTCTAGAGTGTTCACGAACAGGAACGAACGTACGAGTAGTTCAGCTCCACATCGAGTTTTACTGGTCTTCGTCGTCGTATCGATGATTCCAATTGTTAGTTTTGAATAAGCTTCGACCAGAATTCAGCCACTTCCATAGCTTTATCGTTGGCCTCGAAAAGGTCTTCCATAGTGCAGGTGTTAGTGTACGGAGAGCACGACAAGAGGTGGGGTATAGCTTGGGATGTGGCTCCTCAGTCGTACTGCGGGTCATCGGAGTACCCCACACGTAAGCACACTGGCTGGCTTCTAAGTCGATTACTGGTGGTACGGTACCGTACCAAACCGGTTTCAACGGTACGAGATTTCCAGGTGTGCCATGGCAGTTAGTGGCCCGCTGGAAGCCTTTCTGCAGGCTCAACATAGCTAGAAGGGGTGTTCGTGAAGCCCCAGTTTCAATCGTGCCGCACTAGAGCTGCCGTCATATAGTGTGATGGTCGACTTGAGAAAGCTGTTACGGCTCTTCACTCTGCTCCTCGGCTTCGTAAGGTAGTAAAGTTTTAGTGACACTCCACAAGCAGCTTTTTCTCAATCTCTATGGCTAAAGTCTTGTCTTTGAGTAGGTGTTATGACCAAGATTCTTCCGTGCCTCTGAGAGCACTTTAAGCATTTGGTCACGACTGACATTCGTAAATCTTTAACAGTCGTTACGGATTGTCAGGAACCCAAAAGTTGACGACCAGTCTAACCAAGAAGTATCGTGTTACCCAGCAACTGGGCTGTAGAGGTCAGATAGGCAGTCCGTACATGTGAAATACTAGTTTGCAGCTGCATCCGGATATCCTGGAAGCCGACCCCAAACTTATATGTAGTTGGGAAAACGCTACGCAGATAATCTAAATAGATAGATAGTCTAAAAAAAAATCAGTCATTCTTACAATTAAATATTTTGTGTTTTCAATATTACTTTGATGTGCAAAGAAAGATGGCAATTTTAACGGCCGGTTGTGTTCATGTATTACTGAAACTTGCTTATATTAGCTGGATCAAAGGGTTTGATGCAGAAAACGGTATTTCTCGACACAGCTCGCATTGTTAGGAGGTTCCTCTCTGTGGAACCCTGACCGCTGGTAGCATGGACCCTGTTTCCGATACCGGTGGGCTACTATCCTTACTATAATAATATATTATAAACGTGAAAGTTTGTAAGTATGGATGGATGGATGTTTGTTACTCTTTCACGCAAAAACGACTGAGCGGATTCGGGTGAAACTTGGCACACAGAAAGATTATAACCTAGATTAACACATAGGATACTTTTTATCCCGGTAGTACGTTCCCGCGGGATAATTTCCGACCTTCACGCGGGCGAAGCCGCGGGCGGAATCTAGTCTTTTATATTTTAACGGCCGGTTGTGTTCATGTATAACTAAAGGTTACTTACAATTATTATTAATATTTTCAGGTTGTCGACATGCATACTGTCAACGAAATTATTTCCGTACTGGAGAGAATCAATATCACAAAAGAGCTGTTGGAGGTAAGATCTTATATAATAATTTAAAAATCATCTAATTCTAAACAAATATTTAAAAAAGAGAGCAGTGGTGGCTCAGTGGTAAATGCTGCGTCTCACGAAATGTAGGACGTAGTTTCGAACCCAGAAAGGCACTTTACTTTGTGTAAATTATTTCATCACCACTGCTCTCAAAACGGTGAAGGAAAACATCGTGAGGAAACCGGCATGTCCTAGAACCAAACATTCGAATATGTGAGACATCTACCAACCCGCACTGGGCCCGCGTGGTGGATTATGGCCCTCACACAGAGAGGAGGCCTGTGTCCCAGCAGTGGGAACATTATAGGCTGATTAAGCATGTATGTGTTAAAAAGAGGTAAAACTGACTGCCTCGTTGGGGCTAGTGATCGCAAGCGCCACAACCTTCCTCAATAATAACAATAACAATCAATAACATCAGATAATAACAATCAATAACATCAGATAACACCAACACTGTACACTTAGTTCGCAATAAACGTTTGACTTTGACTAATTGGGCCATCAAATGCAATTTTTTTTCTTTCAAATCCGACTGGTAGTTCCACAGGGTAATGTTTTTACCAGTAAAGTGAACAAAAATTCAGGTGTTCCATACATTTTGACCGCGTAGGTATTGCACTTTTCTATGAAACACTGCTGGGGAGTTTGTTGCGCTACTTCTTCTTCCCAGCTAAAGCACTAGGAAGTACTGAAGGGCGGACGTTTTTGGGGACTGTCTTATGTAATTTTGTCGTTCAAAAAGAGCTGACTCTCAGCCTAGTTTGAATAAATGACTTTTGATTTTGATTTTGAATAGCTGATTTATTTTTTGTATAACCAACGCAAAATTTCTACGCCTGGGGGTCTAGAATGATATGCTGAATTCATGGTTACAGTTTGCGCACTGGTTAAAATTTTATCCTGTATACATTTCCCCCTAAATACAAACCTACAAACAAACAAATTTTACCTGTTGATAATAATATCTGTTTATATGCTGAAGGAATGCAGGAATCTAAAGTTTCAATAAACTTAAAATTGAAATTAATTATAGTCGAATTTCGACCACTAGGCGATCACTAGATTCCATCTTTTCCTAAAAGTTATCCTCAACTGTTACTAGTTAAATTTATCAGTTCCAGGAATGTTTCCTGATAATTATTAAACAGTTAAATGTTAAACAATAAGAGCAATAAAACAATTTCCTAATTACAGTGTTGTTGAGTTAATGGTAGTTAAATAAAATACATAATAATAAAGTTAATGGTTACACTGGTAAATAGATTTAAATGTTATGAACTTATGATGATAAATTACTTATTTTAATAGTCTGCCATATCAGGTAGTTAGGTGGATACGCTGACGTACAGACGCAGCACATCAAGCTATCCGAAACTGTACAATTTTCCCAATTGAACATCAACCTTAATCTTTTGTAATAAAGTTGAAAATCTATCAAAGAAATTTGACAGATTGGGGTAGCTTGATGTTCTGGCCTCTGTACCTCGTTTTTTTTTTTTTTCGCTATTTTGAAACTTGCAGATCAGTGTTAAAGTTTGTATGGTTATAACTTACAGCCTGGCACTGTATCCCCCCCCCCCCCCCCCTCTAAGTTTATTTAATTCCGTGAAATTAATTTTCATGGAAAAGTCATTCAAAGGAATTTAAAAATATCGTATGGGGATAATTTAAACCCTCGGAAAGGACATAGACTACTTTTCATCGAAATACCACGCGGGTGGAGCCGCAGGCGGAAGTTTGCTTATAATTTAATAATTAATATGAACTAATATGAACATTGATATACAAAATCCCAAGATACACAATTAGCGTCTCAAAAACGTCCGCAAATAGGCCGCAATGTGCGCAGGTGTCATGTAGTATCGTCAGTCATCTTTCAGTCAGTCTTTTTGGACATTGCTTTGTAAAAACCGCTTTAAGTCATGCGTATAAGGTTGAACTTACAAAAAAAAATGTGTTTTATCATTACTTTAATGTATTTCTAACATTTCATCATTAATATTTCCAGACCACCCGACTGGGCAAACACGTGAACGAGCTGCGAAGGAAGACGACTGACCCGAGTCTCGCGCGCCGCGCCAAGGTGCTGGTGAAGAGATGGCGGGACCTCGTCATACCCACCGCGGCATCGCCCGCACACACAGGTAAGGAAAGAAAAATATTTCATTTGAGGTACATACAGGAAATACAAACAATAAAAAGAACATTTAATCTAACAAATCAACGAACAAAATAGTGAATACAAAAAAAAAAAAACCTAAGTACCGTGCGAAGCCAAAAACCGCAGCATAGTGCTACGATATTTGAAAAAGCATAAAACTACTGCAGCGCTGGTATTCAAATAAAGCTGTGATGCCACGATTTCGACCCTCTTGATGATCACCTGGCTACCCATGATGTTTGTATTACCTCCTGGCTTATTCTAATGCTGGTTTACACAAAGCCTTTACATTTTACCTGTCTGCCTTCAAAGCAAGAGTTAACAGGCATCTTCTGGGCACGCTCGTTCCATCATAGACCTTATCCATCTCTTCCATCAGGCGTGATCGAGGTCAAGAGGCCGGCCAATTCAGAAACAAGAAACTTCTATGGTTGAAGCATATAAGAAGGCCAATTCTCGCACTTACAAGAGTTCAAATTCAAATTGTAATCTAATTATGAGCGACAATCAATGTCCAATCCTGTCAAAAATGGAGATTTTTGAGATATTATGTAGAAGTTGAATGCTTCTTAAAATACGGAGACATTTTTAACCTGATTTACTTAATGCAATGCAATAAACTTTTTAATTTGATTAGTTACTAAAATTTTATTGTAGTTTTTACATAAAAATGAAATGAACACATACAAAAGTTAAATTATCTATGTGGTCAAAGTGTATGCAACAGCGATATTTTTTTTATATCCTTCCAAAAATGTATACTTTTGGGGGTCTAGAATCATATGCTGAATTCACGGTTACAGTTTGTGAACTAGATATTAAAAAAAATATTGTTTAACTTTTTTGTTTAGATTTAAAAAATGTAAATTTATCCTTTTTTATGTAAATATTTTATTTTAATAACTAAAAACGCCATCTCCCGAAGCCATCTAAACCCCCGACACACCCCATAGCTCTCAGAACACAAAAGCGTTTCGCAACCAGTTGCTACACGGTCGTGATCCAACAATTCCATTGCAATTACTAGTACCAATGGCACTTATGAAACACTGACTCACTGTTCACTTATGTAATTTTATGTTTTTTGTCAATATCATGGCGGTTTGGCAATGAAAAGTAGATAAATGAGAGAACAGTTGTTAGTTAGTTGAGTTTTACACCTCAAACATATTTTAAAAACTAGATGAGGTCGGCGTTTCCTATCTGAGTACTCCAAGAAAGGATGCAACAAACTCAGAGGTTACAGTCTCTTTTTAAAATCCAGATAATCTTGGTCAGGTCATAGGAATATCATGTAGATTGGTGTCTGAAATGGTCTTTTGAGTATTCGCAGAAACTTAAAACAAGTTTCTTAAGGTGAATGCGCAGTGGTAGAGCGCGAAATTCAAATTTTGTTACGTTTTTTGCAATTTTCAGGTGAGTGTCAGCTTGTTACTTGATCAAAATATGATTTGCGACTATAACATGTACGTATTTACAGATTTATAATCATTAGAATCAATAATACATCTTACTAAGTTAGATTTGTTCTATAAGAACAAATTTCTTATGGAAAAGTGATTGTGGAAGAAATCTAACTTATAGAGATATATTAGACATTCTAATGACTATAATTCTGTAAACACGTACCTGTTATATTCGCAAATCACATTTTGATCAGGATACAACCTGATACTGACTTGAAAATTGCAAAAACGTAAGAAAATTTGAATTTCGCGGTCTACCACTGCGCATTCACCTTAACTTTATTTTATTAACACGCTTTTATTAGCTTCACCTGTATGTCTGTAAGCATCTTTGTTTGTAACCGACTCCTTTGGACTTGATTTTGACCCACTTCAAACGGTCAGATTTCGTTTAAACTTTGTAGACTTATTGAGGAACGATGATAATTCAATAATTTTATAAATTTGTTCCAAAATGTAAAGAAATAAAATAAAACTGAAATATCACGCTTTTGTAGTTAGCAGAATTAAAAAAATATAAAATAAATAATAGATTAAAAAATATAAAAAACACGCTTTAAAGACCAAACTAAATAAGCGGAAAAAAGTACTTCAAAAAGCACCCCACGCTTTTTTGAAATTATTTTCTGCTTTTTTTATTATCTGTAACAGCAACTGATCTGTTGTCGGCAACAGTAATACACATTCTGTGAAAATTTCCACTGTCTATTATGGATCATGAGATACAGACTGCTGACAGACACACGCTTGGATGGACAGCGGAGACTTAGTATTAATAATAGGGTCCCATTAGTTACCCTTCGGATACGGAGCCCGATAAAGTACTGCATGTATTCACATATTAGTGAAATGAATAACGCATTGTGCTAATACCTTTTGATTGACGGCACGGTTGGCGCAGTAGTTAAGCGATAAACTGCTGCGCTGCGTGTCGCGGGATCGATTCCCGCACGGAACAAATAAGTTGTATGACCTATAAGTAGTTGTTCCGGGTCAGGTTGTTTGTATATGTAAGTTTAAATGGTTTTAAACGCATCCACAATACAGGAGAAATTCCTAGTGTGGGCCAATGTAAAAAATAAAAATACCTGGTATTCAATGCAATAATTCGTAACTTTAAACAAAATCTTCTCCCTTTCTAGGCACATCATATGAACTACCCTTTTTCACGACATTTAAATGATACAATTATATTATTATCCTCAATCTCCAGGTTCAAACCGGTCGTCGGCAGAGCGGACTGCGGTGCGCAGTCGTCTCGGCGGCACCCCCCTTACGTCGCCGGCGCTCTCCCGTGTATGTATTTATTCATCAGTTTTATACGTTTGACCGAATCGTTAGATACTTAACATTGTAGACGTGTCAAAGAAAGACTTACTAAGGACCACTAGATTTTGAAATGTCATCAACTGCCTAGCCTTTTCCCTACCATGTTGGGTTGGATTCTAGTCTAACCGGATGCAGCGAAATACCAGTACAGAGCGACTCCCTGTCTGACCTTCGCAACCCAGTTACTGGGTAATACGATACCCCTTTTGTCAGTCAGTCGAGTTTCTGATAATCCGTAACGACGGCAAAGGTCTACGAATTACAGCGGGGACCATCGGCTTAACGTGCTTTCCGAGGTACGGAGGGCCGTTGGTATCCGGACCAACCGTGGCAAGTGTAGCTTAACCTGATCGCCCCCTGCGGCCCTTAAAAAGGGGCTTATGGCTAACAAGCCGCTTTTTAACATGAATAAAGCATGAAACATGAGTCTTCCCAAATTGGACACATGCCATGAATCATTCAAATAAGATACACAAAAGTCTTGGTAACCTAAATATAGGGGATTCGTAGATACAGACGCCAGCACATTAAGCTGTTCCAAACTGAATCTTTTTCCCAATTAAACATCAACCTTATTCTTTTGTAATAAAGTTGAAAAACTATCAAAGAAATTTGACAATTTGGGGTAGCTTGATGTGCTGGCCTCTGTACAACGGAAACCAATAGCCGTTGGTAAATAAAACCAGTTGAGCCAGATAGAGATCCCTCTAGACAAACTGGCAGTTAAAACAAACTGCATTCAATAGTACAACGAATTATAACGGTATGTACCGTGGCACGATTTTGCTGATGATACTGGTTCATACTGACACAAATTGAAAAGAATATGCTTAGATGGTCTGGTCATGTGGAGAGGATAAATAGAGGGCGGGTAACAAAAGGTATTTACAAGGTAGATGTTAGTGGAAACGCCGGGACCCCTCCCTTAGGACAGGGATGACGAACCTCTTATCCTCTGCGAGAAACTTTTTCCAAAAAAATATATTTCATTTGGCATTGACGTGCCAACAAACAATCTTGACTTATTGACCACTAGAAAAAAACAAAAGATTTTCACAATCATTTATTTGCAAACAGAAATAGACTTGTACCTACATTATACAGTAATCAACATCACACCAGCTTATTTAAATGAAAGAACAAATTAGTGCAACTTCTGGTGTCTGGTATTAGGTTCATTAACTTTGAGCAGTATGCAAGCTGAACTGGAATCATGTGAGATAGGTACGGTTTCTGAAAGTAACGACTCAGGCTTAAGAAGATGAACCTATCACAATCAGATTTCTATGTTTGTTACTGTGACATTGGCTGTTGTACCCAAATTATTTTGTTGCGTGCCACCAAAGGCACGCATGCCATTGGTCCTCCATCCCTGTCCTGGGAGGACATGTCGTGATCTTATTGGTGATGCTCTTCAGAAAGGTCAACTGCGTAGTACTCTCAACCAGTGTGCCCGTACGACCAGCGATGCTATTCTGTAACCATCTCACCGGGTGAAGTGAGCGTGGAGTGAGCTGTCAGTGTCATTCCATCTGATGCTATACTCCATTTGAAATAAGATTAGATATTTAACTAAAACTTTTTTACAGTCCGATCAACCGATTTTGACTTCTATTGCGTTGGTGGCATGACAAATGGCAGCTGCAGTAAACAGTTGGTATTGTAACTACTTTTTTGCTTTTAACGCTGTATAACTGTATAAAAGGTTTGTTTAAATGTCTAATCTTATTTCAAATGGAGTCTAAGTATGACCAAGCATTACATTTACAATCATAATCGAGATTAAATATGCTAATTCTATTGATCATTTTATTACGATTGCAAAGCTAGTGTTTAAGTGTGCATCATGCATTACATTTTGGGAGGTTTTTCAAATAAAGTAGCAAAACAGAAACTCAGTCAGAAACTCAATGTTGTTTCATTCTATTTTGTCCTAGATTAGTCCTTATATTGCCTGGGGCGCCAATGCGTGTATAATGTAATGTAATGCATGATGCACACTCAAACACTAGCTTTGAAATCGTAATAAAATGATCTATAGAATTAGCATACTCACCGAGATTTAATCTCGATTATGATTGTAAATATAATGCTTGGTCAATCTCTAGCATCAGTGGGATGACAGTGATAGCTCACTCTACGCTCACTCGGCTCACTTCACCCGGTGAGATGGTTACAGAATAGCACGGCAGATGTATGAACGTAATCGAGGCAAAAGAAGTAAGTAAGAATCGTAACAGGTGGCGTTCTGTAGTGTCTGCTTACCCTCATTGGAATAGGCGTGAGTTTATTTTTGTATGTAATACTGGTTCATGATTTACCCAGTGACTTTGTTGTTGTTCTGCTGAATACTGGTATTCATCTGCATCTGTTTAGACTGAAGCCGACCCCAACGTGGTTGGTAAAAGCTTAGGCAGATTGATTGGTCTGTGGTTTTGTCAAAGCGACGGACGTGACCTGCGCAATGACAGCTCGGTTTTTTTTTGTTTGACGTTTGCTAAAAATAAAACTTAGCTAGATCGATTTATCGCCCCCGAAACCCACTGCATACAAAATTTCATGAAAATCGTTGGGAGTCGTTTCCGAGATTCAGATAATATATATACATAATATACAAGAATTGCGCGTTTAAAGGTATTAGATACAACCTTTTATTTATAAACTTTGCTTACAGTTAAACGTTAAAAATAAACAGTCAAGTTAGACCACATTTGGTGGGATTTCATCGCGCACTGGATCTTAAACGCACTGCATAGCGCCGACAGATGAAAATCGATCCGTGTGTTTTTTCGAAGCGGTGAGATGCACTCTGTTGGATTCTCAACCTTCGGTTCAGCACCGAGGGTTAAAAATCCAATGCGCAATAAAATCCCGCCGAGATATTTTACGTCCATTGTGGAATTAAATAGTCGCTATAATCATTACTACACTTTGAGCAATATTTGTAAATAAATCCCATAGATGCTCAAATACAAACATTAATGCCACATTAACAAATAATTCCTTTAATTTAATGACATCATTAAATTAAAGATTGCACTAAACAACTTCAAGGTGCTAATGGTGCTTGCTTTCTGTGACAGATTGCCTCGTATGAAACTTCGTTCTTTAAAATTAAAGAACCATTAAAATCGAGTCTATGTTGCTTTCTGTAACAAGTTAATGGAATATTAGTATTTAATGACGGCTTTAAAAGTTCAAGTTAGTTTTTGCAACTGGCTGTTAGTGTATAAAGTTGTCTTACAAAATCATAGTAAATAAGGTCCATTTCTGAATATTTTTCGTGCAACCTCTAATACTTTTACGAACAGAAATCTTTGGTTAAACTAGTAGATATTGTTACTATGGAACATATTCTTCGTAGTAAACGATTTCTGTGTGATATTACAGCAAGTGGTGAGCCCAGCGGTGAACAGTCCGCGACCACCGTCCAGACCGGGTCAGTATTTACTTTAAAATGTCTTTATCTAGCTGATTTCTAAAAATAATACAGCATACCTACATAATTATAACGGTGAAGCATCGTGAGAACACTGACATATCCTAGAACCGACACATTCAAAGACATTTTACATGTACAGACGCCAGCACATAAATCTACCCCAATCTGTCAAATTTCTTTGATAGATTTTCAACTTTATGACATAGTCTGTAAGGTTCATGTTCAATTGGGAAAATTTGATAGTTTGGGGTAGCTTGATGTGCTGGCGTCTGTACAAACACGCATTGAACCCGTTTGGTGGATGAAGAAGGTTCACTCGCCTGTGTCCTAGCATTGGAAACATTCCTACTTTATATTATAAATGCGAAAGTAACTTTGTCTGTCTGTTACGCTTTTACGCCTAAACCGCTGAACCGATCGTCATGAAAATTGACAGAGATATAGCCTGGGATATGGAGAAATCCGACTTCCACGCGAGCAGAGTCGCGGACAAAGCTAGTATTATATATGCTGGGAAATGTTAACCCAACCTTTACATTAGGAACAATTGCATGCGATACATTCAAAAGCAAATGTACAATGGCCACCAAAATGGCACTTACTTCTTACGAGACTACTCTAAAAGAGCGGCAGACAAAGATTTGTTTCAGTTTTTTAAGGATTGAAACAGTGTAGGTACATTTTACTTTTTCTACAAGAAAACACAATGAAAAAAAAAAAGTATTTTTCCTTATCTACTGTTGACAGCTGTCTTTAGAGCGGCGTATGAAAAGTGTCTGCACGCCGTAACTTTGTTGCAGCGGCAAAAACTTTTTTTTTTTTTTAACCTAACCTTATTTTGTTTGCCAACATTCCAGCATGGGGCGGCTACGAGTCGGACTCCCAGGATGTGATCCTGGTGGACGACGAACCCCCGGGCCTGCCCGCCCCACCCCCGCCGCCCGTACCCGCGTTACTAGCCAACACACACAAACCGCTCACGCCGCGTAAGTACACTACATTTACGTAAGTTTTTATAAGTCGATATTCACACGCACGTAATAAAATCGTGATGAGATTTTGGATTTTCAACTCTCGGTGTTGAACAGAGCATTGAGAATCCAACAGAGTGTGTCTCAGCGCGTCGAAATCGAACAGTGTGTTGAACGGTTCGAGTTTCAACTGTCGGCGCCAAGCACTGCGGGTACTTGGGCTTGGATCGCGTTTTCTAATGAGACTGAATGTAATGGGAAGTGATCATTACATTATCCAATTTGTAGAAACTGTAATTAAATAAATAAGCCCTTTATTCCGAAATTCACAAAACATTTCCACTTGAAACTCAAAATATAAAACTGTAAAAAAAAAATGTCTCTTATTTCGGCATCCAACGATTTCCACTGTTGCCTGTCTTGATTAATCCTTCTCCAGTTTGGTCCTGCTCTAATTAGAAACACTCTAATGAGGAACTAAGACGAAACTCTAACTAGGAACAATCTGATTGGAAGTTGGAAGCTAGTGATCACATTAGACTAAATTTAATTCTAAATCGGACAGATGACTCAGTCGTGTAGTAGAATTACATTGGGTTGTAACAATTACGGAAGTAGTGCGGTTGGGACTTTCCAATCGCTCTCAATCGGAAGCTAACTGTTTTATTTTATTTTATTTTCGGAAGGCTTACAGACTAATGACATTCTAATAACAATAATATAAAATTAAATTGCTAATTACAAGCCCCCACTTAACTTCGATTACAGCTTTCGATTTCCTACAAATTGAATAGTGTAATAGGCGCTTCAGTCAGTACGCATGATTTGAAAACCATTAAAGTATGCAACACTCGAAAGCCCGCTTTCTATTTAAAACTATGGGGATTTACACTACAAGAGTTATTGAAGTGTAGTACTTCAACTACGTCATTTGTTGACCAGTAATTACGATATCAATACGTAAGCAATCATAATCATAATAACGACGTGTCAGTGATAAGAGAACAAATAGTATGTAAGTTATCTTTACGATAACATAAGAATATTCCTGCAGTCTGAAGAGATCGGCAGAAGTGAGTTAATTGAGCTGCATGGTGACTGACAAATGCATGCACTGTCTGGACAGGTCTACTCAATCTGTGTGGTTCTTTTCTCAAAATACCATTTCAGACACCAATCTACATGGTCTTTACTTGACCTGACCAAGATCATGATGTCTCAACTTTTAAAGAGACTGTGACATCTGTTTGGCCCTTTCTTCTCAAAGTAGGCAGATAGGAAACGCTGAGCACATCTAGTTTTTAAAATATGATCGACGGGTAAAAGTGTTTGTACAAAGTTACAAACCTACTTACAGAAATAATTTTACAAATATCATTGGTAATTTGTCGCTAAAAAAAGTATTGGTTGGCAAGGAGCAATATCGTTCAACGGAGTGTACATCTTAAACTATCTTTTGCATTATCATTTGCATTCTCGTTGTTATTAATGCCATAAAATCATTGATGTTTTTTTTTATTTCAGCCGTAAAAAGGCCACCTTCGCCGGAACCTTTATTCGACGAAAAGAAAGCGAAAAGAGATAAAAAACCTAAGAAAAAAAGGTATGTGGTAACTGTTTCTTTTGATTTTATCATTTTTACGTATCAAAAGTCAACTTATTCTTAGCCAATGACTGTATTCCGTCATTATAACTAAACATGCATATATCAGACTCGGAAGAACTCATATTGTAGGCATTGATAACATTCGTGGATCTTTGACAGTCATCACGGGTTGTCTGAGGTCCAAAAAACAAACAGTTTTACCAAGGGGTACCGTGTTACCCAGTTACTGGGTCGTGAAGGTCAGATAGGCAGTCGCTCCATGCAAAATACTGGTACTCAGCTGCATCCGGTTAGACTGGAAGCCGACCAACATGGTTGGGAAAGGGTTGGGCAGATGAAGTTTGTTCCTACATCAATAATCAACTTTTAACTGTCCCCCTACATGGTCAGGAGAAGAAATTGGCTTTCTTATTCCATAAATAATAATACTTTGTACGCGCACAGAGGCCACAGTCGCGCCGGATCCGGCACGGAAGCGACAGGTCCGGCGGCGCCGGTGGCCCCGGGCCCGCCGGCGGCGCCGGGCCCGCCCGTGCCGTCGGGCTGGGCCGGGCGCAACGGCACGGCGCACGAGCGGCGCAGGAACGGCACGGCGCGGGACGCGCTGGACTCGTATGCCGCGCTCGTGCACAGGATGCCGCCCGCCGGGGCCAAGAAGGTATGCTAGCTTTTTTGTTGCATAATCAGCTTATAATGTTCCCACTGCTGGGACAGGGAGTATGCCATAATCCACCACGCGGGCCCAGTGCGGATTGGTAGCCGTCACATTTTCGAATTTTTGGTTCTAGGACATGCCGGTTTCCTAACGATGTTTTCCTTCACTGTTTTAAGAGGAAAAACTGTTCACTGCTTTACAAAAGTTAATAAATTAAAACCCAAAATCTTACCAACACTAATTCTCTTTCCAAGAATACTTTTTATTATTTAAAACATTTTCACAATTCCTTAGGTAAAAACGACGAAGGAGCTGTTAGAACAGATCCAGTCGCGCGGCAATATCCCGGCCGCGTCGCCGGGCTCCCCGCGGTCGCCAGCCTCGCCGGATGTCATGCTCATAGAGCCCGACGGTACGTAACAATATAACCATTATACTACCTCTTATTGTTCTACTGCAAGGCTAAGTTCTCTTCTCATACAGAGAAGACACGATCACCACGACGTTCAAGAAGAGTTGGTGATTTAAGACTTATAATTATTAACTACTAGATAAAATTATCCCACAGGAACGTGCTACCGGGATAAAAAGTATCCTATGTGCTATGCCAGGTTATAATCTATCTGTGTACCAAATTTCATCGTTTCATTGTTAAAATCGTTGATATCCTGCAAACTCTCACCAGTGGCTCCGAGTAGCTGTCTTGCACGCAGCGGCCATACCCCGGTAACCACGTCGGCTTGTGGGCAAAACCTGATATGCATTCAAGTCTTGCGGCAGCTCCTTGCATAGTGCTTAGGGCCTATCTCGGCCTTATTGGCAATCCATCTTCGATGACGAGGTGGCTAGGCATAGTGAAAGGCCTTAAGGGGAACCTAGTCGCGGGCTCGAACTCACTGGTGGGCCTGGCAAAAAATCACGCTGTCTTACCAGGCTTCGTGTCCGACAGAGATAGTATCAGTGATGAGCAGTTAGACGCTAGTCTACACGCACAACGTTATTGTGTGAGATGCAGGATCATTTATAGTAAAAAATTCGCGAAAAATAAAAAAAAAGTCCTTTGGAAGATCGGGTTTTATGAAAAAGCCAATGCATAAACCAATGACCAATAAAGGTTATTGAACTTTTCAATAATTGAACTTTGTCGGTACCGACTTGGTTTTGGAGATTTTACACTTCTTTTATTACTTAAACACGCCCAAAGTTAAGTAAAATTAGCAAGAAAAACTAAGCTTTGTTGGCTCCTAACTTTTTAATGGGTTTTTATTTTAGTATTCTGTTTCTGTACAGACAATAATAATAATGAGACTAAACGATGTCATATTCTACTTTGGATGTGCCATGTCAGACAGTGGAGTAAAACACTCCCGAAGTTTGTATGGAAAAAATGTGAACTAGGTTCATCTTAATGATACTGATGTATATACTGAATAATTTATTGTAATTTTTTGACATACTTAAATATTGCGACATTGTTTTGATTTATTAATTTTATTCCAGTTGTAATGAAGATATCTAAATTAATGTTTTATTAGATATATGAATGTACCATGCCGATTATTGGTGAACATTAATACCTATCTTAAAAATAATTTATCTATGTCATCCATCATTGCTATTAATTTTTTTATAATAATCTCCCATGTTATAATAATGTTGCATGTCTAATATAAGGTAGATTGTACATGGATCACCCATATTTTAACTGTTATCTTATATACTGTACCTGCAATCTACGCAAATAAATTTCTACTTTATTTAATTACCCAATATTAGTTAAGAGGACTAAAATAGTCACTACCATACCACATGCTTAGGGAAAAAGGAACAGTGAATTGTGGTTTCAGTTTAGAAAGGGATCAGATTACTCCATGCTCTTCCTATACCATTCGACATGAAACAATTTTAGCAATGGATGGCAACGAAATTATAATGATATTGGATGTTGTGTTGGATGTAAACTTGTCGTTTTAGTAGCACAACATGTTTAACCCAACATGGTGTTACTACTACGCAGTGTCTATGTGGGTTGGTTGTGGTATTGTGCTTCGGCTTGCATATTTAAACATTTTAATTGCATCTTCTAACAAATTGATTGTATTCCACAGCAGTGGTGAAGGCGGACTCTCCCCTGCGGAACGGCGGGAGCACGCCGCGCCCCCCCTCCCCGCCCGCCCCCGCCTCCCCGCCGCGCTCCCCACTGGAGGAGGTGCGCGCGTGGGCCGCGTGCACGTGCGGCGACGTGCCCCTCGACACGTGCCCCGCCGCGCCCGAGCGCGCGGTGCTCCCGCGGCACGTGCACGCGCTGCACCACGCGCTCGTGCCCGGCGTCAACGGCACGCGCGCGCCCGCGCTGCCGCACCGGTACGCCGTGCGGCCTGCGGAGGACCCCGAGCGGCCCGGCCTGTTCGCCAGCGTCGTGCCGCTCTACAAGTACTCCGACTACGCGGACGACTACTGTGCCAAGAACCTGTCGCGGGTGCAGCTGTGCACGCACCTGCCCTGGACCAGCTTCGCGCCGCCCCCGCCAGACCTGCCGCCGCCGCCGGAGCCCCCGCCGCTCAGACCCTACCCGGAGCCGGAGCCCGAGTCCGCCGAGCGAGACGACGATTGCGACGAGCTCGACGTGAAGCCCAACATTAAGCGGGAACCGGTCAAAGAGGAGATAGAAGTGGAAGCCGAGATGGTCGGTTTGCCGACGCTCGAGCCCAGCGAGAGACTGAAGGCGCCGATACTGATGCCCGAAGACGAGACGTCGTTCGGCGTGGCGGCGCGCGCCGGCGCGGCCTGCGCGGAGCCCCACTGGGCCAGCGCGCCGCAGCACCGCAGCGTGCCGCGCACGAAAGGGCCGCCCGCCGGGCCCGCGGGGCCGCCCGGCGGGGCCGCGCTGGTGGCCGCGGTGCGGGCCGCGGCCGCCGCCGTGCCGTACGACTACGCGCAACTGGGCCGCGCGCCCGTGCTGCCGCGCGCCGCGCTGGACGACGACGCCGCGCTGTGCGCCGCGCTGGAGTGCGCGTGCGACGCGCGCGACGCGCCGGCGTGCGCGTGCGACGCGCGCGACGCGCTGGGCCGGCCCGCGCCGGCGCCCAAGTTCGCGGAGTGGCACGAGTGCGCGACGCTGGGCTCGCTCGTGGCGCTGCCCTACGTGGTCATCGACTGACCGTCTAGTGCCAAATGCGTGTCGCCCGCCCCACACCCAAGTGTCCTTACGTTAGTTATAGTGGCCGGCCGGCGGACACATGCCTAGTCATATATTTATTTTGTAAAGGCCGATTAACAAATTTAGTAGCGGGCGGGTCGTCCCGCGTCGCCCGCGCGTTGTGATATTATATAGTATGTGCGTCTGCCGCCGGCCGCGGGCTCGTGACGTTACCGTGACGGCCATACATTCCCAGTCGAGACCCGCGAGTGACCCGCGCAGAGCTCGTGAACGAGCCGCAGACTGAAGCTTTGATTGTGCTCAATATGTTGGACGCTCTTGGTATTTTTGTAATTAATAGTACATTCATTGCTCACTTGATATTGTCAAAGATATTGTGCGTGATCAAAGCGCCGAGTGATGGACGAGCGATGGCCGAGCCGTCCACACGATGGCCGTGACGCCACCCACACGCGGCCACGCTCTCGATCCGGTCCACCACTTGACTTGTATAGTTATAGAGTTCCCAAATAAGATTAAAATAATAATCTCCCGACTGTTTCATGAGTTGTCGTTACCTTTTGTGATTTTTAAAATGAAAGAAAGAGAAAAATTAGGTAATTAATAAATAATTAAATAGGAGTTCCAATTGTATATTATACATAATTATTGCATCTATCATGCGTCGAAATATCAATGATAAGGGAAAGAGAATGTTAAATTTTATAAATATAAACATTTACTATATGAAAAGTTGTACCAAATTGTTGTTGTTGTAAAGGTGAGCGCACACTGTTATACTGTATCCATCAGTGTGTTTGAGTGCCCCAACCTTAGGAACTGCTCTGCTGACAACAAACATTGTATATAGTTTAGTTAACATATGAGTTGCACATAAGCTTCCGTAGTGCAATGTACCACAAGTTTGACGCGACGCGCAAACTCTAGTTTTATATAGTGACTCGCATTTGATACTGTTGTAGTGTCGTCTTTGTACACATTTATAAATGCTTTTGTAACTGTCCCTTGACTGTAACCGTGTGCGCTGACCCTAAGTAAAATCTAAGTCTCTGTTACTCTTTAATGAACCAAAAACAAAATAAAAGTACCTATTTGCAAATATTATAATAATCAAATTATCTAATTAAACAGTTCCTAGTTCTGTATTACGTTTAAAAAGCAAGCTACCTGTGTGAATGACAATTTGGTAAATTTTTCACCATTTCTTGTATGAAAAGACAAGTTTTGTGTATCTATAGTTGAATATTGTTACATGCAGTTTGTTATCAAGTTTACAAAGATGCCAAAATAATGATAACCGCTGTGCGGTGACTACTGTATGTGTTGTGTTATATAAGGCGATTGTGATGCGGAAGTGCGAGCTTTTATGTTTTCGCTGAATAATACGTTTTTGTAAAAGTTAAACTCTTTATTTTTAATTATTTCCGTTAGGTTTATGTGTAATTGTGTTGTTTTGAGAATGGGATGCGTGTTAATGGTGGCGTTGCAATAGTACACAGATACCAACATTGTGGTGATATTCAAGTATAGATACCGCGGCTAGCGCACCGGCGACGTGTCGCGAGCGCCGCTGTCTGGTCGTCGGGGCCTGTCTGTTGTGGAGAGTGTCTGAGACTAGTGCCACAGGTGTCGCAGTGTCACGCATGTGTGTCGGCGCTAAACGAAGGCCTTACGTGCGTGCTGCGGGTGAAGCCGACGCGGAGCTTGTCTAGGGTAGTGCGCCGGCGACGGACCCCATCACTGCCTTGTTGGACGAGATCCAAAAACTTTGCTAAACAAACGAAAATATATATATATCACTGTGTTTTTATTACCCTTTTGTGTTTTATTTGATGCACTTTGGTTACACCTCGAAGAAGTTGATTGGCATCTACACAAGCCATTCTAAACTGCACCCTTTAGCCTTTACACATTCACTCTTTTTTATTTATTTATTTATTTTATAACATTTTTATCAACAAACTGTCGATACCTCGACCAAGCTACACACAAGCCCACGGCCGTTTTCTTGACAAAGCTTTAAAGCAGCATTATGTTATCCTCTTTACTACCCATTGAGTTGTGTGCCAAGCAGATGGAGCTGAGAGGAATATGAAATCCATGTTACAACCGTCAAAGAATCGCGCGACTATTATCGTCTTCGGGTGGCTGCAAATAGAGTAGGTATCGTCAAACGAAAGTGGACTATTATATAAGTCAAAAGTGAGAATGGACCTGTGTTAGCAGATAATACAAATTCCGATTTTTAACCACCGACACAAAAACGACGGGGTGTTATAAGTTTGACGTGTCTGTTGTGTGTGTGTGTGTGTGTGTCTGTCTGTGGCATCGTAGCTCCCGAACGGATGAACCGATTTTGATTTTGTTTTTTGTGTTTGAAAGGTGAATTAGTCGGGAGTGTTCTTAGATTTAGATATTATGTTTCAACAAAATCGGTTCAGCTGTTTGACAAATTATCAGCTCTTTCTGGTCCATGAAGGAATTTGAGCATCTTCCACGGGTCTGGTCAAGTCGAAATCTGGTATTCTATTACTTCAATGACACCTAATTCCTAAGAAGTCATGTACAAAATATGATAAGAATCCGCTTAACCGTTTCAAAGATCTAGCAAAACCAAAAACGTTACCCCAGCAAAATCTCGAATAACTTCGCAACCGATGAAAGAACAAATACAAAATAAGGCACAACATTTACTTCATCTAGACAACTAATTTTATAGCTAGTATTTATTTAAATATTCCCATTAGAAAGAAAAAGGTCTGGCTGGGATAACGTTACCCCAGCAGGAAATGTTTTTGTGAAATAATTAAAAAACTATAAGCGCAACAAATTTAAAAATGTGCGCAACAATTACAGAAGCCGCAAAACTAATTATCTATGAGATTCAAATTACCATTTTCGACAACATCTGGCTGGGGTAACGCACACACTTCAATGATATTGACCAACAAAGTAACCTTGAACTGATGCTGGAGCAACACCTAGAATGTTCAGACCCAAGTCTGAGTGACTTGGTGGGTATCCTGGACATTCCAATAAACAGCAGAAGTATCGTGTTTGGGCTGATTGAAAAGGTAAATAGGATAAATGTAGGGATGTTAGGTAATAGGTAATACGGGCTGTTGTCCGCAACTCCACGTCTAAGCGCGTATTTTGCGTACGGGTGGGAAAATCAGCTATTCGATCCACCCCAGCTCCTCGAGAAAGGCCAGCAACGCCTTGGTGTTGCTTACAATCTCACGTAGGGTACCTGGGTTACCGAAGTATTTTTCTCTGTACTTAGCGACCACCGGGCAGATTAACAGCACATGAGCCGCTGTCTCGTCGTCCTCCATGCAGGCCCTGCACAGAGGGCTATCTGTTACTCCTATGACAAAGAGGTGTTTGTTAAATGACCCATGGCCCGTTACGGCTGCTGTAACTGTACGCAGCTGTGGTTTAGATAATCGGAGAACCTGTTTCGTGAGGCGGGCATCGAACGCAGGAAGTGCTTCCTTGGCCTGCCTGCACTCACTTAGGTCCAACCAAATTTTTTGATGTTGATCCCTGGTACGTTTCCTTACCAGAGCGCGTAGATACCCGAAGGGGAGAGGCGCAATGGGCTCCGGTCCCACTGGTACCATGCTTGACCCCCTCCTGGCAAGTTCATCAGCTGCATCGTTGCCAAGCGAGCCGCTGTGTCCTTTGATCCACTGGATGGTAATATTATTTAGGCTACCTACCTCGTTGAGGCGCTGGTGGCACTCGTATATCAGCCCAGAGTCTACTATATGACTGTTCAGCATGTAGGGATGTTACAGTATACATAAAAATCGATTAAAACATTATCGACGTTATTAATACTTTAAAAATAATAGATTTTTTCCTAATTTTTTGATAGATTAAATGAAACGCTTGAAATATCGATAATTACTATTACAGCATTCACAGCTCAGTTTTATTACTTTTATTAATTCAATAATCCACATTATAAACATTAATTTTTTAACACAAATATTTTTTTTATTCATTTCTGCTTTCGCAGGAAGAAATTTTCTTGAATCAAAAGAGAAAAAATCTCGGTGAAAAATGTTAGCAGAATATAAATCTATTTTTATTTATCGATTTTTGTAATAAGTACTTATGTAAATGGATTTTGATAAAAAAAAAAAAATCTATAATCGATTATTTTTTCACATCCATAAATGGTGATCATGACGTTTTTTTTATTATTGACCTTTCAAGTTGTCGGTAATATTTTGATCAAGGCATTGTCAAGTCGGGGGACGGTCAATGAAAACGCTAAACAGAGGAGGCCTATCATTTCCATTAGCCGTCTCCCGTCTTGACAATGCCTTGATCAAAATATTACCTACAAGTACAACCCAATAATTAATATTATTTTTCGACTTTTTAGTTTTTTTTATGGATCGGATTTTTTTTTAGTTTTTAACTTAGCGCTGCTATGATGGTAGAGATAAACAGGAAGGGTTATGATAATGAATGTTGCTGGCTACGTAGTAGGTGGTAAATGTCATGTGAGTTTGTGTGTCGTGACACCGCCTTCTACTGAACCGATTTCAACGTGTCCGATCCAACGGCGCAGCCACGGCGATATTTAAAAAAAAATACTAAGTAGGTACCATGATTTTGTAAAATTTGATTCCCAAAACCATAAATTTGTTAAAGTTATAAGGGTTTGAACGTGGCTGCAACATTGAAACGCGGAGAACCGCGCGGCCACGAAGATCTTTAAAACTAAGCGTTGCAGAGACCTAGTTATGTGATAGAATGAATTAATTGTAAAAATTTAGAAAAAAATCCTAGGTTTATATTTTAGGAGCTGTAAGACTATAACTTGGCTGCGCCATTGAAACGGTGAAAATCACGTTATCGTCGATATCTCGCTGAAGCATCGCAGAGGCCTGAGCAGTCGGAGGCAATAAAGGTCTATATAGTTAAATTTAAGAAGATGCCGCCGACTGTATGAGATTGCTTATGGTATTCAGTCTAATAGTCATCCTTTTAAAACAAGTTTCTTGTTTCAATCTTTTTTAATTAAAGTTCAGTTTTTAGGCAGTCTGGTTTTTTGATTTTGAAAACTATTATTTTATTAACCATCTGACAAATTTATGGTTTTGGGAATCTACTTTTACAAATTTTTACAAAATCTAGGTAGATTTTTTTTATCTCGCCGTGGCCGCGCCATTGAAACGGACACTTCTACTTTTGATCAAAAAACGAATTTTCGATGACTAGGTAGGTACCTATTATTAAACTATTGACGCAGAACTCTGTTAGAAGTCATTCATATTTAGAATACTTTGATTAGTTATACAGGGTTACAGGTTAAGTCGACCTAGATCCTTTGAGGTTGTATTTGCCATTATTCCTGACTGATTTCACTATGAAACATCGTACCCCAAACTTAACCTTGTTCAACATATTGGACAATAGGCGCATCATGGAACTCAAATAATTCATATTGTTATAATACTACTAGGTACCTGAGAGCCTTTCATCAAAGTTTTTTTCTAAGAATTATGATAATACCCGAGTTTGTTGAGTTTTTAATGAGATAAAACAAGAAATAAGTAAGTTTTAAAAAATAGGTTGATCGAATTATGTAAGTTTTAAAAATAGTAAAATTAAATAAGTTGATCGGTCGTCATTCCACATTGCATTATGTATGCAGAAAAATTTACTAAGTTGTTTCATTAAAATATATTTCTTTTGTTGATGAAAGATACATAAACACATAGGTAGATATTACTTTTTAAATCAATGATGACAACGGACAGATCCTGAATAAAACAAAGTGTCAAGTTAATAAAATTTATTAATAATAAAAATTACATTAACGCACTATACACAATAGAATAGAACTGAGCGCAATATTAAGAAAAATCTATTTCACATATATTGGTGGGTAGATGGCAGCACCATCGATTTTACTATATTCTGTGAATTTTGATACGTAGTTTATCTTAATTATTTTTGTTAAAAGTATTCTATGAATGCGCTCAGTAGTCGACTTTATTTAATTAAAGTTAAAAATATCATTAATGGCACCATGTTAGTTTCAGCTTAATTGAGTAGAAACAGACTTAAACAATTTATTTTGTCGACATTACTTTCACAGTTATTATCCAAAAACTTTAATTGTAATATTAATGATTTGACGAGAATATGTTTTTTTTTCTTTCATTTTATATCTGAGATTCGTTGAAGTATTCATGTTTGCAAGCTCTGATACACTTTCTTAGGAGAAGCGTATAGATACTTGCACCTTACTTTACTTAAAATTGAATATAAATACAAACATTTATTGTTCCGATATACTTACAGCCGTCAAAACTTAAATAGATGACCTTGACAACATATGACCTTGACCTGGTTACCAAGGTCGAGGTGAATTTAGATATGATCGTTACATTAATATGGAGAGCTTTACATGAAAATGACCTCAAATTTTAAATACAAGGTCATTTTAATATTGTACGTTCCGATAGCTGTCAAACCTTATTAAAATGACGTACAAAGCTTAACACTAAATAATATCAACATTGACCATAGGCTTACCGAGATCCACCCAGACATATTCCAGCTTTACCAAAAACATTGAAAGTTTGATATGAATGGAATCTGGGTATGCCCATGAATTTTTTTGCCCAAGTTTTTTACATGATCACGCATGGCATGGCGCAACAGAGAGGTAAGCAGATGGGGACGGCTGTTTTCGTCTCGGAATGCTTTTCTTTGCTTCGCGAACCTGATTCGTACTCGTACATGCCGCGGGCTGAAGCGTAGCCGCCGCCGCCTTGTGCCATCGCCTGAGGGGGAAAGAAATATAGGAATATCAGTAACATGTCAGTATGATCAAGTGAATTAGTTGCATGAGAGCAATTTTTTTAACTTTTGACTATAGTTATAGTCATTCATATGAGAAAAATGGATATTGGATAGGTATAGAGCTGGAGTTATATGAAGAGATATCATTTGGTGCCACTAGTGATGGATAAATGTCGTAAAGGCGAAAGTTTAAAATTGTGATCATCAATACATTGCTCCAGGAGTCAATAAAATTAGAGTGACTGTACCAAGGAGAATTTACCACTTCTTGGACCATTCATTGTAGCGATCTTATTAGGTCTGTATATCTGAAGTTAATTGTGAATGGACTGTGTGAAAGATGAAATGGGTAGAAAGTGTTGACTACTGAGAAAACGACTAATTGAGAAGTATTGGAAGGAACAGGACATGTCGTGTCGAACCCAAATAAATTGGGATTAGGAAAAGAGAATGGATGAGAACTTCTGAATAGTTTGGAAGATAAATTAACAGCCACTTACACTGCTGGCCTGATAACCGCCACCCTCCTTCTTCTGGAAGGGCGTATGTCCAGGCGGGTAGTACACCGCAGGCCCAGCCACGTTGCGACTGTTGGCGACCAGCGGGGTCTTCGCTGGAGGACTGGGGGCGGAGTCGCGCGTGTCTCGCACGTCTCGGTTGAGCGTGGAACCCTGCGTGGAGCTCTCGTGTGTCACGTGGACGTTGCGCCGGACCACGCCGTCTGGTTGGGTTGGGTAACGCTGGGGGAACAGTAAGGGTTATTTCTTTTACTTAATTATCTTGGTTCCAGCATTTGGCTATGAGATTGACACTTTCAGCAGCGTCCTTCAACTCTAGCGTGCAGACAGCGGACACGCTGGACAAGATGTAAAGTGCCCCATTGTTTATGGGACAGCACCACATTTACACTCCAGGGCGGAGTCACCTGTGAATCTCCACCTGAGCAGGTTTTCTTTACTTCCTGAGTCCGGAATCTATTAAAATTCTATTAAAAAATTGGTTACCTAGTAGCTGTCTATCTACATATAATAATCAGTATCACTGGCGTAAAGACTGAAGTGCCATTTATTTTTCTACGTATAATGGTAGCTATAGTGTTATTTTTGCAAAAGTCTTATTACAAAGACCTCTAGAAGGTTCTATCCGCGAAGTAAATATCTCTACCAGCATTTCGTGATAGTATGCAGGACTACATAAATTATCCAGCTATACATTTCCAGTATAAGCAGACTTCTCATTGTATGAAAAGGCTATAATGCGAGGTCAGCCAAAACAGAAAATGTTTAGCTTGTTATGTTGTGGTGTTACAAATTTATTAAACATAATCAATCAACCTATAATGTTCCCACTGCTGGGACACAGGCCCCTCTCTATGAGAGGGAGTGGGCCATAATCCACCACGCGGGCCCAGTGCGGGTTGGTAGAGTAGATGTCACATGGATTCGACATGGTTCTTAGACGGCATGCCGGTTTCGTCACGATGTTTTCCTTCACCGTTTTGAGAGCAGTGGTGTTTTAATATACAAAGAAAAGCGCCTGTCTGGGTTCGAACTCACCGATCTACAACTCCTAAGTTGGGGCAGATACCACTGGGCCATCACTGCTCCAGTCGTCGTGTGCAACTAATTAAGCTAATAGACTTCCATCGATCTCTCATACTTACAGCTTCAGGGAAGTCAGCCAGCAGGTCATCTAACTTCTTGGGAGGCTGCTGGGTGCCGGGGGAGGGGGTGGAGGGGCGCGGGAAGGGGCCGGGGGAGGGGGAGGGCGCGGGGTGCAGGCTGTGTGGCAGGGGGGAGGGCGAGGGGTAGCGCTGCGTCGTGTTGTGCGCTGAGTAGCTTGTCTCGGAGAACTTGTATGTCGATGGACCCTGTGCAGAAAATGTTACTTGAATTTTCTTTTAAGTTGTCATTTTAAGCTTAGAAAAATAAAGATTGCACTTTACAAAATTACAATGATTAAGTTTTCGAGTTTGATTCGATTTGTAACATTCTTCTCTCTTCATACGGATGTACCTCCGCTTAATTCTTTGAGGAGGTTTTGTTATATACCTAATACATAAGTAATTCAATTAGTAGACGTGTATGCTGTTTTCTTCGGACTGTACATTAAAACCACAATCAAAACTGAGGAATTACCTAACTAAAGTGGCGAACACTGAAAACTGTCGAGTTGACGCAACTGAGTAATCCGCAAGACTGACCAATCTGTGAAACTGGGGCGTAACCTACTCTCTAAGTCCGTCAACGAAGATACGGGACCATGCGAAAGTAATTCGGTACTTCGGAATGAACCTTACTCCGGATTATTGAATTTTATCGGTCGGGTAAAAACACGTCGGGAGTTTGGACAGCAGTCAAATCAAATCATTCATTCTTAGTTCGGTCCCCAAACTAATCTTATGTTCGTAGGTGATACGGAGTAGAAGCCCGTACCTTCGGCCGAAATGACGGATTTCGTGCTCAGAGAGTAAACAAAGTAACGAAACTGAAGAGTTACATAAACGGACGAGTAAGAAAAGCTGAGTGATACGTGGACTCAAATTCTAATCTCTTATCTATTACACAAAATATACCTCAATACTTGTTTCTACTTACATATGGGCCGTGTCCATTATGCGGTTCCGCGGGTATGACCTTGGTTTCGTTGGCGGGGGCAGGGTACACCATACGTTCGTTAGTGCGGTCTGAAACATTGTTGAAAAGGAAATAAGTCCGCATGTTACTTCATACAAACGTAGGTCAATCACAAGAACTTCTGGCAAGGTCAAGATTACATGCTAGCTTTTGCCTGCTTCGCTCACGTTAACTAATTTAAACAAAACCTTAACAAATTATACACCTAGACCTCTCTGTCTATTCGTGAAACTTGCATGAAAATTCAGTACTTTTTGAGTTTATCGCGAACAGACAGTCAGAGAGACGCGGCGAGGGACTTTGTTTTATCATGTAGTTATAGTGATTTTTGACAAATTACCCGTTTATACGTAACAGTAGCGGGCGTCCATGTTTAGTAAAATGACGTGTGGAAATGCAGTTTCCAGCTGTCCAGCAGCTTACTGCAGATGATGACGAGTTTAAACAACAGCCGTTTTTGGGGCCAATTAATAAGACCTCTCTCTAAGGCCCAATTTTGTAGGGAAATAAGTGTGAACAGACTTTCTCTTCCACTACAGATATCTACTTAAGATCCTATTAATAAGAAACTAGCTTTTTCCCGCGGCTCCGCCCACGTGGATGTCGGTTATCGCGTAGCCTATGTCCTTCTATGGAGAAAGTACATGTGTGTGGGACATAGATCCCAGGCTACATTTCTGCCAAACTGCATGACGATCGGTTCAGCGGTTTAGGCGTGAAAGCGTAACAGACTTACAGACAGTGTGAACAGTCATTTTCTTCCACTATAGATACTTAGGAATATTTTTTAAAGAATAAATCTCTTACCGTCGGAGGTAGTGACAGTGCGGTACTCCCGGGTGGAAGTGTTGCAGTGGGAGCAGTACTGGCAGCCGCCCGGGCCTGGCGGCGCCACTAGGGCCACGGGGGTTGGGGAACCGGCCGATGTGCTGGAATTGTAACGGTTTTGATGACATTGGCGACTTTGGTCATTCGGGAAACCAAGTCAAACTAGTGAAAATGATTGGCAATGCATGCAGGCAAGTTTGGTAATTTGACCAACATTACCAAACTTGCCAAAACTCACTCAAAATACCTCTAAAACGTCTCTAACCACAATGTTTGCTATATAAGGCATGTTTGGTAATATGACCAACATTACCAAACTTGGCAAAAAGTTACTTACGTGGTCCTGTTGTGTTCGGAGCTAACGTAGGTATGCTGATGTTCTGCGTGGACAGGTATCGGCACTGTGGCCGGGTCTTGGTCAGCCGGCACCTCGTAAGTGTAGGTTTTTACGGTAGTTGTCACTTTGTTCATAGGAGTACCTCCACGGGATAACTGGAGAGGACAGTTGATTTTGAATAAATTGCCATTAGAACATTTTAATAGTTTTTGCCACCGGCCCGCTAAGAGTTCACATCAATTAAAATCGCTTTCATTCTGACAGTTCCATAATATTCATGGCTTTGCGTACGTTGATAAGCAGACAATTTTTTCAAAACTATTTTCGAATATAATCGGGCGAACTGAGTACCTACGTAATAAATAAATTAAAATTAGTCAAACTCAAAGCATTTATTTAAATTAGGCCATTTACAGGCCTTTTTGAATAGTCAAGGAATCGGTCAGTCAGAAAGATGCGATTTAGTTGCCCATTCCAAAGTGTAGTACTTAGGTTCTTATGGAGAAAAACGGGCAAGAAGCTCCACGGGCCACGGATACTCTATGGATGAATAATATATGGAACAAGTATCATATTTAAGGAGCGAGTGAATAAAAAACTGCTTGCAGTAATGACCCAAGCAGACCAGCGCGACGTGAGTCAATAACTAGATCATGAAGTTTTCGTACAAATTGTTTTGTTGTCGTGTCGCGCCTGTCTGCGGTAGCCTTAACGGTGCCGGTAGCGGCAAGAAATTTTAGGTAGAACTGGGGGCCGATTCTACTAATTTGCAACGTTACACGTTAAACTGTGTTTCCACAACAGTTCGATTTCGATCGCCGTTCGATAGTTACATAAAAAGTCATTCTACTATTTTATAAGCAAAATGGAAACTAAACTTAAAACGAATTGCAACTGAACTGTAGCGGGAACACAGCGGGTAACCCGCGTTACCAATATGCCAAAATAATATGTTTTATTAATACCAAAAAGAAAAAAGTTGAATCTAAAAATGTTACTAAACACGAATATGTGGCACTAAAAGTATTTTCTATAATTAAAAGACATAATGATCATAATTTTATCATTAACTTTGTCCTATAGTAAACGTCACGCTCATGTTCGATTTTGTTAGTAGAATAGGTTTTGACATTGTTTCAATCGATCGTTGGCGTAACTAAAACGTAACCGCAGCTGTGTCGCAGCTGGACCGTTGTTCATTTTAGTAGAATGCGAAAACGCTTAAAAGTGGTGATTCGGTTGCGGTTCTATTGCGTTTTTTTAACAAATTTGATAGTAGAATCGGCCCCCTGAACTTACTACCAGCTAGATAAAGGCGCGCCTCGGTTCTGATAAGTATCCGCCCCCTAATTGCGAAACACACTACCAACCACAATCTCAATGAATTTTAAGGATTTCCTAATCCATTGCTTCAAGTCTTCAACATGTTCGAAAAATTTGTCTGTTCAACTTCTTAAATAACGCAATGACCTACCTAGATAGAATAGATTTTCAACTTTATCACAAAAGTTTATGGTTCATGTTCAATTGGGGAAATTTGACAGTTTGGGGTAGCTTGAGGTGCTGGCCTGTACAGTCAAATTGAAAGCCAGCGCTACTGTTACTGTTATGTTAATCATCCCACCTACGCCAATGGCAAAAATCTAACCCTTATAATTACGTCATGCCCGTCTGTCAGTTTGTTCGTCCGTCCGGTCCGGATGCCATACACCCAGTTTACTCGGGAACTATTTGCACTACATCGAAGAAAACACCTTTTATTTCGTCATTGATGAAAAATGGTAAAGTGTATTCTGTGTACCGGAATGGTGTAGTGAAAAAGACTATTCATATTTATAACCGTGTGTTGCTGGATCCTCTAAAAAGATTTATATTTTTTATGCATTGATATACAAAAAACCCAAGATACACAATCAGCGTCAAACACGTCCGCATAAATGGGCTCAATGTGCGCTGGTGTCAATGGTATCGTCAGTCATGTTTCAGTCAGTCTTTTTGGGCATTGCTTTGTAAAAACCACTTTAAGCCATGCGTGTAAGGTTGAATTTGCAAAAAAAATATGTTTTTATCATAATAGACGAATTATTGGGGAGAGTTTTGAGTGTTACTTTTGTTCCGAGACTGTGCATCTTATTTATGACTTTAAGTCAATAGTTGGTGATGTGCCTATGTATAGGATATTTTCGAGTCCAACGTAATAACTTTGTTTTTCATAGTTTTTTAGAGAAATACTTGGAAGGCACAACTTATTTTTGCGGTCGATAATGTCAATATTGTACCTGTATAATGCATGCGTAAGTCACACACACATAAGAAACACAGATTCTACGGTACAGTGCCCGTTTTTTTTAAGGTCATTAAAAACTAATTACATACTTACCCGTACTTTTATGCTTAGCTCCCACAAACAGGCGCGCGACGCGACCCTCGTAGAACAATTTCTATGAAATCTTCATGGAAATTGTTCCACAAGTGTCGCGTTGCGCTAATCTGAAGCCTTAAAAGTAAGTTGCCAATTATTATTTTATTTTATAGAGGGTGGGTACTTCATAATTTATTTTTCACGTAGTAATTGTAAAAATAACCTAATAAATTACGTAAACTCAAAAATAAGCATTTTAATAAGTTTACTTTTATGTTACTTACCTATATTTATGATAAGATCTTTACGAGATTTTTAATAAAAAAAAGGTTTTTTTTTTCAACGGTTTTAATGAAAATAATTATGTACAAACGCCAGCACATCAAGCTACCCCAATCTGTCAAATTTCTTTAATAGATTTTAATCTTTATAACATAACAATAAGGTTCATGTTCAATTGGGAAAATTTTACAGTTTACTTAGATAATGTGCTATATAGCTAAAAAATTATTCGGTAGGTCCAAGTTCCTCATCAATCTTGGGCATTGATCAGACAAAAAAAACCGTTTCAAAAGAGGGGGTCAAGGTAACCAAGATTGGTTTTGGCATCCTCCTCATAGGTAGTAATATCCTGTGACCAGGGTCCCTTAATTCATATTAACTGTTCCACTCGAGTTGTTCCATGCATGCTGACACACACATTTCACATTACCAATTTACCTTTCCCTGACGGGTTAGGTACATCTGAATGATCGTCAATTTAGACCAGCTTGACGATACTGGCTTCCCTTGAGGCGACTGACCCCCATTGTACACAGAAAACGATAAAGTTTCTAAGCTAAGACGAGCGAAAACTTTGATTGCGCGATGCAGGTCTCCAATACGTTTTAATCACTCCAACTGTCTGAGTGAGTTGAAAATTTAATTAAAGTTTTATTTTTTTAATTATTTTCGTTGTTTCAATTTTTATTATGATTAATTTAATTAAAGAAACAAAAGAAAACTTGAAAAATATACAAAAATAATTGCAGTTGCCGGGTTTCGAACTCATGACGACATTGGAATTTGCTTGTCTAGTCGTACGAAGTTGGGAAGGTGGGAGTCCTATTAGTAGTTAGTAGGTACCGGGTAAACATACCGGTTATCGGCCGTTTAAGCGGCTTGTTGACTTTAGGGTAGATTTCTATCATAATGCTGTACTCCAAGATTTTACAAAAAAAACATATTTTATCCTACAATAGTGTAGTTTCATAAAACCTAACGTTTAAAGACTTATCAGTGATACATAATTAATTAAAAAAAGATATTCGTAAAAATAGCAAATATACCGGTTTTCGGCCTTTTCACTCAGTTATCGTCCACCAGTGCACTGGTTATCGGCCACCTAATTCACGGAAGAAAAACGACTCTTATTCAGTTGCTCATAGGGTTTATAATAGTATGAAAGTAAAACAATTAATAAATTCACAAAAAGCGATCGACAGAGGATCCCACTTCAAACGATTTTGAATTTCCCAGGATTGAACTGGATTGCGAAGGTCGGGGTGTCTTCGGAGTATTTTCAGAGGATTGGTTAACATCTAATGATTTCGAGCATCTAGCAGTGGAACTGGATTATGAAGTTCGTGGTGTCTTCGATTTAGATACGCAGTTTTTGTAAATATGACTCCTTTGTGCGATCAAGTTCACGTAAGATTATGCTTGGATTTATACCTAGCTTACCTATATTCTCTTGGTATAAATGCTAGCATGCATGTCATCTCCATTTAAAGCGTATCTTTTAAAACTTGACAGAAGGTTGTTTTTGTTACGCATTTGTTCAGGTTTTCAGACCGTCTCTGCCAACTTGCGGTGCGCTTCCATTTTTGTTTCAGTGGCTTAAAGTCACTTCTGCTGGTTGTAAAATATGAGGGGTGTTAGGCGGTAAAGCGTATAGAATGATATAATTATCCTCGCAGAACTTACTCAGTGGTATGGACATGTGTGACTTATGTCCATCTACGAAAAATAGTAGAGGCTTTTGTACGTTTTGATCCGTGAACCAATCGTTGAACTCGTTAGACATGTACTCGAAAAATGTATCCGAACGCATCCACCCAGTCTCCGATTTCCCCAAAATCCAATCAGGCGGCATGCTGTCGACGACTGCTTTAGGTGGTCTTTTATATGGGAACACCACTAATGGCGGACATATTTCCCCAGATGCAGTCATTACCACCAGCACTGTTATGTTCTCTTTCTCATTGCCTTTCTTGACAACGTAGGTATACGTTTTTATAGCCTTTAGGAGCTAGAACCTTCCCTGATTTAGGAGACAATGAAACACCAGTCTCATCAGCGTTTAGAATACGACTTGGATCATCTAAAATATTTAAGTAATGCATTTCGTTCAACCAAGAAAGTATGTAAGTCTGCAAACCATTTGCGAATTGAACTTTCCTTGATGGCTTCTCTCGCCTTATTAATAGCTTCTGGCTCTCAGATGCTTATGTTTGGATGGCGTATGAGAAAACTGAGATACCATCGTATACCAGGCTTACCTCCTGGAAAGCGATGGTCTATGTCCAGTTCTTTTGCAAGCTCAGCCACTGTATCTAGAAGGTCATATTTGTTGATTGCAATTCCGGCTTTCGCCAACTCAATTATCCAATCAACTATTTTTTTCTCCATCAAAACCAAATATAGTGTCTGGATCAACTATTCTCCTTTGATCAGCAACACAACCAGAAAGCCTGTCCTGTATAGTGGATCTTGGAATTCCGTACTGCCGGCATGCTTCTCTGATGCCGTGAATATTGCCGCGTATATCTAAAAGAGCGCTTATCAGTGCTTCTTCACTATAAGCAAACCTTCGGGAAGGCTCTTCATTTTTTTTTTCTTTCCTTTACTGACAGGTGCCATCTGAAAAAATTCCAACACCAAGCACATCAACCTAAATTTATCCATTATCACATATAACTTAATAAGCTTCTTCGCCCCCGCGGTGAAATCTAGCCTATGTATTAATTCAGAGTAAGGCTATGCCAAATTTCATTCTAACCCATGTAGCCGTTTCAGTATAAAGGGGTAGCAAACAAAGTCACTACAAACAAATATTACGGCCAGAAATAGGTTACATTTTTACCAGTTTTCGGCCGCCTTTAATTTCCTATGTCGAAAACAGATTTACTTTTTACTAATTATCGGCCGTTCTTTTTTCGAAAGGCCGGAATCAGGTGTAATTTTTACCAATTTTCGGCCACTCTTTATTTCAAACGGCCGGAGACAGGTTTTATTTTTACCAGTTATCGGCCGCTAAGAGTTCGGTATTTTTTAAGGTCATATCTTTGAAAATATGAGGAATACTGGCGGCCGGAATCTAGTTGTAAATTTACAAAATTCTAGCTGTTCACAAATATAATGGAATCTATGTTGGTGAATTTAAGGTTTCTCCAATAAAGGCAAAGTGAAATAACCTGAATAAACCGGTTATGCGACCACCCGGTCGGAAAGTAGATTTTGGAATAAATCGTTAACGTATTGTCCGACCACCAAAAATTTCACGAATTACGTAAAGTTTGATTAGTTTGAGCACTTGAATATTGAATTTAAACATGCTAAATATACACAAACCAAATTAATGAAAAATAAACCAACAGCAACATTTAAAAACTTACCTTTGAAAATCAATCCACCTGCTATTTTTTTCGCTAAATTTGACACGCGTCCACACACCAAATTTTGAAATGGCGACTGAGGGGTCAGTTCGCAAATTTGGATGTCATGCCGTTGGATTACGAACCGTGAAGTTCGTCCAGATCGAATGGCACGAAATTTGAAAGGGGTGGTCTATAACACAGTCTATAAGGACAAATAACGTGCGAAGTGGCCGAAAAGGGGTAGTGGCCGGTTAACCGGTATGTTTACCCTATAAACAATCATACTGTCATTTATGGTAAAAAGGAGGTTCTAAAAAACAGTCTGAACTTACTTTTATTTAACATAAATTGGGGTAACCCAACAATACCCACATAATTATATTTTTGAAATGTGCTAATTAAGCCATTTTAGTTGACAACCAACACGCAATCATAAAAAAAATAGTTCATCTAAGAAAAATAATAATTATGTCAGTGTTATGTTGTTGTTTGTCTCCATTGTGACCTCACATCACACAACGTAACAGCGAACGAGCAAGACGCATCCCTCGTTTTGCCTACCTTATACCGGTCCTTTTTGTTCCGTCGTATTCGGGTAAAACGATACAGTCCTGAGACTGACAACAAACGGAGTAGGTTTTGTAACTAGAAAAGATAACACAATACCCATACTGTGTAAAATATAGGGATCTATGGGGAACATGCAGAATCCTGTTTCGTCGCCAGGAACAAAAAGGGGGTCGAGTTAACCGTGCGGTTTTAACATCCTCTTCATAGGTGGTGGGTCCTGAAACCAGGAACGACTTTTAACTGTTATTCTCTTCTATTCATTATCTGCGTTACCATATTGCCGCCCTTACGGGTGAGGCACATCTGAATGACCGCCAATTCAGACCAGCTTGGCGACACTGGTTCACCTCGAAGCGACTGACCCCCGAAATACACATGAAGTGTCAAAGTATTTATGCAAAGTAGTGCGAAAACTTTGATTGCGCGATGCAGGACTCAGTATGTTTTGAAGTCTTGGTCAGTCGGAGTGAGTTCAAATTCCAATTTCGGTTTGGTTTTGTTTTATTTTTCAATCATTTACCCTTTAAAGCGTTGTTTTAACATAATATTTATTGTTACTTTCATTGAATTAAGTACAATACAAGTAACAAAAATGAAATGGAAAAATATACAAAAATAATCGCAGTTGCCGATTCGCGATTCGAGACCGGGCAACTGCGATTATTTTTGTATATTTAGAGACTCTCGAACCCTGGACGATACTGGAATCTGCGTGTGCTATCCTATCCTACCAGATGATTACGATCCAGGTAACTAGATCAGTACATGGTTATTATTTAAATACCCTTTTTGTGTAATAATTTTATGTTTATGTTTTCGAAGCAATAAAATGGCACTGACTCGTCCTGCCTGAGGCGACTGACTCCGAAGTAGGTACTTATTAGGGAAGGTACATAATTATGTATATGTCCGAAAACTTAAATTGCGCGTTATATTTTATGAATCTTCGTATTCGATCAAAAACAGCGGCAGCGTTTTGAATGGTATTGTCTTGTTTTCCATAAAATAATATGGACCTACTATTATTGTTCTCCATAATCGTAATAGATCATACCTCATAATATTTATTTGCACTATTATCATTTATACTAATAACGCTTGTCATATCAACTTATTAGTCATACATTTTATTTTCCATAAAATAAGTTTCCTTAATAACATGTATAATTTGTTTCTTGATGTAACACATTACATTACATAATCGATACGTATAATATAGAAACGTTTATTGTTTTGTTCAAACAATTATTGGTCTGTAATATTACACCAAACAATCTTTAGACAATAAACAGTTTGTCAAATTCGAAACGGTTAGGTTAGTATAGAACTGTGACCACACATCACTAGATCTCTTTTGCCAAGCAAGCATGCAACATGATGATAGCATTAAAATTGCAGGCGCTTGTACTGAACTAGCATTGTTGTGTTAGTATGGGCAAATTAACATTATGGTGAATATTTTTTTTTATGGAAAACGACATTATTGAAAATGAAAAATATAGCAAATAAATTTATGGATTAACATTAATATGACACTTGATCACTTGACCAATGAAATTAGTGAAAATGATTTATGTAATTTCACGATTATGGCAACTGAAGCGTTATCTCTAATGAAATTATGACAAATATGTATAAGTATGGTACTCACTACACGGCTACACATCAAGCTATACATTCCAGTATAAGCTGATCTCGCATTGTATAGGATTTCCGTACAGTGCCAGAACAGCGTAAACTGGAAATGTATAGCTTGATGTGTAGCCGTGCGTACCTATATAAAATTATTGCATTTTAGATTATGGCAAACAATAGTAAACCGTATTGAATGTATGTGTATTTTAAGTTACGCAACGTGAGTTTAAAATTCACATTAGAGCTTAGTTTTAAATACAAAAAATATTGCATTCGCCGGGATTCGAACTCATGACATTGTACGTACGGATGTCATGTATGTTTTTCAGCCATCTGGTTAAATTAGCCAGCCAATTGGATACCTAGGCCGATAGTTAATTGAACTAGAATCTGTCTGCTACGTCAAAGATACGCGTTAAAGGGGTTTTACTCAGTAGATTGGTCCTACTACGGGCACCGCCAATAGACGCGGCCGTCGCCTCCGCAATACATAATTGTCGGTCATACACAGGTTTATTTCTTTCAATATACCTGGGTTTGAAGTCTTGTTACGCAATTATTTAAAAATATAGGTAGGTAGGTAACTATAGGTAATAGGTAGTTAACTTACAGTGCCGGTAGAGGGCGCCTGGTGGTGGCAGTGGGAGCAGGTCGGGGCCGGCACCAGCTGCGGGGCTGCGGGGGACAGCTGCGGCGGGACCACGCGGGACTCTGCGGGTACGGGAGGACATTATACAGGAAACCGGAACGTAGGTTATATACAACCAAAATGCAAACGGATACCAATAACCTTTCGCCTTAAATTGGTTATTTTGCATTAATTTAAAACGTTTGACGCTTCTGTAATGTTTCTAGTTTCTACTTATTTTATTTTGACTGCCAAAAAATGCAAAAGAAATTACTTAGGTTTTTTTTTTTAATCTAGATTTTTTGATGGTAATGTATCTAGAATTACTAGCCCTATCACCTGTCTTCGTTTTCGGAAGCGTTTCCCTTACACCCTGTATTACGCTATGATGCCTGTATTCCAATAAAAAAGTTGCCACCGGCTGCAGGGTTTTCACTGGCAAACAAATATCAACCATGAATCGCTTGTTATAAAGTTGAAAATAAAATCAACGTCCATTAGTAAGAGAGCATGAAACTGTCCAAGTAGACGGGTAGGCGATTTCCAACTTTATTTCTATAGTGACAACGTTGATATTTGCTTGGCGGGGACAGCGAACGCAAGGATACTTATTTTCGACTTTATTTTAGAGTCGCAACGTTTAAATTTAGTGGTAGGATAAGGATGATGAAGATAATGCTTACCAGTCTTCTCCTCCCTGTACATCTCCTGCCTGAGCTCTGCAGCCCTGGTGACCGTGGGGGGCGGAGGGCTGGAGCCCCAGGAGGAGGACTCCACCCGTTCCTCTCGCTTCATGGTGGAGTAGCCGCTGGACGGGGCCTTGGCTGGGGTGCTGTAGGTGGAAGAAGGTGCTGATGGTGACATTTTTGACGGATTTAGTGTTGGTTTTTGATTAGTTTGTGGCGACATCTACACCGTCAAATGCGAACTAGGTACGCATCACACTGACGCGGACGTCACGCAAAATCTTACATCGTGTAATCGAAGTTTACCGCACTGCACCGCGTACCTTTAAGAACGTCCCGACATCAATCGTCGGGCAGTTGCCCACCAGACGACACACCCGACTGGTCGGAGGCTTCTCCCTTTTCTATAGGATACGGACTGGGTTTTCAATTCTCGGTATTGAACTGAGCATTGAGAAGCCAACATAATACATTCCACCGCCTCGAAAAACACACTGATGGATTTTGGAGCGTTCTCCCTACGCGAGCTGGCAACGGCGCATTTACCTATGCCAGTTTTTCGTGATTATTTCATTAAATACAAACAAAAGTAATATTTTTTTTCAGCCATGCACTATATCGTTGGTATTTTCAAGTTTACTTATATGCAATTTTTTTACAGTTATTTTGGTATTTACTTATAAAAATCGACATACTTACCGTCAAATTATTTTCTATTTGCATAACTTAGTACGAATAATGTTTTTATTAAAGAGTAAATGTAAAAAAAAAATATATAAATACCAACGATCTAACCTAGTGATTGGCTGAAAAAAAATATTACTTTTGTTTGTACTTATTTAATGAAATAATTACGAAAAATTACTATTTAAATGCGTTGTTGCCAGGCCTGTGCATTCAATATCCAGTTTGCTTGTTCTATAAAATCCCGCTGAACTGTGACTGTGGACACAGTGAACTGTGGACTAGACTGAACAAGATGGTCAATAATGTTTAAAGATCCTGTTCCGCGTGCCTGATAAGCAGGGATCGGATATTCGGATGTATATTTACCTAAAGATCAATTTTAGCTATGAAAGTATGGAAGCGGCTGTATAAATTATTTGTACTTAATATTTATTAAAAACCCTGGGATTCTTGGATTGCATAACTATTCAGATATGTATTAATTTAAATTAATGTTTAACCCGATACAAATATGTGTATGTGCTGGAGGAGGGGTGGTTTATTAGTTAAAACAAAAAATAAACAAATTACTTACCTAAATTAAGACTTTTTCGATACAAAAGCGCATTGCATGTTAGCCAACATCTCAACTTTAGGTGAATATGCATCCGAATATCCGATCTCTGCTGATAACTTAGGCAAAAACCGAGATAATGAACGAATACCCTAACTTAACAAACTGTTTTAAAATATACGTCTTCTTACCCCCTCCTGTAGTCAAAAGATGTGCTCTCTGCCGTATCAGATGTGTAGCCATCTGAAAAATAAGTCAAATGGTTTTTAAAACAATCATCATTCAGTTCAATGGACATCAAAGAATATGGAAGCGTTTTCCATCACCAATTCAAGAGTACCAGACAGACTGTGGTCAACCCATTCTTTGCCCATTCCAGGGAACGATGGGTGGTAAGGGAGACTTTTAAATTAGATGGCACCTCTATTAACAATAGATCGGTACTAGCATAATCAACCTTCAATGTTCCCACTGCTGGGACGGTTTTTGGTTCTAGGACATTTCTGGTTTCCTCACGATGTTTTCCTTCACCGTTTTGAGAGCAGTGGTGATGGTGAGTGGTAACTAGTAAATCACGGCCGTTACCACTGGCCCATCACTGCTAACTGATGCTCATAGATGGGTACCCAGTGGCGTAACTACAGGGTGGCAAGTCGGCAAAATGCCACGGGCCCCCAGCCGGAAGGGGCCCCCGGTCAGAGGAGAATCCCAACTCCCAACTCTTCCAAGTAAAAGTGTATAAATAAGTCTTATAAAATAAAAAATACTCTTATTGTTGGTTCTGCTTCTTTATATTGGAGGGGAGGGGGGGGGGGCATCCGATGAATTTGCCACGGGCCTCGAACGGTGTAGTTACGCCACTGTGGGTACCTACTATTAATGACTAATTATCATAGTATAAACCAATCAGCCTTTTCCTAACTATTGGGGTCGGCTTCCAGTCTAACTGGGTGCTGCTGAATACCAGTATCTTACATAGAGCGATTACCTATCTGAACTCCATAACCCAGTTACTGGGTAATACGATAGATAGGTGAGACTAGTTGTCAGAGTTTCGGACTTCTGACTACCCGTAATGACTGTCAAAGATGCACAAATGACAGCTTTTCCAGGCACGGAGGGGTCTCGGTATGTAAAGATGGTCAACCATCTACGGACAGACAGCTGATCGTTACCCGTGCGGCTTTAAGTAGCCACAAGCCCCCCAATCATGAAATAAACCATAGGATTGTACACATTTATTTAGATAAGAAACCATTCTTTTATTCTCCTAAATCTCTTTCAACGTAGATGAACCTCTTGACCACAGTTTGTCTACCACTCCACAAAACCCTATAAAACCTACCATGATTCTTACTTTTGTACAGTTGCCTCTCCTGGTCTTTCTGCAGGTCATCGAGGAGTGAGTCCAGCTCCTCTACGTTCTGTGTCAAGTCTTTTGTGACCTTGGAACTCTTCACTTTAGAGTACCCTGGAAGATTAGAAACACGATGTGTGACAAAAATGGTATGTTGTAGATGGAGGAAGAATTATAGAAAATCAAGATATAAACCCTATGTCGTGGTAGCTTGGTTTTGGGTCTCAATCCGGGGAAACTAAGTACATTTTTAGTTTGTCTTACCAAAACATAGCTATTCACATAAGCATTCGACAGGCTATCGTATCAAAAAAAAAGGAGAAAATAATTTAATTCAATTAAAAAGCGTGGGGTGCTTTTTGAGGTATTTTTATAATCAATTAATGTCAAGCACCCCACGCTTTTTAATTAAATTAAATTATTTTCTCCTTTTTTAGTTTGGTTTTTAAAGCGTGATTTTTAGTTTTTTAAACTATTATTTATTTTCTATTTTTTAGTTCTGCTAACTGCAAAAACGTGTTTTTTTTTCCTTTTTTTAAATTTTTCTCATTTTTCTAAAATTATTGAGTAGTCATCGGTCCTCGTTAAGTTTACAAAGTTTCAATGAAATCTGACCATTTAAAGTGGGTCAAAATAGCATCCAAAGGAATCGGTTACAAACAAACAAACAAACATACAAGATTTGCCTTGACAGCAAATAGCTGTCGGAAGAATGGCGGTCGTCTATTTCATTTTAATAACTGACAAAATTGTCGGATTTTGGATGTGTGACCAGCGTTTATATAGGGCTCCCATCACCTTTCGACTTTGAAACTTTGCACAACAACAGAATACGGTTTGGGCAATCCTGAAACGAACACATGAAAATAAACTAAGTATTTACCTGGTGTAGAAGCAGCTGAAGACTCGTAGTTATAAGTGCGGGTGCCCGAGGTGATCGCTGGTAGATCCCTCTCTTCCCTCTCATAGTAATATGAGCTGGACTCTGTAGACTTTGGAGTAGTCCTGGGTGGGATTGTGTACTCCTGGAAATAAAGAATAATGTGTGTAAATATAACATTGTCAGCCAATAATGGCCTCACAGCTGGAACACAGGCCTCCTCGTATCGAGAGGGAGTTGGCTGTTGTAATCCACCACGTGGGTCCAGTTTTGAACTTGAGCGAGCCGCGTTGTAGGGATTTTCAATAGAATATGACGACGCCAGCACCCTTATTGCGTAACACACTATCAATACAATCTGAATCATTTTGAAGGATATTGCTAATCCATTGCTTCATTATGTTCGAAAAAAAAAATCCTGCTCAGCTACGTAAATAACTCAGTGAATGTCGTTCAACTGTCAAAATAAAAGCCATTCCTGTGTTACGTAGTCACCCCGTCCAGGCTGGTCATTATGTAGTATAGATAATCGATTAATCATAATATGAATCATTTTGAAACAGATTGCTCATTCATTGCTTCAAATGTTCGAAAAATGTGTCTGTTCTACAACGTAAATAGTGCAATGAATATTGTTGAAATGTCAAAATGAAACACAATTTCACTGCAATTTTATTGTTATGTTTATTGTTCTCTTTCTTTTATATATGTTTGTTGCTGTTGTGTTGTGTCTGTGTCGAATAAATGTTTTCTATTCTATTCTATTCTAAACAGATTATGATTGATCGTATGTTTTGCAATTAGGGTGCTGGGGGCCGATTCTACTAATTTGCAACGTTACACGTTCTATTGTGTTTCCACAACAGTTCGATTTCGATCGCCGTTCGATAGTTACATAAAAAGTCATTCTACTATTTCATAAGCAAAATGGAAACTAAACTTAAAACGAATTGCAACTGAACTGTAGCGGGAACACAGCGGATTACTCGCGTTACCAACATGCCAAAATAATATGTTTTATTAATACCGCAAAGAAAAAAGTTGAATCTAAAAATGTTACTAAACACGAATATGTGGCACTAAAAGTATTTTCTATAATTAAAAGACATAATGATCATAATTTTATCATTAACTTTGTCCTATAGTAAACGTCACGCTCATGTTCGATTTTGTTAGTAGAATAGGTTTTGACATTGTTTCAATCGATCGTTGGCGTAACTAAAACGTAACCGCAGCTGTGTCGCAGCTGGACCGTTGTTCATTTTAGTAGAATGCGAAAACGCTTAAAAGTGGTGATTCGGTTGCGGTTCTATTGCGTTTTTTTAACAAATTTGTTAGTAGAATCGGCCCCCTGGTGTGGACATTTTAGCGCTGAGTTTAGTGAACCCAACAGTTCTTTCTTAGATTAGAATGTATCAAAATAACCATTGATCTATCTATGTATGTCGCAAAACTAGTTTGCGATTTCCTTATCAACATTCTCAACTTTTGACTTCATAATTATATAAAATTGTACGGAAGTATACATTTTAACCAGTTCTAAGCTTAAAATCCAAACTTATAGATCATTTAGTACCTATAATTAGCAAGTCTGTGAGTAATGCACTGAGCTAGCAATGATGTCATTCTCTTGCATTTCAGATGTTATAGCCGTTTTATCGTTGGCCCGTAAAGCTGATTTTACGATTAAAAATAATGTCGGTTACATTAAAACAAGTTATGAGCAAAATGGTGATGAAATTCTAGATAAAAACCTTGTGTCAGTATCTTTGTCTACTACTTATCTATAAAATTATTTGGCAGACCTAAGAAGTGAGAATCGAACCCACCTTTGCGACGGGACTGATGAGGCAAATACCTATAGGATTACTGTTACTAACTACTAGTATTAGGATAACTGGATCAGGTTTAGAAACGTACATCACGACGCCCTAGGAGTGCATAAAGTGACCTTACTGGTGAAGTTCTTCAGAAGGGTCCGGTGCGTAGTGCTCGTAACCGGCGGCGGCGTCCGTGTATGACCAGAGGCCCAAGTGTGAGTTTCTTTTAACCATCTCGATCGAACGCTCGATCGAGATGATCGATCGTTAAAAGAAACTTACACTAGGGCCACAAACAGTGGCGTAACTACAGGGTGGCAAGTCGGCAAAATGCCACGGGTCCCCAGCCGGAAGGGGCCCCCGGTCAGAGGAGAATTCCAACTCCCAACATTTATTATTATACTCTTTCAAGTAAAAGTGTATAAATAAGTCTTATAAAATAAAAAAAATCTCTTATTGTTGGTCCTGCTTCTTTATATTAGATGGGGGGGGGGGGGGGGGGGCATCCGATGAATTTGCCACGGGCCTCGAACGGTATAGTTACGCCACTGGCCACAAATGTATGAACGTAAACGAGGCTAAAGGTGTGTATGTATGTTGGTATCACATAAACCAGCTGCCTTTTTATAGAAAGATCAATCAATCTGCCTGCCTCTTCCTAACTATGTTGGGGTCGGCTTCCAGTCTAACTGGATGCAGCTGGATACCAGCATTTTACATGGATCGACTGTCTATCTGAGCTCCACATGTCGGTTAAGTCTTACGATACCCCTTGGTAAGACTGGTTGTCAGACTTTCGGGCTTATGACTCCCCGTAACGACTGTCAAAGATCCATGAATGACAGCCACGCACGACCAACAGCTAAACGTGCTTGTCAAGGCACGGAGGGATCTCCATATGTAATGGAAGGTCACCCATCCATGAACCGTCCGGGGCAAGCGTAGCTTAACTTTCTATCGACCCGTGCGGCTGTTATCATATAGCGACGAGCCCTTAAGTATATGCTAATATTATAAAGAGGTAAAATAAATTAGTTTGTACAAAGGGGGTAATCCCTGGAATTACGAGTCGGTGTACGATGTGTATTTTTTTTTTGGATTTGATAGCCCAATTCTTGAGGGAGATTAAATTATAATGCCATTTAACACCCTACGACCATAAGGAGCCGAAAAAATTTAAAAACAAAATCTAAAATAATTCTAAGTGGTAACGAAGAAATATCACTTTCGAACTGTCAAGGAGTCGGTCAGTCAGAAATATGGAGCTAGTTGCCCATTCCAAAGCATAGGTTCCTATAGCAACAAATCAACGGTTTCTTAGGTTCTACCCTCACCTCAACAGTGTGCATATCCTTCCTGTCGTACTTGCCGGAGGGATGCTTCTCCTCTTTGTACTCGTAGTGGTACTCCCGGGCGCCTCCTCCTCCGCCGCGTCCTAAGGAGTCCAGCTTACTGCCCTTCGGGATCAGCTCGGATTTCATCATATCTGTAAGAGGATGGTTAAGGAAATCAAGATGGGCTTAACTTTCCATGAGAGCACTGGGGGTCCAGGGGTACCGGCCCAGATTTACGAGTTGTAGGACGTAGGTTTGAATCCAGACAGGCACATTATTATGAGAAAATTTTTCATGACCACAGCTCTCAAAACGGTGAAGGAAAACATCGTGAGGAAACCAGCATGTCCTAGAACCAAAAATTCGAAGTCATGTGTCATCTACCAACCTGCACTGGGCCTACGTAGTGAATTACGGCCCACTCCCTCTCACAGAGAGGAGGCCTGTGTCCCAGTAGTGGGAACATTGTAGCCTGCTTATGCTGAACTTTTTATGAAACTAGTCTCATGGAGTTTGGAGTAAAGGAGGTTTCGGGGGAAAGAAAAGCATTAGTGATATCAAATCTGTTTCCCTGAAGAGTTACACTACCAACATTTCGTCGTTTTCCTCTTCGTCGTTCCCTTAATGCTGAGGCACATACGACGCGTCTCCAAGCGGTTTTCTAAAGTGTGGACCGCTCGATAAGTAAACTCTGCAATTTCGGAATATTTCGCTAGTTGAGTATTAAAAACCTCACGCAATAGGAGGTGAGTCGTGGAGCTACTTGCCATCTTGCCATCAACTGGGTAGAAATACGGACCCCAGGCTACTTTTGAGAATTTGCTTTAAGTTTCCCGATCTCGAGGATAGCATACCTAGCCAAAAACCTAAACTTAGCAGTCGACCCTTTCGTGCTACTACTAGACCAACGAACCAGGGTTAGCCTAACCCCGTCCAGGACTAAAGACGTCTTTGTTCTCTGGCTATATAACATCTAACGGGTTACAGTCACAGCACTCTTATTGCGGGCCAATTTTTGACAAAAATTCGGGTGTCTTATGAAGTGTACAGCAATTCTGAAACTATGTTGACCTGCCCTGCGCTTATACTGTCCTGCAAACGGATAAGATACGGGCCCTGATGGTGGAATCCATAAAAGGTAACTTACCGAATGCCTCATCTGTGTAGGGGATGTTGCCACTGCTGGAGTACTCTTTGTACTCCTTGTGCTTGCTGTACGACTTGGTCGCCATGTTGACTTCGATGTGTTAGCTGTAACAAGAGAAAGAAACGTTAGTTCAATGTGATAGTCAATACGGGCCATCGTGTTACCCACTAAAAGGGGGGTGGTGGTTAGATAGGCAGTCGCTCCATGTCAAATACTAAGGTTCAGCTGCATCCGGTTAGACTGGAAGCCGACCCTAATATAGTTTGGAAAAGGCTAGACAGATAGGTCCACGACGTTTTCAATCCAATGGGGAAACGAGGTACATAAATACCATGGTTGAAGTAAAATGTAGTCTGTAATATTAAGACCTAATCCATAGCTAATCAGATCTATTTAAATCAGCATTCAGCCATCAATGCTGATGCATTGCACACTTTGCATAGCTTGAAGGCAACTGCAAGTCTTGCAGATTGCAAAAAATGTTCTCTGTGGTTTAAATGTTTTAGATGAATGTTTGTTACTCAATAACGCAAAAATGGCTCAACGGATTTGGATGAAATTTGGCACACAGATAGTTTATAACCTGGATTCACACATAGAATACTTTTATCACACTAAATCTAGACGATTATTGTCAATTATAAGGAAATAGCATAACAACTCCAAATTTTTCTCTCATGCCCAAATTAGAATATAAATCTGTACGAAAATGGGTAAATAACCACTCCTAGGAGAACTACAAACATTACTCCATGGGTATGAATTAAACAACCTACCGCAATGCCGAATGGTAAAATATGGCTGAGCTTTGATGTATCTTAACAACTATTGTACCCATATTTGCAAAGTAAAATTATATTCTTTTCTATTAGTAACCCTCAAGCGTCGATCGATAATAATATGCTACTACTACAACTGAATAGAAATGTCAAATTTATGCGTATAAAATGAGAAATATTAACCTATTGATCAGGAATGTCAGTTCAACAGGCATTTTTTTTTTAATTAGCGAAATAAATATCTAGCTCAAAATAGATGCAGATAATTGATAGTCAGCTATAAACCTTGAAAAAATACTCCCTACCCGCGCCCTCAGTCGTTTATTCAAACTAGGCTAAGAATCAGTACTTTTGAAGGTGACAATAACGTGATTTTTTTTCGACTGATTATTTTCCCTCCTTCTTTAAACATAAAAACGATAGAATTATTTTAAAACCATATCGAAGCTTGTCTAATGTTTTACAGAAAACCATTTGAGTTGTAAAACATATAGTAGGTATGATGAAATTATTTGCTATTTCTTTACTAGCACACGGCAATACCAACTTGCGTGAGGTGACCACAATAAAAAGTGCAACTCGAAAGTTTTTTTTTTCTATTTGTCAGCTTATCTAATTCATTCTCTAAGTTCCTATCGACACAGGTAGCACCATATTAGGCAGTGAAACGTAATCTGGTCGCAGCAGGTGCGTGGGCGCAATGCCTTTCATTTCTCAAATGCCATACGTCTGTCTGTCAGATTGATGGCAACACTGGGCCAATGAGTTACTGGATCGCTGGGGTAATGAGTTAGCTTGGTTTGTTCAGTTAGAGAGAACATGGAACGGTAAACATAGTTCATGTTACTTGTAGGAGTTAAAGGCAAAGCTCCCGCAAACAGGCGAGACGTGACCACGTGCCGGTGCAACGCGATAAAAAAAATGGGTGAAATTTTAAAGAAATTGCTTAGAGAGTGGCGTCGCGTTGTCGCGTCGCGCCTGTCTGTCGGAACCATTATACCCACGAAGGAGTTGCCTGGTGTCCTGGTAGGCGGTTGAGTTACCATTCGCTTACTACATTCGACCATCACTTATCGAGACTCCTTCTTGCCTCGCAAAGCACGTGGTTCGGGCTGTCACTTGTGGTTCTTTGACAGTGGTTACGGGACGTCAGAAGCCCGAAAGTCTGAAAACCAGTCTTACCAAGGGGTATAACGTGTTATCCAGTAAGTGTTGTGGAGGGTAGATAGGCAGTCGCTACATGTAAAATACTGGTATTCATTTGCATGTGGTAAAACTGAAAGCCGACCCCGAAAAATAAATGGGAAAAAGGCTAAGCAGATGATGAGTTTAAAACACAATAATTGGCCTAATGGTTTTAAGCTTGGACCAAAGTCAGATCAAGTTCTGAAATAAGATGGTTTTAATCAGATTTCGCTTACCTACGTACTGTTTATGATTCGCGATTAGCTCTTAATAAATAGATAGGATCTAACACTACCTACCTAGCTACCTACCTTACTTCATTCGATTCAAACAATCTAGGATTCTAGGCATTGGCTACAATCCAAAGTAGAATCGAACCTGTGACCTTTAATAGTAAAGTACTTACATTAGGCGTATCGCTAAGTATGCATATCATTGAGAACAGCTGCAGTCCAAATCTGGTATTGTGTAGTTTGTGTCAGGGCTACTAAATGCCAACTTGTTAAATTGTTTAGTGTTTTGGTAAATCTATATATTCTATATATATATTTAGTTTTAAACTATGAATGGATTTATTTGAAAACACAAAACAAAGCTAATATTATACAGTACAGTACAGGTATATAAAAAAGAAAATAATCATAAGGCATCAAATAATACGTCCGCATCGTTGTCAATGAGAAAAGTGCCCAAATATTAATATATATTATAAAATATATTAATATATTGTAATATCACGCTAGGAGCCTTAGGAGCCGAATAAATACAAAAAATCACGAATACCTGCACGGGCAGGCGATTTGATAAGACGGGGTGGGTCGCAATCGCGGGCAGAAACAAGTAGGTATAACATAAAAGATAATATGGAAGTCATTCAATGGGCTTACATAAACTTAGAGGGTGTTATATTAATGATTTTAATTAATATAATTCTGTAATTGCATAAATATTCGTGGGCCCTGGGGTAACCTGGCGCTTCTCTCATAAGCATCGTTGTGGAAATGAGGGATAATAATAATGACCTTTGGAAAATAGTTACCTACCAATAGGTAGCCTATAGGCGAGATGTCATGATAAGAACTTATGAAGGAGAATTCTGGTACTTACTTAAAAGATTACCCCTTGACAAACACGCACGTGACATGCTGGGCATCAAAATTAGACGTTTGCACGGACGCAAAACTGGATTATCAACCCTCGGTGATTGAGAATACAACACAGTGCATCCCAACGGGTCGACTAGGGTTGTTTGCTAATAACATTATTTTACTCAACAAAAAGAGAGAGGTGCAGATGTGTATTATAGGTATACCTATGCCCAACCCTTCGGGAAAACCAAGCGTGATGTTACGTCACTCAACTCAACACAAAAAATGCCCTCATTGGCACCAGCGCGGGGAACCTAGTCGCGGGCTGGAACTCACTGGTGGGCCTGGCTAAAAATCACGCTGTCTCACTAGGCTTCGTGTCCGATAAAGATAGTATTAGTGATGAGCAGTTAGACGCTAGTCTATATGGACAACGTTATTGAGTGAGATGCAGGATCATTTATAGTAAAAAATTCGCGAAAAATCCGTTGCGGGAAGCGACTTAGATTCCGTACGACAGAGGTCGCGCGCGCCGCTGCCGCGCGCCGCCCGGCGCCGCCGCCGCCGCGTCTAAATCTTGGTGCTTTTAACTTTATGTCACGAGTTCGAGACTGGGCAAATGAATATTTTTTATGGAATTTTTTCGTTTATTTTTACGAAGTGTTTTATTTTTTTGAAATTGAAAACAGAACACACTTTAATAACATAATTATTGAGACAAGATTAAGAAATATGTACCAAGTTAAGTTTTCAAATGCAAATTTTAATTTCGATTCCAATTATAACCGTTTTTTGCACTGATTTTAAAATGAAAAATATTGTCTTTGGAAGTAGTTATGTAAATATACAATTCCTAAATCGCGCAGTCAAGGTTTTCGGACCCCTTTGCAAGTACAGTTAACCCCTTCATTCGAATATCAGGGGTCCGTCGCCTCGGGGTAAGCCAGTGCTCGCCAAGCTGGACTTAAATTGGCGGTCCTTAAGATGTACTCCCGTTTGGGTAGTAAACTCTCACTGTCCACAGACGTGTAGAAATACATCAGTCTGCTGTCGATAGTACCGATTCTCTTCTCTAGAAGGAATCACGGTGCCAGGTTGACCTGCGCACACACCTCCGAGGTATTCCCCCCCTCCCCCGCCCCCAGGGGAATTGACCCCTTTTGTTAACTGACATAAAAAAAAAAAGAGTAAGTACCTATTTCAATTTTTCGGTATAATTTCTTGTAGTTTTATCACTTTTAAAATACTATAATAGCAATGTTATTTTCTCCTTAATTAGATCTAACCAAAACTATCTCATTATTTTATTTTAGCTCATTATATTATTTGGCTGTACACGAAATCGACTGATCTTGATTAATTTTGTTCAGTTTTTGTGAAAAGGAAATAATAATATTTTAAATAAAATTGTTGGATTTCCTTTTTCAAAATTTTTGAAACTTGGTTTTGCGCGTGACTGGGACGGATTTTTTAAATAATTTTAGTGGAAAATCACTAAATTTGCAACGAGTTTTCCGACAAATGACTCGAGACTGACGTTTGATCATCTTTTTATAAGAACCTACCACTGATTTTGATTATGAAAACATATCACCAACTTCATTACTGGTGGTGGTGGTCCGGTCATTGCAAGTAGACCAATAGTAGACCTATTATTTATTATATTTCTATTCTGTTTTTTCATTCCTCTAAGTACCTGGTACTTATTGACTGGCCTGCACTGTCCTCCCATACCTATTATCACTGCAATTTGAAAACATTGTAAACGCCAATTATTTTTAAAAGAGTAACCGTGGAGTTTCTTGCCGGCTCTTCTCCATAGGAAGCGACAAATTGGAACCGTGCACCTAGCTTCTGACTTTTCATAAGTGCCCATGCAGGTTTATGTGAAATAAAATATTTTGATTTTGATTATATTGGACTGCGACCACTTTTTCAACTTCGATACAAAATAATTACATAAAGCAGAAAAATAATTTTGAAAACACCAATTTTATCAAAGATTACTTAGCAAAACTTCCAAGGCATACTACCCTAGAAATAAAATCAAAATTATTTTACAAAAATATAATATCTTCACTAAGTACCTAAATCTAAAGTGAAATGTACATTATTTTTGAGAGCGCAAAATTGACTGTGATTCATGTGATTGTGACACGAATAGTTTTGCGCCACAAAAACTACTTTTATAGTCACACACACAGATCAATATGTTTCAACTATTTCAAGCTTCCTCACAATTAGATTTGAAATTAACTATACAGGGTTTTTGTCGTTGTGCACGGCCTCTTAACAGCTTAACAGCTGCCGTTCAAATCTAACATTGTATTGTAGGTATATTGTCAGGGATGCTGAATGGGAACAGGTTTTAGTCATAAGCGTAAGTACTGAGATTTGTCGGTCGGTGTTGATTTTTAACTTCGTGTTATGAGTTCGAGACCCGGAAAATGAAATAATTTTTGGATTTATTTTGTTAAAACTTTCGAAGTTTTGATTTTTTTGTAGTAAGTAAGTAGTAAACTTAGCTTATTTTTTACCAAGTATACAATAAGAAATAAGTATACTTGTTTTTGAAGTAGATATGAATAAAATAAAAGTCATTCATTGCGTAATCAAAGTTTTCGCAGCCCTTTTCAAGTAGAGGTTAACCCTTCATATATACGTCGGGGTCCGTCGCCTCGAGGTAAGCCAGTGCTCGCCAAGCTGGGCTAATTTAGCGGTCATTTCAATGTTGGCAGTAGCATACCTTAGTTGTTCACTCAGAGTATAGTCGAATAAATTCACTTAACAGATATAGCCCTGAAACAATAACACAACACCTATGAGGACGACAGTTATATTTCATGATTCACTCTTGACCCCTTTTTGATCCACATTCAATTTTGAATTTTTAAAGACAGAATGTGTCAATGTGACAATCTAAATCATTGTCAGCCGCGACGCGACAATGCGCGTGCGCCTATGTCTTGAGTTCGAAACCAGGAGTATGCAATTCTTTTTGCATGTTTCATGAATACATTTTTAAGTGTTTGGTAATAGGATTTTTTTTTTTGGAAATAATATCTAACATATTTTAAAATAAAGAATAGATAAATAATAATTGAACTTAAAGTTACGTACGTCCGTTATCTATTAAATTGTCCTATATTATAAATGTGAAAGTTTGTGAAGATGTTTGGATGTTTGTTACTCAATCACGCAAAAATGGCTGAACGGATTTGGATGAAATTTGGCACACAGACAGATAATAACCTAGATTAACACATAGGATACGTTTTATCCCGGAGAACGTTCCCGTAGAATAAATTCCGACCTCCACGCGTGTGAAGCCGCGGGCGGAAGCTAGTAAGTAATAAATTAATAATACATTGTATGTAAGTACTTTTTGTATTTCATCCAGCACCTTTAGCGATATGATTATAAGTATAAAATTAATTTAGTATTCCTACACCGTGTGGCGACATTAGTGCTACAATTCTAGCGACAAGTGTCACCCTGCGCATGCGCCGCATATTCATTGCGTATCGATGCATATTGACATGCAACTCGGGAGACTGATTGACAAAGTGTTCCGGTGTCCTTTCGGTTACAAGACAGGTATTATCTGATAAGGTCGTTTGTAACGGCGCCATGGCAGACAACAGTCGTTGAATTTGCGATGATAAAATTGCAGCAGCGTTACTGGTCGTGGGTTCGATTTCAGTGGGGAACACTGACTGCCTTGTTGGTCTATTGCTTGCAAGCGCAACCGCTGAGCGCGAGCTCCTAGGTTCACATTCCCAGGTCGAGCAAGGTGTTGTAATTTTTTCTCAATGGGAGTTTGTCAGTAGCAGCCCGGAGTCGGGATTTGCGCCCGGTTGATGGCAATGAGCTCGGCCCCAATTACTGGCATCATTTGAACTATAGACTAACCTCTGCTCAAACCGTTAGGAATACAGGCGTGATATTATGATATGATACCGACTCCATGGGCAGTGGAGAACATTGTCGAATGACATAAAAATAATGAAATGTACTTTTTCCTTCTATTATAGTCTTCCTCATTCATTTTCAACTTCAACCTTCGATCCATTCATGTGGCTGTTAGTGATATCATTTAGCCACGAGTCCACGACACTGTCACTTTGTCACCGACACTCAAACTGCCCTCAGGGGCGCAGGATCGAATCCCGCACGAAACATTTTTTTTTGTGTTTTTGTTGAGGTTTTAATGCACACTAACAAAAAGTATCGCTTGTTTATAGTAATCTTAACAGACAGAACACAAACACAAATACATACTTTCAATGGCGTTTAATAGCAAAGTTACTTTCCTATGACACGTTTACATGTATGTAATACAAAAGAGTCCTGCATCGCGCAAGCAAAGTTTTCACGCAATTTAGTACAAGGCTCAAACGTAATCATTCCTCTTCGGGGTCCAATGTGCTCGAGAGAAGTCAGTTCTCGTCAAGCTGATCAAAGTTGACGTCATTTAGATGTACTCCCGATAGGGTAGTATTTACGCATAGTCACTCAGACAAGACTAGTCCCCGTCAGTCTGCTGAGTCGACAGTCCGATTCCCTTCTCTAGAAGAAGTGTCCTCGCCAGCTCTGCCTGTGCACATTTATCTCCGAGTATCTATTCTGAGCCCCTCAGAATTGTGACCCCTTTTTGAACCGACATATTTTTTTTTTAGATAAAAATAATAAGTCTTCCTAAAAAAACACTACTAAGTGAAAAATAACTTTAATTTCGGAAGTCGGTGTTTTCGGTTTTGAATTTTCGTTGTTTTGCCACCGACTTCCAAGTTTTTAAAGTATTTTTTACTTTGAAATAAAAAGTTGAAGTGTTTTTATCGGAAGTCGGTTGTTTTTTTTAATAAACGTTTTTACTCTGCAAAAAATCGTATAAGTACCTACCTTCACTTGCTAAGTAAATAGGTAACAGTGACAGAAAGTTATTATGACACCATCAACATGGAACTTTGGAGAAAATACGTTTGAAGCTAACTCAAAAATAAATCCAGAATTTGACCAAATACCTAAATAATTTCAAACAAAAGAAATATTTTTCAAATTTGTTTTTAAATGACGGAGTTCCTAGGTAAAACACATAAAAAAACAAACGGGTTGAAAACCACCTTTTTTATAGATGTTGGTTTAAAAAGACGAAAATCTCAATTCGTTGGTATCTTTGTTTTTGTTCTATTAAATCCTACCCACTTTTTAGTTTCACCACTTGCAGGAACACTTCTATTTCACCTTATTTCGAACAAACCAAAATTAAATCATTATTTTCTCACATCAAAAGTTCATTGCTATACCAAGGCATACATAATAGAAATATTATCACGCGGGTACCTATCTACATACTGTACGAATTCATAAACATAACTTATTTATATGAACAGGTGCCGTCCAAATCTAGCACTATGTTATTAAGCTGCTGTTAATATGTATGAATGCTGCATAGCAAGTTACAGTCCGTCTCACGAAAGAAGTCCCGTGGCAATATGTAGATCTAATTAACCTCTAATTTGCAACATTCTTACAACAACCCATCCAAATCATTTGACACCTTTCTATATTTATGCAGTGCCTGTAGACGTAATAATAAGAGAAAGAACCACCAAAGATTTTGTCAATCGGTGTTTATTTTTAACCTCATGTCATGAGTTCGAGACCCAGCAAATGAAATAATTTTTGGATTTACATATTTCGTTTTATTTTTTCGAAACGTTGTATTTTATTTTTTGTTATTTAGTGATAAAGTTTAGGTCAGTTTTTACCGCATTATTATTGAGAAAGATTTTATTAATAAAGTACGAGGTACCTACATAACTTTTTGCAGTCGAAATTTTGTTCCGATTTCAATTAAAAGTATTAAAACCGTTTTTATACTGATTTTAGAATAGATATGAATACAATAAAAGTTCTACATCGCGCAATCAACATTTTCGCACCCCTTTGCACATACAGTTTAACCCTTCGTACTAGTTATCAGGGGTCCGTCGCCTCGAGGTAAGCCAGTGCTCGCCAAGCTGGGCTAATTTGGCGGTCATTTCAAAGTTGGCTCTAGCATACCCGAGTATTTCACTCAGAGTATAGTTGATTAAATTCATTTAACAGATAACCCTGTAACAATAACACCTACGAGGACGACGGTGAATCTTCGCGGTTCACTCTTGACCCCTTTTTGAACCGAATTCTATTTGAAATAGATACGATTTTTCAATTTTCAGGTAAGTATTCCTTTTTCACCCGACTCTTAAGGACACTTTTGAATTGATTTCTTTGCAAAAGGTTTGAATTTGAAAAAAGTCAAAGGTTATATTCACAATGACATTGGTCCCATAAAGAAAGTTGCTCAGTTTGATTACATATTCTGTATTGCACCTTTTTAGACCACCAACTTTTCCGATACACACTAAAGATAGCTGCAAATCAAATCAAATCATTTATTTAAGCAGAAAACAATGTTACAATGGTGTTATAAAAATTTACATGTTTCAAGTGAGTCTACCGTAAGGCATGCAAAATGTATACAATCAAAAAATACAATAAACAAATAAATAAAAACAATCATAAAATACTTCACGATATAAATTAATGCAATGTCATACATATTAATTATTTATTTAATAATAGTAATATTTAAATTATTTTAATGTCGTTGCTAGAATTATTACAATATTTAAAGTTACATGAATAATAATTGTTGTTAAGTACTAGATGTCACTGTGAGGTCTTAAGTTTGGAAAAATTATCGCGTTCAAGTTATAGTAACATGTATTAACTAAAAGACTCTTTAGACTTTTCTTAATTAAGGCAGTATTCATTGCCCTTATTTCTTTAGGTAATTTATTGACAATTACAGAAGCCATATAAAACACACTTTTCGGGGGACACAGAGGCGAAATGCGTCACGTTGTTGCCTATTATTCACTTCTGAGGCTAATGTAAATAATTCTTTATTGGTCTTAACAAATACTGAGACCTCAAATATATAGGCTTGGGAGAGTTAAAATTTTGTACTCCCAGGAATCATTTGAAGCCCAAACATAGCCCTTATGCATCGTTTTTGTGCTTTAAAAATTAAATCATTATCAGTCGAATTTCCCTAAAAAATCAAACCATTAATTCATCAATCAATTCATTAGTTATAATTTAAGTAACTCACGGCACAGATGTGTCCCCGTCACTCTTTTCTTCCAAGCATTAATTAGTGACAGACCAACAACAATACAGCAAGCGAGATTACACTAACAAAAAGTATAGACCGTTGATACTTTATCTTAACAAAACACAAACACAAAAACTTAATTTCAATGGTGTTTACTAGCAAAGCTACGTTCCTATGACACGAGTGAGTGACCGATACACGTTTACAAAAGGGTGCTGCATCGCGCAAGCAAAGTTTTCGCGCAACTTAGTACAAGGCTCAAATGTAATCTTTCCTCTTCGGGGTCCAATGTGCTCGAGAAAGTCAGTTCTCGTCAAGCTGATCAAAGTTGACGTCATTTAGATGTACTCCCGTTAGGGTAGTATTTACGCATAGTCACTCAGACAAGACTAGTCCCCGTCAGTCTGCTGAGTCGACAGTCCGATTCCCTTCTCTAGAAGAAGTGTCCTCGCCAGCTCTGCCTGTGCACATTTATCTCCGAGTATCTATTCTGAGCCCCTCAGAATTTGACCCCCTTTTTTATCCGAAATAATTTTTATTTATTTAGAAACAAAAAAATAACTGTCTCCAAAAAAAACGCTTTATAGTGCAAAATAAATTTAATTTCGGAAGTCAGTGTCTTCAGTTTTATATTTTGTAGACGGTTTTGCCATCGACTTCCAAAATTAAAGTAATTACTAGGAATAAAAAAAGAATAAACATTACATTTTCATAGCTTTAAACTTCGAATAACTTTATTCTGTGTTTATTAGTAAGAGGGGTGAACGTGTTTTTTTTTCGGAAGTCAGTTGTTTTTTTTTTACTGGTTGTGCATTCATGGTTACAGTTTACGTGTCGATGTCCCAGTCACCCTGGCCCTGTATTGTATGTATGAAAAAAAGATGGGTAGCTAATAAAAGAAGCCGTTATTGCTAACCTCTGCACAAATACTCGCGCATCTCCTTTATGATTACCTACCTACAGCTCACTTAGCCGTACTCAATCACAAATCCGTTCGTGCCTCTAATATAAATACTGCATGTCTGTCAATGACGTGATAATCCAAAAAGGGTGATGTATAAGTTGCTCGTTGCCTAGTCATACCCCTGAGATGAGCAATAAGATGATAAATGTGAGGCAGATGACAAATAGGTCGTACTTGGAAGGGCTTGGAGGACTTTACTGCAAGGGATTATGGAGACGTGAATACTTTTAATGAAGTCATCATAGATTCTAACCATTTCTATCTATCTGCCACGTTGGTCTAGTAGTCGCAAGCGCTAGCGCTGAGCTTGAGGTCCTGGGTTCGATTCCCGGGTCAAGCGAAGTGTTATTGGTTTTTCCATCTGGAATTTCTTTCGGAGTTTGGAACTGAGAAATGAATTTATGTCCATTTGAAGGCAATAGAGTCGCTCACTGTTACATGCTGGGACTGTGTGTCAATTGTAGGTCCACCTCTGCCGAACCCTCCGGGGAATACAAGCGTGATGTTATGTTGAATAGCAAAGTTACGAAAATAGTCTCAGAAATAATTTATGCTTCTCCTCCTTTATCAAGACAGACGCAACCATTCAAAATAACATAAAAATAACTAGGCCCATCTATTTTAAACCCAATTAACGTTCAACGTAGATAATTAACTGGAATTAGGGCATTTCCAACCGCGCGTTCGTGTTCTACCCTTTTGATGTGCTTGGCCCCTTATAAGTCTATTTTAGTACTAACCACTTGTTTGAACTAAATTGGTAAACAATGCTAAATACATAGGAACTAAATTCGTATGTAAATCAACCTTAAGTGTAAGACAGTAATGTTCAATTTGGTGTAATTGGTTAATCCTAATTGGGTATTTGAGAAGTTTGGAAGTGTGAAAAATCGAGTGACATGAGTTCATCGGATGGTGTGCGCTGGTCAATATTTTGACAGCACTTTGGATGCTCAGCATCGCTCCATCGGTTGCATTGGGATTCTAACAATAAGTACTAATAGATTTGTGGCATAAGCAACAATAAGTATTGGCAATATTGTAGATAGTTTGTAAGAAAGTCTCATACTACTTCAGCTTATTGTAAAAGGTGGTGCCTACTTAAGGCTTCTCATAGTCTCCTGGGAAGAAAGTAATCTGATGTGACGGCTGACTGAGATAAAAAAAAGCTGCCGAGTGCACAAGAAGTTTTCCGGACCACCGTAAAACATTTTCCATTATTGAGAGCGAGCAATAAAACACTCAGAGAAAACTTCAACTTTCTTCATACGCTAATAAACACAGAATAAAGTTATTCCAAGTAAAAACCTCTGAAAATGTATCGTTATTCCTTTGTTATTCCTGGTATAACTTTATTCCGTGTTTATTAGTAAGAGGGCAAGTGTCTAACTGTTAGGTACGGTTCATAAGATGCAGCCCTATGTGACAGATAGACAAATGGACTATCAGCGCAGGCTTAGTAATAGCATAGGGTCCCGTTGGCGCGTTTTGGGTACGGAACCCTTAAAACAGACGTTTTGCAGCTGACCATGCATAAGGAAACTAGCATAATGATCATCTCCCTGTATGTACTATCAGAGAAATTAATTTTTAAGCAATTTGACAACCTACGTCAATTTGCCAAGATATATTATCATAAGCTATGTCATATGAGTCTGGATTTACGCCAGGTTGATGGCAATAGCGTCACCCGCTATTACATGGGATTTATATGGCGACATGTGAGTGTTTAGATGCACTTCGCTTAACCCTGCGGTTAATTCAGGCGTGATGTTATGTTTATGTTGTTATGCTTGTAGCAGCATCATCATTTATGCCAACGCCCGTAGCGCGCCGCGCGCCCCGGCCGAGCGAGTGACTACTATATTGTAGTCTGTGCGAGTGACCGACCATGGAGCCCTAGCGCTCTGCTACCGCCACTGTGCCGCCACCGCGATGGTGGCGCTCCTGCTGTAAGTTCAATGAACTACAGGCTAATACGTGCTGTGCAGTGATTGGGTAATAAACTCGTAAGGTTTTTGAAGTGCCCGTTATTGTATTTTGTTATTTTAAGAATATGACGTATAAGTAGTTGGTATTTTACGAAATAAAAGCCCCGACCGACCCTTGCTCGTTGAAGTGCCAGCCCGCGCCGCAGCTGAGCCAGTAGAGTTAAATTCCCCTATTAATAATAATAATGCCAATATTTTGATCCAGCCTGTCCTCAATAGCTGTCCCCCTATCAGTGACGCCCTGAGCCGAGGTTCGTACCCCACAGGGGGTGCCCTCAGCGTACAGTCGCTTAGTTTGTAATTTTTTAGTTTGTAAGCCCTGGCTGGAGGCGTTAAGTTAACTCTTAATGGCAGCCCCAGGAAAGCCCGGTTAAGCAGTCACGGCCTCTCAAGGTCAACTGCGAGATGCCCGACAAAAAAAAAGCTAGTACCTTTTAGCGTCTCGAACTGGTTGTTTCTCTTCATAACCTACAGGCCTTACATGTTTAACATAATCAGCCTATAATGATCCCACTGTTGGGACCCAGGCCTCCTCTCTGTGACAGCGTGTGGACCATAATCCACCACGCGGGCCCAGTGCAGGTTGGTAGATGTCACATGTCTTCGAATTTTTGGTTCTAAGACATGCCGGTTTCCTCACGATGTTTTCCTTCATCGTTTTGAGAGCAGTGGTGATGAAATTATTTACACAAAGTAAAACGCCCGTCTAGGATCGAACCTTCGACCTATAACTCGTAAGTCATGGCTATTACCACTGGGTCACCATTGCTCTCGTGTTGTGTTTACTACAGAACTATCTCAGTCAATTTCTATTGGGTTGCGACCATCATCTGCCTAGCCTTTTCCCAACTATATTGGGGTTGGCTTCCAGTCTAACCGGATGCAACTAAATACCAGTATTTTGCATAGAGCGACTGTGTATCTGACCTTCACAATCCTGTTACTGGTAATGCGATACCCTTTGGTAAGACTGGTTGTCAGACTACCCGTAATGACTGTCAAAGATCCACAAATGCCAGCCGGGACCACCAACTTAAGGTGCTTTCCGAGGCACGGGGGAGGGTCTTGGTATGTAATGATGTTCACCCATCCACGGACCAACCGCCGCGAGCGTAGCTTAACCTGAACAATCGATTCGTGCGGCTGTTATTACTTAGCCACAAGCCCCACTGCGGTTGCGACCACATCATAATCCTGAATAACAGTTCTTAAATCGATTTACTGTTAGCATCCGTGGGAGCTTATACCGGTATTAATATTATAACCATGGAATTTATTAACTCATAAATATTTCAGTACAAAATCTCCATGAATGTCAATGCACAAAAATGCGTTACAAATAAGGCTTTGTCGTAAATACGTAGGCGTAGGCGCAGGTTGCGTCACCCATTCACCACAAACTGCAGATCGGCCGGCGGCCGCCTACCCACGCTTACTATAAAATTGGGTTGTCAATTTTATTCTACTACCAACCTATAGTAACACTTAACATACGACCACGCCTGCTGTTCCTGAAGGATTGGGCAGAGCTATATGGTACACCAACATTAATATCGGCAGATTTAATAAGACTCTAAGTCATAAGTCAGACACTAAGCTGATATGACGTGACAAAAATGAGAAGTAGTGAGTTGGGTTTTTTGTCTTATAAGTCTATGTGCTTTGGATCACGTAGGTGAACGCCAGGAATAGTGATTGGGTACGTGATGGGTTCGCTAATCGCTTCTTTTCTTTGTCAAAACTGAACGGTAAGTATCCATAAATTATCCAGCTTTTTAGGTTTCAAAACACGCTTCATTTCAAATGGTAAATTCTACAGTTATCTATGTGTATTTAACAAGTTAGCTTAGAAAAGTCTCTAGACTTGACCAAGGGCCAGAATGTAGCGTCTCGACATAAATATCATCATCTAAGTCTAAGGTATTGGAATATAAAACAAGAAACAGAGATCTTCTATCCCTGAGCCAATAGTGGTGACCGTTGATAAATGGTAGTGCTTGATGGCGCAGCAAGTGGCGCCGTCTAGTTTTGTTACGAAGTAACGGAAATCTCCGAAATGGTTGGATCACCATGCGACCATAGATATTCCTATGAGAGTGACACTGGCTGGTAATACTGTCACTCTAGCGAACTGTCGTCGTCTGGTCGAGATGGTTGCAACGCGGCCGGACTAATATTCATAATTATTTACTTATCTGTGGTCGCAGCTGTTGTCTGATGATGACAGATGGTGTCCTACATATTATGTACTTACATACTATGTCCACGACGAAGTGCATTAGTACCTATTCTGGCAAAATCCTGACAAAATTCAAACTTCTGAACCAATACGATAAACACTTTTACCTACCTATATTTTACTAATTGTACAGTTGAGGCCATCCATGTATATGGACGGGAACATTTTCTCTGATCTTGCCGTACTCTTTACTTAGCATGCATGGTGATAACAACAAAATGAGCGAGCATTATTCTTAGGTACTTATACAGTTCGACATAATAATAATTATGTAGTCAAGAGGAATTACTGCAATCATCTGATAAACACATTTTTCATATTAATTTATACTACTTTATGTTCTTACACGTAGATTGTCAACCTGAGTTGTCAACACAAAAAGAGTATTACTCGTAATAATGGCAGGTTTTTATGACTTGATTGGTATTTAATTCGTCTTGTAATTATTATAAAAACAAATGATACATATGACACGCAGCAATATTTGTTTTCACTTATCAAGCAGTCTGAAATGTCTCTTTCACGTTAACCGAATCGATCAATTTTATCCTGTTCACAAACCCGAAACCGAATCAACGACTGCTGTTCTTCCGACAGCTATACATTGCTGTCGGGGACTAGACAGAGTAGGTATTTAACCAAAATTGGGTTAGATTTTCAAATCGGAAGCATGCCGAATGATTGGGAATATCTCGCGCGGAATATGCGGAGCCGATTTACTGCAGAAATGGATACTTACTAAAAAGAAGAACCCTATTAATTAAGCCACGAAACCTTAATTGAATTATCAACCAATTTAAACTTGATACCACTCTCCAGCTTTAGTAACCCCAAATATAGACACAGTCGCAGGCGCAGCTTCATAAAACCGCAAGGATTTCTCAACTGCATATTATTGATACTATATTGTACCTACATTATTATTGTATTACATGTACCCTTGACCGCTATTCGACTCATGCGCATGACATCATCTCGCAGTTTGCTTGCTTTTTCATTTATTTTTGCCCGTACTTCTGTCTCTTTCACTCTTGCACTAAAAATCTCTCTTTCTCCCACATATGGTAGGTAATTAAAATCGGTTTTAGAATGAAGGGCTTTCTTTAGCGTGGTCGGTTCTAAGATATTAGGTATAGTGAGTGTAGCTGTAGGTATGGGGTTCGATTCTCGTTCGTGGAAATGGAAATTTGGAATTCAGAATGTGTGCGGAATTCAAAGCTGTGCGAAGTGAATGAATTTTTCGAAGATTTCTCTGGTATATCAGACAGTCAGGCTTCGTTTGTTTTTAGTGAGAATTTATTCGTTGTTAGATTTGTTTCAAACAAGAGGAAACGGGTTGTGAATATTATAGTTAAACGGTTTTTACTCAGAATTTTTAAATTGCAATCTTTATGCAATAAGTACTTGATTTTTATTCTATTTTTTTTTTCTGGGTACCCACATAAGCAAAAGTAAAATTATAAGAATATAGAATCAATTAAACTTTGTCCTTGATCGTATAATATCAGTTGCATTTCAATTAGATTCAGCACCCTACCTCATTTACCTAAAAGCAATACTTAACTTCTCTTATTTTTCCTTTCATTTCTAGCTCACCCTTTTGTTTTGCTGTCTAATTAGTTCTCACCGTTTCTATCATTCTACTTTCAGTACTTATTCCTGAAACCATGCCTGTGATGACCCGTAAGGCTGCGGCTCAAGAGTTGGAGCTTAAATTAAAAACGACCCTTCAAGATCTTAAGGCTTCTAACAGTAAATGTGATCAGCTGTTAAATGAAATAGATGATAGTGAGAAGGAAGTCGAGAAGATCGTTTTTAAAAATACAAGCTTGAAGCAGGAGCTAGTAGACCTGCATCAAAAATATCTGGATGTTGTCGATGATCGGGACAAACTGCGATTGGTCACGGATGGTTTCAGTAACTGCAGTAACTTATATGAGGAGGCTTTGTGTAAGGTTAGGGACCTAGAAGAGGAATTAATTCATGCAAATATTCGAATTAATAAGTTGCAGCAGCAAAAAGAATGTACTCAGGTGAAGGAAACCAATAACTTGTATCATGAACTATTTAAAACTAATTGTAACCCTCATTCCTTAGTAACAATAGACCTAACTGAAGATTCTATATTGAAACATAATAATAGTAGCTATAAAGTAAGTCAAAATAAAATTAAGAAATATGCTAAACTAAATAAAATCATAAATAGATGCAATAAATTCAAGAAACAACAAAAACACAGTTCCAATAATATTAAACTAAGGAAAGAACGTGTTTGTCTAGTACAAAAATTGAAAAATTATGAATTGAAGTTAGAAGATAGTAAAAACATTTATCAATTTGACACTCAAAGATTACAGGCTGAAATTGAGGTACTTGAAGAGTCACTACATTCACTTTATATTAAGTATGTGAGCTCTCAAAAACAAATAAATGAACACATCCTTGCTGCAAATGAGTTAGTGCAAATGTGTAATGATGACCCAGCTAGAGTGGACCCGATGACTCTAGGCTCTAATCTGTGTTCTTGTCAAAGGGAATCCAACCTTGAGAATCTCCAACCTGAGGTAACGGAGGACCCGTCCCGGTCTGGAGTGGCTCGAGACTGTTTTACCATCCAAGATACACCACAGGATGTACAAGGTTCGTCGCAAGTAGCACAGACAGAAACTTGTGGCCACGCCTGTTCTAGTAAAAATTGTTATTGTTCTATTATGTTTTCAGACAGTTTAGGGAGAGGGTTAGGTAAATTATTGCGTAACAACCTGAGTCAATCTGCTGTTAATTATTGTATGCCAAGTAAATCCTACAAAGAGATAATGTCATCAATAATTGGGAATAATTATGATCCAAAGGCCATTATTTCTGTATTAGTAGGTAATAGTACTAATGTAAAACAAGATGACATTACTGATAGTGTTACTGAAATCTTGAAGATTAACTGTCAGAAAATAATATTGTGTGCTTTTCCATACTTTGAGCACTTGTCAAGTAGGCAAAATCTTAATATACATATGCTAAATAACCATATGCATTTATTAGCTAATTGCTATAGTGACAAACTTATATTTTTTGACACCAACACTTTTGTTGAGAAATTAAAATCGACTAGGGATACTGCGTATCTGCCTATTAGTTTTAGACGTCAAATAGCATGGCTATTAGCTTTTAATATAAACTCAGACATAAGTAGTATGTCGAAGTCTACTGTAATTAGCACCACAAAAATTAGTAATAATACTAATATTAAGGTGGTTAGTGATACCAATTTAAACTAGTCAGTAAGACAACAGAAGGTACCAGTAACAATGTTTTTAATCTCACCACCAACAAGGTATCTTCTGGCATTCAATTACTTAATTGTAAAAAAGGGGCTAAGCAGAATTCCTTGAAATTATTTCATCAAAATATTCAGGGGTTTTCTTCCAAACAATTGGAAATTGAATTGTTTTTAGAAAAAACAATGTTTGATATTATTTGTATAACTGAACACTGGTTGAAAGATTATGAAATGTTAATTAATTATGAGAACTATAGTGTGGGCAGCTGTTTTAACCGAAAATCCATGCTTCGTGGAGGTTCACTGATCTTAATTAAAAATTGTATAAAATCTAAAACTCGTACAGACATAGTTAAACTATCAGTGGAACATAGCATTGAACTGTCCTGTGTTGAGCTAGATAAGCATTGTATAGTGTGCGTTTACAGACCTCCTAATTATCAAAACTACTCTATATTTGAGTCGGTAATGGAAGATGTTTTGGCGAAACTTGCAACTGGTAATAAATCAGTAATTATTTGTGGGGACTTTAATATTAATATTTTGGAAAATAATTCAAATAGTAGCAGATTGATAAGCCTCTTTAAATCATTCAATCTTTCAAATGTGTTTTTGGAACCTACGCGAGTAACTACGGCTACTGCTACATGTATTGATAATGTTTTTTGTGACTGCAACTATTTAGATAAAGCCATTGTAAATTATCTCCCTTCTGATCACAGCGGTCAAACCGTTACTTTTGAGTCCAACACACCAATTCAAAAAGTACAGATACAAACTAGACCAATAACATCGGGTAATTTAAATAAGTTTAATAGCACTTTAATTAGCAAGTTAAGTGTTCAGGGCCTAAATGTGAATAATGGTAATATTTTGTATAAAGAATTCTTTTCATTAGTACAAACAGAGTTCAATCACTTTTTTAAGCAGAAATCCAAAACTATTTGCCCTAAATTTTTATTTAGTGACTGGGCAACTAAAGGCATCAGGAAAAGTAGAGAAAGATTATTTGAATTGTATGGCCTTAAGCCGTATATTAACACAGAAACTTTTACTAAGTATGTTGCTACTTACTCTAAAACTTTTAAAAATATCTGCAAAGTAGCTAAAGCTTCATTCATTAGCCACAAGGTTAAATCAGCAGATAATAAAATTAAGGCAGTTTGGAAAATTATAAACAATGAAACGAACCGAAGTAAAAGCCTTAATAATGATTACGCACTGAACACTTCCCGCGGTCTCATTAGCGATAACATCGATGTTGCTCAGGAATTTGCAACTTTCTTTACCAACATTCCTATTAAAACTACAGAAACTTTAAATTCTTCGCCCGCACTTGCTATAGATTTATTAAGACGGAACGTTGCAGCCTGTCCTGTGGAATTCAAATTTAAACATATTAACCCTGTGGTCGTTGTAAAGACATTTAAGCAACTTAAGATCAAAATTACCGAAGATCTGTGGGGCATGTCTACTAAAGTATGTCAATCCATTATTGAGACAATTGCACCCTATTTGGCTTTAATATTTAATTTGTGTGTAGATCAAGGGGTGTTCCCGGATTTAATGAAGTATAGTAAAGTTATTCCACTCTTCAAATCTGGCGACAGTAAAGATACTAATAATTATAGACCCGTGTCGATTTTGCCAGTTTTCAGCAAGGTGTTTGAAAAAGTTATGTTAAATCAAATGCTCAATCATTTTAATCGTAATAACATCCTACACGATCAACAGTATGGTTTCACCAGAGGACGTTGCACAACCGACGCCGGTGTCACGTTATTAAAACACATCTTTACCGCATGGGAAGAGGCGCAAGATGCAATTGGTATCTTTTGCGACCTATCCAAGGCGTTTGATTGCGTCAATCACGAAACACTTCTCTTGAAACTTGGGCATTACGGACTGGGTGAACTTGCGCTTAGCTTGGTAAAATCGTACTTGAATGATAGACTGCAGCAAGTTCAAATAAACGGTGTGAATTCCTTGGGCTTAAAAGTCAAAATGGGTGTACCGCAGGGCTCAATATTGGGTCCGTTCCTCTTTTTAGTATATATAAATGATTTACTTAAAAACCGACTACAAATGGTGTTATTTGCTGATGACACATCACTGATTTTTAAAGTTAAGAGACATGCACAGGAGCTTGACGATGTAAATAACGCTATAGTTAAGGTCCATAATTGGTTTACTGTAAATAATTTGGTATTAAATGGAAAGAAAACTAAATGCATAAAATTCACGTTACCGAATGTTAGAAGTAGTGAATGTCACGTTGTATTGAATAAGGAGATACTAGAATTCGTCGAACAGACGGTTTTCCTGGGAATCACGCTTGACTCAAGGCTACAGTGGGGTCCTCACTTAACATCACTTGCAGGGCGGCTAAGTTCTGCCGCTTACGCTGTTTGGAAGATCCGTCAATTAACAGACGTGGATACCGCGAGACTGGTCTATTTTAGTTACTTTCATAGCATCATGTCTTACGGTATTTTGCTATGGGGACGTGCTGCGGATATTGAGTCGATCTTCATTCTGCAAAAGAGGGCTGTCAGGGCCATCTACAACCTACGCAGACGCGAATCTCTTAGGGAACTGTTCAAAACAATTAACATCATGACGGTACCTTGTCAATATATCTTTGAAAACATTATGTACGTTCGTAAAAATCTACATCTGTTTAGTAAGATAAGTGACAGGCACAATTTTAATACTAGAAATAGGAACAAATTAGATCAACCACATTTCAGATTGTCTAAAGTACACACTTCTTTTATGGGGTACTGTGTAAAATGTTATAATAAAATACCAGCCGATATTCTTGAACTAAATGAAAAGAAATTTAAATTATGCATTAAACGCACACTATGTAGACAAGCATATTATAAGTTAGATGATTACATTGTTGATAAAAATGCTTGGCTTAATGCTGGTCCGACTCCACAGGCACCTGGGCTTGCTATTTAAAATTTTCATATTTGGAAGAGATGCTTCCCTTTTTTGTTTTCTGACATTATGAACATTTCTGTTCCTATTATTTTTATTTTCTGACATTACGAATAAGTTTTTGTTTTGACTGAATTAAGTATTATTTATAAAAAATTCAAAAGATATTAAATATTTTTCTTTCTTTTTGGAAATCAAATTTGATTAATTTCTCAAATACATTGCAAACTTTTTTTTTTGTATAATTTAGAAGCATTTTGTTTAAACTTTGTAAATGTGAGTACCATGCATCCGTATAATAATTATATTGTTTTGATGTACGTTGACTTGAAAAAGCGTGGCAGTTGAGAGTATGTCATGCTCACTTAAATGTCTCGCTGATGGTGGCGCGTGTGTTGGATCATTCGGTTCCCTACAAAATGGTTGAGCTGGATGGTGCTGATCCACGCGTCAAGTTCGTGAACGGGCGCCGTCGGTTGAGACTGGTCATCTCCTAACTTCCATGGCTAATTTTAAATTTTATATTTAGAATTGTTTTTTTTTTACATTGTCTCACATATAGAAGCAACAAGAATAATGTTCCCAAGTTTTTGTAATACATAACATGATTAAAAAGAGTGTCCATGGAGTTTCTTGCCCGTTCTTCTCCATAGAGATCTACGTTTTGGAATGGGCAACTAGCTTCAACTTTCCAACTGGTCGACTTTTTGACAATTCAAAAGTGCCTGTAAATGGTTTAATTGAAATAAATGCTTTGAGTTTGAGTTTGAGTTTGATTTATACAAACCTGTTTTGAATATTTAAAAAACAGCTTTTTCTATACTTTCAACCAGATCATTGAGAAATGGAGTTTTTCGTTATCATTGTAATACTAGGACCCAAAAAACTTTGGTAGCCACCTACCTGCAAAAGAAGGAAGAACGTGCAGACCGAGCCCACAAAAGTTCTTTAAAAAAAAACAAAGGTTTTCATCAGTCAATCATCACTATCACAGCGAAAGCCTACATAATACCATTCTCATTTGAAACAGTATTTTCTTAATACTAGGTCTTCACACTAATTAACAGAGTTCATTGATCACGTTAGCAATTAGCAGTATTCTTGACACCCATCTTGCCAACGCTTTTAGTCACCACGCCAGTAATTAACAAAATTCGTCACAGTCATTAGAATATACAGTTACTAACAGGAGTCACGGTTTTAATTGTCTTTTAATTGTTAAAATAATATGACTAGGAACATTTTGGATAGGGTGGCAGCAGGGGAACATTATTCTATACCACCTAGTGCTATAGCGTAGAAATTTTGCGCCGGTTATAAAAAAAAAAAAGTTAGTCAATAAAAAGACACGGCCGGAATTCGTAGTGAGCTTTGCCCTCAAAAAAAATTTTCATGTACATTGAAGTCAATTGGTCATATTTAAAGCTCACAGGTATATTTTTAACATAGTTTAAGTTTTATGATCAGAGAAGAAGCGAGAGATACTGCAAATAGGTTTTTTTTTTAAGCGCCTTAATTTTTTGAATAGCAATGATTGTTACTTCCGAGTTTTATTTAGACTCCGGTTAAGGCACACAAAAACCAACGAACCGTAAAAATCATAAAGGTACTAAATGAATAATAAAGGTTTCGCGTCGATGTCCCTGCCACCCTGGGTCTGTATAACTTTAGGGTATTCAAGCAGATGATTTTTGGAGGAAGCATATCTTCCTCCTATCCTCTCCTACCCTCCTGGTGGTAAGTGGTCAGACGTCAGTACAACAGACATCGGTCAGGCGCGTTGCCATTTCAGAGACAAAGCTAGAATGCCTCTTGTGTCTCTCACCGTCACTCATATTCTCGAAACCGTAACCACAGCAACGTTGCTTGGCTACAGAAAGAATTATGGTGGTAGATCTTCCTTGGAGGAACTCCATCAAAGACAACTCACAAAACTGGGAAAGTGATAGCGTTCATGTAGGAGACCTTCACTGAGCATTGGATGGATACGGGTTCATCATCTTATTTTCGTATCGATGGTACACTGACCACAGCAACCAGCACTGGTCCCACGTGGTGGATAACGGTCCACTCCCTCTTACAGAGAGGAGGCCTGTGTCCCAGCAGTGGGAACATTATGGGCTGATTATGCTGGTACACTTCCTAGTTTATTTATCTTTTAATATTTTGAGCCCAATAGATGGCCACGTCAATTGCGGCATCAGTAGCATTTTTTATGTCATTCGACGTGCAGGTGAACAGGAACTTAAGGCACTCCAGCAAATAGGGCATGGTCTGATCAGATATACAGATACGGGTTGAAGAAGGGAGTGAGTAAACTAAAACGATTCAAATCATTGACGATGCTGATGAACCGTTTGGACGTGCTAATTAAAATGACCTCTTTAAGGTCAGAACAACCGTAAAACAGCAAGCGTTAACATCATTTGTTACGCTAATGTATTACACCTTTAACACAAACAATTGCTTTAGTAAAGACAAACAACGGTAAAAACTGTTGGAGCGACTGACTTCCAGGCAGGGACATTGCGTGCAGAACAGATGGCCGATGGCGCCGAAAGGTTCTGGAGTGGCGACCGCGTACCGGATGACGTAGGGTTGGAAGGCCTCCCTGAAAGTGGACCGATGACCTTGTGAAGGCCGCAGGAATCCGCTGTATGCAGGAAGCACAGAACCGGTCGAAAATAAGGAGCTTGGGGGAGGCCGATGTCCAGCAGTGGACGTCTTTCGGCTGAAATGATGACTGACTTCCATTCCAACATAATATTGACGCATTTACGAAACAGCAACATAGCACTGAGAACCTTCTATCTTGAAATCATGGGGGTAACCTCCAGGGCAGCCTGAGAAATTCAAATTTTCTTACGTTTTTTTGCAATATGCATGTCAGTGTCAGGTTGTAATACAACCGTTGTATATGTTGAACAAAATATGATTTGCGACCTTGACATGAATGTATTTACAGAATTATAATCGTATAATCCCATTGAATGGCAACTGCCTACGTGTTACGGTACGATCGCGAATAATAGTTTAATCAACATAAAACCTGACACTGGGTTGTGGAGGTCAGATAGGCAGTCGCTTCATGTAAAATACTGGTATTCAGCTGCATCCGGTTAGACTGGAAGCCGACCCCAACTAGTTGATGAAAGCTTGACATTGACCAGTAAATTGCGAAAACCGTAAGAAAATTTTAATTTAGCGCAATTTACCTTATCGCATACTACACAAAGGACTATATTACAGAAAGGATGTGGGAAAAACAAACACCCAAAAAATAAAGACAATATTTAAAAGGATGATAACCACCTTCCTTTACAGGGTAAGCACAGATCATGCACTAGTATTTGCAAGGAAACTAGATAATGCTCAGGCGCATGTGATGAACAACTTCCTATTTAAAGACAGAGGACAGATGGACCGGTTTCTTGCAAGGTTGACAGTTGACTGGATACTTTATGTAATAGTGATTTAATTATTTTAAGAATTAATCGGAGTATTGAGTCAATATTTTGAAGCTTGTCCAAGTTACCAAGACAATTTGGATGGATGAAATGGAGAGGAGAGAAGAGGCTTTTTTGGCGCGAACAGGAGTAGGTATGCCTAATTCCAGCAGTCGATGTTTTCAGATTTCTAATGCCAGTGGAAGCCAGTGATTACTGGACACTTTGTGCTAAATTTCTTGTCTGCAGACTCCATTTGGTTAATTCCTTTTGGCAGATTGATTCGGCGGCATGATGTCATCAACTACAGATGGAATGCTGTTGCCCTTTTAAAGGTTATCCATCTATTTATTTACATAATATAAAGTCAGACCTGTATTGTCCCACTGTCAGTCATAGGTCTCCCTGTCCTGTTTCTACTCTATCAGTTATAATCCTGTGGCCCTAGTGTGAATTTCTTTTAACCATCTCGAAATATAACGCATCGACTGCGTTCGATCGAGCACACCAGGGCCATAAATTTACATTTCGTCATTATTTTTACCAGTGGGATTTGGTTGCACTTTTCTAAATAGCTATTCACAACCGTTCGATACGCTTGCCGAATCGAACACCAATCAATGTTATCAAAAGAATCCTAGATAAAGCTGTTCATAAATCCAAAACCAGAAAGTTTTGTCAGTTAAAATCAAAAAGACGACCACCATTCTTCCGACAGCTATTTGCTATCAGTAATAATCAGTATAAGGCAAATTAGTATTTGAAAATGTGTTATTTTTGTTTCGACAACCTGTCGAATGGTTGTGAATAACTATGCAGAGCTCCATATGAGAGTCAAGTTCAAAAGCAGACATTTGCAGAATCTCAATAATAACAAAAACTCGTTTCTTATAAATATAAAAAAGCTTTAAAGCTATGACATCATGCAGAGAGGTCACTCGTATCAAGCACTGACCTCGACAGATGTCATTTAATGGAATCGGTTGGGTCAAGTCTGTAAGTACGCCTCTTATTACCTTATCTCTAGTCTTATTAAGGATAAATAATAACTTTGTGAATGTTAAAGGAAGTATATGGCAGGTTATGAGTATGCTTTAAGGATGACGTAATGCATTAAGATGCAAGATTAATAGTTCTGTTGAATTGAGCAGATTCATTTCCATTCCGGATTGGTTCTGTGGATGATTTCATAGCTTGGTTTAATTTGAACTTGGTTTAGTCACTGTTTAGCTTATTTATCTGCTTCTTCTAAAGTTCTTACTTCCTATCAAAATTCTCGATTACCTAATCAATAGACGCTGGAGCTTCGTCGGTTTGGCCAGAAATTCATTCAACACAATCTACACCGCAAATGCGTAACCACAATCAAACAGTCTGAATTATTCTGAAGGATATTGCTGGTCCATTGCTTCATAATGTTCGATAACGCAAACAGTCAACAATAAAATCACTCCTAATGTTAGTGCGTACTGTTAGTACATTCCTATCCAATTGCTGAATCAAGGAGAGTCTAGGATATGAAAAGCCCAGCTTAAAAGTGACTTAGAAGACCTTAATAATAAGACCAGTGGCTTAGAAAGTAAGCCTGTTTAATAAGTAACTACTTAGGCGGCAAAAAGCTGCTACTCGACATTACTGGACATCGGCAGATGTCATTCGCGACTGAAGAAGTCGTGGGATTTTTGTCGACTACTTATTGTATAAAAGGCTGATGGTACAGATTTTATGCTGAATTACGATCTCAATGTGAAAGAGAGAAAGGATACGTCTTAAAATAAATACTAAACAGTCGATATCATTTGTCACTAATGGTTCTCAACATCACGATAATACCACACTTGAAACATAACCCAAACAGTTTTATTAGTTTGAATAAATTATCGTTATCAACTTTATAGCAGGGAGATATCATGTTTAGTTACATCTATTTGAACATTAATGACGGCGTGCATCGGTTCTCAGGCATATGATATGGTATTATCAGGTATCAAATCCTCTATTGCAGGGTTCCTTACGAGGCAGGGACGTATTTTTAGCAGTGGTTTGGTCAAAACTGTCATCTACTTTAAGGCAACTACGCAAGCGCTCTAAAACCCACCTGAGGCTAAGGGATCTTTAATGCTTTAAATATACCTCGATTGATGTCATGACTGCGTCGTTGGTCCAGTGGTCGCAAGCGCTACGGCTGTGCATGAGGTCTAGGGTTCGACTCCCAGGTCGGGTAAAGTGTTATTGGGTTTTTCTATATGGGATTTCATAGTAGCAGCCCATAGTCTGGATATGTGCGCGGTTGATGACAATAGGCTCGCCCCTTTTCACATAACTGGCGAAATGTGGGTGTACTAAGCACACCTCTACCCAACCGTTCTAGAAAACAAGGCGTGGCGTTGATGTCCAATTGTCCATGTCTAATTCAACTAGGTTTCATCCGGTTACACTGGAAGTCGCAAGATATTTGGGGAAAGGCTAGGCAGATAGATAGCTGACGATGATATATATCCCAATAATTCTAACATAAGACACGATAAATCTCTCTCGAAAACGAATAATACCTACTGGTTTTTATATTACAGGGGTCAGATTGGTAACACTTTGTATGATACTTAAGTCACCATCTATCTAGCCATTTCCCAACTATGTTGCGGTCGGTTTCCAGTCTAACTGAATGCAGATGAATCCCAATATTTTACATGGAGCGACTATATCTGACCTCAACAACTCAGGTACCAACTGAGTAATACGAAACCTCTCGGCAAGACTGGTTGACTGACTTTCGAGCTTCTAACGACCAGTAATGACTGTCAAAAATCTACGTGCGTGCTTTCTGAGACACGAATGGGTCTTGGTATGTAAAAATAATAGTTTAAAAAACTAAAAAACACGCTTTAAAAACCAAACTAAAAAAGGAGAAAATAATTTAATTCAATTAAAAAGCGAGGGGTGCTTAACATTAAGTGATTATAAAAATACCTCAAAAAGCACCCCACGCTTTTTTTTGTCATATTTTTGACAGCAAACCCTTTCATTTGATACCCATATCATGGGGGTGGATTTCAAACAGCCAGTCCGCCATCTTGGGGAGGCCGCCATATTGGATTTGTAATGACGTGTCAGAGCGAGTGCAAAATTTCATCCTAATCGAAGACCGGCACCCTAATTGCGTAAAACGCGATTAATCATAATCGGTTTCATTTTGACAGTTCAACAATATTCATTGCGTTATTTACGTTGTTGAGCAGACACATTTTTCAAACATAGGAAGCAATGGTTTAGCCATCTGTTTCAAAACGAAACCAATTATGATGAATCGTGAGTTACGCAATTAGGGTGCGGGAAGTGGGTCAAATTAAGATTCCAAGATTTTCTTACATACATAGTTAGTTACAAGTGAAGCTAATATAAAGCGTGTAAAAATGGTCACCCATCCACGGACGATCGATCGACCCGTGCGGCTTATTACATAGCCACAAGGCATCCATATTACAGAGCGCGTTAAAGCAACTCCTAAGGATATAAATAATGATAATGATTTTCGGAACTCCAACCCACAGCCATCATATTTTATAACAGAACTGTGCCAGTAATGTCCTTGTCAACACTTGACTTGATGATCGTACACCTACGACTGAAATTAACTATAAATGTGAACTAGCATTGGACAATAGTCGGTTTGACTCGATTAATATTAATCGAGTCAGGGGTCAGGTTGGCGAATAGGTTGGAGCTATTAGACTGAATGTGCATGTTTATGGTCTAAGAATTATTGATGTTGTTGCTATTTTCTAGCTTTTGGAGGACTCAGAGAGAGAGAGAGATCTGGCCCTTAAGATTCTTAAGTAGGTACATAACATAAAAACATTTCTAGTGCAAAGTTTTTGTTTGGTAAAAGTGATAAGTGACAAACTAAGAGCCCATATAGCACAAAACTGGTGCCCTGAGACAATGAGGCAGGGTGCCGGCAGATGGTGGTACGAGGTGGATAGGTTCCGTCAAAACAAAGGAGGACGCACGGGCTTGCAAAAGATGGAAGGAGTGGAGAGAGGCCTATGAGCAGCGTAGGTTAGTAAAAAAGATGTGGAAAGTTCTAGTATCAGCTATTTTAATACCACGATTTACTTGAAACTCAAGTGCTGAGCCTGAGTGCTCTCTCTCTCTCGTTGATACAGCATAACGTAGGTAGTCTCTTTATCCGTATAAATCTGTTAGCTGTCATCAACAGACAAAACAAGTTTAATAAAATCACAAATGGGCTGTTCGTTTTATTACAAATATCGAGAGATATCTTCTATTTTCTTCATGCATTTACCACCAGGTTTAAGAATGACAGTTCTTTCTGAATCACTTGCTTCACCTTCAATTTGGATTACTCACAAAATCTAACCCACCTTTACTCAATTCATTTCAAAACAAATATTGCGTAAGTCCAGTCCACTGGTTACGATACTCGAGCCTGCTGGTGGGCGGATGGGTATCAGAATGCCACCCCGCCTACGTCCTGCCCTACCACTGGCTATTCGGTGTAAGAGATCGGTGGCTTATTAGCTTAAGTACATATAAGGATTTGTAAATGGTGTAATAATGAGCTTTTAACTGTTATTTCTTACGGTAGGTTATCAAGTACTTCAATAGTAACTGTACTGACAATGTTTTTAAATGTCCAATCTGCATATATTATGGAGACCGTTTATCTGAAAAAGAATCTTCGATGTCGGATGCACCGGATACAACCAGTGACGAGGCAAATCCTTTTCTATCAATCGACGCTTCGTATCCTCGAGAGTTGTCACCAGCCCCTATACTTATAGATTAAAGTGAATTGCTTTAATAGAATCACTGGTTACGGTATAGGGGACACTATTTATTGAATCAACAGCTTGTACTATCAATACAATTTCTTCTACCCTCGTATCAACATGAAGTATGAGTAGTTGAGCTAATTAATCTCATATTTTGGTAAGAAAATCAGACAGTCGGCAAAGCGGTAATAGGGATGTCTACTGTCCAAGGTCATACCTGATACCGTCAGCCGCATGATGGCTACTGCTGTACATGGACTTTGTGACATCGACCGGTCCTGTACTATCCAGCAGCGTAATTGTATATTACACTAGCTATCAGAATCTAAATAATTTTAAAGGATATTTCGAATGCATTGCTTCACATGTTTGAAAAAATTGTCTGCTCGGCAATGTAAATGACGCAACAAATGCTGCTGAACTGTCAAAATGAAAGTAATTCCTACTCAGTGTGTTACGGATTTACCTTCTTCTACAATCGAAAGAGGGCTATTACTGGGCTATTACATAGACATCTCACAAGCATTGCTACATCTAACGGTCCAGTGCTTCCCAGATCCAGCGGACTTCCGCAACCTCCAGCTCATCCATCCACATTGTGGGCCAGATCGGTCTGCATGCATACACTTTGTATTTATGTAGCGCCAATCCTAGTGAAAGTAAGTTAAAGTATTGTCAGCTTTTACGTCTTGAATGAATAAATTCTCAAGTTCAAGAACAGCATTCTTTAGTCTTGTATAGTCGCATTGTACTAGGTAAGTACTTTGTACAATTATTTTATCGGCTTTTACACTGTATGCACGTACTTGCGCCACTTGCACGTGTCTTAAGAGTCTTAACATATGAAGTATGACTGTGACTATCAATATTTCTAGTAGGTATATTTTATTTATTCAGTCAGATTCCGACATAGCATTTATGAAATGGAGCTGGGTCTTTTTGGCACTTGGTAATTTTTAGGATGTATTAAAACAGTCTCCATAATTGACTACATATATCGTCATTCGTCGAGTGTCTAGTCCAGTGCATCCTGGAAATAAGCTTCGCCACTACCCTACACCCTACTGACTGGCAATAATCTCCAATAGTTCCTGCCGAGCAATTGGTACCTAGTGACATCGGACTACTGCAATATCTAGGTATATGCCACAATCCACCTCCTACAACGCAGTAATTGCGTTTTCATATTGACAGTTCAACAACATTAATTAATATTTTTTAAGTGAAAACTTCTTTAGCGGCGTTGTGCACTTTTTTTGTAATGGGCAAAAAATGTTAAACTCGCGTCAGGACACGTGACCTGATCGAAAATTCGTAAGACGTGTGCACTTTTTTTTTATTTAGTCAAATGTCTGGGCTTTACCTGCCAGTATTTACATTTTTGTTGTTCATGGAGTTTATATGCCATTATTACTTTTTATTGAACGCCCCTCGTTTGGCATATAAACTCCTTGAATAATTGTTCAAGTTTTCACTTCTGGTCGGCACTCCCGGAATGCCACTGTTTTTTTTTTAATGAAGCAATGGATTCGCAATATCCTTCAAAATGATTCAGAATGTGGTTAAATAGTGTGTTACGCATTAGGGTAGAGGCTGATTTTATTGATGACGGTGAAATAACATGACGAAGTGTTTTTCTCAGAAAATTAACAGTCTGGAAAATATTCTTTGAAAACACAGTCTAGTCTCTCCGCTGTCTTATCTATTTACATTATAATAGAATTTATCTGTTCAGCTCCAGCATTCAGATCATACATACCTACGTACAAATATTATGTATAGTTTCTGTTTCTGGTATGCCCCAAATAGCCGTGAAGGTTGAATTTACATTCGAAAATAGTTTTTTATACAGCAATGAGACTGAATGTTTATCGAGAATTGTAAGAATGACAAGTTCCTTGAGATCGAGTGCTTTAAACGATTTTCTTTAAAAATTGCTTGAATTAAATTAATTTTCCGGAAAATCATACCGCAGGAGATTCCAAACTTGTCTTTATCTTTTTTCTGACTGATGACTAGGCGCTAGGCTATTTAGAATAACATTATTCTATTCTTTCCTTTCCTCAGTCATCATCATTACCGTCCTTTTTCTAATTTATTTGGGGTTGGCGCAACATATATATATTTTTCTTCCATACTCCTTTAGTCGTCATCTCGGTAGTCAGATCCTTTCAAACCATATCATCATTCACACAGTCCATCCATCGTTTCATTGGTCTCCCCTACTCTTATAGCCATCGACATTCATACTCAAAACTGTCCTCACGACATTTCGTTTCCTTTTCTCAGTATTGCAAAAAAATCTATACAAATTTTCCTTAGCCTACTATAATAGGTTGCAGATATGAGATATGTATGGAAGGTCTATCATCAGGCTTAGGTACCTACGTCACGTGAAACTACGGTAGGTCTTTTCGCCGTCGACATTGGGTTCGCACAACGTTCTTCACTTCATTTACGCAGAAGAAGCAGCTGTTTCAATATTATTTCCATCTCTCGAAAAAAAAAGTCTACCGACTCTTCCAGTCCCTTTTCACGAGGGTTAACAATCTTAAAAATAACGAAATGAATAATAGAAACTAACAAAGTACCACTAGATCTGTCACGAAACTCGATCGTTAAAACATATTTAGTTGCTATGGGAATTTTCAAGAAACGTCCTAAAATAGACCGGCGGATGTGCGAACAACTCCTACGCATACACCTTTACAAATAATCTTCTGTCTCCTTCTCGTGTAGAATGTTGTTTATATGCCTGTCTCTTTCTTCTCACCTATGTAGGTGATCTCAAGGAGATTTGGTTCGTAAAAACAGTTTATGAATGAGTGTTAAAGTGTTCTTGCGTGGGTAGAGGTGATCGATTGGCATTAATTAAGTAATAATACTGTGACAACAGCTCCATGTTGGATCGAGTTGGAATTAAATTAACAGAACGATAAGGATACCTATGAAATAAAACGTTTTGCTGTTAAATTCACATAATCGCAACAGTTCTTCAATTTGAAATGTCTGTTTGTTATCAAATCTTTACTAATGGCATCCTCAAAGACAACTTGGATATGTACTCGTAGTATGCTAGAATAGTTAAGTAAAATTTGAAGATATCCGATTCAGTAACTTTCTTGTGATGATCAAGGAAGGCATCAACATAATGTATCAACTGTTTTTTTCAACGGTTTACATGCACGTTACCAAAGTCAATAGGGCCTTAGTGGGCTTGGCAATGCAAGAAAAACGAGGATATTTTTTTTTTTTTTGTTAAAAAAAGTGTCTCATTTTACTACCGATGACTTCGAATCGAACCCAAGTTGGCCGGAGCAAAGACAATCTCCACAGGTGGGGGTTTACGGACTACTCAGATCTCAAGTGCGTATGTGGCACCTCACCACAGACCATGATGATCCAACGCCGCATGCCCTGTCATCTTTCAAATCAAATCAAATCATTTATTGGTTTGCAAACATGGGTAATATAGTACATAGATGTGTTATTCTGTAGTTCTTTGCATTTGATGACTTATGAAGTTATGACTGCGTCAGTGAGCGGAGTTCACGCAGTAGAATTTAGGGCCAAAGATGTTTGAAATTTTTGCAAAAACGAAAACTAAAGTTTTTGCCAGCAATTTTTTACAATTATGAGCCTGTATTTAAAGACTAAAACAAGTAAAAAGATAACGCTCAACAGATAATAATCCATTATAGCAGCAAGCATAACACTTTTATGACTTCATTGTATATCAACAGAATGCCATCAGAAAACCAGTTTCGAGACGGACGATCAACGAAGCCGCGAAATCGCGATTTTCTAAACTTTTTATACTGTTTTTGGAATATCTTAGGATCCATTTTAAGTGTGCATTGTTTGCACGTCCAGACATCTTCATATTTATATGCTAATGTCTTTGTTAATTATAAATTCTAAGATGAAGTAAAGAAGCATAGTTTTATAAACTCGTATGCGCATCAATGAGATCATCATCGTCTTCATTGTCAGCACTGCTTTATCTAAGATTGTTTCATTGTCAATTAACATGATTGTGATAAATTGTCAATTAAACTTGACGACATAGGAAGGACGGTGGGGTAATGTGATGCTGGTGATGCGACTGAGGCTATCTCTCGAAATTCCGCGCGGATTGCACAAAATTGGAGATTTTCGTCGATTTAGACTGATGATTTAAGTAGGTACTTGGATTTTTTATACACGATAAGCAACTCCACTCTACCAATCATGAAACAAATCAGTCCCTAGTGGTACCCCAATATGTTTTGTATTTATTTCCCTAAGGGGCAATAAGTTGTAAATAAGTTGTAGATAAGTGTTCAAAAGGGTATTTTACTCTATAGGAGAAAAAATCTAAAAATATATTATTGAGATAGCTTAGGCAAAATACAGTCGGAAAATGTTAGTTTTAGTTCATGAAATAACAAAATAAATTTTAAAATTCAAGTCAAAGATTTCAGTTTTTTTAAATCTGTTTTTGAACACCATGAAATAGTAGCCGCCATGTTATTATGTCATACGGCGTGTCAATTGAACAACTTTGTACTTTTATTATTTTCGTAACCGAAGTAATTTTAATTTAAATAATATTTTACATTCAGGAACTGCAAACCAACGATAAGTAGAATAATATCTCTTTTTTTAAATGATCTTCAATTATTAACATCTAAATAAATAAAAAGAAAAGTCCTGACTGACTGACTCATCAACGCCTAGCCCAAACCCTTGGACCTAGAAAGCTGAAATTTTGCACAGAAGTTCCCTTTATAATGTAGACAAGGAATAAGGATTTTCGAAATTCTACACCCAAGGGAGTTAAATAGGGGATGAAAGTTCCGCGCGGGCGAAGCCGCTGGCAAAAGCTAGTATAAAATATCTGCGCATTTGTAGCAAACTGACGTCATACCCACAGAGAAATATGGGCGTCCACTGCGTCCAGTATTTTCGTCATAATACGCGCGAAATTTGAAAATGTAAAATTTTAATGCATTTTTACGGCACTAATCGATTCTTTAAAATGTTGTGTTTTTTTAGTGGTTTATTGCACTTTAGAATCTAATTAGGACACCCTATTGAAATATTTTGATACTATCCACTATACAGGAAAAGTTTTTATTCCGTGGGCAACTTCAGCATATCATTCTAGAACCGAGGAAACGAAGAAGCTAGAGCGAATAAATTTTTCGTCAGTTTTACAAAAAACAAAATCAGCTGTTTCATAGAAAAGTGCAATACCTACGCGGTCAAATGTATGGAACAGCTGTTTTTTTTTTTTTTTTTGTTTAACCGATGAACAATTTCTGCGCTGGGCGGTCTAGAGTAGGTACTAGGTACATATTAATGGTCTGTTGATGACCATGAATGTCGCAAAGGGCACTTAAATGCCTCAGATCATACTTTTTAATATTTTTTTTTTCAGCGAAAAAATTAAACTTCATTAACCATTCAAATAGGAGTTACGTCACGTAATTAAAAAGACTCGTAAATAGTATGATAGAAGATAATTTGCTCGGTGGCGCTTACTAATAAAACCAAGGTTATCTGCCTGTCTGGCCCCGCAAAAAATAAATTTAGTGCATGCAAAACATGAAAGACCGGTTTTGGATATTCTAAGATAACATCATGCCTGTATTCCCCGAAGAGGTAGGTAGAGGTGCCTATCAGCAACCAAATTTTACATATCCTAGTACTATTTAATTGGGAGCAGTCCTATAAGCGTCAACAGGATAGAGGTAGAACATCCAGACTACGGACAGCTACTGAGAACTGCCAATTGAATAGGAAAAACCCAAAGACTGACGAATTCGAGATCGATTCCAGGAGCCCATACTTAGCAGTCAAGCTTGGGACAACTAGACCAACGATGTCTTATTTGAATCCTAAATAAGTAAGTATAATAAATAACTATTACATACTTACCTATTTTTTTTTTTTTGGGAAATCATCAAATTACTTCTCCCGCTCTGGGTGCGGGAGGGCGTGTCAGACTTTTACTGACTAAAACCCACCCGTGTTCCCTCAGTTGCCTGTGTGCCAGGGGCCACGGTATCTCTTTCGAACATTCCGCACCCCTGGCAGGCTTCTTGATAGGAGTATGCTTAGATTGTTTGGTCATATTGAGAGGATGAATGAAAGGCGACAAACAGAGGAAATTGGGTGTGCCCTAGGATGACATAAATAGTGACCTTATTGGTGATGTTCTACAGAAAGGTCAAGTGCTTAGTACTCGCAACCGGCTTGCGTTTATGACGATGTATGAACGTAAACGAGGCAAAAGGAGTATTCAGTATAAGGATTCGTTCTGTAATTTCTGCCTACCCCCATGAGAAAAAGGCATAAGTTTATGTATGTATGTTGTATGTTCTTGTTATGAAGCATAGAATATTCATTTTAATGGAATTTTTATCGTTCATGATCTCAAACGCTTTTGGTTGAATGGAACCGTTAGGCTAAATTAATCAGATTATGAATAGAATAGAAAAATATGTATGTATATAAATAAAGTTGCTGGCACGGTCCATTGTGAATTTGTGATTGTCTGATAGAAAAACTTAATGCCGACGATATATCACTTTTTATGAGATTTTTACAGAAAACTCTGGTTGGTCTTAATGCCTAGGTACCAGCAAAGAACCACTATATTTACATTACAGTATAAGCACCAAAAAAAAAGTGTAAATGTCGTGCTGTCCCACAAAGAATGGGACACTTAATCCACTTAATTGTCCAGTGTGTGATGTGTCCTGGTGTCTGCACGCTACAGGAGCTGATGGACGCTGCTGAAAATGTCAAGCTCGGATCCAGATTCTGGGCTGACTGTTTTTAGATTGCTATGGACACGCTAAGAAGAAGCAGCAAAAACAGAATAAGGACAAAACGTATTCCGAATTTCTATCATTCACGAATTTAATGTCTTTGTTCTCTCGCAAGCGAAATCCAGAAATAACATTTTGTGTGTTGAAACAATTTATTCCAAAATAAAACACAATTTCACCAGAACTGTGCCAAATTCCCATTCTCAAGCACGTAGGTACTTAAAAATTGGATAACTAGATTTTAACGTCTAATAAAGAGAATTAATGTTGTATATTATTAAGATATTGATGCACTGGAAGCAGCTTGATCTCAATCTTATTTTATTAATAGCCCGTAGAAAATTATTGGGAAACGAATAATAGTCTTGGAGTTTGAGTCATCACTTTTCTGGTCTTCAGGATAAGTCTTACGATCCTAGAAGCTGATAATGAAAAATGATTTTATTTCTGTAAGTAGGTTGTACAAACACTTTAACACGTCAATCATATTTTTAAAACTAGATGAGATCAGCGTTTCCTATCTGACTACTCTGAGACGAAAGGCCGAAACAAATTCAGAGGTCACTGGCTCTTTTAAAGTCGAGACATAATCTTGGTCAGGTCATGTGAAGATGATGTATATGGTCATTTGAGGAAAGAACCACGCAGATTGGGTGGATCTGTCCAGTCAGTGTATGTATTTGTCAGCTTAAGTTTATTTAGATGGTTTTTGGTTTTAAGAAATCTGAATCCGCCATGAAGAACTCTTGTGAACAGTCTGTAGGTCTTAAAGTGTAACACAAACGTGATCAAAATAAACCATAGTATCAAATCTAGACCAGGCTAGTGCAGACGTATGATGTAACTTCCTGATCAAACCACGGATATGAGCAGCCCCAGTTGGCAGCCGCAGGCGCAGGTAACAGAAATAAACTAATAGTATCACTAATTATAGTCCAACACGTCATTTCGGGGAACACACATGAATTGGCATTATGTTTTGTAGTTTCTTTGTTCTTTCGTGGCTTGAATCAGTGTTTATTTACGTAATGTCACCGTTTTAGTCGCTTTTAAAATTAAAGTTAGTAGATGTTTTAACATTACGCCTTACAATGAAATGTCGTTGGAAACAATGACGTATTATTTTATACATCATTGGTTGGAAACAAGTTTATTTTTTGTTCGTGAGTGATGTCGGAGTTGTTTGCCTTCTTTATAATATGTATTATTACAAGTGACATTTGACGTAACACTTGCTTTTTTTTGTTGGCAGACTTTGTTTTTATTAAATACACTCGTTTTCGTTTATATCATCTCCAAAACCACAATCTCAATTTGTGGTCCTTCAAATCGAATACCAAAAGGGCTACATCATTCGTTCCTCATAGTCATAAGTTCATAACCATAAGTCAACCAATGTGTTAAATGTTTATCCACAGTTTCGAGAAGACCCTGACACAAATAGGTGTTGGAGCCGTAACAGCCGAGCTAACTAATGTATTCCACGTACAAGACTAGACACCGAATGACCTTTTGAGGATTCGAGGAAAAAACTGACGCCGTAAATTCGCAAGGTCATAAATATCTTTTAATGGTCCTAAGGAAAGAATACTAATATGTTACTGACTAATAACGATCGTGAAGCGAATATTGTTGAATAACAGAACTTAAAACTCCGTATAGAATGGTATCAAACGCCGATCTCAAATCTGTATGCGGTTCGACGTGCTATTTTCAACGGCTAATTTATCAAAGTGGTATTCGGAAAATGCGTCAAACTCAGGACTGAGCGGTATTTCGCAGCTTCGTGCAACCGATTTGAATTCATAAACATCGTTTCACAAACATTGATAGCATCGTAGTACAAATAACTAGTTCCATTTATATAGTTAGGAAGGTATAGTTCCGTTTTTATATGTTCTGCCTCTACCGTCATGTCTATCACCATTTTCCATGTTATGATTTATTCATCAGAAGAAGTTTGGATGATACTCTCCATCTCCAACGTTATTGAACTCCTCACCTTGGATTCTGATAACAACACCTCGAAGGCCTCAAATTCTTAATGAATAGTCTGGCGAAGCATCAAATCTAGTGTTTTGGGACAATCGCCAAAAGTGTTTCCTAGAAATTCGTCAATAGTAATAGATATTGGATGAAATGACGGCACAACATGATTTCATTTGTTTAGATTCAAATGTAATATTAATTTATTTCACCTCGTGGATAGAGCAAGAACATTGAATCAACAATCATTTTACACTCTTGGTCATTGTTTTCAGCTTGGCTTTACAGGTATCTGGTCTTTTTTTTGAGGTTGCGAAATCATCAAATAACTTCTTCCGGTCTGGGTGGAGCAGGAAGGCGTGTCAGACTTTTACTGACTAAAACCCACCCGTGTTCCCTCAGTTGCCTGTGTGCTAGAGGTGACGGTACCTATCACTTTCGAATAACCCGCACCCCTGGCTGGCATCGGTCCATGCGGACCCCACCAGTTGGTGCTGACATCTCTTTGAGGCGCGCGTGGAACACAACGCGCCGTCGACCCGGGCTTGGTCCTTACCGGACAGCGAGCTACACATTACTCGCCGTCCGCAACCCGCGCCTACGGTGGCTGGGAATCAGCCTGATATTCCCAAAGCCCAGGGCGTCTCCTGCGGTGACTAGGGCCATGAGGACGCATATACTGCCTCTCCCTCACGGGCGCCGCCTCCCTCTTCGCGAGCATTACTGCTTCGCAGAAAGAGGTGACGGCTACCCATGCACTCTCGCTCCGTACCATGGCCTGGACCAGGGCCGGACGCGAGAGATTGCCGCCGCCGATCGCCTCCACGAGGACACGGTGGTGCTCCACCCAAGCCGGGCAGACCTCCACCGTATGTTCCACCGTGTCCTCAGGGTGATCTTCGCAGTGGAAACACACGGGCGTTTCCTCCCGCCTTATTCGAAACAAGAACCTCCCGAAACAGCCGTGTCCGGCGAGGACCTACGTCAGGCGGAAGGTGAGGACGCCGTGGCGCCTCCCAAACCACTCCTCAAAGACGGGATTTACCGCCGCAATCGTGGCGTGCCCAAGGTTTCTGGTCTTAAGCTACAAATCGATATGATGAGGTACCTATATAGCTCATATGTCCATATGAGCTAGTACCGCAAATCGTATGTTTCATTTAGCATTGTAGGTATTTCGGCACTCACGCCTCCGTAATGTCGACCCACGTCAATTGAATTGTAAAGAATATATCGACAATAAATCGCCTCATTAGCGCAAAAAGTGTTGTGTGTAAGCTTTTAAGAATTACATAAACATGCCACTTTCTATTTGGAGACGACAACCTTGCAATGTGTTAATTAAACCAATTTTATGTTTGGATGCGTGGATTTAATTTTAATATCATCGCTGACGTACGCAATACTTTCTATCACTACTTCACCAGCGAAAGTTTAAAGGTTTGGTCCGGGTTTAGTCTGCAGTGGTCCTATTACATTTCATCATCACAATAGCTTGTTCATTAAAGTTTATCTTCAAATTATTCTCAATATTGGTATTATAATTTCGACATGACATTTAAAGAAGCACATTTTCCTCATATTTATTCTTGGCCTTTTATCCGTTGCTTTTTTTATTCAAAAAGGAATGTGACGTGTTCCACGACACGACATAATATATATGGCACGACGTACGTATGGCAAAATAGTATTTGTTTTCCTCAATCACATCAATGGAAGGGATGACGATTGACGATGGCTGCCAGGATACAGGAAACTTACATCACACGATAGACATAAGCCTATTTCTCACGTCAATGGAGAGGTAGTTCTTGGAATACACAATGATGCTGTCACTACTCAATGTCATAGGACCAGTAGTTCCTACCTAGGCGACTGTATAGTTGGTTGTTTTGATAGTAATAGAGTTTGATGGATTGTTTCTAGGTAAAACGGATATCCTAGTAAGGACTGGTCATTCAGTAGGTGGACGAAGAATAAATTCTACTGATAATATATAACGTTAATCACCCATAATGATCTATTCCCAGGTATAAGGTTGAAAATCAAGCGTGTTTATAGACTTTTTTGAAGGGAAACTTCTTAGGTGGCGTTTCGATGATTGGACCAGAATTGAGAGCAAAATTTCAAGGTGAGGAGAAAAATGATATTTATAACTCTCTATGTGTCTCACACTAAATCTCTCTTATTAACCAATCAATCAATCAGTTTATTTGGGAAACATAGGTGTTTACATAAATAGAGGGTGCGCTATGTTTTGTCATACGTGAGACATACATAAGTGACCCATTAGGTGTCATTAGATTACGTCGTCGTCTTTGTCGTTTGTGGTATTATTAGATACGTCTATTATATGAAAAGCACCAAACTTTCCCTCCTGTTTTGCGAGTTTTGGAAAATTTAAAAATTATCCGTACTTATTATTATAAATGCGAAAGTAACTCTGTCTGTCTGTTATGCTTTCACGCCTGAATTGTTGAACCGATCGTCACGAATTGGCAGCGATAGAGCTTGGGATATGGAGAAGAACAGGCTACTTTTTTACGCGATAACTGACATCCACGCGAGTGGAGCCGCGGGCAAATCTAGTATTTATGTAAATACAGTTTTTGGGGACGTAGATGGAAGATATTCTACCTGTATCCTCTTACATTGTATAAAATTGATTTTGAGTGAAAAAAAAGTGTCTTAAGCCGTTTTAGAATATAATGAGTTCATTACTCTGTTTTTGTTAGATTCGCATTAAAATTCTTCTACAACCAGTATTTCCGTTATTTCAAGACTAAAGTATCACAAATTCCGGCTAATACCTCAATCCTAGTATGATCCATGACGATGGTGAGCAGTGGAAGTGTGCCAAGTTTTAATATTAGCGCCCTGGTTGGCTGATGTCATCGGCACTGCAGTGTTTACTCACGGAATCGGTAACATATTGTTTTTAGCGTTCCTGTGGTGATTAGCGGGGGCATGAGAAATGAGGAGAATTGAGGACGTTCACGTTTGGGAACAGTTTGAGAGGAACTGGCTTTTGTTTAGCAAGTTAGCGAGTTTTTGAGTGGTGAGAAAGTTGAGTTTGGTGTCTCTGAAATTCTTTTGAAACAGTCATGTGTAGGTAACTATTATAAAATGAGGGGCTTGTGGCTAAGGAGGTTCTTGTGGCTAAGTAATAACAGCCGCATGGGTCGATTGATCAGGTTAACCTGCGCTTGCCGCGCTTAATACGTGTATGGGTAACCATCTTTACATACCAAGATCCCTCCGTGCCTCGGAAAGTACGTTAAGCCGTTAGTTCCGGCTGTCATTTGTGGATCTTTGACAGTCGTTACGGGTCCTCAGAAGCTCCAAAGTCTGACAGCAGTCGTAACAAGGGGTATCGTCACAGATTATATAATACTTACGTATCGTATCATCCAATAACTATTTTGTGGAGGTCAGATAGGCAGTCGCTCCATGTAAAATACTGGCATTCAGCTGCATCCGGTTAGACTGGAAGCTGACCCGAACATAGTTGGAAAAAGGCTAGGCAAATGAGGATGTGTACCTACTCAGTCAGACCAATAAAAAGGATGTATATTAAGGCCCCTAGTCACGTGGAGAGTCGACCAGAAAACGAGCTGAATGAGTCCTGAAACTCGGAAACTAGGTAAATACCGTTTGATGGAAAACTAAACACACATTTGAGTCAGTAGTTTTGTAGGTACAATAAGTCATTTCTCGCTACATAAGTAAATATCCACAAACCAAACAATAACAGAACAGAAAAAACCATCTGTGGTAACATGAATGAGTACAATTCTGACTCACAAACCTTGCGGTTGAATCCACAACTACCGAAGGCTACATGAATGTTAAATGATGACGAAAACATTATTTTCACAAAGTAACAAAATTAATTGTGCATAAACAAATTCAAGAATACGATGATCTTATAAGCTGACGCACTCTCTGCGGTTTCCAATACGTTCTCATATTCAACGTTTTGTAATTCACAAAAATAGCCAGTGAGCAATTCAAGATTGTGTAAACGAGAACAAGGCTCTTAGGATCCTGGAATTATGAGCAAAGAGTAGGCTTTGTTGTTAAATTTAATAAAACGATTTGTTATTTCTATTGAATTTTCAATGATTTGAGAAAAGTGTGAGTCAGCTTGATTAAAATGAACATGATTTCACTACATAGTTACACGAAAATAACAAAATAAACTTCTAGCCGTAGAAAAATAGGTAAACCGTAAAATTACCATGAAAATTTCAGTTTTGGACCAGCATGGCTATTCACAACCATTCGACAGGCCATCGTATCAATTTAAAAACACGCTTTAAAAACCAAACTAAAAAAGGAGAAAATAATTTAATTCGATTAAAAAGCGTGAGGAGGTCTTTGAGGTATTTTTATAATCAATGAATGTCAAGCACCCCACGCTTTTTAATTGAATTAAATTATTTTCTCAGTTCGGTTTTTAAAGCATGTTTTTTAGTTTTTAAACTATTATTTATTTTCTATTTTTCAGTTCTGCTAACTACAAAAGCGTGTTTTTTTCCTTTATTTTTTTCTATTTTTTTTTAGTTTATGAATTCTCATCGGTCCTCGATAAGGTTAAAAAGTGAAATCTGACCGTTTAAAGTGGGTCAAAATCGCGCCCTAAGGAGTCGGTTATAAACATACAAACAAACAAACATACAAGTGAAGCTAATATAAAGCGTGTAAAAATGACACATTTCGATAACTTGATCTGCCTTGCCCCCGACAAAAAACAGCTGTCGGAAAATTAGCGGTCGTCTATTATTTGTAAACAGCGTATAAAAGAATCCTACGATAACATTGATTTATGTTGGATTCGATACGGAAGCGTATCGAATTGTTGCGAATAACTATGCAGGTGAGTGTTTTTCTCAAAAGCAAGCGATGATGCATTTTCTGTCTAAAAGTACAAAAAATGTGATCAAGTTCCAGAAAACATAAAAAAGAAATGGTACCTTAGGTTAGAAGTTGGTGTGTGTGTTTGAAAAATAGATACCTTAATTAAACATTACACTCCAATAATTAAGATAGGTCGCTCCATGTAAAATACTGGTATTCAGCTCCATCCGGTTAGACTGGAAGCTGACCCCAACGTATTTGGGAAAAGGCTAGACAGATGATGATGAATTAAGATACCTAATGAGTAGACGATTCATACAGACGCTCAATGAATCTGTCATTCATTACTTATGTAGAGTAAAAACCCTTTATTTAACTCATTAGCCATTGCTACACCTACGTGACCACCAGCATGACCCAAAAACACGACAGCCTTGCGAAGTATTAAGTACTTACTGGTTAATTTTTTACCATTTGGCTACGCAACCATATTATTATGCTTGCACTGACTGCTGGATAGGTCCACTCAATCTGTGTGGTTCTTTCCACAAAACACAATTTCAGTCACCAATCTACAGGATCTGCCCAAGATTATTTCTGGAATTTAAAAGAGACTGTGACCTCTGAGTATGTTTCGGCCTTTCTTCTCAAAGTAGTCAGATAGGAAACGCCGATACTATCTCATCTAGTTATGATTGACATGGAGAAGTGTTTGTACAAACCTACTTACAGAAATTAAAAGTATTTTTAATTTATCATAACGCTAAGAAATGGTTCTTTGAACTGCACTTCATAACTCCCATGTTGAGAGTTTTTGGCGGGATCGGGTTGGAACATGTCGCACGAATTTTCATTTTCATGAAATTTAGTGAAATAGCGAATTAAATTGTATAATTTTGGTAGTGAGTTATTCAATTTAGTTACATGTGTGTGCACAAGTGTAGTGAAGGTGAAAATAAGTGACTAACGTGGACTTTTCGTGTTCCCCCAAAAACTCATGTTAGGTTTGTAAAGTTGCTACCGCTTTACAATAACTTTGACTTGACTGGACTTGACTGGCTAAAGACGACTATGACTTTTTTGTAACTTCGTGCCCGATATCGGGCCATTTACTTGATCGAAAAGAAAAATTACTTGACACTGGCTAAATGCACAAACCGTGCGAAGCCAAAGCCCAAAAAAAAAAAAACTCCCATGTTAACATCATAACATCACGCCTGTATTCTCCGAGGTTAAGGGTCAAGGTCTGCCTTATAATATAGGAATACCTACCCACATTTCGCCAGTTATGTTTAAGGCGGTGATTTCTTGAAAACGCGTAATAAGGTGGTTTTTTAAACCAGTATATCTCTTTAACCGTAAATAATTTTGAAAGCAAAAATATATGATATTTTCAAGTCTTTTTTGCATAGAGTGATGGAAATCAAAACATAATTAAACACAATTTAATGCATCAAAAAAATCATCAGAGTCACCTCTTAATTATCATTAAAACCAGTTTTTCCCTTCAATAACAATTATAATTAAAAATATACCATAAAATTTCAAATGCCAAACTGCGTCCAGTGATGGATAATTTATTATTAAATAGTTAATATCTAATTTAATACGATTTTATTTGCATTTTTACGACCGTGCTTGCTCATTTATTTTTCGAATTTATTGCAACAGATTTATTACAGTAGCGCTTGTTACCACTAGATCAACGAGGCACTATATTCTGTGTGATTGCTTGGCAGGTAATAGCGACAACATTGGATGGGCTACCCAACACCGGGGTCATTTGGTCAAACTCTAGTATATACATATCTACATAAAGGTTAATTCTTGTGTGTTAAAAACACCCACAACACGCTATTATAAACCCATATTTAAAATCTGTAAATGTATGATTTACAACGAAAACATAAACATAGGTGTAGGTGTCAATGTAAATATGGCCTTACTCGCCTAAGGATCTGCCCACCTTGTTCAAACAGCTGTCGTCGTGGGGGCGACAGGAAACGTAGTATAAACTAACATAGACCTACATAGAGGTATTAGACAAGGTACTTTGATTTTCATACTTACTAATTTAATAAATCTTACAAAACGATCTTTGACAGGGTTGTGCTGGTCAGATAGGCGTCTGACCTGCACAGCCCTGTTCCATGTAAAATACTGGTATTCAGCTGCATCTGGTTAGACTGGTAGTCAACGCCAACGTAGGTGGGAAAAGGCTGGGCAGATTCTGGTCTTAAGTTTCTTTAGCCAAGATTCAATTCAATACCTTTCAGCCATGTTTCACCTTAGAATAATGCTTAAGGTGAACCTAGTCCACATTTTTTCCATACAAACTTCGAAAGTGTTTTACTCCACTGTCTGACATGGCACATCCAAAGTAAAATATGACATATTTGTCTCATTATTAATATTGTCTGTACCTACGGAAACAGAATACTAAAATAAAAACCCATTAAAAAGTTAGGAGCCAACAAAGATTAGTTTTTCTTGCTAATTTTACTAACTTTGGGCGTGTTTAAGTAATAAAAGAAGTGTAAAATCTCCAAAACCAAATCGGTATACCGACAAAGTTCAATTATCGAAAAGTTCAATAAACTTTATTGGTCATTGATTTATGCATTGGCTTTTTCATAAAACCCCATGTTCCAAAGGACTTTTCTTAATTTTTTCGCGAATTTTTTACTATAAATGATCCTGCATCTCACTCAATAACGTTGCGTGTAGACTAGCGTCTAACTGCTCATCACTGATACTATCTCTGCCGGACACGAAGCTTGGTGAGGCAGCGTGATTTTTAGCCAGGCCCACCAGTGATTTCGAGTGTCGCGACTAGGTTCCCCTTAAAGGTACATTCCTTCTTTATTATCTGTTGCTTTTACCTCAGTAGCAGCCGGGGTCTTGATTTGCGCCCGGTTGATGTCATAGGCTTGCCCCCTATAACATGGGACTTAAACATAACTGGCGAAATCTGGGTATCTATAGATATACTATAGGTAGACCTGTGCTGAACCCTTCGTGAAAACCAGGCGTGGTGTTATGTACAGACGCCAGCAGGTCAAGCTACCCCAAACGATAAAATTTTCCCAATTGAACATGAACCTTAATTTATCGTAATAAAGTTGCAAATCTATCAAAGAAATTTGACAGATTGGGGTAGGTTGATGTGCGTCTGTACGTATTTTCCTATAGCGTCGGCCGCTTGCATAAGGGTCATTAATCTCCTAAGTACTGATTAGTGAAGCATCAATTAGCAAAACACACGACTCTTGAGTTCCTGACGACACTCTCGATACGGTAAATATAATGTAGGTACCTCGATTGTACGGTAAAAAAAAATCTGCTGCTGAAAATAACCGACGACAATTTTTAACGCCGAATCTATGATAACAGTTTACGCGTCCCTTCTGCCACCCTGTAAAGCTTAGGAACCTTCTCCATCTCTGCATATAGGTACCTCGATTTGATAGCTTCAGACGTGATATTATGGTGACTTTATCAGTCTTCTACATGACGTCGGTAACCCTGAGAGAAATCTGGTTTTAATAGAGCTTTACGATGTTATCAGGGCTCCAATTCTGTATGGTTATAATGATTCCCCGCGGAATCTTACTACGTTCAAATCAAACTACGTAAATATCGTGTTTTGTAGAAACTAATGTAACGGTAAGGAACTGAAATGGCATATTAATTTGTCGATATTTATTAGCAGATGTCGTGTCTGAGCTAAGGAATTGACGTGGTTTCGAAGTAAGGAATCGTTAAGTGGCCATAGTGACTCAGGGCCCAGTATGGAAGGGCTTGCTAGTACTGCCCATTCGTTTTGATACTAATTTTTCAGGCGCTGTAGTCTTAAGGAGAGCGCCACGGTAGCCGACGACATTCTAATTTTCTCACGCTTTTTGTAATTTTCAGGTCAATGTCAAGCTGTATCATTATCTGCCTAGCATTTTCCCAACTATATTGAAGTCAGCTTCTAGTCTAACTGGATGCAAAATCAAAGTCAAAGCATTTACATATTTCAAAAGGCACTTTTGAACGTCAACATTTACAATAAAATAGAATTGCAGCTGAATACCAGTATTTGACATGCAGGGACTGCCTATCTGACCGTCAAATTTTGCTAAAACTATATCATACTCAGCACCCTAATTGCGTAACTCACGATTAATCATAAATTGTTTCGTTTTTATACAGATTGCTCAACCATTGCTTCATATGTTCGAAAAATGTGTCTGCTTAACAACGTAAATAACGCAAAGAATATTGTAGAACTGTCCAAATGAAACCGATTATGATTAATCGCGTGTTACGCAATTAGGGTGCAGGTTTATCTATAAACATTAAATATGTACGTACCTACTCAATAAAAAATAGGTACCTATGTAGATACCACTATGTTTGTAAATGGAGATAAACGAAGCATTAAAAAATGAAGCTTCAAATGCGATGTTCTACCAGAAAAAAAGTATTTAGATTAAATAAAATGATTCCTTCAAACTCAGAGTTGTTTTTCTTGTTTTATCAAATGAGTAGGTACATAAAGCGATATAATTTATAGATGCAATAAATCTTATTGGTTTTTAAAAAATCCACCAGAAAACTGTATTAATCGACTCCCAAAGTCGACGCCAAGGTATGGGTATGTTATCTTTGCAAAAAACTTAAAAAAAAAATTGTCTATCTCAATAACTTATAAACAGCGTATCATGACCTTAAATAATTAATAAGTTACTTAGCTACTACTTATGATTTAAAATGAAATACGATAAGAATACATTTTTATCTCTATCTAGTCAGATAAATAGGCTTAAAATACCTAGCTTTACTTAAGTCTAAGGTACAATACTGTTAAGTAGAAAGTTTTATCTTAAATCAATGCAACTCAGAATATTGCACTTGAAAGTTAGCCGCGGGCAACTTAGATCGTACTTTAGTAGCCAGACGACTTAGGACCTGCCTTACGCCATATTTGCGAAGGTAACGGCTGTACGCAGCCTTAAAAGGCTATACAAGTTATCTAGAAGAAAAACCGAGCACCTTTACAACACAATCATGAATTTCTTGAAGGTTAAAATCCCGCGGATTTATTAGAAAATAAAATGTAAACTCACCGTTTCTTAAAAATAAATTCACTGACACAACACTTCACTATTATTCACAGAGATCTTCTTATAACATTATTAGCACACAATAACAACGATTATTAATTAACGATAGATTATTTTTCGTTTTTAATTCGACAGTTCGTTTATAAACTGCGCGAGAATGCGTTCGCGCGCGGAATGGAGTTGCGCGCGCACTTGTTGAACGACGCGCGGGAAAAGTTGAACGGAAATATCATGTATCGAGTGAAGTACGCCCACGTCACGATTGGCTAACTTCGCGTCATTGATTTGGGACAGAAAATTCTTGGAAAATCGAGTTTTTACAACTTGTTTTTTTTTTTCAAAGATATTGTTTATTTTTTATTGAACCCCTTTTGATAGGAATGTATTAATAGAAAGGAAATTTTATGGTGTGATGTGATTTACAATAGCTATAAGTAACAGATTTTATAATAAAACCCATTTACTGAACTCGTGTCCAATGCAACAATTCTGCTTTCAAACAAGATAATATGCTCTATTTTGAATCGCGTTCTTTATAGAGTTTTATTATGTTTAATTTACACAAAGTATTACGTTTAAATAGATATATTATAATCAATTAGGTATCGCCTATAATAAACACGAGAAAAGATAATTAAAGGAGAAGCCTCATCTTCAGGCAGATCAATGATTGATTTCCTACTGCAGAGCAACATGCAAAGTATAGAAAATAGCATGTTATCAATGTGGCATTTATTTTCAAATTGATTAGCATTGGCAGTTATAATCACGGAAGAGAAAAGTTATAATAAATAAATTGGAAAAATTACGGCATTAAAATATTTTCTGTTTCCGCAATGTGAGTGTAGATGGCGCACAATACCACGTCAGTCATTCTGTCGAGCGTGACAATAAGTCCACTGACTGCTTAGTTCGTTACTATAAAAATGGACAGATGGCGCTACATTGAAAATGTTAAAAGGCAAAATCTTTCTTGTTTTTTAAAGCATTATGATTAATTTTAAAATACTGAAACAATTTAAAATATATATCTAAATAGTCTTTAAAAAATGTGCAGTAGCGCCAAAAAATTCGTCTATTATGATTGAAGCATTCAACCCGGCCCGTGTGGTGGATTATCTACGTACAGACGCCAGCACATCAAGCTGCCCCAAACTGTCAAATTGTCCCAATTGAACATGAACCTTATGTTTACGAAATAAAGTTCAAAATCTATCAAAGAAATTTGACAGATTGGGGTAGCTTGATGTGCTGGCGTCTGTACTTACTTCTTACTTACAGTAAGCGATACTCAAAAAAAATATCTTCTCTTAGTCCCTTTTTAACCGACTTCAAAAAGAAGGAGGTTATCAATTCGACATGTTCGACAAAAAAATATATTCATACAGCAATAGACTTAAGCATTTTAATATGACTGCACTGGACAGACGTAGACACCTAATTGATGCAATGTTTGCTTTCAAAATATTTAGCCAAAAAATAGACAGCCCTAGTTTACTTGCAGCTTTTAGTTTTCGTGCTCCTTTTAGAATCCCGCGTAAACCCATCACGCCTCTCTGTGCACCTTTTAGAAGAACTAAACTGGGAGCCAATTCACCTTTCGCAAGAATGTGTAAGGCAGTCAATGGCTGCGGTGATGTTATTGATCTTCACTTTGACTCCCTTGCAAAACAGAAAGCCATCCTTTATCGTTTACCAAGCAACCCATAATCGAATATAATACAATTTTTACTACTGTGATTAATTTGATCGAATATGTTTAACAATTTATCAATGTTACCAATTTTATTTAATGAATTTAAATTTTATGTCGTTAATTTTTTTTATCTTATCTTATTTTCATACATTTTCATTTGATATCTTTTTATACACCTGCTACTGTTAAGAATTAATTATCAATTTACTCATTTATCATTTATTATAACTTAAAATTTTATTTTACCAATGTTGTCAGTATCATAATTTTATGATTTTTAATGTATTCGTTTTTCACCAATTTTAATTTTATTTTGATTTCTATTTTCAATGTCACCTTTGTTTTTACTTTTACAAATATTAATTTATTTAATTGAATATTGGCGCTTATTACTGAGTAAGTTAGCTTAACTCTATAATTCATTGTTTTATGCATGTGGTGTTTACCTTTAAGTAATTGTTGCGCTGTAATTTAATTTAAAGAATGAGTTATGGCACTGTATTCAGTGTGAACAATTGTTGGTAGACCTAATAAAATAAAATAAAATAAAATAAAATGTTTGTATTATTTTTAAATGTATGTTCGGGCAAAACTCCGTCTCATAGACGGATTTGCAGAATTCTTTTTTTGTTCGAAAGGGATTTATTCCGAAATGGTCCCATTTAATTTTCCTAGAGATATGAAGATGCGTTTCGGAGACAGACAACGGAACTCTTCAAAAAATGACATCAAATTAACCGCGATTGCTGTGATGAGGAATAACTCAACATATCTGCTCATAGTTTTTAAAAGATTGCGTGAAAAAAGCTTTAAAAAACCAAAACTAACTTCTCCCCAAATAACTTCATAACGGTAGGTACCTAGTCATGAACCAACCTTTTGATTTTTTTTTTTAAGAGCCCCTTCCTTCACTATCCCTTTGTTACGCTGCCAGTACCAGACAGACCCAAAAAACCGGCCAAGAGCGTGGCGGTCCACACACAATGAAATTAAAGGGTCCCTACTTGGGTTGAATATCCGAACCGAAAAGAACAAACTTAACTTTGTAGTTCAAAACATAATATTCTCCCATACATCGATATACGTCACGCTCTATTGTCCACAGACGAATATAGGTTTTTATTTATTTGCGAGTACCCAAATCAACTCTATGACATTATATAAATGGCCGTATTTTTTTATTGTGTTGACTTAAGAAGCGTGATTTTATTAGGAGCTCCATGGGACTCAATTCGATAACTTCACGCGTTCCTGCGACAAAGGGTCTTGAAAGACATACTAACGACGACGTAGGTCCCGATTTTTCCATTTGAGATACGGAACCCTAAAAAATAGGTTGGTTTGTGGGTAATCCTTACTAACTTTGTGTCTGACCCTCTCAGCTTTTTGTGCATGGCGTAATGAGAGTAAGGGTATTTGCGTTCACAGGTCCCTATTAAAAAATACAACAGGCAATAAATGTCATCGTGTGTCATGCATGTGTAAGTAGTACAACTTAGGATGAAAAAAACGAATACAATATTAATAAACAAATGAATCAAGTTATTGAGAAATTCTTATTTTAAAATTAACTATGACCTATTTAATAAGGATGAACACAAACTTATTATAGTAAGTACCTATTTATGTAATAATAAGTTTGTGTTAAATTTCTCAATAACTTGATTCATTTGTTTATTAATTTAGGACCTTGATGATAAAGTAGCTGACTAGCTGTACTAGGTACTCTTGTACTCCCTACTAATAAAACACAAGGTAAACAGGCAAAACAAACAAAAAATCTGCCTAGCCTAACCAAATGCACCTGAATACCAGTATTTATCATGGAGCGTCTGTTTATCTGACCTCCACGGCCCAGTTAGGTAGGTACCGGGTAAAACGGCCCGCGATGGTAAGACTGGTAGTCAGAGTTTTGGGCTTCTGATTACTAGTAAGAACTGTCAAAGATCTACGAATGAAAGGCTGGGGGCATAACGTGCTTTCCGAGGCAAGGATGGGGCTCGTCTCGACTCCAGTTCTGCCAACTGGGTGTCAGATTTTGGGGTTAAATCGTGTTTAAAAAATAATAGTAGGTATAAAAAACTAAAAAACACGCTATACAAACCAAACTAAAAAAGGAGAAAATAATTTAATTCATTTAAAAAGCGTGGGGTGCTTTTTGAGGTATTTTTATAAACTTTTTTTTTTTAATTAAGTAAATTATTTTCTCCTTTTTTAGTTTGGTTTGTATAGCGTGTTTTTTTGTTTTTTTTAACTATTATTTATTTTCTATTTTTTAGTTCTGCTAAACCACAAAAACGTGTTTTTTTTGTCATTTTTCTCATTTTTTTTTTAATTATTGAATTGTCATCGGTCCTCGATATGTTTACAAAGTTCCAATGAAATCTGACCGTTTAAAGTGGGTCAAAATCGCGCTCTAAGGAGTCGGTTACATATACAAACATCCAAACAAACATACATATACCAATAATATCATACTACTTTGTACACCTACATTTTGGCAAATAAATTACTTACTTACTTACTTACAAGTGAAGCTAATATAAAGCGTGTAAAAAAGGCGAGATTAGCTTATTTAAAAAAAAAAAACTAAAAATACAGATTCTTCAGTAACATGGATTTCATGAATGAGTAATGTATTAATTATTAATAAAATACATCATTCTGGAAGTCTTCACCTAATTCCTCTCGAAGGGTTGCACTTTGGGCTGACGACGTTGATGGTTGGGCTTGGGCCTCATTGCGCGCAGCCTTGTTCAGATTGGATGCAATTTTTTTTAAAGGAGGTCCTATGGGCTTACCTATGTGTAGTAAGTTTGATTTAATTTGGTAAGGCCAGTTCGTAATACGGTATGGAATTTAGGGACTCAAAGTTCATCCTGTTTCGTAGGTAATTTATGTTTATATGGTTTTGACAGGCGACCATATTTGGGTCTAGATTACGGGCTAGGGACTAAATCATTATATTCGGGGCTGAACAAGAACATAAAGGGTTAGATCTAGCCCCGCGACTCACTGCTCGACTCTCGATAATGGGGTCTTGTAATGCATAGTGAACCATCTACTAACCGACCGCAGCAATCGTGCAACAACGGCTTTTATTAATTAGCTACCAGCCCCTGCAGTTGTGAATAATAAAAGGCCAAGACAGACAGAATTAAAAACCCCTATTCCTATTGCACTACTTACACGATATTTAGGTGATGTTTTTTTTTTAATAGGGCCCTATTCTGCCCCTATTACCCCATCCCGATTTAGGTAAACGGTCGCAAAATATCGCATACTATGTAGTGTACTGTGTAGGTCTGTAATGTACAAGAGGTTGTACTTAAAATAGGTAGGTAAGTCTCTTCCTACCTATTTTAAATATACCGCAGTGAATAAAATGAGTCAGCATTAGGTAGGACTCCTGAAAATTTTAGTCGTGCGTGCATGAAGGAATACAACTATTGATCGCAGTTTGCCTTGCCTACTGTACTATTATTAGAAAAAAAAAGGTTTAACATCGCTCCATAGCGACAATCGTATACGGATACGGACATGGTTTGTTTGTGTGCGTCGGAAATCCGCTGCTGTATTTTACGACAAAAAAAGTAATAATATTAGCTTTAAGCACCGAAATCTCAGGAATATCTATTCCTTTTGTTAAAATAAATGTATTGCTTGAACAACTTTTGCCTTGAATGCAGCAATTGTTGGTAAAAACGTTCCAGACTGTGCTGCACACAAAAACAACATTTTCTTTGTGTGCGTGTCGCCGGCTGAACACACCAACAGCGTGAAAATAACGACCTTTTTAGTGTTGTAGCTTGCTAGCCGCATTTATCGACAGTGGGACATTATTTTATAAAGTACTGTAAAATGAGCTCAAAATATCGTAATAAACTCGTATTAATCTCATATTTGATTAAGGTCAATAAATAAAGTCGAGTCGTAGCACGTGGTGTAATGGGCTAGACAGTAAGCTTGTTTCTTGTTTCTTATTTTACTTTATCACAATACATTAGTTAGATCCAGAAGCCAAGAGATTTATATTTCACACCGAAGTCCTTTTGGGCTAAGTAATAACAGCCGCATGGTTCGATCGATCAAGCTAAGCAGATGATGAGTCCTTTCTTCGACGACCTTTCCGTATATTATATTATAAACTGGCTTAGTTTTGAACTTCCAGTAGCCATGCGACTGCGTGCGATGCTGTTAATAGCGTTAGCAGTGGCCATACGCAGGTTGTCCATTGTTTATGCACAAAGTGCAGGACAGTTGGGAGAATCGGCAACAGCAAGGCATTATCATCTCTGATGAGACCCAACATACAGTACAATCACTTTGTAGCTTTTCGGAGTATGTCCATCTGACTAAGTTGTACAGTCAGTCACCCACGCCTATGGGAACAGTTTAACTTTGACTTTTTTAACGTAGCAGTAATAAGAACTGTTTTCATTGTTAAGTGTTACTACGGATGGTTGTCGCACCTACCTGCAGCAGCTAAGTATGGTAGATAAAAAAACAAATTGAAGGTTTTTATTCACCATCATCATTCATAACATAGGAAAGTAATTTATTGCTTGATGGCCAATACCTATGTTTTACTTTGTTGCAAATTAACGAAAAAGAGCAATTCATTTACTGCGTATCAGACATCATAGATTATCTAAAAATAGTGAGTAATGTAATGTACATTTTCAAATACAAGTACTATGTGTACAGATAATATGTCCACGTCCGTGGACATATCTGCGTCGTCATCATTTTGATTCAGAATTTATTCTTAAGTCTTGCTTTAAATGTTTATGAGACGTATCACTTACGTCATATTAATGACTGAATTAATGGTTTTATCTCACATTCAATGAATTAACTCCTAGGATCGATATCGACATTACTTAACCGCTTCCCTAAATGGCGTTAACTTGAATGATTCACCAGCCCACATATTCCCGCAATGGTGATATAATGTAGCTTTGACCTTATTGGCTAGTCCGCCCATGCGGCATTTGAATCTACCAATCACAGAGCTGCTCGGGAAGCGTCGGTCCCCCGCAGCGGGTACCCTATAAAAGCGGCTTCAACGGAATTTTCGTCAATCACATTCGTTTGGCAAGCCTCTTAACCGGTCGCGCTGAACGACGACTGAAATATTTAAACTAATTTATATTCTACGTTAAGTTCAACAAAACTCAATTCAAAATGGTGAGTACACGTTTATTATTGTTCTAATAATCTTTATTTCAGGGATTCAGGGGCCTTTATTCACTTATTTTTACGTGTTTCGAGAAACAAAGTGCCGGGTGGACATGCCACCATTTTGTCGGCATGATAACCGACCAAATTCAATATTCCCGCGCGTCACTTGACTGTTCTAGTAGAATCGACTTCTCAATTTGCCATCATAATAATTTTCAAATTGTGATCTTCATATTTTTCTGGATTTACATCTTTCTATTGTAATATAACTGCTTTGCTTGATGTGATATTGTTTGATACAAAGTGGATTGTTCATCTTAACTTATCGTGACCGCATTCAAGGATGCCACGCCGGTTGACGCCACGCCCAATTGATTTTCATCTAAGAACTACTTGTTCTACGATAGATTTGCAGTTTTACAGCGGTAAAATTACGTATCCGCATCTATTTCTGAAATGAGTCGTTGAATTTTCCTATTTTTCATAAAATTTCATTCGATCGATTTTGCGATGACGTGTCGATGACCTCATTCGAGGTTACGGTACAAGTACTTAGGTAGGTAGCTAGTGTCACATGTTTCGAGAAATAACGCCTAAGTAATTTATTCACTTACCACGACCTTGCCATCAATATTATTAATTTCCGTTACATAGGTATTCAACCAGTTTGTCACTTGTTCAAACATCTTTAAATATTCAATGATAGTCCTCGATCGTCAACAACAAATTAGATCATCTTTTCGCGGAAACTATAAAATACTTGACAGAAATCTAAATTATTTCAACATTCATAACTTTTTAAAGTGACATTAGTTATTACTCAGTTCTCTGCCTATCCCCCTATTATTCAAAAACATCTTCCCTTGTTATCCTCTTAGGTTCATCGGGGTAGGTTCGTATTTTCGATCGATTTCTATGACCCAACCTCACCCCAGTTTATAAGATGGCGGCCGGCGGTTTCCCCATCGATCGATAGCGGCGCCGCCGTTGCCTAGCTTGAAGCTTTCACTCACCCGTTCTTTATACCAGTACTTATCTGGCTTTCACCTTTCTCTTTATCATGAGTACAATGCTGAGAAAATGCTGTACGGCAACTAATTGATGGTTTGCCAGATAGGTACTTTTAAACTTTGATGTTTATCTGAACCATCATTGGTACCTATATGTAGAGAACTTCATCATAAAAGAATAGAGTAAGGGACTCAAATGGCTGATTTGCATTAGCTGCAACTACTTAGTAATTGGTTCATTATTATCTTCAAAATACAAATAAGATCTTAGATAAACCATTCAATGCTGATAAATGAACTTTATTATTACTCATTCATACAATTGCCTGAAAAGTATTCTCGTCCATTGGTACTGACTAGCAATGAAATAGGGAATTGCCAACTTAAAACAGTAATTGGTGTTATGAAAATTTGAATGATTCTTAACAAAATGTTTTCTTTGCCAACAGCGTGAGTGCATCTCTGTACACGTTGGACAAGCCGGAGTCCAGATCGGTAACGCCTGCTGGGAATTATATTGCCTTGAGCATGGAATCCAGCCCGATGGCCAGATGCCCACAGACAAGACCGTGGGTGGTGGCGATGACTCCTTCAATACCTTCTTCAGCGAGACCGGCGCCGGCAAACACGTCCCCAGGGCTGTGTTCGTCGACTTGGAACCTACTGTAGTTGGTAAGTAGGTAATCAATAGTTACTCAAACACTGTCTTCTTCAGATAAATCTTTACACTTCAATCTCAAAACTATGGCTCAATAACTAACCAAATATATTTTTGCCAACAGATGAGGTGCGCACTGGAACCTACAGACAGTTGTTTCATCCAGAACAACTTATCACTGGTAAGGAAGACGCGGCCAACAACTATGCCCGTGGACACTACACCATTGGAAAGGAAATTGTAGACCTAGTCCTCGACCGCATCCGTAAGCTCGCCGACCAGTGCACTGGCCTGCAGGGCTTCCTCATCTTCCACTCCTTCGGTGGAGGTACCGGATCCGGTTTCACCTCCCTCCTCATGGAGCGACTCTCCGTGGACTACGGCAAGAAGTCCAAGTTGGAGTTCGCCATCTACCCGGCGCCTCAGGTGTCCACCGCCGTCGTGGAGCCCTACAACTCCATCCTCACGACCCACACGACCCTGGAGCACTCTGACTGCGCCTTCATGGTGGACAATGAGGCCATCTACGACATCTGCCGCCGCAACCTCGACATCGAGCGCCCCACCTACACCAACCTGAACCGTCTCATCGGGCAGATCGTGTCCTCCATCACGGCCTCCCTGCGTTTCGACGGCGCCCTCAACGTCGACCTGACCGAGTTCCAGACTAACTTGGTGCCCTACCCGCGTATCCACTTCCCCCTGGTCACATACGCGCCTGTCATCTCCGCCGAGAAAGCGTACCACGAACAACTGTCTGTAGCCGAGATCACCAACGCGTGTTTCGAGCCCGCCAACCAGATGGTTAAATGCGACCCCCGCCACGGCAAGTACATGGCGTGTTGCATGTTGTACCGTGGAGACGTCGTGCCCAAGGACGTGAACGCCGCTATCGCCACCATCAAGACCAAGCGTACCATCCAGTTCGTGGACTGGTGTCCTACTGGTTTCAAGGTGGGCATCAACTACCAGCCCCCGACCGTCGTCCCCGGCGGTGACTTGGCCAAGGTGCAGCGTGCCGTGTGCATGTTGTCCAACACCACGGCCATCGCTGAGGCCTGGGCGCGTCTGGACCACAAGTTCGACCTGATGTACGCCAAGCGCGCATTCGTGCACTGGTACGTCGGTGAGGGTATGGAGGAGGGAGAGTTCTCAGAGGCGCGCGAGGATCTGGCTGCTTTGGAGAAGGACTACGAAGAGGTCGGCATGGACTCCGCCGAGGGTGAAGGAGAGGGAGCCGAGGAGTACTAGGCTGAACTTGTTCACTGAGCACTCGCACCGTTACATTCCGGTGACATGAAATAAAACAAACAATTATGTTGAACTTTGTCGTTTGATTTCCTACTTAAAAAACATTGATACAATTTAGCAAAGCCACACAATACAGAACACTTCTCATTTCTATTAACAGGCGCATAACATACCTATCGATTACTAAATACAAGGACCATATCTGGTCTTCCAATTTGTAACTTATTGACATAGATCAATATCAGTTTGGTAGGTATCTACTACCTTACTTATTCTCAGAGCATCTCTATGTACCAACGATTGCACACAAAATTATAATTGCATTGAACGTATACCTACACAAGTCTTATCCTCTCCGATAAACTACTAAGGTCAACTTTGATAAAATTACCAGAATAGTTATGACTCGATCTTCACTTATTCGTCGATAACTAATCAATTGATAGGATTCCACCACCACCGCCCGATGTAAAAATCATACACATGAGTAACTATATAATTATCTAAATACTCATGAATGCTGGGTTATTCGAATATAGTAGGAGGAACTAACAGTTGTAAATAGTTTACCAAGAGGCTACATTCATGGTGTCCGTATATCATGTCCGTTTCAATGGCGCGCCGATATCTCGCTGAAAAAGCATCGCAGACGTCTGAAGTTTTTTGTAAAACCCAGGTTTTAATTTGTCAAAATTAGTAAAAATACAACAAAAGATCCTAGGGTTATATTTCAGGACCTGTAAGACTAACCCCCACCATCCCACCAAAACTTTTAAAAACTAGCTCAGTTAGCAGCAGTTCAGCACCAACTGGTCGGGTCCGGGGCCGATGCCTGGCAGGGGTGCGGGTTGTTCGAAAGAGATACCGCGTAACCGCGGTCTCTGGCACACAGGTAACTGAAGGATCACGGGTGGGTTTTTTGTCAGTAAAGTCTGACACGCCTTACCTCTCCACCGAGCGGGAGAAGTCATCTGAAGATATCTCAACCTCAAAAAAAAAACAAACATTTGAGCCCGCAGTCAGTTTATTTTTCGAACATCAGAAGCAAAGGATCAACAATGTCCTTCATAGTGATTCAGATTGTGTGTTGTGTTACCTACGCAAATAGAGAGTGCTTGTTGATAGATACCACTCGCAGACGATTCCTTTAGGATCACATATTGCTGGTGGTACCTAGGTACGTTATAGGTGTAGTAGAGTAGGAAAAAAAAGAGGTAGATTCTTGTATATCATCATTTTCCTATATACTGTTCACAATTAATTTAGGTACAGAACTGCATCTCTGCCTTACTGAACTAGGTACATAAATAGAAACATAGGTGGATACATACGTAGTAGAAGCACATTATAAAGGAAAGATGATAGTAAGTCTCTCTATGCATAATGCACAATTGTTCATTCATTCTCAACTTAAGGGGAATCTAGTCGCGGGCTCGAACTCACTGGTGGGTCTGGCTAAAAATCACGCTGTCTCACTAGGCTTCCTGTCCGACACAGATAGTATCAGTGATGAGCAGTTAGATGCTAGTCTACACGCACAACGTTATTGAGTGAAATGCAGGATCATTTATAGTAAAAAATTCGCGAAAAAATTAAGAAAACTCCTTTGGAAGATCGAGTTTTATAAAAAAGCCAATGCATAAATCAATGACCAATAAAGTTTATTGAACTTTTCGATAATTGAACTTTGTCGGTACCGGCTTGGTTTTGGAGATTTTACAATTTTATTACTTAACACGCCCAAAGTCAAGTAAAATTAGCAAGAAAAACCAAACTTTGATGTCTCCTAACTTTTTAATGGATATTATTTTAGTATTCTGTTTCCGTACAGATAAATATTAGTAATGAGAAAACGATATCATATTTATTTTACTTTTGATGTGCCATGTCAGACAGCGGAGTAAAACACTCCCGAAGTTTGTATGAAAAAAATGTGGACTAGGTTCACCTTAACTATGAACAAACGAATTTAAATAACCTTGATCATCCTACATACTGTATGTAGGCAGGAAGGTAGTGTCTGCACTGTCACTGTATAAGTACAATACATGTCCCACTGTTCAACAGGACAACCCACACAGTTATGATTGAAGGCCTGACGTAATCGCACATAACATGGACAAAAACAAGATTGAAAGTAATGGGCCAAGAACATTGACTTGTTTGCATGTAGACGCGGTGACATCATTGCACCGCCATTTATGGAGATGACGGAGTTAAAATATTCTTGACGACTAGCCGTAAATGGGCCTTGTTGCGAACGGTATGGTCGTAAGAAATTTTATGGTGACTAAATATTCTGGAAATTGGATTTTGATGACACCATCGTTCCTATTTGATTGGTAGGAATTTAGAGCTAGGCCCTAACTCAGACTTAAACATATGAAACCGATGCATGTGACCAGTGGATCAAGTGATTACCGCGTTGCAAAAAGCTAGGTTGATGTACCTAAATGAAGGAAAAGCATTATAATTTGTTGTAAAATATAAAATTATAATTTTCATCATGCATGACCGGTGGATGAATTTATTAGCAGTCAGCTAGCGGTTTGGAATGCACTGCAAAGGGCTAGGTTGGTAATAGGCAAATGTAGGAAAATCTAAAACGTTTGTTATAAATAGGTTTCCTCAACAAAATAAGGACAACTGGCGTCAATACCCACTTATTTATTAATAGTTGCTAAGTTATAACCACAGATACAGAAGCATTGATGAATACAATAAGAATTTGCAGGGGCTAGTGGCTTACAATGGAATTCTTTGAACCAAACACGGAGTGCTGTTCACTTGAGGAAATGCGCACTCAATTTGCTGATTTGCTTCGGTCGACATTTTGCAGCACGATCGACTCATTGGTGAATTTGCATCTTTCGTTTCTAAATGATCGAAGCTGGACACATTTTCATCGCTTCTGTCCGCCAGAACCAAGTTTATTTTACATATCCCGATGATACCTGGTACCTCAAAGAATAGAATGAATTGTTCAACTTATAATCGTATAAAATCAGTAGGAAACTCGAAAGTCGGGCATGTTATGGATATATTATAGTTTGTAGTCGACTGCTAAATAAAGAGGTCTCCCAAGTTGCACCATGATAAAGTGCATTGTGCAGCTTCGTTTTTATGTCGATGCCTATTTATTCTGTTCTCTTCCGGCCATCGGTCCATCAATCAACTCAGCCTATCGTATTCCACAGCTGGACATAGGCATCTCCCAGGTTGCGCCACAGCACCCTGTTCTCCGCCTTCCACAACCAGTCTGTCCCAGCCACTTTATTTAGGTCGTCGGTCCATCTAGTTGGGGGCGTCCCACGCTACGCTTGCCGTTACGCGGTCTCCACTCTAGCGCTCGTCTGCCCCACCCGCCAGCGGTCCTTCGACAGACATGGCCAGCCCACAGCCACTTTAGCTTGCTTACTCTGCAAGCTATGTCAGTAACTCCGGTTGTTTTCCGGATAATCTGCCAGCTGGGTTGGTCGCTCAGCGCGCTATGGAGCCGGCTATGCTTTTCTTTGAAGTATAAAATCTTTTCTAGCAAGTTAATAACGTCATCATTAAAATTAGTAAGTAAAGTAACTACACTTACATACAATATTGTTCAGTGATACAGAGTGGTAAAGCAAATGGGTAGCGAACGATTCAATCTTTTCGACTTGAAATCTCAAATTCATTTCTGATCTCACAAGGAAGCTGCGTGTCTATTTACGGATGAACGTAAGGTTAGGGTTCGTTGAACCAAACAGTTTATTTTAACTCTGCCGCCGTCTGCATCGTGTTTTCATGCTTTTATTCGTTCAACATCCTAATATTGGAAGAATTCGTGAAAAATGTGCGTCGACGATTCTCCCAGCGCCAAAACATTACCTACCATTTACGCCACATTATGATTTATGAAGGTACTTTCTCTCTAGTTCAGGAAAATTAAAATAATTGTTAGGCAAATTGACCCACTACGACAATTTGCCGTGTTCTATTAGCCATTTAATACAACTGTAAAATAATGACAATTGCGATCTGTCGGTAGACAAAATGCTTAACAATTAATTGCCCTAACTACCATTTCCACTTCTCTTTTTGTAACACAATGCTTAGACAATATGCTTAATAACTTTCTCTCTAAGGGTCAATCCCCACTAAAAGAGCAGCGGCGCGCAGCGGCCGTAAGAGCAAGTGACTGAGCGCGGCGCCGCGAGAGGCAGCGCGGCATCCCGAGGCGCCGCAATGAGCCTCCGCGTGGTAGCTTTGAAAACTAGTGTGCGATCTACTTCACTCAAGGAAAGTTGTGTGGCAATAAATATGGTGGATTTGGATTTATGTATCATAGCACTGGCTGTAGAAGAAGAACAAGAAGTATTTTTCTCACGGAGCGTAGCACGTTCTAACTTGATACCCTGTAATAAAATGACGCGAAATGCGCAAGCGGCAGGGCGGGCGGGTAGGAAATGTTCGCTCGCGCGCAGCCGCGAGTCTGTCAGCTGCACCGCGGTCGGCCGCACGTCAGCTAGCTGCGCCGCGGTCGGCCGCACGTCAGCTAGCTGCGCCGCGGTCGGCCGCACGTCAGCTAGCTGCGCCGCGGTCGGCCGCACGTCAGCTAGCTGCGCCGCGGTCGGCCGCACGTCAGCTAGCTGCGCCGCGGTCGGCCGCACGTCAGCTAGCTGCGCCGCGGTCGGCCGCACGTCAGCTAGCTGCGCCGCGGTCGGCCGCACGTCAGCTAGCTGCGCCGCGGTCGGCCGCACGTCAGCTAGCTGCGCCGCGGTCGGCCGCACGTCAGCTAGCTGCGCCGCGGTCGGCCGCACGTCAGCTAGCTGCGCCGCGGTCGGCCGCACGTCAGCTAGCTGCGCCGCGGTCGGCCGCACGTCAGCTAGCTGCGCCGCGGTCGGCCGCACGTCAGCTAGCTGCGCCGCGGTCGGCCGCACGTCAGCTAGCTGCGCCGCGGTCGGCCGCACGTCAGCTAGCTGCGCCGCGGTCGGCCGCACGTCAGCTAGCTGCGCCGCGGTCGGCCGCACGTCAGCTAGCTGCGCCGCGGTCGGCCGCACGTCAGCTAGCTGCGCCGCGGTCGGCCGCACGTCAGCTAGCTGCGCCGCGGTCGGCCGCACGTCAGCTAGCTGCGCCGCGGTCGGCCGCACGTCAGCTAGCTGCGCCGCGGTCGGCCGCACGTCAGCTAGCTGCGCCGCGATCAGCCGCGCGGCGCCTCTTTTGACTAGTCGGTAGAAGGCTCGTGCAGCCTCGCGACGCCACGCTACCCCTCCTTTGCCTTCAAATGACTATGAACTTTTTAATCACGTAGATAAGATTCAAAATAGTTTGTAATATTTTGCCTCAAAAAGACGCTGCCGGCCGCTGCTCTTTCAGTGGGAATTGACCCTAAAGGTCAGGGACATTAATTGCTAATCAAATTGGTCCCCTACGACAATTTGTTGTGTAATAGACATTTAAGACAACAAATGACGCTGTTGTGATCTGTGGGTAGACAATATGCTTTACAGTACAACTATTTTCTTAATGTCCCTCGGCTAACTTCGTGTTTCGTCAGTCGTCGGATTTCTATCAGTTGCCCTTTGCACTTGGTGCAGACCGGACGCTTCTATCGATTTGGAAATACATAGAGTTGTTAACACTTTATTCGGAAATGCGATGAGACATTGAGAAAATAGTTGAACTATACAATAAATTATCCTGAGTTTACTGTATCCACTTCCGTGTTGACTTGTAACACGAATCGATACAGAGGTATTATCATATTTCCATCCGATATCACCACTCAGCGCTATCATGTTTCCTACTAAGAATTAATATCATAAACTAACTCCGATTTCATTATTTGTTGACAAGGTTTAATTTCACCAACCTAATTACAGTACTTAACAAGTACGTAACACTGTGCAAGTACCTACAATTCCTTGTGAGATAAAGGCACAAAATATGAATAACATGAAGATTCTAAGAAAAAGTTTTTATGCAGTTTTGATGCTGATATACCAACTGGCCATCATTTTGGTGTCGTCATTGTTCCGAATGGAATTCAAGACTTCTATTCAAAAACTAGGGTGGCTTGATTTAGAGCTGGTGCACACTGGGCGACTAGTGGCGACCACTAGTGGACAGTGGCCGCCATAAGTTGCAGACGATATTTTCATAATTTTTTTTATAGCAGCGGCGCAAACCGAGCATTCGAGTGGCCGCGTCCGAGCCACAAGCAGCGGGTGTCGTCTGCACTCGATACTAGTGCCCGGGTTTTGGCGCTCGCTTAGTGGCTTGACTTAGCTTCTAATTGTCGCGTCTAGTGTCGTCTTAGGAGTTGACAGTATAATCGTTCTCTTGCTAATAAGCATAACCATAATCACTCAGCCTATAATGTTTCCACTGAGGGGACGCAAGCCTCTCTGTGAAAGGGAGTGTTGGTAGACATAGTATATATATATACCTGAGTACAATGATAGGTTAAGGCACTATAAAATGATAAGCTTAAAAGAAAGACGGTTCACTTCTGACTTACTGATTCTTCACAAAATTATTAATGGTTCCATAGATGCGCAACTGATTAACTATTTTAACTTTAGGACTAGTCAACGTAGCAAACGACATCATCGTATTTTTCAATTGCCTACATCTACCTTAAACACCACCTTTAATAGCCCTCTAACACGTATGGCAAGGTTATATAACGAAAGGTCAAACTTGACGGCTTACCCTATCGAAGTTTTCTCTATGAGTTTCGTTTCATACAGACGCTCCCTATATAAGCAGTGTGAGCAATGTACGCCTACATAGCTCAAACTGTTTAGATTTCCGTAGTGTTCTAGATTTGGGTTTACTGGACACACTTTTTATTTTATTTTCTTATTGTCTCTAATTTTTTCATTATTTCAATGTCATGCATACCTGTTATTTGCACGGTTACTGAAATGCCAATGTTAGATGTAAGTTTTATTTGAAATGTAAGTGACAGTGCTGTTGGTGTGCTTATTATTATAAATAAATAGAGTTGGGTTGTAGACGTCTGATCTCTTCGAATTCCATCTATTTTTGGGTCTAGAATAAGTAGGTAATGTAATCAAAATAAAAAGCCTGTTTAATTTATGATACAATACGGTTTATTTCGTTGATAATAACAACACAATGTAACTTCGCACACACGTCATCAATGCGCTGTTTTCAACGCTACACCTCGCTATTTAAGGCTCGAAGTTCTAACGTGGTAGTCATTGCGTGGGTCTCACCACGCAATGACGGACAGTTCATATTTATTGTAGAAGATCGAATTAGTTGATAGATCCATTGATCAATTTTAAACCTCAAATTCATTATTCAGAAAGTTCATAATACAGGATGGATTGATGAAATGGAGCGATAAGGGGAAGTACCTTGATCGTTATAGCTAGGTACAGGAAAACGTTCTTGATCCTTATAAGAAACAGAATCGATAGACGTGAAAAAACTTTTTTGTGAAAATTGCTCATTTTTTTTGCTGACTGTACAATTAAAAAAAATGTAAATGCATGTCACAATAGCTCAAAAAGTTAAGGACGGTATCCTTAGATCATTTTTCTTTAGCTAACCTACCTTTACAGCCCCGCCTCAAAAGTTCATCCTATATGTGTAGAGGCAATTTAATCATTCATTGTTTTTTCTTTTAAATATCAGAACTTTTAGCCGAAAATAGATCTCAGTTTGAGTTACGTGCCACCTTTACAAAAATACTGAACAATTTCACACACAAACATAATATTTAAATAACAGGTGTAATTACATTGCATGCAATACATCGACAAATAGTGCAAGCTTTGTATGGTCATTGATAGATAAATAAATTATGAAAAAAAAAACAAGTAGAAAGATGTAACATCTCAAAATAAAGTTGTAGAAAAAATATCGGGCAATGGACAGGGCTGTGTTTGGAGTTTCCCTACGCGATCGAATCAGAAATGAAGATATCTGTAGGAGAACCAACGTAACCGATATAGCCTGAAGTAAGACAAAGTGGACAGGGCACATTACTCGCAGAACAGATATCCGATGGAATCGAAAGGTTCTGGAGTGGCGACCGCGTACCGGAAGACGTACCATTAGAAGGCTTTGCACAAGGTGTGCTGATGGCCTTGTGAAGGACGCAGAAATCCGCTGGATGCGAAAAGCACAGAACCGGTCGAAGTGGCGTAGCTTGGGGTAGGCCTATGCCCAGCGTTTTTCTGCTGAAACGATGATGATGACGAGAACTTCGTCCACTGCTGGGTGAAGTAAAAAGAATAATAAAAAAATATTCTTTGACAAAGCCCTTCAGGCTGGACGTTCGGTCGCGTGCCAAGACGCTGATAAAATTTACGTGTACCGCCTAAGTCGAGCACTGGAAAATTTCACCAAATTGATAGGCATCTAATTCTAGAACAGGTAGTGAGAAAGTGCTTTGGCACTGGAAAGTAATTACAACATTCCTATCTACAAAGAAAATATAAAATAAGCTTTTACAGCGATATATTGGCCCTAGTTAAGTCTAATTCAAATAGATAATAAAATACATATCTATCAATGACGACAAACACTTCTAAGCCCAGGTTCGCACTGGCGATTTTTTCCGCAGCCATTTTTAATGCGCACTGGATGTTCAACGTTGTGCTTCGCGACGACGACACTTGAAAATTCAACAGTGTGTATTTTTGACGCGCTGGGATTCTCAACGCTCGGCTCAACACAGAGAGCTGAAAATCTTGTGTGCGACAAAACCCCGCCGCGATATCGACAAGTGCAAAATTGGGCTAACACATCTAGTTACAAAACAATTGTTATATGCACACTTTAAATGGAAGATTATTGTTATGTGAGGAACGCAGAATTATCTTGAGAGGTAAATATGTAGTTACTTATCCATATAGATTAGCATTTTAGCGGGATAGAAAGAGAGATTAGATTGCCGTTAATATTTCTAGCTTATTTGGGACTAAAAGATAAATTTATCTGTCAAATCCCGGCTAATGAGACACACTTAATTTTCTATTGTGCCACGCGGTACTTAACCGGCAAGCTAGTTTGTCCAATAGGCTATGCGAGGCTACCCAATTGTGGAACAGAGTTCAAGTCTAGTTAAAGCAATTTGATGATCATCCTATAATGTTCCCACAGCTGGGATGCTGGCAATGGGCCGGCCCACTCCCTCTTACAAAGAGAACTTTGTAAGAGGGAGTGGGTCGGCCCAGTGCCGGTGGATGTCACATGTCTTCGATTTTTTAGTTCTAGGACATGTCGGTTTCCTCGCGATGTTTTCCTTCACCGTTTTGAGAGCTGTGGTGATGAAATAATTTACAGGAATTAATGTGTCTGTCTGGGGTCTCGTACGTCGAAATTTGCTATATTTTAAATGGGTAGGTAGCAAAAACAGCAACGTTTCAATGTTATAATTTTGTATTGGCTTGGGAAGCACACGCATGTTGGACGTACGTTCGCCAGGGTCCTATAGTAATAACAATTATAATATTGCTTCATACCATAATTTCTAAATAATACCAACTTATTTATGTTAAGTGCTAGGTGCTGGCAATTATCCTTAATTACTTATACTTGTTTTAAACCATCTATTTTGGACACTAAGAAGATATTATTCATAAGAACATTTAACACCAAAGTGTAGACTAAAGCGATGTAATATGAAACCTATATACAGAATGTACACATACAAAATATTACTAAAAGCTAAGTCCACTAGCGCCATTTTGTCTATGATTTATTCTATCTTGTCCATGTTACTCTCTACTGTATAAAACACTAATTAGCTCTATTAAACCTGGATTGTAACCACTCAAGATAATTCTGCGTGTATTATTATTATAAAGCTAAAAAATATGGCTACTGACAGCGTTTCTGTTGCGCACCAGCAATTAAAACTAAAAAAAAAAACTTTTTCTTCCAGATAAAATACGACCTTTCATTTCTAAGAATTACCTTTTATTTCAAACTCAAATTCATCTCATCTCTTTCTTATTTCATATGCTAGTAAGAGACAGCAATATTTTTTAATGCAGCTCAGCTGCAACCAACAGAATCGCTGTCATTGGCTACTTTACTATTGACATTGCACGTTATGAAAAATGTATTTTAATCATATTGATGTTTTTAATACTAATTTCAATCGGTAACAGGTCACTGATTCGATTGTTTACGAGGCTTAATATTTAGGCATTCTGGGGTAGGCAGAAAGTGTGCAAATATATGAAATAAGACGTGTTTCTTTGGAACCTTTTTGTGAAAACGTCTATATGCGCACTTTGCGCTCTTTTTTAAGAGTGAATGGAAACGTTACGGTCGGGTCGGTGACGTTGAATCGAGTATACTCAGCTTCAGGCGGTCGGTGACGCAAAATAGCTCCAATTTTAAGTTTTAATTAGCCCACCATTCGCCTAACCGCGTTAAAAGATAGTCACCTTTATGTTTGGTTAAATGATAAATGATAAATGATTTATTTCTGTAAGTAGGTTTGTACAAACACTTTTACACGTCAATCATATTTTTTTTAAACTAGATGAGGTCGGCGTTTCCTATCTGACTACTCTGAGAAGAAAGGCCGAAACAAACTCAGAGGTCACAGTCTCTTTTAAAGTCCAGACATAATCTTGGTCAGATCATGTGAAGACCATGTGGATTGCTGTCTGAAATGGTCTTTTGAGGAAAGAACCACACAGATTGAGTGGACCTGTCCAATCAGTGCACGCATTTATCATAATCATGCAGCTCAACTCAGAACTTGAGGAGCTCAAAGATTTGACGAACAATACCAAAGAAAGGACATTTGGGTAGGCCGCATAAATTACTCAAACTGCCAGATTAACATTAAAACTAACTGAGAAATAGATGAAACACAAAACAAAACATGACCCACACAGTCCTCACATTCACAATAATTAAAACAATAATAATATTATACTTCTCAAAGTAAATATTCATGTCAAAGTGTATATAATAATAATCAAATGTCGAAAAGTATAAGTTTGCAAAAAAACAAAAGAACCACATTCAGTATGCAAAAATTGGAGCAGGTCAATCCCAAGATGTTTTGTCCTCAATATAATCCTTAACGGTATAAAAGGCTTTCAGGCACAACTTACGTTTAATGAATGATTTAAATTTATTGAGACTTAGATCTTGAACATGGCTTGGAAGTTTGTTATAAAAGCGTATACATTGACATCTGAATGATCCACCTATTTTTTTGAGCCTTGTTGATGGTACAACAAATTTGTGTTTGTTCCTAGTATTTATACTATGGATATCGCTGTATTTTTTAAACAATTTAATATTTTTATGGGCATATAAAAGATTTTCAAAAATATACTGTGTTGACAGCCACATTTGAAAAGTATTGTCTCGCTCACTCTAACTGAAAATCGTATCTATCGTTCCATGCGGTACGAGTGTGTTGTCTTGTCTGTATGGATTTAAATCTTTGTGTGGATTATGAATATAAAGCTATGACTAAGATTTACGTTTAGTATCTTTTTTTTATCAAAAACTAAGCATTCCCATATCTATTTGAGCAAAGCTTATAATATAAACCTTTTTTAAATTTCTATTTCTGCCACAATTTTAAGCCTCACATAAACAAATAATTACAAAAATCCACTACTCTTCGTATCTATGGCTTCTCTTTCTTAATTTTAATCTAGCATTTATTTGTCGAATTTACCTTAAATTATTAACTATTTGCTTTTTAGCGACTGCCGTAATTTTTTGATAGCTGCGTGACATGAATAGTATAATTAATACTAGAATATTTGATTATATGCTTGTTGAGTAATTAATAAAATTTATCTTAATTGTTTTATTGGCAACATTCTAGACAATTGTCAATATGTCAACGTCAAATGATTTGTGTCAATCTCTTAAATCTTCGATCCTTCGTTCGAGATTACGACCGAAGAAGATTCGTGAAAAAAAAAAAACATAACATCACGCCTGTAATCCCCAAAGGGTTAGGCAGAGGTGTACAGACGTCAGCACATCAAGCTACCCCAAACTGTCAAATTTTCCCAATTGAACATGAACCTTATTCCTAAGTAATAGAGTTGAAAATCTATCAAAGAAATTTGACAGATTGGAGTAGCTTGATGTGCTGTCTTTACCTATAGTACTTCCACATTACGCCAGTTATTTTTAAGTCCCATGTAATAGGCGGTGAGCTTATTATCATCAACCAATAATATGTCAATGTCAAATGACAAGTGTCAAACTATGGCGTTCGTGAGGAGTTCGTTCGTAGTTTCCAAACTGAATACAACGATATGACTCCCAACAGAAGCCAAAAGCTAAAAAGAGAGAGATAGACGATTTTTCAATGCCGTTAGTTTCTGAATCTCTATGCAAATTCTAGTATTATTTATACGATCATACTATTTCATAATGGTTCCTTAATTACTGTGCAAAAGTTTATTTTTTATTGCCTGCTTGAGATTTTTCATAAATCGCCAATAATAATAAAACATAATATCTATATGTATTTAAATTATAGACCGTTATATACAAATGATATAAACTTATAAATTGACCGATTTTAAATAGGAATGCTTTGATGGTGTATTTACAAAATGGTCCATTTTGCTCCAATTTCGAAATATCATTATTTGATCATTTTTAGGGCTGCAAACGAGACCCTATTATTAAGGATCCGCTGTCCATCCGTTCGTCCGTCTTTCACAGATCTGTATCTATTGAACCTTAAAAGGTAGACACTTGAAATTTTCACAGATTGTAGACTACTATGGCCGCAATAACACACACAAAAACTAAAAGGACGTGTTTTTTCGCATCGATGTATATGAATAATAGTATAGCAAGACAAGGTATAGGGGTGCGGGTTGTTCGAAAGAGATACCGTGGCCCCGGCACACAGGCAACTGGGGGAACACGGGTGGGTTTTAGTCAGTAAAAGTCTGACACGCCCTCCCGCTCCACCGAGAGCGGGAGAAGTTGTTTGATGATTTCCCAACCAAAAAAAAACAAAACGTGTTTTTTGCGGCGTCAATTTTTACAAAAGTTTTTTTTTTTTTCAAAACAAATGTACCCCCTTATTTATAAACGTTGCTTAAAGTTAGTGACTGTTTAACCATACCTTTGCAACGTTTATAAATAAAAGAGTTACTGTTAAATATTGTACAGTGGTACGGAACCCTACGTGTCCAAGTCCGACTAGCACTTAGCCGCTTTTTTTTTTTCATTTAGTGGTGTGATGTCTGGCACAACGTGTAATAAGATCAAAATGGACTATTACGTATATAAACCAAAATATAATGAAAGAATAAAGTACTCATTCAATTAATATGTCGTTTCTTGTTAATAATAATCAAATTAATTAACTATGCTGAGTTAAGATGTTACACATATTTTTTTACATATAATTTTGCTGTCCGTGTTTATGTCACTGAACTAAACGGCTGGACCGATTTTAATGATTTTTTCTGCTATACATTTTACCGCGTAGATATTGCACTTTTCTAAGAACCAGCGGATTTTTTGTTAGGGTATAGACCCTAACAAAAAATCTAAAAAAAATCAAAAAATCATAGTTAATTAATTTGTTAGGGTATAGACCCTAACAAAAAATCTGATCAAAAACTGAAACCATAAATTCAACACATGATTATAGAATCATGTGTTGAATTTATGGTTTCAGTTTGCGCGTCATGTACCACCCTGTATTAAAACCCCATGCCATGGGGGCAGCCATATGGCCGAGGAGTCCCGATTCATCCCTACCTTTCTGATCTTTGCGCAGAAGGCTGCGCAATAACCTTTTTTTTTCGAACTAAATGGTGACATGAGGCGAGTATGAATGGAAGACACGTACATATAACTGAAGAAATGTGGTTATACAGGATACAATTTTAACCAGTGCGCAAACTGTAACCATGAATTCAACACATGATTATAGAACCCAAAAAAAAATCCGCTGGTTCTTAAAAAAGTGCAATATCTACGCGGTCAAAATGTATGGAACAGCTGATTTTTTTTGTATGACACGCTTCTGTTTTACACTCTCTGAGTAGGCGTGTTACATTTTTTAAAATATATCACTAGCTTTAACCAGCCGCTTCGACCGTGTGGTGTAAAATTATCCCACGTGAACGTACTACCGAGATAAAAAAAAGTCTCTTATGTGTTAATCCAGGCTATGAACTATCTGTGTGCCAAATTTCATGCAAATCCGTTCAGCCATGTTTGCGTGATTGAGTATCAAACATCCAAACATCTAAGTATACAAACTTTCACATTTATAATATTAGTAGGATTACGTGTAGGTAAGTTATAGGGCAACGATTTCGTTAGGAATTTAATATTATGTTATAACATTAACATTGTTATAACCAGAGATCGGATATTCGGATGCATATTCACGTAAAGTTTAGATGTTGGCTAATATGGATCACGCTTTTGTATCGAAAATATCTTAATCTAATGTTAAAAAAAATATGTCTTCACTAACACACACCACTGCTTTTCTTACAGACTTACACCCTACATACACATATTTGCATCAGAGTTAATTTTAAATAAAGATTCATCTGAATAGTTACGCAATCCTAACAATTTAGAAGTCGCATTTTATACACCCGACTAGTTTTGCATTTCTGGTCTTCCTGGTATTCTGGGTTTTTTTAACAAAAATATATTATAAGAAGCCGCTTCCATACTTTCATAACGAAAAATTTACTTTAAGTAAATATGCATCCGATTATCCGATCCCTAGTTATAACATAACGCCTGTAATCCCCGAAAGATTAGGCAGAGGTGTGCAGTTATGTTTAAGTCCCATGCAACGAGCGAGCCTTTTGATATGAACCGGGCACAAACCTGGGTGCTATTGGGAAATTCGTTTCGTCAATAACACATTGCCCGACATAGAAATCGAGTCCAGGACTCCATGCTTAGCAGTGCTCTCCTTATAAGAATACTAGCTTTTACCGCGGCTTCGCCCGCGTGGGTAAGGTTTATCGCGTAAAAAGTAGCCTATGTCCTCTATATTCCAGGCTATATCTCTGCCAAATTTCATGACGATCGGTTCAGCGGTTTAGGCGTGAAAGCGTAACAGACAGACAGAGTTATTTTCGCATTTATAATATTAGTAGGGATTTCTTAATCTAGTTAGGTCATATTACTGTGTAACACCTCAATCCAACAAATACTTCTATCTATAAAATTTAATCTAGCTATCAATAACTTATTATAAACGGTTCTATGACAATATATTACTTCATACAATTCATGTTATATAACTAGTCATAATTATCGGTTCGGGGCGCCCTCTGAGTTCACGTCTTGGCAACTTCTTAAGAGTTTGACGTCACTGAAAAAAGAAACAAAAGTTATTGTATATTGATTATTTGTACCGACACAACCATCTAGCCGTCAATCGCATCGCAAAAAGCGATAAGTTGACATTCTAATTCACACGGACGTAATAAAATCGCAGCGGGATTTCTCGTGCATTGGATTTTAAATGCACTGTTTAGAACGAGAGTTTAAAATCAAACGCACACAGTACGATTTTCAACTCTTTTTTCGTTGCGTTGAGATTCACTTGCGCTGCACTCTACCTTCTTCTGACGACCCGTAACGACTGTCGAAGATCCACAAATGATAGTCAGGACAAACAGGTTAACGTGCTATCCGAGGCAAGGAGGGGTCTTGGTATGTAAAAATGGTCACCCATCCACGGACCATCCGCGGCAAGCGTAGTCTTACCTTATTGATTGACCCGTGCGGATGTAATTGCAACTCCCTAGACCAGCGGTGCCCATACTTTTTCTTAAGGGGATCGAACTAGCAAAAATTTATGATTATGAGATCGAAATTTTAACCGTTTATCTCACTAAATATATATCTAGAAAATAAGTTGCATTTAAGTAAAACTACATTGGGTGCAAAGTCTCAAATGTGTATAAATTTTTTAATCATCCAATATTAGTAAAAGAAATTCAAATATTAGTGGTACAAAATAAAAAAATATCGTGATGCTGATGCCGAAGCGTGACATTGGTGGTCTTCTGCAAAATGTTCGTAGTTAGGAAAATTCTCAGTTAAAGCTAGACGCAAGCAGGCTGTCAGGTGGTCATTTGGATAGTACATTTTTAAAATATCATGTTTCTGTACGTCGCTTTTTTCTTCATCAAAAAGCGACCATTTTAAAATTGATCACTGATAATTTTAGCTATCCTTAAAACCTCTCGCGATCGACCGGTCGATCGTGATCAACCGTATGGGCACCTCTGCTCTTGGACCAATAGGATGACATAGAAGAAAAAGACCCCAAATTAAACGAGATAATGCTAAAGAGCTTTGAAATTACCAGTGGCAGTCCCTAGAGCCCGTGCCTAGACGTGCATGGTGTAGAGCACCCGGCGCTATAGCGGCGCGGCCAGCAGGCCGCAGTACTGCAGCAGTGCCTCGCGCAGCGCTGCGCCCGCGCCGCACGCGCGCGCGCTGGCGGCCAGGCGGACCAGTGCCGGGTACAGGCCTGCGGGCAACGCACTGTTGCGTTATATTGGACATCTACATGCTCTTCACATCATCTCACCAACATTATGTCTGGACTTTAAAAGAGACAGTGACCTCTAAGTTGGTTTCAGCCTGTCTCCTCAGAGTAGTCAGATTGAAAACGCCGACCTCATCTAGTTTAAAAAATTTAATTGACGTGTTTGTACACACCTACTTACAGAAATAAAATCATTTATCATTATTTCATTCATAAGATAGGATGGATGTTGATGTTACGGTCCGAAAGATAGTAGAAACCTTTGTACATTTTTGATTCAATTTTTTTTGGTTTTTAATCAGTCAAAAGATGTATGAAAATTACAGAAACATTTATAGAAATTGACCCAGAAAACAAAATGCTCAGAAACATATTATGTATGTAAAAAAACTTTTTCCAAAAACAAAAACAAACGACTTCCAAAAAGCACTACAAAGTGAAAAATAACTTTAATTTCGGAAGTCGGAAACATTAAATATGTATTTTATTTTAATTTTCATGTCACCAATCACCGACTTCCGTAATTAAAGTTATTTTTCACTTTGTAGTGTTTTTTTGGAAGACGGTAGTTTTTTTTAATTTTTTTTTTTTAATTTCACTTTTTAGTTATAGTACCTACCCCACACCAATTCGAAATGTCATCATCCTTGGGGTAAAAACAATGCATATTTATGCGATAGCCGCAATCGCGATTGATTTGCTGTAATTTTTTTAAGAGTTTCGTTATCTATCTCCGAAATCGCGATCTATATGAAATTGAAATGGGAACACACGGGAAGCACCAGCTTTCAAATAAAAAAGAATCATCAAAATCGGTTCACCCAGTCGAAAGTTCTGAGCTAACAAAGATTTTTTTTTAAACAGTCAAATTGAAAACCTCCTCCTTTTCTTGAAGTCGGTTAAAAAAACCAGTATCATACATTTTGCATTTAATCCTTTAAGGAGGAGTGGTGGCGGTTCAGTGGTAGCGGCTGCGACTTACAAGTTGTAAGTCATGAGTTCTAACGCAGACAGGCGCATTACTTTGTGCAAATTATTTCATCACCACTGCTCTCAAAACGGTAAAGGAAAACATCGTGAGAAAACCGGCATGTCCTAGAACCATAAAATCGACGACATGTGACATCTACCAACCTGCACTGGATGTATGACTCTCATAGGTGGATGTCAGCCCACTCCCTCTCACAAAAAGGAAGCCTGTGTCCCGCAGTGGGCACATTATAGACTGATTATGCTATGACATTCATCATCATCATCTCAACCGAAAGACGTCCACTGCTGGGCATAGGCCTCCCCCAATTTGGAGGGGTTTGCCATAATCGCCACGCTTGGCAGTCGGATTGGTGATCGCAGTATGGTAGTCAAATGTAGGACGCTATTGCCCGTTCTCTAGTAAGACCCTTGACAAATAATGCTATGACACTGACCTATTAATTTCTGCCACGCTACAGCGTCCACCTTGCCGGGTGGCGCTTTCTTCATGGACTCAGTCAACGTCGCTACTGCCTTCAGCACGAACGATATCTCGGATAGTTGATGCCTGTATGTAGAAACGAGTCAATTTGAATTAGTGTATAATTGTATATTTCCAAAGTAAGAGAGGAAGTCAAAGCTGCAAGTTTAGCACGAGCACCGATTTATCGACGGAAAAATAGACATGACTATTAACTAAATGATGTACAATAGGAGAAGATAGCTATGTTTTTCTATTAATTATCACAGTTATGCGTTCTAAACGAATCATGATTTTGTATATAATTTGTGGCCGTGGAGTAGAAAGTTTGTTGTCAGTGTGTTGTGAGTGTGAGAAATATTCTTCTGAAATAGTCTACATTTATAAGGACCTAGACAAAGATCGTTAGAAACGAAAGACAAAATGACAGATTGTAGAACAATATCTACGGAGCGATGTCAAAAATGAAGAAACGAAATGTCAATTTGTATTGAAAGAAAGAAAGAAAGAATACAGTTTATTTGGTCACAGTCCGTAAAACACAAAATACAATAACAAATTAAAAAAAAGTGTACAATAAATAAATAACTACAACAGTGTGTGCCTCACGGCTGCGCCAAAAAGTCAACTAAAAAAAAAAACACTGAAAAAGCACTGTCTATTCTTCGTAGAAATAGAAAACGTCATGCAAAGCCTGTTGTAGGTAGCAGTTATGTGTCGAGCTATCTGCAACTGATGATGTGAGTCAGAACAGGCTCTCCATATAGGAGTGACGATGTTCTTTGAAGAGATCCGCAGGAGAACCAAGGCAACCGACATAGCCCGAAGAATTTCCAAACTTAAGAGGCAGTAGGCAGGGCACAATGCTCGCAGAAAATGACCTGGATTAGGGCATCGGATACTTTTATCTCGATATTACCACGGGATCGAGACTTATGCGGGTGAAACCGCGGGGTCAGCTATTAATAAATAAAAGTGTTGAACTTACCTGGGCAGCGGTTCTGTATTATCCTCGTCCTCCGTATATTTCGATATCACTTCCTGAAACCTGTCCAGTAATGCTACTATCGCTAAGGGGTCCGTGTCGTCTGAAAATTAAGCATTTATCTTCTATCTTTTTTAAATGTAAAATTATTATGTCGTTTTTTTATTTGGTTTTTACTTCTAAAGTTTTATGGGTTCTGATGGAATTTTGCATCTGTGGGCAAGGCTTGAAACACCGGTATTTCTGGGAACCGGTATCATTGACTTTGCTGTGATACCGGTACCAAATTTATACCTGTACTATTGGTATTTCCAATCAGTATCGGTACTGTACCGGTACCAAACAATATTTTCATAAGTTACGAGTGAGAAAACTAGCTAACTAACGAAAATAAACTATACCTATAGTTAATTATAAACGATGGTTGGGCTTTAGAAAAATAACTTATAACAGGTGGCCAACCGTACAAGTTCCTCACACAACTTTCATTCCTCTAAGTACCTGGTACTTATTGACTGGCCTGCACTGTCCTCCCATACCTATTATCACTGTAATTTAAAAACATTGTAAAAGCCAATTATTTTTAAAAGGGTAACCGTGGAGTTTCTTGCCGGCTCTTCTCCATAGGAAACGACAAATAGGAACCGTGCACATAGCTTCTGACGTTTCATAAGTGCCCATGCAGGCTTATGTGAAATAAAATATTTTGATTTTGATTTTGACAAATATGAGATTTGTGGTACGCGTCGGGTACCTGATTTGGAACTGGTACTTGTTAGGGTTCGGTACCCATCTGGAACCGGTACCCAGGTAGCGAAATAGCAAGAACCGCTAAGTACAGATACCTGTACTTTTTGTACCGGCTCCAAGCCAGAAAAACTTTTCCAACTTTGCGCAGGCGACAGAAAAATTGGAATAAGGAAGAAGATGAATATGAAAGATCCTACAAATAAACATAACTTACTTTCAACTCCAGCGAAAGAGTCAATATCTTCTAACATGGAGTACTGCAGAAGAGTCTCGAAGCACGTCCGCGCGAACTCTTCTCTCTCTTTTAATTCTTGTTCATTTTCTGTGGACAATTATTGAATTTGTACACATTATAGAACATAAATTCCATCTTGCCGGATTGACCAAAGAAAGTCTTATTTCTTTGGTCAATCCGGCAAGATGGAATTTCATCACGTAGGAGTGACTTACCCGTTTATTTATAAACGTTGCTTAAAGTTAAGTAACGATTAGCGACTGTTTAACCATACATTTTTGATGTTTAAACATCTCTTAATTATAAGCAGCGTTTATAAATACGAGGGTTTAACTATACTATCTGTAATAATGTAGTAAAGCTGAACAGTTAGTTTGATTTTTGTTTGAACGCGCTAATCTCTGCAACTACCAGTCGGATTTGATTTAATCTTTTTGCATTTGATACCCTAATCTTCGAGGAAGAATTTTAGAGTAAGAGTGAAATTTCAACATAACCTCGCTTTACAACTTCAAAACAAAATTGTCTCTGTTTAAGTCAGCTGAGTGAAACCACAAGCGGACTCGATTCACCCCGAAGTTAGCCGAACGTCACCTGATAATGCCGAGCTTTACGAAGTAGGCCGAATGACAGACGATCATTCACGAACTTCTATTGGCTGTATTCGACTTGGCCGCAGCTTTGTTCGGTCACCAGCTTAAAGTATTAAATAAAAAATAAAAGGCAAGGCACATGATGATAACTTACGTATAGGTTGTGGCGGCTGCGTGTGCAACGATCCTGCTCGTATAAGCGCTAGCAATGCTCTCAAATGTTGCGGAGGCAACCGTGGGCGTGCTCGCAAGGCTTGTTCTCGGACTGCTATCACTAGTTGCCGGGCTGCGCGGCCGCCGCCTACTCTGTTAGGAAAAATAACCATCTACAGGATACATTTTTAACCAGTGCGCTAACTGTAACCATGAATAATTCAGCATATCACTCTAGACCCCACAGCACAGAAATTTTTCGTCGGTAATACAAAAAAAATCAGCTGTTCCATTAATTTTGACCGCGTAGGTATTGCATTTTTCTATGAAACAGCTGATTTTTTTTTACTGACGCAATATTTCTGAATTCATGGTTACAGTTTGCGCACTAGATAAAAAAATATCCTGCATAATTACTTATCTATACAAATAAATAACATTGAATGACTAATATTGTATAGAATCAAGTTCTTCTAAGTTAACAGACAGCTGTGTTGCTGGTGAGTTTGTTCCGCCACTTCTACTTCCCAGCTAAAGCACTAGGAAGTGGTGAAGGGCGGGCGTTTTTGAAGGACTGTCTTATGTAATTTTGACGTTCAAAAAGAGCTGACTCTCAGCCTAGTTTGAATAAATAACTTAATAACAGCTTTTTACTAAATGCATATGAAAGTATATACGGTAACAAAAATAAATGTCTGTCTGTCCGTTTGTTCCAGCTAATATCCGAAACAGCGCGACGGATGTTGGCAGGATTTTCCCTGGCAGATAGCTGATGTTATAAGAAGGAACATAGGCTAGGCGCAATTATGATACTGTTCCCACGGAGAAAGTTATTCAGTTTGATGGTCTGTACCATACCTTTAAATTTGGCAAGTCAATGAAAATTAACCCTGTATAATAAAATAGTAACGCAGATTTTTTGTCCGTTTGTCTGAAGGTATGTTCAGATCATTTACAATCTGGAGTAAAACCATAGGATACTTTTATCCTGGTATGTACTTTCCCGTGGACATTTTTGGACACCCACACTGGCACAAGCTAGTTTGGAAGTTAATCAACATTACTTACGGTGGTTCAAATAGGAATGTTTCTAACACTTTGGGCAGGGTTTCCCAAAACTCTTTATAAACATCAGGCTCTTCTCTAGCTAGCGGCAAACCTGTACTTAATACCTAAAACAACATGAAATAAATTATTTAAAAAATAGAGAAGGAAGATTTTGGTAAGAATATTTCTTTTATAGAAATTCGATTGTATTGGAACAAAAAAAAAAAGAATACGATGGAATGATTTTATTTCTGTAAGTAGGTTTGTACCATTCATAATCATAAAAGAACACGCTTTAAAAACCAAATTAAAAAAGGAGAAAATAATTTAATTCAATTAAAAAGCGTGGGGTGGTTTTGGAGGATGCAACTATATACCATGTAAAATACTGGTATATAGTTGCATCCGGTAAGACTGGAAGCTGACCTCAACATAGTTGGGAAAAGGTTAGGCACATGGTTTTGTTGAGGTTTTTTACAAACACACGTCGATCATATTTTTTTTTAATAGTTTTTTTTTGGTTGGGAAATCATCAAGTAACTTTTCCCACTCTGGGTGGAGCGGGAGGGCGTGTCAGACTTTTACTGACTAAAACCCACCCGTGTTCCCTCAGTTGCCTGTGTGCCAGGGGCTGCGGTATCTCTTTCGAACAACCCGCACCCCTGGCAGGCAACGGCCCTAGATGAGGTAGGCATTTTCTATCTGATTACTCTCAGAAGAAAGCCTGAAACATACTCCTCTAAAGGCCCGATATTATGGACATGTGATGAAGAGGTATCAAACGCATAGTAGCGAAAAGGCTGAGGAATATAAATATAGATGGACCAAAGCAACCGTTGTTGCGCCACTTCTTCCCAGCTAAAGCACTAGGAAGTGGTGAAGGGCGGGCTTTTTGGGGGGACTATCTTCTGTAATTTTGACGTTCAAAAAGAGCTGACTCTCAGCCTAGTTTGAATAAATGACTTTTGATTTTGATTGAAAAAGGAGTGAATGATAAATAATTGTATTTCTGTAAGTGGGTTTGTACCAACACTTTTACACGTAAATAATATTTTTAAAACTAGATGCGGTCGTCGTTTCCTATCTGACTACTCTGAGAAGAAAGGCCGAAACAAACTTAGAGGTCACAGTCTCTTTTAAAGTCCAGACATAATCTTGGTCAGATCATGTAAAGACCATGTGGCTTGGTGTCTGAAATGGTCTTTTGAGGAAAAGCCACACAGATTGAGTAGACCTGTCCAATCAGTGCAGGCGTTTATCAGTAATCATGCAGCTCAATTCATCATAAATGATAGCATGACGGGAGGGAATAGAAAGGAAATTTTGCGACAACCCCAAGTAAAATGGGGCGAGGGCAGGAAGAAAAAAGTAGAGATCATTTTTTACCTGTAATAAAAGCGATGAGATCTGTGCGACTTCGTCCATTTGTTCCGCTGACTTGCGTCGCTTGTCTTGTCCGTACTTCTGTACAGACGTGTGTAGCGCCTAGAAATTATAACGGATTTAATTATTACAGAAGACATAAGTTTCAAACCAGTAATGGTATTGACTAATTTCATAATACTCAACACGGCGATATTATCGCAAGTATTTTCAACAAAATTAATAAAAAAATAAATTGAGAGATTTGTCTGAAGTTGAGCTTTGGACTCTTTAATCATTGTAGTTAACGTATTTTGAAAAAAGAAAAGAAACTGAATTTTTAGGAGACAAAATTCATTGTAATAGTGCATCTGTTACCGGCCAAACCCGATTTCAGGCCAAACTAGTTTGTCCTAGGCCAAACTGATTTATTAAGCCGGGGCACGTCGATTAAATGGGTTAGGTTAGGTTAGAACTGTGACCAAAAGTGCGCGAGCCGAGCGAGCGAAGCGAGCGGCGCCTCGGCAGCGGCCGGCGAGCGTTACTTGCAAAGGCTGTTAACGAAATGGCTAATTAAGCTAGTTGGCTGCGACATATCACGCGTAGGATAAGTCTGTTTGGCCTAGGACAAACTAGTTTGGCCTGAAATTGGGTTTGGCCGGTAACACATCTATCATTGCAAGTTTGTATGAAAATTTATTTCTGTTAGGTAACCTGATTTGGTCCATTGTGTTGTCTTTTTTTTTGGAACTACATAGAGTTGTTAATCTACAATAATGTAGTCATGGTTACATGACAAAACAGGTAAGTACTTCCAAGGTTGTAACAGCTCAATATTAGATATCATAGTCGTGTGTTCGTTTCTCCGACGATGGACGATGATTGCCGAAGCGTTGTGTACAACAATGCAGTTACCAGCAACAGATGCGGCAACACATGTACCGCCGCCTGCGGCGCGGCGCGGTACAGCGCGGCGGCGGCGGCCAGGCAGCGCGGCGCGGCACCACCCGCGCGCTCGCCGCACGATGCCGCCAGCGACGTCAGCGCGTTGAACAGCGCCGGCAGCAACTCGTGGCGCTGAAGCGCTTCCTAGGGTAGTAAGAGTGATCCCTCTAATTATAGACCTATATCTGTGCTTCCAGCATTGAGCAAAATTTATGAAAAAATCATGCTGGACCAGATGTTGTCACATTTTAACTCAAATGGGATTTTACATAGTCGACAGTTTGGTTTCACGAAAGGTAGGTCGACGACTGACGCGGGAGTAAAACTCATCAGTCACATTTTGGAATCCTGGGAGAGTTCTCAGGGTGCGATTGGCATTTTCTGTGACCTCTCAAAAGCGTTTGACTGCGTTGACCACAATACACTGATCTGTAAATTACACCACTACGGAATTCGTGGACAAGCTGCTGATCTTGTACTTTCCTACTTATCAAACAGGCAGCAAAAAGTAAACGTTAACGGGGCGACATCTTCGGGGTCTCTAGTTAGGATGGGCGTGCCTCAAGGTTCAATTCTTGGTCCTTTTTTATTTCTAGTTTATATTAATGACCTTCCCTATCTGATGGCTAACTTCTCGGATATAATTTTATTCGCTGATGACACTTCTCTTATTTTTAGAATAGATAGAAAAGATACGGATGTCTTACATGTCAACGAAAGCCTAGCTGTTCTATCGAAATGGTTTGCTGCTAATAATCTTTTACTCAATGCGAACAAAACTAAATGTCTTAAGTTCTCGCTACCAAATGTACCCCAAGTAGGTCTAAATTTAAAACTTGATGGCAAGAAACTAGATGCTATTTCGGAAACTGTATTTTTGGGAATTACTTTAGATTCAAAATTGCAATGGGGTGCCCACATTAGAGCGCTTTCAAGCAGATTAAGCTCAGCTGCTTACGCAGTAAGAAAAATAAGGCAGTTGACTGATGTAGCCACAGCTAGGTTAGTATACTTTGCTTATTTTCACAGTATTATGTCTTATGGCGTTCTGCTGTGGGGATCGGCAGCGGACGTAGATTCAATTTTTATTTTACAAAAGAGGGCAATCCGCGCAATCTATAAAATGGGGCCTCGCGAGTCTCTTAGAAACAAATTCCACGAAATTGATATACTTACTCTGCCTTCTCTTTATATTCTAGAAAATATCTTGTATGTTCGCAAAAACTTAGGTCTTTTCAAAAAAAGATGCGATTTCCATAATCTAAATACACGTAGTAAAGATGAAATTGTGATTCCAAAATTTAGATTAACTAAAACTAGCAAGTCATTTCTAATAAACAGTATCCGCTTCTATAACAAGTTGCCAAAGTCGGTTACAGACTTAGCGATGGAAAGTTTAAAACTCACATCAAACGTGTCCTTATCAAAAAAGCATATTATAAGATAAAAGACTACGTTGAAGACAGGGAAGTTTGGCATTAATTCCTTCTGCACATGTGGCTTCCCTGGTACCTCATTAACAGCAAAACCGTGTGAAAGTCTATTAACTGCTCCCAAATTGCAATGTTAATTTTTATTCTTTTTTTTTTTTTTTTACAGTGTCTGACATATTCTCGTCATTATTTGACATTATACATCAATTTTACTACCTACTATTTATTTTCAGTGATTGTCATCGAAATCATGTCACTTGGTTCAAATAGATTCATTTTATATAGGTAGATTCTTTTACATATTGTGAATGAGAGAACGTTGTAGGCCTTAGAGACTAGATTTGTAGACGTTTTTCTATTCTGTATTTTCATTCCTCTAAGTACCTGGTACTTATTGACTGGCCTGCACTGTCCTCCCATACCTATTATCACTGTAATTTGAAAACATTGTAAAAGCCAATTATTTTTAAAAGAGTAACCGTGGAGTTTCTTGCCGGCTCTTCTCCATAGGAAACGACAAATTGGAACCGTGCACCTAGCTTCTGACGTTTCATAAGTGCCCATGCAGGCTTATGTGAAATAAAATATTTTGATTTTGAGGGGAACGAAAACAGAAAACAATCATACAGGGATCTCACAACCGAAAAAAAAAACTATGTAAAGCTCTGAAATGCATCAACACTAATATATAAAAAAATTATAGCAATAGGGTGATCAAACTGCCAAGACTTGTACTTAAAAAAAGTTCAAATTCAAGTCGCAATATCATCTCAGAGACAATCAATGTCAAAAACTTATGAAAAAGGTGAATAAAAACATTGGAACGCGGGCATTCTTAAAAAAACGAGAATTGCCTCTCAGTGATGCCTGTGACCAATCTGTTCAGCTTTAAAGAGAACTTAACTCTTATGACTGATTGAAATACGTATTTATCGGAAATATTTATCGGCAAACGTAGTGTAGGACGCCCCCAGCTAAATGAACTGTGGGCACGCCACGATAGCGGCAGTAAGTCCCCTCTTTGAGAAATGGCTTGAGAGGCAGCATAGCGTCTTCACCTTCCGCCTGACGCAGGTCCTCACCGGACACGGGTTGTTTCGGGAAATTCCTGTTTAGCATAAGGCGGGAGGAAACGCCCAGGTGTTTCCATTGTGAAGATCGCCCTGAGGACACGGTGGAGCATACGATAGCGGTCTGCCCGGCTTGGGCGGAGCACCGCCGTGTCCTCGTGGAGGCGATCGGCGGCGGCGATCTCTCGCGTCCGGCCATGGTGCAGGCCATGGTACGGAGCGAGAGTGAATGGTTAGCCGTCACCTTCTTCTGCGAAGCAGTAATGCTCGCGAAGAGGGAGGCGGCGCACGTGAGGGAGAGGCAGTATATGCGCCCTCACGGCCGTAGTCGCCGCGGGAGACGCCCTGAGCGTCGGGAATCCCAGGCTGATTCCCGGCCACCGTAGGCGCGGGCTTGCGGACGGCGAGTAATGGGTAGCTCGCTGTCCGGTAAGGACAAAACCCGGGTCAACGGCGCGTTGTGTTCTACGCGCGCCTCAAAGAGATGTCAGCACCAACTGGTGGGGTCCGCAAAGGCCAATGCCTGCCAGGGGTGCGGGTTGTTCGAAAGAGATACCGCGGCCTCTGGCACACAGGCAACTGAGGGAACACGGGTGGGTTTTAGTCAGTAAAAGTCTGACACGCCCTCCCGCTCCACCCAGAGCGGGAGAAGTTATTTGATGATTTACCACCCAAAAAAAAAAGTTAAATGGACTGACGACCTTAAAAAGGTGGCTGGGACAAACTGGATGCGGAAGGCAGAGGATAGAGTGTTGTGGCGCAGCCTGGGAGAGGCCTATGTCCAGCAGTGGACTGCGATAGGCTGAGTTGATTAATTTAAATAAACATTTTGTTTATACAACTTTTCGTTGCAAGCGAAATTTACATGTAAGTAGTTGATACTCTTATTGCATATGCATTTTCTGCATGACTATAATGCACCGATAGTAAAAATGATTAAGATAGGTTTTATAAAGGTATATAAAACCAATCTTAACAATTTTTATTATACTGAACCAATAATATAAATAAATATACCGAGCAAGAAAAACATTTAACACTATAAACATACAATGGGTGGCCTTATTGCTTTCTGCGATCTCTTCCAGGCAACCTTGGAATGGTCAGTGGTTGCGTGGACATAAAAATGGAGGGCGTGTTACCTTTATACAACCAATCTTTACAATGTAAATATTGATGAACCAATAAAATAAATAAACATATCGGACAAGACCTACTTTTGGTTTCGGAGCGTGAGAAACCTTTTTAACAATAAACTTAACTACTCAGGATTTTTACTGAGGATAAAAATGAGAACACGTGCTGCCGATTTAGAGGCGAGTTTTATTCTGAATTCCAAAGCGTACATGGGTCATCCGGGGGGCATAGACCGCTGAGCTTGCAAACGATATCTAGTTGCTAACATGGATACAGACATATATGTGCTTAGCTTAATCTAGAGCAGACGGGCGAGGTGTATCCATAATTACCTATTTTACGGTACACCACAAGACAATGTCACTTTTCTGGCACAAGATTTCTCACTTTTCACTGTTTCCCCGGCTCTCGACAGTCTAATCTTTACTGCATTTGAAATAAGATTAGACATTTAAAAAAACCGTTTTTTACAGTCCGTTCCATTTTGATTTCTATTCTGTAGGCATAAGGATGGCATTAAAAGCCAAAAAGTGTTTACAATACCAACTGTTTACTGCAGATGCCATTTATCATGCTACCAACGCAATAGAAGTCAAAATCAGTTGAACGGACTGTGCAAAAGTTTTACTTAAATGTCAAATGTAATTCCAAACGGAGTACAGTAACGCTGCACTATAACGTACCTTATGCACTATGTCTAGACAGTGCAGCGCGTGCAGGCTGACGGGCGCGGCGGCAGCGAGCGAGTCTAGTGCTGACGCTGCGGCGGAGGGCTCCGTGCTGCACACGTGCGACAGGCACGAGCCTAGCTTCGTTACGTCTGCTGGGGTGAATCTGTAAGTAGAATATTTCCTTACTTATACAACGTGTAACGGAAAGGGTATATATATACCAAGGGCACGACTTCTTTGGATGATATCAAACGAAATTGGAAGGGTTTTTTAATCCATCTCTACATGTTCGGAAGTTATGAGAGTTTTTAATACATTGATACCAGAAACGGAACTTTTCAGATTGAAATAAACACATCACTCGGAAGAGATTTATCGTGATATTGGCAAGTAACGTGGAAAGTTATTGACCTACGTAGTGCGGTGACACGTTTGTTATGAATTAAATTTAAAAAACATATGAAACCGAAAATTTTGTATCAATTCTTAAGCTGTTATCTATAGTGCTTAAGGATAGCAATAGGGTTTCTGTTACACTCTGTAGACGAAGTTGAAACATGACTTGACTTGTTCAAAGAATAATAAATGATAATGATAAATGATTTTATTACTGTAAGTATGTTTGTACAAACAATTTTACACGTCAATCATATTTTTTTAAACTAGATGAGGTCGGCGTTTCCTATCTGAGAAGAAAGGCCGAAACAAACTCAGAGGTCACAGTCTCTTTTAAAGTCCAGACATAATCTTGGTCAGTGTGGATTGGTGTCTTTTGAGGAAAGAACCACACAGATTGAGTGGACCTGTCCAATTAGTGCACGCATCTTTAAACATCCATCTTTCAACGTCGAATATGGGTGCTAAAAAAAACAGCTGCACGGGTCGATCGAACAGGTTAAGCTACGCTTGAAACGGTTAGTTCGGGGATGGGTGACCATTTTTACATACCCCTCCGTGCCTCGGAAAGCACGTTAAGCCGTAAGTCCCGGCTGTCATTTGTGGATCTTTGACAGTCTTTACAGGTCGTCAGAAGACCGAAAGTCTGACAACTAGTCTTACCAAGGGGTATCGTTTTACCCAGTAACTGGGTTGTGGAGGTCAGATAGGCAGTCGCTTAGACTGGAAGCCAACCCCAACATAGGGGAAAAGGCTAGGAAGATGATGTAATATCTGTGATAAAAAACTCAGCGTAGATTGTAATTTATTAACAAGATTTCAGTTTCGCTACTTTCAATTAGTTGGATAAACTTCATGACTTCTGTACCCATGGCTTCTGTGAAGTAATTAAAATAAAGCTGTATTTTTTTAAGTTTAAGCATAATGCCATAAAGAATTCACCCGACTACCTACGGTAACTACTTACTATACAGGGTGATTGGAAGATGGGTGCAAAGCTTTAAGGCGAAGATAGTACAGACAATTTAGAACCATTTAAGCCATGGTTGTCTTAGACGAAGTCTTACCAAATATTTTTAACCAAATTTTTAAGTTTTTTTTCGGAAATTCTCAAAATTTAATGTAAACTGCATAATTATGGCCAAATTGAATGATAAATGAATTCATTTTTTATTTATTTAATTAAAGTAATGTGTAAGCAATCAAGCAAAACATGTTTTAGGCTTCTGTGTCATTAGACATTTTTTTTACAGACATTTAAAGCTCAGAAAAATAAAAAATTTGTACAATACGTCTTTTAAACCTCATTAAAAAAAAAAATTGGTAAGACTTCGTCTAAGACAACCATGGCTTAAATGGTTCTAAATTGTCTATACTATCTTCACCTTAAAGCTTTGCACCCATCTTCCAATCACCCTGTATAGTAATCATAATAAAATAAACTCACGTGGGTCGTATATGTTGGAAGATGAGCGGGAAGATCTGCACCAGTGTCGTGAGGAAGTTCAGTGACGGAGCGTACACCTCCACTGCCTTCCCATCCTCGGATGCTGCAGAGGAAACATTTATTTTTAGCTTTTTAACAGATATTCAAGTATGGTGTTCTTTTTTGTATTCCATTAGAAATTAATACAGTCGATCCGATTTTTTATTACCCTGTGAATTGATTTTACGTAACGATTTAATAGCCAATTTAGCAAAATAAGTTGATAATTGCATTAGAAGGCGAGTTCATCGCAAAAATAAATAAAGAATGTAATTTTTATTTTAAATCGATGTGAGAACAAAGATTAGACATTCGATTTGATTTAAGTTTCCTGTGTCTGTTGTGTGTGTACCTTAATTAAATGATAATAATATCATAACCCTCCTTTTGGCTTTGACGTAATCGGGTAATAAATAAACAAAATACTATCTCCCGCAGATAAGACTGCACGAAGTTGGCGCTGACCTGTAATATGATAAGATACTACTCACGTGGAGGGTCTGACCCTCCGCGGGGGTAGCATCTTTACTATTTTGGCGACGCGGCAACCACATTGGTTCTCTCTAGAGAAGCTTCTACCTCCGTGACATATTCTGCTACTGATATAACTTCTAGTTATAAATAGTCTTAGATATTGATAGTACATTTACGTGGAGGGTCCGAAGGCGAGGCGGCCGCTATATTGCTCCACGCGGCCCACGCTGCGGCCCACACTCGCCTCTGTAGAGAAGCTTCCACTTCAGTGGCACGGCCTGCCGCTGATACCACTTCTTGGAATGATTTGAGGGCACCTACTGACACCTAAGAATAAAGAAGAATGAATTACTAAACATAACGTCACAGATATTCTTTGAAAACTTTATTCTATTCAATTTACCAAACAAGATCGTTTACAGGTCGAATAATCAGCCTTTAATATTTATTCCCACTGTTCGGTGAGAGGGAGGCGGCCATAATCCACCACTTGGGCCCAGTGCAGGTTGGTAGATGTCACATGTTTTCGCATTTTGGGTTCCAGGACATGCCGGTTTCCTCACAATGTTTTCCTTCACCGTTTTGAGAGTAGTGCAGATGAAATAATTGACACAAAGTCGCGGCCGTTAACGCGGGGTCACTTTCCAAATTCATTAATTTGACAACAACCCCCCTCCCCCCATTCTAAAATAAAATGCCTAATTCAAGTTATTAATTCACAAGTGACGTGGCAAACTGCTTATAAAAAGATAAAAAAAAACTAGCTTGATTTTCGACAAAGCATTTAAACCGCCTCATGTTTAAAAATATTATTGACGTGTAGGAAATGACGTGTCTGTATAAACCTACTAACAAAGCATTTGTACGTACATATAAAAAGTAATTTAACTTGGATCATCCTACTAAATTATAAATGTGAAAGTTGTTTAGATGTTTGTTACTCAATCACGCAAATACAGCTGAACGGATTTGGATGAAATTTTGCACACAGATAGTTTGTAACCTGGAATAACACACACGATACTTTTTATCCCGGTAGTTCCCGTGGGATAATTTTCAACAACCACGCGGGCGAAGGCGTTAGCATAAGCTAGTCTATAATAAAAACATAAAGTCCCCTCACCTCGTGACTTCTTTTCAAGGCGAAGTCAGTGATATAATCCAGTAGTGCCGTCCAGGACCTGTTGAAGTCTCCCACCGTGGTGAGCAGCTGGAACCGAGAGTGGAACACACGGGACACGCCTGATAGGGTCAGCACCTGGGAAATATGATCTTGGTTATAAGATACCTTTCCAGAAGTTGGTTGCGGCAGTTATGGCGATTAGCACCTAATTTTATACAAGAAATTAAACTATCTATCAGCTCGGCAACATTGTCATAACTGCCTGAGTTTTCACAAAGTTTTGGCTGCAACGTTTCTGGCGCTTAGTGAAATCGGTAATATTTAATCACGTTACGACAAAACCAAAAAAAATCTGATTAATAAAGAAGGAAAGAAAATAAATATATTTCATACAGGTTATTGTACACTTTATACACAAAACAAAAAACAGAAAAACCGTACCTCAGTTAACTACTACTGGTTATTTGATAAAAAAATCTATCAAATTCCATATAAAATACAGCATGTCAGGGACATCGACGCAATTCCTGTTACCATGGCTTCAGCACATTAAATTGCTGCGTTAAAATCTTTCATCGGTTATTAAAGAAAAAAATCTGCTTTTTCATAGAAAAACTGCAATACCTACGCGGTCAAAATGTATGGAACAGCAAACTTTTTTGACGTTTGAGTTAAACGAAAAATGCTGAAATCATGGTTCCAGTTCGCGCGTCCATATCCAGTACACACACAAAAAAGTCAGGAAGACGTACCTACGTTATTATTTGATGAAAAATTCATCAACACTGCAGCATAATAACATTCAGTTTCTAAATATATTAGATGGTTAAATATTTCACTGAATTGGATAATTCTAACCTGCGTTTCTGCCCACTGCTTCTGTGCGGTGTTTCTGGTGTGATGTATTAAGATATGATCTCCGGTGTCCACCTTCTCTGAACTTGCTATGTTCGACTGCTTTTGAACCTAAAGGAAGAAAGAATTGAAAAGAAGTATTATTTTTTATGTATCAAATTCCTCCGAAGATTTACTGAGAGGCTCGACTGGGCTGATTGTCTTTTTAGTTCTGTTTTATGCTTTAGTTGTTTCTCACCTGTTCCAGCATCGGGAACAACACAGCCAGCAGGGCTCTCCAAGCTGGTTTACTAAGTAGGGTTCCGTGGGCACCTATACAGCTGAATAATGTCTGACTGGCGGCACGACGCACTGGGGCTCGGGGTTCCGTACATAGTTCACCTGGAAGAAATAAGGATTTATAGATTTCTTGTGAAATGTGGATTTCGAAAGGCCATAATAAGTCTTTCTGAACGTATAATAATTCGAATGGATTAATGTATTAGCCTTTTCTCAAATGTGTTAGTTTCCATTCTAACCGAGTGAATACAAGTATTTCAAATATATAACATAAAACGTTTTGCCTTTGACTTTGACGTCGTTTAAAGCTAGGGCATTTGCGACAATACTACATATAGATAGAATACTCTTCTATCCTTATTTCAGCTGCTAATCAGCCTTATTGCTACACACGAAGCGAAACATACTGCTTTTGTTTCGTCCACGTTCATTATATTAGGTCTTTACCTATGAAATTGCCGTTTTGCAGTACTGGTCATTTCAAATCAAAATAATTTTTGTTTGGGTAAGAATTCTAATTTCAAATTAATTTTATTTTAAAAACATGGATTTTTTTTTCCAAAAGTAGTCATTTGTTTATTGATTAGTGTTACATTTTCATCGCATTTCAATCTTTTTCGTCATCATGGATACGTTAAAAATTCGAGTAATTATGGAATATGAGTACCGTCGTGGCAGCAACGCGGCACAAGCGGCACGCAACATCAACGACGTTTACGGAGCTAACACTACAAACCAACGCACCACCTGTTATTGGTTTGCTCGCTTCCGTTCTGGAAATTTCGACCTGAAAAATGAACCTCGCGGTCGTCCGAAGACTTTGGTCGACAATGACGAATTAAAGGCGATTGTGGAAGCTGATGATACACAATCTACGGCTGAATTAGCAGCAGCTTTCGACGTTAGCGTCAAAACAATATTGGTTCATTTGCGTCAAATTGGCAAGGTAAAAAAGCTTGACAAATGGGTGCCCCACGAACTCAATGATCGTCAGCGCGAAGTACGCGTCGAGACGTGCCTTGCACTGCTCAACAGACACACAAATGAAGGAATTTTGAACCGCATTGTTACCTGCGATGAAAAATGGATTCTGTTTGATAACCGCAAGCGCTCAGCAAGTTGGTTGGATCCTGGTTCAGCACCTAAACAATGCCCTAAACGAAAACTTACCCCTAGAAAAGTGATGGTCACTGTTTGGTGGTCTAGCGCCGGTGTGATTCATCACAGCTTCTTACCAAACGGGGTGAGCATTACTGCAGATGTGTACTGTGAAGAACTGAACACAATGATGGAGAAGCTGGCACATCTCCAACCAGCATTGGTCAATCGCTCGTCTCCGCTGCTCCTGCACGACAACGCGCGACCTCATACTGCACAGCAGACGGTCTCCAAGTTGCAAGAACTGGGGTTGGAAGCTCTCCGTCATCCGCCCTACTCACCAGACCTTGCGCCTACAGACTACTACTTTTTCCAGAATTTGGATAACTTCTTGGCGGGAAAAAAATTCAATACCCGAGAGGCAGTACAAAATGCCTTTGAAGAATTTGTTGCCTCCCGTCCAGCTGATTTCTTTAAGAAGGGCATCAATAAACTGCCACTGCGATGGCAAAGATGCATTGATTGCATGGGTGATTACTTCGATTAATACAAATAAAAAATACATGAAAAAAAATCGTTTAAATTTTTTCATACAAAACGGCAATTTCATAGGTAAAGACCTATTATCTGGTTAATACACTGACCTACCCAACTATTAGATCGACCTCCTCAATAACATCGGTATATGTTCTTTTAGAATTCGAAGCGTTTGTGTTCAGCTTGATGCTGGTATTTAGATACTCACTAAGTCTGATATAGAGACACATCCACAGCTTGTCTAGAGGCGGTAACTCGGCGTGGTTGGGCACTTCGGGACACACGGCCGTGTCGTTTGCAAGAGCTGCTACCAACTTATCCCGGTTGTGGTATAGATAATCTGATATGTTCCACTGCGAAGGAAAGAGAGAGTTTGAATTTGCGGACGAATTTTAGAGCTTTATTTGTGTTTTTATGGAATGTTTCATTAATTTTGGATAAGTCATGGAAAACTCAAGTATGTAACATATCATTTCTTATCAAAGTATATTTTCTTTTAAGCAGGCCGATAATGTTTTAGTTCGGAAAATAAAAGTAAACTTCGTAGAAAGCAGTTTCATAAAATGCTAATTTGCTGTTTTTAACCGACTTCAAAAAAGAAGGAGGTTATCAATTCGTCGGAACCTTTTTTTTAATTATTTTTTTATGTATGTTCCCCGATTACTCGAAGATGGCTGGATCGATTTGGATTTTGTTTTTTTTTGTTTGAAAGGGTATACTTCCCAGGTGGTCCCATGATCATCAAGCCAGGATCTGATGATGGGATCCTGGAGAAATAGAGAGAACTCTTCAAATTTTATAGGCACACAAGGAGATTTAGGTATTTTTTGGAAGAGTACTTTCTCGTGGTGATCTCATTTCAATTTGGTGAAGATTTGATGAAGAACTTTGGAGATAGGCAACGGAACTCCTCAATAAATGATAGCAAATGGACTGGGATTGCTGAAATCTCATGTCTGTCTATTGCTTACACCAGTTCATAACATAACATCACGCCAGTATGCTGTGAAGGTGTAAGCACATGTGAACCACTAAAAAGGAAAAATAAAAACTTTTTCCAAAAAAAAAACAACCGACTTCCAAAAATCACTACAAAGTGAAAAATAACTTTAATTTCGGAAGGCGGTGACAAAAAATTCAAATACAGCTCCAAGGACACCGATTTCCGAAATTAAAGTTACTTTTCACTTTGTAGTGTTTTTTTGGAAGTCGGTTGTATTTTTTTAGTGTTTATATTCTGGGTCATTTAGGGTGACTAAATGTCGAGCAGATTAAAATGTATGGTTATTTATTGCTAAGATGTACAGTTTTAGGCTATGAATAAGGTATAAATTTAGCCTAAACTTATGCGTACATGACCCTGTTAGGGAGTAGCAAGTAGGAACATTTCACTTATAGCTAGGTTAGACTTAACATAAAACATTGCACACATTGATAATGTCACAACAAGTTGAAGAGACTATCTACTTTGTTAACTATGGACATTTCATTAGAGAATGTAAGCCTCTCAATCTCCTTTGCAACGTCCATAACTATCTTTCTTTCTTTTTTATAAAACGTTGCCCCACACTAGGAATTTCTCCTGTATTGTGGGTTACAAACATTTAAACTCACATACACAAACAGCCAGACCCGGAACAAGTACTTGTAGGTCATACAAATATTTGTTCCGTGCGGGAATCGAACCCGCGACACGCAGCGCAGCAGTCAATCGCTTAACCAGTGCGCTAAACGTGCTATGTTTATCTTCAAACGATCCTCACCATCAGGCCAACAGCAGTGAGACTAATGTTGAGCTCCTTGGTCTGCGTGGCGAAGGCCGCGGCGGCCGCCAGCACCTGCCGCAGACAGCGCGGCCCGGCGCAGCCCAGCAGGTCGCCCGCCACCACTTGCGCGCACTGGAACGCTGAGCGGATCAGCTGCTCGCTGGGCAGGTACAACATTACATCACAAGGGTTAGGCAGAACCTTTGCCTGGTGTATCTATAGTACATATTTCACCAGTTATGATTAAGTACCATGTAATAGGGGCAAGCCTATTGGCATCAACCGGGTACATATCTAGTCTACGGGCTGCTACTGAGAAAATACACATAGAACAACCCAATTACACTTTGCTTGATCTAGGAATCGAGCCCAGAACCTCTCTCTGGAAATGGAGACATTTGGTCCGACTTGAAATGAAGTTGAATTTGCGTTGAAAGGTCTTTGCCTTACAATCAAATGTTTAAATTCTGATGGAGAAAAGAGTTAAATGATAGGGTAATTTTATATCACTTATCATGTACATACAAACACTTTTATTTATCAATCATATTTTAAAAACTAGACGAGATCGGTTCCTCCTATCTGACTACTCTGTGAAGAAAGGCCGAAACATACTCAGAGGTCCGAGTCTGATCATGTGAAGACCATGTAGATTTATGTCTGAAATTGTATTTTGAGGAAAGAATCACACAGATTAAGTATACCTGTCCGGTCCGTGCACGCATTTGTCAGTTATTGTGCAGCTCACAAAACTTAAGGAGTAACTTACCTAGTACAGCCCAGTGGCCGTGGAGGTCAGATAGGCAGTCGCTCCATGCAAAATACTGGTATTCAGCTGCATCTCGTTAAGACTAGAAGCCGAACCCAACATAATTGGAAAATGTTAAGCAGATGATGTACAATACCTGTGATGCGAGGATATGGCGGAGATGATCTCCATCATCAACGGCCAGGCGGCGCCGAGCTGGTCCCCTCGAGAGTGCAGCAGTCTGGCAGCACATTCCAGCTGTCTCGCTCTGACGTCACACTGGCGTACTGCGCATAGTTCTGACAGAGGCTCTAAGAGGAGACGTTCGCGGGCCTGGGAAACATTAACATAACAATCGGTCCAGCCGTTTCAGATATTAACCGGATCAAACAGACAGACAGACAAAAATATGCATACATCCATATGCATTTAGTAAAAGGCAGTTATTTTAATATTACAAACAGACATTCCAATTTTATTTATCTGTATGTATAGAAGATATAGATATATAAACTATATATAGAACTCATGTACTTAAATAATAATCTAAACAAATTGAATTTCAATCAGCTAAAATCAGAGCACAATGTCACTTCTTCTTCGATTCGAAAAAACGTTTACAAACTTAAGCAGTAAGAGATAAGACTGATTTTACTTTATCGCTTGATACATTTTAACTGTACTCCATTTTAAATAACATTAAGCATTTAAACAAACCTTTTTACAGTCCGTTCAACCAATTTTGACTTCTATTCCGTAGGCATAAGCATGGACTAAAAGCAAAAAAGTGATTACAATGCCAACTGTTTACTGCAGATGCCATTTATCATACTACCAACGCAATAGAAGTCAAAATCAGATGAAAGGACTGTAAACAAACGTGTATTTAAATGTTTCATCTTATTTCAAATGGAGTTTAAGTTCAGACAATACCTTTGTTGGATAAATATTGATACATTTTGCACTTACCTCGGTAACAAGAACTGGATTGTTGTGGTGGTACTGAAAAGCCGCCTGTACCAGGTACGTGATGGCTTCCACACCCCACTCTCGCATCCTTATGTGAGGGTGTTGGCATACCTGACCAGAAAGACAATAATTAGTATTCTTCTTCTTAGTGTCGATAGCAATCTAAATACAGGCAGCCCAGAATTTTGCTATATCAGTGTTTAATTTATAGGAGAACTAGAATCAAAGCTGCAATAAACTCAAATATCACTCAATCAGGCATCAATTTTAATATTACGAAACAATCGGCCAATACTTGCCGCTATAGTGTGACCATTAGTGCTGTGCACTCCCTGAGGTATGCGCGCGGCGAGACGGGGGGGAGAATCGGTTGCTGCGCTCTGTCAGTGCGCCGTCAACGCTCGTGGCGGCAGGTAGTGTTATCTGTATCGGACTGTCTATGTCAGACGCACATGGGATAAATATTCAAAGATGGGTCGTGCATTATCTCGTGATATGAAGACTGTCATTTTTAAGGTGGCTGAATATTTTAAGAAAAGAAAAACAGACAAAGAAAGCTTTGAATTTTAAAATGATGTGAATATTGCCAAAATCGTTGCGGAGGCTACGGGGTACAGCAAAAGAACCGTGCATAATGTGATTTCTGCGGGTTATTTATCAATTGAAAATTCAAGCCAATTAAAATTTCAATCGCCAAAAAAACCAAAAGTTCTAAAGCAAAAACACGTTGTGGATGATTTTGACCTTGGAGTAATCAGAAGAAAAATTCATCAGTTTTACGAAGTTGAAAAAAATTTACCAAGTGTCCGTAAGTGAATTGTGGACGGGAATATTTAAGACAGCTTTTACACAAAATGGGCTACCGTTTCAAAAAATGCAAATCAAAGAGACATCTCCTTATTGAGCAGCCTAATATTACAGTGTGGCGGAAAAAATATCTTACACAAATCAGAAATTACAGAACGCAAAACCGCAACATATATTTTCTTGATGAAACATACATCAACGCCAGTCACCATGCCAGCAAATGTTGGCAATCATCGTCAGAACCCGGAATTCACGCTGATATTGGGAAAGGACGGCGATTGGTAATTCTCCACGCTGGGTGTCGAAATGGCTTAGTGGATGATGCATTGACCATATTCAAATCAGATGCTAGAACCGGTGACTATCATGGAGATATGAGCGGACCTACTTTTTATAAGTGGGTAGATGAAAAGTTAAAAGATAAATTGCTGCCGAATTCTGTGGTTGTAATGGACAACGCGTCTTACCACAGCGTTCAGATTGAGAAGAAACCAACCATATCAAGCCTCAAAAGTGAAATGCAGAACTGGTTGCTACGCCATAATGTAGAATTTTCTGGAACCATGACAAAGGCTCAACTGCTACTTCTTATCAAAAATACACAAAAAGAACCCGTGTATAGAATTGACGAACTCCTGAAAGCCAGTGGACACACTGTTCTGCGTTTATCTCCGTATCATCCAGATTTAAATCCAATAGAGTTGGTCTGGGCTGATATTAAAAACAACATAGCCCAAAACTATATTAATTCTTCTCTAGAGGAAAAGATAATCTTATTGGATAAATTGTTTTCGGAATTCACGGCGGAAAAATGGCAGAGATGCGACGATCATGTCCAGAAAAATGAAAATGATTACTGGAGTCGCGATGGTAGGTTCGATAATGTTATCGATTCATTCATAATAAATTTGCAAGACTCTGATTCAAGTTCCGGTGGCGAAGTGGAAGATGAAGATGATGACGAAATCGAAGATGAAGTTGAATCAGAATCTATGTCAGAATAACTTTCGTTAGAATATATAATTGTTTGTAAATATAAAAAATGTTCAATAAAACAAGTCCTGCTTTAAATTATAAGTTTAGTTCTTATTTATCACCCGCATATTTTTAATAAAATATGAGTATATTTAGGTTACATTTTAATCAACTAAGTAAGTATAATATATTACAGATAGATAGCCTCCGACTATCGTCCCGCCACAAGTCTTGCCTTAGAAATGCAAACTGATATCGTAAGATCTGTCCGACATGTATCGATCTCATGTGAACTCATGCACTTTTTTCTTCGCCTCCCACCTCGCCGCGCATACCTCAGGGAGTGCACAGCACTAATGGCCACACTATAGCTGTAGTGATAGTGGAATTTAAGTTTATAATTTTAATGAGCCTGTTTATTTATTTATTATATATGTTTTCAAACACAATGTAAATTGTTCCTGAAATAAATTGAATTGAATTGTTTTTGGTTCTAGTCCGTATTTGTATACAAATGATACTTTTGTCCTAATAAAGTTCGATATACAAAACTTACCTCGAAGGGACCTTAGAGAAAGAAAGCTATAGAGCTTTGTGTAGCGTGGCCGTATATAAGACAAAATATGTAACACTGAATTTTAGATTATTATAAAATAATAAAAAAATAAACTCCATTTTAAGTCTAATAACCACTATTTTTATGACAAAAACCTGAAACTGAACTGAAGAAGATAGTTGTAGTATTGACTTACCTCTAACAGATGATTAGTGATTGGTCTCCACATGACCTCTATCCTGTGCATATTAGCTAACCCAGTTTCAAGTAACTTTGCTACAGCGAATAGTGACGGTTCCTGAAAAAAGCACGAGATTCCAAATTTGTTCAGACCTCTTAAAGTTCTAAATGATCTGTAGTCATGAATGATTTTTTTAACTTTGAATTGCGGATACCAGTTACCATACCATTTTAACCGACTTAAAAAGGGGAGGTTCTCAATTCTACGGAATTGTTTTTATTTATCTTGGTCGATACTGGTAAATGTATGTACATGTTTGCACATTATGTTTGACACAGGGGTTTCTAATTTAATGCTTTAAGGTATATATTGGTTTGATACTCGTAGCCATCTAACTTACCCTATTCGAATAAGCCAGCTCCATAGCCTCATTAGATAGTTTGCACAGCGCATCGATCAAATGATGCAGCGCTACATCATCCAAGTTCTTTGAAGACTCGAACACACGCGACAACATCGCTGAAAGCGCTGCAATTTACAAAGTATTAAAGTGAAATGTGTAGAACATTATATTTCCATGTACGAATATGAAATGGTATTTTTGAAAGCGCTGTATGTAATATGTAACCTTATTCATGTTTGCACCCGATTTCTGCGAAGCTAAATTAAACAAAAACTTTTTGACATGCTGTCTGCTTTAATGTGACTTGGCTAAATGAATTATAATCAGCCTATAATGTTCCCACAGCTGGGACTCAAGCTTCCTCTCTGTGAGAGGGAATAGTTCATAGCACACCACGCGGGCCAAGTGCGGGTTGATGGATGTTACATGCCTTCGATTTTATTTTGTTCTAGGACATGCCAGTTTCCTTACTATGTTTTCGTCCACGGTTTTGAGAGCAGTGGTGATGAAATTAAATACACAAACTAAACTGCCTGCCTGGGTTCGGGGCGGATACCACTGAGCCACCACTGCTCGACCAAATTAATAACAACACCCAATTAAATCACTCGTTTTTTTTCCGCCGGATGACCAGTTGCTGTGTTGGCTTTCAAAAATCGGGTGTAAGATAAATTTAAACATTTTTATACAAAAATAAATTCAGAATTATCAAAAAATTGTAACAAAGCGTTTCATAGTGCTTAGCGAGTGTGTATATAGATAATAATTATAATATAAAAATGATAAACGTACTAACACTCACACAAGACCTCACAAGTAGCTTTGTTATTCTAACGTTTGTATAGAGTTTGCAATCAAATCTAATTTTTCATACATATATTTTAATTTGAGCAACGCAAACCTCAACTTTATCTAAATGGTTTTTATTATTGTCATTTGCAACATTGAGATGAGATAGATTCTGGTGTTGCCACATGCTCATTAAATACTGTTTATGCTTTAAAAAACTCATACTTTAAAAAAATTAGTTCTTATTAACTGGATAGAAGTTGATTTGATTACAGTTCTTTATAGAAACGTGTGCGACAGACATAGAGACACACAAACGGCCAGCAAGCTCCATCCCAGTGCTCCTGTGTATAAGCTTTCAAAACCCCTAAATTTGTATACATTTGGAACCTCTGTTTTATACAAAGTAACTATTTAATTCCATGATTAAAGTAGTATCAAAAGTTTTGAAAAGTCGATAGTAAAGCTCAATTTCATAGAAAGGGAGAGGAAACGAGAAAAAGAATGTGTCGACCCAAAGTAATATTCCACAAAGGCAGACAAAAAGTAGTATTTTCCCAGTTAAATATGTATAAGAAGACTTAGATCCGCTTGCACCACAGATAAATTAAATGAGTTTAACGCTAAACGTATTTTAATATTCTTCTGGGCACGCTCTTTCCATTATAAACTTCATCCATCGCTTTCGACCAGGCGAGGTCGAAGTCAAGAACCAGGCCCATCATCATCATCTCAGCCGAAGGACGTCCACTGCTGGACATAGGCCTCCCCCAAGCTCCGCCACTTCGACCGGTTCTGTGCTTCCCGCATCCAGCGGACTCCTGCGGCCCTCACAAGGTCATCTGTCCACCTTGTGGGAGGCCTTCCAACTTTACGTCTTCCGGTGCGCGGTCGCCACTCCAGAACTTTTCGACCCCATCGGCCATCTGTTCTGCGTGCAATGTGCCCTGCCCACTGCCACTTAAGTTTGGCAATTCTTCGGGCTATGTCGGTTACCTTGGTTCTCCTGCGGATCTCCTCATTCCTGATTCGATCACGTAGGGAAACTCCAAGCATAGCCCTCTCCATTGCCCTTTGGGTGACTTTAAACCTTCTTATGAGGCCCATTGTGAGCGACCACGTTTCGGTTCCATATGTCATCACTGGCAACACACACTGGTCGAAGACTTCCGTCTTGAGACACTACGGTATGTGGGACGAGAAGATATTGCGACCAGGCCCATTCAGAAATAAAAAAAAACCATCATTCTATCTCTGTCATTTTCAAACGATTGAAAGAAATCGTTTCAGGCTAACAAAACTCACACGCCCACGCCTTCTTCCCATAGCCCTATGTATGAAAGAAACAGAATTATGTTTTAAACACGATTAGCGCTAAACGTTTTGTGATTTGTGGGTCTTATAGTACCACAATAACATTATGAGTAGATTTAACAATTTCACCTCTATCCACGTCCAGTAGTAGACTTTTATAGGCCGATATAAAAAAAAAAACAAATATTGTAGATCATCAAACAATGCTGACGATGATTTTATACTGTTGCCTTTCCAACAAGGCAAGTGAGGGAACACGGGTGGGTTTTAGTCAGTAAAAGTCTGACACGCTCTCCTGCTCCACCCAGAGCGGGAGAAGTTATTTGACGATTCCCACCCAAAAAAAAAAGCCCCGAAAATATTGTAGCCAGGAGTTTTCAAAGTTTTTTTGCAGCAATGTTTTTTTTATTCGCGAATTATTCCACTTCCAAATGTATACGTTTAAAGAAAATTGCTAGAATACGATGTAATACCACTCATGACTCCGAGTGACTCGGCCACAGGAACTTGCTGACCTGCAAACATTGGCGTTATACAAATTGTTTATACCCCTACACAGTTTGTATAATAGTCGGCCATTTTGTCACGGTTTTGACGGTTAATAAAAGATGTCAATGCGTTGATAAATTTGACACTGATGTGTTAAGGATTTGTTAGTACTAAGCGTTAATTTATGTACGGTTCTGCTGTCCATATGTTGCTTTCATGCAGGATAGCGAAAGGAGTTTGAAGATATTTTTAAACGTTACAGATTTGGTTTGTCTTGATGCAGTAATTGTTTCTTAAAACTTACAACAGTATTTTTATCTCAAGACGCAACGTGCGCTTTACTTGTGGTCACCAAGTGTACAAAAACGCTGTGAATGAGTGCGTGAAGACGAGTAGCTTCCGCACATACACACACACTTCCGAGTTTGCCATTGTATCGGACGGTACCGAGAGTTCCTGCGCTTACACATATATTCACAGTGTTTGTATTCGTACACTTGGTAACCACAAGTAAAGTGCGCGTCGCTTCGTGATATAATAATACAATAATTTCCTACGACATTCGTAAAAGCATTAATCACCCAGAAATGTGCAGCTATTTTAATATATTTCCACATTAATATCTGTAATTAATATGTTGCAAAAGTATTATATTTTATGAGTCCATTAACTGTGATCACCACTTTCGCTAGCAAATAGAACATATTGGCCTTGAGAAAAGTATAGCATAGTTCAAATAATTTACTAACTTCCTTCTAAAAACATTAGCCAAAAGTACTCGAACAAAGTTAAGGCTAGCCCACACACAGCCTAGTATTTCTGGTGATAATTTTGTCGAGTCTAAAACACTATTAGTAATGTGCAAATCACATCGATAGCTACAACAAATAACAGTTTATTCAATAGAGATACTGACCAGGCAGGTCGGCCATGACAGCGGAAGTGCTCATGACGGCATTCGCGTCTGCACTGGCGCGGCTTGCTTTCATACTGCCACCGGTCGATGGCTTCAGACCTAGAATCCATACCTGCGCACACATAAGATGTGAATGAAAACCTTTGCCTTTATACAGGAAAAGTTTTTATCCAGTGCGCAAACTGTAACCATGAATTCAGGATATCATTCTAGACTGCCCCAGCGCAGAAATTTTTCGTCGATTATACACCAAAAAAAAACCAGCTGTTCCATACATTTTGACCGCGTAGGTATTGCACTTTTCTATGAAACAGATGTTTTATTTTGTAAAACCGACGAAAAATTTCTTCGTTGGGGGGGTCTAGAATGATATGCTGAATTCATGGTTAAAGTTTGCGTACTGAATAAAAACTTTTCCTGTATTTAATTTATTGATTAACCATTAACATTCTTAAATAACGTTTCCCTGCATGCCCATGCTGAAAAACGTATTTCCCGAAATTACGGTTAGGGCCAATTCGATTAAACTATTATACCTAGATTAAGTCTTATCTTGCATTAATTTTTTGAAAGTTTTCGATGAAAAAACCGTCAATGTGCACTGTGACCTCAAAGATAAAATTGACTGATTTTGGTAAAATCAGCCGTTAGCTGTTTATAAAATGTTGATCTATCCTGAAATTCGTGCGCTTCGTACTAGTTTTGGGAGTAACTTTTTATAAAGATTTCATAAAGCAGTAGTGGAGCAGCTCCAAAAGAACAAGATTACTGCGTATAAAAGACCTGGAAAAGTCGACTCTTTAAAAAAAATACTACACAAAATTGGATTACATACAGTGATAACTTACCAGATGCTGCAGCGTGGTGAGAACTGGTAACCAAGCTTGCTGTATTGTGTCTCCGTCTCTTTGAGCGGCACATAGCAAGGCTTTCATGGCAGTGACGTGTCGAGAAGTTACCATCACGAAGGATTGTTGTTGACCTGTGTTATGAAGATGAATTATTAAAACAAGCAACTTAAAAGTTGTAGGTTCGAACACACGTGGAATGAAGAGATGCGTAGGAGAACCAAGGCAATCGACATAGCGACATAGGGGCCATTCAAGTATTACGTAAGCACTACAGGGGGGCGGGGCGGGGTCTTTGCTTTGCTTATTTTTGATGACATAGGGGATGGGGGGGTCTGGATGGTGATTACGTCTGCAGTATTTTTTATATTCCAAAATCACACGAAAGTGAGCAGACAAACATTGAGCAGCAAACATCCAATGTCATTGAAGAGTTAGAGTCGTTCGTTCATGTGTCATGGACTGAATACTGTTAATTTCAATGAATACATATACCTACACTTTAAAAGAAGTTTGTTTTGCTCGTTAATATATTAAGATTATAATACCTGAATACCAACTCAATAAAATTTGCTTAAATAAATATTATATGCGTTAAAGTCCTCTATTCCAAGCCTATTCCTTACTTCTAGACTGCTGCTCATGAATCAATAAATAAATCAGAACACATTGAAAAATGCATGTATCAATGTTTACGTGAGCATGGGAGACGGATAAGAGCTTTGCTTACATTCGCTGACGAGGGAGAGGGGGGAGCGTTAATAATTGCAAAAAAAATCTGCTTACTTAATACTTGAATGGCCCCATACCCCGAAGAATTGCCAAACTTAAGTGGCAAAGGGCAGGGCACATTTTGCTCGCAGAACAGATAGCCGATGGGGTCGAACGGTTCTGGAGTTTACTTTATGTAAATTATTTCATTACCAAAACGGTGAAGGAAAACATCGTGAGGAAACCAGCACGTCCTAGAACCAAAAATGAGACGTCATGTGACATCTACCAACCTGCACTGGGCCCGCGTGGTGGATTACAGAGATGTAAGAAGAAATTAAATAAATAAAATTACGGCCCACTCCCTCTCACAGAGTGGAGGCCTGTGTCCCAGCAGTGGGAACATTATAGGCTGATTATGGAAATCAAGGGCAGGTTACAAAAGGTTTGCCCCTAACTTGCTTTCAGATTTTATTTAAATTTGGACTATAATTGTCGCTGTAATTGCCCTATTTATATTTGCCCTAGATATGAAAGACGTTAGATTATGCGAGGTTGAATTTTTTACAGCTATGTTTAGTCTTTTTGGCTGGTCGCAGCTGGATGAGAGTTGCCGAGAATCGAGCTGAATGGCGTGAAATTGGAGAGGCCTATGTCCAGCAGTGGACTGTTGTAGGCTGATGATGTTGTCTTCAGGACAAAGGCATGATGAGAGATTGACGCTAATCTCCAGATTCCTATTATACCTGTGGGCAGTGATGCTGATGGCAGCGGAGTTCCCACCCACACGACCTGGTGTCGGTAGTCAGGATCGGGTGGTGGAGGAGGCTCTCGTCTCCAGGGACAGGGCAGGGCTCCTAGGGCTCCGAGTGCTGGGACCACGTATTGAGCTGGTAAGGCGCAGCGGCAGAGGGCGCTGACGCAGGCGTCGCGGCCTACTGAATGGCCTACCTGGGAACAAAATTGATTGATTATGCGAAAGTTATGGTCTCTTTTCTCGTATTGACGAGAGTGATACGAGGATAGATTGTATCACACGTCACTCCCCCCGCCACCCTGAAGTCCAGCATCATCCGGGAATCGTGAAAGGCGCACAAGTTCCCATGATCCCTGGTCCAAGTGGGGGAAAGGAACACCGGGGCGGTTTTTAGTCAGTAAGAGTCTGACAGACCCCTCCGCTAGCCCCAGGGAGGAGGACATCCATGAGGATTTTCCACCCCGGAATAAAGACAAAGGATAGCTTGTGTCGTGGTGTGAACACGTGTCAGTTGCTTGTACCCCACAAGTATTTCCCAAGGACGTAATAAGATCGCGGCTAGATTTTTTGCGCACTGGATCTTCAAAGCACTGGTTAGCGCTGAGTGTTGAAAATCAAACAGTGTTTTGCACTCAGTTGGATTCTTAATAGTCCCGTGGGAACGTGGGCTAGTAGGATTAAACAATTTTAGCGGTAGATCCTTGCAAAACTAAAAGCAGGACTGTTTAGCTTTTGCCAGAGGCTTCGCCCGCGCGGAACTTTCATCCCCTATTTAACTCCCTTAGGGGTTGAATGTCGAAAAATCCTTCCTTATTCCTTGTCTACATTATAAAGGGATCCTCTGTGCAAAATTTGAGCTTTCTAGGTCCAACGGTTTGGACTGGGCGTTGATGAGACAGTCAGTCAGTATAAGGACTTTTCTTTTTATTTATACCGGTTGAAATTGCAAACATGCGACAAACCGAAATGGAAGATTGTACTTATCATTATGAACAACTTTTACTGAGGGACCAAAGATGCAATCGCAAAAAAAAAATCAGCTGTTCCCTACTTTTTGACGAGTTATGCGAACTTAAATGTAGGGAATAGATGTTTTTTTTTCGCGATTGCATCATTGGTCCCTTAGTAAAAGTTGTTCATAATGATGAGTACAATCTCCCATTTCGGTTTGTCGCATGTTTTAAATTTCACCCTGTATAGATATTCGCAAAAATACAAGTGCGGATTATGAAACATTATCACTTAATAAGTTTTATGATCCTCTTTACGTTTTGGTGCTTGTCATTAAGGATGTATACTAAAGAGTGTTTGTTTGAACGCGCATCTCTGGAACTACCAGTCAGATATGAAAAAATCCTTTTACTTTTGATAGCCAAAGGAAGCTGGGCACAAAAAAAGTCAGTAAGAAGGCTAAGCAAAATGAAGAAACAGCGCGGGCAGGCGATGCTATGCGACGCGGTGGGTCGGGGCTCGAAAATTCATGCGGAAATGTCGCGGGCAGAATCTAGTTAAGGATATTGGTAATCTCGTACTCACCTTCCCGCTGACCCTGGCCAGGGTTTGGATGGCACGCAGTATATTCTCCAGTTCACCTATGCTCGCTTCAGCAAGTACTGACAAACCCCAAACTAGGCCGCACCAAGATGATTTCAGCACCTATAAATAATGGTACGAAAAATAAATTTGGTTGATATGCCATTGAAACTGCTTCGGACGACAGAAATATTGTCATTGCGTCAAAAATATTACAGCAGCAATAGCTCAACAGTTAAGGCAAGAACTGGTCTGTGTAATTTGGGGGTCGACAGGCATGATTAACATAAATCAACACGACAATGCCTCAAACCAGGCAAGATGTTTGGAATATTCTCGAACGATGACGTCGGCGGAGGCGCCCCAGCGCGGCGGCGATAGCGTCAGCAAGGGTTATCGCCATACTAAAGACAGTAGAAAACTTTCTACTCTTATCAATACGTAAATGTAATTTTTGACTACTCTTCTGTCGACAAAACACTTGCCTACGGTTCTCGTGATAAGCCTGCTGCAGGTCAGTTAACGCGTATTACTACTTACTTGCAATCTAACTTCCTTTTCTTTATTCTCTGCATCATCTTCTATCTTCTGCACCACGTTGGAGTTCTGATCAGCTTCGCCGTTGTGCGAGTTGTTTGTTATTATTTTATCCGTTTTGCTGTCTGCGTCTAGTGACCGTAAAAAAACAATAAGCCCACGTGCCCACGGTCGTAATTTAATTGCGGCGGGATTTTTCGCACATTTTATCTTCAACATAGCGGCGAGAGTAGCAAATAGAACACTGTTTTTACGACGCGCTGCACTCTGTTGGAGTCTCATAACTCATTTGTTAGGCTAGGTATAACCTTTTATAACAAGCTTCCTTCTTCTTTGCTAGATTTACATTTTAATGCGTTTAAAGCTAAAGTAAAATCCAACCTTTGTTCTAAGGCATACTATTCTATCAAGGACTACTTAAACGATAATAATTGTTGGTCGCTGTGATTAACTCAAGACAACGTTTGTGTTCTTTCACCAGAATTAGCTTACCTACTGACAGGTCGTATGAGTTCTTTCATATCATTGTTTATTTTATTTGACTGTATAAACCATTTATTTTTAATTTTTATTAATGTCTTTTTTTTTCATTTATTGTTGAATGTTAATTACGAATACTTACCTATTATTGTATAGAATCAAGTTCTTACAACTTAACTGACAGCTGTGCTGCTGGGGAGTTTAACGCGCTACTTCTTCTTCCCGGCTAAAGCACTAGGAAGTGGAGAAGGGTTGGCGTTTTTTTGGGGACTGTCTTATGTAATTTTGAAGTTCAAAAAGTGCTGACTCTCAGCCTAATTTGAATAAATGACTTTTGATTTTGATTTTGAATGCTCGGTTCAACACAGAGAGTTGAAAATCCAGTGTTAAAAAAACAGTACCTAAAAAAAGAAGGGAAAATTAACGTATTAACAAAAAAAAAACTAACACAATTTTTGCTAAATAAAAGCTATTACTCTATTAATGAATATTTAAGTGATAGACTCATAAAGCCAAATGTACTCGCAACTTTAAATTTAATTTGACCTATTCATTATTATTACATGTCTTATTATTACCTGTTTATATCATATTATATTTTGTATTAATTGATTGCATTTTAGATTTTAAAAACCAGTAAATACCTACATGAATTTTATAATATAGTAGTTTTGCTAAATGTTTAATATTCAACAAATGCTTCCTCTCTAACTTACTTATTTTGCTGTGCCCGACAGGGTCCATATGGTCTAATTATAAGTTTACTACCTAAGAATACCTACATGTGGAATGCAATAAAGTATTGAGTATTGAGTGTTTGATTATCAACTCGCGCCGTGAGTTGAAAATCGAAAAATCCTGAGCGCGACAAAACCCCGCCGCGATTTTATCATGCCCGTGTGAATGTCGACTAAGTAAGTACGCTAGATAAGAAAGGGAAGCATGAGCCACATTATATTATGTAGAGACTATATATTTCTGGCATGTTTGTGTCAAATACAAGTGAAGAACTAAAGCTTGGTCGTAAGTCTACGTAGAAATGTAATTGTTTCTTCTGTAAACAGGATAACTGAATCAGTTTTATACGTCATATAAAAAAAAATAAGTAAAAATTTAATCTTTGGTTTTATTGTAAAAATAATTATGATGTACCTAGCTAATTTACTAAAAGCTAGAAAATAATTAGTTAGGTACCAGCCAAGAATTCTCCTCATTCATTATAAGACATTGATTAGACTAAAAAATAAAATAGTGGGACGCATGAAATTTCTATCAAAAATCAACCGCTCATGTATATTAACTGCTATTTACATATTTACTCAGGTTTCATTACGCCCCACAATTTTATCTTTTCGTCTTTTCCTATCCGACTATCCCTGAGAAAAAATGGCGAAACAAACTCAAGGGTAAATAGTAATTTGTTTATTTTCTATGCCCATCTGTAAAAGTGTTGTGTACTATATATCTAGATAGATTAAAACGAGTCTTCAATTAAGTCTTACCTTTATTATTCCCATTCTTGTTAGAGTTAATTTCTCTTTCCTCTGTGTCGTTTTGTATATCTTCATACATTTCTTGCAGTCTGCAAACAAAGATTTTTGATAATCTTGCTGTTAATTAAAGCATAAATAATTTGCTTAGTTTTCTGACTATTGAAAAATCAGCCCTAAGAGCGTTAACACAACAAAGAGTATTTTTGATACATGATCTCAAAATCTCTGCTTCAGAAACAATAGGTATTATACATCTAGAGTATTTGACACTTACATGACTATGAAACTTTAATTATATTCTAGTAAGTACACTCGTCACTTGTCCCTAAAGGTTCATTAGAAAACCAGCATCAGGTAGCATGTCTGGAATTAATGCTGAAATAAACCTTTTTGGTGCAGACGTGAGTTCCACACTGTTGTTTGATATTTTCACTCTTTACTGTGATAAACGGTATTCTTTCTTATAAGTAAGATATGAACCAAAAATATCTCAGTTTTCTGAAATTATAGAAAGTGTTTTAGATACCTGAAGTACTCGTCGCCCTCAACACTAATGGCTATAGACCGTATGATCTCCATGAGGCAGGCGTACGCCACTGAAATGCCGTAACCATCTTGTATTGTGGGTGCTTCGGTGCGGTCTAGCATTTCTATGCTGGAAGAAGAAAATATATTACAATATTATGGCAAAAATATAAAAGCAAAATCGGTTTATCCGTTCGGGAGCTATGATGCCACACACATGAGCACGCACGCACGCACGCATGCACGCACGCGCACACACACACACACACACACACACACACACACACACACACACACACACACACACAAGCACACACACACACCACACACTCATGATAATATTATGTAGGATTACGAGTCGCAAGACTAAAATAAAACATTTTTTGTACGTTTGTTTGTAACGCTTTCGCTCTAAAATGGCTTAACGAATTAGGACGAAATTCGGCACAAGGGTAGATCATGACCTGGATTAGGGCATAGGATACTTTTGATCTCGATATTCCCAAAGTGTCAAGATTTATGCGGTGGATCCGCGCGGTGTAGCTAGCAGTAAAATAAAATACTTACTACACAGATTTAGCAGTGCCAGGGTCAAACGTGATGCATAATGGCAGCCAAACTCCCTTCCAGTAGAATCCAGACTGTTGTGGTATGCCTGATGAGCCTACAAACAAAAAATTCTAGTAAGAATCTCGACTGAACAATATTACTTATCTTACCCCAAAGATGTCGTATGGTCAGCAACAAAAGCCGTTTTCTCTGTTACATGAAATCGAAATGAACACTTAGGTTTCCTGTACTTTATTAATCTAGAATTATAGTTTTTGAGTGGATACATCATTTCCGATTATCAGATTGAGACAGAAGTAGTATTGTTAACACTTCAGTCTCATTACCATAATTGAACACAACTTGCTTGACTTACGTCAGCAAGACGGTATCGGACTAAAAACATGAGTAATGAAGAGTTAATAAAAAAAATAGTATAAAAAACTAAAAAACACGCTTTAAAATCCAAACTAAAAAAGTAGAAAATAATTTAATTCAATTAAAAAGCGTGGGGTGCTTTTTGAGGTATTTTTATAATCAATTAATGTCAAGCACCCGACGCTTTTTAATTGAATTAAATAATTTTCTACTTTTTTAGTTTGGATTTTAAAGCGTGTTTTTTAGTTTTTTAAACTATTATTTATTTTCAATTTTTTCGTTCTGCTAACTACAAAAACTGGTTTTTTTTTTTCCTTTTTTTTCTCATTTTTTTTTCAAATTATTGAATTGTCATCGGTCCTCGATAAGTTTACAAAGTTTCAATGAAATCTGACCGTTTAAAGTGGGTCAAAATCGCGCTCTAAGGAGTCGGTTACATACACACATACAAACAAACATACAAGTGAAGCTAATATAAAGCGTGTAATAACCAACAAGTTCTTACAAGTTATAAGTAAGTGTCATCATCATCTACCCAGCCTTTTCCCAACTATTTTGGGGTCGGCTTCCAGTCTAACTGGATGCAGCTGAATACCAGTATTTTACATGGAGCGACTGCCTATCTGACCTGCCTATCTGAGTTACTGGGTAACACGATATCCTTTGGTAAGACTGGTTGTCAAACTTTCGGTCTTCTGCCGACCCGTAACGACTTTCAAAGATCCACGAATGACAGCCTGGATGTACTTTCCGAGGCACGGAGGAGTCTTGGTATATAAAGATAGTCACCCATCCACGGACCAACCGTGGCAAGCGTAGCTTAACCTGATCGATCGACCCGTTCGGCTCGTTGTTACTTAGCCAAAACCCCTAAATAAGTGTAGGCTATATAATTATCGACTGACATTACGTTAATGATCTTAAGTAAGTATCTTCTATTCAAACCTCAAGTTTTATGAATAAAGGTCGATATGGAACTAAACTTATCATAATGTTTACAAAACTCTTGTAATCTAGTAAGCTATGCTTTTTGACAATCATTGTCACTGACACTTAATATAATTACAAAAACAATGTGTATTAAATTCTTTGCAATAACGATATCTGTAATATTGTTACTAATAGTCAGCTTGGTCAGCTGTAATTTAGAACAAAGATTTTGTGAGTATAGTATTACCAATCTGCATAGCCTTTCAAGAAGTTCGTTGGGGTCAGCTTCCAGTCTAACCGGATGCAAATTAATACCAGCATTTTACATGGAACGACTGCCTATCTGACCTCCACGACCAAGTTACTAATTAACGAGACCCCTTGGTAAGACTGGTTGTCTGACTTTATGGGCTTCTGACTAACCGTAACGACTGTCAAAGACCTACGAACGGCTTTTCGAAATGTAATGGATAAATCAACTTATCACCCATCCACGAACCGACCGCGGAAAGCGAAGCTTGATGTTCGATCTTAAAATAGTGTATTAGCTGTAAGCTTTCCTAAAATGAATAAAATAAAATTGTCCTGTGTGGCTATTATTAAGTAGCCACGAGCCCGATTATAGTCGAATATATATTAACCGAAACCATAAGAACTAGCAAAAAAATCTCAGTCGTCGGGGGCGATTTTGATAAAGCATTAAACTGTATTATTAGATTTGAGTGAACAGAAAAGCGGAGAAAACGTAACAGAGCAAGTAACGCAAAATATAAATAATATATTAGACGAGAAATTCAAGACCTTGGAAGAAAAGTATGAAAACCTCAAAGATAAAGTGGATAATCAGGAAAAAAGACTATATTTCCTCGAAAAACAGGCGAGACAAAGAAATATAGTCCTATTCGGTCTCCCGGAAACTGAATCATCATACTCCAACTTAGAAAATATTATTAAAAGTTTCATAAATGAACACTTTTCTACAAAGATAGACCAAAGGGACATACAGGAAGCTAAACGAATTGGAAAAAAAGGGGAAAGGCCAAGACCGATAATCATCACTGTTTCAACACTTGGTATAAAAATAGCCATATTTAAACAGAAGAAAGTACTTGAGGATACCCCCTATTACATAAAAGAAGACTACCCTGAGTATGTCCTAAATAAAAGGAAGGAGCTACAAGAGCAAGTGCGAATTGAAAAAGAGAAAGGAAATTCAGTTAGAATCAAATATGATAAAATAGTAATTACGAATAAAAACTCAAATACATCAAATAGTTATAATAAAAGAATGCTTTCTAACTCCCCTGAAAGTATTACCACATGCACAAACCCTAGCGATGAACACAAAACGCAGGCCAAAAAGAAAAATAAAACAGGGACTTCCATACAAAGATCATCCAGTCTATCGGAGGGGCCAATAAGACCGGGCATATTGAACTTCTTTCATAAGCACCCGACTAACACATCGGTAAATCAGGAAAACAAAACTAATAACATATAACAACTAAAGACCCCCTCTCACGCGAAAAACTATATTGAAAACAGGCCAAAAACGAAAAATCTTCCAAGCCGGCTAGTCACCGTGGAAGAATATGACCACAACCCTCCAAAGATATCACAAAAAGATCAAAACGAGCACGAAGAAAAATCAAAAAGAAATAAAAAAGAACTCTACATAATAACCTACAATGTCAGAACTCTCCAATCACACGAACGAATAATAGAAATGGAAAAAGCACTAACAAATATAAAATATGATATAATAGGTATATCAGAAGTTCGGCGCCTCGGAAATAACATAAAAGAGTATGATGAATTTATTCTCTGCAGTACAGGACAAACGCAGGGTAAATACGGAGTCGGTTTCATAATTAAAAAACATCTGAAACAATACGTAGAAAGTTACATCGGAGTCTCGGAACGTGTAGCCCTACTAAATCTGAACATACCAGGAAAGAAATTCACCGTCATACAAGTATACGCTCCTACGGAAGCAGCAGATGAAGAACAAGTAAATATTTTCTATGACTCCGTCTACGAGGCAATGGGTAAAGCATATGAAGATTTTATTCTGATGGGCGATTTTAATGCCAAAATTGGTAGACCACAACAAGATGAATACTTAGTAATGAAACAGTATGGGTATGGAACAAGAAACGCACGAGGTCAAAAACTTATAGACTTTGCGATGGAAAACAAGCTAGCTATCATCAACACCTTTTATAAGAAAAAAGATAAAAGAAAATGGACATGGCAGTCTCCGAATGGTCATCAAAACGAAATAGATTTCATACTGTCAAATCATCCTCACTCATTTCAAAACATCGAAACACTAAGTATAAACTTTACATCAGACCACCGACCACTTAGAGCTAAAATATCACTTACTAAGCATGTGAAAACACGAACCAGGTTTGTAAATAAACAAAACAGTACACTCAAAAACGAAGAAGAAATACAAATTTATAAGGAAAACTTACAAAATAAATTAATATCTATATCCCACACCGAAACTAATGTGACAGTACAGGACTACTACGATAAAATAATAAAAAATATAACAGACAGTTTAAAAGTAGCACGAACGTCACATTCAACAAAAGTGCGCAGCGCTCTCACAGAAAATACAGAAAGACTCTTAAAACGCAGACAAGAGCTACAAAGAACTAAAAATAAAACGCGAACAATGAAAAATGAACTCAAAGCTCTTTATAAGTTGTTAAGCAAATATATAAAAAAAGATTACAAAAACCATAGAATTAATATCCTCCAAAAACACTTAGAAAAAAGTGGAAGTTTAAAAAAGGGGTATAAAGAGCTGCGGACAGGAAAAGCATGGATTGATTGTTTGAAGGAGTCGGGGGACACTGCTTATAGCCGAAAAGACATCATTAACGTTGCTACAAACTTTTATAAAAAACTTTATAGTGCTCCTGAGACAGTAAGAGACACGAATTACTTTGAAAAGGATCACATTGGTACAGAAAAACCACAATCCCACATAGAATCAATAGAATGTACGGAAATAATTGAAACAATAAATAGACTAAAACCAGACAAAAGCCCAGGATCAGATAATGTCACAAACGACGCCATAAAAACCGCCAGCTTCATACTAGCTGCTCCACTTACCAAATTATTTAATTTGATTTTTGAAACAGGAGTTACACCTTATCAATGGTCTGAATCGAATATTATCTTGCTGTACAAGAAAGGAGACCCAAAAGACATCAGCAACTACCGGCCGATAAGCCTGCTACCTAGTATTTACAAACTTTTCTCTACAATAATAAATCAAAGAATTAGTACAACTCTAGAGGAAAGTCAACCTATTGAACAAGCAGGATTTAGGAGAAATTTTTCTACTATAGACCACATACACACATTAGAACTGGTAATGGAAAAATATCAAGAGCAACAGAGACCGCTGTATGTCATATTCATTGATTACCAAAAAGCTTTTGACACAATCTCACACGAAAGTATATGGAACACGCTAAAAGCCCAAAATGTAGAGCAACAATACATAAAAATACTCAAACACCTATACAGTAATTGCTCAAGCAGAGTTAAACTAGAAACCATTGGCCCAATTTTTCCAGTCAAGAGAGGAGTCAGGCAAGGTGATCCCTTATCCCCAAAAATCTTCATTGCAATATTAGAATCTATCATAAGCAAACTAGACTGGAGAAATTGTGGTTTATATATCCAGGGTAAATACTTAAACCACTTACGATTTGCAGACGACTTAGTTTTACTATCAGAATCGAGCCTACAGTTGCAATATATGCTAGACACTCTACACGCAGCAAGCAGACAAGTGGGTTTAGAAATGAATATCACGAAGACCAGATTAATGACCAACTTCAAAAAATCAAAAATAACAATTGGGAATGAACCATTAGATTATGTGGATCAGTATATATATTTAGGAAAACAAATTGGATTCTGCAGAGACAGCAATGAACTGGAAGTAGAGAGAAGAGTAAAACAGACTTGGAAAAAGTATTGGAGTTGTAAGGAAATATTTAAAAGCGAGATGCCTATCAAATTGAAGAAAAAAGTCATGGACTCGTGTCTCATTCCTTGTCTTACGTATGCATGCCAAACATGGAAATATACCAACAAAGTAAAGAATAAAATAATAACATGTCAGCGAGGAATGGAACGCAGCATGTTAAATATCAAGAAAATACAAAAAATAAATCACAACAAAATACGGTCAAAATCAAAAGCAATAGATGCTCTCAAATACAGCCAGAAGCTAAAGTGGAAATGGGCCGGTCACATAGCACGTCTTAAAGATCGCAGATGGACCAAAACGGTTACGTCATGGAAAGGCCCACCAGGCAAACGGCATAGAGGAAGACCGTTCACTAGATGGGACGACGATATTAAAAAAATTGCTGGTCCAGAATGGCAACGAATAGCCCAGGACCGAGAGAAATGGAAAGCTTTGGAGGAGGCCTTTACCTGAAGGGGGTTCCAGTACAGTAAAATAAAAAAATAAAATGCTACTGCCTATTATTATAATATTAGTAAAATCTAAATAGCTATTAAGATAATTGTATTTAAGTGTTTAGATATTAGTTTCTCAATTATTATTTTTTATCCTTTTGTTAATTAAGTACTTTAGGTAGGAGTCAACATTTGCATGTTAATGTGTTACTGGAAATATAAGGCTTTTTTATTTTTATTTTTATTTTATTTTATTTTTTATTAGATTTATGAAAAATATATCTAACTAGGTAGCTTCAAAACCAAGATTTGCGAGAAATATAAAGAAATAGGGAGTAATTTTATAATTTTTAATCAAAATAATAATAAGAAACATATAAAATTGCAGAAACGAATAGATTCGGTTGCAATTGTGTTTTTATTTCGTACGAATTTTTGGCCCATCATAACATAAACCGCCTTTAACGTTCCCACTGCTCGGACACAGGCCTCCTCTCATTGAGAGAGAAGGGCTCGTAATTACAAGGGCTCAAGGTTTATTTTAGATTCCATCATTTCTTGTGCCTATGACTGGCACAAAAAGTGATGGAGAAAGAATGAGAAGGAGCTATACTAAATGTATAGCTTCATCTCTTTCCCACACTGAAGTAAGCTTAAAATACTGCTATGCTTGATTTTCGCGCGTTGTTTTTGGGTGACAACTAAAAATCAGTGCTGTGCTGTGGGTCCCATAGCACAGCAACATGCTGAGTGGAAGCCTGTTTGTCACAGTCACGGCGTGCAGCTGCCGACTATTTGTGTTCTATGCCTATGTATAAAAATATATGTGTTGTTATCATGTTCTTTTTTTATGTTATGTCATCTTTTTATATGTACGTGTTTCTGTGACAAATAAATCCATTTTTCTTTCTTTCTTTCGATGTGGTCTGCTGCAGGCTGATGATGATGTTTATATGTTTTTTCTATGACAGTAGATAGCGTGCAGCACCCAGCGTTAGCCAAGCTTGTCAAGATGCGGTGCACGCGACGATTTTCACCGGGAGTGTGTGTAGAGGATGTCGCGCCTGTTTGGACCTTCGTGTTCTTGCAGCAGAACTGCACGTAATGTGGTTTTATAATACATCTAGTTATAATCAGCCTTTAATGTTCCCACTGCTGGAACACAGCTAATCCACCACGCGGGCCCATTGCAGATTTATAGATGTCATCTATTTTCGAATTGCTGGTTCTAGCACATGCCGATTTCCTTTACCGTTTTAAGAGAGAGTGATGAAATAGTTTACACAAAGTAATGCGCGTGTCAGGGTCCGTACCCACGACCTACAACACATTAGTCGTAGCCGTTACTACTGGGACACTACTGCTCTCTATATTGCCATAGATCTTGTTGATTTAAGTTAAAGAGTGAATTAGGAAGAGTAGGATAGAGATTTGTAGAATTACTTACTTTGCCCGAAATAGTAATATTCTTATTGGTTACGAACCAAATGCCTGCCGAACTAACCGAATATTGTGATTTTTTTTTATGACTCCATGTTAAATACTGGTATCCAGCTGTATTCGGTTACATTGGATGCCGACCATGGGGTCGTAGTTGGGAAAACATTAGGAAGATCAAGTTGATTTTGGTTAATTGAAAAAGATTTTTTGATGAAATTATTCGCTAAATTTGGAACAGCTTTATAAAGTTCGGCCAACCATTTTTTATAGGCTTTATAAAGACTCTTCTATGGTAAGAGTAATTCCCAAATCTCTTGTTAGCTATTGTGATAAAAAAAATATTAGAATAATCTTTCAGGCATTCAGGCATTGTATTTCGGCCATAGCGGCCAATCTCACCGGTTTTTTTTTTGGTAGGAAATCATCAAATGACTTCTTCCGCTCTGGGTGGAGCAGGAGGGCGTGTCAGACATTTACTGACTAAAACCCACCAGTGTTCCCTGAGTTGGACAAGCCTTCGGCGTGAAAGATATTGTAGTGCACAAGTGTATGTGCTATTATGGTATCGAAATACCAACTCAGATAGAACTCAATGAGAGGATCCAATTGAAATTCAGTTAACTTATAATATAATCATGAGGCTGCTTGTCATTATTCACTGAAATACTAATGATAATAATATGACACACATCCAAATGCTCCGAAAATTCACCAACATTATTTAACTTTCAGAGAACGACTCGGCTGCCCAAACAATTATCGTACGAACCGTTTCCGGAACTACAGGATGTGCATGAAACGGTGCCGCACGCTCGTGGAGATGTACCTCAAAATGGTGGAGTTTGAAGACAGACACGCTGACTCGAATTACACGCTGGACGACGCGGGGGACAGCAATGATACTGATGATCGGAACTTACGGGGAGGATTTGCTAGTAAGCTATACAGACTATTTTGTAATAGCTTTCGCCTGCGGCTTTGTCCGCTTTGAGGTCGGCAATTATCCTACGGGAACGTACCACCGGGATAAAAAGTATCTCATGTATAACCGATTTGGATGTAATTTGTCACACGGATAGACAGCTTGCTTCTATATGTGTGCCAAATGTCATCTGAATCTGTTTAGGCGTTTCATGAGCTACCGGATGCTCATGAAACGGTGCCGCGCGCTCGTGGAGATGTACCTCAAGATGGAAGAGTTTGAGCAGAGATATGTGGAGGACGGAAATGGAAATATGTTTGTTTGCTGGTAAGTGATGTTCTTTTAAACAGATATTCATAACTTTAGCATGGTCCTTACCAGCTTTAAACAGAGAGAAGTGGAAAGAGAGTAGCGCTTTTGCTCTGCAGTGAAACATCATAGGGTTTTAATAAATAATTCATAACATTACGCCTTGTTTGCACGTGTAAGGTTAAATCTGTTCTTTAAAAGCACTTTAAGCCGTTAGTCCCGGTTGTTATTTGTGGATCTTTGACAGTCGTTACGGATCCTCAGAAGCTCGAAGTCTGATAACTAGTCTTACCAAAGGGTATCGTATAACCCAGTAACTGGGTTGTGGAGGTCAGATCGGCAGTCGCTCCATGTAAAATACTAGTACTTAGCTGCATCCGATTAGTCTGGAAGCCGACCCCAACTTAGTTTGGAAAAGGCTAGGCAGATGTTGAGGTGTACACCCTACAATGAGGGTGTTCATGAATATTCAAGCCACCACTTGGCGCCACTTTGACAAGAGGTCATCCAGTTCGACCATGAACTTAAAATATTTGATGTCATTCGTTTCATTCTTTCGTTCACCATTCAGTCCGTAGGCACTTTTGACAGGTGCCCGGACCTGACGTCTCAGTGCTGCCACCTAGTGAACGTCATTCCAGAACACCCTCATTTGCCGGATATGTTGAAGAACCACAGAACGCGATCCTATTTTTCATATGGCCACAATTTGTTTTCAGAATATGTAACTGCGTCCGGATCCCAGACAGACGTCCCCGTTTCCCTCGAAGACCTGAACGAGGACCCTGAAGAGGAAGAGTATAATGAGGGTAGACAGGACACCAGGTTCCTCGTGTACAAAGATAGCAACGTGAACGAGGACATAATGCCTGCAGACATAGACTATGTGCCTGGAGAGATTAGGTCTGAAATTGATGTGCTGCATTATTGAAAATTTTCTTTTTATAGCGTATTCGATTGAATTTGTTGCATAACGTCAAGTCTTTTCTTGTGTGTCTTGTCCTTGTTTATGATAAGTTGATAAATGTTATTTTAAGGGTTCCGTACCTCAAAATGAAAACACAGAACCCTTATAGGATCACTTCGTTGTCCTTCCGTCAGTCACGATCCTTTTCTCAAAAACGCGTGGAGGTTTCATGTCGACTTTAAAATCAAATACGTGGCTACGGTACGGTAAATACGACAAACTTGAAAAACAAACATATAGCTCGCAGAAGAGATGGCCGATGGGGTCGGAAAGTTCTGGAGTGGCAACCGCGTACCGGAAGACGTAAAGTTGGAAGGCCTCCCACAAGGTGGACCGGTGACCAGCAGGCTTAGCATGACGTTTTCTATTTCTACGATGAATAGACAGTGCTTTTTCAATATAAAGTGACATTTCATTTCTCCATTTTTGACATCGCACCGTAGATATTCTTCTTCAATCTGTAATTTTGCCTTTCGTTTCTAACGATCTTTGTCTACGTCCTTATAAATGTAGACTATTTCAGAAGAATATTTCTTCCCAAACTGTAAAAATCACACTGACAATAAACTTTCTACTCGACGGCCACAAATTATCTACAAAATCATGATTCGTTTAGAACGGATAACTGTGATGATTAATAGAAAAACATAGCTATTTTCCTATTGCACATCATTTAGTTAATAGTCATGTCTATTCTTCCGTCGACAAATCGGTGCTCGTGCTAAGCCTGCTGGTGAAGGCTGCAGGAATCCACTGGATACGAGAACCAGAACACAGAACCGGTCGAAATGGAGGAGCTTGGGGGAGGCCTATGTCCAGCAGTGGACGTCTTTCGGCTGAAATGATGATGATGAATGACAAACTTACCAGCCGCAGTGTTAACGTTAGATGCGACGAACAAACTCTGCACGTAGGCGCCGAGTGCGTTAACTATGTCTTGGAAGATGTTGGTCGCGTGAGGCTTCATGTCGTAGCACTCGCAGAAGGCTTTCAGGAGATCTGTGGAGAAAAAGTGTTTTCAATAGTTATGTAGGACTGAATCATAAAGGGCATTCAAAAGTATCAATGACTTTACTATATTCTAATTATTACACGCTTTATATTAGCTTCACTTCTAACTAACTATGTATGTAAGAAAATCTTGGAATCTTAATTTGACCCACTTCCCGGTCTTCGATTAGGATGAAATTTTGCACACGCTCTGAGTTCTGATGACAATACATGACTAGCTCAGAAACGTCATTACAAATCCAATATGGGGAGGAAGCCCAAGATGGCGGACTGGCTGTTTGAAATCCACCCCCATGATATGGGTATCAAATGAAAGGGTTTGCTGTCAGGAATATGAAAAAAAATAAACATATTTAAAAAATGAAAAAAAAAATCACGTTTTTGTAGTTAGCAGAACTAAAAAAAAGAAAATAAATAATTGTTTAAAAAACTAAAAAAACACGCTTTAAAAACCAAACTAAAAAAGGAGAAAATAATTTAATTCAATTAAAAAGCGTGGGGTGCTTTTTGAGGTATTTTTATAATCACTTAATGTCAAGCACCCCACGCTTTTTAATTGAATTAAATTATTTTCTCCTTTTTTAGTTTGGTTTTTAAAGCGTGTTTTTTAGTTTTTTAAACAATTATTTATGTAGAAGCCAGTTTGTCTGTCAGATTTTGTGCGCTTCTGACATGATTCAGGAACAGTGGTGGCCCAGAAGTAACGGCCACGACTTACCAGTTGTAGGTCGCAGGTTCCTTTTACTTTGTGCAAATTATTTCATCACCACTGCTCTCAAAACGGTGAAGGAAAACATCGTGAGGAAACCGACATGTCCTTTAATCAAAAATTCGAAGACATGTGTCATCTACCAACCCGCACTGGACACACGTGGTGGATTACGGCCCACTCCCTCTCGCTGAGAGGCCTCTGTCGCAGCCGTGAGAACAATATAAGCTGATTATCCTGACAAAATTATGCTGATTTTATGCAAATAATGAAATAATACGAAACTTGGTCCAGTTTTCTTTCATTTGCTAAGAAACTAGAAGATATATTTAAAACTAATTCCGTCGTTTATTACAAATCGATTCAAACTTTAATTCACACCAAAACTCAGTCAGTTATTTTGAACTATACTGTAACCAACATTAATCCTCAACACAAACTAAAAACTCAATTATACATTTTTTTTTTAAGGTTTAACTAAAATTCTTATTTGGTATTGGTAGTACAGATGAAAAATAATACTTACTTGGCTGTATAGTCATTTTATGCAGCACTTCTAAGGCCAGAGCTCTCTGCCACATAGGTTTGTCTGGGTCCAGGAATTTGATGGTGAGCGACAAGAAGATCTCACATTCTGTCACCTGGGAATAAAAGGCAGTTGGTTAAAACGCAACTTTATTGCACCCATCTTTATCCACGAATCCGCTGAAAGCGAGAAACATAAGATCGGTCCATGTACCGACAATTGGGGGAGGTCTATGTCCAGTAGAGGACGTCTTTTGGCTGAAATGATGATGATGATGATGATGGTGCTATTCTTTTACGTCCGGCACCACACGGTACCACACGGCACCACACGGTTATAAAGTATCTGTGTGCTAAATTTGATACAAATCCGTTTGGCCGTGTTTGGCGTGATCGGGTAACAAACATCTAAACATACAAACCTTCACATTTATAATATTAGTAGGATACTTTTAGAATCTTCAAGCTGCAGTCCGAAAAAAAATAAAACTAATCCGGAATTAAGTTAATTTCGCTGCGGATATCGCTTATGAGCAAAATGGTATAAGGAAACATTAAGTTGTATTTCGAAGAAAACTAGCATAGTTTTTTTAATTTTTTATTATTATTATTTATCAGTAACATCATCGATATTCGATATACAGGAAAAGTTTTTATTCAGTGCGCAAACTGTAGTCATGAATTCAGCATATCATTCTAGACCCCCCAACGCAGAAATTTTTCGTCGATTATACAAATAAAAATCAGCTGTTTCATAGAAAAGTACAATACCTTCGCGGTCAAAATGTATGGAGTAGCTGATTTTTTTTTATATAACTGACGAAAAATTTCTGCGCTGGGGGTTGTAGAATGATATGCTGAATTCGTGGTTACAGTTTGCGCACTGAATAAAAACTTTTCCAGTATACGCTATTGCGCACCTTTATACAAGTCGAATTTTCTTTTAGTCAAAACATAAGGTTCGATTTCTTAGTGTTTTATTATGTGCTATACCAATAAAACAAAAATCCTCAGCTGTGAAGTCAAATTTTTCCAATTTAATATAAACCTTATTCTTTTGTAATAAAGTTGAAAAACTATCAAAGAAATTTGACAGATTGGGGTAACTTGATGGCCTCTGTACAACAACTAAAGAAGTATTTTTTTCCGAACTCACCAGCACTGAGTGATACTTGTGCACGATGACAGACACGAGCCGCAGCAGGCGCATGGTGACCGGGAAGTGCGGGCGCTCCGCCGTCGCCGGGCACGCCGCCCCGCCCGCGCCGCCCGCGCCCGGGATGTGCAGCGCGGTGAAGGCGGCCCTGGCGGAGTCACATTCAATTAAAATAATTTAAAAAATACTCAAAAAAAATACAGCCTGTATATTTAGACTATCATTTTTACCAACTGTCAGAAAGTGTTAGTGGAGTTAATTAAGCAGACATAATAAATACGCTGAGGGATTTTTTCGCGCACAGTCTGTTTTTCAACGCACTGCTTAGGGCTGAAAGTTGTAAATCGAACAGTAAACACACTGTTCGATTTACGACGCGCTAATATGCATGTAGCGGCAGTACAGAAAAATACTTCGCAACAATATCCAAAAATACAAAAAGAGAAGTGGCGCCATCTACAATGCCACAGGCGAACTACGCAAGACGCACGTCATAGAAATCCTAGATCGCGCAGTTAAAGTTTACCGCGCTATTTTCATAGGTACAACTGCCCAACATCAACTGTCGGGCAGTTGCCCACCAGACACAACACCCGTCTGGTCGGAACATCGTCCCTTTTCCATAGAGTGGACTTTACACCCTGTTCCTCATACCTCTATATGCAATTTGTTGGATAATAAATGCTTGTTTCAACACCGAGAGTTGAAAATCCAGTGCACGAAAAAATCCCACCGCGATTTTATTACATTCGTGTGAACTTCGACTAAGTCCACATGAAATAGGGGCGAGCCTATAGGCACAAATCCAGACTCTATCTCCTACTGAAAAAACCCAGATATTCCAAAATTCCTGCATATTTAAGACAAACTTTTTTAGAGAAGAAGAATTTATTTATTTAACCATTTATGCACACACATATAAACAGACAAGAAGCATCCAGCGTCCAGAGTCGGGAGACGGTCAATGAAAACGCCAAACAGCGCCGTTTTCATTAGCCGTCCAGAGTCGGGAGACGATCAATGAAAACGCCAAACAGCGCCGTTTTCATTAGCCGTCCAGAGTCGGGAGACGATCAATGAAAACGCCAAATAGAGCCGTTTTCATTAGCCGTCCACCGACTTGACAATACCTTGATCAAAATATTACCAAAAACTTAAAAGGTCAATAAATATATATTTTTTTCTTTTTAGAGTTTTTGTTTGGGTCGGGGGTTTTTTAAGTTTTTAATTTTTATAAGTAAATACCAAAATAACTGTAAAAAAAAATGCATACAAACTTATAAATACCAACGATCTAGTGCTTGGCTGAAAAAAATAATAGTACTTTGATCTACACTTAGTAAGATAATCACTTGAAATGCGACGTTGCCAGCAAGTCATGAATGCTCTTAAGATTTCCGGCAATCAACAGATTAATAATATCTTACCTGTATTTGACATTTGGAGAGAATAGCCTGATGATTAGAGCACATACATGTTCCTTCAATAAGAACCTGAATTCCGGTATCTGTAATCAAAGGAAATATCCCTTAATATTCGGTCCAACTGCATACGACTTTGATCTTTATTACATAAAGTTTAGTTTTCATAATTAAAACATACATTTAGATAATATTGATTTTCTCTAAAAAATATAAACCCCAATTTTTTTCAAGTTTTGCATGAAATTTGTCTTTGAAAATATAAAGTCCAATTTTGACAAACGATTCAGATGATTGTAGCTCCTATCTCCAAAACATAAAGGTCAATTTTACTTACCTTGAAGAATATAGGAGAGAAATCAGTGAGGACTGTGTCCAGGAGTTCAAGTCCGAAAGTCTTTGGCACGTCTGAGATACCCACCAGCCAGTGGGCTGAGTCTCCGTTTATAAGCTGGATTATATCCTGAAAACAAAAATGTCTTTGTTAGACCACACTTTTACAAATGTTGTGACTAATAAAGGGCCGATTTTTCAATCCTCAGTTAAACAGACAGATAGGGTTTATTCGATGGATAGCAAAAAAGTCTGTTGTTCAATCGTCAGATAGGCTTTATTGGTCGAATAATTCACCTAACTGAGGAATAAATCTATTTGCCTCTTTGACGGCCAGTTAACCGCTTATTCCATTGTTAAATGACTTTGACGTTACTAAATTTGAGGTTTGTTTTCGTGGTTTATATAAGAAATGGATATTTTCGATAGTATTGACGACAAGGCAATTAAGGAAGAAGCCATAATAAATGAATATGTTAATCCAAGTGAAAGAAAAGAAAGAATTGTAAGACCGAGGGTCGAACAGTTTAACGCGTGGGATTTAACAGAATTCCATCGTCGATTCAGACTTACCAAAGTATCAGTGCAATATTTGCTGTTGTTGGTAAAAGATAAAATCAAGAGCAAGACACAAAGATGAGTTTGTATAATTTCTTTTATCTGAGGATTGAAAAATCGGCCCGTACTGTAAAGGTTGGTTGTTTACCGAATGCAACCTTGTGTTCGTACCAGCAGGCAACGAAATGGCTTTGTCTCTTTCGAACTGTCAAGAAGAACTAGAATCAATCCTTCAAATAATTAAGCCTAGGTTTTTTGTTATGGAAAAAAATAGATGATTAACAGACGCGGAGCTGTAAAGTTCTAAAACGTGGAATAAACGATAGTATTTATACTTATGCGCATACATGCGTTTTATTTATTAAACCCCGGTACCAAGGACTCTTCAGGTCCTACAATACTAACAGCTGCACGGATCGATCCAGCAGGTTAAGCTACGCTTGCCGCGGTTGGTCCATGGATGGGTGACCATCTTTACATACGAAGACACCTTCGTGCCTCGGAAGGCACGTTACGCCGTTGGACCCGGCTGTCATTCGTGGATCTTTGACAGTCGAAGAAGCCCGAAAGTCTGACGGTGAAGGAAAACATCGAGAGGAAACCGGCATGTTTTAGAACCAAAGATTCGAAGACATAATATGACAAATACCAACCCGAACTGGCCCGCGTGGTGGATTACGGCACACTCCCTCTCACAAAGAGGAGGCCTGTGTACTAGCAGTGGGAAAATTATAGGCTGATAATGCATCCTAAATCCAATTATTTGAAGTATTTTTTATTAATCTGGATTTTTTCTGTTAAATAAAATAAACATCTTACCTGTAGTATAAGATATGCGTCGACAGCGCAAGGTTTAAGGTCCTTCGGCGCCTTGTTGTTTGTCTGTGGTCTGACGTCAGCCGGGTTCACCTTTAGAACGCCTGTAATAGATCAAATATTTTATTTATTTAACCATTTATGCACACACATATAAACAGACAAGAAGAAAGGAACAGAAAGTACGTACGTAAGTAAGTAATCATTTATTTAACAAAAGACTTAGCCTAGGTAACATCAGTGATTGTTTCAGTAAGAGATAGGCATGGCTAATACAGATGAGTAAGACCCCTGCATTTCGAACTAGGAGAATCCTGTATCTTGAAGGATTTTATACTGGAATTATTGCATATAAAAGCAATCGATATTTTTTTGGATAAAGGAATATTATACGAAAGATACTTTTTTAACACTGAATGTAATTAAATTAAAAAAGGAGGAGCTTGCATTGGAGTTTTTGCAGGAGGAATTCTTCGATGATAATAAACTCGCCGCCTATTACATGGGACTTAAAGATAGCTGTCGAATTGTAGGTGTACTATAGCTACACCTCTGCCAACACTCCGGAGAATACAGGCGTAATGGTATGTTCTGTAAATTCTCCGTGAAACGCTGGCAGGAAGGTGTTGAATTTCTTCAACTTTATTTAATGTTGACGTCTGTATTTATACAGGAAAAGTTTTTGTTCAGAGCGCAAACTGTAACCATGAATTCAGCATATCATTCTAGACCCCCCCCCCCCAGCAAAGAAATTTTCGTCAGTTATAAAAAAAAAATCAGCTGTTTCATAGAAAAGTGCAATACCTAAGCGGTCAAAATGTATGGAACAGTTGATTTTTGTTTTTGTATAACCGACGAAAAATTTCTGCGCTGGGGGCGTCTAGAATGATATATTGAATTCATGGTTATAGTTTGCGCACTGAATAAAAACTTTTCCTGTTTAGTTCTGCTGTATTTATTTTATTTTTTATTACTGAATAGGGCCCGCTCTTGACCTCGACCACGCCTGATTGAAAGCGATTGATGAGGTCTATGATGGATCAAGCGTGCCCAGAAGATACCTGTTCACTCTGGTTTTGAAGGTAGACGGATTTAATGTGTGGTGTTTACTAGAGACTGACGTGACTGGGGCTATCACGGGACACTGCCCGCTAAATAAATACTTCTACACAATAGGCATAACGGACAGCCCCCTGTGCAGGGCCTGCATGGAGGCTGAGGATACCGTTGCGCATGTGCTTTTCGAATGCACAGGCGTAGCCCAGATTAGAACAGAAGATGTTCTCAACAGACCAGGAGATATAGCTAACTTCTGGAAGAGGTGGGCTGGCTGTAATAACCACCGACGGCCGCCATGGCTCACGCACAATGGTCCACTTAAAGGACTAAGTGCGGAAACCAAACCCAATAACATAGAAATTGTGTGGTGTTTATATATAATAAATGTAACATATTGTTTTGCATGTCAAATTATGTCTGACTATGTATTAGGAACTCAATTACCTACTTTAAGACTAACACTGCACCAATAATAATTACAAATAAATGATTATGATTATGAAGGGAACACAGATTTCACATGTCTCTGGCAAGTCACAAAAAAATGTATATACTGAAAATCTTACCCTCAGCTTCGGCAAGAGCTCTTTCAAAGACCAAGGCTACTAGCTGACGCACAGTAGCAGCGGCTGCATGGCTGGTGCTGACGTCACGGCTCTCCGAAGGCGATACCATGCGCATACACATCACCATAGTCTGAGGAAGAGAATACATTAGGTCGTTAATAAATATTTATACGAGTAGATAGACGTGGTCTACACTCAAGAGCACGTGTATCTAGATGTGTTCTTGAGTGGACTACACGAATGGGTATACGAAGGGTAGAAAGCTGAGGCTTCCCCACTAGGGTTGCTAATTTTTTTAATTTCAAATATAGTATTTACAAAACCAGTGCCTGTAAAAATATACTGGGTGACGAAAAAATATAGTAGTTACATAAAAATTAAAAAAATCTATTGTTTTTGCTACTTTGCGCCTTTAATAACAGGTATTTTTACGTCTCATCACTGTTATTGAACCCTAAAAATAACTTATGGTTAAATACCTTTATTTCACCGTTTACAAGATTAATATTGTCGATATTAATATAATAATAATTTATTTATTTAACTTGACAACTTAGGTCCAATGGTTAGTACAAAAATAACTTATCAACTAAGGGTTAGTAATATTATTTAATTAAAACATTATTCATCCCTGCCGTACGAGCAACCGGACAGCATGCCTAAATATTGGTGCATCGTGTTTATCGGCTAGGGCTTTCAAAATGCTGTTGGTGCTAACCCTCATTCTGCTAATTAGGGACGCGGTCTTTTTCCTCAGAATGGCATAGAAGTCGTCGGTTCGCGCTACAGCAAACATGCCAGACGCGCTGCAGAACCGGGGTAACCTCAACAGCACCCTGAAACCATTATTATACTGCACACGCAGGGCATCTAGTGCCCTCCGCGTACAGTTGACCCACAAACTGCCCGTGTAGAACGCTTGACAATAAGCTTTAAACAGAGTTATTTTGACCTCGTTACTACAACGAGCAAATCTGTGAGCCAACATGTTACATCTGGCTGCTAGTGCCCTGCGCTCACGTTCAATGTCTACCTGATCCCGGAGGTCCTCGGTGACATAGTGACCCAAGTATTTAAATTGGCTGACCCTCTTAAGTGGTCGTCCATTGAGGGATATTGAGGGCTCGTAATTCAAATGTTTCCCGGGAGCAACAAAGATCAGGTATTCACTTTTCTTTTCATTATATAACAGGCCGTGGGTTGCCGCATACCTTTCACAGACGTTCAACATCTCCCTGATTGAGCCAGCCGTTGGACCCAGCAGCACCATATCGTCAGCATAGCTTAAATTATTGACGCTAACGCCATCTATTTTACACCCAACTGGTCTGCTGCTGAGTTCAACGATCAGCTCATTCACATACAGGTTGAAGAGCTTAGGTGAGGTTAACCCCCCCTGCCTCACCCCACACTCCAACCTGTACGCTTCAGACAGAACGTCTCCCCAACGAACTTGGTTTAGCTGGTTAGAGTACCAGTACTGGAACAAACCCGTTAACTCGGCTGGTACCCCTGCTCCCTTGAGCTTATCCCAAAGGACATCATATGACACAAGGTCAAACGCCCTTGAGAGATCAAGGAAGCAGGCATACACCGGAGTACTTCTCTCCTTATAGTATTGGACCGTCTGCTTTAGACAGAGGATCGCACTCTCAGTGGAAAGTCCAGGCCGAAAACCAAACTGTGCGTCATGTAAGGTTATCCATTTGTCAAGTTCCTTGTCGAGCAGACCGTCCAACACTTTGGCAATTACAGTGGCCAAGGATATTGGTCTGTAATTCGCCTTGTCCGATACATCTCCAGTTTTATTTTTCACGATCGGTACCACTATTGTTTTCAGCATATCGAGTGGAAGGTATGAGTGACTTACGCAAAGCGTGAAAAACAGTGCCAGCACTCTAGGTAGATGTACCCCAGCATACTTGAGGTGCTCGATGCTGAGACCGTCATGACCTGGAGATTTTCCCTTATCCATTCTCATGATTAATTCAGCTATTTGCTTGGCCGAGAAACGGATCGGTTCATAATCACGACTAGCCTCAACATCGATCACCTCTTGAGCCGGCCCAAGTGGAGATGATACCATAAATCGATCTTTGAACATGTGGGCTATGTCCTCCGGCGAATTACATTCCCCTACACTCACAGGGCGGCCCGGCCCAACTCTCAGCTTATTGGTCGACTTCCAGAACTCAGAAAAACTTTTAGACGCTCGGTGTGACGCTAATATGTCCATCTTTATCTGATCCTGATGATTCTGGCACCATTTAAGCCTACCCCTAAAAATCCTCTGACTCTGTCGCATTTCTTCCCAAATTCTACCAGATTTAGGCTTATTATAGAACAGCCAAGTTTGATACCTAGACCGAGCCTCCCCATAAGCGCCTCGAACGTGCTTGTTCCAGCCTGCCACTCGTCTTACTTTTTGAGGTTGCTTATCATCCCAGGCCTGCACAGCAGCCACTGACAAAATATTTACAATATTGCCATACATATGATCTAGAGCACGCCTATGTTCTACATTATGACACACACTATCTCCACACTTCTCAAACAACTCAGGATAGTGAATGTTCCTCAACTCTTTGTTACATAGATCCCGATACCCATCTATTTCCACCTTATTGCGTTCCCGCCATAAAACTTTGCTCTGCACTTTAGTTTCCTGTGCCACTTTTGACACGATTACATTTAAATCACACTCAATTATTAAGGGTAGATGATCTGACCAATAGGCATCAAGATCCACGATGACATTTGTTACAGTGTGCCACGCTGACTCCGTAACGACACAGTGATCCAGCCATCGCTGACTACCATTTATGTCACTGACATACGTAAAAACGTCGGAGTCGATACCTAATTTTTCCACATCAGCGCATATCCACTGATGATCTTGACAGTGGTTACATAGCTCAGACCAAAACGGCTGATGTGGATGAGAATTAAAGTCTCCTAACATGAATATTGTTTCCGTGTCATTGTTTTCTACAATGGCACTGATTTCACCCAGACAATTTGTGAATTCTAGGAGATTCTCTGAGTTGTCCGTCGGCAAGTAGACACTGAATATCATTACAGAGCGGTTGTCACTTAATGTCGCTTTTATGGCCGCTAGCCTGTTACTATTACAGTTAATAACACTCACAGTTTTAAATAATCCTCTGCGCCACAAAATAGCCACTCCCCCATAAGGGCGCCCTTTAAGAATACCTGCTGATGTATCTACCGCAGACTTCCCAGTGTATTCAAAGTCTTTATGTACGGTATTGAGAAGATGCACATCATGGGGGAGGAGCCACGTCTCTTGAAGCGCTAAAACATCTGCAAACTTACATATATCTCGAACACTGTCTATTGACCTCTTAAGCGATTTACAATTAAATGTAACAAATCTGTTTGAACACGCTTGTTTCAAGTACCTATCCATTACGATTGTTTCTGCACGATGCCCGACTCAGAGTTTACACTAACTCTGTCTTTATTTTTAAACTGCACAAACTGTCGAAAGTAAATACCTTCCGGCCAAAGAGCATCATCCAAAAACAAGGGTAGTTTGCTTTTTTCAACAAAGAATTTATAAGAACTATAACCACGCTCCTTCTTTGATATAATTTTTTCCAACTTAACAGTAATATGGGTCTTATCACGAATATAGTTCACAATATCATCATCACTAGTTTCCGTACATATGTTAGAAATATAAAGAGGTACCTGAGTCCACGCTGCCCTAAACTTCGCATTTAAATCATACGTTGCCTTTCCCGTGTTACTCACAAACTTATTCCGTAGCCTCTTTCTATTTGTTACCACAGTCCATTCGTCACTTTTGTCCCCTACTATCTTACTTGAATTCACAACTCGCAAAGTTTCTCGATTTACACTCGCTGCCAACGCTGACGCATACCCGTACACAGCCGTATTATTCACAATCGCATTCGACTCGGGCGCACTCGTAGTAGCGATCTCTGGGCCGTAGGTGGGGACACGGGTGCGCGTGTACTGAATAGCCGGTCTCTCGTTCGACACCGCTGCAGGGGCCTCCACGCGCAGCTTGTCTTCTAACGATGACTTAGTGCGTTTCCTCGGTGTAACCGAAACCGGGGTACAGGCCTCCACGTTGATAATATCCTGACCTTGTACACTCATGTCCGCATTATTTTTTATTATGTTTACGGTAGACGTATCTTGTCTAGAGGTCATTGCCCTATTTGGTAAATATTCTAAGCCTATAGGACCACTGTCACACTCAAAACTATTAACCATGCACGCTCCACGTCTTTTATTAACAGGATCGAAATGCACTTCGTTTGACTGCTTCAACTTAATCGAATCACTCAATTCTTGCCGTGTAACAAATTCATTTTTTATTCCACCCACCTCAGCTTGTAAGTTTGACAACTGCTCTTGCAATTTCAAAATATCTTTTAACAGACGTGTCGCATCCAAGTGGTCGAAAGTTACGGGAGGTAATTTGTGCAGCTCCCTCGCCACAAATATGGGTAGTCGCTCAGGGTCTGCTGCATCTATATGTTTCAGCATATCAATGATATCTTCCAAGTCCTTTCGTGCTTTGTCATCCTTCTTTCTATTTATCATTTTCTTCATTGGAACGGCTTCAAATAATAGCTTTTTTGCCATCAATATATCCTCAGCCGTAAACGCCGTTACACATATCCTTGATAAACTGGTTTCGTCCATAACAGATATTTTGTTATACACAAACGCAAGCACTTCATTTATAACAATGTTGCACGAACAACATTTTAAAATATTCGAGGTCATTGCCCCGACAACTCGTTAACGCGCGCACGATAAAAGTTGCGTAGGTCTGCCCTTGACCAGCGCATGCGCTAGACTGGATATTGCGCTCATGTAGCCATTTCGTATTCATCACTGAAAAATAATCTTATTTACATTTTCATCACAATTTAGTAGTCTCGCATACTATTTATAAAATAATGAATTATAGGTGTAGGCTTTTAATGTAGTAGGTTATTATATACGGTTGGCAACCCTAATTCCCGCCCTTCGTTTACCCTTAAGTGGAGCGACAATTTTTGTAGGATGGCTGGTAGCAGCTGGATAACACTAGCCGCAGATCGAGTAAAATGGCGTGCAGTTGGAGAGGTTTAAGTCGAGCAGTGGACTGCTATGCATGTACTGTATACGCTGATAGTGATCAAAGCAAATATAAATGTTGATATCATTTGGATCAGGCATTCCAAAACCGGGTCTAATCATTATTAAAAGGAGTTTCGATTCCCGCACGGAACAAATATTTGTATGACCTGCAAGTAGTTGTTCCGGGTCTGGCTGTTTGTGTATGTGAGTTCAAATGTTTGTAAGCGCACCCACAATACAGGAGAAATTCCTAGTATGGGGAAACGTTTTTATTTAAAAAAAAAAATGAACAAAAAAGAAAACACATATTAAATCGATAACTTTACCCCGAGCAGCCTTTCCCTTTCAGTTCTAATCATTTTTGAAGAACCATGTCCGTGGGTACCCACGGGAGTACTCATTTTTAAAACACTTCGATTTTTAACATCAACTTCCACTCTAAAAGTTTAATAAATAATAATTGTTTTACTCTGTAAATGAAATCTGTATAGTGATCTAATCTTATCCATAATTGTTTGAATTTAGTTATGCACTTCAAAATATTGTTAACTTGACAGATAAGGTATGTATTGTGTTTTGTTATCTGAAGTGTCATATTTCCGGCCTTTGATATGTCCATGGTTTTATGGTATAGTTGGACTAAACGACCAATATGCTTGTATCCAGCACCGTCATAGCACAGAAATTATGTTTTCTTTTTTAATTGCAGATTTCAATGCAGTTATGAACTACATAATAGTCTATTGTACAGTATTACTAGCTTTCGTCAGCGGCTTCGCCCGCGTGCATTTCGAAAATGATCCCACGGGAACATACTATTGGGATAAAATGGATCCTATATGTTATTTCAGGTTACAAACTATCTGTGTGCCAAATTTCATCCAAATCCGTTCAGCCGTTTTTGCGTGATTGAGTAACAAAAATTGTAACACACATTGAGCCGCCATCTGTTTGAGACTTATGAAACTTACGATTAATAACAACCATCAACATTGATAATCAGTTTATTGTTAATTATAAATTACTAAGCCAAAAAAAAATACTATAGGTACTATCTCTCAAGTCTGAACAAATTACACATAAATGCCATTTTTCATCACAATCGGTTGATTTCACTGGGAACATAAATCATGACACTGGATTTTTATATATTAAATAAGACAAAGACATACAATAGGGTATTTTACTCTATATGAGAAAGAATCTAAAAATATATTATTGAGATTAGGCAAAATGCAGTCGGAAAATCTTAGTTTTAGTCTTAATCTTAGTTCCTGAAATAACAAAATAAATTTTAAAATTCAATTCAAAGATTTCAGTATTTTTAATCCGTTCTAACACCATGAAATAGTAGCCTCCATGTTATTACGTCATACGGCACACACTGGTTCAATATTGGCGAATTTTGGACATAGAGTCGAAGGCTGTCGAAGGTCAATGGATCGGCGTATAATTTTTTTTACTGGTAGCTGACACTAATACAAATCACTGTTACTGATGAAAGTTTTGTGAAATAATGCTTATTTTCTGAGAAAAAAATTGTTCTTTTAATTTTTGTATGGAGAAAAACGTATTTTTATTTTTTACTTGCGGGATTCAAATGGATTCAAACTAAAACTTGCTGTTAATTATCAAGGGTGTTATTACCTAAATTTCGGGTATAGTCACTTGCCGCGGAGCACTGCGGAAGTTTGTTAAAAAAATGTTTTTTTTTTACTTTGTCAACAAAGCTAATAACATTCAACTAGTGATAATCAAATATTAAATAGAGAGGCCATTAGTATAATCTGATAAAGATATGACGTCCTAATTTGCTAATTTTGTATCATTAGTAGATTTTAACCAAAAAACTAATTTTAGCTGAGAATTTCCTAGAAATTGTTTATTAATGACTGCTAATGAACTATTTAATTTAAATATGGATAATGACAATACGTACATATACCTAATTGCTTGTTCTCAATAAAAAGCAGAATGTGTGACGCAGATATTTGGTAAGTAATTATTGGAAAAAGCGTTTTGCTAAGTACCCTCAACAAATATATTAAGCGATTTTTAAATCAAAATGATCACTCAACTTCTTGAGCTCTTAACTACCTACAACATACTCTTCTAACAAGTGAATAGTTAAAATGACTGCTTTTTTTTCTAATTTGGACATATATGTCTTTCTTAAAAACAGTGGTGATATAAAAGATGGCGATAAATTTTATAATACCCTTCTTGAAAAATTTTCACGTGAAATTCCACCAGAAGATCTCAGTGCTATTAAAAAGTTTTGCGCTAACTACACATCAAATTTTTACAGAAGATGGCAAAGTTCTGGTAGAAACGAAGCTTCGTTTAGAAACAAAAACACGATGTGGCTGGAATCTGAACTTTCATGGCCAGTGTGTAAAACTGTTGATTTTTCTTCGCTTTTTAACCGGGAGAGAATGGATTTCCAAGAATTTCATACTCCATCTCAAGTCCAAAAAGCGGGAACATCGTCAAAAGAATCATCGACCAACACTCCGCACATAAGAAAAAATTTTGAAGATTTATCAAACAGACATAAGAAAAGACGATCTGGGTTACTGCTTTTAGAACATGATGAAGATGAATTATTTTATGCACTAATTTCTAAACTTAAAGAAAATGGAAACACAGTCTTTGCAAAAATTGTTGAGTATCTTTCAAAGCGTCCAGTAAAAGTGCTAGAAGTCAGTGATTTTTTATTCGAATCCACAACCATTAAATCAGTTCCTGAAGAAAAGGCCTTGGGTCTTGTGACCTCGTTAAGTTTATCCAAATGGCAATATTTAACTTTGAGGTCTGTGCTAAATTTAGAAGATCTGGTGATTTTTCCTTCTTATCACAAGTTGCTAGCAAAGAAAAAATAATGTTATCCGGCACCCGAAGACATCACGATTAAGGAGTCAGGAGTGAAAATAAAACTGCAGGCAATTCTAGATTTGACAGCCAAAAAGATTTTAAAAGTTACTGATTGTGAAGTGTACCTTCAGTCATTTTAACTATTCACTTGTTAGAAGAGTATGTTGTAGTTAAGAGCTCAAGAAGTTGAGTGATCATTTTGATAAAAAAATCGCTTAATATAGTTGTTGAGGGTACTTAGCAAAACGCTTTTTCCAATAATTACTTACCAAATATCTGCGTCACACATTCTGCTTTTTATTGAGAACAAGCAATTAGGTATATGTACGTATTGTCATTATCCATATTTAAATTAAATAGTTCATTAGCAGTCATTAATAAACAATTTCTAGGAAATTCTCAACTAAAATTAGTTTTTTTGGTTAAAATCTACTAATGATACAAAATTAGCAAATTAGGACGTCACATCTTTATCAGATTATACTAATGGCCTCTCTATTTAATATTTGATTATCACTAGTTGAATGTTATTAGCTTTGTTGACAAAGTAAAAAAAAAAACAGTTTTTTAACAAACTTCCGCAGTGCTCCGCGGCAAGTGACTATACTCGAAATTTAGGTAATAACACCCTTGATAATTAACAGCAAGTTTTAGTTTGAATACATTTGAATCCCGCAAGTAAAAAATAAAAATACGTTTTTCTCCATACAAAAATTAAAAGAACAATTTTTTTCTCAGAAAATAAGCATTATTTCACAAAACTTTCATCAGTAACAGTGATTTGTATTAGTGTCAGCTACCAGTAAAAAAAATTATACGCCGATCCATTGACCTTCGACAGCCTTCGACTCTATGTCCAAAATTCTCCAATATTGAACCAGTGTGCGGCATGTCAATTGAACAACTTTGTACTTTCATTATTTTCGTAACCAAAGAAATTTTTATTTAAGTAATATTTTGCATTCATGAACAGAAAACCAACGATAACTAGAATAATAACTATTTTTTTCAATTACAAACAATTATCATACAAAATATCAGCGCATTTGTTTACTTAGCAAACTGACGTCATACACACAGAACAATATGGCGTTCACTACGCCCAGCGTTTTCGTCAAATTACGCGCGAAATATGAAAATGTCGGGCCACTTTTCAAAAATGAGTGTTATACTCTATTTGTTTGTAAGTTTTTATGTAGGGGGTAATCTCTGGAGCTACAGTCACATTTGGTTTGAATGGTAGTTACAGTCGGATTTGAAAATTTTGATTTGAATTTGATAGTCCAATTTTTGAGGAAGGTTTATAGGCTATTTAACATCACGCTGAGACCCATAAAAGCCGAGCAAAACGAAAAAAAAATGTACTTTATACCAACTTACTTTATAAAGTAAGTTGGTATAAAGTACATTTTTTTTTCGTTTACCAACTTACTTTATAAAGTAAGTTGGTTTTTTCGAAGCACATGTTTTTCTTGGGATATCTGTTGTTTCTAACCAAAAGTTTTTTTTTGTTCTTTTTATAACTTACCCTAGCCAGCGTATCTCCATGCACCAGATCAGACGTGGTCATGAGCAGGGCAGCAGTCTGCAGCAGCTTCAACTCCAGCACCCCGCCTTGCCCAAGGTTGTAGAGGCAGTCCACCACATGTCTGGCGCCTTTAGCGTCTATGCCTTGCTGGGCAATCAGACGTTGGATTGTGCCGAGGCAGAACTGGAAATGACATCGGGTTATAGATATTTTTACATTGTTCATTCTGCAGGTGGTGTAAAAGAAACAGACCGTTCTTTAAAGAATTGTGTGGTTTTGCAAAACCAGTAAGCTCTGGTTTGCACTGGCGATTTTCTATCACGCACTGGATTTTGCAACTATAGGGGTTGAGCCGAGCATTGAGAATCCAACAGAGGAGCAGCTAAAAAAAACACTGTTGGATATTCAGCTGTCAGAGCTAAGCAGTGTGTTAAAAATCCAGTGGGGAGTAAACAGTCGCCGGGAAAAAAATCGTCCATCGGTATGAGGGCCAAAATATTGATGAGAAATAGGGCAGACATACTAGGTAGGTAGGATAAAGGAATGTGACAGTAAATTATGGACTAGTTTGAATTCAGAGCAGAATCAGTAAGACCAGTCCATTAGGTTAGGCCATACCAACCAAACAAATTACAGTAAATAATGAGCATTTTAGAAGAAGCATGGGAAGCTGTCTAGCAATTCAGTCCCTAAGTTACTGGTAAATAACGATGGTTTAGTCTAAATTAATACAAAAACTTTGATGACCAAAACTTAATCCCTGCTCAAAACCTGCAGTGATGTTTGTGACATGCACAGCATGAGGTTTACCTTTATAATCTTCAGATCCTTTGATTCACAGCCTTGCACAAGAGGGTATAGTATCTGGTTCACAACTCCATACAGTGATGCCTGTGGGTTGTTGGCAGCCAGGGATAGCTTCTCTATAGCCTCATCACATGCCTGAAAAGAAAACATGGAGAAATGAAAATGAATTTATTGGATCTCCAACAGACTCAATGAGGGTGTTCATGAATATTCAAGCCACCAGTTGGCACCACTTTGACAAGAGGTCTTCCAGTTCCACCATTCAGTCCGTAGGCGCTTTGACACATTTGACAGGTGCCCGGACCTGATGTCTCAGTGCTGCCACCTAGTGAACATCATTTCAGAACAACCTCATTAAATGCAAGTTTACAAGAACAGGAACAAATACAAGTGTGTACTTCCAATAATAGGAGACCACATCATTCATTTATAATCTATGTAGGTACAATAAGTATGACAAAGACAACAAAAAAAAAATATTGTTGAATAATAACTGAGCAGCAGGACTTTAAATATTTTGGAATCACAAATACATGCTACTTGGGGCCCGTGTGATATTCCACTGTGTATTGTGTGAATAGGCTTTGTTTAAATTATGAGCTAGAAAAGTTTACTAGGTGGTGAAATTGGCATTAAAAATTTGTTATAAATAAAGTGTGGCAGGGATTCACAACCATTTACCATGGATTCCCCACCAATGTTCATTAAAGAAATAGATATGTATTCCATACATTTTTACTCATTTTGAGTTTTATTGCACTTTTCAATAAACAACATTTTTTTTTTATTACTAGTGAAAAAAATCATGGTTACAGTTTACGTGTTGATAACCTTGCCCGTTTAAAGTTACCTAGCTATTTCCTATGACATATTAAAATTGGTCTCTGTTATATTTATTTTTCCTTGTTTTTATTTCAGTATTTATTTGAGTATACAAAGACCGAGTCTGACAAACAGTCTTATCAAGAGGTTGTGGAGGCTTGAAAGGGAGCAGCTACATATTTAATACTGGTATTCAGCTGTATCTGGTTAGACTGGCTAGGCTAGGCAGGTGAGGTGAGGTGAGTATAATCTATTATTTAGGTGAGACAATATTAGTAGACAGGGTGTACTATACTAAACCATTGCTAACTCTGCGTTGATGTCTACAATAAAACTTCTGAACATTGCATCAGGTGATTAAGCTCATTTCTTTTCATAACATAAATGTGTTTGCTTTCACATTTAGCATACTAAAATCACAGCCTTGTTATTTGAATAATATAATGTGCAAATATAACATGACATGAAACTGGCGGAAGGAGCAATAGAAATCCTTCCAAATGTAACAACTTAAAATTATTATGTTGTCATATTAGGTGATCATTGTGATCTTGTATTATGGAAAAGATTAACTTTGTGTAAAATCATATAATTTGATTTATATTTGTACTGTTTTTAAAATGGCAATTACATTATCAACTCCACCCATAAATATGGGAATAAAATGTTCTATTAGTAGTATGAAATGGTGTCTATCAAATGTTAATCTGCTTCAGTGGTAAAATTTTAGATAGTGAGTGTAAGTGGCTTACAAATACCGGCAAGATTAAATAATTAACTGGTGAATAATTTCAATGAAATCCATGACAAAAATATTGAAGAATTTTCAACGTATTACATACTGTTGCGTGTTTTAGATAGATTCAAATAATTGTTGCATGTATGCTGTTGAGTCCCAATTATGTTTGGCAATTATAAATAACAGTTAAATGATAAAAACCTCTCTTATCTGAGGATATTTCTTCTTGGTCTCCAAACTCAATGTCTTGAAATCATTTTGAAGGACGTCCATGAATTTCTTCGTGCAGTCATCGCCGGTGACAGCGCTTACGAACGCCATTATTTAATTTATTGCTGCTAATTCACTTATTCACATCATAATTCACGTAAAAAATTATAGAAATTGAATTTATGCCATGTACACAATCGACATCACAATTTTCAGTTCGGAAACTGAAACATACCAAATAGTCCAAATAGGTTGAGTATTTTTACAAATATTTCAACAAACATGTCCTTCTTGAAACTATGTAAGTTTTTAGGTTATTACAAATAATATGATCAAAAGACCAAAATTGTGGAAAATGTTGATAAAATGTTTAATTAATCAACCATTTACATATTTTTTTTTAAATATTTCTGAACGAAATATTTAGCCTACATTCCTTTACGATTTTGCATATTATTCTGCTGCCTACTTTTTTTCTAAAAGGTCTTTTCGGTTAAAACTTACATGAAAATACTATTGTAATGTCTACTACTAATACTTAAAAATAATATTATAATGATATTTTTTTCATTAAAGTACAACAAAATCTACTCTATTTCATTTAAAAATAATGATTAGTCACTTTTATTTGCGTGTATCGGAGTTAGTTTGACGAATTGTGTGACCGGTAGAAATAAAAAATTACCACATTTGGTATTTTTACCTGCCTTTGCCCACTGTGAATAACAGTACATGAAGATAATTAGATTATGTTGGAACTAGTGATTTTGTGGCATAAAACAAAGTTTTAATTAGATTTAACTCGTTAGATGAATTATTGACACTAAATATAAATGTGAATTAGGTTCAAGTACATTGTTTACTGTACATTTTGCTTATTTTAGAAGAATCAAGCTTGCTCGAACATTCAGGTAAACAATACACAAGAAAATAATAGTAAGACCGGCCATGCAGCAGTATTCGACGTGAGAACGGCTTCTTGAAGTGAAAGTGAAAGAAGAAATGCAAGTGATCGATGATGACCCACTTTTTACGGTAACATTTTTTTCTAGTATAGCAACATCGATTACTGATTGTGCAGAAGAAAAAACAATGGTGTGATTCCAGATTTTTATTTGTAAGTATTTATAGAATCCAATATCAATTTAGCTAAAGTAACGTTTCAGTGTCGTTAAAAACGTCCCCCCGCCCGAAGATGCCAATACTGAGGTACAAAACGCATAATAACAACTAGAAATTGGTTTTGTGAGCTTGACGTGCTGTCATTTCAGTTTTTTATTCTATTTATTCAGCTTGATTCAGCTATGCGCCATTTACTGCATTAGAACGGCCGCTGTCTGCTGATTTTAGTGCTACTGGTAATAAAACTTCTCACGACACAGGTGTGGAATGTATGTATAATAGTGTGTGGAATGTGTAGTCGCCGTGTGTCCTATTCGTGTTATGTCGTGTGTAGTTTTCATGCCGGCTCCTAATTTCGTTATTCCAGTGTCGTTTGCATAGTTTTTTTGCCGTCAAGTGCGTCACGATGTCTAGCGGTGGGTTTAAACCGGGATTGTACACCCACAGTTGCCGGCCGCCCATGTTTTTCCACCGTCTCGTAGGTCGTTTGATCTTCCAATCGTTGCGCTGTAAACAATGCAGCATGTTCGTGCCCAGTTTAGTAAATAACATATTCATTGTTATTTGTCATTTTTGCACGCTAATTTTGCTTCTAAGTGAAAGTCTTAGTAGTCAAATAGTTGATTGAATTGAGTAAGAAATCTGTGAAAAGTATGTATGTCAATATGTAGATAATGTAAAGTATATGTATTGTGATAGTGATATGTTGATTGACATTGATCCTATCAAGTGTTTGTGGCTTCTTATTGTATATCTGGTCATCTAATCATTGTTCTAGAGCATACAATTTGTAATCCATTGATATCTTGACCCATTAATCTCAGCCTGTTAGCTCTTCCAGATAACGAGATTACAATTCATTGTTGAATTGGTGTTACGATTTGTATGTCAAAGTTCGTTATGGGTTAATAGTGTTATATTATGGACTTGCTGTTGTTTGTTGTGTTGCTTCTTTGTAGCTCAAACAGTATAAATTGGCAAAGCGTCAATGTCTTAGAGGTCTGTCTATTAAGATCCCATTTCTGTTCATTAGAACAGAAATGAGATCCTTAAGATCTAAAACATTACTAGGACTATTTTGTCCTAGTAATGTTTTAGATATATCTTAGAGGTATATGTCTTCCTTGTTTTAAAATTTTTTATTGGTACTGGTAATAGGTAAAACGGGCTGTTATCCGCAACTCCACGTCTAAGCGCGTATTTTGCGTTCGGTATTATTGGTACTGTTATGTTTGTGTTATACTTTTTTGACTTCATAAGATTGGATGTGTCTTACTTACCAGAACATCTATAATTTTTTAAATGATTAGTTTGTTTACTGTTGAATTTATTTAATACTATCTGACCCGACAGACGTTGTCCTATCATAACTATGAATATTGAATTCGCATTGGTATAATATTAGAAAAGTTAATATATTAGTTAAGTTTTCTTACATTTTCTAATGAATTAACAAAATTGGTTGGGTGATACCGTGACCAAGGGAAATAGGGAATTAATTTTGAAACATGTAATAAATGTTCTAAATTTAAAGGTAATTTAAAAAAAAAAACACAAAACAAGTAGATTTTAATCTAAGACTCCTCCTAGACTTGTACTTCCCTGCCAAACCTCATATTGATATCATTACACAAGTCGCTGGCAGTTTGCATCATTTTAATTAATCTTCAGTGCATCTTAGTTCTGACATCTCATACTAGGAGGCGCTTAGAGCCCTAGTATCAACATATTTGTAGACTAGTCTGCCTATGATATAAAATATGCGCTATCTAGATCATCTTACAAGAAATGTAACCGCTGAACTAGTATACACTTGGTATAATAATGCTTTTGCCATGTGTTATGAAAACTTGATCCATGGGCTGGATTTCATATAATCTATCGGCTAGAAAACACAGCAAAAATATAATTACCTGGTTTTGGTTTTACAAACAACGTTTTAAAACAAGTAAGATTATGGAGAATATATTCTTACTTGTTTCTTGAAAACATTGTTTATTTAATGTAGTCCGTAAAACTCAATAAAATAAACAATTGCTTTTGTTTTGTGTTAGATTCCATCTGAAGTATTTCAGTATTATATTTATAGCCTTTTTTCAGAGTGCTAGTTGTAGGACAAAATGTTTAATATCAGTTCTGTGTGCCCTTTTGCAAAGGCTTCTTCCAACACCTTTCAATTCTCCCTGTCCTTTGCCTGTCCAGTCCATGTCTTTCCAGTCCATGTCTTTCCAGTCCATGTCTTTCCAGCTGTCATCACCAAGTCATCCTACCATCTTTTCAGGGTTTATCCTTTCATTTTCTACAGTGTGGCCGCCCCATCTCAATTTTAATCTTCTCAGTTTTAATACTACATCTTGTATTTTGTTGCCTTCTTGATAACACAGTAATTGGCTCTTTCTATTCTTTATTTTCCCCATCATCCTCCATCTATGCTATGTTGACACAATTGAAGTTTTGTCAGTTGGGTTTTGGTCCAGGCCAATGTTTGGCATACGTAAGTTAGTATAGGAAGGATGCTGTGTTCAAACGACGACATTAATTACTGATTAATCAAGTCTTGCTAAGACTATCCAATCAAATCGAATGATAATCTATCTAGAAATCTATAATCCGTTAATTCACAAAGAAATATTTGAAATTCACAGTCTATGAACCTTTAGATAAGATAAAACAATAGAAAATTAATCAGTATGAACTAACTGCTATCTAATGCTGTTATTATAATGTTGTCCCACACATTTGTGAAAGTACTTGATCTTTTTTTATTCAATAGTTATTGGAATAAAGTTCGAATCCAAGAGATGACTGAAAAGACAATAATTTACAAAATCAAAAAACCCGACTGCCTAAAAAGTGAACTTTAATTAAAAAAGCTAAGTGAATGAATTAAAGTTGATTCTCATCTTCTCTCAACAGTTTTGCCAGCGGGGTTGGCACGTTCTGGGGGAAAGTAATCAAGTATCAACACTCTTTTATAATTAGTAATCACACACGCATCCATAAACACGGCATTAGGCTTATGAGTAAATAAACAGAAGTTACTTAATGTTATGATGATTATCTTGTACAACACTGATTTTACTGATACCATGTGTGAAGAGTTGATAAAGGACAAGTGACGTCATTAATTTGTATGTATGTGTGAGAAAGTGTAGTTGTAGCATGTATGGCATTGGAGGGTAGATGGAATTTTTTTGAGCGGACTGTTATTGGTGGTTTTAAGACAAAAACTATGCTAATTAATGAGTATGTAAGTTATTTACGTTTGTTCTGGAAGCAGATATTTTTGTTAGCTCTAAGCAAGTGTTCATAGTGTTATGTGATGACTGATGACAACCTTTTTGTGTTAGACTTAATGGAAAAGGAAATGCGTATGTGTGTTAAATTTTAAAAGTTAGTGTGTCCTCTTTTTACACGCTTTATATTAGCTTCACTTGTATGTTTGTTTGTTTGTATGTAACCGACTCCTTAGAGCGCGATTTTGACCCACTTTAAATGGTCAGATTTCATTGAAACTTTGTAAACTTATCGAGGACCGATGACAATTCAATAATTAAAAAAAAATTTTTAGAAAAATGAAAAAAATAATTATAAAAAAACACGTTTTTATAGTTAGCAGAATAAAAAAATAGAAAATAAATAATAGTTTAAAAAACTAAAAAACACGCTTTAAAAACCAAACTAAAAAGGAGAAAATAATTTAATTCAATTAAAAAGCGTGGGGTGCTTGACATTAATTAATTATAAAAATACCTCAAAAAGCACCCCACACTTTTTAATTGAATTAAATTATTTTCTCCTTTTTTAATTTTAAAGCGTGTTTTTTAGTTTTTTAAACTATTATTTATTCTGCAAGATCTTCCTGATTATTATTATTTGGTAAGACATACTAGTAGCTAATTAACTGAAGCTGTATTTCAAATAGCTTGGCGATATTTATGGGGGATGCGATAAGGTAGCCCGCGCTAAATTCCAATTTTCTTCGGCACTCCCTCCTGAGTCTGTCTAGTCAGTTCTTCAAGCAGTTATCTTCGTCTTTCAGTTGTTTTTCTTTTCATCTTAACATAGCATAAACAGCTTGTGTGGTCAGAGTATGTAACCCTAAAGTATTCCTCTCTTGTTTCAGATAACATCTAATAAAATCCTGCAAGAAAACTTTCCAAAATCTTCCTGAAGACTGTTATTTTTTTTTATTAGATATTTAATTATTTTCACTTAGTATAATAATAAAGACAGTTCGGAACGGTGACTAGCGGAAGATGCCAACCAAGCGAGAGAGAAACAAAAGACGGAATTAGCTATTTATTTATATTAATTAACTAGTATAATCCATTGTAACTGTTATTTTTTTCAAGTTATTACTATATACTCTCATAAACGCTAATAACGATATGAATTTATGTTAAACGCTATCTCTGAAGCTTAAATCACTATTTATTCAATTATTTAATCAATTCATAATTTAATTAATCACATAAAGTATGATAACTATAATAATAAGGGATTGATAAGGTCGCTGTGAGCACCATAATGGACAATATGGCGTCAAATGTGAGCTTGAGAAGCAGCAAGCAGAGGAAAGATAACCTCATAACGAGGAAGCAGGATAAGTCTCCAGAGAAGACGATAAGGGGGACGAGGGGGGCGTACAGAGGCATCCCGTCTACTTCGAAAAGACCGACCGAAGAAGACAATGAGACGGGTTCCACGGAAAGACTGGATAGACCAAAGAAATTCATATCACAGAACAAAAGCAACTATGGGCTCGGGAAGAGGCCCGACTTCTCTCTAAAGAACAGGAACGTGCATTTAGCTTCGTCTCGGTATGGACAGGTGAGTTTTTTTGCTTTTTATATATACTAGACCATAGGTTTTCGACCTTATTTTTCACACCGCCCATTTTTACTACAGCCCTCCAAAATTTTTTTACTTACTATTTGGTGCGAATATGAAACAGAGATTACCACGATTATATTTAAACGTTTAATATTATACTGGGTGTCCCGAAACTCAACGTCAAGCGGGTACGGGGCAATAAGCTAGGTTGTACCAGTTCTAGCAAAAATAAAATCCATGTTACAAGGTTAAGTGATAATAGGTATTCTTTTGAAAATGTTGAAGGTACTGTGATCACAAATTTCTAAATTGTTCAGTGTTTTTTTTTTTAAATGTAATCCTAAATAACTATGCTAATGATTGCAGTCACAAAACAAATCATTAATATTGTGAGTCTAGTACAAAAAAATAAAGTTTCATTAAGTCTTGGTTATAAACGTTTTATAACGAAACTTTGACGCCTTGTCTTAAAAAAAAAAATGTACTATATTTTTTTATTTTTGCTAGAACCGGTACAACCTAGCTTATTGCCCCGTACCCGCTTGACGTTGAGTTTCGGGACACCCTGTATAGTCGTAAGATAGGATAAAATCCCTATCCTTATTTCTGAATTGAAAGAAGAAATTTTTAAACGCTTACGAGGGGCGTTATCGCCTACATTGAGAATCTATGGTAGAATTTTTAATCACGTTCTGAATAGTTCAGAATTAACGCCATGTCACTTGGTAGTATTGACAGACTTCGAAGCTAAAGGAGTTGTTTCGTATTCAAAGTTGACTTCTAAGCTTCCACTTTACAGTGAGTCCTACAGACTGCTCACATGGTCACTAAAAATAAAAATGGGCAATTTGGGCATAGCGGAAATTACCACCAAAGCGTCGTACTCCTGGGTGAATGCGTAGGTGTTCCCAATTTGTTATTTGCAGACATGGGCTCTAGAGTCCGTCCTTTTGATGAAACTAGGTCATAAAAACTTCATACTTTTTTGGCAACCAACACAGCCGCCTGAACTTTTGTTATATGACGTGTAACATAAAAAAAATCCTATCTGACTACCCCTGAGAAGTTATAGCGAAACAAACTCAGACTTTTAAGTCCAGACATAATCTTGGTCAGATCATGTGAGGACCATGTATATTTCAGTATCAATCCAGTCATAATCTAAGTCTAGAACAACACTGGACTCGTCTATCACATCCAATTTGTGAGCGTCAATTGAAGAAAATCCGTTCCGCTCATAGGCAATAGGCTAACTACCTAGTCGTTGTGTAGGTACAATTTGTGGACTAGGATTAACACTTTAGTCGCTACTTGAGATAACTACCGGTATGGAAGTGTGTGCTGTTCAATCATTTGTTTCGGAGCGAACAAAAACTCTAAAACCTTTAGCAATAATATTGCCAGGCAGGGATTCTGGAAAATCCCATTGAGATTGCTATCAAAAACTTCTTCTCAAACAGAGAAGTGAACTTTTTTACTACTATTTCGGACTAATAGATCCAGGTACCCATTGCCCTTATGATGCCGTTCACTAACCAGTGCAGGTGTTAGCCTAGATTTACATGACGAGCACATTTTACTCGAAATCTTCATTGAGAATAATTTACTTATCTTGAATCTTTTCAATCATGCTTTCTTCTTAGCGTGTCGATAGCAATCTAAATCCAGTCAGCCCAGAATTTGAGTACGAGCTGGACACTTTCAGCAGCGTAAGCTACTACTGGCGTTAGCATATTACCCACCAAGTGCTCAAACTCCTGCTGCTGAGATATTATAAGTTTTTCAATAGCGCCTTATCTCCCGAATCCTGGCTTACAGTGCCGAGCTTAAGTACGAGTGCGAAAACTCTCCTGGGCACTTAGACAGAATTACAGCCAGTCATAAAAACAATAAAACTGCAATGCAGCGACAGGTTAGCGACCTATCGCATGTCAACCTAGTACAATAATAACTTTATCCTTCAGTCGATTTCATAACTTTAATAACGAAAAGTATTTAAACCATTTTTACTGGCTTAAAAATAAGTTCTCTGTGTACTCATTTCTGTTGAACTTTTATGTAATTTGGCATCATAACTATCGTAACCAAAGTAAGGAAGAACCCAGAATTTTAACTACAGTTTGTGTTCGCAAGCTTATGGTTCAACTTGTCTTGAATTCCTGATCATATCTTCCAAGGCCTTGTAAGCCGATAGAAATTTCTCCGAAGATTCAACGTATCTTCGGAAGCCAATTTGCCCTACTGCTGGATAATGTATATTTCCCTAAAGTAAAACGGTCAGTCCCAGTTTTAATTAAACAGCTGCCTGTGACCTTCACTAGGTCATTGAACGTCTGCTCGTAACCTTCACAAGGTCGAGCGGACAATTTCTTGGAGGCAGTACTTTGCGGCTCAAATAAAGTTTTATATATTACTTCTTTTACTTATACAAAGAAGAACAGACCCTTCTGTTCTAGTTTTGGGAACTAAAACTCACAAATGTTAGACTAGGAAAGTAATTTTGCATCTTCCAAGACCATTGGCGTAGCTAGCCCTAAATGGGCCCTGAATAAAAAAAGAAGTTGGGTTCATACCTTTATTCCCGACCTAATGTTTTTGTTACCCAATGTTTTTATATCCAAAGTAAAACAAAAACACCAAAACTTTCAAATCTAAAATAGTTGCACATTTCAAAATCACTTCTCAAGACAATGCAGGCCTAATGAGGTAGACACAGGAGCGTGTAGGTGGTCCAGAGCTGGGTCAATTGAGTACCGCAGGGTCATACAGTTAACACGGTAACTTTGATCAGTTAGGATTGACTGTAGGATCTGACGACCAATTTGTATCGAAAGAAACCTGGGATTTTAAAACTGTTTTTTGAGACTATTGTATAATTGTGGGTGCATTTCTGGTGTTAAAAGAAAGTGTATGTCTAAAAATAGGCCTGTTTTCGTTTTGAAAAGGCTTTTTTAGACTCTTATTTTTCTTTATGTTTTTGGTGTGCGCGGTAGGCCTAAAGTCTTGAAATGGACAAAAATAAGCGAAATTTATAGTTTGAAGCGTGAAATCAGTGTCAAATTGTGAAAGTTCTCATAGAGACTATCGAGAATTTACAGTGCAAAACATACGGCTCCCAGCGGTTTTTTTAAAGGAATCGAAAACGTTCCTTAGCCCATAATTCGTGTTATATTATGGGAAAAGTCTTCACTATCTTATGGGATTTTTTTCGGGTAAATATAAAAATGTTTTTGTTCTAGATCAAATCTTTATCTCATGTGTAAGTTTTGTTCATTCGCAATTCTGCCTGAGTACAATCAATTTCTTCTAACTTAACAAACACCTATGCTGCCTGGGAGTTTGTTGCGTCACTTCTTCTTCCCAGCTAAAGCACTAGGAACTGGTGAAGGGCGGGCCTTTTGGGGGGGGACTATCTTATGTAATTTTGACGTTCAAAAAGTGCTGATTTTCAGCCTAGTTTGAATAAATGACTTTGATTTTTTCTAGTTCTTTGACGAAATCATTTAGTATCATGTCGACAGTCCCCAATTTTTTAGGAGTGTTATGAATTTAAAAATCAATATCCTGTTTCATGACCTCTGTATAAGCTCCGGTTAACTTCCCTGAAGTTCTCTAGTTTTGCACAAATTCATCCCCCGTGCCTATTCGGACACTGAATCGCCCTTGGTATATACACGAACCCATAATGTACAGTTTATTGACTAATGACCTGTAAGCGCCAGCTAAAAGAGGATGAAAGGAATTTGTCAATGTGTCATCATTTCATCAACCTTGGTTTCTTCCTAATATGCAGGGTCACCTTCCAGTCTACGAATTTAGTAAACGCGTGATTCTGGAAAACATATTCCCTTTATTATTTTACTGGGTTTTGTCCCGTGGCTTCGCCCTTGTGGATATCGGAAACTATTCCACGGGAACGTACTATCGAGATTAAAAGTACCATATCTGTTAATCCATGTCATAAACTATATCTGTGCCATATCTATACTACTATACTAATATTATAAAGAGGAAAGATTTAATTGTTTGTTTGCATTGAATAGGCTCCGACTCTACTGAACCGATTTGAAAAATTCTTTCACTGTTGGGAAGCTACACTATCCCCGGGTGGCATAGGCTATATTTTATTTCCGAATTTCCACGGGAACGGGAACTACGCGGGTGAAACCGTGGAGCGCTATTAGTTTCATACAAATTCGTTTTGTCGTTTTTGCGCCAATCCAGAACATACATCCAGAAATGGACAAAAATTCTAAAAACTACTTACACATATTTTCGGCATCAGACTCGTTCCCATACCCTCGCAGCTATTACTTTTACAAAAATATTCATTGTACCGGTCTATCATTTTGACTGTATTATTTTATTGTACAGGGTGACAGGTAAATCGACGAACATACTGAAACCATGAATTCAGAAAAATTTCTCAACCGACCCATGTAGAAATTTCTCAACCGACCCACGTAGAAATTTCTCAACCGAACCCACCCACTTAGAAATTTCTCAACCGACTCACGTGGAAATTTTTCGTCGGTTATCCAAAAATTCAGGAAAGGTCAGAATCATGTTCTGAATACATGATAACAGTTTGCGCGTCGATGTGCCACCCTGTATGTATAGATAGTCGAATTCATAATTGTGAGTATTTGTGAGGTCCACTACAACATGTCCCGGAATTAACGCACACCACCGAGCACCAGCTGGAATAATACATAATTATTATGTTATAATCATAATACACACAGAATTTTTACTATTACTTAAAAAGAAAACATTGTTTAGAAATGTTCAATTAGTTATACTGATTTTGAGAAGGAAATTGTGGTCACATTACAAATCTACGGACGCACACAGTCGCACACGTTGTTGGGTCTAGCGAAGAAGGTACTAGGTACTTTGTCCATTTACGTAGTTTTAATAATTTTTGGGATAAAAAATACCTTTATTAAAAATGACAAATCAATTCAGTAAACAATTCTAAACAAACTACATACTTTCATCATGTGAATTAATTGAGTTTCTCGTAATCATTGATGTGATGATACTACTTCTCAGAATGTTAGTGACGTCGTCAATCCTTACCGAAAAGTTCATTCTCAAATTGCAAGCAATCATTTTATAAATTCAATCAAGTTCGAATAAATCATCATTTTATCATATTGTCATGTGACAATGTTCTCGACAAACAGAACCATGTTGATAGTCAATAGATTTAAGACATCCTAAATTAAAATGACAATAACAGATGAACGGATTTTTGTCTGAAATATTATCTCAGAACGGATTTTGGAAAATAATAGCAGTGATTTTTCGATGGCCGAAGTTTAATGTTAAGCCGGATATTTGCAATAAATCTTTTAAACGGAGAGATAGCTATTTTGATTATCAAAAATACAAGAGAGCCCTATTATTTCCACCTTTCCACAGAAATTGTAACTAATCTCAACGGAGAAGTTTGGCGAATTAATTAAATATTTGCCAGTAATTAGGCCGGATATTCGCAGTATTCGCCTGTATCTAGTCGTACTCCTCGCCATGACTACACAAACACCCACCCGACTACACGACCTAGTACAAATTGATTTACGATCGTACAAACATTGGACATGTTGACATGTCTGTCAACTCGTATGTTACGGAAAATTCTTCCCTATTTACACATTTATTCTATACCATTCGCACGTGTTTGGCCGAATACTCAAACGCAGTTTTACTCATTCTGTCTCCATCACTTTAAGGTGTTTTGTTTTGTAGAGACAGAAATACTTTTAAGAATGTCGAAAGTCAAGTTGTGTTTGTGTATTCGAAGGTATTTTTGATATGATTTACACAGTATTTGATATCAAGTTAGTATTTGATGGTCAAGGGGCACCAAAATGTTATTATGGTACTTGTAGAAGCGTTCATTTGTAACTGTTGTGAAGGAAAAGAGTCTTAAAAAATCACGAACCATTCAAGGTGTTACTTATTTCATGGTGACTGCAGGTCATGCAAATATTTTTATGTCTACATAGGAAGTACGATGGACAGTGATGTTATAATCTCTTTATAGATTATTTAGTTACTGCTTCGTTGAAGCGGTTAGGCGTTGTCAAAATCTTGTTTGGCCAAGCAGCTGGTTTTAATGTCACCTACCCTCGTTTGAAAGAGCCTTGGGGCTAAGTAATAACCGCCGCACGGTTTAGTCGATCAGGGCAAGCTACGCTTGCCGCGGTTGGTCCGTGGATGGGTAACCATCTTTAGATACCAAGTCGACCCCTCCGTGTCTCGGAAAACACTTTAAGGGGTTTCCCGGCTGTCATTCATGGATCTTTGACAGTCGTTACGGGTCGTCAGAAGTCCGAAAGTCGGACAACCAGTCTTACCAAGGGGTATCGAATTACCTAATAAGTTTTGGAGGTCAGATAGGCAGTCACTGCATGTAAATACTACCGGTATTTACATTCAGCTGTATCCAGATCCATAGACTAGAAGCCGCCTTCATAAAAAAGATAAAAATAGGCTAGGCAGGTGAGTAGCCGCTGGGCTACTGCCAATTGTATTGTCTGTTTTAGCATAATAATATGATCCTATCCTAAGAAGGACAATATTAGGATATTTGTGTGATCTAATCCTATTAAATCGAAGGCATTTAGCCTTCAATTTAACTTTCAAATAGGAACTTCTACTACATACTTTAAAGACAATAATATTAATTAAACTATTTGTAATTAGCTGACCATATCTGTAAAAGTTCTTATATAAGGAAGAAAATAATAGATTATTAATTAAGTTATAAAAATGTTTATTTACTTTTAATGTATATTAGCCTAATCGAGATACCTAATGACGGTATTACAATTATGAGTATTTATGAGTCAATATTTTGTGTTAATGCATATCTCATACATAAAATACTGAGAAATGGAGACATAGATAATGTCTATAGAAATATGAAGTAAAATAATGGTTATAGGCAAACAATGCAAAAATAAATGCGCACTTACTTCCCTTATTAGCAGAGATCGGATATTCGGATGCATATTCACCTAAAGTTGAGATGTTGGCTAACATGAAATGCGGTTTTGTATCGAAAAAGTCTTAATTTAGGAAAGTAATTTGTTTGTTTTTTGTTTTAACTAATACAAACCACACCTCCAGTATTGTATAATTTGTATCGGGTTAAACATTAATTTTAAATTAATACACATCTGAATAGTTATGCAATCCAAGAATCCCGGGGTTTTTAATAAATATTACAAATAATTTATAAAGCCGCTTCCATACTTTCATAGCTAAAAATTATCTTTAGGTAAATATGCATCCGAATATCCGATCTCTGCTTATTAGTTTAAATGACATTTTTTAATTGTGGTGCGATTATTGGAATGGAGTAGATTTTTTATCATTCCTGGGTTCGATTTCCAGGTTGAGCACAGTGTTAGACACTGGTTTTTTTCTTCCGGCCTTTCTCAGTAGCAGCCCAGAGGTTGATGGCAATAGGCTTCCTATTACGTGGGACTTAAACATGCGAAATGTGTGCACTAAAATAAAGGTACACATTTGCCGAACCCTTCGGAGAATACAATCACGGTGATATGTTATTTTTGGTTTAAGGTTTTGCTCATATAACTGAAGCCTTTTTTTTGTAATTTTCGTTATTCGTGTTTTTATTTTTGACTAGCCTGCGCTGTCCCACTTCTGGGCAAAGGCCTCTCCCCACTTCTTCCATCTTTTGCGATCCCGCGCGTTCTCCTTCCAGTTTTGACGAAAGCTTTCCGATTTATCTGTTCAGAAACACTCTACCTAAATACAAAAGAATTTCACGCTTTATGAAAAGTCTAGATTATAACAAAGGCACGAACGTACCTTAGGCAGTAAAGTTCAGGGCCATGATTAGGCTAAAAACACCCTATTATACCCGTGAGGCGGCCAGGCGGCCTAGGTAGATAATAAATAGGCTGGCGTTCGTGACGTCATTACTGGGTTGCGGTCAACGGTCTGGCCTACTGTGACGTAGATGTTACTGCGGCATCTTGGTGAAGTGAGAATAGATACCTATCTTATGTTTAGCAATAGATATGAATTTATTATGGCCTGCTGACCTGCCTCTGACGTGTCAACACGTCGAAATATTTTTGCTAAATGTAAGTTAAAAATTAAAGACAAACTGAATTGATAGATTAATGTTCTTATTTAATGCATTTTGTTTTAGCTTCCCTGAAAAAACATATTGTTTATAGCCTTGTACAACTTTCTATCGATAAAAAAAAATAGTGTGCTATTTATGGTTAAAAAAATAACAAAACGTAGCGCTTTTAAAACATGCTATATATGCGATGTTCGAAGTACGATACGTTTTCAATGTTTGTTATTTTTTTTAATAATCCGTATTTGCACCCGCCATATAATAAAATTCAAGCATCCATCGGTTTATTTGAGCACTTTGAAAGCATTTTCAATTATGTTAGTAAAACATATCAATCATAGCAAAAAATTCAAAGTCCAGACTAGTTTTTGGCTTAATTTTGACTTGAAGTGCCTACACTCAACAAAAGAGTTAAGTGTGCAAGCTAATATCGAACATATTTGTACGGAAAATCTGTCATTGATATAGTGTGCATTACAAGTTTTTGTCAAGCGGTGAGAAAAAATATCCAATATTTGAAAACAGAATCAAATATTTATTGCGCTCGCGCTATGCATAAAATTGGCACGTTTACACATTTTTTTCCTTTGCCATCCTAATACATCCTACTTATACCTATGTACCATGCATCATTAAATCATTACACACTACAAAATTTTGCAAAAAAAAAGAACTTCTTGACCAAAGGCGACTTCAGAAATAGTTATTTTGCACTTAGTAGTGTCTCTTTGAAGTCGGTTGTTTATTTGTAAAAAGTTTATTTTATATCAATATCATGTGTAGCAACTCCACACGAAATTTTTGCCCACTGTACTAAAATATATTTTCTTTATTTATCCCCTTGCAGTTGATACCTTACCATATCAAATTCACTTCCTCCTCTTAGGTCATTGGCTGCACCAATTTTACTTAATCCTTTACCAAGAAGAAAAAAATGTAAACAAAACATTCATAGTTCTTTCCGCGTCGGGTAAGATTGTGACGTCATAATATGACGCATGTAGGTACCGACTGTTGTTGATCAGCGTACCTGACTGCAGGCATATTGAACTAATACCTGTCAATGCGTAGTGTGTATTTGTTTCTTAGAAGGATCATGCGTCACTGTAACGTTACATCACGCCTCTATTCCTTGAAGGGATGTGCAGAGGTGTGTACTACATCCACATTTTGGCAGTTATTTGTTCATTCAACTTTATGCAATATACCTTAAGGTGAATCTTGTCGGCATTTTTTCCATACAAACTTCGGGAGTGTATTAGGTACTCCACTGTTCGACAATGTACATAAAAAATTAAACATGGTATGGTTTTGTCTCATTATTGATACTGAAACAGAATACTAAAATAAAAAGCCATTAAAAAGTTAGGAGCCAACAAAGATTAGTTTTTCTTGGTAATTTAACCTAACTTTGGGCTGTTTAAGTAATAAAAGAAAAGAAGTGTAAAATCTCCAAAACCAAAGCTCAAATATCGATAAGTTCAATAAATTTTATTGGTCATTGATTTATGCAGTGGTGTTTTTATAAAACCCGATCTTCCGAAAGACTTTTCTTAATTTTTTACGCGCCTGTCACACTATAAAAGATCCTACATCTCACTCAATAACGTTGTCCGTGTAAACTAGCGTCTAATTGCTCATCACTGATACTACCTATGTCGGACACGATGCATGGTGAGACAGCGTGCTTTTTAGCCATGCCCACCAGTGAGTTTGAGCCCGCGACTAGATTCCCCTTAAGGTATCCACCTTAAGGGGAAAAAATTTGATTTTTTTTTAATTTCGCGGTGTGGTTTGAGTCCGCGAAATTCAAATTTTCTTGTTTTTTTTTTATTTGCAATTTGCAGGTCAGTGTCAGGTTGTAAGTTTATTAAAACATACTAAAAAAAATATAGCTGTAGAGAATTATGATCATCAAAATTATCAACACAACCCTCAAAGTTGTCCTTGGCCCTATACGGGGCACCGGTGCGGGCGATTTCATTGAGGCGCCTACCACCCCGCCGGTTGAAGGCGTCCCATAGGGTCATGGGTCATGATCATGTCCGGGGATACCGCACGATCTCCGGTGAGGCAGCGGGACTCCTTGCCGGATTGCCGCCGTGGGATCGGCCGCGGTATCTCTTTCGAACAAACCGCACCCCTGGCAGGCATCGGCCCTTGCGGACCCCACCAGTTGGTGCTGACATCTCTTAGAGGCGCGCGTGGAACACAACGCGCCGTCGACCCGGGCTTGGTCCTTACCGGACAGCGAGCTACCCATTACTCGCCGTCCGCAACCCCGCGCCTACGGTGGCCGGGAATCAACCTGGGATTCCCGACACCCAGGGCGTCTCCCGCGGCGACTACGGCCGTGAGGGCGCATATACTGCCTCTCCCTCACGTGCACCGCCTCCCTCTTATAAACATTCCCTGCCGATCAACCAAGGGTGATAGAGAGTTATCTTAGCAAGTGCGTTGTTTTGGGTATTAAAAACAAAAAATAAACCCGTCTTATCAATAGTCAGAAGTCCAGACTAAGCTGATATTAAGATTGTTTTTTTATGGAAAACACATTTAAAATAACACATTTCTCGACTTGGGTATCGAAACCAGGACCTCATTAGCAGTCGCGTTTTACAACCACTTTGTTAATGAGGCAGTCAATGCGTCATTTTGTGTCAATTAATGAGTAAAAAAATATACACTTAAAATTATTATGCCTATTGTTATTGGTACGTTAACATAGTATTGTACTAAGTTCAACCGGTAAATATTAGACTTTGTGCGTATTAGGGCTTTTACACACAAATAAATAGGTACTATATGGAGGAAGGAAACTATTCAAATAGTCATACCTGGAGGGCTACTTTTCTAGATCTTGTTCATAGAAAAAAAAACCTTGTACGATCTGGAAATCGCCCAGTAACGTTTGTACCGCAAAGAGTCATGCCTTTGTTTTTAAAATGTGTAGGTTTATACAATATTAAAGAAGGCAGTGATGGTCCAGTGGTATCGGCCCTGACTTACGACCTGTAGATCGTGAGTTCGAACCCAGATAAGCACTTTTCTTTCTGTATTTAATTGCATCACCATTGCTCTCAAAACAGTGAAGGAAAACATCGTGAGGAAACCGGCGTCCTAGAACCAAAAATTCGAAGACATGCGACATCTAACAACCTGCACTGGGCCCGTGTGGTGGATAAATCTATATACGGCCCATTTCTTCTCACAGAAGAGGCCTGTGTCCCAGTAGTAGGAACATTATAGGTTGATAATGCTTATGCTAATAAAATATAGGATAAATATTTTTTTGGGCCTATTCCTCGCTAGGACCGTGTATTCCCGTTGTCCCCGTAATCTGTGTCCCCGTCAAGGGGACAACGGGACGTCAAAAATTTCCTTACTGTTGTCCCCGGACAACGGGGACAACGGACAGTTAAGATTTCATACCTAATAGTGTTTAACTGTAAGTTGAAACAAATAAAATATGATATTTCTATAGAGATTATGTTGTCTAGTAATATATGTTTTGTTGCACCTCTGTATAGAGTGGGTTTATTTTATTTGAAGTTAACATATTTTATTTGGTACTTAGTCTTAGGGTCTAAAAATTATTTTGGTAAGCATTTAAATTGTACCCATTAAATAATAGATCGTTTAAAGGAAGCTGCTTATCTTAATCTAATGCAGCGTCTTATCTTGATAGCTTCTATATTTTAATGAAATATAATATTTATTAATGGTGCTGATCCATACGTCATGTTCGTGAACGGGTGCTGCCAGTAGGGACTGGTCATCTCTTAGCTCCCACGGCTTATTTAAATTTCTGAATTTTTATTTTATTTTTGTTTAAATTACGGACGCTTTTAAAGTGCAATTCTTTTTACATCGTTCTCACATTGACAATTTCAACATAATGATGTAACCAACTTTTTGTAACAATATCATGATTTTAAAAGAGTGTCCATGGAGTTTTTTGCCCATTCTTCTCCATAGGTTCCTACGCTTTGGAATGGGGAACTAGCTTCATTTTTCTAATTCGATAATTCGAAAGTGCCTGTAATTGGTTTATTTAAAATACATGCTTAGAGTTTGAGTTTTAGACAGTAGTTTTTGCCAACGGCTTCGCCCGCTTTGAGGTCGAAAATTATCTCTTGCTTGCTTATCTTGAGCTGATATATCTAATGAACCGTCTTATTATCCTGATGGCTTCTAGATCATAATGATAATATAATATTGATTACATATATTTTTAGCTGCCCTCTCCGTCCGTATCTTTTAATCATCTGTCTAGTCTTTTCCCACCTATTATGGGGTTGGATTCCAGTCTAACCGTATGCATTTCAATACGAGTATTTTACAAGGAAGGACTGCCTACCTTTCACCCACAACCCTGTTACTGGGTTATACGTTATTTGGTTGACACCGAATAATTTATAAATAAGTTGACATATATATTGATAGGACATTAGAAATAAAATTCGGGTGCGCCAAAGTTCACCTAAATTTTCAACTCCGATAATTGGAAATCCGAAAATGTTCATCCGAACAATCACAATTCCTAACTACTCTGTCTCTAATGTTCATAATTCCGAAGCATTCAACTTCATAATGTCAGTAGCGATAAACATCTATTATACTTTTATTTGTTTTCCTATATTTTCTCAGCATAACCATCTTTTACACTATTATTCAAAGTCATATCTTTTTTGTTTTAATTATATGAATTGGTTTTTTGTTTTTATTAATTAAAGCGTCTTCTTTAATTGTATTTATAGCGGTGTGTACCTGCAAAGATATCCGTAGGTTAGGTTAGAAGTGTGACCAACTACGCGCGAGCCGAGCGAGCGAAGCGAGCGGTGCCGCGGCAGCGGCCGGCGAGCGCTACCTCGAAATTGGTTGCGAAATTTTTCTAAGTATTTTAATTATGTTTAGGGATAAAAGCGTTATGATAAAAAACAGTAGGTGTTTAAATATATTTACATTAATGATATTATTAATTACAATTTTCGGAAACATGAGTGTTATGAACATCGCCTGTAGCACTACAAATAGTATGAATGAAAACTTTAGGATGAAAAATTTTAGGAAGAGTGATCATTCAGATTACAAATCATTAGGAAGAACAATTTCGAATAAAGAACTTTAGGTGAGCCAATATGGATCCATAAAATTCACTATAAGAAAACTTCATGTTCTATGACACTGCAAAGGCGTTTAAAAACTTGTCTTTTTCTAATGCATATTTGCATAGTTCTTATAAAAAAGCCATATAAGATCGTATCGATCTTTATCAGAACTTAGAAATCATTAGACCGTGGCTAATGTCGGTTGTACTAGAAAATAACCTAAAACGTTGATTATCTTATTATTGTAAACATTATTAAGTCACAACAGCGACCTTAGCTGTCAGTTTTGTCACTGATTTTAGTAATAGATTGTTGTCAAACAGTGGTGTTACCGTTTTGAACATATCGGGCATTCGTTTTCTTTTTGAGAAATTATAATGAATAACATTGGACTGTGTCTTTTGGGGAAATTAAAAGTAGATGGTTAAAAGGGTATTCGTTTCAAAAAAGTTTTACATTTTAAATGTGTGGGTTTGACCCTAAAAATGGGTGAGGTTTCGAGCTTCTTAGTGCTGGCTTCTGCAAATTACCGCTGTTTCCTGATTCTACTGTTTTAAGAGATTTTACTGCTTTACTTAGGTAAGCTTAAATTTTCAATAATTAGCCCAAGAGAGACACAATTCTTGATTTTTTTTTAAGTTTTACACTCTAATCTCAGTTTTTATCTGTCCAAAATACCTCAAATTTCCCTACATTTTTGACATGTTTTAGATATTGTGGCTGCTATGGGATTGAGTCATAAATTTGAATATTTTCGAGTATTAGGATTTGCCTTCTAGGCTGATACAGAAAGAAAAATTTAGGTCTGTATTTTTTGTCATATAAAATTGCCTGGTATTTGACGTGTAGGTGTGCACACGCACGCGTGGTTTAATGCAATGTGCGTGCGTGCGAACTTGCACAAGTGCGTGCAAGTAGGCGTAAGGCAAATCTGTTGTGTTGTTTTATCTTTGGGTCTTGATTTAGAAATATTCATATAAAGTATGCTATTTGGCAGATTTATATTTTTTCACGATGATGATAAAATTTTGTTTTTTAATTGTATGATATTACGACGATTCTTGAACCTCAAAGTTAATAGGAACACTTCTCTTGTACCCTTTCTTTAACATTCTTCTCCGATTATTGACACAGGAACCAGCTTACTTAAAATATGTTTAAAAGAAACACAGTTTCAATATTTTGATGATGTCCTAAGGCGAAAGCGCCAGGGTAGTGTAAGTAGGTATTTTGCGGACTGACTTAGCGTGGGGTGCGCTAAGTTAGTCTATATTTTCATTTGCTAACTACCTCAGTGCGTCGATTTATCTTGTGCTATTCCTTCCCCATTTTACCCACCCCGAGTCTCTAAAAAAACGAAAGCAAAAACCAGGTTTAATTTCAGTAATTCTTAACAAGTGGCCACACCAATTACTTTCCTTTGTTTATAGTTCGTCAGCAGACATTTTACATAGTTATTATGGAATGTCGTTACATCACACTACGCACACGATAAGTGATGACGCCTTATCAACTTCCCATTGAATGCAGATTATAATATCGTCACAGAAATTATCCATCGGTTTACTAGACGAACGTGTATAAGGCGTGAATGATATATTCATTACTCATTCATTCATTGTTGTTTGTTTTGAACCGTATACCGTAAGAGTTGCGCGCGCATTTTTTTTTAAGTGTATTAATTTATATCTTTTTTTTTTGAGGAAGGAAGTGTGAACCAATGAGTTTTGTTTGTGGTTATTAAGTGAACGTGATAAATTATTGTTTTGTTTGGAAATTGGTATGTTATTTATTTATTTAATTTTTCGAGCTAATGTTTAATCGGAACATTTATTGCATTTATTATAAATCAACTAGTTACACATTTTATTTTTGTGGAATAATTTAATTTCATATTATAATATTAATTAAATTTAAACTTATAAATAGTGCCTTATAAATGGATTAAAGTAATTTTGTAACATAAGTTCTTTACTTTGTAACTAGCAAGTTGACAACAAAGTTCAAAACATAATTCTATCTTTGCCGTCGCGCAGTCGGGTAAAGAGTAAGAGGACATTAACGTAACTACTTCTGGGAAGCTATTTCTGTACATTGTATCTTATCAATATGATAAGAGTTTTCATTGTTTCTATTTATATTTTAACATATATTTGAGGATGAGACAGAATCGTATTTTTCATATTGAGGAAAATAATATGAAGAACACTGATTTTAATTCGACATTTGGTTTATCAATAGGTGTTTCTTTAATTAATTAATCATAATAAAACTGTGCTGGTTTGATCATGTTCTTACTGAATTTTTCTCCAATTTGTCATTAGTGGATTTTTAAAGTGTGAATTTAGTCTCATTTCCTACGAAAAATATGGGAAAAGTTGGTTTTATAGATTTCTGAATTCTCTAGTACTCGTAGGTACTCAAACCTCAGTTAGTCCGATAGTTTTTGATGTTCATAAGAAACAGGATCGATTGGCATCAAAAGAAGTTTTAAAAGTTTCAGTTTCACTGTCCTATTTTCCAAATCTGTGAATGCAGATCAAATTGTCTCAAAAAGTTAAGGACTGTCTTCTCTAAGACCGTTTTCTTGTACCTAAAACGAACATACGTCAACCCTGTATACAACATGTAACATTATTAACGTAATACTTCATTACACCCTAATTCGATTTTTGGGTTAAACACATAATACAATTACCAAAACATGTTTTTAAAAGATGTTATTATTAAGAAAATCGTTTTGAACCTAGCATTACTTTATGCATTTAAAATTGAGTCTTATTGCCTTGTTATGCTGCGGCCACACTACGGTCAATGCTCAACATCGCGATAAACAACGCGGCAAAGATTCCGATAATTAAAGCGATAAATTCAGTGGCCACACTTGAACGGTCAACGTCAATGCTCATCATTGGCGATAGCTATCGCCTAACGTCAAATGGCAATGTGAATGCCGTTGTAAAATTATCGCGATAAGTTGTAGCTACAACTACGGTTGTCTGTTAACGTCATCATCGCGATAATCAACGGCGTTTCCCGTTGGTGTGGCCCCGGCATAATAAGATTGAAGTATCTTTAGCACAATTGCAAAAATACTTTTTGAAAAAATTACCCGTATTAAAAGTCACTGAAATCGATTCAGCAGTCAATAATGAAATTTCTTTTTACACCTTGTATAAACATTATGTTAAAATATCTAGGTTCTACAAAGATTCCAGTACGATGCAAGCTCCTAACTATTTAGTGTCTTTATATGTATGTCTCGTTTCTTTGTCATATATGGAACCTAAACTACAAATGATGCCAAAATTAGCTACATCAATATGAATGGAATAGCTTTATGCTAATGAGAATACTTTTGGAAAAGATTATGACTGATTGATAAGATTCTATATCATCTTAACTGATTAGGCCAGGGAATATTTTTAGACCGGAAAATGTTGCTGCCTATCGTATTTGCATACTGGTTTAGTCGCCTTTTACGTCAGGATCAGCCTATAATGTTCCCACTGCTGGGACACATACCTCCTCTCTATGAGAGGAAGCGGGCCTTAATCCACCACGCGGCCCTAGTTCGGTTTGGTAGTTGTCACATGACTTCGAATTTTTGGTTCTAGGCCATGCCAGTTTGCTCACGATGATTTCCTTCACCGCTTTGAGAGCTGTGGTGATGAAATAATTAACACAAAGTTCGAACCGAAACAGGCACTTGTTTCGGTTCGAACCTATTACCTGCAACTTGTAAGTCGCGGTCATTGCCAATGGGCCACGTTTACATCACTGATGACTAAAAAGTCTTCATTCTGGTTGAAACCACATTATTCAATACCCTTCTGTGTAGTTTACAGAAAAAGCCACCAACCTTGGTACTTCAACACAGGTTAATTGAAATAAACCCGGTTTCAAATTTTATAGGTTTTTTTTTTTTGGGTGGGAAATCATCAAATAACTTCTCCCGCTCTGGGTGGAGCAGGAGGGCGTGTCAGACTTTTACGTGTTCCCTCAGTTGCCTGTGTGCCAGGGGCCAGCCACGGTATGTATTTCGAACAATCTGCACAAATTTTATAGGTACCTTTTATGATTAGTCAATTCTATGAATCAGAACAGAGTCTGATTGTTTCCGTATAATCTCTCTAATCTCAAACCTACACGTCTGCCAATCCCTTCAGGAGAACTGAGGCGTGATGGTACACAATAATAACATCTAACATGAAATTAGACAACAGTTATTATAGTTGATCGCAGACATGATTAAGAATCCGAATAAGATTAGATTAATTTATTAGTACCTAATTATAAATAATCATGTGTCTCTATCTAGCCTCTTCTGCCTCTATCTATTGTTTTTTTTTTTTTACTTTTTTGTCGGGCATCTCGCAGTTGGCTTTGAGAGGCCATGACTGCTTAACCGGTCTTTCCTGGGGCTGCCATTAAGAATTAACTTAACGCCTCCAGCCAGGTCTATCTATTGTCCCAGAGTCTCCTTTTTATGCAGACTTGGGGGTGTGCCCTGCACTATGAAGAGGGTATGTTGTTCAAAAGTGCCCACTGCCCATATAGGTTTATCTAGGACATATTATGCAGGTGCAACCCCAGGGCGCAGCTAGTGCGAAATAAAATGGTGGACTTTTCTTTAATTAACATAACACTATTGTATCCCCAGATGACATCAGGGCTGCATAGCCACGGGCACCAGATCTCTCAGCCGACGAGCCACCATCTGGAATCAGCCAACGTTCTCTCTGCCAAGGAGAAGACCGTGCACGGGAAAGAGAAGACCTTTAAAGTACGTTATTTATTACATTTATTTGGTCAGATCTGTGGTACTTTAGGGAGTTAGGTATGGTGGGTATACACTATACAGACTTGGTCGTACAGATTCTGTACACACTTTGGTAAAACTTTTTATGCAGACATCTTCATAGAATGTTTGCGCAGACTTTTAATTTTTAACGCCCCACGCAAAAAAGGGGTATTATAAATTTGTCTGTCTGTCTGTGGCACCATAGCTCTTAAATGGGTGAACCGATTTGGGTGCGGTTTTTTTTATTATTTCATCATTAATTATTTGGCTCCGATAAATACGCAGATATAGAAAGAAAGAAAAATATTTATACATGCAGACTGTCGACTTCTGGCACACCGACATATTTTTTTGCGCTGCTTAGTTGCACAGACATAATTCTATAGAAGTGGATGAAAGTCTGTATTGTGTGGACCCACCATTAGGCATGGCATATTTTCACACTGACGATAAATAGTTTACATTGAATAGGTTGGTGCGAAACAGATTTCATGCAGTACTTTTGTTCGTCCTATATTTTAACTAGAGAAGAAAAAAATCCATAAGTATCAAAATGTATATTATACATTTTGATACTTATGGATTTTTTTCTTGCCTATTTATAGTTAAAATATAGGACGAACAAAAGTACTACATGAAAGAATGTATTATATTATAATACATTCTAGGCATATCATAGGAAAGAAATTAAATAATTGAGAAATAAGGACCTGGTAAAAATTTAAACGTGTCAGAATATGCATTACAATGCATACTATATATGTATATCCTAATCTAAAGGAACGTACCTCAGAAACCCCTTGGCGTATGATTATAGTATTTTTTGTTAAACCCGTTTAAGTTTTACTGATCAAAACAATTTACCTATACTTGACAATTCCAGAAATATTTTCTCGTCTCTATGTCTATTTACCTTAGTTAAATAACAAAGTCTACTCCTTTTGTACGTACGCAAGTTTATACAATTAAACAAATTCACGGAAACAATGTTATTCTCAAGTAAGGTTGAAATTTTTTTGACGTCACTTTATTTTCCTATTGTAGCTGGTAGGCAAATTCACAATGTATTTATCCTCTGTATACACCACATCGGGTAGGTTGTGGTTAGTTGCGGAAAGGATGAAGAGCATAAATATAAAATATTTACTGATAGACGTCCTTTCCTATTTAAAATATCGTCAAAATATTAAATAATAGTAGTATTATGGTCGTGAACGAAGCGAAAGGAGTGCGTGAGGGTCGCAGTACCACGTTCTGTAGTTTCTGGTTTTTAAACTACCCCCCATGGGAAAAACGCATAAGTCAATATTATGTACGAGTGTTTAATGAAATGAGTTTCTGAGTGTCAGTTGTTTTGAGTGAGCTATGGGTCTAATAAATAATAGTTTTAATAATAATTAATAATAGTTTAAAAAATACTAAAAAACACGCTTTAAAAAACAAACTAAAAAAGTAGAAAATAATTTAATTCAATTAAAAAGCGTGAGGTGCTTATTGAGGTATTTTTACAATTCATTAATGTCAAGCACCCCACGCTTTTTAATTGAATTAAATTATTTTCCCCTTTTTAGTTTGGTTTTTAAAGCATGTTTTTTAGTTTTTTAAACAATTTTTGATAATAAACTGTAACAGCTCCGAAAATTGAAAATCGAACAGAGTGCATCCCAACGCGTCAAAAATACACGCTGTTCGATTTTCAACTCTCGGCGCTAAGCGGTGCGTTAAAAATCGAGTGGACGAAAAAATACCGCCACGATTTATTAAGTCCGTGTGACGTAGACTAAGAGCTTTCCAATTAATGTACCTACACTAGTAACATAACTAACATGACGTTGTAATAGGGGGAGACCCTATTGCCAACAACTTATCACCTCGACTTTGTATTTTGTCACAGTGTTTTCATAAAAGTTTTTGACATAATATTACCCTTGTACCCAGGTGGTAGTCGGCAGCGAAGTGGGTGTGATGAAGGCGCCACTGGTGGGACCGCGGCCGTACAACGCGCTGGCCATCATACACACGCAGCAGAGCAACACCTTCGATATGCTCAACTCTCTCACCACCAGCGTCGTGAGTACCACGATTTTACAATACCAGCAAAACATGTAGACAACTGTTAGACATGAAAAAAAACCGGCTTTGCTAGTATAGGATATCTCAGAAATAACCACAGTTAACCTCCAAAACTTTTTTATTATTCTCTTAACTTATTTTTATCAAAACTTATATCCTAAAATTAATCACACAATAACAAAACTTATTGTGGTATTTAAAACTAAACTTATTGCGGTGTTTAAAACTAAACTTATTGCGAACCAAAACTTATTTGATCTTACGACCGTTCGTGCCAACCCCCATCGAAAAGTCCTCGAATCGAGGACTTTTCGATGCGTACCAACCCACTCCAACTGTCACCACCAGTGTGCCCAGTGCAATAAATGAAGTCTCCCGGTTTTATTTAAATACATATTTCCGCCGTCTGTATGGCCAGTATAAAACTTTAAACCGTGGATCGATTTGATTAGTAAATTTTCAATCGTGTAGTTTCAGTCATATTAATGAAACCTTACACGAGAGAGAAAAATCGACAGTTTTTCATGTCCGACAGTTGGATGACTACGAAGTCTTCAATAGATTGTACAAATAACAAGTTCCTATATTATCTCAGTTTTTGCAGGATAACCTTGCGTGGCAAACCCTGGTCTTAGGGAAGGGAGCGGAACTTACCTATATCCAAAACTATAATAGAAGATGACAGTTTGTATGGAAGTTCGTAATTTTTGACGATGGCAATTACCGTGCACGGTGCACGGCTTGTTTCTTAATAAACTGCAAATGGAGGCTATTATAACTATATCATTATAACCAGCGTGAGGAACTAGTTGTCTGACATTTTTGCAGCCGCGTTTTGCACACTTTCTTACCAATAACCCACAAGCAGTTTACTATATTTATTTCTTTTTTAAAGTTGGGTTGTGTGCCTTATAGTCTGTGTATTATCTTTCTTTCATCGTCAAATTATGGTCCTGGTTACTTTAGATATTGGCGTTATGAGCGATAATAGTTCTTATTGCAATACGATACGGGTTAAAATCTGTTGTAATAAATTCGAATAATAAATGAGCAAGCATTGTCGTAAAAATGCAATAAAATCGTATAAAATTAGATATTAACTATTTAATAGTAAATAATCCATCACTGGATGCAACATTTGGAATTTTATGGTATATTTTTAATTATAATTGTTATTGAAAGGATAAACTGGGTTTAAAGATAATTAAGAGGTGACTTTGATGATTTTTTTGATGCATTAAAGTATGTTTAATTGTGTTTTGAGTTCAATCACTCTATGCAAAAAAGACTTGAAAATATCAAACAGTTTTTTGCTTTCAAAATTATTTACGGTTAAGAGATACTTACACTTGTTTAAAAACCACCTTTTGGAGCGTTTTTAAGAAATGACTGCCTCAAGCTCTCTTTGATACGCCGGCTTACGTCATTTTCTCTTCTCAAAAACGGTAAGGGAAGGATTATTCTAATCTTAAGCGATAACTGCCATTGTAGCATTGTTTTAAGATACCGGCTAAAACATTTTCATAGTAATCTAACACTTATGATAATCAAAAGTAAAAATAAAACATGCATCAATAGTTTATCTCAACGACGTAATTGTTAAAGTAGTGTGAAGTAAATCGTTCACTTTATGGTGCTAGTACGCGTCAAACTGTTCAGTTAACATTGTCGTCATCTTTTATGTTATTGCTACACGTGGCTTTATGTAGTAAACTATTGTAGTAAATAGACATTTTATGGGTACGCTGCTTCATTGATTTGTTGTGATAAAAAAACTTTTTCCAAAAAAAAACAACCGACTTCCAAAAAAACACTACAAAGTGAAAAATAACTTTAATTTCGGAAGTCGGTGTCTTTGGAGCTGTATTTGAATTTTTTGTCACCGCCTTCCGAAATTAAAGTTATTTTTCACTTTGTAGTGTTTTTTTGGAAGTCGGTTGTTTTTTTTTTGGAAAAAGTTTTTATTTTTCACTTTTTAGTGGTTCACATGTGCTTACACCTTCACAGCATACTGGCGTGATGTTATGTTATGAACTGGTGTAAGCAATAGACAGAGATGAGATTTCAGCAATCCCAGTCCATTTGCTATCATTTATTGAGGAGTTCCGTTGCCTATCTCCGAAGTTCTTCATCAGATCTTCACCAAATTGAAATGGAACCACTCTGAGAAAGTACTCTTCTAAAAAATACCTAAATCGCTTTGTGTGCCTATAAAATTTGAAGAGTTCTCTCCATTTCTCCAGGATCCCATCATCAGATCCTGACTTGATGATCATGGGACCACCTGGGAAGTATACCCTTTCAAACAAAAAAAACAAAATTCAAATCGGTCCAGCCATCTTCGAGTAATCGGGGAACATAAAAAAAAAAAAAAAAAAAAAGCTTCCGACGAATTGATAACCTCCTCCTTTTTGAAGTCGGTTAATTAGAACCTAAAAATTCCGAGTTTTTGTTGAGGGTGCAGGGTTCATTGGTTCAGGATGAGTAAAGGAATTGAAAACATGGATAAAAATAATTATAAACAATTAATACGGAATGCAATAGAAAAGATTTCAAAAGGGGATTTGTTCCACACGGATTATACTGACAATATAATTTTAACCAGTGCGCAAACTGTATATTTATATTTTTTATATAACTGACTAAAAATTTCTAAGGGGGTCTAGAATAATATGCTGAATTCATGGTTACAGTTTGACCAATGGTTAAAATTTTATCCTGTATATGCTAACCCTTCATACCATATTAGCTATTTACCTGTCATTGAAATAACTACATACTAAATGTGTAACGGAAAAGAATCATTGACTAGGCAGAGGTTGAATACAACCTCTTTGCGGTCGCCGATCTAGGTTTCGCTAAAATGTTCTGAATGATCCCAACATCCAACATGTTTAATAATTTACTGTCAGCTGAATGGAAAGGATAACAGAAAAAAAATCTCTATTTTTGGTATGAAAACAAAAACACCTTAAAACTGTGAAAATTGCTCTGTTAAATGACTATGACTGCTTACAACAACGAATAAGCAACACAAGTGTCTGTAAAAAGTCCGTCAAGATTTGCTGGCTAAATTGTAGGAATCATATTTAGGGCGAATACGGCCAGCTCAAGTGAGTAAAAACCTCGACAGTCGATGAATCCTGTTTTTACCATCACCAGTCAAATATTACTGTTTCAAGAATATAATTACACTGAATTAACCCAAATACATTCGTATTGCTCACAGCTAGCGACCCGCCCGCGCCCTTGCTTTGAACAGGTGAAGCGGTCTGATGTGGCGACATGTCATAAAGATTTCTGCGCTATATTTAAGTGGATATGAATGTTTTATACACATAAAAATTACGGAATAAATTATCTAATCATGGTGAAATCATCAAATCGAAATCAATAAAAACCTAGAGAAATATTAAGCTACATAAAAAAAAAGTAAAAATAGCGAGGTTATATGCGTCGATGCCAGACAGAGACAGCGTTATTAGTATTTGAGGAGTGGCTTGAGAGGCGGCAAAGCGTCCTCACCTTCCGCCTGACGCAGCTCCTCACCGCACACGGTTGTTTCGGGATGTTCCCGGTTCGAATAAGGCGGGAGGAAACGCCCGGGTGTTTCCACTGCGTAGATCGCCCTGAGGACACGGTGGAGGTCTGCCCGGCTTGGGCGGAGTACCGCCCTGGCCTTGTGGAGGCGATCGCCGGCGGCGATCTCTCGTATCCGGCCCTGGTCCAGGCCATGGTACGGAGCGAGAGTGCATGGGTAGCCATCACCTCCTTCAGCGAAGCAGTAATGCTCGCGAAGAGGGAGGCGGCGCACGTGAGCGAGAGGCAGTATATGCGCCCTCACGGCCGTAGTCGCCGCGGGAGACGCCCTGGGCGTCGGGAATCCCAGGCTGATTTCGGGCCACCGTAGATGCGGGCTTGCGGACGGCGAGTAATGGGTAGCTCGCTGTCCGGTAAGGACCAAGGCCGGATCGACGGCGCGTTGTGTTACACGCGCGCTGCTAAGAGATCTCAGCATCAACTGATGGGGCCCGCAAGGGTCGATGCCTGCCAGAGGTGCGGGTTGTTCGAAAGAGATACCGCGGCCCCTGGCACACAGGTAACTGAGGGAACACGGGTGGGCTTTAGTCAGTAAAAGTTTGACACGCTCTCCTGCTCCACCCAGAGCGGGAGAAGTTATTTGATGATTTCCCACACAAAAAAAAAAAAAAACTCAACACAGGAATGCCATAGTGACTTCGAGCCATTCAGTACATACATACTCAGCTTATATCGTTCCCACTGCTGGGACACAGGCCTCCTCTCCGTGGGAGAGAATGGGCCGTAATCCACCACGCGGGCCCTGTGCGGGTTGGTGGGAGCCATTCAATACAATGATTATTTGCATGACAAGAATAGAACAATAAAAAGCGGGTAACTTCTCAATTTTTCCACCAATGTTATTAATTGTTTTGCAACTTACCTTTTTTAAGTAACATGTTTTAATGTGTATGTTTGATAGTAGTTAAATACCCTATTGCGTAATTTTGAAGAACGAACGAAAGACACAAAAAAAACGACTTGGTTTTATATTAAGTATATCGATACTTAAAATAAAGTTCAAAACACTTGCCTCTTGTCATGTTACCTTGTTAGGCACCTTGTTATCAATAACAGATGATACCCATCTCTACGTTATCAAGATCAGACATCTTAATGTGTTCTTCAAATATATGTCAATGTGTATGAATGTTGAGATTAATCTGTCTATGAAGATTGGAGCTTTGTACGATAGTGTTTTGTTTTGCGTGTTACCAAGAAACCGACCGGGGTGGAGCACTCGGAGCGAGCAACGAGCGGCTAGTTTCTCCCTTTGTTTCCTCGTACTGACTGCACGAATGCTCGCTTTGTACCTAACTTGTTACATTACACCCGGTAACGTCGGTCAGTACACACCTTTATAATCCATAGGAATGCAGGTTATTGTGACACCAAAAGTGTTTTTCTTACTCCCCGAAAATCATTATAAAATTTTACTTACCCTTGAGCATTTACACTTATACCATACTTGACACTTACCCTGTGAGGTCTGCAGGAGTCCGCTGGATGCGGGAGGCACAGAACCGGTCGAAATGGCGGAGATTGGGGGAGACCTATGTCCAGAATTAGATTTTTTTTATTTGTAAACATAGGTCAAATTACTAATAGTGTGCGAGATGTTACAGATAGGTAGATCCTATATGTTTTTAGGCGTACAAATATGTTTAATTAGCATTGTCGAATTTTTTACTTTTAACACCAATTTAACTTTTGAGATATCATAAAGTAGTAGAATAGGGTATTACACTCATTTTTGAAAAGTGTCCTAATTCGATTCTAAAGTGCTAATAATAAAACCACGAAAAAAAAACAACTTTTTATTTAATCGATTAGTGCCCTAAAAAATGCAACTTTACATTTTCAAATTTCGCGCATAATTTGACGAAAACGCTGGACGCAGTGGACGCCATATTGGTCTGTGGGTATGACGTTAGTTTGCTAAGTAAACAAATGCGCTGAAATTTTGTATGATAATTGTTTGTAATTTAAAAAAATAGTTACCATTCTACTTATCGTTGGTTTTCTGTTCCTGAATGCAAAATATTATTTAAATAAAAATTACTTTGGTTACGAAAATAATAAAAGTACAAAGTTTTTCAATTGACATGCCGTATGACGTAATAACATGGCGGCTACTATTTCATGGTGTTCAAAAACAGATAAAAAAAACAAATCTTTGATTTGAATTTTAAAATTTATTTTGTTATTTCATGAACTAACATTAACTAACATTTTCCGACTGCATTTTGCCTAAGCTATCTCAATAATATATTTTTATTTTTTTTCTCATAATATAGAGTACCTAAAATACTTACCCTATTATGTTAAATTAAGTAAACTTTCATATTAGTTATAAAATCAATATTAATAGGTGCATGCATATCAATACAAATTGAAGAAAAAGAATCAATTTAAATGTCAAATATATTAAGTTACATGCCATAATAATGATAATGTCATATAACATTCTAGATCGTCAAAATAGGTGAGGTGATGTACAATTTTCTGAAGCAGGAATCATAGAATTATCGTCCAAATATTCCTGTAGTGCATTTATTTTTCAATATTCTTAATAGTTCTGTTTTGAAATTGTCCAGATTTAACGTTTTTATTTTTTCAGGTAGTTTGTTAAATATTTTTTTGGCCATACAGAAGGTGGTTTTATTCATTAGTGCAGTTTTGCCATTAGTCACTTCGAGTTCTGACTTATTTTATCGCGTAATTTTCTGTAGAAACTTTTAGTAGTTATTTTGTATGACGAAATGTTAGATTTGACTAACATATTTGTTTCGTATATGTACAGCGATGGCAAAGTAAGAATTTTTAGACGTATAAAGAACGGTTGACAACTGTCTGTGCTTTTTTTAAGGCCACACATAGTTCTGACACATCTTTTTTGGGCTCTAAATACGAGTTCTCCATCAACTGAATTGCCCCAGCATATTACGCCATATCTGAGTGTTGATGCAACATAGGCGTGATAGGCTGTAAGTACGGATTCTAGGCTGACTATTTTTTTATAGTTTTTTAAAGAGCATAGGTAAATTTATTAAGTTGTTACATATTTCGTCTATCTGGGGTCTCCAAGTCAAACTGTTGTCGATATTAATACCAAGACATTTAGTAGCAGTAGTTTATTCTATTTTTGTCTAAATAGCTAATGTCAAGGATTGTATTTGGTATTCTCTGATAAAAATGCATAATTTTCATGATAAGTTTTTTAGATTATTGTTGTCAAACCATGTTATTACTTTATTTAATGTCTTCATTTTCGTATGTATTGGGATCATCACACTTAATAATTACGGTGTACCAGCTGTGGACGTCTTTCGGCTGAAATGATGACCACTTACAGAGCCATGGTTGATATCGTTTTAAAGTGAAATAGAAGCTTGTTTTTAACCAGCGACAAATAAGGACAGGGTTAGTTTGGGATGAAATTTTATCCCGCTCTGGATTTTCAGTTCTCCGTGTTGAACTGAGCATTGAAAATCCAACAAAGTTCACTGCAGCACGTCGAAAAAACACAAGCAAACAGAATAGGTTATTTTACTCTATATGACAAAAAATCTAAAAATACATTATTGAGATAGCTTAGGCAAAATGCAGTTTGAAAATTTAAGTTTTAGTTCATGAAATAACAAAATATTTTTTTAAATTCAATTCAACGAAATCAGTTTTTTTTAATCTGTTTTTGAACACCATGAAATAGTAGCCGCCATGTTATTACGTCATAGGACCAGGGCCGGACGCGAGAGATGGCCGCCACCGATCGCCTCCGCGAGGACACGGTGGTGCTCCGCCCAGGCAGGGCAGACCTCCACCGTATGCTCCACCGTGTCCTACAGGTGTTCCACACTATCGTGTCACCCGGGCGTTTCCTCCTGCCTTATCTGGAACAAGAACCTCCCGAAACAGCCGTGTCTGGTGAGGACCTGCGTAAGGCGGAAGAGAGGAAAGTAAGGACGCCGTGGTGCCTCTCCAGCCACTCCTCAAAGAGGGGACTTATCGCCGCAATTGTGGCGTGCCTAGCGAGGAAATACCCCGCTCGCGCTCCTCCCCTTCCTCTCCTAGACTTGACCTACGAATAACATCGCCGGTGCCGGTCGGTGTATAGATTTTTATTTTATCACTTTACTATAACCATGTATTAACACTACACAAACAACACAAGTCTTGTTCTTTTTTTCAACTTATTATTTAGTTACTGGTTAAATAATATTCACTGCGATTGGTGTTATAATAATACTTGTTCAAGGTCATCATCCCAACAAGCTCATATCACATTTTTCGCCAGCAGATGAAATTTTTTTATCAAACAAAATGTACGGAAATCCAATTTTTCAACCAAAAAAATCAGCTGAAGGAATGGTTGTAGAGACTTAGTGCCGTAGTAAAAAATACTCGGACTGACTTCCCTAATAGCGGTGACACCTTTTTTTTTCATTGGCCACTTTGACTTTTGCGCCGAACTTTGTATGAACCGTGAATGGTCTCCTTTAAATGCATTTTTACGGCACTAATCGATTAAATAAAAATGTTGTTATTTTTTTGTGGTTTTTTAGCACTTAAGAATCTATTTATGACACTTCAAAAATGGGTGTAATACCCTATTGTATGATGTTGAACTCTCGGCGCTAAGCAGTCCGTTTAAAAACCAGTGTGCGACAAAATCCTGCTGCGATATGTTTACGTTCGTGGTACGATGCTTCATTACTTTGGATAGGACAAGCATTCAAATGATGCTTACAGTAGTCAGTATAGTGATAGTTTTGATTCTAAATTGATCCTTTACATTGACTTATATTTTGATATGAGTTGGTGCAGTTGAGCTATGCATCAGTTACATACATTAGCTATTGGTACTGTTACACAATTTTTGACTAGTTAAGTTATTGATAAAAACGTATTCGTCATCGAAAAGATGTGTAACAGGAGGTGCAACAAAATGCCTACGTTTTGACGCACCCTTCATTACACATTTACTGTCCAAGATAAAGTGCATTTCTAACGTAAACAAAATTTGCAAAATGACACATTATTTATTAGTCATAAAATGGTAGAGGTGTGTGCTATTCGTCGTCTCCTAAAGGATTTTTTTTTGTAGGTTGGTACTCTTAAAAAAGTCTACAAAGCTAATGTGTGCCACTAGGTTAAACTAGCAAGTTTCCTAGTACATACTATAGTAAATATATAGTATGTCAGACATACTAGAGGGTGTGGTACTCATGAAAGTATACAATTGTTAATATAGAGTGGATACCAAAATAAAAAGAAAACTCAGCTGTTCCCTACATTTTGTCCAGTTATGCGAACATAAATATATATTTATTATTATTTATTTAATTTCAAGCAACAAGACTGATAGAGCGGCTGATTTTATTTTCGTGATCTCAGAGTTGGTCTCTAAGTAAAAGTTTTTAATTTTCATGAGTACTACACTCCCGGAAAGTATGTCCCTCGTTTAACATAACAATATATCTATTGTTTGATATCACAGGGGAAACAGTTGATTTGTGACACGTAGATATTCTGTAATCCACGCACATACTTGAATATTCGCTACCGAGTGCAATACTTCATGTTATAAACTGTCAACGACGGGCAATCTACTGGAGAATAAAAATATTTAACGTTAAAAAAATACTCAGTTCTGTTACAGTGTCGTCGCTACATTCTCGACAGAGAATGGTCGTGGTCGTTATAAACTTATTAAAAAAAAAAGACAATCGACTTGTATTGCAAGGGTTGGATCGAGGTGGCCCTGGACAAGGGGACCTGGAGGGATTTGGGGAGAGCCTTTGCTCAGCATTAAGTCAGTGTAGGCTAATAAATAAAAAAACACTACAAAAATACCTTTAATTTTGGAAGTTGGTGGCAAAAAAGAAATACAAAACTAAAGATACTGAGCTCTGAAATAGATAGTCATTTCTCTATTTGTAGTGTAATTTTTTTAATTTTCCCTTACGATGTTCTCGATGAAGAAAATCTTACAACAAATATTGTAAAGCCACTAGAATACTTGCCATTATTCGAATACTTGCCATTATTCGAATACTTGCCATTATTCGAATACTTGCCATTATTCGAATACTTGCTTGAGAAGAACATACTAATATTTTACTGTCCACATTCCAGGCTAGTCAACCAGTAGTGGGCGTAGGAGTCGGCGTTGGCGGCTTCCATCGACGGAGCTCCGGCCAGGGCGCACTCTGCGACCCAGAGCTGGACGACAGCGGCAACAAGCTGGTCGCCAGGCTAGAAGATGATGCCTTCATCTCTGAACAGGATCTGGTACGTATCATTGCCCTGTAGAGGAAAGAGGGCTTATTAAATACTTTCGCACGGGTCGATCGAACGTTACGACACTTTTTCCGCAGTCGGTCTGGGAATGGGTGACCGTACATTTCATATTGAGACCTTCCCTGCCTTGGAAAGTACGTTAAGTCGTCGTCGTTGCTCTCATTTGTAGAAAAAAAAAAGTTATTACGGGTAGTCAGAATCCCTAAAGTCCCAAGTCCCAAGGGTATATTATATTACCCAGTAACTGGGTAAGTCAGTTAGACAGTCCCTCCATGTAAAATATTACTATTCAGCTGCATCCGGTTAGACTGAAACCGGATCCCAACAGTGAAGAAAACTGAGTAATTTGAACAAGCAGTATGGGCTCCTTAACATTTCGCATGTCATGCCCTTTCTCAATTCCGAGAGTATTTGGAACCTGTACCCCTCGGTATAGGGTTGAAAACCAGTTTATTATAACCCATGCTTCATAATAACTCAAACTCAAAGCATTTATTTCAATTAAACCATTTACAGGCACTTTTGAATTGTCAAAAAGTCGACCAGTTGGAAAGTTGAAGCTAGTTGCCCATTCCAAAACGTAGATCTCTATGGAGAAGAACGGGCAAGAAACTCCATGGACACTCTTTTTAATCATGTTATGTATTACAAAAACTTGGAAACATTATTCTTGTTGCTTCTATATGTAACGATTCAAAACTACTGATTAAAGCAATTTTTTTAATTTTCGAAAAATCAAACTATTTCATGAATTTACTTCCCAGAAAGTCGATGTATATTTTCCGCCCTATCAGATAAATTATGTAACCTGATAATAATTCTGTGAATGTTTTGACAACAGGAGGAAAACATCGAGATAGCTACAGCGACGGAGAAGCGAATATCGAAAACTGACCCGTCGGGTGAAGATCAACCGCAGGAACCACAGAATGGTAATGTTTTGTGTTATATTTCATTTACCAAAGCCTTCATATATAAAAGAAAGAAGGCAAATATTTTTTTTTTGTCACAGAAACAAGTGCCTACAAGTTTATGAAAAAAAAAAAAACATTGTCTAAAAAATTTGAGGGTTGCCCTCGATATCCCTGGGATCCCATTATCAGATCCTGCCTTGGTGACAGTGGGACCACCTAAGGAGTACTTATACTCTTTCGAATAAAAAAGAGTTTTGAAAATCAGTGTACAAATGGCAGAGAAATCATTTAAAATAAATAATAGTTTAAAAAACTAAAAAACACGCTTTAAAAACCAAACTAAAAAAATAAGTCCGCATCGTTGTCAACGGGAAGAGTGCCCAAAAGGCTGGCAGCATTGCCACGTTGTATGGCAATGCTGATTCTTTGGCCGAAATATAGGCCAGCCCTTTGGTCACGTGAAGAGTCAACCAACCGCTTGGAAATATCTCGGAAAAGTAAGTGGGCACTCGGACCCCATGGCCCTAGAGTTTCAACCCCAAACGGCTCGAATATATAGGTTCCAGTAAGATTGGAATATTTGCGCCGTTTGAGGTTTTCCGCACCTGCAGCAGCCGCCCCAGCACAATTCGCCGTACTAGAAAGATGGGATGGCGCAAGGGTGTCGACACATGTTGCATCCCACACCAAAGGCCGACCTAACTTCCAAGGCATTATGGACATTCCGTCTGGTCTCTTCCCATCGTCGCGTGCCAAGCCATAGGGTTCTAAAACAGCTGGCACCCCGGCGGTGACAAGAGCACGACGGATGATGTCATTGATGCTGGCGTGCCGTGCTATTCGGCCTGCGCTCCTACTGCAGGATAAGCCATGGTGTCCGAGGCGGTCAACAACTTCACCGCATTGGCAGCGATGCAGAGCCACACAAGGAGCGCCAAGACGCAGGCAAGTAGCGAGCCGGAAGGTCGAGTCACTCAGCATGGTGCCTATGTTGGGTGACGGTAGTGCCTGCAGCCAGAGGCCCGACTCCCACTCACCCACAGCCAGAAGGCGAGCAAGCTCAGCAGTATTGGTGGACGTATTAATTAGTTTATTCCGTACCAACCTGCAGAGCGGCTCATCCCACTGTCTCTGGGAAGATGGGTTCACGGGCAGATCTGTATCCGGGCAAGCCATTTTCCAGGCATTCACCGCATCGGTCAAGCACGGCACTTCAGAGTCAACCAGGCAAGGGGCTAAAATTTTCCCAGCCAACTTTTCGGTGCTGTGGACAGAGGACAGGAAAGCCGGTAAGCTGATACTAGTAATTTTACGGACGCCGAGGCCTCCAAACCGGATGGGTAGTGTGGCTTGAAGCCACGCTCGGTCGTCCAAAGCCACATTTAAAATGAATGATAATGAGCTGCGAATAATTTGGTCAATTTTGTCCAAGAGCTGTGGATACTTCCATAAAGGAGAAGAACGTAGAAAATATATAAAATTTGGGCCAAAACAACAGTATCTAATCAGGGTGAATGCCGAGTGTAAATTTATTTTAGAGAGTCTTTCCGTAATATCGTTGAAATTTTTAATTTTATCGTCGATGAATTGAGAAAAACTGTCTTCCAAAATTGGGGAACCTAGGAGGTGCAGTGAACTTTTTTCTAGAATTTTGATATGTGAATTTTTCCAAGCGGTTGGTTGACTCTTCACGTGACCAAAGGGCTGGCCTATATTTCGGCCAAAGAATCAGCATTGCCATACAACGTGGCAATGCTGCCAGCCTTTTGGGCACTCTTCCCGTTGACAACGATGCGGACTTATTTTTTGATGCATTATGATTATTTTCTTTTTTATATACCTGTACATAATAATAGCTTTGCTTTGTGTTTATCAAATAATACAACTGAACGTTTCTGTTTACTTACATAAATAAATTTCTCAGCAAGTCTCAACTAAAAAAGGAGAAAATAATTTAATTCAATTAAAAAGCGTGGGGTGCTTGACATTAATTGATTATAAAAATACCTCAAAAAGCACCCCACGCTTTTTAATTGAATTAAATTATTTTCTCCTTTTTTAGTTTGGTTTTTAAAACGTGTTTTTTAGTTTTTTATAATCAATAAAAAATGTCAAGCACCCCACGCTTTTTAATTGAATTAAATTATTTTCTCCTTTTTTAGTTTGGTTTTTAAAGCGTGTTTTTTAATTTTTTAAACTATTATTTATTTTCTATTTTTTAGTTCTGCTAACTACAAAAACGTGTTTTTTTTTCTCAATTTTTTTTAAATTATTGAATTGTCATCGGTCCTTGACAAGTTTACAAAGTTTCAATGAAATCTGACCGTTTAAAGTGGGTGAAAATCACGCTCAAAGGAGTCGGTTACGTACAAACATACAAACAAACAAACAAACTAACAAACAAACATACAAGTGAAGCTAATATAAAGCGTGTAAAAAATGCAGTCGAACATAGAAGCTCTTCCTTTTTTGAAGTCAGCCAAAAAGTATAAGATCACGCGTATAAAAACAAAACAGGTTTATTGCCATTCTGTTATGACTAAATGCTTCTAAATAAACACTATTCCACAACTATCAATTACAATATGTCATAGAAATATGTATTAAAATAGCCTTCGGGAATGGCGAGACCCAAATTACTGTGTAAAACACATTAGGCAAGGCAGACTAATTTTTTTACTTCGGCATGAACTATCCATAAGACGTGTCGATTTAAAAAGAATCTCCTCAATCCAATTTCGTTTCATCCAAGTTAAACTAATGTGTAACTGTTTCAGGCTTGGTGTACGGTCCTATTTACGAGCTAGAGAAGTTTGAAGAGAAAGACAAGCAAAAAGATGATAAGGAGGATGAAGAAGAGCCGATAGGAGTGTCTCCTTGTGGCAGGTGCGTGATATTTTATACTGTTTATCAAAGATATTCCACATTCGTGTTGCAATCTGAATGTTATGGTTTTGTGGTGGCATCTATAATTACGCATCACACTGACGTCACGCAAAATCGTGCATCGCGCAAGCAGAATTTACCGCGCAACTAGCATATATACAACGTCCCGGCTTCGAACGTCAGGCCACCAAACATAACACCTGTCTGGTCTGAGGATTCTCCCTTTCTATGGATATTTAGTGAACTTTACACCTTGTTCCTCCGCAGAAATTATGGTTAATTAGGTATCGATATCTAAACACGATAAAACAAAAGAAAACAGATTTTCTCAACTCATACTTCATGTAACAATACTAGTCACCCAAAAAAAAAAACTTCAAATTTATTTTATTTTATCGTATTTAAGTATTGATACCATCACGTGTGCAGTTTCGCTAGCTAATTTAATTTGACCCTGTTGATCTAAACAAACAAGGCTCAAGGCAGAGCACCTGCAAGATGGTCAGATGCGACCAAGAAGGCTGTTGGAGGAAGCATCTACCGAGCGGTCCACACTGCAAAAGATCGTATTACTTGGAGACGCGTCGTATGTGGTTGCGATCCTCAGCCTTGGGGGAATGACGTAAAAGAAGAATCGAAACATATACTTATTAGAATGAGCTATATTTAGTAATAAACTTGGTGTATATGTCGTCAGGTTCTTCAAATACGATAAGGAGGTGGGTCGGGGCTCGTTCAAGACGGTGTACCACGGGCTCGACACGCAGACTGGAGTGGCCGTCGCTTGGTGCGAACTGCTGGTCAGTATTGTACCACTACAAGTAATTAAACGTACTAGGTGCCGACTGATGTGGTCCCGTGTAAAGATGGGGGCGCACTGGTGGAACGAAAAAGTAAATGCAGGTCTCACCAAGAGGCATCGGACCATTTAAATCCTAGACACTGCTCCGCTTAATAATTCTACACGTACCTTAGGTCACCCAAGATATATATTTCTACAAATTAAATTCAACATTTTAGGTTTGGTATGGGCTGATGAGGAGGGAAGAAACGCATGTGAATAATAGAATGATGAATATAAATGTTGATGGATGGAGAGGGAGAGGGCGGCCAAAGAAAAGTTGGATTGATTGTGTGAGGTATGATATGAAAGTGAAGGGAGTGAATGATAGCATGACGGCAGACAGGGGAGAATGGAAGAAGCCCACGTGTTGCACCCACTCCAAGTAACATAGAGCAAGGGCGACAAGATTATGATGCAATTTGCGCAGAACCAAACCTCGAGGTGTCACTAAACATTGTTGACAATAATGACTCACCGGACCCTCTCATTTTTCCAGGAGAAAAAGCTAAACAAAACGGAGCGTCTCCGCTTCCGCGAGGAGGCTGACATGCTGAAGAAGCTCCAGCACCCCAACATCGTTCGCTTCTACAACTACTGGGAGGGCACCGTGGCCAAGAAGAAGAACATCGTGCTTATTACTGAGCTCATGCTCAGTGGCACGCTTAAGGCGTAAGTATATCCTTTACGACAAGTTTTGGAACAGGCATAATCAGTCTTTAATGTTCTCACTGTTGGGACTCAGGTCTTCTATCTGTGAGAGGGAGTGGGCCGTAATTCACCACGCGAGCCCTGTGCGGGTTGGTGGATGTTAAGTGTCTTCGAATTTTTAGTTCTAGGATATCCCGGTTTCCTCGCGATGTTTTCCTTCGCCGTTTTGAGACCTTTACTATTCAATAACAACACCAGCACCCTAATTGCGTAACTCACGATTCATAATAATTTGTTTCGTTTTGAAACCGATGGCTAAACCATTGCTTCATATGTTCGAATAATGTATCTGCCCAACAACGAAAATAACGCAGTGAATATTGTTGAACTATCAAAATGAAACCGATTACGATTAATCGCGTGTTACGCAATTAGGGTGCTGCTTGTGCATGCTATGGTTTAACGTCTCATAAATGACAACGGAAGTCACAAAAGAAAACTGTCTTAATGTCTAAATCTTTTAACTCATATTCGCACTGCAAAAAATCTCACGTCGGTATTTTATCGCGCACACGATTTTCAATTCTCGTTGTTTAGCCGAGCTTTGAGAATCCAATAGAGTGCATCCCGCGCGTCAAAAAACACACTGTAAAATTTTCAACTCTTGGCGAAAAATTGCAACTCAGTACCTGGGATTATTTTTATTGTTATTTGCAGGTATCTCCGAAGGTTCAAACGGATCAACCCGAAGGTGCTAAAGTCGTGGTGCCGCCAGATCCTAAAGGGATTGAACTTTCTACATTCGAGAACGCCGCCTATTATACACAGGTGCGTAGTTCATTCAATACTTGATGGTACAACGCTGCAAAGTTCTATTGGCGCGTGGCCGACATCGGAACTGACGCCGCCATCTTGTTTTTTCAAAACAATGGGGAAGGTAACTGACAAAATGGCGCTGTAGTAGCTAGTTCTCAACACAAGCTAATGATACAAGGCGTGAGGTGGTATTATGTTACCTTTGTGAAAATGACGCGTTGTTGGGTTCCTAAACACACCACAATGCGCTGGTATCGATTCAAACATAAGATCACGCCTTATTTCACCGAAAACTTGGGCAGAGGTGTACCTAAGGAACACCGACGTTTCGCCTGCTATATTTAAATTCCATGTAATAGGGGGCTAGCCTATTGTCATCAACCGTGCAGAAATCCAGACTCCGGAAATTCCAGATAGAAAAACCCAATAACACCTTGCTCAACTTGGGAATCGAATACAGGACCTCATGCTCAGCAGTGACGCATGCGACCGCTACACCATGTAGGCAGTCGTGTTTTCGATTCCTGTCCAAAAATAATAAATATGTAATGATTCGCAGAGATCTGAAGTGCGACAACATCTTCATCACCGGCACGACGGGCAGCGTCAAAATCGGGGACCTGGGACTTGCCACACTCAAGAATAGGAGCTTCGCCAAGTCCGTTATAGGTACGCTACACCAGTGTTATCGGTAGACCCGCACGATTCGACTGTGATGCCTCCACTTTAGCTTTAAAAAGGGATTGTTGAAGAGATATGAAAAACCACGGTCTATAATGCCAAACTTGCAACGATTTGCTAAAACATGATCCACCATATTTACGACCGGATACTTAAAACTCTGCTACAAAAGAGAAAATAGGATACTACGAGTAATATAGGGCATTTTTTTATCGTTGCGTCTGTAACCAACCACTCGGGCTATCATATCTTTACTCTTCAACATCAATCGAAGAGATGTTCAGGATTTCGGCCACAATAAAAAATCCCAAAAGTGTTAAGCAAATTTTATGTTATTCTCATTTTTTTTTTCACAGGTACCCCTGAATTCATGGCCCCAGAGATGTACGAGGAGCACTACGACGAGTCAGTAGATGTGTACGCGTTCGGCATGTGCATGCTAGAGATGGCCACCGGAGAGTATCCCTACAGCGAGTGCAGCGGGCCTGCGCAGATCTACAAGAAAGTTGTGTCGGTGAGATGTGAACCTTATTATTGTAGCTGTAGGGCTGAATGTGCAATCACACAACTCTGGCGGCAGTGGTTCCTAAAGAAGAGTATGATGTGAACTTAAAAATAATAGTAGGAGTTAGGTTCAATAAGATGTGAAACTTGTAACCGTCAATGGTCTACGTATAGTAGTCCACTTTCGGGCATAGTTATCTCAAATGGCATGCTACAGCTCCTCGGCTATGTTTGTCTATTTACTAGCTTCTGCTTGCGGCTTCGTCCGCAGACAATTTCTTATTCATCCGACCTACTCTGTCGCATCCCATCGTCAACTCGAGCTGTTACTTCGTTTTCGCTAAACGATCATTATGTCTTTAATTTTCTTTTAGCTCGACGCCATAGGGTCTTAGCGTGATGTTAAATAGCATAGGCTGTTTAACATCACGCTAATCAAATTGTTAAGGAAGGCTATGGTAAAACTATAATCCTCTAAAATTGGACTATGAAATGCAAAAATATGTTTTCAAATCCGCCTGGTAGTTCTTGAGATTAGCCGTTCAAACCAACAAACAAAAAGCAAGCAAACACATCAGCTTTGTTATTAGTAGTATTAAATACCCTGCCACTGTTTTTCACTTATATTAAAATTATAATTTTATGTAGTTACTTAATTGTTTCGATTTCCATAGGGTGTAAAGCCGCAAAGTTTGGAGAAGGTTACAATCCCGGAGGTGCGAGATATCATCGAGTCGTGTATCAAGCCTAATAAAACTGACAGGTATGTTTAACAAAATGTAAATAACGCCTAGAATTTGAAAATTATTTGATTCTTGTATGGATCAGTTCAGAATGAACAAAATGCCAGACCAATTTACTGGTACTATTGAAAATAGGACCGTATTACCATAGCCTTAAGTAGAAAATGGTATCAATATCGATAGTCGGCACGCGACTCAGTTGTCCTTTCTTTTTCTACTTTACGCTGTGGTAAAAAGGTCCTATTTTCAATGGAGCCAGCAAATTGTCCGGGCATTTCTCCGTGCTTTCTGATAACGCGCGATGATAATCTTTGTTCTAAAACTTCGCTATCAACATCATAATCGCTTCCCTATCGATCTATTTAAATTTTACTATAAAACTTATTAATTTTGTTTTTAATTTGTAAATATTTGAGGAACTGAGATATCTATCTTTATTGCGTTTCTCAACCACGCAGTGATTATTTTAATTTGTTTCCTATTCAAGACCCATTTTATTCATTTATTTTGCAACGCGTTTTGGGAAGTGCAATATTGAACTTTAAAGATAAGAGAAATAAAGCTCAATTTCAATACTTATCATCTCCCTATAGTGCCACATGGGCTAGGCTGAGGTAATATGACCAATTTAAATAATTGTTCGACCTATTATTGCTTTCTACCTGTTCTAAAATTGGCTAAATTTCTTCAGAAAACCTTTAATAAATTGTGTTTTTAGACCAACCTTTTTAATGTGAGCTTAGCTTTTGTATGTAAGTGTGGAGTAAGAATCAATGTTTGTAGAAAATAATACATAGATGTTTTAACAATGTTGATCTTTTTAACATAACAAAAGTTCGATGTATCTTTCGAAGTTTATCTCATGTGCAGTTGCTTTCTTGTGTTTTTTTCTTTTATCACTATTATTGTTAGTAGCTTTATATGTAATACTATAATTATAATAATTGTATTTTTCGTGTTACTCTAAGTAATATAGTCAACTTTAATTTAAAGGATAACGCGCATTATGCGATCTGGCTTAGGGGGAAGCGGCAGGGTATCCCGCGAAATTCAAATTCTTACGTACATTGAATCCCATTGCATGACTATTTCAGGACATAGTCATTCAATGGGATTATATGAACTTAGAGCAGTGGTGGCTCAGTGGTAACTGACCCGACTCACGAGATGTAGGTCGTAGGTTCGAACGCAGACAGGCGCTTTACTTGGGTGTATTATGCCAAATCAAAAGCCTAATAATCGAATATCAATTGATCGACCACGATAAATCGAACGTCTAAATACTCGAACGTTCATAATATCGAATGGTTAATAAATCGAACACTCAATACATAGTACACTCAATACATCGAGTGTTCAAAATATCGAATGTTTGCATGATCTAGCCTTCAACGCATTAATTGATATTCGATTATTTGGCATTCGATTTGGCATAGTACACCCGCTTTACTTTGTGTAAATTATTTCATCACCACTCCTCTCAAAACGGTGAAAGAAAACATCGTGAGGAAACCAGCATGTCCTAGAACCAAAAATTCGAAGACATGTGATATCTACCAACCTGCACTGGGCCCGCGTGGTGTATTACTCCCTCTCACAGAGAGGAGGCCTGTGTCCCAGCAGTGGGAACGTTATAGGCTGATTATGATGAAGATATGAACTTAAAGGGTTGTTATGACGATTATAATTCTGTAAATAGATACTGGGACGGTCGCGAATCATATTTCCTGGCAGACCTGCAAATAGCAAAAAACGTTAGAAAATTTGACTTTCGCCGGCTCGAACTTACTGGTGGGCCTGGCTAAAAAGCACGCTCTCACCAGGTATCGTATCCGATAGAGGTAGTGTCAGTGATGAGCAGTTAGACGCTAAGTCTACACGCACAACGTTATTGATTGAGATGCAGGAAAACAGGTGCGTAAAATTTTTAGAAAAGTCCTTCGGAAGATCGGGTATTATGAAAAAACTACTGCATAAATCAATGACCAATAAAGTTTATTGATCATTTCGATATCCGAGTTTTGTCGGTACTGACTTGGTTTTGGAGATTTTACACTTCTTTTATTACTTAAACACGCCCAAAGTTAGGTTAAATTAGCAAGAAAAACGAATCTTTGTTGGCTCCTATCTTTTTAATGGCTTCTTATTGTTTTAGTATTCTGTTTCCGTACAGAGATTATATTAATAATGAGATAAAAGCATACCATGTTTAATTTTCGATGTACATTGTCGAACAGTGGAGTAATACATTCCCGAAGTTTGTATGGAAAAAATGTCGACTAGATTCTCAGGGTGCATTTCGAAATGAATGATTGCCGTGAAAGACGTATATATAAAGATATAAAGAAATCTCACTATATAGTAGTGCTGTGATCGCCTAATGCGCGCATACGTTAATTTAAAACACAGATAGAGACAAGCCTCACAACGCTGGTGTAGCCATTAGTGCTTTAAACAAAGTACAACATATTATAGCATAGATCTTTTTTAAATCGGCCATTATTTAATATTTTAACTTTAGCTTTAAAGACTTAAATTAGAGCTAGTTTTTCTAGTGACTATCAATTTCAAAATAATTTCTATAGAATAGAGAAAGTTGTAACATAATAATACTAAAGGCATTCGGTCTTATTAGCTAAGCTGACTTGATCTATAGTTTGCCGTAGCTCGCGTACATAGGCAGCGTTCTGCGAACACTTAGTACATATTTACTCTAACCGCCGATTTCTGATAGCCTGGGTTCTTAGAGAAGAGTTAGCCAAGGTTCCTACAGGCGATTATTTTTCGCGCACGATGTCCAACGCAATGCCTAGGGCCGATAGTTGAAAACTTAACCATGTGTACTCTCGACACGCAGGGATGCACTCTGTTGGATTATCAATGCTTGGCTTAGGACCGAAAGTAAAACAATCCAGTGCGCGATATAATTTTGCCGCGATATTTTAACGTCCGTGCCAACGTGGGCCATACCTAACTAATAGTGGGTGGCCCATATCGACGCAGGTTCTCGTTTAATTTCATAGATGGCGTTATTCGTATCGAACGAACATATTAGTGAGATCAGGATGTGCGTTGCGAGGTTTTCTTCCTAGAAACGCAATAAAAAATAATTGGACAAAAATGCATTCCCGAAGTTTTCACTCTAAGGCGACGATATGATGTCCGCTGTGACCAAGCGGACACCATATGGGTCACCCAGCAGCCAACCATACACTTTTGGCAGTGCGACCATGGTTGCGCCGCCCCTGGTGTCCTCGTGAGATAGGGCTCTTAAAGTCATTATTGGTAACATTTCGAAAATCAATATTCGACCTGTATCTCCATTTCTTTTCCACACGAGAATAAAAAAGAATACGTCTACTCTGTTAGAAATTCTGTTATCAAATCTCACAGTAAACTGCACGCTCCTCCAAAAAAAATATCATTATTGTACAAACATTTGTTGTGCGGCAACACGCAGTGGAGGGGCGTGCAATTTTGAATATGGTTATCTTTATCATATTAGCTCAGAAACGGTTTGACAATAAATGAATTGGAATAAGTAATGGGTACCGGAGCTTATTCAGGCTTTCAGAAATCGTTAGTTAAACACTACATAATTACGTTTCACTATATTATCAACATTTAAATAAAATCGTCTTTCTTCATGAATGCAGGCCAAAAGTGAAAGATCTGTTGAACCACGAGTTCTTCGGCGAGGACATCGGTCTTCGGCTGGAGATCGTAAGCCGAGACCTGGTTACCACCTCCGATATCACCAAGATACAGTTCCGGTTGAAGATCATCGATCCTAAGAAACGGTAAGCAAAATATAAATCGTATATGAAGACTTAACGTTTTGTTGTACAGATCAAATATTTATTTGGTTTAAGCCAGTTTTGTACGCGATCATCATCTGCCCAGCCTGTTCTGCCCAGCCATTTATTTTGAGGTCGGCTTCCGGTCTAACCGGATACAGTTTAATAACAGTATTTTACATGGTGCGACTGCCTATCTGACCTCGAATACGAAACCCTTTGGTAAGACTGGGTGTCAGACTTTTAGGCTTCTGGCTAAACTACATGAGGTCGCCGATTCCTATCTGACTTCTCTGAGAAGAAAGGCCGAAACAAACTTAGAGATAGTTGGTTAGGGTGATTGTGTCTGAAAACGCACAGGCGATAGGGAAGAGATAGACATTTCCTTAGGTTGAATCATAAAATGTCATGATCCTCTCACGGTTATGGGTTCAAATCTGGGCAAGTACCAATTATTAGACTTTCTCGATTCATATGTACTTCTTGAATTTATCTTGGGTATTACGAGAAGATGCTTTGCCCTGCAGTGACACAATAACAGGCTGGTATTATTATTAGGTTGAATCAAAGCAGACCCGTTTGTGCCATTTGTTTGCGAGGATAAATTATTCAAGCTCCTAGTTATAATGTTATGTTAACCGACTTTAAAAAAAAGTAGCTTAATAGAAAAAAAACCGACTTCCAGAAAAAACGCCACAAAGTGAATAATAATTAATAACTTTAATTTCGGAATGCGGTGAGACAAAAATAAAATAAATATCCAAAGTCAGTCTTCAGAAATTAAAGTTATTTTTCACTTTGTAGTGTTTTTCCGGAAGTCGGTTGTTTGTTTTTTTTTTAAATAAATAAAAATCACGTCTCTGCCATCAGGTCCTACACCCACAAAGAGAACGAAGCAATCCAATTCGAGTTCGACATGGAAAACGACGACTGTGAAGAAGTCGCCAACGACATGGCGAAGGCGGGTCTCATCATGGAAGAAGACGCCAGAATCGTCTTCAAGCTACTCAAGTCACAGCTCATCAGTCTTAACAGGTCAGTAACATCATTAAAACCGACCCATAAACGGCCTCTATGCTAGCAAAAAAAGGGTGTGTTCTTATGACCACACGATATAAGTGAAAACAGCCAAGTATACCCCGTTCAGTGTTACCGACCCGAGCGTGATGATTCAGTTTCGTACACTACTCAGAAAAACCGCAGTGCTTCTAAAAAGTATTCACTTCAGAATCATGCCGATCCGATGCTAGATTGCTGCGTGAAAGAAGGACAAACCAACAAACACGCTTTTGTATTTACAAGTACGATTATGTGTTAGCCATGGAGAAATTCATCCATGACATGGTGAATGTCATCAGAATTGACGGGTCAGTCATCTTATTATTCCTGTAATTATGATTCATGGCGTTGGCCCATAATACACATGCCTGAAACCTGTATAAAAGTATACAAGTAGCTTACACGCCGATGTGCTATAGCAACTTGTGATTGGTGAATGGCACAATAGCGTGCAGGCTACTTGCATACTTTTGTACAAGTTACAGGCGAGTGTATTTATAGGCCTGAGCCGTAAACAGTTCGGACTGGTGAGTATTGAATCAAACAGTCATCAATGAATCGGTGGCGAATTATGTTGCATTTCTTCTTTCTACTTTTTGATCATCAAAATTACATAAGACCGTCCCCCAAAACGCCCGCCCTTCACCACTTCTTAGTGCTTTAGCTGGAAAAACTGGCGCAAAATTTGTGCAGCAGCACAGTTGTCTGTTCAGTTGGAAAGATGTCTGTGAAGTTAGTGAGGACTGCAATTAACGCAAACTAGCTTTGCGTAGTCTCACTGAAAAAAATAGGGGTTTGCTAGTAAACGGACAGTCACCAAAAGAAAAAAAATAATTGAATATTAATTTAATAAATGAACTGTTTATATAACACATACAAATAATCATCCTATAACGTACCCATTGCTAGGACACAGTCCTCCTCTGTGAGAGGAAGTGGGCCGTAATCCACCACGCGGGGCCAGTGCATGGTACATGACACATGTGTTCGAATTTTTGGTTCTAGGACATGCCGGTTTCCTCACGATGTTTTCCTTCACCGTATTGAGAGCAGTGGTGATGAAATAATTTACTGACGTGAACTTTCTTTTAACGAAATGTTTGTTTTTTATTAATGAAATAAAATTGTATTCGAAACTATCCATCGGTTTCTTCTAAACTTCACTATATCCGACGACCCTGTTTACTTATGTATTTTGGTGACTGGACGTAATTAATTTTGCAGTCAAGACGTATACGACCCGGGAGTCAAAACCAGTGACGTAAACTTTACACAAGAAAACATCAGCAAACAATGTGGAGCGCAATATGGGCTAGTTTATTCACCTTTTACAGTAAAATCCTAACTTTATGTAGACGTATCCCACTTTGACTTCCAATTAGAAACATTGCAGAAAAGTCGGTTTCAGTTGTAACAAAAAGTAAGGCAGATTCAGTAGTTTGTGTCATTCGAAAATAGACATAGTTCTTGTGTGATTAAAGTTGATATTTGTCTATAATGTAGATGGTATTTTTACTTCTGTTACTATTTTAATACTAGCCTTTGAATAGTTTGATGTCAATTCAGTTCGCGTTAAAAGTAAATCCTTACTTCCTTCCTTGTAATATTATAAACGCGAAAGTTTGTATGTATGGATGTTTGTTTCTCTTTCACGCAAAAACGGCTGAACGGATATGGATGAAATTTGGCACATAGATAGATTATAACCTAGATTAACACATAGGATACTTTTTATCCCGGGTAGTACGTTCCCGCGGGATTATTTCCGACTTACACGCGGGCGAAGCCGCGGGCGGAAGTTGGTAAAATATAAGTCATATATTATGAACGAAGATGGGCAGCCTCCTTGGCGCGTCCTACTTGAAAAGAATAAATAAATATATTTTTTGCATTTTAATGTACGTATAGCAATAAGCTCGCCCCTCATTACATAGGACTTAAACATAACTGGCGATTGTGGGTGTACTATAGATACACCTGCCCAACCCTACGAGGCATACAGGCGTGATCTGTAATGTATTTAGTTAGGGATAAACGCTGGAACTACCAGTAGGAATAAAAATAAACTTTTTGCATTTGATTGTCCAATTTTTGAGAAAGGTGGTAGGCTATACAAGGTGTAACAGAATGGACGCAAGACCTGAAAGTAGTTTGTTCCTAATTGACTTCTAAATCGATTTCAGTAACTTTTAATATAAGTATTTTTTTTTAATTATGTATTTTGCCATACCTACCACTGATTGAGCCAAAGAAAATTAAATCTTATGCTAGAAGAAATAAGACTCAATTTTAAATGCATAAAGTAATGCTTGGGTCGACACGTTTTTCTTAATAATATCAGTTATGTTACTCGTTGTATAACATCACGCTAGGAACATTAGGAACCAAGCAAAAAGAAAAAAAAAAACATATCTTTTTGCTTGGCACTAATGGTTAGAAAGAATGCTAAGCGAAAACGAAGTATTAGTGCGGTAAGTAATGTAATGATGGGATACGACGCGATGGTTGGGGGACGGTCACGAGCACGATGTCACTGGCAAAAGCTAGTCTTTACATAGTATAAAACAAAGGCCCCATTCCGAATTCCGAGAAATTCACTTTTTATTGTTTTGAATTTAAAGTCGTTATTCGCATGCTTTACTGAAATCTTTTATGTGTATTTTTAGTTGCAACAGCCTTAAATTGAAATGGGGAAATACATAAATGTATTAACAAATTTATAACTTATCAAGAAATTAAACTTTTTTTTTTCAGTTTGTGTAAATTTTTGACTTTGTCAGTTAGGTGTTATTTGCATTTCGCCGTCGATATCTCTAAGTTAGCTAAAGATAAGATACGATTCGAAATAAATCAGCATAACTGTCATTTTTGACAGAGCTCACGGTGATATTAGTGTTACGCATGGTCGGCGTTATCGCAAGATGGCGCATGTCATGACGTCATCTATGACGATTCACGGGACATCGTTATCGCGCTCACGCCAAACTAGTGTGAGCACGCTGAAATCGATATTATCGTAACTCGGGACGTAGCCAAAGTCGCTGTTCTTTTCTGTACGCTTAGATCTTTTAGACTACGCGGTTAACATTAATAGACGAGAGTGACTCAAAAGGAATCAAAAGTTTGAGTATAAAATTAAACGAAAAATTGCGTTTGACAATGCGTTTGATTGCTGCAATTTTGCCTTTAGCATTTCATTGTAATGATCATTGGGCTGGCACTTCAATCAATGTAGGTTTACGGGGTTAGATCTAGATAACTATTGACGTAGATGTAACTACGTATCAGTAGCCAGTTGTCTATTATCTCTTTTAGAACAATAACATAATAGATAATAAATAGTTTTACGACTGCTCTCAGGATGAATGAGCCATGAAACTGTCATTGATAAGGTTAACGTAATACGAACTATCGTGAACGAGTGATTAGCTAAAATTACTAAGTCCCTCACGGAAATCCTACTAATCCTTCTAATATTATAAATGTGACAGTTTGTACAGATAGATTATAACCTGGATTAACACACAGGATACTTTTTATCCCGGTAGTACGTCCCCGTAGGATAAATTCCGAATCTCCGCGCGGGCGAAGCCGCTAGAAAATTCATATGAAAGTAATAAAATTGGACGCACCTTCTTCCATCAATGGTTTATTCAACATATGTTTAAGTCTTATCGTGCATATAAATTTAATTTTTTAGACAGATTTTCCATACAAAAACTGTCGGTCGTAAATTTAATTCCACGTGTAAAATATATGTATCTGTGTTTGTTAAAATCGGCCCTAAATCTATGTATATATACCTAATATTATAAAAAGGTAAAGTTTGTGAGGTTGTATGGGGTAAACTCTAGATCTACTGAACCGATTTAAAAAAATATTTTACCAGTAGAAAGCCACGTTATTTGTGAGTGTCATAGATGGGATGTCGTACCCGAAAAATGAAAAGAGTCTCTGATTTGCAAAGTAAGTCGGAGAAAAAACGGTCGAACGAAAACGTTTCTTACGAACGCTGCCTTAACGATGAGAGATATAATAATATGATTGAGTTCTAGAGAAAAGTTGTAGAGCTTGATATTGCCTACAAAACAGTCAGCGACAGCATATATTATGTCTAACTTTTGTATTAAATTCACAAAATGTTTTTTTTTTATATTAAAAAAAAAAAATTAATGGTTAGGTCATGTTTATTGGTCATAATATCAACAATTATGAATTCTTATCAAAATTAGTAAATTTATCGTTTCAAGTGTTTAAAACCAAAGACTTTCCCTTTTACTGCATATAATTAAGACGAATGGTTAAAGAGATAATACAACAGAGGTATGGAACCGCGACAGTGTCGTAATCTATTGAGTGATATAAAAATGTTTACCGCCTAACGAAGTGGGCTCGGGTCAGCTAGTGTGCTAAATACCTGCTACCACTTAACCCTTTGTATTGTACTTCGTCAAAAAGGTCAAAATTAGTGAACTGCAGACTTATTATTTTAATTCCAAACACTGCTCTACTACTCACTGATTAACGTAACACTAAAATCGAGGTCATCTAAGTGATATTTAAGCTCAATAAAACATGAATTTATTTGTGCTAAAATGACGATTTCCTGATTCACTGCGCCCAAACAATAGGTAGTCGTTAATGGGTCCTATTGTTGCAATATCGATGAGATTGTAGACGTGATAACTGATGTTTTAAACTTGATGACTATCATGCTTAGTTTTGCATTTATAATAAACTTAGTAGACGAACAGACATACTGCATATAATACGCTCCCAGACGTGTCTACACCTTCGTTTAGTGCGTGAAAATATGTGCTCTATCTGAAGACGTATTGGTATTTGTAAATATCCAGCAACATGTGGTTCTGTGGAACTAAATAAACGATACCAAAAAGATGTCCGTTTTCACGAGCCCTAGGAAGCACCAAAATTAATGCTTAAGTAACACTTTTTTGGGAACGACATCTCGCAGGTCAACCTATGAGTTTGCCGGATTTGCCCGTGGCAACCTTAATAAATTAAGGCTACCACCCAGCGTTTAAAAACTTAAAAGTATAGCGACTGCTCGCTAAGGGCAACCCCCCCTATGGGGTACGGACCTCGGCTTAGGGCATCGCTGGTAGAGGGCAGCAAGGGATAGACTGAATCGGACTGATAGCGTTGGAAATGCAACAGTGCGCTTTTATTTAGGCGTCATCTAGCTAATTCCAGAATAACCCACCAGAAGAGAGCATTTCAAACATCAATCTACATATTATGATCTGAGAAAGATTGTCTGGAGTTTAAAAGACACTGGCCTCTAAGTTAGTTTTGGCTTTTAGAAGAAGAAAGAAAAAACGTTTATTTGCGGTAAACATGACGCAAAAAGATAAGGAACACAAAAAAATAATAAGAAAAGGTTGAGGGAAACATGCGTCACATCCACGCAAAACGGCTATCACTCAGCATTATGCTGCGACCCTATGCAAGACAGAGCCCCAGCGCTGGTTTTCAGGGATAGCCGGCTTTGACGTAATGACGTCACCCGGTGCATTAAAAACAATAATTATGAAACTACTGGTACAGCGAACTAATAGATAAATTTCTTTTCTTCTCCAGAGTAGTCGGATAGGAACCGCCGTCATCACTTTAAAATAAGTATTTGATTTGATGTGTTTGTGCAAACCTACTTACAGAAATTAAATCATTTATCATTCAGAATGATGTTTAAAATTCTCCAGCTCACAAAATTTCCAATTGCTTTATTACCAAACAACGCTATTGGGAATGAACCTTGTTTGTGTTGCCTTTTAAGAATAAATCCGACAGTTTGCCATATTTTCTATACAAAAGTACAAAAATTGTCAAACCGACATATTTATTCCTTAGATAAAATTTATCTGACTATTGTAAAATCAGCCCTAAGAAGTATGTCTGCTCATGAATTGGCTATCAAGAATTACATTTAGGGCCAACCCGTTTCGAAATTGGAAAAAATCCATCTTATCAATAATTATAAATAGTACATTACTATAGATACTTAGCCCCGTCCGTTGTGGAATCAGGATGTTCGTACAATATTATGTAAATACTGTGTGCCCTACATTCCGCTAAAAGGCTAGCGTATAGAGACTTGCAGTCAAACACGCAATGTGTGAGATTCCATCACGCTACGAATCCCCGCATTGGTCATTTGGTATGCGTCCAATGAAAATGCTTTTCGCCCGATAATTCTTTGATTTCCAGTTTTTTTTGTCATTGTATATGACCTTAATGACAAGGCCTGTGGCTCTGCCCACGTGTACTTAATAGTCAAAATCTGAAGGAGATCTTCAGATTTTCCCCGGTCCACGTTGATACGGACGTAAAAATAACGTTGCGGGAATTTTTCCCACACTGGATCTTAAACGCACCCCTTAGCGCCGAGAGTTGAAAGTCCAACAGTGTTTTTCCGAGGCGCCAGGATGCACTTAGTTGGATTGTCACTGCTCGGTTCAACACCGAGAATTGAAAATCTAGTGCGCGATAAAAACACGCCGCGATATATTTACGTCCGTAAGAATTTGGTCTTACATTAACCACTCAGAAAGTTAGTTTGGTTGACTGCCCTGAGTGCGCCAGTGTATCGCCAGTTGTACAGGTAATTTGATTTTACCACCTTATTTCAGGATAAAAATACCCAATGACAAAATTCCGACTTCAATTCAGTCGTGAAGAAAACAATTCACTATCCATTCGATACACTTTTTAATCGGCTTCAAAAAAAGGCGGAGGTTCCCAGTTCGTTTGTCCGCGATGTTTGTTACGTGTTAGAACTTCGTAATTTATAAACCGATTTGAAAAATTCGTTTGTTTGGAAGGGTCTACTTTCCGAGTGGTCCCATATAAATTTGGTCAAGTTCTGATTAGTTAGAGTTAGCTTCAATAATACGTCTTTTTTTTCCAAATATAAAATCTCAGTGGATTAGTTGTCAAATACTTTTGTGTCACAAATTCGGTCAGTTATTTCATCAATAAAACAGAGTATCCCGTCTTTCCTGTATATTCCCGTCAATCAGTCTGTTCTTACAATGATTACTTTTAACATTCATCCTCTACGTTCAAAGCCCCGCAAATTCTAAAAATAACACAAAAAAATTCGCGGCAAATCACAAAGACCGATCGATGTAAAAAAAAAAGTATTTCGCGAACGATTTAGCTACGAATAATTCTTTGAATAAACGTGAAACGGCATTGAACGCAACCGATTATTTCGGAGACATCGGCCCGAAGACGAACGAATGCTCGTCACGCGATCCTAAGAATCCAGCTGGTTGGATTTAGCATTTTGTTTCGTTCATATTTACATAATATTAAGGAAAAAGTGATAATTTTTTTGAACCTCCAGACTTTATTGAGCTAGGTTAAAACATTTTAGTTACTACAATTTATTTTTAAAATTCCACCTATCCGTAATACACATCATCCTGGCCCTGAAGTTCTTTTGTTTTGTTTCGTGTGCGTGTGTTAATTCGGTAGAAGAATATGCAATAAATCTCTGAAAGCAAAATAGAGGACATTCCTCTTGTTTGCTATAAATATTAGTCAGATTGCTCGCTGATTACATAATTAAGTTTTATTTTGTTAGAAAAAAGACTGCCACAAACAGACACGACAGAGCGACGTGACTCTCGTAGAACAATTTCTATGGAAACGTCTTTAAAATTGTTCTACTAGTGTCGCGTCGCGTTATTTTGAAGAAGCCTTGATGAAAGCTGTATCTTATTTTTTTTTACCTCCATGTAATGGCTCTAAATAACAGTAATAAAGAATATAAAGATAATCTAAAATTGCAGTTATTAAATACGATATGATAATTTTTCACTTCTCAAATGCCCAATTTCAATGCTCAAGGATAAATGGGCTACATATAACTTTTCGAAATTATCTTCTGGCGAATACTTTAACCAATATTGAACGGCAATGTGGCGGCTAATCCGGCTTAACCAATTTTTAACTAGTTAAATACTTGAGCATGCGTGATTAGTTCTTCGACGCATACAAACGATCAAATGCACGCTCGAACGCGTCTTGTAATTACTATGACGCAATAATGCACTACTATTGTGCACTAAAGGCCTTTAGATATGTTTGTTGTTACTGGCTATTTAACTGGGGTGAATTAAAGTACTAGCTCTAGCCTCCAAAAGATCTGTCTGTCTGCCGCCCGCCGTACGGGTGAAACAAGTACGTACGAAATATTAATATTGTGACATTCTGCATGTATACACATGTTTTGACAAATAAAATTATCTTTATCTATGTTGAGGTCGGCTCCCAGTCTAATTAGATGCAGCTGAACCTCCGCAAAATAGTGACTGGGTAATGAGATACCCCTTGGTAAGACTGGTTGTCAGACTTTCGGGCTTCTGACCACCCATAACGGTTTAACGTTCTTTTCGAGGGACGGAGGAGCTAGCTCTAGCCTTCGTGTGTAGTTAACTCAGCTCATCGCAGACCATTGCCGGACATTAACTCTCCTAAACTGCGCCACAACTAACACCCAGTTTTCCGCTTTCCACAACCAGTCTAATCCTGATTTAAACTGTCTATGTATGTTCAGTTCACCTTTTCTAGTGTCGAACCTAAAATGTTCATCTCCCATCCCCGCTAGGCACTGATATTTTACCACTAGCGAATATTTTTACCACGGTATATACGATATGATCTGTTCTCATTAAGTTTTTGTCTCTCTTCATCTTCTTATTTTCGTGTCGATTGTAATCGTCTTCAATCTTTTATATTGTTTGAGCCCTATTGGCCATGTTGACTGCGGCATCAGTGTCATTATTTAGATCATCCAAGATGAAGGTGAACGGGCATTGCACATACAATATTTTTATCTCATAATATTGTTTGCAAACGATGACTAAAGACAATATTCAGTGTCATGTACATAGGCGTGGTTTTTGGCAATAATCACGCACAGTTCCAAAGTCTGCTTTGCTGAAACTTCCGGGAATTCCAATATGACATGTGCCTTTATCTGTGTCATAGCCGTATCGAAGTTTTCTCTATGAGTCGTTTCATACAGACGTTGTCTATATAAACAGTGCGAACAATGTACGCCTGTTATAGCTCGAAATTGTTTTGTATTTGTAGTGATTTGTAGGGATTTAGGTCAACTGGACATACTTTTTATTTTTTCTTCTTGTCTCTAATTTTCATTATGTCAATGTCATGCATACCTCTTATTTGCACGGTTACTGAAATGCCGATTTTAGATGTTAGTTTATTTGAAATGTAAGTGGCAGTGCTGTTAGTGTGCTTATTATAAATAAATAATCTTTTATACTTTGCTATTCTTATCAATTCAAATTGTGATAACATACATTGATAAAAAACAGGATTACTAAAATCTACCCAGTGTAGTCAGTATGAAAACTTAGCACTGATCTCTTTCATTTCTTTCTGCACCTTTACTCCGTAACACACAATCAATTACAATCTTAATCATTTGAATGGATATTGCTAATCCATTACTTTATATTTTAGAACGATTTGCCTCCTCAACAATGTAAATAACGCAATGAATGGTGTTGAATTGTCAAAAATACAGCCATTCCTACTGGTAGTGTCTTACGCCATTACCCCGAGGCTTAGCTCAAATAAAAACAAGTTTACACTTAACTTACAAAGCAAGCTCTTCGCGAGGTCTTTGCCACTTAGGTCAATGTATCCTAATCATACTTAACATTAAAAACTAACATGGCCGCCAAATTAAAATAGAAAACGTTCGCAAATTAAAAGATAACAGTCCCGTTCAAGGTTGAGATTATATTATTATTTATCTTTATCAGTTATATTTATGCAAAGGTCACATATATATTGTGGGAATCGTTATGTATTTCAAATCTAAATTGTGGTTAGTTGTATTGTTAGGTAAGGTTTGGGTAAAATTAGGCAGCAATTTAGGTCTCAATTTTTGATTTAAAATATTGTTGTTGTAATGAAGGCCGATGACCTTGTGAAGGCTGCAGGAATCGGCTGGATGCGGGAAGCACAGAACCGATCGATGTGGTGGTGCTTGGGGAAGCCTATATCCAGAACTGGACGTCTTTCGGTTGAAATGGTGATGAGGAACGAAATCGTTCGACTTACTCTTGAGTCTAAAGACCGGCTAACATGAGGAGACATACAAAGCCAAGCCATACATGTAGATATCCGTTTAGAAGCTTAACACCCTGAATATTACACCAATAGCTTCTGTTATATTAGAAGCAAAATATTGAAGAAATAGTTCTGAAATCACACACCAGTTTGGTCTTCTTTAAACCTTTGTGATTTCATGACATCAGCCCGAAAAGGTACGCTAAAGATACCAGTCGATACTCTTATATTATTTAGTGGACTTACCGTGTTCTGTGCTATAACTGTACTGTCCTTCTTGTAATACTAAATTAATAATGAACATACATATGTAGTACATCATTCTCTTGCTCTTATTCCAATTTATTTGAGGTCTTCTAACATGTTTTCTTCTTCAATACTTCTCGATTAGTCGTCATCACAGTAGTCACACCATTTCTAGACATAATTTTATCTTTAACACACTCCATCCAGCGTGTCTTTGTTCTTCCCCTACTCTTGAACATACCTTAGTTAAAAATAGTAGCAAACACCCTTCTCGTTGAACGACTGGCGTACACATAATTAAGGGTATCTGCTTCACGTCAGCCACACAGCGAATGTTGACGCGAAAGAAAAGGCAATGCACTGCTCAATCGGAACCGGTATTACGAGTTACAAAACGCAGTCATTTTTTACGATTCGCCTAAAGTTGTAGATTGTATTCAAAACATAGCTTACTCACACTCACGTTCGGAAATATTCGGAATACCGGACTTTGTAAAAATATGAATGGTATCGTTTGCAGCCTGTCTATTTTTTTTACTACTTTATCAATACCTCAATAAGTGTTTCGGTGAACCGGATGTATACCTTACTTACTCTCGGCTCGTCCCACGCTCCTTATCATTTCAGTGAATGGATAATGATACTTATAGCTGCATATTTGTTTATACAAATTTCGTTATTTGTTTAGCAGCCGTCGCGGGCGCAGTGCGTCACAATACGTGCACATACCGTGTGGGCACATCGCGTTTTATTATCATTGTTCTGCCAATGCTATCAACGATAAGTTTTAGATTGAAGTTTTATTAATTAATTGTTTCTTGAAATGAAAACTTTTCGGTGTTTCTGAAGTGGCAGACTTTTGAGAAACCGGTGTTGGTGCATTTTAAATGTTGTAGTGAAAGTTAGTAGCAGTGTTTTGGTGTTACTCTGTGATCATGTTTACATTGTGAAAGTGATTAACTCCGTAAGGATTAAAGTGAGTTTGCATTTTTATATTTTTGGGCGCGACTTTTTAATGACGTGTTAAGAATGATCTGGAGGCTTTTCGATTTACAATTTCGGAAATTCAACACGAATAAGATGTTAATGCTGCATCATGTTGTTTATGCCAGTTCATTGCTCGCGAAAAGAATCAGATCTGTCATGTAATTAATCTAACGAAACACTCATTTTTATATGAAACAATTTATTTGTAGCACATATAGTTAATACTAATTGATATTATGTTTTTATTTATCTATATATATAAAAATAAATCTCTATTTCCCTTGGTCATCACACGGCATCACACGTGAACGGCTGGACCAATTTTGCTAATTCTTTTTTTGTTGTATGTCTTATTGTCAGGAGATGGTTCTTATGGAAGAAAAAAATAAAAAAGTTGCGAATTTAATATTCATAGTTAAGACAGGACAACGTCTGGCGGGTCAGCTAGTAATATTATAAATGTGATAGTTTGTGAAGATGTTTGGATGTTTGTTACTCAATCACGCAAAAACGGCTGAACGGATTTGGATGAAATTTGGCACACAGATAGATTATAACCTAGATTAACAAAATGGGATACTTTTTATCCCGGTAGTACGTTCGCATGGAATAATGTCTGACCTCCACGCGGGCGAAAGCTAGTCGTGTATATAAATTAAATTACTAACTAACTATACAAAGAAATGACACTAAAGGCGTCGAAGCATAGATTAAATCAAGACAATATTATGCGTAAATATACTCTATTTTACATAAAAATCTTACGTCTAGCCTACACAAATCCTATTCTTAACTCTCAGTTACTATCTGAAATACCATCGCTATGTAAAAATTGTTACCACTGTAACCATGACAACGGTAACTAAGTTCAAATGTTTTGTGACCTCGCGTGAGCCTATTTCAGTTGTAATACAGCGCCGTTCAGTTTAATTAGAGCGGTATCCTTTAACGAAGGTTACTTACTAAAATTTATAGCTGTTTATTTAGTTTTGATTATTTTATGTGATGTGATTTTTTTTTTGAGTTTTCTTTTGGTTCCTATGTGGAGGAGAATGAAAGGTATTTGTCGTTAATTAAATATTCGGCGCAAAAAGTTTCAAAATTCAAACAGTTTTTTCGGGTTTTGTGCAGTTAAAGTTTTTATAGTGTTGTGATGAGTTTAGAACCGTGTATTTGTTTATGAGGTTAATAAATGTATTTGCTAAATGTTAGTGACCTATAACCACGTGTGCTGTTTATGTCACGATAAAGATTTCTAATAATAATATTCACTGAAAAAATAAAATATTATTGTTTTTAACAGCAATAAATCCGAGTTTTATTGCAATGACTTAATTTTCGTCTCGCTCGTGTAAGTGGAATAAAAGTTATTGTTTTGCGGTTATTAATAAATCCTACTTTAAAAATTATAAATGTGAAAGTTTGGATGTTTGTTACTCAATCACGCAAAAACGGCTGAACGGATTTGGATGAAATTTGGCAAACGGATAGTTTGTAACCTGGATGAACGCATAGGATACTTTTATCTCGGTTCCCGTGGGATAATTTTCGATCTTCACGCGGGTGAAACCGCTGGCACAAGCTAGTTTTTAATAAATTAGAGCGTTCTGTGAGTGAACATTAATTGCGCGGAATCAGAAAAAATGTTAATAACTTTCCCTAAAAATATCTAGCGTAAAGATATTGTATTTTTTTTTTTTTTCAATAACAACATCACACCTGTTTCCTACCAAAGTTTGATGGGAAGTTTGGTGATAGCACACCCACATTTCACCAGTTATGTTAAAGTCCTATGTAACAGGGTGTGAGCCTATTGTCAATGTCTCACTTTCAGAACACGTGCACCAACAAACTATTGATCGTTTTGTATTATAAACGCGAAAACAGTCGTGATACGCAAAACAAGACACGATACTTTTACGATTTCCGCAACAATAACCCCCGAACGAAACGAAACCTTAGACGTTCTTACTTGTATGTATTTCTATTGCTACAATACATTTTTATGTTACAAAGACACCATGACACTTAAAGGCGACTTACTATGGAGTTGCATTTAAAAATTAAGATTGACGTTCAATATTACGAATCGATATACACTCATTTTGGCAATAATTCAACCTGCCTGACAAAAAAATATTTCGTCATTACTCGGCCTCTGACGTTGGTTCTGCCACCATCAAGGATCGCGAACAAAAATTGTGTCAAACGTCAAAACGTCATGATGCGTTAGGGGAGGGGTAAAGCGATTGCATTACGATAAGAATTTGCCCCGTCATCGTGTATTTCCCGTGGAGAGTCTCAGCCTATTTCCTAAGGTTGAAGAAAATCTCATTCGGTCTCATTACAAAACAAGGTTTTTCTTTAGGTATAGTTTAAACTGTTGAGCCTGGTTTTAAAATAAGAACCTAACAGAGATCGTAGTTCAGTTCTTTTTTTACAAAACTGGCTACTTAGTCCAGTGCTAAGTTGTAATTTTTGTATTAAGAACTTTACCCAAATCGAAATAAAGTTCGAAATGCAAAAACTGGCTCAGAGTTTTAGGCTATAACTAAAGATAGATCGCATTTTGTAATAAGATGGATTAGGTTTTCCATCATTAAAAAAAAAATAAAAAAATTGCCTTCACTGTCATCAAAATCAAAATCAAAAATCAAAATATTTTAAAAATCAAAATATTTTATTTCACATAAGCCTGCATGGGCACTTATGAAACGTCAGAAGCTAGGTGCACGGTTCCAATTTGTCGTTTCCTATGGAGAAGAGCCGGCAAGAAACTCCACGGTTACTCTTTTAAAAATAATTGGCTTTTACAATGTTTTCAAATTACAGTGATAATAGGTATGGGAGGACAGTGCAGGCCAGTCAATAAGTACCAGGTACTTAGAGGAATTAAAATACAGAATAGAAAAACGTCTACAAATCTAGTCTCTAAGGCCTACAACGTTCTCTCATTCACAGTATGTAAAAGAATCTGTCCCACTGTTGAGCAAAGGCCCCGTCCAAATCCTTCCAGGCATCATTTTCCAGGGCCACCTCGATCCACCCTTGCGATACCCGTCTAAGTCGCCTCGCCACCTCTTCTTGGGCCGGCCTCGGCGGCGCTGTCCATCCTCAGGCACCCACAGTGTGGAGACTATTGCCCAGCGGTCACAGTGCATGCGGCGTTCCATCGTTAAAATTATTATTTACGTTCTCTCTGTGTCCTAAAACGACCGTTGACTTAAAGTAGTTTGGATTAGAGCAAAATAATTTCAAAGTATACCTGCAGGCGGTCAACTCCAGTCAATAAAAAAAGAAAGTACATAAAAAGTCCATTAAAAACATCCAAGCGCTATTATGTACGCGGCCTCACTACAAATGTCTTTTTCATCTCCCTATTGTATACTAATGTCATCTCTTTCGTTCTCAGGGAGAGGAGCGAGAAGAAAGCTCAGATGCTGTTCAACCAGGAGGCGATCATCGAACAGAACAGGCAGCAGCTTTATGAACAGCAGTTGAGGCAGGTCAGTGACGTTGAGATAGGCCATGGTCAAGGTCAATGAGTTGGAATTTAAGGTGGATGCGCTAAGCTGCCCGCGAAATTACAGAACGCCACCTGCCTTATTTAATTTTTTCATCCGTTGTAGCCAAATATAACTCTTTTATTTTTAAACAAGACTCAAAGGTCTAAGCTGAAAACCAGCGCTTAGCAACCCGCTAATTATTACAAGCCACGCTTTATATTAGCTTCACTTGTATTTTAGTAACCGACTCCTTAGGGCGCGATTTTTACCCACTTTAAACGGTCAGATTTCATTTAAACTTTGTAAACTTATCGAGGAACGATGACAATTCAATAATTTAAAAAAATAAAAATAAAGAAAAACAGAAAAAAGGCAAAAAAAAAACTGAAAAAATTACGCTTTTGTAGTTAGCAGAACTAAAAAATAGAAAATAAATAATAGCAGGAGAAAATAATTTAATTCAATTTAAAAGCATGGGGGGCTTGACATTAATTGATTATAAAAATACCTCAAAAGCACCCCACGCTTTTTAATTGAATTAAATTATTTTCTACTTTCTTAGTTTGGTTTTTAAAGCGTGTTTTTTAAACTATTATTTATTTATATTTAAAGAAAACAAGTAACAAATCACTAAAATGTCACAATATTTCTTAGCCCTATGTTAGTAAACGTAACCTACACACAATAATGCTTCCGGTATTATAGTTTTGTGTATATGTGTACTAGCTGTAAGGGGCCATTCAAGTATTACGTAAGCACTATAGAGGGGCGGGGGGGTCTTTGCTTTTTTTTTGATGATATGGGGGTTGGGGGCGTTCTGGATGGTGATTACTTCAGCACAATTTATTTTTGAACTTTTGGATTTTCTATAAAATTTTGTCGATTTTGGTTTGAACACATATGGCAACCCTACTTGTCTATGAACATCTCGAAGAAAACGATGACAATATTCCAAAATCACACGAAAGGGAGCATACACGTTGTGAGTCTACTACCAATGTTTACGTGAGCAATAATCTATGATATTATTACTTATTTAGTTTAATGACTATTTCATGATTTTTTAAATGATTATATTTCTGTAAATACACACGTGCTACGGTCGCGAATCATGTGTTGTTCAACATACAATCGACTTATTAACTGCAAAAAACGTAAGAAAATTTGGATTTCACAAACAGCTTCCACCTTAAAGTATTATTGTCGCCACAGATCATAATCTGCGGAGGTGAATTAGCCTTTAGAGTGAAAGAGAGAACCAGACTAGTAACAAGAGATTTTATACCGTCAATGGTACCTACTTTATTAATGTACAGGTGTATAAAATTAATCGTCTCATTTACTTTTTGTCAAACTTTATTAAATGATGCGTGTTGCAAACAACTTTATACATTGTGATTTCATACAGAAGATAATTGTAACAAAGTAATTGTAGCTTATTAAAATTACAGTTATTAACCATGAATGAAGCCCATGTATGGCACTCGAATTTTCTTATAATGTTGTTGACCACTTCTTGCTAACTTGATACTTTATAGAACAGATATTCTTCGATTATACTGTGTTTTACACAGATGCAGATGATACAAAACCAGCAGCAAGTGGGACCTGTCGACCAGGGCCTTGCAGCAGGGCTCCTCAACGGCGTCGGACAACAACCCCTGGCAGGCGTACAGTGAGTTTACTTTACTTCTAAACAATATTGGTGCATACCATAATCAGCCTCGTTTAACTAACTACCCTTCTCTCTCCAGACTCGACCCCCAGTCGCAGCTCCTCCAGTGCCAGCAGCAGCTGCTCCAGCAGCAGTTCCAGCAGCTCAATAGTGAGGATGCTGCCATGAAGCTGCTGCAGCAGAACTTTATGCAGGCAAGGATATCGCCCTCCATGGCCACCGACCAACAGATCTTGCAGAATAAGATGTTTTTGGAGCAGAATATGAAGCAACAGGTTTGTGTTCTAATTGACTCGTGTTTATATTTTTAAAGGAGTAAGTATATTATGTTCTTTTAATAAAGACGTAATAAAAAAATCTTTGAGGTCAATCCTAGAAAAATATTCCTAAAATTGTCATAATTTGTTCTCCAGGTAATGATGGAGCAGAATCTCATCAACCAGCAAATGCTGGAACAGTCAGTCCAAGGCCAGGTTCTAATGGAGCAACAGGTCCAACAGAACCTAATGGAACAGGCCCCCTCACAAACTCAGCTGCAACCAAGCCTCCTAAACCAGCAGTTAACAGCTGAAATCAACAACCAAAACCAGGTCTTACAGCAGCAGATTATCCAACAACAACAGACCATAATAGCTCAACAAGCTGCCGCCATCCAGCAGAAACAGTTCGAAGAACAGTTTACGGCTCAAGAAAACATCATCACAGGTCCTCAGAATCTCGTCTCAGGTCAAATGTTAGACCCATCTCTTCAAAACCTACAGAATATTCTAGCTCAAATTATACAAAGGCCTGATACACTGCAATCAAGAAAGGAGTCGGAATCTGAAAACCAACAACAGCCCCAACAACAACAACTGCAGCAAATGACACAACAACCGCAAGAGAACGTCGAAATGCAACAGAATCAGGAACAAGAAGCGTTGCAGCAACAGATGCAAAATCTTATATCAACACAGATGCAGCAACAGAATGTGAACTACCATCACAGCCAACAGTTCCAACAGCCGACGTTACAACAACTAGGTGTTGATCCGAGCTTCCTCGCCCAACAACAACAAGTGTCGCAAGCCCAACAACAAGTTGCCCAAGCTCAACAACAGCTTGACATGCAGAAGCAAGTGTTGGCTCAACAACAGCTAGTCTTACAACAACAGATCATAAGTCAACAACAATACCAAATGCCTGGTCAGACTCTCTCTCCACAACATTTTAGGCATTTCCAACAACAACAACAGTATTTAGCACAACAGGAATTACAACTTCAAACCCAACAGAACATTATAACTCAAAACTGGGCGATGCTACTGCAGAAACAGCAACTTATGGATCAACAGCAGCAGAAAGTGGAAGAAGCTCTTAGATCTCAACGTCCTATGTATCAACGTCAGGGTTCAGAACAGAGTCAGATCAGTTCAGCTGATGTCCATGATCAGCAGCAAGTCATGATGCCTGATCAGTACGGTCAGAAACCTCAGCTGCAGCAACAAATGTCTGTAGACCACATGCATTATGCTAAACAGAGGTCTGATGATCACTATCACCAAATCCCAAGCTTGCAGGGCCAGTCTCTTCCACATAACATGCAAATGCAGCAGAACTTTAGCGTGGTACAGCAAAACGAAAGGCAGATATCTAGTCATGAAGGCACTCCCGTGCAGAATTATACTACCAATCCTTTGCAGATGTACCAGCAAGGTCAGAGTCAACCAGTTCAGATGATGCAGAACGTATATCAATCCAACCAAATGGAGCAATCGATACCGTCTTCTGTGGCCGCGACTATGCCTCAACAAATTGCACAATCAGTCCAAGATACTATGCAACAACCGCAGATGACAGTCCCCCAGTCTTTACCACAGGCGATGACAACAGTTCCTCAGTCCTTACCCCAGGCAGTACATTCAGTGCCTCAGCAGCCAATGCATTCAGTACCTCAAACGGTACAGTCGTTACCACAAGCTATCCAATCCGTCCCACAAGGGTCTTCCTTACCACATCCAATACAGTCAATTCAGCAGCCCGTGCAGTCTTTACAACAACAGACGCAAGTTCAACAACAGACGCAAGTCCAACAACAGTTGCAGCCGATGCAACAACAGATTCAAAATATGCCGTCTACTCAAGTCCAGATGCCCCAGCCTATTCAATCAATTCCGCAGCCTTTGCCTTCAATGCAACAGCATCCTCAAGTCCACCAGGTCCCTATAACCCAGGATATGGTACAGCAACCCCAGCCCCAGCAGTTGAACCTTCCAGCAGAGCAGGTGGAGAATGGGTACCAGAGTAATGGTGGTCAGAAAGAACAGTTCCATACTCCGTTGACGGAGTTTCCTAACAACCATGCTGAGGCGATAAGGCAACCTGAACTTAGTTCTGTTGAGGAGAAGCAGGCGGAGACCCAGCAACAAGAAGGTTAGTCGTACAACTGATTATTATATTTTTATTATATTATTATGTTTTTATTACAGTAGACGCGCTGACGAAATTAAAATTTTCCCACGTTTTTTTGCAATTCCCAGGTCAGAGTCAGATTTTATGTTGATTAAACTATGATTCGCGACCGTAAAAGTAAAAGTAAAAGTTAAATATGGAAATGTAAAATTTAAATGCTTTTTATGGCACTAATCGATTCAGTAAAAATGTTTTTTTTTTTGTGCTCTTTAGAATCTAATTAGGACACTTTTCAAAAATGGCTGTAATACCCTATTGAAATCATCAATACAACCCTATAAGTTCATTGAATCCCATTGAATGAATATTTCATGAAAAAATCATTTAATGGAATTTCCCAGGCTACCCCGGTGCTTCCACCTTAAAAGTGATATTATTAATGTTTTTGGAATATAATGTGGGACCTGTTTAGGGTAGATGTAACACTCAAGATTAAGGTATAGGTAAGGTATTATAATAGACACTATTCTGATGTTACCGTCAACCTATCAGTTTTTGGTCCCAACTTTAGTATTTTTGGGATTAAGAGGTCCGACATATATCTAGAAAGTGTGGTCACAGACAACTGATCGTAGTTGCCATCGTGGTTTGTCAAATTACTTGAATTCAAAAGTTTGTTTGCTCTTGTAGACTTCAGAAAAATTTACACGACAAAGCTTCGATTGATTCATTTAGTAAAATATCATTCTAAAAATATAAAATCCATAAAAATAACAACCACTTTTGTAATTCGCAGCGGGTACAGCAATATCTTCTCCGATAACAAGCGAAAAGAAGTCCCGGGGTTCAAAGAAACGTTCCCGGGAGAAAGACAAGCTGCCCAAGCTGACCGTCTTAGAGGTGAATGAAGCAGCAACCGTAGTGGAGTGTCAGCTGGAGTCCAAGTCTAAGACTGTCACCTTCAAGTTCGACGTCACTGATGTCAATCCGGAGGAGATAGCTAGTAACTTGGTGAGTAATGCAATCTTTAGAGCTGAAAATTTCCCCTCTAAATTCAAATGAAAGTATCTGCCACTAATTCTATCTGGGAGATAGTGCCACGTTGTAAAAGTGGTTAAAATAAATTAAAATGATGTTTCGGGTAAGGAAAAAGAAGAGTGAACTTAAAACGTGTGGTTCTTTTCTCAAAAGACCATTTCAGACACCAATCCACATGGTCTTCACATGATCTGACCAAGATTATGTCTGGACTTTAAAAGAGACTGTGACCTCTGAGTTTGTTTCGGCCTTTCTTCTCAGAGTAGTCAGATAGGAAACGCCGACCTCATCTCGTTTAAAAAAAATATGATTGACGTGTAAAAGTGTTTGTACAAACCTACTTACAGAAATAAAATCATTTATCATTTAAAAACTCCATAATGCCTCTCTAGATTCTTCTGAAAACTTTTGTAATGTCGAGAAGCAACGTAGAATCTGAATAAAACACGTTTATTTGCGTTAAGATATGACGCAAAGAACAACACAAACAATAAATATAAAGTTAGGGAAAGTATGCGTCACATCTACGCAAAAAGGCCATCGCTCACTATAATCCTGTGATCCTATGTGATCCAGAGCCGATTTCGCCGCAAACGTGAAAAACTATCAATGTAAGTTGCCCGCACACTTGAAAACTTTGAATAAAAAAAGAGTTTTTAATAAATGCCACAAAATTATTTCATTCGCTAAGCTATTGGCTTTGATTTCTAATACGATGAGGAGAACAATGTCGTGCATAAAATTAAACATTCTTGTGGTTGTTTTCAGGTGTCTAACAATTTACTCCCAGAATGGCAGAGCGCCACGTTCATGGAGCTCATCAAGGACATCGTGAACCAGCTGATCAGCAACCCTGGAGTCACGCCCGTGCTCAACCCTGCACACCACTCGGCGCTGAGGCTCAACATTGATAAGGTAATTCTTTATTATTAAGAATAGCAAAATATGGGTAAAATAACCACGCTGCACGCAGTGGGTCTCAAACGGTAGGGAAACACGGCCGGCCCACAAGGCTGGAAACAATTGTAAATCTAAATGAAATGCAAGATGAAAGACATTTCTCGGGTGAAAAAGCGAAGCTTCGATTTGCTCTAAGCTACGCACGCAGTCACGTTATATGTAAATAAGAAAAAAAATGCTGTAAATAGTAGTAATAGTCATTTATTTCCAAACTTCAGTACATGTTACATCAATGAAGTCTCGACCCCTGAACTAGGACATCCTGTGTGTCAGGAGTCGAATGAAAGACATGAAAATTGTAAAGCTTACTTAATGTTTTGTCATATGGATTAAAATGTATCAGTAATAAATGGATCCTTCAAGTTCAAACATACCTATTGGCAATGATGACATTATAAATTCGTACTACTTCATACTGATATTTTACTTTTTACTCGTTTCCAGACTGACTACGACTCCGAAACAACCGAACGCGAGGAAAACCTCACGGATTCGAACCAGGACAACTCTGAGTGCACCACGCCCACGGCGAGCCACGACAACATCGCGGCCGAGCTGGCCTACGACCTGCCCGAGCCCAGCGAGCCCGCGCCGCCCGCGCCGCAGCCCGTGCCCGTGCACGACGCCGTGAGCAAGGCCGCGCATGTCGACACTGTGGCTAGGAAGATTAGTACTGCTTCGTCTATAGGTGAGACTAGCTGTGCTCGCGTGGTGGTTACATTATCCCACCGGAACTTGCTAAAGTACCCTATGTTAAACCTTATAATATCAGCTATTTGCTAGTGGAAGCCCTGTCAAAATTGGTCCAGCTGTTTCGGAGATAAGCCGGACCAAACAGACAGATACACAATTCTTTTTTCAACTTTTTTTTTATAAGTACCATTCTTTCATTTATGTATCGTGTATATACCTTCATTACAAACAGACACTTCATTTTTATTTAAATGTTTAGATAGTTTTATAGTAATGTAACCACGGAGTAAATACAAAGAGGAGACAGCCTAAACAACTGTGCACTGTGATTCTCAACTAGGTCCTGACGTCATCACGTAGGCGTGACCTTAGTCAGCTATTCGTGCTAGAAGAAAAAAAAATGTTATGTTTTATCTTGTAAAAACTACTCTGATAGACGTTCTGATGTTACCACATTTCATTTGTAAGAAATTGTATGCGTAGTTTATCAAAATAGTTCTAGAAAAATCTGAGCGGCGGTGTTTCCAAATATAATTCTTCCTGACACTAGATGGCGACACTTTGTGTCATGGGAAATAAAAATATTTAGGTACGTAGAGCTCAGTGTTAATATATTTTAAAGTCATATTCTGCCTGCAATCAAGCGTGCAAATTATTTGTTTAAATATCAAACGTAATTATTATGCAGGTTATATTATTATTACGCTATTATGACATTATTATCACACATTATCATTACATACAAATGTCATTAAATCAATTACAATAAATTTATTAATAAATACTCTAATCAAATATTTTTATATTCTAAAAATTCCTTAATACTATAGAAACATTTTTTTTTTGTAAACACTGACAATTGTGTTTTAAAAATATTACCTTGCAACAATTTAAATTCGTTTGGTATGGTATTATAAATTAATATACACATATTGAACACATTTTTCTTATACATATCTTTATGCCCAGCTGGATGATATAAGAGGTTGCGAAGCATAGCCCTTTTCTGTCGTTGTATAACGTCTGTATGTTGCTTAAAATAATGCATGTGAGTCTTTGTAAAAGCGCAGATAGATATCTCTAATATACGTCCAGGTCAGTGGAAGATTTTTTTTTTTAAAGAGCGGTTTTCAGCTATCTAAGAACCATGCCCTGTTTATTACCCGGATGCAGCGTTTTTGGGGCTTGAAAACTTTGTCGGTATCGGCCGATTTACCCTACATGATTAGTCCATAGCTTAGAACAGATGACACGTAACCATGGTAAGCTGCAAGAGCAGCTTCTACAAACACTGTTTGTAGAAGCTTTTTTAAAACAAACACGAAACTATCTAGTTTCTGATCTATATGCTCCACATGGCTTTTCTAATTCAGGTTTTTGTCTACATTAATTCCTAAATTTTTAAATTGATCCACTTGTTGTACCTTTTCACCATTATACAGAATATCCAAAGCTAATTAATTAATGTTGTTCACCCAGGTTCCAATCAATCGGACGGCGGATCAATGGCGCCCGAACGCTCCGGCAGTACAGAATCACAGAACGGCGAGAAAAAACAATCGAAACCAACCCGAAAAATATCCAGATTTCTAGTCAGCCCCGTGGTCGATCGCGGCGAGAATGTTCCCGAAGAAAAACCCATCCCCGAACCCACGGAAACTAAAGAACCCGCGAAAGAAGTTCAAGTCAACGGCCTCCCAGAAAAGGAGGTCCCTCCTTCGCTCCCGCCACAAGAATATGTACCCACTAAACAGTATTCAGTACCTACGCAGATTCCTCCCCCAGTAGAAATAAGACCAGAAATCCAGCCAATAGAAAGACCTGTCGAAGTACCAAAAGAAGTGCCAGTAACTGTCACTATGGTACCGGCGCCTATAGTGTCAAATATACAAACTGTTCAGACAATGCCCCAAGCTCCTGTTCAAAATCAAAATCTCATTCAGAATCCTATGATCAACGCTTCGAATTTACAACCAAACTTGACTACACCTTTACAAATAGCCACAGATACGCCGTTATTAGGGTTGAGTCAAGTGGGGACCCCTATGGGAGTGGGTGGGGAATTGGGGCTGAACATGGGGCTGCAGGGGGTCGCGCTGGGGATGACCACGCAGCAGAACTTGACGCCCACGCCCGGGGTCAACGATACGATGCCTAACGCGGAAAATATACAGAGGATGTTGTTGAAGCAAAATATTATGAAGTAAGTGAATGTCTCTTTAGTAGCTTTGTGATATTTTTTTTTTTAATACCGGTTTATTTATGCAAATGTTATGAAAAGGCATAATGGTTTTCGAACTCGACTGTTAACCTCTTCATGGGCGTACGGATAGGTCACGAACACTTTGTTCTTGTCGATATCTCTGATATTGATAAAAAACTAGTGGCAAGAATTCAAATAATAATTACAATTATTTAGCTACTTAGTACTTACCGTCTTATTTATTTCGCCAACAATTAAAGAAGGTACAGAAAGAAATAAAGAAAGAAAATACATTTATTTGGCGCAGACTAAAGGCACACAATATACAGCAGGAAATAATAAAATAAGAGCTTCATAGAAGACAAATAAAGTACAGAAAGTCCTAAATAATTTGTTTATTTATATTTGCTTCACAGTCAGCAACAAAATCTATCCGGGCCCAACCTACTAGGGTTGCTCAACCAGCAATCTTACCCGCAAGCAGACCTCGGTCTACACAACACTATACTCAACAACGCACAGCCTGGTGAGTTTATATTTACAATGTTTTCTTTTTCTAATAATTGTTTTTTGTTGTATTAATTAAAGAGTTTGCATAAAGAGGTAGGTTTTCACTTTACATTTCAACATCAAAAGTCTGTTATTCAAATTAGGCTAAGAATCAGCACTTTTCGAACATCAAAATACATTAGACAGTCCCCCAAAAACGCCCACCCTTCACCCTTCCATTCAATAGGATAAACACGAATAGTTAACCTGCACTGAAAAGAACAATCCTGTTATTTTTGCGGATACATATAAAGTGTCAGCCTGAAAGTCTGATAACCAGTTCTACCAAAGGCTGTCGTTTTACCCAATAAGTGGGATGTGGAGGTCAGATATGCCATGTAAAATACTGGTATTCAGCTGCATCCGGTTAGACGGGAAGCTGACCCCAACATCGTTGAGAAAAGGTCAGGTAAATGACGATGATGAGTGAAGTGTCAGGCGACCGAGTTCTCAAACGATTTTGAACAATATGCGGTGCATCTATGGCCTGTCGCTTTGACTTGCCCTTTAAAAGGTTCCTCTTTATGCAAGCACCCTTTAGTATTAATATGTGTTCCTCTAGTACACTCTGTGGCCCTAGTGTGAGTTTCGTTTAACCATCCAGGGCCAATCATAGCGCCGAACGCGCTCGATGCGTTCGATCGAGGTGCTTAAAAGAAACTCACACTAAGGCCTCTGTTTGTTATTTCATACTTTTAGCAAATAAAACTAGTAACACTATTTCTTTCTGTTTTCCCTGAATGAACGGTTTTAATTTATGTTTATCTTCTAGTGGTTTTATGTAAAACGGTCAATTTGCAAAAGAGCTTTACATTTTTCGGGAATCAAGGTTATTTTTTTTTGCTATGCCATTCCATGAGATAAGTTCACGTTTCAGTCACATTTATCTGTCATTCTGCAGTTCAGTCAATGCCAATGCTGGACAGTATTTTTTTTAAATGTTAGCCTATATTGAGTCCCAGTGCTGGGCAAAGGCCCCCTCTTTTACTTCCAAACCTCCCTCCCTGTCTTGTGCGTTCTCTGGCCAAGTTGGCCCTGTAAACCTTATCAGATCGTCACGCCACCTCTGCCGTGGTCTACCTCTACAGCGATGTCCTTGTTCAGACGACCGGTGAGTGACGATCTTTGGCCATCTATCCGGAATACATAATAGGGTATTTTACTCTATATGAGAAAACATCTAAAAATATATTATTGAGATAGCTTAGGCAAAAAGCAGTCGGAAAATGTTAGTTTTAGTTCAAGAAATAACAAAATATTTTTTTTAAATACAATTTAAAGACTTCAGTTTTTTTAATCTGTTTTTGAACACCATGAAATAGAATATTTTACATTCAGGAACAGCGAACCAACGAAAAGTAGAAAAATAACTCATTTTTTTAATTATAAACAATTATCTTATAAAATATCAGCGCATTTGTTTATAGTAGCAAACTGACGTCATACCCACAGAGCAATATGGCCTCCACTGCGTCCAGCGTTTTCGTGAAATTACGCGCGAAATTTCAAATAAAATTATTGGTATATTAGCACTTTTCAAAAATGGGTGTATTATCCTATTTATATATGTAGTTTGTCACTCTTACGAAATTATGGGAAACTCTTCATTTGCACTCCTAAAATTGTATATTGACCCTTTTATGTAAACTGGAATTAGCAGTTTTATTTTAAATTTCAGTAGCAACAATATAAAATAGAAATACATTTATTTTCTGAATATTTCATGCACGGTCCCATCTATCTCTACGCAGTCGGTCAGCGCAAATATTGTTTTAAAAATAATCTCTTTATCGAGTGTCGACTTTATATAAAACCTACGTCCCACTGTGTAGAATAGTTTCTGTGTGATATCCGTACCGTAGGCTACATAAGTTGCTTATCACCATACATTTTGCATAAGACCTAAACTGAAACAATTACTGTTGAAAAGTTCTTGAACAGACAAAACTATGATTTATACTTGTACTCATAATCGTTTTCAGTAACTTGACAGTTCGAAGAAAAATAATGTTACCATACTAAAACTAATAGTGAACGATTTTGCGTAAAGAAAGAATGATAATAATGGTTTAATTTTAATTTCGTTATAAAACTTTAAAAATTCGTTTATAACATGTGGAATATAAGAATATATAACAAATTCTACTATTTTTAATAGTGCATATCATGTTTTAAGACAAGTTATTCAATTTAAAATATATTTTTTGCATGTAAGCACATTTTTTTAAGTTCATTCAATTTCATTCATTCTTACACCACCTCACTATCTTTTTTTTTGTCATAATCTGGCCCCTTCAACTGTCAAGTTACTGAATACGATTATGAGTCCAAGTATAGGTAAATTCTAACTGCAATGGCAGCGTGGTTGTTATTCGTAGAGTTTTCCTATAGAAGCAAAAAGGTTCTAGATAGAGAAGATAGGGCAGCAAAAAGAAATATTTCAATAATCAAAATAAAATGTGAAATAACCATTTAAACCTACATGGGCACTTATGAAACGTCAGGAACTAGGGGCACAGTTCTATATGGTCGTTTCCCATAGAGCAGAGCCGGCAAGAAAATCCGGAATTACTCATTAAAAATATATTTATCTTTTACAATGTTTCTAATTACGATATTTTATATTCAAGCCCAAAACAAAATTCATGTTTCTTGAATATTACATTATATTGCCCTCGTCAGGAACCACGTGGAGGCCGGATTATATATTATCCGAAGGGAGCGTACCAGCGGGTTCAAAGTACCCATGTGTGTGCCAAATTTCATCCAAATCTATTCAGCCGTATCTGCAACAATTTTTTTTTTTTTTTAATTTATTTATTCACAAAACACATATACTATCATCACAGGCTTACCTAATACAATAGTGTAGTTATAAATGGTTAAAGTTTTAGTAACAATAGCTTAAAAAGGTTAGACACAATTATATTATTACAAAAAACCAAGAGAAATTTTACAAAATGCGGCCCGTGTGAATTCACTCAGAGTATAGATATATATAGATACATATAGATCATACGTTCAGAGAAACTGTAGAAAGTTATTTTTCTATGAGGATTAAAGATAAAATGCAATAATACCTTACCTCGTAGGTTTTGCTAAGGTTCTTTTGCAAATGCCAAGCGACTTACGTCCCCTCCGTACCGCACATAACTGTACCCTGCATCCCGTGTGTGACTAACCCGTGTTGTGACGTCAGCGCCCATGATGGCCGCGCGCCTGCCGCCCCAGTACCAGCAACAGAAGTACTACCAGCCGATGCTCACCAACGAATTTATTGGTAACCACCTCTTTTGCCTTCTTTTCTTTCTTTGTTTGTGGCGTGTGTGTGTGTGACTTAGGGAAGGGAATCGATACCACAGTTTTAATTAAGACTTTCGTAAATAATAAATAAGGCTAGTTTTATGTTTATTGATCTTGGGTAAGGTGGAACTATATTTAGGTATACGGCTGAACGAATGAACCGTTTATTGCTAAACATAGGCTTCTCAATTACTTATTGGTAGACTCGCCAGATCGATTGATGACCTCAGTATGATATTCGCTATCCATCCGGTTGCTAAAAATTTTTAGCACCGCGCGCTGATACAGATGGCTCTTTACAGAGAAATAATTGGTCAGTTTTTGCTTAGAAAACTGCTGATTCATGAGATTGCTTTTTACACATATGCTGCAGGAAGGGCCTTCTTTATGCTGGGCACTGCACCGTTTCATCTTATTTCAGCTTATCCGAGTATTTTCTATCAAATTTTATTCAATTTTCTAATTCCCGACTAGCTGAAGTCCGCCATGCATTACAAAGCCTTCCTCGTATTTTTTTTCTTTAGGCACCTTCTTCGGCGCGCACGCAACGAGCCGATTTCGAGTTTTTGCGTGACTAACGCACGGCAATTGATATTTATGTTAAAGATAATTATATAGATGATGGTACCGACTTCTTTCTCAGTCACAGTGTTATTAATATTTTAGTTATAATCATTGTATGTTATTGCACTACTTTTTATGTTGGCTTTATTACATTATCTGTTACACAGCACATAGTTTAAGTTAGTTTTTTGAGTTTTAGTTAAAAATGCCCATCATACTTTCATGAAGTAAAATAAGGCAAGCCTCGTATTAGTAGTCGATGTTTTATTTTAGTTTGCTTTGAATGATTTATTTTATTATACCCGAGAAGCTATAATTGTTTTTGAGTATCCCATTAGGGGACTTAACCATGGTTTTCAATTTCAGGTTAAACAAATATATCACAGCTGTCATTGGCGCCTGGAATTAAATCGATTTTAGAAAGATAGGGTCCGTCTAAGTCTACGTGGTTTCAGTCTAGTGTTAGGCCGGATTTTACGACGATATTGAAAGCTTTGTGATGTCATGAACCTAAAGTAGTTTATTCGAGAATGGTTACCAACCAAAAGAATATCACAGCAGTGAGGATAACCGCTGACAGAGAAAAGTTCGTTAAGAAACGCTTTTATTTGGGAGCTTGTTAATCGTTCAGAAACAACGAGGCTAGGTTTATGTTCATATTCCAATACTTTGATTTTATTGATTTAAAAGCAGGATTAGAATGAAATTTGTCGTCGTGAGTGGAAATCAATGTTATCGGTTTAAAATACGGGCCTTATTATACGGTTTGTAAATTTTATTTAGTGACCTATGCCAATAAAATAGCCAAAGACAACTATGGCATTAAGTCTGCCTCTTTACATTTGTGTGCTTAAAGTATTAAATAAATAAAGAAAGACTCACTGATTGAAAACCTACCAACAAATAAGGTATACCTTATCGAAAGTGCTGAAACAGATACAAAAAGGGCCAACATAACCAACAAACACAAATAATAATACTCTATTTCTCGCCAACACAGGATTCAATCCCCTCTTTCCGTCATCAGCTCAGCAGCAAGCCCTGCAGTCGTCAGTGAACCAGCTGGCCAGCCAGCAGATGAGCCAACTGGGCATGATGGGCCTGGCCCCCCCTCTGCCCCCCCTAGCCCCGCAGGCGCTCGCTTTCCAGCATCAGAACATCGCACAGATGGGCCTCAACCAGAATCTAATGGGACAGAATCTTGGACAGAACTTGGGTAACTATACAGGTAGATGTCTTGCTTGCTTTATTTTGGATTTGCTCACGAAATTATGCAGCCCTTATTATCATAAACATTATCTTGCCAGCTGCCCTATGCCTGACATAGGCTTTTCTAATTTCACGCCATCAAGCACGATACTCGGCTACTCTTATTCAGCTGTCATCAGCCACCCAGCTAAGATCGTGGCGCCACCTAGCGTGGGCCGCCCTCCACTACGCTTGCCAATGCACTATCGATAATAAGGAATCGGAATTTAGTAATGTGATTCTAAGTGCTTGCAAATAAATGGTAATGCTGATCTGGATATTATTGGATTTTCAGATTTATAATCGATACCGAGATCTGTAATTTAGTGCTAATAGTACAGCTAAAATACCTTGTCGCTACGTAGTGTTAGCCCCATGGGTCGATCGATCAGGGTAAGCTACGCTCGCCGCGGTTGGTCCGTGGATGGATGACCATCTTTACATACCAAGACCCCTCGAAAGCACCGGTTGGCCCCGGCTGTCATTTGTGGATCTTTAACAGTCGTTACGGGTCATCAGAAGCCCGAAAGTCTGACAACCAGTCTTACCAAGGGGTATCGTATTACTCAGTTATTGGGTTGTGGAGGTCATATGGGCAGTCGCTTCATGTAAAATACTGGTACTCAGCTGCAATCGGTTAGACTGGAAGCCGACCCCAAAATTGAGAGAAAAATACTAGGCAGATGACTACAGCTAAAACACTTGGGCCATGGGGTCCAAAGACTCGCTTACTTTATCGAGACATCGCTAAGCGATTGGTCGACCCTCATGTGACCACTCTGCTGGCTTTACTGGGCCATTTTATTTTAGAACTGGATGATGATACCATGTAGTTTCGAATACTACTGTAGACCTCATCTTTACACGACACAACAACAACAATCAGCCTATAATGTTGCCACTGCTGTGACAATAGCCTCCTCTCTGAGAGAGGGAGTGGGCCATAATCCACTACGCGGGCCCAGTGCGGTTTAGTCTCTTCTAAACCCTTACACCAACATCTTCAATAATTAACCACATTTGTTTCAGGTCTAGCAAGTCAGAACTTAGGATTAGGCGGTCAGAATCTCATAGGCGGGCAGAACCTCGCGCTAGGCGGTCAGAACTTGGCTCTAGGAGGGCAGAATCTTGGATTAATTAATCAGAACCTTGGACAGCTGGTGGCACATCGGGCGGTGCATCACGCGTTAGCGAGGAGGGCTGTTGATATGGATATGGCAGGTAAATCATAATATAAGATTTTGAATATTATTTTATACTAGCTTTCGCTTCGCCGTCAAATTATCCCGCGGGAACGTACTACCGGGATAAAAAGTATCCTATGTATTAAATGGTTACTTTGTGTCAGGCATGGCGAACGTGAACTCGACGGGCTCGTCTCAGCCGAGCACGCCGAACAAGGCGCACTCCTACAACGAGTACATGCTCACACTACAACACAAGCTGGCCTCCATCTCTAATAGCGTGAGTATATATTACGTATAAAATTTTGTAGTGTTATTGCTCTAAAAAAAATATCTCGCTAGACGTACAGTAAGGTTTTCCGAGGAAAAAAATATTTTTAGTTCTTATTTTCGTTTCGATGGTCTATTTATATTTGGTGTTGCTTAAACTGTTGCCCTAGTAAGTGGCCAAGTTTATTGCTGCGAGGCGTTGTCTAGACGGGTGTAGGTGAATGGAAATTTGGGACACTAGCAGATGGGAGGTAGTCTGGTCTGGAGCACCGCACTTGCACAGGAGGTTGGATGAATCGATAAAGCCCCCATTTCGCTTATGTTTGCAGCACACTACTTGGGTACGCAATCGATGCTGTGCTTTTCGACGACAGGCCACAGCAGTTCGTTAAATATACTGAAGTGAATGATAATGATAACTTTGTTCTCAGGGGCCTGTATCGCCGCAGTCTCCGTTGGAGTATAGTCCTGCTTTGTCACCAACACATCGACCGCCTCTGCATAACATACCCAAGGTTTGTTGCACTTTGTAAGACTTGTCTTATATACATACAAATAACAGTAAAGTTAAATAAATGATCTATGTGCCGTGGTGTATCTTTACATATTACAAAAGTTTAATTTAAAATTTTATAAACCCCCGACCCAATTTATTGGCCTTTTAAGTTGTAGGTAATATTTTGATCAAGGCACTGTCAAGTCGAGGGACGGCTAATGAAAATGCTAGGCCTCCTCTGTTGGGCGTTTTCATTGACTGTCTAAACTTATAATACCCCGTCGTTTCTCCCCGACTCTCTAAACTTATAACACCCCGTCGTTTTTGCGTCGGGGGTTAAAAACAAAGTCGCTTTGTCGTCGTGTCTGTACGCTTAGATCTTTTAAACTACGCAACGGATTTTTATGCGGTTTTCATAAATATACAGAGTGATTCAAGAGGAAGGTTTAAATGTATTATACCACAAAAGCTAGTAAATAAATAAATGTCAAAAGCTGAGCTAAACGTTACTTAGCACATGTTTTGGCCTAGGCATGTTCCCGTCTCCGTCTTGCAAGTAATATCCTCCCAACTGAATTTCTGCCACGGCAGCTAACCTGAGATTAGCCAAGTTTGCAGAAGGTATTATCGTATACAACAACGTGCGCAAACACAGTTGGACTCTCCCTTCCCTCAAACTCATAGTCCGACGGTACGGCAATCTGACACGACACGGGAGAGATCAGGCGCTTAGTGACGTTTATTAATCTCGACCTAAATTGTGGCGTTAAAAAATACTATGTTCACCCGTGAACATATTTCGACTGATATGAAGATGATTATGGTTTCAGTCAGGCTCCACAATAAAGTGTTATATAATTCCAGACGGAAGGCACCGAGGTATCAGATGGCGGGCCGCCCGTGGTACACAAGACGCGCCACGCGGCGCAGCTCGCGGAGCTGGACCACGAGCTCAGCAAGATCAGTCTGCACTACAAGCATCCGCCGCCCAAGGTAGGTCGCACGCGCCGGGGAGGCCACGGGAGACAACTGAAGATACACAGCTTCTAGATTAAATTATGGTATTTTATGCTAGATCGCATCGAGTTTGAGCCACACCACGAAGCACTGATTTAAAACAGTTCGTACGTTTTAGATGAAGCAGTTTATTCTAAGACATGCCCTAACTCTGACGGATATACATGGAACCTACTCGGACGCTGCTTAGCTCTCTGACAGTCTAAGATAATTAATGCTTCGTTTATAGTTTGGCCGAAATCGCTATGCCGCGCCTTAGGTATGTGTGCGGTGTGACGGGAGGGCTGTACACTACAGCAGCTCGCTCAGTCGTCAGTGCAGGCCGCTGTTTCGTTAGTGCAGGTGGCTCTTTCGTCAGTGCATACCGCTAGTTCGTCTAGGCAGGCCGCTGTTTCGTCAGTGCAGGCCGCTGTTTCGTCAGTGCAAGGGACTCAGTCGTCAGTGCAGGCCGCTCGTTTGTTAGTCCAGGCCGTTCATTCTTCAGAAGCGTTTTACAGCAGTTTCGGTCAAACTATAATCGATCAGAGCCCGACACTCCGCTTTCATCTTCTCTAGATAGAGATTTAGTTTTAATTCCTAGAAGATTCTAAAATACTAAACAAAATTGGTTGTTTGTTACAGGATGTGTTCATAGAACACAACCCGGAAGAGCATGAAATGCTCGCGGCGACCATCAATGACAGTGCTGTTAGCAATTATGAAGGTTAGTCACGAAAGATAATATCTTTACTAGCTGTGCCCACGGATCATATACTAAAACACATCTCGAGAACATAATTTATGAATTAACCTCTCAAACTTCGAATAATGAGACATAATTAAAAATGCCGTTCGTAGCACTCTTGGGAGATCGTGTGGCAGTGTTTAAAAAAAAAAACATTTTCATCGGATTACTGGTTCTCATTATTATGTTAATAGTTAACATTTCTGTTGTGTATGTGTGCGTGTGCCTACGCACCGTTAAGTATGTAAGCCAATAAACGTCAGTGCGTTACTAGCAAGCAGTAGTTTCACTCGTCTGTCCTCATACTTAACATTGGCGACGAGTACCCACGTAAAGAAAAAGTAAAAATGGCCGGCACAGTTTATGGTCTTTTATCAGTGTTTGATCACAATGTACAGTCTTGGGAGACTTACAAGTGCCGCATTAAACAATGGTATGTGGCTAACGACATCACCGGAACGAGTGATCCTACAGGAACAAAGCGACGAGCTATCTTGCTGAGCGCACTCGCGGATAGCACACACAAGTTGGCGACGGATCTCGCGTTGCCAAAGCAGCTGCAGGACGTACCGTATGATGACGTACTTAAGCTTTTGGACGAGCATTTCAGTCCAAAGCGGTGTGGGTTCGGTGAACGGTACAAGTTTTACGCGGCTACGCAACAAGAGGGGGAGACGTATGCACAATGGGCCGCGAGGTTACGAGGTCTGACGGCGCACTGCGGGTTCTCTAACGTGGAAGAAGCCCTACGGGACAAATTCGTCATGGGAATGTTGCCGGGATCTGACAGAGAGAAGCTTTTCTCGAAAGATCTTGCGGCCCTAACATTAGCAAAGGCGATAGGGTTAGCGGAGAACGCGCGGAGTGCACGTGCGGCAGCGGGCGCCGGGGCGCAAGCCGCGCCGCACGATCAGCTGTTCAAGATTGCGCGGGCGACAGAGTCGGCGACCTCATCGCATCGAGAGGCTGCGCCTAGTTCGGGAGTTAAAGTGCAGTGTCAAGTGTGCGGTTATCATAATCACGAAACATCACAGTGTCGGTTCGCGAAGGCGAAATGTAGGAAATGCAATGCCACGGGGCATCTACGTAAGATGTGCAAAAAAATTAATTATGTCGAATCGAGAGCTGTGGACGAAAGCGACGACGACGGTGAGTGTTTTAATATTCGATCATTAAAAGGGGAACCGATGATAGAAACCGTATCGATCTCGGGAATCGAATTAAAATTCGAGATTGATAGCGGTTCGGCCGTAACAGCAATTTCTAAGGAAACGTATGTAACATATTTTAGTAATGTACCATTGTCGATGACTAGCAAACGTTTATTTTCATATACGGGTGATAAAATTGTTTGTGAGGGTACAGCACAGTTACAAGTAAGTTATGCGAACGCATCGCATGTACTGTGTGTTTATGTTGTACGAGACGGTGGGCCGCCAATCCTCGGTCGCGATTTTATTTCCAAATTTGGGTTAGAATTGTTGCCGATAAGATATTGTGACCAAATAGATAACAACGATTTATTTGTAACATTGAAATGCCGTTATCCATCCGTCTTTTCGGATAAATTAGGATTATTTAATAAATTTAAAGTCAAATTACAGTTAAAGGAAGATGCAAAGCCAGTATTTGTTAGGGCTCGACCGATGGCTTACGCTTTAAAAAGTCAAGTAGATAAAGAGATAGATCGCCTAGTAGGGTTAGGAGTATTAAAACCGGTCGATCACGCGCGGTATGCGTCACCGATCGTACCTGTGTTGAAGCAAAATGGATCTATACGTATATGCACCGATTTTTCTACCGGTGTAAACAAACAGTTAATTATCGATCAGTATCCATTGCCAACAGTAACTGAACTTTTTTCTAAGTTGTATGGGGGACAGCAGTTCACCAAATTGGACCTGTCAAATGCTTACAACCAATTTATGTTAGATGACGAGTCACAAGAAATAACTTGTATAAATACGCATAGAGGACTTTTCAAACAAACACGCCTATGTTTTGGTATTGCGAGCGCGCCAGCTGTGTTCCAGCGCGCGATGGAGGGCGTGCTGGCTGGCGTGCCCGGCACACTCTGTATGCTCGACGATATTCTGATAACCGGGAAAACGAAATCGGAGCACCTGGATAGATTACATCAAGTGTTGCTCAAATTACAAGAGGCGGGACTTACGTTACAAAAAGAAAAGTGCGTATTTTTCAAAGACGAGGTCAATTATTTAGGTTACGTGATAAATAAAGATGGGCTACATAAATCGCCACAGAAAATAAAAGCCATGATGGAAGCACCGGTGCCGGCTAATGTAAATCAATTACAGTCATATTTGGGGTTGGTTAATTATTACAGAAGTTTTGTTCCTAACGCGTCTTCGATCTTATGCCCATTGTATGAGTTGTTAAAAAAGGGTACCAGGTGGTGTTGGACACGAGAACACGATGAAGCGTTCACCACTATTAAGACATGTTTAGCGTCAGATCAAGTTCTAGCCCATTTTAACCCTGACGCAACTATTATTTTAACAGTCGATGCATCACCGGTCGGTCTTTCTGCAATATTATCGCAAGCGGAACCGGATAGGTCTGAGAGGCCGATATCTTTTGCATCGAGAACGCTTAACGCTGCGGAGAAACGTTACTCGCAGATTCAAAAGGAAGCGACCGCTATTATTTTTGGGGTTAGGCGCTTTCATCAATATTTATACGGCAGATCGGTACCGTTTATTCTCCGGACCGATCATAAGCCACTATTGTCGATTTTCGGACCGCATCGTGGTATACCGGAAGTTTCAGCAAACAGACTTCAGAGATACGCACTGTTTTTGAGCGGTTACAATTATCAAATAGAATATGTGCGTAGCGCTAATAACAGTGCGGATTTCTTATCTCGCGCTTGCCTGCCCGAGGGGGCGGGTGAGGACAGGGAGGGTGTGCTGGGCATCGACGCGACGTTGCCCGATCTGGATCGCGCGTCGTACATTAATTTTGTGGTGGAAGGTAGTCTACCAGTAACGTTAAAAATATTACGCGAGGCGACATCTGCAGATGTAACTTTGCGGAAGGTGGTGCATTTTGTGTTGAACGGATGGCCTAGGAAAATGCTTAGTGATGGTTTGACGCCGTATCATGCGTGTAGGACGCAATTGTCTTATGAAAATGGTTGTGTTATGCGGGGACACAAAGTTGTAATACCCGAAAAATTACAAACAAAAATTCTAATGGAATTGCATCAATCCCATTTAGGTATTGTGAAGACAAAGGCGGAAGCGCGAGCGAGGTTTTGGTTTCCGGGAATAGACTCTGCTTTAGAGCGTTTAATAGGATCGTGTGACGTGTGCATGCAACTACGACCATCACCGGCGCGGGCGCCGATTGCGCACTGGGAATATCCTCCGACGCCATTTTACCGGGTACATATTGATTTTCTGGGGCCTATTAACGGTAACACCTTTTTAGTGGTAGTGGATGCTTATACCAAGTGGGTAGAGGTTTATAACATGAGGTGCAGTACTTCTACTTCAGCAACAATTGACAGGTTATATGATTTTATGTCAAGATTTGGTATTCCGCATACACTGGTTAGCGACAATGGTACATCATTCACGTCACATGACTTTGAGGCTTTTTGTAGGGTGAACGGAATTTCACATGTGACGTCACCAACATACCACGCGGCCAGTAACGGACAGGCGGAAAGTTATGTTAAGATAGTGAAGAAGGGTATCAAAACAAGCTTGTTAAGTGGTAATGGGCCGCGAAATTTAAATAACAAACTTTTAAAATTCTTGTTTGACTACAGAAATTCCGTTCACTCAATAACCGGGTCTTCTCCTGCTGAGTTGGTCTATGGTCGGAAGCTTAGAACGCGTCTTGATCTATTGAAGCCCGAATCACCGTCGCCTTCATCCACGGCTCTTGCTAATATGGTTCAACGTAAACAGTGTTCGCAAAATAAGACGAGCGGACACAACACTCAAGTTTTTGCCACCGGTGACATAGTTTATTATAAAAAACATACAGTTAATGGAAAATACACTTGGTGCAAAGGGAAAGTCATTAAAAAAATCGGTAAAGTGTTGTATGTAATAAAAGACAATGAAACTTCAAAGATATTAAAGAAACATAAAAATCAAATAATAATGTATAAAGGCGACGATTGCTTTGACCATACAGACGTGGATATAGACCTAGGAGAGATAAGTGGTGCCCCACCGACAGAGACGCAGATTCCAGAACAGATGCACCCACCGGGCACTAGTGAAGGAAGTGTAGACACGACAAAGGCTACAGATACATGGATAGGCCAGTACGACCAGGCAAAAGCAGCTACACCCCAAGGTACACCTCCAGTTGTTGACACACGGACAACAACACCAGAGGATTCCGGAGAGGACGAGGAGTACCAGGAGGCTTTACCTGGCTCTCCCAGCACTGCACATTCTGTAGAATCGCCACCACAGCAACAGGCAAGTGAGCCTGTGCCTATACCACGGTCTAAACGCAATCGGCCTAAAGTAAACTACAAATTGTTCTATTAAAACGTATGTCTAGCTATAAGTAGCACCTTTTGGTTGTTTAGTTGTTGTAAATTGTATTTCTAAACTAAAGGGAGGAATGTTGTGTATGTGTGCGTGTGCCTACGCACCGTTAAGTATGTAAGCCAATAAACGTCAGTGCGTTACTAGCAAGCAGTAGTTTCACTCGTCTGTCCTCATACTTAACAATTTCTAATCTTCATCTTTGTCACTAAAACTAAATTACCTTTGTAACATTATCTTTCTAAAGCTTGATCTGTCAATTAACGTCTGGGAGTAAGTGGATCTCATCCCATTTCATGTTGATAAATTGCTTTTGGTTATTCGCTCCAAGTAAATTTTTGTATATTAATTTGGATCCGGTTAGACTTGAAGCAGACACCAACGTAGTTGGCAAAAGATATACAGACATATTGGTTAACCGCAATCCCATCTAACCCCACAGCGATACACTCACACACACACTCCTCACAATAGAGTATTTTCCAATTGATTAAAAACTATTTTAATTTAATAGGGTATTTTCCAATTGATTAAAAACTATTTTAAATTGAAGATTGGGGCGAAATATGTAACGAAAAATAAAAATAAATTGTTTTATACCCATTTTCTCAATTAAAAAGGTTTTAAACCAAATTTACTTATCGTTGTTTTGAATTTACCGCTAAGACGCTGCTTACGATGACTTTTTTTATCACGTGACCACACGTGACGTCAACTTTGTGTAAACTTAAGTAGTTGTTATCAAGTGAATGTCGAGTTTATAATTAACAAGATTGTAAAATGAATAGAAAATGGTATTACTGCTGTGCGGTGCCTCTGTGAACAAATACTTCTAAAACTGCGCTTCACATAGTATTTGTACCGGTGCCGTTTACACAAAGCTGACGTCACGTGTGGTCCCGTGATAAAAGTCATCGTAAGGAGCGTTCTAGCGGTAAATTCAAAACAACGAAAAGTAAATTTGATTTAAAACGTTTTGAATTGAGAAACCATTTTCTCAATTCAAAACGTTTTATATCCATATATAAATCAATTTATTTTTATTTTTCTGTTACATATTTCGTCCCAATCTTCAAATTTAAATAGTTTTTAATAAATTGGAAAATACCTTATTAACCATTAAACAATAAATAACTATTAAGCAATCACAAATATGTTTTTTTAAACGTGTCAATCCCACTAAAGAACACAGTACCTTCAAGATACATTGTTTTCCTAGTTTGAAGGACTGGGGTCTTACTTACTCAACTGTAAAAGCTATACCCATTTATTAAAACAACACTTATGTTACCTAAGCTTTGTTTTTGGTAAATAAAAGATAACTTACCATGACATCATACAAATAAATCGAGTTTCGATAGTACCGTCAACAAAAACGGACGTGTCAGCGCAAACATCATTTTGTAGTCATTAATAAATTACAGATTGCCTGCCAATTAAGTCAACAACTCACTCCAAACTATCTGATACCATAGTGGTGCAGGAACTCCTCGCCTTTCTTCAGAATAAGATAGTATTGATGGATGAATTCTCTCTTGAGCAAACATGCAAGTTCAGTTACACGGAAGAAGAGATTTTAGAAGCTAAGAATATACTTATCGAAACTGTGAAGACCAACATGCTTGATACAAGAATGCAAGAAGGACGAAGCAAGAATCACCTGCAATATATATTTCAAACCATGAAGGAAACGAATCCAGATTTTATCCCAACATACGTAGCGCGGGACTTATCAAAACTACCTACAGTAATATTTGACCATAAGGTCGTCACAAGGCTTTTTAAGGACATAACGTTGCTAAAATCTGAAGTAGAACTGATAAATAAAAAGCTTGAAACTTCAGAATGGACTGCTAAAGAACTGAAGCAAGAAGTTTTGTTGTTACGTGATGCAATGGTATTACCTTCACAGAATGTAAATGTTGGTCAAAGTGCCAGCGACAAAGCGAGGAATGCTGAGCTAGAAATGCAGGACCACGAGTTGAGAGCGAGTAGATCAATGACGTCACAATCTGAAGACATTACTTACATTTCGAAGCAGAGAGGTAAAAAGCCAGCACAAATGTCACAACTTTCTAAGAAAAGATACGCAAAGAAGATTTCACGGTACCGCCCTTGTCATCGGCCGTCCGCTCTATCGGTTGTTGAAGCACAGCAGCAGAAGTCTCCAGCTCCTCAAATGAAAGTTGATAAAGCGAGCTTCGCTCCTGTAAATGGAAAGAAGAGTCAAACGCGATGTAAACACAAAGAACTAGACGATGTTCCTGGAAGCAAAGATTCTCGAGCTGCTGTGCCCACTATCATCCTGTACACCTCTTGCTTAGACCAAACAGTGGTTGTTCAAAGAAAACTGCAGAAGACACCTCCTCAAACCAATAAAATAAACAATGATGGATGTACTTCAGTCAAAGACAAGAGACGATCGCGAAGTAGACGCAAGAAACGCGTTGATGCTCCTGCAACCAGGGAAGTGGAACCTTTAGCGTCCATTATGGTTTTGTACATCTCCTAATGGGACCTACAGACATTGAGAGAGAAGCTTCTCCACGGAGTCAACCTTGTTTACGCTTGATGGCGCTCCGATTGTCCCTTCACCAATCCAGGGAGCGCTGAACGCGGTCGATGCGTAAAGTCGACATGGTTATAAGAAACTCACACGACGTCCTCAGGTGAAACCGAAGTTCTGTCCCGAAAGATGCCGAGAAGAAATAAACATTTTAAGTCCTACACATTCCCTCGATGTCTTCCCAAGTACATATTCTTGGCCAACAGGAGCTATGTTAAGATTAGACGATACATAGTGAGACATATAACACCTAAGTTTAATTTAAATGATAATAATTGTAGTGCCCTTAATGCTATTTGTAAGTTAGTCTTTAAGCGTTATTATGTAAGAGTCCTTGTTACCTGAAATGAATAAAAACGTTAACTAAAATAAATTAATAAAAAAACAAATAATAGCACTTTTTTTTTGTGTGAGTTGAACATTTATTTATAAAAGACACAACATAAATTGAAAACCAAGAAAACAGTGTTTTGTGAAACAGTTTTTGGAGATGATGCCTAAATGAAATCAAGTGGATCTCAAAAATGTTCAACATAAACCTTATTTTCTTAGTTTTGAAGTAGTTTTTCAAGAAATCCGTAGTCACAAATACAGAGTAGAAAGCTAAAGCCATAAAAAGAACTAATAGCCTTCTAAATAGGCTACAGTTAGCCTATTTCAGTATTGCTATCTCACGGTGCAGCAAAATTACTTGTGGTTACCAAGTGTACAAAGCTTTCGGTACCGTCCGAGATAATGGCGAAATCAGAAGTGTGTGACGTGCTGATGTAAGACGTCTTCACGCACACATTCACAGCGTATTTGTACACTCGGTTACTACATGTAAAGCGCGTCGCGTTATTAATTCTAATCATGGTTTTAGTTTTAAACGACGCGGGGTACAACAGCTACAAAGTGACGAAAGGCTACTTAAAAATCCTTTTTAACCACAAAATTATGAAGCCACCAGTGGCCATGTCGTTCGTACCTTTAGCAACGAAATATTACTCAATACTGTTCAGTATTAAGTGACTCAAGTAGGCTTTCGTCGAACGTATAGGCTGTGCAAACGCCACGGCAATTTAAAATATTTAGGGGAAAGAGTAAAGACTATGCTATTTGAGGTTACTAAGAAAATGGTACTGCCACGCAATGTGAACACGGCCGTCATAATTATAAAGGTGCCACTATATGACCGTCGTCACAGTTATAACGGTGCCGTTTTATGAAGGCCGTCACAATAGGATATTACACCCATTTTTGAAAAGTGTCTTAATTAGTTACTAAAGTGCTAATAAACCACTAAAAATATAACATTTTTATTTAATCGATTAGTGCCATAAAAATGCATAAAAAATTTACATTTTCATATTTCGCGCGTAATTTGACGAAAACGCTGCACGGCAGTGGATGCCATATTGGTATGACGTCAGTTTGCTGTGTAAACAAATGCGTGGATATTGAGTAAGATAATTATTTATAATAAAAAAAAAGAATTATTATGCTACTTATCATTGAGTTTGCTGTTCCTGAATGTGAGATATTATTTCAATAACAAATTACTTTGGTAACGAAAATAATAAAAGTATAAAATGGTTCAGTTGATTAGTTTAAACAGCGGTATGACGTAATAACATGGCGGCTACTGTTACATGGTGTTCAAAAACAGATTTTATAAACCGAAATCTTTGACATGAAATTTTAAAATTTATTTTGTTATTTCATGAACTAAAACTAACATTTTCCGACTGCTTTTTGCCTAAGCCATCTCAATAATATATTTTTAGATTTTTTCTCATATAGAGTATTAGTCCTATTGTAGGGATGCCGTTTTATGACCGTCGTAGGAAGCGAATTGGCACCTAAGTCTACTCATTTAATAAACTTCTACACACATACATGCAAACATAAACTTACGCCTTTTTCCCATGCGGGTACGCAGAAAATACAGAACGCAGAACGCTGCTGATCCTTACATACTTCTTTTGTCTCGTTTACGTTCATATACCCGGTCGTACGGGCACGCCGGTTGCGAGTACTAAGCACCTGATATATTTATTTTATAAACGTTACAATGGACGGATCCATTGTGAGTTTTGACAGATTTGGTTTCGCAAATCTGCCAAAAACTCACAATGTAGAGATCATTGCAACGTTTGAAAATTAGTATACTTGAGCCCACTGTATATTCGGCACCGATTAAATTAATTCGTCTGTCAACAGAGCTGGGTCCGGAGTGGGAGTCCCGCTCGACGCGGTTTCGCGTCTCCCGGGCTGCGCCCTGCCGCGGATACGAGCTGTGCCGGTTGCTGCCTAGTGAACATGGTGAGTGATACTGATATAGCGGCATGTTGATATGGTATGCTATGAAAAGATCCCGCACTTAAAGATTGCAATAAGATTGAGTCCGATCATGTGTCGCTTTTAAGACGTATGATTCAAGGCATTTTCAGAATTGACGGTTTGACGTCGATCGATGGCGGTTTCAGCCGGTCCCCCTTTCTTTCCAAGCTAAAGCACTAGGAAGTGGTTAAAGGCGGGCATTTGTGAAGCTCCCAGGAAGCTTCTGTGCTTTTGGGCGGAGCTAGGCTGGCTCTGTTAGCCAGAACCCCCTCGCACAACGGACCGAATGGGGAGTTTTAAGTGCGGAAAAGGGAGTCCCCATCATCATCATCAAGGGTGGGCATTTTGGTGGATTGTCTTATGTAATTTTGAAGTTCGAAAATCACAACCTAATTCTCAGCCTAATTTGATAAATAACATTTACTATAAACAATTTGGTTTCCTGGATTTTATCTTGTATTCATTAAAGGGACCAAAGGCTCTGTTCACATGCCTCACGATGTGTTGAAGCTACGTGAACGCCGCGTGTTCAAGCGAGTGCTTTTTTATGAGCAAGGCTGACATTGAACCTTTAAATTAAACACTCAAAGAACTTGAACGTAATACGTTCAACGCTCGACAGATGACAATGTGAATTGGGCTTGTTTTGAGGGTGGGAAATCATCAAATAACTTCTCCTGCTCTGGGTGGAGCAGGAGGGCGTGTCAGACTTTTACTGACTAAAACCCACCCGTGTTCCCTCAGTTGCCTGTGTGCCAGGGGCCGCGGTATCTCTTTCGAACAACCCGCAACCCTGGCAGGCATCGGCCCTTGCGGACCCCACCAGTTCGGCGCACCAGGACACGTGGCACGCCGTGACCACCCCAGGAACCAAGTAACAAAAGGGCCCCAGACGAACCCGTGTCTGGCGCCCTTGGTCCCCCTGCGACGGGTCAGCACAGTGGCCCCGCCGCCTACCACTTTTCGGCCGCAGGGGATAGGGAGAGCGGCCAACGCTATACCGACACTCCTCTTCCCCTGCGGCCCCACCGCGTCCGCCATCAAACGGTGGCGGCCCCGTCCAGGCCACGGAAGGGAAGAGCGCTACTCAGAAGTACCGGCACTCCTCCTCTTCCGCAGCCTGTAATCCTCAGCCGCGATGCCTCCCATTCGACACCGCGGCCCGCCTCAGTTGCGGTGCACCTCACCGCAACCTACATTCTGGCCGCTACGTCGTCGGCTTGGAGACAAAGCCCTGACGAGCGGCCCCACCTTGGGGTTCCTCTTCGCTTCACCGTGGGAGCGGACCACGGCTACTGAGCCCCCCCGCAACGACAATGCGGGAACCCACTGGGGGGGGAATTGGGCTTGTTTCCATTTGATTCGTTTATTTGCTTTGATCTTGTCTGATGGCAAGCGATGCATGAGGTTTATAAAAGAATTGAGCGTGCCCAGAAGAGGGCTGTTCACTCTTGCTTTTTTGCTGATTTCGAAGTTTTCTCTACAGGCAAAGAAAAGCTGGACCTTCTACAAGCCCACCCTTACACAGAGGGTGGTTTAGATGAAGTATCCTGCGCAGACAACAATTCCTCATACGAAGAGGCTGCGGGCGGAGAGACCTACGTCATCACCGACACCAGGGCACATACATACCTGGTGCACGACGCGCTGGCTGATGCCGTGGCCACCATCATAGACCCTGGCCGCAACGTGCATGAGGTGAGGTCACGTCTCACTAGAAAAAAAAACCGCTAAAATTCAACTTGCGATTTGAGATATCGGCCAATTGTCAGAGCCATACATTTTTCTTCATAAATATTTTGGAGAAGTGGTGGCCCAGTGGTAACGGCCCTGACTCGGGTCCGCTCCGGCCGGTCGTGAGTTCGAATACAGGCAGGCAAATTTGTGTAAATAGTTTCTACACCACATCCCTCAAAACATCGTTAGGACACCGGCATGTCCTAGAACTTTATTTATTTGTTTATTTATTTATTTGTTATGTATGTTTTCAAACACAATGTAAATTGTTCCTGAAATAAAATTGAATTGAATTGAATTGAACCAAAAATTCAAAAATATGTGACATCTACCCGCACTGGGCCCGCATGGTGGATTACGGCCCACTCCCGCTACCATACAGGTAGCCTAAAATGAGTAAAAAAGCAAGTCGAATCTCTGGATCTCACAAGAATAACATGTATGTACTTATAGAAAGTATACTTGTTACAAGTTGTCATTACAAAGTGGATAAGACATTTTTGCGCCGCCATTTGCAAGACAAGGTTCTAAGAATAGTCAGCGTTTCCATAGGCCGCCCACTTTACAAATATTATATTCCTTGTCCATATTCATCAGAGTTCACCAGTCCTTGGCTCACCGGAAGACCGCCGAGAAGGCAGCTCGGAGTGCGAGCAGTCCTACCTGATCGTAGACCCGTGGCGACAGCTGACGTGCGCGGTCATCGACCGGGCGCTGCGCCTGGGCGCCGACACCGGCTTCACGCCCTTCGAGGAGGCCAAGTATGCTGCGCCGCAGCACAACAATAACGAGGTTAGTCAACTATTGCGCAGTATTTAAAAAGACTACTCTAAAATAGTAATAGCGTAGTGTGTTCCCGAAATCTTCTTTAGTTAAGAGGAAATTAGATAATTTATTGTCACTTAATATAAAAGTTTGAAAACTGTTTTTAATACTTACCTTTTGGATACTATGAAAACTTTCATACCCTTCCCGAATAACATGGTAAAGCGATCTTGCGTGATGGGTAGCAGGACATTTGCTCGAAAGATATTTCCACGAAAGACTTGCGCGAAAAACATTTGCACGAATCCACTTGCGCGTAATAGTTGCGGAAATGAGATTTCTTCATAACATCTTGCCTGTATTTTTTTTAAAGGCATAGGGGTGTAAAGTTCACCCCCAATTCGCCAGTCATGATCAACTTACAGATAGACTTAAAGTAAACAGTCCAATTAGACGTTAATAGTGATCATCATATATTTTTATTGCACCTTTACGTTTATTAATTTTATTGTTTATGTACAAACACACGATTTTTTTTACATTTTCGTTAAGGGTGTTAAAGCCGATGGTGAGGTCAAATATTTTTCCAAGATGGCGTTAAGTTTTTATTCGCAGAAATGTCTCTCGTGCAAGTGTCCCAAATCTGCGTGAATGAGGAGTAACGAAAAAAATTTTTTTGTTTTTAATCCTAAAAATAAATCGTTTCAAAATATCTGTAGTCATAAAGATTTTCCTAAAAGATGATCCATTGTTTTTTTTTTTATGGTGTTCTTGAGATCATCTCTCTTTCATCTTTCAAGAGAGTCTGCAGGACAAAGCGCTCATTCCACTGAAATTGTCTACTTTCGTCTACAAAATAATTGAATTGATTTGACCATTAGCAGCAGTCGGGGTCCCTGTCTGCGCGCGCGGAGCTGGCGCGCTGGCAGCTCGCGCAGCTGGCGGCCGGCGCCGCCGACGTGCTCAGCGTGCCCGGCGTGCTCAGCGTGCCCGGCGTGCTCAGCGCGCCCGGCCAGCCCGCGCTCGCGGCCAGCTACGTCACGCACGACACGCTCACCGACAGAGGTCAGTCGGGGCCACTATTGTTGTATATACCCATATAAAGTCCTCCAGACCGCATTTCGGTCATGGTAGCCAATCTCAGCGGAGACTAGCCATCGACGTGGGATATTATAGTGCACACGTGTGTGGTGCGCTAACACAGGTGCTCTCTCTCTCTTCCCACACTCTTATAGTCCGATGTGGTGGAAACCCGACACTCGCGGAGAGAGATTAGGCGCAGCTCCAACGGCAACGTGTGCGCAGCGAACACGAGGAGGGGGATACCACATCACCGACTTCCAAACTTCGGGTTGTTACTGAGAAATTCCTAATAGAAAAACCCAATAACATTTTTTCCTACCTGGGAGTTGAACCCAGGACCCCACGCGCAATAGACCAACAGGGAAATTACCAATATATAGTGCTTCTGAGCTAACTGGTAAAACGGAACTCTGAACAGTAATTTTAAACGTTACCGTTCTTAACTATCCTCCTTATGACCGTTGCCCATCTAAAAACACAACACCATACTTTCGACACAAAGTGAAACATTTAAATGTAAGCTTTATAATGCTGTGGCATAAAATTACATTTCCAAAATTAACTAAAAGGTGACAGAAAATAACGACATATTGCCTAACTATGCTTCATCATACACTTCAAACCACTATAAATGTTACTTTAAGTCCACGGATAGAAAGGTGCTCTTTAATGAATCGAGTTATTGTTGAAGGTGCCCGACGGCCATCATAATTATGTTGTGATATTTTTTTTATCTCCCTTTCTTTCACATTGACCATTTCTGTGTCACTTACGTATTTTCCCTAACAATAGCGTTATTGTTTCAGCCGTGTGTCGCCAGGTGGTGCTTGTGTCGGTGCAACCGGCGCAGTTATGACTAGAGTAGCGATCACCTTGTACCTTATATTTATTGTAACATGTAATATATCTATATCACTATTCGTAAATAAAATATTCATATGTGATATCTAACTATACCTCTTTTATTTACATCTTGGAATATTTCGGAATGTCCTCGATTTTGTTTTTGACGTGACAACGTCTTTTCGCCCGGAGGTAGTAAGTTCAATATTTCTGACAGACCAAAACATGTAAGATTTCAACAGCTAATAACTACGAGATTTTTAGTGCTAGAGTTATGGTTGAGCATTCAAAAGATAGATCATATTTATAACAATCTGTAAGCGGGACATTATTTGCCTACGACGCCATACTGCGTGTGCACGCGCATGCGCGCGACCCTCATGTGTCAAAATTCCAATTGGCATAGCGTGTAAACGTGTTTAGTTTGAACTCGTATTCTGGAGTCGTTGTCAAGAGTTCTCTAAAACTGTTGCCAGAGCTGAGTCCCCTGTGTGACGTATTTTAAGGATCCTCAATGCCCTCCTGACCGCCTATACTGAATGTGATCTATTTGCTGATGAATGGAATAAAATCATGCGTGTGTGTTTGATGTTTTGCGAGAGAAAGTATGCTAGGTTGTCCTCTATTATATGTTAGTATTTGTAATGTGTTTGTTAACTATTCAATCTCTATGTTAATTAATGTGATTAGTGTTACCGTTTTAATTAGCAATAAATAAAATAAATAAAGAGTTGACAAAGAACTGCTAGGACGTAAAGAGAAACCAGAAAAATATTGCATAAAATATGGTTAAAAATAAATATGAAGTAGACAATAGTAAAATAAATCCATTTGTCGTCTCATATCTGCCGTAAATATGATCAGAAATAAAAAATATCCCAATTGAAGAAAGCTTGCATAAAAAGGAATGCAATCAGCCTAAAAAAATCAAGTGCCGAGCAAAATAATATGCTGCGCTACAGCAGTGGTTGAAGCCATAAGAATATCTGTTGCAAATAGCAAAATTGTTCAAGATGTCGTCTAATATTACCTTATGTATAACTACACTATTGTATTAGGTAAGCCTGTGATGAAAGTTTTATGTGTTTTGTGAATAAATAAATATTAGCCGTAAATCTGCTCAGAACTGAAAAATATCATAATAGGAGAAAGCTTACTTCATAAGGAATGCAATGAGCCTACTAAATCTAGTATCGTGCAAATATAACGGCTACAACAGTCAGTAGCGGGAACCATAGGAACATTTGTTACCAAACCCTCAGTAAAAACATTAACGTTTTCACGAAAACAAACAGCGTCGACTCCAACTGTACCTGCTTAATTTTTTTAACTATCTGTAGCGACGTTTTACTGAACCGCCTCCGTTTATCAGGAAAAAAATCTATAAAGGTGCTATCACACTTGATCAATGGTGCGCGAGCATTGGCTTACGAAGCAATGAACTATTGTCGATTTCAAAACTTATAATTCGGCTTTTGGCCAGAACTAGCTTTTACCTGCGTTAAGGTGGGAAGTTATAACGTACAACCGGGATTAAAAGTATCTTAAAACACGCACAAACTGATGGACCTGGGTTAGCCCAGGTCTATCAGTGGACTGGACTGATACCGGAACTTCTAGTTAAACTTCAATTGAATATTTACATTTTATTTAGTTTAAATATAAAGTTACAAAAAGCAAACTCACAATATAAACTTCAATGGGCGATGACAAAAGAATATCACAGAGTTAATGGTTTGGCGTCATACAATATTTTTGATTAATAAGAAAATATTTAGAAACAAAAGGTTTTTAAAACACGCCCAAACAGACCCTAGAATACACTTATAATAAAAACAGATAATTTTCTAGATAAAACTTTGTCCAACAAATAGGAACTTCTGTATCGCGGGTACGTTAACATACAAACTGTCTACAGGGTCAAATTATGTAAGCTAGCGAAACTCCATAGACAAGTATCGATATCCAAACACGCATGCTTCATGTAACTTATCAACTTGCTGTCATTGACCCCCAAAAAATATCTACAATTTTTTTGTTTTATTATGTTAAGATACTGATAACCGTCTGTGGAGTTTAGTTTGTTAGTTTAACTTGACCCTGTATTTGTTCCGTGCGGTAATCGAATCCGCGACTAGCAGCAGGTTCTGCTCGTAATCCGCCTAATCCATCGACACGTAAGAACTAAACGCTGAGTATTAAATACAGGAGGGGCGTGAGCAGCGTGATAGCCCCGACCTTGCTGCTGAGCGAGCCGGTGCTGCCAGGGTTGGTAGTATTACCAGTTCCGTTCAGCGCCACGATCTGTAGCGAGTCATTTATCTGGAAAAAGAACAAATAATCAGGATTGCTTTATAGGAGGGAGATAGGAAGACTGCTGCCCATCCTCCTAAAGTTCATTATCCATACACTAATTGTTGGGAATCGAACCCAACACCTTGCGCCCGGTCTGCATGATCAACGGTCGGACATTGGTCCTTCGAGCCGGATCGAATTGATTCCGCACCTTCTGTATTATTCTGTGGCTGACTTTACAGATTGGGACGGAAGTATATTTAAATACCTACTTATTCACTCTTGGGGGCATTTCTAATGCACCCAAGGCATAAATATTTCTCACGGTTCGCAAAAGCATTGATCGGAGGTTTTGATGACAAGAGGATAATACCTACGGGCAGTTTTATCCTCGTATACTAACAGAGTTATTCCAAATTATCATCGACATGCGTTTATCAATCGATAATATTTAAGGACATGTGTAGCTGATAGCAAACAATAAAATTACGGTTTATCTAATTTATTTATACGTCGCCATAATAAATGCTTTTAACGATATCTACCGATAACTAGTTGTGTGTCGCTTAGTTTTCGTATAACAATTTATACAAACCTGGTGGTAAGCAAGATAAAATCTAACAATTTACAGAGTGGCAGGGACATTGACGCGACAACTGAAACTATGAATTCAGCACATGATTCGAGACCTAGACCCTAGCGTAGAATATTTACGTCGTTTTTTTTTTAAAAAAAACTGCTGTTTCATAGAAAAGTGCAATACGCGGTCAAAATGTAAGAAAAGGCGTTTTTTTTTTTATAATTGACGAAAACACATTGTTCTGAATTATGTACTGAATCGATGTCAACAACTTGCGGGTCGATGTCCCTGCCACGCTGTAATAACCATTATCAGCAAACATTCATGACACAGAAAAAAAATATTAATTAAAAAAGCGGTGCCGTCACTTAGCAGCCGTCAAACAACGGTGGGTAATCATATTACCCAGTAACTAGGTTGTTTATGTCGGATAGACAGTCGCTCCATGTAAAGTAATGGTATGCAGCTGCAGACTGTTAGATTGAAAGCCGACCCTAAAACGTAGGTTGGAAAGGGCTAGGCCGCTAGGGAACTGGACTGGCTGGGGATTGACAATATGTCATCGCATAAAAATTACCTGAAATATGAAAAATCGGCCCTCAATTAAACTTCTGCTTACCGTATAATTGACCCAGTTGGTATAACTGGCAACCCTGGCGGACACTCCCGGGAACTCGGGCTCCGCGCAGCCGGCGCCCCAAGATGTAATGCCCACGACTACTCCGTTGTAGATCAGCGGCCCCCCGGAGTCGCCCTGGCACGCGTCCTTGCCTGAAACATAAGGGACACGAATTAAAATTTCGTGCGGGATACAAATGTCCCCAGTTTCTCGCGTAGATACAAGTTCCGTATGCAACAGACCTTACAGAATCAGCCCATAATGTTGCCACTGCTGGGGTAATCCTCCACGCGGGCCCAGCAAGGGTTGATGAATGTCACTTGTCTTCGAATTTTCGGTTCTAGGACATGCCGGTTTCCTCACGATGTTTTCCTTCACCGTTTTGAGAGCAGTGGTGATGTAATTATTTACACAAAGTAAAGCCCCTCCAGGGGTGTGGGTTGTTCGAAAGAGATACCGCGGCCCCTGGCACACAGGCAACTGAGGGACCACGGGTGGGTTTTAGTCAGTAAAAGTCTGACACGCCCTCCCGCTCCACCCAGAGCGGGAGAAGTAATTTGATGATTTGATTTTTTTTTTAAAGCCCCTGGTTGGGTTCGAACTCACGACGTAAGTAGGGGCCATTACCACTGGGCCAGCACTGCTCCCACCGCAGATATACCTACCTACCTAACTTGTAATTAAATTGATCATTTAATCACTTACAAGGATTTGTATTGTTACAGATAACAATTTAGCTATTTTGATTATGAGACATGATAAACGTTTTAGTCGAAGTAATAAAAGCACTTGAATTTCCCCCAGACCCTTGCTTATCACTTGAAACGTGACTACCAGGAAGTATGTCTAAGTAATAAAAATAATGATACGTAATTGATAAGTAGGTAACCGTGGTATTATTGTTTTAATAAAATAATGCCATCATCATCTTTTTCTCATCTTATTTAGATAGACTCCGGACACAGGTACTCCGAAGTAAAGAACACCTGCTCAGGTGGAGATTCACAGATGACTCCGGCCTTGACCTGGAACGTGGTGCTGTCTCTCAAACAATGAGGCATTTAATATCTTGTCTGCACGCTACAGGAGTTTATGGACGCTGCTGAAAGTGTCAATCTCGTAACCAAATTCTGGGCAGATTGTATTTATATTGCAATTGACACGCTAAGAAGAAGTGAATCTACTTCTTCATTCAGCCAAAAGACGACCGCTGCTGGAAAAACGCCTTCCTAAAGTGTCGTCACATCAACCGGTTCTGTGCTTCTCGCATCCAGCGGATACATGCGACCTTCCTCTGGGTATCGTTCAACCTTGGTCATGGGCCTACTAACGCTTCCGCCACGTGGTTGCCAGTCCAGAACCTTTCGGCCCTCTTCTGGTCTGTTCCTCAAATAACTACTTATCATATTGAGTTAATGTGCAGTGGTGGCCCAGTGGTATCAGCCTCGACTTAGGATTTGTAGGTCGTGGCTTCGAACCTAAGTAGGTACTTAACTTTGTGTCAATTACCTCAAAACGGTGAAGGAAAACATCGTGAGGAAACCGGCATGTCCTATAACTGAAAATTCAAAGACATGTGACATCCTTCAACCCGAGCTGGGCCCGCGTGTGGATTTATAGCCCACTTCCTCTCACAAAGAGGAGGCCGGTGTCCCAGCAGTGGGAAGATTATGGGCTGATTATGCTATACTAACTAGTATTGATGTGCACTTAAGGGCTTATGCGTCAGTTTTTATCTTTTATAACTACTGCTATTTATCTCCGATTGGTAAGCGGTGAATTACCTAATATATGTATACATATATAGGTATAGTATATTACGTGAAACTATATTATTGTCTCATCGTTGTTCGTTGTCACGTAAGTAGGTACTTGAGACCGATGAATCAATACTGTTGGAGTTCGTGAGTGTGACGTTGCAATTTTCTACTTAACACAATTGTGGTTGAATTATTCATCATCTTTTAGGTTGCTTGCAGAGTAAGCTAGCAGAAGTCGCACTAGGCTTGCCATGTTTGTCGAAGAATCGATGGCCGGTGGAGCAGACGATTCTTGAGTGGAGACCGAAGATCGGCAAGAGTAGTACGCTACCCTGCTAGATGGACCGACGACCTTAAAAAGGTGGCTGGGACAGACTGGATGCGGAAGGCGGGACAGGCTGTTGTGGCACATTCTGGGAGAGGCCTATGTCCAGCAGAGGACTACGAACTCAGCCTGAGTTGACTGATTCATTTCAGATTTAACCTAAGGTAGGTAGTGAAACTGACCCTTAAGTAGGTCTAGTTAAGGGTTAAGATATATCTTAGAAAATATTGAGGGTTATTTTCCGGGCCCATACCACTCATAGTTGCAACAAAGTGCGACGGCACGGTTGGCGCAGTGGTTAAACGATTGACTGCTGCGCTGCATGTCGCTGTGTGTGCGGTGTGTGCGTGTTACCTACAAGTAGTTGTTCTGGGTTTGGCTGTTTGTGTACGTGAGTTTAAATGTTTGTAAACGCACCCACACACAATACAGGAGAAATTCATAGCGTGGGGCGTTTTAGTCGTTTGAGATCCAAAATAACCATCAGATAAGCGTTGTAGACCCACAGATGTTTTGTAGTTGTTGACAGGTTTACACTGTCCTCCCTTACCTATAAAAACTGCAGTTTGGAAATATTGTATAGTAAAAGGCAATTATTTTTGAAATAGTAACCGTGGGGTTTGAGCCGGCTCTTCTCCATAGGAAACGACCAATTGGATCCGTGCACGTGCACCTGGCCTTTGCCGTTTCGTAAGTGCCCATGTAGATTTACATGAAATCAAATATTATGAATTTGTATTTGAGATATACCTAAAACTATGGACCTTTTTTTGTAAAAAGACTATAAAACCATAGGTTTTAGCTAAAGTACTGACCTCCAACATCGAGGATTCCAGCGCAGATCATACTATTGGTGACGGGATAAGGATCGCCCGTCGCCATCTGGAGCCTCATGTAGCGAGCCTGGCAGATGCTCTGGTTTATCTTCCGCACCGTCACTTCGTTCAGCACAGTTGATGCAGCTGTGTTGGCCACCTGTCGAACGAATTTCAGGGTTTTTCACTAAATAAAATCATTCTGCAGTGTTCCCATTGAAGTGACCAGCACCCCAAACTATTGATTCATACATTTGACTTAAACTAAGTTGGGGTCGGATTCCAGTCAAACCGGATGCAGCTCAATACCAGTATTTTACGTGGGAGCGACTGCTTATCTGACCGCCACAACCCAGCTACTGGGTAATACGATACTACTGGTTGTCAGACTTTGTGGCTTCTGACGACCCGTTACGACTGTCAAAGATCCACGAATGACAACCCGGACCAACAGCTAGGCACGGAGAGGGGCATTGGTATGTAAAGATGGTCACCCATCCACGGACCAACAGCGGCAAGCGTAGCTTAACCTGATCGATCGACCCGAGCGACCGTTATTAGATACTTAGCCACAAGCCCGTCTTTTCCCATTTTTAAAGATGTAGTCATCATAAATAATACTCACATTAGTCAGCCCCCATCCAACTGCAGTGACGGCCGCGTTATCAGGGACCACGGCGTTCTGATAAGGAATGAGGGCTAGTCGAGCGACACTGGTGGTCAGATCGACAGGTGTGGCCAGCAGGACCACCGCCACATCGTTGTCGCGAGCCGGAACGTTGTATGACTCGTGGACCCTGATTGCCGATACCAGGTGAAGAGTACCTCCTGTGGAAAATTGGGGCATTTTAATTCCCATCGACTGCTATTCCTAGAGTAGGTACCTATCGTCAAGATTCACATTTGAACCAGCACCCTAATAATGCGTGACAGACTTTCAACCATAATCCAAGGGTTTTCAAGGAAATTACTAATCCATTGCTTCATAGGTTTGAAAAATTCGTCTGCCTGACAATGTAAATCCCACAATGAACGTGGCTGAACTGTCAAAACGAAAGACTGCGATTTATCGTAATTTTATGTTTGTTACATAATTACATTACGACGCGTTTGGGTCAGTTCAGTCAAAACTGAAAACTGCCCGAGATAATTACCATACCCTAAAGTAGAAAATTGTATGAATATCGACACAGTCGGCTCGCGCATGCTCGCGAATCGGTTGCTCTTTTATTCTACTTACTTATTTGAAGAAAAAAAGGAGCTGTCTTAGAAACAGTGTTACGTTATGGACCTCTGGTTGACTGAACGAAATGACTGTGTTTCACTCACCTGAATTCAAAATAGTTGTGCCCGCACGAATGGTATAGCGGCTGGCGCTCATAAGATATCCATTACTGCAAACATTAAGATAGAACAAATAATTAATTACAAGACAACACACACACTATCATCTTCTTCGTGCCCTTGCCCCATGTTACTAGAGGTCGGCGCAACACGTCTCCATTTCCACTCTCCTCTGTCAGCCGTCACGTTATCATTCACTCCCTTCTCTTTAATTCCTCACACAATTCATGCATCTATTCTTAAGTCTTTCAAACCCTGTCGATCCATCAACGACAGAATAAATAATTAAAATAACTGAAAAGGGCTACTTAACTGTCCCGAAATCGCGACAAAAAATCAACTGTGCCCTTTTGTCGAGTAACGAACATCATATGTAATTAGCCTAAAATGTTCCCACTGTTGGGAAACAGGCCAGGTCTTCGAGCAGGAGTGATGGGCTGTAGTCTATCAAGCGTGTCCAGTGCACGGTAGATGTCACATGTTTTCGAATATTTGGTTCTAGGACATGCCGGTTTCTTCATGATGTTTTCCTTCACCGTTTTGAACACGAATTTAAATTGACACAATTGGCTCTCGTAGTAGGTATCCCTCAATGTCTTTGCGAACGTCCAACGTTCTGTAGTTTGAGACTTCGTAGGAAAATAAAATGGAAAGTGTAACTTACTCATCAATGAAGCAATGTCCTGCTGAAAGGACGTGTGTCGTCGTCACCAGGGAGCCTCCGCACAAGAACTGCGATGTGTAAAGTACCTGCAGACATAAACGAAGTCACCACATCAGACTCGGTTGGATACCTACACCAAACGTTGGGACCAGAAACGGAACTATCAATTGATGGATCTCAAATTAGAGATCAGTTTTTGTAACTTTGACCGTAGAGTGTTAAGCAGTAACAACATTGTAATCGCCCTCTGTAAACAAATCCAAGTTGTTTTATTGGCTGCATATTACAATATACTGCATATACAAAAAATCACTTTCTTGTAGTTTACCAGACTACAACGAAGCAATCAGAAGGGTTATGTTTTTGACCAGTATGTCTGTTAACTACGTATGTACCTAACTATACTGTATATGTGCATGTGTTCCCTAATAACTTCTAAACTACTTATCTTAATTTGACAAATGAGTATCGGTGGAAGCGGCGGCATAAAACTTATAGACGTCACATTATTGAATATAGCGTTCTCTAGAGAACATCCATGCAGTGAGTAACTAAAAATAAGCTAATTTTCAATCATGCCGTATTGGGTATCAAAATATGCCACCTAAACAACCCTTTCTAACAGTAGTAAGCATTCATACGCTTTAGGGCAAAGTGGCACACGCCCACGGCTCTCCGATGAGAATATTTTCTTGTTTCCTACTTGTTAAAGCGTGATTTTTCAGTAACCAGGTTTTAGCTTTTGAACTTACTTTTTTTGCCGTAGTCTATGGAGCTTGTTTTATTTCTAGGGGTGAGTGGATAGTTTTCTTACCTGAACCATGAATGGGTACTGCTGTATGGTGGTAGTGGACCCACCAATAATACGGTTATCCGCCGTCGACGGCAGATCAACGGTCGTCAGATGGTAAAGTTCCGCATTGCCTGGAAAATAACAAGTTTCTTAAAATCCTTCCACAGTTATTTACCTCTGATTTTTCGTCACTGTCAAAATGAAAGCTGTTTTTGTTCCAATAAGGTTGCTTTTGGGATACCGCCATTATCAAGCCTGTCAATACGATAGTGAACTTTATTAGCGTTACATTATGGTTGCTATTGGGTTGCTGCTGTCAGAGGTAAGTAACTGTTATGACTAGTTGCGGTTCACATTCAAAACTTTATAAGACTAGTAGCAATAGCATAAAACATGCAAATATGAATTTATTTTGTCTAGTACGTTTTTGAATGCCTTGTCGTGAAAGAAGCGAAATCATCAAAATAAATTAAGTAGGAACTCTCAAAAAACTGAAGGAAAACATCATGAACTGGTATAACTTAAAACGAAAAATCTAAGACGTAACATCCACCAACCAGCGCTGGGCCTGCGTGGTGGATTAGGTCTCACAGAGAAACCTACATTTCAGCAGTGGGAACGTTGTAGTCTGAAGTAATTGTTATCTAAGAACAATGGTTTCGTTTAGGTTCTGTTTTGTAGTTTGTACAAAAGGTGGGCTAACATGAAATCCATAAATAATAACTATAAAATATCTAGACATTCCTTGGTTTGAATCTAAAGTACCGAACTAAGGTAACGGTGTATTTCTTAGAAGTGATTCACTGTTAGGAAATCTATGATTAATAATAGGTTTCAATAATTCAGAGTGGAGATGGAGATGTAGTGGCCAGATCAAATATAATAAGAGTTTTAATTAACTGTTTTTATCAATATTGTATTAGGTATATATTTTCGTATAAAAACAAAGTTATCTTATCTAGCCGAATTAAGCACTTTTCATTTAGGACAATCAGTTAAGGGCAGTGTGTTTTTTCCGAGTAATAAGGTGTAGATATGAATAGATTACGAAAAAATCGATTTCTTTCTAGATCTTGAAAATTGATTAAATGAAAATTTACTCGAACATTCTCACTTAAAACAAATCACATACAATAACATAACATAATCAGCCTTTTTTTTAATGTTCCCACTGCTGGGACACAGACCTCTCGGTGAGAGAGGGAATGGGCCGTTATCCACCACGCGGGCCCAGTGCGGGTTGGTAGATGTCACATGTCTTCGAATTTTTTGGTTTTAGGACATGCCGGTTTCCTCACGATGTTTTCCTTCACTGTTTTAAGAGTAGTGGTGATGAAATCATTTACACAAAGTAATGCGCCTGTCTGGGTTCGAACCTGCGACCTACGACTCGTAAGTCGCCGCCGTTACGACTGGACCACCACTGCTCTCAAAACAAACCACTTTGAATAACTTTAAGCAGTAATCTATATTTTATTTTCTAAGAATCACTGTTTCAATTTTAGCGCTTCTAAGACTAATTTTCAAGTGGTTAGATAAACACTTTAATCAATACTAAGGTACACTATTCAATTTAATATTTATGCACATTAGTCACCAAAAAACTTCACTAAAATTCACCACTAACGAAAATAAAAATAAAAAATGAAATAAAAATAAAAAAAATCACTTACAGCTTGCGACTGCGATAAAAATTAGCGCAACACCCCACATGTCTGTCTGATTGTCCCACACTGTATGACTTGCCCTAGATGTCGATACAAACCATATCATATTGATAAAATATTTTATCGGAAGCGTTTCTGCGAGAAATCTTAGGACAGTGACAGACGAGAAACAAATAATTACGATTACTTACTTTATGCTTTGATCGACGTCGTTCGACGTCGCAAGCGCGGCTGTTGAGGGCCTTCCATAACTTACCTACCGTATTTAAACTTCACTACTACTTCAGAGTCGTTGTTTTCAATCATGAGTAATGACATGGTTTACTTAAGTAATGAAACTGTATCGACTAGTGGAGTGGGATGTATGTTTCGTCGATTATAATCGACGACTGCGTATACGCATTGCCCGTCTGAAAGCACCTTTATAACATTCGGCACTTTCCTGTTGATTTTGAATCGTAGTCTATACACAGTCAATCTTATGAGGGCCACTCAACCTCTTCCTCTACATAATTATGGTAGGAATCGAACCAAGGCATTCAGATTGATTAGTTCGTAATGCTAATTGGAACTACTTGTTCATAAAGTGTGGTGATTTTCGGAAAATCAGAATATTCTTCAATGTCGGAGCAATCATCGTCGTGGACGCCTTTTTTTCAACACCATTTTATCTAGAGACTTGTGGCTAAGCAATAACAGGCGCACGGGTCTATCAATCAGGTTAAGCTACGCTTGCCGTGGTTGGTCTGTGGATGTGTGACCATCTTTACATACAAAGACCCCTCCGTGCTTCGGAAAGCACGGCCAGAAGCCCGAAAGTCTGACAACCAGTCTTATCGAGGGGTATCGTGTTACCCAGTAACTGGGTTGTGGAGGTCAGATAGGCAGTCGCTCCATATAAAATAGGTACTGGTACTCAGCTGCATCCGGGTAGACTGGAAGCTGACACCAACACAGTTGGGACAAGGCTAGGCAGCTGATGATGATTGATTTTTTCTTTAATTCGGTTAGTTCTTTCTGTGATGTAGACGCATGGCTGGAAAGCAAGAGGTTCCGGGTTAGAATACCGGGCAGAAAACAGGAGGTATTCCACTCAAAGCACTTATTTCAACGGCACTTGACCGAACGGCGCCTACGCTGTCCTACTAACTGCACTGAAACAAAATTTTGATAAGTGCGGTTCGGCGAAACATTTTTTAATATTATATTTAGACCACGACTCCTGCCTATAATTTGTAGTGGTGAAAACAGTAATATTTTACCAGAAAATCGTCTATTTTTTCTAACACTAGTAGAATGGTGAACTCGGTTTAATAAAAACATAGAATGCATCAGATGGCTTATCGTCACTGTGTTTGTACGTATTGGTACTTACCTAGATAAGTCATGGGATATCACCAATTACAATATTGTGCAATTTTATTGACTTATCTCAGATATTATCTCTATCTATGGCGTTGAGTAGATACTTGTGTATGACTTATTTTCGATGTGACTCATGTTCACCTCAGTATTGGCTTCGTTCGTAGCTTGATGTTGCCTTTAACTTATAATACCTCTGCCGATCATGACTTCCTAATTTAGACAGGTTATCAGCTTCAGCTATACTCCATTTTAAATAAGATTAGATATTCAAACAAATCTTTTTCACAGTCCGTTCAACCGATTTTTACTTATATTCCGTAGTCATAAGGATGGCATTAAACGCAAAAAGCTGGTTACAATACCAACTGTTTACTGCAGGTGCTATTTGTCATGCTACTAATGCAATAGAGGTCAAAATCAATTGAACGGACTGCAAAATAGGTTTATTAAAATGTGTAATCTTATTTCAAACGGAGTATAGTGTAAGCGTATTAGGTTTCTTAATTGTAAACAAACTCGTCTATCCTTTCCTTGTGGTGTCGATAACAGTCTAAATACAGTCCGCCCCAGAATTTGGCTACGAGCTTGGCACTTTTAGCAGCGTCCATTAACTCCTGTACCGTGCAGACAACAGGACACGCACGCTACAGGAGTTGATAGACGCAGAATCGTCTTATTATATATCTTTACATTTATAGTATAAAACAAAGTTGCTTTTCGTGTTTGTACTCTTAGATCTTTAAAACCACGCAACGGATTTTAATGCGGTTTGAGCAATAGACAGAGTGATTCAAGAGGGAGGTTTGTGTGTGTTTTTTTTGACGATGGGAAATCATCAAATAACTTTTTCCGTTTTGGGCGGAGCGGGAGGGCGTTTCAGACTTTTACTGACTAAAACCCACCCGTGTTCCTTCAGTTGACTGTGTGCCAGGGGCCTTCAAACAGCCCGCACCCCTGGCAGGCATCGGCCATTGCGGACTGCACCAGTTGGTGCTGACATCTCTTTGAGGCACGCGTGGAACATAACGCGCCGTCAACCCGGGCTTGGTCCTTACTGGACAGCGAGCTACCCATTACTCGCCAACCGCAAGCCCGCGCCCACGGTGGCTGAGAATCGGCCTGGGATTCCCGACGCCCAGGGCGTCTGCTGCGGCGACTAGGGCCGTGAGGGCACATATGTTGCCTCTCCCGCACGTGTGCCACCTCCCTGTTCGCGAGCATTACTGCTTCGCAGGAGGTGACAGCTACCCATGCACTCTCGCTTCGTACCATGGCCTGGACCAGGGTCGCACGTGAGAGATCGCCGCCACCGATCGTCTCCACAAGGACACGGCCGCGGCGGTGCTCCGCCCAAGCCGGGCAGACCTCCACCGTATGCTCCACCGTGTCCTGAGGTTTATATGTTCAAAACACTGACCTCCCCGCGGGCAAATCCGCTGGCAAAAGCTGATAATAGAATAATAATAATAATAATAATAATAGTATTTATTCGTATCAACCAATACAGCTACTTAAAGTTACATACATATGACTTAATTGTAAGCATAGAACTAGAAGCTATCGTAACTTGCACCCTTGCTAAGTTATCAGAATAACTTGTATTAAGGGCACAAGTCCCAACCCTTGATTCATATATTTAAGGCATTGCAAATATACATAAAACCAAAAAATGGTCACAAATAATACATGAAAAAAATTAGTAAAATAAAATCAACGAGGAGTTAAACAAAAGCCAAAAAAACAAATGGTGAGTGGTGGTGGTGGTGGTGAAGTGTGTGGAGTGTGTGTGTTGAGTAAGTGAGGGATAGTTGCATTTAATTAGTAGGACTTTTCTCCAGAAAGAAGAAGCCGCTCGGTGTCAATATAATTGTGTCCAAGTAGCCAGTTTGTAACCGTTTTTTTTAAGGTGTTACTTGGATATGAATAGAATTTCAGATCTTTATTGAGTCTGTTGTACAAATGTGGGCCTTGAAAGCAGAAGAATCTCTTAGTGAATGCGAATTTACATCTATGAGGTTTACAGACTGTGTCTCTACGTCTTTTGGTAACTATGGCGTAAGGGGTGTCTAGATGCTGTAGCAATACGGTATGGAGTATAAAGAGCTGTCTCACAGTGAGAACTCTGCAGCATTTATAAAGCTCAACTGTTGGGAAAAGAAGGGGACGGAAGGTGCTTACCTTTAATACGGCTCTCTGTGCTCTCTCCAACTTTAGGAGTATGGTTTTAGGCGCCCCACCCCACGTAGAAACACAATACGTTAAGAGAGATTGGCAAAGAGCAAGGTAGACTCTCTTGACAATCTCTCCCTCAGCGACATGGCGTAGCGCTTTAAAAACAAAAATGAGTTTCCTGATTCTTGAGGTCAATAGGTCTATGTGCAAGGAAAAGGTAAGACCGTTATCGAGTGTTACCCCAAGATATCTTATAGACCGTACACGTTGAAGCTCAGGACAACTGCACGCAACGGACTCCGGTGAATGGCAAGAGTGTGCCACAAGTGCAAAGGAATCTGGGGGTTGTGTGGATTGGTGTAAAGCAAAGGTCAGTATTTTTGTTTTATCCGTGTTTAGAGTAAGGAGGTGTTTATTAAGCCAATCGACTACAATGTTGATCCCTGATTGCGCAGCCTCAAAAGCTTCGTGCCAGGAAGCACCTGAGAAGGTAAGGACAGTGTCGTCGGCAAACACAGTTATTTTCCCATTTGGCAGGGCTAGGTTGCATAGTTGGTTGATATAAACTAAGAAGAGGGAGGGGCCAACTACACTTCCCTGGGGCACACCGAAAGTCACGGGAAGGTCATTGCTTAGGTGATTAAGGATTTTAACACATTGTGTCCTGTTTCGTAGGTAGTCTTTAAAAATGTCAAGCGCAACACCACGCACGCCCAGCCCCTCAAGCTTCGAAATAAGGATGGGAACAGAAACCGTGTCAAATGCTTTTTTAAGGTCTAGGAAAATAGACAAGACTTTTTTCTTGGAATCAATTTTGTCAACTATCTGAGAAGTTAGCTCCATAACAGCAGCACTAGTTGAAGTCTTATGCCTAAAACCAAACTGATTAGGAGACAACAACCCTTTGTCCTCAAGGTAATTAATAAGTCGGTTATTAATAATACGTTCTAAAATTTTAGATATGGATGGTAACACTGCTATAGGCCGGTAGTTATGGACACAGTTCCTATTCCCACTCTTGTGTATAGGGTGTATAATCGCTTTTTTGAGAGACCGAGGAAAGGTACCATTGCGTAGACAGAGGTTAAATAAGTACGTAAGAGGTGGGACGAGAAGCTGTTTGTAGCGCTTAAGAAACTTAGACGGTATGTTGTCCCAGCCAACGGCTGAGTTCAATTTTAGAGACGTAATGAGTGTATCAACCTCACTTTCATCAGTATCCAACATGGCAAAAGAATGAAGTACCGAATCTGCGGAATCTCGCAACAAATGACTGTCAGGATTGTTTTGAAATTTGGCAGCAAGGTTAGGGCCGATGTTAACAAAGAAATCATTTATTTGGTTAATAGACTCTTCGGGGGAAGATGCACATGTAAGCAAATCAGTAGAGGAAGATTTTTGCTTTGCAGTACAGGTGACTCTTTTGATGACCTGCCAGATCTTTTTATTATTATTGTCGTTAGAAGCCGCCCTAATTTCAGACCTGTCATACTCTCTTTTGAGCTTTTTGAGGATTTTAGTACAGAAGTTTCTGTATCTTTTGTAGGTAGTCAGTAGCACAGTGTTATTCGGGGTTAGCTTAAGCTTTTTATGCATTTCGTCACGATTACGCATACAACGGAGCATTCCCAAGGTCATCCAAGGCTTGAGCAAGCGATTGTGATTAGAAACTCTAATAATAGTTGAATATGAGTTTATGATGGTAGCAATAGTATTGAGTAATAAGTTGGATGCTTCGTTAGGGTCATTGCATTCATAAAGGGGTTGAAAATCTAGAGAATGTACGTTTTTATCGAGAGTGACGTAGTCAATTTTGGAAATTGTCCTTCTTTGCTGTTTATAAGATTTATTTGACTGAAGGCATAACAACACGCAATTATGGTCAGTAACTGAGGAATCCATTACGATTGTTATCGCTGACATATTGGTCTTTAGCATGACATGGTCTAGACTGGCTGTTCCACGAGTAGGGGAGGAGTGTGCCGGAAGTAGACCATGAAAAGCCATAAGATTTAGATATTCAGCTATGTGGTTGGGGCAGGGTGTACAACTGATATCCAGATTTATATCACCTACAACTACTATATTTGGATATGACGAGAGATCAACTAGAAGTGAGTTAAGGGAATTCAAAAAGTTAGTAGGGTCGCTACAAGAGGGGGACCTATAGATACATATGAATGCCCTTTCGGTGCCAACTTTAAGCACAAGACAGCTTGCGTCCATAAGTTTAGGTTCAAACACAGTGTAGTTTTCGAGGTTTTTAACATAAATAACGACTCCGTCATTCTGGTTTGAGACAAGCATTGTTTGATATTGGGAATAGCTCGCGATCGGTGGAATAACACAGTTACTATGCTTTAGCCAGCACTCAGTCAGCACGATAATGTCGATTTCAAAATTGACCCTGGATAAGAGAGTCAAAAAGGAATCAGAATTAGCGCTGATGGACCTGATGTTCTGGGTAACTAATTTTAAGTGTTTACGAGGGTCACTTATATGCAAAGCACATTCCTCCGGTTTACAACATATTGAACTTGAGACTGAAATTTGATCAATGTTATCGTTTAATTCGATTATATTATCCAACATTATTAAAAGTGTGTAAAATACGTATAATTATAGGCTTTAGTAAATGATATGTGTAACTAACCAATTTGACAGCAAAGTTAACTGTGTTGTAGTAAGCATCTTTCCTTAGGATAATGGCGGTGGAAAAAATATTGACCGAGGGAGAGCAATTGAGGTAGTGAATGTCAGATGTGAGAGTATGTACAGGTGAGTTTGGATGTAGTGTAAGTGATGTGTGATTGTTGGTGTGGTTGTAAAGTGTTGTTTGTAAGGGTTTGGCATTTTGACATCGTAGCAACTTACAGTTTAAATAGGTTGCCATTTTTAGTGGGTAAAATGTTGCCGAATCTACATAAAAATTGGAAAAATAAACAAGATAGAGTACAAACAAAATTAGGATGCACGTGGAAATAATAAATAGTCAGGCTTCTTTTGATAGGGCTTCAATCTGAGATTCTGATTTGATAAGAATTGATTGATCACCATCAACCTTCCTTACAAGCACTTTACCATCAGTAATCCAGCAGTACTTAATTTTCTTTTCTTTCTTCAGCTGGCGCGCAAGGTAGAAAAGTTTTCTCGCGTTTACGGTAAGATGTTCCGTGAGATAAATCGGATTTGAGTTCCCTTCTGAACCTGCATGACTCATATTAAGTTTATTATGCTGGTTGGACTTGTTCAGGTCTTTCACGGCGTTCAAAAGTGTGGTTTTCACATAAAGGTGAGACAACTGGATAATAATAGGTCTGTTCGGGTCTTTTCTGGAGTCTTTCCGACCAGGTAGGCGATATATGTCGTAAATGTCCGTTGGCTGAATACTTATATTTAGCGATTTCGAAATGTTGGTAACATAATTTGTAAGGTCCAGCTTATTTTCCTTAACTTTATAGGGCACATTTCTCAATTCAACAGTAGTTAATTTTGAGACACGAAGCAGCTCTTCAACCTTTTCTTGCAAGGTAATTATGTAGTTCTGGTTTTCCACACAGTTTTTTTCCAGGGTTTTTATTTTGGTACGGAATTCATCGTGTTGAAGAGAAATAGCCTCTAAGCTCTTCTCGATGCTAGCCAGTGAAGTGTCCATCTTGTGCTGTATGGAAGCGAACATTTGCCTAATTTCTTCTTTAAAATCATCAAAATCGTCTCTTGTGACATTGTCGTGACGGCGCTTCAGTGAACGCGAGGTAACAAATTGAGTCGGCGATGGAGTAGTGTCTCTCTTGGTATGTATATCCGATTCTGATCCACACTTAGTTGGAGAGCGAAGCATTGTATTAGGCGAACAGCAATACGTAGGACGTAAGCGCAAGCGACGACACGATGAAGCGCGATAGTAAAGTTTACTGTGTGCGTAATTAGCACACGCGCGAAGACATGGACCCGTAGAGGTCTTGCTTTATGAGTGTGCGAGTGAGAGGGATTACTCACGCACGCAGAGTCTCGGTGCGCCCGCACTGCCGCTGCCGCTGCTGCTCACTGATGTTTAACTTTGCGATATTATGGTCGCCTGGTAGTCTGATAGTATATTTGAATTTAATAAAATTGATTAAATGAATTATTTTAAAAACAAAAACCACAAAAAACACGTCTTAACGCTCTAGCGATCCAAGGGGAAGGGAAGAATAAAGCTGAAGCTAGATATTTGTTTGAAAACAAAAATCTCTGGGACTACCAGTCGGTTTTTTTGGGTTTGTTAGACAGCCTAATTCTTGAGGATGGTTATAGACTATTAAACATCACGCTATGACCCTTACGAGCTGAGCAAAAAGAAAAGAAAAACTGAAAGAACGCTTAACAAAAACGAATAGCGCGACCAGGCGATGCGACGCGATGCTGTGGGTCGAAGGAACAGAAGGAAGTCACGGGCAGAAGCTAGACTTAGATGACACTAACGATACATCAGCTTACTCATGATTGCAAGTCTTAAAAAGATTATAATGCTCGTAAAAGATAAAACTTGAAAGTGTTATCTTTTCATTGAAACCCATTGACGTCGCTGCTCCGCCTACTGCCGCCAATTAATTTACATTTTCCTGTTTCGTTTGTCCTATTGGTGTATGGTCGAATTCATAATTACCAATACGACATGAATACTTATTTTGTAAAGTATATATTTTATATTAACAACACATAAAATTATATTGAAATGAAATGAAAAATCTTCTTCTTAGCGTATCGATGGCAAATAAATTCTCTAAAATCTTTGGCCCAAAATTCGGCTGCGCCAAGTCCGCTCGCTGACGCAGTCATCTGTGGAGATTGTCTTTGCTCCGGTCGACTTGGGTTCGAAGTCTATTTAGAGATTTCCAAGTCATTCACGGTAACGCGTGCCCAGGCGGAAGGCTCTCAGATGGTTCGATAAAGTTATCAGGGGGTTTATACAGCTCTCGCCACAGTTTAAATCTCGCTGTGGAAGCGTTGCTATTGGTTGGACTAGCTAAACCGACGCACCCTATAAAACCTTTACGTCTCTTTAGCCTCTGGGGCACTGAGACGTAGTTGTGCATTTGGTGACGTGAGTCAGTCTGTAGTTTCGCCCTTTCAATACGGCTGGCTATGGTCCTGCGAACGCTTGGTGGTGCAATGCCAGTCAGTGGATCATTCGTACTGGGGTCAGTTTAAGGCAGCCACTATTAATCCGGCACGTCTCATTTAGAGCTGTATTCACTAGGTCAGCGTGGGCAGAACGATTTCATACTGGACAGGCATATTCACCAGCGGAAAAGCAGAGTGCCATTCCAGTTGTTCGCAGGACTTGGGGACACGCTCCCCATCTGGTGGATGTTAGGCAGCGTAACAAGTTATTTCTTGCATGAACTTTCAGTTTAACATTTTGGCGGTTGTTTTTGTAGGTAAGTGACCGGTCCAGTGTAATGCCGAGGTATTTCGGGTAAGCACTGTGATTAATTGGTACCCCTTGCCATGAGATGTTCAGTTTGCGACCCGCCTGTCTGTTACGCAGGAGGAAGACACATCATAGCGTTTTAGAGGGATTTGGTTTCTACGCGTTATCAGCATAATAGTCGCTGAGATCAGTGAGAGCTGTGGAAAGGTTGGCTTGAATCTCCTCAAAGTTGGTAGCTTGACAAGTGCCAGGTCCTCAGCGTATAGAAAGCCGGGTGCCGGGTCGTTTTCGGGCTTACCAGGTCGTTTGTGTAAATGTTGAAAAGTAGTAGGGCCCTTCAGGTGCTCCATTTTTATGGGCTCGCGATAGACTTCTATCTTCAATAAGGTTCACCTGGAATCGTCGGTTGCTGAGGAGTTCTCTAAGAATTTGTGTAAACCTTAGATTCTCAGTGAAACATATGAAACCGAAAATTTGGTATCAGTTTAAGGAGTATTTTATTTTGAGCTGAAACTATGTATAGTGATTCTATACCAGCTGTTATCTTTAGTGCTTAAGGATAGCAACAGGGTTTCTGTTGCACCCTGTTTAACAAAAACCAAGAAAAAAAAGAAACAAGGCATCAAATACCTCTTGTGATCATGTAATATTAGGTCTTTACCTATGAAATTGCCGTTTTGCAGTACTGGCCATTTCAAATCAAAATAATTTTTGTTTGGGTAAGAATTCTAATTTCAAATTAATTTTATTTTAAAAACATGGATTTTTTTTTCCAAAAGTAGTCATTTGTTTATTGATTAGTGTTACATTTTCATCGCATTTCAATCTTTTTCGTCATCATGGATACGTTAAAAATTCGAGTAATTATGGAATATGAGTACCGTCGTGGCAGCAACGCGGCACAAGCGGCACGCAACATCAACGACGTTTACGGAGCTAACACTACAAACCAACGCACCACCTGTTATTGGTTTGCTCGCTTCCGTTCTGGAAATTTCGACCTGAAAAATGAACCTCGCGGTCGTCCGAAGACTTTGGTCGACAATGACGAATTAAAGGCGATTGTGGAAGCTGATGATACACAATCTACGGCTGAATTAGCAGCAGCTTTCGACGTTAGCGTCAAAACAATATTGGTCCATTTGCGTCAAATTGGCAAGGTAAAAAAGCTTGACAAATGGGTGCCCCACGAACTCAATGATCGTCAGCGCGAAGTACGCGTCGAGACGTGCCTTGCACTGCTCAACAGACACACAAATGAAGGAATTTTGAACCGCATTGTTACCTGCGATGAAAAATGGATTCTGTTTGATAACCGCAAGCGCTCAGCAAGTTGGTTGGATCCTGGTTCAGCACCTAAACAATGCCCTAAACGAAAACTTACCCCTAGAAAAGTGATGGTCACTGTTTGGTGGTCTAGCGCCGGTGTGATTCATCACAGCTTCTTACCAAACGGGGTGAGCATTACTGCAGATGTGTACTGTGAAGAACTGAACACAGTGATGGAGAAGCTGGCACATCTCCAACCAGCATTGGTCAATCGCTCGTCTCCGCTGCTCCTGCACGACAACGCGCGACCTCATACTGCACAGCAGACGGTCTCCAAGTTGCAAGAACTGGGGTTGGAAGCTCTCCGTCATCCGCCCTACTCACCAGACCTTGCGCCTACAGACTACTACTTTTTCCAGAATTTGGATAACTTCTTGGCGGGAAAAAAATTCAATACCCGAGAGGCAGTACAAAATGCCTTTGAAGAATTTGTTGCCTCCCGTCCAGCTGATTTCTTTAAGAAGGGCATCAATAAACTGCCACTGCGATGGCAAAGATGCATTGATTGCATGGGTGATTACTTCGATTAATACAAATAAAAAATACATGAAAAAAAATCGTTTAAATTTTTTCATACAAAACGGCAATTTCATAGGTAAAGACCTATTATTTAGAATTGGTTATAGCATCTCCTTCCCTTATTTAATTTTAACAGGTACTTTTCTGATAATCAGGAGAAGGTCATGATGATGTTTGTGTATCGTAAATAAAACAGCAAAAAACTTTGTGCCGTAACTTTATTCTTCATAAAAACAAAAAACACGTTATTGCAGGCATCACAACGGACCGAGTCGATCGCAAGTTCTTACATATACTACGTAAGTATGTAATGTAAATACATTATTACTACTATTTTTTTCTTTAAAAACAAATAAACACTATGCACGCGAAAAGCAGAAGTATTCAATATTACGTCATAACTTTTTACTGTATCTATTTTTATTAATGATAAAATAATCTGTTTTGTGAAAAAAAAAAATGTTTCAAGATAAAAACAATTTGATAAACTTCTGTTTTCCGCTAGCATGGTTGAAATATTCAAAAATACAGATCTAAATACAATGGAATATAGTATATGTAATAAATAATATAAAAAATACACAGGGAATGTATTATGTGCAGTATATAAAAACATTTTGTTAATAGATGATTTAAAAATATAGATCTCTAGAGAAAATTGAACTAGCTAGTTACAAGTTGGTCAAGAGTTTTAAGATTCGTTTTAAATCCGACAGAGAAACAGGAGTAAATGTTATCACAATATGCAGGGTAGTGAGAGATTTGAGAGAATTTCCTAATTCACGATAAATGCGAATGTCTACTTAATTTTTATTTAAATATTTACTGGACAAGATTTTAATTAATCACTATTATGTTGTATAATGTTTTTTAGTTGAACTAATACTAGTATTTCATTAAAAAACAGCACTCCTTTTTTTCTACATTTACAGTATATGCAAAAAAATTATATAATTATTGTTTCGTTATAAATACATTTTTACTTTCTTGTTGCATTTCATCTTTTTATTGACACTACATATTATATATTATTTTTGTAAACCTAATCACCGCGGCTGAGAAATTATTACAGAATAGAAAACTAAAGTATTTAATAAACCAAGGAATGTTAGTTCAAACGAATGTGAAAGTGTGCTCAATTAGTTAGACAGATAAAATTTTAAGTACAAAATTATAGAAATAACAAAAACATGAACTGTAAGAACCTTTTACAAAATATTGTCGATTTCTGTCGCAAAGTATTTTAAAACTGAAATTCAACAATAAACAAAGAACCTTTTCTAAATAGTTAGAATATAATATATCCACAAATTATATCTCATATATTCCATATATTATTTTAAAAAAAACTGTTATATATGTTATCTCACTACAGACCTTATGGCACGGCGTGTTTTATACAAAAACTCAAGTCAACATTGAAATACGTTGTTCTTAAAATGCAATCAAATTTACATAAACAATACTTTAAATATACTATAATAGGCGAAAACAGTTTGGCATAATTTTCAAATTTGCCTTTTTGTTTATATATGGATGCAATCTAACTTTTTATTATATATGAATTTTAGTTCATTTATTTTTTATCTGTATTTCATTCATGATAAACTGGTTTAATAAAATTTAAATTAAACTATCATTTTCGTGACGATTAAACAGTTTAAACTTAACAATACATACACCAGTAACATAAGTTATCTTCACATAATTTTAGATTTAAGTAATTTAACTTAGATATAGATTTTCCAAAAGGACTAATATAAGAAATTCGAACGTTTTTTTTAATACATTTCCTTTTTCTATTACCTTTTACAGTGTCTAGTAGACTTGTCAAAGTTTAGTTAAATTTTTTCATAAGTGCGAGCGAGACGTGCTTACATATCAGCTATCTCTTTCTCACACGTAACAAAGACTTTTACTGTTAGATATTACATACTCTTAGAAAATTGGTGAATTAAGAGATTTTTTCTACAGATATTTTTAATATTTTTGTTTCTAAAAGTCACTGTTTCATATAGACTTTTGTATTTTGAGATTTTATTTCCAATACGATTGCTTATGTAAAACCGTGACACTTGTCATTTATATAGAAACAACCTTCGTTTACACGTCGGATTATATATTTAATAATATATTACAATATATATGTGGGAGACTTAATACTGATGCGTGATTTAATTCGTTTTTATTTTGGCATATCGGCTGAGCATTTCTTTTATATATTTTATAACTTCAGTAACCCTTGTTTTATAGGTTTTAATAACGATTATTTCAACAATATTTTTTACGGTTTAAAACACCGAAAACAACAGTTTATTTTGTAGTATTTTCTCGAGATTAATATATTTCGCAATTAATCGAATAGAAAAGATGAAAATGAAAATAAGTATTTCGCAATAAAAAAACAGTGAGGTTACTATTTTTTTAAATAAAACAGGGTGAAATCAAATAAACTAGTAGGATCAGTATTAAGCCTCAGTTTCTAGACTTTCGAAGACTTAACCCTAATATAATGTAACAAACGCTATCACCTTCAAACTAACATTAGACAAACGCAACATTTTCAACCACACATAGATTATTATTTTCAGATCTTTTTCAAGATAATTTTTAAGAAGCTTTTGGAGCAAAAGATTTATCAAACAAATTTTTAAAGTGAAATACTTCAATCTTACTTTGCAGTTTGCGGTTGGATGGTAAATTAGCTAAAAGGTCAATCTTCAAGGTTAAGCAACGCTTGCTGATGTCGGTCTGTGGATGGGTGACCATCCCTCACATTCAGAGACCCCTCTGTGCCTCGGAAAGCATGTTAAACCGTTGGTCGTGGCTATCATCGGTTCATCTTTGGCAGTCGTTACGGGTAGACAGAAACACGAACGTCTGTCAATCAATCTTACCAAGGGGTTTCCATTGCCATATCATCCTATAGACAAATTGAATGTCTCACGTGCTTGTAATGACATTAAAACTTTAAGATATTATTTCACACGACCGCACTACTATAGTAATGCTATTTTTTGTTTTTTTGCTCTAAAAACTTCAAATACTCTTAAAAAATAAAATTTGATGAACTAACTACAGTATAGGTAACTTGTTTGAGCTGTATTGCACGTCCAAACTTCTAAATTGGGGGAGATTTAAATCTAATTAGAAAAATGAAAGAAGTGTAGAAATAGTGATTCAATAATTGCTTCTCGCTACATAAATTACTTTTAGTAATTCTGCTAGAGAATAGAGACAATATAATATTATTATAATAAAAACTAAAATAACACCGCATTACATTATTTTAAAGTTTCTTTTTTTATTCAAACATCATTTGATATAAGAATAAGATTCTTTGTGGAATGCAACCTTATTCATTTTATTTTAGAACAAAGATTTTTTGTTTAACAGATATAAATAGTATTTATACTAAAAAACTGAATATATATTGCACAGAGATAGAACGTTAATGTTTTTAGAAATATTTAACGTTTTAAGTTAATAACACTGGAGACATATAAATATCTAGATATAAAAAAACCTAATAATATAAACAGTTTAAGTAAACTTAATGAAATATTAGATACATATTTTAAAAGCAACCCTTACATTGCTTCTTATAGACGATCTTCAACATAGTAAGGGTTAAAAATAATCTCCCCCTTAAAAACTATCTACGAACAAAACGAAATTTGTTCTGATTTCACTATATAAATATATTTTGTTTATTGAAGGCAAAGATCCGATTATATTGAGAAACTCAGGCGTTGCCTGTGTATAAACTCATGGTCTAAGAGTTGTGGTCAAACCTCCGATAAGCCCACTTAAACAAGGTTAAATTAAATTAGCTAGCAAAACTTCACAGATAAGATGTCTGGAGTTTTGCTATCTACTTTAATGTTTTCTTGAATATTATTAAAAATATTATCTAAAGAGCTGCTGTAACCACAATTTTCATATTCTTGACCACGACTTTATATTGTAAATTCAGAAAGTGAATATCGACGTCTATTCAGTATTATTTAAGGTCAATATTATTAAGATATTAAAAATCTACATAACAGTAATAATTTACCCGCTGTTGCACTGATCACGAAACACATTAAAGTTTATTTAACTACTAAATTGTTTAATTAAAACCTGCGTCTGCGGGTCCGACAAATATTTAAAAAGAGTTTTTTATTTTTATTTGTGACAGGCTTAAAGGCATATATCCCGCATATTTCATGCTTAAACACAATATAGATTATGACAATATGCTTCAGATAAATAACTAAAAGTAATGGCTACACATATAATATTAAAATTTATTTTTGACTGTTTATAAAAACTTATTCGTTCATTTTCGTGCCAGTGCAACCGGGCGTCGAGTCCGCTAGCCTACTCTACCTACTCAAATATCATAACAAGATATGTTTAAACTACTTCTAGTCACTCTAGTCACACGTTTAGCCTTTAGCCTGTACCATAGACAAAGAAATAATACTTCTTTGAAGGGAAAGTGTACGTTTATTACGCCCGCGCCCCGAAGCGGGTCGACGAAAAACACCTGCCGATTACACTATGGGAATTTTAGTGTATGTATCATTAAACACGCCGAATTTTCTGCAGTGATATTTTGGCAGATTAGTGGCTGAAATAAGGACCTCACTTAACATTCATGTATTACTTATGGTGGACTTGCTAAGGAAGCCTGCGAAATTCAAATTTTCTAAAGTTTATTGCAATTTGCAGGAAGGCCAGTGTCAGGTTTTATGTCGATTAATGATTCGCGACCGTACCACGTTTAACAGACATATAATTATTGAAATCGTCAATACAATCCACTAAGTTTATTTAATGCCATTGAATAATATATCATTGGTTTAATCATAGTAGTAGTATACATCAGCGGCGAGGTGTCAAATTTTCTAAGAAAGAAGCCGAAGTGAAGTCGGCTTTAACTTACTGACTTCTCAATAAAAAAATTTAAAGAATGAAATGCAATAAAATTGAACAGATGAAAATCAAATAAAATGTGCAATATTCCTCAATCTCGTTCTCGCTGACGCATTTTTCATATCTGTCTATATTATAACCCGGCTTGCTCTCGTCCATATCAAGTGGTGCCACGTGACCTAAAGTGACATCATTACGGGATCGCTGTTGTATGAATTTTTAGTTCCCAATCACGACGTTTTGGCGCCGCGCCGAGTTAATTTAGTTTTTTTTTGTACTACAAAGCTAAAAACAACCGTTTTTGTTGTTTGAATGTTATGGTGAATTAAATACCCGTAGTGTGACTATATTTTTTGACAATAGTAGCCACTATTGACGTGCCGTTTTTTAATAGCGGTAGAGTTGCCGATGCGAATCCGCAAAGGGAAGCCGGTAGGAATGTTATATGGTGCTTTCGCCACTGGTATACATGACTAAATGAACTGAGGGTTGTATTGATGAGATTTATGATTAAAATCCTGTATCACTATTTGTTACTGTGGGGAACGCTATTTTAATCCAAATACCACCTGACACTGACGTGCAAATTACAAAAAAAGTAAGAAAATGGGATGGATTTCGCGGGCTACCTTAGAGCGTCCACCTTAAAACTAGTTCAACCAATCAAATGGCTTTAAACTAGTTTTAAGTAATGCTTGAGTGTTGAGTGAAGGTTCTGTAGTACGGACCTAAGATTGTATCCGGTGAAATGGCTGGTTTAAAACGTAAGGTCGAAATCGCGTGAATGATAATGTGTTTGGATTCTATAATCTTCATTCTCCGGACTATCCCAATTTATTTGGGGTCGTGTCAACGCAACGTTTGTTTGCCTTTGAAGTATTACTTCCTAATCTATGTCTGTACCGTTAAAATATGAGAACTATATTACGTATTGGTTTTGAAATAGGTTTTTGAGTGCATATAAATATAATACGTTTGTTGAGCTGTTTAAAACGTTACTTAGAAGATTAAGAGCAATTTTGTATATTTTTATAATGCAATTTGGTATTTTTTTTACTATTTCTTGGCATCAAATCGTTTCGAAGTCTTTGTAGAATAACTATGTTTTTCAATTTATATCACAGAGCTTACAAATAATAAAAGCTCGAAAACAATTTCCGTATTACTGCACTAGGATTCAATACCTACATGTCTGTTAAAAGCTTAGTATATCTTTTGATATTAAATCAACGTCAGCGAATGTCAGAGGAAATCTAAAGGTTTAAACAGGGTGGCGGGACATGGACGCGAAAACTGTAATCATGAATTCATCACATACTTGTAGACATCCTAGCGTAGGAATTTTTCGTTAAAACTGTTGACTGTTGTTCCATAGATATTGATCGCGTGGGTATTGCACTTTTGTAGGAAAAAGCTTTTTTTAATTTAAATATTTCTGACCAGGGGCGGGTCCCGAATCATGTACTGAATCCATGGTAATGCGCATCGATGTCCCGGCCACCCTGTATAGTGTTAATATTTTTTAAAATTAATATTTGATATAGGTATTTATACAGTTATTGATTGTGCGGTATTGAGGATCCTGTAAATGAGGTGTACATGTCTTGGGTTTTAACACACGCGTTTTGGTTATTACTAACCATTACTTAATATAAATATATTAACTATTCTTCGTGTATTTATGTATGACGCGATATTTTTCTACCTGGGTTGGTTAAATTCAGAATTTTTGATACTTTCATAATGTAAAATTTTAAACACAACTTAAGCGCATGTTGTAGTTCATATTATCAAAGAAACGACTTTTTGGAAGTAGTACTGATTCTGAATGAGCTTACCAAACTACACTATGACAGTTTAGTACAGCTCTATACCTTCTTACACAAGCTTAAAAATATCATAGATATTTCTTATATCAAATCTAAATTTTAAATACAAACTATAAATTACACACATGGCCGGTCAAAATTACCCTAAAAAACAATTTACTCTAATCACAATCTAACCGGCCATACCTCGCACTATCACTTACATACATAAATACACAAGTACTTGCACGGTGTTATGACGTCACGGCGTGTCGCTCACGGCGGCAAGTTCATTTGCAAGTTCTGCAAGTACGCCGAGGTTGAATTCAATAAGCCGATACGTTGTTTCTGCTTCCTCTGTTCTGTCATCTGTGGAGAAAAGTACCTGTTTTAGTTTCAGGTTTGATTTGAAGCATATGCTCGAACGTCACTTGTAGCCCTTAATGCCAGTGTTAGCTAGTAGTACTGGCAGTCAGCATTAACGGGCACTTGTCGAAGCCAGTAACAAACAGCCAAGTGCGAGACACGCACACGAGTTCGGTACCACCGTATATTTATTTATTTAAGAACATGGAGGACTTACAGCTAATAAAAACATAATTAACACTACATATCTTTTAGTTTCTTGTATCCCTTAAGTTTTTAACTAATAAGTCCAATTCACACGATCCAAGTGTCTAGCCTGTAGCATACAATATAACTTCGCGGAGCATTTCCGACGTTTGGCCCCCAGACTGGAGCGGGCCGGGGCTGTCTTGAAGCGGCTCCTGCCCAATCTAGGGGGGCCAAACGCCTCCTGCCGGAGGCTCTACGCGGGGGTCGTGCGGTCCATGGCCCTATACGGGGCGCCGGTGTGGGCGTCTAAATTGAGGCGCCAACCAGCCCGAAGGCTGAAGGCGTCCCATAGGGTCATGGCGATCAGGATGATCCGGGGATACCGCACGATCTCAGGTGAGGCGGCAGGCCTCCTTGCCGGATTACCGCCATGGGATCTGGAGGCAAAGGTCCTCGCGCACATCTGGGAGTGGCGCGAGGAGGCCAAACGCCGGGGCGTTACTCCGCTGCCGCGAGAAATCGAGGTGCAGCGGACAGAGCTCCGGCGGGATCTCATGGCGACATGGAGAGTGCGATTGTCGCAACCCAGTGCTGGGCACGCCACGATAGCGGCGGTAAGTCCCCTCTTTGAGGAGTGGCTTGAGAGGCGGCATGGCGTCCTCACCTTCCGCCTGACGCAGGTCCTCACCGGACACGGTTGTTTCGGGAGGTTCCTGTTTCGCATAAGGCGGGAGGAAACGCCCGGGTGTTTCCATTGCGAAGATCGCCCTGAGGACACGGTGGAGCATACGGTGGCGGTCTGCCCGGCTTGGGCGGAGCACCGCCGTGTCCTCGAGGAGGCGATCGGCGGCGGCGATCTCTCGCGTCCGGCCCTGGTGCAGGCCATGGTACGGAGCGAGAGTGAATGGTTAGCCGTCACCTCCTTCTGCGAAGCAGTAATGCTCGCGAAGAGGGAGGCGGCGCACGTGAGGGAGAGGCAGTATATGCGCCCTCACGGCCGTAGTCGCCGCGGGAGACGGCCTGGGCATCGGGAATCCCAGGCTGATTCCCGGCCACTGTAGGCGCGGGCTTGCGGACGGCGAGTAATGGGTAGCTCGCTGTCCGGTAAGGACCAAGCCCGGGTCGACGGCGCGTTGTGTTCCACGCGCGCCTCAAAGAGATGTCAGCACCAAATGGGGGGGTCCGCAAGGGCCGATGCCTGCTAGGGGTGCGGGTTGTTCGAAAGAGATACCGCGGCCCCTAGCACACAGGCAACTGAGGGAACACGGGTGGGTTTTAGTCAGTAAAAGTCTGACACGCCCTCCCGCTCCACCCAGAGCGGGAGAAGTTATTTGATGATTTCCCACCAAAAAAAAAAAAGCATACAATATAACTAAAGCGACAAATGACTTGTAGTAAGAACTGTTTAGACGATGCAACTTTTCCTGTTGCTTTAACTTATGGTATTAATTCATTTCAGCAGAAAAACGACCATTGCTGGACATAGGCCTCTCCCAAGCACCACCACACCACTTCGCGCATCCAGTGGCTTTCACAACGTCCTTTACCTTGTAGCTACGTCTTCCGTTACGCAGTCGCCACTCCAGAACCTTTCGGCCCCATTGGCCATTTTTTCAGTACTTATGGTAATGAAATCGCTCTGTGTAAATCATGCTTTAGGTACTCTTGATATCTGTATAAAATTGAATTTACTTTTTTATGCTACTAAGTGTTCGTGCCCGGCGTCGCTTGAGTGAATGTGATGTCTCTATCTCCAACTCTTCGACTGGATTTTCCAAAAAAGTATTTCATGCAAACCTTGGCCTGATAATTACGAACACCGCACACAGCCGGTCTCAAGTGATGATCATACATGCGGTAATTTATTCGTATTTACACAGGTTACTTGATAGACTACCTGCTTCGTTGGTCTAGTGGTTGCAATCGCTACTGCTGAGCAAGAGGTCCTGGGTTCGATTTCCAGGTCTGGTGGCAATACGCTGGCCTCTTATTTCATGGGACTAAACCATGTGTGTAGTATAGGTACACCACTGGCCCACCCTTCGGGGAAACAAGGCGTGATGTTATGTGCATGTGTAACTGACCTGGTCCCTGAGCTCGGACAGCAGCTCGGTGAGCGTGTGCACGGCTCGCTGCGCGCGGTCGAGCTGCGCCTGCAGCGCGCGCGTCTGCAGCTCGCGCAGTTATGTGCATGTGTAACTGACCTGGTCCCTGAGCTCGGACAGCAGCTCGGTGAGCGTGTGCACGGCTCGCTGCGCGCGGTCGAGCTGCGCCTGCAGCGCGCGCGTCTGCAGCTCGCGCAGTTATGTGCATGTGTAACTGACCTGGTCCCTGAGCTCGGACAGCAGCTCGGTGAGCGTGTGCACGGCTCGCTGCGCGCGGTCGAGCTGCGCCTGCAGCGCGCGCGTCTGCAGCTCGCGCAGTTATGTGCATGTGTAACCAATGTACTCTGTGTGTGTAACTGAGCTGGTCCCTGAGCTCGGACAGCAGCTCGGTGAGCGTGTGCACGGCTCGCTGCGCGCGGTCGAGCTGCGCCTGCAGCGCGCGCGTCTGCAGCTCGCGCAGTTATGTGCATGTGTAACCAATGTACTCTGTGTGTGTAACTGAGCTGGTCCCTGAGCTCGGACAGCAGCTCGGTGAGCGTGTGCACGGCTCGCTGCGCGCGGTCGAGCTGCGCCTGCAGCGCGCGCGTCTGCAGCTCGCGCAGTTATGTGCATGTGTAACTGACCTGGTCCCTGAGCTCGGACAGCAGCTCGGTGAGCGTGTGCACGGCTCGCTGCGCGCGGTCGAGCTGCGCCTGCAGCGCGCTCGTCTGCAGCTCGCGCAGTTATGTGCATGTGTAACTGACCTGGTCCCTGAGCTCGGACAGCAGCTCGGTGAGCGTGTGCACGGCTCGCTGCGCGCGGTCGAGCTGCGCCTGCAGCGCGCGCGTCTGCAGCTCGCGCAGTTATGTGCATGTGTAACTGACCTGGTCCCTGAGCTCGGACAGCAGCTCGGTGAGCGTGTGCACGGCTCGCTGCGCGCGGTCGAGCTGCGCCTGCAGCGCGCGCGTCTGCAGCTCGCGCAGTTATGTGCATGTGTAACTGACCTGGTCCCTGAGCTCGGACAGCAGCTCGGTGAGCGTGTGCACGGCTCGCTGCGCGCGGTCGAGCTGCGCCTGCAGCGCGCTCGTCTGCAGCTCGCGCAGTTATGTGCATGTGTAACTGACCTGGTCCCTGAGCTCGGACAGCAGCTCGGTGAGCGTGTGCACGGCTCGCTGCGCGCGGTCGAGCTGCGCCTGCAGCGCGCGCGTCTGCAGCTCGCGCAGTTATGTGCATGTGTAACTGACCTGGTCCCTGAGCTCGGACAGCAGCTCGGTGAGCGTGTGCACGGCTCGCTGCGCGCGGTCGAGCTGCGCCTGCAGCGCGCTCGTCTGCAGCTCGCGCAGTTATGTGCATGTGTAACTGACCTGGTCCCTGAGCTCGGACAGCAGCTCGGTGAGCGTGTGCACGGCTCGCTGCGCGCGGTCGAGCTGCGCCTGCAGCGCGCGCGTCTGCAGCTCGCGCAGTTATGTGCATGTGTAACTGACCTGGTCCCTGAGCTCGGACAGCAGCTCGGTGAGCGTGTGCACGGCTCGCTGCGCGCGGTCGAGCTGCGCCTGCAGCGCGCGCGTCTCCAGCTCGCCGCCCTCGCCCTCGCCGCCGCCCATTAGCGACAGCGCCCGCAGGCGAGGGAACCAGTCTAGGTTGTTGGACTGGAACAAGGTTTTATGTTCACCACTTCATATTATAACACAAAGTCCCCCGCCGCGTCTTTCTGTCTGGTTGCGATAATCTCAAATTATATTAATCGGAAAGCTATTTACACGGATACAGTATTAATCCTTATCAACTTAAATACGTTAATTAACTCAAGCATTTTATTCACATTAAGATAATCCTTTGCACCATCAAATTTAAATGGATATATTAATAGGAGCTACCGGAGATAACGCACACATATCCCTCAATCCGATTCAGTCCGTCTCTTCCTGCCCTCGTTCAGCGACGCGATAAGCCGAGGTTCGCACCCTACAGGGGTTGCCCTTAGCGAGTGTCGCTTCCTTTAAAGTTTTTAAGTCCTGGCTGGGGGCCTTAATTTAATAAGGTAGCCACAGGCAAGTCCGGTAAAGCAGCAGACAACCTCCTAGGTTGACCTGCCAGATGTCATTCGTAAATAAACGCGCGTATCCATAGGGATACGCGCGTTTATAAATAATTGATTAATTAACTGTACAAATCCTACTAATATTATTAATGTGAAAGTTTAGATTTAGAGACTTTTATTTTGTCAATTGGAAGGAGAAATTAGTTTAATTAATAGATGAATAAGATGATCTTAAGTTTTAATAACGATATTAGTTTCATTTTTAGAGCTGGCTACAGATTGTATTAGGTCGTGGCTAGTCCGTGGATGGGTGACCATCTATACATACCAAGACCCTTCCGTGCCTCGGCAAGCACGTTAAGCCGTTGGTCCCGGCTGTCATTTATGGATCTTTGACAGTCGTTACGAGTCGTCAGAAGCTCGAAAGTTTGATAACCAGTCTTACCAAGGGGTTTCGTATTACCTAGTAACTGGGTTGTGAAGGCAGTTGCTCCATGTAAAATACTGGTATTCACTTGTATCCAGTTAAGACTGGAAGCCGACCCCAACATAGTTTGGAAAAGGCTAGGCAGATGATGGTGATGATATAGATTGAATTTAATCATGTATTCGTCATGGAAAATATTATACGGGTGTTTATAGTTATTAAACAAGAGTTTCTCGAGAATATTTAATATTAATGTTGTTACGAGCTTGGGGTTCGTGACAATTAAAAACTGCCAATATAAATTACCAAAGATGACACTCTAATTAAACACACTAATTACAAAACACAATTGCACTACTGATCAATCTAAATCGCACTTGAAGATCGCTTACGATGTTCTCGTCTGTATCGCTTGTTCAATACTGCCGGGTCTTGACCCGTTCAGGCCTTTTATAGGGCCCTAGGAACATTCGAGAAACGAAGCATCTAGAATGTTCGAGTACATACCGGCCCCGACTGAACAGATGTTGATTATTCTAGAAGATTCTGGTATCGAAATTTCTAGATAGATCTTGACTCAGTTAATTTTGCTACTCGATACTAAATGGCGCTAGCAGTACCTAATTACTTTAGCATTAGCGCGTAACAATGTTAACTAGATGGATTAGGTATGAATTTTGATTATTGGAGTTTTAGTTAGGGTTTGCTTATACAGGATAAGTTTTTATCCAGTGCGCGAACTGTAACCATGAATTCAGCATATCATTCTAGACCCGCCAGCGCAGAAATTTTTCGTCGGTTATGCCAAAAAAATAAAACATCTGTTCCATATATTTGACCGCGCTAGGGGGTCTAGAATGATATGCTGAATTCATGGTTCCAGTTTGCGCACTGGATAAAAACTTAGCCTGTATAACTTTATTGGAATCTGAATAACCCTAATAATTAGGATTTATTGGAATTTTGCTGCCTTTTTATAATGCTATAAAATTACTAAAGAACAAACTTATACTAAAGTTTATTATTATAGTCCGATTGATTTTGCGCACACTCACCTTAATCATAGAGTGCACGTAGCTCTCCGGGCCGGTGAACTCCGTGGGGTCCTTGACCCGCACCAGCACCATAAAGTAGAGGTAGTGCCACATGTTGTGCTCGCTCTTTATGTGTTCCTCGAACGAGACTGTCTTGTTGTCAAAGGCTGACCTGTTCAATCCTGTACAGAACAAAAAGAAAATGGTAACTTAAGACCCAAATAATCTGGCAAACCACATAATGGATGTTGTTGAACTGAGAATGATTTAGATTTTGACGTCTTTTATTGGGACTTTGTAGTTCAATATCCTGAATTATTAAGACATCATCATTATCACTAACACTTTATGAAACCTCACTGTACCTATCAAACTAAAAGCGCACATCGCATTAATTTTATAATTTGTTTTTTTATAATATGTGGAAAATGTCGTGGGTTACACATTAACTTACTCTGTAGCAATTTTTTTTTAAATAATATTGTAAAGTGTAACTGTTTTTTTTTAATTTTTTTAAATAAATAAAATAAATCATTTTCCCGCCCTTAAACTAATTTATTAGTGGTCGTCGCAACATGTCTTTTTCTACCACACTTCTCTATTAGTCGTCAATTATCCGTAGTGACACCTTTATTACCCATATCATCATTCACACAGTCCATCCATCGTTTCTTTGGTCTCCCCCTACTCTTATAGCCATCGACATTTATGCTCAAGTTGTCTTAATTATTAAAACAACTATAATAGTTTATCATTTCATATCGACCTGTCTTAGTGGTGGCGTCTGTCAATAAGATAACTGTCATTTTAAACCTGATTATTTGGGAAACCGGGTTACCAAAGCGTATCGTATCACCCAGTAACTAGGTTGTGGACTTCAGATAGGCAGTCGCTTCATGTAAATACTGGTATTCAACTGCATCCGGTTAGACTGGAAGCCAACCCCAGCAAGTTGCGATAAGGCTAGGCAGATGATGATTACATTTGGGAAATTGGATAAATGATAATCCTCTTTAAGGGCCTACGTCCCGTTTGGTAGCGTAACACGGTCACTTTATGAACCCTACTGCTCATTAACGGCTTGTCTTGAAGATTTGAAAAATATATGATTTTGCTATAGATTCATATAGATCATTTTGCCCGAAGTACTTTTTTTGTATGGTTAATACTTTTGCTGTAAAATAATATTTTCCAACACGCAATATTTTGGCTTCTATTCCATACTCCTACTAAACGGCTTCGTTATTTGGAAAAAAAATACACTGAAAAATAGATAGTTAGAGGTACCACAGAATCGCCGAAGCACAATTGTAAATTAATCAAAGGAATATCCCCATTTTGAGATAAAGGCTCAGAGGTGCCCTGCGCGGGCGGCAGTCGTGCTTTAGCATACAAACGGGAGTTGAGGATACTATGGGCCTTAAGTAATAAATAATCCCGAAGGTCCCTTGAGATCCCGTTTATCCAGTTTACACTGTATTTATACTTACCACATACAAAACAGGTGTTTTTGAGTATGAGCTCTTTCTGCTGCTTCTCGCTTCTGAGATCGGCGAAGGTGTCGATGATGACACCGAAGATGAGGTTCAGCACGATGATGATCACCACGAAGAAGAACAGCAGGTCGTACACCACGCGGGCGACGAATAGCGGCTCCTGACAAGGTATAATTGCGATTTTTAAGACGCTTCCCATTTTCTATGGGGGTAGGCAGAAACTACGGTAGGCCACCTGCTAAGGCCGTCACGTACATCGTAATCGTCTAGATTTAATTAAGTTTTAATTTATTTTTGGTTTAAATTAAAATTATTTTTGGTTTAATTTTAATTTTGATCTGATTTTATATATTACGTGTACTAACATAGTTTAAAAATAATACTGTACCTCCTAACAAAATATGGATTGTTATTGTCCGAAATAAACGTTTTGAGTGGAATTTAATATGACACATCCCTTCAAATTGTTTCTAGGACATGGCCGGTTTTATCACGATGTTTTCGTTCACCGTTTTGAGAGCAGTGGTGATGAAATTATTTACACAGAGTAAACTCCTGCGTGGGTTCGAACTCACGACGTAAGTCGGGGCCATTACCACTGGGCCAGCACTGGTCCCACCGCAGAGATACCTACCTACCTAACTTGTAATTAAATTGATCATTTAATCACTTACAAGAATTTGTATTGTTACAGATAACAATTTAGCTATTTTGATTATGAGACATGTTAAACGTTTTATTCGAAGTAATAAAAGCACTTGAATTTCCCCCAGAACCTTGCTTATCACTTCAAACGTGACTACCAGGAAGTAAGTCTAAGTAATAAAAATAATGATACGTATTTGATAAGTAGGTAACTGTGGTATTATTGTTTTAATAAAATAGTAAGTCGATAAAAAAATGGAGAGCAAAAATGTTATTGTTCATTTTAAGCAGTTGCCCTGTGGATTTGCAACCCTGTGGGTTTCAAAAAGCTCAATTGTGCATAAAAACAACATACAAGGAGAAAATTTATATTTCAGAAAGACGAGAAACAGTTTCCAAAATCGAGACCATTCTTGTCACTTCTCACCATTTCTTATATTAGTTATCACCAAAAAGTATTACCTAAAAATTTAAATTACAACAGCAATATCATACTCACAAAACTAGCAGGGGCTCTCAATATATCCCCAATCCCGCCGCCATTCCTCAGCCCCTGGTTGAGCGTGGTCACTATACACATGATCAGCGAGTCACAGCTGCGTTCCCTCAGCTCTCCGCCGACCGACACGAAGCGAGACGAGCGCCGACATTGATCGGCTTCCTTGAGGTACTTGGAGGAACCGTCGTCGGCGCAGCCATCAGGCTCATAGCGTGGGTCGTCGTCATCTGGGGGAGTTATTATTTTGGTTAGAATTTGTTTTTTACATAACGACACATCATGCCTATGTTTCTTAAAAGGGTGTACAGTACATATTTGTATTTCACGAAGCGACGCGCGCTTTGCTCGTACCGAGTGTACCGTTCTTAGAACCCTAAGAAAGTGCTACGAAATTGTGTAAAAGTGCCAATTGGCACTATTCTTAGATATAAACTTGTAACATAATCTATCACGAGAAATAATAAGTTCAAGTTACATTGTTTATGTTCGTAGCCTAGGTTGTAATCAATTAATCCAGGGAAAAAATGTACAAGAATTCTAGTGTAATCGGGCACAGTTCTAGATTCAGGACTGCTACGAAGAACTTCCTATTGGCAAAAACAAAAAATCACCGCCTTGGAGATCGAACTCGACATTCTGCATATATCAGTCGCGCGGAAGTGCAACTACAAGACCGAGCAGTTGGAATTAATATCGAATTCAAAAGTATCTTTTTCTCCAAGCAAAAAAAAATCATTGTAAGTACTCACCGTCAAGCCGATCGACACTGACGAGGAAGTGGTCTCGGAAGAACATGTAGCCTACGATGGAGAACATATAGACCAGAACAAGCGCCAGCACGGCCGTCAGTAGGATGGACCGGCCGTTGCGAGTCACTGAGCGCATCACGTTCAAGAGAGTCTCTTCGCGGTACACGATGTCTAGCAGCTGCAGGGAACAATCGACTGGATATAACATATAGACAGCACATGCGCCAGCATGGCCGTCAGTAGGACGGACCATACACAATATTGTAAAAACCATATATAACGGGCGTAAAGATACACTTCACCAATCAGAGAATGACATTTTCTTTCCCTAACATATGCCATTTAACATCACCGTCATCATTTCAGCCGAAAGACGTCCACTGCTGGACATAGGCATCCCCCAAGCTCCGCCACTTCTACCGGTTCTGTGCTTCCCGTATACAGCGGATTCCTGCAGGCTTCACAAGGTCATTGGTCCACCTTGTGGGAAGCCTTCCAACTATACGTCTTCCAGACGCAGTCGCCACTCCAGCAGCCTTAGCACGAGAGCCGTAGAGAAGCGTTTTGTCGACGGAAGAGCAGACAAAAACGAGATTTCCGTGTAGACAGTTGACAGTTTTGTACCGAGAAATGAAGACAAGCGATTTCTATTCTACGGTAGAGTAGAAACCAAAAGCTTCATGTCAAGCCTGCAGAACCTTTCGGCACCATCGGCCAATTGTTCTGCGAGCAATGTGCTCTGCCCTTAACAGCTTATTTCAAAATCAGAAAGTAGTTCAGGGTGTCAGAAAACGGAGTTACAACCAGTCAGCTGATTGTCTTGGTCTGTACTAAAGGTTGTATGCAAAAGACGACCTTATGTTGTACAGGCCGGTGATAAAATAACTTTAATCACATTCGATCATTCGAGCATTTTTAGAAGCAGCTTTCAAATTAATCAGTATAGGTTTTTTGTTTCGAAAATACAGAGGATCATGGCAAGCGCGTGGTTGTAAACTAGGGATGTAAAGGAGGTGGGTTTACCGGAACCGAAATCGGAGCTTTAAACTTGATTTATTGGAATCGGAACCAGAATCGATGCCGGAGGCGGAGCCAGGGCCAGAAGAGAGATGAAATGATGTGTTTCAAGGACAAAGAAAATAAACAAGGTCTAATAAAATAATACCTATTAAGAATATAAAATAGTAATCGGGATTCCCCGAGCATAAACATATGAGCTTTGAGTCTTCGACCTTCGATTTTAACTTCCGATTAAGTATCGGAACCGAAGTCGAAATCGGAAGTGTAGTTTCAATCGGAATTTCCGATTTTTCGGAATCGAATCTCCGTAACATCCCTACTGTAAACACGAAAGCGTGAAATAATCATCAAAGTTGCACCACAAATGTGTTTTATTATTCGATCTGGTACAGGGAGCCCCTTAGGCTAGACAAGGTTAGGCAAGACAATCAGACAACTGGTTGAAATGTTTACCGTCTTTCATTCCGTGTTCATCTGATACACGTACTCCGTACTAAAGAAAACAAAATTGCTATACTCCATTTGAAATTAGATTAGACGATTTGACTGCTATTCCGTCGGCAAAAGGCTGGCATTAAAAGTCAAAAAATGGCCGGACCAACTGTTAACTGTAGAGGCCATTTATCATGCAACCAACGCAATATAAGTATAAATCAGTTGAATGGACTGGAAAAAAGGCTTATTTAAATTTCTAATCTTATTTTATAGTCCTCTTAAACTCCTGATAGTAACGTCTCTCTTCATAAATGTAGTACTCACCAAAACAGAAAAGAAAAACGGATGCCAACAGATTCCGCAGAAGCAGAAGACGAGATATACGCTGTGGTATAGCAGTTCTGGGTCTGTGAGCACCTTGCCCGGGGACTTGGATAGTGTGCCCTGGTTGCCCATTATGCTCACCAAGTGGATGCCTTTCACCACTATCTGTGGGGAAAGGTAATGTATATAGTATGTAGTATATAATAATCGGTGTATCGAGATAAGTATTCAACTAACGCAGTGCACTGTTAGGCAGGTGTTTTAATTTCGAAAGGAGTAAAAATAAAAATACAGGATATTTGCGTGTGTTATTTTTTTTTCTATGGTAGATACTTTTCTTTATACGCTGGCACTTTATATACTATTTAGGTAATCGATTTTTTTGCGGTTTTGTATTGAAATTCCATGACTTGTCAAAAACCAATCAGCATTTTTATGATTGTATTAATGTTACTTTCTGAGTTTGAATTTTCATATACAACAGTTTTACAAAAAAAAGACAACAGTTTTAACTACCGAATTTAAAAACGCGCGTTTTTGTATCAGTTTTCAAACGCTTTATTGTATTATTGATGTATCATTTAACATTTAAAAAGGTTGTTTAAAGAGGTTTGTACGTTATAGTGGCGTGTAGCATAGTTACAGTGAGCATGGCGAGCGCCCAGAGCGTGGGCTCGGGCCCGGCGGAGTACATGAAGCGCACGGCGGCGCTGGCCAGCAGGGCGCGGGCGCCGCCGCCGCGGGGCAGCCACGTGACCAGCGCGCCCGCCACGCCCGACACGCACCACACCACCAGCGACAGGTGCTCGCCCAGCTCTGCACATGTGAACACCGTATGACCGACATATAGCAGCTACACAGGCATACTGCAGTCTACGGTCTGAACAGGCGGACAGCACGCCAGCTTCTGCTTGGCAGTTTGTTGCGCCACTACTTCTCCCAGCTAAAGCTAGGAAGTGGTGGACTATCTTAAGTAATGTTGACGATCAAAAAGTGCTGACTCTCAGCCTAGTTTGAATAAATTACTTTTAAATTGGATTTTTTGATTGTTTAAAATAGTAATTTCGTCCTCTTTCTCTTGGCGTTATCCAAATTTATTTGGAATTGGCACAACAAGAAAAATAAGTTATGTCTAGTCTATGCAGTTACAACTTTGTAGAGTACAGTTCAAATGCAGTCCGTCTGTTTAGACTAGTATAAAGCCAGAAAACCGGATACTTACTCGCCAACCTGCAACTGTTACCATTCATAATGTGAACGTAGCTCGCACTGTTGCGAGACAGAATCCAGTCTTTTTGGTGTTACTTGTTCAGTTGCAGATTCAGCTTACTAGTGAGTAACCAGCTTTATTATGAGCACTATTGCTAAAGCATGCAAGATAACTTTGATAGCTCTGGTAAGCTCAAACTATAGTGAGACCAGTGGTAGCCTAGTGGTACAGAGGTGTTGACTAATATTAAAATATTCGAACAAATAATGTAATTTCAAAGATGGCACAGTAAAATGAGAAAATCGAAGAAATGTTTAAGATTGATAGAAATATGTAGAATCTCCACGCTTTTTTTTTGTAAGGATTATTCCCGCCTTTATCGCATAATCAGCCTGTAATATTTCCACTGTTAGTACTCAGTCGTCCTCCTTGTGTGAGAGAATGAGGGTTGGCGGATGCCACGTGTTAGAATTTTTGGTTCTAGAACGTGCCTGCCATGTTTCCTCGCGATATTTTTCTAAACCGTTTTGAGAGCAGTGGTGATGAAATAATTTACACAAAGTGAAGTGCCTGGGTGGGGTTAGAACCCACGTTTAAAGTAAAAAAATATATTAGTATCTGTCTCCATAGTCACGGTGAATAGTTCTTTGAAATTTCAATAATATAAACGCAACTTTACTTTGGCATTGGTGATCATTTATGTAACTTATTAGTTGTTTGCCGCAAATAGTTGTGGGACTACTCGTTAGTCAAGCGGTCACAAGCGCTACTAAGCACGAGGTCACAGTATAAGTATGGACAGTATGGAAACTAGGCTTATTTGTTGAAATAATCACCTACGGTCTATTGGAGTGTTAGGGTTGTCATTCTTAGTGTTTGTAAAATTAAAAAGTATTTTATTACTTTGTTCTTTATAGCGGCTTGCGGTTAGAGTTGACTGGTAGAAATCGTCACTCGAAAAAGCGTTGTATTGTGACGAAGTCCTAGGTTCGAATCTCGGGTCGTATTATTGGGTTTTTCTATCTGGAATTTCTCAGTAGCAGCCTAGAATCTCGATTTGTGGCTGTTCCCCGGTTGATGGCAAAAGGCTCGCCCCCTATTACATGGGACTTAAACATAAATGGCTAAATGTGGGTGAACAATAAGTACACTTCTGCCTATACCTTCGGGGATAACAGGAGAGATGTTAGTAATGTTGGCTGTGGGAAAAATGATTGGTGAGTCGGACATCTTACCTTCTCCTATGATTAGTTAAACAGTAAGCAACAATCATGCACATGCATTAACAATAGTTTAGACACTTACTTGGATTCTCTTCTTGGAAAGGGTAAAAGAAAGCCACGATGACGTTGATTAGAACAGCGAAGTTGAACAGTATGTTGCTCCACAAAGACATGTAGGACGACACCCAGAACAAGAGACGTTGTCCTGTAACAAAACCTATGTTTAGAGTCTATTTCCACTACCCAACACCTTTCATTACTATACACTTACACAAAATCACACGCACATACACACACATACACGTCACACACTCATTTTTGTACTTACATTTTTTCAGTATTTCTTCATCGGTCATTCATTGATGCATATTTTTGTATGTGTTTTGGGCTAGTAAATATTATTATCTATTTTGATGGGTCTGGCGCTGTATGGCGAGATACAGAACTCGTCCTAGTTCGGTTACAGATGCTAACATGTTATATATTCCCAAGTACTAGCCTATAAGTATGTGTAATCCGTTATATTATTTTAAGTGATATTAATAAATAATAAGTTTCCCAAATTACATGTCGATTTTCACAAAAAAATCTGTTGCATTATTATCTGGTGGATTGTAATGAAAACACACCCCTCTACTTTACTAACTATAACACCAGAAAAATTCAAATTTATTGTTGAAACTTTTAATAGAATGCTCTATCTACTGCCGTTATGCGTTTGCATAATATATACTACATTTCCACCTGTTTAGGACCCTCTCTCAAGACCCTGGTTCCTGTGCATCACACTCACCCCGGAGCTTCTTCTGCCATTTCATCTCGTGAAATAGGTTGTCAAGTCGTGAGAAGAAGTCAGCCACCTTGCTGCCCTGGTCGTCGCGCTCGGCGCTCTGCAGTACACGATGCTTACTATCCGCAGGCAGATATTCGCAGATCTCCGGTATAGGGAACACTATTTGTTCCATACTACGGTCGGTGCGTACAATCTGTAGGAGACAACAGGATTTTTACTTGTACTTTTCAAGAGATTTTTTTTTTAAGTCAACAACATAATAGTTTGCGGTAAATTAAAGCAGATCAGCTTAACCGCTGAATTTTAAGAGAAAAAGCTGGTAAATTACTCTAGCGAGGTTTTAATACACAATGCTGACAATATATTTTTTAATCCATGATTGTGATTGTGAAAAATCATTGTTATTATCAGAGATCGGGTATTCGGATGCATATTCACCTAAAGTTGAGATGTTGGCTAACATGGAATGCGCTTTTGTATCGAAAAAGTCTTAATTTAGTTAAGTAATTTGTTTATTTTTTGTTTTAACTAATACAAACCACCCCTCCTCCAGTACATAAACATATTTGTATCGGGTTAAACATTAATTCTAAATGAATACACATCTGAATAGTTATGCAATCTAAGAATCCCGGGGTTTTTAATAAATATTACAAATAATTTATAAACCCGCTTCCATAAAAGTATGGAAGCGGGTTTAAAGAATTTTTTTAGCTATGAAAGCATAGCTAAAAAAATTCTTTAGGTAAATATGCATCCGAATATCCGATCTCTGGTTATTATAGATCTGCCCAGCTTTGTCCCAACTATGATGGGGGCGGCATTCAGTTGAACTGGATGCAGCTAAGTACCAGTATTTTATATGGAGCGACTGCTTATCTAACCTCCACAACCCAGTTACTAGGTAATACGATACTCCTTGGTGAGACTGGTCGTCAGACTTTCAGGTTTCTGATGACCCGTAACAACTGTCAAAGATCCACGAATGACAGCCGGCAACAGCACGTAAGTACTTACCGAAGCACGGACGCCTCTTGGTATGTACAGACACATCGCTCGCAACACCCACCTCTATCTGCGCGGTGTGAGTACGGTAGTAGCGCAGCGCGTCGGCGTTGGCGCCGTGCGGCGTGGCCCGCACCAGCGCCGCCAGCTCCTTGTTGTGCGCCGCCAGCTGGTGGCACAGGATGTAGATGTTGTGGCCCACCTGGGGAACGGAACCAAAAACTCTATAACAAAACTTCATTCCGTCTCAAAATTATACGTATTAAAATTACAAGCCAAAATTAAGGTTTATTTTTTGCCTAACTGAAAGTTCACTTTTAATTTGCTCTGTGGATAACAGCTAAACACACACTTTTATGCAAAGTTGACGAGCTAGACCTTTAAATATTATTATTTAATTGAAAACCTTTTTTAGGTAGGTACTGAAACCGATAGTGAGGTCAAAATGAAAATTCAAGATGGCGGCCGTAAATACTTTTTTTTTGCCATGAGTGTCGTTTTCAAGGGTACTAAATCCGATAGTGAGGTCAAAATAAAAATTCCAGACGGCGGCGGCAGCTGCAATTTTTTTTTATCGTGTGTAACGACACCCATGACAAAAAAAAATATCATTTGCTTGGTTGTCGAGGGTTCTGAAGCTGACAGTGTGGTCAAAATGAAAATCCAAGAAATCGGCAAAAAAATATTTTTCATCACGGATATCGTTTTACAGGTTTTCGAGGATACTGGAGCGGATAATGAGGAGGAAATTAATATTCAAGATGGCGGCCGAAAATATTTTCAGATTTTTCGTCACGGGTGTCGTTTTCATGGTTTTAGAAGGTGCTGAAGCCGATATAGATCAAAATGAAAATTCAAAACAACGGCTGAAAAAATGTTCAATTTTTTAAACCTGGGTGTCGTTTTATGGTTTTCGAGGATGCTGAAAAATTAAGAATAAACAGACGAATTAAGAACCTCTTCCTTTTTGAAGTCCGTAAAAAATCATGCGTAAATGAATTTGGATCTTTTTAGAGCTGTCATGTATTATTGTGTGTTATAACTTCACTTTATAACTTTTTACCAAAACGATGTTCTGCAGGCCACTTATCATGGTTAAAAACATTCAAAACCTCAACTAATTCGTAACTTCATCTCAGTGAAATTTAATGTGAAATACTTGTCAAAACTGTATAATAGTAAGAGGTAAGAGAGAGAGAGAGAGAGGTATAAGTATAAATTAAATTGTTTCCTTGCACAACATTTCTCATGTAGTTATTATTGCTTGTTGTTGATTTTTCTTTTTTTTTCAATATTGTCTTATGTGTGTTATATTGTTTTTGTCAAACTCTCGTGTACAATTTGTTAATATATTTTTTTGTGTATTATTGAAATGAGTGGCTCGCCATCAACAGGTAAACCCTAAGAGGTTTTCGTTGTGCGGCTTAAATCACGTATGTAATACTCGAAGTGTTTTGGAAATAAATAATAATTTTTGACAGATAAATTTGTCAAAAATACCTGTTACTACTCCCTCCTACTATTCCCACCAATATTATAAATATGAAAGATGATAGCCTGGATTAACACATAGGATACTTTTTATCGGTAGTACGTTCCCGTGGGATAATTTTTGACTTCCACACGGGCAAAGCCGTTGACAAAAGCTACTATTATATAAGATGTGAACATTCTTAAAAACGCGAAATTTGTCCCTCTGTTCTCATATATTTCCCCTTATCAGAAAACAAGGTTTGTCTCTAGATCTGGTTTAAACCACCGAGCCAGTTTTTGAATTAAGAATTTAACTATTATAGAAATGCAGTTCTTTATACTAAAATGTCAGCTCAGTTCGGTGTTAAATAGACATTTTTGTATTAAGAACTTTACCTTAATCAAAATAAAGTTTGAAATATAAATATTGGCTAAAAGCTTTAGGCTAGAACTTTAGTTACGACTTGCATAACATAACATAATGCCTTGTTTTACCGAAGGGTTGGGCAAAGGTATACCTAAAGTACACCCACATTTCGCCAGTTATGCGTGGTTCCATGTAATAGGGGGCGAGCTTACAGCCATAAACTGGGTACAACTCCAGAATCCGGGCTGCTAGCTGCTACTAAGAAATTCCGGAAAGTTAGATTTCAACGGTAAGATGGTAAGTGTTTACATTCAGTAACTGACCTCCTTGGGTGACACGCCTTGTACGATGGCGTCGTCTTCCGAATCGGAGTCGGCGTCCATGGCGTGTTCCTGATGGAAGGCGGAGCAGGCAACATCAACCTGCAACAACATAAAACAATAGTATAACAAACATATTGTATGTAAAATATCCGCTGTCTTTGATCACAAGAAGAGTAAATCGTTCTTAAGGTGGAAGGGCTTCCTGCTAGGGTCGCGGAATGAGCACGCAGCTGAAGGAACACGGATGGGTTTTAGTCAGTTGTTTAAAATATGAAATAATATGACCCGCTTGGAATAATCTTATTTAATTACAGCAACTTTCGGTTATTATTTATAACAATTTAAATAGACAGCACGGTACGTGCGTCGATAGCTGATTCTGTAGGCGAGTGGTGGGCCGCGGTCGTTGGCTCGGTCAGCTGTGTGGCCCTCCGCCCGCGCCGCCGCTGGATCACGCGTATGATGCGTGAACACAGTAAAAGACTGACACGCCCTCCCGCTCCGCCCAGAACGAGAGAAGTTTTTTGATGATTTCCCACCATAAAAAAAATGGTTTATACAATTTGCAGGTCTGTATCAGGGTTTTTTTTTTCGGGGGTGGGATATAATCAAATAACTTCTCCCGCTCTGGGTGGAGCGGGAGGGCGTGTCAGACTTTTACTGACTAAAACCCACTCGTGTTCCCTCAGTTACCTCAGGGGCCGCGGTATCTCTTTCGAACAACCCGCACCCCTAGCAGGCATCGGCCCTTGCGGACCCCACCAGTTGTTGCTGACATCTCTTCAGTGTCAGGGTGTATGTTAAACAAAATATGATTGTTTCATGAAAAAATCATTCAATGGGATCAAATGAACTTAGAGGGTTGATTGATGATTTTAATTATTATAATTATGTAAATACATGTTTTATGTAATTACATAACTATAATAATTCTGATGAGTTTAAGATATAATTCTGCAAAGCGATGTTTGGTACGGTGGCGAATCATATTTTAAAAAAACATACGCAAAAAACGCAAATTTGAATTTCACGCTTCCTTAGAGCATTCCCTTACTATACTTGAAAAAGGTAATTACCAGACAAATGGCCCTTTGACCACATTTCTCTAGTCACCTATAAAGACAACTCACCAGCTGCTTAGGGTTCATATTATACAAGATTCTCTCGGCATTGTTCTCGGAGTCGTTCCTTGACTCCATGATAGCCAGCAGCAGCTTGGAGGCGTTATTCTTCAGCTCCAGGACGAGGTCCATGCGGGTCTTGCCGAGCGGGTTGATGTCGTTCAATATGAGCGCTGTTATTATGTCGAGGCCGTTGCTTTCGTGGGTTGCTATGCAGTTCTGGTTGTCGTGGCAGGGGCCTGGGGAAGAAGGTTTGTTTTTGAGACGATTGCTTGCCTCGTTGGTCTAGTGATTACAAGCGCTATTGCTGAGCATAAGGTCCTGGGTTCGATCCCTGGGTCGCGCAAAGCGTTTTTGGGATTTTTCTATCTGGTATTTCTCAGTAACGGCCCGGAGTCTTGACTTGTGCCCACAACATAACATGCGAAATTTGGGTGTAGAGGAAATAAGGCGCGATGTTATTAAGATGATGAGAACAAGAGATCCGAGAACCGATTAGAACAGGCAGTTTCGATTCTTTTTCACTTGGACAACGTACAAGTCATGGTGGACCTACTGCGGTTTCGCTGCTATGGTTTCGCGTCGGAGATATGATATCCGTGTTAAATGTTTTCCATCATGTATTTATCAAAGAAACGATGGATGGACTGCGTGAATGATGATATTATTAGAAAGGGTGTGACTGCCGAGATGACGACTTATACAGGGTTATTGGAAAAACACCAATAACCTCTTAAGAAGTCACTGTACTCATCATTAGGAACAACTTTTACTATGGGACTGGAGTGGAGACCGCGTATCAGCAACCGTAGTGTGGGACGCCGCCCAGCTAGATGGGCCGACGACCTTAAAAAGGTGGCTGGGACAGACTAGATGCAGCAGGCGGAGGATAGAGTGTTGTGGCGCAGCCTGGGAGAGGCCTATGTCCAGCAGTGGACTGCGATAGGCTGAGTTGGTTGAACTTATTATTACCATACTTGATGTCTCTTACCTTGGCAGTACTCAGTGAGCGTCTCCAGGGTCTGGTTGATGAGCGCCACGTTGCCCTCGTTGATGTACAGCCCCAGCAGGCCCAGGCCTCCGGTGGTGGACCCGCAGATACAGTCCAGGAACATCAAGGTTTGTGATACTAGGTTGTAGTTTGATTTGTTGTTTTGATTTCGGAGGAGGTTCTGAGGACAAACAGGAGAAACTGGTTATTTCGGGACCATTTAGACCAGGGGTCTCCAAAATTTAAAGTCTTAGGGCCATAATGATTATTTCAGTATGTTCCAAGGGCCAAAACGATTGAAATTTTTCTGCCCTTAACTATATTTCGAGACTAGTCGCAAAGTGCGCGACCTAAGTAAACATACGCTTTTTTGCAATTACATTACTATTGTGAATTGTGACACTTAACGATATCTAGTGCCGAGTAGTGATACTATGCAGTGTATTATCTATTTAAGCTACCCACTAACACGTGGCATTAGTTGTAATTAAATAATTGGGAATTTCCGCGTTGGTTCGAGAAATTTTTGGTTCTGGCTAGTGTATTCCGATCAAAACCTGTGTTGTCCCTCTGCAGCGCAAAGGCCTCTCATCCCTCTCCAGATTTTCCAGTCTACTGCGATTGCAGGCCAATCCTTTAGAAGGAGTCCAGTCATTCATATTTATCTGATAGATATTACCTATCTGGTTCCTATTATACACCTTGATTAACACAGAGTGCTTAATTAGATGTAGACATTTTAATAACATTGGAGTCTCGTATTTGAATCATAATTTGGAGGGTCAAAAGCAAGAAGAATGTAAAATGATTGCCATTGTTACTGGACTCTTAGTAGGCTGGTGGTGATGATTTATTTGATATTGTTCATCGTATTGTTGAGCTGCTTGAATTCTGAGTTGAGCTACACTATTTCTAATAAATGCGTGCACTGACTGGACAGGTCCACACAATCTGTGTGGTGCTTGCCTCAAAATACCATTTCAGACACCAATGTACATGGTCTACATGATCTGACCAAGATTATACCTGGACTTTAAAAAAGACTGTGGCGTTTGAGTTTGTTTCGGCCTTTCTTCTCAGAGTAGTCAGATACGAAACGCCGATCTCATCTAGTTTTTAATATATGATTGACGTGTAAAAGTGTTTGTACAAACCTACACACAGAAATAAAATCATTTATCATTTATGAGTATGACACCTAAAGGCTTTAAACGCAGTTCAATCGTTCAGTAAGAAAACAGTTAATTTAATGATGATGTTACCTGCAGGTCCGGGTTATGGTTCTCACAGAGCAGCTGTAAGAACCGTAGAATGGGCCTCATGATGGCCACTTTGGGAGGCAGTACATCAGAGTTGCCAGCCTCTTTCTTTTCTGCCATGATTTCTTCCAGAGCTGTCGTACCTGCATCGTGAAAATAATAATGTAAGATCTTGTTCACAAGGAACGTAAATAAAGATAATGAGTAGTGCCAGCCACCATGGAACAAGTTGTACATAGAAGCAAGCAGTCGGCTGATGGTATTAGTTATAACCATTAATATACAAAAAAATCCAAGACGCACAGTCTCGAACAAAAGTAACACAAACTGTCCCCCCCATACATTAGGTTTATAGTTATGATAAAACACATTTTGCTACAAATTCAACCTTACACGCATGACTTAAAGTGGTTTTACAAAGCAATGACCAAAAACTCTGACTGAAAAATTACTGACGATACCATTGACACCAGCGCACATTGCACCCTATTTATGTGGACGTTTTTAAGACGCTGATTGTGTATTTTGAGTTTTTTGTATAACGCAATCAACGTTTAATCAATGGTTATAACGCGATTACTATAACTATGCACTTGGGGGTGTCAAAGTCAAAAGATTGGCAAGATTGAATTCACCCGCCGTCTTCCCTTCCTACGTCACCGCTGACGTCATCTGCACTCTTCTTTTCGTTTACAATATTGTTGCTGACGTTACCAATGCGCCGCGCGCGTCTTTCTGTCTGTTCGCGATAAACTCAAAAACTCCTGAAAGGAACTTCATGCGGTTTTCACCAATAGATAGAGTGATTCATCAGGAAGGTTTTGTGTATAATTTGTTAAGGTTTCGTGTAAATTTGTTAACGGGGGCGAAGCCGCTGGCAAAAACTGGTCATTTATAAAAACATTTCAAGTGGTTTCGAGACGTTTTCGTCAAAAAGTTTAAAAAGCGTTCTATTTGAGAAAAATAAAAATACGTGTAAATAGGCTTTTGCTATAAAGTTGGCATTAATCAAAATAACGGTAAAACATAGGCTAGCCCTACTTAACCGTTTGATATACTAGACTCGATTGACTATTTCGTACCTCGAGACGACATGAAAAGAAGAATAGTTACCATGTGACATGGTGTGTATATCCGAGTACGCGTGGACAGCAGAGCCGCAAGCGCTGCTCACCTCGTCATCCATTTCTTCACCAACCACTAAAACACCAGGGGTTGCCTTGGTAGCTGTGAAAAAAAACATGAAAAGACATCTAAACTAAAACGGAAAAGATTCGATTTTTTGTACGTAATTGTTTTTTTTACTAAATGGACATGCTCATGACCTCGATCACGCCGATGGAAAGCGATTGATGAGGTCTATGATGGATCGAGCGTGCCCAGAAGATGCCTGTTCACTCTTGTTTTGAACGTAGACGGGTTAAATGTGGAAAAGAATACATTTGGTGTGTTTGCTTTTTACGCTTTCACTAGGATCATTTTTATACCGATGTTCCCACGGGATCCAGACTTCATAATCAGCCTATAATGCACTCACTGCTTCCCAGCACTGAGTCCCCAAAGACCTCCACTCTGGGCGGGCGAGTAGATTCTTTCGTGGGCCCAGTGTGGGTTGGTAGATGACATATGATCGGTTGTATCCTCGTGGGCCACTCCACTTAATGAAAAACTAGTTCTTTTTCGATACTTAGGTATAGTTTAATCTTGGTAGGTATTATAATTTACAGTTTGCTGTTATATGAAAACTTTCACTCGTGCACTGGCTGTCAACGCAAAGACCGTAGATAAAAAAATACTACGTGCGCCCGCGCTCCGAATGATGTTATCTTTGTTCGGATATGGCTTCAACACATATGTCTTTGATTTAATGGTTCTAGAACTTGCCAGTTTCGGCACCTTTCCGTCCGATGTTTTCCTTCATCGTTTGGAGAGCACTTAAATTTCTCGCTGAACAGTAACTGGGTAGAACTCTTACCGTCGGTGGTTGTTGTCTTCTGTTTCTCGGAGTAGTTGGTGCGTTGCTTCTCGCTGGCGGCGGTGGTGCTGCTGGCTGCCAGCGACCTGATCTCGTGCTGTGCCTCGCGCATTTTGTCGTAGAATACCTATAAAAGATACATTGTAGGATAGCATATGAGTTTACTGTGCACAATAATCAGCGTATAATGTTCTCCTCTTTGTGAGAGGGAGTGCGCATGATCTACCACGCGTCGCATTTCTCCGATTTTGGGTTCTAGGATATGCCGATTTCCTCACGATGTTTTCTGTGTTGTTTGAAGAGTAGTGGTGATAAAGTTATTTACAAAAACTTTTTCCAAAAAAAAAACAACCGACTTCCAAAAAAACACTACAAAGTGAAAAATAACACACTCACACTCTGTAGTGTTTTTTTGGAAGTCGGTTGTTTTTTTGTGGAAAACCTACTCCACACCAATTCAAAATGTCATCATCCTTGGGGTAAAAACCATGCATATTTATGCGATAGCAGCAATCCCGGTTGATTTTCTGTAATTTTTTGAAGGGTTCCGTTATCTGTCTCCGAAACGCATCATCAGATCTATAAGAAATTTAAATGGGACCACACGGGAAGCACCAACTTTCAAATAAAAAAAGAACCATCAAAATCGGTTCACCCAGTCGAAAGTTCTGAGCCAACAAACATAAAAAAAATACAGTCGAATTGAGAACCTCCTCCTTTTTTTGAAGTCGGTTAAAAAATAAAGCGCCTCTCAAGGTTCGCACCTACAACTCGTAAGTCGCAGCCGTTACCACTGGGCCACTACTGTTCTTCAAATAAAGGATTCAGTATGTATTTTTCTTAATTATAAAATTAAATCCCCATATTTTACATAGAAAAATAAAGAAATCAATAAAAATGAAATTCGTTGGCACAAAAATCTGATTTATTTTGCTAAAATGTAGCCAAAAATACATGGAAGAACATCAGGAAAGAACATATTTACCTTTAAAAATGCTTGTGATATTTCACCATTTTGTAGTTTTGTAAATATGCTGTGTTGAATTATTGGGTTGCCACCCTCGAGGAGTGCAATACCTGTGTAACAAATAAATTACATTTTCAATTCATTCTTTTTACTTAATTTAACCACAATCGCCTCTCACATTTCCAATTATGAAGAGTTTCCAATCGTTGTTAGAAATACGGTCAGGTTTCAAATTAAACGACTACAAATTCGACAAAAAATACTTCGAGAGGGAATAGAACCCATAGCCTTTTGCGTACAAGCCCGATCTTTAAGTCACTTGACCATAAGCATTTATAATATACCGAGAGTAAGAATATTAAAATGCTAAATCAAAGTTGTCCATTTTTCCACAGAAAAGCGTGGCTTAAGTTTGGGTTTGGGTTTGGGTTAGACGAGCTATAAAATAGTAAAGCGTATCTTAATGTACTATTAAAAACGTTTTCAAAAACTCACCCAGCTGTATAGCCTCCAGAAAGATAGCCTGTCGGTTGGTGCTCTTGATGACCAGGTCTACCACTAGATCTGAAGCCCCTTCCTTGTCCAGATGGGCCTGTACTTGGGCCAGGGTCTGTCCCGTGCGGAGCAGGACTTTCGCTAAATAAGCGTATGTACAGTTAGTTACATAGCCAGTGAGGAGGGCCAGCTAGCAAACGTGTTAGAAAGCTTTTGGGATGCTAAATAAATATAAGAAGGGTATATCTTTCGAGTGGGGAAGAAGAAAGGGGTACATTTATTATTTTTGAGGATTGTAAGTGTAGATAAAAAAGTTGCAAGCTTAGTAAATTACAGGGTATTAGAGCGTTCATCCTGCGCGGGCTGGCAACGTCGCATTTCAAGTGGTTTTTCGTGATTACCTCATTAAATTTAAATCAAATTACTATTATTTTTCAGCCAAGCACTAGATCGTTGATATTTATAAGTTTGTATGCAATTTTTTTTACAGTTATTTTGGTATTTAGGTACTAATAAAAATCGTCATACCATGAATTATTTCGTCATACTATTTGCAATACGATTAAAGTTAAATGAGGTTTAAACGTCAAAAATGTATGGTTAAACAGACTCTAATCATTACTTAACTTTAAGCAACTTTTATATATATGGGGTAAATGTTTTTATTTAAGAGAAAATAATTATGAATACCAAAGATCTAGTGCGTGGCTGAAAAAAATAATTGTACTTTGATTAAAACTTAGTGAGATCATAACGAAACACCACTATAAATGCGGCGTTGCCAGCCCGTGCGGGATGAACGCTCCTAAAAGTTTAACCGAAATCTGTACTGGAATACTGGTGCATCACTGTTCCAGTGAGAAAGTGGTAATGCTATACGGGACACAACGCCATCTCTTTTGCATAACAGGAATGGCCGTAAAACTCCTTATTGTGTTATGATTTCTTTAAACCTGAACCAATGCAATCGTTTTAACGAAACTACATACATATAGGTATCATTTTCTACAGGAAAAAAAGAAATATCTACAAATACGTATGGTCATCAAAAGAGATAATAAGTAACTCGGGTCGTCGGATATAGTTGAAGTTTATTAAGAAACCGATGGATGTTTTAGAATAAAAATTAATTTAATTAATAGAAAACAAACAGTTCACTTATCAAATTAAATTTCATTCGAAAACAATCATCGGTTTCTAACTAAAATTCAACTAAACCCGATGATTCTGGTTACTTATCTCTTTTGGTGACTGTACACAAAATACGTAAATACATTCTTAATACAAGGCATAGATATAATGTATTTATTAATAAATTTGCTACTTAAAATTTTATAAATGGGCATAGCGATAAAGCAATTGATAAGGTGGGCAAAAAGTACGCAGAGTGATTTGCTTGCGAAATACAATCAATAAAAATATACCAATATTTATGTATATGAAATCAAGTAAAATAGATCATTTTTTATTACGACTTAATATCTTGAGTTCAAATACATGTTAGATTTGTGAGCACTCAGTGTTTTAAAATAAATATTTCTTAAAATATTGCTTGGCATATTTAAAGTAGAAAACGAAATGTTCTCTATTTTGTCAGACACCAATCTACGTGGTCTTCACATGATCTGACCAAAATTATGTAAATATTTCTAAAAAACATCTAGTAGGTAACATCAAGTACTGTATATTGGTGTACGAAATGGTGTTTTGACGAAAGAACCACACAGATTGAGTGGACCTGTCCAGTCAGTGGACGCATTTGTCAGTAATCGTGCAGCTCAACTCAGAAGGCCAAGAGCTTAAGGAGCTCAACGATTCGACGAACAATACCCAAGAGAGGACATTTTGATAGGCCGCATATTAAAGTGCCAGATTATTATTAAAACGAATTTGTAAAGAGATGAAAAATATGACCCACTGTCACAAATGTATAGGTTCTGATAGGTAGATAACATGCTCAAAAATGTTCGTTCAGTCTGTGTAAAAGCAAATTTAGCCTTTTCAGTCTGTTCAGTAAAGTCCTAAGTTCACCTGTTCAGTTCAGCCAAAAACTGGTGCCGATTAATTTGTTCGCCACCTAAACTAAAATAAGAGTATTCCTATCTCTTACTGACAAACCGCGAAAGAATAAGACAAGTGACGCTTTAGAACTGTCAAAAAAAATTACGTCTAGTGTTCATGCTGGATTTAGTTCGTAGTAGTTGCGTCGACGCAACTACGACGAAGTAAATCCAGCATTAAATCTTAGGTTTGTAAAAAATCATAGCCCAACTAAATTTGCCAGCTCTTATTTATTTCCATTTCTTTCTGTTTCATTAGAAGTAAAAAAAAATCAATAGCCTTAACTAAGTTTAGTTGGTTCACAACAGAATCTGATGATTCTGTTGTGAACCAACTAAACTCCAATTGGATTGGTGATCCAATATCCACCAAAATATGCCAAACAATATAACCAACACTGTGCAACACAAAACTAGTACATTGTGTGTTCTTTCAGTACCGTCTAGTGGCATGGACCCACCTGTCTTCATCTTCAGCGGATGGCTTTCTGCATCGCATGCGGTGAGAAATAAAGAAAGATTGCTACACTAGTCTATTAACTGTTATGGGTTAAAGATGCCTTTGTTATGGAAGAGGGAACATAGTAAATGTATTTTCATATTCGGTATTTTAACGAAAATAATTAGTAAAAATAATTCTTGTATATACGTGTTTTGAATATCATAGCTGTAAATATTAGGTATGTCATTATTTTAGGGTACATTGAATTGTGGCTAAGCACATAGTACTTAGCAAGCAAACAAAGCTTTTGTAGAGATATACCATTGGGTAACTGCGCATTTCTTTTTGCAAAATATACAGAGTGGCAGAGACATCGACGCGCAAACTTTAACCATGATGACAGACCCCTAGCGTAGAAATTTTACATTGGTTATTTAAAAACATTTGCTGTTTCATTGAAAAGTGCAATACCTACGCGGCCAAATGTATGGAATAGCATGTTTTTTATTTTTCTTAACAAGGAAAAGTTAACGCAGTGGTTTCAGAATCATGTACTGATTACATGGTAACATATTTAGCGTATATAATTTACTATTTCTATGCTTAATTGCGGGCTAGCGGTAAGCGTAAGCCCCATAAATTGTTCTAGAATGTTGGACAAAATCAAATTTACTATCTCCTTAACAAAGGCATCTTTGTATCACTAAATGTACGCACTAAATCCTATCACCATAAGAACAAGTTTAGTGTAATATTTTATGAAAGGTCAACAACTTTTCAAAGGGAAAGATGACTGAAACTGTGTAATGCAAAAATAATACCTATTTTAAGGCAAACTTCTATAATCTTAAATAATATCCACTCCTTAATCTATTTGTAAAGAATAAAATTAATCATCGTCTTTTAATTACTTTTCATTTTGTATGACCAATTTTGAAATATCATCAAGCAAGCAACATATTATAAAATCCTTTCCTATGTTGTAAACAAGTCTTATTTTGTAAGGTTTCGAATCGAATTATGTATGTATAGAAAGTTTAATTGAACTGTTTTTCTTTTCAGGTTTATTAACTTAATAGTTATAGCGGCATCAAATAAAGTACAAAATCTTTCCCATTGAAATCACAGTTACTTTGAATTTCTAACCAAGTTATGAACAGTGCTAATATCTACCGCTAACTGTGCACACTAGTCTGACATTATCCTTGGGAAACTGTTAACAAGTTTGTTAATTTAGTCAGTTCACTATTACAGGAGACTGCTTCACCATTTTAACCGACTTCACAAAAAAAAGTATCACAATTCGACTGTTTAAAAAAAAACTAGCCTTAAAAAGTTACGCGAGACTTCTATGAGATTAAACTGAAATTTATCAAAGCCTTTGGATTTTATTTTGTTGAAGAAATGGACAGTACATTTACCCTTTTATTTATAAACGCTGCATAAAGTTAAGAGATGTTTAAATGTTAAAAATGTATGGTTAAACCGTCGCTTATCATTACTTAACTTTAAGCAACGTGTATAAATAAGGGGGTTAGTAGTTTGAGACTCGATACTCGAGAGCCAAAGGGAGAGTTCAGATAGAACGGAAAAATCCTCGACCGAATCCTTCTCTGACTGTAATTCAAACCAAGAGTATGCGCGACCCTACTATGTCAATATTCATACAATTTTCTACTTTAGACTATGGTAATACGGTCTTATTTCCAATGGAGCTAAATTGCTCGGGCAGTTTTCCGTTCTGTCCAGACTGACCCAAGGTCAAGTTTAAAACTCTCCGCCTGAAAGGTTCAATAATTGATAAATGGTGAAACTAGCCTTACTTAGTAACTACCTCACACCTCAAAATTAGGGAGTAGTTCAGGTTATGCTGGCATTCAATTGAAAAAGTTGTAACATGAAAACTTAAAACCAAATGTAAGTGATGTTATTGAGGCAGTACAAAGGCATTTCCTAAGCTGCACCACAGCACCCATATTCTCACGCCTTGTTTCCCCAAAGGGTTGGGCAGAAATTTACTAATAGTACACCCACATTTCGCCAGTTATGCTTAAGTCTCATGTAATAGGGGGCGAGCCTATTGCCATCAACCGGGCACAAATCAAGACTCCGGGCTGCTACTGAGAAATTCCAGATAGTAAAATCCAATAACATTTTGCCCGACCTGGGAATCGAACCCAGGACCTTAGCAGTAGCCCTTGCGACCACTAAACCAACGAGGCAGTCCTCATTCATATTCGAAGTTATTTTTTAAAACATCGGCTATCATACTTGGTTTGTTTGAACGTGGAAAAGCATTTTTCTTTTTTGTTGGGGCCTCCTACAAAACAACGACATCGCATCAAGTCTTGACAAGGACACTTTCAAGAACATTTCAATATTATTACAAATGACATTTCACAAAAAAATTGGGATAAACACTGCCACTTGCTCACTTCAGATGTCGCTGCTGCCAACGTCCAAGAATTTGACAGACTTCACCAAAAAATGAACTTCAAGTTAACAAACACAAGATAACCTATAAATTATAAAACGTTCACAATTAATGTATTTTCCACTAAAGCTACTTTTTTTACCAGGGATAGTCGCGCCCCTTTTACTTTACTTAGCTCATCTTTTAATAGTGCTGCACTCCAAGTCTCATACACATTTATCTAATTTTCAATTAATTTGTGATCGACACAAAAGTAAACGTAAGCAAAACAATTGCGATTTGTGGACGTTGACCTGTGCTGCCCATTTTTTGCAAAGGTCCACAGCACCAACAGCGGCCCGTTTCAACGTCATTTGACCCTCGTACTAATATCATGATCAAATCAAATCAAAATATTTTATTTCACATAAACCTGCATGGGCACTTATGAAACGTCAGAAGCTAGGTATACGTGCATGATTAGTGTAGATACCCAATAGTGCTTTTAGCAGCAACTTTGACCAGTTAACCAACTCAGGATAACCTGAACTACACCAGACACACACACACCCCACTCACATACACACAACTTACCGCCAGGCCCATGTGTAACTGTCACCGAACTAGGTGGCGGCAAAATCTTGGGTTCCGACTTCCGGTTTATGAAGTATTGGGACAACAGCTTCGATCGTAGCTGATTGCCCTGGTGACCAAATTTGAAGTATTTTTTAGATGTACTGGTCTGTGGATGGCGTAAGATTTGTTGTTATGTAAACAACGTGTTAGGTTAAACGAGGACAGACTTTAAAGGAGTGTAGTACTCATAAAAACGATTTTATGGACAGCAAATAAAGGTTACTGGGAATATTTCACAGGTTACAGCAGATTTTTTTTTGTATATTCTAGGGTCACATAGCAAAAATTTTTCATTTTCATGGGTACTACACTTTCTTAAAGTGTGACCCTCGTTTAACCTAACACCCTGAAGATAAATAATGGGCACTTAAACAAGTTGCCGTTGACCGCATAGCAGGCATACTTCACCTTTAGGACTCTCATCGGTACGGTACTTAGTTGGAAAGAAAATATTTTATAATTACGGTGCAAGTAAAAAAATACCCAAAAGTACTCGCTATCTATCACAATTTAGAAGAAAACTCATAATGCATTGGTTCATAATTATGTTTGAGAAATTCTTCAGCTAGACAATGGTGCTGATTCTTTTGTGCACTACCTAAACTAAAATAAGAGTATTGCTATCTCTTACTGACAGTCCGCGGAAAGAAAAAGACAAGGGACACTTTAGAACTGTCAAACTAAAATACGTCTCGATTTCCTTGTATTTGGCGTGACTTTAAGCATCAATAATTTAGTTCATCGTAGTTGCGTCGAAGAAAATTATAGTTCAACTAAATTCGACAGCTCTTATTTATTTTCGTCTCTTTCTTTTTTCATAAGAAGGAAAAAGATAGCAATAGCCTAAATTAGGCTTAGTTGGTGCATAACAGAATCATCACCAATGTTAATAATTGTTGGATTGTCAAAATGCCCACTAAGTATGCTAAGCACTTTTGGGTATTTTTCATAAAAAAATATATAGATGGTGCCTTATCACTCGGATAATTGACATACCTTCTCTCCATACTCGGGGTCTACAGCCATCATTTCACGTAGAGTGCGAAGTACTTTAACGCAAAGTTTCTCTTCTTTTTCTTCTAGAAGCTTCTCGGTGTGACGAATTAGCCTGAGAATCAAATATTATGTTGGTTATCCAGAATTTTAGATGTGAAACTGTACTGTCAAGTTTTTCTAAAGTAAACAAATAAAAGCTGGCAGTGGAAAATTCATACGTTATGGTAGAAAAGGCGCCTACGCTCTTTCGAGAGCTTCAATAAACTGACTAAGCCTTTTTCTTACTAGTATATAAGGATGCTGTACATCCCACAGTAGAACCGTTTGAGTACTAAACTATTTTAACGTGGACGTTACCCTCCCTGGAGGGTCTGAGGTTTCTTAACCCGAGTTTATCTATCCAATCGATATCGCGGTCCGATATAAAATATTAACATGACTTCTCGTCTCCATACAACCCTTAAAGAAACAATTCCGTAAAGGGTTGGGCAGAGGGGCTTTAGGTAAAACGGGCTGTTTTCCGCAACTCCATGTCAAAGCGCGTATTTTGCGTACAAGGGGGCTTTATAGTACACCCAAATTTCGCCAGTAATATTTTAGTTCCATGTAATAAAGGGCGATCCTATTGTCATCAACTGGGCCCAAATTCAAACTCCGGGCTGCTACTGGACAACCTGGGAATCGAACCTAGGACCTCGTGTCCAGAAGTAGCGCTTGCGTCCACTCGACCAACGAGGCAATTGGATATAATGTGTAAAAATACATCTCTGTCGAATGAATAACTTGAGAGGTTACCGAGGACCTGAGAAAATTGACATCTCTCAACAGGTCCACATGATCTCACTAACCTGGATATAAATATCCCGCTAGTATCGGAATGCGACACTTCCCCAGGACTGGTAAACAGCAGATGAGGCTTGTACAGGATGTCCACGAGGAGGGACTGTTCCGCCTGCAGGAGGGGACGCAGCTGTTCCTCTAGGAGAGCTACTATCTCTTGGAGACCTTCCATTACTGATCTGTCGTTTTGGAGGTTTGCCTAAGGAAGAAATTCGAGACAATAGAATGGAAATACTGGTCACATACGAATCGGGTTCAATACCATTTCCATATTCATATAAACATTGCAATATCTGAACCATTAGTCCCATATGACACATAGGCAGACTAATAGGTTTAATTACTATAAGGTGTTGTCACGTTGGCACCTCATAATAATGTTATTTTTAAGTTTTTCAGGAGATTTAAAGGGCTAAGAGATAGAGCAGTATTGTATGCCGGTTTATGATAATGTTGAAGTGTACACTCAATTGCACATCAGTGATAACAATTAGACATTGACCGTGACTTTATGTAGTAGCAGTAAGGGCGATTTTCGTAGTTTAAATTCTGACATTGATGTGCTGTTGACTGTACATAATTATTTTTTACTTTCAAACTAGACTGAAAAACCAAACACTATGAACGTGTAGGTCTATATTTATTTTATCTGGTAATCTTCGCGCTGATAATTACGGTAGCGGACAAAATCCAAACACATTAAATGCTCCCGCAGACAGGCGTACAGCGACAGCACGACGCGACTTTAGTAGAACAATTACTATGACAACTTAATGAAAGTTGTTCAGCCACAATCGCGGCGCACGTCTCGTCGCGCCTGTGTGTAGGAGCCTTAAAAACGATCACAATAAAAACCTCACCTGTGAAGCCATCTTCTCAAGTTTGGAAGTCTTGGACGCCAGCAGCCACTTGCTGGTCTGGCGGGAGAGCGCCGCTGCCTTCTCAAACACTGTCTGGATCTTGGCTTCCAGTTCCAAGGGGATGGCTATGCTGCGAGATTTAGCTGCGAATATAGAAATTAAGGCGAGTAGTTAGTACGGGAAGTCACTTATTCTCGGCTCCTACAAAAAAAAACTGATCGTTTGGCTTACTGATTGTAGCATTTTTTTTCCAAACTGGGCAAATAAATCGTTTCGTAAGCTAATTTTACATGATTGTGCTAGCTACTTCCATATACATTTGCTTCATTTTCGGTAAAGATACAGGAGTCTTAATATTATTTATTTATTTTATTTTAAAGAAGGCTCACAGACTAACAAATCAATGATACAAATAAAATAATGTAAAAAAAATTGCTAATAACAAGCCTCCACATATAGTTAAAGAAAAATGACACTACAACTGACCGTAAATTATAAGAATCGACCAGTAGTCGATACCATTTTCTATTGTTCTTCCATATTTGCACGGACGAAAAAATCTCGCGGCAAGATAGATTCGCGCATTGCATGTTTGCAGAGAAATAAATGATTTGATTTAATTTGAACGCACTGCTTTGCGCAGAGAGTTAAAAATCGAACAGTCTGTTTTTTCAACGCGTTGGAATGCACTCTGTTGGATTCTCAATGCTCGCTTCAACGCCGAGGGTTGAAAATTCTGTGTGCGATAAAACCCCGCTGTTTTTACGTCCGGGGACGGTTTAAGAGTCACTTTGTAATCTAAGCAAATGAGGTGCATTCATTTCGGTTGTCTACGTCACCAGTTTGGGTGCCCAGTCCCAATAAAAAAATTATAGTTTAAAAAAACTAAAAAACACGCTTTAAAAACCAAACTAAAAAAGTAGAAAATAATTTATTTCAATTAAAAAGCGTGGAGTGCTTTTTGGGGTATTTATATAATCAATTAATGTCAAGCACCCCACACTTTTGATTTTAATTGAATGCACCTCATTGAGTCACATTGAGACACATTGAGTCTCATACAGACACATTGAGTCTCATAGCAATAGCAAAGTAATTATGTTAATTACTTGACACTTGACAGTTTAACTGAAAGTCACGTGGAAAGATTTTGCCCACGATGCGATAGGCTTCATCACGACATGAGCTAGTATCACTTACATATAGTTAATGTCGATTCGAGCGAAGAATACTGACCAACATCACTGAGCGTCCGGATGCACTTCTCCACGTTGAGTTTCTGCGGCGGCGTGAGCCACGGGCACTGGTAGATGCTGAACGTCGTCTGTAGCAGCTTCACGAATATTGACTGGCGAGTCTGCGGGGAATAAATCAGGTATTTTTTATTAATAGATTAGTAAAAGAAGTATTTAATTGATTAATTTATAAATTATGAAAAGCTTTTGTGGTCTGTGTTGCACTTAGTAAAGGACAAAGATAGGTATTTATTATTATTTCCTTTTAAACATAAAAATTAAGTTTTTATTTTTATTACTTTTGTCAGTTGCAATATGTTCAACAAAAACTGTAGAATCAAACGTTTATGTGTTGACTTTGATACTTACATGAAGTATGTAGAAATATCCCAAGCAGCGATAAAATAGATTTGAATTAATTTTAAAGAATATATACTTTATATTATGTTTACAGTTATGCATCCTACTAATGCCCTGATGAACGAAACTGGGATTACTATCTGACGGTTAAGTACAAAACCATAACAATGAACAATCTTAAAAAATATGACTTGATTTAAAAAAATATTAAGGCACGCGATATCGGGGTTAGGTTTGTGGCCTCAATAGTTTTACTTCTAAACCGACTGTAAAAAAGGAGGAGGTGATACATTTGACGCGTTTTTATTTGCTTGTAGTATGTACACGTGGCCATAAAGGTACTGGGATTGAAATGGAAATGGGCTGGACATTTCCAAAGAGTACCAGATGAAAGATGGACGAAAATCACCACCAACTGGTACCCACTGAACAAAAAGCGCAGACAAGGTCGACCACAAATGAGATGGAGCGACGATATTATAAAAATAGCAGGTAAAATTTGGAGTAGAGTAGCGAGAGATAGAATAACATGCAAACGAATGGAGGAGGCTTTCACCGCTATTGCTAGCGGTCCTTGTACATAATATATATATAATAACGGTACATAGAAATCAAGAAACTTAATATTATTTTTTAACATTTTAAGAGTCAAATTTGTATCACCAATCATTAGTTAAGTCAAACAAATTGTAGAAGGAAAATAAAGCTATTATTATTATTATTATTTATGTACACGTGACGTACACGATATCTGAACTTCTAACTGAACAGACAGCTGTGCTGCTGGACAGTTTGTTGCACCACTTCTTCCCAGATAAAGCACTAGGAAATGGTGAAGGGCTGGCATGCCAGGGGACTGTCTTATGTAATTTTGACGATCAAAAAGTGCTAAATCTAAGCCTAGTTTGAAAAAATACTTTTGATTTATCACAGTGATCACTGAGCCGTATTATTGTTTTTTTTTTGTCTGAAGATTCTCATAAACCTACCTGCACGGTAGTACTCTGGTCGCTAAATGGCGAGTTAAAGAACGTGCATATGGTGTGCATGAGCACGTCCGTGACGTAGTTGACCCACGCCTTCTGCGTACCGATCTGGGGCGGCTTGCGGGATGTGGAGGGCATCTCAGTTGATGGACCTAGTGCAAAAAACGAAAAAGACATTTTATAGGTTATTGGCAAAGACAGAATAGCCAGAAATCTTTCTATCCGGCTCTTCTCCATAGGAAGCGACAAATTGGAACCGTGCACCTAGCTTCTCACGTTTCATAAGTGCCCATGCAGGTTTATGTGAAATAAAATATTTTGATTTCGATTTTGCTTCATCTTTGAAGAAACTTCTAAGTACCCAAAAAATACACGGTCAGCAGTAACAGTAAAATTACCAGATCTACCTGGGTCTGAGACATGCCAGATTCCTCACGATGTTTTCCTTCACCGTTTTGAGAGCAGTGGTGATTAAATTATTTACACAAAGTAAAACGCCTGTCTGGGTTCGAACTCACGACCTACAAGGCGTAAGTCGTAGCCACTAGGCCACCACTGCTCTCTACCTTAAAAAAATAATTAATTCCATATACCTGGGATCTGATGCGGTGCGTCGCTATGCAGGATAGCCTGCATGTCCTGGAGGAAGGAGCGCTCGAACAGGTCCCACATGTAGTTGCTGGAGTAGATCTCCTTCATCTCCACTTCGGTGTCGATGTAGCAGTGGTTCAGGAAGCCAACGTATGCTTCTTTCACCTGTAATGATGATAGGGTATTTTACTCCATATGAGAAAAAAATCGCAATATTAAACAAACTCTAGTTTTGCTCACAAAGAATCACAACTTCCCGCGTTTTCGCGCGAATATCTAAGATTTTAGTCACTTAATTTACCATCTTAGTTAATTCTCTGGCATTAGTGAATACCTGTAAATAATAGATTGATCTTTCATATTGACACTTCATGTAACACATTTACAAAAACTTATTTGTTTACTTTGTAGTGATTAATCTCCCAGAACTAGTTTACTGAAAAATCATCGCAGAGTCAATTTCAGACTCCTATATCTATCATTAATATTTATAAAAATGACTGAAAAAAATACACAAAGCATCAGAAATATAGTTTTGTTGACACATTATGTACTAGAATTTCGATTATTAATAACATTAATTAGTGAAAAAATTTAGTCTTAGGACAATTTTTACGATTTATTCGCAATTATATTGCGACTTTTTTGTATGAATAACAGCGTAATTACATTTTAAAAATCTTGTCAAAATAAACTACGTTCTTTAACAAATCGAATTCCCAAGTTTGATTAAAATCCCTTAATTTAATTAGACATAATACCCTTTTTTAAATCACTCTAAAACATAATAAAATACGATGCACAAGCGGACACCGTTTAGAACAGCGCGAGCGCCCATCGAGGAAGGACCTGTGCTACTTTTTCCCGCGTCACAATTGTCGAGTGTTCATATCGTAACCGCAATATTAAACTACGACTACAACATTTTGATTCTCTTAGTATCTTTTTTGTAAAAGGTACACATTGCGAAATAAACATAACTATGTTTATTTGCTGTGTCGACTGGTCCTGATTTCCCATTGAAAGTAGTCGAAAGTAGTGTGGTAGGGTAGTAAAATATGACGTTTTTTGGCAGGAAAAAATGTTCCGAAATTGACTCGTTTTTACGAAGATTGCGTATTGCCAGAAATTGTAGACCCTAGAAAGACAAGATCAATGCCTTTACGACAGATATTTATTTGACTTAAGTGATAGTCAGTATTACTTGACCATTATTGTCAAGTAAAATCACATTAGTTGTTTACGATTTTTATTTTTGGGTGGGAAATCATCAAATTACTTCTCCCGCTCTGGGTGGAGCAGGAGGGCGTGTCTGACTTTTACGGACTAAAACCCACCCGTGTTCCCTCAGTTGCCTGTGTGCCAGGGGCCGCGGTATCTCTTTCGAACAACCCGCACCCCTGGCAGGCATCGGCTCTTGTGGGCCCCATCAGTTGGTGCTGACATCTCTTTGAGGCCTCTCAAGCCAAGGTTGTGTACGATGTGATTGTTTTCCTGTTCATTTTTATTATATACTTTTCATAACTTATATTTGCGTTTTTTTTAAGTCTAGAAAGCTTTATTAGACTGAATAAATAAAATAACTTTTATCATAAATCTCTAAATTCCGCATTATGATTGTAACGGCTCAAGATTGTTTAGTCCGTCTCGATACTCGCGTTACACTGCTTGTATTGTATATGTGTGGATAGCTACGCTCACATACACAGCGCTGCCGTCTTTTACCTAAACTCGAGCGTTAAAATTTTGTGAAATGGCTCTTAAGTCAGAAGTAAAAAAAAGTGTATCTCTAGATTAAATTGAGTTTAATTTTACCAGTCACAAATATTTTATCCGCGGAATAAAATTGACGTTTGACAGTTCTAGTATATAAAAACTGACAATATTCAAAATTAATTCCCAGGTTAAGACTTATTCTAGGCATTCAAGTTTGGAAAAATTCGCCATTAGTGATAAAATAAGCTCAAAATTGTCTTCTGAATCCCTCTCAACCCTATAAAACTAGATATTTAACAAACTAACCTCAGGAATACAGTCTGTATGAGTGATCATAGACACAATGTCGTCTAGCGGCAGTAGAGAATGGCACTTGATCTCTGTGTATACGTTCTTGCCCATAGTGCAGCAAGTTAGCAGCTTTACTAGCTGGATGTGGTACCTGAATGGAAGGACAAAGATATTAAGCACACGTAGAAGTGGTGGGGAAGAGTGTTGCCAGACCAACAGTTACGAAAGTCATTTTTTTTGCCCATGGTATTTTTTTTGCGAAACATTTAACATGACATCACGCCTGTATTTTGGAATTGGTAGGCTAAGGTGCAAAATATACCCACATGTCGCCTGTTATAATATACAGACTGGGAGGGACAATTACGCGCAACCAGTTACAATGGATTCAGTTCATGATTCAAGAACACCCTGCGTTAAAAAAAAACATTTTTTTTTTGTTTAAATTGCTATTCCATACTTTTGGACTGTGTAGGTAATGCAGTTCGCTATGAAACACCTGTTTTTTTAAATGACCTGCGTAAAATTACTGCGCTGAATACACTTACAGTTTGAGCGTCGATGTCCCTAGCCCCTGTAGGGTGAAAAAAAAAAGGCTATTAAGCCTATTTAATTCCCGTTACTATGTAATTCGCGGTTTCGAATGCATATTCTAAACCTTCCTGCCTACCCCTTCGGAGAATACAGGCGTGATGTTATGTCATTTTTTATTGTACCATATAATCCCTTCGATCCGTGGTTGCCATTCCGGGTTGAAGAAAGACAAATGGCGGTCACTGTAAAATAAATAATTATATTCGGCTGCGTCTTGCTGGCCTAGAAGCACATAGCGACACATTTACGGAAAATATGAGACTGCTTTGTAAATTACCAACAAAATCAAAATCAGCCTACAATCTTCCCACTACTGAGACACAGGCCTCCTCTCTGTGAGAGAGAGTGGGCCATAATCCACCACGCGAGCCAAGTGCAGGTTCATGGATGTTACATGTCTTCGATTTTTTAGGTTCTAAGACATGCCAGTTTCCTCACTATATATTCCTTCACCGTTTTGAGAGCAGTAGTGATGAAATTAAATACCCAAAGTGCCTACCAATGTACGTACACAAGTTCTTGTAAGCTAATACATTTAGTATCTTCTTAACTCAAATATGAGCAAATTAACTATTATCAACTTCCAGGTCAGGCTGTCTTGCGATATAGGCCTCCTCTAAAAAAAATGGGGGAGGGGGCTTCTTTTCCGCAGCCTTCTTTTGCTTTTTCCATTCCTTGGGTACCATTCTGTGATCTTAGCCACCGAGTTACAGTGACTTGAGAGCAGTGATAGCCCAGAGGTAACGGCTTACAACGGTACGACTTACGAGTTGTAGGTCGTGGTTCGAACCGAGGCAGGCGCTTTAATTTGTGTTAATTATTTCATCACCACTGCTCTCAAAACGGTGAAGGAAAACATCGTGAGGAATCCGGCATGTCCCAGACTCAAAAATTAAAAAGACATGTGACACCCACCAAACCGCGCTGGGCCCGCGTGGTGAATTATGGCCCAGGCCTGTGTTCCAACTGTGGGAACGTTAAAGGCGTGTCGTTATACTAAACCTAACCTTACCTGAGAGCTTCCGGCATGTCGTTGCCCATCCGGAACTGCTTCATCATCTGTATAAAGTTGTTGAAAGACACTTTGTCGTTGTAGAATACTAGCACGTCTTCGCCAGCGTTCACCATCTGATAATAGAAAAACAAATAGACAATTGGAAAAATAGGTACAAATGGATTATCATTTGCGGGGTAAATCTAAACTGAGTCAACCCTGAATTACCTAGGCTGACACAGCTTAGATTGCTATCGACGCGATAGGACGAAGCTGGGAGTGATGATGAAGAGAACCCAGCTCTTTCATGACCAAGTCTTGGCTCCTGCGCATGTAGTACCTGTCTGTGTGCACTATGGTCTGCAAGAAGTGCTGGTACTCTGGAGGCTTATGTCCAGCAGAGGACATTTTCCAGCTGATACTAATTGTAAATATGGTGCTGTCCCACAAACAACGGAACACTTAATATCATGTCATGTTACAGGACATTTTAGGCGATATTGAAGGTAGTAAACTAGTAGCGAAATTCTGGCCCGACTCAATTTACTACCGAATTTTAACGTCGAGAGTTGTAAATCCAACAGTGTGTTTTAACCTGATCGATCGATCAGTACGGCTGTTATTACTTAGGCACAAGCCCCACAAGCTCCGCAAGTAATGGTAGATGTAAGAAGATAAATAAATTAGTCTCACCTCCTGCATGACCAGGTCCTGGCTCCTACGTATATAGTGGGTGTCTGCATGCACGATGGTCTGCAAGAAGTGCAGGTACTCGGGCCGCCTGCCTCGGGACTCGATGCAGTGCACAAAATGGCCGACCACCTTCTCGTTACCCTCGTGACCGCAGAGTGCTGCGTTGTCTTTGAAGATGGAGCACACGGTTTGGGCTTCGCGGATCTGGGGACAGGAAAGGTATCTGTTTAGAGATTTTTTACAAATTTAGACTCATTGTATGACTGTCACCGTGAAAATGGCACTTAAATATATTGAAAGAAATTTTAAAATTACAAGATGAGTACGGAGGCAGCTATAAACATTACGTCCGCCTTTATACCACTTTATCTTGCATAAAGTTTTAATAAATAAGTTGTATTATCCAGATGATTATCAAGGTCTCCAAATGGTAGGCAAGTGCAACAGGAATAAATCAGGAGTTCAGATATATCAAATAGTTACACTGAGGCAGTACAATATGAAGAAGTGGTACAAAAGCTCATTACAAAGGGACATAAGTATGTTGCTTTTCTCCTGCGGAAAAAAAAACGCGTTAGCGTAGTTCCGAGTTTTCTATGAATTTAACAGCATTACTGCTTTTATGATGACAAGGGATAAAATCTGATCATCATACTCACTCCAGCATTCAGGAACAGGTCCAGATGTTTGTGTAGAATTGCTTGATTTTGCTGGTTGCCGTGGCAGAAGTGCTGTAGGAACTCATGGGCTAACGCCAACAGTTCATCCATGGCTAAGTCATCTTCGTCGTGTGGAACCTGAGTAGAAATTAAAATATATAGGATTTTTGAAATATTTTTTATTTTTGGAAATTAGAGAGAAAAATGTGAGAGGATTTGTTTTTAGTGCTGGCATTTTTTGGCTTATGGTTTACGGGTAATTTTAAGACAGCTAGGGTCTTTCTAGAAAATCTTCGTCTATGTTTGGAGTTTAATTTAAAACATCAGTTTTAACGTCTCTTACTTTTTCAAGTTAAACAGCTGTTTTGTCTTAAGGACTGATAAGCACGTTTTTGTGGTAAGGCAGTTAGTTAATTTTCAGCTTTTTGTAGAGGTTTTATTCATGTTCAAACTTTATTTCGTGTATCTAACCTCTTAAAGCATTCGATGTATTAATCAGTTTTTTATTAAAATCCTAACTTTATGTAAGAGTTCGAACAACAAAATAAGTAACAGATGATTGTAGTCGTTAGAGACATGTAAAATCTGATAGAAGGATTTTGCCAATGTAGGTCCATTCGTATCTTGCACCATGCATGCATTCAGAAAAGTAAAGCACTCACGCTTGCCCGCCAGGGCGATGTCTGGACATTGAGAGGCATGAATGTATGAGACGAGAGCTTATTGAATAAAGGTTTTAAGGGACCTTGACGCACAAACTGTGACCATGAATTCAGCTCATGATTTTAGACACAGCAGCGTTTGAATTTTTCCTCGGTTATTACACAAAACAGCAGTTCCATACATTTGACTGCGTAGGTGTTGTACAGATAGATTAAGGGGCCAGTGGCTAATTAATAACATCCGCACGGGTCGATCGTTCAGATTAAGTTATGCTTGCTGCGGTTGGTTCGTGGATGGGTGACCATCTATACATATGGAGGCCCCTTCGTGCTTCGGAAAACACGTTCAGCCATTGGTCCCGGCTGTCATTTATGGATCTTTGACAGTCGTTACGGGTCGTTAGAAGCCCGAAAGTCTGATAACCAGTCTTACCGGGGTATCGTATTACCCAGTAACTGGTTGTGGAGGTCAGATAAGCAGTTGCTCCATGTAAAATACTGTTATTTGACTGCATCCGGTTAGACTGGAAGCCGAACCCAACGGAGTTGGGAAAAGCTTAGGCAGATGATGGAATGGATTGTACAAATAGATATTTTGTACAAAACAGCAACTGACGTAATCTTAATGGTTTGCTGAATTCATGGTTTCAGTTAGTGCGTCAATGTCCCTTACACCATGTATATTTGAACAAAATGATAAACGTAAAAATAATTTATTTGAGGTTACTTTGAAGAGAATACTCTTTATTGTACATCATATAAATTACAGATATAAATTTAGAAAGTTACACAGGGTGACCCAATGGGCGGTCTTACCGGTTAAACTGATCGTTTAAGGGGAATCTAGTCGCGGGCTCGGACTCACTGGTGGGCCTGGCTAAAAAGCACGCTGTCTCACCAGGCGTCGTATCCGACAGAGGTAGTATCAGTGATGAGCAATTAGACGTTAGTCTACACGCACAACGATATTGAGTGAGATGCAGGATAATTTATATTATAGTTAAACAGGTTAATTTATAGTTAAAATTTAAGAATAGGCCTTCCGAAGATCGGATTTTATGAAAAAACCACAGAATAAATCAATGACCAATTTATTGAACTTTTCGATATTTGAGCTTTGTCGGTACCGACTTGGTTTTCGAGATTTTACACTTTTTTTATTACACAAAGTTATGTTAAATTAGCAAGAAAAACGAATCTTTGTTGGCTCCTAGCTGTTTAATGGCTTTTTATTTTAGTATTCTGTTTCCATACAGACAATATTAATAATACGACAAAACCATACCATGTTTAATTTTTGATGCACATTGTCGCACAGTTTTTTATGAAAAAAAATCATGTCGACTAGATTCACCTTAAAGACAACCTTTGGATGTGTTAATAAGGGGAAGGAGAGACAATACTGTAAGTTTTGGTTATCACATTACATCACAACCAGCCTACAATGTTCCCACTGCTGGGACACAGGCCTCCTCTCTGTGTGAGGGAGTGGGCTATAATCCACCACGCGGCCCCAGTGGCGGGATGGTGGATATCACATGTCTTCGAAGTTTCCGGTTTCCTCACGATGTTTTCCTTCACCGTTTTGAGAGCAGAGGTATAATAAACATAGTACAATGCCTGATTGAGTTCGAACTCCCGCCGACACCACAGGACCACAACAAGAATGACGTTTTTTTGTCTTTCTATAATATTATGTTTTGCCCTCTCTGTAACTTTTTTCTAACAGAAAGAAAGAAAAACACGTTCACTGAATCCTACTTTTATATCGATACAACGATTTACATATCGATAAACTAAAATATGATCAGCAGTCAATGTTCCCACCGCTGTGAGACGGACCGGGCCGTAATCCTTTACGCGACCCAGTGCTGGTTGGGGACGTCACAAGTCTACGAAATTTCCCAATATCACAAATGTTTTCGGGGACGGAACATCATAGGGCCACCTACTTGGCCAAGGCTCTATTCAATATAACTGTCAGTGCAACATATTTGTGACATTTGCACGGCGTGATGTTTAGCAGAAAACTATGAAATAATCTTACAAAATTGACTGATGTCGCCTAACATCTGTCACCTATCGGTTTTCATTAAATAGGCCCCAAGTCTTACTGAATCTCAGGAATACTAAAGCTGTACATACCTGCAGCAAATCCAGCACAATATTGTGCACTCCGATGTTCCTGAGCAGTCGTTGTTCGTGCCTGCGCGGCCGGCCACTCTCGCCCGAGCCGCTGTTGCCGTGTATGCAGTATTTTATCATGCGCTGTAGAATCTGTGGACATACCGGGTTTTTATAGAGACATTGCGTTAGAAGATAAAAGAAAAGATCGTAGTTTAGATTTTACTATGCAGTCGAGCTGGAATTGATTATTTGATTTCAAGACGGCGAGGCAGATATTTGATTAGTTATTAATGCCCACCTAAACTACTTATTATAAAGGCTCACTGCCAGAGTCTATACACGAGTAACATATGGGTCAATTACACCAAAAGATCGCTAGATTTCCTGGGTCCAGTATAATAATGCTTTTATGATGTTGTTGAGACTCTAGTCTCGTCCTCTATTCTCCGCTATTGTAGCACGTCGGAGATGTTTGCGCAAGCTCGCCCAGACGGATTTTCAGCGATCGTGCGGACCCCCCCCCCCCCCCGCTTATGAATAGAATGAGAGGTACTCGCAACTTCACTTCATCCTGAGAACTGTAGCAGAGCGTTTCGGCTCTCCAATTGTAAGGCAGTTTGTGGAGAGGGTGAGTGGTATAACTGGTGAATGCACCTGTGTCTGCGCACACACTGATGCACTATAAGGGTTAGCGTACACCGAACTGCAAAATGCTCGCGTATGGTGGAGTACAATTTTGACTGCTCGCCCCTCCGTGAGCAAGCGCCGTTGAAACTGCTCTGGGTTGCCAGGCGGGCGTGCATAACCAGTTTGATGCCAAAATCCGACGTTGGCAGAAGTGTTCCATATGGTTGATTGGGACTTAGTAATTATCGCCCTTTTGGCAAAGGAAGAGAACATGATTTCCAAGTGACGCCAGCTGCGCCGTAGGTAGTAAACACACGTCCAGCAGTTAATCTCGCTGAGGCATACTAAGCACGCATACTCGAAGACGCATCTTCCAAGCTCGAGTATGATCGACCATCAAGTTTGGACGTGTATTTAATTTTGCAATGTATGGAACTGTTATAAGATTAATTTTTCAGTAGTCTCAGAAAATGCTCTGCTCTTGTTGTGTGCTGACGCTAATTGTCCTGCGCCGAAAGCTAGTCGCCGTTATGGGCGAAATACGGCCTAGAAGACTACATAATATGAATATTACAAAATGTATGGGTCACTTACCTCTTTAATCTTCTTATATTCGTTGTGGTCGTACTTGGCTGTTCTAGACGTGTCTAGTACATTATCCATGGACGCGTTGCGCTCCAACACAGCGCCGCCCGGACCCACTGTACCTGTGAGACCTGATGGATACAGTTTAGATTGTATTTGGTTCATAGAAGAGCACTGTCCTTATATTATCTATTTATACTAATAATAAAGCTGAAGAGTTTGTTTGAACGCTGTAATCTGTAGAACTACCGGTCGGACTTGTATTTTTTTTTTTTTTTGTATTTCAACAATATTAGCCCAATTCTCGGATCATTATACAGGATACATTTTTAACCAGTGCGCAAACTGTAACCATGTATTCAGCATGTGATTCTGAGCCCCGTGGCGTAGAAATATTTTTCGGTTATAAAAAAAAATATTTTCTATGAAACGGCACATATTTTTTTTATAACCGGCAAAAAAAATCTACGCCGCGGGTTTCAGAATCACATGCTAAAAACTTATCCTGTATAGGATATTTAACATCACTTATGATGGTTTTTTTTTTGAAGTTTGCAATTCATGCAACAAAATAAAATGAAATTGTTTATTCTGCAAATGGGATATCTAAACAACTATTCATGTTATAAAAAAATTGCTGGATGGGGTCGACGTTTCCTATCTGAGTGATTAATAGAAGACCTTATTTACAGCATAATAATAACTCACTTATATGCTCGTCAATAAGCACAGCGCGTCCTTTGTTAAAGACCCAGAGCTCAGACTTCTCGACGCTTTGTCGTAATAGGTCCAGGTCTGCCTTGATCTGCTTGTAGGATTCCACGTCCGCGTCTGAGACTAGTAGTTGTACCTGGTGGTAGAACACATTAAATAACAGTTCAGAAACTTGGTTTTCCAACATTTTTATTGCTGATATATTGTAGTCGAGGCTGGCGGAGTTTTATTGTTATGTTTGCTAAGTAAGTTATGGTTTTGTAGAGTATTGGGCCGAACGGTTTGTTCATGGATTCATTTGGTCAGTCGATTTAAAGAATGTATTCTCATAAAGGGCCCTACTTGTTTATTTAACTATTTATAGGCGTTAGACTTATATTTTAATCTATCATGTAATAAAATAATAATTGTTATACTAATAATTTGAATAAGAAATTGGTAATTAATTAAACAAGTCAGACTTTTTAAATTCACAAGTGGATATAGACCACTCAGATCCATAACTACGCTACCTTAGTAAATTCGTCAGCCTAGCTATTCCGCACGAATATGTCGGATTGCCAACAAAACTTCTGTAAATACAGATAGTTCAATCCACGATGACGCGCCCCTATCTGCCTCTTTCCTTTGTTATTGACCGCTCTCAGTACAAGTGCAAAGAGTGGAGCGCGTCTTCATGGATTGAGCTATCTATACCATCAATTAAATTAAAAGTAACATACCTGCTTAAAAGCAGCCAAAACCTCCTGCCTCTGACTGAAATGCCTGAACAGCAATGCCAGGGCTCCCGACACAAGGGCTGCAGAAGCTCCTTGTGAGCACAACTGTAGCAGGACTCGGAGAACCATGCGGCCTCCACATTCGTCCAGATCCAAACCATCCCTGGACAGGTTGAAGTTTGATAGAACAGATGCAGTGGGTGGATGTTGATGTTCGGTAAAAAACGACAGCAAAACGCGAAGAATTCAATAAACTGGCCTATCTCGCTCGTGTGAATATTGTCCTCTCGCTTGCACATCGCTTTGTAAGCAAGATGGCAATATAATTGTGTGCTAGCGATAGATATAAGTAATGATCGGTCAGTGAACGAATTTGCTTCGGGTATTGCGACCGTGCTACATGAAGCGAAGGTTTTAAGCAGGACTTGTCTGACACCGCCGAGATGGACCCATAGTATTAAAATATGGATATAAGGTTGAATAAACATATTGATATATGGCTAGGTTGAAATACATTCATAGGGTTTTCGAAATAAAAAGAAAGATATATATATCGCGGGCAAGGAAAGATTTGTTTGGACATGAACTGGAGAATACGAATATCAAAAATATGTAACAAGATGTTCCCCAACTTTAAATCAATAAAAAATTAGTTCTGTTCACGAAAATAAAGCGCAAGGGTTTTTTCGTGGCTTAATGCCCAAAAGTATCGGAGAATACGTAACCTTAAATAATTTAAACAATATACATATTAGTTAAAATCATAAATTCCACAACTCGAAATTAATAATATATTAGTAACTGGTAACATAATTAAATATAATATCATCCAAAACCCAAAATTCACCAAATTCGTTACAAATTCAACTCCTGCGCAGAAGCCATTGTACTGACAAAAGCCAGGGTATTAGAAAATCCTTTGAACTCCACAAGCAATATGGTTAGTAGCAATATTCTCACATGCACCTTTAAATTCACGGGACACAATACTTTCCTAAAACTATACATCAATTAATGAAAGATGCAGGTCCTATAACATAAAAACTTCTCTTATTTTTTTTATGGTTATTTTAAGGGCGGAAGCGAAGTACAAATTATCTTACTTTTTTTGCAATTTGCAGGCTGTCTGTTGAACAAAATATGATTCTCGACCGTAACACGTATTTATTTACAGAATTACATTCATAAATACATCCCTCTAAGTTCATGTTTTTTTTTCTTTAATTTTTTCTTTGAGGATGGGAAACCATCAAATGACTTCTCCCGCTCTGGTTGGAGCGGGAGGGCGTGTCAGACTTTTACTGTCTAAAACCCATCCGTGTTCCCTCAGTTGCCTGTGTGCCAGGGGCCACGGTATCTCTTTCGAACAACCCACACCCCTGGCAGAAGTTCATTTAACATCAAGTCTCATATTTTGTTCAATACAGTCTGACACTGACCTGCAGAGTTCAAAAAACGTAAGAAAATTTGAATTTCGCGGGCTATCTTAGCGGATCCTCCTGAACTTTCGTGAAATACGTTTTCTAATGTGAACGTGAGCTCGTTCGAGTTCAAAACTATTCGGACAAGCCCGAAATGAAATGTGACCGTAACCGTTAACATTAGTAAACTCCTTTGAAGCCTTTCTTGGCCTATCCGGACCTTTTTGTTCCCTAAATGGTTATAGGTCTTCATGCATCTTCCCCCTAAATGTGCTAACCCGACTTAACGACTGTGTGGAGATTCTGCATACTAAGCTACGCCGACATTAGCGCAAATTATGTTTTTCCAAATGTAAAATTAGATGTGTCGACACAATGGTGATGATTCTGTTGTGCACCAACTGAACTAAATTTAGGCTATTGCTGTATATTTCCTTGTAATGAAACTAGAAAGAGACGGATAAAATTAGGGCTGCCAAATTTAGTTGAACTAAGATTTTCTACGACGCAAATACGCCGAAGTAAATTCAAAATTCAAGACACAATTTAGTTTGACAGTTATAAGTCGTCACTTGTCTTTTCCTTTCGCGGTCAGAAAGAGATAGCAATACTCTTATTTTAGTTTAAGTGCTGAACAAAAGAATCGGCACCAGTATTTTCAAAACATATACTCTATAGCTTTTACATGACATGTATCCCAACATTTTGGGCATAATTTACTTATTGTCCTTCATTTCTACTCCTAACAAATACACGACTAATTCTAAGTTTCACAATATTTACAAAACAAAGGGTTAAAGTTAGTGGTTAGTTTATAAATTCTGTAACTCATTTTCACAAGACCAGCATGACATGCAAGGTTATTTTTATTTTGGAGTTTCTTGCAATTACTAGCTCTTTGTGTCCTTTGAACGTCCATATCAAAAACAAAAATTAAATAGTAAAGAGAATTGTCAGACCATAATGAAGGCTTAACATTTGGGAAGAAGTAAGGTAGATCAAGTATTCTACAGATAGCGGCATTTATATTGCCACATGCGAACTACGCATCACACTGACGAAGTAAAAAATTCGCAAACACAGTTTGCCGCGCGATTCCGCGCGACTAGCATATTTCGGGTGTAAAAAGACACTTAACGAAGCCGAGTCACTTGAAGTCCTCGTCAATTTAATAATTTTTTGTTTTGGACCATTCCAGGGAAATTTATCGTTACAGAGGTAAATGTCAAAATTTCAACTGTCACTGATTTTTTTTACGAAAACAAGTTTTTTATGATGAACACTTGTTTAAAAAAAAACGACTTCCGGAAAAACACTACAAAGTGAAAAATAACTTAAATGTCGGGAGTCGGTGACTTTGGATATGTATTTTTTTAATGTTTTATTTAATTTGTATTGATTTATGTTTGATTTAAGCGGGTCAGCGATAGCTATCATCCTATCGCTGACACGCTTTCAGATTTTATGATCTACTTGGACACACGGAAACTTTTATATTACTTGAAGTTCTAAAAAAATATATGTTAAAAAAACATTTTGAAGCGTTCAAAAGACCAAAAAGACCAGTTACAAAGCCGATTAGTATCAATCCCCAACCGCATGCTAAGTTAATCATTCCATGCATATACTATGTCATACTAACAAATCTACATTTTTTGGAAGACAGCTGTCAGGCACAGTCTGTATCGCTCTGAAAAACATTTCACATTAGTACCGTTACATGTCATTATCCCAGACCTAGAATAGTTTATTGACAATCAATTTTATTAGATTTGGTCATTACATATAGATGTGTGAATGTGATAGAAAGAAATGAGTTGTGTCTGTTAGTTCACCCATGATACCACAGGAAATCTTATAATTTTTTCTTAAGTTACAAATGGCTTTTCTGCAAAATCAGCTACTTGAGTTATGAAGCGCAGCGTGATGTATCAAACTTGGTCTGTAGGCTTGACTCCTGTTATGCTGCGCACCATTGCTTATTGGCAAATCTGAGTTTGTACTTCTGTTGTTGAGTAAGTGACCAATTACACCGTTGGTTAGAACGGTCAAGATGTACATGTCAATGACTTAACAGCCAGGCTGAAGCGAGAGTGGGCCGGACACGTCGCGTGAATGTACCCGGAGAATTGGGCAAAGATCGTCACTCACTGGACGCCTGAGGAAGGACGTCGCCGTCGAGGTAGACCACGGCGAGAATGGTGTGACGATCTGATAAGGGCCAACATGGTCAGAGATCCCATAAGAGAGGTTTTAAAGGAAACTCGGGAGACCTTTGCCCAGTAATTCGACACAATATAGGCTAACAAAAAAAAAGTTATAAATGTTTTTTTGATTTTTTATTACTAAATGGGCTCGCTCTTGATCTCGATCACGCCTGATGGAACGCGATTGATGAGGTCTATAATGGATCGAGCGAAAATGCCTGTTCACTCTTGTTCAAGGCACTGGTACTCCCACGCATCGACGAAACACAGCAAGCTGCTTGACGCCGGACTTCGGTGGGAGGGTGGTCGTGAACCAGGCGGGCGTTAGCCCTACCACCGCAAGGGAAGAATTGGCCAGTCATCAAGGTATTGGGTGTGGCTGTCCAGGATACGCCGAGCGCTAGGTTCTTTCGAGTTACTGGTGGAACAAATTGCGCTACACGAGGAGGCTTCTTCATGCATCCCAAACGCACCCAACCAAACAACCCAAGCAAGCTTTACTTTGTGTATTTTTCATCACCCATTTTGGTATGGTAATTTTATTCTGGGTGCATCGTTTTCACACATAATCATATAATGAATGTAAATATTGTACTTGAAACATTTTAAAAGAGTAACGGTGGAGTTTCTTGCCCATTCTTCTCCATACGAAACTACATTTTGGAAGGGGCGACTAGAATCAATTCTATTTTAATGTAAATGTTGACGTTCAAAAGTGCCTTTTAAGTGCCTATTTGAAATAAATGCTTTGACTTTGACTTCACTACTGCTCTTATAAGGCTGAAGAAAAACATGGTGAGGAAACCGGCAGCATGTCCTAGAACCAAAAATTCGAAGACATGTGACATCTATCAACCCGCACTGGGCCCGCGTGGTGGATTATGGCCCACTTTCTCTCACAGAGAGGAGACCTGTGATCCTCCAGTGGGAACATTATAGGATTGTGTGTTGTGAAAGTGAGCTTAGAAAACAAAATTGAGAGCAAAATTGTATTGGATTGAAGTTTTAAATCTCGTTTGCCTATAACGCTCCTGTCAAACCAGACAAATGCTGCGTAAATTCAGTTTATGTTTCGTAGTAATTCGCAGAAAACTAAAAAAAAGAGTTCTACTCTTTACTCTAACTGTATAGTGTTACATGACATACAAGTTAAGTTGTTTAAATTTTGAGAAGAATAGACTAGTAAATTTTTTTTTGTGTTAAATTATACAAGGAGGATTTTTTTTCATGCAAATGATCCAATACATTAAATAATACTGTAATTTACTATAGAAGAGTTCTCTATATGTAATGACCATATAAGTTTAATGCCCCGTCACCAGTCAGCATGCGTTAGTCACTGATAGTGATTATCAGCATAGATAATAGAGATACTTCTACAAATGACATAAACATTTAATTGAAGATTGAAATATTTGAAGTTGCTACTAGAGTTTCAATGAATCTAAGGACCAGTTTATACATTTTCTATAGTCATGTGCATTAGGAGGATACAATCAGATAGCTATACTCCATTTGAAATAAGATTAGACATTTAACTAAAACTTTTTTACAGTCCGATCAACCGATTTTGACTTCTATTGCGTTGGTGGCATGACAAATGGCAGCTGCAGTAAACAGTTGGTATTGTAAATACTTTTTTGCTTTTAATGCCATCCTTATGCCTACGATATAGAAATCAAAATCGGTTGAACGGACTGTAAAAAAGGTTTGTTTAATTGTCTAATCTTATTTCAAATGGAGTCTAGCAACGTCGCAAATAGCTGTCAAATATTTCGGTGTATAAAAATAAAATAAAGAGCCTTTCCTGATTGCATTCAATAATGTTGATTTTCTGAATGTATCCTCTTAATTAGCGTCTAGTTGCGTTTTATAGAAAAGTGTTACAAGTAATCATCATTGATCTGTTGTGAAAAAAGGATAGAGCCATACGTCTTGTATAGCTCTATCTCCCTCTCACACTAAAACATCTTGACACTTGATTCATTGAAACTCAGGTATTATCTACAATTAAACATAGAAATAGATATTACAGAGACAAGTTTACAAATAATGATCGAAAAAGATTTTTAATTTTACAATTTGTACATTTTCTATAGTGATTTATGAACACAGTTATTTTAGACATCAAACATTTATTTTACCAAAGAGAAGTTTAACGTTTAAGTGTGAAGTGAAAATGTAAGAGAAAAACACGGAAATATGATATTAAACATTTACCGTAAAATATAAGAAAATAAATTGAATACTGTTTATGTACTACTAATCGTAAATTAGAATGAAATAGATTTTTCTATCAATCGAAGACCAGTAAAGCAAACAAAATTGCTTAACTGTTCAATTTCTACTTACAACTTTAAATAAGACTTTTCTAATTACATACAAGTAATATTTTTCGCATTTATACTGGTTACTTTAGCAAAATAGCACTTGATTTGAAAAAGCCCTACAAAATTATCTTGTTTGATTTATCAACCTTTGCTACTACAACCCCCCCTCCTCCCCCCTGTACTCACCGACAGCTAAAGATCCCCTCAGCCTGCAGCCCGATGGCCTCCACATCAGCTCTCCCGATGGTGTCGGCAGAACGGTCGCCTGCTTGCTCGAACTCCTTCTTGAAGATGGAGAGCAGACAGCTGATACGGTAGTCCAGTCGCACATCTAGGATGAACTGGAGGTATGGTGGTCATTAGTACCTTGGTAACAAGACACAGGGCGCAGTGGTGGCCCAGTGATATCGGCCCTGACTTACGAATTGTAGATCGTGGGTTCTCACCCAGGCAAGCGTTTCTTTTCTTTTTTAAAAAAAAACGTTGCCCCACACTAGGAATTTCTCCTGTATTGTGGGTGCGTTTACAAACATTTAAACTCACGTACACAAACAGCCAGACCCGGAACAATTACTTGTAGGTCATACAAATATTTGTTCCGTGCGGGAATCGAACCCGCGACACGCAGCGCAGCAGTCAATCGCTTAACCACTGCGCCAAACGAGCCGTCAACTCGCCGTCGTTTAACTTTGTGTAAATATTTCATCTCCACTGCACTCAAGCGCTCTGAAGACATGTGACGTCTACCAACCCGCACTGACCCGCGTGGTATATTAAGCCCACTACCTCTTCAAAAGAGGAGGCCTGTGTCCCAGCAGTGGGAACATTATAGGCTGATTCTGCTATGCTTAACACTAAATTTACATTTACACGTAAAAATATTTTTGTAAACGAGTATACAACTACAATCATGTCGATTTTTATTTCATCACTCTAACGAATTAAGAGTATTGCTATCTCTTACTGACAGACCACGTTAGAAAAAGACAAGTGACACTGTAGAACAGTCAAACTAAATAGCTTGTCGATTGCCTTGAATTTGTCGTGATTTCTTGTTTCATTAGTAAGAAAAAGAAAGCAATAGCCTAAATAAAGTTTAATTGGTGCTCAAGAAAATCATTACAATTTTTTTTGTAGTCCACCAAACAAATTATACTCTTTCGTAGTACAAAATAGAAAAGCATAACTATTCACACCAATGATTCGATACGCTTCCCTGCTGTATCAAATATTAATCGTTGTTTTCGAAGGAGTCTTCTAAACGCTGTTCACAAGTCCAAACCCCGAAAATTTTGCTGACTTGCAGCTAATACTAGGTGTATTTGCTGTCTGGGAATAGGCAAGTCAGGTAACTGAAAGTGTATCATTTTCAACTCGGAAAAGTCAGGTAATCGAAAATGTGTTATCTTCGACTCGGAAGGCTGTCGAATGGTTGTGAATGCCGAAGTCACGAATTACAGCTTAATGCAGATCCCGATTTGCAGAATGGTAGTTCCGGACAGTGTACAAATGAATTGGATAGCACAGCGTAAAGCTGTGACGTTGCTGCCGTATAAAAGTCTAAGCGCCAAATTAAAAGTAACAAAATTGGCTGAATCTCTGAAATCTGAAAACACTTTATTATGACGTTATGTCGCCTTTTCAATCGAGGGACCAGAGGCAAGTGAGTTTAAATTTAAGGAACAGCGATTTCGTACGAATTTTATTAACCTAAGCATTAAGTTTACCTGCAATATCTCAATGATCTTGAGCTTGGTCTCCATGACCAGCGGATGTTCCCTCGCCAGCAGCAGCGCCGACGGACTGCGCTGCAGCCCGCCCGCCGCCGCGCCCGCGCTGGACGCGCTGCCGCCTGCCTGGACAGTGGTTACAATCATCACGCACTGTTTTCTATCATGACTAATTTAAACTTTAGGTAATAATATAGAGAAAAACGATTTCTATTTTTTTGTATGATTGTTTGTTATGCTTTCACGCTAAAACGGCTGAAGAGATTTGGATGAACTGCTCCCTAATTCCGCAACACATAATCAATCAGAATTTTGTTATTGAATTGAATTGATTAAAATTTTATACAAGGCGTGATTGGAACAACTGAAAACCGAAAAAGGGGTCGTTACGGACAAGTTTTACTATGGGACCAAAACTGAAATAGCGAGAAAAAAAACAACTTGTTTTTGTCAAGTCAATCAATCACCGCCCACGAGTAAATTGACAATAGCATCATAACATCACGCCTTGTTTCCGCGATCTTCGAGCAGAGGTGTACTTAAATACACCCACATTTCAACACTTATGTTTAAAGTCCCTGTAATAGAGGGCAACCATATTGCCATCAACCGAGCACAAATCTAGACTCCGGGTTGCAACTGAGAAATGCCAAATAGAAAAACCCAATAACACTGCTCGACCTGGGAATCAAACCCAGGACTAGGAATATTCAGGAGTACCGTTGTGACCACTAGCGACACCTACCAGCTAGTACCTGGCTAGCTAGTAGATCTGACACTTTATTCATTTTAACTTACATTTCTGGGTACTGATCCCAGTGTGATAGACGTCATTACAGCGCCCATATCTCCGATACTGCGCAACACACCCCCTTCAGCTGAAACATTGAACTGACACAGTAAAACACATACGGTCGTCTTATTAAAAATCAGGCGTTTCCCTTTATGTATGGTTTAAATAAGAACATAATAAAGTACGGGAATTTGAGCTGTTGAGAAATTTACTAAATTACTTTTCTCACTCATGAAATAATTTTCTTGATATCTCCTGTTTTGTCTTCATAAAACTTGCATACCTTAACAACTTCCGACTAATTCAGTAACAATGCCGAAATGTCTAATGTGGAATGTTCAGGAATTAACATGCTGCCCAAGTGGACAGGTTTTACGCTGATTAAGGCAGGATTTTATCACGCACTGGATTTACAACACTCGATCTTGAACTGAGCGTTGATATTCCAACAGAGCGCATCCCACCGCGTCAAAAAACACACTGTTCGATTTGGAACTCTCGGCAATAAGCATTACGTTGAAAATCTAGTGCGAAAAAAACACGCTCGCGGCCGCGTTTAAGGTTAATACTTACGTTTCTCACGTTTTATCTGCTCCTTTTCCTGAGCTGCTTGCGGAATAGAACACAAATATAATTTGCAGTAATATGAGATTTGTACAGTCGGCCTATTGAATTGAAATAAGTACTATACCTTGTCTTGACTATACTATTATTCATATACATCAATGCAAACGGCGACGTTAAAAAGTTGTTGTATACTATGGTCGATTTTTTCTTTCTTATCATAACGACTAGTTACATTTTACTGGCCAGGTAGGTATAGTTGAAATGTAAGTAAGTACCAACATTTTACATCTACATATACGAATGAATAAAATAGAAGCGTCTCTTTGTAATATAAAAATAACAGCTTTTTACTAAATGCATATGAAAGTATATACGGTACTTATAACAAAAAGACATATTTTTTTTAAAGTTTTGTGTGCCTATTTGATCCGGCTAATCTCCGAAACGGCTGGACCGATTTTCATCAAATTTGGCATGTGGATACTTTGAACCTTGAAGAAACAAATAGACTACTTTTTATCGAAATACCACGTCGGCGAACCCGTGAGCTAGAGCTAGTGATAAACAACTTTTATACTCACATTCGACCTCTCCAGAAAGCGCGTTAGTCTCGTTGAGTAGGTCCATAGCAGTGACACAGTCCAGGATGCTCAGTAGTGTCTTAGTTAGCCGTAAGAGGTCGCTGAAGCTGGTGATGATAATATCAAATTTGTTTTAAAACAGGGTTAAGCTACTTCTTATTACAATATCGTCGGTTGATAGGTAAAACTCACTAAGTACTTTTTCTGTATTTTCTCAAAAACCGTTGTACGACTTCTATTTAGACTAAAATGTAAGAACTAATGTTTAAACTTAATTTTAATGATAATCTACGTAATTACATCGACAGCTAATAACATAAAATTTTAGTACAAGAAAAAATCGACATTATTTTAATTCATTCATTATTTCAAATGCACGATGTTTTCTTGTCAAGTGACGATATACTTCAAATAAGACTTAAAAATACAGAAGAAATAATAATATCATAAGTCGGATGATGAAACTACAAGCGGTTATAAGCTATAACCATATTGAAATGAGTTAAAAGACAACAACTACAAGCATTCCATATTTTTAGTATTTGTTATACTTCTATCAAATCCTAGAACAGAGATTTTCAAGGCAGATGAACGTAGTCACCAAAAGAGATAAGTAATCAAGGTCGTCGGATATACATGGGATACTCAGAAAGTTTTGCGAAAATAAAAAAAATAATGTTCTATAGGTAAAGATTTTTTTTTTAATCTTTTCAAAGTACTATACAAAGTTTCATGCATCTGAACCAGTTTTCGAAACACTTTTTCCAGTCCGCCGCAGACATCTCGTTTACAGCCTGCTCGAACGCTGACAGGGCATCTTCCAGCGACGAAAATTGTATCCCTTTGAGCTGATTTTTTTTATTTTCGGTATTAAAAAGAAGTCACATGGTGCTAGGTTAGGGCTGTAAGGAGGGTGACCCAGGAGTTTGACCGGCATGCTGTCCAGGAAGTCCCTCGTTTTGAGCGCGGTGTGCGAAGGCGCGTTGTCGTGGAGGAGCAGTAGCCCGAGGAGCCCTGTGGCATTTAGTAGTATACCATTCAGCGTTGATGCTTCTTTGGTTCCGTAAAGGAATTGACACCAAGTAGCCAGTCAAATTGAAAAAGCTCGCGATCAAAATCTTCCCCCCGCTTCTAGATCACTTCAATTTGGTAGGCGTTGATTCGTTTTGAAACACCCAAACCGTCGACTGGCGCTTCGCTTCTGGATCGTATTGATAAATCCAAGACTCATCACCTGTAATGATGTCGTAAACACGCCGAGACAAGCCTGCTTCAAACTTTTTTATCATATCACGGCACCATTCCACCCGGGCCTGCTTCTGATCATTGGGGAGGTGGTGCGGCACCCAGTGTGAAACTATCCTCCTCACGCAAAGATGCACGTGTAGAATTTCGTGAAAGCTTCCCGATCTAACATGCAACTATTCAGCGTTCTTAATTATGTGACCAGCCAGTAAGTAGTAATACTAGGTTCAGATCTAATGTATAAAGTTAAACTATTTATTTTTTAACCAATCATTGTGTATCAAGGAATATACCGTTAGTATGGAAAAGTTTCGCGATATCGAGAGAAACACAAAAAAAAAAACAGTGGCACTCCGGGAGTGTCGACACAAGTGAAATCTTGAACAATTACGTGTGTATTTTTTAAATCGTCAATACAGGATTTCACATTGGGTCTTTAGGTCCTGATTGCTCTCGGTAAAAAATGATAAACGAGCGATCAACTTCAGCCATTGAAGGTAACAGCACAGATTTTTACAATAAAAATAAAAAGGAAAGAAAGGTATAAAAGAATTTGAATTTCCTAATAAAAGAAAGGGACTTTTCCAAAAGACATCAACGCGCGACTCATCCGTGTGCTCAAGCGTTCTGTGTCGATGACGCGAGTTCCATGATTTTTGTTCACCCAAAAAGTGCTCGACACGCCTAAAGAAGTATTCACTTCAAAAATACATGCAATTAGTTATACTTGTTAGTTTGAAATAAAAAAAAAAACTTCCGTTTGAATAAGCATTCTTAATAATTATATGACCACCACTGCACATAGTTGAAGTTTAGTAAGAAACTGATAGATATTTTCGAATGTAATTTAATTTGATAAATGAACCGTTTCTTTTGTATTAATTAAATTAAATTCCATTCGAAAACATCCATCAGTTTTTTGCAAATCTTCCACTGTATCCGAAGACCTTGTTTACTTATCTCTTTTGATACCCATAAAAATAATTTAGAAACACTGAAATCTTACAAAAGTTTGTGACAATTTTTACCTTCAAGTAGCTTAGCAGAACTTTTGTATTCAGATTTAAAAGGTTAGCATTATTACAGGCATTATATGGGATTTTTTGTCTGATAAAAACAAAAACATTTTTCAGGAGCGTAACGACTTTCTACCAAAGGCGTATTTCTACCAAAAACACATTGTCTTCGAAACAGAATCAATATGTGAAAATTCAGCTCCGTAGGATATGAAGAAGTGGTTTTAATTCAGCTTGCAAAATTTGACCCGAACAAACATAAATAAAAACATTGCAAGTTAAATACTAATTGAATAATACAAGCTTGATTTTTTTTACTCACCTATAAAACCCAAAATAGATCAGCTCCCTTGCTAACTTCACGACTTCAAAGGTCAGTTTATTCTGGTCATGATCACTGAAGTACCAGGTCTTGGTGACCACATTGCACAGGTAGTTCTCAACGAAGCGGATGGTGGACGCGAACTGTTCTTTGACCTTCTCTCTGTTGGCGTCTGGACCGCCTTTCACGCATTGGTAGCTGGGGAAAAAGGACAATAAGTTTTACATAAAATCACGCCTGAATTCTCCAAGGGCTTGGCAGAGATGTATGTATAGTACACCCACATTTCGCCATGAGTTTGATTTATATAAAAAATAAGTAAATGGAACTTAAAAACTCGCCAAAACCTCAGCAGGCTCTCATTGCGCGGCTGGGTTGACTTGATTCAGAATGCATTACTCCTGCACATGGCATGCATAGAGGTTCCTCTTTCTAGAAGCCTTGCTCTCCGGAAGTTGGACCCTGTTCCTGATTCCGATGTGCTTTTTTTTTACATTTTAAAATGTAAAATATATATAATAAAGGAAGTAAATAAAAACGCATGCTTAAGTAAATACTTCGTTGATAACTTTAGAATTTTGAATGAACAGCCACTAGACCATTTTCAATATAGCTACAGTCAGTCATAGAAAGGAACAAAAATACAATCAGAAATCTTTTAGACTGACATCATTTATAGGATATTCGATAAGATAGACAGAAGGTGGAAGAGAGGTGTCCAAATTGAAATAAGCATTACACAGGCGTACTGCACACATAATTAAATCGCATTTCATACAGTCCACTTATTTAGCTAATAAGTGTTTATATATTCATGTACGGTGAATAGGTGTGTGCAACCCTTTAAGGTCACTTTTTCATTAAATAGTCATTCAATGGGATGACATAATTTTTAGTTTAGCGGCCTTGAAATATTAGCTCAAATATTGGGCCATATTGATCTATACTTTACGGAAATATTATAGCCGTTTGGGACACTGAAATGATTGCTGAATAAAACATAAATAGGTGGCTTAGTTACGAAGTGAGTATTAATTTTGATAAAATAAAAAATTATTAGAGCAGTGGTGGCGCAGTGGAATCGGCCCCGACGAGTTGCAGGTAGTGAGTTCGAAACCCAGGCAGGTACTTTACTTTATGTATTTAATTTCATCACCACTGCTCTTAAAACGGTGAAGGGAAAAATCGTGAGGAAATTGGCATGTCCTAGAACCAAAAATTCGGAGACATGTGACATCTACCAACCCGCACTGGGCCCGCGTGGTGGATTGTAGCCCCCACTCGAAGAGAGGAGGCCTGTGTCGCAGCAGTGGGAACATTATAGGCTGATTGTGTGTGTGTGTGTGTGAAATAAAATTATTCGCTGAATCAAACAGGATATAAGGGGAACGGTTCCGAAGTCAGAACGTAGGTTATATACAACCTAAATGCAAACGGATGCCAATAATATTTCGCGTTAAATTGGTTATTTGGATAAATATTAAATGTTTGACGCTTCTGTAATGTTTCTATTTATTTTATTTTGGCGGCGCTTTACAAAGGATGGCTAAACCTAAAGTCGCCGCCTGGACTTGAGGTCGTTTTTAAATGTGGTTAATCTCAAATAATGGTTCATTTAACGTCTCACTGCATAGTGTACAAAAAATGCTAAAAAAATTAGGTAAAGAATGTAATACAAATTCTAGATTTTTTTTATAGTACTGTATAGAGAATTACTAGCCCTATCACCTGTCTTCGTTTTCGGAAGCGTTTCCCTGACATCCTGTATAGTGCAGACCATTTTTTTTCCCCTGTGTAATATATAGGCGAATGTGTAGTGTGTATAATATAGGAGCTAGCGCGGGTTTGTTAATTACGCGCAACACAGCAATAGACTAATGGACTGTAAAAAATACCTTATGAATTTTGTTTTGTAGAATGGTTGTGAGCTAAAAATATAAAAAATCAACTTAATTTCGTACATATTTTTGGCAAATAATTGCGTAAAAATTAAGCCATTGGTCACGTGACTTTCAACACAAATCAGAACGCGTCACATCACAACTCCCCACCAACAGTTTGAAATTGTAAATAGAAACAAACTTTATGCGTCAGACTTTTCAATTACTAATAGACGTACGAAAATAATGATCTTGAAAGGAGAAACACAGATTGGTGGTGAGTCCTTCTCTCACAATGTGGCACTGTTTATTAAACTACTAAATTAGTAGTATTTCGTATAATTTTCGGGTACCTATAAAAATTAGGAAATGTACATAATTATCGTCGTCATGTGTTTGATCGACTGTCAAAGTAAACGAATACAAATAATTATTATTTGTATATAATCAAACCTTTTTAATTAAAATGACCGAATATTATAATATTATCTAGCAACACTCACTCATGTATATGTATCCTGTCGCACACCTCGGTCCACAGCCTGGCGTACTTGACGGGAGTGACAGGCTCCTGCGGGTCCCTGTCGGCGTGCAGGTGCAGCATCAGGCGGCAGAACGACGCGCGCACCTCGTACGACAGGGAAGCGTTTGACATGCATCTGTGGAGGGGACCATTTTAATAAGAGATATTGTAATCGTAGTTTTAAGACTTGTAAGTAGTTAAGGGGCAGGATTTATTCCATTGAGGTACACTATGTTTGCGCCTGATGCTGCAGTGACGTTAGTGGCCATGACAAATTGTTGCTAACAGTTTCAGATCAGGCGCAAACAAGTGACGGTAGTTCACGCACGAAAAAATCGGCATATGGAAAAACTTCTACCTGACTTTACGAAATATTAATACTAAAAGGATTCTAAGAAGGAGAACATTCGTCCGCACCTTTTTTCTTTGTTTTTTAATCAAAATTAATTTAAATTCATATTACTTACATAATAGAACGAAGTGTCATGTTTTCTTACTGTTAATTGGATTAAATCCACGGTTTAAAAGAAAACTCCAGCGTTTTATTGAGCCACAGGCTCCAGTGTCTCGTCGTAGACATAATTGGCGACCGTGACAGGACACGAATTGGGAAGGAAATTCGAAGTACCAAGGTCTAGCTGAAGTTGGCCAGCACCGCGCCGCAGCTATCAGTCGGTCAGCACCGCGCCGCATCCAGCCTTTGGTAGAAGCACGTACGTCGGAAGAACATAAGCAGTACTTAGCACCGCCGGACATTGACGCCATACAGCGTCACACCGCAGCGCAGCAGCATTTCTGCAGCTAAGTGCCTTTCCCTAAATCCTAAACTTCCGTTCAAACCACGTAGCCTATGTCCTTATCCAATTTCTGTATGGTTTTTCACTTGTGCAATTTCATATTTTTTATAGGTTCACCTCTGTCAAGGTTACAGTATTGCGTCATACTTTCATAGATGATATTTTTCTATACATTCCCATAAGTTCGCTATTATTTAGTATCAGTGACAATTCGTAAGGATATCTACGCCTGGATATTTCAATTTTGTACCGTTTCGGGTGGATTTTCAAGCGGATTTAAGGCACCTATATTAATTTCATATCTCAAAGTACCTACATAGGTACCTGAATTTATTTCAAATTTTTGTTTTGTGGTATTTCCTTTAGGAAACTACTTCCACAGGCTGCCGTGCCTATTTACTTCTGTTTAGTGATCATTTCGCCGAACATTTCAGATTTGCCTAAGTTTCCCGTGCATCGCTGAGGATCGCGCGTCGTTGCCGCAGCGGGCAACGGCTGCAGCCTAAGGCTGTCCTGTGCAGACCGGTGCCTGCGACTTCGACTTCCCGTGTGGCAGATACCACCAACCAGGGGCGTGAGCGTATTCTGTTATTATTTTGTTTGGTTCATTTTAACGTTGATTTTATTGAGTTTATTTAAATTTAATTTCTTTTTCGAGAGAATTTTGTTTGAAGTGAACAGTCACAATGGGGTTAGGTGATGATGCCAAGAACTTGGCGGAATTAAATGTTAGACGCAGTTCCGTTAAGGGCCAAGTAACAAAGTTTAGAAATTATTAAGAAAAAATATCACGTTTAGACACTTTTACTACAACACATAGGGCGGAACTTACACTTAAACTTAGTAAATTTGAAACCTTATCTTCAAAGTTCGATGACTTACAAAGTCAAATTGAAATTTTTAATTCTAGCGGGTTGACGGATGAACTTGAAGAACGAGAAAATATTGAGAAGGAATTCATTAGCAATATTGTAATGGCTCAAGAGTTGTTACAAATGCACGGTAGGGATGAAGGCGTCCACGACTCAAGCAGTCCTCACAATATAACTCATTGCGCTGTCGATCATAATGAAATTGGTTTCAGGCTACCTTTGATACAGGTATCTAAGTTCGACGGATCATACTTTCGATGGATGGAATTTCGTGACACGTTCCGATCCTTAATACATGAAAATAGTAAAATTAGTTCAGTGAACAAGTTTCATTATTTAATTTCTTATTTGGAAGGTGAAGCGGCACGAACCGTTTCGAATCTAGAAGTATCTGCTGATAATTATCGGGAAGCTTGGAATCTATTGCTTGAACGTTACGACAATAAACGTTTGCTGATAAGTCATCATCTCAGAGCATTATTTAACATTAATTCTGTAAATAAGGAGTCTGAGAAATCATTGCGTTTTTTGGTTGACCAAGTTACAACGAATTTACGTGCCCTCTCCAACTTAGGACAAGCCACTGAGCATTGGGATGTCCTTATCATTCACTTAGTCGCTTCCAAGTTGGACAATAACAACTTCGTAAAATGGGAGGAACACCGTAACGCGTTGTCAACAGACACCCCTACACTTAAAGAATTTTTTAAATTTTTAAACGATCGTGCAACCGTGCTTGAGTCCTTGCACCGTAGCAAGTCTGAAAACGCCTTTAAACCCAATCATGATAAACAGCGTCCAGAAGGCCATTCAAAAAAATCGGACCACATACGTCATACTAAAGCAGCATACATTAGTAGTAGTAACCAACCACAAACACAATCATCCTCGTCATACCTCTGTCCATGCTGTAATGCTGATCATAAAATATTTGATTGTCCATCGTTCAAGGCAAGGAGCATAAGCGAGCGTATAGCCGAGGCGACTAAATTGAAATTGTGTCTTAATTGTTTAAGGTCGGGTCACCCTACATTTAGATGTCGTTTTGGCCGTTGTAGTGAATGCAACAAGAGACACAATTCTCTATTGCACCTTCCTATTGATAAGACTGACAATTTACGTAGTACTAGTACCGACAGTCCTTCTGAGACGTTGGCTAACTGTAACAATCAAGGTAACAAATATGCTCTTCTTTGTACTGCCTTAATTGAAATAGTCAATCCCAAGACTAGTAAATCTGAAACGGTGCGCGCCCTGCTTGATTGTGGCAGCCAATCCTCTTTCATAAGTCTAGGCCTGAAACAAAGGTTATCATTAGAGGACTGCCCTATCAATGCTGCAAAGGTAATCGGTTTTGGCAACAATGATGCAGGTACGATAACTGAATATTGCATTGCCCAATTAAAATCGTTAAATACACCATTCAACGTTATTTCTAACTTTTATGTTATGAAAGAACTAACATCTTTAATCCCCAATGCGGTAATTGATATTAGATCGTTTAATATTCCTAAAGATATTATCTTAGCAGATCCTAAATTCTATCAGCCTTCTTTCATAGATATTCTCATAGGCTCAGATTTATTTTGGGACATTATTGGTTGTGAGCAGCGGTCATTAGGCCCCACTTGTCCTAAATTGCACGGCTCAAAGTTGGGCTGGTTGATTGGAGGCCCCCTGCAACATAAACAACCTAAGAATATTAAATGCAATCATGTACTTACCCAATTTTCTCATGATGAAAACATAGAATTGAAATTAAATAGATTTTGGGAGCTTGAAGAAATCCCATCCAAATCTTATTTAAATGAAGGCGAGCAGGCATGTGAAACGCATTTTTTGCAGCACACCTGCCGCTTGGAAAACGGCAGATTCTCTGTCAAGTTACCTCTTATTGACTCACCGGATTGTCTCGGTGACTCCTACAAAATGGCCAAGAAAAGGTTTTATAATTTAGAACGGCGATTTAGAAGACAGCCTGAAGTTAAGTCGCAATATATTGAATTTATCAGAGAATATGCAGAATTAGGTCATCTCTCTGAAATTGCGCTTAATAACCTAAATTCGAATTTATGCTATTTCTTACCACATCATCCTGTGTTTAGAGAAAACAGTGAATCAACAAAAATTCGCGTCGTCTTCGATGCATCAGCTCGCACTTCCTCAGGCCTATCTGTCAATGACATACAAATGGTTGGGCCTCAAATTCAAGACTCTCTTTTCTCCATATTAATTCGAGCTCGTTTCTACAAATATCTTTTAGCAGCAGACGTAGAAAAATTATTTCGTCAAATATTGGTGGACGAGTCAGATCGAAATCTTCAGCTTATTCTTTGGAGAGAAGACGAACGTCAGCCCCTTAAAACGTTGCGTTTAAATACGGTGACTTACGGTTTCACAAGCGCAAGCTTTTTGAGTACAAGGTGTCTCTGGCAGGCGGGTGAGGAGTGTGGGGATCCACTCATTAGAACGATTATACAACATGATCTATATGTAGACGACTTAATTACGGGCTGTAATTCTGAGAAAGAACTAATACATATTCAGAAATCTGTATCGGAAGCCCTTAAGGCAGCGTGTTTTAATCTACGAAAATACAAATCCAATTCGTCTAGCGTTCTTGAAGCCTGCTCTGAAAACTCTACAGATATGCTTATCATTAGTGAGTCCTCAAATGCTCTCGGCTTAGGGTGGAATTCTAAAACTGATAGTCTACATTATTCTTTCGAAATTCCCCCTATCAATGCCAAAATCACGAAGCGCTATATTTTATCAACATCGTTTAAAATTTTTGACCCACTCGGTTTTGTCAGCCCCTGTATTATTATTCCTAAATTAATAATGCAACAACTTTGGCTTGACAGGGTTGGCTGGGACGAACCTCTTTCCGAGGAAATAGAAAGAGATTGGCGTAAGTTTTCCAATAATCTATCTTGTCTAGCTAAATTTACACTGCCAAGGCGGGTTCTATGTGACTCACCTGTTGTTACAGAGCTACATATGTTCAGCGACGCTTCTCAAAGAGCTTATGGCGCTTGCGTCTACATAAGGTCGATTGATGAAGGAGGTATCGTGCATGTCAATCTTTTGTGTTCCAAGTCAAAGGTGGCACCAATCAAGGCCTGCACTATACCTCGTTTGGAGCTGTGTGCCGCCTTACTAGCTGTTCGACTCTGCAAGTCCGTTACCGATTCCTTGAGGTACCCAGTAGCACGTAAGCTGTATTGGTGTGACTCCAGCGTCGTCCTTGCTTGGCTACATACTAGCTCTAGAAGATTAAAGACCTTCGTGGCTAATAGAACAGCAGAAATACTGGAATTGTCAGATGTTTCTTGTTGGCGTTATGTACCTACCTCTGAGAATCCTGCTGATCTCGTTTCACGCGGCGTTTATCCCGAAGAGCTTAAAGATCGTGGTCTGTGGTGGTCTGGGCCCAAATTTTTACTTCAAGGCGAATCTTCTTGGCCTACCTTACCAAATAAACACGAATTGGAAATTCCTGAAATGAAGTCAAACATTGTTGCAAAGATAGATAATTCTTCAATAATTCCATTTCATAAATACAGTAAATTAAACAAGATAAAACAAGATTACGCGTATGCATTACGATATTTTTATAATTTGCGCAATCCTAATTCTCGGCGTTTTGATGCCCTTGATTTAGGAGAATTACAAAATTCATTTCATCTTTTATGCCGTAAGGCTCAACAGGAATCTTTTCCTGTGGAGTACGATTTGTTAACTAAAGAAAAATCAATTAGTACAAAATCACCTATCATAGCGCTCACACCTTTCATGGACGCAAATGGGTTGATACGAGTAGGAGGCCGACTGGATGCTTCGGCTATTCCATTTTGTAGCAAACACCCTATCTTACTACACTCCTCACACCATCTCACAAAATTAATCTTCGAGCGGGAACACCTACACAAACTACATGCTGGCCCGCAGCTTCTGCTCGCTAGTGTCAGGCAATACGTGTGGCCTATCAATGGGCGACACCTCGCTAGGAAGACTGTGCGCAATTGCATCACATGCAGAAAGGTACAGGGCAAGACTTTAACACCCTTAATGGGGAACTTGCCCTCTCAGCGCGTTACGGTGGATTTCCCGTTTCGTAGCGTAGGCGTAGATTTTGCCGGACCCTTTTATGTCTCAAACAGGAAGGGTCGCGGATCAAGGCTCACAAAATGCTATTTATGCATTTTTGTTTGCCTAAGATACAAGTGCGTACACTTGGAAGCGGTAACTGATCTTTCGAAGGACGCTTTCATTCTTACCCTGCGTAGGTTCGTATCCCGTCGGGGTAAACCCACTGAAATTTTTAGTGACAACGGCCGCAATTTTGTGGCCACTGCCAAAGAAATTGGCAACTTTTTGAAATGTAACCGCCAAGCAATTACAAATTTCTCTAACGAAGAAGAGATTAAATTTTTGTTTTCACCTGCTTACGCTCCTCACTTTGGTGGTATCTGGGAGGCCGGAGTAAAATCCGCTAAACATCATTTAAGACGTGTAATGGGCAACACGCATTTAAATTTTGAAGAGATATCCACGTTGTTCGCACAAGTGGAAGCCATATTAAATAGCCGCCCACTTTACCCTATGTCCACGTCTCCAAATGACCTCCTTTTCCTCACCCCAGGGCACTTCCTGCTTGGACGGCCGCTAACTGCGCTGCCTTCACCGAGCCTAGAAAACTGCAATTCCACTCAATTGAAGCGCTACCAACGATTGGAACAAATCCGGCAACATTTTTGGAGGAGATGGCAGAGGGAGTACCTGGCTGAGCTGCAGCAAAGGTCAAAATGGCGCACCAATGATACCCCACTGAACGTTGGCGACCTAGTACTTCTTCAGGAAGAGAACTTACCACCATTGTGCTGGCGTACAGGCCGAATCAGTAAACTTTTTCCGGGTCCTGATGGAATATGTCGGGTCGCAGATGTTCAAACCACACAGGGAACTTACCGGAGGCCCTTCAAGCGACTCTGCCCTCTGCCTGCGACGGAGCATCTGATCGAGTGAGAGTTAAAGGCCGGAGGCCTTTAACGGCGGGGAAGATGTTTGCGCCTGATGCTGCAGTGACGTTAGTGGCCATGACAAATTGTTGCTAACAGTTTCAGATCAGGCGCAAACAAGTGACGGTAGTTCACGCACGAAAAAATCGGCATATGGAAAAACTTCTACCTGACTTTACGAAATATTAATACTAAAAGGATTCTAAGAAGGAGAACATTCGTCCGCACCTTTTTTCTTTGTTTTTTAATCAAAATTAATTTAAATTCATATTACTTACATAATAGAACGAAGTGTCATGTTTTCTTACTGTTAATTGGATTAAATCCACGGTTTAAAAGAAAACTCCAGCGTTTTATTGAGCCACAGGCTCCAGTGTCTCGTCGTAGACACACTACATTTGAGAAAATAGATAGATTTTGGATAAAAGTTATGAAAAACAAGTTGCTATCAAGGCACTAAGGTGACACTGTTCATATTTCTTAGAAGGTTCGCATTCTAATCTCTGACTCAATCTGACAAAAACCCACTAATTTACCTTTAGCGACAAATTTGTTTATGACAAATGTGACATTGATTGTCGCTTAGATGAGATTACAACTTTAATTTGAAACTTTAGGAGCTAAGCTCGATGCCGAAATACAGGGTGATGAACAGCATCGACGTGGAGCCTGTTACTATGTATTCAGTACATCATTCAGAACGCCACTGCGTTGGCAACATTCGTCGGTTATAAAAAAAAAACAGCTATTTCATAGAAAGTGTAATAACTATAGTGTGGCCATTAGTGCTGTGCACTCCCTGAGGTATGCGCGGCGAGGTGGGAGGCGAAGAAAAAAGTGCATGAGTTCACATGAGATAGATACATGTCGGACAGATCTTGCGATATCAGTTTGCATTTCTAAGGCAAGACTTGTGGCGGGACGATGGTCGGAGGCTATCTATCTGTAATATTAGGTCTTTACCTATGAAATTGCCGTTTTGCAGTACTGGCCATTTCAAATCAAAATAATTTTTGTTTGGGTAAGAATTCTAATTTCAAATTAATTTTATTTTAAAAACATGGATTTTTTTTTTCAAAAGTAGTCATTTGTTTATTGATTAGTGTTACATTTTCATCGCATTTCAATCTTTTTCGTCATCATGGATACGTTAAAAATTCGAGTAATTATGGAATATGAGTACCGTCGTGGCAGCAACGCGGCACAAGCGGCACGCAACATCAACGACGTTTACGGAGCTAACACTACAAACCAACGCACCACCTGATATTGGTTTGCTCGCTTCCGTTCTGGAAATTTCGACCTGAAAAATGAACCTCGCAGTCGTCCGAAGACTTTGGTCGATAATGACGAATTAAAGGCGATTGTGGAAGCTGATGATACACAATCTACGGCTGAATTAGCAGCAGCTTTCGACGTTAGCGTCAAAACAATATTGGTCCATTTGCGTCAAATTGGCAAGGTAAAAAAGCTTGACAAATGGGTGCCCCACGAACTCAATGATCGTCAGCGCGAAGTACGCGTCGAGACGTGCCTTGCACTGCTCAACAGACACACAAATGAAGGAATTTTGAACCGCATTGTTACCTACGATGAAAAATGGATTCTGTTTGATAACCGCAAGCGCTCAGCAAGTTGGTTGGATCCTGGTTCAGCACCTAAACAATGCCCTAAACGAAAACTTACCCCTAGAAAAGTGATGGTCACTGTTTGGTGGTCTAGCGCCGGTGTGATTCATCACAGCTTCTTACCAAACGGGGTGAGCATTACTGGAGATGTGTACTGTGAAGAACTGAACACAATGATGGAGAAGCTGGCACATCTCCAACCAGCATTGGTCAATCGCTCGTCTCCGCTGCTCCTGCACGACAACGCGCGACCTCATACTGCACAGCAGACGGTCTCCAAGTTGCAAGAACTGGGGTTGGAAGCTCTCCGTCATCCGCCCTACTCACCAGACCTTGCGCCTACAGACTACTACTTTTTCCAGAATTTGGATAACTTCTTGGCGGGAAAAAAATTCAATACCCGAGAGGCAGTGCAAAATGCCTTTGAAGAATTTGTTGCCTCCCGTCCAGCTGATTTCTTTAAGAAGGACATCAATAAACTGCCACTGCGATGGCAAAGATGCATTGATTGCATGGGTGATTACTTCGATTAATACAAATAAAAAATACATGAAAAAAATTCGTTTAAATTTTTTCATACAAAACGGCAATTTCATAGGTAAAGACCTATTATATTATACTTACTTAGTTGATTAAAATGTAACCTAAATATACTCATATTTTATTAAAAATATGCAGGTGATAAATAAGAACTAAACTTATAATTCAAAGCAGGACTTGTTTTATTGAACATTTTTTATATTTACAAACAATTATATATTCTAACGAAAGTTATTCTGACATAGATTCTGTTTCAACTTCATCTTCAATTTCGTCATCATCTTCATCTTCCACTTCGCCACCGGAACTTGAATCAGAGTCTTGCAAATTTATTATGAATGAATCGATAATATTATCGAACCTACCATCGCGACTCCAGTAATCATTTTCATTTTTCTGGACATGATCGTCGCATCTCTGCCATTTTTCCGCCGTGAATTCCGAAAACAATTTATCCAATAAGATTATCTTTTCGTCTAGAGATGAATTAATATAGTTTTGGGCTATGTTGTTTTTAATATCAGCCCAGACCAACTCTATTGGATTTAAATCTGGATGGTACGGAGGTAAACGCAGAACAGTGTGTCCACTGGCTTTCAGGAGTTCGTCAATTCTATACACGGGTTCTTTTTGTGTATTTTTGATAAGAAGTAGCAGTTGAGCCTTTGTCATGGTTCCTGAAAATTCTACATTATGGCGTAGCAACCAGTTCTGCATTTCACTTTTGAGGCTTGATATGGTTGGTTTCTTCTCAACCTGAACGCTGTGGTAAGACGCGTTGTCCATTACAACCACAGAATTCGGCAGCAACTTATCTTTTAATTTTTCATCTACCCACTTATAAAAAGTAGGTCCGCTCATATCTCCATGATAGTCACCGGTTCTAGCATCTGATTTGAATATAGTCAATGCATCATCCACTAAGCCATTTCGACACCCAGCGTGGAGAATTACCAATCGCCGTCCTTTCCCAATATCAGCATGAATTCCGGGTTCTGACGATGATTGCCAACATTTGCTGGCATGGTGACTGGCGTTGATGTATGTTTCATCAAGAAAATATATGTTGCGGTTTTGCGTTCTGTAATTTCTGATTTGTGTAAGATATTTTTTCCGCCACACTGTAATATTAGGCTGCTCTATAAGGAGATGTCTCTTTGATTTGCATTTTTTGAAACGGTAGCCCATTTTGTGTAAAAGCTGTCTTAAATATTCCCGTCCACAATTCAATATGCCATCCTTTCTCAAACTTGATAGTAACTTACGGACACTTGGTAATTTTTTTTCAACTTCGTAAAACTGATGAATTTTTCTTCTGATTACTCCAAGGTCAAAATCATCCACAACGTGTTTTTGCTTTAGAACTTTTGGTTTTTTTGGCGATTGAAATTTTAATTGGCTTGAATTTTCAATTGATAAATAACCCGCAGAAATCACATTATGCACGGTTCTTTTGCTGTACCCCGTAGCCTCCGCAACGATTTTGGCAATATTCACATCATTTTTAAATTCAAAGCTTTCTTTGTCTGCTTTTCTTTTCTTAAAATATTCAGCCACCTTAAAAATTACAGTCTTCATATCACGAGATAATGCACGACCCATCTTTGAATATTTATCCCATGTGCGTCTGACATAGACAGTCCGATACAGATAACACTACCTGCCGCCACGAGCGTTGACGGCGCACTGACAGAGCGCAGCAGCCGATTCTCCCCGCCGTCTCGCCGCGCGCATACCTCAGGGAGTGCACAGCACTAATGGTCACACTATACCTACGCGGTCAAAACGTATAACAGCATTTTTTATATTATAACCGACAATTTTTTTGCGAAGGATACGCATCGACATCTTTTTTTTATTTGGTCTAAAGTCGGACGCACGGGACCCGCGTGGTTTACATAGTCGATGAGCCTTGTTAACCGCAGTGGAAATGTTTACCTAGTATAGGGTGGACGGTTCGCTGCTGGCTAACACGATAAACTAGTTAGTGTACAGTTGCGTCTTCTTTGACCCGGGATTGAAATACTAGAGCAGTAACATTCTGACTACTCATTCGTGATATAAGTTTTTAACACGTTACTTTTGTTAAGCATTGAGGGCGATGAGCCACTCCTATTAAATCGACTTACTTCAATATAAGATGTATGTGCAGCTGTGGCGAGAGCGTGTTGAGCGCTAGGTACTGTCTGTTGAGACACATGTTCGAGAACAGGTCCAGTTGGTGTCGGTAGTAGTCTAGGATGGCGGCTGACTGGCAGTTCGGGTCCACTCGGGCTTCGGCTGCTAGTTCCGAGAGGAGGCGGGAACACTGGGAAGCAAAACAGAAGGTTAACATAAAGCTGGATGTTGATTCAAACAAAGTTACGTAATAATATAGCAATCTCGTAGAAATGCAACGGGCTAGTTATTATTAAAGTGAAAACTTCTTTAGGCGCGTTGAGCACGTTTTGGGTGAACAAAAATCATGGAACTCGCGTCATCGTCACCGAACGCTTTCCATGAGCTATATATTGTATTCTTTCATTCCCTTTGTATTTTATCGTAAAAATCTGTGCTGTTACCTTTAATGGCTGAAGTCGATTGCTCGTTTATCATTTTTTACTGAGAGCAATCAGGACCCAAGGACCCAATGTGAAATCCTGTATTGACGAAATACACACGTAATTGTTCATGTTTTCACTTCTTCACGTCTTGTATAACTGGCTTGTTTTGGGAACTACCTACGATAACACCATTATGACAGTTGCTTTCCCCATTGTATATAGCTTAATTTTGTTTAAATACATCGTCATTCTCCTGGCCTTAGCCCAATTTATTTGGGGACGGCGTCTCTGTAAGTCGTCATGTCGGTAGTCACCCGCTTTCTAACCATATCATCATTCACACAGTCCATCCATCGTTTGTTTGGGCTCCCCCTACTCTTATAGCCATCGACATTCATACTTAAAACTTTCCATACGACATTTTCCTCATCACATGCTCATACCATGATAACCAATTCCCACACAAAGTTTTAGTTACCGCCGCCAGTTTCAGATGCTTTTTATAACATACAAATTAAAAAAGAAACCTTTTTATTGTTCCATAACAGCATGATTTCCTCTTCTACGGTGTATTTACAATCGTCCGGTTCTAATGTCTTGCTTTTTTCGTATTTCGTTGAAACCAATCTGCAAACAAATGATATTTATTTCCAACATTGCAATTAAAACAGTCTGTTATGGTAAGTCAAATAAAGGCAAGTTTCATTCGTAACCCGTAGAGTGTCTGGGAAACGGACGAAAACGAATATTGTTGGGCAAATTCGATTCAACGATTCCGTCATTGCGGATTAGCAGTTAAGCTAACTTTAACGTAAAAGGTTGCGTACAAATTAAGCTTGTATGTTTTCGGTCCAGCATAGTAATTCACAACCATTCGGCACGGTATCGTGTCGTAAATGACACATTTCGATAACCTGACTTGCCTGCCTCCGACAGTAAACAGCTTTCGGAAGAATAGCGGTCGTCTTTTGGATTTGTAAAGTGTTTATAGGACACCTACGATAACAATGACTGATGTTCGATTCGGTACGGAAGCGTATCGAAAGGTTGTGAAGAGTTATGAAGGTTAGTCTTTGTCTCAATTTGGCGGCATAACACACTTCTGCAGCTCGACCTACTCATTTTGTGGATACAAATATATTATGCAGTACCTGGTTTCTATGAGTATGTCAGAGTTATTGGCACAGAGCACACTCTTGCAGATGAGCTCCTGCGTCACAGCAATAGCCTTCTTGTTGGAGATACACAGGTCGCTCAGGTAGTCTAAGAAGCGGGACTGCCAGGTCTTCATGTTCTTACGGACAAGACCTAGAAAACAGTAACAAAACGAACGCTAGTTATAATTCCATCAGCGAGGGAAAGGGATAAAGAAGGGAGGAAATAAAGTATAAAAGTATCCAAGTGCACTGTTGAACTAAAAAGAAATCAAATTTGATAAAGTATTACAAATCCTTTAAGTATAACCTTGTGGCTAAGTAATAGCAGCCACACGGATCGATCGATCAAGTTAAGCTACGCTTGCCGCGGTTAGTCCGTGGATGGGTAACCATCTTTACATACCAAGCCCTCCGTGCTTCGAAAGCACGTTAAAGCCGTTGGTGCTGTCATTTGTGGATCTTTGACAGTCGTTACGGGTCGTCAGAAGCCCGAAAGTCTGACAACCAGTCTTACTAAGGGTATCATATTACCCAGTAACTGAGTTATGGAGGTCAGATAGGCAGTCGCTCCATGTAAAATACTGGTATTCAGCTGCATTCGGTTAGACTGGAAGCCGACCCCAATATAGTTGGTCAAAGGCTGGGCAGATGATGATGCTTTAATTAAGTAAAAACCCTAGCCATTACATCATATCTCATTTTTTTTTTAAGATTGAGGTATTTTGTGTCTTGGGAATAAAAACACTAATAGTTCAACATACAAATCACGGACACGCGCAATGTGACTTTTATATCATTGGTGAACTGAACTGCCGCTTGTTAAAGCAATAACTATAACTGCAAACTACTGCTCTTTGAAAACTAAAAATGTGCATTAGAAGAACCGGTTAAGTCCGGTGCGGAACCTATCGGTTCCAATACAATAGAAAATTAACTGTGTCTTATTAGCCGGGTTGACAGAAACCGGTCAAGTCCGGCGCGGAACCTATCGGTTCCAATACAATAGAAAATTAATTGTCTCATTAGCCGGGAAACCGATTAAGTCCGGCGCGGAACCTATCGGTTCCAATACAATAGAAAATTAATTGTGTCTCATTAGCCGGGATTGACAGAACCGATTAAATCCGGCGCGGAACCTATCGGTTCCAATACAATAGAAAATTAATTGTGTCTCATTAGCCGGGATTGCCAGATTTTCTTAATGATTTTTATCACATAAATGGACTGTTGTTACTCATCAGATTTGTACCAAATGATTATACTCATCCTGCCAGTCTATTCTGTAAAAAATTCACAGTGAAAACTTAGGTGAAGTGAGTTTGAGGTGAGCTGTGAATTGTATGAATTCTTAGCATTAGGTGGAATGAGAGCTCACATCGACCTCACTTCGCCTAAGTTTTCACGGTGAGATTTTCACAGAATAGTGGACTTAGTGTGAGTTTCTTTTAACCATCTCGATCTAACGCATCGAGCGCGTTCGGCGCTCCAATTGGTCCTTCACCAATCCAGGGCCAACCGGAGCGCTAGACGCGGTCGATGCGTTACATCGAGATGGTTACAAGAAACCCACACTAGGGCCTCAGATCGGCTGGAGTGGGAATGATAGTGAGAGTAAGATGTTAACTGACCGACAAACGTCTCGATCTCGGAGGCGGTGATGTGCTTCTCCAAAAGCTTCCTGTTGTTGTGCAACAGTGCTGTGATTGTGTCTTCTGCCAGGATGTCGTAGCCGATCTGCTTCTGCATGAAGCCGAAGTGCTTTGCTATGTATTCCTGGAATGAGAAGGCAAAAATTAGGTCCAGGGAAAAATAAAACATGATCATCATCCGGGCTTTTTTCTTGAAATTATTTGGAATTGCAGAAATAGGTCTTCAAAGAAACATGGGGTAACTTTCAGAAATCTTGCAAAAAAAAAACGTTCTGAAATCTCGTTTTTAAGAGTCAGCATAACAAACTAACAGTACGAATTGCTTTTATGTCGACAGTTCGTCAACAGTCATTGCGTTATTTACGTTTTTGAGCAGAAATAAATTTCGAATATAAAAAGCTATGGATATGCAATAGACCGATATCCTTCAAAATTATTCAGATTCTGCTTGATAGTGTGTTTACGCAAAAGGCGTCATGTTAAGCCTGTTTTATTAATCTACTTATCGTTGGTTTTCTGTTCCCAGACGCAAAATATTATTTAAATAAAAATAACTTTGGTTACGAAAATAATAAAAGTACAAAGTTGTTCAATAGACATGCCGTATGGAGTAATAATATGATGGAGGCTACTATTAAATTTCATGGTGTTCAAAAACAGATAAAAAACCGAAATCTTTGAATTTAATTTTAAAATTTATTTTGTTATTTCATGAACTAAAACTAACATTTTCCGACTGCATTTTGCCTCAGCTATCTCAATAATATATTTTTAGATTTTTTCTAATATAGCGTAAAATACCCTATTAAAGTTAGAAATGGCCATGTTAAGCGCAAATATTTTCGTTTCATTCATATCCAAAGCAAGAAATCTACAAAGCGCTTTTTAACAGAATTCAAAAAGGAGGAGGTTATCAATTCGGATGGTTTATAATTTTTTTTTATGTTGAAAATGTTATATGATGTGATTTATCTTAATGAAAAATAATTTAAAATCAATGTTAAGTGTATTAGATTTTTACCTCTTTAAGTAGAAACCTTAATTGATTCAAAGTGCTCGGTTAGAATGCATATCCTTTGTCGGATGGTTGTCTCAGATGGTCATATTTATTACATTACAAGTTTGAATACCAAAACTACACATAGGGTGGTAAAAACATATTACAACTAATTGTATAAATTATTACGACCATCCACTCAAACGAAACAAACTATTCAAACGCCCCATTTATTAAGCTATACGATACGCCAAACACTTCAAACAACCCACGTATCCTTTGTTTTTTTTATGACTGCGATAAGAGCGGACCACCCACGGCGAAATGGGGCGGTGACGTAATCGATTGGCCGGTCAACGGTATAATTAATTAAATTCGGTGGTCGGTAGAGCAGCTACGAACACAAATGAAGGTGTTGTTGCAAAAGCAAAGTTAAAATGTTTTTTTTTTTTCAAAATGCTTTCCAAGTAAGCACTTAATAATAAAAAAAAGAAGTAATAATAATACTTGTAACACATCATTCACCATCTGACAAAGTAGGGTTCAGCGTTAATTAACGTTTTAAATTTATTCAGATGCAAATATTTGGATCATTGCAGCTATCTTTTACACTATTTATCAGTAATGTGACTATTTAAGATAAAAGTTAGTTGATAAGAAACTTGAACAGACTATACTTCTTGGGTCACAGCACAACTCATCTCATATGAGTTCTCTCGCTTTGTTTTGTCTCCCAACTTTTGAAAACAGTTGTTTACCATATTAGTTTACAAACCTGGTTCTTCCGGTAGTCTTGCTGACTGAGCTTCAGTATCCGGTAGCAGAGACGGAAGATGTACTTATAGGCGGCGTACCGAGGGTCGTACAACTCCTCGATCTTCAGGAACGCTTCCCCGTCTGCTGTCTCTTGGAATGGACCCTGGAAATAAAGGAAATTAAAATTAAAAATCAGTTTAATACAATCTGTGTCTATGTTTGTTTTGCATAATTTATGGAAAATAGCGCACTGGTTCTATCTCTTTCTACGCGACGCGCAAGCGATGCGCGCGCAGGTGTAAATAACTGGCTAAATCGTTAACCAGCCTATATAAAAACTCTTTACAGACATTGAAAAAAAGAAAATGTAAAGTAAAAAACACGAGTGTATAATAAGCTGAATTATGAACCTAAATGCGTTGCTATAAGAGTGACTTTATAAGCAAGTGTGTTGCAAAAATGCTCACCTGTAATATCTTGAACAGCTGCCTCAGTATATACTGTTCCCTGAGCAGCTTCTGTCGGTCTCTAATAGGGTTTTCCACGCTCAGGTCCAGCGCTTCTGACTTGTTGGGCTCGTTCTCGAAGCCGGCTATGAAGTACACTATGTCTTGTAGGAGACAGGTTAGAGCCCTGAAGGAGGAGATGGTGACCATTAGAACATTAGTGAGGGTCCAAGATATAGAGCTACATTGTGTATCGTCGTGCTAGTACAAGCAGCCGTGGCGTGTTTCTGTTTATAACGTGTAGGTGCTGGTGAATTTCAGAGACATGAGACGTACCAGTTTTGTTTGAAGGCTGGCAACACATTGTAATATTCCTTGTTGTTGCAGCTGTCGGCGGGCGAAAAATACATAAGAAAAATAATCCGTCAGTTTACACAAGGTAGCTAGGATCTATACAAATATATTATAACATATTACCTGTGTGTACGTTATTGGTAAAGTCTAATACTATGAGCAGTCTTTAATTGCATTTCATTTTCCAACAAAATTATGTGCTATAATGTTCCCACTGCTGGAACACAGGCTTTCTCTTTTTGAGAGGGCTGTATTCCACCACGCGGGCACAGTGCGCGTTGGTAGATGTCACACATGCGATATATTTTTTTAGTTCAAGGACATGCCGGTTTTCTAACGATGTTTTCCTTCATCGTTTTGAGAGCAGTTCTATGAAAACATTCATGAAAATACTGTTATTTAGCTGCATCCGGTTAGACTCGAAGCCGACCTCAACATATTTAGGAAAAGATTAAACAGATATTTATTTCTGTGCCACAGAATAATATTTGACACTACATTGAAATTATTGTTAACAAACAAAACTATCCCTTACTTCCTCTCGTTATGTTCTATATTCCCGTGCTGCAGCTTGGTCGACAAGGCCGAGAGCACTTTGCACGCGTCGTTCGCGAAGTCTAAGTCTCGTACTTCGCTGGGTGACACCGATATTAGTGCGAATGCTTCCTTATCTTCTTTTATTATCGAGCAGCCCACCTGGAAAAAGGTACAAAATCAGTTATTTAAGAGTGTTCATCCCGCGCGGGCAGCGTCACATTTATAGTGGTTTTTCGTCAATATTTCATTAAATATAAATCAAAGTACAATTTTTTTCAGGTGAGCACTAAATAGTTGGTATTTCTAATTATATTTAACATTTGCTCTTTAATAACAAAACATTTAATCGGAATAAGTACTGCAAATAAAAAATAATTAACGGTATGTCGATTTTTATAAAAATAGCAAACAAACTTATAAGTACTAACGATCTTATAGTTCGACTTAAATGTGTTCAGTAACTTGACAGTCAATTGTATTCAGTAACTTGAGAGTTCGAAGAAAAATAATGTTACCATACTAAAACTAATAGTGTTGGGGTAGTGAAAGATTTTGCGTAAAGAACGAATGATATAAATGGTTGAATTTAAAATTAAACCATTTTTATCATTTGAACATCAAATGTGTGGCCAAAGTAGCTCATATATTGGGAATCACCTCGCGAACTGTTTATGCTGTTTTAAAAGAACACAAAGAAAACAAGCCTTTTCCACCAAAATGTCCAAAACCTGGCCCGAAACTATAAATTCAAAGATAAATATGACGATTTTACTTTCTCGGCTATACGAAGAATTGTGCACCAACATTTTTACAGTAATGAACATCCCACCATCCTAAAGGTTAGTTATAATAACCATTCCTTATCATCAAGTGCACTCTTGTATTCTAGTCCTGACTATGTTATTTTAAATTACCTTACTACTAAGAAACAAAATGTATAAAAAATAACAAATTCTACCATTTTAATAGTACCATAATCATCATGTTTTTAAGACAAGTTATCTAAATTTAAAATAAAATGTTTGTATGAAGGTACATTATTTTAAGTTTATTAAATTTCGTTCATTCTTACACCACCTCACTATCTTTATTTTTGTCAAAATGTGCCCCTTCAACTGTCAAGTTACCGAATACAATTAAAAGTCGAACTATAGAACTTGCCTGGACAAAAATAGTAAAGTACCAACTTTGATTAAAACTTAATAAGATAATAACGAAAACTCTTGAAATGCGACGTTGCCAGCCCGCGCCAGATGAACGCTCTGTAGGCGGATGCGCTAAGGTAGCCCGCGAAGTTCAAATTTTCTTTCGTAATGTGCAATTTGCAGGTAAGCGTCAGGCTGTATGTCGAACAAAATATGATTCGCGACCCCGGTCGGGGGAGTAAGATATTTCACTAGGATGAAGTCACGGGTATAAGCTAGTTCATATTATAATAACGAAAGAAACTACGTTCCGACCGGGTGTCCCACGACAACTCTCAACTTTTATGTGTCGTCATGATCATCATCATCAATTCAGCAGATAGACGTCCTCTGCTGGACATAGACCTCTCACAGGCACCGCTATTTCGACAAGTTCTGTGCGTCTCGCATCCAAAGATTCCTGCGGCCTTCACCAGGTCATCGGTCCACTTTTCTGTGTATTCTAAAGGAAATCATACATACCTTGGACATAACGGGTTTCTCCTCATCCTTGTCAATAGGTATGGAAGTAGAATGCACCCACGTGTGCGTGCATAAATGCTGGAGCCTGCAAATTATAAGAAGGTTAGTAAGAGTATACACAGGAAAAGTTTTTATTCAGTGCGCAAACTGTAACCATGAATTCAGCATATCATTCGAGACCCACCAGCGCAGAAATTTTTCGTCTGTTTTACAAAAAAAAAATCAGATGTTTCATAGAAAAGTGCAATACCTACGCGGTCAAAATGTATGGAACAGCTGTTTTTGGAACGGGAACTACGCGGGTGAAACCGCTGAGCGCTGCTAGTTTGAAATAAATGCTTTGAGTTTGAGTATAAACACGGTTTCGTTTACTTTCCATGAGCTATCTAAGGTACCCGCACCCTAAGCGTAACACTATCAATGACAATCTGAATGTTTTTTTTAAGGATGTTGCTAATTCATTGCTTCATAATTAGCCTATGTTTTCACCGCTGGGAAACAGGCCTCCTCTCTGTGAGAGGGACAGGGCCGCAATCATCGCATCCACCACCCCTCATTATGTCACAAGTCTTCGAATTTTTGGTTCTAGGACAGCCGGTTTTCTCACGACGTTTTCCTCCACCGTTTTGAGAGCGGTGATCATGACATCGAATGAAAAAAAATCGTCTGCTCAACAACGAAAATAAATGTTGTTGAACTGTCAAAATGAAGCCGTGATGTAACAAAAGTTGCCGGGCTCTGTTACCACAGTCTACTTACGTTAATATTACGAGCTTGGGGTTCGTGACAATTAAAAACTGCCAATATAAATTAAAAACTGCCAATATAAATAACCAAAAATTACAATTTAATTAAACAACCTAATAAAAACTCAAACACACTAATTACTAAACACAATTGCACTACTGATCACTCTAAGTCGCACTTGAAGACTTTCGATATTCTCGCATGTATCGCTTGTCCAATAGTCGTCAGGTCGCGATCTGTTCCGGCCTTTTATATACGGCCCTCGGATAGTTCCAGAACCTTCTACTGTAGAAGCATCTAGAATATTCGAGTGCATACCGGGCCCGACTGAACAGATGTCGATAGTTCTAGAAAGTTCTAGCATCGAAATTTCTAGAAAGATCTTGACTCTATTAATTCTGCTACTCGATACTAGATGGCGCTAGTGGTAACTAATCTTACCATGTACCAGACATTAATTATTATTAATAGTAGGTCAACGCAAGCTTATTCATAGAGCAATCGTTCGGGAGTCAAGATGGGAAGTTGACATTTTATATTTCCCGAACTATAGTATGGTAGTTTGGGACATCATTTAGAAATGATATATGTTTTGTTATTTCTCAAATCGTGAGCAATTTATGAGCGACGAACCACTGTAACACTTCTGATACTGTAAAAGTTGCTATTTGGGACATTTTGACTTCGTTAGTTTATTTACAAAATCAAAATTCATGTATTTAGATTAGACTGGTCAGCACTTTTTGTGCTTTAGCTGGGAAGGAGCCAGCGCAACAAACTCCCCAGCAGCACAGCTGTCTGTTAAGTTAGGTGAACTTGATTCTATACAATAGTACGTAATTAACATTACGAAACAAAAAACATTAAATAAAATTATTTGCCATAATATGTCAGCTAGCATCAGGAAAAGTAGAGAAAGATTATTTGAATTGTATGGCCTTAAGCCGTATATTAACACAGAAACTTTTACTAAGTATGTTGCTACTTACTCTAAAACTTTTAAAAATATCTGCAAAGTAGCTAAAGCTTCATTCATTAGCCACAAGGTTAAATCAGCAGATAATAAAATTAAGGCAGTTTGGAAAATTATAAACAATGAAACGAACCGAAGTAAAAGCCTTAATAATGATTACGCACTGAACACTTCCCGCGGTCTCATTAGCGATAACATCGATGTTGCTCAGGAATTTGCAACTTTCTTTACCAACATTCCTATTAAAACTACAGAAACTTTAAATTCTTCGCCCGCACTTGCTATAGATTTATTAAGACGGAACGTTGCAGCCTGTCCTGTGGAATTCAAATTTAAACATATTAACCCTGTGGTCGTTGTAAAGACATTTAAGCAACTTAAGATCAAAATTACCGAAGATCTGTGGGGCATGTCTACTAAAGTATGTCAATCCATTATTGAGACAATTGCACCCTATTTGGCTTTAATATTTAATTTGTGTGTAGATCAAGGGGTGTTCCCGGATTTAATGAAGTATAGTAAAGTTATTCCACTCTTCAAATCTGGCGACAGTAAAGATACTAATAATTATAGACCCGTGTCGATTTTGCCAGTTTTCAGCAAGGTGTTTGAAAAAGTTATGTTAAATCAAATGCTCAATCATTTTAATCGTAATAACATCCTACACGATCAACAGTATGGTTTCACCAGAGGACGTTGCACAACCGACGCCGGTGTCACGTTATTAAAACACATCTTTACCGCATGGGAAGAGGCGCAAGATGCAATTGGTATCTTTTGCGACCTATTCAAGGCGTTTGATTGCGTGAGTCACGAAACACTTCTCTTGAAACTTGGGCATTACGGACTGGGTGAACTTGCGCTTAGCTTGGTAAAATCGTACTTGAATGATAGACTGCAGCAAGTTCAAATAAACGGTGTGAATTCCTTGGGCTTAAAAGTCAAAATGGGTGTACCGCAGGGCTCAATATTGGGTCCGTTCCTCTTTTTAGTATATATAAATGATTTACTTCATTTACTTAAAAACCGACTACAAATGGTGTTATTTGCTGATGACACATCACTGATTTTTAAAGTTAAGAGACATGCACAGGAGCTTGACGATGTAAATAACGCTATAGTTAAGGTCCATAATTGGTTTACTGTAAATAATTTGGTATTAAATGGAAAGAAAACTAAATGCATAAAATTCACGTTACCGAATGTTAGAAGTAGTGAATGTCACGTTGTATTGAATAAGGAGATACTAGAATTCGTCGAACAGACGGTTTTCCTGGGAATCACGCTTGACTCAAGGCTACAGTGGGGTCCTCACTTAACATCACTTGCAGGGCGGCTAAGTTCTGCCGCTTACGCTGTTTGGAAGATCCGTCAATTAACAGACGTGGATACCGCGAGACTGGTCTATTTTAGTTACTTTCATAGCATCATGTCTTACGGTATTTTGCTATGGGGACGTGCTGCGGATATTGAGTCGATCTTCATTCTGCAAAAGAGGGCTGTCAGGGCCATCTACAACCTACGCAGACGCGAATCTCTTAGGGAACTGTTCAAAACAATTAACATCATGACGGTACCTTGTCAATATATCTTTGAAAACATTATGTACGTTCGTAAAAATCTACATCTGTTTAGTAAGATAAGTGACAGGCACAATTTTAATACTAGAAATAGGAACAAATTAGATCAATCACATTTCAGATTGTCTAAAGTACACACTTCTTTTATGGGGTACTGTGTAAAATGTTATAATAAAATACCAGCCGATATTCTTGAACTAAATGAAAAGAAATTTAAATTATGCATTAAACGCACACTATGTAGACAAGCATATTATAAGTTAGATGATTACATTGTTGATAAAAATGCTTGGCTTAATGCTGGTCCGACTCCACAGGCACCTGGGCTTGCTATTTAAAATTTTCATATTTGGAAGAGATGCTTATCTTTTTGTTTTCTGACATTATGAACATTTCTGTTCCTATTATTTTTATTTTCTGACATTACGAATAAGTTTTTATTTTGACTGAATTAAGTATTATTTATAAAAAATTCAAAAGATATTAAATATTTTTCTTTCTTTTTGGAAATCAAATTTGATTAATTTCTCAAATACATTGCAAACTATATTTTTGTATAATTTAGAAGCATTTTGTTTAAACTTTGTAAATGTGAGTACCATGCATCCGTATAATAATTATATTGTTTTGATGTACGTTGACTTGAAAAAGTGTGGCAGTTGAGAGTATGTCATGCTCACTTAAATGTCTCGCTGATGGTGGCGCGTGTGTTGGATCATTCGGTTCCCTACAAAATGGTTGAGCTGGATGGTGCTGATCCACGCGTCAAGTTCGTGAACGGGCGCCGTCGGTTGAGACTGGGCATCTCCTAACTTCCATGGCTAATTTTAAATTTTATATTTAGAATTGTTTTTTTTTTACATTGTCTCACATATAGAAGCAACAAGAATAATGTTCCCAAGTTTTTGTAATACTTGAACATGATTAAAAAGAGTGTCCATGGAGTTTCTTGCCCGTTCTTCTCCATAGAGATCTACGTTTTGGAATGGGCAACTAGCTTCAACTTTCCAACTGGTCGACTTTTTGACAATTCAAAAGTGCCTGTAAATGGTTTAATTGAAATAAATGCTTTGAGTTTGAGCACACGCCAACAAAACATTGAATAATATACTCAAAACTTTACATAATACAACTGTACTTTACGAGATCAAGAATCAACTAGTTCTTTATTTACATACCTGACGTAGCTGCTTTGAGGTACCGGTGAGTCTGAATGCGTCATGATGGTCGGATCCAGCTCGAACAGCGTGGCGATCTCTGAGGAATGAGGAACGGATACCAGCTGGTATGCAGGCTCACAAGGATCCACTGGGGCGTCACTGCAATAAACAGGTAAGAGAGATAAATATTTAAAATCATAGCTAATAAGTTTACAGCTATTATCATCATCATCATCATTTCAGCCGAAAGCCGTCCACTGGTGGACATAGGCCTCCCCCAGGCTCCTCCACTTTGACCGGTCTTGTGCTTCCCTCATCCAGCGGATTCCCGCGGCCTTCACAAGGTCATCGGTCCACCTTGTGGGAGGCCTTCCCACTCTACGTCTTCCGGTACGCGGTTACCACTCCAGCACCCTTCGGCCCCATCGGCCATTTGTTCTGCGAGTAATGTGCCCTGCCCACTGCCACTTGAATTTGGCTATTCTTCGGGCTATGACGGTACAGCTATAGGAGTATTTAATTATGAGTAGTAGCTACACACAGAAAATCATTTCAGTTAACAGCACCTATGACTAAGTCTATACAGTGCTATATTATAGAGGGCTGTCTGAACGCTCTGCAAACACTTAGGGTCAGTAGATACGGAACGGAAAAATTCCCGACCAATTGACTGGCCATTGAAAATAGGACAGTATTACTTAAAGTAATATTTCAATGGAGCCAGTAAATGTCTCGGGCATTTTTCCATTCTGTCTGAACTGACCCTTTAGTGAAAATAAGGCTCATAGGACTATTATTAAAAATTGAAGAAAAAAAAATGAAGAAAAAAGTGTAGTTACGAATACCATCGACAGACACGAAAAGAAGAATAATTGAAAATTAATCAAATTTATTTCGTTACAAAAGTAATAAAATAAGAGAATAGTAGAGCATAGTAGTGAGAATTTTAAGAGGGATATAAGTGGTGTGACACGGATGGATTGAATAAGAGAAATGATTACATAAGAGAAAGTCTGAAAGTGGCACCGGTGACTGAAAACTTGTGTGGAAATCGGTTTGAAGAAAAAAAGACGCAACGCCGACCACATATAAATTGGGATAGGGGCAGGAGTACGTTGCTAAGTTACAAAGTAATAGTGAAACTTACGGCGGTCTGTTACACGCCTCAGCGGCCAGGTAGTGTCCTGTGGCGAGGTGCTTGAACCTGAAGATGGAGTTCCAATGTCCCGCGCCACCGCGGCACGGGTCGTGCTGTACCACCTGGCAAATAAGGATGAACGATTAGTAGGTGGGTAAGTAGGTACTCCACAGCAGAATCAGTCTATAATGTTCCCCCTGCTGGGACACAGGTCCCCTCTCTGTGAGAGGGAGTGGGCCGTAATCCACTACGCGGGCCCAGTGCGGGTTGGTAGATGTCACATGTGTTCGAATTATCGGTTCAAGGACATGTCGGTTTCCTCACGATGTTTTCTTTCACCGTTTTGAGAGCAGCGGTGATGAAATTAAATACAGGACTAATTCTAACAGCATTTTGGCTTACTTCTGGAAAAATCACTAAACTTGGCTGTTGACCAGCTTTCTTAGAACGGAAGTCTTGCACTAGATTTCAACCACAGAATCTATTTAGTGATACTGATTGCATCTACAATGCCTCACCTCAATCTCCCACAGCGCCTTACTGCTAGTCGCGGCAGTAGCACTGGACCGCCCAGTAGTCCTCAGGAACACATGCTGCCTCTTCTGGTACTCATCCATGGTGAGGAACTTCTCCTGTTCAGCATGGAACAGCCTCACTACGTCGCCACCTTTCAGGTTCTCTTCCTGGTTCTCTTTGTGTTCGAGGAAGAGGGTCACCTTCCATGATGTAGAGGAGTTTACGACGTTTACCTGGAAGATAGAAATTTATGAGTTAATTGAGGGTTTTGTTAAAAGACTACCATGAAGGGGTCAAACTGCACAAGCAGACTTGCGTCAGATTGCCTCGCATGGATACGACGTCAATTTACCGCCATATACACGTACTAGCTTTGGCTAGCAGCTTCGGCCGCGTGTACGTCGAAAATTATACCACGGGAACATACTACGGGAAATAAAATCTATCCTGTGTTAATCCAAGTTGTATAATATCTGTGTGACAAATTTCATCCAAATCCGTTCAGTCGTTTTTGCGTGATTGAGTAACAAACATACAAACCTTCACATTTATAATATTAGTAGGTTTTACATAATGTATATAGTACAAAAGTAGGATCGCCTGAAGGTCATTTCGGTATGGATTTTTAAGAGATGAGACGAAACAGGAGGCTAATCATATACGGTAGTTAGCTTAAAGTGCATAAATCTACTTGTCAATTGTAATCTAGCATAGTATAGCTACTCAGACATTCACAAATTGACGGCACAGTTGCAACAGTAGCTGAGCGGTTAGCAGCTGCAATACGTGTCGCGGAATCGATTTCAGCAAGAAACTAGGAACAAATATTGCTATCTAAATTCTTTTTAAATCCTTGTTTCCAATTGATATTATTTCCACTTAAAAAAATATCAGCTTTGTGTCACTGAAAATTGAGTCGATTTTAGAGTGACTAGTAATATCATAAAATGTGATGAACCTGTAGCGCATTGCGCAAACTGAACTTTATTTATTTATTTATTTATAATAATAAGCACACCAACAGCACTGTCACTTACATTTCAAATAAAACTTACATCTAACATTGGCATTTCAGTAACCGTGCAAATAACAGGTATGCATGACATTGACATAATGAAAAAATTAGAGACAATAAGAAAATAAAATAAAAAGTGTGTCCAGTAAACCTAAATCTAGAACACTACGGAAATCTAAACAGTTTGAGCTATGTAGGCGTACATTGCTCACACTGTTTATATAGGGAGCGTCTGTATGAAACGAAACTCATAGAGAAAACTTCGATAGGGTAAGCCGTCAAGTTTGACCTTTCGTTATATAACCTTGCCATACGTGTTAGAGGGCTATTAAAGGTGGTGTTTAAGGTAGATGTTGGCAATTGAAAAATACGATGATGTCGTTTGCTACGTTGACTAGTCCTAAAGTTAAAATAGTTAATCAGTTGCGCATCTATGGAACCATTAATAATTTTGTGAAGAATCAGTAAGTCAGAAGTGAACCGTCTTTCTTTTAAGCTTATCATTTTATAGTGCCTTAACCTATCATTGTACTCAGGTATAGCTTTTCGGATCCCATTCTTCATACATAGATACCTAACAAAACGGGCCTGAACAGATTCAACATTATTAGTATAGCATGAGTAATAGGGAGACCAAATAGTGGAACAATACTCCAAGGAACTCCTCACCAGTGCGTTATAGAGTAAAATAATGCTACCATAATTGCGGAAAGGTTTTGACATGCGGATTATAAAACCAAGCATTCTTTTAGCCTTAGCAACCATGGTATCAATATGATCACGGAAGGACAAGGATGTATCAAAGAGTACACCTAGATCACGGATGACTGATACTCTACTCAATACTGATTCATCTATATGATAATCAAATTTAATGTAGTTCAATTTATGCACCTACACATAAGATTCAGTTTGCGCTACAGCTTCAATACGTTTTTAAGTTAAAGTTTTATTTTCAAATACACATTGTTATTCGTTAACAGTTTTGGAAACTAAATTGCGAGCGCAGTATATGGCCAAAAAAAAAAAAAACTAGCTGTTTTTTTATGTGACATTTGTGTTTGTAACGCAAAGATGACGCCAATTCTAAGAGCAAAAATTAAAAAAATACTAGCATTACTAGGGTTTCTACGTATAACAGATCTCCTAGCTCTTTCTATCTACACATGGAAATTAGTCTCTGGTGGACTAACACTTTCGTTGAAAATTGGTAGCAGCAAGACAGGACAGGACTCTTCAGAGAGCGAGGAGATCAGTGCTCGCCTCTTTGCCATTTGAGCACAGTACAAGAAGAAATCTTTACCCTGCTGGAAATCAACTTGAAGTCAATTAAATAACATTTTAATAACATAGTAAAATAAATATTAATTCTTTCACGAACCAACCTCCCGTTTGAAATGTATTCGATCGCGCTATTGCCTAACAGATTTTGGGGCGTATGATACGCTCAGTATTGATTTTAATTTTGTTTTTCATTAATAAATAAAAAAACAGTTTACATGCATTTGTTTAACGCAAACCATCGCGGGTTTAAAGGTGGGCTTATACGAGCAACTAAAATTGCTCCATCCTGGTCAATTCTCGTCAACTATGACGTCACGAGTACATCCAGCAATTTAGAGCAATGGCAACATGTAGCAACCGGTTGCCAGAGATACGGCCACACAATATCATGCAATATGGAGCAATCAGAAGCAATATTCCCGAAACATATCCGCAATTTATTGCTGTTGCTCCAGATTGTTCCAATTAAATGATCCAGATTGATCCATTAGTGTTGCCGAGCAATAATTGCTCAAAAAATTGCCTGTGTGAGCACCTTTACGGCGGCGGCGGTACGGCAAGTTTGTTACGTTACTAAGCTACTTCTACTTACGATTTTTTTCAACTCTGAATAAGCTTGATATTCCACCATTGAAGCGGAGTTGTGTAAAACTACTCCTAAATAATACCTACCCCTTATTTTAAATAAACCCTTTAATCAATAACCACAGTATGTTAGGTGGCAACTAATTAAAGCTAAAGTGGGTACTGCCTCGTTGGACTAGTGATCACAAGCACTACTACTAATCCCCAGGGTCGATTCCCAGGTCGCGCAAAGAGATATTGGGTTTTTATTTCTGAAATTAATTTTTCTTTGGTATTAACTCATGAATCGCGTTCCACCAGGCGTGATCGAGATCAAGAACCCGAGGTGATTTAGCAATTTCTTTTTTATTCAAAATATAGGTAGGTATTTAGATAATTAATTAGTATTCTCACCTCCATGCAGCCAACATTGTCAGGCAGTTCGTGGTTCGAGGAAACGTGCAGGACTTGTTGACCCGCGTTCACGGGGTTCATTATCACTTTGTCACCTACTACCACATTGTCACCTGGAATAATAGTAATTGTGTTATTATTGGTCACCCAGCTTCGTTTTGACCAAAACTTTTGAATTTTCAATAAAGGCGGCTGGCTGATACATCAATTAAATGAAATGAAAACGCAGTCAAACCTGAACCGATGGTACCTATGCCTTACAAATAACGTCTCAACAACTAAATTAATATCTATATAAATAAAAAGAAAATTCCTGACTGATTGACTGACTCATCAACGCTCAGTCCAAACCCTTGGACCTAGAAAGCTGAAATTTTACACAGATGTTTCCTTTATAATGTAGACAAGGAATAAGGAAGGGTTTTTCGAAGCGAAGCGAAGCCGCTGGCAAAAGCTAGTGATTTTAATTCAAACACTATCATGAGCAGCAGGATCTTTCACATTGCTGGCTTTTCGTCGAGTTGCTGTAATTTATTTAATAAATAAAACCAGCTTGTATACAGCAGCAGCTTGTCATCATTCTTGTGACGACCAAACGGTCCACACTTTGACACTACATTTACACTATACTTCATTCCTAACATGAAGATGATTTCTGCAATAGGTTGCTCACCAGTGGATCTCAGCTTGTAGAAAGGCATAACATAGAACCAGGAGCCCTCGTTGCCGTTCGCGTCCAGGTGGACGCGCATCGCGTTCTTCTCCAGCAACGCGGGCAGTCTTTTGTTTACCTACATTTAAAATAAACCATATTGAGTTAGTATGTAAACATGATGTAGGGGACATCGACGTGCGAACGATAGATAACGAGAAGATTGGACTACATTTTCAATATTACTTTAAGGCTTCTTCAAACGTTCGGCTTCGTCAAGTTTTCATAGAAACTGTCTTACGTGAGTCGCGTCGCGCCTGTTTGCAGGAGCCTTTACTTTCTGGCAGTGAAATAAGTTTCGCGGCTGTATGCGACGAAAGTTGGTAGGAACACTCCAAAACGCATAATCAGCCTATAAATGTTCCCTCCTCTTCGAGAGGGAGTCGTAATCTTACCACGCGGGTCCATGCCCGTTTCGTCGCGAATTATTTCCTTCACCGTTTTGAGAGGAAGTCCTGGCTGCCTGGGTTCACATACACGACCTACAACTAACAGATCGGGGCTATTACCACTGGGCCACCACTGGTCTAGATAGGAAGGTAGTTAAAACTGTGCAGTAAAAATTATACAACCATTTATTCATTTAATCTACTTCCAGAATCAGCCCATAAAGTTCCCACTGGGACACAGGCGTTCTCTCTTCGAGGGTGCTGGGGGGCTACTCCCTAAGCACGAAGTCCGTCGTTTCGGTCGAAGTAACGGGCGATTCCAACTCCGTATCACTTACGGACAGAAGATTAGTTTGGAGCCCGAACTAAGAATGAATGACAACACGATTTGATAGCTGTCCCTACTCCCGATATGATTTTTGCCTGTCCAAAAAAGTTAGTCAATTGGCTATGGGATTCACTAAGAAGTTTTGAACTACTTTCGGACGGGCCCGTATCTTCGTTGACGGAGTTAGAGAGTAGGCCCCCTGGTACTGTTACCACGCGGGCCCAGTTTGGGTCGGTAGATGTCACATGTCTTCGAATTTTTGGTTCTAAGAGATGCCGGTTTTCTCACGATGTTTTCCTTCACCATTTTGAGAGCAGTGGTGACTAAATTATTTACGCAAAGTGAAGCACTTGCCTGGGTTCGAACCCACGACCTATAACTAGTTAACTGGTCTAGGTCGGTCGATAGTTACCCTGTATGTATTAATTTAGTCTACTTACAGTGAGGTATTTGTTAGATTTGACGTGCAGCAGTTGAAGAACGCTGCCGTACTGAACGATGGACCCCAACAACTTCTTGTTCTCCAACTCATTTTGCTTCTTTTCTATTTCAGCGGCATGCTGTGGAAGAACACAAAATCATTTCACATATTCAAAAACAATAATATTTTGCGCACTGCATTTTCAACTCTCGATGTTAAGCCGAGCATTGAGAATAGGGTATTACACCCATTTTTTAAAAGTGTCTTAATTAGATTCTAGAGTGCTAATAAAACACTAAAAAAACACATTTTTGTTTAAGCTATTAATGCCATAAAAATACATTTGAATTTTTAATTTTTAATTTTCGCACGTAATTTGACGAAAACGCTGGACGCAGTGGACGCCATATTGTTCTGTGGGTATGACGTCAGTTTGCTATTTAAACAAATGCGCTGATATTTTATAAGATATGTTTAAAATTTTAAAATTGTGTTATTTTTCTACTTATCGCTGATTTGCTGTTCCTGAATGCAAAATATTATTTAAATAAAAATTACTTTGGTTAGGTACGAAAATAATAAAAGTACAAAGTTTTGCTCAGTTGACATGCCGTATGACGTTATAACATGGCGGCTACTGTTTCATGGTGTTCAAAAACAGATCAAATAAACTAAAACCTTTAATTTATATTTTAAAATTTATTTTGTTATTTCATGAACTAAAACTAAAAATTTCCGACTGCATTTTGCTTATGCTATCTCAATAATATAATTTTAAGTTTTTTTTCTCATATAGATTAAAATACCCTATTCAACAGAGTGCATCTTCGGCGCGTCGAAAATCGGACAGTGTGTTTTACTGTTCGATTTTCAATTCTCGGCGCTAAGCAGTGCGTTGAAAATCAAGTACGCTATAAAAATCCAGTCGCGATAGTATTACGTCCATGTCGACTAACTTCGGGCTGTTACTGAGAAGTTGCTGACGGAAAAAACCAATAAAACTGTGCACTTTTTTTATGTACTCTAGAACCTCAGGCCAAACCAGTGACTCACCGGTATCGGAAACCGGTCTATCAGTGATCAACACTTTAGATGAAAACCTCCTGGCAATACTTGTCAAAACCAGGTCTAAAGATTTCAATTCCAGAGGAGTAATTGCATAACACACTCTAGTAGGAATGAGGCTTTAATTTTTACCCGACTGCGGCGAAGCAAAAAGGGGGGTTATGATTTTGACCTGTATGTATGTAAGTATGTAGGTTCACCTGTTCCCTAATAACTTCTCAACTACTTATCATAATTTGACAAATGAGGTATCGTTGGAAGCGTCTTATAGGCTGTGTTATAGGTACGACCTCGGATTTCAGATGAAAATATTTTCTTGTTTCATACTTCTTAGAACGTGATTTTTCAGTAGACGGGTTTTAGTTTTTGAACTTACTTCTGCGGCAGTTCAACAACATACATTGCGGTATATAGGTACGTTGTTGAGCAGGTCAATTTCTCGAACAATATGAAGTAATGGATTAGGAATAAATATCCATCAAAATAATTCAGATTGTGAACACACCTTACGTAATTAGGGTGCAGGACTAAGAATTTCCATATAACGATACCATTTTGACTATATTTTTGTTCCTAGTCCCAAAATGGCTTCATAATGGAACAAAATGATGGCTTAAAGTAGCTTTAAACCAATGCCAAAAAATAGAATTGGTATTTAAAAATGTAACTTTGAAACTTTTACGTTGTAAAACAAAAGCTCCGTTTTAAATACAAAATGCCTAATCGACGCCGGATGAATAACAAATAAGCCAGGGCTATATATTTTTACCCGACCGCCCCAGAAAAGAGTCAAGTTTTTCTTTCTAATATCACCGTGTATTTTGGCTGTACTATTGGTACACCTCTGCCGAACCCCTTATGGAAACAAGGCGTGATATTATGTTATGTATATCATCACCGTGGAAATTAATACACCGGCCTATTATGTCAAAAATTCGTGAGGTTTTAATGAAGTTGCCATAAAATTAACCCTTCAATTTGTGAGGGTAATCACGTCGGATCCCGAAATTGGGTCAAACGGGACAATTTATGTGCGGGTCGAGTATTCGGCATATTCAGGCATACCTGAATATGCCTAAAAGGATTTAGCTGGTATTCAATGCATACTAGTTGTTTGGAAGAAGCCTATGTCCAGGGCTTACTCTTACTTTTAAGGGCTTACTCTCTAAGCACAAAATCCGTAGCTTCGGCCGTTATCACCTACGGACATAAAATTAATTTGGGGCCTGAACTATGAATGACAACACAATTTGACAGTTGTCTTACGGTCTTATTCATAAAAAGTTATCGAACATCTAAACAGTTGCTAACTGTTGCTAACAGTTGTTGCTGCTTGTTGTTGGTTTCTCTTTGAAAACCAGACTTTAGCAACTGTTTAGATGTTCGATAACTTTTTATGTATTAGACTGTATGTCTTTACTCCCGATGTGTATTTGCCAGTCCGAAAAAGCTAATTAATCGGGAGTAGGGTTCGTTCCGATGCATCGAACTACTTTCGGTCGGGCCCGTATTTTCGTTGACGGACTTAGAGAGTGCCTACTCTCCGAGCCCGCAAGACGTTCACTGCTAGGGGCCTCTCTAGCAGGAATAAGCCCAGTGAACGTCTTTCTGGCAGAATTATGAATGGTAATCATGAAAGAAATACGCGCACCTTTGCTAGAGTTCAAAAAATTGTACGAATACGTGACGACCTGTGGTCATACTTATTCCACAAATTATCAAAACTCAGTAATTAGTTTACGTGGCAAAGAATTATAATACCTATTAAAGCAAGTTGCACATCTGTGTAATGGTTGGAAATGTCGAAATAACTTTGGGGAGGAACCCGTAGCAAAGTAATAACAGCCGCAGGGATCGATCGACGGTTAAGCCACAGTTGCCGCGGTCGGTTCGTGGATGGGTGACCATCAGTTACATATCGAGACCCCTCCGTGGTAGGAAAGCTCGTTGGTCCCGGCTGTTACGGGTAGACAGAAGCCTAAAAGTCGGAAAACCAGTATTACTAAGGGTTATCGTGTTTGGGTAGTGGAAGCCAGATCGGCAGTCGGTCCATGTAAAATACTGGTATTCAGCTGCATCCGGTTAGACTAGAGGCCGACTCAAAGACCCAAACAGAGTTAGGAAAAGGCTAGGAAGATTGAATGTCGAAACTACTTCTTACTTTTTTTCCAACTATTAGCATGCGGTTAATCAGTTACATATGATAATATCAAAATGGCATTAAATTATAATAAATAAATACTCCTGTCACATTATCCAGGATAAATTATGCAGCTGTATGCATAATATCACTCCAAAATCCTGGGACCCATCTATTAACTGTTTGATTTTATTTGATAAACGATAATAGCTTTTATTTTTACTCCCATAAAGTCTATTTATCAACTTTTACCTGAACTAATAAAGCCCGTTTTACGAGCTTTTAAAGACCACAACATAACATGAAAAATATTTATATCCCCTCTTATATTTTGTTAAACGATTATAGCCCATATTATTAGGGCGTAAAAAACTATTATTGCCTATAAACAGCCCATTTGTCTTATTAATGTTGCTATTTACTCAGTTAAAGATCATTTTGATGGCGAAACGGAACAATTTTGTCTGAATGTTAATAAAAGGGCAGTTAGGTCATTCGTTGATTCAATAAAGGGATGTAATGATGCTGATTTAGTCGAGTACCGAACAAAAAAAAAACATAAACTCACGCCTATTTCCGATGGGGGTAGGCGAGAACTACAGAACGCCATCGCCACGTCAAAAATAAAAATCGTCAAGTCATACAAACACGGCGGTTGCAAGTACTACACGCACCTGACCTTTCTGGAGAACATCACCAATAAGATCACTAAATGCCCTCCTAGGGCATCCCCTCCCAGCATCCCGACGTCTGCCTTGTAAATACCTATTGCTAGTCGCTCTTCATTCATCTTCTCCACATGACCAAATAATTTAAAGTGAACCTAGTCCACATTTTTTGCATACAAACTTCAGGAGTGTTTTACTCCACTGTCTGACATGGCACATACAAAGTAAAATATGATATCGTTTTGTTTCATTATTAATATTGTCTGTACGGAAACAGAATACTAAAATAAAAACCCATTTAAAAGTTAGGAGCCAATAAAGATTAGTTTTTCTTGCTAATTTTACTTAACTTTAGGCGTGTTTAAGTAATAAAAGAAGTGTAAAATCTCCAAAACCAAGTCGGTACCGCCAAAGTACAATTATCGAAAAGTTCAATAAACTTTATTGGTCATTGATTTGTGCATTGGCTTTTTCATAAAACCCGATCTTCCAAAGGAGTTTCCTTAATTTTTTCGCGAATTTTTTACTATAAATGATCCTGCATCTCACTCAATAACGTTGTGCGTGTAGACTAGCGTCTAACTGCTCATCACTGATACTATCTCTGTTGGACACGAAGCCTGGTGAGACTGCGTGATTTTAAGCCAGGCCCACCAGTGAGTTCGAGCCCGCGACTAGGTTCCCCTTAAGCATACCTACTCTTTTTGATTTTTTTCACTACATCTTTTATACCGCCTGCCTGTTGTGTCACATCATGCAACAATCTATCATTCATAATCACACTACACATGCTTCGAAAGGAACGCATTGCCATAGCATTTATTCTACTGTCATGCTTCTTTTGCCACACTCAACATTCACTTCCATACATAAGCGTAGGCAACCAGCACACCATTGTGAACACCGAATATAACGAAAATCATAGCTATCTTTCCATGCACATAAAATAATTAAAGTACTATGTGCGGATTTCCGCAATGAAACAGAATGCGCAGCATAACTAAACCGCGGTCAAGAGCCATCAGTGTCATCACTACCAACCAAACAAATAACCAAATGTGCAACTTGTTATATTTGTAATTCTGTTCGTTACATTTTCGAATCGAAACCTACTTCCGAATTTTGATAATTTGTGGAAGAAGTACAAGTAACTACCATTATGAACATTTGTAACACTAGCAATACATAGTAACTGCTAATTATCATAATTGTTATTCATCATTTCGGCCGAAATACGTCCACTGCTAGGTGCCTACTCTCTATGTCTATCAACGAAGATACGGGCCAGTCCGAAAATAGTTCGATCCTTCGGAATGAACCCTACTCCCAATTAATTTACATTTTCGGTCGGGCAAATACACATCGGGAGTAAGGACAACTGACAAATTGTGTCATCATTGTTGGGTAATATTGGTAATGACAGGTCTAAGAAAATAATACCAAATACAAAATTGTTCTGAATAGCAAAAAATCCCGTCTTTATTTTATGAAGCTCAACATTAATATTTTTACAGACTATGATGAATGACTCAATTAATGTGATTAATAAATCTACCAAGAGAAGCACAGGTAGCTTTCTGGCAATATTTTTCTAATCAAAGACAAGAAATTGGGTTAATTAAACTTTTTCATGACAGATGAATGGGATTTGTACAGGAAACGAACTCATTATCCTATTTCGAGTTCATTATAATTTTGATTTATTTGGAGTTTTCTTGAGTTAAAGTTAACTTTTAATAGCTCAGAAGGTGTATATATAAATAATATCTGGACGTTCCTTTGTGTGCAATAATTGAGTACCGAGTCCACGTTCGCAATGACGTAAAAATATCGCAGCGGGATTTTTTTGCGCTTTGGATCTTCAACGCACTGCTTAGCGTCGAGAGTTCAAAATCAAAGTGTGTATTTTCGAGGATGCTGAGATGTTGGCTTTTGGATTCTCAATGCTCGGTTCAACACCGAGAGTTGTAAATCCTGTGCGCGATATTTTCACGTCCGTGCGTACATGGTCTCACGGCTACTCATATTCCTACGGAGCAGGAAAATGGAGCATTATTCTTTCTAAAGATGAGTTGTTCGTGACTATAAAACTTTACGGTAAGACTTACCGTTTGAAGTTTACGATAAAGCAAAAGGAAACCTAAGAGCTTTTTTCATCACTTTCAAATTGTTTTTAAACTTTCGTTTATTTTTCTAGTTTCAACTGAGGGAAAATTAAAGGAATCCTTAATTTTTCCTTTTTATGTCCTTCCACTGTTGAGGAAAAGTGGCTCACGTTCAGTAAAGTGTGATCATTTATTTTTCGATTGATCAACCGGCACATACGGAAGTTTGGCGTGCTTACGTCTACAATGTGGACGAACGCGTTTTTCGTAGATCAGAAGGCCTTTTGTATCAAGAAAACTTTAAAAACGTGCTTTATTAGTGTTCTCAGACAAACAACAAGATAATAATTTTTTTCCGCTGTCAAAAAACTGTATGGATTTGGCGCAAAAAAATATCTGAGACAAGCCTATTTGACTCTTGTCAGTACCTTAAAATACGTTCATATTTAAATCGCAATATCATCTCAGCGACAATCGATGTCAAAAATTAAGGTGAATAAATAGCATTAGTATGTAAATATATCTTATCGGATTATGACTGACATTAGAATTTGAACGTTCTTGCCCATAAATTTGGGATTCAAAAAAAAAAAAAAAATATTATCATCTTCCTGCCGTTGTCGTATGTATGTTACTTTGAGGTCGGCGCAACACGTTTTCTTCTCCATTCTCTGCTGTCAACCGTCACGCAACCATCTCGTTTCATATCATTCGTTTTTATTGAAGTATGTGATGTTTTTACAGGGAACGTGCAGATTGCCTACGTGATATCGAGCTGTAACACTACGAGCGCCCATTATTACATTTCAGACTACCGTACTTGCTAGGTCACGTACCTAGAACGTGTCTGAATTTCACTGGATTTCAGACCCTTTAAGCCGGAAATTAGACTGCTTTCCTGACATCCGCATTCACGAGGAGATTTCCATGTTAATGATTGCAGACAAACCGTGCGGACAGATATTTTGTTGACCTACGCCACGGCAATCTTTATTTGCTGCGTGATATTTTAAGCGGTGTTTTGAGATGACGATAGACAATTTGTCCAGCATAATCACAATCAGTCTATAATTTTCCCACTGCTGGGACACAGGCCTCCTATCTTCGAGTAGGAGTGGGCTGTAATGTACCACCCGGGCCCAGTGCGGGTTGGTAGATGTCACAATCATGTCTTCGAATTTTTGGTTCTGGGAAATGCCGGATTCCTCACGATTTTTTCCTCCACCGTTTTGACAATTTGTCCGCGACGATAAAAAAAACGGACTGCTGGATATTTTTCTGCCATTTCCTTGCAGTAATTTCTGTCCGGCGGATAAATATTCCATCGTCTGCTCAGCGCTTTACCATGGACTATGCGATGAGCTTATAAGTTGTAGAAACATTTTCAACCATTTTTTAAGAACATCTTACGTATTGCATTTGTAAATATGAGGCATCGCTCTGTATTACCAAACCAGCACCTTAGTTGCGTATAACACTATCAGTCTCAATCTGAATAATTTAGAAGAATATTGCTTGCTTCATATGTTCGAAAACATTGTTTGCTCAACAAACAACGTAAATAACGTGAATGTTGTTGAACTGACAAAATTAAAGCCGCGTGAAAACGTATTACGCAATTACCCTGCAAACATAAAGTGCATGGAATTACACGTGCACTTATACGTTCACCCTTCAAACCGTGCACTTACACCCTTCAAACAGAAATATAGTAACGCTGCTTGACGTCAGAAATAAGTATGACAATTCTCCGCATAACCTCCTCCACAAAGAGCTCTGAGCTAATACCGGAACAGGGCTCGAAAAAGGGTAAGGACTTTGCTAGTGTGACTATTGTAACTAAACAGACTCTTTCAAAAACGGTTAGGCCAGATTTTACTCTGATTTACGACTGACTTGTTAAGCTTTACTATGATTTTCCGAGTTAAGTATATAGACCAGGGCCAAACCGTTTTGAATACCGTAATAGACGATAAACTCTTAGGCAGTATGTGAGTGGTCGAAAAATGTAGTTAACGGTGTAAGTACCTAATGAAGGAAAAAACGACCGGACTGAAAGACAGTTTCGGAAAACTGAATCCTATCATCTAAATTCTTCGACCACTCGCGTACCGCTAGTAAATTTTTGCTTTTAAATTTATTGGTCCTGGTCTACTACGAGTTTTGTCTATTAGGATCCCCCAATATTTGAATTTCCAAAGGTTACAATGATGCTATGTAATAATGGATGTAAATACTCACGTGTAACCTCTTTAGCAGTCCTGTATCGGTGTTGGAGTTGGCGGACTGCTTGGCAGTATTCCAGAACTGCTTTTGAGCGGAATATCGGTTCATAGGACATATTTTGAACAGGCAATCTGAAAACAAATGGCAATATTGTAAAATTGTACTCTTCAATTTAAAAAAAAAAAAAACCTAAAAATCAAAATCAAAAGTTATTTTTTCAAAGTTTGTTTCGGCCTTACTACTCAGAGTAGTCCATATTTAAAAAAAGTACTCTTTAGAGTAGTCAGAGAGGAAACGCCAACCTCATCTAGTTTTAAAAATATGATTGACGTGTAAAAGTGTTTGTACAAACCTACTTACAGAAATATAATCATTTATAATTTATCAAACTAAGCTGATAGTCAGCACTTCTTGAACGTTAAAATTTCTTATGGCAGTCCCCCAGAACGCCCGTCCTTCACCACTTCCTAGTGTTTTAGCTGGGAAAAAGAAGTGGCGCAAAAAACTGTCTATCAGACGTAGTCTAATAGAGGTTTGTGTGCAGGCTTAGCATGACGCTTTCAATTTCTAATCTACTGTAGAATAGAAATCGCTTGTCTACATTTCTCGGTGAAAAACTGTCAACTGTCTATACGGAAACGTCATTTTTGTCTACTCTTCCGACGACAAAACGCTTGTCTACGGTTCTCGTGCTAAGCCTGCTGGACGAACTTGCATTCTCTAAATTCTTAAGCTTTTGTGCATTAGTCAACAAAATACCGAAGGTACTACTATTTCTGAAAATCTAATCGACCCTAGGCGGTGCTAAAATTATCGAGCTTGCTTCGCTCGCTCTTGCATTGTACTGTGTTAATTCTTAAGCTTCTGTATACATTTAAATCTACACAGTTAGACCTCTTTCTATATACATGGATGAACCTATCCCACTCGAGGAGCAATATGCGAGCAAGATCCCATGCAAGATGCAAATATGATCGAATCGTGGAGCTGAAGATCAGCCCTCTGAAAATAATCTTGCCGACACAGGCACAAATACATCTTTGCCACACACTGGGCGAGGTTGCTATGCTACCCTACTAAGTTAAATACAATTTTACGGAAACTGGATTATATAAACTTCGCCATGGTGATTTATTTTAGCTTTCGCTGACCCAAGGTATATTTTTATCAAGAACCTTAGACGCGACGACGCACAACGGTGGGAACAACTGAACGTGAACATCAATCGGGTGGCAAATCACATCAGACCTACCTTATATAATAATATATACTCAAATTGAAAATGCAGATTGGTTTTGCTGCTAGTAGCAGCTATCCCATCCTATGTATTCCCTCTCATCTGCCTAGTCTTTTCCCAACTATGTTGGGGTCAGTTTCCAGTCTAACCGGATGAAGCTGAATACCAGTATTTTTCATGGAGCAAGTGCCTATTTGATATCTACAACCCAGTTACTGGGTACTACAATAACCCTTGGTAAGACTGGTTGTCAGATTTTCGGGCATCTGACGACCCGCAACGAAAGTCAAAGATCCCACGTGCTTTCCGAGGCACGGTGACTGTGGGTGTGTGAAGATGGTCACTCATCGGACTAACCTCGGCAATCGAAACTTAACCTGATCGATCCACCCGTATAGCTGTTATTACTTAACCAAAAGCCCCTCTTGGTATGTATTCCCCTCTATCGGGGCTGAATATTGAATTCGTTTCAGCCGTAATTCTCACACATTTAAAACAGAAGCATATCCGATGTCCCATTTCGCCGCAAACACGTTGTCCTTACCCCTTAGGGAAATTAGGTGGTCACAATATGATACTATCAACGCAGGTATCTAATGCGGTACCCAAGGGAGGAAACGAGGTGACCATTATTATCCGGAACCGCATGGTAAATATTTAAAAGACCTCAATAAAAACGGGACGTAAAAGGTCTGGTGTTCGCTGTAGTAAACAAGGTAAATACATTCTGGAATAACCCTACAATGAATGGATATAATGGGGCCATATACACCAAGCTCAGAATTATTCCTCACAATATTAACGTCAATCGTTGAATACGACTCGGCTAGGCAGCGTTCGGGAAGCTGCGTAATATCTTAACTGTCTCACATACCATATTCTCTCAAGACAAAAGTCTTTGACCAGTGCATGTTGCCAGTGCCAGAAACGTGGTCGCCAACAATGGGTCTCATAAGAAGGCTGAAGGTCACCCAAAGAGCATTGGAGAGGACTATGACTGGTGTTTCCCCAAGCGATCGAATCAGAACGGAAGAGATTCGTAGGAGAACTAAGGCTATCCGATATAGCCCGAAGAATTGCCAAACCTAAGTGACATTAGCTAGGGTACATTGCTCGCAGAACAGATGGCCGACGGGGCCGAGAATTTCTGGAGTGGCGACCGCGTACCGGAAGACGTAGCGTTGGTAGGCCTACACAAGATGGACCGATGATCTAGTTAAGGCCGCTGGAACACGTTGTATGCAAGAAGCACAAAATCAGTCGAAAGTAGCGATGCTTGGGGGAGGCCATGTCCAGCAGTGGACGTCTTTTGGCTCACAAAAACAAGCACAAAGAACAGCCCCCTAGTACCCGGCAGCGACGGCAGCCCGCCAACCCTTGGCTACGGTAGCGCCTAGCGGTGAAGGACACGATGAGGCAAGGGTTGCTAAGAATCCCCGGAAGATATCCTTCTACAAAAATAACTACTCACCAAGTCAATCAATCATATTCTTCCCGATTCCCATCACAGTAATTTCTTTAGCACTAAACTAGCTCAGCCCTCATATACAGTTAAAACATCGTGCAGTAGACTAATAAATAGTCTAGCCATTTCCTTTTGTTCAGAACATTCATAATGTAATTTAATTTCCTTTATGGGGTTCTGGGCGAGATTTATAGCTCGTACATTACAATAATAGCTGTGGAAATGTTTTAATGCGACACATCCATACTTAATATTATAAATTCGAAATCTCTGCCTGTACGAAACCTTTTTACGCCTATGTGCCTAAACCACTGAACGGATTTTAATTAAATTTGGCAAGGGGACAGATGGCATCCTGGGGAAGGCCATAGGATAGTTTTAGTCCCGGTAGCACGCTCCCTTGGGATAATTTCCGACATTCACGCGGGCGCAGCTGCGGGCAGAAACTAGTTACTAGTAGGATAAAACATATTTTCTAATATTATAGATGCAAAAGTAACTTTGTCTGTTACTTTTTCACGCCTTAACAGCGGAACAGATTAGGCTGAAATTTGGGCCCTGATTTGATACTTTATTATCCGAGTATAACGTTCCCGTGGAATTATTGCCAACCTCCAGTAAACAGTGGCTTTTTAATAAGATCTAGCCTTTTTGTAAAGGCTCATTCATGCGCCTCACGCGACTTTTCATCCGTTTCAAATCCTCTAATATTTCAGGATTGAATTTCGGTTCAAGTTATTTGCGATAGAGCCTGAAGCTTCTTTGGGCTCTATTACAAATATACCCTCCTAATCCTGTCTATATCAAATGCTTTACTAAGCTGCTATAAAAGTAAATACTTTATCGGAAAAAACGAAGCACGTGCGACCCTATTTCGATCAAGATCCCTTTGCCGAACTCTGTGCCGAAAGTTATTTTATTACGTTGCGATTTCGTTTTACTCAATTTCAGTTGCTTTTTTTTTATTTAAGATCAATTTAACATTGAGCAGTGGTGGCCCAGTGGTTACGGCCGCCATTTCCGAGTTGTAGCTCGTAGGTTCGAACCCAGAGAAGTGCTTTACTTTCTTAGTTATTTCATCACCACTGTTCCAAAACAGTGAAGGAAAACATCGTGAAGCATGTGCTAGAATAAAAACAAAATGAAGACATTTGACATCTACCAACCCGCTCAGGACTCGCGTGGTGGATAGGTACCGTGGATTACGGCCCACTACCTTTCATCAAGTGGAGACGTTCTTCGAGTGGAGGCCTGTGTCCCAGTAGAGAACATTATAAGCTGATTATGCTAACATTGAGTTATACACGATTTAATGGAAATACCTGAAAGGGGTCATCAAGATACTCAAGTAGTCATCATTATTACCAAACTTTATTCAGCTGAAAAAAGGCAGCTGTTCCTAAATTCGACGAGTTTTTTTTTCGAAAAAGTGACCCTTTGGTACATTTTCAGTTATTCGTCAACACATTGCGTAGAGATCGATGTTTTGTTCATCTATCTCTATTTGAGAATAAGAGGCTTACAACATCTACAATATCAAGCTGGAATATGTCACTACACACCCATATTATACCCCAGTTTAAAACATAAGCCTATAACCATCGCAGATAATCCTATGTTTTTCATTCGCGACAACCCGTATCTGTGCTAATCCAGGTTATGTCAGACGGACAGCGCCCGAGGCTTCACAATACTGCACGCAACATTATAGACTACCAGAGATGGAAAATGTTTTGACAAAAGCCACATAGATAATATGTACACATAGATAGTATGTGGCTTTTTAATTTTTGGCCTTGTCGTACAACCGATAACTAAAAATCAGAGATCAGATATTCGGATGCATATTCACCTAAAGTTGAGATGTTGGCTAACATGAAATGCGCTTTTGTTTCAAAAAGTCTTAATTTAGGTACCTAAGTAATTTGTTTATTTTTTTTGTTTTTACTAATACAAACCACCCCTCCTCCAGTACATACACATATTTGTATCGGGTTAAACATTAATTTTAAATTAATACACATCTGAATAGTTATGCAATCAAAGAATCTCGGGGTTTTTAATAAATATTACAAATAATTTATAAAGCCGCTTCCATACTTTCATAGCTAAAAATTATCTTTAGGTAAATATGCATCCGAATATCCGATCTCTGGTAATAATATATGTTTTAGTTTCCTTACTTTTATTAGTAACAAAAACCTTCCAGTGTCAAGTAATTAATTCAAATTCAAATCAAATTCAAATTCATTTATTTCAATCCATAGATCATATTTGATTTACATAATATAAAATTTAACATTAATACTATTGCTTTTCTATTGTTAACAGACTCAATGAGTCTGCCTAACAGCCAAGGGGTTCAAATCATAATCAGCCTATAATATTCCAACTGCTGGGACACAGGCCTCCTCTCAGTGAGACGCAGTGGGCCGTAATCCACCACGCAGGCCCAGTGCGGGTAGGTAGATGTCACATGTTTTAAAATTTTTGGTTCTAGCACATGCCGGTTTCCTTACGATGTTTTCCTTCACCGTTTTGAGAGCAGTGGTGATGAAATAATTTACACAAAGTAAGCGCCTGTCTGGGTTCGAACGCACGACCTGCAACTTGTAAGTCGCCGCCCTTACCACTGGGCCACCACTGCCTCTGCTACTGCCAAGGGATTATGGAAACTAAAATATACATTTTACAAACATAACAACTCTGCTCAGACCTTCGGGAAGACAAGGCGTGACTTTGTTTCCCCGAAGACTTGGGCAGAGGTAGTACACCCACATTTCGCCAGTTATGTTTAAGTCCTATGTAATATGTAATCGGGCACAAATCCTCCGGACTGGGCTGCTACCGATAAATACCAGATAGAAAAAAAAACAATAACACTGTGCCCGACCTGGTCATCGAACCCAGGACCTCATGCACAGCAGTAGCGCTTGCGACCACTAGACCAACGAGACAGACTTCTAATTAGAAGTCTGCCTCCAAACGGGGATAATCGGGATGCAGGGGTGAATCGGGACGAAACGTTAAAATGGATTTTCGTTCGGCGGTACTGCGTATTTGCTAATTTCCTCATTTGGAAGCATGAGGAACAGGGTGTAAAGTTCACTCATCCTCTATAGAAAACGGAGAATCCTGCAACCAGATGGATGTTGTATCTGGTAGGCAACTGCCCGATGATTAATATTATTGTATATGTGCTAGTTGTGATGCGTAGTTCGCATGTGACGGTGTAGATGCCGCTACACTTTCATATAATTTGGCGGAAAATGACCCAGCGGCTTTGTTCTTACAGCCTGTTGTTACAAATGAAGACAATAAGATGTTCTTAGCAGAATATCATTTTTGTTTGGCGCCATCTTCTAATGAAACTAAACAGGAATTATGTTTCAAAAGAAATGATCCCAAATGACTGTCAGTTTCGATATAAGTGTCATATAATAAAATGCATTGCATTAAAAAAAAAACCGATGTATTTGCACTTCGATTTGAGGGGTTTGTGGCTAATGACACCCGCACGGGTCGATTGATGAGGTTAACCTACACTTGCCGCGGTTGATCCATGGATGGGTGACCATCTTTACAAATCAAGCCCCCACCGTGCCTCGGAAAGCACGTTAAGCTGTTGGTCCCGGCTGTCATTCGTGGATCTTTGACAGTCGTTACTGGTCGTCAGAATCCCAAAAGTCTGACAACCAATCTTACCAAGGTGTATCGTCGTACCCAGTAACTGGGTTGTGGAGGTCAGATGGGCAGTCACTTCATGTAAAATACTGGTATTCAGCTACATCCGGTTAGACTCGAAGCCGACGTAGAAGGGAAAAGACTAGGCAGGTTATCATGACTCCATTTGAAATAAGATTAGACATTTAAATAAAACTTTTTTACAGTCTGATACACCGATTTTGACTTCTATTGCGTTGGTGGTATGACAAATGGCAGCTGAAGTAAACAGTTGGCATTGTAAATACTTTTTTGCTTTTAATGCCATCCTTATGGCTACGGTATAGAAATCAGAATCGGTTGAACGGACTGTATAAAAGGTTTGTTTAAATGTCTAATCTTATTTCAAATGGAGTCCTATGTATTTCGATTTCTCACTAAAATCAAAGCGATCCCTGGATTTTCAGCTGCGTGCCATATAAATATGTTACACATGGTACAGGTTCGCCATCCCTGACCTATGTCAAATGCTCTTGTACATAAATAAATCCTGCTGACAACGTTGAATAAATTATTCGTTTAGAACGGATGTGGCTATTGTGGATGGAACATTAGTTATGCAGGAAAAAATATGATTATAATATACAACGAGATGTTGTTTATCTATCTAAAATTATTGCTATTTTTGATTATTATTATGTTTCTCTGATGAATCGAACTGAAACAAGTAGTATCTTTGAAATCTTTTATGTTATTTGGTAAGGGTAACATAATTAAAGTTCAAAAATCATTAATGTTACTGTTAGCCTGTGTCATCCCACAGCTGGGCAAAGGGTTTTTCCCCATGGCTTCCAGTGCTAATGTGGATCACTGATCGTTTGTTATTGGGCATGCGGAAGACGTGGCCAGCCCAGTCCCGCGTTAACTTTGACGCTTTTTGAGCAACGTCAGTACTTTTAATCTGTCTTCGAATCAATAGTGTTATCTTACTAATCAGTATATTTTATAAAACATGTCCCCCGCCGTATGTGTCTGTCTGTTCGCGATCAACTCGAAAACTACCGAACCGATTTTCATGCGGTTTTCACCAATAGGCAGAATGATTCATGATTTCAAACGCGGGCGAAGCCACTGGCAAAAGTGAGTTCGAATTAAATGACTAACATTTTTTCCATACTTAATTCCTCAAGCTGCTGACGATACTGTGTCATGAATACGTAGGTATGTAGACGGTGCTAATGAAATGTTGCTCGGAGAGGTTTTAACAGTTCATAAAAATATTATAGGCTCGTAATAACTGAATCTTTACGGCCACCAAACTCTTGCACTCAGACTTTTAGCTTTATCGAGCTTTTGCAGGAGCTCTAGTTGAAGCAGTCCGACGCTTTTGCAGAATATTGTGGGAATGTAGAAGTGTATTCCTTGATGGAGAGCAGGTGGCCCAGGGGTGAGGCCGCGACTTACGAGTTGTAGGTCGTTTGTTCGAATCCAGACAGGTGCTTTACTTGTCAACATAAATTATGTAACCGACTTTTTGTAACAATATTATGATTTAAAAGAGTGCCCATGGAGTTTCTTGCCCGTTCTTCTACATAGGTATCTACTACGCTTTGGAATGGGCAACTAGCTTCATTTTTCTGACTGACCAACCCCTTGACAGTTCCAAAGTGCCTTTAATTTGGTTTATTTGAAATAAATTGCTTTGAATTTGAATTTGAAAACATGTGACATCTACCTACCCGCACTGGACAGGTGTGGTGGATTAGGGTTTACTCTCTCACACAGAAAGGAGGCCTGTGTCCCAGCAGTGGGAACATCATAGGCTGAATATGCTATTCCTCGACAAGTTGCAAGCGAGCCAATGATAATATGAACGTTTTGATTAGGTCCTTCAAAACATTGTACCAACGAGTGTTTCGACGTTACAAGACTTTCTACCCAAATTTCTTATCAACTAAACAAGAAGTCATCTTCCATAAACAAGAAATGTACAACTTTTCTCCCTCATCGCTTGAAAATTATGAAATGTGAGCACTTATTATAAAGGAGGCACTTTGTTCGTGGTTCAGTTTCGTGTTAAGAACTCCACTTTAGGCACGAGTAAAATTTTATTAAGTGTCCCAAAAATTCGCAAGGATTTTTTTTCCTCCACATAATTGAAAGAAAATACGTAAATTGCGATAAACATGACGCTGAGAACACAACCACAAAAAATAACAAATCGGTGGAAAATATGCGTCACATCCACGCGAAACGGTCATCGCTCGGCATAATGCTACGACTAAGATAGAGCCCAGCGCCCCCAGCGCTGTTTTTCAGCGACAGCCGGCGTTGACGTGATTACGTCAACCAACACCAAAAACCTTTTTTTTATATATCTTATTTACTGGGCTATGTCAATACCGTAAGACCGACTTCAGACTTCCAGATCGTCATAAATATTTGAATGTCTACCCAAGACTCGAGACCGGAGTTTATGCGGGACTTTGCAAGTATGGAGGGCTCTTAATTATGTAAATAATGTTAAAGTATACTGCAGGGCACACTGTCCGCAGCAGGTGCAGTGCAGCAAAACTACGCATCACGCTATTGATCCGTATCGTAGGTTTAGTTTTCAAACAAGGCTTGCACACATTAAGTCAATGGTTGCAGCACTATTAATTGAAGCCTTAACTACTAATTCTACACTCGAGAGCAACGAATTTGGGTCACATAAAGATACCCGAAAGTCTAGGAAACTAAGATGCTTGATTAATTAAATAAATTGTGTTCAATAGACAATGCCTACGAGATGAACGCTATCCTGTCTGGTATAGCCGGGCTTTGCTCAAAGTTATTAAAGAAAAAGCAAAATATCACAATATTTACAAAAAATACGGTAATCCTAGAGATAAAATTACGTTTGATTGCCTGAGGATGCGCTGCGGTGATTTAATAAAGGACTGTTATGCTAATTTTAAAAAGAATATAGCTGAACATCTGCGTACCAATCCTAAGCATGTTTGGCGGTACCTAAAAAATAAACGGATAGGTAATAGTTATATTCCCTACAAAATGACTTTGAACAACACTAGGTTTGCCAGGGGTGGCCAGGAAATTTGTGATTTGTTTTCGGATAATTTTCAGTCCATTTATAAAACAAATAGTAACATGGAAACCACTGCAACGCCAGTTGAAACGAATCCCTGTAACAATAACAGTCAGTCGGTGCAAACTTGAAGTGGAAGAAGTTTTCGATTACTTGTCTTCCCTAGATTGTGATAAAGGACCCGGGCCTGACTCGATCCCTCCTCTCTTTCTTAGAAAATGTGCAGTGAACCTAGCTGATCCTCTGACTACATTGTTCAATTGCTCTTTGGCTCAGGGCTTATTCCCCGATCAGTGGAAAATTGCACACATCACGCCAATCTTTAAATCGGGCAGTGTTGATGATGTTGCAAATTACAGACCAGTGTCCATTCTATCTGCTTGTGGTAAAATTATCGAGTCGCTTGTTCAGAAAAAAATGTTCTCTCACTTCAAAAATGTGCTGGATGATAACCAGCATGGCTTTCGCCCCAAAAAATCGACACTATCTAATCTAGTCGAGTATGTTTCATATATATCATCTGCATTAGATGACGGTAGAGAAGTTCATGCAATATATACTGACTTTAGAAAGGCCTTCGATTTGGTAGATCACAACCTACTAATTGCTAAATTAGAAAGCATGGGTGTTCATGGGTCATTACTGCGTTGGTGCGAGTCGTATTTAAAAAATCGCTCACAACTAGTATATATCAAGGGTTTTAAATCCAAACAATGTTACATACCATCAGGGGTGCCACAGGGATCACACTTAGGTCCACTATTTTTCTTAGTTTTTATAAATGATTTGGGCTGCAAAATTGATTCGGAATACAAACTTTTTGCTGATGATTTAAAAATATATCGAATTATATACAACGAAGCTGATATTCTTCAGCTTCAGCTCGATTTAAATAACGTGCACAGTTGGTGCAAACTAAATAAAATGTCATTAAATGAAAACAAATGTTACTTCATTAAATTTACCAGAAAAAGGAAAACCTGCCAATATTATTACTCGATAAATAACAGCCCACTCCAAGAAGTTGATACTATAAGGGACCTTGGTGTTTTAGTAGATAGTAGTTTGAGTTTTAGGAGTCATTACGACCAGATAATTAGTCGGGCATCTAAATTGTCAGGTTTCATGGTTAGGGAAATGAAAATTTTTAAAGAACCGATTCTGATTATTTCCATTTACAATTGCGTTATTCGTAGTATTCTAGAGTATTGTAGTACGGTATGGAACCCAATGTATCAAGTACACAATGATCGGATAGAGCGCGTTCAAAAAAGGTTTTTATATCACTTGTGTTATTCGGATAACAGGTGTCGTAGTCTGAACTCATATAATTCTAGGCTGAGTCATTATAAAATGAATTCCTTAAGCGCGCGTAGGAAATCTTTAGATTTCATGTTTTTATATAAAATAATAAATGGTGTAATAGATTCTCCTGAGCTTCTAGAAAAAGTGAAATTTAGTATCCCACGTAGCAGCAGCCGGTTAATTAACCGAAAGACTTTCGTCCAGCCTCATAGTCGAACTAATATAGGTAATTTTGCACCCATCTGCCGCATGCTTTCTCTTGCCAACTCCATTCGTGGGGATATAGATGTATTTGCTGGTTCTGTAGCCTCAGTTAGGACTAAACTTAGAGTTTTATTTGTATAATTTCTGTATTTTTATTTTTGTATCGTTTTACATTTTAATTTTTTTTTCTTTCTTAATCTTAGTCATATTCTATGGGAAGTTCCCATTTTGTAATTTTTGTGTAACCCTGTAGGCATTGCATTTTTTTTTTTGTTAAAGTAAGTGTTTTACAAAATAATAGGCATGCAAGATTCACATCTAGTAGATGTCAATCAAAAATATTGTTTTTTAGCTGATTTTATTGCATTTGTGATTGTACATCAGTTTTGTGAATTACAATAAAAAAAAATAAAAAAAAAAAAATGCCTATGGCATTAAGTCGGCCTCTGTACATTTGTGTGCTTAAACTGTTTAAATTTAAATTAAATGTTCCTTAAATGAAAGTAATAAAACTTCTACTGTAAAGATATGCTATCAAAAATAAAAAAATGGGATTCTTGTAAATCGAACTACGAATTTTTTGCATCTGTTTTTGGTTTTGTCTCTATTCTGTCATATAAAAAGGTATGTAAACATCCTTTCTGATGTTCAATATTCATTATTGACGCTCTTATAATGTCGCTATTGTCGCTTACACCTGAAGAATGCACCAGAATTCTCACAATGCTGGAAAACGGCCGGAGTCAGCTATACAGCAAGAAAAATTGGTGTGTCGCAGTCAACTGTACAACGAGTTCTCCGACGTTACGAGGAAACCGGCTATAACCTACGCAGACCAGGAACTGGCAGGGCCAGGGGTACCACAGCGCGAAAAGATCGATACTTCGTCAACACAATCCTTCAAAACCGCTTTCTCACAGGAACTGCACTTACATATCAGTTCCGATGCCTCGGAGGAACTAACCAAGTACATGGACTATAAGACGACGACTTTCTGAAGCAAATTCAAAGCCATTAAGACCTGCAAACGGCCTTAAATTGGAGCGTGGGCATCGTATTTCGAGATTAACAGCCCGGAACCACTTAAATTGGAGTATTGAAGATTGGTTTATGGTGTCCTTTGAATTTCGCGGGCTACCCTGGTGCTTAATTAATTAAAATAAAAAAAAAAATGTTCAGAAAGTATTAACTGCAGGCTTAGCATAAAGCTTTATATTTCTACGAAGAATAGACCAAACTCTTTCAATACAAAGTGACATTACGTTTCTCCATTTTTTTACATCGAACCGTTAAATCCTTCTACAATCTGTCATTTTGTTTCTAACTATTATCTTGGACTAGGTCTTTTTTTATGTAGACTATTTCATAAGAAAGTCATCTATCCCAAATTGTCAACAACACTGACAACTGACTGTTGTGACAGTGACAGAAAACTCTCTACAGTACTGTCTACACGGAACGTCATTTTTGTCTAGCCTTCCGTCGACAAAACGGTGCTCGTGCTAAGCATGCTACCAATGTCACATTGCTACTTCCAAGGTTTGGAGCCCGAAATTTCGCGCCCATAAGGGAGATCCTTTATTTATCATCGGGCAATTTGTGGACTGCTGAAAAGCTCAATGAGTAGCTGTAATGTACTAGTAGGTTACTTACCCCGGAACTTTTTGGGAGGATCAGTCAGGTCGCCCGCTTCCGGGCACACCACACACCTGTCATCTACCAACCTGTGGACAATTTGTCAAGTATAAGTCAAGAACACACACTAAAGATAGGACAGATTCATGGCACAAAGACCGCCCAAGGTTCCAGCAATAGGGGAAAAAACACAAACACAAATCGTTTTTTTCTTCTTTCGCATGTTTTTCCCTGATAGTTTGATGAATTTCCTCCCGGGTACATGCTTATCCACGAGTTACGCAGTTTTTGTCCTTTCTAGGCCCTGATTTACTATAACCACTTAATGATTCCTTACTTCGAAACCACGTCAATTTCTTAGATCACACACGACATCTGCGAATAAATATCGACAAATTGGAACATACAGAATAATTATTACATTTCGATTCCTTATCGTTACATTGGTTACTACAAAACATGATATTGACATAGTTTTAACGTAAGATTCCGCAGTGAATCATTTTATCGATACAGAATTGGGGCCTTGATCAAAGTCAAAGCATTTATTTCAAATAGGCACTTAAAAGGCACTTTTTAACGTCAACATTTACATTAAAATAGAATTGATTCTAGTCGCCCCTTCCAAAATGTAGTTTCGTATGTAGAAGAATGGGCAAGAAACTCCACCGTTACTCTTTTAAAATGTTTCAAGTACAATATTTACATTCATTATATGATTATGTGTGAAAACGATGCACCCAGAATAAAATTACCATACCAAAATGGGTAAAAAGAATCAAATTGAAGCAATACAGATAAATCAATTCTGTGATAGATACATGGTGTTCACACATTTACAAACATTGTAAAAGTAAGTATAGGTATGATTTTCCTACAATATTAACAAGTAATGATAACAAAAGATCCTGATCTTTTAGCTAACTATATTATTAGTTTCACTATTGTCAATACATAAGTTGGTAGATGACCAGAGTTTCCTCTTGTTAGCTTTAACGATTACCAACCGATTAATATCAAACTTGATTACTGGACGTACCTATATATATAAATTGAAAGTGTTTAAGTGGCTAAGTAATAAGAGCTGCACGGGTCGATAGATCTGGTTAAGCTACGCTTGCCGGAGTTAGTCCGTGGATGGGTGACCATGTTTACATACCAAGACCCCTTCATGCTCCGGAAAGCACGTTAAGCCGTTGGTCCCGAACGTCATTTTGTGGATCTTTGACAGTCGTTAAAGAACGTCAGAAGCCCTAAAGTCTGACAACCAGTCAATTTCGTTTAGTAACGGTTTGTCTTTAAAGGTGCGATATTACTCAGTAACTGGGTTGTGGAGGTCAGATAGGCAGCCGCTCCATGTAAAATACTGGTATTCAGCTGCATTCGGTTAGACTGAAAGCCGAACCCATCAAAGTTGGGAAAAGGCTGGGCAGATGATGAGTGTTTCATATTAGCCGGTGAGACCAGCTATTTATTTAATAATATTATTTTCAATATCAAAATATCTACTTAAAAACAACATTCTTTACCAAAAAGCAGGCCATCAGATCGTACACCTCTCGAAAGTCGCGGCGATTCAAATGCTCAACCACGTTCGGACTGACGTAAAAACTTCGCGGTGGGATTTTGTAACACATTGGATTTTCAACCCTCGGTGATGAACCGAGCATTGAGAATCCAACAGAGTGCATTCCAGCGCGACAAAAAAACACTGTTCGATGAAAAAATCCCTTCGCGATATTTCTACGTCCGTACGTGGACACACGCATTTTGTTTATAATATTGCTAACATAAACAACTGGTATTGTTATTTAATAAAACGATGATACACACAATGTGTGAATAGCGCTGTGTGACACACTTATGAGACTTGCATAACTATGTAATAACTATGATATTGGATACATTATTTATTATTATATCTATGTGATGCGATGCTAAATTGGCAAGATGGCTACGCTAGTTAGACTCGCCCGAAAATATATTAAACGTTCGATTATTGGTATTTCAGAAGCGAGGAGCTCGTGCGCTTGTTGTCCAATCTACTGGCCGTATTAGACAAGAATAGTATGTTCTATGATAATGAAGAGCACTAGTGACCCAGTGGTAACGGCCGCAACCTACGTGTGTAGGTCGTGGGTTCGAAGCTCGAACCCTGACAGGCGCTTTCCTTTGTGTAATTGTTTCATTATCATTACTCTCAAAACGGTGAAGGAAAACATAGTGAGGAAACCAGCATGACTTAGAACCAAACACATGTGACATCTACTAACCCGCACGGGACTCGCGTGATGGATTACGGGCCGTCGCACTCCCAACCAAAGTTGTACCACATACCTAATCGCTAAACAGCATCTAACCACATCTGTTTCTCATCCGGCTTATCTCTGAGTTACCGGTTCCAGTTTTGCGGTTTCGCGCATAATGCTGCATGTAGAACCTCAAACAGTCCACCGAGAGTTATATTGTTAACACTGACATATTTTGATTCTTTTGCAAAGCCGGCTTGCAAAGTTTATATTTTTTTTTAACTCACTAGCAATTTCTCCAGTATTGTGGGGCGTTTACAAACATTTAAACTCACATACACAAACACCCAGACCCGGAACAACTACTTGCAGGTCATACAAATATTTGTTCCGTGCGGGAAACAAACCCGCGATACGTAGCGCAGCAGTCAACCGCTTAACCACTGCGCAAACTATGCTTCTTGTCACTGCAACACGATGCAGAGATCGTTTTCTTTGAGTATTTGTAAGAGACGGTCGCGTTGTTCATGTTGTGAGTGAATTTGGACCCTATTGTTGCACTTGCCTTGGCAAAGGCAAAAGCCAAAGTACGAGTAATCCTTCGAGAGTCTAACAGAGTGCATCCCAGTGCAATGAAAAGACACACTCTTCGATTTTTAACCCTCGTCGCGTCATACAGTGCGCGAAAAATCCACCCACGATTCTATTACGTTTGTGGGAACGTGGGGTTACGTCTGGGTGCGAACGTGGGATTACTCTACTTGAATATTTGAAATGCGTCATAGGGAACGTGCCATAGCTGAAAATGTCCCGGGAGGGACGCAACCACTTGAAAAATTCAGCACAGCATAGGCATACAGGACACTTGTCATCTTGCAAAATAATGTTTATGAGCTACTAGCTTGTATCTGCTACTTCGTTCGCGTGAAAGTCGGAAGATACACAATATACTAAAATTACAGTCACATTTTTATAAAATCCCTCGGCTCCCAATCCCGTCTCACCGCGTCGCATCGAATCGCCCGCCCACGGTTTTTATTCGTTTGTCCGTATTACTCGGCTCCTAAGAGTCGTAGCATGATTTTAAATAGCCTTCCTTAAGATTTCGGTTATTCTATGCTAACAGAATTTTCCAAAACCCATAGGTAGTTCCTGATATTAGCGAGTTCAAACTAACTCCGCAGCTTAATTTATATTATACAGGGTGGCTGAGACATCGATGTACAAACTGGTACCATGAATTCATCACATTGGTAAACCCTTAGTGTAGACATTTTTCGTCGGTCATCAAAACAGAAATCTGCTGTTTTACAGATAAGTGATCAAAATATGAAGTTATTTTTTTAATAACCGATGAAAATTTTCACCGCGTGGGGCCTTCAGAATGATGTACCAAATCGATAGTATCATGGTTGTGCCTTGATATCTCTGCCACCCTGTAAGTATAGATATGTGATACTATGCTGTATGAATCTTTACCTACTGCCTCAATGAGTTGAATATATACCATCACATCACCTGTCAAAACAGCTCGTCTATCGAAATAAAAAAATTAGCCACATATCCAGTGAAACCAGTATTTTTAATTGATCACCTTTATATTACGTACAGGCACGTACGTCACTAGACTTGGAAGCTTTATTTTTTTATACATTTTTGATACGTTTCGCAGTTCAATAGTGCACAAAAAAGTCTAATCTTCATAGGCATTTATTGACATATTCTTGCTATGTTTCGGCCTGTATTTGGTGCTCGATTGATGGTAATAGGCTCGACTCCTGTATATAGGGTGGCTGGGACAGCGACGCACAAACTGTAACAACGAATTTTCAGAATGGAGGTTCAGAATCAAGTACTGAATCCATAGGTTCCGCATCGATGTCCCAGCCATCCTGTACATTCATTGTGCCTAGCCTTTTTGCAAATATGTTGGGGTTTTTTTTTTGAGTGGGAAAGCATCAAATAACTTCTCCCGCTCTGGTTGGAGCAGGAGGGCGTGTCACACTTTTACTGACTAAAACCCACCCGTGTTCCCTCAGTTGCCTGTGTGCCAGGGGCCACGGTATCTCTTTCGACCAACCCGCACCCCTGGCAAGATATGTTAGGGTTGCATCATTATCACAAATCCAGACTCTGGGCAGCTGCCCAGCTACTGAGAAGCCGTGACAGAAAAACCCAATAACATTTTGCCCGACCTGGGAATCGAACCCAGGACCTCATGTTCAGCAGTAGCGTTTGCGACCACTAAACCAACGAGGCAACATTATCTTATCTACATACCAAATCCTTGGTAGAGAGAAAATTTTAAATAGCTATTACCTATTCGTTTTCTCTACACAAAATATCCATTACGCACAACTGTACCAATTCACTCAAATCTACGAATTAACAGTAAGTATATCCTATTTTACATAGCAGACTACTTTACCTAATAATTTCCATACACCCACTTAACTTGATTACCCCATTTAAAATGCTAGCTGAAAATAATGTAACACAGTTCTAACCCAAAGTTTATTATAGTCGTGAATAATTTAGAAGAAACGCTGACAAGTTTATGAAATGCGCTATCCCATAGTAAGATATGATGTAGGTAGAAAGTTGTATTTGAAGCTACGTCCTTTTTAACCTCCGACGCAAAAAGAGGGGTGTCTTAAGTTCGACCGCTGTGTGTGTCTGTGCCACCGTAGCTCTTAAACAGGAGAACCGATTTGGGTGCGGTTTTTTTTTGTTTAAAAGTAGGCTTTCCAGCGGTGGTTCTTAGACATGTTTCATCAAAATCGGTTTAGCCGTTTGAAAATTATCAGCTCTTTTCTGGTTGATGAAGGGATTTGACCATCATCCACGGGTCTGATCGAGTCGAAATTTGGTATTGTATTACTTGATGATGATATTAGACGAAAAAAGTAACGTTGAACTGATGCTGGAACATCACCTGGAATTTCCAGGATACCCCAGTTAGTCACCAACAAACAGCTGAAGAATCGTGTTTGGGCTCATTGAAAAGGTCTCAGTGAATAGATTATAGATAAATGGTGATCAGAACGAGGAATGACGATAAATAAAATTAGTAACAAACTTGACTTTGGGAAACATACGTAAAGCTGCGCAGATTGAAGCGTGGCATGTGTCGATCGCAGCGTGTTTACTATTACTATATTAAGTTTAAAAAGCAAAAATAAAAAAAGTAAAATTGAAAACTCCCCGACGGTATAACATGTTTTCCGAGGCACGAAGGGTCTTGATATTTAAAGATGGTGATGGTCACCCAACCACGGACAAAGCGCGGCAAGCCTAGCTTAACCTGATCGATCGGCCCGTGCGGCTGTTATTACTTAGCCGAGATAAGGTAGCCAGCGAAATTAAAATTATCTTACGTTTTTAGCAATTAGCAGCAGGCTTAGCATGACGCTTTCTATTTCTACGAAGAATAGACAGTGCTTTTTCTATCCAAAGTGACATTTCGTTTCTCCATTTTTGACATGGCACCGTAGATATCCTTCTACAATCTGTCATTTTGTCTTTCGTTTCTAATAATCTTTGTCCAGGTCCTTTTATATGTAGACTATTTCAGAAGAATATTTCTTCCCAAACTGTAAAAATCACACTGAAAACAAACATTCTAATCGACGGCCACAAAGTATATACGATTATCTACAAAATCAGGATTCATTTAGAAGGCATAACTATAATAATAATAAAAAAATAAATAATAAAAGTTTATTTCGGAACAATAACACATGAATATTAAAACATCAAGTAAAACGATGATAGCTGCAAAAGTATAAACTGCAGCGCAGCTAACAACGCCCTTCCCCAGATACAGAATGGAATGATGTTCCGTACAGAAAAGTGCTTAGGAGGTAATTAATTTAGTTTTAGTTGATAATAAAAAAACAAAAACAAAAAAATAAAAATAAGGTAAAAAATAAATAGTACAGGACATAATGATTTGGGATGCATTTTGTGTGGTGAGTGTAAGGTGAATGGGTGATTGGGTGAGTGTTGTTGAGGTGTGCAAGGGGTGTTTGTGGCATGTGTGTTGTGTGTGTTAGGGTGTGTGAGGGAGTGATGAGTATTTTAGACTTCCACGAGTTTCTCTGTATCATCATAATTTTGTGACTTTAACCAGGAAACAAGTTTCATTTTGCATTTCCTCTTGGTTAATGGGTAGATGTGTAAGCTTTTGTTTAATTTGTTGTAGAGTTTTGAACTTATGTGTTTGTAATGACGACTTGCAGCTAGGGTTCTACGGGACTCAGTGTTACAAACCCTATTTGAGCGGCGCGGCGTGCAGAACAACATTTAGGGTCAAAGGTAAGGTGGGTGTGTTTGCGAAGAATGGTTTGGAGGATAAATAGCTGTCTGACGGTGAGGACCTGGCAGAGGGTTTACATAACTGTGATAATTAATAGAAAAGCATAGCTATCTTCTCCTATTGTGCATCATTTAGTTAATAGTCATGTCTATTCTTTCGTCAACAAATCGGTGCTCGTGCTAAACCTGCTGGTAAGTGGTAGGCTTGATTTGCGACCGTAACACGTAAGTATAGCATAATCAGCCTATAATGTTCCCACTGCTGGGACACAGGCCTCGTCTCTGTGGGAGAAAGAGCGGGCAGTAATCTACCAAGCGGGCCCAGTGCGGTTTGGTAGATGTCACATGTCTCCGAATTTTTGGTTCTAGGAAATGCCGGCTTTCTTATCATGATAAGAAAGCCGGCATTTCCTAGAACCAAAAATACCTGCTCTCAAAATGGTGAAGGAAATCATGATTTCCTTCACCATTTTGAGAGCAGTGGTGATGAAATAATTTACACAAAGTAACGCGCCTGGACCGACGACCTGGTGAAGGCCGCGGGAATCCGCTGGATGTGGGAAACACAAGACCGGTCGAAGTGGAGGAGTCTGGGGAAGGCCTATGTCCAGCAGTGGACGTCTTTCGGTTGAAATGATGATGATGATGAAAGCCCCTGCCTGAGGTCAAACTTACGACCTACGTGTTACATAACCTAATTATGTATTAAAAAAATTACAATTATTAAAATCATCAATAATCTGAGCTCATTTAATCCCATTGAATGATTTTTTCATGAAATTAGACTTCAAGCTCACTTTACCTAAGTTTTGACGGTGAGACTTTTAGCTCAATAGACCGCCTGTTATTTATTTGTATCCAACTATTCCAAAATAATCGTATAGATTGTTTACCTGGCGGTAATTTTATTGATTTTGAATAGAAATTGACGTCATTCCGTATTTTACAAGTCATTGCCATGGTCAAATTATAGTGCTACTATTATATTAATCGATACTGTTCGTTATCGAGCAGTTCTAAATCGGGAGGCAACATAACATCACGCCTGTATGCCCCAAAGGGTAAGGCAGAGGTGTACACCTCATATACATAATATAGGGCGAGCCTATTGCCATGAACCGGGCACAAATACAGGACCTCATGCTCAGCGCTCAGCACAAGCGCTTTGCAACCGCTACACCAAAGAGGTAGCCTGGGGGCAAATACCTACTCGAATTTTACATCAGGGATCCTTATCTATCTAAAAATGAATCCCTATTTCCCTTGGTCACGGCATCACACGCGACCGCTGGACCAGTTTTGCTAATTCTTTTTTTGTCGTGTTTGTGACTGTCAGGAGAAGGTTCTTATGAAAGAAAAAAATAAAAAAGTTGCGAATTCAAAATTCATAGTTAAGACAGGACAACGTCTGTCGGGTAAAGCTAGTGGGAATTAAAGATCATACAATAGATAGAGATTATTAGTTGTACATCTGTCGCTCCCTGGGTAGTCAGCCTCGCTACTGACTAGCTGACTTGAATAGCATGACATAAGCTTTTCTCAAGAGCAGTGTAACGGTAGTAGCGGTCGCGACACGAGTTATATGTCGTAGGTTCGAAGCCAGACAGGCGTTTTACTTTGTATAAAGTATTTTATCAGCACTGCTCTAAAACGGTGAAGGAAAATATCGTGAGGCTACCTACATGTCTTTACAACCCAAAATTCGAAGACATGTGACAATTATCAAGCTGCACTAGGCCCAATGCCTCTTACGTGAAGAGGCCTGTGTCCCAGCAGTGGGAACATTATAGGCTGAATATGATGAGCGTTTCTTATACTATTACGGCTGACTTAATCGAAACGTTTTCAGCCTGACAGCCGGTAGCGACCATTAAAATTCAATGATAATCAATTGGGGACCCACAGTAACCCCTTTTGTAAACCACTATACGTATTTTTTGAGGTGATTCCTATCCCTGAGTAAAAGTTGTTTTGTTATTCCTGTTTTTGCATAGTGCATATATCAAATCATAGTGAATTTTGGGGACCCTTACAGCTGTGGACGTATATTGGTTGATATAACGATACCTACGAAAACACATCTTAGATCTCCTCCTCCATTCGTAATCCTCACTATTGAGGGTCTTGAACATCTTCAGTGTCGCCTAGATCTAGAGCTCCGACAATCTTAGAAGGATAACCTGAACCTAGCGGTGGGTGAAAATGCGATGAAGTAGAAAAAGACACTTACCCTAAGGTACTGAGGAATCCTGATACAGTGCCTTCCGCGTGCAGGGAGACAATGTCCCCCAGGTGCAAGAAACTGTCTCCCATGTTGGCACTTTCTCCTTACCCCCACCATGCAACAACACCTGCGGAAGAAGGAAAGGAAGGTTAAAAAAATATATCTTTGATTCATCATGCTTACGGCAATTGGCAAACGATTTTGCAGACGAATTGATCCGTCTAATTACAAAACACGAACTAACTTTAGCCCGAGCCTAAACCTTCGAACAAGTTTTTGTATTTCGAACTTTAGTAAAAGGAACAGTATTTCGATTTCTGTTAGGTACTTATTAAAAAAAAAAACAGGTTCGATGGTTTCAACTATATTTAAAGAAAAACCTTCTTTTGTAATAAGATCTGATCGATCACTACTAAAGAAATCGATGTCTGCTGATGGAGATTTATATGTTTTGTCATCTTTACATATTAATTTAAGATAAGCTGCCCAGTATCTGTTTCATGTTTTCCCCCAACTTATTATTTTTAGTTTTACGTCATGTTTTACCGCAAATAACCGTATCTACTTTTTTTTCCTCGTCTTTTGCGTCGTTCTTCTAGCCGGATGCTGCTAAATACTAGTGTTTTACATCTAGCAATTTGCATCTAGCATCTATCATCTCCAATTTTGTAAAGGAAGGAAGAATTTATCGCGACCTAAATTCTGTCCAAATAAGTCTTGATCCTTTTCTTGGTAGAGCATTCAAACAGTAGGTAGTAATAGCATAACGTCATTAAGGCATTACGGCAGCATTAAATCCACCTCTGTATAGAGAGTAAGTATAACTATGTAGGGGGCGAAAACAATAACAAGACAGCCGGGACGAAAACCCCTGTTCCCTTAGATACAGCCATAAAACTTCTTTGAGGTGGGATTTGCATTGGAAACCGAGAAGCTTTTCCAGACAAATACGGCTTGTATTTGCCTAGAAAAGCTTACAAGCTTTTCAGCTAGAAAGGCTTTGTGGCTTTCCTACCAAATATGGATCGGCATTTTAAAGTCCGGAAGAGACTTTTTCGTTTCAAGAAAAATACAAACTTTTCAATGCGATAGACATTTCAGAAAAAGAGTTTGTTTGAAAGCAAATGTGATATCGTAATTGAATTTAAATGTTCTGTGTTCGTGAATTCGGATTCAGGTTTACTCTGTTTATTTATTTTCATCACTACTGCTCTTAAAACAGTGAAGGAAATCATCGTGAGGAAACCGGCATGTCAAAGAACCAATAATTCGGAGAAATGTAACATCCACCAACCCTCACTGGGCCCACGTGATGGATTATGGCAACTTCCTTTATCAGAGGCAGGCTTGTGTCCCAGCAGTGGGAACACTATAGGCTTATATTGTGGGTTTGTGAACTAAAATTGTTAGCAGAACGTTACGTTATGTTTACGCTTTTTCAGCCAGCTTTTTCTGAACCATGTTGGAGTCAGCTTCCAGTCTAACCGGATGCAGCCGAATACCAGTATTTTACATGGAGCGACTGTCTACCTGACCTCCACGACCCAATTACTGGTTAGACTGGTTGGCAGATTTTCGGGCTTCTCACGACCCATAACGACTGCCAAAGATCCACGAATGACAGCCGGGACCAACGGCTTAACGTGCTTTCCGAGGCACGTAGGGTCTTGGTATGTAAAGATGGTCACCCATCCACGGACTAAACGACACAAGCGTAGCTTAACCTGATCAATCAAACCGTGTGCCTGTTATTACTTAGCCACAAGTCCCTCAACCAACACAACACACACCAAATCAAATGCTAACAGAATCAGGCTTCACTAGTTTTCACGTCAATATGGCTCCGAAATTGGAGGCTCTCAGGGCTCTCACAAAGTTTGCTGAGCGCATACATAGCTCGGGGCAGGGTGTGATGGTAAAAAATTGCCTTTGTTAGCGTTACACATTCTTTGTTAGATAGGGGTGGAAAGTTTTCGCTTTTTACCCGATGTGTTAGTTTCTGAAGCGTTTGTGTGGAAAGTTGGCTTGGAAATATCGGTTGGCAACGAAAAAGTGTATCTTCTATCATTTTGACGAGACCTTTTTACTTTATAAACACAATCGCGATCGTTGATTATTTATAACGCAGTTTTAAGTCAAATAAATTAAAGCTAGAGTTTGCTTTTTTGTTTGAACGCGCTAATCTCTGAAACTCGTAGTCGGATTTGATAAATTCTTCTTGAATTTGAAAGCCCATTTCTTGAGGAACATTATAAGCTATTTAACATCACGGTTCGACCCTTAGGAGTGGACCAATTAGAAACAAAGTCAGTAAGAACGCTAAGCGTAAAAACAAAAAAAAAAAATAGTGAGGGCGGGCGATGCGCTGTTTTAGTATATTGCGGTGTCTTACGACTTCCATGCGAACGAAGTCCTGAATAGAAGCTTTTACTCGTAAAAACATGACCCTGTCTTTGCTGTAGCAATGGTATGTTTTGTAATGTAGTGTAAGCAGAGGAGTCTATTTTGACCTCGTGTAGATTTCTGGAAAAAAGTTCTTTTACGCAGCCTGCGGCAGGAGTAAAATTCAAGAAATCGTCACGTAAAGGAAAAATCATTATGCCCTCAATGCGACTTTTTATAAGTATATTAAATAGAAAGAGACTGAGATAGTTTTCATGGTTTTCGTGGGTGCTGAAGCCAATAGTGAAAATCCAAGATGGCGGCTGCGAAAATTTTCACACGCTTTTTCGTTATAAACTGTTCCTGTCTCTTACATTTGGTATTTTATGATTTCCAGTGCATGTACAGTTTTTTCAATTAAACCATTTACAGGCACTTTTGAATTTTCAAAGAGTCGGTCAGTCAGAAATATGAAGCTACTCCAAAGAGTTGTAGGTATCCCTTGTCTTCTATCGAATAATCTGCTACTACCTACTTTCTTTCTTATTTCGGCCACATCGCCACGAACAGAAATTGTATCATAAACAATATTACCAACCAAAGCAACAGTTTCACGCCAAGAAAACCGTGTTATAAGAAGCTTCCCGGCGCCAAAGTCACGTAATACCTCCCTCATATTAACTCACGAGGCGGGTGTATAAAGTACCAAAGTTATATAAACGTAGTGAAGGCTACTCAATCTTTATTAAACGTTTCCATACGGAATTGATAGCTATATCGTGGATGAATATCGTGAAAAAAGGAAAATCTTCAATAAATTCGTCCAAGTACACTGCTATAAGGGAAACGTAAACGTTGCTATATTATTCTAAAGTAGTTTTACATTTTTAAGCCCTGGTTGGAGGCCTTAATTTATTGAGGTAGCCACAGGCAAGTCCGGTTAAGCAGACGAATACCTCCTAGGTTGACCTGCGAGATGTCATTCCCAAAAAAAGCCATAAGATAGATATCAAAACAAAAAGTCATTCATTCAAATAAGGCCGAAAATCAGCACGTTTTCAGCGTCAATATTACATGAGACAGTCCTTCACCACTTCCTGGTGCTTTAGCTGGGAAGAAGTGGCGCAACAAACTCAGCAGCACAGCTGTCTGTTAAGTTAGTTTTGATCGTAAAGGCACTGGGCAAAGCTTTTGCAAAGGAACCAGAGCGTGGTAATTTTGTAACACGTTAGCGTGTTACAAAATGCTGTTAGCAGCAGGAATATCTTTCATTTTGACAGTTCAACAACATTCACTGCGTTGTTTACGTTGTTTGAGCAGACAAATTTTTCGAACATTTCTAGCAATGGATTAGCTATGTTCTCCAAAATGATTCAGATTGTGATTGATAGTGTATTACGCAATTAGGGTGCTAACAATAGAAGAAATATATTGGATTACGTAATATATTTTTAAAGTACAAATCTACAGTCGTTTTATGGCCTAGTAAAACCAGACCATTTACTTTTATGATGTGTCATCAAAATCTGATCCGACAGATAAAAACGTAACGTAATATGAGAAAGTATTTTATTATAACAATAACCCGTAATCGATTGCCAGGGGTGCGGGTTGTTCGAAAGAGATACCGCGGACCCTGGAACACAGGCAACTGAGGGAACACGGGTGGGTTTTAGTCAGTAAAAGTCTGACACGCCCTCCTCCTCCACCCAGAGCGGGAGAAGTTATTTGATGATTACCTACCCAAAAAAAAAACTGTGGTCGATTCCGTCTATTACATCGAACAGTCAGAAGGCAAATTATATCTGTATCAACTCAGCCTATCGCAGTCTACTGCTTGACATAGGTCTCTGCCAGGCTGCGCCACAACACTCGGTCCCCGTATCCAGTCGGTACCATCTTCTTCACCGGCCCTCTGACTTTTGACAAACATGGCCAGCCTACTGCCACTTCAACTTGCTTACTCTGTAAGCTCTTTTCCGGATAACTTAATTTCTAATTTTACCTTACAAAGAAGTGGGCCTTAATCCAACATGCGGGCCCATTGCGGGATGACACATGTCTTCGAATTTTTGCTCTATGACTAACCGGTTTCCGCACGATGATTTCCTTTCACCGTTTGAGAGCAGTGGTGATGAAATTGCTTTCCTGGGTACAAATTCACGACTTACAACTTGTAAGTCGGGCGCTAAGCGTTCTCAGTAATATCCATAGAGTAGTGGTGATGTTTATTCGTCGTTTACTTTGTGTGCTTTCACGCTTCATTCGCCCCTCATAAAATTTTCCACACGGATGGTTGTGGCACGGACATAAGATCCTTATCTTCAAGACAAAAACTAAATGCAGAAGCTGGTTCAGCCTTAATCATAAAGATCAAACGGTAGTCTCACATCGTAAAATTACAGCTACAGACTAGCCGTATCATAGGCGAAGAGCTCTTTGCTAACGTTATTAGGTGCGAATATTTTCAGGGAGGATCATTTTCGTCGTAGAGTTGTTCATTTAGTTAAATTAAGATGAATAACAGGATCTCGTTAATTTTTTTGGGCATCATATTAGTAAAAAAATAACACCAGCTCATAATGCATTATCAGCCTATATCGTTCCCACTGCTGGGACAGAGGCCTCCTCTCGGCACGAGGGAGTGCGCCGTAATCCACCATGCGGTCCTAGTGCGGGTTGGTAGATGGCACATGTCTTCGAAGTTTTTTGTATCTAAGACACGCCGGTTTCCTCACGTTTTTGACAGCAGTGGTGATGAAATTATTTACACAAAGTAAAGCGCCTGTCTGGATTCGAACCTGCGACCTACAACTTGTAAGTCGCGGTCGTTACCACTGGGACACCACAGCTCTCTGCAGCTATATTAACCTAAATTAACCCCAAAAGCATGCAAGACCACCACCTACACCGAACTACATAATATTTGAGTCTCGAATTAAATTAATGATCCAAAGTATATACCAAGATCGAGAACAAGGCTGACACTACTGAATACGAAACCAAAACAAAAAGATTCGATTCAAACGCGATCATATCCGGACTAACGCAACTGCTTCATTTCAACACACGAGTAATGATTGATGGGCCTGAACCTGCTGAAAACAATGACAGAGTAAAACACAGAACATGCTCATACATCAAACACCACAGAATTCGCGAAACAGACATCTGATACGAAAACATTTAAATGCCACAGTTCCGAAAGTCAACGAATAGCTAACAGTTTGTTTGTACGAAGAGCCATCCGTTGGCAAGGCATGGTAAATGTTACGGCTACGTGTTCATCATCAACACTATTTGGGTTAGAAATATTCTAATCTAGACTGTCTAAGTCGACACGGACGTAATAAAATCGCGGCTGAATTTTCAACTCACCGTGTTGAACCGAGAATTGAGAATCCAACAGAGTCAAGCACTCTTGGATTTTCAATGCTAAGCAGAGCGCTGAAAAGAGTTGAAAATCGAGAGTGTATTAGCGACGCGCTAAAATGTACTCTGTTCGATTTTCAACCCTCAGCGCTAGAAGCAGTGCATTGAAGTTTCAGTGAGCGTAAACATCCCGCTACGATTTTATTACGTCGTTGTGGACTTCGTCTAAGCCCTGTTACGACGGGATATTTTTGCCGCGTGCTTCAGGTTTTTCAGCGCTCTGCTTAGCTATGAGAGTTGAAAATCTCAAGTGTTTTCTTGACGCACTGGGATGCGCACTGTTCGATCGTCAATGCTCGGCTCAATACAGAGAATTGAAAATCCGTGCGCATAATAAAATCGCCCGTGCGAACCTTGGCTTAGTCTGTCTCATAAAAATTGATATGATTTTGAAAAATGTGTGTAAATATTGTATGATGTTTATAATGATAGTGAGCTCAGAAACTTCCTTTATGATATGGTTTTTTTTTTTTTTTTTTTGGGTGGGAAATCATCAAATAACTTCTCCCGCTCTGGGTGGAGCGAGAGGGCGTGTCAGACTTTTACTGACTAAAACCCACCCATGTTCCCTCAGTTGCCTGTGTGCTAGGGGCCGCGGTATCTCTTTCGAACAACCCGCAGCCCTGGCAGACTAGCTTAATTATTAATGTTCTATCTACGAAATCGAGCCCATAGTTAGGTCCGTTCCTAATTATTTGGGACGAGAAAATTAAATTTTAGCTTACATAAGCCTTTTAGTTAGAACCCTTTAAACGCCCACTAGGTGATGAAAATAGGCCTCGGTTTAGTAAGACCGAGTAAACAATAAACTCGTTAGAGATAATGACCTCGTTTGGCAAACAAATTAGTGACCGCAGATTACTGTTTTACAGTCTAGGAGGATCCTAACGCCAATTTTCTTCAGAAAATCCTATTATGAATAGAAACATTGTAGGAACCTAGTTTAATTACTAATTATTTGAGGCTTTTCTTCTTGTATTCTCCTCGACATTGGTATATGATTGTTACTTGCAATTTAGGCATACAGCATATGTTGTTTAATTTATTTTTTAACTAGCTTTAGCCCATTGGCGTCACGCGCGTGGAGGTCGAAGACTGTTCCACGGAAACGTACTACTGGGATAAAAGGTATCTTCCACATCGAAATCCGTTCAGCTGTTTTTGCGTGATCGAGTAAGAAACATCAAAAAACAAACTTCCACACTTCTCTATTAGTTGTCATCTACGTTGTCACACCCTATCTAACCTTATCATCATTCACACAGTCCATCCATCGTTTCTTTGGTTTCCCCCTACTTATAAAGCCATCAACATTCATATTCAAAACTTTATATTCTCTAACTGTGTGCCAAATAAATAAAAAGTCCTAACTAACTACAGCTAAGATGAAATTCCACAACGGAATTTACTGAGAAACTTGGAATAAAGAGGGAAGCTGTTATGTCATCAAATCCGTGCAGTTTGCTCAGATTGCAGCACGTAAATACATATGGCCATGGTCAGGCATGATATAACGGGATGTGCTCCAATGAAATAATTGCACCAGTCCAGTTTATACCTAGGCACGTGGAGGTAAGCTACATTTGATGGTAAGCGGGACAACAACATGGGTACATATACACATAAAATAAGAAACTGACTGACTGACTGACAAATCAACGCACAGCCTACTGGGATTAGGAATTGAAATTTTGCACACGGCTTTTATATTGTAGGAGAGCGCTAAAGGATTTTCGGAAAATTCGACCTATATAAGGGCGAGAAAAGGGGGATTTTGTTTGTGTATGAAAAATCTTATTTCTTGAGTGAAAAATGTTGTTGTGTGTCCAAAATATTCAAAATATCTGGGGGACAATTTGTTGGTTCATATGTATTAAGGTTGCAACACCAGCGCTGCGACACTTTTTAAATGTCGTAGCATCATGCTGAGATAGTGGCCTTTTGGCTTCGTACAGGACTTTGTTTTTTAATTTACTTACCTTTTTGTTTGTTGTTCAAATCTAATTTTAATTTTAGTAAGTAGCGTAGCGTAGTAGTGTTCTTTTTAAAAATGTGTTTAATAATTGTATTGTGTTGTAGTTAAGTTTGTGATATTCCTGTGCGTGTCCAATAAATACTTTTCTTTCTTTCTTTCTAAGGTGTCTATGTAATAAGGCTTTTTCAAAAACACGTATTTCCTGGACCAAGTTTTGTGAAATCGCGCGCCTATTTTCATTCGATGTTATCGCGTTCTCACTCACTTCCATTGCGTTGGATGAAATAAAAAGCTTTTCAATCATGCTCGCGTTCTCTTACGGAAGAAGATAATGCTGTGCCAACCTCAAATTAAGTTAGGTAAAGGTATCAAGCTGAATGGCGTGCAAGTGGAGAGGCTTATGTCCAGCAGGTCTAGTGTTGACTGATGATGATGGAACGTCATCATCTGCCTTTTCCCAACAATGTTGGGGTCGACTTCCAGTCTAACCGGTAGCGGCTGAATACCAGTATTTTACATGGAGTGACTGCCTATCTGACCTCCACAACCCAGTTACTGGGGAATCCGATACCACTTGGTAATACTGATTCTCTGACTTTCCGGCTTCTGGAGACTTTTAACGACAGTCAAAGATCGACGATGACAGCCAGGACCAACAGCTTAACGTGCTTTCCGAGGCACGGAGGGGGCTTGTTATACATATATAAAGATGGTCACCCATCCACGAACCAACCGCGACACTCGTAGCTTATCCTTCGATTGACCCATGTGGCTGTTATTATTTAGCCATGAGCTCCTTGAAATGATGATGAAAGGAAAAAAAAACCAAAAAGGTGCTATAATCAATACAATGTAGGTACTTAAGTAATTGTTTAAATATAACTTCTTCTAATTTAAGTTCAGAGCGAAATTGGAGCTCAGAGCAATCAAATTAGCTGTTTAAGACTAAGAATAAACTCGGGGATTTTATCTAAATAGGAATCCTTGTTCCAATTCCGTTAAATTAACAATTTCAGAAAATTAGGAGCTTCCTTGAGAGAAGTAACCATTTCTGAAATGGTAATTTAAGACTCTGAAATTAAAGTTTCAATTAAGTCGGCAAGTCAGCCTTCAGTCAAGCAGTAGCCATTTTACAAACTGACTTTTGGTCGGGGCTCGTGGTTAAGTAATAACAGCCGCAGGGGTCGATCGATAAGGTTAAGCCACGATTGCCGCGGTTGGTCCGTGGATAGGTAAACAAACATCTTAACATAACCGAGCCCCTCCGTGCCTCGGAAAGCACGTTAAGCCGTTTTGACTCGTTACGGGTCGTAGCCCGAAGGTCTGACAACCAGTCTTACCAAGGGGTATCCTATTACCCAGTAACGGGGTCGTGGAGGTCAGATAGGCAGTCGTTCCATGTCAAATACTAGTATTCAGCAGCATCCGGCTAGAATAAGAAGCCCCAGTCTTACCAAGGGGTATTGTAATACCCAGTAACTGGGTTGTGAAAGTCAGATTGGCTGTCGCTCCATGTAAAATACTAGTATTCAGCTGCATCTGTTTAGACTGGAAGCCGGCCCCAACATACCCAGGAAAAGGCTAGGCGGATAATGACTTTTGGTCAACTGAACCCTTTACTAGAATTGCCATCATGAGCAAAATCTCTAGCTGATTTATACAGATTTATCAATCAGAACGCTAGCCATATAAACCTTATAAATGAATCCATTACTTCCTCAATAAAATAAACCACGTTCAGTAATACTTATAATTAGAAAATTGGACAGACACGTAACACGTGAACGCTATTGACCATCAAACTATCATCACTTGAGTTTTTTACGATACTAACGACCAATAAACCCAATATAAGCCAAATGTAATTGAAATGTGCCGTTGGAAAAATCTGTTTGGTTGAATTGGAATTGAGCTCAATTGTTGAAAGTGATTATATAATTTAGGAACTGATCACAGACAGAGGTCGCGAATCATATTTTAATGAACATAACATCTCGACGTAAGAAAATTTGAATTTCGCGGGCAATCCAGGAGCTTTCATTGCAAGAAGTTTATTGTAGACTTTAACTACGCCTATTACTTGTCATTTCAAGCTATTGATACAATCAGAGGACTGTGATCTTGGAGAATTGTCGAGAGGCGATACAAACGGTGAAGGGAAGCATTACAAGAGTACATAATGTCCGACGACATGGCTGTGGACATGGAAACATCCTCCGACCCACATTGGTCCCGCATGGTGGATGACGACCTACTCCTTCTCAGAGAGGCCTGTGCCTCAGTCCCAACAGTGGAAGTATAGGAAATGCTTTTGCAAGATCGGACAGACAAAATCAGATGTGGGAAGAGCACGTGTTGCTGCAGAGAAGGCTAGCTTACAGTGTTCTACAGTTGGAAGATTTGAGGAAACAAGACATTTACAAACGAGTTTTTAGTACTTAGCAACTGAACCTAAATTCTGAATACTTAAAGTGACATATATACGCCATTTTAATTTCCAATTATAGATAAGCTCGCCCCCTATTACATGAGACTTAAACATTACCGGCGAAATGTGGGTGTACTGTACGGTATACCGAAGCCTGCGGGGAATGCAGGATGCTATGTTTTTGTAAAGATAAGCAAAATCTATTGCATATTTATATACTATTAGCTAGCTATTGCTAGCGGCTTCACCCGCGTGAAAGTTGATAATTATCCCACGGCAACGTACTACCGGGTTATAAAGTACCCAATGTGTTATTCCAGGATACAAACTATCTGTGTGCCAAATTTCATCCAAATCCGTTCAGCCGTTTTTGCGTGATTAAGTGACAAACATCCTAACATCTGAACATACAAATTTTCACATTTATAATATTAGTAGGATAATATTATATGCTAATATTATAGCAGTGGTGGCCCAGTGGTTGTAGGTCCTGAGTTCGAACCCAGGCAGCCACTTTACTTTGTGTATTTCATTTCATCACCACTGCTCTCAAATCGGTGAAGGAAAACATCGTGAGGAAACCGGCATGTCTTAGAACCGAAGATTCGAAGACATGTGACATCTACCAACCCGCAATGGGCCCGTGTGTTGGATTATGGCCCACTCCCTCTCACAGAGAGGAGGCCTGCGTCCCAGCAGTGGGAACATTATAGGCTGATTATGATGAAGAAAAATCTTGTTTGACGAAACAAAGTACCGCTATAAGTTAAAGTCAGTCCAGTCCCTACCCCTGCTCGTTGCCAAGGGATACAACCGACTCAAATTCCACAAACTTTTTGTACGCCACCAACGGTTTCCCTGACAGTTATTAACGATCTTGTGAAATAGAGGCTTTTTAACAAAAAATAAAAGCCTTTTATCCAAGACCATAACTTTAATCCGCTTTTATGAAAGAAAGAGTTTTTGCCCACAGCCATTAACTTGGTTTAAACTTACATAGCATAATATCATGCCTGTATTCTTTAATGCTCGGTTCCTATTAAGAAAAACTAGTCGTTTTGTTTTTTTTTTTATCACTAAATGGGCCGCTCTTGAGTTCGATCACGGCTGATGGAAAGCGATTGATGAGGTCTATGATGGATCGAGCGTGCCCAGAAAGTGCCTGTTCACTCTTGTTTTGAAGGTAGACGGGTTAAATGTGGAAAGGAACACAGACGCAGGCAGAGTTCCACACTTTGGCTGTGCGCACAATAAATGTGGAGGAGTAGCGCTGAGTACTACTGGTCGGGATATCAACCAAGTGCGAATGGTACCCTGCTGTGCGTCTGGTAGTCCGATAGTAAAAGGGCGATGGTGGGATCAGGTCGTGGAGCTCCTGCGCACACTCTCCGAAGTACAGTCTATAGAAGACCGAAAACCAATAGTAGTATTTTTTATTGCCAAAATGGGCATATAAATAGATTCGTAAGCTAATTTTACCTGTGATAGGTACGTCCCTACTACGGGTCTACTATGGAGAGCTATGAGGTCATTGCTTCATTATTGGTGATACCAATAACGGTCTGTAAATTATAGGAATCGCTCATAAAAGGGTTAGGCAGCGGTGTATTTATACTGCACCCACATTTCACCAATCAAGTATGTGTAATAGGTGGAGAGCGTATTACCGGCCACAAATCCAGACTCCAGGTTGCTAACTGAGAAATTCCACTTTGCCAGACCTGGGAACCGAACCCAGCACCTCACGCTCAGCAGTAGCACTTGCGACCACTAGACCAACGAAACTATTGCCACTGTTATTTCTATAAAGCTCTCTTCTAAGAGCTTTTTTTCTCAGCTCAGTCTACTGGTATTATTTCTTCGCTGAAAGTCATGAAGCGAAGATGGAGGCTTTTAGTATAAAAGCTTGCATGAAAGCTCGTCGAGAAGGTTGCGTAGATATAGCTTTTATATCTACAGCTTACGGTTGGGAGAATATCCTACGGATTCCAAAGGTTTACATTTACATCAAAGCTAAACAAAAATAAATCAATATATCGTGGACACGGACCATAGATAATTTTGGCAATACATTGCGATTATGGAATGACTTTTGGGTCGAGTTTCACGAAAAGATAGGCCAAACAAGCTATGATTTGTTGTCATAAAACCGTGTTTTCCAAACTGAAGTCGTTTAAAAGACATTAGTAGGCCAACGTCCTTGTACTGATAACAGCGGCGAAGGGTGTATATTAAAAAATAACTCTGCTCCTTCCCTTATCAAATATTACCTTAGTAAATTGTTGACATATTTTTAAACCAATTTCCCTCGAAACTTTCTTTCTTACTTTCTAAGTATAACATACGTATACATCATCATTCTCCTGCCTGTTTCCAAATTTATTTAGGGGTGGCGCAACATTTATTAGCTTCACCTGTATGTTTGTTTGTTTGTAACCGACTCCTTTTTTGGACTTGATTTTGACCCACTTTAAACGGTCAGATTTCATTTAAACTTTGTAGACGTGTCGAGGACCGATGACAATTCAATAATTTTATAAATTTGTCCCACGCTTTTTTGAAATTATTTTCTGCTTTTATAGTTTGGTTTTTAAAGCGTCTTTTTTAGATTTCTTATTCTTCCATACTTCTCTATTAGTCGTCATCTCGGTAATCACCCCCTTTCTAACCATATCATCATTCACACAGTCCATCCATCATTTCTTTAGACTTTCCCTACTCTTATAGTCATTGACGTTCATACTCACTCCATTTTCCAGATTCCTCCGCATCACATGCCCATACCATGATAACCGATTTCCACACAACTTTTCAGTCACCAGTGCCACTTTTAGACTTCCTCTTATGTACTCATTTCGTATTCTATACATTCGTGTAACAGACACATCCCTACATAGGTATATTTATAGCTTCCGCCTGCGGCATCGCCCGCGTGGATATTGAAATTAATCCCACCGGTACGTATTACGGGGATAAAAAGTATCCTATGTATTAATCCAGGTTGTAATCAATCTATGTGCCAAATTTCATCCCAATACGTTCAGACGTTGTTGTGTGATTGAATAACAAACATCTAAATATTCAAACATAACAAAATCCCACTAATCCTATTAGTAGGATTCGTAGAATAACATAGATGAACCAGCCAGCCAGCCAGGACGCCCTACAGAAGATCGCAGCGACGACCTGGATGAAACTAGCACAAACCAGGGAAGCATAGCAGGAGGCCTATGCTCAGCAGTATGTGGAACAAGGCTGTCAATGATTATAATGAACCATCTTCCATTTAAAAACTGTCAACCCTAGCGACAGCTAATATAAGCCAGGCTAGTTAGCAGGTACGTAGGCAGAACGGATTATGTCTTTGATAAAACACAAAAGCGTGGACGCTATCAGTGATTGTGAACTTAACACCAGTCTTCACAACTTTGCTTTTGTCTGTAGCCTGACCTCGTTTGCCTTCATATTTTTCTTTTAAGCTTCCATTTTACTAGCTTTACCAAGATAAAAGTTTTGTACGGGAGCGTTTAACAATTTGCAATTTGCGTTTTGCAATTTTACTGCAATTTTGTTGTTATGTTTGTTGTTCTCTTTCTTTTTATATATGTTTGTTGCTGCTGTGTTGTGTCTGTGTCGAATAAATGTTTTCTATTCTATTCTATTCTAAACTTTTAAAGTGGAGACGAGTAGACAAGTATGACAAGATTGATGACCGTTTTGTACTGGATTTTGTTAGTATAGTAAGAAGAGATGGCTAAGTCAGCATTACAGTTATTTGTTACAAAAAATAAGCAAGCAAGGTTTTGATAAGCAAAGCTAGAGACTATGCCATGCCCAAATTGCCCAAGCCGATGCTGTGATACAATTGATAGTCTTACAACAACTCTTGGTAGGCTGGTTAAAGACATACATTTTCTGTACAAGTTTTTGGGGCAGATTGAGGGTGCTCCACCTCCTAATTATTATGGTTGCGAGAATTAATACGAAGAGATTTAAGCCCCCAATTTTACCACCGTCGAAAACAATCACCATACTTATCACCCGGTGAACAAGGTGACAAGAAAGTGGCAAAGTTGGGAACGTTCACACTTTTAAAGTGCAGACGAGTTACGTTGAGTATGACAAGATTAATGACCGTTTTGATCTGGATTTTCTTAGTTTTGTTAAAAGAGATTACCTAATTCTAATAATATTGGACTTATTGTAAATCACAAATCTGGAAATTAATTGTAATTAGTTATAAGAATGACATTTGAATATTTGTACTCCATTATGTTGTGGTAGAATGTACAGAACGTATAAAAATATTAACAACTATGAAAAACTACATTCTCAAAAAAAAATAAGTTCTGATTCCGAACATCAGGAAGATTTACCACGTGCTATATCATACCAACGAAGAGTCCCACAAAAAATCGTCAAACAGAAATCAATCTAACATACAAAAGAGAAAAAGAAAACATACAGTGGAACATAGAACCTCCTCCTTTTTTAAGTCAGTTAAAAATAAAGGATAGAAGTTGAGCGGTCGCAGTGGTTACATACAAAGTCAAGGGCCTGTAAGAACCACGTAACGCTGAAAGGAGAGCGGCCCCGACCCGCTTTCTACGTAGCGGAGGCAATATGGTTTCAGTCAGTTTCAGTCCGACCGGATCGATAGCATCCAAATGTCAGGGGAACTGTAAGATAAGGCATTCGATATTAAATCGTAATAACTATAGATAATGATGTTGGTACAGATAATGTTGAAAGTTGATTAAGGTTTAGTATTTGGGAATAGTTTTGATGATGGGCTGCAACACATAGTCATCCACAATGCCAATGGCGGGATATACAGTGAAATTGTGACAAGTTGTAAGACGAACTTTAAGACCACCTATCAAACTGTTTCACAGCAATGTTGCTTACGATGACAAAAATAATAATGGTGAAGTAAACATCCCCAATCGAACTCTTTTAAAAAGACTAGGTATCAGTACCAACCTAAAGTGGTATACGTGAGTATAGAAGCAACACAGGAAGTTTATCAAATAATTAAAAAGCAGGTTTAAAGTGAAGAATATGTAGTAAGGTAAATTTTCAGTATTCATGGATGGCCATAACAGTAGGGGAAGAATAAGGAAACGATGGATGGAGTGTGAAAGATGATATACCTATGGCTAGAAAGGGGTTCACTACTGAGATGAAGACTGATTGAGAAGTTTCATAGACAGAGAAAAAGACATGTTGCGCCGACACCGAATAAATTAGAAAAAGGGCAAGAGAATGACGTTGTTTGTAATTTACAAACAACAACTTAAACCTGTTAAGAAATCATACATATTCATTTCCCTTTTCTAAATAAATATTGATTCAATAAACCATCAAAATCCTTACGACGACGCAGATTCGTCGTCTCCCGTCTTACTGGATTTTGTGAATCCTTCTTGATTGATTCAATAAATTATTCTATTTGCGTTTCGTGAGGAAGGGTAAATTATTTAGTGATGCCACTCTACGCCAAATATTCGGTTATAGTGAGATAGGGTTACATTATATTGTAACTAAAGGCTGTAACGGGAACTATAGTAAAGGTATAGATAGAGTAGTATGGAAGAAAAAGACATATAGCGCATACTCCAACCCCCTTGTTTATAACGTTGCTTAAAGTTAAGATATGTTTAAACGTCAAAAAACAGACGCTAATCATTACTTAACTTTAAGCAACGTTTATAAACATGGGGCAAATAAATTGCGATAACGGCAGCATTATGATGACGAAGGTTGAAAAGAGAGTCAAAGTTACACCGAGTGGCAGGTGACCTCGATTTTGATATGTTGTACTTGCAGGAGACATGTAAAAGCAGGGGTTTTGATGGAAAACGGAACACTCTGAGCAGACAAGTCACAAAGTTGATGACTAGCTAGTGTGCACTTAAGCCATTTTTGTAAATTTTGACAAGTAAGAAATCCCGGGAAGCAGGGGTGGCCAAGTGGTAATGGCCGCGAATTATGACGCTGTCTTTTGTGGAAATCTTATATATAAAATTCTCGTGTCACAATCACAATGTTAGTTACCTTACTCCTCCGAAACGGCTGAACCGATTTTGATAAAATTTCGCGTGCTAATCGGGTAGGTCTGAGAATCGGCCAACATCTATTTTTCATACCCCTAAATGTTAAGGGTGGTCCACCCCAATTTTTTTTTTATATTGCGAACTCAATATTCATAGTTAAGACAGTACAACGTCTGTCGGGTCAGCTAGTTACTTTATAACCACTGTTTTCAAAACGATGAAGAAAAACATCGCGAGTGAGGAAAACGGAATTGTCTTATAACCAAAGAATATTAAATTCTAGTTTTCAAAAACATTGGAGACTTATATTGTAGCTATCTCTAAAACTTCCATACTATTCAATGACTAAATCTGAAACAATTTAAAACAGCCAGCCATTAAAAATAGCTCTGTTACAAATGATTTATTGTACGATTAAAGTGGTTGCTAACTTTTTGCCGCTTCTTCGCCCACGTAGTGAAGATAAAAAGAACGCTATACCATACATACGTATCTCTATCCTTTTAGTTTGTATTGCTGAAGATTTCTTTAGAATTTCTTACGTGTTGAAAAATATTGATACAAGATTTTTGGAACGAAGTTCTTTAACGAAGCTTGCGGTAGGAGTAAAATTGTAGAAATCGTCACGTAACGAAAAGTCCATGCGACTTCTGATTATATACCTAATAGAAAGAGACAGAGAGAGAGTGAGAGTTTTCATGGTTTATGAGGGTGATCAAGCAAATAATAAGTTCAAATCGAAAATCTAAAATGGCCGCTGCGAAAAGTTTTCATAATGGGTGTCGTTTTCATGGTTTTCGAATATGCTGAAGGCAATAGTGAAAATAAAATAAAAATTGAGTATTTTAAGATCGAGTAAACGGCGCGACGTTAGATTCGGAGTTGTTGCTGATTTATGCAAGCTTAAGTTTTGTTTCCCTAAAACCTCTTAAGGGGCCACTATGCTCATCATTAAGGCCCTGGTAACTTTAAATATTGTCGTTATGAACGATAATAGTTCTTATTAATAAGAACTATCAACTACCATCTGTTGTAATAAATTCGAATAATAAATGAACAAGCATTGTCGTGGTTTTAAAGATAATTAAGAGGTGACTTTGATGATTTTTTTGATGCATTAAAGTATGTTTAATTATGTTTTGAGTTCCATCACTCTATGCAAAAAAGACTTGAAAATATTATATATTTTTTTGCTTTCAAAATTATTTACGGTTAAAGAGATACACTGGTTTTAAAAAAAAACACCTTTTTGAACGTTTTCAAGAAATCACCGCCTTATACGAGTATAAGGCGGTGATTTCTTGGTGGATTATTTATTATTAAATAGTTAATATCTAATTTTATACAATTTTATTTATATTTTTACGACAATGCTTGCTTATTTATTATTCGAATTTATTACAGCAGATTTTAACCCGTATCGGATTGCAATAAGAACTATTATTATCGGTCATAACGACAATATTTAAAGTTACCAGGGCCTTAAGCACAACTTTTTACTACGGAATTAATCCTGAAATTGCGAATTATTCAAACAGCTGTACCAACCATTTGTGTTCACATAAATCAACAGTCCATCTAGCATCGATCGATGTGGCGGCTCTTGGGGAAGGCTGTACGTCCAGCAATGGACGTCTCCCGACTGAAATGATGATACAATCGACAAAGGTCGATAGGTTTAGCCCAAGTTTAAAGTACTTAGACAAAAACGAAGGCTGTACCAATACATAAGTAAAAATGGCGAAGTTCGTTGAACGGCCGACCTTGTAAGGGGGCGTCCATTAATTACGTGAGTAAATTTTGGCGTTTTTTCGACCCCCACCCCCGCTCTTGTGAGATGTCGTGAGATTTGGCTCGACCCTCCCCCCCTCCCCATAATCTCACGTGAGATATTTCAAATACGTGGGTTTAGTGTAAAAACGTTAATCTGTGCTTATTTGCGTTGGATTTATGCGTTGCATTTGGCTGGCTTGGCTAGCCGGTGGCAGTTTAACCATCGAGAAGCTACTGTGCTAGTTTGTGGCGTTCGCATAATTGCAGTAAATATTATTTTGTAGGATTTAGTTCGACATCATTTAGCCCGGTTTTCTCGTAATGTTACATTGTTTCGTTGCGGGCAAAAATATAAATTACGTGATATTTACCAAGACCCCCCCTCTCCCCCACGTGAGATTGGGTGAGATTCGACTCGACCCCCTCCCACCCCTAAACGCCTCACGTAATTAATGGACGCCCCCTAAATGAATAATTAGTGTAAATCCCCAAAAGGAAGGAATAAACTTCATACTTAATATGAAGTTGATCCCTCTATTACTTAGAGATGAAAGTTTGAAAGGAATTAACCTTATCCACCGTTAGATAAATACTCTCGGTACAGTATTTTTTCTCAAAAGCGACTCGCGTGTTAGAAGAAGCAGTATAAAACTATAGGGTTAGTACTGATTCCGATCGATCTTGTTTCCTTCCGAAAGTAATAATAAAAATACATCCTCGATTCCACTCGAAATTTAAAAAAATTAAGTACAAGCTAAGCAAGAAAGTGTAACCATCGAAATATTATTTTTAGGAACCAATTGTATACAGATTTTATCGAAGAGTCCTAATTTATACAGTCTAGTTCGGTGCAACCACTTTTAGCTCACCACTCCCGTACAAGAACAACAGAGCATGATTTAGTCATGTATGTCTATCTCTTTCACACGAAGGTCGAAAATTATCCCACGGGAACGTACTACAGGGACAAAAGTGTCTTATGTGTTGATCCAGGTTATAAACTATCTCTGTGCCAAATTTCATCCAAATCCGTTCAGTTATTTTTGCGTGAAAGAGTAACAAACATCGTGAAAGTTGTGAGGATGGAAGGATAAATTATACATTTTATTATATTAGCTTTTGCCCACGGCTTAGCTCGCGTTAATATAGAATTTGACCGTATTTGCTAATACAATGTTTCGTGTGGTGCCGGACTTAAAAGAAAAGCACCATCCCATTTCTTCCCGTGGGTATCGTAAAAGGCCACTAAGGGACTTACTAGAGAATGGGCAGCAGCGTTCTCTATGCATTTTACCACCATACTGCGATCGCCAACCCACCTGCCAAGCGTGGCGATTATGGCAGACCCCCCCCCCTTTTGGAGGACGCCTATGTCAGTGGACGTCTTTCGGCTGAAATGATGATGATGAAATTAATCACCATCCAGACCCCCTCATCCTCATGTCATCTAAAATAAGCAAAGTAAAGACCTCCGCGCTCCCCTGTAGTGCTTATATGTAATATTTGAATGGCCCCACTCGAAACAAACTGGCAAAATGTGGGTTTACTATACGAGGTTAAGCCTGTAGGCTTGATGTTATGTTATACGTTCAATGCGTTGCCCACTATCAGAATGCCGTCTCGGACCTGTTAGTCCACGTTCGCACGAACGTTATAATATCACGGTGGGATTTTATCGCGCAATAGATTGTCAACTCCCGCTTTTGAACTGAGCATTGAGAAACCAAACGAGTGCATCTCAGTGGATTAAATACGTATTATCGAAGCTAACGCAACAACTATCCAAGCAAAGTCAATAAAATTTATATGGGATCACATCTGAACCATAACTTATCCATTAAATTTTCGAAATCGACCCACAATTGTCGGAGGAAATCGTGGAACATACAAGCAAAAAAAAAATACACACGAATTGAGAACCTCCTCCTTTTAGAAGTCGGTTAAAAAGAGCCAACGAGATAGCTAATATTCAAACTTCAGCCATCCAATTTAGTCAGTTCAAAGCCGAAATGAGCAGCTAGCTTTGATGTTTGAACTTAGCAACTATTTGTACCTATGTTTGTCGAAGCTTCTCGATTGGCAAATATTTGCCCATCCCACCATTCGGCACGGACTGTGTGATTAACGGAAGGAAAATAAGAAATGTTTGTGATTATCATCGAATCGAGATTGTTATTGCCATTCTGTAAGTTCTGTGACTGACTGACATACACAAGGCATAACCCAAATCACTAGGAAAATATTAATTTTGCGAACGAAGTTATACGACATATCTAATCTATTTTTTTTTTAAGAAAGTAACTATGTAGAGCGGGCCCTATCAGAATACCAGCGCTGCGACACTTTTTAAATGTAGCATCATGCTGAGATAGTGGCCTTTTGGCTTCGTACAAGACTTTGTTTTTTAGTTTACCTTTAACTTTTTATTGTTTAAATCTAATTTTATTAAGTAGCGTAGCAGTGTTTTAGTTTATTTTTAATATTTTTTATTCGTTCAATAATTGTATTGAGTTGTAGTTAACTTTGTGATATTCCTGTGCGAGTCCAATAAATACGTTTTCTTTCTTTCTTTTTTTCTTTAGAGTTGTAGGTCGTGGATTGGAACCCAAGCAGGCACTTTATTTTGAGTAAGATATTTCATCCCCTCTGAAAACGGTAAAGGAAAACATCGTAAGGGAACCAGCATGTCCTAGACACAAAAATATTAAAATATGTCACATCCATCAACTCGCACTGGGCCTGCGTGGTGGATTATGGTCCTCTACCTATCTCAGAAAGAGTAAGCCTGTGTCCCAGCAGTGGGAACGTTATAGGGTGATTATGCTGCTGCTGTAGCCAATATCTAGACAAGTTGAATGAAGAACTACGTGATTTAAGCGTCGAAAAACTTATCAGCAGTGGGCTAACATAACGTTAAAAGAAACGACAAAGTCTGTATGTTTGGATGTTTTTTACTCAATCATGCAAAAACGTATAAACGGATTTGAATGAAATTTGGCAATTAGATAGAATTAGAGACCTGAATTAACACATGGGATACTTTTTATTCCGGTAGCACCTACATTCCTGTGGTATAATTTTCGACCTCCACGTCTAAAAGCTAGTTTAAAATAATAGCAAGAATCTAAATACAAATAAACCGAGAAATAACCACCCAAGTAGCGTAGCTGTTAAAGTTTAAAACGAATCCGCCACAGGCAGTTATCGCCCGCAGAGAGCCAAAGTTTCGACTAGTAACCGGCGATGAACACACAAAATAAAGACGTTAAACGTGGTCCGGAGAGCTCATTAAACTGCAGTAAAACCAACGCAACGAATCAGTAAAGCGAGGAGAAGATTTTTTTTCCTAAGTCAATGTCCACCCGGACGTAATAAAATCGCAGTGGGATTTTATCGTGTACTGGATGTTTAATTATCGGTGTTGAACGGAGCATTGAGAGCGAGTGTTTCAGGGCTTTGGTGGGGCTGGGGCTGCCTCGCTTCTGTAGCGCATAAGGGTTGTTTGCGGAATTGCGTGTTGATTGCTGTTATGCATTCATGCGTACAAGATGTGCGTCCTTGGTGCGCAGGGTGCGAGCCAGTTCCAACAGCACCCTGGGAGTTAGTGCTGACAGGCTGGACTGCTGACAGTATCTCAGCTGGAATGCTGAATATGTGATTATTTTCTTGTATGTGATTGTGTAATTGTATCCCTAACACACTTATTTTATTGTTTCTAACACTATACAGGATAAGTTTTTAACCAGTGCGCAAACTGTAACCATGAATTTAGCATATCATTCTAGACCCCCCAGTGCAGAAATTTTTCGTCAGTTATACAAAAAAAAAATCAGCTGTTCCATACATTTTGACCGCGTAGGTATTACACTTTTCTATGAAACAGCAGATTTTTTTTGTAGAACCGACGAAAAATTTCTGCGCTGGGGGTCTTGGCTTTGGCATCAGTAACAGCAAATGAATATAATCCCAAAGCCAACATTACTGTGTTTGTAGGTAATAGTTCTAAGGTCAAAAAAGAAGAAATTACAGACTATGTAACTGAGTTGTTAAAGTTAAATTGTAGTAAAATAACATTGTGTGCTTTCCCATATTTTAAAAAATTTACAAATACACAAAACAATTATATTCATATGCTTAATAAGCATATGCACTTCTTAGTTAGTCATTATAGTGACAAGCTTGTATTTTTTGACACCAACAGTTTTGTGGAAACTTTAAACTCGACTAGGGGTACTGTGTATCTGCCTGTTAGTAATAGACACATAATAGCAAGGCTATTAGCTTTTTATATAAACACAGACATAAATAGTATGTCGAAGTCTTGTATTATTGACACCACATTGGTGGTGAACCAGACTGAGTGTAGCTCAAATGCTATAAGTTTGTATACAAATTGTACGAAGGAAGTTCCATGTCCCTCACTCACAATGTGCTCAATGCCTGGTGATGTCATTGAAAACTTGGGGTTAACTCCGGATAATGTTTTAAACTAGTTTGTAAGACAACAGAAGGTACCAGTAAGAATATTCTTATACCTAACAACAACAAGGTATCTTCTTGCTCTAAAATAATTAATTATAAAAAAGGAGATCAGCAGAAAGCCTTGAAATTATTTCATCAAAATATTCAAGGTATTTCTTCCAAATTATTAGAAATAGAATTGTTTTTAGAAAAAACAAAGTTTGACATTGTTTGTTTTACTGAACATTGGTTAAAGGACTACCAAATGCTAATTAATTATGAAAACTATAGTGTGGGCAGTTGTTTTAACCGTAAATCTATGCAACGTGGAGGTTCTATTATATTGATAAAAAATTGTTTAAAATCTAAGCAACGTAATGACATAGTTGGTTTATCAGTGGAACATTGTATCGAACTATCCTGTGTTGAGCTAGATAAGCACGTTGTAGTGTGCGTGTACAGACCCCCTAATTATCAGAACTTTTCTTTATTTGAGTCAATAATGGAAGATGCCCTAGCGAAACTTGCTTCCAGTAATAAAGCCGCAATTATCTGTGGTGATTTTAATATCAATATTTTGGAACATAATTCAAATAGCAGTAGATTACTAAGCCTTTTTAAATCTTTCAATTTATCGAATGTTTTTACAGAACCGACTAGAGTAACTCCAACTTCCGCTACTTGTATCGATAATATCTTCTGCGATTGTGAATATGTAGAGAAAGCTATCGTAAATTATCTGCCGTCTGATCATAGTGGACAAACGGTAAAATTTAGGTTTAGAACACCTTTGCAAAAAGTGCAAATACAATTTAGACCAATAACGACGGGCAAATTAAATAAATTCAAAAGTACCCTATACAATAAGTTAAATGTTCTGAGCGTTAATAATATGGGCGATGCAAATAAATTGTATGAGGATTTCTTCTCAGTAGTGCACACCGAATTTAGTAAAACTTTAGAAAAGAAAACAAAAAATATTTGCCCACATTTTGTATTTAGTGACTGGGCTACTAGAGGTATTAGGATAAGTAGGGATAGACTGTTCGATCTGTATGGCCTTAAGCCTTACATTAACACCGAAACTTTCAACAAGTATGTTGCTACATATTCCAAAATTTTTAGAAATACCTGCAAGTTAGCTAAAGCCTTGTACATTAGCAACAAGATCAAATCAGCAGAGAATAAAATAAAAACAGTTTGGAAAGTTATAAATAAAGAAACTAGTTCGAAAAAAATACGTAATACGCATTATACATTGGAGACTTCGCGTGGTGCCATAAACTCTAACATAGAAGTAGCTCAAGAATTTGTGAAATTCTTTACTAATATACCATCTAAAACGACGGAAGCTTTAAATTCGTCCCCCGATGTCTCAATTGATTTATTAAGAGCGAACGTTCCAGGCTGCCCGGTTGAATTTCAATTTAAGCACATAAACCCTATGATAGTCTTAAAATCTTTTCGGCAAATCAAAATCAAATTGACCGAAGATCTATGGGGAATGTCTATAAAAGTTTGTACATCCATAATCGAGACCATAGCACCATACTTAGCTTTAATATTTAATTTGTGTGTGGATCAAGGAGTCTTCCCGGATTTAATGAAATATAGTAAGGTTATACCACTATTCAAAACTGGGGACAGCAAAGACGCCAATAATTATAGACCAGTGTCCGTGCTGCCGGTATTCAGCAAGGTGTTCGAAAAGATAATGCTTAATCAAATGCTTAATCATTTTAACACCAACAAAATCTTACACGGTCAGCAATATGGCTTCACCAAAGGACGTTGTACAACTGACGCCGGTGTTACCTTGTTAAAACACATATTTACAGCTTGGGAGGAGGCCCAGGATGCCATTGGAATATTTTGTGACCTCTCCAAGGCATTTGATTGCGTTAATCACGAAACCTTGCTCTTAAAACTTGAGCATTACGGACTAGGTAAACTTGCGCTCAGTCTAGTAAAATCTTATTTAAGTGATAGACAGCAAAAAGTTCATATAAATGGTGTCAATTCAATTGGTTTAAAAATAAAAATGGGTGTTCCACAAGGCTCAATATTAGGTCCTTTCCTCTTTTTAGTATATATTAATGATCTACCCCATTTATTAAAAAAACAACCACAAATGGTGTTATTTGCTGACGATACATCTTTAATTTTTAAAATAAATAGACGTGCATCAAATCTTGACGACGTAAATAACGCCCTACTGCTGATACAGAATTGGTTCACTGCTAATAATTTAGTATTAAATGGCAAAAAAACGAAATGCATAAGATTTGCTTTACCAAATGTCAAAAGTACTGACTGTGACATAGTATTGAATAAAGAGAAACTAGAATTCGTCGATCAAACTGTTTTCCTAGGGATCACGCTCGACTCAAGGCTACAGTGGAGTCCTCATTTAACAGCTCTTGCAGGACGGCTAAGTTCAGCAGCTTATGCTGTGAGAAAAATCCGTCAATTCACAAATGTAGAAACCGCGAGGCTAGTCTATTTCAGTTACTTTCATAGTATCATGTCTTACGGTATTTTACTATGGGGACGGGCTGCAGATATCGAGTCTATTTTTATTCTGCAGAAAAGAGCCATTAGAGCAATATATGGCCTCCGTAGGCGGGATTCTCTAAGAGAACTGTTCAAAGTTATTAATATCATGACGGTACCTTGTCAATATATCTATGAGAACATCATGTACGTCAGGAAAAATCTAAATCTTTTCAGTAAAAGAGGTGAAAGACACACCATTAGGACTAGAAATAGGGACCAATTAGTTCAACCAGGCTTCAGACTGGCTAAAGTAGATTCATCCTTCATGGGGTACTGTTTAAAATGTTACAATACCTCCCCACATACTCCAATTGAATGAAACGAAATTTAAATCTTGTATAAAACGCACACTATGCAGCCATGCTTATTATAAGTTGGGGGATTACATCGCTGACAAAAATGCTTGGCTAAACGTTGCTTGTCCTGCTCCACAAGGTACCTTAAACTAAATTGAATAGCATTTGTAAACATTGTTGGAGCTGCTGAAGACTGTAAAAGCTAGATACATTTGCATTGTATAAATTCAACCTTTTAGTATTGTATAATTGCATAGCATACGTGTGAGCACTATGTCCTTACTATATAGCTAACATTTACAGGGTACGTCTTTCATTGACTTGAATGTGCCCTGGCAGCTGAGAGTATGTCATGCTCACTCAAATGTCTCGCTGGTGGTGGCGTGTGTGTTGGATCATTAAGTTCCCTTCAAAATGGTTGAGCTGAATGGTGCTGATCCATACGTCATGTTCGTGAACGGGCGCCGCCAGTAGGGACTGGTCATCTCTTAGCTCCCACGGCTTATTTTAATTTCTAAATTGTTAATTTATTTTTGTTTTAATTACGGACGCTTTTAATGTGCACGTCTTTCTACATCGTTCTCACATTGACAATTTCAACATAATGATGTAACCAACTGTTTGTAATAATATCATGATTTTAAAAGAGTGTCCATGGAGTTTCTTGCCCGTTCTTCTCCATAGGTACCTACGCTTTGGAATGGGCAACTAGCTTCATCTTTCTACCTCACCGACCTTGACAATTCAAAAGTGCCTTTAATTGGTTTATTTGAAATAAATGCTTTGAGTTTGAGTTTGACAGGAAAAGTTTTTATCCAGTGCGCAAACTGTAACCATGAATTCAGAAAACCGGCGAAAAATTTCTTCGCTGGGGGGTCTAGAATGGTATGCTGAATTCATGGTTAAAGTTTGCGCACTGAATAAAAATTTTCCCGTATAAACTGAAACATAAACTAGAGCTGGATACAGAATTCCTATCCGGCCCGTGCCTTGGTGCCCTCTTCCAGCGACGCCCTTAGCCGAGGTCCGCATCACACAGGGGGTGGCCCTAGCGTGTAGTCGCTTAGTTTTAAGTTTTTAAGCCCTGGCTGGAGGCCTTAATTTATTGAGGCATCCACAGGCAATTCCACAACCTCTAGGAGTTCGTGGACCTGCGACACATCATTACCAAAAAAAAAATTGAGCTGGATCCATACGCGTTATCTGTTTGAATCAAAAACTTCATATCCACACTTCCAAAACGCTTTGAGAAAAAAAAACCGTACTTCACTTACCCACAAAAATCATCGTCTTCAGTTCATACATCAAGTTCAACCAATTTCATGAGCAGTTTCAGTAAGTCACACACGATATAAAAGGTATGCAACACGAGCTTATACCACGCGCGTTTTACGTCTATGTAGTAGTAACAGATCACTATAGCGAACAGACAGGCTGCGCAGTAGCATAGTATCTTCCGATTTTCACTTATGACCATCTGAAACGCCGGTATTGAGTTCAAGATGTAAGTGTTGAACGAATTTAAACCTTGTGTTCGCACCTTTGGATTTAGATTTGGTTTTGAAGACCCCTTGTTTTAGTGGTTGTGGTTTTGTTACAAGTAAATGTATGTATAGACAGAGATTTGATTTTTGGACATCTTGGGTCCCTTTTGATTGAGCATTAATGGTAGAACTTGATGTTTTTGTAACAGAAATACTGAATGAAGGAAAAATATGTGTTGGATAAAAGGAATAAATCGTTAAACAATGTTACTTTGAAGTGCTGCGTGTTTGGGCAAGGTTAGGGTTGTTAGGTGCCACCTGTTGCCAAACGTAACCAGCTTTTATAGGCACTTGTAGCTTCTTATAGCGACGGAACGGGCCAGCATTTAGGTGCGTTTTATTTAGACGATAAACTATTCAAGATCTAAAGATATAACTATAGCGATATAACAGTTTATGGGGACATTTTGTCACAGAGAAAACTAGAAATTTGGACACAATAGGAAGTATTTTGACATCAAAGCGTCAAGGACGTCATTAGAGAATCAATTAAAATCGTTATCACACAGGAAATCTAGCAACATACCCATAACAAACAAAACTGTACAAAAACAATGAAAAATGAACTCCTGAAGGTAACATTTCAATCACAGCACTAGATGAGTCCACATCCACAAATGAACATATAACAGGGGTTTCCAAAACCCAACCACAAGAATTTTAAGGTTTTTTCGAAAAGGTAAAAGTGAAACCGGCCATCAGTTAGCGTATATTATCTTGAACTAGCAGTAACACAACGCCGGGAGAGATAATGCCAATCAATATGTGGGCATGACTGGGTGCGTATAAGCCTAATCAAGCGTCAGGCAGGGCCGTAAGGTTATATATAGGGTAGCCTTTGGAGATATTTCTGCTTTTTTGCTAGCCAAGTGACCTGGATTTGGATCCTCTTAGCCGTGTAATCCCGTTTCAGGGTTACTGGGTGCGGTCGGGAGAATGTATGGATATTATCTTATTTTCCGCTTGGTAAATATTGGGTATAAAGATGTTTGAACCCTTATGTATGGGGTAGGAACATTGTTTTAAATGGGATTAGTAGACGCAAACATTCACGGAATTTATTGGTAAATTCAGAGATGCTTTCACTGGATTTTTGTTAAATATTTTTGGTTTAAAAGTTAGAATAGCGAACCGTTAAGTTGATCGCTACTTTTCAGTCAGTTTTCAACACATTTATTTCAGAAAAATCACAGTCTAACAACACACACTTTTCACTGAACAATGAGCACATGAAACGCAAGTATCAACCACCTCCCTACAAAGGATTAGTAAAAATATCAATGTTTGTTTTTCTGTATAGTGATTGACGTACAGTGGGACCTTGCTACAACCACTAAAAGTGTTTATTTTGCCTCGTCTGTGCATTTTCATCAGCAATGTTGCCAGTATTATGAGTCGGGGAGATAGTCTGTTAAAGTGTATCGTTTCCTAGAAAAATGTAAATGAATTTAGTTGTTCATGCATTTTTTATTTAGATATAGATTTTCTTTTTAAGTTTTAAGGGGTATTTATATCGATTTTGTATCGTTTCTCGAATAAATGTCGATAGTTTAAACAGCATCATCATAAAATATGGTTTTTTTTCCTCGTATTAGATTTGTGACATTTCCTACAATATTTTGGTAATTCTCGGAACAAATAGTGCATACAAGCATATTTAAATTAGACGACAGAATTAGCAACGCTTCACGAGTTATTTAACACAAATTTAACTCATCTGTCTAGCCTTTTTCTAACTACGTTGTGAACGGCTTCCAGTCTACCCAGATACAGCTGAATACCAGTTTTATACATGGAGCGACTGCTTATCTCACCTCCACAACCCAATAACGGGGTAATACGATACCCCTTCGTAAGACTGGTTGTCAGACTTTCGGGCTTCTGACGAGACTGACGACCCGTAACGACTGTCAAAGATCCACGAATTACAGCCAGGACCAACAGCTTAACGTGCTTTCTGAGGCATAGAGGGGTCTTGGTATGTAAAGATTTTAATCCATCCAGAGACCAACCGCGGCAAGCGTAGCTTAACCTGATCAATCAACCCGTGCAGCTGTTCTTAGCCAAGAGCCCCTTAACATAAATATTTAACTAAGAAAGGTGATATAATGATAATGGTCCCAACATAGGTCCTTGCGCCATCCCCGACGATATCGTGTCAAATCTCATTAGATTGCCTGATTTCATCATCTTGTTCAATGAGTAGGTACCCAAGTAAATTACTTAGCTCAGTTTGGTTTTCAGAAATGATGTGGCAATGCGCAAAGTGAGCACATTAGTTCTAGGCGAGATGTTAAAAGTGCTAGCGGAAAAGTATCTCAATGTGAACAATGTACAGGACAGTGATACCTGTATAGTTTTACATGCTACGATTAACCTTATTTACGTATACTCAACAAAGAAACGAGGAAGAAAACATAACATAAAATCACACCTGTGTTCCTCGGAGGGCTATGCAGAGGTACTTTAGTACCTACATTTCGCCAATAATGTTAAATGCCATGTAATAGAGGGCAACCCAATCACTCGGGCACAAATCCAGACTCCGGGCTGCTACTGAGAAATCCCAGAAAGAAAATCCCAATAACACAAAAAAAAAACAATCAACATGTTACTATAATTTTAGTCAATGAACTTTTATATCACTTCCATGAAAATCTTAATCCATGGATTATACGGTAAACCGTATAAACTATGATTTTTACCTGTTTTTTAACAGTTCTACGAAAATCATATTCATAACACATGCTCAAGTCTAAAACCCCAGACCGAAAAACAATAATAATTATTTACCTGTTTTTTTCTACTTCTACGAAAATCTTAACACATGTACGTTAATCAAGATATTATGCTAAATCTTCTCTATACCTACATCAAATATCATCTCATCTTCTACAGTACTCAACTGTAAAAACCCAGACTGAAATTCATTAAACCGAAGTAGGTAGGTACATTAGACACAGCTCAAGTAAGGACGACGAAATGTCAACCATAAAATATAACAGAGACATAACATTATATGTATGGGCACTATCTCTGAGTCTACAGAACGGAGATAGTCATAACTCCATTAAATTATTGTTGAAGTATGTACTTCAAGAATAATTTAATGGAAGCTGGACTTCACGAAATGGGTATATTATTTATAAGCATCTTTTGGACTTGCTCGTTCCATCATAGATTACATCCTTCGCTTTACACCACGCGAGATCGAGGTCCAAAAGCAGGCCAATCTCGCATTAAAAACCATTAAAAATAGGGGTTTCTTTAAGTTCTTCGACTTTTATATATTTTAGTTTATTAGGGGCGAATTATACCAAACTTTTATATATAGAATAAGCCTTAACCTGAGAATACATTTTGCAACTGCCAGACGTCAATTTTATTCCACGGATGATATCTGAATTTGATAAAATCAGCCCTAAGTGAAGTTATTAAGGACATAATAATATACTTTGCCAGCGACTTCGTCCTCACTATATTCCGTCCCGTGGGAATTTAGAAAAATCCATCGAATCGATGGAACCTTGCGGCTGTTAAGGCCCATAGTATCCTCATCTCCCGTTTGTATGCTAAAGCACGACTGCCGCCCGCGCCCGCGCAGGGCACCTCTGAGCCTTTATCTCAAAATGGGGATATTCCTTTGATTAATTTACAATTGTGCTTCGGCGATTCTGTGGTACCTCTAACTATCTATTTTTCAGTGTATTTTTTTTCCAAATAACGAAGCCGTTTAGTAGGAGTATGGAATAGAAGCCAAAATATTGCGTGTTGGAAAATATTTTTTTACAGCAAAAGTATTAACCATACAAAAAAAGTACTTCGGGCAAAATGATCTATAGCAAAATCATATATTTTTCAAATCTTCAAGACAAGCCGTTAATGAGCAGTAGGGTTCATAAAGTGACCGTGTTACGCTACCAAACGGGACGTAGGCCCTTAAAACTTAGCCACAAGCTAAAGAAATAAACAATGATTAAACAAAAAAATATTTCATTGAACAGTTTCTATTCATTAGCTTTTATAATTAAAAGGAATGGGTGACCCTCAAACTAAGGAAGAAATAGGTTCAAAAACATTGATATAGAAAAAAAAACCTTCAAACATGACCCAAAACAGAAGAGAAACAACATAGTACTTCCTTTCAATCCTTCAAAACTAATATCCCAAACGTTATCTCGTATAACAAGAATGCGTATAAAACTAACAATATCCTCAAGAAATATAGGAGAATCTAAAGCTCAGTGAGTATAATCCAGCACAATATTTAAGGGGATAAACTCAAGAAACTTATTCACATTTCTAGTCCTACATACAGGATGCGGCGTAAATAGTGGTCCACCGTTAAGGATTCGACCCAAGGATTCCGAAAAAACCATATTTTTTTCATTTTTCATTGGTATTGGCTCGAAATTTGTTTAAAAAAAAAAACAATGTTGAATTGTTTTTTAAATAGTGGTCTCCAGATTTACGCCACACCCTGTATACAAATAAATAAAATTGAAGTGTCTGTTTGTAAATTCAAAATTATGAAAGTATATACGGTACCGACAGCAAAAAAAACAATTTCCCAAATTTTTGTCTGTTCGTTTGTTCCGGCTTATCTCCGAATTTTCACTGGCAGATAGCTGATGTTGTAAAGAGTAACATAGGCTACTTTTTGTCTCGGTAGCACATTACATTCCGACAAACACGCGGGCGAAGTCGTGGGCACAGCTATTCTTAATAATCCTACTAATAACATAAATGTGCAAGTTGGTACTCGTATGTTTATATGTTTTTTACTCAATCACGCGAAAACGGCCGAACGGAATTGGATGAACTTTGGCATACATATAGCTTATAACTTGGATTAACACACAGGATACTTTATATCCCGGTAATACGTTCCTGTGGGATAATTTCCGACCAATACGCGGGCGAAGCCGCTGGCAAAAGCTAGAGAAGCCTATTACGCTATTGCCTATTACGCTAGCTATTTCGAGCCCGTCCGTAGTCGACGTGGAGAACACTCCATCTCGTCTTAGTAAGCTATTGTTATCGTTTGCGTTTACGGCACGAAAAGCCTTTAGAATGTCACGGTATTTTTCTAGGCAGGTTACGAAAGGAATTCTAATCTTGCGAAGTAATTTTACAATGAAATCCGAGAGTTTTCTTTCATCGGGCTCTATTTTTGTTGTGTAGAACTCCTTCGTTCGTGCCAAGAAGTCAGAATTCTAACTTTAAAGAAGAAATAGGAAATAAAATACGTTATCATCTCACAGGCTCGGAAAGATTCAGTTTGTCATTCGAAATCTGCGTGCAAAAGTGCATTTTACCCGCTAGCGTGGAAAGAGTTTTTGTAATTCGGACCTTTCTATTCAATAATTTTCTATACAGCCAGTCCACTGAAAATGCATTAATACTTATTTCACGTCAGTGCGCCAACCCCATTTTTAGAATAATCGCACTGGCCAGCAGAACGACTGCATAAAAGAAAAAAAAATCGTCTCTATTCAATTCGTTTTCCATAATTTTGGTTTGTATTTTGAAAAAATCGTAAGAAATCATAAGGTATGAGCGAGTCCAGCAGCGATGAAGATATAAATGTAACACCTGCAGAGTTAGTGCAAGCGGTACATAATGCCGAATTGAGTTATATTCCGGAAAAATCGCGCGAAAAGTACATAAAAGCGTACAATGCTATCATACTTCATTGAACTAAATACACTAATTTAAGGTGAATGCGCAGTGGTAGAGCGCGAAATTCAAATTTTGTTACGTTTTTTGCAATTTTCAGGTGAGTGTCAGCTTGTTACTTGATCAAAATATGATTTGCGACTATAACATGTACGTATTTACAGATTTATAATAATTAGAATCAATAATACATCTTTCTAAGTTAGATTTCTTCCACAAGCACTTTTCCATAAGAAATTTGTTCTTATGGAACAAATCTAACTTAGAAAGATGTATTATTGATTCTAATGATTATAAATCTGTAAATACGTACATGTTATAGTCGCAAATCATATTTTGATCAAGTAACAAGCTGACACTCACCTGAAAATTGCAAAAAACGTAACAAAATTTGAATTTCGCGCTCTACCACTGCGCATTCACCTTAATACATTATATAGGCTGTTTTTTTGCACCTAGCATTTACCTCGCTGTAGTGAGGTGAAAAATTGTGTGTTCCGCTCGGCAGCAAAGGTATTCTGCGTCTCGTACATTTGAAAGCCTCGCTACGCTCAGGATTCTATATTTGAACCACTCGCTCATGGTTCAATCCTGGAATCCTTCGCTTGCTTAGCTTTCAATACATGTACTCGCGCCAAAAAACAACTTTGCAGCCTTGCATAGCAAATAACTATTATTTGCGGTAAACATGACGCAGAGAGATCACACATAAGTAGTTTATTTAAAACAGGTTCCGATTGTTTTTTTTTTAAATAAACTTTTTGTTTTTCACTTTTTAGATTAAATTGACAAAGTCGTATAGGTACCTTCACTTGCTATGTAAATAACAGTGACTGGAAATTATTATCACATTATCAACATAAACGAAGTTGAAGAAGAATATATTATTGGAGCTAACTCAAAAACCACTAATCAGAACAGACCAAATGTACCAATGAAGAATTTGAGCTCGTTTGATGTCAATAAGCTCGCCCCCTTACAAAACTGGCAAAATGTGGGTGTACCGTCTGCCTTAACCTTCGGGGATTACAGGCGTGAAGTTATGTGGTTGTGTTGAACTGTTTTCACATAGTCCTACTATCTTTACTTCCTTACTAATATTATAAACGCGAAAGTTTGTATGTATGGATGTTTGTTACTCAATCACGCAAAAACGGCTGAACGGATTTGGATGAAATTTGGCACACAGATAGTTTAGAACCTAGATTAACACAAAGGATACTTTTTATCCCGGTAGTACGTTCCCGTGGGATAATTTCTGACTTGCCGCGGGCGCAGCCGCTGACAAAAGCCAGTTTGTCAATAAAGCTTTATAAATGTAGTAATGCTGGTCTACAAGTTAATTTAAATCACAATTAAACATGTCCGAGGTCTTGTATAAGTCACGTCCGCCCGTACGTCTGTAAGGCACCTGATCCCTTGGGTTGTTACAGCTAAATTGGACCGCCGCGCGCCGCGCGCCGATATATGTAGTTTCAAATGTTTGAAGAGCAATATTAGGGAGACTTGTATTGGAACTTCCCGGAACGCGCCAAAAGCCTAAGATAACATCATGCCTTTTTCCCCGAGGGGTTACGCTAGAGGTGTATAACAGTTAAAGACGTAGAAAAATAAGCCAGTTTACGGTGTGTCGGACGTAAGTTCGATACCGCCTATTCGCCACTCGTGGACCAGTAACATTTTCACATAAACTTTAAAATAAAACTATAAAATGTCCTTATTTCGGCGTGCCTATTGGAAACGATTTACACTGTTGCCTGTCTTGAGCAATCCTTCTCCGGTTTGGTCCTGCTGTCAATTTTATTTCATCTTCTGCATACGTATACTTACCTAGTATAAATATGCAAACAAACAAGATTGTTTATAAAGACCCTACAACTTGTAATAGTACCACCACAAGATAGTCTCTTCCCATACGGAAACGAAACGAGCTGTCATCTGCACGCTAGCTCACTCCGAAATCACAATACACTCGCTCGAAAATGTACCTCCGAGACAAAACAGCTAAAGATATTTATCCACAATTTCACTTAACAAAAGCCACCGACCAAAACTAACAAGCTATCTAATAATAACAGAAAGTCTCCGAAACGTTAAATACGTGACTAGAACATAAATAAGTCCAATTAGAAGAAATAATGAAGAGATGAATGTGGTACAAAATGGCTGTCGCGTTTGCTACATTTCGTTGCGTTCCTGACAGATTTTTCTTTGAAGAAACGCGAGAAAGTAATTATGTGATACATGACTGCCCCAGAAGGAGTTGAATGTTGGGGTATCGTGCTACTTAGTAACTGGGCTGTGGAGGTCTTATAGGCAGTTGCTCCATTTTAACTAAAAGGATACAGCTGCATGCGGGTAGACTGGAGTAAAAAACCCTAACATAGTTGGAAAAAATCCTAGGCGGATGATGATGCCCCAGAAGGAGATAAATGTTTTTGGGGATGATAATTTACAGACACAGATATTAGCTAGTATACAACGTGTAACGGAAGGCGTATATAAGATGTATCTATTCATACACGAAATATCTGAAGGGGTCATTGTACTCATAATTATGATCAACTTTGACTATGTGAAATCGCGAAAAAAAAATCAGCTGTTCCCTACATTTATGTTCGCATAACTCGTCAAAATGTAGGGAACAGCTGATGTTTTTTACACACTTTATATTAGCTTCACTTGTATGTTTGTATGTAACCGACGCCTTTGAGCGCGATTTTGACCCACTTTAAACGGTCAGTTTTCTAAAACTTTGTAAACTTATCGAGGACCGATGACAATTCAATCATTAAAAAAAACACGTTTTTGTAGTTAGCAGAACTAAAAAATAGAAAATAAATAATAGTTTAAAAAACTAAAAAACACGCTTTAAAAACCAAACTAAAAAAGGAGAAAACAATTTAATTCAAATAAAAAGCGTGGGGTGCTCGACATTAATTGATTATAAAAATACCTCAAAAAGCACCCCACGCTTTTTATTTGAATTAAATTGTTTTCTCCTTTTTTAGTTTGGTTTTTAAAGCGTGTTTTTTAGTTTTTTAAACTATTATTTATTTTGAATTTGTTACTATAGAGAATAAATAAAATATGTAAAAAAATGGTTAGCGATTTTATTCTATATTCCTAATTCATGTGGCTATTTAATAACATAACTAGTTACTTCTAAGAAGGAACACATAACTACACATGACATGATTAAGATAAAAAAAATCTGGAACTTCAAATCGTTCTTAATTATATGACTACAACTGTATAAACATATACATATTCGTATACGTCTACATTTCGCTGGCAGCTGTGACAGGCCCCGCTCGCAAAGGCTCCGCCTGAGTGTAAAGATTTCATTTCCCCAAGATGAATATAACATGGCCGTCGTCGTCGGTAACACACCAATAAAGTTTTAAGTTGTAACAACTTTAGCTTACAGACGAATAGATTCAGTGTAGCATATTACACTGCAACACTTCTTTTGAAATGTCACAGCAATCATGCTGAGATGCTTAGGCCTCGTACAGAACTTATGCTATGTGTTTATAACAGTTTAGTTTGTGATTTCCCTGTGCGAGTCCCATTAAATACTTTTTCCTTCTTTTTCTTTATACTCGTATCTACACAATGATGACTATAGTTAGTCATAGATCTACGTATACTTAGGGCTGATTTTTCAATAGTCACATACCTAACTTGTATCTGAAGAATAATTTATGTCAATTTGACATACATTATTTTTTATACCGAAGCTGTCAAACCGCAATATTTATTCCTCAGATATTAAGCTATCTGACTATTGAAAAATCAGCCCTTAATCTTTTAAATTCAGTCATTCGATCATTGTGCGTTTTTTATATTCCCAACGTGTCATCCTAACCGGATGCAGCTGAATACCAGTAGTACCACCACAACCCAGTTACTGGGTTATTACCCAGTAACTGCCGTAACACACTAATAATACCCTTTTCAGAGCAATGGTGACCTAGTGGTAACGACCGCGACTTACGAGTTGTAAGTTGTAGATTCGAACCCAGACTTATTTCTGGCTTTACTTTATGTAAATTATTTCATCACCACTGCTCTCAAAACGGTGAAGGTAAACATCGCGAGAAAACCGGCATGTCCTAGAACCAAAAAATCGGAGATATGTGACAATCTACCAATCCGCACTGGGGAAGAGTGGTGGATTACGGCCCACTCCCTCTCACAGAGAGGAGGTCAGTGTCCCAGCAGTGGGAACGTTATAGGCTGATTATGACAATACCCCTTGGTAATTCTGGTTGTCGACTTTCGGGCTTCTGATGACTCGTAACGACTCAACGATCCACAAATGACAGCCGGGACCAACGGCTTAACGTGCTTTCCGCGGCACGGAGGGGTCTTGGTATGTAAAGATGGTCACCCATCCACGGACCAACCGCAGCAAGCGTAGCTTAACCTGATTGATTGACCCGTGCAGCTATTGTTACTTAGCCAAAAACCCCTCCGTTTTTTCATAATTCCCAAAGTGTAGGTATTGAAAAGAATGATTTAACACAAAATTTGTCTCACCCACAGATTACAATACTTCAATACGATTCTCAAACAAACATACATCGACATCATCCATCGTTTGCCTGCCTTTATCGCAGTTTATTTGGGATCGGCGCGACATGACTTATTTTCCCATACTTCTCTATTAGTCGCCCTCATCGAATGTTCACACCATGTTATCCAGTTCCTGGGTTATAGAGGTGAGATAGGCAATCGCTCCATGTAGAATACTGGTATTCAGCTGCATCCGATTAGACGGTAAGCCGAACTCATCATAGTTAGGAAATGCTGGGCAGATGATGACTTTTCTATAAGTCACCTCCTTACTAGCCGTTTTTTCACTGTCCGTCTATCGTTCTCAAACAAGCATAGATATAGTAACTAATATATTACATACACGTACCAAGCACTGACATATACTGGAGTAATATCACGAACATCGTTTACAGTATTCTGCCGGCGTAAAACTGATGTTTAATCTAATAATGCGGGCATAGTAACATGTTTTACAATGCTTGGAATATGAAACACATAACTTCTTACTCAAATCATTTTTTGCGGCTAAACAAAATCCGGAATATGACGTAGGATATCTTTAAATTGCCTTGTTGGTCTAGTGATCGCAAGTTGCTAATGAGCATGAGGAACTGGGTTCGATTCCTAGCGCACTAATAATAGCAATGGCTTTCATTTTGACAGTTCAACGACATTCATATCGTTATATACGTTCTTGAACAGATACATTTTTCGAAAATATGAAGCAATGGATTAGCAATATCCTTAAAAATTATTTAGATTGTGATTGATAGTGTGTTACGCAACTACTACTGAGATGTGTCTTATAAATTTGGAACGTATGTCGCGAGCATTTCGTCTGGGATAGCCAGGATTTTGCGTGTGTGACGTAAACGGAATTTAGCTAAACCAAAGACATGGAAGAGCCACAAATGGAGATAATAGTCGGCTCTAATACTCATGCTTTAGATGCTAGGCCTATTTATGGCCTAGATGAAGACTTACAATTCTAGATAAAAAAACTCAATAACACTTTGGTCGACCTGGGAATCAAACCTAGGACCTCATGCTCAGCACTTAGCAGTAGCGTTTGCGACCATAAGACCAACGACGCTTACTAATAGATAAATAAAATATTTTGTGCGTCCTAAGTAAAAGCGACTGGATAGTTTTAAAAATAATGTATCTACCTAGGCCTTTTTCCAACTACAAGTATGTTTATCTATCTGGTCGGCTCCCAGTCTAACCGGATGCAGCTGAATACCAGTAATTTTACATGGAGCGACCTCATCTGACCTCCACAACCTACTTACTGGGGGCGCTTAAAACAATAAAGAGAAAAGGAATACCAGCCATACCAGCTTCATTCTAAAGTAAACTGTAGTAAAACTCAACAAAGGACTTAAAAAAAGAAAAAATATGTCTGAAATGAGAATTTCCTAATTTAAAACTCAGCGTAAAATCTTAAGAATGCAAAGTGCTAACAAGTCGGTCTTGTTGTAGAGCCTCACAATAACCTACTTTCTTCAGTTAAGTTTTACATTGTACGGGAAAGCCCACGGACGCAGTGGCGTAACTTGGTGGGGCAGACAGGGCAAGAACCCTGGGCGCCTATCGAAGGGGGCGCAAGTCGCCAATTATTAATAAAAAAATAAAAAAAACATCAATTAACCATTTCATACACCTAAAAGTATCTTAGAAATCTGACGAGCTACTTAAGGTGAATGCGCAGTGGTAGAGCGCGAAATTCAAATTTTGTTACGTTTTTTGCAATTTTCAGGTCAGTGTCAGGTTGTATCCTGATCAAAATGTGATTTGCGAATATAACAGGTACGTGTTTACAGAATTATAGTCATTAGAATGTCAATATATCTCTTATAAGTTAGATTTGTTCCACAAGCACTTTTCCATAAGAAATTTGTTCTTATGGAACAAATCTAACTTAGAAAGATGTATTATTGATTCTAATGATTATAAATCTGTAAATACGTACATGTTATAGTCGCAAATCATATTGCTTCTAATGATTATAAATCTGTAAATACGTACATGTTATAGTCGCAAATCATATTTTGATCAAGAAACAAGCTGACACTCACCTGAAAATTGTAAAAAACGTAACAAAATTTGAATTTCGCGCTCTACCACTGCGCATTCACCTTAAATATATTGTACAGTACGAGGATGAAAGCGTACTTCTAAATCTGCCTAATTCTATTCAAATTCTCTTAAAATTGTAGCTTTGCAAGCGGTTTTTTAGCAAGTTGAAATGAATATCTTCGTTATTGAAGGCTCTAATAGGTCAAGAAAGGTTATGCAACCTAGCTTTGCTCAGTCAGTGTAGACCGAGAAGAAGGGTCGCAAATGTAATGCGTGCCCTAGGCGCCATTTTCTATTGGTACGCCCTGCACACTGGATCTTCAACGCACTGCTTATTTATTTATTTGTCCTTTATTTCAGGCAACTATGGCTTATTAAACACAATACATACATAAGTGTAAAAACAATAACTATAAACTAATAAATATTTTATTTAAAAAATAAAAAAATCTACTGCACAAAAAGTGACGGCGCGGCGTCGTGTTACGCTGCGAGGTGTCGCGTAGCTGCCCGCGGAAACGCCGATACAGCACACCTTTCGGCTTAGCGCCGAGAGTTGAAAATCGAACACTGTGTTTTTTAGACGCGTTGAAACTTACTGGTGCTGCACTCTGTTGGATTCTCAATGCTCCGTTCAACATAGAGAGTTGTAAATCCAGCGCGCGAAAAAAACCCGCCGCGATTTTATTACGTACGAATGTCGACTAAATGCGACTTTCCGCGTCTCCACATCATAAGTAAAAGCTTTTTATTTTATATAGTTACTAAGTCTAGAGGGAAAAAATGATATTTAACCAGGTTTGGATTGTGATAGTAGTTTTTTCCTGGACTTCTTACCTACGTAGACAAAAATTGTGTAAAAACTTAGTGTAGGCGCAAAATAAGGACATTGCTGTGACATATAAATATTGAATGGATATGAAATTGTAAGAAACAAGACTGGCAAAAACAAAAGAAAAACCCGACTGCGTAACTGAACTTTAAAAAGATGGAAACATGAATATTAATTTTATTTTAAGAGGTTCATTACTAAAATTAATATAGGTATAAACAATCTCATGGAGTGGGGGAATAATAGGTCAACTATAGACCTTAAAATGAAGATGCCACCTTCATTTTCGCTAGCTAATTTAATTTGACCCTGTAAATCCTAAATGGTCATTGAAAATAAAAACTTTTTCCAAAAAAAAACAACCGACTTCCAAAAAAACACTACAAAGTGAAAAATAACTTTAATTTCGGAAGTCGGTGTCTTTGGAGCTGTATTTGACTTTTTTTGTATCCGCCTTCCGAAATTAAAGTTATTTTTCACTTTGTAGTGTTTTTTTGGAAGTCGGTTGTTTTTTTTTTTGGAAAAAGTTTTTATTATTCACTTTTTAGTGGTTCACATGTGCTTACACCTTCACAGCATACTGGCGTGATGTTATGTTATGAACTGGTGTAAGCAATAGACAGAGATGAGATTTCAGCAATCCCAGTCCATTTGCTATCATTTATTGAGGAGTTCCGTTGCATATCTCCGAAGTTCTTCATCAGATCTTCACCAAATTGAAATGGAACCACTCTGAGAAAGTACTCTTCCAAAAAATACCTAAATCGCTTTGTGTGCCTATAAAATTTGAAGAGTTCTCTCCATTTCTCCAAGATCCCATCATCAGATCCTGACTTGATGATCATGGGACCACCTGGGAAGTATACCCTTTCAAACAAAAAAAAACAAAATTCAAATCGGTCCAGCCATCTTCGAGTAATCGGGGAACATACATAAAAAAAAAGAAAAAAAAAAAAAAAAAAAAAAAAAAGGTTCCGACGAATTGATAACCTCCTCCTTTTTGAAGTCGGTTAAAAAATTATTGGAAGAACCTAAATATGATTTTCGAAAACCTATTCAATGATACCCCAGTTGACATAGTTCTTCGACTTTCATTTTCTTCTTGTTCACATTATGGTTGTCGCCATATTTAATTTTAATTACTGTCATGTCTTTAGTGGCACTTACAAGATTAAGACAAATCGATTGACGTAAGAATCATCACAATGGGCATAGGCCCATTCTAGAGAGCAAACGCATAGGCGTTTGCTCTCTAGAGCGCCACAGAGACAAACACATACATAGGCTGATAAACGAACAATCGTGTAAAAAGGCAAAAGAAGAGAATGACAAGAGAGGGAGAGATTAGGGAGAGATTGCAGCTGGTTTAAAATTTATCGAAGAAACTATGCTAAGCCAAACACAATAAATTGAGATAAGAACAAGTGGATTATAATTATAAAGACAATATCTTTAAGACAATCCAAATTTGTAAATTTAAAAGGTAGAGAAGAAGACAAATAAATAATAGTCTTAAAAAGCGTGGGGTGCTTTTTGAGGTATTTTTATAATCACTTAATGTCAAGCACCCCACGCTTTTTAATTGAATTAAATAATTTTCTCCTTTTTTAGTTTGGTTTTTAAAGCGTGTTTTTTAGTTTTTTAAAGTATTATTTATTTTCTATTTTTTAGTTCTGCTAACTACAAAAACGTGATTTTTTCCTTTTTTTTCATTTTTCTCATTTTTTTTTTTTAATTATTGAATAGTCATCGGTCCTCGATAAGTTTACAAAGTTTCAATGAAATCTGACGGTTTAAAGTGGGTCAAAACAGCGTCCAAAGGAGTCGGTTACAAACAAACAAACATACAAGTGAAGCTAATATAAAGCGTGTAAAAACTAAGAACTTAGAATCATGTTGTGCACCAAATCAACATAATGTTTTTACTTTTTTTTCATCAGTCCACAAGGAGTAGATACTTAATATAAAGCACAAGATAAAAAATAAATATCACCGAACTCGGAATTTGAATCTCAGCCAAAAATATCCGAGATCTTACAAAACAACAAATAAAACTTTCTACAGAAATAAAATCAAAATGTTACCGTACTCTCATTGCTATTTAAAAGAGAAAAACTCCCGAAACAGCCAACAAATCACAACTTTCGAGTAGAATCATAACAGATGCGGGGAACTTCCAAACATTTGCCAAGTTGAAGGTAACAATGAGTGGCGGGATTCCAATGAAATACTTTGGAGATGGACTTCAGAAATATTCCCTTACTTTTGGGAGTATTATTCAAATGGAAATAATGTCGTCATCATCATACTCTTGCTATCATATCAATAGGAATCGGCGCAGCATGTCTTCTTCCATACCTACTTCTCTATGAGTCGTGTCGATAACTCAGTAGTAACGTCTCACCATTTCATCTTTCACAGAGTTCATCCATCGTTTTTTGGTCCTTCTCTTGGACTCCAGGTTCAAAAGTGCCTTTTATGTGCCTATTTGAAATAAATGCTTTGACGAGGGACATTCCTTAAGTTTTGGGAAAATTATTCTATTAGTGATTGGATATATTGTTGTCCTCATCATACTCTTGCAATAGGAATCGGCGCAGCATGGCTTTCTCCATTAGTTTTTATCGTCATAGTCACCCCCAGTCTATCCATATCATCTTTCACACAGTTCATCCATCGGTTTTTTGGTCTTCCCGTACGACATTCCTCACGACATTTTTCTTATTTCTCCGCATCACATGCCCACATGATAAATGATATTGTAAGTTATTTGTATGCTATGTATGTAGGCTTGCTGAAGGAATCTTACGTGTTATGGATCGTTAAGAGTTATTATTGAAGATTGTATTTGTCTAATGTATGTTTATAAAACGCTAGATGCGAGAAGCACAGAACTGGTCGAAGTGACGGACCTTGGGGGGGAGGTTTATGTCCAGCAGCGGACTTCAATCGGCTGAAATGATGATGTTTGAATTGTACTTTTATTACACCGTCATATGCTCTAGGGCCACCTTAGTTATTATTAGCCTATTTTCAGTGGCTTATGTTAGGTTTAGATACCACAAAATAATCATCGTTATCTTATCCTTATCTCCATTAATTTGGGATCGGTGCTACATGCCCACCGCAACATCAAACCAAAAATTATCCTTTAGTCATGTGCATGTAGGATCCTACGGCAACAGAGAGTGACTCCGAAAAAATTGGTAGTGCTTACAGACACACCCGCTAATAATTAATTGAAATCTATAAATTGTTCATGAATGGCAGAAGCTGTAAAAGCTTTTTAGAAACAATAAAATGTTTTAAGTCCAATGCCCGCTCATAAACAAGACATCAATCTACGTCTGTAGATAGTAATGAGCGTGTCGGACTTGGTCCACACATAATGAAGGGTTCCGTAGTTCAGATTAATTTATTCCAAGAACTTAACACTGTAGTTGCAAAATATGTTCTACCTATACATTGATATACGAATAAGAATCTTTATTTGTAAACATAGGTAGTTACACGGTGTGTGAGATGTCACAATATTTGTTATGATTCTCTATATTTTACTGCGAAACGTGCAAACAGTGGCGGCCTTAGGGGGTGGCGAACAGGGCAATCGCCCGGGGCCTCGCTCTTGCAGGGGCCTCGCGCAACAACCCAAGCAAATTTAAAAAAAATATAGATATAAAATAAACTAAAAAAATAAAACTTTTGATTTTAATCCTTAATTACTTATTAAGGTTATAACATAATGGTAAACTAAAATAAATTTAGTTAAGTAATTCATTCATTCAAAACACAATTGAAAAATTCATTATGCTTGAATATTGCGCCTCGAAACACTTGAAGATCGGTTTTTGGTGAGTCGGGACATAATGTTGAGTGCTCCTCTATAGCTCGTGGAATCCCCGTATTTCATTTCGTTCGTGTCACCTTTGAATTATTTTGCTTGCAGTATGAGTTAGAAAATCGTTAACTGTACCGTACATATCTTTAAATTTTATTGAGTATTACGCTGAAATACATAATAGAAAAAAAAAAATACTGAAGTTTACCCCACTATCGAAATAGTCCTGAGAATTATTGCTACCACACCTGTTACAGTTGCTTCTGCTGAAAGGAGTTTTTCGAGGCTTAAAATGATTAAAACGTATTTGAGGAATTCGATGACACAAGATCGGCTTTCAGCCCTTGCTATTCTTTCAATCGAAAATGACGTAGCTCATTCGTTAGATTATTGTGCTTTAATTAAATATTTTAGTCTTAGGAAAAGCCGCAAGCATCAATTTTAAAATTTATCATCTCTGTTTTTGTTAATTTTGTGAATCTTTAAATGTAAAATATTTTAAAACTTAAATTTTATTTAATTGCATAACTTTAGCATTTCTCCTCAAACACGACAAATACCTAAACCAAACAACTAGACCTACTTTCGCATCACATATTTTTCACGAAGGACAAAGGGCCTCGCAAAGTCCTGCCGCCCGGAGCCTCGCAATGGGTAAGGCCGCCTCTGCGTGCAAATATGATCAAATTTGAATTACATTTATATATCAAATAATATGAAAAATGTATACACAACTGGTCAATTCTCCAGTGTTTTTTGTTACTAAATTCCAAATGAGGGATTTTTCAGACTTTTTCTTTAACTTGTGCTGTGAGACTTGTATTACGTCGAATTATAAGCTTGCCTTTTAGAGCCCAAAGGGACCGTAGACATATTAACTTCAAATTGATACCTCCCCGCGTTCCTAAGAAAAAGGTTCGTGACAGACTGACAAACACACGTCCGTCTCTCTATCAAGACCCTTTTCGGACGGATACTGGTTCCCTTTTTTCTTGAGTTGTACGGAACCCTAAAAGCGTCTAACAAAAAAGATATTTGACACAGACATTTTAATTAGTATACTTAATTAGCAACTAGACCAAGACAAAAATATTAATAACACAGTATGATTTAGTTAGGCCGTAATACCTATTTTGAAAAACAAAATCCTCTAAGAAAAGACACTAACATGAATATTGGGCAACATACACATTCTTTACGATTGTTTACTATTTGCTGATAGATCCATCAGTACAAGTACCTACCTATACAAAAATACTTAAGAATGCTAATGGGATACACTTCCTGGTAAATCAATGTCCGGTTATAAAACAAGATGTCCGATTTAATGGAATCTTTCAATGATTGAATACGTGATCTGTAAAGTACGACCATTATCTGCTGAAAAGATAGCGCGAAGTTAAGGGATTGGAAATCAATCTACCTAGCCTGTTCCCAATTATATTTGGGTCGACTTCGTCTAACCGGATGCAGTTGAATACCAGTATTTTACATGGAGCGACTGCTTATCTGACCATCTAGTACGATACCGCTTGGGCAGACTGGTTGTCAGACTTTTAGGCTTCTGACTTCCCATCGGAGTTTATTTCTCGATAACGAGGATTCAGCCTTTACCGAGAAATGAACTCACACCACACATTGGAGTATTAGTTAGTAGTTTTAAGGCTAGTTTTTTTGTTAAGTTAAAAAGAAAACAAAAAAAATATACTAATGGCGACTAAAATTGTAACAACCAAAAATTATGTAGGTACTAGATTTTGCCAGCGTCTTTGCTCGCGTGGATGTCGAAAATTATCCTATAAGAGCTTAGTAGGTACCCGGGATAAAAAGTATCCTATGTGTTACAAATAATCTACGTGTGTGCCAAATTTCATCCAAATCTGTTCAGCTGTTGTTGCGTGATTGAGCAACAAACATCCAAACGTCTAAACATACAAATTTTCACATTTATAATATTAGTACGATTTTTTGAACTGAAGTAAAAATAATAAAAATGAAAGAAACAAGAAAAAAGCAAAAGATGAAGAATGCCAAGTGCTTACATTACGACTGGATGAATGACTATAACTTCAATAACAATCAACGTTAGTATTATACTTCCACATAAGAAAACCCAAATACTATAGGTAGCAAGTTAACAATCAAGGGACAATACACAACAACCCAACAAAATACATTGTCAGATAATGCGGCCACATTATCCCCAAAACCCCCAAAGGACCCTCGAAGCCACTAAACAACGTTTTATGCAACCCAAAAGGGATGTTTTAAGTACGATACGAGTGTATTCAGAAGACAAGCTCAGTAGAACGGTATGCTAGCTGAAATTCTGTATATTTTTCCAGCGGTTACGTGGCTGACCGCCTTTTTATCAATGTGTAACGCTGATGCTTAAAATTGGTCCTTCGAGCCGCATGCGGTTTTTCATACAAACATTTTCCATTTCTTGGATGGATTGGTCTTTACCTACTGGATTTAGAGCGTCTTTAATACGCTAGAATGATGAATAATTGCAAGGGATCCTATTTAGTACTAGTTTCTGTCCGCGACTTCGTCCACGTGAAACTGGTTTTAACTTAAAATATACTTAGTTATCTTATAGCTCTGTCCTGTTATTTCATTTTCGCTTTGCGTTTTTTTTTTGCTCGGCTCCCAAAGTAGGGTGGTGTTAAATAGCCTTCCTCAAGAATACATGCTCAAGCTAGCAAATGCCAACATTTTCAAATCGTAGCGTAGTCGTAGCGCGTTGAAACTAACAAACTATTCAGCTTTATTATATTAGTAACGACGTTTATTAAATCCTACAAGTACCTCTACTGTCCGTTGTAATTAAATTAGAATACCAGAGGGCGTTCAACTACTTTCGGAGCAATAAGAAAAGATAAAATCGAAATTTCACTCAGACAAAAGGCGGAAATCTGTTAAACTCGCCACACATAGCCACTGTAAGCCAAGCTTTGCAACAAATGCCGAACAAATTCCAAGGAACGCAGGAAACAACATAACGCCTTTATTTTCTTATACGTTAGGTTGAGTTGTACACCTACATACATTTCATCAGGTCTGTGACTCATAATACCTATAGAAAAATGGCATTACAGCAAAAAAATACACCTTAAAACGATTAAAGAACAGAAAACAACAATTTTAATGTCAAAAGGGTCCAAAGAGGCCAAAGTGAGCAACGAATCCAAACTCCGACAAGAAGAAAAATACAATATAATTTTATAAACATAATACTTATGTGATCATTTATAGTCCTCCAGATCGTATTTTGTCCAAGGCGGCCAATCACAACGGAGACTGGCCTTCGGCACGGGAGATATTATAGGGCACAATTAGTGTGCGCAGACACTGGTGCACTTCTCTCACTCTTCTCGTACTCTCATAATCCGATGGGATGGCAATTCGACACGACCAGCGAGAGATTAGGCTCAGGACCAAAGGCTTAACTTGCTTTCCGAGTCCGAGGCTAACCGCCAACTGCCAAACTCCGGGTTTTTAGTGAGAAATTCTCAATAGAAAATCATAGAAATCATATAGTACAGTATAGCATGTAAGAACAGTGAGCACGCCTGTCCCGGATCACATCACAAGTATTAGTTAAAACAAAACCGGGAATTTTCAGTGTTCCATCTCCGAGAGTACTCCATTGACCCGGTTTCGACAAAAGGCGAACTGGATTTCCCTTTGTGAATACTGAATACTCAAAGCCTAGTTGAAATTCTACAAATCAAATGCGATGAAATCAAAATCAGTGTTATATTAAGTGCTTTCGAATTACTTAATCTACACTAATATTATAAAGAGGAAAACTTTGTTTGTTTGTTTGTTTGTTTGATTGTAATGAATAGGCTCAAAAACTGCTGGACCGATTTTAAAAATTATTTCACCATTCGAAAGCTACATTATCCACGAGTAACATAGGCTAAATTTTATTTTGGAAAAAAATAGGGTTCCGTAAGATATTTGGGGTTTTCGGACACAAGGTGTAAAAAATCAACCAGAAAAGTTACTTATTTTGCGTACGCTGCCTAAACTATAAAAGATAGAACCATAAAATGTTCTAATTAATTGTAGATCTTATAAATATCTACAAAAAAGTCCGCGACACACTATACCTATCTATGTCGAGTGAGGCACAACAACCATTTTTTTATTTATTTATCTTGAATTTTTTTTGGACTACATTTAAAAGCATTTATTTTACTCATGCTATAATCCTAATCAAAATAAATTATTTCATCACTAAGTACAGTTTATGTAGATAATATTTGGTCTTTGAATGATTAAAATTGGACGTTTGGTTTTAAAGTTATGGCGAAATTAAAATAATACGATTTCTGCTGCACGGCCCGTTGCGAAGTGGGCGTCACCAAGACGGGATGCGCGTGCGGGAGGGGAGTCTATGCAGCCTGCGGATAATGACTGCGTCGTCGATGTCTGTGAATTGACCTGGGAATCATTTTGCTGACCGTGTCTTTCCTGGGTAGGCTTTTTGCAGCGGTAACCGACATCCACGCGGGCGGAGCCGCGGGCGACCGCTAGTTAAAAATAAAATAACAACGTCTTTATTTTCCGATAGGTTAGGATGAGTTGTAGACCTACATTTCGTCACTGATTTTCGAGAGATTATATTTATAATACGTACCTACTAGCTTCCGCCCTCGTCTTCGCCCGCGTGGAAGTCGGAAATTATCCCGCGGGAACGTACTACCGGGATAAAAAGTATCCTTTGTGTTAATCTAGGTTATAATTCTGTGTGCCAAATTTAATCAAAATCCATTTAGTAGTTTTTGCGTGAAAGAGTAACAAACATCCCTACATACAAACTTTCGCGTTTATAATATTAGTAAAGATGTTTTATTTAGATCCGTTAAGGTTAGAGATCGTACCTCGATAATTCTCCGATTCACGATTGCATAACCACAATCAGATGCATTTTAAAGGAAATTCCTATTCATGGCTTCATATGTTTGACAATTTGTCTGCTACGCAATTAATGTTGTCAAATCATCATAATGGAAGGCAGTGGTGGATCCCTAATTGTTGTTTGGGAGAGGCTTGACCCCGCTGAGGGAAAATTTTAGCAAAGTAAACAAGCAAAATTATGGTTTTAGCCATTATTTTGCTTAACGCATAACAAAACTCAAGTTTAATTTAGCTTGAGCCCCTTAGGCACCCCCCCCCCTCTCCCTGGATCCACAATTGATTTGCCAATTGCAATTTAGTGTGCTACGCAACTACCCGCAGGTCTTAAAGATCAATTGATTAGGAACTAGAACAGATTCAGGCTCAGACAACTCTCTGACAATGAGTCGTTCAAAGCCGAATCTATCTGTCTCAAATAGGAGCAGAAAAACAATAAGGAAGTAATAGCAACTTAGCATCTGACGTCGTACTTATCCCCACCAAAAATAGACCTCAAGCATACCAGCCTATTATATTCCCATTGCTGGGAAACAAGCCTAATCAAGAGTAGGCCGTTATAGATAGATAAATCGTTTATTTGGTGCCCACAAAAGACATAACACAAGATATAAAGCACGATGTAATCAAAACTAATTACATGAACGTGATTGTTAATTAACGAAGTAAGTACAAGGTGCCAATATACTAAAAACCAAGGAGGGAAGGAAGACATAGTGAAGACTGGCCCCGGTTGGTAAATGACTTTTGGTTCTAGGACATGCCGGTTTCTTCACGATGTTTTCCTTCACCGTTATGAGAGCAGTGGTGATGGAATAATTTACATAAAGTAAAGCGCCTCTCTGGGTCGGACCTATGACTTACAACTCGTAAGTCGGGGCCGGTACCACTGGGCCACCACTAATGAATAGACCTAAACCTTGCGAAATGTAAAAAGTTTTACCGCTAAATAATTTGAGTACCTAATTTAATTTTGAGTAGGGATGGGGTGAGCTCATCATTTCGTTCACCGCAAACCCAATTTCCGTCGGTAATCTACAGCGGGAATTACAACCTGAGGCAGAGAACCTCTTTATAATCCTACTAATATTGTAAAAGCGAAGTTTAAATGTTTCTGATGGATATTTTTGGAAGCCAGAACGGATTTGAACGTGTAATGTAACATGGATACCTCCTATCGAATTTTTCGTTTAGTTACATAATTTAGAAATTAATAGTCTTAAAATCTATGTATTAATACGTGAAGCAAAAATTTTGCACTCCTTTATACGAAAATTACGCTATTAACGTTGCCAGCCGACCTATAAACTATAGAAAACTTTTCGTGAATGCTTAGGTGAAGTGAGCTGTTATTCCAACTAATGCTAGATATTGAGACTATATTGGCAGCTTATCATCTGCTTAGCCTTTTCCCAACTATGATCGGGTCGGCTTCCAGTTTAACCTGATATGGCTGAACACCAGTATTTTATGGAGCGATGGAGCAACTGCCTATCTGACCTTCACAATCCAGTTACTTATATTGGCAGCTTATATCAAAAACATTGGCAGTTTTCACGGTGAGATTTTTTCAGAATAAGTAGATCAGCTGGGCATAGCTATTGTGTATCTACATTAGTTACAAAAACATGTCAAACAAATGTTGAACAGCAGTTTGTTGCAAAAACCAGCCAGACATAAACCAGTATTAACTGTTTATCGTCTCGTGGGAGTTGTAAAAGTCAGAGAAAGACGGATTATAAATATTACTGGGGTGAACACAAATGATAGTAGATCAATCTAATATACGCCATATCATTCCATTTTATAGGTCCTGATGTTACAGCTTTTATCATAAGGCTCTGGAGAGATTCCTCCTAATGTAACACTTGTGGTTTCCATTAAGGATTGCCAGTCAGCTTTGAGGAACGTGAATTTATATTGTTCTCTTTTAAATATTTGATTAAATGAAATCAAAACATATATCACGTAACGTTGCCGTTGTCATTGTCAATAACATGAGCTTACAACCATGATGTGAGCATGTAATCCTTTAGGAGCCATAGGGAATCACCATGTATGAGGAAGAGATCGGTGATCGCAGTAACTTTTCAATTGAGTACAGGACATCCAAGCTCAAGCTTTGCCAGCGAGCCATGAAGCGTAGTAATCTGGTGGTTCAAATTTCAGACCGTAAAAGGAACACAACACTGCGCGCCAAAACAAACGGACGTTCTCGGACGTTACCCAGAAAATTGTCGATGATCGGGACAAACTGCGATTGGTCACGGATGGTTTCAGTAACTGCAGTAACTTATATGAGGAGGCTTTGTGTAAGGTTAGGGACCTAGAAGAGGAATTAATTCATGCAAATGTTCGAATTAATAAGCTGCAGCAAAAAGAATGTACTCAGGTGAAGGAAACCAATAACTTGTATCATGAACTATTTAAAACTAATTGTAACCCTCATTCCTTAGTAACAATAGACCTAACTGAAGATTCTATATTGAAACATAATAATAGTAGCTATAAAGTAAGTCAAAATAAAATTAAAAAATATGCTAAACTAAATAAAATCATAAATAGATGCAATAAATTCAAGAAACAACAAAAACACAGTTCCAATAATATTAAACTAAGGAAAGAACGTGTTTGTCTAGTAAAAAAATTGAAAAATTATGAAATGAAATTAGAAGATAGTAAAAACATTTATCAATTTGACACTCAAAGATTACAGGCTGAAATTGAGGTACTTGAAGAGTCACTACATTCACTTTATATTAAGTATGTGAGCTCTCAAAAACAAATAAATGAACACATCCTTGCTGCAAATGAGTTAGTGCAAATGTGTAAGGATGACCCAGCTAGAGTGGACCCGATGACTCTGGGCTCTAATCTGTGTTCTTGTCAAAGGGAATCCGACCTTGAGACTCACCAACCTGAGGTAACGGAGGACCCGTCCCGGTCTGGAGTGGCTCGAGACTGTTTTACCATCCAAGATACACCACAGGATGTACAAGGTTCGTCTCAAGTAGCACAGACAGAGACTTGTGGCCTCGCCTGTTCTAGTAAAATTTGTTATGGTTCTATTATGTTTTCAGACAGTTTAGGGAGAGGGTTAGGTAAATTATTGCGTAACAACCTGAGTCAATCTGCTGTTAATTATTGTATGCCAAGGAAATCCTACAAAGAGATAATGTCATCAATAATTGGGAATAATTATGATCCAAAGGCCATTATTTCTGTATTAGTAGGTAATTGTACTAATGTAAAACAAGATGACATCACTGATAGTGTCACTGAAATCTTGAAGATTAACTGTCAGAAAATAATATTGTGTGCTTTTCCATACTTTGAGCACTTGTCAAGTAGGCAAAATCTTAATATACATATGCTAAATAACCATATGCATTTATTAGCTAATTGCTATAGTGACAAACTTATATTTTTTGACACCAACACTTTTGTTGAGAAATTAAAATCGACTAGGGATACTGCGTATCTGCCTATTAGTTTTACGGCCGAAATTAATATTGAATCCATGATCCGAGACATACATCGATCGTCGATATATACCAATCTATGGATCGATCTCCAACCCGCGTCCTAATAACTTAAAAACACGATCCTGCTGTCGCTCAATCCGCAGATATCTTGAAATCCTTTCCCTCTTCGTCATTCCGTTGTAAGCAAAATTTATAACAATAGGCATGGTTCGTTTATTTGTAATAATAAAAAGCTAAGCATAAATAGCATTTATAATTTTATTTTATGGATTTTTAGTACACATATTTACCGAAGACGTAACAATTCTATTATTACAAACAAATTTGTAATAAAATTCTAAACGTGTTGGGTAAAAAGGAATGTCACGACAAGGCTACCGACGCGTTTTATTAACTGTGGCGTGGTATTTTTTGTTGTCAAAAAGCCAAAAGTCGCCGCTCGCTGCCAAAGAAGCTTATATCTTTGTAAAAACAACTGATATACCTAATTTTATTTACTTCATTACTTGTGATACCTAAATAGCTATGGAGTCTGAAGTGGTAAGTGATTTTATAATTTTGGAGGTGTATCAAATCCTGTGAACCTTTTTAAGTGCACTAAAGATTGCTAAGATTTTCATAACTCGTAAACATTTTAAAATAATATTTCTCCCTATTATAGGTAAGAGGCAAACCTTTGACAAAGGACGAAACTAAGTTTTTGGTGGGGTTGGTAGAAAGTAATAAAATAATTTTATCTAAAACAACCAACGCCACCAACAATAAAATGAAAACAGAAGAATGGATTCGACTTACAAACCGATTCAATGCCACTACCACAATTTGTCGTCGAACCCCACAGCAGCTACGCTTAAAATGGGAAAATTTAAAAAAGAACACTCGCAAACACAGTACAAAATTAAGGATGAACCGCATTCAAGTAAGTTTTTGTTGCAATATTTGTTTTACATTTTAATTTAGTTGTTCATGAATATAATTAATATTATTTTTACAGACTGGGGGTGGGGTTCCAGAATACATACCCCCAGATGAAATACTGGACAGAGTAGCAGCTGTATTAGGGAGTACAGCCAATGGTTTTATTGTGCCGTTTGGTGGTGACAAGGAACCAGAGATGGTTGAAATTATTTCTGTCAATGATGGTGATATGGGTGGTGATGAACATATTGGGGGACAAGCTGGAGTGTTACCTATAGACAGTGGACTCAACATAGAAAACTTAATTACCATACCATTGTCTATAGATAATGGGGTCATTGATGTGACCGAGTATGAGACATCAAATGGTCCAAGTGTAGCCAATCAAACTGGTACTACAACCACACCGAAGAGGCTGACATTAAAAACGCCTAGAACAGGTAATATTTTTGTTACATGATTGTATTTATGTTTATTTATTTTATTGTTCATGAAATGGAGATGGTGAAATTATAAGTTCACAATTTCAGCTTGAGTTACTCTTGAGTTTCTTGATTATCATGGATTTGTATTTTTCTTATGCAACAGAAGCTAAAGTATCTATATATTTATGTACAGAACATAGATTATTATTGTGTATGTTGTCACTCGGCTCTTACTAATGGATAAACAGATTTTGTTAGGTTTTAGATTTCTTAGAATCAGGGAAAATAAATAGCAATACCCAGTAAATGGTTTCTGTGTGATAGTAACAGTCATTGCCTCATGAAAACAGTAGACAATCTTTTTGTTTGAGTTTTCTTTGGTGTTCCTGTAAATGTTGAGTGGACCTTCTCACATTTACAAGAACACAAAAATAGGAGAATTTTGATACCAATCCAGTGTCTCATTCATTTGTTAATACTTGCTGAGGAGTATTTTTAAATACCTACCCATTTTGATACATGGTCTTAAAAAGATTGCTATGAAATGACATAATTATACTTTAATTATAATCTCACATCTACTATTAGCATGTTTGTTGTATTTTAATATAGTACATCTTTGAAAAATTACTTTAATTATGAATGTAATGTAATTATTGTAAAAAAACTTCTTTGTTTTCCAGGTAAGAAGAAATTGAAAACTGCAGATGATGGCAGAACATCTAGAAATGTTGCATTAGCTGAGTATTATACAGCCAAGAAACTTTGCATAGATGCAAAGGTACAAAATATTTTACTACAAAATGAAAAATTAAAATTAGAAAATGAAAAATTAAAAGTAGAGTTAGAGCATTTAAAAAAATAATTAAATTAAAGGTATATATGCGATTTATGAGGTATCAGGTAGGTTTACCTTATAACTTTACTTATAGGTTTTCATTTTCTAAATTAAATTTTTCATTTTGTAGTAAAATATTTAATAGCAGAAATATTATGGTATAATTTTTATTAAATGTTTGAATAGTGCATAATTTTGTTTTATTTCTTAAATGAAGTAATTATTAATGAGATCAGCTCTTGTTTGGATGTCTTGATCTTCCATATTTTGAGTATTTCCATCATAACTGGTATTTGTTGTTTCCGTTTCCAAGTCAACCTCGGGGGGAACTTCCTCAATATTATTATTCCTACAAATATTGTGTAGTACTGCAGTGGCGATAACTATTGCATGAACAACTGGCAATGAAACACGCATTGTGAGTGCCACAACAGGGAATCTTCGTTTCCAAACACCAAATGTTCTGAAACATACACTTAAATTAGTCCAAATAAAAATAAATCAAGTACATAATGAAACAATTGTATTTGTCATAAATTGTGTCGCAATCACTCTTTACAACTTGCCTATTGATACATTACCTTTCAATTGTGTTTCTAGTCCGAATGTGAGCTTCATTGTATCTTTGTTCAGCTTCAGTCCTTGGATTTAATAGAGGTGTCAGTAAATAGCTTCTATTAGGATAGGCACTGTCTCCAAGTAGCCAACGACCATTTAACTGTCCTGCATCACATTGGGCTGTAAAAATATAAATTTAATATTACTTACATCTAATCTAATAATTTATAAAGTTAAATAATACATATTAATGATAAAACATGTCGTAAAAACGGAACCTCTTAGGATGGAATTGTTGAAAATTGTTGCATCATGTGTAGAACCCGGCCAGCGAGCAACCACATTCATGAGTCTTAAACCAGCATCACAGACACCTTGGACATTGAGGGAAAAGTAACCCTTTCTGTTCCTAAATTCTTCACCGATTAATAGACCTGAAAGAAGTTTTATGTTAGGTATAGTAAGTATCTATTTATATACTTAAATTGCAAAAATATAAATTATGTATTTACATGGAGATTGTATACGAATATGTGTGCAATCTATTGCTCCAACAACCCGAGGAAATTCAGCTATTTCATAAAAATCTTCTGCACCTCCCTGATTCATAAAAATGTATTCATCATACAATGTGGCAATTGCTGATGAAATATCCCGTACTATTCTGCCTGCTGTTGATTTTGATACTCCCACAAAATCAGCCACAGAAATCAGCATAGTGCCTAATGCATAAAATCTTAAAGTCATCAACAGTTGATGAAGCGGTGGCACTCCATGATTCCTGAAATAGTTATTATATTTACTTTAAATCAAAGTTCTTTATTCATTGGGTAGCTGTTTGTTTTACTATTTTGTAACTTACCTTGATGAGGTTACACGGACGAGAGGCATAATTTCAGTCAACAGTAAATTTACTGCTAATTTTGATAGCCTAAACCTAAAGGTAAACTCCGCATCATCCAGACTTTGCATGTAGTTCACCCTTTTAATTCTCCGCGCAGAAGCACGTTGACGTCTTAATTCTTCACCAGCGTCACTATCAGTACTATCCCAATCCGATAATTGAGCCAAAACTTCCATATCACTATCACTGTCACTATCACTGGAGAATATTGACAGTGCCATTTTTCAAATAAAATCCGTGAAGTCAATCTTATATCTAAGGAAATTCTAAGATTAAGATTTGGATTGTTTACACGGATCGAAACAAACGTCAAATTCAACGGATAGGATAATGACACACTCAAACTGTCATTTTCGAACAGAGGTCAATCTGTAGTCTATGATCCGTCCTCTCAAAGATCGATTGGTTGAAAAGATTGCAATTGCAATCCGCGGATCGTTTTTAGATACACTTTACTACAAATCTGGATTGAATTTTCGATCTTAAATCTAGAGATATTGGATTAGATTGGTTATTAATTTCGGCCGTAAAGACGTCAAATAGCATGGCTATTAGCTTTTAATATAAACTCAGACATAAGTAGTATGTCGAAGTCTACTGTAATTAGCACCACAAAAATTAGTAATAATACTAATATTAAGGTGGTTAGTGATACCAATTTAAACTAGTCAGTAAGACAACAGAAGGTACCAGACACAAAGTTTTTAATCTCACCACCAACAAGGTATCTTCTGGCATTCAATTACGTAATTGTAAAAAAGGGGCTAAGCAGAATTCCTTGAAATTGTTTCATCAAAATATTCAAGGGTTTTCTTCCAAACAATTGGAAATTGAATTGTTTTTAGAAAAAACAATGTTTGATATTATTTGTATAACTGAACACTGGTTGAAAGATTATGAAATGTTAATTAATTATGAGAACTATAGTGTGGGCAGTTGTTTTAACCGAAAATCTATGCTTCGTGGAGGTTCACTGATCTTAATTAAAATTGTATAAAATCTAAAACTCGTACAGACATAGTTAAACTATCAGTGGAACATAGCATTGAACTGTCCTGTGTTGAGCTAGATAAGCATTGTATAGTGTGCGTTTACAGACCTCCTAATTATCAAAACTACTCTATATTTGAGTCAGTAATGGAAGATGTTTTGGCGAAACTTGCAACTGGTAATAAATCAGTAATTATTTGTGGGGACTTTAATATTAATATTTTGGAAAATAATTCAAATAGTAGCAGATTGTTACGCCTCTTTAAATCATTCAATCTTTCAAATGTGTTTTTGGAACCAACGCGAGTAACTACGGCTACTGCTACATGTATTGATAATGTTTTTTGTGACTGCGACTATTTAGATAAAGCCATTGTAAATTATCTCCCTTCTGATCACAGCGGTCAAACCGTTACTTTTGAGTCCCAACACACCAATTCAAAAAGTACAGATACAAACTAGACCAATAACATCGGGTAATTTAAATAAGTTTAATAGCACTTTAATTAGCAAGTTAAGTGTTCAGGGCCTAAATGTGAATAATGGTAATATTTTGTATAAAGAAATCTTTTCATTAGTACAAACAGAGTTCAATCACTTTTTTAAGCAGAAATCTAAAACTATTTGCCCTAAATTTTTATTTAGTGACTGGGCAACTAAAGGCATCAGGAAAAGTAGAGAAAGATTATTTGAATTGTATGGCCTTAAGCCGTATATTAACACAGAAACTTTTACTAAGTATGTTGCTACTTACTCTAAAACTTTTAAAAATATCTGCAAAGTAGCTAAAGCTTCATTCATTAGCCACAAGGTTAAATCAGCAGATAATAAAATTAAGGCAGTTTGGAAAATTATAAAAAATGAAACGAACCGAAGTAAAAGCCTTAATAATGATTACGCACTGAACACTTCCCGCGGTCTCATTAGCGATAACATCGATGTTGCTCAGGAATTTGCAACTTTCTTTACCAACATTCCTATTAAAACTACAGAAACTTTAAATTCTTCGCCCGCACTTGCTATAGATTTATTAAGAGAGAATGTTTCAGCCAGTCCTATGGAATTCAAATTTAAACATATTAACCCTGTGGTCGTTGTAAAGACATTTAAGCAACTTAAGATCAAAATTACCGAAGATTTGTGGGGCATGTCTACTAAAGTATGTCAATCCATTATTGAGACAATTGCACCCTATTTGGCTTTAATATTTAATTTGTGTGTAGATCACGGGGTGTTCCCGGATTTAATGAAGTACAGTAAAGTTATTCCACTCTTCAAATCTGGTGACAGCAAAGATACTAATAATTATAGACCCGTATCGATTTTGCCAGTTTTCAGCAAGGTGTTTGAAAAAGTTATGTTAAATCAAATGCTCAGTCATTTTAATCGTAATAACATCCTACACGATCAACAGTATGGTTTCACCAGAGGACGTTGCACAACCGACGCCGGTGTCACCTTATTAAAACACATCTTTACCGCATGGGAAGAGGCGCAAGATGCAATAGGTATCTTTTGCGACCTATCCAAGGCGTTTGATTGCGTGAATCACGAAACACTTCTCTTGAAACTCGGGCATTACGGACTGGGTGAACTTGCGCTTAGCTTGGTAAAATCGTACTTGAATGATAGACTGCAGCAAGTTCAAATAAACGGTGTGAATTCCTTGGGCTTAAAAGTCAAAATGGGTGTACCGCAGGGCTCAATATTGGGTCCGTTCCTCTTTTTAGTATATATAAATGATCTACCTCATTTACTTAAAAACCGACTACAAATGGTGTTATTTGCTGATGACACATCACTGATTTTTAAAGTTAAGAGACATGCACAGGAGCTTGACGACGTAAATAACCCCCCCAGTGGGTTCCCGCATTGTCGTTGCGGGGGGGCTCAGTAGCCGTGGTCCGCTCCCACGGTGAAGCGAAGAGGAACCCCAAGGTGGGGCCGCTCGTCAGGGCTTTTGTCTCCAAGCCGACGACGTAGCGGCCAAAATGTAGGTTGCGGTGAGGTGCACCGCAACTGAGGCGGGCCGCGATGTCGAATGGGAGGCATCGCGGCTGAGGATTACAGGCTGCGGAAGAGGAAGAGTGCCGGTACTTCTGAGTAGCGCTCTTCCCTTCCGTGGCCTGGACGGGGCCGCCACCGTTTGATGGCGGACGCGGTGGGGCCGCAGGGGAAGAGGAGTGTCGGTATAGCGTTGGCCGCTCTCCCTATCCCCTGCGGCCGAAAAGTGGTAGGCGGCGGGGCCACTGCGCTGACCCGTCGCAGGGGGACCAAGGGCGCCAGACACGGGTTCGTCTGGGGCCCTTTTGTTACTTGGTTCCTGGGGTGGTCACGGCGTGCCACGTGTCCTGGTGCGCCGAACTGGTGGGGTCCGCAAGGGCCAATGCCTGCCAGGGGTGCGGGTTGTTCGAAAGAGATACCGCGGCCCCTGGCACACGGGCAACTGAGGGAACACGGGTGGGTTTTAGTCAGTAAAGGTCTGACACGCCCTCCTGCTCCGCCCAGAGCAGGAGAAGTTATTTGATGATTTCCCACCCTCAAAAAAAAAAAAAAAAAAAACGACGTAAATAACGCTATAGTTAAGGTCCATAATTGGTTTACTGTAAATAATTTGGTATTAAATGGAAAGAAAACTAAATGCATAAGATTCACGTTACCGAATGTTAGAAGTAGTGAATGTCACGTTGTATTGAATAAGGAGATACTAGAATTCGTCGATCAGACGGTTTTCCTGGGGATCACGCTTGACTCAAGGCTACAGTGGGGTCCTCACTTAACATCACTTGCAGGGCGGCTAAGTTCTGCCGCTTACGCTGTTTGGAAGATCCGTCAATTAACAGACGTGGATACCGCGAGACTGGTCTATTTTAGTTACTTTCATAGCATCATGTCTTACGGTATTTTGCTATGGGGACGTGCTGCGGATATTGAATCGATCTTCATTCTGCAAAAGAGGGCTGTCAGAGCCATCTACAACCTACGCAGACGCGAATCTCTCAGGGAACTGTTCAAAACAATTAACATCATGACGGCACCTTGTCAATATATCTTTGAAAACATTATGTACGTTCGTAGAAATCTACATCTTTTTAGTAAGATAAGTGACAGGCACAATTTTAACACTAGAAATAGGAACAAATTAGATCAACCACGTTTCAGGTTGTCTAAAGTACACACTTCTTTTATGGGGTACTGTGTAAAATGTTATAATAAAATACCAGCCGATATTCTTGAACTAAATGAAAAGAAATTTAAATTATGCATTAAACGCACACTATGTAGACAAGCATATTATAAGTTAGATGATTATATTGTTGATAAAAATGCTTGGCTTAATGCTGGTCCGACTCCACAGGCACCTGCGCTTGCTATTTAAAATTTTCATATTTGGAAGAGATGCTTCCCTTTTTTATGTTTTCTGACATTATGAACATTTCTGTTACTATTATTTTTATTTTCTGACATTACGAATAAGTTTTTATTTTTACTGAATCAAGTATTATTTATTAAAATTTCAAAAGATATTAAATATTTTTCTTTCTTTTTGGAAATCAAATTTTATTAATTTTTCAAATACATTGCAAACTATAATTTTGTATAATTTAGAAGCATTTTGTTTAAAATTTGTAAATGTGAGTACAATGCATCCGTATAATAATTATGTTGTTATGATGTACGTTGACTTGAAAAAGCGTGGCAGTTGAGAGTATGTCATGCTCACTTAAATGTCTTGCTGATGGTGGCGTGTGTGTTGGATCATTCGCTTCCCTACAAAATGGTTGAGCTGGATGGTGCTGATCCACGCGTCAAGTTCGTGAACGGGCGCCGTCGGTTGAGACTGGTCATCTCCTAACTTCCATGGCTAATTTTAAATCTTATATTTAGAATTGTTTTTTTTTTTTACATTGTTCTCACATATAGAAGCAACAAGAATAATGTTCCCAAGTTTTTGTAAAACTTTACATGATTAAAAAGAGTGTCCATGGAGTTTCTTGCCCGTTCTTCTCCATAGAGATCTACGTTTTGGAATGGGCAACTAGCTTCAACTTTCTGACAATTCAAAAGTGCCTGAAAATGGTTTAATTGAAATAAATGCTTTGAGTTTGAGAAAATTGCTCAGCTTATGTGGGACTGGGGCGGACATGTATGCCGTATGTCAGATGACAAATGGGCCAATGGAATCCCAACAACGCACAACGTCATCGCGGCAGGCCGACACGAAGATGGCGGGATGAGCTTGACTCCTACCGAAAGGACTGGCCAACAATAGCAAAAGAAAGAATTGTGTGGAAAAGGGACAGGGAGGCCTTTATCTTGCAGTGGGACAATATAGGCTAGTTATATTTAGATAGGACATGGCTACTGATCACCTAATTATCATCTTAATTTAACCCTTTCATGGAGAGCACTCCACGTACAAAAAAACAATTTGTTACCATGATTCAGGAGATCGCGCGTAAAACGAAGGAAACGAGGAAAACTATTGAACACACACATTAGAATAATGAAAACCTAAGTTATTCCCCTAGTCCCGTAGAGTTTAGCGTGGATCATGCATATATGTACATAGACAAGAGTCCGCAGCCGGCACAAAATTAATATTTACTGTGGCGATTTGCAAGTCAATACTGTCTGGTTTGTGTACAGAAAAACTCTGGAAGTCACATTCTATTCAACTTTATTACCGAAAGATTTTATGAGTGTTTTGTTTTTTTAGGTACACGTTGTTGCTGACAGTAATTCGGGATGGGTAAGAGTAGACAGGTGTACTAGACCATGACTGTCAATAACACACAATATCACAAACATCAAACACAATATTGGTGACGTTCTTCAGAAAGGTCAGGTGTGTAGTATTCGCAAACGGTGTGCGTGTATGGATCAGCAGGCTTAGAACGAGCACCGATTTGTCGACGGAAGAATAGACATGACTATTAACTAAATGATGTACAATAGGAGAAGATAGCTATGTTTTTCTATTAATTATCATGCCGTGGCCACACCAACGGGAAACGCCGTTGATTATCGCGATGATGGAAGTTAACCGTAGGTGTAGCCACAACTTATCACGATAATTTTACAACGACATTCACATTGCCATTTGAAGTTAGGCGATAACTATCGCCAATGATGAGCATTGACACGTTCAAGTGTGGCGACTGAATTTATCGCTTTAATTAATTATCGGAATCTTTAACGCGTTGTTTATCGCGATTATGGGCATTGACGTTGACCGTAGTGTGGCCCCAGCATCACAGTTATGCGTTATAAACGAAACATGATTTTGTAGATAATAGTATATACAGTGATTGCCTGGACATAAAATGGGGATGTCGTTGGTGCAAATAATATGTATATGTTACGGCTAATAGCCGAAGTGCGGCTACACCTAGTTTTAGCCGGCTACAACTAGGTGCAGCTGGACTAGCGCACGCCGGCCGCTGACGCGGCATCGCTCGCTGCGCTCGCTCGGCTCGCGCGCGTTTGGTCGCAATTCTAACCTAACCTAACCTAATCGGTAGGTAAGCAGTATGGTGCAGTTCACCGGTGACATAAGTAGGATACATCTATCTAAGTTTAACCGGCTGCACCTAGTTATAGCCGGCTAAAACTAGGTGTAGCCGCACTTCGGCTATTAGCCGTAACATATACAATATCGTATATTATATCAATGTCTATTTCTCGATCAAAATAGAAATAAAGACAAAGTACATAAAGTGACAAACCGATACCCACTGATACATTTGTCTAATTCTCGATCGAAATACAAATATTTTTTTTTTACATAAAGTCCATATTGATGAGGTTTTCAGTTCTATTAATAATGAATACTTACATTCCAGGGACTTTTGTTTATATAAATCGCTTCACATTCGGGATTAAACAGGCAGACAGACTAAAAAACAACTTGGCACGTAATATGTAGGTATCGTGTCGCACAAAGCGTGATGTTGGATTCCGTAGCCACAATGCTTTCTGTACACAAGCTAGTTTACTTGAGACTGATATTTCATGTAAAACGGGTTTTAAAAGCGCACCGAACTTCGGATGCTAATTGAAGCGTGGCGGCTCTGACTAGAAGAATGCGGTTTGCGCGCTAATTTAGGTACCTATTTAATTTGTAGTATTTAAAACAAAGACTACATATTTTCAAAATGTAAAATATATACGTAAAAGATATAGAAACATGTCGTTTTGTTATTATTAAAAAAAAACTGATGATCGCCCGTGATGTATATTTACGCCATGCTAAGGGTTTAAGTATATTGTATTTAACACTCTTACTAATAAACACAAAATTATTCCAAGTTTAAACATATGAAAATGTGTGGTTATTCCTGTTATAACTTTATTCCGTGTTAATTAGCAAGAGGGTAAGAGATTAATTTGTTTTTTTTTTTCTATCGAGGAAACTACAAGTAATCGTGTTTTCGTAAGTGTACGATTTATATAGTGAATCCAAAATATCTTATTTTTTTTGCATAGCTAAAGGTAGTAAGTTATAACGATTCAGCTCGAAATAAAACGAACGCAATTATTTAGCAATTACGTATCGTTCCCTCAGCAGACTAACTAGTGCACAAAGCCACGGGAGCTCTAACTAAGGGATCACTGAATCACAATGCTCTATTGAAATCTGCGTGGATTAATATTGATAAATTGGCAGCTCTATTATTCGACTTTGGACGAGGGTTTCAATTTGGTGCATACGAGAAAACTGTAATCGAACACCGTCAACTGTGGGCACGCCACGATAGCGGCGGTAAGTCCCCTCTTTGAGGAGTGGCTTGAGAGGCGGCACGGTGTCCTCACCTTCCGCCTGACGCAAATCCTCACCGGACACGGTTGTTTCGGGAGGTTCCTATTTCGGATAAGGCGGGAGGAAACGCCCGGGTGTTTCCACTGCGAAGATCGCCCTGAGGACACGGTGGAAGTCTGCCCGGCTTGGGCGGAGCACCGCCGTGTCCTCGTGGAGGCGATTGGCGGCGGCGATCTCTCGCGTCCGGCCCTGGTCCAGGCCATGGTACGGAGCGAGAGTGCATGTGTAGCCGTCACCTCCTTCTGCGAAGCAGTAATGCTCGCGAAGAGGGAGGCGGCGCACGTGAGGGAGAGGCAGTGTATGCGCCCTCACGGCCATAGCCGCCGTGGGAGACGCCCTGGGCGTCGGGAATCCCAGGCTGATTCCCGGCCACCGTAAGCGCGGGCTTGCGGACGGCGAGTTATGGGTAGGTCGCTGTCCGGTGAGGATGAAACCCGGGTCGACGGCGCGTTGTGTTCCACGCGCGCCTCAAAGAGATGACAGTACTGGTGGGGTCCGCAAGGGCCGATGCCTGCCAGGGGTACGGGTTGCTCGAAAGAGATACCGTGGCCCCTGGCACACAGGCAACTCAGGGAACATGGGTGGGTTTTAGTCTGTAAAAGTCTGACACGCCCTCTTGCTCCACCCAGAGCGGGAGAAGTTATTTGATGATTTCCCAACCAAAAAAACAAAACACCGTCAACTGTGGCATCTTTACTTTCCGTGAGCAACTTTATCCATGAGTACTATACTTAAATATCTCCCCATTACTAAACATCTGTTAGAAATTATAGATTTTTCGACTTTTGTATCGTTTCGATATTAAATGACGGCAACAGATTTTTACAGTACATTACTTACTCATGGGTAAAGTTGCTATGGAAAGTGGCGATGCCTTTCCACAGTTGACCGATGCCAATCTTGGTTTTTGATGATGGAGAAACATTGTAAAAAGTTAGACACGAATAATGAGTTTAACATCGTAGGATAGCCTATACCAGCAGTGGTGATGGTATTGGTGGCTCAACAGCTTCAATTTCATCAGAAGTGCTGGACATGGTACGACAGAGGCTCCTCTGACTTCACCATCTCTGTCACCAGAAGACAGCCGCCACGTAACCGTCGATGCGACGCTCTGCTAGATTGAGCTCGGTTGTCCCCAGCCAGTGTCAAACTTCTTCGACCTTTTTGGTGATTCAAAGTAACTTCGTAACAAAGATAGACGGCGCCACTTGCTACGCCGTCAAGTATAAGAATTTTACTACGGAAACCAAAATGAAAAAATACAGCGTCCCGACTGCTCGTAAATCTTTCGAAATAGGTCACAGCGCGAAGTTGTGTTTACTTTTTTATTGGAAAGATGACAATCTAGTATTTATTAGGACCTATATTCTAGACTAGGTACTGAAGATTCCACTACTTTGGTGCTTTCAGACGATTTCTCATATTTCTAAAATAGATAGAAAAGATACGGATTTTTTAGAATAAATAGAAAAGATACGGATGTCTTAATCAGATGAAAAATAAGGCAGTTGACTGATGTAGCCACAGCTAGGTTAGTATACTTTGCTTATTTTCACAGTATTATGTCTTATGGTGTTCTGCTGTGGGGATCGGCAGCATCGGCAGCGGACGTAGATTCAATTTTTATTTTACAAAAGAGGGCAATCCGCGCAATCTATAAAATGGGGGGAGTCGCGAGTCTCTTAGAAAGAAATTCAACGAAATTGATATACTAACTCTGCCTTCTCTTTATATCCTAGAAAATATCTTGCATGTTCGCAAAAACTCAGGTCTTTTCAAAAAAAGATGCGATTTCCATAATCTAAATACACGTAGTAAAGATGAAATTATGATTCCAAAATTTAGATTAACTAAAACTAGCAAGTCATTTCTAATAAACAGTATCCGCTTCTATAACAAGTTGCCAAAGTCGGTTACGGAACTCAGCGATGGAAAGTTTAAAACTGACATCAAACGTGTCCTTATCAAAAAAGCATATTATAAGATAAAAGACTACGTTGAAGACAGGGAAGTTTGGCATTCATACCTTCTGCACATGTGGCTTCCCTGGTACCTCATTAACAGCATAACTATGTGAAAGTCTATTAACTGCTCCCAAATTACAATGTTAATTTTTATTCTTTTTATTTTTTACAATGTCCGACATATTCTCGTCAATAATTGACATTATACATCAATTCTAATTTCGACTTTTTATTAGTGATTTTCATGGAAATCATGTCACTTGGTTTAAATAGGTTCATTTTATTTATGTAGATTATTTTACATTTTGCGAATGAGAAACGTTGTAGGCCTTACAGACTAGATTTGTAGACGATTTTCTATTCTGTTTTATCATTCCTCTAAGTACCTGGTACTTATTGACAGGCCTGCACCGTCCTCCCATACCTATTATCACTGTAATTTGAAAACCTTGTAAAAGCCAATTATTTTTAAAAGAATAACCGTGGAGTTTCTTGCTGGCTCTTCTCCAAAGGAAGCGACAAATTGGAACCGTGCACCTAGCTTCTGACGTTTCATAAGCGCCCATGCAGGTTTATGTGAAATAAAATATTTTGATTTTGATTTCTACATCTCTGGGTTCGGTCCGACCTTCAATATGAGAATAGCTCAAATTCTGCCTGGCCTTTTCCTAACTATGTTCGGGTCGGCTTCCAGTCTCACGAGATGCAGCTGAAAACCAGTATTTTACATGAAGCGACTGCCTATCCGACTTGTACAACCAGTACATGGTAATACGACACTCCTTGGTACTCGACTTTCGGGCTTCAGACGACACGTACCGACTGCCAAAGACTCACGAATGACAGCCGGTACTCTCCGAGGCACGGAAGGTTTTTTATGTAAATATCGGTCACCCATCCACGGACCAACCGCGGTAACCGTAGCTTAACCTAATCAATCAACCCGTGCGGCTGTTATTACTTAAACACAAGCAATAGCAGGGTCGGGGGTACTCCCGTCTGAAACGAAATTCCTTACACTTTTTTCTCAACCTCAAATGTAACGTCGTTTAGGTACTCTATCTTTAAAATACTCAAACTCAATTTTGACCTTACTAACGGCTTCAGCACCCTCGAAAACCATGAAAACAACATCCATGACGAAAATTTTCGCAGCTGCCGTTTTGTTTTTTATTATTATTTTGATCTTACTATTAGTGTCAGCACCCTCGAAAACCATGAAAACTATCTCACTCTGTCTCTTCCTATTATCATGAAAAGTCACATGGAGGTGGTAAAGTACTTTTTAGTTACGCGACGATTTCTACAACTTTACTCATACCGCAATCTGCGTTAAAGAACTTCGTTCCAAAGCTAGTGACCGTGGTAACGGGGCTGACTACCTTGAGGTGACATTTAAGTTGTTTTGCTACACTTTGAAGCTATTTTAATACAATAGGTATATGAATATAATCTGCGTTCGCGATTCAGTTTCGAAACTTGTAAATAAATATGAGTTATTGGAAAAAAATACTTTAATACCAATACAATAAAATTAATTTTCCGCTGAAACTTTAGACATTTTTATAACTTTTCAATAGTGCTAGTCATTCTGAAATCAACTTAATTTACACTAAAATAAAGTTGATATGCGTTTAAGTGGAATCCACATCAATCGGAAACATGAATTTAAATACACCTAATAGATACAGTAAGCTCCAGCACCCTAATTGCGTAACACGCTATTAATCATAATCGGTTTCGTTTTGACAGTTCAACAATATTCATGTCAATATTTACGTTGTTGAGCAGACACATTTTTCGAACATATGAAGCAATGGTTTAGCCATTTGTTTCAAAGCGAAACAGATTATGATTAATCGTGAGTTACGCAATTAGGGTGCCGGTCAAATTCTCATTCAGACGAGCACAGTACACTGATGTAATATTATTTTAAATATACAAGGTGTAACAGAATTGACACAAGACCTGATAGTAGTTTGTTCCTAATTGGCTACTGAATTGATTTCAGTAACTTTTAATCTATTATATAAAATTCTCGTGTCACAGTTTTCGTTGCCATACTCCTCCGAAACGGCTTGACCGATTTTGATAAAATTTCGTGTGCTTATCGGGTAGGTCTGAGAATCGGCCAACATCTATTTTTTTTTTTTGCATTAGGAAACTGCCAAAAAATCGGGAAAACTTAAATTACATTTTCTATGGGAATTTTGTATGGACAGGACAACGTCTGTCGGGTAAGCTAGTTTAAGTATAATTTTTTTAAATTATGTATTTTGCCATACCTACCACTGATTGAGCCAAAGAAAATTCAATCTTAATTCAGAAGAAGTAAGACTCAATTTTAAATTACGTTGTTGAGCAGACAATTTTTTTTAACTTGACCACTTACATCTTATTATCCCTACTAATATTATAAATGCGAAAGTAACCCTGTCTGTCTGTTACGCTTTCCGGCTTAAACCGCTGAACCAATCGTCATGAAAGGCAAAGATATAACTTATGTAGGTAATGGAGAAGGACATAGGCTATTTTTAACGCGATAACCGACATCCACGCAGGCGAAGCCGCGTTTAAAAGCTAGTTATATCATATAATAAATCAAACATTGATGCCTTCTATCTGGTAGCCAGAAATAGCCTCAGAGCGATCGAAAAGTTTGTTTTGTTTTCAATGTGTGAAAATATTGAGCGATTAAAAAATCGTCATAGGAACAGCCTTGACCGGAGCTATAAAAACTTCGTTTGGATATGCGTAGTGCGTAGTCATCATCTCCCCAGCCTTTTCCCAATTATGTCCGGGTCGGCTTCCAATCTAACTGGATGCAGCTGAATACCAGTATTTTACATGGAGCGACTGCCTATCTGACCTCCACAACCCAGTAACTGGGTAACACGATACCCCTTGGTATGACTGGTTGTCGGACTTGCGGGCTACTGACGACCCGTAACGACGGTCAAAGATCCACAAATGACAGCCGGGACCAACGGCTTAACGTGCTTTCCGAGGCACGGATTGGATATGCGTGGTTGTATCCTTTAAATACAGTCATCTTTAGTACAGTTAATTTGAACCTGATAGAACTTTGTTCAGAATCGATTAAAAAATAAAAATTGTCGTTCCATGTAAACAGCTGTATCGGTGGGGTAATCGTGTAGCAAAATAACAGTAAGAATGGCTTCAATTTTGACAGTGCAATTACATTTTACGTTGTTGAGCAAAAACATTTTTCGAAGATACGAAGTAATGGATCAGTAATAAATATCCTTCAACCGTTACGCAATTAGGGTGCTGGTTAGACTTGAAGCCGACCACATAGTAGGGAAAAGGTTAGACCGATGGATGAAGGTTATAAAAGTGATTTGTATAGTTTTGAAACAATGTATTTTGTAAAAAAAAAACAACTTGGCAAAAATATCCTTTAAAGACGAACATAAATTGTATAACAACGTAAAAGAACTGAGATAGCTATAGCTATCATAATAGTAAGTAATACCATGACATAAGTGCCTCAATTACAAAACACCACAAAAACGACCCATTTTATAGAAAAACATAAATATCAAAGTTCACAACAAAGATACAGTTAGTAGGCCCTCGGGAAGTGACGACACAGAAGATATCAACAACAGACAACGTTCCTATTACGTGAGAGTAGCTGTCTGACTGATACAGCCTCAGAAATTGTTCGGGAAATGGGAAGAATGAAATACGACATCTATTCGGTAGTGAATAAAGAGGAGGGAAAGGTAAAGAGGATTCTGTGAACGAAAAACCGCTATTTGTGGCTTTTGTGAGTACCGTTTATGCGATGAAGTGCAGAGAATCGAAAAGCTATTGGATACAGATACGATTGACAGAATATTCTTTATTAAGTACAGCAGTGGTGGCTCAGTGCTATCAGCCCAGACTTACGAGTCGTAAGTTTTATCCCAGGAAGAAAGACGCTTCAGTTTGTGTTTTTGAATACATACATCAGCAGTGCTTTCAAAACGGTGAATGTCTTAAAACCGAAAATTCAAAGACATGATGTGACATCCACTAACCCGCAGTGCGCCCGTGCGGTAGCTTATAGCCCACCCGTCTGACAGAGAATGATTTTGTCCCAGCAGTGGAACATTATAGGCTGATTATGCACTGCATATTGAATTATCTACAGATCGAATGGGTATGTTAGAAGGCTACTTATCTTTTCTGTTAGAACTATAGGGTCTATAGGTACAGGGTGTAAGGGAAACGCTTCCGAAAACGAAGACAGGTGATAGGGCTAGTGATACTCGATACAGTACCATAAAAAAATCTAGTTTTTTATTTTACAATTTTTAACTAATTTTTATTTTTAGCATTTTTTGTATGCTGTGAGAACAGTTAAATGAACCATTATTTGAGATTAAACACATTTAAAAACGACCCCAAGTCCAGGCGGCGACTTTAGGTTTAGGCATCCTTTGTAAAGCGCCGCCAAAATAAAATAAGTAGAAATATTACAGAAGCGTGAAACGTTTTAAATTGATGCAAAATAACCAATTTAAGGCGAAAGGTTATTGGTATCCGTTTGCATTTAGGTTGTAATAACCCACGTTTTGGCTTCGGAAGCGTTCCCCTTACACCCCACATGCGTTCTATACTTCTTGGAGGATCTAATACGGGAGAAGACTGATCGTTATGACCCCTAGTTTATAAACATGTATTGAGGAACATATTATCTATACAATTTACCTTCCCTTAACGAAAAAGGCTGGACCAAGCCCTGAGTCTGCACTACGACTTTACCTTCTTCGCTAAGTAATCTTTGCTTTAGTTAGCAAACTAAATTAAACGTTTCAGACGAATGTAAACCTTATTCTTATGACTTCATGTTCATATTAGTTTAAACGAATGTGAGCAAGTGTTTCATACGATACAAAAACAACAAACAGCCAGTCCGAAGAATTACTTCGAAAAGATAGGGCAAACTCCACTGGGAGTAGCGCCCACATGCCAACAGAACCATCCCATCTGCTCAGTCTAAAGGACTGATCGCATTATAAAATGGATCATCAGTCCATTCGCACGACTTCACTCGCGCGAAACGGGCGAATCAACACTTTTAATTAAGTATTATATTACTTTTTGTACGCAATTCGGACGAAGTTAATTTATTTGTGGCCGAATCGACAACTCAAGAAATACATTTCCGTAACGTACACACGGCTACACATCAAGCTATACATTTCCAGTATAAGCTGATCTCACATTGTATAGGATTTCCGTACAGTGCCAGATCAGCGTAAACTGGAAATGTATAGCTTGATGTGTAGCCGTGCGTACAATAAAATTAGCATGTTTTGAATTTTATAAAATTCAGAAAATTATATATTATTTAAAAGTGTCGATTCACCTGTTTCATATCGACTAATAAGCCGATAAATCTTTAAACTCATTAACGAGGAGAAAATTCATCAATTTGCGGTCTATTAAATCTTGCTCACATCACTTCCAATCATTAAAATCAAAACATCAGCTTACTCGTATCAATTAAGTAGGTAAGGCTATACTACCGCCGGATATGACAACGATTGATTGGATCAAGCCGAGGATAAAAAAAGACAAGCGACAGGTCAATCGTGCGTGCGACACGTTTAATTAAAGACATAATTAACTTATTGGAGGTGCCCATCGATTTAAGGCTCCCACAAACAGGCGCGACACGACAGCGGACTCTCGTAGAACAATTTCTATGAAAACTTTTTAGAAATTGTTCTTTCTACAAGTGACGCGTCGCGCTGTCTCATCGCGTCTGTTTGGTTCATGATTCTTCGATTGGACGAACTTTTGTCAGATGGGACTGGAGACAGGCAATGTCCAGCTCATCATCATCATGCCTAGCCTTTTCCAGTCAGATACCAGTCTAACCCGATGCAGCTGAATAGCAGTATTTTACATGAAGCAACTGCCTCTCTGCTCTCCACATCCCAGTTACTGAGTAACACGATATGCCTTGAGCTGACTGACCATAGGTTGATGATGATGGTGACGATTGATATTAGGTTTGTTTCCAAGAAAATTTCCCTTTTTAGCTTTGAATGAAAGAAAAGCCAATACTTAGCTTCGGCCTCGTATTATGTGGGACCATATCATCAAACGAACATCAAGACAACACGTGGCGAGCAAATAAATCAGTTCACGTATACCGAAATCTTCCGATGACAGACATACAGACAGACTTGTTATTATTCTCTTTGAACCATTGATGAATTCAGGAAAAAGAAGCATTTTTAAATTCTCGGTTTTCTCATTTTTATTACCCACACGTTGGTTTTTGAACCGAAACAGGAAAAACTAACAAATAATGCTATAGGAATAGCTTATAGGTATTCGATACTACTGTGAGTTATTTCCCGATTATTTTGTTACCTTACAGATTCCGATTCTATGTTTTTTTTACTTGCCTACGCTGTCCCACTCCTGGGCAGAGGCCTCCCCTCCACTCCTTCCATTTTTCGCGAGCCCGCGCGTCCTCCTTCCAGTTTTGCGGAACCTATCCAGCTCGTACCACCATCTCCTACGTGGTCTGCCGCGACCCCGCCTCACAGTCTCAGAGCACCAGTTCTATGCTATTTGGGCCCACAGTTTGTGCTCCTACATTTTATTATTAGATACTTTCATCATATTGTTACCATGTGAATCGCAATGTAGGCGCACGCGCAGATGCTGAGATTCTAGGCCACTTCTTATAGATAGCATTTGTTGAAATGCAGATTTCGTCAATGAACATAATTATTATTGTCGTATGTTTTATGAAATTCGAGACAATTTTTTATTGCATTTACCGTCTAAAACCCACCCGTGTTCCCTCAGTTGCCTGTGTGCCAGGGGCCGCGGTATCTCTTTCGAACAACCCGCACCCCTGGCAGGCATCGGGCCTTGCGGACCCCACCAGTTGGTGCTGACATCTCTGAGGCGCGCGTGGGTCACAACGCGCCGTTAACCAGGGCTTGGTCCTTACCGGACGGCAAAGCTACCAATACTCGCCGTCCGCAAGCCGACGCCTACGGTAGCCGAGAATCGGCCTGGGAAGTAAGACAGGCTGAATTATTAATTATTAACTAAGAGGTCACGGTAACTAATACTTAATTCTAATAGGCTACTATTAGTAAATCATTTTGAAAGGTTAGTCAGCTATATCCCTAAAAATAGCTGCAAAAGGCTATCATGGTACCTACCTTATTTTGACCATATTTCGAAAACGACGTTTTTTTTGGAAATTTTCCTCATTATTATTATTTCAACCGAAAGACGTCCACTGCTGGACATAGGCCTCCCATAAAAGGGGGTTTTGCCATAATCGCCATGCTAGGCAGGCGGGTTGGCGATCGCAGTATGGTGGTAAAATGCATAGAGAACGCTGCTGCCCATTCTCTAGTAAGTCCCTTAGTCGCCTTCTACGACACCCACGGGAAGAAATGGGATGGTGCTATTCTTTTACGTCCGGCACCACACGGAAATTTTCCTGCTTTGCAGTAAATGTAATCGGTTAGTCTGTAGTAAAAATTGCTAATTCGTAGGCAAAAGTTATTTTAAGAACTCCGAAATTAATCCACACAAAACCTATAACTTCTACTTGCACTAATACCTAATTCTATTAATAAATCATTTTGAACGTTCAATCATGGTACCTGCCTTACTTTGATCATATTTCTAAAATAAAGTTTTCTTTGTAGGTTTTCCTGTTTACCTAGGCCTTGCATTAAATGCTGTTGCTTTTATGAAAAGAAAGAAAGAAACGGAACTGCACCCTAATTGTGTAACACAATATTAATTAGAATCGGAATCGTTTTGAGGGTTATTTCTAATCGAAAAAATTTCTGCTTAGCAACGTAAACAACGCCATACATGTTGTGGAACTGTCAAAATGTAATGGATTCCTACTGAGTGTTTTACGCAATTACTCCCCCCTATGGCCGATGGGGTCGAAAAGTTCTGGAGTGGCGACCGCGCACCGGAAGACGTAAAGTTGGAAGGCCTCCCACAAGGTGGACCGATGACCTTGTGAGGGCCGCAGGAGTCCGCTGGATGCGGGAAGCACAGAACCGGTCGAAGTGGCGGAGCTTGGGGGAGGCCTATGTCCAGCAGTGGACGTCCTTCGGCTGAAATGATGATGATGATGATGATAGCAAAAAATGTTAATTCATGGGCAAAAGTTACTTTAAAAACTCCGAAATTAATCCACCCACAACCTTGACTTTTACTCACCCTCTATCACCAAACTAGCTACAGTCATTCTAACACAAAATCCCATAAAACAAACAATTTAGAGCTAATTTATTAATAGATTCGCGCTGTTATCACGCTGGTCGAATCCTGCGCAGATACGATGAAGGTCGTATACTAGTTATTATAATAAAGTCGTCTGTGGATCTCTACACAACACGGAATTTAGAAATTATTTGTTTTGAGTGGGTCTATGCTCTTGCCTTGATTAAAAAAAGAAGATAATTTAAATATTTGATTTGTGAACACATACTACTTATAATCTCTGACTGGTGTCTATGTACAGATTTATTGACTTTTAAGTATTTATGCAGTAACTATTGGCCATTATTATTAGATTTATAATATTTAATAAGTCAACAGTCGCCAATAAAATGAAATAATAGGTATTTGTATTTTACAACATCATTAACCACCTATGTCGTTACTCGTAATGAGCATTTAAAATAACAAAGAAACAATGAACCACATTAAAATAAAACATTATAATAAGAGGTCAAATAAAACTGGTTGGTAAAACATCGCAGACATGACGGGTATTAGAATTATATTCAAATTATGACAAAACAAAAAAAAATCAATAAAATAAAACTTTACCCTCTTTCTGCGGCAGTCGCGTAAATGCATGAGTGAATGGAAATCAGAAACGTTAATAAAGCTTATACAAACAAAATCAGTAGGAATCCTAACACAGTACTACAGTTCCCAGTCAATTAATTAGTACGCCAGCGGAGCCCGACGTCTATTTAGATCAATTAGCGGCCGCGGGAGATTGAGCTGCTGTGTCATATTCTCATATTGCATGGTAGGCCCTGCGCGGGCGCATTATCACTTCGTATAGGTCGGTCGGTACTTGAGATGTGTTTACGTTGAGAATATTGTGATTGAAATAGTAATTACTCCCATTTGTGAGCAAAGATTAAAAGATTTGGGTAAAAAAATATACATATACCTAAATAATAGTAAGATGGCGTGAACACTGATTTAGTTAGTAGTACTAGTAATACAAGAAAATTTCATAGTGAGCAATATTGTTCTTTTTTTTGTGTTCATTCTTTAAGCGAACAAAAAACCGTATCATATCAATTTGGTGTGGACACACCTTTACTTGTTGACAAAAAGAAATAATTATGTATTTTAAAATGCTCAAGCTACATTATTTATAAGCGTGGAAAAAATAAGTGCACACCTACTTGGTGTAAGCACACCTTTAGGAACTGATACGGAGAGAGATCAAAAGTTCAGCCTTTCAAGAACAGTCAAAATGCAAAATTATCTGATGAATATAATTTATTGCAACAGTTTCATTAGAGAAAGGTACTGTTGGCTACAAAATAATCAAACCATTTATGGTAAAAAAATCCAAATAACATGATTACATCACTCCCGGTTTTCGTTGAAGGGTTGGGCAGGGGTAACCCTTTCGTGAGCCTTGGCAAAATATTTGCCATAGCAGTATTTTGAATCGGGCACATTATCAATTTGAAATAATGATATTTTAAATCTATAATTTAATAGCGGGTAAACATATTGCCACCCCCATAAAAGTAAATAGGAGTATCTGGGGGGGGGTGCAATTGTTCAGAAATTTTATGTAGGGGACCTCTAACTACGTCATCACTAATTAAAACAATTTCGTACTGCCCGTTAAAGGGGTAACCTATAGTAGGTATACCCACATATTGCCAGTTATGTTGAAGTCCCACGTAATAGGGGCGAGCCTATTGCTATCAAACAGCCAAAACTCCAGGCACCGGGCTGATATGGAAATCTCAAAATATCACACCTACTCTTTCTTTACCAAAATGTATTATGTTGTGTCAAAATAAACTATTTACAACAACAAATACAACAAACAATTGTCGGCCTTCAACAATGAGATGCTGATATATCTAACAAAATCTCTTTACAGACATGTTTTACAACATAAATGGTACCGCATTTAGTTTTGATTAGAGCCAATTACCAAGTGTGTGGGAGAGATTGACTTGCTCCGGTAGTGATTGCTTTGTTAGTGATATTATCTCACAACTATTTCTGATTTACATTGAAAATAGACTTAATTGGGATCCAGTATTTTGTTAACACACTATGTATCTTCTTTTACTTTTCAGCGTGTTGAACCCAATTTTTCTAACTTCTATGTTTATAAACTTAAAAAAAAAAATTATAGCATTTATTTTTTATATCTGCTTGAAAGCAAGTAGGTACATAAAATAAATAATACTGGATTAAATAATTGTAATGGGTAATTAGGATTTATAATGTTACTTTGTTAATTGACTTGGTCACACTCAAATCATAGTTGCTTATAATGTACACTTGCTATAGATTTATTAAGACGGAACGTTGCAGCCTGTCCTGTGGAATTCAAATTTAAACATATTAACCCTGTGGTCGTTGTAAAGACATTTAAGCAACTTAAGATCAAAATTACCGAAGATCTGTGGGGCATGTCTACTAAAGTATGTCAATCCATTATTGAGACAATTGCACCCTATTTGGCTTTAATATTTAATTTGTGTGTAGATCAAGGGGTGTTCCCGGATTTAATGAAGTATAGTAAAGTTATTCCACTCTTCAAATCTGGCGACAGTAAAGATACTAATAATTATAGACCCGTGTCGATTTTGCCAGTTTTCAGCAAGGTGTTTGAAAAAGTTATGTTAAATCAAATGCTCAATCATTTTAATCGTAATAACATCCTACACGATCAACAGTATGGTTTCACCAGAGGACGTTGCACAACCGACGCCGGTGTCACGTTATTAAAACACATCTTTACCGCATGGGAAGAGGCGCAAGATGCAATTGGTATCTTTTGCGACCTATCCAAGGCGTTTGATTGCGTCAATCACGAAACACTTCTCTTGAAACTTGGGCATTACGGACTGGGTGAACTTGCGCTTAGCTTGGTAAAATCGTACTTGAATGATAGACTGCAGCAAGTTCAAATAAACGGTGTGAATTCCTTGGGCTTAAAAGTCAAAATGGGTGTACCGCAGGGCTCAATATTGGGTCCGTTCCTCTTTTTAGTATATATAAATGATTTACTTAAAAACCGACTACAAATGGTGTTATTTGCTGATGACACATCACTGATTTTTAAAGTTAAGAGACATGCACAGGAGCTTGACGATGTAAATAACGCTATAGTTAAGGTCCATAATTGGTTTACTGTAAATAATTTGGTATTAAATGGAAAGAAAACTAAATGCATAAAATTCACGTTACCGAATGTTAGAAGTAGTGAATGTCACGTTGTATTGAATAAGGAGATACTAGAATTCGTCGAACAGACGGTTTTCCTGGGAATCACGCTTGACTCAAGGCTACAGTGGGGTCCTCACTTAACATCACTTGCAGGGCGGCTAAGTTCTGCCGCTTACGCTGTTTGGAAGATCCGTCAATTAACAGACGTGGATACCGCGAGACTGGTCTATTTTAGTTACTTTCATAGCATCATGTCTTACGGTATTTTGCTATGGGGACGTGCTGCGGATATTGAGTCGATCTTCATTCTGCAAAAGAGGGCTGTCAGGGCCATCTACAACCTACGCAGACGCGAATCTCTTAGGGAACTGTTCAAAACAATTAACATCATGACGGTACCTTGTCAATATATCTTTGAAAACATTATGTACGTTCGTAAAAATCTACATCTGTTTAGTAAGATAAGTGACAGGCACAATTTTAATACTAGAAATAGGAACAAATTAGATCAACCACATTTCAGATTGTCTAAAGTACACACTTCTTTTATGGGGTACTGTGTAAAATGTTATAATAAAATACCAGCCGATATTCTTGAACTAAATGAAAAGAAATTTAAATTATGCATTAAACGCACACTATGTAGACAAGCATATTATAAGTTAGATGATTACATTGTTGATAAAAATGCTTGGCTTAATGCTGGTCCGACTCCACAGGCACCTGGGCTTGCTATTTAAAATTTTCATATTTGGAAGAGATGCTTCCCTTTTTTGTTTTCTGACATTATGAACATTTCTGTTCCTATTATTTTTATTTTCTGACATTACGAATAAGTTTTTGTTTTGACTGAATTAAGTATTATTTATAAAAAATTCAAAAGATATTAAATATTTTTCTTTCTTTTTGGAAATCAAATTTGATTAATTTCTCAAATACATTGCAAACTTTTTTTTTGTATAATTTAGAAGCATTTTGTTTAAACTTTGTAAATGTGAGTACCATGCATCCGTATAATAATTATATTGTTTTGATGTACGTTGACTTGAAAAAGCGTGGCAGTTGAGAGTATGTCATGCTCACTTAAATGTCTCGCTGATGGTGGCGCGTGTGTTGGATCATTCGGTTCCCTACAAAATGGTTGAGCTGGATGGTGCTGATCCACGCGTCAAGTTCGTGAACGGGCGCCGTCGGTTGAGACTGGTCATCTCCTAACTTCCATGGCTAATTTTAAATTTTATATTTAGAATTGTTTTTTTTTTTACATTGTCTCACATATAGAAGCAACAAGAATAATGTTCCCAAGTTTTTGTAATACATAACATGATTAAAAAGAGTGTCCATGGAGTTTCTTGCCCGTTCTTCTCCATAGAGATCTACGTTTTGGAATGGGCAACTAGCTTCAACTTTCCAACTGGTCGACTTTTTGACAATTCAAAAGTGCCTGTAAATGGTTTAATTGAAATAAATGCTTTGAGTTTGAGTTTGTACATAGGTAGGTAGTTGAAAATCTTGACCTAATTTATGAGCTAGGAATGTACCTACCATGTATCTGCTCATATGTAAGTCAAGACAGGTCAAAGTAGTAGCAGAGTTAGAATATGTATATTAGTAAAATATGATTAGTCAGCAATTAAAAATAACCTAAAGTAGGTACTAACTTGAAACTGATGGCTAATAAGATGAATATTTTGAGTTTTTTTTTTTAATTTCTTTTTCAGTATGGGAAAGAATGTATAATTTGAAGCATAAGGAGTAATGTATAATTGGTTTGAAGTGAATAGATAGAATAGTTTATTATGTAGGTACACCATATTAAATGACAAATATAATGAATGTAACATAATTATAGCATACCATTAGAACTTAAGTGAGATTTTAAATATTAATCATTTGGTTGGGGAGTGCAATTTCAACATTGTTTTTATGTGGGTGTCCCTTAAATACAAGAAAATGTTAATGTAGGTAGTATCTTCTGATACAGTACCTATCTTAAAATAACACAACTTTTTTTGCTCTTATTATTCTTGTTAATAAACCTGTAAAGGTCATGGTCAACATTGAGAATCAAAGAAAGTTTGGTCAAAACAAGTTACCAAAGTTAGTTACTTAACCTACAGACATGCTTGAAAATTAGCACTAAGTTGAAGGTAGGTAAACCTTTTAGGCAAAAGTTGAAAAAACAGTTTGTAGAAGCTTCCTTTTATATTCTTTTGAAATTGACAACTTTTTTAAGTTCCTGGGTGAGTCTATGAAGTCTTATTGGAAAATGAAAAGTTTGACCTGACTTTTTTGTCCATAACTTACTTTGAAAGTTTGCACAACTCCAATAAGATTCCTAAGGGAACGTGCAAGGTTGATATAACTTGAAACAACCTCGCAAAACTGATAACATAACCATAACATGGAATAAACCGTCCCACTCTATGCAAAAACATTGAAAATCGTGTCAATTTAAGATCTCTACAAATATTATAAATAACCATTTAATAGCACCATGATCGACCCCGTCATGTCACAAAACGTCCAAAACACACAAACAGATTAATATTTTATAATTATTCTATTATTGCAATCATGCTATGAATGAATTTGAGTTTTTCGAAGCACCGCCTGATACGGACAAACATTAGTATTTACAATGTTATCTTACCCTTATCGTACACCTCTGCCACTCATAAGATAACAGCACATAATCACAATAATATCACTCGAGGATTAGAAAAGGATTTTAAATGCGATAATTCGAGAAAAAACATAAAAACTTTGATTTCCAGTGACACACGGCGGAGCGAAGTCACCTCGCGTGAAGGCGCGCCACTGCGGTGTTGCCACTCTACGAACTACGTTTACCCAAAAACAAACGTCAAGTTTGTAAAATTATTTATTTCGATGAATATAAACAAATGTACACAAAAATTATACAAAATACTTAATGACAATTACTTAACAATAACGTTGTTGTGTCCTGCGTTTACCATACGAGTTGTTGCACTTTCTACAGAAATTCGTACAAGAATTTGGAATTAGCCTTCGCCACTCCTGGTCGCAAGGTAACGAGATGTTTAGTTGTGAACAGCAATGGCTTACTGGTTTACTTTCAAGGTGTATTCGATACGAGGAGTCGGTCAACAATGCTAGAACAACCGGTACATTATCTCCGAATCTTGTTCGAATTCTCTGGAATTCGTAACATGATGATGTTATTTTCAGGGATCTGTTTGATATGCTTTTTGCCTTTGCCTTTCTTTTGGTCCTAGGTTTTTTTTTGTATTTAGATTTAACATTTCTGCTAAGATCATTACTGTTTGCCTTTTCTGCAATTTCAGTGGGTTCTCCCCAGTCGTAGTCATTAAAACTCTTCACGCTTTGATTTCCCATAATACCTACTGATTATTATGATTATTCTTGTTCACATAAGGATTTAAGAAATTAAACAAATAATTTTGAGGAACAATGGCACAATTTTTATAAGGTTTTATTTTGACACAGGGCGCTTTTTAATTTTTCATTTAGTGCACCTTTCTAACGTTATTAACCAGTGGTACTAAAATCGATCAGTGCAAACTTCTTGATACCTAAATTACCTAAATACCGAACTCTTTACCTTCTACCTCAATACCTGTAGCTTTTACATAGGCTCTGTAGGTACTTATGGATAAAAGTGACGATCACTTTTTGTAGGTATGTACTAATTTAGTTTCTACGAAATGAAACTGAGTGGACACATATTCTACTGTGTACTAGCTAGTGAAATTATATTCATAGACATACACTTGTCAAGTAGTTACAATTTAGGTAGTTCCCTGCGTATACCTAATACGTCACCTCGGCCCTGGATCTCGTCTCTTCCCGGTTGTAACCTAGAATAATGCCTCAAGAATGGGCCAGGCTGTCCCAGTGTCTCTAGTCTAAATCTCCATGTCAATTTCCACTACGGTGATTATTTCTGTTCTTACCGGCGGTGGGTTACGAGCGTGTGATATGTGGCCCGTGTAACCTATCTTGGCTGAAAAGGTATGTGCACAATTTGGGACACGTCAGAATACCATTTTGGTAATGGCATTGTATGTCGGAGGGCGCTTACTGTCGTCATGATACCTACATGCTTGGTGAAGGCCAAAATGCAGTGAACCTGAACAGTCCAAATTCATGTAAAATTTAAGCTAAGTAAATTATAGGCACAGCATGAAGAGTCCCGGTGCACGTCCTCCTGCATGATGCTTACCAAGGTAGGGCTGTGGCGTTAAAATAAATGCAACACTGCGGTTGTTAGAAGACGAGGAGGTGGAGCAACGCTTTTCGCAGAGGGCCTGGTAGCAGCTATGGTGATGAAGGTCGTATTAAGTTTTTGTGCATTAGTCAACAAAGTACCGTATACCGTACTTCTATTTTTACGAAGATCTAATCGACCCTACCTACGCTATCCTTGCTTTGCTTGCTCTTGCATCCTTCTTTATACAAATCGCCTCAGATGATCCTGTTTCTGTATACCTATATGGACAAAATAAGACCGCTTTCGAGGCGAGATGCAAAAAAAAGATCGAGCTTGCTTTGCTCGCTCTTGCATCATTCTTTTAATTATTATAGCTTTTCTGGGGGCCTACTCCCTAAGCACGAAGTCCGTCGTTTCGGTCGAAGTAACAGGCGTTTCCTACTCCGTATCTCTTACGGACAGAATATTAGTTTGGAACCCGACCTAAGAATGAATGACAACACGATTTGATAGCTGTCCCTACTCCCGATATGTTTTTAGCAGTACAAAAAAGTTAGTTAAATGGCTGTAGGATTCACTAAAGAGTTTCGAACTACTTTCGGACGGGCCCGTATCTTTGTTGATGGAGTTAGAGAGTAGGCCCCCTGAGTCGACAAAGTTACTCCTTGAATGAAAGGACAAACATATCCTAACATATCCGAAGTACCCCCCCAGTGTGTTCCCGCATTGTCGTTGCGGGGAATTCAGTAGCCGTGGTCCGCTCCCACGGTGAAGCGAAGAGGAACCCCAAGGTGCAAAATGCCGACGACGCGACGTAGCGGCCAAAAAGTAGGTTGCGGTGAGGTGCATCGCAATTGGGGCGAGCTGCGATGTCGAATGGGAGGCATCGCGGCTGAGGGTTACAGGCTGCGGCGGAGGAGGAGTGCCGGTACTTCTGAGTAGCGCTCTTCCCTTCTGTGGCCTGGACGGGGCCGCCACCGTTTGATGGCGGACGCGGTGGGGCCGCAGGGGAAGAGGAGTGTCGGTATAGCGTTGGCCGCTCTCCCTATCCCCTGCGGCCGAAAAGTGGTAGGCGGCGGGGCCACTGCGCTGACCCGTCGCAGGGGGACCAAGGGTGCCAGACACGGGTTCGTCTGGGGCCCTTATATTACTTGGTTCCTGGGGTGGACACGGCGTGCCATGTGTCCTGGTGCACCGAACTGGTGGGGTCCGCAAGGGCCGATGCCTGCCAGGGGTGCGGGTTGTTCGAAAGAGATACCGTGAAACGGGGCTACTTTCCACAGGTTTTGGCATAGTAGGTATTGGTAATTACTTTTTTTAACAACCAAAATTAACGTTTTTTTTTATTCCAACAGAACAATTGGCTATTTGGCCTTTGGCTATCAAACTCATACTAATATAAAGCCCCACAGGTCCCACAAAGTTTTTCTTTTTTATATTGTCAAAGTTACCCGCGGAAGTGGGGTTTCTTTGACAAGGCATTAAAATGCAACTTATGTCAGAGATTTAAAATGTAAGGGTTACTTGAACATCATTTTGATTAAATAATTCAATACTGTATGCATTATACAAGAAATTTAAATAAAAACAACAAGTTTTAGAGATCAATAAGTCATTTTTATTATCACTTAAGTAGGTTACAAAATTATAGGCACTTAATCATCAATTCATCATAGACACACTTTTAAACAGTATTTTAGCGCACTGTTTATGTAGCCCCATAAACTGTCAAAATTACCCTTACTGTTAAAGTAGCCCCGTTTTACCGGTACCGTCGCCCCTGGCACTCAGGCAACTGAGGGAACACGGGGTTTTAGTCAGTAAAAGTCTGACACGCCCTCCTGCTCCAACCAGAGCGGGAAAAGTTATTTGATGATTTCCCAAACTCAAAAAAAAAAAACATGTCCGGAGTAAAGCGCAAAAAAACTGATCGAGCTCGCTTCGTGAAAGTGCGGATCCTGAAAATAAACTTGCAAACGTACACACGGCTACACATCAAGCTATAGTTTCCAGTATAAGCTGATCTCGAATTGTATAGGATTTCCGTAGAGTGCGAGATCAACGTAAACTGGAAATGTATAGCTTGATGTGTAGCCGTGCGTACATGGGTCTGTTATGAAGTCAGTATGAAGTAAGCCCTCGTGCTCCCAAAGAGACGTGCTAAAGCGATTTCCGCAAAGTAAGGTAGATTTTTGAGCGCAGTGGTATCATCTCCTACTTACGAGTTGTTGTAGGTCGTGTGTTCGAACCCGCTTGTGGTATATATGTTCCTTGGTTCGAACACTTCAAACCCAGGCACGCACATTCGGCACATTACTTTGTGTATTTAATTTCATCAACACTGCTCTCATGTCTTTCACGATCGCATGTCTTAGAACCCAAATTTCGAAGATATGTGATATCTGCCCGCGTGGTGGATTATAGCCCACTCCGTCTCATAGAGAGGAGGCCTGTGTCCCAGCAGTGGGACTATTATAGGCTGATTATGCCAGGTTTTTATATTTTGTATAGGTATTTTAATCCGATAATCAATTACCTAATATTTATAGGGATTAGGGCTTGGTGGAATAAATTGCTATAATAACGACTGATTTGGATTGGTTACGTTATCATATGATCTGAGCGAATTAGATAATTTGTACGTGCGTGATTGCCAATGCACATTATCGGTTACGTATCCGCTGGTACGTATACAGAGTGATTTTAGATTTTTTGAGGACCATCAACCAGAATCGTGTTATTTTTCCAAAACTATTTATACATAGATAGGAATTAAGGAAACACTTTCGGAAAAGAACAGCTTAATGTGATCACCATGCAATCTGCCTAATCTTTTCCCAACTATGTTAGGGTCGGCTTCTAGTCTAACCGGAAGCAGCAGCATACCAGTTTTGTATATCTTGGTAAGACTGGCTGTCAAACTTTCGTACCACTGACGATCCGTAACGACTGTTAAAGATTCACCAAAAAATGAAGCCGGGACCCAGGGCTTAACGTGCTGGCCGAGGCACGGAGGGGTCTTGGTAATATCCGCGGTAACCGTGGCCTAACCTAATCGATCGACCCGTGTTGCAGCTATTACTTAGGCACGAGCTCCTCACCAAATATGCGAAAACCAGTATTTTCGCTGGCTAAAAAAGCAAAAAAAAATCCGACATTCATTTTCATCGCCATAATGCTTTTTTGACGATGAAAATTAGTACCTGAAAACACGTCACCTATCTGGATTCATATTTGTGAACTTTCTGATTCAAATCTGTCACCAAGGTAACGGTCACGACATCACTGGCCTATAACAAGACTAACCAAAAACAAACAAGCAAGCAATAACAGCCACAACCACAAAAATGTAACATTCTGTATAGCTAAGCATCACAAGCATCATTGATAACCACGTTGGGTTACTAGGTACAAGTAGTATAAATGACCAGCACGCTTGTCACCAGTGTCTAGTTCAGTGGGTCAGTAAAGTTGAAACATGGCTTCAGTTGCGTACCTAATCCTCGCCATTCTGGCTGTTGGTACGTATTTCCATCATCAACATCACATTATATTTTTAGCCGTCTTATCGTCTTATAAATAAAAAACTCGCTTTAAAAACCAAACTAAAAAATAATTTAATTCAATTAAAAAGCGTGGGGTGCTTTTTGAGGTACCTATTTTTGTAATAAACTAGCTGACCCGACAGACGTTGTCCTGTCTGAAATATGAATATAATATTACGCGCAGCATTTTTTTTTCTTAAGAACCTTTTCCTGACAATAACGAACACAACAAAAAAAGAATTAGCGAAATCGGTTCAGCTGCTCTCGAGATTACCGTTTAGCAACACATTCAGCGATTCATTTTTATATTATAGATTAATGTCAAGCACCCCACGCTTTTTAATTGAATTAAATTATTTTTTAGTTTGGTTTTTAAAGCGTGTTTTATAGTTTTTTAAACTTTTTTTTTTCTATTTTTCTAATTTTTTTTAAAATTAAGTATTGAATTGTCATCGGTCCTCGATAAGTTTACAAAGTTTAAATGAAATCTGACCGTTTAAAGTGGGTCAAAATCGCGCCCTAAAGAGTCGGTTACAAACATACAAACAAACAAACATACCTACAAGTGAAGCTAATATAGAGCGTGTAAAAAGAGGAAGTTCTGTGAGGACCACAGAGCATGTATGTTTAAAAAAAATATCTACCTAGTTATGTTAAAAAAAATTGTAAATGGTAATACTAAATAAATCACCAATTTTCCTTCTTTTAGTGTAATTTATAACATTTATCTCGGTCTCCTTGTAGCTTCGGCAGCTCCTGAGAACCGCATTGTAGGTGGAGACGATGTCACCATCGAGGAGTTCCCCTACGTAGTCGCCTATACTTACCTCTATCCGGGACCCGGAATCACTGTGCAGCGCTGTGTGGGATCCCTGATCTCATCCTGGCATGTGCTGACCTCGTCTTTCTGCTTCAGGTAAGTAGACTTGTTGTAGTATTTATCTCGATATTGGTATTTGGCAGTAATAACAGCCACACGGGTCAATCGATCAGATTAAGCTACGCTTACCGCGGTTAGTTTGAGGATGGGTGACCATCTTTGCATACCCCCCGTGCTTAAAATATGCACGCTAAGCCATTGGTCTCGGCTGTCATTCGCGGATCTTTGACAGTCGTTACGGATCGCCAGAAGCCTAAAAGTCTGTCAACCAGTCTTAGTCCAAGAGGTATCGTATTACCCAGTAGGTAACTGAGTTGTGGAGATCGGATAGGCTGCTCCATGTAAAATACTGGTATTCAGCTGCATCCGGCTAGACTGGAAGCTGCCCCCAACATAGTTGAAAAGAGGCAAGGCATTGATGAGTCAAGTTTTCTTCGAACCTCACTCAAGTTCCAACCACAAGCAATCCGAGCTGACATGAGGTATTTCGAACCGTGACTTGTGGCATCGTTTCGGCAATGCCTCTCAATTGCAGATACCGATGTCCTTATCCAAACGTCAGACTATACCTACATCACGTGGGCTGGAAGCTTATTTCGCAATGACATTCGTCATATTCTAGTCTCATGCCCAGATCTCAACTTATTTTGGGCCGGCGCACGGCGTAGCATAACTTCTTCTATACGTCTCTATTAATCTTCATCTTAGTACTCACCTCCTTTCTACCCATAATAATATCATCATTCACACAGTCCATCTATCGTTTCTTTGGACTTGCTCTACGCCTACGCTTATAGCCATTCACATTCATACTCAAAACTTCGGCAGTTTCTTATTCCTTCGCATCACATGCGTATAGCTTGACATCCGGCTGCCACATAACCTTTCAGCCACCGTTGCCACTTTCAGACTTCCTCTTACATTTTAATTTCTTATTCTATCCATTCACGTTACATCATGCATCCATTTCCAATGGTAGTCAATAACACCAATAAATAATGTTGTCCACAGCGGTGGCATCCTCACCAACTTCCGGGTTCGAGCTGGTTCCACCAACAGTCTCGCAGGTGGAATCGTGGTCAATATCGCAAACGTCGTTAAGCACCCGGACTACACCGAGGATCCCCTGAGCAACGACCTTGCCGTAACATTCCTTGAGACTCCCCTAGGCGTCAGCGACGTTATCAATGTGCTGTATCTGCCTCCTCAGAATTTCTTCATTGGTGATGGCCAGTCCGTCAAGATTGTCAGCTGGGGATTCGAAAGCGTTAGTAAAAACTATTAATTTGAAAATGCTATTATCTTCATTCTTAGTTTTTGTTCAGTGAATGGAGTTATTTTGTTTGCTTGTGATTTCAATCTTCTAAAACCTGGTTACATGGAGATTATCTACCTTATTTATAAACGTTGCTTAAAGTTAAGTAATGATTAGCGACTGATTAACCGTACATTTTGGACATTTAAACATCTCTTAACTTTAAGCAACGTTTATAAATAAGAGAGTTAATGTTTAGAAAGTAGAACTAACGTTTTATTACTTATAACAGGAAAACGGACCCCAACTAGCAACCCTGAAGACGGTGTTCTTGAACAAGATCAGCGTGGCAGATTGCCAGGCAGCCTATGCAGACACAGAAAATATTGACATTTCTGACTGTAAGCATCACCATTTCTTAACGGCACCTCTCAAGCCGTTTAGGCTACAGAGCGTGCCAAAGAAACAAATACATACATATACTCTTTTTGTTCCTTCTGGCGCAGTCGGGTAAAAAGAAAAAAATGCCTGCAGAAGCTAGTGCTTACCTATGATATAATTTTGATATAAAAAGTTCGTTACTAGTCAAGCGTGAGTAATATCGTGAGCTAAATCCTAGACAGCATTTACTATTTTTAATTAAATCTGTTATCAAATAATGTACTTACGCGGGTACACCCATAGATCTGGATCTATGGGTGTACCCGCGTGGTTACCCAAAGGCCCCAGAAAGATGTTTAACTTTTTTAAGTTTTCGATACTAATCGTCTTTTCCTAGAGAGGCTTGTGGCTAAGTAATATTAGCTGCACGGGTCTATCCATCAGGTTAAGCTACGCTTGCCGTGGTTGGTCCGTGGATGGGTGACCATCTTTACATACCAAGACCCCTCCGTGCCTCGGAAAGCACGTTAAGCCGTTGGTCCCGGCTATCATTTGTGGATCTTTGACAGTCGTTACGGGTCGTCAGAAGCCCGAAAGTCTGACAACTAGTCTTAACAAGGGGTATCGTATTACCCAGAAACTGAGTTGTGAACCTCCACAACCCAGTTTCTGGGTATGTCTGTCTAGCGACTGTCTATCTGACCTCAGATAGACAGTCGCTCTATGTAAAATACTGGTATTCAGCTGCATCCGGTTAGACTGGAAGCTGCCCCCAACATAGTTCGGAAATGGCTAGGCAGATCATGATGATGATACTAATCGTCTTTTCTTATTACAGCGGTTTTATGCGCAAGTGGTACCGGGAAAGGCATGTGCTTGGGCGACTCCGGCGCTCCCATGGTCATCGATAATGTGGTGGTAGGAACATCCTCCTTCTTCAGGGACTGCCTTGACGATGGGTTCCCTGATGTCTTCACCAGGGTTGATAGGTATACCAACTGGATCTTGGAAACCGCTAGTGCTGGACCTGGTGCAGAGCGCAAAGCTGGCTTCAGGGATGCTCCCGTAGTTGCCATGTAAAAACTTAGGCTAAGATCAATTTTGAAGTCTGGCAAATAATCGTACAGACCAAAAGGTTTTTTTGAAGATTAATAATAGAATGTCAAAATTATGTGATCTGCTCTTTCTCATCAATGGCTGTTATGGAACAGAAAATTAACTTTTAAGCTAACAATTATATTTTTATAAGAATAAGCAGTTGTTTTCTTTTAACGGGTCTCTTAATTAAGCCTTTTATTCCCAAACTTTGGGTACCTACATTGTTTGTCAGTAAAAAGCATTTGGACCAAAAGAATATCCTGAGATGTCCTGCAGTTGAAAGAAGAAAGACACTATCTACAGTTTATTTAGCACAGACTAAAAGGCGCACAAATTGCAGCAAAAAAAAAGGTAAAATAAAAAGTGTAAACTGCGATGTAAAAACTAGCATTAAGCTGGGCACAAACGTTCGGATTCCGGATTAGGTTTCCTGATCAGAAATTCAGATTCGGAAACCTGAATGCTCTGCTTACATACAAAATGTTCAACAAGGCGCACATTATTCTTATTTTTTGCGAACGGAAAAGATGTCAACCCGAACGCAGCCCTCGCGTACATTTAGGCTCGTGCTCGTGATCCGCACGGGTCTTGTACAGAGTGGACGTCTGTCTATCGACTCATCGTCGTAGGCACTCGTAGGCCTGTAACAAAATGTGTGAAGCCGTAAATTTTATAATGGTGGTGGAACAATATCCATGCATAAGGGACATTCATATTGCGGACATGGGACATAATATTTTGCTTTTTTATTTTCTCTCGTATGCCATTATGAAGCTTATCAAAGAATTTCATTGACATCCTACAATATTTGAAGAATTCTTCTGGGTGTGCTCGTAATTTTGCTGTTTTGAAATAGAATTGACTGAAATGAAACTGACTGTCTGTCTGTTAATCTCCCAGTATTCAACGGGTGTACCCAGTAACGACGATTCCTCTTGTTCTTGTTTAGCGCCAGTAAAAGTGCAATAGCAATCAATTCGTCGTCGTCGTCCATGATTACGTGCTTTCACAAGCGTCTCTATACGTCCTGGTCGTATAAAATTCCGAATAATAAAACCGGACGTTTGCGCTAGTCTCACGGAACTCCGAATCTGAATTTCTGATCAGGAAACCTAATCCGGAATCCGAACGTTTGCGCCCAGCCTTAGTCTCTCACGGTTGCACAAAAAAAACCCAGTTCAGCAAAATTGCCTTACGCTGGTTTTCAACCGGACCTGAGTTTTTAACAGTTCGATGTGCCTTTTGGCATCGGCGCAAGTTTAAAATTGAGGGTATTTATGAAATTAAGTGCAAATAGATTAAATAAAAATATTTATTGAGTAAATCTCTCTTATAATATCGTTATACATTCGGATCTACAGATCTTATGAACGGAATGGAACCCTCTTTGGATATAGTTTTATACAAATAGGTATTTTTTTATTCTTTTTTTTACAATCTTGGGTAAGGCAAGACAATGTTTACATAAAGGCACATTGATTATTGCAAACTCTTATAACTAATTAAAATATAATACGGATTTTAAGTAGAAATAGATTCTTAATTGTGTGAGTATGATATCAAAATACATGATTTTCCAGGGAAATTAATATTTTATCCAGTAATATACAAAAAAACCCAAGAGAGCGTCTCAAAAACGTCCGCATAAATAGGGCGCAATGTGCGCTGATGTCAAATAGTGTCGTCAGTCATCTTTCAGTCAGTCTGACATTGCTTTGTTAAAACCACTTCAAGTCATGCATGTAAAGTTGAATTTGCAAAAAAAATGTGTGTTATCATAACTATAACCATTGACGTATAATTGGGGACAGTTTTGAGTGTACTGTGCAACTTGGGTTTTTTTGTGTATCAATTATTTTACACATAATTAATTAAGATTTTGACATTTCATACAAGGGTACTTAATTTCTGGCTTGTTTAACTAATCATATATATTTTATCTACTTTAGAAGACATAATGGACGACAATGGGTATACAACAATTCATATTATATCTACATACGATAAAACATACATTAACAACAATTAATTCAAACTATTAATACATTTTAAGTAATATTGGCAAAATATGTAGCTTATTTTATGTACGATTTTCTACCAAAACACGGTAAAATTAAGTTATAAACAAAACTTATTTCTAAAACAAGTATTTTTCCAATCTCGGTGGTCCAAATTAATAATAACCATTATAAATACGTTTCTAAACGTGACTTATAGTAATAATAATTTGATAATCAGTCACCATGATCATTAACTACGAATAATAAGTAGCATTTATTGAAAGGTAATTTATTTATTTAACAGTCAATTTATTTTTACATAAAATATTGACATAAAATTGTTTATTGCATGATTTATGGAAGGGATTTGACGACTTAAAAACTATTTTCTTTTTTACAAAATATGTAACTTCTTCTGTAAACTTCAGCTGTCAACAAACATGAATTATAATATCAATCTGGGATTTTTGTATCATGTTATGTACTCCAAGCTAAAACTATTTTTTTTAAACTGCTTATTACAGGATAAAATTTTAACCAGTGCGCAAACTGTAACCATGAATTCATTCTAGATTAGCCCTAGTAGTATAAATTTTTCGTCGGTTATACAAAACAAAATCAGCTGTTGAATAGAAAAGTCCAATACCTACGCGGTCAAACTGTATGGAACAGCTGATTTTTTTTTGCGTAACCGACGAAAAATTTCAACGTTCGTCGCTAGGGGATCTAGAATAATATACTCAATTCATGGTTACAGTTTGCGCACTGCTTAAAAATTTACCCTGTATATATCGCCACCATCTGGTTAAATTAGCCAGCTAATTGGTCGCCTAGGGCGTTCATTAAACGCCGGCATCCAATTGGATGCCTAGGCCGATAGTTAATTGATCTAGAATCATTCACCGTTTAACGACTTAGCGTATTGAAAATCAGCCCTTTGAAGGTGACTGACCAAGACTCATCCAAGTGATTCAAATTTTAGTTCGGATTTTTCCACTGCGGCGATAGTAGTCACCAAAACAAATATGGCGTCACGTCAATAGCGCAAACCGTGAATGTTGTGTTTCGTTCTTGTGTGCAAAATTAAGTGGAATTATTTAAAAACATTTCACTATTACTAGTTTCTTACCTAGTGGTAGGAATTCGTAAAAAGTAGTCTTACACCATTTGTGAACTCATAGTCACCCTAACCAAACATTACAAATTCATCATTATCCAATTGAACTAAATGACTACACAACATTCAGCAATCTAGTTAAACGTTGCGCTCAATAACTTGGCTATTTGTCTTTCAGCTATTTAATTGGAAGCCGGCGTTTAATGAACGGCCTAGGCGTCCATTTAGCTGGCTAATTTAACCAGATGGCTGCGACATATATACCACAATCTTACTTTCTAATACTCTTATGGTGGATGCGCTCAAGTAGCCCAAGAAATTCTTTTTTTTTTCCGTCTTTTGCAATTTGCAGGTACTGTACACGTATGTATTTACAGAATTATAATAATCAATACAACCCTCTAAGTTCATTTAATTCCAATGAATTACTATTTCATGAAAAATTCTATAAAGGCATAATTGTAACGGTCGGCAATCATATTTCGTTCACTATACAGCCTGACACTGCCTGCGACTAGGGTATATTACTCCATAAGAGAAAAAATCTAAAAATATAATATTGAGATAGCTTAGACAAAATGCAGTCGGAAAATGTTAGTTTTGGTTCATGAAACAACAAAATAAATTTTAAAATTCAATTCAAAGATTTCAGTTTTCTTTAATCTGTTTTTGAACACCATGAAATAGTAGCCGCCATGTTATTACGTCATACGGCATGTCAATTGAACAACTTTGTACTTTTATTATTTTAGTAACCAAAGTAATTTTTATTTAAATAATATTTTGCATTCAGGAACAGCAAACCAACGATAAGTAGAATAATAACGATTTTTTTTATTACAAACAATTATCATACACAATATCAGCGCATTTGTTTACTTAGCAAACTGACGCCATACCCACAGAGCAATATGGCGTCCACTGCGTCCAGCTTTTTCGTCAAATTACGCGCGAAATTTGAAAATGTTAAATTTAAATGCATTTTTACGGCACTAATCGATTAAATAAAAATGTTGTGTTTTTTAGTGATTTATTAGCACTTCAGAATCTAATTAGGACACTTTTCAAAAATGAGTGCAATACCCTATTGCAAAAAACGGAAGAAATTTTTGATTTTCCCGGGTTACCTTGGTGGTTCCCCTTTAATAACTGCCTGGATATAAAACTAAGTTAACCCCAAACTTACTAACTAACGTAAGCAATATTTACAAAATACAAAGAGATTCACAACAAATTAGGAAGATATCATTATGAGCCTGTTTTTTTTACCGAGAGGGTGACGAAAAGACAAAGTTTATTTTTATATTAAACTAGCTGACTCGACAGACGTTGTCCTGTCTAATTATGAATATTGAAATCGCAACTTTCTTTTCTTTTTTCTTTCATAAGAACCTTCTCCTGACAATAACAAATACAACAAAAATGAATTAGCAAAATTGGTCCAGCCGTTCACGTGTGATGCCGTGACCAAGGGAAATAGGGATTCATTTATATATTTAAAAGAAGATAGATATAGATAAAAGATAAAATAAGGGTGAAAACTCCATGAAATACTGAGAGAAATGTGGAAGGGAGATAGCAATAGCTATGATACAATACTTGTGGTTTATTTGTTAAATTTCACGAGCGTGCATCAGTCATTGTAATTTAAACCTTATGACAATGACCATAAAAGTCATTATGACACAAGCGAGTTCGTGATTGGCAATTACTATAATGTACTTTGACTATACTAGAGTCTGACTCATCTTTTCTACAACAAAATATGAATCTTTATTAGAAAAGGTATTTAATACATATTGAGCAGGGTCCTAACAGTAGCTGCCGATCAGTACAATACAACACTTACAATATTTTAGACTGAGAAGTTTAATTATAAGTCTTAATGACTACTGTAGATATTAATTATTAAAGCTATACTTTTCTTTATTGGTTACCAGTTCTTATGGTATCTGAAACCTCTAGTAAGAGCGTTTCTTTGGAGCCAGAAATTACGTCACTATAATTTTATGATTTTTGGACCCCCCGTCCTAGACACAAGGGGAAATAGTTATGCCACAGGGTGTGAGTATTTACGTCACATATTTTGTATTATTTAATTAAAACTGTTATTATGTTGTAAATAAAAAAAAATCGCTACAGTCGAAGTTTAGAATACCTTCGATTTATTTTCATGTGACGTGGCGAAACATATGCCTCGCCCCCCTTGTTACACTTTGTCCATCCCCTCCCTCCCCATTAACGTGTGACGTAATTTATCGACGGCCCCTTTGGGGTACCATTATTTTGTTTATTAACAAAGGTACACCCACATTTAATTGTTGTTTTAGGACTAAATCGAAAACATTGAAAAAATGTGTTAAATACAGTTCAGAAGGTTTTTTCATACAATACGATGCATGTCATTATTATAATTTTAGGTATTATCATCATCATGATAACATCACGCCTTTAATCCGGAAGCGTTAGGCAGAGTTGCACCTATAGAACACCAGTTTTAGGTATCGTGCGTTACGCAATTATGATGTTGTTCGTATATTATGCTAGTTTTTTTACAAAACGCTTAGCTTTCGATGAGATATTTATTCAGTCCTTATTGAGCGACTCATCTTTGACATACATAATCTGTGGCTACAACCGAGTTGAACCGTAGAAACATTGAAACATAAGAACTGTAAAATGATCAATACAGCGTGTAACAGACAGGTATGGTCTTTAAAAGTGTGGTCATCACACTGAACATCTCTCCATGGGACCAATATCGTAATCCCGAAAAAAATATCAACTTTCCCATACAAAACTTTCATATATTTGTGGCGGCTATTTACTATATTATTGCGGCTATTTGCTAATAATACCTATTTGTTTATGATGCCGTCTGGCCAAAGAATCAGCATCGCCATACAACGTGGCAATGCTGCCATCCTTTTAGGCACTTTTCCCATTGACAGCGATGCGGATGCGGACGAATTTCTTTATACCTTGTGATCTATTTCTCTGTTTTTGTTATATGGGTACATTTATGCACACATACACTGTTAACTATTAGTGTTTGGCTAGTAATTGTGACATCTACTTACTAGCTACTTAGCTATTTTGTATACCCTCTGGCGAGACATAGTATGGACCCTTAAAGACCACAAATAATTTATTTCAAATGGGCACATAGCCACTCTTTTCTGATGCACGCTGTATAGGTACTAGAAGTAGATATCTACCTACTATACATGTAAGTAGAACAGCAGTTCCACTGAGTGTTATTTTAATATTAAATGCAAGTCATTTTTTTATAAAATTCACCATTATTATTAATTTAGATATAATAACATCACCAACATCAAATGAATGTTTTTCTAACATCTTCCCTGTTTTAGGGAAGATAGGCAACACTTCTAATACAAAATACAATTAAGGATGACCTTAAATAATATGGTTTTAATTACAAGGATATTAACTTAGCTTCCAATACGATAAACTTTATGATATCGCGGGAAACTGACAGGATATTTAATAATTTTAGGTCTGGACAGGGCTTCTGCATAATTTTTTATTGTTATATGGACGACCTATTTACTTCTAAGGAAATGTTCAGAAAATCCATACAAAATGAGATTACTATGGGAACTTGAGATTTACCGCGAAAAAGCGTGATAGCTATGAGATTACGAATCGTATAATCGCCCTGAAAAGACTGACGACCTTTGCCAAGGGGTATCTATGTAGTGTGTTACCCAGTAATTAGGTTATCGAGGTCAGTCAGGCAGTCGCTACATGTAAAATATTGGTATTTAGCTACTTCTGGTTAGACTGGAAGCCTACCCCTAAATAGTCGAGAAAAGGCTTGGCGATTGGCAAAACGAGATCGATCATTATCGAAATGGGTATCAGATTCATTATTTCTATATTATAACCGTCGCATTACAAAACACAGATATATCTTTACTCCCAAATTTAAACCAATGAGCCATTTAATGACCAAAAATACAAAAAAAAACAACCCAGTTGTCCATTTTTTGATTTACAACTTAAGCTCAGTTGAAATAAGGTTTGAAATACAAATATGTACTGGCAAAAAAAATTGTAATAAGACGGTATAAGCTAGTCAGATTGTACCTGGAGATACAATATCCTCAGTTCAATACGTGTAGAGCCTATCAGCCTGCGGAGGCAGACTGAGCCTGCGTCAGTGCCGCTCGGGCAGCACGGTGAGCGTGACGCGCGTGCCCGAGTGCTTGATGAGGGCCACGACCTCGGGGTGCGGCACGTTGCGGATGGACACGTGGTTGATGGCCACGATGGTGTCGCCCACGCGCAGCAGGCCGCAGCGCGCCGCCGGCGACTGCGCGATCAGCTGGCCTACGGGGGGACCGAACATTACTGGTTGATCTGTCTCAATCTGTCAAAAATACCTCAAGTTTCCCTACATTTTTGACATTACCCTCTTCGCTGAGATGAGATTGCGAATAGATTTTGAACGTTTTTAATAACGAGAATTGGCCTTCTGATGTTAGTCTCGAGGCTGGCTTTATCGCTCCCGCGCGAATATATACGTACATCCGTGGTTGGGCAACCCAGACTGCCGGGTACTTCTTCTGTTGTTACCAAGCGGGTGGGCAGGTTACGGATAACCAAGTTCGGCTACGGGGCCGAATGTCAACGGCCGATCCCGCACCCGGAGCATCTTGAAAGAGATTTCGGACAAGAGAAGTCCGAAGGCCAAATCCTAGGCTCAGGTAATTCACCATTTTACTATAACCCACACCTACCAAATCGCCCAACCAAAGCATCCAACCCTTTTATGTGCCGACACAGATAGAGTGACATTCCCATTGATGGAGTACATCTGCTGAATAATCGCAGAAAAATCATGGCCCGGGAGAGAGAAGTGGATGAGTCTGTAAGATGTTAAACTTACCAATAGTGCTAGTAGCCTTGTTAGCAGACGAGATGACGACGAAGCCAAATCCTTCGCCCTCATTCCTGGTTACCGTGACGTCATACGGTACGGAGGCCCATCCACCAGTCGTAGTGTCGTATTGGACGCCGTACCTATTAATATCGATACAAACATGTTAGTTCTAATAATGTGGAAAAAGATTGGCTTGAGTCTGTTCTGTAAATTCCCATTAAGAGATGCTTACTTAAAATTATATATAGGAATAGGAAATACGTGTTTTTTTTAAAAAGCTTTACCAGTTTTGAGTACTTCTTCGAGGTTTCTAAAATATGTTTTCTGTAGTTTTTCAATGTGTGATTACATTATGAACGGCCAACGTTCAGATAAAAATTGCGCAAAAAAGCAAATTTTCAGACGTCTCTACTGAATTTATTTCACAAAACACATAAATTAAAAAAATCAATATAAACCACAAGATCAGAAGGCCAATTCTCGTAATTAAAAGTCTCAAAAACGTTCAAAATCTATAGTTGCAGTCTCATCTCTGCGATAATCAAATGTCAAAAACTTGTCAGAAATGTATGGAAAATCGAAGTATATTCGATAGATTGAGACTGACATCAGACTGAACGTTCTTAGGATTACGAGAATTGTCCTTCTGGTATGTTGTGGTTTATATTTTTGTTTTTCTCAAAATATCTGTGAGGTAATTTTTTATAACGCCATAGCCACGTACGAGCTTAGTTAAAAAAGGCTTCATAACAAGTACCTATGTTTATTGGCATAATACTTAATATTAGAGGCTAAAGGAGTACCTATGTGTTTTTTTTAAATCGTAGCACCGTTTTGTAGTTTCCGATTCATGAGCAGAAAAGGCTTGAGTTTCTGTATGCTTACTTCAGTTTGCTGGCTCTTCCGAATAAAATTGTAACTAAAGCTTACTTACCTACCTAGTGAGGTACTTACATTGGCACATGAGCCGCGGGTGGATACATAGGCGCCGGGTGTAGAATGTTGTAAGACACCGGTGGCATGTTGTGATGCATCGCGGGGTCCGCACTGCGGAGGAAATTATTTGTCAACACTTTGAAACTCAAACTCAAAGGATTTATTTCAAACTAGCTTTTTCCAGCGGTTTCGCCCGCGTGGAGGTCGGTGTATTATACATATCATTCTTCCTCTTGAATAGGTATCTTGATAAAAACCGGATTAAAATCCGTTGCGTAATTTAAAAGATCTAAGCGTACAAACACGAAAAGAAACTTTGTTTTATACTTCTTTACTGTTTCAAATAAACCAATTATAGGCACTTTTGAATTATCAAGGGGTTAGTCGGTCAAAAGATGGTGTTAGTTGCCCATTCCAAAACGTAGTAGGTAGTTATGGAGAAGAACGGGCAAGAAACTCCACGGACACTCATTCTCTGTCAGTTAAACTTCACAGTTTAGCATATAACAGGTTAGTGTTTAAGACCATCGATATTATAACAAGTTGCTTAACCCTCTAGTCCTCGTTGCCTACATACATACTGCGCCTAAAACGTTCCCACTGCTGGGACACAGGCCTTCTCTCTGTGAGAGGGAGTGGTACCGTAATCCACCACGCGGGCCCAGTGCGGGCTGGTAGATGTCACATGTCTTCGAATTTTTGGTTCTTGGTCATGCCGGTTTCCTCACGATGTTTTCCTTCACCGTTTTTAGGCGTCGTTAACAAGCAATTATTACCTCCAATTGAGAACAACAGTTGAATGAAAATACTTATGGCTATAAAAAATATTAAAAAAGAAACTTTAATTTTGGACACATGAAATACACACTAGCCATACAAAACAACAATTAATGTGAATGACAGGGCAGATAGCGACAATTTGCTTTGTTTTGGTCTGGTTTAATGAGTGTATGTTGTGATCGTATGTGACACTTGCCCTTTAGAGGGTTGTCAGCAGGTAGGTATGTAGGGGTTTGTAAATAATAAGAGCTCGATGATCCAGTACACTTATTATTTATTGCCTAAAATTCCGTGGCCGTCTCAACTTGATTGCAGAGGGTAGTAATGGGTAGGGAACACTGGCCTGAACCGTCTCCAAGGTGATGATGGTCCCGTCACAGACTTTGCCCGCAACTAACGGCTCCAGTTCCAGGTTCTGTGTTCGTTAATTATTCAGCGTAGGGTAGGCGTAAGTCACTCCGCAGCAGAGGATCTTCTCCAAGCGTCCTCCTTGATGCCGGAACCACGACGACGTGGCGAAAGGGTTGAAAGGTAGACTATAATCCTGGAAATCCAGACAGAAATGGAAGCGTAAGCAAGCTGTCGAAACCACGTTTCGTAGGTTAAAAGGTCACAGTGTCCCAGATAGGAAGGTAGGAAGAAATACAGCAGAAAACTAGTTTTAAGAAATTCTAGGCGCACCTTACAGTTAGCACTTCTAATAAAATACATGGAAACTTACCCCAGCGGGATTTAGCGATGTTATCAAAATTATTTAAGTAAGTAGGTTCGGAGCAAGCGACACAGCCGTCACTTCAAGCGCTCTCAGTTTGACTAATCATCGTCCTTACCAGGCCCAACCGAATCGACACTTCTCGGCGACGCTCGCTAATGATCGTTTTAGAGATGCGCGGGCGCATAGAACGAAGACCCTTTAAGTAAATAAACGGTCGGAGGTTCCGTACAATATTATTTAATTGTAATGTTGTATTTAAGTGTTAGGTTTACTTATAAATATTATGTTAGGTTATTTTTTGAAAGTTTTGTGTAATTATAGTATAGTTTTAAGTTTAGATAGGTTTGTTATTATTAAGGCTTCTTAGACTAAACTCTTTTAAATTGTAACTTGCAAAGCGCAACGTTACAGTACCCCGCCAGAAAGTGAAGGATTTTGCGTACTAGTTGCAAAATCCGACTTGCACTACTAAACTAAACTGACTAAAACGTGCAGACGTCACTTTCATACCTCACGCTAATAGTCACCTTTCATAAAATCATCCAGTCTACTAATACAGACTTGAGACCATAGCAGCAGAGTAATAACTAAATTATTAAATAATTATACTCAATTAGCAAGTTTAAATGTATTAAAATAGTATTATTTATTTAACACATTAGAGTTTAAGTAGTAGGTTTTAGTGTAATTAAGGCTAAGTTAGGTACTATGATAAGCTATGTAATGAGTTTAGACTTTATAGTTGTTAAGTTTGATATCTTTGATATGCCAAGACCCTAGCGGTTTTCCAGACATATCAGCAAGATCGTAAACAAGTGGGGCTTTTTACCAATAACTTTACATTTTATGAACTTTGCCGCTAATTTTTTATTAAAATATTTATCCTTATCACTCTGATAAAAAGTCCTTCTCCAAACAATGTCACCAATATTAAATTCGGCAGGTCTTCTGCGTAAATTATAATGTTGACAATTCCTGCTATGAGCCTGTAGTAATAGTGCTTGAACCTTATTAAATATACTAGACAACACACCTAAATTCTCAGCGTAGGAATCGCGAGGTTGAAAAACAATATCTTCATCGTTTTCCGTATCAACGTAGTGCGATCCACAAGCAATTAGTTCACGCCCGTACACTAGAAACGACGGAGTAAAACCGGTTACCTCATTAACAGAACTATTCACGGCGAATTGTATTTTAGGTACCAGCTGATCCCAAACGCGTTGATCGGTAGTGATAAAAGTTGAGATAGCGGTCATTATTGTTTTGTTATAACGCTCGACTGTATTAACATGTGGTGAATATTTAGGAGTAAAATGTATTTTAGGTACCTTATATTTGTCAAACATTTGTTTTAGCGTAACACTTATGAATTGTTTACCATTATCAAGTATCACTGTAGAAGGTATACCATGTATTAGAAATACTTGTTCCTCTAGGATCTTAGTAACAATTTCGGCTGTCGCACGCTTTATTGGAAATAGTAAGCAGTACTTACTAAAGCAACAAGTCACGACTAGGATGTAGGAGTTTTGTTTTCTAGTTGTCGGTAGTGGTCCTACTAGATCTATGCTAATAACTTGAAAAGGTCTAGAACATTGCTTAGGTCTACCCATTTCACCTAAAGGAGCATGAGTTTGATGCTTATGTGCAATACAGACATCACATGAAGTAACCGCTTTCACGACATCAGCATGCATTCCAGGCCAATAGTACCTGAGACTTACCCGCTTGTATGTTTTAAATATACCAAAATGACCAGCGGTTGGTTCAGAGTGGTTTTTTAAGATGACCTCCGTTCTAGACTCTGCAGGGATCACCTCCTTCCACTCAAACTCTTTATTTAGGGGATGTTTGGTTTGCGTGTATCGGAATAAGCGATTATTTTTTACTAAATAGTTAGGAAAAGATGTAGGAGAACTCTGGCAACCGTTATATATATTTAAGTACCACTGATCACTAGAAGCTGCAATGTTAGGATTAGTGACTATAGCAGAAACTTGGCATGCACGAGACAGTGCATCAGGAATGATATTATCCACGCCACGACGGTGTTTAATTTCAAAATTGAATGCCGAGAGACGTACACCCCAACGAGCTAGACGACCAGTAGGGTTGTTTAGGTTAATAAACCACTTGAGAGCCGAATGGTCTGTATATACAATAAACTTTTTCCCATTATCAAGGTAGCATCTCCAGTGTTCTAAAGCTACTAATACAGCGAGAGCCTCTCTTTCAGTGATGCTGTAATTCTTCTCTGAACTAGTCAAGGTTCTACTTGTGTAGGCTATAGGATGCTCGACTCCATCTATAGTCTGAGTTAATAAACCCCCAACACCATAATCACTCGCGTCGGTATGGACTTCAAACGATAGGTCAAAGTTAGGACATGAAAGAATCGGAGCAGAGACAAGGAGTTCTTTTAGTTTCGTGAAAGATTCCTCTGCTTCTGTAGACCAAAGGAAGGGATTAGATTTTTTGCTAGTTGAAGTAAGTCTGTTTAAAGGGCCAGCTATTGAGCTAAATTTAGGTACAAACTTACGATACCAGGACGCGATTCCAAGAAATCTCTTTACCTCTTTTTTATTTGTAGGTGTAGGGTAATTTAAAATGGTATCGACTTTATCAGAATCCACATGAAGACCTTTAGAGTCTATGACGTAACCTAGATATTTAAGTTGGTTACGAAAGAAAACTGATTTTCCGAAGTTTATGGTTAGATTAGCCATAGTTAATTTCTTGTGGACTTTTAGAAGAAGAGAAATATGATTTTCAAAATTAGAGCTTATTATAACAATGTCATCGATGTAGACGAAGACAGAATTTTCAAACTCAGGGCCATAGAATAATGAGTCAACGAGCCTCTGTTGAGTAGCAGGCGAATTCGTCAATCCGAAGGGCATAGTAACAAATCTGAAAGTACCGCGATGAGGAATATAGAAAGCGGTCTTGTTTCTATCGTTCTCTGTAATGGGAATTTGCCAGAAAGCCTTGGACAAATCGATGCTACTTAGATATTTAGCGTTACTTAAATTATCCAAAATCTCAGATATATAAGGCAACTTGTAGGCGTCCTTTTTAGTAACCGAATTCAATTTACGACTGTCTAGACAGAATCTAAGTTTACCGTCTTTTTTAGGCGTCAATAGAACAGGTGAAGACCATGGGCTCTCACAGTCTTCAACAACACCCAAAGATAACATTTCGTCTAGTTGCTCAGATAATATACGTTGTTTCTCAGGAGAAACCCTGTAATATCTTTGCCTAATTGGTAGGGCATCACCTGTATCGATATGGTGCGTTACTAAATTAGTTCTGCCTAAGCCACATGTTTCAGATGAAATATTCTTAAACTGTTCGATAATGTTATCAGCTGTTACGCGCTGCGCTTCTGTTAATTCATTATAGGAATGTACTACAGTAGTAGTTTCAGACACTGTTGATATTTTACTATTATTATTTGCGGTATTATGAATTGAAATAGAATTATAAAATTTTGGGAAAAGTTTAAATTTAGTCCAAAAGTCAATGCCTAGTATTAAAGTTGTTTTTACTGACGGTACGACATAAGCCTTCAATATATGGAATTGCTTTTCGAAAGTTACGGGAAGATTAATGAATCCGATAGATGGTAAATTCTGTCCACCAGCAGCTGTAAAAGTTTTAGCAGCGTCCCTATGAAGTTCTAGTCCCAATGATACAAAATGTAAATGAGAATTATTACCTAAAATAGTTACTGAAGAACCGGAATCAAGTAAACCACAGAGATTTGTGTCACGCGCTTGGATCGTTGCATACGGTCGTAGATCATCCATAGGTTTTTTATCGAAGATTGTTGTAATGAAATAGCTAGAAAAGAAAGTTTTGACCGTTAATAACCAGGCCTTCCAATCCTTTTCATCAAAGTTATTAATCTTATTGTAATCTATAGTATTCATATTAGGTTTTACCGCCCTTTCACTACAGCAATCTTCACTACCTAGTTTTTTTTCTCTTGACTTTGATTGACAATTAGGGCAATTAGGGTATTTAACATCCTTTGTTCCACACTTAAAGCAAATTAGAAATCTTTCCGCTTTACACCGTTTCAGGGAATGCTCAGAATTACGACAGCGAGGACAGTAAACCGGTTTAGAATTCGAATCAGAAGTGGTAATAGCAGCTATATCTGGGTTAACTTTAGGCTTATAAAAAGAATTAGAATTATGTTTTGAGTTATTATTAAACCTGTGTTGATTGTAAGTGTTAGATTTAGAAGTAGCCTGTTCAGATGTTTTTGAAAATGCTAAGTCAGGGGCCAAAGTATCAAACGACGCGCTTGGTGGTTCTCTAAATTGAGAAGACAGAGACTGTATTTTCTCAAAGTTCCTACATAATGCTCTTAAGTTTTCCATAGTGCTGATTGATGACGTATTTGAAGCCAATACACTAGAATAACAAGGTCTAATGTTATGCATTAAGATGTCTAGTTTCTCCTGTTCTGATAAATTTTTTGTTAATCTAGAAAACAATTCTGACATTTTGGCGAAATAAATAGTGATGTTCTCCGTATCACCCTGTGTTCTGTTACGTATCTCAGACAATAAACGGTAGTCGTAATCAAACTGACTAAAATCCTCTATTAGCAAAGCTTTTAGCTCATCCCAAGTAGTAACTGAATCCTTAATACTACGAAACCAATGTAACGCATCGCCTGTGAATATTTCTGTAGTATACAATAACAATTTGTTAGAGGGTATATTACGCGCAGTACTATACTCGTTTACTCTCTGCACGAAAGCGTGTACACAGGATTTACCGTTATATTTTAGTTTTTGTAGTTCACCAATGTGTGAGCGGTCACAATACATCGATACGTTAGGCACGGCATCCACTGATGTTTGAACACTCACAACAGGCTCATAGGTAGGGTTAGCTGATTTATTAAGTGCATCTAATTTATTCATTAATGATGTTATACTTTTTGACAGAGATTTTACTTTTTCAGAGTGTTTGGGATCAAAGCAATCAATTCTTTTAATGCGGTGGTACGAATGATTACATAAAGCTTTAGTACGTTCGAAAAGGTTGGTATCAAACTTATCCTCTAAAGATTTTACTCGAGATGTAAGTTCGATCATAGAAACACCAACGCCAGAAATATCGACGTCAGGTTCGATTCCTGATTCACAAATATCAGATGTAGGTATTGTAGGTGTTAGTTTATTTATTTGTTTTCGAAGTTCGAGTACGGTTGAGGCAGGTTCTTCGCCTCTAATAAGCACTTCATAGGTTAATTCATTTTTGTTGAGTAAAAAAAATTTAATAGGGTATGTTTCCATGTTTTCCAGAAGTACGAAATAAATTAATTAATGAATACAATAAAAGAATAGATATTATCAAGAGATATATATGGTGCCCTTTACAATTATGCAAGTATCTAGCTACCTTTTACGCTTGGTGACTTGAGGAAATGAGAGAAATAAAAAGAAACTAATGGAAATGTAACAAATGTAATTTAATATATGATGTGAAAATTAAGAAGAATTTAGCTGTGCGAACTGTTACGTATAACAAAATTGCTACTTATCGTATAGTAGGTTAAATTATCAAAGTTCTTTTATTAGTGTAGGTAGGTAGTGGATGATATAAATCTTCCATCTTTTTTCACAATTGATAGAACTAATACGTAACAGCTAACAATAACCAGACACTAATAGGCATAGAAATGGTAATGAGTAAGTGAAGAAAAAAAAACAGTTAATAGATAAGAAAGTACGTACCAGTTCGCTTTGCTGTAGATTATCACCTTCACGTTCACAGCAATAATGTAGGTAGATTGACCTAACAGCTGTACTTCGGAAAAAAAAGGAATCAAGATATGATTCGGCCACTGGAAACACACGTTAAGGCGCCACTGTGACACGTGCCCTTTAGAGGGTTGTCAGCAGGTAGGTATGTAGGGGTTTGTAAATAATAAGAGCTCGATGATCCAGTACACTTATTATTTATTGCCTAAAATTCCGTGGCCGTCTCAACTTGATTGCAGAGGGTAGTAATGGGTAGGGAACACTGGCCTGAACCGTCTCCAAGGTGATGATGGTCCCGTCACAGACTTTGCCCGCAACTAACGGCTCCAGTTCCAGGTTCTGTGTTCGTTAATTATTCAGCGTAGGGTAGGCGTAAGTCACTCCGCAGCAGAGGATCTTCTCCAAGCGTCCTCCTTGATGCCGGAACCACGACGACGTGGCGAAAGGGTTGAAAGGTAGACTATAATCCTGGAAATCCAGACAGAAATGGAAGCGTAAGCAAGCTGTCGAAACCACGTTTCGTAGGTTAAAAGGTCACAGTGTCCCAGATAGGAAGGTAGGAAGAAATACAGCAGAAAACTAGTTTTAAGAAATTCTAGGCGCACCTTACAGTTAGCACTTCTAATAAAATACATGGAAACTTACCCCAGCGGGATTTAGCGATGTTATCAAAATTATTTAAGTAAGTAGGTTCGGAGCAAGCGACACAGCCGTCACTTCAAGCGCTCTCAGTTTGACTAATCATCGTCCTTACCAGGCCCAACCGAATCGACACTTCTCGGCGACGCTCGCTAATGATCGTTTTAGAGATGCGCGGGCGCATAGAACGAAGACCCTTTAAGTAAATAAACGGTCGGAGGTTCCGTACAATATTATTTAATTGTAATGTTGTATTTAAGTGTTAGGTTTACTTATAAATATTATGTTAGGTTATTTTTTGAAAGTTTTGTGTAATTATAGTATAGTTTTAAGTTTAGATAGGTTTGTTATTATTAAGGCTTCTTAGACTAAACTCTTTTAAATTGTAACTTGCAAAGCGCAACGTTACACGTATGTAGGTTTTTGATAACTGTATCATCATAATTCCCTTGCAATGATCACAATTTATTTGGGGTCATTCATACTTATCTAAGTTGTCAACTCGGTAGTCACCCAATTTCTAGCCATATCATCTTTCGCACAGTCCATCCATCGCCGTTTCTTTGGTCTTCCTCTACTTCTTGTAACATTCGAACTCATTTTTTTACTACATTTTCTTCATTTCCCCGCATCACGTGCTCATAACAACCGATTTCCCCTCTTAAAAACCTGACTGCGCCAAAAGGAGGGTTATGTTATTCGAGTGTATGTATGTACCTATGTATATATGTTTCTTTGGCACGCTCTGTAGCCTAAACGGCTTCATCGGTTTCAGCTCGAGAGGTGCCGTTAGATTCGTCTTAGTTGTGAGAGTGACGCTGGGTATATCAAAATTTAAAACAAAAATGGCCGATTTTTGGCGCCATATTGTGTCATCAATTTTTTTTTTCCGCAAAACCTTTTGAGTGGGGTATCAAAATAAAGGGTTTCATAAATAGGTCTCATTAACGTCAAAAACAATTAGATTAACTAAAAACTGTGAAATCAAAAAATAATTTACAAAATCAAAAAATCTGACTGCCTCATGCAGTCGGAGGCAACTTCTTAAATTTAACAACAAAAACCTTTATTGCCTCCGACTGCATGAGATTGCTTATAGTATTTAGTCTAACAGTCATCCTTTTAAAACAAGTTTCTTGTTTACATATTTTTAAATTAAATTTCACTTTTTAGACAGTCGGGTTTTTTCAGTTACCACTTTCAGACATCCTTTTGTACAGGGTGGCATCCCGACATCGACGCGCAAACTGTAACCATGAATTCTACACATGATTCTAGACGCGTAGAAATTTTGCGCCGGTTTAAAAAAAATCTGCATAGCTTCACAATCATTCGATACACTTTCACAATCGAATCGCACATCAATCAATATCTTATCGTAGGAGTCCTATATACACGCTGTCCACAAATCCAAAACCCGAAAATGTTGTCAGCTTAAATGAAAAGATCTGGATGACTGAGCTAGGATCGTTTTTTTTTGTTTGACGTTTTCCTAAAACTGAAACCTAGCTAGATCGATTTATCGCCCCCGAAACCCCCTGCATACTACACTTCATGAAAATCGTTGGAGCCGTTTCCGAGATTCAGATTATATTTATACATATATACAAGAATTGCTCGTTTAAAGGTATTAGATAGATGACCGCTTTTCTTCCGACAGCTGTAAGGCAAATCAGGTTATCGAAATGTGTCATTTTCGATACGAACGCTTGACGAATGCTTGTGAATGCTATGCTGCTGTTTCATAGAGAAGCGCAACCTATGACGTCAAAATGTATGGAACAGCATTTTTTTTTTATATAAGCAACGAAATATTTCACCGTAGGGTGTTCAGAAAAAATTAGTGCACCCACGGTAACAGGCTGCGGCTCTATGTCCTTGCCAAGAAGATTATAGATAAAACTGGAGGCAACAGTCTAAATACCTAAGTGAAGACGACTGTGTGGGCTAGCGCTCTCTTTCCAAATACATACATAAGAGAGAGAAAACACATATCACTGTCTCATTCTTATGTATGTATTTAGAAAGAGAGCGTTAGCCCACAGGTTGTCTTCACTTTTTTATTTGGAGTGTGGCCTCCACTTTTATCTATAACCTTCTTGGTCCTTGCCGCCCTGTATCTCATTTCTGACATTTCTTATTCTATCCGTTCGCGTAACACCACAAATCCCTATTTGCATTCTCATCTCTCTTCACATGATCTGAACAAGATTATGTGTGGTCTTTAAAAGAGACTGACCTCTGAGTTTGTTTCGACCTTTCTTCTTAGAGTAGACAGATAGGAAACGCCGACCTCATCTAGTTTAAAAAATGTGATTGACGTGTAAAAATGTTTGTACAAACCTACTTGAAGAAATATAATCATTTATCATTTATAAGTTTCATGCGGTTGCCTATCATTCATCCCTTTTGTGGCCCAACATTCTTCATTTCATTCATGTAACTCACTGGATGCAGATATCTCGCTACACATACTGGTATAGTGCAAAACGCAGGTTTAATGTTTTGGGTGCAATTTGAAGTGAGTGTCTGAATGGATTTTGGTGGGTTTTTTGGGTAAGGGTGAATGGTTCCCCTTTACCTCAATCGACGTCTTGTACGTGATGTTAACCAGCTCATATATTCTGACCTCCTGTTATTCCGAAGTCGGCATGTAAGTAAATGTGTGTCTTTATATTGTTAACAACATTAAGGTAATTTCTTTGCCAGAAACAAGGTACCATGGCGGATACTGCGGTCGACCACTTCTCAACCTTATTGCTTGAGCCATAAGGGTGAAAAGTGTTTCACCACTTTTGTCCGCCGTTTTATATAGGATGTTCTGTTCATATATAAGACTAGCTGCACCCAACAGTTTCATTAGCAAGTCTCGATCTCGTGGGAATCCCTATTAATATTATAAATGCGAAAGTAACTCTGCCTGTCTGTCTCTTACGCTTTCACGCCTAAACCGCTGAACCGATCGTCATGAAATTCGCCAGAGATATAGCCTGGGATATGGAGAAGGACATAGGCTACTTTTTTACGCGATAACCGACGAGATAAAAGTATCCTATGTCCTAATCCAGGTCATGGTCTACTCATGTGCCAGATCCGTTTAGCAGTTTTGCCGTAAAACCGTAAGACCACGTTTGCATAGCCATAAAAATATCGCGGCAGGTTTGTATCGCCACTGAATTTACAACTCTCGGTGTTAAACCGAGCATTGAGAATCCAACGGAGTGCATACCAACGCGTTGAAAAAACACAGTGTTCGTTTTTTAACTCTCGGCGTTAACCAGTGCGGTTAACATTCAGTGCGCAAACAAATACCGCCGCGATATTTTGACGTCCAAGCGAACGGGGTCTATCAAAACAAACATAATAAGGAATCAATCACAGGTTATCAATGGAAACTTGTAAATGGCCCTCAATTTCACATTTATTAATAGCACTGTTGAAGTTAGTTGTAATTTTCCGGAATAGAATATAATAAAATAAATTATATCTTATCTCTTTAGAATATTAGTAAAGATTAAGACTACAAAAATAACCAAGCAATGTACGAATTATACTTACGTTAGTAAAGGTTGGTGTGGATGTGGCGCCACCATTGTGGGTAGACCAAGAGGCTGAATATCAGCTCGGTTGTGTCTCACACCTAATGTTACCTGTTACAAAATAATACATTAATCCCTTTTCCATAGAGTATGAGTGGACTTTACACCCTGTTCCTCATACCTCTATAAGCATGACCCTCTAGCTAGCATATACATTTTTCATCGGTTTAAAATAAGTGCAATACCTACAGTCTACGCGATTAATATGTATGGAACAGCAGGCTTAGCACGAGCAACGTTTTGTCGAAGGAAGAATAGACAAAAATGACGTTCCGTGTAGACAGTTAAACAATTACAAAGTTTTTTTACTGTCTTTAGCATGGCGATTACAAATTTAAATTGTCTTCACTACCGTAGACAACTGTCAGTTGTTAGTGTGATTTTGACAGTTTGGGATAGAAAAAGTTCTTCTGAAATAGTCTACACAAAAAAGGACCTAGACAAAGGTCGTTAGAAACGATAGACAAAATGACAGATTGTATAAGGATTTCTATGATGCGATGTCAAAAATGGAGAAACAAAATGTTACTTTGTACAGAAAGAGCTGTGTTTACTCTTCGTAGAAATAGAAAGCGTCATGCTAAGCCTGCTGCAATTTTTTTTTTAATAACCTACGAAAACTTTCAACATTTCGATTTCTATTTAGCCACCTTGTATAACAATAACTTGAAACAAGACCTTCAAAGAAGATGATAATGAATTTAGCAAACAGTTCACTAATCAAATACGTACTTTTATCAATTCATCATTAACATCACATGAATAATAATTTTACAGTTAATTTTAAGCCTAACAATAGCAGATACGTTTTACTTCTCAAGCTCTCAAGCTCTTTAGTTCTTTATACCCAGTACAGCTTGTAAAACTTACATGTCCTCTAGAAGCAGCTTGACACACGTAGGAGACTGCCCGTGTGTGCGTGGCTCCCGCAAGAGGTATACCATCCACAGAGGTTAGCAAGTCACCTGGTCGCAGCAGTCCATCCGCTGGGCCACCTGGTTACATAACGTAGTGCATAATTCAGCTTCCATTTATACTCTGGATTTGGTGCGTATAATAGGGTGTTCTCCAATTTATTAAAAACGATTTTAATTTGAAGATTGGGACGAAATATGTAACAGATAAATAAAAATAAATTGATTTATATCCATTTTCTCAAATAAAAACGATTTTAATCAAATTTATTTTTCGTTGTTTTGAATTTACCGCTAAACGCTCCCTACGATGACTTTTTATCACGTGACCACACATGACGTCAACTTTGTGTAACCGGCACCGGTACAAATACTTTGTGTGGCGCAATTTTAGAAGAATTTGTGCACAAAGGCTATCCAACACTAAAATATTTCTTCAATTCGAACCAGTTGTTCCTGAGATTAGCGCGTTCAACCAAATAAACTCTGAGATTTATAATATTAAGTATACATAAAAAAAAAATGTTACAATTTGATACCGTTGCGTCGCATGAATCCCCCTCAAAAGAGCATTCATTACTTAGCTAGAAGAAAAAACAAATTAACATAATGATAACTTACCAGGCACAACATATCCAACAGCCACCCGGCTACCGTCTTCAGTACCGCCAACGATCCGGAAGCCGAAGCCGGCCGCACCACGCGCCAGTCGCACCAACACATCAGCTTCCGGATCTTGTCCGCCCGCACCACCGGCTTCTACCTGTGGATCAAACTAGAAGATCTAAGCTAGGGAGTTTAATTCTTTATATTAATGGGAACCTAGTCGCGGGCTCGAACTCACTGGTGGGCCTGGCTAAAAATCACGCTGTCTCACCAGGCTTGGTGTCCGACAGAGATAGTATCAGTGATGAGCAGTTAGACGCTAGTCTACACGCACAACGTTATTGAGTGAGATGCAGGATCATTTATAGTAAAAAATTCGCGAAAAAATTAAGAAAAGTCCTTTGGAAGATCGGGTTTAATGAAAAAGCCAATACATAAATCAATGACCAATAAAGTTTATTGAACTTTTCGATAATTGAACTTTGTCATACCGACTTGGTTTTGGAGATTTTACACTTCTTTTATTACTTAAACACGCCCAAAGTTAAGTAAAATTAGCAAGAAAAACGAATCTTTGTTGGCCCCTAAGTTTTTAATGGGTTTTTATTTTAGTATTCTGTTTCCGTACAGACAATATTAATAATGAGACAAAACGATATCATATTTTACTTTGGATGTGCTATATCAGACAGTGGAGTAAATCACTCCCGAAGTTTGTATGCAAAAAATGTGGACTGGGTTCACCTTAAAGGGAATGCTGGGCTGACGATAAGAGAAATATAGATAACTAGCTTCCGACCGCGGCTTCGCCCGAGTGCAAGTCGGAAATTATCCCGCGGGAGCGTACTACCGGGATAAAAAGTATCCTATGTGATAATCTAGGTTATTATCTATCTGTGTGCCAAATTTCATAGAAATCCGTTCAGCCGTTTTTGTGTGATAGAGTAACAGACATCCAAACATCTTCACAAACTTTCACATTTATAATATTAGTAGGAAATAGAAAGCCTACGACAAACTTATAGTTTACCACGTTTTTAAACATTGATTTTACAGTGATGTTTTTTTTGCAATTTGCTGGCCATTGTCAGGTTTTATGTTGATTCAAATATGTTTCGCAATCGTAACAAATATAATCATTCGAGAAGTTAGAATTGACCTCAAATAGTCATTCAATAAGGTAAATGAACATTTGTGTTGATGATTTTTGTGATTGTAATTATATAAATGCAACTTAGAACATGGTACTGACCGGTAAATTGCAAAATTGTAATTTCCCGGGCTACTTTAGCGATTAAATAAAAAATAAAAAAAAATAGTGCTATATTAGCATTTTAGAATCTAATTTCGACACTTTTCAAAAATGGGTGTAATACCCTATTGATTGCTTCGGTTACCAAGAGACAAGTAGCGTCGTTGGATATAGTTGAAGATGGACTTTTTCGATTAAAATTAAATTAAATTAATAGAAAACAAATGGTTCATTTATCAAGTCATCTTTTATTCGAAAACGTCCATCAGCTTCTTACTTAACTTTATCTATATCCGACCCTTACTTATCTCGTTTAGTGACTGTACGTATTAGGCATGCTATCAAAACATTAGCAATTTTTTTGCGGAATCTACTTATATATTTCACTTATAACCGTTGTCACACTGAGAAGTGATGAGAAGATGATAGAAGAATATACTAGAACATACCTGTGGGTAGTTAGCAACATACAGGGTGTTGGGTTGTGCCTCGTTCTCGTAACAAGACGGCGACTGTCGCGACACTGGCGAGTGCATGTGGCGAGAAGGCGAACTTTCTCGTAACCTATAGAATATGAATAGCAATAATTAGCGTTAGTTTCGAACGTAGAAAATAAATAGCTTGTTTATAGTGCGGACTAAACAGTACCCTCAACTTATTTGATGCTTTGATATTTTCGGCACAAGAAAAAAAATCTTTTACTTCATAAAATTGGATTTCAAACGGCTTCATTACAAAAGACGGCCCATCCTTAGAGCCGGGTTTAACCATTTAGCGATTTTTGAACTCTATTCCTTCAGTTGGCGACACGACTGCACGGTTGGCGTAGTGGTTAAGCGATTGACTGCTGCGCTGCGAGTTGCGGGTGCGATTCCCGCACGGAACAAATATTTGTATGACCCACAAGTAGTTGTCCCGGGTCTGGCTGTTCGTGGATGTGAGTTTAAATGTTTGTTTAAGCATCCACAATACAGGAGAAATTCCTAGTGCGTGGCAAAGTAAAAAAAAATAAGTTGTAAAGTTCTTACTACAAAAATTAACGTCAACCACCAGTCTAAGCTCACCATTTTGTATTAGAAACTTTACAGTGCTCTGTATAAAGTTTATACTACAATAACAAGCTCGAAGGTTTGGACTAAAGTTGTTTTTTTTTTGTAATAAGACGGAAAAGGGTTTGAAAATACGGGGTGGAAGGGACGCGCAACCTTTTTCCATGGATTCAGTTTTTTTTAATAAAACTGTTTCCTACAAAAGTGCACCTACGCGGTCAAAATGTATGGAACAGTAATAAAAATAAAATCGACAAAAGATTTCAACACAGAACGGTCTGCGTTGAAATTTGTCGTCGGTTCATTTTGACCGCGTAGGTATTGCATTTTTGTAGGTGAACAGCAATTTTTTTTTTTTACAACAGTCTGCCACTCCGTATACTGAAATCGTAGCAAATTGATACAACGAGGGTGTTCTGAAATGACGTTCACTAGGTGGCAGCACTGAGACGTCAGGTCCGGGAACCTGTCAAAAGTGTCAAAGCGCCTACGGACTGAATGGTGAACGAAAGAATGAAACAAATGACATCAAATATTTTAAGTTTATTGTCGAACTGGAAGACCTCTTGTCAAAGTGGCGCCAACTGGTGGCTTGATTATTCATGAACACCCTCATTGAGTTACCTTAGTGGTGATGACTTGATCCTACTGTTAGACGAGTTATTTGATGGCGACTGACTTTGCAGTCGAGCTGATGGCGAGTTGGACAGCAGTCGGTCTGTAGCGCTGTTGTTAGATGGCGAGTGACTTCGTAGACGACCTGGTCAAATTAATTGAAGTGTGATGAAAACATAAAAACATTTGGAATCTCTTCATCATAACGGGCAAAGTTTGACTTTGATGGATGAGGATCAGACTGAAGCTACCTGTCATTTTAAGAGTTACTGTTTTTGCGTACCAAAACCCATCCGTGGCTCGGAAAGCACGTTAAGCCGCTTCTGGCTGTCATTTGTGGATCTTTTACAACCGTTACGAGTCGTCAGAAGCCCGAAAGTCTGACAATCAGTCTTACAAAGGGGTAACTTATTACCCAGTAACTGGGTTGTGGAGGTCAGATAGGCAGTCGCTCCATGTAAAATAATGGTATTCAGCTGCATCCGGTTAGACAGGAAGCCGACCTCAAAATAGTTGCGAAAAGGCTCAAATGATAATGATGCCATTTTGCATATGCATGTTACGAGCGTTCATTCAACGCGGGCTGGCAACGTCGCATTTCAAGTGGTTTTTCGTGATTATTTTATTAAATATAAATAAAAGTGTATCTTTTTTTTCAGCCAAATTGATATTTATGTATAATATATTTTTTACATTTACTGTTAAATAATTTTTTTAAATCATAATATGTACTGCAAATAGAAAAAAATTATGACAAAATGACGATTTTTATAAGAAAAAACCAAAATAACTGTAAAAAAAATGCTTACAAACAAATAAATACCAAATATGTAGTGCTTGGCTGAAAAAAATAGTACTCTGATTTAAACTAAATAAGATAATCACGAAAAATCACTCGAAATGCGACGTTGCCAGCCAGCGCAGGATGAACGCTCTTAAGCCTACATAACGGGAAGAAATTTAGCTAGTTATACGTTACCAGTAGAATTTGATGGTGAATGTGGCCTTATCCTGCTGGTGGAAGGTGATTGTCTGGTCAGACCACCAATAGCTGCCGTTGTTGGAGAGTGCAGCATACCATCTTCTGGAAATCCTAGTCAATAGATTATCTTATTGGATTAAAGAGTATAAATATCATAATAGGAATATATATTTACATAAGCTTGTATTTATGTCATACCATATAGTCTGTTTTCATATAGTCTGTTTTTTTTTTTTAAACAAACGAGCAGTGAGTATGTCTCTCGCACTTTTCCGATATTGACAGAGTGAGATGGGTCATTGGTCGGGGTGGGGCCAACGCCTTTGTTGATAAGGCCCATACATATTGAATACTTCTAAAATGTACTGTAGAGAAAATTTAATTATGTCATGGCGGGCGGTTAATACAAGTGAAAGACAATAGGTGGTTACAAATTTGGCGGGAGCGAACGAGAGCCGCGGAAGGAAGATATGACGTGCGCGCGTCGGAGCGGGCGTCGTACGACTCGTATATTGCGGAAACCGCGGGAGGGCCGTCGCAGGCGACGCGCGGGCTGTGCGCATGCGCGGCGCTCGGCCGACATCAAGTTAACCCTGCGGCAGCGCACTATAATACGTTCCAACCCGCAAATGCGTGTGATAGTCTCCCCCTCTAACCCTAACGAACGCCCTCGTGTTTGGGTTAGTTTCTACGTGGCCTCCCCCTTTTACGTTTCTCCTGTACTGGAGGTTGGATGCGACCAACGAAGGGAGTCATTACAGAGGCATGGTACTTACCTAGCACCGTGCCGTCGCTGAGGCGCTCGAGGACGTATGTAGTGGGACTGACCACAGCCTGGATCTTATATGGTCCGTCACGGCGAGGGATAAACTTTGACGTCTGCCCTCTGCCGGTGTCATTAGCACCTTGGGTTTTCAATAGCACTAGATCACCAACTTTATAATCCGGAGCTGGTCGACGATGTTCATCGGTGTACTTCTTATGTGCCGCCTGGGCACTCTCATAGACGTCACGAGCGTCTAAAAGTACTGACGAAATTTTCTTAAGATAATTAGTAATGTCACCTACATAATTATCGTTCTCGATAATTGTGCGCATCTCTGAGATGACATCTGCTGGCGCGCGCATGTCTCGCGCGAAGTTCAAATAGGCGGGCGAGTAGCCTGTTCCCGATGTGACTGCCGAGTTCATGGCGAAGCGGACTGCAGGTAAGTGGATATCCCACGTATCATGGTCTTTACCTACCAAAATCGCCAGCTGTGGCTTGAGGTCCCGGTTTTTACGTTCCACCGGGTTCGCCTCGGGGTGGTAAAATGAGGTAAGTGATTGTGTAATTCCCATCGCGTAGCAGGTCTGCTGCATTACCTCACTAATAAATTGGACACCGTTGTCACTAACAAGGCGCCTGGGGACTCCGAACCGTAAGTATACTTCTGATACAAGTACCTTTGCGCATTCCTCACTGGTAGCTGAAGTAAGGGCAAACAGCTCCACCCAGCGCGTGCAGGTGTCCTCAACTATCAGGATCCATTTGCGTCCTTTCGCTGTTTCAGGTAGAGGGCCAAACAGGTCCACGGCTAACACCTCAAACCGGCGTGTAGAAGCGGGCGTCTGCAACAACCCAGCTGGTTTCCTAGTGTCTGCTTTATAACGCTGACAAGGTACACAATTTTTAACGTACTGCGTAACGTAGGAACGCATTCCCGGCCAGTAGTACTTACCGACTAAGCGTTGCAACGTACGTTCCGCGCCCATGTGACCAGCGGTGGGTGCGTCATGGTATTCGGCCAATACTTTGGCGCGTTCCTGTTCTGGGATCACCAGACTAGCGTCGTCGTGCTCCTCGTTCTCAGGGCAATATCTATACAACACACCTTCGGCTAGCACATACCCTTTGTTTGCCCATACCCTCCCCCTAGAGGGATCGTCGGATTCCAGTGCCTCGACGATCTTACTTACCTCCGGGTCCTTTATTTGGTTCTCACGCAGATCCTTCAGACTGCGAGAGGGCACGTCAACCGCAGTGCAGCACAGGTCACAATCAGCGTCTTCGGCGCATGCCGGACGCGACAGGGTATCGGCTATAACATTGGCCTTACCTGGTGTGTATTCTATTTTCAGGTTATACTCCTGAAGGCTCAGAGCCCACCTTGCTAGGCGACCGCTCGGAGACTTCATACTCATCAGCCACCTAAGCGGCTGGTGGTCTGACTTGATCACGACTTCAGCGCCGTCTATATACCCCCTGAACTTAGAAACTGCCCAGACGACTGCTAGAGCCTCCCTCTCCGTCGTACTGTAGTTTCTTTCAGCCGCGTTCAAGAGCCGGCTGGCATATTCAATTGGGCGCTCGTCGGTCCCCTCCCCCTGGAGGAGAACCGCCCCGAGAGCATACCCACTGCTATCGGTTCTGAGGACGAAGGGTAACGTCGCGTCAGCCTGACGCAAGATCGGCGCCGATACTAGCAGCTGCTTAATCTTCTCGAAAGCTGCCTGCTGCTCCGGGCCCCATTTCCATATATTTACCTTTTTTAGTAGCATTGTCAACGGTTTGGCCACCTCTGCGTAGTCAGGGACAAAGCGCCTGAACCAGCTGGAGGTCTGCAGGAAACATTTTAGATGTTTTACATTCCGAGGTGTCGGCATGTCCACGATTGCTGCAGTCTTTCCTGGATCGACGTGAATACCACCTGGTAAGATAATGTGCCCTAAGAACTTTACAGAAGTCCTCGCGAAGTGACTCTTCTCGCGGTTCACTCGCAGGTTGAACAAGGCGAGTCGATTAAACACGGAGGTTAGGTCAGCGAGGTGTTTTTCGAAGGTTTCATCGGACATTATCAATAGGTCATCTAAATACGCTAGAAGAGTGGTACCTGGCAAGTTCGACTTGAATCTGTCAATCAGCCTCTGGAACGTAGCGCCCGAGTTGCGCAAACCCATTGGCATGCGTTTAAATCTATAAGTACCGAGCGGTGTCGTGAATGCTGTCTTGTCCTTGTCATTAGGATCGACGTTCACTTGAAAGTAGCCAGCTCGGAGATCAAGGGTAGTCATGTACTTAGCGGTTTTTGCGTCGTGAAGAATGTCCTCGATCCTTGGGAGAGGGTACCGGTCAGGCTCGGTGACAGCATTGAGCTTTCGGTAGTCAATACACAGTCTGAAACTGCCATCCTTCTTCTTGACAAGCACGACATTTGATGCCCACGGTGACTCGCATTCCTCAATGACGTCAGCGTTGACAAGTTTGTGCAGCTCCTTCTCAAGTGCCTCTCTCTTAGGCGGCGACAATCTATAAGGCGGAGAAGCCAAAGGTTCCTGTGTCTCACTTACCTTAATCTTATGAACAGCGAAGTCTGTAGGAGGTCCAGCCGAAGCGAACTGAGCGACTCTGCCTTGCAAGAACTCGTTGAGTGCGGCCCTGTGCTCCGGTGTCAAGCTCGTACCTTCATCTTGGCGCAGTGATACGTCGCAGGTCTCTGCTTGCATCACGGCCGCGCTGTTCAGTACATAAGATTGCAAAAACGGGTACCGGTCTCCTGGACTATCTGCAAAATGCCATGACTCCTGCGCTATGTCTAAAACAATAGCCGCGTTAGCAATAAAATCACGACCTAAAAGCGTTCTGGTGTCATCACCAGGAAATACCATAAACTCGGTGTCGACTCTTCGACTATCTATGGTGACAGGTACGGTAGCGGTCTTCACCGTTTTCCTATGACACGAGCCATCGGCAAGTCCGATATGACGCTCGGTTTCTTGGAATTGAACGCCGTTGTTCACTAACAACGAATACAATAATGGGCTAGCAACACTGTGCGTAGCCCCGGTATCGACTATCGCGACCCCTTCCTTACCTTGAACGGTTATAGTTATCAAAGGATGTGACGTCGATGTCGCGTAAAAGTCACCTTTTACGACATTAAAATCGGACGGTTTGGCGGGCGCGGGTTTAATCGAACAAGTTTCACACTTTGACTTGACTACCCCTAGCTGGCCGCATCCATAACAACGTACCGGATTACTTTTACTATCGCTAGTACCTACGTTATTAGTTTTATTGTCACTATCGACTTTAGTAGCCTTACGACATTCGTTAGCCGCGTGACCGAACGCTTTGCAAAACGAACATCTAATGCGATTACGTTTCGAGCTTTCGTTCGAGTTAGAGGTGAGTTTGGAACCTGTGGTTGCGCTCGGACTCGTAGTACCGCGGTCGGGAGCGGTAGGTACATTCGGGTTATTCTCGGAAACGATCGAGTTTTTTAATTCCGTTATCGAATCTTCCACGAGTCTCGCTCTCTCTAACAAATTATCGATATCGCTAATGGTGTCTCGCGACAAACGTTTACGTATTCGACGATGTAATAAGCCGTACACAATATCCACTATCATCGCACTTGGTACAACATAGGGTAATTGAACTAATAAAGATCGTACCTTTGATATAAAAACTTCGGCGCGTTCACACTCACTTTGTTCACACGTGAATACCTCGCGCAGTATCCTGTACGCAGGCTTTTGCACGCCGTAGGTAGCGCGCAGGCGCGCGAGCGCGTCCGGCCACGTGCCGACGCAGGCCCGGGCGCCGCGCCACCACACCGCCGCGTCGCCGCTCAGCAACATGGAGAGCCCGCGTAGCGCATGGTCGTCGGTCACATCGGCGCACTCCTTGTAAACCTCCACTGCATCGATGAACGCCTCCAGTACCTCGGTGTCGCGTGACTGCCCGTCGAACCTCGCGGTACACTTTGAAAAGTTACCGCCGGAGATCGCGCGTGCGTTCGCCGTGGGCGATGCCGCCGGTGTCGACGCGACTGGATTCCACTGGTTGCCGTGATGTAGAGATCGTAGGGTTTCCACTAACGTGCGGTTGGTCTCAGCCTGCATCTTGGCGAAGGACTCCATCATGGAGCACAGCAGCTGCTCGGTGTTGAGCGCTGTGGCGGGTGCGCCGGTGAGGGCCCCGCTGAGCGTGTGCTCGAGGGCGGCGCCCCCCTGGGCGCGCATCTCCTCGGCCGCTTCAGTTGAGTCACGTGCATGGGCGGTAGCGGCGCCGGAACTGGCGCGCGGCTCCACCACTGAGTCGCAGTCCACGTCTGAGTAACCGTCGCTTCCTTGATCCTCCGCCTTGCGGTCGATCACTGCTCGCGTTGCCCGCGTCGTTCGTGGCATGATAATGTCTCTCTCTAATCACTGAATATGTATTAACCACACTTCACTGGGTTCGTTTAGCCGCTGCTAACTATAATTACTGGCCACGAGTTGGGCGTCACTGTCATGGCGGGCGGTTAATACAAGTGAAAGACAATAGGTGGTTACAAATTTGGCGGGAGCGAACGAGAGCCGCGGAAGGAAGATATGACGTGCGCGCGTCGGAGCGGGCGTCGTACGACTCGTATATTGCGGAAACCGCGGGAGGGCCGTCGCAGGCGACGCGCGGGCTGTGCGCATGCGCGGCGCTCGGCCGACATCAAGTTAACCCTGCGGCAGCGCACTATAATACGTTCCAACCCGCAAATGCGTGTGATAATTATTATTTTATGATTTAAATTTGCATACTTAGTATATTCGTAACAAAATTTTGTTCGCGTTATATGATATTTTCATAAATAAATAACAATAAAACAATATTGTAATAGTATATATATATATATATATTATACACTAGAACATATAAATCAAATAATTATTATACAATTCTTAGATTGCAAAGGGCGCTTAGTATGCTTAACTACAGGAGACATGTCCGCCATGACTCACGCACAAACAATATCGTCTGGTTCACTCACTAAAACACGTGCGACGCGCAGGTAGTCGATGACTCAACTGAATGTACATGTAACTACAGCGTTTGTGTGGAACGCACTTTATGTTGATTACGTGGACCAATAGAAACACAATCAAAATGTTCGGCACTCGTTTGTTATAAAAACCAGACTATAGAGTGCAAAAGGCTTTTCTTTAAGAGTGTAGTACAGTTGCATGTATCCAAGTAAGGCAAACATAAGCATCGCATTGTTCAGAGCATAATGAAAACTTAAAAAAAACCGTCTTCCGAAATAACACTACAAAGTAAAAAATACTTTAAAGTCAGTTGTTTTTTTTTTAAGCTTATATTTTCCAGTTTTTAGTTAGGGTACCTACCCCAAACCATTTCGTATACCACTACATTATCGAGGCTAATGCAAAAACTATCAAAGGTTAATAAATATTATATTGGACCACCTCAGAAGCATACCCTATCCATGAAAAAAAGAATTTTCGAAATCCATCCAAAAATTTACGAAGATATCGCGGAACAAACATACAAAAATAAAAACAGACGAAATGAGAACCTCCTCCTTTTTGAAGTCGGTTAGAAGGTAGACAAGTGATTCTCACCTCCATTATCACTGCTATCCGCCACACTAGCGTTCCCCCTCCAGTACGCAGCATTCATATCCACATGCACAGTAGGCGTGGGCACTTCCCCCCAATTTCCATTCCCCCATCTCTCATTATTTTCCCACTGGTTCCCATTAGCACTCCCATCCCATTTTTGCCCATTTTCAACCCATTTTTGTCCATTCTCTTCCCACTTCTGACCGTTTTCATCCCATTTCTGACCGTTCTCAACCCATTTCTGTCCATTTTCATCCCACTTTTGGCCGTTCTCTACCCACTTCTGTCCGTTTTCATCCCATTTTTGTCCGTTTTCCACCCATTTCTGTCCATTCTCGTCCCATTTCTGTCCGTTTTCGTCCCATTTCTGTGCGTTCTCAGCCCAGTTCCGTATGTTGGAGTTGTCGAGCCACGTCTCCCGGTCCTGCCACTGGCTTTCAGGCTGCGGGGCTGGTTCTGTCCAGGGGGCCACGACGGGCAACGTCAGGCGCCCCCCGGGGGTGCTGCTGCGACGTCGTCGGTCTATGAGGCTTTCTCTTTCACGGTTCTTGTGTTCTGGTACTGCGTATGTTGCTTCTATTGAAGGAAATAGAACGGGTTATTATTTAAATGGTTTTATTTTTGTAACCAGGTTTGTACAAACACTTTTACACGTCTATCATATTTTAAAAACTAGATGAGGTCGGCGTTTCCTATCTGACGACTTTGAGAAGAACGACCGAATTAAACCAGAGGTCAAATTGTGTTTTAAAGTCAGACATAAATGGGCACGCCACAATTGCGGCGGTAAGTCCCTTCTTTGAGGAGTGGCTTGAGAGGCGCCACGGCGTCCTCACCTTCCGCCTGACGCAGGTCCTCACCGGCCACGATTGTTTTGGGAAGTTCTTGTTTCGGATAAGGCGGGAGGAGACGCTCGCGATCTTCGCCCAGGTGTTTCCACTGCGAAGATCGCCCTGAGGACACGGTGGAACATACGGTGGAGGTCTGCCCGGCTTGGGCGGAGCACCGCCGTGTCCTTGTGGAGGCGATCGGCGGCGGCGATCTCTCGCGTCCGGCCCTGGTCCAGGCCATGGTACGGAGCGAGAGTGAATGGTTAGCCGTCACCTCCTGCGAAGCAGTAATGCTCGCGAAGAGGGAGGCGGCGCACGTGAGGGAGAGGCAGTATATGCGCCCTCACGGCCGTAGTCGCCGCGGGAGACGCCCTGGGCGTCGGGAATCCCAGGCTGATTCCCGGCCACCGTAGGCGCGGGCTTGCGGACGGCGAGTAATGGGTAGCTCGCTGTCCGGTAAGGACCAATCCCGGGTCGACGGCGCGTTGTGTTCCACGTGCGCCTCAAAGAAATGTCAGCACCAACTGGTGGGGTCCACAAGGGCTGATGCCTGCCAGGGGTGCAGCTTGTTCGAAAGAGATACCGTGGCCCCTGGCACACAGACAACTGAAGGAACACGGGTGGGATTTAGTCAATAAAAGTCTGACACGCCCTCCAGTTCCACCCAGAGCGGGAGAAGATATTTGATGATGACCCACCCTCAAAAAAAGAAGTCCAGACATGATCTGACTATATAATCTTGGTCAGATCATGTCGTGAAAACCATGTGCATTGGTGTCTGAAATGGTCTTTTGAAGAAAGAACCACACAGATTGAGTGGACCTGTCCAGTCAGTGCACGCATTTATCAGTAATCATGCATCTCAACCCAGAACTCCTCTTTAAGGTAAACTTTGACAAGAAGAGGTGATGCACTCAGAAACTAGTGTTGACTTGATTAACCTTTTAGATTAATAAATGGTACTGGCCTTGCTCGATCTAGTTCCTACAAACAGCTTTTACATAACAAACATTTATTATTCTTATTTAGTTTTCCAAAAATTATAAAAGTATGAGAAACAGGGTGTAAAGTTCACTCATACTCTATGGAATAGGGAGGATCCTCGCCCAACGATATGTTGGGACGTTGTATACAGGAAAAGTTTTTATTCGTTGCGAAATTGTAACCATGAATTCAGTATATCATTCTAGACCAGAAATTCAAAATTCAGAAATTTTTCGTCAATTATACAAAAAAAAAAATCAGCTGTTTCATAGAAAAGTGCAATACCTACGCGGTCACAATGTATGGAATAGCTGATATATTTTTTTTGATGCTTAGTATGCATGTGGCGTTGTAGATACCGCCACAAAGTGAATAGATTATGTTGTGGTAAAGAGTGTCCATGGAGTTTCTTGCCCGTTCTTCTCCATAGGTACCTACGCTTTGGAATGGGCAACTAGCTTCATCTTTCTATCTCACCGACCTTGACAATTCAAAAGTGCCTGTAATTGGTTTATTTGAAATAAATGCTTTGAGTTTGAGTTTGTGGTAGGACGATTAACCAGTCGTTAAAGAACACAACGAGCCCAATACACACTCCTATTGGGCTCAGCATCGTCGGTTTTGGAAATATTTTACAAGATTCTAGACAAAGTAATTAATAAATGTTATAATCATAATTCTCCTTATCCTAACTTATTTGTGGTCGGCGCAACATTTATTTTTTCCCACACGTCTCTATTAGTTGTCATATCCGTAGTCACACCCTTTCTAACCATATCATCATTCAGACAGTCCATCCATGGTTTCCCCCTACTGTTATAGCCATCGATATTCATACTCAAAACTTTCCTCACGACATTTTCTTGATTCTTCCAAATCACATGCCAATACCTTGTCAATCGATTTTCCACACAACTATTCAGCCACCGGATCCACTCCATATCGGAGCCACTTTCAGAAACTTTCAGACTTTTTAATAAATAATATAATTTTTACCTGAATTCATGCCGTTTAGTCTATCTCTCAACGTATCCTGTGTGTGCAGATTTGGTGACCGAAGTTGTTCTGCTGTTGGCGTCTTGCTTCTAATCAACTGGTTATTGTTTGATGCAGCTGTAAAATGATAACATAACATCACGCCTACTTCTCCCGAAGTGTTGGGTAGAGATGTACTTACACCCACATTTCACTAGTTTTGTTTTAAGTCCCACGTAATAGGGAGGATTCTATTGCCATCAACTGGGCACAAATCTAGACTCCGGGCTGGTACTGAGAAATTCCATATAGAAAAACCCACTTTGCCCGACCTAGGAATCAAACCCAAGACTTTATGCTCAGCAGTAGCGCTGTATAATTATGTTTATTATAATTACCTGAAAACAAAAATTATACAAAACAAATAGTTTATTCAGCAAATTATATTTCATTCGAAACATCCATCGGTTTTTTACTAATCTTCAACTTTATCTGACGATCAAGGTTGCTTATTTCTTTTCGTGACTGTACATAAAGGTTTTGTAGAACATTAGGGACTTACAAAAGTATGCATTATCTATACTAATATTATAAAGAGGAAACATCTGATTGTTTGTTTGTTTACATTGAAAAACTAACGAAACTACTGAACCGAATTGAAAAATTCTTTCACTGTTGGGAAGCTACACTATCCCCGAGTGACATAGGCTATATTTTATTACCGTATTTCCACGGGAACTACGCGGGAGAAACCGCGGAGCGCTGCTAGTTAATTATATAGGGTCGGTACAACAAAAAGCTTATGTGAATCGCTGCTCTCCGAGCTAGATCACTGATTAATCTGTATTTAGGAGACCAATTATCTTTGTTAAGTAGCCTGAAAAACCCAAAGTACTCACTGGATACAGGTTGTACGCGTGTCGCAGATCTACTTCTAGGCGCTCTGGTAGCAGCATTGTTACGTCTCCAAACTCGAAGGGTGGTCTCGTGCATCGCTGGGCAGTCTTTTAGTACCTGTCAAAGGCAAAATTAAATAATTTATTTTAATTAGGCACATAAAAGGACACTTTTGGTAGTCAACATTTGCAACAAAATAGAAGCATATAATAACCATAATAAATCCTTATAGATCCTAAATAGGCATCCAAAATTAAAAATGATTAGAAAAACCTAATAATGATTATTAAAGACCTATTTAATGAATCCCCCCACTTGACATAGTTCTTTTTTTTCCACAATATGGCGTCTGGTGGTTGCCATGTTGAACTTTGATTACTGTCATGTCTTTAGTGACACTCACAAGATTTAGACAAATCGACTGACGTAAGAATCATCAAAATCAGCTCAAACGTTTGGTCTCTAGAGTGCCAGTAAGGAACAAACATATGTATATATACATACATAGGCTGATAAACACATTACCCTTCGCCGTCGGGTAAAACTTATAACATCCCTCTTTTTAAGTGGGGGGTTAAAAAAGGAAACCATCCTGAAGTACCTGTACAACATGTTGGTGTGGTGCATGGCGCACATCATTTTCTCCAATCTGCAGAAGCAAGTCGCCTTCGCGAAGACCTGCACATCTACTACGATCTAGCACCTGCAAAAATAAAAATGAGACTCCTTTACATAATTTATAATCATTTAAATGATCATTACAACCCTCTTAGTTCATTTAATTCGATACTAGATGAATCGACGATTGAATGACTATTTCAAGAAAAAGTCATTCAATGTGGGGTGTTCATGAATATTCAAGCCACCAGTTGGCGCCACTTTGACAAGAGGTCTTCCGGTTCGACAATGAACTTAAAATATTTGATGTCATTCGTTTCATTCTTTCGTTCACCATTCAGTCCGTAGTCGCTTTGACACTTTTGACAGGTGCCCGGACCTGACTTATCAGTGCTGCCACCTAGTGAACGTCATTTCAGAACACCCTCATTGAATGACATACAACCTTGCACTAACCTGCAAATTGCAAAAAACCGTAAGAAAATATGAATTTTGCGGGCTTCCCCTTAATGCCTTTAGTGATTTGTGATGCACGCAGGCCTTAGTTCTCAAATATCAATTACCTTCTTGACTTTCTGCCCGTGCACACTATCAGCGATGGTGAACCCGAAGCCGGCCGCACCTCGACGTAATGTAAGGACTAGTTCTCGGCCTGGCTCGTTTGATGTGCTGGTGTCAGCTCGAGATTGATGCTCTATAAACATTACGACCAGAAAGAGTTTAATTTATATGGTAGATAATCAGGGACGCGCAAACTAAAATCATAAATTCAGGACAATAAGTCTAGAAATTTTTCGTTCGCTATCAAAAAAAATCTGCGGTTTCATAGAAAAGTGCAATTCACAGCTAATATTTTTTTTAATAACCACCACCGGCGCCGCCGCGGTCGATCCAGAAAGCGGTGGCGTAATGACCTGGATGCGTGCCGTAAGGCTGATATGATTTCGCGCGAGATAAGAGTTCCTGTAAAGACTTGGCTGAGGCCTTTGCCCAGCAGTGGGACAGTATAGGCTAAACAAAAAAATAATACAGCATTGGCCAATTCCTGCAAAGACAAGGTCTAAAAAAAAACCATTATTAATAGGTTGACGGACGCTGATCGAGACACAATATAAGTTTTATTGTTGTTACCCCTATGAGCATTTAGTGTCCCTGAAAGTGTTAAAAATAATTTAATTAAAAACTACTCTTACCGCTAGCCAAAGACAGCACATGATCCAGCGATGGACACCTCGGAAGCTCCTGATTTTCATCATTTATAGTCAGTTCATCCAAATCAAAAGACCTGGACATCATCCTCCTCTGTCCTGGGCTGTGCGGAGTAGGACCACTGTCCACCTTATCCCGACCCTGGGCTGTAGAGTCTAGGTTCGGAGAATCCAGGTTAAATCTGGAATTGTACGCAGATCTGAGTATTTCACTAGATTGTCCTTGGTACTAAGGAATTGGTTTATTATTATAAAAAAGTGGTTGGAAAGTATGTATACATAGAGTTATCCAACACAGGTCAAAATATCGTGAGCTATAACTTTATGATTTTCAGAATTCTATTTTAAAATTAATACGCCTCATCACAAAGGGTAGTCAGAAACCCGAAAGTCTGACAACTAGTCCAACCAAGGGGTATCGTATTACCCCGTAACTGGGTTGTGGATGGAGATATCAGATCAGATAGGCAGTCACTCTAAGTAAAATACTGGTATTCAACTGCATCCGGTTTGACTGGAAGCCAACCCCAACATAGTTGGGAAAAGGCTGGGCAGATGATGATGATTTCAAAAGTCATGCCAATTGATTCTGTTCTGAATTGAAGACATGAATGGATGAAGGTGATATGTCGCAAAAACCTAATTTCGAGAAAATTGAGTTCAAAGTTTCGCATAAACATTTTGAGTTATTTCAAAACCCGTTAGATGTATTTAGCCAAAACAAGCGTCTAGCGGCGTAAGCCGTTTAATATTTTTATAATAGGAGAGAAATTAAATAATGCAATGTATTTTTAGTACTTTATTTTAAGAAAAACTGAACATAACTCCTTCTTCCACAAAAGAAAGTTTTAAACAATTTGAGAAAAATAAGTCTGAAAGGGACAAGTTCCAAAAGAAATGAGAAAAAAAAACAAAAAACAAACGAAACACGATTATTCTTCTCTAATAATGGACTCATAATAATAACGATATTCCGGTTTAACAAATTTTAATTGGTCCTTGATATTAGCTTTTTTTTCAACCGATACAGTACCATATTTCCCATCATACGTGGCACCTCAAAATCTGGATTAACATGACCCCTCTTTTTTAAAATGTCAACCTTCATGAACGGTGTAATTTCGTCGTATGACTCTTTATATAAATATTAACCGTATTCATCAACTCTGATCCATTTCACGCCATCCCTAAAACTTATTTTTCCATTATTTGTATTTTTTTTCCTGTTAATCAAATTCAAATTCACTTGCAAATCGTTTATTTTCCTGAAATGGTCATTCATATCAATTACGATGTTGTTTCGTGAAGCTTTGCTTATAATGCTTCGATATTGCTCAGGTGCATAGATTGTATCATTTTTCCGAAGCACTTTTTCTATCCTCCCAAAATCCCGGTCCGAATCCAAATATGAATGTCCCACTTCGGGAAATTTGTGGTCTATGATTTTAAAATATCCTTTTAAGATCAAGAGTATTGGTAAAGACTTATTAAATTGAAATTTTTGTTCTGTCCGGCACATGAATCCGACCAAATGATCAAATGATCTTTATCTTGGCAACTTGGATCTACCTCCACAAACCTTAAGAGAGCACTTTGCCACTTCTGAACTTCCACGATCCGCTATATCTTCAGTCCATGTACAACAAACAGCTTTTTCTTTGGATGTTCCGTCTATAACATGAATACCCAAGTTATAAAACCAGAGTTGTCGTAGATAGAATGCCTTGGATGTAGTTAATTTCGGCAAAGGCATTGTTTGCTGTAGATCTACAGTAATGTAAAGCACATCATCAGCCGGTTTAGGTTTATTTCGGTCAGCTTGCATCGCTTCTACAGCTGCATAGTAATTTGCTTTATGTTCTTCATTTGAGTCCCCAGCATCGCAAGTTGCACAGGTATCACTCTTTGGGTATCCAAAAGATAAATTAAATTCTGTTACAAAGATTTTATTGTATGTAGCCTTCTTGATTTTGTATTTGTCAGTTAAATTTTCTTTTTCACACATTTCCAGATATAGACTATGCATCTTGGTCACATTCAAAAGGGGAGAAAGATATAGTTTGTGCATATTTTTATTACGAGAATAATGGGACTGTTCAGCAGGAAAGCTCGATATATGTGCTTTAACATGGTTAACAACGTCATCATCCATTTTGTGAGGTCGATTCTGGTGCTTACCTCTACAGTCCGGATTGGGAGCAGAAATGCCGCTTTTAATAGCTTTTATTATGAGATCAATTTTTTTCCGGCTTATTTGGTACAACCGACACAATCCCAACTTGCAAACTTGTTTTGAAACCCCTACATATTTAACAAAATACTTGTATGATGCTGATTTATGGGTTTTGGCATTACAACGTTGTCTTTCGACAGGCTTACTGACAATGCTGTTAAAAAGTAAAGCATTCTTGCTATTCACATCTAAGGAGTAATAGCTACGTAAAATAGCCTGCCTTTCGTTCATTGCAAATTTAGTGAAGCACTGAAGCCTACATTTTTCATGACACAAAATTCCTTCTTGGATATATTTTTTTGGAATGACCTTATTTTTATACGATATGTACTCTTCGCCTTTTTCTCTTGCAATGTCAAAACTTCAAAAGCGCGGGAATTTACGGAACGGAATGTCGATGTCGTTTTACGAATGAAGGTGTTATGTTCAGCACATAACACCTTCATTCACTGAAAGTGCAGTACAATGCCACATAGCCCCTTCTTCCACTGTAGAAAAGATTGCTTTTTACTTTTTTGGCTTTCTCTAAAAATGTTAAGTGCCCATACCACGTTCATCCAGTATTGATTTTAAAAAATTGTGTACTTATCACTTTCATCAAGTGTAGGATTTTTTAAATAGCTACAAACGTGGTTGTTTTAAGGTTTAAAATTGTTTGTATGCACATATTACCTTCATCCATGCATAAAACAGCAAAAATCCGAAAATGCGACATATCACCTTCATCCATTCATGTCTTCAATTACACTATGACATATGAAACGTAGAAAAACGACAGCAGGGGCAGAGGTGTATATTTGTAAAAAAATATGAATAAAAACTAAGAAAATATATCTTCCATACTAAGACAGTTTAAGGAGGCTCAACAAATCCAAATCTTCCAACATTTGAAGATACATCCATTGACAGTAGATAGCTATAGCACTATTAAGATTACTTATAAAAATCAATCGTCCCGTCCATATGTCACTTTTTGTTCGGTGAACCTGAACGGGTGGTCGCGCCCATAAATGATTTTATTTCTGTAAATAGATCTGAGGCCTTAGTGTGAGTTTCATTTTACCATCTCGATCAAACGGATCGAGCGCGTTTGACGCTCCGATTGGCCCTGAATTGGTGACGGACCAATCGGAGCGGCGAACGCGCTCGAAGCGTTTCATCGAGATAGTTAAATAAAACTCACACTAGGGCCACTGTCCAAACACTTTTACACGTCAATCATATTTTTAAAACTGGATGAGGTCGGCGTTTCCTATCTGACTACTCTGAGAAGAAAGGCCGAAACAAACTCAGAGGTTACAGTCTTTTTTAAAGTCGAGACATAATCTTGGTCAGATGTTGTGAAGACCATGTGGATTGGTGTCTGAAATGGTCTTTTGAACAAAGAACCACAAAGATTGAGTCAGTAATCATGCAGCTCAACTCAAAACTGGAGGAGCTCAACGATTTGATGAACAATACTGAAGAAAGGACAATTGGGTAGGCCGCTTAAATACAGGTATAGAGGGCGCTTTTCGGTTTACCGAACAAAAAGCGGCAACGATCGCGAATTTGAGTGACGTTCGTTTAAATAGGACCTCGAGTAAGAGAAGTTAGATAAACTGACTAATTCTAATATTCACCTGGTCCGCAGTGCCCTGGTCAGTTGCTGCATAGCAACAGCGTCTGACGTAGCGGGCGTAGTTGCATCTACCGCCATCGTACTTAGAACACGGGTGTTCGGGTCTTCAGAATCGAAGGATAGAGGGTAACCTGTGGATGGGATATTAAAGATATTATAGTTTTAATAGGGGTTCGTGGCTCAACAGCTGCACGGGTCGTGGATGGGTGACCATCCATTATATTTCGATACACCTCCGTGTCTCGGACATAAACCACGTGGTCTCGGCTCTCATTCGTGGATCTATGACAGTGGTTACGGGTCGTCAGAAGCCCGAAAGTCTGACAACCAGTCAACGGGTATCGTGTTACTCATTAACTAGGTTCTGAAGGTCAGATAAGCAGAGCTCCATGTAAAATACTGGTATTCATCTGCAACCGGTTACACTGGAAGCCGACTCGAAAAGAAAATTGCTAGGCAGATGCGAGGCCGTGGCTTCCCAACGTGAAGAAATCCTCGGAACAGTGAGGTCGCTCCGCGAAGCCTGTGAAGCTCCCAGGAAGCTTCTCTGTCAGAATCGACACGCACAACGGCAAAACTGGGAGTCTATGTGCGGAAAAGGGAGTCCCATCATCATTATCATCATTTAGCCAGCTACAACGGTTAAGGGACCTGCCCTTAATTCCCCATCTTATAAATTTAACCTGCATTCACAAATGTTTGTTGCGCCACTTCATCTTGCCAGCTAAAGCACTACGAAGTGGAGAAGGGCGGGCGGTTTGGGGGACTCTCTTATGCAATTTTGACGTTCAAAGAGTGCTGACTCTCAGCCTAGTTTGAATAAATGACTTTTGATTTTGTTTCCTAAACACGGTTGTCTATGACACTATGCTTACCTCTTACAAGATGCAGCGTGACGTCAGTCCCAGGTGTAATAGACTGGAAGACTTGAGCGACGAGAGCGTGTGACAGCCCTCGCACACCTCGGTTCCCAACACCGACTACTACGTCGCCGGGACGTAGTGCACCTGAAGGAAAAGAAAATAGTCAATAAAGAGCGAAGCTAGTTTGCCAGCGGCTTCGCCCCCGTTACCCAATGAAACAAAACCTTAACAAATTATACACCTAAACCTTCCTCATGATTCACTCTATCTATTGGTGAAAACCGCATGAAAATCCGTTCAGAACTTTTTGAGTTTATCGCGAACAGACAGACTGACGCGGCGGGGACTTTGTCTTATAATATGTAGTGATGTGATGAGCTTTCTTTAGCTCAAATGCTTGTTTTAAGAGCGTTTATTCTGAAAATGGGCAACGTCACAAATAGCTGTCAAATATTTCACTGTTTTGATTAATTTGGCGATATTACTGTATGGAAATATGATATATAGCTAACTAGTGACCTAAAATATTGATTATGTAATGCAATAATTAATATCTTAACAACGAATATTTAGTTTTAGATGTAAAAAAAGAACTTGGAAACGTTCCACATGCCCTTTTTACACCTAAAACATGTTATAATTGCAAATCATTATTTATATTTTAGGTCACTAGTTAGCGATATTTCATACCTTCCATACAGTAATATTAACAAATTAATAAAAACAGTTGCCAACTTTCAGAATAAACGCTCTTAATAGGTATACTTTCAAGGCAAACAAGCAGGTGGTATGGTAAGAGGTCATCTATAGACATCTGCAATAGTAAAACTAGGCATTGCAGGTGCAATGGTACTATCTTCAATCTGTCGTAAATTCTTTAGTACTCCATAAACTTAACGCAGCTTGCGACAGTTTTGTCAAGAAGACTTTAATGTTTTATGAAGAAATGTATTGCCATCACTTACTGAAAGGCTTTTGGCTAAGTAATTACAGCCGCACGGGTCGATCGATAAGTTAAGTTAGTTAAGTTATGAACTTAATGCTAAACATAGTAGTGTACGAAAAAGGAGCTAACTTTGTGAGAGACTGGTGCCTGAGGTAGGTTTATTTAAAAACCTGTATTACAGGTCACCAGGACCCTCCCGCCAATCGATCAGGTTAAGGTACGCTTGCCGCGGTTGGTTCGAGGATGGTAACCATATTTAAATACCAAGACCCCTTCGTGCCTCGGAAAGCACGTTAAGCCGTTGATCCCGGCTGTCATTCGTGGATCTTTACCAGTCGTTACGGGTCGCCAGAAACCCGAAAGTCTGACAGCCAGCCTTACCAATGTATTGCCTATTGACTGTATTGTTCAGGTAGGCAGTCGTTCCTTGTAAAATATTAGTATTGAGTTCAATGCGGTCAGAATGGAAGCCGATCCCAACATAGTTGGGATTTTGGCTAGGCAGATAGCACTTACCATCAATCCAAGCTGGACTATGTGGCACGATGCTGCGTATTTGAAGATAGCCTTCAGTTTCTGGTATACCTTCAGCACCGATGAGTGTGAAGCCCAAACCCTGGAGATCGAAATAAACAAAATGTACTGTAATTTGATTCATAAAATGACACTGAATCAGTTTCCTGGAAACCCAGTTTATGGTAGTACCCCGCGGTTTCGCCCAACGTCCCACCGCGTCGCATCTTTCCGCGCTTTTTCCACTTAGCTTTTCTTTTGGAGTTTTTTGTTTTTGCTCAGCTCCGACGGGTTACAACCATTCAGGGTCCATGGAGAAGCTAAGATAAACTATTTTAAGTTATAGAAGCCTTCCTTTGTCAAAGAAAATTATATGAGCTTTTATGGAAAACCTTAATATTATGCTCTAAGGATTCTTTGTTCCGAAATAAAAGTAATTATTTATAAATAAAATTCAGAAGCGTGACTCACTAAGGCAGAGCCTTCTTTATTATATCTAAGGGCCGTGTCGTAATCGAAGGTGACTACCGCGCGTAAACCGCGATTGTTTACATAAATTATGAAGAAAAAAAAAATGGGTCAGCCGTTTAAGAACTACGATGTCGCAGACAGATACACACGTTAAACTTATAACAACCCTCTGTTTCCGTTAGGGGTCAAGAACACGACTTGATTTAACGCGCGAGTAGTCACCAAAAGATATAAGTGACCAGGGTCGTCGCATATAGTTGAAGAGAAAGAAACCGATGGATGTTTGGAACGAAATTAAATTTGATAAATAAATTAACTATTTGTTTTCTATAAATTTTATTAGAAAATATCTATCGGTTCCTTACTAAACTTCAACATGTCCGACGATTGGTTACTTATCTCTTTTGTTGACCGTACATCATATTCATATCGATCGCGTAGTCGCGCTACAATCGGATAGGACACAGGGTAAAAGTACCTATTTATAACCCGTCACTCACTTACAGTACTTATTAAATTACATTTCAACTCATACCGGTTCATTTTAAAACAGTAGCAGTATTTAGCTCGGTCGTCACGGCTACTGCGCAAGGATAAACAGGGTCAACAAGTTACGGTTCAAATCCGTTCCGCCCGGAAACATAGGACTCGTAAACAAAGTCGTCCTTTCTAAGCAATTTATTATTTTAATTCTTTCATTGCGATACGTGTTTATAAATGTGTATAGAGGTCAAACAAAGTTATTTGCTAAGTGTCGCTTATAACAGGGGAAGAGCGCTGATGTCTAGAATAAAGATATTTTATATCTAGTCAGACAAAAATGTTCAAAATCTGTTAATACAGATGGGATTTATTAGATACGGGACACAAGTGATAATCTTAAGCTTGTACATATTATTTACCAACTTTTGCGTTGCGTTAAACAATTTACACGAAACCTTAACAAATTATACACCTAAACCTTCCTCGTGAATCACTCTATCTATTGGTGAAAACCGCATGAAAATCCGTTCAGTAGTTTTTGAGTTTATCGCGAACAGACAGACAGACGCGGCGTGGGACTTTTGTTTTATATTATGAAGTAATAGTGATACTCCACATACACTTGTAACGTTTTATGACGGTCACATGTATCTCAGTTCTTCTCTGTTTATTCAAGATTTTTACCGGTACTTCGAATTTGTGTGGAGATCTCTAAGCTTTAACCAAAACACGAGGAGATGCGAAATGGTAACCTATTTCGCGACTTTCCTAGTCAGGTCGAAGCTAAAACGGTCAGGTGCATTAATCGGTCCCTTTTCAAAGGGATTTGCTTACGTGAGTGGTACCCAATTAATGCTTGAGCGTGTCCGTATGAATTGAGGAGCCATGTCTCAGATTTAAACGAGGGTATTACCAATATTTAGTAGTAAATTAGCCAAATTTGTAGCCCCGATCCTGGAATTTGTAGTAAAACCCTTCAAAAGTTACAGGACGTTGAAGGTGGATACTCAATTCAGACATCTGGATTGAGGAGCCACCTCAGAACTCGAAAACTAGCCAATGGATATTCCTGAAACTTTGGTAGGAATTAGTAGTGTTTATGCTTAATTTGTACAAAAAAAATGGGTTTTGTACGGCTGAATTTGAGGTAGCTACAATGCTTTGATTTATCTGAAAAATCCATAAATTTCCCCGTGCTGTTTCTCGGAAACTAATGAAGCAATTAAAACAGATTTTTAGTATTATTTAGTAGTAAGTTTGTTTTAATTTGTAGTATAAAAATAAAACGCAATAGATTCATTATTTCGGAATTACAACACATTTTATGTGGCTCCTCAATCCTGACGGTCTATAAAAAACATACGCACGTAGCTACTAAAGTAGTTGATCAAATCGAAGTTTGATTACGCCAATATTTAGTAGAAATTTCTACTAAATATTGGCGTAATCAAAATTCCTCTACATTCAGTATTTCAAAAGATATGAATAATTTTAACATTCCTTAAGAATTTTCTGTGTAGGGTGACCATAAGTAATTCAAACTGTGTTCATAAACAGAACTTTATTAACACATGATTCATTCTTCACCAAATCAGTACTTAAATAGAGAAACACAATAAATTAAACATAAAGAATGAAAAAGAAAAACAAACTAAAAGTCTAATAGATCAAATTACCTGTTTTAAAATTTCTAATTTCTAAATATTATCTCTATATTCCCATATTCTATCATTAATTATAAGCCTTCTCTAATCTTTATTTTCAAATATATTTTCTAAACAAAGTCGCTTATTTTGACTGTTTGAGCGACCGCGCTGTCCTCCTAAAAATACATAACGGATTTTGATGCGGTTTTCACCATCATTTATAGAATTGGCTTCGCGAGGTTATTTTATATGTAATACATAAACGTATTACACATAAAACAAACTTTTTTTTTAAAAGCAACTGCTCTCAGGTTGGACGGAGGAAATACGGTTTAAGTCTATCTAAGTTTAAGTATTAATTTTAGTGAGAAATTTTTTTTCTATTAATTTTTATTTTAAGTTTCCTTCAACGTTTCGAGATCAGTGGTGATTGAATAACTCACAAAACGTAAAGGACCTGTCTGGGTTCGAACCTACGACCTATAACTCGTTAGTCGCGGCCGTTACCACTGGGCCACCACTTTCCCCGCGTCTGTATGCGTTTACGTTAAATGTAAACGCATTAAATATAAAAAAAACAACCTCGCGGAACAAATTCTATAACGGATGGTGAAAACCACTTCAAAATCCGATATGTATTTTAGGAGGACAGCGCGGTCGCTCAGACAGTCAAAATAAGCGACTTTGCTTAGAAAATATATTTGAAAATAAAGATTGGAGAAGGCTAATAATTAATGATAGAATAAGGGAATATAGAGATAATATTTAGAGATTAGAAATTTTAAAACAGGTAATTTGATCGATAGTTTGTTTTTCTTTTCCATTCTTTATGTTTTGGTGAAGAATGAATCATTTGTAAATAAAGTTCTGTTTATGAACACAGTTTGAATTATTTATGGTCACCCTACACAGAAAATTCTTAAGGAATGTTAAAATTATTCATATCTTTTGAAATACTGAATGTAGAGGAATTTTGATGACGCCAATATTTAGTAGAAATTTCTACTAAATATTGGTGTAATCAAACTTCGATTTGATCAACTACTTTAGTAGCTACGTGCGTTTGTTTTTTATAGACCGTCAGGATTGAGGAGCCACATAAAATGTGTTGTAATTCCGAAATAATGAATCTATTGCGTTTTATTTTTATACTACAAATTAAAACAAACTTACTACTAAATAATACTAAAAATCTGTTTTAATTGCTTCATTAGTTTCCGAGAAACAGCACGGGGAAATTTATGGATTTTTCAGATAAATCAAAGCATTGTAGCTACCTCAAATTCAGCCGTACAAAACCCATTTTTTTTGTACAAATTAAGCATAAACACTACTAATTCCTACCAAAGTTTCAGGAATATCCATTGGCTAGTTTTCGAGTTCTGAGGTGGCTCCTCAATCCAGATGTCTGAATTGAGTATCCACCTTCAACGTCCTGTAACTTTTGAAGGGTTTTACTACAAATTCCAGGATCGGGGCTACAAATTTGGCTAATTTACTACTAAATATTGGTAGTACCCTCGTTTAAATCTGAGACATGGCTCCTCAATTCATACGGACACGCTTGAGCGACGTCAGTAGAGAGAAAAAAATAACATTTAACTCTTCTGCGGCATTCGGGTAAAAATAGATATTGGTGTCGCGTTAGCATGGTAATAATGGTCCACCTACATTTTCTAGCATTATTTTATTTCAAAAACTGTTGTGAGACTGTTTTGAGTTTGAGTTTCTTCAACATGTTCCATTAACTAAAAACCATACATAGTTTATTTTTGGGTTCCTACGGAGAGATGTTAGGGAAAGGACAATGACCGTTATTGCCATGCTAAAACGCGACTACTATTCATTGATATACATACATTCTGATATCTACATAACGACCCTGACCTGACAATTAATCAAACGAAGCATCATGGGAATAAGCATACACACACGCATATACGACACACACACTTACAAACACACATCACGCAAACGCCACACACACACACCACGCACACGCCACACACACACACCACGCACACGCACACACCAAGCACACGCACACACCACGCACACGCCATACACACACCACGCACATGACATACACACACCACGCACACGCTGTACACACACCACGCACACGCCGTACACACACCACGCACACGCCATACACACACACCACAGACACGCCACACATACTTTACAGATACACTCATACCATATCTGAAATCACCTCTCTAGTCTCTACTCTGGAATTCGTACCCAGGGAGCCCCAAGATACAGACTGTCTAGTTTGGGGCTCACTGGCAAATATTAATTATATTGTAAGTTAGCTGTAGGTGATATTTTAAGCTACACATGTCTCATCTTTGTGTTAACCTGTGAACCTGCTTACTGTACTTATTACCTGGACAATCAATATTTTCTATTCTATCTAAATGAGTGTGACATCAGAATAAGGTCGACAACCAGACACTGATTCACAATAACGTCGGAAATGAATCGAATAATTATTTCTTCTGAGTCACAATCACAGGAAATTATTCGGAAACGTCATTCTAATGGCTAAGGAAACGTCAGCCTGATTGCTTACCTGAGTGCCTTTAGTGAGAGTGAGAGTGAACCTCTCGCCGCGAAGCTCGCCCGTGGGCGTGGGCCCGTTAGACTGGCTGGTGCCTCCGTTCTCTGATGATAGTTTCTCCGCTGAAATAAAATTTAGTAGATAAATGATTTTATTTCTGTAAGATTTGACACTTTTATATGTCAATTTACACATATTTAAATCTAGATGAGGTCGGCGTTTCCTATCTGACTACTCTGGGAAGAAATGCCGAAACAAACTCAGAGGTCACGGTCTCTTTTAAAGTCCAGACATAATCTTGGTCAGATCATGTGGATTGGTGTCTGAAATGGTCTTTTGAGGTAATTATTTATTGTTTAATACTCAAACAGTGTTTTTCTGGGAGGCTGGAAATATGTGTGATAAGTTTTCCTAGTGCAGATACCAGAATCTCACTAATCTTCATTAATATGAAGATAAAATATCCCCTTTGTGGAGAAATTAATAAAATGTTTATTTATTTATTATTCTTCTCGCGTGCTGCAATCAGTACCTACGTAGAACAATTGTATTCTTTGAATTAAAGAAACAGCACGTAAATCTGATTAGTGCTTCTCCAGTTATTAGACGACTATAATGGACAGACAGACCGAGATATTAAGTATGTTGCGGTTGTAATATGTATGGACGGTACTCATTTATTGAAGTCCTAAAACCTGAGTTGCGTATAGCCATGAATTTGCCTGTCATTGTAAAATGAATAATTGATTTAGTGGTCGAAAGTGATGGTGCTCGTTTCTACGGACAGGCAGTGTTATTGGGTTTTTCCATCTAGACTTTTTCAGTAGCAGCCCGGAGTCTGGATTTGTGTCGGGTGACGGCACAGATTCGCCCCCTATTATATGTAATGTGGATTAAAACATTACTGGCGAAATGTGGGTGTGGATAGGAACACCTCTGCCCAACCCTTCGGAAAATCAAAGCGTGATGTCATGTTCAAAACGAATTAAGTGATTTCCGGCATCAAATATGCTCTTTATTAGCCGCCAGTATTTTATCATCAAGAAGTAATTTAAAAAAAATCGGGAAGCAGCATCGTCGTACTATCACCAATCTATTAGTATGCCAAGCGTGATAAATATAGCAAGATGCCGTACAACGTATACCGACAACTGGTTTCAAGACCCTTGTTCGAAAGTGCAACAGGTAAGTGACAAGACCTTCTAATTAACCTTTAGTAGTACGTCAACGCTTGGCATCAGGCTAATAAACAAAGTTCCGAACGATACGAAGACGTATGAGGGTCTTATCGGAAAGCGTATTATGGAGCTCAAATGAAGTTGGGCAGGACACCTGGCAAGGCGTAGTGAGGACAGGTGGAGTAAGGTTTTGATAGAGTTGCGACCAAGGACTTCAAGACGAGATTTCGGTTGTCCGGCGACGAGATGACAACGAGATTGTTGCCACCGCCGGCATAATCTAGATGAGGCTGGTACAGGAGCGTGGGCATTGGTACTAGAAAAGAGAGGCCTATATATATCCAGCAGGGGGTGATGATGATGATGATGAGTATGTCAACGAACTAGAATGGATGAAGAAAATGTCATTGTGTTGCGCCGACCCCAAGTAACATGGGCCAAGTGCAGGAAGATGAAGTAAGTACGTCGACAAAGTGTCATGTAGGTCTGAGCTTAGGTTGTCTACTCAGGTGTTTTCCAATAGGCATGAATTTCTAATGATTTGCTTGATGACGTGATGCTACGTAACAATAAAAGTATTACTGCTGACATATTAACTTATGTCTTATGCAATAACAATGTAATTAACATTGTAACTGTTAAAAATACGCTTACTAGTTGCGTAAAATATCTAATACCAAGATTTTTTCGTGACTTTGTTGGGTTATCCAAGCCTGCGGAGTAGTTGCGTTAAAACAGTAGGAATAGCTTACATTTTGACAGTTCAACATTCATTGCACTATTTACGTTGTTGATCAGACGAATTTTTCTAACATATGAAGCAATTACCAATATCCTTCAAAATGGGTCAGATTGTGATTAATAGTGTGTTACGCAATTCGGGTAATTTTCTTGCTTTTTACTGAATCACACGTCTTCTTCAGGATTTTATTAGATAATTAACCTATTTTTAGATTCTAGACAATCTATTTTGTCAGCTCAAGATTTACCAGAAAAAAAAAGATTGATGATGAGAAGCCCTGGAAAATAGAATAGCTATTAAGCAAGGATAGTAGAGGGACAGACTGGCCAATGTGGAAAGGACGTGCTTGAGAACCGACCAGGCACCAATTAAAGCTACTTTGTTATGACGAATTAACAATTGTAAAGTTAAATTATGTCGATCTCGCTCGGCGATTTTTTTAAAGGTTAACTTTACATGAATACCATCTACTGTATATTCCCTGTGAATTGTGCATTCAGTTAAGTAAATCAGCATGAATAATCAAAGAAATTACTGTCTGCACGCTCAATTGAGCCAGTATATTGCCGCTTTTACTTTGTCGACACCAAATAAAGATTCTTAGATAAGAATAAAATTGTTCAAAGTGATTATAAGTGAGAAAATAGATGCGGTAATCGTGTTTATTTTCTGGTCTTGCTCGTTCCATCGTAGACTTCATCCTTCGCTTTCCATCAGGCCAGATCGAGGTCAAGAGCAGGCCCATTTTGCAATAAAAAAAAATTGGATTAAAAAAAAAAATAAGTTCAACTGGCTATCAGATAGAACGTTTGAATCAGCCAGATAGAGCCTGAAATTCAATTGTAGTGTACATCAGGCTGGTGTCCACAACTCCACGCCCAGTCGCGTAATTTGCGTGGGTACGGCGCGGGCGGCCTGAAATGACCCACGTTCCAACGGACGTAACAATATCGCGCACTGAATCTTCAACGCTCTGCTTAGCGCCGAGTGTTGAAAATCGAACAATGTGTTATTTCGACGCGCTATGATCCACTTTGTTCGATTCTCAATGCTCGGTTTAACACCGAGAGTTGATAATCTAGTGCGCGTTAAAATTCCGCCTCGATATTTTTACGTCTGCCCAAACGTGGTCTAGAGCAGCTAGAAGCAAGCATAGATCTCCAACTGTGTAATGTCAATGTGAAACCTAAGTCTTTGTGTTTTGACGTAATTTCTCAAATACTGTACAGAAAGTAAAAATCGAAAATAGGCCAACAATGTTAACAGTGATTGCTCAATTTGAGAACAACAGAAATAATTGAGTATTTTGTGAAAGTTAGCCGAGGCAATGATAGGCAACCATTTATTAGCATACTTATCACTTTTGGTGTAACGTAGAAATGTTACAAAAACTTTAAATACCTACTCGAAGTTCGATTTCATAGAAATATCCGACAATTTCAAACTAGATGCAGATGAATTATACTGAAAGCGCCCGTCGTTTGTGATAAGAGGATTTTGCCCTTGCGAGTATGGATCGTAAAGAATGACGTGTAAGTCCAGGTACGTACTGGCAATTTTAATTCGCGCACTTCATTTTAAACGCTCTGCTTTGCGCGAAGAGTTGAAAATCCAGTGCGGAAATAAGATCGCCTGCCAACCTGGCCTTAATTTTTAGGTTTTGAGCCTTCTGAGGCAAAGTCAAGTCATAAGAAACCCTTTTATTAGACATAGTACAATAGCGAATATTGAGAACGAAGGAACTAAGCGGGAGGTACAGACGCCAGCACATCAACCTAGCCCAAACTGTCAAAATTTCCCAATTGAACATAAACCTTATTTTTTTTAAATAAGGTTGAAAGACTATCAAATAAATTTTACAGATTAGGGTAACTTGATGTGCTGGCCTCTGTACTTAAGGCCCTGGTAACTTTAGCTATTGTCGTTATGCGCGATAATAGTTCTTATTGCAATCCGATACGGGTTAAAACATGTTGTAATAAATTCGAATTATATGAGCAAGCATTGTCGTAAAAATGCAAATAAAATCGTATAAAATTAGATATTAACTATTTAATAATAAATATTCCATCACTGGATGCAGTTTGACATTTGGAATTTTATGGTATATTTTTTACTATAATTATAATTGTTATTGAAGGGATAAACTGGTTTTAAGGGTAATTAAGAGGTGACTTTGATGATTTTTATGAAGCATTAAAGTATGTTTAATTCTGTTTTGAGTGCCATCACTCTAAGCAAAACAGACTTGAAAATATCAGATATTTTTTAGCTTTCAAAATTACTAACGTTTAAAGAGATACACTGGTTTAAAAAACCACCTTTTGAGCGTTTTCAAGAAATCACCGCCTTAAATGTTGTTGTGGCGCAGCCTTGGAGAGGCCTGTGTCAAACAGCAGACTGCGATAGGCCGAATTGATCGATTGAGTGAAATGGTGTTTAGTAGTAGCTAACTACCTATCACTATGGTCAGTAATATCTCAGAAAACCGTTCAGATAATCGCCCCAAAATGTTATCCACGTGAATAAACTTCAAAGAATACATTTTGGTCAACTGCGTTCATCCTTTCACATGATCAAACTATTTAGGGACACCTTTTGCGAAGGTGTTTTCCTTGAAACTATCATTGAAATAGGCAGAGGAAGGACATCGGGGATTTAAGGCTCCCGCAGAATGGCGCGACCCGTCTTTAGTCCAACAATTTCTATGAAAATTTTATGGAAAGTGTTCTACCGGAGTCGCCTCGCGCCTGTCCGCAGGAGCCTTTTAAGACCTATTCATGGTAAACAAACAAATCAGCAAAAGATGCTATTATTATTTTTTATACCCGTGGTAAGCGCAACAGCCGTAGACGTAACCTTGGGACCGTCCTTGTGCGTTCAAATTAGGACATCGATATTCAATCGGGCGCGTTTTCGTAGAGTGTGTACGAGGCTTTATTAAAAGGTTTTATTTAGCTTGCCCTGTTTTTTTTTTGGATCGTATTTAGTACTTATTTAAACTAAAAACTTGAAAATAAAATAAGTATTTTTTTTAAGTTTTAATGAAAATAATGATGTAGATAATGTACTAAAAGCTAAAAAATAATTCGGTAGCTCCTAGGTACCAGTCATCACACCACTTTCCTCATCAATCTAGGGCATTGATCAGACAAAAAAATTTAATCGAGGGGCATAGCGTAACCTGAGTAAATATGTAAATAGCATATGAGCGGTTGACTGTTGATAGAAATTTCACGCGCCGCACGATTTTATTTTTGTGTCTGATCAATGCCCTAGATTGATGAGCCTTCTAACTGCCAAAGAGGCAAATATTATGTATTACATTCCACAAAGATTACAGTTAATTTAATAAAGAAAAACTCACGATAATACATAACAACAATAACAGTGTTACCAAACAAGTTCTGGCTGAATTATTTCCAGTCGAGTGGAACGCTACAGCATAATAATAATTGACTTATTACTTCCTGAATTTCAGAATGAGACTGAACATTACATAAAGGATTTATGGCTTAACTGTTAAATTGACTACGATTTTCGAATTTATAGCTTACATAGCGTTTGTCTGTGGCTTTGCCCGCGTAGCATAAATCAGCCTATAATGTTCCCACTGCTGGGACAAAGGTCTCCTCTCTGTGGGTGGGAGCGGGCCATCCACCACGCGGGCCCAGTGCGGGTTCGAATGAAAATTCACACGTCTTCGAATTTTTGGTTCTAGGACACGCCGGATTCCCTCACGATGTTTTCTTTCACTGTTTTGATATCCCGATCACGTTATCGGGTACGCAGATGACAGCACAGTTTCAGATAGATATCTGTCCAGTGCAAGAGCCAGCAGAGATGAAACAACTGCTCTTAGAGAGGCCATAGTGCAGCGATTTAATTTGACCTTAAATCTTGTCTCCCAGTGGGGTGACGATAATCTGGTAAAATTCAATGCTCAGAAAACACAGGCGTGTCGTTTTACTGCCAAAAGGAGTCAGTTCCGGTTATGCCCAACTTTCCGAGGTGCATCTGTACCCGTTACCGACCGTCTTTTAACGTTTTTGGGCATAGAGTTGACATCCGATCTCAACTTCGGCTCAGCCATCGAGTCAAAAGCTCAGACTGCAGCCAAGAAGCTGGGAATCCTAAATAAGGTGAGGAGATACTTCACATCTGGACAGCTTTTGAGCCTGTATAAAGCTCAACTGCGTTCGTGTATGGAGTATTGTAGCCACTTATGGGATGGCTCAGCAAAATACCAGCTTGCTGCCCTTGACTCGGTGGAACGCAGAGCAAAAAGGCTCATAGGCGACGAAACGTTGGTAGCTAAGCTTCACAGCTTGGCTCATCGGCGTAATGTTGCTTGCCTGTCGGTCTTCTATAGACTGTACTTCGGAGAGTGTGCGCAGGAGCTCCACGACCTGATCCCACCATCGCCCTTTTACTATCGGACTACCAGACGCATTGCTGGGCACCATCCGCACTTGGTTGATATCCCGACAAGTCGTACTCAGCGCTACTCCTCCGCATTTATTATGCGCACAGCCAAAGTGTGGAACTCTCTGCCTGCGTCTGTGTTCCCTACCACATTTAACCCGTCTACCTTCAAAACAAGGGTGAACAGGCATTTTCTGGGTACGCTCGATCCATCATAGACCTCATCAATCGCTTTCCATTAGGCGTGATCGAGGTCAAGAGCTGGCCCATTCAGTATTTTTCTTTATTTTTTATTATTATTGTCAAGTGAGGCCAATTAACACTCGTTTTTACCCTTGAGATCATTAAGAAGATCAAGTCTCTAGCAGGTACACAGCAGCTTAGTATGATTTATTATTGTACAATTCCGAGATATTTAAAGCCAGCATGCTTATGTCGCAGATAAACAATAGTTTATTGTTCATTGAGGGGAGCAAGTGACCGATTACTAATGAGGGTGTAGTTGGAGCCTGAGGCTCAGCAGAGGACCCAACTACACGGGTTGGGAATCGCAAGCTCTTCCGAGTGATATATAGTGCTTTATACGCTTTATACTACACCTACGAGAAAAAGTTCCTAAAACAAAAACCAAAATTCAGCGTTCATTTGTGATATCGGATTTATTTTATGAGATTGTGAAGAAATAATCAATGTTCAACAAAAGTTTGTGGCCAGTATCATTTTGGGCTTGGTGATACAAAGTTTTTGTCTTTTGGCATTATACTACTCGTATATTCAAAACTTAGCTACTGGAATGCCCTAAATTAAGACAAAACACAGCCTTTAAACAATGGATTTGCATTCACATTTTCGACCCGCATATTTGTACAACAGCAATGATGTTAAATACATACCACCTCATTTAACAAAAACCGGCGAAGTGCGAGTCGGACTTGCACACGTAGGGTTCCTTAGCACAAGGCAAAAACGTTACTTATATGGAGACCCCCTTAATTTTTTTACTTTATTGAAATTTTATTATTTGGTGTTATAGCAGCAACAGAAATACACATTCCGTGAAAATTTCCACTGTCTACCTATGACGGATCATGAGATACAACCCACTGACAGACAGACGACAGACGGCGGAGGCTTAGTAATAGGGTCACCCTAAAAAGTATAAGGTACTTTCCGAGCAGGTGTAGTATAAAAGAAAAACTCACCTCTCAACCTCCTTGCTTGCAGCACTGGGTTCTCATACTGAGTTCTCCTGTTGATATGGTCCACGTAATAAGAACCATATCTCTCGTCAGACACTCGTTCCCAGCCAAAAGGTAGTTCATCTTCTCCGCATTCCCCCAAGGAGTGTTTCCGGACTCTAGCTAGTCTTGGATCCAGCCAGTGTGAGGTGCCAGTGTTGTGGCTAAAAAAGGGTTCATTATTTTATTGTCTTGCAGTAATTTTGACAAAATGGCTAACTCGTACGGTCTTAACCCAGCAACGAATTTACCCTAACAGCTTATTAGGCTTATAAGATCCAAGATCCTATTTGATATAGTAGTTGACTTTGGTTGATGCAGCATTGAATGTTTTGATCACAAAGAATGAGCTGAAATGCTAGGTTGTTGTTTTTATAAATATATATTATTATAAATTAAAGTCACTTTTTATGTTGATTTGTCTGAGTGTGACTCGCAGGATGTGGATTTCACCATCATTATTTTATAGAATGTATTTCAGAAGGTTCATGCCTAAATTACATTGATACTAAACTTAAAAATAATAAAGATGTTTTTTCAGTGTGTTGATGTTTTGGTAAGTAGTAAAAGCGAAGGAGGATATTGCTAGTAATATAAAAATCTAATTTCAAATCAAATGAACCTGAGGTTGGTTTAAAAAATTATGAATGCACTTTAAATTGTTCATTTTCATAGGTTGACCCATCAAGGTGGATATAATGTCACAAAATGCAGATATATTTTTACACATTTTAAATCATAAAACAGGTTATTTTTTTTGTTAGTGTAAACAGCTCACATTTAAGGACATTCTATTGATAGGGTAGGTGCACAGTTTAATGCCTATTATCAAAACATTATTGAAGTTACACTATTTCCATTGTTAATAAAAACATACCTACCATTTTCTGAAAAAAGTTGGGTCTTAAGATGGAATACAATCCATGCATAGCATGCTATGTACCTTGTTGGATTTTTTTTGTTTTCTTTTAAAACTTTTAAATTTTACTGTTGACAATAACTCTACAATGAGGCTAGATAGTTAGATTAGGGAATGTTAAGCAGTGTTGTTCTACTTACTCAATAAAATACACCTCTCCGGAGGGTGTAAATGCTTTCTCCCACATTGGAGGTAAAGGTCCAAGATTATATTCATCCTCATCCTCCCTTTTTAAAACAGCATCACCAGGTCTCACTCCAACCACTGAACCACCAACTGTGCCTGCAGTCCCAGAGCTATGGGTCGAAATACCTGCTGAGGACAGCCTGTCCGAGTCAACAGAGCTCTGAGCCATATTTGATATGATTTAAAACCACAGTTTTCAACACATTTTACACATAACATTCGCTAATAATCACTCATGTTCGCGCCAAACTAAAAATATAGCTTTTTATCTTCATAAAAGTTTTAATTAGAGAACCTTGTTGTTTTTCTTAACTTCATAGATAATTAGAACTTTTTTTGTTGATTCTCTCAGCAATTGCTCATCGATATGGCATTCCACAAAAACAAAACAATACAGGAATGCCAGTGACCACGTATGAGTCATTTTGGGACTGCCTCCTCACTGACTTGTCGATTCGTGTACTTTTTTACCTGCGCCATAGTTCGGTACGTAACAAATAACTGGATTTCAATTAGCTTTCCGTCAGACCTTAGTGACAACCGCGATGCACTCGGCTCAATGCAACGTTATGTGCTGCAGGTGCATCGTTACGTACATCCACGATAACAATACCATACCACATTTCCCACATTCACAAGACAGTCGTAACGGTAAATGATCACAAAATGAATTCTATGACATGTAAATACGATAAGTTCACTTTCTTACAAACAGGTAAATTGAATTTCTATATTTTTGAAAGTGGGTGCAACAAGTGTAGGCACAGGCACACATCTACAGATGTTTGTTTATAGCCACAGCAAGTACATAATTAAAGGTTGTTCCACTCTTTATTGAATTAATGACAGTAACAATGACGATTAACTAACACGTTCTGCTAACATCACTTTAATCTTCATTTCATTCACATTTTTAATCACAATTTCACTTAAAGACAAGAGTATTCACTGAAAAAATTAAAAACGAACTTATTTTACTTTATTCGAAATAATCGAATACATTACACAAAACATGGACATAGACAACATACGGTAGAGATGCACCTGCATAGAATTATCGATATACATATAACGGATCATTAAAACATAATCGAATCTAAAGTTTTTGTCACTGACTTGGTCACGATTCACGATTAGTGCAGTTTTAATAGGGAAGTTATGTATGATTCTTTTTTTAAAATTTTATTCATCAAATTCTTCAACATTTGAAATAAATTGTAAAACACGATGCTAACAAAATATTATTAACTCTCAAATATTTGTGAATAAATAAAGAATCGTTACCTATCGATTTAACAAAATTACTTAGCAACTCTTCACTTAGCACGTTCCGTTCCATTATAAGTGACAAACATTGGCGCTAGATCCATAATCAGTTCCGTCTTATGAAGGAAATAAAATAATAGGTACTATTTTTAGATGAATTCATGAATGTATTACTCCAAATTAATTGAAATACTTCAGATCAGTACAAAAGGCAACGACCATAGACTACTATTATATACTGGAGGCAACGACTAAACAAGTGTGTAAATCAGGAACCATCACCATCGCTCGCGTAAGTTTCAACTATTCCCCAATAGATGGCATTAATTGGCATTCAGCGGTAAACTCAAATTCACATTATTGTCTTAGTTCATCGACAGTGGAAATTCAAAACGACAAAAAAAAAGACCCTATCATTTCAGGAGGACCAAATTATAAAATTATCTTTGACATGATGTTGATCAAATCTTGATAAACGCATTATGGTACTATCCAATTTATTAAAACTATTTTAATTTGGTGATTGGGACGAAATATGTAAGTCAACTTGAACATATGGAGCACAACGATTCGACGAACAATACCAAAGAAAGGACATCTTGGTAGGCCGCATAAAGTACTCAAACTGCCAGATTAGCCCTTTACTGCATGATTTTTTATTTATGTTAGGAAAAAATATATATGGTAAGAAACACTAAATGACACTAAGGACACGTGTTTCAGGATTTTTATTGAATATTTTAGAAAATTTTACAGTTTTCCACTTTGGGTCACATTTGGTACATTGAGCAGAAAATTAACTGTATACTATCAAAAATATACTGTGAAGGCGAGTCATTACATTAATTTCCTTAATTTTTCCAATGAGAGAGTGTCTCGGACTTAATTTATAAATTGATCGAACAGCTCTTTTCTGCAAGACAAAGATAGTCTGAATGTCGGCAGCATTTCCCCACAACAGAATACCATACGACATTACACTATGAAAAAAAAAACAACCGACTTCCAAAAAACACTACAAAGTGAAAAATAACTTTAATTTCGGAAGTCGGTGTGTTTGGAGCTGTATTTGAATTTTTTGTCACCGCCTTCCGAAATTAAAGTGATTTTTCACTTTGTAGTGTTTTTTTGGAAGTCGGTTGTTTTTTTTTGGAAAAAGTTTTTATTTTTCACTTTTTAGTGGTTCACATGTGCTTACCCCTTCACAGCATACCGGCGTGATGTTATGTTATGAACTGGTGTAAGCAACAGACAGACATGAGATTTCAGCAATCCCAGTCCATTTGCTATCATTTATTGAGGAGTTCCGTTGCCTATCTCCAAAGTTCTTCATCAGATCTTCACCAAATTGAAATGAGACCACTACGAGAAAATACTCTTCCAAAAAATTGCTAAATCGCTTCGTGTGCCTATAAAATTTAAAGAGTTCTCTCTATTTCTCCAGGATCCCATCATCAGATCCTGACTTAATGATCATGGGACCACCTGGAAAGTATACCCTTTCAAACAAAAAAAACGTTTCCGACGAATTGATAACCTCCTTCTTTTTGAAGTCGGTTAAAAATAGCTAAAGTACACTAAACGGGCTGTCTCTATGTCAGTTAAATTACGAATTTTACTATTATACACTAATCTTCAGCTATTTTGATAATCTGGTGGTTTTTATGAGTAGATCATATTATTATGACTAAGTGCTGGTTGAGCAAATACCCAACTACTCCCTTACTAATCGTCTACAAATCACATACTTCGTCGTTTATAACACAGAATGAGGGAGTGGTTGTCTATTGAGAGATTGCTTTGTTGCCACTGTCGATACACCTACATTTAATGAGGCAAACGTTTTTTTTTTTTTTTTTTTTTTTGAGGGTGGGAAATCATCAAATAACTTCTCCTGCTCTGGGTGGAGCAGGAGGGCGTGTCAGACTTTTACTGACTAAAACCCACCCGTGTTCCCTCAGTTGCCTGTGTGCCAGGGGCCGCGGTATCTCTTTCGAACAACCCGCACCCCTGGCAGGCATCGGCCCTTGCGGACCCCACCAGTTCGGCGCACCAGGACACGTGGCACGCCGTGACCACCCCAGGAACCAAGTAACAAAAGGGCCCCAGACGAACCCGTGTCTGGTACCCTTGGTCCCCTTGCGACGGGTCAGCGCAGTGGCCCCGCCGCCTACCACCTTTCGGCCGCAGGGGATAGGGAGAGCGGCCAACGCTATACCGACACTCCTCTTCCCCTGCGGCCCCACCGCGTCCGCCATCAAACGGTGGCGGCCCCGTCCAGGCTACGGAAGGGAAGAGCGCTACTCAGAAGTACCGGCACTCCTCCTCTTCCGCAGCCTGTAATCCTCAGCCGCGATGCCTCCCATTCGACATCGCGGCCCGCCTCAGTTGCGGTGCACCTCACCGCAACCTACATTTTGGCCGCTACGTCGTCGGCTTGGAGACAAAAGCCCTGACGAGCGGCCCCACCTTTGGGTTCCTCTTCGCTTCACCGTGGGAGCGGACCACGGCTACTGAGCCCCCCCGCAACGACAATGCGGGAACCCACTGGGGGGGAAACGTTCTTCTTCTTAAATTCTCAAATAAAGCTGCCTTTATCTCAATTTATCGTTGTCCTTCATACCGATATTTGTCTAACTTCCTTGGCAGCTTAGACAGCTTGCTTGATACTTTAACTCAATTTAAAACTGTAGGCATTATTGGAGATATCAACCTCAAAATTACACCTGAGAGCACCAACCTAAATGCTGGATGTGCCCCATGTCCGTCGGCAATTGGCAACGTTCGACGTTCGTCGTTATAGCTGTAGGCACCATGCTTTAAGCTAAAAACTACTAAACTAATTCTAGCAAAACATCCCTAGTGTGTGACCTTTCTAATGGTATGTAATTTGCTTTTATAAAAAAAAAAACCTTGAATTATTTCATAATTTTATCAAGTAGGAAATTTTCGACGAAACTCTACCTTTACGGAAAGTGAAATGTTTTACGAAATTTAATACTGCAAGGTTGTTAAAAATTGATAATCCTAGCTACTAGATTATGTCTGTGCAAATACTCGCCGTTAGCAAGATGAGAACAACCTGAAACGATATGTCGGATTGATTCACCGGGACGGTGGCATGCCCGACAGATGTCAACCGTACCATCCTAGACAATATACCTATTTCCGATAGTTATTCGTCATGATAAACTTCATCCATAATCGCACAGACAAAACCTTCGGTTTCCCTGAAGAGGTCGCCGAAATGCAGCTAGGATACAGACGCCAAAAGGTCCACTTCAGTCCCATGAAGAGCCCGGAAAAAAGCGTCCGTGAAGCTCTTTGCCTTGCCATACTTCCAATAAGATCGTTAGTATCCAGTACTGCAGGTTTGCGCCAGTTCTCTTTCACCAAGGAGAGCGGGGTGAGGGCCTTGTCCACTGCGACTACATCTCGATGCATCCCCACGTCAGTGTGAAGGAAATATTCTCTGAGACTGCAAATCTCGTGGATGTGGAGGGTTTTATCATTTAAAAAGCCTCGGCTCCCACATTTCCGCGGGATGTACAGTCTCCTCACTGATGACCGTGGGTGATGCAGCCAATATTCCGTCAGCAATGTACGGACCTTCCTATCCAGGGCGTTAAGTTCCATCTGAGTTAATTTGAGTATGCCGAAATAATACATCAAAACCGGCATGACCCAACCGTTGAAGGCACGCCCAGAAACTGTGCAGTCCGTCCGGTCCCGGAGATTTCCAGTTAGGCAACTGACGGACATGGGGCACATCCAGAGGACTGATGGTAATAGTCTCATATTAATATTATTATTACCTGATTAGAGTTTGTCGCATGGAAAAAAAAACACCCTTGAAACGTCGTCGTTTACTGAATAGAAATGGTAAATTGAAAACTGACGCTGACGGTATCAAATCTTTTGCTTATTTTTAACCGACTTCAAAAAGGAAGAGGTTCTCAATTCGTCAGAACTTTTTTTTTGTTTCTTTTTATGTATGTTCCCCGATTACTCGAAGATAGCTGGACCGATTTGGATTTTTTTTTGTTTGAAAGGGTATACTTCACAGGTGGTCCCATGATCATCAAACCAGTATCTGATGATGGGATCCTGGAGAAATCTTCAAATTTTATAGGCACACGAATCGATATAGGTAGGCTTGTCCTGCTCCACAAGGTACCTTAAACTAAATTGAATAGCATTTGTAAACATTGTTGGAGCTGCTGAAGACTGTAAAACTAGATACATTTGCATTGTATAAATTCAAACTTTTAGTATTGTATAATTGCATAGCATATGTGTGAGCACTATGTCCTTACTATATAGCTAACATTTACAGGGTACGTCTTTCATTGGCTTGAATGTGCCCTGGCAGCTGAGAGTATGTCATGCTCACTCAAATGTCTCGCTGGTGGTGGCGTGTGTGTTGGATCATTAAGTTCCCTTCAAAATGGTTGAGCTGAATGGTGCCGATCCATACGTCATGTTCGTGAACGGGCGCCGCCAGTAGGGACTGGTCATCTCTTAGCTCCCACGGCTTATTTTAATTTCTAAATTGTTATTTTATTTTTGTTTTGTTTTAATTACGGACGCTTATAATGTGCACGTCTTTTTACATCGTTCTCACATTGATAATTTCAACATAATGATGTAACCAACTGATTGTAACAAAATCATGATTTTAAAAGAGTGTCCATGGAGTTTCTTGCCCGTTCTTCTCCATAGGTACCTACGCTTTGGAATGGGCAACTAGCTTCATCTTTCTATCTCACCGACCTTGACAATTCAAAAGTGCCAGTAATTGGTTTATTTGAAATAAATGCTTTGAGTTTGAGTTTGAGTAAAAAATAAAAAAAAGGTTCCGACGAATTGAGAACCTCCTCCTTTTTGAAGTCGGTTAAAAATAACTTTAATTTCGGAAGGCGGTGACAAAAAATTAAAATACAACTCCAAAGACACTGACTTCCGAAATTAAAGTTAGGTATTTTTCACTTTGTAGTGTTTTTTTTATTTTGCGTAAAATATGTTACACCAACTGAAATATTTGACTACATTAAAATTGGTAAAAGTACTAGTTGGTAAGCAAGTTATTGTTAAACATTAGGTTTGTGTTACAATTATTTGTGAAGAGTTTATTTGCTAATTTTTTTCATTTGGCATATGAAATTATGCGGATTTTTTTTGGGAAGTGATAATATGTAAAAAAAAAAAATGTTGAAACAAGGGTAACCCCATTCTATTAATCCACTAGATCCTGGCAGAGCTGCCTCCTCATGTTACTTTTTGTTTCTCATCTTTTATAGCTTATGTACTTACATTTTAATTATTTATGGATAATTAACTAGATATTATGCACCGTTACCCCGACTATCATACCTACTCTTTAAAGGTGTCTTTAAAAGTTCCAACTGCAACGACGCTTGAGCCTCAAACCTGCGTTCACAGGGAAATCAATCTGCTTAGTCTTTTTCCGACGATGTTTGGGTGGGCTTCCAGTCTACCTGGGTACAGCTGAATACTAGTATTTAACATGAATCGGCTGCCTATCTGACCTCCACAACCCAGTTACTGTAAATACTCGATACCCCATTGGATTGGCTCGTTACTCAGATAGTTGAAGCTAGTTCCCCGTTGTAAAACGTGGACCTAATCTTCGATGTAGCCACGAACCCCACAACCTGTGCTCACAGGCGACAGTGAGAATTCTGCACGTTCTTAGTCTCAGTCGGTATCTAAGAATGTAGTGCAAAAAGCTAGCCCCGCTATCTTTAATCTCATCACGATGCGCATGCACCGGTACTGACCACGCCCTTGGAGATTACACGTCACTCTTAAGTTGTCCTAGCTCCTAGCACGTGCGTTCCGCGGAAGCATATATGGCATGAATATATCAAAACAAACTATCTCTATGAACGACTGAGTCAGTCAAGGACTTCTTATGCACTGCAGTAACACGTGTTGAAATTGTGTAAAGTAAACTTGAGTCATTGTTATTATTAAAGTTAAATCAGCCGTCTTTCCCTCTGAGTGATTAGTCTATGGCGAAGTGCCTCTCGAAGCCTCTACTTTGTTTATAGTTCTGTCTAATAGATAACTGAATTAAATTGTGTTGAGTATCGTGTAACTGTTATTTTGTGATTTTATTTACCGATCAGCATTGGGAGTAAAGTGTGAATCGGCAAATGTAAGGTAGGACGCTCTCAGTTGTGCTTAAATTTAGGGGCAAGATACACGGTTGCATTTTGACTTAACTAATGAAGATGAACATAGTGCTCATATTCGTATAATGAAATATGAACAAGCTTTTAATTTGAATTTGAATCTTAATGCTTTGTGGATAATGTTAGCAATTGTATGCGACGCATATATCCCACAGTAAAGTCAAAACCGGTCTATATATGTATCTCGTCCAGCGATGTTTTTTGCAGGGTGGCCAGTAGTAGACCAGCTTGCAGTCCTGTGTTACTATTCACCATTGGTTGTTTATCGTGGGCGAAATTGCCCGTTGCGGAAAAATGCCTAAGCAATTAACTCGCTCTATTGAAAATAGGACCGTATTACCACAGCCTAAAGTAGGAAATTGTATGAATAGCGACACAGCCATCACCTCCTGCGAAGCAGTAATGCTCACGAAGAGGGAGGCGGCGCACGTGAGGGAGAGGCAGTATATGCGCCCTCGGGCCTTCGTCGACGCAGGAGACGTCCTGGGTGTCGGTAATCCCAGACTGATTCCTGGCCACCATAAGCGCGGGCTTGCGGACGACGAGTAATGAGTAGCTCGCTGTCCGGTAAGGACCAAGCCCGGGTCGACGGCGCGTTGTTTTGATGTTAGCACCAACAGGTGGGGTCCGTAAGGGCCGATGCCTGCCAGGGGTGCGGGTTGTTCGAAAGAGATACCGTGGCCCCTGGCACACAGGCAACTGAGAGAACACGGGTGGGTTTTGGTCAGTAAAAGTCACACGCCCTCCTGCTCCACCCAGAGCGGGAGAAGTTATCTGACTGATGATATCCCAAAAAAAAGCCGTCACGCGCATGCTCGCGACTCGGTTGTCACACGGAGGGGTCTTGGTATATAAAGTCACCAATCCGGTCCGTGGCTCCGTGTGGTGCCGGACGTAAAAGAATATCACCATCCCATTTCTTCCCGTGGGTGTCGTAGAAGGCGACTAAGGGGCTAACCAGAGAATGGGCAGCAGCGTTCTCTGTGCATTTTACCACTATACTGCGATCGCCAACTCACCTGCCAAGCGTGGCGATTATGGAAATGATGATGATGACCCATCCAAGGACCAACCGCGGTAAGCGTAGCTTAACTTGATCGACCGACCCATATATGCGGCTGTTATTACTAAGCCCCTCAAAACGCCTATACTTATTACTTTAAAAAATCCTTCTAGGACATTATAATACTTATTATTTAATTAAAATGAAACAAACTAAAACAATCAAAATACTGACATAAATTAAGGAAAACATTGTCGAATGACTCGTCGATGAAATCATAGCCCTGTTATAGTTTACCGGGAGATGAGGTAAACAGCTCATTTCTGTGTGGATCGCAGTTGACAGTACTTGTGCAACTAACGTCGGTTTACATAAACTGTGAGTAGTAACCGGTTTTTTTAATCTGTCTGTTAACGAACATTTGGGTTTTGTGAGATACAGAAGTGTTGAAAAGGGTTTTGACGAAAAAGGCGGGCTTTTCGAAGAGAAAGTGCATGTAGTTTTTATGTGTTTTATACATAACTTAGCGTTAAATTATTTTGATTTTAAATTAATGTTCGTAGGTAACGGCTTTAAAAAGGTTGAATGAAGGACACAGGAAGTGAAGTTGCATTTACTTATACATGGTGACAGAGACAACGAGGGGCAATCTGTATACCACGGATTGAGTACATACTTGATTCTGAACAGCCCTGGGTTGAAACTTATCGTCGGTTATAAAAAAAAAAACATTTGGACCACATAGGTACTTTTCAATCAAACAGATTTTGTTTTTGAGAACCGATGAAAAACTTCTGATGTGGTGAATTCATGGTCACAGTTTGAACGTTGTTGTCTCTGCCACTCAGTATAGTTTAGTTCGATAATCATCGGTCGATATCGGACCTTATTACCTGCTTACATAGGTCGTTTTTTGCAACAGACTCTATTCGGGTTGCGAAAAATGACGTAATATGGTGGGATGCAGGCCTTACTTCGAAACCACGTCAATTCCTTAGATCACACACGACATCTGCACGTTTAGTACGAGCACCGATTTGTCGACGGAGGAATAGACATGACTATTAACTAAATGATGTACAGACGCCAGCAAATCAAGCTACCCCAAACTGGTAAATTTTCCCAAAATTGAACATTAATTAATAATAATTCATAATTCACAGAAGTAGCACTGAAGCGCATAGAAAATATTTAGAGCCAAAGTTAATGTAATTTCATGTTAATTTTGTTAATTAACGTAAGTAAGATAACTTTTGAAACTGTTTTGTTTATAGTAGTAACATCGCATTAGCGCATAGCTGTTAGGGTGTTATGTATGAAAATTTTAAATAAATAAATACCTAATAAATGAACCATAAAGACTTATGTAATAAAGATGAAAAACTATCAAAGAAATTTGACAGACTGGGGTAGCTTGATGTGCTGGTGTCTACAGACACCAGCACATCAAGCTACCCCAGTCTTCTCAATTTTTTTTTAAATTATTGAATTGTCATCGGTCCTCGACAAGTTTACAAAGTTTCAATGAAATCTGACCGTTTAAAGTGGGTCAAAATCGCGCTCAAAGGAGTCGGTTACATACAAACAAACAAACAAACATACAAGTGAAGCTAATATAAAGCGTGTAAAAAGGAGAAAATAATTGAATTCAATTAAAAAGCGTGGGGTGCTTTTTGAGGTATTTTTATAATCACTTAATGTCACATTATCAATTAATATCAATGACATTAATTGATTATAGCACCTCACGTGCTCAAAAAGCACCCCACGCTTTTTAATTGAATTAAATTATTTTTTACTTTTTTAGTTTGGTTTTTAGTTTTTTAAACTATTATTTATTTTATCTAGAATTTCTCAGTAGCAGCTCGGATTCTGGATTTATGCCCGGTTAATGGCAACAGGCTTGCCTCCTATTACATAGGACTTACACATAACTGGTGAAATGTAGATGTAGTATTGGTACACCTCTGCCCTTCCCTTCGGGGAAAAAGGGCGTGATGTTATGTTAAGATCGAATAAAAGTGCGAAAATCATAATCAACCACTGCCCTCTACTACCAGGGTTGTTCGAAAGTGATACCGTGGCCCCTGGCACACAGGCAACTGAAGGAACACGGGTTGGTTTTAGTCAGTAAAAGTCTGACACGCCCTGCCGCTCCACCCAGAGCGGGAGAAGTTATTTGATGAATTCCCAGCCAAAAAAAAACACTGCCCTCTCTATATCTCTCTGCCGGATGCTACTGCATCACTAAAATATTGATCTTCCTACCTGGATCTAGTCTGCGACTAGTTTCCAGCCTTGACTTCTGCACCCTAATTGCGTAACTCACGATTAATCATGATCTCTTTCGTTTTGAAACAGAGTGCTAAACCATTGCTTCATATGTTCGAAAAATGTGTCTGCTCTACAACGTTAATAACGCATTAATATTGTTGAACTGTCAAATCACCGACCCAGACGACCACATTACTCTCCTTCAGGAAAGCAATAGGGCCACCAGTACAGTTCGCACACACCGATCAAAATCGTCCTTCCGACCTCGCCGCCGAGGTCCTCGCGCCCCGCGAAGACCGCTAGTAGTATCGGCGCCTAACGTCGAGACCCCCGACCGACCCTTGCTCGTTGAAGCGCCAGCCCGCGCCGCAGCTGAGCCAGTAGCTTTAAATTCCCCCTATAATAATAATGATGCCAATTCGATCCAGCCTGTCCCCAATAGCGATAGCTGTCCCCCTATCAGTGACGCCCTGAGCCGAGGTCCGTACCCCACAGGGGGTGCCCTCAGCGTGCAGTCGCTTAGCATATAAATTTAGTTTGTAAGCCCTGGCTGGAGGCATTAAGTGTAAAATCTTAATGGCAGCCCCAGGAATGACCGGTTGAGCAGTCACGGCCTCTCAAGGCCAACTGCGAGATGCCCTACAAAAAAAAAATGAACTGTCAAAATGAAACAGATTATGATTAATTGTGTGTTACGCAATAAGGGTGCTTATTATTGTTAGGCTGTAAACCAATTGTAAATTATTATCAATAATTTTAGCAGGAATTGTCCTCAATAAGATTTAAAAATATGTGCCTGTGTGTGTTGTTATGCCTTAATTCTATGAACAAATCTAAAATTAAATGTGATATATGATAAGTTGGTGTTCGATGTCATATTAAATATGAGTGAATTACCAGGAAAACATGAAACCAACATAGTTGGTGTCCGAATCAATGCTTTAACTTGTTTAGATTTGCTCGTTGACTGCCTAAAGTTAAACAATGCCATTTGTTTAGGAAATTCCTGCAGTTAGGGTCAAAACTATTACAGGGTAAAACACAGAAATGTTTTGAAATTATTTCTGTGTCAACATCAGAGTTATCTGTATTCCGCGCCATGACCTTCGAGTGAAAACGTGTCCCTCCACACTCATCATTTCGCAGTATCGTTATGCTACGGCTACATTGTCGCGTTATCGCAAACTACAAGTAGCGCTCTCTCTGTTGTACATCGAGAGGTTGAGCTATGTGCGAGAGAGAGCGCTACTTGAAATTTGCGATCTTAGTGGAAATGGACCACGATGTGAGCTGTAGCTGCTGATGTGACACTGTGTGCTGTAGCCTACTAAATTTATCTTTATGTATATTAAAAATAACAAGAAATAAAACGGGATGGAGAAAACTTAGCGTTCTTTCCAACATTTTTTCTTTTTGCTCGGTGATAGCGTGATGTTAAATAGCCTATAACCTTTCACAAGAATTGGACTACCAAATGCGAATAATATTCAAATCAAATCGGACTGGTAGTTCCAGAGATTACCCCCCACATACAAACTTAAAATCAATTTTACTTCTTTATACTTAACTGGCTTTTGCCAGCAGCTTCGCTCGCGTGGACATCGGTGTATTATACACGTAAACCTTCCTCTTGAATCACTATGTCTATTGATGAAAACCGCATTAAAATCCGTTTTATAAGTACACGAAAAGCGACTTTGTAAAGATATTGGTTTTTGGCGACAAATTTTGATTAAATTAACTTAAGTATTTTTTCTTATCCAGGACTAGTTCAAGATGCCGTCACTATCTCTAAAGATAGTGCTGGACGAGGGCGCGGTGACCCGGAAGGTCAAGTTCGACTCGCACATGACCGTGAAGGACGCGCACAAGGTCGTCAAAGACAAAGTCATCGTGCCTAACAAGGGACAAGGTAAGAATGCAAAAAAAAATGGGATAAAAAGTATGTACGTTTAAAAATTCGTCCGTCCGACAGGAGCAAATCTGGTGTTAGGCCCATTTGCAACCAGGGCATGAAATACTAGTATTTTTACCCAATGGTACCCGTTCCCAAGGCCAGTGCCTTGATGTGATACCGGTACCAGACTAGTATCTGTATTCAATGATAAATGTTATTTTGGTGCAAGTGGGGGACCTAAGTCGAGTCGACGAGACATAAATCATCGGAATAATCTCTTAACTCCTGAATGAAACTTGAGCTTCAAAGATCGTCTCGTGAAATACACATCTTCATTCGACCGAAATATGTACATCTATTGCTGGTTTTAAACCTCCCTGCAGGTACTGCGAATGTTCCCTGCGCTTTGCGTTTCCATCAGATTTCTGAAATCTTCACCAAGTCGTCAGTCCACCAAAAGGGAGGCTTACCTAAGATAGCAGGTCTACCGGATCATCATATCTGCCGAAAGACGTCCACTGCTGGACAGAGGCGTCCCCCAGGCTCCTCCACTTCGACCAGTCTTGTGCTTCCCACATCCAGCGGATTCCCGCGGCCTTCACAAGGTCATCGGTCCACCTTGTGGGAGGCCTTCCCACTCTACGTCCTCCGGTACGCGGTCGCCACTCCTGAACCTTTCGGCCCCATCGGCCATCTGTTTTGCAAGCAATGTGCCCTGCTCACTGCCACTTAAGTTTGGCAATTCTTCGGGCTATGTCGGTTGCCTTGGTTCTCCTGCGGATCTCTTCATTTCTGATTCGATCGCGTAGGGAAACTCCGAGCATAGCCCTCTCCATTGCCCTCTGGGTGACTTTAAGCCTTCTGATAAGGCCCATTGTGAGCGACCACGTTTCTGTACCATAGGTCATCGCTGGCAACACACACTGGTCAAAGACTTTCGTCTTGAGACACTGCGGTATTTGGGACGAGAAGATATTGCGAAGATCCCGAACGCTATCCAGCCGAGTCGGATTCGACGATGGATCTCTTTCTCGAAGTTCGACCTACCTAACTGGACAGTTTATCCTAGGTAAATGTACTCGTCCACAACTTCGAGTGTAGCGCCTCCGATTGTCATGAGAGTGGGTGTTACATGGGCATTCGACATGACCTTTGTCTTGTTCATGTTCATTTTAAGACCCACTCTTTCGGAAACTATTGAGATCATCGAGCATTGCACTGAGGTCCTCCATGGTCTAAGCCATGACAACTATATCATCGGCAAACCGAAGGTGAGTTATGTACTCGCCATTGATGTTGATGCCAGCCCCTTTCCAGTCCAGACCCTTGAAGATATCCTCCAGTGCAGTGGTGAACAGTTTCGGAGAGATAACGTCTCCCTGTTTCACACCTCGCTGCAGAAGAATAGGTTTCGAAATCTGGTCCGGGAGTCGGACTTAGGGAATGCAAAACTGACCATGATTAAAACCGAATTTTGGTTTCGGGTTTTTTATAAAACAATCCGGTTTTCGGTGAAACCGTATTGAGAATAAGATTTTTTTTGTTCGTCTACACGATGTAAGTAAAAGGATTATTTGCTTGATGTGCTTAAGCTATGTAGGTATAATATTAATCAACAGTATCAAAAAGATCAACTAAACATAATTAAGTAATTATAAGTATCCCGCATGAAAATAAACTATCCTAAAACACAAAATCAACATTTTATAGCACTGAAAATCTGGTATAAAATTAACCATATTATTAACTCTTTAATTATAAACTCTAGCTTTTAAAAGGAACCCATAATAGTCTCAATAGCCTCCGATAATATTTGAGTTACTCAATGTTTTTATAACTTTTGAACCTTTAATTAACATAATTTAACGTAGAAATAAGTCTTTTGAAAGAGATCAATATTAATTGCAACCAGGTTAATTATACTTAGTTTTAATTAATAACTAAAATTAATAATTTAAGAAATCAAGTGAAATAAAAACTCATCTCATAAACATAAGTTAAAAAGTCAACAGATTTTCTTTATCAACAATTTACTTAAACGTTTTTTTTAAAGAAAATGAGATTTTAAGAACAACACGTCTTTTCACTATCAACCGTTGGCAACGTTTGGAAAATCATTTTGACTGACACGTGAAGTAGCGGTGTCACCATTTGAAAACTTAAAAAAAACTTGAAAAACCGGAAAAAAATAAAAACCCGGTTTTATTAATAATTTGATAAATGTCGAAAAACCGGTTTTCGGTTTTCGGGTAGCCCGGTTTGCATTCACTAGTCGGACTGACATAGTAGCGTTTTCATATAGACACTTCAGCACCTCGATGTAGCGATAGTCGATCTGGCTGGTTGAAGAGACTGCAGTACAGCCCATGTCTCGATCGAATCGAAGGCTTTTTCGTAGTCCACAAACGCTAAGCAGAGAGGCAGGTTATACTCTTCGGTCTTCTGTATAATCTGCCGCAGCATTGGTATGTGATCTACGGTGCTAAAGCCTTTACGGAATCCGGCTTGTTCGGGAGGCTGGAAGTCGTCAAGCTTGCGCACGGTTCATGATGACTCTCGAAAACAGCTTGTAGACATGGCTCAGAAGTGAGATAGGCCTATAATTCTTAAGAAGAGTACTGTCACTCTTCTCAAAGAAAAGTACCACCACACCTCTATTCCATGCCTGTGGCGTTTTGCCCTCGAGTATGGCGGAATCAAACAGCCTCTGGAGGGCCTTAAGAACGGGTTTTCCGCCGGCCCTCAGGAGTTCGGCCGTAACTCCGTCATCGCCTTGTTATTTTTAAGCTGCTTCAGAGCCATCCTAATCTCGTACAAGCTAACGTCCGGTATGTCTTTGGTGTAATGTCGGGTCAATCTGGTTTTTGGGTCATTTGCCAGATTCTTAACGGGGTTGCTTGTTGTCGTGTATAACTGTCCATAGAACCTATCGATCTCTCTCAACAGCTCAGGCTTGGCGGTTACGGTCATGCCATCATCGGTCTTCAGTTTCCCAAGCTGACTCTGTCCAATAGACAATAGAATAGACTTTGGAGCCCTTGATCTGCTCTATCGCGTCCTTGATACGATCCGTATAAAACGGCGAAGGTCGCTTTTCAAGGACTTAGAGATCTGTCTATTGAGCTGTCGGTACTTTAGCTCGTCGTCTGAAGACTGCAGAATCATTTCACGCCTCTCCTCCAGTAGCTGCAGAGTAGGATCAGAGAGTTTCGTTTTGCCATTAGTACGACGGGTCTTGAAGACCTTAAACCCGACCGTAATGGACAGTTTCCACGAACCCATCGTTGTAATCGTCCACGGAGCTCCCTAGGCACTCGAAACGATTCTGGAGTTCTAGCTGAAAGCTCTCTGGATTTTGGACTTGGATCGGTACTGGACGGAGCGTAGACTTCATCAGCCGACATCTTTCCAGCTTGATGTTAATTCAATGTGCCTCTTACCATGCGGTGATCACTTTCGGTTTTCTACGCGTTGATCACAGAGACATCATTGAATATTTGCTTCTTCGTCGACATAAAGAAGTCAATCTCGTTTTTAATTGAGACTGGCCAGTAAGTGACCCCGGTGGTTCTGACATCCAACTTTAATTTGCTCCACTCTCAGCTCATCATCGTCCCGTTTTCCCAGTTTCGCGTTGAAGGCCCCCATGACAACGGTGAAATGAGTTTTAGAGCCATGTATGGCTTTGGATATATCCTCATACATGGTCTCCACCTCATCGTCGGGGTGTGACGAGGTCGGGGCGTAGACCTGTATGACGTTCAGTGAATTTCTTGCAGATATTCTGAGTATAAGGTAAGCCACCCTGGTCAACACACTCTCGATCTTCACCACGTTGCTCACAGGGACTCATGGACAATAAACCCGATACCACCTTGGGACTGAGTGGTCGCCCTCCCGGGAATAGTTACCGGATTTGAAGATTATCGAGTCCTTCCCCTCTCTTTGGACTTCAGATAACCCTACCATACCCGACCGTAACCTGCTCAATTCTTCTTCGTGTTCTGTAATCTTCTCGGCGGTCCAGAGTGTACGCGTGTTGTAAGTTGCCAGGTGAAGTTTTCGTTTGTTGTGGTAGCCAGATCTCTTCCGGAGATTCTTAGTACCCCTTGCCTCACCGTAACCTTGGCCGCTAGCTAAGGGTAGACGGGCCGCCGGGTACTAGGGGCCGTTTTGCAGGACTGGTTGTAATTTTTGGGGGGTTTTACCATAATCGCCACGCTTGGCACTGCGGCGGTGCTTGGGCGCTCGGCGCTTGGTTGGCGATCGCAGTATGGTGGTAAAATGCATAGGGAACGCTGTTGCCCATTCTCTAGTAAGTCCCTTAGTCGACTTCTATGACACCCACTGGAAGAAATGGGATGGTGCTATACTTTTACGCCCGGCACCACACGGGCCTGTTTTCCGGTCTTCCGGATACTTGTTCGCAAATATAAAACTTTTTTGCCCTTTATGCAAAGTAAAAATGAATGCAGATGCTATCCAAATCGCAGTTCTTTGTGCCTTCAATCCTAAAAACACTTTTTCCCTCAGAATATGCACTATTTCTCCGCTCCGCTGACGATGACATGTCTGGTGTGTGGCTGGAGGACGACAGGACACTGGACTACTACCTGCTCAGAGACGGAGACTCCCTGGATTATATCTGCAGGATGAGGAACCTGAGAGTCAGGCTGTTGGATGGTAAGGCACTTTATCATTAAGATTTACTTTATACCTACATAACAGCTACAGAGAGCGTAATATCGTTTGTTTCGATTCCCTGGTTTGTTTTAAGTCCTGTTAGGGTTTCTGTTAGTTATAAAATTCTCTGGAGTAATCTGATTGTACTTTTGGTTAGTCAATAACGTTAAGCAAGCATATCCCTTATAATTGAGGACTTAATAACGACGTAGCGAACTGCAGTTGACCATAGTCCATTGCTGGACTTCCGCGTTTGCCAATAATCTGCAAATACTTGGCGTAAATCTACACTAATTATGAAAACTTATAATTTTTTTGTTATAGTATCTAACCCAACCAATTCCTATACCACTACGTGCTATGTAACCAACAGAGATAGGAAGTATTAGAGCAATATCTAGATACACAAAGTGGATTAAATATGTATTATCGAAGCTAACGCAAAAACAACCCAATTAAATTCTATAATGTACAGACGCCAGCACATCAAGCTACCCCAATCTGTCAAATTTCTTTGATAGGTTTTCAACTTTATTACAATATACGATAGGGTTCATGTTCAATTGGGAAAATTTGACAGTTTGGGAAAGCTTGACCTGCTGTCGTCTGTACCTCATCTGAAGCATTACCCTATCCATTAAAAACAGAGAGACAAATTGAAAACCTCCTGCTTTTTTAAATCGATTAGAAATGCTACCTGATTCTTGCCATAAAATTGTAAAGATGCAGCCTATCGAAACCACTAGAGAAATCCTAGAGAACCGCTAGAGTTCAGATTAGTAATCCATCAACTTCCCCCAGACACGGTGAAGACGCTGCAGGTGGATGAGGCCAAGGCAGTCGGTGAGCTGATGATGGACATCTGTGCTCGCATCGGCATCAAGAACTATGACGAGTATGGACTGGTGAGTAAATCTATAATGTCGAAGGAAGTCAGTAGTTGGAATAAAGTTGATTGCTGGTTTCACAACGGGTTGTTAATTCTTAATTATACAAGGTGTAACAGAATAGACGCAAGACCTGAAAGTAGTTTGTTCCTAATTGACTACTGAATCGATTTCAGTAACTTTTAATATTAGTATTTTTTTTAAATTATGTATTTTGCCATACCTACCACTGATTGAGCCAAAGAAAATTCAATCTTATACCAGAAGAAATAAGTCTCAATTTTAAATGCATAAAGTAATGCTTGGGTCGACACGTTTTTCTTAATAATACAAGTCTGCTTTAAAAACAAAAATGGTCATCGTATTATGCTTTTGCGTTAATTATGTTACTCCACTCGTTGTATTTAAGGTTACAGTATTGTTTTTCGCGGTAGGTAAGTCTAATCAGAGCAGAGGTTCAATAAAGCGGGATCGAGGCAAAAAAAAAACTTTTTTTACAAAAAGAAGACTACTGTCCTAACTTTGAATTCCCCCTTGGGTGCGCCGGCGCCGCGGCAACTGCCTCTGACTTTGGTTGTTATTAAATAATGAACAACTACCTACTAGACATGACATTTATTCGGTACTATCTGACCCGGCAGACGTTCAATCAATCAATCAATTCAGCCTATCGCAGTCCACTGCTGGACATAGGCCTCTCCCAGGCTGCGCCACAACACTCTATCCTCTGCCTACCGCATCCAGTCTGTCCCAGCCACCTTTTTAAGGTCGTCGGTCCATCTAGCTGGGGGCCGTCCCACACTACGTTTGCCGATACGCGGTCTCCACTCCAGGACTCGTCTGCTCCACCGTCCAGCGGTCCTTCGACAAACATGGCCAGCCCACTACCACTTCAGCTTGCTTACTCTACAAGCTATGTCGGTGACTCCTGTTCTTTTTCGGATAATTTCATTCCTGATTTTATCCTTCAAAGAAACTCCGAGCATAGCCCGCTCCATAGCGCGCTGAACCTTAAATTTGTGGACCAGCCCAACTGTCAGTGTCCACGTTTCGGCACCGTATGTCATTAAGGGTAGGACGCACTGGTTGAAGACCTTAGTCTTCAAGCATTGCAGAATAGGCGACGAAAAGACTTGACATAATTTCCCAAACGCTGCGCACCCAAACCGGATCTTGTTGTCGGCTTGTCGGCAGACGTTGTCCTGTCCAAATTTTAATAAAAACAATTTAAAATAGCACTTTAAGTTATGTATATATTTTAACATATCTGCTGTTTCATAAAAAATATGCAATACCTACGCGGTTAAAATGTATAGAACAGCAGTTTTTCTTTTAAAACGGAGTAATTTTTTTTTACGCTATCGCCTGGAATCTTTATTTGTGCTGAATGCATTGTTACGGTTTGCGTGGCGATCGACGTCCCTGCTACCCTGTATAGAAGCTAGATAGAGAACTCATCCCGTACTATAATCTCTTTCTCCTTCCCTAGGTTAAAGAAGAAGTGGAAGAACCAGAAGACGGCAAAGAAACCAAGGAGTCGAGTGGCGGTGGATTCACATTGAGGAGACCCAAGCCAGCCAAAGAAAGAGATGTGATCTTAGAACAGATGAGCAAGAGGCTAAAAACAGATGATAACGGTATGTGCATTGTATACGTTTTCATGATATCATTCTCCGCATTTCCGAAAATTTCGGGGGCAGTGTTACAAGTCCTCTTACAGACGTCTCTATTAACGCTCCCGCAGACAGGCGCGACGCGACTCTGGTAGAACAAATGAATTAGGTACAAAAAGTTTTCATAGAAATTGTTTTATTAGAGCCGCGTCTCGCTGTGGCGTCGCACCAGTCTGCGGTAGCCTTTAGCTGTCCCCTCTGTAACAGTTGCAAAAATGTTAACTTCTCAACAATGTTAACATTTTTACTTTTTAAGATAAGTAGGTACCTACCTAAACGTCGAATATAAATAAATTCCCACTGCACAAAAGCAATCTGTCAAGCTTTTGCCCAACTATATTATGGTCGTCGGGTCATTTAAAATATTGATACTTAAGCTCTGGAAATTATATTTGGTGGAAATAAGAATAATTCGGAAAAGTATGATGATTTGCATGAAATATTGTTTATTACCCGACTGTGCCAGAAGGAGGGTTATGTTTTTCGAGTGTATGTATGTATATTTCTTTGGCACGCTCTGTAGCCTATAGGTACGGCTTGATCGATTTCAGCTTGAGAGGTGCCGTTAGATTCGTCTTAATTGTGAGAGTGGAACTGGGTATACCAAAATTGAAAAACATAAAACTAACCGATTTTTGGCGCCATATTGTGTCTTCAAAAAATTTTTGTTGTTGTTCAAAACCTATTGAGTGGGGTATCAAAAATAGGGTTTCATAAATAGGTCACATTAACGTCAAAAATAATAATATTAGGTCTTTACCTATGAAATTGCCGTTTTGCAGTACTGGCCATTTCAAATCAAAATAATTTTTGTTTGGGTAAGAATTCTAATTTCAAACTAATTTTATTTTAAAAACATGGATTTTTTTTTCCAAAAGTAGTCATTTGTTTATTGATTAGTGTTACATTTTCATCGCATTTCAATCTTTTTCGTCATCATGGATACGTTAAAAATTCGAGTAATTATGGAATATGAGTACCGTCGTGGCAGCAACGCGGCACAAGCGGCACGCAACATCAACGACGTTTACGGAGCTAACACTACAAACCAACGCACCACCTGTTATTGGTTTGCTCGCTTCCGTTCTGGAAATTTCGACCTGAAAAATGAACCTCGCGGTCGTCCGAAGACTTTGGTCGACAATGACGAATTAAATGCGATTGTAGAAGCTGATGATACACAATCTACGGCTGAATTAGCAGCAGCTTTCGACGTTAGCGTCAAAACAATATTGGTCCATTTGCGTCAAATTGGCAAGGTAAAAAAGCTTGACAAATGGGTGCCCCACGAACTCAATGATCGTCAGCGCGAAGTACGCGTCGAGACGTGCCTTGCACTGCTCAACAGACACACAAATGAAGGAATTTTGAACCGCATTGATACCTGCGATGAAAAATGGATTCTGTTTGATAACCGCAAGCACTCAGCAAGTTGGTTGGATCCTGGTTCAGCACCTAAACAATGCCCTAAACGAAAACTTACCCCTAGAAAAGTGATGGTCACTGTTTGGTGGTCTAGCGCCGGTGTGATTCATCACAGCTTCTTACCAAACGGGGTGAGCATTACTGCAGATGTGTACTGTGAAGAACTGAACACAATGATGGAGAAGCTGGCACATCTCCAACCAGCATTGGTCAATCGCTCGTCTCCGCTGCTCCTGCACGACAACGCGCGACCTCATACTGCACAGCAGACGGTCTCCAAGTTGCAAGAACTGGGGTTGGAAGCTCTCCGTCATCCGCCCTACTCACCAGACCTTGCGCCTACAGACTACTACTTTTTCCAGAATTTGGATAACTTCTTGGCGGGAAAAAAATTCAATACCCGAGAGGCAGTACAAAATGCCTTTGAAGAATTTGTTGCCTCCCGTCCAGCTGATTTCTTTAAGAAGGGCATCAATAAACTGCCACTGCGATGGCAAAGATGCATTGATTGCATGGGTGATTACTTCGATTAATACAAATAAAAAATACATGAAAAAAATTCGTTTAAATTTTTTCATACAAAACGGCAATTTCATAGGTAAAGACCTATTATTAACTAAAAACTGCAAAGAAAAAAAAATACATAATCAAAACCCGACTGCTTAAAAATTTAAATTTAATAAAAGAAGATGGAAATTAAATGGTTACTATAATTAAATCATTCTTTTATCATAATTGCCGCGTAAACAATTTTGATCACCATAGATTTTAACACAGCGCCGCAATTTGCAAAAAACGTAAGATATTTTGAATTCCGCGGGCTAAATTAACGGATCCAGGCTAATGTGTTCGCGGAGCACTTCCGACGTTTGGCTCCCAGACTTGAGCGAGCCGGGGTTGCCTTAAAGCGGCTCCTGCCCAATCTAGGGGGGCCAAACGCCTCCTGCCGGAAGCTCTACGCGGGGGTCGTGCGGTCCATGGCACCTATACGGGGCGCCGGTGTGGGCGCCTACATTGAGGCGCCAACCAGCCCGCAAGCTGAAGGCGTCCCATAGGGTCATGGCGATCAGGATGATCCGGTGTTACCGCACGATCTCCGGTGCGGCGGCGGGCCTCCTTGCCGGATTGCCGCCATGGGATCTGGAGGCAAAGGTCCTCGCGCACATCTGAGAGTGGCGCGAGGAGGCCAAACGCCGGGGCAGTCACAACTTTCTGACCATATCATCACTCATACAGTCCATCCACCAATTCCTTGAACTCCCCCTACTCTTATAGCCATCGACATTCATACTCTTACAATAAGATGCTTGTATTCCTAGAATATTAAATAAAATTCTCCATGTCCCCACAGTGGAATGGCTCGACCAGCACCGCACCATCCGCGAGCAAGGCATCGACTTCAAAGAAACGCTACTCCTCAAGCGAAGACTGTTTTACTCTGACCGAAACGTGGATTCTCGGGATCCTGTGCAGCTACACCTGCTGTATGTGCAGACCAGGGACGCGATTCTGCAGGGAAGGCATCTTGTCACGGAGCAGCAAGGTTAGTACGCTTCAAAGAGATGCTGCTCCTCAAGCGAAGATTGTTCTACTCCTATTCTATATCCTAACAGTGATATTCATAATATTAATACTAGAAATAAGGACAAACTACGTGTTTCCCTTTCACCGGCTTCATAAGGTTCATAACTCATTTGTTGGTCTTGGTATAACCTTTTATTACAAGCTTCCCTTTTCCTTGCTAGATTTGCATTTTAGTGCGTTTATAGCTAAAGTAAAATCCACCCTTTGTTCAAAGGTATACCTACTATTCTATCAACGACAACTTAAACGATAAGAATTGATGGTCGCTGTGATTAACTCAAGACAATGTTAATGTTCTTTCACCAGAATTAGCTTACCTACTGACCGGTTATATAATATGTTAGTTCATATAATTGCTTATTTTATTTGACTGTATAATTCAATTTATTTTCATTTATTGTTGACTTAATCTACTCATTGCAATGTTTTTTTTATTGAGTAGTATTGCAATATGTAGTTAGCTAGAGACCTCGACAATTCACATTATTCTTGCCAGTGCAACCGTCATGCTCCCTTAGATGTCACTGCTTGCAGAGCATCGGGGGTCTGGTTGCCCCCTTCCCTCAAATATGGCGAGGGGGTAGTGGCTGATCTTTGCATTATGCTCGTGAACGGGTGCTGCTCGTGGTGACTGGTCGTCTTGCTGACCATGGTTTTGTTATTGTTAATTGTATTAAGTTTTTATTAATTTTAGTCCAAAGGTCCTAGTTTAACTTTTTTTACATCATGTTATAGCTATATTTACATAATGCAGAATTGCATATATAAAGCGGGCATGCCCTTTATCCCTGGAGGCTTTTATTTAGATTGTAAGTCCTGTTTACGTTTTATTTTTTTGTTTTTTATTTATTTCTGCTTGAGTAGCTACCTATAGTTTTCAATGTTTTAATGGTATATTGGCGTGTGCTAGCTGACATATGGCAAATTTAATGTTTTTTTTTTTGTGTTTCGTAATGTTAATTACCTACTATTGTATAGAATCAAGTTCTTCTAACTTAACAGACAGCTGTGCTGCTGGGGAGTTTGTTGCGCTACTTCTTCTTCCCAGCTAAAGCACTACGAAGTGGTGAAGGGCGGGCGTTTTGGGGGGACTGTCTTATGTAATTTTGACGTTCAAATAGAGCTGACTCTCAGCATAGTTTGAATAAATGACTTTTGATTAGAACGTGGACTCGCAGGATTATACAGGATGGTGACTAGGTTTTCACATTAATTGCAATCCCGTATTTTACATTACGTATTTTAAAGATTCTCAATTAATATAATGAATAACAATTAACATTCTAGCCGTGGGACCTTCTTTTTCGAGTTAGTATAAACTTAATTTTATGATAATTTGGTAACAATACCATAAAGTTTAGGTATTTTAAATTGTTGATACCATTGCCCCGCGCGAGTCTAGTGCCTTTAATTATCAAGGGTAGGTAAGTAGTTCATTTCATGCCAATTTTTATGCTTTTTATTTTGTTTGATGAAATCAGTTGTTATTTTTCGTAAATTGTCAATTTTATTATTTTAACAGACTGATAACAACTCGTAATAACCACTGTACTATTTTGTGTGGTAACCTAATCACCACTCTTTATGCAGCTGCTCCCTCTACCAGCATTCAATATTTACATCTACAGTTTATATTAGGGGTGAGTACTTACTTACCCACTTATTCGTATTTTTTTACCTGAAAAGTAATAAAGTAGCAACTTAAACGCATAAAGAAAAGTACATAATAATTAAAACTACGATATACAAAATAAATACAAAAACCAAAAGGACACTTAGGCGTCGAAGTATTCCTCCGCATCGCTGTCATCAGGAAACGTGCCCGGAAGACTGGCAGCATTGCCACAAAGCAACTTATATATTATTTGTTCACAACCTATTTATTATGTGTTTGGTAGGTATAAAGGTTTTTGTTTCCCCGTGCCTGTTATTGTGGTGTTATTAGATAGCCATACACCATGCCCAAATAAATAAAATAAATATTATAAACATTTCAATCACAAAGATAACCTATAATAAGTAATATCAGCATCGCCATACGACGTGACAATGCCGCCACCCTTTTGTGCAGTTTTCCTGTTAACGGCTATGAGGAGGAATTGTTTGATGCCCTGTGATTATTTTCCCTCTTTTTTATATAAATGTAGGTACATAAGTCGGTACTAAAACTTTTAATTTAAATACATTTCTGTTAGCTTATTATTATTACACAAGATGAAACATCGTTAACGCCAGACCTCATACACACCAATTAGAATAGTTAAAAGCATAATACGACGAACAAAACATTTTTTCAAAGCAAACTGTTAAGAGGCCATATACCTACGTAATTTTGTCGATTTCGCTGATTTTGTTATTTTACAGACGTGGTTTCACAATAAAAATACTGCATTTCTATAAGTTTTAATGCACTACACGAAAGATCAATTCGATTTCACTTCAGTACTATTAAAATTATTACGTATGTAAAACGAGTTGAGCCCAGTATTACTTTTTGCATTTCAAATTGAAAATTGCCTTGAAATAAGATTTAATTTTCTTTGGCCCGGAAATGCCTGGAATTAGGTTTGGACCTACCGCGATCGAAATAAACCCCTTTCGAACAGAAAAAGTATTTTGCAAGTTTATATATACATGTCGAATTTCTTTTTTTTTTTTATTTGGGCTTTGGCTTCGCACGGTTTGTGCATTTAGCCAGTGTCAAGTAATTTTTCTTTTTGATAAGTAAATGGCCCGATATCGGGCACGAAGTTACATAAAAGTCATAGTCGTCTTTAGTCAGTCAAGTCAAAGTTATTGTAAAGCGGTAGCAACTTTACAACAACCTAACATGAGTTTTTGGGGGAACACGAAAAGTCCACGTTAGTCACTTATTTTCACCTTCACTACACTTGTGCACACACATATAACTAAATTGAATAATTCACTACCAAAATTATACAATTTAATTCGCTATTTCACTAAATTTCATGAAAATGAAAATTCGTTCGACATGTTCCAACCCGATCCCGCCAAAAACTCCGTCGAATTTCTTTTTGAAGTCGGTAAAAAAAGACATCTATGAATATTTTTTAGAAGCCCATACCTAAGCTGTTGTTTTTTTTATTCAGTCAACTGTGTTAAAATATCAACATAAAAATGTCAAATCTCAAACAGTTGTAAACAACAACAAACAGTTTTAAATCGTTGTGATACCGTAGTCATCGTAACGATGGTACCGATAAGAAACAAGTGACTCTATAACCAAGCGCCGAGCCCGACACGACGCGTCGAAGTACGCCAGCCAGATAGACCTGTTTACAGCGGGTTTACATGGCGGTGGATTTGTAAAATCGTCTGACAAATGCATGCACTAACTGGATAGGTAAATATGTGTGGTTCTTTCCTCAAAAAACCATTTCTGACACAAGGTACATGGTGTTCACATGATCTCACCAAGATAATGTTCGCCTTTCTTCTCAGAGTAGTCAGATAGAAAACGTCGACCTTATCTAGTTTAAAAAATATTATTGACGTGTAAAAGTGTTTGTAGGTACAAACCTACTAATAGAAATAAAATCACTTATCATTTAACAGAAATTTGTTTTAATTAGGGTTTTATATATTACTGTACTGAATAAGACAAATTCATCATCTGTCTAGTCTTTTCTAATTTATAATCAATTTTGTCCATTATTTGATAAGTTACGTTATCTGGTAGGCAATTTCATACATCTGCTTAACTGACATCACATTCTTGAAATTATAATTAAGTATTCGAAAGAGGATGTCAGTTGCGTAGTTTTGCGGTTATAGCGTCAATATGTGACGTAACGCTTTGTTATTTTAATACATTTAAAAAATAGAATGTACTTTACTTACCAGAAATGTTGTTTGTTTTGTAAAATTATATTTTGTATTGTGTATTTGGCATTGTATCTTTATTTAAAATGATGCACAATTAACGTATTTTTATTTTTTAATATTAGCGTAAATACACCTTATATGCTCAAATGTTTAGTTACTATGGTGAGCTCATTCGTTGTCTGTAAATTAATTTTATTGTTACTTATATACTTACCCCTTTATCTATTAATATTGCTTAAAGTTAAGTAACGATTAGCGTCTGTTTAACCATACATTTTTGACGTTTAAACATCTCTTAACTATAATCAAAGTTTATAAATAAACCCGTTAGTGTTATCACTGACTGCGCTGATAATTATAATAATAGCTCAATGGTATTCAGGAAAATATGTTCAAACAATTACATTAAAAAGGAAATATAAGTAGCAGTATTATAACTTTACTCTTTGTAGGTACTTATCTATGTCATAATTATTAAGGTGCAGCGCAGACGACAAACTTTTTGTGCGATGGAGTCTGTGGCGCACAAAATGTCTGCATGGCATGCAAAAACTCCGTCGCGGATTTTACGCAGACTCAACGCACACGACGCACATCTTCGATCATTCTGTCGGCAGAACTGTAGGGACGTAGACGCTATGGAAATGCAGAAATTGCGATTTATTATTTTATACTTGAAGTACAGAAGAAGAAGAAGAAATAGAGAATTTTAAGTACACATCCTATACTTTCGGAGAGATTAATGAACTGACAGTTCCATATTAAACATCAATTCTAAAACAATTTCCGGACAAATTTTTCAAATTTTATAAAATGTCTGTGGCTACATTTAGTGAGCTGCCTGCTTTAACACTTTCGGAAACAACAATGACAAAGTGCATTGGTCTGGAAGAAAGACTGTCTGTGACACTCAGGTAATTAAAGAAAATACGTTCATGCCAAGTTTACAAAAGTAATCATAATATATTATTTATTATTCCTCTCAAAAACAAAACCAAGTTTTTTATCATCCAATTACCATATTTTGTTTTTTTCTTTAGATGTGAAAGATGTCCAAACAGGAGCGGAATAAATATTACAGCACACTTCTTCCCACAATTTACTTTTTAAATGTCTATCATGATATTCTGCCTTAGAAGTATCATAAATTGCTGGTCTGTTTTGTATTTCTTGTATTAACATCGATACATCCATCTCTAGCGCCATGGTATTATACCGCGTGCGTTAGGTACGTCCCCCAGTAACGAATGCAGATTGCATTCTAAAAGTGTGCGCCGTCTGCGTTAGCGCGCGTTGAAGCAAACGTTCTATATTTTTCGCGCACTTCTGAATGACACGGATTTTTGTGCGCCGGACTTGCGCGTCGTATGCGTTACTGCATATAATTGCTTGTACTATTTTCACAGACTAAAATGTGCGTCACGGATAGTCTGTCGTCTGCGCTGCATCAAAAACATTTTATTTAGTCAATAATTTTATGAAACTGACTTAACATAGGTTACCTAACAAAATATAAACTTCGAAATTGAAACATTTGCACACAAACTTTATATCAACAAAATCATATCACGTTATCTTTTTATATCCACACTCATAAAAACCGTCCCTAAAACTGTGCGAGCGAGAGGCCCCGACTACGACCAAGGCCCGACGAATCGACCGCGCGACTCGCGAGTGTCCGACGCCCGTTGCCGATCAGTGCACGTCAAAATGTTCCACGAAAACTCAGACAAACAAGACGTGAAGTTAATACGCCTTGTGAAGGAAAACTCAGTTATATACGACATCAACCATGCAAAATACATGGACTTCAATACAAGGGAAGTGGCCTGGCAGAAGATCGGAGATGAATTAAAAAGGCCGGGTAAGTAATATTTAGTTGTCACGATCCGACGCTACTATTTGTTTTGTTTGACTTCGAGAATGGCCGACTTTTTGTGAGAGGAATGTGAGTTTCTACCGTGTTAAATTTTGAATTTGATTATTTTTTTAGTTTTTCTTAGAAGTATTTTAATAAATTTCAAAATAATTGCTGCTATGCTACACAGTCCACCATTAAATGTATCATCACGGACACAGGTGGTCTACCAATTATCAACCTTATTGCTTAAGGCATTAGGTGAAAAAAGAAAAGTGTGTACCTACTTATGTGAAAATCTGATTTTACCATTTTGTTTTAATTATAGGTGCTGACTGCAAAGTCCGCTGGATAAATATCAGAGACGTACATAGACGAATTCTAAAAAAGAATGCCGCAGATCCAGAACATCCACCCAGGCAGTACAAATATGAGAGGGAGCTAGCCTTCATGAGGCCATTCTACAGAGATGTAGTGGTTCCATCATTGGAAGACGAAGAAGAACCTTTAAACAAAAACTGGCATGACCTGGTCACTGACTCGCCAAACGAAGAGATTGATTTAAACCCTTGCAGAGATGATAACGACTCCGATGAACCAATAATAAAGAAAGTTAAAACAAAGAAGAGGAAATCTAAGAAGAGGAAAGAACCGTGTTTTGAGGAAGTTAACCAGACAATTAACTTGTCTAGTTTCAGTGACCCAGTAACTCAAACTTCGGAGTTGGATTCAACTGACCCTGTCGATGCGTTTTTGTTAAGCATCGGGTCTACATTAAAAACTTTTTCGCCTTATCATTTGAATGTAGCTAAGACTAAAATTTTCGCTGTTGTCCAAGATCATGATTTGCAGCAAATTGTTGAGAAACAAAAAAATGGAAATTCTTCGGATGTTAAAGTGTCCACTACTGATACTTTATATTTACTATAAGATTTGTTTGATGAGTTTATTTATGTACTTATGGGTTCTTAGATGTAGGTTGATTACATTTAGTATTTTTATTTATAACTTGTGATTGAAATTGAGAGATGTAGTTGAAAATTTAAACAACTGCTCCTTTGTTTGTAGTATACAAAGCTTTTAAAATAATGATTTTAAAGTGTGAGCAATAAGTGTGTACATTTTAAATATTCTAAAATAATATTGGGATACTAATTAGTTATTATTGACTGGCCATGTGTATTTTTTTTTCTTATTTTTGTCTCGGTTTTAGCATCCTTTTACACTCAAAAAATGTTAAGTAAGTACTTACAACAATAAATAAAAACACCAAATCAGTCTTTCTCTCAGTTTTTATTCCCCGAAAAATCGGCAAACAAACGCGACTGATTATCGAGTTCCCGCAGTAGTCGGCCCGGCAACCCGTCGATCGATTTCACACACACACACACCACACTATGTCGCGTCGCGTCGTCCGGTCGGAGCCGGCCGCACACTTGGCGGTACGAGAAGATGAGATGCCGATTTTTTGTCGTACTTTTAACTAACGACAAAAGAAAAAGGTTTAGAAATTGCCGCATTTTTTTTAATGGATAACAGCTTTATCCTCGCATGAGTTTTTACAGAGTAGTCCGATTGTTTAATAACTGTTGTTGTTTTGTCTTACTAGGTAAGTACCGGTATTTTGCTTGACAGTTGAATATTCTACTTTTAATGTTGAGACTGGAACGTCATTCCATTTCAACCAATCCGTTTGCTAAGTTCCTGCGTAGTATTTTTATTTTTTCAGATAAGTAATTAGACAAAATAAATCATATAAAATGCAAAAAAAATAAGTGAATGAATAAGCAAATAGGGAAAAATAATGTTATGCACTTAGGGACTAGGTTGGTCTTATTTATAAACGTTGTTTAAAATTATGAGATATTCAAACATCAAAAATACGCAAATCACTTGCTACGTAACTGTAAGCAACGTTTATAAACAAGGGGGCAATTGTCTTACTTTTATTATACAAAAAAACCTTACATACCTAAATTATCATAATATAGTGGCATAATTCTCTCAACAATTATCAATATTCCATAATCTAATCAAGCAATCATCATAATCAGAAAAACACAAGTTAATTATCAACAATGTCAACAACCAATCACAACCGCTAATCGAGAATGCGCGCCGCCTCTTAGCAACCGGTTGCGATACCAACGGAGCCGACACGTGACGTAGCCGCGACGCGACGTTGCCGCTCAGTGCGCCGCCCGCCGCGCAGTAGCGACACGACACCGTCGCGCACCCGACACGATGCCGCTGCCTTTCAACAAGAACTTAGACCTAAAACTATTAAAATTAGTTAAAGAAAACCCTATTTTGTACAACACAAGACACGCCAAGTATCTAGACTATGATTCAAGAGAAGTTATTTGGCAAAAGATTGGAGATTCACTGAGCAGGCCAGGTAAGTTTCTTTCTTATAAATTAATATTCCTTGTGCACTTTATTTCCTAAGCCATAAAGGTTATAATAGAGTCGTGTATTGAAAGTGAAGTAGGCGTCGATTTTGTTCGTAGGTAGAATTATAAGTAGGTTAGTGGATAGGGTTATCTGTGTGTGTTTTGTAATGTAGTTTGATTGTGTTTATAGTGCGGTATTAGTGCGCGCCGTTTGTTTGGGGATCGGCAGTAGACTTTGCGTTGGGTAGGAAGATTTGATGAGTAAACGTTAGGGTTTTATTCTTCAAAGGTAAAAATATTGTTCTTGCTTGGCCTTAATGACATAGGTAATAAAAGTGTGTTTGATATTTTGAGTGACTTCAGAGGCGTTCATTTGCCAGCAAATAATGTATAATGTAATTAACAAAATAACAGTAATAGGTACATTACTTGAAGCCGATTGTTTACTCAACTGTCATTGTCAACCTTTGACCCTACGAGTCATCGGTCTACGTGATTACGCTAAGGTGACTTTACTTCTCTGTGTCAACATTGTTACGCACCATTGTCATTGTTAGTTCACTCATGTCCGTTTTAGGGAAGTGTTAATGTTTTGTTGATAGGAGAATCACACTTAACATCCTGTTTTAGACCTTGTTTTTGGCACACTCTTTTATAGACATTACATGGGAAATAGTATCGTATCGTATTGTGTTACCAAGTAACTAATAAAAAAGGAAACATATTTTAAAAATAGTGACAACCATCCCCTTTATTTATAAAAGTTGCCTTGCCACAGACCTGGCTTAAAGTTAAGGGACGATGAAACATCAAATATGTACGCAGTCGCTTATCATTACTTAACTTTAAGCAACGTTTATCAAAAAACCCATTGTTAAAAAAATTGTATCTTAAGCATAGGTCCCCTGTCTCTCAAACTAGGTTTATACCTGTGACTTGGGAGTCAGTGTTCCTCCGTTATAAAAGATAAGAGTAGGCCCATTCACAAATAAAAAAAAGTCATTACGTATGTCGTTGGTTATTAACTTAACTGGGTTGTGCAGGTCAGATAGACAGTCGCTCCATGTACAATCATCATTTCAGCCAAAAGACGACCACTGCTGGACATAGGCCTCCCCCAGGCTCCTCCACTTCGACCGTTCTTGTGCTTCCCACATCCAGCGGATTCCCGCGGCCTTCACAAGGTCATCATCTTGTGGGAGACCTTCCCACTCTACGTCTTCTGGTCACCACTCCAGAACCTTTCGGCCCCATCGGCCATCGGTTCTGCGAGCAATGTGCCCTGCCCACTGCCACTTAAGTTTGGCAATTCTTCGGGCTATGTCGGTTGCCTTGGTTCTCCTGCGGATCTCTTCATTCCTGATTCGATCACGTAGGGAAACTCCGAGCCATGGCCGGAAGCCGACCTCGACATAGTAAGGGAAAGGCTAGGCGGATTCATTTTGACATGGCAAATAGCAGATACTTAGCTACAATATAAGACCATAAAGTACGTACAAAGTGCTTAGTGAACAAACATAATTGTAAGTGATTATTATTAACATTTTGTAATTAACTCAAAACCTTTTATTTTCCAGCTCTCGTCTGCAAATCACGATGGATAAACATTCGAGATATGCTGCGGCGAAAATTCCGCGAAAGACTGAAAAACCCGAACGCACACAGTTACAAATATAAATACGAGGAAGAACTATCTTTCATGATGCCTTACTTTAAGGAGCCGATCTCCTCAGGGTCCACTGCTGAGGAGTACGCCGGCTTCCTCGAAGACGACGCTTGCGAAGTCGAAATGCCATCGGAAGTGTTCGTCGACGAAGCTCTAGACTTCGAAGAACCGAGGGAGACGAAACCTGTCTTCCGAAAGAGACAACAAGATGACGGGAACTCTTCGAGAGAATTCTCCGAATCGATGTTCCAGGAGTTGAGTCCTACGGATCCTTTAGATGTCTTTTTGTTAACTATAGGTTCTACGCTAAGGAAATTTAGTCCGTACTACTTGAACCAGGCTAAGAGTAAGATTTTCCAAGTGGTACAGGATTATGAGCTGCAGCAGATTGTCAATAAGGATGGGCAAGCTGGCAGCAGTGATAGTAATAGATAGTGATGTACTGTGTTAGATTTGGTCAATAAAGTATTTTTAAGGGTTTTCGTGTTTTTTATTTCTTTACATAACATCACGCCTTGTTTCTCCGACGGGTTGGGCAAAGGTGTATCTATAGTAGGTACAGCCACATTTCGTCAGTTATGTTTAAGTCCTATTTAATAGGGGGCGAGCCTATTGCCATCAACCGAGCACGACTCCAGACTCCATGCTGTTACTGAGAAATTCCAGACAGAAAAACCCAGTAACACTGCCAGACCTGGGAATCGGACCCATGACCTCATTGGTCAGTAGAAGCGCTTGCGACCACTACACCAACGAGGCAGTATTGTTTTAAAAGATGTTGTATTTTTTATTTCTTTGTGCCATTGTAATACTTATTAAGTAAAAAATCAAAATCAAAAGTCATTTATCCAAACTAAGCTGAGAGTCAGCACTTTTTAACGTCAAAATTACATAAGACAGTCCCCAAAAAACGCCCACCCTTCACCACCCTTCGCACCCACTAAAGGAATACGTACCTACATAAGCTGTGTGTAAAGAAATGGAAGTTTTGGAGTTAAATAAGGACCATTTCTAGGTAACACTACTAGCACCATCTCATTTTCGCACTGAAACAGCCCCGGATCTACGATTTTTTCGAACTGGAGCAGAAACTTGATAGTGGTGCCCCCTCTCTCCAGTGTTTGAGATAAATTAATTAGGTGTGGGACTGTAAGGCGCCTTATTTTTATTACAAGTTGGTGAGCCAACCAGGCTGCCGTATGCTAGGCGCTTAGTGGAGCAAGTTTTTAATTTTTAATCATACTACTATATTATGATTTTGGCGCCCCCTGAAACTGCCGCCCGGGGCAGTTGCCCTGGTTTGCCCCCCCTTCCTAGTTCCGGAGCTGCACCGAAATACACATACTGTACGATCCTTGAACTGCCTAATTTTTATCTTAGACCTTATGACCATTTCAATGTATATTAATTTGGTATTTTCCTGATTAACACTCTTGGCAGGAAAAATGGTGAGCGTAACATGTTGCTATTAGCAAACATAAAGTCGCTGCCCATTCTGAAGTAATCACTGACGCTGTCGTCATCCACGAGGCCTACTGTTGTAATATCTTACGTGAGGGTCTTGTGGCTAAGTAATAGTAGCCACACTGGTCGATAGATCAGGTTAAGCTAAGCTTGCCGTAGTCGGCCCGTGGATGGGTGACCAAAAAAAAAAAATTATTTCACATAAGCCTGCATGGGCACTTATGAAACGTCAGAAGCTAGGTGCACGGTTCCAATTTGTCGTTTCCTATGGAGAAGAGCCGGCAAGGAATTCCACGGTTACTCTTTAAAAAATAATCGGCTTTTTTTTTTGGTTTTGACCATCTTTAGATACCAAGCCTCTCCGTGCCTCGAAAAGCACGTTAAGCCGTTGGGCCCGGCTGGCATTCGTGGATCGTTGACAGTCATTACGGGTCGCGTCAGAAGCCTGAAAGTGTGACAACCAGTCTTATATAGGGTTATCGTTTTACCAGAGGTCAGACAGGCAGTCTCTTCATGTAAAATACTGGTAAAATTCAGCTGCAACTCTAAAATAGTTGGGAAAAACCTAGGCAGATGACTAGCGCTGGCAAAATATGTAAATAAACTATGATAAATGATCGTGATGTGCCCGGCATGATGTGGTCAACTCTGTGGTTGAACTCACATCCACACACGTCTGTAGCTGCAGGGATTATGCAAGGGGTCGTGATGACGCTTAAAATTGTCTCATCGATTGCCCAATTCAGCCACTCCCATTAGCACCCTAGAGATTAGATTGTCCCTGCGGTGCGTACTGCGTGTGTCACGACATGTAACCATCCCATTAAATAAAGTGTGTTTTAATTACCTACAGCGGTGAGCTTCGCGGGGCTCCAGTGCCAGATACAATTAGGAGACTATGATGAGAAGAAACACAAGCCTGGATTTATCGAGAAGTAAGTACCTATTGCAAAATAAACAAAAGGACCGAGACAAGCACAGAGATTTACACTTTTATTATAAGTGACATAAAGGGCAGAGTTGTACAAATATCGGTGGAGAACCTCAAACATCTCCTCGTTGTTAAACCACTCCCATTCGGGTTTACATATATGGTCATATGGACCCATAGTAGAACAAGATAACTTATAGTTATTAAAATAACATTGACGATTTAGGTATGCAGAAAAGCTTTACAATTAAAACGAGCATGTAGGATGCAAGAGCGAGCAAAGTGAGCTGGATAATTTTTGCATCTTTATCCAATGGGATAGGTTCTATTTTGTCCATGATATAGAAAGGGCAAAAATTGGGTTGCAGCTGAAAATCAGCGTCAGGTGGTGCATCCTGTGTTGCCATCTGACATTATGCTGAGCTGATGCCCTTTTGGCAATAATGACATTGTTTTCTGTTTTATTTATAATTTTAAGATCTAAGCTTTAGTGCCAATAAACGCATTTTTCTTTCTTTCTTTCAAAGAGGTCTAATTGTATCACTTGATTTATACTACATATTACAAAACAAAGTCTCCCGCCGCGTGTGCCTGTCTGTTCGCGATAAACTCAAAAACTACTGAACGGATTTTCATACGGTTTTCACCAATAGCACGAGTGATTCATGAGGAAGAATGTTTTGTATAAATTGGTTAAGGTGGGTTAAGGCGAGCTAAGCCGCTGGCAAAAGATAGCCGATTTATAAAAAGAAGCTGAAGAATAAAGATAGAGTAGGATGCAAGCTCGATAATGTTAGCATCCTGCCTAGGGTTTATTCGATTTCAGAAATAGGAGTTCGATGCTTGGTACAAAAATTAAATACACAGCATGCACATAAAAAGTATAAAATTGAATCATAAAGATCGAAAGATGAGGTGATAAGTAAACAACAATTTTATAAATCCCTCAAAGAACGTGCTAAGTAACGTTAGTCAATCTTAATCTCGATCCCAAACTATTGTATGTACTTCCTCACTACCCTCTTATCCCCCAGGTTCGAGGAATACCTCCCCACCCAGTATTTAAACGCTTGGAGCTTGGAGAAGAAGATCTTGAAGGAATATGCAACGCACCAGGGTAACAGTGAGCTGGAGGCCAAGTTCCTGTACATCAAGACTGCGCGGGCCTTGCCCACGTATGGAGTCACCTTCTTCTTGGTTAAGGTATAATTTGATAGGTTTGTTTTATGTTATTGGCTGGTATATATGGTTATAGAGGTATGAGGAACAGGGTGTAAAGTTCACTCATACTCTATGGTAAAAGGATCCTCCGACCAGACGGGTGTTGTGTCTGGTGGGCAAATGATCGACGGTTGATGTCTGGATGTTATTTGTGAGTTTCGTGGTAAACTCTGACTACGCGATGTAGGATTTCTATGACGTCCAATCTTGCGTAGTGCGCGTGTGGCATTGTAGATGGCGCCACATCACTTTTTGTGTTTCATGATATTTGTTGCGAAGTATTTTTTCTGGAGTGCCGCTACATGGTAAACAAGTTGCTGGTAGATGATCACAGCCGCCTTTGAACACTTAGTACAATACTAATCAAAATCGATTAATTTATTCACACCTTCTCCAAGATTATGGATTTATTTTTCTACGCTAATTCTTTACATAGTAGTCGTAGTAAAACAAAGTCGCTTTTCGTGTCTGTACGCTTTGATCTTTTACACTCCACAACGGATTTTTATGCGGTTTTCATCAATAGACAGAGTGATTCAAGGGGAAAGTTTATAGGTATAATACGGCACCTATACGCGGGCGAAGCCGGTAGCAAAAGCTAGTATTTTATAAATCTCAAAGGTTTGTTTGTTGAACGCGCTAATCTCAAGAACTACTGGTTCGAATAGAAAAAAATAATTAAGTGTTGGATAGTTTATTTATCGATTCAGTCTATAAATTATATAACATCACGCTACGACCAATAGGGGTGGAGCATCAGTGAAAAATTGTTGCAAAATCGGGAAAAATTTATTCCTTTTATATAGTTTTGAGAGCTTCCGTTGCGCGCGCTGCGTAAACGGTTAAAGTTATGCAACAATCATATAAAACCATTTTGTTCCTCTTAAAAAGTTCAAAAGAAATCCCCGATAGCCATTGCCTTTTAAGGTTAGCGCACTATAACTTTTTAATGGTAATCAAATCTACACTCATAATATTTTAAAGCTGAATAATTTGAACGCGCTAATATCAGGAACTTCTGATTAGAATTGAAAAAATATTTTCGTATTGGATAGCCCATTTATCTAAGAGGGACATAATATAACATCACGCTAGAACCCTTAGGGGCCGAGCAAAAATAAAAAAGTCACGAACATGAAGTACTCGCACGGGCAGGCAATTGGATGCGACGGGGTGGGTCGGGGGAGCAAGGAATGTGACGCGGACGAAGTCGCGGGCAGATGCTATACATTTATATATTTAAACAATCAAGTTATCAAATACACAATCATCATCGAATAAAAATGCTTCCAAGTGCTGAACTTTACGTAGAATACATTATTTAAAAATTGCGTGTGCTTACATAACTCCACTCCGGACTTTCCACTTTTCACAACACTAATAATAATTACTCGCGTATTAATCGCATTCGCATCTGCTCGAAGGTCAGTGCGGGGATCCAGCATAATATCAGCGTCAGGTATACTGCAGTTATGCTGAGCTGGTCTCCCATTTGGTGCAACCTTGAGACGCGCACAGCACTTTGCATGTTCTTTATTTGAAGTGTCATAGTCATAGCCCAAACTGTCATCACTATGCCTTTTTACACGCTTTATATTAGTTTCACTTGTATGTTTGTTTGTTTGTAACCGACTCCTTTGGACGCTATTTTGACCCACTTTAAACGGTCAGATTTCATTGAAACTTTGTAAACTTATCGAGGACCGATGACTATTCAATAATTTAAAAAAAAAGGAGAAAAATGAAAAAAAAGGAAAAAAAAACAGGTTTTTGTAGTTAGCAGAACTAAAAAATATAAAATAAATAATAATAAAAAAAAAACTAAAAAAACACGCTTTAAAAACCAAACTAAAAAAGGAGAAAATAATTTAATTCAATTAAAAAGCGTGGGGTGCACCCCACGCTTTTTTTTTTAACCATTATTTATTTATTTTGGCACGTTGTAGTTCATTATTTCTTAATATTCATGAAATTAGTTATAATTATTTCATCGTAAGTACTTTGTATGTTTTGTTATGTCTTTTGTTTGCACTAAATAAATGTATCTTTCTACTAATGGCATCGCAGGTGCGTTGTAATCTCATAGACAAACATAAAACGCCTCATTTGCCTGGGGCTATGTGGCCATGTAATAACAGTGGCACGGGTCGATCGATCTGGAGCTAAGCTTGCCGCGGTTGGTCCGTGGATGGGTGACCATCTTACATACCAAGACCCCTCCGTGCCTCGGAAAGTACGTTAAGCCATTGGTCCCGGCTGTCATGGATCCGTGGATCTTTGACAGTCGTTAAGGGTCGTCAGAAGCCCGAAAGTCTGACAACCAGTCTTACGAAGGGGCATCGTGTTATCCAGTAACTGGGTTGGGTAGGTCAGGCGGGCAGTCGCTCCATGTAAAATACTGGTATTCAGCTGCAACCGGTGTCGGAAGTCAACCTCAACATAGTTGGTAAAAGTCTATGCAGATGAACTACATTATTAAACTTACTCTTCAAATCAGAACAAGATCGACGCCACTGGACTGCAGAAATAAACCTCGGACAATCTCCATCACAAAGTGCTCTACAACTTTTAAATCTCTTTTATTCATTTATTGACCATTTATGCACACACATACGGGCTGATTTTTTAGTCACCTTCCAAATTTTTCAGGGTGATAGTACCCGTTAAATTGAACAACTTTCTCCAAGGAACATGGGTCGAAATATGAAAAAAAAGAATCGGACCTCCCATACAAAATCGACCAGCTAACTATTGATTTTGCATGGGAGGTCGATTTTTTTTTTTCATATTTCGACCCATGTTCCTTGGAGAAAGTTGTTCAATTTAACGGGTACTATCACCCTGAAAAATTTGGAAGGGTATAAAAATCACTTACTGTATAAACAGATAAGAAGAAAGGAACAGAAAAATACGTACTTAATAATTTTTAACCGACTTCAAAAAAAGGAGGAGGTTCTCAGTTCGACTGAATTTTTTTCTTCTTTTATGTTTGTTAGCTCAGAACTTTCGACTGGGTGAACCGATTTTGATGATTCTTTTTTATTTGAAAGCTGGTGCTTCCCATGTGTTTCATATAGATGATGCGTTTCGGAGACAGACAACGGAACTCTTCAGAAATGACTGCAAATCAACCACGATTGCTGCTATCGCATAAATATGCATTGTTTTAACCCCAAGAATGATGACATTTCGAATTGGTGTGTACTATAACTATAAAGTGGAAATAAAATAAAAATAAAAAAAAACAACCGACTTCCAAAAAAACACTACAAAGTGAAAAATAACTTTGATTTCGGAAGTCGGTGACTGGTGACATGAAAATTAAAATACATATATGCAGTCACTGACTTCCGAAATTAAAGTTATTTTTCACTTTGTAGTGTTTTTTTTGGAAGTCGGTTGTTTTTTTTTTTCACACCATTATAGTAGCTGATAATAAAAACACAATCTGTCTGTGGTATTGTTAGTTCGATTTTTTTATATTTTACAATGCGAGTAAAACGAACGAAACTGTGTAACGACGCGCTCACCTGTGCGATGGCCACCTCGAGGCTTTCGTAGAGGGTAATATTGCATTTAAAATACTTTTTTGTTAATAAAGGAGAAACAAAAAGATAAGAAGAAGCTAGTCCCCCGTCTGCTCGGTATCAACGCGGAGGCGATCCTGCGCCTGGACGAGGTGACGAAAGAGATCCTGCAACAATGGCCGCTCACGCATGTCAAGACGTACCACACGGGCAAGTCGCAGACTTTCACGCTCAACTTCGGAGATTACAGGTTAGTTTTACCTTAGGTTTTTCGTTACATACAAGAATGAGGAGTTATTAAGCCTGATTAAGTCGTAATACACTGATTTAAAATACTAAAAGCGGCACGGGTCGATCGATCAGGTTAAGCTATGCGTGCATCTCACACAATTATTTTACGTTGCACGTCTAGACTGGCGTCTATTTACTATCTCTGTCGGACACGAAGCCTGGTGAGACAGCCAGCGATTTAGTCAGGCCCACCAGTGATTTCGAGCCCGTGACTAGTGTACCCTTAAGAGCCCTCCATGCCTCGGAAAGCACGCTGAGCCGTTGGTCCCGGCTGTCATTCGTAGATCTTTGACAGTCGTTACGGGTCGTCAGAAGCCCGAAAGTCTGACAACCAGTCTTACCAAGAGGTATCGTGTTGTACCTAGTAACTGGGTTGTGCAGGTCAGATAGGCAGTAGCTCCATTTAAAATACTGGTATTCAGCTGTATCCAGTTAGACTAGAAGCCGACCCCAAAATAGTTGTGAAAAGGCAGATAATGACAGAGATTTAAGGTACGGAACTTCAATTTCGATATGTTATTGTTTTTTTATTTATTCCATCTGTAAAATGCCTGTAGGATCTAATCTTAATGTCAGCACCAACTGATGGGTTCCGCAAGGGCCGTTGCCTGCCAGGGGTGCGGGTTGATCGAAAGAGATACCGCGGCCCCTGGCACACTGCAGGCAACTGAAGGAACACGGCTGGGTTTTAGTTACTAAAAGTCTGACACGCCCTCCTGCTCCAACCAGAGCTCGAGAAGTTATTTGATGATTTCCCACCCAAAAAAAAAATAACAAAAAGAAGGACCTTTGTGCCAAATTATCTACTACACATGGCTGGCTTGTAGTAGCCAGGTAGTAGGCCAGTATGTATCAAAAGATTTAATTTTATTTTATTTCTGGATAAAAAACAGGACTACAATTAAATGTTTTATTATATATAATAAAATCTTTTACTAAAACAAAACACTTACTTATTATACTACTAGCAAAATTATCCACTTATTACTAATGAAAGTAGTAGTAGATACTACGTTGAATCTTTTGATGCGTCCCTGAATGTTTACTGCTCGACAGGCCCATAGCTGAGTAATAATTGGCACAGCTTGGTTTGGGTTCAATTTCCATACAAAATTTTTTATTTTCCGGCCCGCAGATACTTTTTCTAGATCTTTTTCTAGGTGTGTGACTGTGTTATTAGTACCTCTAAACGTAGACACTGCCAAATATATCAGAAGACGTGAACCGAAATTCAAATATATTTTTCTATGTGCAGTGACAAAGAGTACAGTGTCAAAACCCAAGATTGCCACCGCATCCGCGACATCCTGGAGGGCTACATCGACATCATCCGCCGCCGGATGCTGGCCAAGCCCAGCGCAGACACCGGCGAGTCCATGGCTATTTGCCATGATAACGTTCAGATGGGCAAGTGAGTGCAAGAGAATGATGTATTAACTAGCTTTATCCAGCGGCTTCGCCCGCATGGTGATGAAAAAATATCCCACGGGAAAGTACAACCGGGATAAAAAGTATCCTAAATGTTAATCCAGGTTATACACTATCTGTGCATTTTCTAGCGGACTGATCCCTGAGAAAAACGCTGAAACAAACTCAATGGTCTCTTTAAAAGTCCAACCATTATAGTATTAGAACTTAATGCAAGTCTAACAATGCAGGGCAATGTCTAGAAGGGTCTTTTCAAGAAAAAGCCTATGCAGCTTTGAGCTGACCTGTCCCAACAGACGGCATGGATGTTTCAGTCATCGTGTAGGTCAACCATAACCCTAAGTACAATAAATGAACTTATTTCAGGAGTAATCTAATCGAGCATGTGACCAACAATGCATCTAAGTTAGTGACGGAAAGCTTCGTCGGGCCCACCAAACTTCTGCCCTATGATCAAGGTAAGTTCTAGTCAATTCTGTAAAAAAATTAGGGGATCGGTCGAAAACCCAATATAAAGCAAACAAGTTTTTTTTAGTAGAAATAAAAGAAAAGAGTGGTACGTAGCTAAGTAATAACAGCTGCACAGGTCGATCGATCAGGTAAAGCTACGCTTGTCGTGGTTGGCCTGTAGATGGGTGACCATTTTTACATACCAAGACCCCTCCAGCCTCGGAAAGCACGTTAGGCCGTTGTCCCTGCTATCATTTGTGAATCTTTGATAGTCGCCATGAGTCGTCAGAAGCCCGAAAGTCTGACCACCAGTCTCACCAAGGGGTTGTGTTCTAAGTTAGGGGTTTGTTTTCCACACTTAATAATTCAAGTGGACCATTGCGCGTGGTTACCAAAGGGTATCGTATTACCTACTAACTGGGTTGTTGAGGTCAGATAGGCAGTCGCTCCATGTAAAATAATGATATTCAGCTGGATCCGGGTAAACTGGAAGCTGACATGGTTGGGAAAAAGCTAGGCAGATGACGACGATGATGATGATAGGTACAAATAAAATAATAGAAAAAAAATGAATACTTTTAGTTAAAAAGCAATGCCTTAAAAACTATTGCTATAAATATTGTGTATTTTTTTCAACCAGGTTCCCAGGCTCACTCCGGTGCTATGATAACTACGGTGCAACAGATTGTGGTCACCGACCATCTTCAAAACCAGCAACATGCTCTGGTAAGTACTCCTGTAGTCCTGATCTTTAATGCTTCTCTTTCAATAATCAACCTTATGTCAAAGATTCAATATTGCGCTTTCGATTCTCTTTAGCAGAGTTTATAATTGTTATAAAATTTTCAAATATAGGCTTAATGCATATCGGCTTATGTCCTTTATATCCTAAACCTTTGTCATCATCATTTGCAGCCGATTCCGTCCGACATTAAACTGATTTAAATATTTCCTTACAGAAAGGTGAGATGCCTCTCCGCGGTGACATGTCAAAGGACTGCATAAAAAAACTGAACAGAATGAACTCCAATTCTGTCAAGATAGTCGGACTACTCACAGGTAACTAAACAAAACCAGATGATGCAGGGCTAATTTTTCGATAGTTAGTTATCTGTTGTGTGAAAAATGTATATGACAGTTTGACATACTATATGTATAAAACAAAGTTTCCCGCCGCGTGTGCGCGATAAACTCAATAAAGTACTGAACAGATTATCGAGTGGTTCATGAGGAAGATTTGGGTGTATGATTAGTTAAGGTTTTGTTTAAACTGGCTTCGCCAGCGGCTGGTAAAAGCCAGTTTTCTGTATAAAAGCTGTCAAACCGAAATATGTTTTCTCGCAGTTAAATGTTATCAGATTATTGAAAAATTTGCCCTTGGAAAAAAGTTAATGTGACTCAAAAAATTATCAATTACTAGAACAGGGTAGTCATTGCAACACTGTCAAAAGTATCCAGCATATTTTAATTTATGTTGTGCGGTGAGATTTTCCAACAGTTTACTTGGTCAGACTTGATAAGTCTATTCGTAACAAAAATAAATAAACAGAATCGTCGGCTATAGATGAAGTTTAGTAAAAAACCTATGGATGTTTTGGAATAAAATTTAATTTAAATAATATAAAACCAATATGTCATTTATCAAATAAAATTGTATTCGAAAATATTCATCGGTTTCATACAAAATTTCAACTATATCTCAACAGCCCTGGCTGCTTATCTTTTTTGGGTTTATGTTTTCTTTACTAACGCAACTGTATCAATTCATTGTGATCTGATAATTAAGATTTAGATAAACAACACGAATTTAAACACGAATTGTTATTTATTTTTGTTGTGTCCAGATCCCACGGACACCCATGTGAAGGACGCACAACAGATCGTGCGAACGATGCAGGAAGATTTTCCAGTCGTCCAGAAAGGTAAGTCACTTGGAGTAAGGTATAAATAAACATCATAATCGAATATTGCTAATTAGTTCGCTGTGACCTCTCAAAAGCGTTTGACTGCGTTGACCACAATACACTGATCTGTAAATTACCCCACTACGGAATTCGTGGACAAGCTGCTGATCTTGTACTTTCCTATTTATCAAACACGCAGCAAAAAGTAAACGTTAACGGGGCGACATCCTCGGGGTCTCTAGTTAAGATGCGTGTGCCTCAAGGTTCAATTCTTGGCCCTTTTTTATTTCTAGTTTATATTAATGACCTTCCTTACCTGATGGCTAACTTCTCAGATATATACGTAATTTTATTCGCGGATGACACTTCTCTTATTTTTAGAATAGGTAGAAAAGATACGGATGTCTTACATGTCATCCATAGTCTAGCTGTTCTTTCGAAATGGTTTGCGGCTAATAATCTTTTACTCAATGCGAACAAACCGAAATGTCTTAAGTTCTCGTTATCAAATGTACCCCAAGTAGGTCTAAATTTAAAACTTGCTGGCAAGAAACTAGATGCTATTTCGGAAACTGTATTTCTGGGAATTACTTTAGATTCAAAATTGCAATGGGGTTCCCACATTAGAGCTCTTTCAGGTAGATTAAGCTTAGCTGCTTACGCAGTAAGAAAAATAAAGCAGTTGACTGATATAGCCACAGCTAGGTAGGGTAGGGAAAAAATCTGACAGTTTGGCATTATTATATATACAAAAGTTGTCAAACTGACATATTTATTCCGCAGATAAAAGTTATCTGACTATTGAAAAATTAGCCCTGAATCGTTAAAAAGTTGACAATTTTAAATAAAAATTAAGCATAAAATCGTTTGCACTATTAACGTAACGTAGGTAACGGTAATCATATTTTTTAGAGCTAAAAATAAAAATCTTATCTATAAGCCTCTTCTTTGACTGAAAATCAGCACGATTTTCAGTCTAATTTGAATAAATGACTTTAAATTTTTTGATTATTAATTAATTTAAGAGTTTGTACTGTTTTTGGTCTTGAATTTTCCAAATTTTCCAAAAATTAAGTGTTCCTTTTCACTTTGGACTCTGACTGTACTTTGTGATGTCAATCATCATATTGAATATAAATAAAAGGAAGTTGTTTGTACTAGGTGTGAAAGAGACAGCAGATAAACAAAACATCGACGACGCAAAGAAGATGCTTCTAGACGAGTTAGAAGATCTGGACAACTTCATGAAGAAACTGGCAGAATCCACAGAGCCGGGCAAAGTCGTAAGTTACATTACAAAATCAATACTATAACCTACGTCATGAAGTCTTAAATTCACTGACAGGCAACGAATAGCCTAAACTACTGGAAGTAAAAGCATAAAATTTTGCAAAAGAGCTACTTCAATTTTTTTTTATGTATTCCCTAAACGGTTTAAATAGGAGATGAAAGCTTGTCTGTTTGTTCGTCATATATGAGGATAGTAGTAATTGCCTTTGCCGGTTATTGTACCGTCGAATAAGTTATTTGGTATATAGGCAGCTAACTTGAAATTATTTTTAAGGTTCCGTGCCAAAAGGTGCCAACGGAACCCTATAACTAAGGCTCCCCTGTCCGACAGTCTGTCTGTCACAGGGCATCTTTGAACCGTAATAGGTAGTCACTTGAAATTTTCACAGGGTGTGTACTACTATAGCCGCTATTACACCACATAATAAAAGTTATTACGCACACAAAGAGCAGCAGAATAACAGAAAGATAAAACCTATCTCTTTGTTCGATTGTACTTCTTTACTCCACAGCGCCCTAGACCAATGGGGCAGTTAATTCGTTAGAAAAACATGCTCACACCAATATTTCACCATTTCTAATAGAATGCCAACGACGCGAAGGATGCTGCAGAGAGTATCGCCGACCTGACCACTCAGATGTACTTCTCAATTGACCCCAAGACCAAAAGGCGCAGTGAACTCCTCAGGGTATGAAATATGTTTAGATATGAATCAATTAGGTTCTTACACGGGTTTTGATCCCAAGAAATTACAGATTTTTAGTGTTATCCCAGAAAACTGGACTGTTAAGGTCAGATACGCCCAAAAACCCTACTTAACGACAGACAGATTCATTGCGACTGTGATTAGCTTGCAATTAGAAAAGTTCTTTGTCAAAGCAAGCGTGTTCCTTCAAAGAATTCGCACGATTAATTTGATTCAAACTATAACACTGATCGTTGTACAAAATACGGTCTAAAATGAATCTGGGCTTAAGCCGATAAAGTCGCTCCTAATTGTTTTTGCATTCTCAGACAATACAGACGTAGTTTCTATCATCATCATAATTTCAGCTGAAATTCGTCTCCTGCATGACATAGACCTCCCCTGTACTTCTAGCATAATATTGTGTTATTATTACAGCGTTCACGCAAGAGCTTCAGAGATGGCGAGAAGACGGAGCAGACAATCCGACGCGCGTCTTTCGTAGCAGCCGCTACAACTGCGCTGCATTCTGTTGACACTGCTTCACAAGCTCTTCACGAGGTAATACTAACTGCTAGAGTCAATAAGACGGCTTTACTTCTAGTTCAGAAAATCAGCAAAGAAGACTGCAATCGTCAACTTCGTAGAATCGTGTCGCCGATGCCGTCGATAGCTAGCCTAAATAGTGAAAAAATATTCGGTAATATGATGGAACGTTCTAGTATGTATATTGAAATGGCATTACATCTGAAGAAAGGTAAAAGAAGGCATATAAATTCAAAAATATATCTTCTCCAATCTTAGAATGTTGTTACTGTGTAGTTCTTGTTTTAGCCTTAAACACGTTATCAGTCTTGACTAATTCCTGGGAATTATACTAGATTTGTTAAGAACTGTAGGCCATTTCTTAAGCTCGCTTGCACCACAAATTACTTAATACAACGCTAAAATGAATTTTGAACATCGTCATTTTCCTGTCAATGATTTGAAGATTACCAGAGGCTAGTATTTTAAAGCGTTTTTAGTAGATAGTGTAGTGATTTATGGTGCAAGTGAGCTTTAAAGTTTTCTTGATTATAATGCTTTACATAGTTATAATGTTTGTCCAGGAGTACACAGGACCCAAGCTAGACGACGAACAAAAGAGGAAGGTGGAGAAAGCTCTGGAAAATCGTTTGGGCAAGCTCAACGCGGCTGTAGCGCTGTACCTTATGGCTCATTCTGGTAAGATTCGTTTACCATTTTCTGGTAAAGATCTTTTTTCGTAAGGAATGCAGGACTCCAAGGTCTAAACTTTAAAGCCAAATTCAAATCGTATTTACTTATAAGACCGTAAAAAGGCGCTTTTGAACGTTAAATATTACAATAAAAAAGTCAAAGAAAGGCCTAGGTTTGATTCTCAGGTTATGTGAGACAATTTTGTGTTCGGTGCCTACTTCAAAATAAAAAAATTAAACCTTATAGAATCAGTGTGATGACTGTGTCTGTTTATCTGGCTAGTAGTTTGTGTCAGATTTATCGTCAAGTTTCTATTGGTAAATATTTGACTAAAAAGTAAGATTTTGTTTCAAATTGTCGGCTAATATGTGTTTGTTTCAGATCCAGACAACATTGACTATTCAGCTGCAATCAACTCCATGAATGCCATCAATGAGATGATGCCCAAACTAGCTAGAGGTATCCACTATTACGACTTATTGCAATCTTTACAATTTCCCCAAAAAAACATATGCGGTGATCCAAAAAAATCAAGACTTTTCCTCAACTTTAATTCTTTATCAAATTGACACGTGGATTACAGCACACTCCCTCTCGGCCAGTGTTCCAGCCCTAGCCGAGGGAACGTTAATATGTTGATTATGTATGTATGTTATGGTATGTATGACTGACTTTCCTAATTATTGTAGATGCGCAGATGCTAGGCAGCACTAAGGACCCGGCAGCTCGCAAGGAGCTACAGGACGAGATGAAGACTCTGTTCGACGCCACCAAGAAAGTCTGTGGCATGACCGGCAACCAGAACCATGAGGTCAGTAACAAAAATAATATCTTACTAACAATTCAGTTAAGTTAGGTAAGCTCCATTCATCCGCTATATTTTCAATCCGTTTTTTAAATGGCGCGGATTACATTATATTTGAATAATGCGTCTTTGTTCTGAAAAGGCCGTTTTAGTCCTAGTTTTCGTCACGACTACACGTCACGAAAAATATCGCTGTATAGAACATACAGCGATATTTTTCTCAAAAGTCTAACAACTAATCTTACCAAGGGATATCGTGTTATCCAGCAACTGGGTTGTGGAGGTAAGGTTGTGAGTCGGTCCATGCCAAATACTGGTATTGAGTTGCAACCGGTTAGACTAAAAGTCGACCTTAACTTGTTGGGCAAAGCCAGATAAATGATGATGATGTATTACTAGAAAACATGTCACATATTGATACAGTTTTTTTTTTTTTTTTGGATGGGAAATCATCAAATAGCGGGAGAAGTTATATGATGATTTCCCACCCAAAAAAAAAAAAAATTGATACAGTTTTATCGAACACGAAGTAATAGTCTGATTATCCCTACCTATTATTTAAACGGACACATGTTTCAGAAAATGCAAGAAGCATCTAACGTCTACGCGGACATTGCTGGCCAATTGCTGTACAAGTTCTCACGAGGCGCTAATGCAAACAAGGAGAATGAGGTATGTAAAAGAATTTCGTAGATATTGTAAATTCGTTCAGATTGAGAAGAAATCGTTGAGGTTGAGTCGAGATTGGTTAAGTTACTAATTTCACTCTACATACTTACTTACCGATATTTATAATTAGAAACAATATTAAATTGGACCCTGGTGAATCAATTAAAAGTGTGTTGGTGAAGGGTTTGGGATTTTGTGAACTGTGTTTATACGTTTATACCTTTTTTAACGGATTAATAAAAAAAAAACTCTAAGCATTTATTTAAATTAAACCATTTACAGGCACTTTTGAATTGTCAAAAAGTCGACCAGTTGGAAAGTTGAAGCTAGTTGCCCATTCCAAAACCTAGATAGTAGATCTCTATGGAGAAGAACGGTCAAGAAACTCCATTTTATTCAATTTTGGCCTAATGGACACCTAAATGGATAGTCCACAGCCCATCACCATCATCATCAGCCTACAGTAGTCCACTGCTGGACATAGTACTCTCCAGTTGTATGCCATTCAGCTCGATTCTCAGCAACTCTCATCCAGCTGCTACTAGCCACCCTGCGAAGATCGTCGCTCCACCTATTGAAATTATTAAATAATAATATGTAATCGTAATCTTATGTTTGCAGATTCTCGGTGTCCACTCAAGAATACGCCCACGCTAGTCCACAGCCCACAGTCAGCTAAATATAATTCTCTAACAAAATCCCCTTTTTTATGCAGATCGTTCAGTTAGCCAAGGATGTTGGAGCCAAGGTATCTCACCTGCTAGTGAGTACCAACGAGCTGACCTGCCAAGCGTCAGCGTTACCTGCAGCATCACTAGTGGACGACGCAGGAGTGCGCACTGCAGGCGCTGCCAGGGACCTGCTGCACACAGCACAGGTAACTAGGAACCTACTGGCATTATCATCGACAATATTTCAGCAAAAAAAACACGAACACTGCTGGCAAAACCTAGTACCTAGTAGACCTTGACAGGACCCTTTATCATTAATATTTTAAGAAAAAGACGTCAATTTCTGACAATAACCCTTTCAAAACATGTCCATACCAAGGTGTCTCGCGTACTAGTGTCTGACAACGAGCTGATCTGCCAAACTTCTTCGTTATCTGTAATATCACAACTAGACGACGCAGGAGTTCGCACTGCAGTCGCTCTTAGGGACCTACTGCACAGTTAACATGGCATCAAAAAAGTGGTGATAATACAAACTACAAATCTACTAATTACGGAAGCGAATGGTACGGACGTGTTGACAACAATTTTTAATAAAATAAATAATAATCTCCAAATAAAAGTGAAACTAAGTGCTATACACCCAAGTGCGCAATTAGCATTAACTCTTTTGCGAAACTTCGGTCGTTATTGCTTCTTATCAACACCCAAGCGAGCGGTGAGTGGCAAGTATTCTCCCCTCGGACCCTACCGGTGAAAAGAGACGGGCTACGAATATTCATCTCGCTCTCGTCGTGGTGCTGCGCGGGCGCACTCCGAACATCCCAAGTAAATATCTTTACATATCTATAAAAACAATAACACACGATGAATGTCGCTCGATCGCCACCGCAGTCACCTAATACGTATAACGAAGGCAATAGAGATCCAATAGCAAGTGGTATTGGGAGATCTGAAATGGTTGGTGGTTCGCAACCAGATTTGCGTAAAATTGCCTTATCTGACTCCATCAACCAGGTAACCTATCGTAGCAAGAGAAAACAACCACATGACGACTTTGGTTCACAATTCGAAAGATTCCAAGACAAAATGGAATCGCTTCTAAAGGATATGGCTAAAACCCAGGCTGAAAATCTTCACAAAATATCCCAAGATGTTTCGGCTATAAAGGAAGAAATAAGTCAGATTAAGCTAACAACTGATCACCTATCCTCGGAACAGGTCAAAATAAAATCGGAGCTAGCTAATATCTCAAGCTTCCGAGCTAACATCGAGAAAAAAGTGGACACTATTGAAAATGAAATAGCTTCACTTAAACCTGGGTCCGCTTCAGCGAATACCGCACCTCTGCTTAACTACGCAGACATTATATCGGAGACCTATGACCGATCTCAGAGGGCGAAAAATGTCATCATACGAGGGATAAAAGAAGTAAGATCCTTAAACTCTGAAGAGAGACAAATTCATGATAGTCAGGAAGTAATGAAAGTTGTAAAAATGGCTGTCTCAGACTGCACGGAACCAATAAAAACCATACGACTAGGAAAATATAATCCTGATGCATCTAGACCTATAAAGGTAATATTCTTGACATCTGAACCAGCGAAATCCATTCTACGCCATAAATCAAACATACAATATGAAAATATCAAGATCTACTCTGATGAGACCCCCTATCAACAAAAGTATCGGAAAAATTTAAGAGACGAACTGAAACGGCGTGTAGACGGAGGCGAAACGGATATAACAATAAAATATGTCCAAGGAACACCTATAATTACGAAAACTCAGCCAAAAAACTAGCGATACAAGATTCAGATAATGCAACTCCAAACACTACATACGAAGTAACCAACTCTTACAACAACTTAATAAAAAACACTAAATCCCTAAAATTTCTTTACGCTAATGCACGTAGCATAGTGAAGCCAGGAAAGCTAGATGAGTTAAACTGCATTGTACAACACAACATACCCAGTCCTGTGCATGTGATTATATTATCGGAAACTTGGATCAAGTCCGAATCTGAAGCCAAGATTCTAAAACTGCCAAATTATTCGCATTATTATAATATCAGAGAAAACGCAAGAGGCGGTGGAGTATCCATATTTGTTCATGACTGCTTAAAGCACAATTACATTGAGGATCTTTGTAAAGAGGACAATCACTACTTATGGGTTCATTTAGATAAATACTCATTGGATATAGGCGCCGTATATAAAACACCAAAATCAAACAATAATGATTTTTTGGAGGAATATTCACAGCAGCTGACAAGGAGGAAAAGAGCTTTAGTGTTCGGTGATTTCAACTACGATCTGCTTAATCCGAGCCGACCGATTAATAATTATACAAAAATGCTGTTAGAAAATGGACACCAAATCCTAAACAACACTGATGAAAAATTTAGCACCCGTGATACTGCTACAAAAAAATCGATCCTGGATCATGTCTCATCCAACCTAAAAAATCATAAATTTCATGTAAGTATTGTGGAATCTCCAATGTCGGATCACAAGCAAATCTATCTTGAAGTTGGCAAATATGCACCTGAAATAAAAAAGAAAGTAAAGTACCATACCTTAGATTACACAGCGCTTTACCAAACAGTAGAAAGTAAAATTGTGAGTGTCTCTGAGAGTGACTACGAAAGCTTAGAACACACAATAAAAGAAGCAGTAGTTAAGAATAGAATACCGAAATTCAAAATTCAAAATACGTTAAAAGCAGACTGGATCAATAGAGACATAATTGGAATGATAACTAAAAGGAATCAGCTGTGGTCTGCATATAAGGAAAATCCGAATGATGACTTAATAAGAAACAATTTCATAACCCTACGAAACAGCGTGTTGGAACAAATTCAAAAAACTAAAAGCTGCTACTACTACAAACTTTTCAAAAACTGTGAAAGAAAACCTTTAAAGATGTGGAAGCTAATCGGGAACTTAGCTGGTACCAAGTCTAAATCATGCTCTGCTCCTTCAAAGCTAGATACACTAACCGGTCAAATCACAGACAGTAAAGAAATATGTAATTATTTTAACACCTTTTTTGCTACGATAGGGTCTGTTTTAGCTAATAAAATTGCAAGGCCTAGGGAACAAATAAAGACTCAGCCAACAACACAAACAACAGTATCTAGTACAAGCGAACTACTAAACCTAACCCCAACTACTGAAGCAGAAATCAGCAAAATCATAGACAATCTGAATCCAAACACAAGTGCGGGCTTAGATGGGATAAGTTGCAAAACTATAAAAAGTATAAAAAATCTAATAATAACTAAACTGACGATGACTATCAACTATTGTTTACAAAACGGCCTCTTTCCGGATTCTTTGAAAGTAGCGAAAGTTAGTCCTATCTTTAAGTCGGGTAACAAGACTGACCCAGGTAATTATCGCCCTATCTCCGTCCTCCCAATAATATCTAAAATATTTGAAAAAATATTATATAAACGTCTAGATGATTACCTCAAAACTATAAACTTCTTCTCTAAAAAACAATATGGTTTCCGCGCAAAATCCAACACTCTAACTGCAACAATTGACCTTGTGACCAATCTAAAAAACAATATCGATGAAAAATGCGCAGCACTCGGTATATTTATTGACCTGAAAAAGGCATTTGATACAATTAGCCATAGTCTCCTTCTCAAAAAATTGCATAAAATCGGCATCAGGGATACTGCCCACGACATGTTCCGGTCTTATCTCTCTAATAGACAGCAAATTGTTCGGATTGGTGATATGCAAAGTAACTCCGAAACTTTAACCTACGGCGTGCCGCAGGGATCCATACTTGGTCCCCTGCTGTTCATATTGTACATGAATGACATGCATAACCTGAACCTGGCGGGCGATATAATACTTTATGCTGATGACACAAGCCTATTTTTATTTGGAAACAATATCGAAGAGGTCATCGAACAAGCTCAACAAGATTTAGACACTCTCTCTAGATGGTTCCAAGACAATTTGCTTACTGTTAATACCTCTAAAACAAACTATATTGTTTTTAGTGCTAGGAACAAAAAAGTCGCAACCAACTCAAAACTATACGTAAATAACGAACCTATAACCCAAGTTTCTTCAGAGAAGTATCTTGGTCTCCATTTAGACAAACATCTGACGTGGCAGACACATCTAGATAAATTAAGATCAAAACTATCATCTGTCTTGGGCGTGCTTCGAGGGATCGTCCGCTGCCTGCCGACATCTGTTAGGTATATCATTTACAACTCTATGGTAAAACCTCACCTAGAATACCTAATAGAGGTGTGGGGCACTGCAGCTAAAACGCATTTAAAACAAATCGAAACATGTCAAAACAAAATAATTAAACGTTTATTCCATTACCACTACCTAACTCCGACAGAAAAAATTTATAAAGAAACTAAATTGATGACACTATCACAGATTTATAAATATAACACATGCATATTAGTACATAAGCTGTTAAATAAAAATATACACTCAAAAATAACATTTACAAAAAAAGGGCAAACACAAAAACGTAGTACCAGACGAAAAAACAACATTTGCTTAAGACCACCACGAACTAATTACGGAAGGAAAAATATTCTTTACGAAGGAGCAGAATTGTTTAATAAATTACCGAATGACATTAAAGAGATACAGTCTTTTACTTTATTCAAACGAACTACAAAGCACCACATCTTAAAAGATTTCTCTAGGTTTTAAATTTAACCCACCACATCAATTCAATTTAATTTACATCCTCATCAATTATTATTATTTATGGTTTACTAATTTGCTAAGTATATATAAAGAAAACTAGAATACCTACTCTGTATTTTCGAAACATTACAGTACATATAAATAGTTCAATGTAAAATTGCTATTGACTTGCCTTCCAGAATCGATATGTAATAGTACACCCACTTTTTCCTTTTACCCACAACACTGTAAAAATTGTATGTCTTCTAATTAGCTTATTTATTTACAAATACCTACCTTCTTCATAAGTAATTCTCGTATTTAGTTTTAAGATTACCTTGTATTTCTCATATTAAGTGAATTGTATTCTTTTTGAGAAATAAATGTCTGAAACCGTAAATCAGGAGATTTAAAAAAGTTGAACATGTCTCAAATCTAAACTTTTTCATTTCCAACTAACAACTAATTCGTTATATTCGAATGATGAAAAAATAAGTTTTGCCAAGACTTACTTCCGTCACAAGATCTTGAACTTTATCTTTCCTCGTGCAGCTAACAGCCCCAGCGATCCACGAGCCGCACTGCCAGAGTGCCCTGACGGCCGCGGCCTCCAACCTGGCCTCCGCGGTGCACGGCCTGGAGGCGACGTGGCGGCCCGTGGTGGAGGACCCGACGCGCCAGCACATGGCCGAGCTGCTGCACTCGAGGGCGAATGACGTCACGAAGGCTTTAGAGAGGCTGAAGGATGCTTATGGGAACTTGGAAAGTGAGTTCATCGGTTTTGGAAAACACTAGTGAGCGTGAATATTAGTTTTTTGTTATGTCCAACTCACATTGTTTATACAATATCTAATCATCTAAAATGTTTAATCACCGTCGAAAAATTATCTCTGGTGGGTCTACAATCATGTTCTGAATCATGGTAACAGTTAGGGCATCGACGTCCCTTAAGCTGTATCCTCTAATTATATTTTGATACACAGTTCGTGACGATGTGGAAAATGGGTTACCGCTGAAGGAGAAAAAGCGACTCAAGTTCATAACGACCTTGTCTGGAGCCAAGAGTAAGCTGCTCGGAGTCAAGTTTGATGAGTGGAATAAGGTATGCTCAAGATCTGACTGGATAGGTATAATAATCTTCTTAATAATTATATTTTTCGGTGGAAAATACTATCAGACATACGGGTTTTAATAAGGTTACCTATGAAATCTAGGCACGGAATCAATGTAGATGGTTTGAAATTAGAAACGCTTTAATACCTACTCGTACTTTGTTCGTCCATAATAAAATTTATGAAAAAATTCTGGCTCACATAGAAAGTGGCAGAGATAACTGAAAAGTTGTGTGGAAATGGTATGGTCATGTGATACGGAGGAATGAGTAAAATGTCGTGAGGAAAGTTTTGAGTATGAATGTCGATGGCTATAGGTAATAGTAGGAGGAGACCAAAGAAACGAGGGATGGACTGTGTGAATGATGATATGGTTAGAAAGGGTCTACCTACGGAGATGACGACTAAGTGTGGGAGAAAAATATATGTTGCGCCGACCACAAATAAATTGGGATAAGGGTCTGCCCTTGACAGATGGCTAGCTTTCTTAGTAAAAAAAAAGTTGTAAATATTATGACCAGAGATCGGATATTCGGATGCATATTTACCTACACATCATTTTTAGCTATGAAAGTATGGAAGCGGCTTTATAAATTATTTGTAATATTTATTAAAAACCCTGGGATTCTTGGATTGCCTATTCAGATGTGTATTAATTTAAAATTAATGTTTTACCCGATACAAATATGTGAATATACTGGAGGAGGGGTGGTTTGTATTAGTTAAAACAAAAAATAAACAAATTACTTACCTAAATTAAGACTTTGTCAATACAAAAGCGCATTCCATGTTAGCCAACATCTCAACTTTAGGTGAATATGCATCCGAGTATCCGATCTCTGATTATGACCGTACTTTAACAATGATGAAACCTACATAGGCCATAATGAAAACTTATAAGATATTATTACAGTTTTTCTAACATACCACCCAGTTTCTGTAATAAGAACGTAAGAGTGGCTGAAATACACTTCGTTATACAAGAACGATAACTTTGTCTGGTACTAAATGGTCAGTTTTGTGTTAAGGACTTTACCCTAGTGGAAATAAAGTTAGAAATTCAATAATGGATTCAAATCTGGGCCTGAAGATAAAGCTTGTTTTTTAATAACACAGATAAGTTAGTTACAATGTTCTTTACGGATGTCATATTGAAGGGTTTATTTAAAAACCTTGCTTAAAGTTAAGAGACTAGGGCTGATTTTTCAATAGTCAGGTGACTTATAACTGAGAAATAAACATGTCGGTTTGATAGCTTTTGCTTAGAAAATATGCCAAACTGTCAGATTTATTCTTCTGATAAAATTTATCTGACTATTGAAAAATCAGCCCGAAAACGGTAAAAAATATGGGTTAAACAGTCGCTAATTATTACTTCACTTTAAGCAACGTTTATAAATAGAGAGGAAAATGTTTTTCATGTAAGTACAAAACATTTTTAAGTCCTAACGATTTTTTTTATCGCATATAAAAATCTGATTCCACCACAAGGCCCCGGCGAGATTCGAACTCACGATCTCCTGTTTACTAGACAGGCGCTTTAACCAACTAAGCCACGGCGCCGATGAACTATCACCGAGAAATTATCGAGTCATTGATACATACAAAATACCTAATATGTATGTTGAATAGGTTGATAACAAGTTGGTATAAAATAATGATCAGAAGTATTTTGATACATTTTTAGATTTAATGTAGATAACAGTTAAATTACGTATCAAACAGTTAATGTTACTCACCAGAGTTTTTTCAGAAACCAAATCAATATCAATGATTAGATTAGCATAATTACATATTTGACATTAGAGTCTAATTTCAAATATGACGTTTGATATTGTGAACAATAGACAATAAAATTAACCATGGAGTTTTTTACCAGCTCTACTCCATAGGAAACCCACCACACCTATACTCCATTTGAAATAAGATTAGATATTTAAACAAACCTTTTTTACAGTCCGCTCAACTGATTCTGACTTCTATACCGTAGGCATAAGGATGGCATTAAAAGCAAAAAAGTAGTAACAATACCAACTGTTTACTGCAGCTGCCATTTGTCATGCTACTAACGCAATAAAAGTCAAAATCAGTTGATCGGACTGTATAAAAGGTTTAGTTAAATGTCTAATCTTATTTCAAATGGAGTATAGTTGCAGAATATACGTGGCCGGTCGATCAGGGTAGGCTACGATTGCCACGGTTGGTGCGTGCCTCGAAAAACAGGTTATGCCGTTGGTCCCGGTAGTAATTCCTGGATCTTTAAGAAACCCGTAAGTCTGACAGCTAGTCTTACCGGTATCAGATTAAAGGATATCATATAACCTAGTAACTGGGTTGTGGAGGTCAAATAGGTAGTCTCTCCATGTAAAATACTGGTATTGAGCTGCATCCGGTTAGACTGGAAGCTGACCAACAAAGTTGGAAAAAGGCTGGGAAGATTGATATTGATATTTATTCACTACTAGCTTTTGCCAGCGGCTTCTCCCGCGCGGAACATTCATCCCCTATTTAACTCCTTTAAGGGTTGAATTTCCTTCTTTATTCCTTGTCTACATTGTAAAGGGAACCGCTGTGCAAAATTTCAGCTTTCTAGGTCCAAGGGTTTGGGCTGGGCGTTGATGAGTCAGTCAGTCAGTCAGGACTTTTCTTTTTATTTATATAGAAAAATGCAAAATGTTTGTCCTCTAGCCGACAGATGATGCGGCTGCCCCCAGCGAGGAGGAGAAGGCGGCAGCTCAACGTCGTCTAGAGCAAAGGATAGCGCAGCTCAACGCTGCCGTCGCTGCTCTCGCCGCTGCTACTGCCGGTGAGCTTACCTTGATATCTAGGTTGACGAGTGAAAAGTACAAAATCGCAGCTGCAACCCATGCAACTTGCCTAAAGCTACTAACAACTTATAAAATTTATAATGCAACGTAGATTTTCGCCTCCCTCCAGTTGTTTTTGTTTCCGTAACTGCAAGGGCATCCCACACAAAGTGCAGTTGTCCACCACAACAATTTTGGTCTAATACAACCACTCTTTTTCATTTGATTTAAGCGTACTATATTTTATAAATGTTTGGGTTCTTCTGATAAAATAATGGTTTTAAAAATATTTCTTTGGGAATTACAAAGTTATGTTTAAGTTTTAACAGTAGGAACATATTTTTATAATTTTTAGATCGTGAGAACCCCGACTTTGATACTGCTGAGCTGGCAATCTCTACAATCACCGAGCTGATGCCACAAATAGCTAAGGGTGAGTTAGATATCCGCAGGTATAATACACACACAAGGTAACACAGGTGGAATATACACACGATTTCTGGCAACATCATAATTTATATAACAGGCTGTCAAATGATTACCTACATGTTAGCATGAGTGAGACAATATTATTATGATGTTACTTCGTTAGCCTTTCGAGTATTACTTAAGGTTTTTCCGCCATAATTTACTATCATTATCAAGCCGTAACTAACTTTATCGATCATTAATATTGATCGCCTCAGAAGATGATCGACGGTCGATGGATGAACATATAGAAGTACGAGGAATAGGGTATAACGTTTACTCATCCTCTACAAAATCAAATCAACTCAAAACTCATTTATTCAAACTAGGCTGAGAGTCAGCTCTTTTTGAACGTCAACGAATTATATTAGACAGTCCCCCCAAAACGCCCGCCCTTCACCCCTTCTTAGTGCTTTAGCTGGGAAGAAGAAGTAGCGTAACAAACTTCCCAGCAGCACAGCTGTCTGTTAAGTTAGAACTTGATTCTATACAATAGTAGGTAATTAACATCACGAAACACAAAAAAAAAAACCCATTAAATTTGCCATATGTCTGCTAGCACACGCCAATATACTATCAAAATATTGAAAACTATAGGTACTCAAGTAGAAATAAATAATAAAAAATTCAAATAAAACGTAAACAGAACTTACAATCTAAATAAAAGCCTCCAGGGATAAAGGGCATGCCCGCTTTATATATGCAATTCTGCATTATGTAAATATAGCTATAACTTGAAGTAAAAAAAGTTAAACTAGGACCTTTGGACTAAAATTAATAAAAACTTAATACAATTAACAATAAGAAAACCATGGTCAGCAAGACGACCAGTCACCACGACCAGCACCCGTTCATGAGCATAACGCAAAGGGAAGGACCCTCTGACCAGACGGTTGTATTATGTCTGGTAGGCTATTGCCCGACGATTGATACCGGGACTTTGTAGATATGCTAGTCGCGCTTCGCTTGCGTGGTGCAAGATTTTGCATGTCGTTAGTGTGATGTTGATGTTCCCATGTGGCGTTGTATATACCGCAAAAACATGATCCGAGATCCATGCATAACCTAGCACAAGATTAATCTTAACAGTCGATGTTTTGACGGTAATCTAGTAGCATCTTTAATCTCCTAGACAAACTCATATCCATCAATTGTTTTTTTCCCAAACTAAACGTATGACACACATTTCAGATATGGAGATAGTAAGCTATGACAAGGACGAGGCAACTCGCAGTGCGATGCAGAAGAACCTGTGTGCGTTGTGTGACGCCGCCAGGGATATGTGCGACGGAGACGGGTATCAACATGTTAGTAAATGATAATTTACCTTACTTGTTTACCCTATAATATGGAGATTTTGTTTTTCAAAAAACTTATTGTTTATTTAAGCGATTTTTCTATTTTATTTTTCATTTTCGGTCCCGCTTAGTGGCAAACGACATCGCGGCAGGCTCAGACGGAGATGGCGGGATGAGCTGGACTCCTTTAATAAAGATTGGTCCTTGTCAGCTTTGGACAGAGAGAGGTGGAAAGAGATTAGGGAGGCTTTTGCCCAGCAGTGGGACGTTAGAAGCTAAAAAAAAGAATCGATTTTTGATGTTATTCATGCCGTATGTGTTTCTTTAAAGGCGTTTCTACCTTACCTGGAGAGTTTGTTTGCTTACCTGGAGGAAAACAGCATGTCCTAGAACCAAAAAAAAAGGAAGACATGTGAGGTCCACTCCCTCTCACTGAGAGGAGGCCTGTGTCCCATTTGTGGGAACTTTATTGAATGATTATGAAAGTGTTGGTCAAATAGTTGATGAATTTCTTAGTGGGAGCCCGGAGACTATACAAATATTTGTATTGACGGTGACAGACTTTCCGTGAAGTACTTAATTATAATTGGCGAAGTGTATACATACTTACCACTTCTATATACACCTTAGACGTTATGTTATATTCAAATATAAGGATTGGTTCCAGGCCCAGGGTGAACCACTTGCCAACTTCGCCGATGCTTCTGGTAAACTGGTGTTCCTCGTCAGTCCTAGCGCTGATAAGGGGAAGCAGAAACAGGTGAGTAAACGATATTATTTCTATTTTTTTTTTTAATATCATTTTACCACTGAAGCCGAATATTATTCACAAGGCTAGTGTCCCGAGAAATCATAAGGAGTTGCGCGACATGTCTGGCGACATCGAAAACAACAACAATAGAAGCTGGCCAGAGGTTGCGTTGTCTCTGAAAACACGTGTTTGTGGATTATTTTGCTCTAGTGAATACACGGCTTTATTCTTTCTATTTGATTTTTTGTCACTGAACCTTTATGTGGTTATGTGTATTGAAGGATCTGCGTCGGTATTTACTCCCCTGTCTGCTTACAGATCATGGACCTATCATCCACGGCAGTCCAGCAAGCTGCAGAGCTGGTATCAAAAGCCCATCGTGTGAAGGAGCACGTGGACCCAGCTGCGGCTGGTGAGCTCGGCCAGCGCACCGACCAGACCGACGACGACGCACACGCTTTGCGGGCTGTTGCACAGGTCAGTAGCGAAGCCTTTTTATTATTAAATCACAATAACAATCTTTATATTATTTGTTGAATGAGCCTGCTTTTGACTTCCATCACTCACAGTGGAATGCGATGGATGAGGTCTATGATGGAACGAGTGTGATTCACTCTTACTTTGAAGATGTGGAAGGAAACACAGACGTTTGCAACGAGTTGCACACTTTTGGCTGTGCGCATTATTATGTCTTTATTTCAGACCCACAATATGGTCACGACCCCAACATAAGAAAAACAAGGGCAGGCAAATGATGATGCAGACCGATATGATCCATCAACCATTTGAAACTTAATGTATATTCATAATGTTCTCAAAAATATGCAGGATTTCAGTAATAATTAATATCAAAATTTACGGTAAAAATATAACCTTGCGACAACTGCTCGTATAAACCGAATTAACGATTTCTCGAGTACTGCATACAACATTCCGACTGACATTGATCATTAGTTATGACTTATGATTATTAGCATCGCATACATAGATCGGGGGAATACTCTTTCGTATTGTAAAGGTAAAAGTTGTAGTAAACTCTCTTAGGCTGTTTCTGTTTGTATCTGGCTGGTTTAGATAACATTAAATAATATGTAGACGACATTTAAAAAAAGGAAAATTAAAAGTAAAACAATTTCCCGCCATCTTTCAACTGTTTTTCTTTCCACCAAAATGAGTGACTAATGAAGAAATTCGATACATTTTGAAGTTTTATTACAAAAAAGGGAAAAATGCGACACAAGCCGCGAAACAAATATGTGACGTTTATGGACTTAACGCAGTGTCAGCAAGAGTAGAGAGTAAGATAACCTCGTGTCTCAGCATACACGTCCAGCCGTCGGTCCTGCGCGCCGAATAGTAATTTTTATGAACTGGTATTGCCTGTCTACCCATTATATCAGACTTAAACTAAACAGGCCTAGTGTAGGTTTAGTTTACAAAATCTCTTCCTACCCCTTCGCAGAATATAGGCGTGATGTTCTGTGATATATACAGGTGACAGCTACATGCATAGGTGAGGACCGCTGCCGAGACGCCCTCAGCTCAGCAGTGTCCAAGCTGCAGGGGTCAGCAGACAAGCTGAACTCTTCCTGCCAGTCGCAGCAGTCGCCGCAGCTGCAGCAGTCGTGTGCAGCCGTGCAGGATGCGCACAGGCAGCTAAGTGACAGTTTGGGCAAGCTGGCCGATATCTGTGAGATGGGACAGGGTGGTAAGTTCAGATACTCGTGACTTTGTTCGATTAATGAACACGCAACACTGGTATAGTGTTCAAGTTAGCTGTTAATTAAAAAACTCAAAGACTGACTACGAGAAATAAATAACGGAAAGAAAAGAATATGCAATAAGAAAATATTCTTATCTAAAATCATAGCCGTGTTTGAAAAATAACTCTCACAGATACCTGATGTGATTCACAATCCTTTGTACCGTAGGTAGTTGGGTAAATATTTAATGAGCACGGAAGTAGCATTTAATTTTTTATCAATAGAAGCGTAGTCACCTCCACTTAATTTAGCATTCATTTAAAAAAGATAACATTAATTAAATTGAACAGATTCGGCCAGTGTTTCTCCAGCTCAAAAAGAGAAGCAACGTTTGAAGTTTGTGCAGAGCATGTCTGGAGCCAAACGTCGCTTGGACGCTGCTGCACAACAACTCACTAAGGTACGTAATGTAGGCAGGGCTGTCTTTTCCATCGGCCGCTCTGGGCATGTGTCAGGTCCCCGCGACCCATAGGACCCATCTAGTTCCTGCCAGCTTCGTAGCTAGAAGCTGTCGAAAGAAAAGTAAAACCCAGACAGGGTGCTACACTTTGGAAGCTCGCTTCGCTTGCTCGTAGGTACATCCTACGTTTTCCAAGTTCTCAAACTTTTCTACATAAGTCGACTAAGTAACTCCTATTTCTATAAGAACGGTCAAAAGAAAACCTAACCTATCCGAGTCGGGGTGCTATAATTTTTTTCATTCGCCATAGGAGCCCTGATATGCTAAAGCTCCTAAGGCCCCAAATAGAAAGACGGCCTGTGAAAACACAGCTTTATTGATTGGATACCTCCCAAAAGAAAGGATACTAAAAGAAACTGAGCTTATCAAAATAGGAAAAAAAACTGTTATTTCCTACAAAATTGCAGCATCAAAAACATGGTTTTATTCGTTATTTTTCAAAATTTCTCCTCCTTAGTGTGCTGATGGCAATAAAAAATTGTGTCGGCAGAATTTAGCTACAAGTTTAGCAACATTCTGTACCGTCTATTAATTCCTGTAACGTGCAAGTATCAGGGCATTTCAGAATTGGTTTCATCATCATCATCATTTCAGCCGGAAGACGTCCACTGCTGAACATAGGCCTCCCCCAATTTGGGGAGGCTTGCCATAATCGCCACGCTTGGCAGGCGGGTTGGCCATCGCAGTATGGTAGTAAAATGCATAGAGAACGCTGCTGCCTATTCTCTAGTAGGTCTCTTAGTCGCCTCCTACGACACCCACGGGAAGAGATGGGATAGTGCTATTCTTTACGTCCGGCACCACACGGAATATTATTTATGTTTTCTGGTTTCATAGTATAACTTATTTATGGTCAAACAAAATTTGCCAGTTAATTATATCATTACGTTTTGTTCTCTCTCAGCCAATGGTATGTCAGATGATGAGAGAAGAAGATGCGGCAGTGTTGGAAAAACAACTGTCAGACCGACTGGCGCAGCTTAATGCAGCCGTCGCTGCACTCGCCGCTGCCACTGCAGGTGAGTGCCCATTGCCCAATGCTGGGACTTTTTACTCTTCCAATATGCGCTAGATATTTGCCGAGTTGCTACATTATCTAAACAAGAAAATTGATAGCATTTCCTTGCATAATGAAAAAGGTAAGATGTAGGATTATGTGACCAAGTGTTGACCAAGTGTTGCCATTTATAATTGTGTGGTTAGTGACCGGATTTTATGGAAATGATAAAATCATTTGAAAAGTTAAAAAATAAACCATAGTATTTCTTTTCAATTTCTAAATATTTTTGGAACAATAAATTGCATCACTGAACACCGAATCACAAGTAATATTGAACGGTCAACGGCTGGAGAATGATTGAGAGAGCTGCTCACGTCAAAATAGCATTCACCCAAACTACTACTGTCGTCATTTGAAGTACTTTCAGTTTATTTAACTAGAAATGTGTGACAATTGCCATCAATTAATTGTAATTGTAGTAATATTTTCAATAGCATTAATTACATTTGGTAGGTGGTGATTTATCGTTTCGGGGACCCTTAACATCCGGAATCAGTCATTTCACTAACTTACCTAATTCGACAAAATTATTAAAACATATGTCGGCACTTTTGATCAATGGAGCTTCCGATTTTAAAAAGAGTAATGCAACAATTTGCTGTTATGAACTTTGCAGATCGTGAGAACCCCGACTATGCGGCTGCCGAGCAAGCCGTCAATACCATCACTTCATTGATGCCGGGCATTGTCCAAGGTTTGTAAATTCTATCCTCCTACTATATATATATAATATTATAAATGTGAAAGTTTGTGTGTTTGGATATTTGTTACTCAATCACGCAAAAATTGATGAAGTAATTTGGATGAAATTTGGCGCACAGATACCTGGATTAACAGATAGGATATTTTTTATCCCAGTAGTACGTTCCCATGGGATTATTTTCGACCTCAACGCGGGCGAAACCGCTGGCAAAAACTGGTTAAATATAAAAACTAATTACATTAATAACTCTTAGAAATCATTTAGATTGCCTCTATTGTAATGCAGTGTGCTAATGTCAAAGTATAGCAGAGTTTTGTCGAAATTACACGACGGAAAGAGCGGCGTGTTAAAGACTACTTATAATGCTTTTAAATTACCTATGGGACGTCAGAAGTCCGAAAGTCTAGCAACCAGTCTTACCAAGGGGTATGGTATTAACCAGTAACTGGGTTGTGAAGGTCAGGTAGGCAGTCGCTCCATGTAAAATAGATACTGGTATTCAGCTGCCGGTAAGACGGAACATAGAACATAAAATACTTGGCAGATGATGATGATGATCACATTATGCCGAAATAACGTCGTGTTTTTCTTTAAGGAATTTCACAATAAGTAGCAGTCCGGAGTCTGGATTTGTATTCGGTTAATGGCAATAGACTCGCTGCCTAATACATGGGACTTAACTGGCGAAATGTCGATGTACCTACTACACGTAAACTTTGCTTAAGCCTTCGGGGATTTCAGATTGGTTATTGTCATAGAAAACATAAGCACGCGTGATTTCAGCAGATGGGCAAAGGACGCATTCAAAATCAAAATCAAAAGTCATTTAATCAAAGTAGGCTGAGAGTCAGCTCTTTTTGAACGTCAAAATAAAATTACATAAGACAGTCCCCCCAAAACGCCCGCCCTTCACCACTTCCTAGTGCTTTAGCTGGGAAGAAGAAGTGGCGCAACAAACTCCCCAGCAGCACAGCTGACTGTTAAGTTAGAAGAACTTGATTCTATACTTTAGTAGTTAATTAACATTACGAAACACAATTTTTAAAAATTAAATTTGCCATATGTCAGCTAGCACACGCCAATATACCATTAACACATTGAAAACTATAGGTCGCTACTTAAGTAGAAATAAATAATAAAAAATTAAAATAAAACGTAAACTTACAAACTTTTTGTGTAAATCGTGAAAATGAAACCCTATCTTTTTTTCACTTATGTAATCTTACAGATTCTCGTAAGCTGTGCGGTACTAAAACCGACGCAGGGCAAGCCGCCATGCTACAAGACATCCGCGCGCTGTGCGACGCTAGCAAGGAGTTGTGTGACAGTGCCGGACAACCGCAGGTGAGCAACCATTCAAAACAGATAACTGCCCAACAAGCTACATGATTAGGTATATAACAGGGGTTTCTTATAACAATAAACAATAACAATTCTTTAAAAACATCTTGCCAAATGATCCAAAAAAATATATCGTTAAAAATAAATAAGTTCCTAAAAAAAAACACAATTTTTAGTTAAAAGAAATTGTAAAAAAAAAGCTTTACCTACGTTTCTCTTACATTTTATTATTGAGAAGCGAGGGATTAAAGATTTAAGGTAAGCGTGTGTGTGTAAGCATCATTTTACATACATACCTTTATCCATAAAAAGTATGCGCTTCGGGAACCATCGACTAACTATCAGAAATACGAACGTGCGTGAGATCTAATATACAGAGAGCTCTTACAACCATGAAATCACTTTAAAATTTTATATTACTATGGTTACCAACATTATAGATTAGGTACTAAACAATTCCAAAATTCTTTGAAAACTTTTGAGTGACAGATTACGATCTTCGACCGGAAAAGATAATCCGACAAAGAGAAAACTTTATACTCGTACAACTGTCTGTTGAGGTTTAATTTGTGAAGTGTGATAAGATAAGATAAGACATTTATTTGTAGAAACATGAGTATACATACAAGGCATGCAGGTTGTTCTTAAACAAAAAAGATCCGTCATGTTTGACCTTTGTGGCATAACTACAAATATTTAGGTAAGAAAAGTCATTCATGGGTATTTAAACAAAGTTATAAACATTATTAAATTTTCACACAAACTAAAAATTAAATTTAAACAATAAATTGTAGATTCTAATTAAATTGTCCTATAATCTCATTATAAATTGTCAAAATTATAAAATGCAAGTAAATATTTGTTAAATTCGTAGCATTACACTTTGTCATTTAAAAATTATAAAATACTATAGTATGCTTTCCCAGCTGTGTTAATTCGGAAACACAAAGATTAGGTACTGAAGCGCATACCTCTTCTGGTTTACCTGTACATACTTATAACGGAATAGGGTGTTTTCCAATTTATTAAAAACTATTTTAATTTGAAGATTGGGACAAAATATGTAAAAGAAAATTAAAAATAAATTGATTGATATCCATTTTCTCAATTAAAAACGTCAACTTTGTGTAAACTAAAGTAGTTGTTATCAAGTGAATGTCGAGTTAATAATTTAACAAGATTTTTAATGGATAGATAGTGGTATTATTGGTGTGCGGTGCACAGAGGGTGCACAAATACTTCTAAAACTGCGCCGTACAAAGTATTTGTACCGGTGCCGTTTACACAAATCTGACGTCACGTGATAAAAGTCATCGTAAGGAGCATTTTGGCGGTAAATTCAAACAACGAGAAATTAATTTGATTTTAATCGTTTTTAATTAAGAAAATGGATGAAAATATAAATATTTTTATATTTCTGTTAAATATTTCGTCCCATTCTTCAAATTAAAATAGTTTTTTAATAAATTGGAAAATACCCTATTATAATCACTTTCTATCTCGGTATAAACACCAACTTCCTAAGAATGTTTGCATTTAGTATTATCAGTCTATAATGTTCCCACTGCTGGGACACACGCCTCTTCTCTTCGAGAGGGAGTGGGCTTTAATCCACCACGCGGGTTCAGTGCGGGTTAGTTGATGTCACAAGTTTACGAATTTTTGGTTTTCGTTCTGAGAACAGTGGTGATGAAATTAGTCACACAAAGTGAAGCGCCTGTCTGGGTTCGACAACTCACCACCTGCAACTTGTGAGTCGGGGCCGTTACCATTGCTCTCATCACTGTTTACACTTATATCAGACTTAAAGTCATCATCATCATCATTTCAGCCGAAAGACATCCACTGCTTGACATAGGCCTCCCCCAAAAGGGGGGTTTTACCATAATTGCCACGCTTAGCAGGCGGGTTGGCGATCGCAGTATGGTTGTAAAATGCATAGAGAACGCTGCTGCCCATTCTCTAGTAAGTCCCTTAGTCGCCTTCTACGACACGTCTACGGGAAGAAATGGGATGGTGCTATTCTTTTACGTAAAGACTTAAAGTGCATCAGCTTAATGCCAATAACACCTAAATCAGCCTTATAACAGGATTAACCTAGAACTAATCACGCTGTCTTGTGGTTTGGAGAATTAAAATTGTATTTGTTGCAGGGTCTGAACGATGCTGCTGCTAGATTCACTGCAGCATCCAGAAACCTGGTGTTCTACGCCTCTCCCGGAGCTGATAATGATAAAGAAAATGAGGTAAGGAACTTCACTTATCTGTACTAATAATATTATAAAGAAGGTAAATGTTTACATTTGTGTGTAGGGGTAGCGAGGCGTGGATAAGATTCTTGAGAAAGGTTATAGGTAACATCACGCTACGACTCTTAGGAGGTAAGCAAACAAAAAAATGTCGGGAACGAGGCGATAAGTTGCGAGAAGGCAATTTATCTTCAAGACAAGGCATCTTTTGGCGCGTGTCTTAAATCGGAACTAACGTAGCCATTTGGTTTTTCCAATACATAAAAAAAATACACAAATGCTTACCAACGGTCTCCTGTCAACACCACGCAAGCGCAAGAAGATTCTTGGTCCTCCCACGGTTAAGATACAGTCAGCCTACAAAAGATGTATAGATAGAATTCATTTGATTGTTTATAATTTGTGTTTCATAAATTCATAATACTGTATCAATATGTGGCTACAATTAAGCACCAAATGTTTCTTGTGGCTACACATTGAGCCAATGTTATGCAACAATTTTTTTTTATTTGAATGCTTAACCGGTAAAAAGGTCAAGATTTAAATACTCGGACTCCAATGAATTATGACGATCTATTATTGTTCTTGTAGCTGGCTGGACCTGCCTTCACTTGTTCTGTTTGCTTAAAAATCTATCCTTTACAATCATTTGTTTGCAGGTGATCGGTCTATCAGCAGATGCCTGTGGTAAGGCTTCGCAACTGTTGTCCCAAGTACAGCGTCTGACGGAGCTGGTGCCGGACGCAGGCGCAGCCGCCGAGCTCGACAGCCGAGGTGCCCGCGCTGCTGATGCTGCGCAGGCGTTGCTTACTGTGGCACAGGTAACTTGTGTTATAGTTGTGACAACAGACTGTCTATATGTAAAGTTACAGAAAGAATAGTGAAAAAAGGAGATGCTCGGACCTTTGCAATAATTACACTTTTTAGCGCTCTATTCACAAGGTAAAGGCAAGCAGATAAAAACTGCAAAACTCACGAATCGTCTCACTATGGCTGAATCACTTTAGCGTGGCAAAAATGGCCACTGTCCCACAACTTAAATTTTCTTACATTCTTTATATCAAGAACTGAAATAAAGTCCGCTAACATCCTGAATCAAAATCTATCGTGATCCAATAATGAAAAACCATACATAATTTAATGTTTGGGTTCCTACGGAGAGATATTAAGAAATGGGTAATTAATAGCCGCCATTCCCACGTTAAAGTGATTTGGGTATACCTACGCTATGCGAGTGCCTACGCCTCAGACGGAGACGTAGCATAGTAAGCGGCTACGGCGTAGCGCGTCCCGAGCTACGTTACGGCGTAGCGCGTCCCATGCTACGTTATGGCGTAGCTCACATAGTGCTACAATATGCTGACTCCCAAAACATAACGGTATTGGAACAGAGTGTATCAAGAAGTATCAAATTTTACAGCAAAGTCGCGACGGTAAAATCGTGATGCTACGAATAGTAATTGCCTTCAATTTCATGTTTTATTTGAAGTTGTATAATTTAGCTGAGATTCCCGAACAAAATAAATAAATATTTATACTAATTCGGGACCTCTATAAGGGTCAAATCTTATCAATATGACATTTTCAACATCCAAACTCCTACACAGGCAACAGCTCCAACCATCGCAGATCCTCACTGCCAGAAGGAGCTGATCTCAGCAGCTGAGAAGCTGCGCAGTACAACGTCAGAGCTGACGTCATCGTGTGCGCCACACCTTGCGCAGTATCCTGAGATGAAGCAGCAAGTGTTGAGCTCACAGGGACAGCTTGCTGACAGTCTCGACAAGCTTGTGGAAGCCTGCAAGTCTGCACAGGGTGGTGAGAACGATTAATGCTTATCAAAAAATTAATATATATAATGTCATATTTAATTGTATAAAATGTGATGTGCCTGTATAAATTAACACTCATGATCAGCCTGACATATTTTGATTAACCTGTGTATATTTTAAAACACCAGTTTTTTTAAGATTTGTTTCTATAAATTATATTGTGTTATTCTGTATAAAGATATATTTTTATAATTTCTAAATATAGGATGTTTTTTACTTTTTAACATTAAAGTTTAAACATATTTAAAAAAACCTTGTAATGATACCAGTAAAATGAAAATATTAATAAAATGTTTTTAAATAAAAATCTCAAACATAATTTTCTTCCATACAGGTACCCAAAGTACCTTATCACCTGCTGAGAAAGAAAAGCGACGTCTCAAGTTTATAAACAGCTTGACTGGAGCTAAGAACCGCCTGTACGAGTCTGAACAACAGCTCAAACAGGTAATTATTAAATATATATCTACCCGTATTAATCTAATATCAAGGAATTTTATTGACTGTAGTTTGTTCAGTCAACCTTTTGCAGTAGTAGACATGAGATTTGACAGCGTGCTATAAAATGTTTGTGTATATCAGCTTTTAGAAACTGGCAATAACACGACACGTCACGCCAAGCTAATATTTCTCGAAGACATAGGAAGTGATGATACGAGAAATTGGTAAAAATATGTTGATCCTAATAATCTCACATTTTGGCCTTTTACTTGGGAAGTTGTGATTTTAACTGGAGAAATGTGGTGTACATTCACCTTTGCCTACCTCTTCATCGTATACCAGGCGCAAGGATATAATTTTTTTTTTATATAACTGCTATCTATCTACAGCCGATGACAAAACAAGCAATGAAGCCTGAAGAAGCAGCAGTGTTGGAACGCAAACTGTCAGACCGACTGGCGCAGCTCAACGCTGCAGTCGCTGCACTCGCCGCTGCTAAGGCTGGTCAGTATAGTTACCGTAAAAGACCATTTCAGATACCAAAATCAAAATCAAAAGTTATTTATTCAAATTAGGCTCAGAGTCAGCTCTTTTTGAACGTCAAAATAAAATTACATAAGACAGTCCCCCAAAACGCCCGCCCTTCATCACTTCCTAGTGCTTTAGCTGGGAAGAAGAAGTAGCGCAACAAACTCCCCAGCAGCACAGCTGACTGTTAAGTTAGAAGAAGAAACACAAAAAAAAAACCAATCTATTTGTTCTTCACATTACCTTACTAAGGTAATGTCTGGACTTTAAAAGAGACTGTGACCTCTGAGTTTGTTTCGGCCTTTCTTCTCAGAGTAGTCAGATAGGACGCGGAATATGATTGACGTGTAAAAGTGTTTGTGCGAAACTATTTACAGAAATAAAATCATTTATATTTATTTATTACTAAATTTTTCCAACGGCTTCGCCCGCGTTGTGGTCCGAAATTATCCCCCGGGAACGTACTACCACCAGCTGAACGGTTTTGGATGAACTTGGGCACAAGAATGAGGCTTTGAGATTTAATTTACTTGGTCCAAAAAATAAATACGATGTTGGAGAGTGAAATGCTAATTACACTCTCCGACATCGTATTTATATTTTGGCTCGTCCGTTATCGGAACAAGCCAGGATACTATACAAACTGGCATATTTTTTTTGTTTTAAAGGAAGTGTTAATGTTGTGTTGATGTTACAGGGCTAAAAAAAAACACCCAAATCCGTTCAGCCATTTTTTTGTGTGATTGAGTAAAAAACATCCAAACATACAAACTTTCACATTTATAATATTAAGTAGGATCAATAAACTCTTTATAGAGTGTCACATTTTTTACGGAGTTAAAGTAGGTATCAAGTTTCTTATCACTTGCATTAATATTGATTATGTGTTCCCAGATCCTGAGAACCCAGACTACGCAGGCGCAGAAAAGGCTGTCAAAGAAATATCCGAACTGATGCCGTTGATCGTGCAAGGTCAGTAAACTTTAATAGCATAAATCATGGGATTCTGTTTGTGCTTACCTTCATGGAAAGAAGACTTCTGGTACTTCTTGACAGGCCTACATTGTCCTCTCATATCTATAAACACTGTAATTTGAAAATATTGTGAAAGCCAATATATATTTTTAAGTACTCGTGGTGTTTCTTGCCTACTCTTCTCGATAGGAAACGACCTATTGGAACCGTGCACCTAGCTTCAAAAACCTAGTTTCATAAGTGCCCACTTATGAAACGTCAGAAGCTAGGTAGGACGGGCAGTAGGTAGCACGGGCATGGGCAAACCTACATGGGCTTGTAGGTTTATGTAAAATAAAACATTTTAATTTGGTATGTATTTATTTGCAGATTCACGTAAATTATCCAGCATCAAGGACGCAGCTGGTCAAACCGCCATGTTGGAAGAGTTGAAAGCACTGTGTCAAGCCAGCCGCAGTATTTGTGAGAACACGGAAACTGTAAGTTGTTGACAGAAAGTAATCCTTGCATTTCATTTCTTTATTTTAATTTTAACTACCATCTGATAAATCATTCGTAACATTTCTTTTTGTAATTTTTTCAGTTTTCTCAACAAAAAAAAAACGTAATTATAACAGCATTAACTGGCTAACACCATCCTAATTTTCTGTACTTATCTTTGTGCTGCCCTCATCCCAATTTATTTTGGGTAGGTTGTCTTTTTCTCCATACTTCTCTATTAATTATCTCAGTGGTTACCCCGTTCTAGTAATATAATTTCATTTACCCTTGTTTCATCACAAAAAGATTTTACAAATTAACACTTCCGAAACAATTTTCCGCATATTTTTTTTTCATTTGCTAAATTATTACTTAGAAAATAAACTCACAAATAATTGTACCGCAAACCTAATGTTTGGCAAGTGAACGTATAAACAATAACTTGCTTACCAACTAGTACTTTACCAATTTTAATGTAGTCCAATATGTCAGTTGGCATTTAAACATATATTACGCGAAATAAAATAAGCCAAATATTTAGTACCGTCAGATTTTTATTTAATGTGTATCGTTTTAGTTCTTTCGTCAAGAAATCCTAATTTTGTTGCAGAGTCCTAAAGTCAACACAACAGACTTCAACAAGGCTGCCAGTAAGTTGGTGTTTCTCGTCAGTCCTGTTGATAGGACGAATAAGAAACAGGTGAGGAAATCATTTGAACGCTCAAACAGGCGTCAGGAACATCGACCCGCATACTGTTACCAGCCTTGAAATTTTCGTCAGTTATTAAAATAAAACCACCTGTTGATTTAGACCGTATAGACTTTCGGGGCTTGTCATGGCTAAGTAATAACAGCCGCACGGGTCGATCGACCACTTTAAGCTACGCTTGCTGCGCTTGGTCCGTGGACGGGTGACCATCTTTATATACCAAGACTCCTCTGTGCCTCGGAACGCACGTTTAGCCGTTGGTCCCGGCTGTCATTTGTGGATCTTTGACAGTCGTTATGGGTCTTCAGAAGCCCAAAAGTCTGACAACCGGTCTTACCAATGAGTTTCGTATTACACAGTAACTGGGTTGTGGAGGTCAGATAGGCAGTCGCTCCATGTAAAATACTGGTATTCAGCTGCATCCGGTTAGACTCGAAGCTGACCCCAACAGATGGGAAGCAGGGTTGGAGAAAATGAGGCAATCTTAATAACGCAATACTTTAACAGGTGGAAGCGCTATCCGATGATGCTTGCAAGAAGGCGACACAGCTGCTGTCACAGGTGCACACGCTGTCGGAGCAGCTGGCGCCTGCAGATGCTGCACAGCTGCGCCGGCCCCGGGCTATGGTGCAGGATGCTGCTGACACCTTACATGAATTCGCACACGTAAGTTGGTTTAGTAACCCCGTGTTTACACCAAGTTATAAAACATTGTATGGATATTGTATCTACTATTTTCGTTTGTCGTCTACACGTACACCTTAGTGTGTGATATGTGTGCGAGTCACAATAAATACTTTCTGTTTCTTTCATTCGTATTCTAAAATAAATCGTAAAGACTAGCCCCCATATTTATTATCGTAGATTAATGTTAAGTTATGATTAGCGACTGTTTAACCATACATTTTTGACGTTTAAACATCTCTTAACTTTAATCCACGTTTATGAATATACCCCTTCATGTAGGTATGCAAAATGTATCAAAAAGGTGAACAAAATAGATAACGAAACATTATAATAACGTCATTACATGTACAGTATTTTTATCTACCGAAGCAACGCGCGCTTTACTTGTGGTCACCAAGTTTACTTAACAAACACGCTGAGATTGTGTGTGTAAGCTCAGGAGCTCTTGGTACCGTCCGAGGCACGGCACGGCCAAAGTCAGAACTATCTGTGTGCATTGTGCTCGCGCTACTCAGCTTCACACACACGTTTACAGCGTGTTTGTACCCTTGGATATCACAAGTAAAGCGCGCATCGCTTCGCGATATAAAAATACTGTACGATACAACACATACAACTTGTATACGCGAAAAAGCACGGGGTGTAATACATTGTGTTCTAGTAACAATGACTGCGTCTCAGATTAGCTTTCAATCACCTAACTTAATTAGTTTTTAATGTTTTCGTTTTTACAAGCAGGACACGAGGCCAGTCAAAGTACTGTCTCATGGAGTCGTGTCATCTGCTGAAATCCTTCGGCTGAGGGCATCAGAGCTGACGTCATCTTGTGCGCCGCACCTTGCGCAGCATCCTGAGATTAAGCAGCAAGTGTTGAGCTCACAGGGACAGCTTGCTGACAGTCTCGACAAGCTTTTGGAAGCCTGCAAGTTGGAACATAGTGGTAAGTTTAATGCTTACCGTTCTATACGGCTTGATTTAAAACGTAAATTTATTACAGTATCATTGTGCAAATAGGTACGCTAAGATTCTCTCTCATACAGAGTTTCGTCACACAGGTAACTTAGTTGATGTGCCATCAGCTCAGCAACAAGAGAAGCAGCGTCTGAAGTTCATCAGCAGCGTGTCCGGAGCTAAGGACCGACTGGATGCGGCCGAAAAACAGCTCCAACAGGTTAGCAGAACAAGTTAATTATTCTATCTATACGTACGATTTAGGGGAACACTAAGAAAGCGTGTTTGGAAATTCGACCTTTAAGGGGGTTAAATGACGGATTTAAAACTTGAAACTTACCACGAATAATAATATGTAAGTACTTAAATCATAAAAAGTATTTTTTTTTTTGTGTTTCTAAATTAAAATTTTCCTCATTTATTCATGATAAGGCAGTTTGAGTCAAAATCAAAAAATCAAAATCAAAAGTCATTTATTCAAACTAGGCGGAGTGTCAGCACTTTTTGTACGTCAAAATTACATAAGACAGTCCCCCCAAAACGCCCGCCCTTCACCACTTCCTAGTGCTTTAGCTGGGAAGAAGAAGTGGCGCAACAATCTCCCCAGCAGTACACAGATACAGTAATTTATGAAGCTTACCCAAATGTCCATTCTTTGGTATTGTTCGTCAAATCGTTGAGCTCCTCAAGTTCTGAATTGAGCTGCATGATTAGTGATAAATGCGTGCACTGATTTGATAGGTCCACTCAACCTGTGTGGTTCTTTTCTCAAAAGACCATTTCAGATACCAGTCCACATGGTCTTCACATGATCTAACCAAGATTATGTCTGGACTTTAAAAGATACTGTGACCTTTGAGTTGGTTTCGGCCTTTTTTCTCAGAGGAGCCAGTTAGGAAACGCCGACCTCATCTAGTTTTATAAATATGATTGACGTGTAAAAGTGTTTGTACAAACCTACTTACAGAAATATAATCATTTATCATTTACCCCGTGAAGAGGGATTAGGGGCTGTTAAATTTTATAGGGGAAAGTACGAAATCTACGCAAACAAAGTGTTAGTTTTTTTAAATAAAACTTGCTCTCAAACTTTCAACGTATTAAGGAAATATTTTGAGGGACAAACAATAATGAAATGTCTATTGTATCGCGTGTAGTGTCCTTCAACCGTTTAAATGCGTAGATTTTGTAACTTACTCACTCATGCAGGCAGCCTGTGAAGGTTATACATGTTGTATTGCCTGTCTATACAGATATACTTACCAAAAAAAGTAGGTATGCGCTTCGGGAATCATCGTTTATCTTCGGAAATACGAACGCGCTATGATGAGATCTTACATAGACCTGTTAAAACCTTTAAAGCACTTGCCTATTTTGTTTTACCATGATTACAAACTTGTACAGGTTGAAATTGAAAACATGCGACAAACCGTAATGGGAGATTGTAGTCATCATTATGAACAACTTTTACTGAGGGACCAAAGATGCAATCGCAAAAAAAAAACAGCTGTTCCCTACATTTTGACGAGTTATGCGAACATAAATGTAGGGAACAGATGTTTTTTTTTTTCGCGATTTCATCATTGGTCCCTTAGTAAAAGTTGTTCATAATGATGAGTACAATCTCCCATTTCGGTTTGTCGCATGTTTTCAATTTCAACCTGTATATTAACAATTCCAAATAACTTCCGAAAACTTTTGAGAGTTAACTATCTGCGATCGGAGTTGGTGGTGCAACAGAGATAATGTTTTTACACAAACTGGCAATTATAGTCAGTAGAAGAGTTGGAACCTTTGCTTCTATGGGGGGGGGGGGGGGGGGAGGGGCACACTGTCTGTAGCGTTTGTGCTTATCTGGAAACACGAATATCGAAGCCCTTAACTTTACTAAGACTTCTCACAAAGATACTTCATTAGAACCTCGGTGATATCACGAATCTAGTTTAAATTATTACACCAGAATTTGTTTTGATCATAAACGCGCAACCAATACATTTCATTTGCTGCAGTTTAGTGAGTTTATAATTAAGACTGTTTTGACGTCGAATTAAGTTAATATTTTGTTGTTTTGGCAGCCAATGATCTGTCAAATGATGAGGCAAGAAGATGCCGCAGCAATAGAGCGCAAACTGTCAGACAGACTGGCGCAGCTCAACGCGGCAGTCGCTGCACTCGCCGCTGCCACTGCAGGTAAGGAAACGCTCATGATGCTGGGTGTGAATAATGATATTTGTTGAATAGTGTATTTTAAAACATCTAAACTACACATATTCGGGTTTCCATCGTCGCCTGCCGATCGGAAAACTTGTCATCCATCGACCTCTTGGATTCTAATCCAACATACGATCTGCACCCTAATTGCGTAACTCACGATTAATCATAATCTGTTTCGTTTTGAAACAGATGGCTAAACCATTGTTTCATAATGTTCGAAAAGTGTGTCTGCTCAACAACGTAAATAACGCAATGAATATTGTTGAACTGTCAAAATGAAACCGTTTATATGATTAATCGCGTGTTCGCAATTAGTGTGCTGTTTGCGTATGAATGAACAAAGATTTTATAGGCATGTCAGAAGTACTGTGAGAGGGATTCGTGAAAGTATTCGTAATTTCTATTGTTTTATGTTTTTGTCTGAATTTGTATATTTTCTTTTTATGTGTCGGTATGCTTTACCTTTAAGGCTCTCTCACATAGACGCATTATTATCGATAGATAATATCGGATGCGTTATTGCGATATCTGTTTTTAGTACATTATGTATTAGGACGGCTACGAAGTTACACACTGCTGCGATAATGATGACGCAATAGATGTAGTACGCTTGCGTACCTCCGTCCTGCGATATCCGATACGAGTTCTTAGAACATTTGTATTGGGACGCATGCGGTCCCACACACAGCTGCTAGATCGTAAGTACTATTTACTACTCGTCAAAAACGAAATTTAGTTTTACCGACAGTTACGAGTGTTCTAAAAATCATAATAAGGATATTGATTTATCAACAGACGAATAATTTTTATCACTAACATTAGTGGAAGATAACCGTCAAAGATGCCAAAAACTCGAATATGAAATTGAATTATCGGACGATAAACACGCAGTTATGTGCTAGGAATCGGACGCATTATCGCAATAGCGCATCCGGTATTATCAACCGATATAACGCGCCTATGTGGGAGAGCCTTTAATTTTTCGTGTTGAATTTTAATCGTGGTCTCTTCATCTTGTTCGCGTACTTCATTCCTGAAGGTCATATCCCTGAGAGGCCTTCGTGACTTTATTAATGATTTTCATCCACTTCAAGCGATTCCCAGCTTCCCTCATGGCAGTCATCACAGAGAGTCCGTCGTAACCGTGTTAATTAAAGTTAAATAAAACTACACTCGCTGAATCATATTTGGGTCGGCTCACCACAATTTGAGCTTGGCCAAGAGGCTTTTCCCGAACATATACCTACCTGTATATACCATGTTTGTACTCAATTTTGCCACCCTGCTGTGCTAAATGACCTTAACAATGTGTTGCACCTCTTGGTCCTTCGTTGGACTTCTGCAGCGGTAGTGTAATTACTAAACCTGAGTTATAACCAGGTTGGCTACTGTTATTGGACATTCTTGTTAAGAAATTCTCAACAGTAGACCTGACTATGCTTTTGCGCTGGTCATCATCAACATCATTCTGATCACATCCTGCTATTGTCCCAACATGTCTTTTACTTCTCTATTAGACTTCATCTCGATGCTCACTATCTTTCAAGCAATATCATCTTTTAATCGCCAGTATAATTCTCAATATATTTTTATCCTTTTATATTGTTGTCACAGATCGCGAGCACCCCGACTACGCGGCGGCAGACCGCGCGGTCAGAACTATCACTGAACTGATGCCGCAAGTTGCACAAGGTCAGTCCTACTTCTTTATATAAAACAAGTGTTTCATACATTTAGGTTTATTGTATTACTACTTGCAGCACAATACTTTTCATTTAAACTATACAAATTAAACATTTATTATTTTAATAAAAATGTGTATTTGCTTCTAGTGAAATTGTAAAAGACTGTCAAATATTCTCTGTTCTGACTAATTTGTCGATACTAAGTACTTTATGTAATTATGATATATCGCTCCACAGTGCACTAAAATAATAATTATGAATCGCAATAATTAAAATAACGTATCACTGAATATTTAGTTTTACGACGTAATGTTATAATTTTAAAATTCATAATACTTAATGTGCGTTGTGCACACAACAAATATTATGAATTTATAGAGCTATGTAGCGGCACCTACATCGCCCTATGTGAACTAGACATCATACTGACGTCAAGCCAAATCTTGCGTCACGCAAGCAGAGTTTACCGCGCAACTACCTAGAAGCAACGTCCCGACATCAATTAATCAGGCGGTTGCCCACCAGACATACCAGGCCACTCAGAAAGTATTGCGTAAAAATGTTTTTTTTATGTATGATCTATTTTGAAAATATAATTATTTGTAAGTAAAAATAGGTACGTTCCAATTTCAAAATTTCCCTCCACACTGCTTGCGAGCTAATTTAAATTATCGTGTCTCACAAAAAATGGATCTGCGCCGGGAACATTTTCGCGCTATGATTTTTTACGATTACAAGTGTCGCCTGAAACCGGGCGAATCGTACAATAGACGTCAAATGGCATTCATGGATGAAAGCCCTTCTAAGGCAACCGTGTATGATTGGTATAACGAATTCAAGCGCGGTCGACTATTTTTGGGGGATGAAGAAACAAACCCTTTAACGGCTGTTACGAAAGAAAACGTGCTAGCAGTGAAATAGGCGAGTTACATATCAAGATCATCATATTCAGCACATACTGCAGGTTGGATCGGGAAGCCTTCACGAAATTCTACACGTGCATCTTTGCGTGAGGAGGATAATTTCACGCTGGGTACCGCACAACCTCAACGATGCTCAGAAGCAGGCCCGGGTGGAATGGTGCCGTGATATGATAAACAAATTTGAAGCAGGCTTGTCTCGGCGTCTTAACGACATCATTACAGGTGATGAGTCTTGGATTTATCAATACGATCCAGAAACGAAGCGCCAGTTTGGGTGTTTCAAAACGAATCAACGCCTACCAAAGTGAAGTGATCTAGAAGCGGGGGGAAGATTTTGATCGCGAGCTTTTTCAATTTGACTGGCTACTTGGTGTCAATTCCTTTACGGAACCAAAGAAGCATCAACGCTGAATGGTATACTACTAAATGCAAGCATTACCTTTGTACGTATTTTTCTGTTCCTTTCTTCTTGTCTGTTTATATGTGTGTGCATAAATGGTTAAATAAATAAAAAAAAAAAAAAAAATGCTTGGAAGAAGTTTTCTCTGTTGTGAGCAACTAGCGACCAAACACAGGGCTCCGTGGGCTACTGCTCCACCAGGACAACGCGCCTACGCACACCGCGCTCAAAACGAGGGACTTCCTGCACAGCACACCGGTCAATCTCCCGAGTCACCCTCCTTACGGCCCTGACCTAGCACCGTGTGACTTCTATTTATTCCCCAAAGTAAAAAATCAGCTCGAATGGATACAATTTTCGTAGCCCGAAGATGCGCTGTCAGCGTTCGAGCACGCTGTAAACGAGGTGTCTGCGGCGGACTGGAAAAAGTGTTTCGAAAACTGGTTCAGACTTATGAAACTTTTTATAGAGGCTAGTGAAGAATACTTTGAAAAGATTTATTGAAAAATTATTTACTTAGAGATTTTTTTTTTGTTATTTTCGCAAAACTTTCTGAGTGTCCCACGTAACAACCGCCTGGTCGGAGGATTCCCCTTTTCTATGGAAGAGGAGTAAACTATACACCCTGTGCCTCATACCCCCTGGGACTTCATATAGCAAAACTTTACCATTTTTATTTAGTAATATTGATCTTCACCATCGTCCTTGCCCTTGTCTCATGGTACTTGTGGTCGGTGCAATACGTTTTCTTCTTCTATTATCCCCTGTCAACCGTCACACTATCATTCCCTTCTATTTCATATAATTCCTCACACAATCCATCTTTTACATCCATATTTTGTTTGGTCTTCCTCGCCTTCTCCGTCCATCAAAATTTAAATTCATCACTCTTTTAGCCACGTGTTTTCTCCCTGCTCATGACTCATCACATGATGCCCATGCCAAGCCAAACGATTTCCTTTCAACTTTTCTATCACTGAATGCATCCTCTTAAGACATAATAATGTTGCAGAGTCTCGTACTCTCTGCGGCACTAAGACGGACAAGGAACAAGCCGCCATGTTACGTGACTTGCGAGCGCTGTGTGAAGCTAGTCGAGAGATATGTGACAGTGCAGGACAGCCGCAGGTGAGTTGCTATCAGTTGATAAATATACAATGTGTAACTAAATTAATGCTCATTATAAAAGTAATTTGTTCAGAATCGCTTACTGAATCGATTTCTATCATTAAAAAAATAGGTCATTTTTAATACCAAGTAAATTTTTAAAGTGTATTTTTGCTTAGGTTTCAAGCATTATTGCGTTAATAGACTCATATGTTATATTAATATTATTTGGACTTTCAAAGAGACCATGACTCTGAGTTTGCTTCGGCATTTCTTCTGTGATAAATCAGCCATCGCTTTCTAATTTAAAAATATTGCTAAAAAAATGAATGTCTAAGACAAGTGTCTTAGAAGATGTAGATCTTCCATGATACTTTTACACATAAAGTTTTTACAGAAATAAATATCATTTCTTATGTATGGCAGGGTCTGAGCGATGCCGCTGCCAAGTTCTCAGCAGCGTCCGGCAAGCTGGTGTACATCGTCAGTCCTAAAGCTCAAGATGTGCACGAGAAGCAGGTGTTAGCATTATCAGCGGCATCTTGCGGCAAGGCGGGCGAGCTCCTGTCCCAAGTACAGCGTCTGACGGAGCTGGTGCCGGACGCAGGCGCAGCCGCCGAGCTCGACAGCCGAGGTGCCCGCGCTGCTGATGCTGCGCAGGCGTTGCTTACTGTGGCACAGGTGAGAAGGACATTACGAGATGATTTTTGGGTTCAACATTTGTTTTGTCTTTTGTTTTTTTTTTAGTTTAAACATTTAGGTTAGGGACAATTCAGACGCAATAAAACGGTGGAATTTCGCACACGTGACTGTTCTTATCGTTATAACTTCGCAACCGCGTGATTTATCCGCTAGGATTTAATTTTTATTATATTATATTTGGCTAAAAAGAATCGAAATTCGGCCACTCATTCCGGCTTGGTTTTGTCCCCATGCTAATTCCGAATAAGGACCACTGTGGCTTGATATCGTCGTGATTAAAGATGCATTTGATGAACCAAGATAATTTCTAACCCACTTTTTCTACAGGCAACAGCTCCAACCATCGCAGATCCTCACTGCCAGAAGGAGCTGATCTCAGCAGCTGAGAAGCTGCGCAGTGCAACGTCAGAGCTGACGTCAGCATGTGCGCCGCACCTTGCGCAGCATCCTGAGATGAAGCAGCAAGTGTTGAGCTCACAGGGACAGCTTGCTGACAGTCTCGACAAGCTTGTGGAAGCTTGCAAGTCTGCACAAGGTGGTGAGAACGATTAATGAAAAGTGATAAATGATGTTATGCCGATGTATTTATGCAGGAAAAAGTGGTGACTGTGGAGATAAAGAAACATGACAGCCGCATGTCAGCATTATGATCTTTCATACAAAGCGTGGTGTTATCCGAAATTATTGTATACAGTGTGTACTTATACTTGTACAGAATGTTTTTGTAGTCATCTATTCAAAATTGATTTAATTCACCGTAATGTTGAACATACTCAACTCAATCACCGTTATTTCATGTTTGGTCGATCCTGCTTGTTTTTAAACGCATAATTTTATACGCCGTATATGTATGACCAAATATGCTAAGATTCTCACACAAAGTTACATCACACAGGCAACTGGGTTGATGTACCATCAGCTCAGCAACAGGAGAAGCAGCGTCTGAACTTCATCAGCAGCGTGTCCGGAGCTAAGGACCGACTGGATGCGGCCGAAAAACAGCTGCAAAAGGTTAGCAGTAAAAGTTATCATTATTCATAGAATCTTGCTCTCTAACTCTCATTGAATGCATGGTGTTTGTCACTCCCACATGCAGGCACCCTGTGATGGTTATACCTGTCCAGCCTCTCACAACATAATACTATACTAATCTTGTTATTTGATCAAGTGATAATTATTTGAAATCAAGTTTCGATTTTTGCACCAGAACTTACTTTGACTGCTTAGTGTGTTGTGCAACTGCATTTTTTTTTGAAACTCAGAAATATTTATTCTTCTTTTACCTCAAATTATCGCTACTTGTTTTTTTGTTTTGCCAGCCGATGATATGTCAAATGATGAGGCAAGAAGATGCCGCAGCAATAGAGCGCAAACTGTCAGACAGACTGGCGCAGCTCAACGCGGCAGTCGCTGCACTCGCCGCTGCCACTGCAGGTAAGGGAACAGTTATAATGCTGTGAATTTCAGAGCAATGGACTTTGTGTTTTTAATTGTAAATGAGTTTTACTGCTTCGTTAGTTTAGTGCAGCTGTAGCGCGGATACAAGCCCTGATCTTAGGTGATCTTTAGGTTGGTGTGTGTGACTGGCTATAAACACGCCTGGTACCCCCGAAGGGTAAGGCGGAGGTGTACACACAGCTCCATTAACTGGTTACCCCTCCAAAAGACATGTGCGTTCAAATCCGCGCTAGGCTTCAGTTACTTTTTGTTTATTGCAAAATCATTTTATTAAAACTACTGTATTGTTTTATTGAATATGATTAACATTAATTATGAATTGTTCATCATCCCCGAATATGGATTTGTCTCCGTACAATTTTGAGTTTAATTTTAATCGTTTACCTTGTCACAGATCGCGAACACCCCGACTACGCGGCAGCAGACCGTGCGGTCAGAACTATCACTGACCTGATGCCGCAAGTTGTACAAGGTTAGTCATTTTCATATACTTAGCGGGAATATGCCCCGGTAGTTTTCTGTTAAGGTTTTCTTTTGGGTTTCCGATGACCTTGTGAAACAGGAAGGACTAGCCTTGCGGTATGTACATCAGTAAATTAACCAATTTTATTCACAGTACATACTGCTGAACTTAGCTGTCCTGCAAGCTAAGTTGTAATTTAGGACCGTATTGAAGCCTTGAGTCGTGTGATCCCCAGAAAAAGAGATTTATTGGCGAATTCTAGTTTCTCTTGATTCCATACTATTTCACAAATACTACTTTTGACATTTGGTAAAGAAAATCTTATGCACTTAATTTTTTTCCCATTTCATACTAAATTATTAGCAGTGAACCAATTTTAGATCTGCAGTAGAGCGTTATTTATGTAAAAATTAAGGAAGTATCATCCACATGTGGTTGGGATTTGAATAAACTGGGTAGATGATTAATATATAAAAAGAGGAATGGACCTAATATCGACCCTCGAAGAACACCCATGTTTACTTTTAAACCGACTGAATTGACACCATTTATTTGAATTTGCTGTTGTCTATAATTAAAATAAGATTTTACCAAACCTTTCACGCAAGTTTCCCAAGTCCTTAATGTTCAAATTTCAAGAGTAAGGTTTCATTGGTCGATGCAATGAAATGCCTAGGAGAGGTCACAAAAGTTTCTTTTTCGTCTCGGGCCTCTTTCCACGCCGCAAATATGTGTTTTAATAATGTGACACCTTCATCAGTCGTATAACGTCCCTAGGTGAAATCATTAAGTTCTTCAAAACCATTGTGACAGAAAATAAATAAATACTTACGTACTTTTAAATTGTTGATAGTGTAGGATCTTATTGGTGTCAAATTTATTGAGCATTTGACTAAACTTTACATTTTCAAACACTTTGGAAAACAAGCAAGATTCGGGTATGAAAGACATTAGGAAAACATAAAAGTTAATTCATCGTGTTTAACTTTGGTAACAGAGCTATTCGTACCATCGACGATCTTTCAACTCAGATTGATGTGTTTACATGTTGTTTGAGTGAATTCGCAAGGTATTACTATTTATATTATGCTACGAGTAAAATAATACTGAATTTTTTCTTATTGTAAGTAAAGTATGTTTGTACTATGTTATGTGAATAATTTTTGAATTACGTTATGCTATGTTTTGTGTTTTAATGGTGGAATAATTTAATACTGTTGTTAGTTTTAAGTTTTATAATTTGGTTATTGTAAGTATATAGCTTAGGTTATTAGTTTAAGTTCTTACCTGTCGCATTGGGGTAAACCCTTTAATGATAGTTTAAGCTGTTATAAAATATATATATTTTTACGAGAGTATGTCCTGCACTTTTTCTAGCAAAAAAATCCATTAGTTTGTTATATTTGTATTTGCAGAGTCTCGTACTCTCTGCGGCACTAAGACGGACAAGGAAAAGGCCGCCATGGTACGTGACTTGCGAGCGCTGTGTGAAGCTAGTCGAGAGATATGTGACAGTGCCGGACAGCCGCAGGTGAGTTGAGGGTACAAACGGCAATAGTGCAGTGTTGTATTGTTTTTTTTTCAATATTATTATGATCATTAATTCCATAGATTCCATACTCATACAAACAAACGATTTTGCTGTTTTAAGATATTGATTATGATTGTGTTTTATATACAGGAAAAGTTTTTTTATTCAGTGCGCAAACTTTAACCATGAATTCAGCATATAATTCTAGGCCCCCAGCGAAAAAATTTTTCGAAGGTTTTACAAAAAAAAATCAGCAGTTTCATAGAAAAGTGCAAAAATTTCTGCGCTGGAAAATAATAAAGCACTTTAATTTTTCTTAGTTTTACAGGCATTATAACATTATCTTTTTTGTTTGGAAGGGTTTGAACGATGCCGCTGCCAAGTTCTCAGCTGCGTCCGGCAAGTTGGTGTACATCGTCAGTCCTAAAGCTCAAGATGTGCACGAGAAGCAGGTGTTAGCATTATCAGCGGCATCTTGCGGCAAGGCGGGCGAGCTCCTGTCCCAAGTACAGCGTCTGACGGAGCTGGTGCCGGACGCAGGCGCAGCCGCCGAGCTCGACAGCCGAGGTGCCCGCGCTGCTGATGCTGCGCAGGCGTTGCTTACTGTGGCACAGGTGAGAAGGACATTACGAGATGATTTCTGGGTTCAATTTTATATTTTTGTGTTTGAAAATGTTTTTACACAACATACTACATTTTGGTAAGGGACAATTCAGAAGGAATAACGCGGTGGAATTTCGCATGCTTAAATACTGCATATCGTGATTACATCTCGGCTGGGATTTGTCCCAATGCTTATTCCGAATAAGGACTACTGTGGCTTGATATCGTCGTCATTAAAGATGCATTTGATGAACCAAGATGATTTCCAACTCACTTTTTCCACAGGCAACAGCTCCAACCATCGCAGATCCTCACTGCCAGAAGGAGCTGATCTCAGCAGCTGAGAAACTTCGCAGTACGGCATCAAAGCTAACGTCATCATGTGCGCCGCACCTTGCGCAGCATCCTGAGATGAAGCAGCAAGTGTTGAGCTCACAGGGACAGCTTGCTGACAAACTCGATAAGCTTGTGGAAGCCTGCAAGTCTGCACAGGGTGGTAAGTACGGTTAAAGACGGAAGTAAACAACGATAAAAGATGTTAAAGCCATATAAATGATGCCAGCCAGGAAATAGTGGTGAGTGAGGGGATAAAGAAATATCCACCTTTTACACAGTGTGTTCGTATGTACCGAATGATTTTATGCAGCGTTGTGTATTAAAAAGTTTAGCTATACAGCGTGATTTTAACATACTTATCTCAAACACCGTTATTTCATGCTTGGTCGATCCGGCTTGTTTTTAAACTTATAGTTTAAATACGACTTAGCCGTTTATGTATGACCAAATATGCTAAGATTCTCATACAGAGTTACATCACACAGGCAACTGGGTTGATGTGCCTTCAGCTCAGCAACAGGAGAAGCAGCATCTGAAGTTCATCAGCAGCGTGTCCGGAGCTAAGGACCAACTGGATGCGGCCGAAAAACAGCTGCAAAAGGTTAGCAGTAAAAGTTTTTTTTGGTTTTTTGTATAGAAATTTGTTTCCAAAATCTTAATTTTATTTTCGGAAATGAACAAATATTTAAAATCTCAATTAACGTGTTTTTTTTTTGTGCTGCCAGCCGATGATCTGTCAAATGATGAGGCAAGAAGATGCCGCAGCAATAGAGCGCAAACTGTCAGACAGACTGGCGCAGCTCAACGCGGCAGTCGCTGCACTCGCCGCTGCCACTGCAGGTAAGGGAACAGTTATAATGCTGGGAATTTTAGAGCAATGTACTTTGTGTTTTTAATTGCAAATGAGTTTTACTGCTTCGTTAGTTTAGTGCAGTTGTAGCGCGAATACAAGCCCTGATCTAAGGTGATCTTGCGTTGGTATCTGTGACTGGCTATAAACACGCCTGTTACCCCCGAAGGGTAAGGCGGAGGTGGATCTATAATACACCCACATGTCGCCAGTTATGTTGAAGTCCCATGCCATAGGGTGCTAGCCTATTGCCATCACCGGGCACCCATCCAGCCTCCAGGCTGCGACTAACAAAATTCCAGTTAGAAAAACCCAATAACACATTGCCAGGTCTGAAAATTGATACCAGGACCGCATGCTCAACAGTACGACCACTAGACTAACAGCCAAACAACCAATTAGAAATTCTCATCAGCCCCGAACATGGATTTGTCTCCGTACAATTTTCATGTTGGTTTTAATCCTTTTAATCTGTCACAGATCGCGAGCACCCCGACTACGCGGCAGCAGACCGTGCGGTCACAACTATCACTCAACTGATGCCGCAACTTGTACAGGGTCAGTCATTTTCATATTCATAGCGAAAAATCCGAGCCGAGCTAGTTTTCTTATTTTACCGAAAATGAGAAGTAAGTTTGGAAAAAAATATGACACTGACGGCCTTTTTCTGCAGAAAAATATAGACTCGATCCCTGTGTCTGCAGCTCGTCGCCAAAGCAAAAATACCATACAACATAATACTATAAAAATAACTAAAATAGACTAGCCTTACAGTATCGAAATCAGTAAATTAACGGATTTTTCCTCACAGCATATGCTGCTGAACCGTCCTGGAACTTGTGTTAAATGAGGACAGGGACTCACTGAAGCCTTGAGTTCAGCGTGATCTCCAGGAAAACATTTTCATCGACGAATTCTAGTTTCTCTTAATTCTATGCTATTTCACAGTTGCTACTTTGGTTAAGAAAATCTTAAGCACATTGTTTTTTCCCATTACTAAATTATTAACAGTCAATCAATTGAACATCGACAGTAGGGCGTTATTTACGTCGTCAAGATTTAAAACGCGTTTATTTATTTTAAAATTGAGGAATTATCATCAACAAATACCACCATTTGTTGAGTTCTTAACAAATGGAGTAGATCATTAATATAATTATGCTAAAAAAAGGAAAGGTCCCAGTATTGGCCTTGTGGTACACCCATTTTTACTCTTAACCTGAGTGAATTGACAGCATTTATTTAAAGTTGCTGTGGTCTATCATTTAAATAAGATTTTACTAAACTGGGCGGAAGTTTTCCAAATCCGTAATGCTCAAATTTCAAGAGTAAGGTTTCGTGAACGATGCAATCAAATGCGTTGGAGATGTCATAAAAGATATAGGGCATCTTCGCCCTCTGCCCACGCCGTAAATATGTGTTTTTATAAGGTGAAACAAGTGTCAGTCCACAGTCGTACATAACCGCACTGTTGATCGTGTAAGATCTTATTGGTGTTAAACTGATTGAGCATTTGATTAAGCATTACGTTTTCAATACGGTTCTATATATTATTGTTGTTTTTACTATCCCCGGTTATTTTTTTGGGTGGAAAATTGACAAAAAACTTCTCCCGCCCTGGGTGGAGCGGTAGGGCGTATCAGACTTTTACTGAATAAAACCCACCCGCGTTCCTTCAGTTGCCTGTGTGCCAGGGGACACGGTATCTCTTTTGAACAACCCGCACCCTTGGCAGGCATCGGCTCTTCTGGACCCCACCAGTTGATGCTGATATCTCTTTGAGGCGGGCGTAGAACACAACGCGTCGTCGACCCGGGCTTGGTCCTTACCGGACAGCGAGCTACCCATTACTCGCCATCTAGAAGCCCGCGCCTACGGTGACCGGGAATCAGCCTGGGATTCCCGACGCCCAGGGCGTCTCCTGCAGCGACTAGGACCGTGAGGGCACATATATATACTGCCTGGCCTTTCATCTCTAATTTTATACGAGAGTATTTACTGCACGTGTTCTGGCAAAATATCTATATATTGAGTTTGTGAATTGTATTTGCAGAGTCTCGCACTCTCTGCGGCACTAAAACGGATAAAGAACAGGCCGCCATGGTACGCGACTTGCAAGCGCTGTGTGAAGCTAGTCGAGAGATATGTGACAGTGCCGGACAGCCGCAGGTGAGTTGCTATCAGTTGATGATAAATTATATTTAGTTTTGTCGGTTTAAACAATTACTTTTACACGCCAAAAACATACACGTTTCAACTAGACGACGTCGGTGTTGCCAATCCAACTATTATGAGAATTAACACTGAGACAATCTCTGAGGCCTCAGTTTGTTTTGAAGTCCAGACATTATCTGGTTTGATTTGACTGTACTTGTACTTCACTTGGAACTTAATAAATAGTTAATAGCTCTCTGTATTTGTATGTAAATTGCATATGTATTATGTTCAACACAATGTTAATTGTTTTATGATTAAATAGCATTAATGAATGAATGAGCGGATAGATTTCTAACAAGCTAACGACCTAAAGAACTCATTTATTTCATTCACAGTTACAATAAACTCATGATTGATTGAATACTAGCTTTTGCCAGGGGCTCCGCCCGCGTGGATGTCGAAAATTATCCCACGAGAGTCGGGATAAAAGTATCGTATGTGTTAATCTAGGTTATAAACTATCTGTGCCAAATTTCATACAAATCCGTTTTCAAACTCAAAGCATTTATTTCAAATAAACCAATTACAGGCACTTTTGAATTGTCAAGGTCGGTGAGATAGAAAGATGAATCTAGTTCAGCTTCAGCGTTCAGCCGTTTTTGAGTGATTGAGTAACAAACATCAATACATACAAACTTTCGCGGTTTTAATATAGTAAGTAAGCAGGATGGTATCACTAGCTTCTGCCCACGACTTCCATCCGCGTGGAAGTCAACTGTACTCTAAAACATATTTTGTATTATCATATGACACTCGGCAACAGTGCAGCTTTGTACTGTTTTTTTTTAATTGTAGTCAGGTCTGTACTTCCAGAGATTACAAACAAACGATTTTGCTCGTTTATGATATTGATAATTGTGTTTTCTAGATGAAAACAAAAAACCAGTTTAATTTTTCTCAGTTTTGCAGGCATTGTAGCATTATCTTTTGTGTGGCAGGGTCTTAGCGATGCCGCTGCCAAGTTCTCAGCAGCGTCCGGCAAGCTGGTGTACATCGTCAGTCCTAAAGCTCAAGATGTGCACGAGAAGCAGGTGTTAGCATTATCAGCGGCATCTTGCGGCAAGGCGGGCGAGCTCCTGTCCCAAGTACAGCGTCTGACGGAGCTGGTGCCGGACGCAGGCGCAGCCGCCGAGCTCGACAGCCGAGGTGCCCGCGCTGCTGATGCTGCGCAGGCGTTGCTTACTGTGGCACAGGTGAGATGGACATTACGAGATGATTTCTGGGTTCAATTTTATATTTTTGTGTTTGAAAATGTTTTTACACAACATACTACATTTTGGTAAGGGACAATTCAGAAGGAATAACGCGGTGGAATTTCACATACTTTTTTTTTTTTTTTTTTTTTTTTTTTTTTGGGTGGGAAATCATCAAATAACTTCTCCCGCTCTGGGTGGAGCGGGAGGGCGTGTCAGACTTTTACTGACTAAAACCCACCCGTGTTCCCTCAGTTGCCTGTGTGCCAGGGGCCGCGGTATCTCTTTCGAACAACCCGCACCCCTGGCAGACATACTTAATACTGCATATCGTGATTACTTCTCGAACGCGCAATTTTTTCGCTACGATTAATATTCAGATTTTTTATGTTGCTTCGAAGCAAAATTCGGCCACTAATTCCGGCTGCGATTAGTTCCAATGCTTATTCCCAATAAGGACCACTGTGGCTTGATATCGTCGTGATTAAAGATGCATTTAATGAACCAAGAGGATGTCCAACTCACTTTTTCCACAGGCAACAGCTCCAACCATCGCAGATCCTCACTGCCAGAAGGAGCTGATCTCAGCAGCTGAGAAACTGCACAGTACAACATCAAAACTGACGTCATCGTGTGCGCCGCACCTTGCTCAGCATCCTGAGATGAAACAGCAGGTGTTGAGCTCACAGAGACAGCTTGCTGACAGTCTCGAAAAGCTTGTGGAAGCCTGCAAATCTGCACAGGGTGGTGAGTACGATTAATGACAGAAGAAAACAACAAATGATGTTAAAGCTATATAAATGATACCATCCAGGAAATAGTGGTGAGTGAGGGGATAAAGAAATATCCACCTTTTACACAGTGTGTTCGCATGTACCGAATGATTTTATACAGCGTTGAGTATTAAAAAGTTTAGCTATACAGCGTGATTTTAACATATTTACCTCAAACACCGTTATTTCATGCTTGGTCGATCCGGCTGGTTTTTAAACGTAACTTAGCCGTTTATGTATGACCAAATATGCTAAGATTCTCATACAGAGTTACATCACACAGGCAACTGGGTTGATGTGCCATCACCTCAGCAACAGGAGAAGCAGCGTTTGAAGCTCATCAGCAGCGTGTCCGGAGCTAAGGACCGACTGGATGCGGCCGAAAAACAGCTGCAAAAGGTTAGCAGTTAAAGTTTTTTTTTTGTATAGAAATTTGTTACCAAAATCTAGATTTTATTTTCGGAAATTCACAAATATTTATAAATCTCGATTAACGTGGTTTTTTTTTGTGCTGCCAGCCGATGATCTGTCAAATGATGAGGCAAGAAGATGCCGCAGCAATAGAGCGCAAACTGTCAGACAGACTGGCGCAGCTCAACGCGGCAGTAGCTGCACTCGCCGCTGCCACTGCAGGTAAGGAAACAGTTATAATGCTGGGAATTTCAGAACAATGTACTTTGTGTTTTTCATTGCAAATGGGTTTTACTACTTCGTTGTTTTAGTGTAGATAGCGCGAATACAAACCCTGATTTTAAGTGATCTTTGAGTTAGCTAGTGTTACTGGCTAATAACACGCCTGTAACCCCCGAAGGGATAAGCAGAGGTGTAGCTTTAGTATCTATGTACGAGACTACATGTCGCCAGTCACGTTTATGTCTCATGCCATAGAGGGCGAGCGTATTGCCATCACCGAGTACCAATCTATCCCCCAGGCTGTTACTTACAGAATTGCCGTTGAAATTTTCCCGACCTGAGAATTGCACACAGGACTACGTGCTCAATAGTAGCGCTTGCGACCACTAAACATACAACAAACCAAACGCTTAGGGATTCTCATAGATTTGTGTCCGTACAATTTTGATTTTCTTTTTGATACTTTAACTTTGTCACAGATCGCGAGCACCCCGACTACGCGGCAGCAGACCGTGCGGTCACAACTATCACTGAACTTGTGCCGCAAGTTGTTCAAGGTCAGTCATTTTCATATACCTGCTTAGCGGAAAATCGGGCGGATGGGCTGTAATTAATATTTTCGTAATGTGTTGTCTTTTGTAAAGAATACGGTTCATTTTCATGTAGCCAGCAGATTTGCAATATTCCATATTCTGTATTTACGAAAAGTTGTAAACTTTATTTCCAATGAAACCTTCATTGGAAACATTCATGAAAAATGCGCAATTTGCGCCACTTCGACAAGAGATGACTTTCATAATTCATTCGTTAATTAATTAATACAGTCGCGAGTTCACGACTAAAGTAAATATAGGCGTTTTGAAACTTTTGACAGGTGTGCGGACCTGACGACTCTCAGTGCTGCCACCTAGGGAACGAAATTTCAGAAAACTCTCATTAACGCGTCTAAAATACAAAAAAAAACAATCTTTGCATTCAAACTGAAAGTTGAACTCAGAGAATTTATTTTAAATATACTCCTAACAGGTTTTTTGAATTATTAAGTGGTTTGAAAAGCCAGAAAGATGATGCCAGTTGCCCCTTCCAAAGCGTAGTAGGTAAAAATTGGTTACATACTGTTGGTTACATCATTAATGTTGACATTAAATATATAAGAAAGATACTAAACGTTAAAAGCGTCCATAGTTATTTCAATTTTTAAACATATTTGCATGGCATGCTCTCAGCCGGCAGGGCACATTCAAGACCGTGAAAGATATACCAAGTAAATGGTAACTTTATGCTATGTAGTATTTACATAGTTCTCACACATGTGCTATGCTATTATACTATCGAAAAATTATGTACTGCAAAAACTATTTACAACTTAACGCACTATTTTTCGATAGTTTATAATTGGTCCGTCGCAAACCGACAAATTTTGAGCTGGTATCAAAGTTGTAGCGACGGACTTGGAAGTAGCGCTTGCCGGCCGCTGCCGCGGCACCCGTCGCTTCGCTCGCTCGGCTCGCGCGCGGTTGGTCGCAGTTCTAACCTAACCTAACCTATTCGTCAGGGTGCCCTGGCTTAGTAACCGCAACCAATTCGGCAACCGACACAATAGGCACATCAGGGATGGTTCACAATTTAACGAGTGATAATATCAGACAGATTGTGTGAAGTTGTCGGTAATTGCAGGTTCGTTTACAATTTGACGGTTTGACATGGATAGATTATAAACTATCGACAATTAATACATCTTAATGTAAGCAGTATGGTCACAATTTATAGACAGTTTATAATCTCGCGAGATAGATTATAAACTAACGGTGTTCACAATCATACGGTAACATATACAATGCAAAGATAGTTTTTTTGAAGATTTGATGCATGTTTAGTCATAAAAAAAGGATGTATCGTCAGCAAATAACACCATTTGTGATTAGGTTTTAACAAATGGGGTACATTATTAATATAATATACTAAAAAAGGAAAGGACCTTATATCGTCCCTTGTGGTACACCCATTTTTGTACTTTAAAACCAACTGAATTGACACCGTTTATTAGTATTTGCTGTTGTCTAACATTTTTGAGCGCAAGTTTTCCAAGTCCGTAATGCTTGAAAATCAAGAGTATGGTTTCATGGTCGATACAATCAAATGCCTTACAGAGGTCACAAAAGATTCCTAGAGTGTCTTAGGCCTCTTTGACGCCGTAAATATGTTTTAGTACGTTGACACCCCTCGCCCCTTGGAGAAACCATACTAAAATAAAAACAAAAATGGTAAAACTATTGTGCTGCAAAACGATTGTGAGAGGAAATAACTAGCAGTTAAACACTTACTTTTATATTGTTATTATTGTTGTAACATTTTATGCATTACCTTTTCAAACACCTTGCTTAAAACCAGCAATACTGATACGGATATGAAGAACATTAGAAAAAACCCTACGGAAAAGTTCACTCGACGTAAAACTTTAGTAAGCAACTCTGCTTTCCATTAAATGATTATGAGGCTATTATCTCTATTTTTATACGATAGTATTTCCAGCAAGATTTCTGACAAAATATCAATTATTTTGATATATGGAGTTTGTGTATTGTATTTGCAGAGTCTCGTACTCTCTGCGGCACTAAGACCGATAAAGAACAGGCCGCTATGGTACGCGACTTGCAAGCGCTGTGTGAAGCAAGTCGAGAGATATGTGACAGTGCCGGACAGCCGCAGGTGAGTTGCTATCAGTTGATGACAATCGATATTGAATTTTGTCGGTTTAGACAATCACTTTTACACTTCAAAAACATACACGTTAAAACTACATGAAGTCGGTGTCTATCCGACTATTCTAATAAATAATTCTGGATCGATCTCCTTGGCCACAGTTTTTTTAAAGTCCAGTCATTATATTCACTGGATATGCACTAGCTTCGGCCTGTGACTGCCGGTCTACGTGGAAGTCAACCATACTATAAGACATCTTTTGTGTTTTCCTATGCCACATGGAAATAGTGCAGCTTTGTATTCGTAACATATTTTTGAAATTGAATCATTACTTCCGCATATTTTTACCTCTTACAAAAACACACGTTTACTTCTTTTCGATATTGAATAACATTGTCTTTTCTAGATGAAAATAAAAATGAGTTATTTTGTTAGTTTTGCAGGCATTGTAGCATTATCTTTTGTGTGGCAGGGTCTTAGCGATGCCGCTGCCAAGTTCTCAGCAGCGTCCGGCAAGCTGGTGTACATCGTCAGTCCTAAAGCTCAAGATGTGCACGAGAAGCAGGTGTTAGCATTATCAGCGGCATCTTGCGGCAAGGCGGGCGAGCTCCTGTCCCAAGTACAGCGTCTGACGGAGCTGGTGCCGGACGCAGGCGCAGCCGCCGAGCTCGACAGCCGAGGTGCCCGCGCTGCTGATGCTGCGCAGGCGTTGCTTACTGTGGCACAGGTGAGAAGGACATATGGAGATGATTTCTAGGTTCAGTTTTATTTTTTGTGTTTGAAGACGTGTTTACACAACATACTACATTTAGGTTAGGGACAATTCAGAAGGAATTACGCGGTGGAATTTCACATACTTAATACTGCATATCGTGATTACTTCTCGAACGCGCAATTTGTCCGCTACGATTAATATTCAGAATTTTTTTATTTTGCTTCGAAGCAAAATTCGGCCACTAATTCCGGCTGCGATTAGTTCCAATGCTTATTCCCAATAAGGACCACTGTGGCTTGATATCGTCGTGATTAAAGATGCATTTAATGAACCAAGATGATATCCAACTCACTTTTTCCACAGGCAACAGCTCCAACCATCGCAGATCCTCACTGCCAGAAGGAGCTGATCTCAGCAGCTGAGAAACTGCACAGTACAGCATCAAAACTGACGTCATCGTGTGCACCGCACCTTGCTCAGCATCCTGAGATGAAACAGCAAGTGTTGAGCTCACAGAGACAGCTTGCTGACAGTCTCGACAAGCTTGTGGAAGCCTGCAAATCTGCACAGGGTGGTAAGTACGGTTAAAGACGGAAGTAAACAACGATAAAAGATGTTAAAGCCATATAAATGATGCCAGCCAGGAAATAGTGGTGAGTGAGGGGATAAAGAAATATCCACCTTTTACACAGTGTGTTCGCATGTACCGAATGATTTTATGCAGCGTTGTGTATTAAAAAGTTTAGCTATACAGCGTGATTTTAACATACTTATCTCAAACACCGTTATTTCATGCTTGGTCGATCCTGCTTGTTTTTAAACGTATAGTTTTATACGACTTAGCCAATTATGTATGACCGAATATGATAAGATTCTCATACAGAGTTACATCACACAGGCAACTGGGTTGATGTGCCTTCAGCTCAGCAACAGGAGAAGCAGCATCTGAAGTTCATCAGCAGCGTGTCCGGAGCTAAGGACCAACTGGATGCGGCCGAAAAACAGCTGCAAAAGGTTAGCAGTAAAAGTTTTTTTGTTTTTTTGTATAGAAATTTGTTACCAAAATTTTAATTTTATTTTCGGAAATTCAAAAATATTTATAAATCTCGAATTAACATGGTTTTTTTTTGTGCTGCCAGCCGATGATCTGTCAAATGATGAGGCAAGAAGATGCCGCAGCAATAGAGCGCAAACTGTCAGACAGACTGGCGCAGCTCAACGCGGCAGTCGCTGCACTCGCCGCTGCCACTGCAGGTAAAGGAACAGTTATAATGCTGGGAATTTCAGAACAATGGACTTAGTGTTTTTCATTGCAAATGGGTTTTACTACTTCGTTGTTTTAGTGTAGATAGCGCGAATACAAACCCTGATTTTAAGTGATCTTTGAGTTAGCTAGTGTTACTGGCTAATAACACGCCTGTAACCCCCGAAGGGATAAGCAGAGGTGTAGCTTTAGTATCTATGTACGAGACTACATATCGCCAGTCACGTTTATGTCTCATGCCATAGAGGGCGAGCGTATTGCCATCACCGAGTACCAATCTATCCCCCAGGCTGTTACTTACAGAATTGCCGTTGAAATTTTCCCGACCTGAGAATTGCACACAGGACTACGTGCTCAATAGTAGCGCTTGCGACCACTAAACATACAACAAACCAAACGCTTAGGGATTCTCATAGATTTGTGTCCGTACAATTTTGATTTTCTTTTTGATACTTTAACTTTGTCACAGATCGCGAGCACCCCGACTACGCGGCAGCAGACCGTGCGGTCACAACTATCACTGAACTTGTGCCGCAAGTTGTTCAAGGTCAGTCATTTTCATATACCTGCTTAGCGGAAAATCGGGCGGATGGGCTGTAATTAATATTTTCGTAATGTGTTGTCTTTTGCAAAGAATACGGTTCATTTTCATGTAGCCAGCAGATTTGCAATATTCCATATTCTGTATTTACGAAAAGTTGTAAACTTTATTTCCAATGAAACCTTCATTGGAAACATTCATGAAAAATGCGCAATTTGCGCCACTTCGACAAGAGATGACTTTCATCATTCATTCGTTAATTAATTAATACAGTCACGAGTTCACGACTAAAGTAAATATAAGTCTTTGAAGCTTTTGACAGGTGTGCGGACCTGACGACTCTCAGTGCTGCCACCTAGGGAACGAAATTTCAGAAAACCCTCATTACCGCGTCTAAAATACAAAAAAAAAAACAATCTTTGCATACAAACTGAAAGCTAAACTCAGAGAATTTATTTTAAATAAACTCCTAACAGGCTTTTTTAAATTATCAAGTGGTTTGAAAAGCCAGAAAGATGATGCCAGTTGCCCCTTCCAAAGCGTAGTAGGTAAAAATTGGTTACATACCTACTGTTGGTTACATCATTAATGTTGACATTAAATATATAAGAAAGATACTAAACGTTAAAACCGTCCATAGATATTTGCATGACATGCTCTCAGCCGGCAGGGCACATTCAAGACCGTGAAAGATGTACCAAGTAAATGGTAGCTTTATGCTATGTAGTATTTCCATAGTTCTCATACATGTGCTAATGCTATTATACTATCGAAAAATTGTGTACTGCAAAAACTATTTACAACTTAACGCACTATTTCTCGATAGTTTATAATTGGTTCGTGGCAAACTGACAAATTTTGAACTGGTATCAAAGTTATAGCGACGGACTTGGAAGTAGCGCTTGCCGGCCGCTTCGCTCGCTCGGCTCGCGCGCGGTTGGTCGCAGTTCTAACCTAACCTAACCTATTCGTCAGGGTACCCTGGCTTAGTAACCGCAACCAATTCGGCAACCGACACAATAGGCACATCAGGGATGGTTCACAATTTAACGAGTGATAAAATCAGACAGATTGTGTGAACCCTGTCGGTAATTGCAGGTTCGTTTACAATTTGACGGTTTGACATGGATAGATTATAAACTATCGACAATTAATACATCTTAATGTAAGCAGTATGGTCACAATTTATAGACAGTTTATAATCTCGCGAGATAGATTATAAACTAACGGTGTTCACAATCATACGGTGACATATACAATGCAAAGATAGTTTTTTTGAGGATTTGATGCATGTTTAGTCATAAAAAAAGGATGTATCGTCAGCAAATAACACCATTTGTGATTAGGTTTTAACAAATGGGGTACATTATTAATATAATATACTAAAAAAGGAAAGGACCTTATATCGTCCCTTGTGGTACACCCATTTTTGTACTTTAAAACCAACTGAATTGACACCGTTTATTAGTATTTGCTGTTGTCTAACATTTTTGAGCGTAAGTTTTCCAAGTCCGTAATGCTTGAAAATCAAGAGTATGGTTTCATGGTCGATACAATCAAATGCCTTACAGAGGTCACAAAAGGTTCCTAGAGTGTCTTAGGCCTCTTTGACGCCGTAAATATGTTTTAATACGTTTACACCCCTCGTCCCTTGGAGAAACCATACTAAAACAAAAACACAAAAATGGTAAAACTGTTGTGCTGCAAACGATTGTGAAAGAAAATAAATAAACAGTTACTTTTATATTGTTGTATCATGTTATTAATGTAAAATGATTGAGCATTTGATAAAGTATTACCTTTTTAAACACCTTGCTTAAAACCAGCAATACTGATACGGATATGAAAAACATTAGAAAAAACCCTACGGACAAGTTAATTCGACGAAAAACTTTCGTTTGCAACTCTGTTTTCCATTAAATGATTATGAGGCTATTAGGTATCTCTATTTTTATACGACAGTAATTCCAGCAAATTTTCTGGAAAAATATCAATTATTTTGATATATTGAGTTTGTGTATTGTGTTTGCAGAGTCTCGCACTCTCTGCGGCACTAAGACCGACAAAGAACAGGCCGCCATGGTACGTGACTTGCGAGCACTGTGTGAAGCTAGTCGAGAGATATGTAACAGTGCCGGACAGCCGCAGGTGAGTTGCTATCAGTTGATCACAATCAATATTGAATTTTGTCGGTTTAGACAATCACTTTTACACTTTAAAAACATACACGTTAAAACTACATGAAGTCGGTGTCTATCCGACTATTCTAATAAATAATTCGGGATCGATCTCCTTGGCCACAGTTTTTTTTAAGTCCAGTCATTATATTCACTAGATATGCACTAGCTTCTTCCTGCGACTGCCGGTCTACGTGGAAGTCAACCATACTATAAGACATATTTTGTGTTTTCCTATGCCACATGGAAATACTGCAGCTTTGTATTCGTAACATATTTTTGAAATTGAATCATTACTTCCACATATTATTACTTCTTACAAAAACACACATTTACTTCTTTTCGATATTGAATAACATTGTCTTTTCTAGATGAAAATAAAAATGAGTTATTTTTTTAGTTTTGCAAGCATTGTAGCTTTATCTTTTATGTGGCAGGGTTTGAGCGATGCCGCTGCCAAGTTCTCAGCAGCGTCCGGCAAGCTGGTGTACATCGTCAGTCCTAAAGCTCAAGATGTGCACGAGAAGCAGGTGTTAGCATTATCAGCGGCATCTTGCGGCAAGGCGGGCGAGCTCCTGTCCCAAGTACAGCGTCTGACGGAGCTGGTGCCGGACGCAGGCGCAGCCGCCGAGCTCGACAGCCGAGGTGCCCGCGCTGCTGATGCTGCGCAGGCGTTGCTTACTGTGGCACAGGTGAGAAGGACATTACGAGATGATTTTTGGGTTCAATATATTCTTGCCTTTCGAAAATGTGTTTATACATCATACTAAATTTAGTTTAGGGACAGTTTAGAATGAATTACACGGTGGAATTTCAAACGCGCAATCCTTCTTATCTTGATAACTTCGCAAACGCGCATTTTTCGCTACGATTTAATTAAGAGAATATTTTATTTTGCTAAGAAGCCTAATTCGGCCACTCATTCCAGCTGTGATTATCCCTATAATAATTCCTGTTAAGGACTTGTGGCTTGATATTGTCGTGATAGGAGATGCATTGATTTCCAATCCACTTCTTCCACAGGCAACAGCTCCAACCATCGCAGATCCTCACTGCCAGAAGGAGCTGATCTCAGCAGCTGAGAAGCTGCACAGTACCGCATCAGAGCTGACGTCATCATGTGCGCCGCACCTTGCGCAGAATCCTAAGATGAAGCAGCAAGTGTTGAGCTCACAGGGACAGCTTGCTGACAGTCTCGACAAGCTTGTACAGGCCTGCATGGCAGCTCAGCGTGGTGAGTTATCAGTGAAAAGCCGCGTGCTCGATGGAATTTCACATCGACAAAAACAACGAAGTTCGTTACAAAGTTCCATCCCTGTTTGACTCCTCGAGATGGTGAATAGGTGAATTTATACTTTCGCTATATAAGGAACTCTTTTGCAATTCTAGGGTCAGTTAATTAATTTGAGAGTAGATAATTTAAATGTTTAAAATGAATGTTTGTATATCCCTATGTGATGAAATGTATCGGCATATAAAATACTAGCTGTGCCGCGCAGTTTCACACGTAAAGTCTTGATCCCGTAGGAATATCAGGATTAAAAGTTCTGTCTCAATCTCGGTCATAGTCTACCCATGTGCTATTTTTCATTCTAATCCGTTCTGCCATTTTAGCGTACAAACATACAAAAATCAAATATTTTCGACTTTTTATACTTATTAGTTTAAATAACGTATACAGTGCAAAAACTGAAAAGCGGGTGATTAAATATATTTGCAGCATTTACAGCACAATTAGTAATAACATCTTCACATCTGTAGTAATTCATAACATTCGAATGACATGCAAATATTTCCCTTTAGGTACAGATGCGGAATTATCGCCACAGCAAGAGAAGCAACGCATCAAGTTCGTCAGCAGCGTGTCTGGAGCTAAGAAACATCTGGATACCGCTGAACAGCAGATGAAGAAGGTAACTTTAGCAAATAAATATTTTGTAACTTATAGTTTCTGCCCGCAAAGTCGTTCGCGTAGAAGTCGTGAGATACACAATATAATAAAATAACACAGCTTAGAAACTATATGATGGTACTAGGAATTACTATATTTATTAAAATTTGAAGACATGTGGCATCTACCAACCCGAACTGGGCCCGCTGTGTAATGAGGAGGCCTGTGTCCCAGCAGTGGGAACATTATAAGCTGATTATGCGGTCTTTTAGGGTTCCGTACCTCAAAAGGTGGTGGTGGTGTCACCACCGATTTTCTCAGGAACGGGTGGATCTAGCAAGTTGTAATATATACCAGATACTGAGGTCTATAGTTTCTGTTACGTGTATAAAAGTTAAGGTCCTGAGTCAACACCATAAAAAGATATGGGCAAATTTAGTTTTTCGCGAAAACTTGTAAGTACCAAAATTTTCTTTAATTTTCATCTTTTTAATTTTTCGGAATTTTCCCTTTACTTGTGCTGTAAGACCTTGCTTTTAACCAAAATTGACAATTCTAGGTCAACCGGAAGTACCCTATAGGTTTTGGGTCGAAAACCTTTATGGTAGTTCCCGTGGACCTAGAATCACGAAATTTGGCAAAAAGCAAGCAGCACAAATAAAGGGAAAATTCCAAAAAATTAAAAAGTTGAAAATTAAGGTGACATTTTGGTAGCTAGGTACTTATAAGTTTTTGCGAAAATCTAAATTTGCCCATATCTTTTTTATTACCTTACGGAACCCTTCGTTCGCGAGTCCGACTCGCACTTGGCCGGTTTTTTTTATATTCTTGTATTTCTGCAGTAAAGAAGTATTTTTCCTTTCTATCTTCTTATTTCCCATCTTCTTTGTCAGCCGGTGGTAAGTCAGAAGCTGAATCAAGCTGACGGAGCGACCCTGCAACACAAACTGTCGCGTGCACTGGCGCAGCTCAACGCGGCAGTCGCTGCACTTGCCGCTGCCACTCAAGGTAAATGTGCTTCTAAATCCTTTCTTTCTTTCTTAGTCTTTATTCTACCCAAACAACACTAAAACAATGTTATTATATTATAAGGACAGCTGAACTACAAAAGAAAACTTAGCCCAGAATTGGATTGTCTAACAGCAAACCTCATTGCGATAGATTTGTAAAAGCGACAGCGTGACAGCGTATAAGTTGAATATATGAGTGTTAGTTAGCTAACTATAGCCTGACTGTTTCACGACACTAGTTCCGTAATATTATAAACCCCGCTTTAAGTATGAAGTTTTTAATTTGACAATTGAGATTAATTTATAACCTCACTTTCTACGATGATTTTCGATTAAAATTTTATCATGTTACTGAAACAAAAATTGTTGGGATTTTCAGTGAGATTTATAGTTGAAACCTTGTGTGTGATTGATTTCGTAATAATTAAACCTGAACAGGGTTGGCTTACATTTTTACCCGACTGCGCCATAAGTAGGGTCAACATACATCAACAAACATTTTACATTTGGAACAGACTAAAATAATGCTTGTTAATTGATTTATTTTGATATCTTTAGTAAAATGTGCATTGCAGATGGCAAGAACCCCGACTACCCGGCAGCAGAGCGGGCTGTGACAACTATCAATGAGTTGATACCGCAAGTAGTACAAGGTGGGTTTATTACTAGTTATTTATGTCATATTTTACTGTTTGGTCCCTCCAGAAGTTGATGTCCTAATCTGGATGACGCCTGTGCATTCAAAGAGCGCATAGGCAACGGTTTCCTCAGCCTCCATGCAAACCCTGCTTAAAGGACTGCCTGTTTTGCCTATTTTGTGGAAGTGTTTGTTTAGCGAGCAGTATCCCGTGATGGTATCCGTCATCAGGCACATTCATCCATCGCTGCCATCTAGAAGCTGGAGTGTTCTAGTGCCTGTTTGTTCACTTACATCTGCTGGGGAGTTGATTGATTCTTCTTCCCAGCTAAAGCACTAGCCTTCTTTCTGTTTTCCTGTCTTTTATACAGTATTCTATCTAAATCTGTATGTTTCATCCAGAATCCCACAGCCTGTGTGGCACTAAGGACCCGGCGGGTCAGGCCGCCATGTTGAAACATCTGCGCGAGCTGTGTGACGCTAGTCGCGCCATCTGTGACAGTGCGGGGCAGCCGAAGGTACGTTTTTTCATTTATATGCTTTCTAGAACTTATATAGACAGATAGAATACAGTTTGTCATCAAGTACACCATATGAATTACAGATGCTAAATGTAGATATTTTACATTGGCTGACGCAAAGGGCCATCTTATCGCTAAGAGCAAACGTACTCAGTCTGTTTCATTACAAAACTAATTATAACTTTTAGCCCAATCCAGTTTTAGTTTTTCAAAGTTTATCCTGACTTAGGTAAAGTCGACAATATAGATCTGGGTAGAAAGTCTGTTTGCCTGTTGTTTGTCTAAAGTCTTTGTCTCTCATACCTGTATAAAAGTCTCTGTTTAAAGCTCGATCATCACTTGCTAAGTCTTATCCTATGTTGTGGTCGGCTTCCAGTCTAACCGGATGCTGCTGAAAACCAGTAGATATATTACATTAAACGACTGCCAATCTGACCTCAATAACCCAGTTATTGGTTAACCTGGATGCCCCTTGTTAAGACTGGTTGTCAGACTTTCGAGCTTCTGACTGCCAGTAACAACTGTCTGATGAGATCTACGACGATGACAGCCGGGCCTTCTGAAAGACGAAGGAGGTCTCAGTATGAAAGAGATATTATATGGTCACCCACCCACAACAAAAGTCTAAAGTCTCATGGTTAAGTAAAGGCTTTTACTTACCCACGAGCCCCTCAAAGCGTCTGTTAAAAGTTAGATGTGTCATATACTATAACACGGGTGCTGTAATAACCTGTTTGTTGTAGAAACTGAACGAGGCTTCCGCTAAGCTTGCCAACGCATCAGGCAAGCTGGTGTACATCGTGAGTCCAGAAGGATCGCAAGGTAAGACTACTTGTTGTAATGTCTAAAGTGCCATTCATAAATTACATGTGAATAGGGGTTCGAGTCGTTAGCTCTCGAAGCTCTTACCCATTTATTAATCGAAACTATCAATACTCAAACTTCAAATGGACCTATTATATAGGATGTAAGGGTAAACACCGTTGTCACTAAAACCATCGGTAGTTGACTTAAATATAAAATAAACGAGCAAGTTAAAAAAAAAATACGCGAGAAATGAGCGAAGCTACGACGACGCGGCGTTACGTGCGCTCGCTAGCGAGACTGACAGCTGACTGACCGAGGTCGCGACCCGTGCGTCAGAGTCGGGCCACGCGGCGTCGTGCCCGCGCCCCCTCCCGTATTAAGACGCAAGTTGCTTGCCCTCGCGCATTGGGTGAAATGTTCTTGTGGAAAAAAGCAGATTATCTTTAAAAAAAAAGGTTGTTTTTTTCATTGATTTTACGTTCTATGAACGAAACCAAAACACTGGTTTCAAGGATAACGGTGTTTACCCTTGCAGCCTCTATATATTTTTCTTTAATTCATGACATTTGAGACCAATTCTTACTTGAGGTGTTTTAATGATTCCACTTATTGTAATTCTGTAAAACATATTTGTTACTAACACTAAACCTGATATGTGAATTACAAAAAATGTAAGAAGATTTTAATTCTGCAGGTTACCCTAGCGAAAATCCCTCTTAAAGAATTGTTTCTGTGTTAGGTTCGAAGCCAGCAGTACCAGTTCGCAAGGCGCCTCCACCGGCGCGGGAACCAAAGCATACTGTTGCTCAAGCAGTAAAGTCTTCCGTACATGGAGACTTTACGCAAGACTTCCTTGATACACTCCGTAGTGAGGAGAGCCAGGGTAAGAGACTTGTGATTTTATAGCAAACAACAAGTCCTAGGACTCACTTCTGCTGTCCACGATTTATTCTTTTAATACAATTAAATAAACCTTACACGAAAATGAGGCGCTCAACATTAAAAAAAAACATGAGGCAATTTTATTCGATTTTATGGACAACTCACACTTGTCCAAAAAATTAAGTATGGCAATTTTTTTTTTCATGTCTGAAGACCTAACGGTTTTCAAGACCATTTCCTCGTATCTCCTATAGATTCGGACTTTCCGTGCTGTTCCAGTTAATAAAAATACTTTTTATTGCATTTTTTGAGTTTTCTTTTCACAGACAAAGTGAAAGGAGTAGGTGTAGACGATAAGAAGGCGCTGGCAGCTGCTGAAGAGGCGAAGAGAGCATATAAACAGTTCTGCGAGATGATCGACAGCGCAGAAAAGGGACTGAAGACTGCAGAAGATGGGCTCAAAGTGGTAGGAAGCAAGAAGCCCATTTTTTTAAATTGGATATGATAATTTCAGCCGAAAGACGTCCACTGCTGAACATAAGCCTCCCGCAAGCACCGACACTTCGACCGGTTCTGTGCTTCTCGCAAACAGCTGATTCCTGCGGCCTTCACCAGGTCATCGATCCATCTTGTGGCAGGCCTTTCGACGCTACGTCTTCCAATATGCAGTCGCCACTCCAAAACCTGTTCCATAGGACTTTTATAACGGACTATTATGTCACCATTCCGATACTAAACAGTACCAAAATCAATCTTTATTTCTCTAAACAGTATTTTCCTTTATTGCTTTTTTTTTGCTCCTGAATATAAAAAAAGTTCAGCTTGTCAGCATTATTTCTTCAACTGTTCATCTTGCAAATTAAAGTTTAAAACTGATGTTAAAATTTTAGTTACACAACACAAAGACTACCACAGCCGGTACACCTCTTGCTGCCGTGGAGGTAGCGCGGAGGGAACAGCATATGGAAGACAGCCTCGCCAGGGCAGGAGTACAGGTGGCCGCCTTGGTCGCTGCCAATTGTACGTATTATTCACTTCAAAACCTGACTAAGCCTTCCTTATACAACTGTGAAAGGAAGTCTAAAGGCCTGCGCTCACTTGTGGCACGGCAAACCATTTTTACGCGAAGACTAGGAATATAACTTAATAGAATGACAATAACGTTATAATTTAAATAAAATTGCGGCATTCCGAAGGATACCACGGCATCGTTGCTGCAAGTATGCACATGCATGTAGCGATGCAGAAAGATCCCGTTCTGCTGGGAAAACAACACACTAGTTTCTTGGTGCTAACACCGCTTTAAACCAAAACTACATTACAAAATTAGTGGCGTAAAATGGTAGGGCAACTTTTTCGTACAAGTGTGGGTGCGGCGGAAGCATCAGTAGTTCGCCCGCCGGACCCATGGTACTGTTACTAACGAAAAAGGCTCCCTTGTCATATTTCATGTCACTAATTTCGTAATGTAATATTGGTTTTATAGTTTTAGTTTCATACACGCTTCGCAATCCGAGAGAAGATAATAAATGGCATACATTGTTTGTTTTCTTGTTTCAGATGCAAACAAACTGGACTACAAAGCTGCGATGGAACCTACTATTTCCCTCACAGAATCTGTCAAGAGCGTTGTAAATGGTGAATAAAAAAATATTGCATACTAAGAAGACTATTTGGAGTTACAGCTCTATAGGTACATCTCTGCCCCACCTTTCGGGGGTATAGGCGAGATGTTATGTTATGTTATTTGGAGTTCTAGTTATTTATTTGTATTATTTTATTTGTAGTTATTTTGAGCTGCTTGCTTATTTATATGCTTGCTATTTATCTAATATCGTAATTATTTTACCACCCTGAGGTTGAATGTCACTTTAATTTATCTATGCGACGTTTAGACAGTCTTAACCATGGTGTAGTTCCGATTTATTGGGAATTTTTATCAAAAGTCATAACGCAATGATGAGGTCTCAAGTAATGTGCTTACCAACGAACAGCATTTCATTTTTATTTACGAGGATAAAGTTCGACTAAGGATACCCAACCAAATATGTGCACAAGGAAATCACAATTAAAAGATATAGGTATTATGTTAATCCAATGCACTCCTTCAATTACAGGAGGCCACAGCATGCATTAAATTATCGACACAATCAACTTAAAACTAAAATGCAAACTCTATTAGATCAGGAAAATAATAAATATATTTTGAATACAACACCTAAGATATAAAAACATGACATTATAACATCAAGATGTAAACTTTAAAATGACATCATTTTCAATATAACACCTGAGATATAAAAACATGACATTATAACACCAAGATGTAAACTTTAAAATGACATTATTTTCAATATAACACCTGAGATAAAAAAAAAACATGACATTATAACACCAAGATGTAAACTTTAAAATGACATTATTTTCAATATAACACCTGAGATATAAAAACATGACATTATAACACCAAGATGTAAATTTAAAATGACATTATTTTCAATATAACACCTGAGATATAAAAACTTGACATAACTCCAAGATGTAAACATTAAAATGTCATTATTTTCAATATAGGTAACACTTGAGATATAAAAACTTGTCATTTAATAACTCCAAGGTGTAAACTTTAAAATATCATTATTTTAAATACGACACCTGAGATATAAACACATGACCATAATAACTCCAAGATGTAAACTTTAAAATGTCATTATTCTCCTGCCTTTGTCTAAGTTTGTGTTAGGTCAGCGCAACATGCATTTTGCACACATCGTCTCTATTAGTCGTTAACTCGGTAGTCACTTTCTATCCATACTCATTTTTCACAAAAGTCAAATCCAACCTTAATTTCATTGGTCTTCTCCTACTCATAATATAGCCATCTACATTCGTACCCTTGACTTTCCTGACGAAATTTTCCTCATTCCTCTGCATCACCATGACCACGGATTCCCACACAATTTTCAAGTCACCGGTGTCACTTTCCGATTTCCTCTTATACTAAACTTTAAAATACATACTAAATCTCTCATTTTAATTTTACCATCACAGATGGTAGTGCTATCTACAGTTCCTTGCCTGAGGACACTCGCAAGCCGTTTGTAGAGAACATGACAGGTCTCTGCCAAGCCACCAAGAGCATCTGCGATGCGGCCAAGAGTAAGGAGGAAGTGAAGGTTTGTGCCATGATAATAATACCAACATAATATAGAATTACATTGACCCGCAACCTGTTACCATGAATTCCGTACAAGATTCTGAATTAGCCTTCTTTGAAAATGTTCGTCCCTTATTAAAAACATTACTGTTCCATTCATTGTGGTCGCGTACGTATTGCACTTTTTTTACGAAACAGCTGATTTTGTTTTTAACTGATAATTTCGAAGACAAAGTGGACTAGGCGTCGAAAACGGGTAGTTTTATAACATGTATTGTTGTTCCACAGAATCTGAACAATGCAGCCATATCGTTTGGTGACCAGTCTGTGAAACTGCTTAGAGTGGTCAGCTGCAAAGTTGACCCGACTCTGGAGAAACAGGTATGTGTGTGACCAGACTTAGCAATAGTCTTAATGTAATACCAGTGTTACTATTATAACTTGCTTTGAATTCAGATGACTTTACCTTTAGCTAACTTTGAATTTTAATCTCCGATTACTGACATTCTCCATAGCTTGGGAGTCCCATAATGTCATTAAAAAATGTCTGGCCATTACCTTATATATAATATTTTTATTTCAATTAAACTAACTACAGCGAATAAACTAAAACAAAGCGTCAAAAAACTCATCCGCATCGCTGTCGACTGGTAATGTACCCAAGAGACTGGCGGCATTACCACGTTGTATAGCAATGCTTAGCCTCTGGCCAAAGTAAAAACCAGCCCTTGGGTCACGGGAAGTGTCAACTAGCCGTTTGGAGATTTCCTTGTAAAGAGCATGAGCACTCGGACCCCACGGCCCGAGGGTTTCAACCCCAAACGGCTCGAAAATATAATTATCAATAATATTGTTATACTTTCGCCGCTTGAGGTTTTCCGCAGCCGCAGCGGCAACGCCAGCACAGCACACTGACCCAGGAAGATGGGATGGCGCAAGAGTATCGACACACGTTGCATCCCACACTAAAGGCCTACCCATCTTCCATGGAAATAAAGACATGCCGTCCGGTCTCTTGCCATCGTCGCGTGCCAAGCCAATGGGTTCTAATACAGCTGGAACGCCGACGGTGACAAGAGCTCGTCGGATGATGTCGTTAATGTTCGCGTGCCGCGCTAAGCGACCCGCACTTCGGCTGCAAGATAGGCCGTGGTGTCCGAGACTGTTGACAACTTCGCCACAGTGACAGCGATGAGGAGAACAACATGGTGCTCCTCATTACCTTATTGAACCAATCTCTAAATGAGGTTGTAATAAAAGAGTTACCATGGTGTTTTTGGCCATCTTTTATCAAACAAATTATGTTACAGAACGTGCATCATCATTTTCTTTCTTACTTTTGGCACTTCCAAAAAGATTCAATTTAAAACTGCAACATTTCTGTTGTCTGTTGCTCCAGAGCGAGAAAGACACAGAGCTATATTTATATGCGTCTAGACGTATAGCACTAACCTTTTTCCACACTGTAACTCTGTTAATTTTGTAACTACCTTTAACGGCCTGTTCTTTTATCCAGGTGATATCCCGAGCGAAGGCCATCGGTGACACGGCGTCCAGGCTAGCACTGGAGGCGGGTAATGTGGCTAGTAGCGTCGTCCCACTGAGTGACGCCGCGCCGGGCAACACTTGTGTGGAAGATATCTGTACTGCTGGCGCCAGCTGTGTTGATGCTGCTGGAAAGTTGGTGTATACTGCCAAGGTATGGTGTGCGCTATGTCGTGCTAGTGGACAAACCAATCGAATGTGCCAGTGTTAATCCACCAATGCTCGCATCCATTGCCAGCATTTGGGACATAGAAAGAAAGTGCACAAGGTCTTTGCAAGTCAAGGTTGCTTCGAAGATATCGAAGAAAGCGAGAAGGCCACCCATCGAATGTTTTGTGGTGTTTGATTATTTTTTGTGAAGTCGAAGTTTAAAAAAAAATGTCTTCTCTTCATCTCGCGTGTTGGAAAAGAACATCTTAATAAACGACTCAAATACATTAATATTTCCACAGCTGATCGCCCCAACCATCCACCACGCTACCTGCCAAGATACCCTTGTATCCTCAGCAGACAACTTATCCTCATCTCTCACCAAGTTCTCCAAAACTTGGGCCCCTCTGGCTTCCTCCCAACAGCCCTCCGTCCAAAAACTGACCCAGGAAGCTGCTCATCTTGAGGACCTGGTGGAAAAGTTGAGGAACGATATCAAGGCAGGGAAACTTGGAAAGACGAAGGCAGTGGAACAGTTTGTGAACCTGGATTCTCCGTTGAGGAAGATGACTGTACAGATCATTGAGACGGCTAAGGTTGGTTTTTGTTTGAACAAAAGTTCCCCATGTGACTAATATGCTTTTTATTTTTTTATGTATTTCGTAACTAATAAATATTTTATGATATATTCTGAAACAAGATGGCATTTATACGGCTCATGCGGTGTCGCTCCTGCGCAGCCACAGCTTTGATTACGTATGGTAAGTATTTTTAGTTTCTGGCCTCTATTAATAAAACGCCAAATTAAGCTACAACCAGCATTCACTCCAAATTTATCTAAAAAAAAAATTGGGGTTTGCAGTTGAATGTAAATTTAGTCTTCGTTTATTAATAAACGTGTCAAGGTTTTGTGTGATGACGTAGATTTTGTTTTGTTGAGCTGGGATTTCTTTGAGTCCTAAACGTTTTAATAGTCCTTACAAACCTACATTTAATTATTTTAAAAACTTGCAGCAAGACACATCTAAATCTCTAAAATAAAGTCGATTTTAGTGTCTGTCTGTGTGACCGCTGAGATCTTCTAAACTACACCATGGCTGTTGATTCAGCTTGCACCATCATTTAGAGCATTTATTCCGGAAGGTACATGTGTATAATACATTAATACTGAGATATAGCACAGAAATATCGTTATTTTGTCATGTCTCGAAGGGGAAGCGGGGCGGGTTACTAGTGTCAGAATAAAGTAATAATCAAGAATGAAAAATGCGTTTATTGGCAATACAGCGTAGAAAACCTTAAAACTATAAATATAACACAAAACAATAGTACTGTTAATAATCCAATCGATATGTATTCTCATAATTGATAGATTCCTAATAACTTAGCATGCACTGTGAGTTGTCTCTTGTTATAAATGTCACCTATTCAAAGACAATAACAAATAATATGCAATATCATTGTAGAGCATGGCAGAATACGGTGAAATGGCAGCCGAACAAAGAAAGGAATACATCAACTATAGCAACCGGCTGGAGGACGCTATTCGTGCGCTTGACCTGGCAAACGCTAGGTTCCAGCGAGCTCCTCTTGTGAGTACAAAGAACTAAGTTTAGCTTGTTTTTATTGAGTTTTCAGAAGTTCCAGGCAGCAAGATCTGGAGGACTATCCATTTCTTTACCGTGTAAAAAGCCACTGGGTAAAGGCAGCATAGCTGAAACAGCATTCTCGGTTCCCCGTGGCTCCCGAAGAGTTGGGCAGAGGTGTACAAAGGAGACTGAAACGATTACATACAATCTTGGGCCTAGGTGTAAGAAGATGAAAGTGGTGTCAATTAATAGCTTATATATTATCAACCTTTCACTGAAAATTCTGCGGATTTTGTCAATCTGAGAACAGAGATATAAGAGATAAAGAGATTAAGTAAAAGTGAGGTTATGTTACAATCTATAACTAACAGCTGATTCCTGAAGTGCAAAATGTGTTCTTTTGCACTAATAGTTATTATATTTACTAGAAAATGTTTGAAATATCCAATCCACAAGCCCGCGGTAAAATCCAAAATAACAATTCCAAGTCAAACGTGTGAGCGATCTTCGTCCAAGGTGAAAGCAAGGGTCGTACAAGGCAGGCAGGGTCAGAATCCGTAAAATACAAAGCAGTGGTCGTGAAAAATGGCGAATAATCGGGAAAGCACTCAAAACGCATCGGAAAACACTAAACGAGTGAGCAAACAAGAACAGTCGGCAACTGTCTAGTGTCAATGTCAGTCAGCTGTCATGTCAGTGACATAGACTAAAAATATAAGAGAGATTTGAATCGATATGGAATCGATAATCATTAATATTGGTTTTTCAGTAATTAATTGATATTTGATTTATTAATATGACCTCGTAAGTATATATAGTGCATTTAATTACTTTGAGTTAATTGTTTAGTGCAAAAGTTTTATTTTCGTAACTGTGTAATCGATTATTGAATCGATAATCTCACGAAAACTATCTTTCTCATATTTCTCCGCTTCCAGATTGAGAATTGAAGTGATTTTTCATATTCTTAGATAAAAAAATATGTCTAATTTTTTAGATCATATCTCAACTTATTACATTTGGGCCCACCGTTTTCCATCTCCTTTTCCACCCACATTTCGCCAGTTGTTTATATATTATTATTATTTAATCAAATTAATATAATTACGTCAAAAAATCAAAACATAGAGACGTGACAGTGGTAGATTAACTAGGGAAAACGGAATACGTTACACTTACAACCACCACGTGCACGCGTTTATTTATTACCTATTTATTTATTTAAACTTCTCGCACACGGAAAAGGTACAAAGGTGGACTTAATGCCTAAGGCATTCTCTACCAGTCAACCAAGGGAAGAGATCAGATGGTAGGTGCTTTGGATGAGAGGAAACAATGATAAAAAACTATAAAATATATCATATTGAATTATAATGAGAAAGGAGAAAGCTTGATCTTAACCCTGCTAAATGTTCGGTTCTAACATATTCTCGAAAGCGCGCTATTATACCCTCATCGTATGTTTTGGGCGATCAAGTACTACCTAGAACGAATTGCATCCGTGATCTGGGGGTATATCACGATTCCAAGCTTACGTTTGAATTTCATGTTGATGCCATAGTCGCTAAAGCATCTAAAACACTTGGTTTCATAATGCGGCTGTCCAGGTGCTTCAATCAAGCCAAAACTTTAAAAATTCTCTACTGTACCTTTGTTAGAAGCCACCTGGAATACGCGTCTGAAATCTGGAATCCATGTTATCATAAGTACATTGATCGTATAGAGAGCATCCAGAAAAGGTTCATCAAGTATTTATGTTATCATCAGAAAGTGCCCTACCGGTCTGAAGATTATCTCAAACTCTGTAAAAAGTATCATATATTACCCCTAACTAATCGGCGAGCAATCTCTGATTGTATTACATTATTTAAAATTTTCAATAATTCTATTAATAACTCCGATATTCTATCCAAATTTTGTTTTAACGTTCCCAGAAGGTCGAAGCGATGGAACGCCCCGTTGCGTGTTCCATTTACGTCTACGAATTACAGGCAGAATTCATTTATAGTGCGTGCAAGTAGCAACTTTAACAGCGTGTGCAAACAACATGATTTTGATCCTTTCACAACAAGTGTGTCCTCAGCCAGAAAGTGCCTGAGCCTTGGTTTTTTTAATTAAGAATTTGTATGTTCAGTTTTTTATTCATGTATTAATATGAAATGCGAATTTAGTTTAAGCTTCAATGTTATACTGTTTTTTTGCTGTTCCTTTTCGGTGGCTGTGTTGTGCTGTTTACACTCTTTTTTTTTCAATCTGTTTTCAGAAGTGAAGACTTTTAATTGGCTGTCAGTCTCACATACTATTTTTTAATCTGTTTTCTTTAGCTGTAAGTCATCCATAGTTATTAAATAAATAAATAAATAAATAAATAAATAAATAATTAAGGAAGGTACTTAAATAGGTTATAAGCTTATAATACACATACCTACATGCATACACACATCTACTTTAATATATACTTATAATATAAATATATATACAAATTCAAAGAAGTGAGATGTTGAGATGACTCTACGCTATTTGTTAAGAAAATACCTCTGCAATTTCCGCTTAAATGCACACCGACTGGTGGCCGTCCTGATTTCGAGAGGAAGCGCATTCCAAAGAAGAATGGACTGAATATAAAAGGAAGAATGAACAAAGTCAGAAGTATGAGAAGGACAGAGTAGAAGAAGATTGATAGCAGAACGCAGATTCTTAGTGTGAGAAGAACATATATATTGGAAATGAGACATAAGATAAGAAGGAGGAGTTGGAGAGTTGAGAAGGGAGAAAAGCGTAGTCAAAGCACGCAAACTTCTTCTTTGGCGAATGGGCATCCATTTGAGCTCAGACATATAGCTCGACACGTCGTCATATTTCGTTTCCTCTTTGTCAACACTTAGGTGTTCTCAATCCGCCATCTTGATCGTACCGACTTCTGCCTTAAAGCTATATAGCTGTAGCAGCACTACAGAAAAATACTTCGCAACAATCTCTAAAGTTACAAAAAGAGAAGTGGCGCCATCTACAACGCCACAGGCGAACTACGCAAGACGCACGTTATAAGAAATCCTAGATCGCGCAGTTAAAGTTTACCGCGCGACTTGCATAGGTACAACATCCCGACATCAACCGTCGGGCAGTTGCCCACCAGACACAACACCCGTCTGGTCGGAGGATCCTCCCTTTACCAATAGAGTATGAGCGAACTTTACACCCTGTTCCTCATTCCTCTATATAGCTATAGCTTCTGGGTAGAACTATATTATATATTCACCTATACATCCTACACAATCACCACCACACATATACCCATCCACTTTCCCATTTAACTACCCACTCACAGACCTACACATTCACCCCTTGTTATCTATCACCTTTATTCTTCTTTTTCTGTTTTCTTTTAATTGTTTCGTAGAAAGAAATACATGTTACCTGTCTAACAATTTGTATGAAGCCACTAAGCACACTTGGTGGCCAGCTCTCACTATGTTAATTTATTTAAATACTGTTAAGTGCTACAGAAACATTGTGAGAGAAAATAAATAAACTTATTATTCTGGAATAATACCTTTATTTATAGCTTTAGCTAGAACTATAGCTATAAATAAAATGTCTTTACATACTACAGGACAAGAACAAGCGAGAAGAATTCGACATAGCTACCCAGGACCTGCAGATGACACTGCTGCAGTCCAGACCTTCAAGAGCCGGCCAGGAACAAAACAACATTGTGGACTTCAGGGTATGTAATATATCTTTCTAGGTCTTTGTTTACAGGATATCAATCTACATCGTTATTGCCTGTATCAAGTGAAGACAGGAATCTATGGATATTTATTTAAGTTACTCTAGAATGATTGTGGAGACTACAATACTGACGGTTAATGAAAACAATGGCAATACGTTTAGAAACTATAAATTAAAAATAAAATAAAATTGAACTAAAAAAACATTATTTTTCCGAGCAATATAAATAGCAGTGATGAGCTACTATGGAATTTTCCGATCAGACGACTAGCGAATAGTGATTAAACTTTATTGTATTACATTTTCGTATGCAGACTGGGAACATCATTACATATACTACGCAGGCCTCTATTTAAATTAAAATACATAATATGACGCCTTTATTCCTCGAAGGGATAGGCAAAGGTGGCCCTATGGTAAACGCGCATGTCATACCTTCGGGCTTCGTGAGGTTTCTGGGGGTGCACGCTCATCTTGCGAGCTGGTATTTGCTGAAAAATGGTAGGTCATTCGAACTTCGTGAGGGTTACAATGACACTATCTGAATGGTGCCCTACGTTCTCTAAGGCTGACTCCAAAATAAAACAATAATAATCTTTACTAAAACAATTTGGTCTTGGATTTATCACATAAAAGTTTTGAGGAAAATCAAGCGAAAGTAGCACATGAGCTACGCCACACAGCGCATGCGCTGTACCACGTCGTAGCTTGGTCCGTAACCAGACGGATTTGAAAATAGGGAATTCTCGCATGTAAAGATGCTAGAATTTTAAAATTAATTATTGGTAAGTTCTGAATCACGTGTTTAAACATCTTCTTTTTTTACTTTAGGACTTCCTTCAAGACCTTGTGAAGGAAGCTGGCGAGCTCCAGTCGGCTGCTAAGAAGAACGAAGGACCCGCTGGCAAGAGAACTACTGATGTAAGTAACAGTTATTTATATTTTTTACTGTTTATTTGTTACGGTTTTACGTTAAAACGGCTGAACGGATTTTGATGATATTTGACAAATGGGGTGCAGCTTGGGTTATAAAGAATATTTTTGTTAGGTAAAAATAAATTACGTTTTAAAAACGAGATGAGCTTCGTTTTTCCTATCTTTACTACTCTGAGAAAAAAATCGAAACAAACTCTTAGGTTACACACTTTTAAAGTCCAGGCAAAATCTCGGTGTGATCATATGAAAAGCATGCAGTTAGCTATCTGATATGCTCTTTTAACTTAATTCACCAAACCCAGTATAGTAAATAAAAATAATAGCTTAGCAAAAGATGATGACATATTTTTTTTCACAGGATATCAAAATACTGTCCAGCAAGATAAGCGAGGACGCGGCGAGATTGTTGATCCCGACTGATCACTTCACCGACGGAGTAACGGTGTTGACCAGTGTCGATGATATCATGGATTTCGACGTGTTTGGACAGGTAACCACTTTACTACAAAGTCCTTTGCACAGTCATTCAAAATTTGAAACGAATTTGACATCTTACGTTCATTTGACACCTTACGGTCATGTGACACTTTACGTCCATTTGACACCTTACGTCCATTTGGCATCTTACGTCCATTTGACACCTTACGTCCATTTGACACCTTAAGTCCTTTTGACACCTTACGTTCTTTTGACATCTTACGTCCATTTGCCGTGCTATTTCCATTTCATACAACTTTCAAAGAAGGGGCTTGTGGCTATGAAATAACAGCCGGACCGGTCGATCGATCAGGCGTTTTGAGGGACTTTCTTATGTATTTTGACGTTTGAAAAGTGCTGATTCTCAGCCTAATTTGAATAAATGAATTTTAATTTTGATTTTAAATTTCTAGCTGGGAAGAAGAAGTGGCGCAACAAACTCCCCAGCAGCATTATATGCAAATAGTCATTCCATGAGATTTATATGAACTTAAAGGGTTCTATTGACGATTTTAGTGATTATAAGTCTGTTCATCGTGTAACGGTCGCGAATCATATTTTGTTCAATATATGCAGTCTGACACAGACCTGCAAATTACAAAAATCCAAAAAAAAAAAACCATTTCGTGAGCTATTTTGGGGGGGTTCCCTCTTAAAGAAGTCACTATGTCAGCTATGCCACCCATTAGAGAAAAGAATAATGGTTAACTTTACTGACGGTTGGCGTAACTACCATACCTACTGATTTAGTAATAAAATAGAGCTCTGGTTTCTGAAAATTATGTGTCTATTGTCTAACAAACTCAGATTGATGATTGGAAACCACTTGAACTAATAATGTTTGCAGGAATGCGATGTTATGGTGAAAGAGATCAACGCCGCGATACAAGGCATCCACGACCAGAAGGCGAAGCAGGCGCTCCGAGCGAAAGCTTTGCCTTTGACCGAAAGCTGCCACTTGCTGAGGTAAGATTATGATATACTACTAAACGATTTATTAATTAAGTAACAACGATGTGTGATTTGAGGGGCAATTCTCGTCTTTTAGAGTTCCGTTCTTCAAAAAGAAAAAAGGGCACCTTTATTAGATTACTTCGTTATCTGTCCGTCCGTCTGGCAAGACCCTTTTTGTCAGATATGCGTAGCGTTTTCAAGTAAAAAAGGAATATAAAAAAACGTAAAATAAATACGGCCATTTATGCGACATGTTTTGATGCTCGTATAGAGGTCCTCATGATGATGACGTCACGTTGCTTGAAGGCTGCGCTGACGACCATTTTCGGGGTCACCAGTATAGAGGTATGAGGAACAGGGTGTAAAGTTCACTCATACCTATTGATAAAGGGAGGACCCTCCGACCAGACGGGTGTTGTGTCTGGTGGGCTACTGCCCGACGGTTGATGTCGGGATGTTGTACCTATGCCAATTGCGCGGTAAACTTAAACTGCGCGATCTAGGATTTCTATGACGTGCGTCTTTGCGTAGTTCGCCTGTGGCATTGTAGATGGCGCCACTTCTCTTTTTGTAAGTTTAGATATTGTTGCGAAGTATTTTTCTGTAGTGCCGCTACACTCGCAAATAAATCAACACCTATAGGCTACTTCCAAGCAAAGTCTCACGGCACAAGTAAAGAAAAAGTCCTAATTTTTTTAATTTATACCTAGTAAAAATATATTTGTTTAATGTATAAAAATAAAGCAATTACAAACTTACATTTGAACGGATTGATCGTGACGTATCGGTGTATAGATAAGAGAATATTTTTTCACGCGATGCGACACTTGTAGAACAATTTCCATGAACTGTCCATAGAAATTGTTCTACGTTGTCGCGTCGCCTTTACTATAATTTGAATATTATCACACCAAAAATACCTGTAGGTTAATAAAAATGGACTTAGTTCTCTTGGAAGCTTCAACTATATGAATAGTTTTTAAATAAGTCTTCAGGTTTTATAAGAATACCATAATAGTCTCGACTAAATATTGGGTTTCCAATATGTTTTTTTGGAAAGCTTTCTCTCATCATTTTCGTCTTTTAAAATCTTTGGCAAATACATGGGTCTACGTTTCTTTCAACTATATATTAATAATATGCGTAAAAGAAGTCGCTTGTTTACAATAAAATGTAAGGAGCTAACTGTCAATTTCTTGGTATAATAGCAGCAAGTGAGCAAGTGGCCGTTTTTATCCCCATTTAAGAAATTCTTGCAATGGTTTTTGAAGTGTGCTGGTAAGCACCTAAATTAATTTCTCAATTCAAAAACCGGGTGTAACCATGACTTCAGCACATATTTCTAGCGTTAGCCCCTTCTACAGTTAGCGCGTCGATGTCTCGCCCACCCTGTATAGAGGAACTTACAGATTAATACCAAGTTTTGTATTTCTAACACTGGATGTAAAAGATGAATTCGCGCAGATTCTAGAATCTGCACTGCACTGCACACTGCACTGGTGGGTCTAGACCCACCAGTGCAGTGTAGAAATTATTGGTCGATTATAAAGAAAAACAGCTGTTCGATACATTTGACCGTGTATCTAGATATTGCACTTTTGTATGTAAAAGTTTTCTTTATAAACAACCCCCACCCATCGTGAAAATCCTACTAATATTATAAATGTGAAAGTTTGTTACTCAATCACGCAAAAACGGCTGAACGGATTTGGATGAAATTTGGCACACAGATAGTTTATAACTTGGATTAACACATAGGTAGTTTTCATCTCGGTAGTACGTTCCTGTGGGATAATTTTCAACCTCTACGCGGGCGAAGTCACGGGCAACAGCTTATTCTGATATATATTCTTCTCATAGGTTTGCGGTGCACAGTCACATCATGGCTACAAGGAGCTTGGCCTTCGACGAGGCGTTGGCGAACCTCGAGTACTTCCAGAAGACCGTCATGCCGCCGCTCGCTAAGGAAGCCGTTAGGAAGAGCCAGAAAGAGAAGAAGGTAATGTGATATTTGTTTATACTCGTATTAATGACCTTCCTTACCTGATGGCTAACTTCTCGGATATAATTTTATATGCTGATGACACTTCTCTTATTTTTAGAATAGATAAAGAAGATACGGATGTCTTACATGTCAAGCATAGTCTAGCTGTTCTTTCGAAATGGTTTGCTGCTAATAATCTTTTACACAATGCGACCTAAATATCTGTTCTCGTTACCAAATGTACACCAAGTAGGTCTAATTTGAAAACTTGATGGCAAGACACTAGATGCTATTTCGGAAACTGTATTTTTGCAAATTACTTTAGATTCAAAATTGCAATGGGGTGCCTACATTAGAGCTCTTTATATACACCGACCTCCACGCGGACAAAGCCACTGGCAAAAGGTAGTATCATAATAAGGAAACAAAAATGATCAGCGATCGACGGTTTTACTTGAGATATAAGTTTTTTGGCTTTATCGTGTTTAGATGTTGACTCCTATTACGTTTGTGTATACGGAAAAAATAATGATTTTCTAAACTGATATTTTATGTACATAAACGACCAAAGCACGTTGACCCAAAAAAATAATTATCATCAAGTATTTATTTTTGCTTTGTCATGTTTAGATATCGAGGGGCTTGCGGCTAAGTAATAACAGCCGTACGGATCGATCGATCAGGTTAAGCTACGCTTGCTCCGATTGGTCCGTGGATGGGTGACCATCTTTACATACCAAAACCCCTCCGTGCCTCGGAAAGCACGTTAGGCCTTTGTTCCTGGCTGTCATTTGTGGATTTTTGACAGTTGTTAAGGGTCGTAAGAAGCCCGAAAGTCTGACAACCAGTCTTACCAAGGGTGGCGTTTTACCCAGAAACTGGATTGTGGAGGTCAGATAGGCAGTCGATCCATGTAAAATACTGGTATTCAGCTGCATCCGGTTAGACTGGAAGCTGACCCCAATATAGTTGGGGAAAGGCTAGGCAGATGATGATTTTTAGATATCGATAGCCATCACGTCTGATAGCTTAATTTTAAGGACCTGGTAACTTAAAATATTGTTGTTATGAGCGATAATAGTTCTTATTGCAATCCGATACGGGTTAAAATCTGTTGTAATAAATTCGAATAATATATGAGTTAGCATTGTCGTAAAAATGCAAAGAAAATCGTATAAAATTAGATATTAACTATTTAATCTTAAATAATCCATCACTCGTCCGTGTGGTGCCGGACGTAAAAGAATAGCACCATCCCATTTCTTCCCGTGGGTGTCGTAGAAGGCGACTAAGGGACTTACTAGAGAATGGGCAGCAGCGTTCTCTATGCATTTTACCACCATACTGCGATCGCCAGCCCGCCTGCCTAGCGTGGCGATTATGGCAAAACCCCCTTTTTGGGGAGGCTTATGTCCAGCAGTCAGTGGACGTCTTTCGGCTGCACTAGATGCAGTTTGGCATTGGGATTTTTATGGTATATTTTTAATTATAATTATAATTGTTATTGAAGGGATAAACTGGTTTTAAAGATATTTAAGAGGTGACTTTGATGATTTTTCTCATGCATTAAAGTATGTCTAATTATGTTTTGAGTTCCATCACTCTATGCAAAAAAGTCTTGAAAATATCATGTATTTTTTTGCTTTTAAAATTGATTACACTGGTTTAAAAAACCACCTTTTGAGCGTTTTCAAGAAATCACCACCTTAATTGCCATTGTGTATGAATACCGTTTGTTTTTCGAAGGTTTACTCGCACCCGCTGGGCTCTATGGCGTGTGCCCGACGCGCCAGCTCGCGCCTACTGCGCGCGCGCGCGCATGCCGTGCGCGGCCAGCCCGCCCCGCTGTGCGCCGCCCTCACGCACTACGCGCTGGCCTGCGCCGCCGGCCCCGTGCACCAGCATCCGGTGCTGCAGCTGGATGTACAGGATACTAATGCTGTAGAGGAGAGTGCATGGGAAAGCATGTCAGTGTCAAATAATAACGTTAATAATAATCTATTTCAGGTGACATAGGTCCCATTGATAAATAATTACCTAAACATATGATATAATTATATTTCATTGTAAGCAAGGGTTCTTGTTGTGTTTTTAATTAAAATAGGGCTTAACACTATGTCATTAGCACTTCAGCTTGACTTTTTGCTGTCATGTGCAGTACTGACAACTGATTGTATATCGGTGTTTATTATAAAAGTAGTCGGATAGAAAACACCGTCCTCATGTAGTTTTCAAAACCTTATTGACGTGTTTAGAGTGTTTTTAGAGACCTTACAGAATTTATCATTTAATAGTAGGCATAGCCTTAGGTTACGTAAGTTGATTCGTAATATAATACATATAAGTCTCAATTTTATTTAGCCGTGTTTCGTGGCGTAATTAGAAACGTTTTGGAGTATATGAATAGAAAAGTTTAACTTGGGTAACAGCACCTTAATTGCGTAACACACGATCAATCACGATCTGAATGATTATACTTGAAAATGTGTTTGCTGAACAACGTAAATAACGCAACGAATGTTGTTGAACTGTCAAAATTAAACATCACATAGCCGTCAACTACGCTTTCTGTTTATCAAACTAATTAATATTGCACAAAAATAATGGCTGGGAAACGACTTTTATTTTTGGTGTCAAAATTTGCTGTTTGCGGTCGGTAGTGCGCAATATAATGCACGCAAAACCGTGTGCTTAGTTATGGGTGCATGTAACGGTACAGGGGTATTTAGGTAAAGTGTGTTTATAACATTAAAAACTTCTTTTCGTAAAAAAAGTTCGAATTTTGACCATCGATATCTCCGTCGTAATCAGAAGTTTGAAGGTATGGTCCGTTACAAAGAAAATATTATTTGACAGAAAAGTATTATCTTTTGACACTACGACAGTATACATATAAGAGTGTATTTCGCAATTACCCCGACATGGTTTGTATTATACATTCATTTGTATTAGCTTGCTGTTCCACAAATTAAACTCTTCTATTCACATACACCAATAAGTTTCTAATTACGACACGCACCGCGGTTAAAATAAACTAGAAAATAGATTTGGCTTGAAGAATCTTCGGCCAGAACCGTTTCATGCTGTTATGTTATAAACTTAATTTTTTATCCCTGTTACAGTTACCTCGGACCCATAGAGAACATGGTGAGAACGACGCATGAGCTCACAGCAGTGTGTATGACGCCACAGTGCTTCAGCCACGTTGATTCGAGCAGCATGGATACACAAGCGCACATATTATTTAAGGTCAGTATTTTCGATAAAGATCAACTAAAAAATAGATTGAATACCTGACTTTAAAACTGTCTGGCGGCTTAGTATATTTTGTATATGGCTTACGCTGATCCTGGAGATCTGGTAGCATTGTGTGATGGGTTGTTGGTTCTCAATAGGGTTGAGCTACGCGATGACAGGTCAGCTCAAAGCTGCAATGGCTGTTACTTCAAAGAGCTTTTTTTACGGCGAAGTTGGATAGCGAGTTGAAGTTGAATAGCGATAATATATATTCTTACTCATGAACTTTTTATAAAAAAAAGGTATATTTTTAGGAACTGAACGACTCGGACCCTGTGATTTCTGCGCGGAAGATAAAGACTCCAGTGTTGAACGCAGAGGATATTGACAAGTTGTTACTGTGTAAGAAGCAACCAGTCGAGGGTACTCCCAAGTAAGTAGACATAAATAAATGATATTTGTGCCGGACGGGCGTGATCGTTTGGACGCGAAGGCTGTCTAGGGAGGGGGTATGCCCATCCAGGTTTTATCCCGGTGTGTGTGTAGGTCTCCCAGTCCACGCCGCGCTGACGTCCTGCACCTATAGATTCCAGATATCTTCAGGACGGCTACTATCTTTCGTTCTTCTTGACGTCACCAGATGTACTAATGTTTTTGACAATATCTCAAAAAAACAGTTTTTAGACTTTCGTCTAGGAAGGCGGTGTTTTTAACGACTTCTGGTTAGTACCTTACCTGATTAATAACACAAGTATCTTACAAGTCCTCAGGAAGCAATTTCGAAACACTACTTGGACTATATCTATACAGAAAAAGTTTTTATTCAGTGCGCAAACTGTAACCATGAATTCAGCATATAATTCTAGACCCCCCAGTGCAGAAATTTTTAGTCGGTTTTACAAAAAAAAAATCAGCTGTTTCATACATTTTGACCGCGTAGGTATTGCACTTTTCTATGAAACAGCTTGTTTCCCATGAAAGTCCCCTTCTCCTGAGATATATCTCTGGGCTATATCTTTCCAAACTGAAAGAATATTTAGAGGGAACCGAAAAATTCTGAAAAATGTTAATTAAAATTACTTTATGAGTTGATTTCCTCGAAAACTACTGAATCGATTTCGAATCTAATTATAGATATCTCAGGCTGGTCTATAGACCTAAAACAATCTGATATTTAATACTTTACAACTATGATTGACGCACCCTGAAAGAGGGTTGGCAAAAACATAAATCTTAAGAATCACTTAAAGCAACATGACATACAAACTCAATTATGTGGGATTTATCTTCGGTTTTGAATATAAAAAATTAGGTCCAGGTCTAGGTCTCGGTACTAGGTTACCTGGACGCACTAAAAAACTGGAAATAGCCCACTTAAACGAGGTTTGCAGGGGTTGTACTTACGGTTTTCTATACTAAGCACTTATTCACCACTGTTTATTGGTTTAACTATCACTATTGTCAGCAACAAATTACATAACTATGTAGTGACGCATCGTCGCGAACAATATTAAACAATATTTTTTTATCGTTTGGCCGGCCTATACTGTCCCAATGCTAGGAAATGGCCTTGACCCTAAATCAAATTTATTGAAACGTTAAACTTATTACAAAATAAACATTAATAATCTGTGAAAGCACCTCGACCGTTGATAACGCATCTGTTGTTAAGGGTTCAACGAAGATGCACGAAAAGTTAACACTCTGTCACCAGATTTTGGGCAAAAATTTGTAAAGCCCTTTGTTGGAGCATATCCCACGCGTGATCAATTGGATTTTTTTTTGCATCGCTAATTGAAATCGAGGTTAGTGCGCTGGCAACCGATGCGATGTAACGGAGAAAAAAATTCACGCCGACGAAGTCGCGGGGCAGAAGCTAGTTCAAATACAAAATATTGAGCATTTTGATATAAGTATGTTATAAAATTTTCTAAGTAGTTTCTTTTTAATACATGAATGGCTAAAATATTCTTAGATTGTGTTGATGTGTGTATTTTTATTGACTAGGGTACCTATTGAGTGCATTCTTTATCCTAATGGCAGGCAATTAGAAGACAAGCTGCACCAGCTATCGACGAAGCTGTCGTCCATGAGCGGCACAGTGGTGCTGAGCGTGGCCAAGCCGGAGTCGCTCGCGCGCAGCCTGCACGCCGCCGCCGACTGCGCCGCGCAGCTCGCGCACACGGCGCGTGCGCTGGAGGATAACAAGGTAAGAGCTAGCTTAAAGCTACTCATAAACTTGATTTTACAAATTTAAATCATTACATGTAGGCATAAATTTAAACTTATTACCATAAGTAACTAATTGATATTTCCAGTGGAACTTTTTATGGAACAGAAACATCACGAAAAAAATGACGACTATGACACTGACGTCAAACTAAATCTACCTTAGCATTCTTCTATATGCTTCTCCTTTTTCCTCTACTTCCCCCATTCTTCTCTGTTGCCCTCAATCGTGAATTTATTTATTTATTGTGTTTGGTGATTTTCAGAGACCCGTCCAATGCCAGAAGATCGAGGAAGCTTCGCACGAGATGTGTCTCGCTACCTACAGCTTGCTTAAGACTTCAGAACTCGTCTGCCAGGTGAAAAAATTCAAAAGAGTCTTTTAAATGCTATATTTTTTTTTTAATATAGTAAAACTATTTTTATCATCTTCTGTTACCGCTTGGCAAAGACCATCCCCAAATTCTTCCAGGTATTTTTAATTTAAGAAAACTAGAATTAAAGATTTTCTTTGTTTCAGGATCCTAACCACCATGACTCGAGAAGAAAGCTTCTGGAAGCGTGCCGTCACCTCAACGATTCTATCAATAAATTGGTTCTTATTTTACGTACATATAATATTCAAGAAATAAGCGGTACCTTGCTTTCAAATCTCATCTAGGGGCACGGCAGTACTCCCGGCAAGACAGACAGAAGGGGGGCACTGCCTACCTTATCTCGAAGCGTTTCACCGTATTTTTAGACCCTCATAGCTTCGTAAGGTTTATAAAGTCAGGGGCTTGACACTACATTAGATCTGATATCTTTCTAACAGTGAAAGAGTTTGGAGTCTTGGCAACCTACTTTACTCGTATATGTGGTTTTTCAGTGTATTTTACATTACCCAGTAAACGGGTTGTGGAAGTCGATAGGCAGTCTCTCTTTGTAAAATACTGGTACTCAGCTGCATTCAGTACAAAGGCTGGGCAGTTGATGATGATAAAGCTATGTTTCTCTCGGCCACAGGTGCGCAGTGTGAACCCAACAGGTCGCGTCAACCAAGAGTGCGGCGAAGTGCACCGATCATTACAGCTTCAACGAAGCTTGTTACAAGCGTCGCCGCAGCCGTGTGGAGCCTTCCCGTATGTGCACTGTGTGGATACATTGCAGTCGCAGAGAGATGTGTTGCGTAAGTACTCAAAGAAAAGAATATTGTTTAACCGCAAATTTATAATAACATTTGTTTTTCAAAAAAACGTATTTACTTATGGGTACACCTCTGCCTAACTCTTCCGGAAAACATACGTGATATTATGTGGTGTTACAAAATCTATTACCTAATACACTTCTCTATCTTATCACGCGATAGACTTATTTTTTTCCAATTCAATAATGAACCTTATTCATAATTTTATTTCTCTCTCTTACGTCTTTCCTGAACATGGCGGCGATGTCATTCAAAGATCCAATAGATAAAAATTAAAAAACTAAAAAACACGCTTTAAAAACCAAACTAAAAAAGGAGAAAATAATTTAATTCAATTAAAAAGCGTGGGGTGCTTTTTGAGGTATTTTTATAATCAATTAATGTCAAACACCCCACGCTTTTTAATTGAATTAAATTATTTTCTCCTTTTTTAGTTTGGTTTTTAAAGCGTGTTTTTTAGTTTTTTAAACTATTATTTATTTTCTATTTTTTAGTTCTGCTAACTACAAAACGTGTTTTTTTTTCTCATTTTTTTTAAATTATTAAATTGTCATCGGTCCTCGACAAGTTTTAATGAAATCTGACCGTTTAAAGTGGGTCAAAATCGCGCTCAAAGATTCCGTTACATACATACATACAACCCGAGCTAATAAAAGCGTGTTAATTACCCGTCTCTCCACCAGTCCAATGCCTGCTCTAGGATGCATATCTGGTACGGCTCGCAATCCTTTTCTATCCTAAGGGCATGACTTCCCTACCATTACTGCGCTCCCCAGTCTACTCCTTGATATGCAATGGCCTCTGTAACACCATGAAACATGAGGCTTCAGAGGCTAGTGCAAATCTTGGAGTTCATTCGATGAATCGAGTCTGGTCAAATATCGCTGGGGTCGGTGAGTTTGATTCATGAATTTACTCTCACCCTTACGTCTTGTGTTTATCCGGAAAAGAACCGGAGTCACCGACATGGCCTGCAGAGTAATCAATGTGAAGTGTCAGTGGACAGGCCATGTCTGTCGAAGGATCGATGGCCGGGGGAGCAGACAAGTCTTGGAGTGGAGACCGCGTATCGGCACGCGTAGTGTGAAACGCTCCCCAGCTAGATGAACCAACGACCTTAAAAAGGTGGCTGGGACAGACATGCAACAGGCGGAGGATAGAGTGTTGTGGCGCAGCCTGGGAGAGGCCTATGTCCAGCAGTGAACTGCGATGGCTGAGTTAATGGATTGAATGAATACTACAAAGCAGGGTATAAGATTGGGCAAAAAAAATGTTTCTCGCCCCTTCATAAATAAGCTGGGCTTCATTCTTTGGCTTTCGTCAACTAGAAGTGTTTAATTAACTATATTATAATTGTTATTACAGAAAAACTAAACAGTGACCAGGCTATGTCCCGTGAAGAGTTTCTCAAGAGTTTGAACTACGTGGCCTCCGCAGTCAGCAACAGTACTGAGTGTGCTGCTCAAGCTGCTTATCTGGTCAGTTGTACTTCTCGATGGTTTTGTAGTATATTTTGCAGCAATGACGAACAATATTTGTCTTTTTTTGTTATATGCCTATATTGTGTCCCCATTTTCCTGTGGGTAGAGGCATCCCCAATTTCCTCCCAAACCTCCCTGTTTTGTGCAATATCTGGCCATATTGGCCCTGCAAACATCATCAGATCGTCACACCATGTTCGCCGCTGTTTACCTTGATGGCTATGTCCTCCCTTTTTATTATAGTCTGATCAAATATTGTTCAGCCATCAACAAAAAACAAGTCATGATTATGTTGTGCTTAATCCACAGATATCAGTATCAGAGAAAGATGTAACCATAGGCAAGGAAGGCATAGTAGATGTGGCCAAAGTACACAAAGCTGTCGGAGCGATCGAGGAGACGTGTGCGTCCATCATCATAGCCAGTCATACAACACAGGTAACTGTGTAGTCTAATTACTTGGGCTATTTGATATAATTATGTGTTGTACTAGCTGCGCCTTGTAGTTGTACCCGCATAGGTAATTCGCGATCCCTTGGTAACATAAATGTCTACCCATGCGCAAAATTTCATCAAAATCCATTCAGCCATTTTAGCGTGCACAAGTTGGAGCACTACTTGGAATTTTTTAAACATTCGCACCCAAGTAGGTCGCAGCAAGGACAACCTCCACAAAAGGGGGTCCATGATCTTGCACCGCAGGTCTGTCACCTGCACACGTGAGGACCTAGTGGTTGCGTCCGCGAACGGTATTTACGTTGCTGAATTTTGGGCCAAACTAATTTAGAAAACAATACACTTACATATGTACATGACATTTTTATTTTCGAATTTGCCGAAAAATATAAAAAAAATAGGTAACTTCTTCACTATGGAATTGATCGAAGCTAACTTATAGCTACTCGATTCATGAATTCATTTGACTGTATTTCAGATGCAAGAGGAGACTGAAACTCTAAAGGTCCAGGTGCAAGATCTCCTCCACGGCATAGAAGATGGCATCAAGAAGACAAAAGATGGAGAGCTCAAGGACATGCTGACACAGTGCAGGAATGAGATCAAAAGCTCGAGTGGAGCTCTTTTCAAGGATGTGGCAGAAATCCCTAATAATACGGTATGTTAGTGCTAGTCGAACACAAAGGATTCCGAACGATAAGGTAAAAAACGCCGAAGAAAACATTTCTTGTATGGAGATTTACTTTATTATTATTTTTTATTACTTAAGGGGCCAGCTCTTGATTTGTTGTTATTTAACCGTATGCCAGTCATGTGTCATCGTCATTCCTCATTAGCTGTATAGACGTCACCAGCAGTCGGCGGGCTACAGCGGCAATAGAAATACACACTATGTGAACATTTCAGCTGTATACCAAGTACGGTGCATGAGGTACAGCCCGCTGACAAACAGATCGACGGACAGCGGAGGCTTAGTTATAGGGTTCCGTTGGGCACCCTTTGGGTAATCATTTTCCTAACCTTAACACAATTTAGTTGGTGTCTAAATTACTTCCTACAAAATATAAAAACATATGAAGCAAGAAACAATTTAAATGTGATTTTTTCATCGATTTCGATGAGAAAATTACATTCAGTGAATTCTTCCATGTGTGAGACCTAAGCTCATGATGAACATCTTAAAAATGTAATTAATTTACTTATCTTTTATTTCTTAGGAGGAAATAACATCAAAGGTGATGGATTTGATCGAACATGTCAACGATGCTTCCAACTTGATAGAGCATCCTGAACTCGTACCAACTGCAGGCGAAGTTTCTGCCGAGACCCAGAAGCAAATCGACGAGGTCGTGAAAAGTTCTTTGTGAGTATTCATGAAACCAATAATTATTACTAAAATGTTGTGGCGTAGTTACCTCATTTTAGCAAAACGGACTCTCATTAATTGTAGTAACCTATTTTTGTATTTTAGTAATAAAAAATAAAGCGGATCACTTTTTTATGTTATAACATTCCTTATAAATTGTATTTCCACATAGATATACCAATAATGTAACCGCTGTCTAACTTTATAGCTGTCTTATTGCTAAATTGTATTATTTTATTGTAGTAAGGTACATACCTGATTGTTCAACCATTGGGCAAGTCTCGTTTGCAGGGTTTACCTCTGCAAACGAAACATGTTAGCGTTGACTTATTCTGCCTTTGAATCCGCCTTACGGATATGCCACTGTTTAGTCACCGTAGAGCAAAAAAAACGAATCCTTTATGAAAAGCAATATGGTAATCGGGGTTTGAAAAAGTCAGTCCGTAACGAATAGCAATGGTTGTTAGAAACAGAACAAATAATCGTACAGTACCTATACAACGAACGCGTTAACACAAAGAGGATCAAGAACTGCAATGAATCGTCAAGATGCGGATGTGCAAGTTGGCATCCAACAAAAATGGATAAAAATCACAACTAGTAACTTTGCACAGCTAGAAAGAGCCTTCACCTATTTCTAAAAGGACATTGATTAATTTTCTGTCTCTCGTAATGTTAATTACTTTGCCTATTTATGTATAGAATCAAGTTTTTCTAACTAAACAGACAGTTGTGCTACTGGGGAGTTTGTTGCGCCACTTCTTCTTCCCAGCTAAAGCACTAGGAAGTGGTGAAGGGTGGGCGCTTTGGGGACTGTCTTATGTAATTTTGACGTTCGAAAAGTGCTGATTCTCAGCCTAATTTGAATAAATTACTTTTGATTTTGATAACTTACTCTATGACATTTTTTAAAGGCTTTCTGTCGCTACAAGACCCCTTTAGGTGACAAAGACAGCACGACTCTTAGCTGCGTCTTTAAATTGAGTTGAGAGAGCCAAAATACTAATATTAAAAAACAAATATGTGTTCACAGAGCTCTTCTCACAAACACAGAGGAGTTAATAAAGCAAGTGAAGTCAGCTCCGGATGAGCCGGAAGTGATGAAGTGGGTGATGTTCAACAAACGGAAGGACGTACTCGATGCATTTGAGAACTTGCTCAAGAACGTCAAGTAAGTAATACACGGCCTTGTAAAGTATTTGGCAAAACTTCACAGACTTTATGGGTATCGGAAGCTAATATAAATATTTTAAAAAATTCAACCGCCGAAAAAACTGAAAACTAAGTTCTTAAACTAATGTAAGTATACCTAAGTAGTTTTGAGTCAGCACCAAACAAGCAAATTAATGAATTACGTAAAGCGTGATGCGTGGTGGCTGCGCGGCACGACACGCCCCTTCACCGGAAAATGCCGAGCGTTCACGAAGTTAATGTCAGCGAGACAGCAATCCGAATGGGTACACACGTGAGGGCACACGTGATGCCTGCCAGGGGTGCGGGTTGTTCGAAAGAGATACCGTCGCCCCTGGCACACAGGCAACTGAGGGAACACGGGTGGGTTTTAGTCAGTAAAAGTCTGACACGCCCTCCTGCTCCACCCAGAGCGGGAGAAGTTATTTGATAATTTCCCATCCTCAAAAAAAAAAAAAAAAGGGCACACGTCATTGCGAGTGGTCGTGCGGAGAGCGCATTTTTTGGAATGTCAATGTTTATCCCTGGAGATTTTACGTTGCATTGTTAATTTGATTTGGTTATTTCTTAAAATTTAAGGTAATTTAGTGAAGTTTGTTCATTGCTTGTTTGGCGCCGACTCAAACCTACTTAGGTATACTTAATTTAGTTTAAGAACTTAGTAATTAAGGTTTTTTGCTTTTCAGTTTTTTCGGCGGTTGAATTTTTTTTTTAGTTTTTATTTTATAATTTTTTGTGGCTATAATCTATTAATTATTGTAATACATAACTCAACAACAAAATCTGTGTGTTAACAAGAATTCACCCCTATTTACCTACCCTTAGGGTAAGATTTTTTCCAAATTTATATGGCACCAACTTCGGGGTATATACCCTTTGCAATACAAAAATAATTATCAAAATCGGACTACTCTGTAAAAAGTTATGCGTGGTCATGCATAAACGTAAAAAAAATAAACAAATACGCGTGGAGAACCTCTTCCATTTTTCGTCGGTTAAAAAGTAAATAATAAATACGTTTTCTTTCTTTCTTTCTTTCAAAATATTTTATAAAATTACTAGCTTTGGCGGCCAGCGTATGTGTCGAAAAATATCCCACAGGAACATACTGCCGGAATTCAAATTACCCTATGTGTTTTTTTTTAGTTTCAGAATATATTACAATACGATTAATAACATCGTGCGCTAAAACTTATAATAATATTAGAATAATGAACAAGTATATAAAGTAAAAAGGGAAAAGCTCACTGGGCATCAAAGAATTCGTCCGCATCGCTGTCATCGACATCGATGACAGCGATGAGACATCGCCAAGCGGTTGGTCGAATCTTCACGTGACCAAAGGCTGGCCAATTCTTAGCTGAAAGAATCAGCATTGCCATCCAACGTGGCAATGCTGTCAGCCTATTGGGCACTTTTCCCACTGACAGCGATGAGGACGAATTCTTTGATGCCCAGTGAGCTTTTCCCTATGTGTTAATCCAAGTAACCAATTAGTTCCGTAATACATTGTTGTCATATTACTCTATTGGTGTACGCGGCTCATAAAGCTCCCATTCGGCATGATTTTTTCCGACATGTTCAACAATCATCGTCATATTTCAGCCAATTTATATAAAACCTGGCAGACGTTGCGCCAAACAAACATAAAGGCGCTAATTAAAATAATGGCAGCTAGATTGATCTGCAGCGCAGAAAAGTTGTTTGGCACCAACTCAAAATTACTCACATTTAAGGAGCTTAGTTAGACTAAACGGTATATTTTTTGGTCGGCTGAATTTTTTGTTAAAAAGTTTTTTATTTACTTTATAGGTACTATACAAGTTTTATTATTGTAAAAGAGAATTGTAATGTATCTCATTGACAATCTTAAATAAATTCCGTCTACGGTTCAATGGTAAACGTCAACATGATTTTGTGTTGGTTTCAGTAAAGTTACAATAATATCGTATTTCCAGGACCAGTGGCCAGCGCGTCAATCTTATAGAAGGATCCACGGATGATTCAGAGGTATTCTAATTTTGGACTACTTAATTCAAAGTTAATGCATAGTTCAGGCCGCAGGAGTCCGCTGGATGCGGGAAGCACAGAACCGGTCAAAGTGGCAGAGCTTGGGGGAGGCCTATGTCCAGCATTGGACGTCTTTCGGCTGAAATGATGATGATGATGATGATGATGAATAGTTCAGAGTAATATTCGTTCGTTGAAAATTTAATGTTTTTATAAGTTTGGTACAATCTAATTCATAAACCTTTTTTACAGGAGGAAAAGAAGAGCTATGTGCAGAAACAGTGAGTCTAAATCAATATTTTATAAATAATAAATGGTACTTACAGATCTTCAAGAAACATTATTCGCTTCAAGAATCATCGTCTATCTTCGGAAATACGTGCGGTGATAAAATCTAATATAGAGCTGTTAAAACCGTGAAAGTCGTTGTCTTTTTTATATTGCCATGAATACAACACATCACACCTCTTTTTCCAGAAGGGCTAGGAAAAGTTGTAACTATAGTACAGACGCCAGCACATAAAACTATCCCAATCTGTCAAATTTCTTTGATAGATTTTCAATTTTATGCCAATATGCATAGGGTTCATGTTCAATTGGGAAAATTTGTGCTAAAGTGCCATGTTATTATAGCGAGCGGGGAGGAGCCTATATTTTATATTAGAAATATAAATTAACAAAAAATAATCAAAAACATTAATTATTATGTATCAGGTTCGATTCTGCGTCCAAATGGCTCCTCAAGCCCGTATCCAAGGCAGAGGTGAAGACAAACGGACAGCAAGCTGTACGCAACCTTATTGAAGTTGCTAACAAGGTAAGATTAACTAAAACTTCAGACAGCATCAGTAATTTTACAAATATATAGAGCAGCATCCAAGATCTGCAGTACGAAAAATAAAGCTTCGTAAGTAGGAATATCTGGGACACTGCTACAATCTATTACTAAATACCGAATCTTTAGAACTGTATCCTACTTTTAGACTTCACTGAAGTCAGGTAAAAAAGTAAGTAAGAAGGAAATGTAAAAACACAGGTCTCGAACTCTTTTAATTTGCTGTGCCGGCAGCATCAAGGTGACATGATAGTTATCAAAGATTCCCATTAAAGCAACCACCCACCATTTTTGTCCGCGTTCTTCTCCATAACCTCTGCTTAACTTTGAAAGTGTTCGATGCTTATGTGATACTTTTGGTTCAGGTTACGGAAGACCTGAAGGGCAGTGAAAAGGAGGACATGAGGAACTTGGTGAAGGAAACCGAACAGTTGCTCACTGAATGTAGCAAGAAATATGATCATGAACAGTACAGGTATGTAGTGAAACACTCTTGAATATTGCTATGTGTGTCTGTGTAAATTGTCAACAGTAACAGTCAGTAAACATTTTAACAACTTCAAAAAAGGGGGAGGTTCGTCTGTATGTATATTTTTACGTATGTTCATCAATATGATCAATAGGGTATTACACTCATTTTTAAAAAGTGTCCTAATTAGCTTCCAAAGTGCTAATAAACCATTAAAAAAAAGCACAACAATTTTATTTAATCGATTAGTGCCGTAAAAATGAATTTAAGTTTTAAATTTTAAAATTTTGCGCGTAATTTGATGAAAACTCTGGACGCAGTGGACGCCATATTGGTCTGTGGGTATGACGTCAGTTTGCTAAGTAAACAAATGCACTGATATATGTTATGATAATTGTTTGTAATTGAAAAAAAATGTTATTATTCTACTTATCGTTGGTTTTTTGATCCTGAATGTAAAATATTATTTAAATAAAAATTACTTTGGTTACGAAAATAATAAAAGTACAAAGTTGTTCAATTGACATGCCGTATGACGTAATAGCATGGCGGCTTCTATTTCAGGGTATCCAAAAACAGATTAAAAAAACTGAAATCTTTGATTTGAATTTTTTAAATTTATTTTGTTATTTCATGAACTAACACTAACATTTTCCAACTGCATTTTGCCTATGCTCCATTTGAAATAAGATTAGACATTTAACTAAACCTTCTTTACAGTCCGATCAACCGATTTGGACTTATATTGCGTTGGTGGCATAACAAATGGCAGCTGCAGTAAACACTTGGTATTGTAACTACTTTTTTGCTTTTAATGCCATCCTTATGCCTGCGGTAAAGAAGTCAGAATCGGTTGAACTGACTGTAAAAAAGGGTTGTTTAAATGTCTAATCTTATTTCAAATGGAGTATAAGCTATCTCAATAATATATTTTAAGATTTTTTCTCATATATAGATTTAAATACCCTATTGTGGATTTTTTTTTTGTTTCTTGAAAATAAGCAATGAAAATACACACATCAATAAGCTCTAAGCAACACGCATTATTTACGGAAACTGCATGTTTTATTAATTGATACTTTATTTTTTTCGCAAAAAGTGGATATACTTACAATCTTTTTGCTCTCGGAAACATAATATGTACTAGCTGATTTAAAAAGTATAAACTTTTTTATTGTGTTTTGTTTTCATTAAAATAAAGCTATACATTTTTTTCCCAATTTCATGTGTTTTCGTTGTTTGATAAATTTGGTATTTATCTCACTTTTACCATTTTGAGATAATATACAGTTTAAAAAAAATGTGGTGAGTCATCTTTTATGTCATGGAGCGCCATTTGACTTCTGATGAAATGCAGAGAGCTGTAGGAATGCTACAAGCCGAAAGAAATCAGTCCCAGGATCTCGGCATATCGGTGTTAGTTAATAGGAGCGTGATTTGTCGTCTTTGGCAGCGTTACGTTTATACAGGGGATCCTGCTGAGCAGCACCCAGGACGTGAAAGGAGTACAACTGCTCGACAGGACCGATACACACAACTGACTGCAAGACGCCAGCCGATGTTAACCGTCCGGGAGAATGGTTTAAAGCTACAATTCTCAAGCGGTGTTGTTGTTAGCCACCAAATCGTGAGAAATAGGCTGCATGAATACGGCCTTCGAGCACAACGCACAATTAGGTGCCCACCTATACGCCTATATGTGTGGGGTACACTTGACATGGACCCAGGAGCAATGGGATGAAAAATTATTTTGCGATGAGTCCCGGTTTGGATTTAGGCCTGTTAAGAGAAGGGTAAGAGTGTATCGTCGTCCCGGAAATGCTGAACGGCTGAGATGCATCTAGGAAGAGCACCCTTACAGTGGCTCCACAGTGATTGTATGGGCGGGTATTATGAAGAACCGACAAACTGAGCTCGTTTTTGTAGATGGCAATATGAACGCTGAAAGTTACGTTGAAGATTTCTTCGGGCCTTAGAGCACGCATGGGACATACTCCAGAAACGTGTTCTAGAGCACCTGGACAGAGTGTCGATAACCCAAAAACTGAAAGACTTGCTAAAATTCCATTGGGAGCGATTGCCGCAGGACCAGATAAACAATCTTATAAATTCAATGAAAAATCGTTGCCGACAAGTTTTAAACAACAGAGGCGGTCACACTTTGTATTGATTTACCAAATAATAATAAAAAAATGTTATTTAATTTTCTAAAACATGAAAAGTTTAATTTAGTTTTAACTTTATTTTATATTACGTATGTTACGGGTACACATATTGTTAATTATTGTGATTAAAAGAACAATTGAATGAAGGATTTTGTTGCTTTAGTCACTAATGCATCAAAAATGCTTAGTTATTATTTAGTAAAAATCGTTCAAAAGTTCAAAACCGTACAGATTTGCTTAGACTTTTTTGATGTGCGTATCTTGTGTTCGTTTCTCCATCAAAGAATATCGATACCCAAACCATCTTTAATAACTACTGCAATAAAAACAGTCCGTTCGTGGAATCTACATTTGCTATGTCACAAAACTCCTATGATCTTAAAACACCCTTACCTTCCTAGTGTGCTGATGGAACGCGTTCGCGAGCTGAAGAAGAGCATCGAGCGAGGAGTAGTGACGAGAGTTGTGCAGGACTTCATGGACGTAGAGGCACCGCTGGCAGACCTGGACTTGGTGGCTGATTATGAAAAAGGCAGGTTTATTTATTTTACTTCACACAGTAAAATAGAGACAGATACCACATAAGTATTGAGTACAAAGGTACTGATTATTTTTTAAGAAATTTCTTCCAACAGAACTGCGAAAGGAGAAATTAAAAATAAATGTAGACAATAGTGTGGTGTTGTCGTATGTGTAGATTTTGTTTATATCTGTTAGTAGATCTCTATCTACTAACAGATATAAACAAAATCGATCGAATTAGCCATGAGTCCCTCGGGACTCATAGCTAATTGATAACAAGATGCACAGGGCGATCGAAGATTCAACTAAGCTTGCTGTATCTAACCACCAATCTTACCAAGGGGTACCTATCGTGTTACCCAGTCACTGGGTTGTAGAATTCAGATAGGCAATCGCTCCATGTAAAATATTGATACGCAGCACCATTTACCCGTTAGAATGCAAACCGTCCAAAAAACACTCCAGGAGGGCCGACAGAAGTGAAAACTTGAACAATTACCGTGTGTATTTTTTAATCGTCTATATACAAGATTTCACATTGGGCCTTTGGGTTCTGATTGCTCTCGGTAAAAAATGATAAACGAGCGATCGACTTCAGCCATTTAAGGTAACAGCACAGATTCTTACGATAAAAATAAAAAGGGATAAAAGAATTAGAATTTCCTAATGAAAGAAAGGGGCTTTTCCAAAAGACATCAACGCGCGACTCATCCGTGTGCTCAAGCGTTCGGCGACGATGACGCGAGTTCCATGATTTTTCTTCACCCAAAAAGTGCTCAACGCGCCTATGGAAGTTTTCACTTCAAAAATCTATGTTAATCAAACTGCCTAGCCTTTCCCAAACTCTATTGGGGTCGGTCTCCTGTCTAGGCGGGTGCAGCGTAATACACAAATATTTCTACATGTGACTGTCATTAGGGCAAAGTTCTCTTCACAAACAGAAAAAAGGAGCATCAATCAAAATGTTACTATTACATTCACATTATTGCCAAACATTTTAACAAATTTACTTACTCACAATTTTCTCAGATGAATCAAAACGCAAGTTTCTACTGGAGAAGAAGATAGCCGAGTTACTGGCCCAACTAAGCCGCGTCACTAAGACAGCCAGGCTCATCGCAGACACTGATAAAGATGCGGGAACGACAGTCAGCACACAGCTCAATAGCTGTAGTGAACAGGTAAGCACCTCAGCATTACTCTGACGTCACGCATAAATGAAGGATGGGTGAACTTTAACTGTAACCTGTGAAACTCTATACATCAATCTGCTTTATCATATTGTCATTGAATGCGTAAAATTCGACCTTATTGCTTAAAAATGCAAAAGACTCCATCGTTCTAAAAAGGTTAATTTTCTTTAGAACATGCTTATGTCGAATCTTTAATACCTACGTTATGGATTCTTCATGTGGGGTAACAGTACGGATAGAAACAGAGTATTTGTTGCGCAAGAAAAGTGTATTCTTGCAATATATGGGCTTCACCCTGATGAATCTTGCAAGCCAATATATAAAGAATTTGGTTTATTACCGCTGCCCTCCCTCTATATTTATGAAGTAAGCATGTTTGTTAAAAAGCAAGACCTATTTAAAAAGGCAGAGGATGTATATCCTCGAAACCGGCGAGATCCTCACAAGCTTATATTAAGTGACTTACCGAGATTGGCTAAATATAATAAAAGCTGTTTAGCCATGTGTCAATAAAATTCCAAGGGACTTAAAAAACTCTAGATCTTAGATTGTTCTAAAAAAAACTATATGAAAGGTTAAAAACGAATAACTTTTACAGCATTAAAGAATTTACTGACTGGAAATGTTTTTAAATGTAACCAACAATATTTGCAATGTATGATATAAGCTAAACATGTATGCTCTATAATGTACCTTAAAACAACTTTTTATACCATGTTTTATGCAAATAAATATTATTTCTATTTCTATAATGCTGTTCGTTGGTAAGCGGCATCACTTGAGAATGGCTGTACTGATTTGACGAATATATACAGTATCGTGATAGTCTGAAATAGGTTTCACGGAAAGTAACATTGGAAACGTTTCCCGGAAAAGAAAATCCTGAGGGATTTTTGTATGAACTGTTGAAACTAGGACAGGAAAACGTCGACAACAGGGAATAGAAATAGAAAATATTGTATTGTCCATGTAATACAGTAAGCAGGTTCACAGGTCAAAGTTGAGACGGCATGAGTAGCTTAAAATATCACCTACAGCTAGGTTACAAAGTATTATCAGCCAGAGCCCCAAACGAGACAGTTAGTCTGTATCTTGGGGATAAACTGAAAATATATTAGGTAGGTTAAAAATTATAACATGGTTATCTTTGCAGGCGGAGTTGCTGGCTCCAATGTTGGTGAAGGCAGCACAGAAAAGAGTTGCATCTCCGGACGACAAGGTAAGATTGAGGACTTATCAAATTAATGCTCTTAATGTAATTAATTTAATTATAATTTTGATTTTCGGATTCCTTTGAAGATTGGGATCTTCAAAGGAATCCCAGACCTTTGAAATCCTTATTTTCAATGTAATGTTATTTTCAGGCGGTGATAGAGAACTATAAGACCCTGCGTACAAGATATGCAGAGTCCTTGTCAAAGATTCGAGACCTGTGTGACCAGTCTGTTGATCCTATGGACTTCGTGCAGACTGCAGGTAAAGTTATTCAGAAGTATTATTAAACAACACTGCTGTTCGGGCGCCTTCGGCTTTCTTCGTCAGGCGTCGGGTGGCTGCGTGGACGACGGCGCGGGCGACTACGCGGGTCAAGGAGTGGGGCCAAGGGACCACGCACTTCATTAGCGAGAGCAACCGACGACACACGCGCGCCTTTTATTTCTAATATTGTACAATTCTTTTGGATATATCGTAACAGTTTATACAGTCCACTGCTTTCATTTAAAAGTCCATTTTAAGACCCTTACAACTGCAGTTGTAAAAAAAATGCAATAATCGTTCAGATCGTTCGTTCAGATTTTAAGAATCCCGGGTAATAATAAAAAAAATACAAAAATCAAATCATTTTTATTTCAGGCATTTTATAAGTACACACAAATACATTTCATCCATAGTGACTACATGTCACAAATAAGTAAACATTAAGCATTAAGTAGATATATTGTTATTAATAAGTTATTTTAAGTAGGTATTTTAGGTATTAATTAATTAACTGTTCCATATCTTTTGTTGAGTTGTATGCAATGAACGTATGAATCAGCTGATTCTTATCGTGATTTTATATCTACAACACTGACATTTAGAAAATAATTATGATGAGAACACTAAGCATGAATATATTCAACACTAGCTTTTGCGGTGTCGCCCCTGTGAGGGTTGGAAATTATCCCGAGGGAACGTTTTACCGGGATAAAAAGGATTCTATGTGTTAATCCAGGTTATAGACTATCTGTGTGCCAAATTTCATACAAATCCGTTGAGCCGTTTTCGCGTGATTGAGTAAAAAAACATCCAAACATCTAAATATCCAAACATCGAAACATACAAACTTTCACATTTATAATATTAGTAGGATTTAATTCAGTTTAGGAATAATGAAGATAATATTTTTCAGGCGAGACCATGGAGCGCATGCGCGAGGAGTCCACGAAACATAACGACCCCATGAAGTGTGCTCACGCGTCGGCTGCCATCACCAAGTGAGATACACTATCATATGCATCTTTACAAAACGAATACTTCCAAAAAACGTTATCTTTAGAAAGGGTTCCCGCTTGTTTCGGATCTGAAAACTGCAAGTATAAGAGCGTTTGCGCACTGCACCCATGAAATGCCAGTCCGAATCTCATCATTCTCCTGCCTTTATAGCAATTTATTTGAGGTCGGTACATCAGGTCCTTTTTCTTTCATTCATTCATTCTATGAGTCGTCATCTCGGTACTCACTTATTTTGAAGCAAATATCATCTTCCACTCAGTCCATCTATCGTTGGCATCGTTCATAAAACGCTGTTCAACGTCGTCGTTTCGTTTCGTCAAGATCAGAATTTCTTTTTTTCCGAGTTTAGCACAGTTTCAATTTTGATGGAACACGGATTTCGGATTAAATTCAGTGCGTAAATGTTAAAAATTGATTTCGTTGTATGCTATTTTCCGATTAGTAACAGGCAGAAACAGTTTTACCGACTAATATTGAGAAGAGTTGCCTTCAAGTTAAAATATTCTGTCTGTATCCAGGCTAGCGAACCGCGTGATCCACGTGAGCATGTCTTCAAGCACAGCTCGCAGCGACCCAGAGCTGCAGAAGGCTTTAACAGTAGCTCAACAACAGCTCACCGCCGCCACGCCGGCTGCCGACACTCGCGCCAGCAGGATGCCCGACTGGAAGGATACCACTGCCAAGGTAATACTTTGACATAAGCTCAACAATAGCTCAACGACAGCTCACCGCCGCAACGCCGGCTGCCAACACTTGCGCCAGCAGGATGCCCGACTGAAAGGATACCACTGCCAAGGTAACACTTTGACATAAGCTGAACAATAGCTCAACGACAGCTCACCGCCGCCACGCCGGCTGCCAACACTCGCGCCAGCACGATGCCCGACTGGAAGGATACCACTGCTAAGGTAACACACTGACAAAAGCTCAACAGTAGCTCAATGCAGCAACGCCGTACGAAGAAAAAGTTGCCTATCAGGCATTACCTCTTACTTAACTAGAATACCCTCCCTTTTCAATGCAAACATTTTACCGTAATCTTCCATCTAGAAACTGGTGACTCTGAGCTTAAACGTCTTCATCTATTTTTCATATTATTAAACGCATGAATATGTACTTGTCAACAGATTCTGCAAGCAACCGAGGAAGTGGAATCACTTTTATGCGGTGAGACCATCTTCAAGAACCAACCAGGACCGAATCAACCCATATACGTGAGTATAAACCATATCTCGAATGTTAGAAAATAAAAATTCAAATACTTAAACATGATATTCGTATACACGTTTAGATCTCATCAATTTCAATAATGGTGACCCTTATAAAATGTGTGCCAATAACTACAATAATAAAGTTGACCTCCAGTATTTTATGTATCATGATCTCTCTTTGCTTGTTAGTGCGCTAATGGATAAATAGCTTTGTGTCCTTTTTCTTCGAAATATTTGGCGGCTCAGGATAGTCTTTACCAGAAGTGGTAATCGTATGAGGACATCAGCAGCTTTGTCTCTGTGAAGCGAGCCTCTCCCAACTTGTTGGATCAATAGCGCAAGCGTTAACAAGTCTCTTATACTCATCCTTAAGTTGAGATGCTGACCACCATGTTACCGTTTCCCTCCCGCTATCTCAGAGCAAACAGTGGTCCTCCATGCGAAGGATGTGTCCACACCATCTGAGTTAACGTTGAGTATGACATGGAAGCTTTAATCAGTAGAGCCGGAGTATACATTTCTAATTAATGATTGCACTAATTTTGTGATATCGATATTGTCCTATAGAACGAGGCACTGAACCTGCACGTGGCCATCCGCGACTGGTCTTCTCGTGACAACGAGATAGTCGCCGTCGCAAAGCGCATGGCTGTGCTCATGGCGAAGCTATCTAATTTCATGAGTAATGGTAAGATTCTAATAATTTTGGTAACCTTTACTGTTGATGGTAATGTCTACACCTAGCCCAGGAAAATAAAAAGGTCTGTGATAAGATCTTCCCAAGGATACCTACTTAAATTTCTTCTTTTTTTATCTGTAAGTTTGCAATAATTTGTTCTTTGCGAATATTACTATTGGTTTGATGTCATTAGATTATAACAAGTGTACTTCTTGTCTAATTTTATGCAAAATGGTCCTAGACAAACTAAGAGAAAGGAAAGTAAATACGGACTTCTTTCTGAGTTTAAACAATAAGAACAGGTGCCGTTCTATTGTTTCTGCTTACCTCCAGAGAAAAAAAGCATAAATATACATATGTATGAAAATTTTAAAGATGAGCATGTACTATTTTTGTATGAAGTAAAAAATCACAAATATTTTATTCTAGTCCACTTTGGAGAAATAAGTACTTAAGTATAGTAGTACTTATTTTAGTATTGACCTTGTCTTCTATTTCAGATAAGCAGCGCGAAGTCCTAGCGACTTCTAAGTCGATAGTGGCAGAGTCGCACGAAGTCGCACGCCTTGCCAAGAAACTAGCACACGAGTGTACAGACCACAGGATCAAGACGGTTGGTATTTCTTTAGTTGAACACCTGCATTTAAGTGTCTCAAAATGTCAACCCTAAGTAAACGAGCGTGGTGCTTAAAGCTCGTAACTTCTCTGTTTATAGAGATCTTTGGTTCTTCAGTAAAAACTGATCTGAACTACTTATAATGTTTGTGTATTTTTCTAGAACCTGTTACAAACTTGCGAGAGGATCCCGACTATTAGCGGTCAGCTCAAGATGTTGACCACAGTCAAAGGATTCTCACTCGGACGTCACGGTAATACAGTTCAATTTACTAAAACATCATTGTACATAACGCTAATTCAACTTACTCGGCCTAATTAGGTGAAGGAATACAGAAATCTGAAAGATTTAATTTAGCTAGAAAGTGGATCCTCGTTATAATTTTGCAGCTTTCCGACCACCAATCCGTCGATTTTGATTTTCTTCTTCTCTAGCCTAATTTCTTATCGTTATTTTGTTTCCAGGTACACAAGAAGACAAAGAAGCTTTGGACATGCTTGTGGGTAACGCTCAGAGTTTGATGTTGAGTGTAAGTATACCTAATATTATTATTTTAAAACGTAGAATCGATTGACAAAACGTCGTGCTTCGTGATCTCCAAATAATAATAAAATAAAGAATGTATGTTTGAAATGGGACAACAGAAACCTGCCTAGTATTTGGCGTATAGCAAAAAGGTGTGATAAAATTTTACCGTCCCATAAAAAACCTTCTAGACGTAGGCAAAAAGGCTACCAGGCTAAATTGGGACTGGGTGGCTCACGTCAGCCGTATGCACAGTGACCACTGGGCAATAGTCTCACACGGTGGTGCCTGAGGATGGACGTGCTGCCGAGGTCGGCCCAAGGTAGATGGCCAGACGATCTAAACACATATTGCTAGGGTTGGATCGAAGTGACCCTGGAAAAGGATGCCTGGAAGGATTTGGGGAGGCCTTTGCTCAGCTGTGGGACATCCATCATCCTTCTCCTCCCTTATCCCAATTTATTTGGGTTCGGCGCAGCATGTTGTTTTCTTCCATACTTCTCGATTAGTCGTCATCTGATAGTCACCCCCTTTCTAACCATATCATCATTCACACAGTTCACTGTGGAAAGCTACTAAGCACATGGAACCACCGATCGTGCAAATTCCTCCTGTCAAGGAAGTAAATGGAAACTGGTCAGCGACAGACAAACATAAAGCTTTAAGGTTTGCTGAGTGCTTAGAGCAAATATTCCAACCAAATGAAGCTCAAACTGATGAGAGGATAATTCAGAGAGTACAAATTTGTTCAGCTATTAAGTTGGTTACCCCAAAAGAAGTATCTAGAGAAATTAAGTGAAATTTCAATCGGAGAAAATCCCCTGGTGACGACTTAAATTACTGGAGAAGTTTTACAAAATATCCCACGTAAAGCTATAGTTAGGCTTACCACGCTTATTAGTTATTTCGGTTAAACACGTTCCTGACATGTGGAAATTACCTGAAATCATCATAAGCCTGGAAAAACCACCTCATGAAACAACATCTTACAGACCAATCTCACTGTTACCTGTGCTGTCAGAACTCTTTGAGAAACTATTTCTAAAGAGATTGAAGTCGATTATTGAAGCTGAAAATCGAATCCCCGATTACTAGTTTGGATATAGAAAACAACATTCTACGCTCGACCAAGTACACAGAATTACTAATATTATTGAAAGAACACTAGAGGAGAAGAAGGTGTGCTCCACGGTTTTCCTTGATCACAGGCTTTCGATAAAGTATGGCATGATGGGCTCATTTATAAGCTAAGAACAATGCTGCCTCAACAGTTTTCAGATATCATAGAGTCTTATATAACAAACCGATTGTTTAGAATAAGACATAGAAATGCCTATTCAAATCTTAGGCAGATAAATGGCGGAGTACCACAAGGTAGTGTATAGGTCCGGTCCTGTATCTACTATACACCTGTGATATTCCTGAGCTAGAAAATAATGTAATTGCAACCTTTGCTGATGACACAACTATCATGGTTGTTGGAAAAAGTAACGAGAAAGCCGCAGGGCAGGGTCAAGAGCCGGTAAATCGTGTTTATGAGTGGACTGCAAAATAGCATCTTAATGAAAGCAAGTCCGTCGACATTGACTTCACGAATCTACTGTAAGCATTTAAACTGGCATTTTTCTAGAAAAAGAATATGTTTTCTTTCAGATCCAAGATGTAGTGAAAGGCGCTGCCAGCGCTTCTGTCAAAATCATGTCACAGCGTGGGCCGAGGATGAAGTGGGTGCGCAAGACCGTTTACTAATGTCTCAACTACTACAAGAAACTTACACGTTACATTCCAAGCATATATTTTCATTCTCAAATTAAATCAGCTAGTGATCTATACGTGATAAATAAAAATAAAACGAATCTTATTCTTCAAGTAATTACTAACACCACCCAAAAAATATCAAATCTTTTTCTATTTGCGGGTTCGCTTCACTCGCAAATGAAGCTAGATGAGCATGTGACCACCTTTCATTAGCATGGCGTGAAAGCTTGTAAAGTGCTAGCAGCACTGACTAAGAGTTTTGTTAAGGGAACTCCTCTCACTAGGTTAGGTCAGGTTGCAGCAAACGTTTTCACGAAAACAAATGGCCCGGCACGAACTGCGCCTACTTATTTTTTTTGTTGTTGTATCATATTAAGATATCTATACTCATCACCCTAATGTCTGCGAAGTGTGTCCAGCCTTTTTAATTTGATCTTGTATAGTGCTTTTTTAATATGTGTGAAAGATGTGATGCTGATGCATTTTATAACACTGTTATCATTCTTGTGACAAATTATACAAGGCGATTTATTTTTGTAACTGATGTAATTTTTTTTTTTTGTATTATAGAGCTGATTAAAAGCTTTGTTTTTTTTTTTACCTAGACATCTTTCTTACATCCACGAAGACGTTTTTGACTAGTCACAACTAGTGATGGCCTAGTTTCGTCAACGTCAGGTTTCCTTAGGAATGTATGTAACCTAATATGAATTATTGTAATCGACGAAATGACGAATCAAGTTAAATATATATTCAGCTCGACTGCAAAATTTTCGCTTTATCAATTGGTGTCTATCTCACGTTAACAAAATCAGACATACTTGTTCATAAAAAAATGTCATGTTTAGTACATTTTATGACAATTAGCGATGTATGGGTTAATGTAACGACAGACTTGGTATTACTTTTTATGTATTGACCCAACATGAAACAAAAACAATAATGTAATGTAAGGAGGAGAATATGGAAAAAGCAGTAAAAGAAACATTAGGAAAAGGAGGGAAAAGACAAACAAAAACAAAGTAAGGAAAAGCAGTGCAGGAAAAATAAGAATGAGGAAGGAAAAGCTAGGAGTAAAAAGATTGAAGCCATGTTTGAGTATATTATGTTTAGTTAGTGAACTGTCAAATCTTAATAAGTTAAACAGGTTCATTAATATAAACTAGAAATAGGAAAGGGCTAAGAATTGAACCTTGAGGCACGCTCATCTAAACTAGAGACCTCAAGAACGTCGCGTCGCCCCGTTAACGTTTACTTTTTTCTTGCCGTTTGTTAGGAAGAACAAGATCAGCAAATTGTCAATGAATTCCATATTGGTGTAATTTACAGATCATTGATTTGTGGTGAATGCAGTCAAACGCTTTTGAAGGTAACAGAACATGCGAATTGCGTCGTGGGACTTCTCCCAGGATTGCAAAATATGAAAAACGAAAACCAATAATGGTGTCTATGTAAAATGCTCAATGCTGGTAGCACAGATAAAGGTCTAAAACTAAAAGGATCACTCTTCCTACCCGATTCGAAAAGAAGATCGGCAGTGTCAGTGTCGCTCTATTTGAGAAACGAGCATAAACTAAATTATATGCATTTTATAGAGCAGGTAGAGTAGTTTATTTTCCTGATTAAAGTTTTTTTTTATTTTCTGGGAAAAGAGAAAAAAATCATAAATAAATATTTTGTTAAATCAGAAGTAAAAGTAGCAATAACTAAACGGAAAACAGCGGAGTTGAAGTAATCATTGCCATTTTCAGTATAATAATACTTATTAGTAGAATAAGAATATTGGCTGGCTGGTTAAAAACGAACAATCATTTTATAATAACATTATGAACACATTTTTTCTTTTTATATTAATAGACATTAATGCGATTGCAATATTCCAATCTTAACTATAAACTGTATTCTAAAATAATTAAAGAAAGCATAACATAATCGTTAGTTTTTACAGTTTGTACCTGGCAACATTAAACTATTCGCATTTCATAACAATTACTGTCATCCTGTGATCTGTCATCTGATCTGACACACACAGTCGTACGTATCCTTGCGATTTGTTTACACATCTGAAAACACACTAGACCATTTTAATTGTTTCCAAATTGAAGATATGGTTTTCATACTATCAGAACCTGTAAGTGTTTTTAATTTTGAAGACATCCAGAGTCTGCCAGAATATTTGGCACATTATTTTCTGGGAATTTCCTTATCCCAACATCAACAAATAATGAACGAAACAAGAGGACTTCGTGAAATGCACAGAGGAAGTTTTGCATTAACTGCATTATTATGCAAGTTAAGGACGGGAGACTCGGGAGACAGGCTATCAAGTTTATTTCAAACGCCTAGGCGCACTGTGGAAACCCTGATGAACAAGGCTAGGGACATATTAGCTCAGGAGTATGTGCCTCAACATTTGGGTCTGCATCATATAAGCCGGAGTAATGCCATCAGTAAAAACTCATATATAGCAAATAGTTTATATGGCAGACCTGATCTCCCTCTGGAAAGAAAATGCAATTGTTATCTGTGATGGCACCTATGTTTATGCCCAAAAAAGCTCAAATTATTTATTTCAAAAAGAGACTTATTCCCTCCATAAGTATCGAAATCTCATAAAGCCATTCATGATTGTATGTTGCAATGGATACATCCTGGATGTTACAGGGCCATATCCTGCCACTACTAATGACGCGACGATAATGATGGATTTATTAAACAAAGACAGTTTTTTGGATTTTTTTTAGAGAAGATGATGTTTTTATTCTCGATAGAGGCTTTAGGGATAGTGTGGACGCTATACATCAGCGTGGCTTCCTCGCCCATCTACCAGAAACCCTGTCACCAGGTCAATTCCAGTTATCTACACTAGAAGGGAACAGGTCTCGCTGTGTGATAATAAATAGATGGGTTGTGGAAGCCGTTAATGGCAGAATCAAAAGAGATTTTAAAATATTCAGGCATGAATATTTTAACCGTGCATGCCCTCACATGATGAAGGACTTTTCCATTGCAGCAGCTCTGCATAATGCATTTGCCATAATGTTTGTGGATCCAAGTAATGCGGAACAAATAGTCAATATTATAAATGAAAGGCTTTTTGCAGAAAACACTTTAGCAGAAATAGTACAAGAAGATAATCTCAATAGAAGAAATTCTATATTTACAACTATTACCAGTTCAAATATTGTGTTCCCTAGCCTGTCTATAGAAGAATTGGTCCTCTTTGCTTGTGGCACTTATCAAATTCGACAAGCTAGGTCTTACATAGGTGAACAATTACGCTTTCATGGCCTTTACACAATAGAAGTTTGCAGAGAGGACCATGTCAATTTAAGCAGGTTAGGGGGAATAAGTCCTTATTTGATTCGAGCAAAAGTAAAGTCTTATTTTGTTTTTATAACAATAGATCGGCAACAAGTGGGTAGGAATGCCATCACTGGATATTGTTGCAATTGTATTGTTGGTTTGCGCACTGTGGGATGTTGCTCTCACGTAATGAGCATAGTATGTTACCTGGGCTACGCGCGTCACCAGGATAATATAACTCCACCTGCACAATTCCTTGACCAAGTTTTACTCAGGGTTGATACATAACTGTTAAATAATAAATAGGTACCTACCTATTAAATGTTTGTAAAAAGTCTTTGTTTCATTTTATAAAATAACATATTACCTTACCTACCTACCTTATTGCTGGATGGACCTGGCTTACATTGCTAGGGATACATATTTTGTATGAATGCCGTGCTTTAGGAGAAGCCTATGTAATATTATATAATATATACCTAGAGATGGCAAACAAGTATAGGTACGGTTCGCCTGATGATCCAGCAACGTTCAAAGGCATAACCTTTTGGTGTAGGTAACAACCTCCTTACACGTACATCCTATTCTTTTCGCCTCAAAGGAAAAGCGTTACCTATTATACTATTATTAAGTATACTTACTTAAAAATGTAGGTGTATTGTATTTTAAAATGAATTATTCTGCTCAATAATCAATCATATCAATACACATTTCACAACATACCTAATAACCTAACCTAAATGGTAAATCTTTAAAACGATTTTCTGTCAAAATCCCATTACAAAAAAATATGCTATGATTACACTTTATGTTATTAGGCCTTAGATCCATCTCCTTCGGGTATTTTCAATAATGCACGCGAAGTATAAAGGCGACACTCAAAGTACATGGGGTTTTGCCAATCTTCTTTGGATGTTTTTTTCTGTGTGATCAGAAAACGTACCGCTGTCTAAGCATTTTTAATTGCGTTAATAGAAATAGTGACGGACTAGTTTAGACTAGTATCGGATTAGTCATAAGTAGCGATGAACTAGTTTTGGGCTAGCCATGACTAGTATTTTACTAGTCACAACTACTGTTGGCCTTCAAGCTCATTCGATACTGTTGCTTTGGACCAAAATTTACATATAGCGTTCGCTCCTCCCATCTTTGGAAGCATCCACAACTTTTAGAAAAAGTAGACCAAATTATTAGAAATACACTAACTTCAATCCTAAATGTGGCCCTGGACGACCGAGCGTGGCAGCAAGCCACACTTCCCATTCGCCTGGGTGGTCTCGGCGTCCGCAAAATTTCAAGTATAAGTTTACCGGCCTTCCTCTCCTCGGTCCACAGTACAGATAAATTAACCAGGAATATTTTATCTTCCTCATTGGTTGATTTTGAAGTACCGTGTTTGACCGATGCTTTGAACGCTTGGAAAATGGCTTGTACCAATACGGTTTTACCTGACAACCCATCCTCCCAGAGACGTTGGGACGTGCCGCTCTGCAGTATTATACGTAATACCCTGGTAAATACGTCACCTAATACTGTTGAGCGTGCCCGTCTGCTGGCTGTGGCAGAATGGGAGTCAGGCTTGTGGCTTCAGGCGCTCCCGTCATCCACCATAGGCACTATCATGGATGACTCATCGTTTCGGTTCGCTTCGTGTCTCCGCTTGGGCGCACCTTGTGTTGCTCCGCATCGGTGTCACTGCGGTGAAGCTGTCGACAGTCTCGGGCACCATGGCCTGTCCTGCTGCAGGAGCGCAGGTCGCATAGCACGCCACGCCAGCATCAACGATATTATTCGTCGAGCCCTTGTCACCGCCGGCGTACCAGCTGTATTAGAACCAAATGGCTTGGTACGTGACGATGGGAAGAGACCAGACGGTATGACGTTATTGCCTTGGAAGGTGGGAAGACCTTTGGTGTGGGACGCAACATGTGTCGACACCCTTGCGCCATCCCATGTTCCTAGCACGGTGGGCTGTGCTGGCGCCGCTGCTGCTGTTGCTGAGACCCTCAAGCGGCGTAAATACTGTAACCTTATGGGTAACTACAGTTTTGAGCCGTTTGGGGTCATGGGGCCCGAGTGCACGTCTCCTTTTTAAGGAAATTTCTCGCCGGCTGGTCGACACTCCACGTGACCAGAGGGCTGGGTCATTCTTTGGCCAAAAAATTAGCATTGCCATTCAACGTGGCAATGCTGCCAGTCTTCTGGGCACGTTTCCTGATGACAGCGATGCGGAGGAATACTTCGACGCCTAAGTGTCCTTTTGTTTTTTGTATTTATTTTGTATATCATAGTTTTAATTATTCTGTTGGACTAGTTTAAAAAAAATCATGCATTTGATAATCATTACAGAGTTTAAATGTCAATCTGTTGGGGTCTTACAGGGAAGTTAAGGTGTTTCACATACAAAGAGGAAATAAAAAATCAAGTATTAAATAACATATTTTATTAAATCTAATACAGAGTCGATCATGATCACTCAATACCTCATGGTACGTGCAATTCATAAATAAAACAGATTCTGCTGATGACAATTATAATGAATAGTTAATTATTTCTACCACGGAAACATACAACACTATAATACTATCTACTATCCATTGCTGGTTTACTACTAATGACGTTAAATTATTGAATGCCGAAGCGGCAATGGAAACTACAATGCTTTATATTTCCGTGGGAGATTATTTGATGAAAGCGTGCGAGAGAGACGCACTTATACTTGTATATCTCCGTCTCGCTCCCACGCGACTACGCTAACGCTAGAGTATTTGGTATTTGGCTCCATTCGATCACAGTTTCGGGCGCAGAACTTACTTCCGTCTGCGAGCCTGCGAACAAAGAATAAGGAAATTAGAAAAGAATATACAATAGGATACAATAGGTAATATAATATAATAAGTTAATAAAGTTCATATTCGTACGAAACGCTTGCTGTCCATATTACGCTTAGGTATACGAATATGAACATTATCAGCTTATCTGAAACCCCTACTTGACTCGGAAAACACGTTAAGCCATCGGTCCCTTCGTGGATCTATGAACGTTAAGGGTCGTCAGAAGCCTGAAAATCAGACAGCCAGTCTTGCTTACCAAGAGGTATCGTATTACCCGGTAACTGGGTTGTGGAGGTCAGATAGGCAGTCGTTCCATGTAAAATACTGGTATTCAGCTGCATCAGGTTAGACTGGTAGCCGACCCTAGTACAGTTGGAAAAAAAACTTGTGTGGTTTTATGAAACCACCGTAAAAGTGAAACTTTTTTTCACATTATAGACATTTAACTAAAAACTACACGGTCAGCTGATGCGAACTATAGGCGCCGCCATATTGGCCTCGGCTGCTCTGACGAGCGCCTTTCACTTTATCCCTACTCCGCGGCCGACCGTCACGCGACATGCAACACACAGACGAAAAAGTTTGAGACGATGTAATAAAAGTTTCACTTTAAAAAGCAAGGCAGATGATGAATTTCCTTACCACTTCCTTCCTATCCTTGGTGACGCACACGGAGCGGACCCTGAAGGGGTCTGTGTACACGCAGGTGCAGTCCTGCACCATGGTCTGGTGCCACATCTTCTGGTTGATGGCTGCGGCTGCTGTCTGCAGGTACTGTTTCTGCTGGCCAGCGTTCAGCGCGTGGAAGTTCGTCGCCGAAAATACGATGCCGTTAGTCTGTGGGAGACAGGAGGTTAGATTTTAATTCAAATCTAACTGTAAGATCTAAGATTCTGAAGGATTTTGGATCCCAGCTGCGTACATAGGGCTTGTTTGAACAAAATGTGTCGCCGAGTTGTACGTTCGCAGTCGGTTCTTTTAGTTTATTTTAAAAGAAAGCACGGTCCAAGTGTTTTGGAACTTATTAACTTTTTCTTAAATTTAAAATGCCTAGTTGATACAATTGGCTTTCTTATAAGGAAAGAAATGACTCACCGACTCGACGAAGTCCCTACACGCGTCAAATGACTTTTTCAATGTGCCCCTGAGGTTCTCAGCATCCTTGCCGACCTTCCTGTCTCCAAGCATGATCACAGCCTTCTCGGTGTAGCCTGCACAAATAATTTACATGTTTAAGTTACGAGAAGACTATATATATCTTTGAGGTTTTCGTTAGGCTTACGCCACTACCACATATATGACTGTATTATTATCATGGGTTGAGCTATGTTTATGCAGTTTGAGTCGATAGAAAAAGAAATGATAATATTCTCTCGACCGAATTTCGATCACGGCGGCCAATATCTACACAGATTAGACAATGTGCAAGAGATATCATAATGTACACACGAGTGTGTGACAAACAGGTGCACTTCCTCTTCTCTCACTCTTAAGATTCGACCGGGACTGTAATCCGACATGACCAAGGACGGATCAGCGAAATTAAAAAAGGATTCAAAATCAAGGGTGGTAGGTTGGTGACTGGTAGAAAATGCCCCAGGCAGTAGTTTGCCGCTAACATAGGGGTAAGGAATATTGTTACTAACAAAAAAACAAAGAAGGATTTAAAAAATAAGTCCGTCTGTCTGTCGGCTTGTTTGCTCCAGCTAATCTCTGAAACCGCTGGACCGATTTTGACAGGACTTTCACTAGCAGATAGCTGATGTCATAAGGAGTAACATATTATTACGCGGCCGAAGCCGTGGGCACAGATATTAAAATGAAAGTATACTGACCGACAATCTGCGCAGCGTTTTTGCCGTTGCCAACTGTAAGGGATCCTGCAGGTGTGACTGCCACGATGGAGTGAGTGTAAGCCATATTTTCGAAGGCAGCCCTGTAGGCTATGCTACGAGCAACCTCGAGCTAAAAGCAAAATTAGCAATGAGAAACAAATAAGCACATACAAAAATTATGTTTAATGGTTTACAGTGATTAAGTTATTATGGTTAAACAACGAAATTCTTTTCGTTGTAAAAATAAGACCACATTTTTTTTTTATTCGTAGACAATTCCATCAGATTGTAAGCTGGGATTTATACTATACATCCTTATCATACAACAAGGTTTTTCTTAAGACATTGCTTAAACTATCGAGCCTGTTTTTGCAATAAGAACCTAACTATCATCGAAATAAAGTTTTTTATACAAAACAGATAACTTAGTCCGGTACCACCTTTTCATTAGACGGAACAAAGCTTGTGCTAGTAGTTAGATATCGTTTCGTATTATGATGGATATGGTTCCAGAATCCAGAACTGATATATAGTAGACATTGAAACTTACCATAAAGAATTGACCGAAGCAGCGATCTCCAACAACGCTGATGGTATGCTTGACAGCGCCAGCACGGAGGGGCAGGTCGAAGATAGACTGGTAGCCAGCTACGACGTTGGTAAGGCCTGAAATATAGAGGATCAGGTTATTGTCAGTGCTATAAACAGTACTGTTCGAACCCAGGCAGGCGCTATACTATGTGCAAATAATTTAATCACCACTGCTCTCAAACCGACGAAGGAAAATATCGTGAAGAAACCAGCAAACCAACAAAATTGAAGACAGTGACCATAGTGACATGACACATGTAGAGGAATCTACCAACCTACACTAGGTCCTCTTGAAGAGAGGAGGCCTGTGTCCCAGCAGTGAGAACATCATAGGCTGATTATGCTAATGCTATCCATATTTATGTACACATCCACATGTCATATTATATTTTATTAGGTTACTTACCGAACTGAACTCTGAGACCATCGATGAGGCTGAGCGCCTGGTCGAGGTAGGCGTTATAGTTGCCGGCCATGATCTTGCTAGGGTCGGTCAGTGCTAGTCTCTGGTAGCGGCTCTTGTCATCAAACACAGGCTTCGCGGTCTTCAGTCTCTCTGTAATGAGTTGTTGGAGGTTAATGCTGGTTAGAGAAGGTATGCAAAAGCAGATTTTGAGGTTCCAAATGGTTTTAATAGGAATGTTTGCCAAATCATGAGAGCACGCACTGATGTATGTAAGTTTTATGAACTTGTCTTGGCTTAGAATGGTTGACACGTGCTTAAGAAGTGCTGTAAGCTATTTTTGGTCTTATATTTTAGCACGCTTAAATCTAACACTATCGGAATTTTACAAAAAAATATATTTAAAAACGATGTGAAATTGAAAATGTTTCTTTGTTTTTTAATTTCACTCATATTTTTGATATTCTTTAAACAGAGTGTTTTTGTGCTGTTTTCAGTAACACTTGTTGATCAGAGATTTATTAAAGAAGAGACGTATCACCGGTTGACAACCACCTCTATGGCACTACGATGAAGCTTTTAAAAGCACACTCACGGTCAGTAGTATACAGGATGGGGTAGGGGAACTTGGGAGTGATGCCGACGAGGTAGACCTTCACGTCAGTGCAGTGCTTGCTCTTTAGCCCGTCCAGGATTTGTCCTACCAGGGGAACCACGATGTTCTTGTAGTTCTTTTCGTTATCCTGAAATCAAAGGATGAGGTTAGGCTGCTTCTTTCTTGGCCAACTTTTCTTAAGGATTTAAAAGTGAGGCAACATTGATTTACTTTGAACGTGAGCTGTTAACTAGCAGTAAAGCTTTTATGTCTGAATAAATAAAAAGCGTATCACAGTCAAATCAGACAGCCAGTCCAGTTATTATTATAAGGATTGTGTGAAACACATGTGATATATAATTTAATATTGAATTGAACAAAGATGTAAACTGAACACTTACAGCAGTAGTTTCGAAAGTCACGATAATATCAGCTTGCTTGTTGGGAACCTTTAACTCGTAGCGCTCTCCCACTTTCCTGGGCTTATCAGCATCCGTGCACTGCACGCAGACGTCGGGCATGACAGCAGGCAACATGCCGGTGAGGGCCAGGGCAGCATATCCTCGGGCCAGGTCGCACGCCTGGTGGAGGGCTTCCTTGGGCTCGCCAGAGCACGCGTGGATGCAGGCTTGTCTAAGGTGGAAGGAGGGGTCAGGTTAGCTATTTGAGATACTGATGCTGTGTGAGTTTGTTTGTATAGCCTTATTAAATAATCAAAAGAAGACGAGACTATAGACTAGTATCTAACAACTACGTATTAAGTTCTGCGCACATTATTGCTACATCGTATCGCAGCGCATCGCACTTCAAAACAATAAAGCGCAGTGCAGCCCACCCAATTCTGCGTCAGCTTTTAGACACAAAATTTGTACTTGATCTACGAAAGACTTACGCAGTAGGTTGTTCTTTGTGTACAATTTTTCCAAAGCTCCTATGAGTATTAACCCCAAAAAGCTCATAAAATTTGCTCAATGCCAACTTTGATTCTAATAAGAGCCTCCACTTTTTCCTTCTGGTTATAAGAAGAGGCTTTGGCTCTAACCTACAAAAATGAACAAACTGATGCCACCACTTTGATGGTACTGTCCCTGAGCTTTACCTGAATGGTGCAATGTCTAGGAGCAGGTTTAGTGGTTTGAGCGGTGAGGCTCCTCCGAAGACTTCTTCGCACGCGGGTGGCATGGCCATGTGGTGGAGCTGGTGGTGGGAGTGTTCCGGAGCCTTGACCTGAGGGCAGGTCTTGGTCAGACGGTATGCGTTTCCGAACTCGCTCTCTGATGTGCAGATCTGGAAGAAGTTTGGGATTAGTGGAAGGATTTAATGTTTTTGCTGCCGTATAACGGTTATATGATTAGAAACAAGTAGGTCGACGGATCATCAAATGTAAATTCATAATTATTGCAGTCATGGTTCTGACTGCGATGATAAAATCAAATCAAAAATTTTCTTGCTCCGTGGGAGGTCCAAAAGCACCCTTCTTATTGCTTCTTATTGACAATTTTTTTTACTAGACTTTTTGTAAACTAAGTATTTCAAGGTATGAAAAAAATTGTGCTATAATTAGGAATATCAAAAAATTAAGCCGTACCTTTCCATTAGGTAGACGGAAGTCATCGTAGGGCTCGTTGTTGCCGTCTCCGAGAAGACCGCGCAGCTTGCCAAGGTAAAAGCCGTTCACTTCGATATAGCACACCTAAGGAAAAACATTATTATAAAACTGTGTGGGCATACTTGCTAAACTTAGAAATAGAGTATCACTAAATTATTTTATGAGGTCATCTGCTTTAAAACGCTATGAATGAAACCAATCATTTGACATTCATTATGAATTTACAGTCCAAAAATTTACAATTAACATATATAATATTATTTAGTAGGCAAATATTTTTAGTATGTCAAGTCTCAGGGAAATCCTCAAGACAATTCTAGTTATTTCTAAAAGTCTAGACAGTTTAATACGCTTGTCCTGATGGTAAACTATTTCGACGTTTTGTGTCGTTATTTGATCATGAGCCAATCGGAGATCAATGAGTACGTACCTCAAGTTTGGAAGTACAGAAGACCATAAGTCCGTACAATGTTCCGAGTCCAATACGGCCGTTAGCCTCGCGGAAGGCGAAGGAGTCCTTCTCCATGACTGGGAAACCTTGAACTGCACCGTTCAGGCTTACCTGCGAAATATTAGGATTGGTTAAGTAAACCTAGTATTTGGTTAAAATTTTAATAGATATGCTGAAGTTTTTTTTGACGTCCAAAATGTCTTCCTGTAGGTTACGAGACATGCCTGCTTCGCAAAAAAAAAGATCCGATGGGGTTAAAAAAAGTTAGTCTGAGCCAATATACTTCAGGTCTTAAACACAAGCACCACAAACACGCAATGAGCAATGGCAATCAGTGATCGTAGGGTCAGCAAAAAATGTTCATCGATTCTGAATGTACGGTTTCTGATTATGAAGCCTTTGTCTTTCAGCAAGAAAATTTCAGAGCTAAATAAAATGGTCTCACCATTTCATTATCCTTCAACTCCACAATGGTACCGCTCTTGTCTTCCAAGATCAGAGCTTTAGGCTGTCCGTTGGTGAGCTGTATCATGAGGGTGAAGTTCCTGTCGACGTGGTCGTGCGCGAGCACGTAGCGGCAGTTGCCGGGGAACGTCATGTGGCGCCCGTCGAACGTGAATATGTGCTGGCCGTTGACGATCACGGCGCGGACTGCGGACAAGAGATGGAGATATTCGTTAGTTATTATTAAGTTATTTCAATGTATAGAAAAATATAGATGTTCAAGGAGGTCATCTATATTTTTCTTCATTCATTCATTCTGATAAAGAATATAGTATCATGTAAAAACATTATTATTATCTGTTTCTTTGAGTCTTAAAAATGACTGAATAATGTGGTTTCAAGCAGGTGAGCATGGTCGTCACATGCATCGTAGCTTAAACATTAGATGGGATGGTTGGAAAAAGCAAGGGTATTCCTAGAAAAATTGAGTTGAAGAGAATTATTATCTTGTAATTGAATTAACTTCAAATTAGTTCCATCAGAATGAAATCTCTCTAAATTTATCTCCTCTTCATAAATTGGTATCACAGGTTTTCAGCCTTAAAAGGCACTTCCAGTTTTGGATAAAGTGCGAGTTTGTAGAGCATCTCTGTCAGTCAAACCTGGGAGACAGTCTCTTTCCCACGTAGTGTTCTAACTAGAACCAACACTTTTATTTAATTGTTATTAATAACTAAACCAATACAAAATCTACTCACGTTTAGCGGGCACCTCATCCAGCGGGTTGAAGCTCTTGGGTCTGTATGCCTTGATGAGAGCGATGACATCAGGAACGTCGCCGGTCAACAACTTGTTGAGCACGCTGGTCGACGGCGGTCTGCCGAACGATGGTACTGACAGGGATCCGGAGGTGAAAGACATCTGGGGAGAGAAGGAATATGTCATTTTTATGGTAAACTAGCTTTTGTCAAAAATTATCCCACGAGACCATAACTACCGGGATAAAACTATCCTATGTGTCAATGCAGGTTATGAACTATCTGTGTGTCGAAATTCATCTAAATGCATTCTGCCGTTTTAACGTGATTGAGTAACAAACATCCGACATACAAACTTCACATTTATAATATTATTAAAGTAGACTAGTAGAATCATTAATAACTAGTAGAACTAGTAGGATGGTCACCGACGCGTACGGAATTCAGCCACACAGAGGCATTACAAGTATGTTGCCAGCGCAGAGGCAAAGCTTAAAATAATACCTCATGGGCATGTGTGAAAGAAAGAAAGGAAAATAGATTTTCGTGTGTGAACACTGGCATCCACATTTTTAAACGGAATTTATGTATGGCTGTAGAACTTTTCGGACAAGCTTTTTCACCAGGAACTCTACTATAAAACTTTCTACATCACTGAAGGTAGCCTTATTTGTTTTTAATCATTGCGTTCAATCTCCTGTGGAAGTAATAGATGAGGTCTACGATAGAATGAACGTAGGTACTTAAAAGATGTCTGTTCATTCTTGCTTTGAAGGTTGACTAATAGCTAAAACGAATGCTGTCTATAAAAAATGTTCTGTACTCACAGGGCTGAAGCCGGTGGGTGCGATGCCCACTCCGAGCTGTCCGAGCTGAGCGCGGATGAACTGGATGAGCGACGTGACGGCGGTGGACAGCTTGCGATAGATGGCGCGCAGTTCCTTGTTGTCGTCCACCTTCTCTTGCTTCAGTTTCTAGAAGGACGAAGTAATACTATAAACTGCGATATCAGGAATTTATGAAATGGCTCTTTGTATTCGGAGAGCTAGGTTTATTACGCTAGAGTAGGTTAGATAGGTATTTCATTTAGGTACAATTTTATGCTGAGAAGTTTGCCGTGCCATTTCTTCTTCCCAGCTAAAATACAAGGAAGCAGTGAAGGGCGGGCGTTTTGGTGGACCGTCTGAAGGATTTTCACCTTCAAAAATTGTTGATTCTCAGCCAAAATTGATTGAGTGAAATGACTTTGACTATAGATTTTGAATTTACGTTATTGTTATAGCGTATGGTGATTTCGTATCTTATGATTTTATATGTTTATAACAATTTACACAAATGTGTGCAAAACAATTTGTCGATATAATAATATAGCATTCATAACAACTGAATTGTTGATTTAATAAAAATAAAAACTAACTAGCTTTCTGACCGATTATTTTACGTACCAAAGGCACCTTAAAAAATTTCAATTTTCTTATGGTAGGTAGTGTTACTGTTGGTGATAGATATTGTGGACTAACCTTGGTGATGTAGCTGTGCAGAGCATCTGTGAAGTCTCTGACCTCCGGCGTGGGGATGAGCGCACGGATGGTGTTGTAGGCGTCGCCCAGCAGAGCCACCGCCTGGTCGGGCACCGCCAGCTCTTGGAACTGAACGAAAATGATAATTGTTATGACGTAACGAAGTAACGTCAACGATAGTCTAGTGCAAAAAAGCTATCAAGGGAAATTACAAAACTCGTTTTTACGAAAAAAAAAAAACGCTTTAAAGTACGTCCGAGATATACAGATATCAAGATTTTTGGTCAATACCTACTAAAATATTTGTTCACAAATGTGAAAGCAATTTTTCTTCTCCTTTCCGTCTTCTTGAGTTGAGCGTCTCAACGCCAAGATGAGATTGGATTACAACAATGGAGACACCATTATGGTAAGAACACTTAAATATTTAACATAATATTTACTTTAGATCATTTTTTTTTAATCAAATTCTGTGTTAGAAAGTCCTACTCAGCTTACCTTCTCCTTAATGAGTGCAAAGATGGGCAATTCCTTGATGGTAGTGGTAAGTTCCTTGGTCAGAGCGTCGAAACGGGTACGGAACTCCTTGAGTTGAGCGACCAGGAGACGGGTCAGGTCTAAGGAACAAAAATATATTATATAATGACAAGGATACCTCCTCATTTATTTATATACATCTTCTTTAATAGAGTATTTTCCAATTTATTAAAAACTATTCTAATTTGAAGATTAGTACGAAATATGTAACAGAAAAATAAAAGTAATTGATTTATATCCATTTTCTCAATTAAAAACGATTTAGAACAAATTTATTTTTCGTTGTTTTGAATTTACCGCCAAAACGCTCCTTAAGATGACTTTTTTATCACGTGACCCCACGTGATGTCAACTTTGTGTAAACTAAAGTAGTTAGTAATTAAACAAGTGAATGTCGAGTTCATAATTAAGAAGATTTTGAATGGATAGAAAGTGATATTACTAATGTGCGGTGCCTCTGTGCACAAATACTTCTAAAACTGTGCCAAACTAAGTATTTGTACCGGCGCTGTTTACACAAAGCTGACGTCACGGTGTCACGTGATAAAAAGTCATCATAAGGAGCGTTTTGGCGGTAAATTCAAAACAACGAAACCTAAATTTGATTTTAATGGAGAAAATGGCTATAAATAAATTTATTTTTATTTTTCTGTTAAATATATCGTCCCAATCTTCAAATTAAAATAGTTTTTATAAAATTGGAAAATACCCTATTGTCTCTTCTTCTGTAATTCTACTAACAGTAATAATTCGACAGGTAGCTTATAAATTGGACTGGTGGTTTGTGAATTCTACTAATAGGTATCTTACCCATTGGGACTATAGTATAACAAGTTAATTCTACCAGCACCTTGACCACAAATGTGCAAAAATTGCCCAGAATACCAAAGCAGACAAATATACAATAAATTACCAGAAAGTATACGATCCACGAGGACACTATGTGTATTTAAAGCGAGGTTAAAGGCATTGCTTGTCGGTTAAAAATAGAGTTCAAATATTAAATCTTTGTGTTAATTTTAATATAATAATAAATAATCTTTTTTTTAATGTATAAAGCCAGATATAAGTTTCATTAATATCATATTTTTAATTGTGGAAGTCCATAATCTACGTTATATTAAATAAGTTATCTTGCTGCGCCCTAACGGGGTCATGTAGTCACTAGTTTTAAGCCTAGCATGTAATTATGGTTTTTTACATTGTGCGTAAACAAATAAATAAATAATTGCTTCTGTGAGTAGTACAAGTTCCCTAATTAACAAGAGATCTCAGTAGTATAACTCACCCTTGAAGATAGCGGTAAGTGTGTTGGTCAACTCCTCAAGTTCAGGCTTGTGCTTCTCATAGAAGTCAGTGACGATGGCAGCGTAGTGAGCCACGATGTCGATGACAGAGTCCGAGAATTCTTTGAAGTATTTTGCCAGTGTTTCGTAGAATTGTTTTATGATGGGCTCGAACTGGAGAAACAAGGTTTTTATTAGTGTTTTGTGAGGGTTTATAAGTAATAGGCCCCAACCACGGAAACTTTAGTAAGCCAGAATCTACTGAATTGACAAGACAACGAAATCAAACTCCACTATTTTAGTTAAGTTCTAAAATGTTAGGAATATTTATGAATTAAAAAGTGGAGTGCTTCTGCTGGACACATGATTTACGGGAATATCAAGTAGGCAAGTATGAACCGACAATGTGTTTTTGTTAACAGTTTCTTTAATATGTTTGGCAAACACCACAATTGGCTCGTTTTAGGACGTTATGGTTATTTCTAAAAAATCATTGTTCTTATCTAGAGCATCAATTTTCAACGTACCGTCTTCTCATACAACTCATGGAGTTTTTTGGCAATGTCGATATAGGTGTTAATGATGGTGTCCACAATGGGCTTGGTGCCGGTTATCACTGCGTCCAAGACCTTCGCGATGGATTGCACAATCACGTGGCTGTAATTAAAGAGTACAAGTTACTATACAGATACAGGAATGGTGGAAATAGATAATGTAAATAACATGAATGTTCTAAAGTGTTATGCCCGCATCAATAAATATAATAAACTTGGTAGGCATTAAAAGTTCAAGCTGAAATTAAGATGGTTCTATATTATTGTTAATATTTCAGTTATCCAAGACATAAGCAACCACTCACAGTTCGCAACTTGACTTATACTATACGGTCCATGTACTGTGAAACGATTTTAAAACGAATGATCCTTTAGACCTAACAAAATTCTCTGCCAAGTAAAAAATATAGAAAATCAACTTACAATATCTCCGAGATTTCCTTCAGCACCTTGTCATCACTGATTTCTTTGTAGAACTTGGACAGTTCTTCGCCGTAGTTCTTCTCGATGTTCTTGAAGGTCGGCTCCACGCGCTGCAGCAACGCCTTGAAGTCTTTGTTGGCTTTATCGCCCAGCGACTTAATGCGACCTTCAAGGTTGAGCAGGTCCGTGCGTAGGGCGTTCTGGAAAAAAAAAGGTTAATTTTATTATTAAAAGTGGTTGATGCTGAATCAAAAGTCCACCACACAGGTTTTTTAGTATATCTTTTTTTTTAGTTTATTAAAATAATTATGTAATATAAAAGTAATACAATTCTGGTAAAATATTTTTTTGCCAGGATTTTTGATTTATTCCCAAATAATAATCGGCTAGCCCACTATTTATTTTAAACTTATAAATGGCTAATTATGGGTTTATTTAATATTTCCTACGCATTTAGAAAATACAGGCTTTACGTCATGTTAACTCACCAAGAAGTAGTTTAAGTTGTCCTTAGACGCGCCATAGTCGCTCTTGATGAGATTATCATCCAAGAATAGAGCTCCATGGACCAAGTTCTTCTTCTGCCCGCCGAGGATGATGTCAGCACTGATGTCCACGCGCTTCTCCGGTTGGATGTGGCCCACGACCGATAGCTTGCGGTCAGATTCGTCTGTTGAGGAGATGACGTTAGTTGGACGGTTCTTTAATCGGTCACAATTTGGTTTCTTTGCTGTGTACATGAGTTTTTGGTGGCTTCTTTCTTTTTTATTGTTCCACTGTTTTTGTATTTCTCATGGATTGCGAGTGTGTGTCCAGGGATAAATCAGTAAGTAAGGCTTGACACAATTTGGCCAGACAATTTGCTGCTCTACGCGGGAATCGAACCCACGACCCGCTGCGCAAACCACGCAATTTCGGATCTGTCTTTTCATTCAGCATTTCTGTCTGATCATCATAAAATCCTTTATAAATATTCCAAAACTCAAATCTAAAGCCAATTAACAGTTAAGTCGCCCGAAACTCCATGACTGGACATAAATTTGGTGATCTCCTGACACCAAACATTTTAAATATAATCACCGCTATAACCTGTGCTGAATTCGAAATATTGGTAGTCCTTGGCGATGGCAGACACGCGGACTGGTTTGCCTTCCAGCAGACAGACCTTCATCTCGCCCTTCTGTAAGTTGTCGTTGATAGTAGCTGAGCCTTCCACGTCAATGACCTTCACGAGGGGAGTGTTGATCTGGAAGAATGAGGTTTAATTAGTTAAGGTTCATTCAGACTATGTAAAGCGGAAAGGTTAAAAAAATGTGGATATTCGCATTTTCGTGTTCATGGTATAGTTTGTCAAACATTTTATTTTTTATTTAATCATCACAATTAACATCGTGTTGAACATTACATATAAAATATTATTATCACATGCAGAAACAATACATTTAAAAGCCTAATTAAAATTGAAGTGAAAAGTTAGTTCAAGAGTCAAATCATAAATATACATTTTACCATTTATCATTCGACATATTCTGATACCGAGTATAAACATTTAATAAGAAGGCTTTTAATTTAGTTTTAAATGAGTGAGAGCTCTAAATTAATAATTTGAAATCAGTCGGTAACCTATTAAATAACTCGACTGCTTGATATCTTGAACAATGTTTAGCTATGTTAAAATTTGGTGCCTTTTTGTGTTTGAAATCCATCTTTCTTGTGCTTTCTCTCTTTGTATTTGGGTAACACGGTATCCAAAATTAATGTAAACTTGTTCATTATAACAGGTTTGTTAACAATATTGAAGTGAAAACTATTGTGAACTCATGCATATAGGTGTGAAGGAAAATTATTATAATTCCAAAATGATGATCGACTTTTGTGTGACTATTTTATAACTGGCTGAAAATTGGGTTATGCAACTCTCCAAAACACGTTACGTGAATTAGGTACTGACGTGTTTTAAGCATAATGATTCAAACAATGATGTACACTTACCAAGAACTTGATGTGGGTCGGTGATGCTTCCAACAACAATTTAGATTCGCGATCCTGTAAAAAATATCAATTATGTTACTTATCCATACTAGCAGAAGTATATATAGGTCTTATATTCGTCCAGAAAGAGACAAAAGAAGTTCTCCACTCTGTAACAAAAGGAGATAGTAAGAAAAACTTACGGCTCCAAGAAGTTGGTGTGAGATGGATGCTGAGGTCTCGATCTTGACGGAGTTTTGTTGAGGGCGCTGCAGGTTTCCACGGATCTTCACTACCGCTTCCTGTAGAAAGAAGGTGGATTTGTTAGATAACTGACTATTTCGCAGGCGAATACTGTTGTATAGGAGGGAAAAACTATTGAGTAAGTTCAACAAGTGAAGTTTGTATGCAAAAACGAATATCATACCCTGTTCAACTTAGGGTGGTTAAAACCAAATTCAGCAACAGCAGACTGCTGCTTCTCGTTGACGACGTCCAAATCGACCAGGAACCGGGCAGAGGCCTTCTGTCCCTGCTTGTTCTTGTTCAGGTCGAGGCAAATCTCTCCGCGGACCGGGAACGGTAGATTCTGGTTGGTTGGGTAGCTGACCACGGACTCTAGAGCTATGACGCGTTGGGGCAGCTGGATGGTGATTCCAGACTTGGCATCTGAAAGTGAAATGGTTGGTTAGTATGTGTTTTTTTTTTCTAGAGATTTCAAAAGGTAGGTAAGGAAAACTTGATGATCAAAACATAATAGTTATATTTCATACAGTTTTAAAGTCATCAAATTTTGGTTACTAGTAACACTTTTAATTTTTCTTTTCCGCGTGATCTGCGTGATATTTTTGTGTGAGAGGGTTTTTGCATGTTGGTATGGCAGAATTTACGAGGATTTATTAAAGAAAGAAATTTGGCTATAGTACTGCAGCGGGATCATCATCATCATTTCAGCCGAAAGACGTCCACGCTGGATATAGGCCTCCCCAAAAGGGGGGTTTTGCCATAATCGCCACGCTTGGCAGGCGGGTTGGCGATCTCAGTATGGTGGTAAAATGAATAGAGAACGCTGCTACCCATTCTCTAGTAAGTCCCTTAGTCGCCTTCTACGACACCCACGGGAAGAGATGGGATGGTACTGCAGCGGGATATCCTAGGTTAAAACTGGCCAAAGACTACTCACCTCCAAATTCAGGTGTGTTGTAGACATGCATGTGATACTTCTTGTCTTCCTTGTTAATGTGCAGATCCAGGGTGTACTGCGGCAGCTTCTGGTCCGACACCTCGTCCCTGATCATCAGGCCGAACTCCGGGGTGATGCCTAGCTTGCGCAGGTCGAAACCGGCGTTGATAATGTGGGCGATAACTCCGGGTTCTAGTGGAAGAAAGATACGGTTAGGATGTTTCTTTATAGTTGACAAGATAATGTAATTTTTTCAATATTCTGGATCAAAGAATATAGCTAGTTATTCTTGGTATCCTTGTTGAGTAATTGGTGAAGAAAACGGCTATCACCAGATTCTTAATAATGACTCGGTAATGCTTAGTTTTCACGTCTTAGGATAGTGGTTTATTCATTTATTGCGAGTAAAATTGCCTCTCGAATTTACTTAAAGATTTAATGAGACATTTCATTGTCTTGATTATTATTCAAAATAAACCGTTATCTGAAAATATCGCGTATTTTATGAACCGATCGTGTCCTACAAGAAAGGAAGGAAACGGGGGCCTAGAATCAATTATATTGTCTAGTAAATATGGACGTGGCCACAGAACAGAGGAAAGAGGACGTGACCCTCTTAAACAAAATATTTTGTCTTTGCGTTGAACGATAGGTACAAATCATCTCATCTCTCATAATTGGTAACCAAGTCAATCGACAAGAAAGAAGTGTTGTCTAGAAACTTACTGGACATATCGAACTTGGAGTTGATTTCAGCATGAGCACACTGCTTCTTCTCCTCGCAGTAGACGTAGGAGTTCTTGTATTCCACGTTAGTGACGCGGGTCTCGGCCACGTAGCTGCGGTCTCCGATAGCCACGTTGAAGAAGGTCTGGAGACATGAGGGTCAGGTTATATTGATGAACATATAGACTAAAGAAACGATGAATAGACTGTGTAAACATGATATGGTTAGAGAAGTGTGACTATCGAGATGACGATTGATAGAAAAGTATGGAAGAAAAGGATGATAATATGTCGTGCAGACCACACCAAAATTGGGCGAAGGGCAGGAATTCTCCAGGATATTCATAACAGAATGGTCGGCACCCGTAGATAGTGCGATATAATGTAATGGATGGGTGAGACTGGCTGAAGATCGATGGTGGAGAGGCTAATGTTTGTCTCGAAATTCATTGTATCAGGTTGATGAACAATATTAGAGTAAGAGGTCTTAATTATTTGACCATTTTTACTGATGTAAAAGATATTTGCAAAAGGCTGGACAATTCTGATATTCGAGACAGGAGCGAGTGTTTTATACGAGATTTCACTAAAAATACATAGAAGAATGTACTTAACAGACGAGAAAAATGTATTTATATTAACCTCAACTCCCTTCTCGTTTCCTTCACCGAGGATGGTGCGGATGTACTTGAAGTTGGCAGACTTCTGTTCTTCCTTGACCTTTACGGAGCCGGAGCCTTCGATAATCATCTTGGGACCCTCCTGCTTGCTGATGTAAGATGTGCTGGAAATCATAAAAACTGACATTAATACTAGGTGTACTGGGCATGAACTTGAGGATGTTTTTAAGATTATCTTTTGCGGTTTAAAGTAATTTAGTGACGTGGGGTTATTAAAATTAGGTTATGAACGACATCTTAACATTTTTTGCATAGGATTTATAAGAAGAACAATTTTACAAATGATTTCAGAAATTCCATTTAATAAACAACTGACTGACGAAGAACAGTTCCATTAAGCCTTAAAACATTGGGGCACAGAGTAAAGTACAGAAGAAAGTGTACAGTTAGTACATAATTAAAAAATCGTTACCTTCCACTAAGGAGGTTCTTGTTATCATTGGTAGCGTGGAACTCCAGTCGCTTGCCGCTGCCTGCGTCCTTGCTGGCGATGTCGGCGTGGAAGTTCTTCATGCCGAGTTTGTCGCAGTTGGCGGTCACCTTGAAGTTCACGTTGTCCTTCTGGACGTTGCCTTCAGAAACCCAGTCGAAGGAAATGTCGCGGATGTTCTCGACCTTGATTTCAATCGAGCCTTGGGTGGAGCTAACGGAATTGCCCTTGACGTATACTCTGTGGAGATGGTAAGGGTGTTAAAGAACTTAATGTTTTTCATTATACTAAAACTGGGTGGACTATTGTTTCTCTCTCTGCCAGCCTCTGCAAATGTATCACTAATGTCTGGGAGACTGTGCGAGACGAAAAAACTAAAAAAAAAAAATTATAGTTCACTTAGAGCAAATAAATTAAATGATACATGATTGGATAATATGTATATGTAGGTTTATACAAACACTTTAAAACATTAATCATATTATAAAAAAAACTAGACTTGGTTGGCGTTTCCTATCTGACTACTCTGAAAAGAAAAGCCGCAACAAACTCGAAGATTACAATCTCTTTTAAAGTTCAAACATAATCTTGGTCAGATCATGTGAAAACCATTATATTGGTGTTTGAATTGGTCGTTTCTGGAAACAACTACACAGATTTGATTAGACCTATTCAGTCTTTGCACGCATTGTCAAATAGTGCATGTCAGCTCAGAACTTAAGGAGCTCAACAGTAATTTAAGCTTTTGCGACTGGCGATAGGTACTACATACCTTCTTGCCACACTCACCAGCTAGTATTGTTACCACGTATTGATAAAGGAGAAGAAGAATAACAAATTACCTGCTAGTCTTCGGTGTAGTGGGGCTGGTGTACTTTATATCAATCACAGGATGCGATTTCGAGAAGATGAAGTTAGATTCCGTCTTATACACGCGGCCATCAGCGTCAACTACCATGGTGGAGCTATAGGTGCCCGGAGCGGGGTTCTAATGGAAGAAATAAATACTATGAAGTACTGAAAAAACTATAGAAAAAATGTCCCGTTTCTATCGGGCCATCCGTTTAAGGGCTACGAAGCTACATACAGACTCTCTTTCTATCTCAATTTAGCCTTGGAATTCAGTAATAACTGACGAGTTTTTTTATATATTTTTTTACATCAGTGCCTTATGTGCTAGATAAACAAAATTACTATCTTTTTTAACACTGGATCAAAATTTAGTTAATGTTAATAATCTTCCACTTCGCACTGGCCCCGCATAGTTGATAACGGCCCACTCCTTCTTTCAGAGAATAGGCCAGTGTCCCAGCAGTGGGAACTATAGCCTGATAAACCCAAATACTTTTTAAAACAGTTCAGTGTCAGCATCCAATCATTAACATTCCATATCCAGACCTGTTATTATGTTGCTTATTTATCAACTGGAAACGCTGAATTGATTGGTACTGGATAAGTCAGACTTTCGTAGTACTTCGTATTGTTTTTCCATTCAATTTGTGTTTATGTTTTCAGCTAGTTACAGCAGCCCCTAAAACCTATGAACAGATATTTAATTTCATTTCTTCTTTAATAGTATTTGACGCGAAACTCACCTTGGAGTGAACAGTGAATTCTAGTTTCTTCAGACCCTCAGCGCCAGGTGCGTTGGCCTTGATGCTGAGCTTGTTGTCGTGGGGGGCCACAGCAGCGTCGACGGAGACGACGGCAGACTTGCCCTTGCCGTACTTGGCCTTCACTTCCACATGGTTGTCGCTCTTGTCTCCTACGGAAGTTTTGAAAATGGTGGTAATTGAAAGATGTATTTGAATTTAAGGCATCCTCTCACATCAATTAATCTTTGTTCAGTGAATATAGAGAGTTTTTGACAAGTCAATATAATTTTAAAAACTAGATGAGGTCGCCGTTTCCCATCTGACTACTCTGAGAAGAAAGGCCGAAACCAACTCAGAGATCACAGTCTCTTTTAAAATCCAGACATAATCTTGGTTAGACCATGTGAAGACCCCACGCACAACGGACCGAATGGGAGTCTACGTGCGGAAAAGGGAGTCCCATCATCATCATCATGTGAAGACCCATATAGATGTCTGAAATGGTCTTTTGAGGAAAGAACCATACAGATTGAGTAAACTTGTCTAGTCAGTGCACGCATTTTTCGGTAATCATGCAGTTAAATTCCAAACTTATGGATCTCAACGATTCGACGAACAGTTCCAAAAAGGACACTTGGGTATGCTGCAAAAATTACTCAAACTGCCAGACCAGACTGTCAAATGGAAGTCATATCATAAACAAAAAGAATACTAACCATTCTGAGCTGTCTTGTAGTGGACGTCCAGCACCACTGGGTCCACATGAGGCACCAGGACCTTGACAACTGATAGCCCGGTCTTGGGGCTGACCTTGCCTGTAGCCTCGATCTTGTACAAGTCAGCGTTCACTTGGACTGATTCCACGACGGTGAACTGTGACAGAGATTGTGGGTTGATTCAGGGTTTGATGGTGATGTTTCAACTACAACGATATTTGTGATATTACATCACGCCTAGTGACAAAAAGTGAGTTTTATAATACAAAAACAGGATTGAGTTTGTGGCAATAAATATGATAGGTTAAATTAAAAAATAAAACAGACACGATGAATTAAGAAAAAACAGATTTTCTACAAAATTATCTGCCAGATCACTACATCACTACAAAAACATGTTCCCGCCACGTCTGTCTGTTTTGCCTGTTCTTTTCGCGATAAACTAAAACCGACTGAACGGATTTGCATGCGGTTTTCACCAACATAGTGATACATCAGGAAGGTTTAGAGGTGTATACCTAATTTGTTAAGGTTTCGTGTAAATTGGTTAACGTGGGCGAAACCGCTGGCAAAAGCTAGTGAGTTTATAAGAACTGACTTAGGAGATGGTGAAACATAGTACCTACCTGTCAGTGTAATATATTTTCATAGTAAAAAAAGGGGGTAAACATTACAGATTTTCGAGGTTCTTGAGAAAAATACTTGTTTAGTATGAATTCCTGGTTTATAGCTAAAAGTTCTGCTTACCTGAGCATGATCCGGGTTCTCAGGTTGAATGTACTGCACGGTGGATACCCACTTAATGTCATGCGCCTTTTCGAAGGGCAGTCTGACGGTGACAGTAAAGTCGTCCAGGAAACTGAGAGAGTGTAATAAAGGTCTTATGATCGTTTCTGGATATACTAATTTAAGGGGAATCTAGTCGCTGGCTCGAACTCACTGGTGGGCCTGGCTAAAAAGCACGCTGTCTTACCAGGCTTCGTGTCAGACAGAGGTAGTATCAGTGATGAGCAGTAAGAGGCTAGTCTAAACGCAAAACGTTATTGAGTGAGATCCAGGACCATTTATAGTAAAACACGCTCGTAAAAAATTAAGAAAAGTCCTTCGGAAGATCGGATTTTATGATAAAACCACTGAATAAATCAATGACCAATAAAGTTTATTGAACTTTTCGATAATTTAACTTTGTCGGTAACGACTTGGTTGTGGAGATTTTACAGTGGAGTAATACACTCCCGAAGTTTGTATGGAAAAAATGTCGACTAGACTCACCTTAAGTAGGAGACTACAGCCATAGTAGGGCTGATTTATCAAAAGTCAGAAAGCTATAATGTAGAAAAAACATGACATAATTTTCTCTATGTAGGAAAACTGTCAAACCACGAAATTTATTCCTCAAGTGAAAGAACAGTTAAAAGTTGTTTGGCTATTGATAAATCACCTCGCAATTATTTATATTTATGATTTACTACCTTCTTACTAGTTAATTAATGTTTTAATCATTAGCTTTGTCTTTGAACAACATCTTCTTTAAGGCTTATATTAGCGAGCCCATGCAGAGGTTAATAAGTATTCATTTTCAAGGAATTTGTTTCTATACAACGTGAAGTTAAATTACCTGACAATACTTTACCCATGTGTTGGATATTCTAAACTTTACTACTTTATAAAAATGTTCTAAACTTGACATGTAAGTACATTAATGCAACCAAACGACTTGTTATGGTTTTTGGAAATTCGCAAAGAATATCTATGTTGATCCTATCAAAATAACAAAAACAGCTGAGCGATTTACACGCGCCAGACCGACGCTACCCAACACGTGAGTAAAGTATTTCCAGCTAATTTTATTTGACCCTGTATACATATATGTATGTGTTTATTTTTAAGTATTTAATAGTTATGTACCAATATTTATTAATAACCTCAATCTACAAACTTAACCTAGCACTGAAATTATTATGAGGTCAACTTACTTCTTATCTCCCTCCAAGAGTTTGGCCACCAAAACTCCAGTCCACTCGAAGTTGGTGTTGTCTCCATAGCCTCCTTTGATGCGGTACTTGTCATCTCTGACGGTTACTGAGTCGGTGTAGGTGTAGTAAGCGACCAGAGACACAGGCTTGGGTAGGAGGTTACCGGTAATGTCGTACTGTGGAAGAACGTACATTTGAATATTTTGTGATAGCATATACGTAATCATGTTTGCGGTTGTTTCCTGTCGCCAAGCTGGGCTTTTCTGCGTTAGTGTCAAATTAAAAACTTGGGACAGAGTCAACACCATCACCGCCATCAACATCTGCCAAACCTTTGCTCCAATAGCGTATTTACCAATAGATTAAATACTATTTTAATTTGAAGATTGGGACGAAATATGTAACAGACAAATAAAAATAAATAGACTTATATCCATAATCTCAATTAAAAACGATTAAAATCAAATTTATTTTTAGTTGTTTTGAATTTACCGCCAAAACGCTCCTTACGATGAGTTTTTATTTTACATGACGTCAGCTTTGTGTAAGCGGCACCGGTACAAATCCTTTGTGTGGTGCAGTTTTAGAAGTATTTGTGCACAGAGGCAACGCGCACCAGTAATACCACTTTCTATCCTTAAAAAATCTTGTTAATATAAACTTGACAATTCACTTGTTTACAACTGCTTTAGTTTACACAAAGTTGACGTCACGTGTAGTCACGTGATAAAAAGTCATCGTAGGGAGCGTTTTGTCGGTAAATTCAAGACAACGAAAAATTAATTTGATTAAAATCGTTTTATTTGAGAAAATGGATACAAATCACTTTATTTTTATTTTTCTGTTACATATTTCGTCCCAATCTTCAAATTAAAATAGTTTTTAATAAATTGGAATATACCCTATTCCCAGTAAATTGAAATTCCACTAAGGTCAAAGAGTATAATAATAATAATGGAAGACTAAGGTTGAAACTGTATCTGTCACATAGTCCTTGTCGTTTCATGACACTATACGTCATAAGTGTCATTCAACCTTAGCTTGATAAAGCAATTACGTGGACATTTATATCCCAGAGTAGGTACTTTAAACTATACTGATTTATATTTGAACAAAAAAAATGTTTTAGTCGCCGAACTGTCCTCCGAAAAGTAGTAGCTTAAGTTAAAATCATTGAGTCCTAATATCTTACCTTCAGGTCAAACTTGAACTTGTCTCCATCAGGGTTGTTCTTCACAGCGAAGGTGTTCAGCAGATTCTGTCCATCCTTCAGCTTCAGTTCTACCTGACCCTCATAGTTGATGACGTTCTTGTCCAGGTTGGTGTCGCTGACCTTGCCCTTGTAGGCGATGATGGAAGCTGGGCCTCCGCGCTTGGTGGCGTCTGAGAGAATCACCTCGGCGTGGCCGTTGTATTTCTAGAAAAGCAGCAACATTGAGAGTTTCGATGAAGTTTTTCAAAGAAATCATGGAGTGGAAAATACAATAGAGTAACATTTCTGACTGACCAATTCCTTAACATTTTCAAAGTGCCTGTAAATGGTTTAAGTGAAATAAATGCGTTGAGTTTGAGTCCACTTACGTCATTGCTCTGCGTGATGTCACGGTCCACCTTCAGGGTGAGGCACCTGTCCGTAGGCAGGACCAGTTCTACCACACCATGGATCTTGCCGGTTGGGGAGTAGACTCCCTGTTGCTGCAGGTTTAGCTCGAACTTCTTGCCGGCGTAGATGAAAATGTTCCTGTAAAAGAGGTATGGCAGTTCAATGACGATATATTTTTAATTTGTAGCTGTGTTCTTCGGAATTCTGCTGTTGAGTAATGAAATGAAATCTAGGTAATGTTAATTCCATACAGATTGTTTCCTTCCTGGATAATGAATTAATGCCACTAGTGTACATTTTAACAATACAATCTAATAATTTTCTCTTAAATGAACGTCCTGCTTGCCTTGGGAAGTCCCGGTCCCACTATGCCAATCAGCTAACATTTTAGCCAAAGCTTCAGTTATTCTTGTTAATTATAGTTAGTGTCAATCGATTTAAAAAACTTTGACTTGTATTTCTTCTGATAGAAAATTTGTGATGGTGTTCCAAAATAAGTAAGACTCTCGAAGACTTACTTAGAGTCAACCATCTTGTCGGTCTTCTTGGTGTTGGTGCTGAAGTGGACTTTGTCATTGTTGTCTTTCTCGTAGTTCAGGAAAATATCAACGTCGGCGCCGTAAGCCGGGGCCTTCGCCATGAACTTGAAGTCTCCCTTGATCTTACGCTGGGACTGGATGGTGAAAAAATAGTTATACTATGGGTAAAGCAAGTACTAATAGAAAAATTTAAAATTTTGGAACAGCTTTACCTACTGCTCCAAAATTTTAAATTTTTCCATATATGTATTTCCAAAATTTTCGATGTACACACAGCGTCAGTATGTGCTAAGCTCTCAAGTTTTAAAATGTTACACTGCTACAACATTGAATTCGTTACGAATAATCTACTGAATACTTCAAAAAGAGTTTATTGTTTCGACTTGGATTCGAACCATCTGCATCGCATCACCGAGCGTCGTCATATTCATACCGGCAGTTTGACGAACTAGCCAGCGAGCCCATATGAAATGCCATAAAATTGTTAACCACTATCGTCCGAGTCACTTTATCTCTGACTAATCGGTAGACTTTGTTATTTGAGGGTTTGCACTAATTTAACTTACTTACGTTTTCTTTATAAAATTAGTCCCTACCCTCAAGTTATAACTACAACATTTGAAACATATTTACGTCCACTTAAAATTTTAAATCATCTGTATGCAGAATGCAGGGACGACATGACGGATCACGTGACATTTCGGTAGTCTAAGTCAATGTAAAATATTTCTAGCGCTTCTTATTTTATCGTTTGCGTTAAAAGGATGTCACTTGTCTAGGGACCCGTTTGTGTCAGTTAGCATTTATTTATTATTAAGTAATCTGTAACTTATCAAATCAAATTGTTAAATCTTTGTAGTAAAATAAGATCAAAGTTTTGTTAAATATTAGCAATAATAAATATTATGAAATAATTATAAAAGTATTTTTTTTCTTCATTTTATTTGAATTCTTTATAAATATTACTAAAACAAAATAGAAAAATAAGTTAAATAAAAAAAAATGCGTGACAAAAGAACATTTCGTGTCCAGGATTCGAACCTCCAATATTATGCACGGCAAGCGGTCTTGTTACCTCCGGTCTAATTAGAAGTAGAATAGCTACTCGATTGTCAACCATATTCACTAAAACAATGCAGTAATAATTATAGTAAAATGTTTTTGCAAAATACAAAAAGTTACTTGGGCCTAGCACGGATTTGTACGCATATGTGAAGCTGTGTGTACATTGAAAAACTAATCTCAATTTTACTGCCCAATTCAAAGATCTCACTAAAAGTTAAAATAACAAACTTTAGTCAACCACAGGTTGCACATATCAACTAAATTGAAAGGATTTTTTGTAAATTACAATTTATAATTAATTTTGACTGATATACTTTCATGTAATTAATGACCAGCATTCATTAAAATAAAACTCTATTAGTCAAAACCAATATAGTTATATTAAAGTCAATGATTGATTATATTATTGGGTGTCATCTGCCAGTGCGGCACATTGTCTTATATCTCTATTGTTAGCAAACAATATGTGGTCAAAATCTTAATTTCCATTCAAAGATTGGCCAGAATAATGTAAAACCTCACCTGTTTGAAATCAACGATGACCATGCCGTTGCCTTTACCATCGCTGTCGGTAACTTTGAACTGGCCGTTAGCAGAAATGGCGTTCTTGACGATAAACTTCAGCTGTCCATTGGCGTTGGCACCACGAGTCGTCTTCAGGAGGAAATCGATGATGTCACCGTGGGATTCCGAGATCTTGGCGTGGGAGGAATACAAGGCTGCGGTTTGGATTGCTCCAACATCGAATCTAGTGGGAAAGACAGATATTTTAGTTATAGGAAGCTTTAGTAAGATACCTATGCATTTTCCTGACGTGCTAATGTTAAAAATGTTGTAAATATTTATAAGACTTACTTGATGTCCTGTGTCTTGCTGCCAACAGACGCCTTCAGGTGTCCAATAGCACCAACATTCACGTCATTAGGCTTAGTTTTGTGTAACAACACTCCCGACAGTTCGTATCTGCCAATGTTCTTGAACTCAATGTAGTTCTCTAAGTTGGATTTGTCAGCAGACACGATGTCTCTCTTGGAGAAGACTTCGAATCCATTCTTGTCGTATAAAGCCTTTATCTTCATGCTGTAGTCACCTGGTTTCTTGATCTGCCGTCTGGCTTCCAGGTCAAAGTTTGCTTTCTTGTCCATGTACTGACCATCGAGTTCGATGTCAAACTTTTTGGGGTCGATGTCGCCGTCAAATCTGATCGTCAAGGGGATGGCGTGGATTTCGACTATAAGCAGGAAAAGTAATTAAAATTTTATGTCGCGGTTTTTTTTTCTTAATTGACCTCATTTGATGGTGATTGCGCATTTGAATGTGGTTCTTTTTACCTATCAAGAGAAATATTAATACTTGATTTACGATTTTTGGAAAGTAAAGCGGCAAAACTTACACTTGTTCTTGGTGAGAACGTTGAAGTCCTCAGGCCCGTTCTTGTGGTATTTGAGCATTTGCCCGAAAACAACGCGGTTGCGGTTGTTACGGAGGTCACCACCGTAGATCAAGTCGATTTCATTGCGAAGCTGTACAAAAAAATCACGTTCAATCATAAGTTTTAATCAATTCATAAGTTTTGCAAACGACACGATATTTTTTCTAGTTTTGTAGTTTTTAACAGTTTACTTACAACAGGTTCATATTCAAAGTGTCCTTTCAACTTGAAGTTAATAAACGGATTCAACCTGTTCTGGAACTCTACGTTGACGTCGTTCTTATTCACCGATCCCTTGATGGAAGCCAAGTCCTTAACAGTAGTATCGAATTCAATATCTTTGTTGGCATTGCTGGTAAAGTGTCCATCAATGCAGATGGGCTCCTTAACACTGGGGAGGTTCATCTTAATGTTCTCAATGGAATATTTGGTCTTTCCACCACCGGTTTCTTCGACGACTTGACCAGAGATGGGAACATTGTGCTTATCCTTCTCTCCTGGCATCTGGTACTCAGCAATGGGTTTGTAAACCTTGCGGTTACCGCCTCCTTGTACGTTGAAACCAAGTTTGCCATAGATTTCACTGGCATCGTACTTGCCCTTGATGACGACGGTCGTTTCGGTCGGCTTGCGGTAGAAGGTGGCCTGTCCTGACACGACCTTTAATGGGGAGTTGAGAGACAGTTGAGCTCCCATCTCGTGTTGGTTGTAGACGTATTCAGCGTTGATTTGGGCACGGCCATATTTGGCACCTATAAATAAAAATCTATTTTAGGAAATGCTCCCAGTTAGCGTACTTAGCGACATATTTTCATTTAGATTAGTTTTTTCATTTATCTTTAGTTTTATTAATAGGGACAGTAATATTTTACCTTCAGCATCAAACAACAATTCAAAGGATTCCCTGCCGGCAGCCATGTCTGTGCGAAGCACACCCTTGATGTGGTATCCTCTGAGGTTTTGCTTTTCCAGCATCACGCGGAACTTGGTCTTTCCAGTCAGGGGGTAGCTTGAGAGGTACTTGGTGATTGAAGCTTGGGCATCCGGTCCTGAAGGAAAAACATTTTTATTAATTTTAATAAAATGACTTGCTGTAGTAACTTTTCAAACGGCATGGACATTTGGATATGGTTTAAAATAACAATAAAAAAAACTTACCAGATACAGTGAAAGGCACGGTCATCTCTCCGCAGACAGTTAATCCGAGGAAGTCAGCAGCCTGGTCGAAGCAGCCAGTGTTTTCCTTAACAACATTGTCCATCTTGATCGGCGTATGTTTCTCCTGCTGTCCCTTCTCAGAGAAGAAGTAGACCAGGTCGTTGGAAGCGGTGATAATTTCCTGTTTGTCGACGGGGAGTCCAATTTGTAGGTCGAAACCACGTCCATTCTCAAGGACTTTAGCGATGACATGACCACCAGTGGAGCTGTGCAGGTTGACGATGACCTTGAGACCAGCGGCGATCGCATCAGCGTCGACCAATAGGGCTCCAGTAATTTCGATGTCAGTGCTGGGAACCAGCTTGACGTCAACTTTGGCGTCCTTAGGGCTGTGGATACACTGGCGGATGTCCACGTTGGTGGCGACCTCGAGGCGACCGGTGGCGGCACCCACGATGTCCAGCTTGAGGGGCAGCCCGGTGGACGTGGGGTAGGCGAGCTCGGCGTCGATGAACAGCATGTGCGCGCGGACTTCTTGCTGCAAAGTTGGAATAAATTATCAGGTTAAAATTCCACTGATGCTACTAAAGTAAAAAAAAAACAAATGAATATTTTAAGTATTACAATTACCAGCAGGCAGATGATGATTTCCGTGGAAACAAAAGAAACGACAAACAAAATGATAGATTAAGAATACATTTCGGCGCGATATCAAATATTAAGAAAACAAAATGTCGCAAGATGAGCACTTATAAGAAGTCCGTAAAAATAAATATTGTCAGTTTTAAATGCTCGTTAAATAAAGAAGGTCGTTCTTACTTGGAAGTGTTTCACGTCGTTGATACCCTTGTTCAAGAACTGCATGAACTGGTCGATGACATTGTCGAAATTGAATCCCTTATCGTCTCCTAGAGACAGGAAGATGGCGTCAGATCCAAACAGTTTGACATACAAGTCCAGGTCGAGTTCATTGTTGAAAGGTGTTGCTTCGGCTTTCAGCTGTGGGTTGAAAAAACGGTATAAATTATTTGGCATCCCCATTAAGATTGAATTTTAGGTACACTTTTAAGGCGCAATAATGTCAGACAAGACCCTTTGTTTAACAGACCAAGGGCTTGTTTTACAGTATCGGACATGTAATAGCTAACAGTAACAGAAAAATCATAAACATTAGCAGAGTTTGTACGAAATCTGCCAAATGTGATATCTTAAACATGCGGATCTTGAAGGAGTGGTGCATGAAAATGCATCATAACAGAAACCTAGACAAGAATGGATTAGAGAATAGTGGAGAAAAATGCTCACATTCTTGTCAAAACCATCTACTTCACTCTTGACGGAGCGGCGACCTCTTTGGAAGCTTCCCTCAACCTTGTCTTTGTACTGGTTGAACTTCTCCACGATGTATTTCTGGTAAAGGGTTTGGGGCTCCTCAGTGCGAAGGAAACTCTTGGGCCCGAACAGGTGCTCGGCTACACGGTCCAAGTTGCCTTGACGACCTCCAACCTGGTAGAGAAAATTTTGTTAATTAAAACAACTTTAAGCATTGAAATTAAAGGTAAAAAAGCTCATTAAAAATGTACAATAAGAGGTGAACTATGAGAGGCATCTGTTCAGGCTGCAAAACGCTAAATACTCAAATGGAACTCAATTCAGCACGCCATTTATCGTTCGTGTCGTTACTTAAAAGTATCCAGTAAAAACTTAATCACCCATGGGTAGTCTTTACACGACGCAGTCGATCACAAATAAGTGTATTAGCCCTAAATATTGCGTCAAAAAGATTCAAAAGAGCAATTTTGAGCATTGAAAGGTTAAATCAAAATTCATTTATTAAAACTAGGCTGTAAGGCTAAGCAAGTCTTACTTAAGCAGAAAATACCAACCTCAAGAACATTCAAGCTGTGTCCGAAGATTTCGCAAGTCAGGTTCATGTTGACAGACCGGGGCAGGAACGAGTCCTGGGAGTAGATGACGTTCTTCTCGATGTTTCCACCAATACCTAGGGCATCAATGTTGAAGGATTCTTCCTCAGAGAAGGAGTATTTCCTGGAGAAGAAGGAAATTGTTATGAGATGGAAGTTGCAGTAAACAATATCTATAGAAGTAGAAGGACAAAGACAACAAATACAAAATAAAAATATCATTAAGAATGCAGTCCTAAAACATAATATTTACAGTAAGCCGTTTAGTGACAGATGAAAGAAATACTTAGCGGGTAGACAACTTCAACAATAATATTACTTTAGTTCAGGAAATACTATTTAATTTTGCCCAACCCTTCTGGGATTATGTTATGATATGTTATGGTTAATTTTTTTTAGCCTATAATTTAGGATCAGTCATATGCGGTGTGTAACTAAGTAAATAAATATTCCCCAAGTGCTTTTAATGTTGGAACTTATGTAATAGAACCTCATATTCATCTTTATTAAGAGCAAATTCTGGCCAACTTAAGGTTGTCTTATACAGATCGCTGATTTTGTTAAGCCCGACAATTTTCGATGTCAATAACACGACAGTTTATTCAATTTTGTCAGTTCAAGACTCGCCGTGGTTTCCCAACACGAAGATGTACAATGAAAAGTATTCTTTCTATGTAAATATATTATCATCGTCTTACCTGATGTCGGTGTTAAACTTGTTGGGAGTGCGGATGAGGCCGTAGTGCTGGCGCGCCAGCTGTTTGTCGGGGTTGGATGAGGCGCGGATGTTGCGGAGGGACGTAGAGATGAAGTTGCCGACTGGAAAAGGGAAGAGCCAAAGTAAATGAAACATTCTTTTAACATTGTGTTGAACAAAATTTATTGTAGGAAAATTCAGGACAATTTATTGCTAAGTATTGATTACCAACTTCCTGACATATAAGGTTGGGTGGTCTAAGAATGCGCGGTCTGTAAGACTGCGCAGACGTCATAACTCGGAAGCAGAGTAATGTACGTAGTTAATGTCATTGTTGTTTTGAACTAGCACGGCACCTATTACTGCTCCTGGAATATATCGACGGTCCCTACGTACAATCCCCTAAGTTGTAGATACGTGATTTGCATGTTTTGTTTTCGTGACCTTCAGGCCAGCCTATACTATCGTTTAGTTTGGCAAAAAAAAGTCTAAGATGGCAAAATGCACTTTAAATCCATCATGACATTACATTAACTAGAACATGATACACGCGTGTTTGAAACGTTGAAGCGCTCTGCTGTAAAATTTGTCATTTGTAGTTAGGGGAGTATACGTAGGCTCAGTCGATATTTGGTCTAACGAGAAAATATGATGCGCCAGGTGACTTTGAAGTTTTTATCGTAGTTTGATCTTATTTTTCTTCAATTTGAATGTGATGAAAATGACTAGAATGAAGTAAATCGAAATTTATGGTGAAAGATATAACAAGCGTACACGGTCAGAAGACAGTGGTGGGGACATTTGTTCAGGCCATTCGATAGGCCAGGCGATACTAGTATGTAAGTCCACACGCAATGTCTATAAAAACATACAACAAACTACCGGACATAATAAAGAAAGAAGAAAAGTTCAACATATTTATAACAAAAATACTGATAAACAAATGCTATTATTCCTTAAATGTATATTTAAACGATAAACAAAAATAATAGAAGAAATTTATATAGTATATCGGAAATTACTAATATAATAAAAAATAATATAATAATCATAATTGATAACAATAATTAATAATAATCGCACAATCTATAGGTATATCGATAGCTCGTGGTCGCTCCATGAAAAATACTGGTATTCAGCTGCATCCGGTGAGACTGGAAGCTGACCCCAACAAAGTTGGGAAAAGGCTAGGCAGATGATGGTATGTAATGTAAAATGTCAATTACCTTGGTGGATGGGCTCAGAGTCCAGCAAGTTCTTGATTTCGGTGGCGGACGCCGCGCAGGGGCAGGCGATGATGGCGAGGTAGGCTTTGATGCGGATTTCGGAATCCAACTGACGGTTCTTCAAGATGTCAATGGCGGTTTTCTTCAGCTGTTGGGAAAGTCTTCGTTACCAAAAGTGGTAGTGGTATTTTTAGGAGAACAGTGGAAAATATGGAAGTAGATATCACGAAGATTGTATGTGCTTTAATAAAATCGTCTTGTTAACAATTACTTGAATTCTATTCCTACTTACCTTTTACCCTGGTGCAATAAGTGGCATGCATGGCATTAATTGATGGTAATTTAAAGAAAAATATTTAAAGAAAGCTGTTGTTGAGACTCCTCACTGTTAATAATAGTATCAAAACAAATGTTTCTGGTAATCTACCTTGTTAGCGCAGGCATCAGCTTGGAAGGCTTCTAGAGCTGCAGCCTTAACCCTGGGTTTGACATTGTTGTCCTGGACGCAGCGGGCCAGCTTATCGATCAGAGAGTCCTCCAAGTGTTGGATGTTGCGGATACCCTTCAGAACTGCTACGACCTGGTAATGACGAAGAAAAAGTTAGGTTTTTTCTAGGTTATAAGCAATACAATTTACAAAATAGCAGAAAGGATACAGTTTTCAAAAGCAAAAAAAAAAAACTCATAATTCTGTTATTGATAAACTTAAATAGTGAAGCGATTTAAAAATTCTTTCACCTGTAGAAGCCTACATAATCAGTGAGTAACATAAGATAATATTTTTTTTGTATATTGTGGTGGACAGAAGTCGCGTTATTCATTTGGCTACCGCCTTAAATTTAACTTCAGAAGAAAACATTATTATAGATTTTGTTGCATAGTACTTAATATGACTGGAAAATTTGTTTATTCGGCCATTAAATCAATTAAATGTTACTCGTTAAATTGTCAGAGTCTCTTACGTACTAGGTACACACAGCGTCAGTATGTGCTAACCCCTCAAGTTTTAAAATGTTACACTCCTACAACATTGAATTCGTTACGAATAATCTAAATCTAAAGTTCATGGTTTCGGCTTGGATTCGAACCATCGCATTACCGAACGTCGTCATAATCATACTACAATTTGACGAACTAGCCAGCGAGCCCATATGAAATGCGATGAAATTGTTAGCGACTATCATCCGAGTCACTTTATCTTTAGGTCTCTGTCTAAACGATAGACTATGTTATTTCATGGTAACCATTAATTTAAGTAACTTACGATTACTTGATTAAAAAAATCGGAATAAACCCCTTTCGAACAAAATAGTTATTTTCAACACATTTGCTCAAAAAATGCATTTACGAAGCCTGTATACATTGTTCGAAAGTTAAATATTACGCACCATACAACGGAACGTGTGGTAAAATGGGTACACTCACCTAAGTACCTATTTTACCGCATACCCCGTTGTATAGCACCGTGCGTATTCTTTACGGTTTTTTTTAATTCATTAAACATGTCGAATTGATAACCTCCTTCTTTTTGAAGTCGGTTAAAAAGTAACTTGAGCCTAGCACAGTTTTGAACGCACATGTCTTTTGGAGGGGTAACCACTTAGTGGAGCTGTGAGTAGGTACCTACCATTGTATAGGATCAAAATATGCTGTGTTCTTATTGATTTTTTATTTATTTATACTTGAAAATAAAATAAAATAGACTGCGAGACCTTGACATTCTCAGCCAATTTGACTGCCGTCTTCTGGAAGTTTCAAAACCTTCCATATACTCACATTGTCCTCATCAACCTTGGTCCTCGGCCTACAGTTCTGCAGCTTGGCTCCAAGTTTGTTGCTCAGGGCGATGATGCCGTCGTTCTTGGTGTGACTGCACTGGTGCTCGCGACAGAAGGCTCTAGCCAAGGAGCCCACGCCGAGGTAAACTTCTTTGGGGAGGTTTGGCAGGTCCAAGAGTCCCTGTGGGGAAGAAGTTTTATTAGAATATTTGTTAAAAGTAAAGATATTTATTATTTAGATAAATATGCTGAAATAGTTGTTACAGGTACAAAAACCTCATAAACTCATCTTAATAAAATCATAATGTTTAGGATTTTTATTTAACTTACAGAAGCTGCCTTCAAGGCATCATTGTTAGCGTGCCTGGCGTTGCTCAGAGAGAGGAAGACCAGCTTTTGCTCAAGAGGACCCAACTCCTTGCTCTTCAGCAGCTGGATGGAAACCTCAATGCTGTAGCCAGTTCCGGCGCGGATCAAACCGTCCAGGAAGACACGTCTGATGGAAAAAGGTAAAATTACTTGAGTACATTCTAGACTTTAATGATGCTGTCTCAAAAGTTTAATAAAAAAAATGTCGTAATTATCCCGTATATAATTTTTTTCTGGGAATCTTTTCCAATTTTTCTTCCTCAAAAAAAAGCTATTCGGACTATCAGGAAGGAATAATTTAAAACAAAATCTGTCGAGGTTCAGCCGTTCTCAAGTAATGCGTTTATGAACGAAAAACATTTCATTTCCATTAATATAGATTTAAGAATCTATCTGTTATTATTATAATAGAAGTTTTTAGAGTGAATCAAAATTGTGAACCGTAGGAACATTTAGTTTTTAAAATTACGTCAGTTGTGCAAGACAACCAATGAAAAGTGATGATTGTACAATATAAAAATAATGGAAGATGTAAACTTACTTCTCAACTTTGTTTCCCTTGATGTGGCTGTAGACCTTTGTGAGATCATCCTTGGTGGCTGTGCGCAAGATCTGGAACATTCAATAATATTAGTTACCAGTTTACAGAAAACAGACAACGAAAGAAATATTAGATATTGAGATTGATGATAAACGTCAATGAATTTAACAATTTCTCAGGATTTTTTGGATGACAGTTTGGAGAAATTGTTACTGATCTTCCGAAAGTTAAGGATCCTTACCCTGACAAGTTGAGCGAAGTTTCCAGCAGACTTGGAGCCGGCTTCAGTGGCAACGGTCTTGGCTGTCTCCTTGACGGCGTTCAGCACTGCTTGCATGTTGTTCTTGTTGTTGGTGACGCCGTGAGGGTTCTCGAAGATGATGGTGCGGGTCTCAGTGCAGCGGCCTGGTGGAGGAATGTCATGGTTAGGAATTGTGAACTGACCGTTAGTAATGTTCGAGTGCATAACTATAAAATCGTTTTTCATTATGAAAAAAGGTACTTTTCGCTATTCTATTAAGTAGTTTATTTAAATTAAATACTTTTCAAAACGCTCTATTTTTTTTCACTATTCTTTTTGATTCTTTTTATGTGAGGTGGATAATACGTTGACTAAAATACACTAAGTATTTTATTCATAAAAAAAAAAACTGTAGGTATTGATTTTGATGTCGTTTAAACGCTGTTGGCTTTTTGTAAGTCATGATTTTACTATTTTCATAGAACATTCAACACTTACTTGGGTTGTTAGCAGCCCTAGCCTTTCCAGTAAGGGTCAGCTTGGTATTGACCTTAGCCCTGGCTCCATTCTCTCCGACAGAGAAGGGTCTGTAGAGGTACTCCTCGGTCGCAGCCACCTTCTCAGGGACGCCGTTGTTGACCTTGGTTTCCACGCTCATTGAGGACTGGAGAACTTGGGTGTCCTTGATTTCCTGATAAAGGTATTGGATTTCTTAGATAAGTCAAACTCCATGAAGAGTCATAGGTAGGGACCTTCAGCAGGAAACCTATGCTTAGCAGTGAATGAACATGGGTTAAAGAAGTAGTAGACTAATGGAATTCGGAGTATCCAGCAAACATCACAATAATCCAAATCATACAACTCCGTGATCTCAAATTAGCAACTTTGATATCACGGAGTCACAATGAGATCATGACTTTAGTTTGTGGTTTTTTTTGTGAGTATCAAAGTGGTCTCTTAAAGCCAGGATAAAAGCAGAATTTAATATCCAGGAAATATTTTGATATTTCAAAAGATTTATGTAAAGTTACAGATGCGCAAAATTTTGGTTAAATTGTCATGGGATTTTGCGAATTGATAATGTATAGAATAATCTCTCTTAGTTCATTGACCACGAAACTTACAGCATTAGGATTGAAGATTCCAGTCATGACGTCGTTCTTGCCCTGCTCCCGGTGCCCACAGCGGGACAGGTCGCGGCTACGGTGCACAAGCACGGCGCTTCCCTCCTGAGACGATGACACTTCTGTGGGGCATGTTCCGAATATGTCCACCTGTAGGGAAGAAAACGTTACATGACAATCTTCAGTCTCTATCTATGTCAGAATAGTGTAGAAGTTACTGAAAGATATTTTTATTATCACCCCATTTACTTTTGAATTAAAAATAGGTTAGATTGTCCCATTTTAATACCTACTGGGAGCATTAAAATGTAAACTGTGAGATTACTAATCATATTTGAAAACAAGCATGATGTTACGTTTCATGTTCTGGAAGTAGATTTTACTTTCGATTTTAAATGTTTCGAAGTGAGCTGGTATTTCAACTGATGATAGAGATTGACTCACTTCTAGCTCACGTCTCTTAAATTTTCACGGTGTGATGTACAGATACAGAAAAAAATGGCAGTTTGGTCTTTGTAAATTCGACATTCCTTCTTGAAAATCTGAAGGTCTAACCTGAGTGGAAGGCTTCTGTTCTGTCTGCAGCAGTGAGATGATAGCCCTCTTGATGTTGAGGGAGCGGCGGGTGTCACCCTCTTCAGCACAGATCTCGGCTCCAGTGCGCCCATCTTGTAAGGTGAAGCGGATCGGCTTCTCGATGCCGGGAGGGCTTTGGTGTTTCTGAAAGTATATGTCATGATTAAAAGATGCATGTTGTAATTGTAAAATTTTCCGTAAGATGAAATATTGAAATAGTTTTTAAAGATGTAAAAATATGTATTCTTTTGGGTATTGACTTGATAGGAGTTTTATTATCTAAACCTCTTTCTTAGAAATACGATTATTTTTTGCAGCGGCCCGTGCCTAGTCTCTTTAATAATAATAATATACTTTAGCCATTAGATACATTTTATATTATATTACATTCTTTAAAAGATATACTTTTAAGTCACGAAAATTGCGGAAACCCAAAGGCGATACAGATACTTGGGGATAATCTTTGTCAGAAGTGGATGGCATTTGGCCGTAATAGGACGATTATTTGTACAAACCTTGCCATCAGGGCCAGAGATCACCAAGTTCTGCACAGCCAGCTCATGCACGCAGTTGCCGACGGACGCCACAGAGACCTGGCCAAGCAGCTTGACGCTGGTCTCTTGGTGGGAGGCTCCGGTCAGGTAGATGGTCACGATACCTTCCACGCCATAGTTGTACTTATGTCCATTCAGGAAAGATTGAGTCGTCGGGGCTGGATTAGGGAAGACAGAATAAGTATACAGATAAGTTTAAGACTTCTCTTCAAAATGTCGGAGGACTCTGGGAATTATAAAGTTAGTGAATATGTTGATAAAGAATTAATTAGTTTTGTGGATATATTAGGAAAAATGAAAAATAAATTGATAGAAAATAATCCAGGAAATAATAATAACGAAGACTCTGAAGTATATTTAAATGAAAACAGTTGTAATGAGAACGATAATAAAGAAATGGTATACTCACATCCTTTGCATCCTATAGAGCATTTATCTGAAACAAACAAAGCAATTTGTGTCAATTACTTAATTATAATAGTTAATAATAATTATAAACTCATTATAGGTGTTGATAAACTCAATGAGAATAAGTTCTTTGTTCTAAGGAACTTTTGTGATGGCCAAACACAAAGGCTCAAACAGAACGGTCATAATGGAAGAGTGACAATATAATTATAAAACAGATAACTAATTATTAAACCATCTTAATATGTCACGGGTTATGGGAATTTTATCAAATAATTTCCATTACAATATCAATAATTAAAAAATATTTTAAGTTCATAGGTGATAGGAACTGATAACCCTAAGAGTATGATTTATCAGATCTAAATAAATAACTAAATGAAGCCAAAACTGAATTGGCACAAATATTATAATGAATTTGGTTACTTTTACTAAATAAAATATTGCTAGGGTATGGTTACGTGTTTTTTTTATAAATTTAGAAACAGTATGTGAGAATTTTACCTGTACATTTATAAATCAAACCAAATAACGGATTATAACAAACAGAATAAGGATTTCCATGAAAACAATCTTAACATTAGAGAAACGCAAGGTAAGACGAAGGTAGCATAACGATAAATAACATCAATATACATATATGAGGAAAATTCTGCCCGGAGAAAGCCTGATAAGCTAAAGAAACGAGATCACCAAGCTATCATAGAAGTAAATAGTAATTAGAATGTGTAAACAGTCGGTTCAAGGTACAATTCCGCTATTAACTTTAACATTGACAACAAAGTAGATCCCGGATCAATGAGGTCAGATGTGAACCAACACACGCACACACTGTATGACTCAGTTAAGATAGGGAACATATGTGACCTCAGGCTTTCTTATTGTCTAGAAATGGAAGAAAGTAATGAAGTTTCACTAATTATTTGAATTTTTAGATGAAGTAATAAATATTTCAATGATTTGATGGATCTTTACGAAATCAGGGTTACATGTTCTTGAAGTAAAGAGAACCAAAGATCAAGTCATAGTAGATCCTGTAAAAATACTAGACATCCAGGTGCCACGTTGATGAGGTGATAACAAGTTTTTTTATTTGGGCCCTACCAAGAGTACCTACAAATTAAAAACTTAATATGCTTTAAAAACTGCATGTAAAGCGGATAATTGAATCATTAACAGGAACTGCATCCTTATAAGCAAGTCCTAAAGGTCCCAGAAATGATTGATCGTGACCATGATTTGAATTTACATTCAATTAGAAAGCTTTTCTCTCTGTCTGTCTCCCAAACGCAGGAACACTATCCCTCTCAACCACGGTCCCTCTCGATAAACAGCCGATTATCCAATTTGCCCCACCGAGGGGACAACACAGGAGCAGGGTTTGGCGACCTGTCACAATGACCTCTAAATTAAAACATATACGACCCATATTTGGGTCTCTGGACTGTTCTTTTTAAAACCATGGAGATATTTTAACTACTTAGGTACATAAAGCATTCTTTTGAAATGGCTTACAAACTAAGAGAGTACTAATTCTTCTATATTTCATAACTGCTGTAAAGTATATTAACCGCGTATGTATTAGAATTAGGTATGTAATTACCAAATTGGATATTGCGAAAGGAGCTATCAATTGAGACGTTAAGGATCAAAATATTAAAATTCTCGTTACACGAAACAAATATTTTCATACATAACCATGAATTCAGGATGGGAATGTCCCGGGAACGGAACAAAGCTCTTAACGTCAGTTAATCTAAAAGCGATCGCTAAACTGACACATCCGTACACAGTTAGGATGCATTATAATTGATGTAATGACGACGGGAGTCCGATATTTAGGATGTCATTCCAATGGATACTTTTAAAATGAAAATTCATGCAGCACACCAATTATTATTGTGTGTGATTGTGAGTGTGTTATGCAACTCCCCGCTGATTTTGAAAAGACATTTCTTAAGCATGAAGCTGTAGAAATGAAATTAGAGTTTGATATATAATTTTAAAACATTTTATAGGCAAAGAAGACGGTTCTCCCAAATAGTGTAGACGATCTTCATTTTGGGAATTCGGACCGGTTTTAAATAAACCCTTTTTGCTGGTTTTGATTCCTCATTTTCACCTGTAGATACTTAACGTGGTTCTACCTTTTATAACCCTTTCCTATTCTTTGCTTTTGACCTTATTCCAGACCAAACTTCACTGATTGTCATGATCTTTCCTCATCCGTATCAAAAAACCACACAACGGTCAATTGTATACAATTATAAAGAACAAAGGTTTGATAAACAGACAGTTCTGATAATTTTAAGCTAAAGAGCATATATGTTATCATTAATGGAGATATTATTAAGTGTTTCATCATCGGTGAACAGCGGCCATTGTCAAGGTTTTTTGGTGATAAAGAAATGTTGAAAGCTGTTATGAAGTTATATTTGTTACTTTTGTTACTTTAAGTTATAGCTATATTTGCATAATGCAGAATTGCTTATGTAAGCGGGCATGCCCTTTATGTCTGGAGGCTTTTATTTAGATGGGAAGTTCTGTTTACGTTTTATTTTAATTTTTTACTATTTTTAGTTTTCATTTTTTGATGGTATATTGGCGTGTGCTAGCTGACATATTGGCAAATTTAATGGGTTTTTTTTTGTGTTTCGTATAATTTTAATTACCTATTATTGTATAGAATCAAGTTCTTCTAACTTAACAGACAGCTGTGCTGCTGGGGAGTTTGTTGCGCTACTTCTTCTTCCCAGCTAAAGCACTAGGAAGTGGTGAAGGGCGGGCGTTTTGGGGGGGACTGTATTATGTAATTTTATTTTGACGTTCAAAAAGAGCTCACTCTCAGCCTAGTTTGAATAAATGACTTTTGATTTGGATTTTATTGAACAGAAACGTCAAAGCAACTGGCAACAGACTTAAAGCTTATTGAAACAAACTATTTTTGGATTAACAAAAGAAAGAAAGCACATCGTAATTTGAGAAACATCATCTGAACCTTGAAATTACTGTGTGAGAGTCATTACTTTCAGGAGGTCTGATACACAGGCGTGAAAGATACTCCATGTGAAATATTGGTATAGCTGCACCCGGTAAGAGACTGGAAGACGATCCCAACGATGATGGGACTAAAGCAAGGTAATTGATGATGATAACGAACATCATCGGGATCAAAGTCAAAGTCCAAGCATTTATTTCAAATAGGCACTTAAAAGGCATTTTTGAATGTCAACATTTACATTAAAATAGAATTGATTCTAGTCGCCCTTTCCAAAATGTAGTTTCGTATGGAGAAGAATTGGCAAGAAATTCCACCGTTACTCTTTTGAAATGTTTTAAGTACAACATTTAACATAGTACATTCATTATATGATTATGTGTGAAAACGATGCACCCAGAATAAAATTACCATACCAAAAAAGGTAAAAAGAATCAAATTGAAGCAAAACAGATAAATTAATGCTATGATAGATGCATGGTGCTCACACAATCATATTTCAAATCTTCTTTTATGAAAAGAAGATGAAAGTAGACTACATACAACTTTTATTGCTTGGAGAAATTTCCGGCCGCAATATACTCCAGCAACAATTTAATTTATATACCTATGACTTGATACTTGTTACTGACATTGGAGCAGGAGATAGTACAATCTCAGGTCAAAGATGACTGTTATCAATGTTTGCAACAAATAATAAATGTAACCGTTATCGTGGTCGTTAACTAAACTTTGTTCTTCATTGTACCTAACGCGGAATATTTTTGGCAGTTCGTGTTTTTTTTTTTCATTTAATATAATATAATAGCTGGTTGTTTGTAGGTAGTATTCAGTTTTAATATCTTTGGTAGCAACATTTAAATAAGTTATGATAAGTGGTAGAGTCACAAATTTATTGTTAAGCGAAATAACCACCTACAGGTACTGTGTCAATTTGCATAGCAGTTAATTTATCTAACGGTTGTTAATCTTTTATATTTCCAGTGACTTTTTTTAGTTTATAAAGCTTTTTTCGAGCTTTATTACTTTCGAGTCACCAATGTAGATTTTATTTTATATTCTTTCATGTCATTTACGAAAGTGTTACAGGGTGTTGTGACTAGATCTGCGATACCTACATAGTATTATTTTTTTCACAATCCTCCTTGCACTTGCTTACTTGCATATATGCGTAATAGTATAAATGTGAAAGTTTGGATGGTTGAGTTTGTTACCAAATAACGAAAAAACTGCCGATCGGATTTGAGGGAAATTTGGCACACAGCTAGTTTATAACCTTGATTAGCACATAGGATATTTTTATCCTGGTAGTACGTTTCCGTGTGATAATTTCAGACATCGACGCAGGCGCAGCCGCTGCCAAAAGCTAGTATTATATACTCGTCATTATTACCAGGCTCTTATCTTTTTGACTCATGTTTCAGAGAGCTACATTTTTATTGTGTTTTTTTTTTATATTTTTTCGACGAATTAATTATTTGTCTCTAATTATATACACAAGGACTAAGGTTATCATGTGACATTGTAATTATTTCAATTTTGATCTGGATATGGGTTTTTCTTTTTGTCTATACTAATATTATAAAGAGGAAAGATTTCATTGTTTATTTGCATTAAATAGGCTCTGAAAATACTGAACTGATTTGAACATTTTTTCACTGTTGGAAAGCTACTCTATCCCCGGGTGACTTATGCTATATTTTATACCCGTATTCCCACGGGAACGGGAACTACGCGGGTGAAACCGCGGAGCGCTGCTAGTTATTTATATTTTTATTGAATACAATTTATTTGTAATTATTTATATCTTTTTTTCTGTAAGTAGCTACAGTTTATTTTATATCTTAATCAAACTGTAAATTTTTCGATTTAGATTTGTTTCCTAGAAGTTAACAAGTTTTAAGGTAAAATATTAGATTTTCTGTTCAAAATGTTAATAATGATTTTCAGCAGTTTCAATACACTAAAGAGTAATTTTCGATTGTCGCTCTTAAATAGTTGAAAAATGTAACTGAAATTACCATTTTCATGGGGTTATATTTTTTGGTGGCATTCAACGCGGATTTTAGAGTCTAGTTTTGGGTTTACAATATAAATGTTTGGGTAGACCGTGTTGTGAGAAATATTTTGCAAGCCTATTTGTTGTTAATATTTTGCGAGCCTACTTGAAAGAAAGAAAAGATAAAAAAGAAGAAAGAAAAAACGATTATTTGCGGTAAACATGACGCAAAAAGAAAAGGAGCACAAAAATTAAATAAAAAAAGGTTGAGGGAAACATGCGTCACATCCACGCAAAACGGCTATAACTCAGCATTATGCTGCGACCCTATGCAAGACAGAGCCCCAGCGCTGGTTACTTGTTGTTAATCTAATGAGTGCATAGTTAGAATAGCTAGCTTTTGGTTAAAAAACTATAAGCTTTACAAATAGCTTTACCGAATCAAATATATTATCAGATGAATTTTCCATGAACGACGAGCATTCGAAAAAGTAATAATATTAGTAAATAAATATTAATTATGTTTAATAAACACACAATTGTATGCATAAGCTGTTATGTCTTAAAAGTAAATTATTTAAGTAATTGATTAATTAAGTACTTATAATTGAAAACAGTAAACAGATTTCAAAGGATATTTTCTGGACGTGTGGGAGATTTTATATATTATTTTAGTTTTAAAAGAGCACAAAATTTTAAAAACAAAACTAAGAAAAAATACACAACAAGAACAAAAAGACCAAATAATGTACGAAAGGACCAAAATAAAAATCACTCACCATTCGCGAAAGTTGGTTTCCATAAAACGGAAATTAATAATATAACACTTAAAACGCTAATACTACTTTTCCCCATCTTGTAAGGGGTTAAAGTAACACATAAAATCAGTCTTATTTATTGCTACAATAATACGTCCCTCGGCTACCTGCTTCTGTAGGTAAATGCGCCGGAGTCACCCACGAGTTCCTCTTTTATAGACGTTTGAGCTCGACCAATCAGGAGCCACCGAATTGTGGATACAAAATCTAATAAGAATATTTGTTATTGATAAGTTTATGGTCATAGGTCGATAGGTAGGTACTATTGTAGATTATGGGATAGTTTTCGCGTTAGAAGTTAGAATAGACTTCATTTGAGATTTTCGAATCAGCAACGTGTTGGCTAGTCACGTAAAGATAAAAAAATCTACCAATTCTGCGATAAAATAAATACATATCTGTTTTAATAACTGACGATAACGTCGCATAAAATAAACTAAATATTATATGTCAAAATTATAAATTATCAAAAATTAAAAAATATATAATAACTGTGCAATTCCGCAGCCGATATTTTTGCTAGAAACTAGCTAACTAGCGTGATAAGACCAAACTATTTTGGTAGTCTTATTGATGTTTTTTTTTCTTTATTTTATTACAATTTATTTTTGGAAAAACTTATCAGTGGGTAATGTTTGACAACAAAACTTCGTCAGTTTCTTATCTTTCCTAGTACATAATCAGCCTATATTGTTCCTATTGCTGAGACACAGGTCTCCTCTCTGTGAGTGTGAGTGGGCCGTAATCCACCACATGGGCCCAGTGCGGGTTGGTAGATGCCACATGACTTTGAATTTTTGGGTCTAGGATATACCGGTTTTCTCACGATGTTTTCCTTCACCATTTGAGAGCAATGGTGATGAAACAATTTACGCAAAAGCACCTGTGAGGGGGTCGAACCCAAGACTTAAAACTCGTAAGTCACGGCCGATACCATTGGGCCACCATTGCTCTTAGTACGGAAGTTGCAAATCGTCATCATAAGCTACTTTCTACTAAATCTTTTAATATCTTTTAGTACGCCTTACAGAGGAAAGCACCACGTTAATATTATTTATAAGAGTTCTTAGTAACAAAAACGCTGTCGGCTGTGAGTTGGTAAGTTCTATCCGTGGAAGTCATAAAAGCCGGCTAAAGGATTACCCAATAGCATTAGCAGTATCCCCATGTGGACTAATAACGAACCATAAATTTAGGCAATATTTCTTTCTCATGATGAACTTTTGAAGTTTTGTAGAAGGACCGTATTTTTTTTTAAGATGTTTTCAATGGTCTACTGAAGCAAAAAGTTCTATTTATAGGCATATATTCCATTTATGCCTAAAACAAAATATCAGCTTTTTGCTTCGCCCATGTGGACGCCAGGAATTGTGCCACGGGAACGAACTACCGACATACAAAGTATTCTAGGTCCTGACCTAGCTCATGGTCAATCTCATAGTTATCTATAATCCTAAGTCCTTTGAGATCCCACTTATCGAGGTTACTTTGTATAGATATGAATATTATATGTACGTGACGGTGGGAAGAGACAAGACGGCATGACGTTGCCTCTGGTTTGGAACGCCACCTGTGTCCCTTCCAAGCATGGCGGGCTGTGATGTAACGGTTGCAGTGAACATCTAACAGCAGTTAATTTAAGACAATCCAATGAAAACATTCAACCATTCCACATACACCAACCCACAGAAGTAAGAACGAAGTCGTGAAGATTGTTTTTAAAAATACAAGCTTGAAACAGGAGCTAGTAGACCTAGATCAAAAATATCTGGATGTTGTCGATGAACGGGACCAACTGCGATTGGTCACGGATGGTTTCAATAACTGCAGTAACTATATGAGGAGGCTTTGTGTAAGGTTAGGGACCTAGAAGAGGAATTAATTCATGCAAATGTTCAAATTAAGTTACAGTTAGCAGCAAAAATAATGTACTCAGGCTAAGGAAACCAATAACTTATATCATGAACTACTTAAAACTAACTGTAACCCTCATTCCTTAGTAATAATAGACCTAACTGAAGATTATATATTGAGACATAATAATGGTAGCTATAAATTAACTCAAAATAAAATTAAAAAAATATGCAAAAATAAATAAAATCATAAATAGATGCAATAAATCCAGGAAAAAACAAAAACACTGTTCCAATAGTATTAAACTAAGGAAAGAACGTGTTTTTCTAGTAAATAAATAGAAAAACTATGAAATGAAATTGATAAAAAAAATTCAGCCTGTAAAGGCTGAATTTGAGATACTTGAAGAGTCACTACATTCACTTTATATTAAGTATGTGAGCTCTCAAAAAACAAATAAATGAACACATCCTTGCTGCAAATGAGTTAGTGCAAATGTGTAATGATGACCCAGATAGAGTGGACTCGATGACTCTGGGCTCTACTCTGTGTTCTTGTCAAAGAAATCCAACCTTGAGACTCTCCAACCTGTGGCAACGGAGGACCCGTCCCAGTCTGGAGGGTTCAAGACTGTTTTACCGTTCAAGATACACCACAGGTTGTACAAGGTTCATCTCAAGTAGCACAGACAGAGACTTATGGCTTCGCGTGTTCTAGTAAAGTTTGTATTGTTCTATTATGTTTTCAGATAGTTCAGGGAGATGTTTAGGTAAATTATTGAATAACAACCTGAGTCAATCTGCTGTTAATTATTGTATGCCAGGGAAATCCTACAAGGAGAAATTGTCATCAATAATTGGGAATAAAAATGATCCAAAGGCCATTATTTCTGTATTAGTAGGTAATACGAGTAGTACTAAGGTCAAACAAGATAACATCACTGATAGTGTCACTGAAATTTTGTGAGAAAATAATATTGTGTGCTTTTCCTAACTTTGAGCACTTGTCAAGTAGGCAAAATCATAATAACCATATTCATTTATTAGGTTTTCTTCCAAACAATTGGAAATTGAATTGTTTTTAGAAAGAAACAATGTTTGATATTATCTGTTTAACTGAACACTGGTTGATAGATTATGAAATGTTCATTAATTATGAGAACTATAATGTGGGCAGTCCATGCTTCGTGGAGGCTCGTTAATCTTAATAAAAAATTGTATAAAGTCTAAGACTCGTACAGACATAGTTAAACTATCAGTGGAACATAGCATTGAACTGTCCTCTGTTGAGCTAGATAAGCATTGTATAGTCTGCGTTTACAGACCTCCTTATTATCAAAACTACTCTATATTTGAGTCAGTAATGGAAGATGTTTTGGCGAACTTGCAACTGGTAATAAATCAGTAATTATTTGTCGGGACTTTAATATTAATATTTTGGAAAATAATTCAAATAGTAGCAGATTGTTAAGCCTCTTTAAATCTTAAACTTATGAATGCACGTAAAAATCACATGTACTTCACAGAATCTTAGAATTCACAAACAAGGCATTAAATAAAATTAAATATCACAACTTTTGTTTGAAAGAAACGTTGTAACTGTTTAAACGGAAACGTGATTTTTATTTTTTTAATAAAAAAAAAAAATGTTACCAAATTGTTAAGTTGTAGTAGTTTGTGGGGTTCAATAAAGGGGGTCGACATTTTCATTATATTTGCGATAGGATATACCATGTTCGAGATAACACCAAATAAAGAAAAAAATATGAATACTGTTCAAAGTCAAAGTCAAAGCATTTATTTCAAATAGGCACTTAAAAGGCACTTTTGAACGTCAACATTTACATTAAAATAGAATTGATTCTAGTCGCCCCTTCCAAAATGTAGTTTCGTATGGAGAAGAATGGGCAAGAAACTCCACCGTTACTCTTTTAATTTGTTTGTTTGTTTGTTTTTGCATCTGCAGGCTTAGCACGAGAACCTTCGTTTTGCCGACGGAAGAGTAGACAAAACTGACGTTTCCGTGTAGACAGTTGACAGTTTTGTACACACGGCTACACATCAAGCTATACATTTCCAGTTTATGCTGATCTCGCACTGTACGGAAATCCTATTCAATGCCAGATCAGCTTATACTGGAAATGTATAGCTTGTTGTGTAGCCGTGTGTACCGAGAAATGTAGACGAGCGATTTCTATTCTACGGTAAACTGTCAACTGTCTACACGGAACCGTTTATTTATTTTATTTTATTAGGTTTTTTTTTTTCAAATATATTTTTTTTACCTACATGTTAATTTTTGGAAGTTAGTGGGGCTTCATAAAGGGGGACGAAATTTTCATTATTTTTGTGATAGGACACACCATTTTCGAGATATATAAGCAAAAGAAAAGAAAAAAAAGATACAGTACTGTTTTTGCACCTACAAGGCTTAGCATGACGCTTCCTATTTCTACTCTACCGTAGAATAGAAATTGCTTGTTTATCTTTCTCGGTTAAAAACTTTCAACTATCTACGCGGAAACGTCATTTTTGTCTACTCTTCCGTCGACAAAACGCTTCTCTACGGTTCTTGTGTAAATAACACAAAAAAACTATAGCCAAAATAAATGTCAATAACAAACTTATTATACATAATTATATTATTTTCAGGTTCAGCCATTGCATTTTTCGCTTATAATTATCGTAAACAATCCACTTTTCGTCACATGTCACAATTCGATCCAATATTCCTTCACTTCTGTACCGATTCAACAAGGCAACACAAATTTCAACACGTATTTCTTTCTGTAGATCAGTCAAATCATGAGGCACCCATTTTTCATATTTTTTTATCTTATTGATTTGATGCAAATGAGTCAATATTGTAGGTACGGTAACGTTAAACCATGCCGCTAATTCCTGGGTAGTTTGACTCGGATCGGCTTCTACCATCTCCTTCAATTCAGCGTTATTCACCTGTGTGTCTACCACGTGGTTTGTCCTTCAAGTCGAAGTTTCCATTACAAAAGCGTTTAAACCAAAAACGCACGGTGCGTTCATTAGCAGTCCCCTCTCCAATCGCGACGTTGATAATGCGAGACGTTTCTGCTGCGTTAGTTCCGCGTCTGAAATCTTATTCAAAAATAACTCGAATTTTCGAAGTGTCCATCTTTACGTCTAAGGTGAATAAAAAATACAATTGAAAGTCGAAAATCGAATGTTGCAAACTTTTCAAAAGTTTCACACAAAAATCTCACACCATGAAGATTTTATGTCAACTCGAAGCGTCTATTACTATACAACGGCAATTTCATACTTTAACCCCTATTATATTTATCAGCAAATTGTATTGAATTAAGCCTAAAGTAGTTGTCAGCGTGTACTTGAAATGTGATACACACAGATAGTGGTAGTTAATGAATGCTGTTCTTTTGTTTTCATTGAGTTTGAACTATAAATAAAAAGTAGGTACTATTTTTCTTTTTTTTTGGGTGGGAGGTGGGAAATGATCAAATAACTTCTCCCGCTCTGGATGGAGCAGGAGGGCGTGTCAGACTTTTACTGACTAAAACCCACCCGTGTTCCCTCAGTTGCCTGTGTGCCAGGGGCCGCGGTATCTCTTTCGAACAACCCGCATCCCTGGCAGGCATCGGCCCATGCGGACCCCACCAGTTGGTGCTGACATTTCTTTGAAGCGCGCGTGGAACACAACGCGCTGTTGACCTGGGCTTGGTCCTTACCGGACAGCGAGCTACCCATTACTCGCCGTCCGCAAGCCCGCGCCTACGGTGGCCGGGAATCAGCTTGGGATTCCCGACGCCCAGGGCGTCTCCCGCGGCGGCTACGGCCGTGAGGGCGCATATACTGCCTCTCCCTCACGTGCGCCGCCTCCCTCTTCACGAGCATTACTGCTTTGCAGAAGGAGGTGACGGGTATCCATGCACTCTTGGACCGTACCATGGCCTGGACCAGGGCCGGACGCGAGAGATCACCGCCGCCGATCGCCTCCACAAGGACACGGCGGTGCTCCACCCAAGCCGGCCAGACCTCCACCGTATGCTTCACCGTGTCCTCAGGGCGATCTTCGCAGTGGAAACACCCGGGCGTTTCCTCCCGCCTTTTATCCGAAACAGGAATCTCCCGAAACAACCGTGTCCGGTGAGGACCTGCGTCAGGCAGAAGGTGAGGAAGCCGTTCCGCCTCTCAAGCCACTCCTCAAAGAGGGGACTACCGCCGCTATCGTGGCGTGCCCAACACTAGGTTGCGACAATCGCACTATCCATTTCGCCATGAAATCCCGCCGGAGCTCTGTTCGCTGCGCCGCAATTTCTCGCAGCAGCGGAGTAACGGCCTCTTAGCGCCACTCCCAGATGTGTGCGAGGACCTTTGCCTCCAGATCCCATGGCGGTAATCCCGCAAGGAGGCCCAAAAAGTCCTATCATTAGGGCGCCCGCGCCGGTAGAAAACAATCTCAGCAGATTGCTATGCAAGAATTTAAGTATCTCTAAACTGATTAACTGCACCCTGGTGATTTGAGAAGCCCTGGCAAGATTGCATGACGTAAACCTAAAGTTGAACGATTTCTTCATCGAAAATTTATCTATTATGTAGTATTTTGTGCGAAATGATTAATTATATTTTTTTTAATTTACTAGTAGAACGATTTCCACGGAGTTTTCATAGAAATTGTAGGTACCTACGGTAAGATTACTACGGACGTTCCTGCTCTGCCCACCAGTCTTCACTAGGCTTCACTGTCGAGAAAACTAATACGATGCTTTCGGTGAACAGAGTTTTTTTGCTGGGTTTTCGCCTCAAAGGAACAGTGTCGAGAGGAAGCTAGCTATTGTCTAGACATCATCATCTAGCATTTCCGACAGAGACATGAGAAAAAGAAGTAAACAAGTGAAGCTTCATAAGGCGCAGTGCACGAGATGAAAAGACAACATCACACTAGGTCGTGTTAGGCAATTTATGTCGTAACATGCAAAATATTATTAAATTATGTGTGTAATTATTATAACGTAAACAGATAAGGTCTACTAAGTAACTGAGTGACTAATTTCTAAGGTCAAGCATTTGGAGCATCAAAACATCCTACTGAACTGTTGTTAGGTTCAAAACATTCCACGAATGTAGCCGTTATTTATGTCAGAGTTTATTTGTTTGTTTAAATTTGTTCTAGTGGTACTGTTCGAGACACATGCTTGTTTCAGGTGTAGGTAATTTAACCACTGGAACTGAAAGACACATACTTTTTATTGAGAACTAGCTTCTGCTAGCGGCTTCGCTCGCGTGGAGTTCGGAAACTATCCCACGGGAATGTGGTACCGGGAGAAAATATAATATGTGTTAATCCATGTTATATACTATATATGTGTGCCCATCCAAATTTATTCGGCTATTTTTGCCTGATTGAGTAACAAACATATTACAATCTTTCACATTTATAATATTAGTAAGATTCGACAGTTCGACACACCTTTGATTTTGTCACACATTTTGCCTTTATTTTCAATTTGTAAATGAAATACTAAATCAAATAAGCGCATTACAGAAATGCGTGCGTACAAAAAGATATAAATAAAACCGATATGTTTTCGTTATTTCTTTCAATGCACTTCAGTGCAGTCATCATCATGTGCATCAGGAAGAGCTATGTTCATATAGTGTGTGTCCATCCAAGAGCAGACGCTTATCTGACTTACAGCAAGCAAAACCTAGTGCTATAATAAAGATAAAGATATACGGTAATCCCTAAAAGATCCCCAAAAGTTAGGCAGTGGTGTTTCGCCGTACATTCAGATTACCCCATTGAATGGTTGACATACGTTTGGGGGAGCTTTGTCCCCTTTATGGGGTAATAATATAGGTAGATAATTGACGTGTCGTAGTTAAATGTTGGGAGAGCGTAGGGTTAAGCAACTTTTGGTGTGTTTAGATTGTATTGGGTAGCATTTGAAATTAAAAAAAAAGAAGCATTTTGTTTAAACTTTGTAAATGTGAGTACCATGCATCCGTTTAATAATTATGTTGTTTTGATGTACGTTGACTTGAAAAAGCGTGGCAGTTGAGAGTATGTCATGCTCACTTAAATGTCTCGCTGATGGTGGCGCGTGTGTTGGATCATTCAGTTCCCTACAAAATGGTTGAGCTGGATGGTGCTGATCCACGCGTCAAGTTCGTGAACGGGCGCCGTCGGTTGAGACTGGTCATCTCCTAACTTCCATGGCTTATTTTAAATCTTATATTTAGAATTGTTTTTTTTTTTACATTGTTCTCACATATAGAAGCAACAAGAATAATGTTCCCAAGATTTTGTAATACCTAACATGATTAAAAAGAGTGTCCATGGAGTTTCTTGCCCGTTCTTCTCCATAGAGATCTACGTTTTGGAATGGGCAACTAGCTTCAACTTTCCAACTGGTCGACTTTTTGACAATTCAAAAGTGCCTGTAAATGGTTTAATTGAAATAAATGCTTTGAGTTTGAGTTTGAGTTTAAAAAAATAACAATCTGCGTAGCCTTTTTCCAACTATTTTTGCGTCAGCTTCCAGTCTAGCAGCTAGATGCAGTTGAATACCAGTATTTTAAATGGAGCGACTGCCTATCTGCTTACACTACCCTGTAACTGGGTAATACGATACCCAATGGTAAGACTGGTGGTCGGCTAACTCCCTCCAAGTAACACAGACGTGCTGAATAAAGATTGAGTAAGAGCAATCATCAAGAGCATAAGCTGAAAACTAAGCTGAATAACGTCTGAGTACCGTCTATTCAGCTGTTATTCAAGCAAAAAGGCAAACAATATTCATACAAATTGTGAAAATAATTGAATTGGATTAAATATTTTAATGTCGATGTCAAATTTAAATGTTGATTTGACTTGGTGCATTTCTAATATCGGTTATAGATAAATTTTAATTCACAAGTTAGAGGTCTGCTAAATGTTAATTGTTAGTGCGCAAGTAATTTTGTCGTGAATAGTATGTTTTTTTTTCATTACTTATGACGCGCCGTGTGAATAATCAAGATAACAGATAGTAAATAGGATTTTCATACATACATACTAGGTCTGACAAATGTACTTGTGACGAAATAGCTAATACTAGCAATTTTAATCCAACAAAATAACATGAATTGAGTTGAAAATGTTGACAACACAACAACAACAACAACAACAACTATGTAAGATTAAGCATTTTGGTGATTTTGTAAATTCCTTTGCATAAATTACAAAGATTTTTAATGTCGATCGATTGTTTTGCTTTATAATGCTGAATAAAACTAGACACATGTCTTGTTACTAAGCTATAATTTGAAAAAGAGTAGTCTCATTACACTAACTTCTGAATAACAATTATATAATTGATCACATTTCTACATTACTCAGATTTTTTGGGGTTCTCTAATCGGACGAACAAAAACCTTTTATAATGTGGATTTTCCCGCTCGGCTTTCACTAAATTTATTAAATTTAAAATTATAGCGTCTTTGTTTGAACTTTTTCGTGAAAAAAAAATATATATATGTCAATAGCAGATTTCGTGTGTGTGGTGTACACTGGGCCCTAGTTTATTCTCACACATGTTTTGTTATTTGTTTTATGTACAGACGCCAGTACATCAAGCCACCCGAAACTGACAAATTTTCCCAATCAACCTTGAACCTAATGCTTTAGCGATATAGATGAAAATCTATTAAAGAAAATCTTTAGCCAAATCCTTTAGTGCTACTTGTGTGATGTGTTTTTCAACAGCCCATTTTCTAATTTTTTCTCGAAATATTTAATTTTTTATGTGTTCGGTACATTGTTCTTCTTCGATATTTGTAAAGCTGCCATCAGATGCACTCTCTTCTTGCGTGAATAGCAATGCTGTTTGACTTCTTTGGGGGATGGAACCCTCTTCATTGCACGGCAACCACGCATGCTGGCAGGACCGGGTTCAGTTTTGTTCAAACTATTTTGACAAATCCTTTGATGATCAGAAACACTTGGACAATTACTACTGCTGATATTGAAATATTCTTTACGGTTCTCTTGCGTTTTATCCACAACTTTCGATTCATAACGCAAAAAAAAAGATCATCACAGGGTGTCAGTTTTTAAGATTTATTTTTGAATACATATAATTTGAAAAGTACATGACCAAGATTTTTTTTCATATTTTTCTGATAACTGTTACGACTTGGCCTAATGCTCGATTTCGGCTTGACGTTGATTTCTGGGACACCCTGTATATAGGTATTTTCGACTCAACGTATTTTCGAAGTGGCGTACCACTCGTATTTTTTTTCGAAAAGGCGTGCGTCGAAATAACGTCATTCGAAACTTCATATCACTTCCAGAAAACACACAGGCGAGTACTAAAAATACATTGAATAGGAATCATTCTCCCGAAGTACCTAAAATCACCTAGGTATATAGCATATGTATAGCTAAGCAATCATGCACTCTGCATGGTTGCATACGTATAGCTTGGGAATCATGCAGTCTGCATGGTTGCTAAGGTGCTTTCCATTTTGTAAAACGTGATACTGGTATCGTTATAAATGTATTTAGGGAACATCCCGAAGTCACATGCACCTGAAATAAGTACCGGTAAGCAATAGTAAGTTACGGTAACAAAACAAATGAAATCATAAGACTTTTGAAAACCATTAGAAGAGATTATCAGGGTACTTAACGAGGTTTTACACCACCTTCCGACTTACTAGTATCGGTAATAAATATTTAAAACTTTAAAACAATAGAGGATTATCGTTTTATGTAGAGCAAAGTTCTTCATTTGTTATTATTTACTTACTTGCGTGTAAACTGGTACCTGGAAGATTTATTGAAAGCAAAGCAAGTGTTAGGCACGTACACCGTAATCTACACTAATCATATTCTAAAGAGAAAAGATTAGATTTTTTGTATGAATGTTTGTTACGCTTTCACGCTAAACCAGCTGAACGGATTTGGATGAAATTTTCAGAAAAGGACGTGGGTAAGTCTTGGATACAGTCGGTCTTACAACCCATGTTTTATCTTGTCGGCAGGTACGATTGGGCATATGATGCGGAAGAATGCGGGAATGTCGTAAGGGAAGTTTTGAGTACCTAGGTATAAATATGGATGGCTAAAAAAGTAGGGGAAGACCAAAGAAATTAGTCTGGAGGTCTGGTGGAGGATGGACTGTATAAAACATTATATGGCAAGATAGAGTCACCCCGTTTTGTGCCATATAATCTGCCTATACCTGATCTTACCGAGATGATAACAAATAGAGTAATGGAACAAGACATGTTACGTCAACCGCAACTAAATTGGGATGAGCACAGGAGGATGATGAGTACGACGCCATGTCGTAGTAAAAAAATTGCCATGCTCGTAGCGAGCTACACTGCCCATAGAGGCTCTTATTGCACCCTACTCCAAGACCAAAAAAGTTAGTCAAGAAAAAGTTTACTGTCGGCATTTAAAATGACAAGGAAAAAATATCGCTAAGAAATATAGGATTTATTCTATGAAACTATGTTGCGAGCAAGCGAAGTCTTCAATGTTTATTTCTTCTGGGACTAGCGACCTGCCCCTGCTTCGCACAACTTGACAAATACTCAAGATTTCTATATTAAACTAGTTATCACCATCATCAAAAACGTCTACTGCTGAAGATAGGCCTCCCCCAAGAACCGTCACTTCGGTTCTGTGTTTCTCGCATTCAGCGGAGTCCTGCAGCCTTCATCGGATCATCGGTCTATACCTTGTGGGAGGCCATTCAGCGCTACGTCTTCCGTAGGTCTTTTTTATAATATTTAATCTAATACCTTTAAACGGGCAATTCTTGTTTAAATATATACGTATATAAGCAGAAAAGTTTTTATTCAGTGCGCAAACTTAAACATGGAACATATGGAACAGCTGTTTTTTTTTGTATAACTGGCGAAAAATATCTTCGCTGGGGGCCCCAATGATATGCTGAATTCATGGTTATAGTTTGCGCACTGGATAAAAACTTTTCCTGTATATATAACCTGAATCTCGGAAACGGCTCCTACGATTTTCGGGTGCGATAAATCGATCTTGCTAGGTTTAATTTTTAGAAAACGAAAAAAAAAATACCGAGCTAAGCTCGGTATTTTTTTAAAATATAAAATATACAATATCTGGATGAGATATTGTATATTTTATATAAAACCCTACGAAAATATTTTTGGTGATGGGGAAATCTGAATTAAAAAAATCAATTCGGTCACATAGACAGCAATAAGTAACTTTGGTGTCTTCCATTCCTGCCCTTATATCGTCAGTCACTTTAAGGAGGGCGGAAACAATGCTGTGCTCAGGCCTAAACCCAGACTGAAGGTGACTAATGTTTGAGTTAAGATGAACAAAGTTGGAAACTTGTTTGTGCACACAGGCCTCAAGCACTTTGGATAAGAAGGGAAGTATAAGAATAGGACATAAATCGGAAGTAAGAGAGGGAAACCTTAGTGTAGTAGTGTAGTGGGCGAACATAGACTTTGCGCCACAGGGAGGGGAATACTCCGGAGTATAAAGAAAAATTTATAATGTGGGTAATCGAGGGTAGGAGGTGATCCAGAATAGTTATGATCATACCACGGGTGATACTGTCACATCCTACCGCTTTCGAGCTGATGGAGTTAATGATTTTTCTAATCTCTCCCGGTTCAACTGGAACGAAACTAAATGGATTAATATGGACCTCATATTAATCCTTTTAGTTTCATTCCAGTCAAAGATTCAAGTACTGATTCGAATTCAGTGAAGTAATCAACAGTGAGAGGACAGTAGACAACACCAATAATGGTTTTGGCTTCTTTGACATATACTTCAAGGAAAATAAACTCAGAAGAAGCAGAATAATTTGAAGAGGAAGTAAGTATTTTATACGAAAAATCATTGCGTAGGTATATGGCCACGCCACTCCCTCGTTTGCCAATCCGATCATTCCGTATAAGAACGAAACCAGTAAGAGGGTAAGTGGTGGACAGGAGATGTGGTTTGAGCCCAGTTTGAGAGATCGAGATGGCATGAACATTGCTGTAATTAAACGTGTTTTACAGCTTGCTGTAGTGACTTCGAACGTCCTTTACGTCCGAACTGGTGGTAAGATTGAACCACCCACCTTGCTAATACTATGAGGACTGCCAATTATGTTCGCCTGACATTTCGTAGAGTTAACAGCTTCACCAATTCTATCAGCCCAGGTTTTTATGGCTACCAAGTCCCTATTTAGTTTGTCGATAGCGTCAAGTAATTCATCGACCTTCCCTTGATAGTATAACTACAAGTCATCTGTATGCAGATGATACGCACACTGAAGTTCGGAAGTTATAAGATTAATAAAAATTGAAAACAAAAGAGGGGAAAGTATACCGCCTTGAGGAACGTCAGTTTCCAAATCACACCAGCAAGAGGAAGAATCCCCATCATGAACGGATTGCTGACGTTCCTGAAGGTAAGAGGAGGACCATTATCTTAACCACATCTTTTAAGATGGGTTTATGGTTATGATTAGGTCTAGACTATTACGTCTTTCTTTGTAGACCAAATTATACTAAGGGTTCGATTCCCAGGCAAATTGACATTGGGTTTATCTATCTGGAATTTCTCAGTAGCAGCTGTAATCTGGATTTCTGCCCGGTTCTTAGCAAAAGGCTCGCCCCCTGTAACATGAGACTAAAATATAACTGGCGAAATGTACACCAGCCACTATAATTAGTACACCAGCCCAGCCCAACCCTTCGGCGAAAGAAGTTGTGATGTTACGTTATGAATTTGGTTCTTCTTTTTCCTTTATCCATATATTATAATGACTCTTGGTGATGGCTTATACTTTCAATTACTAACCAGCCCGCACACGTAGGTACTAAAGGTAGCCTATCAAGATTAAGGGGTGTACTAATATTTATTCTACAAACCCTACTTACAGTAATAAAATAATGAATGTATCTCACTCTAAACTGATAATAATAATTGACAAAATATTTTATTTTTGTATGTTGATTATGCTGCCACGCTGAAACGGCTGACCGGATTTGGGTGAAATTTGGGCACATGGGTAGACCATGATCTGGATTAGGACAGAGAATACTTTATATCCCGATATTCCCACCGGATCAAGACTGATTCTGAGTTGACGCAATTGCCACAAACTCCTAGCACATTCACAATCACCAAATGACAAATAAACAAATAATTCCGACAAATTGTAAATTGTAGCACAATTATTAATCACATGCATAAGATAGTGCCTGTTTATTGTTCAAGAACATTGCTCCCTTGATACGCGGGAAATAAACAATTCTTTATTATTCTATGTTTATGATTCTTATTTTATTAAAGTAAGGTTGTTTTTGAGGCTAAGTTTAGATGCAGGAGTGACTGTGCGTATTTGTTGCTAAGCAGTTGCTGGGTTCGACAGGTCATTTATACAGACACTAATGACGAACGGCATGACGACATGTTAACGTATCGATAATTATTTATCTATTAAAACAATAGGCACAATTTAAAAAAAAAATGTAAAAAGGTCAACTTGATGCCTGAGGCATTTTCTACCAGTCAACCTTAGGGTGATGCAGAGACAAAACATGGCAGATGCAATATACGGGATAGATAGCTCGAAAACAACTATAAATATTAATACATAGAAAAAAAATAAAAATTAAAAAAAAAAACTTTGTCAGGAGAAATAACGATCGGTAGAGGAGAAAACGAATCCAGCAAATCAGTGATGGGATGTTTCTACCAACATCTAACGGATATGTTCATGCGCCTTCACTTTAAAAGCTAAGCTAGGTAAGTTAAGATTTCTGTGCTATATAGGTATCTAAGTTACATGTTTGTGGGACAATAAAGGGTATACTTAATAACGTGTACAGCGTGTCTTGTTGTCTGCACGCTACAGGAGTTGATGGACGCTACTGAAACTGCCTAGCTCGTAGCCAAATTCTGGGCTAACTTTATATAGATTGCTATCGAGACGCTAAGAAGTGGTTACATGTTAGTGTACACATAAACCTTCGGGAAAAAATGCTCTAAAATATGGTTAAATTCACCATTATGAAGTTAAGAATATCTAAGCGACATTGTTTTGAAATTCTGTACATTATGCTCGTGAAGATTTACTTTTACAAAAGTTACCACTGGAAATTGTGGAAGGTTTTGTCTTTATTTGATGGGTATATTTCATATTATTATGTAGAATCTCTTGTCTAAACTCTTGCCAAAACCTTCTGTAGGCTGTTTGTCCTCATACCAGAATAATCAATTTTGTTTATGTTTAATGAATTTCCAAGATAATATTTAATGGAAAAGAAAAAGTATGCATAGATGATTTGGTTATGTTGACAGGATGAATCATCATCATCATCATATCGCCGAAAGACGTCCACTGCTGGACATAGGCCTCCCCTAAGCTCCTTGATTCCTGCGGCCTTCACAAGGTCATCGACCCACCTTGTAGGAGACCTTTCAACTCTATGTCTTCCGGTACGCGGTCCCCACTCCAGAACCTTTCGACGCCATAGCCCATCTATTCTGCGAGCAACGTGCCCTCCCCACTGCCACGGGCTATGTCGGTTGCCATGGTGACAAAATGAATGAAAATCGAAAAATAAAAGGTATTTAACAGACGGATGTGATTAGAAACGACAGGAGGGGCGTCCTAGGACGACATATATCTTATTGATGATGTTTTTCAGAAAGGTCAGGTGCGAAGTACTTGTAACCGGCTGAGTGTATGATCAGACGTATGAACGTAAATAAGGCAAAAGGAGTATGTAAGGAGTATGTAAGGAGTATGTAAGGAGTATGTAAGGATCGAAACAGGAGGTGTTCTGTGGTTTCTGTCTATCCCCATAAGAAGAAGGCGTGAGTTTATGTATGTATATGTTACCGGCCAAACCCGATTTCAGGCCAAACTAGTTTGTCCTAGGCCAAACTGGTTTATTAAGCCGGGGCACCCCGATTAAATGGGTTAGGTTAGGTTAGAACTGTGACCAAAACGGCGCGAGCCGAGCGAGCGCAGCGAGCGGTGCCGCGGCAGCGGCCGGCGAGCGTTACTTCCAAAGGCTGTTAACGAAACGGCTAATTAAGCTAGTTGGCTGCGACATATCACGCGTAGGATTATGTATGTTTGGCCTAGGACAAACTAGTTTGGCATGAAATTGGGTTTGGCCGGCAACACTCAGCTCGCGCCATTTTGGTCACAGTTCTAACCTAACCTAACCCATTTAATCGGGGTGCCCCGGCTTAATAAACCAGTTTGGCCTAGGACAAACTAGTTTGGCCTGAAATCGGGTTTGGCCGGTAACATATACATATTTACACAATTTAAAAACTAACAGTCTTAAAACAATAATAACATGTACTAGTTAAAAAAAAGGAGTGGAAATAATCAAAGGGCCTTAAGAAATTCATACGCGTCACTGTCAACAATAAAAGTGCCAAAAAGGCTGGCAGCATGGCCACGTTGTATGGCATTGCTGCCATTGACCAAAAAATAGGCTAGCCCTCTGGTTGCGTGAAGAGTTGGAACAACCAACCGCTTGGCGATGTCTCGAAAGCTAAGTGGGCACTCGGACCCCATGGCCATTTTGTTTATTGATTTTTTAGAGACGTGTGGAAATAACGTGCTCTATCTCGAAAAGGTACAGCTCTTTCGTCCCTTATGTAACCATAGCATGGGAATAGCTCATGATTGGAAGAGCACTTACTGATGTGTCGAACTTACATAAAACTTGTGTCATTTGTAGAGGTTTTCTTAAAGCACCTCTGAAAGTATTTCTTAGAGTACGTGAAAAATACCTGCACCCTTATTGCGTAACCAACTTTAAATCAGTTTTTTTTAAGGTTATTGTTATTCCGTTCCAATTATTTTCGAACAAATTGTCAGCTTAGCACCATAAGCAACACCATGAATGTTGTGGAACTGTCAAAATGAAAGCATCAAATTCCTACTGATAGTGTTACGCAATTACAGCTCTGCTTTCACTTATTCCTAGGTGACACCTATACCAATGCCACAATATCACAGCACTATTGGATCTTCGTTCGAGCGTTAAATTCCAATAGTGCGCTTTAATATTGACTTTAATTTAGGTGTCAACTAGTTATCAAACGGGCATAAAGCTTCCACTCGTTGCCTATCATAGTAATACCTTTTCAAATTCTTACATAACACACAGTTTGCTATCACAGGTTGAAGAAGTCAACTAAACAAATTAACTCGGTTACGTGTTCATATCTGACGCTAATATTGGCAAACTTTAAACCTAATTAGTACACGTCGTTGATGTGACGTTATCTTATACTTTGAAGAAAACGTTAATGTCAGGCAAAAATAACTGAAGTTGAGATTCTAGAACAGCTTGCGTTTGGTGTGTTCTAAGTGAACTATGTTGTATCTTTGGCACTGATTGTGGTCTTTGAGAAAACAGCATACAGTTAGCCCTTTGACCTTGCACCACACCAAAGCATGCAAGAACAATAGGCAATGAATGACTCTCTCTAAGCAATCGATTCGCTCAATTAATTAATGTGGCATCAACAAATTGATAAAACATTGATTATTACATTCAAACAACATTGTATTTAGTGTGTTTTGCAGTATTTTATCTAATAGCTGCCGGATGCGATGCACGTGGTGTTCCTCCTCATTAATTATTATTGAAGAAATTATTAGTCATTGAAATGATGATTGATTATTATTATGTGATGCGTTCAAGGTCCTGTTCTGCCACGGGTTTGGAAACGTTGACCTGTCGTGGCTAGCTGTAGGAAATTACGGATAGATGTCATCAGGGTTACCTATAATACGTTCGGAAAATATTTGACCGAATTTCATTTCACCTAAAACTTTTCAACTGTTATTGTTTCGTTTTTTTTTCTACATCGAAGTCACGCCTGCCACTGTATTAGTTTACCTATTATCTACTATATTTATTTAAACTTCTCGCACACAAAAAGGTACAAAGGCAGACTTAATGCCTCAGGCATTCTCTACCAGTCAACTAAGGGTGGTGAAGAGATTAGATGGCAGGTGCTTAGGTTGAGAGGAACAATGATTGAAAAAAAAAACTGTACGAATTATATCATAATGAATAATAAATATGATTGATACATATATAGATTATAAACTTATAATACACAGTTTACAACGATTCGTTTGTCACTAAATTTTGTAGCACAGCATATTGACTTTTTATTACACTATTTTAAATTAATATTGAAAATGCTTCCAAGTAACCGGCTATATATTTGTGTCCAAATAATATTCCGTAAAATGTTGTTTCGGTGTGGTGAAAATATAGCAAATAAATCATTTGGCAAATGAAAAAAGTTCAAAAGAGGCTTCGGCCAATAGCAAAAAGTTATTTTGTAAATTGGCGAAATATAGTTCGGTAAAATAATACCTATGACACATGATACTTCGATGATCTAAAAATATGTCAAATAATGCATATATAGCAAAAAAGACAATAGGCAATAGTTTTCGGTAAAATGAAATTCGAACAAAAAAATTCGGAAAAGTTATCGGTACCCTGTCATCAGACATTGACACATAGCCAAGAAGAAAAGTAGACAGAGTAAGTTTGGAGCAAATAGGTAACGGTATGAATATTTATATACTTACAAGAAGCACATTATTTAAATTATTTTTTTAGGCAGCTGGTCTTGAAATTGTTATGGAAAATAGTTAGCCTTTAAGAAGTTTAACTACTTAACTGTCTAGTTTGGAGCTCACTGGCAACTACCTACTGCGAAGTAACATTGGTGATGTTACCCAGCTGTAGCTAATATTCTAAGCCTTATGACAATTTAATTTGTGAATAAGCTGAATACCTGCTTTTATCACACAACATTATAATTACAATTTACAAAATTGAATATTCTATAAGTCCGTGTACCACAAAAATTTAAGTAACATTAACTTTAAGTAACGGTAAAACTTTACAAATACGTAAATTGTAGTGACACAAGTCTACAATTTTTATCAAGGCTTCACATTTTGTATTTCAATTTTTCGCAATTTTTTACCAATTTGTACAAATGCAGAAAAAGAAAACTTAAAGTAACCGGTTCAGGAAGGAAATTATTAAAACTTTATTTAGCTATTTATTTACTTTTCTTCTATTTACGATTCTCATTAGACCGGGCCGTGCCCGGGCCATGCCGTGTACGCAACCCGGACGGGGCACGGATTTGAAACGTTACATACATTTTGTATGAAGCAGTTTAATAATAATAATAATAATAATAATAGTAATAAGCATAATCAAAAATACCGAATCGGAGGTGACATGACAGATGTCACCTCCGAACAACTATGAAGAAGATTAAGAAAATATGGTAAAATGTTGACAAGATCTGCCGCCCGAAATGCACGCCCACCACCTCCGGACTCGTCGCTCAGCTCCGCCTCGCCGCCGCCGGTACCCAGCCCCACTGCGGGCGCTGTGATGACACCGGCCGCGGTAGTTGCGTCGAGCTCGAGCGACGAGTATTTCTCTCCGCCCACGACGCCACCACCTGCTCGTCGACGAAGAGGACGCCGGCCGCCGGACGGTTTAGGACCTCGAGGCCCACCGGCCTCTGATAGGGTCCCAGCTCCCGGCGGAAGTGTGCAGCGCATGAGATGGACACGATCCATCAACGAAAACGTCATGCGCTCATACTATGGGGCTACAGAGGGAGGAAACAATCTGACCGCGTACCGTGTTCGGATGCTCTCTCTTTTTCAGGTGCTTGAACCAACTGTCAACGTTTCGACACAACGACTATCGGATCAGGTGCGGGTCATCCAGCGTAACCATATGTTGGATGACACTGTACTTGATCGCTTGCGAATTGAAATGCAGAGTAGCCATGTCATCGTCCCCCCGCCGCCGCCGCAGACAGTTGTGGTTCCACCACGGTTCACCACAAGCCACGCGCCTCAAGCTGACGAAGGGACTGATGATAGGGTTACTAACGTAAGTACCCAGTGCAATGAGGAATTGAGGAGTGCTTTGGACGGTGCGATTCGGGAATATCGATTCATGTCGCCCGAACTTAGACCACGCTTACCTCGTTTGCCCATGCATAATAAAAATAGGGCGCTGGTGGCAGCTCTGGATTCGCAGTTGTCAAACTTTTTTGATGACTGCGAAGACCTCGCCGATACTCATTCGATTTTGTACTGCGCGGCTGTAGCGGCATGTCGTGTAGCTCACGTCAAATTTGCCAATGACTCAAGAGCTACACGACCGAAACCAGCCGTACCAGCTTGGCAGTGCAGAATTGAACGCCGTATTGGTGGGGCCAGAGCCCTCATCGGAAAACTAATCTGCTTCAGGGAGGGCAATACTCGCCCTAGAGTGATGCGCTTTGTGAGACGGGCGTTCTCGGGGACTGATATCAGTCCTCAAGACTATACGTCTTGTGTCACGGAGCGCATCGACTTCCTGAAGCAGAAAGTGTATGCATGGGCAAACCGTATTCGTAGGTATAAGCGGCGAGTGGATCGATACACCCAGAACCGCACTTTTCAAAGTGATGAAAGGTGGGTATATAGGGCTTGGGAGCGACCGGACCAAAGTGTGGCTGACACGCGCCTACCAGATGATGATGCTATGTGTTCTTTTTGGCGTAGTATCTGGTCGGTGCCTGTCAGTCACACCGAAGGTGATTGGGCTCGGGAAGTCGAGCGAGCCTGCGATCTAATACCAGAAATGGGGGCTATTACCATCTGCCCCCAAGATGTAGCTCGTGCAGTCCGTCCGTTACCCAATTGGAAGTCTCCAGGGCCGGACGGGCTGCACAACTTCTGGATTAAATGGTTGCAAAGGTCGCACGCTCGCTTGGCGGCTCAGTACCAGACTGCTTTGGAGTCTGGTTCGCTACCCCAGTTCCTAACGACAGGAGTTACCCACCTGCTCCATAAATCAGGTAGTACCGCGGAACCCAAAAATTATAGACCGATCACATGTTTACCGACGGTCTATAAGGTTCTTACATCCATTTTGAGAGCTAAGATTTACAATCATGTAGACACTAATTCAATCATGTCTGTCTCTCAAAATGGATGTCGGAACGGATCCCGCGGTACTAAGGAGCTGCTCCTCATTGATATGGCCATTAGCCAACAGGTTCGTCGTTCCCGAAAGGATCTTTCGACATGTTGGATAGACTACAAGAAGGCCTATGACTCGGTGCCACATACATGGCTCATGAGGGTGCTGGAATTGTATAAAGTAGATACAACTCTGCGCACCTTCCTGATGTCATGTATGGGGCAATGGAGGACGGTCCTTCGATATCCAGGATGTCGAAATATCCAGAGGAATAGCGAACCGATAAGGATCGAGCGAGGCATATTTCAGGGCGACAGTTTGAGTCCGCTTTGGTTCTGCCTAGCCCTGAATCCTCTAAGCACACTGCTGGAGGATTCAGGTATAGGCTATCGACTGAGGAGAGGTGGTCAGGTTATATCTCACCTCCTCTACATGGATGACCTAAAACTCTTTGCCCCCAACAATTTGCAACTAATGGAGCTACTGAAAGTAACTGAAACTTTCAGTAGCGCCATTAGGATGGATTTTGGTGTGGACAAATGTGCGGTCATGCATGTAAAGCGAGGGGAGATTATGGAATCCGTGGGAACCCAACTCTCGGATTCCATAAAACTTCGAGCCCTCTCCGCAGCCGAAACCTATAAGTATTTGGGTATGTCGGAAGCTTTGGGCATCAATGTTACTGACATGAAACAATCGTTGAAGGAACGCTTCTTTGGCCGCCTGAAAAAAGTATTTAATAGTCTTTTATCAGGCGGAAACAAGGTGCGTGCCTTCAACGGTTGGGTCATGCCGGTCTTGATGTACTCTTTCGGCATACTCAAATGGACTCAGACCGAACTCGACGCCATAGATAGGAGGGTCCGTACGCTGCTGACTGCATATCGAATGCATCACCCACGGTCATCGGTAATGAGACTGTATATCCCGCGAAAATGTGGAGGTCGAGGCTTTTTAAATGCTAAGACTCTCCACAATCGCGAGATATGCAGTCTCAGGGATTATTTCCTAGAAACCGACGTGGGGATGCATCGAGATGTGGTTGCGGTGGACAAGGGCCTCACCCCGCTCTCCTTGGGTAAAGAGAACTGGCGCAAGCCTGTAGTACTTGACACTAAAGATCGCATGGAGGTATGGCAGAGTAAGGAGCTTCACGGACGCTTTTTCCGGGCCCTACATGGACCCGATGTAGACTTTCTAGCGTCCGTAGCCTGGCTTCGTTTCGGTGACCTATTTGGGGAAACCGAAGGTTTTGTCTGTGCAATTATGGACGAAGTTATGATGACGAACAATTACCGGAGATTTATTGTGAAAGATGGCACGGTTGACATCTGTCGGGCATGCCACCGTCCAGGAGAATCAATCAGACACATAATCTCCGGGTGTTCTCGTCTAGCTAACGAGGAGTACTTGCATAGACACAACCTAGTAGCCAGGATTATCCACCAGCAACTTGCTCTGAAATACAGCCTTGTGGAATCAGAAGTGCCGTACTACAGGTATGTGCCCGACCCAGTTCTCGAAAATGGACATGTCACACTGTACTGGGATCGATCCATCATCACTGACAGGACCATTGTTGCCAATAAACCTGATATAGTGGTGGTGGATCGACTAGAACGGCGTGCAATGATCGTTGATATAACGGTCCCGCATGACGGGAACCTCGTGAAAGCCGAGAAAGATAAACAAATAAAGTATCTTGACTTGGCTCGCGAGGTTGTCGACATGTGGGATGTGGACTCAGCGATCATTGTACCGATAGTTGTTACAGCCAATGGCTTGATAGCCAAGAGCCTCGACCAACATCTGAGGAGGCTCTCGTTGGGCAGCTGGGTCAAGGGCTTGATCCAGAAAGCAGTACTCCTGGACACGGCTCGCATTGTCAGGAGGTTCCTCTCTCTGGAGCCCTGACCGCCGGTAGCTTGGACCTTGTTCCCGATACCGGTGGGCCACTATTTTTTATATTTTTAAATGTTTTTATATAATTTTATACTAATATTTAAAAATGTAATTTATATGTATATTGAAAGGAATAAAGGAAATAATAATAATAATAAAATAATTTATTTCCAAAAGTAAATTATAAAGTAGTTATGCGCAGCATTTACAGCTTAGGACTTACAAGTGCACAGAAATTTGATCAATGACCCCCATGCTAGGTGGAACCTGTGTTACAGGGGTCATCCATCCGTCCATTATACAAAATTACAAGTAAGTTAGTAGTATTTTGTTTTTTAAACGGGTACAATCAAATTTTAAATTCTAGAGTGAGTGCGTGCGTGTGTGGGTGTGTGTGTGTGTGTGTGTGTGTGTGTGTGTGTGTGTGTGTGTGTGTGTGTGTGCGTGTGTGGGTGGGTGTGTGTATATGAGTATGAGTGGTTATGTGAGAGTGTGTGTGATTGGTCATGTATATTGCGATTTCAATAGGTCTTCTGTTTTGCTGTAGTCAAGAGTTAAAAGATATTCTTTAATTTTAGATTTACAATGAAATGTGTTAAGGGAATGTATATTCAAAATCTGGTTCAATTTATTATATTACACAGTGCATGATCCGTGTCCCGTCCGGGACGACGCTCGTCTACACCACGGTTGTTGCACGGACACGCCCCGTCCCCTCCATGGCTTATAACCCGTTGTAATATAAACGTGCAGCACGGGCGGGCTCCGCTCCGACCAATATTTTCATCCAGCCTGTCACCAATGAAAGCTGTCCCCCTATCAGTGACGCCCTGAGCCGAGGCCCGTACCCCACGGGGGGTGCTATAAATTTTAGTTTGTAAGCCCTGGCTGGAGGCGTTAAGATTAATTCTTAATGGCAGCCCCAGGGAAGCCCGGTTGAGCAGTCACGGCCTCTCAAGGCCAACTGCGAGATGCCCAACAAAAAAAAAAAAGGCTCCGCTCCGGCCCCGGGACGGACACGGCCCGACCCGGACAAGGCATGGTCTAATGAGGATCATCCCTAAAGGTGTGTTGTTTATAGATATTAGAAATGTGTCAAAAAGTTATAATTCTGCGTACTGATAGCATTCTGATACAATTTTTTTACTCGATAAAATAAACAACTTAGCTTATTACTAAGAAACTTGAGCAAAACACTTACGGCCTTATTCATAAAAAGTTATCAAACATCTAAACACTTGCTAAAGTCTGGTTTTTCGTAGAGAAACCACACTTTAGCAACTGTTTGGATGTTCGATAACTTTTATGAATAAGGCCGCTAGTATTCATATCAACGTACATATTTCATAATATTTATTAATAACACAAAAAAGGAAGAAACGACAAGACTTGAGGGGTTTATGATTAACTAATAACAGCGCACGTATCGATTTATCAGGAAAAGCTACGCTTGCCGCGGTTGGTCCGTGGATGGGCGACCCTCGACCCCTCCGAGCCTCGGAAAGCAGTCGGTCGGCCTTCAGTAGACTGATCAGATGCACTTAAATACCAGTATTTTACATGGAGCTACTACCTATATGACCTCCACAACCCAGTTACTATCACGATACTCATTGCTGAGAAGAAGAAGAAATGAATGGCTGAGAATGGTCAGAAGACCATTCTCAGCCATTCATTGACCATTCGTGACGACTGTCAAAGATCGACGAATGTCAGCTGGACCAACAGCTTCCGAGGCCCGGAAGGTTTTAAAGATGGTCACCCATCCACAAACCGACCTCAGCAAGCGTTGCTTAACCTCGAAGATTGGACACGGGTAACAAGATCCAGTAGCTAAGCTGAAACTGATGACCATTACTAAAGTAACACGCTCCTACTTACCGTGACAACTACATTTATTCGTAATAAAATGCCAGAGATCGTTGTTCGGGTTATCAGTAGCTTGATAAGAGAGGGTCGCACTCAGAAATATTCCTATTTGCACTCTAAGGAACACGGAGTTAAGTCAAGAACACTGATACACGCGCCCCTTCTGTTTGTTGGTCACAGGGCCTTGGTTTGAGTACTCTTTTGTGTTGTGAGTAACATTTTGCCCACAGTCATGTATAGATGACAAACCAGAATGTGCCGAGAACGCCACGGTCACGAATACATGACAGACTTTTATACATTACTAGCTTTTGCCAGCGGGTTCGCCCGCATGGAGTTCAGTGTATTAGACATATAAACCTTCCTCTTGAATCAGTATGTCTATTGATTAAAACCGCATTAAAATGCGTTGCGTAGTTACACACGAAAAGCGAATTCGTAGCTTGGAGCCGAGGGCACTTTTTTGCTTTTTTGACGTCGCGGTCAATAGGTTAATGTTTATTTTTATATCATAAAAGGGAGCAGTGGTGGTCCAGTGGTAATGGCCGCGGTTTACCGTGTTGAAGGTCGTAGGTTCAAACCAAGGCATTTTATTTAAATTATTTCATCACCACGGCTCTCAACGGCCAAGGAAAGATCAGGAGGAAAACGGCATGTCCTTGAAATATAAATTCGCAGACATGTGACATCGTGAGTAGGTACCTAGATACTAACCCGCACTGGGCCTGCTCCCTGCCACCGCGAGGATGCCTGTGTCCCAGCAGTGGGAACATTTATTAGGCTGATTATGCTCAAACATATCATAACATATCAGAAATGAAGACATCCGCAGGAGAACCAAGGTAACCGACATAGCCCAAAGAATTGCCAAACTTAAGTGGCAGTGCGCAGGGCACATTGCTCGCAAAACAGATGGCCGATGGAGCCGAAAGATTCTGGAGTGGCGACCGCGTACCGGAAGACGTAGAGTGGGCAGGCCTCCCACAAGGTGGACCGACGACCTTGTGAAGGCCGCGGGAATCCGCTGGATGTGGGAAGCACAAGACCGTTCCAAGTGGAGGAGCTTCAACTTTCCAACTAGTCGACTTTTTGACAATTCAAAAGTGCCTGTAAATGGTTTATTTGAAATAAATGCTTTGAGTTTGAGTTTGGACGTCTTTCGGCAAATGATGATATCATAACATTTATCATCGCGCCTATTTTCCCTACGAGTTCAGCAGAGGTGTACTTATAACACACCCACACTTCGCCAGTTATGTTTAAGTACCATGTAATGGGGGATAAGCCTATTATTATGTTTCTTTTTAATCAAATTTAAAACAAGCCTCGTTACTTCCTAAAATTTGAACGTATGGATCGTAGAAGGTGGCGTTCTGTAATTTTCTACTTACCCCCATGAGAAGAAGGCGTTAATTTATGTATGTATGTACCTACTCCCTCAAATGTGAATCAGATAACTGATCCAAGACGAAGAATTTTGGAAAGAATAGAGCTCTACAATGAATTACTGCACTATGTATGTCTATACTTTAGTTTTCAGTCAACAAACTAATTTGGGAAACAAAGAAATATCCTATTAAAAAACGAATGACTTAGCTTAGAACTTTTTAAAAGTATGATAATCAAATTAGAAATTTCCTAGCAGGCATATCTTAACAACAAAACCGTATATCCATATTAAATAGTGTGAATATAATAAAACTCTATCCGAACACAACAATTAACATCGTTGCTTTTTAGACACCCACATAAAAACTATCACCCGAAACCTAATGTTAGAATTGGCGGTTATTACAACATAATTAAAAAGTAGGTAACCGTTAACTAATGAATGAAATACATACGTTATCATTATATCAGCAGAATAAAAAATATATTAGGGAGATAAAATTGAAAAAGTGGCAATGTACGACATTGAACTGTAAGCGATAGGTACAGAATCAATTTTAGACGCAAAAATATGTAAGAGTGCTTTGAACTTGACCGTAGTTATGACGAAGAATAGGCTAAGTTTTGTCGAAAATTAGGAATAAGTTTGTGCTGATGATAACGTAACATCCGCATATTTTTAGTTTATATCTAGCTAATAGTGGGGCTTTCGCTTGTGGCTAACAACAGCTGTACGAGCCGATATATCAGGTTTTTTTTTGGGTGGGATATCATCAAGTAACTCTCCCTCTCCCGCTTTGGGTGGACCAGGAGGGCGTGTGACTCTTACTGACTAAAACCCACCCGTGTTCCCTCAGTTGCCTGTGTGCCAGGGGCCGCGATATCTCTTTCGATCAACCCGCAACTCTAGCAGGCATCGGCCCTTGCGGGCCCCATCAGTTCATGCTGACATCTCTTTGAAGCGCGCGTGGAACACAACGCGCCGTCGACCCGGGCTTGGTCTTTACCGGACAGCGAGATACCCATTACTCGACGTCCGCAAGCCCGCGCCTAGTGTAGCCGGGAATCAGCCTGGGATTCCCGACACCCAGGGCGTCTCCTGCGGAGGCTAGGGCCGTGAGGGCGCATATACTGCCTGCCGATATATCAGAGGGGCAATTCTCGTAATTTTAAGAAGCGTTCACAGTCTGATTTCAGTCTCAATCTGTCAAAAATACCTCGAGTTTCCATACATTTTGGATAAGTTTTTGACATTTCGTTGTCGCCGAGATGACACTGCGACTAGATTTTCAACGTTTTTAATTACGAGAATTGGCCATCAGGTTAAGATACGCTTGCCTCGGTTAGTCCGTAGATGATGGCTACAAACCACGACACCTACGTGCTTCGGAAAAAACACCCTAAGCCGTTGGTCCCCGCTGTCATTCATGGATCTCTGACAGAAGCCCGAAAGTCTTACCCAAAGGGTGTCGTACTACCTAGTGACTGGGTTGTGGAGGTCAGTTAGGCAGACGCTTCATGTAAAATACTTGTGTTCAGCTACATTCGCGCTATTGTCCGCGTTTTTATATAGTAATACCGAATAATTATAAGTAACAGCTTCAGGGTTGCATAAATACATAGTATTTATCTTTTAACTGCACATGCCCAATACGTGTCATCTCCACGAGCGCTATGATGACAATACCTCTGCCTACCCTATCTCGACAAGTCGACATATAGGTGTTACGATTAATATTCGCTTACTAGGCGTGCCAATAGTAATATAATATAAGAGCAGTTGATAGTAGCTCCTACTGGATCTATGGGGCGGCTCATGGTCAACAACATATATTTACGACGCTATTATAGCATGATATATGCGATATTTTGGAGCGTGTAATATTCTTACGTGTGATGTGTAAGGAAGGTGTATTTGTTTTATATGGATGCTATGTTTTACGACGAAATCTTGGTCTTCTCTTTGCATACTAAAACTGAGACTTACAAAGAAAGATTGAAAGATTTGTACGAAAGATGTCGTTCGAAAATAGGTTATCTTTGTGACTTTGTAATAGAGATACCTTTTTGTTGTAACTATGGCAATCGAAACATCGCTTCTCTCCTCCACGCAGAAAAGACAGTATAATATAAATTAATCTCTTTCTATAACAAAAAAAAACAACCGACTTCCAAAAAAACACTACAAAGTGAAAAATAACTTTAATTTCGGAAGTCGGTGTCTTTGGAGCTGTATTTGAATTTTTTGTCACCGCCTTCCGAAATTAAAGTTATTTTTCACTTTGTAGTGTTTTTTTGGAAGTCGGTTGTTTTTTTTGGAAAAAGTTTTTATTTTTCACTTTTTAGTGGTTCACATGTGCTTACCCCTTCACAGCATACCGGCGTGATGTTATGTTATGAACTGGTGTAAGCAATAGACAGAGATGAGATTTCAGCAATCACAGTCCATTTGCTATCATTTATTGAGGAGTTCCGTTGCCTATCTCCAAAGTTCTTCATCAGATCTTCACCAAATTGAAATGGAACCACTCCGAGAAAGCACTCTTCCAAAAAATACCTAAATCGCTTTGTGTGCCTATAAAATTTGAAGAGTTCTCTCTATTTCTCCAGGATCCCATCATCAGATTCTGACTTGATGATCATGGGACCACCTGGGAAGTATACCCTTTCAAACAAAAAAAACAAAATCCAAATCGGTCCAGCCATCTTCGAGTAATCGGGGAACATACATAAAAAAAAATAAAAAAAATAAAAAATAAAAAAAAAAAAAGGTTCCGACGAATTGATAACCTCCTCCTTTTTGAAGTCGGTTAAAAAGTGACTCAGTTCTTCACATTGAGAGCGAACTGTAGAATTTTCTACAATCCATAATTTTACTTTTTTATTTATATAAGTGCATGGAGGACTTACAGCTAATAAAAACAGACAAAAAAAGGAAACCTTGCCTTTCGTTTCTACTGTATAGATCTACACTTGCTGATCTTCTAATCCTTACTTACTAATCCTAATCCTTACATAGATTATAAATGCGATAGAAAGTTTGTTTGTTTGTCATGCTTACACGCTAAAACAGTTTAACGGATGCAGATGAAATTTGGCACACAGATAGACCATGAACAGAACATAGGCTATTTTTTAATCCTTGATCGCAGACGAAGTCGTGGGCAACAGATAGTTATTAAATAATTAATTATACTTGTGGTCGCCCCGTGGTCGAAATTCGACCGTAATTATTAATTAGATTTCGTATTTGTAATTTGTTATTATACCTACAACGTGTAGCGGAAAGGGTATATATGTTACGATAAGTGTGATTAATTGAAAATTATTAATAATTATCCATCATTATTACGCTGATGATACAGTTATCATTTTTCACGGTGCCGACTGGAATGAAGTCCACGAGAAAACCGAGTCTGGAATGAGTACGTTAGCTAACTGGTTGGATTTAAATTTACTCACGCTCAACGAAAAGAAAACGAAATACATAATTTTCAGAAAAACAAATGCCACGAAACTTCCTGAATGGAGGTTAAAAATCCACAGATGTAAGTCTAACGTGTTTGCCGGTAGGTCTGTTTCCACATGTTTGTGTAACAAGATCGAAAGGACTGATCACCTAAAATACCTCGGAGTGACACTAGATCAGCATCTCTCTTTCAAACAACACATTACGGTTATGGCAAAACGAGTTCGTAGGCTGATTTATGTTATAAAGCTACTACGTGAATGTGCTTCTACCGAAACTTGTAAATTAGTTTACCTTGCGCTCTGTCAGTCTCTACTCCAATATTGTATAGCAGTTTGGGGTGGGGCGGCCAAAACTCATATGTTAGAGCTGGAGAGGGCGCAACGTGCTGTTTTAAAAGTCATGCTATTCAAATCCTACCGTTACTCCACTGATAGATTATATACAGAGACAGCAATTCTTGGGGTGCGTAAACTGTTCATTTTTACCATTACAACTAAAACTCAATTAAAAGTTTCGAAGAGAATTGACTTAGACGCCCTTCAAAGTAAGAGAAAATTCCGAATCCCGAACCCAGCAGTCAACTCTGTGTATGCCCAACGACTACCATCATTCCTACACACTCATATTTACAATAAGGTAAACTCGGTACTTAAGATCCACAACTCCTCTTACACCCAAATGAAATACACTGTGAAATTATGGCTCTTAGAACAATCTTACACTTCTACTGAATCAATTCTTAGTATAAACAAATAAAATCAACTTACACAAAGCAAAGTCACAAACACCCTTAGACTCCCGCACACAAACACACACACACACATACCACACACCACACACACCACACACACACCACACACACACACCACACACACACACACACACACACACACACACACCACTCACAACATACAAATTGAACAGCAGTAAATTATAGAAATTATGTATATAAGGATTTAATTTTATTTTATTTATATAATGGTTTTCTTACCTAAATTAAGTTTTAGTTTATTTTTATATCTTTAATTTTTATATTTTTGTAATTTTGGCTCTGCAGTCTCGAGAGGCTAACTACTAGTTTAAACTGACGCCCACTTCAACTTTTATTTAATAAACAATCAAAATGTTTTATATGTATAATGGTGCCCAAGATACAGGCTGCGCCTAGTTTGGGACCAATGATATCTCAATACTGTAATTTTTAATGCTTAAATAAACGATTTTTACTTTTACTTTTTTTTACTTTATTAATAATTACCTCATGATTTGGTAAATATTAATATAAAATTGAAATTCATCACTTTTCCCAGTTGTTATTAATAATTCATTACTATCTTCGGTAAAAGTAATAAAATAAAATAAGACTCGAAGTTATTTGTCCAGTAGGTATTTACTTATAATACCACAGTACTTACAAATACATAACTAAAAGAAACTTACACGCAAAATCGTTAATTCTTTGGCTTTGCTTAAATCAAACAAGAACAGATAATAACGGTGGAGCATACGGTGGAGGTCTGCCCGGCTTGGGCGGAGCACCGCCGTGTCCTCGTGGAGGTGATCGGCGGCGGCTCTCGCGTCCGGCCCTGGTGCAGGCCATGGTACGGAGCGAGTGAATGGGTAGCCGTCACCTCCTTCTGCGAAGCAGTAATGCTCGCGAAAAGGGAGGCGGCGCACGTGAGGGAGAGGCAGTATATGCGCCCTCACGGCCGTAGTCGCCGCGGGAGACGCCCTGGGCGTCGGGAATCCCAGGCTGATTCCCGGCCACGGTAGGTGCGGGCTTTCCGACGGCGAGTAATGGGTAGCTCGCTGTCCGGGAAGGACCAAGCCCGAGTCGACGGCGCGTTGTGTTCCACGCGCGCCTCAAAGAGATGTCAGCATCAAATGGTGGGGTCCGCAAGTGCCGATGCCTGCCAGGGGTGCGGGTTGTTCGAAAGAGATACCGCGGCTCCTGGTACACAGGCAACTGAGGGAACACGGGTGGGTTTTAGTTAGTAAAAGTCTGACACGCCCTCCCGCTCCACCCAGAGCGGGAGAAGTTATTTGATGATTTCCCACCCAAAAAAAAAAGGTACATCCTAAAACACTGCCTTGGGGTATTGAATGATTAATGGTAGCCATGTCTGATCCCATACTATACATTTCCTGGTTAAAGCTATCGTAATATTCTACTTCTACGAATTGAACTCTGTCTTGTAAATATGATTTGAACCAATTAAAAGCTTGCCCTCTAATACCCGATCCTTAAAGTTTTTGTAATAAAATTCTATGTGACACCTTGTCATACGCCTTCGTCATATCTAGGAAAAGGCCAATAGCGTACTTTCGTTCGTTAATGCAACTGTAAATTTCCTGTACGTAGTTGTATACCGCTAAAGTAGTTGAGCATTTTTTTCTAAAACCGAATTAGTTTTTATCCAAAATATCAAATTTTTCTAAAAATGTGCTAACACGATTCGCCATTGCTTTCTCGAATTTTTTTGAGATAGTGGGTAATAGTGCAATAGGCCTATAATTATCAGGATTTTCTGAATTTCCTCCTTTTTTCGCAATTGGGCGTACTTTCGCAATTTTGAGTTTTTCTGGGAATCGTCCCTCGTCGAAAGAAATATTTATTAGTCTAAACTAATAAATATTTCTTTCGACGAGGGACTTAAAAAAAAAAAAAAAAAAAAAAAAAAAAAAAAAAAAAAAAAAAAAAAAAAAAAAAAAAATGCGTAAAGGAGTTAACACCTCCACTCACTAATGAGTGGAGGTGTTAACTCCTTTACGCATTTTTTTACTAATAGCGGCGGAATATCATCCACTCCAAAGCTACGTTTATTCTGCATTCCGCGTATCATATTAAAAACCTCTCGCTCAATTACCGGTTCGATGTACATGGAGTTTATTGCGGGCGTATGCACCGAATGTACCGATGACCCACACGGCGCTGGCGCCGCCGCAGCTCCCGTACTTTTGTAGGTATCTACACCTACCGATACGAAATAATCATTAAACGCGGTGCAAACTTGTTGCGGTGATTTTGTCATTGTGTTAATTTAATTTCAACCTAATGTTCTTTAGATTTCGAATAACAAATCTTTTTGTGTTGTCGCCTTTTCGCGTACCTTGGTTTTGAAACTTTTCTATTTCGTTCTTGAGTTTGTCGATTTTAATTTCCAGTTTCCGTATCTTTTCGTTTACGTTTACTATGTTAGTATTTATTGAAGCCTGTTCCAACATTAAGGCCTCTGTTGTGTGCGTAAAATTAGACTGTAATTTATGTATTGCTGTATTTATTACACTTTCTGTACATTCTGTACTGTACCTTTTATTTCGTTTAATATTGCTGTTTTATTATATTCAAGTTTTTCATCCAATAGTTGGCTTATTTGTAGTAAAGTAATGGAGTTTGTTATTTGCGAGCTTAACTGTGCGGTAGCTGGGCTCAAAGGAGAGATACTCATTCTGGTATGGCCCAGTATACTGTGATCATTTTCAATATGGTCGTCAATGGACATTGTCGTGTCGTTCAGTATAGGCAGCGGCTGGCATCGGGTGGGAGTATCATGTTTTTTCGCGTTTTCACATAAAGGGCAGCTCCAGGACGTTATTACTTTGTATTTGTTTTCTATATAAAAAGATGTCGTCATGTTTACGCATCGATAATGGTGGACATGTTTGCAAGTGAAACAACGTAGTAATTCGCCGCGTGCTATTTGTTGTTTACATGCATCGCAATTCATTTTAAATGGTCGTTTAATTTTTATTTATAATCTTTCGCGGGTCTTCTATTTATATCGTTCAACTAACTTAGCTTAGACTTTGTTCAGATGTAGTGGTAGAGAGAATAATATGAATCTGCAGAAATTATAAATCCTATTTCTACATGTTCGGAAGCTATGAGCGTTTTTAATACATCGATACCAGAAACCAAATCATCAAATTGAAATAAACACATCACTCGGAAGAGATTTATCGTGATATTGGTAAGTAGCGTGGAAAGTTATTGACCTACGTAGTGCGGTGACACGTTTTTTATGATTTGAATTTAAGAAACATATGAAACCGAAAATTTGGTATTAATTCTTAGAATATTTTATTTTGAGCTGAAACTATGTATAGTGATTCTATACCAGCTGTTTTCATTAGTGCTTATGGATAGCAATAGAGTTTCTATTACACCCAGTATAAAAATATTAGCGTCCTGCTCTCTTACTCCTTATTAAACTTTAAATGTGTCAAATGTCATACTCCTCCCCGCGTTATTTTTGTTAAAATGGGTACACATTTTTTGCTTCACGTATTAACATTTAGATAGATTATCAATTGTGCACAGGCGTCTTCTGGTTACGCTCATTCTGGAAGACCAAAGACCTCATTCGACGCTTTCAATCAGGCGTGATTGAGGTCACGAGCGGGCCCATTGGAACAATGAAAAAAAAAAGGAGAATTTAATAAGCTCACACTAATGGAGTAATTTAATTTAGTAGGATTTTGCAGACTTGTTAATCTATTTATCATTAAACGAGCTATTCTGTAACATGAAGTGCAGTCAAGTCTACAACACGACGAAAATGGTGAAATTGGAGATGAAAAATCGTAATACAGAAGTTACGAATATGTATGAGTTACAATATTATGGACTTGTCACTAAAAATATTGTAGTGGCAAGTCTACGTATTTGTGAGGGTTTTCGTTACATTGTGTGTGGCTTAGAGTTATGTGGCACACGGATTTGTAAGATGCACAAAGTAAATTGTAGTATAAACTATTGTACGAGTAGTATAGGGCTCAGGACTAAAATCTCAAACAGAAAACAAAAGACAGTCCTTATGTAAACTCATAATAAAAGTTCAAAAGTACAATTAATTACGTTATTGATAACAATGAAGTACTTGCACAAATCACTCAGTAAATATAATGTAACAAATGACAAATGTCACTCGTTATCGCTCTCTAATATATTGATATTATTTAACATCCTTGTGTTGTGGTCGCCTGGGGGTAAAGGAACAGATTTGTAAACACTAGGTTGAAGTTTCAAAACTGTTAATATGGTAATGTGGTTAGTAATATTGTTGCAAAATGTCATTACACCGGTCAGTAGGTCGTAGGCATCTGGTTTAATTAGCCAGCTAATTGGACGCCTAGGCCGTTCATTAAACGCCAGCATCCAATTGGATGCCTAGATCGATAGTTAATTGAACTTGAATCATTCAACGTTTAACAAGTTGGTAGTTCATTTTTTTTCCACTGCGGCTCTAGTAGTTACCAAAACAAATATGGCGTCAATAGCGCAAACCGTGAATGTTATTTTCGTTCTTGTGTGCCATTTTATGTGAATTATTTATTCATTTCACTGTTACTAGTCACTCAGTGGTAGGTATTAGTAAAAAGTTTAAAAAAAAGAATACATGAAAACTTTTCCAAAAACAAAAAAAACCCACTTCCGGAAAATACTACAAAGTGAAAAATTACTTTAATTTCGGAAGTCAGTGACTTTGTATATGTATTTTCATTTTTTGTCACCGCCTTCCGAAATTAAAGTTATTTTTCACTTTGTAGTGTTTTTTCCGGAAGTCAGTTGTTTTTTTTTTTGATAAAGGTTTAACTGTTCACTTTTTAGTTATAGTACCAACCTCAAACCTGCACCAATTCGAAATTTCATCAACCTTGGTGTCAAAACAATGCATATTTTTGCGATAGCAGCAATCGCGGTTGCTGTGATTTTTTTAAGAGTTCCGTTGGTTGTCTCCGAAACTTATGATCAGATCTATATGAAATTTAAATGGGACCATTTCGGAATAAACCCCTTTCGAAAAAAAAAGAATATTGCAAATCCGTCTGTCTATACACGACGGAGTTCTGCCCGAACATACATAAAAAAAACATATAAACATGTCGAATTGATAACCTCCTCCTTTTTGAAGTCGGTTAAAAAAGGCCTTTTATTATACCATGCAAATAAATATTATTTCTATTTCTATGTCATGTAAAATTTTATTTCACATAGTACATAATTATCATTAAAATATAACTAAGTATTTTATACTACAATTTTAATGATAATTAGTCAAAAGTAGTCGTACATAATTAGTGAACTTATCGTCATCCTAACCAAACATTACAAATTCATCAATATTCAATATAACCAAATGACTACACGACATTCAGCCATCTGGTTAAATGTTGCGCTCAATGACTTGGCTAGTTTTTTTTTTTTTTAATTTTGCCCCACACTAGGAATTTCTCCTGTATTGTGAGTGCGTTTACAAACATTTAAACTCACACAAGCAGCCAGACCCGGAACAACTACTTGTAGGTCATACAATTATTTGCCGTGCGGGAATCGAACCCGGGACACGCAGCGCAGCAGTCAACGTGCCGTCAGTTGTCCTTCAGCTATTTATTTCGACGTTTAATGAATGGCTTAGGCGTCCAATTAGCTGGATAATTTAACCAGATGGCTGCGACATAATTTATAATGTGAAGATGACAATAAACAACAATACTAATGCATTCTGAACAATAGCAATGTTAATGCATTTTGGAACTATCAAATAACTATCCTAATAGGTAGTGGTGATGGGCCTGAAGATGGATTTTGCCAATCACCCGACTAGCTAGAGTGACTAAACTATTGGAAATATTTGATTTCATTTTCGTATACAGACTGGAAGTTAATCGTCTACCTGGGTGCGGGTTGTTCGAAAGAGATACCGTGGCCCCTGGCACACAGGCAACTGAGGGAACACGGGTGGGTTTTAGTCAGTAAACGTCTGACACGCCCTCCTGCTCCACCCAGTGCAGGAGAAGTTATTTGAAGATTTTCCACCCAATCAATCGTATCCACTTTGTGTAATATCACTTATACACCGTTAAATTTAAGTGGTTGTTTTCCCGCGGCAAAACAACTTGTCATAAGGAGTACTTTCAAAGCATAGAGTAAAAGTAAAAAATTAAGATGTTTTTTTTTTTAATTAAAAAAATATTCATAAACTCGAAAACGTGAGAATCAATAGTAACACTAGAGGTAACTTGTAGGTACTACTCGAAACGCACGCGCCGCCGACAAAGGAAACAGCGATCCATAAATGTTCAAAGCAAAATAAACTCTCGCACGTGGTGATTTTTCACAATTATTGTTAATCTGCCATTTTTTGTTTTTAATATTTTATTTGTTTATAAAACGATTGTATTATCACGACAAAACCATTTCGCTGCGGGAAAAAACCTTAAAAAAATATCGGTGTATAATTACCAGAGGTCGGAGTAGGTAGATTGATTTTATATACTTGCGTCAAGATATTATAATATGGACATGCCATTTTATCCATAATGTGCGGGAAGTACCGGAAAAAGTTCCGGAATTGGAATTATGGAATAAAATAAAAAACATACAGATAGGCTAACAAAATCGTTTATTATATGAATGATTGATTGAATTCAATGAACAATTATTTTTAATTAAACAAAAACATAAATAAATTATTTTTAATCCTCATCGGATACTGTCTCATACTGTCAAGCGTCATTTCTAATTCAACAGTAAAGGACAAAATACGGTGTAACTATTCCAAGGTATTTTTGTATAAAATAAAATACTGATTTCTTTCACCATTAGCTAACACTGGTAGCGTAGATTGATATTATTAATACGTTTTTCACCTTAAACACAAATTCGTGCTAATTTCAAAATTCCGGAACAAATATCACAATAAATATGAAGTTCCGGTATTTTGGAGGCATATCCATATTATCCTCTACGTTTGACGTCAACGACCCTAAATCAATCTCCCTGGTCCGACCTCTGGTAATTACATTAGACACTTGAGGAAAAATTGGAAGAATATAACCATTTTTTTCCTTTTGTTTTTGTATTTATTTTGTACATCGTAGTTTTAATTATTAAGTACTTTTATAACAACTTTGTTGAGGTAGGAGTCCCTGGTAGTGTGTGAAGTGAAAGACGGTTGAGATTAGAATGAATGTATTGCCAAACTACACCTATTATATACAAAAATATTTACAATATTATTTAAGGCTACCTACATGCATATTATAATAAAATAAACAAATCATATGTCGGTAAGACGAAAATGTTCGCATTATGGCTCACATATAAAAGCTTGCGCCGGGCCTGGGTCGACAGTATTACACCAGCCACCGGCGCGCGCGCATGATGAATGGATGCATATATACATGACGTAGGTGCAGCTACAGGACTCCCCCTCAAGCGAAGCGTACGGGCATCTTCACGAGCCTTCCGGATCTGGTTCTCCGCTCATCATTCACTGATGTCTTAGGGTCTGTAGTCGAAGATGATGTTGAGCTTGAAGTTATGTTCGCGGTGCGATGTTCGCTGTCTGTGTTGATTGTGTACGCAGGTTTAAGGCGGTCAATGGAGACGTTTGCAGTTCTGCCGGGCATCTGTATCTTGAAGTACTTGTCGTTTCTTTCCAAGACAAGGTAAGGCCCTTCGTACGGTCGTTGCAGTGACTTGCGGATGGTGTCTATTCGTAGAAACACTGAGTTGCATGTTTGCAGATTTTTATGCACGAACATACTGCGCTTGTTGCTATGCGGCACATACGATGGCGTAAGTTGAGTGATAATTCGATGTAATTGTTCCGCACAGTCGTGACTCATTCTTGTGTTGCTCGTAGATGGTGATATGAAGTCGCCGGGTAGACGTAGTGCTTGTCCGTATGTTAGTTGAGCCGGGCTTGTATGGGTATCGGTCCGGGCTACAGCACGAAGTCCCATGAGCACTGTAGGTAGTTCATTCAGCCACTTGTTGTTGTCCGCGAGTCTTGCCATGAGTGCCGCTTTTAGTGATCGATGCCAACGTTCGACGATTCCATTACTCTGCGGGTGGTAGGCAGTAGTACGGGTTTTCTCAGCGCCCAATAGTTTTGCGAGTTCGTGAAACAGCTGACTCTCAAACTGTCGTCCTTGATCTGTCGTGATTGTGGTTGGACAACCGAAACGGCATATCCATGTTTCATAGACGTTATTTGCTATAGTTTCTGACGTCATGTCTTGCATTGGGATAGCTTCGGGCCAGCGTGTGGCGCGGTCGATGATTGTTAGCAGGTACCGGTGTCCGTGTGCTGACGTAGGTAGCGGACCAACGATGTCTATATGTATATGTTGGAATCTTTCGCAGATCGGGAACGTTTCGATGTCGCTGCGCGTGTGACGTTGTACTTTTGATTGTTGACACGCTGTACATTGTCTTGCCCAGTTGCCAATGTCGACGTTCATTGATGGCCAGAAATACCGATCTTGAATCATTTTCCGCGTCGTTCTTATGCCGGGATGACTAGAGTTGTGCACGGCCTTGAAAGCGATGCAACGATAGTCATTTGGCAAATACGGTCGTAAGCTTCCTGTCGATGTTTCGCAGTATATTGGCTTGATTGTTCCGGGAACCGTGATTTTCTTTAGTTGAATGTTGGTTTGTTTGATAAGTGTTGGTATCGTATCGTCTCGCTCTTGCGCTGTAGCTAGCTGTACGTAGTCGATTGGAGTTGGTACGTCGATTGTCTCAACTCGCGAAAGGGCATCCGCCACTACGTTATCTGTTCCGCTAATATGCCGAATATCTGTTGTGAACTCGCTGATAAACAGTAGTTGCCGTGTTCGCCGCTGCGTGTCGCTAGCTGACGGTGGTTTGTGAATGGCGTATGTGAGCGGTTTATGATCGGTGTAGATTATGAGTTCACGTCCTTCGAATATGTTGCGGAAATATTTCACAGCCATATAGATTGCCAACAACTCTCTATCGAATGTGCTGTATCGCTGCTGCGTATCAGAAAACTTCTTTGAGAAGTAGCCGAGAGGAATCCAATTGTTGTTGACCCGTTGTTGTATAACAGCGCCAGCGCAGGTGTTCGATGCGTCGCACATTAGAGATAATGCGTTTTTCGTAGACGGTGATGGATGAGCAAGCATAGTGGCGTTCTGTATGCCCACTTTGCACGCTTCAAAGGCTTCTTCAGCTTGTTTTGTCCAGTTGATCTTGGTTTTGTCTCGTTTTTTCGAGTTGTGCAGGAATGCATTCAGTGGTGCTTGAATACCTGCAGCGTTGGGTAAACTGTCACGATAAAAGTTCAATATCCCAAGGAAACGTCGTAGTTCTTGAATGTTTTCAGGCTTGGGGTAGTCGGTAATAGCTTTGACTTTTTCTAGTGGTGCTTTGATTCCTTCTTCTGATACATCATAGCCGAGGAACTTGACAGTTTGCTTGCCAAAGACGCACTTCGACGGGTTTATGGTAATCCCGTAATCGTCTAATCTTTGTAGGACAGCACGTAGATCATCATAATGTTTGTCCTTGTTTTCAGAAGCAACGATGACGTCATCGATAAATTGAAAAGTGTTGTCGCATCCGCTGAGCACTTGATGGATGAACCGCTGAAATGTTTGTCCAGCGTTCATAAGTCCGGGACACATGCGAGGAAATTCATATAACCCGAACGGTGTTGTTATTGCTGTCTTCTCAATATCGGGTCCATACACGGGCAGTTGTTGATATGCACGGCAGAGGTCTAATGTGGTGAAGATCTTTTTGCCGTGGAGAAGATATGTAAAATCTTTAAGACGTGGAACTGGGTAGCGGTCGGGTTTCGTAACCGCGTTCAATCTTCTATAGTCTCCACATACACGTATGTCACCATTTTTCTTGGGAACTACATGTAGTGGGCTTGACCACGGGCTCTTGCTTGGTCGGCACAGACCCTGTTGCATCATGGTTTCGAATTCTTTCTTCACAGCCGGATAGAGGTGCGGTGCTAATGGTCGAGTCTTGCAATGCAATGGCGGACCGGTGGTTTCGATGTGATGTTCGACCCGATGCTTTGGTGTTTCTTTCATTGATGATGGTCGAGCGATGTTGGGGAATTCTGCTAAAAGCTGGTGGTACGGATGTTCCATGTCTATGCTTCGTACCGTTGGCTCGTTGGAGTATGACATTGGTGCCCTTACGAATAAGTTCGTGACTTTATCGATGAGTCGTTCGCCAGCGATGTCGACTAATAAGCGATGGTGCCTCAGAAAATCAGCGCCGATGATTGGTTTGCTGACTGCTGCGATAACAAACTTCCAGCGATATGGTCTTCGTAGTTTGAGGTCCAATTCGAGTGTCTTCTCACCGTATGTGGAAATAGAAGTATTGTTGGCCGCATATAGGCAAAAACTTGTAGGTGTAGCCTTCATACCGGCTTTCTTCGGAATGACAGAGATGTTGGCGCCGGTGTCAATCAGGAACGACAGGCGTGAGTTCCTGTCGGTGATAAATAGGCGGTGTGAAAGTGTTCTCGCGCCAGTTGCCGCCTCAGCCAACGCAGGTTTTAGTTTTCCGAGGTCGTCTTTGGGTCTTCAAAATTGCAAGGACGTGTGCACCGTTGAGCTTGTTTTCCGAACTTTCGATGATAGTAACAGGTCCTATCATTTCGAAACGATGAATCACTGCGGTTGGAGCGGGGTCTAGATGGTGTTCGTGACCTGGAACGATATCTTCGAAATGGTCGTCTGTGCCGATACGATGATTGATTCGTTTTCAGTTCGGCGATCTCACGAGTTAGTAAGTCAATCTTCTCAGTAAGTTTCTCTGTAATGGTCATCTCGTGAGTTGTCGCTTGGCTTGTACAGGTGGAGACAGCAGCGATAGTTTGTGACCGCAGTCTGTCGCGCCAGATCGGTGGAATGCGAAGAGTAGCTGACACACCGGACACTTCTTGCTCGTCTTTCTTCAAATCTACGTTGGATGTCATTGTAGCTTTGTAATCACGTCGGGGTCACCACTGTTGAGGTAGGAGTCCCTGGTAGTGTGTGAAGTGAAAGACGGTTGAGATTAGAATGAATGTATTGCCAAACTACACCTATTATATACAAAAATATTTACAATATTATTTAAGGCTACCTACATGCATATTATAATAAAATAAACAAATCATATGTCGGTAAGACGAAAATGTTCGCATTATGGCTCACATATAAAAGCTTGCGCCGGGCCTGGGTCGACAGTATTACACCAGCCACCGGCGCGCGCGCATGATGAATGGATGCATATATACATGACGTAGGTGCAGCTACAACTTAAAATATAAACCTTTTATTAATAAATTGTTAATACACTTTTTGTCATCAATTTTGTTATTTTAATTTAATTTTAGATTTCAAAGATATATTGTTTGTTATTTATAAGGAAAAACCGTGTAAGTAGTGTGCTTTTTAATTTTATGAATGTTAAACAATGACGACAGTAGTGACGCCGTACTAAGCGCTAGTCAATCTGCCACATCGTTGGATGGCCTAGTGAGATGCCATCATTGTCCCCAAGCTCGTTTTTTTAAGGGTGAACGAGGTTTGAAGGTACATTTGGGGAAGAAACACAAACCCCACAATGTGCCTTCATCATGCCCAACAATACCCATTTTTCAAACACCAGATTCACCTTCTCAACCCTTTTGGAATTTACTTGCAAACTCCAAAACGCTCGGATCATGGAGCCCGAGTGCACGACTGCACGTCCCCTCTTTAAGGAAATTTCTCGCCGACTGGTCGACACTTCACGTGACCAGAGGGCTGGGTCATTCTTTGGCCAAAGAATTAGCATTGCCATTCAACGTGGCAATGCTACCCGTCTTCTGGGCACTTTTCCTTATGACAGAGATGCGGACGAATACTTCGACGCCTAAGTGTCCTTTTGTTTTTGTATTTATTTGTTTAGTTAGTTAGTTTTTTTTTTTTTTTATTCTTATTCAAATAAAGACCACAATCAATTAGAAATAAGAATTATACATACGGAATCAGTCTATAATGTTCCCATTACTGGGGCACAAAACTCATCTCTTTAGAGAGTGAGTGGCCCATACATAATCCACCACGCAGGCCAAGTGCGAGTTGGTAAATGTCATATGTCTTTGATTTTTTGCTCTAGGACATGCCGGTTTCCTCAAGAAGTTTTGATGAAATAAATTACACAAAGATACCCTGGCACCGAAGTAGCCTGACTGGGTTTGAACCCACAACGTACAACTCGTAAGACGGGATCGTTACTACTTGGCCACCACTGGTCTAATATTAGAATCGTCAGATATGAAATCAGAACTTATTACAAAATCTACAGGAATAGTTTTTATTCAGTGCGCAAACTATGACCATGAATTCAACATACCATTTTAGACCCCCCAGCGCAGAAAATTTTCGTCGGTTTTACAAAAAAAATCAGCTGTTTCTTAGAAAAGTGCAATACCTACGCGGTCAAAATGTAACACATTTTGACCGGCTGGTATTTTTTTTTTACTTTTCCTGTATTAAGTGGGTGTAGGTATTCTTAGATTAATTCTTCAACAAATTTCCAAGTTCATGAACTCAGCATTACATGAAGATAAGTCACTATTCTTAAAAGTTAAACAAAATCCACTTCGCGACAGTTATGAGACACATAATAAAATCTATTATTAGGTATCTGTAACTTACCTCTATCCTCCACGATAAGACCTGTAGCGCCATCTCGTGCGTTGACCGGGAACTAGCTGAAGCTTCATTACATATCGGTGTGGGGCACCACCATATTTCTTATTTCAGCTTTTCCTGAAAGAAAAAACAAAACATTAACACTAGGTAATTAACCACTTCTGATAATAAAAATAATACCGATTTACAAATTTTTTATCTGCCAAGCCTTTTGTCCAACTATATAAATATTTGTCTCAGGTTCCAGTATCGGATACAATACCAGTGTTTTTCTTGGAGTGAATGCCGATCTGCCCTCTACAACATAGTCACTGGTTAACACGGTACCCCCTGATTAGACTGGGTACTTAATGAATTAGAATATGTTGTAGTCAAACTCACTTTGGTCCTTGCATAAACTTACATAATCATATAGGTACGTATTTCCAATAGCTATTTTAATAAATCGCTTAAAACTCGTTAGCTTTATATATCTTTCAGTTCACTCCTTTATAAAAGGCTTATACAATACAAATGATAATACTAGTGTTCCAAATAATAGAACAGAGGCAACAATCCGCGCCAACGACCATTCCAAGGCTCTGCCGCTTTTAAAATCGGCAAAGCGCAGAAATTTAACTTTATAATTTTATTGCCCTGCAAAAGGCATAATTTTTGATATATCGCCGACAATGTAAAGAATGCGTCGCATAATTATAAGGCTACTATCTGTTTGCAAGCGGGCATAAACATAGCGGAGCAAGAAAAGTGAATATTCGAGAAACCGGCTCGAAGGACCGCGTTTTGAACTATAAATGTGAAGGCTTTTTTGCATCAGTGGCAGTAAATCGCTCCGCTTAAGCTTTTTTTCTATCCGCTTATAGTATTACCTAGCCTAAAATGTATGGGAATGGCCTCGACCAGTGATCCTTTTATTATTTATTAGCTCAAGTGTAGGCACTTGGCCTTTTCCAAGCAGGCACTTGAGACAAAGTATTTTTTCTTCTTTTTCTTATGACAGTTTTAGAAGTTGCCATTATATTGCCGAGATGCATTTGTGTGAGGAATGGGTATCTTAAGAAGGATTTAATAGCTTGGAGATATAATGGAGTTGGCTTTGCTTTCTGTGGAGATTTACACTGCAATGTTAAACGCACATTTAGAAGAGCATAGCCAATTTATCTTTCCTGATTGAGAAGTATATTATTATCCTTATTAAATGGAATGCCCAGCCACCTGTAGGTACACTTGATGACTTTATGAATGCGTCAGTGAGCGGAATTCACGAAGATGAATTTTGGGTCAAACATTTTAACTTTTTGCCAACAATCCACTAAGAACAATAATGAAATACCCATTGAAATTAACTTACTGCGGATTTTTTTTAAGCTTATCTCACACACGGGAGGAAAACATTGATTACACTTGCCTACTGCAAGTTTGAAATTTCAAACGATTCAGTCAAGGTTCACGATATTTTGCTGCGGCGCAGGTCAGTTGTCTCATAAATTAACTTGGAAAATACAGTATACGATGAATTTTCAGATATAAGTTCAGATTTAAAGCGTCAATCAAAGGAGAAGATGAAAGTAGAGACATGAAATGTGTTCGGTTACGGAGAAATGGATATCTGATATATATCTGATTTACGTACTATATTATTTTGTTGATAATTGAATTTCATTATTTTCATAAAGTCCTTCTCTATGTTTCACCTCAACAACGCTGTTAAGGATAAAATACTTCACAAGAATAGTTTCGTTCGAGGCTAATCAAAAGGTCACATCAAACGTGTCCTTTTCAAAAAAGCATATTATAAGATAAAAGACTACGTTGAAGACAGGGAAGTTTGGCATTAATTCCTTCTGCACATGTGGCTTCCCTGGTACCTCATTAACAGCATAACTATGTGAAAGTCTGATCCCAAATTACAATGTATTTTTTTATTTTTCACAATGTCTGATATATTCTCGTTATTATTTGACATTATATATCAATTTTAATATCGACTATTTATTAGTGATTGTCATGGAAATCATGTCACTTGGTTCAAATAGGTTAATTATGTAGATTATTTTACACATTATGAATGAGAGAACGTTGTAGGACTTACAGACTAGATTTGTTGACGATTTTCTATTCTGTATTTTCATTCCTCTAAGTACCTGGTACCTATTGAGAGGCCTGCACTGTCCTCCCATACCTATTATCACTGTAATGTGGAATAAAATATTTTGATTTTGATTTTATATGAAGTTTTTTTTATCAATTCATTCCTTCACATTCCTACAAACATCCTTACAATACATTCAGGACATTTCCAATTTCCCATTTCAAAAGGTTTTGCATTTTGAAAACGGTTAAAAAGTATGACATAAATCGTTATGTGGTTCTGGCTAGAAAATCGGGACTCTCTGGCGAGCGCCCAAATGGCCCGGTTGCATAACCCCATAGAAATCTATACGCAACATAGCAAGTGATGGCTATCGAGGCTTCGTGGCGTAACTTTGAAGGGTATATTGATAAAATGTTTTGTTACAATCTTATCTTACCTAACGGTAGGTTCACTCGACATAGAAAGGTGTGTCAAAATATTTCTTTTGGCATACCAAAAGAAATATTTAAAAAAAAAAATTGTCCTACGGTTGGGTAAAGGCATCATCCACACTGTTACATCATAATGTAACAGTGTGGATGATGCCTTTACCCAACCGTAGGACAATTTTTTTTTTTACAATGTACATACGTCTACACATCCAACTATAATGTCCAGTATAAGCTGATCTCGCATTGTATAGGATTTAAGTACAGTGAGAGTTCAGCGTTGACTGGAAATGTATAGTTTGATGTGTAGCCGTGCGTACAGGTCACTAAAAGAGATAAATAACCATGCAGGGTCATCGGATATAGTTGAAGTTTAGTAAGAAAAGGGTCAGGGGTCATCACCATGGCTAGTTATCTCTTTTTGTGACCGTACAGAATTTACGTAGTTAGTTATTTAATTTAGTACCTATACTACATAGGTTTAGGTAGTTAAATAAATGTAAACAAATCGTAAAAAGGGTTTTTTATACGCAGTTGACACTTTCTTGTTTAAATATACGGTGTAACAAAATCAAATTTATTTTCGATTTATACGATAGTTTCCTCTTTTATAATAAATTTTAAACTTTATCATTTATTCTTAAACTACTCTTCCTAGATGTAACTACTTGAGCACAATTTTTTGTTAGATTAATTATAATAATATAATATTTTGTAATCTGCCTATTGTAAAGAGCCCAAAATGACAGGATCACTAAACCTTTTAGAAAATACAACGAATTGCTAAAATAAAAAGTAGGTACAACTGTGATGTGAGGTGCAACTGAAGTTACGTTTAGTCGGTTAACCAAACTTTGACAGCGCTCTCAACATCGACATTTACGATTTTGCGAGTGCGTTTCGATTTTGTTAAATTGTGTTATTATAGCTAGCAAAATAATTGATGATAAAACGGAACGATTTATTATTAATGTGACAGATAGTTCATCAAATTCTGATTCAGCTATTAATAAATATGACTATAAATAATATGATCTTAACATTTGAAATAAAAGGTTTCGCATCCATGAGTCACGTGTTTTTTTTTGTTTACCTTTATTTAACTACCTAAACCTATGGAGTATAGTCTAAATAGTTAGTTGTGGGTTCCATATTCATATCCAAAGCAAATTATTTCTCATAAGTTTTTACAGTAATTACTGCACAAACTAAGCGTGGAAAACGTAACTAATAATAATTATATATAAAAACTTACCTACCATTAATTCATCCATAAAATAGTATGCGTGTCGTAATCAAAAGGACCATTTCCCAGTTTCAGTTACAATGAACCTGAAAAACAATCAATATAGCTTAGTTTACACACATTATAATTATTTAAAAGCTTTCGAAATCGAGCTTACGAATCTCCATGTTCATGAGTCCGACCAGCCCAAGTGAAATTCAAAGAATAATATTTAATTTGAAAAATACTAGCAGCACCGGATATGACCATATTTCAACACAAATATTTAAGCTGGTTTCTCTTAAAATTTCTGACATTCTATGTCATATTATAAACTTGGCAATATTTAACGGAGTGTTTCCAGATAAACTAAAGACTACATTAATAAAACCACTTTTCAAAAAAGACAATAAACTTTCAATGTCCTGTTACCGTCCTATAGCTTTAGTTCCAGTATTATCTAAAGTTTTTGAGAAAGTCATACACAACAAATTATACAATTTCTTTGAATCACAACATCTTCTAACCGACGAGCAAACTGGATTTCGCAAAAATAAAACCATAAATACGGCAGTTTATAACTTTCTCCAGAAAGTAATGATTAATATTGATAACAAAACCCCAGTCTGTGCACTCTACATGGATTTCAGCAAAGCATTTGATTGTGTTAATCATAAAATACTTTTGCAGAAGTTAGCCATGTATGGAGTTCGTGGTAATGTTCTTAAACTTATTGAATCATATCTTAGTAATAGAAAGCAGTTTACCCAAATCACTCGAATATGCCCAAAAATCAATAAAGAGGTTCATTATACATCAGAAAAAAGGTATGTGAACTTAGGAGTCCCACAAGGAAGTGTATTGGGACCATTACTATTTATTATTTACATCAACGATTTACCAAAAATGATAAAACAACCTACATTCCTTTTTGCTGATGATTGTACCATTGTGTTTAATGATAAAGACAGAATGACACTAGAACATGATGTTAATGAAGCCATCGAAAAAATTATAGAATGGACTACATCTAACAATCTAAAGTTAAATTTCGATAAAACTAATGTAATGATATTTCGCAATAGGGTTGCACAGTTTAGTGACATTAACATCAAATACTTAAATAAAAAAGTCTCTCACGTAGACACTACAAAATTTTTGGGTTTAAATATTGATTGCAGTTTAAATTGGAAAACACACATTGAGAATCTGTGCTTAAAAATAAATCAACAATCGTACGCCTTACATATGCTTTCCAAAATGGCCGATATATCGACAGTTCTGTCTGCATACCATGGTTATGTGGGATCCATTATAAGGTATGGAATAATGTTTTGGGGACATTCTGTACATAAGGATGATGCTTTTAAGGCTCAGAAGAGATGTGTCCGTTCAATTTGTAAACTTAAACAAGCAGATAGTTGCAAAGAATATTTTAAAAATCTCAAACTACTGACACTTCCATGCTTATACATTTATGAAATTATTAATTTTGTAAGATCTAACAATACTTTCTTTGAAAAATATAAAAGTAAACGACACAACAGTAAAATTTGTTGTCCTAATAATAAAACAACTCTTTTAAATAATAGTATATTTTGCATGGCTCCCCGTGTATACAACCATCTACCTATATATTTAATGGAGGCGTCAACGCCTAATATTTTCAAGAAAAAATTAAAAAGCTTTTTGATAAATAAAGCATATTACAGTGTATCTGAATATTTGCAGGATAAAGTATAAGATTTCTTTTTAAACAAGTGTTTTGATCTCATTATTATTATTTGGTTTCGTTTTATTTTTTTGTGTTTTTATTCTATGTACATAATTTGCATGCCTAAAGGTAAAATATGGTGTTACTAATAATGTGATATACAACTATTACATGCATGTAAAACATCTGCATATTGTTTACCCATATTTGGAAATAAATGATTTTGAATTTGAATTTGAATTTGAATGATACTCACATCAATAGCTTCGTTCCACATTATGAAAAAGTCAGTTGATCTGAAAACGTACTTGCAAAAAACATTTAACAATAGGTTATGCATTTTATTCAGACTGCTTTTATGACATAATAAATAAAAATATATAAAAATAAATAATGGGCCATTTCGAAAACACTTAAATAATATCTAATAAAATTAATTGCTTCATGTAAATAATAATCATTGAATTGTGTATAGTAGTGACACTTATTAGTAACTGGCACGTTTTGAATAAAACTTTAAAGAAACAATAAAACGTTAAGGAAAAGGTACACTAACTTTATCATATAAAATATACAAAACGTCCCAGTTGCCTAATACAAATTTCTGGAATCGACGATTCTCCTGCAAATAAATTAATTTAGTGCGAGTAGTCTATACTAAAATATTAGAGAAGGAGTAAGAAAATATTTAGTACCTAATGAATTTCATCAGATTTGTGTACCTACACTGTAAGTTATGCAAAATATGTATTTAGTGTCATTAGTGTCTCGGTCTATTTCTTAAATAAAAAAAAACTCAAATTAGAAATAAAGTTGATTCCCAAAGAATTATCAGCCAATAATTCAAAGGACATCATGAAACAAAAATTTAATAAATTAAATAAATACGTCATAAACCATAAATTACCAAACCAAATAAAAATTAAAACAAGTACCGAAGGACTAGAAATCAATCTTACGAAAAGAAAAGAAGGCAAAAGTCCTCAAATCGCTGTAGTATCTATCATGGACTATGATTATTTATGATGTACAACGAGTGCCAAGACCAGTCCTCAAATTGAAGGCCCAGACAATGGACAGATAACTACGGAATCACAAATCGAATATGTAAATACCGCACAGCGGCACAGTAGGCCAAACGTGAACACAAACCAGGGAAAATCTGCGATAGTGGAGGGAAAAATACTACGGCATGTATTTAATTGAACTTCTAATCGGTTCACTATTTTTAGTTCCCTAACTTTTTTATCCATAATAATCTAAAGTGCCATAATTTTTGTGTCATCATTTGTCCGAATAATAACTTGCCCGATTTTAATATCATCTATTATAACCAAATCCCTAAATACAATATGCCCTAAGTTTGTTTGTCATAATTATTACATCCAATAATATACAAAATACTTAAAACCGTTTTCAATAAAAGTTATAAGTCCTAAATTAAAAATATTTAATGTTTATTTATCCTAGTAATGTTTTTAAAACAAATTTGTATTACAAAGCCTTGAACTTTTCTTAGGCGTTACGTAGATACGAATTAGGTATGTAATAGCGGGCAATATTTTGTCTTCTACCGAGTTGTTATGCAAGTATTGTCACTCAATAATATGATTGTGAAAATGTGGTTTTTATTTCCCTGTAAGAACTATGCAAAGAAGCATGCTAGCAAGCATGCAGTATGCAAGCAAGCATGCAAGCATGCAACATGTAGCAGGCATGGTTTCTGTCACGACTCCGGCGCTGCGTGGCCTTGGCGGTCCCACGCGAGCTTATCGTCGCAGATGGCTGAACGCTCACCACCGCAGCTTCGTCTTGCTGGCCGGCTTGGCCAGCCAGCCTAAGCCGCGGCGGCGAGTGTTACAACCACCTGCTCCTCAACTCGCGGACCGCCTCGCCCCTCCGCGCCTACGCGATTTTAAATTACACTCTAGGGGTAGGGCAGACAAGACTGCGTGGAGTCGGATTTACAAAGATTCGTTTCGGTCAATAAATTTAAATTTTTGCACATGTTTTAGAACTAACAATTATATTTTAAATCAACATTCGGAATAATACACATTATCTATTACAATACTTGGGACATATGACTTGATTTCATGCAAAATTAGGAGATGGAAAATTAGGAGATTCAATTATTATAATATATATAGTACTCGATATTAAGACGGAATAGTTTTAGAAGTAAAGATAAATAAGTAAAACAAAATTTCGAATTTTTGAACATTATGGTTACTGAAGTTTATAGCAAACGTGATATGGATACAAACAATTTTAGAAGAAGAAAGGAATTACCCTCCTTATCATTCCTATTTTGCTGTTCTAAGAAATATTATTGAACTGTCTAATTTATTAATTATTTATTAAAACTTTTTGCCCAAGTAAAAACTACTGTACAAAGGCGGACCTAATGTCTGAGGTATTTTCTACCAGTCAACCATAGGGTGATGCAGAGACAAAATATGGCAGGTGCATCTTAAGGGTGCATCATATAGTATACTCGAATAGTTGAAGCGGCCAAGAAACGGTGAGAAAAGGCCAGAAATTGAAAAGAGGCGCATTTAATTAAAAAAAAATGGTGCATCGTTAGGTCCACAAAAAGTTTTAAAAGGTTCATTAATTTAAAAAGGTGCATCATTAAAAAGTCAACTTTATTTTTGAGGATCAGTTAAATATTTCCCAAATACTAATTCGTAGTACTACAGAAATAAAAGAACTGGTTCACAGCTAGTCGTTATTGTGTTGTAGCATTTTGCCACTTTTTAGACCACTTTAATTATTCGGTTTGTAACTTTTAACTACAGATGTAATGATTGTTACCGTGCAACTTTTATTATAGCATTGGGGGATTATTGTCAATAATCTAGTTGAAAACAAATCTAATAACAACAATCATAATAACTATGTAAGAATTAGGTATTATAACAATTCGAATAGTTAAAAATCGTGTTTAATTTTTTTTGTAGTGAAAATATTTTTAGGCGCACGTTGAGCACTTTCTGAACAGTTAACGAAACTGAACCATCACGCTGTGGTCGGTGACGCAGAATCGGGTATACTCGGCTACAAACGCTCGCTGACCCTGACTCTAGCACTCGGCCCCGAATCGCGTATATTTGGCTCCATTCGTAAGTTTTTATTTATTTCGGATGGTCATGACCACACACCAATTTTATTTTAACTAAATTATTTTCTCGAATAGTTTATATTCCCAGACGCTCTTACGATGTTTAACGAACTGGAAAAACTAGGTCTCAACTCAGCGTACCAAACAAAACTTTTAGTAGTACCAAAGTTGCTAAGTGTACCAGACGATTATACAACAAAATGATGTCACTACCCAGACTTTGATGAACAGCCAATGTCTATCACACAGTTTTTGTCTAAAAAAATCTAGATCGGTCTGGTTTAGTCGGTATTTATGCCAAAGCACATAATTGGCTCTCGAATGGCTAAGTCTAGACGTAATATTAGTGGCTAGTTACTACCCGAAGTGGACGTTATAGAGCTGCCAATGATGTTTGTGACCCATTTCTGGGGCACAATAAAATACAAGCTACTTGTGGTATGAATTAGCTATAGAGCGGTAATGTGGTCGCTAAGGTGGACGCAGAATGGGTAGCAGATACTTAGTGTCTGCTTTTGATTTGTGTTGGTGTCTTTTTATCATTTTTCTACGATTTATGGCAAAATAAATTATATTTATATATTTATGAGCCAAAAGGATTTCAGGGGTATTCATCACTGACCTAGAAACTGTTTATTGACAGTAGATACGTGACGTGACCACCCCCTCCTTAATAAAAATAGGCCTAGTAAGAAGCGGTTTCCCGAATTATAATAGCAAGTTGTTACAGTTTTACAACTAAAAGACATAATATAAATTTGTTCAAACTTATCTATGTTTAAAATACGTACTTTGAACAGAATTTACACTGTTTAAAGCTTTGCTTTATTGCTAATCCATACCCAAGGTAAAACTACTAGATAACGGAAGTTCTTGTTTTTGAAAGAAGAACTACGAATTAACACAGCGCGGCCATCTTGGAAACTTCGCAAACTTAGTGGGTTTCAGATAGAAGTTCAAGTTAGTTAAACATTATTTCCGTTTGTAAGAAAGTGTTAAGCTAAATTATTTCACGTTTTTTTTTTTGGGAATGAGAAGAGAAACCAATAAAACTATTTTTTTGTGGCCAGACTATGAATACAATTTTCAGGCCTGAATTTTTGGTCCTTGGAGTCGGATCATTGGTGAAGATCGTTCTGATTTACCGTTTAAACTTGTACTCTTTCTAATTATGAGCTATTAATCATAATGTAATTGGTCTGGCCATGTGACGGTGTATATAAAGGCTTTGTAGATATATTATGAAAGTTTGTCTATTATACCATTTCGTTATCTGCATTATGGCGTGTTCCTATGAGTCGTTTAGTAGGTAGTATCTTGTGATTCACGTGTATCTATTCGTCTGTCTGAATTTGTTCACATGTCAAGTTATAGATTGGCTCGTCATTAAATCCGTTTCATCAACGTATACTTCTTTGTGCACCTATTTGTGTCATGTAGTGCCTAGTTTGTGTCATTTTTATTTCTATTTCAATGAAAGTCAACCTATCGGTCCATGTATTCGTCTGTCAGATTAGTATTGAAACTGTTAAAAATCCACTTTTTTTCTAATTCAATTTATTATTGTATGATCATCTTATAATTATCATTTATTTTATTAATTCTTTGTTGCTATACAGGGCGTAAGGGGATGCAAACGGATACCAATAACCTTTCGCCTTAAATTGATTATTTTGCATCAATTTAAAACGTTTGACGCTTCTGTAATGTTTCTACTTATTTTATTTTGGCGGCACTTTACAAAGGATGCCTAAACCTAAAGTCACCCACTACGCCTGGACTTGGGGTCGTTTTTAAATGTGTTGAATCTCAAATAATGGTTCATTTAACTGTTCCCAAAGCATAGTGTACAAAAAATGGTAAAGAAATTAGGTAAAAATTGTAAAAAATAAAACTAGATTTTTTGATGGTACTACATCGAGAATCACTAGCCCTATCACCTGTCTTCGTTTTCGGAAGCGATTCCCTTACACCCTGTATATAACTCTTTTTTTTTGTAAACAGGGGTCAAGGGTTTAAGCTGAACACCCGTCCTTAGCAACACGCTAGACCAAAGCATAAAATTTCCCGAACGATATGTACTGCTGTTTCTGCGTCAGCGTGTTTATGAGTCTGTTTCTCTATTTGTATGTGTGTATATTGGTCCCCTATGTGCGATCGCGATTATTTCCCTCTTGTCATGTTTTCGGTCAGTGTCAACTTATCAGTTAGTACTTCTGAGATGATTTGTCTCCTGTCGCGTCCAAGTCTATTCTGTTCTTGTATTTGATTTGTGAGTGTGTATACGTTTGTGGGTACCTCTATGTGCTATCGCGATGATTTCCCTCATGGCGTGTTCGGCGTCTGAGTCGTGGTGGCGGGGAGGGGGCCGCGGGTCGGCGGCTCGTGCTAATATCTGTCGCACCACGTCGCGCGGCGGCGCCCCTAGTGGCGTCGGTCGCGTTGAGAGCCCCAGCTGGTGAAGGAAGACACTTTTAGTTCACAAGTATCCTACTTCCTACTAATATTATAAATGTGAAAGTTTGTATGATTAGATGTTTGGATGTTTGTTACACACAAAAACGGCTGAACGGGTTCGGATGAAATTTGGCACACATATAGATTATAGCCTGACAAACCTCGGATACCTCGCCGTTTTGCCAAGACTCTGTAGGCAGTATAACGAATTATCTAAGCGCAACGAACTGGATATTACTTGTAAATAGTCAAAGTTCAAAAAACACAGAGTCATAGTTTCTAAGTCGTAATGTTTTGTTATTTGTATGTTGTCTTGTATGGATGTTCTTTTTTCTAATTGTTAATTTGTGTTGTTATACATCTCATAAGTCATTAACTTTGTTTCCTTTTATTAGATTTTCGTGTTAATTTTTTTTTAAATTAATTTTTTGATATTTTTACATTGTCAAACTTAATGTACCTGAATTAGAAGTAAATGATGTGGTTTCCTATAATTGGAAGAGCACACTGTATTTGTCCCTGCTCTATGTATACTTGCATGTAATTGTGTAGCCTCTGTTGAAGATCCAATAAATAAATAAATAGCCTGGATTAACATATAGAGGTATGAGGAACAGGGTGTAAAGTCCACTCATACTCTAATACTAAAGGAAGGATCCTCCGACCAGACGGGTGTTGTGTCTGGTGGGCAACTGCTCGACGACGGTTGATGTCGGGATGTTGTACCTATGCGAGTCACGCGGTAAACTCTGACTGCGCGATGTAGGATTTCTGTGTCGTGAGTCTTACGTAGTTCACCTGTGGCATTGTAGATGGCGCCACTTCTCTTTTTGTATTTTTTGATATTGATGCGAAATATTTTCTATAGTGCCGCTACAAACACAGGATTTTTTATCCCGGTAGTACATTACTGCGGGATCATTTCTAACCTCCACGCAGGCGGAGCCGCTGGCGAAGCTAGTTGGATCATAATTGTTGCTGGATATCTTATCTACGCTGAAAGGCCCCATTGGATTGCGTAAGAGTAATTAGTAATTCAGTACGCACAGGTTAGCCCAAAGTCATTAAAAGGACCAATTTTTCACGATATCTCGATCTTTAATCGTTTTGTTGCTTAGTTAAATCATTTCTAGGAAAGACGAGGATCCCTGTGCCACTTTTCACGCTCGCTGGTAAACATAAAATTATATGGGTTTAGCTAGCTATTAAATAGTGACCCTCCTAATTTTAGGTCCTTCTTTAGATCTACATGAAGCCATAAAGATGCAAATTATTTCTCAAGTAGTTGGGTTTTTTGCTTTTTTGTGTGTGCCTCATAGATTTACATAACAAAACATACATAACATCACGCCTTGTTTCCCAAAAGGCTTGAGCAAAGGTATACCTATACTACACCCATATTTCGCCAGTTATGTTTAAGTCCCATGTAATAGGGGCGAGCCTATTGCTATTAACCGAGCACAAGTCCAGACTCCGGCCTGAACTAAAAAATTACAGATAGAAAAGCCCAATAACACTTTGCCCAACCCGGGAATCGAACCCAGGACCTCATGCTCAGACTGCCAGACCAACGATGCAGTCTTCTTCTAACTAGGCTTAGATAAACACCACGGCTACTATTTGTATAATACTCTCTTCCTACTTTTTTTGAGAATGACATCTTGCAGGTCAACCTAGGAGGTTGTCAGCTACTTAACCAGACTTGCTTGTAGCTATCTTAATAAATGAAATCCTCCAGCCGGGGCTTAAAAACTAAGCGACTACACGCTAAGGGCACCTCCTGTGGGGTATCTACGGACCTCTGCTTAAAGCGTCGCTAGAAGAGGGTAGCAAAGGAAGGCCTGGATCGGAATGATGTTCTCTTTCTCTTACATACCTTGGCTAATATTTGTGACTTGATGCGCTCTAGCCGCACAGGGTCCTGGTGGGAGTGCGCCGCGGTCGCTCGGCAGGGCGCCAGCGCGAGCGCCGCACACACGACGAGCCAGGCGCGCATCGGCGCCTAGCCACGGCGCGCGTTCACCCCGCGCCATCGAAGCCGCGCCAACGCGACATCTCCGGGCCTGAGGATCGAAGGACCAGGTTTAGGTCAAGACTCGTACCTAAGTAAGTAGTAAATATACACAATTTGCCGCTTTGGGGATTTTAATCGAAGAAACATACCTAATATAAGTTTTAGCTATCAACAAAGATGAGGATTATTTTTCAAAAATCTTCGGCATCAATTTTAGATTTACCAAGAATTTTGACTATAAAATCACTGGTTTTGATCTACTACTACTTCATATGATCTCATCTAGTTTAGAAAAAAATGTGTAAAAAAAATTTGTACAAACCGACTTACAGAAATAAAATCTTTTATCATTTACTAGGTAGGCTCTACAGGGTAAATTTTTAACCAGTGCGCAAACTGTAACCATGAATTCAGCATAGCATGGAACAGCTGATTTGTTTTTGTATAACCGACGAAAAATTTCGATTTATTCTTCATTCGGCCCACTGAGTTTTGACCTACAAAATATAATTTTAACTATTTTATTCCCGCTTCGTCCTGTTTTATATTCCTTCTACGGCCCATATTTTTTTGTATATGACAAACTTACTTTTTTGGACGATCAGCTATAAAGGGTTACGTATTATTCAATATTTATTATCAATCAACTATTTAAAACAACCGCTCCTCTCTCTGTCTTCTCTTCTAAACAAATGTTAGGTGTGCTCTTACCAAGTTATGACCACCTGGTAGTTCGAAGGCATAAAGCGTTTTCTAGCTTACCAAACTAAAAAAAAAAACCTATGTTGTTAGGTGAGCTCCTACCGAGTTATGGCTACCTGGTACTGCGAAGCATAAAGCGTTTTCTAGCTGACACACAAAATGTTTGAGAAAATCAAATATCAGAATCAGAATGCTTTATTTGTAAACATGGGTCAAATTACAATAGTGTGCGAGATATTACAGATAAGTAGATGATGAAATAAAGCAATGAGCAATATAAATAGTAGAACTATTTATTTGAAATATTAATTTATAAAACGACCATGACAGTGCACGAGTGAGCGGAAGAAGGGAAAGCGACAATACAATGACATGTGTGTTGCTATGAGAATTAGCGGCGGCGTTTACTCTTCTCAACATCCTCTTCTAAACGCAGACGATTTAAAGATAAGCCCATTAATGAGGTGAAATTTTCGTGTTTTGGTCGATGAAGACCCTTCGTTAAAATATCCGCGACCATGTCTCCAGTGCATTTATATTCTAGCGTGATTCTCTTGGCAGCAATCTTCTCACGTATGAAGTGGTAGCGGACGTCAATGTGTTTACTGCGCGCATGGTACACAGCATTACCTGCAAGACTAATCGCACTCTGATTATCGCACTAAAGAGTGATAGGTTTACCTTTAAACTCAGGTTGAAATTCATCTGCCAGCTGTTTCAGCCAGAGAGCTTCCTGAATGGCTGACGCTAGAGCCATGTATTCAGCCTCACTTGTAGAGAGAGCTATAGTCTGAAATTTTTTTATCAACACATCTTTTATAAACCAGTTTCATATACATTGTACCTTTCAGATATCTCATAACTCGTTTCAGAGCTGCCCAATGTTCATTAGTAGGCTGACTATTAAATCTGCTCAATGAATTTATGATAAAAGTAATGTCTGGCCGACTACCCTGTGATAAGTATAATAGACAGCCAACTATCTCCTGATATGGAATGTTCTTTAAGATTTCTTCTTGAATTTCAGCCTTCTTAAATTTAATATTAGCATTTTCACTGCTGAGAGCCTGCTGAAGACTTTGTGGATCATTGTTTAATAAATTAATTGTTGACTCAACATTCTGACATAATAGTGATGAAGGACTTTGAACATCATTAATTTGGTTTATCCTTTGTCGTGGTCTCAAAGTTATGTTAGACATTGGTGGAGAATCTAACGTCGTATCAGGTATGTATGTCTCATCATTAACATCTTCAAACTGATCAGAATCATCCGAATCAGTACTTTGAGATAAATTCTGCCTTTCTCTTTCAGAGTCATAAGTGTTTCTTTCAACAATTACTTCAGGTTCATCACATAAAGGTAAGTAAGTTATTTTATTTTCTTTTTTTTATTATAATCTTCGTTTATATTTTCATTTTTATTTTCCTCAATTTCTATTACATTACTTATCTTTTCCTTTTCTGTTTCAGGTACATTATCCACTATATTTCTCTTAATTGAAGCTTCTAGAAATACAACATCTCTACTTATAACACTTTTTTTTCTTTCAGGATCTATGAATCGGTAGCCCTTTGTGCTATCGCTATAACCAACAAAAATTAGCTTGCGTGACTTTACATCAAGCTTAGTTCTATTTTCCTTAGGAATAAGCACCATTGCCGAACATCCAAATATTCACATATGATTCAAATTCGGCTTCTTTCCAGTCCAGACCTCATGAGGTGTTACATTAGATAAAGAACAGGTCGGAGATCGGTTTATAATATATGCAGCAGTAGCAACTGCTTCTGCCCAGAACGTGTTCTGTAATTGAGCATTTAAAATCATACATTTAGCACGTTCTATTAAAGTTCTGTTCATTCTTTCACTAAGACCATTCTGCTCAGGGGTGTATGGATTGGATGTTTGATGCAGAATTCCATGTTTTTTTAAGAACTTTTCAAAATTGTTGTTTTTATATTCGGTTCCATTATCGCTTCTCAACATTTTTATTTTTCTACATAACTCATTTTCTACTCTATTCTTGAATTCAATAATGTACTCGACGAGAAAAATCATCAATAAAGGTAACAAAATACCTTGCTCCTCCTAAAGAAGTATTCTTCATCGGTCCACAAACATCACTGTGGATAAGCTCTAGCAAACTGGTTGCTCGGGAGCCTTCAGCGGGGAACGGTTTCCTTGTCTGCTTTCCTTCAAGACAGGTTACACAAGTTAAATTTCCTGCTCTGGATGACAATTTTACACCTTCTGTGCAATTAGGTAACTTATTAAGTGCGGAGAAATTTAAGTGACCCATCCTCTGATGCCACAGATAAGTATCATCATCAGCCGTTGCCAACATGACATGCATTTCTTCATTTTGACTAGTATTTAACATATATGTCTCATTAATCAATTTAGCTTTTGCAACTAACTTATTACTTGAATTATAAATTTGACATCCATAATCATTGAATGTGACTTTATTTCCAGCTTTAATTATTTTACTAACAGACAGCAGATTTGTTTTTAATTCTGGTACATATAAGACATTCCTCACCTGTATTGAATTGGTACTGCCATCTTTTGCATATACATTGATATATACATTACCACAACATTCAACCTTTAACACTTTGTTGTTGGCAATTGTTATGAACGGTACAGATGAAGAAGTGATATCAGTAAGCCAGTCCCGGTGCATGGTCATATGCATGGATGCTCCTGAATCAACATGCCAGTATTTGGAAGCATTTGCTGTGGATGCTGAAAAAGCTGCGACATATCCAGTGTTATTACTATCTGATTTTTTAACATTACTTGTCTTCTTATTTCTACAATACTTGCTGAGATGTCCATACTTATTACAATGAAAGTATCTCGGGCCTTTATTCTTAAATTCTTGCTTCTTTTTTGTGTTTGTATAAAGTGCAGTAGTGTCTGAAATCTTTACCTCTTGCAGTAATTTATTTTTCACAAGATCAGCACTAATCTTCATACCGGAACTTTCTAGAGCCATAATCATAGGCCTGTATATTTCTGGCAATCCTGCCAACATTAAGGTGCCCAACCACTCATCATCTATATTAAACTTTATGTTTCTCAATTTGTGCGCGGCTGTCATTATTTTGTTTACATAGTCTTCAATGGATGAACTATTTTCCAAATTGGTATTGATAAGTTCTCTGAGTAAACCAACTTTACGAGTTAGCCCACTGTCTTCGAATGCCTTTGCTAAATTATCCCATACCTGTTTTGCATTTTGTGCGTCTTGTATATGCACATATAACATCTGGTCAACTAATAGAATCAACTTTGACTTGGCTTTGATGTCTTGTTTGACCGAGTTAGGATCATTAACATTTGGTTCTTTCAAAACATGGCTGTATAAATCTTCATGTTCAAGGTATGCCTTTACCGCAAAACTCCAGCTTGACCAATTCTCACGACCCGTTAACTTCTCAATCGACATCAATGAACTATTTCCAGCCATATTTTTGTATAATGTACGATTCAATAAGAAAATAATTACTTAGCTGAAAAGAAAAAAAACACTCGCGAGCCGGTAACTAAAAGTGAGGTTATGCTTGCGATTTTTACTTTTTCATTGTAACTTTGTAATTACTGTCCAGAACACAACAATAACATTAAACGGCAGGCTTGGGACGGCCCATAACCTGATGAAATAAAGCAAAGAGCAATATAAATAGTAGAACTATTTATTTGAAATATTAATTTATAAAACGACCATGACAGTGCACGAGTGAGCGGAAGAAGGGAAAGCGACAATACAATGACATGTGTGTTGCTATGAGAATTAGCGGCGGCGTTTACTCTTCTCAACAGTAGATCCTCTATATTTTCCCCAGAGGCTAATGTTTTAATAGTTATTCTGCTATTAGGGGCGGCGACAAATCCAACAAATCCAAGATCATAAAATCGGTTTAGCCGGTCTTGAGTTATAAATGGTGTAATCAACCCGACTTTGTTTTATGTATACAGATAATATACATATATAGATTACAGATCTGACTGTTGTGTATATTTAAAGTGTAGTAATGATAATATGATTTATACCTAAATGATTAGAATGGTTTTATTATTTAATTAATGTAAAAAATATACATTATATTTTTTGTTGACTGTGCCTTTAAAGTACTTATCATCTGGGACAAACTAAGAATTTTTTGAATTTGGTACAAAACTTCAGGACGAACGAAGAATAAATCTATTTTTCACCTGCACCCTAATTGCGTAACAAAATATTAATCAGAATCTGAATAATTTTGGTTAATGCTAATCCATTATTTCTTAATGTTCGAAAAAAATGTCTGCTTATCAACGTAAACAATGCCGTGAATGTTGTGGAACTGTCAAAATGAAAGTGATTCAATGGCAATTGCGTATTAGTGGCAATTGGCAATTGCGTATTAGTACATTACCTACTGGTACTGGTAATTGCCCCTCTGGACTTTTTTCCAGATTCATTTTTGAGAGGAGATGTCACCATCATTCGTCTAGCTTTTCCCAAATACGTATGTTGGGGTTGGCACAGTTGTAGCTGAATATCAGTATTTGACATCTCCACCCAAAAACGCAATTTTGCTCTTAGCATAATCTATTTTAATCTACAACCTAGACAGTCAACAAAACTTTAAAAGTTAGAAACAAAATATAAAGAGCAAGCTACAAAGAGTGGCGTGTAGTATGTACCCTCAATTGTGTACAAAGCTCTGCCAGCGGAATATTTGCGTTGTCAACATCTTATAACACTATGATAGGGTTGGCAGATTTAAAATATTAAACTACCTTATTTTGACCGATTGTTTTGTATATTTGCATTTATTTTGCAACACCAGCCTTGTTAAGTATTAGTTGATCTATGTATATTATCACAGTGCTTCCTCTGATTACAAAAATGAGATCAGCGGTATCTTATTGTATGCTGGATTTGAAAATCATCACATTGACACAAGACTATAATTTATTTACTTATTTTTATTATTAGCGTCCCACAGCTGGGCGCAGGCCTTCCTTCTTCCTGGTCACCTCTCGCTGTCCAGAGCGGCCAAGGACCAATCTTTATTAAAGGATTCCAGCTCATCCAGCGATCTGGATCTGCCGCGATGTGTTTTCCCATTAAACGGGGGCTCGTTTAATGGCTGACTGGACTGGGTCATAAGACCATAATGTGCTCTATTAATGAATAGGTTAGACAGTCATTAAGACCAATGTAACTAAAAATGTTTAAACTTACTGTGCAAATCATAATGATTACTTATCGATAGTAAGTAATTGACAAAATTAGACTTTTTATCAATGAAAGACAATGTGTGGTTTGAACTGTCTACACAGGTTGTGTGTGGATCAGAAAAATTCACAAAACCTAAAAAAAAAAAATTCAAGTAACAAAATAATTTGTATTTTTTTGGTCTAACCTTAAGATACCGATGTCCCCACAAGTTTGGTTTCTGAAGTTAGACGGTCAGATGCTCCGTTTGAAGTCAGCCGCAACTTGTCAGACTCGCACTATTTCTGTTCTGTTTTTCAGTCGTTCTATCAGACCTCAACACTCCAACATCTTTGACAAAAGAAACGAAAAAAAATGTTAAAAAATATAAAATGAAAAAATCTTAGCGAGAACAAAATTATTAATACGGTGATGAAAAAATATGTAAATTAATGCGAGTATGATGCTTAGTTTAATGTGAAATTGAAAATACGACCTAAGTTTGAAGCAAGGCGTTTCTAATTAAATCTATTTGCATAAGCATAAAAATCAAAATTTATTTATTTTAATTAAACTGAGAAATGGCACTTTTTGAACGTCAAGATTACTTATGACAATCCCCCAAAACGTCTCCTTCACAAATTTATAGTGTTTTACCTAGAAAAAAGTGGCGCAAGAAACTCACTAGCAACACAGCTTCATGTTAAGTTAGAAGAACTTGATTCTATATAAAATAATATATGTACGCCTATTTAATGCCTATATCTTTAAATCGGTAAAATGTTGCCCTTAAAACAGACAGTTTTATTTGTTTCTATAAAATAATAAATGTGAATATAAATTCATCTTAAAAGCAAACTCGTCACCCCTAAACAATTTAGAAATCAAATACCCATAATATTTCGAGTCCAAACACCCTAATGTCCGCGTAAATATTAAACTAGGTCAAACGAATCTATTTCATTAATGTAATTGAAAAGTTAAAACCATTTACTGTCGTTTATTATGGATTTAATAGCGTTTTCCTTTGGTGACACAGTTTAAGATCCCATAAAAATGTGCCCACGAGTTGAAGACAATGTTTTTTATAGGATACGGTAAATAAGGTTATGGGGGCAAACCTGTAACTCGAGTACCTGCCTACTTTATAAATATCTATAAAATAATCAATAATAAACCTGTTAAGTTTGTTTGTTTGGACGTGCTAATCTATGGAACTACCAGTCGTATTAGAAAAAATATTTTTGTTGTTGATTGCCCAAAATTTTGTTGTTTAAAATTATTAAGGTTATTTAACATCATTCTAGGACTTAGGAGCCGAGCAAAGAGGGAAAAGTCTGAAAGAAAGTTAATTAAAACAAAACGAAAGAGCGGGCAAGCGAGGCGACGAGGTGTGTCGGGGTAACAGAAAAAATTGACGCGGACGAAGTCGTACAGACCTACTGACTAAATCTACTAAAAAAGACATTAAACATTTACAAAAATAAACACATCGATATTATGGAAATCTACCGAGAAAACCTAATTAACAGAGTTATTCTAAACCATCACTGATACTTAAGTAGGCATTTGATACTACAAATAAGCGTCGTCTCAGAATGACGTCCACCACTACTTCAAAGAAAATTGAACATGATATTATGTTCATAATACACGTCACAAAAACACGTGGAAACACGTTCAAGGTCACACAATCACATAGCACAGTAACACATAGGTAATGACTCAATTAACTTACGAAGTAAGGCGGGTAAGCAGACAAGCAGGCCATCCGTTACTTTCGCTTGATTTATCGTGGTATTATATCAAGGGCAGGACGGATAGGGTGACACCCTCCCGGGTTTGGGGCAAGGTAGAGGATGAAGCGGGTTCTTATTCAAATTAATTTATTTGCCAGAATGTAGGCTTACAATGTGTGATCTTAAAACTATATTGGTCCCTCAAGGGACCATTAAATTAAATATTTGAATGTCAACATTCAAATATTTAATTTAATTTTGCACAATGCTGTTATTTTAATTTAATTTAAAAAAAATAAGAGAGTGACTCAGAGATAGAAAAAACATGATGACGAGTTATATTTTACAGTTTGAACACACATCATATCACACGACAACAGAATGGTAAGGAATAAGGTGTACCTATTCACCCACATTTCACCAGTAGTTATACAGTTTTAATGGACTAAAATGTTTGTTGCATATAGAGAACCAAACTTACACATCTATAGAAGAAATATAATCTACGATAATGAAGATGATGACAAAACATCTCAGATATTAGGTGCCGGATGATACACAAGGTGAAAATGTAGAGCCCAACGTAGACTTATATAGTTGTATTTTACGTGAAAATATTGTGATTTGTAAGCTGGTTGACTGAAAAATACATTGATGATACGTTGCGGACTCATGGAGACTATCAACTATAAAAAAGTTTGACGGCAAAATTGCGGTGCCACGCTTCCGAAATGACCTCGTTCAGCTCAAGCTGAACACAACTAAACTACTAATTAAATGGTTAAATCAAAATCGTTTAATAAAACTGGGCTGAGAGTGAGCACTTTTTGATCGTCAAAATTACATAAGACAGTCCCCCAAAACGCTCGTCCTTCACCACTTCCTAGTGCTTTAGCTGGGAAGAAGAAGACGTAAGTAAGTTATTACATAATATACACGAAACTTTAAAAGGTTTTCGTAAAAATTTGAAACTGCTATTGATGCGCCTTTCCAAGACAACAAGCTGACTGTTAAAACCGTAATTTCAGTAATTTCTCATAACCGCTAGGGGCTCAACCCTTGAACCGTTACCACAATTTTTATGACTGACTCTCACGTCAAGTTTTACCTTGGTACCACGGTTTAACTCTAGTTAAAGGTCTCGTTACGATGCCGGCACTTTTTAGTGCTCTTTACGGTACTTTTAGTGCCTTTGGTACTTTCGTCTGTCCGACTGTGTTCTGTATATTTTGGTTTTATGACTTTATTTTATCGATGTGTCTGCTTTGATTTTTTTATGGGTATCGTTTGAGGGGGCTTTCCTCTTGTACTTGGATTGAAGGACCAGCAATTTGCGTTTGTGAACCGATGCTTAGCGATGGTTAGATGGGTCGATGCCACAATTAAACTAGTCGGAAAGACGTGAACAAGATTGGATTAAATCAAGGAAGAGTGGGGGTAAAAGAGACGAGATTTATGCTCTAGAACCTGCAAGGCTGTAAATAGTTTTGAAGAAATAAGCGAACCTTTGAATAGAATGGAATATTAACAGTTAATCAATGAACTTAGTACTTAAGTTAATTTATTAACTAACTAACTATACAAACATAAATAAGGACACTTAGGCGTCAGAGTACTCGTCCGCATTGCTGCCATCCGGAAACGTGCCTAGAAGACTGGCAGCATTGCGACGTTGAATGGCCAGAATGACCCAATCTCTGGTCACGTGATGTGTCGACCAGTCGGTGAGAAATTTACTCAAAAAGGAGACGTGCACTCGGGCCGCATGACCGTAATGGAATTTTAACATGCATAGCATAATATATGCATCTTCTTCGGTGGCGAGATGGGCAGATGGCATTGTGAAACCTAAATGAGGCTAGCACAAGAGCGTGGGGATTGGCACAAGAAATGAGAGGCCTATGCCCAGCTATGGATGAAGTCTAACGATGATGGATCTTCAGAAAATTCCAGGTTGCTTTTTCTAATTCTAACTTACATTATGTATGTTTTGATAATTTAAATTCATTTATTTTCACATGCTTGTTAAGGATCGTACAATTTTTATCACAAAAAAATATACTGAGCTATAAATTGCAAATAAAAACGTAAGAAAATTTCAAAGTCGCGCACCACTCAGGTGCTTTCACTTTAAATTATATTTTGTGTATTTTTTTTAAAGTCAGTATTAGTCTTTAAACTATTACTAATTATTATAGAACTCCCAATAGTCCTTAAGACTGTTTAAACGGTAACCTTTTTATTAACAAACGTTGCTTAAAGTTAAGCGATGTTTAAACGTCAAAAATGTGTGGTTAAACAGTCACTAATCATTACTTAACTTTAAGTAACGTTTATAATTAAGGGGGTTCATGACCATAAACCCTACGCGGCAGTCCGATATCCAGTCGGGCAATATCACGGACAAAGTGCCTAGCTATCCAATAAATAATTTTTCAAACTACCCGTCAATATGTTTAGTAATTCAAGGCGTTCAGTGCCGACACGCGATGGATTCAACCCTGCAACGATCGCGGACACAGCGGTAGGTATACTGCATAGACTCAAGGGAGAACTATGGCCGTGAAATGTTAAGTATGCTAACTGTATGTGGCTGGCATAGCCAAATTGTGGGTTATGTGATTATAGCGCTCATCTTGGGATTTGGAATAAGATTTAAAACATTCTATCGCGCCTTGTTTAAAAACATTATATCACGCTTATTCCTGTATTTAATTAGGCAGAGGTGTACTTATAGTAGACCCACGTTTCGCCAGTTATGTTTAAGTCCCATAGAGGACATTAAAGAAAAAAAGATAAGCATGGTACACGCAAAAAATAGTTAAGTTAATAAAATACATATGAAAATACGTGGATTTAAACAGATACGTTTGGTATGCCACAACAATCATTCAGCTTATTTTTACCCGACGAAAAAACGGAGGAGGTTCTCAAGTCTACGCGTATTTTTTTTTTATGTATAACTTTACGCATAACTTTTTACAGCGTATTCCGATTTTGATCATTCTTTTTTTATTGGAAAGGGTATCCCGAAGTTGGTTCCATATAAATTTAGAAAAAAAATCTAATCCTAGGGTCCCTAGGGTAGGAAAACAGGGGGGGATTTATTGTTCACTCACAGAATTTAATGCTGAGTTGAGTATTACATTACATACAGTTATCAAAAATTAAGCATGCGGTAATTAATAGATTATAGCCACAAAAAAATATAAAATAAAAACTGTTTAACAAAAAAATTCAACCGCCGAAAAAACTGAAAAGCAAAAAAATATTAACCTTTTTTGGTTTAACCTTAATAACTAAGTTCGAAAATCGGTAACTTTGGATACGTCTTTACCCATTTAGTTTTTTCAGTCTTGGTTTTGTCAGTTTTTTCGGCAATTATTTTTTTTTGTTAAAAAGTTATTTTTTTGTAGCCATATCAGTTCCCACTGCTGGACAAAGGTCTCCCTACTCTCCATCCACCTCTTTCTGTCCAAAGCTGCCAAGTACCAATCTTTATTGAAGGGTTCCAGCTCATTCCACCATCTCCGTCTGGACCTGCCGCGATGTCGTTTGCCATTAAGCGGAACCCACTGGATCGTGAAGCTCCCTCTTTTAAATGGAATTGGGCTGGATACATCTGCTGCATATCAGTCGATCAATGGGCCAAAACGACCCATCTTACATCAATCAACTCAGCCTATCGCAGCCATAAGCCTCTCCCATGTTGCGCCACAACCCTCAGTCCTCCGCCTTGCGCATCCAGTCATTCCCACCCTTTCTTAAGGTCGTCGGTCTATCTAGCTTTACGTCTTACATATTTAAATATCATATAATTGCAAATAATTTTCCATAAATAAACTCAAAACCTAAAACACTCATAGCCTATTACAATGACGACTCTAAGGACCACCCCCGCAAAACTAACTTTAATATAAATTCAAAAGACCTTTAGCATTTGAGGATTAATTTTATTGAAATACTAAGAGCTTTTCTGCGAAAACCTTTTAGGTCTCGGTGTAGATAAACTTTAGATGTTCTATTGTATTATTTAGACTTGCTCGTCTGCTTTGATAAGTTCTATTTTGGGGCCTAAGTACTTAATGTTGAAAATGATGAAATGTCAGAGGTGACGGAATTGTTTGATTACGGAGGAGTGAAAAGGAGGGTTTTGTGTTTTTACTATTTATTTGTGAATCTTCAAAGTTAACTACTTGTAATTATAAACTTATTTAAGCAGAGGCATACCATGCCCTGTGGGGGACTACAGGCTCAGCGACGTGGCCTACAACAAATCAAAGAATTGTTCTATTATTTTAATTAAAACATACAAGTCAGGCGTTTAGTAGTTAGTAATTAGGTTATTAAGCATTTTAAAATTAGCACCATCAGGGATATTAATTTGACTTCGACATCCTACAACAATTTACCGTGTTATAGACATTTTAATATAACTGTCAATATATTATGCGTGAAATGTAATTAAATTGTATATTCTATATATAGGACATCGGAATCTCTTTTACACGACATATTATAAAAACACATTAATTTAGATCGAGTCGACATTTCCTATACAAGGTTTAACAGAATGAACGAAAGTCCTGAAAGTATTGTTCATAATTGACTACTGAATCGATTTCAGTAACTCTTAGCATATGTTTCTTTTTTCTATAATTATGTACTTTACCATAAATACCGCAGATCTAGCCAAAGAGAATCTTATTAAAAGGCAATTAGACCCAATTTTAAATAAAGTAATGCTAATAGCTTTAAAAAAAATAAGTTTTGCTCATTGTATTATGCTTTCAACTCAATATCCTAATTCGAGTAATATGAGGTCCTGCGTTATACGGGCTGATTTTTTAGTCACCGTGCAAATTTTTCAGGGTGATAGTACCCGTGAAATTGAACAACTTTCTCCAAGGAACATGGGTCGAAATATGAAAAAAAAAATCGACCTCCCATGCAAAATCAATAGTTAGCTGGTCGATTTTGTATGGGAGGTCCGATTTTTTTTTTCATATTTCGACCCATGTTCCTTGGAGAAAGTTGTTCAATTTCACGGGTACTATCACCCTGAAAAATTTGGACGGTGACTAAAAAATAATTCTGTATAGGTATATTACATGTATACCCCTGAGAAACAAACTCAAAAGTCAAAGTCTCTTTTAAAGTCTAGACATATTCTGGATCAGAGGTGTGATTTGAATATATCCGGACAACTATAGTCGGAAGTCGATTTGGTTAACAATTAAATTCCTTGTCTTTACCCAAGTCCAGACAGGCAGTATTGATATTACCTTAACTATTTAAACCCTCTGAGTAAAACTTTTTGTTACCTACCTACTTAAAAATCGGAAAACCGTCGACATTTAGGCAAGTATAAGTTTTAAAAGGAAGTGGGGGTGGAAGAGCACCCTTTTAAACTTATTGCTACCGGGTGGGGTGGGTGGTTGTTTTAAATTTTATTAGTGTAACCACTTAGATGTTTATGGAATTAATTATTTGGGGGTAAGGCTACAGGGGGTAAAAAATGTCAGAGCCAAGATTTTTTCCTTGAAGTCTCAATACCAAATTTGACGTTTCAGTAACATTTTTGGCACCTACGGTGTATTAAGAAAGTAAGAATAAATTGAAACTTATATTTATGTAACTATTAACACAGTTTTTATCAGTTTTTAATGAAGATATTTCTTATGCATTCAACTGTAGAAAGGGGATTGCTCAGATTTGGCTCTTCTATTCAAGATCAGCAAGGACGTTGACCTTTTTGGGGTTGTTGTGTGTTCCCTAAAACGCTAGTAAGCTTATAGTAAAGTGGGCTAATTAAAATCACGGAGCTAATTAAAAACTGAATTTATATCTTACTAGGTTTTGCCCGCGGCACCGCCCGCGTGGATGTCGGTTATCGCATAAAACAGTAGCCTATGTCCTTTTCCATATCTCAGGCTATATCTCTGCTAAATTTCATGACGATCGGTTCAGTTTAGACGTAAAAGCGTAACAGACAGACAGAGTTACTTTCACATTTATAATATTAGTAGGGATTTGTTTATGGTGTCAAAAAAATACTTTATTGTTGTTTTTTTTTTTTACTTATTAGAAACCGAAAACCCGGGTTCTTAATTGAGAATTCTAAGTTGAAAATGTCGGCAAAATTCAAAACTTCTTCGAAAAAAACGTAAGAAAATTTGAATTTAGCGGACCGCATTGAATGGATTCCTCCTCATTTCACAAACCGGGTGTACTCTTACCTCCACCTTCCTAGGTGGTTCTTCAGTATTTGGCTATAAATATGTTTTATAATATAGCCCAAAAATATTATATTTTAAAAATCAGATCATCCCTACATGAAGCTTTTATCTTTAACATAAGTGTATAATTTATTACATAAGCACATAATAGAATCAGCACAAAGCCTCAGGCATCCCAATTAAGACCTACATTCTCAAATAGGTCACGTTACAAAGGTTGACAGACAATCATGTCAAGATACTAAATTAAAAATTTCTATATAACATATTAAGATATTATTAGCGTGGGTGAAACACCCCCACGCATCTTATAATTAAATCCGACGTTTCTGTAACACCCACATTGATGTAAACGGCCTTTTTTGTACATAAAAGAATCAAGAGTTACTAAGAAACTATAGTAACTGTCGTCGTGGTATGGAGGTTAAAGATGACGACTGCGACACGAGGAGTAACGGGCTGATGATGGTGATGATGATGATAGGACTCCCTTTTCCGCACGAAGACTCCCATTCGGTCCGTTGTGCGTAGGGATTCTGGCTAACAAAGCCAGCCTAGCTCCGCCCAAAAGCACAGAAGCTTCCTGGTAGCTTCACAGGCTTCGCGGAGCGACCTCACTGATCCGAGGATTTCTTCACGTTGAGAAGCCACGGCCTTGCATTCCAGGATGACGTGGGCGGCTGATTCCTCGGCGTCAAGGCAGCCCCTGCAAAGCGGGCTGTCTGTGGCGCCTATGTTATAAAGATGTTTTTTAAGGGGGTTATTCCCCGTAATTGTTCCTATGATTATTCTAAGGTTATTTCTACTCAGGCTAAGAAGTTTTTTGGTTAATCGCGGGTGTACAGTTGGTAAAGTCAATTTTGACTGTCTACAGTCTGTTGCCAGTGACCATCTGTTGTTATGAAGAGTAACGGGTTGTACCTACATAACATTACGCTAGTAATCCCCGATTACTGGCGTGATGTTAGAGGCTCGCCGGTGATGTTACTGGCTCCCCTGTACTCTGTACTACACCCACATTTCGCCAGATATGTTTAAGTCCCATGTAATAGGGAGCGAGCCAATTGCTAACCGGAGACAAACCCCAGACTCCGGGTTGATACTAAGAATGAAGATTATGGTCTACTGCCTCTCACAGAGAGGAGGTCTGTGTCCCAGCAGTGGGGACATTATAGGTGGATTAAGAAATACCAAAAAAACATGGACGGTTGAACCAACCAATATTGTTGCCATCACGAGCAAAACCTGGATGAGGTTGGCACAGGTGCGTGGGGATTGGCACAAGAAAAGAGAGGTCCATGCCCAGGGTGAAGTCGGGCTGTGGATGATAATGAAATATTATAGTGATTAGCTACTATACCTATAAAACAAATTTTATGCATTCGGTTGAATTTTGGAATGCGATGGATTCGATTCAGGGCGGTAGGGACGTCAACGTCTAAACTGTGACCATAAATTCAGTACATGATTTTAGACACCCTAGTGTAGATATTTTTCGTCGGTTATTATTCAGTTTATTTATTTATTTAGTTCACCAACAATTGGACACACTGGTATAACACTGTAAATGAAATAAAAGCAACAAGTCAGATTAAAGTGTAGCAATCACTTGTAGGTAAACTCTGCATGCACACAAAACGTCGTTGTAACTTACACAAGAAAATAGAAATAAAAGACTACATTATAAAGTTGCACTGTTCGTTTGGTGTACAACATAAAATAGTTATATTTAGAAAGAACTTAAAATCCATGAAACCTTGAGTACGTATAGTGTAGAAAGGTGATGAACTGAACTCGTAAATCCTGACATCTCTTTCAAGTTACATTATAATTTGTTTACCTCACTTGATGTTTAAAAACTTACCTATTTCTATTAAACAAACTTTTGATTAAGGTATTGTGGTTTTAAGGATGATCGAGCCCTCTGGTTCATCTTTATTTTATAGCTTATGGATTTTCAACTTTCGGCGCAGCGCTAAGCAGTGCGTTGAAGATCTAGTACCCGGCGTTTGACGGTATATGACTGATAATAATAATAATAACTGATAATAATCATATGACAAGACCATACACACATCATCACAAACATTTACAGACACCCGCAACGTACAGAGGGATAATTGCGTAATACACTATCAGTAGGTAATAATATTCATTTTGACAGTTCCACAACATTCATAGCGTTGTTTACGTTGCTAAGTGGATTTTTTTTTCGAACATATTAAAGAATGGATTACCAATAACCTTCAAAGTTATTCAGATTCTGATTAATAGGTACTATGTTACGCAACTAGACGCAGAGATCATTTTCGTCTGGTTTATTTTTTTATAATTTGACGTGTAAAGGGATTCTGATATCCTATTTACAAAATAAACAATTTTATTTCATTACATTTAAATTTCATTTCATTTCAAAATAATGTCGCCAACACCATACTCTCAAACATAGCGATGCTGTTGTATGCAGCATTGCTAGGTGGCAACAGGAGGTAGATTAAAATCAGTCCCATAATGTTGCCATTGTTTGAACACAGGCGTTCTCTCTATCAAAGAGAGTAGGCCGTAATCCAACACGCGGGCCCAGAGTCAGTGCGAATAGTTGTTTTAAAATATTTGTTTTTAAAACATGCCGGTTTCCTCACGATGTTTTCTTTCACCGGTTTGAGAGCAGTGGTGATGAAACTATTTAACAAAGTAAAGCGCGGTCTGGGTTCGAACTTACGACCTAGAACCCCCTCCCCCCTTGACTAACACTACTCTAGGTAAATATCTAAACATAATGATTTAAAACTTTCCGAGACAAATAGTTTATCAACCAATTCTACTGGATCGTTTGTTTCCATATTTTCCTTTACTATCCTAACCCTTTTTTAAAGAAGCAGGTTCTTATTACGTATCACAAATTCAAGTAAATATCACTATATACTATCTTATTTCATGTTTATTACCTAGTAAGCCATTTTTTCCTGCAGCATAATTATTGTTTGTAGTTTTTTTTTCTTTTCTATAGAGTTGTGTGTCATTGCTATTATCTTTTATTGTATTGCGGGGGTGTAAGGACTTCTTTTATCCCTGTAACCCTTTCGGGGTTGACATTATGATGGTTTATTGCATTGATAAAGATAAGGTTATTTTATGAAATCTTGATACGGCATAATGCAAGTCTTAAGACGAATCCATCGTTCGATAATTGAATTTTGATTGAAGCATCGATTAATCTTGCTAGACTTTTTTCAATTTTAGAGCCAGCTTCTAGTCCTAACGAATGCAGCTGAGTACCAGTTTTTTACATAGAGTGACTGACTATCTGACCTCCACAACCCAGTTACACGACACTCCTAGACAAGACAGACAGAAGCCGGAAAGTTTGACAACAGAGAGGTTGTTTCCGACTTCTCCCCGACTGCCGACTACCCGTAATGACGGTCAAACATCTACAAATGACCAAATCAAAATCAAAAGTCATTTATTCAAACTAGGCTGAGAGTCAGCTCTTTTTGAATGTCAAAATTACATAAGACAGTCCCCCCAAAACGCCCGCCCTTCACAACCGGGATCAACGGCTTAACGTGATTTCCGAGGCATGGAGGGGTATTAGAATGTAATGACCGGTCACCCATCCACGAACCGACTGCAGCAAGCGTAGTATAATCTTCGATTAGCCTTAGCGGCAGTTATTATTTAGAACGAGATTAAACAATTTGAAGTTCTTTGCTCACAAAACGTTTTTATTATTATTTTTGATGAAAATTTAGTTTCTCAGCAAACAATTTATTTAAATTCTTAATGTTTTTCCGTTCAAGTTTAATTACGTTACAGGTACTTACAGAAAAAAATCCATAAAAAGTTTATCATTTACATTAAAACAAAGAAAAATAATAATCAACCCTATACCTGAATTTCAGAACGTATCTTAATACTAACTTAAAATCTCATTCCAATTCAAAGCTAAACCCTATAATCGATTAACTCTAAAACAAAAAAAACAGCTACTCACTTCATGAAACACCTACTTTCAATTTAAACAACCACTTCATTAACAAGTCTCAAAACGTAACACTTTACTTAGCCACTTGTACCTTGCCTGACAGTTAGAACAGAACTGAACAGAAACCTTAGGGACTTGTATTATATAGGTACTCCGGTGTACCTATATACATATTATACTTGTACCAAATTGTCTATTAATGGAGCGATCTTGTCTGAATAACACAAATGTTCTGAAAAGACTGGATGTGACATCTAACTTGATACGAAGGAAGAACGAGGGTTTCAAGATTATGAGTATTAGTTAAGACAAGGAAAATTCTGGGACACATGTGTGAAAAGGTAATTAGAAGGTCAGATATAGAAGAGGAAGGTGTTCTGTTATAGGTATCTTCATACTTAAAAGAAGGCTTCTACAAGTTACTTGTTAAAATCTGTTGATTATGAAATAAAACACTTAATAATATAACATACCTACTCAGCCTATAACGTCCCCACAGCTGGGACACAGGCCTACTCTCAGTGAGAGGCAGTGGGCCGTAATCCACCACGCGGGCCCAGTGCGGGTTGGTAGATGTCACATATCTTCAAATTTTTGGCTCTAGGACATGCCGGCTTCCTCACGATGTTTTCCTTCACCGTTTTATGAGCAGTGGTGATGAAACTGTTTACAGAGTAAAGCGCAGTCTGGGTTCGAACTCACGACCTACAACTCGTAAGTCGCGACCGTTACCACTGGACCACCACTGCTCTATTAATATTATTAATCTGAATTTACTGGTAGCCGAGAAAGCAGTTGAACCAACCAGCACCCTAATTGCGTAACTCACGATTAATCATAACTCTGTTTGCAATGAAGACACAGTGTCCTGAAGCTTCTCAAACTTGGAGGTTTTTATTTCTAGTTCAGCAAGCCGGGTATCGAATTCATCGAGTCTGCCACTAGAGAAATCACAACTTTTCTTAAGCTCGGTCAACTCATCTTTAATCGATTTTATATAGCTGACTAAGGTTGATAAGCTCAGCAGCTGCTCCTTCAATTCACGAATCTCACCCAGTACCGTATCCAGTGAAGCAGACGGTTATGGAGAAAGCAGAGCAGGCAACGATTTACAAGCAGGACATTTCCATTGCGCTCTTCGGTCGGGTCCCAGCTTTCTCCAACCCACTTCAGATACACTTGCACAAGAGAAATCCAGGAATTTCTTGCAGCTTCCACATTGCACCCCGTCGTTAAACTGATCATTGCAAATTGCACACGTCTTCATCGTGACTAAAATAATTATTAGGAGAAATTTGCAAGTGCGACTTTATGGAATCGTGAAAAAGGTTGACGATCTATTTATTTTAGCGTAACCGTACAGTGCTGGTGCGTGCTCACACGGAACTGATGAACACATAGATGGCTAAACCATTGCTTCATATGTTCGAAAAATGTGTCTGCTCAACAACGTAAATAACGCAATGAATATTGTTGAACTGTCAAAATGAAACCGATTACGATAATCGCGTGTTACGCAATTAGGGTGCTGGCTGCGACGTCGTTACAATATGGCCGCCCTCCCATACATAAATATCACCCGTCTCTCCACTAGTCCTATGCGCACTCTAGGATGCACTATCCGGTATGGCTCGCAATCCTTCCCTATCTTAAGAGGAAGTCTTTCTTACTGCTGGATATGGAATGGTCTCTGTAGCACTATGAAATAATCAAGAGCTAGTGCGCAGCTTGGGGTTTATTTTATTAATCGAGTCTGGTCAAACCACGTTAGGGTCGGTGCATTTCATTCATTCATAAATAGATACTTCTATAATTAGATAGTTCTCCTAGAAATAAACTACAACCCGCTTTATAATCCAACACAAATTAATCAGAAAAGTAGAAGTCTTCAACGATAGCCACAGTTTAATTAACAGCGTTAATAACGTCTCAATGATTAAAGTACGCTTAAAATCCAGTAAAGAGTACGCTCATCTTTAAACTTGCTCTTACCACATCTAGTAATGAAATCTCCGTGTCAAGGATAACATACTAGTCACACGTGGGCGCTCCTTATTAAAGGTCTCCATTCCTCCCTGTATCGTCATATTTGATCTACGTACATAAAAAACTAAAGATCAAGGCTTTTTGTCTGTCGAGAGAAAACTGAGGAGAATTTTCAAAGAAAATTACTGTTTGAATGCTCACCCACGGTTTCTGAATGCGTATTCATTCAACGTGATGGAAAATTGATTGTCAGTCTATAAAAAAAAAATCGTTTAAAAAAACTAAAAAACACGCTTTAAAAACCAAACTAAAAAAGGAGAAAATAATTTAATTCAATTAAAAAGCGTGGGGTGCTTCTTGAGGTATTTTTATAATCAATTAATGTCAACACCCCACGATTTTTTATTTAATTAAATGATTTTCTCCTTTTTTAGTTTGGTTTTTAAAGCGTGTTTTTTAGTTTTTTAAACTATTATTTATTTTCTATTTTTTAGTTCTGCTAACTACAAAAGCTTATTTTTTATATTTTTCTCTATTTTTTTTTTATTATTGTATTGTCATCTGTCCTCATTATGTTTACGAAGTTTGACCGTTTAAAGTGGGTCAGAATCGCGCCCTAAGGAGTCGGTTACAAACAAACATGCAAGTGAAGCTAATATAAAACGTGTAAAAAGGATTTCCTATCGGCAAAAATGAGAAACTTTAATCCAGCACGTCAACCCTTGAGGTTGTCGGCTGCTTATCCGGACTTGTGGTAACCTTAATAAATTAAGAGTTCCAGCCAGGGCTATAAAAACTTAAAACTATAGCTACTGCTCGCTAAGGGCACCCCCTGTGGGTACGGACCTCGGCTTAAGGCATTGCTGGTAGACGGCAGCAAGACACAGACTGGGCACATGCAAAATAACCTGTATTGTTCAATTTTTTTTTTTTACACATGAAAAAAATATATACAGTGTCTCATGTTAAACGAAAGTCATACTGTAAGAGAGTCTAGTACTCATGAAAATTAAAAACTATTACTAAAGGACCAACACGATTAAAACCGGCCGCTCTATACATTTATGTTCGCATAAATGGACAAAATGTAGGGAACAGCTGATTTTTTCTTTATATGTTGGTGTCCACTCTATATTAAAAGTTGTATATTTTCATGAGTATCACACCCCCTTAAAGTACGTTTTGTACGTTTAACCTAACATACTGTATGTCTTTACTTATCTTTAAACTAGATAAACCCGAATAACTTACAAAATCCAAGCAAATTAGACTTTTCATTTCACAAACGAACAAATTTTGAAAGCGCCATAAGTCATATTTTGCAATTTAACTTGAAATATTTACTGTAGTAAGTTTGCGAACTGTAATTTTAGAACTAGGTCGGTCATTTTGGATTGAATTGTCACATGTTATTGCGTATGTGTAGCTAAGCTATCACGCCTGTCTTGAGTGAAGGCTTAAACAAAGGCAGTGTTTGTATACATCATTTACCAATAAACTGTATTTATTCGAAGCGATTTTTTTTTAGTCAAAGATCTTCTTTCTCTGCTAAGGATTGATTATTATTCTTAATCATGAGACCCCTCAATTTGTAATATTAAATTATTGTTGCTTTTAAAATATGATTACTAAATAAATTAATTAATGAGAAAAATAAGAAAGAATTTAATCAAATAACTGGTATTATTTTGGAAGCGTTGCAAAAGTTGCCTAAAAAGCAGTTTTACTCTATGCCCTAATAACTTTAGTAACTAAGTAGTGAAAAAATCCATGTTAAACAGTGGACGTTTGCCAATATGAATCACTACTTTTCTTAGGATAACTGACAATGTCTAACAATGGTAATTCTTTCGATTAGAGATTGAGCTACATTCAGGCAATTTAAGCTTATACAAGGTGTAACAGAATAGACGCAAGACCTGAAAGTAGTTTGTTCCTAATTGACTTCTGAATCCATTTCAGTAACTTTTGATGTATTTTTTTTAAATTATGTATTTTGCAATACCTACCACTGATTGAGCCAAAGAAAATTCAATCTTATTCCAGAAGAAATAAGACTCCATTTTAAATGCATAAAGTAATGCTTGGGTCGTCACGTTTTTCTTAGTTAACAGTTAGCTTTAAAAAAATGTTTTGGTCATCGTTTTATGCTTTTAACTCAATACTCTAATTAGGGTTATGAGGTCTTGCGTTAATTATGTTACTCGTTGTATAGGAGTACTTAATTCATAATTGCACAAATATACCTACATTGATGGTAACAATTAACCCACAAACCGTGGACGTTGTCACCTTAATTGACACCATAATAACGCCTTGTTTTCTTGAAGGGTTAGGCAGGGGTGTACATGTAACACACCCTCATTTTGCCATTTATGTTTAAGTTCCATGTTATAGGGGGCAGTGGCGAAGGGTCAATACAAACCGATTCCCATCGGCTTACCTTTAAGAAATCCCATCTCTCACCGATTATTTCAAAGTGAAATTATTTTTTATGTGTTTTTAAGTTTTACTGAAAAAACGCATGCCCGCAAAGAAAACTAAACCGTCTTACACAATTCTCTGATTACAACTCAGTATGAGTGAAAGAGGGGCTGATCCTCTGAGGAAACTAAGCGTGTGTGTTTTTTTTTGGAACGGCTTACGCTGGCCATGATTACACCCCTCGCCACTGATAGGGGGCGAGCCTATTGCCATCAACCGGGCACAAATCCAGACTGCGGGCTACTACTGAGAAATTCTAGATAGAATAACCCAATTACACTTTCCCCTACCTAGGAATCGAACCCAAGACCTTCAAGTTCAGCAGTGGCGCTTGCGACCACTAAACCAATGAGGCAATCACTTCAAAAATAAATTGGAAATCGTAATTTATGGCAATAAGCCATCAGGAGGTCACTGCTCAATATTAATGTCATAGTCACCACAATTAATAGACAACATATTCAATACAATCGCTGTGTTTTGATTTTCGGTGCTTCCCAACGGCTGAACATAACCCTGGTATTGCCCAGAAATCACCGAGTAAGAATATGACAAGAAAACCCTTACTAAAAGCTTAGTGCAAAGAACTCATTACTCTGAAACGTTATATGGATGGTTCGTTCACAGCCGGCGGGCCCCTGGGAGCAGCAGATGCTAAGTATTTCAAGTATCGTCATTAGGAAAATTGCCTCTTCAAATTGAGCTAACTTAACACCTACGTTGCTGTTAAAATAATAGGTTTTGGTACCTAGGGAATGATATCAGTTTAGGTCTTAGAATAGAATAGTTCTATTTATTTATTTTCTATGAATCATACTTATATTGTGTGTTTGTTACTTAAACACGCAAAAACGGATGTACGAATTTGGATACAACTTAGCACACAAATACTTTATAACCTGTATTAACACATGGGATACTTTTTATCTTGGTATCTCGTTCCCTCGGGATAACTTCTGACCTCTACACGGGCAAAGTCGCTGGGAAAAACTAGTTTAATAGGTAATTATTAGAATGTCTATTAGACATCTAACGAATCATTTATATTAAACTGACTTTTGCCAGCGGGTTCGCTTGCGTGGAAGTCGAAACTTATGCCACGGGAATGAACTACTGGGATAAAAATGTATCATATGCATTAATCTAGGCTATAAACTATCTGTGTGCCAAATTTCATCCAAATCCTGTCAGCAGTTTTGGCAAGATTAAGTACCAAACATCCAAACTTTCACATTTATAATTTTAAATAGTAGGAAGTAGGATAGTAGGTTTAGTAGATAGTTATTTTGATAGTCAAACTAAATTTTAGAATAACCTCGTTTTGGGTTGTATAACGATATCTTTTTAATGATTAGGAAGACACGCAACTAAGAGGTATGAGGAACAGGCTGTAAAAGTTCACTTCGACCTCCATAGAAAAGGGAGAATCATCCGAACAGGCGGGTATTGTGTCTGGTGGGGTTGCCCGATGATTGATGTCAGGTATCCATATCGACGGTTCCCCGGCTATTTGAACTAAGCGACATTTTTTGCGAAATTGAGTTATATACATATTTGGAATCAGCGAATTTTTCTACGTCGTTTGAGCTGGGTTTAATTTTTTTTATGAGAACTTTTTTGGCGTGTGAACCCCTCAGTAACTTTGCCTTAATTTTGATGACCGTATCAACCAATACAAACTTGACAACTTTTTGTAACAGGTAACTTAAACTATTTGAGCTTATTCTGATTTTTCTTCATTAGTCGGTTGAATTGTTTTTCCTACGATGATTTGACTACACAATGCGCATTAACTCAATTAACCTTTAACTGAAATACTAAATTGTGTCGTTTGAGTCAATTTACTCCACATCAGAACGTTGAAATCAGTCGCTGAACCATTTTGCATGCAATCAAAACCTAGTACTCCGTCGCTTGGGACATTTAGAGATGGCCTTTTTTATGTCGAATGATAAGTACGTGAAATATTTTACTTCATAATATCATTATTTAGAGATAACGTTGTTTAAACCTTTTAAACTCTCTGTAGCTTTTTTTTTCATTTGTTCAATCAGAATTTAAAACCCAAGCTGTTTGAACCATCAGAAATATCATAAGACAGCATATTCGTAAGTCTTTTAGGACAACCAAACATCGTGTTGCACGATGTGAAACGTATGTCAGTAACTGACTGGTTAGTATAATTATACTTATTTTGCTTATTGATTTGGATAAAATTGCTATCAAATTAGTATTTTACGATCAAATTTTCCTAGTGGTATGAAATTATGTGGTAAGTTTCAAACCTCATTTGGTAGGTACCTACCGAGTAGACGCATGTATTAGACGTGTTATAGTGGTGAAATATGTAGGTACTTACTTGGTAGAAATTTGTTGCCCGTATTTATGGTTCATAAATACGAAATGAAATACCTTATTCGTATTTCATAGCAGTTGTTGTTCTTTACTTATATAACTACGTATACTCTTTCGTCAACGTAATACAATTTGTCATACCTATAAAATGTACAAAAATAAATAATTTAAGGTGATAAATTACCGTTAGATCATTGGTTACGTTGTTTCTACTTAATGAAGCTGAAGCTGAAGCTTTAATGAATATTAGATAACTGACAAAAAATTACGATAATTACCTAGTTATTACGTCATATTGTTGAAATGATTGTACCAAATTCCTTTTTATGGGATTAGGTAGATACTTAAAAAAACAAGGTACACTACAAAATATACTATGGGTGGCCTTATCGCTTTCCGCGATCTCTTCCAGGCAACCATGGCATGGACAGTGATTAGTCTGGACATCAAATGGGGATGTTGTTGTCTGATGTTTAGTATGTATTTACAGATGCCAGCACATCAAGCTACCCCAATCTGTCAAACTTCCTTAATAGATTTTCAACTTTATTACAATCAGCGGCAATATGAATGTGATTTGTTTGTCAGTTTATTTAATTTTAATCATACGAAAGTACGAAGAATAAGACTTTTATAAATATGACTTCATAATTAAAGATTGTTTCAAACTTTGTTAGTTTTATTTTATAATTATTCTTAATTACCATTTTTTTCTATGTTAGGGTTGTATTAGAACTGTGACATAAAAACCCATCTCTAATTTTATGATACTAAAAGTTAATTTTACTTGAGTGGGGTTGAGCACCGATCGTCGTCTGTATCAAGTAGAACTAGTCTGGTTCATGACACACAGGCAACTGAGGGAACACGGGTGGGTTTTAGTCAGTAAAAGTCTGATACGCCCGCCTTCCTGCTCCACCCAGAGCGGGAGAAGTTATTTGAAGATTTCTACCCAAAAAAAAAGATGTTACATGCTGCTTCGACTCATTTGACTTAGGTAATTCAATGTGAGGTTTGTTGTTTATGCCGTTTTGTCTTGTTTTATTCCATATTTATTAAACATTTGAACTAATTTACTTTCAACCACTATTCAAAACATAAGCATTGGAACCATTTTGCTTTACTCCATAAAATAAAGCACAGAACGCATATTGAGATAAGCGACATTTATTTTAGAAAATAATACTCGTATATTCGCAATATCAACTCAGAAATACGCAGTATGTATTTATGGAAATACTGTATTAAGTTTACTAAAATCCAATCAATAGATTTTTTTTAACATATTTTTTTCCGAAAAACAAAACTTTAAACCTCTCTTCTGTAACTTTCTCAAAATGTCGCTTAAATCAAATAGCCGAGGAACCGTCGAATTATATTACACTTGCGCGGTAAACTCTGCTTGCGCGATGCAGGATTTTGCGTGACGTCAGTGTGATGCGTAGTTCGCTTGAAGCGTTGTAGATGCCGCTACAATCTAAAGCTCTGGCCACACTGAGGCAAATCCAGCTCTCGACGCGACTGCACGCTTCAATTGTTTTAATGATTTTGAAGACACGGAACTATTTGCAACAGTTTGCGTGCCTCCAGACAAGTTGAGTTGATAACTTGCCACATAGGTAGTCATGTCACTAGTAATTAGAGAAGCTATCTTGTCTGAATTGCACAAACGTCATTTTGGAATAGTTCATATATGAAAGAAATAGCACATTCATTTAATCTGGTGGGCCAATCTAGACTGTTTACAAAATATTAAGACTACTGATTAAATTCAGAAATCATGTCCAAGCCTCCGTCTTCTGGTATAGAATTCATGCAGATTTTATTTTCCTATAAAATATATTTAGTAGTTGTTGATCGTTATTCAAAATGACTTCAAGCTTTTGAAATGTTAAACATTACCAGTACTCGTACTATTTAAGTTTTAAAATGTTAAGTAAGTAATTTAAGTTTTAAGTATGTCCTTGATTTGGCTACCCAGCGCATTTAGCCGACGTTCACAAGGACGTAATAAAATGTGGCGGGATTTTTCCGCGCACTGGATGTTCAACTGGCCGTGTTCATGCTCACATATTGAGAATCCTAGAGAGTCCATCATGGCTCGTCAAAAATCGAACACTGTGATTTACTGTTCGATTTTCAACTCTCGGCACTACGCAGAGCGTTGAAAATCCAGTGCGCGAAAAAATCCCGCCGCGATTTTATTATGTCCGTGGATAAGGATAACGGTCAAATATTTACAAGTTTCGAGTTTGATGATTTTTCACGTCCCGCATCCCGCGCGGTATTCGCCTCAGTTTGTTCAGAGCTTAACTCTTCTAATGGAAGATACAAACTGACAAAATACGGTCATCTAAACAAAATCTCAAACTAAAACTAAACTTCTGTTTCCTCTACAATTTCACCAAAATATCGTAACCGCACAAAACTCTTGCTTACATTAAAATACAAGCAAACAAAACTATAATATGATTTACAACACAATAACGTTGAATCAGCTCGGTGCACTGCACGGGAATCGAACTCGGGACGTTATTCATGGAGTGGAAAGTTTCGACTCAAAAGTGGGCCAATGAGAGTTCAATAACTTCGCTTAAGTTTAAAAAATGTTCGCTCATTTGGGGATGAAATGTGCTCAGAGGAAAATGTTATTTCATCCCCGAGTAGCAAAGAGAAAATTTACATCCTTAATATTTCTTCTCTTCCACTTATCCATTAAGATGTAAATGTTAAGAAGCTCGTATGTATGAGTGATGAGAATGGATAAGATAAGAAATGGATGCATGTCATCATCTACCCAGCTTTTTCCAAACTATTTTTAGGTCAGCTTTCAGTTTAACTGGATGCAGCTGTGGAGCGCCTGCCTATCTGACTTTCACTACCCTTATGGGGTAATACAATATACCTTGGTAAGGCTGGTTGTCTGACTTTCGGGAAGCTGTCGACCCGTAACGACTGGGACTAATGTATAGACATGGAGGGGTCTCCTTATGAAAAGATGTTATCGTATATCGTAGCTAAACCTGCAGGCTTAGCACGAGCACCGATTTGTCGACTGAAGAATAGACATGACTATTAATAAATGATGTAGGTACATTATGAGAAGACAGCTATGTTTTTCTTAATTATCCAGATAAGCGTTCTAAACGAATCATGATTTTGTAAATAATCGTATAAACTTTGTGGCCGTCGAATAGAGAGTTTGTTGTCATCGCCATTTTGACAGTTTGGGAAGAAATATTCTTCTGAAATAGTCTACATTTATAAGGACCTAGACAAAAATCGTTAGGAACGAAAGACAAAATGACAGATTGTAGAAGGATATCTACGGTACGATGTAAAAAATGGAGAAACTAAATGTCACTGTGTATTGAAAAAGCACTGTTTATTCTTCGTAGAAATAGAAAGCGTCATGCTAAGCCTACTGATCGATTGACCCGTGCGGCTGTTATTACCATGAGACTCTGAATGAAGAAATGGATGCATGTAATATACGAAGTTCTAGAAGCGCCTGTGTCAGAAAAGTCGTGAAGTAGCCGATTGTCGAGGAGTGAACATGTGATGCAGAGGCACACAGAGAAAATACGATTATGGATGGAAACGAGTGAAAAGACTGACCAAAATAAAAATTATATTATTTTGTTGACGATTATGTGGCTAAAAAGAATGTGAAACTAAGATGATAGATGAGAGAGAAGTATGGCAATTGGCAGTAAATGGCATTTTGCACATTTCCCATATTATTTGGAATGGGAATTGGTAGGACAATGATTATGTAAAGCACACAAATGAGATAGGCTTGATGTGAACCATCTTTTTACTGTCTTTTGAGATCAGGTGTTGTAAATTAAAATAACATTTTGAATGACTATAATGAGAAATATTCCGCAGTAGCACGAATACATTTAAAATAGATATATTAAAAAAAAAAACATAAACCTTTTAGTATAGGACTTATATTTTTCGAATCCCCACCTGAAGCCCTTTATCGAAAAGCATGTTAAGCTGTGGATGGATGTTTAAGTGTCGTTACGGGGTCATCAGAATCTCGAAAGTCAACAACCAGTCTTACCAAGGAGTATCGTGTTACCCAGTAACTTTTAACAGTGACTCGGAAAGCACGCCGTCGTCTGTCGTCACGCCAAAGGCGTCCACACTACAGAAGACCGCATAACGTATGTGGCAGCGATTCCCAGCATTGAGGGAAGCAACGAAGAAGAAGTCCAAACAAAATCACAAACATTTTGAACCCATCTTCAAACTCCAGAGTTTTTCTCCTCCAAACTTTTAGAGGTCGATTGAAACTTGAAATGGAAAAAAATGACAAAAACATTTCAGTGTTTGCTTCAATAATGGATGTTTTACTTTCAGTTATAATGGAGTATATTTGTCTATCGTTTCTTGTTTAATTGAGAAGTTGCTGTTTGTACCGACTTCGTCGAAGGTTGGGGTTGAGATGGGGGCGAGCTTAGAGTTTTAATGTTATTTGTTTAATATTTTTTGTTATTTGCTTAGGAGTAACACGTGGATCGTTAAGTATTAATGTTTTTAAAGACAACAATAATAAATTGGATTTATCATGACTTTGAAAGAATCGAAATAAAAATTGGTTTTTAGAAGAACGTTTTGTATGCTACTGACTAGGATGATTAAACTATTTTTTTTAAATGAAATCTCGTCGACGATTTTCAACGGGTAGCTTAAATTCAGACAGGTGAGCTACCTGTCTGTACACATACAATATTCATATAATTTTCTTCGACAGCATCTATTATGATCTCTGAAAAAGTGCCTTATAGTGGTCTACATGAAATAAATTAAGTATTTAGACTATGGTAAAACTTAAGAAAATTCTGTAGAGTTTTTTAGTTGAGCGTTTTTACATAAACAGGCAGGTCAATGTACCTACTTGCCAATGATTAATTGTTTTAATCTATTCTGTCCCACAGCTGGGCAAAGATTAGAATTTTATTTTTGATAAATGATTTAATTTTATAAACCTATTTATATTTGTAAGTAGCTTTGTAGAAACGCTTTTACACGTCAATTACATCTTGAAAACTAGGTGAAGGTCGGCGTTTCCTATCTAAGTATTTTATAATCTTAGTCGGATCATGTGAAGACCATGAAGATTGGTGTCTGAAATGGTCTTTTGAGGAAGGAACCACAAATTGAGTGGACCCTGTCTAGTCAGTGCACGTATTTATCAGTTAGCGTAGAGATTAACTCAGAACTTAAGTAGGTGGACGACTCGGCGAACAATATTAAAGAAGGGACATTTTGGTAGGCCGCATAAAGTACTCAAACTACCAAATTCTGATTAAAACTAACAGAAAAAACAGAAAAGCAGTGACCCACATATTCCTCACATTCACAATATTTAAATTAATATAATACTTAACTACGTAAATATTCATGTCATCTATACTATAATAATATATAAAGTAATAAATAATATCTATACTAATATTATAAAGAGGAAAGATTTGATTGTTTGTTTGTTTGCATTGAATAGGCTCCGAAACTACTGAACCGATTTGATAAATTCTTTCACTATTGGGAAGCTACACTATCCCCGGGTGACATAGGCTATATTTATCCCCGTATTCCCACGGGAACGGGAACTACGCGGGTGAAACCGCGGAGCGCTGCTAGTTGTGTATAAAATTCATCAATGACCAATATGTATTATAATAACCGGACATAATCTTGGAGGATCATGTACATTTTATCGATGTTGATTAATTGATATAAAAAATAATCTGCCTGTACTGTCCAGTGGCACGGCAAAAGCCTACATTTCCTTTTTCCAATCAACTCTTACGAACTGGACCCTTACATGAGGCATAGGTCCATATTGGCCAAGGATCGAGTTGAGTGAATTGTTATGAAACATGAAAAACCTTTCTAGTTGAATCGTCCTTCCTCATGCGTTCAGTGAGTGACGATTTTTGCCCATCTCTTCGGGCATCGCCGTCAAGGTAGGCCACAGCGAAGATAGTGTGACTATCTGATAAGGTCTGCATGGCCAACATGGCCAAAGAACGCACAAAATAGGGAGGTTTGGAACAAAAAAGACACAGTACTAAAAGACTAACAAAAAAAAAGGAAAAGCAAAGTTGGATCGTAGTTTCTAGAAACAAACATCTAAATGAAATCTCAGCGTAAGCGTCTATCCGCAGTATAAGGTTCCTTCAGTCTTATTTTTACCAACAACCCAATCACACATCCAAACGGAAGGAAGTCCCATGGAAAAATAAAGGTCTTCCATCATAGTAAGTCAAAATAACTGCACCATTACTTGTGTACAAAAAGCCTATTCATAAAGTAGTTAGAAGAGTTACGGTGCCCGAACTTTTCCCTTAGCAACACCATAAAATGGAGGACAGGGGAGCTGAGACACATGTGAAGAATAGGACGGTTTGAGGGATAATAGAATTCAAAACGGCGTGTCAAGAATTTGTTTGAGGAAAAGGAGCTCGAGGTTGAGCTACGCTTGCCGCGGTCGGGTCGTGGATGGCTGACCATCCATAACACATCGAGACCGCTCTGTGCCTCGGAAAACCCGGTAAGCCGCTGGTTCCGGTTGTTATTTATACATATTTGAAATGTTATCCTGCATTTTCCTGAAACGTAAAATCAGGGTTAAAACCACCAGTAGGTAACTTAATATGTTATAGCCCAGAAAGTGTACAAAGTACACAAGATCGTGTTATCAATTAGCAGACGATCCATCAACTCGATCCTAATCTAGATTGAAAAGATTTTGAGGTCATTAACCCTGCGGTTTTTCTGGTAAAATTGACCTCGTAATTGGCTTACTACTTTCAAATCAAATCATTTATTGGTTTGCAGATATGGGTAATATAGTACATGGATGTGTTATTTTATAAGTCCTCCATGTTCTACCGTCACATGGGCATGCAAATCATATATTATTATTGAATTTATACAAAAGGTTTTTAATACTTTAAATTACAATAAAAATGTCACAATAATACGAAAATGTCAAATGTCAACCATGTTACAGTAATACAAAAAAATAAATAAAAAAATGTCAAAGGTCATCTGAACCGGACGTATCGTACGATTGACTTCAAATGGCATTCATGGATGAAGGCCCTTCCAAGGCAACCGTGTATCGTTGTTATAACGAATTCAAGCGCAGTCGACAAACTTTGGGGGATGAAGAAAGAAGTGGTCGCCCTTTGACGGCTGTTACGGAAGAAAACGTGCTAGCAGTGAAAAATTTAATCCATGACAATAGGCGAGTTACATATCAAGAGGTTCAGCACATACTGCAGGTTGGATCGAGAAGCCTTCACGAAATTGTACACGTGCATCTTCGCGTGCGGAGGATAGTGCCGCACAACCTCACCGATGCTTAGAAGCAGGCCCGGGTGGAATGGTGCCGTGATATGATAAACAAATTGGAAGCAGGCTCGTCTGGGCGTGTTTACGACATCATTACAGGTAATGAGTCTCTTTGAATAAAACCCTAAAAAAATTTCAGACGTTTGGACGGATTGATGGTTGCAAATATTATATGAGTTATTTTATTAAATAGGAAACTGCATTTTTAAATGACGATTTCTATTTTTTAATTCTTGTCTTTCAAATTAATTACTACTCTAAGTGCTGATTTTAAATAGTCAGATGACTTTTATCTGAGGAATAAATATTGCAGTTTGACAGCTTTTGTAATAAAATATTGCAGTTTGACAGCTTTTGTAATAAAATATTGCAGTTTGACAGCTTTTGTAATAAAATATTGCAGTTTGACAGCTTTTGTAATAAAATATTGCAGTTTGACAGCTTTTGTAATAAAATATTGCAGTTTGACAGCTTTTGTAATAAAATATTGCAGTTTGACAGCTTTTGTAATAAAATATTGCAGTTTGACAGCTTTTGTAATAAAATATTGCAGTTTGACAGCTTTTGTAATAAAATATTGCAGTTTGACAGCTTTTGTAATAAAATATGTCAAATTGACATACTATTCTTCAGATAAAAGTTATCTGACTATTGAAAAATCAGCCCTCACTGAAATAAATCACTTAGCTATGTTGACTTTTGCATATTTTATTTCATGTCGATCATTCGGTTCCCTACAAAATGGTTGAGCTGGATGGTGCTGATCCACGCGTCAAATTCGTGAACGGGCGGCATCGGTTGAGACTGGTCGTCTCCTAACCACTAGGGCTTATTTTTAATCTTTTAATTAGAATTGTTTTTTTTACATTGTTCTCACATATAGGTAGAAGCAACAAGAATAATGTTCCCAAGATTTTGTAATACCTAACTTGATTTAAAAGAGTGTCTTTGGAGTTTCTTGCCCGTTCTTCTCCATAGAAATCTACGTTTTGGAATGGGCAACTAGCTTCAACTTTTCAACTGATCAACTTTTTGACAGTGCACAAGTGCCTGTAAATGGTTTATATGGTATAAGGCGGTGATTTCTTGAAAACGCAAAAAGGTGTTTTTTTAAACCAGTGTATCTCTTTAACCGTAAATGATTTTGAAAGCAAAAAAGATTTCGATATTTTAAAGTCTTTTTTGCATTGAGTGATGGAAGTCATAACATAATTAAACATACTTTAATGCATCAAAAAAATCATCAAAGTCACCTCTTAAATATCTTTAAAACAGTTTATCCCTTTAATAACAATTATAATTATAAATAAAAATATACCATAAAATTTCAAATGCCAAACTGCATCTAGTGATGGATTTATTTATTATTAAATAGTTAATATCTAATTTTATACGATTTTATTTGCATTTTTACGACAATGTTTGCTCAGTTATTATTCGAATTTACTACAACAGAACCCGTATCGGATTGCAATAAGAACTATTATCGCTCATAACGACAATATTTAAAGTTACCAGGGCCTTAATGGTGTAGATCGATCTTTGTTCGAAGTGAAATAATGAAACTGAACGAGATCAGCACATCCATGCCGCGGTGAAGAGCTGTCCCTGTTGGTCCCCATGGGGTAAACACAAACTACAGAATGCCACCTACTGCAATCCTCAAATGTAGCAGAACATCGACCTAATTGCTTAATACACTATTAATCAGAATCTGAATCAAGGTTATTGCTAATCCATTGCTATATGTTCTCAACAACGTAAACCACGCAATGAATGTTTTGAACTGACAGAAATAAATCCATTGCTACTTTTACAGTGTTATGATATTATCCCGCTGATGTACACGGTGCGAATGAATTGCCTGTTTCATTTCATTTCTTTCCTTTATGAAGGGCACAGGAATAGAAAGAGCTCGTTGAAAATTTTACCTTTTTGAAATACTACTATATCATTGACGTGACCACGTTATTTTAAAAACTTAAAAAGGGGCTGATTTTGCCATAAAAGATTAAACTATCATTTATTTCCACATCAATGTTTAAATTTTTTATAATCTATTGTATTAAATTAAACTGATCCTTTTTATAGAGTTACACATCAAACACGTATCATCTATGTAATTATTTAAATTGAGACTTCAGGTTTAATTCTTTGATTAATCAATACAATGAGAATGTTCATGAGTTATTTCTTTTCCTGTGCCCTTCTTATGTACTTGACTATTCAATAGTAGGTATGTCACTACTTATCATGACTTTGATATGTTATTTTCTCAACCCATTCCAACGCCTTATACCTATTGCTGAAATATAGTTTTCTTGCTTTTCATAGCTCTACTCCTAAATAATTGAGTGGACTGTGGCCCTGTGACACATTACAATCCGCCGCCTGCGTTACATCACATAGACAATCGGCTGATCGATATTTTCATTAATTATATTTAGACAACTGTTCTAAGGAATTAGTTGAATACATGGGCGTGAGACACAATACTATATTTTTTTTCGTTTTTGTGTGAATATTGTGTGTCTTTCTTTTTATTTTGTTTGACTAAGAACTATTAATTCGCCTCTACCAAAACTATTGAGATTACGGTAACCAGTTTAGGCTGGGTGTTGTCTGTCATTGAATTATTTTTTTAGCCATGATTGTCGAAGGACGTGAAGAGAGACGAGTCCTGGAGTGGAGACCGCGTATCGGCAAGCGTAGCGTGGGACGCAGAGACGATTGACCGATGCCCTATAGAAGGTTGCTGGGGTAGACTGCATGCGGAAGGCGGAGGATAGAGTGTTGTGACGCAACCTTGGACATGCCTACGTCCAGCAGCGGACTGCGATAGGCTGAGATGATTGCTTGATGATTTAATATTGATGTGTTATAAACATAAACCTTCCGGAAAAAGATCTTTAGATGATGATTGGAAGAGTAACGCAGTCACACATACATGAAACCAACTTTAATCTATTCAGTATATGTATAGATGGAATGTCGATGAAGAATTAGGGCAACTTAGTTGTTGGTGTGAATGTGTGATGTCAGGCTCTGATTCAGCGAAGTTGTATTTATTGGAGAATTTCTACTGAAACAAGTGAGGTCATAGATTAAAACATAACACCACGCTTGTGTTCCACGAAGAGGTAAGCAGAGATGTGTGTATAAGTGCCATGTTGGTGATACAGGGCGAGACTACTACCATAAAATGACACGAAACAACCGAGTTTTTTTTTGCCAGGATATGTTTGACATTAAGGGCCGGACTGTTTCTGCTTTATAGGAACGATTTCACATCAATTATTAAAGTAATCATTTTCATTTGCAAGTGAATTACTTAGGTTTCTCATTCAAAAGTTAACTTAGTTAACAGGCTCTAAATATGCTATTTGCAAATGCAATGCAAGGGAAACTATGTGTACTTCTACAAATGATAATTTTCCAATAGTAGTTAATGAAAAGGTTGTGTTTTAAATTAGTGAGACAGTTAGGGAAGGAACCGATATTTCAATCCAATTATTAAAATTAGTTTTTTCACTTTCTTTTCTTTCTTCACTCAGTTATCATTTCTCTTAAAGTTTACAATTGCAAATGCAATGCAATGCAATTTTTTTTCTCCAAATTATCATGTTTTTAGCACAATAAAAAGGCTGTGTTTGAAATTGTTAAACTCTTACGGCCCTATTCAAAAAAGTTATCGAACATCTAAACAGTTGCTAAAGTCTGGTTTTCAACCAGACTTTAGCAACTGTTTAAATGTTCGATAACTTTTTATGAATAAGGCCATAAGAGTTTAACTCAGCTACCGACTCATTTCGAGAACAACAGGCGAGTTCAGACCAATCTTTCAAATTATAATTTTCATTATCACTAGACTCAAATCAATACTTGCTGTAAAGTTTTTGTCATTGAAAAATTTACCTAGTTACCAGCGCATTCAAGTTAATATTAGTCAAATTCACTGCGTATGTATTCTTCTTCATAACCCTTACAATCGACGTATGATCAATCACAGTAATTTGTTCGAAGATTACCGGACCTACAGGTGACGTCACCACGAGTGTTTACATTGTGTCTAGGCAAACTAGGATGTCTGGATCTAGACTACGTTGCCTAAGTTATAAGGTTTATCATGCTAATGATCTGTGGGGTGAGCAGATTTGGTTATGTGATCAATAATAAAAGTCATATTATAAGAATTGGCAACCCTGGTGGACTATTTAGTGATGGTGTGTAGTGGCCCAAGGTGTAATAAAACTGACAATTTAAAATAGTGTTACACTAGGTATATTTAGGGTAGCCAAAGACATTGGATGTTTAGATAGGTACTTAAGTTTAGCATGTCGTCTCATTTTGAGATCTGATGATAAATTGTAATGTAAGTAAACAGTATTACGAAGCAAGCTTTCAATGGAGAGAGTGTAAGTTTTTTTTTTCTGACTACTTCTGAATGCAGACTAACATAGGATTTAACTGCAATCTACGAGATTGCCGAGAGCCCTGAATAGTTAATATTCCTAATATTAAAGCTCTGCGTTCATTTTTCTTATAATATATTTATTTTATTTATAATTAAATAAATAGGTACAACACCGATTAAATTAATTAATATAGAAACCATTAGTACCTGACAATAACTATGTTTTATTTAGCATACTAATAATATAATGTGAAAGTTTGTATGTTTGTTTACTTAATCACGCAAAAACGGCTAAACGGATTTACGTCAACATATCGACAAAATTTGGCACACAGGTAGTTTATAACCTAGGATACTTTTTACCCCGGGAGTACGTTCCCGTGGCATAATTTCCGACCCTGGCAAAAGGTTGGTGGTTGGTGGGTGGTTTATAAAACTAACACGCGCTCCCTTGCATACTTCCTGTCACAGAACACCATACATAATTATCTATATGCATAATTTTAAATAAATAAAGTGCCTGAGAGCTCAATATTGGGGAAGCCAATAACCAGAAGTGAACTCCAGGAACTCGTTAAATAGTAGTACTAATTTTGAGTTTCACCAACTGGACACACGTGTGTCCAGTTTCTCGTGTCGAGTTGGTGACTAACCCGAAATATCAAACCTATCACAGCACTGCCATAATATAGCCAGGACATGTCAAAACAAACCGCGAAAAGCATACTTTAATCTCCTACAAAATACACCACGGAGAGACCCCATTGTTGAAAGATATCCTATTAAAATTTACAACGTTGATGCCAAATTTTCCAGATTAATGTTTTTACTGCATTCGAGGGAATGTTGGCTATTCTTTAGTGTACTATTAAAATGATATAGTGTTGCCAGTAGACATATAGGCTGGGATAACGTTGCTACTTAGGCTTACTGCTAGGCACTCATTTAAAGGGGAAGTGGGGGGAGGCAAATGATTGCAATGCCTTGCTGTTTATTTTGTATGATGAAGTTTTTGTTGGCGTTCATTTTGGTTTGGTTTTTTCATAAAACTTAACTTCACGCCTTGTTTCCGCGAAGAGTTGAACAGAGGTATACCTTTAGTACCTACACCCACATTTTGCCAGTTAGGTATGTTTAAGTCGAATATAATAGGGCGCGAGTCTTCTTTCACTCACTTTGCCCGATCTGGGAATCGAAACCAGGACCTCATGCTCACCAATAGCGATAGCACCAGCTGAATACCAGTATTATACATGGAGCGACTGCGTATCTGAACTCCACATCCAAGTAACTGAGTAATACGATACCCCTTGGTAAGACTAGTGATCAGACTTTCAGGCTTCTGGCTCTCGTCTAGACTGTCAAAGATTCACAAATGACAGCCAGGACCAACGGCTTAACGTACTTTCCGAGGCACTGAAGAATCTCGGTATGTAAAGATGGTCACCCATCCACGAACCAAGCGTAGCTTAACCTGAAAGATCGACCCGCACCCTAATTGCGTAACTCACGATTAATCATAATCTGTTCCGTTTTGAAACAGATGGCTAAACCATTGCTTCATATGTTCGAAAAATGTGGGCTCAACAACGTAAATAACGCAATGAATATTGTTGAACTGTCAAAATGAAACCGATTATGGTTAATTGCGTGTTACGCAATTAGGGTACTGATCTGTTATTACTTGACCACTAGCCAAAAACCCACTGATGACATGAGAATTATATACCTAACTGTCAAAATGTAGGTTCTCTGTACAGCTCTGCCCACCCCTTCAGGAAATACTTATAAGAATGATGCTGTGTAAGTATCTGATTCTTATGAAGGAAGCTCTAATCTTACATAATCAAATTAATTCTCTCGCTAGACACAAAACTATTACATAAACACACCACCACGAAACTTTAACCTACAATACATTGCTTCTACAGAATAAAAGCCGTATTTCAGTAGGAAACAGACGAGAACCGTCCTATTTCTATGTATAAATAGCCTTTCTATACAATATCCGGGCTATTTGTGGCCATCGGGGCTATATGGCCTTTGTCATGATAATTGTTCGGTTTAGTATTGAAATGGAATTTGGGGAATTTTTTTCTGAATTATTTATGGTGTCTGGGTCGTGTCTGAGGTCGACTTTTTAGGTTATAGGTTCATTTTACACGTATTTTTATAGCTGATAAGGTTTTGCCGATCTGCACTAAATATTTTGTCTTTTGAGTAATTTCAAGTAAGTAAAACAGGTAAATTAAAATAATTGATTTAACTTAGCTAACAATCGTTGAAATGGTTCGTCGCTTGTTACTCAACCATGCAAAAACGGCTAAACAAATTTGAATAAAATTTGGCACACAGATAATTTATAACCTAGATTAACATATTGAATACTTTTTATCTCAGTAGTACGTTTCCGTGGGATATTTTTTGCCAAATTTAATCCAAATCCGTTTAGCCGTTTTTGCGTGAATAAGTAACAAACATCCAAACATCTTAGTAGGAAGTAGGATAACCGTCGAAAAATGTCTACGCTAGTGGGTCTAGAAACATGTGCTAAATTCATGGTTTCAGTTTGCGCGTCGTTGTCCCTGCCATCCTATACACCGTGACATTTTTATCGTCTTACAACGGCAGCCCACTTCATGTATCCAATAACTACTAATCCCTTATTAAAAACATATATTTATAAATTTATTGTGACTAATAAAATAAAAAAATATCATTCACTAAGACGCATGACGTAGTTTGTAGCACCCTGTTAGGGAACTAGAATGAAAGATGGCATGTAATGGAGATGAAATTTTATAAATATCTTCTAGCGTTTGATACGTAAAAATTATTAACAGAGTGTTATATAATTACCTAATATCTCAATTAATGGTAACATGTTTTGGTCGCGTCTCTCAGGTATTTTATGTCGAATACATTGAGTGGACCACCTTTGTAAGACGACTATAATGTCATGATGTATACAGTTATCAACTTTGAGGTGAAAGTTTCAGGGTAACATTTGAAACCCATTTTTTTTTACGTATTTTGCAATTTGCTTGTCAGTGCCAGCATTGGATGTTAAATAAAACATGTTTCGGTATCGTAACTCATTTGAATTTACAGAATTGTGATAAATACAGTGCATAATTCCATGGAATGTAACTCGGGTAGTAACAGCAATGTGAACATAATCCAGCAAAGCTATCATGCGCTTAATACCAGGAGGCTCTTATTTTGGTATTATGCTTTATTTACATTTTTGTTCTTTGTGCTCGAGTTAAGTTTTCATTTTATTTGTTGGTATATTGGCATGGCTGGCTGACATATGTATGACTAATTATTTAATTAATGTTCTGTGACTCGTAATGTTTATATTACTTTGTCTATGTATGTATAGAATCAAATATATCCGACTAAACAGACAGCTGTGCTGCTGGGGAGTTTGTTGCGCCACTTCTTCTTCCCAGCTAAAGCACTAGGAAGTGGGTGACGGGTGGGCGTTTTTGGGGGACTGTCTTATGTATATTGACGTTCGAAAAGTGCTGATTCTCAGCCTAATTTTAATAAATGACTTTTGATTTTGAATAACTATTTCATGAAACAATCATTCAATTGAATTAAATGAATTTAAAGGGTTGTATTAATGATTTTAATGATTATAATTATATAAGTTTATCACGTTAATATGACGTGGTACAACTAGAAATGCTAATTATTCAGCTGTTTAAGAAGTGTGATTATAAGTTTGAAGTTATTGTGAGAGAGCTAAGAGTATTACATTTTATACCTTTAAGTGAAACTTTTGCCATAATAATGTCACTCTGGAAATGTCTCTTCGACTCCTGTCATCACTAACAGTCATATTTCAACCGAAAACCATGCATCCAATCATGAACCCTTCTTCAAACTCATCTTCCTATTGGAAAACTTGCCCCATATGCCTCCACCACTTCAGCAGACAAAAATCTACTGCAATCTTCATAAATAACAGTAATATATGACCATTTGACGAGAGGACCCATCGACCATTACATTAACCGAATATATCAATATATAGAAAGAAAAGAAAGAAGGAAAGAAAAATGGTTTATATACGAATAACTTCAAGGAAACCGCGTTGACTTCAAGTATTCTATGTCAATTCAACTTCAACCATAACGTCCTGCATATAAGGGTGAAGTTTCAATGGTAGTGTAGGAGTACATGTAACAAGAGTTTTGCAAGTATTCCTGCTTCATAATTTGAAGGGGAATGGATGAAGACTGCGCGCATAAGTTTGTTAATATAAGTTCAGGCTCGATTTCACATACAGTGAAGTATTGACCTACTGAATTTCAGCGCTGAAAGATGCCGTGAAAACTATTGAATAACATTTTTGAAAGATGAACCGTTTTGCCGTTTTTGCAAAGACATCACTACATAGTATAAAACAAAGTCGCTTCTGTCTGTCCCTATGTATGCTTAGATCTTTAAAATTACGCAACGCATTTTGATGCGGGTTTTTTAAATATATTCAAGAGGAAGGTTTTAGTATATAATTTGTCAAGTTTTTGTAGGTATACTTTGGCTAAAATATAATGATAATTATTTATTCGAGGTGTCGGTAAATAAGCCGTCTGGGAGCTTTCAATGAAAACGCTGCCTAAACCCTTTGAGATTGGGCACGCCACGATAGCGGCGGTAAGTCCCCTCTTTGAGGAGTGGCTTGAGAGGCGGCACGGTGTCCTCACCTTTCACCTGATGCAGGTGAAACAGGTGTCCTCACCGGACACGGTTGTTTCGGGAGGTTCCTGTTTCGAATAAGGCGGGAGGAAACGCCCGGGTGTTTCCACTGCGAAGATCGCCCTGAGGACACGGTGGAGCATACGGTGGAGGTCTGCCCGGCTTGAGCGGAGCACCACCGTGTCCTTGTGGAGGCGATCGGCGGCGGCGATCTCTCGCGTCCGGTCCTGGTCCAGGCCATGGTACGGAGCGAGAGTGCATGGGTAGCCGTCACCTCCTTCTGCGAAGCAGTAATGCTCGCGAAGAGGGAGGCGGCGCACGTGAGGGAGAAGCAGTATATGCGCCCTCACGGCCGTAAGTCGCCGCGGGAGACGCCCTGGGCGTCGGGAATCCCAGGCTGATTCCCGGCCACCGTAAGCGCGGGCTTGCGGACGGCGAGTAATGGGTAGCTCGCTGTCCGGTAAGGACCAAGCCCAAGTCGACGGCGCGTTGTGTTCCACGCGCGCCTCAACGATAAAGATACTCGGCAACTCATGAAATATATGGAGCAATCAGAAGCAATATTGCCGAAACATATCAGCAATTTATTGTTGTTGCTCCAGATTGCTCCGCTTAATTGATCCAGATTGATCCATTAGTGTTGCCGAGCAATAATTGCTCAAAAAATTGCCCGTGTAAGAGCACTTTTCTGAATATTCTGAAAACGCAACAGTTTAGCTAAGATACCATTGATGAAACATTCGTTTGGAGGTGTTTTGAATATCCTTATCAAGTCTTATGTTAGCTGTTGTGATAGGTTAACTGGCAACGGTAATAGGTAATCAGACCTATAATAGATCGCGGTACGTAAGTAGAACCATAATCAGAACAAACAACTGGGTCACGGATTTATTCAAAGGAATTACCGTGGCCCTGGCACAGGCAACTGAGGGAACACGGGTGGGTTTTAGTCAGTAAAAGTCTGACTCGCCCTGCCGCTCCGATCAGATCGGGAGAAGTCATTTGATGGTTTCCCATCCAAAAACAAAAAGATATGAGCGCGTGCACTCGTTGTCTCGCACGGAAAAAGAAAGAAATCACACAATCACATCACAGTCATTGATGTAACGTGTACTGCAGTTTAGAAATAAATTTCCGATCGCGGCTCCTAAATTGAAATAAAATCCGACATTTTGGTTCAACTTACGTGCCGCTAAATTAGCACGCTAGTAGCACGCTAAATTCAATTCAATTCCGTTTTTTGCAATTTGCATGTCAGTGTCAGGTTGTTTTGACGACCCTTCTCCATAGAAAACGACCAATTGGAACCGCACACCTCTGTGTTTCATAAGTGCCCATGTAGATTTATGTGAGACAATAAATGTTGACTTTGTTTTTGCTTTCGTGCTTGTCGTTGTTAATATCGGCAACCCCCGAACTAATCAAAACTCAAGAGATTCTCCGGCCTTTGCCCGGCAATATGAAAATAACAGCCTCATAATATTCACGTGTGAACATCCTCAGTCCACTATTTTCTAGTATTTACTATTCTACCGCCGAATGAGTCATGTTTCACCACAATTTGTTTACTACTAGATCTTTTGAAGGTCACCTCGGTCGCCTCAGACACATTATTATGATATAGATCTGGAGACTTCTATGTTTTAGAGTACTACGAGCAATATCGATTTAAAGACAAGGGCATATCAGGTTAAGCTACGCTTGCCGCGGTTGGACTTTGGGTGGGTGACCATCTTTACGTCCCGCGACCTCTCCATGCTTCGGAACGCAGGTTAAGCCGTTGGACCCGGCTGTCATTCGTGGATCTTTGACAGTAATTAGGTACGGGTCGTCAGAAGGCACGAAAATCTGACAAATCTTACCAAGAAGTATGACGTAGCAACACACTTTGTTTTCCCGAAGGATTGGGCAGAGGTGTATCTATACTTAGTACACCCACATTTAGCCAGATATGTTTAAGTCCCATGTAATAGGGGGCGAGCCTATTACCATCAACTGGGCACAAATCCAGACTCCGGGCTGCTACTGAGAAATTCCAGATAGAAAAACCCAATAACACTTTGCCCGACCTGGGAATCGAACCTGTGAAGATCTCGTGCTCAGCAGTAGCGCTTGCGACCACTGGACCAACGTGGCAATCTCGACGAGCAGGTATCATATTAGGTATACTCAATAACTGACCAAATAGGTACTCGCTTCATGTAACATACGGGAATTCAGCTGTATCCGGTTAGATTGGAAGCAAACCCCAACAGAATTAGGAAAAAGCTGGGCAAATTATGTAATTTAAGGCGGTGATTTCTTGAAAACGCTCAAAAAAGTGGTTTTTAAAACCAGTGTATCTTTATAACCGTAAATAATTTTAGAAAAAAAATATACTATATTTTCAAGTCTTTTTTGCATAGAGTGATCGAACTCAAAACATAATTAAACATACTTTAATGCATCAAAAAAATCATCAAAGTCACCTCTTAAATATCTTTTATCCCTTTAACAACAATTATAATTATAATTAAAAATATACCATAAAATTCCAAATGCCAAACTGCATCCAATGATGGATTGTTTATTATTAAATAGTTACTATCTAATTTTATACGACTTTATTTGCATTTTTACGACAATGTTTGCTCATTTATTATTCGAATTTACTACAACAGATTTTAACCCGTATCGGATTGCTATAAGAACTATTATCGCTCATAACGACAATATTTAAAGTTACCAGGGCCTTAATGGTGTAGATCGATCTTTGTTCGAAGTGAAATAACGAAACTGAACGAGATTAGCTGATCCATGCCGCTGTGAAGAGCTGTCTGTGTCATATTGACGCTGACATTTCTTGAGCTCGGTTTAAATTCGCAATAAGAATGCTCTCTATTTCGTGAAAATACTCGAAACTTTTCGCGCTTTCAAACAGGACTGTCATTTGTCACTTTTAAAGTGTTTTAAAGAATATGTACAAATGTTCCAGGACGTTGTAATGTTTTATATTCAAGTACCTAATTCAAATCTTTGAATTAAAAGCATTCCACATAACATTACATCACGCCTGCAATTTATGAAGTGCTCGGCAGAGGTGTACATATAGTAGAACATTTTGCCAGTAATAAGGGCGAACTTATGTCCATCAACAGGGCCGGGATAGGCTCCAGGTTACTACTCAGAAATCCTTAATGGAAAAACCCAATACCCAACACTATGCACGACCTGGGAATCGAATTAGTTCTAATTATAAAAAAAAAACAAGATGTTAATAAGACATCATGTTGTCCTTAAATTACCGTAAATAAGGTTGTGAACTAACAAAAAGACGACACATTAAAAAAAATACTAGGTAGGTACTTAACAATCACAATGATGGCTTCAAATGAGAGCGATTATTTTCAATTTGTTACGTTTATGTTAGTAATGACAGGGTCCGTACTTAATTAATATAATAGTAAGTAAATCAATCGACTTAATGTACCTACGCGATTAAGTAAATCAAAGAAATACACTTGTGACTTAACATTTTCAGAACAGATAATATCAAATCAAATCAAAACATTTATTTTTGCAAACATGGGTAATTGGTACATAGATGTTTTCTTAAAAAAGCAAAAAAACTTTTTTACAATAATTGTATTTTTTTGTAAAAAAGTTTTTTTGCTTTTTTTCCTTTTATGCTTACGTACCTACCAGACACAAATTCGTATACGACTACTATGAATAGTGTCATAAAGTTTTATACAAAGTGTATTAAATACTTATGTAAAATGGAAGCCAACTAAAAAAACTATCATAGCAAATTAAATCAAATTCAGATGGGACCACCGAGCGAGCTTCCCCAAACAAATGAAAAAAGATTATTCAGTATCATCAATCAATCATATCGATTAAAAATACATACAGACGAACATAGAACGTCCACTATTTTTGGAGTCGGTTAAGAAAAAGGGTCCGCTTATATTACAGGATAAAATATATATGGAATACTACATGACATAGCTGATTTGTCTTTTGTAGAAATAGAATTATATACGTAGTATCCAATAAAATGTACTGTCACACATACAGTAAACTTGTTTACTTATGGGCAGTTGTAATAAACTATTTTATCACTCCACGTGTTCTTATTATGACCTACATGTATCGCAGGTATATAGGCACACTTGATATGTAAACACTTGTCTATTATGTCCAATCTAGGTCTAGGTAGTCTACAGGTTATTGACAAATCACGTGTAAGAATCTGAACCTGGATTTTGTAAACACTGTCTGTCTGTGTCTACTTTGTAGGATTAAGGCACAGTTGTTGTGCGTGTAACGTGTGTACCTATTGAGGTACTTCATCATCATCGGTCATCGGTTCATCATCAACAGTTTAATATTATTGACATTATTGAAACACTTTTGCGCACGATTTAAACTTGTTAAAATTATTTATTAATTTACTAACTATTTTATAATTTTGCTCATGACCTTATAATAATATTAACATAGGTGACATTACCTATTTATTAAATTTTGCATGCCAAAACTCAGGCAGAATGTACCCGGCTCACTATATTTTATAACAACTTTATTGTACAATACCTACATTCTATGCGAATAAATGATTTGATTTGATTTGATTCGGTCTAGCCTTATCCCAACTATGATCAGGTCGGCTACCAGTCTAACCAGATGCAGCTGAATATCAATATTTTACATGAAGCGACTATACCTATCTGACCTCCACAACCCAGTTACTGGGTAATACGATACCCCTTGGTAAGACTGGTTGTCAGACTTTCTGGCTTCCGACGACCCGTAACGACTGCCAAAGATGTACGAATGACAGACGGGACCAACGGCAACGTGCTGTCAAAGCTAAGGTATGTAAAGATGGGCACCCATCTATGGACCAACCACAGCAAGCGTAGCTATACCTAATCGACGGACCCATGCGACCGTTATAACATAGCTACCAGCCCCTCTTTTTCCTACATTTAATTGAAAAGTTTTCTTTAAATTTAAATTTCAGTTGTAAAAGTTATTCGACGTCAATAAATTGAACTACGAGTAGAAAAATAAAACGAAATTACTTTTGCGGAATATGTACTTGATGAGTTTTCAAATGACAGACGTGTGAACGTAAACGAAGCAAAAGGAGTAAGTATAAGATCGTTGGAGGAAACGCACTATAGTTTCTGCCTACCCCCCTGAGAAAAAGTCGTGAGTTTACGTATGTATGTATCAGTTCACAAATTACATCTATTTCATCATACAAATTTTCGGAAAATTAAGCACACCGTTTGCTGACAGTTTTCGGAAAAAGAAGGCCCCTTTTTACATTTCTAAAGCAGATCTCTGCTAGAGTAAAAACATGTCACCAACCTAATTTGCTGCAAAGAAAATTTGAATTAACTCCTACCTTACATCTACGAGACATAACCAAGTTAGAAAGCTTGGCCAGAGGCTAAGCATTGCCATACAACGTGGTAATGCTTAGCAACATTATCAGTCGACAGCGATTCGAATGAATTTCTCGATGTTATATTTTAATTTCTTCCTAGGAAAGAAAATCATCAAATTATACATTCTACCCAGAAAAAATTAACCAAAAAATCCGTCAGGACCTATAAACCTAATCAATCTGCAGGCTGGCCAGTCCTTAACCTTAGGCAGACAGCCTTGTGCGGCGCCACGGAGTCTGGGCGCGGGGCGGCGGCGCGTCGCTCCGGAGCTATGAAAACTTGTGTTTGGGTGTCCGTCCTAATGATGTGGTGCGAGGAGCTTTTTGGCCATGTTTTTTGGGGTTTTGGGAACTTAGGGGCTTGAGTTTTAGGTTTTTATCTAGAAAGATTATCACAAGAACAGTTTTTCAAGCCATCATTTAACCTTCAATGACGAGTAAACAGGCATTTTCTGGGCACGCTCGTTCCATCATAGACCTCATCCATCGCTTTCCATCAGGCGTGATAGAGGTCAAGAGGAGGCCCGTTTAGCATTTTTGTCGTGAAAAAGTCTTTTCGCTCGGAGTACTGGTGGTAAGTTCAATATTCTGACTGACAAAAACATGTAAGATTTCAAACGCTAATAACTACGAGACTTTTAGTGCTAGAGTGATGTGTGAGCACCTAAAAGATAGTTCATATTTATAACAATTTTTAAACGGGATATAATTGGCTTATGACGTCAAGCTGCGTGTGCATGCGCATGCGCGAGACCCTCTATTTTTCACAATAAGTCGAAATGTCAATTCGTGTAGCGCAAAAACGTGTTTAGTTAGAACACAAATTCTGGAGTCGTTATCAAGAGTTTACAAAGCACTACTTAGGCATGGTGAGAAACAACAAAAATGTTGGCCAAAAAATGGTTAAAAATTAATTTGAAGTTGACAAAAGTCCATATATCGTGTCATATTGGCCGTAAATATTCTCAGAAATGAAAAGAATGCCAATCTAAGAAAACTCGCATCAAAACTAATGCAATGAGCCTAAAAAATCTAGTACGGAGCAAGCACAAAACCTGCGCCAGTCCCTGAAATCTTAAGAAAATTCGTTGCAAATAGCAAAATAGTTTAAGATATTGTCTAATATGAGCTGTGCATTTTGCTCAAAACTGAAAAAATCATAACCGGTGACAGCTTATTTCATAAGGAATGCACTGAGGCTACTAAATCTAGTATCGAGCAAAAACACGGCTACAGCTGTATCGGGAACCATAGAAACATTTGTTACCAAACCCTATGTAAAAACATCTTGTATGTAAATATAACGTTTTCACGAAAACAAACGGCGCTCACTCGACGTGTGCCTGCTTAATTTTATTTTTAAACTTGACAGTTTACGTCTCTGCCTAGCCTTTTGCTAACTATGTTAGGGTCGGCTTCCAGTCCAACCGCATGCAGCTGAATATCAGTCTTATATAGGCATGGCACGACTGCCTATCTGACCTTCACAACCCAGTCACTGGATAATACGATACCCTTTGGATAAAACTGTTTTGTCAAACTTCGAGTTTCAACAACTGTCAAAGATCCACAAATGACAGCTGGGACCTACGGCTTAACGTGCTCACGAGGCACGGAGAGACCCACCCATGGATCAACCGCGGCAAGAGTAGCTGATCGATGGACCCGCGCGGCTGTTATTACTTAGCCACAAGCCTTAATTATTATTTAGACTACATTAAACTGAGGAAAAATAACAAGCTAGGACGTAAATACTTGACGATAATAAACAGTAGCCACGTGTATCGTAAAATACTACAAATTACTTTAGTCACGCTTTCAGTAAATAGAAAGAAATACTTTTTATATTTAGTTGGAGAGTAATACTGTTTTGTATAACATGGGATATTAGCATACAATGCTATTACATCTTCTAGATGCTTGTAATGATACTGTTACTCTGTTAATCTTCACATTTTATTTGATGTTTGAATGCCAACCATTTTTACAAGCGCTTTTGCTGAGTACGAGGTTCTGGGTTCGTTTCCTAGGTCGAGAAAGTGTTATTGAGAGTGCTGGATTAGTACCCGGTTGATGGCAATTGGGTCGCCCCGTATTATATGGGACTTAAACTTGACTGGCTAAATTTGAAAGTACTATACATACGCCTCTGCTCCTCCAGGAAACAATGCGTGATGTTATGTTTATGTGTATGAAGTACCATAATATACTCGTATATTTACATGTTATGCATTTTGTAAAAAGACAGACATTTCAATTTTATATGTTTGTATTTAGACAACGATAAACATAATTAACGCAAGACACCCCAAACACCCCAATTAGAGTATTGAGTTAAAAGCATAATACGATGACCAAAACGTTTTTTTTTTAAAGCTAACTGATATTATTAAGAAAAATGTGTCGTCCCAAGCATTAATTAATGCATTTAAAACAGAGTCTTATTTCTTCTTGAATAAGATTGCATTTTCTTTGGCTCAATCAGTGGTAGTTATGGCAAAATACATAATTTAAAAAACAAGACTTATATTAAAAGTTATTGAAATCGATTCAGTAGTCAATTAGGAACAAACTACTTTCAGGTCTTGCGTCTATTCTGTTACACTTTGTATACAAACACACACAACAAACACAACTACACTAAAGTCAGTTATAATGGTCTAAACGCGCCGGTTTACCAAAAGACTCAAAATACACGTTATCATTACATATACAGGGTGTCCAGTAAATAGTACGACATAGTGCAGGGGTTAATAGCTTGGGTCAATACCTACCAAAAAAACATAATATAGGTATGTTCCGCAATATGTTACGGATTTACAGTTACAGTGTTAAGTGATATGAAAATTGTTTAGTGAAAATTTAAACAAATAATAGTATTTCTTGAAAACATTCCTATTTTTGATACAAAAAAGACTTATCTATGAGTAGAGTAACTATTCACGAATAGTTTGATGTAAAAAAATATTAGAAAACGATTTTTGGAGGAAAATAAATTTTGTATGACTGTAAATCCGTAACATTTTGCGGAACATATATCATGTATTTTTTGGTAGGTATTGATCCAAGCTATCACCCCCTACACTATGTCGTACTATTTATTGGACACCCTGTATACACCTAAAATGAACGTCACAGAATCGGATCCCACTCGTTAGATGTAGCACAGTTTAGTCTAACCGTCTGTAGTCTGGGAGAACTCGGAAACATCCTGTTTCTTGTGTAGATTGCGATAGTGTATCCTTAAGCCATTTACTGTTACTATTCAACTCGAATTACGAGTGTCTTAACTGATCTTTTGAGACTCTTTTGTGAAGGAGTATAGGCGAAAATTTTAAAGGTTTGGTGAATATTGTAGGTAAGGACCCAAATGTAAGGATTTTTATTGCGTTCTCAGGTTCAGTCATTATAAGAAATCCATACTAATATTATAAATCGCCGTCCCGCTGCTGGGACACAGGCCTCCTCTCTGTGGGAGGGAGTGCGCCATAACCCACCACGCAGACCCACAGTGCGGGTTGGTGGATGTCATAAATTATAATCGAATTTTTGCTTCTAGGACATGCCCAGACTGTGCTATGAGATTACTGGTGATGAAATTAAATAGACGAAAGTATAGTGCCTACCTGGGATCGTACATACGACCAACCACTTGTAAGTTAGAGCCGATTCCACTGTGCCGCCACTGCTCTTGATAAACATACGAAAGTGAGTAGAATGCGGAATTTCGACGCACAAAATATCGATAAATTCTAATACGATGCTACAAAATTGCGATGCACGTTACTGCGAAAGACCGTCTCTGCGAAGCCACTACACTTCGATGCACGTTACCGCGATAGATCTTCACTGCGATACTACTTGACTTCGTTGCACGTTACCGTTACACGTTATTGTCAAACTCAAACCATTTAGGTATTTTAACTAAACCCCTTACAGATACTTTTGATTCGTCAAAAAGTCGATCACGTAAGTAGTACTTCGGAAAGTTGAAGCTAGTTGCCCCTTCCAAAACATAGATCTCAATGGAGAAGAACGGGGAAGAAACTCCAAAGACACTTTTTCAAATCACGGTATAAAAAAATCCTGATTCTCCACAAAGAGCATCCTTTATTAACCGTAATAAACTCATACTCCCACACATATTCTAGATCTAAGTACCTTAATTACCGAAATATCACATTTTAGTCAGACAGGTTACGGTTTGACCTCAATTAACCCCAGGTAGGTAGGGCATGACGTCAGATGTGCTTAAAATAGACACTTGAGGTCGCAACTTAATGTAAGCTAAATATTAGGTAAAATACCTCGGCGTAATGAAGAACGACACCCTGTCTTTCAGAAAACATTGAAAGTCTCGTTAAAAGAGTGTGCAAATTAATATACGTTTTAAAAAACTGCGAACATTTGCAGACTCAAAATTAATAACTGAAATTTATGCCCTATGTCAGTCAATAATTCAGTACTGCATCAGATCATGGGGTGGCGCACCAAAAACTAATTTGCTTCCACATTCAAAGTAAAATATGATATCGTTTTGTCTCATTATTAATATTGTCTGTATGGAAACAGAATTCTAAAATAAAAAGCCATTAAAAAGTTGGGAGCCAACAAAGATTCGTTTTCTAATTTTAATTAACTTTGGGCGTGTTTAAGTAATAAAAGAAGTGTAAAATCTCCAAAACCAAGTCGGTACCGACAATGGTCAATCATCGAAAAGTTCTATAAACTTTATTGGTCATTGATCTGTGCTTTGGCTTTTTCATAAAACCGATTTTCCAAAGGACTATTCTTAATTTTTTCGCGAATTTTTTAATATAAATGATCCTGCATCTCACTCAATAACGTTGTGCGTGTAGACTAGCGTCTAACTGCTCATCACTGATACTATCTTTGTCGAAGCCTGGTGAGACAGCGTGAATTTTAGCCAGGCTCACCAGTGAGTTTGAGCCCGCGACTAGGTTCCAGGTTCACAGGGCCTGACACTTACGGTTGCATAAAATATAAGAAACCAATTCAGTATGAGTTAATAGGTACAATTCATACATCAGTAAAGGCTTCCGCAGACCGGCGACCGCGACAGCGCGACGCGACTTTAATAGATCATTTTCCTCATGGAAAACGCGCTGTTGCGTTGCGCTGTTACGTCGCGCCTATCGGCGGGAGCTTAAAACGTTACCCAGACGTAAAATCCACAATACCATCCTCAATCTACCAACAATGTCGTCTCCACAAAAAAATAACCATTGTTAACTAATGCCGTGCGTAATTCCTTTAAGCCGGTTACCGATCTAGGTGTAAGCGTTATTAAAATTCAGCTTATAGGGAACGTGCACCAACTAGGTATAGATGGCAGCACAAATCGACACGAGCGCCACGGTGTGGTCAAAAAAGAAACTTTTCTCTGTCATCGTTTTGCCGACAATGTTTAAGTTAATGTTTACATTATATTTAAATCGTTTTTAATGATTAAAATGGTAAAATATGGGTTCCGGCCGATTAATAATGATCGTCAGCGTAGTCAGAATATGTCAAAAGGCCAAATTCTCTTCGAATCCGGGCATATCGTAGATGTAGAAGAAACAGTTAAGAAGCATGCATATCTGTTCAGTTTTCATATAATGCACATCAGAAATCCGAAATGAGGTGTGTGTCCCGACACTAGGAACGTTATATTCTGATTATCTTACTTCTTACTAATAGTGAAAGTTTGTATTTTTGGATGGTTTGAGGTTTGGATATATGGATATTTGTTACTCAATCACGCCAAAACGGCAGAACGGATTCGTAAGTAAGCCGCTGGCAAAAACGAATATATTATAACATAACGCACTGGGCCATCATCATCTGACTAGCTCTATTCCAAATATGTTGGGCTCGGCTTCCAGACTAACCGAACTACCTATCTGACCTCCACAACCCAGTTACCAGGTAACACTTTACCCACTTTAACTTTTTTTTTCTTACCTTTACAAAGGTAAGAAGTTTTCAGACTTCTGGCCTTGACTACTACTACAGTAATATACTAGACCAATAATGTGTAAGTATAGAAAATTTTTACCGCCACATTCTATGTTGAAGAAAATTCTCACAAATGATTTTATTTCTGCAAGTAATTTTTTACAGGTCAATCATATTTCAAAAACTAGATGAGGTCGGCGTTTCCTATTTGACTACTCTTAGAAGAAAGGCAGAAACAAACTCAGAGGTCACAGTCTCTTTTAAAGTCCAGATATAATCTTGAAGACCATGTAGATTGGTGCCTGAAATGGTATTTTAAGGAAAAAGAGCCACCACACAGATCGAGTGGACCTATCCAGTCAGTGCAACTCAGAAAATAGGGAGCACAACGATTCGACAAACGATACCAAAGAATTGACATTTGAGTAGGCCGCCTCAAATAATTGACATTTGAGTAAGCCGCTTATAGTACTCAAACTGCCAGATTAACCGAGTGCCATAATGATCCAACTTAGCGAATAAAACTGTTATTAAAAACAACAAAAGCTCAGCAGCTAAAGGCGTCGGACTGGCGAGTCTGAGGTCGTAAAGTCCATCCCTGACCGATGCACTATTGACGCGAACCCTCTTCTAGCACACGCACACATAGGTACTTAGCTTCGTTTGTGAAGTTAACGAAAATACTACTGATGTGTATGACGGTAACTATTTTTGTTTATCATCTTTTTAATGTAAACTATACTTCTTAATAAGGTCAGATCAACGTAAACAAAACAACTTAAAACACCGAAACAAAAAACAACCGACTTCCAAAAAAAACACTACAAAGTGAAAATAACATGGAGGATTTATAAAATAACACATCTATATACTATATTACCCATGTTTGCAAACCAATAAATTATTTGATTTGAACATTAATTTCGAAGGTGTCTTTAGACCTGTTTTTTAGTTTTTTTCCACCGACTTCAAAAAAAATTTTTTCTTCACTTTTTACTCATGAAACGGTGGTACCTACCCCACACCAATTTGTATACTACTACTTGTTATACGAGTATAAACAACACTTACAGGAAGTATTAAAATAACATCAAGATACACAAAGTTGATTAAATACGATCTATCGAAGTTAACGCATAAACTACCCAAGCAAAGTTAATTAAATGTATTTAGGACCTCTGAGGCATAACTATCATTTAAAAAAAAGAATGTTAAAAATTGATCCGCAATTAATTACCTACTTAATTAATCGGGAAACGTGAGGTGGATAGAAGAAAATAAACCACATTTGACTGTTCTTTAATACATTCATAGAAACACTCAAACAATAAAAAAAGCTAAATAATATGTGTAGTTATTTATGTAATTTTTGCCATAAAATATAGTGAAATGTAGTTTGTATCAGCTGTTTGCTCCCACGTACATTTGTACGAAGGGTGGGGACTGGGCTATCGTATTACGATTGACCACCTGGCTAACTACTTAGTAAGAATTGTAGTGATTCAACGATATTGTAGGTATAAATAATTTTATTAGCTTTTAACGTGCCTTCGTAAATTTTGGTGTACTATAAAGTATATTCTATCTATCTAATTCATTGATCGGACATCTGGAGAAAATATTAAGAAACGAAGGACCAAAACTAATATGTCATCTTGATTGGACATATAAATAATAATACCCCTTTTAGAGGAAATAATAAGAATAGAAGGACCAAAAGTTGTACTTCGATACACTTGGAAAAAATTAAATATATGACTGATCAAGAACAATGTTCACGTAATTAATTAATGACGTTTACAAACTAACAAAATTCAGAAATAATAAAATAATAATTTAATCGATAGGTATATATTTAAAATGAATCTAGATAAGATTATCAGACTGAGCAACAAACTTCCTAAGCCGCAAAGATTTAACCAACGATCTTCGCATTTCGGAATACAAGAAAAGAAAAACAAGGACCAAATAAGACGCTCTCACCGAAATACAAAACACAAATCTAAGCAAAAGGACCAACGTGCGAAAAACATCCTAATGCTACATAAAAATATGTTCCCCTGCCATGAATAACACGTTGCGTGTGCCATATGTTGTTAATAATAAAATTATTACGGTGAACCATCACGTTTCACCCTGGTCTCACGCGCGCTCTGCCGATGAATCGATAATAATTTGCCGATTGTCAGAACCCTGATAACCGTTATCATTACCCCACCCATAACTTCGTCTGGAAATATATAAAAAAATCGTAAAACCTTGGATCGTAAACTGACATCGTAAACCCTGTGGCATGGGAAAAAATATATTTCTAATATGGTAAAGTTGCTAAAAATTCCCTTTTTATAACTGTTGTCATTTTTTTAGGAGCGTAATTTTAGTTTAGTTCACAAGGGGGCAGATCGTAGAAATGGGTAATCGGTTATAAAAAAACGATTCCGATCGTGACGCCACCTGGTGGCTTTTGGGGAAATTAGGGGGTCTTTTTATGGCATAAATGATACCAGAACATTACCCCAGTTTTGACTTCGATCTTCGCGTATAACGTCGTTATTTGATGTTGTTTAAAGAATTATTGTTTCGAGATTTTGAAGTCGTAAATGTTTTATTGGTATTTTTATTGGTGTTTTATTGTGACTACGACTTTATTAGCGTAGGTTTCATGATCATTTATAAGTCTGTAAAATATGAATACTGCGAATAATGTACCTTGAAGACTGACTAGCACCAAGATCATTAGATAGATTAACATGATTAGATTATTATTGTTTGTTTTGTGTTCTTTCTCTGCGTCATGATCAACGCAAATAAACGTGTTTTCCTTCTTGTTTTACTATTAGGGTAATTTGACCGAAATATCTGTAATGATAAGTCTGTAGGTAAGTAGGTTTGTGCAAATACTTTTACACGTCAATCATAGTTTTAAAACTAGATGAGGTCGGCATTTCCTAACTGATTACTTTGAAAAGACAGACCGAAAGAAACTCAGAGGTCACAGTCACTTTTAAAGTCCAGACATAATCTTGGTCAGATCATGTGGAGAACATGTAGATTGGTGTCTGAAATGGTCTTTTGAAGGAAGAACCACATAGATTAAGTGGTTCTGTCCAGTCAGTGCACGCATTTGTCAGTAATGGTGCAGCTTAACTCAGAACTTAAGGAGCTCAACGATCATGCATACCATACATTTGAACCGCATAGGTATTGCACTTTTCTATGAAACAGCTGTTTTTTTTTTTGATAATCGACGAAAACTCCAACCAACACAGGGTTGTTTAGATTCGTGTACTGAATCCAAGGTAACAGATTGTCTGAATACTTAGCTGATGATGATAATTATCATCATGTTTGCACCAGTATGCCCCCATACTGGTGCAAACATGATGATAATGTAAAAGTACAATCACCAAAAATAACTAACTTTATGAATATTATAATCCCGAACATGCACAAGGTTTACGACTAACCAAACGGTTGAGGAAAACTCACCAGAAAATCAAAAGTTTTATAGTGAATTGTAACGGAAACACCAAGAGTTTACTTCGCGTATAACCAAAAATATGTCGTCGTATCATGGAGAAAGAACCTCTCTGGTTTGGGAGAATATATTGGTCTTTTGACACGCACTGTTTTTTAAGCGACTTCAAAAAGAAGGAGGTTATAAATTCGACACGTTTATATATTATATTTTTTTTATGTATGTTCTGGCATAACTCCGTCATATACGAGTATAGACGGATTTGCAAAAATCTTTTTTTGTTCGAAAGGGGTTTATTTCGAAATGGTCCCATTCTAATTTCATATAGATCTGATGATGCGTTTCGGAGACAGACAACGAAACTCTTCAAAAAATTACAGCAAATCAACCGCGATTGCTGCTATCGCATAAATATGCATTGTTTTGACCAAGGATGATGAAATTTCCAATTGGCGTGGGGTAGGTAAAATTAGTAAAAAGTGTAAAATAAAAACTTAAAAAAAAACAAAACAACCTACTTCCGGGAAAACACTACAAAGTGAAAAATAACTTTAATTTCGGAAGGCGGTGGCAAAAAAATTAAATACATATCCAGTCACCGACTTCCAAAATTAAAGTTATTTTTAACTTTGTAGTGTTTTCCCGGAAATCGGTTGCTTTTTTTTTATTTTTATGAAAAATATCAACAGAAATTAATAATTTCGGGACTTATTGAGTAACACACCATCTATTATAATTGATAATTGCCTCCACATCGAAAGGACATTGCCGCTGTCGAAGTAGACCACAGCAAAGGTGGTGACGATCTGATAAGATTTGCAGGGAAAACATGCCCAGAGAACAAAAAACCTCCCATAGGTTTGGGTGGAAACAGTGGGAGACAATAGTTTGTCTCCCACTGTTTGTGTCCGGCTGAAAATGTTCAAGAATTAAAGTAGAATTTTACAACCGTGAAAATATTGTTGATCTGTCAAAAGTTTGTCATTGTATGCGATGGAAAATTTAATTGAATTGATTTATTTATAACTTTCCACCAGGCGTGCTCGAGGCCAAGAGCAGGCCCATTCAGCAACAAAAAAATAAATAAGATGTATACGGCTGATCAAATTAATAAAACCATCCTACACAACTTTTTTATGTCCACACAATCACTGTCTATTCCAAGGTTGCCTGAAAGAGATCGCAGAAAGCAATAAGGCCGCCTATTGTATGTTTTTAATTTTAAATGTTTTATTTTTGTAATGTTTTTTTCTGATGTACAATAAAATATATTATATAAATAAATAACTTTCTAATACGAATATTCTACATTTTAAATATATTCAAAGATAACGACAATATTTTCAAAATGAAGATTTTAATTACCAAACTCTTTAAAAGATAACCGAGACACAAAAAAGAAAAGAAAAATGAGACCTAAAAGAAGATGGATGTGCCAGTGTGAACAGATTAAAAATGGTGCCCGTAATGGGTAGTAGATACTTGAAAGTCTGACCCAAATTTTAAGTTCTAACTGTTGTAGGTATGAGTAATATGCGTGTTGGAACATGGGGCATGTTATGTCCGGACGGGGATTATGTGTGTTATGTACGGTAAGTGCTGAGTTTTATTTAATTGTTTACTTAAATATGTTCTTTATGTGTGTGTGTTTTGTTTTATGGTGATATGTTTTGTTTTCGTTTTTAAGGGGAGGTTTTGTACTTTGACCAAATAATATTTCTTGTGTGGTCTTTATGGTAAATCTTTAATTAGTGTTTCGGTAGTATTCAAAACTGACCAATTTTATATCTTCAAAAATTGACTTGACAAAAATTGGTTGTTAGACTTTTGGTATTCTAAACGCTACAAAATGACAGCCGTGACCAAGGCACGGTGGGGTCTTGGTGTATGTAACGATGTTCACCCATCGACAGACCAACTGCAGTAAGCGTAGCTTATCCTAACTAATCGACTCGTGGGCTTATGACTCTACAAGCCCCTCGTACATTTCATCATCATTTCAACCGAAAGACGTCCACTGCTGGACATAGGCCTCCCCCAATTTAGGAGGGTTTGCCATAATCGCCACGCTTGGCAGGCGGGTTGGCGATTGCAGTATGGTGGTAAAATGCATAGAGAACGCTGCTGCCCATTCTCTAGTAATTCCCTTAGTCGCCTTCTACGACACCCACGGGAAGAGATGAGATGGTGCTATTCTTTACGTCCGGCACCACACGGAACATTTAAGTATTATTTAAATGCCTACACAAGTAAACAATGATTAAATGTACGTACGAGGCACGCGGTCAGCCCTGACAGTATTGAATATACGTACACACAGCGTCAGTATGTGCAAACCCCTCAAGTTTTAAAATGGTACACTGCTACAACATTGAATTCGTTAAGAATAATCTACAGAATACTTCAAAAAAAGTTCATTGTTTCGACTTGGATTCGAACCATCTGTATCGCATCACCGAGCGTCGTCATATTCATACCGGCAGTTTGACGAACTAGCCAGCGAGCCCATATAAAGTGCGATGAAATTGTTATCCACTATCGTCCGAGTCACTTTATCTCTGACTAATCGGTAGACTTTGTTATTTGAGGGTTTGCACTAATTTAGCTTAGTTACGATTTCTTTATAAAATTAATCCCTACCCTCAAGTTATAACTACAACGTTTGATACTGTTCACTTAAAACTTTAGTATGCAGAGACGACATAACAGATCACGTGAGATTTCGTTAGTTTATGTCAAACTAAAATATTTTTAGTGCTTCCTATTTTATCGTTTGCGTTGAAAGGATATTACTTTTCTAGAGACCCCATTGTGTCAGTTAGCAAAATATGTATTTTTATAAGTAATTTGTAAATTATCAAAAAATCTTAGCAAATGGACTGGGATTGCTGAAATCTCATGTCTGTCTATTTTTTTACACCAATTCATAACATAACATCACGCCGGTACGCTGTGGGGGTAAGCACATGTGAACCACTAAAAAGTAAAAATTAAAAACTTTCTCCAAAAAAAAAACAACTGACTTCCAAAAAACACTACTAAGTGAAAAATAACTTTAATTTCTGAAGTCGGTGTCTTTGGAGCTGTATTTTAATTTTTATCACCGCCTTCCGAAATTAAAGTTATTTTTCACTTTGTAGTGTTTTCTTGGAAGTCGGTTGTTTTTTTTTGGAAAAAGTTTTGAATTTTCACTTTTAGTGGTTCACATGTGCTTACCCCTTCACAGCGTACCGGCGTGATGTTATGTTATGAATTGGTGAAAACAATAGACAGACATGAGATTTCAGCAATCCCAGTCCATTTGCTACCATTTATTGAGGAGTCCCGTTGCGTATCTCCAAAGTTCTTCATCAGATCTTCACCAAATTGAAATGAGACCACTCCGAGAAAGTACTCTTCCAAAAAATACCCAAATCGCTTCAAGTGTGCCTATAAAATTTGAAGAGTTCTCTCTATTTCTCCAGGATCCCATCATCAGATCCTGACTTGATGATCATGGGACCACCTGGGAAGTATACACTTTCAAACAACAAAAAAAAATCCAAATCGGTCCAGCCATCTTCGAGTAATCGGGGAACATACATAAAAAAAACGGTTCCGACGAATTGAGAACCTCCTCCTTTTTGAAGTCGGTTAAAAATAAGAACAAATTTTTGATAAATAATATTAATAATAAATATTATGAAATAATTACAAAAGTATTTTTTTTTCTTGATTTTATTTTAATTCTTTATAAATATTACTAAAACAAAATAGAAAAAGGCTTAAAATTTTAAAAAAATGCATGACAATAGCACAATTCCTGCTCAGGATTCGAACCTCCAATCAGCACGGTAAGCGGTCTTGTAACCTCTGGTCTAATTAGAAGTAGAATAGCTACTCGATTGTCAACCATATTCACAAAACAATGCAGTAATTATAATACAATGTTCCTGCAAAATACAAAAAGTATCTTGGGCCTAGCACGGATTTGAACGCACATGTCTTTTGGAGGGGTAACCAATTGGTGGAGCTGTGTGTACGAGGCACCTTGAGCAGTCAGACCTGACAGTATTTATCATGGTACTAGCCACTCGTACCTGCCTCGCAAAGTGTTTACGACTTGAACAAAACATCGAGTTTTTTTTAAAACTAAATGTAAGTAGGCATATATAGATTGTGAACACCGTAAATTTATATCAATTAAACTATATAACGATATATATATACCGAGTGCTCATGCTCTCTACAAGGAAATCTCCAAACGGCTGGTTGACACTTCCCGTGACCCAAGGGCTGGTTTTTACCTTGGCTAAAGGCTGAGCATTGCTATACAACGTGGTAATGCCGCCAGTCTCTTGGGTACATTACCAGTCGACAGCGATGCGGATGAGTTTTTTGACGCTTTGTTTTAGTTTATTCGCTGTAGTAATGTAAGTTAAACTAATGTATTATTTATTAACGCGTTTCGGGTCATGCTCAACCTGCCCTGGCGGTGTAGTGCGACTGAGATGTTTGCTGAGAGCAGAGTAACCGACTTCTTTGCGCTCATGGGGAAGCTCAGGGCGTCGTTCTTTTTGCGTGTGGTGGCAAGTCAAAATACTGTTGTCAAAGCTGTTTTTCATACTGTGCATTTCACGAGGGAGACAAAATAAATGTACTCAGCATTGTTACGGGGTATATTTGTTTTGGCTTCCTTGGTGTGACATGATGGGTAGTTTTATTGTTATTTTTCTTTTCTTTACTGTTTGTATTTATGTTCGTTTGTTTATTTTATCTTTAGTTTATCTTTTGTTTTAGAATAAGTTTTCAATTTTAATTTTATGGGTGCTAATGCCTGAAATAAACGATTAATTAAAAAAAAAAAAATTAATTAAAATTATACACATGGTGTACATTCTGGGATAAATTCTCTATATAATGGTTAAAACTCATTAAAAAAACATCAAAATTCGTTGCATAGTCTAGAGTAAGACGTGGTCACACAGGAAAATTATAAAAGTCTTTACTTTATAATATTTATAGATATAGGTGAGTTGTTATTTATAGGTCTTACCGAAATGATAAAAGAGCCACATCGCCGATCTGAATACTATGAAATAAGTTCTTAACGTTTTTATTAAATAATCAAATTAATAATCCTGTTTCCTTATCTGTCAAGCTAATTAAATACCGTTTACTAGTTTTAATCTGAAACCTACTAATATCCGCTCAAATATCAACTTCGTGTAAAATTAAAATAAAACTTCTATCAAAACTCAAACGAGTCAGTTATCCAACACTTTACACAAAAATAATGCAATAAAAATATAACTTAAACCTACATTTGCTTGAAAACTGCATATTAAACCGAAAACTTGCTGTTTTACAGCAAAAAAATATCACTACGTAGAACGAGAAACATCGAAAAAATGGGGCGATGTCATTTTCATAAGAAAGTAGGTTAATTGTCCAGCGCTGGGGAAGCTGTGATCTCGCGGGAAACTCAGTTAACTCTAACCTAACAATTGTAACTGTAGTTACGGTAAATTGTTACTTCAGTTTGGTTAAACTGTAGTTGTAACTGTTTTAGTGAAGTATGTGATCACAATCATCAAATAGGCATGTTTATAGTGCTAATAATATTTTGCACTGACAGACAGATGTAAGTTTTCAATTTTTATATGTAAATGATACAGAGAGAAAATAAATCACACTCTTTCTAAAAAGTAACCTAAATCTATTTCGCCGTAGTACGTAGCTACGGCGTAGGCCAGAGTACGGCGTAGGTCAGGCTACGGCGTAGGTCGCTACACGAAAATGGATTAGGGGCTTTTTTGGGAACAATGCTATTATTAACATGGTGTATAGATTTAGATCCACAATAGCTTAGGTCAAGGATTGAGTTGGTAACAATTACCTGTTATAGCATGAATATATTACATAGTTTAAGATTTTCAAGTAAGGGAAGTTTTTGAGCATAAATCGAAAAGGTTCTTCAAAAAAGTATCAATTACTATAATTAAGTGATTTAATAGAATTAAGAAAGCCAAGGTTCCAGTTTTTCATTATTTTAAAATGTACCCATATTCTTGCATTGTAAATCATCCATAGAAGTATTTATAAGGCTAGCGTAGCCAGATTGCATTCTACTTATTATTGGGGCGCAGCGGTTATTGTTGAAGTATTTTTACTAGAGTAAAGGTTATGAGGTCCTGAGTTTCCAGGTCGGGCAAAGTGTTATTGGGTTTTTCAATCAAGAATTTCTCAGTAGCAGCCCGGAGTCTGAATGTATGCCCGGTTGATGGCAATAGGCTCGCCCCTTATTAAACGGGACTTAAACATAACTGGCGAAATGTGGGTGTACTATATATATATAGGTACACCTCTGTACGACCCTTTGAGGAAACAAGGCGTGACGTTATATTTGACTAATAAAATGCAAATGACCCAACATTTCTGGGCAAAACTTTGGAAGAAATTATTACTCTTTGAAAAAAATGTGCTACAGAATAAAACTTACAATTCGCTGATCAAAAAATGATACCGAATAAATCTCAGTCACCACTTAAATTCAACTGATTTTCACCAAAAACTAACAATAAATCTTTCGTAAGACTGCCCATAAATCCTTTAGGCACTCAAACGCATTATACCACTGTGTTGCAGCCAAATCGGTCAAACACTAGTGGTTTTGCCTTGTATACTATATATATAAACTGGTGTTAAAATGCGTATACTGTACATAGATTAGTACATAACTGGTATGTATAATGCGGAGCTTGCCAAAGGGGGTGTAGAAGGGGGAACGCACACAACCGCACCCTGTAGATATTAAGTCACACAGATGACGCTAGGGTTGACAGTTTCGGGTTGGATTTTAATTTCGTTTTTGTTGCTATGAGTTCAGAGTTATTTTTAATAAACTGGGCTGGTTTAATTAATTACTCTTTAATAAATATTCAAAAGTCATTTAACCAATAAAACCTTTTTATTATCTAAACGTGAGATATCAAAATCGAAAGTAATTTATCCAAATTGGGCTGAGAATCAACACTTGTTGAGCGTCAAAATTACATAAGACTGTCTCCTCAAACGCCCGCCCTTCACCACTTTCTAGTGTTTAAGCTGGGAAGAAGAAGTGCCGCAACTAAACCCCCAAAGAAAACCAGTACAGTAATAGTTCTCAGAACATTACTTAAGACGCCAAGTATCACGTGGATGGGAGACAGCAACCACCTGTGTATTTCATAAGGATTGCGAATGTCAGATGACGTCACGAGGTAGACTTTTAGAGGGGGAAATCTCGGCGTAGAAGTTAAGTATTGTTGCGGAAATTGAAGTTGCAATGATTCATTGTTTTCTGTCTCTCTGATATATTTTCTCAGTCATACTACTACAATGTTACAGAGTAAAATGCCTACTATTTCACCGCCATCTAGTTTTTCGTTCATAGTTTAAGTAAATATGTATAACGGCTTAGAGGCAAAGACGATAATGGTAGTGTAGCAGCATCTACATAGCCACATGCGTCGCATTCTACTGATATCACACAAAATTCTGCATCGCGCTAGAGTTTATCGCGCAACAAGCATGTATAACAAACGGGTACTGCCCGACATCAATCCCGTAAAGTACCTGTTTGCTCAGAGGGAGAGTGAACTTTACACCCAGTTCCCCATACTTCTATTGTAGGTGCAAATCTTCCCTGGTCAACCCTTTCTTACGGAGCTTTAGTACAACTAAGGCTTAAAAGAATTTAAAATATGGACATATTTCTGTCAATCGTCTAAAGATGATAGAGAAAAAATTATGTAATATATAAGTTTAGCGCTAGATGCATTTTGTAGTCCCATCTACTGACGAAAAGAATTATGATACAGCAACATGCAAAATCAAATATTATGATAAATAATCTCTTTCACAAGGAGACAGTCATATATAAAGAAAGAAAAAGTATTTATTGTGACTCTCACAGGAAGATCACATACTACTAATTAAACACACAATCGTACAAATTATAAAAAATATATTAATAAAAACATTCTTGGAAGTAAAAAATCCTGCACGAGGCCAAAAGGCTCCTACCTCATCATGTTATATAGATATATGATATGATATAGATATATTTCACTTGATATATGATATACATACATATTTCAAGTTCTTGTCGAAAAAGAAAAGTACGTTAAGCAACAAACAAAATTCCAAATAAACATTTTTCTCTCCCGTGCCAGCCCTGACCGTCGTGAAATCACAACGATTCAGCGCTGCAATTGCATCGCATTATTACAAATTTAATGGTCTTCGGACAAACGTATATACATCAGTTGTCACTGTCGGTACCAATAGTACCGCTAGTCTGCATGCAGTGGTACCGAATAGTGCCAGTTTGTATTGTCAAAGTTATGCAGTGGATCGTAACGGATGAGTAAACATGGTTTTAAGGGTTTTAGGTACGTTTGTGGATGTGAGGAGTTTTATGCGGTCTGTTTGTGAAAGATGGTTGGGTTTTATAATGGTTTGAGGATATTCTGGATGGAAGAACGTGGCTTCTTTCATCTTACTCCTACTAATACGGTAAATGTGATTTTATTTTATGTTTGGATGCTTGAATGTTAATACTCAAACACGCACGGACGTGTATGGATTTGGATGTAATTTGGCACATAGCTAGTTTATAACCTGGATGAAATGGAACACATAGTATACTTTTTATCTCGGTATTACGTTCTCGTGGGATAATTTCGCTGGCAAAAGCTTGTTATAAATATTTTTATAACTATTATTATTCGTTATTTGAAAATACAGATACTATAATGACGAAATGTATTAATTTACCTGCTCAATATTGTGTTTTAAACTCTCAGTAAGTATTGTCATATTGAAAAGACTTAAACTGAGAGTTATATGAAGAGTTGTCTTATGAAACGCAATCTTCTATATTTCGGGTTATTGACTAACCATTAGTCAGATGTTTTAACAATTGACTAAGTTACTATAAGCAATGCTGACAAGGAAATAAAAATCAATGAGAAATGTCTATCCAGTGAATGAAAAACTCAACCTAAGCAGCTAAAATGAACTCAATTATATTTCAAAAACGTCAAGTTAAACACACATCAAATAAACTACAAATCTGCTTTTCGTCTACCCAGCAAAACTGTTGGCGTAACAAAACCTATCGTATCAGAAATTGAATTACTTTCCATCTATCAAAATGATTTGAAGCAAATATAAAAAAAAATCAAGAACAAAAAAAAGAAAATTAGAAGATAATTGACAAACAGTCTCAAAGGGGCCCCTTTGAGACTGTTTGTCAATTATCTGATGGGGTATCCAATGTCGCGGCGGTCACCTTGACTGTATTTCTGATTATATAAGCTTTAATAGTGGTTCAGCTTTCGCTCCCTCCTCGACAAGGGAAGTAATACAACTAAGTACTGTAGAGGTTGTTAGCATGAGACAACCTTACGATTGTATAGGCTGGCTATAATCCCACTATCGTACTTCTTAATAATATTATAATTAATGTAAAAGTTTTATGTTTGGGTATTTAGATGTTTGGATGTTTGTTACTTACGCACGCAGAAACGGCAGAACGGATTTGGATGAAATTTGGTACACAGATAGTTTATAACCTGGATTAATATATAGAATACTTTTCATTCCGGTAGTACGTTTCCGTACGTACGTGAAGCCGCTGGAAAAACCTAGTTACTTTAATACATTCGAAAGGTCAAACTAATTTATAATAGAAAAGAGAAAAAACAATAGAAAAGATATAGGGCTGTGAGCCGCAGAAGAAACTGGTAATAAAAGGTTTGTAGAACGGCATTTAGAAATAATTATCAAATACTAGCCTGAAAAATCGAGGTCGAAAAATAACCCACGAGAACGTACTACCGGGATGAAAAGTATATTTTGTATTAATCTAGGTTATAAACTATCTGTGTGCTAAGTTTCATCCAAATCTGTTCTGCCGTTTTTGCGTGATTGAGTAACAAGCATACAAACTTTCACATTTATAATAGGATCACAACAAAAAGGCTTTATTATTAGACTAGCTGTGCCCGTGACTTCGTTCGCGTGGATTTCGGAAATCAATCATGTGTCGTTTAGATGGTGTAGGTACCACTCCTCCATTAAAAAGGAAGAATCTTCCGATCTAGCTTGATACGAAGCGCTACCTAGAGTTCTCTGCCACAGCTTTCGAATGTCAGTCACTGCGTCTTCAGTGTTTATAATGTTAAAGCGACGAAGTCTCACTCAGATTTTTGAGAATAAATATAAATCAAGACGCCTCTGGTCGAGGCTCATTTTCTAATATCTGTGCATAAATCGACTGCGCGACTGGCGGAGTGTGCTGAAGCGTTATGCCACGTTCCGACGACCAGCTTTCTCACAGGCCTGACTGCGCCAAGTCACGCCAACAGGCCAAGGGAACTGTCACATCCAATGAGGTCTCCGGTGGCCAGCCATGCGGCGCAGCACGGGGGCGGGCGCCTGTCTCAGCCCGTACAAGCGCGTGTCTTTTAGCTTTGTTTATCAAATGTTGATCACTGAATAACACCACAGCAGTAGGAATGCTGAACGGACCGCGATAGGCCTCGACAGGTAGCAGTGCAGTAATGCCTGGCGTCACCTGTCAGTTGACGACCCGTGGGAGCGCGGCGTTATCACGATGAAGAAAGATCACGCTTTAAAGGTGGATACTGACCGGCGTCACGGGGCAAAATGCACCTAACATGTTACAAAGTGAGCATTCGTCCAGTCAGTTCGGCAAAACATGCAAGCGAGCAACACTGATTTTAGCACACGGCGTAACGACATGCTCGCGAATACTACATTGCGAATATTACATTACGCCCCGTAACGCCAATCAGTACCCAATTTAAGAGAGATATTGAAAAAAAAAATCAAAACCAGGCAAAAAAAAACTATGAAATTGTCAATATTTTATTATTGAGATTTCTATTGTTTCTGTAAGACATTTATTTGTAGAAACATGAGTATACATACAAGGCATGTAGGTGTATCCTGTGTTAGAGATTGGTGTCTGATAGATAAATAAAACTTGTTTTAATTAAGAAAATGCTTCTCTGTAAGCTATGTTGCTGGAAAGAGCACCGACGTACAGTTGCCCGTGTGAAAAGCAACACATTTACTGAGATCCACTAGTAGTTATGGGCGCCAATTTGTATTTTAATTTCCTGATTTTCGGCACCGGCGCCCGAAACGAACATAACGAAAATTAACACATCATTTACAACTCTTTTACTCCCAAAAAATTATACCCCTACTTTAGAATACTACTTATATTTATGTGTCCATAATTGACTTCCGTCTGCTTAGTCAAAATTGTGTTCGAAGTATTTTAGAAAAGGAGACATCTACTTCGGAAGGACTGGTTCAAAATTTAAAAAAAAACAGCGACTGCGTAAAAAGTGAACAAAATTGTCGATACCTTACATCCAAATGGTAAAATATCACAGGTTTCTAGTTTAGTTCTAGGTACCTAGCGTCACCCCGCATTGCCAGACCTACGGATTTACTGGTTTATCCATAGATCTACGGATTTTGGACCTCGCCTCGGATACTCTGTGCCTCGGACAATACCTGTTTCGATAGAAAATCTATAAATTTACAGGCATAATCAAGTTGTTGTCTTCGTATGTTTGCTATTCAAACCTAGATGGCGTTACTGACGCTCGAGATTTAAAAAAATCTATGAAGATGTTCCTCATAGCCGCTCTAATTTTGCTATATTATGCTAGATGGTGGCACTAAGACTTGGAATCTCAATTTTATAATTATATTTATATAACATTGCATTCTTTAGTACTCAGAACACTACATCAATTAATCATCAATTAATAGATGTATCGACAGCACGGTTGGCGCAGTGGTTAAGCGATTGACTGCTGCGCTGCGTGTCGCGGGTTCGATTCCCGCACGGAACAAATATTTACATGTATGACCTACAAGTAGTTGTTCCGGGTCTGGCTGTTTGTGTATGTGAGCTTAGATGTTTGTAAACGCACCCACAATACAGGAGAAATTCCTAGTGTGGGGCAACGTTTTTAAAAAAAAAAAAAAAAATTACTATCACCACTATTTATTTGAAATTCGTTTAGCTTTTTGATTCCTTAGAATCAACCATCAACGGAAAGTGGATTTTAATAATTACTATCATTACTTTTTTAATAACACAGATACCTTCATGAAAATGACGTGTTACAATTAACATAATTTATTATAATATTATTTCGCGCCAATAGATGTCGTTACGTGCCCCAAAATTACGTAAATATCTTCTTGAACACTTTAAATTGATTATATCTTTTGATAGAGCGAAGCGATTGCGATGAAAAAAAACTAAAATATACTCCGAGTTATAAAAATATTTGAGTATGAAAGTTAACCATATTGGTTTCGTACTTTTGACGTGATACCTCTACAAATCACACTTCTAAAACAGATTAACAGAACACCTGACAAACAGACAAAAATTTCAATGATAGAAATGGCATCTGTTGGTTATACATTTACAACCCAACTTTTTTATATTTTGAATGAACAGAAACAGCTCGTATACAGATTTATTATATGTATAGATCCCGGTACCAAGGGACCTTAGGGTTCCCACAGTACCTACCTATGGAGCTCTATTTGTGCCGTCAAACCAAATTTCTGTTCCAGTGAAGTTTATGGGTGTAATTAAAAGCACTACTTATAAAAATATTTTAGCTTAGTCTTAAAGAATAATGCATTGAAATTTTAATTCAAACTGAATCTCACACTCAAAGCATTTATTTCAAATAAACCAATTACAGGCATTTTTGAATTATCAAGGGGCCGATCAGTTGGAAAAACGAAGCTAGTTGCCCATTTTCAAAGCGTAGTAAGTACCTATGGAGAAGAACTACCAAGAAACTCCACAAGCACAATAACATACTATACGATTCAAACAATTGGTTACATCATGTATGTTGAAATTAATATGACAACGATTAGTAGACACGCACGTTATAAGCGTGCGTAGTAAAAACGATAAAAACAACAATTTAGAAATTGGATTAAGTCGTAGCTGCTCAGTAAATCGATACATTGTAGATATTGGTAGGAGGAGGCAGCCACTTACCATCACTTGGTTTGCCTATTCGTTGTATGAAAAAGGGTTATAAAACCAGGAAAAATCGCTACTAGTGTACCTACATGCAGTATCACGGCTGTATTCTTCGAAGAGGTAGATAGATCCATTATTCTGTCATTTCGTTAGTCATACCGTTCATAAGTTTCTTGCAATGGGGGTAATTTTTTTCCCATTTACGGTGCACAAATCGTATGACCACTTAGTTGCTATTTAGATCTTTTCTATAAACAAGCTTAGAACCGCAAACTAGGAGAAATAAACGAGTCACTCCTACATAAAATATTCTACTGTTAATAGTAAATAAATCAAGTATCTACATATAAATAGTCAATTTTTGTCGCGAACAAAATCGTAAGACATTCAAGTAAATAATATATTAAGTTCCAATCGTTTGATGGTCTGTGTCAATGTCGAGCCGGTCACCTTGGTCCGCTGTTTCTCAGAAATAATCTTATTTTGTTTATTTTTCTTTGCGCTGAGACTGGAGAAAATTGTGGATGCCGTTGATTGCACTGGCTTCTTTGATAAGCCGGATTGAGATAGTTTAGAAGAGAATATAGAGGGATTATTTTGTGAAACTAAATGGAATGATGGATTGAAATGGTTTTGGATGATTTGATTGTGTTTTGTTCGCTAAAAATAAGCTTTTGGTATTGGACTCAAAAATGCCTCTTTCGACGATAATGGTAAGTATTTCGGATTCTGTAATAATATAATAAATTTATTGAACCAATGTTACAATTATTACCTTATGATTAACTTAACTTAATGTTGGTACGTAACTATTAGTGATTTTCGTTTTGGTCTTTACGGCGGACCCCAAACTAGGCGGTGCCTGTATCTTGGGGACCAGTGCCTGTATCTTGGGGACCAGTGCCTGTATCTTGGGGACCAGTGCCTGTATCTTGGGGACCAGTGTCTTGTAGTCTTTTAACATATTTTTTGCTTCGATGCTTTCGTGTTTTTTTTTGTAGAATATTAAATTAATAGATAATCAGCACTATGTTCAGTCTTAAGTATAACTACCAGAATATTATTATTGTTGAAAATGAAACAACTAGCTTCTGCCTGCGACTTCACACATACACAATATGCTGAAATAACAGCCACATTTTTATAAAACTCTCTCGGCCCCCACCGCGTCGCAACACATCGTCCGCACACGCTGTTATTTCGTTTTAATTTTTCTTGATTCAATAAGGTTTGTTGAACGGCATTTAGAAATAATTATCAAATACTTATACAAGGGCTTCGCCCGCGTGGAGGTCGAAAAATATCCCACGGGAATGTACAACCGGGATAAAAAGTATATTTTGTATTAATCTAGGTTATAAACTATCTGTGCGCTAAATTTCATCCAAATCCGTTCAGCCGTTTTTGCGTGATTGCGTAACAAACATCTAAACATACAAACTTTCACATAATTTATAATATTAGTAAGATGAAGTGGAATCAAATGTGTATCGGACAGCTTTCTACAAATTTTATTTAAAATAGCGTTATATTACAGTTCTATTTGTAAAAATCTAGTGTCAATATCACCTTTGCAACTTTAAACTCATAAAGTCATAACATATGTACTCGCAGCTTTAAATTTTAATTTGACCTATTAATTATTATTGCATCTCATATTATTACCTGTTTATATTATATTTTATTTTATATTAATTGATTGTATTTTAGATTTAATAAACCAGTAAATACTTACATTAATTTTATAATATAGCAGTTTTGCTAAATGTTTAATATTTAACAATTAATGTTTCCTCTCTAACTTACTTATTTTGCTGTGCCCGACAGGGTCCATATGATCTAATTATAAGTTTACCACCTAAGAATACCTATATGTGGAATGCAATAAAGTATTGAGTATTGAGTATAATTTAATCAAAAACGTGCTACTAGTAGTAGTTCAGTAAGGCTGTAGTATTTATCAGTCATCAGAGAGCTCACGAAAGGAATATTAATGAGTCTGGGTCGTCGCCGGATACGGCTAAGAGGACTACATAATACATACACTACACTAGTATTTACTATGTAAACGACAACTTTTATACTACCTAAACACGTTAGAATTAATCATCCCTTCTCTTTCCCGATGTTTTTCTTCCACGTCTTGTTATCGGCGGTAATAAATAACGTGCTGATGTTTACAGTACCGGTTCACGCCCAGGATTCGAACTTGAGATAGTACGGTGTTTCAAGGTTACGTTCACTATATCCTGGTGGGTAAGGTTCATTTTTGTGGAGTAATGTTCTCGTACCTACTATACACCTTTGGGATGTCGGTGGACTGTTCACTTCTGATAACCCATTCGGGGAGTATTTAAGCTTGGTGTTATATTATTTTAGGTTCTTTCTTCTTTTGTGGGTTTCTCAAAATACCGTTTCAGGTCTTAATATGATTGGACCAAGATTATGTCTGGTAGAAGAGACATAATTAGCGCTGCTAGCAACGCAGTCAGTACAGACCGCGGTAGTCTTGAGTACTAATTGCTTTTTCCAGCGGCTTCACTCGTGTGGAGGTCGAAAATCATCTCATGGGAAGAGACTACCGGGATAAAAAGTATCATATGTGTTAATCCAGGTTATAGACTATCTGTGTGCCAAATTTCATACAAATTCATTAACCGTTTCTGCGTGATTGAGTAACAAACATACAAACATCAAAATGTCCAAACATACAAACTTTCACATTTATAATATTAGTAAGATTATTAGGAAATCTATTTTATTGTTCATATTCATTTGGTCAATTAACCCTTGGACTTGATTTTGGAGAAAAGTCAAAATATGTGGAACTATTAAACTGAGAAACCATTCGGGAATGTATTAAATTGAATTTCGTTTCTGAATACAAAAGCCCAAAGAATTAAAATATTTAAATCAACGTAAAATAAAGCATTTATGCAAAACACAGTACATTTTCGTAACTATCACTCGACTTATCTGTCTATCTCAAAACAAATTTATTCTCTTGAAGAACCGTATTACAGTTTGTTGACATTGAAAAAAACTTTACATAAAGTTTGTAAAAGTTGGAAACTTTGAGATCCAATGGCTCGCGAACAGTTCACAAGTTAATGAGATCAGGTTTTAAGGTAGGGGAAGGTATGACGTCATATGAGAAATGGGGTAGGTAGAGATGCAAACACCATTGGCAGTTAGTCAACGGAAAGAATATTTTTCAGTTTTTGTGAAAAATACATTACTATTTCAAGTAGGGAGGTATCAAACGAATAACCATCACTTTTGCATAAACAAACATATATTTAATAAGATATTTTTAGGACTACTCGTATATCATGATAAATTAAAGACTTCAATCAAAAGACGGTTGCAAAGCAAAGCTGTAGATGATTTTGTAAAATGACGTTTGACAGATTTAATGTTTTCGATTTCACGACATTGTAGGCAAGAGTTCAGTTAATTACCTGTAAACTAGAGAATTCTTGGCCAAGAACAAGCGAAGGACTAATATATTTATTATCTACAGGTAATAAAAATCCGGAAATAAGAGGCATTCCCACTCATTTTAAGTCGAAACTTTTCAGACACAAATATATCTACATACTACATAAATATTTCAGCCTAGAGAAAGTCTAGGAAAATTATGATTTAGGCAAACTATAAGGAAGCCAGTGTGTCTATCGATCTGTATATTTCCAGTCTAGACATTATAATCAGGTCGGGCTCAGTCGAACGATCTCCTCGGACCACTAATTCTTGAGATATTCATATCACGGAAAATTGGCAACGAAGATCTGTTGGGGTTGTTAGGCAAGATTGTTTGGATGTATCATTATAATTTTCCTAAATAATTATGTTGATGATCAATACTAATCTGTACATAGTATAAAACAAAGTCGCTTTTTGTGTCTGTACGCTTAGATCTTTTAAACTGCGCATTCTTGATTCAAGGTGTAGGTTTATATCTATGTATAATACACCGACCAGCACAAAAGATAGATGCGAAAGTTGCTCTGTATCTGTCTGCCTGTTTGACCTTTCCACGTCCTAGCGGCTGAATTGTTTTCGATGTAATATGGCACACAGGTAGACGTGGGGTAGAACAAAGTATACTTTTCGTCCCGGTATTACAGTCCCGTGGGATAATTCCCGAATTCGAATTTATGACTGGTGAACACACTGACTATTGATTTTTTCAGAAATTGACGATTTTAGTATCCATCAGTATGGTAAACTCTACTTGATAAAATGTGGTTTTAAATATTTCCCTAATAAAATAGAAAATCACCGTAATTGAAACAGAACTGTAGCTACTGGGAGTCAGGGTTCCTGAGTGGATAACTTCTTAATATATAGCGGGCACTGCTAGTTTTATAATAGCTGTGCCCCATCGTTCTCATGCATGTAGGAATACAATATATTTGGATTAGCGCAAACTGCAACCATGAATTCAGCACAAATCGACGAAAAATTTGAACGCAGCTGCGTTCAGAATCGTATTTGACTCCATGGCAATACATTGTATTTTTACTATTTTGTGAAAAATAAATATTTTATTTTTACCTCATACAAGTCTAAAACTAATCAATCGTGTGTAGCGTGTGTAACGACCGTCTGTTCTGCTGACGACACACTGTTATGTAATTGTATCGTCATGATGTGTTTTGTTTCAGTTCATTACGTTTATGATGTCTGGACAATAAAATATGGCGGCGCTGACCTGAACTAGGTGAAACACAATATTTAATTAAGATGAATCACAGTATCGGCCCCTTTGGTCTGAGCATGAGGTCCTAGGTTCGATTCCCGGGTCGGGCAAAGTGTTATTTTATGTTTCTATCTGTAACTTCTCAGTAGCAACCGCGAGTCTGAATTTTTTCCCGGTTGTTGGCAATAGGTTCGTCCCCTATTACATTGGACTTAAACATAACTGCCGAAATGTGAGTGTTGTTTGGGTGTGACTGAGTGTAGTACTAAAAGTACACCTCTGCCAAATCCATGGGAAAATACAGGCGTAATGTTATGTTGTTATGTCATGAATCACAGTTTTGTGCCACTGTTAATGATTCACTCACTTACTTCTGCAACCGTAGTCTAAAGAGTAGACCATTAAAAAGCTAGTCTTAAATCATACTGCGTCCTTAGACACCCACAGAATATCTTGGTTTAGACAAGTTTTCAACAATTGCCTAAATTGATCTAAATATGCCTTTTCAAATTTTTATAAAGACATACGTTTTTCATCTGAAAAATATCGCAATACTAATGAAACCAAATATAAAGATCTTGTCTAGTACATTTTATTTGACAGAACACCTTAGATTATGACCAGAGATCGGATATTCGGATGCATATTTACCTAAAGATAATTTTTAGCTATGAAAGTATGGAAGCGGCCTTATAAATTATTTGTAATATTTATTAAAAACCCCGGGATTCTTGATTGCTTCTATTCAGATGTGTATTAATTTAAAATTAATGTTTAACCCGATACAAATATGTTTATGTACTGGAGGAGGGGTGGTTTGTATTGGTTAAAACAAAAAATAAACAAATTACTTACCTAAATTAAGACTTTTTCGATACAAAAGCGCATTCCATGTTAGCCACAATCTCAACTTTAGGTGAAAATGCATCCGAATATCCGATCTCTCATTATATCCCAAAATACTTTAGCGCAGTCAAGTTTTAAAAGATTGAAAAAAAAAATTGTCGTTTAAAATTGTAATAAAATATCTCCTTACAGAAATAAACATCATTTTCATCTTTTCATTAAACATATCAACTCTAAGGTGACGACCATCCAACCTACAGATCCCAATTTTCCTGCTGCACCGCGTAACAGAACCCATAACGCTTCGGAAGAGACCATGCTACCGTGAAAAATTTTCAACCAAATAATTTGGGACCAACAACCGTCGTATCCCAAATAATACCGGGAAGGAAGTAAGAATTGTTGACGAGGCCATTAATACGCCATCAAAGGACCTGACCTGACCCTTTAAATTAGGTAAATGAGATCGTCGTGATATGGATGAAAGGAAATGTAACTGTGGATGTTCACCGATGTTCATAGATATTGGAGATTGGCGACGATAAATAAGTAATTAGTTTTTGTCAAAATATTTTTGTGGTTGTATGTAAATATTTGTTAGCAATCCTAGATCTTATTTCTACAGTATTTAATGTCACCACGATATACCAGATGGTGTTTGTTTTACTAAGTCCGAATTAAGAAAAGGATGTTCTTTCACGTTATAAAATAAAATGGTTATGTTTAACATATCTGTAGTAAGGATTGCATTTTTTGTATAATCTGGGTATAGTTAATAATAATGGGATATAAGTGGTTATGTATGTAATTTTAATGTTATGTAGATATGCTGAAAGCCACCCAAAGAGCAATGGAGACGGCTATGCTCGGAGTTTCTCTACGCGATCGAAACAGAACAGACTCGTAGGAAAACCAAGGTAACCGACCTAGCCAGAAGAATTTCCAGACTTACGTGGCAGTGGGCAGGCACATTACTCGCAGAACAGAAGGCCAATAGTGCCGAAAGGTTCTGCAGTGGCGACCGCGGGGAGGCCTTCCAACGCTACCTGCGATGGAAGGCCTCCTACAAGGTGAACCGATTGAACCGATTGACCGGTGAGCGGATTCCTGCGGCCTTCACCAGGTGTTGAAGGCCGCACGGATCCGCTGGATGCGAGTAGCACAGAACCCGTCGAAATGAAGGTGCTTAGCGGAGGCCTATGTCCAGCAATGGTGGTTTTTCGGCTGGAGTGATGATCATTATGATGATATGTTTATTAATATCTAGAAATAGGAGAACTTGTTTTTTTTTCTAGTTTTTATGTGTCATCATTTCAGCCGAAAGACGTCCACTGCTGGACATAGGCCTCCCCCTTTGGTGCTTGTCATTTTGGGGGGGGTTTGCCATAACCGCCACACTTGGCAGGCGGGTTGGCGATCGCAGTATGGTTTTTAAAATGTATAGAGAACGCTGCTGCCTATTCTCTAATAGTATCTCGAGTAATCGAATGTATCCTGTAAGTATTTCATACAAAGAATTGATTGGATAAAAAAGCGACTCAGGTTTTGAAGCATTTTCCAAGTTAAATCGTAATTGAATAATATTATAATAAGTTACACTTGAACTCGGTGTAATTATCTCATTTGGAGAATAATTTCTCAAAATCTTTGAATCATGAAACAAAAAACATGTTTTAGAAATCTAAATAAAATTAGATGGTCTTTAAATTATCACTCCTAGCAATAATACCGCCCAATGTGTCATCCCATGCAAAATGTGTACATTTATATCAGTATTTTTGATAGTCTTTATTATAAAAAGTAAGCTATATATTAATCTTTACTAACCCTTCCTAATCAAATAAGATCCCTACTTTTCCGTTCTGATATTCTGTCAAGCATTGATCGAAATTGGCACAAGAACTATTCGAAAATATAGTAAGAAAAAATAAGGAGAACCAAGAATATACATAAAGCATCTTATATTCAAGCATTTTGTATGTCAATCTACTAACCATCTAACTGCCAAAACCTTTTGGTAATACAAGCCGGGATTTATTATAAGGTGAAGGAATTAAATCCGAAATGCTTGGGTGAAATAATTTTAAGACGAAATAATTAAATTACTCATCATCATCTGCAGTCTAACCGGATGCAGCTGAATACCATTATTTTACATGGAGCGACTGCCTATCTGACCTCGACAACCCAGTTAGGTACTGGGAAACACGACAACCCTTGGTAAGATTGGTTGTTAGACTTTCGGGCTTCTGACGACCCGTAACGACTGTCAAAGATCCACGAATGACCACCAGGACCAAGTTTAAGGTGCTTTCCGAGGCACGGAGGGTCTTTGTATGTATAGAGGGTCACCCACCCACGGACCAAACGCGGCAAGCGTAGCTTAACCTGATCGATCGGTCTGTACGGCGGTTATAACTGTTATTTTGGTAATTTAATTAGGTGACGTATTATTTATTAGTTAGATACTTTTTATATTAGAACCAGCAATAAAATAATTTTGTCACTAGAAGCATATAATTAATTTGTAATCTTAAAAAAACAATATTGATCTCTTAATAAATAAGTGTTTTTAATAATTACATAAACATAACTTTATCTAAATGTAAAAATTGAAAGTATTTTATTACAATAGCTGTCCAATTATTATTATTTATGTTATTAACTTTTTATCCGAATTGAATTTAGCACTCAGTTTATGTATTTTTTATTTTTATTTTAGTTATTAAGTTTTAAATTTTAGCTATGTATCAAATAATAGATACCTTTTGCTGTGCCCTAACAGGGTCTACAACGGCTCTTAGCTATAAGCCTTTTTATACCATTTTGTTTTTACCTTGTGGAACGCAATTATATGAATATGAAGCATCTACATTTAACTGGAAACATTTAATTCTGAATATTCTTAGATGTAGGTACAACGAAGTATCCATCTTTTAATGAGCAATAATATATTTATCAATAAACAATTTTATTATTATTATTATTAATAATATATTTATGTATTGCTATGAAAATAATTTTAGTCCCTATTACATTATTAAATGTGTACGTGCAATCTTGCACGAAGATTCTGCCATCCGATCAACCGAACTATCCCTCTATGTCTATGTTATACTTCCATGCATTACGAAGTAATGTTGTACCAGAAAAGTTGCCTGAAATCTCTGAAGTTACCTAGTTTAGTCCATGTTACCTTTTATTTCATTTATAGTCAAATGCTGCAAATTAACCAACTTTCAAAAGTAATCTCTATTATTATAAACGAAAACTTACGGTTTTTTCAGAATTCAGATCTCAATACCACACGATTTCATTAATAAATGATTTTATGATAATTTTTATCAATAGTCAATCGTATCATTTTGAGCACCTCAAAATGAAATAACCCCAAACGACTCCAATATCCTGAAGCAAGAACGCAATCAACGAACCAATGACAATTAAATAAATAAAACATAATTGCTAATCGCCATGACATAAGAAAATAACCTCCCAATAAAAACCATGTGAGAATCACGTGCTCCCTACAATATAATACAAATGATCTGACGGGATCCGTCGGGATCCTGGACTCTGTAGGTCATCGAAGGAATCCGGGGAGAGGGGAGAAGAGCTGTGGCACGCAAATGATACGCGGGCAACGCGCCCCGCATCGATCGCCCATGTGCCGGCCCGCAACCCTCCCTCCGCGCCGCCGGGGGCTCACACGCCCACACCCCTCGCACACCCATCCACCCCGCCAGACACAAACACCCTCACGCACAGACGCACACACACCACGTATCTAATGTGTTCTACCAAATGATCCGAATAGAATATTAATTCATCTATGTATATAAAACTGATGGTCATGGCATTGGTTGAAATTTTGTGAATCTAAGCACCTGATTTATTCAAATTGAATCAATTTTGTAAGTTTCTTGAAAAAAAAATTAGGTAACACTTGTCTTTTCGAAGATTTTTTTTTTTCGATCTAGCGGTATCCGCTTAACAAATCCAGAAAAGTTAAAATCCGATCTAATCAACCCGAAAATCAGTAATTAGTGACACCGAATAGAGGGTGACGTCAGTCATGGTTGTATTTATAACAACAGTTAGTTGTACAGGTTTTCTATCAGTGAAAGTGTGCGTGCCGACCCCACGGGGAGGTTAATTGAGCTCACAGCCACGTGGGAGCAATTATTTACCTTCAGGTAACCACGTGCATCGCTCACGGTACTCCAACACAACGTCACTCCAACCTTAAACTACACAAACTACACACTCAAAAACTACATATAGTAAAATGTATATAGCCACTAGCGAAGCATTGCGGAGGAGCTAAGTAAAAATGAAGAAATAAGATGGTGAATTTACAGACATTCGGGTTTAATGTTTCTATTCAGAGCTCCACACCCCAATCTAGACTCTAAACTCTAGTTATAGGGCTCAAACTACAACGCTACCGGCTACGCCACATAAATATACGCAGACACTCAGTGCAAAAGACTGGCTGGTCTTCGGTAAACGGACGGGGGGTGATACTAAAAACATGAAAAAGAGTGTTTAAATGATTTATTGATCACAATTAATCGCATCAAGCTGATACATGAACACTACATTGTCAAAATCGCAAATGCTATGCGAGATCGCATGCGTTCGATACAGATGACATCAACATTTTACGAGACGATACACTTTAATGACAGTAATAACACTAGGACTACTTAACTACGTATTAAGCTAGGCTACACGACTATTACTACTGAAGCATTGCCTGATTGTAAATAAACGTAAAAATGCAGCATTTGAGCGTTCCGGCGACGACACCCAAATGTAGGGCACGTGATCCGCAGCCACACGCTCGCGATCTGAACTCACATTAGCCACAAACCGGTACAATCCGAAACACTCTTATACTACTCGATTAATTAATATAAACTACAAAATGATCACAGTCAACAGTATCTGGCCGGTCGTCTCGTGGTGAACGGGATTCGCGTTTGGTCTCGCGGAGTACTCATTTGGTTATTTCTAGCGCGCCATTTACGTGCGGTGTGCGCGGCGGCCACGGCTCAACTGGGCGGCGCGCGCTCCCCGCCGGCGCCCTCCCCGCCCCCCAGTTGCATCCTTCAAACGCTCCCTGATAATCGGGAGAAAATACTACACACAGTTGCAATTGGAATGCCGCATCGTGTTCTTTTTTGGCTATGAGTCAGGCTGTAATCCCATCAGCCCTCATTGGCCGCTTGCTTCACTCGCTCGTCGAATGCAATTTAGTTAAAAAGATTTCCGCTTAAAAAAACTTAATCAGATCATTTTGTGTATTTTCGTGTTTCGTGTCGATCGTGACGGTCTAAGTCGTCCTCGTATTTTAGAAGACTATGGAGCATGAATATAGATGTTTCATTTCGGCGACGGGCACGTTCTCATGTTAAATTACGACTAGTTGGGACGAGACGGAGAAAAAACCTACGCACTCTATGTCCTAACAGAGAAAAATCTTAGATATCATACATTTTACCAACGCCGTTTTTTTTGCTTTAGGTTTTGTGAGAAAAATATGAATTTGCTTTTTTATTTTATGTAAAATTTCGATGCAATACATTATCATACATCTTAAATGCGCATATTTAAGTTGGATTCTTCAATAGATTTTTTTTAGTTTCGTCTGAGTTTTCCTTCGTATCTTCAGCGAAGTCGTTTACATCATAAGATTATTGGAGTAAGATACCAGATTACCCAACATATGCTAATGAAGTCAAAATGTTCCCCTCATCCCGGGGAATAGAGTTGGGCTCCTAAATCACACACTTATGGAATATATAAAGATATACTTGTGACGTTCGCTCCTCAGAAAGTGGCCGAGAAATGCATAGAGATCTTCTAGCTACTTATCATATACTACTCATAAAAAATGACTCGGGTAAAGGGTTTACTGCAAGCTATCATAGATAAAACAGTAGTTTATTATTTATGAAACCCAAGGCCTTGTGGGTTTTATCAATTGATGATTTTATCTTATCTGTCTTAAATATTAGATGCTGTGAATGCTGTGGCTCAATTTCAAAGTCAATTTTGTGCACGAGTAAAATACAACAACTAGGTAAGGCTGATCTATCAAAAACTAAGGTTGGAAGTAGCTGCCGATTTCTATCACAGAGTCCAGACAGGCACTATCTGCAAAAAAACGGTACAGAATTCGTTATAAAAATATCTGATTAGAAAAGTTTACTGGGTCTTACCCGGGAATGGTCAGCACACCACTTACGTAGGATTCAGAAAGATAACTTAGCACTCTTGAGCTTATTCCAAACATCCAAAACACAGCGACCTACAGGCCCACCCGTTACCACTTCAGGTATACATTTTGCAGGAAGAAGAAGTGGCGCAACAAAATCCCCAGACAGAACTCCTAACAACTTGACGACGTAACAGGCTAAAGCTTATTAAAACATAAACACTTAATATTACTACAATATTAGGGCAATTATCTCTACTCACATAAAAACCATAACCACTACGCTTCCTCTGTTTCATTAAAAAGTTTTCCTTCCCGTATTAAATTAATACATGAACTAATAGCGTTAGTGCAACCTATTTATTCGTTAGTCTGTTATGACTTTAGAACCAAAACTAACTTGCAACTAATCCGTAACCAAAACGAATACCCCTACTAACTATTCAAGAACTTAAATCATGCACATAAGGCTCTACGTCGTAGAACCTCTACGACTCGCTACGAATGTGCTACGAAACGGTAGTATCATTCGTAGCGAGTCGTAGAGAGTACGAAACTACTGTCTCGTAGCACATTCGTAGCTAACAGCTCCGAATTTAATGTGAGTGTAATAATTTCTAAAGCGACAATAAATATGTCTGTCAAGTATTTTAGTACCGTATATAAAACAAACTGCATGGGAATATTATCATGGAATAGTATAGTTGATGCTCTGGTCATATTGTGTGTATTTTATGAATCTAAAGTATGAAAACTACTTTTTTTTTTTGAATAGAGTTTTACTGTGGTGAATGAATGGGATTGGCTGTGGTTTCGGTGTTGTGTGCAGTAATTAAGAGGTGCTAGGTGGATCAGCAGTATGACATTAAGGGTTGCTTTAAAATTAGTGGTGATTTCATAAATGAATATTTTACATTGTTAGAGTAAAACATTTGATTAACTTCTAATTTCTTGCGTGAATTAAATATAGGTAAACTTTCAATTCCATTCTTCTTAAAGCAGCCATAATCAGCCTATAATGTGCCCACTGCTGGGACACAGGCCTCCTTCTTTTTATTCGCGAGGGAGTGAGCTGTAATCTACCCCGCGGGTCCCGTGCTGGTTGGGATAGATGTGCATGCTTTCTAATGTGCTTGATTGGCAATGTATGAGTTGCTAATTAAAAAGTCAATTGAATTTGATTCAGATTAGAGAGTAATACATTAATGGCGACATGTGAAGGTGGTTGAAAGCAAAGGAGAATTTAAGGAGACTTAACGTAAAAGACGTGAGTTTATATGTAGTGTTTAACATGACCATCGATCGTAATGATGAAAATCACTTACTCGTCAAACCCAATTTTCTCAAGCATTTTATTCAAAACAATGAATTTATCATCGTTTGGCGGTAACCTGCTGTATTGGTGGTTCACCGATAATTTTGATTACGCGTAAATTACGGACCGCGGCGGGAGGCATTGGAATGGGCAGTAGCTGAGTCAGAAATGTATTCATGCTCGCTGTTTGCTTTTTCTAGATTTGAAACAGAGGTATTTTTGTGGAGACAATGTTATTGAAAGCTTTTCTGATACTTAGTTCGTTCTTTGAGCATTTAGTTTTTTGGTAAACATATATAAACTTTTGAATAATAGTTCACGCGTTTCTTCCATAGGGCTGGGCAGAAATTACAGAGCACCACTCACGCTGCAACGGTGCGTACTTACATGGTCTTTTTGCTTCAACCACGTTAACGAAAAGAAAGAAAAATGCATCTATTGACATTACAACAAAATAATATTCATGCTAAGTATTTAGGAATTAGGTATACTTAAATTGTAGCTCTTTGCATTCGAAAGTTTCACCGTTTATCTGTTCAGTTTACATGATTTTCGGTTTCCTTACCCCTTAAAACGATCAAAATCAAAATCAAAATATTTTATTTCATATAAACCTGCATGGGCACTTGTGAAACGTCAGAAGCTAGGTGCACGGTTCAAATTTGTCGCTTCCTATGGAGAAGAGCCGGCAAGAAACTTCACGGTTACTCTTTTAAAAATAATTGGCTTTTACAATGTTTTCAAATTACAGTGATAATAGGTATGGGAGGAAAGTGCAGGCCTGTCAATAAGTATCAGGTACTTAGAGGAATGAAAATACAGAATAGAAAATCGTCTACACGTATCGTTCGTCCTATATAAAATTAACCTATTTGAACCAAGTGACATGATTTCCATGACAATCACTAATAAATAGTCGACATTAAAATTGACGTATAATGTCAAATAATGACTAGAATATGTCACACATTGTAAAAAATAAAAAGAATAAAAATTAACATTGTAATTTGGGAGCAGTTAATAGACTTTCACACAGTTTTGCTGTTATTGAGGTACCAGGGAAGCCACATGTGCAGAAGGAATTAATGCCAAACTTCCCTGTCTTCAACGTAGTCTTTTATCTTAAAGTATGCTTTTTTGATAAGGACACGTTTGATGTAAGTTTTAAACTTTCCATCGCTAAGTTCTGTAACCGACTTTGGCAACTTGTTATAGAAGCGGAAACGACTTGCTAGTTTTAGTTAATCTAAATTTTGGAATCACAATTTCATCTTTACTACGTGTATTTAGATTACGGAAATCACATCTTTTTTTGAAAAGACCTAAGTTTTTGCGAACATACAAGATAGAGAGCATTACTGCTTGGCGGGAGAAATAGTTACGGTGCTAATTCTACGTATTACCTCTTAACTTAAACTACTATTAAAATTAAAGAACAAGTCCCTTTTATGATATTTCTGTAGGTCTACAAGTATTTTATAGACACTTTTGCAAGTAAAAGTTTTAACATATTATTACTTTCTTATCTTTTCTAGCTGTTACTAAATGCAATCCACGGAGTAATTATGTCAGTTGGACTGGCTTTTATTTTGACAGTTCAACAACATTTATTGCGTTATTTACGTTATTGAACAAACAATTTTTGGCAATGGATTAGCAATATCCTTCCAAATTATTCAGATTGGGATTGAAAGTGTCACAAACATGTGTCGTATACAATGTCCCTATCAACTTCAAACGATTGACAAGTATTTTAAATACGTGTGACGCTAAATGAATTAATTAATGACTTGTAGTGCAAGTTCTTCGTGCGATTTTCACCAATAAAACTGACTGCAATTGGCACTTCGTAACCGCGTTCAAGAATGTCAATATTCCACAAAAGTGTTGACACTGACAGCTCTTAATCTCGGTTTAGATGTTAAATCAAAATCAAACTAGGCATTTTATTTTACATAATCCTACATGGCCACTGATTAAACATCAGAAACTAGGTGTATGGTTTCAATTGGTTGTTTCCTATGGGGAAGAGCTGGCAAGAAACTCCACGGTTACTCTTTAAAAAATATTTGGATTTTATAACGGTTTCAAATCACAGTGTTAATAGGTATGGGAGGACAGTGTAGGCCTGTCAACAAGTACCAGGTACCTACTTGTTCAGTGTTTGACAGTCACTCAGTGTTTGAATTATTTGCTATTATTATTTTAGGAGTCACACCTTAATTGCGCAATACACTATCAATCAGAATCTGAATTATTTTGAAGGATCTAATCCATTACTTTACATGTTCGAAAAAAAAAATGTGCTCAACAACGTAAATAATGCAATGAATGTTGTTGAACTATCAAAATGAAATCCTTTCCTATATAAGCGTCTTACGCAATTACCTCGCTGGAATACAACAGCAAGTTGTTACTAAAAAACAGCTCTAAGTCTACGTTCTCACGGACGTAATAATATCGCGGCAGGATATTTTCACGCAGTGTATCTTCAACGCGTTCGTTAGCGCCGAGAGTTGAAAATCAAACAGAGTATTTTTCTTATTTATTTAAAAAAAAACTCTGTTTCATTTTCTCTGGTGGATTCTCAATCCTATTGAAAAGTTCTGTACAAATACGAAACTTTTGAAAGCGATTGCTATTTCCCTAGGTCTGTGGCTGTCATTAAAGAATAAGGCACCCTTTTTTGCCCGTGTAAGTGATATAAAGTAATCAAGATCTGTTTTCGAAATCACCGATTCGTCTGCCAGCTGTGGTGATTAACCCAAAACACCATATTTACATCGTACAATGTTATATCCATTTCCAGAAGTGGGTCATAACAGGCTGATTAAACTTCTCCTTAAAATTAGAACCCAAACACCAGTCCCAATGATCACCAGCCAGTCTCACCCAGAGCCAGTCCAATGACATGTGTCGTGACGAGCCCCATGTGACCTTGAGCCCCCTTCCCCCGCTATCCAGATTCGGGTGAAGTATATTTTAACCCTAAATTAAGTGGTGAGGTTTCCTTCGACCGTCCGCGCCGTCGGGTCTCGGCAATCGAAGGGTTGACACGAAAAGACTTATGGGACAACAAATTACAGTTGATTTTCGACTCTATTGAGAGGAAGGAAGGTTGGTTTTGGTTATGGGGTGTAGCCAGTTTCAGGGGTGTGTAGTGGGCTCGCTCGAAGCGTCCTCTAAGAAAATGGAGACAATACGATTATAGTATTGAAGTATATGGTAGGATTTCAGACGGTGCAATTTTTTTATGCTGAAAAGTTGATTATATTTTTTATAAGATTTAATTTAAAAAAAAATAGAATTTAACACTTTTCAAGGATGAATGCAGAGCTAGAAATGTCAGCATTTTTGGGAACCAGTACCATTTAGCCTTGAAGTGATACCGGTACTAGACGTAATACTTGAACTATTGTATTTTCTAATCAGTATCGGTACTGTGCCGGCACTAAACAAACATTTCCGTAAGCTAGAGTGAGAAAATATACGCAAATAGTGATTAAATAAATAGGATAGTTATGAGGCATTACCAAAAATAACTTCAAGGTTGTCAACGAGGTTTCTCGTAGGTACAAATATAACGTTACGAACCCATAAGAGGTGGTTTGACTCCCGAGCGTGCGAGGGAGTCAATGAAGCCGAGGCTATATTAAGTTGGCGTTTAGTCTTGAGGTGCAAACTGTACTTTTCACTTTGAGTGCGAGAAAAATAGTCAATTTAGTACAAAAACATTTAAAAATATTTCATTATAAAATAAAAATCACAAAAGATTTTTTTACTTGAAGCTAAATGTTTAATTCGAATTATTTGAAAAAACCATGGAACTAAAACTCTCAAGATTTTCGCAATGAAGACGGTCCACTCTCCACAGATAATAGTATATTTACTGGCTGTTTGAGTTTGTCTATGTCACATGAAGGAAATTAAAAAAACGAACTACTTTTTACTCCCTGGAGACTAAAGTGGTCACTTTAGTCCCGCTTCGTAGGGCTATATTGGCGTACTTTTAGAGCATACAAAGTGAAAAATATATTATATTGTTACAAATATTAGTAACAAGACAATTAACCTAGCTCTCCAATCTGTTGAATCAGTTAAATTACCTCACAGTGCATACTCTTATAAATTTATTATTATTATAATTACTATTGCTAAATCAAGAATAATGAAAAGACGTACATGACTTGAGACACTGTTTAGATACGAATGACTTGATCAAGTAATGTAAAAACTAAAGTCTACCAATTTCGCTTCTTCAACCCTCCCATATACATTAAACCACCCGAATATTATTATGTATAATACAATAATTTAGACTATCCTCTCTCCATCTCATTCCCTCTTTCTACAAACACATCTTCGATCTCACTCTAAACCAGTCTACAGGCGGATTTCGCGACGGTTTTTTTCGATTTTTCACATTTGTGCTACAGTACTGATTGATAGGGAACGGGGGGTGTGAGGGGGTGTGTAGGGGGGTGTAAGTTGAGTGCATCCTTACAATAGATGTCGCCTCAGTCGCTACTATCATTTAGTACTTTTATTTCGTAGCTAAGCGTCGGAATAGAATGCGAGCAACTCCAATAAAATACGCATTGCGTATGCTTATTTTAAAATGGCGACTTCACGCCGTTTTTGCTTGGGGGCCGGGCAGAGGTCCAAGTAGGTTTTGTATGTTTGTTTATGAGTGTCGTGTTGGGTAAGGTTATGTAGGGTGTAAAAGTTGAAGGAGACGATGGCGGGATCACGTTGACTCCTACCGAAATGACAGAATTAGTCTTTTCCGCAAAAGACAGAACTGTGTGAGAATGTTGGCAAACGGGCTGGTGAGATTAGATTAAAAGTTTGTTAAATTAAGTAAGTACCTACCAACAATGACAAAACAAATGACAATACAACACAATAACACAATATGACAATGACTCAATATACCTTCTATGGACAAACGCTAATCATAGAAGTCAGTTGCCATTCAGTTTAAAAACAGTAAAAGCAGTGTCGTATTACCCTTGCTCGAAAAATCAGTGATCACAGTTCATGTATTTTACGATAAAGAAATAAACGTACCAGCTGTTTATCCTGTTGCCTTCTGTTGTCAAAAAACTGGAACATGTTCTCATCTTGTGCAATATTTGGCCGTAAATAATTATGTTTTGTGGAATATATTCATGGTTATACACCATGTTTATATTTATAAAATAGGACATTTAACTCAAATGAAAAAATAATAGTTTAAAAAACTAAAAAACATGCTTTAAAACCAAACTAAAAAAGGAGAAAATAATTTAATTCAATTAAAAAGCGTGGGGTGGTTTTTGAGGTATTTTTATAATCAATTAATGTCATGATTTCACAAACCATTCTCCGGAAGGCATTTGGGCGCACCTAAAACCGGTTTTGATTGACTTGAAACAAATGTACCCACAGGTTGAAATTTTGCATGTACATTCAGAGCGTCCGACAGTGCAATATAAACAAAAGAAAAACTTTTTTTATTTAAAAGATATATCGAGTTCAGATGAACCTGTCCAAGTTGTACCTTTCAAACTATAGTTCAGTTATCATGTGATTGATAATAATTAATTAAAAAAAACGAAAACGTAGGTATGTAGTTTTGTTCATAGTGTGAAATAGCCCTATTAGTTCCTTTTTGTAACACTTATCATTTTGGTAACGAAATTCATTTTCGTTTCATTTTGGTACAATTATGGCAATAATTATTGATGTTTTAAAGAACGATGATGTCATTATTTTATCGTAATTGCGGCGTATTGAATTTTGATAACCGTACAAAGTAAACAGCGGCAGCCAAGCAATTTGCAAAAAAAATAAGACTACTTAGAAGGATAGACCTTAACGTAAAAATCGTAGCAGGTGGCGTTCTACAATTCCTGCCTACCCCTACGACAAAAAGGCATTAGATTACTCGTATTTAAATCCGTATGTAAATTAAAAACAGACCCATGTATTAAATAATGCCTCCAAAACAAAGTCTTACTAAGAACAATGCGTAGTTACACAAATAGTTTGCATCTTCCCCATTGCCAGGGAGTGCCGAACATATGCTCAGCATGGCATCCCTTGGCCCAAGGGTCGTTACCCGCAGCTCGAGTTTAATGGCCTTACACAGTGGACAGTTTTGGCCACACTTTTACATACTATATTACTAGCTCGTACATGAGTGTATTTATGGCTTAATGTGTATGTCATGGGTCTAGTTATTTGGAGTTGGTTTGTAAGTACGCATTTTAAAGTTGGAGGTTTGTATGTGTTGAATTGAGGAACTTACGGCTAGTTTTACCACCTCCGGACAAGTTCTGGTATACTTATCTTGCATTAAACTGTACTTTCATACAGATTTGGCTTTTTTTAAAGAATTTATTTTTCAGACAACTTGCAGTCTAGATTGTAATAATTACACAGGCTGACAGGACAGGGGACATCGACGCAAACTGTAACCATGAATGTAGCATATGATTTTAGACCCCTTAGCGAACCCCAATTAGTTATCAATTATCATGTTCTCGATGCAATTTCTCGTAGGTTATCAAAAAAAATCTGCTGTTTCATAGAAAAGTGCAATACCTACGGGGTCAAAATGTATGGGAAAGCAATTTCTGCCAACTTGTGTAAGTAAATACCATTTAATAAGAGTTTATCAAATGGATAGTGCCTACAATGAATGGGTCCACAAGTCAGGCAGTCGTTGGAACCCGACCCAAGCGTTGTTCGGGAAAGGTTTGGCAGATGCTGATTATTCAGTGAATATTCAAATACTGTGAAACTGACCCTCGCTCCACCAAGCTCATCAAGCGTAAACTAAGGACACACAATTAATTAAGTCCTGATGTTAGAGCTCCTAGAAACGCTCATCAGTCGAATCCAGTCGGAGTTGAATAGTTTCATGCTAGTATTGTCCAAAATCCTTAGATGGGTATGGGTACTTTGGGTACTTTATTATAAGTTTCATTACCATCATCATTTTAACCGAAATACGTCCACTGATGGACAAAGGCTTCCCCCAAAAGGGGCACCACGTTTGGCAGGCGGGTTGGCGATCGCAGTATTGTGGTAAAATACATACAGAATGCTGCTGCCCATTCTCTGGTAAATCTCTTAGTCGCCTCCTACGACACCCACGGGAAGAAATGGGGTGATGCAATTCTTTACCTCCGGCACCATACGGAACAAGATTAGGTATAAGTTTAAATGCCACGAAATAAAAAAGAGAATAAAATGAAATGTTTGACTGACTCGTTGGTCTAGTGGTCACAAGTGCTACCGCTGAGCATGAGGTCCTGGCTTCGATTCCCAGGTTGAGCAAACTGTTATTGGGCTTTTCTTATCTAGAATTTCTCAGTAGCAGCCCGGAGTCTGGATTTGTGCCCGGTTGATGGTAATACGGTTGCCCCCTATTACATGGGACTTAAACATAACTGGCGAAATGTGGGTGCTCTATAGGTACACCTGCCTATCCCTTCGGGGATTACAGGCGTGATGTTATGTTATGTAGTAGGTACTAACTTCCGCCCGCGGCTTCGCCCGCGTGGAGGTCCGAAATGATTCCACGGGAACGTATTACCGGGATAAAAAGTATTCTATGTGTTAATCTAGATTATAATCTATCTGTGTGCCAAATTTCATCCAAATCCGTTCAGCCGTTTTTGCGTGATTGAGTAACAAACATCCAAACATCTTCACAAACTTTCATATTTATAATGTTAGTAGGATAAATGACGGCGAGATTACAGAGGTCTGAATGTAGACCAGTTCCTAGATCTCAACAAACACATTCATTAACAAACGTAGTTACGGATATCACCCCCAATCAACAAACTCTTGACACCATTTTAACTCAGTAAAGAGATCCGACAAACGGAACCAACAGCATACACTGCCACTAAAAATAAGCCTTTACAAGAAAATCCCTTGCATCATAAAGCAAGCAGATAATAAACTCAACTTGACCACGATAAATTAAAAATAATATTTTTGAGGATTTACATAGCTGCGCGGTTGCCTCGCGCGTTGTAAGGCTGTGTTCTCATTAAACGGGTGGAAAAGTGGCTTTTTTTATGTGAAACTCAAATTATTTACCTATTCCGTTTAATAGCCATTAAAAGGCACTTTTGAACGGCAAAACCAAAAAATCTTTATTACGAAATAAACAACCATGTTCACAAAAAATACACTACACAGTGAAAAATAAAGTCGGAAGTCGGTACCCTTATTGCATGACTTATTTTCAAAGACAATCAATCTAGGCAGATTTTCAGATTTAAAGCCTTTTCACAACTACTTATGTTGGGGTCGGCTTCCAGTCTAACCGGATGCATTTAAATACCAGTATTTTACATAGAACCACTGGCTCTCTGGCCTTTGGTAAGAATGATTTGCCAGAATTTCTGGCTTCTAGAGACCCGTAACGACTGTCAAAGATGTACGAATGACAGACGGGACCAACGGCTTAACGTGCTTTTTGAGGCACGGAAGGGTTTTGGTATGTAAAGATGGTCACCTATCCACGAACCGATCGACCGATCGATCGACCCGTGCGGCTGTTAAATATAAAGTCTTGTGATATATTTTCCAATAAGTCTAAAATTAATTCATGAGAATAAAATACTAGAAAAACATTTCACCGCTCAATGAGTAGGAGCCCTTATCCAAGGCCGCATGTAGTGGTCACTGAATAAAGTTCGAATGGATATGGTATTGCTCAAAAGGTCTCAACGTTAATGTTTGGAACTTTTCATGGATGGTTAATAAGATTTAATTAGTAATGTTACATGAACAGGTTAGTAGGTAGTTATTATGTTACTATACTAACGAGTTTTTTTTCCAATATCAAACCCTGTTTGTTATTTTCAATATATAAAATAAAAGATTATTTTACACAACACACATGACTAACTTAAAGTTATGTGTGTTGTGTATAATACTTAATCTTTTAGTTTTACTAGGTTTGCCCGTGACTCCGCCCGCGTGGATGTCGGTTATAGCGTAAAAAAGTAGCCTATATCCTTCTCCATATCCCTGGCTATATCTCTGCCAAATTTCATGATTTCACGATCGTGTCAGCGGTTTAGGCGTGAAAGCATAACAGACAGACAGAGTTACGTTCGCATAGTATTATAATATTAAGTAGGGATTGTGGGTTAATGCAGTTAATATTTTTCGGCACAAATTGCCGCATCCATCCTTCGTTTATCCGTCTAACTGGATTGCGGCCAATGAATAGTCAAATGGGGGTAAGCAGTGGTGGTAATTCGGAGCGACGCGGCGACGTACGACGCAAATGTACCGACGTACCGACCGACTCCAAGTATATGTAGCAGGGCAATCCGGCCTTCCACCGAGTTAAGTAGCGATGTGCATCACGTGGATCAGTTCACTATACTGTACTAGTGTGACTTACCTACTCGTAGTTTGAATGAAATAGTAAATACATATCTAAATATACTCGTAATAACTTTAGGAGGAGCTCGTGTCTAAATAATATCAACCGCATGGGTCGACCGTAAGTTAAGCTATGCTTGCCGAGGCCGGTCCGAGGATGGGTGACCATCCATTTCATATCGAGGTTTAAAAGCTAGTATAAAACAGCGGTGTTAAAGTACCTAAAAGATAGAGAGAAATGATACCTACGCGGTCAAAATGTATGGAACAGCTGTTTATTTTTTGTATAACCGACCGAAAATTTTCTGCGCTGGAATGATATGCTGAATTCATGGTTACAGTTTACGCACTGGATAAAACTTTTCCTGTATATGCATTGTTTTGACCAAGGATGGTGAAATTTCGAATTGGCGTGGGGTCTAATACTTTAACTAAAAAGTGTAAAATAAAAACATTTTTCAAAAAAAAAAACAAAAGTCGGTTATTTGTTATTTGAAAAAAGTTTTTTCATCAGAAAATCTCAGTGTTTGTCTGGGCTCGAGGCTCGTTAGATTGTGATCAGGTGGTCTATCGACCTCTTGGCCAGCTTTGATGCCACAATTTGATGCTGTGGCTAGACGGTTGCCTTCTAATCTACGGGCTACGAGTTTGATTCCCGCACAGAACAATAAACATCTACTAGTATGGCCAACAGATAATGTTAATTGTTCCATGTCTGGGTTTATTCATACATTATTTGGAGAGCAAGATTTAATGATAAAGACTTGGTGCCACAAAATCGAGTTTGCAATGTGTTTGTGTATTGCCCTGTTATTGCTCATCTGCCTCTTTCTCAACTAGATATGTGGGGGACCTAACTGATGCAGCTAAATACTAATCGTTTCCATAGAGCAGTCTTCTATCTGACCTGCACAACCACAACAGTTACTGGGTAATAAGATACCCTTTGGGTAAGACCGGTTTGTCAGACTTTTCGGCTTCTGACGACCCGTAATAACTGTCAAAGATGAATGACAGCCGGGACCAACGGCTTAACGTGCTTTTCGAGGTACGGAGGGTAAAGATGGTCAACCATCCACGGACCAACCACGGCGAGCGTAGCTTAACCGGATCGATCAAACCGTGTTGCTGTTATTAGTTACCCACAATCGGCTGTTATTACTGATGAATGATGTTACATATTATTTACATGTTACTTATTTTCTTTAAAATATTTATAAATATACCAGTGGTATTAAGCCCATTTAATGTACCAGGTTTTCATGCGAATAAAAATAATAATCATTCTATTTAAGCATAAAAAAATGTACGTATAGTCTGTTTCTAAGAAAAAGCACAGCGAACCGCCAAAAAAATCGATTTGTCTGTTCTATGTCATGATAGTGAGTTATACTGTCTGAGTCAGATGGAAATGAGATGACGCTTTTAGGCTTAGGGCAGTTCATTTAGCCGTCTGGGCCTACGCGTCACGGGGTCAGTGACCTGTCTAGTGAAGGAACTGAGAGAAACACGTGGTTGGGAAGTTTTACTTGGTTATGTGGGTTATACTATGTAATGGATGGGAGGATATTTAGAATTTTTGATAAATTTAAAATCTATACCAATCAGGCATGGAGGATACCTGATTGGTATTGATTTTGAATTTATTATGCAATTATTTAACGTTTGTAGAGTCGGCTTTTCTTTTGATTGTTTGTGTACTTAAGGATTACCGAGATACATTGCATTTATCTCTTACAATTTATTATTAAACTTGTATAAATACGTTATTTTGAAATGCATAGAATTGTATTAACGTGAGGTGTCACAAATTGTGTTTCTGTCACTCACACGCTGTGAATAAGACGCCAAAATATACCATTGCATAGGAACTTTAAAAAATAATGTATTCCAGATCCGTTCTTCTGTAATAGACAATGTGAGTACCTACCATTATTTGTAGCGGTCAAAAAATAGCCTCAACTGAAAATTTCCTATGGACAGAACTATTTATCACTTTGAATGACCTCGGGATGAAACCCAGCATCCCATGCTCAGTGTGGGACTTACAAATACTAGCCCAACGAGGCAGTCACTTCAATTAAATATTGTGATGAATTGACACAAGGCTCAAACTGGCGTGACGCGACTGTAGTAGAACAATTTCTATGAAAACTTCATGGAATTTAATCTACGTAAAGCGCAGGAGCGGTCGAAGTGGAGGAGCTTGGGGGAGGCCTATGTCCAGCAGTGGACGTCTTTCGGCTGAAATGATGATGATGATTAGAGATGGGCCAAGCCGATTATTGATTTCGGTTGAGATCGGCTATGTTCAAAATAGCAAACCTACTTATAGCCCATAGGGTATTTTATTATACAGGAAAAGTTTTTATTCAGTGCGAAAACTTTAACCATGAATTCAGGATACAATTCTAGACCCCTCAGCGAAGAAATTTTTCGTCGGTTTTACAAAAAGAAAAACAGCTGTTTCATCAAAGTCAAAGTCAAAGCATTTATTTCAAATAGGCACTTAAAAGGCACTTTTGAACGTCAACAATACATAGAACAATGCAATACCTACGCGGTCAAAATGTATGGAACAGCTGATTTTTTTTGTATAACAGACGAAAAATTTCTGCGCTGGGGGCCTAGAATGATATGCTGAATTCATAGTTACAGTTTGCGCACTGGATAAAAACTTTTCCTGTATACATATAAGAAAAAATCTAAAATGTATTATTGAGGTAGCTTAGGCCAAAACCAGTCGGAAAATGTTGGATTTAGTTAATGAAATAACAAAAAAAATAATTAAGCATATTAATACGAGTTAAAAATGGGCCGACTAGTCGGTGGTTTTAGCCGACTAGTCACCGACTACAAATATGGCCGACTAGTCGGTACATCATTGATGACGATGAATCGCGTCGCGCGTGTTTGGGGAGCCTTATTTTTTTTTTCCTGTATCAGCATAAGTTATGTATAGGTACAAGAATTGTTAATGTCTTCTTGCAAAGATTCGCCAGCTAACCAGGTTGGTCGAAGACTGTCCAACGCGGTAATTGCTTAACACACAGTAGGGCTTTCATTTTGACAATTCAACAACATTCATTGCGTTATTTGCGTTGTTGAGCAGACAAATTTTTGGAACATAAGAAGCAATGGATTAGCAATATCCTACAAAATGATTTTGATTGATAGTGTTTTACGCAATGCTGAGAGACTAAAGCAGCAATTGCTTTAAAAGAATTTCGTATTTCTACAACGCTAGGTTTAACATAAGGTTTTCGGCCGCTTACATGCATTTTTGTTTTTTTTTTTATCATCGTTGTCGCTGGCATTCTTAGTCAGTTTGTCTAAGCCCTCAAGATGTGTCGCCATGGAGGATAGATAATTGGGATTTTGAAAGAAAACAACAAATTGTACATTAATTAAATTTATTACACGTGACTTAAATTAATTTATTCGTTATTGCTTCAATATTATATTAATTATTGTACTTAGCTCTATAGAAGGGGTCATGAGCACTCATTTATTATTATAAACCTTTATATTTTACGTTATTATCTGTTTTTATTGCACAGTACTGGTTCTGAAAAGTGGGAACAGATTAAACATTTTGCAAATCGAAATATACAAATAAGGCACACTTGCACCACAATTTGTAAATACTTTGACTACCAAAAAGTTTTTAACTATTGCTCGGCTTCTGTCAATCATTTGAAAATGACGGAGACAAAACGATGTTTAAAATTATGGTTAGCGCTAAACGAAGATGGTCGAATTTGACTCCTACCGAAAGGATTGGCCAGTACTAGCAAAAGACAGAATTCTGTGGAAAAAGGAGAGGGAAGCCTTTGCCTTGCAGTGGGACACTACAGCCTATTAGTTTAGATTAACGCTAAACGCATTAGTGATTTTTGGTGCAAGCTGGCCCAAGTATACGTAAATAATAGGGAAGTGTAGCCATTTCTAACACAAAATTGGAACGCATTCAGGAAATTAGCACGTATAACCATTTGAAGAGGGTTTAAGATTTTTTCACACAAAATAATGAATAAATTGGAATTGCATAACATTAATAAAATAATTCATGTGCTTTTAATGTTACTATGTAGTCATGCTTATCTGTTGAATTTTCACAAAACTGTGGTCGTCTGAAATCTATTTTTAATTCACATGAGCGCTCATGACCGACCCTCTCACAGTGATTAGCAGATTGCAAGTGACATGAGAGCTTCTAGATTACTTTTTGAAAGAAAATCTGTATTACAGTTCCCAGGAAAGATAATTTTTGTAAAATATTTCGTTTATAATTTATTGTTTCATGTGAGATCATACTAAGTCTACATACAAGCATTATTTGAAATGACAACGTTCTGGCAATAATAATAATAACATTTTTATTTAATAATGAGAATTATTATTGTCAGATATTATTTTCTGTATATTTGGTAACTCTATAAGGATGTAAAATTATTGTTTTAAATCATGAATTCATTTTAAAAATACAGAATATAATGGAGTGAATAGTATTTTGGAAGAAAAATTTTCAATGTTTATTAAGCATTTAATATTACGATTGATTTTCGAATAAAATTACTCATGTTTTAAAACATCAGTAATTCAAGTGAAATAGTTAATAAAATCTTCCAATGACAAAAGGCTGTATGTCCAAAAATGTATCGTTTATCCCTACAAGAATACATCAAGCAGTTATTAGGGTTGATATTATTAATATTATAGTACCACGAATACGACCAGTTTCTGAAATTACTTTTAAAATTCTCACTTAAAACTAGTGTCTTAATTAGTAACACTATTACACACACAAGTCAACAAGAAGGGTAATAGATAAATTACTTTATTAGCATTTAAAATATCTATTATTCCAATAACAATATCACATACATAATAACTAGACAGTAAGTTATAATAATTATAATATAACAATCAACAATTACATTCGATGATACAATGGTGTAATTATTATTATTACTTATAATTAATTCGTATATTATTATTTTTTACTTATGTGCGTAATGATTGAATAATGATCACGGTAGCGCGCGTAACTTATTTTATAATAATAATAATTATTATTGAAGATATTCTATTATTATTAAATATAGAAATTAATAACGACATTAAAATTTGTCCACGCTTAATAGTTATTAGGAAATATACAGAGTCACATTCTAACATGTATAGAATAGGATAGATATAGTCATATATTATATTTCTGCTACATACAGTATAAAGACAGCTTGATAAGTGACTTTAATAGTTTTCTAAATTCACTATTTAATAATAATATATAATAATTATTATGTGCCATACATACTAAACACTGGTCGATATATAAAAAGCCGTTTACTATGTCGCATAGCTTTTAAGAGGGTACCTTAAAAGTAGTTAACAATAAAAATATTGCTATGAAATATTTTCTATATTCAACAAATAATATTCTTTTATTTCGCGTTATACGTATCTCTAAAAAGGGTAAAACTATCGTAACAAAAAACGTTGGACTACAAATTTGTAAAGGTTTTTATCAAAAATGTGTTCGTTTGGACAGTGACGCCACGATTTCTTTATTATTTTCCAGTTCCTAGTTTTATTATTATTAAATTCAAATAATAATAACTATTATTTAATTATAGTGTTAACATGTTATTCACCATAATGATGACAACAATTTTTCAGTCAGCCATCATTCTTATTATTTCTTTAAGTGAATTTCTTTTTTATTTAAGTCTTTTAACAGCTGTAAAATGAACATCGTAGAAATTTCGAAAATACTATTATTATTTAACTCCTGAAGACAAGAATTGCTCTCCAGTTATTTTCTAATTATTAATATTTTCTTTTGAAAGATATTATGAATCCTTCCCCATCATAACGCCACTATACAAAACAAACAGCACGTTATACAATTCGAAAATTGGACAAAATCAACAAAACGTTCGTAGGTGCCTTGTTTTTGGACAAACCTTAAACGATCACTAGAAGTAACTTATTATTTAAGTTATGAAGCTTTTTGCTGCGGACACTGGAGTTGAGAAAAGTTACAATTATTTCTTTCTATTAATATAATAATAATTATTATTTTATACACGATTTTTTTTGATATTTCAGTTTTTGTCAACATCGAGAGTTTTCTATAGAAGTAGATTTTGTTTTGCTCGACTGCATAGATTTTAGAATACCCAGCATTATCATTTTATGATGGGAATATGACTCTGCTTTAAAAACTCTGGAAATAAACATGTAATGGTGATGATTCTTTTGTACACCAACATAAATTAATTTAGGCTATGGCCATCTTGTTCATTTTACTGAAATAAAAAGAGACGGAAATAAATTCGAACTGTCAAATTTAGTTGAACTTAAAAAAAATATATGCAAAGACGACGCACTACATTCATCATGCTTAAAATCACGCCAAATTCAAGGCAATCGAGACGTAATTTAATTTGACAGTTCTAAAGCGTCACTTGTCTTTTTCTTTCGCGGTCTGTCAGTAAGTGATAGAAATACTCTTATTTTAGTTTAGGTAGTGAATAAAAGAATCGGCACAATTGTCCCACAGGAGCGTACCTACATAACCACAATATAACACCAGACTCGAAATATACCGCAACCGTTTTAATATCTTACTCCGTTACTCACTTTTGGTAGTTAAAACGGTATATTTCTCTCTTAATTCAAACTGTAGGTACTCCATAATGGTGAAGATTCCAAAGCTAAAAGTTTCTCAAAATTTACGTAATCGAGCATAACTTAAGACTTATTTTAGCATAACCACTAATCCTGTCTACCCGCTAAAGCAAATAAAAAGTGGACGTAACGAACATCTCATGATGACCATTCTACGAAAATAACTACAAAGAAATCAACTGTATTGTCTTTGTCCCTGTATGTCATGAGTCAATGATGTGGACACGGTTAGGAAGGCCCTAGAGCCTTTATTACAAGAAGAAATAACAATATACAAGAATGGGAAAATAGGGGATAATTCCTAAAATTTTGTCAATTTTATCAGTAGCATGAAAAAATATGTTGGAATTGGTATTTTCGTAAGAATTCATTGTTGAAATATAGAGCGTTTTTGACAAATACCTTGTCTGTGAAATAGGGCAATTTCTCCAAAATTTGGAATTTCACGCTTATGCAATCTGAATAGGACTTTCTTCCCAATATTTCACAAAAGCAGGTTTAAAAGTTTTAGGATTAAACAAAGATTATTTAGACGAAACCAAAAGACAATGCTGAAAATGTAAGCCTCAGAAAACAATAAAAGACCTTCATAGTTAAAATCGACCCAGTAGATCATCAGAATGAAGATAAAAATACCGACAGTGATACAGTGAGTGTCACTACTGCTATTGACAGCTTTCCCACTAAACTTAATTATAACTACGGTTCACAAATGGCGACAGAGAAGTCTTTAATAGAACTGGCTTTAGTATTTTCGATTCAAAGTCTCCACGTAAAATCCCTAGCAGAAATAGATGAAGAACCTGGACTTATTTACTCAATTAGGTTCATGATTACTTTCAAGGATGAAGAAGTAATGGACAGAGATTTTAGAATTAATAGATACAACTGCGTGACATGCTACATCTTTCGTGAAATGATCGCTTTGTCTAGAATAACGTTTAAATCTTCAATTGAAGGCGCAGAGACTTACAGATTTTTGTTATGATTCCTTAAAATATATGCTTGCTCAGTATGTACTAGCTCTGTTTTTAGGGTCTCCTCTTTCTTATAGTTTTTTTTTATAAATTCTCTAACATTATTGTAAACATTAAATTATATAGAGCTCCAAACTAAATCCAGTCCTATTGAAAACAATTCACAATACTAAGCCGACCCTAAGAAAAGTGACAATCTCAATAAATACACATTAATCTTCCTAACCTATAATTACATTAATATTGTCTAAATTACATTCGTCCACACAACTACAACCACCTAGCGAGAGATTATATACATTTATAACAAAAATAACTAACTTTAGCGTAGTGATTCGTTATCCGATATGTTAGGCAGTATGTATCTAGGCCACGTATTATGTTCGTAGTGATCATTTTTGGCGTAAATACATACGAAACAGCTACTAGGCTTCCACCCGGAAACTCTCTAAATTTTTTGTTACTTTTTCTTTAGTAATAACATCCTTTTGAAATGGTGATAGCTACGTTTAAAACAGCTGATTATCAATTTTATCCAACTCGAAGAAAAAAGAAAGGATTAAATTAAAAGGATGGTCGATGAAGAACATTAATAACTTTAACATTCGGAGACTATGTCTTTCGTGAGATATTTATTTAGAAAAGTATGTGGTTAGTGCAATTGTACAAAATGCTTTAAGTATATGCATTTACGCCAAAAACTATAAAAGCAATGAAAGTTATAAATATAGACCTTAAGTTTAGCATGGATATTGATTCCTTGTACTCAAACATCGACAGTGCAACATCGAAATATATACGATGAGTGCTATTCTGATTCACGCGATAATTAATCATTTGCTTCGATTCTTGAAGAAATTGGGAATCATACCGACAGACTGCGGCTGGTGATCTCTCAGATAGTGTGTCTGATCTTTGACTTCTCTTCTTTCAATCTAACGCTGCTTTATTTTAAGACTAATCTTCTACGCTTCTCCATCTCCACATTCCTTTACAAAGATGTCACTAATAGGACTCTTTCTTCAAAGATTTAAAGCAAATACACTACCACGTGATCCAACATGATAGATAGATTAAGACACGACAATAGATTAGATATAAACTCTAGTTCTGAGGTAACACAAAGTCAAGGAACTGAAGTTACAAGCACACGAAGATACAAATGATATATTGAGCGAAGCATCGCATTAAGTACTATACTTAACATATACATATATTGTAAAACTCCAAGACGATAAATTGACAGCATTTCCAGTAACACTAATCGTATAATTATGATGTACAGTAGTAATTGAGACAAAAGCCTTAAGACTAAAGGCAGAAGACCACATCGACAGAGCTTGGGTGAATGAACTTGCTGATAGAAAAGTTGTAGCAAAAGTTTTTAGGAAAAAGCAGTTAGTATCCTTAAGATATCAAAAGTGAACGAGGAATAGCTTGCTAATAAAATAGATTGAATAATAATCTTACTCAAAGGGCAAAAAATGAAGAGAACGTGATTATATTTCTAACCAGTGAGATCATCAAAAAATCTAATTATAAGAATCAAACGAGAAAGATGAAGATAGTAAAGCAAAATTGAAAGAAGCTGCAAATTCATTCACCACAGCATCACACAACTAGCAGCCATAAAAAGTGATAGAATACAATATCAAAATGATTAATATTAGTACAACAATTTTTACGTATAGAGATTTGTGATATACTAGTCTAGACAGACGAGAAGATTATTGCACATTTTTGATTTCAAGAGAATCACTGTTTGGTCCTATTATTATTCTGGTACTATATGAAAACCCAATTGCATCAAAAAGAATTCTAGCTCAGTAACGTAAGCCATGCACTCGAAATACATTCACGACAGGACTAATAACTCGCGTGACACTGAAATTATCACATGTGCACCTTATCTTTAAAGTATTTAAATTCTTCAATATTTATGTTAATTACGACGATGCAACGGGTCATGAAGATATGAAGGTTTGAAAGAATCTACTTCTATTTTATTTTTCTAAATAAAACTATTACTGTCGTTTCTCAAATGATTCCGTATCACATATTTGACGATTTTAATGCTTTATGGGTTCGTTATAAGTCTATTGTTAATCACTTTGTGGAGAACAGAGTGCTATACTTTCAATAACATTTAAAAAACCATTTTTACTAGTGATTGCTTTAATAACATGTTCAAGTAAGATTTCAACGACGATGTTAGCATTAGGTTTAGCATTTGCATTCGTTTTTATAACATCTAAGAATTCTTCTATTTCTTTTCTTCGTCTATCTGTTTAGGTATTTTCATCTTAATCAAACATGTTACAAGATAGCAAGTTTAATGTGTGCATAATAACTGAGTTAACTCTTATTTCCAACACAACAATAACGGGTTTAGAAATGTGACTTTCAAAATTTTAAATCCAACTTTGAATTTCACATTTCCTTATCACATCTTGGACCCCAGTTTATTTCAACAGCAACATGTAAAAACTAAATAATATTAAAAAATATTTTTTGTTTTCTCTGTTCTAGATCATGAAGGTCATAGGCGTCTTGGGAATGAAACTAAAATCTGACTCTAAAAGTACTATTATTATCTTCAAACTAGGTCCCTCAAGTAGGCAAGCAGCCAATCGCCAAAGATCTCTAAATACTTCTCTAACTATCTCATCTTCAATAGCTCATACTAGCAATTACATATTTCGATATATCTCTCTTACACCAATATCCACTTATTCAATTACAAGTACTGATTATTCTACAAATTGTTCTATCAAAACCTTTATTCCGATTTTCAGTTCCAAGACGCCTATGCACCAACATTGGGGTTTCAAAAAACAACTTACTCTAAGGATAAACAAAAATCCTTTTCAAGGATAACAAGCAATAACAAATCTGTCTTTTATCAGAGGTAACGTCATCTAAACCTAGCAACTAATCGATTTGTGCTTAATTCGTTGTGCTCATATCGCACATTTGTAGTATTATTAAACAAAGTGTTAAATATTTGACTTAGATGCGGATACGAAAACTAGATACTTGAATTATTTAACTCGTTTCAAAAAACGAGTGTCAATTTGACGAATTTATAATATACCATAGTAATATTTAAGAAGTTTTGACATCCACAATAGAATTACTTGTAACGTTGTTATAGTTAAAAAGATAGAGATATCCGCACCGAAGTTAGTTTTATATTTTAACACTAATAATGAGAATAGCTTAGCTACAGATGTATCAAATTGATCTTGACTGGGCTTATCACAAGATAAAATAACTTATTGAATTGAAGAATCTTATAAAGAGTTTTAGATTTTGGTTACATTATTTAAAATCCAAATTCCACGTTCAGATATTTCGTATCATTATGCAGATGTTTACAATTACATGTTAAAAGTAGATGTAGAGTGTTGTATGCAGATGACATAATTATGTCACGCCACGAAAATTACAAATGATGTCTATATAAACAACAATTTGATACACCCAATAAAATCCACTATAATAATAACGATAGCACGAATCCACGGTTTCTTAAATATACCAGTTTGAGGCTAAATATCTTAAATCTATTAAATAAAAGCGACCAGACATTCAGATAAATCGAAACAAACCCGAGAGTTGAACTTGAACACTTGACCATCTCTCTGATTGATGTCCATTGATTAGTCACAGACAATCTCTCACAAGTAGTTACTTTATAGAGGAATAATGTATTGAAGATGGGTGAGCATGAACTGGATTGGAAGACTTGAGCAATCAAGATGGAATACATCGAAGAAGCTGAATATAATTAGTAAATAAATCTTCTTCGCGAATGATTTTGGATGGAGAAATATATTAAAGACATTGACAAAATTTTGCATTATAGATTTGACAGCGGAAAGAGAGGTTATATTATAAATATTAATATTATTTTGATAAATATAAACTACGTTTATCGTTACAACGAGATGCATCACCACTGTTACCTTATCTCGCAAAGATTTCTTATCTTGCAGTATTTTTAGATTTGACTTTTCTATCAATCTGGTGTTTTGTTAACTTCTAGCATCTTTAAATTCCTCTACAGTAAGTTAGGTACATATTTGTAATTTGATTATTTCGTTGTTCATAATTATTGCCATATTGTTCTCTTTTAGTCAGTTCCTTAATTAGTATAATCACACTGTGTCCTATCAGTAACTTTTGTATTTCAATTGTCTTTACATACATACATATTGCTATATATTTTCTTTACTTCCTCTTCCATTTTTGTCGGTTATAACTTCTTCCTATTCAATGGTTTCCTTTATACTAACATCAGTACCTTCAACATCAGATGTTATTCAATGCCTTCAATATATTTCTTCTGGGGATGAGTTTAGTAGATGAACGCGGGGTGCAGCGGGGGCGGTGGCACTCGGGGCTGCTTGTCCAGGGGGGCGCAGCACGACGGCTCACAGCATGGAGTGCTGTATGGAGCCGGTACCAGGGCGTACTGAGCTGGAGGCCCGTAGATCGCTGGGGTGGCTGTAGAGAAAGAGAATGATATAGATTAGTAATCGGCCAGTAGCGAGAGTAGCACTAATGTATAAGCAGATATTTCGGTTACTTGACTTTTTTCCCTTAAAGGATGCAATTTCCAAAGTACAAAATCTTCTAATGTTTGATGTATGTATTGACCGCGGTCGATCGATGTTGACTGGCATCAAAATAATATGTCGCAAAATATGTCAGGATGCCGTCAAGCGACCGGGGTCTGGTTGCAACCTAGAAGAACTCCTTTACATCTAAGTCAAAGTCACTCTAAGCTGCTGACCATAGTGAAGTAGAACATAATGACGCTACTTGAACAGCAAGTTTGAGTAGTACTTACTGTCATACGGCATCGGATACACAGCGTAAGGTGGAGGCGGCATTTCACAAGGCGCGCACGGCTGCATCTGGGCGAGAGGAGGAGCACATAACAGCTGGTAGCAGAGTGGAGCCTGCAGAGGAGCAGCCTCTGTGCCCAGGACTGGCAGCTGACTCATCTGGAAGTAGACGAACTATGCTTAAAGTCAACCTGTTGAAGAATTTAGCACTATTTGCGAAGATGACGTTTGTAATTTGTTGGTTTGATGTGTTTTTGTTAAATCATAATAATATTATATAATTTTTGCTAAACATATTATGTGAGTTGTCATAAACAGACAAGGGGTATCCAAGACTTACGAATACAATCTACAAAATCCAGATCAATATGCAATCTCATTCTTAATTTTATTTCATTTCTTCTTACTTATAATTCCTCTAATGATCACATAAACGTCATTCCATTCCCATCTAATGACAGGTCATTTCTCCTTTTGTTATCAGACCATCTTCCATAATTAATCTGACAGTAACTGATTAATATTCACCTGTTTTCTGACAGCCTGCGCCACTCGCAGACGTCCCAAGGGAGAGAACATCACGCCACCGCTCTGCAAGAAACGAGAAACATTCATTATAAATATAATCTCTTAAGGTACGTTATTAATGGCTTTGTCACTCGCTGTGAGATGAGATATGTCGTGTAGGATGTGACGTATCTCGTTTCGTGTAATTATGATGATGGTATCTTTTGGCGGTTTGTAATGTGGGATTTTACTTTTTTTTTGTTTAGGAATCTTTATTTAGCTTATTGCCATTATTAGTGAAGCCTTGTTTTAAGTTTAGCCAATATCCGCCTTGCTCCTTCGAAGTTTAATGTCCTATCAATGTGTTACATCCTCACTACACTAAGCACCAGCCTTTTAACATTTTTTTTTTAACCGACTTCAAAAAGGAGGAGGTTATCAATTCGTCGGAACCTTATGTTCCCCGATTACTCGAAGATGGCTGGACCGATTTGGATTTTGTTTTTTTTGTTTGAAAGGGTATACTTCCCAGGTGGTCCCATGATCATCAAGTCAGGATCTGATGATGGGGTCCTGGAGAAATAGAGAGAACTCTTCAAATTTTATAGGCACCCAAAGCGATTTAGGTATTTTTTGGAAGAGTACTTTCTCGTAGTGATTTCATTTCAATTTGGTGAAGATTTGATAAAGAAATTTGGAGATAGGCAACGGAACTCCTCAATAAATGATAGCAAATGGACTGGGATTGCTGAAATCTCATCTCTGTCTATTGCTAACACCAGTTCATAACATAACATCACGCCGGTATACTGTTAAGGGGTAAGCACATGTGAACCACTAAAAAGTGAAAAATAAAAACTTTTTCCAAAAAAAAAACAACCGACTTCCAAAAAAACACTACAAAAAAAATAACTAATTTCGGAAGGCGGTGGCAAAAAATTCAAATACAGCACCAAAGACACCGACTTCCGAAATTAGTTATTTTTTTTGTAGTGTTTTTTTGGAAGTCGGTTGTTTTTTTTTTTGGAAAAAGTTTTTATTTCACATAAGATAGGCAGATCCTGCAACAACAAGTTAAGATCTGCTATGTGCGGCAAAGATAAAAAAAATACTAACGTAACTGACATAAACTACAAAACATTATCTGCTTCTATCTTTACTCACTCCTTTTACGTTCATACATCTTGAATACACACACCGAAAATGCCGAAATATTCCGTTTAAATCACAAAACGACCTGGGAATCAGCTCCACAGTCCACACCCATTTTCAAAATAACAAGCTCTGCAAAACCCTGATTAGATGGATGTCCGTGACACACTACCCTAAACGAATGACACAAACCCTTTCGAGATAGACGACCCTGCATTTCCGGCTAAGCGACATCCATAAATAAATAGGGTTCGGCTAAAATCGGCATCCCAAGGACGATTTGCAAGTATAATTTGTTGCAAAAACATTGCCTACAAGACATTCACACACATTCACACCTGCCCGTAATTGAAATAGCCAGAGTGTGGAAACGAGTAAAAACTAAGGCGTTGCTGATTAGCTGGAAAAGCGCAGTTATCTTGATCTGTTTAAGTAATGTTTAAAAGCCGAGTCATGGACCCATTGAAAGGGTAGGAGTTCAAAGTTCCAAACACGATTATAGATATGTATTAAAGCTTTATTTATATAGTTTGGTCATGAACAGTTAGTTTATTAGAATCAATTCAGCAGAGACTAAGAGATCAAGACCCATAGGCTCCCATGAGTCCCACAATCAGTAGGTAAATAATTATGTCATTAGTCGAGGCTTGATAGAATAATCTAGTTACAGATAGAAAGCAATCTCCTATACCTGTCTTATTGGCAGCCATCATGATGTCTGGTTGGATTTCAGTCGAACTGGATGAAGCTGAATATTAGTATTTTACATGGACCAACTGGAAATCTGACCTGCATAACCTAGTTAGTTACATACTGGAAAATACGACACCCCAAGAATGGTTCTCAGACTTTTGTTCTTCTAACGACTGTCAAAGATCTACGAATGATAGCCAACGGCGTATCGTGCTTTTCGAGGAACGAAGGGGTCTAGATATGTAATGGGTGGTCTGGTCACACATTCACGGATCGACTTTGGCAAGCGTAGCTTATCTTACAATCGTCTGGTTCGGTTGTTATTGCTTAGCCACGAACCTCTTCGCGTTATTCTTAGTCACAAAAACAAAAAACCTACTCATATTATTATAAATGAGAAAGTTTGTGTATTTGGATGAATTACAATGTTAATTTTTATTCTTCTTATTTTTTACAATGTCTGACATATTCTCGTCATTGTTTGACATTATACACCAATTTTAATATCGAATATTTATTCGTGACTGTCATGGATTTTTCTTTTTTGGATGTGAAATCATCAAATAACTTCTCCCGCTCTGGGTGGAGCAAGAAGGCGTGTCAGACTTTTACTGACTAAAACCCACCCGTGTTCCCTCAGTTGCCTGTGTGCCAGGGGCCGCGGTATCTCTTTCGAAAAACCCGCACCCCTGGCAGTTGTCATGGAAATCATGTCACTTGATTCAAATAAGTTAATTTTATATAAGTAGATTATTTGACATATTGTGAATGAGAGAACGTTGTAGGCCTTACAGACTACATTTGTAGACGATTTTCTATTCTGTATTTTCATTCATCTAAGTACCTGGTACTTATTGACAGGTTTGCACTGTCCTCCAATACCTATTATCACAGTAATTTGAAAACATTGTAAAAACCAATTATTTTTAAAGAGTAACCGTGGAGTTTCTTGCCGGCTCTTCTCCATAAGAAGCGACAAATTGGAACCGTGCACCTAGCTTCTGACGTTTCATAAGTGCCCATGCAGGTTTATGTGAAATAAAATATTTTGATTTTGATGTTTGTTACTCAATCACGCAAACACGGCTTAACGGATTTTAATTAAATTTATCACACATATAGTTTTTAACCTAGATCAACACATAAGGTACTTTTTATCCCGGTAGTACGTTCCCGTGGGATAATTTTCGACCACCACACGGACGAAGACGCTGGCCAAAGCTAGGCACCAATAAATTATGATTCTTGCCCATCCAATAAAACCCATTCTCCTCTCAATATCAGCCCATCACAGTCGTTACAAGGCACTCCTAAATTCCGGCCCCCTGACGATAACCTTTCCCCATTTCACCCCAAAATGGAACGAAAAAATATCAACAGTATATTTATTGTCTCGGTTTCATGTACCTGTGCGACCTTGGCGCGTTCTTTGGTATAGTCGACTTCGTAATTACTTTATCACTTTTCAGAGCAATTTCCAGTAAATTAAAACTTTTTTATGGTTTTTTTTTTTTTGGGTGGGAAATCATCAAATAACTTCTCCCGCTCTGGGTGGAGCGGGAGGGCGTGTCAGACTTTTACTGACTAAAACCCACCCGTGTTCCCTCAGCTGCCTGTGTGCCAGGGGCCGCGGTATCTCTTTCGAACAACCCGCACCCCTGGCAGAACTTTTTTATGGTAAAACACTTTATACAATATAAATAATTATTTATATTCTTTAAAGTGTTTCTAACTTGTCCATAAAAATCAAACCATTTTTCATGCAGTTCGACTGTTTCATGTGGGGATTATTTTATTATATCAGAAGAAAATATCTGGACAGCAGTACTGGGTCAATGTCAAGTTTAAGACAAAAAAATGGTGGTATTTTTTTTTCTTAACATTACCACTTGAAACGACCCTTAATACTCTTAACAGCATCCGGCTGTTGTATGTATGTATCTTTCTAACATTAGAGTGGTAAAGCAAATACAAGGTTGACTGTACAAAAGGGTGAAACCGGTGAAAGTGCTTTCCACTGTCAATGATTTGCCATTTCGGATTATGAATGGCGCTGACCGGAAGTATACGAATGGTATTCGACCTAAATAGTACCTTTTAAGGGTAATAGTATACTTTGTTATAGGACACGATGTACTTAAGTGTAATAAAAGAGAATAGAGGTGTGTGGGGCGAGGAAATGGGTTCCGTATTGGCGTTGTGAATTTTGATTTGATTTGCGTTTGGGGAATGTTGTTTCGAACATTTTATTGATGAAAGCATGTGAACAATTTCGTATTGAAAACCAATGCAGTTGAAAATGGCTGGTACGTTTTTAGGGTTCCGTACCTCAAAAGGTAAATAAGGGACCCTTATAAGATCACTCTCTTGTCCGTCTGTCCGTCTATCTGTCCGTGTGTCACCACCGATTTTCTCAGGAACGGGTGGACCTAGCAATTTATACCAGATACTGAGATCTATAGTCCCTATAGGTGTATAAAAATCATGGTCCTGAGTCAACACGATAAAAAGATATGAACTGATTTAGATTTTCGCGAAAACTTGTAGTACCAGAATTTACCTTAATTTTCAACAATTTACCTTAATCTAACATCACGCTAGGACCCTTAGGAGCCGAGGACAAGAAGGACGCTAAGCGAAAATGGAAGTTTGTGATAGCGCGGGCTGGTGATGTGATGGGAGTTCAAGAAACTTTACGCGAGCGTAGTCGCGGGCAGAAGCTAGCAATTAATAGTAGCAGATATTACCTCAAATAATTCCTATTTTAGGTTTCTAAAAATTCTAATTAAAAAAAAAAAAAAAAAAAAATCTTTTTATTTCAGGCATATTTGACCCATACATATTGTTAGTAGAACGACTTAAAACTATGTTAGTATTTAAAATTTTTCTATTAAATTAAGTATTTGCCGCCCTCTGGGGCCCCGGGCACGCGCACTTGTGCTTGAACCCAGTGCCCCAGAAGGGGGCTGTCCAGCTTGTGGCTGAGCACGTTCAGGATGGCGTTGGCGCTCCCACGCGTACGGAACATCAGCGACGCGATACGGCGCCGCAGCACAGGGTGAAAGCCGTCTGTGTGCGCGTGCGCAAACATCGCAGACGCACTACAGTAGCGTGGGAGCCCCACCAGCACCCTGAACGCGTTATTATATTGTATTCGGAGAGCGTTGATGGCCCGCTGCGTGTAGTCGACCCACAGATTGCAGGTGTAAAGAGTTTGGCAGAATGCTTTAAAAAGTGTAACCTTTACCTCTAAACTACACCTTGCAAATCTGCGTGCCAACATGTTACAGCGGACCGCCATCGCTCTCCTCTCCCTTTCGATGTCCCCATCGTCTTTTAAATCCTCGGTAACCACATGGCCGAGGTATTTAAACTCTCTCACTCTTCGAAGAGCGACAGCGTTAAGCAGCACAGGTGCCACATCCCCCAGTTTACGACCCCTGGCTTGAAATACCATGAGCTCGCTTTTCTGTACATTGTACAGGAGACCATGTACCCTCGCATACTCCTCACACACGCCTATCAGCTTTCTGAGCGCGGCTATTGATGGGCTGAGCAACACCATATCGTCTGCATAACTAATACTGTTGATACAGTGACCGTCGATCGAGCATCCCACTCCGACGTCGCTCAGCCCAACAATCAGCCCGTTCACGTACAAGTTGAAGAGAGAAGGAGATGTTAACCCCCCCTGTCTCACTCCACACTCCAACCTGTACTCGTCAGAAAGTTCGCCAAGCCATTTGACCTGGTTAGTTTGGTGGTCATACCAATATTTGAAAATATTAATTAACTCACCCGGCACACCTGTATCCTTGAGTTTACGCCAGAGAGTATCATACCTAACCAGGTCAAATGCCCTGGAGAGATCAAGAAAGGCTGCATACACAGGCGTGTTCCTATCTGTGTAATACCTGACGGTCTGCTTGAGAGACATAACCGCACATTCTGTCGAAAGTCCTGGCCTGAAACCGAACTGTGCATCGTTTAAATAGCTTAGTTGTTGTGACCAACTTGGATGAAGCGATCGCCGCTCCAGCGGCACCACTCGCTTCGCTCGCTCGGCTCGCGCGTTGTTGCTCACAACTCTAACCTAATGTAAGCTATTTGGTTGGGATGCCCTTAGCTTAGTTACTGCGTCCAATTCAGCGGTCACAGTTCTAACATAACCTAACCCGTGTGGTCGGTGTCCCCGAGCCTAGTGACTACGAATAACTGCGAGAAAAGGCAAAACATTGAAAAAAGTGGCTCAATTATTAAAATTCTACATCATTAGAGGTTCATCTCTACTTCCCTACTAATATTATATTTGCGAAAGTAACTCTGTCTGTCTGTCTGTTACGTTTTCACGCCTACACCGCTGAACCGATCATCATAAAATTTGGCAGAGATATAGCCTGGGATATGGAGAAGGACATAAACTACTTTTTACGCGATAACCGACATCTAAAAAAGCTAGAAAGTGTTAATTATTAGAAGCTCAATATGTTTTTAGAAGGCCAGTTGAATATTTACCACAAATACTTAGCCCGTAAAAGATGTAGGATTCCACCTCTAATCGATAGGAATGTCTGTACAAAAGTGTCTACATCGACCCCAAACAATAAAACATTTTGCCCATTCCCTTAATTAATTGCTCAAAGATTGAGCGTAAAATTGGGACGTCTAAAACATCTGTACTATTTCATACCTTCTCTTTGAAGACATTTAATTAGACTTAAACGTAGTTAATTGTTTTTTTTTAATAATTTAGAAGAAAATGTCTATTCTGCTCCTTTTTAGCACTTTTGCAACTATGTTAGGGTCAGGTTCTAGTCTAACTGAATGCTGCTGAATACATTTTACATGGAGCGACTGCCTATCTGGCCTCCATAACCCAGTTACTGGGTAACACAATACTCCATGGCGAGACTAGCTGCCAGACTGTTGAGCGTCTTGATAGTCGTTACGACTGTCAATAATATACGGGACGAACGTGCTTTCTGGTCGCTGTGGATGGTCACCGAACCACAAACCCATTACGACAACATCGATGCAAACTTCGACCCGTACCGCTGTTATTACTAAGCCAATAATACCAATAATATCAAGTCTGAGGGATTATTTCCGAATTCCGTAGTCTCAGCTTTCGTCAGTAACTTATTCAGATAAATAATAAGGACACAAATAACGCTGAGAGAGTCGTATCGATTTTCATTAAAATATTTCTTCTCAATATTTGACCTTATTTCGACGATTTGTTCCGCAAGACATTCGTTATAATCTTTAGAACTGTCTGAGTTATTTAGTACGAAAATTTTAACGTTTGCTTCGCTTTGATTTTCATTTGTTTCTGCTTTCTCTTTAGGTGTTACGTGAATTCTATCTTGACAGTATTTACTAGTCATCCTTTCAGCTAAAGACGTACACTGCTGTCCACCTTCCCCTACCAAGGCCTCTTTAGCCGGTTCTCTGCTCCTTGCATCCACCGGATTCTGGCTGTATGAAAGGCGACTAACTAAAGTCATTTATAAAGCAGATGTGCGTGGAAACGGCTAAGAAGGACATAATTTAGTGACCTTATTGGTGCTGTTCCTCCTTCCTGAATGGTCAGGTGCGATGTTCTCGCAACCGGCGTGCGTATATGACCAGAAGGCCAATTCTCGTAATTAAAAACGTTCAAAATCTAGTCGCAGTCTCATTTCGGCGACAATCAAATGTCAAAAACTTGTCAAAAATGTAAGGAAATTCGAGGTATTTTTGACAAATTGAGACTGAGATCAGACAGTAAACGTTCTTAAAATTACGAGAATTTGCCCTCAAACGTATGAGCGTAAAACAAGCAAAAGCATTCACACTCGAATCACACTCTCACTAAAATACCTAGTTGTTTTTACTTGATATTTTAAGTACCTACCTACCTAATATTATGCTGTACTATGGAAGAGCGGAGTCTAACGCAGGCATTGTTTGCTTAAAAGGAGGCTCCAAACACGAAAACCCTGTTTTTGTAAACTGAAGCATATTTCTTTTCCCCTCCAGTGGGTTCCCGCATTGTCGTTGCGGGGGGGCTCAGTAGCCGTGGTCCGCTCCCACGGTGAAGCGAAGAGGAACCCCAAGGTGGGGCCGCTCGTCAGGGCTTTGGTCGCCAAGCCGACGACGTAGCGGCCAAAAAGTAGGTTGCGGTGAAGTGCACCGCAACTAAGGCGGGCCGCGATGTCGAAAGGGAGGCATCGCGGCTGAGGGTTACAGGCTGCGGCGGAGGAGGAGTGCCGGTACTTTTGAGTAGCGCTCTTCCCTTCCGTGGCCTGGACGGGGCCGCCACCGTTTGATGGCGGACGCGGTGGGGCCGCAGGGGAAGAGGAGTGTCGGTATAGCGTTGGCCGCTCTCCCTATCCTCTGCGGCCGAGAAGTGGTAGGCGGCGGGGCCACTGCGCTGACCCGTCGCAGGGGGACCAAGGGTGCCAAGGGTGCCAGGGTAGTCTAGGGCCCTTGTGCTACTTGGTTCCTGGGGTGGTCACGGCGTGCCATGTGTCCTGGTGCGCCGGACTGGTGGGGTCCGCAAGGGCCGATGCCTGCCAGGGGTGCGGGTTGTTCGAAAGAGATACCGTCGCCCCTGGCACACAGGCAACTGAGGGGACACGGGTGGGTTTTAGTCAGTAAAAGTCTGACACGCCCTCCTGCTCCACCCAGAGCGGGAGAAGTCATTTGATGATTTCCCACCCAGAAAAAAAAAAAAAAAAAGCATATTTCTTTTTCTTTTATTTTTTTATAAGGATGACGTTCTGTAGTTTCGGCCTACCCCCGCGAGAAGAAGATGTGAGTTTATGTATGAATGTAAATACAACAAACTCACAACTTCATTTAACTGAGCCAAACGAGTCCATCCTCAACTCCTAAAAAGAAACCCCATGACTTATTCTTTTGCGAAAACATTCATCACTCGGTCCTAAAAAACTTTTGACAATATCATATTCATACATAATATCGTATGAAGCGTCAATAGTCAAGTGTAGTCGACGTACTTGGCGGCTGACCATTTCCACCCTTAAGCTGAAGTTATAAGGTTGAAAGTGGTCAAACGGAACTGTCGACAGTACCTCAGATTCTACTTTGTGTGACGTGTAATATACCCTCAAAGTCTGACAAAAAAAACTTTGCCAACAAAGTCTTCTTTGCAATATTCTCTCGGACTTTTACAAGGAGCTGATTCAGTGATTTCGTTATTAAAAAATCGGTCAAGCGGAAAGGAATTCATTATGTAGGGTTCCGAGAGTTTCGAGATGATGGTAATTTTTTTTTTAAGAATGTTAAATTAAGATTTTTGGCATGCAACAAGTGAGTGTTAGTGAGTTTTTTTTTTGGAAATTTTACTGCTTCATAGAACAGCTGTTTTATTTATGATGTTTCCTAGGAATATTTTGCTCGTAAGAATCGGTCGTGAGTAAACTTTGTTCTTAACGAATGTTAAGTTTTTTTTTCTACAAATTACCTGGAAACATACCTGCCTAATGGATTAATCAGTGTGTTACTTTCTGGGAAACCTTTCTGCTGAATACATTGTATTGAAGTCATGACATTCGACCTTTACCTAAATGAGATTTTCACAGAACAGGAAATTCTACATGTTGTTACTTTCCCAGACAGGCGATTTGCTCATGAACATTATGTAAATTATTTCATCACCACTGCTCTCAAAACGATGAAGGAAAGCATTCTGAGGAAACCGGCATGCGGCATGTCCAAGAACCAAAAGTTCGTAGAGATGTAACATCTACCAACCCGCACTGGGCCTGCGTGGAGGATTATGGCCCACTCCCTCTCACTGAGAGGAGGCCTGTGGTCCCAGCAGTGGGAACATTATAGGTTGATTATGCTTGCTTTTCTTACCTCCCGATTTTTTCCTTTACTCGTGTCGTTGTAAAAGCCATTAAGCCTTATACATTTTCACAGACACTTTCTCAATAATTTTTAGCCCAAAGTTTAAAGAAGCGGAACCCTAAAAAGCGATCTCACGAAAAGGTCATCGTTCCTTATTGTTACATGGATATTTAAGGAAACCTTTTGAAGATGTTTTTTTCGTAGAATTTTACGGAAAGGATTTTAATACTTATGAGGATTATAATACTTTGTTGTTGAGATTGTGGCTGTAGTTAAAATAAGAAACAGTTTTATTGGGATTTTTATTAGTATTATTTTGCTTGTAGGTATAAATGCTGGTGGGAGAATACAGATCTACCCACCTACTATTGACCTTTCAGTCAGTAGTAGGCGGGTAAATCTGTATTCTGTGGCATTTATAAATATTAAGTGCTTTTTCGTAATCTTGTTTATTCATATATCGAACCAACTCTATGTAGGAACCTTTCTGCTGACCACCATAAGGAGATGACTAAGGTGATGATTTTGTCAATGTGGAGACGTTAGCGTCACTCCTAGAGGGTCTTTTTTAATTGATGCATACGTACGTACATAATTGGCCTCTAATGTTCTCACAGCTGGGACACAGGCCTCCTCTCGGTGAGAGGGTACGGGCTGTAATCAACCACGCGGGCCCAGTGCGGGTTGGATCTACCAACCCGCATGTCTTTGAATTTTCGGTTCTAGGACATGCCGGTTTCCTTACGATATTTTTCTTTCACCGTTTTCGACAGCAGTGGTGATGAAAGTAAACCTCACCTACAACTTGTAAGTCTGGGCTGCCATTGCTCAGTGGACTTTAAATTACTTCCGAGGCGACTTACGAGTTGTTGACGTATATTATGTTTCTACATATTTTACTTCCGTGTTATCGTGATTCCGTGGACGTCCACGGTAATATCGTGACGTTAGAAATTATAACATATCAGAACATCACGCCTTGTATCCGCAAAGGGTTAGGCAGAGGTGTGTCTATAGTACACCCACTTTTCGCCATAGGGGGGCGAGCATATTGCCTTCAACCGGGCTTAAATCCAGTCTCCGGGCTGCTACTAAGAAATCCCACATAGATAAACCTAAAAACACTTTGCCTGACCTGGGAATCGAACCCAGGATACCATTCTCAGCAATAGCGCTTGGGACCACTAGGCCAACGAGGCAGGCGCAAACATAGTAGGTATGAATAATTAAAACAGGTAAAAAACCCATTGAATCTAGATGATTGTTAGAATTTTCGCAAGTATTTAAAATTTAACATTGCTTTCACCGTTCACTGTAGGTACAACCTTTTATTTTGATTGGTCTGTTTCGAAATCAAAAAGCTGTAATTAAAACAAAAGTAGCTGCTCTTGGCATATCTCTTAACTAATTTATTACTAAACATTCTTCATTCTTTTAAGGCATTCATAAAATGAACAACTCATGAAACCCGAGAAACCTAAATATACCTTTTTAATTTACTTAAGATTTTTACAACTTTCTCTGGATGTTATTTTATACTAGCTTCTGCCTGCGATTACGTTCGCGGAGAATTCATTAGGTACACAATATGCTATAAAATAACCGCATCGTATCGCGTCGTCTCGCGTTGCTCGCCCGCCCTCCCGCGCTATCACCTACTTCGTTTGCGCGTATCGTTCTTTCGACTTTTTTCTTTTTGTTTGGCTCCCAAAGACACTCTTACACGGACCATTTTTTGAGCAATTATTGCTCGGCATCACCAATGGATCAATCTGGATCAATTAAGTAGAGCAATCTGGAGCAACAACAATAAAATGTGGAATTGTTTCGGGAATATTGCTTCTGATTGCTTCATATATTTCACATTTCTCAATGTCGCCAATATGAGTTGCCGGATATCCAATCGGCTTGTATTTATTTTCAATTTTCTTTCTTTCTCGTTTGTACGTATGTATAACTAAGTCTCGTTTTTGCGAGAGGAACCGGCCGGGCGGCGGAGGCGGCGCGGCGGGGCGTATTGCCTAGTTTTTTAAAGTTGCTCCATATTGCATGGTATTGTGTGGCCGTATCTGTGGCAACAGGTTGCTACATGTTGCCATTGCTCTAAACTGCTGGATGTAGTCGTGACGTCATAGAAGACGAGATTTGACCAGGATGGAGCAATTATAGTTGCTCGTATAAGCGGACCTTCAGGGTCTGCGTGTGCTTATAACGCTTCTCAAGAACTGGGCTGAAATGCAAAAAATAATCAAATCCGACTGGCACCTACACTTTATTTTTGAATCCCAGATACTAATTTGACAGGTGTCAAACTCATATCAAACTCCTTTAAGTACTAAAAAGCAAACTCAAAAGTCTTGAAATGTCAGATGCAAAGAAATGAACTGTAGTTTCATAGATTAACGTGTTCAAACAAAAACAAAAAACCTTTTCAGATTTATTATATTAGTATAGATTTCATATTTATATCTTATAAAGTAAAACAAGACGCGAAGTGTTGTGGAAGAAACATCAAAGTTTATGTTGATGTTACAAAATAGATACTTTTGCAAAAGTGAGAATCAATAACTTGTAGAGCGCTACGAGCTATGGCCGAGCTATACGAGGGTAAAATGGCAATTGTTAAAAGCTTAGTTGCTCAGCAAGGTAGCTAGCTGCTAGGGAAGTATTGAACTCGTGGAGAGTCTTGTATCATAGATGAAAGACTTGATAGTTTTTTTTAGTTTCTATGACGAGAAAATGCATTGATTTTCTTCTTTGGATGGACAAAAACGTTTTCTCCTCTAGTCTACCGAGTGGTGCGTGTTGAGAAATTGGAGTCTCACTCAAATCTTAAATTAATTTAGTGAGAGCGCTCACTAAATTAATTTAAGATTTGAGTGAGACTCTATTATATATTATATTATGCGAGATTTCATACTTCTAGACTAGAGTTAGCGAACTCTAGTCTAGAAGTATGAAATCTCGCACAATATAATATTCTAATGAAAGTGAGCAATGTGGCAGGATTTTTTTTCATTATTCTCTATAGGATTTAAATAGGCAATGAAAGTTGGAACTCAGACTTCTGTTTATAAGTAAAATAAAGATGTATCATCGTAAAGTACCCGGAGTAAGTAGTGTTTTCTCATTTTTTATTTGAAAAAACGTCATTAAACTGTTCTGCCAATTTTACATCTAAAAACTTACGAGTAACGAGTCGGTTCACTAAATAACAATCCGTAAATAAAGTGGTCTATTTTGCCAACGACCTGGTTCACACAGGATTGGAAGTAATGTTATATCATACCTACTAAATAATGTACAGCGCGAAAGTGCGGTTTTGTGGTTTTAGTGAACGCTACAGGGAATAAGCAAAAACATATCTATTTGACAGCCTTGTTCGAGAGTGAGTGAGATAGAAGTAAAGTTTATTGATAGATTTGTGTCAGAGTAAGGGAGATAGTGAAACGGGTTTCACACCTTTCCTACGTGAACCACATTTTGGTGTATTATCAATTTATAATGTTGTCATCGTCAAAACTGATCAGAGTTATAATCATATTGTGGTTTAAGAATCTATTAATAGTTTGCTTACAAAATTATCAAAACCCCTTTTTAACCTATTTATTCTATTAGACCTAATAGTTAATTATAAACGATTTCATTTCTGTAAGAAGGTTTGTACAAACACTTCACGTCAATAATAATATTTTAAAACTAGATGAGGTCGGCGTTTCCTATCTTTCTACTCTGAGCAGAAAGGCCGAAAAAAACTCAGAGGTCAGTCTCTTTTAAAGTCCAGACATAATCTTGGCCATCTGACGACCATGTAGATTGGTGTCTGATATGATCTTTTGAGGAAAGAACAAAACAAATTGAGTGGATCTAACCAGTTAGTGCACTGCCAGGGGTGCGGGTTGTTCGAAAGAGATACCGCGGCCCCTGGCACACAGGCAACTGAGGGAACACGGGTGGGTTTTAGTCGGTAAAAGTCAGACATGCTCAACGCTCCACCCAGCGCGGGAGAAGTTTTTTGATGATTTCCCACCCAAAAAAAAAAAAGGAAGAGCTGTTTTTTTTTTTCATTTTTGTCTTTAATACTACACAAAGTATGTCCCAAGGCTCCCAGAGACCGACGCAACGCGAATCCAGTGGAGCAATGTCCATTAAGTTTTCATAGAAATTGTTCTATTAAAGTAGCGTCGCGCCTGTCTACAGGAGCCTTTTACCTAACACACTATATAAATAGACAGTACATAGATGTAGGTGTATACGGGCGTCTATAACTCCACACATTTAACTTTCATTACAATCTCAAATTAAAAACCCTTTCAAATAAAAATGAGTAAAATATAAATTCGGACAGATTTATGTTCTGTGTTGAAAGAGAAAAGAACATAATAATAGGTACCTAAATGAAAGTTAGAGGTGCTCGTACTGTCGTTTTTATTTTAATAACAGGCTTGAAACAGGGTTGGTTGTAACATGAAAATGGTTCTAGATTTATAAAAAAAAATTAATGGACTTTTCTGTCTGTAGACTGTGTAAATATTCCTTTTTCTCTCTCCTAAATTTAAAATAAAATATTATCTGACCCAGGCTCATACAAAACAAACATGAAGTTCTCTTAAATATGTTTAAACTTTGTAAGAAGCTCCTGTCTCTCTCCCATTCCTGCAGAGAATGATTGATTATAACTGTAGTCTCTATTTGGTGTATTCTTCTTTCGTGTCGGCACGAGATACATGGACCTAGCATGCACTTGGGGAAGTGACTCTGTAATAAATTCTGTCGCGTTCTCCTGCAGATAACGCAGGAGAAAAAGAGAGATTATTACTGCGGTTTCTTGTTGGTGTCTTCTTCTTTCTTTTCGGCACGAGATACACGGACCTAGCATGCACGTGATGAAGTGTCCTCTTTAGAGAGAGAAACAAAGATTACTATTATGATGCGACGTTGTGTAGACGCGTTTTGTACAAGAATCTCACGCCTCCAATAAAAACATTAGCTATGTCAGCAAGCGCCTGTTGTAACCTTTTTAGTTTTTGTTTGTTGAGGGTTGGGCCTGCTCCACCGATGTATCTCGACCTGAATCAACATGGCGACGACGTCGGTAAAAAGATGCCCACCTATAGAGAAATATCACACGTGTCTCCCCTATTGCAATGCCTACTCTAGGATGCAAATCCGGTACGACTGACAAATCCTTTCCTATCCTACGGGCACGTCTTCCCAACCATTACTACCCCCGGGTCTACTCCTTGGTATGCAATGGTCTCTGTAGCACCATGAGGCCTCAGGGGCTAGTGCAAATCTTGAGGTATATTCTATTAATCGAGTCTGGTTAAACGACGCTTGGGTCGGTGCATTTCATCCATTGATATTGCGGGTTGGGCCTGCTCTTGACCTCGATCTCAGTGCCCAGAAGATTCCTGTTCACTCTTGCTTGACGGCTGACGGGTTGTGTGTGGAAGGGAACACTGACACTGGCAGAGAGTTCCACACATTGGGCCTGCGCATAATGAATGTGGACGAGAATCACTTAGTACTAGACTAGTCGGGATATCAACCAAGAGCCTATGTAGATAGTAATCGGTCTATACCTAGCTAACAAGGACAAAGCTTTATGCTATTCATCGGAAAATCCGCATTAGAAAAAATCCGAGAAAAAGAACCTAGAAACACTTTCACGCTTTTCAAAATAGCTAACAGTACAGTTAGTCAAGAAGATACATAAAAACGGACTTATCCCATTTTTGCTTGTTCGAGGTAGCCTCTAAGTTTTCTGATGTGAATATATTGGTTATGTGATCCCGCATAAATATAATATGAAAAAGTTAAGTGAGTTTTGTATAAACAAGCCCATAGGGATACAAACAGTAATGTTTGTTAAGTTATAGTATGAAAATGAAAGGATAATACTTTTAGCGAATATTTTCCAGTGTATGTTTCCTTCACTTGTTAATCACTGTAGCCTTAAAAACGATTCAGGGAACATAGGAAAAACCTCATGAAAGACGAGATAGGAACCTATATTTATAGAGCGGCTTGTGGCTAAATAATAACAGCTGCTCAGGTCGATGGATCAGGTTAAAATACACTTGCCCCGGGTGGTCCGTGGATGGGAAAGCCTGTCATTGTCTGCAGCCTTGTCATTCATATATCTTTGACAGTCGCTACGGGTCGTCAGTCAGAATCTCGGAAGTCCTACAACCAGATTTACCAAGAGCTATCGTACTAGATCTTCACAACCCAGTGAGGGTTGTGAAGATCATATACCTACGCAGGCGATTGATGTAAAATACTGGTACTCAGCTCGTCGACCGCTGCATCCGGTTAGACAGGACGCCGACCTTACATAGTTGGGGTAGTAAGACTAGGCTAAAGATGAGGTAGGAACGATATTTTCAAAATTATCTGGGAATTTAGCGACGCGCTATGACCAGAGATTTAGAGCGGCCTATTTCCAGCAGTGGACTTGTATAGATTGATGAAAACTCGAGAGAAGAAAACGAAGAAAGAACTACTGAATATGGGCCTCTCAATAATGTAGCTGGAAAAGATAGAGGTAGTAGATTACATTTAAAAACGTACACTAATCGATAGTAAACTGTACATATTACACCTTCGCTTATCACGTACGTACCTAATTTATTAGAACAATGAAAGGAGCTTTCATTAAAAAAAAAGTATTTTATGATATTATGTTTGAAATACAATAAATTCAGATGATACCTCAACATTATTCTGCTCCAAAAAAGACACTAAAAGCTTCTAAAATAAAGTCTAGATTCAAGAGTTTCCCACGTAAAACCGCCATTTTGTAAATCCACGAGTACATTGACAGCCCTGAAGTATTTGCTTTGTTTCAGAGAACTTTTGCGTTCGCGTTAAATGGCGGTCGTTCATAAGTACCTACTTTTAGTTTCATTTTTTATTATTGTTCTACTAGTATTCGTACTCAATATTAATGGGAATGGAAATGTTACTTTTGATTTTTAGTAATATGAGATTGTGGAAAAAATACTAGTAGGTAAGTAATGACTATAGTTTTTTTTCTGTTTTGGGAGAAATTTTGTTTTGTTTTGGCTAAGTAAAAACGTCCCAATTGATTTAAAGAAAGTAAATGCGTTTATTGGCCTTACAGCCTATAAAACCTTAAAAATATAAATAAATCAGAAAACAATGTTATTAATGCTGAGGCCCTTTTGCCTCAGCTCAGCATAATGTCAGATGGTAACACAGGATGCACCACCTGACAGTAGGTTCTCCATGGGTACCTACTACGCTTTGGAATAGGCAACTAGCTTAACTTTTGTAACTCCTTGACAATTCAAAAATGCCTCTAATCGGTTTATTTGAAATAAATGCAATGAGTTTGAGTTTGATGCTGATTTTCTGCTGCAACCCACTGGAAACTTGAGCTGCGCTTTTAATGGTCAGTCTAAGGATAGGGATCATTCTGTAGTTACGCATAGAGTATGATTGAAACCCTGCGTGGTGCTAAATAAATTGCTGTGGTTTCCCGCCCAACTTATAGTGTTTATATTTTATGAACCTACAGTCGGAAGTCGGAAGCCCACCGCCCAGACAGTCTAATATCAGAGGGAGAGACAGTTATTAAGAACATTCGCAGTCTAGTCTCAATATGTCAATAAAACCATGAATTTGAACATTTAATTTGACATTAGTACGGAAACGGGGCTTCTGTTTTGTTCAATTACCACAAGATGGTATTGCCATTGATTCTTCATCACCAATCCGCCCACTAAATAATTATTATGTCAGTGATACCGATACAAAATACCCCAAGGTAAAACCTAAACGCCCACAGAAAATTACCAAACCCAAATACCTCAAAATGAGTTACCCACAAAAGGCTTCCCAAACATTTAGCTCACAGAAACTTGGTAAAAATCCCTTAGAAATAAGACGAAGGGTCTAATACAGGGAGATTTATCACAGAGTCCCCTCATAGGGCAAAGGGTTCAGGGGTATTAGTTTAACTTTGTGATTACTTGGTCCAAAGTGATCGGTGGGCCGAGCACGCACGCGCGGACTTTAAGTCACGAAAATTCGAACGATTTTAAAATTGGAATTACTCGTTACGCACTAAGTGTTAAGGGCCTTAGCACACCTCTGCCGTGAATATAATGATGGACAACCGCTTAACGAACTCCAATAAGACACATGACTAAATTATGTAGAGTTTTGAGTAGCGGAAGAGTCAGTTGAATTGTTGCAATCGGAACAAAACGTCGCCGCTTTTGACTTAGTAAATACAATAAAGGTCTACTTCGGAACTCATAGATTAGTTTTTTTGTGAAATCAAAATCTACTTTACAAAAAAAAAAAACGGTTTATAAACTTGCCGACTGCCGTGCGATACAAACGCGGCACCGTGCCAAAATTGCGCGCTGAGCGCGGAGGTTTAGACGAAATCACACGGGAAAGAAATAGAATCATATTCAAATCTGTGCTTTAGAACAGGCTGTTTCGCTTGTGCTTCGCTTATCTCACGACGTACAAGTCATGGCGGAACTACTACGGTTTCGCTGCTTTGGTTTCGCGGCGGAGATGTGATACCCGCATTAGACTTGATTCATATCTATCTATACTAATATTATAAAGAGGAAAGATTTGATTGTTTGTTTGCATTGAATAGGGTCCGAAACTACTGAACCGATTTGAAAAATTATTTCACTGTTGGGAAACTACACTATCCCCGGGTGACGTATGCTATATTTGATACCCGTATTCCCACGGGAACGGGAACTACTTGGGTGAAACCGCGGAGCGCTGCTAGTATTATTATAAATGTGAAAATTTGTGAAGATGTTTGGATGTTCGTTACTCAATTACGCAAAAACGGCTGAACGCATTTGGATGAAATTTGGCACACAGGTAGATTATAACCTAGATTAACACATAGCATACTTTTTATCCCGGTATTACGTTCCCGTGGAATAATTTCCGATCTCCACGCGGGCGAAGCCGCGGGCGGAAGCTATTGTGTGATAATTTTATTGTGCTTGACGTATTAACAAACGTAGGTACTATGAGATAGCTGTTGCATTTTCGATATTAATATTGTTACAATTTACGTTACGGTTAAGTATGTGACGCGTGTTTACAAAGATAATTTGAGACTTGTGGTCTAGGAATATGACTTTTAGATTTTTTTGATGATCAGAAAATTTTAATATTTTCAGTGATCTATTTATTGCTAACTACTGATTTTTAAAGCATATAACGTAGTAGTGGCACAGACTAAATCGAAACTGTTATTATTATTGATTCTTTTAAAGAACTTATTATTAATTTTGTAAGTAAGATACCTAATAAGCGTAAGGCTGTTTTTGTGGTGTCACATTATTGTAGGTACAGAGGGGTAATTACGTACGTAATACACAATATCAGTAGGAATCGCTTTTATTTTGAGAGTTCCACAATATTCATCGCGTTGATACCTACGTTGCTAAGCAGACAATTTTTTCTAAAATAATGGATTAGCAATAACCTTCAAATGAATCAGATTCTGATTAAGTGTATCGCAATCAGGGCGCGGGATTCTTTCAAATAAATGACTTAATAACCAAGGTGCCCAAAACCATTCTTACAAAAAAAAAACACACGAAAACGACAGAGGGTGCGCCACCCATTTTACTAGCAAACGTCTTTCGTATGCACGCAAGAACCTCATTACCCTTGCATGTACCGCAAATCGCGATAAAAAGCGCTGTAAACGTGACGTCATAATGAAAACGTGCTGTTTGCACGTACGGGGAGGTTCTCATTATAAACGCATCATACGGGTGTGTACACATCGATAATGATGCGTGGTTTCTTGATGGGGCCTGTACAATGGAGCTGTTGTGCGAGTGGATTAAAATATATCAATCTAGGTATTAATTACTAGAGGATGATTGGTTAGACGAGGCTTAATGGAGAAGAAGACTTCAACATGAATGATTTAATTAATTCAAAAGCGTGCCTGCCGATTTTCTTGTCCGATCTTTGCCATAGGTCCCTCCCTACTACGCTTTGGAATGGGCAACTAGCTTCATATTTCTCACTAACCGACTCATTGACAAGTCAAAAGTGCCTGTAAAAAAGAAATTAATGTTATTTAAAGTAAGTTTGAAGGCAAACTATGTATTTACGAAACCGTTTTTACACGCTTTATATTAGCTTCACTTGTATGTCAGTATGTCAGTATGTAACTCTCCGTGGGTAATTTGCGCGCCTGCGGCCTTCCTTGGTTCTGGTAGCCGTTTTTTTATTAACTTTGCTTTAAGTTACGCTTTATATTAGCTTCACTTGTAGGTTTGTTTGTTTGTATGTTTGTATGTAACCGACTCCTTTGAGCGCGATTTTGACCCACTTTAAACGGTCAGATTTCATTGAAACTTTGTAAACTTGTCGAGGACCGATGACAATTCAATAATTTAAAAAAAAATTGAGAAAAAAAAAACGTTTTTGTAGTTAGCCGAACTAAAAAATTGAAAATAAATAATAGTTTAAAAAACTAAAAAACACGCTTTAAAAACCAAACTAAAAAAGCAGAAAATAATTTAATTCAATTAAAAAGCGTGGGGTGCTTGACATTAATTGATTATAAAAATACCTCAAAAAGCACCCCACGCTTTTTAATTGAATTAAATTATTTTCTGCTTTTTTAGTTTGGTTTTTAAAGCGTGTTTTTTAGTTTTTTTAAACTATTATTTTTTATATGTAGAGGCAAGAACTATTTTAAAATAGGATTATTCCGACCTTTCCAATTAATTCGCAATAAATACACCGTTGTTTGTAATTTTGGTTGATAAAAACAAGATAGATGTTTGAAAGATGAAGCTACAAAAAAAAAATCCCCAAGCTTTTGTTTGGGTCGGGGGTTTTTTAAATTTAACTTTTATTTGCTGTTTTTTAAACTTAATTTCTCGCTTAAATCTGCGCAGCTTTGTGTATATTTCCCACTGTTTACGCACAACATTGGAATTTCTATATGACAACGTCATAGAAAACTTGAAACATGTAGAATATCGATTAATTTGGAATTTTCTTTTGCGGAGTCGAAATTATGAGTACAAATTATTTTAGCCAACGTTCTACCTCCCAAGTAGACAATATTACAAAAAATAAATTGCTGTAGTCGCAAAACACAATGTGACGATTTGCTCTAAAAATATGAGCAGGTGCGTACATCCACAGTGAAGCGTTTTACTAATTTATCCTCATTCCTCGTTGCTATTTCATTATCAGACCCTAATATTACCCTAGTATTTATATCATATGTATGAGTATAATAATATTAGTACCTATATTTACTTATATTTGAATAAATATTCAAAACACGAGTAATTGCACCTACCACTGTTTGTCTCTGCATCACCCAAAGGTCGACTGGTAGAAAATGCCTTTGGCATTAAGTCCGCCTCTGTACATTTCTGTGCGTGAAGTATTAAATAAATAAATAAATAATCACCATTTATCTATAACCTGTTCAATGAACCCAAACACGATACTTCTGCTGTTTGTGAGGTAGTTGGGTATCCTAGAAATTACAGGTGATGCTGCAGCATTAGTTCAAGGTTACTTCGGTCGTCTAATATCATAGAATTAATAGAATACCAAATTTCATCATCAACCAGAAAAGAGCTGATAATCTTCAAACGGCTGAACCAATTTTTTTGAATCATAGCTAAGGACAGTCTCGATTAAGTCACCTTTCAGACAAAACAAAATCAAATACTGATCAAAACGAATACAAACACGACATATCTGTTATTATTCTTTCAAGAGTGTACTAGTGTGCTGAATATATCCTGGCTGCAGCGTCAGACCAAGAATTCCATAATCTTGCATAGTTATGTATATAGCATGGGTGTTTCAAATTTTAGGACGCTTTTAATGTGCACGTATTTTTACATCGTTCTCACATAGACAATTTCAACATAATGATGGATCAAACTTGTTGAAACAATATCATGATTTTAAAAGAGTGTCCATGGAGTTTCTTGCCCGTTCTTCTCCATAGGTACCTACGCTTTGGAATTGGCAACTAGCTTCATCTTTCTAACTCACCGACCTTGATAATTCAAAGGTGACTGTAATTTGTTTATTTGAAATAAATGCTTTGAGTTGAGTTTTTGAGTTTGAGTTTAGGTCACACGTATGTTTCAAAGTAAAGTAAATACACATTATGTGGCTAATAACTCTACCGCAGAGAGCTAACAAAACAACTGATGACCTTGAAACGGCTAAACCGATTTTGATGAAATATGTCTAAGAACCACCGCTAGAAAACCTAAAAAACCGCACCTTCATCGGTTCACCTGTTTTAAAGCTACGGTGGCACAGACAGACAGACACACATAGCGGTCATACTTATAACACCCCTCTTTTTGCGTCGGAGGTTAAAAAATGGGCCGAATTAATATTCGAATAGCAACAAACTAATTCGAATTAGTTTGTGGTGACCGGTACAGTGCCTTACTCCTAGAAAAGACCATAAGAAAAATATAGTCACGAGCAGACAAAAAATCGGCAAAATGCGACTCGCACTCGCACACGGACTTTCTTGTAAGGACCCCTTTATTATTTGTTGTTAAAGGGGCAATAATACAGACTGCGAATATTTGAACTGTCTACCTATAACGGTTCTTAAGATACACCCCACTGACAGACAGACGGATGGATAGCGGGAGCTTAGTAATAGGGCTCCGTTGGCACTCTGTATGGAACCCAAAGGAATGGCGTAAAATACACCTTAATTTTTCGAAATATATAAAATTACACATTTAAAGACTCCTATTCAACGAAAATTAAACTCTTATTCAACGATAGAATATCCCTAACGAGTAGCTATTATAGCAGCGTTTCAGCAACTCAATGGTATTTATACTTTTAAATGTCAAACGGACTTTAAAAGGTTAAGCCTGAAAGTGGAAGGTGGTGGAGCCCATATTTTTACGGAACGGCTTTTTGAAATGATAGCCTAATGACGGCTGTTTCGGTCTGGATTTTAGGATTATGTCTGTTTTTAACTTTGAGGCTAGACGTGATTAAAGGCTTGGTTCTGGGTTGTTTTATTTTGAGCTGTTTGTTCTTTTTCTTTGAAATATTTTTAGTTTTTCGTTTGTAGGCTGTGTGGTGCAGCCTCAAAGGATTTTTTTGTTTTAGTTTTTTAAACAAGCTGTAGTTACAAATGAAAGAAAGTAGTTAAGTACCCTTAGGTTTTCTAGTAACAAAGATGAAATTCGAGGACCACAATAGACCGATAAATAGATACAATTTATTATTGTATCTTTGACAGTTGTTACGCCCGAAAGTCTGACAGCCAGTCTTATCAAGGGGTATCGTATTACCCAATACCTGGGTTGTGGAAATCAGATGGGTATGCGCTCCATGTAATATACTGGAAGGTCGTGAATTCGAACCTAGTCAGGCACTTTACTTTGTGATTTAATTTCATCACCACTACTCTCAAAACGGTGAAGGAAAACATCGTGAGGAAACCGGCATGTCCTAGAACCAAAAATTCGAAGACATGTGACATCCACCAACTAGCACTCGGCTCGCGTGGTGGATTATGGCCCACTCCTTTTTACAGGGAGAAGGCCTGTGTCCCAACAGTGGGAACATTACAGGCTGATTGTGTTCTGATGTAGGGCAGGGCGGTGTAGAACACCGACGTTTCGTCAGTCCACAGAACAGAAACAAAGGGTGACATAAACCTAAGGGAAACGAACCTAGGACTTCAAGCTGACGATAAAAAAGTCGACGAAGTCCTAAGATTAAAAACTATAAATTAGTTATCAACATGACATGAACGATAACAGTAGTTTTGTAGCGACATCGAGTTTCTAGAACAGCGGACTACATAGGAATATAATATTGCTACAGCAAACAATTTGAGAAGGACAAATATTGACTTCGGTGGAGGGCGGGTGAGTGCTGTATTTTGTTCATTTTTATTGTTTACTTTAAATAAATAATTTAGAAGACGTTTTGTATTTCAAAGGAAGAGTCAATGTTGTTTCAGTGGCTAAAATTGGCTAGGTACTTTTAAACGAATTACAATCTACAATGAAGCTGTTTTAAACATGACTGGTACCATCTAGAATAACCTACATAAGCCCATGTTAATAAAATCGCGGCAGGATTTAAACGTACACTGGATCTTCAACGTTCTCTTTAGCGCCGAGAGTTGAAAATCGAACAGTGTATATTTTCGACGCGCTGGGATCCACTCTGTTGGATTCTCAATGCTCGGTTCAACACAGAGAGTTGAAAATCCAGTGGACGATAAAATCCTGCCGCGATATTTTTACGTCCGTGCGAATTTGGTGTAATTATATTTACATATTACTTAAACCTACTTGATTAAAAGAGTGTCCGTCGAACTTCTATTCTATTCTTCTTTATAGGAACCTACTACACTTTGAAATGGGCAACTAGGGTCATCTTTCTTACTGAGCAATGGGTAAGCGCGGTAATCAAAAAATCAAAAATCAATCAAAAGTCATTTATTCAAACTAGGCTGAGAGTCAGCTCTTTTTGAACGTCAAAATAAAATAACATAAGACAGTCCCCCCAAAAACGCCCGCCCTTCACCACTTCCTAGTGCTTTAGCTAGGAAGAAGTAGCGGAACAAACTCCCCAGCAGCACAGCTGTCTGTTAAGTTAGAAGAACTTGATTCTATACAATAATAGGTAATAAAAATTACGAAACACAAAAAAAAAAAACATAAGATTTGCCGTATGTCAGCTAGCACACGCCAATATACCATCAAAAATTGAAAACTAAAAATAATAGAAAATTAAAATAAACAGAAACGTAAATCAATGGTCGTCCTTTTTAATGACTATACCCTGTAACGGGGCGGAGGCTGAAAAGAGTACCTATCTACAGCACCTGAAGGTAGTCTCTCCAAAAAGCCGAGGGTAGTAATCTTCTAAGTCTAAGTAAGTACTAAGATAGAATATTTACATGAGACTAGTTGTGTAATTCTACATATAAGTCTGATGAAAATATTCTGTCTTAATAACAGCCTTACAAAATAAAGCAAAAAGTGTAGCTGTCGCTTCGGCGCCTCCACAGAGATTTATGTTATTATCTAGACAGGTTCGTTTCCCTGTCTACGTCTCAAGGACGAAACTAGACAAACGGTAGATCAATCATAGATTCAACATTGCGGATGTGTTACAGAGATTCAGTTTTTAACGTGTTAATTTTGAATATTATTATACATATATAAAATCACGCCTTTTTTCAATGGGGGTAGACTGAAACTACGGAACGCTACCTGCTACAATTCTTAATACTTCTTTGCCTCGTTTACGATCATAAATCTGGTGATACACGCGTGCCGGTTGCGAGTACTACGCACTGACTGACTGAACTTTCTGAAGAACATCACCAATAAGGTCCCTATATGCCCTCCTAGGGCGTCCCCTTACTTAGGCGTTTCGGCTGATATCTGCCTTGGAAATACATTTAGTTAGCCGCCTTTCATTCATCCTCGCAACATGTCTAAACCATCTAAGCATACTCTTTTCAATTTTTGTCAGTACCTACATCTTTTAGACCGCACCGTTCGAAACAGATACCGCGGCCTCTGGTACACAGGCAACTGAGAGAACACGGGTGGGTTTTAGTCAGTAAAAGTCTGACACGCCCTCCTGCTCCACCCAGAGCGGGAGAAGTTATTTGATGATTTCCCACCCAACAAAAAAAAACTGCTGTCTTATTACATCATTCTTGTGCCTATAATTCATAATCATACCACACATGTCATTAATTAAAAGATAAATGTCGGTAAATGCAGGTACGTTTGTTCACAGTTTGACATTTGACATTATAAGCTATCGAAAATGAATACTAGTTAGTAGTAAGCATTATAGTATAGTTTACAATTTATTGACAGTTTACAATCATGCGAGATAGATTATGATCTAAGTTGAAAATCATACGGTGCCATAATTATACTTCTACATAATTCTCGCAGTTCATTGAGGTCCCGATTTATTGGCATTGTTTCGTTTACTTATCATTTAAGTTGAGATACAAGTCGATGACCCATCAGAAAGTTGTGTGGTGATGATATGAAAAAGAAAATTCTCCATAACTAGTCTTTTCCAAATAACTCTTTTGATATTAATTTACCTAGAGTACAATTAGAGATGAACACTTGATGAACCTCTTGTTAGGTATTTAGGTCAAGAAGTTGATGCAAAAAGCGGTACTACTGACAAGAAAACTCACCCAAGACTTTTGAAACGAAATAAACAATTTCTTCATTCAATCTAACTATAACTCCGTATATTTAATGTCAATAATCCAGATCTTCTAAGAAAGAAAACACATTTACCTAGACGTAGACTACCTAATAGACCTATTCAGAAAAAGTAAACACCTAATAGGCAAAGCTTACGCACTAAAACAGATAAGTCCAGACATGATTCGGCAGAAGAGAACGACCATCAGATCGATAATATTGCCAGGCTGGCTATAAAGGTCTTGCCAGTCACTTCTGTATTGGAAAAATAATTAGGGCAACGTACGGAACCGAATTTATGAGAAAACATACAACATACTGTCATGTGTGAAAAGGGGTTTACAGGAAAATATCGAAGATGGATGATGAAAACAGCAAGTAATTGAAATATTTTTATTAAAATACTACAAGACACAGTCATTTTCATTGATGTTTTGGCCTGTGTCCCAGCAGTGGGAATGGCATATGCTGTTTATGCTTTTTCCCACGACTTCATTTGCAACTTAGCTTCCAGATTGAGATTAAAAATCCTTTGTAACAAAGAATGAATGTAAGCAAGGATTTACTCAAAGGAACGCCAAACGTATACCTGGAACAAGTCGGCGACACTGCGCCGTGTAACGCGACTTGTATCTTTAATTTGAACAAGGCTAGAGTTTGTCACACACAAAGTTTGCAGGTCGCATGTGCCTAAAATGTCTCGGGCACCTCTCTAACCGGAACATAGCAACGTTGCTTGGCAACAGACGTAGGTGTGGAGGTAATAGGTGCAGTAGTAAGTGGCTCTAAGTACTCTTATGTCGAGTTGTGTATATGTATAATCTCTTATTTGAGGCGGCCGATTACGAAAATAGCTCATCGATCTGCCTCGCCATTGGCCAACTGTGTTGGGGTTGGCTTCCAGTTGAATCGTAATTTACATGGAGCGACTGCCTATCCAACCTCCACAACCCAGTTACTGGGTAACACAGGTAAGACTGGTTGTCAGACTTTTGGACTTCTGACTACTCGTAACGGCTGTCAAAAATCCGACGAATGACAGCCGGGACGTTGGTCCTGGCTGTCATAGTTTAACGTGCTTTCTGAGCCACGGAGGGGTCTCGATATGTAATGGATGGTCACCCATCCGTGAAGCAAGCAAGCATACATACGTATTGTGTTACCCCGTAACTGGGTTGCGGAGGCCAGATGGGCAGTCGCTCTACTTAAAATACTGCTATTCAGCTGCTGCTATTAAGCAAGATGCTGGAGCTCCGGCGGCGATCTCTCGCGCCCGGCCCTGGTCCAGGCAATGGTACGGAGCGAGAGTGCACGGGTAGCCGTCACCTCCTTCTGCGAAGCAGTGATGCTCGCGAAGAGGGAGGCGGCGCACGTGAGGAAGAGGCAGTATATGCGCCCTCACGGCCGTAGTCGCCGCAGGAGACGCCCTGGGCGTCGGGAATCCCAGGCTGATTCCCGGCCACCGTAGGCGCGGGCTTGCAGACGACGAGTAATGGGTAGCTCGCTGTCCGGTAAGGACCAAGCCCGGGTCGACGGCGCGTTGTGTTCCACGCGCGCTTCAAAGAGATGTCAGCACCAAATGGGGGGTCCGCAAGGGCCGATGCCTGCCAGGGGTGCGGGTTGTTCGAAAGAGATACCGCGGCCCCTGGCACACAGGCAACTGAGTGAACACGGGTGGGTTTTAGTCAGTAAAAGTCTGACACGCCCTCCTGTTCCACCCAGAGCGGGAGAAGTTATTTGACGATTTCCAACCCAAAAAAAAGATACTGGAGCTGACTGGAAAGCGCCAGACGTGCATTAAAGTTCACTACTCGGTGAGAACATTTTAATGCGATCCCTAAGAACATGATTACCTTTTATAGCTTTTTAATGGATTCTCTCTCTTTCAAAGTATAAAAGCAGGTACTTCACAACTTAAAGCGTAATATTCAGCATTTTTATTTTATTTTTAAAATTGAACGCATAGTTGCTGCTGGAACAGTTGGGAATGTTAAAATACATCGAGCGGCGAATGGTAAAGTATGGAGAGAACTATTTATATTGCAGAGAGATAAAAAGTATCGGTTTATGTTTATTTTGGTTCAAAATATTGAACGTTTTAAACAAATATGTGTGTTTATTTATACATTTTAAACACTGTAACAATATGCCTTTTCAAAACTGGCTGTCGCCCACGACTTTGTGAGACTGTTTATTGTTTTTTTAATTCCTGAATTGGTCTGCTGTTGACCTCGACCACGCCTGACGGAAAGCGATTGCTGAGGTCTATGATGGAATGAGCATGCTCAAAAGATGCCTGTTCACTCTTGCTTTGCAGACGGGTAAAATATGGAAGGAACATAGTAATACAAATAACCAGGATGTAAAGAAGCTTATGTCCTTCTGCAGCTCCCAGGCTGCCTATCAGTCTTATAACGATCGGTTAAGCCGTGAAAAGGTAAGAGACGTGTTTATTTCGCATTTGTAACTGCTAAGTATGGATTGTGTATTTTTCATGAGCAGTTTAATTAAAAAAGAGTTAACGAAATTTCAGGATAACTAAAAAAAAGGCACACAAAAATATAAAAACACATCCGATACAAAAAAAAGTTCAAGCAGGAATAAGGACTTTTGGCGTAGCGGTATCGGATATCTGCTACGAAAGTTTAGCTCGCGTAGCTGTGACATCATCACAACTGCTACGGCGTAGTAACCGTACCGTAGCCTACGCAATATTTATTTTAATCCCGTGTTGTCATGTGATCATGTCATACTGCAGAACAAGGGTCTTTTATCGGAGTTAAAAAAAATAGTTAAGGTTTTTATTTTTCTACTACTACTTGTCGAAGGCAATACACAGGGCAGATTGCAAAGCTATGGTGGTGACCCAACCGTGGGACAATAAAGTTTTATAAAAAAAATGAACTCGATCTTGAGCTTATACGAACCATTGCTGGTGACAAGTTGGTCTATCTATACAATCTGTCTGTTTTTAATGTCAGAATAACACCTTGTACTGAATGCATATGAAAGTATATACGGTTCTTATGACTAAAGTATATTTTTTTATGTATATTCTGGTCTACAAAACTGCTGGACCTATTTGACGGGACTTTCACTAGATGTAACATAGGCTTATTGTCCTGGTAGCATTTTCCCTTGAGACAATTTCCGACATTCACGGAGACGAAGCCGCGGGCGCAGCTAGTTTTAAATAAAAAAAACTTCAATAAAAAAAATTGCGCAGCTAGTTTTAAATAAAAAACACTTCAATAAAAAAATTGGCAAAGATTAATCGATTGCTCAAATGAATTTCTCAGTAAAACGGTTTGGTATAACTCTTCCTATTTATTTTCTGCTTACGCAGCTAAAAGCCTCCTGAAATATGAGACAGAAACAAATGTAGCGGTCCCAGTACCTGCTGAGACATTTTTTACAAAGCCAATAAAACAAATCTGAGATTTCATTTAACTAAGCTGGTTTACCGACCTTTCTATCTGGGGCTAGGCGAGGGTTGGGTGCGACTGTCAGCGTGGAAATGTGGTTACAACTGTCCACCCAAATACAACATGAGGGGTCTCAAATTAGAGTTTTGAGTTAAAAGCATTATAGAATTACCAAAACTTTTTTTTAAACCTATCATTACTTTTTCCTTTAAAAATTGAGTCTTATTGCCTTAAAATAAGATTTCATTTTCTTGGGCTCAATCGGCGGTAGACATGGCAAAATACATAGTAGCTATAGCGTGACCAGCCTATAATGTTCCAACTGCTGGAGCACAGGCCTCCTCTCTGTGAAAGGGAATAGGCCATAATCCACCACGCGGGCCCAGTGCTGGTTGGTAGATGTTACATGTCTTAGAATTTTTGGTTCTAGTTCATGCCGTTTTCCTCACGATCATTTTTCTCCAACGTTTTGAGAGCAGTGTGGATGAAATAATTTAACCAAAGTTAAGCACCTGCCACAACTCTATCTATTACATTGTAATATTGTGTAATTTTATTTTTTGTTTTCTTCCCCTAATCCATTTATATCTTTAGTGTGGCACCAGCCCTAAAAATATTTACCTTGCAGCCGTTTTTCACAAGTCAACACAATCATCAACCAACACGATATCAAATCCAATTAAAAAAGCGATTTATTTATGCATATCAGGCAGTTATGAATAGTCAAGGATAACACAGGGTGTAAGGGGAACGCTTCCGAAGCCAGAACGTAGGTTATATATTTATAACCTAAATGAAAACGGATACCAATAACCTTTCGCCTTAAACTGGTTATTTGCATCAATTTAAAACGTTTGACGCTTCTGTAATGTTTCTACTTTTTTTTTTTGGCGGCGCTTTATAAAGGATGCCTAAACCTAAAGTCGCCGCCTGGACTTGGGGTCGTCGGCCGCGCGGCTCTCGGCGAGCGCGGTAATGCGTGAGCCTATCAGCTGATTTTTATTTTTGAATACATTGCTTGCTAGAGTAGTAAAAAAAAATGTTTTGAAATGTGTTTAATCTGAAATAATGGTTCGTTTAACTGTTCTCACAGCATAGTGTACAATAAATCGCATTTTTTTTTATCTAGATTTTTTGATGGTTTTGTATCGAGAATCACTAGCCCTATCACCTGTCTTCGTCTTCGGAAGCGTTTACCTCACACCCTGTATTGTGATGACAGATTGACAAATTAATCACTGCTTCAGTGGTTTGGCATAACAATATCGGGAGCTTTTGTTTTGATTTATTTTTAACACACTTTACTTCACGGCCTGTGTCACGTTAGCATAGCATAATCAGCTTATAATGTCCCCACTGCTGGGACACAGGCCTCCTCTCTGTGTGAGGGAGTGGGCCCAAATCCACCACGCGAGCCCAGTGCGGGTTGGTAGATTTTATATGTCTTCAAATTTTTGGTTTCTAGGTCATGCTGGTTTCCTCACGATGTTTTCCTTCACCGTTTTGAGAGCAGTGGTGATGACATTATTTACACTAAGTAAAGCGTCTGCCTTGGTTCGAATCCACGACCTATAACTTGTGAGTAGGGGCCGTTACCACAGGGCCACCACTGCTCTAACGTACATGTCACATTCAGTAAGGGAATAAAAATGTTTACCACCAAGAAAATAATAATAACACGCCTGTATTCCCGAAAGGATAAGCAAAGGTATATGGATAGTGCACCCACACTTCGCCAGATATGTTAAAGTCCCATGCAATAGGGGGCCAGCCTATTGCCATCAACCGGGCACAAATCCAGACTCCGGGCTTCTACTGAAAATTTTCAGAAGAAAAACCCAATAACACTTAACTCGACCCGGGATCGAACCTAGGACCTCATACATAATTAATGTTCCTTTATCTTGAGAAGTAATTTGTCTAGAGGGTTGCTACCACCGTAATATTTGCAATTTCGGCTGCCAAGCAGCGTCGCTGTACCGATGTAGTCAGAACCAAAGACATTTCAGCTTTTTTGTCCCAGAGCTGTGCGGGCAAAACAAACCTGCGAAGCATCTGTTGTAGTAGATTACCATTGGTGACAGTATCAACATTTTGGCTAGTTTGCCACAAAACAACCCAACATAATTTTAAAAAAACGCTGTTCTAAAATCGCCACCCGCTCGCAGTGAGTCCTGCCCCAAGTTCCCAACGCACCTACTCGTATATTATTTACCCGTCGCACGCGACCGGTAACAAATGGATTTCATTTCGGCTGATATCGGGAGCCACATCTACGTTTAAGTGTTCGACCACGAGAATTATTTGGATTTATTTTTTTATTAGTAAAATATTATGGGGAGCGGTCTGTTATGGTTCTTTTATCAAGATTAATGCGAAGGATTTGAGTATTTTTGTTATGGCGGTATGCAACCTGCAATGTTTATAAATAGAAATAGGTTTTCTTGGGAATTTGTTTTAGGGGTTTTTTTGTAATGATGATGGACTATGATTTCTTATTCGACCACGTTCGCACGGACCTTAAAATATCGCGGTGAGATTTTATCGCGCACTGCATTTTCAACCGTTGGTGTTGAACCGAGAATTCAGAATCCAACTGAGTGCATCCCAGCGCGTCGAAAAAATTACTGTTCAATTTTAAACTCTGAACGCTAAGCAATGAGTTGAGGATAGGTGGTACAGTGCGCGGAAAAATTCCGCTGCGATATTTTTGCGTTCAGTGCTAACATGGACTATGATGTAGTTGAAAACATGACTTTTTTTGCTCATGGTTACTGTTTTTTGTCACAGCCCGATACTTTAGTTGGATTAATGTGTTCTCATAACTACCTATTTATTTATTTTCAAAATTTTCCACTTATTTCGGCAGGATAACAATAGTATGAAGATTGACGCGTTTAGAGTAACTAGCATTAATATTATTATTATCTAGAGAGTAAAACAAATTTAAAAGTACTAATTAGCACTATCAAAAACCGTTCCATTACTATAACCTAAAAACCAATCACCAACACTTCCCTACTATAAAAAACCCCTCTCCAATAAATATCTACAACCCTCTACAAAATAAATACATCCATATAAGACAGCTATTGTCTCAAGAGCTGTAGACATTCCACTTCAGCTCGAGGACCAGACCCTCACTCTTGAGAAGCGTGGTTTTGAGTGTCACTCGCGGCTTTTGAAGGCGATGGTCTTGATCCCCCCTTTGGTGGTAAAAGGTGTTTGATCTTTGTATTTTAGTGGTATATGGTAGGAGGAAGATGGCGGATTGATTGGGAGTTGCGTTGGTAGTAATATCGATGCGGAATTTTTTCGCGCAGATATATGAACCTAAACGGAGTATGTACCTAAGGATCGTAGACGGTAGCGTTTTGTGGTTTCTGCCTACCCCGATGGGAAGAAGGCGTGAGTTATGTCATGTATGTATGTATGATCGTAAGGGTTTTGGACAAAGAAACAAAGCTATATTTTAGTATTACAGATTCTGGGTTGAAATTGCCGTGTGTAATGTTACTTACCTGAAGTTACCATTTTTTTTTCTTTTCAGTTATAGATAGATAGAAAAATTGCCTCAAAAATTGGTTGATTGGTTGGTTATTTTAAAAAGATGACTGTTAGATTGAATACTATAAGCAATCTGATGCAGTCGGAGGCATCTTCTTAAATTTAACAATAAAGACCTTTATTGCCTCCGATTACATGATTGCTTATAGTATTCAGTTTAATAGTCATCCTTTTAAAACAAGTTTATTGTTGCCATCTTTTTTAATTTAAGTTCACTTTTTAGGCAGTCGGGTTTTTTGATTTTGTAAATTATTTTTTTGTTTCACAGTTTTTAGTTAATATACCTATACCCCATTTATTATAGCTTTAGAAAAAAGAGGCTCGCAGAAGCAGGAATACAAAACATTTTATTTCAAAGTTAAGTTCTAACTTTTTTAGGTAGATTTAAGACAGTACTAAATACTGAGATAAACGAAGTAAAAGTAATAATTATTTTAAGTAATGTTCTATTTACAATAACATCTTTATCACACATTACAAACCTACAACAAAACGAATGAATGAAACAAACAATCACATGATGATTTAAATCGAATTAAAAGAATATAAGGATTTTTTTTTTTTGCTATACTTTATTTTAAATAACAACTTACTTTATTTTAAATAACATACGTTGGTAAAATTTCGTCGTCATCAGCTAATTTAGTTACTCGGTGTTGTTCACTCCTGCTTCTTTTAGGTTTTTAGCATTGACACTTTAATTTTTTGGCATTAATCGTAACTGCAACACGTTTAATGTAATTTTGTTACGAAGTGTACATTAAAAATAACCTTTTTTAACTTCTGTCTAATGCTATTGTAAATGGAGTATAATTATTTTTGACGTTAATGAGACCTATTTATGAAATACTTTATTTTGATACCCCACTCAATAGGTTTTGAGAAAAAAAATTGTTAGGAGACACATATGGCGGCAAAAATCGGCCATTTTTTTCAATTTTGATATACCCAGTATCACCCTCACAATTAAAACGAATCTAACGGCACCTCTCAAGCTGAAATCGATCAAGACGTTTAGGCCACAGAGCGTGCCAAAGAAATATACATACATACATACATACACTCGAAAAACATAACCCTCCTTCTGGCGCAGTCTGGTAAAAATAAATCCCTATTTGCCTTGGTCACGGCATGGTATCACACGTGAACGGCTGGACCAATTTGGCTAATTCTTTTTTTGTTGTGTTTGTTATTCTCAGGAAATTCTTATAAAAGAAAAAAATTAAGAAAGTTGCCCGTAACATTAGAAAATTTAAGATAACTTAACGACCATAATATTTTTTCTATTATTATGCCAATGCAAATTCAATATTAATAGTTAAGACAGGACAACGTCTGTCGGGTCAGCTCAGCTAGTTAATAAATAAATAAATAATTTTCAATAACGCACTGCTTAGCGCTGAGAGTTGAAAATCGAACAGTGTGTTTTTTCTATGCGCTGGAATGCACTCTGTTGTATTCTGAATGCTCGGTTCAATAGCGAGAGTTGAAAATCCAGTGGACGATAAAATCCCGCCGCGATATTTTTACGGCCGTGTGTACGTTGACTTAGGTGTGGAACATCACGCCTGTATTTCTCGAAACGGTAGGCAATGTAGTACACCTACATTTCATAAGTAGGTAATGTTTAACTACAGTATCACTGTCACATTCGTAGATATCGCTGGAAGAGATCGCAGAAAGCGATAAGGCCGCCCATTGTGTGTTTTTAGTATTTTTTTTGTTATGTGTTTTCTAGTGTAATATAAAGCGTAGGTATAATCAGCAAAATTACAAAATTATTCCATAATTACTTTTTACTAAACTACTTTTTAGCAAAGAGTTGTTATTCTAACATTTTTTACTGAGGACCTACTCTCTTAGCCTGTCAATTATAGGCTGGTTTTGATAATAATATAGAAATTACTGCCTCGGTCTAGCGGTCGTAAGTGCTATTGCTGACCTTGATGTCCTTGGTTCGATTCCCAGGTCGGGCAAATTATTATTGGGTTTTTCTATCTGGAATTTCTCAGTAGCAGCCCAAATTCAGGATCTGTACCCAGCAGGCTTAGCACGAGCACCGATTTGTCGAAGGAAGAGTAGACATGCCTATTAACTAAATGACGTACAATAGGAGTAGATAGCTATGTTCTTCTAATAATTATCACAGTTATGCGTTCTAAACGAATCTTTATTTTGTAGATAATCGTATACACTATGTGGCCGTCGAGTATAAAGTTTGTTGTCAGTGTGATTTTGACAGTTTTGGAAGAAATATTCTTCTGAAATAGTCTATATTTACAAGAACCTAGACAAAGATCGTTAGAAACAAAAGACAGAATGACAGATTGTAGAAGGATATCTACGGTGCGATGTAAAAAATGAAGAAACGAAATGTCACTTTGTATGAAAAAGCACTGTCTATTCTTCGTAGAAATAGAAAACGTCATGCTAAGCCTGCAGTTGATGGCAATAGGCTCGCCTTTTATTACATAGGACTTCAAAAATATAACTGGTGAAATGTACGTGTTCTATATATAAGTGCACCTTTGTCCAACCCTGCGGAGAAACAAGGCATGATATTTATAGGAATCACGATGTTTTGTCAAGTCGTAAACACAGTGCCAAGCAAGGGCGGGTCTAGAGTAATAAATATAATCTCAGGATACCGCTCTATGTAGCTATTACAACAAATATATACTGGTAATTAATTCCGGGGGGTATAAAAGCCACCCGTTTCAAAGCGAACATGTTGTAATTCTGGATTGCGACCAATTCTGGGGGAGTTTTTATACCCAAACTGTTCTTGGCCCAAGACTTGCTCTATCTTCTGGCAAACTTGAATTGTTTTCGTCTTGTATTATAATGATCATTTCTTGTTTAAATAAAAATTCAAACTTCAGGGCAGCTTACCTCCGACATTTTTTGTAGTTAAATTAATGTTATAAATATTTGATCTCTCAAAATCTGCTTAGCAGCAGTGATTTAGTTATGGCACTAAGACTTCGATCTGGTCACATCCCATTAAATTTGGTTTTCTGGTGTTACGTCACCCAACTGTGAAGAATAGTCTAGGTCGGGTCTAGGTAGTCCTCATGGGCCGAGCCTCCAGGATCCTCACTCTGGCAGAGCTCCAGCCAACGAGGAGTCGACCGGCGTCAGCGAGTTGCTTTGCGGCCTCGACTGGGCATTGGGCCCAAGCAGAGCCAACGCCTCCCGGGCCAAGACGTACTGGACCCACTCGAACCACTTCTGCAGGGCAGCCGGTCTTTCGAGCGATTGCCTCCTGCACATCGCGTCCAGTAATGCAGTCATCAAGACCACAAATGCGCATTTCAGCGCCCTTTGTGGGTCTTGAAACCTTGACGTCCTCCACGAAAATTCCTCGTAGCTTCTCCGCAATAAGGTCTGCTCCTTTGGTGCCCTCTGTTCCCGGAAACTCCAGCACACGGGCCCCTGTCGCCTGGGCCCTACTGTGTAGGAGTAGTCGAAGATGTACAACATGTTGTGATGGAGTGTGTGCGGAATGAGGCTTTGAGATTTAATTTACTTGGTCCAAAAATAAGTACGATGTTGAAGACTGTTATGCTTTTCTGGCTTGTCCTTTATCGAAACAAGCTAGGAAGGATACTGTACAAACTAGCGATAATGCTCTTTAAATAAAGAAAAAATATATATTTGATCTCACTTTAACACGCGTCAAGCAAATTAAGATTTAAAATAAAAACTCCGAAGGCCAAAAGAGAAATTGCCGCACTTTCGTTACTGAAATAAACAATCCAAAATCCAATCTAAAGTAATGAAAAACTTCTCATCAATGAAAATCGAATGTAATATTTTCCTGCCAACACAGAAACGACTTCCAATCCCTCTTACATATTTATCTTTACATATAATCTATGTACTCTGACCCCTTCTAAACTTCTGTTTCCCTTCGAATTGGGCCCAAAAAACATGTCCAACCTCATTTCGTAAAAAGTTCTGTACTTTTTTAATATGACGTCACGGTTGACAATGACGTGGGTTGTGACTTGCCACCTGTCTGACGTTCTAATCTCTCCCCTTTTTCAGGGTAAAAATATCTTTGACATCAGCGTGTAGACTATGCGTGTATGTAGGTAGGTACTGTCGACATTTTAGGGGGTGAATAGAATCTGTTGTGGTAAAAGAACAAAACTAGAATAAATAGACACTAGATTTTTTTTTCCAAAAATGTGTAGTAAATTGTCATCACGAGGTTGTATTTTGACTGTATACTTTTATGGTACCTACCTACCAAGATCTGTATGAAACCATAAAAAAGAGACTCTAAAAAGCATATTAAACAAAAAATAGACCTGTCTTCTTTGCCCTTTGTAAAACATCTACTAAGACCCATTCTTGGTAGATGAGAAATTCTAGAGACTAAAAACACTCAATAACACTTTCTCCTACCTTGGAATCGAACTCAGGATCTCATGCTCAGCAATAGCGCTTGCAACCACTAGACCAAGGAGGCAGTACTTATGTATATTGATCCTTGTAGCGAACCATGGGGAGCAGATGACTCGACGTCGTACCACTCATAAAATCACGGTTTCATTTAGTAAAGTACCTTTAGTACCTCTTATTTGCATTGAGGAAAAAAGCGGAGAATGTCTGGTGTAATTATATTCGCCCCAGATTTTTTCCAAAATGTAAAAATAACGGAGTTGGAAAAGTTTTCAATGTAACATCAGGAAAAACTCGTTACATTTTTGCGCCATGGATGGTTTTTAATTCTCATTTTTGTATGGGGGTTTTTAACCCGTCTGTTGTTTTTTTTTTCACGAAATCACAATGTTTTGTAATAGAAAATACACACAAAAATTAAATATAAAATAGAATCTTCTTAGAGGCTCCGGCAGACAAGCGCAACGCGACTCACGTAAAACGATTTCTATGAAAACTCATGGAAATTATGCTACAAGTGTCGCGCCGCGCCTGTTTGATGAAGCTCAAACTCAAACTCAAAGCATTTATTTCAAATAAACCAATTACTGGCACTTTTGAATTGTCAAGGTCGGTGAGATAGAAAGATGAAGCTAGTTGCCCATTCCAAAGCGTAGGTACCTATGGAGAAGAACGGGCAAGAAACTCCATGGACACTCTTTTAAAATCATGATTTTGTTACAATCAGTTGGTTACATCATTATGTTGAAATTATCAATGTGAGAACGATGTAAAAAGACGTGCACATTATAAGCGTCCGTAATTAAAACAAAACAAAAATAAAATAACAATTTAGAAATTAAAATAAGCCGTGGGAGCTAAGAGATGACCAGTCCCTACTGGCGGCGCCCGTTCACGAACATGACGTATGGATCAGCACCATTCAGCTCAACCATTTTGAAGGGAACTTAATGATCCAACACACACGCCACCACCAGCGAGACATTTGAGTGAGCATGACATACTCTCAGCTGCCAGGGCACATTCAAGTCAATGAAAGACGTACCCTGTAAATGTTAGCTATATAGTAAGGACATAGTGCTCACACATATGCTATGCAATTATACAATACTAGTTTGAATTTATACAATGCAAATGTATCTAGTTTTACAGTCTTCAGCAGCTCCAACAATGTTTACAAATGCTATTCAATTTAGTTTAAGGTACCTTGTGGAGCAGGACAAGCAACGTTTAGCCAAGCATTTTTGTCAGCGATATAATCCCCCAACTTATAATAAGCATGGCTGCATAGTGTGCGTTTTATACAAGATTTAAATTTCGTTTCATTCAGTTGGAGTATGTGGGGAGGTATTTTATTGTAACATTTTAAACAGTACCCCATGAAGGATGAATCTACTTTAGCCAGTCTGAAGCCTGGTTGAACTAATTGGTCCCTATTTCTAGTACTAATGGTGTGTCTTTCACCTCTTTTACTGAAAAGATTTAGATTTTTCCTGACGTAAATGATGTTTTCATAGATATATTGACAAGGTACCGTCATGATATTAATAACTTTGAACAGTTCTTTCAGAGAATCCCGCCTACGGAGGCCATATATTGCTCTGATGGCTCTTTTCTGCAGAATAAAAATAGACTCGATATCTGCAGCCCGTCCCCATAGTAAAATCCCGTAAGACATGATACTATGAAAGTAACTGAAATAGACTAGCCTCGCGGTTTCTACATTTGTGAATTGGCGGATTTTTCTTACAGCATAAGCTGCTGAACTTAGCCGTCCTGCAAGAGCTGTTAAATGAGGACTCCACTGTAGCCTTGAGTCGAGCGTGATCCCTAGGAAAACAGTTTTATCGACGAATTCTAGTTTCTCTTTATTCAATACTATGTCACAGTCAGTACTTTTAACATTTGGTAAAGCAAATCTTATGCATTTAGTTTTTTTGCCATTTAATACTAAATTATTAGCAGTGAACCAATTTTGTATCAGCAGTAGGGCGTTATTTATGTCGTCAAGATTTGGTGCACGTCTATTTATTTTAAAAATTAAGGATGTATCGTCAGCAAATAACACCATTTGTGGTTGTTTTTTTTAATAAATGGAGTAGATCATTAATATATACTAAAAAGAGGAAAGGACCTAATATTGAGCCTTGTGGAACACCCATTTTTATTTTTAAACCAATTGAATTGACACCATTTATATGAACTTTTTGCTGTCTATCACATAAATAAGATTTCACTAGACTGAACGCAAGTTTACCTAGTCCGTAATGCTCAAGTTTTAAGAGCAAGGTTTCGTGATTAACGCAATCAAATGCCTTGGAGAGGTCACAAAATATTCCAATGGCATCCTGGGCCTCCTCCCAAGCTGTAAATATGTGTTTTAACAAGGTAACACCGGCGTCAGTCGTACAACGTCCTTTGGTGAAACCATATTGCTGACCGTGTAAGATTTTGTTGGTGTTAAAATGATTAAGCATTTGATTAAGCATTATCTTTTCGAACACCTTGCTGAATACCGGCAGCACGGATACTGGTCTATAATTGTTGGCGTCTTTGCTGTCCCCAGTTTTGAATAGTGGTATAACCTTACTATATTTCATTAAATCCGGGAAGACTCCTTGATCCACACACAATTTAAATATTAAAGCTAAGTATGGTGCTATGGTCTCGATTATGGATGTACAAACTTTTATAGACATTCCCCATAGATCTTCGGTCAATTTGATTTTGATTTGCCGAAAAGATTTTAAAACTGTCATTGGGTTTATGTGCTTAAATTGAAATTCAACCGGGCAGCCTGGAACGTTCGCTCTTAATAAACCAATTGTGACATCGGGGGACGAATTTAAAGCTTCCGTCGTTTTAGATGGTATATTAGTAAAGAATTTTACAAATTCTTGAGCTACTTCTATGTTAGAGTTTATGGCACCACGCGAAGTCTCCAATGTATAATGCGTATTACGTATTTTTTTCGTACCAGTTTCTTTATTTATAACTTTCCAAACTGTTTTTATTTTATTCTCTGCTGATTTGATCTTGTTGCTAATGTACAAGGCTTTAGCTAACTTGCAGGTATTTCTAAAAATTTTGGAATATGTAGCAACATACTTGTTGAAAGTTTCGGTGTTAATGTAAGGCTTAAGGCCATACAGCTCGAACAGTCTTTCCCTACTTATCCTAATACCTCTAGTAGCCCAGTCACTAAATACAAAATGTGGGCAAATATTTTTAGTTTTCTTTTCTAAAGTTTTACTAAATTCGGTGTGCACTACTGAGAAGAAATCCTCATACAATTTATTTGCATCGCCCATATTATTATCGCTCAGAACATTTAACTTATTGTATAGGGTATTTTTGAATTTATTTAATTTGCCCGTCGTTATTGGTCTAAATTGTATTAACACTTTTTGCAAAGGTGTTCTAAACCTAAATTTTACCGTTTGTCCACTATGATCAGACGGCAGATAATTTACGATGGCTTTCTCTACATATTCACAATCGCAGAAAATATTATCGATACAAGTAGCAGAAGTTGGAGTTACTCTAGTCGGTTCTGTAAAAACATTCGATAAATTGAAAGATTTAAAAAGGCTTAGGAATCTAGTGCTATTTGAATCATGTTCCAAAATATTGATATTAAAATCACCACAGATAATTGCGGCTTTATTACTGGAAGCAAGTTTCGCTAGGGCATCTTCCATTATTGACTCAAATAAATAAAAGTTCTGATAATTAGGGGGTCTGTACACGCACACTACAACGTGCTTATCTAGCTCAACACAGGACAGTTCGATACACAAACGATACATGCTTTAAACAAAATTAGTACCTATTGGTCATCAAAGTAATTTAGATGATAACACATCTTAGTTAATCCTCATCAGTCTTACAAACTATTAAGAAACAATATCTCTAGGTTAGCTATTAGTTAATTAGACTGTCTCAATAATAGACACATTCGATCCGTGCCAAAACGTATAAATTGTAACACTGTAGGCTTGTCTGATGAATCATTCGTTCAATAGACCCTATTTCTATCTGATTCTACCAACTTTATCAAACACTGCTGTCATAAGACATGACTGAGGGAAATATTTAAGGCTTTCAGAACTTCAAATAGGCAGATAGGTATCTACTTTGAGCTCCTTATGTTCCGAGTTGAGCTGCACGACTTCTGACAAAAGTGTCCACTGACTGCACAGGCACACTCAATCTGTTTCTTTTCTGATTTCCTTAAAATACCATTTCAGACACTCACTAATCTACATGGTCTTCACGTGATCTAACTAAGATTATGTCTGGACTTTAAAATAGACTGTAACCTCTGAGTTTGTTTCGGCCTTTCTTCTCAGAGTAGTCAGATAGGAAACACCGATCTCATCTAGTTTAAAAAATATGATTGACGTGTAAAAGTGTTCAAGTTCAAACCTACTTACAGACATAACAGCATTAATACCTATAATTTACCGGGTGGAAATGAAGAGGTATTAAGTACCTATAGTAGTTCAGTTAGATTCTGAAGCCATCCATGCCATACTCGATCGAACTTTTCAAATCCTTCATTACCTAAAGTGATGCTATAGGACGGATATTATTTTGACTGCCTCATTGGTCTAGTCATCGCAAGCGCTACTGCTGGACATGGTCTTGGGTTTGATTCCCAGGTCGGGTAAATTATTATTTTCTCAGTAGCAGCCCGGACTCTAGATTTTTGCCCGGTCGATGGCAATAGGCTCACTTCTAGTACAGACACCAGCACATCAAGTTACCCTAATATGTCAAATTTTTATGATAGATTTTCAACTTTATTGCAAAAGCATAAAGTTCATCTTCAATTGGGAAAATTTGACAGTTTGGGGTAGCTTGATGTGCTGGCGTCTGTACATAGGACTGAAACATAAATGGCAAAATGTGAGTGTAGGTATCTCAAACTCAAAGCATTTATTTCAATTAAACCATTTACAGGCACTTTTGAATTGTCAAAAAGTCGACCAGTTGGAAAGTAGAAGCTAGTTGCCCATTCCAAAACGTAGATCTCTATGGAGAAGAACGGGCAAGAAACTCCACTTCACTCCAATTCTACTATATGTAAGTACACCTCTGCCTAACTCTTTAGGGAAAAAGGGCATGATGATGTTATGTTATTTTAACGGATTAATCCTCTGCACGCAGCAGTAAATAGACCACAGATTTGCTTTTCATACTAATTTTATCTAATGAGTGTTCCAGAAAGATAATACTAGCACTAATCAATATTTCGGTTGGCTGGCCGCACTAAAATTTTATTAGCTGATCAAATTGACACTGACCACTACCCACCAATATAATACGAACGCAATCGGAAATAAATTACGCTAGAGCAATAGCGTGAAAATGGTGATGGTAACAAATTGAAGTAGGTAGGTAAGTAGGTACCTACCTATAGCTACTCAACATCAAAAGTAAATGATGATTATAATTATTATGTTTCAAGAACGTTTTCAACAATGGAATTGTATTTTATATTGTACGGGAGACCTGACAGACGTTGTCCTGCCTGAACGACCTAATCAAACAAACACAGAACACTTCGGCAAATTTGGTCCAGCCTTATAGGAGTTCAGTGACGTAGGTAAATAGCAAATTAGAAAACATCTACGGAGTATTAATGGTACCTACTTAGAGATCATTTTTATCATTTGACAGCAGGAAATTGTCTCCATTTTATATTTTTATTTCAAATACGTTAAACTAACGCAATCCTGTTTTTATTAGTTATAGGTATCTGTATTCTTTGTTCTCCCTTTCGGTAGTACAAATAAAAGATTTCGCCCTAAGAAATCAAAAAGAAAAAGCCTTTTTTACGCAAAATAACATTTTTATTCGTACATCTTAACTGGCAACCGGAAACGTGCCCAGAAGGCTGGCGACACCGCCACCCCCACCACCTGATGCCTGACACTGAATAAGGTAAATAAGATTTATTAGAAAAACAAGTATTTTCGCTAACAGATAATACTTTCCTGCGGGTTTCAGTTTCAGGGCTTATTATACTGATTGGTGCAGCACTCGTTTCAGCAACTTTTTTAATGTGAAATTTACTGTATCTAACGCTTTTTTATGTAGCAACATTAGTTATGTTATGTTTCTAGATTAAGAGTATTTTTATTTGTATTAAAACTGGGTGCAATGATGGTCTTCATAGTAGTTCATAGTAATATCTTCATTGCATTCAAATATTTTAAAGAAAACAAGTTATAAAAATAATGTGACATCAGTAATAATACATACGAACAGTCATTGTACTTAGGGCAGTAGTCACTCTTACAACATACACCCCTATAATAGTTTAAATCATTTTGAAACACCACCACGACCTATCGTCGCGATCATATTCCTTGGTAAGGGTGGGGTTCAGACTTTCGGGCTTCTGACGACCAGTTACGACTGTCAAAGATCTACGAATGACAGTGCTTTCCAAGACACGGAAGAGTATGAAGACATTGTCATCCCTACACGGACCAACCACGGCAAGCAAAGCTTAACCTATTAGACTCTTACAAATAAACAAAATCTGATTATGATTCTCGTTCCGTCTCTGTATGAGAAGACCCCTTATTCATTGCAGTGGGATAGTTAATAAGCTGATAACATTCGTCAAAAATAATACCTAAAGACCAACCGACGCAAATTTCAACGAAAAATCAGACATTTTGTTTGTGTCATTTTATACCGTAGATACCTATTCTATCTTGCCTTACCCTTGAGCTTTCCGGAATATTGCCAAAGCTTGGCTCAAAGGTCATGTATGAAGGAGTAGGCTTTATTATTTTCCGGCACAGAATAGGTCACTCTTTGTTCGCTTTGGTGTCGTAAAATGGGAGTAAGGGAAGATGGGCATAAGTGCCTATGTAGGGGTGAATTGAAATAGCCTTTGAGTGGCTATAGTTAAATGTCAGTCAAACAAACTCTTTGGTGTAGGTTCAGACAGCTGACTCGCAACAAAATTAAAACACACAGACAGCTGTTTTGTGTTTCGTAATATTAATTACTTACTATTGTATAGAATCAAGTTCTTCTAACTGAACAGACAGCTGTGCTGCCTGGGAGTTTGTTGCGCTACTTCTTCTTACCAGAAGCACTAGGAAGTGGAGAAGGGCGGGCGTGCCGGGGGACTGTCTTATGTAAACCTCTTTTTACTTAGGTACTTAAAATATCATTGATCTTATGTAAACACCACTGCACTCAAAACGGTGAAGGAAATCATTGGGAGGAATCCGGCATGTCCTTGAACTAAAATTCGACGACATGTGTCACCGTTTTTAGAGCAGCGGTGATGAAATTAATTAAGTCTGGGTTCGAACCTACGACCTACAACTCGTAAGTCGCGGCCTTAACTACTGGACCACCGCCGCTCTCAAATGTGATTGAACAGACAAATTTTTCGAACATATGAAGCAATGGAATAGCAATAATTTCAAAAATAATTAAGATTCTCATTAACAGTATCTTAGGTAATTAGGGTGCTCAAGTTTTCTTTGAGGCACAATGTTTTCTAATCATCTACATTTTTATTAGAAGAATAATAAACCTTTCCTGGCAGTTCAACTACAAATCCTGGAAATAAACATCTAGCTGTTCAAAATCCAAAATCAAAATATTTTATTTCACATAAGCCTACATGGACATTTATGAAATGTCAGAAACTAGGTGCACGGTTCCATTTGGTTGTTTTCTATGTAGAAAGCCGGCTAGAAACTCCACGGTTACTCTTTTAAAACGAAATGACTTGTACAATGTTTTCAAATTACAGTGTAAATAGATTTCGAGGGACATTGTAGCCCTGTCAACAAGTACAAGGTAGGTACTTAATAAAATAGAAAATGGTCTACAAATCTACATCACAAAACAACCAAAAAGCAACGCACAATATTCCAGAAACAGTAACCGAAAGAGCGTCCCGAGCACAAAAGCCTTCACGCCGTTATTCGGTTCGTCAATCATCGTGAATATTCGGAAAATGTCGAAACATTTCGGGACACGGCGATTTTCATTTTGATAGCAGCTCGTGTGAGCGCCGCTGTTATTTCCGAAGTATGATTAAAAGTGGGACTTTATGAAAGCACTAATTACTTGTTTCGTTGTGATGAAGTTGATGATGATATTATTTCACGAAATTAACGAGAAAATTATGGGATTTTGTAACATAAAATCTTTGTAACATAGGATCTAATAGTAAACCCATATTTCGCCAATTATGTTTAAAGGGGGTTTTAGAAATTGAAGTATTCAGTTTTAGGTAAATTTTACGGCGCGTGGTAGCTGATCGCGCGTGTTTGTCTAGTGAAGTACGCTACTCATACATGCTAACCGTTATGAGTCGGACGCCCAGGAACAAACCAGTGCGGACTAATGTGGGTTGCAGATCAAGAGCTAAGCTAAGTTATTTTAGCTTAGTTCGCATAGCTGACGTAATTTTTCATACTTGTGTCCATAGTTTGCAATCTGCACAACAGTATCAAACAAATATACCTCAGCTACGTGAAAAAAGCTAAAATAGCTTAGCTCTTTTGCAACCCGCATAAAGGTAAAGCCCGCCCGTCCCGAGATTTATTTCTGATTTATAGCGTTTCATTCAACAATATTTATGTATATACATCAATAAATATTTGTGTGACCTACAAGTAGTTGTTCCGGTCTGGCTGTTTGTATATGTGAGTTTAAATGTTTGTAAACGCATCCACAATACAGAAGAAATTCCTAGTGTGGGGCACCGTTTAAAAAAAATATGTTTAAAAATATTCTTTTACTTTTAATTTAAATATACTGTTTTTTTTTCAAGCAAGGTGACTTAGTGACCTTAGTTATTAAATACTTTTTGTTTGAATTTCGATCGATTAAACATAGGTAATTAAAAATATAATTTCAGACGAAAAATTATCATTAATTCTCTGTTTTACGGAATAATTTTTGGTGTATTACTGTATGAAACTTAAAAAAAATTATTTGAGCATTCCAAATAACAAAGTACAGTTCTACCATGGACATTTTTGTAAATTACTAAACTATAATATGTTCCATGTAACAAAGCATCAAAAGCTGCCCGAAAGTAAAATTTTATGAGACATCCTTTGCCGAGACAAGGTTTTTACTGACTTACGTAAACAAATTAAAATATTTTTTTAGAACACTCCCTAGACAAATAACGAAATTTTCTTGGACATATTTTTATTTTCATTTTGTGGCTATACCTAAAGCATAATCATAATCACTCGTCCAACCTCGAGACAATCGCTCAAATTCAAGAAAAAATGTGCAAGCGCCCTTAAGACCATGTAATTGCCTTTAGCCGGACACAAATCCAGATTCTGGGCTGCTACAGAGAAATTCCAAATGGAAAACCCAATAACACGGCCCGGGAATCGAACACCTGACCATGCTCAGCAGTAGGTACCGCTTGTGACCACTAGACCTACGAGTTGAGAACAGTTGCTCAGTGGATGAGTGACTATCTTTACACACTTACACCCCTCCATCGTCGGAAAGCACGTTAAGCCGCTGGGCCCGGCTGTCATTCGTAGATCTCTTCGACAGTCGCTAGTCGTTACGGATCGTTAGAAGTTCGAAAATCTGACAAGCAGTCTTACTAAGGTTTATCGTATTTCCCAATAATTGGATGGTGGAGGTCAGATAGGCAGTCGCTTCAAATAAAAAACTGGTATTCAGCTGCTTTCGGTTAGACTGGAAGCCGACCCCAACATATTTAGGACAAGTATTAATTCTGTCGTTTTTACCCAAATCCATGGGAACGGGCGTGAGTTTATGAATGTCTGTATTTGGTATTTCCTGGTCGAGACAATCATCATCCCTGTTTCTATTTTTGGTGGCGTCAAAGCATTTCTTCGTCTTCCTTACATTTCATCATCATCTGCTGAATACGTGCTAGGCCCGTACCGTACCCAATTCTCCCCCTGCCTTTCTCACAATTTCGTGCGTGGATTCGCCAAAGATCAACTGAACTTCATAACAACCGATGGTCACGGGCTACAGACTGTAGACAGTCAAAATTGGCTTTACCGACTGTACACCCGCGATTAACCAAAAAGCTTCTCAGCCTGAGTAGAAATAACCTTAGAATAATCATAGGAACAATTACGGGCCATAACCCCCTTAACAAACATCTTCATAATATAGGCGCCACAGACAGCCCGCTTTGCAGAGGCTGCCTTGACGCCGAGGAATCAGCCGCCCACGTCATCCTGGAATGCGAGGCCATGGCTTCTCAACGTGAAGAAATCCTCGGAACAGTGAGGTCGCTCCGCGAAGCCTGTGAAGCTCCCAGGAAGCTTCTGTGCTTTTGGGCGGAGCTAGGCTGGCTTTGTTAGCCAGAATCCCCACGCACAACGGACCGAATGGGAGTCTACGTGCGGAAAAGGGAGTCCCATCATCATCATCATCATCATCTGCTGAATACCAGTATTTTACATGGAGCGACTGCCTATCTGACCTGCACAAACCACTCAATGGGTAACACGAAACCCCTTGGCAAGAGCAGTTGTCAGACTTTTGAGTTTCTGACGACCCGTAACGACTGTTTAAATCTACGAATGACAGCCGGGACCAACGGCTTAACTTGCTTTCTGAGACACGGAGGGTCTTGGTATGTAAAAATGGTCACACATCCACGGATCAACCTAGGCAAGCGTAGCTTAACCGTGCGGCTGATAAAAATGTAAGGAAGAAGGGTCTTGTTCCCTTCTTCCTTACATTTTTATCAACCTATATTGTAAGTATGCACTCTTTAGAGCTCATCATCGTTCACTTTTCAATCATCGATAGTCGATACAATGTAGCCGAGAATTTCTAGCTAGGGTATAACATAAACAAACTTCGAAGACGTCTAAGTTACAACCAGAAGGTGTTGCACAGCACCGGGGGTCTATTGTCACACATTCGAAACTTAAACAGTGGTCGTCCAGTATAAAGTTTAATTGCATAACTTGCAGTTACTGACTTGCAACGTGGAAAATGTTTGCTGCAAGTTGTGTTGCTATGTGGTTTGCTATTCACAAAATGTCACCCTACAAAACTAAACTTGTTGATATTGTTATTTTTTAGGGTTTCGTGCCCAACGGGACCCTACTACCAAGCCTCCGCTGTCCATCTATCTGTCTGCCAGCGAGCTCATGATCCGTAATAGGTAGACAGTTGAAATTTTCAAAGAATGTGTATTTCTGTTGTAGTTAAAAATTAGAGAATAGTTTTTTGCCTTGTGGAGTTGTGGTACAGAACCCTACTTGTGCGAATTCTGCGAGATAATGTTTTTTTTTTTGTGAAGCTCTACGTTTGAAGAATTACTTAGTGATTAGGTACCGTCCGTATCGTATTCCGGTTATAAGTTATAATTATAACTTATTACAATACAAAACTGAAGTCATACTCTATCCACACAGCTGACACAGCCACATAGACACACCCGTAGGATATAAATGTCAAATTCGTCGAAATGCTAAGTAACTTATTGTAGTTAGGTAGATATAACTAACTCACCTACGCTACCTAGGCAGTCAATTAGCAAAACAATAGAACATCGTCCTATTTTAAGCATTTCCATAATTGAATAGGTAGGTACATACAGCTACAGTCATGATCATAAAATATGTATCTTACGCTTTAAGGACGGGTGCGGGTTGTTCGAAAGAGATACCGCGGCCCCTTGCACACAGGCAACTGAGGGAACACGGGTGCGTTTTAGTCAGTAAAAGTCTGACACGCCCTCCCGCTCCACCCAGAGCGGGAGAAGTTATTTGATGATTTCCCACCCACAAAAAAAAAAAACGCTATAAGGACTTACTGACGGACCTGACTTTGAGGATTATATTTTAACTACCTATTTCATAATAGTAAAGTTTCAAAAAGACGCTGTTCTTAACGCCATATTTTTATACTTTACGAGGTTGTAAGGCATTTAAGCTCGGGACTGTATGCAAACTCAAACTCATTGTTTTTATTACATATTAGCTTTTGCCAATGGCTTCGCCCGCGTGGATGTCGAAAATTATCCCAAGGTTACGTACAAGACTACCGGGATATTTTCTGACCAAATTTCATCCAAATCTGTTCAGCCGTTTTTGCGTAATTGGGTAACAAACATCCAAACATACAAACTTTCACATTTATAATATTAGTATGATATATGTAGATGCCAATTACAGGCACTTTTGATAAGGGGTCGGTCAGTCAGAAATATGAAGCTAGTTGTCATAAACAAGTATCTTTTTTGTACTTTTATGTAAGAGGACTACTACTGCTAGAGAACTATTGCTAGATAATTCAATTTTTATGGTGTTACGACCATAGTAATTATATGTTACGGCTACATTGTCGCAATAAAAGCTTCTTCAGACAGGCGCAAGGTTACTCTTGTAGAACAATTATTTCCATGAAGTTTTCATAGGAATTGTCGCGCCTGTTTGCGAGAGACATTCGCAGCGGTCTCTCTCGCACACCGCTCGACGTCTTGCTGACAAGGACAACAGAGAGCGCGCTAAGCGTAGTTCAGGATATCGTGACAATATAGCCTTTATGCTCGTGACTGTAGCCTGTAGGTAGTCTTTTAAAGACTAATTTACCTAATTCTAAACACCTAAGATCCTATATCTACATTCAAACACAACTTATCATAAAAACATCTGTAATTTTGCTGCGCGCACACAATACGCACTGACTTATCTGCACGTCAGATCCAAAACTGTTTTGATGGATCTAAATCAAGATATGAAAGAAACGTTCCTCTACGTTTTATGCAAATATTGGCCGCGGCTAACCTAGAAAAACCTGGGTGTTAGATCATATTGATCTGCGTTTGTTTTGGGCTTGTATAATGTAGGCGTCACCGTCATCGCCTTCTTTCGTATTGTTGGAACTGTGTTTGAGAAAAGTTTACCTAAATATTTATCATCATAAGTAATAAGCAGTCCAGGCAGGAGCAGCAGTTTTGAGTATGAATGTAGATGGCTATAAGAGTAAGGGGATACCATAGAAACGATGGATGGAGTGTGTGAATGATGATATGGGTAGAAAGGGGGTAACTACCGAGATAACGCCGTACAGAAGTATGTAAGAAAAATAAGTGTTACGCCAACCCCAAATAAATTGGGATGAAGCAATAAGAACACTGCTGGATTATGGGCCACTCTAATTGCTAGTCATTTAGTTCGAGCCTCAACTGCTCTCATCCAGCAAACATCACCCGACGAAGATCGTGGCTCAGCCTAGTCTGACCGCGTCCTACCCAAAGATGTGTAATGTTTTTCGAATAGCCTAGTCAGCGAGGCGAAAACGATAAAAGGCTCAAGGTGCCCTACTATTTTAAATTACTTATGTATTCCATCGGCCTAGACAACAGTCTACAGCAGTCCTGCAACATTTTCGGATGACTGATCGTAAGCTGCGCTGAGTATGCTCAGATGGTTTGGTCACGTTGAGAGGATCAATGAAAGGTACAAGGCAGATATAGGTAAGCGGAAACTCCGGAACGCTCTAGGAGGTCATATAGTGACCTTATCGGTGATGCGACTGGAGGTCTGCCCGGCTTGGGCGGAGCATCGCCGTGTCATTGTGGAGGCGATCGGCGTACCAGGCCATGGTACGGAGTGAGAGTGCATGGGTAGCCGTCGCTTCCTTCTGCGAAGCAGTGATGCTCGCGAAGAGGGAGGCGACGCACGTGAGGAGAGGCAGTATATGCGCCCTCACGGCCCTAGCCTAAGCAGGAGACGTCCTGGGCGTCGGGAATCCCAGGCTGATTCCCGGCCACCATATGTGTGGGCTTGCGGACGGCGAGTTATGGGTAGCTCGCTGTCCGATAAGGACCAAGCCCAGGTCGACGGCGCGTTGCGTTCCACGCACGCCTCAAAGAGATGTCAACACCAACTGGTGGGGCCAGCAAGGGCCGATGCCTGCCAGGGGTGCGGGTTGTTCGAAAGAGATACCGTCGCCCCTAGCACACAGGCAACTGAGGGAACACGGGTGGGTTTTAGTCAGTAAAAGTCTGACACGGCCTCCTGCTCCACCCAGAGCGGGAGAAGTTATTTGATGATTTCTCAACCTCAAAATAAAATAAAAGTTTAAAATAGCGTCATGTTGTGGGCTTGCAACTTTGAGACAATTTTTTCTAATTATCTGTCAAGGTACTTATGGTTCCATTTTTTACTGCCTCGGTGGTCTAGTATTTGCAAGCGCTACTGCTGAGCGCCTATTACATGGTACACATTAAACTTAACTGGCAAAATGTGGGTGTAGTATAATTATGTACAACCGCGGACAATAGCGGTGGATCACTTTTCACCCTTATGCCGTAAGCAATAAGGTTGAAAACTGGTCGCCCACCAGTGTCCCCGATAATTCATCTCTGGCTTACGCTTCGGGGAAAAACAGGTGTGATGTTATATTTTAAGTTACCTTCACATAGTCATACCTATCATAAAAGGCGACCTCGTCTAGGTTAGGTAGGAACGGCTAGCTAAAGCTCAGTATGGCTACATTTTCAAACCGGATTCCTGATACCGGTTGGATACCGTACTTACAGGAACCGATGCTAAGCCGGCGCCGTTTGGTCCCAAAAGATATCAGGAGGGTGAGCAACATCATCTTCTACTATATTAACAACATTCCAATAATCAAGCATGCATGAATTTTATCACCTTTAGATATAGGTACAGGAAAAGTTTTTATTCAGTGCGCAAACTTTAACCATGAATTCAACATATCATTCTGGACCCCCAGCGAAGAAATTTGTCGACGGTTTTACAAAAAAAAAAATCTGCGATGGGGGTCTGGAATGATATGCTGAATTCATGGTTAGGTACAGTTTGCGCACTGGATAAAAACTTTTCCTGTAGGTAATTATACACTTTAGGGATGGATAAGGTCATTAAAATTTACTCGCTTACTTAAGTAGGTACATATCCTAGGTACGAATAGGTATGTATAAGTTACGATTTTATGGGAAATTTCGTTCGAAACAAAGGTGTATGTAAAAATCGTTTTAGCAGTGATTTTTAAATTGTCAACAAAAGGGGTCTCAAATTTCGTTTCCTTAGATACTAAATCTGCGGAGATAACGAATGATTTAGAAACGCACGTGGTTAAAGATAACCCTGTGATCTAAAATGTCTAAATTGATCACACGAACGAGACTCTAAATAGGTACCTACATAATCGGGGATCAACATGATGCCGATTTGGTTTTGCAGAAAAGTTATAGAATTCACGTTTGCACACACGGGCGAAAAAAAGCAACCACATGGCAAAAATCCATAGTAACATACGATAATTTCTTATCACTAAAAACGCGTGCACTAATAACATGTTACCAAGCATAGTTCTAAAATAATCATAATAATTTTACCGTATCTGATAAAACGCCTCCTTGAGCCATTGTGCTCCAATTCTTCGTTAGTAATCTGTCATTCAAACGTCACGTAGGTACCTACCTAACTTCGTTATCGATAAAAGCTTCTTTACATAATATTGTACTATCGCATAAATTATAATTAATTATTGCAGTGAAGTTCAATGTCAAATTGTAAAAAAATGCAGTTAGCTGAAATTTTTCCGCCTGGGTTGAACTCGTCCCGAAAAAAAATTAAATGCGTAGAAAATGTTATTAAACTTAAGACAGAAGGTCTTATAATCAAAAGATATATTATAATTATCAGACAATAAAAGAAGATGTTTTGTTCGTGTTTAGAAAGAAAACGCCTCGGAAAATCGAGCGAAAATTTCCGTATCACAAGACTAAACAAAGAACATCGCCCAGCCAAAAATATTCCCGTTTACTATGTAATTAAGTACCTGAAATAATTCAGAGTGGCTAAAGGCAGCACAGATAATAAAATATCGAACTGTGCCGCAAATTCGGGCCTTCATTGTCCCTGTCCAATAACTCGAAACAATGGGACCAAACAATTTACACCCGTTTTGAAAAAAAAAAGAACATAACATCCCACAAACAGCATGAATGAAAACTGCCAGATTTGTTATTTAACATTTGGTTACACCCAAAATTGTTGCTGAAATGTTTTTTTGAAGAGTAAGAGACAAACCTGTTTTACGATGAGCCTGGCGACTCGGGGGCTCGCGAATGTGACGAAACCATAACACTTGGAGACACCAGCTCGGTCGTAGATCACCCGGGCTGCCGTGACGGTCGCGAACCCTGAGAAGAACTTCCATAGGTCCTCATCAGTCGTGGTCAAAGAGAACCCTCCCACAAAGATTCTATTGTGTATAACTGTCCCGAATTTTGGGGCATCTGACGGAGGCAGTGTATCATCAGTGTCATCGTCAGGAGAGTTCAGCAGAGCCTTCAGCTTCTCGTGAGGGTCTGCCGTCTTCCTGTTGTTCGCCGTGCTTTCTTCAACCATATGAGCGCAACTCGCAGACTCACTCCTTATGTACCTTTTAACACTTTCCATTGTATCTAACACTTTAAAACACTAATATAACATGTTCCCTTGTTTACTAAACTAAAATCTCTAGCGGCAACTAAAAGGGCACTGGTATTCACGAAAAAACAACTGATTGTCTGTAACGCGAGGTTTTATCGATTACAGTGGCACTTATGTTGTATAGGTAGGTTTTGTGAGTTGCGCGCTACGGACCACGACGTGACTGACACACGGACGGTATTCGAGTGATGTTTAAAAAAAAAACAACCGAGATAACAGTGTGTGATTTGAGATTTTTTTAGATACGCACTATAAATAGTGTTTGAGCTATTGTCGACCGCTATTTTTACTAGGCGAGGGAACTAGGTCACCAGTTGACACCTAGCGGATGAATATTCTTAATGGTTCTTATCTAAGTTAACTTTCATTTCAGTTTGGTAACATAGGTGGCGCCTTTGTTATCAGGGATCAGCTGCTTTTCTATTTATCTAAAGATAAATGATAAAATTGTAAAGATTACCTAAATATTCGCAGATGAGTAGATTTTTGTGTAAAGGTTGACATTTTAATACTAAATATTTTGATGACATAGATTATAGCTATACATAGAAAGTAAATCTATCCTTGTTTCCAAATAAAATAAAGATAAAATAAGTTTTATTTTTTGTTCATTGCGTGTAGTTTGCTTGTGTTCTGTGCAATAATAAAACGCACTTTGCTATTTAATAATGTTGCAAGTGTTAAAGATCTCCATGATGAGAAGGTATTACTATCGCTGATATCAGATGGTTATGAGTAAATTACGCCAAACCGTATAAACTCTATAAACAATCCAGTGTCAGTTTTCTCTTAATTGTTTGGACACGTTTTTTTGTGATTTTCAATTTTACCAAATATTGATGTTTGCAACGTTACACCTATATTGTGCTTTGCGTTTGTAAAATAAAATAATGTTTTCGAAAAATAAAACTTGGTAATTTTCTTGCTGACTATGGCAACACAAAAACGTCAATGTCACCCCACTACGTCGAGTTGAGGAGGCTGTTTGCTATTTTTTTTTTGTTGTTTGGATTTCCTTTCCTTGTGCTAATTTCGTTGCAAAACATAATGAGTGCTTTAACACTAAAACTGTGGTGAAACAACTGACTGGAGTGATAACGGTTACATATTTGTGGCGTACTGAACACGAGATAATCAAGTTATGTGCCAACAATTGTTTCTAATTGGATTATAAAGTTTTCTGAACACATTCACTACCGTGGTAAGTGTATTTATGTTGTAACAGCAGTCCGTAGGTAACACCCGCAATTATATTTATGATCGCTAACTACAGCCGGGCATTTCATAATGCTTCAAAATCCGGTGAATATTTTCGGTGGCGCGAATTTGTAACAATTTTGTGTGTTTACCTCCAATTTTTCTATAAAAAATTCTACGTAGTTCGTTACAAGCCGGTTGATATTGTTCTTGTTGACGGTAATGTGCGCACTGTGTATAAATAAAGCGGGTAAAAAGGTTTTGGGGCAGTAAGATTGTCTTGGTTTCCCCAATGCTTCTTGACATAAGGTTGACATTTGCATGTAAGGTTAGAAAATGTATAAAAGTAAAAGTTTATTATATGACATTTCCTAAAAGATATGCTGCCAGTTTTCACACATTATTTGAAATGGTTTTTTCAGCTTGGGTTCTCTAATGTTATGCCATTAATAATATTCAGTCCTAATGCTATAGTTTATGAGTTGTTGTAGAAATATAGAAGCCAATTTTTTTTGTATTAAGTAGTGGTTGTAATTTTTTTTTGTCCGCTGACCTCAGAGTGCTTTATAACTGTAAACAAAAATAGTTGAGATGTGTTATTAACCTCTTTGGTGATAGGTATTAGAGTAATATAAGATAAAATAAACTTGGCAAATAACACTGGTCAACACATCTTTTTGCCGTTAATCCAATTAAATATTTTCTATATATCTCTATTTTTTTTTTTAAGAAACTTCTTTCCGTGTATGATATTAGTAGTTAACACGTCATTCTATTTCTAGTGTCTTTTCAACAGGTTATGGTTGATTGTTTATTTATGCATGTTGGTTTTAAAGAAGTATTCTATACATACCCTATACAATATGAGTCGAAAATGCTCAAATTCGACTCTCTCGACTCTCTTCTGATTTATTTGTGTAGAGTTTACTTCAAGTTCAAATCGAGAACAGCCTACGCCGTTACTAAATAACATTTACAATTTGTATTTTGGTTTCAAAATTCCCGAGACGATTAACAAACCTTGGGCACCAAGTTATTTTTGTTTAAGGTGTGTACACTATTTAAGAGGGTGGTCTAAAGGTACCCACCCAGCAATACCATTTGCTAAACCTGTAATTTTGAGGGAGCAAAAAGATCATATTATTACGTGACAGCTATTTTTGTCTAACTAATAGGTAATAGGTAAAACGGGCTGTTGTCCGCAACTCCACGTCAAAGCGCGTATTTTGCGTACGGGTGGGAGAATCGGTTATTCGATCCACCCCAGCTCCTCGAGAAAGGCCAGCAACGCCTTGGTGTTGCTGACAATCTCACGTAGGGTACCTGGGTTACCGAAGTATTTTGCCCTGTAATTGGCGACCACCGGGCAGTTTAACAGCACATGAGCCGCTGTCTCGTCGTCTTCCATGCAGGCCCTGCACAGCGGACTGTCTGTTATCCCTATGACAAAGAGATGTTTGTTAAATGACCCATGGCCAGTTACAGCTGCTGTAACTGTACGCAGCTGTGGTTTTGTTAAACGGAGAACCTGTTTCGTGAGGCGGGCATCGACCGCAGGAAGTGCTTCCTTGGCCTGCCTGCACTCACTTAGGTCCAACCATATTTTGTGATGTTGATCCCTGGTTCGTTTCCTTACCAGAGTGCGTAGATACCCGAAGGGGAGTGGCGCAATGGGTTCAGGTCCCACTGGTGTCATGCTCGACCCTCTCCTGGCAAGTTCATCGGCTGCATCGTTTCCTAGCGAACCGCTGTGTCCTTTTATCCACTGAATGGTAATATTATTGAGGCTACCTACCTCGTTGAGGCGCTGGTGGCACTCGTATATCAGCCCAGAGTCAACTGTATGACTGTTCAGCGCTTGCAGAACAGCCATGCTGTCTGAGAGTATGCGGATCGAGTGGTCCTTAACTTCCCTGGCTAAGATAGCCGAAGCGGCAAGGGAGATGCCCATGCATTCTGCCTGGAACACTGTGTTATGGACTCCCAGTGGCGTGGCTATGTGGATGTTGAAGTCCTCCGAGAAGACTCCAGCCCCTGTGCCACTACCTGTTTTTGATCCATCCGTGAAGATGCGCAGCTCTGCGGGGCGTAAGCCTTCGCATCGTCGATCCTCATGCAGTTGAATTCTGTATTTTTTATCGAAGATAAATTGTTTGGGCACCCGGTCATTTACTGCCTTCGTAATGGGGAACTCACTGTTGAGTTCCTTTAGCAGCGCGGTGTGTTGTGTGTCTCTCTTACTCCAGAGATTTAAAGCCTTTAAACGCGCCGCCGCCATCGTTGCTTCCTGCCGTATGAACAGGTGGAGCGGCGGTAGTCCCAGCATGGCTTCGATCGCTGCAGTCGGGGTAGTCCTCATGCAGCCCGTGGTCGCCATGCAGGCTAGTCTTTGCATGCGCTGTAGTTTATTGGTGGCTGTAGCTAGCTTGGTGCGGGGCCACCAGACCACGGCCCCGTAGGTGATCATGGGGCGGATCACTGCGGTGTACAGCCATAGTATAATTTTGGGTGATAGACCCCACTTCTTACCTATCATCCTCCTGCACTGCCAAAAGGTAATGCAGGCCCTGTTCAGCTTGTTGTCTAGATGACTGCTCCAGTTAAGCTTATTGTCCAAAGTAACCCCGAGATACTTGACTTCGCTGGCCAACTGAAGTTCTGTATTGAACAGTTTCGGTAGGCGAAAAGGGCCTAATGCTCGTTTTTGGGTGAACATGACTAGTTCAGTTTTGGTGGGGTTCACTGATAGTTCGAACTCCCTGCACCATCTCTCTACTATACGTAGTGCCTGCTGAGTGAGGTTACAGATTGTACCCGTTACCTTCCCCGAAACAAGGATTGCGAGGTCGTCCGCATAACCTATTGTGAAGTAATGGCTGGCGTTGAGTTTGGTGATAAGGTCATTTATCACCAGATTCCATAGAAGAGGGGACAGCACCCCTCCCTGGGGGCAGCCTCTGGCTATCATGGCTAGCTGCTGCTCATCCTCAAGGCGAACCATTCGTTTGCTAAGCATGTTAGTAATCCAGTCCGTTAGTACCTGTTCTACCCCATGTCTGGAGAGGGCGCTACCGATGCTGGAGAAGTTGGTTTTATCGAAGGCTCCTTCGATGTCTATGAACGTGCCCAGGCAGGTGCCTTTTTGGTGAATCGCTTCTTCTATCTGGCTGACCACTTGATGAAGAGCTGATTCGGTCGACTTGCCTGAGCTGTAAGCGTGTTGGTTGCCGTGTAGCGGTATAGTCTTGAGCGCGCCGTCTCTCAGCTCCCTATCACATAGCCTTTCCAAAGTTTTCAATAGAAAAGAGGTTAAGCTAATTGGTCGGTGGGATTTGGCGTTAGTATAGTCACCTTTACCTGGCTTTGGGATGAAAATAACTTTCACTTCCCTCCATCCCTTGGGAACGTATCTAAAGGCCAGGCACGCTCTCATTAGAGGCACTAGCCTAATTGCGACAGAGGCTCCCCCCCATTGCAATAGGGCGGGGAACACTCCATCGGGGCCTGCTGCCTTGAAAGGATGGAAGCTACGGATGGCCCATTGGAGTTTCTCCAGTGTGATCACCCTATGTGCATACCGCCAGTCGTTTTCTGATGGTGTTTGAATAACGTCTTGCCAGTCAATTACCTGCTCGAAGACACATCCAGGGAAGTGAGTTTCAATTAGGACGCGTCTTACTTCTTCAGGCGATGTTGTGAGTGTATTATCAGGTTTACGGAGGGTGGCGGGCCCCGATGTATTCTGCTGCGCCAGAATCTTCCTTACCCTGTTGGCTTGCTGGCAGGTTTCGATGCCGCCACAGAATTTGCGCCAACCCGCGGTACTCCTGTATCTGATGCATTTTTTGTAGCTGGATTTGGCTGCATAGTAGCTATCCCAGTCCTCATCCGCACAAGTGTTCATTGCTCTATTTAAAGCTTTCCTTACCTTCCCGCGCTTGCGCTCCAGGTCAGCGCCCCACCAAGGTTGTTTGCCCGGTGTGCTACGCGGGGTGGTCTCTGGGCAGGCAGTGTGGTAGCTGTCTATCATTGACTTAGTAATTTGGCTTACTTGTGTCTCAATCTGTGTCGTGTCCGCCCATGACGTCGGACTGCTTGGTGTCGCAAGCTTGAGTTCTAGGCTGCGAGTATAGATGCCGCGATCCGTGTTACGCGGGTTGCGACGTGGTGTTACAGGCTGAGCGCAGACCTGGATGTCGAAGCGGATCCACCTGTGATCATAGCAGGAAGCCTCCTTGGAGACCTGCCACCCCGTGGTGATTTCCGCCGCGCCCTCTGTTGCCAGGGTGAGATCTATGATTGTGCGGCTTCGCCTTGTTACAAATGTAGGTTCGGCGCCGGTGTTTAGTAGGGATAGGTTAGTCGAAAATAAATAGTCAACCAAGGCCTTACCCCTTTCGTTCTGAGTGTCCATGCCCCACAGTTGGTGATGAGCGTTGGCGTCGGCCCCGACGACGATCTCAAACCCACGGCTCTCGCAATGGCTCACGAGACGGGCGAGGTCGTGCGGGGGCGGCGCCTCCGCCTCAGGCATGTAGGCCGAGGCGAAGACGATCACCATCTCCACGTCATCGGCGCGTTGTATTGACAGCTTAGCTGCAGAGACATCTCTGCAACAGTATTCGGTTAAAAGCTGTGTTTTGAGGTTACCTGTGACATAAATGCACGACCTGGGTTGATCGTGGTCAGTGGTGACCATGAGCTTACCTCCAAGACTGGAGAGTCCCTGTATGTGGCCGGCCCTAATCCACGGCTCCTGGACCAGGGCAATGGCCGTGTGTTGAACCTCCAGCCACTTATGGAGTTGAGCCGTCGCGGTCTGGCTGTGGTGGAGGTTCGCCTGGAGGACTCTACAGCTCGACAAAAGGCACGACATTGCTGATCGGCCCCTCGTCGTCTTCCCCCAGTCTTAACCCGGCAAGCAGGTCGCCCTCGTCGAAGCCGTCCTCCCCCCGGCAGGAAGCCGGGGACAATGTCATGTCGTCCGGCTCCCCGCCCAAGGAAGGGGCGGCACCCACGGTGGCGGCAGCATCGGCGGCCGACTCTGCTACGGCAGGTTCAGCCACGGGTGCTTCCGGGTTGTTTAGTGGGGGAGTGGATTCCCCCGTTGGTGTCCCAGGCCGCTGCAACGTGGCCTCGGAAATAGATTCCGTGGATGGATCCCATCCGTGAGGGGCATCGGTGTATCTCCCGTTCTGACCTTGGAACCTAAGATACACCGACCCCACACCTATAGAGAGCCGGCGCTCGGCCCTCATAAGGGCCGGAATTTGGTCCTCAGGGACACCCACCACGACGAACCATGCAGCGGCCTGTTTGTTCACGTGTACGAGTACCCACCGCTTGATGTCTACCCAGGGGTTTTGGTAGCTAAGAGCGCGCCCAATATCGGTCGGCTCCTCAAAGACCCCCTGCTCATCCGGGATTACGATACCGCACCGTGCTCGTCTGTCGATCTCCGACTGTCTCTTAACTGCTAGCGGGATGCCAGCGAGGAGAGACAGTGCGGGGACAGTGTCAGTTAGCCATGCTAAAGTGTGGTCGTTGCCGCACCACAGTTTAAGGGCACCCCCGGCATACACCGGTTTGGCTTTGAAAGTCGGGCCTGGGGTGTCTGGCTTGGGGGACCGGGCCTCGAGGATGATCTGCTTCTGGATAGCAGTGAGCACCCGGTCCGATACGTCCCTGCTGAGGATCCCCGTGCGTTCGCAAGTGATCGCGACGTCTAGGGTGGCGCTAGCAGCTTGGGCGTAGCTTCGTTTAGCGGCCCGCTTGGATTGATCAAGTCGCGGTCGCTTGTGATCTCCCCGAGGTGTTAGTGTCTCGTTGAGTCCTCGCTTGGCCGCGGCCTGACCCTTCCGATCGGGACGCTGTGTTGACGCAGTCGGTCTCTCAGGGACACTGGGTGGCCGTTGACTTGGCGCGACTCGACTTGAGTCGGCCTCTGTCTGTGACCGCTTCCCAGTGGAGAAGTTGAGCTGGCCGCTAGTCGATTTAGCCGAACTAGCGGCAGGATCTTGCGTGTTTTGAGGCCCCTTGCCTGGCCTCCTGCGAGCCTGCCGAGCCTGTCGGCGCTCCTTCCTTGTCGGCCGTCCACTTTGTGCTGGGGCAGCTGATGGGCCGGAGGAGCCTGTGTGAGGGCGGGTTTTTTGAGTGCCTTTACCCTTGCCCTTGCCTCGTTTCCCCACAACCTGCCACACGCGTGAGAACGCATCCTCGGTTGCGGCCGCCTGGTGTGACGAGGTTGGAGGAGCCACAGAAGTGGGAGGGGGTTTCACTGTGCCAGTGTTACCCGCCTGGGTTTTAGTGGAGTCGGTACTGGTCCCAATCAGCGCCGACGTCCTCTGTTTGTTTTGGGACTGGTTTGGTTTGGTCTTTGCTGTGGTTCTCGCCACAGCCGGACCGACGCCCGCACTGGTAACCGCGGCGTTAGCTGCGGGTTGACCAGGGACAAGAGAAGTGCGAGCACTTTTCTTGGGAGTTTCAACGGCTTTCGCCTCCGCTCCTTTGTCTGGGTTTTTAACTAGCTTTGAAGCATCCATGTTAAATATTTCAAGATCTTCATCTCTCTGGCTCCCACCCACCATGGAGCCCGCACCTGGGAACGTCTCACTGTAAAATAGCTCGACCGTTAGGACTACCAGAGAGATATAGGTGCGCAAGGCTGGTTTACAGTGCGACATCGGGTGCTCGATCAGGTTGGCCCCCAACGAGCTAAACAACCCTCACTTACACCGTCAGCATGACCTTTACCTACCGCTTCAGTCATCCGGGGACAACCTCAGCGGACCTCACGCACCTCGCCTGTGGCCCTCTGACGGGACACTATGACCATTTCCCTACCCCTGGCTATTGGGTAGGGCCACCGTTTCGCTTGAAATCCAGACCAAAGGGGGCGTGTTGCCTCACGGGCACATTACAACCAGAGCCGCTTGGCTCAACCCCCCAGGACTCCTTCATCCCCGCTCACGGCGCTCAACTGCGCAGGTCCTAGCGCAGGTGACTAATTGCTCCTACTCGCCATCAGCTGATTTTAGTGATGGTCAAGCCCGCAACCACCCAGTCACGGCGGGGTCGCGGTTAGGAGCGGAAGTACGAGGGATGTGGTTGGAAGGAGTAGGGATGTAGGTGAGGTGAAGTGGGGTGGGATTGTGAGATTTGGGGCAGGAGGGCTGAAATACGGGAAATAAAGGGGTCAAGGAAAATAGGAGGGGAATGCACTGGCGCCTGGTGGTTTTTGTTACGTCTATTTCTTAAGGAATTAGACCAAGAACGGGGTGGCAACCTCGGGAAGGTACATCCACCAGACTTGCCTTGAGGATCTACACGACTGCAGCGCTCTCCCTCAAGACCCCGCCACCCTGCTGCCTTTAAAGAAGGCAGCAGGGTAGGCCTGCATCTATACTACCAAGCAAAGCAAAGCAAAGCAAAGCAAAGCATGTCGTTGTGCAACCGTGAAAGCATAAATCCAGACCCCCCCCTTGTCTAACTAAACTGAAGGGATATTCTTACAAAACAAGAGATAAAATTGTGTATCATGATGTGGAATCAGTAACGAAACCGCTTCCTCATACAGAAGACTGCCCACCATCGCAATCTCTAATGAGGAAAAAGATGCAGAGGATGTAGTGAAGAAAGCGGTCGTTTGTCGTAAAAATCTGTTGTTGGACTTTAAAACGAGATCGTCCATCATTTAGTTATAATAGACAAATAAAACTAACAAAAATATCTTCAGAATAATTTTTTTATACATTCTCTTCCAAAGTAAGTTATATTTGTTTTTTTTAAATAAACATATTTTCACACGTAAATGGATGTTAAAAAAAAATCACACAGATATTTTATCCAATCTCTTTCCAAGGTATGAAAAAATCCAGTTGCGAATCACGGCAAAAAAAAAAATTGTTCAGTGTAATTTGCCATGTAAAAAACTAAAAGATTTGAAATGGCTTGCAATAAAATTAGTTAACGTCTGATTTCCCATTAAGGCTATTCAGCATTGGGATGCCACATTACAGATGCATGAGCATATCATAAAGTGTAGGTACATGCAAGTCTTTGACCATGTATCATAGATAATATCTTTAGATTTCTCTTACGTCAATCTTAAGGTAATTTCAATGATTAATAATAGAAAACGAATCTTTCAAAAGTGTCATTCTTTAGTTCAGTGTCGAGCATTTGTGATTTTATCGGTCTTTGGCTAGTGTAAACAACTCCATGCTGTCCTTGTATTTTGCATTTGGTGTGAGACTTTATCTCTATCGTGTAACCAATACCACACAATAAATTACTTAATTACATAGCCAGTTTACTTAAATTACTGTTTGTTCAATTATTAAGCACATTTCAATATCAACATTGTTCCAACCAATTGTGCAAACATTCTTTTATATTTTAACTCTAAACCTGCATGCACCTTCTGTCTCAATTTACGTACAGCTGTTATTGAATTAAGTTATTGTTTTAAATTTTTTATCTTCTTTACCATATTTGAGTCAGCAGAGTAAAAGTCAACTGTCCCTGTCTGGTAACCATCATAATAAATGTTATTAATATGGTTCATAGGCACAGATTTGTTCATTCATCATCTGTCTAGCCATTCCCAACTATGTTGGGATTGACTTTCAGTCTAACCGGATGCAGCTGAATACCAGTATTTTACATTGAGCGACTGCCTATCTATCCTCCACAACTCGATTACTGGGTAATACCATCCATACCCTTTGGTAACACTGGTTGTCAGACGGTCGGACTTCTGATTACCCGTAGGTAACAACTGTCGAAGATGCAGAAATGACACCCAGGACCAAAGGCAGCCTGCAGCTGAATACCAGTTTTTTGAGGGAACGATTGCCGCTTCATTCTATAATATATATTTTAATCTTCATTGATATTTAGAGATTTTATTTATCTTTATTGAATCCTTAGTGATATATCAAGCCATCCTCCAAAAATCTAAAAAATTGCCATTCTTTGATTGTAATTAAATCAAAATCAAAATGAAAAGTCATTTATTCAAACTAGGCTGAGAGTCAGCTCTTTTTGAACGACAAAATAAAATTACATAAGACAGTCCCCCCAAAACGCCCGCCCTTCACCACTTCCTAGTGCTTTAGCTGGGGAGAAGAAGTAGCGCAACAAACTCCTCAGCAGCACAGCTGTCTGTTAAGTTAGAAGAACTTGATTCTATACAATAATAGGTAATAAAAATTACGAAACACAAAAAAAAACCATTAAATTTGCCATATGTCAGCTAGAACACGGCAATATACCATCAAAACATGAAAACTAAAAATAATAAAAATTAAAATAAAACGTAAACAGAACTTCCAATCTAAATAAAAGCCTTCAGGCATAAAGGGCATGCCCACTTACATATGCAATTCTGCATTATGCAAATATAGCTATAAGTTATAGCTATTAAGTTTCTGTACTTACATGATACTTATCTAACACATTGCAATGCACCATTGTCTTTTTTTTTGCAGTGTTTATTTCCTCTCAAATTCAAACATGGGCCTGCAGTTTAATGATAAGTCTCTGACGAACCCTGGGGCACTGAGCAGTCCATTGCTATGTCCTCTGGCTTGTTTGCCATTGTTATAGATCTCGATAATGGAAGTAAGTCTTAAGGTAAACCTAGTCCGCATTTTTTGCATAGAAACTTCGGGAGTGTTTTACTCCACTGTCTGACATGGCACATCCAAAGTAAAATATAATATTCATTATTTATTAATACGGTACTAATTGTCGGTACGGAAACAGAATACTAAAATAAAAACCCATTAAAAAGTTAGGAGCCAACAAAGATTAGTTTTTCTTGCTAATTTGATTTAACTTTGGGCGTGTTTAAGTAATAAAACACGTGTAAAATCTCCAAAACCAAGTCAGTACCGACAAAGTTCAACTATCGAAAAGTTCACTTTATTGCTTATTGATTTATGCATTGGCTTTTTCATAAACCCGATCTTCCATAGGACTTTTCTTAATTTTTTCGCGATTTTTTTACTATAGGTAAATGATCCTGCATCTCACTCAATAACGTTGTGCGTGTAGACTAGCGTCTAACTGCTCATCACTGATACTATCTCTGTCGGACACGAAGACTGTTGAGACAGCGTGATTTTTAGCCAGGCCCACCAGTGAGTTCGAGCCCGCGACTAGGTTCCCTTTAATAAATGCTTAAACAATTCGTTTTTAAACTAATGACAGAATAGTTAATGCCGCAGCTAAGTTTATATTTTGGTGTGACTCACAGCAATGGATGTTGTGCAATCTCGCTAGAGTTTCTAGTACTGTGGGTTTTTCCCCAATGACCTATGCTGTTTAATTTAATTTAATTATATTCTGTTATGAGTTTCTTTGGTGTGAAAAACGGAAAGGGAGGGCTTATCCAGCAGTGCGACATGCGGTAGACCTAGTGATTCACAAACCCAATATCAGTATCAATTTACAATACTTGAGATTCGTACTCACGGTTCAAAGCCGGACAGCATTTGTGACATTTATTTAGGTACCAACGAGAACCACAGGACCGAGAATAATCTATAAGTACTTCTTCTATACTTACTTCTATACTATAATATTATTAAAAAAAACTTAACAACCGACTTCCGGAAAAACACATCACATCCATACAATACAAACTTTCGCGTTTATAATATTAGTAAGGAGGACTAGCTTTTGCCAGCGGGTTCGCCCGCGTTGAGGTCGTGTATTATGCATGTAAACGTTCCTCTTGAATCACTAAAAAACTTTTTCCAAAAAAAAAACAACCGACTTCCAAAAAAACACTACAAAGTGAAAAATAACTTTAATTTCGGAAGTCGGTGACTTTGGATATGTATTTTAATTTTTTGTCACCGCCTTCCGAAATTAAAGTTATTTTTCACTTTGTAGTGTTTTTCCGGAAGTCGGTTTTTTTTAGTTTTTATTTTTCACTTTTTAGTTATAGTACACACCAATTTGAAATTTCATCATCCTTGGGGTCAAAACAATGCATATTTATGCGATAGCTGCAATCGCGGTTGATTTGCTGTGATTTTTTGAAGAGTTCCGTTGTCTGTCTCCGAAACTCATCATCAGATCTATACGAAATTTAAATGGGACCATTTCGGGATAAACCCCTTTCGAACAAAAAAGAATTTTGCATATCCGTCTATAAATGACGAACAAACACAAAAAATAAATATAAACATGTCGAATTGATAACCTCTTTCTTTTTGAAGTCGGTTAAAAAAGGTAAAGTTTGTGAGGTTGTAGGGGGTAATCTCTGGATCTACTGAACCGATTTTGAAAATTATTTTACCAATAGAAAGCCATGTTATTTGTGAGTACCATAGGCTATACATATATATTAACCCGAAAAATTTAAAGGCTTTTTCGTGGTAGTAGTCGCTTTGCAAAGTAAAGTCGGAGAAAAACCGGTCGAACGAAAACGTTTCTTACGAACGCTGCCTTAACGATGAGAGATATATGATTGAGTTCTAGAGAAGTTGTAGAGCTTGATAATGCCTACAAAAAAGTCAGCGACAGCATGTCTAACTTTTATATTTAAGTCACAAAAAGTAGTTTTTTATGTAAAATAAATAAATAAAATCATTAGGTCATGTTTATTGGTCATTTTATCAACAATTATGAATTCTTATCAAAATAAGTAAATGTATCGTCTCAAGTGTTTAAAACAAAAGACTTTTCCCTTTTACTGCGTTGTAATTTAGACGAACGGTTAAAGAGATAATACGACATACTACGTATACGTATACTACAAATACGACCGTGTACTGAGTGATATTTCTATTAGACGGTTATTTTTTCATATAAAATAAACATAATTTCATAATTATTTCATTCACTCATTTGAAACCCGGTAAAATTAATGGTTAAACGAACTTACCTTAAGTGATGTTCGACCATAATTATACGAGACGTTACATCCGAAGAGATTTAATATTACTATGTAGTTTCACTTCTCAATGTACTAGGCGTCGCACATAATTTTTAGAGCTGTGGAAATAAAAACCACATTATAAAAATTCAAATTGGTTCTAGACTACATCCGCCGACTACAGCGCCATTTCCATGAAACGTCATTCTTTTTAGAGACCCTATCACTCTACTCTCGTTTGATGAATTGTTTGATGGGCTTTAGTTTATGGGTTCGGGTGGGACTTTAAATCTCTTCGGATGTAACGTCTCGTATAATTATGGTCGAACATCACTTAAGGTAAGTTCGTTTAACCATTAATTATACTTACGACGTTACATCCTCAAGATTTAATATTACTATGTAGATGTTTAGCGCTTTCAATCAAACGACATCGGTAAGGAATTTTACGAAGAATGAACACGATATAAGTCCTTTAAATATAAATAACATTTATTGAGTAAGTATACTTAAATAGTTTATAAAAATAAATCAATTACAACTAACAAAAATTGCATCTTCTGCATAATGTGACCATTAATGTTAGGTAGCTAGGTATTAAGCAATCAACAGTTTTACCTATAATTAACAATTATATATTGCCTCCGCAAAAGCGTTATCCTCATTTACTGTAATCAGACGATTATAAAATTTACCGGAGGTTAGAGAGTTCCCTGACCAACCTGCGGTTCTTTTAATTACGTCTACTGAAACCCCATTATGACTAGCCGCCGAAGTTGACGGGTGGCGGGTGCTATGAGCCGTAAAAACCCGTGTATCAATACCACTATCAGTCAAAATTGTTTTTAATCCATCGACATAGTTGCGGCACTAGCGTTATGGATTGGTTTCTTGACAGTAAGAGTAAGTCTATCGGTTAGTGGTAAGCTCCTATAATTCTTGGTGGCTTCAATATACGCGGACAATGTTTTTGCTGGGCAGATTTGTTCTCTATTATAGAAAAAGGGTATAATTAAATGAGGCGGCGATCTGTTTGGAGCCGAAGTTTTGACTACATCATTTATATTTATAACTATCTTCGCGTTACTTAGTTCAACACTAGACAAACGTATGAGCGATAGCGTCTGCACACGTTGTGCAGTTGACAATGCGAGCAGAGCTACTATTTTTTTGGATAGAGAGGCCAAAGTTTGGTCCTCATTTGGATAGTAATTTGAAAGGTGATCTAATACAAGGTTAGGATCCCATGTAGATTTATATCTAGGGAAGGAAGGTTTGGTCCTAAAGACTCCTTTCATAAATCTTATGATTCGATCATCTTGACTCATACATTTACCCAATATTAATGCAAGAGCGGAACGACAGGTGTTGAGGGTTGAATAATTTGCTCCTAAATTATATTAATTATACCAAAAATTCACGGATATTAGGAATATTGTTATCAAAAATATTTATATTCTTTTTCATACAAAAAAGCCACCATTTTTTCAAAATTACATTATATTGTTTAAGAGTGCTGTCCGCTAACAATGATATTATTATTTTAATAGCATTATCTGGTAACGATTGTTTTACGTACGATTGCCTGATAATACTGACGACACCAGGGTAAGTCCTGTCCAAAGTGGGTATGGAGTCCTGAAAGGTGATAAAAGTAATGAGGGACTCGGTTCCAAATAAATAACCTGGTTTTGAGATAGCGATAAAAACAGTGGGTACCATGGCTGGCTAGGCCAATAAGGTACAACTTTTTCTTAAGCATCTAAGAATCAGTGAGAACGGGGGAAACGCGTAGAAAAAGTAAGGCGACCAGTCTATTGTTAATGCATCTATGTTATACGCTGAAGGATCTCGTTTCCACGATATGTATTTTGTACATTTTGCATTCAATCATGTGGCAAACAGATCTATTTGAGGGTTTCCAAAACTATTTGTGATTCTTTCAAAAGCAGGCAAAGCTAAGTCCCATTCAATGTCAATATTTAAATGTCTGGATTCTTGATCCGCTTCTGTATTCTCTTTAGACTTGATGTATGAAGCAAAAACAAAGAGTTTCCTTTGCTCACACCATTGCCTGATTTCTCTAGCTATGTCATTAGGTAAGGTGTGTATATTGGATTCCCCCGTACCTATTTACATAAGCTATAGCTGTTGTATTATCGATCCTAAGTAAAATCTCCTTATTGTAAAGATCTTTAGCGAAGCACTGTAAGCCAATAAGAGCTGCCTTCAGTTCTAAAAGATTTATTTGCTCTTTAGATTCGGTTTCACTCCAAAACCCATGAGCACGTACTCCGTTACAATATATACCCCAAACTGTAAGGGATGAATCAGAGAAGATTTCCAAATCATATCTGCCACTACGTATTGGGTTTTTTAATGTTAAAATATTATTTTGCCACCAGGAAAACTCTGACTTAAGAATGGGCGAAAGTTTCATGACACAATCGTAATTGTCTTTAGAATTACGCAAAGCTAGAAATTTTTCACGTTCGAAACGTTTCGTATACAACCATAAGAAATTGCCGGGCATACCGAGCAGAGTAACCCTAGGTACTTTGCAAAATCCCTAATTGTTGAAGATCTTTTTTTTTTTTTTTTTGGCAATTCGTTTTGTTTGGTCGAGTATTTTTCGACGTTTCGTATCTGGTAGCATTAGACACATATCTACTGAATTTATTTCGAAACCTAGCAATTTTTGAATTTGTTTGGGTAGCAATCTACTTTTTTCTTTATTAATGGAAAAACCTAATCTCTCAAGAAAGTGTACTGCTGCAGCTGTGGTTTGTAGGCAACTATTAAAATAGTTATTTATGCATAACAAATCATCTAAGTAAACAACTAGGAGTAACCCTTGGTTTCTAAGATGAGTGACCACTTCGTGATTAATTTCGTAAAAACGAATGGTGCTATAGACAAGCCAAAAGGGAGACACTGAAATTCAAAAGTAGAACCTTGAAATCTAAATCGCAGATATTTTTTACTACAATTGTGAATAGGCACTAGAAAACATGCTTCCTGTAAATCCATAGTCGTCATGAAACAATTTTTACTGATTAATTTAGTAGCAGTACGGATGTCTTCCATTTTAAAGTGCTCCGGACTGATAAATTTATTTAGACATTTTAAAGTTAAAATGAACCTAAACGACCCATCGCTTTTTGAAATCAAAAAAATATTAGATATAAATTGGCCAGGCACGTCACTGCATTTTATAATAGCCCCTGAAGAGAATAATTTTGAAATAGACAAATTAAAATGTGCACGTTCTGTTATACTAAACCTTGGGTTAGATGGCTCAAACCTTTGAAAAGGAATCTCATCAAAAGTAATTTTAAAACCCTTAACATAGTTTAATACTATTGGATCTTTGGTTATTGCTTGCCAGTAGCTAATATAGTGGCGCAATCTACCAGCATGAACCTCTACTGGTTCTTGCGAGTTCGGTAGTCCATCGTCCAGGCAGGAGGGGTTTGATTCACAGCTGGCTGCCTCCGACCTTGCTGTGTCGAGTGTCCTTGATTGGATGGGTACCTCGGCTTCTGCCTACCCGTTTTGGTACCCCTGGTTGTCTGAAACCTGGGTGGGCCTATCCAGTTTCCCTGCGGTCTAGATGTGGAAGGAACGTTAACGTTGCTGCGCTTTATTTGTAGACCTGATTTTTCTGCTGTTTTTGTGGCTTTGACTTTTTCTCCAAGGTCAACTCCGAACAGAAATGAATCTCGTTTTATGTCTGTGACAGTAGTGGTAAATTTTTTATCGAGTGAAGAAGTTATCAACTTTCTTCTATGTTGTGAGTTCTCGTAGTGTAAATCTATAAAAATCTTACTAACTTCTGACAGCTTTTTCAAGATTTCCACCTTTGGGTGGTCTTCTTTAATCAGAGACGAAGCCAGATTGCTAAGACCAGCAATACCCAGTCCAAGTTGGTTCTGAGCCCTTTCGAGGAGTTTATCTCGATGCTTAATGTTGTCACTTACGATGGCAGACATTTCTAAATTAAGCTTTGGTGCTTTAGATAAAGTGAAGTTCTCCGGCGTTAAGGTTTTCTTTAAAGTGGCTTCCTTCACCTCTTTGGTCAACCCTTCTATTAGGATTCTACCCCAACGTTTAGAAATCTCTTCATTTATAGTCGGGCCCAAGACCTCTTCTTTGCCTTTGCAATCTCCCAGCGCCTCTAATATTTCGGGCGGTAAAACCTCAGAATCAGCTATTGGGACCTTATTTGAGCTAGGACCAGGGTCCTGAGGGAGCAAATTAGATACGTCTGCATTATCTGTAGCATTGCCGGTAGGCGGTGGGCTAGCAGGGACTACAACGCCAGATTTAATTGGAATATTATCTTCTGATTCATCTGAACAAATAAACGACCGCGGCGAGTCTGGTGTTGACCTTGAGTAATAACGGTCACATTCTGTAAGTCCAAAGGAAAATACAACAAGTTGTAGTTGACGCAGTGTTGTCTTTTAGTCTTTGTACGCAATCACGTTGCGCCATTCGACTATTTATTTGACAAGCTGCTGTATGCAGTGTGTTTACATTTTTAAAGTCATTGTACGTATTCTCGATACGCCACTAGACTAATTTGTTATCAGCCGTGCTCGCGTCACGGAGTATAACTTATATAGATTCAAGAACCCAATCAATTCCCACTAGCATCTTACGATCGTAGTTAGGACCTTTAAATCACTTAATCAAATGTCGAATATAACAAAAAATAACACTAGACATACGAATCTAGTCCTTATTGTGAACGTGATAAACAACAAAGTTGACATTTTCAACAACATTAAAAAGTTACCTTAAATGAAGGTAGACAGAAAAAATATATCACAAAACAAAACGGACGGATGGACCCCTTGGCTGTTAGGCAGACTAATTGAGTCTGATATCAGTAGAAAAGTAATTGTGTTAATGACTTGACTCTTGAAGGTCTGAGCTTGAAGGTATAAAGATGTGTAAGTACTAACCTTCTTCATCCTTACTTGTTGACGACGAGACACGTAGTTTTCGCTCCAAACGCTTTATCTTTCGCCGAATTTTCGAGTTACTTCGTTCCCTTTTTCGTTTTCTCATATTAACACGTTTTTTCCACTAAATACACACTATTTTTTATCTAAAACTATATTTTTGAAAAACACGCGGTGTTGCGACGCCCGCACATAAAAAAAGAATGACGTTTCATGGAAATGGCGCTGTAGTCGGCGGATGTAGTCTAGAACCAATTTGAATTTTTATAATGTGGTTTTTATTTCCACAGCTCTAAAAATTATGTGCGACGCCTAGTACATTGAGAAGTGAAACTACATAGTAATATTAAATCTTGAGGATGTAACGTCGTAAGTATAATAGCCAAATTGGCATGCAAATACATACATACTTAAGCAGTAAAAATATAACCCTCCTTTTGGCAGTCAGGAAACAAATCATACCTAGCACTCAGTACTGACCGAACCACACTCATAATTTCATCACAAGTAAAAATGTTTACCGCCCAACGAAATGGGCACGGGTCAGTTAGTTTATTATATTTCAATTCAGTTCTCAACAATAGTGAAATGAATTGAGAGATCATACGTCGTACAATGCCTGAGTCATAGGTTATTCTTGGATTTTTGTGTTCGGTAAAAATCAAGGTTTTACAGGTGTGATTAGGGCTGTCAACATTTTTCCGACGAAATATAGTATTTTTCTAAATAACCTATAAAAAATATAGTACTGCACTTCTTGCATTTTTAACAATTTTTTGTCCAAAATAGAAGTGTCATAATCAGAGATCGGATATTCGGATGCATATTCACCTAAAGTCGAGATGTTGGCTAACATAGAATGCGCTTTTGTATCGAAAAAGTCTTAATTTACGTAAGTAATTTGTTTATTTTTTGTTTTAACTAATACAAACCACCCCTCCTCGAGTACATATACATATTTCTATCGGGTTAAACATTAATTTTAAATTAATACACATCTGAATAGTTATGCAATCAAGAATCCCGGGGTTTTTAATAAATATTACAAATAATTTATAAAGCCGCTTCCATACTTTCATAGCTAAAATTATCTTTAGGTAAATATGCATCCGAATATCCGATCTCTGTTCATAATCATAATATATTAATGCTTTATTACTTTTTTTTCATTTAATGTTAATCGTAAGCCCAGTTTTTATTAATGAGATTCCTACTACTCCTGTTTCCTTCTTCTCGCCATTTCGAATTCATAACCGCAAATATACTTTCCGTGAATGCCGAAATGGCGAAAATTTATAGAGACCAGATTATTATCTATGGTAAGTTATTAATTTGACATAATTGAAAAGTTCGGAACGCATTATGACAGATGAGTTCGGATACATGCTACGGCATCAGTCAAAAGTTGATGTAAAGGCGCGTTCATATATTTTTTAATTAAAGATTTCTTTGCCAATTTTCGGTGTTGAAAATATAGTAGCTTACCCGAAATATAGTACAATCATAGAGAATACAACACTATAATTATAGTACGGTTGGCAACCCTAGGTGTGGTCCTCGCCAAGCCGGCCGGTGTATAACAATACTTTCAGGCGAGACGACGTATTAATCGTCACATTGGACACCATGCATAAAGCCTCATCTGCACTATGTAAGACATCTAGGTATGTATCGTGACTTGAGCCGGACAGGCGGACACATTCAGTTGAACCATGTTTTGTTCGTATCCTGAAAAGAGAATGCCCATGGACAGTACTCTTGAAAAATGTCTTGTGTCTCAAGAAGTTGAACAGTATGAAATATCTAAAATATATTTATATTTTTTGAAGAGGACTTAAATGATATTTATAATGGGATAGTTTTTTGAACAATAATTAGTACTTTTACGTCTCCGACTGTAAAGTACGCCATTTTTTTTACAACCTCCTGTCATTTGTCAATATTAAGGAATTAGGGATGTCCATTTTTCTATTGCGTTTAATGTGCCTTCCTATTTGATATCGATTATATGATATCGCCCATAAATTATATCGATTCTGTATTGATTAGCAAGATAAAATAAATAAATCAGTTTCTAATATCCCATAGACCTAAATCTTAGGTAGGTAGTAGGTACATCTGTATATTTTATTTTCACTAAATTATGTGACGGACGAAACGATAGTATGTGGTCCTGGTCCATCCATTGATAAAGTCATATTTTTATTTATTGTTGGTTTGAAATCGGAATAGTTTCAAACGTCCAAGAAATAATAAGTACTATTCGACCCACGTTGATAAAAAAAAACAAAGATTTTCATCTGCATCAATCGAACAAGTAATAATCGAATGTTTCTTTTATTAACACAGGTACAACCCTTTTTGACATTATATTTATTTGCTGTCATACTTTTTCAATATTATGTCATGTCAACGGTCAACCATAATGTTTTTTCTCATGGTTTTGGTACGTTGTGCGTAGAGTTTGAGTTTTTAATTCCTCGGCTACTGCTCCAAAACCCATTGAAAATAATATAGATACTTCCTTCGCCGCTACACCATGTATGTGTGTTGTGTTTGTTGTATATTACTAAAGACAGGACTTTTTGTATACAAATATTCACAATAGTATTATTTTGTGATATAATTAACACCCTGAGTGCGATTGTGGGGCGATGTCTCAACTGCTCCTTGAGATTTACGCCACCTATACGCAAACTCATGTTGTCGGAGATTCCTGATAATATAATGAACATTTTATGTATTTTTTATGTACCTAGTGTAGCTGTTTTCCTGCCATTCATACTAACTTAGACCATTTTATGATACATACTGCAATCAATGATTTGAGTAGGATCTAGATAAAATACTAAGGCAATCGGCTATCAAGTAATACACTATTACTTTCATTATATAAGTAATATAAAGTAATATAACATTGACTGCCTCGTTAGTCTAGTGGTCTCAAGCGCTACTACTGAGCATGAGGTCCTCGGTTCGATTCCCGGGTCGGGTAAAGTCTTGTTGGGGTTTTCCATCTGGAATTGCTCATTAGCAGCCTGAAGTCTGGATTTGTGCCCGCTTGATAGCAATAGGCTAGCCCCCTATTACATGGGACTTAAACATAACTGGCGAACCGTGGGTGTACTACACATAGTTACCTATACCTCTGCCTAATCCTTCGGGGAATACAGGTGTGATGTTATGTTATATAATATAATATAATGTTTGCTTACATGCTTTCCGTTTTAATGAAATGTGGGACTAAGATTGCGAGGCACAAAGATACCCAAAATCTAAAACAGTAAGATTTGTGAGGTGGTCACCAGTAACTGGGCACCTAACATAGCCAAACTGCTACAGATTTTACACAAATGTATTTCTAAGGCACAAGGCTTACTCGTAAACCCATTTAAACCCTTTTTTCAGTTCATTTTGTGTTTGAACATATTCTCAAAATAGTCATTTTATTTTTGTAAATATCTCGGAAACGCCGTTGTAGATTGTGTTGAATTTTTTGAGGAAGTATTTAGACGTGTCATCGAGTATTTTGAAGAAGATTTGATGAAGACACAAAAATGTTGAAATGAGTACATTTGTCCATAGTGCCGTGGGCATTCTCCTTTGTCGGCGCTGTTGGACATTCAGAATCATACAATCTTTACATAGTATAAAACAAATTCGCTTTTCGTGTTTGTCCGCTTAGAACTTTTAAACTACACAACGGATTTTAGTGATTCAAGAGGAACGTTTACATGCATAATACACGACCTCAACGCGGGCGAAGCCGCTGGGAAAAGCTAATCCTCCTTACTAATATTATAAATGCGAAAGTTTGTATTGTATGGATGTATGGATGTTTGTTACTCTTTCACGCAAAAACGGCTGAGCGGATTTGGATGAAATTTGGCACGCATGTTTTGCAACTTGGATTAACACATAGGATACTTTTATCCCGGTAATATGTTCCCGTGGGATAATAATATTTTCGCCTCCACGCGGGCGAAGCCGCTGACAAAAGTATAGTATTTACTTACTTAATAAATTCACGCTACTTCTTCCCATAAGAGTAAGTAGAAACTGCAGAATGCCACCTACTACGATCCTTAATACACCTTTTGGTTCGTTTACGTTCATACTTCTGCACCCTAATTGCGTAACAAACTATCAGTTGCATTTCGACAGTTCAACGACATTCATTGCCTCATTTACGTTGTTGACCAGACTGCAGCAATTGATTAGCAATATCCTTCAAATTGATTCAGATTCTGACTGATAGTGTTACGCAATTGGTCATACACGCTCGCCAGTTGCGAGTACTACGCACGCACCTGACCTTTCTCAAGAACTTGACCAATAAGTTCCTACATGTCCTAGGGCGGCCCTCCCTGCGTTTTCACTCACAACATCCTACGATATTCCCACTACTAGAACTCGGGCCTCTTTATCCTATCACGCGGCCCTTGAACGGGTAGGTGGAATGGTAACCCAGTGTGGGATAGTCTTAGTTCTAAGGCCTTTTGGCAATGCAAAATAAAGAAAAAGAAAGAAAAAGTATTTATTAGACTCGCACAGGAATATCACAAACTTTTTACACAATATGCTTAACAAGAAATAAAAAAAAATGCTCTCTAGTCTAGTGCAGACAAGTCTTAACGGCTTATATTCAAAGAGGTTCTTGTTAGTTATGTTCATACATATTTAGCGTTACTGGACCTTATTTACCTCGCGTTTATTTCTTTTCGAGTCTGTATTAACTTTATATTTATGTTTTATGAAGTTTATCGTACTTCCTACTAATATTATTAATGTGCATGTTTGGGTGTTTGTTTTTCAATCACGCAAAAACGGCTCAACGATTTGGATGAATTTTGGCAGACAGATAGGTGATATACTGGATTAACACTAGGCTACTTTTTATCCCGGTAGTAGGTACGTTGAAGTACGTTCCCTTGAGGTGATTTTCGATCTCCATGCGGGCAATTTGTGTATTCTAAATCGATATTTACAAATTATGTTATTCTGGTGATGGATACCTACAAACTACATAGTCAGCTTTATCGCGATTATCATACAGTAATTACAATATCAACAACCGCGATTGCTTTTAATAATTAATTGATAATCATTTAAATTAGGTCTAATTTTTCAATAGTCAAATAACTTGTAGCTGAGGAATAAATATTGCGCTGTAACAGCTTTTTTACAGAAAATATATCAAATTGACATAATTATTCTTCAGATAAGAGTTATCTGACTATTGAAAAATCAGCTCTTCGTGTAATAAGCATTTCCTTCCATAACCAGAATTCCGGAAAAACTATTTTCCCACGTTGGAAGGCTAGGCAGATGAAAAGAATTGAAATGAAATGTTTATTTATGTAAGTAGATCTTATAAAACACTTTTACACGTCAATATTTTGCTGGTCAATATTTTTAAAACTAGATGGCGCCGGTATTTCCTAGCTGACTGTTCTCTGAGAAGAAAAGCCGAAACAAACTCAGAGGTCATGGTCTCTTTTAAAGTCCAAACATTATATTATTTGAATTTTATGTGAGTCTAACAATGCAGGGCAATGTCTGGAAGGGCCTTTTGAAGAAAGAGCCATTGCAGCTTTGAGCTGACCTTACCCAACAGACGGCATGTATGTATCAGTCACCGTGTCGCTCAACCCTATTTTAGGGAGCTCAACGACCCGTCACAAGACGCTACCAGATCTGCAGGACATTTGCATAGGCCATTTACAAAATACTGAAAACCACCAGACGAGTTAAAAAGTCATGTGTTCAATCTAGCCTGCATAGTACTCACATTCACAGTTAGTTTTTTTTTTTTTTTTTTTTTTTTTTTTTTTTTAACGTTTCCCCACACTAGGAATTTCTCCTGTATTGTGGGTGCGTTTACAAACATTTAAACTCACATACACAAACAGCCAGACCCGGAACAACTACTTGTAGGTCATACAAATATTCGTTCCGTGCGGGAATCGAACCCGCGACACGCAGCGCAGCAGTCAATCGCTTAACCACTGCGCCAACTGTGCTGTCTCTTTAAATATCATCAGAAATAATGTCTCATAGATCAATACTTAAATATAAAATGTCAATAGTATTCTAATACACTGAGCTTATATAATACACTCACAGGCACAATTAACCGCCCACCTTGTATTTCTTTCAATTTTCAGAAATTGTCAAACTTAGACCACGTTTTATGAGAGTTACGTTAAAAACTACCTTTAAGGAAAAAGAAACAACAAAAGTATTGGAAAAAAGTGGTTTATATGCTTACCAAAAATCGATTTTCTGAAAATCTTTGATGAAAATTTTCAAGTTTTGATTTCAGAAATAGTGGTCCAATTACAAGAATACATTGGTTTTTACCTGCTTAACGTTCGGTGTCAGAAATTGAATGCGTTTAGTTTTTTTCTCGTTTAATAGTAAATTATTAACACTAAACCAATGCGCTATTTTAGCAAGAGCATTATTTACATCGTCAGTAACTGTCTGTTGTCGTTTAGTTTAAATAAAAGTGATGTGTCATCTGCAAACAACACTATTTCATGACTGTTCTTTAATAGACAAGGTAGGTCATTTATATAATATATGAGAAATAAAAAAAGAGCCAAGAATTGAGCCCTGTGGAACTCCCATAGTGTCAATAGAGCCTGGGGATCGCTTGCCGTTATCGTCCACTCTTTGGATCCTACTATCCAAATAAGAAATAAAAAGATCCAAGGCAGTTTTTCTAACACCATAGTGATGCAATTTCCTGACCAACGTTTCATGTGAAACACAATCGAAAGCCTTAGACAAGTCACAAAAAATACCTAGGGCATCGTGTGACTTCCCAGGCCTCATGATCTCGTGACTCATGATGAGGACATTTGTCTAGTCTTCCAGTTAGCCTTCGCAACTATGTAGGAGTCGGCTTCCAGTCTAACCAGGTGCAGCTGAATACTAGTAGTTTACATTGAGCGACTGCCTATCTGACCTCCACAACCCAGGTACTGGGTAATACAATAACTCTTGGTAAGACTGGGAATCACACTTCGGCTCCTGACGACCCGTAACGACTGTCAAAGATCTACGAATGACAGCCGGGACCAACGGCTTAACGTGCTTTCCGAGGCACGGAGGGGTCTCGTATCGATATGCAATGGTCACCTATCCACGAACTGACCACGGCAAGCACAGCCCGACCCGTGCGACTGTTATTATTAAGCCACGAGACCCTTCTGAATACCTCATCCTATCCTACTAATATTATAAATGTGAAAATTTGTGAGGATGTTTGGATGTTTGTTACTCAATCACGCAATAACGGCTGAACGGATTTGGATGAAATTTGGCACACAGATAGATTATAATCTAGATTAACATGTAGGATAATTTTTATCCCGGTAGTACGTTCCCGCGGGATAATTTCCGACTTCCACACGGGCGAAGCCGCGGGCGAAAGCTAGTCCTCAAATAAAATTAACTTTTTCTAGAGTAACTAGTACTACGAGTATAAAAGGTTTTAATTCTAATTATCTTTTATAGACCGTCTCAAATAGTGTGATAACACAATTTTTCTCAAAACATCAATTAAAAACGATTAGTGTTCTTCAAACAAAGATTAAGAATAAGGTTACTATGCGAATTGTTTTCTTAAGTCCGAGTGACGTTTGTTTGTTCCCTCCCAAGGTAGTTGTCCTGTGGGTTATCACAGACTGCGGTGACCTTGCAATGTTTCCACGTAATAAACGTCTGGTAAAGTTTATCGAGGTCTCGTCTCGAAGGACCAGTGAGTAAAGACCAGTTTCTGAGGTTTTGTGTTTGTGATATCTTTGTTCGGATTTGTTTGTCTGGATTTTCGGGTTTTGTCGATCCTGTTTAATATCTAATTGAAAAATCTATCTGCTTAACCTTTTTCCCTAATATGTTGGGGTCGGTTTCGAGTCTAACTGGATGAACTGGATACAGCTGAATACCAGTATTTTACATGGAGCGACTGCCTATCTGACCTACACCACGCACTTACTGGGTAAAACGATCGATACCCCTTGATAAGACTGGTTATCAGACTTGGGCTTCTACTAACTGCCCGTAACTGCTGTCAAAGATCTACGAATGACAGTCGGCACCAACGTCTTAATGTGCGCGAGACACGGAGGCGTATCTATACGTAGGTAATGGTTGGTCACCCATCCACTAACTGACCTTGGCAAGCGTACCTTTGATCGACCTGTGCGGCTGATACTAGAAATAAAATTAACTTGGGTACCTATTTCCCCAAAAAAAGGTTAGTAAACAGTTAATGTAGGATAACAGTGTAAACACGCTATCATAGTTAGTGCTTATGTATCACGTAGGTTTCCGTAGGTTAATGTATCTAGTCGCTTAGATAGCAGATGTAGGTAAGTACCGTCTTCTAGTCACGCCTCGTGAGGTGAGAAGAGAAAGTTTACATATACGTAGACAGTATCTACATGTTGCAAATTGTGTGGAAATGGAAATTCCTAAATACCTTACATAAATGTACAGTTTAGAACAATGAAGACAAAGTAGGTAAAATATTAGCGCCATTCTTTTACCGTTGCCAACCACATAATTAAGTTTGTTGAAAGTTAGAAACTAGTCGAAACGAGTTTTTTTTTGTAAAAATACCTAAAATCGAAATACAATCTACATACACCATGTAAAAATCGAAGAAATTTGACACATAACAATGTAAATAACGCAAATGGCAGGGGTTTGTGGGTTAGTAATAACAGCTCCACGGATCGATCGATCAGGTTAAGCTACGCTAGCCGCGTTTGGTTCGTGGATGGGAAACCATATTCCATTATACCAAGACGCCTCCTTGCCTCGAAAAGCACGTTAAGCCGTTGGTCCCGACTGTCATCCGTGGATATTGATATTTAACAGTCGTTACGGGTTTTGAGAAGCCCGAAAGTCATACAACCAGTCTTACCAAGGGGGATACCTGGGTTGTGGAGGTCAGATAGGTAGTGGCTCCATGTAAAATACTGGTATTGACCTGCATCCGGCTAGACTGGAAGCTGACTCCAAAATAGTTGGGAAAACGTTAGGCAGATGATGAAGTGGCTGAACTGTCAAATTGAAAGTAATTGCAATCAACTGTCAGTTTATGTTTGACGTTGTGACGCTTCCATACGCGAGATCAAACACGTGTGAATTACAAAATCTGGGCTCAAATATGATTCATTATATAAATCATCATTTCATCAGCCAGCGAGCGTAGCGATTGTGACACAATATAAAATAGGTAACGAAGGACCATTGAAAATACCACAGTTGGAAAACAAAGCGTGATAACGTTATGTGAAGAAAAAGAGTGCTTATGACCACACGATATAAGTGAAAACTGAAGGGGGAAAGGCCGGCACCCTAATTGCGTAACTCACGATTAAATTAATCATAACCTGTTTCGTTTTGAAACAGATGGCTAAACCATTGCTTTATATGTTCGAAAAATGTGTCTGCTTAACAACGTAATTACAACGCAATGAATTGATTAATTTTGTATTAAAAATGTAAAAAATCATGGTCTTCCTTTTATTTGTGACACTATGTTATTCAGCAAAAATAATCCTTATGATGAAGCCTTTCAATCGATATGATAAAGTTACAGGGTGATTATTTTTCTCATGTAACGGGTTCGATTCCCGGTTCAACCATATAATTATTTAAATATTTATGAATGCAGTTTAAATTGTTTTTTAAATTCAAAATAATGTCTTCTTTCAGTAAAATGTTCCATCTACAATATTCAAGGTACTTTCCCTCCATGTGGCATATCCGTGGGACGCCCTGTATAGTGCTCCGTTTTTGGCGAACGTGCCCATTTTTGGATCTCTTAGGACCTAAGGGTCTCTAAGGCTCTGTGGTACATTTAAGTCGGGTCCGCAACAATTCAACTCCTAATTTTTCTGATTTGACCGCAAGTTTGCGTCATAGCAATCTACGACATAGTGTAGGTAATGTACCGTTTAAATAGTGTTGACTGTGTGAGTTTCTTATCGCGACATTGTACCGGTACTTCTGTACTTACTCTATGATAAAGAACATATTAGTCGCGCTTGCGCCGCGCGCCGGACTCACTGTACCGATTGTGAACTAAACGTTCTTGAACGCGTTTTTTTGTGGCTTTCTTGACATCATTTCTGGTTTATAATTCTTTGTATGATGTACATTTCTAGTTTACGCTGATCTCGCACTGAACGGAAATCCTATACAATGCGAGATCAGCTTATACTGGAAATGTATAGCTTCATGTGTAGCCGTGTGTACGTAATGTTGTGTTAAGCATTACTTGATGGTAAATGGAGATGCTCATTACGCTGTTTGATAATGGCATGAGTCATGGTTTAGTAGACGCGTTTGGGGCAGGCCATGGTTTAGACGCGCTTGGGGCAGGCCATGTCTACAGTTCTTCCCAAATCGTGACCTCACTGTATAATTATTATTGGACATGAGTGATTTTACTATGTGGTTTTTCTTTATGAATCACGATTTGCTTTGATTTTAGCATTGACTATACCATAACATAGTTTTAAGACCTTTTTTACTAACAATATTATGGACAAATGAGTCGGAAATAAATGAATGTAATTCAATTTAATAATAATCTGCTGGGGAGTTTGACGCGCAACTTTTTCTTTCCAGCCAAAGCACTGGTGGAGGGCGGGTGATTTGGGAGATCTTATAATTTAATTTTGACGTTTAAAAAGTGCTGACTCTTAGCCTAGTTTGAATAAACGACTTTTGATTTCGATTCTATTCAATTAAAACGATTTCATGTTTTCGTCACTTGTCTTACTTGGATGAAGAATAAACCTAATGACAAAAATAGTCAGGAGACTGAAAAACTATTGTAACGATATCGGATAGCATTTAAAACATCATATGCAGGGTCAAATTAAATTAGCTAGTGAAACTGCAGACGTCATAGGTAGGTATCGAATGTATCGATATTAAACAATAAAATAAAATGATTTGCTGTTTTTTTTCTTACCCGTTTTATTATAAGTCCGGGATATAATATTACGTGGGTTTTACTGTGGCTGTACTATAAGTACACCTTTGCCAAACCCTTTTTTTTGCATTATTATAAAAATATAACAAAACGGAACATCAGCTGGTTGTTTTGTTCCTGAAGTTTGACTAAGTGCGGAAAAAGGAGTCCTATCATCATAATCCTGAAGTTTGAATTGATAAAATCTGTTTTGTTTTGCTCTATCTTGTTATTTACCAAAAACTCACTGAGTCTGAGAAGTTTACAAAAAAAAGCTGATTTTTAACTGATATTTCAAGTGCCTACACTAACTGCTGTCGATGACACCACAAAAAAAAAACATTAAATCATTATATTATATCCATCCCGTCTGCAGAGATTTGCTAGCTAATTTACTTTGACTCTATGTAAAGACTCATAATATGACGCGCTTTGCTAAATCGTTACATGTATAGGTTCTAAAATATGTAACATGTACTAGGTATACGGCATTCAGTCCCGCTACGAACCTTGCTGACTAGTTAATGTTTTCATGACCTACTCTCGTATAGCTTGGGCGATAAGAGATTAGTTGCAGTTGTAAGTAATAAGATTCCCATATTGTGCCTTGTGCTATACCAACTTCAGTGGAGTTGCGTGAGATTAAATTTGCAAATAATGTGCTGACATAGAGTCCGGTTTTGTGAGATCGTGAACCTGTTAATACAATACAAATTCGCTGATTGCCATTACAATTTACAATCAGGGAATAAAAACTTGATACTTATGTGCAGAGATCGGATTTTTGGATGCATATTTACCTAAAGAATTTTTTTAGCTATGAAAGTATGGAAGCGGCTTTATAAATTATTTGTAATAGGATTTATTAGAAACCCCGGGATTCTTGATTGCATAACTATTCAGATGTGTATTAATTTAAAATTAATGTTTAACCCGATATAAATATGTATGTACTGCAGAGGGGTGGTTTGTATTAGTTAAAACAAAAAATAAACAAATGAATTTTTCGATACAAAAGCGCATTCCATGTTAGCCAACATCTCAACTTTAGATGAATATATATCCGAATATCCAATCTCTGCTTATGTGTTACCTAACCTATGTATAGTAAGGCGAGAAATAAGGGAATTTTGAATAGGCTAGTTGTCAGTAAGAAAAATACCTTATGAATTTTGTATTGTAGAATAGTTGTGAGCAAAAAATATTAAAAACAACTTAGTTTTATAAACGATTTTAGAGTAGGTACTTACCTACTTAATATTTTTTTGCCAATGGTCATAATCATAATGGACATAGGACATTTGAACGCCAATCATATCTCGACACGTCACTATTCCGAGATGAGTTCCAAATTGTAAATAGGAACAAAATTAGTTGTATTAAGTCATATTTTGTGTATCTAGTTACATTAAATGTTAGGAAATGCAAATCGTCTACTTATAACTGTAAAGGCTCCCGCAGACAGGCGCGACGCGACGGTACCACGCGATTCTGGTAGAACACTTTCCATAAGGTTTTCATAGATATTGGTCTTACTTGAGTCGCGTCGCGCTAGTCTGCGGGAGCCCTTATAGTAAATTCGGATCTTCGTTATTCAAGAGTCTCTTTCTTCCTTTCCAGGTATCACCGCATGCTCTCCACTTCACCCTCCACTCGGCTAGGCGGCGCCATTGATGGCGGGCGGCAGCGTGTGGTCGCGCCGCGTGGCTGTGCGCACGCGCACGCTCCGCGGGCTCGTCCGCGACACGCAGCGCGCACTGCACGATGTGGCTGATATACTGCACTTTGGTGAGAAGTATTGCATTAGCCACCATAAAAGAAAATATTATGATGATGGACTACTAAGTATGATGGGCTCGGCTTTCAGTCTAACCGGATACAGTTTAATATCAGTTATTTACATGGAGCGACTGCCTATATTACCTCAAAATCCCAGTTACTGGGTAATACCATACCCCTTGGTAAGACTAGTTGTCGGACTTTCGGGGTTCTGAGGCCCCTACCAACTGTCAAAGATCCGCGAATGACAGCCGGGACCAACGGCTTAACGTGCTTTCCGAAAACGGTCGAAAGGATCTCGTAATGTAAAGATGGTCACCCATCCCCGGGCCAACCGTGAAAACCGTAGCTTGACCCGATAGATCGACCCATGCGGCTGCTAGTTTTTAGCCACGAGCCCCGCAACTGCAACCGCATTATTATGAGAATGTACAGTTGAAAAACAATTGCCAAAACAATTCAATTCTCGAAGTTACTGGTGGATCTGTATTTATAGCTTCACCATACATACGATTTCACCGTTGAATCATATTTTTCTGTACCTAATTTTAACACTTATCATTACATTCTAATTAAATCAAATACGTAGTCATGCGCACAATCATCTAAAAACTGTATCAGGAAAATATCCTTTTATAATAATACTTACAGGAAACAAAAAAGTGGATTATTCACGCCAATTAACAACAACAAATAAACCAAAATTCCTATTTTCCTGTCCTAACCGAATCTATATCAATAAAAAGAAAAGTCCTGACTAACTGACTGACTCATCAACGCCCAGCCCAAACCCTTGGATCAAGAAAGCTGAAATATTGCACAGAGGTTCCGTTTATAATGTAGACATGGAATAAGGATTTTTCGAATTTCAACCCCTAAGGGAGTTAAACAGGGGATACACATACTTAGTTAAACTAGAATGATGTCAACATGAGGTCACCAGACCGCTGTGTTTGTAAATAGAGTATCGAAGTAAACTGGTTACTGCATATTGCACAATTGTCCTTGAGAAAATAATATGAATGCATTCCTATGCACCTTCCACGTTTCAAATCTCAGGAAAACATATTCGATGCTGTACTTATTAGTTGTGTAAATAAATGTATAGAGCCGTGATACCGAATCACGAAATTGTATATTAAGGTGAACCTAGTCCACATTTTTTGCATACAAACTTCGGGAGTGTTTTACTCCACTGTCTCACATGGCACATCCAAAGTAAAATATGATATCGTTTTGTCTCATTATTAATATTGTCTATACGGAAACAGAATACTAAAATAAAAACCCTTTAAAAAGTTAGGAGCCAACAAAGATTCGTTTTTCTTGCAAATTTTACTTAACTTTGGGCGTGTTTAAGTAGGTAATAAAAAAATTGTAAAATCTCCAAAACCAAGTCGGTACCGACAAAGTTCAATCATCGAAAAGTTCAATAAACTTTATTGGTCATTGATTTATGCATTGCTTTTTCATAAAACCCGATCTTCAAAAAAACTTTTCTTAATTTTTTCGCGATTTTTTACTAGAAATGATCCTATATCTCACTCAATAACGTTTTGCGTGTAGACTAGTGTCTAACTGCTCATCACTGATACTATCTCTGTCGGACACGAAGCCTGGTGAGACAGCGTGAATTTTAGCCAGGCCCACCAGTGAGTTCGAGCCCGCGACTAGGTTCCCCTTAAACGACAAAGATGTTTTGTTTGTCCATAGTCTGAGTGACATCAAGCAGGCTTTTGGCCTGTTCGTGAATTTATGCAAATGGATGGGTGAATGTTTGTTACTCTTTCACGCAAAGAGTACTGAACGGATTTGGATGAAAATTGCCGCACTGATAGTTTAAACCTGGATTAACATAGGGTACTTTTGATCCCGGTACTACGTTCCCTCGGGATAATTTTCGAACTCCACGTAGGCGAAGCTTTTTGCAGAAGCTAGTAAGCCTATAATATTTCCGTTGCCGGGACAGAGAAGAGAGTGGGCTGTAATCCACCACCCAGTGCGGGCCCAGTGCGGGTTGCTAGATGTCACGTCTCTTCGAATTTTTGGTCCTAGGACATGCCATTACCTCAGTGTTTTCCTTCACCGTTTTGAGAGAAGTGGTGATGAATTAATTTGCACAAACTTAAGCGCCAAAAATTAAAATATTAAAATCGAGTTTAGAATAAAATTTGAATAAAAACAAATGAAATCATTCACAAATCATCTATGAACCTAATATTAGGTCTTTACCTATGAAATTGCCGTTTTGCAGTACTGGCCATTTCAAATCAAAATAATTTTTTGTTTGGGTAAGAATTCTAATTTCAAATTAATTTTATTTTAAAAACATGGATTTTTTTTCCAAAAGTAGTCATTTGTTTATTGATTAGTGTTACATTTTCATCGCATTTCAATCTTTTTCGTCATCATGGATACGTTAAAAATTCGAGTAATTATGGAATATGAGTACCGTCGTGGCAGCAACGCGGCACAAGCGGCACGCAACATCAACGACGTTTACGGAGCTAACACTACAAACCAACGCACCACCTGTTATTGGTTTGCTCGCTTCCGTTCTGGAAATTTCGACCTGAAAAATGAACCTCGCGGTCGTCCGAAGACTTTGGTCGACAATGACGAATTAAAGGCGATTGTGGAAGCTGATGATACACAATCTACGGCTGAATTAGCAGCAGCTTTCGACGTTAGCGTCAAAACAATATTGGTCCATTTGCGTCAAATTGGCAAGGTAAAAAAGCTTGACAAATGGGTGCCCCACGAACTCAATGATCGTCAGCGCGAAGTACGCGTCGAGACGTGCCTTGCACTGCTCAACAGACACACAAATGAAGGAATTTTGAACCGCATTGTTACCTGCGATGAAAAATGGATTCTGTTTGATAACCGCAAGCGCTCAGCAAGTTGGTTGGATCCTGGTTCAGCACCTAAACAATGCCCTAAACGAAAACTTACCCCTAGAAAAGTGATGGTCACTGTTTGGTGGTCTAGCGCCGGTGTGATTCATCACAGCTTCTTACCAAACGGGGTGAGCATTACTGCAGATGTGTACTGTGAAAAACTGAACACAATGATGGAGAAGCTGGCACATCTCCAACCAGCATTGGTCAATAGCTCGTCTCCGCTGCTCCTGCACGACAACGCGCGACCTCATACTGCACAGCAGACGGTCTCCAAGTTGCAAGAACTGGGGTTGGAAGCTCTCCGTCATCCGCCCTACTCACCAGACCTTGCGCCTACAGACTACTACTTTTTCCAGAATTTGGATAACTTCTTGGCGGGAAAAAAATTCAATACCCGAGAGGCAGTACAAAATGCCTTTGAAGAATTTGTTGCCTCCCGTCCAGCTGATTTCTTTAAGAAGGGCATCAATAAACTGCCACTGCGATGGCAAAGATGCATTGATTGCATGGGTGATTACTTCGATTAATACAAATAAAAAAATACATGAAAAAAATTCGTTTAAATTTTTTCATACAAAACGGCAATTTCATAGGTAAAGACCTATTATAACATTAAAAAATATTCTCTTGCCAGACCCAGAAGTGTTCGCAGCAGTGCAAGAAGTGGGTTCCCAGTCTCTCCGCTCCACCGCGCTGGTACTCTTGGGCACCTCTCCGTCTGCACGTGCCCGGTTGTTGCACTGCCTGCTAGGACATCAGCTGCTGCCTGACCCTCCGCCCAGAGGATGTCGATGGGTAAGTGGGAATAATGAACGGGCTACGACTTCTTCAGAGATAGCAGAAACGGGATTGATTCTAGATTGAAAAGGCATGATTTTAATTATTATTATTATTATATTTCAATTCGTTATTAGCTACTTACAAACAATTATAGAAAGATAAAAACTGGTACTCTTAAACTGAGATATATAGAGCGAACTTAGACTTTACTCAATCAAAGTACACGTAAGCCTTTCATAAGAAACCTACCAAACCACCAAACCAAAGTCTCTACCAAACTGCCAAACTGTTGCAGTTTTTAAAAGAATAATGAAAGAACACTATCTGTCCACATCGTCATAGTTGTGTACATGTATTATTTTATTTACATTATTATTATTAATATTTTAGTGATATTTATTTTAGAAGTTAATATGTATGTATGTTTGTAATTATATGTGTAAGTACTTATATTCCCATATTATTTGTTAAATTTATTTAGTGAATTATTGATTTTGATTATAAAATATGTAATTTTCTCTTTTACCCTTACACACGCTGTCTACTTTTTATAATAATTTAATTTTTTTTTTTGTTAAGCATATTGTGTAGTTAAGTTTCTTTTATTCCTGTGCGAGTCTAATAAATACGTTTTCATTCTTTCTTTCTTTCTATTTGAACATGTATACAATTCAACAGGCTTTACCTTGCTGTGCTAAATATCATAAGCCCATCTGTGGTCTTCAGGTCCGCATCCAGTACGGCAGCAGCAACCAGCGCCAGGTGCACCTAACTCTCGGCAACTCTGAGTTCGAGCTGGTTGAGGAACTAGAGTGCAACAAGAGGCCCTGGGATACACTGCCTGTTGAGGTAAGAGCACGTTAAAACTTGTCTTTACCTTCGAATTCTCTATTACTAGCTACTGTCGTATGACGTTAACTTACATCGGGTCGAGTTTATGAACCCCGATACAACACCGAACAGGACACTGTTCGTCATCTCTTTAAAAAATTACTCAGTTCTACTGTCAATTTTTTTTTCTTCTGTAACAATGAAATGATCCTTACAAAAAACAGATTCAAACCGAATAATTAAAAAAAAATACTCACCAATTCAACTCGAACACGCACATAAAAAATAAGTAGGTATGCCAAAATGGTTTTCATAAAAAAAGAGGTGATGAATCCTAAGACAGTTTCCTCTTATCCCTTCTGGATTCGGATTTCTCTCCGTGTCCCAGTTAAAAAACACTCCGTAGGTATATCCCCGGAAAATTGTTAGTCATAAATTCATAACTCAAACTACTATTAAAATGTTTTGGTTTATAATTTTAGGACCTAATAAGACAAGATAAGACTGATCTCACCACAATATTAGAAGTTGAAATCAACAACCAATTCCTTAAAGATGGTCTCCGCATCATACTGCCTCCAGACCTGGACGTAGACCCAGGAGTTGCCAGCCACCAGACCCTGAAAAAGCTCCATGCAGACCTGTATTCGAAAAGAGACAGTATATTGAAGAATTTTAACCCAGTATATCTTTTTGGGGTGGACAAAATTGGAAAGAATATTTTTAGTGAGAATATTTCTGGGACAATAACTACTTCTAGAAGTGAAGAGGATTTTTGGAACACGTTTAATTTGTACTCTATGGCGAGAGGAGGAAGTAGTGGTGACTGTGGGGAAAGTGGGGATGGTGATAAAAGTGAGGTGAAAAGAGTGGGGAACGGGAGTAGAGAGCCTGCTGTGTTTTCTGGTGAGGTGAGTGTATTTGTGCTTATTGTTTTAATAAAAAATAAAGCCTAACCCTATTACGAATAAACTCGGAATAAAGTTATACCAGGGATAACCATATATTTTAATTGGTTTAAATTTGGAATAACTTTGTTCTGTGTTTATTAGTAAGTATAAGTAAGGTTTTGTTCTTATGCATAAATAACACAAATATATGTCAGGTTATTTAAAAAAAGAAATTTAGTACTTGAGTACGATAAGGTAGTGGAACTGACAGCCAGGGCTGGGCAAAATACAAATTAAATAATACTGTATCGCAAGTAATTAAAATACGAAATACTAAATATCTTTAAGTAAGGTATTTTAAATAATTAAAAAAAAAACAAATACAGTATTTTAGCTATTTTTAATTTAAATACGAAATAAAAAATACAAAATAAGTAATCTAGACCAGCACGGGCTGAAAAGTAGAGGAAAACAAGATTAATTAATCAGTGAAACCAGTTTCCTTTCATGAACACTAGATTTTTAAATGTACTGTCAGACAAACAGCCTCTTGTTGGAGAGATAATAAAACCTTCTAAAGAAAACAATCTTTCTACAGGTTCCGATGAGCACAAACTTGTGTTAAATTGTATGAACACATTTGTTATATTTGGATAGTGCTCAATAAATGCAAGCTCTTTGCTTCTAGCTTTATTTATTCTGTGAAAAAACGAAAACAAACCGCTGTGACTTTTTTTTTTTGGGTGGGAAATCGTCAAATAACTTCTCCTGCTCGGGGTGGAGCGGGAGGGCATGTCAGACTTTTACTGACTAAAACCCACCCGTGTTCCCTTAGTTGCCTCGGTGCCAGGGGCCGCGGTATCTTTTTTTGCGTTTTGTTTACCAATTTTGACGTACAGTCATAGCGTACAGTATACATAACAGGTGCAGTGTTGCCAACTCTAATAGCTGCTTTACCATCATTACACTCTCGCCTCGCACTCACACTCACGATCGCTAAATAAAGGTTAAATGTATTTTAATGTTAAAATGTATTTTGAAGTCTCAAGTATTTGAAATACGAATTACAAATTACATTTTAAGAAAGCAATTGAAATACAAATACCAAATGCGTATTTGTATTTCAATTACGTATTTTAATACTGCCCAACCCTGCTGACAGACCAAGCCGGACTTACTAATGTACTGTCTTTTGTGGAGTCTCTTTATAAATACCTATAATATTCTATTAAAGTATACAAGTTATGTACGGAGCCGTACATTAATCTACCGACTTACGCGCCATGCATTGTGCACAATCAGAATTAGCACCAATTATTGCAAATCATTACCAACCCCTAATGGGCCCGCGTGGTGGATTATGACCCGAGTGGTGGATTAAGGTCTATTCCCTCTCATCGTGAGGAAGTAAGTTTCCCAGCAGTGGGTCACTAGTCGACATTCACACGGATGTAATAAAATTGCGACGGATTTTTTTCGCCCACTGGATCTTCAACACAATGCTTATCGCGCGAGAGTTGAAATTTGAACACTGTGTTTTTCCGACGCCCTGACACTTACTCGTGCTGCACTGTGTTAGATTCTCAATTCTCGGTTCGACACCGAAAGTTGGAAATCCTGTGCGCGAAAAAATCCCACCGCGATTTTATAACGTCCGTGTGAATTTCGAAGTATAGGCTGATGATGCTTTTGCAAATAATATGTAAAAAATATATTTAAATAAATCAGTTTTTAATGAACATTCACGGCGGCCGGTTTTCGTCCAATAGAATCGCCCCGTTATCATATCAGTTAGTTAAGGAATATACAATCTCCGTTTAGTCAGGGTGTTATAATACCGTAAATGTATCATGCACGCCTTACTTGAAACTCGTTATAACCGCCGATTTTCCCTTCCACAGAACTGCCTAGATCTCCATCAAATTAAGGAGATAAACCCGAACTCACAGGTGTTGTTCGTTCTCTTCTCGAGCAGCGAAGATATGAACCGAACAGTAGACCCCGCAGAAGAGCACAGAAGGACCGAGAAGAGGATTAATGTGGATGCTTTGAAATGGATATTTAGGTTAGTTTCACATTTTGAACTGGTGATTTTTTACAGCTTTGTGTATTATCGGTTTGCAGGTGGTTTTTACACCGTGTCTTAGGTTAACGAGGGACATAGGTACTCCAAAGTATGAACTACTCATTAGAATTATACAAATCTGCTGCATGATCAAAATTTATGAAAAAGCGGTGTTTTTTATATATTTCAGAGGGGCTCTCATCGTAAAAGTAAGTACCTACCAATCTGAAAGTTTGTCCCTCGTCTAAACTTACACACTGAACAGATATCTACAACACCAATTTATTTAGTCTGTACTAAATAACTGTATTTTATTTCTTTCTTGGAGAGACTTCTTCACTGGAGAGCAGTGGTGGACCAGTGGTTTTTGACGTTACGTGAGTGGAGCGGATTTTATTGCAGACTGAACTGAGTGACAGTAGTTTGACATAAGGAACAGGAAATGAATTACAAATAAAAAATATAGCTTGTTGTAGTTGCCAACAGTGGTAATGGCCGCGACTTCGAGTTGTGGGTCGTACGTTCGAACCTAGACAGACGTTTTACTTTGTGTAAATGACCTCATCACCACTACTTTTAAAACGGTGAAGGAAAACATCGTGAGGAAACCAGCATGCCCTAGAATCAAAAATTCGAACACATGTGACATCTACCAGCCCGCACTGGGCCTGCGTGGTGGATTATGGCCCACTCCCTCTCATCGAGAGGAGCCCTGTGTCCCAGCAGTGGGAACATTATACGCTGATTATGTATTTCTTTCTTTAAAGAAACTTGTCGGTGGCAACCATACCCTTCCAACTAACACTTTACCATTCCAAAAGGAGTAGGCAAAGGTATAACTTCACATTTCGCCAGTTATTTTTTTTAAGTCTAACCAGGGCTCCAACCTGGGACCCCAACACGCTCAGCAATTACGACTGCGAAAAACTCTGTCGAAACTTTGTTGATTAAACTATTGGGACTAAATCTTTGTATATTAGTTCCAGACAAAGCCAAGATCCACATAAATCTTCCGATCAGAAACACAAAGGAGAGGATAAAAGACTGTTTGAAGAGCAAACTGCCTTCATGAACGACATGATGGACCAGTGGGAGATGATGTGTGAGTACTGTGGTTTTCATCATATTAATATTCCGTTTATTGATCTTTGTTAATACATTTTTTAATAATTTTCCGAAAAACATTTATAATAAATCGGCATCAGGAGCAGGATCCAAGCTGCCGGTAGACAGGGCTCCTAGAGAGAGGAGCCTCCTGGCTGTGCGTGCCGTGTTCAGGAGTACTGCTTTCTGAATCAAGCCCTTGTTAACCCCGCCTCTTGAGGTGTTAGTCAAGGCTATTCGCTATTAGGCCATTTACTGTAACCATTATCGAAACAATGTTTTTTTTTATACATTGCCCCACACTAGGAATTGCTGAGTCCACGTCCCTCATGAGGACAACCTCGTGTGCTAAGTCAAGTATTTGATTTTTTTATCTTGCTCAGCTTTCACGAGATTCTCGTCATGAGAGACAGCGATATCAACAATCATTGCACGACGTTCTCGTCGTTCAATCACCACAATATCAGGTTAATTGACTACAATAATAGTCCTGTCAGTTCATCCTATTATTTTTATGGAAACGTTCTTAAACTGTTGCCTGAACAAGATACTTAACGTTACAAATCGTGTGCGATCGGGCGCACCTCCGTGTCAGGAAATCGTTCTTTACGATACTCGCATGCACACACACACACGTACAGGGACATCGATGCAAAACCTCTTACCATGTATTCAGTATCTACATGATTTTGAAACCCCTGCGTTAAAAAATTTCCTCGGTTATAGAAAAATAAAGAGAGGGTCTTGGGTCACCCATCCACGGACCAATCGCGGCAAGCGTAGCTTGACCTGATCGTTCGACACGCACGGTTTTTATAACTTAGCCACAAGCAGAAAGAAAGAAATTAACAACAGCCTTCTTATCTTTATTCCAGCAACTCCACCCCAAAAACATCATGTAAAAAGCCAATGTATTCTCCTCGACGATTCCGACCTCCTACGTACACCCGAACAAAAACCACTGGCACCATTCCTTAGCACCGCCATACAAAACGCGGGTGAAACTTGTGTGAAGGGCAAAGATGAGAGGAGTGTTAAGACTAGGACCGGTTTGTTGAGTACCGTTGTGAAGTTTGCTGCAGATTGCCTGCAGAGTTACTTGTTGGAGTATTGTACGAAGTTGAGTGAGGTTAGTATTCTGTATTCATCATCTGGCTAGCGTTTTCCTATGTTGCGGTCGGGTTTCGAACCGTATACAGCTGAATATTTATTATTGGTCCACATAAGCTTACAACAGAAAGGAAAGGAAAAAGAGCGGCCATTGAGAAAGAAAACCGTGGCGAGATGAACCTAAACGCATACCGCGGGGGCTGGTTCAAGGTGGCGCGGGAAAAGAGTCTCTGGAAAGACTTGGGGGACGACTTTGCCCAGCAGTGGGACAATATAGGCTAAACAAAAACATGGTTGTTTTTATTGATTATTATACTTTACATGGAACGACTGCCTATCTGACCTCCGCCGCCCAAGTATCACTTAATCGCCCTGCCGCGTCATCTGGACCAACGAAGTTTCCAATTTATCCAAGTGATTTCGGAAAAAGAACGTAAAAACTTTTACATAAAGTTTATTTTCCGTTACAATTTAAATAATTTTATTTAAATTTCAGTGTTTGTCATTCTAAAATCAACTTAATTAACACCGTTATAAAGTTGATATTTGAAGATTTGTATTTGACTATTTCTCAATATATATAGGTATAATTATTGTGTATTAAGAACAATAACTTTGTATTAATATAATTCTAGGTGCACGTGAAACTTCTGCAGCAATTTATTCTGGCTTCGTTCGACATGGCGCGCGAGTTACAAGTCGTTCCTAAGAAGATACAGTATGTAGCCAGGCAAGAACAACAATTGTATGAGGTTAGTTATAAAGCTTAAGATGCATGGAAATGATAGCGGTTCCTTAGACAGGGAAGAAAGCAACAAAAAAAAGTTGATAATTTCCGCCAAACTGCAGTGGGACCGCCGGGTGGGTTACGGCTCTACCCGTCCCACAAGGTGGGCTGTAGGAACATTATAGGCTGAAGATGGCTTAACTCGGCTTAGACCACTACGTGATAGTGGTCTGCACAGCTGAATTACTATCGTCATTTTTTTTAAATGAAATTTGATTCATGGCGCATTCAAAAATAACACCTTACACACTATTTTTGTCATAGTTGCGTATGTAATTATAATTTTAATTAAATTATCATTATTAATATTCTAGTGATATTTATTATATAAGAGTAGAAGTACGACAAAATAAAACTAATAATATTCTCATTCTCTCTCATGTTTTATTTTATGAAGTAGGTAATTGTTTATTTTTTATTTTATTTTCTCTTTTACTCTTACACACGCTATCTACATCTCTAAATATCTACTTTCCTATCGCAGGTATCACTTTTTTACCTATTTTTGAAGTGAAACTTCTTTACGCACGCTTGACTTGGGGAGTAAGCTGGCGAACGCGTGACGTAAGCGTTACGAAAAGTGTGATCGGGCAAGGCGAACGGAAGTTGAGTGGGGGATATAAGCAAGAGAGCAGAGCGCGCTCACATTTTCTGTCTCTCTTCCTCTCATAGCCAAATACGTTCCGTATATCTAAGCACACTGCAGGCCTATTGTCTGTATCACAGTGTAGGAGCAAGAGAGAGCAGTGCGCGCGCACATTTTCTTTCTCTCTTTCTCTTATAGCTAGTAAATGAAATATGTATATATTTCAGTCAGTAGTTCGTTTGCGAGTTTACTAGCGTTACGCGTCTCATACTATAAGCTTATTGTCTCGGTTTTACAATCAACCACAGTAATTACTGATGTATCCAATAATGAAAATAATGAATAAAAATAAAAGATCTATGCAAAAATATTAATTTACCAATGAAAACATGAAATAAATTTAAATATTTGTAGAAAATTAATATATGTATATGTACATACATGTATAATTATATTGTACACACACATATATATATACATACAGATGGAGCGAAAGAAGTTTCACTTCAGTCGTGTGGTCATAAGCACACTCGTTTTCTTTTCTTCTTGTCTGTTGATATTATTTGTGTACATAATGTAATGTAATGTAATGTAATGCACCGATCCCAGCGTGGTTTGACCAGACTCGATTAATCGAATGAACCCCAAGATTCGCACTAGCCCCTGTAGCCTCATGCTTCATGGTGTTACAGAGGCCATTGCATATCAAGAAGTAGACCGGGGGGCGCGGTAATGGTCAGGTAGACAGGCCCTTAGGATAGGAAAGGATTGCGAGCCTACCGGATATGCATCCTTGAGTAAGCATTGGACTAGTGGAGAGACGGGTGGTATTTTTTATAGGAGGGCATCTTTTCACGACGTCGCCGGCATGTTGATTCAGGTCGAGCTTCTTGTGCAGGTTTAACTGTTTTCTTAGCTCTTTTCTATGCAGTTGCTTCACTATGTTCTGTGTTGTTGTTTTCATATTCGTCTTCTGAATTCTCACTGCTATCAGCTTCTGTTTTTTTGTAGATATCGTTAGCCGCTTTCTTGATCTTGTTTCTCTCTCCAGCCATGTCCTTCCAATACGTGATTCCCATGTTGAAGTATTTCATGTCCTGTTTTAGGTTGTCGTTCCATGTGTAAATAGGTCGTCCGACCTCCTTAGATTTAGCCTTATACTGCATTGCTGCATGCAATAGGTGTGGTTTATCCCGTCTGAAGACGTGTGCCAAGTAGCACATCCTGTGGTTCTTGATGCGTTTTGTTACGGTTTTCCGTCTAAGATTTGGTGCATCTTCTTAGTTCTTGGTTTATTCCTGGCATGGTTAATCAAGTCTCTCATGATAAGTCGTTCATATTTTCGGAGTCTTGATCTGTTCGCCTTGGTGAGGGTCGATAGTTTTAAGCCTTATATCATACAAGGTACGATAACCATTCGGTACATAAGTCTAGCTAACTTCCAGTCCATCTTTGAGTTTAGTATGAATGGTAGTAATGATTTGGCGTTTCTCGTGGCCTGTTGGCATCATTTTCTAATTGTGCTTTTCCTGCTTAATGCGGATGTTATGTATGCGCCTAGGTATTTGATTACGTCCACTGTTGGTATACTTACTCCGTTGAGGGTCACGTTGGTCGTTTGCTGTGATGTTATGGGGTCCCTAATTAGAATTTTTGTTTTTGTTTCGTTTATTTGGAGGCCTACGCTATTTAGTAAGGCTTTAATGTAGTATAAGATACGCTCTAGACCTTCTAGATTATCTGTATTATGGATAAGGTCGTCCGCAAATGATAATACCATGGAAAGTGAAATTTCGCGGTCCTGATCTAGTTTGATTAAATGATAGTGTCTTCTAGTGTTCTAAGGACTTCGTCAATGACCAATGTAAAAAGGCGAGGGGACAGGGGGCACCCTTGCTTAACTCCTTTTCCTTTGACAATCCAACTGCTTTGCTGACCACACCATTTGATGCATGTTCTTTCATTCCAGCATGCCCTGATTATCCTGTTGGTCATCGATTTGTTGGTTCGTTCCAGTAATATATCTCTTAATTCGTTTACCTGCACGCCATCCTTCGTCTAGAACCCTTTTGAGCGTAAAAATGTGGTCATCTGTTGATCTATTGTTTAAGAACGCTGGTTGGTAATTTCCCAGCTCCGTTATTGTATCGTTTACTTTTTTTTTTTTTTTTTGTAAGTATGAGGCGTAAATTCTGTAACCCGTGTTACAAATGGTTTATATGCGGCGGAAATCGTCCGCGTCTTTAGGATTTTTTTTTTTTGGGATTGGGACTTGTACGGTCTCAAGCCACATGTCGGGTAAAGTGTTCTGTGTCCAGGCGTTATTCATGTGTTTAGTAACAGCTTCCTATAGTATTTGGGGCATCGCTTTGTACAGTTCGATTACCATTTGGTCCGTTCCAGGGGCTGTCCCGTTTCGCATTTTATTGATGATTCCTGTTATTTCGTCCACCGTTGGTCCTTCGCAGTGTGGTTCGATTATCGGTTTTGTTATATTAACCGTTGGTATCAGAAAGCCCTCGGATTTTTTTAGTTTTCTTCCCATTTCGCCGGTCGCGTGCCATTTGTAGCGTGTGGAGCTGTATGCTCCTGAATTCATCCGTTTCCTGTAGGCTGGCTATATGAATGCCTCTGCGTGAAAGTTCAGCGTCTATTCGATTTTTTCCGGGTTTTCAGGCGTCGCGGACGTTCCAGGTTGCAATGCACAAGTCTGGGCAGGTGTACTTAATTACGATAGAGGTCCGGTCTCTTAGTATTGTGTATCCGGTGTCGTCCGCAATTACGTCAGATAACGGTGTAAATAGTGTTGCCTGTCGTTGTTCACACGGCGATAACGGGTTTACCTGTTGGGGGCTGTTCGTTTGAGGCTGGGGTTTCGTGGGTTTTTCCTGTTCTTGGCGTGTGTTGCACCGGTTACTTCTTGGTTTGATATGATGTGGTGTTTTAATGTTGGTATTTGCATTAGGAGTTTCGGGTCGTTGCTGTATTGTTTTTCACTATTCCGGACCCAGCTATCATAGTGGTGATTCTGATAGAGGATGTGTACTCGTATGTTGCCGGGTACTGGATCGCCCGTGGGTAATACACCTGTGTATTTCCGTTGATTATGTGTACATGCACGTTTACGAGGTAGAATTCAGACGCGGCGATAATTATATCTTCGCCACTCCAGAATGTTTCGTTAAATTGCGCGGTTATATAATTTGTTATCCTTTGTTCCTGGGAGAGAATGCTGTTGGGGAGAAATTCCTGTATATTATTTAGAAGTGTTGTTGATGTTCCAAAACATAGGTGGCTAGGTCTTGACGGACATTTCTGTGATCAAATGTTAAGCCCATTAAAATGTTTATTTGGTGGGCTAGTGCCCTAAACAAACAATTACCATCTTTTAAAATGGGCACAATTGTATCCATTGTAAGCGCTTTTGTTTGTAGGGGTAGTCAGAAACACATGTATGTAGGGGCTGAAACTTGCTAACCTTAAAGTTTGTTTTATGGGCTGACCTTTTTTTTGTTAGTTTTAATTCTTTGTTTATCTGTAAAGCAAAAACGTGCAAAGCCAACGGAATAGTTCGGGGTACCTATTTAGGCCATCTGTTTCCGATTGAATATTTTTTTGACCGTGGCCCCTTGCAATCCACTGTGGAATTCGTTACACTGTTACAATAGTAAGATCCTTAAGTACGGTGTCTTGGACGGTACCGTATTTTGTGCTAGAATATTGGCGTGTATCAAGTTCTTTCCTCTATTACAGTGGGTGTAAGCACACTGGTCCACAAAGGAGGTGATTTGATTTTCAGAGATCACGCGCGGCGAATAAAGGCCCGCCGCATGCAGTACCTATAGCAAACGAATCCCTGTAATAATAGGAGCGATCTCACCAAGTCTGCCTCTGGGGTCCGTCGTCCTCCAGCAGCCCGTCTCCACTGCAGGCTGAAGCGCACTTCAATATCACTTTTGCTTACTTGTTTGTGGTTAAAGTGTAATCAAAACTATACAAGGCCTCTAATTGAGTCAAAGAGAATTGGATCTTATTCCAAGGGGATGAGACTCAATTTTAACTGCATAAGTTAATGCAAATGTCCACACGATTTTCTATAACACTGTTGGCTTTAACATAATTTTTTATTCATTGTATTATGCTTATAGCTTAATGCTCTAATCGGGGTATTTGAGGTCTTGCGTTAGTTATGTTACACTTTCACCAATTTTACAAAATACACTGTGGCAAAACACAAAACACACGCGGTTTGATTTCAAATTCGAGGCCCCAGTCAACATCTGGTGCGAGGCTGCGAGCTCAAAGAAGGCGACCGCTCGCTTCAACGGCTCAACTCCGAATCTCTGTTGATATTATTTGTGTACATAAACGGTTAAATAAAAAAATCAAAAGTAAATATCCCACAGTTAGATCAAAGATATTATTATTTTATTATTAATTCATGGTTTTATTTTCGCAGACGATAAACGAGAAGTTCTCAGAAGGCGACAAGAAGCGAGAGTTACTGAAGATTATGCAGGAAGTGTTAGAAGAAATGAGAGCAGAAGTAAATAATATGGATTGGAGTGTCGATGGTAATCTTTATTCCATATTACTAGTGTATTACGTACATGTAAAACAAGACACCAAGTAAGCGTAGGTGCGGGTTGTCCAGTGGTGCGGGTTGTTCGAATGAGATACCGTCGCCCCTGGCACACAGGCAACTGAAGGAACACGGGTGGATTTTAGACAGTAAAAGTCTGACATGCCCTCCTGCTCCACCCAGAGCGGGAGAAGTTATTTGACGACTTCCCACCCTCAAAAAAAAATGGGTACAGTATACGGCCGCTAAATGTTACTCATCGATCTTTAGAGAACGTTCCCACGGACGTAATAAAATCGCGGCGGGATTTTTTTGCGCACTGAGTCTACAACGCACGTTGTTTTTTCGAAGCACTAAGACTCACTCGCGCTGCACTCTGCTTGGATCCTCAATGCTTAATTTACCCAGAGTTGGAAATCCAGTGCACGGTTAAATCCAGCGCGACTTTATTACGTCGTTGACATCCACACCGTCGACTTTGAAAGAGACTCTCACACAATTATGAATGACAGAGACGACGCTCTACAAAGCTTTTTCTAAAAATCATAGTCCTATCTAATTTGAACCTTATGGTAATGCTAACAAAAGTTTCACGGGTCTTGAAAAATATCTCGCAAAATGCAAATAAATATTATTTCTATTACTTTACCCCTTTCAACAATATAACTGTGTGTTTTTGGCATTATTCAATTTTTTAATAATCTTAACCAAAATCCTACTAATATTATAAACGCGAAACTTTGTGGAAGGATGGATGTTTTGTTACTCTTTCCCACAAAAACGAATAAGCAGATTTTGTTAAAACTTTACAGTAATATATAGCGTTATTCTGATGAATAAGCTACTTTCCAAGTATCAAGTAAATCGGACAAATTTCTGCCGTCTCATAGCTATCTTAGCGTGCGCTGCCTAATCCGTTAGAGTTACACGAAGATAATGTACCGTGGAATTGTTTTTTTTAAATAGTTCTAAATGAAAGTCCACGACAGCATATATGTAACTTTGATGTGGAAGCCATTACAGCCAAAATAGTGAATTATAAATACATTTGAATTGGTTACTTTTACAGTACTTTTTTGAGTATTTATTTAATTCTTACCAAAATGAATAGCTCTATCGCTTTGGTATTTAATATAGATATATTTTGTCTTCTACGCTAAGTAATATAGATGAATAGTTTAAAAGTTACCACGATAAAAATTACTTGAGGCCCTAGTGTGAGATTCTTTTAACCACCGCGATATAGACCGCTTTCGGTGCTCCGATGGGTCCTGGATTGTTGAAGGACCAATCAGAGCGCCGAACGCGGTCGATGCGTTAGATTGAGATAGTTAAAATTAAAAAATTAAAACCCGCGACCGAGACAAAACCTTTAAAAAGTAAAAATAAATATTTTTTGGTTAGTAAAAAAATATATATTTATTTGTTGGTAAAGTTTAGTTAGAAGTTTTAGGTAATATTTTGATCAAAGCATTGTCATGTCGTGGGACGGCGGCTAATGAAAATGAAATGTTATCCTTTCTACAATAGCATAGTTACATTATTTATTGCTGGGCTTAGTCTATTTGGCGTTTTCATTGACGACGATTGATTGAGGGGTGTTAAAAAGAAACTCACAGTAGGGCCACTGAGCGGAGCGCCATTAAGCCTTCCCTGCCATGACGTGAATGCGCGGGTGGCGCGCGAATTTTAAATGGATAGTCTGAACACAGGGGAAGAGCATAGGCAAATTTTTGTCAAAAACACCTCTAGGACCAAACCGCGGGCGGCAGCTAGTAATTAATACAATCCGCCTCATCTCCCCAGACCTCCCGTGGCACCAAGACCCGCGCTTCTCAGTGTCCAACTCCACGTTCTACTCGTCGTCGCGCTCGCGCAGCCCCGACGTGGCGCCGCGCCTGCGCCACGACCTGCCGTCCGACGGCGAGGAGGCCGTGTGTCTAGACAGCTACAACTTCGACGACTACGAGATTATAAGGACCAACGATGAGAGTTTTGCTGATTCTTATGCGAAGGTTAAGGTTAGTGCATACTCTAATTGTATTACTTACTAAAGCCGCTAGCAGAAGCTAGCAGTTAATATAAGTCTGAAAATGCCAACACGTCTTGAGCAACCGTGGTGATCAATACTCACGCCTTTTGTTATGAGAAGAGGCTTTGGCCGTGCAGTGGGTGAATAACTAGCTGATATTATTATTAACGGTTTAGCTCTCTACGGTACGGCAACCAACCGTTGGACGGTTAGAAAGCCATTTATACAACAGCTACAATTCCGACGATTACGATAATACTAGGACCAATCATGAGAAGCGGATTCTTATAGGAAGTTTAAAGGTCGTGATTTTTTGTAAAGGAAAAACCTTAGACAAACTGACCAACAACTTTGTTTTTGGAACGAAGTTCTTTAACGCGGCTTGCGGTAGGAGTTAACTGGTAGAAAATATCACGTAAACAAAAACCGTTATGCCTCCTCCATGCGACTTTCTCTTTCTCTCTCTGTCTATTAAATATGTATGTTAGAAAGAGACAGAGTGAGAGATATAATTTTCATGGTTATCGAGGGTGCTGAAACCAAGAGTGAAGTCAAAATGAAATTCCAAGACGGTAACTACGAAAACTTTATGTTAATAATATTTTTCGTCATGGCTGTCGTTTTCATGGTTTTTGAGGGTGCTTAAGCCGATAACGATTTCAAAATGATATTCCAAAATGGCGTCAACTTTATGAGAGCTTCTAAAACTTATAACATGGCTCTGTATTAAAAACGTGTCAATTTACACTTTCCCTTTTTTTTTTTTTTTTTGTTGGGCATCTCGCAGTTGGCCTTGAGAGGCCGTGACTGCTCAACCGGGCTTTCCTGGGGCTGCCATTAAGAAGTTAATCTTAACGCCTCCAGCCAGGGCTTACAAACTAAAAATTTAAAAACTAAGCGACTGCACGCTGAGGGCACCCCCTGTGGGGTACGAACCTCGGCTCAGGGCGTCACTGATAGGGGGACAGCTATCTCTATTGGGGACAGGCTGGATCAAATTGGCATTATTATTATTAGGTGGGGAATTTAAAGCTACTGGCTCAGCTGCGGCGCGGGCTGGCGCTTCAACGAGCAAGGGTCGGTCGGGTTTCCCTTTTTCTGTTACTTTTTATTATAAATACGTGTGCGTGTATGCGAGAATGGCGTAAAGAACGAGTTCCTAATTAGGCCCTCGACCACACACACGATTATTAATCGTTTTGTTTTGATTTAAATGAAATCAAATTAAGTGCGCTAGATATATTTTAATTTACCCAATACGATAAATCCACCCAACCTAATTTTATCGATACTAACATCTATAACAAATTATAAAATATGCATTTGTTGAGAATTTATTCAGACAAAAACAGAACACCCGAAATGTCACCTTATACAGTCCTTTCACAGTTGCTGTTGAGATCTTTTAGTACAAAATTGCACGCCAGTCCACTGTTTGTTGCATCCATCCACATTTCAAATATTTATATGGACATTTGTGTGGTGGGGCGTGCAGTTTTATGTGTTTGTATGTTTGATCTCCACTGTGATTATGCTATTGTATTGCTGTTAGCGTTAAAAAACGGTGATTGAAGTGTACGGCCTATTTTCAACTATATTTCTTGTTGTCCAGTCCCCCCCGCCGCTAGACGAGGACTCCCCGCAGTTCAACAACATCCGCGTAGAGAACGAGTCCGAGATGTTCTCGCTGTCCACCGCGCGCGCCAGCTGGCAGTCGCAGCAGCTCAGCGCCAGCGCGGCCACCGCCTGCACCAACAGCGGCAACATCTCCATCAAGCAGGCCTCGCTGGACGTGCAGCAGACAGGTAGCTGAACGCATCACGGGGGTAAAACGTTTAGCGAAGCTAAGAGTCACTTGTAGTCTCTATCATTGTCATATCTGGGAACCTTATGGTGGATGACATATTGAAGGTCAAAGTTCCAAGTTTTTCCCGAAAACTAGTTTTAATGTTGCTTAACTTTAAATACTCATGTAACTCTATAAAAAAAATCTGTAACTATACCCCATTTATTATAGATTTAGAAAAAAGAGGCTCGTAGAAGCAGGAGTGCAAAACATTTTATTTCAAAGTTAAGTTCTAACTTTTTTAGGTACATTTAAGACAGTACTAAATACTGAGATAAACGAAGTAAAAGTAATGTTTATTTTAAATAATGTTCTATTTACAATAACATCTTCATCACACATTACAAACCTACAACAAAACGAATGAATGAAACAAGCAATCACATGATGATTTAAATCTAATTAAGATTTTAAGGAAACAAAATATAGTTTTTTTACAATACTTTATTTTAAATAACAACTTACGACCCACAATACGTTGGTAAAACTTCGTCGTCATCAGCTAATTTAGTTACTCGATGTTTTGCACTCCTGCTTCTTTTAGGTTTTTAGCATTGACACTTTAATTTTTTTGGCATAAATCGTAACTGCAACACGTTTAATGTAATTTTGTTACGAAGTGTACATTAAAAAGAACCTTTTTTTACTTCTGTCTAATGCTATTGTAAATGGAGTATAGGTTTGTATAAACACTTTTACACTTCACTCGTATTTTAAAAAATTGATGAGGTACCGTTGCATGCACCCATAAGCACGATGTTTGGCGAGCGTTACATTACACGCCGTCGAGATCAGCGATATTTTACCACAAAAAGAAAGGTCGTTTCCCAGCAATATATTTTTTAAATGTTACTTAGTTTAATGTTTGATAGAATGCGTAGCAGTGGCGGAAGCACCATGTAACACAATTCCTTTTAATTACAAAAAAAAAAAAAAACTAAATGAACCCGGCGCCAAAACGGGAACTAAAAATTCATACAACAGCGATCCCGTAATGATGTCACTTAGGTCACGTGGCACTTGATGTTGACGAGAGCAAGCCGCTGTACAACGAATTATGATAGAGACAGATATAGAAAAAATGCTTGAGCGAGGACGAGACGGAGGAATATTGCATATTTTACTTTATTTTCAGCTGTTCAATTTTATTGTTTTTAATTATTTACATTCCTATATTAATTTTAGAATGATAGTAAGTATTCTTTATTGATAAGTCAGTATGTTAAAGACGACTTCGATTCGGCTTCTCTCTTAGAAAAATTGATACCTCGCCACTGATGCGTAATCAATATTTGGACATGCGATGGGTCTTTTCAAACCCTGTATTATATTCGTATCTTTCTTACTTACGAAATATTCAATGAATTAGAACGAGTAGCATAGTTTTCTATTCGGTGGCAAACAAGGTGGCTTCCAATATTAATTATGGTAATTGATCACCGCGAAAAATGTACATTTACAATACCAAAGGCATCACAGATGTGTTACTATCCTCGAAGAAAAATAATAATATCGCTCTCTTTAAACCCGTGTATTCCCGTTGTCGCCGTTATCTGTGGCCCCATCACGGGGACAACAGGACATCAACAATATCCTTACCGTTGTCCCCGTTATATACATACGGGCAACTGGGACAACGGACTGTTAAGATTTCACGTATCGTTGTCCACTTTAAATGTTTATTTGTTTTTTAAACGTGGGTTGCGGCAATCCTTAAAGTATATTGAAAGGTAGTTTGTATTTATTAGATTTTAATTTAAAATATAGAAATAAATAAGAAATGTTAACTTTTGTAAGTATTTTTATTTTATTTGTAAATTGATATCCTGCACGAAGTACCGGGTTGTCATAACTTGGTAGTAGCTCACCTTAGATAGGAGTAATCATATGAAAAATAATCAACGTACTATACAGTTGCAGGTTTTTTCTTTAATTATTACTTTATAGATTTTTTCGTTTGAATTTACTGTTTTGGTTTCAATAGTAGACGTTTTTTATTCATTCATGGATGGTCCCAGTTGCCGGAAGATAAATATTAATTAAAATGGATCCGTCGACTAGGACCGCAGTTCCAGTTAATTGCGGTCCCAGTTGCCTAAATCCTCCTACTACTATTTTGTTTACATTTTAGGTAATGTTTAATTTCATGTGGTAAGCTATTATTTAGATAATATTTTTTTTATGCATTTTTGTATAGCTATAATATTCTCTCTAATAAGGCACTCGCTTATAATTTTAAAGCAACGGGGACAACTGGCATAATTCGAAATGTATATATTACAATAAATTAACGGGGACAACGGGAAGTAATTTTATAAAATTCCCTTTGTCCCCTTTAATGGGGACACGGCCTACGGGGACAACGGGAATACACGTTAAAACCGACAATCACGTATTTATTTATAATGTTGCTGTCCTTTGTTGCAGTTCTCTCTAAACTGAGTCAGAAGATCAGTTTGAAGTTAGCTAAATTCGTGGATTGCCTCAAGGACACGTATTTCGGAACGTTGCAGAGGTAAGTCCCATGTAAAATTAAATTTTAAAGCGATAAAATTGTTTGTTTATGTGTGAAGAACTTGTGGAATGCTGGCAGCCCGCCAGCAAAGTCCAGTTTTTGTCGCTAAGCTGCCCGCGACAGAGTCCGCAAGAAATTTGGGACGCCACCGGTTGGCGTCCCAAATTTCTTTGATCTGCATGCTGTGCTGGCTTGTTTCTTTGCCCCAGATAATTACTGCGGCGGCAGAAAACACAGGCTGTTTGCTGTGCTTCCATTTCGCACCGTTGCGTATGCTAAGTCCCCAGCACCACGTACACTGCACTTAAAGATCTCTTGGGTACTAACCCAATTAACGCTGTGTTTGCGGACGAATGGATGTATGTATCAGAAGTACTGTGAGAGGGATTTATGAAAGTGTTGTTAGCTGTTTACCTAAACTTGATAATTTTATATTATTTTTCTTTTTTGTGCATGTGATAATTGAGTCTTTAATTTTTGTAATTGCTTTTTATCCCTCTTAATTAAAGAAATAAATATATAATTTATCCCCTTTTCCTTCCAGATGTCTAGAATCCCTAGAATCTTCCTGTCGTCAGGAGCTGGGTGGCAGGCCGGCCAGCGAGGCCATGCGCCAGCTACTGTCAGTAGCGAGGCAGGTGGACCTGTCCCCCTGCGCCACCTTCCCGGTGCTCAGGAGTCTGCTGGAATCGCTGAGAAGACTGCTGCACAAGTGAGTGATAACCTGTAATAGGTACAATACCACCTGGGTTGAGGAGTTAGACGCAATCACCTCCAAAGCAATATGTTTTCTGATTACTTTCTATCGGTATTCGAACCCGCATCGCCCACGTTGTCGTGTTGGACACCGCCAACTCACTGTGACACTAATATCATAATCGACAACCTATGTATCGAGGAATCTAAATTACTTCGAGAGTTGAAAAACCTCGACCCTTCCAAAGCGGCTGGTCCTGATGGATACCCAGCTCTGTTTTTTAAGGCTACTGCTGATAGCATTTATATACCGCTTCATATAATTTACAATAAATGCCTGTGTGAAGGGGTGTTTCCTGAAATATGGAAACGGGCCAATATAACGCCCGTACACAAGGGTGGCTCAAAACATGATATTGAGCAATATCGACCCATTTCAATTCTGTCGACCCTGTCAAAGCTATTTGAAAGACTCGTACATAACGAAATCTACCCAATCCTGCACAACGTATTAATTCCTGAACAACATGGTTTTGTTAAACACCGATCTACTGTTTCCAATTTATTAATCTTCACCAACTATCTTTTCGAAAACATGGATAAACGTTTGCAAGTGGACGCTGTTTACACAGATTTCAAAAAGGCCTTTGACAAGGTCGATCACGAAATTTTACTCAATAAAATTGCATTTAATGGCATACGGGGAAACTTGCTCCGGTGGTTTTCATCTTACATTAAAAATAGAACACAGAAGGTTGTTGTGAGTGGCCATCAGTCTGATACAGTGTCTATAACTTCTGGTGTTCCACAGGGCTCAATCCTGGGACCACTCTTATTTAATATTTATATAAATGACATTTGGAAATGCTTCTTAAGTACTAAATTTCTTATGTATGCTGATGATTTGAAAGCCTTTAAAACTATTACTACTATAGAAGACTGTTTAAAGTTTCAAGAAGACTTAGATAGACTCTCAGCATACTGTCTTGACAACAAACTACACTTAAGCATCTCCAAATGTCAATATATAAATTTCACAAAGAACAAATGTATCACAAATTTTAAGTATAAGCTAAATAATGCCTTGCTAAGTAACACCCCTATTGTGAGAGATCTTGGTGTGCTACTGGACAATAAGTTGTCACTTAATCAACACGTGGAAAGAATTGTTAATATTTCATTTAAAATGTATGGCTTTGTCATGAGATCATCTACCGAGTTCAAACGGCCCTCCACCTATCTCTACTTATATAAGACGCTTGTACGCTCGCAGCTCGAATATGCGGTCCCAATCTGGAACCCGTTTTATAAGAAATATATAGATATGGTCGAGAAAGTCCAGCGTAAATTTCTTCGCGCCATGTACTATAGGTGCTATAAAGGGTGTTTGTCGTATTCGCAATTACTAAGCAGGTATAATATGTTAACATTAGAATCCAGACGTAAGTTTCTAGAAGCTAACATACTACATAGTATTGTTCATAATCACTTCGATTCCATTGATCTCACGAGTAAGTTATGTTATGTGGTCCCCCGCACTGTAAATAAGCGTAGTGTTCGTGCAGGTACATTGTTCGCTGTAAATACTTGTCGGACTAATTCAGGATTGCGTTGCCCTGTTCGTCGTATAGTGGAATCGTATAATAGCAACTTCATTGACATTGATATTTTTGTATGTTCCAAATCTAAATTTAAGTCTAATGTTTTAAAAATCTTATCTAATGATAATAAGAAATAGCGTGTGTCCTTTATTCTATATTTAATTTATTTCAACCGTTTTAATTATTTTTATTAATGAATTGTCAATTCCGTTTCTTTTATTTTCTTTTATAATCTTAATTCTTATTTGTGATAGTAAGAAACAATCCCAAATATGTATATAATTTTGTCCAAAAATTAATATGTAATAATTTTTTTTTTCTTTTATTTTCAAACACTTAATTATTTAATTGTACTGTATTTTAATCGTGTATTTTAATGATATTTTTTCTTAATTTTAAATAATATAATTATCTGAGTAATGATACTCTAGTGGCACTTTTTACCTAATTTTAATTTTGTTAACATGCGGATAATGTAGTGGGCTGCAATATTGTTAAAACTGTATTTATTATTCTTATTTGTAAACATTTTATATTGTAGCTGTTTATTGTCCCATAATAAATAAAATAAAAATAAAATATAAAGCCAAAGGACGGTTATGACTTTAATAGGTTATGTATGTATATTCATGTGTTGCCTCATATTCTTCATCATTTGCTTAGCCTTTTTACAACTATGTTGTACTAGTATTTTACATGGAGCAACTGCCTATTTGACCTCCATAAACCAATCATAATACACTTTATCTCTTGAACTGACAGGTATAAGACATCTATTAAATAATTTGTTTCTTAAAAATCCTAATGCAAGGTCTATCTTATTGTTGCTAACTTAGCATTGGGCAAGATTAAATTAAAAATTTGTACACCATAATGTGAAACGGTGAAACGTAAAGAGGTTTTTACAGTTTTAAGATCATAGGTTGTAAACCTACATTCTGGCACATAAATAAACTTCGGAACTCGTAAACTATTTGTCGTCTTTTGACAAACGAAATATCGTTGGAAGCGTCTTACTGTTGCGCGAAAACTGTCCTATTTATGCTAACATGACTGACGTATGCCTCCAGCTATAAGAAAATCGAAAAAATCTAAATCGATGACTTGTTTCTACCTTTTTAGTGGACATGTCATAGTTAGGTTTTAGTTGTTAACTTTGCTTTTTTTCGGGTGTTATATGGTAATATTTGTTGCAGACTCCGGTTAGTAGGTGGCGAAGAAGAAGAAGCGTGCTGTGTGCTCAGCCCGCTGTGGCGCCGCCGCGTGGCCGCCAGCGCGCTGCACCAGCTGTCGCCGCACAGGCTGGCCAGGCTCATATCCGCGCAGGTGGGAACGTTATAGGTGGCGAAGAAGAAGAAGCGTGCTGTGTGCTCAGCCCGCTGTGGCGCCGCCGCGTGGCCGCCAGCGCGCTGCACCAGCTGTCGCCGCACAGGCTGGCCAGGCTCATATCCGCGCAGGTGGGAACGTTATAGGTGGCGAAGAAGAAGAAGCGTGCTGTGTGCTCAGCCCGCTGTGGCGCCGCCGCGTGGCCGCCAGCGCGCTGCACCAGCTGTCGCCGCACAGGCTGGCCAGGCTCATATCCGCGCAGGTGGGAACGTTATAGGTGGCGAAGAAGAAGAAGCGTGCTGTGTGCTCAGCCCGCTGTGGCGCCGCCGCGTGGCCGCCAGCGCGCTGCACCAGCTGTCGCCGCACAGGCTGGCCAGGCTCATATCCGCGCAGGTAGCACACATACACGCACTGGGCCTGTGGGAACGTTATAGGCTGATTGTGATCATTATGATACATTTACCCATTTGATGCTTTACCTTTGGGAAAAAAGTTACAAAACACTAAAAATCATTTTTTAAGGTGCAAGCGCCAGAGTAGCCCGTTTGCAAGTCATTATCAGGTTGTATGGTCATAAAAGTTTATACGCACCCGTAGCAAATCTGTGTTAACAGAATTTAGATTATAAGAATCATCAGTACAACTCCTAAAGTTAGAATTGGCCGCAAATGTGATGATTTCATGAAATGTAATAGTACCTGATGATGTAGGTAATAGGTTCTATTTAGTAATAGCGCAAGGATGAGATTACTTCGACAGGACTCTTCACTGACAGGGCTCATCAGGTAGGTAATAGGTTAGGTTAGAATAGTGACCAAACGCGCGCGAGCCGAGCGAGCGTAGCGAGCGGTGCCGCGGCAGCGGCCGGCGAGCGCTACTTCCAAGTTAGTGGCAGTTATTTGACTATTTACACACAAGAAACAATGCAATGTATAGCGAAACTGAAGTGGGGGCGATGACTTCCCAGTCACCGCCGGTGGCGACTGGGAATTTTTATTCCCATTTGCCTCCGGTGGCAATCCCCGCGGGGGCGACTGGGAATATACGTTTCTTTCTTTCTAATTTCATTAGTCACTCACATAATTTTAAAATGTCCGTTTGAGCTTGTACTTTTGATTGTAATTGTAGCATGTTCTGCATGATTAATAATCTATTTTTCTCAGTCAGTCTGTCTGACAATCAGTTTTACTAATGGCAGTAATAATCACCTTGTGACAGATTCTAGAAAGACTGAGTATGGCGCACGAGAGGTATCAATCTGCGCTGACATCGCTGGAGTCTGCGCTGGCGGGCCGCCTGCACCACACGGAGGATACCAAGCTAGCTATTAGGAAAAAGTGAGTATATGCAACAAAGCGTTAAAGATAAATTAATATTTAAAAAAAAAAAACTCCCTAGTCTAGTCTACTAGTCTAGACTAGTCCCCCCGCCGAGTCTGTCTGTTTGTTTGAACACGATAAACGCAAAAACTACCGAACGGATTTTCAAACAGTTTGCACCAACGGACGTGGTGATTCATGAGGAACTTTTTGGTGCATAATTCATTGAAGGTTTTGTGTAAATTGGGTGACACATGACGATGATTGTTGAAGATGTCGGAAAAAGTCATGCCGACTGGACACTTTACTGGCGTGCGCGTAAACCAATCAATGAAACCGAGGGTATATTAAGTTGGCATTTAGTCTCGAGGTGCAAACTGTACTTTTCACTTTGAGTGCGAGAAAAATAGTCAATTTAGTACAAAAATGTGATTTTTATTTTATTATGTCATATTTATTAATAAACTGATAGAAGAAACTGGATAGCCACGACACAAAACCGCCAAAAGTGGAGAGATTTGGAAGAGACCTACACTCAGCATTGGGTGGCCAAGGGTTGAAGAAGAGAGAGAGAGAGAGAGATTTATTAATAAAAAAATGAATAAATATTACTTAATAAAATAAAAATCACAAAAGATTTTTTTACTTGAAGCTAAATGTACAATTCGAATTATTTGAAAAATAAAAAACTAAAACTCTCAACATTTTCGCAATGAAGATGGTCCACACTCCACAGATAATAGTATATTTACTGGCTGTTTGAGTTTGTCTATCTCACATGGAGGAAATTAAAAAACTAATTACTTTTCACTCCCTAGAGACTAAAGTAGTCACTTTAGTCCCGCTTCGTAGGGCTATATTGCCGTACTTTTAGAGCATGAGAAGTGAAAACACATTGTTTACCTGGATTAACACACAAGTTACTTTTAATAGTAGCATGTCCCCGTGGGATATTTTCCGACATCCATGCGGGAAAAGCCGCGAGAAAAGCTAGTTTGCAAATAAAAATTGTTTTGCGATTTTTAGGACGAACTTTAAACTTGGCCGAGGAAAAGTTCGGATTTAGTAAAGGATCTACGAGAGTGAAGTGGTGGCCAGTGGTAACGGCCACGACTTACGAGTTGTAGGTTCTATCCCAGACAGACACTTTGTGTAATTTATATCATCACCACTGCTCTCAAAACGGTGAAGGAGAACATCGTGAGGAAATGTCTTAGAACCAAAAATTCGAAGATATGTGACACTACCAACCCTCACTGGGCCCGCGTGCTACGGTCCAGTGAGGCACTGAGAGAAGGTCTGTGTTCCAGCAGTGGGAACATTATAGGTTGTTTATATTATGTATGTAGTAAAGCGTCGACGTCGCTTGTAATTCGTTCGTGTGTGACCGTTTGAGTAAAATTCGCATGTGCCATTTCAACCGTCACAAACTAGCGTTGGATAAATTGATAGTCTTTTTATTTAGCAAGTTAATTCGCGGCATTACCGACTTTCGTATCGTAATAAGTATACGAGTAATTGCATCTTTTCATAATTGGACCAAATGTTCTTAAAGTTACTACTACAGAATAGGGTATTACACTCATTTTTGAAAAGTGTTCTAATTAGATTCTAAAGTGCAAATAAACCCTCCAAAAAAAAACAACACATTTTTATTTAATCGATTAGTGCCGTAAAAATGCTTTTAAATTTTCAAATTTCACGCGTAATTTGACGAAAACGCTGGACGCAGTGGACGCCATATTGGCCTGTAGGTATGACGTCAGTTTTCTAAGTAAACAAATGCGCTGATATTTTGTATGATAATTGTTTGTAATTTAAAAAATAGTTATTAATCTACTTATCTTTGGTTTTCTGTTCCTGAATGCAAAATATTATTTAAATAAAATTACTTTGGTTACGAAAATAATTAAAGTACAAAGTTGTTCAATTGACATGCCGTATGACGTAATAACATGGCGGCTACTATTTCATGGTGTTCAAAAACGGATTAAAAAAACTGAAATCTTTGAATTGAATTTTAAAATTTATTTTGTTATTTCATTAACTACTCAATAATATATTTTAGATTTTTTCTCATATAGAGTAAAATACCCTATTCTTGTAACAAGGCCTTCATTTAGTTTTCATTTATTTAATTTCAGATACGCGCCTACGTTCGCCAGACTGTGTTTAGAAAGTACATCCATGTGTGATCTACTTATGTATGGCACTCCGGAACTGGGGAGAGAAATTGGTAAGACGAATATTTTCATTTATTTATTTGTTAAAACTTTACGCACAAGTAAAAACGTACTGAACAAAGGTGGACTTGCTTGAGGAACTTTCTACTATTTAATTTTCATTTGCTTCGCTTTTACACTGTTCTCTTTATAGTGGTTCTTACTACTGCGTGGTTGAATGAACAATACATACCTATCCTGAATTCAGAATATAGTTTCAATTTTTCGAAAAAAAAAATCATTCTCACACAATATTCAGTTTGCACTAAAATTTCAATTGGTTAAAAAAATACAGGAGTAATAGTCATTTTGAAATCAACTTAATTAACACTACAATAAAGTTGATTTGTTTAAGTCGAAATAAAATCAATAAAGTTACGAGCACTTGAATATATGTATATGGTTGATATCCCGACCAGTGTTACTCAGCGCTACTCCTCCACATTTATTATATGCATAGCCAAAGTGTGGAACTCTTTGCCTGCGTTTGTGTTCTTTTCCACATTTAACCCGTCTTCCTTCAAAATAAGAGTGAACAGGCATCTTCTGGGCACGCTCGATCTATCATAGACTTCGTGATCGTGATCAAGAGCAGGCCCATATAATAAAAAAGAAAGAAATATAAAATTCTCTTCCATTGTTTTCATCAGGTCGCGGTCAATACGGAGTAGTGTACAGTGTGCGGGGAGGCTGGGGCGGCAGGTCGCCTGTCGCGGTGAAGTCCGTGCTGCCAGCCGACGAGCGGCATTACAGAGAACTGGCTATGGAGTTCTTCTATACCAGGTGTTTATTACATTCGTCTAACATACATTTAGTTAGCAGCAAACAGTTTGCATTACCATTGCTCTCAAAACGCTGAAGGAAAACATCTTGAGGAAACCGGCATGTCCTAGAACCAAATATTCGAAGACACGTGACGTCTACCAACTGGGCCCGCGTGGCGGATTACTGCCCGCTCCCTCTCACAGAGAGGAGGCCTGTGTCCCAGCAGTTGGAACATTATAGGCTGATAATGTAAACAGCTTTTTCTTCAACTCCGAAAGTAACGTGCCTTACCTACTCTATCTTAAAAATAATCAAACTTTATTTTGCCTCACTATTGGCTTCAGCACCCTCTAAAACCATGATATAGACACCCATGATGAAAAATATATTTTTTATGAGGCCGCCATCTTGGATTTTCATTTCGACCTCACTATCGGTTTCAGCACCCTCGAAAAGCATGAAAACGACATCCATGTGGAAAAAATCGAAAATTTTCGCAGCCGTCATTTTGCATTTTCATTTTGATTTCACTATTGACTTTAGCTTCTTTAAAAGAGACTGACCTCGGCCTTTCTTCTCAGAGTAGTCATATAGGAAACGCCGACCTCATCTAGTTTAAAAAATATGATTGACGTGTAAAAGCGTTTGTACAAACCTACTTACAGAAATAAAATCATTTATCAGCACTATCAAAAACCATGAAAAGGACACCCATGATGAGAAAATTTTTGCAGCCACCATCTTTGATTATCATTTTGACCGGCTATTGGCTTCAGCACCTTCAAAAGTCTTGAAAAATTCAAAAATGGGCATAGCAACGTGGCGCCACAGTCACACTTGCGGCTCATCTCCTGGCTTCTTAGTCGATTAAGAGATTTCCAGGTGAGCCATTGCAGTTGGTGGCCCACTGGAAGCCTTTGTACAGGCTCAAACTAGCTAGCTAAAGGGGTTGCTACTTTTCGGGCATTGACGGATCGATGCCCACACAAGGCATGCAAATTCGCCAGCCGAAAAGCATAGAGCCATGCCAGATATCCGGAGAACTTGTGCTGAGGCGCCCAAACGGTGGATGTTAGATGATGTAGCAAGTTATTGCGACTGCCGACTTTCAGATTAGCCTTTGTACGAGACCGATTATCAGTAGGTACATTTGCGCGCTAGTATTGAGTGTGAAATGAGACACGTTGTTTGATAATACTTTTAGTCTTTAATTAAATCACCGATTCACAGTTTAATTGGTACAATTAGTTAGTAAGGTACACGATTTACTATCACTAATTAAAATACTAGAACTTTAGATTTACTATTACAATCTGTATTACATTAGGTACATCTTATTAAGTATAGTTGAGAGCCAGGACAGGAACCAAACTGGCCTCCCCTATTTTTTTTTTCTTGTAGGGCATCTCGCAGTTGGCCTTGAGAGGCCGTGACTGCTCAACCGGGCTTTCCTGGGGCTGCCATTAAGAAACTAATCTTAACGCCTCCAGCCAGGGCTTACAAACTAAATTTTATATACTAAGCGACTGCACGCTGAGGGCACCCCCTGTGGGGTACGGACCTCGGCTCAGGGCGTCACTGATAGGGGGACAGCTATCACTATTGGGGACAGGCTGGATCAAAATATTGGCATTATTATTGATCGGGGAATTTAAAGCTACTGGCTCAGCTGCGGCGCGGGCTGGCGCTTCAACGAGCAAGGGTCGGACGGGGGTCTCGACGTTAGGCGCCGATACTACTAGGGGTCTTCGCGGGGCGCGAGGACCTCGGCGGCGAGGTCGGAAGGACGATTTTGTACGGTGTGTGCGAACTGTACTGGTGGCCCTATTGCTTTCCTGAAGGATAGTAATGTGGTCGTCTGGGTCGGTGAGGACATGTCTCGGCCGTCGGACAGAGCTAATCCTACTGGGGACATAAGTGGCGGCCTTCACAATCAAGGGATTGCGGTGAATTTCGGCTTTATCGAAGAAACGCTTCGAGTTGCGTTTCAAGAACTGACTGACCGTGGGGATTTTCAGATCGAGATGGAGGATCTCGTTCCGAACGAACCAAGGGGCGCCTGTGGCTTGCCGGAGGAATCGGTTCTGTAGGGTCTGCATCCTATGGATGAATCGGGGGTTCGCGTGTGCAAAGATTGCACCCGCATACGTCATGATGGGCCTTATACACGCCGTGTGAATCCGCAACTTGCACTTTAGTGACAACTTGCTACGTGCATTTAGAACAGAATGTAACCTGCCGAGAGCGAAGGCGGCGCGTGAGCGCGCCTTCTTTATGTGCTCTGCGAAGGAGAGATGCTGATCCATGGTCACACCAAGGTATTTGGCTCGCTTCTCCCAAGGGATAGGCTTGCCGAACAAAGAGATGGGACGGGGGGCTCAGGTCTAATGCGTCGCGGTCTCGTAAAGAGGACTGCTTGGCTTTTATCCGGATTTATGTCGATCCGCCACTTTCGAAACCACGCGCCAAGGACGTTGACGGTGGTCTGGAGAGTGGCGACTATCGCGTCCTGACTTTTCCCAGTGTAGTAGATGGCTGTGTCGTCTGCGAACAGTGCCAACTGTGCCAACTGTGCCTTTCTACTTTTTGGGATATCACTCGTGAATAGAGTGAATATGAGCGGGGACAACACCGCGCCCTGAGGGACGCCGGCGCGAATGGGATAGGGAGACGAGATCGCCCCTTCGATGCGATAGTGAAAGGTGCGGTTCGACAGGAAACCTCGTAAGATGAGCACGAGACGGTCTGGCACACCGAGTCGGTACAGCTTGTAAATCAAGCCATTGTGCCAGACCTTGTCGAAGGCTTTCGCTATGTCGAAAAATACTGCACCGGTTATCGTACCGCGCTGGAAGCCAGCGCTTATATGTTCTACGATACGGTGGACCTGTTGCACACAACAATGTTGGTTTCTGAAACCGAACTGCTCGTTGGGTATGAGGCCTTTTGTCTCGGCGTAATTTCTGAGTCGCTTATAAATAAGTCTCTCATAGATCTTGCTGGCCTCCCCTACCCCGTGCGGAAGTATTTATACAGTATAGCGACGTGTGGAGTAAGGGGGCGGTGGTCAAGAATATCAGCCAATGAGGGTGCAGTCGTATGCGCAATTACCTTATATGGTCGCGTTTTTCAATTTCACTTCGAGATGGGATGACCAATTACAAGACACTTGCGCTGACATGACACTTCCCCCAATCTCTTCTTAGAAATTCTAAGTATCTACAAGAAATTAGTTACGTTTTTGTTACGACATCCTGATAATTTGTTCTGTCCTGAACAGCCTTGGTTCAGTGTTGCTGGTAGGTTAGTCGCTTCGTATGGCGTTTTCCCAGATGTGAAGTTGTGCAACCCCCCAGGAGCATCCCGGCGCACCCGCGCATCGTGCGCCTGCTGGGCTCCGTGGTGCAGCGCCACAGCGGCGCGGGGCCCTGCGTGCTGCTGCTGTCGCAGCGCAAGGTGCGCGACCTGCACGCCGCCGTGCGCGCCGGCCTGGGCCTCGCGCCGCGCATGCGCATCGCCAGGGACATCGTGGAAGGTACCGTATACGTGCGCCTGCTGGGCTCCGTGGTGCAGCGCCACAGCGGCGCGGGGCCCTGCGTGCTGCTGCTGTCGCAGCGCAAGGTGCGCGACCTGCACGCCGCCGTGCGCGCCGGCCTGGGCCTCGCGCCGCGCATGCGCATCGCCAGGGACATCGTGGAAGGTACCGTATACGTGCGCCTGCTGGGCTCCGTGGTGCAGCGCCACAGCGGCGCGGGGCCCTGCGTGCTGCTGCTGTCGCAGCGCAAGGTGCGCGACCTGCACGCCGCCGTGCGCGCCGGCCTGGGCCTCGCGCCGCGCATGCGCATCGCCAGGGACATCGTGGAAGGTACCGTATACGTGCGCCTGCTGGGCTCCGTGGTGCAGCGCCACAGCGGCGCGGGGCCCTGCGTGCTGCTGCTGTCGCAGCGCAAGGTGCGCGACCTGCACGCCGCCGTGCGCGCCGGCCTGGGCCTCGCGCCGCGCATGCGCATCGCCAGGGACATCGTGGAAGGTACCGTATACGTGCGCCTGCTGGGCTCCGTGGTGCAGCGCCACAGCGGCGCGGGGCCCTGCGTGCTGCTGCTGTCGCAGCGCAAGGTGCGCGACCTGCACGCCGCCGTGCGCGCCGGCCTGGGCCTCGCGCCGCGCATGCGCATCGCCAGGGACATCGTGGAAGGTACCGTCGCAATACTTAGCTATACGCCCAGCCGAAAAGCTAATAGGAAAGCTGATAAGAGAAGCCCCAGTGTTATTTTTCGTAAAGCATTTGGTTTTACTTCAATGTATGTAGTAAACAGGACTTTTCGTTCAATTTAACTTTTCCTTGGCTACCTGTTCATGTTAGTACTTCCCCCGCAGGTATCCGCTACCTCCACTCGCTAGGCCTGGTCCACCGCGACATAAAGATGAAGAACGTCCTGCTGGACAGTTCGGACCGTGCCGCGCTGTCGGACCTCGGCTTCTGCGCGGCCGAGGCGCTCATGTCGGGCTCCGTGGTGGGCACGCCCGTGCACATGGCGCCCGAGCTGCTGGCCGGGGACTATGACGCTGCGGTCGATGTGTATGCGTTTGGGATACTGTTCTGGTGAGTACTACTTATCTTCTGCGCGGCCGAGGCGCTCATGTCGGGCTCATTATGATTAAGGAATGATATTTCAATCTTTAAATAACTTTTATCTGAGGAATTTAAATTTTCATTTCAAAGCCTTTGTATAGAAAAAATGTCACACGGCCATATTTATTCTGCAAATTATAATTATCCAAGTGTGAGTAGTAAATTGATTTTATTGGTCGATAATTACGTACTTTTGACCAGGGACCGGAAACCGGGGTTTCAATAGCACGCGTGGCCTAAATAGAGCCACGAAAAGTGACAAAATATCCAACGACAATAAAACAGTTCAAAGTACTTAAAAAATAGCCAACTGTCCCTTTGCCGCGCTTGGTGTAACGTCATAGTCTATGACATGAATCGCAAACACTCGTATAAAACACATTGACATTTATTGTCGTCGTAGACTTTTGCATCAAATTTTGCAACTATGGCGTCGCTTTTCAAAATTTGAATTTCCCACAGTTTTATTGTACTGTTTAAAAATTAATTTCCTTCTCATAAAGAAATTATAATAAAAAATATTGACGGAGGCATAATTCTAAAGAATTACAGTTAACAAAAAAAAAAAAAATGATGTGACCCTTAGGTATTTGAATCACTTGCATATTTCCCTAGTCACCTTTGTAAAGGAAAGTTTTGAGTATGAATGTCGATGGCTATAGGAAAGACCAAATAAACGATGGATAGAATCTCTTAATGATGATATAGTTAGAAAGGGGGTGACTGCCGAGACGACGACCCCAAATAAATTAGGATGAGGCCAGGAGAATGTTGATAAATATTCCTATCCTGTTCTTTTCACCTAAGTTAACAATAAACTGCCTTAATCTACAGGTACGTGTGCGCGGGCAACATCAAACTACCCTCAGCGTTCGAAACGTTCCAAAACAAAGAACAGCTGTGGAGTAAAGTTAAAAGAGGTAATATATTATTGTTATTATCAGAATCTGTCCATCCACAGTACTTTAATCTAATATTTTTTTTGAGTTCTTCTAATACGGTTAGTGGTTTATGTATTCATACACGAAATATCTGAAGGGGTCATAATGATGAGTACAATGACCCCTTCAGATATTTCGTGTATGAATAGATACACCTTATATAGTTCTTGATATGGATAGGTATACCTCGTCATTGCTTCACCACCCTAAGGCTAAATGACACGTGCATGTCAAAAACCGATAAGGCTTATTTGTCTATGTGACTGTCAGATAGTTTCAACCTTATTGAAGTTACAATTAACTTGGATGTTTTTCAAGAACGGTACAGCTAGATTGACCATACATCTTTCTGATTGATTTAATCGTAATATTAAATATAATATTTTCCAATTATATTTCATTTTTAAATTCCGTCTTTAATATGATATAATCAATAAATACATTTTCCTCACCAGGCCTTCGCCCCGAACGCTTACCCCACTTCACAGATGACTGCTGGGAGGTCATGGAGTCCTGCTGGGCCTCTGAACCCTCCCAGAGGGCCCTCCTTGGCGACGTGCAAGCCAAACTAGAGAGGATACACGAACAGGCCCTCAGCGATACTACACAACAGGATGATGGAGGGGCGCAAGCTTATGAAATGTCTGATGAAGACAGCCTTGATGTTATGATGGCTGATCAGTGCATGTGATGTTAGAGCGAATGTAATATTATGTGGGTATTCCTCGAAGAGGTAGGCAGAAGTGTAGAGTAACCCATATTTTGCCCATAGGAACGATATTACTTATAGCAAAAAAAGGGCGCATTCATAAAGTTCTTGTTTGTAATTAGATATGCTGTACAAAAGAGAGTAAGTATTCTATCTATCTCTCTCTCTCTCCCTCTCTCTAAATACAAAAGCTACACTGTTTATTTAGTAAACGATGCAAACCAATGATTGTTTTAATTTTATTGTATGCAACAATCAAGAAGCTCTCATCTTATAAATGGGGCTTAAGAGGTATGTGCTAGAGCTAAAACATTGCAGATTTGTGTGACATCCACCAACCCACACTAGGCCCGCGTGGTGGATTACAGCCCACTCTCATAGAGAGGAAGTTTGTGTCCCAGCAGTGGGAACATTTAGTTTATTTTTTAGTTCTGTATAGGGCACCCACATTTCGCCCAAAAAATCCCTGTTATAGGTAGGGTAGGCCTATTGCTAAAAGGTATAAAAATATTATTTTAAAAGAGGATTTTGGCTTGTGGAAGTACTATACGGCTCTGTCTTTCCCTTCGGGTAATACAGTCGTGAGGTTTTGTATTGCTATGTGAAAAATGAGCTTATGTGTGATCATTATTTTTGTAAATAAAAATAATAATAGAAAAATGTCCTGTGACAGTACTCTCTAAACATGTTTTATGGAGCCTCTCTATTAATAAATACGTCTGATGTTCGATTTCTTAAATCTTAAATTTAAGGGGGATGCAATGATATCCGCGTAAGACAAAATAAAATTAAGAATATTTGAAATTCAGGAGCTTCTTTCTCCTTAAGGGGATGCAGTAACGTAGCACGCGGAATTTTCTTACGATTTTTGTAATTTGCAGGAGTCAGGTTAAATGTTGATCAAAATATGATTTGCGACCGTAACAAATATATATTTATTACTAGCTTTTTTGCCAGCGGCTTTGTCCCGCTTGGAAGTCGAAATTATCCCACGGAAACGGACTACTAGGATAAAAAATATCCTATACTTACGTTAATCCAAGTTATAAACTATCTATGTGCTAAATTTAATTCAAATCCGTTCAGCCGTTTTTCCGTCATTGAGTAACAAACATCAAAACATACAAACTTTCACAGTAATACTATAGTAGGATTTTTATCCTATGTGGTCCACTGCAAGGCGAAAGCCGAAAACGTCATGATTTCTTGAAAGAGCTATTCACTGGAGTAATTTGAATTTAGAGAGTTGTATTGGTGATTTTAATGGTCATCATTCTATAAATCATATTTAAATCAATATTATACAACCTGATACTCATCTGCGATTTGCATAAACCGTATGAAAATTTTAATTTAGTGAGCTAACCTGGCGATTTGGCCTTCATTATTTATCATTTTTGTCAAGTCAACTAATCTGATTGGCTGGTTGTGTTTTGTTTATTCTGTCAATCAAAACAGACATGAGAATAGGCGACAGTGTGATAATGAAATGCATATCAGACTACGCGGACGTTTGTAGTCTGATATGCATTTCTTCTTCTTAAGATCTAAAGCCTCTTATACATAAGCCTCAAGAAAAATGTCGTCAGAATCACCAGACTTGGTAACCGCACTGGTGATTTAAACACGTAATACATGTCATGCCTATAATATGCAGAAAAGTATGCAAGTAACTCGCAATCCATTGTCACGTTCACTATTTTCAAAGTCAAAGTCAAGTCATTTATTTCAAGTAGGCCCATAAAAGGCACTTTTGAACGTCAACAAGTACAAGAAAATATAATTGATTTTTGTCGCCCCTTCCAAAAGGTAGTTTCGTATGGAGAAGAAGGAGCATGAAGTTCCATACTTCTTCACTGTTTTAAAATGTGTAACAACCATCATTCTCCAGTCCTTATCACAACTATTTGTGGTCGGCGCAAAATATCTTTTTCTTCCACAATTTTCATTTAGTCGTCATCTCGGTAGTCACACCCGTCCTAATGTTTATCAATATTTTGTATAATTTACAGTCATCATCATTCAGCATTCCATCCTGAAGACGTCCACTACTGGACATAGATCTCCCCCAATTTGGGAGGGCTTGCCATAATCGCCACGCTTGGCAGGCAGGTTGGCGATCGCAGTATGGTGGTAAAATGAATAGAGAACGCTGCTGCCCATTCTCTAGTAAGTCCCTTAGTCGCCTCCTACGACACCGACGGGAAGAGATGCGATGGTGCTATTCTTTACGTCCGGCACCACACGGAATTTACAGTAATGATAAATTATATGTGAATAGTGCACCCTGTGTACACTTACAAATATAGTCGAAGATTTTTCAAAATCAAAAAATCACTCTCCAATGAATTGTCTTCATATTTTTTTTTTTATAATTTATGTTTTTTTTTTACAAATAATAAATCAGTAAGTATAGTGAGTTAAAGTTCTCAAAGCATGCAGAAATAATGGCATAAAAATAATACATTTAGTTTCATTCAGAATTCGTTAGGACACTGTCGCAAGCTACTCGTGTGGTTTTGTGCAATTAACAGGCATGGTTATTGCGGAATTAAATACTATATATGTATAGGTCATCTGACCGTATTGTTGTATTGTATTTGTCGTAAAACTCAGTTTCATAATGTTATGTCTTCCAATTTTACAACAAAAAAAAAACTTATTTTCATGTCGATTTATAATATATTCTGATGTAAGTTTTTTGGGTTCTGAAGCAATTTGGACGTACAAATTGAAAATTAAGAAAAGCACATCAGATAAGATTTAAAATTATTTAAGTTATCACTAATAAGAAATTGGAATTTTGTAAATAAATTATCACAAATTGTTTAAATCTATATTTTGTAATAAACTTTGTATATTATTCGGCTTATGTTTGAATTACGGGGCAAATATAATCTATGTAATGAAAAGGTAAATTGCGGTTTTATAATGAATAAAAATGCATTAGAATCAAGTTAAAAAAAAAAACGCAACACTGGGAATTTTCCCTTGAAATTAACTTTTTGAAATTTATACAGAGTAACAGCACAGCGAGACAATATCAATACAACATTTATGTGTAAGAAAGAGAGGAAACATGAAGTACCTGTAGTAATGAGAAAATATATCAATGTTCACATCAGGACCTAACAATTCATAAACTCAAAAAGTACTGTATGTGAATTAAAAAGTCATATAGGTAGGTACTTGCCCGGATTATTAAACCTACAACTTCGTGCGTGTGAAATAAGGCCTTAATAATTGGGCCATCCCGACTACCGTCTAGTCCTACCATAAAGAAATAAATGATACTACAAACAGATGCAAAACTCAAACGCAAATCTCGTGAAAAATTGCCACAGGTTATGAGCGTTTGAAGCGCCATAGTTCGCATAATAAATATCAAAATATTTTATTTCACTCTATACCTAAATGGGCACTTATGAAGCTTCAGAAGCATGGTTTTAGTTAGTCGTTGCTTATTTAAGCAGAACCAGCAAGAAACTTCATGATTATTCATGCCCATTTTCGCTTTCACTAGCCTACCTTAATGAACGCCTAAATATTTATTATTGGCTCTGGATATTTAACTAGATGGGTGTCCATCCATCACGTACAGAGGGTCGTGCCTCGGATTGCACGTTTAGCCGTCACCTATCGGCTGTCATTCGTAGATCTTTAACAGTCGTTACGGGTAATTAGAAGCCCAAAAATCTGACAAACAATCTCGCCGAGGAGTATCGTGTTACCCAATAACTAGGTTATGCAGGTCAGGTAGGCAGTCGAACCATGTAAAGTACTGGTATTCATCTGCATCCGATTAGACTGGAAGCCGGCCCCAACATAGTTAAGACAAGGCAGGGAGATAGATTAATTGTATAATTTTCAACGTTGAAAATTGTACTGAGCTTTCATTTAGGTGGTATCGAGGGTGAGTGAAAAAGGGAATTTCTTTTTAAAAATTATATGAAGTACTAATTCTTTTTCTACGCCAACCATCACCATCAAAATAAGGAAGTAAGACTGAAGAGTGGTCCTGGAGTTCGATACCCGGGTCTATAGATTCGGATCAGTCACATAACTAACAATAGTTTTGTTATTTCGTAAGTTATTTTTATAAAATTGATAAAATGAGTATAATATAAAACTGACGCGATTGAAAAATGTGAGTCTATTGGGTGGATTTTAAATTGTTAGAGAAAATATGTTCTTTGGTCAGCAAAATTGGAATAAATGCAATTTTTTGTACCCGCTTTTTTAAATAGATTTTACAAAAAGTATTTCCTCCTTCCGAATTCATACTACATAATTTAAACAGTAAGTATATAGATACTGGATTAGATTAATGATGAGCAATGATGAAATCATTGTAATTTAGCCCTTCAGAACACCTTAGAAGTCATTTTAAAAGGCAATAATTATTAATACTTCTTAGACAGCACACTAATTGCGAAAGACACTTCTAATCACAATTCCTGCGAAAGTTCCTAATTCATTGCTTCATGTGTTTGAAAAACTCGTGTTGTTTGACAGTTGTTTAACTGTCAAAATTAAAGCCATGCATATTATTTGTGTGTTACGGAATTACCTGCTAACCAATCACATAATATTTCTAACAATTTGAAATAGATCTACATCAGAATTTTGCTTGGAGTAAAAGTAACATGTCCAATACAAGGTCAAATAATACTAAACTGTAAGTTGTAGTAATAAGGTTTTATTATTCTTCTGTGATCAACAAATTGTTATGTAAGAAATCATTGGTATATTTTGTTAAATTGTTGAATGAAATTCACACTGTTTATGTTTTGGCGTTTCTTTAGTTTTAGTTATAATAAAACTTAAATGGATTTTATTATCAGTAATTCACATTATTTGAACTGTCACAATATCATAATTGTCGTGCTCTTATCCCAATTTCTTCTAACAAAAAAAAACATACTTTAGTCGTGATGTCGGTTATCACTCCTTTTATAAACTTGATGTTTCACACAGTCCATCTAACGTTTCTTTGGTCTTCCCCTACTCTTAAAGCCACCCACATTTATTTAAAACATAAATACCTAAAATCTTAATTAAAATCAGTAAAATATAAAAACATCTATCAGTAACATATTATAAGAACATGAAATCTGAATTAGATTAAGTGCTGACTTTTCAATATATTAGTTTTTAACATGTTCAATCATCGTAAATAAATCAACTCTAATGGAAGAACTTTCCACTGATCCGCCGCAGTCGGGTAAAACATTTTTCTACACAATCTTACTACTTTGTACATATTCTAGATTTGTGACAGTTTACACGTAAATACTTTGTCATGGTATAGTATTACTACAGCTGTTATGATTGCTTATTTTAAGAACATCATTGTACTTTGGAAATATACGCTTTTTATATAAACTCATGCCGTTTTGATTATATTTATGTCCTAGTAAATACCCTATTAGGATATCCTGCTAATATTAGGTCTTTACCTATGAAATTGCCGTTTTGCAGTACTGGCCATTTCAAATCAAAATAATTTTTGTTTGGGTAAGAATTCTAATTTCAAATTAATTTTATTTTAAAAACATGGATTTTTTTTTCCAAAAGTAGTCATTTGTTTATTGATTAGTGTTACATTTTCATCGCATTTCAATCTTTTTCGTCATCATGGATACGTTAAAAATTCGAGTAATTATGGAATATGAGTACCGTCGTGGCAGCAACGCGGCACAAGCGGCACGCAACATCAACGACGTTTACGGAGCTAACACTACAAACCAACGCACCACCTGTTATTGGTTTGCTCGCTTCCGTTCTGGAAATTTCGACCTGAAAAATGAACCTCGCGGTCGTCCGAAGACTTTGGTCGACAATGACGAATTAAAGGCGATTGTGGAAGCTGATGATACACAATCTACGGCTGAATTAGCAGCAGCTTTCGACGTTAGCGTCAAAACAATATTGGTCCATTTGGGTCAAATTGGCAAGGTAAAAAAGCTTGACAAATGGGTGCCCCACGAACTCAATGATCGTCAGCGCGAACTACGCGTCGAGACGTGCCTTGCACTGCTCAACAGACACACAAATGAAGAAATTTTGAACCGCATTGTTACCTGCGATGAAAAATGGATTCTGTTTGATAACCGCAAGCGCTCAGCAAGTTGGTTGGATCCTGGTTCAGCACCTAAACAATGCCCTAAACGAAAACTTACCCCTAGAAAAGTGATGGTCACTGTTTGGTGCTCTAGCGCCGGTGTGATTCATCACAGCTTCTTACCAAACGGGGTGAGCATTGCTGCAGATGTGTACTGTGAAGAACTGAACACAATGATGGAGAAGCTGGCACATCTCCAACCAGCATTGGTCAATCGCTCGTCTCCGCTGCTCCTGCACGACAACGCGCGACCTCATACTGCACAGCAGACGGTCTCCAAGTTGCAAGAACTGGGGTTGGAAGATCTCCGTCATCCGCCCTACTCACCAGACCTTGCGCCTACAGACTACTACTTTTTCCAGAATTTGGATAACTTCTTGGCGGGAAAAAAATTCAATACCCGAGAGGCAGTACAAAATGCCTTTGAAGAATTTGTTGCCTCCCGTCCAGCTGATTTCTTTAAGAAGGGCATCAATAAACTGCCACTGCGATGGCAAAGATGCATTGATTGCATGGGTGATTACTTCGATTAATACAAATAAAAAATACATGAAAAAAATTCGTTTAAATTTTTTCATACAAAACGGCAATTTCGTAGGTAAAGACCTATTATTATAAATTTGAATGTTTGTATGTTTAGATGTTTGGATATTTGTTACCCAATCACGGCTATCACGCAAAAACGGCAGAACGGATTGGCACACAGTTGGTTTATTATAAACTGAATTATGTAGGATTTTTATCCCGGTAGTCCGTTTCGGTAGGACAATTCCCGACCTCCACGCGAACAAAAGGTAGGTAGTAAGTACAATATCGTCGTTGACATATTTATTTTAATAATGCTATGAATTAACCTGTTTTCCTGTACAAACGTCGTCATTACAACTGTTCTTATTGGAATGGACAAAACTATATTGTAATTGCTGTCGACTTCTAATAAATTAATAACGTATCATGGCACACCAATTAGTATACTAGGTAATGAAGTATTGTGGTTTTCCCCGTATATATCCGATACATACTTAGACATAAAACGATGGAGGTTACCGGTGACTGGACCCGCGGTCCTACTCGCCGGATCCATTTTAATTAATATTTTTCTTCCGGCGACTGGGACCACGCATGAATAAATAAAAATCGTTTATTGTTCAAGCCAAAAACAATACAGTCAAATGAAAAAATGTTTACGTTGATTATTTTTAATATGATTACTCCTATGTTTGGTAAGCTTCTACCAAGTTATGACAACCTGGTACTTCGAAGGCATAAAGCGTTTTCTAGCTGTCACACAAAATGTATGAGAAAATGAATTATCCTCTTTTTTCCCGTGAAATAAGTTTAGTTTAGTATTTTTTTTGTTTTCTTGAGTTATAAATGGTGTAACTAACCCGACTTTGTTTTATTTTTATAGTCATTTTATAAAATTATTACCTTAAACACATTTTCGTTTGACTGTACTAGTTTTGGCTTCAACAATAGATTTTGTTATTCAATTACGGGTAGTCCCAGTCGCCGGAAGGAAATTTAAAATTATAATGATCCGGTGACTGGAACCGCGGTTCGAGTTAATTGCGGTCCCAGTCACCGGGATCCAATACGATGCAGCACTGTAATGATTCAGTTGTACTTCAAACTTATACATTAAAGATGTGTGCAAGTTGACATAAAATATTGAAGTAGTCAAATATATCGAAACACAGTTTTGTTACATTACTGTTGAGATGAATTCGTTATTATTGTGTGCTATTCTTAGTGCTTCTGCAAGTCTGGAATTTAGAGTGTCTTTCCACAGAGTAGATCTTAAAATTTATAAGTGTAAGTGTCTCTACTATTTTAAGTCTTTTTTTTTGTTATTAATAGGTATCCTTTTCTGTCTGACTATTCCTTCTTTCGCAATCCCGGCCTCCATGCTTCCGTCATCCAGTTTTGGCGGAATCTGGCCAGTTCGTCCTGCCATCTCAGGGCACCAGGCCTGTGCTATCCTGACCCACAGTTTGTCTGCGGCATGCGGTAGACTTGTCCTGCCCAGTCCCATTTAAGTTGGGCAGTCTTTCATGCCACATCAGCTTTCTTGGTTTTGGAACGCAGTATCTATAGTGTTTTGAACTGGATCCGTTAATGTGAATAATCACTTTGGTTATTTGGTTCTTGGTCAGTTATATTAATCTAGCTGAAATCATTTCTTTTTCTAGATGAGCATGAACCAGTACTAGTCTGTACTCCACAAGAATTTATATATCACAGAGGTGACGGATTTACCATGTATTTACAATTACCGAATAATTCAACCAAAGCGGTTGCCTTTGTAAAAAATGAATCAGGTAAGGATGTGAAAAATAAAAATAAAAACGTAAAAATACAGTCAATATTAGAAACATGAAAACTAAAATCCATTTATTTGTCTATAGGTGCCACGTATTTAACTCGACCGTTCTGGCCAGAAGGGAACCCGATTCATTTTCATCTAATATTCGATAAAATAACAATTGAAGTGGAACTATACGTAAATAATACGTGTGTACGAGAAAGGATTTTGGAAGGAAGAGTAGTGTCAACAACAGGGGCAAATGTCACGGCGTTTAAATGTAAGCAATGGCGTGGCATGTAATGCATGTGTTGTATGTAATGTAGGTAATTTATTGTATTTGAATGTGTGCCTCGTTGGTCTAGTGGTCGATGCCCAGGTCGGGCAAAGTGTTATTGCGTTTTCTATCTGGAATTTCTCAGTTGCAGCCCGAAGTCTGGAATTGTGCCCGGTTGATAGTTGATAGATGTGAAATGTGGGTGTACTTTAGGTACACCATTGTTCAACCTTTCGGGGAAATAAGGCGTGAACAGCCAGCAGCGGCGAGGTGTCAATTTTTTTAAAGTCAAGAGAGAAGTAAAGCGAAGTCGCTTTTAACTTGCTGATTTATCAATAAAGAATATTTACTATCATTCTAAAATTAATGTAGGAATGTAAATAATTAAATACAGTAAAATTGAACAGCTGAAAACAAAATAAAATGTGCAATTCTCCACCATCTCGTTCTAGCTGACGCATTTTTCTATATCTGTTTCTGTCATAACCCGATCTACAGACGCCAGCACATCTAGCTATCCCAAACTGTCAATTATCCCAATTGAACATGTACCTTATGCGTTTGTAATAAAGTTGAAAATCTATCAAAGAAATTTGACAGATTGGGGTAGCTTGATGTGCTGGCCTCTGTACAGCGGCTTGCTCTCGTCCATATCAAGCGGTGCCACGTGATCTAAAGTGACATCATTACGGGATCGCTGTTTTATGAATTTTTCGTTGCCGATTATGACGTTCTGGCGCCGAGTTCATTTTGAAAAAGAAAATTGTTGTTATACAAAGCTAAAAATAACCGTTTTTGTTGTTTAAATGTTGCCACTATTGACGAGCCATTTTTTAATAGCGATAGAGTTGCCGATACGAATCCCCGAAGGGAAGCCGGTATGAATCGTGTTACATGGTGCTTTCGCCTCTGTAAGCCAGATCTAGACCGTCTACCTATTTCATTCCAAGTTACGAATTGATTTAAATAAATATAAAGCAAATGAAAAAGAAGAACTATAGGTAGGTACCTACTTAAAGTTAATATTTTACTTTCAGATAACGATATCTGTTTAAAGGGAAACCATTGTTTGGTTTTCGTGGACCCGGCTAGAGAATGTAAAGGTAGGTACATATTTTTACACTCTTTACTCTATTGTATAAGTAGTGCATAATAATGATAACTAGGTATAAATACTAGCTTTTGCCCGCGGCTCCGCCCGCGTGGATGTCGGTTATCGCGTAAAAAAGTAGCTTATGTCCTCCATATCCCAGGCTATATCTCTGCCAAATTTCATGACGATCGGTTCTGCGTTTTAGGCGTGAAAGCGTAACAGACCGACAGAGTTACTTTAACATTTATAACATTAGTAGATAGGGATAGTAGGGAAATAGGGCTTTCTGTTTGATCCATAATTTCAGGGAAAATCACACCATCTACTTTCGGTTTCCAAAACACTCGTTTTTGACCGAACCGAAGAAGTGTTTCCTAAAGTCCATAATTGTCTTTAAAATACAATGTCCAGTTAGTAAAAACCTTTTCATCGAATTTTAGTTGTTAATTGATCAATCATCATCTGCCTTCTTCTCTCAACGAATACAGCAAAAACAACGACAACAAAAGGTCGGCTTCCAGTCTAACCAAATGCAGCTGAATACTATTAATCTACATGAAGCAACAGAACTGTCTATCTCACCTCGGGCTTCTGGCCTATTAAACATATTTTCCCTCTCAGACCAAAAGCTGACGCCCCTTCCGTGCGAATATGGACGTTACGTAGAGGTTGTGGCACCAGCAGACGACCAGCGCCCGAAAACTGCAACTGAAACCAAAAATAACCCGGTCACTTCAAGAGCAATAGTGGACTCAAAAGGTTTGTTTTACTTATAACCAGAGATCGGATATTCGGATGCATATTCACCTAAAGTTAAGATGTAGGCTAGCATGGAATGCGCTTTTGTATCGAAAAAGTCTTAATTTAGATAAGTAATTTGTTTATTTTTTGTTTTATCTAATACAAACCACCCCCTCCTCCAGTACATACACATATTTGTATCGGGTTAAACATTAATTTTAAATTTATACACATCTGAATAGTTATGGAATCCAAGAATCCCGGGGCTTTTTATAAATATTACAAATAATTTATAAAGCCGCTTCCATACTTTAATAGCTAAAAATTATCTTTAGGTAAATATGCATCCGAATATCCGATCTCTGCTTATAACTCTTCTTAGGTACTAAATTATGTAAAACAAAAACATCCGAATCCATTCAACCCTAAGCCCTGATGATAAACAAACAAAAAATCTCACACAGATCCAGACTCTCAGACGCTACATTTGGAGTCCCGAAATCGAAAATCGTTGGAACGGTTCACTAAAAAATCACTTTTTCAAGTTTGATTAATTTTGCGATCAGAAGTTTCTCTTCAAAAAAAAGATACCGAAAGTCAAAATTTTAACAAAAAGTGTAGCGTCTGATATCTTTAGGTATATTAACGAGGGTAGCGCGCTTTTCTAATTTTATTACCTTTTTTGCAAACAAGTAAGATATTTTTAGCTTCGCAGGGTACCCTGGTACTTCCACTTTATATGTATAGGATGGCGGGGTTACAGTTTGAATAAACTACAAATTATTACTTACTTTCAGGCGCAGAAAATACGTATTTTGTCATCATGATAGTGACATCAATAATAGCTGCAGTTGAATTGATCCTGCTACTTCTAATTGCAATTAGGCAACGCTGGTGTGTCATCAACCCACCCGGCATAACACGAATTTCACCAACAAATGAAGTAAGTTTATTCATTAACACATAATAGTACCTAACTCAAAAGTATAACGCTGCAAGGTTCTTTTGGAGCGTGGCTAAATTCGGTACTTGAAAGGCCGCCATCTTGTTTTTAACCGACTTCAAAAAAAAGGAGGAGTCAATGCGGTTGTGTTTTTTGTTAGTTATCTTCTTTAAAAACTACGTTATGTATACATATACTAAATATATTTATATTTATAGAAAGTACTACATTAAATTTTTGAAAAATCTTGCAAAAGACGTCTGGAAATGATTGCAATGCCGAAAACTGATGTTTTCGGCAGTTTTTCTGAATGTATTTTCCAGCATCACGCAAATACCACCGAACAGATTATGTTTATGTATATACTTGTATGTGTGAATGTATATGTACCTATACTCCATTTGAAATAAGATTAGACATTTAAACAAACCTTTTTTACAGTCAGTTCAACCGATTCTGACTTCTATACCGTAGGCATAAGGATGGCATTAAAAGCAAAATAGTATTTACAATACGAACTGTTTACTGCAGCTGCCATTTGTTCTGCCACTAACGCAATAGAAGTCAAAATCAGTTGATCAGACTGTAAAAAGGGTTTAGTTAAATGTCTAATCTTATTTCAAATGCAGTATAAGTACCTTGTTTATACATCAAATGTATGTGTTTGATGTTTACAGAACCCATTTTATGAAAACGTGCTCTTCCGAAAAGAATGCCAACAAGAAATCGAAGAGCTGGAGCAACGTGAATACGACGTAGTCGCCGCAGAAAATGAATATGTGGAAATTTATAACCGCACTGGCACTGTAGCGGCATCTACACCGCCACATTTGAACTATGCATCAAAATGACGTTACGCAAAATGCAGCGTCGTGTTAGCAGAGTTTACCGCGCAGCTGGCTTATATACAAGGTCCCGACATCAGTAGCCGGGCAGTTGCCCACCAGACACAGAACCCATGTGGTCGTAAGATCCTCCCTTTTCTATGGAGGTTGAGTGAACTTTACATCCTTTTTCTCATACCTCTATAGCACTAAGGGACTAAACTTATAATTTTGAAAAATATTATCAAGGCCTGCGCCCACTGGCAGCACTACAAGCAAGCGTATACTGCCGGAAACTCTTGCGTGGTATACTTAGGCACGCCGATGCGTACCGTTGCGGCATTGTGCTTGTGCGTTCTTTTCAAACTCTTCATCTGAACAGGCGTAACGCTGCCTTGCGACCAGATTTGCCTTTGTGTCAAAGGGTGCCGAAGAAACCCGAGGGATGCCGAGCCATTACAAAGGCTGCCGAAGTATCTTAAGGGATGTCGAGGCGTTCGGAAGGTTACACAGCATGCCTAAGGATACCGTTTTTGTAAATTCAATGATTTATAATTTAATAAAAATCCGCAGCTGTTTCCTCTGCTTAGTACTAGCAGTAGGTTGTGTAGAAGTAAGTGGAGTGTCAGTAATACTTTTATTGTCTCTTGGGTGTTAGATAGATCACTTAATTGTAAATGTGGTGCTATGTCGATTGTGACAGTGTTCACAGCCACTAATGACAACGAAAGCGACTTAAAGTTTAAACACTGATAAATGGCATGATTGCCTTTACCTCAAATAAACAACTCGGCTTATCGCAGTCCACTGCTGGACATAGGCCTCTCCCCGGCTGCGCCACGACACTATCCTCCGCCTTCCGCATCCAGTCTGTATCAAGCTAGGGGGCGTCCTTTACTTATTGGACAACGATTGTCTGAAGACTGAGTTTATAGTGAGTGTCTTCTGTTTGTTGTGTGAATTGTCACTCTGTCTTTTATTTTTTGAAATATTATTGTATTGGATCTCTTCAGTTTCTAATAAGTCAGCACGATTTCTTGTGAAAAACTCAGGGGCGGGAACTCCACGGTTTCTTATGCAACTCTAAAAGAACTATACAAAAACATGCAAAAGAATTCCAGAACTCTAACTCAGTTATCAGCAGAGCGTGAGTGAATATTTAAGTTAGTTCAAATCAGTGTTACTCAAAATAATTGTTTGTGTTTTTGTATAGAAGATACCAGCAGACTTAGCATGACGCTTTCTATTTCAACTCTACTGTAGAATAGACATCGCTTGTCTACATTTCTCGGTGAAAAAGTGTCAACTGTCTATACGAAAACGTCATTTTTGTCTACTCTTCCGACGAAAAAACGCTTGTCTACGGTTCTCGTGCTAAGCCTGCTGGTCCTTTACCCTTTAATTCAAGCACACTAATAACCACAAGAGTCACCTAGTAGGTATTTGCCTAAAGCCGACTTGCCGAGACGCTGAAATTATGATGATTATCATAATTTCTGGGTCGTTAACTAATGGCATTCGAGATGTTCTCGCTATTGGGTTCAAAATGATTATTATGTAAATAGTAACCCTTTTGGTGCGGTGGCAGTGTGAGCGGGTTGAATTAGGTGAAATTACGAAACTGATGAAAATGAGCGCATGGTTACTGCAGCAGTTGAATCATTCGCTTCTGCTAAACGGGTTGCTCTGGTTCAATTAGTTTAAAGAAATATTTGGATAATCTATATCAAATAGGTAGGGTAGGGTTTGGCCAGCAAGTCGTGACACAAAAAAATGCGGCAAATTTACAAAAATCCTCAACAGGCAACACAAAATGTAGCCTGAAAAAACAAACTATTATTAGACTATATTTCCTGTTGCTAGCCAATTGAAGTTTTTTATTAGACTATATTTCCTGTTGCTAGACAATTGAAGTTTTTTTTTTACTTCAACTGACTAGCAACAGGAAGTAAGATTTTTCTAGTGCCACGATTTACTGGCCAAACTACAGTAATACCCTGGCTGTATCTAAATAAACGGCACATCGAAGTTAACTTTGTAGAGCCGAGCCACTACTCTGGTACTGATACAGGAGACCGTATGCAGTATGTTCGCACTCGGGCAAAAATGGGAAAGGTTCTTCATTAACCTTGATTTCCATTTTCCAATAATGATGATTAACAAGTTTTCGTTACACCTAGGCTAGGAGTTTTTAGAGCATCCTCATTTACTAAAAACCTACACTCGCTTCCACAGCCACCCCACCCGACACACTATGCAAAATGTACCGAACACAGTTTCACAAAGTTGAAAATTAACACGTCTATGTATGTTACATCTTCAAGCACTGACCCTAGGGGCGTGAACACACAAAAACGTGACGTTTCGGGGACAGGGGTCCCTTGTCTGTCCTCGTTTGGGTACGGAAGTAAGGGGCGACGCACACGTATGGAGTTGTCACTTTTAGTTGATGTTAGATTATTTTGTATAGAGAAAAGATATTTAAATGGAATGTTTGGTTATTTAAGTAGCTGCGGAGCACCAGTCATGACAGGTTGAATTAAAAAAGTTTCCATGAGCAGTATTTGTATTATCATTCGGAGCAACTTGTACATTCTGCTGTAATGTATCAGCCAGTTGAAAAGCGAATATTCTTATAACATAACGCCTTGTTTCCACGAAAGGTTGCGCAGACGTGTACCTAAATTGCACATACATTTCGGCAGTTATATTTTTTAAGGCCATTGTAATAGGGGGCAAACCTTTAATTACTCCGTGGGGCGAGCCTAATCGCATCAACCGAGCACGAATCCAGACTCCTACTGAGATATTCCAGATAGACAAACCCAATATAAACCGATTATTTTTACTACTGCATGAATTATTGCTGTGCGTTAAGTATATCCAATTTTCTTTGTCACACTAGTACGTGAAGGAACGCTTTCCTTCACTAAGGTACATATTAACACCAGCGTACCTGCATAATATTTTTGCCTAGAAGTATTAAAAGAGTGTCCATGGAATTTCTAGACTTTTCTTCTTCACTGGAACCTACTAACCTTGGAATGGGCAAATACCTTCATCTTTCTGACTGACCGACTCCTTTAGAATTTAAACCTGTCTTTATCTAATTGGTTTAATTGAAATAAATGCTTTTAGTTTGAGTTTTAAGGAGTATCGTGTTACCTTGTAACTGGGTACTGGAGGTCAGATGGAGTCTTTCCATGTTAAATACTGGTTTTAAGCTCCATTCGGCCCCTTACATAGTTGGGAAAAAGCTATGCAGATTTGTTGAGTTGAGTTTGAGTAGGTACCAAAACTGTACGGCTACGTTTACCTAGAAATGCAGTAACCACCACATGCAGACGTAATGTCCAATCAGAGAGCTCTTTGTCAGATAGGTACTGGTGAAAATAAAAATATGGTCGTCCGTTATAACAATGACGAAAACGGTGTTCTTGGAAACCGTAGCTTTACGGGAATCTGAGGTTAAAACTATAGAGGCATGAGGATCAGGGTATAAAGTAAAGGAAAAGGGAGGACCCTCCGACCAGACGGGTGCCTTGTCTGGTGGGCTACTGCCCGACGATTGATGTCGGGACGTTGTATATGCTAATTGCGTGGTAAACTCTGCGCTATGCAGGATTTTGCGTGACGTCAGTCTGATGCGTAGTTTGCATGTAGCATTGTAGATGCCGCTAAAAAACTATTAGGAAACACAGACACAGCAAAGAGTTTCACTCCTTACCCGTACACACAAAGAACGTGTTCCCAAAGCGCTTTCTGCACAAGGTTTCTGTCTAAAAGCATCCCGAAATTCTCGCAGATGTGTCCCAAACTTTAATAAAGTGTTACAGCGGGCTACATTTTGTTCTAATTCGATTAGCATAATGTCCCCCTCATAATTATGAATGACATGCGCGCCGACTTAATTACCGCGTCTGAATTAGGAGAACACAATGTTTCGGGCGACTCATGTTGTAAATATGGGCTAGTTTAGGCGCGGGTATTGTAAAAGTGGATGACAGGTTGTAATGAGCACACCCTGTAGGTCCTATCGAGGGCTAGGGTGAAGTTTACTATGATAACATTAATTTGAAGAAAAAAATACGTAAGTATTTTTAGTTTTCCGTCACGTAATAGATTGTGTAAGTTGACCCCCCTTTGGCAAAAAAGGCTGTCGTTTATAGGGTATATTTTTTTTCATTAATATACATAGGCAGATGTGAGCGGAAATCTTATTGATGATATTTCTTCAGGTGAACGTAAACGAGGTTAATGAAGGTTGCAGTAAATGTCTGGATCGTAGCAGGGTGGCGTTCTGTAGTTTCTGCTTACCCTCATTGTAAAAGGCTTGAGTTTATGTATGTATACATAATATATGTTTTAAAATAATAATATAAAGAAATAAAAATATTTCATAACGTAAAAAGTAGGAGCCCACCTGTATCAGGAACGGGGTCCAAGGCAAGCTACCGGCGGGCGCGGCGGTCAGGGCTCCAGAGAGGGAAGAAGCTCTTACAAATGCCGGCCGTGTCCGTTAAATAATTATCTATTAGTACCTTTATCCTTTTATCGTCATATTCTTTTCAGAAATAGCTTATAGATGTGCATGAAATTTTAATGACCATGAAAATGTTATTTTTTGGTTCTTTTTTCTCGGAAGTCCAGCGAGTTTTCTATTTTTTTTTAGTTAATTATACATTTTTACATCAATAGTACGTACATATGCCTGACGCACTTTACCATAATTGTACTTATTTGATTGCACACGATGTCCGGGCAGACAACGCTACTCGCTAGTAGAGCGGATAACCTGCCTGCCTGTCTTTTCAGTGTTTAAGGTTTTCATGTAAAACATTAACAAGTATGTTAGACTGGCTAGTCTATTAGGCTTTGACCTTTTGATTAATGAAAATGTGAGCCAAATCCGTTCATTAACTACTTAAGCGAGTAGGTAATCGCTTGAAAAATCTCAGTCTCAGTGTTGTAGAACAGACAAACCTTTAGGTTATTTTTTATAAAAGTCCTGAAAAACAGATAACGCAAAATAAGGCTTTCTCAATTTTATTCCCACTACCCTTCCCTTACCTCGGAAATCACTTTATGGGCTCGTACTACCCAAAAAAGTTCGCATACGACTTTAATTCTATTAACACTCAATGTCCCTCATCAAATTAATCTAAAACAAATCTCTAGTGTCTATAGCAGCCCCTATAAAAAGGGAAAAAGTCTAAAAGTAAACACGAAACAGTGTGCCGGAGTAGAATCAGGCAAATCTCGTTCAAATAACCCTTGCGCCGACCCCTCGTTAGAGATCCCGACGCCCAAGAATAAGTATGAGCGGTTGTGCAGATGGGTCATGGTAAAATGCCTCTTCAACTTTATCTATGCAGTATTCCAGAGGGCCTAGACAAGGGGCAATCGCTTTCAAAGCATTTTGGAACGAAGTTCTTTAACGCAACTTGCGAAAATAGCGTTATGCCCCTTCAACATAATGCCATGCGACTTTATATTACATATAGGTAGGTAAAAGAAAGAGGCGGAGAGAGATTTATAATTTTCATGGTCTTAAGGTGCTGAAGCCAAATGGTGAGGACAAAATGAAAAACGAAGATGGAGCTGCGAAAAATTTCAAATTTTTCATCATAGGTGTAGTTTTCATGGTTTTAGAGGGTGTTGCAGCCAATAGTCGGGTCAAAATGAAAATACAAGATGGCGGCTGCGAAAATTTTCAAATCGTTCATCATGTGTGTCGTTTTCATGGTTTTCTAGGGTGCTGATACCGATAGTGAAGTCAAAAAAAGGTTGAGTGTTTTAAAAATAGAGTAAAGGACGTTACATTCTGAAAAAGCGTAAGGAACTGCGATCTTGACGGGAATCGCCCGACCCCACCCATTTTTTTAAATATCTACCACGTTCAACAGAATTGACAAAACCGTTTCAGTATTTCTAGGCCATAAATGGATTTGAATTTTACTTTAACTAGAGAAAGTTCATAAGCCGGAGAGTGGCCAAGACTGTTTATCTCGGAAAAACAATAATATCGTTTTGTACGATAACCATTATGGTTATCGCAATATATAATATGGTTTCCAAGATAGACCACGAGCGTGGAACCATTAGTAAAAGCTTGTAAAAATAAATAAGGATTGCCTCAGTTCACCGAGGTAATTTAAATCTGCGGCGCTATAAATTTTTATACTCATAATCCCGTCTTTATAACTCCTTTATTCCTTTCAGAGCTCTTATAAAGCTAGGCACAAATCCTTCCCCACCAACCCACATACCTCCAGCTACTCTTTGCCCAAGTACTACCTCCTCTGAAACAATAAGTGAAATTATTTTCAGTGCTATTTTTGTGCAAATATCCTCAAGAATCCTCCCTTTCGCTTAGAAATTTGGTGTTGACGAGAACGGGCGGAGTCGGGGGGCTCTATTGTTTCACTTTGCTTCGTAACTTGTTGATTTAGCTGATGGAAAGAAAATTTTAGTTTTTTTTGTCCAAAAGGGACGGTTGACGGCGTTGAACGAGGCCCATAAATTAGAAGAATAAATTTAAAAAAAGTATTTCAGAGCTGTACGGATAAATTTTGGCTACTTTCAGGATTAAAAGGACGGCTATATGACTATAGTACCTAGGTAACTATACTTGTGTGCCTACTTTTTTTGTCTTTTTATGAGGAAAACTACTGCCTTATAATTTTAGGGTTTCGCATCCATAAGGTGCCAATGGGACCCTATTACTAAGACCTCGTTCGCACGGACGTAACAATATCGCGGTGGATTTTATCGCTCATTGCATTTTCAACTGTTGTTGTTCAACCGAGAAACGGGAATCCAACTGAGCGCAGCCCAGCGCCTCGAAAGACACATTGATCGATTTTCAACTCTCGTCGCTAAGCAGTGACATTTTTACTTCGTATGTACGTTAACTAACCCTGCGGTATCTGTCTGTGCGGCCGTCTGTCTGTCTGTCCGCGGGCTGTATCTCACGAACCATATAAGGTAGCCGGTTGAACAAAAAAATAAGCTATAAATTAAGAGAGACCCCCTTTGATTCTACCTATACAAGAAATGTGTTTTTTCGGCGTTTTTTGGCTTGTGGAAAGAAATCCTTCCTTACTTAGCCGGTTTTTTTTACGAAATTAACGGTTTCTTTACTGGTTGTGCCCGTGGCTTCGCTTACGTCACGTTATATTCCGAAAGAAATAATCCCCTGAGTTTTGATTTCGTTAATTTAAACTAACTGTCTTTCTTAGAAAGAAAGATGATGAATAAAGGGCGACTAACAAAAGGTATTTAGGTACAGAGCAGATGAGAGTGGAAACCGGGACGGGACGCAACAGCAGAGAAGTCAAAAGGTAGGCAATGTTATTTTTCTCGCAAGCGTGGCTCCGAACTAGGGGTTTCCACTCTAGGGGATCCCAGGTCTAGTTTTTAGGTTATTTTTTTAAAATAAGGTACTTAGAGCTTTTGCCAGCGGTTTTGCCCGCGTGGAGGTCCAGGATAAAAAGTCTACTTTGTGTTAATCCAGGTTTTAAACTATCTGTGTGCCAAATTTTATCCAAATCCGTAAAGCCGTTTTTGCGTGATTGAGTAACAAACATCCAAACATCTAAACTTTTACATTATAAATATTAGTAGGATTTCTTAGTAGGTACCTACACAGGACTTATAGATTCTTGACTGCCGAAATGTAGATGTTGTACATTTCTTTCTAGGCCTTTGGGAAATGCCGCCGTAATGTTATGGTTTAACTAAGTATAAAGACATCGATTGGCGTTTACGGGCACTTGATATTGATGATAACAGTTAACTATGGTACCTACATAGAAGTAACAAAGTTTGAACATAATTAAAACTTTGTGACCATCCTCATCAGCCTTTGAAAAACTTCCCTTTCATAATAACGATATCATTTTTATATAGCGTCACAAAAAAACAACACAGAAGGGTGATTTTACAAAGCAGTATCCGACTTCAAAAAGAAAACATAATTAAAATAAAAAAAGATATTAAAAAAAATTGCCCCAAAAGTTATAGCACAGGTATATGAATGTAGAGATCCCCAATTATTTTCTGGCGACGTTACCTTTTCAATTTGGTCGGCAAATCCGTTTGTGATATAAAAGCATCCTGTTTAATGTCCAGGGGAAGTACGGTTGACAACAGAAGTCGTACATATCCTTTACACAAACTTACCTTAGTTTTGTTACTAATTACAGTTGTACAGTTATACCGGGGCAGCGGGCTTGTAATAATAATAATGCTTTAGGTATTTCACCTAAAAAAAAGTCAGCACATTACAATGAGGGTTTTCTGAAATGACATTCACTAGGTGGCAGCACTAAGACGTCAGGTCCGGGCGCCGGACACCATATATTTAAATCACTTAAATAAGATTTTACTAGACTGAGCGCAAGTTTACCTAGTCCGTAATGCTAAAGTTTTAAGAGCAAGGTTTCGTGATTAACGCAATCAAATGCCTTGGAGAGGTCACAAAAGATTCCAATGGCAACCTGGGCCTCCTCCCAAGCTGTAAATATGTCTTTTAATAACGTAACACCGGCGTCAGTCGTACAACGCCCTTTGGTGAAACCATATTGCACCTGTAAAAAGTGTCAAAGCGCCTACGGACTGAATGGTGAACGAAAGAATGAAACGAATGACATAAAATATTGTAAGTTCATAACTGGAAGACCTATTGTCAAAGTGGCGCCCACTAGTGGCTTGAATATTCATGAAAACCCTCATTTGCAAAGACTAAGCGCATATTAGGCTTATAACTAGGTCACAATAATTTTAATACTGACTCCTAAACTAGGTGAATGTGCCTGTGTCTTAGGAGTCAGTGATTCTCCGTAATAAACATAGGCATATTATAGTAAATCAGGACGTTTCAACAATAAGTTAATGGTGTAAACTAAAACACAAAATGAAAATTGTAGCTAAATGATTACAGATGCACGAGTCCATCGAAGGTTTATCAGGTAGCAACGCTTGCCGTAAGTATTCGCAACAGGCACGCGTGTATAATCAGGTGTATGAACGTAAACAAGGAAAAAATACGTAAGGATCATAGCTGGCGGCTGTGTCTGTAATTTCTGCCTACCTCATGGAAAGAAGGCTTAGTTCATGTAGGTAAGCATATTGAAATTAATCTGCCTGGCTTTTTGGTTGGTAGTTGGAACTATTCGGGGCCCCTTCTTTTCCTGTGTACCCCTGGCTGTTCCCTTGGTGGTACAGGGCAGCTTCCTGTCTAACCGCATGCAGCTGAATACTAATATTTTACATGGAGCAACTGTCCATCATAAGAAAAAAAAATGTTCACGAGGGTGTTACTAAACAATTACCCATCTTTTCCGACCGTACATAGGTCTCTCTCACATCTCTCGACGTGCACACTCTAGACTCAAGCGTGGTTACTGGAGTATGTGTGAAGATCTCCACTTGATCGTCCCCATTAACACTGCAGTTACGTGCAGAGACACACGGGTTAAGTAGATGGACAGCTACCACAGCGCACCACAGTTTACAGCTTATTTAAAGTATATTTTAACTAAAAAAAATTGCTTTGCAACACCATTTCTATTTTGCTATAAGTTCATAACCTGCTAAAAATAATGTCGTGTCCGTGGTCACAAGAAATTTCAAAATAATAGGAGATTACGACTTGTCTATATGTACAAGATTACAAAACATTGATACAAGGATTTGTTGGCTCACATGTCTTCGAATTTATGATTCTAGAACGTGTAGGTTTTTTCACCGTATTTTAAAGCTGTGTTAAAAATATTAAATTACATATTTCTTGTCGTCGCGAATCCTATTTTAATCCACATAAAAGCTGACACTGACTTGCAAATTGCAAAGAAATATAAAATAATTTCGCAGTTTACTTTGTCATTTCTTCCTTAAGGCCAAGTCTCTTTCATTGCAACAATTGACTTTTCTAAGATTTAATACCGACCCACAAACCTTTATTGGCCATCCATCCTGGCAGTATGTCACGCCTAATTGACAGGTGCAAGCGACCACAGTGCCGGCCAGCCAATCACACGCGGGCGGCGACATCAAAGCGATTAACTGCCGCTTGTATTACTACCTCCTTTGATATATGCCGGTGCTTTTTTTTACAGATGGCGACATTATTATTGTTTTTATTGAGAGGTATTCTTGTTTGTGTATGGCGGAAAATACTTCATGGTGTAAGAGGAAATAAGAAAAGGAAACTTAGCAAAGCAAGTAAGAATAGACCTATTCTCTATGAAAACAGTTTTGGCTAGTCTTATTGGTCTCGGCTATTATGCCCAGCCTTTCCCCAACTATGTTTGGGTTGGCTTCTAGTCAAACCGGATGTAGCTGAATACTAGTATTTTACATTGAGCTACTGCCTATCTGACCTCCACAACCCAGTTACAGGGTAATACGATACCCCTTCGTAAGATCTTTTCTCTTTAAAATATAAGTACATATAGATTAATATTAAACATACCTACTTAAAAAAATATATAAAAAATAAAATAATAATATAATAAAATATAAAAATCTTGTCAAGTCGTAAAAACCGTGTGAAGCAGGGGAGTGTCGCTAGTATTGTATAGAATAGAAAGTGCCACCAACTCTGCAGAACCTGTTAACGCAAAAACATATTTGTAGGTACATGTACAGGAAAGGTAAACAAACGCCCATCGAAACAAATAAAATGCTCGAAATAATTCCCTCAGTTATCTCCACAAGTTTGCGCAATTATTAAACTTTGTCGGTTCTGTTATCGGCTGAGTGTACCGCGCGTTTTCATTGTCATACGGGAATATGTATAAAACGTGCCTTATTTAAGGACCCCAAACACCGCCAATTCGACCGGTTCTGTGCTTCTCGCATCCAGCGGATTCCTGCGGCCTTCATCGGGTCATCGGTTATTAATGACCGGGTCATTTATTGCCTTCGTAATGGGGAACTCACTGTTATCATTGTTTTGGTTATCTATCTGGCTTACGTGTCCGCAAATGACGTTGGACCTCTTGGTGTCGCAAGCTTGAATTATAGGCTGCGTGTATAGGTGCCGCGATCCGTGTTATGCGGGTTGCGACGTGGTGTTACAGGTGGAGCGCAGACCTGGATGTCGAAGCGGAACCACCGTACCAATCAGAGCAGGTAGCCGCCTTGGATACCGGGTGGCAGGTCTTCAAGGAGGCTTGGGGGTTTCATCGGCATTCGCCTCCACTCCGTTGTTCGGATTTTTAACTAGCTTTAAGGCATCCATGTTAAATACTATGTTTTGTTAGTACTATGTTTTAATCTCTCTGGCTCCTTGGAGCCCGCACTTGGGAACGTCTCACTGTAAAATAAGCTCGAAAGTTAAGACTACTAGATAGATATAGGCGAGTAAGGCTGATTTACAGTGCGACATCGGGTGCTGGATCAGGTTGGCCCCCAACGAGCTGATCAATCCTCACTTACACCGTCAGCATTACCTTTACCTACCGCTTCAGTCGTCCGAGGACAACCTCAGCGGACCTCAGGCACCTCGCCTGTAGCTCTCTGACGGGATACTGTGATCAATTCCCTACCCCTGGCTATTGGGTAGGGCCACCGTTTCGGTTGAAATCCAGACCAAAGGGGGCGTGGTGCCTTCCGGGCACATTACAACTAGAGCCGCTTGGCTCAACCCCCTAGGACTGCTTTATCCCCGCTCACGGCGCTCAACTGCGCAGGTCCTAGCAGGTGACTAATTACTCCTACTCGCCATCACCTGATTTTAGTGATGGTCGAGCCTGCCAAACCCAGTCACAACGGGGTCGCGCTTAGGAGCAGAAGTTTGAGGGGTGGGAGTGGAAGCAGTAGGGATGTAGGTAGGGTGGAGTGGGGAGGGATCGTGAGAATTGGGGCAGGAGGGCTAAAATACGGGAGAGGAAGAAGTCAAGGGAAATAGGAAAAGAATGCAATGGCGCCTGGTGCTTTTTGTTACGTCTATTTAGGAATTCAGCAGTACGGTCATGCAGCCAAAACATGTAAAATTGCTGCTTCCACGTGTGGACATTGCGGTGAAGAAGGACACACAATACAGGACTGCGCAAGAAAAGCTGAAGCGCCTAAATGTGCTACATGTTTGCGCTTTAAAAAACAGGCCAACCACAAGACGGGAGACGCAGATTGTCCGGCCAAAAAAGCTGCCGAAAACAGGTACATTAACTCGATCGATTATGTAGGCGCCTAAGAGCGCCACATCCTCTTTTTTATATTTTAGACGTTTAGGCTTTAATTTTCTTTTTTTATTGTTATTTCTTTAATTTAGTATGGATATTAACTTATTTACCAATATAGATAACTCATTTTTAACTGTGTCGAAAACATGTGAAGTTGAGGATTGCAAACAATATCTTTCCGATTATCAAAAGTCACTAACTATACTGACCCAAAACATTCGTAGTATTTATAAGAACATAGATAGCTTTAAAATTTTCCTTCATAGACTTAATTTCGATTGTGATATAATTGTACTAACTGAGTGTTGGCTAGCGAACCGCATAGATAACCTTCCACTAATACCTGGGTATAACTTATTGCATACTACAACAAATTACAATCAAAATGATGGTGTGGTAGTTTTTGCCAAAGAATGTTTAAAGGTCACAGTCGAGGAACCTACTCTTCAAGACTGTATGAGTAATTGCTTAGTTATCAAAATTGGCACAACTACAGCGATAATCGCTATGTATAGATCCCCTTCCGCTAGGAACTTAGATTGTTTTCACAATTCCTTAAATCAGATTTTTCAAGCACTAAGCTCTTTTAGGAATGTTATACTAACAGGTGATTTAAATATAAATATTGGCGCCGAAAACTGCGATGCAGGGACCGAAAATTACCTGAATATCTGCTCATACCATGGCTTTCTCCCCGCTCACACATTGCCTACTCACCAAAGCGGTTCTTGTCTCGATCATATGATGATCAAAAGCAGCTTATCATACATTACGCTTGTTACTAACGCAACAATTACTGACCATCACGCTGTCCTACTTACCGTAAATTTAACGCTGCCTAAGCAAAATCGTCCCCTGACCAAAAGCAAATTAAACACAAACAAACTCGAATATGACTTATGCAACCTCGATTTTAGCTACGTTTACAATACTGCTGACGCTAATTTGGCTTTATCGTACTTAATTAAACATGTCAAACAAGCAATATTACGTAACACGACAGTTTCTACAGTGGATAAGAAACGTTATAATATTAAACCATGGATTACTCCTGGACTAATTCGATGTATAAGACACAGAGATAAACTTCATCAGAGAGCAAAGAGATACCCTGATAATCTAATCATTCAAACCACCTATAAAAGATACAGGAATTTCTGCAACAATCTACTAAAGAATTTAAAAAATAATTACGATAAAAACGAATTATGTAGAGCAGGTAACAATAGCAAGCAACTTTGGAAACATATTAAAAACGTCACCAATATGTCTAAACAGCGCGAATCAAATTCGAGTTTACTGCTTACTGATCCCTCACCACTCCTTTCTGCTAACAATGTTAATAACTTTTTTGTCAATGTTGGGAAAACTCTTGCGGAACAGATTCCGAAACATTATTGTGACCAACCTTCCCAAAAATCAAACAATTGCTGTAACCTGAAATCTTTTGCTATCCTGGACACTGACGAAGACGAAATAACCCGAATTATTGCTGGGCTTAAAGATGACTGTGCAGTTGGATGGGATAATATAAGCAACAAGATCCTTAAACTCTATAAGCATATTTTAGTACCACCTTTAACACATATATTTCGAATCTGTCTTTCCAATGGAATTTTCCCAAGATGTCTAAAAAAAGCAGTTGTAATCCCTGTCTTTAAATCGGGAAGTAAAGACTTAGTTAATAATTATAGGCCAATAGCGTTACTCCCATCAATATCAAAAATATTAGAGAAAATTATAAACAGTAGACTAATGAACTATCTAGAACACAATCATTTCTTATCCCCTGCGCAATTTGGTTTTAGAGCCAAATTATCCACAGCCGATGCGGTGCATAGCCTGACCGATTACATTTCAGAAGAACTCGGCAAAGGGAACCAGACCCTGGGAGTCTTCCTTGATTTAGCCAAGGCCTTCGACACGGTGTCCGTTTCTGTCCTTCTCAATAAGCTAGAGACTATAGGTATAAGGGGAACGCCACTGAAACTATTTGCTGACTACTTACATGACCGATACCAATGCGTTAGAATAGATAAAACCATGAGCGATGAGCAGAAAAGTACGGGTTTTGGCGTGCCCCAGGGAAGTATTTTGGCCCCTACCCTATTCCTGATTTATATTAACGACCTGTGTAATCTTAATATTAAAGACGGGAAAATCATATCATATGCTGATGACACGGCGCTTATATTTACCGCTAAGACCAGTACCGAACTGTTCGAAATCGCACAACTAGGTTTTGATACTGTGACTAATTGGCTTCAAACAAATTTACTAACATTAAATGCTGACAAGACAAAATATATTCACTTCTCCATGCGCAAGCCTCAACTTAACATTACTAACCCACAAATATATGCACATCAATGTGGAAACCGTTCAGTCAACATGTGTAATTGTCCTTTTATCCTCAAAACGAACAACATAAAATACCTCGGCGTAATAATGGACGACACTCTATCTTTCAGAAAACATATTGAAAGTCTCGTTAAAAGAGTGCGCAAATTAATATTTGTTTTTAAAAAACTGCGATCATTTGCAGACTCAAAATTAATCACACAAGTTTATTTAGCCCTATGTCAATCAATAATTCAGTACTGCATCACATCATGGGGTGGCGCACCAAAAACTAATCTGCTTCCTCTTGAAAGAGCACAGAGAGCAATTTTAAAGGTTGCAAACTTCCATCCCTTTTTCTTTCCCACAGATCTGCTATATAAATCCTGCAACGTGCTGACTGTTCGACAACTTTTCATTATGCACTTAGTACTAAAACAGCACACCATGCTTACCTACACTGCTGACAATACTTACAAAAGACGGAATGATATAGTATGCACATCCAATGCAACCTCAAAACATGTTTTTGTAGAAAGATTTTTTTACATTCTTGGGCCCATTTCTGTACAATAGGTTAAATAGGAAACTAAGTATCTATAAATTAAATTACTTTAGCTGTAAGAAAATTATACTTAAATATTTACTAACCATCGCTTATGCACAGACAGAAGATCTACTTGTTGTCTGCAAATAGAACGACTAACATGCTATTTTATTACTTTTACTTTTATTCCCTAGTTTTAATTTACTTTTACCTTATATAGATTGTTAATTTATTACATTAAGTATTCATGCACTTCATAGCCTGAAACACAGGTTCAACCTAGTTCAGGCAATAAGCAACTGTGTTCTATTTTAATTTTTAAGATACTTTGTAAATGTGCTCCTTTTTACAAATAAACGATTATTATTATTATTATTAATTAGACCAAGAACGGGGTGGCAACCTCGGGATGGTACATCCAGCAGACTTGCCTTGAGGATCTACACGACTGCAGCGCTCTCCCTCAAGACCCTGCCACCCTGCTTTCTCTAAAGGAGGCGGCAGGGTGGGCCTGCATCTATACTACCAAGCAAAGCAAAGCCTGTCGTTATGCAACCGTGAAAGCATAAATCCAGACCGTCCCCACCCAATTATGTAGTACCTATTCGTAACTACGAGGTCTTGGTATAAGTCTACAAATTCTTATGGGTTTGTGCAAGTGATTTCTTAAATTTTTGAGACATTAATGAAAACTGTCCCGAATCTTATGATTTCTTCCACAAATGAAATAATTTTGTCCAAATTACTGCCGTAATTTGTGGGAGTTGAAGCCTGTGTCTTAGGACACGGTCTCGCTAACGATGGTATTGCTCAAGATAATATTGCTATTTAAAAAAAATCAAGAATACAATAAATGACTAGAAACGCCCGCGCCCCATCTTAATTTTACGGCTCTGCGCCAGTAAGCTCGTCTTATCACGTCGGTTGCGAGGTCATCGAATACAGTCGAACCTGAACCGGTTTTATTTTTAACCATAACTAATCTGGCATATGACAGCCATGTGTTCTCTATCGCGGGACTGGACCAGAGATGTGTGTTAGTCGCTTTGTCAAAACAAATATTAGGTCTTTACCTATGAAATTGCCGTTTTGCAGTACTGGCCATTTCAAATCAAAATAATTTTTGTTTGGGTAAGAATTCTAATTTCAAATTAATTTTATTTTAAAAACATGGATTTTTTTTTCCAAAAGTAGTCATTTGTTTATTGATAAGTGTTACATTTTCATCGCATTTCAATCTTTTTCGTCATCATGGATACGTTAAAAATTCGAGTAATTATGGAATATGAGTACCGTCGTGGCAGCAACGCGGCACAAGCGGCACGCAACATCAACGACGTTTACGGAGCTAACACTACAAACCAACGCACCACCTGTTATTGGTTTGCTCGCTTTCGTTCTGGAAATTTCGACCTGAAAAATGAACCTCGAGGTCGTCCGAAGACTTTGGTCGACAATGACGAATTAAAGGCGATTGTGGAAGCTGATGATACACAATCTACGGCTGAATTAGCAGCAGCTTTCGACGTTAGCGTCAAAACAATATTGGTCCATTTGCGTCAAATTGGCAAGGTAAAAAAGCTTGACAAATGGGTGCCCCACGAACTCAATGATCGTCAGCGCGAAGTACGCGTCGAGACGTGCCTTGCACTGCTCAACAGACACACAAATGAAGGAATTTTGAACCGCATTGTTACCTGCGATGAAAAATGGATTCTGTTTGATAACCGCAAGCGCTCAGCAAGTTGGTTGGATCCTGGTTCAGCACCTAAACAATGCCCTAAACGAAAACTTACCCCTAGAAAAGTGATGGTCACTGTTTGGTGGTCTAGCGCCGGTGTGATTCATCACAGCTTCTTACCAAACGGGGTGAGCATTACTGCAGATGTGTACTGTGAAGAACTGAACACAATGATGGAGAAGCTGGCACATCTCCAACCAGCATTGGTCAATCGCTCGTCTCCGCTGCTCCTGCACGACAACGCGCGACCTCATACTGCACAGCAGACGGTCTCCAAGTTGCAAGAACTGGGGTTGGAAGCTCTCCGTCATCCGCCCTACTCACCAGACCTTGCGCCTACAGACTACTACTTTTTCCAGAATTTGGATAACTTCTTGGCGGGAAAAAAATTCAATACCCGAGAGGCAGTACAAAATGCCTTTGAAGAATTTGTTGCCTCCCGTCCAGCTGATTTCTTTAAGAAGGGCATCAATAAACTGCCACTGCGATGGCAAAGATGCATTGATTGCATGGGTGATTACTTCGATTAATACAAATAAAAAATACATGAAAAAAATTCGTTTAAATTTTTTCATACAAAACGGCAATTTCATAGGTAAAGACCTATTATTTTTATTTTTAAGCTTAGACCTTAATTAACTTAACATAAAAGTTTTATCCGTGTATCAATCAAATGTCCCAATTCTCTCTCATTTCAAAGCCAGGAAGCTTATTCTCCAGATCTTTATCTGGAGAAATGTTTTCAGAAAAAAAAAACTTTTTTAATTAGGAAGTTCGCCAGAAAAGATTACTATATCCAGCGACGCTGACTTCTAACTCAGTGAGTGCCGAATGGACAACCACGAAAATTATAAACTTGGTGTGCAAGATTCAATAGTGATTTTCTTCAAAATAAAAAATAGATATTGCTAGCGTTGTCCCAACTATGTTGGGGTTAGGTTCCAGACTAAACGGATGCAGCTGAATATCAATATTTTAAATGGAGCGACTGCGTGTCTGACCTCCGCAACCCAGTTACTGGATACCTAACGCGATACCGCTTGGTAAGACTAGTTCTCCAACTTTTGGGATCTACGAATGATTGTCGGGACCTTGAACATCTGTGCAATACGGTAAAAGAAAATATTGTGCGGAAACCATCGAAGACTACACACGTACACACGATACACGTATGTAAATCTCAATCATTAATCTGCATTTAGCAAGCGTAATGATCAATACTCGTGACTTTTAGCAAGCGTAGTGATCAATACTCGTGACTTTTAGCAAGCGTAGTGATCAATACTCGTGACTTTTAGCAAGCGTAGTGATCAATACTCGTGACTTTTAGCAAGCGTAGTGATCAATACTCGTGACTTTTAGCAAACGTAGTGATCAATATTCGTGTATTTTAGCAAGCGTAGTGATCAACACTCGTGACTTTTAGCAAGCGTAGTGATCAATATTCGTGTATTAGCAAGCGTAGTGATCAATATTCGTGTATTTTAGCAAGCGTAGTGATCAATACTCGTGACTTTTAGCAAGCGTAGTGATCAATATTCGTGTATTTTAGCAAGCGTAGTGATCAATACTCGTGAATTTTAGCAAGCGTAGTGATCAATACTCGTGTATTTTAGCAAGCGTAGTGATCAATACTCGTGTATTTTAGCAAGCGCAGTGATCAATACTCGTGTATTTTAGCAAGCGTAGTGATCAATACTCGTGTATTTTAGCAAGCGTAGTGATCAACACTCGTGACTTTTCTGTATGACTGCCTCGTTGGTCTAGTGGTCGCAGGCGCTACTGCTGAGTGAGTATGAGGTCCTGGGTTCGATTCCCAGGTCGGGCAAACTGTTATTAGGTTTGTCTATCTGGAATTTCTAGTAGCAGCTCGGATTCTAGATTTGTGCCCAGTTGATGGCAATAGGCTCGCCCCTATCACATGGGACTTAAACATAATTGGGTCAATAAAAAATCAAAAACACCCACGTGTTTTGTAGGTAGATACACTTCTGCTCAACCCTTCGGGAATACAAGTCGTATGTTATGTAAGTTTTCTATAATGATAAGAGGCCTTTCTGTGACACTATCCATAAAACATGTCAGTTGATATTTTCAGGACAGGCTAGTTATGCTTCCGATTCCAAAAATAAAAAATAAAACCGTATCGCCTCAAACAACGGGAACACCAAAAAATTTACATATTATCATAGTTTTTAGACATTTTGTCCCTCCTATCCTCTTTATAGTGCTGTCGAACAAACGCCGGTTATCTGCCGTAACAAGATAGCCTCCCTCCTCCCTGCCCACCCGCGCGAGGGGATGGCGCGATTTACTGCCTCTTCATGCAGGGAGGAAATTGATTCGCGACTTATTTGCTGAATTCATATCATATCGAAGATGTATGGTGTATGGTTATTTTTTTGTTTTTCTTTGTTTTGCGGTCAGATTTTGGGTTTGAGGTCTTTTCGTGTTGTTGATTTGTGATTCTTGGCGTTTGTTATTTTAGATTTGTTTGTTACGGCGTATTTAAGAATTAAGGATTTTGATTTGAAATAATTTAGTAATGCTGGAGAATTTACCTACATAAAATTGTACTTTAAAGCAGGTATTTGGAACTTTTTTTTGTGAAATATTACGTATTACAATATACAGGGTGATTGGAAGATGGGTGCAAAGCTTTAAGGCGAAGATAGTACAGACAATTTAGAACCATTTAAGCCATGGTTGTCTTAGTCGAAGTCTTACCAAATATTTTTAACCAAATTTATAAGTTTTTTTTCGGAAATTCTCAAAATTTAATGTAAACTGCATAATTATGGCCAAATTGAATGATAAATGAATTCATTTTTTATTTATTTAATTAAAGTAATGTGTAAGCAATCAAGCAAAACATGTTTTAGGCTTCTGTGTCATTAGACATTTTTTTTTACAGACATTTAAAGCTCAGAAAAAATAAAAAATTTGTACAATACGTCTTTTAAACCTTATTAAAAAAAAAAAAATTGGTAAGACTTTGTCTAAGACAACCATGACTTAAATGGTTCTAAATTGTCTATACTATCTTCACCTTAAAGCTTTGCACCCATCTTCCAATCACCCTGTATTATATTACATTCTAAAATTTATAGAAACAGTAAACGGAGTGCATTTTCTGATATATAGCATTTTTGTATCTAGAATACAAACCTAGTACATCATTAAAAGTAAATAAATAATATTTAAATAGTTTTTTAAGTAATTTTAGACTAAACATGTCTTTCGTCATATGTATCTCAGCAACATGTAAGAAACAAAATTAACTACCGCCTATTTATCGTTATATAAATGTTTTCAATTTGCTCTACTTTTCGTCACAGCGACAACTAACAAGATGAAAAACATGCGTAAATAATTTAAATATTATTTGTAATTGTACACTTTGTAATATCATTAAATCGATTCGTGTGAAAAAACATCAAAGTGTTGAAAAACTTGTTATACGAATGTAACATTAGAAAGTCTTGACTAACATCGTTATGACTATGTGACTAAGCGTAACTGTAACGCACGTTACTGCAACGCGCACTAGTGCCACAACCTTTACTGCAACGCACGTAGCAACGCACGTAGCAACGCGCACTACTACAGCGCATGTTACTGCAACGCATGTAGTAACGCACAGTATTGCAACGCACGTTACCCTACACTAAAATTAGGTTAGTGTTGATACGATACTGCTGTAACGTAGGTAGCACGAGGCATACAAGTTCTTGACTCAGAGCAAACTCTTAGGCCGAATATTAACAAGAGCCTCGCTTGGCTCTGTCAAGCTGCGCTTGGTGCAAACCTAACCAAGCCAAACTCCTGGTTTTGGCTTTAGTGCGGTAAATGAAAAAAAATCATATTATCCTACATGGGTACGAAACTTCAGAAGCTAGGTCACAGTTTCAATTAGTCGTTCTATAAAGAAGAGCTTGCAAAGAACTCCTCGGTTACATTTTAAAATGAATCGCTTGATGCGTCTTGTGTACGTTTCTATGGACATTCTAGCTTCTCAAAGGTTGGGAAACTTGAACTTCGTGTAAACTAAGGCTCTACGTGTTGCGGTAACGCTTGGAACAATGTGCCAGCACCATAACCGAAACGAACCAGTGACGTTTAGCAGACGTGCGCGTGCGGCGATTGATGCTACGGGCATTATTTTTTATGTAAAGAAATGATTAAAATAAGTTGATATTGCATATGTAACATTAGGCATGCTCTCTTGATTTTTCATTAAAATAAATGGATTTTTCAGGGTAGATTGAGGCTTAATCACTACTGAGACGTTTCATCTATAGTGCGTCATGTAATTTTGTATCTTCCTGACCGAACTTTCAATCACAATGGGCACTAGCCAACTATGCAGGTGGTATTATTTATTCATAGTGTGTGCTCAAACACAGATGCTTTCTTCCCGTACCTATTCTCATAGACCATCAATCAAAATCAAAATCACGCCTGTAATCTCCGTAAAGGTTATTGCAATGGTTTAAAAGTCAATTGCTTCCGTCAAGGGAGTGATTCTGAGTCCCGTACGGTTTACGGTTCGAATTACCCTTGAACGATATAATTGTCTACAGAAAGCATGGTTCACCGTGGAACGATATTACGAAATAAATAATAGTTTAAAAAACTAAAAAATACGCTTTAAAAACCAAACTAAAAAAGTAGAAAATAATTTAATTCAATTAAAATTGCGTGAGGTGCTTTTTGAGGTATTTTTATAATCACTTAATGTCAAGCACCCCACGCTTTTTAATTGAATTAAATTATTTTCTACTTTTTTAGTTTGGTTTTTAAAGCGTATTTTTTAGTTTTTGAAACTATTATTTATGTTCGATTTTTTAGTTCTGCTAACTACAAAAGCGTGATTTTATCAGTTTTATTTCCTTTATTTTTCTCATGTTTTTTTTTTAAATTATTGAATATATATTATCCCCTCGCATGTCAAGTAAATACCAGGTGATCCGATAACAATAGAATTTCTATTGTGTCTGCTAATTAGACGCGCGACGGGTTATTGGTCCTAGATAAGTTTACAAAGTTTCAATGAAATCTGACCGTTTAAAGTGGGTCAAAATCGCGCCCTAAGGAGTCGGTTACAAACATACAAGTGAGGCTAATATAAAGCGTGTAAAAATGTTTTAGTCTATACCATTATTTATAGACAGCACGTTTCGCCGAAGAACGCTACAAAGAATGAATGGTTGGCCGATAACAATATTTGCCGATGTCATGGCTCGCCGGAACACGCTTGAACTAAATAATCTTTTACCGTTAAATCTATTTTCGCCGAAACCACCTTTCTTTAAGCCGATCAATTGTCTTCTGTTTCTTGCTCATCCAATTTTGACAAGCGTCGATTAAATTGCATTAACTTCTATTGCCATGCGTTTGCTGAAACACATGTAAACACTGAGAATCCCTCAAACTTGTCATGGTATGGCTATATGATCATAAACTGACAATTAACGTATCCAAATCGTTATTATAACCATTTGATCTAAAGCGTAGTAGTTACAGTAGTGTAGTAGTTTACCAAACCAATGTTGAACATGAGTTTTCGGGTATGGGTGGTAGTCATGGAAGAGAAGTGCGCTTTCCAGTTCTGCCGTGCAGGCCTTAAAACGCAGTAACAGGTTTTTGTACGTTTTTTTAGTTGAATATTGAATTTTAACGGGCATGCTTTAGGGAACACATTGGAGTAACCTAGTTTTTGATTCGATGATTTACTCGATAGTAAAACCAAATTTGTGAAAGCAGTAACTCAACATCGCATGTCAAAATATACTGTAATACTAACTAAAATACAGTTAAAGCAGTTACGTCTACAACGACCCGTCCCAACCCGACACTTTACTAATTTAAACGCAGTAAATGTCTTTATTACCACATAAAATCTGTAATCTAGACCTGAAAAAATATTTAGGCATATAAACTAAATCGCAGTACCTACCTATGCAGTTTTTGTACTAAAAATGTTATACTGCATAGTTGATCCCTGATTTATATAATATGAACTACAGAATAAAATGCAGCAAAATGCTTGAATATGGTACTTTATTTCGTAATAGTCAAGTAGGTTTATTTAGTGATAACCAACTACATTGCAGTAGGTTCATTATTTACTGCACTATAGTCGGTATTGTTCTAAAGCTGAAAAATAACTAGGTAAATGCTAGTTAAATAGCAGTATGAGTCACTGTTACTGCATTATAATTAGTAACTCGAACAATGAGACTAAATTTCACTGCAGTCGAGATCATTCTTTACTGCATTCTAGTCAGGATCTGTGTCTGAAGAGATGCACACCCTATTGTATACTCTACGAGAAAGCAAAATATAATTAAAAGCTTGGGGCCATTGCTGCTAGAAAACAGAATGGTATTCTGAAAAGTTTACCCATGTCGGCTGAAGAAACCGAAGATGCCCCAGAAGCATTTGTTTTTGGGTAATTATAAGTGCAGCAACAAAATTTGTCATTAGAATGTGCAACCTAACGTCTTTTTGTGAAGGTAAGTAAGCAATGAGTTAATAGAAGAGCTTCTATTATATTATTTCATCGTCTTTACTATTCCAACAGAATATCAAAAAACCAGCGTAAATTTACGAACGTTCACTCACTACTCAGAGCTACCGATAAATATATATTAACTTCTGAATTGGTGACTCAGCGCGGCTAATGTTGTAAGTGGGCAACTTTATATATTTTAGAGATTCAACATGTCGGCTAATAAAATCAAATTCCAGCCTCAAAATTAGTCATCACACTTTTTTATTCAACCACAAAATTAATAAATATTACATTCATTATCATAGGTATTCTTTTTTCATGAAAATTGCCGCGGCAGCCACCGTCGAGCGCCTGATCCCCTCTATAGTTGTGGGCCCTAGTGTGGCGCAACATTTTTTTTAAAAAAAAGAAAGAAAAAAGAATCATTTGGGCTAACCCAGCTGTCCACCCAACCCAAAGTCGGTGTCAAGCGACTTACAGATGATGCGCGCCCGCGATCCGTTGTTAAATTAATGAAAAACAGAATAATGCATGGTAAAAGTGTTTTTTTTTTGTTTGTAGGTAACTACAGCTGATGGTGTATTATTCTTGTTAGGTACTCAATATTCTATTGAGGTAATACAATTATGGTTAATAACTTAGATTAAAAAATCTTTTCTTTAGGAAAGTTGTTTGTACAGTGATGTCTTTAAATATCGGTCACTAATTACGAGTCACTCTGTATAAGCCCAGTTATATTTAAGCCCCATGTAATAGGAGGCGAATCTATTGCCTGACACAAATCCACAGTCCAGGTTGCTACTGAGTAGGTAATTCCTGATAGAAAAACCTAATAATACTTTACCCAACCTGCGAATCGAATCCAGGACCTCATGCTCTGAGGTAGCGCTTTCGACCAATAGACTAACAAGGCAGTCTATTCAAGAGTATGGAGAAACTAACTCATTCGATCAAAGAAAACATGTTCGCTAATATGCAAAGCCCATTGATTAATTTCAAAGTATGCACATTAAGAGCATGTACTAATTAATCACAAACTAGCTTTGAACCGCGTCAATTGTTCACGGGAGTTAGCAATAATTGCCTTTACGATACCTACTTAAAAGATGCGCTTTTCGCACAATGGGCAATCTGCCCCACTGCGTCTTTTCTGATTGGCTAATAGTTATAACACGTTAGGAGTTATTTGTGCTGATATCCCAAATTTTATCTCTCTTGCTCTTATCTCAATATTATTTGGGGTCGGTGCAACATGTCGGTCTACTCCATACTTCTCTCCTAGTCGTCATCTCTATAGTCACGGATGGAAAGACTGTATGAATGATGATATGGTTAGAAAGGGGCTGATTACTGAGATGACGAGTATGTAAGAAGAAGAAATACTGCTTTGACCTTTGAGTAACGGTGGAGTTTGAGTTTCTTGCCCATTCTTCTCCATACGAAACTACATTTTGGAAGGGGCGACTGGAATCAATTCTATTTTAATTTAAATGTTGACGTTCAAAAGTGCTTTTTATGTGCCTATTTGAAATAAATGCTTTGACTTTGACTCCAAATAAATTAGGACAAGGCAAAAGAATTATGACGATGAGCTATTATTAACGACAGCAGTGGTGGGCCCAGTGGCAATGGCCCTGACTTACGAGTTGTAGCTCGTAAGTTTGAACCGAGACAAGCGCTTTACTTGGTGTACAAAATAATTTCATCACCACTGCTCTCAAAACGGCGAAGGTAAACATCTTGAGGATACATGTCCTAGAACCAAAAATCCGGAGATATGTGACACCTACCAACCCGCACTGGGCCCGCGTGGATCAACCACGTACAGTTACCTCACTCTCATAGAGAGGAGGCCTCTGTTCCAGCAGAGCAGTGGAAATATAATAGACTGATTATGCCTTTACCAACGAGAGAAGAAGGTTCTTGCCACCTAAGCCTTGAATATTTACAATGTAAATAGCATTATTTACACCGCGTGACGTCACATTAGTCCAGTTTTATCACTCGTTTTCAATCACGAAAGTAATATTTAAGAACCGTGAAGTAATCATCGGTCACAGTGGTATAACAAGACGTTTTAGCTTCATTATTATAGTCCTTACCTTTGACAGACACAGCCATGTTTGTTTTAGGAAATATTTTATAATTTTTAGTCTAATTTTTATTTTAAAATGTGTGATATTAGTCGTGTATTGTGTGTTGTATGTGTGTGTTTGGTGTTTAGACTTGTCATCTGCGGCAATGGTGGGTAGTTAATTTTTTTTTTAAGTTGTATTAATACACTAACGCCTCTCCTGCTTTGCACGATTATAACGTCTTGAAAAAACAGCGTGATTTCTCTAATATTTTATGTGCAAGTTTCACATACACCTACACAATAAACCTTCCAGAATAAATTCTTTAAATGATGGTGAAACTGCGTCAAAATCCGTCGCGTAGTTAAAAAGAACAACGCGATCATACAGACGGACACGAAAATAGACTTTTATTTATGATTTATGTATTAAGGGCCTACGTCCCGTTTGGTAGCGTAACACGGTCACTGTATGAACCGTACTGCTCATTAACGGCTTGTCTTGAAGATTTGAAAAATTTATGATTTTGCTATAGATTCATATAGATCATTTTGCCGGAAGTACTTTTTTTGTATGGTTAATACTTTTGCTGTAAAAAAATATTTTCCAACACGCAATATTTTGCCTTCTATTCCATACTCCTACTAAACGGCTACGTTATTTGGAAAAAAAATAGCACGCTGCATCGAAAAGACGTTTAGGTTTTATTTTGACCATTCACACAGAAATAAGAGATATTATGTCGACTTGGACAGGAAACCTAGAGCATCCGACGACAATAGCTCGAAAAATTTTGTAATCCGCAAAGAGTTTTGTATTAGGCAACTGGTTTGTATTTTATGTAATAAAGTTAGTGTACTTTTTTCATTCAAAGTCTACTAATAAGCCTAAATTTTCTTTTGCACAATTATACAAATCAAGAAATTCGTTTTTCGACTTAAAGTTTTAAAACGCAGCATCCCAAGAGCGAGCGTAGTGAGCTCAAAAACTTTAGCACCTTACGGTTTCCTATATTTCGCTTGCATAGTGGGCCTGCACCTATAAACTGCTTTTTATTTATTGAGCAAATTGTCTTTTTTAGGATTTCATTTTTTTTTTTTTAAAACGTTGCCCCACACTAGGAATTTCTCCTGTGTTGTGGGTGCGCTTACAAACATTTAAACTCACATACACAAATAGGCAGACCCGGAACAACTACTTGTAGGTCATACAAATATTTGTTCCGTGCGGGAATCGAACCCGCAGCGCAGCAGTCAATCGCTTAACCACTGCGCCAACCATGTCGTCATTAATAAGTATTTCTCGATATTTGGGGTCCCCCTAGGAATAGGCCCCTGCGGCTTAGTCTACCAGTGGGTGGAGGTATCTATTATTAATATTGACTGTACCTAATTAATACAATCTTAAAGGTACATAAAATACACATACAAATAAGATCTACCTCTTGAAAGTCGGTTTAAAATAGTGCTAGCTAATTCCACCTATTCATTCGTTTTATCAAAGAACTTAGGAAAATAAAGATTGCGAAGAACGCCTTAGGGTAAGCGTGGATTGAGTTCTTTGCGAACACCACAATGGGTAGAATCTACAAAGAGACGCCGCGGGTTATAACTATTATTGTGAGAATAGTTCTGACTGGATTTTTTACTGATATTAATTTATTTATTTATCAAATGTACTTAATAATTAAAACTACGATATACAAAATAAATACAAAAAACAAAAGGACACTTAGGCGTCGAAGTATTCCTCCGCATCGCTGTCATCAGGAAACGTGCCCAGAAGACTGGCAGCATTGCCACGTTGAATGGCAATGCTAATTCTTTGGCCAAAGAACGACCCAGCCCTCTGGTCACGTGAAGTGTCGATCAGCCGGCGAGAAATTTCCTTAAAAAGGAGACGTGCACTCGGGCCCCATGACCCGAGCGTTTCGACCCCAAACGGCTCAAAACTGTAGTTACCCATAAGGTTACAGTATTTACGCCGCTTGAGGGTCTCAGCAACAGCAGCAGCGGCGCCAGCACAGCCCGCCGTGCTAGGAACATGGGATGGCGCAAGGGTGTCGACACATGTTGCGTCCCACACCAGAGGTCTTCCCACCTTCCAAGGCAATAACGTCATGCCGTCTGGTCTCTTCCCATCGTCACGTACCAAGCCGTTTGGTTCTAATACCGCTGGTACGCCGGCGGTGACAAGGGCTCTACGAATAATATCGTTGATGCTGGCGTGGCGTGCTATGCGACCTGCGCTCCTGCAGCAGGACAGGCCATGGTGCCCGAGACTGTCGACAGCTTCACCGCAGTGACACCGATGCGGAGCAACACAAGGTGCGCCCAAGCGGAGACACGTAGCGAGCCGAAACGATGAGTCATCCATCATAGTGCCTATGGTGGATGACGGGAGCGCCTGAAGCCACAAGCCTGACTCCCATTCTCCCACAGCCAGCAGACGGGCACGCTCAACAGTATTAGGTGACGTATTTACCAGGGTATTCCGTATAATACTGCAGAGCGGCACGTCCCACCGTCTCTGGGAGGATGGGTTGTCAGGTAAAACCGTATTGGGACAAGCCATTTTCCAAGCGTTCAAAGCATCGGTCAAACACGGTACTTCAAAATCAACCAGTGAGGAAGATAAAATATTCCTGGTTAATTTATCTGTACTGTGGACCGAGGAGAGGAAGGCCGGTAAACTTATACTTGAAATTTTTACTTGATTTTTATATGAAGCTAAGTTTTCATATTTTTTGGTAAAGGTTTTCGGATTTAAATTCTCATAGGTAAAGTGCCACTTAAAGTAGTGAAGTTATTCTCAAAATAATAGTATGTCGGTGTGTTAAACGTAAGATTCTGAGAAATTACAGGGTCGACTTTGTCTTTATTCTTATATTATTCGTATATCTATTTGTGATTGCTTAGACATTGATAAAACTATCAGTGATGCTTATACATGTTATAGAAAATTTATAGTAATGCTTATTTGCCTATATTATTTGCTTATTTTATGCACAGCCCGACTTCCCCCACTGCTGCGCATAGGCCTTTATTTTCTTGTGCCAATTCCCACGCTTCTTTGATAGCCTCATCCAGGTTTTGCCCGCGGTGGCAACAATGTCGACCATCCAGACGAACTGTCGGTCGTCCGGCGGTGACTTGGTTACATTTTAGAAAATAAGATGTAGTGAAACATTTTCCTTACGAACTCCACCCTTGGCCTTTAGGCCTGTCTCGTGAAGTCTTTTGGTGGTATTGTAACTGTATCATGAACATGCGCATTGTATTCATTAATACTTATGGGTTTTTATTGTTACAATCGAGAAGCACATAAAAAGGGTTAACAATTTATGTTAATTTAATCATTATCTAGATTTTAACTGCAATGGGGCAATCCCGACCAGTCATACTCTGCGCTGCTCATCCACATTTATTATGCGCACAGCCAAAGTGTGGAAGTCTCTACCAGCACCTGTGCCACCTTCCACAATTAACCCGTCTGCCTTTAATTGAAGAGTGAACAGGAAACTTTTGGGCACGCTCGTTCCATCATAGACCTCATCCATTGTTTTCCATCAGGCGTGGTTGAGGTCAAGAGCAGGCCCATACAGAAATAAATATTGGTCTATCATTCTTCAACGTTTTAATAAAGGGATTACACGTAAACCACGCATGAAGGAAAGTTATTTGACAATCATATCGTGTAGTTTATAAAATAAATGTAAACTGGTCATTATTAATTAAAAGTGAATTAATTAGGCTCGACGGTATATTACGTTAATTAATGAGGAATCATTGTTATGAATGTAAATGAAAAATAAACACTGGTTTTTTTTTGTATTTAAATAAAACTAATTATAAAATGTAATAGAGTCGCCAAATTGGATTCGTTGAGTCAAACACACATCACAAGTAAAACTTTCATCACTTAGGTACTTAATTTTTGTTCCTGGGAGAGGAAATGTTGTGGGATTAGTCAGTTAAAGTGAGAAAAACATTACATTTCTTTGCAGACAGGGAAACACCACAAACAAATAATTTATTAACACTATACCCTACCCTACTAATATTATAAATGCGAAAGTAACTCTATATGTTTGTCTATTACGCTTTCACGCCTAAACCGCTGAACCGATCATCATGAAATTTAGCAGAGATAATATTATATAGCCTGGGATATGAAGAAGCACATGATTACTTATTTATGCAATAACCGACAGCCACGCGGGCGGAGCCGCGGGCAGAAGCTAGTAGTTAGTAACTCAAAAACAACTGAACAAATTTTCGTACGGTTGTCAGCAATGGACAGAGTGATTCATGAGGAAGGTATAGGTGTATAATCTGTTAAGGTTCCGTCCCTGGCAAAAGCTACTTTATTTCTAAAACAATATATTGTTCATCACATTAAACAAAAAGGACAAATATGTAAAACTAGTGTACATTGGACGGTCTTATCGCACAAGGGGATCTCTTACAGACAACCTTTGGAAATACTGAATGAAAGGAGACATTTTGGGCTGTCAATGAATAAAAAAACGGCCAAAAGCGTATTGGACGACGTACAATGACGGGTTTCGTAGTAGGGATGAATTTATCGCAAAAACAAACTTAACATTGTAGTTCGCATTCCTAAGAAAAAGGGCCTTGATTGACTGACAGACAGATGGACAACTAAGTGATCCTATAAGGTTTAAATTTTTCCATTTGAGGTATGGTACCCTCAAAATAGCATTTTTTTTTAAAGTCGATTTAAGGGTTAACTTGAGGACAACGACCTCTATAAACGAAGTAATTAAAACACACTACTTACTTCATAACCCAAACTACCCGACTATCTCTACTACCAAGCTTACCTCTAAGTTATTACTTTGCCTCAACTTTAAATGATACTTACGTGCTTCCACTGAAGACACGTAATATCTAAGTATACACATATATGTAAGCTAAGCTATATGCTTAGTACTGGAACGTTCACTTAGTATCCTGGTAAGGATTTGTCACATTGAATGCGATGCTGAAAATTACGAACACAATCAATCTGCGTAACCTTTTACAACCTAGTAGCTTATCCATGAGCTCCTCAGAAAAATATAATATAAGTCCTTTCGTAAATAAACAGTGAGCAAAGTGGAAGCTTTGTTTGTTTGTGTGTTATGTTATTGTTAAAATGCTTCTAATAAAATAAAACAAAAAATATTTTATTCTCCAAACCTACATGGGCACTTATGAAAGTAACTCCACGGTTCTACCCTTTTAAAAATAATTGGCTTTTACAATGTTCCAAATTACAGTGTTAGTTGCAAGTATGGGAGGACAGTGTAGGCCTGTCAACAAATACCAACTCGTTAGTTAAGTCACTTTAATAAATTATTTAATAATAAAGTAAGAAGAAGGAAATAATTGTTTGAACCCTAAAAATAACAATGGACAATTGAACACACGTAGGTACGTGTGTTCATTGATATTTTCGATTATTTTATTTATTTCTGCTTGTGTTTAATTTTCAATGTTTTGTTGGTATATTGGCGTGTGCTAGCTAACTTATGGCTACTAATTTAATTTAATGTGTAGTGTACGTAATGTTAGTTACTTACTAGTGAAGTTTTTCTAACTGAACAGACAGCTGTGCTGCTAGGAAGTGTTGAAGGGCGGACGTTTTAGGGGACTGTCTTATGTAATTTTGACGTTCAAATAGTGCTGACTAAATGATTTTTACTAGTTTCAATAAATTACTATAGATTTTGATTTATCCAATGCATTGAAGCAAATTTTTTGCGCGCGATTCAAATCTATGATTGAACATAAAAGTATAGCTTTCAAAACACTTCCGCGTCGCCTACAGTATTACTTGTGGTTTATCTCTGGAATTTAACGCAAGTTTTCCGCGCAGTGCGTTAGGAATGAAAATGAAAGTGTTTTCACGTTTTAAGATTAATCTCAGTCTTCTTCCTGGTGTCTACCTATTTATTCTTCGAATACATATTGAAATTCTATAGAAAAATTCACTTGTTGTTGTCAACTGAGAAACACGGTTGTTAAAACATTTTCCTAGGTCTGGCCGCCCTTTAGAGACTCTTGCAAAACACCTGCACATACACGTAAATGAGCCAATTCAGGCATTCAGAACATGTGAATGCTGACAAACTCAAACTCAAAGCATTTATTTCAATTAAACCATTTACAGGCACTTTTGAATTGTCAAAAAGTCGACCAGTTGTAAAGTTGAAGCTAGTTATTTAGACATGCCTAGATTAATCTATAGACGAATCAAATCTCATTGATCTGCTCGGAAGCATATCAGACCCATGGTGTTTAGTTTACAGGATTTGCTTTTAGTCACTTGAACGTCCGTATTTTCCTCAAATTGAACTCATATTGTCAAGTTTTACTTTTTTAGTTGTTGTAATTGAGTTTCAAAAACATATATTGATGTTGTATAGTTTCAGCTATAAACACGTATTTTTTGTTTTGGTATAACTGCAGTAGTTTGCTAGATAATACGCTTTAAGTTAGAAATGACGCGGAAATATTTTCACAGAGCGATCCCGCGGGTTGACGTTCAAAGCTGTAGCGGCTGTGAAAGTCGAACGTTCAATTAGGTAATAGTAATTAATTCCTGTCGCGGTTGTTGATACATTTTAAAGCCGCACACACGGACCTGATGGTAGAACTTACCATGTATGTCTTTCACCCATCCTTCATCCTTTCCAGGAACATACTTCGGCCGCCTAACACCAGACTGCGTCACTCACTACTGGAGGATCTTCATCACCCGAAGAGTTCCACCTCGAACCTACCTGTATTTCCACGAGGCCATGGCTCCCGAACCGTTGGGCAGAGAGGAGGAGGCTCCTGACGAGGACGGGCCTGTCGATGTAAGGATCAGGCTAATGATGACAGCCAAACAGTCAGGCCGAGAGCATCCGATAATGGACGTAGGCATCCCCAACTTTCATTGAGAAAAATATATTGGTTGCTTGTATCTAAGTAGGTAATAGATGGTTAAAAGGTAGGAGGAAGGTGGTAGGGTGGAGGTTAGTAGACCTCCACCAAGGTAGACCGATGAACTTGTGCAGGTCGCAGAAATCCGCTGGATACGGGAAGCACAGGACCGATAGATGTCCCGACGCGCGTGGGAAGATATATCCGTAAAATTCGACATTAGACTGAAATGATGATGATGATGATGATGAATACAATAGTTATAAGAGTAGGGGAAGACCAAAAACTTGATGCATGGATTGTGCGAAAAATGCCGGAGATAGGAAGGAAGCGGCATACAGAGATGTATGAATGAAATTGACAAGCTACACTGACTTCAAATAAATAAGGATAAAGGCAGGAGAAAGACTATACCTCTCAATTCCTCTTATTACTTTTAAACAACACTATCAATCCACAGGTTGGATGGAGGATAGTAGGAGGCAACCAGGTGTCTATAAAACAGGTGCCTTACCAAGTCCTCTACGGCATGTACTGTGGAGGGACCATGATTGCACCCGAGTGGGTCATCACAGCTGCGCATTGTAAGTGAGTATTACTACCTTACAGTTTATAAATCCTTAGTTGGCTGCCTCTTTTTATCTAATTTGATAACGCAAAATTAACTGAGATTAAAATAAAGTCTGACAAATGGTCTTGCCAAGAAGTATCGTGTTACCCAGTAACTGGGTTGTTTAGATCATATAAACAGTCGCTTTGTGTGAAATACTGGTATCTTGCTGCATCTCGTAAGGTGAGAAGCCTACCTTCACATAGTTGTTAAAAGGCAGGTAGATGATGATACAAAATACCAAACAGTTCACTTGATGTTAAGTGGTCACAACCACCTCTGGGTATTTACAATAACAGAGGTATTGCTGGTGTATTTTCTTCCTAAATACACAGCTGAGATGTCATATTATGTCCCTGTAATTATATTGGCATTCATTTCCTTCAAATCAAAACACTGGTGGCGGAAATAATGGTTGGTAGTACATACTTCTTCGGAAGAGTTCATTAAAACTTTTTATTAATGAATTCCTCCACCTTAAACATCATAAAATGTGTTTTCTTTTATATAACTACCTCATTAAAGAAAAGAGATTTTGTCAACTTTGAAACAATAACTCGCTTAACACTGACAAACGAGGTGTATGATAATAATCCTGCTAATCTGTTTGAGGCTTCGACCAGCTTCGACTAATCTGATTAAACAGAGAGAGGCTTTACAGCACTCTCAAATTTAAATCAAGGATATTTCAATTTATACATGACACACTGAATTATGTTTTCACCAGGGGAAATCATGGTTTTATACAAAGGAAAATATCTATAATCTTCTTCTTGCAAACTTTTAATCTTGAGAAGCTGTTGCAGGTTCATAATTAACAAATAATTGACTTTCGTTGCTGACTGTACGTAAACCAGTGTCCGAAAAACAAAGTAATGCTAACTAATTCTAGAAATTGCACCAAACCTCTAATTATTCCGTACAATACTGACCTGAAATCTAACGCCAGCCCCTTAATTTCAGGGAAAAAGAATCCTTCGTTCTCGCAGGCTCAACGCAGCGGTCTCTTGCTACCAAGTACAACATCTGCGCTCACTTCATCCATCCTCTATGGAACACCACCAACCTGCACACCCATGACTACGACTACCAGCTAATTCTGTTGGAGAAGCCTATCCCGGTCACTCCTAGCTCCAGGCCCATCGCTATAGGGAACGTTGAGGATATTAAGGAAGGGGAGCTGGTTTCTGTGAGTGGGTGGGGGCATACGAAGTATAAGGTGAATTTTATTTTGAGCTTAATAAAGTAGATCTTTTTTTGATAGCAGAAAATTGTGTTGATGAAAATATGAGCCCCTTAGGTTCAGGTTAATTTTAAATTCGTTTATATAAAACGATATTTGCTTTGTAAGACCACTTTGATCACTTACGAATCCCTTGCTGAAAAGAAGGACACATATTTTTGGTCTACACCGTTATCATTCACTCTGCAATACTTCTTTCTGCATTTAACAAGCTAGATGAACGCATGAAACTCTACCAGTTAACAAAACGAATCTCGTCGTATCATTGTACTCTGGGACGGAATGTATTACGTGCCAAAAAGTTAAATTCTGTGTAGAGGTGAGAATAGCCGGACTACCGATCTAAAGATCGATTCGTCTTATTCTTGGTTACAAGCGTACTAAAAGAAATGACCCCAATACATCCTTTTTCTTCACAGCAACGCGTAATGCAAGACATAGTTCGCCGCGTCCGAGTCCCGGTGATGTCCCCGGAGACCTGCAAGTCCCTCCCCCTCACCAACTACAAGACCGTCACGCCGAGGATGTTCTGCGCTGGCTTGCTCAACGGCACCAAGGATTCTTGTCAGGTAACTCCACATCGTGTTATAGCCCCATATTTACTGGGAGTTGAGAAACTGTTGAGCAGCATTGTTACCCGCAGAGTGAAAATAATATTGCCGGCAACATTTTTGTGAAACTTCTGTTCACCATGAATCCACTAAGTATTTGATTTGAATTCTTATGAATTTTTGCACACGCGTGAGTTTCTGGTAAAGTTTTGAGAGCAGTGGTAGCCTAGTGGTAACGTACCCCACTTACGAGTTGTAGGTCCAACTCACGACAGCAGCAGAAAAAATTACAATAAAACCATACAACAAATAAAAAATACACAAAGTCGACTTCCTGGACATTATTTATTCACCACTGCTCCCAAAGCGGTGAAGGAAAACATCGTGAGGAAGAATAAAAAATAGAAGACATGTGACATCTACCTACCCGCACTGGGGCCGCGTGGTAGATTACAGCACTCTCCCTCTCGGAGAGAGGAGGTCTGTGCGCCAGCAGTGGAAAAAATTTAGGCTGATGAAGCTGAAGCCATGACCTGCTAATTTCAGAAGAATGGCAACATTGCTTGATAGAAGCAGAAATGTTATTTATTCTCTTCTTTTTACTCTTTCTTTCTTTGACAAAATGTTTTATTTCTATGATACTGCCCTGACCGCCTGCCTGACCTGTGCCGTTACAATTAGATTTTATTTTATCCGTATTTTAATTTAAAGAAAATATATTTCTTTCAGGGTGACTCTGGCGGTCCAGCTATCAGCAATGGTAAGCTCCTGGGCCTGGTCTCCTTCGGGGTTGGATGCGCAATGAAGGAGCAGCCAGGAGTATATAGCAACATCCCCCTGGTAAGGGGCTGGATACGACACATCACGGGGTTACCGCTTTGATTCAATTAACTGGTTATGTTATGGTGTTGCTGTTTATTTAGTTTAAATTTAAGTGCTTTTCTATTCAAATAATATTTTTTTTGTTGCCCTGTGCCAAATATCTGTTAAGAATTAAAACGCACTGTACATAAATAACAATTATTTGAATGATGATATACCTATTATGTGTTTTTAAAGTCATCGTTTTTATTTGATACGCATATATTTAAGTACAAGTTAAATGTTTTTTTTTTCTTGAGAATTATCAGCATACTCCGATCATTTACAATAATTTTTGGTTCATAATTTACTACTATGTCAATATATTCCATAGGTTAGGAAGTGCATCGATAATCTCGTTTTAATTACACATCTCTTTATCTGCGCGTGTTACACCAATAATTTGAATTGAATTCAAAAATCATCATCCTTTAAAAATGAAAAACCTTTAAAAATACTATTACATTTTCAATAATAAGTTTTATTTTTATGCCCTCAGCGTATTGGCGCCCAACTATAAATTCGATAGTTGGGGTAAAACACAACCTTTTTCTTATGAAACCTGGCTACCCCATAACCCAAAAAGAAAAAAAAACACTCAAATTATTTATATCTGTTTGTGCGTCAGATTGACGTCGAGATGCCTCCTTGTTTGGGGACGGCAGAAAAAACATGGTGAGGGTCATCAATCTTCTACGAGTCGTAAGAGTTAACTGCGTGAAATGGAACGCTAGGCAGGGTCGTAAATGTACATCAAGGTTGGAGGTATTATTGTTGGGGATAGGTGACTTACTACTTACAGTGACCGGGAATGATTTATTTTGAAGAATTTTAAATAAGTGGTACTAATCACGATTAAAAACCATGGGGAACACAGAAAAACCATACCATACTGCGTACCCGATGGGTTTTCGACACTAATGTTAAGGAGCAGTGGTGGCCCAGTTACGGCCTCGACTTAAGATGTCGTAGGTTCGTACCCAGACAGGCTCTTTACTTTGTATAAATTATTTTTTTATAACCACTGGTCTCAAAACGGTGAAGGAAAACATTGTGAGAAAACCGGCATGGTGGATGTCGCATGTCTGCGAATTTTTGGTACTGGGAATCAAAAATTCGAAGACATTTGACACACACTGGGCCAATCTTTTGTACGCACGTGATTCTGAGACAAATCTATTTTTCTTTCAATGTCTGAAAGTAATTCTTTCAATATGGGATGTAACAATTCACTTTACAAACTTCCTTTACTATTTAAGTCCTTACAAAGACCATTAAAATTCAAATATTCTAGACCGAACGTTGTCTAAATACTGTTGGCAGGCCGCAGTCAACTTCACGAACACTTGGTACACAGCGATCACGAGTTGATTTTTCGCATTACATCAGACATTCACATATTCAGGAGTGGCTTCCTCGCGGGGAGAGCGAGAATAGTTTCTGACGAAGATACGGATGAAGAGTATGTACGCGGACGCTAAGCTTTTTTAAGAGCAGGTAAGGTGAAATAATATAATAACTAAGAATTTGAAGAAATGGTAGTACTACTGGCCTCCTTATATCGAGATCTATCAATAAAACACGTTTGTGCAGGGAATACACACGTAGCTAGTCATTCAAAGATATTGAAAGGGATTATATTTACAACTCCTTCTCAATCATCATCACCTATTGTTTTTTTCTCTATTCTATTCTAAATTAGGCAAGTAGACAATAATTAGAATGTGTTAAAGTTATTATGGCCAGCCTATACAACCGTAAGGTCGACTCTTGCTGACAACCTCTACAGTAAACATGCATCATTGTTTACCTTTTGAGTAGGTAGGTACATAAAAATATTAGATTATTTTCGTTGACGTGCCAGAGAAGACGCCATAGACAAAAACAACTTTTTAAGATTTCGTACGTGAAATCTGACCATTATTATACTAAACTTTTTAGGTCTTGTAAGTGAGCAGTTTTTTGAAATCTGTAGTATTTATTGGCATAACTACTCGGACGGACTAGAATGTTTGACATTCTTTGCTTTTCTAACCCTTGCAGAGGCTGACGTGATGATATGTAGCAATCACTTTTTTCCTAATACCATCCGGGCACAAGTTACCGTGGCCTACTCGGACTCGGACTTCGCACCCAAGTAGGTCGCAGCAAGGACAACCCTCCCAAGTGAGGGTTCATGGATGGCTCAGACCTCCGGTGTGTATGCGGCGTCTGTCTACAGACAATGACTCACCACCCATCTTGCATCGCATATCCTGTCACCTGCACACGTGACCAAAGACCGATTGGCGGCATCAGCAAACGATTTTCATTTGTGCAACTTTAACAGTGGTTACAGGTCGTCAGAAGCCCGAAAGTATAACAACCAGTCTTACCAAGGGGTATCGTGTTACCCAGTAACTGGGTTGTGGAGGTCAGCTAAGTAGTTCCATGTAAAATACTGGTATTCACCTGAATCCGGTTAGACTGGAAGCCGACCCCAACATGTTCGTAAAAGACCAGGCAGATGATGATGATGACATATAAACATTTTTTGGTGTTATTTTGGCCATCGACACGCAGAGAAGAAGAAAAATACGTAGTCCTTATGTCCCGCCGTCTCCTCCCCAACTATCCCACCGTCTCTTCACCAACTATCCCGCCGTCTCCTCCCCAACTATCCCGCCGTCTCCTCTCCAACTATCCCGCCGTCTCCTCCCCAACTATCCCGCCGTCTCCTCTCCAACTATCCCGCCGTCTCCGCCCCAAATATCCCGCCGTCTCCTCTCCAACTATCCCGCCGTTTCCTCCCCAACTATCCCACCGTCTCCTCTCCAACTATCCCGCCGTCTCTTCCCCAACTATCCCGCCGTCTCCTCTCCAACTATCCCGCCGCCTCCTCTCCAACTATCCCGACGTCTCCTCTCCAACTATCCCGCCGTCTCCTCTCCAACTATCCCGCCGTCTCCTCCCCAACTATCCCGCCGTCTCCTCCCCAACTATCCCGCCGTCTCCTCTCCAACTATCCCGCCGTCTCCTCTCCAACTATCCCGCCGTCTCCTCCCCAACTATCCCGCCGTCTCCTCTCCAACTATCCCGCCGTACATTCCATCCCCTATCTGCATTCAGTCCGCGCGCTCGCGAGTGTTTTCCGACCGTTTTCGCGGCGCTTCTTAGAGGATGTGACCATGATTTATTTACAGAGGGATGCTGCACGCGTGACATCTCTCTCTGCTCTTATTTATGTGCGTCGTACGTTGTGATTTGACAACGTACTGTCTTGAATTATTGCTGGATTGTGTTCTTTCTGTAGGTACTTGAATATTTTGTGTCGTAATGTGAATTTCAATTGTTTTTGGAAGGTTCAGTCTAATGCGTAACAGTGCCAGAATGAGGTTTTTTGTTTTTTGCTCAACACCAAATAGCCTCGATATATTTAAAACACTGAAATATTCCATTTCTTGTGGATTTTTTACCGCAACATTTTGATAGTACCTAACCTACTATCCTACTAATATTTGTATGTTTGGATGGTTACATGTTTGGATTAAAATATTTATTCATCCACATTCATTTAGTAGTACACACACATTTAAGTTGATCCAATTACAAACTCACTAGTTTCCGCCCGCGGCTTCGCCCGCGTGGAAGTAGGAAATTATTCCGCGGGAACGTACTATCTGTGTGCCAAATTTCATCCTAATCCGTTCTGCCGTTTTTACGTGAAAGAGTAACAAACATCCATCCATCCATACTTACAAACTTTCGCGTTTATAATATTAGTAGGATTGGAGTTCTACCCTACCGTCAGTCAAAATCAATAACCATATAATTTAACAATAATTCCATAATTAGAATGTAAACACAAAGAAATCACCCCCCCCCCCAGTGGGTTCCCGCATTGTCGTTGCGGGGGGGCTCAGTAGCCGTGGTCCGCTCCCACGGTGAAGCGAAGAGGAACCCAAAGGTGGGGCCGCTCGTCAGGGCTTTGGTCTCCAAGCCGACGACGTAGCGGCCAAAAAGTAGGTTGCGGTGAGGTGCACCGCAACTGAGGCGGGCCGCGATGTCGAATGGGAGGCATCGTGGCTGAGGGTTACAGGCTGCGGCGGAGGAGGAGTGCCGGTACTTTTGAGTAGCGCTCTTCCCTTCCGTGGCCTGGACGGGGCCGCCACCGTTTGATGGCGGACGCGGTGGGGCCGCAGGGGAAGAGGAGTGTCGGTATAGCGTTGGCCGCTCTCCCTATCCCCTGCGGCCGAGAAGTGGTAGGCGGCGGGGCCACTGCGCTGACCCGTCGCAGGGGGCCAAGGGAGCCAAGGGTGCCAGGGTAGTCTGGGGCCCTTGTGCTACTTGGTTCCTGAGGTGGTCACGGCGTGCCATGTGTCCTGGTGCGCCGGACTGGTGGGGTCCGCAAGGGCCGATGCCTGCCAGGGGTGCGGGTTGTTCGAAAGAGATACCGTCGCCCCTAGCACACAGGCAACTGAGGGATCACGGGTGGGTTTTAGTCAGTAAAAGTCTGACACGCCCTCCTGCTCCACCCAGAGCGGGAGAAGTCATTTGATGATTTCCCACCCTGAAAAAAAAAAAAAAAAAAAACACAAAGAAATCACCACGAAACTACGACGATTGAAATCGTGTAGAGAACAATTTCTAACTTTTTTTCTCTCTTTTATTGAAGAAAAAGTTAGTAAAACTGAAGAATATCCTATCCCCACGAACATTTGTCATATAAACACATATTTCTTCCTCAATCCAATATGAAATACGAGCACACGCTCCACCCACTCAATAATAAGAAATCGCAGAAAAACAAAATACTTATCGTCCGTCGGGTGGACATTAAACCATCCGATACTGTTACTAGTGTAGGGTTTTTACAGATTTTATAAATCCGTTATTATTTTTATGAAATGGCAACACAGTTCAACTGTCAATTTGGTAGGGGCAGGGGTAGTTTATAAATAAGGGCACTTGGCCGAGAGAGCTCAATTTGGTGTGAAGCAACTGTGGTGACAATATCTCAAATATCTGTAAAGAAGAAAAGAGAAAATTAAAGTACCAGTATTATATCTAGTGAGTTTTATTATACTTCAGAAGTGGGATCCGAAAGGTAATTTGAATTTCTTAACGTTTATATTAACATGTGGTAGCCTTAAAGCTCGCTGTCGTATTTGGTCGGGGCAATCCCTGATAATAAGACAATGAAGACTGGGTTTCCAACATGTCCTATAGCCTTCTGGTGTGATTTTATTTGGTCAGGGTACTCCCTGATAATACGATTGCAACAAAAGGTTATGATTTTGTTGTATCTATTAAAATAAAAAAAAATAAAAACCATGTGGTGAGCTGATGTTGTTTGTCATATTTGGTCGGGGTACTCCCCGATAATATGGCAAAGCACATTGGATTTCTAACATGTATGATAGCCTTATGATGTGATTTTATTTGGTCAGGGTACCCCCTGATAATACGATTGTAAAATAAGGTTATGATTAGTGTGAATCTTTTGTATTTTGACTAGAAATGAAAGTATGTTTGCTACCACTTGATCAGGGTACTCCTTGATATTGGTAGCATGCATCGAGGCAACCTTAGATCGCAGTTTTATTCAATAGGGGCACGCCCTAGTAATACGGCTGCGAGATGAGGTTTTGATTTATTGTGATATTTTTTTTAAATGGTTTGGATTTAAGCAGAGTTTGTTACCAGTTAGTTGTAGCACTCCCCGGCAGTGATAACATGCCTCTGCCATCACCTTCAGCTGTAGTCTTATTTGGTTGGGGTACTTCCTAATAATACAACTATTTATTGAAGTTTCACAATGGAAAAAGATAACGGCGCCACCCGGTCGTTGGATGCTTCTTCTTGTGGTCATAGAGAAAGCCGACGGCGCCTGCTAACTCCAGTAAGGTGCTCGTCGCATCATCGACGTGATATTTCCGGCGAACGCTGCAGTGGCAGTCGAAGTCGCAGCAAGTCGAGGAGGCAAAGTTTTCGCGAGAAAGAGCTGGAATTTGAACAAAAACGAGAGCGACTACGTGTATTCGAACAGGAACTACGCCGGGAACGTGAGAAGATAACAGAGGCGCATGGGAATCGATCCGGTAGAAGCTGCAAGAGTACGAGCCGTCGTCACTCCAAGAGCCGGCAGCACAGCTGCAGCCCGAGCCTGTCGCGTCAACCGGAGCATGAAGCTACCAGAGCCAAGCGGAGACGAGGTTCGCGAGAGCAGAGCAACGATACTCGACGCAGCGATGGCATACCACAAGATAAAAGGTCACGTACTCCTTCTTTTACCGTTAAAGATGTCATGGATTTGGTGCATTCTATTAAACATGGATTTACATCTCAGCCGTCTACAAGTGCATCAATTTCGAAGAATATTGATCACAAAAATATTCTCCCTAGTTTTGACCCTTCTGCAAAAAACCAGCGTATTGACATTTGGCTGCGTAAAGTAAATGAATGCGCTACTGTATACGGCTGGGATGATATAACAACAACACATTTTGCAATGCAAAAACTTCAGGGTTTGGCTAAAGTTTGGTATGAGGGTCTGAACACAATTTTGCATACTTGGAAAGAGTGGCAAGATAAATTAATGAGTGCTTTTCCTTGCGAGCAAAACTATGGCCAAATCCTGGAAGATATGCTTAAGAGAAAAAGTAAGTTTGGCGAACCAATTGAAGTATACTACTACGAAAAACTTGCGTTGTTAACTCAGTGTGAAATTACGGGTAAACGCGCAGTAGATTGTATAATTCACGGTATATCTGATAGGACTATGAAATCGAGTTCGTTGGCACTTTGTTGTTCTCAACCTGAGCAGCTTCTCCAATTCCTAATGAGCAACAAGGAAAGTCAAACTTCAGATCGTAGTTTTGGGAAAACTAACCATTCCAATTCTAAAACAAACCAAAATAAATCTTATCAGTCTCAGGGTCCTGTGTTCTGCTTTAATTGTAAGGAGCGAGGTCATCCTTACTTACATTGTCCAAAGCCACTTATCAAATGCAATAAATGCCACAAAATTGGTCACAAGGTCGAAAATTGCTTACAAGATCCTAAATCCGATAATATAATAGGTAAAACTGGAGCACCGTCCAAAACAATGTGCATTTCAAGCTCCAGTCCTAATTCAAAATTCATAAAGCTAGTCACAGTAGATGGTAAGACTGTAGAAGCATTTATTGATTTCGGTAGCGAAGTAACGTTGGTTAGGGAGTCAATAATTTTGAGCCTTCATCTGGTACATGATCAGGTCCCGTCGGTTTTAAAAGGATTCGGGAATGAGGCGGTTCGATCGTTGGGTAATATATTGCTCGACATAGTGGTAGATGGAGTTGATGCGAGGGTAGCTTGTAGAGTTGTCGAAGATTATCTGTTAGATAAACCAATATTAATAGGCCAGTCATACACGGAGCAACCACATATTCTTGTGTTCAAAAATTCCCACACTTTGCAATTTCGTAAGTTGCACACTGAAATCCCTATGGTTTATCCCGATGCTAATAACATTAAACTTGCTGAAGTTAGGATCGCTGCCAATGTCGAACTTCATGGACCTGCATCCATAAAGGCTCGCGTAGGTTCCGAATTTAGTGGCTGTTTAATGTTGAGCAACAACATCGTGGGTGGTCCACACCAAGAGGTTGTTGTTTATGGTGGTGTTTACCAGGTCCAGCGTGGGGATTTAGACATTCTTGTTTATCCATTTTCCATCCCCTGTAGACTACGAAAGGAATTTGTTGCTAGTAGGGGAGAAAAGGTAGAGTTTGTCAAGAGAATAGTAATGCAGTCTCCAGGAATTGCAGAGTCTCTAGATATTCAAGATAACTGTGAACGTGACATTCAGGAGGATAACGTACGCATAGGTGATTCGGTATCAAAGGACGATAGACAAAGACTTATGACCATACTTAAACAATATAAACATTGTTTCGCCTCAAATTTGAAAAATTTGGGTTGCACTGATGTTACTCAGATGACAATTGAGTTGAATAGTCAACGTCCTATTGTCTATCGCCCTTACAGGTTATCACATCACGAACGTGAAAAAGTGCAGTCCATGTTAGGTGAAATGTTGGAAGCCGGGATCGTTCGAGAATCGGTATCGGATTATGCAAGTCCTGTTATATTAGTTCGAAAAAAAGATGGCAGTTTTCGGATGTGTATTGATTATAGAATGTTGAACTCCGTAACAGTAAAGGAAAGATACCCGATGCCAATTATAGACGATGAAATAGCAAGATTATCGGGGCAAGCATGTTTCATAACGCTTGATTTGGCATCTGGTTATTATCAGGTGCCAATTTTGGAATCTTGCAAACATTTAACTGCGTTCGTCACTCCAGATGGATTGTACGAATTCAACCGTATGCCATTTGGTTTGGCAAATGCACCAGCAATTTTTCAGAGAATGATTAATAAGGTCTTAGGGTCAGCTCGATTCACTCATGCTACAGCGTATATGGATGACGTGCTTGTCTTTGGTAAAAATGCTACTGAATGTCTTGATAGGCTTGAACAAATTCTGAAGCTGTTAGAAGATGCACATCTTACGTTAAATTTGTCAAAATGTAATTTTCTTCACGATAATATTGATTATCTTGGTTATGAGATTAGCTCGTCAGGAATTCGGCCAGGTGAAAAGAAAATTCAGTCGGTTATGAATTTTCCACGGCCAGCTAATATTCATGGTGTTAGGCAATTCCTCGGGCTTGCTAGTTATTTTCGAAAATTTATCAAAAATTTCGCTCAATTAGCTTCGCCAATCATGCAGTTATTAAAAAAGGACTCCGCATGGGTGTGGGGCCAAGATCAAGAGAATGCATTCCAGGTGCTTAAATCGCAATTGATAGACAGACCAGTCTTAGCAATTTATGATCGCGAGGCGGAGACGGAATTACATACTGACGCCAGCAAAGACGGCGTTGGAGGCATACTCTTGCAACGGTGTAAGAATAGTGGTTTTCTTCGGCCAATTGCTTATTGTAGCAGGCGAACGTCACCGGAGGAAAAATATTATCACTCTTACGAATTAGAAACGCTGGCGGTTATTCGTTCATTAGAGAAATTTCGGGTCTATTTATTAGGTAACAAATTCAAAATAGTCACCGATTGTAGTGCTCTTCGTTCCACCTTCATGAAACGCGATCTCATACCTAGGATCGCGCGCTGGTGGCTTTTGCTGCAAGAATTTGATTGCTCGATTGAATATCAGCCTGGAAATAAAATGTCCCACGTAGATGCGTTATCTCGTAATCCTATTCCGAATAATTCTGTGACTGATTCCACTAGTCTGAGTACTCAAGTTATGGTAATTAGTAACGAAGACTGGCTACAGACCCTTCAGCTAGGGGACTCGGAATTGGAACGAATTAAACAGATTTTAGAGAAGGATTTTGATCCCAAGAATCTTCAATATATCAAAGATAATTATGTTGTTCGAGATAATAAGTTATATAAGTATCTTAACGGCAATAAAGATAATGTTCGTTGGGCAGTCCCAAAGGGGGCAAGGTGGCAAATATGCAGGATGAATCACGACGATATTGGTCATCTAGGATTAGAAAAGACTTTGGAAAGGATTAAAAGTAACTATTGGTTTCCGAAAATGTCACGGTTTATCAAAAAGTATGTGTCCGCTTGTATTGATTGCGCTTACGCTAAGAAGTCCGCGAGTAAAAACGAAGGTTTATTACATCCGATCGAAAAAGTAGAGTTGCCGTTTCACACCCTGCATGTCGACCACCTGGGTCCCTTTGTCAGATCCAAACGAGGATACTCTTATCTTCTAGTAGTGGTAGACTCGTTTACTAAATTTGTGTTTATAAAGCCAGTTCGAAACACGAATGCACAAAATGTGGTTCGTGCCCTAGATGACATATTCAATACATTTAGAATGCCTGACCGTTTGATCAGTGATCGTGGTAGTTGCTACACATCTAACTTGTTTAAAAGATACTGTTATGATAAAGGTATAAAACACATCTTGAATGCTGTCGCGAGCCCAAAATCAAATGGCCAGGTAGAACGATATAACCGGACTATCCTTAATTCATTGAAAGCGCTAAACCTGAGACATGATGAGAGGGATTGGGACAACCAGTTAGGGAAAATACAATGGGGGTTGAATAACACTGTCCAAAAGACGACCGCTAGGAGACCATCTGAAGTCATGTTCGGTACGTTCATGAACAGTGAGATCAGTCCTAATCTAAATGAGATAGCAGAAGTCACTAGGGAAAATATAGATGTGACCACTATCCGAAATCAAGTTAAAGAAAGAATAGACACTGAACAAGCAAAGCAAAAGTTGCGGTACGATCAGAACAGACGCCCTGCTAAAAAATACCATCAGGGAGATTTAGTCAAAATTACTAAAGTTACTTTTTATAACGATGGGAAGAGTAAAAAACTTCTCCCATCCTACATAGGACCATATCGAGTCACTAAAGTTTTAGGCCAAGATAGATATAAAATAGCATCCATTCCTGGTTTCAGTAATAGTACAAATAAATGCACTACCACTGTAGCAGCTGATCGAATGCTGCCGTGGGTACATGTAGCTGCGTTACAACTAAATAAATCGGATTCTAGCGAATCTAGTGATGATAGCGAACATAGTGATGCATAGTGATCCTCAATGCAGGACAATTATTACAGAATGTTTAATATTATTGTTTCAGACCGAACGTGAGAATTGATTGGTTCACGTCCTCGGTTATTAAGCAAAAGACCTGACGGGAGAATTGATTGGTTCACGTCATCAGTAAGACACAATTGGAGACCGAGCGTGAGAATTGATTGGTTCACGTCGTCGGTTATTACACAATTAGAGGCAAGAATTGATTGGTTTGCCTAGGTTTTTGGAGTCTCTGATCAGGTGTGAGAATTGATTGGTTCACAACCAGATAGAGTACGCAAGTTCAGTAGCGAGAATTGATTGGGTCGCATTGCCATATTAAGGAGAAACTTAAGTTCTGAATGATGTACTTCGGCGAGAATCGATTGGTTCGCCAAAATGTTTTTTTTTATGTGTGGATAATTGATAGAACATAGTATAGTTGTTTCTTTTATTGAGTTATTATGGATTTCATAAATGTATTAGCATAACATAATTCAATAAGTGTGAAAGATGGATTAATTTATGTTTGTGGTCAATGATAACTGTTGTAACTAAATAATTACCAACTTTGTCTTTAAGTTTTTAATGATTGTTTTGGTTTTATTTTTGTTTGATGTTTCGAATTTATAAGCATTAAAGTATTTTAAGGATGTAGTCTTATTGCTGTAACAAAATATTTTACTGCTGTAAATGTTTAGAACAAACAATGCAATCTCAAAATTGGATGTATGTTATTTTTTATTGTATTTTCTTTTGTAATCGTGAGTCCTCTCAGCCAAGTGTAGGGTATTTTAAATACAATTTGAGGCGTGTATGAGGGCATACACGTCGTCAGGACGGTCGAGTGTAGGGTTTTTACAGATTTTATAAATCCGTTATTATTTTTATGAAATGGCAACACAGTTCAACTGTCAATTTGGTAGGGGCAGGGGTAGTTTATAAATAAGGGCACTTGGCCGAGAGAGCTCAATTTGGTGTGAAGCAACTGTGGTGACAATATCTCAAATATCTGTAAAGAAGAAAAGAGAAAATTAAAGTACCAGTATTATATCTAGTGAGTTTTATTATACTAGGGATATTTCCCCAGGGACTGTGCCTCTTCCCTGTCTAAATTAAAAACTTTTCCATAATAATGACGATCACCTCGTTCCCCTGGCGGTTCTTTTTCAATAGTGTGTTCTTATTGGTTTTGTGATTCTGTGTTGTGGAGAATTCCAGGGTAATGAGTTTGTGAGCATTTTCTGTTTAGTGTTTTGATGTGTAGAAAAGAAATATATTTGAGAAAATAATAGCGTTTGCACTAACTAAACGCTCATTGCAGAAAAAGACAAATTATTATTCAATCTTTTTTTATTTGTAGGTAAGTACTTAAGAGTTGGAGTTCACATGAAAGTTTCGTTAGAGTATTGAGGTGTCAAAAATCTTTTGTACGAGTAATTTAATCTCCACACCAGTTATTGAATTAAACCCACTTATTTATGGCAAAGCCTTTCTTTTTAAAAACATTAGATTATTTATTGTCGGCTTAATTTACGTTGTGGAGCAGACCAATTTTTTTATCATAATTTTGATGCAATGGATTAGCTTGTGGCCAAGTAATAACAGCCACGCGGTGCTATCGATCAGGTTATACTACGTTTGCCGCGGTTGGTCCGTAGATGGGTGACCATCTTTATATACCAAGATCCCTCCGTGCTTTGGAAAGTACGTTAAGCCGGCTGTCATTCGTTGATCTTTGACAGTCGTTACGGGTCGACAGATGTCCTAAAGTCTAACAATCAGTCTTACCAAGGGGTATCGTACTATCGCGTTACCCAATAACTGAGTTGTGGAGGTCAGGTAGGAAGTCACTCCATTCAAAAACTGGTATTCAGCTGTATCTGGTTTTTTTTTGGGTGGGAAATCATCAAATAACTTCTCCCGCCCTGGGTGGAGCAGGAGGGCCTGTCAGACTTTTACTGACTAAAACCCACCCATGTTGCCTCTGTGCCAGCAGGGGCCGCGGTATCTCTTTGAAACAACCCGCACCCCTGGCAGGCCAGTTGGTGCCATCTCTTTGAGGCGCGCGTGGAACACAACGCGCCGTCGACCCGGGCTTGGTCGTTACCGGATAGCGAGCTACCCATTACTCGACGTCCGCAAGCCCGCGCCTACGGTGGCCGGGAATCAGCCTGGGATTCACGACGCCCAGGATGTCTCCCGCGACGACTACGGCCGTGAGGACGCATATACTGCCTCTCCCTCACGTGCCCTACCTCCCTCTTTACGAGCATTACTGCTTCGCGGAAGGAGGTGACGGCTATCCATGCACTCTCGCTCCGTACCATGGCCTGGACCAGGGCCGGACGCGAGAGATCGCCGCCGCCGATCGCCTCCACAAGGACACGGTGGTGCTCCGCCCAACCAGGGCAGATCTCCACCGTATGCTCCACCGTATCCTCAGTGCGATCTTCGCAGTGGAAACACCCGGGCGTTTCCTCCCGCTTTACCCGAAACAGGAACCTCCCGAAACAACCGTGTCCGGTGAGGACCTGCGTCAGGCGGAAGGTGAGGCCGCCATGCCGCCTCTCAAGCCACTCCTCAAAGAGGGGACTTACCGCCGCTATCGTGGCGTGCCCAAGCTGTATCTGGTTAAACTCCCACTTCCCACTTCCTAACTATACTGGGGTCGGCCCAGTATGGTTGGGAAGGCAGCAAATTCGTCTGATTGGGATTGAAAGTGTAGTACACAACTGAGGTACAGGTCTGGCCTTTTTTTAACTTGGCAAGAACTGTCTACCCTCAGGAAAAACATTCTATCTTCCGCCCCTTTGATAACATAATCATAATATTAAATTACTTTTGTGGACTCCTGACGTAAATAGGACGAGTGGGGCGGTCAACATTATGTCGTGTCTATTGTTTTGCATTATTTGTTATTACTTGTGAAGATAATACTTTCTTATGGCAAATTAATAAAGTATGGTCTATAGAATCTGAAGTGTTTAATAACGGATATCTGAACTTGCTACCTTAAAGATTTGTAGGTGACTAAGACTTACAGGTCTATTACAACGATAAATTGCGTGGGCCTAGTACAGCCTACATAGTCTACTGCTGATTCATTGTGTGAAAAACTAGCCAAAATGTGAATAGATGAAGTTTTGCATCAAATTCGTAAAAAGTCACAAAATTTTGTCCAAAACAAATGAGTTTTGACTTCATTTAGAAGTGAACCCTACCAAATGGTAGGCGTGACGAATGTTTATCAAAGTTATGTTACAATGCGTGACGTGTGAGGAGTGTGAGTGACGTCACGTGCAGGCGTCACGCGTCACTGTGGCGAGACGGCGTGCCCACGAGGACAGCGTGCTGATTTGAAATTATTTTTAAAAAGACTTAGAATCAGCAGTTTTTTAACATCAAGAAATAAACCGCCGACAAAGCTCATTTTTCAAAATGAGTATTAAATAAAAACAGCGTACCTAACAAACGCAGCAGCTACACTCTCTGGCGATGTAAATAGACATCGACAACATACGCACACACAAAATGATCGTCATCTCAACTGTCATCTCTCTTTCTCAAATCTCTGTCTGTAGCTGTACTAAAATATTTTCAGCATTGGTTTTGTTTCTAGTGTGCACAAACTTACTTGGAATACAATAATTGTAAGTAAGTATTTATTTTTACCAGACCGAAGATGAGTGTTTTTAACTCGCATAACTCGCAGATAAAAGCTGTCAAATTCTTTCCCTTTCGTTGGACACTAAGTCTTTGCAAAGTGCGTGTTGCCAGTGATGACCTATGGCACTGAAACGTGGTCGCTCACAATGGACCTTATTATAAGGCCTCCCACAAGGTGGACTGATGACCCTGTGAATGCCGCAAGAATCAACTTTATGCTCAAACACAGAACCGGGCGAAGTGGCTGAGCTTGGGGGACCTATGTATGTCCAGCATTGGACGTCTTTCGGCTGAAGACTTTGTGTAGAAATTGTGATAATTATTTAAACCGAAGACAAACCCAAGACCCAATACCGTTCATGATAATTATTTAAACCGAAGACAAACCCAAGACCCAATACCGTTCAACTACACTTTGTAATAAAGTAATAATTTCACAAAACGGAATACCGAATGTACAGCCACGGTACAGACCGCGCCACAAACACCGCTATCACCTATAACTTACACCCACCTACATCTTCATAGCCCCACATACAAGTTATTAATCGTCCCGCGTGAGTGATTATTTTTTGAGCCGCTCTGCCCGTTGTCCAGCCGGACTCTCCCGTGTCCGAAACTGTCCGGCTGTCCGGAGTCACGCGCAGGTGCAGACTTTACATTTAATTGATTGTCACGCATTTTTGGGTACAGAGTTTATTTTTGAGAGAAATTAAAGGATTCGGGAGAAAAATGCTCTTTTTTCTCGTTTGGGCAAGTAATACATACAGTACCTATTGGATTTCAGAGCAAAGGATATTTTATGTTTTCTTACTATAGTTTCTGTCACGGTAATTCACGTCTTTACAATAACTTCTTTAAATAACAAATTTAATTAACTATGAAGTTTAAGTACCTACTAAGATCTAACATTTCAAATCATATAGGAATTTGCCAGAATCAGTCACGGCTAAAATATAACTTGTAAACCACATAGTTACACTAAAACATTTTTATAGCATTATTCCGATAACGTTATGTAGATGTCTGCCCACCGTGAATATCTCATGCTATGTGGAACACCACATAATACATAGCTACAGAAGGCCAACTCCATTCAACGAGCGAAAACAGGCGCACGCACACATTGAAACGTAAGCACGGCGATCTCACGCTTGCACTCGCTAAACGAGAACCATCTCAACCTCAATCACAAAGCATTTAATGCAAATAAACCAATTACAGGCTATTTTGAATTGTAAAAGGGTCTTTCAGTCAGACAGATGAAGTTAGTAGCCCATTCCAAAGCGTAGTAGGTACCCATGGAAAAGAACGGGCAAGACGTGCACAATAAAACCCTCCGTAATAAAAACAAACAAAATAAACAATTCAGAAATTAAAATAAGCTGTAGCAGATGACCAGTCCCTACTGATGATGCCATTTCACGAACATGACGTTTGAATTAGCACCATTCAGCTCAACCATTTTGTAGGGAACTTAATGATCCAACACACACGCCACCACCGGCAACACATTGAGTATTGATATACTCTCAGTCGCCAGGGTATATTCAAGTCAATGAAAGACGTACCCAATATATGATAGATTAATTATAGTGGGAACAGAGTACTCACACATATGCTTGTGGCTTGTGTGAGTCGATAAGGTTAAACTACGTTTGCAGCGTGAATCCGTAGATGGGTGACCAACTTTACATACCCTCTCCGTGCCTCGGAAAGCACGTTATGCCGTTGGTCTCGGATGTCATTCGTGGATCTTTGACAGTCATTACGGGTCGTCAGAAGCCCGAAAGTCTGACAACCAGTCTTACCAAGGGGTGTCGTGTTACCCAGTAACTTGGTTATAGAGTTCAGAAGCCCTAGTGTGAGTTTCTTTTAACCATCTCGATCTAACGCATTGACAGGTTTCGGCGCTCCGAATGGAGCTGGATTGGTGAAGGACCAATAGGAACGCCGAACGCGCTCGATGCGTTAGATCGAGATCACTAGGGCCTCAGATAGGCGGTCGCTCCATGTAAAATACAGGTATTCAGCTACATCCGGTTACACTGGAAAGGCTAGGCAAATGATGATGACACGTGCACACATGTGTAGTATGAAGCAGTCCTTCTGTACCTTATATCTATTCTGTGCCGACAGTTGTTTGTCCATCGGTGCGGGTGCGTTTGATTTGATACGAAGCGACGCTGGTCACCGCACCCGATTTATTATGTGCTAGTGCAGCGGGTTTTTCGACAGGTTTGGTTAGTGAACGAAATAAAAAACTCACTGTGGCTCGGTGAAAATGTTTTGTGCATTCCTGTGAATATGTAGGAATGTGGGTGTTTGTTCTGAGAAGTATTGAACCACGCCGCAATGTTGTGTTGCGATTTGTTTGCTCGTGAAAATTATTTAGAATTTGGTCTCAGTTACCGATGAAAATCCCAGTTACTGGGAAGGTTACTGGTTAGTTTAAAGATTTAGTCGACGTTCACATGAACGTAAAAATATCGCGGCGGGATTTTTTCGCGTGCTGGATCTCGCACTCGCCGAGAATTGAAAATCGAACATTGTGTTTATCGACGCCCTGAGATGCACTCTGTTCGATTCTCACTGCTCGGTTCTACACCGAGAGTTGAAAGTCTAGTGCGCGATAAAATCTCGCCGCGATGTTTTTACGTGTGAACGTTGACATAAGGTAAGCAACCCAATTGTATGTAAGTATTTATTTATTCAGAAATCAAAGATCCATTGGGTTAGTAACAATAGTCTTAACCAATGTTAGTACTTAACTAATAACACAGACAGTGAACAGGTGACAAGTGACCTAACCAACGGGCTGTCATGTCTCCCGGCTATAGCGAGTAGAATGCTGTTGGGGCTGCCACGGAGTCTGTTTAGCAGCGAGGCCGCTCTTTTACGCCGTACAGCATTGAAGCCGTCGGCAATATTATGCAGTTACGTTTTGTTTCACTCAATAATTAGGTATATTAATTACCGATTACCGATTTCTAATTGAGCATTGACTCATTAAGTACTTCGTACGGTTCTTACGACATGATGAAACATCGAGTTTACTTTATTATGCAGATGTTTAATATGAATATTATCCTAAATATGAAAGTTAGGATGTTTGTTACTGAATCACGCAAAAACGGCTGAACGGATTTAGATGAAATTTGGCACACAGATAGTTTGTAACTAGGATTAGCACATAGTATACTTTTTATTGCGGTTCCCGAGCGATAATTTTCGAAACACACGCGGGCGAAGCCGCGGGCAAAAGCTAGGACTTATAAGAAACCTTAACCGCATCAAAGTCCCTTGCGTAGTTCACAAGAACAACGCGGTCACACCAACAAATATGAAAAGCGACTGTAATGTTTCTAATTTCTCTTTTTCCCCCGAAAATCTTTGGCATCCATATTTATATTTCCACCAACTAGATGACAGCTATATTTCAGCGCCACGTGCGACCTGACGCAGATAAATGCTGCTCTGATGGATGCCGGCTGCTGGGAACGACGAAGATTATTTATTGGGGAATCCTGCTCACCCCCTGTTTTATGTGCTGTGTCGTGATAGAAGGTTAGATTTGTGGTATAGTGACCTAGTTTGGTTATAGGCTGGAACTGAATTTATGCTACAGGTGAAAATAACGGGTGGTAACGTAAAGGTTGTTTGCAAAAGTTGACCTTACATTGTACAGACTGAAAATAAATAACTTAAATGAGATTCGAACAGTCAAACTAATTTAGAGATAGAATAGAAGAAAAAACTATTTATTCTTCATTCGGCCCACTGAGTTTTGTCCTACATAAAAAATCCTGGGTCGTCCCAAACAGTATGCTTCCTTCGTCCCATTATATACATTTAATTATTTTATTCCTGCTTCGTCCTATTTTGTATTCCTTCTACCGTCCATATTTTTTTTGTATACTTATGCCTTACTTACTTTTTTTGTGCAATCGCCAAAAAAGGGTTATGTATTATTAAACACTAGCTGACCCGGCGAACTTCATACCGCCTTAAAATCAATAAATTTTGTGTTAACCTATCAGCAAAACATCTTGAGTCATTGTGCATGATCTCCTACCAAGTTATGACAACCGAATAAATACTTCGAAGCCATAAAGCGTTTTCTAGCTGAAACACAAGTTAGGTGAGCTCCTACCGAGTTATGACAACCTGGTACTTCGAAGGCATAAAACGTTTTCTAGCTGAAACAAGTTAGGTGAGCTCCTACCGAATTATGACAACCTGGTACTTCGAAGGCATAAAACGTTTTCTAGCTGAAACACAAATTAGATGAGCTCCTACCGAGTTATGACAACCTGTTACTTCGAAGGCATAAAACGTTTTCTAGCTGAAACACAAGTTAGGTGAGCTCCTACCGAGTTATGACAACCTGTTACTTCGAAGGCATAAAACGTTTTCTAGCTAACAAACCGATGTTAGGTGTGCTCCTATCAAGTTATGACAACCTGGTACTTCGAAGGCATAAAGCGTTTTGTAGCTGAAACACCCGTGTTAGGTGAGCACACTTCGGAGGTCTAAAGCGTTTTCTAGCTGACACACCTATGTTACGCGTACTCCTACCAAGTTATGACAACCTGGTACTACGAAGGCATAAAGCGTTTTCTAGCTGACACGAAAAATGTTTGAGATATTTTTTTGTGGGAATCTACTAATTATTGAACAACAACATTAAAATCTGTGAGTGAACAATAAATCACCCCTATTTACCCATCTTTAGGGTAGGATTTTTTTCAAAATTTATATGGGACCAACTTCGGGGTATACCCTTTCCCATACAAAAATAATTATCAAAATCGGACTACTCTGTAAAAATTTATGCGTGGTCATGCATTAAAAAAAAAACGCGTCGACTTGAGAACCTCCTCCTTTTTTTCTTCGATTAATTAAAAATGAATTGTCTTTTTTTCACGTATTTTCCCCATGGTTTTATAGTTATTCTGCTATTTGGGATGGAGACAAATCCAACAACCCGAAGATTATAAAAATCGGTTTCGGTAAAAATCGGCTTAGCTTAACCACTAAACTACTCACAACTTGGTGTAACTAACCCGACTTTGGTTTATTTATTTATAAATGTATAAGAAGGTAGATTACAGATCTAACTGTTCTGTATAATAAAAATGTTATTTATACCTAAATTTAGAATCGTTTTATTATTTAAATATTTATCGTTTCAAATATTACAAATAAGTACATTATATTTTTTTTTGACTGTACTTGTAATTTGGGACGAAGCAGAATTTCAACAGCTAAATGGGACAAACTAAGATTTTTTTGGAATGTGCGACAAAACTTCAGTCCGAACGAAGAATAAATCGAAAAAAACAGTGGGCGAGAGATTGAGCTGACAAGTTGAAGAAAGAAGAGATAAGACTTGTAGAGAACAAGAAATTTTTATTTTAAGAGGTTGACTATTATTAGTACTAATATTTGGATGACCGAGCTAGACCCGGTATTTTTTTTTTCATTTTCTAAAAATGATACCTAGCTAGATCGATTAATCGCCCCCGAAACCCCCTGCATACTAAATTTCATGAAAATCGTTTTAGCCGTTTCCGAGATTCAGATTATATATACATACAAGAATTGCTCGTTTAGAAGTATCAGTTTTTTTTTTAGTAAGGTATTCTTTATTATTGTAGTTCAAATTAATCAAAAAATAAATAAAAAAATCCTATAACCTAACTTAACTAAAACGAATAAACTAAAACAAAGCGTCGAAAAACTCATCCGCATCGCTGTAGACTGGTAATGTACCCAAGAGACTGGCGGCATTGCCATGTTGTATAGCAATGCTCAGCCTTTAGCCAAGGTAAAAACCAGCCCTTGGGTCACGGGAAGTGTCAACCAGCCGTTTCGAGATTTCCTTATAGAGAGCATGAGCACTCGGACCCCACGGCCCGAGTATTATATTAAAGTATTAGATAATATTAACAATCTCATGAAGTAGAAGGCAATATAGGTCTTTATTGTTAAATTTAGGAAAATGCCTTCACTTGCATGAGATTGGATATAGTAAGTATTAAGTTTAACAGTCTAATACTTGACATGGTTCGCCACAAAGGAACAGCATACATAATTATGTGCATAGTCTGATAAACAAATAAACCCTCATTTGCATCGCGCAGTCGTTTGGTAAAAGTTTTCTAACAAGTATAAGCAAGAATGTGCCATAAAAATCAATTGTAAAAGCCAGAAAATGTTCCAATACAATTCACAAAAGCAATTAATCCCCGTCTCTCCGTAAATCCTGACCATCATAAAAAGCCAGATGACCATAATAGATCATTCTTCCTAAGATTAAAACTTCTTGCGATAAAACTTGCAATAACTTGCAGTCCCAGTGTCTTGTGCAAGTTTCACAAACTTTCGCTCGGATTAAAAACTAATTTCTTTGTGTAGTTAGTTCGCTTTACACTTAGATTCTTTATGTGGTTAGTTTAAGAAGAAGATTTAACGAGTTCTCGCTTATATTTTATTATTATTTTATGTAGACAGGTATATTGAAGCTCATAATTGCTTTCCCATTACATACTGTAACCCCGAGAGGTAAGGCAGAGGTGCACTCATTTTTCACCAGTATGTTCAAAACCCATGAAATAGGGGGAGGGTCTATTGCCATCAAGCGGGCTTTTTTATGGAGGATACGCTAAGTTAGCCCACAAAATTCCCATTGAATGACTTTTTCAGTTGAAGGATCAAATAAACTTGGAGGGTTGTATTGATGAAATTAAATACACACCTACGTGCGACCAATTGCAAAAAACCTAAGAAAACTTGAAAATCGAGGGCTACGCTGGCGCTTCCCCCTTAAACTTCTAGTTTTACAAACTATTTAGAATATTAGAAATACAATTTAATTACTTCTCTCCTAAATTATTTACAACAAAAGGCGACTAAAAACTCTCAGACCGATAAAAGTAATCTTAAAATGTCTGACCTTTAACTACTATAATAAAATTCCTTAATGTCTTAACTTGTTGATAAATTCCTAGGATTACGTCTTAACACTCAAGAAAAAAGACCTGAAAAACCACAAGCAAAATTTTAACACATTCCATTACACTGATTACATAATTTATCAACATTTATCACCACCACTCGTATATCAAAAACTTTAGGAAGTTGTTACGACTTCCAGTTAAACCATATTTTTGCTCAAACGCGATATATTTTGTTTGCTACACATCCACATATAGGTAATATGCTAACGACAGTACTTTTTAAACCTCCAATAAATCAGAGCAATAAGCAATCGAAAGTGGCTCTACTTCAATAAAGTGTGACTGGGTAAACTAGGGACTTAGATACTCAAAGATTGCAAACGCAAAAGAAGAGAAAAAAAAGTATAAGTTTTGTCTAACCGTATGAACCAGGTAGCATAAGTATAATTAATTAGCCTATAAAGGCTCCTACACACTATGCCGGCGGCGGGTATGTAAGAGCCTTTATGTTCCTACTGCTGGCATACAGGCCTCCTCTCAGTGACAGAGACTGGGCCGTAATCCACCACGCGGGCCCTGTGCGGATTGGTAGATGTCACATTTCTTCGAATTTCCTTAAAATGATTTTTTTACCGTTGCGAAAGCAGTGGTGATGAAATAATTCTCACAAAATAAAGTACCGGTTTGGGTTCGAACCTCCAACGTACAACTCATAAGTCTCGGCCGTTCCAGCTGCAACACCGGGTAACGAAATCGTTTTAGTATTCGTCAAAATTGGCTCCGAGACTCTTTTGAGTACCGTTCATATACTTAACTGTAGATTTTGGCTAGCTCTATCTTCATTTTGTCAGTAAAACGGGCAATATTAATTTTCCCTTCAAGCCTCGATCCATCTGCCTAGTCTTTTTTCTTCTATGTTGGGGACGTCTACGAGACTACCTGGAGCAACTGCCCATGTGACTTCCACAACCCGGTTTCTGGGATACACGGACACACCAGTAATAACTGCCAAAGATCTACGAATGATAATAAGATTTTCTTTAAGCCTGTCACCGATTATATTACAAAGAAATAAGTGTCTGTTTTTTATGTAAAAATAACAGCTTTTCGCTTACTGCTGAAAGTATGAACGGTATTTTTTTTGTTTATCTGTCTATCTGTTGGTTCCAGCTAATCTCCGAAACGGCTGGACCTATTTTGACGTCAATTTTGTAAACTGACAGATAACTGATGTTATAAGGAGTAACATAGGCTAATTAGTCCCAGTAGCTCGTTCCCTTGGGATAATTTCCGACATCCACGCGTTTGAAGCCGCGGGCAGCACGTAGGAAAAATTAAATAATAATAATTAAATTGTTTTTGGCTCTTCTTCAATGTCCATCGTTTTACCAGTCATCCCGTACAGTGTTTATAATAGAAATAGAGCCCACTTCCACATCAGCGTGGTTGGTATAGAAATGGGGCTGAGGTCTGCATTCAGTGCTGAGCAGGGTGAATGGGGTGCTTAGGGGTTATCAGTGCAATTATTTCACGTTTTATATCATGAGAGTGCTTTTAACCATGAAAGCATGGCGGTTTAGGGTTTATATGCTTTGGGTTTTGTAGGAAGGGCTGGTATTAATCAAGTGAAGGGCTAATCAGTTGATGAATCAAAGTGAACTAGCTTCCGCCCCTGGCTTTGCCCACGTGGTATGTCGTTAAATGTAGCTTATGTCCCCATGCCAAATTTAACAAAAATCGGGCTAACCATTTCGGCGACTAGCCGGAACAAACAGACAGATAAAACATTCAAAAATTGTTTCTTTGTTATAAAATAAGTATCGTAAATACTTTCATGAGCATTGTGTTAAAAGCTGTAATTTTAACATTACCAGCGGACGCTTCAATTTTATTTATTTTTAGGAATCAACAGAGCTATGGAAAGTATTTCCCAACACCTATGGTCATTTGTAATATAAAGACGATGTCCATGAGTTGTCACCCAAAGCAAGTCACAATTTTTTTTTATTTGAATCTTGCATGTCAAATTGTACAGAAACTTAGCAGCAAGATTTTGATAGTTGAAATCCCCCGGTTGTTTTTCCATAGAACCCTTCAATATCAAAGTGCGGCGTAGCGTATTCAGCCTATAATGTTCCCAAACAGGCCTCTTCTTTGTGAAAGGGGCTGTTTTTAAAGAAAAAAAAATTCAATCCAAAATCATAACAAAAGCTCATTCAAAACCCTTCATCACGCTTGATGATACAGCACGCCATTTTGCTAACTAACCTTCATCCTACGCCGACCCGGAACAATCTACCGTTTAGCGACACCTTTTACTAATTATAATCAATCGAATTTGTTCCTCGGCAGCGCCGCCCTGCCGTAATGAATTCTGAACTCATCAATTCTGCAAATTTCCAATTTGAAGACGCTGTTGATTGAAAACCCACCTTCTATCCCCTTGGGGGCTGAGTACGGAGGCTGTGGAGCGCACTCAATAGATACACTGCTGCATTTTATTCGTGTTACAATACCTACCGATAAAAGGAATGCGGGTGATTTTTAACCAGGTTTTAAAATATTTTTTCCTACTTTTTACACGCTTTATATTAGCTTCACTTGTATGTTGGTTTGTTTGTTAGTTTGTTTGTATGTAACCGACTCCTTTGAGCGCGATTTTGACCCACTTTAAACGGTCAGATTTCATTGAAACTTTGTAAACTCGTCGAGGACCGATGACAATTCAATAATTAAAAAAAAAATTGAGAAAAAAAAAACTTTTTGTAGTTAGCAGAACTAAAAAATAGAAAATAAATAATAGTTTAAAAAACTAAAAAACACGCTTTAAAAACCAAACTAAAAAAGGAGAAAATAATTGAATTCAATTAAAAAGCGTGGGGTGCTTGACATTAATTGATTATAAAAATACCTCAAAAAGCACCTCACGCTTTTTAATTGAATTAAATTATTTTCTCCTTTTTTAGTTTGGTTTTTAAAGCGTGTTTTTTAGTTTTTTAAACTATTATTTATTTGTGTTACACAATAATGTAAGGTCGAATAAAAAAAAATAGCGTCCGTATTTTCAAATCACAACTCATTCTTTGACATTTGTATGAAATGTCTTTATCACGGCAAATTGGAGTAGTGAGTGAATTTGATAAACAATTAATTTCCCGGATAGTACGTAGGTACTAGAGACCCAGAGGGTAGTCTCTAGGACTCTAGGTTGATCTTAAGACACCACTGATTTACATCGAAAGTAATCAAAATAATTCCTTAATTAATTCATTGTAGGTATTAAGAAAACTTGAACGATATTGTCTGAAATATTCAATATAAAGACAATATCGTTCAAGTTTTCTTAATACCTACAAATATTCAATATAAAGAGAGCTAGTTGTTAAAAGGCACGATGGGGTTGGCGTATCTGTTTAGATAAAAACCCCTAAACAAATAAAGAGAAAAAAAAAAAAAAAAGAGAGCTAGTTTTCCACTTCCTTTATTACCGATGTGATCCTTGCTTTGTAGAGAGTTAACAGGTTGATACTTTTTTTGTTAAGCCTACACTAACCCTCTGCTAGACAAAGGCCTCCCCTGAGTCCTTCCAGGAAGTCTTCTATATTATCTAGGTTGGTATTTCATTATATTAAACCAAGGACTCACATTCTATAGCTTGTCTCATCAATACTCTAAGCGAACCCCATGTAAAACACTGTCTCAGTGTGATCGCTGATTAATTGAGTCAGAAACAGTCTTAGTTTGTGCTTTTTGTGTTAGCAATTACACAAGAAACGTCTGAACATCAGAAACAACTGTTCTGACTCTATATAATGTCAGACGATTATCGGTATGTTAGCTACAGTACGTGTAGATTGAATACAGTTAATATGCAAATTAAGGGTTTTAGTGTCAATCCAGTTGAAAATTGATTGTAGGAATTCAGGAAGACGCTGTGCTGACTTCGTAGCATCCTCATGCTCTTACTCTTATCGTAATTTAACGCGTGTTATTTTTATCAAGAGCACATTTAGTATCACCCTTAGATATAAATAATGTCTTAACACCGAGCGCCTAAATATCACCGGCTTCGGATAGGGTCCCAGCTCCCGGCGGAAGTGTGCAGCGCATGAGATGGACACGATCCCTCAATGAGAACGTTATTCGCTCATACTATGGGGCTATAGAACGAGGAAACAATCTGACCGCGTACCCTATTCAGATGCTCTCTCTGTTTCAGTTGCTTGAGCCGGCTGTCAACGTTTCGGCACAACGACTGTAGGAATATAAAAATATTATGGGTTAAACCAAGGTGTGAAACGAATGTTTTCAATTTTTAAATCAGTTTATGTTACTCCATGCGTTTGTGCTAGGTCCTCAGACTTCTTCCAAGGACTTTACCAATATATGGTCGAATGCACTTATGCTGTTCTATGGCATCGTGTCCTGAGGATTCCACTTGCATCTGTCTCGTAAATCTCTTTCGCTAATCGCCTTTTATTGATCCAATCTCAACAAATCTCTCCACACTACCAAACATTCTAAGTTATGACGCATTTTTAGGAATTTAATTAAAGCAAGCTGCTTTGCAACTTCTACCTCGTAAAAGTAGTCAAATAACGAAAAAAATTATACAATTTAACGTCCGAGAAATAACAGAGAACACTAATAAATATAATTGAAAAAACATTTTTATGAAAATAATTGTGTTCCGAAGCAAAGCATGCAACTTGGATTGTGAAGGATTTTAATTTACTCGCAAATACAAATTGAATTAAACATTAACTCTAGCTCGCTTTTAATCTTCTGTTAGTTTAATATTTTTTGCTGAATGTTTTCATTTTCTGTTATAATTTACTGGAAGTGTGCTTTATATGCAAGAGGATTATTTGACTACCTCGTTGGTCACAAGAGCGTCCTGTTAGGGTGGTTGGCGGCCTGTGGATCCTAGAGATGAAAACACTTGGGTTGCTACTATACAAACTAAATTTAACTAATAAGCTGTAGGTACACGATACACATATTTCAATAGAAAAAATATGTTTCGGACTTTGCCGGTTTGACTGCACTGCTATAAATAAATAAAATAAAATGGTGTTTTATTGCAGGCAATGTACCCATATACAAAAAATTATAGTAAAAATAAATTATAAATAAAATTAAATTCAAAACATAGAGCTATGCATATCAAGCACCTTTTTATACTACATTATAACATGTAGTAATAGCATTAGCGATAATTGTTGTTCAATGAAATTATTTAAGAAAGTCCGCTTGATGAGGTGGGTTCAAGGGTTGAATCCTGAGGTTTGGCGATGAGTTTAGCAGACCTGAATGTCTATTATTTGACAATTTTGTTTCACTTTGGCTTGATAATTAGATACAAAAAATAAGAAAATTATCTTATAAGTATGTATATTACTTCACTAAACGCGAATCCTTTTATGTATATTCCGTATTGTATTCGTCGTATTTATAATATTATCATTTATTATAACATACATATTTATCATATTTGCGTCTTGTTCTACATCCATCTCAGATCATAGAATAAAGGAGGATGTGCCAAGATATTTTTGTAAGGATGTGTGCACATCATTACCGCGCGCCACCATGATATCTCATATCATCGACGGTCAATGTCAAAAACTTGTTACAACTCTTAAGTCTAGGGTGATACCACTGGGCCATCACTGCTCCTTTTTTAGGGTTCCGTACCCAAAGGGTAAAACGGGACCCTATTACTAAGACTCCGCTGTCCGTCTGTCTGTCCGTCTGTCACCAGGCTGTATCTCATGAACGGTCATAGGTATACAGTTGAAATTTTCACAGATGATGTATTTCTGTTGCCGCTATAACAAAAAATACTAAAAAACAGAATTAAATAAATATTTAAGGGGGCTCCTATACGACAAACGTGATGTTTTTTCTTGTTTTTGATCGATATTGATAACGGCAACAGGTAGACGCTTCAAAAATAAATAATTAAAACAAAACAAATATTTAAGGGGCTGCCATACAACAGACATGATTTTTTTGCCGTTTTTATAGATAATGGTACGGAACCCTTCGTGCGCGAGTCCGACTCGCACTTGGCCGGTTTTTTTTCAATAGTTTGACAAAACTGTAATTGTATCAAATCAAGTCATTCAAGCGCAAATAGTATATTTTATATCGAGGACTAAACGAAGCCATAATATACCAGATGTGGTTTGACTCCCGAGCGTGCGAGGGAGTCAATGAAACCGAGGGTATATTAAGTTGGCGTTTAGACTCGAGGTGCAAACTGTACTTTTCACTTTGAGTACGAGAAAAATAGTACATTTAGTACAAAAACAATAAATATTACTTAATAAAATAAAAATCACAATATCTATTAGGTATGTCTTTTGCTCTTTGATCGACGTCAAACTCTTCACCAAGGAACATAATTATATATACCACAACTGTCACTGGACTTTCTTAATAAATTTATTTAAAACCGAACTTACACTCGACAAAAATTCTGAAATTATCGCGGTCAGTTTTCTTCTAAACCAGTCACAGATTAACAATTTAAAACACATGGCGCCACCTTGGCAAAAACATGGAACTAAAACTCTCAACATTTTCGCAATGAAGATAGTCCACACTCCACAGATAATAGTATATTTACTGGCTGTTTGAGTTTGTCTATGTCACATGAAGGAAATTAAAAAACGAATTACTTTTTACTCCCTAGGGACTAAAGTGGTCACTCTAGTCCCGCTTCGTAGGGCTATATTGGTGTCTTTTTAGAGCATGAGAAGTGAAAAAGATATTTTTAGCATAAGTTATATTTCAGATTAGAATGCGAACATCTTTGAAAAACGATAAAAATGACCCTCAGGTGTAGCAGTAGCTTTATTTATCCGTGTGTAGCCTACCTAACCTTTAGGTCTAGCCAGGAATAATATAAATGTGCAACCCCCATTGTTCGTAATGTTTTAAACGAAATCTTTATTCAACACATCCCTTATTTCGAGGCTCAGTGTGTTGGCATCACGCCAACCAAGTTAGGGGGGCAGCACAGTTAATAAATTTTGTTTTTCCGACCAGATATTATCAGGATTTCCACTTGGAACTCAACAATTATGGATACGACAATTTGTTATGCATGAGCAACTTACATGATACAACGAATGTTATTTTTTAAGACTTCCTTAGTGATAAAAGAAAGGGTTTTTTTGTTAAATGGCTATGTTATGTAGGACTCGTTTGAATAAAAGTCCCCTTTTTTAAATAGATGTAAACTTTTGTGCTATTTGTGTCATATACCATGATTGGATAGGTTTATTATAAGAAGGTGAAGAATGCACTTATCACAAATCCATAAGCGTATGTTGTTATTGTCTATTTTCGATCACTCTAAAAATGTAATTCCAACCCCCAAGATACAGGCACATGCCTAGTTTGGGGGTCACCGTCTAATAATTATGTTGTTTATATACAATCTGATAATAAAATTTTTGACGTTTTCATCTGATAATATAAAATAAATTTGAATTTGTTTGATTAGAATGAAAAAATACCTAGATTTGTTTAAGCAATTTATCCACTGTGCTTAATACTCGCAATCGACGTGCATGTGAACCTGATGAGATGTATGAACGTAAACGAGGCATAAGGAATATCTAAGGATCGTAGTAGGTGCCGCTCTGTAGTTTCTGCTTACCTCCATGGGAAGACGGCGTGAGTTTATGTTACGTCGTTATTGTTATTGGCAAAACATTGTGCACATATTTTAGACAATGTACTATCTGTAACCATACCTATGTTAAAAAAATAAATGATGTGCTGATGTTATATTGTCAACTACGTACCCTAGCCCTACTTGTTTACCCGGTAATTGGATTGAAACCAGCTGTCTTTCAGTCCCTGACCTTCACACTGTCAAAGGATTAAATTTATGAAAATATTAAGAAACCTTGCTTTAGCCATTCACATACAAATTCTGAATTTCAAGTGCTTTTTCGCCTCATCCAAAAGAATACCTCCAAATTACCACTATACTCGTAAAACTAAAGCACAAGACATTTCTATCCCCACTTTAAATAAAAATGCAGCATATGTATAATGTAAACATGTATGTATGTATGAATTCTTCAGTAAGAAATGTTGTAAAATATCTGCTGGAGGTATGACCGCGAGCCGGCGTCGGATTAGACAAATAGACACCCTCGCCCACCCGCTGCATCATGCGAAATCAAATCTGGCCCCTACTACCAGTGTTTATATGGAGAAGGATTTATATATTGAGAAGTTACGCTGCGAAGTTTGGTAAGAAATATCTACTAGTTAAGGTGTGGCGGCATCTACATTGCCACATGCGAACTACGCATCACATTGATTTCACGGAAAATCTTACATCGCTCAAGCAGGATTTTCCGCGCAACTAGCTTATATACAACGTCAATACATCAAAGGTCGAGTAGTTGCCCTACAGTCACATATCCCGTCGGTGGAAGTTGAGTGAACTTTACAGCCTGTTCCTCATACCTTAATAAACACATCATTTGCATATAGTGTAGGCTTTAGTCTAACAAATACGCTGCGTCATCGAGACTTCAACGAACACTAGATGTGAATGGCGCCTCGGTTAATAGTTAATAGATTCAGCAACGGCTCGACTTAACATAGATTTTAGCTCCAATTTCCATCAAATCTGTGAGTCTTTTTTTAAATCTATCTATGACTGACAGATGCATAAACCGAGTGATTAACCATTTATTGTTAATCACGCGGTTTTTCACTTAATTTCTTCTGATTTGACTGTTTGTGCTTTTTAGATACCTCCAGATAAAGAGAGTGGCAGTTACGTTGAATATTATGCTACCACACTTTTATTTCAAAAACGTATCACGCAAAATTCCCGAAAGCTCACGCTTAGACAACTCGCCGTACCGATCGTAGGGCCGCCTCCCAAGAAGGGGGCGAGTCTTCGAACTGGCAATGTCCCAATATCCTCACGCTGGATTGGAGTGGCGAGATGAGAAGCGTTCCAGCTCAACTGGACGGAATTAAGATATTCCCTATGAGAGAAATGTTATAGAAGATTGAGATCCTTGGAGACCGATACGTACTTGTATCAAAATATGTAGGTGTGGAAGTTTTTGGTGGTCTTAAAGAAAAAGAAAATAGTTCTATAATTGACGATCAAGCAGTGGAACAATGCAGGTTAAATAAAAAAAATAACGATCGATACCACTTTTAGGGCGAGAACCAATGAATAGCATTCAGCTCATTTATACCACGTTCAAGAGTTTTCAGTGTCAATATTCCACAAAAATTATGTCACTGACAGGTCTTGCACGCTATCAGCTCATCTTAACCCCATTGTTAAGATAAACTGATCACGTTCAGAGTCTTAGGTGAAGTTCACCCTTACTTTTTAGAAGCTATCTAATCGCGGGCTACCTACTTACTGTTTTTAATATAAATTTAATTTTACTATAAGAAAGTCGAACCGAGTGGTGGCCCAGTCAAATCGGCAGCTGACTGGGCCGCAACTTACAGATTGTAGGTCGTAGCATCAAACCCGACAGGCGCTTTACTTTGTGAAATTATTTCATCACCACTGCTTTCAAAACGGTGAAGATAAACATCGTGAGGAAACCGGCAAGTCCTAGAACCAAAAATTCAGAGATATGTGACATCTACCAATCCGCACTGGGCCCGCGTGTTTGGCTTCGGCCCACTCCCTCTCACTGAGAGGAGGCCTGTGTCCCAGCAGTGGGAACATTATAGGTTGATAATGATTATAATTAATTGTTATCATGTATAGGGTAAATTGTGATTGTTTGACAAAAATAAAACTGCAAATTAAATACCTACATAACTCAAGCTTTGACTTAGGATTTGCAGACCAGTGATTTGAAAAAGCTTCTAAAAGTCATTCTAGAGAATTTTGTACTGTATCGAATTCACGTTATTTACAAGTGAATTCGCTAATAAAATAACAACAATTCCTTTGAGCAATATCTTATTTTAACGTTTTCTCATCAAAAGGAATCTCGAAATAAAAGCTACAACGACATAGTCGTAAGTTCGTAACAGACAGTTTGTAGAAATATGTTTAAATTAAAATTCCGCTCGGCTGCAGAGTTGTGTTTTATGAACTAAGAAGTGCACATGTCTCTGAATTTACATTGAAAATTCTCTTTATGTATAAAAAATACCATTTACATATCAAATCTAACCACTACTATGTTCCTTGGAGTACGTGGAGCTTTTAAATCTATTGTGTCTATCCTATGAATCTTCGAAAAAAGACCATTTTAGACACCAATCTACATTTTCGTAACATGATCTGACCAAGATTATGTCTGGACTTTAAAAGGGACTGACCTCTGAGTTTGTTTCGGCCTTTCTTCTCAGATAGGAAACGCCGACCTCATATAATTTTATAAATATGATTGACGTGTAAAAGTGATTGCACAAAACTACTCACAGGAATAAAATCATTTGTCATTTATTTATCTATAAGCCGTTATCTCAGAAGTTATCGCATATCAAAGAGAAGGCTATATTCATTGTCTCATATCTATCTATAATCATCTTTCACACAGTCCATCCAACGTTTCTTTTATCCTACAAATATTATAAAAATGAAAGTTTGTATGTTTGGATATTTAGATGTTTGGATGTTTGTTACTCATTCACGCAAAAATGTCTTGACGAATTTCGATGTAATTTGGCAGACAGGCAGTTTGCAACCTTGAACAACCCATGAGATAATTTTTATCTCGGTAGTACGTTTAATAAAAGTTTTATTTCCAAGACCGAATTCCATTCCCAGAACTTTTTTCCATTTAGTAATCAAACTCAAAGCTATACTTTTCAACCCCTAAGCCACAACCCCGGTTATATTTTTCAGCTCAGCACAAAACAAAACAAAGGTGTTTCCACTAGGGATGAACGAGGGTAGTTTGTACATAATTCATAAGGGCACTTGATTGGCCCCCTCGACTACAGAGCACCGATACACTGCGCGGATATTGAAACTAAAAACCCTTTGGAATAAAGAAAATTTTGCTGAGTAACTTGAGTAGATTCTGATGCTGATTTTTTGATTTTCTTAAGTTTGCAACAGTTTTATATGCGTAAATTATGCTTATGCCTGTAACCAGTTACGCACCACTTTATTAAGTCATCATTTCATACATTTATTTATTTATTTAAATAACATGGGAGACTTACAGCTAAAGCAAACAGATCAAGGACAGTATATTAGTCAGAAAGCCAATTACAGGTCTCCACTTATAAAATACAGATTAAGAAAAAGTTCATTCTAAGGACATTCACACTAGTTTACTACATACTACAGGATAATTACTATGTTACTCGCTCTGCATAACAACTATCATAACATTAACAACATAACAAAATCAACTACAAGAAAAAGTTGAATTGAAATTGATCTATATCGTACTGTTTACAATGCTTGTTTAAACTTCTGCTTGCACGCACAACGCACGAATTCTGCCTATAGTTAGTGGAAGCAAATGGCACGCGCAAAGGTGGATTGTATCGCTTACACTTCATGGGAATGTTGAAATAAAATTTTGACAAGATATCGGAACAGTTTATAGTATTGTTAAAGATTTTCAATAAACACACACAGTCAGAAATCTCGCGGCGGTTGAGTAAAGGTAAAACATAGGTATATAAATGAAATTACGCCTTTTTCTCATGGGGGTAAGCAGAAACAACACGACGTCACCTGCTACATTTTCTATTGCTTCGTTTACATTTATACATGTGGTCATACTCGCACGCTTGTTGTGAGTAGATACATGACCTATAAGGTCACTAGATGTCCTCCTAGGGTATCACCTTCCGGCGTTTCCACTCTGCCTTGTAAATCAAAAACCTTTTGTTATTCGCCTCCTCTCAACATCACCTCTCAACCAAACCACCTATGTAAGCTTAAACCATGTTTTTTTTTTAAACAAGTGATGACTGCTATATACATCAATATCTCCTATGTGTTTTATAGAATCAGCTATCAGATTCCGTAAATTGTTTCCGAGAGTGTCGTATTTCAAAAGAGCTATTAATATTTTATCTCTTTTCTTTGTAACTCGCTTTCCATTTCATTCTAGAAAGAGAAGTAATCAACACAACTTGCGTTAAGTTATTCAGACACCTTCAAAAGATGCTCAACTTCGAGAATCGGTCAATTAAAAGTTAGACTTTAACCCGATAGTTACTCTCCTCCAGTCAAGTTATACGTCTAATTACTTTTTACTTTTCGTGCGTAAACTTCAAATACTTTTAGTACTTATTTCAGTTTTCGGAGTTAAGTTCAGAGCAATTTGATGCTTGAGATACTATGACGATTAGTTAATAGTTTGGGTTACATTTAAAGAGCCATTAAAAGCGTTTATAAATTTGGCGATGACTGAGCAAATAACGGCCGCGACTTGCGAGTTATATGTTGTAGGTTTGAACCCAGACAAACGCTTTACTTTGTGAAATTATTTCATCCCCACTGCTCTCAAAACGGTGAAAGAAAATCTCGTGAGGAAACCGGCATGTCCTAAAACTAAAAATTCGAAGACATGGGACATCCACTAACCCGCACTGGGCCCGCGTGGTGGATTATGGCCCACTCCGTCTCACCGAGAGAAGGCCTGTGTCCCAACAGTGTAAACATTATAGGCTAATTATGACAGAGCAACTTTTAACCACAGTGAAATAGGTTGAAAATCATCACCGAATTGGAGATTCTTTGTCGCAGATAGAGATGGCATAAACCATTTTCCATCTAAAGTATTGTAATATAACGACGTTTCATCATCATCATCAACAGACAGGCACTTTTGGACTGTCAAAGAGTCGGTTAATCAGAAAGATGAAGCTAACCCCCTTTCCAAATCGTAGTTGGTTTTTTACACGTTTTTATTTTATTTTTTATATTAGCTTCACTTGTATGTTTGTTTGTTTGTATGTTTGTATGTAACCGACTCCTTTGAGCGCGATTTTTACCCACTTTAAACGGTCAGATTTCATTGAAACTTTGTAAACTTGTCGAGGACCGATGACAATTTAATAATTAAAAAAATATTGAGAAAAAAAAAACACGTTTTGTAGTTAGCAGAACTAAAAAATAGAAAATAAATAATAGTTTAAAAAACTAAAAAACACGCTTTAAAAACCAAACTAAAAAAGGAGAAAATAATTTAATTCAATTAAAAAGCGTGGGGTGCTTGACATTAATTGATTATAAAAATACCTCAAAAAGCACCCCACGCTTTTTAATTGAATTAAATTATTTTCTCCTTTTTTAGTTTGGTTTTTAAAGCGTGTTTTTTAGTTTTTTAAACTATTATTTTTAAATTGCTGTTTAAGTATTTCTGCTTGCGTTCTGTTTTCAATGTTTTGTTGGTATATTGGCGTGTGCTAGCTGACATATGGCAAACTTGCTTTTGCCAGCGGCGCGCGGCGTCGCCTGCGTGGAGGTTGGAAATTATCCCACCGGACCGTACTACCGGGATAAAAGTAACCTATGTATTATTCCAGGTTATAAATTATCTGTGTGCTAAATTTCATCCAAATCCGTTCAGCCGTTTTAACGTGATTGAGTAACAAACATCCAAACATCCAAACTTTCACATTTATAATATTATAGTAGGATAATTTAATTTATTGTTTTGTGCTTCGTAATATTAATTACTTATTGTATGGAATCAAGTTCTTCTAACTTAACAGACAGCTGTGCTGCTGGGGAGTTTGTGGCGCCACTTCTACTTCCCAATTAAAAACGGGCGTTTTAGGGGACTGTATGTAGTTTTGACGTTCAAAATGTGCGGACTCTCAGTTTAGTTTTAACAAAATAAATGACGTTTGATTGATCTTGTTTTTTACGAGGTCTAATATAGCAATTCCGTTGCTCCTTTGCTAGTCCTATCAACGACTGGTTGCCTGTAATATATTTTACGTCTCCCAGAAATATATTTACAGAGTTTCTTCTATTACATCTGCGAGAATTTTCTCAAAAGAGACTGGAGACATCTAAACACGAGAGCTAAAAGGTACCTAAATAAAATAAAATAGTATTTCTGTGTGCAACAGCTCGGCGACGTTGTAAACTTGTATTTAAGTCCGTTTAGACAGTAACGAGGACACTTTGAGAGGTTCAGGACAGGGGAGAGGGGGTGAAGGGGGGACACATTGACAGCTGCAAGCTGGACGAGTGAACATGGGATGTGGGAAGAGTTGGATGTGGTATTTGAAGATGCTAGATAATTTGTTCACAAAAACATTTTTTGTTAAAAAAATTGGGCTGGTGGCTTAGTTAACTAATAACAACCGTACGGGTCGATCGCTCAGATTAGATCACTACGCTTGCTGCGGTTGGCCTATGGATGAGTGACGATCCTTACATACCAAGACCTTTCCGTGTCCCGGAAAATTACACGAGAGTCTTTGGCAGTCGTTATGGGGCGTCAGAAGCCCATAAGTCTGATAACCCGTCTTACCCAAAGGGTATCAAATTACCCAGTAACTGGGTTGTAAAGGTCAGATAGGCAGTTGCTCCATATAAAATACTAGCATTAAGCTGCATCCGATTAGATTGGAAGCTGTCACTAATATAGTTGGGAATAGGCAGGCAGATTGATTTTGTTTTTTTTTTGTGTTGACAGTCTGTTTTATAAATGTATTTATAGCAAAAACATAACGAATTTTTATACTTATCTGATAAAATATTGTGTGTGATAGAAAATAGTTACTTCCAGACCAGTCATATGCACTGAATAGCAAGGGAATACGGTATCGACCTTAGAGAAAAAAGATGAAAATTATTATAAATAAATGTAAGTAATTTTATCTTGACGAAGTTATTCATCACTTTTTTTGGTGTGAGATTTTTCCTTTGGTTTTTTTCCAGTTGGCAACAAAATTCATCACAAAAAGAATCTTATAACTCAAACTCAAAGCATTTATTTCAATTAAACCATTTACAGGCACTTTTGAATTGTCAAAAAGTCGACCAGTTGGAAAGTTGAAGCTAGTTCCCATTCCAAAACGTAGATTTCTACGGAGAAGAACGGGCAAGAAACTCCGAAGACACTCTTTTAAATCTAGTTGAATATTACAAAATCTTGGGAACATTATTCTTGTTGCTTCAATTTTCAAATTCTTGTTGATTTAAAAAATACACGACTGCCTATAAGTGAACTTTAATAAACAAGATGGAAACAGGCAACTTGTATTAAAAGGATGACTATTAGACAGAATACTATAAGCAATCTCATTCAGTCGGGGGCATCTTCTTATATTTAACAAAAAAGACCTTTATTGCCTCCGACTGCATGAGATTGCAAATAGGTCTCATTATCGTCAAAATAATTATATTAACTAAAAACTGAAATCATTTACAAAATCAGAATACCCGACTGCCTAAAAAGTGAATTTTAATTAAAAAAGATGGAAACAAGAAACTTGATTTAAAATTGATCATCATGATTCATCTTTTTAAATATAACAATAAAGACCTTTATTACCTCCGACTGCATGTGACTGCTTATAGTATTCAGTCTAATAGATGTCTGAAACGAGGTTGATCTATTTTGTTCCTATTTCTAAATTGTGTTAAAATTGTGCCTGTCATTTATTTTACAAAAATATATTATGTAGATTTTTCTGATTTTTCTTTTATAGTGTTGGTACACTATGTGGTACAAAACAAGCCTACAAAGTTCAACCACCAAATCCCTAGGGTCCCTTAGCAAGGCAGTACAAATCGAGGTTTTCTCCGAATTAATGCTAGGTCTAGTGCCAAGTACGGCTCCTTGGCATGAAATATTCACAGTACACGTAGAACATAAATCTGAGCTTGATTTGAAAAAGTAATCTGACCGTGGAACTTTACTTTGGAAGGAATTCTGGTGCTGTGGTCTAGGATTCTGGATAAAAAGCTTTTTATGATATGCATGTTTGGTAAATTACCATCTGGGGGCACGGCAGTGCCGCTGCCAAGACGAGCCAAGCTGAGCGCAAGGGCACTACCTACCTTTTCTCGAAGCGCTTCGTCATTTTTTTTAACCCTTATAATTTGGGTTTGGATTACACCAGATAAGCAAAATTCTTGGGATATGTTGTCAATAGCGGACTTATTAAACTTGTCAAGTTTTAATTGCATAGCTTTTATACTTTAGATTTTATTGATATCTTTAAAACTGATTTCGTCACTGACTCACTGATGATCATCAAAATTCTTAGGGTACTTCCTAATGTCCTAGAAAACTGAAATTTGGTATGTAAGCTTGTATTAGTACAAAAAATTAATTAAAAAGATTTATTTAATACTTGGAACTTTTATCCCCCAACCCCTAAACTGGGGGATGGAAGTTTGTATGAGACGTCCGCAATTTTGACGCTAGAGGTCTGAATATTGATATAGGGATAGGGACTCCCTCCTATAAATAATAATAAAACATTAAAAAGAAAAAAACAAGAAAAAAATATTGTCACAAGCAACTTACAAAAAAAAGTGAAATCCAACCAAAAACATTTTCATGTAAAATGTTGCCGAGACGAGACCATATGACTCGCACTGTCAAAAAGTTATCAGGTCTCATGTAGAGCCAAGCTTCTAACTCTACACGCCCTAACTCTACAAGACCTAACTTCAGAAACTCTACGCTTTAGTCAAAATATGTGGCTTGGCCATTTCGTTATATTCACATGGGCGTAAGGTGAAAAATGTATCGACTGTTCATGACTTTTCTGTTATACAATAGTTCTTGTAGTAAAGAAACAGCTAAGCCACATATTTTGACTAAGGTAATAATAATAATAATAATAACTGGCAACACCGTGTCAACAAAACGTCATGATTTTCAATTTTCTGCATTTTCAATAGTTATAATAATTTTTACTCAATTTCACAAGAGCTTTTAATTTCAAACCAAACCAGAAACTTAAACATCAGCGAAAAACCAAAAACCAGACCGTAAAGTATTAAAATGTAATAAACATAATCAAAAATACCGAATCGGAGGTGACATGACAGATGTCACCTCCGAACAACAATGAACAAGAATAAGAAAATATGAGAAAATGTTGACAAGATCTGCCGCACGAAAAGCACGCCCACCACCTCCGGACTCGTCGCTCAGCTCCGCCTCGCCGCCACCGGTACCCAGCCCCACTGTGGGCGCTGTGATGACACCGGCCGCGGTAGTTGCGTCGAGCTCGAGCGACGAGTATTTCTCTCCGCCCACGACGCCACCACCTGCTCGTCGACGAAGAGGACGCCGGCCGCCGGACGGTTTAGGACCTCGAGGCCCACCGGTCTCTGATAGGGTCCCAGCTCCCGGCGGAAGTGTGCAGCGCATGAGATGGACACGATCCATCAATGAAAACGTCATGCGCTCATACTATGGGGCTACAGAGGGAGGAAACAATCTGACCGCGTACCGTGTTCGGATGCTCACTTTTTTTCAGGTGCTTGAACCAGATGTCAACGTTTCGACACAACGACTATCGGATCAGGTGCGGGTCATCCAGCGTAATCATATGTTGGATGATACTGTACTTGATCGCTTGCGAAATGAAATGCAGAGTAGCCATGTCATCGCTCCCCCGTTACAGAATGTTGTGGTACCATCACAGGTTAATACAGATCAAACTGACGGGGGAACTGTTGACAGGGCTACAAACGTAAGTACCCAGTGCAGTGAGGAATTGAGGAGTGCTTTGGAGGGTGCGATTCGGGAATATCGGTTCATGTTGCCCGAACTTAGGCCACGCTTACCTCGTTTGCCCATGCATAACAAAAATAGGGCGCTGGTGGCGGCTCTGGATTCGCAGTTGTCAAACTATTTTGATGACTGCGAAGACCTCGCCGATACTCATTCGATTCTGTACTGCGCGGCTGTAGCGGCATGTCGTGTAGCTCACGTCAAATTTGCTAATGAGTATAGAGCTACACGGCCGAAACCAACCGTACCAGCTTGGCAGTGCAGGATTGAACGTCGTATTGGTGGGGCCAGAGCCCTCATCGGCAAACTAATTTGCTTCAGGGAGGGCAACAATCGCCCTAGAGTGATGCGCTTTGTGAGGCGGGCATTCTTAGGGACTGATACCAGCCCTCAGGATTATATGTCCCGTGTCACAGAGCGCATAGACTTCCTGAAGCAGAAAGTGTATGCATGGGCAAACCGTATCCGTAGGTATAAGCGGCGAGTAGACCGATACACTCAGAACCGCACCTTCCAGAGTGATGAAAGGTGGGTTTATAGGGCTTGGGAACGACCGAATCAAGGTGTGGCTGATACGCGCCTACCGGATGATGATGCCATGTGCTCTTTTTGGCGCAATATCTGGTCGGTGCCTGTCAGTCACACCGAAGGTGATTGGACTCGAGAAGTCGAGCGAGCCTGCGATCCAATACCAGAAATGGGGGCTATTACCATCTGCCCCCAAGATGTAGCTCGTGCAGTCCGTCCGCTGCCAAATTGGAAATCTCCAGGGCCGGACGGGCTGCACAACTTCTGGATCAAATGGTTCATTGGATCGCACGCTCGCTTGGCGGCTCAGTACCAGACTGCTTTGGAGTCTGGTTCGCTACCCCAGTTCCTAACGACAGGAGTTACCCACCTGCTCCATAAATCTGGTAGTACCGCGGAACCCAAAAATTATAGGCCGATCACGTGTTTACCGACGGTCTATAAGGTTCTTACATCCATTTTGAGAGCTAAAATTTACAATCATGTAGACACCAATTCCATCATGTCTGTCTCTCAAAATGGGTGTCGGAACGGATCCCGCGGTACTAAGGAGCTGCTCCTCATTGATATGGCCATTAGCCAACAGGTTCGTCGTTCCCGAAAGGATCTTTCGACATGTTGGATAGACTACAAGAAGGCCTATGACTCGGTGCCACATACATGGCTCATGAGGGTGCTGGAATTGTATAAAGTAGATACAACTCTGCGCACCTTCCTGATGTCATGTATGGGGCAATGGAGGACGGTCCTTCGATATCCAGGATGTCGAAATATTCAGAGGAATAGCGAACCGATAAGGATCGAGCGAGGCATATTTCAGGGCGACAGTTTGAGTCCGCTTTGGTTCTGCCTAGCCCTGAATCCTCTAAGCACACTGCTGGAGGATTCAGGTATAGGCTATCGACTGAGGAGAGGTGGTCAGGTTATATCTCACCTCCTCTACATGGATGACCTAAAACTCTTTGCCCCCAACAATTTGCAACTGATGGAGCTACTGAAAGTAACTGAAACTTTCAGTAGCGCCATTAGGATGGATTTTGGTGTGGACAAATGTGCGGTCATGCATGTAAAGCGAGGGGAGGTTGTGGAATCCGTGGGAACCCAACTCTCGGATTCCATAAAACTTCGAGCCCTCTCCGCAGCCGAAACCTATAAGTATTTGGGTATGTCGGAAGCTTTGGGCATCAATGTTACTGACATGAAACAATCGTTGAAGGAACGCTTCTTTGGCCGCCTGAAAAAAGTATTTAATAGTCTTTTATCAGGCGGAAACAAGGTGCGTGCCTTCAACGGTTGGGTCATGCCGGTCTTGATGTACTCTTTTGGCATACTCAAATGGACTCAGACCGAACTCGACGCCATAGATAGGAGGGTCCGTACGTTGCTGACTGCATATCGAATGCATCACCCACGGTCATCGGTAATGAGACTGTATATCCCGCGAAAATGTGGAGGTCGAGGCTTTTTAAATGCTAAGACTCTCCACAATCGCGAGATATGCAGTCTCAGGGATTATTTCCTAGAAACCGACGTGGGGATGCATCGAGATGTGGTCGCGGTGGATAAGGGCCTCACCCCGCTCTCCTTGGGTAAAGAGAACTGGCGCAAGCCTGTAGTGCTTGACACTAAAGATCGCATGGAGGTATGGCAGAGTAAGGAGCTTCACGGACGCTTTTTCCAGGCCCTACATGGGCCCGATGTAGACCTTCTAGCGTCCGTAGCCTGGCTGCGTTTCGGTGACCTATTTGGGGAAACCGAAGGTTTTGTCTGTGCAATTATGGACGAAGTTATGATGACGAACAATTACCGGAGATTTATTGTGAAAGATGGCACGGTTGACATCTGTCGGGCATGTCACCGTCCGGGAGAATCAATCAGACACATAATCTCCGGGTGTTCTCGTCTAGCTAACGAGGAGTACTTGCATAGACACAACCTAGTAGCCAGGATTATCCACCAGCAACTTGCTCTGAAATACAGCCTTGTGGAATCAGAAGTGCCGTACTACAGGTATGTGCCCGACCCAGTTCTCGAAAATGGACATGTCACACTGTACTGGGATCGATCCATCATCACTGACAGGACTATTGTTGCCAATAAACCTGATATAGTGGTGGTGGATCGACTAGAGCGGCGTGCAATGATCGTTGATATAACGGTCCCGCATGACGGGAACCTCGTGAAAGCCGAGAAAGATAAACAAATCAAGTATCTTGACTTGGCTCACGAGGTTGTCGACATGTGGGATGTGGACTCAGCGATCATTGTACCGATAGTCGTTACAGCCAATGGCTTGATAGCCAAGAGCCTCGACCAACATCTGAGGAGGCTCTCGTTGGGCAGCTGGGTCAAGGGCTTGATCCAGAAAGCGGTACTCCTGGACACGGCTCGCATTGTCAGGAGGTTCCTCTCTCTGGAGCCCTGACCGCCGGTAGCTTGGACCTTGTTCCCGATACCGGTGGGCCACTATTTTTTATATTTTTAAATGTTTTTATATAATTTTATACTAATATTTAAAAATGTAATTTATATGTATATTGAAAGGAATAAAGGAAATAATAATAAAATCGTTTATTTATAAAAGTGGCACGGTTTACAATAAATACCTTAACAAATAAAATAGAGCACAATTGCTAATTTGCCTGAACTAGGTTAAACCTGTGCTTCAGGCTACAAAAAATGCACAAATACTTAAAATAATAAATTAACAATGTGTATAAAGTAATAACTAAAATAAAACTTAGGTCAACAAAAGTAAAAATGCATGTTAGCGGTTTTATTTGCAGACAACAAGTAGATCTTCTGTCTGTGCATAATCAATGGATAGTAAATGTTTAAGTACAGTTTTTTTACAGCTATAGTAATTTAATTTATAGATACTTAGTTTTTTATTTAATCTATTGTACAGAAATGGGCCTAAGAATGTATAAAATCTTTCTACAAAGACATGTTTTGAGGTTGCATTCGTTACGCATACTATGTCATTCCGTCTCTTGTTAGTATTGTCAGCATTGTAGGTAAGCATGGTGTGCTGTTTTAATACTAAGTGCATAATGAAAAGCTGGCGAACAGTGAGTACGTTGCAGGATTTGTATAGCAGATCTGTAGGAAAGAAGAAGGGATGAAAGTTTGCTACCTTTAAAATTGCTCTCTGAGCTCTTTCAAGAGGAAGCAAATTAGTTTTAGGTGCACCACCCCAAGAAGTGATACAGTATTGAATAATTGATTGACATAGGGCCAAGTAAACTTGAGTGATTAATTTTGAATCTGCCAACGTTCGCAATTTTTTAAATACATATATGAGTTTGCGCACTCTTTTAGTTAGGCATTCAATATGTTTTCTAAAAGAAAGTGTGTCGTCCATTATTACCCCCAGGTATTTAATGTAGCTAGTTTTAAGGATAAAAGGGCAATTACACATGCTGGCTCTACGGTTTCCACATTGATGGGCATATAGATGAGGGTTAGTAAGGTTAAGTTGAGGCTTGCGCATGGAGAAGTGAATATATTTAGGTGTAGAGTTTGTGAAGTTAGACCTTGTAGAGTTAGGGCGTGTAGAGTTAGAAGCTTGGCTCTACATGAGATCTGATAACTTTTTGACAGTGCGAGTCATATGGTCTCGTCTTGACAATATTTTACATGAAAACGTTTTTGGTGGGATTACTTTGATTACCTATTTATCTAAGTCTACTGCTGTCTGTTCTTGTTTCCAAACACCCAATAATTATGTTTAAAGACCCTTTCCATAAGTCTTAGTATCCAACACCACATCAACCACGTTTTGTCCCTCCAAAGTCAACCACAATCTGACAAACAGGTACAAGGATCCAAAGAGATAGGTACACAGGCTAACTTAAGAAGTTTTTAAGCACTTTTGATGGATTTCAGTAAAAAACAAGCTGAAATGGCAATGGGCCAGCAATAATTGTTGTAGAATTGATGACCTTTCAAATGTTCCCCGCGAAATTCAAATGTTCTCTCATTTTTTGGAATTATCAGGTCAGTGTCCGTTTGTATGTTGATTAACATATATTATGATTCGCGACCGTAACAAATTTAGCTTTACAGAATTATAATCATTAACATTATCAATACAGCCCACTTAGTTTATTTAATCCCATTGAATGGCTATTTATTTTTTTTTTTAAAATCATTCAATGGGATTCAAGTGAAAATCGTTAATGGTTAAATTAGGTAGGATGCCTTTAGGCTAGGTAACTATACCAGCACGGAGCCTGATAGAATCTGGATGAGAGTAGTCGAAGAGAGAGTTATTCGAAAGGCCTATCCTCAGAAATGGACTTCTTAAACTGGATCATGAAGACACTACATTGTTAAAAAAAAAGAGTTAATTTATTTATTTATTTATTGCATTCCATATTGTAAAAAGATGTAACAAAGGGCTTAAAGCTAGGAACAGAAATATGGATTCTGTAAGGGCATAGCAAGAGATAAGATGCGATACTGGCAGACTGGCAGTATCTTACCTCTTTGTTCGTCTGTACTATATAAGATTCCGTCGGTGCGGCGTCGCGAACAGCCTCGGTCCATAACTGGCTATGATTGGATGGCACTGGCCCATCATGATCTGGACTTCCTGTTATGAGATTTCGTAAGTAGGTGCTGGGGAATTTAGAGAAAAGTAAAATGGTATATTATGGGATTTGACGTAGGACAAGGTTTTGGTGATCGGATTTTTATTTGAGGATAGGTTTGATAGGATAGACTTGGTTTCCCTTCTTTTGCTTCGGTTTCAACCTAGATAGCACTCGTTAGTTTATTCCGACACGTGAAGTTCTATTTAGTTACCGGTAACTTTACCAAACTTTACATCATCGCCATTTCAGCCGAAAAACGTCCACTGTTGGTCTTAGGCCACCCCAAGCTCCGCCACTTCGATCGGTTCTGTGCTCCTCGCATCCAGCGGATTTCTGCGGCCTTCACAAGGCATCTGGTTCTGCCAATAATGTGCCCTGCCCACTCCCAGTAACTTCACGTAGTCGAAATTATAAAAGTAAATATTTAACTATATCTACTATATAAAAATAAGTCGGGTTTTCCTTCCTGACGCTATAACTCCAGAACGCACGAACCGATTTCCACGGTTTTGCATTCGTTGGAAAGGTCTCGGGCTCCGTGAGGTTTATAGCAAAGAAAATTCAGGAAATAAAACGAAAAAAAAATTCTTCTTCTTTTTTAATCACCAAACGAAATGTTACATAAAACGAAGCCATCTGGTGGCGAAACGGAGTTCGTCGGGTTTGCTAGTTGGATATAAAAATACTCTATTAGTCTATTTTCCGTATGGTTTCATATTTTCATGAAAAGGACTTGATTTCATCAAAGTAACTTAGTAGGTAATGTTGTGCACTGTTTTGGAAACTTGAGTGACACAATTTTGCGTAGGCTTAGGGTTGTCACGTGTCGGATTTTATTGCTGGTATATTTTTCTTCTGATTTCATTCAGTCAATATAAATGGCGACTTATTGCAGTTAAGTATTTTTAAAATGGAAAACAATAAAAAGCGAAGCAGTACGAAACCAGGAGCTTATAATTTTGCTGACTACTCAGTTTAAATGTTAGAAGTTGCTCCAGCGGAGTAGTTGCATAACACACTAACTTGGCATTCGGAAAAAACAGCAAAATTTGAGTTCTCCCCGGCGAGGCATACAATCTGTTTTCCATTAAAAAACTCATTTAAGTAATAAAAGTCTTTAATTCAAAATTCAGGTAAAGTTGCAGCATTCACACACACACAGTTCATTTGATTTTTTTGTGTACCTGTTGGATACATAATAAGCTTATGAATAATATTCAAACAACTGAATATTCTTTCATTAACGAGCTCTCCACTGAAATTATTTATTACTACTGATCTAAAATTAGTTGTCTCCTTTTGCTGTCGCAACAAATCTTATTAGCAACTTACAACACCAGGGTCCATTCCAGAAACAATTACATTACGCAAATCGACTCCACTCCAATAAAGTAATCAATTCCATTCTAATCCGTTCCTCAAACAACCCGGAAATATTTACTGAATCCGAATAACGGGCATATTCGCCATAACATCCCCCATAACGTAGCTAAAGATTCGGGAAAACAACATTTATGTAGGTTCGCGACATATATCGTAAGAAAGTGGAGCGCTTTGAGTCCCCAGTAACAAGAGGAGGTGGGGGGCGAGGGGAACACCATAGTTAGGCATGTCGCCAGTCCAATATTCGAGATTTATGGACAATTTCATTAGAGCAACTCTATGGGTGGGTGTTACACCGAACTGTATCCTTGTGTATCTCGACAAATGAAGACGCTTGGTAGAGTTAGTACTGAGTATTGACGTAGTTAGAGGACTTGTGGTCGGGTAAGGGCTATGGTTAAATAAACCTGCAAACATTATTTTTAGAGACTGGCTAAATGCACAAAATAAAAGAGAGAAGCAATATGTATTTGCTTAATATCGCCAATAAATAACTAATTTCAAGAATTGTGCTCAGAACTGACCGTTTCTTTTAATGAAGCAATCAACTATAACTTGGCTAAAACTTGGTGATGTGGCCAATAATTTGAATTTCGTAGGTAGTTATATTCACAAATGTATTAGTCCGGTAGGCAATTGTCAAAAGATTTGTCAGTAGGAAGTAAGGTCGGTAGCGGTGACTTTATTAATGCATTATATTAATTATAATTGATTGATTGACTAATGTCACAAATATAACCAACACCAAATTCTTATTGCCGAAACAAGGTAAAATCTCAACTAACGCCGCCATTTTGTTTTTAACACAATGCACAAATGCTTACCAACAGCACAGCGCCCCCATGTTAAAGTCCTTCACGCGTCAAGGATCCTTGCAGCAATCTTGTCGACATTCTACTTCGGTGTGACAGTCAGCCGCGTTTAGCCGACGCCGACGCACCGCAGTGAATGCATAATGCATGACGCTACATTTTTACTGTTTGAATACCGCCACTATTCCACAGTCCCGAGCATTCGGAGCTCCGACTTAATGCCGGAATCGCTTAGTTTGTGCTGATGCAAGCTTTTTCTATGAAGGTAGTTTGAGAGTTTAATTTGAAGATGCTGTCATGATTTGTTGGGAAGATGGCGCGTGTTTTTGAATTTGGAACTGGCAGTTGTTCCTTTGCTAAAGCGTATGTTTCAAATTAATTGTAATCAGGCGAGTGTGACAAAGGTAAATAATTTAATCCTACTAATATTATAACTGTGAAAGATTGTATGTTTGTCACTCAATCACTGAAAAACGGTAGAACAGAATTGGGAGAAAGCACACAGACTGTTTATAATCTGGATTAACACAGAAAACTTTTTATGCCGGTTGTACGTTCCCGTGGGATATTTTTCGACCCCCACGCGGGCGAAACCGCTGGGGAAAGTAGCAAATAATTAAATTTGGTTTGATTTGGTAGTAGAAGTAGTTTCTTGTACCCTAACATTAGCACAATATTTTATTAAGAGAGTTTTTGCGCTGTGTAGAGAATATTCCTTCAGGTAACGACAACGTCATCTTGTCTGTCTAGAATTTTCCCAACTATGGGTTCTTCAAAGTCAAAGTCAAAGCATTTATTTCAAATAGGCACTTAAAAGCCACTTTTGAACGTCAACATTTACATTAAACTAGAATTGATTCTAGTCGCCCCTTCCAAAATGTAGTTTCGTATGGAGAAGAATGGGCAAGAAACTCCACCGTTCATCTTTTAAAATGTTTTAAATACAATATTTAACATAGTACATTCATTATATGATTATGTGTGAAAACGATGCACCCAGAATAAAATTACTATATCTGCTTCCAGTCTAACCGGTTGCAGCTGAGCACTTACCAGTATTTTACATGTAGCGACTACCTACCTGACCTCCACAACCCAGTTACTGGGTAGCACGATACCCTTTTCGAATACTGGTTGTCAGACTTTCGGGCTTCTGATGACCCGTAACGACTGTCAAAGATCTACGAATGACAGCCGTGACCGACTGCTTAATGTACTTTCCGAGACACGGTAGAGTCTTGATATGTTAAGATGGTGACCCATCCACGGACCAACCCTTGCTAGCAAAGTTTCACCTGATTGATCGACCCGTGCGGCTGTTATTACTTAGCCACAAGCGCACTCCTCAGTTTTGCAAAAATCACAACTTTAGCAGACACTTTAAAGCGTTTGCGATGATTTTCTAAGAATGGCTATTATGGAAACATTCACTTAAACGGATTCAGTAACGGTGTGATGATAAACAATTGTAGCAGTTGCAATTCTAACATTTATCTTGATAACCATAGTTTACTGCCACCCTTTTTTATGATTCTGCACTATTTATAGACACAATAACTTTTTATTATTATATTCAACTATCTTTGAGTGCGCACTACCCGTGAGCTTCTTATCATGATCATTGTTGACTTTTTTACCCGTGGCTTGTTGGCTTGTGGCTACATAATAACAGCCGTATGGGTCGACCGATCAGGTTAAGCTAAGCTTTCCGCAGTTGGTCCAAGGATGGGTTACCACTTTTACATGCCAAGCCTCCGTGCCTCCTGGCTGACATTAGTAGATCGACCGGTAACGACTGCCAAAGGAAAGTCGTTACGGGTCGTCAGTAGCCTGAAAGTCTGACAACTAGTCTCACCAAGGGGTATCGTGTTACTCAGTAACTGGGTTGTGGAGATTAGATAGGTAGTCGCTCCAAGTAAAATTCTGGTATTCAGCTGCATCTGGTTAGACTGGAAGCTGACCCCAGTATAGTTGGGAAAAGGCTAGGCAGATGATGATAATGGGTTGACTTTTTTACCCGACTACGCCAAAACAAGAAGAGAGGCGGTTTCATCAACCAGTAAAAATGCTAAAAAAATCATGTTTTCACGTAAACCTACGTGGGCACTTATGATGAACGGTTCCAATTGGTAATTTCCTGTGGAAAAGAGCCGGCAAGAAAGAATTCGATTCGGTTATTTGATCTGGCTTGAAATATTCGTTTATTTGATTTGGCTTGAAATATTCGGTTATTTGATTTGGATTCATTATTTTCTTGTATGTTACAGTTTACTTTGGATTTAATAGTTGATAAAAAATAATAATTTGGTGCCGGACGTAAAAGAATAGCACCATCCCATTTCTTGCCGTGGGTGTCGTAGAAGGCGACTAAGGGACTTACTAGAGAATGGACAGCAGCGTTCTCTATGCATTTTACGCCTGCCGAGCGTGGCGATTATGGCGAAACCCCCCTTTTGGGAGAGGCCTATATCCAGTGGTGGACGTCTTTCGGCTGAAATGATGGTGATGAAAATGACAAAAAAATTGCAATCGATTCCCAAAAAACAATGCTACAAAGTGAAAAATAACTTTAATTTCGGAACACTCTTTTAACGTATTCAAAAGTAAACTTAGTCAGTATATAATCGCGGACAAATCACTTCTGGAGAAATGAAGGCATTATATAGTATAACTGACAAAACATTAGATGATGAGCTTTGTGTAATATGTGTATATTTTAGCATTGTGTAACTGATGACGACGAACTTTGTGTAATTCAACTTATATGTTCTAGTATTGTTCTGAAGTGAGTGACATGTATGTCTTTATTGAGAATAAAGTTTCTTTAAACCTAAACCTAAACCTAAGTGCCTGTGATCTGTATATTAGTTTCTGGATTCGGTTATTTTTATTTTTATTTTTTTAGTTTTGGTACCTACCCCACACCAATTTGTAAACCATTACTTGTAATGTAAACAACAGTGACGTGAAGTATTGGAGCATCGTCAAGATACACAAAGTTGATTAAATACGTACTATCGAATCTTAAAATTACCCAACAAAGTTAGTACAATTTATAAGACTCACCCATGATGCGTAACCTATCCATAAAAAAAAACACGCTTTAAAAACCAAACTAAAAAAGGAGAAAATAATTTAATTTAATTAAAAAGCGTGGGGTGCTTTTTGAGGTATTTTTATAATCAATTAATGTCAAGCACCCCACGCTTTTTAATTAATTAAATTATTTTCTCCTTTTTTAGTTTGGTTTTTAAAGCGTGTTTTTTAAACTATTATTTATTTTATATTTTTTAGTTCTGCTAACTACAAAAACGTGTTTTTTTTTTTCTAATATTTTTTTAAATTACTGAATTGTCATCGGTCCTCGACAAGTTTACAAAGTTTCAACGAAATCTGACCGTTTAAAATGGGTCAAAATCGTGCTCAAAGGAGTCGGTTACATACAAACATACAAACACACAAACATACAAGTGAAGCTAATATAAAGCGTGTAAAAAGAATTTATTTATTTATTAAGCTTTTCAACAATGAGTACACTGTTACTTTATAGTTTAAACATTACAATCTTAAGTATAAGCGCCTCATTACTTATAGAAAATCACCGCATGCATTTACGAAATTATATCCACAAAAACCGGATTTATCGCGGAACACACATACAACCAAATACATTCGAATTGAGAGCCTCCTCCTTTTCAAAGTCGGTAAAAAATTTGTTAGGTAATGACAAGGTCCCAGTACAAAACTTATTTATCTATTATTATCTTTAAACGATTTAAGTATATAGTAGTTACCATTGACAATCAGCGCGGTGCTGTGGGCTTGTCACAGTCGCTGCGTGCAGCTGCCGACTATTTCTGTTCTGTGTTCGTAAATCGTTTTTTTAATGTGTTGTATCTTTTTGTATGCACGTATCTCTGTGACAAATAAATCTATTTTTCTTTCTTTCTTTTTTTCAAGTGTCTAGCTAGACCATACTTAGATATTTTTTTTAATAACAAAATATCCCGCTCATAATTATCTTACCAGCTAAACAGCTCGATAGTCATTCCCGCCAATATTTTCATCCCAAATTCCACTCCACAATTTAGCCAAACATACTGAAGTACGTATTTACATGCAATATTCAAAGTCCGAGCCCCATATGGCTAGCGGAGGTTCGTTATCCCTCCCCCGTCCCTCATCAACCCCTCTAAAGCTGTGTTACACGGGCTTCTTGGCCAGCAATTATTGCCTGGCATTAGTACCCAGTAACTGGATTGTGGACGTCTGATAGACAGTCGCTCCATGTAAATTACTGGTATTCAGATGCATCCGGCTAGACAGAAAGCAGACCACCACATATGTAGTAGGATAAAGGCTGAGCAGATGAGGATGATAACCTACTTATTGTTATACTAGTTGTGCCCGTGACTTCGCCCGCGTGCATATCGGCAATCACCCCCGGGCACGTGCTACCGTGAAACAAACCCTATTATACGCCTTCAAAATCGGTCTGTTTCAGAAATTAGCTGGAATAAACAGACAGACTCAAAAAAAAAATAGTTTAAGAAACTAAAAATACGCTTTAAAAACCAAACTAAAAAAAGTAATAATTTCAAAAAAGCGTGGAGTGCTTCTTGTGGTATTTTTATACCTAATTAATTAATATCAAGCACCCCACGCTTTGTTTAAATTTTTTAAACTATTGGCTATTTACTATTTTTTAGTTCGGCTAGCTACAAAAGCAACCAAGCTAATAAAAGCATGTTAAAAATATTAATAAGTTCCGTATATTATACTTACTTATGCATGTTATTTTGACATTACGAATTGCTCTACATTAATTACTCAATGTTGTAAACTGTTTAGATGCTGAAAGCACAGTAAATTGCTCAATGTTGTCGCACCCAGAATTATGCAATTTAAGTTGCCCGTGTAACCGCACCCTTATAGTTGCTATGGTTAATTCTCCTTTTGGCCATCCGCGTTATTGAAATTTGTTTTTTTTTGAGCTTGTATGGGGTTCAAGCCTTTTAGGTTTATATTAAATTGAGTTCGTTTTTAGGGGTATAGCTTTTCCTTAAACTCTTTGTTTGGGGAATTTGGAGGATGCATTTGGTGTGTAATTTCCAGTTTGCCATTGCTGCTATTACGTAACAAAAGATGAAATTAACAGTTTTTATGTTTTCAAAAATAATCAAAACGAGCTTCTCTAGTATTCTTAACATTACTATCTAAGTCTATGTTGTTACCGACTAAATTAGCACAAAATTCACTCACTAAATCATTCATCATTCGTACATACGAGATAAACGTGATCAGATTCCAAAGCAGCTGTGTCGCGTCTCCTTCCAGGCAAGGCTTGAGTTACTATCACAGAAACAATCATCAGCCTCCTCTCGTAGACATCATCGTAAAACCCTGCTGTTATGAGCTCCATTCAATCTCCATTGAAATGCACAAAGGGTAAGCAGAGACACTGAACAGGAGAGTACAGAAAACGAACTCCTTACAACGTTGTTGAAGCGAGAACTTGTCCATTAAACACTAACATAATAAGGCCCGCTTGCATCATAAATATAAATGCGTTAAACGTATTTAAACCATCGTTCTGTTTTTGTCAGTCTTTGAAAATGACAGCGACAGAATTGTTTTAAATATGTCAAGAATTAGGACTTAAGGGAACCGCCCGAACTCGTAAAGTCATTAAGCAAAAGTTGCAATCTGCTACATAGTGCCTAAACAAGGAGTGTACGACTAAACGCCGACAGGCTGAACACCGACAAGACTTTACTTCGACGGGACTCTTCGCCTACAGGACACTTCGCCGACAGGACTCTTCGCCGACAGGGCTCATCCCAGCGCTATTACTAAATAATCAAGTAACTGCCACTAATATGGAAGTAGCGCTCGCCGGCCGCAGCGGCTGCCGCAGCGGCTGCCGCAGCACCGCTCGCTGCGCTTGCTCGGCTCACACGCGATTGGTCGCAATTCTAACCTAACCTAACCTATTACCTACCTGATGAGCCCTGTCGGCGAAGAGTTCTGTCGGCGAAGTGTCCTGTCGGGGAAGAGTCCCGTCGAAGTAAAGTCTTGTCAGTGTTCAGTCTATCGGCGTAGAGTCTGACGGCGTTTAGTCGTACACTGCTAAACAAGAACCGATAGTCTTTGAGACGATTTATTGTATCGAAAACAGATGTTTATTCTGCAGTTCTTATAATACAATCTAGGATTGATAGCTCCATTGGACTGACGGATAACCTCACAGCCGAACGGCGCGTCTCAGGAGAAGTTTACAATCGTAAATCTACGGTAAAAATCCTAAGCTACCTGATGTTTGCGAACTCTAAAGTTACAAACTAAAGACCAGAGTGATCGTTATATTATTGGAAGTGGTAATCACGTAATTCAAGTTAACCTTCGACCTTCACTTGTATTGTGGCAGTGGCCTCACAAAACGCCTCCTAAAATATTCACCTATTATTCTTTGTTGTAGTGCTGGGCGCATCAATTATTCCGGCCCGGGACCGCTTTCCGGGATCCCGTGAATGTTTCATACACGCGCCGTGATTGTCCGGACACGAGAACGTAGATTTTGGGTTTTTAAACAGTTGATATGGGGATAAAGGAAAAATTGTTATGAAATTCTTCAGTACGCGGGAAAAAAAGGGAAATCATAAACAGTATGACGGGACATCTGAAAAATCCAGTTATAAAACTCAAGTACGATATTTGTTTTCAAACTTGCAAATAGCGGGGTAGCTGTGGAACACACTAACAGTAGCAATGGCTTTCTTTTTGATAGTTCATCGACATTCATTGCGGATTTTACGTTGTTGAATTCGAACATAAGAAGCCATGGATTAGGAATATCCTTTAAAGGGACTTATATTTGTGATTGGTAGCGTATTAAGCAATTAGGGTGCAGTTGATTACATTGTAAATTCGACCTCTTAGCGCAGACACATACTATTTAATTTTATTTGCCTGTCAAAATGTTTAACTTTAGCTTTTTTAATTAGACAAATTGAAAAGGTTGTCGTTAATCTCCACCAAAAAGGCTCTTTTTCAACGTCGTGTTGAAAAATTGCCTTTTTGAGCCTCTAAATGATTGCTGTTTTCTTCGACTTTCTTCGACAGTCAGGTGCGAACAACATGTTTTATCCTTGGTTATAATACTATACATCAGTTTGAGTGCGTATAAAACAACGTAACTGAGGGTACATGTGTCGGTATTATGCTGCATTTCTAAATCCCATGAATACGGTATGACAGCGCGGAAACGAGACGCGCGTAGTTTGGGGCGTGGTGCGAGTGATTTACAGGCTGAAGATACTGAATTCCGTTATTATGGTAAATCCTTCTATAATATTGCACTGGTGCACAAGTGTCAGTAAGTACTCTCAACTAGTTTGTTTAACCTACATAGCATAAAAAAGCATCACGCCCGTATTCCCCGATTGGATAGGCAGTAGGTACACCTACATTACTCCAGTTATGTAAAAACCCATTTAATGGTTTTGCCATCAACCGAGCAAAAAGCAGTGTTGACCCAGTGGTAACGGCTGCGACTTAAGAGTTATAGATCTTAGATTCGAACTCAGACAGGCGCTTTACATATACATACATATTCAGCCTGTAACGTTCCCACTGCTGGGACATAGGCCTCCTCTCTGTGAGAGGGAGTGGGCAGTAATTCACCACGCGGGCCCAGTGCGGGTTGGTAAATGACAGGCGTTTTACTTTGTCTAAATTATTTCATCACCACTACTCTCAATACGGTGAAGGAAACCACGGTGGGGAAACCAACATGTCCTAGAACCAAATATTCAAAGACATGTGACATTTACGGACCCGCACTGGACCTGCGTGGTGGATTATGACCCTAAAAAGCCCGCTAACCCTTGGACTCCACGTTCGCTATAACCCGCGAGAGATTTGCGGCAACAAGGGGGATCACTCGTAAACTAGTTGATACGTCACTCATAAAATATTGAACGACATTTAAATTACGCAGCGCAGCGATATTTTATCGCAAGCGGATGCTGTGGAACAACAGCCTCGCATATTTGGATTGATATATTTTTGGGGATAACATGTGTTTTTAGGATATCAAATGGTTTGGATGGATAGATAGGGAAAATATGGTGTCTGGTATAAAGTATTATAAATAAATGCTGAATTGTGTGGACAGATTTGCACAATAGTTCAATGTATGATTTGCTGCTTTGTTGGGTTAGTGGTCAAAAGTAAGACTGCTAAGAAACGGGTTCAGGGTTCGGTTTTAGGCTTAAACAAAGTATTATTTTTGTCCAAGAATTTGTGGAGTACTTAACTACTTATAATAAAGCGTTTTACAGCGAAAATGATCAGCCATATTGAGCCCAAAATCCTAAATGTTACTTGTCCCAGATAACACATTTTTTAATCTGGCCCAACTTTGTATGAACGTGACTGGTAGGTCCTCTTTTAATCCTTGCAAAATATCAATGAAGATCGTAAATACGTTGATAACATAACATTAAAACGTAAACAATGTAAATAAACCTCAAAGAAAATAAAAAAGACCTATATATTTGATCACCAGAATTATACAGGGTGTAGAATAATGAACGTTTCAAAGTTCCCCATTCGCAGGAAAATTCAAATTAGACTCATCATTATTACGTTACTCCAAAAACACTTCCCACAAGACATAATATTTTACACTCAAAAAAACTTACCTCCTGGCAAACACAAAACCTGAACCATTTCTTTGAACAATGAGAAGCGAGATAACAGAGCATGTTTCGTGTTAATGAGAACAAAAAGTGACATATAGACATAGACAAACCGTTGCTAATACGTTTAGACTTCTTACATGTTACGGGGAAAAGTATTTTTTTTATTCTACTCAGGTAAACATTAGGGATTTGTACTTTGTTTTTTGCTGTTCCTATGTGTGTTAAAGGGCAATTTATTCGAGTACAAATTGTCATGTGAATATGTAACATAACATCAACAGCCAGCCCTTTCTATCTACGTTAGGATTAACTTCTCGTCTAACCGGATGTAGGTGAATACCAGAATTTTACATGGAGCGACTGGCAATCTGACCTCTGCTACTCAGTAATTGGGTAATACGATAACCCCTAGGTAACACTGGTTGTCAGCTTTTCGGGCGACTCGTAACGATCGTTTATTTATTTATTTACTTAAAGGTGCACCCACAGCATATAAATATACATACAAATATGAAATCATACGGTTGTATTCTAATATATATTATATATGGGCACGCCACGATAGCGGCGGTAAGTCCCCTCTTTGAGGAGTGGCTTGAGAGGCGGCATGGCATCCTCACCTTCCGCCTGACGCAGGTCCTCACCGGACACGGTTGTTTCGGGAGGTTCCTGTTTCGTATAAGGCGGGAGGAAACGCCCGGGTGCTTCCATTGCGAAGATCGCCCTGAGGACACGGTGGAGCATACGGTGGCGGTCTGCCCGGCTTGGGCGGAGCACCGCCGTGTCCTCGTGGAGGCGATCGGCGGCGGCGATCTCTCGCGTCCGGCCCTGGTGCAGGCCATGGTACGGAGCGCGAGTGAATGGTTAGCCGTCACCTCCTTCTGCGAAGTAGTAATGCTCGCGAAGAGGGAGGCGGCGCACGTGAGGGAGAGGCAGTATATGCGCCCTCACGGCCGTAGTCGCCGCGGGAGAAGCCCTGGGCGTCGGGAATCCCAGGCTGATTCCCGGCCACTGTAGGCGCGGGCTTGCGGACGGCGAGTAATGGGTAGCTCGCTGTCCGGTAAGGACCAACCCCGGGTCGACGGCGCGTTGTGTTCCACGCGCGCCTCAAAGAGATGTCAGCACCAAAGGGTGGGGTCCGCAAGGGCCGATGCCTGCCAGGTGTGCGGGTTGTTCGAAAGAGATACCGTCGCCCCTGGCACACAGGCAACTGAGGGAACACGGGTGGGTTTTAGTCAGTAAAAGTCTGACACGCCCTCCTGCTCCACCCAGAGCGGGAGAAGTTATTTGATGATTTCCCATCCTCAAAAAAATAAAAAAATATATTATACCTGTAATTGGCATATATATGCCAACACAACATTTACAACAGAAGACGCCAGATTACCGCTTAGTTGCTAACTTAAGTTTATTAGTGTGTAGAGAGGCCAAGATTCTCGATTTAAACTTCACCTTAGGGTCATTACATATATCTGCTTCAAGTACGGACTTATTAAATGAATTAAGGTTGTCACACATCTCAATGAGCGGTGAGTTGAGATCTACATATAATTGTAGAGGTAGTAGTAGGGCGCTGTAACATTGTGGTTATGGGAAAGCGTTGAATTCTAGGCGGAACTTTTAACGAAATGCGCGAAAGCAGTTCACAACAATCTATGCAAACGTTCACTAGTTTGTGAAGGAACATAAGGCTATGCATAACTCTCCATTGTCGTAGGGAGATCATCTTAAAAAAGCTTAGACGCTGTTGATAGGGACACCTATGGGATAAGCCAGGGGATTGTCGAAACATCCACGAGTGACAGCCGGGAGCAACGACTTAACATGGTGGGGCTTGGTATGTAAAGATGGTGGTCACCCATCCACAGACTAACCACGGCAAGCGTAGCTTATCCTAATCGATTGACTCATGCGGCTGTAATTACCTAGCCACAATGCCTATATTCTACAAAAGGGCGTGCATTACTCGTATAGTAAACTCACATTTCGCCAGTTATGTTTAAGTCCCGTGTTGGTGAGCCTATTTTGCTGGAAAACTTAGCATATTTACTGACTCTATGCTACTCAAAAACCCCTAAAATAGCAAATACCAATGCCATTTTGCCCGACCTGGGAATCGACCCCAAGATCCGTCGCGTAGCAGATGGGCGATCATGTGTGAAAAAAAAAAGTTAGTCAGACATCAGGTAAAAAGACAAACAAAAAAAAAGGCTGTACAATCTTCAAGCGTGTCAATGGCAAAAATAACACGAAAAATAGATAAAAAGTTTCCTTTAATTTGTTTGGCCTGAAATTCATGAACGCAACTCTATAATAAAGGAAAATATAAACACAAACCCGGAATAACAATGTCCAAACCAAAACTTATAAGAGAAAGCACTTACCAACAAAACTACTGTCCCTTAATAACGTGCTCAAATTCCGGACGTCGCTATGCAAATATGAGCATGTCCATATATTATGTAGCGGACAACGTAATATGATGTACACCCGAATGTATTAGTTTAGCTCCTAGCACTTATGTGCGCCTGGTACTATTGGCGAAATTGTGTGGCTTTGTTATGGGGTTGGTGGATAAAAGTAATGGTTGCAGCATGGTGGTTTATGTACTCAGAAGCACTGGTTGCGTCTATAGGTTTGTACAAACACTTTTACACGTCAATCACATTTATTTTAATTACTAGCTGGCGTTGGCTTTTCATATCCGACCATTCTGAGAAGAAAGGCCGAAACAAACTCAGAGGTCACTCCTCAACAGATAATGCACTCTGCAAATTCTGAAATCGGCATTTGTTGTTTTGTTTTGATTGATTACGTAATTTGCCAGTTTCGTAACGTCTATTTATTGTCTTTGGTCACTAGCCCTGACATCAACAAGTAATGGACAAAATTGTAAACTTTTTCTACGTGAATACGGGGCTTTTGGCTACTTTGTATGGGTGCATTTTATGTTTAATTTTTTTATTTTATTTTTATAATGTGCGCTTTGTTTGTGCAGAATAAACAATTTTTCTTTCTTTCTTTCTTTCTTTCAGGTCACAGTCTCTTTAAAAAATCCAAACATAATCTTAGTCAAATCACGTGAAGACCTTGTAGATTGGTGTCTGAAATGGTTTTTTCAGGAAAGTTTCACACAGATTAAGTGGACCTATACATTCAGTGCACGCATTTGTCAATAATCATGCAGCTCAACTCAAGTACTTAAGGAGCTCAACGAATACCTTTTTTTCGTTGTTATCGGGGAGAAACCTTTAAAAGGCACCTGGACTATGGAGATAAGACCACGGAATGTGAGATTTTTAGTCATGTTGGTAAATGACACAGCGAGCTGCAAGATACGAGTGACATAGGCGACGCTCTAGACAGTCGACTTTTCTTTGTTTTGGAACTGGATTTTTCTTAGTTATGACAGCGCACTTTTTAAATTCCCCTTCTTTGGCTTTAGCCCAGCGATGGGATAATGTCGACCAACAGTAACCAGTAGTAGTAGCATTCCATACCTCAGATAGTCCCAGCAGTCATTCGTAGATCTTTCACAGTTGTTACGGGTATTCAGATAATCTGAAAACCAGTTTTGCTAAGAGGTATCGTGTTATCTGGTAACTTGGTTGTAGAGGTTAGATAGGCAGTCGATCCTCCATATAAAATACTTGTATTTCACAGCCAGGTCGGCTTCCGTGATCATTAGACAGGAAGCCGATCCCACCATAGCTGGGACAAGCCTAGGCAGATGAGGTACAAATTACGAAACTGTTATTGTAAACATTCAACGAATTAATGACCATGCTCCACATAATCTATGCAACAAGGCTCTTTGAAGGACAGATTATATCCCGGATACCTACTGCACTCACTGGAACAGACAAGAGGAGTGATACACCCTGTACACAGTGATAGAGGTATCGCTACTGATACTAAGCGCCGTCGGCATTGCTACGCCGAACTATATAAGCGGAAAAATCTGGTGCAGACCTATGAAGGAATAGAGGGTGGGTCGATATTAATGCTTTTACAACTGTGTGTGTGTGTAGCTCCATTTTTATAGTGGTTGTGGTGGCGACTACTAAGCGTCGGGCCCTGAGTTCATTCCTCGGGACAGGCAAAGCGTTATTTTGTTTTCCTTAATTCCCAGTAGCAGTTTCTCAGTAGTCTTGATTTGTGTCCAGTTTGGGACAAAACAGTACACCTTTCGAAACCATTTTAACTTCTAAAACTCAGAATCAACTGTGGTGACCACCAGAAAAGCGCCGAAGCAATGAAGTTCCGCGAGTCCCGGAGAAACAATTATACTGTTTTGGATATCGCATCGAAATTAATCAGAATAGAACAGCGGAGGACTAATTTGATTAATTGTGTCCGGTTTACAGGATCACCCATATTACACGGGTCTTTTTTATATCGTATCAGTGGATAGATGCGGAGTCTTGATATGCATCTGCTTGCCTGAAAAAAAATGTTATGATGTAAATGGAAATAATATTATCTTCCGCATACATTGCACTTCCCAGTTACAATTACTAGACAAAGAAATAACTTAAAACCAATATCACAAACTAAAGGCAAGTACATTACAATAAGGCTGGCTACAGACTAACAAACTTGCGTTATTGATACAATGTTTGTTGCACACGACGCGACTTCAGCAAGCGACACAATTCACTTAGTTAGCAAGCAATAACAAGTTGTCGCAAGTTGTCAGTCGCTTGGGAACAATACTGTGCTTCTAAGTTGTCGCTTCAAGTTGGGTAGTTATTATAATTAACGGAGTAAGTAGGCGTTAAGTAAATAGTTAAAGATGGTAACATGGTACTCGTATTGTCTGTTTGTGGGTTTTATACTAAGTTTTATTCATACTCATTCCAGTTGGGTGTGTTCCTGAGCCTTCCCAAGGAGTATCATCCCTGCCAGGGGTAGATGCCGTGGCCCCTGGCACACAGGCAACTGAGAGAACATGGGTGGGTTTTAGTCAGTAAAAGTCTGACACGCCCTCCTGCTCCACCCAGAGCGGGAGAAGTTATTTCATGACTTCCCACCAAAAAAAATAAAAAATAAAGGGGGTACCGTGCTATGTCAGATAAACAGACGCTCCATCTTATAATGTACTAGTATTCAGCTGGATTAAGTTAGACTGGAAACGGACCCCAACTAGTTGGGAAATGGCATGCTGGTGGTTCCAGTGGTACTGGCATGCATTATGTCAATTTATGTAAACAAACAAATACCTATAGTTTCTTTTGTTATAAATCTTCTAATGTTTATAATACCTACGTGAAACAAAAAACTTTGGTCCCTATTTTACGAATTTACGCGGACGAAGGACTATAAAATTTGGCACAGCTACTCTTACTAATTAATAAACACAGAATAAAGTTATTCCAAGTTTAAACCTATGAAAATGTTTGGTTAATCCTGTGTTATTCCGTGTTTATTAGTAAGTGGGTTAAAGTTACATGGAGAAGGAGCGAAGAAAGCTAATATTTTAATATAATAATGTATTAGAAATGCACTAAGTTTTAAATGAATTATGGTCGAATTTTTACCACTGGGCGACTACTGGTAATAATTATTTTTCTAATTGGCTCTAAGATTGCTCATTTTCAGCCTTTTAACGTTCCCACTGCTGGGACACAGGCCTCCTCTCTACGAGAGGCAGTGGGCCATAATACACCACACGCGGGCCCAGTCCGGTTGACTATTGACTGATTGATTCTAATTCAATACAGTGTAAGGCCGGCCCCAGACTGTCAAACTTGCTTGTTGTTATTGATGCATAGTTTATACTCGCCTCGACGTGGAACAACATTCCGTGCACTTACCTAAAGTGTTTTTATTAACTTTCATGTGAAGGGAAGTTATAAGTTTCATCCACTAACGTTGTGTATTATAAAATACTATATTATACGTGATTTCTAGACTGGCTCTTGTTGATCGCGAGTGAAAAACGAATAATGCTTAACAAAGGCAAGCAGCCTATAGCAGAGGCTGATGATGTGGAGGCCATTTTTTTTGTTGGGTGGAAAATCATCAAATAACTTCTCCCGCTCTGGGTGGAGCGGGAGGGCGTGTCAGACTTTTACTGACTAAAACCCACCCGTGTTCCCTCAGTTGCCTGTGTGCCAGGGGCCGCGGTATCTCTTTCGAACAACCCGCACCCCTGGCAGGAGGCCATGAGGTTGCGTTCACACTAAACGTAGTCAGTCGCCGATTGTGAGCAGGCTCACTGTTAGCCGATGGAGGATTTATGTGTTGCGTATTGTAGGTGAAGAGCAGTGGTGGCCCAGTGGAAACGGCCGAAACTCACGAGTTGTAGGCCGTAGGTTCGAACCCTGACAGGTGCTTAACTTTTTGTAAATTATTTAATCACCTGCGCTCTCAAAATGGTAAAGGAAAACATCGTGAGGACCAGCATGTCCTGGAACCAAAGTCGAAGATATGTGACATATTCCAACCCGCACTGGGCCCGCGTGGTGGAATACGGTCTACTGACTCTCACCGAGAGGATGCCTGTATCCCAGGCAGCGGTGGGATACGTATGGAAAGTAACAGTAAACTACGTAACGCCAGCTCACAATCAGCGGCTTAAATTATTCTTGTGTGAACTTGGCCACAGCATACAGATTTCTTTTACTGAGTCAAATAAATAAATCAGCTTTCTATAATCTTCTTAACCCTTCCCGATATCGGCGCAGTATCGCATTTGGCATTAGCATACGTGTACCGATGTACCGTGTCTGTACGGAGTGGGGGTGGACTGAGGGGTATGGGGGGGTGATACCTTGCGGCAAATGGAATCTTCTGTGAAGGTGGCTCAAGTTGCTGTGGTGTTGATGCGTACTTCTTTGTGTCGTCAATACCCGTGTTTATATTCTAGAATAAATATATTAAGTATTTTTCTTTCTGTATGGCATGCTGTAAGTTTAATGATTGAAGAACTCTTTGTGAAAGGCTTTGGAGAGGAAGTACAGTTGGCCACACATGGGTGTTTACACTTTGACCATAAGCTGGCCAAGAGCAGGTACTACGGAGTTCCAATAGCATAATAATGGTTTTGTTACATCTGGCATGCGGCCTACTGTACTAGTAACAATCATTTTTGTCGCCTTGTGGTTCAAAGGTTTGGGAGCCGTTAATTTAACAGGGTGCCCACACTTAACTAGTAGTCTTCACTGGACCAAAGTCACGACCTTTCTTGTGATGGCAAAACGTTTTTCTCATTCTACCTATTAATCTTACTAATATTATAAATGTGAAAGATTGTATGTTCGGATGTTTGTTACTTAATTACGCAAAAACTGCGCAATAGATTTCGATGAAATTTGGGACACAGATAGTATATAGCCTGGAGTAGGACAAAGGACACTTTTTATCACGTCAGTAGGTACTCCCGTCTGATAATTTCCCACCTCCACGCGAGTGAAGCCTCTGGCAAAGTGAGTAAATTCCTGTTTGTTTTCTTCAAAAATTATGGCTGCATTTTGGAAATCTCTTGTATTATTATCTGCCCTTCATTTACCTATAATTATGTCAATAAAAGACGAGAAGTGTAAGGGTGATTTAAAAAGGACGAGGTTCTCGTCTCAACGCGTATTATTATTTGTGAATGACGTGGTGACATTTTAAGACGACATTAACAGATGTTCTAGGAACTGTCCAATTACATTCACAAAAAGCAAAATCTGCACACTACATCAGAAAATAGAGTGGTATTAAAAAGTCTTCACGTCCTATAACTTGTACCACGACAGAATTCTCCTATTCAACAAGATTCCTTTTGATAGAGTCGCTGAGCGACGATGTGTTTTAATTCATAAAGTGGCCCGATGGAAAATGATCACTATTCATACTTTACTAGACTGAAGAAAAATGTGCAAAAGTACAACTAAATAATGTGACATTAAAACTTATACTGAAGTTGAGCGGTACAACAAACAACAGAGACTATCTTTACACCAAAATCCACTAGTAGTGGATTTGTTGGACCCGTCTGCGGTGGTCGAGAGACTTGGAAGGGGCCAACTTATTTGATTGGTAGAGGTGGCGCTAGACGCTCCACTAGAAAAGCCGTATTATCCCATAATAAAAAATAATAACAAAAAACTTTTAAAATTTAATTATTTATGGGATTTATGTACACTTAAGTGACAATGTCAAATGATCACTTACTCTTAAACGAAATAAACTAACCTAAATCACACAAAAATTAACCTAATCTTAATTATTTTTTTGTATTGGATGGTATTTGCCATGACACGAAGGGATGAAGAAAATTAAAGTTTAAGGGAGGTAATTCCGTTACATACATACAATGGTAATCGATGGCTATTTGGTAATGGTAATCGATGGCCTTTGCATTATTTACGTTGCTGAGCAGACAATTTTTTTAAATAGATTAAGTACCTAATATATTAGGAATTTCCTTCAAAAACCTCAGATTGTGATTGAAAGTGTAATAAACAATAGGTTATTTGATTACTATCAAAAATGTACTTGAATAAACTTTAACGTATTTTAGAGATGATGTGGAAAATAGAGAAACTACATGCTTTTGAAGTTGTTTTTCTATCCTTGTCACGCAAAACCATCATAAGATGCTATTAGCTGTCTCTGTCTAGCTTTGACTTTAAAACGCATAGAACTTCGCTATTGTTTTTTTTTTTAAGTTTTAGTAAATATTTTTCAAGGTCAAGGTGAAAAATCAAATTTAAAAAAATCCAGGCAAATATCCTACTTGGGTGCTGCCGCTCGTACGCTTTGGTTCGGCTAGTCCAAAAAAATATACAAAAAGAAACTTCTAAACTTTTCTGTATAGTGGTCCATGCCGAGTCAACGGCTGCTTGATATATATGTCATGTATGTTTGTATCTGTATCGCCACCGGAGTCGCCACGGACGGATCTGTATCTCCATCAGAGAATCTTTTAGTTGCCATTTGATCTGTTGAGTGGCTTATTTATTGTTTTGTTTTATTTTTGTATTTTCCCTTCTTTGCGAATGAAGGAACGGAACTTGTTTGAATAGAGCCTTCGAGGTATGTTTCGAACTGTGATATGGACTTGCACATGGTGAGATCAATGAGTGAAAAATATTTTTCTGAACGACGTTCTTTTTTATCGTTGGTACCACTAAATAAGTAGACTTCGGCGGCGGCGATCTCTCGCGTCCGACCCTGGTTCAGGCCATGGTACGTAGCAAGAGTGCATGGGTAGCCGTCACCTCCTTCTGCGAAGCAGTAATGCTCGCGAAGAGGAAGGCGGCGCACGTGACGGAGAGGTAGTATATGCGCCCTCACGGCCTTAGTCACCGCAGGAGACGCCCTGGGTGTTGGGAATCCCAAGCTGATTCCCGGTCACCGTAGGCGCGGGCTTGCGGACGGCGAGTAATGGGTAGCAAACTGTCCGGTAAGGACCAAGCCCGGGTCGACGCGCGACGGCGCGTTGTGTTCCACGCGCGCCTGAAAGAGATGTCAGCACCAACTGGTGGGGTCTGCAAGGGCTGATGCCTGCCAGGGGTGTGGGTTGTTCGAAAGAGATACCGCGGCCTCTGGCACACAAGCAACTGAGGGAACACGGGTGGGTTTTAGTCAGTAAAAGTCTGACACGCCCTCCTGCTCCACCCAGAGCGGGAGAAGTTATTTGATGATTTCCCACCCTCAAAAATAAATAACTAGTAGACTTAATAAATATTGTACGAGCTATGCTGTACATTGACCTTTGTGACAGTTGTAAGTCACTCATACATGCACATTAATATTGTTTGACTGTGCATTCCTCCAACATAGCATTTAAGTGTAACAATTATGTAAATATATTTAGTGGCAATAAATCCATCAAGGGAAGCAATCGTCTACTCATTTACATAACATAACATACCTTACAAGTTTATTTACATAACAAGTACATAACATTTTCACTGTTGGGCATCACACCCAACATTTGGTCCTTCGAGCAATTAAGTGTTGTGTGATTTATATCTTTTACGGTCGCGAATCGGTTGGACTGGTCTCTCACAAGCGAGTCGCCCCAGTAACCAATTGAGAAGGCGCATATCCTAGAAGAAAAAGGTTGCACAATACCAAGAACCAGAAGTGTGGAGCTACAGCCTACTTCTCAAAGTAAGTTCGTCAATTCATCGGAAAGCTTGGCAACATGGCATCAGCAGAAAATACTTACGAGAATCAGCGCGAACTTTACGAAAACATCAAGAAAGTCGGCATCAACATCAAGAAGGATGGCTGGGACAGGAAGAACTTGGACTACTTCAAACGGCGTATGCAAATGCTGGAAAACTTATGGAGTGAATTCCAGTTCAACAATGATCGTCTGTGTACAGAAGTAAGTGCGAGTCATCCTTACTTTACAAGCGAGCTATATAACACAGCACTGAAGTGTTATAAAGAAGTTAAGGGGTTAATTCTCCAACAAAGTCAGGAACTGTCGACGCACAAACGGTCCGCAGGGGGACCGGCAGTGCAACCAACACCGTTCGAAAGTACCTCTGAACAAGATCAAGCAAGTACATCGAGCAAAAAATTACAAAAACAACAAGACAGCGAGGAGGAAGGAGAAACCAGTAACACAACTGAGAGCAACAACAGGGATCAATCTTCTCCTCGGCAACAACAAAGCCCTAACAAGAGGGACGCGGGATCCTACAGTAAACTGGACGATCTCTTACGCAAACAATCAGCGAACTTCAAGGCGTTTATGAGAGCTGTTGCCAATATTCAAGTGGAATTTATCACAGAAAAATGGGAATTCCAGGATGCTTTGCAAACGTTACAAGCGCGTTGGTCTGCTATTGATAGTCTGCATTGGGAAATCGAGTGTGAACTCAACGGGGACAAGAACGCAGTATATGAAGAGCGGTATACAAGATTCGAAAACCAATACTTAGATCTGAAGAAGGCATTAAACACTAAGATGTGGTCCGGAGCTTATCGAGAAAAAACAACACCAAAGTTGGAGATACCGGTGTTTCACGGAAAGTTTAATCAGTGGATACCGTTCAAAGACCTTTTCACGGAAGCTATCCACAAGAATACATCCTTATCAAATGCACAGAAGATGCAATTTTTGAAAAGCAAGGTCCAAGGAGAGGCTGAAAGGATGATACAACACTTACAAATAAGCTCGGACAACTATCTAGTGTGTTGGGACATCCTCAACAATCGCTACAACAACAAAAAACTTATATTTACATCGCATGTCAACATGCTCTTCAATCTACCTACTATGCAACAGCAGTCATTAGCACCGATCAAGAAAATACATGACGTCACAATAGAATGTTTGCACGCTATCAAGAATTTAGAAGTAGATGTCAGAACCTGGGATCCGCTACTAGTGCACATTTTGGCGCAAAAGTTGGACGCTGAGACATACTCAGATTACATTGAATCACTGAAGAACTCCTACCTACCTAGAGGCGAAGTTTACATCAATGGAATCGTCGCAGCGTAAACAAGACAACTACCAGAAGACAAATTCTGGAACAAATCAGAATCAAGAAGCATCCCATAACAAGAAACACACCTATCATAACAACAAAAATCAAGCGGCTAGTAACAACAAGGTTACGAAATCGTACCATGCGTCAACGTTTATTTGTCCACTCTGCAACGATGAGCATGGCCTGTATTTTTGTGCAAAGTTTTTAGAAATGTCGAATGACGAAAAACTTAACACAATAAACAAATTGCAAGTCTGCATTAATTGCCTGTACAGCCATAAGGGCAAAAAATGTATATCAAACAACCTATGTCGCAAGTGCAAAGCTAAGCACAATACGTTAATGCACGAAGCAGCATCAACAAACAATGAACAAAACCAAACAAATTCATCATCTTATGTCTCTCAAAATGATGAAGAAGCTTCCGAGATTCTATTAGCGACCGCCATAGTAAAGGTAGAGGGAGCTGATGGAACTCAGTACAACATGCGAGCTCTTGTAGATCAAGGGTCTCAGATATCACTGATAACAGAACGAGCAGCGCAACTTCTTGGGATCAAACGCCAGAAATGTAAAGGAGTGGTCTTTGGAGTTGGAGAAAAAGAGAGCAATTGCAAGGGCATGATAACAATTTCATGCATCTCTGTCTTTAGCGACTTCACGTTCAGAAAATCAGTATACATAATGAAAAACTTAATCAAGAATCTACCGAACAAAACTTTTACAAAACCATCATGGCCTCAAATACAACATATCAACTTGGCGGATCCGGAATTCAACAGTAGCCGACCAGTAGATCTGCTATTTGGAGCGGACATTTACTCTCAGATCATGCTGGGAGGAATAATCAAAGGCGATGACGTCACACGGCCCATCGCACAACAAACATACTTAGGCTGGCTACTATGCGGACACGTCAAAACTACAAAATTACAATGCAACGTGGTATTGAATAATCTGGAGGATATGGTACAGTTTTGGGATTCCGAAGATATCAAAGACCGATCCGATTTCTCCGTGGAAGATCAGAAATGCGTTGAGTACTACACCAATACCACACAACGTTTAGAAAATGGAAGATACGAAGTAAGACTTCCAATGATAAACGGCTGGGAATGCAAGCTGGGCGCTTCCAAACAGATGGCCATTGCCCAATTCAAAACGCTAGAACGAAGATTAGGAAAACAACAACATTTAGCAAAAGCCTATAAAGAATTTATAGCAGAGTACATTGACTTAGGTCATATGCAACAATCAACATGTAACCCGACACTCGAGTGCTATTTGCCGCACCACGGTGTCGAACGCGCCGAGTCAACAACAACCAAGTACAGGGTTGTGTTCAATGCATCCGCAAAAACGACTACTGGTTGGAGTTTAAACGATCTCATGTACAAGGGCCCAAACCTACAACAAGATTTACAAACAACATTACTACAGTGGAGGCAATACAAGTACGCTTACACAGCTGATATTGAAAAGATGTACAGGCAAATTTTAGTGGCCCACTGTGACCAAAGCCTACAACAGATTGTCTGGCGAGATTCACCGGAACAACAGTTAATTTCATATCAGCTTGCTACAGTAACTTATGGCACCAAAGCAGCGCCGTTCCTGGCCATAATGACACTACGAAGACTGGCGGAGGACGAGCGTCAAAATTTTCCGGAAGCTTCAAAGGTAGTGGAGGAATCATTTTACGTCGATGATCTTGTCCACGGATCGCATACCATCGAACAAGGACAGAAGCTAATTTCGAACCTAAAACAATTACTCAAGAGTGGAGGGTTCAACCTGAGGAAATGGTCATCAAACGAACCGACACTCTTGGAAAATGGAACAACTGAACATAACAATGAAAACACTGTTTTCAACTTCAAAACAGATCAAACATCAAAAACATTGGGCTTATGCTAGAATTCGAGAGAGGACAAATTTACATTCCAATGTGCGATTTCTAGCGTAAACAAGAAACATTCAAAACGCAGCTTATTAGCTGAAATATCAAAATTGTTTGACCCACTTGGCTGGCTGGCTCCTATATCAACAAAATTAAAATTATTATTCCAAAAAGTGTGGGAGGTCAAATTACAATGGGACGACGAAGTTCCCGACAACATACACAAAGAATGGTGCAAAATACAAGCAGACATAAGGATGATAAACTTGTGTGAAGTACCAAGATGGCTCAGATGTGACGGAAGACAAACCATAGAACTACATGGTTTCAGTGACGCCTCTTTGGATGCCTATGCGTGTGTTATTTACGCACGGGTTCACCAATCAACAGAAGTTAGACTTGTCGCTGCAAAATCGAAAATTGTACCGCATAGAAAAACAACAACATTGCCTAAACTGGAATTAAATGGAGCGCACCTACTATGCAAACTAATGCAAAAGGTGAAGAAATCATTACATCAACATGATATTCAAGTCTATGGCTGGACTGATTCTATGGTGGTCCTGGGTTGGATACAAGGTGACCCATCACGATGGAAAACATATGTAGAGAATCGAGTCCAACAAATCAACACAGTAATACCGCGTTCCGGTTGGGATTACGTCAAGTCAAGTGAAAATCCCGCTGACGCCGCAAGCCGAGGTCAGTACGCCGGTCAATTGAAGGAAAACAAACTGTGGTGGCAAGGTCCTACTTGGCTATCATCCCCTGAAATGAGGACCCTAGCCAAACAGGTCTATACATCAGACCAAGAGGTGAAAACAAGCGAGGCAATGAAACAAGTCAATGCTGTCCAAACAAACACAGAAACCATCAACATTATTGAACAATTATTGCAAAAACATAGTTCTATTAATCGAGTCATCCGAATAGTCGCATGGATACACAGAGCATTGAACTTAATTGTTCGAACATTGGACTCGAAACAAATACCGAGTTACCTTACGTTGCAAGAATTGAACAGTGCAACTAAGGCAATTGTGAAACAAACACAACAAAATGTTTTTGAAACGGATATGAGTCAGTTACGTAAACACGGCACAGTGGCTTCAAATAGCAAGTTACTGCCTCTCAATCCTTACATTGATCAAGAAGGCTTGCTAAGAGTCGGAGGAAGATTGAACAACACCACGCTAACTGAAGAGATGAAGCATCCAATGATCATCCCTCACGACAGCCTCCTAACGCATTTGCTCATAGATCAAGCTCACCAAATGACGTTTCACGGGGGACCGCGACTCACACTATCGCACCTTCGCCAAAAATACTGGATCATCGGTGGCGTGCGAGTCACAAAAATGCAAGTCAGAAAATGCGTAACGTGCCGAAAATTCAGTCCAACCAAACAACAACAAATCATGGGTGAACTGCCGACCGCAAGAGTAAACCCTGCCCCGCCATTCCACCATACAGGAGTGGACTACACGGGATTCGTCGATATTAAGATGAATAAAGGAAGAGGGGCTAAAACCACTAAAGGTTACATAGCCATCTTTGTTTGCATGGTGACAAAGGCAGTGCACATTGAGTTGGTCTCTGATCTTACAAGCTCGGCATTTTTGGCAGCCCTTAACAGAATGGCAGCAAGGAGAGGTGCCCCCCGCCACATGTACAGTAAAAGTCATAAGTGGATTACCAATTTAAAAAAGCAATAGACTGACACTTCGGCTTAACTTACGACCTTCTTATAATAAGTTATTTCTATACTATAGACACACACACTCTCATACACATCTACAAATGATTGTATTTCATAAATTCAACCATTAAAGTAGATGGCATGATAGCTTAGCGGTTACCATACTTACGTTAGCGCGTTTGTGCGTAGCGAGTCGCGGGTTCGAATCCCACGCGCGGTGATAGTCTTTTTATTGTTTTAAAAATCGCTTTTGACTATAGTTTCTTGTTCTGTTCGTCTTGTCCACTAAACTTGTAAAACTTTATGATTATACCCACAGAAACCTAAATAAATTTAAATGATATTAAGGTGCAGTTAACTTACGACTCATTCACCGCGACTAAATAGAACGGTGTTGTTTGTTATTGTGTGCTAGTGACGTGTGTTTAATCTATCAGCGGTGTTCTAGTTCATTTTAAAATGTAAGCATATTTAAATATAGAAATGAAAGCGAATATTATTGCGCTGCATAAAACCGGACTTAATATATCACAATTATCTGATAAAACCGGACTGAGTGTGAGTATTATGATTTCATTATTTTAATAAACATTCATCTAATTAAAGTATAACTGCTGATCCTTGTAGTTATTTTTTGAAACGTTTAATAAATATCATAAGGTCTAAATAGAAGAAAAATATCAAATTTCAAAGTAAATTTATTTCCTAGATTTTTGAACGATGAAAATAACATTATACTTAATTAATATTTGTATGAAATTTCTATTTGAAACAATTTTGTTTCTAAATAGTAATACATATTAGCATGCATTTTGCTTAGTAGCCTAACAGTACCCCTTTTTTGTTTTAGTGAAATATTGTGAATCGGTGGGTGAAAAGATATGAGGAAGGGAGTAGCCTTGCCTGTCGAAAGCAAAGTGGAAGATACCAGCTCATAAAAAAGGCGCAGCAACAGCACATGTTCAGCGAATATGAAACAAGTAGTTTTAAAACGACAAGACATTTTGCTAAATTATTCGACACGTCTTTACGAACCGTGCGCCATGCACTTCACACAGAAGGTTTGCATCATCGAAAACCAGCTCAACAACCAAATTTAACGGGAAAAAACATTAACATTAGAATATAAATTACAAATATTTATTGATTTTAGTAATATTCAAATAATATTGTGTCATATCCGTAATATGGATTATTTTGAGGTTTAGTTTCAATCTTCTTTTCGTAATGAAAATGAATACTTAAGCTATAACCTCAATAAGTCCTATTAAATACGATTTGTTAATTTTGAGGTTTGTGATACAACAAACTCTCTCGCAGTAGAATAAAAGTAGTATTACTGAGTCATTTAACTGTATTGTGACAACGCGTCTGCATTTGTTATATTTACGTGGGTAGATTTGTGTAGATTATTGTGGTTTCCTTCGAGTACCCACACACGGTAGAAATGACAGCACAATATTATTATATTACTAAGATACAATATTTTAAGCTTGATTATCATAGTTGACCAATTAGCTACTTTACTTCAATAAATTGTTATTTATGAGAAACTAAACTGTTTTAACAAAAAGTTATTATTAGTTATGTTTATACTTCATAAAATTATAACGAATAAACATTTTGTAATCACTTATTAAACATTTTTATTCTTAATCCTTTATTTAAATAACAATATAAGTAATAAAAATAAAAAATCTCGTTTATTCATTTATCGCATAATAATTAATAAAATAAAAATATTTTATTACTTTTATGATAAAAGAACAGAAGAAGATTATTGTTGAAAAGAAAAATAAAATCTCATCGCGAGATTTGAACCCAGATCTATGAGTTTCTTAATCCCAGGCGATATGTTATGAGCCATCAGAACTTGATATTATTGTTTGAATTTTAGCAATGGTATGAACGGACCAAGGTCATACGTAATTACGTACTATGTGCGATGGTATGTTTTTTGTTTCATTCGACGCCAGTGTGTGAGCTCTGAGGTGTGCGTTCTGTGTTGAGACATCACTTATACACACAGCTGTAGGTACGGCCTGGACCGCGAGTTTATAGCAATATAACCCTTAGTATGCTATTGGACTTATGACTCCTTACTGTACAGCGATAATGGCACGAACTTTGTCGGCGCTAATCGACTGCTCATGGAACAATACGGGGAAATAGAGAACACCTACAGGAACGAACAACTACAGAAGGAAGTCACCGAGATGTTCATACAGTGGCATTTCAACGCTCCTGCATGGCCCTCGGCGGGTGGATTACGGGAACGAGCCGTAAGAAGCCTGAAACACCATTTGAAACGAGTGGTGGGCGAGCAAAAGTTAACATTCGAGGAGTTCACCACAATCTTAACAAAACTAGAAGCATGTCTAAACTCCAGACCTCTATGTGCGCTGAGTGAAAATGTGGAAGACCTTGACTGTCTGACGCCAGCACACTTTCTAACAGGGAGGTCAGGAGTGACCGTCATCGAAACAAGAGAAGACGCCCGAACAAGATGGGAGCTCACTAGAAAAATATACTCAGAAATCTGGAAGAAGTGGAAAAACGAGTACCTGAGCCAACTGTTAGCAAGAACAAAGTGGCAGAAACCTCGGAACAACATGAAGATTGGTGACTTGGTCGTTGTACATGATGACCAGAAGCCCGCAGGAAAATGGTTGATGGGCAGGGTAACAGATCTTCACCCAGGGAACGACGGATATGTTCGGGTAGTGACCCTGAAAACAAGATACGGCTCCATAAAGAGACCCATAACAAAGCTATCTATTTTACCAATAGGCAGCGAGGAAAACTCCATTGCACAAAAAACCCAAAATGGGCACACAGAACAAGCTACAAACGAGACCACAACAAAACGTCAACAAACAGTCAAGACAAGAAAAATCAACATGATCGGATTAGTAATGACCCTGCTATACCTACTCAGTCCAACAAGCGCAACAACAAACACAACAAACTTTATCGAATTGCAACAAGGCCTATATTTCGACAAAGCCGCTAACATGAAATTAATTCGCGACGAGTGGAAGATAGTTGTATACTACGACGTCAAACCCTACTGGCATGGTACTGCAGTGTTCACCAAGTTCAACGATCATCTCGAAATCACATGTTAAAAACTAAGACAGAAGACACAATGTGAAGTTATCTTATTACAATTACTACACGCGTTCGCTGAACTCGACCACTACAACCGTATGTTGCTGAATCCGCAAGGTCGGGTGAACATGAGAAGCAAACGCGGCCTTATCAACGGTGTCGGGTCAATCGCACGTTCCCTGTTCGGAGTATTAGATGACCAATTCGCAGAACAATACCAACGGGATATACAATTCATCAATGAATCCGAGATTGAGACAGTAATGGAGCAGAGCTCGTTACAGCGAGATCTGGGAAAACAGATAGAACAGATGAAAGCCGCAGCCGCAGAAGCCATCATATCTGATCGGGAAACATACCACGATGTCCACCAAGATGTAGTTATATACATATTGGCAATAGTAGCAGCGACAGCGGGCGCAATATATGCTTACCACCGACTTCGCAAACATTGCACGAGTCAAGAGAAATCTGAGGCACCATCGGTTCCCAATCCAGCGCCACGAAGAAGGTCGACTGCAAGCATCGTGGACAACGCAGCGGTGTTTGACGTCACAGACGACGGCAGCGTAGCGCACTTATCGAGTGCACGTACACTCAACAAAGCAACGTCGCCTATTGCGCGTTGTGATTTAATAGTATAAGGCTCAGATTAGATTATTTTATTAACATTTTATATCCTTTTTTAATACTTTGAATTAACATAACATTGTTTACAGTTACCTTTTGTGAGTGGGCAATATGTACGAGCTATGCTGTACATTGACCTTTGTGACAGTTGTAAGTCACTCATACATGCACATTAATATTGTTTGACTGTGCAATCCTCCAACATAGCATTTAAGTGTAACAATTATGTAAATATATTTAGTGGCAATAAATCCATCAAGGGAAGCAATCGTCTACTCATTTACATAACATAACATACCTTACAAGTTTATTTACATAACAAGTACATAACATTTTCACTGTTGGGCATCACACCCAACAAATATTATAGAATTAATATTTACACGGTAAAATTATAGATATATATAAATGTATAAATACTCGAAATTAATTTTATCATACCTACATTTTTAAGTCTTATGTGAAAAGTGTGCTAATTAAGTTTTAATGAAGTAATTAAGCTCTGGCGTATACTATTTGGGTCAAGCTAAGGCGATCCTATATTAACATAATAATATTGAGAGTTGTGTTCCAAAGTAGCTAACTCAATATTTTCTGTTATAGTCACCATAAAGGCTCCTGCAAACAGGCGCGACGCGAAAGTGCGGAGAACAATTTCTATGAAAACTTCATAGAAACTGTTCTATAAGTGTCGCGTCGCGCCTGTCTGAAGAAGCCTTTACCTATTTAACAACTGAATAGCTACTTAAATCATTGGGACTATTTTAAATCTCGCATGTTCCAGCAAATTACAGGGAAGCACGGCATTTGAGGTATGTCTTTCTATTTACCAATTTCCCACGAAACGCCAATAAATATCACTCAAATTGATTCAATTCCTCTTCAGAACAAATCGTACTCTACATAACTATACAGCACTTCTATTAAAAGGCTGTCAGTAGCAACGTCGTCCATTGCTGGCTGCAGCTGAGCCCCATACACTACGGCCGTAAATAACGCGCAATGTATCGCGTCGCGTGACGTTCACTCGTACGTATTTATTGTTACGAATCGCTGACAGCAAGCGGAATTCATGATCGTTTGCTTTTTTAGTGGGATTTTATTTATTTTATAGTGAAATAGGTGAAAAATTGGCTTCAACGAAATCATATCTCGACTGCCTCGTAGGTCAAGACCACCTGTGTACCACAAGTGCTCGCAAGCACGGCTGCTGGGCATGAGGTCTTGGATTCGATTCCAAGGTCGGTTAAAGGGTTTTTTCCGTTAAAGACTCAGTAGTGGCCTGGATTCTGGATTTGTGCTCAGTTTGTGTGCAATAGGCTCGTCCCCTGTTACTTAGTAGGCGAAATGTGGTTGTATTATAGATGCACCTTTTCCTAACCAGCCCTGTCCCTGGAAAACAAGCGTGACGTGTGTCTATCACCATGACCTATTGCAAATCATTTAAGACATTTAAGAAATCAAGAGTTGACCAAGAGACAAGTCCGGCTAATGATACTGAAGGCTAGATAGTCTCTAACATAACAAAAAAAAAAAACAAAACGTTTTTTCTTTGGGGCTGTTCTGTATGTGGATATAAAAAAAAGCGGCCAATTGCGAGTTGGACTCGCGCATGAAGAGTTCCTTACCATTATCTATAAAAATGTCTTAAAAATTACGTTTGTTGTATGAGAGCCCCCCTTAAATATTTGTTTTATTTTAATTTAATAGTTTATTTTTAAAGTGAATATATTATAACTAAATATTCTATGAATATTTCAAGCGTTGCCGTTATCAATATCGAGCAAAAACGAGCAAAAAATTAATGTTTGTTGTATGGGAGCCACGTTAAATATTTATTTTATTCTGTTTTTTAGTATTTGTTGATAAAGCGGCAACAGAAATACATCATCTGTGAAATTTTCAACTGTCTAACTATCACGGTTCATGAGATAAAGCCTGATGACAGACGCACAGACAGACGGACATCGGAGTCTTAGTAATAGGGTCCTGTTTTACCCTTTGGGTACGGAACCCTAAAAAAGTAGTTAAACGAAAAAGCGATAGTCTTCCATAGTGTTTTGTATGAATACTAGCTGTTGCCGTCAACTTCGACTGCGATCCAGGTTGAAAAGTATCCTATGTCCATATCCAGTTCATGGTCTATCCGTGTGCCAAATTTTATCGTAATCCGTTCAGTCGTTTCAGCGTCAAAGAGTACCTAATCAACAAACAAACTTACTTTCACCTTTCCAATATTAGTTAGGATTTCATTAAAATACCATTCTAGGTTCACAACCCACAACCTGTAACTTAAAATCTACTTAAAACCCCATTTTTCAGTACCAAGAGCCGTGCGAAGAAACTTCAACATAAAAATCGAAGCCCCAACTTTTCAATTTGTTATTAATCTATCAAGTTTAAGTTAGTACTTACACTGTTTAAGCTGCAGATAGCCTGCATTATCCGGTTTGATGCTAAGTTTCTAATAACCACCGCACACAACACTGTACATTGCGTTACATAGATGTTGCAGGCACTATGGTGTGTCAGGATTTCGTAACCTTATCTAGAGTCTACAGGATAAAATTACACAAGGAGACGCGCATCCTGTGACCAGGAATTAATTACCTACATATTTCTTGATTCCCGTACATTAAAATAATTCATCGGTTATAAAAAAAAATACCGCGTAGGTATTGCAGTTTTCTATGAAACAGCTCCGTTTTTTTTTTGTAACCTACGTATATTAACTTCTAGGCTACGGGGAAACCATGTGCTGAATTAATGGTTGCAGTTGACCCGTCGATGTCCCTGCACGCTGTATATATTTCGTAAACAATCGGTATTGAACAGAAATACAATAAAAAAAATCTATTCTCCTAACTTCAAGTAACTTAGCTGACTTCGGGGTTAACGGCCGCTGGTAGTTTCACCATCATCTGCCTAGTCTTTTTCCAACTATCTTTGGGTCGGCTTCAGTCTAACTAGTAGGTACCAGATTTTATTAACCGACGAAAAAATGGAGGAGGTTCTTAAGTCGACGCGTATATATTTTTGACGCATAACTTTTTACAGCGTAGTCCGATTTCGATCATTCTTTTTTTATTGGAAAGGGTATACCCCGAAATTGGTCCTGTATAGATTTGAAAAACAAACAGGGTGTGATTGATTGTTCAATCACAGATTTTAATGCTGAGTTGTGTATTACAAAAAGTAATCAAAAATTATGCATGTAGTTATTATAGTTTATAGCCACAATTTTTTTTTTAATAAAAGCGTTTTAACAAAAAAATTAAACCGCCGAAAAACCTGAAAAGCACAATACATAGCCAAAGTCACCGACTTCCGAACTTAGTTAAGGTTAAACAAAAAAGGTTTATAATTTTTTGCTTTTCAGTTTTTTCGACGGTTAATTTTTTTTATATGGAGCAACTGCCTATCTGACGTCCACAACCCATTTACTGGGTGATACGATATCCCTTAGTCAGACTGGTTGTCAGATTTTTCGGGGTTCTGACAACCCCTTACGCTGCTTAGCCTTTGCCCGATAACGATGGAAAAGTTACTAAGAAAATTACAGGTTAGATGTATAATTTTGACAAAATGAAAGCTATTTCTGCAGTTAGTCTCTTACGCAATTATCTACCCCACTTATCTCTTTATAACTGTATCGGCGACTGTAGATACAGCAGTTTAATTATGTTCTATCACTTTCAAGATCCTACATTCAATCACATCTTAAAAACGAGTTCACTATTACCCGTGTTCACGTCCACCTGGCACCCGGTGATTATCACAAATATTCTATCACACGCAACAGTTCTTTATAGCGGTCTGTAGCCCATTCCCGGATGCCTATTACCGGCAGTGGACCGTTTATGGGTCGTTGCCTATATTTATATTGTATAGTTACTGACAGGTTACTACCCCATTGCTTTCGAGTACCATTTGGAGCTCTTTTCTTAAAGTTAACCCTCGTGAGCCGGTTAGGACTCAATAGTCAATGGTTTATTGTTTTTGTTAAAAGTTTTTATTTAATGATGGAGAAGGGAAGAAATGCAAATTAGGAGAGGGGAGGAAGTCATGATGTATCCTACTATTGTACTAATAATTATTATTATGCTTGAATGTTTGTTACTCAATCACGCTAAAAAGCCGAACGGATTTCAACTAAATTTGGCAAACTGATACTTTATAACCTGGAATAACAACTAGGGTATTTTTATTCTGATAGTACGTTCCTGTAGGATTTCCGAACGTTAACGGGCAAAGCCACTGGCATAAGCTAGTTTTATTATATTTTAATAATAATGTGATTTATCACTCGTGACACTCATCTGACACTGATAAACCCTGATGTGACCAGTCGTGCTTGCCGACGGCTTCTACGTTTATGGACCAAAAAACTTGTTATACTGCCATTAAAGATTCCAATGCAGAAATGAACTTAATTTAATTTCAATCCATCATTTTGGAACGTGCAACGGTCATGACATTTGATAGTCTTCACAACAAACATCACACAAACACCGGCTTCCCATACTCCCTGCAACATGTTCATTGTTCACGATACAACATGCATACAAGTGCTGTGTGTTCACAAGTTGGATCCTCTGTAATTCCCACTTAATAGTGCTGGGAAAGGACGGCGTGGTTACACGGAGATTTGTGGATTGACTTCCGAGTGGTGATTAAATTTGGGTAGGAGATACTCAAATTATTTGGTCATTCTTATTATAAATTTTGGGATGATTTAAAAATTCGCTTCTGGGTGGTGATTTTTGTGTTGGAGAAATTAATATTATTTGTGGTTATGTGTACTTATTTATGGTGAATATTGAGCAATGATGGCTCAGTGGTAACGGCCGTGACTTGCTAGTCGATGGTCGTATGGGTTCGAACCCAGACAGGCGCTTCACCCAATGTAAATTATTTCGTTAGAATTGGTCTCAAATGGTTGAAGTAAAATATCGTATGTAAGACCAATACAGCTTCCAACCCTCACTGGGCCCGTGTGGTGGTGGATTACAGTTATGATGAGACATCAGTTTGAGAAAAAAAAAACTACTTGTTGAATCGAATAAACAGAGAGAATGGCACTGCTATACAGCAGGCTTAGCACGAGCACCGATTTGTCGACGGAAGAATAGACATGACTATTAATTATATCATGTACAATAGGAGAAGATAGCTATGTTTTTCTATTAGTTATCACAGTTATGCGTTCTAAACGAATCATGATTTTGTAGATAATCGTATATACTTTGTGACCGTCGAGTAGAAAGTTTGTTGTCAGTGTGATTTTGACAGTTTGGGAAGAAATATTCTTCTGAAATAGTCTACATTTTTATGGACCTAGACAAAGATCGTTAGAAACGAAAGACAAAATGACAGATTGTAGAAGGATATTTAAGGTGCGATGTCAAAAATGGAGAAACGAAATGTCATTTTGTATTGAAAAACCACTGTCTATTCTTCGTAGAAATAGAAAGCGTCATGCTAAGCCTGCTGGTGTAAATGGCAACTTATGTATACCTGTATGACAAAATCTTTCTAAAACTAGATGAGACAACATCCAGGCACTGAACAAAGTAATTTAAGTGATGGCAGTTAAAAAAAATAGGTACTTCAATAAAAGATAAACCCTCAGTTTTGTAAACAGAAAAGAAAAAGATTTCAACTTGCCCCAGATTTCTCTTCAACTCCAGTATTCCCAGCAAAAATAGAATTTTATTATTAAAATCTGTTAAATAGTGAAATAACTGGAAGTAGGTCGCCTTGTGACGGCTATTAGCAGCCAATAAATATTAATTGGCTTGTCTAGACGTCAGGTGAGGGGAGGAGAGGGGGGCAGGTGGCCATGATGTACGGGAGGTAAAGTGAAAGAGCACATAGTTTTGGGTGCTTTGTCGTTGGTCTAGTAGTCACAAACGCGACTACTGTGATTTACTACCACAGTATTTTTATCTCACGAACCGACTCGCGCTTTACTTGTGCTAACCGAGAGTACACATAACACACACACACTTCCGACTTCACCATTTGTCACACACACATTCACAGCGTGTTTGTTCACTTGGTAACCACAAGTACAGGGCGCGTCGTTTCGTGACTTAAAAATACTGTACATTAACGTGTTCAATGCGATTTAGTTTTATATACTTATGTGATGTTAATGGCAATAATAGACCCAGTCCTATTACATATATTGGTCTTATAATAATAGCTGGTGAAAAGTGAGGGAACCATGGCAGCGCCTCTGTCTTCCCTTTCGAAATCTACTAACAGTCGTGATGTTATGATATATTGTTGGGGCTCTGGTTAGTGACAATAAACTCGCCCTATATTTTATGGGACTTAATCATAAGTGGGTTCCCATATCACCCCTGCCTACCCCTACCACAGTGACATGATGTTATATAATATTCTTTGCTATCCATACTCCTTCACAGTATGTCACCTTAAAACCACTATTCATCCAATGGACCGTGTAAAAATGAACTTAACAAGTACTTAGCGAGGCGAACGCGTGTGTCTAACAGTTTCGATGGGTTCCTGCAATCTGTGGCTGGACTTGTGCGGAGGAGTGTACGTACTGTCAAGGGAATAAACACTTGAACAAAGTTTGCAAGCAAGTTTCTCATAGGTTTAAGCCTTGAAATGTGATGCAAAACACAAAAGTATGCGGGCCAAGGTATTTTTTTTATCATCATCATCATTATGTATTTATTAGATCATAAAATACAATTTGTAAGTAATAACATACACAACTTACTACACACAAAATTGTTTCAATACTTTGGGAGAATGATTAGAAAATAAGGTAAAATTAAGGAAATTTTTGGAATCACCCTAATGTCACATTGTGACCGTTCAGCCTTGTCTCTTGGATGTCAGGCAACAAATCGATGTGTCTGGTATTGCCGATGTTCCTAGAGGATTGGTGACCACATAACATCAATCGGCTGGTCTGCTATTCTAGTATATCATCACTAGCTTCATCTTTCTAAATGACCGGCTCGTTGACTATTCAAAAGTGCCTGTAAATGGTTTAATTGAAATAAATACTTTGGTTCAATAACATAAGAAGTGTATACATATATTTGTCCTTGACTGTACAACCAGGGCAGGACTTGTGAGAAGGGGTGTACGCTGTTATTTTATATAGAAATAAGTTTCTTATGTGAAGTTTAATTGTCTGTGAAGTTGGATGAGAGCGGGATAAGTGGAACTGTGGGGACTGGCTCCAGGTGGACGTAGTTATAATAATATGACGATTTTAGGATAGTTAAATCCGACTTATTGGTTGGAAAATGTCATATTTCATGTGTCTTGTATGAGAGAAAGGACATATTATTATCTAATACTGTCTTTTCCCAGCGGCTTCGTCCGCGTGGAGACCAAAAATTATCCCACGGTGATGTACTACCAAGGGAAAAAGTATGCTATGTATTAATCCAGGTTATCATTGATCTATGTGTCAAATTTCATCCAAATCTGTTCAGCCGATATTACGTGATTGAGTAACAAACATTCAGACATCTAAACATACAAATGTTCACATTTATAATATTAGTAGGATCTAACAACATTTTTTTAATTATTTTTTTTGGGTGGGAAATCAAATAACTTCTCCCGCTCTGGGTGGAGCAGGAGGGCGTGTCAGACTTTTACTGACTAAAACCGACCCGTGTTCCCTCAGTTGCCTGTGTGCCAGGGGTGACGGTATCTCTTTCGGATAACCCGCACCCCTGGCAGGCATCGGCCCTTGCGGACTCCACCAGTTCGGCGCACCAGGACACATGGCACGCCGTGACCACCCCAGGAACCAAGTAGCATAAGGGCCCATGATGACCCCGTGTCTGGAACCCTTAGTCCCCCTGCGACGGGTCAGCGCAGTGGCCCCGCCGCCTACCACTTTTCTGCTGCAGGGGATAAGGAGAGCGGCCAATGCTATACCGACACTCCTCTTCCTCTGCCGCTCCACCGCGTCCGCCATCAAACGATGGTGGCCCCGTCCAGGCCACGGAAGGTAAGAGCGCTACTCAGAAGTACTCCTCCGCCGCAGCCTGTAACCCTCAGCCGCGATGCCTCCCATTCGACATCGCGACCCGCCTCAGTTGCGATGCACCTCATCGCAACCTACTTTTTGGCCGTTACGTCGTCGGCTTGTAGGCAAAAGCCCTGACGAACGGCCCCACCTTGGGATTCCTCTTCGCTTCACCGTGGGAGGGTGACCCCGACTACTGAGCCCCCCCGTAACGACAATGCGGGAACCCACTGGGGGGGGGGGGCAGTATTTACGGTAAAACAGGTAAATTTGGACATCAAAAGTCAACAAGAAAGGAAGAAGAAGTCAAGTCAAGGTTGCTCCGGAGAAATTACTAATGAAAACAAAAAAAAATACAAGAATTGGCAGTCGTTAGCAACCCCACAAAGTTTTATTTGTGGTTACAAACAAAAATAGCAATAATAATAAAGATTAGTCGCTAAACTATCACAACCATTGCCAAATACTATAACAAAAGTTACAATGGGTACCAAGGCACTACTTAAAAGTACACTACACACTAACAAGATAAAACATTGATAAAACTTAACAACTATTGTGACTCATACCTACTCGTATGTACCTACATTTACATAAAATAGTTTTTAATTATTAACAGATAACATTGTTTAAACTTAGTCTTAGTCTTCCAATCTTATTCAACCCTTTATGTTCGAGCCATTTGGGGTTTTGTTTTTTGAGGGTGAGCAATCATCAAATAACTTGGGAGTTCTGGGTGGAGCGGGAGGGCGTATCAGAATTTTACTGGGTAAAATCCTCCCGTGTTCTTTCAGTTGCCTGTGTTTCCGGGCCCACGGGATCTTTTTCGAACAACCCGCACCCCTGGCAGGCATCGGCCCTTGCAGATCCCACCGACGAAATTAGGGTCACTGAGCCGCTCAGGTCCCAGGACCCCGTCATCCCCGTGTGGGCCAAAGTACGGCTCAGCGACTACGGCAATGTTAATCGACCACTGCGCTATGCTCTGGAGCAACAGATCCTGAGCGATGGCGCAGTGATTGATGTTCGCCTGGAGGACGCGTAATGGGGCCATTATTGGCACTCTATATCAACCCCCTCCGGAGCCCCCTGTGAAGACCCTGCCGCGTTGGCAACGGCGGCGGCGACGACGGTGGACCAGCAGTGGCGGCGGCAGTGGCGGCGGTGGCGGAGGGCTTGTCTCTGCTCCTGCCCCTTGCTTTCACAGGTGGAGTGCAGGCCTTGTTCCCAGCCCGGTGTTCGGCTGAGTTGCCAGCTGCCGCACATACATAACAGTACGGCGTGGCATTACATGAGCCGGCCAACCCGTCAAGGGACCGGGTTGACCGCAGCGGAAGCAGTGACCGCTGCGGTCCACCTCTGAGTTGCATTGCACTCTCACGTGGTCGCCCACCTGGCAGTGGAAGCACCTTAGAGGTCTGGGTTCCAGCAGTTTCACCTGCGCCGTTTGGGGTTGAAATTCTAGGGCCATGGGGTCCAACTGCCCACGTAGTTTTCGAGACATTGCCAAGCGGTTGGTCGACTCTTCACGTGACTAAAGGCTGGCCTATTTTTTGCCCAAAGAATCAGTTTTGCCATATAACGTGGCAATGCTGCCGGCCTTTTGGGCACTTTTCCCGTTGACAACGATGCGGACGAACTTTTTGATGCTCATTAATTTTTTTGTGTATTTGTACATAATAATATTATTATTTTAAGACCAGCAGTTTTTATAATTATTAGGTCTGTAAATATCTATACAAATAAATTAAAATGTCTATACTACTGAAGATAGAACGTGTTTGGAAGATATTAGGTAGTTATGTTTTTAGAATAGAGTCGTGATAACCAGTCTTACCAAGGGGTTTCGTATTACCAGTGGAGGTCCCGTGAGGGTCAGACAGGCAGTTGCTTCATTTAAACTTGCTATTACTGGTAGTCAGCTGCATCCAGCTAGACTGGAAGCTGACCCCAACATAGTTGGGTAAAGGCTAAGCAGATGATGATCTGACCGTAATGTTGATATTCTTATAAGTTAATATCAGCTAGCGGCACATAAAAATATGAACGTAAAAGTTATACGAATAATGTTTACATTCGTATGGGATGTTTACTTTACTTACCAAAGTAAAAGTAAAAGTGTGAATTTTGAAAACTAGTGGGAATGATAATGCAAGTTCACATTTGCTTACAAACAATACATCTACTCGTCACGTTAAAACTCGGTTATCTATATAAATACAATGAAAAACAAATTAGACCGATCATCCAGGTGGACAAAGTTGTAGGTAAAACTAGTCCAACTAGGTGTAACTACACAACGACTTAGTTCCGAGGTGTCAGCTAGTATCCAACTGCGACTCCAAGGACGATAATCTGTGAACTTAATGTACTTAGTTCTGTAGTTCAGTTTCACTGTTTGTAGCAAATTTCTGAACTGATTGAGATAAAATCCGCCGTGGTGGTATGCCGATGTACTTTATTATGTTTCTTGTTTATTAGATAATTCTTAATTTTGCAATTTTACTTGATTTGACCCCTTGTTAAAAACGTTTAAAAATACCTAATGGGCACATCTATTTTACCGTGTCAAATCTCAACGGATTGCGTTTGTTATTTAATCACAATGCCTTAAATCTAATAACCAACAGACATTGCAAAAATCATCACAAACAATCAATTCCAATTCACATAAACCCTACTCAAACCAAAACTCATTTTCTCTTAAACTTTATTTAAAATGCAAACCCGCCCATAACCCAAAAACTCGCCTTAATCAAAGATATTGAACATTCCTGGTCGCAGTCCAACTCACTTGGCAAGCATCTGATTACGTTTCAATTCTACCCTCTCTCTGCAGCTACCGACGAGCGAACACTTGAGCACCGACCGATACTGACATTGTAGGGACGTACGGTCGCGGGCATAAAGGGTTTAGCAGGTAGTTAATGAAGGCCTTGTATAGATCCTTTCTTTACAAAAAAACATAACGGTCACCTGTTTGACTATCTTGTTGATCGTAATCGCGAGCCCAACTGCTTAGCGTGTCTTTGGTTTGAATTACATTCGAACAATATTTCCATTGAATGTTATTAGTATCAGTCAGGTCCTAATCTCTGTATGCCTGGTACGACTTCCTGTAACAAAACTCGATACTGAGTTAAGCTCGTTTGTACGTGCATAAAATATCCAAATTAATTACTCTGCTAAGAATTTCTGTTTCAATTTAAAATATGAGACCTACCACATAACTAGAAAAATGTGGATACTATATTAACTTTTGGCACTACAACGCCAGAACCGTTGCCTTTGGGTAATTTGGGCATTATAATAATTTATGTATTTAGTGGTAAATATTTTTCTTCCTCGACTGTACGCGGCAAAGTACGGTGTATTAGCATTTGTATCGGAGACCGCTAATCCGCTGTACCGCGGACCGATGTCTGTAGTGTCTGTTAAGTCCTCTAGTTGTCTCGTCTGTAAAGTCCTTTACTTGTCAGCGGCGAATGGGGGTTAGTACAGTTGGAGGCGCTCGTTGTCGACTTTGTCGGTGTTTGTGAGTTAGATGGAGAAAAATGGGTTCTTGTTCAAGTATTTTGTCTATTTAGTGTTTTCAATTGCTTATTTAGGAATATTTACATGTCATTTTTGTTAAACTAGTAAGTTGGACTACCAATTTGCTTTTATGAATAACATTAATATTAGCCAAAGCCACGCCGCGCTCTTGCCACGTTTTCATTTCAGCCGAAAGACGTCCACTGCTGAACATAGGCCTCCTCAAGTTCTGTCACTCCGACCGGGTCTGCTTCCCGCATCCAGCGGATTCCTGCGGCCTTTACAAGGTTATCAGTCCGCGTCGTGGGCGGCCTTCTGTTCTGCGAAAAATGTGCCCTGCCCACTGCCACTTAAGTTTTGTTGATCAATGCTTTGGGCTATGTTGGTTACCTTGGTTCTCCTGCGGTTCTCTTAATTCCTGATTCGATCACGTAGGGAAACTCCAAGCATAGCCTTCTCCATTCCTTGCCACGTCAGATTTTTGTAATCCAGTTTTACTAACAAAATTTTACAATTCGACTCAAATTTAAAAAAAAAATACGAGCTAACTTATGTATTATTTTGATGAATCCAAAGTCCCAAATGATTTAAAGTAAAGATGATCATAATACTTACTCTTTAAAAAAAGGCTCACATAAAACAAAACAAAACAAAAAACCATTACTAAAATTAAAAACGCCGAATTCCAAATCCTTCGTTAACCCTCAAACTGCAGACTCGACTCTGTAAGGCCGACACAATGCAATACATTAAAACTTGTCGACACTTCGCGTTCAGTCGGAGTGTCGGGAACTCGGCTTTAAAGGCTCATTTACACGCAGAGAGTTTCTTGCCTCGGTAGGCGATTATTGAAAGGAGATACAAAAGTTGACTCTTGTACACAGTACAAACGATACACGCATGAGGGAAGACGAGAATCGATTCATCTTTAAAATTGGAAGCGTCTGTGAAAACAATAAATATTGGGTATTAATTTCCAGTTATTATTCGGGTCGGTCAATCACGTTAAACTATGTTTGCTATTGTTTGTTCTTGGATGGGTGACCAACTTTACATACCAAGACTCCTTCGTGTCGACCGTTAGTGCCGGCTGCTATTTGTACATCTTTGACAGTCATTACAGGTCGTGAGAAGCTCGAAAGTCCAACAACCAGTCTTACCATGCGGTATCATGTTATCCAGTAACTGTATTTTGGAGGTTAGACAGGCAGTCGCTTCGTATAAAATACTGGTACTAGGCTGCATCTGGTTAAACTGGAAACAGACCCCAGCATAGTTGGTATAAGTCTAGGCAGATGATGAAAATTTCCAGTTTTCATATAACCTAAAAATCATTATTAATGATTATATTTTGTTGGCTAAAACATTCGCCAACTTCATGGTATTGGCGGGCAGTGCAAGTTTGCTAATGCTGCATTTATGGAGAATAGAGGGCAGGAACTATCCAGACCTCTATTCTCTTAACTAATACTTACTTGGAAGCAAAGCTGGCATCGACGAGCATTCTTGTCTTTCGGCGAGCGAGAAACTGTCTTAGTGTAAATGAGCCTTAAATAACAGATTAATATTATAGTTCTCTTTTGTTATAGTATCAATATCGTGCTTTCTTTTGTCTTTTGTTCGGCGAGACAAAGGAGTTTTTATTAAACCGACTTGTATTTGAAGTCGTGAAGGCTTTATTTAATGAAAGAATCTAAGATGCGAAAGAAAAATATTGGTAAAACAGAAGCTGAAGAATCATTTTATTAACAATGTATTGGGGATAGCCAATTATTTTGCCAAGTGTGGTGATTTTTTATGAATTGTCATACTATAGTTAATATAACTTTGGGTATACTTAAATCATTTTACTCCACACAAATTAGGTACTTCTTAAATCAATTATATGTGTATTTATTTCGTGTGCACGTCGTATGTATGTTACTACAGAATATCAGCTTCAGGAATATTGGCGTAGCACATAATGAGCTGGTCTCCCGCTTAGCATAAACTTGGGACGCACTTTTATTATTATTATTTTTATGACAAATAGGACTGATGTCGACTGTTCTACCAGACCGTCACGTTGAAAAAGGCAGCTCAAGAGAAGCGGTCCGGTTCGTCCACCGCACTTTGTACGTTCTTTATTTGATTAAAAGTATGTCATAATCAAAGTGTCACTATATTTCTTAAAATATGTTTTTATATATTGGCAGCTTGTATTTTCTTTTTTATCCATCTTTATAGCTATCATTAAAATTATTACTGGGTAACACGATACCCGCTGGTAAGACTGGTTGTCAGACTTTCGGGCGTCTGACGAGACCATAGCGACTATTGGGCACGACACGATAGCGGCGGTAAGTCCACTCTTAGAGGAGTAGCTTGAGAGGCGGCCCAGCGTCCTCAACTTCCACCTAACGCAGGTCCTCACCGGATACGGTTGTTTCAGGAGGTTCCTGTTTTGGATAAGGCGTGAAGAAACGCCCGGGTGTTTCCACTGCGAAGATCGCCCTGAGGACACGGTGGAGCATACGGTGGAGATCTGCCCGGTATGGGCGAAGCACCGTGTCCGCGTGAATGCGATCGGCGACGGCGATCTCTCGCGTCCGGTCCTGGTCCAGACCATGGTATCTACGGAGCGAGAGTGCATGGGTAGCCGTCACCTCTTTCTGAGAAGCAGTGATGCTTGCGAAGAGGGAGGCGGCGCACGTGAGAGAGAGGCAGTATATGCGCCCTCACGGCCCTAGCCTCCGCAGGAGACGCCCTGGGCGTCGGGAATCCCAGGCTGATTCCCGGCCACCGTAGGCGCGGGCTTGCGGACGGCGAGTAATGGGTAGCTCGCTGTCCGGTAAGGACCAAGCTCGGATCGACAGTGCGTTGTGTTCCACGCGCGCCTCAAAGAGATGTCAGCATTAACTGATGGGGCCCGCAAGAGCCGATGCCTGCCTTTCGAGCAATCTGTACCGGGTTGTTCGAAAGAGATACCGAGGGCCCTGGTACACAGGAACGCGGGTGGGTTTTAGTCAGTTGCTCCACCCAGAGCGGGAGAAGTTATATGATGATTTACCCAACCAAAAAAAAAACCATACTGACTGTCAAACATCCACAAATGACAGCCAGGACCAACTGCTTAACGTGTTTCCCGAGGTACGGAGGGGTCTTGATATGTAAAAATGGTCACCCATCCACTGACCAATCGCGGCAAATATAGCTTAACCTGATCGTGTTAAAATTAAAAACATTAACATGAAAATCGGCGAAGTCGGTTAGAAGTACTAAGAAACACAATACAAATAATTGAAATCATGTTTGTTTGTACCTGTGTGTTATCGTACACGTGAAAATGGTTGAAGGGATCTATTTAATTAAACTTATATAATTGCCCCACCACCTCACCTTCAAATCTGGGATTTCTACATTAATAAATAATGCAATAAATACATTTATAGCTAACACCAAATATACTAAAAAAGCATAGGGATAATGGCAGTTCATAGCCTTCATATCCTACAACCGATACTTACACTGCATTCAGAACAGATAGAATGAAAAATGCGCTCACCAATTCCCAGTGAACAGCACTTGAAACTGATAGCCGTGGCAACTGTGTGTGATTGGCGCCATCAATCAACTGTGACGTCATACGCTTCTAATTGGCTCACACAGCCTGATTGCGGACGTCAGATTGGCTAGCATTGGGTTAACTTAGTGGGGAACTACAAAATGCTTGACTGATTCTGTGGAGCCAATAATATTGTGGTTATTTGTTTGTTTGTCTGTATGAAAAAGGGAGTAAATGTGTCACTAGTTTGCTAGTCAAATGTTGAAAATATTTTTTTGTTCGTACTTAGCAGTCCAAATTAGATTTTTGTGAAAATGAAAATTTTGTTGGGAAAGTGGTCCGGAAATTTTTCAAATACGGGAATAACTGGACATTCTTCTTTCTACGGGATTGTTACATAATTATGTTATTGTTTGTACAAGACAACGTCTGGCGAGTAAAACAACAAAGTTACGCAACATAACAGTGGTACCATAGTCAAAATAGAAGTTATTTATTTGCATAGTCCTTTCTTTTCCCAACTATGTTGAGATTGGTTTCTAGTCTAACGGTATGTATTTTACATGGAGTGACTGCCTATTTGACCTCCACAACCCAGTTACTGGGTAACACGATACCTCTTGGTAAGACTGGTTGTAAGACTTTCAAGTTTCTGACGACCAGTAAGGACTGTCAAAGGTCCGCGAATGACAGCCGGGACCAACGGCTTAACGTGCTTTCCGAGGCACGGAGTCTTTTGGTATGTAAAGATGGTCACCCATCCACGGAACAACCGCGGCAAGCGTGGTTTAACCTGATAGATCGACCCGTGCGGCTACTATATGACTAACTAAAACCATAGTGATTCTAATTAGTTACATAACCAACAGCAACAAGTCTCTCAAACATTATTACTACCTTTCACACAAAACACAGCAATAAGCCATGCATCGCCGAATTCAAACTAAAATATTTTGCACCACATAATTATGTTCAGAATTATTTAAAAGTTAGTTAAAATCGAAATACAGCACAACAACGCATTCTCTTTACGTTTCAGTGACAAAGCATGTGAAAATGCCTGGCTTTAATGTAATTAGGTATTAACATTTAACACAGTCTTTTTAACCGGGTGGGTTTTGGGGTAGTATTAGAATTTTGGAAATGATTGAGATCTTCTATCTAGATTAAACAATAAGCAGAAGGTCCTGCATGTAAACCAAAAATTCAAATACAATTAGGGTGTATAATTTGTGTTTCTTAGTTTGATCATACCTAATTGATCTAGAAAACAAAAACACTCTAAACCAATATGACAGATATTCAACTATTATAAATAATATCAAATCTAAATTAAGTATACCTAATAATTATACCTATCTTTCTTTTTATAATAAGTTCGCAGTATGCCCAGTACCCATGTATTAATAACTAAGCATATTATCCGGTTTTCATTCAGTAGATAAGGTGGTTGCGGATCATACGACCTATCTATATCTTTCCAAAAAATACCATATCTCAATATACTATTAGGATGGGACCGTATTTGAATAAACCGTTTTTCGCACGTCACAAAGTGAGTCACCAAAATTGCGTTGCTGTGCCTGTTTATAGGCCTAGACAAATAGTTTGAAAACAGCTCTGTCTATGTACTTTAGGAACCAGAGATTTTTTTGTAGTAGGTAGATTTTTTTGAAGTGAATACTTTCTATAAGCGCGTTGGGCATTTTTTGAGATGGGAAAAAACAATTGAACTCTCGACACTGTTAAAAAAATACACACGTAATTATTCAAGTTTTCACTTCTGTCGGCACTCCCTTAGTGCCACTGTTTTTTTTTTGGAGAATATACCCTATTTTCAGCAGTGCTCGCCCAGTGGTAAGGGCTAGGACTTACGTGTTGTAGCTCGTGGGTTCGAACCCAATTCAGGCATTTCACTTTGTTTAAATTTATCCATGTAAAACGTCAAAGTGTAAACGAACCTGCACTTACCGACAGGGTTCACTATCTGTCCGATATTAGACTCGTTAAATTGTGAACCTTCCTTGATTTTTCGATTTTGACGGTAGTCGAGTTGGTTGCAGTTACTAAGCCAGGGCAACCCGTCCGTGGGCAGGGAGGAAATCCCCGTGTGTCACCATTGTTGTGAGGATCGTCTGAAGGACACGGTGGAGCATACGGTAAAGGTCTGCCCAGCCTGGGCGGAGCACCACCGTGTCCTCGCGGAGGAGATCAGCGGCGGCGATTCCTCGCGCCGGGCCCTGGTCCAGGCCATGGTACGGAGCGAGAGTGCATGGGAAGCCGTCACCTCCTTCTGCGAAGCAGTAATGCTCGCAAAGGAGGAGGCAGGGAGTGTGAGGGAGAGGCAATCTTTGCGCCCTCTTGCCCCAGCCATCGCAGGACACGCCCTGGGCGTCGGGAGTCCATAGCGGAGTCCCGGCCACCGTAGGCGCGGGCTTGAGGACGGCGAGGAATGGTTAGTTCGCCGCCCGGTAAGGACCAGGCCCGGGTCGACGGCGCGTTGTGTTCTACGCGCGCCTCAAAGAGATGTCAGCAGTAACTGAAAGGGTTCGCTAAGGCCGATGTCTGCCAGGGTCGCGGATTTATTTGAAAGAATTACTTTGACCCTGGCACAGGCAACTGAAGGAACATGGGCGGGTTTTAGTCAGTAAAAGTCTGACACGCCCTCCTGCTCCACCTAGAGCGGGAGAAGTAATTTGATAATACCCATCCAAAAAAAGGCAACCCGTCCGAATAGGTTACGTTAGAACTATGGCCAACTGTGCGCGAGCCGAGCGAGCGAATCAAGCGGTGTCGCGGCAGCGGCCAACGAGCACTACTTAAAGTTGGTGGCAGCTGGTGGCTATTGAGTATTAGCGCGAGGTACTATACGTCGCATGCAACTTTTTATACCATAATTTGTCGGTTTGCCTTGGACATATTGTAAAACATCGAAAAATAATGCGTTACATTGTAAATGGTTTTTGCAGTTCACAATGTTGCGATACTTTGTGTAAATAATTTAATCACTAGTGCTCTCAAAACGGTGAAGGAAAACATTGCGAGGAAACCGGCATGACCTAGAACCATATACTTGAAGACAGGTGACATCTACCAACCCACATTGGGCCCGCCTAGTGGATTGCGGCCCACTCTCTCTCACGGAGAAGAGGCCTGTGCCCCAGCAGTGGGAACGTTATAGGCTGAGTATGTAAGTTTTAGTTACACAGACAGACTCGTTTGGATATAGATGAAATAGATAATGATGAAATAGATTTTCATCTCAACGTAACGTAACAAATCACCAAAGGAATTGAAACATCGCAATAATAACGAGTTCCTTCTGTCTCTGTTTTAATGCAGTGGCTAATTGTTCGGAGGGGGGAGGTATGGGGGCAAGGGAGGGAAACAACTTGTTTCAGTGGAGGGTTGAGTTCGCGACTGAGGCGAAGAATGGCTTGTTATTAAGATGTTAATGTTGTTTTAAAGTGGAATGATCAGTTTGTTTAGACAACGGAAGAATGGTTGTTGACTGTCAAATGAATCAGTGGTAGTAGCCCAATAAGTTATTGTACCATTGGATTGCACGTTGCACTTACACAGCATAACGTCACGCTTGTATTTGTCGAAAGGTTAAGCAAACGTGTTTCTATAGTACACTTACACTTCGCCGGTTATAGTACCATATAACACGGATCGAACCTATTGCCATCCGGGCAGAAATCCGACTCCGAGATGCTACTGAGAAATAAAAAAACCAATAACTTTAACCCCAACTCGGGACTCGAACCAAGAGCCTAATGCTCAGCAGTAGCGCTTGTAACCACTAAACCAACGAGACGTGACATGAATTTCTAGCGTGAAATACGTACATCTGAATGATAATTATACTTTAGCTTGATAAGTTTAATATTGAGTTTATTTGGAGAGATTGACGTCACGATGTGCAACCCACAATGTGTAATCTCATGTATTTTGTGTTGTTTCAGTCATTTTGTGAATCGGCAATAGTTTAAATTGAAAAGGCTTTTAGTTATATCCTTTATTTCAATATATACATATAAATTACATTTTTAAATATTAATATAAAAATATAAAAACATTTAAAAATATAAAAAATAGTAGCCCACCGGTATCGGGAACAAGGTCCAAGCTACCGGCGGTGGTCAGGGCTCCAGAGAGAGGAACCTCCTGACAATGCGAGCCGTGTCCAGGAGTACCGCTTTCTGGATCAAGCCCTTGACCCAGCTCCTAACGAGAGCCTCCTCAGATGTTGGTCGAGGCTCTTGGCTATTAAGCCATTGGCTGTAACGACTATCGGTACAATGATCGCTGAGTCCACATCCCACATGTCGACAACCTCGCGAGCCAAGTCTTGATTTGTTTATCTTTCTCGGCTTTCACGAGGTTCCCGTCATGCGGGACCGTTGTATCAACGATCATTGTACGCCGTTCTAGTTGATCCACCACCATTATATCGGGCTTATTGGCAACAATAGTCCTGTCAGTGATGATGGATCGATCCCAGTACAGTGTGATATGTCCATTTTCGAGAACTGGGTCGGGCACATACCTGTAGTACGGCACTTCTGATTCCACAAGGCTGTATTTCAGAGCAAGTTGCTGGTGGATAATCCTGGCTACAAGGTTGTGTCTATACAAATACTCTTCGTTAGCTAGACGAGAACACCTGGAGATAATGTGTCTGATTGATTCTCCCGGACGGTGGCATGCCCGACAGATGTCAACCGTGCCATCTTTCACAATAGATCTCCGGTAGTTGTTCGTCATCATAACTTCGTCCATAATTGCACAGACAAAACCTTCGGTTTCCCCAAAGAGGTCACCGAAACGCAGCCAGGCTACGGACGCTATTAGGTCTACATCGGGTCCATGTAGGGCCCGGAAAAAGCGTCCGTGAAGCTCCTTACTCTGCCATACTTCCATGCGATCTTTAGTGTCAAGTTTATATTATTGTTATTCTGTGAAATATTTAACTTTATTGCCAATCACAGTAGCTTACATGGTTTGCTTGACAGCACATTTATTCATAAAAGACAGATGAAAGAAAGAAATAAATTATGAGGAGTTGTTATGAGGAGGTCGATTGAACGAATCGAGCTGAGAACGGGCCGTGGATGAGGGTCCATCCATTACAAATTTAGAACCTTCCGAGCATCGGAAAGAACGTGAAACCGTTGGTCTCGGCTGTTTTTCATAGATCTTTTTTGTCTGATCTTTTTCATCACACGTAGTCAGAAGCTCAAAGTCTGACATCCAGTCTTACCACGGGGTATTGTGCTACTCGGTAATCTGGGTCTGACGTCCAGTCACATAGTCAGTGGCTTCATGTAAAATACTGGTACCTACTGAGTTGTATCCAGTTAGAATGGAACCCGAATTAAATGTGAAATGGTAGATTGATTGAGTAGCCTTACATGAGAATTGTTTGACTGAAAACTTATTGATCATAAGACAGATCATTTGTCACAAACATTCAATAAGTATTCTCGATACCAACACATACAGATCTGCGCCTCAGCCTTTCACCTTCATCCACAAAACTTGCTAATAAACTCAGTTGCTACAACTTTTCTTCCTTGCTTACTGATCCCGTTAATCCTATTCGCTCCCCTTTTCAGCTATCTGAGGGTATAAACAAGCAATAGAGCGCAAGAGTATGATGATGTTCCGATAAAGTTCAATTACGTCGAGTTGCAAGTTTTAAGCGATACCTAGAATAAATGCAGATGGAAACAAATATGTCTTTCACTAAAACACTCTTACATCAACCGTGTCGACTGCAACTGAAATTACTTTTGGTTTATGTTTCAAGGGTATGGGGATTAAACAGAGACAAGGCCTAAGTTATTTATCTCGATATTCCCATGGGATTGAGACTTATGCAGGTGAAACCGCAGGGCGCAGCTAGTATTAAATATTTTCCTTAGCATTCCGATTACCTATACCCCATTTGCCATACATAGTATTGGAAATGTATTGTAGTACGTTTAGTAAGTAAATAAAAACCCTTTCTCAAAAAGTGATTCAATGCAGCTCACCAGACTATTCTGGGCTTCAGTGCTATATCGATCAATTTATGATGTTTTATGAAATTATTAGATTTTATTAAAGCTTATTGGTGATGTTCTTTAGAGAGGTCAGGTGCATAGTTCTCGCAACCATTGTGCCATGTATGATGAGATGTATGAACGTAAACTACGCAAAAAGAATATGTAAGGATCGTTTCAGGTGACGTTCTGTCTGTAGTTTCTGCCATCTCCTATGGGAAAAAGGCGTGAGTTTATGTATGTATAATCTGATGATTATACATACATAAACTCACGCCTTTTTCGGCTGCAATGATGATGACGATGATTCGTCATCATCATTTCAGCCGAAAGACATCCACTGTCACTCCTGAACTTTTCGGCCCCATCGGCCATCTGAGATACAAATATCTTTTTACTTAGTTCAGGAGCCAGCTGTTCAACCTGATTTTGTCCACCACTTGTACAATCATGTTTAGTGTATGATTATACTTATGTGTTTCTCTTTGTACAATCAAGTTATTATTTATTTATCTTTTCTGTGAGCAATGTGCCCTGCCCACTGCCACTTATGTTTGGCAATTCTTCGGGCTATGTTGGTTACTTTGGTTCTCCTGCGGATCTCTTCATTCCTGAATCGATCACTCAGGATAACTCCAAGCATAGCCCTATCCATTGCCTTTTGGGTGGCTTTAAGCCTTCCTATGAGGCCCATTGTGAGCGACCACGTTGCGGTTCTATATGTCATCACCCTCAAGATGAAATGTATGTATGTATCAAAACAACCAGCCATCATTATATACTTTGCCTCATTCATACCCCAAGCAGTGGCTGTTAGCGAAAAATGAAAAAACTTGTGCAGTAGCGAGTTTGTCACAGATCGACCGGTTTTATTTGTTTGCTCAACAGTCGTTCTGTTATAGATAAACAGAAGGCTGTATTGAGGAGAACTCTTTGATTGTTCGAGTATCGTATTATTGAGAGAAGGTCAATCTATCTATACTAATATAATAAGGCTGAAAAGTTTGTTTGTTTGTTTGGTTTATCTCTGGAACTACCACTCAGATTTGATAAAATAATTTTGCTATTGTTAAATTAAATTCAGAATAAGCGAACAATATTGTAAATTAAATAAATTGTTTAGTTTGGTTTTTAAAGCGTGTTTTTTAGTTTTTTAAACATTTTTTTTGTGATTTTTTTTACAAGCAAGATCTATATGAGATTTCCAATTACAATAATTAGTATTTATTCCTAGAAATTTTAGTTCATTTACTTCTTCAATTATGTTATTATTATATTTTATTGGCAAGTCCATTGTGTCTTTTTTATTTTTTTTGTTATTATATGTCAGGTATCTCATGAATTTAGTTTTTTCAGTATTTATTTCTAGATTATTTACAATTAACCAGTCATGTATACTCTATAGAGCTTAATTTGTGACGTTTATTACTTGATCAATAGTAGCTCCTTTCGTTAAAACAGTGGTGTCATCTGCGAATAATACAATGTACTGATCCGTTGATTCAGGCAATTCGTTAATATATGCTAAAAACAATATCGGGACTAGCACAGTCCCTTGCGGTACGCCACAGTGATTCGTTAAGTCTGGGGACCTACAGGTTACCTGAGTGTTAGTCTCTGGATTTATTTTTATAATTATAATTTTACCAACTTTCTGTACCTTATTTAGGCAATTATATGATTAAAAAAACTCATGGTTTCCTGGAGCTTGTTTGTTGAGTTGAGAGCTGTCATCGCTGTGATGTTTATAGTAGTTATATTATGAAGACTTTCTGATTTATTTTGACTTTATAATTTTGAGACTCTTTTGTCTAGAGACATTGTCATTGTTCGAGTGAATTTTAAGTCACCAATAACATTAGTGGTGAAGCGAAGCCCAAGCGAAGAAATACAACAAGAAATAAGTGTTTTCAAATAGCTGCACTTGCACAAAGATTTCATTCAACTCAAACGAAATCATCTTAATCGTAAGTAGCTACTTAACAACCAATTTTCATAACCAAAACTTCTTGACTTTACAACTACAACATTCTCAAAACAATATCAACAGAATGAAACTATTTAACCGAAATCCTTTGTCGTAGACTCCACTTAGCTACGCTCTCCGCTACGGCGTAGTTTCGTTGAATTTGCTACGACGTAGCGCCGTGCTACGAGACTACGAGGCTACGTAACTACGTTACGTGTCGTAGCAAGGTTACGACGTAATGCAATGTGATTTAGTCTATCGTGTTTCATGAGTAGTGATATTGTAATTTTGTTAAAATCTGTGTTTAGAACTGTAAATTTCAGTAAAATTGTGTTTGTTTTGTTTCTGAGACATGATGACATCATTGAAGAAAACAGTCGGTTTTAATGTGTGGTTTGAATGTGGCCCAATTCCTCTTAAAAAGAGAGGAGACCAGTGAGAACCTTAATGGATAATTATGTTGTGTGTGTAATTCTTCTGTAATGTTTTTTTTTTCTAATTTCAAGTACTGTAACTTGTGTGTTTCACTTGTAAGTTTAAAAAACGGTTACTTTGTAATTAAGTCCATGTTGAGTATTGCTTTATTTTCGAGATTCAAGTATCATTACGATTACGTTCCTTAAAGCTAAAATGCCTTATTTTAAACCTCATAACCGTCCGTAAACTTCCATGCTTCCTTCCCTGTTATCATCTGCCTACCTTTCAGCTCAGCTTCAGATGCAGCTGAATACCAGTATTTTACATGGAGCGACTGCCTATCTGACCTCCACAACCTAGTAACAGGGTAGCACGAGCCCTCTTGGTAAGCCTGATGGGCAGACTTTTGGGCTTCTAACAACCCGTAACGACTGTCAAAGTTCTTTGAATAATAAGTTATTCAAAGATCTTTTAGGGAAGTATAGTTACGTACATAAAATCCCGAAATATTTCAGAGAATACAACTTTTACAAATAGTATCACTATATCCTAACGGATATATTAGTGTTATTCACGAGTATATTATAAATACAACATTTATATATCACCAGCAATATTTCATACTCGGACTGAAATATTTAACTCTACCGATTTAGAGCAAACGACTTCAAAAAATTATGTTGTTCTAAATAAGGGTAGTCCACGACTGTGTCAGTTTTAATTAAAGATAATGTGAAATAACTGTCTTGAGTAGTTTGTGGATAATTAAAGCAGGTAGAACTGAAAACGTTGTTAGTTTCCGTAATTAAAAACGTTCAGAGTATTGTCGCAGTCTCATCTCGGCGATGAACAAATGTCAAAAATGTGAGGAAACTCGAGGGAATATGGAGGGTTTTACCATTTAAAAATTTATTTTAAAAACTTATTTGGTAACAAAATTTAAAAGTTTTGCTTAAAATAAGAAAAAAAAATTACAAAAACAACCAAAATCCTTCAAAGTACCCCTAACCTAATTGTAGTAACTTGTCTAAAATGTAGGTTGTTATAGGTAATTTTGACCTGTTGAGACTGAGGTTAGAAGGCGAACTTTAGTAGTAATACGTTTGGTAGTACGTTCTTGTGGCATAATGTTCGACATCCACGCGAGCGAAGCCGCTGGCAAAAGCTAGTTGTGGCTCATTTTGTTGTCGCATCAGAATCGTGATCGTATCGTCCCCGTACCTGCTAAACCACCTTTTCCCGCGCGCTAAGTTCACCTGCAGAGGAAGCGTGTGTCGTGACATCACATCCGCCAGATATTTATCATCCGCCGCATTTCTCAGCGAGCCTCATAAATATGCAATTTGTTGCAATATGTCCCTTATAAATATAGTGTTTGGGGCAAAAAATGTGCTTGGAAATGTTCTCAAGAGGAAGAAAAATATCACGTGGAGTTGCCAAAAAAGCTAGGCTTTTGCCCGCAGTTTCACTAGCGTCTTAGGAAGTACTTCATCATTCAATATTTTGAATTAAAAGTATTCTATACGCAAATACAGGTTATAGTCAAATTACATCCGAATTCGTTCTGCTGTTAAAGGATGATTAAGTAACAGACATCCAAATCACAAATATCGGACCATACACTCTGGACCACAGATTACCAGATGTATCACTCCATGTAAAATGTTCAATACCTACTGCTATAAGGTATCAGCACACTTGCGCGAAATACATTTACACGAAAGACACTTGCGCGAACCCACGTGCGCGCAAAGACATTTCCTCGAATGGACTTTTTCGCGTCTGGCCTTTTCGTGACTGGACTTTTGCGCTAACGGACATATGCGCGAATGACAGTTGTGCGAATGACATTTGTGCGAAGGACACGAGCGCGAATCCGTTTGCGCGAAATACAATTGCGCGCAAAAGTTGCAGAAATGAAATTTCTTCATAATATCACGCCTGTATTCTATCAAAGGGATGAGACGTCAATACTGATCGTCGTAGTTTTATACAGCCCGTTTTTTTTCTTTCTTTATTAGGTAGGTACCTATATTTTCGAATTTTCCACCATAGGTGTCGATTGCGGGGTTTTTGGGGGTGCTTAAGCCAATGGTGGGGTCAAAATGAAAATCCAAGAAAAAATTCAGCAAAATTCCAGCAAAATTTTTGAAAATTTTCTTGGCCGCCGTCTTTGATTTTCATTTCAACCGTTTAGTTTATCGCGAACAGACAGACATACAGACGCGGCGGAGACTTTGTTTTAGAATATGTAGTGATGATTAAACGAACTTACCTGCACGTGAAGTAAATAAATTACACGAGCGTCTCGTTCGAAGAGATTAGTAATAATAAGACATAGCTGGCTTCACTTCTAATAACGTGTTACGGCACATATTTTTAGGATGAGGCGCGAAATAGAATTATGTAATACATTTCGACGTCGAAATACTTTCCCACAGGGTAGAGCTACATGATGACTGATGCATGCATGCCATCAGCAATGGCTATTTCATCAAAAAGCCCTTCCAAAGATAGCTCTGCATTGTTAGTTTCACATACAATTTTAATAATACAATGTCTTTAATAGAGCCTATGAACTATGAGTTTTGAGCATTTCTACTCAGAGATCAGTCTGGCAATGCCGGCGCCATCTAGTTTTAAAATATTGACCAATAAAATATTGACGTGTATAATTGTCTTAAAAGATCTACTTATATATATAAACATTTCATTTCACATACCACGACACTTTCAAAAAGTTTACAAATCAAGCAATTTTTATCACAGCACATTCCTTATCAAAATAAAATGGGGTCACAACTTAGTAATAGTCTACCAACTCCGCTCGGTACAAAGCCACTAATTGTACGAGAGATTCAGAACGACAGCTCAGCTCTGCTACAAACAGCGCGCTGTGTGTACTCAGCTTTAGAGTTAGTGTGTTTTACATAGCTCCACTCATTCAGTTGTATGTACAACATAGTTCGTGTTTCTTGTTAGGCATCTGTAGGTGTTATACGATTTCTAAAATTCTTAAAAGTCACTCAAGAATAGACGCTTCAGAATCCTATTTTTGATGTTTAGTTACCTTTGGGAAAAAAACTTGTTGAATTTAAAATGTCTGCCAAACAATCTTAGGGTAGGGATAACTTCCCTTCTAAGTGGTTGTCTCAGATAAAGTCTTAGTAATTTTTTTAACCTAATTTTTATGTATTTTTTCTAAAATTTTTACTAAACTGCTTATTTATGGCTAAATTGAATGATAAATGAATTCATTTTTTATTTTACTTTATTATAATATTGTGCGATCAATCCAGTAAAACATGTTTTAGGCCTCTGTGTCGTTAGACTTTTTTTTACTGACATTTAAAGTTCGTCAAAATTCATAAATACTTTATGTAAACCTTATTTTTTTTTAAAAAACGGAGTATGCTTTTTTGTTTAAACCTTTTTGAAAATATGGTTGATAATTGCTGTTTCTTTGAAGGTATCATTTACGCGGATTATTGAAATTAGGACCTACAAACCATTTTGAGGGAGAAATTTTAAATTTCAGCCAAACTAATTAAAACAAAATTTTTGCATAAAAAAATACTAAATGTGTTCGAAATTATAACTGAGTTCAATTCTAAGAATTTTTTGGACATGCAAATGGAGGGGATTGTCTAAACAATGGCCGCTGCTCGCGGTGCGGCACATGAAAGAACTGGTGTGCACCCATTTCTTGATACCTTACAAGTTGTAACCATGGTTGTCTCTATTGCAACCCTCCCACACTCGGGCATGCATAAACATACAACAGATAGCTGCTTCGCCGCCGGGCAGACATTTGGTACTGTGCGTTCTTCGACGGTAATAGATTTATATATCCATTTTTTGGTATCGTAACATTATTCATCCATCGCCTAATGGTTTCTTTTCATTACAGTCCGTCAATCCTCACCAATCATGCTAACTGGTTACATTTATCACAACATACCTTAGGTAAGTATATCACATTCCGACACCGATGGCCATTAAATATGAAAGCACAAAGAACAAAATCGTTTGCTCCATCTCACACTTACTCAAAATCCAAAATAATTAAGTGCCTTCATTCGAAACATCAAAACGTTCACAAAGTTACCAAATAAATGATGCACAAAGCACAGTGACGTCTCATGAACTACAGGCTCCCCGGGCGATTCTCGTCTGAATAATTACCGAGTGAATCGTAAAACAGCAGGTACGGGGTCCGTGGGGTCTGTGGGGTTCGTGGGGTTCCGTGGGGTTTCGTCAAGCCGATTCAATTATTCAAAGTGAATGGCTCAGAATGCAGCTGAGAGTTGTTTGGCGTTTATAATATTTTAGCAGCTGAGTTTAGGGTGATCGTTTTGTGTGAGTGTTGATATTAGGTTTCAGGTTAGAATATGTATGCTTTTTAATTAAAATTTCCTTCTTCAATCGGTCCCTCATTACTGAGGATCGTGGTCACTGGACCTTTAGGCAGACAATCTGCCTCCATCGACTCCGGTCTGAAGTTGCCATCACCGCCTGCTGTAGTTTGCTTGAGGACGTAGCTTCTTTTACCTACTTGGTCAGACCATCGTATTGGAGACCGGCGTCGTGCTCTCTTTCCTTCAGTATTACCAACAATGACCAGCTTTTCAAGGCTGCTGTATCCTCTTCGCATTATGTGGTGCAATAGGTCAAAATACGCTGTAGGCGAACTGTAGATAATTGGGTAATTACAATATAGGTACTATAATGATATGCGAATGTCGTTGTGGGAACAGGGTTAAGCTGCGGTAAAAATGAGACGAATACCGCGTGGCATGGGGAACGGAATTCACTAGCGTCTTTTGTGTCAACTAGATTGTATGCAGGTGACTAATGACGGCACCGCAACAAAATAGCAGGCAGAGGCAATTTTGCCTCAGTTACGCTTGTCGTGCAACGAACAAGTCATGGCGGAACTACTGCGACTTGCAGCAAAGATGAGATACCCGCCTCGGAACTTACATTTTAAGCACAAGAAAATCGAAAATTCATGTCACTATGTAATTTTCTTATATAATGTAAAGAATCACAGACCAATGACAAAGCTAAACATAAAAAAAGAAAATACTTTTATAGTAAAGTTAAAGTTATTAAAGTTTATAATTTAAAATTGTTAATACGTGAAAAGCAAGCATGATGATCAAACTTAAACCATTTATTTCAATTAAATTTATTTATTATTTTTGATTGTTAACGGTAAGAAACTCCATGGTCACTCTAAATCAAAATAATGTTACAAAATGTTGGTCACTCATGTTGACATTTTGCGTTATGAGAACGAAGTACGAAGACGTGTAGATCAATGTTCGTAGTTTCTCAAAGTGCAAAAAGGTTGTTGCCCTGAGTGCTACAAACAGAATAGTATTATTGTTTTTCAACCAGATTGATAAACCACGACCTTGTGAGCAAAGTTAAGCTAAAGAAGGAAAAATATTTATATTTGTGTTGGAACTTTTTAAATAGGATGTTTTTTCCCTTAAGTGCCGTACGGTGGCTGAAAAATATTTGCTTAAGAACTTTGTTTTTACAGACAGAGCGTTTTGAACGATAAAAGTGCCTAAAAGATAATTATGTTAGAAATGTTTATGATCAAAATTATCATACGTAATCACTTTAGTGGATAACACAACACAACGGAGAGTACAAAATATGCTCTGCTTGCTGATGTAACCGACCCGTGCGACTGTTATCATTTAGCCAAAACACTCGTCTTGGCTAAATCATTGTAGTCGCACGGGTCGATCTTCAAGGTAAAGTAACAATTGCGAGGTCGGTTCGTGAATGAGATCCTTTACATACCGAGACCCGTCACTGTCTCGGAAAGCACGTTAAGCCGTTGATTTCGGCTGTCATTCGTAGGTCTTTGACAGTCGCGAGAAGCCCGAATGTCTGACAACCAGTCTTGCTAAGCGGTGTCGTGCTACCCAGTAACTGGGTTGAGGACAAGCGGTCGCTTCATGTAAAATATTGGTATTCAGCTGCATTCAGTTAAACTGGGAGCCGACCTGAACAAAGATGAGATGCACAGAAGTCGCGTTTGTGAACACTGTACCAACGAGGCAGTCAACATCACCAACCGTTCCTTAATAAATTATAATTGATTGAAATCAACCATTCCATTACGACGTTCGTGTTCAAACCAATACTCGTAATTTAAATTTTCTCTCGACAATTTCTGCACTTTTCATTAAAATGTCAACGAATACAACTTAAAATGAATTTGCAATCATTCTTATACATTTTACTGCACCGTTGCCGTCGAAATAAACTTAGTTCATTCATTCATTCGTTCAACGTTATCAATTCATTCAGTGAACTTTTCCGACTTTAGTTTGCAGTTGGGAAAAATCTTTTTGAAGCTATTAATTTATTTTTATGCCGTGAATAGTAAGAATTATAAATTGTGAGTTTGGTTAATTTTTATTACTCAATTACGTTTTAACGATTCGACAAATTTGAATGAAATTTGGCATAACAATAGACTATGATACAGAGTACCATACTGCATGCTTTTAATCCTGCTACAAAAATACGTTCCCTTAGGATGCGAGTGAAACCGTAGAAAATATCTAGTGCTGACATTATGACCTAGGTATAAGCCGTGCTTTCACCCGCATACTGATTATCAGGAGACGTGTATTTTTATGACATAAAAATAACCTATGTTATTCAAAAATAGTGTAGCTTTCTCTCAGTGAAAGATTTTTTGTGTATTTTTAGAGATTACATACAAACAATTTTAACTCTCTATAACATAGGTGTAAAAATGTGGATATCAGACAGTAGTAAAAACAAATTGTGGTAATGTAGGTTTGTTTAATTGAGTCTACAACTTCGGTGGATTTTCAGTATTATTACAATATATATTTTCAATGGAATATTGTTACCAAATTCCATTTCACTGTTATGAAAAGCGAGCATTCAATTATTTATATTATTGGCTAAAAATAGTATTTCAACTGAATTCGCGTTTGTGTTTCATATATAAATGCGAATATTCTGCGAAATTCATGTTCACAATTCCTCTCAGTCCAATTTAATGAATTTACTGGAATTCCTTTGCTTTAAATAATGATAATTAATAGAACATAGGAACGTTAATTCAGATGATCAACAACAATATTTTGTGTTGTTTTTGACGTAATATATTATGTCACTAAAAGAAACATTATTTATTATTTAATACACCATTGAATAAGGTTGGCGATAGGGAGAGCGGGGCTAGAAGTTACTAGGGTAAGTTGTTTCGATTCAAATAAATTCGCGAGGATTAGAGATAAGAATATTGAGTAAACACGCCGTGAAACGGTACGCCACAGCGCACCAACTTAACAGGCCAGAGGCACCCGGAACATCGGAATGGCAGCACGTGCGTCGCTGGTTCACGTAAGTAAATATTTCCGCATTTGGTATTTTTGGGAATTTTACTCTCATGAATTTTAAAAATTAGACTCGAGTGTTTTCATTGAAGAATATATCTACCGTTTTGGTACACTCCGTAATTTAAACTATGTCTTACTTTTTTTTTTACACGTTTGCTTGGGGCCAGATGTTCCTTTTTTCGGGGGCACGTTGTGACCTGGGAACAACTTGTCCCAATTTAATTTGTACCAACAATGGAATATAAATATTTCTTTCTTCTTTTCTAGTATGCGTACTTATATCCGAAAATCAACAAGAGGTTCTGTGTCACAGGAGTTGATGCAAAAAGCAGCAGATGAGACAGATGGAAGAGACTAGTTAGGAAGTATGGGATTAAAGCTATCAGGAGTACTTACAATTGCATACAAACTTCGGGAGTGTTTTACTCCACTGTCTGACATGGCACATCCAAAGTAAAACATGATATCGTTTTGTCTCATTATTAATATTGTGTGTACGGAAATAGAACACCAAAATAAAAACCCATTAAAAAGTTAGAAGCCAACGTTTTTCTTGCTAATTTTACTGAACTTTGGGCGTGTTTAAGTAATAAAAGACGTGTAAAATCTCCAAAATCAAATCGGTACCGACAAAGTCCAATTATCGAAAAGTTCTATAAACTTTATTGGTCATTGATTTATGCATTGGCTTTTTCATAAAACCCGATCTACCAAAGGACTTTTCTTAATTTTTTCGCATTTTTTTTACTTTATATGATCCTGCATCTCACTCAATAACGTTGTGCATGTAGACTAGCGTCTAACTGCTCATCACTGATACTATGTCGGTCGGACACGAAGCCTGGTGAGACAGTGTGATTTTTAGCCAGGCTCACCAGTGAGTTCGAGCCCGCAACTAGGTTCCCCTTAAGAAACCCTACTTCCTACTAACATTATAAACGCAAAAGTTTGTATGTATGGATGTTTTTTACTCTTTCACGCAAAAACTACTGAATGGATTTCGATGAAATTTGGCACACAGATAGATTATAACCTAGATTAACACATAAGATACTTATTATCCCGGTAGTACGTTTCCGCGGGATAATTTCCGACTTCCATGCGGGCGAAGCCGCGGGCGAAAGCTAGTTAATAATAAAAGAGTCACAAAAATGCCTCAAATAACTGTCTTAATACCAAAGTTAGAAATGTAAGTAAATTTTGATAGCATTCAAAAAATTTGATCGCATTCAGAAATCAAGTATTCGTAAAAAAAAATAGGTTAACTAAAAATCGGGACTTTTACCCCCGCTCTCCCTGAAAAATATCAAGCATAAAATGTGACTGAATCAATAGAAAACCTAAAAATTGAATGAATGCTACATTCTTAACTTTATGAGAAAAAGTATTTGCCCTTTCACATCATAATAATTGGCTAAAATTGTACGTCACTAGCTGCTCCTTGCGGTTTCGGCTGCATAAGTCATGATCTCGTGGGAATTTCGGGATAAAAAGCATGTCGTATGTCCTAATCCATGTGAAAAACTTCATCGGAATCCGTTCAGCCGTTTTAGCGTGAAAGTGTAACAAAGATCAAATCTTTTATCGTTTATTATGAAGATAATTCACACACTTCCAAGAACCAAGTTTCCTCAACAAAAATATTAATAAAATCCCAACGAAAACCAGCAGGAAAACGCAAGCGACAAATAAATCCGATAACATAGAGCAGGTAACGCTTTAAATAGAGTCAAAAGGAGGCTTTGTGAGTGCTCTACATAATGTAGAGATGTTCCTGATACGGCAGAGTTTTATTAAAAACGTCTCTACTACACTGTGTATATCTGCAGAACTAGGAAGATGTTTGTATAGTTGGGGATGATATTAAAATGGGAGTTTTTTGTCCTTTTGTAACGACAGTGCCAGTAGAGGGGATTATATCCAGAACTGAATCAGTAGATTCAGTTAATTTATTGTTATAAGTTGGGCTATTTTTTTTTAGCTTTAAACGAGTGACATAACACCTTGTGACTCTATCTCCTACCCAAAAATGGGTCGTTGACAGTCAGAATAAAATGGGGTAATTTTATTTATAAGGATTCCGTCAGTCTTAGACCCGAAACTCAGTACTACTACTTGTTTATTTTAGACAGCGTTAACTTAAGGCACATTACAAAAATAAAGACTAGAATTAAGTTTCACGTGAAAATTCCAAGTTCTTTCTTTATTATTCAAAGAAAACTGTACATTCAGGCGTCCGTATTTATTTACTTCGTTGAGAACATTATGATAATATTCGCTGGCACATACACACGGGCGTGTACGACTGTCAGCATCGCACAAAGAAACGAATATATAATTGCTACGCAACGTTAATATTCAGTTTTGTGACATATAGTTAGATAGAACGTGGAGCCAGTTTCATCTACCTTTGCTTGTCTAACAGATGTAGACTACGTTCGCCTTTTATTTTGTAAACATATAAACAAGTATGAATATTTAGAAAATCAACATTAACAGAAGCACATAGAGTTCAAATTGCGCTACATCTCGAACATTTATGACTTCTTCAGTAGTACTAGTCATGATGGTGATCATCATAATTAATTGTAATTCAAGTATTTTGTTATTTTTACACGCTTTATATTAGCTTCACTTGTAACTAACTACGTATGTAAGAAAATCTTGGAATCTTAATTTGACCCACTTCCCGGTCTTCGATTAGGATGAAAATTTGCACACGCTCTGAGTTTTGATGACAATACATGACTAGCTAAGAAACGTCATTACAAATCCAATATGGCGGCCTCCCCAAGATGGCGGACTGGCTGTTTGAAATCCACCCCCATGATAATTATGGGTATCAAATGAAAGGGTTTGCTGTCAGGAATATGAAAAAAAAATAAAAATATTTATAAAATGAAAAAAAAGGAAAAACGTTCACGTTTTTGTAGTTAGCAGAATTAAAAAATAGAAAATAAGCAATAGTTTATAAAACTAAAAAACACGCTTTAAAAACCAAACTAAAAAAGGAGAAATTAATTTAATTCAATTAAAAAGCGTGGGGTTCTTTTTGAGGTATTTTTATAATCAATTAATGTCAAGCACCCCTCGCTTTTTAATTGAATTAAATTATCTTTTCCTTTTTTAGTTTGGTTTTTAAAGCGTGTTTTTTAGTTTTATAAACTATTATTTTTTCATCTTAACATAAAAATAATATACATTCATGGAAAAAGTCAAATTGATACGTGCCAGAATTTGAACCCGGAAGTGTCCGTAAAAAATAATATTACTGTATTGCAGTTTGAAACAACGTTTCTATTACAAAAAGCAGGTCAGTGTTCATGGCGTATTCATGTTACAACTCCCTTAAGGCGCGACACGCTTTCATGGTGTTTTCCTGCTGTTTTCGACGGAGGATTTTTATTATTTGCCTTATGAAGTTATGGCTATCGTGAAGCAAAGGGAATAGACGGGAAGTCAAATGTATTCTCGATTCATAATTTCCCAATGACCCCCTTTAAACCCGGTCTCTCTGTTCTTTAAAATATAACAAACTAGTTGACCCAACAGACGTTGTCCTGTCTTAACTATGAATATTGAATACGCATTGTATATACAGCTGTGGTCATATAATTAAGAACGATTTGAAATTTTTGAATTTTTTATCTAAATAATGTCATGTATAGTTATGTGTTTCTTCTTAGAAGTAACTAGTTATATTATGAAATAGCCACATGAATAGAGCAAACGGGATTAGTAATATAGAATAAAGTCGCTTATTTTTTTTTCTCCAAAGTAACAAATCCAAATAGTAATGAAGCTGGACAAATAATTAAGAACGATTTATTAAACTGCTCGAGAGCTGTTTCATATGAAACTTAGATTAAATAAATCACATTAACATGAAGTGCGTAAAGAAAAAAAGCTATTTTATACTAAAATTAATAGTTAGTAGCATGTCCACGGCTTCTAATTACTGCTTTACACCGGCGAGGCATTGACTCTATAAATGTTTGACATTTCACAAGACACATAGTGTTCCATTCTTCTAAGAAAACGTACAGCTCTTGAAAAATTGCCACACTGTCGATTTGAAACCTTTCATTTCGCGATTTCATTCTATATTCCTAATTCCGTTTGTTCTATTCATGTGGCTATTTCATAACATAACTAGTCACTTCTAAGAAGGAACTCATAACTATACATGACATGATTTGGATAAAAAAGTGATGTGGAACATCAAATCGTTCTTAATCTGTCAAATCCCGGCTGATGAGATACAATTATATGACCACAACTATGTTTATATTAACATAACATCACGCCTGTTAGTATTCCCCGAAGGGTAAATCAGAGGTGTACTCATAGTAGGTTCATCCATTTTTCGCCAGTTATGTTTAAGTCCTATGTAATAGAGGCGAGTCTATTGCCATAAACCGGGCACAAATCCAGACACCGGGCTGCTACTGAGTAATTTCTAATAGTAAAATCTTCAAATAAAACTAAATAAGTACGTAATATGAAAATTCCATGAAGTGAAAAAAAAAACTTCTTTAACACATTTCCATAAATTGACATAAACATTCCAGCTGTCACACTCAAGTACCCACAAAAATGGCTTCGAAATACAAACTTTTTATTACATAAAAACTTATTTGAAGCGCTCAACAATAGCTCAGTACTGTTAACATCACTGGCCGCTCAGAATCAAAGAGCATTTCATACACTTTTGTTATTCAAATCGGGCTAAGATTTATTCTCCTTACCATACCTCTTTTAAAACATATGCAGTCTCCACCAACCTTATGTTATGGACGTTAAGACTGGTTATTGATTAGCTAAGGTTTGGTGGATAAAGTGGTAAATTCTCTTTTATGAGAAAAAAGAAGAAGATTATATTAATTTCATCTCGTTTTGACGAAGGGTCTTATATCCCTTAGACATGACTCCTTTCATACTATCATAGTGGAAATGGATTTCACAAATTATTATTTTTTCGAGTCAGTATAGAGTTTTTAGACACTTTTTCCTGTTAAGGTTCTTGTATTGCTTTTAGGATCGCTTTTATTTTCAGACGGGATTAGAGTGGTCTGTATTGTGTTTGAAAAAAGGTCATACTTTTAGGAAGTGGTTGGTGTAAATGGTGAAATTAATATCGGTAAGTAACGTATTTTTCGTGTTGCGTAAGAATCATTTTTATGTCTTGAAAAAGTAAGAAAGATGATATATAATATATTAATCATAATTATCAGTGTGTACTGTAGAGGTTGTTCACTAACTCAAGAACCTCACATAACTGGCAGCCAATGATTAGGCTGTCTATGTTCGAACAGTCAAGAAGTTTAGTTTTAGAATTTAGAAATATTTTGACATAGGTTTTGTTCCGGAAGATGATTGATTCTTATGTCAGGCGCGTTGGTGCAATATTCTTGATTTCTTGTATTAAATGTGGAATCCCACCGGTTAAACGTTATCAAATACTTTATTTTATAACCATCCTTTCGCCCAGTTCCTTGGGAGTTCGGCAGAACTCGCACAGTACCATGAATTTGACTGTCAAATTATAATAAGTAATTTTATATGAGAAAACTACTTCCAAAACGTTGAAAAATAATATGTAGTATTCAAAAAGTTGGACATTTCCAAAAATCTACAGTTTAAGATTTCTCGCCAGTCAACAAGTCCAAATAATTCACGACACTATTTACATGCTCAAGATCAACTACCCTCAAGGACTCATTCAGCAGTAATTTGACAACGGTATCCAATACCGACCACAGACAGACAGTCTGTCTAATATGTACGTGAGTGCAGTTCACTCCGACCCTCTTTAGCAGTCCAGCTGATGTATTGACAGGCTAAATAAGTAGATGTGTTTGTATAAGTCAGGGAGGTTAGTTGGAAGCTGAGGGGCTTGTGGCTAAGTAATAACAGCCGCGCGGGTCGATCGATCAGGTTAAATACTCTTGCCGCGGTTGGTCCGTGGATGGTGACTATCTTTAAATATACCCCTCCGGCCACGGAAATCACACTAAGCCGTTTTTCGTGGGTAGCATTTGTGGATATTTGACAGTCGTTACGGGTCGTCAGAAGCCCGAAAGTCTGACAACCAGTTTTAGCAAGTGTTATTATGCTACCCAGTGACTAGGATGTGGAGGTTAGACAGGCAGTAGGTCCTTGTAAAATACTGGTATTCAGCTGCATCCGGTGTAACTGGAAACAGAGTCCAACATACATAGTTATGAAAATGTTAGGCGGATAAGACCGTCAATGTAGCTTCATGGCAAAAAGAGATAGGTAAATACGTTACCGGACTCCTAAATTGAGCCACGTTCCATTTTTAAATTTAGGTATAAACGTTCGTATATTTTTAAACAGTCATGAATTCAAATTCAGAACAATGCTGATTGCAAAATGACGGCCAGTTTGACGGCTTTAAAACTGCATAAAACCTTTCTCCATGACTCAAAATTATTTTGATGATTTTAGGCTTCCAAACTTATATGGAAACGCACAGTGGCTTGACATAGGAGTCCAGGAGTGTATTAGTAGTATTTTCCCCTCTTTTATAAATAGTTCCAATTTAGTAAGCTTCTTGTAGTGAACTTCTTGGAAATCGAAAAACGACAGTGACATATTGGCTTATGTCTGTTGAGTTGCGTCTTATGTGATCTACAATGTACGTATCGATAGTCAGTTAAGGCTAATGCTCACTAGATTGTATCATAGGATTGTTTCCGATTGTTGCTGGTAGCCTCCATCCCATCAACCTTGTACAAATCTAGGCTCACACCTTTACCTACACCTATCAAAAAAGATACTTCCAAAATTGAAAACCAAACTTTTAGTTAACCTAGACGCAATAGTGTATGCCAATCTTTACGAACACATAGGTACCGGAGAAAGAAGAAGATTTATTCTTGAATACGGAGGAAACACAAAGAAATAGTTCCTACTTTCTGAGCAATTTACCTAATGCTATATGGACAGCGCTGACTCCATTCTGATATATTGTGTAGGTACGCGACAGAAGGGCCACTTTAACTGAATTACTTTATTGTTTTTGCGACTAAATTTTATTTCATTTCAGTTTTATTTCAGTCTTTTAACTGGCTCGTTGGTCTACTAGTGGTCGCAAGCGCTGGTGCTGCTGTTGAGCATGAGTTCCTGGGTTTGGTTCTCGGACTAAGTGTTGTTGGATTTTTCGGCTGGCCCCGTGCTACGTGGGATAAAAATATGACTGGCGAAATGTGAGTCGCCAAACGTGATGTTAAATGTTTATTATTCTTTATTTTAAGCTCATCTAATAATATTTTTAATTCAGGCATACACTCATATAGAAATTATACCAGGTATAAGTTAATTTGGTGAAATTGTATTTATGATGATGATCATTTCAGTTTGTCACGCAAGCGGCGGCAAATCTTCCTTTGTATCTAAAACAAAAAAAATCCAAATCGGCCCACCCATCTTCGAGTAATCGGGGAACATACATAAAAAAGGTGCCGACGAATAGAGAACCTCCTCCTTTTTGAAGTCGGTTAAAAAACGCTGGTAAAGCAATATTGGTCTGGAAGTTCTGTGAATTTTTCATACATTACATAGCTTGTCTAACATTATGTGTGTGTCTACTTAAAAAAAGAAATGATTAACAAGACAGTATTTGTTGATCTAGTTACAATACTTTCAAATCAAAGGAAAAGAGTTCTAATGAAAGTATTCAAAACAAGTAACTAAGTAGAAAACACAAAAGTTAGTAATTGAACTCAATTTAAAACAAAGGCACTTAAATACTTCATAAAAAGTTATTCTTTTATCGGATTTTGTATTTTTTTAAGACTGTGACGAATAAAAGAGAACTACTTAAAAACAAAGATTTCAATCGTTAGATTTGCTCTCAACCTACTGAGTCGCATGTATAAAATAGACAAATGAGTTTTCACAACAATAATAAGTTTCCAGTGACCACGTCATTTCTTGTGTTAGAGGTGTCAAAACGAATTAGTTACGTGACCATTTTTAACGCGGTAAGTTGAATCTACAATTTATATCTTTTAATCGAAAAACAGTGAACTTGGGAACTTAGGAGCCGGACCCACGGTAAAGTTTGGTCCTCGTTTTGTCATTTCTGCTCTCTTGACCCCAGGAAAAAAACGATCGTTCAATCTGCTTAGCCTTTTCTCAAATATATTGGGGTCGGCTTTCAGTCTAACCAGATGCAGTAAAATACCTACCAGTATTTTACATGGAGCTACTTCCTATCTGACCTCCACAACCCAGTTACTGAGTAGTACGAAACTTGGTTTACCTCTTGATATGACTGGTTTTCGGACTGCGGTTCCTGGTTACCCGTAAAAACTGTGAAGGATCCACGAATGAATGCCGGGGCCAACGGATTAACGTGCTTGCTGAGGCACGGAGGGGTTTCGGTATGTAAAGGTGGTCACCCATCTACAGATCGAGCACGGAAAGCGAAGCTTAACCTGATCGATCCACCTGTCCGGCTATTCTTACTTAGCCAGAAATGAAAAAACCATGTGTTGGAAAATTATGAATTCGTATTTAGCCTTTTCGTAACAATGGGCAAGTCACCAAAATAGAAATTAAAGTCTAAACATGAATTCTTCACTTTTCCTTTAATTTCCATTACCTTTTCGATCTCAAGGGACTTTAAGACGGTTGACAATTTAAAATAATTAATAGCCTCGTGCCTTGCTGTTAGTACATTAATTTAAGTAATGCACCGCCATCTTCTTTGAGACATTAAGAATATTAATATTTTTAATGGTTTCTATTGATTACTGTTGTTTGTACGTTTAGAAAACGTGGTTGCAGGTTCTGTAGAACTGAGAACTGTAAATAGAGCTAGGGTTCCAATTCCATTGACAGGTAAAGTTATCAAGAAGTAGAAACAATTAAATCTCATCATCATCTTACTAGCCTTTATCCCAACTATGCTGGAGCTGTCTTCCAGTCAAACCGGATGTAGCTGAATACCAGAATTTTACTTGAAGCGGATACGATACTATCTGACCTTCACAACCTTGTTACTGGGTAAAACAATACCTCTTGGGTAAGACTGGTTGTCAGACTTTCGCGCTTCTGAAGACCCGTAATGACTGTCAAATGTCCACGAATGACAGCCGGGACCAGCGGCTTAATGTGCTTCTCTAGGGACGCATCCACGGACCAACTGAACAATTAAATCTAAAATAATTTTATCAAGAAGTAAAATGTTTGTTTGTAAGAGGCAATTCTATGGAAGTCTTGATCCGATTTCAATAAAAACTTTTAACAAAAAAATAAAACCGCCGAAAAAACTGACTTTGGATATATATTTTAATTTTATGTCACCACTTTATTATTAAGGTTATACAGAAAAGGTTTATTATTTTTTGCTTTTCAGTTTTTTCGGCGGTTTAATTTTTTTGTTAAGAAGTTTTTATTTTATAATTTTTTGTGGCTATAAGCTTAATTTTTGATTACTTTTTGAAATACGCAACTCAGCATTAAAATCTATGAGTGAGCAATCAATCATCCCCTGTTTTCCTACCCTTAGGATTAGATTTTTTCTCCAAATTTATATGGGACCAATTTCGAGGACCCTTTCCAATAAAATCAAAAGAATGATCAAAATCGGACTACTCTGTAAAAAGTTATGCGTGGTCATACATAAAAAAAAATATACGCGTCGACTTGAGAACCTCCTCCGTTTTTTCGTCGGTTAAAAATGCCTTCACTGATAGGAAGCTACACTATTGCCGAGTGCCATAGGATATTCTACGTAGTATGTATCTGAAATGTACGCAGGCGCAGTCGCAGGCAGAAGATAGAAATGGTGTAGCTAAGGAAGCCAATCTTCCCGTTTTTTTTTGGAATTCTCAGGTCCGTGTCAGATTGTATGATGATTAAAATATGAAACGCGATCGTAACAAATATGGCTTCACAGAATTATATTAATTAAAATCATCAGTTACAACCCTCTTAGTTCATTTAAACCCATTGAATGACTGTTTTATCAAAAAGTTAATACCTGCTTAGCTGTCCTGGTGGTTCACCCTGAATATGACGCTGTTATTTTTGGTTGGCACACTAGTTTGGCTATGACGAATCCAAATATTGGGCAAAGAAAATTAATTTCTGTTTAGCTTTTCAATATTTACTTACACTGCAAAAAGATGCATCTAGTTTGACTGAAAACCCAAAACAAATTCCTTACTTTACATGCATTATCCTTAGTAATTAAGTATGTATATTATAACTGAAATAAACCCTTACCCAAACTAACCTTCTATCTTCCATCTTTCCTACGCCCCCTTTTCTCCCTCCCCTCCCCAACAGTTATTACCATAAAGACTGATAAATATCCACACACACGTCTAGATCTGTCGATACTCCACCCTTTAACGAATTACATTGCGTCTCCCCAACTGTGCAGTGAATCAACTTGTTTGCACAACCCGCGATGGATGGCAAAATTTATCGTTTAGGGAAGATATTGTCATTAATAATACAAGAGGTTTGTTTGTGCAACTGAATGATGGCTAATATTAATATATGATGTGTTTTGGGGCTTAGCCTTCGTAGTAGATATATTGGGTCGATAGAGATAATAAGAAAGAATAATCTCAATATGTATCATCTCGGTGTTTCCTTATTGTGAACTGCATGGTTTTAGCGTGACCCAGTTTCTTAAGTCTTGATTTCTTCCTGACCGCTTAAATAATATAGTTCATAACGACACGTGTGATTTTGTCGACGAAAGACACTTGTTGACGAAAGATACTTTTTAGATACATTAAATAATACTTTTAGATCGCAGTGCGTTATAATAGGATATATAAGTACCTATATAGATCTAATTACCAAATTGTTTCCTAGATTATTATTATGTAGTGGCACCGAGTTGCCGTATCTGGCCATACCGCTGTTAAACCCGCGATGGTTTGTGTGGTATGATGTAACAAATAAATGTATTTTTTTTTGTATTTGATTAATAAAAGCTAAAAAAAATAAAAAATTATAAAGTCCATTATTGTACGCGCTAAATGCCGTGCAATAATGGTCAATAAATCACACAAATCGTATAGCTCGTGTGACATAAACCCGCGCTTAAGTCAAGCTTTTCATTACATAATTTTTCAAATAATGGTCTACTTAAGACACGGAAAAGCGTGACTTAAGTGAGGGTTTAGGTTACACAGTGCTGTAAAAAAGATTACAATACCACCCTAAAATCTTACATCTTCGAATTATTCGTTTTGAACGTCAATGTTACATAAGACAATCCCAAAACATGTGCCCTTCACCACTTCCTACTGCTTGAGCTGGGAAGTAGTTGCTTTAGGTAATTGTTCTCCCACAAGCTATGATCACTAGAATTGTGTGTTTCAGGATATGCAAGCTATATATTGCTACATAGAGTAGAGTTATGATAGATTAAAGAAAAAGGGTAATTGAATAAATCACATTCTTACCTGTGCTTGTGCTGTGGGTCTTTGAAATCTTAAGGCTATCACGACATAGGCGACACAGGCGACACAGGCTTGTGTCTTAAGGCCACTATTGGTTGTTTGGATGTTTCACATAATTAAAGTTTGTCCTGAACAGGGGTTCACGACAAACTATAATTATGTGAAACATTGCGCGTTCTCTACAATATTACAGTCGAGTGGGCGATGTGTTGCTACTTATAGGATATATATGTATATTGAGGCCAAAATCCAAAGTGCAAACGAAATTCGATTTGTTTTCAGGCCGAATTAAAAAAAAATGGGTTTTGGGCCCAATTTTGTACGAAATGCGACCTCCTGGTCATGGTCTCCTTTCACGCGGTCAAAGTCACGGGAAAAAGCTAGTTTTTTATATAATAATAAGCCGATGCCTACCTAAACGTGTCAAATAAAATTCCCCACATTGTCAAAACACAAACCACCCCAACAAGCGAACAGTTTAGTTTAGATTGAACCGAAACTTAACCAATAAAACTCGAATGAGATTAAATGAAACGTCACCAAAACACGAGGGGGGTCGGCAGTAAAGCTAGTATGCTATAAATACTGACAGCTTATGAATTCGTATCGCGAACGAACACAGTTTTGACACATTTTATGGTTTTATGGGGCATAGAATGCTGATGTACCACGGCGCTCCGTTTATGGGACATCTTGATGGTTTATGAACGATATAGGTTGCTGAGTTATGGATTTGTGATTTTTTTGTTTTTGTCTTGGTGTGTGACGACCATTTCCAACGGTTTCTTCTGATAATTTCCAGTTATGGTTACTGACATAAGACCTGAGAGTGATATGACAGCTGTTATTCTTTAGACAGCCTTCGGTCCAGTGGTCGCAGATTAACCATCTATATTTCTGATCTGCCGAATTTCAGTGTCATAAATGCCCTGCCAAGTTAATCCTGTCCACCATATATTATAATGACATGATTATTAAAGTCAATGTAACAAACATTAATTTTAATGATTTTATTTCTGTAAGTGTGGCAAAACACTTTTACACGTCAATCATATTTTTAAAACTACATGAGTTCGGCGTTTCTTATCTGACTACTCTGAGAAGAAAGGCCGAAACAATCTCAGAGGTCACAGTCTCTTTTAAAGTCCAAACATAATCTTGGTCAGATCATGTGAAGACCATGTAGATTGGTGTCCGAAATGGTCTTTTGAGAAAAGAACCACACAGATAGAGTGGACCTGTCCAATCAGTGCACGCATTTATCAGTAATCATGCAGCTCTACTCAGAACTTGAGGAGCTCAACGATTTGGCGAAAAATACCAAAGAAAGGACATTTGTGTAGGCTGCATAAATTACTCAAACTGCCAGACCATGACTAAATGAGGAAAAAAACAAAGAAACTAAACAATAAAAAAACAGCGACACAGTCATCACATTCATTTACTTTACGAAGTAAATATTCATGTCATTGTTTAAATAAAATTAATCATCGTCAATGTATTTATAAAAAATAAAAACAATAACTTGAGAGTCCTTTGTAAGGACTGCAGATCACACCACAACATAGTCTTTTTCTAGCCTTTTTCTCAACCATGTTGGAGTTGGCTTCCAGTCTAACTGGATGCAGCTGAGAACTTTACGTAGCGACTGCCTATCTGACCTCCACAATCCAGTCACTAGGTAAACCGATACACCTTCGTAAGACTGGTTGTCAGACTTACGAACTTATGACGACTCGTCACGAATAACAAAGATCCGCAAATGACAGCCGGGAATAACGGCTTAACTTACTTTCTGAGACACGGCGGAGTCTCGATATGTAGAGATAGTCACCCATCCACGGAACAAACGCGATAAGCGTAGCTTAACCAGATCGATTGATCCGTGCGGCTATAATTACTTAGCCACGAGACCCACCAATACACTTAGTTAACAATAACCTGAAAAATATATTAAAGACGTAATCTAGAACAAAAGAAATACGTTATTCAAGATGATGATAAAAAGTTTAAAAGCCTACCAAACACACCTACTTGTACCCCACCTGATTTCCATAGGAAGCGGAGAAAATACGTTCAAACTCACTCATGACACTGCACTAACGAGGACTATTGTTTGACTTGTGTACCTGCCCCTCTGCTTACCTCCTTTTAGCTTTATTGTCGACTCCGCGACTTACTTGAATAACATTTGAATTTTTTGCGAGAACTAAATAAGGTGCTCGGGATGGCGTGCTTTTGTTTCTTTGATTTAAAGTTCAAATAAAACATTTTTGTGGCGTCAAAAGATTTTTCGGCAGGGAGTAGAAGTTGTACTTACTAGTTATTACTTAAATCTTTAAATGTAAGCGGAACGTAAAGGGACAAAAGCAAAGTTAAGTAGTTTACACCCTTATTTTGCTAGATAAACCCCATGTAATATTTTTCTACCGGGTACAAATCCAACCCAGACATATCTGTCATCTAACAACTGAATATATCTATCTGACCTGAAAAACCACATACCTACTCAGAAATTGTGATTATTAACAATAGACCAGCGATAGTCTCCCCCTGGTCTGATGTCTGATCTGTTTTTTTATGATTTTGTATTAATTCTGCCCAGATATAGTAATTAACGATTCAGAATACCAAAATACCTTACATTTTTGACACCAAAAAGTCACGGCTCTCACCCAGCTTTTAATTTTTCTCCACCAAACCACTGCAAATGTCACCGCTCAGCACTAAAATGGCTCATCCAAGTCTACTCAAGTCACCTCCCGCAAATTTGTACAAGCAGTTTTACTAGAAATGTGTCGCGAGGTCTAGAAGCTATTTGCTAGCCCCCCCCCCTTCCCCCCTTGCACGCTGTACCTACCCCCTTACCTCCTCTGTTAGTGGCACGACGTTGTTGGAATCAGAATTCCTTTTTCCTGGCATTGGGTTTGTGTCCATTAGTTTTAAGTTTTTGAGAAGTATCATAATTGCGGTAGTTGAATGTACTGTGGCGGCCTATAATCTATACCGCCACATACGAACAAACATTGCACCTGACGTCACGCGAATCCTACACTCGCAAGCAGATTTATCCACGCAATTAATAGATATACAAAAACACGAAAACAGTTGGCCAGTAGCTCACCATTCCTCTAGATTCTAGGGATTGACATTATTGACAGCTTACTTCATCAAAGTTCCCACGATTTTACAGAATATATAGGTCTGGTCGGAAGATCCTCACTTATCAAAGGAGGACGAGTAACTTCTAACTCTGTTCCTCATATCCTAAAGTAAGTAAGTACGACGCATCCCGGACAGTGAGTCCCGTTAACATCTTGCTAACTGGGTTATATTTTTAACACAGATGAATTATCGTTTCTGTCATAAATATGTTTGTGTTTTATGTCGACGAAGATTATTAGATAACTGTAAGTTTTCTGTCTATATTTGGGACTGGCTTTTAATCTGCAAAAGCTTGGTGACTGCCCTTGAACCGCTGGATGTTTAAAGGTCGAACCAATTAATTTAGTTTTTGTTTCCAAATCTAAATGAAGCCTCATCAAATAAAGAGATAAAGTCGTCTTTTGGTAGTCAAAAGACAAGCTTAACTGCTTAAAGTTCATAATTATTCTAATTGATTTTGAATAAGACACCTTAAAAGTGCAATTTTGAATAAAGATTTATAAAATTATTCAATTAATTACAAAATATTTTTTTATATTTTTTTTATTTTATGATGTTTTGAAACGGTTTTGTTTTATTTATTTTTTAAGTGCCTAAAAAATACTGCTTATAACAGGAAATTGTTTCAACCACTTAAAATCCGTGTCAAATACGACACGTCGCACGTCGCAGCCAATTGTCGGATGATCCCCCACAATGGAGACGCACACTCGAATAAGATCTCACACTGAACTGCAGCATTGTAGCAGTTGTTGCGTTTGATCTGTTTTCACTATATGTTCCTAAAAGTATTATCTGCGTTGAAAAACTTCGTTTCGATATCCATTTTGTCGGTAGTCAAAGTATTGTATGAGTATTGCTGGAACGTGAGTATTTTTTAAAAGTATTTCTATTTTCCCTGCTGTATTGTTTATAAGGTACAAAAATTACCATTACTTCTATGGGTATCGTCAAAAGTACAGTCAGTAATAGTAGTAGTAAGGAAACTACCAGTGTACACTCCTAGCACCATTTCTGAGAAGATTTTAAAAATGAAAATTTACTATTTAAGTTTTGCAACTTTTTAATACATTTTGAAAAGTAGGGAATAATTTAGAAACGAACATGATGTACTTACTTAGATTTTAAACATTGACAAATGGCGAAACAATCATAAACAGCAAGTGCAGTGAGGGATATTAATTGCTTATTAAATTATAACACTACGATTATTTGACGTGTTATAGCTATTTCATTCAACTGTCATATAATGGCAGTTGTGATTTGAATATACCTACGGACAGTTTGTAGTGTGTAATCAAACTTATTGTAAGTAACCAGCCTTATCAATACAATAATAATATTATAAAGAGGAAAGATTTGATTGTTTGTTTGCATTGAATAGGCTCCGAAACTACTGAACCGATTTGAAAAATTCTTCGACCGTTGAAAAGCTACGCTATCCCCGGGTGACATAGGGTATATTTTATCCCCGTATTCCCACGGGAACGGGAACTACGCGCGTGAAACCGCGGAGCGCTGCTAGTTTCGTATAAATGTAATCCTTTCAATTGTTTAATCGTTACAATAAACACAGTATTGATTCACCTGTCGATGTTTCAATATCTCCTTGAGAAGCCTCCCTGCATGGTGATCCTGCTAAAGCGCAATGGCAGTGGTTAGGTTTGCTTAGAATACCATGACCAGATATGTGCGAGTGGGACTTAGGACAATGTGTTGTTGTAAGTTGGTAGTCAGTTTCATAAACAATTAATTTTCCTGACTTTACCTATTCAAGGAAATAGACAACAGCATTACCTATGCAAATAGACTCGCTACAATAAACCCTCAAAGAAAATAACTCCGCAGCCATAACCTGCACCCAACGGACATCAAAAATTAAACAACGGTCTGCAACTTTGTCACATTTAGCTTTTAACATTAAACTCTTTACTTTATTCTGTCATAAAGATCACTGGCAAGATGGCGTCTTATGGTAATGAGGAGAAACCGGTCCAATGACCGGTTTTATAAGACTTGAGGATAGTTTACGATTTTTCGGTTTTTGGCAGACGGTATGAAAGTAAGGAGCTGGCGAAATAAAGTGTGGAGTTGAGGGTTTTGTTAGAGGCTAGAATGTTATTGGTTATGATTATGTGGGGCTAAACTATTGAAATTTGTAGTGATTTTAAATACTAAATATAACATTGAAAGTATTTGATTTGACTCAAAAGGCTAGGCAAGTGATCATGAGAATAGATAATTGAGTAATATCCAGTGACTATCTGAAGACTAGGTATAATAGAATTACCCAAAGATCAACTTCAAACAAAAACAAAGACGTTTAAAAAAATATGAACAAAATCTCTGACTTTCTTGAAACTTAAAAACCGCAACTGGCCCTTAAAAACTTTAAAAACACCTAGTCCCCCTTACATTGCAACTTATGACAAAACCAGTAGATCTCCAACGCTATCAGGTTTCAAATTAAAAGCTCAGGTGTTAATTACTGTGAGTAATTTATCGTTTTTAATGAGCGCCGTTCGTTATGCACGGGTGTTGTCTTACAGATTGTTAGTTCGTAGGTAGGGTATGGGTTTGTTAGGAATATTATTTTAGTAGTGTTTTATGTAATAATTCAACGTGTATCTTCGTAGTTTTGTGTGTGGGAAAGTTTAATGTGGAAGCTACAGGCAGCCTGCGACATTCAATTATTCTTAAGTTTTTTGGTTTATTAGTTTTTTTTTTAAATGAAAAAGTTGTTCAATCCGTGTATTCGCGTTGTCCCCGTAAATTTTTTGTAATAAATACTTTTCAAATTATGCCCGTTGTCCCCGTTTCGTTAAAATTATAAGTGAGAGTGCCATATTAGAGAGAATATTATACCTACACAAAAATGCATAAAAAATACATTATCTAATTAATTGCTTACCACATGAAATTAAAAATTACCTAAAATGTAAACCAAAGTAGTAGTAGTATACATATTTTGTAAAATTATGCTTTTCGCCTGCGGCTTATTTCCCGCGGGTAATACCCGATAAAAAGTGCCTACACTATTTATGTAGCTTACGGGCATAAACTATTGCACAACCAAATTTTGTTAAAAGTTAGGTACCTACGACTTAGGTATTATGTTAGAAACCATCGCGGTTTCAATACAGACAGAAGTTCTTTAGTTTTTATTGTCATTTCCGTGTTCTTTCTGCTAAACGTTGACGGGATAGTTTTTGTAAAAGCGAAAACTAAATAGCTATATATTTTCTCAAAACATATCATTTTTTTATTTTCATACGTTTCCACATGACACCCTACCAAATATATGTATATAATTCCAAAAAAATACAACTGAACATAACCTCAAATTATTATAAACAGAATAACATACCATAATCCGTGTCTAGACGTTTAATCAAAATGGCGGACAAAATGGCGGCCACACACATGTTCCATTGGCCAAAAAGCCGCCATATCTCGGCGTTTATTCCAATGTATGTGCGTCTTGTCCTACTTCGCCCATAATTTACGGCCAATGGTACTTCGCCGCAGATTGGCCAATTACATTAGCCAACATCCCTCAAGGACCTACTTAGGAGGAGTGTGTGTGAATTTTTTAACAACGAATAAAAAATTTGTTTTTAATCTAGTCAGGTTCCGGAGTTGGTGAGTTGTGTGTTTTGTTTTGTTTAGTTATTTATTTTTGGTTAGGGATGGTTTCGTATTTTTCTTTTTCCTGGTTTGTTTTATGTTTTCGTTGAATGATGGGACTTTTGATGTGTCTACACATTTTAAACAATATTATTGATTAACAATTCCAAGTGCTTTCTATTCATTTAATGATTATTTCCAAGTAAAGCCAAATTGAAGTAAAGATCGGTCTGATGTCTGTAATTAGAAAATATACATATGTGTGTTAGAAAATAGACGGATTCTTTGGAATAACAACAAAGAAGACTGTAAAGTATGTAAGAAAAATACTTATTACAAAATAAAGTACCAACAAGAATCTAACAAAGCACATATAATCGATGAAGACACATTGTCCCCAATTACAATAACAACTCCACATTATGTCTCAAAAATATAATAATACGAACACAAACCTAAGATTTATATCCTTGGCTGTAGTCTGTACACACACGCAATCGAAATAAATTGGCGCCGTTATCACCGCCGAGTAATGCTCAAAATAAAACACAAAAAATATGTAATCCTTTTATTTAAAGCGATGCCATCGCGATTGACAAATGATGATGTAAAATGGCGTAAACAACGATGTATTGAAGTGTTTTTAAAATAAAATTCGTAGCTGTTAACATCTGTTTTTCGATGGGTTGAGTTTTATACCAATGTTTTTTGTCTATTTTTGCAGAATCTGGTTAACAGGCATATGGTTAAAGTGATTGAAAGTAGTTAGGAGTTTTATGGGTGTGAATAGTAGAAAAAGTTTGCTGCAATTGGTTGTTCTTTCATCCTTTAGCCGGTGTAATTTAATTGTGGCATTCCATAAGTTCAAGCAACTATATAAGTTGCACAAATGCACAGTCTAAACCGTGTTTAGACGATGAGAGTCAGATGTTGCTAAAATTCTATGGTATGCCACAGAGAAGTAGGTACGTTGCATTGTTACTTTGCAAACTGAAACGCAGAAGTGCAACTGCAGTGTTATTAGCTTGTGTACCATGAGCTAATGATGCGATTTCAGCATGATTATGATTCATAAGTAAACATAAACGTACAGTTACTTATTTTAGGTGAAAGCGTTAATGTAAAAGAGTAGTGTCGTACAGTGGTATTTTAAATAAAATAAATAAGGTACCTAATTACTTTAGAACATTCAAAATTAAACAGATTACTTTAATAATAATCATTATTATAATTTGAAGGAAAACCCTTTAAAAGTTACAGGACGTGTAAGGTGGCTCTTCAATCCAAACGTCTGAATTGAGGATCCACCTTAAACGTCCTGTAACTTTTTAAGGGTTTTACTACAAATTCCAGGATTAGGGCTACAAATTCGGCTAATTTACTAGTAAATATTAGTAGTACCTTCGTTTAAATATGAGACATAGCTCCTCAATCAATACGGACACGAAATACATTACGCCAAGGTCTTCACACTATCGATATTCCAAACGTTTCACTTCGCTCAAAACTAGAACACACATTGAGATAACATCAGACAAAACACACAACAATGTACACACAATAGTGACGTGCGTATTTATGATATCTGTATAATGGCCGGTGATTGATCGCGGTAGGGATGGGCCCGATGATTTATTCGTTGAAGCCAATCGCGGGGGAGATGTAGACGGGCGGCTTTTTAGGGAATTGTGCATTTTTTATTGGATTTGGAGGTGACATGAACAGCTCGTAAGAGTGCTCAACTTAGTCTCATAATTAAAAATACTATTTAATTGACACGGGAACTTATCAAACGTCAGAACCTAGGGTCATGGTTCCGATTGGTCGTGTCAAATGGATAAGAGTCAACAAAAACGCCTCAGATACTTTTGTTTTTGTAGGAGTGTTAAGGTGGCGGTAAACACCTGCTTGGTCAGCTATTGGCTATTTTCTACTATTAATAAAAATAAACATATTCAAATCCAAAAGCATTGATTTCAATTAAACGATTTACAGTAATTTTTGAACTGTTTAAAAGTATAACAGTTAGTCAGAAACTTGAAGCTAGTTGCCCATTCCAAAATGAAAATTTCTATGGAGAAGATAGGCCATGAAACTCCAACGACACTCTTAAAAATCAATAAATCACAAAATGACTTTATATTATTCTTGTTGCTTGGCTATGGGTAAAAAAAAAAACATTTGCTCTAAATGTGGTATTAAGGTGAATCTAATCGAATTTTTTTCATTATAAACTTTGGGAGTGTATTACTCTACTGTTTGACAATGCACATCAAAAATTAAACATGGTATGATTTTGTATCATTATTAATATTGTCTGTACGGAAACAGAATACTAAAATACTAAGCCTTTCAAAAGTTAGGAGCCAACAAAGATTCGTTTTTCTTGCTAATTTTACCTATATTTGGGCATGTTTAAGTAATAAAAGAAGTGTAAAATCTCCAAAACCCAGTCAGTACCGACAACGCTCAATTATCAAAAAGTTCACTAAACTTTATTGATCATGAATTTATGCAGTGGTTTTTTAAACCCTATCTTCCGAAGGACTTTTCTTAATTTTTTAAGCACCTGTTTGACTATAAATGATCCTGCATCTCACTCAATAACGTTGTGCGTGTAGTTTCGCGTCTAACAGCTCATCACTGATACTACTTCTGTCGGACGACATTCCTGGCGAGACAGCGTGCTTTTTAGTCAGGCCCACCAGTGAGTTCGAGCCCGCGACTAGTTTCCCCTTAAAACACTTTATCCGAGAAATAGGCCACATCAACTGTATTTGTTGTGTAACTCTGCTTGTGTTTATTATTACAGTTTGTTTTAGAAATTCCAATTCATATTGCCCAAAATCGTCACGCTTCGTCGAGGCAGCACTTTCCAACAATGTTGACCAATAAAAGTAACAAAGTCCATTGTGAAAGGCGTCGCCCTTAATGACATCCAACACGCACAGTTCCAATCTCAAGCAATAAATAAAGATTTTTCCTTTCAAATCGTACTTCACATTTATTATACAGAGCTGCCATTTCCAAAAGATTTTCAAGAAGAAAATCACGTAAAATTCCGTCTTCCTGGATCATATAATTTTACGGCAAAACATTTCTATTTTTCCCACGTTTCATTGAGATTCTGAATCAACGTTTGGAATTACACCCTAAACCCTTGAGGGGCTATTAAAGAGTCAATTAAGTAGGATTTCGTTCAAAAATGAGACGTTTCTGCCTTAATACGTGTCCCCTGGGAATCGCAATGTCGTTCATCGTACTCGGACTTAGGTAATCGTATATATTGCTGTTCGTTTTGTGTTCTCTTTAAATGAGATGTCTTAGGTGGTCAGATGTGAGCAGTGGAACCTTTGTATTAGTGTTTCTTAAATGACTTTACGAAACTTGAGAATTTTTAGTACTGTACCAAGTGCATTATAGAACACGCATTCATTTAACTGAAATAAAGGTAAGAAGGAAATCAAAATCATTTTTTTTTATTAAAGTAGGCTGAGAGTCAGTACTATTTGGACGTCAAAATAAAATGACATTCCTGAAAACGCCCGCCTCGTAAATAATATCAACAACTTTGTATGCCCAAAAAAGCCCACTAAAACGTAAATCCCAATCAAATAAAAATAAAACATGAAAAACGCTACGATAAAGTCGCAAGTCTGCCCAGCTAACCTACTAACATAATCGCATTTACATCTATTTGTTAATTCAGTATCTACGTATATATCGATGTACCGATCCGTCTTCGTCGGGGCCATTTGTTCCCATCGGCCAACGCACATCGACCATAGCACATCATTCGTCGATGACCTGTTATTTTTTATAAAAAGAAAAGAATAAAATAAAATGCGTTTACTTTCATATTATACACACATAATCACGCCTTTTTCCCATGGGGGTAGGCAGGCTCTACAGAACACCACCTGCCACGATCCGTAGGTACAAACTCCTATATGGCTTATGATCATAATTTTAATAAAAATGTCTTAAAAGTATAGCTAAGCACTAAATCGTTGGTATTTATAGGTTTGTATGCTATTTTATTACAGTTATTTTGGTATTTACTTACAAACATCGACATAATTAGTGTCAATTATTTTCTATTCGCAGTACTTATGTGTGAAATGTTTTTATTTAAGAGTGAACGTTAAAAATAATTATAAAAACTGCTTGACTGAAAAAAAATTGTATGTTCTTTGATTTATATTTAAAAAAATAACCACTAAAAGCCACTAGAAATGCGACATTGCCAGCACGCGCGGCATGAACGCTCTTAAATACAAAAAAGCAAGCTAGCATTGCTAGTACTTTGTGGAATAATGTTGTATATATTTATAGTCTTAAATCTTCAATAAAATAGGTATGACATCACAACATAATTCCCGCACCATCCCCCATTAAAAATCGCCACATCTTTTCCAACAATCAGACTACAGGTCAACTCCATTCCCCTGTCTCCCGTCGTTCCCCTGCCCCCCTGGCTCACATCAGGATGTCTAATTTCCACTTCACCCTGTCAACTTGTAAGGGAAATCACTAACGATCAAGGAACGGATATTAAACGGATCTACCAGGAGACAATGCTCCGGTAGGTATACATCGCGGCTTTTGTGCGTGCGTGTCACATTGCGAGGTGATGTCAGCGAGCGATGGTGAGGAAAGATTGTAAACTTACGTAATGAGATGTAAGGAGTTGAGGCTTTACGGGTGAGGGTGCCAAAAGGCTCCGTTGCGGTTTTGTTTTTTATTTACGTCTTTTTTTTTGTATAGAGAATCGCTTTATGGACGCAGTTTTTTAAAACCATGCGACTTCATGATCTGTGCTTATAAAAATTACAGATCACGGAATCGCTTCGGTGGCCTCTGCGGCATTGTCAACATTTATGAAACAAATCAAGCGTGTCACTGTTTCCTCGCACTACAATACAAATGACGTATAAAGAAACAAATCTCACTTTTGGCGGCACTACTTGAATAAATACTCGTAATCAGCCTATAATGATCCCAGTGTTGGGACGCAGGCCTCCTCTCTGAGAGTGGGAGTGGGCCACACGCGGGCCCAGTGCCGATTGTTAGATGTCACATGTCTTCGAATTTTTCATTCTAGCACATGTCGGTTTCCTCACGATGTTTTCGACCTTAATCTAATTGCACCTTAAAGGTGTAATAAATAAATTAAATGTGCCACCGATTTTGTACAAAGCGTTTATCATCTGACCACTTATCGTGTCTATATCTATTAACATTTTACCAAAACTTATTATATTTCACACCAAACCACCCATCAATTAGCTTAAATACCTCATAACCTAACCCAATTACTTATAACATAACAATATATCCTCGAAACAGCCACTAAAACTTAACGAAACATTCTTATCGCGTGATCGCCCTCGATATACCTGCGTGTGTTTCCAGTACTTATGAACAAAGATTTAAATCGCTAGATTTGCTCTCACCGTACGTTAGTCACGCGAAAAAGTGTCTGTACCGAGAAGAATGAGCTCTCACAAGAATGAATAGCGTTTCCATCAAACTGAAACTCAAAGCATTTTGTTCGAGTTTTAACTGAACACTCAGCGAAAATGCATAATTGCATCGCACGCAAGAATGCACATTCGCTCGTCCACCAAATCGTGGGCCAGTTCGCGTTTAGATCTCATCAGAGACACCTCGTACTCATACCATAACCATTACCATTTTACCATACATTTTTACCAATAAGTTAATTATATAGTTTTACCATTTCCTGTATCTAAGTGTTATTTATAGTGATTCAATATAGCTATTTCCCTTACAATTCAAGACTTTAACTTTTACCATATAAACCATTCTATCAATACGAGAAAGGTGTGTTAGGTCACCATAGCGCCGAACACTACTTTCTACATGGTCCTTCGAGCATTTTATAACTACCAGTGACTACCAAGTGAAACAGTGCCACGCAAACCAGAAGATTGCTGCTATTAGGAGAGCCTTGGAGCCCAAAGACGGTCTGTTGGAGATTTAAGGTCAGATCAAACCATTTATTAGTAATATTACCATAACCAATTTTTATCGAACTTAAAAATGGATTCCGATTCTCTTTTTATCAACCAAACGGAGCTCTATGAAATCCTAAACAAGTTTTTAATTAATATAAAGAAAGATGGATCCGAAAGGAAGACCATCGACAACTACAAGCGCAAGGCTAATATGTTGGAAGCATACTGGCACGATTACCAGGAAAACCATAGGAAAATGTGTCAGTTTGCAAATTTTGACCACATTTACTTCAAGAAGGGTTGTTTCGAGACAGTCCAGGAAGTTTATTCGAAAATCAAGGAGATTATTGATAAAACCCTGGAGCAGTTAGGCACGACGCAGCTGCAGGAAGAAAGCCCCCGTAGACCAAAAGCGGATGAAGTACAACCATTACCAGGCATCCGGACTAGGCAGCAGCTAAGGGCAGACCGGCCGGAAGCTGAGGCGGCACAGCCACAACCAGGTACGTCGCCTCGCTATGAGGAGTCTCACTATACAGAGAGAGGGTCCAGCAAGCTGAACGGGTTAGTGAGAAAGCAGAATATTAATTTCAAAGCGTTCATGAGAACCGTTAGTAATATTCAAGTCGATAAGTTCGAGAATCAATGGCAGTTCGAGAATGCTCTAAAATCACTGGACAGCCGATGGGGTGAGATTGACAAACTTCATTGGGAAATTGAAGGTGAGGATGGAGGCGACGATATGACGTACCAATTGGAATTCTGCAAGCACGAGGAAAAGTACAGTGAGTTGACAAACGACATCAACAAAAAGATGTGGGCAGTGAAGCACCGTGAGAAGTCAGCTCCAAAGATGGACATCCCCGTGTTCAATGGGTCTTACAACCAGTGGGTTCCGTTCAAAGACTTGTTCAGCGAAGCGATCGATAGAAACCCGTCGATCTCAAATGCACAAAAAATGCAGTTTTTGAAGAGTAAGGTGACTGGAGAAGCAGAGCGTCTGATTCACCATTTACAGATTAGCTCTGACAATTATCAGGTATGTTGGGAGATTCTAAACCATAGGTATGGTAACAAGAAATTAATTTTCACGTCCCATATTAATCTTCTACTAGGACTTCCCAACATACAACAACAATCGCTGGCTGCGATTAAGAAGCTGCATGACATAACCAAAGAGACGTTGCACGCTATTAGGAATCTGGGAGTAGGTATAGAAACTTGGGATCCTGTTGAGTCCACCATCTCAACATCGCCGCGCGCCAGCGGCAGTGAAAGAAGGGTGCGGGGACAGCGGCTCGCCAGCCGGCCGACGGCCGAGCGAGGGCCCCCGCGCCACACGAGTCAGCTGTTGCACACCTCTTCGCACGGCTGCGCTTACGCGTCTTATTAATATAAATATACACATGTTATACAGTCCACTAATATTTCATTTTGCTCCACCACGACCTATCGTCGCGATCATTGGTCCTTCTACCGTTAACGTTTTGAACCAACAAAGAAAACAACGGAGCTTTCAAATTTCAAAAATTCAACGGTTCGTCGGTTGGAGAACAAAGGACTTCATCTTCGGGTTCAAGTTTCACAAGAGGTCTTCATTTTTTCGTGTGTCATCGTCTGCATTTTGGTCATCGTGAACGTCGATACGGTAACAGCCGTCTTCATCGAGTTCATACCAACGGGCGGCGCAAGAAAAGATCGTCGAGACTTCGGGATAAGAAGAATCTTCAAGAACCCAGGATCTACTCATTGGAGACATCATCGTCAGCTCATCATCAGAGGTTGACAGCATAAAACCGTGAGAACGTTCCAATTCCTTTGTTCCTACATTTTTGCCTTATCATTTTACCATATTATTTGAACTTATTTATAGTTACATTTCAATTAATAGTACCGTCAATCCATAATCTTCAGCCTATCAACTTGTTTAAACAGTTTCCTTTATGTTTTACACTACCAAGCCATTTACAAAAGTGGTTTTATAATATTTATTTCATAGTACCTACATATCAATCACAATAATTCCGTTACTTTTACGTTTATTCTTGTACTGAATCATATTTATAACAATTTTATTCGATATATTTTGCATTATTCTTTTGAATTGAATAGAATATATTTTGTTTTGTGTGTGTAAAGAAAACATTGCATCATTCGCCTAGCATTACTCAGCAAATTCGATCATAAACGCCTAGCACTTTATAATAGCAATCTCATTTCTTACTGCTTATAGCTCTCGTGCCCACTTCACAACTTATTGCTAATCGTTTAGTATCAGTAATTTTCGCTTGTCATTGAACAATATCTTCCTATTTCATCTTCTCTTTTTTACTGTAACTGCTAAAGCTTCATAGTCATGGCTGACATGAAAAGCTTTATTAAGAAGCGAGCTTCAATAAAGGCCAAGCTTACGCAGTTTACTTCGTATTTAAATATTTCTAAGTCTTGCGAAAAGTTGAGTGAGGTGCAAGTCATCGAAATTGAATATCGACTTAGTATATTTGAAAGCTTATACGAAAAATATGATGCTTTGCAGGTTGAATTGGAAGTGTTTGTGGATGACCCCAGCGAGCAATTTGCGGAGCGCGAAGAATTTGAAAAGCTGTACTACGGCTTGGTTGCTTCTGCACGCCAGCTGATCAGCGGCGCAAGAAAGCTTCTTGAGGGGAACTCCGAGGTGGATTCTGGTATTACTAGTACACACAAACACAATTCAATTCGTTTACCCAAAATTGACTTACCCAAGTTTTCTGGTAGTTATCATGATTGGCTGGAATTTAGAGATACCTTTGTTTCTATAGTACATAACAACACAACCTTAGATAAAATAAATAAATTGCACTATCTGCGTGCTTCCCTAAAAGGTAGCGCTTCTCTTGTTATTGATAACCTTGACTTCAAATCAGAAAACTACGACGCTGCCTGGAAGTTACTTTGTGAGAGGTATGACAACAAAAGATTGCTTGTCAACAATCATGTGCAAGCACTCTTTAACGTTCAGCCTATTGACAGAGAGTCAAGTAAGTCACTACGTTACATAATTGATACTACAAATAAAAATCTTAGAGCGTTGGCAACCCTTGGTCAACCAGTTCAAAACGCTTTCGTTGACGTACTTATTATTTACATAATGACCAGTAAGCTCGACCACGTTACAAATCGTCAGTGGGAAGAGCACAGAAACACTTTTCTCGAACAACCTTCATTATCTGCGTTTATTAATTTCATTAGTAGCAGGGCTGATTTACTGGAGACAATTGAGGAGTCTAAGCCTATGGCAACAGCTAAAAACGAATCTGCCACACCTGCGGCCAAACCTAAGAGCAGTGCTGTGCTGCCTGAGAAGATATTAAAACCTTTGTCATGTCCCATGTGTCGTCAGGATCATTTTATGTATGCATGCGAGCAGTTTAAAAGTCTCTCAGTTCAGGCTCGTGTTAAAAAGGCTCAGGGTTCAAATGTATGCATGAACTGTCTTCGTCCAGGTCATGACGTGTCCAAATGCAAATTAAGTCACTGTAAATATTGTCGTCAAAAACACAACACTCTGTTACACATTGATGGTGACAATGTTCTTCCTAGTACACACAATACTGTATTATCAGCTAGTCAATCGTGTACATCTAGAGTAATTTTACTTTCCACAGCGCTCGTGAGGGTGACCGACGCTGACGGTAATCACCATACAGCACGAGTCTTGCTGGACAGTGGAAGTACAACAAATTTCATTTCGGAGGACTTTGTCCGTAAGCTACTTCTTCCTACCCACATTACCAAGTCCAAGGTAACAGGTATTAATTCTCAAACTTCTAGTTGTACTCAGGAATGCTCTGTGTCATTAAAATCAATTGATGACAGTGAGTATGAACTGAACATTGACTGCCTCGTATTGCCGAAAGTATCAGCATCAGTTCCTCATACTTATGTTGATACTAGCAACATTCATATACCTACGAACGTCCGTCTAGCTGACCCCACTTATTACGTTCCGTCTTCGATCGACGTCCTTGTCGGTGCGGAAGTCTTCTGGGGTATCGTAGGCACTGGCCGTATCGCATTAGGTACCCATAAGCCCACTTTACTTGAGTCAAAATTAGGTTGGCTCATTTCGGGTGCATATCATCAGTCTGATTCCTCTTCACATGTTTGTATGCATACTAATAACTTACAAGTAGACCTAGATCGGTTTTGGGAGTTAGATTCTGTGTCGTCCATACATAAACACTCTGGTGAAGAGAGATCATGTGAACAACATTTTAAAGATACCACATATCGTAGTACCGATGGGCGATTTGTGGTAAGTATCCCTTTTAAAGAGCCACTAGACGTATTGGGTGACTCTTACATGATGGCTAAGCAGCGATTTCTGTCTCTTGAACGTCGTTTGGATAGAGATCCTCGCCTTAAAAGCCTATATGTAGACTTTGTCAATGAGTACATAGAGCTGGGACATATGTCTGAATCTAACAGACGCCCACTCGACTCAACATGTTTTAATTATTTACCACATCATGGTGTTCTGAAGGAGTCAAGAACTACCACCAAATTGAGGGTGGTTTTTGACGCTTCCGCCAGAACTACATCAGGTAAGTCGTTTAACGAAATACAGATGGTTGGTCCCCCTATCCAAGATGATTTATTTTCAATACTGCTTCGATTCCGTCAGCATAAAATCGTCATAAGCGCGGACATTGAAAAAATGTACCGACAAACTCTTGTTCATGACAGTAATCGTCCTTTACAAAAGATTCTTTGGAGGGCAGAACCAACTCATCCGTTAAAGGAGTACACGCTTAATACCGTAACGTATGGCACAGCATCAGCACCCTTTCTAGCTACCCGGTGTTTACTTCAACTGGCAGAAGAGTGCTCCGATTCTTCAACTAGATTTTCGATAGCACGTGACTTCTACGTGGACGATTACTTGTCCGGTGGGTCATCTGTTTCAGAAACTTTAGAAAAAGGCCGCCGTGTTGACGCTGTTCTTCGGTCAGCAAAATACAATCTTCGGAAATGGCGGTCCAACTCTAGTGAGGTGCTGCAGGCGCTTAGCGGTGAACACGACGTTTCTGATGTTGTGGACTTGAGCGACAACGAGCAGTCGAAGACTCTGGGGCTTCTATGGAAGAGCTTAAGTGACACATTTTCCTTTTCTATTAACTTAAATTCCACTGAAAAGGCTACTAAGCGTCATATCTTATCAACCATAGCACAGATCTTTGATCCCGTTGGCCTGGTCGTTCCATGCATAGTGGAAGCCAAAATTATCATGCAGCATCTGTGGCTGACTAAATGTTCTTGGGATGAGCTTGTTCCCACGCATATTCAGTATGCATGGAATGATTTTCAAAATAGCCTGCACCTTTTAAACGAGTTCAAGATACCTCGGTGGGTGTTGTGTGAATCTGCGTCCTGTCTACAGCTGCATATATTCACTGACGCATCCGAAAAAGCTTATGGGGCGTGTGTTTATGTTCGCAGTGTTTCGCAAGACGGCGAGGTTACTGTACATCTCCTTACCGCTAAAAGCAAGGTAGCTCCAATCAAATCCACAACCATACCGCGGCTTGAGCTGTGTGGTGCGTTGTTGGGTTCACGGTTGTACTCAAAGGTTCGTCAGTCACTTACATTACATTTTGATGAAATCCATTGCTGGTGTGATTCCACCATCGTCTTAGGATGGTTATCTACTTCACCAAATCAATTGAAGACATTCGTTCGTCATCGAGTGTCTGAAATTCAGGAAACTGTGGGAGGGGAGGCTTGGCACTACGTTCCGTCAGCTGAAAACCCCGCAGACCTCGCTTCGCGTGGACTTAGAACTGACAAACTGTTGTCGCATTCATTGTGGTGGTCAGGACCACAATTTCTTAGCAAAGATATGTCTTCATGGCCTCAGTTCCCTGAACCACATCATAATTATTCTGGGTTACCAGAAACAGTTGCTTCTTGTCATGTTTCCAATCATGTTATTGAAAATCCTACTACTGCGTTATTTTCAAAATTTTCAAACTTTAACACATTACAACGTGTGACGGCATATGTCATGCGATTCATTAATAAATGCAATAAAAGGTCACTTGAATTTGGTTCACTAACTTCGACTGAACTTAATAATTCTTTAAACTTATTACTAAAACTTAGTCAAATGGAATCTTTCCCGGAAGAGTACTACTTACTTAAAGCAGGTAAACAGTTACCAGCAAAGAACAAACTATTATCTTTGTCCCCTTTTTTTGATACTCTTTCTAATCTTATTCGTGTTGGAGGAAGATTAACTAATGCATTTTACGATTACAACATTAAGCATCCAATCCTATTAGCTAGTTCTCACACATTTTGCAATCTTTTATTCAACATGTTCCATTTACGTCTCTTGCATGCTGGGCCACAACTTTTATTGGCAACTGTTCGCCACCACTACTATCCCATTGGAGGTAGGAACCTAGCAAAAAAGGTTACACACCAGTGTGTAAAATGTTGCAGGGTCAAGGCAAACACCATTCAACCTATCATGGGTAACCTCCCAGAGCAGCGTCTACACTTAGAGTTTCCCTTTTTAGACACAGGGGTAGACTACGCCGGTCCAATCATGATAGCTGACCGGAAAGGCAGAGGATGCAGGCTCATTAAGTGCTTCATTTGTGTGTTTGTGTGTCTAGCTACTAGAGCCATTCATCTCGAGCTTGTGTCTGACCTTACAAAAGAAGCTTTCTTAGCTGCATTAAACCGCTTTATTGCTCGAAGGGGAAAACCACGCAACATCTTTTCCGACAACGGTACAACCTTTGTCGGTGCGTTCAATGAGTTGGCCAGGCTGCTTTCGCAAAACTTAAACCTAAACAACATCGACCCTGGAATAAACTTTTCATTCATACCCGCTTACACGCCACACTTCGGAGGCTTATGGGAGTCTGCAGTTAAATCTACCAAACACCATTTACGACGCATTTTGGGCTTAACAAACCTAACCTTCGAGGAAATGGCCACCTGTTTAATTCAAGTTGAGGCTACCTTGAATTCAAGGCCCTTAACTCCACTGTCCAACGACCCTTCCGACCTTGCTCCTTTAACCCCAGCTCACTTCCTTATTGGTCGTTCTTTAATCATGCTGCCTCATCCACAGATCCAGAACGCGAACGTCCACAGCTTAAAAAGATTTCGGCGTATAGAGTATCTGAAGCAACACTTCTGGGCTCGCTTCTCTCACGAATATGTTCTGTGGCTACAGGAGAGAACGAAATGGTGCCGGTCGTCTGGCGAGCTGAAGGAAGGACAAATGGTCGTCATAAAGGATAAAAACTTACCACCTCTTATGTGGCTTTTAGGACGCATCACACGTATTCTCCCAGGCAGAGATGGCGTCGCGAGGGTCGCCGACATTCTAACAAGAAAGGGTGTCATCCGGCGCGCCTTCAACACCATTTGCCCGCTGCCAGTTACGACAGTTGAAGACTCTTCAACGGGGGGAGTATGTTGAGTCCACCATCTCAACATCGCCGCGCGCCAGCGGCAGTGAAAGAAGGGTGCGGGGACAGCGGCTCGCCAGCCGGCCGACGGCCGAGCGAGGGCCCCCGCGCCACACCAGTCAGCTGTTGCACACCTCTTCGCACGGCTGCGCTTACGCGTCTTATTAATATAAATATACACATGTTATACAGTCCACTAATATTTCATTTTGCTCCACCACGACCTATCGTCGCGATCAGATCCACTTTTAGTGCATCTACTAGCGCAAAAGCTCGATAACGATACCTTCACCGAATATATAGAATCGGTCAAGAATCCTAGAGAGCTACCCGATCTGCAAGAGTTCCTGGAATTCTTGGAGACAAAATTTACAGCACTAGAAGCGTCTCGCCGCAACCAAGAACCAGTCAACCAAAGAACCACGCCGCATCAACCACATAAAAACGGCAACCACAATCAGAACCAGAAGAAAAGCTTCCACAAAAATAACTATCAATCACGCAAAAGGGATGATTCAAAGTCAATGAATGCATTACACGTGTCGCGGTCGATAACCTGTGCATTATGCAATTCTGAACATGGATTGTGGCGTTGCCCTGATTTTTTACAAATGACGCACGAGCAAAAATTTAACAAAATAAAACAATTAAATTACTGCCAAAACTGTCTATGCAGTCATAACGATAAACCGTGTCAATCGAACAAACGATGTCGTAAATGCTTAGCTACGCATAACACGTTACTTCACGAGGCATCGGCAAGACAAAGTCCAACTGCGTCGGCGGAAGAAACTACCAACAGTATTGCAACCAAAAAGAGCACATCTAGGTCATCTCACGTGTCATGGGATGACATGTCTGAAATACTTTTAGCCACCGCTATGATAAAAGTAAAGGGAGTTGACGGAACTCAGCACAAGATGAGAGCTTTAGTTGACCAGGGTTCTCAACTATCGTTGATCAATGAAAACGCAGCCCAGGTCTTGGGATTGAAGAGGGCTCATTTCAAAGGTCAAATTTTCGGTGTTGGTGAAAAAGAAAATAACACGAAGGGAATGTTACATGTAACACTACAGTCGGCAAATAATGAATTTACTTGTGACACGAGCGTCATTGTTATGAATAATTTGATCAAACGACTGCCAAATAACACGTTTACTAAACCAACAACGTGGAACCACATCCATGGATTACAATTGGCGGATCCAGAGTTTCATATAAGCAGACCCGTAGACATACTTCTAGGTGCAGATGTTTACAGCAAAATAATGTTAGGAGGTATCTTGAGAGGAGACAAAGACAAGCAACCAATCGCTCAACAGACGCAACTAGGATGGCTACTCTGTGGATCCATAAAACCACACTACCAGTGCAACGTAGCTCTCAACAACACAGAAGATCTATTGAAATATTGGGAGAACGAAGACATAAACCAGAAGACAGAGATGTCAAACGATGACCATGAGTGTCTACAGTTTTTTATAAAAACCACTAAGAGGCTTGAGGACGGGAGGTATGAAGTCAGACTACCACTTATTCCGGACCGCAAAGATAAGTTAGGTGCAACCAAACCACAAGCATTAGCACAATTTAGAAACTTAGAGAAGAAGTTTGAGAAAAACAGCGAATTAAAAGCAGATTATAAAACATTCATGGAAGAATATTTCGCATTAAACCACATGATTCCATGCAACATTAACCAGGTGCCGGATTGCTACTTACCACACCATGCAGTAATTCGGGCTGAATCTAGCACTACCAAACTGAGAGTTGTTTTCAACGCCTCAGCAAAGTCATCATCAGGGTACAGTCTAAATGACGTCATGTACAGGGGTCCAAATATACAGAAGGATCTTCAAGAGCTTATCCTAAAATGGAGGCAATTTAAATATGTATATACTTCCGATATCGAAAAGATGTACAGAATGATCCGAGTGCACCAAGATGATCAAACATACCAAAAAGTACTATGGCGACCATCAAATAACCAACCCATACAATCATTTCAACTGGTCACGCTTACATACGGAACCAAACCAGCAGGATTCTTAGCGATGATGTGCTTGAAACAATTAGCATCTGATGAACGGCACAAATTTCCAGACGCAGCAAAGGAATTGGAAAACAGTTTCTATATGGATGATTTTTGCGGAGGGCGTCATTCAATTGAAGCAGCAAATAAACTAAAAACCGATCTCATAAACCTATGCCGATTAGGAAGATTTAATCTCAGAAAATGGACCTCGAACAAACCAGAGCTATTAACCGATTTAGAGAGAGAGCAATGTAACCAGTCAACATACGAGTTTAAGCAGAATGATTCTACCAAAACATTGGGTCTCTGTTGGAACCCACAGAACGATAATTTTACCTTCAACTCAAACATAGAACCCGAATCGCCTGCAAATATTACCAAAAGAGCTCTACTTTCGGACATTTCCAAGCTATTCGATCCATTAGGGTGGTTAACCCCCCTGAGCACTACCATGAAACTACTGTTTCAAAATGTCTGGTTGTCTAATTTAAAATGGGATGACCCCTTACCAGAGGCAATGAAATCCGAATGGACTAAATTGAGACAAGAAATTACGGACATAAACAGTATGAAAGTCAACAGATGGCTAGGAATGGGAGAAAACCAACGTATAGAGTTGTATGGATTCTGCGACGCCTCAAACAAGGCATACGCGTGTGTGATCTACTGCAAGGTAGTAAATACAGAAAGGACAACCATCACATTAGTTGCGGGGAAGGCCAGATTGGCACCCATAAGCAAAGTCTTATCTACACCAAGACTAGAGTTAATGGGCGCTCATCTGTTAGCTCAGCTAATGCAAAAGGTTCAAAGTTGCTTATCAGATTATCCTACGGATGTCTATTGTTGGACTGATTCAACTGCGGTACTAGGGTGGATACAAGGAGATCCAGCCAGATGGAAACCATTCGTAGCAAACCGGGTTACAATAATCACCAAAATCATACCATCAAACCATTGGCAATATGTGAAGACAACAGATAATCCAGCTGACTGTGCAAGTCGTGGTTTGACTGTCAGGCAACTCAAAGACCACAAGTTGTGGTGGCAAGGGCCATCATGGCTAACATCATACACAAAACCAGAAAACCACCAAACCATTTATGAGACGACTTTAGAAGTAAAGCCGTCTATTTTAAAACAAACCAACGCGGTAGTCATTGGAAAACCAGGAGAATCGATGACTACCAGAATTATTGAACATCTGATAACCAAATATAGCTCTATTTCAAAAATAATACGTATTTTTGCATGGATACTGCGATTACCTACCTTGCATAAACAATTTCGCCGACCCAACCTCGAATTACACGAGCTTCGTCGCGCTAAACAGCTGATAATCAAAAACGTTCAGCATGCACAATTTGGAAATGACCTAGATTCGATAAACAAACATGGAAGAGTTCACTCCAAAAGCAGGATTTTGTGTTTGAATCCAACCATAGATGAACATGGCGTTTTACGTGTGGGTGGGAGATTGGAAAACGCACACATAAGTCTTGCGATGAAACATCCCATTATCTTACCACACGAGCATCCGCTAACCACATTATTCATCGATCAAGCTCATAAGCTGACATTCCATGGCGGAGCGCGTCTAACGCTAGCAAACCTGCGACAACAGTTTTGGATTATCAGCGGATATATGGCCACAAAAAAGTTTATTAGAAAATGTGTCATATGCAGAAAACAAAACCCCGTACGGCAGCACCAGCTCATGGGGGATTTGCCAGAACCAAGAGTAAATCCAGAACATGCATTTTATCACTGCGGCATAGATTACACAGGTTTCGTAGAGGTCAAGGCAAATAATGGAAGGGGAATCAAAACTACAAAGGGGTACATAGCAGTTTTCGTATGTATGGTCACGAAAGCGGTACACTTAGAACTCGTGTCAGACCTGAGCAGCTCCGCCTTTTTGGCAGCTCTAACCAGAATGGCAGCCAGAAAAGGGGCACCACGACATATATACAGTGACAACGGCACTAACTTCGTGGGCGCAAACAGGATGATGCAGGAAAAATTTAACCAGCATCACGAAGTATTCAGTGAAAGTTTTATGAAAGAGATAACGGAGATGGGTATAGAATGGCACTTTAACGTACCTAGCTGGCCTAATGCCGGCGGACTATGGGAGCGAGCAGTACGCAGTTTAAAACATCATCTCAAGAGGGTCATTGGTCTACAAAAACTAACCTTCGAGGAGTACACTACATTGTTAGCTAGACTAGAAGCATGTCTTAACTCTCGACCTCTTTGCGCGATATCCGAGGATCCTGATGATGTAAACTTCCTTACACCAGCTCATTTCTTATCAGGAAGACCAGGAACAACTATAATAGAAACGGAGCAAGATGCTAGAACCAGATGGCATCTAACCAACAAGTTATTCCAGGATCTTTGGAAACGATGGAAGACTGAATACTTGGTGCAGCTCTCATCTAGAAGCAAATGGATGAAACCACAGAAAAACATCCAAATTGGAGATCTAGTGGTGATTCATGATGAAAATCTACCACCCGGAAAATGGGCTCTTGGACGTGTGGCCGACACACATCCAGGGAACGATGGTCTAACCAGAGCAGTTTCATTAAAAACAAAAAATGGGATTATGAAACGTCCTATAGTGAAACTCTCAATTTTGCCCGTTAACCAGAATGAGACAGCATCCAAACCAGAAACAAAACCAACAACCAGCCCATCACAAAGGAAAACAAAACCAAGATCAAAAATCGCAACTGTATTAACTGTTTTACTGAGTTTTTTCTTGCTGATTTTTCCATCTTACGGTTTAAATGACGTCAAACCATTACCAAGCAACCAGACGCTTTATTTTGACCTTATTTTCGAAGTTCAACTAATCAGGGACAAATGGACATTAGTCATGTACTACGACATGGGACCCTATTGGACCGGCATAAACACCTATAACAAAATAGCCAATTATCAAGAAAAATTGTGCGCCACCATTGAAACACAAAGCCATTGTAATACGATCGTTCAGCAAGCCCGGCACGATTACCGGGAACTCGAATACTACAATGAACTTTTGCTAACACAGCATTTTGATGTCCACGCTAGACGGCGACGCGCCACAGGGAAGACGGTTCGGCGCCGACGAGGCCTTATCAACGGTATCGGATATCTAGCGAATGACTTATTCGGAGTGTTAGACTCGCGTTTCGCAGACCAATATGAAAAGGACATTGAGACCATACATCGCAATGAGAAACACCTTTCTAATTTATGGAAAAATCAAACTTCCATAATTGAAGCAGAGTTCAACCTCATGAAAAGAATGGAGATCACTGTAAACAAACAGCACAAGTCAATCAACAAGAAGCTTATGGATTTGCAAGGAAACGCGAGCACTCTCCAACGTGAAATACAAAATATTTCATACGTCAATGACTTCACATTGTCAGCAATGTCTGGAAACAGCTTGCTGCAAGGATTAAGACGACTTCAAGACACGTTGCTCGATGCATTAACAGACATCTACCACGGTCAAATTAGCATACATTTACTGCCACCAACGCAACTTAAACGTGAGCTCCAAACCATATATGGCCAAATGCCAAGCGAACTCACACTACCGATAGCTAATTTAGACACTGATCTTCAGTATCTTTACAAACTACTGAAAGTGAAAGCAAGAGCAACGCAAAAATTTGTTATAATTGAAGTTACATTTCCATTAGTATCCAGAGAAAATTTCAAACTGTACAAAATAATACCTGTGCCGCACCAAACAAACACCATTATGACCAGAATAATACCAGTCTCCGAATATGTGGCGGTCAACCTAAAGAAAGATTCATTCTTTAGCATGTCCACACAGGAACTGACGGCATGTTTACACCATGGACCAAATTACATGTGTCAGCTGTTAAAACCAATTACAGACCTGCAAAACGACGAAAGTTTTTGCACCAAGAACTCTGCAACCAATAAATGTAAGGTGGAAAAAACCAACTGCTCCAACATATGGCTAGAATTACATTTAACTTCTCAGCATTTTTACTTTTGTTGTGACACCTACTCAATAAAAGTAATATGCGGCGATCATGTAACAGTTCGTCAGCTGAGCCAAGCCGGGGTCATTGGCATAGGTCAAGAATGCGTCATCAAAGGAAAGGACTTCTCATTATATTCCATACGTCATCAGTCCAACCAAATGAGCATTTCACCTACCATATACATGCCTGAATTCGATCAGATTAATCACTTGATTAACATCAAAATCCCTGACGAAAGACACATTGATGAAGGTAACCTAACCATAACCATGACCAATCTGGGGGAGGCGATAGAAAAGCTGAAGAAAAGCGACGCGGAGATAGAAGATATATCACCCCATGATATTCATCAATACGTAATTTGTTACGTGTTGATGACAATCGCTCTATGCGTGGCAATAGTTTGGGTGTGGAGGACTAGGCGCTGTTGCCTGTGCCGGCTGGCTTCCGCTGGGCACCGTGGCGAGGGATCCTGCCGACAGCAGACCGTGGAGACCCGGCCGCCTCCGAGACCTCAACGTCGCTGTCAACAGGAGTTAGCAGCGGCTCCGCTGTCACCAAAGCCAACCAGAAGACATGAATCACACAGTGAAGTGCTTAGTGCCAGGGATCTAAAAGATCAAAGTGAAATCGGTTTGCATTTACACAATTATGCCAAACGCTGGCCTAGTGCGAACTATAGTGTGGTCAAACGAACTGAAAATACGGACACAGGCAATCAAAATATTGCTTTTACTGTGGAAGACTCTAAAGTTTAGCTTTTAATACATTTTTATCGTTTTTTTATAAGTACTTAATTAGACCAAAATGCCTTTGTTTTATGCTTTTATTATTCAATGTGTTTATACTTAAGTATCAATTAATATTACTTGTACAAAAGTGTATTAGTAGTTTCATGTTTTTCCACACACCATTTATCATGTACTTTTCGCTATCATTCCGCATTTCTTCTCGCTCTCGGGAATATGTTCGAGTTTTAACTGAACACTCAGCGAAAATGCATAATTGCATCGCACGCAAGAATGCACATTCGCTCGTCCACCAAATCGTGGGCCAGTTCGCGTTTAGATCTCATCAGAGACACCTCGTACTCATACCATAACCATTACCATTTTACCATACATTTTTACCAATAAGTTAATTATATAGTTTTACCATTTCCTGTATCTAAGTGTTATTTATAGTGATTCAATATAGCTATTTCCCTTACAATTCAAGACTTTAACTTTTACCATATAAACCATTCTATCAATACGAGAAAGGTGTGTTAGGTCACCATAGCGCCGAACACTACTTTCTACACATTTTATTTAAATAAACCAATTGCACTTTTGAATGGGTCAGTTAGTCAGATAGATGAAGCTAGTTGCTCATTTCAAAGCATAGTAGATACCTATGGAGACGTACGGGCAAAAACTACCATAACAATCAAGTCACGTGACTGCGTCATTGTGTGTCAGTGGTGTCAGAAACTCACTATCTTGTGAAACGGCAGGGCGAATCTAACGATTCAAATCTTTGCTTATAAATCTAAGTGGCGTCACGCTCATCTTAATGGCCGTAACATCTGCTTGGAATGATTGCAAATTTTTATTTAGTACCAAGAAGTGTAGCTGGAATACTAACGATTATCATTAAGTACTCCGTAGGGGGTAAGCAGCGACAAATGAACAACGTTTAGTGAAACAGGTGGGCTTGAGATATTTAATCAGGGGATTCTGTTTTGTTTTTTTGCTTTTTAAAATGGGCGTAGTTAAGGGTGGTAATATTTTTGTAATCGTAAATTGTTTAGTAGAAGAAGTTTACGTAAAGGTGTGCGTCAGAAAGTTGAATTACTTCCACCATACCAATTTCTACCACCGAATAGAGTTGTCGCGTCGAAGGGTATTGACACGTTACCTAACTTTGATGAAGTGAGTCTCTAGTAACATGGCGACGCATGTGTAAAGCTCTTCGTATTGCAGTTGCCTTATTAATTGACGGTAGTGATCAATTGTCTTCAAAAATAACCTTGTTTGCCAAAAAATTTACTCACTTATCGCTTTGACGAATACATACGTGCTTCTTCTTAGCGTGTTGCTAGTTATCTGTACACAGCCAGCCCAGAATTCGGCTACTAACGAGCTTCCTTCAGTAGCGTCCATCAATTCCTGTAGCGTACAGACAACAGGACCCCCTGGATACATGCTGTAACTTCTCCACGTTTAAGTTATAGAACATAGAAATAAACGTCTTTTATCACAATACAACCAAAAAAAATCAAAGTAAAGCCTCCCTTTAACAGCTCACGATGAAAGCCCTATTTTTATTCTGGGACGTGTTCATCGGGCACTTTGTTTCTTAATGGGTTCCGCGAAAGATGGCGTTTGTCTCATTAAATAATAGGTGACTCTGCGGAAAGATTGTGAATCTTTAATTTATCGTCTTTGGTTTGAGAACAGTGTTTTCAAGTACAGTACATAGACGGGATTGATCCCTAAGGAATTATTCCATAAAAGCATTGGTTGCTGCCTTGATGACCTAGGATTATGAGATTTTCAATATCATTATGGATTTGGACACGTTTCCGGATGACAACAATGCGGACGAGTACTTCGACGCCTAAGTGTCCGTTTGTTTTTGTATTTATTTGCATAGGTAGTTACTCAAAACTTAATTTACTACCTCGGCTAAATAGTTTGTTAAATAAAATATTAACTATCAGAAATTAAATTATTAATTTTCAGATTCATGATAAGTAATCTGAAATCGTCACCGAGGAGGCGTGGTGATCAATGTTTTTGAACTCTTACTTTAGCCCGTACCTGTTGCTGCCCACGACTTCGCCTGCGTGTATATTTTGGACATTAAATACCCAGAATTGGAAACAGTATATATTCTTCTCCTTCTTTTTTAATCTGACAAATACTACCTGTCTGTCAAATTTCATAAGGGTCGATTTAGTTTCTATGCGTGAAAAGGTAGGATGCGATGCGACGCGGTGGGGCCGAGAGAGTTTTATAAAAACGTGGCTGTTATGTCAGTATATTATTCTTATTCTTACTAATTCCACGCGAACGGAGTCGCGGGTAGAAAATAGTGTATTACATAAGTATTAGTATGAATTGAAACAATTCCTAAAAGTCTGTACTATTAAGAAAATCAGCGAATACCAATCTGTAAAGTCAAGTAACTGCCTTTCCCAAAAGTATTTCCAATTCATTCTACCTTTGTTTACAGATTCTGCTTCACTAAAAGGGTTCAGTGTTCACGTAGCTACCTAAGGTCATTGCTCTTAAAGTTTTATCCTAATGTAAGTAAAACCGCTTAGCGGTTGTTGACCCGACCTAAGTAGGTAACTACTGGATAAAATAAAATGAATGAATAATGTACTAGAAAAGTGTGAGTAACTAGATTATCTCTAGTTGCTAGAATTGGCACATTTTTTTCGTAAGTAACCGTTTTTCAATTTAATGGTGTCTAATATTTAGATGGCGGGACGAATTTGACGTTTACATGAGGGATTAGCCCATATTGGCCCAGGAACAAGTTGAGTGGAAAAAGAAAAGGGAAGCTTTTGCCCTGCACTGGGACAATACAGGCTGATTATTATTACTATATTGTTAAGATTTAGAAAATCTCTGGTTCTGTTTCGTCCATCAAGTTGAAAGATTTTCACAGAAACTGAATAATTTATACATATATACATATTCAGCCTATAACGTTCCCACTGCTGGGACACAGGCCTCCTCTCCGTGAGAGGGAGCAAGGAGGGAGTGCGTGGGAGGGCGCGTGGGGGAATAATTTATATCTGTGTTATTAATGACAAAATGCTTGAGTCCTTGCTTGCTTGATGCCTGAGTTCATTGCATTAGATTTAAGTGCCAAATTAACATAATGAGTGAATTCTTGGATGGACACTTTTTTGTAGAATAATCTTTGCCATCTGGAATCATGAGTATATATTCAGTAGGACCGAGCGCTGTGTTCAACTAACATATCTTCCGCTAATAACTTAGATAAACTTATCTAAATTAATAACTTAGATAAACTTATCTAAGTTAATAACTTAGATAAACTTATCTAAGTTAATAACTTAGATAAACTTATCTAAGTTATTAGCAGACTTCATAAAAAAAAATAAAGACATTCTCCACATATGGGGGTTCACGGACGGCTCAGATCTCGCGGCGTCTCCCCACAGACAATGGCTCACCTCTGACCCTGCGCCGCATACTCTGTTATCTGTACATTTGACGATCTTATGACTGCGTCAGTGAGCGGAGTTCGCGCAGCAGAATTTTAGTCCAAAGATATATGTTTTTTGCCATCGATATGCTAAGAAGAAGAAGCAAACTTTGTTTCAAACTCAAAGCATTTATTTCAAATAAACTAATTACAGGCCCTTTTGAATTGTCAAGGTCGGTGTGTTAGAAAGATGAAGCTAGTTGCCCATTCCAAAGCGTAGTTTCAATCTGGACTGCCTCGTTGGTCTAGTGGTCACAAGCACTCCTGCTGAGCTCATGCTCAGCCGTAAAGTGTGAATAGGTTTTTCCATCAAGAATTTCTCAATCTTAGCTTGTAGTCTGGATTTGTGCCCCTTGATTGTCAAAAGTATCGCGCTCTATTTCATGAGACTTAAACATAACTGGCGAAATGTGGGTGTTCTATAGATACACCTTTGCCTAACCCTTCGGGGAATACGGGCGTGATGATATGTATTTTAATTTAGGTAGAGTAGTTATAAAAAAACAATTCTTTATGTACATTACAAAACAGATTGCTAAAACACAGTACATCTCCGTAACAATTCTACTTAATGACCAGCAAATTTGTTCGCACGTGAAGAGTCCATAAAAAGTGCTGGACAAACGGTGTTCATTCCGCTGGCTCCTATTTACGAACAGCTGAAGTACCGGCATTAGGAACATTAAAACGTTCCAATGAATAATCTCGAAACGTAACACCGGCTGTTGAAATATAACGCTTGGTGTGGTGTGAGTTATGAAAGAAAGATAGAAAGATGGAGTCAATTCGATCATCATTAAGTTATGAATAAGCATTTGGGTTGAGTCTGAAGGTAATCAAAAGTTTCTGAATCAAGTGGGTACGTACCTGACTAAAAAAAATATCATTTTTTTTTAATGAATGAATGATATCAGTGGGAATGAACTTGGATGGTAAGGGTATGATTCCGAGCTTCGCTGCACGCAGTAGCGCTGCTGCAGCAGTGCTGCCACTATGGTGCTGCGCAGCAGTGCTGCCTGCCACGCTGATTCCGAGCAAAGCAGCAGTGTCGCGCTGTTCGTGGTGATGCGCTGTTGTGTATTCTTTAATTTGCTTTCAGTTGACAAGATGTCGATCGGTTAATTAATTGCTCCTCTTCTGATTCAGAGAAATTCTTCTTTTCGTTGCCAATTTACTAGTCAACATTCTCGTAGGTACTATCACTGCGGCGGCAGACGCGTCACTACTGGTCTGTCGCGGCGGCGGGGCGACACTGCCGCGCAGCAGTGCTGCCGCTGCATTGCTGCCGCGACATTGTTGCTTAGCTCGGAATCTCATATAAACTTATTATGGGGACCAGTAGTGCTGCGGCTGCACTGCTGCGTGCAGCGGACCTGGGAATCATACCTTTAAAGTCGAAAGAAACGATGGAATTATTATCTTTCATACAATCTATATAAGATTTTTTTAAAGATGATAATGCATAGAAAAGGGATGACTATGGAGGTGACGGCTAATATACATAGATCTAAAGTGCTGATGACGAATCTTTATCTAATAATACACATACATAAACTCACGCCCCCTCTTCTTCTTCGTAACACTCTTGTCTAGGGGCTGATGTGATTCGCCTCACGATTTCTTGCAATCTACTCCGATTTTTAGAATTTGATGTGCACCCATATGGTATCGCGACCTCGTACCCTGGCAAAAAATTACAGAACTTGCTACGATCATTAAATAACAACCTACTCCTCTCGATCCTTTTCGAATAATGTCGCTAGCACTATCATCATCATCATCATCATTTCAACCGAAAGACGTCCACTGCTGGACATAGGCCTCCCCCAAAAGGGGCACTATCATTTGTACAATTTTATTACATGCGGGAATGGAACCCTCGAAGCCAAATTGACTCAGATTATCTACTTACTTTGTTAACCTAAATCCATCTAATATCAAGAAGCTGTCTCTACAAATCAAAGGTGCAGATTCCTTTGACAGATATCTACCTACTTACCTACATATAACCTACTCAGGGTTAATCCTTCTCATCTGGAATTCTTGGAACAGAGCCAAGCTGCACTAACGCAAAGTAACGAGATCTGACGTTCGCTCATTAGCTGGAACATCAATACCTTTATCAATTATAATGATTAGTTTAGTTGAAAATAGCTTTTTGCAGCGGCTTTGCGTGTTTGTAAGGTAAATACAAAGTATCTCTGTGCAATGTTTTAAAAAGGACGTAGTTGATTAGACAGGTAGCCTAAAATTATTAAGGCCTAGAACCTTTTTAAGAAGTGCTCTATTAAATAGCCCTAGTGAGGTTATTGCGTAACATCCATACAGTAGGAATGGCTTTCATTTTGACAGTTGAACAAGATTATTTACGTTTTTAAGCAGACACATTCTTTGAACATATGATGCAGTTATGGAATATTAGCACTACTTGGTACGGCATCTTAGCACTACTAGGTACGGCATGTTAGCACTTTTTGATACGGCATCTCAGCACTACTAGGTACGGCATGTTAGCACTTTTTGATACGGCATCTCAGCACTTCTAGGTACGGCATCTTAGCACTACTTGGTGCGGCATCTTAATACTACTTGTAACGGCATCTTAGTACTACTTGTAACAGCATCTTAGTACTACTTGTTACGGCATGTTAGTACCTACTACTTTATTACTAAACACCGTTTCTTTATAATTACACTATATTTTATCACAAACTTAAATCTCTAAAAGTTCTCACCTTAAACCATTCGACAATCGTTAAAACGCTTCGGTGATAATCGTCCGGTTATTAAGCCGTGATATTTTAATATCTCCCGGCCGTCCGGTAACTGTGCCGGTCCATCCCGGTCCGGCTCGAATGACGTGAGAACTGGCTTTTAATTCTATTATGATCGATGTACTGTGTTAAGGGTCATTTATTGTAAATTCAAATATTTTGGTTCTGGATTATCCTTGATTGATGGGGTATTTAATAAAGGTTACTCGAATTTAAAATGCTTCAAAATAACCGGTAAAATGTTATCATCAATATAATTTCATACATTTCACAACGTAATATTAGAATAGAAAGAATAGAATTGAGTTCCATTCTTTTATCTCTGAGCACTTAACATCCAACTAAGGGAACACGGGTGGGTTTTAGTCAGTAAAAGTCTGAAACGCCCGCCTGCTCCACCCAGAGCGGGAGAAGTTATTTGATGAGTTCCCAAACAAAAAAAAAAATCTTTTCAGCTTTTGAGTTCTTTAGTTAACAAGTACCTATAGATTTTGAGTTATTTAGTTTACAAGTAGATACCTATAGACAGTGTAACTACTAGGCACGTGCTACATACAGACCGCGGATAGAAACGTAAAATTTTCCACTGTTACGATCGACAGTAAACGAATAGAAAAACCATTAAAGTTGGTAGAATGTTCAAAATTGGAATCACAAACCAGTAAAGTAAACTTTAATCATTTACTGATTTAGTGATACACCTATTAAGGGCTGTTCTACTTTCAGGACTCGACCACATTTTACGTAAACTTTACACCAAAAAACGAGCCCTAAATTGCGACGAACGTAAAGATAAATCCTTCTGAAAACCGAATCACTCTGACGTTTCACATAGATCGCTTCCCTTGCAAAGAATGTTGACGTAGAGTAGAAATATCGTATAGAAGTGAAACTCATGGCCACAACACACACTCAACTTAATGTAAGTACAACACCTGCCCAGGCTTACTTAAAAAAAAAACGATAGGTTTGGCTATGTCGACTCATAACTGTGTGGCATTTTGAGCTCTAGAAAGAGACTAGTCTTGTCTACTTCTAAAACACGATGTCCATACAGGTGCTGGGTGCAGGTGCTATGTGCCAAAGTTTTCCTTCTTGAATTCAATGTGCCAAATTTACGGCCGGGTCCTGTACTTTCCTTTATGTATTTACAGTCTGCTGATGTCGTTGAAATAATTATATATAGCTCCTCACAACGTTGCTTAGTACAGTGGTCTCTTTATTTTATTCCAGCTAAAAATTAAACTAAAAATCCAACTGATGGTAAGTCGTTACCGCTACCTATAGACATCGAAACTCAGCTCTCAGAATAGTGAAGGAAAACATTGTGAGGAAATCGGCACATCCTATAAACCAACAATGTTAAGATGTGAGATCTACCAACCAGCACTGGGCCCGCGTGGTAGATTATTGCCGATTCCCTGTCCAAGAGTCAGTGGCGGCTTGTATATTGTGGGAATGGTATAGGCTGATTATGCAGAGTTAAAGCTGTAATGTTTCACATGTGCCAGTAAGTACCCAGTCATAGGTACATAGCATTCAAGCCGAATCACAACAACTCTGCTGGACGGCAGAAATGGGTATGGTGGTGCTTCTGCACATTCTTATTCTCTGCCTTTACCTTTTTTTATTTTATTTAAAGGTTAAAAGCGTGTACGTGTCTGTGTTACTAAGGAGGTTTGCATTGCCGATACTGATCACACATGAAGGGTTCGGAATTAAATTAGTGGGTAGGAATGTGTTGAGTGTTGGTATCTTTGTATTGAATGTGATGAATTTTGTTTTTTAGGCCCAGGTAGTGTGGGCCTGCATTTGAATTACAAAGCTTTAAAGTTGTGCTATATAATTGTGTTACATACCTTCAAAGAAGCTCAAATTCAAGCCATTTTACAGATTCTAGAGGGTGGCAGGAACATTGACGCGCACTGTAACCATGAATTCGGCACATTATTGTAGACACCTCCAAAAATTAATTTCGCTGGATCATGAAGAAGTGCAATGCCTACGCGGCCAAAATGTGCAACTGTGCCGGACGGGCGTGATCGCTTGGACGCGAAGGGTGTGTAGGGAGGGTGTATACCTCTTCAGGTTTTATCCCGGTGTGTGTGTAGGTCTCCCAGTCCACGCGGCGCTGACGTCCTGCACCTATAGATTCCAGATAATTATCTTCAGGACGACTACTATCTTCCGTTCTTCATGACGTCACTAGATGTACCAACGTTTTTGACATGTCCCAAAGAAACAGTTCCCAGACTTTCGTCTAGGAAGGGGGTGTTTTTAACGACTTCTGGTTAGTACCTTACCTGATTAATAACTCAAGTTTCTTACTAGTGAGGAAGCAATTTCGGAACACTACTTGAACTATATCTATATATTAATTAATTTAAGATTTAAATATGAACCTTCCCGATGAATTTTACGAAATTAAATGTTTGCTTACATACGATCAATCTTTACCGTAACGAGAGCCGCTAATTGCTTCCTGTTTTAAAGTTTTATTTGATCTATTAGGTCTTTACCTATGAAATTGCCGTTTTGCAGTACTGGCCATTTCAAATCAAAATAATTTTTGTTTGGGTAAGAATTCTAATTTCAAATTAATTTTATTTTAAAAACATGGATTTTTTTTTCCAAAAGTAGTCATTTGTTTATTGATTAGTGTTACATTTTCATCGCATTTCAATCTTTTTCGTCATCATGGATACGTTAAAAATTCGAGTAATTATGGAATATGAGTACCGTCGTGGCAGCAACGCGGCACAAGCGGCACGCAACATCAACGACGTTTACGGAGCTAACACTACAAACCAACGCACCACCTGTTATTGGTTTGCTCGCTTCCGTTCTGGAAATTTCGACCTGAAAAATGAACCTCGCGGTCGTCCGAAGACTGGTCGACAATGACGAATTAAAGGCGATTGTGGAAGCTGATGATACACAATCTACGGCTGAATTAGCAGCAGCTTTCGACGTTAGCGTCAAAACAATATTGGTCCATTTGCGTCAAATTGGCAAGGTAAAAAAGCTTGACAAATGGGTGCCCCACGAACTCAATGATCGTCAGCGCGAAGTACGCGTCGAGACGTGCCTTGCACTGCTCAACAGACACACAAATGAAGGAATTTTGAACCGCATTGTTACCTGCGATGAAAAATGGGTTCTGTTTGATAACCGCAAGCGCTCAGCAAGTTGGTTGGATCCTGGTTCAGCACCTAAACAATGCCCTAAACGAAAACTTACCCCTAGAAAAGTGATGGTCACTGTTTGGTGGTCTAGCGCCAGTGTGATTCATCACAGCTTCTTACCAAACGGGGTGAGCATTACTGCAGATGTGTACTGTGAAGAACTGAACACAATGATGGAGAAGCTGGCACATCTCCAACCAGCATTGGTCAATCGCTCGTCTCCGCTGCTCCTGCACGACAACGCGCGACCTCATACTGCACAGCAGACGGTCTCCAAGTTGCAAGAACTGGGGTTGGAAGCTCTCCGTCATCCGCCCTACTCACCAGACCTTGCGCCTACAGACTACTACTTTTTCCAGAATTTGGATAACTTCTTGGCGGGAAAAAAATTCAATACCCGAGAGGCAGTACAAAATGCCTTTCAAGAATTTGTTGCCTCCCGTCCAGCTGATTTCTTTAAGAAGGGCATCAATAAACTGCCACTGCGATGGCAAAGATGCATTGATTGCATGGGTGATTACTTCGATTAATACAAATAAAAAATACATGAAAAAAATTCGTTTAAATTTTTTCATACAAAACGGCAATTTCATAGGTAAAGACCTATTATATTTAATCACAGTTAAACTGGAATTATGCATATAACACATCAATTTATTAAAATACATAACACACACATCATTACATACACATCTCATGAAATTCCTCATCTCCTGAAATATCTATCTTAGTTATATCTTTCCATACTGAAAGAATATTTTGAGGAAAACCGAAAAGTTCTGAAAAATGTTAATAAAAATTACTTTATGAGTTGATTTCCTCGAAAACTACTGAATCAATTACGAATCTAATTAAAGATATCTCAGTCTAGTCTATAGACCTATAACAATTTAATATTTAAAACTTTACAAATATGATTAACAAGGCGTGACGCGCCCTGAAAAAGGTTTGGCAAAAACATAAATCTAAAGAATCAATTAACTAAAGCAACACGAACATACAAACTCAATTAAGTGGGCTTTATCTTAGGTTTAGAATATTAAAAGATAGGTCCAGGGCTAGGTCTCGGTACTAGGTTACTTGGACACACTAAAAACTATAAATTACGGTCTACTTAAATAAGGTTTGTAGAGCTGGTAGATACGGTTTTCTATACTAATCACTTATTCACCACTGTTTATTGGTTTAACTATCACTCTTATCACTATGAATTTAATATACTTTAAGGATCAAACTATATAACTATGTAGTAACGCATCATCGCAAACAGTAACAATAAAAAAAACATGTAACGTGAATAAACAAACAAAGGTCGACTATTTAAGTTAGACGTTGACCTTAATTGTAGTCAAGAAAATCGCTTCAACGACAAGCACCTTACTTGCTACTGAAAACTAGAAAATGAAAGGCTTTTCTTGAAGTGCAAGTGAAGAAAATTAATCATAATGTCAGCCACAGTGGTCATTAACAGCTTGCAAAAACAAGGGTCGCACTACAAATAAGTGGCATAGCTTAATTATGAGTTTAGCCACAAGCTGAGAAAGTGTGTACGTAACTGCTGAGCTGTCATTACTCATCTATCAGCTGTTATGACGTTATGGTCAGCGGTAGAACGTGATCATTGGCAATTTTATTCCACCTACTACTCAGTATTAGACCTTTTCCTTCTGTGCTATGCTTTCCTGGTAAGTGCGAGCCTCATCCAAGTCTTAACACACCATATTTTGTGAGCTATTATCACTCGTTTGGCTGTTGCTAATCATTTACAGTAATTATTGATACGCTAGCTGTAAGTTTCTCGAATTAAATAAAATACGTAGGTACTTATATTTAGGCTTTGCGTAGATATGATAGCGATAAATACCAAAAAGTATAATTTAACACTTTGTGGGGACACTAAACGGCCCAGACGTAATAACAATACAATTTCTAGAACACGCTTTTTCAACGGTTTAAGTTTTCTTTCAATGGGTTTTCATGAAAACTAAATAAAATTTAAATTTATTTATTTGTACACATAAGTCGGCAATAAAACAAACACCTAAACATGAATAAAATAGTACAAATTAAGGTAATTAAGGCCTTTTTTAAATTGTTATTTATTTTAAAACAAGCTTTAAAACGGTTGACATAAACATAAGCGGAAATAAGTAATATAACATAGAAATGCAAATAAATAACATCAGAACATGTTTATTTATCAAAACAATGTTCATTTAAGTTTTATGCGACATTTTATTTTGCTGTGTACGTGAAACTGTCTGTATAAAAAAGTTGAGATCATCCTGCAACACTATAAAAAAACCACGACTTACGGAATCAGATTACATAAACAAAGGCATTAAATATTTGTATTAAACATACTTGTTTTCCTAATTACAATGATGATAGCTTCCATCCTGTTTAAGGAATATATTTTTGTTTCACCCTGTTTATTTGTGAAGCCGGAGCCACGTTCAAAATAAGCAAACTGGGATTCCGGCGGAATTTACTTTGTAATTATAGCTTGTGATTCTAATAATGTAGATGTTAAGATAATTTGTTGATGGAAATTGGGGCAGGAAGTTTGAAAACCATTATTTATCTAATTATTTTTAAGAAACTTTTGCCAGTGACTCCACGTGATTGCCAGAAAATATCCCACAGTAAAGTAATATCGGGAAAAAGTATTCACTAATGTTACTCTATACTCCATAGGTTTAGGTAATTAAATAAAGGTAAACAAATAGCAAAAAGGGTTTTTTTTATAGTTGACACTTTCTTGTTTAAAAATACGGTGTACCAAATCAAATTTATTTTCGACTTTTACGATAGTTTCCTCTTTTTAACCGACTTCAAAAAGGAGGAGGATTACTCGAAGATGGCTGGACCGATTTGGATTTTTTTTTTGTTTGAAAGGGTATACTTCCCAGGTGGTCCCATGATCTCCAAGTCAGGATCTGATGATGGGATCCTGGAGAAATAGAGAGAACTCTTCAAATTTAATGGGCACACTTGAAGCGATTTGGGTATTTTTTGGAATAGTACTTTCTCGGAGTGGTCCCATTTCAATTTGATGAAGATCTGATGAAGAACTTCGGAGATAGGCAACGGAACTCCTCATTAAATGATAGCAAATGGACTGGGATTGCTGAAATCTCATGCCTGTCTATTGTTTACACCATTTTATAACATAACATCACGCCGGTACGCTGTGAAGGGGTAAGCACATGTGAACCACATGAAAAAAATGGCGGTATCGACAAGTAAACATTGAGCTCCGTATATTTTAATTCAAATAAATGTTTTAAGTGATAATTTGCTATAAAATGGAGTGTTAAACTAATCTAGATAGTGTAAATATCACCTGACATTGTTATCTCAACCGCACTCTCACAGAGAACTTTGCTACAGTGATTTAAAGTTTTTAATTATAAACAGCGTCTAATTCAAGGTGTTTTGTGTGGATAAAGTGAACTAAACAATAAACAAAACCAATTAAGTATCATGTTTACCATTCAATTTTATGAATAGTTAAAATACAACAGCAAAACAAATGTGCAAATAATAACATATTTCAATAACAATACAATAATTAACAGTGAGTAAATATTCGATCCACCCGTCACTTTTGTAAAATTGTTTTCAAATGAACTCGCGTCCTAACGAACTTTTGAGAAAGGAACTATGAACCAAACCACAATTTCGACCCAAAAGTCAGAGCTTACATAGCATTAACAGGAATGATTCGCCTGCAGCGAAACAGTGTTCGAGTTCGAATCCAACATAGTGGAATTCTTTTTGTGATTTGGTGATTTTTTCTTTTTCTTTTTTTTTCTTTTTTTTTTTCATGTTCTAGACTGCACCTAATAATAACATACCGTGAAACATACCAAGTTAGCCCATTTTTTTTTTCTTCAAAAATTACAATTTTAATACGATTTTTCTATGGAAACTACAAGTAACGTCCAACTTTATTAGTGTTATAATAAAATTAAAATGGATAGTGCAAATAAAAATGTTACGCTGCGTAGACGTAAGCCAATGATAAACATAAATAAATCCATCGAATCGACGTTATCTGAAGACTTATTGGGTAGAAGCTTAGATTTATCCACGAATTTACAAAACAGCTATTGCGCTGAGGAAATGAAGGAAGAAATAAGACAGTTAAAATCAAGTCTAGAAAGCACGCAGAATGAGTTGGGTACTATTAGCATAGAGAATTCCGATCTGAGAAAACACATAAATAACCTTAGTCAAGAAATGGCCATACTTAAACAGATGTGTACAAGTCCTCTATCTTCATTCAAAAAAAATATTTCCTGCCTTACGAAAGGAACGAGACGGCGACTCGTCGATAGTTTTTCTAACAGTCCCATAACTGCAAAACTTTTCAAAAGCGTCTCCCAGTATGAGAACGAAGACACGCAACAAAACTTGAAGTTGAATCGGGCAGTAAGTCGTACTACGCAACCTGAGGATGAAGACGGTGAGTTCCCGTCCTTTATATCAAACAGCCAGCCCCATAATAGTTACCAAAGTCTGCAGATTAATCAAAGTAAGACATTAGAAGAATTGGAGGCACTAGTGAAGGCTATGCAGGAAAAAATAGTTTCAGTGGAGAAGGAATTAAAAAACATATTGTCTGAGAATAGTTCATTAAAGATAATCATAGGTAAAAACGAGAATAATATAAATAATTCAAAAGAAACGTGCAATATAACCACATCAAAAAACCTGGGTATTACCATGCAAACTGAAACAGAAGACTGTACTATAACTTCAAAAGGCACCGTTTCAAACAAAAAATGCCTACAACCAGAAGCAGAACCTATGGCACCGAAACGGAAAAAAGGCGAACTAAATATCTTGACCCTTCCCTACCAAAACACCACGGCTACGTCAAAGAAGATAATGATAATTGGAGGCAATCAGTGCCGTGGCTTAGCATCGGAACTAATGCAGTCCAGAACGAACAGCAACTATGATAAATACAATATACAGGGATTAATATACCCTGAAGCGCTGATGGAGGTATTAACACATTCTTGTGACGCGCTTCAACTTACGCAACAGGACAAGCTGGTGTTGTGTGTAGGGGAAGAAGACTCGGATCCACAAAAAGTATCACATGAGTTGTATTGTATATTGAAACAAACAAAGGCGTCTGTAATATTACTGTCGGTTTGTCAGAATCGATTTCTTAATGAGAAAAATCTTAATAATCTCATTCGTTGTGTATCAAGTAGGTTTGAACACTGTAACTTTGTTCAGCTGAATAGAATTCATCGAAATAATTATGAATATATTCAAAAAATTTGTTCCAAAATAAATTTAGTTGTGGATACAATTGATTATAATAATAAATTTATACCATGTAATACCGAAATTAAATGTGAAATAAAAACAAATAAACAAAATTACGACGACAATGGCCTCAAATACACGTCACTTCAAAAAAGAATAACCGAATACTTTTCCGTCGTAAAAGGGGAAGATAAAAAACGGGTAAATAGCACTGGTCCATTAGATAATGCCATCCACAATTCAAATGATTTTTTTTTTCGTCTATAATTATATAAATGTCATGCACCAAAATATAGCAGGGTTAATTAATAAAGCAGATATGCTGACTGTTCAGTTAGCGGAACTTTCTAAGTTAAATAAGACAATTGATGTTTTGTGTATTACTGAGCATAATATGGTACTAGGCGATGAAAACATGCTCACGTTACCTGATTACAAATTGGGTGACAGTTTTTATAGAGATAAAAGAAAAGGTGGCGCCTGTATTTTAGTAAAAAAAAATCATGAGTTCAAAATTCTAAAAGAAGTAAAAAAGCTATCTAAAACGAATATTATTGAATGCTGTGGCATAGAACTTACGCAACATAATGTAACTATTGTCTGTATATATAGGGTTCCGAAAAATACCCATATAAAGATTCATCTTTCTCTTTTTTTCGAAACGCTTGAAAATTTACTCTCCCTTATTACACATAAGAAAAATAATAAAACAATAATAATTTGCGGGGATTACAATATAAATATTTTAAAAAATGATCAAGTTACCAAGACATTTATAAATACAATTTATGGATTTAACCTCAAAATACTTACTAAACAACCTACTCGCTTATCTAGCGGTACCTGTATAGACAATATATTTCATAATGCTCGTGGTAACAACGGAGAAGTAATTGAGACTGCACTATCGGACCACACTGCGCAAATATTAAAATGCAATGTAAAAAAAACGTGTACAATTCATTCGTGGAAAATTGAAATAAGAGACTTCTCTTCTGAATATATAGAAAAGTTTATTGAGTGTATTGCAAGCTTAAGCTTCAATGAGGCTTATGAACTAAATGACCCAAATTTAGCATACGACAACTTTATAGGCTTATTTAAAATATTTTACGACTTATGTTTTCCTTTAAAAATTGTAACAAAAACTATTAATAAAAAGCAAAAATGGCTATCCAATGGCATAAAAACGTGCAGCAAAATAAAACGCAAACTACTTTGGCAATACCGTAAAACCAAAACTGATAATAATAAAACAATATATACTTCATATACAGCTAGATATAAAAAAATTATAAGACTAACAAAGTATGCGCAAAATAATCATTACATTAAAACATCTTATAATAAGAGCAAGGCAACTTGGAAAATAATTAGTGACAACAAAGTTGATTTCCCTCACGAACCAATAACGAAAATTATTCACGATAATAAAGAAATAGTAAAAACTAAAGACATCTGCAATGCATTCAATGATTTTTACACTGATCAAATTACTCCAGGCTGCAATCAACTACCGCCACAAATAGACAGACTGAATCACTCGATTTTTTTAACTCCAACTACTCCAGAAGAGGTATCGAGAACTATTCAATCTCTCAAAAATACTAAGAGTACAGGAAATGATAACATAACAACAAACATTATCAAAAAAGTTCATCATATTATTTGTCATCCACTATCTCATATTATTAACTTGTGTTTTGAAAAAGGAGTCTTCCCAGATAAACTTAAAGTGTCTATTATTAAACCGTTGTATAAAAAAGGGGAGAAGACTTCAATTAAAAATTATCGACCAGTGGCATTAATACCTATATTCTCGAAAGTCATAGAAAAAATAATACATTACCGAATGTACAATTTTCTCGAAAGTAAAAATATACTGGTTGATGAACAAAAAGGTTTTAGAAAAAATAAGTCAATAAATGTTGCTATTTATGATTTTCTGAAGAAAATTATGTCAAGTGTAGATAACACACTACCCATCTGTGCCCTGTATATGGACATGACGAAAGCCTTCGATCACGTTGATCATACTATACTTATCGACAAACTAGAAAGATATGGAATACGCGGCAATGGTCTTGATCTTATCACATCATATTTAAGCAACCGGCAACAATACACAGAAATAACAAATATAAACATTAAAACCAAGCGTGAAATCAAATATCGGTCAAAACCTAGAACGGTGAAATACGGTGTACCTCAGGGGAGCGTATTGGGTCCCCCACTATTTCTGGTGTACATAAATGATCTTCCAAAAAATATCAATCACCCAACTGTATTATTTGCTGATGATTGTACAATAATGATAAAAAAAGATGAGTCCTACAATTATGAACAAGAAATCAATGACACGCTAAAGCAAACTATAGATTGGTTACAGTCAAATAATTTAAAAATTAATTTAGAAAAGACGTGTATAATGCATTTTAGTCAGCGACAACAACAACTACCGGTTAATATTAGTCACAATGGACATTCAGTTACAAAAACGGATACTACAAAGTTTTTAGGGTTAGTTATAGACAGTCAACTTACGTGGAAACCGCAAGTTGAAGAAATTTGTAAAAAACTTAACAGTTTTGCTTTTGCTCTTCATAAGCTGTCCAAATTTGTAAACCGTGACGCCGTGCTTATTGCTTACCATAGCTACGTAGAATCAGTTCTAAGATACGGAGTCGTTTTCTGGGGTAACTCGACAGACAATAATTACGTTTTCCTCGCTCAAAAAAAATGCGTACGCGCTTTATGTAAGCTACACCCAAGGGACAGTTGTAAACCATATTTTGAATCCTTGAAGCTTTTAACATTGCCGTCATTATACATCTTTGAGGTGGCAGTGTTTGTTAAGACACACCCACAGCTTTTCGAAATAAGAGCTCCAGCTGATCCACGGTTAAGGAAAAGGGATTCGAACATTCTTTGTGTTGATCGCAGTAAAACAGCCCTCCTACGTAAAAGTTTTTATCGAATGGCTCCAGGTATTTTCAATAAAATTCCACGACAGATAAAAAATCTTAATAATAATATGTTTAAAAATAAACTGAAACAATTTTTAACTCATAAATGTTATTACTCCATAGCTGAGTTTATGGAGGACACCACTAACATTTAGATTATCACAATATGACATTTTATGATAATGATTTTATTATCCTCATTGGTTTCTTTAGATGTTTTTAAAATGGCTGTTTCTGTGTGTATACGTTCTAAGTTGCACTATCTTATGTTTTTGTCCTTACATTTAGATTAATATTAGGTCGACATTGGCAATTGTGTGTTAGTATGTAAGTAATTGAGTTATTTTATTTTAAATGTGTCTGTGGTTTCGACAAAACTAACATTCTTATTATTTGTATGCTTTCGAGTAAAATGTAGCGAACTGACTATCTTACTATAACATCCTATTGTAATGAAACCTACATTTACGAATAAATTTGATTTGATTTGATTTGATTTGACCACTAAAAAGTGAAAAAAAAAACTTTTTCCAAAAAAAAACCGACTTCCAAAAAAACACTACAAAGTGAAATATAACTTAAATTTCGGAAGGCGGTGACAAAAAAATTAAATACAGCTCCAAAGACACCGACTTCCGAAATTAAAGTTATTTTTCACTTTGTAGTGTTTTTTTGGAAGTCGGTTTTTTTTTGGAAAAAGTTTTATTAATGTACATTAACCTTTATCGTTTATTCATAATCTACCCTTCCTAGATGCAACTACTTGAGCACAATTTTTTAGTTAGATTTATATGTATATTAATACAATATTTTGTAATCTGCCTATTGTAAAGAGCCCAAATAGACAGGTTCCCTAAACCTTTTAGAAAATACAACGAATTGCTGAATTGAAAAGTACAACTGTGATTTAGTATGGCAACTGAAGTAGCAGGTATTATGTTTAGTCGGTTAACCAGACGCCTTTGGAAGCGCTCTCAACAATCGACATTTACGATTTTGCGAGTGCGTTTCGCTTTTGTTAAATTGTGTTATTATAGCTAGCAAAATAATTGTTGATACAACGGAACGATTTATTATTAATGTGACAGATAGTTCATCAGATTCTGATTCAGAATAGAGTAATAGAGTTTTAAAAGATTTTGTTCTAAACCGTCTTTTTGGTTTAAAACCACAATGACTTAGTGGTTTCATATATTTTTTTATACACTGGAGCTTCACACAAAGTGATGTAGACCTTACCCATTCCCTTATTTAGGATATATCAATAGTAATCATAAAACATGTTAAACGTATGCAGTGGCTGAGTTAAAGCCCAATCAGACCATTTTCATAGATAAGTACTACTGAGCTATATCATATTTTTTAAATGCTAAATTATATACGCATAATTATCTAGATTGTTTACTGTCTGTCTCATCCTAATAAATTAGTAAGTATAATTATGATATGTATTATGACTTTACATGTGAACTGTATGTCATGTTCTTATGAGAATAACCTACATAAAAGTATTAATAAAAATGGTGAATGATTACAATTAGCCATTTTAACGGAACTTTTAAAGTCATGTTATGTAATTAATGTATGGTCCATGTGGTTATAGTTTAAAACAAATTTATAACGGATTCTAAACCATAGAATAACTATACTCACAAAATGTCGGTCATTTATTGCCATCTACATAACTTAATTACACCTACATAACTTAATTTGACTGATACTGAAATATTCTACGTACTATTCTACGTTGTATTATTACCAACTTACTAATCAAATTAATACACCACTTATAACAACTGTTGTCAGCAAACTTCCTCAAGGTGCCTGCACATTGGCTGGTCGCCAAGTCTTCGCGATTCAGAACTAATGGACCGCTACCGCACTGATATCGAGTGTATTCGCCTCTTTATGAATTTTAAATGTTGAAGCAGGAACTCGGTGAACTATTATGGCTTGGAAATATATTTATTTAAATGTTTTTTTTTACAGCAGATTTAAGGAGGCAATACACTTCATCAGTAAGTCTCATGTATCAGGGGGCGAGTCATTGTCTTTTCAATAACGGTACACACATCCAGAGTTCGGGCTGATACTATGAAACTTGAAAAACCTAATAACATTTTTCCCAACCAGGATATCGACTCCAGGGCTCCACTCTCAGCAGGTGTGCCTGTGAACACTAATAAACGTTGCTGAAAGTTAAGTCATGATTAGCGAATGTTTCACCATACATTTTTGACGTTTAAACATCTCTTAACTTTAAAAAGAAAAAAAAAGGAAAAAAACTTTAATTTATACATATTTTTTATTTTCACTTATTTTTTTATTTTTATTAATCAGTAAATTTTCCTGTTGTTATTTTATTTAAAGTTAAAACAAAAAGTTTAGTTTAGTTTTTTTTTATATTACTTAAAATTTAATTTCTAATTAGTTATTTTTAATTTTTACTTATATTTCTTTTTTAATCTGTTGATTTTTCCAATTGTTTTATATAAAATAACGAAAACAATACAAATGATTTGTAATCAAACTAAGCATCTAAAAGTTTTACATATACTATGTGAGTCTACGCTACTACCTGCAAAGTAAAAAAAACAAGTAAACCACTATTGAATGTGTGATACATCTTACCCACATTTTGCTTTGTATTATTGTTAAAGTAGGAATATCTAATCTGTTCTCTCACAAATCGGCTTGCAATAATGTTAACTGAGAACGACGAAAACTGTCCCACCGTAATACAGTTTATAACGCTCACTGAATATTTGAAGAGCAAACGTTACGAAGAAATCGAGGCTATGCTCCATACAATCACATAATTCCCAAAACACATAATCTGTAGATACAATCACACCTTCCACACCAACATTCACACCCCTACACCACACACACCGCCACCTCACACATTCTCTCTCCCACACACACACACACACACACGCATAACTCAGTGCGCATTCCTTATTTCTTTATTTCTTTGTTTACAATTCATGTTTTTTTTTTGTTGTTTTTTTTTGAATATTTATATTGTTTAAAACCTTTTGCATGCTTCAAAATTATCTACTGCTTATTTTCACACATAATTATGTATAGTTAATGTAAACTGGAAGAGCGGAACCACCTAATACAAGCAAATATTTGCTCAAAAGGTGACTCCAAAAACAATGTAATTTACATAAGTCGATGAAATAAACATTTTTATTTTTATTTTATTATTATTTATTTATAACTAGTACGGGGGTCAGAGTGAATCGGTTTCGTAATAACCTGAATGTAATAAATTGTGCAGTGTTATACTAATTGGTTAGTTATATCTTTTTAGATTCCTAGAACGTAAGTAATAGTATATAATTTTTTTTGTAAGGTTATCATTCTTGTGGAAAAATAAAGATTTATATTATATATTTATACATAATATCTAGCAAGAGAAGAAGTTATTTAGTGTTTTCTAAATTCAGGTATCCATACTAATACTTAAACAATATTATATTTTAATTTCAAAAATATTTAAAACAAAAAAAAAATGTTTTATGATCTTAATTTGAGCCTCCGAAAAAATTACATTTCTCTTAAACTTGGGTGATAAATTAAAAATCGATTTCAGGATATGAAAAGGTAATTCTAAGTCTACAAAACCAAGTCAAAACCACCTTGACACGCGAAGTTTTGTAGGGCCCCAAACCTCCTAACAAAATGGACACTGTCCTTTAAATCTTGTATAAAATGCACACTATGCAGCCAAGCATTTTATAAGTTAGGCGATTACATCGCTGACAAAAATGCCTGGAAAAACACTGTTTGTCCTGCTCCACAAGGTTGCTAAAAACGAATTTGATCAGCATTCGAAAATATTGTTGGAGCTGCTGAAAATTGTAAAACTAGATATCTTTGCATCGTATAAACTCAATCTTTTAGTATTGTATAATTGCATAGCACATGTGTGAGCACTATGTTCCTACTATAAAGCTACCATTTACTGGATACGACTTTCATTGACTTGAATGTGCCTTGGCAACTGAGAGTTTGTCATGCTCACTCAAATGTCTCGCTGGTGGTGGCGTGTGAGTTGGATCATTAAGTTTCCTTCAAAATGATTGAGCTGAATGGTGCTGATCCATACGTCATGTTTGTGAATGGGCGCCGCCAGTCCCTACTCATCATCTCTTAGCTGCCATGGCCTACATATTTTAATTTCTAAATTGTCATTTGATTTTTGTTTTAATTACAGACGCTTTTAATGTGCACGTCTTTTTACATCGTTCTCACATTAAAAATATGAACATAAATGATGTAACCAACTTTTTGTAACAATATCATGATTTAGAAAGCGTGTCCATGGAGTTTCTTGCCCGTTCTTCTCCATAGTCTCCATAGTACTGTAGAGGTTGTTCACTAACTCAAGAACCTCACATAACTGGCAGCCAATGATTGGGCTGCCTATGTTCGAACAGTCAGGAAGTTTTATATTTAGAAATAAAATCTTTGGTTTTGTTCCGGATGATAATTGATTCTTATGTCTGGCGCGTTGCTGTAAAGTTCTGATTCCTTGAGAATAAACGTGGAGTCCTACGAATTAAACGTCTTATAATGTTTTATTGATTATCACTACACACCCGGTACCTTGGGAGTTCGGCAGAACTCCCACAGTACCTACTACGCTTTCGAATGGGCAACTGGCTTCATCGATCCGACTCTTTGACAATTCAAATGTGCCTGTAATTGGTTTATTTGAAATAAAAGCTTTGAGTTTGAATTTGAATAATATACATGCATACCACTATATTTTATCCTTATTATTAAGTTTGCATGTAAGCTTGACATGGTATGCAAGCTGTCAAATAACTTAATTTTGTTCATGTGGTGTTTATCTCTATGGAATTTTTGCACTGGACGACGTTATAAATGTATGTTTTTTTAAGATTTTAGTAGTGTAACCAGTTGTTGGTAAATGATAAATGATGATGAATGATGATGTGTTAATAAATAAATAATAAATAAATAAATTTTATTTGTGTAAATACGTTCGTGCAAATACTTTTACACGTCAATCATATTTTGAAAAGTAGATGAGATCGGCGTTACCTATCTGACTACTTTAAGAAGATAGGCCGAAACAAATAAAGGTGGATCTAAGTAAATAAATAAACCCATGATTGGCAATAGTAGACAGTTTGTCGGATATCATTATCCTAACTACAATTTGTATTCAAGTAATTTTGCCACAATGTCCATTTCGGTATAAAATTTTATTGCTCTACCGTTCAACAAATTTAACTAGACAAAGTAATGGAGTTTCTATGTAATAGCTTGGCAAAGCTCTTAGTTTCAGTAACATCCAAAACTTCTTATTCTAAGTAATACTTACAACCACATTTGCTGAAGCACCACCATTTATCTAGTCCCAGATTTACGTGAAAAAAAGTTAATTTATCCATAATCTCGGTCCCAAGGAATCTGGGCTTCGTCCCGTCTCCGCAGTTTGACCTCAAATAAATCATTCCAGTTTTCATCTAACTTGGACAATAAAACATCGTCTTATCGCTACATATCGCTGACTGCGGCCATGTCTGGTCATTCTAGATTGTTTCTGGAGATAGAGAGATAGATTGTGGTTGGGATTATTATGATATTAATAGAAATTAGGGGATTATCAACGATTATAATGTTGATGTGACGTTAAAGAGGAAAACATGGGTGTTAATTGTAAAGAGCAAACTAAAGAAACTAGAATTAATTTCATCATCATCAGAGTCAATTAGGACATTTTCCTTTCAATATTTTCTTGCAGTTTGGGTACTTAATGCGGCCTATCCAAATTTACTTTCCTTGGGATTGTTCGGCGAGTCGTTGAGCTCCTTCAGTTGTGAGTTGAGCTACACGATTACTGACAAATTCGTGCTCTAACTGAGCAGGGCCACTCAAGTCTATGTCGGTCTCTCCTCAAAAGACCATCATATTATGGCCTAACCAATATTATGTCTGGAATTTAGAAGAGACTGTGAGCCTGTGATCTCTAAGTTTATTTCTGTCTTTCTTCTTAGATTAGTCGGATAGAAAACACCAAACTCATCTAGTTTTAAAACATATTATATTTTGATGTGGAAAGTGTGTCTTTAAATAATTTACAGAAATAAATTCATTCATCATTTTCATAAATAAGATTAGTTAGGTTCTTTTCTTTCAAATTCCGTCATTCTTTTGATTCAGCACATGCTCATGAAAGCTCTATTATCTAAATTGTTCGGCCACAAAATTGTCGATTGAAAGTAACTCAGTCAACATTTCAACAATCTTGAAAAAGAAATAAATCCTAACAGAAGAAATCGTAACTCATCCAACAAACACACTCATTGAATGTAGAAGTTTAGTAAATACATTGAATTCACAGATAATATATTTACAAACAACTTATCCACGAATTCGGGATAGACTTTTATCGTCTAAACGATATCAATTTGTCACCAAAAGTGTACTTCGAGTACTAAAATAGAACACAATCCCTGATAACTCAAGTAACATCCAATAGCATTCAATTTTAAAAACTTGTTATACACAACCCTCACACTTATCTTTACCAACACAAAGTCCAAATTCAATTGATAGAACTGCAGAGAATAATTTGGCAATTGTGTTCTTGGAAACTTCTTGGAACTAATCTTGTAGACCTTATCTCTTGAGGCGCAATGTTTAAAATCGCACAGAAAGTTAGGACCTAGTATAGAAATCTGAAGTGCTCGTTATTCCTAGGCGGTGAGCAGTGAAGGGTCCTAGATACACCCAGTTTGGACGCCAGCCAGCCTTGGGGATGCTCTTGAGATGCCACTGGCAGAATTACGAGTCACTCCGCTTTGAGTATCGCTATATTTGATGGTCATTTCGGCAAACAATGTCGTGGAGTTAGTAATGTCTGTGCTTGTATTGGCTGGAGGTTATAAGATAGTTTCAGCTTCGTATGGTAGTAGAGGTTTTGTAATGTGACTAAATAGCTTCTTATAGCGTGAATCAATCGCGAAGAGCAAATCGATTCTCTCGACTCGATTCGGATTAGTTCGAGACTAGTTTTGGTTGGTCAGAAAACGAATGAGTCACTTTTGTCGGCACTGTGCAAGCACAGTTTACAGTGAAAAGTGTACATTGCTGTACAGCTTTCTTGGAAAATTAATCTATTGATCTTGTGTTCATTGGGAAGATCGTAGTCAGCAGTTATAGTTACTTTCCAGTCACTATATTTTTTGGATAGGTACGGAAAATTCATAGTTATTTTTTTTGCATAAATCACAAATAAATTTTGTCTCTCTTGGCTTAATATATTTGCATATTCATGTCACTTACGACGCATGCATATACAAATATAAATATATTAATTGTATTTTTTTTTATTAAATCAATAAAACATAGTAGGCACAACACCTAGGTAGTACTACGTTTTGTCTCAAAGGTAGACTGGTATAAAATGTCTAAGACATTAAGTCCACCTTTATGTCTTAGGTATTTTATATCACCATCCTACCTAAAGTATCGTGTAACTATTATTTTCTATGGTCTGTCCCAGTTCTTACAGCCTCAGCTTCACCTGATACACAGTCGCTCCATGTAAAATACTGCAGCCGTTTATACTGGAAGCCGACACCAACGTAGTTTGGACAAGTCAAGGCAGATGATGATATCACAGTTCTTGTCATATCTTTACTTTAGTTTGCCTTTTTTCTTCTCCATAATAAAAATACTTATCACTTATTTTGCCGCATAAAATCTGGTCTTAAAATGTCTACGCCACTAAACACAAGTACTATCTAAAAAGTTGTGCGCGCCTCAAGCACGGCTTCGCTCATAGCTGCAATATGAAATGTTTTCAACTTAACTAGTTGCCAACAAGTTTTAAACTTAAACTTAGAAGCACACAGGAAGGATTTATTAAGATTTTTTTGTCGGTCCTACAAGTTCTTGGCATTTTTTGTTGGAGGGAATATAAGAAAGAAGTAAGAACGGCTGTCTCCAACGTGTACGTAGTTCCAAAAGTCAACTAATAATAATTAACTTACTTATTAATAGGCTTTCCGTGAATGTCGTAAAGGATTATGGTGTAATGGTAAAAGCATAAGCAGAACTGACACTAAATCAAAGGATGCACAATGAGAACAAATGTGCTCACATCACACATACCTACAATACCAGATATACGTATACTATGTAACACCGAAACTCTTCACTGCTGCACTGGAGGATGTCTTCAAGGTTCTGGACTGGAAAGGGGCTGGCATCAACATCAATGGCGAGTACATCACTCACCTTCGGTTTGCCGATGATATAGTTGTCATGGCTGAGACCATGGAGGACCTCAGTACAATGCTCGATGACCTCAGTAGAGCTTCCGAAAGAGTGGGTCTTAAAATGAACATGGACAAGACAAAGGTCATGTTGAATGCCCGTGTAACACCCACTCTCATGACGGTCGGAGGCGCTGCACTCGAAGTTGTGGACGAGTACGTTTACCTAGGACAAACTGTCCAGTTAGGTAGGTCCAACTTCGAGAAAGAGGTCAATCGTCGAATCCGACTCGGTTGGGCAGCGTTCGGGAAGCTTCGCAATATCTTCTCGTCCCACATACCGCAGTGTCTCAAGACGAAAGTCTTCGACCAGTGTGTGTTGCCAGTGATGACATATGGAACCGAAACGTGGTCGCTCACAATGGGCCTCATAAGAAGGTTTAAAGTCACCCAAAGGGCAATGGAGAGGGCTATGCTTGGAGTTTCCCTGCGTGATCGAATCAGGAATGACGAGATCCGCAGGAGAACCAAGGTAACCGACATAGCCCGAAGAATTGCCAAACTTAAGTGGCAGTGGGCAGGGCACATTGCACGCAGAACAGATGGCCGATGGGGTCGAAAAGTTCTGGAGTGGCGACCGCGCACTGGAAGACGTAAAGTTGGAAGGCCTCCCACAAGGTGGACCGATGACCTTGTGAGGGCCGCAGGAGTCCGCTGGATGCGGGAAGCACAGAACCGGTCGAAGTGGCGGAGCTTGGGGGAGGCCTATGTCCAGCAGTGGACGGTCTTTCGGCTGAAATGATGATGATGTAACACCAGAAATCAGCTCTAGTCAGTATTAGCCCAAACTAGCAATACTAGCAAGTAGCTAGTATTGCTAGTTTGGGGCTCACTGATCACTAAATAACACCTTGTAACCTATACAGCATTGGAAATATTTTAAGCTTCTAAACTTGTAAGCCTGTATTGTCTTTACTGTATTACCTGGATAAAAAACAATTTACAAGACGTTTACTTATATCTCGCAGTGACATCGACCTGCATTCACCAATCATGGTGAACACGGGAATCTCTACCAAGACCGCTCATTTTAGTGATAAATCTATGTTCTGCAGAGATGTACTTAAAATATGATGATGTTCTCTTTGGCGATAAATTGGATTGTTATTTTTTTTTATCTTTATCTAAGAAGCTTGGTCAACAAGACTAAGTCGCTCCGTAAGGCTTTCTTATAGGACTGTTCATTGTGCCGCATTGTTTCAAAGTTTTAGTAGTTTTCATTTCATACTCTTTATATATTTTCTCTCAAGACTTACTAATTAACTAAAAAGCTGACTGAAATATGTATTACAAAAGACTTAAAATACAAATAAATACAAAAACAAAAGGATAATTAAGTATCGAACTATTCGTCCACATCGTTGTCATCAGGAAACGTGCCCAGAAGGCTGGCAAGCTAATTCTTTGGCCAAAGAACGACCAGCCCTGTGCCCAGCCTCTGTAACATGTACCTACTTTCTGTGCAAATAAAGAATTATTCTATTCTAATCTATTCTATTCTGTGGTCACGTGAACTGTCGACCAGTCGAAGAAATATTTTCCTTAAAGAGGAGACGTGCACTCGGGCCCCATAATCCGAGCGTTCGACCCGAAACGGCTCAAAACTATAGCTACCCCGTTACAAGGTTACAGAAAAGACTTGCTCTGCATTATAACAAATATTGGTTGATACCTGTTACATTACTAACACGAAGGCTAGCCATATTCCTGTTACACAATACCCTTGTCACTAGCAGACGGTAAATAAGTTACATAAGTTAATAGGAAGTAACATAATACTCAAGCTTATTCCCATTTCTTTGTTTATGATACGAACATCACTGAAGAAGAATAAATCTATTTTAATGGACTTCTCAATTTCGTAATACTTGAGTGGCTACCGGAAATTAAAATGGTCATTAATCATGCTTTAACTCGGCTTGAGAACAATCATTTTGCTGAAGTAGAAATTGTAAAGGACTTTGGTGAGTATCGTTTCATTTTGTTAAGATGGTGGATTTACCTTCGTCTTTTATGTTTTAAAAAGTGTGACGGTTAATGATGGAAAGTAGCTTACGTCAATTATACTTTGGAAATGGTAAATAACTGACTTAAAAAAAAAAAACACTACAAAGTAAAAATAATTTCAATTTCGGAAATCGGTGGCTAAAAAAAACAAAAATACAAAAGTTTCGTTTTTTTGCCACCGATTTCCGAAATTATTTTGTGTTTTACTTTGTATACCTTTCTTTTAAAGCTTCATATCTGGTATTACCGAGCGTAGCTCGGTTTTTTTTTTGGTATGACGTTTTCTAAAAATTAAACCTAGCTAGATCGATTTACCGCCTCCGAAACCACCTGATATTATTAAGAAAAACGTGTCGACCCAAGCATTACTTTATGCATTTAAAATTGAGTCTTATTTCTTCTATGATATGATTGAATTTTCTTTGGCTCAATCAGTGGTAGGTATGGCAAAATATATAATTTAAAAAATATACTAATATTAAAAGTTGGGTACTGAAATCGATTCAGTAGTCAATTAGGAACAAACTACTTTCAGGTCTTGCATCTATTCTGTTACACCATGTAGACTAGAATTTCTCGTTAATGGTATTAGATATTTGTACCTTTACCTAATTATATTGTTCAAAGTGGAACGCTGCAGTGCTGCTCGGTGGTAGAAATAACTAATACATAAATAACATAACATCACACCTGTATTCCCGAATGCTTAGGCAGCGGTGTGTACCTAGTAGTTGTAGTGGTACACCCAAATGTCGCCAGTTATGTTTGTATCCCATGTAATATGGGGCGAGTCTATTGCCATTAAATGGTCACAAATCCAGACTCCGGGCTGCTACTGACAAATTCCAGATGGAAAAACCCAATAACACTTTGCCCGACCTGGGCATCGAACCCAGGGCCTCATGCTCAGCAGTAGCGCTTCCCACCACTAGAGCAACAAGGAAGTCAAGTTAGTTAATAACGAATTATATTGCATGAATTTGAGGTTTTAGATTCTACTTCCTACTATAATATTATAAATGTGAAAGTTTGTGAAGTTGGATGTTTGTTATTCAATCACGCAAAACGGCTGAAAAAATTTGGATGAAATTTGGCACATAGATAGTTTATAACTTGGATTAACCATAGGATACTTTTTATCCCGGTAGTACGTTCCCGATTTCCGACATTTACGCGGGCGAACCCGCGGAAGGAAGCTAGTTAAATTATAAAACTAGATTCTGCCCGCGACCGCCAAACCACTTGTTGTCTCGCCCCACCACGTCGCATCGCATCGCCACTGCCCGCGATATTATTTTGTTTTCGCTTAGCGGTCTTTCTTAGGTCTTTTCTAGGCCCCTTAGGGTCCGAGCGTGAATAACTTATAGCCTTTCTCAAGAATTGGGCCACCTATTGCAATTTTTTTTTATTAAAGTCCAATCAGTAGTTCCACAGATTAGCGCGTTCAAACAAACAAATACATTCTTCAGCTTTATTGTATTGTTTAATGTCTGGACAGTAACATAAATACTGTGTTATCCAAAGGGGAAGACAGAGGTAATACTATTCCCTGATTACGTCATTATTTGATGTTATACACGACTTTTTCATAGTAAACATACTGCCTTAGCCATATTGAAGAATGTCGTAATTAAAATTTAAAAACCCTCGAACAGGGGATCGAACCCAGAACCCTGCACTGAGCAATCGTGTTTGCAACGAAACAGATATTGTTGATTGCCATGTGTGTCTTTATTTAATTTCATCAGCATTGCTCTCAAAACGCTGAAGGAAAACATCGTGAGGAAACCGGCATGTCCTAGAACCAAAAAAATCTAGTTCGTGACATCCACCAACACGTGCTGGGCCCGCGTGGTGGATAATGGCCCACTCGCTCTCATAGAGAGGAGGCCTGCGTCCAAGCATTGGGAACATTACTTATAGGCTGATTATGATGAGGTGTCGTGTCCACAGACCACAAATAATCGCGCCGCCGCCGGTAGCAACTCTTCTAGGCGTCGCCTTGTGTAGTCGTGTCAATAATTCTCTATAGAAATATCAAAACTAAAAACCAAAAGGAACTAGTATTACTGCTACCAATGTTTATGGGGTATTCAGGATTGCAAGTCGTGTCACAGACTGCTCCAATACGCGAGAGTAATAAAGTGACAGTTGGCAGTGTCAGTTAACGCCAGTTTAGTGGCAGAATAGCGGTTAACGATGTAAACAGACCTTATGTGGACTTGTCTTAAGTGCAGTGGGTGTTTCATACTAGAGTTAATTTTTTTTTTCATCTAAGATAGTAATCTGGCATTTCAAGCCTTTGTGTGTGTGATTTTTAGTATAAGAGTTTGAAATTACTCATGTCAAATTACTACCTGGGCTTAAAAAACTAACTTTACCATGGTGTTGTCTGATCATTTTGTCAACCACTGTTGGATATAGCCTTCCCCTATAAAATGTTAATAGTCTTTAAAATAAGAATAAATGTTCTCTTTTGGATTTTTTTATGATGTGGCATCCGTCTTCACCACATTTTACCACTTGGTATCGCGTTACAAAGTAACTGAGTTGTTGAGGTGAGATACACAAACGCTCCATGTGAAATACACAATCGTCCAGCCGCATTCAGATAGACTGGAATACGAAAGCTAAGCAAATGATGTATAGTGAAATAATTATGGACTTCGTATTTTATTTACATTAAAATAAGCAATGTACCATCGCGGATTGTTGCGGTTGATCACTTATCAACCTTATTGCTTACGGGCTAAGGGTAAAAAGTAATCCACCGCTATTGTCCGCGTTTCCACCTAATCCAATTATTACGCTTCCTTGCCCTCATAATTTTATGGAGTTAAAATAAAACCTCACAAGTCAGTAACTAATGAATTTATTTACATATTCACATAATATAATTAAATCTGCAACATTGAAATAAGTATAATATACAATATTTCTTATTTTCTAGTACAAATATTAGCTTCATTAAGTGTCTATCACAACATTCAGTTTCCTTACGTAACGTTTGCACTGCGCGCGGTCTGTCCTTGTCACTCTTACGGCTTTATACATGTGAGTGACCGAGAAAGGAGATTAAAAACATGGATCCCATTTTTGCATATTTATTTTCTGTTCTGTCCTGAATTATTGGCACAAAATTAAGTTGTTTTACCTGTTATCGATTTGCCACCTTAATTTATACATGCTTAGGTACATTTTTCTTTATAAAGGTATAGGTTTAATTACAATATCTTTCGCTGAATTTATTAAGCTCACCTTTGTACATTAAATATCTACTAATTATAATTCTTACAATAATTATGGTTGTGTACAATATACTAACAACGATTCCCCATTACCGAATTAAAAAAATGTTTTTTTTCTTGCTAGGCATTTCCCAACACACTGATATTTTCCAGCCTGAATACAACACACAAACCTCACCTTTAATTGACGCTTATATCCGCCATTTTATCCTAGTTTATCTTGCAAAGTACGCCGGCCGGCATTGAAATGACACAACGGATTCAGGTAAATGCTGTAACACAGGTATCAGAGACGACGCTTTACAAAGCCGAACTCTTGTCTAGAACAAGATGTATAAATGTATAGTCAACCTCGCAATTGATATACCTATTCACAAAAAATCCCGTTTGAGCACTCAGTGGATAGACTATCATGCCCAGGTTGTCCTTTTTTCCGTGGGGAGCTCCTCATAGATACTCTCCGTCTGGGGAGAAACGAGAGTTACGTCGGACTTCTACCGACTAGAACCCCATTGTTACTTCTTGTGCCATATATCGGCAGCTTGGGAGATACTCAGCCCGATATACCTAACCGGTCCCATTAGCAAGTGCAGCCGATCCCACGACCATACATCCCCCCATTAAGGCGCGCAACAGCGTGCCATCGTCGTCTGAACGTTACAGGAAATAATGGACGCTAGTGATGGAGCCAAAGTTGTAGCCGAATTATGTACAGACTCCATTTAGATTGCCATGGACACTCTAAGAAGATGAAGATAACAATTCCCAGTAAAGTACTCCAAGGTTCTTTTGTACAGTGGCCAAAATGTAAACTAATAATAAAAATCTTATATTCTCAGGCATCAGGGCCCATAGGGTGTTAGTATTACATTTTAAAAACTATGTTAGTAACATGTTAGAACACTAAAAAAAAAAAACGAAAAATAATAATGATAAAAAATTCACAATAACTGGAAGGTTTAACAAGCTATGTTGCCTACATGTAGCTTGGTAAACCTGCCCATTGTAGGCCCATCCAGCCTGTCTGCAAACACCCTCAGAATGCTGTTGCTGCTAATGCCGCCATTTGTTATTCTAAACAATTACATAATTTTATACCAACAGTGCCCCCTGTCAACGCGTAATTAGAACAATAACTACAGCAACTGGTAACTGGTGGTGGCTTTTGGTAACTTCTACAAATTATAGGAGTGTAAATTGAACCTTCACTAAGGTTGGAACTACCAAAATAATACATATACAAATATACCTTATCGTTTTACGTAATGCAAGTTACATTTTAACCGGTGGAAAACTAATTACGAGGTTGAAAACACCATTGTAACGGCCGCATAATGTATGATTACATTTCTTCCATTTCATATCCCCCGTGAATAAGAACCGCGCGCAGTGCGTTATTAGCGAGTTTAATTGAGTGTGTGCGTACGCGGAGCGTGCGCCGATCATAACGCGTGCAGCAACACGGCGCACGCGCACAGCGACATCAGCGCCACATTGTAGGAGACTAGGGTACCTGTGGAAGAGGGGTGGAGTTAGAATTGAGATGTAAAGCTAAGTATATCAGTAACGTGTGGTTGTTCATAGGTAGAAGATGGACCGAGGATCTAGAGCTGTACAGGACATAATATCTCCATCTCTTGTTCACACCTAAGTAAGATTAAAATAATACCGCTTTATAATGTGGTGGTAGGCTGCCGTAAATGAAGTGGTATTCTATACAAAAATAATTATTTATTGTTTGTAAAGGCGACATAGATAAATCTTATGTAACAAAATGAATTACGAACTGTATACAAATAGAATAAGATCATTTGGAAGCAGCATTGTAACAACCAAACCATTATATTAGCAATAACGATGATGGAAAAGTATTCGATTGACATAAGCTAATGCAAGCTTTTTGTGAATCCTGTCGAAAGCCGTTATGAAATACGAAACGCTTTAAAAGCGATTGTCACTCGTCTGGGCAATCTGGTGCGGGAATCACAGGGCTGATTGTTGTGCTAATGCTGCTTGAAACAAGCTTTAGAAGTATCCAAAAGTTGCCTGATGATGCACATTTTATTTTGCATAATATTATGCTGCTAAGATTAATAGGGGTGTCCATTAGTCATTATGTCGTGATACTCAAAACGTATCGACGGACTTAAGAAGGTGACCGAGACAAAGATAGTGTGGAAGGCACAACTTAGCTCTTCTGGCTCAACTTAGCAGTAGACTGCTACAGACTGATTGGATTGCTGCTCAAGGTGAACATCTAAATAAATCAGCTACCTGAGGAATCCTCGCCTGTGACGGAGGCAGGATGAGGAGCATCTTCTTTTATGAGGATGGCGTCTCCCTTCCGCGCGTAGATGTCATAGATGGTAGCCACGCAGCTCAGGGAAAACTGACCCGTGGGTGGCGGGATCAGCGTATACCTAGAAGAAAAAGGTACGTTTAATATTAGTTTTAATGCTATGTTAAGGTGACACAGTATAGGTGAAAACATTGTCACATATTATAGCTTCCATAATTTTAAACCAAAACCCATCCCAGTAGAAAACTGTTTCTAACTTAAATAATGCCTTTGTGCTCTTATTTAGAGATACTCAAATGGTCCCCGAAGTCATGGCAGAACAGTAGGAATCACAATATTAGGTTCCACATTAAAACTTATAAGCTGCTATTCTTTGGCAATTTTATAGATAGTAACCGGATATAATTGAACAAAAAATCTATTAAATATTTTCTCACAGTCAAACCTAGTTTCTAATAACCAACCCACAGTTAACATTCACTTTCAAGTCTACCAGCTCACTAACCTGACAACCAAAAAACATCTATTACTCTTAACACACAAACCTCAAGACCTCCTTATCCTCCTGCTCAGGCTGCTTCTCGAAGCCGTAATAGTTATCCTGGTAGGCCCTGCTGAGGCTGGCGCTGGTGTACGTCAGCCCCATCTTGTAGTGCTCAGCCTCAAGGATGCTGACCTCCAGCCTGCTGAACGCGCCTCGCTCTTTGAAGTCCAAGTCTGATGTCCTCCAGGATACGGTCTCTGCTATCTGTTTGTGAGAAAGTTTTAAGTTATTCTGTGTTTTTCTCTTCGCATTTATGTACTTACTAGCAGTTGCATGGGACTTCATTTGCGTGTCGTTTGATTTTCATTAAAATATTTAAGAGCGCTTTCACAATTTTTCTTGTATTTGAGCGTTTGACTCGAGATTTGATGAGTGATTAAGGTTAAGATGTAGGTAATAGATATTAGATATATACAGATAATATCAAAAAAACTATTGTCCAAGTAAATTTCATTATTTGTCTAGGGAGTGTTCTAAAAAAATATTTTAATTTGTTCACTTAGGTCAGTAAAAACCTTGTCTCGGCAAAAGATGTTTCATAAAAATTCAATTTCGGGCATCTTTTTATGCTTTGTTACATGGAACATAATCGCACACCTAGATCTAAACAGAGTTAACTTCAAAAAAGGTCAAAAACTGTTTACCGTTTTTCTGTGCACTGCAGAAGTTATCTATACATATTTGCTTTGCAAGTTCTACTAGGAGAAAGATATTATTAGAATAACGTGTTTTAGTCACGTATAGGACCTAAATTTTTTTTTTTTTCGATATTTCTGTTTTGTATTAAAAGTGTGTGTAAATTCTTTTATTAATTACAGTTGAGCCTGTTTTGTTAATTGAGTTAACTCTGTTTTGGTGAAGCCACTGAAATTGAAAATGTATTAGCATTTCGTATTATTCGTAATTAGTTCAACTCATAGAGCAGTCTTCGACCAACAGTACCCTAGTACATATACCGCATTTTGACTGATGGGTTGGCGAGAAAAACACCATTATTACTCAAATCAAACAATTTTTTTATTTAAAAATACTATGAAACGTCACTGACGACACTCAATCATAACGCTATCGATATTTAGGCTTTATTTTTTCTGAATGTCGCACTACAAATTCTCTCTGCCTTTCAAGATCGCCGAGTTCCCAATATGCATCAACGAGCTGTTGCCTTGTCATTTCATCATTCTTAACTTTACATATAAGTCGACATTTTTCTCCATAGGGGGTCGAATTTTTGTCTCTGGCACTGCTTTTTTGGGCTTCGACAAAGACTCGACTTCGATAAGATTTGCCAGAATTTCTCAGCATTTTTGCAACTTTAGATTTTCAATTCATTGGTTTGCATACTCTCATTTTACTTTTTCTCTATCAAGGGGTCTTTTTTTTTTGGGTGGGAAATCATCAAATAACTTCTCCTGCTCTGGGTGGAGCGGGAGGGCGTGTCAGACTTTTACTGACTAAAACCCACCCGTGTTCCCTCAGTTGCCTGTGTGCCAGGGGCCGCGGTATCTCTTTCGAACAACCCGCACCCCTGGCAGGCATTGGCCCTTGCGGACCCCCCATTTGGTGCTGACATCTCTTTGAGGCGCGCGTGGAACACAACGCGCCGTCGACCCGGGCTTGGTCCTTACCGGACAGCGAGCTACCCATTACTCGCCGTCCGCAAGCCCGCGCCTACGGTGGCCGGGAATCAGCCTGGGATTCCCGACGCCCAGGGCGTCTCCACGAGGACACGGCGGTGCTCCGCCCAAGCCGGGCAGACCGCCACCGTATGCTCCACCGTGTCCTCAGGGCGATCTTCGCAACGGAAACACCCGGGCGTTTCCTCCCGCCTTGTGCGAAACAGGAACCTCCCGAAACAACCATGTCCGGTGAGGACCTGCGTCAGGCGGAAGGTGAGGACGCCATGCCGCCTCTCAAGCCACTCCTCAAAGAGGGGACTTACCGCCGCTATCGTGGCGTGCCTACTATCGTGGCGTGCCTACTATCGTGGCGTGCCCAACTGTACCTTGTTCTTGGGAATGCTTTATTCAATTTTTTATGTTTCATACAGTTATTCACCAAAAATACCTAATTCCGTAAAACAGAGAATTAATGATAATTTTTCGTCTGAAATTATATTTTTTATCTATGTATGTTTAATCTACATTCTAACAAAAACTATTTAATAACTAAGGTTCCTAAGTCAGTTTGCTTGAAAAAAACAGTCTATTTAAAAGTAAATTATTTTTTTTAAACAATTGTTTAATGCAGCGCTATAAATCAGTAATAACTAATTAACGCGCGGGATTTAGCTTTAGTCCGCGCCGGTTTGTTCCTGGGCGTCCGACGCATTGCAGTTAGCATGTGTACGTAGCGTACTTCACTAGACACACACGCGCGATCGGCTACCAGACTACCACGCGCCGCTCTTACTACTACACATGCACGGCTCACACACACAGCGATTTGCACGAAGCGGCGAAATTATGAGTAAACTGACAAGGCTTGATACTACTCTGTCAAGAAAGTACCGCGAAAGGACCAATAATACAAAAATGTTAATTATTCATCCAAATTTATTTTATCGCCTTCAAAGTATGCTCCTTCAGGAAACGATACACTTATGCCAACGAATAATCCAATCATCAAAATATTTTTTAAACGCTTTTCCCGGAATTAAGTTCAGTTCTCGCTGCGAATTCTCCTGTCTTCTATCGAATGAAAACGGGTGCCACAAAGTGGTAATTTGAGTTTAGCTATATTTGGTGAATAAAGTGGTTGGTCGATGGTATTTGTTGAGTTTTTGGTAAAAAATTCGTTCACAATGATGGCCTTGTACGAAGGCGCATTATCGTGGTGCATAGTCCATGAATTTTCTTTCCACAAATCTGGCCATTTTCATACGAATTTAAAATATCGTTTCTGTCAATCGTTTGAAATTAACAGGGACACAATGATGTTTTAATAAGTTAAACGCTAAATGGTTTTGCAATGCCCTACTGTCAATGAAATTGGTATCTACGCCTCAGAATAAATAAATTATGGAAAAATGCTTTGGTCCCAAACTTAAAAAAATGGGGGAAGAAGTACATTCAACGGAATTATAAAGCCGCCCTATTTCTAGTATAAAACTGGCAGTTTAATTCTACCTTCAGCCGACAAAGCCAACATAAATACCAAGGTAGCGGTACTTTTTCCACCTCACAACTTTTATTTTTGTTTTGGCTCGTTGGAAAGTTGGTTCTAAAACTATTTAGCGTGCTCTGTGGCGAGTGTCGCACTGGGGTTCCACTGGAGACCACTTTAATGCCTGGCTTTACGGCTTATAGAAGTTACTGTGAAGCTGCCTTGAGGGATGGCTTAGTTGCGTGTCAGTTATTATGGGATGAGATGTGCGGGCATTAGTACAGTGCCACGCTGTTTGAGATCGTTTTGAAGAGTTATTTCTTGTTAGTTTTGCTGGGTTTTGAAATGTTGAAGCGATGCAGCGAAATAAATCAATTCATAGGTTTTGTTTTGTGTCCCGTGTGGTGCCGGGCGTAAAAGAATAGCATCATCCATTTCTTCCAGTGGGTGTCGTAGAAGGCGACTAAGGGACTTACTAGAGAATGGGCAGCAGCATTCTCTATGCATTTTACCACCATACTGCGATCGCCAACCCGCCTGCCAAGCGTGGCGATTATGGCAAACCCCCCCAACATGACAAGCACAAACAGTAAATGGCCCCTAGTGCCCGGCGGCCCACCTACCCTTGGCTACGGTAGCGGTCAAGGCCACGGTGAGGCAAGGGGTGCGAACAATCCCCGGAAGAGATCCGGCTACCACAATCACCGAAAACTGGACCTGGCAACATATAACACGCGTGCACTCCGGACCGACGAGAAGATCGTCGAACTCGAGGAAGGATTGAGCAGGTTACGGTGGGATATAGTAGGACTATCTGAAGTCCGACGAGAGGGGGAGGACTCGATAATCCTCAAATCCGGTAACTTGCTCTATTTCCGGGAGGGCGACCAGCAGTCCCAAGGTGGTGTCGGGTTTATCGTCCATAAGTCCCTTGTGAGCAACGTGGTGAAGATCGAGAGTGTGTCGACCAGGGTGGCGTTCCTTATACTCAGAATATCCGCAAGGTATTCGCTGAAGGTCATACAGGTTTACGCCCCGACCTCGTCACACCCCGACGATGAGGTGGAGACTATGTATGAGGATATTTCCAGAGCCATGCATGGTTCCAAAACTCACTTCACCGTTGTCATGGGGGACTTCAACGCGAAACTAGGCAAACGAAGCGATGATGAGCTGCGAGTGGGGCAATTTGGAGTTGGACGTAGGAACCACCGGGGTCACCTACTGGCTAGTTTTATGGAGAAGGAAGGCCTCTTTATGATGAACTCCTTCTTCAAAAAACGTGAGCACAGGAAGTGGACCTGGCAGAGTCCTGATGGTGCAACCAAAAATGAGATTGACTTCATTATGTCGACGAAGAAGCAAGTATTCAATGATGTCTCTGTGATCAACGCGGTGAAAACTGGTAGTGATCACCGTTTGGTAAGAGGCACATTGAATCTCAATATCAAGCTGGAAAGATCTCGACTAATGAAGTCTACGCTCCGTCCAGCATCGATCCAAGTCCAAAACTCCGAAAGCTTTCAACTCGAGCTCCAGAATCGTTTCGAGTGTCTAGGGAGCTCTGTGGACGATTTTAACGATGGGTTCGTGGAAACTGTCCATACGGTCGGGTCTAAGTTTTTCAAGACCCGTCGTATCGACAAAAATAAGAGGCTCTCTGATCCTACTTTGCAGCTCATGAAGGAGAGGCGTGAGATGGTTCTGCAGTCTTCAGACGACGCACTCGAGTACCGGCAGCTTAATAGACAGATCTCTAAGTCCTTGAAAAGCGACCGCCGCCGTTTTAATACAGAACGTATTAAAGACGCGATAGATCGGAATAAAGGCTCCAAGGTCTTTGCTAGGGATCTGTCTATTGGGCAGAGTCTGCTTACGAAACTGAAGACCGATGAAGGCAGGATCGTATCCACCAAGCCTGAGCTGTTGAGAGAGATTGAGAGGTTCTATGGACAGTTATACACGTCAACAAGAAACCCCGTTACAAATCTGGCTAACGACCCAAGAGCTAGATTGACCCGACACTATACTGAAGATATCCCGGACGTCAGCTTGTACGAGATTAGGATGGCTCTGAAGCAGCTCAAAAACAACAAGGCGCCGGGTGATGACGGAATTACGGCTGAGCTTCTGAAGGCCGGTGGAAAACCCGTTCTTAAGGCCCTCCAGAAGCTGTTTGAATCCGTCATACTCGAGGGCAAAACGCCACAGGCATGGAACAGAGGTGTGGTGGTACTTTTCTTTAAGAAGGGCGATAATGCCCTTCTTAAGAATTATAGGCCCATCTCACTTCTGAGCCATGTCTACAAGCTGTTTTCCAGAGTCATCACGAACCGTCTAGCGCGCAGGTTTGACGACTTCCAGCCTCCCGAACAGGCCGGGTTCCGTAAAGGCTTTAGCACAGTAGACCACATACATACGCTGCGGCAGGTTATACAGAAGACCGAAGAGTATAACTTGCCTCTATGTTTAGCGTTTGTGGACTATGAAAAAGCCTTCGATTCGATCGAGACATGGGCTGTACTGCAGTCCCTCCAACGGTGCCAGATCGACTATCGGTACATCGAGGTGTTGAAGTGTCTGTACGAAAACGCCACTATGTCAGTCCGACTCCAGGACCGGACCTCGGAACCTATCCTTCTGCAGCGTGGTGTTAGACAGGGAGATGTTATCTCTCCGAAACTCTTTACTGCTGCACTGGAGGATGTCTTCAAGGTTCTGGACTGGAAAGGGGCTGGCATCAACATCAATGGCGAGTACATCACTCACCTTCGGTTTGCCGATGATATAGTTGTCATGGCTGAGACCATGGAGGACCTCAGTACAATGCTCGATGACCTCAGTAGGGCTTCCGAAAGAGTGGGTCTAAAAATGAACATGGGCAAGACAAAGGTTATGTTTAATTCCCGTGTAACACCCACTCTCATGACGGTCGGAGGCGCTGCACTCGAAGTTGTGGACGAGTACGTTTACCTAGGACAAACTGTCCAGTTAGGTAGGTCCAACTTCGAGAAAGAGGTCAATCGTCGAATCCGACTCGGTTGGGCAGCGTTCGGGAAGCTTCGCAATATCTTCTCGTCCCACATACCGCAGTGTCTCAAGACGAAAGTCTTCGACCAGTGTGTGTTGCCAGTGATGACATATGGAACCAAAACGTGGTCGCTCACAATGGGCCTCATAAGAAGGTTTAAAGTCACCCAAAGGGCAATGGAGAGGGCTATGCTTGGAGTTTCCCTGCGTGATCGAATCAGGAATGACGAGATCCGCAGGAGAACCAAGGTAACCGACATAGCCCGAAGAATTGCCAAACTTAAGTGGCAGTGGGCAGGGCACATTGCACGCAGAACAGATGGCCGATGGGGTCGAAAAGTTCTGGAGTGGCGACCGCGCACCGGAAGACGTAAAGTTGGAAGGCCTCCCACAAGGTGGACCGATGACCTTGTGAGGGCCGCAGGAGTCCGCTGGATGCGGGAAGCACAGAACCGGTCGAAGTGGCGGAGCTTGGGGGAGGCCTATGTCCAGCAGTGGACGTCTTTCGGCTGAAATGATGATGATGATGATGATAGGTTTTGTAAAATTGAAATATTTATTAAGTTTTTTATCAACACGTTGCGTGCAAATAATATTATGTTTTTCTAAGGAATAATAAAGTTACATGTGATTATCAGAGATCGGATATTCGGATGCATATTCACCTAAAGTTGAGATGTTGGCTAACATGGAATGCGCTTTTGTATCGAAAAAATCTTAATTTAGGTAAGTAATTTGTTTATTTTTTGTTTTAACTAATACAAACCACCCCTCCTCCAGTACATACATTTGTATCGGGTTAAACATTAATTTTAAATGAATACACATCTGAATAGTTGTCCAATCCAGAATCCCGGGGTTTTTAATAAATTTTACAAATAATTTTTAGCCGCTTCCATACTTTCATAGCTAAAAATTATCTTTAGGTAAATATGCATTCGAATATCCGATCTCTGGTGATCATACAGTAGGAAAAAACTTTAACAAAAAACCCGTACAAATCTAGAGTTTATTTTTCCCACTGATATCCAAATATTGACATTCTGGAATAAGAACAACGCTTTGTAACAAAGAAATAAAAGTTCCAGAATTTGTTGGTTTGATATTGTCCGGATAAAAAAGTTTATTTTTTTATTGTTTTTTTATGAAATCCCTAGCACTTTCAAACTTCATTTGAGAGATCAGTCAAGCATTTCGAAACGTTAAAATTATTGTTGCGTGATAAAAATAAACACCAAGATTAAAACTTTTAAATTATATTTTACGAACATAACACTGTTTTATAAAATATCCTATTTCTTTACTTCTTGTGTTTAACGCTTGACATCATAATTTTGTTTGTAGTCTTTTTTACAAAGTTATTTCTTAGTCAATAATTCTGTTTAGAGAAGTTCTTTCCCGAACAGTGTTATTCTACAGCCCCCATTAAAAGATAAAAGTAACACACCTACGCAAGACATTAATAATTCAAATAAAGTTAATATAAAACATCCACCCACATTTGAACCAGCAAAATAAAAGCCAAACAAAACCGTAACACTATTTAACAACATTTCAAACAAAATTATACCGAATATCATAATCATAGACGCAAACTGAACACCGGAATTATTGATCAAGCTGAAGAAGGCTTTATGTAAAAACGAAGAAAGCAACAGTTTTTGCACGCTTTATATTAGCTTCACTTGTATGTTTGTTTGTTTGTATGTAACCGACTCCTTAGAGCGCGATTTTGACCCACTTTAAACGGTCAGATTTCATTGAAACTTTGTAAACTTATCGAGGACCGATGACAATTCAATAATATTAAAACAAAAATAGAAAAATGAAAAAAAGGGGAAAAAACACGTTTTTGTAGTTAGCACAACTAAAAATAGAAAATAAATAATAGTTTAAAAAACTAAAAAACACGCTTTAAAAACCAAACTAAAAAAGGAGAAAATAATTTAATTCAGTTAAAAAGCGTGTGGGGTGCTTTTTGAGGTATTTTTTAACCGACTTCAAAAAGGAGGAGGTAATCAATTCGTCGGAACCTTTTTTTTATGTATGTTCCCCGATTACTCGAAGATGGCTGGACCGATTTGGATTTTGTTTTTTTTTGTTTGAAAGGATATACTTCCCAGGTGGTCCCATGATCATCAAGTCAGGATCCGATGATGGGATCCAGGAGAAATAGAGAGAAATTTTCAAATTTTATAGGCACACGAAGCGATTTAGCTATTTTTTGGAAGAGTACTTTCTCGTAGTGGTCTCATTTCAATTTGGTGAAGATCTGATGAAGAACTTTGGAGATAGGCAACGGAACTCCTCAATAAATGATAGCAAATGGACTGGGATTGCTGAAATCTCATGTCTGTCTATTGCTTACACCAGTTCATAACATAACATCACGCCGGTATGATGTGAAGGGGTAAGCACATGTGAACCACTAAAAAGTGAAAAATAAAAACTTTTTCCAAAAAAAAAACAACCGACTTCCAAAAAAACACTACAAAGTGAAAAATAACTTTAATTTCGGAAGGCGGTGACAAAAAATTAAAATACAGCTCCAAAGACACCGACTTCCGAAATTAAAGTTATTTTTCACTTTGTAGTGTTTTTTTGGAAGTCGGTTGTTTTTTTTTTTGGAAATTTTTTTTTATAATCAATTAATGTCAAGCACCCACGCTTTTTAATTGAATTAAATTATTTCCTCCTTTTTAGTTTGGTTTTTAAAGCGTGTTTTTTAGTTTTTTAAACTATTATTTATTAGTAAATGAGCTTCATAGTTATCACCGAAGTGTGATACTGCTTAACGTGACGTTTAAAATTTTAAAGTAATCATAATTAATAAGTCTTGATTAATGCTCGGTTCCTATAAACAAAAATGGATCGTTTTGCTTACCAATGGTAGCATTTTATATTTCCAACCTGGATCAATACATAAATAGTTTCGTAAGCTAATTTTACCTGTGATAGCTACTTCTATATTATAGGACAGTCTACTCTGCAAAGCTAAGAGGCATTTGCTTCATTTTTAGGAAAAAAACAAGTCTTAGTTTTAACCTACAACTGTCCGTACTGTCCGTAGGTTAAGCTACGTTTGCCGCGGCTGTTCCGTGGATGGGTGTCCATCTTTACATACCAAGAACACTCCGTGCTTCTGAAAGCACGTTAAACCGTTGCTCTCGGCTGACATTCGTGGATCTTTGACAGTCGTTTCGGGTCGTCAGAAGCCCGAAAGTCAAAACAGGCTTACCCAAAGGGTATCGTATTACCCAGTGACTGGGTTGTGGACGTTAGATGGGCAGTCGCTTCATGTAAAATACTGGAATTCAGCTGCATCCGGTTAGACTGGAAGCCAACCCAAGGCTAGGTAGTTTGAATGAATTAGTCTTGATTGTAATACAAATTATTAAATGCATTTAGCGATATACATATTTAAAACATCGTTCTGTTTCAATTAATCGTTTGAAGATAACGGATTTATAATGATGTTCTAAAGTTTATCTTAACAAGCATTTAGTTGTGATGCAAGCGGTTCTAAAGAGAGTTTTTTTTTTAATCTCAATTTCATCACATCACAAACATTCGGGTGTAGGCTACACCCGAATGTTTTCTCAGAATGTTGGCGCTTGTATCTTTCTTCCATAATCTCGTACAACTGATCAACGAACCGAGAAGGAAATAACAGCATCCTTTCTTACTAATGAATAAGAATCTATGAGTAACAGTCTATTGTTTTTCCTCCATTTTGAATAAAAATACAGGAAGGCGAGTCTCGTTGGACTAAAAGATTTTTTAATATCCGAAATAAAAAGGGTTGGGGAGAAGCGGGAGGTATTATTGAAATTCCGACGTTGTATATTCAAGTTGATGGTTTTTTCTTAGACAATGTTGTTACTGGTGTTGAAATGAATCAGTTAGTTTGAAAGTTCATTAAGAAATAAGATTTCTGAGAACGGATCAACAATCTTACTCCTCAAATAATTAAAAAAAATATTTTTTGATACTATTTTTAGCCCACATTCTACGAAGGCTTTCACTCGGCTTAGAATAAAATACACAAATGAAAAATTTCTTAAATGAACTTGTAGCTCATGCCCATTCCGTAATAAAAAAAAGCCATTGTATCGGGACTGACCCCCCAGCGGGGCACGTCTAACGCCGCTACTCAAAAGTAACCAGTTCATTTACAATTACAATTTACTATAATTATACAACAAAATGATGTAACACATTAACGCAAGATCTCATACACCCCAATTTTAAACGCATAATGTAATGACCAAAACCATACCAAAACTATTTTTTATAAAGATAACTTTTAATAATAAGAAAATCGTGTTGACTCTAGCATTCCTTTAAGCATTAAAAATTTAGACTTATTCCCTTGAAATAAGATTTAATTTTCTTTCAGGTTCAATTTATTGACGGTAGGTATGACAAAATACAATGACATAGTTTTTTAAACGTAGAGACGTAAAAAAAAAATCGATTCAGTAGAAAATTTTGAACAAACTATTAGCTGAACTTGCGTTTATTCTGTTACACCCCTGATACAAATTATTAATTTGACATTATATTAAACTTTAACTCTTGAACTGAGATACTCGTAGATATAACTTTCACATCAATTAATTAATTCGTTCCTTAAAAATCCTAATGCACGAGTTGCTATTTGCTGTTGTTATGTTTTTTTATTAAATTAAAATCCTTACTAATATTAGGTCTTTACCTATGAAATTGCCGTTTTGCAGTACTGGCCATTTCAAATCAAAATAATTTTTGTTTGGGTAAGAATTCTAATTTCAAATTAATTTTATTTTAAAAACATGGATTTTTTTTTCCAAAAGTAGTCATTTGTTTATTGATTAGTGTTACATTTTCATCGCATTTCAATCTTTTTCGTCATCATGGATACGTTAAAAATTCGAGTAATTATGGAATATGAGTACCGTCGTGGCAGCAACGCGGCACAAGCGGCACGCAACATCAACGACGTTTACGGAGCTAACACTACAAACCAACGCACCACCTGTTATTGGTTTGCTCGCTTCCGTTCTGGAAATTTCGACCTGAAAAATGAACCTCGCGGTCGTCCGAAGACTTTGGTCGACAATGACGAATTAAAGGCGATTGTGGAAGCTGATGATACACAATCTACGGCTGAATTAGCAGCAGCTTTCGACGTTAGCGTCAAAACAATATTGGTCCATTTGCGTCAAATTGGCAAGGTAAAAAAGCTTGACAAATGGGTGCCCCACGAACTCAATGATCGTCAGCGCGAAGTACGCGTCGAGACGTGCCTTGCACTGCTCAACAGACACACAAATGAAGGAATTTTGAACCGCATTGTTACCTGCGATGAAAAATGGATTCTGTTTGATAACCGCAAGCGCTCAGCAAGTTGGTTGGATCCTGGTTCAGCACCTAAACAATGCCCTAAACGAAAACTTACCCCTAGAAAAGTGATGGTCACTGTTTGGTGGTCTAGCGCCGGTGTGATTCATCACAGCTTCTTACCAAACGGGGTGAGCATTACTGCAGATGTGTACTGTGAAGAACTGAACACAATGATGGAGAAGCTGGCACATCTCCAACCAGCATTGGTCAATCGCTCGTCTCCGCTGCTCCTGCACGACAACGCGCGACCTCATACTGCACAGCAGACGGTCTCCAAGTTGCAAGAACTGGGGTTGGAAGCTCTCCGTCATCCGCCCTACTCACCAGACCTTGCGCCTACAGACTACTACTTTTTCCAGAATTCGGATAACTTCTTGGCGGGAAAAAAATTCAATACCCGAGAGGCAGTACAAAATGCCTTTGAAGAATTTGTTGCCTCCCGTCCAGCTGATTTCTTTAAGAAGGACATCAATAAACTGCCACTGCGATGGCAAAGATGCATTCATTGCATGGGTGATTACTTCGATTAATACAAATAAAAAATACATGAAAAAAATTCGTTTAAATTTTTTCATACAAAACGGCAATTTCATAGGTAAAGACCTATTATTATAAACGCGAAAGTTTGTATGTATGGATGTTTCTTACTCTTTCACGCAAAAACTAGTAAATGGATTTGGATGAAATTTGGCACACAGATAGATTATAACATAGTTTAACATATAGGATAATTTTTAGTCCGGTAGTACGTTACCACGGGATAATTTCCGACATCCACGCAGGCGAAGCCGCGGGCGGAAGCTAGTAATAGATAAAATTAAAAAAAAAATCACCATTTGTACTGGTAGATTGTAAAGGGGCCATTATAGTTTTAAGATCATTGTAAACTTATAACATAACAACACGCATTGTTTCCCCGGAGGCTTGGGCAGTGGCGTACCTATAATTTATTCAATTCAACCATCTGTAATCTAATAAAAGTCACAAACTTACTTTATGGTCATCTAGAATCCATGTGATGTTAGGTGCTGGGTAGGCCTCGTCGACTGAACAGTTGGCTCGCAGAATATCACCGCGCGCGTAGCTGCCTCGAGAGATGGACAGGTGCGGTGCTCTGAATGGTGGGTCTGGATAGAAAGTGAAGCAGTTTAGTTAAGAGGTGAGGTGAGGTCACACATGAGATATGCAATAAAGATTTGAATTTGAATTTGAATTTGTGGTACATTCTTCTTCGTCAATAATATTAATACTCAATATTGGGTATGTATTAATTACATTCTACAATGTGAATATATACTGTGGAGGTAGGTTTACACAGACAAATGATTATTGTGGAACCTGCCAGCTAATGTAAAGTAGGGGGGAGAAATAGAAAAAGGGCAGGGTTAAATAGATATTTTCGTTAATGAAATAATGTTCATTGTAATGACTACACAGGAAGAATTTCTAACCTGTTCGCAAACTGACCCTCTACAGGATGTTACGGAGTAGAAAATTTTCGACGAGCCATCCGAAAAGGGGCCAAGTGCGAATCGGAGTATGAACGTTGTTTACAAAATATATGGCGCCTTCACCAAGATTTTGTAGTGTTTGTGGGTAACACTGAAAGTTTTTAGGAAACAAAAAACGGAATGATGTGGAAGCCTGTTATTTTCATTGCTTTTGAAGTACTCTCCATCCTTTTCTAAGCACCGTCGCACAGTGGGCTGGGATTACAAGGTTGGGTCTTAAGAGATGAAATGTATTTTTTTGGTATCTAGGCATAAATTTAAAACGTTTTTATTCTTTGACTTTTTTTAATTTAACGAGTACTTTCGGAGATATAGCCATATCAAATTTGTATGAAGAGTCATGTTATTTTAGTTAAGCAATTTATTCCAATTAAATTGAAATTGAAAATAATGTATACTAAACGGCCTGAAAACCTCAATACCTACTTAGTTCTTTAAAAAAAAAAACATTGTTCGACATTTTCCACCACCATAGGTAGGTATGACGTAATTTGTTTTGAGACTTATTTCCGGGAATCAAGGGATAAGAGTGCGCGAGCGCAACAACAAGTTATGACGTGTCGTAACGTGATTGGTGCAACGATAGGGTATCTACGGAATGTTCGGTTGCATTCAAACGTACTTCAGTGTTCTATTACCCACCATAATAGACGCACTACCCCCACACATTCATTACTTACTTATTTGTTATTTTGTATTTGTGAAAATGTTTGATTTAGTGACAAACCTTGATCTTTTCGTTATTTTAAAAAACAGTGGCAGTATTAAAAATAATGACAGTTTGTGTAGTGAGATAAGGTCTAAATTTTTAGTCGAATTAAGTGATGATCACGAAAAGACCTTAAAGTTGTTTTGTGCAAAATTTTGTTATAATTTAAATAGAAGATGGGAAAACGCTTATCGTAAAGAAAATATATTCAGAACTAAAAATAGTGAATGGTTACAAGAAAACATAATATGGCCAGACTTTATTAAGTGTTTAATAGGCAGTAATGAAGATCAACTAGCACCGAGTACATCAACTCAGTATGTATCACCATCAAAAGTTTCTGTCGGTGTCTCCACCGAACAAAGCCCAAGAAAACCTTTTTGTGAATTAGCGCCTAAACAGAAAAAAAGACGTGCAGAAAACTTTCATTTATCTTCGGACGAAATAAAATATGCATATTTTGAGCAGTTGAAAGCGGATGGGAATGAGGAGGTTGCTAAAATACTAGAACATTTACTAAAGAATCCCCAAGATGTAAAAAAAGTTAAAAAGTGCATATCTGTTAAAGAAACAAAACCTGTGTTTTCTCCGGATGAGGCTTTAGGGTTATTTTTATCACTTAAGCTGACCAAGTGGCAATACAATACTTTAAGAAAAAGTGTTAACGAAAAAGACAGTAATATATTTCCATCTTATTATCAAGTGCAACATGCGAAACAGAAATGCTATCCACCAAAAGATGCTATTACAGTGACAGAAACCTGAGCTAAAATAAAGTTACAAGCTCTATTGGATATAACGACAACAAGAATAATGACGTCACTCGTCATAGATAGTGGTTGTAAAGAATTTACACTAATCAGTAAGTGGGGATTTGACGGTGCTTCTAATCAAGCCAATTACAAACAAAAAATGCAAACAGACGATGAACAAGAAAGTCAACTTGACGATTCAAGCATATTTATGGGTAGTTTAGTGCCAATAAAATTAGTGTGCGGCGAACAAGTTATCTGGCAAAACGATTCACCAAATTCATCTTACTGGTGTCGTCCAATCTTTTTCGAATTTGTGAAAGAAAATAAAACAACGATATTGCGGGAAAAAAGTGCTATTGAGGAAGAGATTGTAAATTTAGTGAAAACAGAAGTTGGAGAAATAAAAATTTCACACTCTTTATTAATGACTATGATAGACGGAAAAGCAACATCAATTTTATGTGATACTTCATCTCAGAGATGCGACATTTGTAAAGCCACTCCAACAGAGATGAATAATTTGCCCTTAATTGCATCAAAACCGACTGATCCAGATCTCTGTAAATACGGATTGTCATCATTGCATACCTGGATACGAATGATGGAATGCATTCTGCATATAGCCTACAGATTAACGATACAGACATGGACAGTAAAGGGAGACAACAAGTGCATCATGGAAAGAAGAAAGAAAGACATACAAGACGCTTTTAAAAATAGAATGGGACTTCTGATTGATGTTGTTAAACAAGGGCACGGCTCCACGAATGACGGAAATACTGCTAGAAGATTTTTTGCAAATCCAAACATGACTGCTGAGATAACTGGTGTTAGTGAAGAATTAATAAGGCGATTTGCAATCATTTTAGAGGCAATTTCATCAGGTTACCACATTGACACAGCGAAATTTCACGAATATGCTCAAGTGACCATGCAACTGTATTTGGAATTATATAGCTGGTATTATATGCCTTCAAGTGTTCATAAAGTTCTTATGCATGGTGCAGCTATTATTGAAAGTTTTGGTCTAATACCAATTGGACAGCTATCTGAAGAAGCTGCTGAAGCTAGAAATAAAGACTTTCGTAGGTACCGCCAACACCATTCCAGGAAATGCAGTAGAAAAACTACAAATGAAGACATTTTAAATAATTTATTGACCAGCTCTGATCCACTGATCTCAGCGAAACGTCACAAACTTCGCAGAAAACATAAAACTTTGTCAGTAGAAGCACAAAGTTTATTAGTAATTGAACAAGCGGAAACATTTGATGATGACGAATACGAAAATTTTGCATTCGTTAATGTGGATACCCTTGACAGTGATTAAATTAAAACAGTGCAGTGGCCAGTAGTGATTGTGATTTTTACTTATTTATTTATTTATTTTATTAGTCCTTAGTGGATTAGGCCTAAAGGGGAGACCACTACATTAAAAAAAACGCGCCTAGTTCTTAACCTCTATGGTGGTGTGGAATAGAGAACAAAATTTGAAATTGCGACCAAATCGCAGAAAATCGCAACCCGAGAATAGGCGCTAAAATAGGACAAATATACGTACTATGCATACGTAGAGTCAATTCTTTGAGAAAATTTGAGAATTTCGAGATTTTCACATTTTTTTCTTTTGCTTCATACAAAAATTACTTTGGATATTTATAACTCCGAAAATACTAAGTTATCTGAACGACCCTCATAGAAATAATTACTTATAATCGATAGATAAATCCAACACAATATTTAAAATTTCAGAAAAAGAAACTTTTTTTTTTTAAATGCTAAGTCCTTTACCGGCCCGTTTCAGCCCACTGTGCGTCGCGACGGAACTATTGACTGAAGCAATGGGCCCCTCTTTTTTTATGGATCTCTTCCACGCCTTTTGCAAACGTTGCCACGGCACATCTTCAGAGTTCATAAAACGAATTCCTCTAAGTTTATCTTATATTTTTGGAAATAAATAATAGTCACTGGATGCCAGGACGGGATTGTATGGAGGATGACTCACTAACTCCACACCTTCGATAGTTCGTCTGTCTGAGTGAGCTGGAGCGTTGTTCATGGTGCAGGAGGATCCTGCGATTAGGGCGCTGGTGTCTAACAGTTTCCAAGACAACTGGTAAACAATGACTGTCATACGAATCTGCAGTAACAGTCCTTTTATCTTCTAAGACAATATTGTTGCGAAATGACCCGTCCGTCCAAAGAATGAGGCAATCATCTTTGGGTCATACTCAGAAAAAGTGTACATTTTAAATTTGTAACGAAACTGATAGGTAACGATACTGAGAATATCCGTCACGAAACTGATGTCATAAGGTATTAGTGCACATGGATTGGGCGAATAAATACGTGATTATATTTGGCTTATTAATTAAAAAAGAAATAGTATAAGCATCGGTAATTAAATTAGCAAAATAAAAATTATTTATATAAAACTAGCTGCCCCGACAGACGTTGTCCTGTCCTATCTATGAATATTGAATTCGCAACATTTTTATATTTTTTCTTTCATAAGAACCTTCTTCTGACAATAACAAACTTGGTGCAGCCGTTCAAGTGTGATGCCGTGACCAAGGGAAATAGGGATTCATTTTTATATATAAAAAGATGAAGTAGCAGTATTTAAGTGTTTTTTAACTTGTCTTACAAATTATGCCTTTGATTTACTTAAATTAAAGTATTTTCTTGACATCGTGATTTTATTTTTAAAATAGGTAGGTAAAGGTAGAAACTTATTTAGGTATTTGTGATCAACACATCGACATTACTGAGAATATGTACAGAAGTATAGTTTCCGGCACGTAACTTGGTTAAAGATTTTCTTAGTGGAAGAAGTTCGCGCATGTAATAATTAATGAAATTGTGCGTACGCGAACTTACACTACAAAATCTTTGGCCAACTTATACGTTATGCCGAAAACTATAGTTATGCACTCTTGTTTATGTGAACTAAGCTTAAAAATTTCTCAATTTAGTAGCGTAACGCAATATAACGAAAATGAGAATAAAATCTGAGAAATTATAACCTCTAAAAATCTTTTTACGCAAAACCACGTGTTTCCCACTCAAGCACTGAGCGTATCCGTTAAGATAATACAAAAATAAGAAAATAACATAGTAAGCAAACAAAAAATATCATAAATTTACCACAATAATAGTTGTTTATCACTCTGATATTTTTTTTTTGTAAATATTCACCTGACACACTTTTTGACTTCACGACTACGGCAAAAACATAATGGCGGCCACAAATGCGATTTTGACGTAAGTAATAGTTTTTCCAGAATAGGAAACAATATTTATACAACTTTAAATAGTTGCGTTTCAAATATAATTGCGTGTTACTAACCCTGAGTAACGATACTTCATAATTTTGGGACAAAATCAGTTTAATTAAAATAATTTTTTATATAAATGATTTACAATAACAATTGGTCGTATTTAGTTACTTGATTCATCTAGAATAATATACCCACAGTCAATGTTAAGTAGAGCGATGAATATTCGTAACAATTCGTCTCTGAAAATGTGCAATGGTCATTGGGACGCTAAAAAAATCTATGATGATGTTTTTATCAATGTTTTGACACTCAAAAAATTTACTCTTTTAAAGAAAATTAAGTTAAAATACCAGACAAATCTCCATAATAATAGACTAATATAACAAAAACGAGGGGAAAAAGAAAACATATCATATTATTATATATTTACTTTAATATGAAGTAGCGCGGGACAAGAAAACATACCAAATGTACACTTTTTCTGAGTATGACCACTTTTTCTCTTGACTTCTGCCCTTCTTTACTTTTGTCGGCAAATCTTCGAATGGGAACATTGGTTGCGCAAATTGTCTTTTCGTTTCGGGTTCGTAACAATATATCCAGCTTTCATCGCCTGTGACGATGTCATATTACAGCATTCGAGCAGCATTACAGCATTCGAGTCACCTCTGTCATACTTTTCAAGCAATGAGCAGCACCAATCTAAATGACGCTGACGGCGTTTTTTATCTTCCGCTTAATGAGGTATCCAAAATTTCTAGTACATAGCTTCCTGACACTTAAATGTTCATGTTAGACTTTTTGTACTTGACTCATACCAATGCCTAAAGCTGCCCGAATCTGTTGACATGTCACCCTTGTAACATTACCCGCACAGCACTCACGATATCTTCAGTAGTCGCCGTAGAAGGATGTGCTTCTCGCGCATTATCAGTGAGTTGCTTCGACCACGTTTAAAGTCATTAAACCAGTTATAAACATGTTGTGGCACAGCCTGGGGCTTCGTCATAAAATGCTAATCGAAGTCTATCGTAGCATTGTTGTTGAGTAAGACCGCAACGAAAGTCGTAATAAATCGTTGAGTGAAAATGTTCTCTAGTCAAATGCATTTCGACGCACGACGACAGCCACTACTTTTTAAATTGCCGCTAATTTTTAAAAACAAATGACATAATTATGAATTCATTACACAGATTCCCAAAGAGTTCCTAATTCGAAATTTAAATATTTTTTGAATTGGCTGCTTCTCTCACTGGCGGCCTATTATAAAAATGTTCAGTGTGACCCCCGTATGGGGAAAACAGTTTTCCAACGGCAAAGTTAATTAGTTTGTCCCTCAGTACAGTGTATCATTTTGTTAGAGCAATGTTCGGTATTCATTAGTTACCTAATAATTATTTTGGTACTGGTAAGTTTGTATGGAACCCTCGGTGCGCGAGTCCGACTCGCACTTGATCGGTTTTTTTAAATCTAAGATTGTTTTTTCCTTCGATTTTTTTTTCAGAAGATTCTCAAAAATATTAGTATCTTACTAACAATTTATACCTAATCTCGTGGGTAAACAATAAAAAAATCCGGGAGCCCTAATTATAAAAAGAACAGAAAAAAAAATCCAAAAAAAAACAACCGACTTCCGAAAAAACCGGAAAAACACTACAAAGTGAAAAATAACATTAATTTCGGAAGGCGGTGACAAAAAATTAAAATACGAATACAAGTACAGACGCTAGCAGATAAAGCTACCCTAATGTGTCAAATTTCTTTGATAGAGTTTCATCTTTATTCCATAAGCGTAAGGTTCATGTTCAATTTGGAAAATTTGACTGTTTGGGGTAGCTTGATGTGCTAGCATCTATACCTATTCAACAAGAATCATATGTTGTCAATAATGCGACATAACGTGTCAACACCGCACGCAGAATCCCGCACGATGGCTTGTTTTTTTTATTCTTTATAATGACATTGGATATAATATCATCAGCCTTTCGACCTCAATAGACCGTAAGTGTGACGTCACAAGTCTATTAGGGTTGTGGGCATGCCCATAGTGCCCAGAAAGGTAGATCCGCGCTTGGCGTAAGTAAACGTTTGTTACACCATTAATTTTAACCACCAAACTTTACAATAGAAACAGAATCCACCGATTCTCCATCTATTTACGTCAGATAAGAATGAAGCTCAAAGTGATAATAACACCGTTTCCATTGTAATAACTAAAATATCTCCATCAGGAAGATATCGAACTCGTTCCAATAAACAATCATTACTAAAGTTCGATGTTCCAAAAACGCTTCCGAATTGTTGTATTTACTTGAAACGGGTTTTCCATTTGGGATTTCTCAGTCCGGATCTGTATTTAAGCTTGGGAGGTGAATTACTTGACATTTTCACAATACGACGTGATACCTTATTACCATTATTAACTGCTATGAACTGAAATATTGATGATTAAAAGTCCAACAATACTTTGCCCGACTTGCGGATCAAAACCAAAAGCCTTCGCTCACACATTTTTACAGTACCACGAGACTAAGAAATCCGTTCAAATTGTATCGAACTTTTAAATCAAAATAGTAACTATTTATTACAGCTGTAAGCTATCATTACAGGTGTATGTACCCAATGCGACAATGCGGTCATTTTACATATATACTCACTAACTAACTTATTATTCACAATTGAAATATACTATAACACATATAACTCAAACAATTTTCTACAATGAATAGGAACAATGACACAATATCTTATGAAGAATACTTAACAGTATAACTTACTACCAACACTAATATACATTATAACATAAAATAAATAACAGTGTCCTTGCAAATTCACTAAAATGACACATGAATTGAACACACTCAATTTTGCCATGAAGTTCGTTAATGGTACGAATTGCCCGGGTCACTGGCGTCTTAGCGAGTAGATTGGTCCTGGCTATCAGCACGGCCAGCAGTGGCGGACGCCGTCGCCTCCACACATAGCGTTCCGGTACGCAAAGACTCAAGCACTGCAGTACTCCACTTAATAAACCAGTAGATATAATTAACTTACCAACAACAGTTAGTGGTGCTGACCGTATATCGGTGTGGAACAGAGGCGCGTCGGCCGAGACCTCGCATTGGTAGTCACCACTCAGGCGTCGGTTCAAGTTCACTATGCGGACTTGCTGGTGATCTGATTGCGTCAACTGGTGGACAGAAAGGAGATACTCAGTGACAAGAACATATTTTAGATAAGGCTAGAGTAATTTTCCACATATTAAAAAACTCACGCCTTTTTCCCATGGAGGCAGAATCTATAGGTACGCCACCTGCTACGATCCTTTTGCCTCGTTTACGTTCATACATCTGTCATACACGCACGCCGGTTGTGAGTACTACGTAACTGACCTTTCTAAAGAACATCACCAATAAGGTCACTATAATTATGTCCTCCTACGACGTCGCCTCTCTGCGTTTCCACTCACAGCTGCATTTTAATTACATTTTGTTAGCCGTCTTTCATTCACCCTCTCAACATGACCAAACCACGTAAGCTCTTTTTTTTCTTTTCACTTTTATCTTTTTTTTAATCGCAGCGTTGTCGTATCGAAACATTCCTCAGCTTATCGTCCATATACAACGAGTAACATAATTAACGCAAGACCTCATACACCCCAATTAGAGTATTGAGTTAAAAGCATAAAACTATTTTTTTTTTAAAGCTAACTGATATTATTAAGAAAAACGTGTCGACCAAAGCATTACTCTATGCATTAAAAGTTGAGTCTTCTTGCTTCAGATATAAGATTGGCAAAATACATAATAAAAAAAATAAAACTTATATTAAAAGTTACTGAAATCGATTCAGTAGTCAATTAGGAACAAACTACTTTCAGGTCTTGCGGCTATGCTGTTGTACACCTTGTTGTACACCTTGTTGTACACCTTGTATACGACCAGACCAGTTTGCATGATATACCTGTTATTGTAGTCTAACGAGATCACTTTCTAAAGTCACAAACAATAAGCGGCACTAAAACGTGACAATGTCTATTCATCATAATCAGTCTATATGTTCCCAATGCTAAGAGACAGGCCTTCTCTCTGTGAGATGGAGTGGGCCATAATCCACCACGCAGGCCCAGTGCGGGTTGGTAGAAGTCACATGTCTTCGAATTTTTGGTTCTATGACATGTCGGTTTCCTCAAGATGTTATTTTCATCGTTTTGAGAGCAGTGGTGATGAAATGAAATACAGGAAGTAAAGTGCCTGCCTGGGTTCGAACTCAACACCACCCATATTGTCGGGGCCGATACCACGGGTTAGTCACCAACTCAGCACGAGACACTGGACATGCGTGTGTCCAGTTGGCGAAACTTAAAATTAGTATCACTTGTTATTTCGTCATTTAGATACGACTAGGTCACCACTGCTCTACACATCCTTCATTTGCTTTTCATTTTATAACTATGTACTACTCAATACCTATTTGCTAATTCAAGTTTAAAATCCAACCAATACCTTTTAGTCAAGCATATTAATTATACGTATTCAGTGTTCCAATATTGGTACCAATATTGGGTTTCTAGACCGCATTTAAAATATAATTTGACGTCACAAAAAGAGCTATGACTTAAGCGAGATTCCTTGAATATGGAAAATAATTTGAATTAAATATGAATTCAAGCTGAAGACAGAAATATTCTGAATGTAAATTCAAATTTGAATGCAAATTTAAAACGCTTTTATATTGCTACTTTGAGAACTGTTTATCAGACTTAGTAATTGCTTATATATTTAAAGGATACCTCAAAAAGCTTAGTGAACATATTAAGTGATTATGATAATAGTTCTTAGAATTGTCATCATTATTATCAAGTTAGAACTCTATCAATATTATCCAGAACATGATAAATCATTAGGTATTTAAAGAACGCTGATGTTTTAAATAGAGATGTGATCTTAATTAACTCGACATTGAGATGATATTGTACCTAAATAAATAAAAAATGTTTCAGTACAACAATTGACCCTGACACTTCAGTTTGGTTTCAATTTTACTCGGATCGAAATTTTGCTTTGTAATACCTCAAGGTACCAGTCAAAAGAAATGCTCAGTGTTGAAACGCAAATTATGAGAATTGCACTAAAGTATTTTAATTTTTTTTTTGTATATTAGCACCTTTATTTCCTTCATATTTATTTACTAAGTTATCGTTTGATTCAGATTATTTGTGTTGCGCTATTTTTTTTTATGTGAGACCCAAAGACCAATTTTGTAAGGTCCACCCACATACACGATACATCAACTTCTTAAAAATATCTGAAACCAAATAACTTCAAAACTCAACTTACATCAACCGACGCTCCCGGAAGTGGAAACACCATCGTCGGTGGCATCTCCCGCGGCACATATCTGTAGAACTCAGTCTCCGCCTTGTACCACCTGATGGAGTAAAGAGCAGCATCCTCCAGGTCGTAGGAACAGCGCAGGATGGCGGATTGACCCTCGCCGGAGAGGACCGCGCGAGGCACGGAGATTGAGAGGTTCCGGAGGGACCAGACGCCACCTGTGGATAAAGAGAGAAAAAGAGTTAGAATATTTGGTTTTGTCAAGATTTGGTCGGCTGGAAAAGTAATTATTATGATGATGTTAAAAAAAGTAAAATTTCGTTCCGATATTGAATTCACAGATTTTTCATTTACCTTCATGGCAACTTGTAGTGGCCTTTCGATAAACGCGATACGGTATGAAATAAAAAGGAGACGGTTCTAAAATAACAATAATAACAATTAGTCCTCAGTGAGTAGTTTGTTGGATCGTCACATGTATTATTTCCATTTCAGTCACTCGTAACGACAACCACAAAACTGCTATTGCTGTCCATAGAATTTCTGTTGAAAAAGAAATTGGATTGGAACTGGAATCAATAACATTTTACAAGGAATATTTACCGAAACACCCGAAAAAGGTATTCCTTTCAGAAGAAATATAGAAAATAATCCCGATCATCTACCTAAATCCTTTTGCAAAATTAAGAATACAGTCAATAATATCAAGAAAATAGCAAGTAAAGGTCACATATGTAGAGCTTTATTCCGTATACCTACAAACCCTAGGGAACTAGCCTTCAAATATTACCAATTCGAACATAATGTAATTCTCCATAGAATTCTTTCCCAAATATATTTTGTCCTTCATAAATAACATTGTTTCGTACTACGTCTAATACATTATTACTTTGTTCTTTATGGACATATTACTAAGACTTAGTAATTGGTCCTTAGTTTTTCTATTGTACTAGAAATTAGTCTATTTGTTCGCTTAATGGACGTATAAAAAGATGTTTTAATACAGCTAAGTAGTCTGTTGTTAGCATTTTTTTAGAACAATAGTAACGGAATGGTCTTAGAAAAACAATTGGTTTTCATTAGCTTGAATGTTGTGTTTTTTATATCATTGTTTGTTTAGGTTGGTGCTGCAACAGAATAGATAAAAGGTGCTGATATGGAACACCTATTTTAACACGCCTATTTTAAAGGGGATAATAATAATTATCGTAAGCTAACTCACACATAACACACGCATACTAACACACACTATATATAGTCCTCTTCACCGTATCCGGCGGAAGCGACCCAGACTACTTTTTTATCCTTTCGTGAGGTCTCTGATGGCTAGCTTAACCAAATTTGGTCTTGAAAACCCGGTCACACCGCGCACAAAGAGCTGATCAGCATCGTTGTAAGGCTTTGGGTGACTTTCCATATTTGGCGCTTCTAGATGATTTGTTTCAAAGCATTCAGCTGTTTTGTGTATTGAAGTGTCACACACACACACTATACACACATTAATACACTCATTTCGCTGATGATGGTTTATTATTTTCATAACACTTTGGAACCATTAAGATGGAATTATGTTTTAAACAGTCCCGTTACAATTAAAATATTATTGAATAATAGACCAAGAAGCGGTGTCCTTGTTAATCTGTGCCCGATTTGTTCTGAACGATTCGATCGGAATTGTTCGTATCTCAACGTCTCCGAAATCTTTCCACTTCAATGCTAAATAAAGGCTTTCTGAACGTTACACACAAAGGGTTTCTCAAAGATTTGAGTCCCACGAGCGATTTGAAAACAATATTTCTATCGTAGCGCCGCCGTGTGAACAGCTCCCTGGGGGCAGGTCAAGAAGGCCTAGGGCCTAGAGTTGACAAGAGACATTTTTTTTTACTCTCTGTTTTAAAATCGTTATATCCTAGTAAAGTAAATAGATAGGTAGGTAAATCATTTATTTGCGGATTGTTAAGCTATTATTTGCATATAGATTTTACATTTATAATTGACAATATTTTTTACAAGTATCTAAAGGACAGGAAGTATGTGATTAGTTTGTTTTGTTGTCAACTACTAATTAAAATTTAACAACATAATTTTGTTACTTTTAACATGGTATTTTATATTGCCACTGACCTGAAAGTCATTCTATTTATTTTCCTGATTTCCTAAAAAATTACAAATGTACGACAAACATAATTATATCAAACCCTTTCTAGCTTCTCATACTCGCTCACGAGATCAAATTTGCGACAACACAGCTTTTTACCCGATACCCTTATCGCGGTTCCCTTAATCCGGACCCTAAACCTACCTTTAAAACAATTTTGGTAAGCATCATATTTCTGGTAACCCTACCCAACGAGGGACCCAGCTGGAAGGAACGCGGTCACTAATCACCAATATCATGGAGCAAGAGAGGGCAGAAGGCTAAGTGATGATGGGCGAGACGGATGACCATTAAGAATCATTACAGTAGGTATAGAGCAAAAAACTAAAGTCTTTCGAATAAAAAATAATGTTGACAGAAGCTTGATGCTTTGTTTTTGAGAAATTTCATTACTATAGAATACTGATGAAGCTGCAACCAACATGAATACTGCTATGATGAATAGGTAATATGAAATTAAAACTTGATCAATGTTGTTGACATTTTCTTTGTGAGTTGAAGCAGAGAATCAACATACCATTTATTCCGATTTCATATTCCAAGTCACCAGCCCGAATGGAAAGTGATTCTAGTTATCTTTCTTGGTTATTTCATCACTAATTTTGTTAAAGTAGACACATAAAATCAATACTATTTTAGTCTTTTATTATTTGTCAGTTTCCTATATTCCTTCTGCAACTATCCACATAACGTCCGTCAACACCTGTGTCTGTGTCACCGTTCAGCCTTTGGACAGGCTAAGATAACACATTGTTTGTACGTTAGAGCGATTGTTGTGATTCCAGCGTGATACATTGCCAGTATTGTTCAGTGATTGCATTGTGGGCCGCCTGGTGAGGCAGTAATGTAGTTACAGTTCAATTGAATGCGATGAAGACGTTATGTAGATTTATTGAATTACGGTCGGGTGGATTCGTCAATTTTCGTGCTGATTCGGTTACGATTGAGGTTGGTTTACTTTGGTACAATCAGTGAAATATGTCGCTATATTTGGTACAAATTGTTTAACAAATTAGTGTTGATGAACACCGAAAAATGAGAATATGTTTATCTGAATACACTTTTTTGTTTAAGTAAAGCCGAGACCTTTTGTTGTTCAGTTGATTTTCTAAAGATTCAGAGCAAACTGTAAAGTAGATTTAACTAGAATAAAAACACGATTTTCCAGTCTTTGGCTTTATAACTTCGTCTATTTACTGGGTTTTCACTTCGTCTATTTACTTTATCCCTTTTCAAGGTACTTGACATTACAATTTAATACGATAAATGTTTCAAAACCTAACAAACAAATCTCAAAATCCCAACTTATCTATTCAAATAAGGCCTACAAAGTCTAGCTAATATCTCAACAGAAAAACCATAAAATTATCAAGGTAAACCATATTCCGGACCCTTGTTTACTTTGAAACAAAGACAATTATAGAAGTTGTCCTAAATCTAGATAAATTCCCAAAACAATCAATTAAGGTGTGGGCATGCATAATCCTATGGTCATTAAGGGGTGTGTGTTCACAGCTGGGAAAACAACGCCCGGGCTTGCGGTGAGACCGACCCTTAAGGGGATATGGTGGTATCTCGATAGGGAATCTAGTTACTAATTGAAATATTCTCTTGCGTTTTTAAAGTGTGGTGTAAGTATTACATGAGAATATATAAATGGAAGTACGTGATAGCTTTGATCTTTCAGGAATCTGGTGGATGCAAGAAACACAGCACCAGTCGAAGTGGCGGTGTTTGGGGTAGGCATATGTCCAGTAGTGGTCGTCGAAAAAAAATTATGAAAGCTTTGTATTATCACAATTTTGAACGAGAATACGTGTGTTTCATGGTAAAATTGTATTTTAAAGCAGTAAACTTAGGATAAGGAGTATTGCGTTCGCTGCATTAAGAAAGAAAAATTCAACTGTAACATCAAGTGGACTTATGAGGGTTCATGGTGGGGTTTATGGCCATTGACTTATCAAACCTATCTAAACCAGACTAAACCTATCGACATATTCCAAAATACTGAGCCAGGAGCTAAAGCAGCGTATCCTGCTGTCTACGCGCTACAGGAGTTGATGGTAGCTGCTAAAACTGTTGGCAGTTTTGTTTTGAGCTTGGGCTCGTAGTCAAATTCTGGGCTGACTGTTTTTAAATTGCTATCAACCCACTACGAAGAAGGAGCTAAAGCATAAATGCGTAAGAGCTCATACTCCTTCAGATAATAACACATTCATGAGTCCAGTCCATTTATGCAAAGTCCACTAAAAGGGTGGGCCATTATTATTATCGAAGGTCTACATCACTCAGAATACCATAAATTAATCATCAATCCTGTGCGGCACGACACAAACTGTCCTGAACCTGTTACTGTCTCGCTCTAATACACACAGGTAGAAACAGACGAAAAGAAAATACGAGCTAAAAGAATTAGCATTGTCAAACATCAAACGTTTATGACAAAATTCCACGCTTCCTAATACTTGATAGGCCACATCCCATCTACCTTTTAAAAGGCTTAAAATTTCCCAAAAGCAGTTAACTAAAAGCTCATAATGAAGCCTAGATATTAATAAACCCTAAATGTGTTTCATACGAACTTGTGAATGAGCCTGAGTCGAAACTCGAACAATTTAAATGTTGAAACTTTTCGCCACTGTATTAACGACGGTTGGAACTGTATGCTGAAATGTAAATGGGAAGGCAAATTGGTGTTGATGTCTTGATTTTGGAAAGGGTTTTGGTTGAATCGATGTTTTACAAAATATGTTCAGGTTTTTTATAGATTATATTTATCAATTTGTAGGTACTGGAATCTATGAATCACTACCAGCACTAAGGAATATCATGCTTTCTTGATTAATAAAGATCCTAAAACAACTTAAAAGAAGGCAAATCACTACAAACGTATAAAACTAAACCGTCGTTGACGGAAAAATCATGCAAATTTTCGTCCTAGAGAATTCCACTCCTGTTAGGATATATTCCTTTTTCATTTAAGTATTAGTAGAAGTCTTTAAAATATGTATTCATAAACAAAGGAAAAAGCAACATAATCCTTTTAATATACCTAATGACTTAAGCATAAACCGTTTTTAATTGTGCTTACGTCCGCAGTCATCTCGAATATGGTAGTCAAATTTGGAATCCGAATTACGCAGTGCATTCAGACAGATTGGAACGAATACAAGGGAAATTCACGAGATACTTAGGTTACAAATTTAAAATCCCTTATCTGTGTTACAATGAACGATGTGCTCGATTCCACTTACTCCCACTTATAACTAGGAGAAATATATCCGACATAAGATTCTTAGTGAAAATAGCACAATCAAGGATTGAATGTCCTGAACTTCTTTCTAAGCTATCTTTGAATGTTCCACCTCGACACTCTCGTTTGAGAGATCTTCTCCATGCTCCTTACGCTCGCACAATTTACCGCAGTAATTCCTTTATGATTCGCTCAGTCAAAGCATTCAACAGAATTGTAAAGAATGAACACTCCTCAATCGATTTGTTTGCAAGCAGCTTGGCGTCTATTGTTACCATTTTATCTAAAAACTAGTTTCTGATTGATCCAATTAGTAGTTGATCATGCATTCCTGCCTATGTATTTACTTAATAATAGATCCAATTAGTAGTTGATCATGCATTCCTGCCTATGTATTTACTTAATGTAATAGTTTAATTGTGTATTTAGTTAGTTTTAAGTTTAATTTATCACTTACATAATTAGTTATTTAATCTAAACATAGTTTATAACTCGCACAACAATACCCCATTGCTATCTGTGGAGGCTTGTAAATGGCTTTTCGTAAATTATATAACTATTCCTTTTGTACTGATAGCTGTAAGCCACCCAAACACAATAAAATAAAAACAATAAAATAAAATAAAATAAATATAAACATAAGTTGTATGAATTCTATAGATATAGTGAAAAAGGTCTACCCATGATCGTCCCACATGTCTTTCATAACCTAAACCATATTACGAAAATAGCGTCCCATTTTCAATTAAAATTGCATTAGGAAGCCCATAAAAATCCCGTCATACACCGCACAAGAAGCCTTTTAAAAAACAGTCCACTAAAGGCAGATCTTCCGGCAAATTAACCTCACCCCATACGCGGGGCTCATCAAATTGCGCGTTCAGTTGAAGCTAATGAACGTAATAAATGTTCGAGAGTGTTCGTGCGAGCGGCGATGTATAGCGTACATTGAGATAATGACTGCGCCTCCTCGGCAATAACTGGATGGCTTGGTAATAGTCCTATATGTCTCGCGAGCGGGATTGACACGGGGATATTTCAGGGAGAAAATGTTCGCTCACTAGTTAGGGGGAACAATGAAACGTTTTCACGTTTTTTGTTTGGTTTATTTTTGTGCTCTGGCGATGGGGGAAAGAAATAGCAATGGATTTGGATAATTGGTGGAGGTTCTCTCGGGCAGGGAGTTACGACATTTGAATTTGGGGAAAGCGGCTTTGATTTTTGGCAAGGTTTTATTTTTATGGGTTTGGAATAATTGAATACTAGACTGCATGCTGCAAAATGACATCAGCGTGCCTCTAGTATAGAGACACGCTGATGTCATTTTGGAAAACATTTTTTTATGATAACTAGGAAAGATGGTCTAGTAACTTTTTTAATCGAATCATGACGATAAACTGATTCTTTCAGAAGGATAAGCAATCATTCTTTCTTTTAAACTGTCACATTTCAAATTAACTTTATCATTTACAGTAGATTAAATTCCAATTAAACCACCGTCTTTAGCTCCAAATAATACCAATTTCTCACCAATACCTAGCCACCCTCATCCCAAATACTAATTCACCCTCAGAACATCTCGGGACACTTCGCGCCTCGGAAATGAATCCTTGTGAATAAAGCCGGCGACACGTTTGCACAGTCACACCCCTCGGCAACGCGACGTCGATTAGACTTCACACGGTTGTTAAGCCGTTCTTAGTGTGTTTTTGAGAAGGTACCCCTTTTCTTTTGTTGAGTTGTGGGGTTGTTTTTAAGATTGACAGCTTATAATTGTAATTTTGTAGAGAATTGTTGTGTTGATTTTGAGAAAATGTAGAAAAGAATGAAGAGAAGATGTAAATGCAAAATATGACAAAGCTAAACACTGCTGTGTAACGTTATAGGTCGGCGAAAAGACTGTAGGCTAAGTGGTAAGTGGTCTCCGCTGACTGCATAGCTAAGTTGCTATCCCAGAAACAAAGCTGAAATAGCTTATCATAACATCACGCCTTGTTTTCAGAGTGGGTTGGGCAGAGGTGTACACTGTACGTCTATCACACACACACACACGCACATCCACATTTCGCCAGTCTTGTTTAAGTCCTATGTAATAGGGGGTGAGCCTGTTGCCACCAGCCAGCCACAAATCCAGATAGAAAAACCCAATAAAACTTTGCCTAATCTGGGAATCGAACCCTTGTAGTAGCGCTCGCGACCACTACACGAGGTAGTCAGTCAAGGGTGTCTAGGCTGTAGGTAATTATACTTTTGCTCATAAGCAGCACTTATGCTGTGTTCTAGCTAGGATAACGATCAATTATACTTAAAGGCAAATGAGACATTTCAAATTAGTCTCAAGGTCACACAAAGCCTCTGCTATTGCTGCTATCACAGTTTTCCAAACACTTCGGTGACCGCTTACTATCTACCTACTGGATCAAGTCTGTTTGCCAATCAGTTACATAGAAAAGTGGTATGCATACAGAGATCATTTACTTACCTATTTATTTTTTCAGTATTTTTCCATTTAATTAATTTGACGTCCCACCCAATTATTTTCAAAAAAGTATAACAAACAAAACACAATGAATCAAAGCAAGGCTACACGTAAACCTGACCACACCGTGGAGTATCGGTGTCGGCCATTAATTGGGTCGCAGAGGTCAGGAGGTGCTTGTTTCAGGAAAAATACTGATATTCTGTTTAGAATGGAAGCTTACCACATCAAAGCTGGAATTAGCTTTAGTTACCTTGTTATGCTTTTATAGTAAGGGCTGTTGTTTAAGTGAACTATCTAACTACAGGGTCAAACTGAATTGGCTAGCAAATCTTTAAAGACATGATGGCTTCCGGTACTGAGGCCATATCTAAGACACGATAAAACAATAAAATGGTTCGAAGGTTTTTTTTGACACCAACAACTGTCTGTAGTGTAGTTATTTAGAGTTTAGCAAATCATTTTGTGAAGTTTACACTACTTTTACACTACCTACGATCGTTGATCCCAAAATTAAATAATGTATCATCAAGTAATTTATTTTTTTCTACTTGCTAAGATTATACTCATCAACTCTGTGAATTTTTGCTAGGTAATTTTATTTGACCCTGTATCTACAGATCAGGTTAGATCAGGTTTTTTCAATCTGGACAAAATTGTTTTGACTCAGATCTATGCAGATCAGATCAATCCTGCACACATCCGAGTCAAATCAGGTCTGTCTTTTAAGGCAGTTGGAACCCACACCAACATTCTGTCAATTTGTGACCGTATAAACAAAGAGAGAAAACAGGGAGAGCTCTATTGTCGGCACGTTGAAGGCTCTTCCTAATTACCTAAAGCCTTTATATCTGCTGTCCCTTATAGGGATTTGTAATGGCGACTTCAAATGGCATAATGAACTGGTTCCGATTTGTTCCCTGTCATGTCGGGAAGTGAAGCTTGGAAGAGATGACTGATGCTTGGTTAGAGAATATTATTATCTTGGTTAAAATATGTTCAGGGAAGGTGTTACGCGAAAGATATCAAGAAAAACGATTGATCAGTCTTTGGGAAAAATCGAGTACTGTTTTAGTTGATTGGTTGTAATGGCAATCATGTCATTTGTTTTATATAGGTTTTAATATTTAATACTGTCCTCCCATACCTATTAACACTGTAATTATTTTATTACATTGTAAATGCTAATTATTTTTAAAAGAGTAACCGTGGAGTTTCTTGCCGGCTCTTCTGCATACTGCTTCTGACGTTTCAATGCGCCCATGTAGATTAATGTGAAATAGAACATATTGATTTGGATTTTTAAAAGTAATTTCTTCAAATTAGGCTGTAAATGAGAACTTTTTGAATGTCAAAATACATAAGACAGTCCCCCAAAAACGCCCACCCTTCACCACTTCCTAGTGCCTTAGCTGGGAAGAAGAAGTGGCGCATCAAACTCCCCAGCAGCACAGCTGTCTGATTAGTCGGATAGACTTGATTCTATACATACTTAGGCAAAGTAATAAAAATTACGAGACACAGAAAATGTATTAAATCATTAGTCATATGTCAGCTAGCCATGCCAATATACCAACAAATAAATGAAAACTTAACTCAACCACAAAGAATAAAAAAAAAGAAAAAGTATAATACCAAATAAAAGCCTCCTGGTATAAAGGGTGCCATTGATGTTGCTATTTGGTATGCTTAACTTAAAATGTCAAAACATTATATCAAAACTAGACTGTAACAAAATACCATGTTTAAAGCAAATAAAGACTATCTTATCTGATTACAGTGAATGTTTATTTTTATTTCATTCACACGACACCGACAGAATACAATAGAAATTAATGTGCATTTGCTCATTTAGTTTCATTTTTCGATTATTCGAGTGGTAAATATACTGTAATATATTTCGGCTAAGATTGTAGCTAACCTTACTTTTACACTAAACCTCTAATAACTCAGCTCTCAAATTGTCAGAACTTACAAGATTGTATGTGATCATTTCCTTCTCCTTATGATCTCCATATGATGCTTCAATTCTTTCAAGATATAAAAAAATCAATCACATTTTGTATCTATATAAAATCAACAATAAAATACAATTATTGTAATATACAAAATCTTTCATTCAGCAAATTCATCACTAAATATAAAAGTAAGTAAGTTACGATCCTACGTAAATGTTTATGTAAGCACGGATAACAATAAAAATAAACAAATTCTTTTTCAGAATTCCCCACAATATTGTTTGTTTTATTATTTTTGTTCAAACAATTCCACGAAAATATTTGTTCGGAAAATACTTATCTCACTATTTTTGATACCTATTTACATAAACATTGCTGTGTGTACTCATTCCTTTGAATATAAAATACTTATTGATAAAACTTATGATGAATAACTCACGTAAATATAAACTGCGAGAGACACGACAAATCCGGTCGGTTAGTTACAGTAACTATAACAGCGGTAGTACCGCACTCACAGACCTTACTTAAAATGGTTCTTGAAATTAAAATAATCTTTGGAGTGTTAATTGTTAAAATAATAAAAATATATAATTGTTTGATTTTTAAATAATATTCTATCTATTTATAATTGTACGTCGTTATGGCAAAACAAAACCGAAACAATGTTTTTGTATTTTATTTGCCGTCATCTGCCGTCATTTTTAAAGTTGGTATAACAAATTTATATCACTTATCTCACTCACGCGCTAAAATTCTGGCAGTACTGTAAAGGATCTGTAAATGGTATAATTGAAATAAATGCTTTGTGTTTTACTAAACTTTCAATTAAACACACATAACACCACACACACACACACACACACACACCACACCACACCACACCACACCACACACCACACCACCACCACACACCACCACACCACACCACACCACACTTTCGCTTACATTTATGTTGCTAGTTTAAAACGATCTCTAAATGGTTATTTAGAGATCGTTTTAAACTAGCAACATAAATGTAAGCGTAGTCAGAAAGTGATAGATAGGTACACGTTACGCAGCGCAAATTCCTAGAGAACCAAAGAACCAAACAATTTTATTAACGGAAGCAAGTATGCAAGAACAACATTCTCCTTAGACTCTGAACACACAACACGTGCAAAAGCGCGGAGAAACAAGACTTCGTTATTTGTACTAATTAATTAAATTATCTTAGTTAAATTGTGAACTTAACAAGAAGGAACTTGGAACATGCAGGTGGAATTTCTTGTAAGAATGAGAAGACATGATGTGGAAAATTTTAAGTGAATAGACTGAAATAATTATTATTCATATTATAATCTGGGATGGTGCTGATACGGAATTTGGGTTTGCTTTTAGTAAAACCTTGGTATTTTCAGTGCGAAGACCGAAATTTATTCTATTGTACCTAGCTTTATCAAGATTCAAGAAACTTTGGCCGTAACAAATGTCTAAAGGAATTTAAAACAATGAATTCTTCTGTCTAAAACCCAAATCAAGTTCTCTTATTCAGCAGTACTTTAAGCAAAGAACTGTTATAAGTTGGGGTGATGAGAATTATATAATCTAAGTTTTTAAGAACAGTAAATGATATCAGCTATTATTATCCCACTTCAGAGCAAGTAGAGAATGATATATACTTTTTATTTTATTTAATAGTTCACGCACAGAAATGTACAGAGGCGGACTTAATGCCAAAGGCATTTTCTACCAGTCGACCTTTGGGTGATGCAGGGACAAACAGTGGTAGGTGCAATTATGTAACTCGTGTTTTGAATATTTATTCCAATATAAGTAAATATAGGTACTAATATTATTATACTCATACATATGATATAAATACTTAATTAAATATAACCAAAAATAAACATAATTAAATACTTTTTCCTTTTGAAGACTATAATGTATCATCCTAATTCCTAATAGGACAACAGAGTATTTAACACACCACGAACATCTGTCTTCACAATTCACATTAATTAATCGATCTCTGAACAAACTTCCACTCCATATAGAATATCCATCTGTTCATCCGTATCCTAATACACCTCTCCATCTTCAAAACCAACCTTAACGTTACCGGAACTGCGTCCAAAATTCCTTGCATCTACATCTAATTATATAGGAACCCTGTCATCATTCATGTGACGTATATCCCAGGCAGATTTCACAAGTTGGGTTATAACATTCATTAACTGTTTAACTTTGGATAATCTGACCGTTGATCTGAAACTGTGTTAGTTTTAACCCTTCGGTTAAAATTCGGTCTAAATTAAACGTTTGTTAAATGAGGATCGGTTTGGGTTGGATTAAGGGTTCGTCCTAATATAGACCCTCGAGGGAGGGCATGTAAGTTATCTGATATGAAACCCATATTTGTTTTAGCTGACGAGAATATAATATATCATCGTTATTTTATTTTAATTAATGAGTATTAGATATCAGAATGAGATCATGCCAATATAATTGAGTTGATTTATTTCAACGTTACAGCTGCTTTATTTCAACTCATTAAGGGGCCGCGTCCGGGTAGCTCGTGAAATTCAAATTTGCTTACGTTTTGTACAATTTGCAGGAATGTGTCAGGTTGTATACTATGTTCTTCATAACCGTAAAACGTATACTATGTCATCATCATCTGCCTGCCTTTTCCCAACTCTGTTGGGGTCGCCTTGCAGTCTTACTGGATGCAGCTGAATACCAGTATTTTACATGGAGCGACTGTCTATCTGACCTCCACAACCCAGTTACTGGTTAATACGATAAGCCTTGTTAAGACTGGCTGTCAGACTTTCGGGCTTCTGATGACCTGTAACGACTGTCAAAGATCCACGTATGACAACCGGGACCAACAGCTTAACCTGCTTTCCGATGCACGGAGGGGTCTTGGAATATAAAGATGGTAACCCATCCATGGATCAACCGCGGCAAGCGTAGCTTAACCTGCTCAATCGACCCGTCCGGCTGTTATTACTTAGCCACAAGCTTCTCTAACCATAGCACGTATGTATTTATAACATTACAATCTTTAAAATCATCAATAGGTATAAGTCTCTAAGTTCATATAACCCTATTGGTTTAGGTATATTATATGAAATATTAATTCTGAGATCTTTTATATTATCGTGCTATATCTGATAAGTCATAATTAATTACTTAAAATAGAACATTGATTCTACAAACTGTACTGTCGATAGTGTTTATTGTCTTACGTGAAAGCAACAATACCGTTTCTCAGGACAACTAATATCTGAGGATTTAGAAAATAATACTTGGATATCCAATTACTACTACTCAATAAGTAAAAATAAAGAGATAAAGACAAAAGGATATACTCGAATGTAATACATTATATTAGCTTCTTAAGAACCTCTCTTTACGCAATAAACTTATGGAAGACATTACTAATTCTAATAAGAAATAGGATTATGTTTATGAATGTTGATCGACGAAGGCTTACATGTTCCCAATATGCTCTTAATTTCCCCATTATAGCATATTGGGAACATATATCAGAGGTATCATAGCTGTCTTCATTGGTTGAGTAACTGAGTAATTGGCTTTTTATTTGATTACTGCCCAGAAATAATTATTTAGCTTTTTAATAGTTGTTCAGGTGCTTGTAAGAATTTTCTATATCTAAATTGAGAAATAAGACCGTTGCAAATAGTCATATAGACCGATGACCTTGTGAAGGCTGCAGGAATCCGCTGGATTCAAAACACAGTGGACGTCTTTCGGCTGAAATGATGATGATTACGAAATAGTCTTTGAAATAAACAGGTGAATTGGATTCGGTTTAAAACAGTAAAGACAGACAGAGTTAATCTCCTTCAAGAACCTTAATCCCCTCAACAACAGACGCCACACAGACCATCCCAATCACATTGAAATCGATATCAATCTCTTGAAAGGCTCATCGCCAGCCTCTCAAGCTTCGAAGCTCAAGCATCAAATTGTACGCATTAGTGCATCTTGTGGCAGATTAACTCACAATCAATAGATGTTGAGATTTCAAGATACTGTGATTGAAAGCCTGTTTGGAAAACGGCTTTATAGCTGTTTGATTCAGTATTATTAATGGCTGGAAAACTGTTAATTGCTGTCATCTGTGGAGTAGTTAGTCAAGCAGTAACATATCTCAGTTTGAGGACTTAAATTCACTGAATGAATTATGAAAATAGAAGCTCGGATAAAAGAAATATGCATACAATATTCTTTATTGTTTATTAATAGGACACAATTAGGAAATAAATTGCCTGCCTTTTCCGACTATGTTGGGGTCGGCTTCCAGTCTAACCGGGTGCAGCTGAATACCAGTATTTTACATGGAGCGACTGCCTATCTGACCTGCACAACCCAGATACTAGGTAATATGGGTAATATACCCTTTGGGTAAGACTGGTTTGTCAGATTTTCAGGCTTCTAACGACCCGTAACGACTGACAAAGATACGCGAGTGTCAGCCAGGACAAACCGCTTAACATGCTTTCCGAAGCACGGAGTGGGCTTGGCATGTAAAGATGGTCAGCCATCTACGGACCAATCGCACAAGCACAGCTAAACCTGATTGATCGACCCGTGTGGCTATTTTTACTTAGCCACAGTTGGAAAAATTGCAGTATTTAATGACCTACACATGCTGCGTTCACCATTACGTTCGCCATAAGTTGGTTTTAACTGCTAAATAGTATATGGTTCTCCCATATAGTCGTCGACCGTACGTTCAATTGAGATAAGGGACAAAATACGATTTTTCAGGAGAGGCCGACAAAGTCTTTTTCGGACTAAATCGCCCATAACTTTTTTTGTTATTAACCTTTTTCGGGTCTAATTTCAGACATTATCTTGTATTTTAGTGCCCTATCAACATGTGTAACATTTATTTAAATAAGTTAGCTATTTAAGAAAATAGATGTCCCTTACAACAACGTACTTTGTTAGTAATGTCCCTTACTGACCAAGTATCTTGAAGTTGTATAAAGGACTTGTTGAAAAACTTTATGAAAAAAATACAGTGTAAAGAGATTTTTGACAGAAAATGAAGTACACACTTTTGACAATTCGTTGATTGGGAAGACCCTTACCTTATTTGAAGTGGATTGGCGGCAATAATTACACCATTTCAAGTTCCTATATTGCATAGTTTTTCAGATATATTGTTATTATGGGGCTGATTCAAAATTTGGATCCAAAAATCATTGGGGTAAGGGACTTTTTTCTTAAGCTAGAATTTTTTCATATTCACCATTCGATAGAGCGAAAAATTCTGAACAAAACTGTATACTCAACTCATTTTGGGTATTTTGTCCCTTACCTCAATTGAACCTACGGTCGACGATATGTATAGTTTAGTTTTAATAAAAATAACTAAAGTACATTTCTGACAAAAAGAAAGGTATGACAGTAAATCTTTAGAATACAAGACGTATCTGTCATCATTAAGATGTCCATCCTTATGACATTTTTTTTTTTTTTTTTTTCAGGGTGGGAAATCATCCAATGACTTCTCCCGCTCTGGGTGGAGCAGGAGGGCGTGTCAGACTTTTACTGACTAAAACCCACCCGTGATCCCTCAGTTGCCTGTGTGCCAGGGGCGACGGTATCTCTTTCGAACAACCCGCACCCCTGGCAGGCATCGGCCCTTGCGGACCCCACCAGTCCGGCGCACCAGGACACATGGCACGCCGTGACCACCCCAGGAACCAAGTAGCACAAGGGCCCCAGACTACCCTGGCACCCTTGGCTCCCTTGGCCCCCTGCGACGGGTCAGCGCAGTGGCCCCGCCGCCTACCACTTCTCGGCCGCAGGGGATAGGGAGAGCGGCCAACGCTATACCGACACTCCTCTTCCCCTGCGGCCCCACCGCGTCCGCCATCAAACGGTGGCGGCCCCGTCCAGGCCACGGAAGGGAAGAGCGCTACTCAAAAGTACCGGCACTCCTCCTCCGCCGCAGCCTGTAACCCTCAGCCGCGATGCCTCCCATTCGACATCGCGGCCCGCCTCAGTTGCGGTGCACCTCACCGCAACCTACTTTTTGGCCGCTACGTCGTCGGCTTGGAGACCAAAGCCCTGACGAGCGGCCCCACCTTTGGGTTCCTCTTCGCTTCACCGTGGGAGCGGACCACGGCTACTGAGCCCCCCCGCAACGACAATGCGGGAACCCACTGGGGGGGATCCTTATGACATTCAAGTTCATTTATCTCTTGTTTAAGCTTAACCAATCTATGTGTATTTGCTTTGAGGTAACCTCTAATTTGCACTTCCCACCTGCCCACGGCACCTACCACACTATTTCCCGTCCACCTTAACACGTCAATAATCATCCCCGCTGCAAATACTCCAATCCCCATATCTCTAAACACGCTACAATACTTCCACGGTCAGCCCCGACACAGAATAGATAGGTACAGAAGCTTCATAGAACAAGTAAAAGTGCACGCACACATAGACAGGTATCTCAAACAAATGCCAATCGTTACGAGTGCGCTCTCGGATTTGTTTTTGTTATTATAATAGTTGACTTGGTACCTGCGTCGTTAATATAAAACGCTGAAAAACAATGTGCTTAGAACAGCATCGTCGTGCTGAGTTACGAGCCCTCTTATCGCAGTCACAATGGGCAGCTGCTAACTACTATATTTTAATTTGCACTGTAATAAAGGCTCATGTATTTTTATTGCTGTTTCTGTTGAAAATACACCGTTTTCTTCCTTTATACTAGATATAGTGTCTCGGTGCGTGTCTCTGTGTGCTTGCGTTTTTGCTCGTTATATCGAGCCGGCCTTCTATACCTATCTATTCCGTGGCCCCGGCTTGTGGTGTAGTGTCAACACCGGTCGCAATTAGACCGTGTGGTTGATTACCGCTGTATGTATTTATATTTACTTGATTGGATCTTCTTTGTGTGTGTCTGCTTGTCCTTAGTATTTGTGACGATTGATTGCTTCTGATGATTTGTCTTAAGGGCAGTTTGCTTTTATAATTTAAGAGCCTCTAGTGATGCAACATTGGTATGACCTAAAAAGAATAAAAAAAAACAGTGTTTGTTTAAGCAAGGTTTGCAATCCATGCAAATATTAATTTTCGCCTGATAAATGATTTTTATTAGCTAGTGTACAAGCCGTGCGCTTACATTTTTACGGCTAGACTCTTTGTTTTAAGCTTTTCAGTGCATAAAAATTATTAGGGTTTGACCATTAAAAATATAATGGGAATGTAATTTTCTTTACTTTTACATAAAACACACTCCAAGTAAGTAATGAAAACTGAAAAATGTTGAAAAATAAACATGGAAGTATCAAAACATATATTTCAAATGGATCAAAGGAAGTCGAGAATTTTGTATAGTAAAATGCCTGATAGATGGGATGTGCACAAATGCCCCGTAGAGTCGAGGCACTGGCAGTCGAAATATTGCAGGCCGTATTTTATGAGGATTGGTGCATAGCTAAAGTAGGTTAAACCATATTTAATTTGTTTTTTGAAGTGAAAACTTCTTTAGGCGCGCTGAGCAGTTTTTGGGTGAACAAAAATCATGGAACTCGCGTCATCGTCCCCAAACGCTTGAGCACACAGATGAGTCGCGCGTTAATGTCTTTTGGAAAAGTCCCTGTTTTTCATTAGGAAATTCTAATTCTTTTATCCCTTTCTTTCCCTTAGTATTTTTATCGTAAAAATCTGTGCTGTCACCTTTAATGGGTGCAGTCGATCGCTCGTTTATCATTTTTTAACGAGAGCAATCAGGACCCAAGGACCCAATGTGAAAACCTGTAATGACGATTAAAAAAATACACACATATTTGTTCAAGTTTTCACTTCTGTCGGCACTCCCGGAGTGCTACTGTTTTTTTTTAATTTTTGAGCAATCGTCTTTATTTATGGAAACAGTTAAATGATAAATTATAAATGATTTCATTTCTGTAACTAGATTTGTACAAATACTTTAACACGTCAATCATATAAAAAAGAACTAGTGAGGTCAGCGTTTCCTATCAGTCTACTTACGACTACGAAAGACCGAAACAAAGTAGTCTCAAATAATCTTGGTCATGTGAAGAACATGTACATTGGTGTCTGTTCGGGCGCCGTCGGCTTTCTTCGTCAGGCGTCGGGTGGCTGCATGGACGACGGCGCGGGCGGCTACGCGGGTCAAGGAGTGGGGCCAAGGGCCCAGGCACTTCACTAGCGAAAGCGACCGACAACACACGCGCGCCTTCTAGTTCTAATACTGTACAATTCGTATGGATATATTAACAGTTTATACAGTCCACTGCTTTTATTTCAAAGTCCATTTAAAGACCCTTACAGTGTCTGACATTGAATTTTGTCTGAAAAGAACACAGATTTAGTGGAACTTTCCATTTTATTAGTTAGGATATAGATATTTACTAGGTTACGCCAATAATTACTATTCTATCCTTTTTTATGGACAACTAGCTGTTTTCCACAATTTCGTCTGCGAAAAGGTAACACTTTTGTATATTATAATTTTTAATACAAATATCCAGAATGAAAACTAGCCTTCACGTTTTCTAAATCCCAGGCTACCTGTTTGTCAAACATACGAATGGTTCAGTGGTTTGGCGCATTTAAAGGTATGTCCGGGTTAGGTTACAGCCCATTTATTTTCAGGCTTTTGCTCGTAAAGACTATACTTTATAGTAACAGGGCTTGACATAACATCACGCCTTTATTCCTTATGTGGAACGAAACGTGGGTGTACTATAGCAACCCCACCACGCCACGCCACGTTTCGCCAGTTATGTTTAAGCCCCATGTAATAGGGGGCGAGCCTATTGCCAGCAACCGTGCAAAAATCCAGATCCCACGCTGCTAATGAGAAATTCGAGATAGACAAATCCAATAACACTTTACCCGGCCCGGAAATTAAACCAAGGACCTCATGCTCAGCAGTAGTACTCGCGACCACTGGACCAACGAGACAGACAGGTCTTATTAAGAAGGATTCGATTTAAGAGACGATGCCTGTATTTAAGACCTCACTTAGACACTCAAGAACTATGACTAAAATCAATTTAACACGTAAAGTACACTTAATCCGCTTCCAAATCACTTTCCTCTCTCAACTGCCATCCATAACTTTGCCCAACGACCAACACTCAAAAGTAAACTGACCATTCTGTTACATCACCTCAATAATTGCGCCAATATCGGCCACTCTTCACACGCTGGCCGGCAATTGGCAATTCCAGTGCCATTCCTAACGGCACCGGAATTGGCAATTCTATTGGTAGTGCTAACAGAGCTAGCAGTACGATCCTTTTGATTGGTCGTTACTAATGTTTGGGCAGTCTCCTGAGAAGTGAGAGATCTTTATGTGGTTGGGAAGTAAAAATGAAGTAGCGAGTTTTATTTTATGTTATAGTCTCCATCAGATAGAAAGAGCTTTTCAAGAGGTCAGGTGTGTAATAATCTTAAACGTATATGGCTAATATACGGTCATCTAAATCAATTGTTAATTAAATTAACACTCTACGTCAATTAGCCGTGTTAAAGCCATATCAGATATGTGTCAAATAATGACAGTTGTGATTTGAATATAGTAGGTAGCCAATTTCCTTGACTTTATCAGCATTATCATCTGCCTAGCCTACCCAACTATGATGGGGTCGGCTCCCAGTCTAACCGGGTACAGCTGAATACCAGTATTTTACATGGAGCGATTGCCCTTTGGATCTCCACAACCCAGTTGCTGAGTAATACGATACCCTTGGTAAGACTGGATGTCAAAAATTCGACCTACTGACAAACCGTACCGACTGCCAAATATCCACGAATGAAAGCCGACTAACTTTATTCACGAAAGAAACAAAAAGAGTATGTTAGAATCGTAATAGGCTGCATTCTGGAGTTTCTGCTTAGTTCCATGAGAAAAGGAGTGAATTTATGTATGTAGACCACCGAAAGGTATTACCACTCTCTACAGAAGCACTTGCCAACTACATGATACAACTTTAGGTATACACAAAGTTTAAACCGAAACACAATCACATTGGCTGGCGGAGTGAATGCTGATTTGACAAACAGCTCCCGTAAACTCTCGGCTTCATTAAAAGGTACTATGCCAAGGAACAACAAAGTAATTCGTCAAGAGTTTCTGGTTGTACACAAAGAGAGAACTAATTGAAATGAAGTCACATTTATTTACTTTCTCAATTACTTTGAATGTTTCATTCGTGAACTAAAAAATGAATGAGGTTTTGATTCAGTAGCTATCATTCAAAATCATTTTAGAATAGAATAGAATTTTATTTGAGTACTTATAAGCTTTTGCCACCGCAGCGGCTTTACCCGCGTGGATGTCGGAAACTATCCCATATGAAAGTACTTCCGGATAAAAGTATTCTAGTACTAATCTGAAATCGTCATAGTTAAAACATGTAAATCCAGGTTATAAACTATCTGTGCCAAATTTCATCTGAATCCGCTGAGCTGTGTTTACGTAATTGAGTAATACTCATTCAAACATACACACTTTCACATTTATAATATTAGTAGGAAATACCTCGGATAGAATTACTGGTAGTGATCAAATAAAGTTGGCCAAAATTTAATAAAATATCTACAACATACCCCTAGGGTGTGCGTTCATAATATAATAAATAAAATGATTATTTTAAAACAGAAAACTACACGATGTAAAATTTAGTTATTTTACATCCCTAGTGTAGTTTTCTGTTTGTCATTTCAGTTTGTATTCAAATTAATAAAGAGAATGATAGTAGATAGTATCACAAATGAGAAAAAAGTTGTTTTTGTAAAATAGAATTTAGCATGTACACACTGTAGGTACAAGGAATGATCTATTTGTAAAGTGATTATCCCCAGTTATTTGTTTCCGAATCAGCAAGAAATCAACCCAAGAGGCGACGATGAAATTTGAATCGCTCAAACAAAACTGACTATTATCTCCAAAATCTCGATTTATCAAAAGGAGTTTGAAATTAGCCAAATTTTAATCCGTCGGCGGAATACTAACAAGGTGGTTTGGAAACAGTCGTGTCGGCAGCTGGTAGAGATGGACTGCTGGCACGGGATTTGAAGATCACTAGTTGGGATGTGAGAAATCCGGGATTCGAATTATAAGAGTAGAACTTTAAGATTTGGACACGGAGCTCGCTAACTTTGTTTTGGCATTTCCTCTCAGGGATAAGTCAGTTAGGAAAAGCCAGCGCTATGTAGTTTTAAAATATTGATGAAAACATTGTAGGGTTTAAAGAACCTACTCAAAGAATACGAGTAATATATATTATAATCATCGTTTATTTCAACACCCAAAATTGCATTTGGAGGTATCGTTGGTCCTAGTCTGTATCTTGTCTTTGGCTTGGGCTTAAATAAGTAAAACATTTTGGTAAATTTTATGTAAAATAAAATAAAAGTTGAAATTGGCGACAGTTCAGCTAGTTACCCTCATCAAAACAAAGAATCTAAATAGGTTTACAATCAAATTAACTAATTAAGAGAAAACTAAAATCTTTATTCTTTAATTTTTATTGTATAATTGATATATATTTTTTTGACACCCGTCCGCAATGTCAAAACTTGGTACACTGACCGAACTAATTAAGAAGGTACAGTGAATCGGAGGACGCGAAAAATATGCAATCTTTGTTTTTTTAATAGTTATTTTTACTATATTCAGTAATCTAGGGTTAAAAACCCCAAGAACTATTTCAATACAATACTCCAAATAAATTCATCGCTACCAACAACTAAATAATAAAAAACTTTTTCAAAAAAAAAAAACAACCGACTTCCAAAAAAACACTACAAAGTGAAAAATAACTTCAATTTCGGAAGTCGGTGTCTTTGGAGCTGTATTTGAATTTTTTGTCACCGCCTTCCGAAATTGAAGTTATTTTTCACTTTGTAGTGTTTTTTTGGAAGTCGGTTGTTTTTTTTTTTGAAAAAGTTTTTATTTTTCACTTTTTAGTGGTTCACATGTGCTTACCCCTTCACAGCATACCGGCGTGATGTTATGTTATGAACTGGTGTAAGCAATAGACAGACATGAGATTTCAGCAATCCCAGTCCATTTGCTATCATTTATTGAGGAGTTCCGTTACCTATCTCCAAAGTTCTTCATCAGATCTTCACCTAATTGAAATGGGACCACTCCGAGAAAGTACTCTTCCAAAAAATAGCTAAATCGCTTCGTGTGCCTATAAAATTTGAAGAGTTCTCTCTATTTCTCCAGGTTCCCATCATCAGATCCTGACTTGATGATCATGGGACCACCTGGAAAGTATACCCTTTCAAACAAAAAAAACAAAATCCAAATCGGTCCAGCCATCTTCGAGTAATCGGGGAACATACATAAAAAAAAAAAAAAAAAAAAAAAAAAAAAAAAAAAAAAAAAAAAAAAGGTTCCGACGAATTGATAACCTCCTCCTTTTTGAAGTCGGTTAATAAATCACTAGCACACCACAACTAAAACAAAAGAAACTTCTGAAAATAAACACCATCGCATCCCGGCTTCGCCCGGACATCCCTATCCGATAGCTATCCAACAGTTATCGAACGACTGACGCCTCCCCCGGGACCTAATTCATTGGCGTCCCGTTGATCTGCTGAGCTGTGCCCCGAGATCCGGAGATACGGGATCCGGAGTGCGGGATTGCGTTAAGATTGTGGCAGACCTTAATGTGATAGTAACAGATGGACTTTTTTATTTTTCTACCTTTTATTTTAGGAGAGTAGTTCGGAAGAGGTGGTTTATTTTTGGAAGAGAATTCTAGGTCGACCTATATTTGCCGACCTTTATTTAATCTGTTGTCTCGGTTTTGCAGTATTTTCTCACTCTACCTTCAAAATCTCCATCATCTGCCCAGCCTTGTCCCAACTATGTTGGGGTTGACTTCCAGTCTAACCGGATGCAGCTAAATACCCGAAGCTTACATGGAGCGACTATCTATCTCACCTCCACAACCCAGTTACTAGGTACAACGGTTCCCCTTGGTATGACTAGTTGTCAGACTTTCGGGCTTCTCATGACCCGCAACGTCTGTCAAAGATCCGAGAATGAGAGCCGGGACCATGGGCCTAACGTACTTTTGGAGGCTTGGTCATTGTATGTAAAGATGGCCACCCATCCACGGAATAGCCGCAGCAAGCGTAGCTTACCCTGATTGATAGATACTGTGCGGCATAACATATTCAGTATACACTCATAAAGAGATTTCAAACATTTTGACTTGACCTTTAATGAAATTATATTTGAAGTTTCACAATTAGTGTGAGTACCTTCAGCATGTCTATAACAGACCACTTTATTGTACTGTATTGAACATCATTTCCCGGTACAGGTACTTAACTGTTCATCGTGTCTGCTAATTCATTTGAACCCACTCATCTTTCATCTTACACCAGCTTATTATTTGTTTTCTTGGGTATTAAGAAGGCAGTAAATCAAGATTTATTATGTTAATTTACATTAATTTGCATACTACAACCCTTCACACAAACCTGGCAGTGCCCGCCATTGTCTTTTATTTCAACAAAGTATACAATTGTCTTTATTCCGCCGACTTTATAGAAGCTAGAGGAGGGATCAATTTTATCTTTCTTTGTGATGCAAATCTTGTCATTAGTCTAGAAGCTCGGAATTTGGGGTTTTTGGAACAATTTTAGGCTGAGCCGAAAGTGAATTGTGGCTTTTTAGGTTATGATTTGGAAGGAATGTTACTTTACTGTTACATTCACGATCTAAGCGGATATTCTGCTTTTGTAGATTTTGAATATCAATTAAATAAATAATAAAATAAACAATATAACATCACGTCTTGTATCCCCGAAGAGTTGGGCACAGGTGTACCAACAAATAGTACACCCACATTTCGCCAGTTAAGTTTAACTCGCATGTAATAGGGGGCAAGCCTATTGCCATCAACCGGGAACAAATTCAGATTCCGAGCTGCTACTGAGAAATTTCAGATAGAGAAACCCAATAACGTGCGTGAGTGTGTAAATTTTAATGTGCCGGATACTTGCCTGCTTATCCTAATAACAAACTTGAGACAAGGAGGGACTTAGCTATTACATCACGGTTACTAGCAGTGCCACACGCACGAACCAACTTGCTCAGCAAAGCGCCATTGACGCGCGCCTTGCACGCACTGAATGACACGGCTGACAGGATCGATTTATGTACGTGTTCTCTGAATTAATTCACAAAAATAATATTGTATGTGTTATGTTTTTTAAGATAGTTTAATTAAGGACCACGCTACCGCATTAGGAATTTCCTGTGATAATGTTTGTGATAAATAAATAAATAATTAATATCATAATCCACGACATGAATACTAAGTCAAATATCAAACCATCCGTTACAAACTCTGACACAGTTTCCTCGAATACGAAGCACAAAATGGCGGCTAAACATTCAAAATGAATTCATCAGACTACTCAAAGGGTCCCAAATTCACAGATTTCTATTTCGTCTACAATAAATCCAATTCGTTGAATGGTGGATCTCGGTGAAATTCGACCTAGGAGCAAGATTACGGAACTCCGATTTCTCTAAGCCCTAACGTATTAAGGTTCTGCATAGATTTATAGGGAGCACCTTTCATTTATGGGGCTGTCGACCCTTCCAATGATAAATGTGCTATATTATATTGGGGGTCTGAAGGAGGTCTATTTGTCGTCTTACTGTTTGATTAGCCATGAAATTGAAGGTTAAAATCTGTGTGAGGGCGAGGGAACATGTCAACGTAGACACGCACATGTGTGGAATTGAAGAGGAGTCATTACTTCTTGTACGGATGCATGTAACGTGGTGGGGTTGTTAAATGTTCATAAACTCTTCACTTATGTTTATAATGATGATTTTTCTACATTTCCTGTTTCTGTGTTTTATATCCCGAGCGAGCATTTCATGTAAAAACGAGCTTTGGTTAACGGCTTAGCCCGCTTGGAGGTCGAAAATTATACTATGGGAACGTACAAGCGGATGTTAATCCAGGTTATAAACTATCTGTGTGCCAAATTTCATTCGTTTCCAAGTGGCCGTTTTTGCGTGATTGAGTAATAAAACTAACAAACATACAAACTTTCACATTTATAAAATCAGTAGAATAGAAAGTAGAATAGTAGAATATATAATTCTTTAAAGCATTGTGTCGTTACAAAGAGGAAAATTCATTTCGCCGTTTTCAAAGCGCTTCCCGATTCGAATTTTCAATCGGATTGGTATTTGTTTATATGTTATCGTTCGTTCGTGCATGTAATGGCACGATATAGCAATCAAAGTAAACATTTGTTTAAAACTGAAGCAAAAAATATTATTTCTGCATTGATGTCTAAATCAGTGAGAGCGGGCACGCTTTTGCGGATCTTTATATCAACTCATCATCATCATCTCAATAGCTGCCCTCACTCGAGTGTAGCTCTTCACTGGCTCCTGAAATACAGGTACTTTAACCCAGCCCTGGAGCCAGAGTCTCACATTTTTCTGTGGCCTGTTTTTATGGCAAAGAAACTTTACTATTAATAAATAGTTTTTTTTCAAATATGTTAGGATGAGCTTCTAGTCTTACCAGATGCAGCTGAATATTATTTTTTACATAAAGTGACTGTCTCTCTAAGCTTAACAACTACTCATAATCATCATATCATAAGCCTGTGAATGTTACTGGTAAAAAGTCTTTTCGAAAACCACACGACTGAAATAACACTGAAAATTCACGAGATAAGATGTAATTTCTCACAATTCATAATCAGGCAACAGTTAAACTAGCTTATTTAGAGTACCCACATAATCCTCCCAGCTCAAAACACGGGAAATTTCTAGAAAATCTTTAATTTTCCAAGGTTTAACTGCTAATCCTACCAGGCTACCAGGAAACTGCAGGTACATAATTAATAACGGAGAGAACGCGCGACGAGGTCACCGCTTAATTTATGTTCCTTCACGGTTTGTGTGCAAGTGGTGTAAGCAGAAACACTGATCAGTATGTAGCTGCTTTTATATAGACTAGAAGATGATGGTAAGGATGAAGAAAATAATAGAAGAATTTGTTACTACTGACGAGAATACCAAAATCTTTTTTTAATAAAAACAATTTTGGACATAAGTTACCGAAAAGCTTATGTAAATCTTGAAAAAAGTAGTAGTAATTTAAAAAAAAAAACTTCCAAAAGAATCACTACAACATGAAAAATAACGTAAATTCCGGAATTAGGTGTCTTTGGTCTTACTTTCTTTGTTTTTTTTTGTCACTGACTTCTGAAATTAAAATTATTTTTCAGTTTGTGGTGTTGTTTTTGGAAGCCGGTTGGTTTTTTAAATAAAATTTTATTTTTATTAACTTTTTAGCTGTGGTACCTAACCCGCATAAAATCTTACACATGCTAAGTGACAGGAAATTATTATAATTTATAACACAGTGACAGGAAATATTATAAAATCATCAACTTAACCTAAGTGGAATAAATATGTATCAATAATACATATTTATTCCACTTAGGTTAAGTTGCAGTAGCCAGCAAAAACCACTAATAAGAACATGACCATATTTAAATGGGAGCAATCGGTACGTATACTCTTTCAAACGAAAGAAGATTTTTTCAAATCAGTTTATTAAATGACAAAGTAACTGCAGCTCTAAGTCTAGTTCACTCTAAACACATTAAATATATATAAAAATGAATCCCTATTTCCCTTGGTCACGGCATCACACGTGAATGGCTGGACCAATTTTGCTAATTATTTTTTGTTGTGTTTGTTATCGTCAGAAGGTTTTTATGAAAGTAAAAATCAAGAAAATTGCGCATAACGGATATATATAATGTGAATTCAATATTCATAGTTAAGACAGGACAGCGTCTATCGGGCCATCTAGTTCAATATAAATCCAACTGAATTAAGTTTTTTTTAACCGACTTCAAAAAGGAGGAGGTTATCAATTCGTCGGAACCTTTTTTTTTTATGTATGTTCCCCGATTACTCGAAGATGGCTGGACCGATTTGGATTTTGTTTTTTTTTGTTTGAAAGGGTATACTTCGCAGGTGGTCCCATGATCATCAAGTCAGGATGAGATGGGATCCTGGAGAAATAGAGAGAACTCTTCAAATTTTATAGGCACCCAAAGCGATTTAGGTATTTTTTGGAAGAGTACTTTCTCGTAGTGATTTCATTTCAATTTGCTGATGATCTGATGAAGAAATTCGGAGATAGGCAACGGAACTCCTCAATAAATGATAACAAATGGACTGGGATTGCCGAAATCGCATGTCTGTCTATTGTTTACACCAGTTCATAACATAACATCACGCCAGTACGCTGTGAAGGGGTAAGCACATGTGAGCCACTAAAAAGTGAAAAATAAAAACTTTTTCCAAAAAAAAACAACCGACTTCCAAAAAAACACTACAAAGTGAAAAATAACTTTAATTTCGGAAGGCGGTGACAAAAAATTCAAATACAGCTCCAAAGACACCGACTTCCGAAATTAAAGTTATTTTTCACTTTGTAGTGTTTTTTTGGAAGTCGGTTGTTTTTTTTTGGAAAAAGTTTTTATTGTCAGTCTTAATACGAAACGAGAAGCAATTGCCACTTGTCTAGGCTTTTATCAAATAAGCTATACTAAATCATCGCTTGAAGTCTCGTCTAAGACTGGAATCAAACTACTCAACTCCCTCAGGCTACCTCCCAAGCCACCTCCAATCCCCAAGGTACATAATTAATAACCGGCATGTCTCCGAGAGGTCACTGCTGAGTTATGGCCCCATTACCTCCTGCTGTATACCCTCTCCCTCTCCTCACCTTCTGGTGAAAGACCCTCACCAGATTATTGAAATGAGAGATTAACGCACAGGCTCAGTCAGATTTATTGACTTCAATATCGAGGTGTAAATCATTTGATTGTATTTTGGGTTTAGATTGTGGCTGTAGTTTATGATGATATGGTATTCTGGTTGTTGAATGGTAGCATCGATATAAATTTGTACGAATCTGTAACAAAAGTGTTTCTTTTCGTAGTTAAGAAGGATGTGTGGTGTTACACGATTGGATTGAATAAGAAATAAGTAAATAAGAGGAAGCCTGAAAATGGCACCGATAGCTGAATAGTTGTCAAAAATCGGCTGTCGTGGTTTTGGCATGTTCTACGGAGGAATGAGGAAAATATTTACAGGAAAGTTTTGAATGTCGATTGCTGTAAGAGTAGGAGACCAAACAAACGATGGATGGCCTGTGTGAATGATGATATGGTTACAAAGGGTGTGATTACGGAGATGACGACTAATAGAGAAGTGTGAAGAAAGAGACATGTTGTGACGACCCCAAATAAATTAGGATACCGGCCCTTATCCTAATTTATTTGGGGGAATGATGATTTTCGTAGTACATTATCCAGAGTTAGCTACTGAGATTTTATAATGAAAATCTAAATGCTTTGAATCACTTTCAAGGCATGCTTGAAAGGGATCAGATCAAGAAGCCAGTTTAAAATGATCCCGATTTAATCATAAACAAACAAAGAAGTTGGAGCAGTGGTGGCCCAGTGGAAACGGCTGCAAATTATGACTTGTAGGTCGTAGGTTTGATCCCAGACAGGCGCCTTAGCTTGTGTAATTTATTTCAAAACAGCTGTTTTCAAAACGGAAGAGAAACATCGTGATGAAACCAGCATGTCTGAGAACGAAAAAATCCATGACATGTGACATCAACCATCCCACACTGGGCCCGTGTCATGGATTACGGGCTACTCCCTCAAAAATACGCCTGAGTCCCAGCAGTGGGAACGTTGTAGGCTCATTATGCAAGCAAAAAGGCATGGAGACTGGTACTATAAATGGCTCTCTCCCATAAAACTCTACATTCCAATCAATTCTCAAATAAACTTCATTTCTATACCTACATCCTATCTTTAAAATTCACGCCTTCAAATTGCAGTTCCGAAGTGCACTCTCGACTTCACTTCAAACTTGTTTGACTTCCCTCTCCTACTGTCGATTGCGTTACTTTTTAATCAATATAACAATACAGGCCTTTCACCGCCTTCGGAATTTAATCTCTTCTTTGTGCTCAAGAAAGTGGCCTGAACAGCATTTAATAAAAAAAGAGAAAATGTTAACAAGGTTCGACCCGAACTGAGATACAAAAGTTCCACTTTGAGATGCATGGATTGAATTGGATTTTACTATAATTTTAGATGCTTCTAAAATAAGAATCAAGCATTGTCATTCAAAGTAGGCATTAATATTGATCGAACGAGAAATAATGCTGAATGAACGGTAAAATCATAAATAACGGTAGGAAGAGGAACAATATCGAAAGAAAGACGCAGAAAACTAAAAAACAACTGAACCAACTGAACTGTCTCACTCTTTGTACTAGAAAATAAGTCATCATTATCTTGCCCTTTTCCCATTGTATTTATTTATTAACTAGATATAAGTAATAACTATGACTTACAATCAAATTAGTGACTCCACTGAGTCATTCTTCTTTGCTTTAGCCATCACAAATAACCCGAGTAAACAAGAGCTGCGTGGTAATTGCGTTTAACACATGAACAGTAGGAATGGCGTTCATTAACACAATTAGGGTGCTGGTTGTGTGCATATAATATATAATCTTTTTATCGCTCTCTTTCTCTGTGATGTTGGAGCGCGTTCAGAACAAGTTCACACGCCACTTGTACAGGAAATTATATGGGGTATATCCGTTTTACCCACTGATGTATCCTACTCTGTTTGTCCTGGGCATGGTTGGCTATAATCAACTACATATCCGACGGGAGTTTACGCTGGTCGTCTACTTGGTGAAGGTGCTACGTGAAGTGGAGAGTAACCCGGGAGTATTGCAGCGCTTGAGCCTGTATGCCAGACCGCTACGTGTGGAGGCGGCGCAGCCCGCCACTGCTACTGGTACCTACAGCCAGAACGAACTTGCTTGCCAAGACACCACTTACCAGAGCTATTCGTACCATCAACGACCTTCAAACTCAGATTGATGTGTTTACATGTTGTTTGAGTGAATTCGAAAGAGTATTACTATTTATATTATGCTACAAGCAAAATAATATTTATTTTTTTCATAATGTAAGTAAAGTATGTTTGTGTTTATGTTTGTACTATGTTATGTAAGTAATTATTTTATACTATCTTTTGTGTTTTAATTTGTTAGCTGAGGTTATTAGTTTAAGTTCTTAACTGTCGCATTAGGGTAAACCCTACTAGCTGTAATGATAGTTTAAGCTGTTATAAAATAAATAAATAACAATAGGGCATTTTTTACTGCACAGCGAAATGCGATTACTTTATCAACAAAACACAAGATTGATGAGTGTTAAAAGTGGCCCTTCTGTACCTTTACTATTATGTTATCGATCGACTGGTCGGGCGGCGAATCAATCACGCGCTCGCCCTTTGAGAGTTGGCAGGAAGTTGGTATTGCAATTTCTATGAAAAGCCTTCTTTATAAAGGATTTTATGAATGCATTCATTCATAGTGTTTGAATAGGGGAGTGGCTATATGATTTGCAAATGCCCTTAAAAAATATATCACAAAACGTTAATTTAATAAAGATTCGTAAAATAAAATAAAATAAAAACTACTATGCGAAAAAAGTGAAAAATAACTTTAATTTCGGAAACAAAAGTTAATATTTTTCTTTATTTCATCGTCATCAATGAAACCCTCTTAGTTCATTTAAGCCCATTTAGTCATTATTTCATGAAAAACGCATCCGACTTAAGCAAAGTCTATCAGATTCTATAGTGCACGGAGGAAACAAAATTAGACGAATGTAATATAGTCAATATTAAAGTAACCACCAGATGAACAACTTTCCTCCTACAGAAATAGAGTTTCATCAGTACCTTGAACTAATCAACCCTGGTATCACCAGAATAAAGAAAAACCATACCAAATCACCTTTGTACAATCCCATCTAGCACCTGAAGATAAATGCAAAACCATTACAGTTACTTCCCCCATTCCAGATCAGAATAGTATCATTTTTATAAGCCACCGTACCTCATGTTATTTTATCTGATGCTATAAATTACAGTGAAGAAGGTAAGAGAGGAACTGTCTTATCTTTTGGGTTATAATCTAGGAATTGTTTTATTTTAGTTTTGTTGGTAACTTTGTTATCTTTTTCTTTTGTAATGGGATATCTTCTGGCTTTGGTGTATCATTGTTATCTTAAGTTTAGTAAGTTAATTAGGGTTTGGTTTCTGTATTACTTGAAAAATACTTCTTATTCACCTTAGCGTGTCGATGGTAAAAAAAGGAAAGTTTTTTGTTTGGCCAAATATTCAGCAACTCGAATCCCGTTCGCTGACGCAACGATTAAGTCCTCAGGACCGTATGCAGGTGACATGCATACGGCATCTCATATTAATGTCGCAACCTGATTGTATGATTTATATCTAATGCCTAAGGCAAATTAATGTAGCTTCTGATCGCAACCATTTCGTCAAGATTCATATTATGTTAATGTAAACATGATATACAATTTGGCAGTAAAAACTGTGCAGTAAACTAATTATAAATGAGTCATAACAAATATTTAAATAAATATCAAGCAATAAAATGAGTGAGCGAATGAGCGGGCAGTTACGTGTAGGCAGTTAACAAATCAGAAGTCGGTAAGAAATCTATTCGAAACCACTCGCGTCGTTCGCTCGGCTCGCGCTCGTTTGGTCACAGTTCTAACCTAACCTAACCCATTTGATGGTGGTTTTCTGGCTTAGTTACTGAGAACAGTTCGGCTCGCGTGTAGTTGGTCACAGTTTCAAACTACAGAATTCCCTCGACCTTCATTGATCAGTCAATCTTGTGGGGGGCCTACGGACCTTGTGCCATATAAAAGACAGTGTACGTCTTCCGGCTGAAATGATGATGATGAATGTCTTACAAAATACCATTTTTATTACCGTCAAAGCTCGATAAATCTTGGGACAAACAACCTTTAAAAAAGTAGTTAATCTAAACTTGGTGGCAATAAAGTTGTTAATCTAACAATTAGCTATTAAGTCAAGATATGTTAGACTCATGAGCGAAAGTTCAAAACCACTACAGCTGTTAAGTGTCGCCTAAACAAAGTTATACTTGTTCACTTTCGACTTTCAACTTGTACGACATTATTCTGAATTCCCGAACATTCGGAACTGGTATCGGAAGCGAATCTCCGACAATTACGGTTGAAAAAATGTTTCACAACTTTTTTTCTGTATTATAAAGAGAGGCGTTTAGAGGAACATCGATTTTGTTGGGAACTTTTTTAATGTATGTATCCTTGATTTTTCTTTCTCTTTCGTCTTTTATAGGTTAAGTGCCTTTGCGTTAAGTTACATCATCATTATCTTTTGGTGTTTTGTTTCAACAATATTAATTCACCTACAAGCCGTGCGTGATTTTCCATCGGCAAAAATACGAACATTCATACCGTATTTCACCCCGTTCAAATGAATTCATTTATTTCTAAAGATTACAAATCACTTGTACAAAAATAAATACTAAACATCACTTGATTTATACATTGTTGTTGTCTAGGAGTAGCAAGAGCTTATAGTGGTGTCTGCTTTAGGGGAGTATTTTAAAAAAATCCTTCATTAGAGCTGATCTTCGTTGTATAAGGAACTCTTATGTTGCTTCTTCACCTAGCGGTTTAAACTGTGCGTTGTCTTTTGTGTGGCATTATGTTTATTGACAAACCCGCACTGGGCCCGCGTGGTGGATTATGGCCCGGTCCCTCTTACAGAGATGAGGCCTGTGTCCCAGCAGTGGGCACGATAAAGGCGGATTATGTTATGTTCGTTTATTGAATTACGCCTCTTGATATTTCTTAGGACCCTGGGTCCGGGAATTTTTGGAAGGTATACGAGGGGTCAACAACACGCAGAGGTCCGTTAGAAGTTTTCAATGAAAAGAGGCACTAATCGACAGTTATTCCTGTCCGAACTATGCTTGTGCACCCAACAATAACCTCCGGTTGGTGTAGACCTATAGTAGAATATGGAAACTAAGATATTGTATTCTGGGTTTGGGTGGCTAAACTGGTTATTTAAGACTATGGAAAGACTATAGCCCCATTCCTGCATTACACAGATAAATGATAGAATTCATTATTACTTCATTTCACACCCAGCATTACTTATCAAAATCATCATCTCTTATTTAGAACTACTACTTCTTCTGGTCCCATAACAGTTTATGATTTGCATTACTTCAATCTATCTAGCTTATAGTATTTTTATTTATGTTTCTACACAACATAAAACTATACCATAAATAAAGCTTCTGTGTCAAAATCCCCATCCTAACTTTCCTGACAATTTAGCATAAGATCGAGCAGTATAACAATGTTCCCCAACATTAATATTCAATGTATCAAAGTTCCTACAACACACAACAGATGGCATGATGATAGCAAGCCAGCTAACACACCGCTCTCAATAATACACTTGGCCAAACTTGGAATACACTCACATGTAGACTTCGGAACAACTCAGAGAAGTATGTTCGAGAAATTGTTCCGAATTGTTTCCGATATCAAATTAGATGTTACTTAGTAAGTATGTCAGTTCTTATTGGGTTTGTTCGTTGTTATTGTCATGTAGCTAGTATTGTTAAGAGGGATCTATTTCGGAGTCTCATGATTAAAAACAACCCCAATTTTCATGAGTCTTTATCGACTTTAATGTATAACAATTGTTTAATAAGAGAAAAGCACGTTAAGAATTTAATTCAATGAACATTTTATTCTTCATAAAAAAAATGATTTTTTAACAGTTTAAGTGAAAATTGCTTTGCAGTTGATTACCCTTCCTTTTCCAGGGGGGCTTTCGTGTAAATTCATGGATATAGTGGTAAATTGACCACCTACCTAAATGTTATTGTCCTTAATTATATTCAAATCACTTCTTTCTCTCTTTGGCAGATAAATTAATGGCTGTAACAGAGGAAATTAATATATTAGGTGTCAATTTAATAATGCCAGTCTCTAGATTGCTTCTCATATAGAGAAGGCATGATTGATCATGCCAATTTACTTAAATATTAATTTCCCAAGTATACATTCCCAACTTCAAATCTAGTGAGAACACCTTTGTCTTATTGCCAATCAGATCTCGGATCAGCACACATTCCCATACAAATCCATACTAGTGTCTACCCAAGACACTCCATCCATTATCCCCTACCACAGGTGCATAATCTATCACAGTACTTGTTCAATATTAACAGAGTTTTCCCTCAACTTTGCCTCTGAAAAGGTAACAGTTTACCTCCCAGACCTCCCTCCGGAGGAGCGAATTGAAACTTGTTGTAGTTTGTTAATAATCTCTGTGGAGCTAATTATTTTGAGGGGAGTGAAAAATTTAGAATAATTTGGAAGGGAATGAGTAAATTATGGTTAGATGAGGTGGTGAGATGTTCGTTAGGATTTGTCAGTTGGGTACCGTACATCAATTGGTTAAAAGTATAACATGAGCCTGTAACCCGAAAGGGGTAGTCCAAGGGCAGTACAGACAAATATTTCCAGTTATGGTGTATGTCCCAAGCAAGCCTAATGTTCTCAACCAGGCAGAAATCCAGCCTCCAGGCTACTTCTCACAATTCCCTGGGTAGTAAGTAACTTTGATCCTGCAATGTTTTGCAACATACTGCTATGGCAATTGACTTCTGCAGTATACCTGATGAACTTGATGCATATACGGAAATCCACCACGATTATATCCTGGCAGAGATTATAGCACCTTGATTTATAGATACTTTTACCCGGCTATGACGAAAAAAAAGAAGGGACAGGATTTTGACCGGTATATCTGTTCCCTCATAACTTTAATTTGACAAATGAGGTATCATTGAAAGCGTCTTGTTTGTCCGCTGGCTTATAGCCTTTGTGACGTAATTCGACATTAAATGAAATATGGCGCCCTCTAGAAGACATAACTGATAAACTAAAAAAAATCTATGGTATATGCCATCCTAACAATACATTCTAACAGTAGTAAGCGATCATAATATTTAGGGAAAAGTGGCACACCAGCACGGCTTTCAGATGAGAATATTTTCTTGTTTTATACTATTTAGAGCGTGCTTTTTCAGTTTTATTATTATGTAAGCATCACTTTACAAGAGGGTGGTTAGAAGGGTTGTAATATTAAGAGTATGTCCTTCCTTTGTTAGGGTTGTTGGAAAAGGGTCAATTTGTAGCAGGGGAGGGTTGCTCACTTCATTGCACTTTTTATTATCATGATCTAGGGACCCGAGCCTGTTTCGCACGGGTGCAATCTACTGATAAAGCTATTTCTGTGCTATATATCCGTTAAATATGAACCATTTCTAATGAATTTTCTAGAAGTCTAGATGATGTTATAACTGCATGAAAATCTTTATTAACCGACTTCAAAAACGGAGGAGGTTCTCAATTCGACTGTTTTTTTATGTTTGTTAGCTCAGAATTTTCGACTAGGTGAACCGATTTTGATAATTCTTTTTTTATTTGAAACCTGGTGCTTCCCGTGTGGTCCCATTAAAATTTAATATAGATCTGATGATGTGTTTCAGAGACAGACAGCTGAACTCTTCAAAACATTACAGCAAATCAACCGCGATTGCTGCGATCGCATAAATATGCATTTTCTTGACCCCAAGGATGATGAAACTTCGAATTGGTGTGGGGTAGATACTATAATTAAAAAAACAACCAACTTTCGGAAAAACACTACAAAGTTAAAAATAACTTTAATTTCGGAAGTCGGTGACTTCGGATATATAATAAAAAAAAATTGTCACCGCCTTCCGAAATTAAAGTAATTTTTCACTTTATAGTGTTTTTCCGGAAGTCGGTTGGTTTTTTTTTTTGTTGAAAAAGTATTGTTTTATTCTACTTGCATAAAACTACCCTATAATTGTCCCTCTGCAGGGCAAAAGCTCAAATAGAGGCATAGATACCGAAAATAAATGAACATTGATAAAAACGCTTGCTCAAAACGAGTCAGCCAGTTCCGACTTATCCTAACAAATATACCCCTTTATTTAGAGACGTTGCTTATAGACAAAAGTTATTCAAACGCTAAAAATGTATGCTTAAACAGACGTTAATCAGTAATGAACTTAAAGCAACGTTTATAAATAAGAGGGAATAAGTCTAGGACGTCCAGGATAAACTCAAAAAGTACATAATTATAAATTGAAGGAAAATCACATTGGTACTTGCCAGGATTTGAACCCGGAACTTCGTCCATGAGAGGCCGGTCCTAACAACCGGGCCATCACAACTTTATAGACATATTATTTTTGTGACTACTCCTTTAATTGTGTAGGTAAAGCACATCTGGAAAATGTGAAACCTTTCGAAAAATACAGGCGTGATGTTATCCTTCAATATTGACAACACATCACCTCACTCAGATACACGTCGTGTTCTATTCGATCATGGTTTACCGCCTCCTGCATTTTGCTTTGATTGACTCTCCAGATCCCACAATCTCGTTACTACAAACTATATCATTGGTTACTGTGGTTCGTCAATTATTCTCCCCTGATATTGGAGTTAGATTGCCAACGATTTGGTACTGATACCTATAGATAGGTGTGTTCTTGTGATTTGAGGGAGCGTATTCAAATGATCGGGGAGATCGATTGGTGTCTCAGGTAAAGGTAGGATAGAGGAAGTTTGAGATAGTTGTCTAAAGCCAATCTATACAGTTCTCGAGTGATCTGATCAATACCTATTATTTTCGGATTTATTTAATTGAATTTTATGTTTATAATGACATGAATATTTACTTTGTTAAGTATTATTATATTACCTTAAATTACTACGAATGTAAATGTATGTGGTGGAGTCGTGTTTTTTTTATCTTATTATTTTCTTAGATAGTTTTAATCTTAATTATGATCTGGCCGTTAAAGCAATTTATGCGACGTACCCAAATGTCCTTTCTTTTAGCTTTCAGTTCAGCTGCACGATTACTGACAAATACTTGCACTGTTTCACTTTATTTGTGTGATTCCTTCATCAAAATACCATTTCAGAGGCCAATCTACATGGTTTTCACACGATCTGACCAAGATTATTTGTGGACTTTTAAAGATTTGTGACCTTTGAGTTTTGATCGGCCTTTATTCTCAGAGTAGACAGTTTTAAAATATGATTGACGAGTAAAAGTATTTGTAAGAACCTACAGACAGAAATCAAAATCGTTTATCAAAGGCTCACGCATATTTCGGCGGGCCGTACCGTACATAACACATAAATCTTCCTACATAACTTTCGAACATTTTATATAATTGCGCTTTTTATATTGAAATGCGTTGCACTGCGTCCCAATGCGGCTGTAATGTGCGTTTGCGTTAAAATAAAGTCACTTTTTTTCTAATCTATAAAAATTGTACTTAGGTACCATATGCTCTATCTTTATAAGTGGAGTGGAGCAGTGGTGTCCCAGTGGTACCCCTGCGACTTACTATAGTTGTTGGTCGTAGGTGCTTTACCTACTTTGTGAAATTCAATTCATAACCATTGCGCTCAAAACGGTGAAAGAAAACATCGTGAGGAAACTGGTGTGTCCTAGAACTAAAACAATCGAAGCCATGTGAGGTCTACCAACCTGCAGTGGGCCCTCGTGATAGATTACAGGCTCACTCCCTCGCACCGAAAAGGTCTGTGTCCCAGCAGTGGGAACATTGTAGGCTGATTAAGCATATACATAAATAAATAAACTTATGATTTATCACAAGATGGCATTTTTTTTATTGACTCAAAATTCATGTCACACTGTCGCTGCCGCGTGGTGCGTAATGGCGGCGTTGTCGGGACTAGTGTATCGATGTAGTCATGTACAACAATCGAAATTACATGCTTCACATCATTTTAGTCCGTCTTTTTTTAGGTCCGTGACTAATCATATAAGTAGTACCTAGTATAGCTCTATAAGTTCATAGTTGACAGGAGTGGTACCACCACGATAATTATATTTCTGCCACCTGGTAGCTGTGTTCAGGTTTGCAAAGCACTAATGCCATGTGTAGTATTAACACACGCGCAGGACGCATTTTAGCATTAAGTATCTCCCGGAGTGCAATGCGCCAGAAATGGCTTTTGTATTGTAGATAAATTGTTCTTGGAGGGCGGGAACCACTTACCATCACAAAGCAATATTCTATTATTATTAACGATGATTGAAAACGCAAAAATGTATGGGACTGACATAAGCTACAGAAAAGTTGACATAGGCTTCTGAAAAGCTAATGTCAATGCTGGTGAAAGTCTTTGAGAGTCTTTGAGACATAACGCTTTGAAAGCGATTGTCACTTGACTATCTTACTCCAAAATAATGTTAATCAACAGAATCTGTAACCCACTTCTCCAATCAAACTTCACACGCCGAAGTTTGACATTTAAACCCCCATAAAACAGTAGTTTACACAGTTAGAGTACACAATGAAATCACAACAAAACATAGAATTAACTAAACCCGTATTCAAACCTTTAAACACATACTAACCGCTTTTAAAACCGGTTAGGCTCAAACGGCTAACAAAATTACATCGGGAAACTTTTCGAATCAGCGACTCGTTGTAATTGCTTCCAGTTGGGAGCAACCGCTTAGCAACCGATTGTATTAATTTGGGACGCGCGGGAGATGGGTGCTGCTGGCGTTTTCATAAAGGTTTCTATTGCAGGATTGTTTATAGGAGTAGATTCTTCTTCTTACAATGAAGAAGGAAAGGTGTATGGAAATACTGTCCTGTTTTCGTCAGATAAGAAAGAACTGCGTCCTAACCTACTTTCGTGTATTATATACAACATTACATAACATCGCGCCTGTGATACCCGAAGGGGTGGGTAGAGATGCACCTATATTATATAGTACAACTACATTTTGCCAGTTATTTTTAAGTCCCATGTAAAAGGGGGCGAGACCGGGCACCCATCTCAGAGATCCATTCATCCATTTCTCAGAGAAATTCTAGATGGAGAATCCAAACAACACTTTATCCGACCTGAGAATCGATGCCTCATGTAGCTCATGCTCTACGCACTTGCGACCACAAACGAGTTCGTTTCGTGTATTTTATCAGTTTTGTCTGAATACAATGAATAATCAATCTCCATTATTCTCCATTTGATGGGCGCTCACCCGCAGTTTTCACTTAACAAAAACATACAAAATTAAATGTACAATTATGACAAACATTACAAACATTACAATACCTTAACAGATAACGAGGAAAACTGTTCCATCGTAGTACCTAAATGAATATATACTAGAACAGAGTGAATAAATTCATAATAAATATACCGAACGAATTATCTACCTACCTACCACCTACTCACTGGTTATTTTCAACTTGAATAGAATTTTACACGGATATATTGGTTTGGAAAATAAATTGTTTTTTTTTCTTATTACATCAGCGTATACCGTCCCTTACAATCTCCGAGACAATTTCGATCAACTCCGAATTTACCCTCGACAAATACGTCTACATCATTATCGCTGTCAGAAAATTAGAAGAAGGTACTGAAGCCAGCTCTCGTACACCTAAGCTATTATTAGTCGAACTATGCTCGTAAATCATCGGCAGAACTCGGTCGAACGAACCAATTTTTTTTAAGAGAAAGTGAGTGAGTACACCTAGTTATCGGGCGATGTCAGCTGAATTAGTGTAGGTAAATCTTCGATTAAAGATTGATTTCATGGATTTGAATAACCATATGTGATCCATCGTCAATCATTCTCCAATAAACTTATCCCAAGACCATGACATTCATTGTATCCGCTTCAGTATAAAACATCTGGCTCTCAGGTCTGGGCACCGACTAAATAGCCATTAGCAACAGCTCGTTAGCAACACTTATCATATGATTGTGATACTAATTGTATAATGATTGGAGATACTGGCTCATGTGTAAATGATTGAGTATTGTGTTATTTCATATATTAATCATAGCCTAATCATAGTAGGGGCAAGAAAGGAAACGATGGATGATATGTTTGTAGGTCGTAGGTACGAACCTAGGCAGACGTTTACGAGTTTGTGCAAATAATTTCACCAACACTGCTCTCGAAACGGTGAAGGAAAACAACGTAAGGAAACCAGCATGTCCTACAATCAAAAACTCGAAGAAATGTGACATCTAACCCGCACTGGGCTCGCGTGGTTCACTCCCTCTCGAAGAGAAAAGGCTTGCGTCCCAACAGTGGGAACAGTATAGGCTGATTATGAGTTACGAAAGATTTAGAGAAGAAGAAAAAATGCTGCTAAGCCGATCACAAATACATTGGGTAGGTGTATGTGTCTCGGGTGGGGTCTTTTTTGTTCAGAGGGCTGCAGATCTGAACCTTGAATATCAGGCTGTGGGTTGAATTGATGTGACTTATTCAATTCAAATTACAGTATAAACATAAAAGTAAACATCGCAAAGAAACCTTGACTGAATAGTCAGAAATTACCAACACTCTCTGAGCAACAGTTAGCTTTTATGAGAAGTGGCTTTTGCTGTAAAAAAGGAGGACAGGTGGTACCTAATCCTAATAAACCCAAGCCGATGATGTTATTAATAATATAATTTTTACTGGTTTCATAATCTGACAGACAATGAAACAGAGTGTGGCGGCATTTACAACGCCGCATGCGAACTACGCATCAAAGACTTTTTTTTTTTTTTTTTTTTTTTTTGGGTGGGAAATCATCAAATAACTTCTCCCGCTCTGGGTGGAGCGGGAGGGCGTGTCAGACTTTTACTGACTAAAACCCACCCGTGTTCCCTCAGTTGCCTGTGTGCCAGGGGCCGCGGTATCTCTTTCGAACAACCCGCACCCCTGGCAGGCATCGGTCCTTGCGAACCCCACCTATTGGTGCTGACAACTCTTTGAGGCGCGCGTGGAACACAACGCGCCGTCGACCCGGGCTTGGTCCTTACCGGACAGCGAGCTACCCATTACTCGCCGTCCGCAAGCCCGCGCCTACGGTGGCCGGGAATCAGCCTGGGATTCCCGACGCCCAGGGCTTCTCCCGCGGCGACTACGGCCGTGAGGGCGCATATACTGCCTCTCCCTCACGTGCGCCGCCTCCCTCTTTGCGAGCATTACTGCTTCGCAGAAGGAGGTGACGGCTAACCATTCACTCTCGCTCCGTACCATGGCCTGCACCAGGGCCGGACGCGAGAGATCGCCGCCGCCGATCGCCTCCACGAGGACACGGCGGTGCTCCGCCCAAGCCGGGCAGACCGCCACCGTATGCTCCACCGTGTCCTCAGGGCGATCTTCGCAATGGAAGCACCCGGGCGTTTCCTCCCGCCTTATACGAAACAGGAACCTCCCGAAACAACCGTGTCCGGTGAGGACCTGCGTCAGGCGGAAGGTGAGGACGCCATGCCGCCTCTCAAGCCACTCCTCAAAGAGGGGACTTACCGCCGCTATCGTGGCGTGCCCAACGCATCAAAGACTTGACGTCACACAAATCCTGCACCGCGCAAGCAGAGTTTACCGTGCGACTCGTATATACAGGAAAAGTTTTTATTCAGTGCGCAAACTTTAACCATGAATTCAGTTATTCAAAAAAATATCTGATGTTTCATACAAAATTGCAATACCTACGGGGTCAAAGTGTATTTTTTTTTTTGTATAACCGACGAAACATTTCTTCACTGGGGGGGTCTAGAATGATATGCTGAATTCATGGTTAAAGTTTGCGCACTGAATTTTTTTTTTCCTCTATACAACATCCCGACATCAACCGTCGGGCAGTTGCCCACCAGACACAACACTCGTCTGGTTGGAGGATCCTCTCTTTTCCATAGAGTATGAGTAACCTTTACACCCTGTTCCTCATACCTCTATAAGCGTTTACAAAACCTAATAACTCTAATTTAACAGTTTCACAAAGCTATAACTAATGTATTTATGATACTAGCTTTTGCCAGCGGCTTCGCCCGCGTGAAAGGTTGAAAATTATCCCACGGGAACATACTACCGGGATTAAAACTATCCTATGTATTAATCCAGGTTATAAACTACCTTTGTGCCAATTTTCATTCAAATCCGTTCAGCCGATTTTGCGTGATTGAGTAACAAACAAACATCTTCTCAAACTTTCACATTTATAATATTAGTAGGATTGTAGGAAGTAGGATTATCCGAAAATTTTATAAATTTAAATCGCTTTTAATGTCCATTTGTGTGATCGAATTGTCTTCTAAAATACGTATTTAATTTTGATGCGGTTTTTACCAACATTCGAGAATTTATTCCGGAAGGTTTTTGACGATGCATTGTTATGTCGTTGTCTAATCTGTTCAACTCATAACAGCTACAAAACGAATTATTGACGAAAGTCAACATTTGTTATCGTCTTAGTACCGCTATGGACCAACAGATGGCGTTGTGCCGTGACGTCACTTTTATATAACTCGGTGTTAAGATTCTCCGACGAACCATGACCCTAGCGGTATTTTGTAATTAATAAATTGTCTTACTCTGGAAACAAGTTTTATTTCTATCTACCTAACTATATTTTTGGGACGTTGTACAAGTGGTCCTTCGAAACCGGATAAAGGATTGGTGTGCATTGTCTTATTGTGGTGGAGTGTCAGGTTGTATGGTCAACCTGCTGCGAGTGTGACGTCGGCGCGGCCAGTGGGATAGTAAGCAGCATCGGCGGATCGTACAAAATTGGCGCTTTAAGCGTATATGTACAAGTGGTGCACAACGGTCTGCGCCTGGTGCTGACAGTGCGTGTTGGCGTGAGCAGCAGCTGCGGTGCGGGGGGCAAAGTGCCCGCACATCATTGCGACGAGCTACGTAAAAGTGAGTGACAAGTGAAGTGATGTAATACGAGGATAAACTGTGAGTACTTTTAAATATCAAGCAAGTTTAGACCTTATTAACTTAGAAAATTTGAAGTAACAATTTGGACTTAGAATAATTTCAAGAAAAAGTGAACTACGGGGAACCTATGCCCGATTTTGCAGAGAGTTGTTCAAGTTCAAAGACTTGTGATTTTTACGTGTCGTCCACGAACTTAGCATAACGTTCCAGAACAGTTTAAAATATATATTCAACATGGAAGCTTTGAGTAATTTGCAGTTTAATTTAAGTTCTACTATCAGTAAAGCAAGGTCTAACTTCAAGAAATCACCTAAGGAGCGAGTAACCAGTTCATACATAGAAACTAGATTAGAAAATTTAGAAGCTAACTGGTCAGCGTTTTCTGAAACTCATATAAAACTTGTATCATCGGTTAAGTCTATTGATTTCGATCAATCGGATTATAACATAAAAAATGTATATGAGACCACGGAAGAAATATTTACTGATTATAAGGCAGAATTGAAGGAAGCATTAAAAAAAATTGAATGCTCCGATAGTATATGTAAACAGCCTGAAGCATCTGCAAAGGGTTCTAAAGAAATATGTTCTGTAAAATTGCCAAAGATTGAGTTGCCTAAGTTTACTGGAAGTTATTCTGAGTGGATTAGTTTTAGAGATTTATTTAAATCCTTAATACACAATAATAACCTATTAGACGATGTTCAGAAACTACATTATTTAAAATCACATCTGTCTGGAGAAGCTGAAGGTCTTTTACGGCACATTCCTATTACCAGTAGTAATTATGCGACATGCTGGACTCAATTAGAGAATCGATATAATAATAAAAAATATTTGGCGAATTGTATAATTAAACGTTTTATGAGTCAAAAAAATATTGTAACCGAATCCTCCAGCGCAGTTAAGGAGTTATTAGATACTTCTAATGAATGTTTACATGCTTTGGAAAACTTAGGCATAAAGGTTGAGCATTGGGATGTTATAGTTATTTATGTGTTGAGTTTAAAACTGGACACTGACTCACGTAAACAATGGGAAATAAAAATTAGTGATTGTTCAGACGACTTGCCTACAATGATTCAGTTCAAATCTTTCCTTGAACAAAGATTTCGGTCTTTGGAATTTTTAGATAACAAAGGTCAACGTCATCAGTCCAATCGTAATGTGCCAGTCAAATCTCTCCATGTATCAACTACATCGTGTATTTGTTGTCAAGATAACCACAAGATTGCTAATTGTAAAAAGTTTGCTGGTCTCGAGATGGATAAGCGTCGTAATTTTGTCCAAACAAATGGTTTATGCTACAATTGTCTAGGGGCAAATCACTCCGTATATGCATGCCGCCAGTCCACAAGGTGTCATGTTTGTAAAAAGAAGCATCATAGTCTTCTTCATCTCAATAATGTCTCCAAACCAGTTGGTGATAGTAACAAAACTGATCAAGTTGCAGAAAGCAGCGCTTCTGCTGATACCACTTCAACCCAGAGTAACTCCACTAATATTGTAAGTTGTTTTGCCAATAGTAATAGTCAAATATTATTGGCCACTGCGCTAATTGAAGCGGAATCAAAGAGCGGTACTGCTATAGTATTAAGATCCCTGTTAGACCAGGGGTCTCAGGCTTCCTTTGTGACGGAGTCTGCAGTCCAGCTCTTAGGTCTCAAAAGAATACCAACTAAAGGTTCAGTTTCCGGTATAGGTTGTGATCAAGGCCAATCAATGATTTCATTAAACTCGACGGTTCTCATTAAGGTTAAATCACGCGTCGACCCTAGTTTTATTATCACTGTTAAGGCTTATGTTTTAAAGAAACTAACGACTATTTTACCGGAAAGGAAGGTTGTAGCAAACGTTTTGACCACAATCTCGTCTTTGGCTTTAGCAGATCCTTCGTTTGATACTCCGAACGAGATTGATTTGCTTTTAGGAGCCGAAGTTTATGGCCAGATTTTGTTAGAAGGTTTAATCAGAGATCCACCTGGTCGGCTCATCGCACAAGATACTAGACTAGGATGGATCTTGTCTGGTCAAGTAGGTGAAATCAACCAAAGCGAGACATGCTACAATACCGTGGTAACATTGCATTCCACTCATACAGATGAAAATACTCTCCTTAAAAAATTCTGGGAACTAGAATCTGAGCCTAAGGGCGATTACGGTAAGGTTTACTTGACCCCAGAAGAACAGAAGTGCGAAGAGGTATTTAGGACCACGACTAAACGAGACGAATGTGGTCGCTATATTGTGCATATGCCTTTCAAGTCAAGTGATCCTGCTTGTAAATATGGTAGATCGAAAGACATTGCTCTTAAACGCTTTTTAACCTTAGAAAAGCGATTTCTAAGAAATCCCGAGTTCAAGGCTCAGTATTCAGCGGTTATAAATGAGTATATAGCTCTTAATCACATAGATATAGTACAAGATAGGGATAAAGAAGGTTCTGTGTACTTACCTCATCATGCCGTCATCCGAAACGACAAAAGTACAACGAAGTTGCGCATCGTATTTGATGCTTCATGTATGGGTAGCAACGGGGTATCTCTTAATCACGATTTAATGGTGGGGCCTCCTCTACAACCTGAGCTTCGTCACATTATCATGCGTTGGCGTTGTGAACCAATCTGTCTGGTAGCGGACATCATCAAGATGTACCGACAGATTAAGGTATGCGATGATCACACAGATTTTCAGCGAATATTATGGCGCGAAAATCCAGATGACGAAATTCAGGTGTTACGTCATTTGCGAGTAACGTTTGGAACAGCATCGGCGCCTTACCTAGCAGTAAGATCACTGCAGCAATTAGCTCAGGACGAAGGCACTGAATTTCCTTTAGCAAAGGCCCGTGTTGTGTCCGATTTTTATATGGATGACCTTATGACAGGATGTCAAACGATAGAGGAAGGAGTCGAAATATATAAGCAGACATCGGAGTTGCTTAAACGTGGAGGGTTCGAGCTCCAAAAGTGGGCTAGTAACAACAGAGAATTATTAAGATTGATTGAAGACAGTGAACAAATCTCACAAACACATGGAAACCTGGAACTTAAGACAGATGCCATTACAAAAATATTAGGTTTAACGTGGGACAAAGACAATGACGAGTTTGTTTACACTATTCAGCTTAATGATCTGGATTTGCCGGTGACGAAGCGTAAGGTTATTTCGGACATAGCGCGACTATTCGATCCCCTTGGATGGTTAGCACCGACAATCATCACTGCGAAGGTATTTATTCAACGAATATGGATGACTGGGATCGAATGGGACGCAGAACTACCTGAACCCTTGCTGACAGAGTGGCTTGACTACCGGAAGAACCTTTGTCACCTTATCAAGTTTCGTCTGCCTCGTTGGATTAACTCTGGCAAGGAGAACAGGGTTCTAGAATTGCATGGCTTTTCAGATGCGTCCAATGTGGCATATGCCGCGGTGGTATACGTTCGCATCATTGATGGAGATGGACATATTCACACAACCTTGGTGACTTCAAAAACCAAAGTTGCTCCTGTTAAGCAGGTATCAATCCCGCGTTTAGAGCTTTGCGGAGCTGTATTACTAGCAAAGCTTCTTCAGGAAGTCGCTTCAACTCTAGAAGTTCCCAAACAGCACTTATATGCGTGGACAGACTCATCCGTCGTATTGGCTTGGCTAAGCAGCCACCCTAGTCGGTGGAAAACGTTTATCGCGAATCGTGTTTCCGAAATACTTACCATAATGGAGAGAAGTCAGTGGTCACATGTGTCGTCGTCGGAAAATCCAGCGGATTGCGCATCTCGGGGAGCAAGCCCTTCTGAGTGTAACGATCTGCAACTCTGGAAAAGAGGCCCAGTATGGTTACAGAATGAAATAATAGACTATAATAGAGGAAATATCCAAGTAACTACGCTAGAAGAAAGAAAGATTAAAACAAAATGTCATGCAACTGCAGTAGAATGTGATGAAAGTCTATTTACTAGATTTTCTAAGTTCGGTAGGTTAATAAGAGTAATAGCTTACTGTAGAAGATTTTTACGAATGAAGGGTTTTGAACCTAATGAAAATAAAATAACTACTTGGCTAACTACAAAGGAATTAAATAAAGCCGTACTTACCTGTATCAAACTCTGTCAACTCCAGTTCTTTAGGGATGAAATAGAAGCTGTAAAAAAAAACCGTAAATTAAATAAGGGTAGTAGACTTACCTCGTTGAGTCCTTTTCTTGACGATGACGGGATCTTGAGAGTCGGCGGTCGCTTGCACCGAGCTTCTATTGATGAGAAAATGAAGCACCCCATCTTGATCCCTCATAGATCACACTTCACCAATCTATTGATTGCGGAGGCTCACGAGAGAACTTTGCATGGCGGGCCACAATTGATGCTCAATTACTTAAGATCCAATTACTGGATACTCAATGCAAGGACTCTCGTTAGGCAATATGTTCATAAGTGTGTAACTTGTATTCGTCATTCAAAACAAACACACCAACAAATGATGGGTCAATTACCGAAAGCCAGGGTGTCCGCTCAGAAGCCCTTCCAATGCAGTGGTGTAGATTACGCAGGTCCAATTAGCATCCGAACCTCTAAAGGCCGTGGTCATCACTCCACTAAGGGGTATATATGCTTGTTCGTGTGCATGTCCACTCGGGCTATTCATCTTGAGGTTGTCAGTGACATGACTTCTCAGAGTTTTCTTGCGTCATTTAAGCGATTTGTAGCCAGACGTGGCCGAGTATCGGACTTGTGGAGTGACAATGGGACCACATTTGTTGGTAGTGCAAGGGAATTGCGACAACTTTTCAACGCTGAAAGGTCTTTGGTAGCTCCGGAAATAGCTGATTTCCTATCTATGAATGGTACGACTTGGCATTTCATACCTCCCCATGCTCCAAATTTTGGAGGATTGTGGGAGGCTGGTGTCAAATCCACGAAGCACCATATGAAGAGAATAATAGGCACCAGCACATTGACATTTGAAGAAATGACAACTGTGCTGGCTCAAATTGAAGCTTGCCTCAACTCAAGGCCGATCTCGCAGCTCTCTAACAGTCCAGAGGACTCGTGCCCTTTGACTCCTGGGCACTTTCTCGTGGGTGAACCTCTAATACCTGTACCTGAGGCAAATTATGAAAATTCATCCATTAGTAATCTTAAGCGGTGGCATCTTACGCAAAAAATGCTTCAAAATTTCTGGCGTAGGTGGTCACTAGAGTACTTAACTCAATTGCAACATCGATATAAATGGACAGATTGTAAGCCTGAACCTGAGATTGGAGATGTGGTTCTGGTGAAGGAGGATGGTCTTCCACCCGCTAGATGGATATACGGGGTTATTAAAAATAAGCATCCAGGTTTGGACAATATTACTCGCGTTGTAACCATACGGTGTAAAAATAATGAGATTAAAAGACCCATATCTAAATTAATTATTTTACCTGTTACCACTTAGTTGAGTTTGTTTGTTAGATATAATAGTTGAGTTTGTACTTTAGATATAATAGGTAGTTGATAAATTTGTACCTTAGATGTAAGGGACTTAGGATATAGTCAATAACCAATCATTAGTTTAAGTTTATATTGTCATGTTACTGTTGATGGACAGAGCCGTCCATGGTGGGCGGAATGTCTAATCTGTTCAACTCATAACAGCTACAAAACGAATTATTGACGAAAGTCAACATTTGTTATCGTCTTAGTACCGCTATGGACCAACAGATGGCGTTGTGCCGTGACGTCACTTTTATATAACTCGGTGTTAAGATTCTCCGACGAACCATGACCCTAGCGGTATTTTGTAATTAATAAATTGTCTTACTCTGGAAACAAGTTTTATTTCTATCTACCTAACTATATTTTTGGGACGTTGTACAGTCGTATAACAGTGCAAAGCAGAGGCGGCTAGATAATAATTGCTTATTGCAAAAACATGGCGTCGTAATATATATACAAATTAACCGTAAAGAAATACAAGTTAAAATCACGTCCCACATATCCCGAGCGATCGGTTGGCATGACCCTGATTCCTCGTTCACACAGTCTCGCACCTCATTTGTCTCATGACAAATGGCCGCTGCCTCGTGGACGTGCTCAGCCACAAAATCGGGTTTTTCTTGTCTTATATGGCGTGACATGTTTTTTATTAATATGTTGTCGTGGGATAATGTAATTGTGTAATGCTCTACGTTGTTTTTTTTTGCACATAATTTTGAATTTGACTTGTGGCTAAATAATAACAGCTGTACGGGTTGATCTTCAAGGTTATGCGTTGTTTGCTGAGGCCGGTCCGAGGATGAGTGACGCGACACGGCGTGACACGTAAGTAAAGCAGTTGTTACCGGCTGTCATTCGTATATAATTAACAGTCGTTACAATAATCAGAAGCCCAGAAGTCTGACAACCAGTATTTCCAGAGGATATCGTGTTACCCAGTATCTGGGTTGTGAAGGTTAAATAAGCAGTCTCTCCATGTAAAGTACTGGCATTAAGCTGAATGCGTTTAGACTGGAAACCGACTTCTGTATAGTTGGGAAAGGTTAGACCGATGATATTGACCACATTCTATTCTGTGGCTCGCATATGAGACAACAAATAAGAGGACAAAATAATGATCAGAAGTTTTTTTTTTAACTTACCGTGATCCCTAAATCATCTTACGCTGACGAGTTGGTTGTTATAAGGCCCTAATCAGTAGTTGAATCTTAATCTAAACAATGTTTGCTTTTACTAATAACAGGCCTGCCTATACATTTTCTTTGCATTAAAAAATAATTGAAAAAAAACCAATCTCATATTCAAACGTGACCTTAAGAATTGTAACAATGCAATAAAGGGTTTATTCCCAGAAATAATAATTATTATTTCCAGCAAGCGAAGAAACAACAGACCGGGATGAAATGCAAAATTAATAACTGTAATTGATACGATATCACCGACTCTGGAGCCCAATCTCCCCTTCAGCAAACAATTTTTGTTATTCCAAAAGAATATTACAGCATAATGTAGCTTTTCATTATGACTATGAAAATTCAACTTTATTCTTTAGAAGCTGCAGTTGAATTTGACCTGAAAAGATGAGAGACTTATGAAAGATATTTTCTGAGTACCTACATTGTGCCGATTTCAAAGTCATTCGCCATTTTATAAGTTGTTTTCAATGGAAGATATTTCCGACGTTTCATTGCCATTGATAACTTTTAAAATATCATGTTTTTTGGCTAAAACAGCTACAAAATATGATATATTTGAGAGACGTGAGCAATTCTATGACGCATATGGCCCGACCTATGTCATGTTTTTGCTTACACGTATTGTACCACTCCTACATGCTACAAATATTCGTCTAAGTCTGCTTATCACCGTCTTTTTGACGCCTACGCCTTGGAATTGGCAATTATAGTCATCGAGTTGTAGCATGACAATAGCGGTTATTGACCTACTTACAGTTTCTATTTTTACAAAAATTTAAATAAATTTCGTTACCTTCTGTCATCAATTTCTTACGTGATCTTCAACTTGTTCCATTATCAAGTCAAACAATGAGTTATTTATGGTTTTTCGTTGCGATAGATATTAGAGAGAGGCCCGTACCTCTATAACCGTGCTAATGCGTGACAACTCTAGCTTCATCTTTCTTGACGACTCTTTGACAGTTCAAAAGTTCCTGTAAATAGTTAAACTCATTGAAATATATGCTCTGAGTGTGACTTTCGGAAAGCACAGGCTCATCCTGTCGACTCGGTTTTACCACGTTTTTGTTTAAAGGGTCTTTTTAAGCATAGCCTACCGATCTTCTAACTTTATTTTATAACCACCTTCTTATATTCCATATAACCGAATAAATTTGCCATCGACACGCTAAGTAGGACGATTCCAGGTTATTTGTGTATTATAGGAGACAGCAGGTGGCGTTCTGTAGTTTCTGCCTATCCCCATGGGAACAAAGTGTGTATGTTTTCTTCTTTCATACATCTCTTTAAGACATATTCACAATATTCTTCCCTTTCTAGATAAATCATCTTTCACACAATCTATTCATCTTTTCTTTCATTATTCTGTTTTGTATAGGCAAAGGTCAGATTTAGAGACATTTTGGTCTGTAGTGATGCTGATGAGGCCAATGGCCGGAGATCGCACAAAAGAGAGAGCTATGGAAGGAAAAAGGGGAGGTCTTTGCCCAGCATTGGGTGATAACATAGGTTCATACGAAATAGTCGAAATAGTCTCTTAACTTTACTTGAGACAGCTTTAGCTTTGTGCCTATTAAATACTGAACAAAACTCGCAAATGACCACGACGTATGACATAATTATTATGACAGCGAAAAGTAAATAACAACATGTGGGGCAGTCTTTGGGGACTGCCGATAGAAGTGAAAACTAAGTAACTTGTGAATTTTTCACGCTTTCAAAACAATTAAAGTTTTCACTTCAATTGTTTTGAAAGAGTTCGGTGACGATGACGCGAGTTCCATGATTTTAAAGCAGTTGGAACATAAAAAAGAACTATGAAAACTTATAAGACACCTTTTATTTTAAGTCGATAGAATCCAAAACATTTACTTCGCCCCTTGTACTTGTCACTACACCGTCGCTGTTTTACCTTGTACACCGTAGCTCGTATTCAAATGAATGGCAGTGTTCAAGTGATCTCCTTCCAATCCGATCAGATTGATAGCCAGATATGTGAGACGTTGGAGACGATGGCTCAAAGACCCTATTGCCTTTACCCCTATCTTTAAGGGTGACAACGAAGGTGATGCAGAAGTTGTGCTTTGATCAGAACTAGTGCCTATTGAAAAAACAATGTCAACTAAGTCAAAGCTTAGGTCGTTAATTCCTGGAATGAAAGTAACGATGTTATATTGACACACTCAACGTATTTTCTTTTGATTTCATAATAAAATTCCCGCATCAGCCTCCTCGTTTATGGCCCCTCCGTATTTGAGCAAGCTTTTACAGTCATTTGTGTAGTAGTCACGCCAAAGACCATACGTTTAATGTCAAAAATCTTGTAAAAAAACCACAATTATGTGTTGGTTGCTTTGCTCGTCGTGTTACACCAGTCTACAATAAAGTAGAATCTAACAAATATTATAAAGGCAGTGGACCTTCTATTTACTATCCTATGGTTCAGCTGTCTACTATCGATTACAAGACCTTGATTGATGTTGAGTTAATGAATCGATGGATTCGATAAATGGCACTGTTTGTGATGGGATAGCGTGAATAATGCGTTATATTATAATAATATTTGTATCATCACTAGGCACTTGTATTTAGATGATTAGGTAATGTTGAATAATGTACCTATTTGAATTGCTGAGCTGCTTTATTTTTGGTCAATGTGGATTATCGAAAAGGACGGGCCAGCCAATGTCCACTGCTGGGAGTCGTCAAAGGTGATACCTAACGGTTTAAAGTTTAATGTCTAGAGGATCTGGAATAGCGCATTTGCCAACAAAAAAAAAATACGTTTAATAAATCATTATTAAACGTATTTTTTTTTTGATGATTAATTTATATTTTTTCATTTATTATTATTGGTAGTGATTTTTTGGAATTCAGCTTCTCTCAGTCATTGGAAGGCATAAGTTAAGCAGATTTTTTAATGGCTTTTATCAGTTCGGAAACCCATCACACTATTTCGAAATCTTGATGGCACAATGTCCGCCTATTTGTAAAAAGCCTCCGTAAGCACAAAACCAGCAGTAATAACGCTGTCATCTTATTATCATCAGTTCCTCAGGAAACTGGATCGGTTTGAACCCTTCCAATTAACTCAATCGGTTCCCGGACAGTTTAATTTTACCCGTGACGTGCCAATCATTGTCGATTATTGCGGAAAGGTGACGATCTCGTCAGAACATATTTGATGGGGTTTCATTCCTATTTTGAATGCGGTTTTTTATCATCTTATCCTAATTCGATGATATAAAGTACCTTTCCGCTATCTAAAGATATATAAGATTCACATAATATTATCATATAAGTACCATTTTGTATGGACTGTATATAAATATTAGATAAGTCCTTAATGAATGCTCTCACTTGTCATAGCTCAACAATACTATAATTAGGACATGAACAGAGCATTTCTGCAATTTGCAGCCGCAATACCATTATTAGCAGATTAGACATAGGCCTAGGATACCACCATCATTATCTATGTACCTGCTAATTAGAACTGTAATTACGCTAATCCGATTCCCTTATTTGCTAATTAGGACATACTTGGAGTAAACAGGACATATTAATATTTCAGTATTAGGTTTAAGGGTTTGGCAAGATGTAACGTTTAACCGTGTAGCTAGGTACCATTGTAACTGATATAAAAAGAATATCACAAAAAACACAATAATATTAAATTCGTCACGTACATAATTAATACTCAAACAATAATACAGTAATAAGCTAGTCTTATAAGATATCATAAGTCGCAGAAAAAATTGCACAGCAAGGATTATAGATGTTGTTTCGATAGATCCCAGTAGTGTAAAACAAAGTTTGCTTCAAAAGACCTGTGCTAACTGCATGATCTTGAAGAACCGCGAAATTTTTGGAACTCTTTCAGTGTTTGACTTATAACTTAACGCAATTTTTGGGCCTATAATATAATAAGAGAAAATCAATTTACAAGTCAAAACAGCCCAATTTTTTCAATTAAAATGTCACAACAATATCACTATAATATGTAAAAATAAAAAACAGTGTCATTCATAACATAATTTATCAGAGAAATTTAAATTAAATCAAAACGGTATCATACACTAGTGCTTTACTTTGACAGAAATTCTTATAGAGTATTCTGTACGAGAGGTTTTCCCTAAAACCGTAATACCTATATTATATTTACGTCTTGAAACTGTAAAGCATTGCATCGCATTCCGGCTGGCCATGCCTTACATTGGAATACACGTGTCAGTACACACACGTCGTTTCATATTTAGTTGCCCCGAAGCCTAGGTATATCAAATGAAATTAGATATGCCTTGATTTTGATCCATTTGTGCCTTTTGTGTGTGGTGTGGCCTGACAGAACGAAGCATGTGCGAGAGGTACGTGATGCATGTGATGAATGCCTCAGGCTGAGGCTCTGCTGTCTAATCGTACCTTTTTTGAATAGAATGCTATAAATGAAATGGGTTGGAATAAAGGTTCACGCAGCCTTATTTAAACTTGCCCGCCATGAAAAAAATACTGTCGGTCATAATATGGCCCGTCTCATAATATTTTCTCAGCCTATCTCTTAAAAATAAAGAGTGATAATGAAGTTTACGACCCGTCTTTATTCACTCACATAAAATTAATTTTAGACGTTACAAATTTTGCCAATCTAAAGAAAAGTTGATAGCAAAGAAGGAAAAATTATCTTTTTATAACATAATTAAAACTTCTTTTGGAAATAAAAGGGGCTCATTACTGAAGAGAGTGATATAAAAAGATACTCATCCAAACACCCCTGTATAGTCAACATATTTTGTTTTCAACTTTAGAACTTATTTGGCGGGTTGTTCGAAAGAGATACCGCGGCCCCTGGCACACAGGCAACTAAGGGAACACGGGTGGGTTTTAGTCAGTAAAAGTCTGACACGCCCTCCCGCTCCACCCAGAACGGGAGAAGTTATTTGATGATTTCCCACCCAAAAAAAAAACAAAGTTCAAAACGGACTGCTTTTCTATCATATATGTTTAATCGAATGTGTGGTCATACATTGCCGCTCTAACATGTTTCACAAAATTCTCAATACTAGGTAACCAATCGTTGGTAAGAGTGTCATACGATCATCCGTAAGTACAAATCTTATTGGCCCCAACGCTTCTTTGAATGGTACTCGCGTTAGGGAACGATATCATTTGCATGTCTGCACTCGACGGTTTTATGGGGCGGACCTTTTTTTCTTTTGATTTGTTAAAGCTGATCTATCTTCTGTGGGAGTTTTGTATGAGTTTTGAGGTTATTAATTATACCTGAGACTTCATTTGTATAACCTTTTAGCTTTATAATGACTACGATCAGCAAAAGTTTCATAAACAGGAAAAGTTTTTATCCAGTGCGCAAACTGTAACTATGAATTCAGCACATTATCATTTTAGACCCTCAGCGCAGAAATTTTTCGTCGGTTATACAAAAAAAACACAGCTGTTCCATACATTTTGACCGGGTAGGTATGACACTTTTCTATGAAGTAGCTGATTTTTTTTTGTAAAACCGACGAAAAATTCTTTGCTGGGGTCTAGAATGGTATGCTGAATTCATGGTTAAAGTTTGTGCACTGAATAAAAACTTTTCCTGTATACAGGGTAGACATTTGTAATTATCTATTTTCCGTCAATATATAAGTACAGAGTTTTATATAAAAAATGATTTTGGTGTACATAATATTATTGCATTTTTTTGTAAACAGTTTATGGTAATTCGGTATAATCAAGCATCCACATAAATATTGATACAGCACAGATATTGAAATCTGTAAAGATATGAGCCTGCAAAATTAATACTAGCCCAGGTCTGCACGGGCGACAATTTATATATCTTAGCACTGCTTAGCGCCGAGAGCTGAAAATCCAACAGTGTATTTTTGTCGCGCTGGGATGCGCTCTGTTAGATTCTTAATGCTCGCCTCAACAACGAAAGTTGCAAAATCCAATGCGCAAATAAATCCTGCCGCGATTTTTGCGTGCATGCGTACGCGGGCTTACTGTAGTATCCTTGATGCGCATAAAACAATTATTATTGCGCCCAAGAATCGAACTCACCTTCCGTAGGACAAAAGTTATTATCTTCTTCTTCTTATACTAGATTACCAACAAAATCCAGAACCTTCTTAATTCTTCTAAACAAAAACACCCCTACAAATACCTACACCCAATACAATTACGCTATCTATTACAATACAATACAATTACGCTATCTATTACCCTTCCGTGGGAAGCTTATAAGGGCCAATTACTTGCCAATTAGCGATACTACAAGCAGTTAGTTAGACCCTATCCATCTCCCCTTTTGTTTCAAACACCCACGACCGAGTCCCATGTTGGGTGCCAATAAAATACGAATGGCGCCTAACACGGTACACAATTGTAGGACTATTAGAAAGGTATTTTTCGATTGTTTCGTTTCATGAGGGTTGAAGGTAGTTATTAATTGGGGTTAGGGGACGAAGAGTACTTTTTGTTGGTTTATTTGTAAACTTATTGTGTGATTTCGTTTCAATATTTTCCATGACAAAACAATGAATGTAAATATTTTTGTCAGGCTAAAGCCTTATCAATTTAAAAGTCGTACCAGAACCAGTATTATTTAGCTTGGTAAGAGTCTTGGTAATCAACTTTGTAGTGAATAAATCCTGAATCTTTGACCGACATAATCATTTTTCCAACTTCTTCTTTCATACAAAAGCGGCTGCCATTTTGCTTAACAGGTCCACACGACTTTTCTGATTAGCAAAAAGCTCTCAACTACTTTGAAATAGAACTGCACGAGAGTCCCTACAACTGCATAAAAGTAAAATTAATTAAAGACCGCTGTAAGTACAAGGTTTTTCTCATGCATTCCCAATTTTATTATTTTTATTTTCTCTTCTATTCTAAACCAGAGGTTATTTTCAAAGCCAACTTTTATAAGGTTTCGTCGCAAAAGTTTGGACTTAGCTTGCCGGTAATAGGATCCGCCAACGTTCTTAGAAACGAGTAATTCTAGAAAACCCAAGTTGGAAAAGTCAGGTAAGGTCAAAAGTAATTACATTATATTGAAACTGACCCACTGCAGAGCTAAGGTCTGTTTTCAAACTGAGAAAATATCTTAAGGAAAAATATCCATGCTTTACAATCAATAAGACATGTGATGGACATTTGAGGCCATTAGATCCAGGTTTTTACATAACGATAGCACACTTTAAAACAGTTGACAGCTGGAAAAAGACATCTATCGGAAACAAGCAATTATATCAACACAAATAATAACATACATAGTGAAGATGACAACTTGACAATTCATTTGATTAAATTTCACTCTGTTCACTATGGTTAATTAAAGATATATTTATTAACAGCTGTTTAGTTTTTTATTTAAAAATAGTTTTCAAATTTCGTTGTTAGGATTTTGATAGTTTCAAAATACGACATGCATTAGTATTTTCAGCAATTTCATGTACTATCATATTGTCGGCTCCACATTGTATAATTACACAAAATTACGTATGAACAACAACGAACAAAAAAGCGAAATGTAAATCATTCTCAATGATCCTTAAATCATGTAATTGTAAATACAGTAAGTTTACAGTTACACTTTATGGCTTATAAACTTTTAGTGTGTTGCTCTTTATAGAGCCATCGTTTACAGCCCCCTTCGTTTACAGCCCCCCAGCGCCCCTTTTTAAGGGCCCTGACTTTTGCGGGGTTCTTCATTCGGCGATTGAGAGTTTCAAATGATGGAGTCAACTTTTTTCGATCGAAGTTTCTTTAGGATTGGTACGATTTAGGTTTTTAGCTGAATCTACGATGTTAAAATTAGTTGAAACGTCTTTGATGTATTGCTCACATAATCTTACTATTTATTGGTTTAATGACATTACTAAGACTATACTTTTGGTTAAATGTATTTGTGTGTGCGTACTTATACAGTGCCTGAAATAAAAATGATTTGATTTTTGATTTTTTTGATAACAAGTTGATAAAAAATTGTGAATTCCTCACATGAAAAGTAAGTACTTTTTATGTGAGCACTTCAAACTTGACTTGACTTGCGGTCAAGTTGTATCAATACGTATCCATCCAGCAAGAAGAAAAATAAGGAACAACTTATTCTTATTTACCATGATTTCAAACAAAATTCTATCGTTGTGATTGGACCTGTCGTTAGAAATGCCCCGATTTGTGTTGAATAAAAGGACATAGCTTCCCTCTCCTAAAAACCTCTAAGTCATCCATCACAACCCAATACAGCTGTATTTGTAAGACACGATCTGAATTGTAGATTTGATTCTGCTGATTCATCGATGGAAATTGATGATTCTTCGAATTTTATATTCCCAATGGTTGTATTTTTTTTGTCGCTTTATACTCTCATATGGGGAATGTTTATACTGTACTCTTTTTACTATTAAGAAATACTTCGGTACATATAACATACTTATTACCTATGTCTACAGAATATTCACATTGATAGATCAATCAATCAATTGTGCTTGTACACATCAGTAAGCTATAGTCATGTTTGCATACTTCTAATAAACCTTATTTATATCTGTAATACAAATAAATCTATTATAAAGAATTAAAACTACGATATACAAAATAAATACAAAAAACAAAAGGACACTTAGGCGTCGAAGTATGAAGTAAAATAAAGTATAATAGATTTATTTGTATTACCATGAAGCATGGTTTCCTTCGATTTCCAGTTTATTGAAAAAACAAGCATTTTTGAAAATTCACACAACGCATGCACAAAACAATCACCGCACTATTTTTTTTAACCATATCTCAAGCACTGTATTATAGTTGTTGGTCATACAAACCATTGCGTATTCCGGTTCTTTTCCAAACCCGACCCAAATATTCAACGAAAATCCTTCTAAGATTTTTCCGTTCATATTGTCCTTCTCATCTTTCGAACGTCCGAGTGAAATTATTCTGATCAATGGAGATCAAACGGTTGGTATGGAAATATTTCTGTGCTGCAGTTTGTAGGAAATCAGAAAAATTGAATGCTTTGTCTGTAGAACATTCGAGGACGTTTGTTATTCCAATTGGGTCCAATAGCGCGTTATCTGTATCTAAAAAGCTGTGAATAATTTTGTTTGAAGATGGAATGTTGTTTATGAATATTTGAATAGCTGCTATCCTTTAAACCTCCTTTTATCCTTGTACTTATGTTTATAAACTCATTCGATGTATTTATTTGGAGCATAACATCAAATTCTCGCTGTTGAGAACTTTCTAACCAAAAAGTTTCACCTACTAATAATTCTGTAGTATGACATTATTTCCTACATACATCTGTATTCTAATTGTTTATTTGAACAGAAGCACTTATAAAACTTAACAATGTCCGGGGCTCTAACTTGTACACAATACTAAAATTAGATACTAAGTCCTTCACTACAGTTGAGGAGTGACGGAACAAAAGCCGTTATTGACTAGGATCTGTTTTTTTTCGCTTCTCAATGTTGAAATAAACATCCCAATACTAACAAACTACTTCAATAACCAGTAATTCCCACTGAAAAAAAAAAGTCGATGGTTTTATCAAAATCCTACAAATATAACACGTTGAAACAAAAACCATTAAATCCTTAAGAAATTACACGCCCGTGACACTGATCACTTCAAACCCTTTTAATCTGCAGATAAAGGAAATAAGTACCTATTTTTATTCATATTGTTATTTTTCAAATCCCATTAATTCCAAAGAAGTAATTTCAAACACGATAAATCCAAATTACTTGGAGCAAATGTCGATACATCCAGACTGACTTGATCTAAACCCCATAAATCCAAAACGGCTTGAACAAAAACCGTTATCTTCATAAATGTTTTCCCTAATATCTCCTAACAATCTTCATTTTCGAAATCATTCCACTACCTTAACTATAGGTAATTTTACTGTAAGTTAGTCATTTAAAAAAAAATGTTTCTATTAATTACACTATGCTATAAGGTTTTTATAATTTTCTGAAAAAATATACAATATGGATTTAACGGTTTTTGATTAGTTACTCCTCAGTTACAATTAAGCTATTAACTGGTAGTATTGTAAAAACAAACGCGATTCAGAGATCAGCACCCTAATTGCGTAACTCACGATTAATCATAATCTGTTTCGTTTTGAAACAGATGGCTAAACCATTGCTTCATATGTTCGAAAAATGTGTCTGCTCAAGAACGTAAATAACCCAATGAATATTGTTGAACTGTCAAAATGAAACCGATTATGATAAATCGCGTGTTAGGTAATTAGAGTGCAGAATAGGAATTCGTTATTACAAAGATTTTATAATAATTCATTTCTTTCAACTGGTTAGTCATATTGTTATTTTTTTTTATCTATTCAGTATGATGATGTAAAACATGATAAAATATGATATCAAACAAATTCAAACACACATAACACATTGTCTTTACAACAAAAGCATGAAAATCAGTTTTTCAAAAGAACCATGATTACACACAAGTCAAGCTGAACTCAAAGGATACGAAAATAATCCATTATATTTCTAAAATAAACCCACACACTACAACTATTTGGGAAATAAAGCGATCCATTCACAAGGCGTTTCTATTTGAATGCACCGACAAAAATAAAAAGTCTACATAAAGAAATAGTGCCACTAAAAGGATTTACGCGTACAATATTACCAACAAGAACGGTAAATTATTATCAAAATAATCCTCTTTAGCCACACAAAAGAAGCGTTGGAAAAGAAATCTGCTTTTATGGCAGAAACGTCTGCGAACGTCTAGGTATGGTAGAATTAGTATGGATCATGGTGGCTCACTTTTGCTAACGCTACTTGAATGAGATTTTCCAAACTAATCTTATTGTGGTGCACTTGATTTTGTCGGGTCGTTTGTTGCTTTGATTTTTGTGTTTCTTTTTAATTGGGTTTTGTGTTTCGGATGGATGTCCATAGCTTTCATATGGGGACTATCTGCAGAAATTAGGTACTCTAAATAACGTTTTATAGTTATGACACCTTCAACGTTTACTAGTAATAGTTTTTAATTTCACCTTTTGTATAGACTTTACTAAATACTTACACCAATAATTTATTAATAAGTACCTAGCTACTATCAATAACTTTCTGTGTTCTATCTAGAACCATATTTCTCAAAAATAACTCTTGTGAAAGTGCTTTCCCATAATAAATACTGTTGTTTCAGACACCATAATTACATGTTTTATTTTTAAAAATAATGGGTTTTACCCATAATTTTGGATGAGCCCTATAATTAAACACCATTATATTTGTAAAACATGAAAAACATACCTTGAATATCATGTGTCATAATTATTATTCACGGTGGGTTTCTATAATATAGGTCAATTAGGGTAAGAAAAACAAATGAAGGCAGTTAATGGTTTCACTGCTTACGTATTTTTGTGTTTACGTAGTGATATTTTGGTTAATTGGTAATGAATACTGCTGTGGATTTGTTTTTTTCTGTGACCCCTTGGGGAAAAACAATTCTAAAGCCATATTCATAACAGAACGCTTTGAGCTTCCAGTTTTTATCAAAGTTACTGACTTAATTTTATTTGAGTTATTTATTTAATTGGGTCTAAAGCTCGGTGTTGACCAGCAAAAGGTAAATAACAACAATACCAGTAGATTATGTCCCCAAACTTAAAACAATTGTAGCTATCAATCACAATCGCGCATAATTTTATTACGATCCACCCTACAGTGGAACCCGAAGGGCCATTCGACATTGCGGTCACAGATTTACAATAAAATGAGGAGTATTGCGAGTGAATTCACAAGCGATTCTTTGTGTAGGTGTTGGGGACAATTCGGGCCGGCACCGGGATGGAATAACAATGGGCAGCCCTCGCCTCTTGCACGTTATCTCACAGAATTAAAGGGGGTGCCGCAAGGAGCAACATTTGGCCCGCTACTTTTTAAGATTCGTTAGAATAGACTTTTGTTTAAATTTTGAGATCTGGAGTTTAGATTAGGTGTTGCAGTTTGTTTTAATTTGATGATGAGATCTTTTTTGTTTTGCGTAGAGTGTTTCAATGTGAATGAAGCTTTTTGTTGTTTGATGATGTTATTTTACCTTCCAAGTAAGTGCCTACTATGAAATTTCAGGGATTCTTATTTCCCTTTAGTGGGCCCGGCTAAAATTCTATGAACTAAGTTGGTTTCATGTTTAATAGATTACTGAATGAAAGGCATTTTGTTGAAAAAAATCTGTACATTTTTTACATGTAATGAATTAGGTACTAAGAACCGCCCTAAAGACAAAACTGCCCATTGTATGATTTTAAGAAATTATCATTTAGTAATTACTCATATGTAGTGCAGAATAACGAGAGGAATAATTCAAAAAGTATTAATAATTGCCTGAAATGCTTTGTAGATACGTCAAAAACGCAACTTTTAAGATGCTGTCAAAAAGATATTCAAATCCATCCATAGAATGTTCAAGGTGTCAACATGCAGAAGATCCTTCCACTTACCAATCATTATAATTATGTTTCATCGTGCGGATAAACAGCTACATACCTGTGAAACAAATAAAAGTTTATGAATAAATGTGAAAATAGGCCTTGTCTTATCGAAAGCTACGTTTAAAAGATTTGGTTTAAACCAGCCCAAAAATAAATCCCTGGTGGAAAATAATATTTCTTATTTATATACCCTTACGAGAGCATAACAAGTTATACAATGCAAATAGATGTAAATGTAAGTCTAAGTAATAGAGCAAAGAAACGAATCATACAGTGGTATTATGCGTTACCATCCCAACAAAAAATTTGAAAAACGAAAATAACAAACTTCTCATCATAAAGACTGTATTAACACTTGTGTCGTTTATACACAACAGTCTATGGAATACCTCTCGTATGGGACAAGAGAAATTACACAAAGAATGTGTTACTTTCACAAAAATCCGGACAAGTGTGCGTCGGACTTGCGCGATAACGCTTCGTGAAAACAAATCCAGGAAAAACAGATTTTATTTGTTGTATAAATATAACCAGAAGCAGAAAAATCTAGCCTAGTTTGAGGCCGAAAATAACTTTGTTTTATTTTATTTGGGAAACATACATCTAATAGGTGGAGCAGTGGTGGTCCAGTGGTAACGGCCGCGACTTACGAATTGTGGGTCTTGAGTTCGAACCCAAGCAGGCACTTTACTTTGTGTAAATTATTTCGTCACCACTGCTCTCAAAACGGTGAAGGAAAACATCGTAAGGAAACCGGCATGTCCTGCAACCAAAAATTCGAAGACATGATGTGACATCCACCAAACTGCACTGGGCCTACGTGGTGGATTGTGGCTCACTCCCTCTCACAGAGAGGAGGCCTGTGTCCCAGCAGTGGGAACATTATAGGCTGATTATGCACAACTAATGTCTATATTGTTCTTAAACAATTTTAAATTGAAGGCAATTCACAAGGTTCCACTGATAAACATATGGTATGTTGTTAGGGTGTGTAGGCAGAGTTATAAAGGAAAGTCAGTCTGCTTTGGTACTCACGGTTATAATGTGAAACACAACACACGCACAACACAGTAAACGGTCAGAAGGAGAATAGTTACAATTACAATAGGCACACACAGTCACAATAGTCACAGCACAATAATAACAGTTAATACGGATTGATCACGTAAACAATAAACGGAAGAAAGTTGTCACACAAGATTTGCGTAGCCGAGAGGCGCGTGGGCAAGTATCGACTGAAGGTCGCAACAAGGTGATCGGACGCGCGCTCCCACCGCGGCGCTCGCCGGCTACGTCACGATGACGTAGTTCGGCGTGCGCGAGTCCAGTGAATATCTCGGTAGCCCGACATTATCCGAATGCCGGTGTATGTGAATATAGATAATAAATACATGTTAATAAATATTATGTTAGTCTTTGTGTGCTATGTTAATAATATCAATAAATAAATGGTAGTGTTGGTATGTACCCCACACCACCCCCCTCCAGAGACCGTCAAGGGCGATAAAAATCCGGGAATTGTACACGTCGTCCGGAGCGAGTAGTATACTCTTTTTTGTCTGGAGATGGAGTATGTTCTACGGGGTCAGCTTTGTCGGCCAATATGTAAGCTGGCTTTAGGCGGTCTATTGAGACCGTGACCTCCTTACCCTTGAATAATATTTTAAAAGTTTTATCACTCCTGTGCAGAACTTTGTGAGGACCTGTGTAGGCTGGTTGCAGCGAACCACGTAATGCGTCTTCACGAAGGAACACGTGATCAGTGGTCTGCAGATCCTTAAATACAAAAATGCTCGTTTTGTTGTGACGAGATGCGGGGGTTGGCTGTAGTTTCTGAGCAAACTTACGGATGCGTGCGGTAAATTCAGTGATGTCGGTCGTTCCGTCATCACTGGGTGAAAAAAATTCGCCCGGGAGTCTTAGCTGCTCGCCATATACTAATTCGGCGGAAGACGCTTGGGCATCCTTTTTGAATGCACTCCGTATGCCAAGCAACACCCACGGCAATGATTCAGTCCACTTGTCATTGGCATGACACATGATGGACGCCTTCAATTGCCTGTGGAAACGCTCCACCATGCCATTGCACGCTGGGTGGTATGCCGTGGTCCGCTTGTGCTGGAAACCAACAATTTTCGACAATTGTTCGAACAGAGCCGACTCAAACTGACGGCCCCTGTCCGTAACAATGGTGGTAGGACAGCCAAACCTGGCAATCCAACCGGATAGCAAAGCTTTAGCTACCGTCTCGGCAGTTATGTCGACAATAGGTACGACCTCTGGCCACCTAGTAAATCGGTCGACTGCCGTCAGACAGTATCTAAAGCCTTGGGAAATTGGTAGCGGGCCCACAAGGTCTATGTGGATCGTGGTGAACCTGGCGCGGGGGAGATGATAATTCCCTAAAGGCGCGGATACGTGACGGCTCACTTTTGCCCGCTGACAAGCGAGGCAAGCTCGTGCCCACTCCCGGCAGTCCTTCCTGACGCCTGGCCAAACAAAGCGCTCTGCGATTAATTTGGCAGTAGCCGAGACGCCAGGGTGACTGAGGCAGTGCAAGCTGTCGAAAGCTTGTTTTCGCAGCATTTTGGGTACAAATGGCCTGGGGGACGCTGTGCTGACATCGCAGTACACGGTTGAACGCTTCCCAGGGACTTGCACCTTTTCCAATACCAGCGAGGATTCTTCCTGAAGAAGCTTCTTCAGTTCCGGATCAGACGCTTGTGATTTTGCGAGGGTGTCGAGACTGACTGGAGTCTGTAGTTCCTCCACGCGAGACAAAGGGTCGGCCACGACATTGTCTTTGCCAGAAATGTGTCTGATGTCAGTAGTGAATTGAGCGACAAAGTCTAGGTAACGGAATTGCCGTGGCGAACAGTTTTTCTTCCTTTCGTGGAATGCGAAACTGATCGGCTTATGGTCCGTATACACGACGAAGTGTCGAGCCTCCAGCATATGGCGAAAGTATTTGATGGCCTCGTAAATGGCCAGCAGTTCCCTGTCATAGGGAGAATACTTTGCTTGCGAAGGGCTGAGCTTTCGGGAAAAGAAAGCTAATGGCTGCCATCCTTCGTCGCTAAGCTGCTGTAACACCGCACCGATTGCAGTATCCGACGCATCGGTAACCAATGCGAGTTTGGCATTGCAATCGGGGTGAGCTAATAAAGCAGCATTAGCAAGGCTTTCCTTGCAGCCCTCGAATGCTTGCAAAGTATTCTCCGCAAGACATACAGGATGCGAGCCCTTTACGTTGCCGATCAAGAGGTCATGAAGTGGAGCCTGTATTTGAGCTGCGTGGGGCATGAAACGCCTGTAAAAATTGATCATGCCCAGAAATCTACGTAACTGACGAACGTCTTTTGGCTGTGGGAAGTTCTTAATGGCGTCGACCTTAGTGTCAAGTGGTTTGGTGCCCTTTTCGGAGATGTGGTAACCTAAGAAAGTTACTTCCGGGACACCAAAAACACACTTGGACGTGTTTATCAACATGCCGAAGTCCTTCATCCTGCCAAAAATGACGCGTAGGTGCTCCTCATGCTCTGCTTCTGTCCTGGAGAAGATCAAAAAATCGTCCAAATAGCAGTAGCAGAAGTCTAGTCCTCTCGTCATCTCGTCGACAAAACGTTGAAATGTCTGGCCTGCGTTGCGCAGACCAAACGTCATGTACGGAAATTCGTACAGTCCGAACGGTGTGGTGATCGCCGTCTTCGGGATGTCATCCGGACTGACAGGTATTTGGTTGTAGGCTTTCACGAGATCGATAGTGCTGAAAATCCGACAGCCTGAAATGCTGTGAGCGAAATCGTGAATATGCCTGATCGGGTACCTGTCAGGGATGGTCCGTGCGTTGAGCATGCGGTAATCTCCGCAGGGTCGCCAACCGTTGTCCTTTTTAGGCGCGAGATGTAGTGGGGATGACCAGGGACTCTCCGAAGGTCTGGCGGTTCCGTTGGTCAACATCAGCTGGAACTCCTGCTGAGCAATTTTTAATTTGTCCGGCGCTAATCGCCGGAATGAAGAAGATACTGGAGGGCCTGGGGTCGTGCGGATATGGTGTACAGTGTTATGTGGTGTAGTGCGTAATGTACCGGCAGGTCGGGTGATGTCGGGAAAGGTCTCCAAAATTTTATGATACCTCGAATCACCAGAAGTAACCTTTACAGAAAATAAAGAGGAGTCTGATTGATTCGAGGCTATAGTAAAAATATTTGTGCTACTGTCAATTAACCGTTGATTTCTACAGTCAACGGTTAATGAGTAAAAACATAAAAAATCCACTCCGATTATCGGTTTAGTAACTTCAGCTACCACAAAACGCCACTTAAAGTCTCTACGAAGTCCTAGATTTAAGTTAAGTTCGAGAAAACCATACGTCGGAATGGGCGTCCCATTCGCGGCAACGAGTTGGTAGTTCGTAGATGCACGACGATCGCTGAGCAGACGACGAGGGTAGACGCAGAGGTCGCTTCCAGTATCGACCAGGAACTGCGTCTTCGTGCTTCGGTCTGCGACGAATAGGCGACCAGTAGAAGCGGGGCAATCGTCTGTCGCCATTACCGACTGCCCGCGGCGTTTCCCTTCTTGTAGTCGCAGGGTTTTATGCAACGCTTGGCCTTCTCTCCATGCGTAGAATGGTACCAGCATACCGGGTGCTTCCGATAGCTGGAGTTTGAGCGGGTCGAAGATCGCTGGCGTGAGTTGCGTCTCGTGTCGCGGTCGCGGCTGTGCGAACGATTCCGGGATCGACTATCACGCAGCTGCACCGTCAGGTCTTTCATAGCACGCTTGAGTTCCGCGATTTCGGCTGCCATCTCACTCACAGTTGGTCCTGCTGCCGAAGTTGAAGCTACGTGGCTTGGTGGTGCGACAATGTCCTGGACGCGGTCTGCCAGCTCAGCTAATGCCTCCAAGGTGCTATGAGGTTGCGATGCCAGGAGGGGCTGGATGCTGCTAGGGAGTCGACTACTCCAGATGGTGCGCACGAAGTCCTCGGGCACAGTTGGTCCAGCTAACCCCTGCAGATGGCGAAGGAACTGCGATGGTTTGCGGTCTCCTAGCTCCTCGTGCATCAACAGCTGTTTCACCTTCTTCTCCTGAGAGGCTGAGAGGCGCTTCACTAGCTCGGCCTTCAGCTTAAGGTACCGGTTAGTTGCAGGAGGGGACATGATGACGTCCTTCACCTCTTTGGAAAATTGGGGGTCCAGATGACCGACCACGTAGTTATATTTGGTGACGTCATTGGTCACCCCCGCATTCTCAAACTGCGCTTCAATTTGCGCGAACCAGATATCCGGCTCTTCCGGCCAAAATGGTGGCAACTTTAGTGACACGCGGTAAATGTCGTGCTCGCGCTCAATGGACACGCGCTTTGCATGGCGCGGTCTAAGAGTAACGTGTTTCGCCGGCTGTGACGACGCGGTGTGCTCGGACTCACTATCACTCATTTTTTAAAGTGTTCTGTTCGGGGTCACCAGTATGGTTTGTTGTTAGGGTGTGTAGGCAGAGTTATAAAGGAAAGTCAGTCTGCTTTGGTACTCACGGTTATAATGTGAAACACAACACACGCACAACACAGTAAACGGTCAGAAGGAGAATAGTTACAATTACAATAGGCACACACAGTCACAATAGTCACAGCACAATAATAACAGTTAATACGGATTGATCACGTAAACAATAAACGGAAGAAAGTTGTCACACAAGATTTGCGTAGCCGAGAGGCGCGTGGGCAAGTATCGACTGAAGGTCGCAACAAGGTGATCGGACGCGCGCTCCCACCGCGGCGCTCGCCGGCTACGTCACGATGACGTAGTTCGGCGTGCGCGAGTCCAGTGAATATCTCGGTAGCCCGACATTATCCGAATGCCGGTGTATGTGAATATAGATAATAAATACATGTTAGTAAATATTATGTTAGTCTTTGTGTGCTATGTTAATAATATCAATAAATAAATGGTAGTGTTGGTATGTACCCCACAAACACTAAAAATAAAAAATACGAAAAAAAGGTCAGTACAAAACTCCCATAACATTAATAAGGAAATAAATAATTTAGACGAAAACAATTACTTTTCCGTAAATCAGTTTTTTAACTAACTAATGCATAAGCTGAGAAACACTAATATTGCATAACATCCAAATCATGTTCACTAGACATTTTATTAAAACTTCTGCTCGCAAGGATTACAAACGAATTCTGCCTGTACACGGACTTGGAATGAAGGACATGCAACCAGCAAGGTTCTAGGTATACAAAACATTTTGAAGTGTGTAACTAATCCTAAGCTGCCCGATAAGTACGTCATATCTGCAATGCGTCTGCACTCATGCAGTGGTAAGATGTGAAACCTTTTACATCGCGCTGTTTAATTGGGACTATACTACCTAGTTTTGTAATGCAGGAAACGTAGAAACCGCTTTGAATTCCCACATTTCTGTCTATATAAATATATTATATTAACTTTACTCTTAACTTTGACATATTTCATAATTTTTTAAAATTGGTTTATCCATCAGGATTTTTTCAGCTTCAGCCCGGAATCTGGATTCATCCAGTTGTTTGATATAGGCCCTTATTACATGGGACTTAACATATGTAACTGGCGAAATGTGGGTTAAGTATACTACGTATATCTCTGCCGTACCCTTCGAGGAAAAGAGCGCGATGTTACGTTAGTTAACAAGCGACAAACTAAGTAGGTAGGTACTGATTAACCTCGCCTGTGCTTAGTCAAACCCACAAGCTATATTTACAACAAAATACAAAGATTCTTACACTTTCTGAAAGAATCATTTCAGTCCACCACACCGTACTCATTAAATCCAAAAAACGTTCTTTAAATCTCGAAAATCGTAACATTTTAACGAAAACCTCAGGATAGACAGAAAAAAAGTGCAGGAATTTTCAAGGGTCCGTGAAAGCCAGTGTGGGGCGAGGAACAAGAAAAATAGGATAATAATGGTCGGGCCGAAGGGCTCTTAAAATCGGTGCGGCGTGAGGCGAATGCTCAAAGCCTTCATTTTTGCCTGCTAAGATTTAGAACGCTTCCCGCTCTGCCGCGAAACGGGGAATAAACATGTTAATATTTGTGCGATGATAGCGACGTGAAGATGAAATTGAGGAATATATTTTTGAGGATTCCATAACATAAAATCACACCGGTATTCCTCGAAGTGTAAGACTAAGAAGTTTTTTCTGGAGTTATGTTTAAGTGCCATGTAAAAGGAAGTCATGAGTTAATGTCAATAACCAATGTCTCATATATAAGTGAAATTTATCTGATTGAAGCTTCCAGTTCCAGCCTGACCTAGGATTGAACCAAGTAGAACGAGGTAACTCACGTATAATTAAAACTAAAACACTCGGTAATAACCTAAAGAATAGAATAGCATATTTTTTGTTATTGCATAATTTGATAAGTTAACTAATGATAAATATGCAAGGCTTAGTTGATGGTGCCAAAGAATTTCTGTAAACATAGGATACGCAGCTGTTTTAAATATAAGAGTATTATTTTATTAATTTGTCTGGTGGTTTATAAATATGTGGCGTCTTGCAGCATAAGCATTTGTTATGCGTGGTTTGGCAAGGCACACACAGTGTGTCTGCATGTCATGCTCTATCTCTTTTACTAAATAATTGAATACATATTTTGCTTTATAAACAGAGCGCTTTCATATATTAAACGAGTAAAGTCATAATTTTATATTGTTTAGAAAAATAAATGCTCGAATATTTTGGAATAATAGGTACACATTTTTTTTCTAATACAGCGTTTCTGCGCCCTGAATACGAAAAGCTAGTCGTTGTGTTTCCCCCTCCAGTTTGAAAGCCAACCCCTACAGGATAGCATAGCTGATAATAACTTGTATTCTTGCGGAAAAAATCAATCATGCGTCCATCAGGGTGGATTTCAGAGAGAGTAACTTATGTACCGAAAATATTTTTCCATCCCGTAATCAATAAATTGTGTGGAATATTATTTGGAAAAACAATTTGAAAAAGAGATGAGATGAAAGCTATTTTAAAATCTGAAATAATATTATTATAAATGTTAGGACATTATAAGATATAAATTGTGTGTACAACTACAAGAAAATAGAAAGGTACAGAAGATCGGCTCCATTTCGTGACTCGGCTCAGTTAAGAGTGCGTTTTGTCCTCCTAAGCAATTGGTACGAAGCTCTTGTGCGGACCGTTGGAGTTTCTTTGAACATTTTTTCCTGTATTTTTTCTTACGAATGTATTTGGTTGGTACTCAAAATGTTTAACATTTCAAGTGGGGTATTATGGGTTTGCGGTCATTGTATTTTTTTCAATAAGTACTTATTGAGCTTTCGAAGTCGTAAATTGTTGCTGGTAAATCCTTTTGCTTTTGTGTAGCTACATAAAATGTGATTACAGGAGGAAACACGTCCGTTTTTGCCGTTGCTGCTTAATTTTTTGGCATTATCTATGATAAACTATAAATATTTTTTACACCTATCTCTTCTTCTCTATGACGTATAATTTAATTAACAGGGTTCATAATAAATCCACGTATTAAAAAGCCCATACAAATAACATACATAATAAACCTAATTTGCCATCGGCTGGAACACAGGCCCCCTCTCTGTGAGAGGGAGTGGATCGCTATTCACCACGTAAGCTCAGTACAAGGTGGTAAATGTCGCGCCTTTTGGAGTTTATGGTTCTAGGACATACTGATTTCCTCAAGATGCTATCCGTCACTGTTTCGAGAGCAGCAGTGATGAAATAATTTTCACAAAGTAAAGCACTTGACTCTTAAGTTGCAGTCGTTACGACTGAGCCACCACTGCTGTAGTAAAAAGCAATAAAAATAAATTACATTTAATCCCCCACTTTATTCAGTTACATCAGCACCACTTTATCATCCCCTCCACCTAAATCTATGTCCCCACCATCAAGGATCACGACCATATTGTTATTTACGTTTATGTACCGTCATTTACATCATAATACACATAAAAACCATTGAAGGTAATCCCGGGATAACTTCGAACGCGATCAACGCGTAAACGACGCCATTTTAAAAGCCTGTAAACATTTTACACTGTGGGAACGGAAATTAAGTAATTAATGCTTTTGACAGAGCTATCGGATGGCCAATAAACGAATATTATAGGGGAGCATAAAAATGATATTTCCTTTCCTGAAAATTGTATTGGATTTTAAAACAATGAGGAGTTGTGTTTCTTTTATCGACGATTACCAATAATCGTTAAATGGCAATGGCTGGCTCAATAGGAAATTGTCATAACTTTTACCTCCTAAAACTAGAGTGGTGATGTCAGTTTTGTGTCATAGTAAACACGAGGATACTGTTCAACTTGCTGCAGACCCTGATTCTACACCAGGGTCAGCAGCAAGTCTAACTGAATGAAGCTGAATACCAGTAGTTTAAATGGATCCACTATCTATGTGACCTCCACTAACACGATACTACTTGGCAAGAGTGGTTGTTAGACTTCTTGGCATCTGACTATCTGAAATATTATTGTCAAAGATTTTTGAATATCAGCAGAAACCGATACGGTCTTAGAGGCACGGAAGGGCCTCTTGTAGGTAATGAATGATCACCCATACACGACGCGACTGCGGCAAGTGTTGTTTAGCCTTCGATCTACGCGTTATCATTGAGCCTTAAGCTCAATATGCTCTATATATCCTTAATTATGATCTTGCATCAACATCATATTAGGCAACTTCTAATAAATGCTGCAAAAAGATGGAAGCCGGTCCTATTCACAATAAAATGGGGGCCAGGAAAACCCTTTTTTGCCCCAAACTATAGGGAAGCGGGAACAAAGTTAAATAACTTCTACAATTTTCATTCCAAGTTAGCTGAAAGCAAATTATGTTATGAACAGCCACTTCAACCACATTCAAACTCTAATTTAGCTCCCATCCGACCTCAATAGCTAAATAAGTGGCGCAAATACCAATACTTTGCAAACTTTGAAGTAATTAAACTTTGAACTACAAAACTAATTAATAGGGCTCTAAAGTACTTTTGTAGTCAGCTTTAGAATACAAAATAGAAGAAGGTTGGCTCCGAACAATAAGTGAAAACTGGCGCACGTACACGATGATGTGAACAAACGGTGATCTCAAATTATTCATACTACTAGACTCACCTTCTTCTTAGTTGTTTCCTCAATGCTGAGGATCGCGACTACATAATTATGACGAGTCTCCAAGTTATGTGGTCTTTGGCAGTGGGAACCGTTCGGTAGATGAAGATGATAATAATAAATGGACACGTTCTATCGAGCTGTGCTTCTGTATCAATCTATATAATGATTATGATCAAAATGCCAAGTTACATTTGTCTTTAGGACTATTGATATGCTCACTAGAATTTAATTATTAATCTGTGGTGTAAGTTTTGCTGGATATTGAAACAAGTTTGCGGGAACTTGACCACAATTTGTCAATCTATCTGCCTAGCCTTTTCCCAATTATATTGGGGTCGCGTTCCAGTCTAACCGGATGCTGCCGAATACCAGTATTTTACATAGAGCGACTTGCCTATTTTACCTCCACAACCCAGTTACTGTGTAATACGATACCCCTTGGTAAAACTAGCTGTCAGACTTTTAGGCTTCTGACTACCGTAACGACTGTCAACGATCCACGAATGACAGCCCAGACCAACGGCTTAGCGTCCTTTATGAGGTACGGAAGGGTTTCGTTATGAAGATGGTCACCCATCCACGGATCTTTAGCCTAATCGATCGACCTGTGCGGCTTTTATTATTTAGCCACGAGCCCCTCATACTTGACCAAAATTTTATGTTTAGAGAATTTGCTGAAATATCTAATTAGTAGGTTAATTAGTAAAAGCGTAGTAATTTCATTTCAACAGGATAATAATACTTCTAAGTAAAAGCATCGGATTAATTAATTGTTTGTAGTAGGTACCTAATTATTTTATGACAGAAAAACCGTATCGTACTTTGTTGATATTAGTTCATTAGTAGTCACTAGTCAGAGCTACCCATTAATTATTTAGGTAGATTATAATGGTACTTATTTGATCCCAAGAAATGGAAACAGACTTTCAGAATTACCATTTACCAGCACCATTTAAAAACACTAATTCCACTTATAAAACTAGAATAATAGAGATTGTCTTCTAAGAATACAAATCTAATTAATTTCATACCGCTCATAATTTTCTTTCACCAGAAAACGAATCTCAAACGAAAGACTTTTCTTTTAAAACAAACGAAAATAAATGAATATAAAATTAATATAAATAATAAAGAAGCAAATTAATGAAAAACAATACTTAAATTATTTTATCTTTGAACTTATTATATTGTTTTCTTTTAACAATTGCCTTTTATTATAAAAAGTGTTTGTTTATGAAATCAAAATTTCTTAAATCATTAATATTCTTGTTACTTTGGGAATTACAAAACTACTTCAGACTTTAACGAAATTGGAGTATCTTTGAGTCTAAAGGAAGTACAAAGGATCAATTTTCAGAAATGAAGTAGTCTGAACCAGTTCTTGGATATTTTGTGAACTTTGAATTTGAAATTCGAGCGAAATATTGATAATTTATATGAAGAGAGTATCCCTTTAACCTGAAGATGAAGAAACATTGAACGAAGTGAAGTAAAATAGCACTCGACAACTCAAGACGCTGTTTGATTAGCTTATGTATATTATGTACTGAGACATTCCATCGGAATTAACTGAATGGAAAGGTACCCATAGCGATGGTTCTACCCTCCGTAAATAGCTTTTTCCTTCTATTAATACAATATGTTATCTATAGACGTATTAGAAATACGTAGATGTCGCGTTTGGTGTCGGCTGTGTGACCGCGTTGTTCTTCTAAACAACGCAACGAATTTATATGCGGGTTTCAACAACATTTATAGAGTCAAAGTCAAAGCATTTATTTCAGATAGGCACTTAAAAGGCACTTTTGAACGTCAACATATACATTAAAATAGAATTGATTCTAGTCGCCCCTTCCAAAATGTAGTTTCGTATGGAGAAGAATGGGCAAGAAACTCCACCGTTACTCTTTTAAAATGTTTCAAATACAATATTTAACATAGTACATCCACTATATGATTATGTGTGAAAACGATGCACCCAGAATAAAATTACCATACCAAAATAGGTAAACAGAATCAAATTGAAGCAATACAGATAAATTAATTCTGTGATAGATACATGGTGTTCACACATTTACAAACATTTTAAAAGTAAGTATAGGTACGATTTTCCTACAATATTAACAAGTTATATTCCGAATATTAACAAGAATATATTCCGGAAGTTTTACGTGTAGAAGTATAATCAGCCAATACCTAATGTTCCCACTGCTGAGACACAGACCTCCACTCGGCAAGTGGGACTGGGCGTAATCCACCACGTGGGCCCAGTGCGGGTTGGTAGATGTCACACATGTCTTCGAGTTTTTGGTTTTAGGACATGCCGGTTCCCTCACGATGTTTTCCTTCACCATTTTGAGAGCAGTGGTGAAGAAATATTTTACACAAATAAAGCGCCTATCAGAGTTTGAACCGAAGACCTATAACTTGTTAGTCGCGGTGGTCGCGGCCGTTTCCATTGCGCCATCACTGCTCTCTCTTTTTTTTTTTTTGGGTGGGAAATCATCAAATAACTTCTCCCGCTCTGGGTGGAGCGGGAGGGCGTGTCAGACTTTTACTGACTAAAACCCACCCGTATTCCCTCAGTTGCCTGTGTGCCAGAGGCCGCGGTATCTCTTTCGAACAACCCGCACCCCTGGCAGGCATTGGTCCTTGCGAACCCCACCTATTGGTGCTGACATCTCTTTGAGGCGCGCGTGGAACACAACGCGCCGTCGACCCGGGCTTGGTCCTTACCGGACAGCGAGCTACCCATTACTCGCCGTCCGCAAGCCCGCGCCTACGGTGGCCGGGAATCAGCCTGGGATTCCCGACGTCCAGGGCTTCTCCCGCGGCGACTACGGCCGTGAGGGCGCATATACTGCCTCTCCCTCACGTGCGCCGCCTCCCTCTAAGCGAGCATTACTGCTTCGCAGAAGGAGGTGACGGCTAACCATTCACTCTCGCTCCGTACCATGGCCTGCACCAGGGCCGGACGCGAGAGATCGCCGCCGCCGATCGCCTCCACGAGGACACGGCGGTGCTCCGCCCAAGCCGGGCAGACCGCCACCGTATGCTCCACCGTGTCCTCAGGGCGATCTTCGCAATGGAAGCACCCGGGCGTTTCCTCCCGCCTTATACGAAACAGGAACCTCCCGAAACAACCGTGTCCGGTGAGGACCTGCGTCAGGCGGAAGGTGAGGACGCCATGCCGCCTCTCAAGCCACTCCTCAAAGAGGGGACTTACCGCCGCTATCGTGGCGTGCCCAGCACTGGGTTGCGACAATCGCGCTCTCCATGTCGCCATGAGATCCCGCCGGAGCTCTGTCCGCTGCACCTCGATTTCTCGCGCCACTCCCAGATATGCGCGAGGACCTTTGCCTCCAGATCTCATGGCGGTAATCCGGCAAGGAGGCCCGCCGCCTCACCTGAGATCGTGCGGTATCCCCGGATCATCCTGATCGCCATGACCCTATGGGACGCCTTCAGCTTTCGCGCTGGTTGGCGCCTCAATGTAGGCGCCCACACCGGCGCCCCGTATAGGGCCATGGACCGCACACTGCTCTCTCTTTACGTGTATAAAACATTATTATAAATCTAACTTAGGAAACAGAATTTTAAATGTTTGGCAAGTCTTGAAAACCGTGAGAAGCAGGAGCGAATTGCTAGTAATAATACATATAATATGTAGTTTGACAACTTGAATACTCCCACGCTTAAAGTTTACTCACATGAATCAAAGTATAGCAGCTATTACCCACAAATGATTAAAAATCGCTCAATATCGAAAGAACGCTGCCATCATTTATAGTCAAAGATATTAGAATAACTGGATAAGAAAACTATTTCTTTATGAATCGCTTGCCGGTTATTAAATTCCAGTAACTACTGATGAAATACCGACTATCCTGTTATGAATAAATTGGTTAAAGTTTCGAGTAGGCATTGCGCAAAGCATTCTACAGGTCTTCATTGAAAATAACTTACATTTTCTATCAAGGATTTTTCAATAGCACCCCGGAGTCTGGATTTGTACCCGGCTCGCCCCTATTACACGGGATTTAAAACATAATTAGCGAAATATGGGCGTAACAGGCGTGATGTTATGTAATGTAGGTAATTCTAGTAAGATTGTAAATTATTTTATAAGAAGAAACATACTAAATAATCACATAATGAGTTCACTCTGAAGTCTATTGCTTAAAACATAAATACACAGTCTCACTTAACAAGCTTCATAATAAATGTATCTTAATGTTGTGAACAAGACTGTTACCAAGTGTGAGCTCTAATTAGTAAATAATCTAGTTATAGTCTGTTACAATTATATCTGACGAAAATTTAAAAAAGATGGTTCAGAACATGTACCTGTGGATGATTAATGCTAATTACAAATTGAGTGGTTTGTATCCAATTTCAGAAGTTTTTCATTGACACTTGATTTTCCATGGCTCACGATCGTGAGTTTTGCTCCTCCATGTCCCTCCCGCAGTAGTTTTCAAGTTCTCTTCCGAACCTTTAAATGGTCTTCGTCTTTTCCTCTTTCCTTCTCTGGGATACTACTCAGTTACTTCTCTGGTCCATTTTCCATTTTTATACAATACAACCTGAAAGTGTTTAATTATACCTTCAACACATACTGTCGGAACAAAATATACTTAGGTACTTCTATCAAATATTAAACAACTTATTCCATTGGATATGTTTTGAAAATGTATTTTTTGAAAGCTTTAGATGACTACTACAATAATTCTAACTCTACCTGCACAATTTCATATTCGAGCAACATCGTTAGGTGCTTCACAGAAAGTCATCGCTCTCGCCCCCATTTCATTCCGTATGTTTCCACAAATGCCAGTAGCGAGCTTCCGAATGGTGAGTTTATTTGGTCCGTCACGTTATTCAAATTTAATTTTATCGTCGGCACAGCGTGAGCTACAATTAGTAACGAAGTCTCGTTTTGTCCCACTAATTGAAATGTTAGTTAGTGAACGTCTAATCACTGCTCGAATGGGAGCCATTTTATAACATTTTCATGTAGAATTTGAGGGTTTAATGGAACCGTGGCTATACAGCGGAAGTACTGATGGTGCCTATAGGCCAAATCACAGTTGGATTTATTAAAATATATATAAATATATAAATATATATAATATATATATATTTCATCAAAGCACGTTCCAATTGCTAAGTAGAAATTTATTTACAATGTTAAACATAATGTTTTGGGCGGAGTATTTTAAACAAAGTAGGTACTTATTTCGTTTTAAATATTTTGTTTAATTTTGTTTTGTTTTATGTTATTTTTCCGTTGTTTTTCCTTTTGTTAAGATAGTCATAGTATTTGGGTTAGTACCCAACATATTTGTATCTCCCAATCTTAATGTAGCAATGTGTCAACAGTCGTACTTTTTTGTTTACTTTTTTGTTTACCTATTTTGATTTGTATAAGGTTTTTCTTTTTTCTTTCGCTACTTCTAGCTAGCCTAGCTCTATAAATGTCGTGAAACTCTGTTATTGGCTTAAGAGATATTTGTTTTTCATAACTCATGTGAATTAATTATAAGCTGTTGAGTTTCCTAATAAATAAATAAATAAATATTAGTAAATAGTTATTTTGATAATAATATATTGTGCTCGGCTTACAACTATTGATACATGTTCAATTATAGGCGAGGACGCTGGCACCCTAAACACAAGTTAAATCTTACATTGGGTGCCAGAGTTCATCGAAAACACTCTTTCCCCTAGTTGTAACGCTGCATAGTGTTTATTTTATAAGTGTTTTTCTTTTGTACACCTGAAGGTAATAAAATATCTTTTTTTTTTTTTTGCTTGATGCATGATTTTAACGCATGTTTTAAATTAATTTCTTTCTTTTAGTCAATTCTTCACTCAATGGATAGATCTATTTGCTTCACATTAGTTAATAATGCAAATCCACAGTAATTTATTCTATAAAGCTATGAGAAAAGTTCACTGCAAGTATATTCAATAAAGTGCATTACATTCAAAAGGCTCCAAATGGTTTATACTTATTTCTGGAGGTGTCGCTTTGCCCACAAATGAATTAACTTTGTGCGAGTCGCTTATAAAAAAATAATATACTATTTGAAGTGTCTATTCGCTCGATTCGGCTAATCGACGACTAAGCCGTTTTTGAATGAACACAATAAACTGACATAAGACAGTTCCACAAAAAGTCCGCCCTTTTCCTTCTAGTAGGTACTTCAGCTGGGAAGAAGAAGTCGTGCAAAGAACTCCTCAACAAAGGCACTATTATTGTCTCACTATAGGCCAAAGGCCTATTCTCATACAGAGAAAATTAAACTGGAGCAATGTTGTCCATTGACTGTATTAATAGTAACGAATCAAATGAACCAGATTACAAAACTTCACAAAAACCGAAAGCCCCATTATTCTTTGAAAATAGAAAATGGTGACCCCCACTCAATACAAAAGGTATCAAAACGAAATAATTTACTGTCAACGTTAAAATATCGACGTCAGAATGTCACACGTCAATTTAATGTTCTGTATTAACATATTTGACGTCGCGTTACAGTGTGACGCGAAACCATCATGTGTGACGTCACGATAAACGTAATATAAATGGCGTCCGTAAATAAATTTGCTATGTTTGTGTGTTTATTTGTTTATGTTAATTCGTTTGTGGCTGGTTACGGGTTACGGGTACTTTTGGAGTTGGGTATTATACAAGAAATATACCATTTCGTAAAATACCAGGGAAAAGGCTTCTAAAGTCACAGTGTGTCAAGGGAATGCCAATCCTCCTATCCAAGGTAAAGCCTTGTGCGCCCGAAATTGTTATATTCAAACCAGAATACAAATATTGTTAAGCTAGCTGTACAAACAAGTCGGTAGGTAGACTTGATGGGAGTAGGTACTACCCTGGACGAGTTCTTAAATAAAAAGTTAGTAAAAAAAGCCTTATTTTTCACTTTTTATTGGTGGTGCTTCTCTACACAAATTCGTTTTTTATAGCCTATTATAACTAGCGGACGATCAAGATGCTACCAGTGATCTACCATTTATCAAATTTTGGTAAGAAGTTTTGAAGTTATGAGGGAACAGATGAACATACATGATATACATACCTACCGGTCAAAATCATAATCTTCCTTTTAATTTCGCCGTAGTTGGGTAATAAGGACGTGCGAAACACCTCTGCAAATCCTTTCTAGAAATACACACATTATGATATGTTATGATTATGATGCCCACTTATAAACTGAAGTGCTAGTATCTCTGGACAGAACGTCAATAACAGGCAACCAACACGTCTGCCTACCTCACAATAGACTACTTCACATAATGGACGCTCGTATTATTCCATTCACGTTCATAAAAATGCAAATTGAGGCGACTGTGTTGTTAAAACAATCACTCGAATATAATAATGAGTTCGTATAAATCCCACGTACATGGGATATTGATGTTGGAGTTGACCTGTAAGCCGTTCTGTTGGAGCTGACCCGTAAGCCGTTCTGTTAAAATTTTAATAATCTGTCTGCCTTTTGGTCAACTATTTTTGTGGTTTGCTTCCAGTCTAAACGGATACAGATGAATACTAGTATTTTACGTGGAGTGACTGCCTATCTGACCTTCACAACCCAGTTACTGGGTCACACGATACGCTTTGGTAAGATTGGTTGTCAGACTTTCGGGCTTCTGACAACCGTAATGACTTGCAAAGTTCCACGAAAGCCAGCCGTGACCAACAGCTTCGCATAGTGTCCGAGGCACATGACTCAATATGTAATGAATGGCCACCCACCCATCCACAAATCGAGCGCGGCAAGCGTACATAGCTTACCCGTCGCTCGACCCTTGTGGCTCGTATTATTTAGCCAGCAGCCCCTCCACTTTATTATAGGACCTTTCAGGTATTACGTCTCAAAACAAGACTTAGAAGTAAACCTATTAAGGCATAATTTCTGATATTTTTCCGCATATGTGTCTACTAAGAGTGTCAATTACCATAACACCCTATATACCACGTGGGCCCAGTGTGGGGTGGTAGATGTGACATGTCTTTGATTTTTTAAATTTTAGGGCGAGCCAGTTTCCTCATTATGTTTTCCTTCCTGCAGTGGTGATAAAATAAATCACACAAAGTAAAGTGCCTGTCTGGGATCGAACCCATGACCTACAACTGGTAATACGCGGCTGTTTCCACTAAGCAACCACATTCCAAGTCAAATACCACAAAAACAGAGCAAAAACTATTTTCTCTAAATGGTCTGGGAAAATCTGCCAGTGCAACTCCAATCCTACGATTTTTTAGATAAGAAACACTGATGATTATCAAATATTGTTTTATTTGATAATCAGCTAAACCAAACAGAAAAGCAAATTCCTTTGATCTTAAAACCGTAAACTGTTTCAAGTTGTTTCGTCATTAAAACCGTAAACAACGAAACAAAAACATTAACCAACAAATTAACAAAGAAAATGTAGAACCGCTCACCAATGTTACCAAATTTTTACCTCCGATCTACCTTAATTGGAATTCTTAATTGTAATTATCGCGGAATTGCGTCACCGATATAGAGCGGCCCGCTAATTGATTTGACGATAAATTTCGTTCAACCGAAGTAATTTCCTTACCTTCTGTTCAACCATTTGAAGCTTTGTTTCAAGATGCTGATCAAGTAATGAAGCAGGGTTGGTTTGAGTAACGAACATAAGTTTATTTATATTTTAATATTTAGTCATAGATTAGGGTTTGTGGCTAAGTAATAACAACCTGTGCGGGTCGATCGATCAGGTCAAGCTACGCTTGCAGCGGGTGGTCCGTGGATGGGTGACCATCTTGTAATACCAACACCTCTCCACGCCTAGAAAACCACGAAAAGCCGTTCGTCCCGCCTGTCACTCATGGATCTTCGGCTGTCGATACGGGTCGTCAGAAGCCTGATAGTCTAACAACCACCTACCAACCTATAGAGAGTAATAACCGCTATTAATGCTCTCCTGAACTCGAATACAGATCTCGATATGTTTGCGGATGAATGGAAGATGATGCTGTCAGAATTTTTGATTTTTTGTGAGAAGAATGCATGACTGTGTTAAATAGATTATAATGTGCATATTAATATGTTTAAATAGTGTAATTGGCTTCGGCCGTTCTATTTAAAATGAATAAATAGAAACCAGTCTTAGTCAGAGGTATCGTCTAACCCAGTTGCTGGGTTGCGGAGGTCAGATAGGCAGTCACTCTATGTAAAATACTGGTATTCAGTTGCATGCGTTAGACTGGAAGCTGACCCTAACATAGATGGGAAAAGTCTAGGCAGATGATGATGATACCGATTAGGAACAAACTATTTGGCTGCCACGTTGCTCTGGTGGTCGCAAGCGCTACTGACGAGCATGCGACTGAATCGAACCCCGTTCGTTCGTTATCAGGTCGGGAATTGAGGTTTTCTATCTAGAGTTTTGCAGTAGCAGCCCGGAGTCATAAATGCCTGGTTGATGGCAATAACCTCGCCCACTATTAAATGGGACTTAAACATAACTGGAAAAATGTGGGTGTACTTAAGTAAACTATTGCCCAACCCATCGATCGGGCAAGGCGTGATATTATAATTAAAAATGGAACTGTCAATAGTGCCAGTAATCCTAATTTGTCGGCGAAAAGTTCAACGAAAAGAACGTCGAATCGAAGCAGTTTTTCAGATTTCTAAATCCAAGTAGAGTGTCTTTTTTGCATTCAGAATGTATTAAATGAAAATGACATGAACAAGAAGCTAAATAACGTATCTTAAATGAAAATAAAGTGTCAATGCTTAACACCTACAGGAAAACGTGAGTAGAAATAGTCAAGATGCCACGTTGGTATCTCCACTATAGATAATAATATCTAGTTAATATCAATGTGACAGTTTGTATGTTTAAATATTTTTAATAAATCACGCAAAAACGTATGAACAGATTTGGATGAAATTGGACACACAGATAGCCAATAACCTGGATAAACACATAGGACACTTTTAGCCCGGTAGACGTTCCCGTCGAATAATTTCCAACCTCCACGCGGGCGAAGCCACAGGCAGAAGCGAATCAGATCATAATAATATAATAACAAAACACAAATTGAATTAAATATAACATAAATCTATCCAAATGAGGACGTAACAGAAAAATACGAATTTAACACTTACAGCAATTATAAAGATAATCATCCATTTGTTAATATTTGAAAAACAATATAATACCCGACTTATTTTCACAAGGCAACATGTCGTAATGAAGCCAACAGTAATTATTATATTTTCATAGCGATGGCGGGTATTTTGCATGAAATTTGGGTAAAAGCGGGGTTGGTAAAACTTGGGAATGCGTCTTAATGCGATAATTTTGGACCAGAATGGTCTGAAATGAGCAGTGGTGGCCTAGTGGTGATGGCCACGACTTACGAATTGCAGGTCGTAGGTTATAGGCGCTTCAATTTGTGTATATTATTTCAACAACATTGGTCTCTCTCAAAACGATGAAGGAAAACATAGCCAGGAAACCGGCATGTCCTAGAACCAATTATTCGAAGACATGCGACACCTAGTACCCGCAAGGGGCCGCGTGGTAGATTACGGCCCACTTCTCTCAGAGATAGAAGGCCTGTGTCCCAGCAGTGGGAACATTATAGTTGTATTTATGTTGTATTTATAATATTGTATAAAATTTTTGTGTTTTTGTATATATTATTGAATAATTTATTTTAAAGATGCCTTCAATTATGGGTTATGTGGTACCTGAAATATTTTTTTTTTAATATTTTTTTATAGGCCTATTATGATGAGCTGGGTCGAACGAAAAACAATTGATGAAACTAAAGGGGTTATAGTTGTTGGGGAATGTTGTTATGGTTATATTGACCATATTTTTAATACTGTGACTACCTATTTAAGAAGGTGATTGATTGATAGGTTATTGTTGTGTTGTTTTTTCCAATCATTGTTCCTCTCAACCTAAGCACCTGCCATCTAATCTCTTCACCACCCTTGGTTGACTGGTAGAGAATGCCTAAGGCATTAAGTCTGCCTTTGTACCTTTTTGTGTGAGTGAAGTTTAAATAAATAAATAAATAATGTAATTTATAGTTATGCTCCCATAATTTTCAAACTACATAATAATCGGAAACTTAGTAGGTAGATAAATTATTTGTTTGCAAAATGACTATAAAATAAACAGCTATATACAGGTCAAATTTATTGAAACATCTAAATAAGATTTACCATCCACTCAACTTTATGTACAACAATAAAAAAACAATTGTGCCAACTGCCAAATAATTCGCCAACAAACTATTTGTTAGAATATACTTACTTACGGAAACGGGTAGCAGTGTTGATAGTATACGATGAGCTATAAAAGTGAGCAAAGGGCGCAGAGATAAGGCCTTCAATCGACAGTAATGTTAGCTCAATGAACTCTGCTGATGCCATGAGGAAAATGAGATTGAAGATATATTCTGTTAAGCCGACGTATAGACATTGACTAAGACTTCCTTTGCTTTGTCAGTTCACATTTTCTGTTTTTAGAAGATTTTTTTTACTTTTTTTGTTAATTCTATCTTCGCGATTGCTGTTTTCTAGTTATATGAAACGTTTTATACTAAGATTTACTTCATTAGTATCTTCAATAAAGATAAAGATGCATTTATTTGTATAAGCATGTGTAACATGATATATAAATATGCACATATACATGGAAATTAGTTTAAAATTCCGGGTTCAACATGTTTAATCATAATTCTCTCAGGAATATTTGTTAGGGAACTTTTCGGAAAATGCCAAGAAAATTTCGAGTGCATTATTAAATTAATTTGCATGCAGCAATGCTAAGAGGAAGTAGTGCACAGCAGGGGGACTAATAATACAAGACTTGGGTGAAGCTCTTTCTTCTGTCTCAATATTTTAAATGCCAGAAGCCATCACCTTTGGAATGAGATGATCATTATAAATATTCTTAGTAAGAAACCACATCAGGCACTTTAATACTGAAATCATTTGCTTTTACATTCTGGTAATACATTTTGACTGATCCTTTGAGTAGCTGACCGAAACTTTTCCTAGAAAAGCTTCCTTAGAGAATCTGCTATTATATGAGGCTGCGCTAAAAGTGTTTGATTTCAGCAATAAAGACCATTAAAACATAATCATCTGCCTACCATTTGGACCGACTTCCAAAAGGAGGAGGTTATCAATTCGGTATGTTTATTTAAATATAGTAGTTTTTATGTAGGTATGTTCGGGCATAATTCCGTCATTATAGACGGATTTGCAAAATTTTTATTTATTCGAAAGGGGTTTATCCCGAAATGGTCCCATTTAAATTTCAAAATCTGGATGACCGAGCTTGGCTCGGTATTTTTTTTCTTAAAATAAAACCTAGCTAGATCGATTCATCGCCCCCGAAATCCCCTGCATACTAAATTTAAAGAAAATCGTTGGTGCCGTTTTCGAGATTCAGATTATATATACGTACAAGAATTGTTCGTTTAAAGGTATTAGAAATAGATCTGATGATGAGTTTCGGAGACAGACCACGGAACTCTTCAAAAAATCACAGCAAATAGACCGCGATTGCTGCTATTGCATAAATATGCACTGTTTTGATTTGATTGACTTTGAGAATACCTCAAGGATGATGAAATTTCGAATTTCGATAGGTACTATAACTAATACACGACGGCACGTTTGGCGCGTTAAGCGATTGACTGCTGCGCTGCATATCGCGGGGTTCCCGCACGGAACAAATATTAGTATGACCTACAAGTAGTTGTTCCGGGTCTGGCTGTTTGTGCTGTTGTGTAAGTAAGTTTGAATGTTAGTGAACATAATACAGGAGAAATTTCTAGTGTGGAGCAACGTTTTAAAAAAAAGTGAAAAATTTAAAACTATAACGGCTTTTTTGTTGTTGTTGGGTAATGAGCAAATAACTACTCCTGCTCTGGGTGGAGCAGGAGGGCGTGTCAGACTTTTACTGACTAAAACCCACCCGTGTTCCCTTTTTTTTTAACGTTGGGAAATCATCAAATAACTTCTCCCGCTCTGGGTGGAGCAGGAGGGCGTGTCAGACTTGTACTGACTAAAACCCACCCGTGTTCCCTCCGTTGCCTGTGTGCCAGGGGGGATGGTATCTCTTTCTAACAACCCGCACCACTGGCAGGCATCGGCCCTTGCGGACCCCACCAGTTCGGCAGACCAGGACATATGGCATGACGTGACCACCCCAGGAACCAAGTAACATAAGGGCCCCAGACGACCCCGTGTATGGCACCCTTGGTCCCCCTGCGACGGGTTACCGCAATGGCCCCGCCGCCTACCACTTTTCGGCCGCAGGGGATAGGGAGAGCGGTCAACGCTATACCGACACTCCTCTTCCCCTGCGGCCCCACCGTGTCCGCCATCAAACGGTGGCGGCCCCGTCCAGGCCACGGAAGGGAAGAGCGCTACTCAGAAGTACCGGCACTCCTCCTCCGCCAACCGACCCGCCTGTTGCAGTGCACCTCACCACAACCTACTTTTTAGCCGTTACGTCGTCGGCTAGGAGGCAAAAGCCCTGACGAGGGGCCCCACCTTGGGGTTCCTCTTCGCTTCACCGTGGGAGCGGACCACGGCCACTGAGCCCTCCTGCAACGACAATGCGGGAACCCACTGGAGGGGACCCGTGTTCCCTCAGTTGCCTGTGTAACGTGCTTTACGAGGCACACCATTGAAACATACCTAAATTAAACATGAGCTTTTGAATAAATGCTTACAATTTCGACAAACATCTGAAACATCCATTCCACGTGGTATTAAATAATTCGGGAACATTACAGCAATCTGGGAACCCTATCGGAGCATATTTTAACAGGAATATCCTCTTACGTTCTTACGTATTTATTATATTTTCGGCCGCAAATCCTCTGGAGGGAGGAAAGCAAATATTTTGCGTACACACGCTAATGTATGAGAAATGTTTTAATAGATAATGAATTATGTTTCACGGTAAACAGAGCTATGTTGATGTTGTCTTCTGAAGGGTATAGGAGTTAAATTATGTTTATATTTATGGGTAAATTATTATATTTAACTTTCTAGCATTTAAGTATATATCTAAAAGGCTCTAGCTCTTCTCTTTTCAAGGACACCATAGTCAGTCGCTTCGTATTTTTTTTTACATTTTTACCTAGCCAGGTATTCAAGTCAATTGTGCAACAGCTAACGTCTTTTTGGTAACCAGTTTACGCTTTAACCATCCGTTTTAATAGCCACTTTTTATTGCGGACTGTTTTTACGTCACAATCAGTTACAATATGCTATAGTTTAAATTATTGTGAAATATTTCTTTCTGAGGTTCCACTCTATTCCGTTCCATTGCTAAACTTAGACATAAAGATAAAAAAATCTTGAAACAAACCTGTAATTTCAATTAAGTGCTAGGCACTGTTTAAAATATTGTATTTTTTCCTAAAAATCTTTTCTATTTACATGACATAATTAATTTAACTTATGTAAATTAACCTTCCGCTACCCGGATTCGTAATACTAATTAAAACATGGATTCTCTAATCCGATTGTGTTCACGTCCTCTGCTACTTTTTCATGATTACTGCAGACCCGGCCGGCTGCCTAATCGCGGATTATATTCTGTAAACTGTTTATTTAAATGTTTCATTCGTTTAAATCTGAATATTTAACTTTGTTTTTTTTTTCATGATGAACAAACGTTTTTTAGCTGTTTGTTCTTTCGGGTAGTATAAGGAAAATTAAAGATCAACAGGACCAAGTAAATTGCAACTGTTTTATTTATAAACAAACAGCTGACGATATGGAAGTTAATTATACCTCTCCCTGACACCGTGATGAACAAAGTCCGTTAACAAATCGTGCTTCCAAAATGACCACTGATTCGACCAAAAGAAAAAAAAAGTACAAAGCCTTCCCCGCAATTGCTTTCCTACTGAAATTCTAGCAAAAAAATACATTCCACAAACCGTCTAATTTCAACAATAATAAGTCTTTTGATAAATTACAATCTGGCCGGGGACACCAAGACGTTGTTATTCCGACAAAAATACAGAACTCTGGAGAAAAGCCAATTTGTACTGTAACGAACTGTTTCTACCCTCCCCCTCCCTCTAGAGGGTTGAAGGGGGATGGGGTTGTAAAATATACGCGCGCAGTAATGGCAATATGTTGGTGATAATTAGGTCGAAAATAAGCTCGTGTTGTGTCATATTTTAGCTGGAATGGAGCTGAAATGTTTTAAAAGTTGGATTACTGTTTTTGCACACCTGTGACTTTTTATATGAATATTAACATGTGAGAGGGATTGGGTCATAAATATATGAGTGTGAGTCATTACATAGGTGAACCTTGAGGTTCAAGGTTCTGTTGATGTGACAATCGAAGTTGGTTTAAATATTCTAAATTGTTTTTAGTTGACTTATTCGTATTTTAATGTGTGTCATGTACCTAACCTTTTCTTAATTATGTTGAGGTCGGCTTCCAGTATAACCGGGTGTAGCTAAATACCAGTATTTTACATGGAGCGACTGACTGCCTATCTGGCTTCCACATGTCAGTTACTATGGTAATACGATACGCCTTGATAAGACTGGTTGTCAGACTATTGGGCTTTTTACCACCCATAGTGACAGTCAATGAATAATGGTCAACATGAAAACCTAATAAAACTTAAAACATAAATACAATTAATAAGAAAACCATATGTATGACTAACATTCTTGCGCCAAAACATCAGGGACAAAAAGCTTTCCTACGAAAATCAACGTTTTCAGAAAGTGAACATAAAAACTACATCCCAAACGTAATAAGACTCCCAAAAGCAATAAGTTTAGAACAAAAATACTTTGTGAACAACATTTGAAAACATTGCTATCTGAATACGTGCACAGTTCAATTTTATTGAAGTTCAAGATAAAAAGTTTTCACATCCAACGGGTTTATGTGATTCTGTAACACCATGGAAGTTTGTGCCAATGTTATGGAGTTTGGGTATACAGTGGAGCTCAGCTTGATGACACGTTGCTAAACGAGTAGAACATGCTGCGTTGGAGTTTACGAAGGTATTAACTATCACGTATCGTTACGGCTTATTAGTATCGACTAATAAGCCGCATGAATTTACTCGCCCGAGTCGGGGAAATCAATCGATCTTTAAATAATATATTATTTTCTATAGACGACTCGCACGAACATAATTTGTGTGTGAGCGAATCGACAACTCCAGAAATACGTATCAGGCAATTGGTACGTTTGAATGTTATGCAATAAGGTTAAGAAAAAGTACACTAGCGCATTTTTGCCAATTATTTAGTACAAGTTTATATTCTTCTCTGCTAATAGTTCAAGCATAATAAAGGACGCGGAAAGACACATGGTTCTATCAGCTTGTTTGTAAACAAAGGGAAACATTTGATCATTTAACACGGAACTTAGCAGGAATATATTGACCTGGTACGTTCAGCTCTAACCACGTGTTTTTTAAAGAAATTTTAGGAGCCGATCACTATCGCCTGGAATTGAAATCGAATTTCTTGTATTCAGAAGGTACGATAATTGAATTGTTTCTGTGTGTTCAAGGCTGAATATTTTATAGATTTGTTCCTTAGAACTTATCAATATTTAATTTACAATCATCTGGGGTGTACGAAGCTTTCTATAACAACATTTTACGTGCTGTAAAAAGTGAATTTTATTACGAAAACCTGTCTCATTCAATCGCCTTCCTTATAAATGATTTTAGGCGTAAAAAATAGGAACATAGTCATGCCTTCGATGATTAATTTAATTTATGTACCTAAGGGCCAATTTATCAATAGTCAGATAATTTCTATTTGAAGTATAAATATTATTGTCTGATATATGTATTAATATATTTTCATACAACAGTTTTTTAACTGTTATAATAATTTCTAAAATAAAAATGTTAGTGGGCATTTGAAAAATCAGCCCTTAATATAGAGTTATCTATTAACTGCAGAATTATTTGAACTAAATACAAAAAGAAACCTTTAGAATGCAAGGTAACCTTCATCAAGCTTCAGGTTCCCATACGAACATCAGAAAGTAGGAAACTCAGCAACATTGCAGCGCCATATCCTTTAAGAAACGCTGACAATAGAAGTTATTGTCAGCCATTTCTACTTTATTATAACGTTTTCCTGGTCTTTTGTACTGCAAATACAAATAGAAAATATACCACAGATAATAACGTTTTTTTTGGCACAAAATGGCCGTATTGAGTTGAATACGACGTATAGAATCTCCTGAATCTCTGTTTGACCTTTTAAAAGACTTCCTCAACTTGTTATGGAGGCGGCTCTGATCACAATATTGTATTACTGATAGCGTTGACACTACGCATAAACTGCGGACAGAAGGATCAGAAATACTTGAAATGGCAATTGATATGTATTCTTTTATTTGAGACCGCTTGCAGTAAGTTACACTTGAGAGGGAAAGTTTTTAAGTCTGGATGTAGGAGGTAATCTCCAAATCCATTAATTCAATTTAAAAAAAATCTTTCACGAATAGTAAGTTACACTATTTCTGAGTGCTTTATGATATATTTTATGGTATAAATGGCTTCCTTATGCTACAAAATTATGTGAGATTGCATTGACTGGCGGTACTGGTCGGCCCATATACCTACTCGTACGTCATTCCTGCACATTTACGTCGCTCCTGCCCATCAACTTGACTTAGTAGTCCGTTAAACCATTTTTACGACACCCACAGGTTAAGAGGGCGTGACAATGGCTCACATTGCTTGGACGTTGCATACACGAGTGGCTGATTTTGTTTTATTTTCCATTTCGGTTTTCTTGTCCACTATGACAAAAATAATTACTTACACTGCGTCGTGTTTCTTTTGAAAACCAAATTAGTTTTGCTCTGGAGACTGTTTTAATTTTCTATTGGCTTAGGCGTACTTAAAAGGCTCTGTTTCGTTTTTTTACTGGTCCTTCTGGCACAACATTCATTTTTCCCCGTTGCTAAGGAAGCATTTTTGGCATTCCAATATCGCATTTCTCCGTAGTATTGTTAACAAATTTCTCGCCGGGGACCCGATTCCGAGGTGGAACCCAAGATAAATGTTGTGCTGCGTCGCCCAATCGTGCAGAACTTAATGTAATAAGAAACTTTGATACCTTTCCAAAGTTATGGTTATAACGGTGTGGAAATAACAGAAAAATATAAAGGTTTTTTTTCCTCTTTCGTAAATGGATAGGGTCGCAAAATAAAGGCTGTGGATTAAAGACTTTATGTTATGGGAACATCAGTTTTAAGGTACCAGTTTGTTTTCACACGTGCAGGTAAATGCTGTCTTCTAATTTAAACGAAACGACAGCACAATATTATAGGTACTAACGATTTCAAAGGATTTTAGGTCAGAGTATTTAGTTAAAAAAAAATTATTTGAATTCGTTTAGGATTCATTATATTTGTTGGTATATTGGCATGTTATTTTTTTTGAGGTTTGGAAATCATCAAATAACTTCTCCCGCTCTGCGTGGATCAGGTGGGCGTGTCAGACTTTTACTGACTAAAACCCACCCGTGTTCCCTCAGTTGCCTGTATACCAGGGGCCACGGTATCTCTTTCGAATAACCCACATCACTGCCCTGCATCGGCCCTTGCTGACTCCACCAGTTGGTGCTGACATCTCTTTGAGGCGCACGTGGAACACAACGCGCCGTCGACCCGGGCTTGGTCCTTACCGAACAGCGAGTTACCCAGTACTCGCCGTCAGCAAGCCTGTGCTTACGGTGGCTGGGAATCAGCCTGGGATTCCCGACGCCCAGGGCGTCTCCTGCGGACGCTAGGGCCGTGAGGGTGTATATACTGCCTCTCCCTCACGTGCGGCGCCTCCCTCTTCGCGAGCATCACTGCTTCGCAGAAGGAAGCGTCGGCTACCCAAGCACTCACGCTCCATACCATGGCATGGACCAGGGCCGGACGCGAGAGATCGCCACCGCCGATTTCCTCCACAAGGACACGGCGGTGCTCCGCTCAAGCTGGGCAGACCTCCACTGTTTGCTTCACCGTGTCCTCAGGGCGATCTTCGCAATGGAAACAACCAGGCGATTCCTCCTGCCTTATCCAAAACAGGAGCCTCGTGAAACAACCGTGTCCGGTGAGGACCTGCGTCAGGCGTTAGGCCATGTCGCCATGAGATCCCGCCTAAGCCTTGTCCGCTGTGCCGCGATTTCTTGCGGCAGCGGAGTTACGCCCCGGCGGCGGCGTTTGTCTGCACACTTGGGAGTGGCGCGAGGACCTTTGCCTGCAGATGCCATGGCGGCAATATTGGTATGGTTAGCTGACATAATGACAATTAATTTAATTTAATGTTCCGTGTCTCGTAATGTTAATTACTCTGCCTACCTAGTATCGATCGAATCAAGTTCAGCTAACTAAAAGAGACTAAAAGTGCTGCTGGGGAGTTTGTTGCGTCACTTTTTCTTCCCAGCTTAAAGCTTAAGCACTAGAACGTAGTGAAGGGCGGGTGTTTTGGGGGACTGGGTTATGTAGTTTTGACGTTCAAAAAGTGCTGTTTCCCCCTAATTTGAATGATTTTTGATAGTTTCACCGAAAATACATAATTATGACTTTGATACTTGTTACTTGGGCATTTGGAATCACCTTACTCCGGAAGTGCGCTTGGCGGAGAAAATCCTTCAGCGATGGTCACTTCTATGCAATTAATTATTGCTATTTTGACTGTGCGCCGGCAAAACTTCGTCAAAAGTTATTTTACGAAATTATTATTTTCGCAGTAAAGTCGTTCGTTGGTGGTTACTTCCATGAAACGACCGCGGATTACTAAAATAATTAAAAGGTAAAAAGCGACAATTTAAATTATGCAGAACTATATATTCAGTTTGGCGAAGGCCTATGTCCAGCAGTGGACGTCTTTCGGCTGAAATGATGATGATGATGATGATATTCATTTTCAGATTTTTTTATTTGAAACCCAACGTGTTGAAGTTTAAAAACTGCTGACTCTTAGCCTAGTTTGAATTAATGACTTTTTTTTTGTTTATGTCCTTACCACCGTCTAATTATAAATTATGCAGAATCATCATAATTGTTGATTTAATTAAAAGCACTAATAGAGACAAAAGTTATACTTAACATATACCTATGGTTTTCTACAGAAACGGTTTAGGTTTTATACAAAAAAATTCAGTTACCACACACACACACACCCATAAAAAGTGTTAAACTGTGTCACACCAAACAGCGGGAAAGTTAAACAACTAAAGTTAAACCAACTTTACAACTAAACTGGGGTACATTTTGTACACCGGCACGAATTGGACCAATACCTGTGTAATCGGAAATTTTTATTAAAACCCAAACAATCCAGGCCGGGCATTTCGGCGTTTCCTTTGCTTTTTATTAAAAACTCCAATTGCTATAAATTACGGGCCAGCCACTTCGCGAAACGACTTTCGGTCCGACTTTGTTTGACCCGACTTGAAGTTAAAACCATTTTAAGGCCATCAATGAAAAATCAAGTAAAAAGTTTTTGATTTAAATCGACGGATGCTCGAACCCACAAAAGGACAAATGATTTTTCGGAATGTTCTTTTCTTTTGAGGTCAAAGACAATTCTTTGTGAAATGCATCAAATAAATCAATCATGAAAAGAATGGCTGTCTTTTTACAGCCGGAACATTATTGTAATATTAAGAAATTGGACAATTCCGTAAGAAATACCGTGGGGAATCAGTCAATTGTATGATTTCCCCAGAAGAAAATGAAATATTTTCTAAGATATTACCGATAGCTATTAGATAGATACATAGTACCTACCTGTGCTTTAATTTATACCAAAATCTTACATAGCTCTACTTATTTAGAATTCTCTCCCCAAATAATGAGTTCTACAAGTCCAAACAACTCAAAAACAGACCAATCGCGCTAAGTATTACGTCACAGCATAGCAACAATCAGTGCATCAACGCTGTGTTCAGCAGCACACAGAGTAACAATGTTACTATGATTGTGTTCTGATTGCGAACAACCGGATTACCGGAGGTAGGATTACCAAATAGTCGCTCTTTGATAACAGGATATATTTACACCCTGGGGTATTGTCTGGGTTAACCTACTATGCTGCGTGGTAAGATATAGAAAAAAGAATTTTATTTATTAGAACAGTAGTTCGATTAGATAAACCATCCAACAATCCAAAATACTATTGAGCTTTCTTTATTACGATTTATTCAGTGGTAGACTAGTTTTTTTGTAACTAAATAATATTAATGAAATAAAATACCCGCTGAATATAAGACTGAGAATGAATATTGTAATTGACAAAAAATTAAGCAATAAAAGTAAGTTTATTGGCATAGAAACACGTGAATTTATAAAAGCTGATTTATGTCGAATAAATGACACTAAATTGTAATTACTATACCTGTATAACTACTGCCATTCAGATATGAAAAAATCATAATTTTACACAAAAAGCTTTGAAAACTTCGAGCAATCCACTTTCCACCGAAAATCGAACCTTCCTAAAGACAAAGTCTAACATTACCCCCCAGACATCTGGCAGGCTACGGATCATGACGTCACTCCGGCCGCAAATACGTCATTATCAGCCGACTAATCCTCACTAACAGCCGGATGCCCACCGGATCGCAGGCTGCCGGGCGGATCGCTCGGAAAAGATTACATTTTAACGGGCCGTTAGACAGACAGACGACGGATAGTAAGTTAATGTTGATTGAGATTTATATAACTGTTGTTCATCTGAAATAAGATTCGGAACTGTAGCTGAGGAAGCTGAGGTGGAAACCGAAGGCGAATGTCCAATGTGGTAGTAGAGGCATAATAAAAAGCTTCAATTGCTATTTCTTTAAAAGGCCATTTCCAGACATGGCCTTGCGTTGGTAGACTCACATACAATTCTAATAATATGATGTTTGGAGTTTGCCTAGAGTGCTGGCGCTGTTTTTCACGCTTTGCATTAGCCACTCATACCTACCACCCCATATGCTAAAAACAGTGGTGGTGCCAATCGTGAAAAATAAGACTGGGGATGTATCGGACAAGGAGAATTACAGACCAATATCCTTGGCCACTGTAATTGCCACGGTGTTGGACGGTCTGCTGGACAAGGAACTTGACAAATGGATAACTTTCCATAACGCACAGTTTGGGTTTCGGCCTGGACTTTTCACTGAGAGTGCTATCCTTTGTCTAAAGCAGACTGTCCAATACTCTAAGGATAGAAATAGACCAGTTTATGCCTGCTTCCTTGATCTCTCAAAGGCATTTGACCTTGTGTCATATGATGTCCTTTGGGATGAGCTCACGGGAGCAGGTGTACCACCTGAGTTGACGGGTTTGTTCCAGTACTGGTACTCTAACCAGTTAAACCAAGTACGTTGGGGAGACGTCCTATCTGTTGCGTACAGGTTGGAGTTTGGGGTTTACCTCACTTAAGCTCTTCAACCTGTATGTAAATGTTGTAGTTTATCGTTGAACTCAGCAGCAGACCAGTTGGGTGCAAAAAAGATAGCGCTAGCGTCAATCATTTAAGCTACGCTGATGACATGGTGCTGCTGGGTCCAACGGCTGGCTCAATCAGGGAGATGCTGAGCATCTGTGAAAGGTATGCGGCAATTCACGGCTTGCTATACAATGTGGTTAAAAGTGAATACGACGAGCACTAAAAAGGGTCGCCCAATTTAAATATTTGGGACACTATGTCACCGAGGATTTCAAAGATCAGGTAGATATGGATCGTGAGCGCAGGGTACTAGCAGACAGATGCATCATGTTGGCTCACAGATTCGCTCGTTGTAGTAACGACTTTAAAATAACTCTGTTTAAAGCTTATTGTCAAGTGTTCTACACGGGCAATTTGTGGGTCAACTATACGCGAAGGGCTCTAGATGCCCTGCGTGTGCAATATAGTAATGGCTTCAGAGTACTGTTGCGGTTGCCCTGGTGCTGCAGCGCGTCTAGCATGTTTGCTGTAGCACGAACTGACGACTTTTATGCCATTGTAAGGAAGAAGACCGCATCCTTAATAATCAGAATGAGGGATAGCAGCAACAGTATTCTGAAAACCCTAGCTGAACAACACGATGCACCAATATTAAGTCACGCTGTCTGGTTGCTTGTGCGGCAGGGATAAATAAACATGATGTGTACCTATTAATTGTATAAATACTAACCCTTAGTTTGATAAGTTCTTTGTACTAACCAGTGGACCAATGTTGTCAAATCAAATAAAAATATATTATTATTATTTAAAACAAACCATGACCTCTGAGTTTGTTTCGTCAGCTAGGAAATGCCGGTGCCAATTAGTGACAAAAAAAAATACTACGAAAATATTGACGTGTAAAAGTGCCCTATAAAATCTACTGACATCGCTGTCGGTTAGGGCAAATATGATAGCTCGTAGATTTGCACGTTGCTCACGGGGTGTTAAAATAACCTTGTTTCGTGCATATTGCACTTCTTTTTACACATGCAGTCTGTGGGCCGATTATACGCAAAAATCGTACAGCGTCCTTCGCGTTCAATATAACAATGCGTTCAGGATATTGATAGGGTTGCCCCGCTTCTGTAGTGCGTCAAGGATGTTTGCTGAAGCTCGAGTCGACTGTTTTTATACAACGATGAGAAAACGATGCGCCTCCCTGGTGCGCCGCGTGCGGGCCAGCCCCAACCTTATTTTGCGCTGTGTGGCAAGCAGACTAGATTGTTTATATGTGGGTCGCTGCTGCAAGCTTTCCAACTCGGTGTTACGCGTGTGGCAGTGATTCGCAAGTATTCATGGTTTTAGGTTAAGTGATTAGAATAGGAATACTAACATAGGGGTAAGGAATATTGTTAATATCACAGTTGAGTCATATTACTTGCTGAATAAAGATATTATTATTATTATTATAAACAATAAAAATATATTATTTTTAAATATATAGAAGTTACGGTTGAATACTTAGAAACCCTTGACTGAAGACAGAAATATCCTGAATTATTCAGGCTATGATTGAAGAAGGATATATTGTGTAAGAAATGTTATAAAAGAGAAGGGAGTGAACGTTGACAGCGGTGAATGGAAGAAGAAAATGTGTTGCGCTGACCCCAAGTAACATAGGACAAGGACAGGAAGATGATGATCAGTCTTTAAATTAGTTAGTTGATGAGGAAGCAGAGAACAATATTCCCCCAATCGATTATGTTAGGCCAGGAGACCCGTGTACAAAAATTATAAGACTCTTGAACCTAACCTAACAAGAGATTTACGTAGATGTTGGCATTTAGAATTGAACAAAGACTGTTCTATTTAATACTAGTTCTTGAAAAGACCTAAGTATCTTCCAAATATAGGTACTCAAACAAATATGTAAATGAATGAGTACGGTTGGAAGGTCAAGCAAACTGTGCTTGAAGGAAAGGCACTTTCTTTCAAGTAAAGTGCCTTTGATAAATACCAGCCAGATCATACTTGAAAAACAAATTTCCCACAATACTTTTACGATAGATTAAAAATACTCCAAAGACCGATTTCACTGGTCCTTCTGCCCTCAGAGTAATAGACTCGCCCAGAATTAGACGTCCGTGTAATTATATAGACGCTGTTTCACGAACCAATAGCCCCCACCTCGCCCCCCTCTCTCGTCTCGCTCTCAAGTAATTTGTTTTGCGGACGCTACCGAAGATTTCAGCACGGTACAACAGGCTTGTTTTTGTTGAAATCTTTTAGTAAAATGTTTTTTGGGCGTTTTTTCTCTGAGAAAAGGTGATTTTTTTGTTTTCATGTTTGTCATATTGGTCATTTTTGCTAAGCAATCTAGGAGAATTTTGTAGTCAACCGCTGCATTTAACATGATAATATTGTAAATTTTGCAGATATTTGGGTCCAACCAATATATAAATCAAATAGTTGTTGTACAAACTTCCAAGATTTCCTTCTTAACAAAAACGATCAAACTCAAAGTATTTATTTCAAATAAACCAATTACAGGCACTTTTGAATTGTAAAAGAGTTGGAAAAATGAAACCAGTTGCCCATTCCAAAGCGTAGTAAGTAATATGGAGAAGGACGGCCAAGAAACTCCACAATACACTAAACAATACTTACTTTATTGGAAATATTTACAAGGATATTCGTTTCAAGCTTACCTTTCTAGTCTAACATCTATCCTTCTAGAAAGACCTGTAGTACATCTAATGTGTTTTATGTTATTCTGCGAACCTCCTACCAATTAACGCATTCCTCTCTCGCACCAGTCACGTACACACCACAATAAATTGCCCCACAGCCCGACCTTCACCCCCAAATTTTAAACACCCGCTATTTATTTTTGTTCTCTGTCAAGCTCTTTCAAAGAACTTTGTTAACGACCACATGAATATTTCATACAAGCTGGGGTACTGCCGAGCTCCCAACTTACACTTTATTACACAGAAACCCTTGACTGAAGAAGTTACGCAGTTTTTTTTTCAGGAATATCCTGAATTATTCATACATAGTACTTGTTAAGCACTTGATAAAAGTATGCTGGATTTCAGGAATCTTTTGTACTTTGGTATGTTATTAAATCTTTGGAGATGTTGCGGTGAAATTGAAAGTTTCTTCGTGTATGATATTTAAGTACCTATGTTGAGAGGCTTTTGGTTAAGGATATTTTTCCTTTCGTCTTCATGGAAAAATAGATTAGTGAGGGAGTTTAGGAATGGCGCTGGCGTTCTGACTCGCTCACGAATGACCTTTTTGGATCTGTTGTGCGTTTTTTTCATTATAACGGTGACGATATTTTCGTGAACGTCCCGCTCTTGAAATGAATGGAAATCTCTACTTAATATTATAAATTAGAAAGTTACTCTGTCTGTCAGTCTGTTACGCTTTCACGCCTAAACCGCTGAACCGATCGTCATGAAATTTGGCAGAGATATAGCCTGGGACATGGAGGGCTTTTTACGCGATAACCGACATGAACGCGGCCGGAGCCGCGGGCAAGAGCTAGTATAACATCAAAAAAACATAACAACATGACTGTTTTGCCCGAAGGGTTAGGCAGAGGTTTACTGATAGTACACTCACATTTCACCAGTTTTGTTTTAAGTTTCATGTCATTGGGGCGAGCCTATTGTCACTAATTGGGCACAAATCCAGACTCCGGGCCGCTACTAAAAAAAATCAGAAGGAAAAATCTAATAACACTTTGCCCAACCCGGGAAATGAACCCAGGACTTAATGCTCATCAGTAGCGTTTGCAAACGCTAGACCAACGAACAGTCAATGGAAATATGTGCACGATATAACGTTATAGTGGACGGGCATTCAGAAGTGTCTTCAGAATATTTCAATGCATTTCACGCCATAGTTTTTGGCAAAAGTACGTAGTGGTCGACCTCCACTATACTCGCCATGATAGAAATTATAGATATACATTAGAATACACGTATAGTTCGAGAAGATACCTAGAAAATATACTCAGAATTTGAAGCAAACAACCTCTCAAAGGCTGCATTGGAGTAAAAAGGTTTCGTCGAATCGTGCTTTGATGGGAAACTCTCGACAAGATGTGTTTAGTGAAATGTTCTATCGTTCAAAAGATTCTTCGGCGAATGAAGTGTTAAATAAATAATAGATAAAAAAATCTAAAAATCATGCTTTAAAAACCAAACTAAGGTATTGAGGTATTTTTATAATGATTTTTTTTTAATTATTTTCTTGTTTTTTAGTTTGGTTTTTAAATCAAAAGTTATTTATTTCAACTAGGCTGAGAGTCAGCACTTTTTTAACGTCAAAATTACATAAAACAGTCCCCAAAAAAACGCCCACCGCCACTTCCTAGTGCTTTAGCTGGGAAGAAGAAGTGGCGCAACAAACTCCCCAGCAGCACAGCTGCCTGTTAAGTTGGAAGAACTTGATTCTATACAATAATAGGTAAGTACTCGTAATTAACATTCAACAATAAATGAAAAAAAAAAACATTAATAAATGGTTTGTACAGTCAAATAAAATAAACAATGATATGAAGAAACTCATATGACCTGTCACCGTCTGTTTAAAATGTGTTTTCTAGATTTTTTAATCTATTATTTTTTTTCTACTTTTCAGTTCTGCTAACTAAAAAAGCGTGAATTTTCAGTTTTTTTTTTTATTAAATTGTCATCTATCCGTCCTCGATAAGTCTACAAAGTTCAAATGAAATCTGACCGTTTGAAGTGGGTCAAAATCAAGTCCAAAGGAGTCGGTTACAAACAAAGAAACTTACAAACATACAGATGAAGCTAATTAAAGCGTGTTAAAAAGAAAGTCTAAATCCCAGTCCAGTGGGCCATTGGGCCAGACCAATGGGTTAAGTGAAACTCAGGACTAGGGTTGAGGCAAGAAAGCAATCGGTCCATGTGAACTACTGATATCAACTGACTTCCAGTTAGATTGGAAGATGACCCTCACATAGTTGGCCTAGCCTTTTCATCTAGGCCAACTATGTGAGGGTCATAGATGATGAATGAGTACATTAAGCATTTATTTTAATAATTAAGCAAAACGTCTTAAAAGATTGTGGATAAGATCATCGATTACCTTGAAATGTATGTTTTTTTTTTAGGCTGGAAATCATCAGATAACTTCTCCCGCTCTGGGTGGAGCAGGAGGGCGAGTCAGACTTTTACTGACTAAAACCCACCCGTGTTCTTGACTTTTCTATTACTCTAACCTCAGCTGACCCAAAAGTGTCTCGGAATTCATATACAAAACCGGATAGATTGACAATATAAAAATAAAATGTGAGAATTAACGTTTTTTTTGTTTTAGCTGCCTGTACCATTTTCCAAAATCTATGAATGCAGTCAGCAATAACTCAAGAAGTTTAGGACAGACTGTATTCGTCAGGTCTCCTATAATTTGCGCAGCAATGTATAAAAAAATATACACCTGATTTTTCACTTTCTTCTTTTAGAAATGAAATGAGATGAAAAAAGCTTTCCGTGTGAGGCCCAGTTATAGAAGCAAATATTAGCTCAAAGTCATACACGGTCATATTAATTGGTCCAGTATGACACCTGAATCCAAAACTATAACGTACTCCCTGAGGTACGGACGATCCTCAATGTTTGTTGTGTTTACCGAACACACACCTCAATACATGAATTGACAGCGGCAGGCACAACTGATGAAACGCTCAGTTCTGCAAGTAGATCTTCTGAGACACTTTTACAAGTCATTTCGTTCAATATTTTAAAACTAGATGGAGCCGGTATTACCTAACTCACTGAAAGAAGAAAAGCTTGCGACAAATTGCGAAACGAACTCAGAGGTCATGATCTCACATTATTAAGATGTGCAAGTCAACTATCACACAATGCAGGTTCATATCTGGTAGGGCATTTTGAAGAAAGAGCCATTGTGCAGGACGCTACCAGATCTGCAGGACGCTTGCGTAACATATTAATTTAACGTTTGCGTTTGTGATCGATCAAATTGAACGGTATTTAGCCTCGAGTTGTTCGACTTCCGACCAAAATATCGACTATTCAAGTACAACAGCTAATGCCCAAAGTCGCAGCTGGTCAACTATTACTATTGCTATATCACAAAACAACAGAGCGAATAGCAATAGTTTTAAAAGCGCCATTACTTGCACAAACGGGGCAGGCAAAGGAAATAAAAATAAACATCCAGCCGAGATATTTAGTCGATGCCAACGGGTGAACACGCCATGGAGAGGTACAGAATATCTAGTCCATGAAAATGATACAAAGATATAAAGTTCAATTTCCATTTAGTCCCTATAATTGGTTTAAGTGTGGAGTATTAAAGAACAAAGATTGTACACAATCAAATGAATAGTTATTGTGCATGTAAACATTTTTTGAGGATGACCGTAAAATCTTGAGCATGCTTGATATGACTAAAACAGAATAATGACGCAGTTGGAAGAGCTAGATACAGAAATAATTTACATAAAAAAATCTTGGTGATATAAATATATTAGCAAGTAGGTACAGTTGTAGCCCTAAATAGGCATGGAAGGAATGCATAATCTGTCTATAACGTTCCCACTGCTGGAACACAGTCCTTCTCTCTGTGGGAGGAAGTGGGCCCAGTGCAGGTTGGTGGGTGTATGTCTTCGAATTGACATGCCGGTTTCCTCACGATGTTTTCCTTCACCGTTTTTGAGAGCAGTGGTGATGAAATAAAATATATAAAGTGAAGTGCTTTCCTGAGATCAAACTCACGGCCTCCAATGCGAAAGTCGGGCTAATCCTACTCGTCCATCACTTTTCTAGGCATTGAAGGCATTTGTTAAGATTACAACAAGACAAATGTACATCTTTAACTCTGTATTTTGATCTACAGAACTGTGTTGTTTTTTGAGATCCATTAGAAACCTATTTTAAAGTGTACTTTCTGTATTGTTATTTTGCGTTGTATTGTCACAGTCAGTTCTAGTTACTGCTGTTTTTACTTACCAGTTCATTTTCATTGTTATTACTCGGTTAATTATGAAAAGTGAAGGACTGTGTTCGACGGAGATATATTTTGGGACATTCTTAATTTCACTGTCAATGTTGGTTTATGATTTTGGGGTTGGGATAACAGGCAAAACAAGTTCTGTCTATGAATACATTAAGTATTTTCACACTACTGAGTATGGACAGTCATCAAAATTATTATGGACGTATTTAATATTTTATTAGAAACATGTATTTATTATATTCTGTACCTAACAAAAAGTGCATATTATGCTCTTTTTGAAATCCATGATGAATTTCACTACGTTCTTTTAAAAACATATATATATATATATATATCATAACATCACGGTTGTATTTTCCGAAGGATTAGACTGAGGTGTACCTGTAATACGACCACTCTATTCTTTTAATATACTACATACATTACAAATAATTTCCACCAGCTCCCTATATGCTATCTAATCTATAAATAGCTTCTATCCATCCAATCACAACCTCATATACAAACATATATAATAACATCTTCATACCTATTAACTCAATAATTAATCCACAGGTGAGAATTAATAGCATACTACACGGCCGAACACAGTGACGTCACCAATGCGGTCATTGATCGCGACTATTACATAAAGGGCTGGGCTGTGACTGATGTGTGTATTATTGATTGATTTGTTGTATGAGAGATAATTGATTTTGGTATTGTGGGAGATGGCTTCGAGGATGTTATATGACTGATGTTCAAAGGTTTAGATGATCAGTAAAGTCACACCTAATTCAAATTAGGCTGAGAATCAGCACTTTTTGAACGTCAAAATTACATGAGACAGTCCCTCCATAAGATGCATCGTTAACCACTTTCTAGTGCCTAAGCTAGGAAGAATAATTGGCACGACAAACTCCCCAGCATCATACTTGTCTGTTAGGAACAACTTGATTCTAAACAAATAAACACAAAACGTTCCATTAAATTATTTGCCACACATTTAGCACATGCCAAAGCAGGAAGGAGAACAAAGGAGATTCTTTTAATGCACCTCTTGTTTTTAGAGCTTCGTACCCAAAGAATTCCAACTTGACTCTACTAATGTCTATTCAGGACTGTGTAGATCATTTTCTTATTCTGAAAGTAAATGGATCTAATTACTTTTATCAGATAGAATAATGTTATGAAATTTTAGTTAAGCCGACGACATCGTCAAATACCCTTCATCGTCTTTCTTCATTCGTCTCATCCTTTCACATTTGATTCCAGCAAGCGAAGCAGCCGGTGTCCGCCAGAGGGCGCTCGTTAATTATTAAACGCCAGTCACAAACTGACACTTGTTGCTAACATTGACGTAAAACGCGGAAGAAGGCGCCCATGAATATTTAAATGAATTTTACTCAAATTTTTGAGTAATTAAGAAGTTTTATGGTAGTTGGAGGTAAGATAGAGGGTTAAGAGATCATTGTTAAAGGGTTGGTCTTGTTAATGTAGAAGAAACTAGAAAGTAAAGCTATAAAAATGTTTGCAAGACCAATAGGTACTCAGCATCGTGTCGGAAAATAGAATTTCATAAGACTGTTAAATTGTAACGGTTAAATGAAATTATACTCTTTTCTTAGAATCACTATACAAGAAATTCACATCACTTAAGAAATTATTAGTTTAAATGGTTAGCATCCTGGTGATTAAAATTGTTTACTATATAGCAAGACACCTCATTACACGAGCCTTAATTCCTAAATTAAATGTTGTACATCTCTGCTTAACCCTTTAGAAAATACAACCATGCTGAAACATGGTATAACCCAACATTATCTACATAATCCTGCACCGAAGGCAACGGTGGGGGGGGGGGGTGGGTAACGTTAATTATGAGTAAGAAAGTTTTCCGCCGCGAGTTCGGTAACTTTTGCCACACTTCGTCCTGAGCCTTAAATTATATGGATTGAAAGGTAGCTGGTCTCTGTAGCTTAAGATTCTAGGAAGACGGTTATTAAACCTGGGACGGGAGATCAAAGGTTGGTAATCCTGAAAGTGATAAGTTCAAATGTTAGGTATAGGGACATTGTGCCTGTGACCGTAATATTTTGTCAAATATATCGCGTATCGGCACTGTAAATGAGTTTTAATTTTGAAATAAATTAGTATTTTGATTTAACGAATATTTAAAAGAGGTAAAGGAAGCATTGATCAGATTACTAAAACGATTTGATTTAAAGAAAGCTACACTATTGACGAATGATGATAGGACATGTTTCTTCCACACAAACTAGGTTGCAGGCAGAACATAGTAAGTAATATTTTAGTATTGCAAATATTACTCTATTGAATATATATTTTAGGGATTCGATTTTCCTCTTCTTATAGCTGGCAAGACGGTTATCAAATTTTGTTGGCCCAAAACTTCTCCACTTCTACGGCGTTATTGGTGGCAGTGCAGAGATGACCTTAGCTGCATGCTTTGGAGCACAGAGGGAAAGATAAGAGTTGGAGCATAGTTTGTGACACAGCGCCACATTCACTTCACATACCCTGCTGCTGTTCCGTCGACGTAGCCCCACTTTACGAGGTTCGACTTACACACTTGGGTTCGGAGACAGTTCAGGGACTTCCAAGTGGACTATGGAAGGCTAGAACCCTGCAGAAAGATGCTTGTTTGGTGGTGGAGATTTGATTAAATAAATTAACAACAGAGAGCAAACAATAATTATATCGAGACTAACTTAATTTCAAACCTTGACTGTTTAAGACAGGGCTCTATTACTCGTAAAATTGCTAAGGCAACAAAGTTCAGTTATTAATACTCTTAGTTTGGATCATTGCTTACTAACATTAAAGTTATTTATGCCTCCCTAGACACCTTTCAACCGAACACACTATAACAATATTCCTAATAGCTTTCTATATTTAAAGAACAAAATGTCCAAATTCCTTACAAAAACTTCATATCTCCGACAAAGGTCTCTAACGATGACAAAGTCTTCGTACGGTATCAGTAATTGGTCGTTAAAAGTAGTAGCTCTTTGTTCACGACACGCGCTTAGGGGGTGGGCAGAGAAGCTGCGGGGGCTGCTAGCGAGGATGATAAGCCGCTTGCTTCTGTGTTTTTGAGCGATGAAGACGGCAAAGAAATGATGAAACAGTAAAATAAATATTAGAAGACACAATCGTCTTTAGAATAAATCGAAATAGCGGAAAATAAGGGGCAGTTTAATAGACGTCGGACTCAGGTAGGCCAAAGCAAAAAAAAACCTGCTCAGGTGGAGATTCATAGATGCTAGCTTACTAACAATGGAGCACGTAATATCTTGTCCAGCATGCCCTACTGTCGGCACGCTACAGGAGTTGATGGACGCTACTGAAAGTGCCAAGCTCGTAGCCAAATTTTGGGCGGACTGTATTTAGATTGCTATCGACACACTAAGAAGAAGAAGAAGGGGAAGTAATTAATAGCAGTGCTGTATGCACCGGCGCTGATTTAAATTGAAGCTTTAACTGAAACAACACACAAGGTTCATATTCAACCTGCCCAAAAACCAATCTACAATACCCTTCATTAACAGGTACATAATCAAAAAGCAGAATTTAGGTTGTGAGGATTATTCCTATGGTAAAAGAATAAACAATAGCCATAATTAGATTTCCATTGACACTTTAAGAAGATAATATTGAAAATTATTAATTTTAGATTCATCGAGCCATCAAATGACTTTCAACACAAAAATACGTTTTACTGTAAATTAAATAGTAGTTCAGGAAGTCAACAAATATTGTTTATACTTATCTACAGCCAACATTTATTTTGAGCAAAACTTTCCTTCAAAATAACGTACTCTCACAAAATATTATTCCAGCCGCTCTAAGACTAACATTAATTCAAGTTCCTATCCGAGTTGATCACGCCAGCAATCATTAGCAGCGGAGGCAACAGGCGCTTCACTGCGAGTACACACGACGACTTGTCACGAATGTACGTAGTTAAGAAGCTTGGTGTAATGCCGCGAGCGGAGAGGATCTAAGGTATGGATGGAGGCGGCTGGCAAAGAATATTTAATGCAATGAGAAAGAATACAACGATGAAATGGAAGAGAAGGAAGGCTGAATGATGAATGCCAGAAATTATGTGAAAAGTAAACTTTGGCAGTAGAAGACACAATAGGGTTCAAACATGTGCGTAACTCTTGGACCAATCTTTAGTGTCCCTGATCTTTTCAGGATAGTTCATATGCTTTGCCGCTTGTGGCATTAAGAAAACTAAACTCAAAAGAGCAAATAATAGCAAAAATATTGTTTCGTTAGAGTCACTTAATGATCAAGCTAGATGGTGCTTCTCAATTGTCATTGACTTGAAGGTAAGTAGAATACTCGGATTCTGCAGACTGGTAGAATGAAATGCTTCAACGAGAGATTGTTACACACAAATATTCCAATTATAAAGCTTTATACCGACCGCTGTTGCTTTCATCTTACGCTACCCTCCGGAAGCCTTACTCTCCGTTGGAAATAATAACGTATATCTTTTCGATGTTAAGTTCAGAGTTGTCAGCAAATTAAGACGAGTCGTAATGTATACCTGAAATGTTTCATGTTTGTTTCACTTTAGCTATTTCATTAAAACAATATTGTTTCTGGAATGAAGTTTATGTATGTGTATCTGTTTAAAGCAGGCTCTGAAGTTTGGGCTAGGGAAAGTGCTTCATTCTTTGTTAGTTGGAGGAACTTTACCTCTTAACTATGTTTGGATTTATGAGTCAGAAGATCAAAAGGATTAAAGTTGCTTTTACATTTTAGTAACTCATTTACTAACAGGCTCAATATAGTTTCTTGTTATAAAGCTAGTAAACTTGTAGTGTCAATAACAGCTGTGATTTGGTCTAGTTTCTAGTGTTGCTGCTGTTTAACAAAATTCTTAGTATTCTTGGAATGCATATACATAAAGCTAAATACTAAGAAATTTGTTTCAATTCAGGATGTTTTTTTAAGGCGAAATAAGAAGTCCACAAAAAATAATTGCTTATTAAATTGCATAAAAAGAGAAAATTCGAGACTAAATCAATAATAATTACATTACATTTAGGAATGAAATCATTTGCCCGTTTTCCTCGTTATGATTGGCATCGTCTAAGCTACCCATGTAAGCGGTCAGTAATCTGTCTGAAAATCTTGAAACGTGTCTAAAACTGACCATTGTGTAACAGAAGCTACACGAACAATGCTTGTAAGACCACTTGTCAGGTCGCTGTGATTTAGTGCTGCGAGGTACGCAAGTGCCAAGCTGTCGTAACGATGACGACTCTGGATAAACCAGTAAGATATTTAAGGCAATGTCCAGTATATGGATTTATGTATTAATTTACATCAATTATATTCAAGTAGAATTCAAGTATAATGTAAAAGGTAAAAGTGTTACCTTAAATCCAATCAGTTGTATAAACCCGACGGAAAATAAAACAAGAATTAGGTATATATTAAAAACAAAGTTAGTATTCAAACAACAGCAGCCTCAATCCAATACAAGAGTCACCGGAGGTTGTAAACACAGTGAAACATCCACCCTTCTGGTCCTCATTAATCGCCGCGTTAATTGACACCCGAGCTAATTCCAGCCTTTTTATTGAAACCAGCGGTCAGAAACACCCCAACTCGCCTTAATGCTACAGGGTCCCAACATAAACCCTGCGGAACACCATTTAGAACTTTGTCCAAATTAACTCCAATATTATTTTAGGCCACGTTTAATTGTATGTAATTGTGACTCGGAATGGACAAAGGTTGACGGTTAATTAGTTTTATACTCGTGTGTGTGTCCAAACTGCTGATAACAGCCATTCCAAAGTCCAGGATTCTCCACAGCGCTCCAGAACTTTCGGCCGTTTTGTTTTTAAACAGAAATTTTACACAAGAGATTATTTCACGGCTGACGTACCTCAAGATCAAATCAGTGTTTGTGAAGACAAAGGCTAACATTGAGACAGTGGAATGTTCAAGATGAATTGTCAAATTGGACGGGAAATTGATGTGCACAATTCAGATTAAGAATTAGCCGAACAAAGATTTATTGTTCAACTCAAAAGTCAAAGAAGATCAAAGATTAAGCCATCAAAAAATTCAATCTTCAAATTCCAAGATCTCTTCAAATGAAAGCCGAATTCAATCGTTTTGATGCTGAAGACAAAAAATCTGAAATGCCTGGCTTATGTCAATGAATTTATAATCGTTAAACGGGCATCCCAAGATTGCACAACAAACAGTTTAAGATTGAATTTAAATCCAATTTGAATCTATTGGAGAAAATACTCAATGTTCAATTTCTTTCTGTTTACGCCCTAACTAAATTCAAAGACGTGTGTAAATAAGTCAATGTTTGCTGGTAGGCAATGGTCCGTACTTTATTACATGTTTTATTGCTAAGAAATGCTCCAGCCGATGTAAATGTATAAACAGTCGACATGATTAACCTTTTGTCCGTCACGCAAGGTTCAGTGAATGGCCACCTAGATAGCAATATAACGAATAATTCGTAAACTTCAAACGTTGTTAACATGCTATAACAAATTGATGTTTTTATTACTGAAAATAAAATAGGATTAGTACTGTTATCCTTATAATAGTACAAATGGGAGCTTTTCAAAAGAGCAGCAGTGGCGTATAAATGTAATTAGTTCTCTTGTGAATGCAAATGACAAGTCAAACGTTAAAGTGAAACACGAAACCTCAACACTTTAACATAAAGCGCTGAACAACCACACAAAAGCAATCAAAATGCCAAAAGTCATCCAAAACATTTATCCAAGTGTAAAAAGGGAAAGAAAGAAATCGTCGGCATTGTTCCCGGCGGTATCATTCGCGACTCGATACCAGACGCTCAGACGTTCAAAAGTAAATTAAAACCGTCCATTGTCGAATCATAACTCGGTTGACAATCGAATTGACGAAAACAATCGCTTTCGTGCCATTGTCCGGTCGACAATGCACTGGCTACAAACTACGACGGGGAAAAACGTTCTAAATGCATTCACCCCCTTCCCACCCCCTATCGGGGGGAGGTAGTGGATCCGCTCAACCTGAACGTTTACCGTCGGTTGAGAAATAGCGCTTTTAGTAGCATTTGGAGTGGATTCGCGCGTGAAGGCGACAAAAGCTGGCAATTTCGGGTGGGACACAACAATAACACGCTAGAGACGTGGCGCGCGTGAAGGTGGCGTGAAGCGTGCATGGCGTGACGGTCGCGATACGGACTTTGTTGTTAATTGTAGTTTTATTGTAAAAGGAATTTAGTGTAAGTTTCATTTTTCAGATTAAGAATTCACTATTCTTTTAAATATGTTGTCCAAATCTTTTCAAATCCATTCGGTAACATGAGGCTATGTCATCGTAACACATACTTCTCAATTTAATCAATTTAGATTTACGTTTGTTTGTTTATCAATCAAGCTCTTGATATTCACACGATTGCATTGATTGGTTCCCAAATGGATATGATTAAAACTTCGGAGAGGTTTTCTCAATTCAAGCAACAGAACTTCGGTAAAACATGACGCATTTGTCTATAAATTAACTTTTTTGTTATTTTGTTTTCCGTCTTAACGTAATTTATTAAACGTTAATCGTATCAGTACTGAATTAAGAGCGTATTATTATCCAATATTAAAATAGGAACCAAAGATTTAGATAGCAAAGCTTACTTAATCTAGTTTCGATATTCTGAAATTCAGAAACATTCACATTGCTTACTTTATGCCTATCGCGTGATGCGTTAAAACTTAATTAATGCAATAAGAGTTAATAAGATAAATATATAAGAACCAGCACTCTGACTATCATCTTAAAACACGGAAACACATCATAATACAATTATTATCACCATAATTCCCCCTTTCACGTCATAATAACATCCAATCTAAACTCCGTTAATCAATTTCACGCCATTACGTCGCCTTGAATAGAAAATATAGTAACAAAATTAATTTACCCTGCCCTCCCCCTTTCACCCCTGCCTCCTCTTTTCACCCCGCGTTCATTTTCCTATTATTTCGCAGTAAGAAAACAGGCCCTCTTTGTGTTACTACTGAGCGAACAGACGGTCCTCTCCACAGCTAATATTGTATGGGCGTGGAGGAATTGAATGGTGGGGGTGAAATGGAATTAACAAAAAATATTTATCACTTTTGAACTGATCTTTTTTTTTAAGCCGGGCGCTTTACTTGTGTAAATAATTTCATCACTACTGCTCTCAAAACAGTGAGAGAAAACATCGTGAGGAGGAAACCGGCATGTCCTAGAACCAAAAATTCGAAGACATGTGACATCACTGCCAAACTGCACTCTGCTCACGTGGTGGGCTGCAGTCCACTCCCGCTCACAGAGAGGAGGCCGCAGGCCCAGCAGTGGCAATATTAAGGCTGATTATGCTTATGCTCTAAGTTTTACTTATTTACGGCAACAGACTAACTCATTCAGATATACTGAACCCGAAAGGGCTTTAAATATATTGTGTGATACCATTAAATAATAAATTATTTTCTTAATAATTCCTTCTGTGCAGTCGGGTAGTGGTAAAAAAAAATAAAAATTATTTCAATTAAAACGTAGCACAACCATTGGGCAGGCATGGTCACAGACACACAAGGGTGAATGCTGAGCATAGGGTCCTGAATTCAATCCCCTGGTTGGGCATACTGCTATAGATACAGGTCACAAAGAGTTAGTAGAGTACCAGCCCGAAGTATGAATTTGCGCAATATATTTGCCCTTTATTACATAGACTAAAACATATCTGGTGGTTCGTGGGCTTTTTTTTTTGGGTGGGAAATCATCAAATAACTTCTCCCGCTCTGGGTGGAGCAGGAGGGCGTGTCAGACTTTACTGACTAAAATCCACCCGTGTTCCCTCAGTTGCCTGTGTGCAGGGGTACTATTAATACAGATACACCTCTTCCTGCCGCTATATGAAAACAGATTTCTTGTTTTTCGAAGTCTAGCACACAAAACGAGTAAACAAGTTACCAGCTATGCCAAAAATACCTTTAGAAACACTGTGTAACTCCCACCTTTCCATATGAGCGCTCCTCGCGACACGCGTTATTCCGAACAAATTGATTCGGAATGCGGAATTATCAGCGTCGGACGCAACGGTGCGGAATTCCGGACGACACGGAGTTGTAAGGACTGTCACGTAGGGTGCTGATTATTTCTGAGACACTGCTTTCGGGAATCTGGGTGGCAATACGAAATAACAGCTACAGTTGCTTTGATTAAGATTACTTTGTTGTTTGGATTCATTTATTGTTTCATTAACGGGTATCTAGATTCGCAGGTTTCTCAAGAGAACATGCCATACCTGCCTACTTATTCGTACGTCTACCAAGTAAGATTGCTGTGTAGTAGTTTGGAGAAAATTGTAGACGTAGAAAAAGACTTCGCTTAGATATTTTTTGCCACTAAATGCCTTATGCAGCTTAAGAGAGTGTTTCATGGGTAGACTATGCAAATAATACTTATGAATACTTTTTGCAATTAAAGTAGTGATAGGCACATAATTTCAGAAGACCAATGAGCAAATTCCGGTAAAAAATAACTAGTCTCGAGTACAATCAGCCTTTAATGTTCCCACTGCTGGGAAACAGGCCTCCTCTCTATGGGAGAGTGTGGGCCATAATCCAAGACGCGGGTTGATGGATGTCACAAGTCTTCGAATTGTTAATTCTAGGACATGCCGCTTTCTTCACTATATTTTTCTTTCACCGCTTTGAGAGCAATGGTGATGAAATTAAATACGCATAGTAAACTGCCTGCCTGGGTTCAAACTCATGACCCTGGCCACCACTGCTGTTGAGTACAATCATCAATGCTAAACAACATTCAGCAGTCACGTCTCCAAACCTCTCAACATTAAATTTCCAGAGACGTCCATACTTAGCCACAACGTCCTTGACAAGAACTACTTAAAATTAACATCGTTCTGTTACTTTTAGGACGACTTTTACAGCTCATCGTCCTGGAATACCTAATTTTCTCGTCAAAAGTTGACGGAACCATTCCATAGCGTTACTTTTTTATGTTCCCGCGGGATTATCGGAGGATCCCGGAGTGCGCTTACGTCATAAAAGGCACACATTAAGATTAAGATGATTGATGCTAGTTTTTTATTACTATATAAGCCCAAAAATAGCCACTGAACATAAGCTTTTTGATACACTGTTGTTAGAGAGAGTCTAATATAAAATAATGCTACAGCTACCACGCCTGGAACATTTACCCAGCATGGTAAATTATTTATTACCCGACTCGCTGCTCCGCTCGACAGCTAAATTATTTAAACCGAAAATTCGTAGGTATCTAAAATTAAATTATATTTTATTTTATTTTATGTATGTTTTTATATTGATTTCATGGTATTGATGATTTGATTACAAAAATGGAGATTAAAATGGAAAAAAAAATCTTATGTTATGCCTGATTTGAATTTATTAATTAATACTTAATTACGATACAGCGCGAACAACCTCGATGCAGTACAGAAATGTGGCAGGTAATGTGGTTCATCATGCTGAAGATTTTGCAGGGCATAAAGCGATCTTTTGATGTGACAGACCCACAGACTTACCAGTGTAAAAGCGTTTAGTGTCCCTTAAAGTATTAATAAAGAAAGGTAACGTGTTACAAACTCAAATAAAAAATGAGTAGCCAAAATGTCACAGCATCAGTATTTCGGTGGTACACGACGCAACCAAATCTTTTAAACCCAAAGTTTATAAACCGAAGCTTATTGTAGCAACACAAACAGAATGTGCTTGAAATCCTCGGAACACAACAAAATGAAGCCTCACAGTAGGTACAAAGAAACAATACACTAAAATAATGCTGTTCGGAAACCATTTTGTACAGAACACAATAAATTACCCAGAAACCGGATTTTCCATAATTACCATACCATAATTTCCATAGTTTCGATAATTTCAGTTCGATATGGCGGCCATTTTGATTCAATGTTGATTTTCGAAATTAATGATAATCCGTTTATTTCTGTAGTTCAATGAAATGGCATGTGTGTAATAAGCGGTATTGTTTGTTAATGTGTTTTTTACGATTCTTGTTAATTCCATTCCATTATGGTTCGGTACACACATCTATGAAAAAGAAGCCGACAGAAGGATTCGTTCGGGTTGGGCAGCGTTTGGGAAACTTCGGCAAGTCTTCTCGTTACCTATCCCGCAATATTTGAAAACTAAGGTCTTCCAGTGCGGCCTGCCCGTTATGATATACGGTGGATACTGACAGTTGAGCTGGTCCACAAATTCAAGGTCACTCAGCGCGTTATGGAGCGGGCCATGCTTGGAGTTTCCTTGAAGGATAAAATCAGGTATTAAATTATTTGGAAAAGAACCGGAGCTACCAACTTAGCTTGCAGAGTAAACAAACTGAAGTGGCAGTGTGCTGACCATGGGTGTCTTAGGACCGATGCCGTTGGAACAGACGAGTCCTGGAATGGAGATGGTGTATCAAGCGTAGTGTGGGACGCCTCCCAGCTAGACTATCGAGGCCGGGGCAGACTGAATGTGGAAAGCGGAGGACTGGGTGTTGTGGCGCAGCCTGAGAGAGGCCTTTATTCAACAGTGGACTACGATAGGCTGAGTTGATTTGAGGTTTCGTTTTATTAATGGTCACGCCCGTATTCCCCAAATATGCAGACAGAGATGTATATATGTGGGAATTTAAAAGGGCCGAGGTCAGAAAACTAAATATATCTTTATTATTAAAATAAACTGAAAGCAAATTTATATGAACACGTCTTCTCGTCTTTACGTCCTTCATTCAGCCTCCTGTCATTCTACCTTTTTAAATAATAATAATATCTTCCACGTCATCCCAAGCGTAGACCTTTGACATGCGTCATCTGACTCACTTACACCTTAGCATTTAGCTCTTTCACACAAGTCATGCATTCATCAACGTTCCAATCCTACATATACATACTATTGAGATGGGAAAAACGTTTTTTTTATATGTCAATGATACATACCCACATTTTAGTCGTATGCCATAAGAAGGCACAAGTCCAAACCCCAGACAGTATAATCTGAACTAATAAGACTGTCATTTAAACATTTAAGCTTTCCATATTCCCTAATTAAACAAACTACGAACTAAAACAACTGACGGCGTTGGTATAAGAATATTCGCGAACAAAATGTAGGAGCGTGAATACTCGAGGGTGATTCCATTGTGAGGACTGACTCTAGGCAATTATGACGGGCACAGCATACACAGTACTGCACTAGTTAATTGTTCTACTGGCTTTCTTGTTGGACACATTTTAGTTGGCTGTGGAATGAATAGAAAAGAGTTATTAAATAGTTAATCTGTGAGCTATACCTTAGTGGTTAATTACATTATGGTCTTCTTTGTTATCAATGTAATGAAAGACTTTGCGTCGTTTATTAAATTGATAACAAAGAAGACCACTGTATTATATGAAGAATGGTGTAGTACTTTACATAAGTAGGTACCTACGTAAGATCATTGCACGAAACGTTCTGTAGTTTCTGCCAACCGAATAATTATAAAAAAGGGAGTTTATGCATGTATCAATTATTAGAAATATTTAATGATCTACATACTGCATTCAAATTTAGAGTACGTCATCCATATCAAGTATTCCGTTGTATTATTTTTGGTGAAATAAACCATTGTATTGTTTTTGGTGAAATAAAAAAATATAATATCTGAAAGTTATGTGTTTTGAGCTGGCTTACAAAGCGTTTCGGATTCTTACAACGACTTCTAACAGGTTTAACGTTGGCTTTTCGGTAGCTTAAATCAATCTTCATCTGCCTAGCCTTTTCCCAAATATGTTAGGGTCTGCTTCCAGTGAAACCTGATGCAGCTGAATACCAATATTTTCATGGAGGACTGCCTATCTGACCTCCATAACCCGGTTACTGGGTAATACGATGCCCCTTGGTAAGACTGGTTGTCAGACTTTCATGCTTCTGTCGACACGTAACGACTGTCAAAGATCTAGGAATGACAGCCGGGGTCTTGGTACGTAAAGATGGTCACCCATCTACAGACCAACCGCGGCAAGCATAGCTTAACCTGATCAATCAACCCGTGCGGCTGTTACTACTTACCCACAAGCCCCTGGGTAGCTTAAATCAATACATTTTAGAATTTTCCATGATCGTTATTGCTGATAGAGTCACCTTGTCTAGGCCCTTTGGTGTGCAAAACTAAATAGGAAGATGCTCCGGAAGTGAAGTGCGATGATTTTGTCTAACAATAACATTGTGCTACGTTCACAACGAGGACGGCAATTAGGGTGTGTGCACACGTTGTTAGCACAACACCGGAGTTAATTGCCTAGCTTCGATTAGGTTCTTGTTAGGTGCGGTTTTCTCAAATAGTGCTGAAGTGAAAACTTTTTCGAAGGCATTATTTTTGAAGAAATTATTTGTGAGAAAAATATTTAATTTCGGAAAACTTTAATTTCGGAAGGCGGTGACAATAAATTAAAATATATATCCAAAGTCACCGACTTCCGAAATTAAAGTTATTTTTCACTTTGTAGTGTTTTTTGGAAGTCGATTGTGTTTTTTTTGGAGAAAGTTTTTATTTTTCACTTTTGAGTTATACATAGTACCTACTTACCCCACACCAATTCGAAATTTAATCATCTTTGGGGTCAAAACAATGCATATCTATACAATAGCAGCAATCGTGGTTGATTTGCTGTCATTTTTTGAAGAGTTCCGTTGTCTGTCTCCGAAACGTATCATCAGATCTATATGAAATTTAAATGGAACCATTTCAGCATAAACGTCTTTCGAAAAAAAATTGCAAATACGTCTATTTATGACGGAGTTATGCCCGAACATACTTAAAAAAATATATATAAACGTAATGAATTGATAACCTCCTTCTTTTTGAAGTCGGTTAAAAAACCGTAACTTTAACAACGAATTGGTTGGTCAATAACAGAATGAACTAAAATTGTTACAGGCATAAAAGTCTTACATGCAAAGTGATTAAGGAAGTTTTTAATTTTAATTTCATCTTTTGTTTTATCTGCAAGTTTGAAATAATAATAATACTAGCTTATCATTGCCCCACTAAGGGGCAACAGACTTTTTTTACACAGAGAAGGCACAAGCAATGGTCACCACAATGCACGATAGCTCAAGGAAAATTGCCAATTTCAGACTTATATTAATTTTATGTCCAGGTTTTCTCACGATATTTGACTTTACTGACACCGGTCAGTGATCCTTTACCTATTTAGTCCAGCTTATTTGAACCCTAAAAAACGTACTGTTACTGCTAGCCCTCATCATCCCACAGCTAGGCAAGGCCTCTCCCCAGGACTTCCAGCTCTTCGACCCCGGGATAAAGTGGACCACAGGTCGTGTGTTTTCTTCAGCACGTCCCGCCATCTTCTACGGGGTCTGCCGCGACGCACAAATAAATTAAAAACATTTTATTTTACTCCCTTAGTTAACAAAAATGCTCTGCTATTTAGTCATAATTGTAACAATTAGGGCGTGTTCAGCCTGTGTTAGCGCCACGTGTGCTCGCTGCACTTGCTAATTGCGTCGCATTCTGTTGAGGTTTCTTGTCAGAAACGTTATTATTGTAGCGTCTGTTTGACCTTTTTGTAAGGATGTGGGGAAGGTTACGTCGTCTTTGAGCTCATTATAAACAAGTTAGACTAAATACAACGACTGCTTCACGCTTATAATTACTATTTGACAGTCTCAGTTTGTACAAAGTGTAAGAAAGAATTGGATTACCTGTAAATGGAACATTATCAATTATGTCATTGCATGGACTTCAAATACTACAGATAATAAAAATAATAAAAAAATTACATACTAAAGTTGTATTACCGCAAAAGATGTTTGTAAATTCAGAATTGATACGTGCAAAATATAAAGGCGCGCACAGATGGTGTTAGCGTGACGTGTGTTCGCTGCACTTGCTAATTGCGTCGCATTGGTGAGGTTTCTTGTTAGAAACACTATTATTGGAGAATCGTCTGTTTGACATTAAAATAACTACTACTAATATTTGACAATAAAATTTTATGATGTGGGGAAGGAAGGCTTTGAGGCAATTTCAACCATCATATTGGAACAGTCTCAGCTCGCACAAAGTGTCAATGAATTGTAATTTTTATGTGATCATCATCACTTACGATAAAGGTGGACTAAAAAATAAAATAATTTAAAAATAAACATTTGATGCTTCTGCATCAAATGTTTATTAAACGTGCAAAATAAGATTGAAATATACTGTTTTAGCGGTCCGAGCCTCACTGCACTTGCTAATTGTATCACATTCCGCTGCGGTTTCTTGTTACATGTACGAAAAGCTTCTACACGACGTTCTTGTAATGATGTGGTAGCTGGAAAGTTATTTTTTAACAAACACAGATTTATATTTAAAAACTAACGTCGTTAAATATCATGAAGAACAAAGTATGTTTTGTCTTTTTAAATTAACCATAGATATGGGCAGATAATAAACCTCTTTCTTCTATGCACGAAATCTCGTTGTTTGATCCATGCCTACTGAATGGGTGACTTAAAAAAAACTGAAGATTTCGTAGAAATATTTTCGTTACAAAAGGCCAAAAATAACTGAAAAACCCTACTAATTTTATAAATGTGAAAATTTGTTTGTTTAGATGTGTGAATATTTACATGTTTATTACTCAATCACGCGGAAACGGTGGAATCGCCACTGGCAAAAGCTAGTATGAAATAAAAATTATTTCCGGCATTTACCACTTTTGTGTTAGTCAACCGGTGTTTATGAAACGGGCAGCGTCCAGGCGATCTTAAAACGGTGAAGTATCATAATAAGTTGCTTTTCTAGTTTTTTTTTTCAATCTGCAATATAATAGAATGCTATTACTCTGAATTCTAATAATATTACCGCCGCATGCCGCACTACACCGCGGTGACCTTAAAACAATTTGCTGCGGTTATTGCGGAGACCACGGGATTGTTTTGTGCATTTATTACCTTCTGAACTGAACTATATAGATATGCTCGATAATTGAGTTGTCGTTCTATTAGCTGGTGATATCGGTTTGTCGATAGTAGTATTTACACGAGTAAATTCTGTTTTGAAATAATAGTAGTAGTAGTTGTATTTATGAAATATAATAGCGGAAAGTGATGACTGAAACTGCGATTCCGAGTGACAACTGGTTTTGTTTTCGCATACCCACTTATAACACTTATTAACATACTCTACAGTTAACTTTACGAGATTTTTTCGTCTCGCGATAGGGCAAGAGTTACAGATCGCACTTCCTGAAGTTTACTTTAATTTGCGGTTAGTTAGCATTTTATACGAATATATACCTTATTTGTAGCAAGTAAAGTTCATTTTCATATAATCGAATGTATTTAAATGCGATCTGTAAATCTTAAACTTAGTACAATATTTTTAGAAAAGCTTATGCAGATGCCTATAGTCAAGACATTAATTTACCTATCAAGGAAATTAATAAAATATAAAAAATAGTTAAGGCTCCTTAAATGCACCCTGAACTGTATTATTAATAAAACATTTTGCAATGCAATTTCGTAAAGTAGCAATAATGTTAAATCTTTTGCTGATTTATATTTTGGTCGGGTCTAAGACAAATGTTTGACTTTTTGTTCAACAAAGAAACAAACATTTAAACACAGAAACAATTTAATTCTCTACTTTATTATTATAATCGTTTCCTTTACAACTAACTGCGAACACTACAAGATACAAAATGCAAATGTCTAGCCATTTCCCCGCCCTCCTACAACAGCGCTCGCTTCGAGTACTAGCGCCAGCCACTCGACTGCGACTGTCCGTGTGTGTGACAGCCCTAACTCTCGGCGGTATAAACGGATCGTTAGTGTTGATGTACAACCCTGGAACAAGTGTTATAGTTGTGGGGAGATGAGGATTGTACTGTAGTTTGTTGATATTTTCTAAAATATTGTTGAATGGATTTCTGAATCATCATCGCCACCGGCCAACTTGTTCCACCCGCCGCTGAGTATATGCGTTCTCTCTCTTGTGCCAAGCTTCCTTAGTCTGTGCAAGTCTCATGTAGGTCCACGGGCTTTGATCGTTTCAAAGGTTAAGGTATACTGTGGTGGCGCAGTGGTGACGGCTGCGACTTACGAGCTGTAGGTCGTAGGTTTGAACCCAGACAGGCACTTTACATTGTGTAAACTATTCCATCACTGCTGCTCTCAAAGCGGTGAAGGATAATATCGTGAGGAAACTGGCATGTTCTAGAAACAAAAATTCGAAGACGTGTGACATCTAACAATCCGCACTGGGCCCGCGTGGTGGTTCACGGCCCACTCTCTCCCACCGAGAGGAAGCTTGTGTCCCAGAAGTAGGAACATTATAGGGTGACTATATGCAAGGTATTTTACTACCATTCATTATTTATTAAACATTTTACTTAAAGATTAGGAACATCAAAAAATATGGTAGAAGATTTATGTAATATTTCAAAAAAAAAACGATATTCCTTGTTCTTAACAAATAATTTTATAAACACAGGCGTTAATTGGTTATCTCCTTACGTAATTGCCAATTTTGACCTCAAGGGTAAAGATAATACTTTTCCCTGGAAATATCGATATTAAGTTCTAACCAAAACGTGTCGCAAATCGAAAGAAAACTCTTTCCATAAACACGCTGCCTCATCAAAAATTCTCGTCTAAATCCAGATTCAAAAAATGCATTTTCTATTTCCTCGTCAGTAATCCGTTGATGCGATGTCGACACAATTCTCGGGAGTGTCAGCGTGCCGGTACTGCAGTGTTGCAGTGTCGCGATGTCGCCTCTCTAGAGACGCCGCTTGTTAACTTAAAATTTCAAACACCACTAGAGTTGGGAAAAGTATCTTTTGTGTTCTCCGTGACGTAGTCGTGTTAATATTAAAGATGGTTTCGAAACTTCAATGAACTTAGGTTTGGGTGGTGCAATGGTTTTAGTTATTTAAAGTGTGTTCAACTATCAAGAGTGTTTGTTTCAGCTGAAACTAGAGTACTATGGGACTAGGAATACAGTTCCACAGCTAAAGGTTTCAGTTATTTACAGCGTGTTCAACTATTAAATGTGTTTGTATATGTGTGTGTTTTTCAATGTGACAAAAATGGGAGAAGACACTGATTCCTGTAAAACAGGTTACACCTAGCTCAGGAGCCAGGGCTTAAATATGTAAATGTATCACTGTTTTATATCAATAAAAATATTAATTTATTATGTTTAATAGGTACTTGTTGCCTGGGGATGTCAAAATCAAATATACCAACAGCACTACAAAGACCCTTTGGCACTTGAATGACATTGACAGGAGTGCGCTGTTGGTAAACATTTGTGATATTGTATTAAAAAAACAAGATGGTGGCACTCGTTCCTTTTTTGGCGCTAGCCAACAGATATCCTTGCATATTAGTAGCTTTTGTTAATAGATATAAATTATTTATTCAAGTTCATTATACGCTAATCTACTGAAAGACTTTTCGTTCAATTTCAGCTATGTACCAGGCCACTCAGAAAGTATTTCGAAAAAAAGTTTTTATGTATGAGAGACTGGCCAGTTATAATCTATTTTGAAAATATGATTAAGGTACGTTCCAATTTCAAAATTTCCCTCCACATTGTTTGCGAGTTAATTTCAATTATCGTGTCTCATTAAAAAATAGATCTGCGCCGGGAACATTTTCGCGCTATGATTTTTTACGATTTCAAGTGTCGCCTGAAACCGGACGAATCGTACGATAGACTTCAAATAGCATTCATGGACGAAGGCCCTTCTAAGGCAACCGTGTATCGTTGGTATAACGAATTCAAACGCGGTCGACTAACTTTGGGGGATGAAGAAATAAGTGGTCGCCCTTTGACGGCTGTTACGGAAGAAAACGAGCTAGCAGTGAAAAATTTAATCCATGACAATAGGCGAGTTACGTATCAGAGATTCAGCACATACTGCAGGTTGGATCGGGAAGCCTTCACGAAATTGTACACATGCATCTTCGCGTGAAGAGGATAGTTTCACGCTGGGTGTCGCACAACCTCACCTATGCTCAGAAGCAGGCCCGGGTGGAATGGTGCCTTGATATGATAAACAAATTTGAAGCAGGCACGTCTCGGCGTGATTACGACATCATAACAGGTGATGATTCTTGGATTTATCAATACGATCTAGAAACGAAGCGCCAATCTTCGGTTTGGGTGTTTCACAAAGAACCAACACCTACCAAAGTGAAGCGATCTAGAAGCGAGGGGAAGATTTTGATCGCGAGCTTTTTCAATTTGACTGGCTACTTGGTGTCAATTCCTTTACGGAACCGAAGAAGCATCAACGCTGAATGGTATACCTACTAACAAATGCTTTGCAGAAGTTTTCGCTGTTGTGAGCAACAAGCGACCTAATACAGGGCTCCGCGGGCTACTGCTCCACCACGACAACGCGTCTTCGCACACCGCGCTCAAAACGAGGGACTTCCCGGACAGCACGCCCGTCAAACTCCTGGGTCACCCTCCTTTCAGCCCTGACTTAGCACCGTGTGACTTCTTTTTTTTCCCGAAAATAAAAAATCAGCTCAAAGGGATACAATTTTCGTCGCCGGAAGATGCGCTGTCAGCGTTCGAACAGGCTGTAAGCGAGGTGTCTACGGCGGACTGGAAAAAGTGTTTCGAAAACTGGTTCAGACGCATGAAACTTTGTACAGAGCTCTAGTGGAGAGTACTTTAAAAAGATTTAATAATAAAATATTTACCTATAGAACGTTGTTTTTTTCGCAATACTTTCTGAGTGTCCCACGTAGTAGAATTTAAATTAAGAACCACATTTTCACAGCATGATGCTGGAATCAAACCCAGGACCTTACCTTTTGCAGTCATGCCTGCGACCACTAAACCGAAAAAGCCACTTAATTTTAATCGTAAATTCTGTTACCTGATAATGAAACCATTTAACTAATTTCAGAGCAGTGACTCTGGTCCCAGTTAATGTTTTAATGAGGTGCCTTAGGAATTAAATCAAGTGTATGAACAGGAGCGCTCGTCTGTACAAATCTGATTTCCCTTAGGGCAGCGCAGTTCCACCGGCAGTCAGACTTGAGAAAGCCTTGGGGACGGCTTCGTAAAACCGGAGACACTGCGTGCATTATGAAATAATGCAAGTTTTGTTAAGACGCTTGTAGCTAAGTAATAACAGCCGCACGGCTCAATCGATCAGGTTAAGCTACTCTTGCCGTGGTTGGTCCTTAGATGGGTGGCCATCTTAACATAACAAGACTCCTACGTGCCTCGGAAAGCATGTTGAGTCGTTGGTACCGACTGTCATTCATGAATTTTTGAATTATGGGAACTAGCCCACACATGTCAGCTTATATCTGGGTGAGATTGTGGTGGAACGTGAGCCTATTACTTGTGAAAATAACTAACAAATCAATTTTCTCTGCTGTCAAGCTGTATCGCTGTCGTCATAAATAGATTATTGAGTTTCAAAATGATAAAATTTATTCTCTACGCAATAAAATTATAATACGATACATAGTTCTGCCCAGTTTTATCTTTTTATGTGTACTCGTAACGTAACTTAATAGTCTATAAATTCATTCTTCCAAAGTTTGAAACTACCATCCAAAAAGTAAGTAAATCTTAATACATTAGCAAAATGTTTTATTCAAAACTTTCAGCAGTCCATTGTATAACTTTTTAAAGATTTTAATAAAAAATTAATGAAATAGTTTTCAGAGACAGCCTTATGGACTAGTTATTATTCAAAATTATATGCTAAGACTGTTAAAAGTTTAGTTTTAATATTTAATATTATATTTAAATTTTAATATTTGAAGTTATAATTGAATGTGTATACTGTATAATATAAATGTTACGAAATAAGTTCACCAAGACGATACATATTATTATCGCTTTTTGTGTCTCTGTCTTTGTGACTGTTATACTTCTAAACTGAATAACAGATTTTGATACTGTTTTCACCATCATTTTAAGAATTTATCCCGGAAGCTTTTAAATATGCATAATTAATATTACACTTAAACATAACAAAGAAATCTCGATGTTCCGTCAAGTCGTGTAAACTATGCTAACCTGCTTCCTACTTGCGCGATACACTATTACTCATAATCTGAATCATTTTTATTTTGTTTCATTCGATAATGTTGTCTACTCAACAACGTAAATATATAACGCATTGGATGTTGTTGAACTGTCAAAATTAAAGCCATTTCTGCTGATAGTCCGTTACGCAGTTACCCCGCAGGGGCATTCGCTAGTCGCATAATAAAACAAGGACATTAAATATCAGATTTTGTTCCAAAAACTCTTTAACAAAAATAAACTTTACACATCATATTCCCCTTTAGACGCATAACCCTGTAACAGTATAGACTACAGAGCTACAAAGTAACACAAAGGACAACAAACTACCTCCAACTCGTTCCACAGACTATATAACACAATTTGGGAACAGAGCCGGCAGACCGGAAGCGCGGCACAACACTACAATCCCATAAATGGGAGCACAGGTGACTTCCTGTAGTCCCACTGTACTTCGCAATGCTAGAGAACTGATAATTTGGGCTAGAATTAAGCCTTTATAGTCTTCAGCATAGTTGACAAATGGTAATATTTTAGAGTTTTATTAACAGTTTTGATATTTTGGATGATGCTGCTACTGTAGTAGATGTGGATTTAATCAAAAACTACGCAAAAAAGAGAGAGATAGAGAGTACGTACGGCATTATTTTTGATCTATAGATTCTATACAATTTATTGAGCTATCCAAAACTCAAAATGTTTTGAATCCTTGACAGTGCCAACTATTAATAAACTCGACTGTACTGACATATAAAATATCACAAATATAGTTTTGAATCCTTGACAGTGCCAACTATTAATAAACTCGACTGTACTGACATATAAAATATCACAAATATAGTTTTGAATCCTTGACAGTGCCAACTATTAATAAACTCGACTGTACTGACATATAAAATATCACAAATATAGTTTTGAATCCTTGACAGTGCCAACTATTAATAAACTCGACTGTACTGACATATAAAATATCACAAATATAGTTTTGAATCCTTGACAGTGCCAACTATTAATAAACTCGACTGTACTGACATATAAAATATCACAAATATAGTTTTGAATCCTTGACAGTGCCAACTATTAATAAACTCGACTGTACTGACATATAAAATATCACAAATATAGTTTTGAATCCTTGACAGTGCCAACTATTAATAAACTCGACTGTACTGACATATAAAATATCACAAATATAGTTTTCCTATATTCATACCATAAAAGAAGACAAAGCACCAAAACCAATTCTTCCAACAGTAAAAATTCTCGACAAATAAAACTTAGGTAAATTCCCCACACCAGCACTCGTACATATAGTCAGGTAGAGTGAAATTTTCAGTCGCGAGAAGCCGTTGAATTGATTCCAAGCGTTTGGCTCAACTTTATTCGTAACGAAGCCTTTTTGAATAAGTCATGGTTAAAAATTCAAAAGTGTCAAGTGCGGGGCCGTGTCTCAATATCTCGCGAGCAAGTCAGGAGCTTAGGCTTCAATATTCTGATCGTGTTGAACGTGGTTTAGAATGGGGGAGAGACAAGGGAGAATTGATTTTGGTGGTGGTGAATTTGACAGTGTTAAAAATAAAGTTTGAAGAAGATTTTTGCAATTTATAGACTGATCTGGAAATAACTCAGTGTGGTTAAAAAATCGTAAAACTAAGGTCTTTAACGAGTTGCTGTAATAGTTACAAAATAAAATCAGAGCACCAAATATCACGTAGTGTTAAAAATTATTTCAAAAGCTTTAAAATTTTCATAATTTAGGATTTGTGGAACAACATGGCATAGGTCTAGTGACATAGGCATAAAAAAATTACAGGCAGGTTGATAGACAGAATAGAGCATTTAAAAGTAAAAAGTAGTCCTAAGAAAAAAGACAAGTTCCAAGATTGATCAAGCCTACACAGACAATAACTTTACATCTAGTCCTGAAACATCTGCCCCACTATATCTTTCTTCCATCCAGACTATCCCAGACTCCAGGGAATATATTTTATTAGCGTAAAAAATCTCACTTAAGAACCTCTCTGGCGAATAATTCACGAGTTGCTTTCCTTGGTTCGGAATACTTAATATTTTTAAATCCAGTTTTCTTTCACTGAATGATATTTAGTATTTCTATACTGCTGGCTTTTTTGTTGGTAAAGCGAGAAGCGGTTAGTTTCTTGGCCTCGTTTTTAAGTCGTTCTAGTTAACTGGGATTTAGTTATATTTGAAGTTGAGAAAACAATTAAATGATTTGCGTTTTTCTACCTGTACGATATTGTATCAAACTTAGAACTTTGCTAATCATGATTAAATTAAAGTACATGTATACATATTAAACATCAAAGTTGATTTTGGTGTATGTCTGTGTGATCGCATTGTGCATTTAAACTACGCAACGGCTTTTGATGCGATTTTTATTTAACCATTTATGTAGATTAGAACAAAACAATAGGTACAGAGGTGATGCTTATTTCTAAAGAAATCTCTTCCAGCATACCTGCGATAGGAGAGAAGATAAAGAGATGTAGACAGCGTGTGTTTTTTTTTTGTCATCAAATAATTTCTCCCGCTCTGGGTGGAGCAAGAGAGCGTGTCAGACTTTTAATTACTAAAACCCACCCGTGTTTCTTCAGTTGCCTGTGTGGTTGGGCTCGGTCCTTACCGGACAGCGAGCTACCCATTACTCGCCGTCCGCAAGCCCGCGCCCCTATGGTGGCCGAGAATCAGCCTGGGATTCCCGACGCACAGGGCGTCTCTCGCGGCGACTACGGCCGTGAGGGCGCATATACTGCCTCTCCCTCACTTGCAACGCCTCCCTCTTCGCGAGCATTACTGCTTCGCAGAAGGAGGTGACGGATACCCCTGCACTCTCGCTCCGTACCATGGCCTGGACTAGGGCGGACGCGAGAGATCTCCGTCGCCAACCGCCTCCACGAGGACACAGTGGTGCTCCGCCTAAGCCGGGCAGACCTCCACCGTATTCTCCACCGTGTCCTCAGCGCGATCTTCGCAGTGGAAACACCCGGGCGTTTCCTCCCGAAACCTCCCGAAACAACCATGTCCGGTGAGGACCAGCGTCAGACGGAAGGTGAGGACGCCATGCCACCTCTCAAGCCACTCTTCAAAGAGAGGACTTAACGCCGCTATCGTGGCGTGCCCAAGACACCGTGTGTTATGGTTCATTTTAAGAATTCACTCCGTAAGATTTCGGTTTATTTAACCGACGAATTATTTTTACGCTAGGGGGTCTAGTCATGTGCTGAATTCATTGTTTTAGTTTGCTTGTCGATATCCACCCGCCACCCTATTGAAATTACTTGTAACTAAGAAAGCTCAATGTTTTTTTCAAATCATAAAACCATGCGCAGTAGGGGCGGGTCAAAAGAAGATGATAATTATAAATTCTCTTACCGCTTTGTTGAAATTCAACCTTTTCTTCAGTTAAGCCTGACCCAGTTATGAGCTGTGATCGTTCGTCATTATCGTCTTCATCTCTAAAATAATCCTGAACAATATCAATTTCCTTGTTCAGAATTATTAGAACGACTTATCGCTCCCACCTGTAGCTGTATTCCTAACCTAATGGAATTGGCTCTCAGTCTAATAAGATGTAATTGATCACTCTGTTACACGAACATTTCTTTGGCCAGGACTGAAAACTTTTCTTTTTCTCACATTTAGTCAGAATTAATGTTGAGATCAGTGGTGGCCCAGAGTGGTAATGGCTGGGACTTCTGGTTTGAACCCAGGAAGCGCTTTGGTTTGTGTAAATTATTTCAGCACCACTGCTCTCAATACGGTGAAGGATAACATCGTGAGGAAACCCGCATGTCGTAGAAGCAAAAATTAATAATAATAATTATTATTATTTATTTATTTCAAAAAGTGTGGTACAGTCTGTTACAATAAAATAATTTTTAAAATTTAGGGTTAGGTCGAATAGAAATAAAGTAACATAATTGAATCAGGTGTCCTAGCTAGGTTACAATATAGTAACCTGTATTAAGGTTCGCCAGCCCAGGTTCCCACAGGGGTACAAACATTTTAATAGAAAATTGGAAGACATGTGACATCTATCATCCCGCACTGGGCCCACGTGGTGGATTACAGCACGCTCCCTCTCAAAGAGAGAAGGCCTGTCTCCCAGCAGTGGCAACAATATAGGCTGATAATGATGAGACAGACTTAATAAAAAGTGGCCGTGGTGGATATGTTACACAGTCAGTAAACTTGTAGGTAGAACTGCTTGTGCAGGGTGTGCCGGACGTACGGTCAGGGAAATTAATAGATTATCAGATAGACATTGTAGAGTAGATACACTTTGTATCGTTTATAGCCTACAAAAAATTACAGTTGTGATTTTAAAATACGGATAATTTAATTTAGTAGACAATTAATTACTCTGCACACTTTTGTATTGTCACTCGTTGAGACTATCATTTGAAAGCATCCTACTGGACTGCAACACAACTATACAATAGCTATTGTTCTATACAACGTCTCATAGCGTACCCCTTTCACATCTAATCGACCCCTCGCCTAATTAATTTCAAGCTTCCTATTCGTCTCCATCCTTCGCGTTATAACAATAATTAACATAATTCAGCTCCTTGTCAAAGCATCCTCATAACCACTTCGCTGTAGACACTAATTGATGAGCGCTGCGCAACTTGTAACGTGCTCTGTAGCATGTTACGCGTTACAGCGGTGTGGCTATAGCATGTGGTGGGTGACAGTTCTGACTAATTGCTTGCCAAACGTTGCTAAGGTTTGTGTAAGAGGGAGATAGGAGATTTTATCTTTCTTGTCTTTTTTACCTAACTAAGGCGAATCCCGAAGGGAGGGTAATCTTTGCTCAATGGAACAGAATGGCGTAGACGTGATCTCATTTGTTATAAAAAAACGATGAAGTCCAAAAAAAGTAGATGTTTTTTTATTATAAGTTAACTTTTCCACAAGGATAAAGTGATAGCTTATTTTAAACTCATGCTTGAACAGGCTAAAGGCTCCTGAAAACAGGCGCAACGCGACTCACGTATTACAAACGAGAAAATCTAAAGCATGCTGCTCACAAAACAAACTCTACAAACACACCAATGCATCATGACATTAAACACAACATTCTCAAAATTCCCGCCATCGCTGGCTGGTACTTTGTGCCACATTGTAGTGCCGTTGTGCCAAATAATAACACAGGCTTGCGTTTACACCTTTCAACTGAAATGATTACAACAGCCAACGAAATGAACGAACGACAAGATTCCAAACAATTGTTCAGACTTCCTACGCGTGAACAATGCACAATGATTTATTTGCATTCCTAAGTTACAATTTCCAACCCTATTTGTGAAACAGTAAGGCTTTGTTGAACGCAAATAGAGATGCAAGTTGGAACAATTTTAGAATAACGCTCAGGATTTTGAATTGTAGACTTTATTGCTGTTGAAATAATGTTGTAAATCGTTTTCAGTTGCGTTTAAACAGTATGCCGTGTCATAAGAATGCAGCTTGAAACAAAGTACGAGTGAATTCTAAATAGGATATTATGGACCTTATGATTATTGAAATAGAACACAATAAAACTAACCAAATCTCTATCTGAACTATCTCGCATTGCTTTCCAAAATTGATATCATCATCTCTATTGTTGACCACATAAGATTCAAAATAAATTACAATTACTGCAAATGTTGGGTTTTCAGTAAGGCAATTTGGCAAACTACCCATATGGTGGTCCACACGCATTTGCATGCGTGTGCACACAAATTGTGCTAAAATATATAGGATGTTGTCTTATTGCGGAGATTAAGTGGTATGTCGGAATGTGTGCGATTATTTATAGTCTGTTTTGGGCGTAATTTCGGCTAAAATTGGGACAATTTAGCGAGCTTATGACGGAGAGAGGAAAAGTGTATGTTTTAGGTATTATGATGGTTGAAGAAAATTATGGTATGAGTGTTGTGACAATTTTTTCTCGTAATGTGGATGTAGAGGTTTATGGGTACAGTATAATTGTTAGAAATTAATGTGGGTTTATAAGTTAAACTTAATAGTAGGTCATTGAGATGTGGGATGTAGGATTTGGGACGTGGGATGTTCCAAGTAGGAGAACGGAATTGAGCTAAGAAAACTTATTTCATCACAATTGTATTTCTTATAAAAACTTTGAGGAATTTCCAATAGACTAAAATAAGATAGTACCTGGCTAAAATCAGAATAAAAATAATCTCATTCGGGCGAGCGAATAACTATAAAATACAAATTAAAACTGTTTTAATGTTGTAATAGGCGCTCTTTAATTTAGATTTTTTTGCAACAAGACCTAGAATTACCCACGAGTTCAAATTCAAATTCATTTATTGACATAATCTTAATATATATAAATCTCGTGTCACAATGTTTAAGCTCAATGGACTCCTAAACCACTTAACCGATTATAATAAAATTCGCACACCATGTGCAGTTCGATCCAACTTGAGAGATAGGATAGTTTAAATCTCAAATTATAGTCGCAATTTTAATTTATTGCTAATTATTTGTCTGTTATTATTTGACAGTCACAATTATCTGTTAACTCCAAATGATTCTAACAGATGTCGATACCTTTCGACTGGGTTCAGTAAGTAATCAATAGATGGCGCTGTGTTAAAAGTACCAACGTTTCACATAAGCTACAATTTAATGGCATAACCAGCACGTGTTGAATGCGAATTAAATCTTAATATATATGACAGGACAACGTCTGTCGGGACAGCTAGTAGGTTATAAATCTTCTTTGAAGCCTCTGACTCCCGAACTAGGTGTACCTGTATGTCAGGAGTCAGCGCCCTCTCCCATTTTATTTGGCTTAGAAACTAATGTCAACATAGGAATAGGCAAACAAATGTGCTACAACATACAGTTTTAAAGGAAGTGAAAACAAAATAAAAAATATTAAAAAACAAAAAAATAAACATCAATAACGTATGTAACTTATTCTAAAATTATTATTATATCGTGCTGTGTGTGTGTGTGTGTGGAAGGTGTACGTGTGCGTGTTGGTGGGTGCCAATTCGTGTTTGTGTACGAGTAGGTGTATGAAAGAAAGGTGTGTTCTATGTATGTGTTCCTTAGTAGATAGAGATTAATTATTCATTATTTTCTCTACATCCTCATAATCAAGAGTAAATAGCCAGTTCTTTACTTTAAGTTTACATTCATGTAGTGTTAACGGATAAAAATGTAAGGTTCTATTAATTTTGTTGTATAAATATACAGACAGAAAAGCGTTTTGTCGTCTTGCAAAAGCCGTGCGACATTTAACAGATTCAACTACGTTTGGAGTTGTTCGCTTATTTCGAAGTTTATCTGGATCATATGGGGTAGATACGTGTTTTTTAGCAATTATCTGGAAAATAAAAAGTTGTCCAATAAAAAGTCCCGCCGGAATGTTTTTATCTACCATCGTACATGAATCCCACTCTTTATAACCTTCAAACCTGAGAGTAAATTTATATATCTACCCTGCAGGTACAGTCAACTTGACATCAGAGCCACATTTGTACAATGAAAACTGCCCCTACTGCTACGAAATTTACGCGCTGTCAAAAGCAAATTGTTGCCGAACCCGTGCAGTTGATTGTACTGACGGGTGTGAACCTCACTCACCTTCGAGAGGGGTTGACAGAACAGCGGGGCAATGGCGGAGGGGAGGTGGAAAACATATTTTGGTAATACGAAAAAGGTAGGTATCAGTAACTGGGCAGAAGGTAATTACGTAACACACTTACAGTAGGAATGGCTGTCTGACAGTTCAACAACATTCATTGCGATACCTTGTTGAGCTGACCAATTTTTCTAAGACATGAATCAATGGATTAACAATAAGTATCCTTAAATTATTCTCTTTGATTGTGTGTTACGTAATTAGGGTGCTGGTAGGTAGATAACTTGTAATAGTGATTATAATGAATCACAAACAAGTTCGGATAAAATTGGCTTAGTTATTGGTGACAGGAAAACATCTCACAGATCAATGGTTAGCAATTACCCACTCTCACAAACATTGATTTTCCTGAGAAAAACACAAGTGCCACTGTCATTTCTCCGATAGTCATAATATTTATAGTAAATTTCGTGTGAAAATTGGAGTTCCTATGAAAATTCACACAAAATGTTTGATTTCAGGAATTAATGAGTAAAGGTACACACAGCGTCAGTTTGTGCTAACCCCTCAAGTTTTAAAATGTTACACTGCTACAACATTGAATTCGTTTCGAATAATCTACAGAATACTTCAAAAACAGTTTATTGTTTCGACTTGGATTCGAACCATCGCATCACACATCAGTTTGACGAACTAGCCGGCGTTAAATAATAGCAACAATAAATATTATGAAATGATTATGATAATCGTATTATTTTAATTCTGTATAAATATTACTAAAAGAAAAAAGAAAAGTACATTACCTATACTAAAAAAACAATTGCATGACAAAAAGCACATTTTGTGCCCCGGATTCGATCCTACAATCTGATGCGCGGCAAGCAGTCTTGTAACCTCCAGTCTAATTAAAAAAAGACGTTGAATGACTGGTCGTAAATGTTAACCATATTCACTAAAACAATACAGTACATAATTATAATAAAATGTTTTTGCAAAATACAGAAAATTACTTGAGCCTAGCACGGATTTGAGTGTCTTTTGGAGGAGTAACCACTTAATGGAGCTTGTGTACATCTACATCGTGATGGGAATTTATTTAACGTCACACTAAATTATTAAACATGTTTGATTTAGTTTACTTTCAAATAATATTTTTATCCTGGTATTTATAAAACGTTCGTCTGTTCATACTCGTTTAATGAGAACTCGTGGAAGCATCGGTGCGTACAACGGAACGGTGCCGTTTTGTTTGCGTTCCGTATCTCATGTGTAGCACTGTGTCGAGGGTGTTACGATGTATAAGATAACTGTCATACTATGAATATGGGTAAAACTGGGTCACTCTTCATTTTTCAGTGGCATTTAGACCGGTCATGGACTAATAATTTGGTAATGTTTATAACTCGTGGTGTATTGATTTTCAAGAAAATCTTGTCATAAATGATAAAGTTATTATTTTTACAGAAAATTGAGAACATACAAACATATGTTAACGGAAAAGTGTGTAATCCGTCATTGTATAGAATTCCTAGGAAATGTGTACAATTCCTAAAATAAATAGGAAATCTATGATAAATTTTGTAACATATAGATTTCCTAGGAAAAGTGTATGATGCGCCGGAGCCGTGACAGAAATCACGCGAGCAATTCTAGAAAGCATTACTTTTTATATATTTCCTAGTATGTTCTCGGAATTGCATAAAATTCCTAGGAAATACATACATTTCACAGGAAATGTGTGTATTAAAGAATCTTTGATACATTATTTTACACATTTCCTAAGTAGGCTCGGAAGTGCATAAATTTCCTAGGAATTGTGTACCAAATTCCTCGGTTTCATACATTTCCAGTAACACATACACAAATAAAGTTCGGATAGAGAACCTCCTTTTTTGAAGTAGGCTTAATACAATTTTCAGCCAATGAATTACTTTTTATGAATATAGAGGTAGTACCAGAAGAATATGTAGTCACGTCAGCTAAAGCCGCTGACAGCTTATAATAACTTTTAAACATCAAATTTTAATGCGTATTCTAGATACCTTTATCTGTCAAAATTGTCCTTATTGATAACGCTGTTCCAGAATACATTACAATAATGGAAAGTAAACTTATCTTGAAAACTCTGGTGGAGTGGTCACAATACATGCTAAAACTAGTCTTACTCGGTGTCTACAGAATTCAATTAGCGCTGCAACAAGAGATCCTGTTCACGCATCACACATCTAATTTAAATTTCAGTATGTTTGTGAGTTTGTAAGAAACTTCTTGGATTTTAATTACAAAACATTTATGTAATATACATATCTATCCCCCAACCGATTTTCGGTCATGGCGGCCAATATCAGAGATTTGCAAAGTACGCAGGAAATATTGTAGCGCACAAGTTAGTGGGCAAACACAGGTGTGCACTCTCTGTTCCCTCACTCTATTACATGGGTGGGACGGCAATCGAACACTACCAAGAAGAGGTCACCAACTTTCAAACTTCGGGCTGCTTCTGAGAAATTCATAATGGTAAAACCCTATCACACTGCTCGACCTTGGATACGAATCCAGAGCATACTCTGCAGTCGTATTTGCGACCACAAAAAGGAACGGCGAAGTTAAACAGTCACAAAAACATGATGACCCCATTAGACACATATTAAACATGGAATGTAGTCAGCATGTTATGTTCCCACTGCTGGGACACAGAATTCCTCTCTGGGAGAGGGAGTGGGCCGTAATCCAACCTGCAGGTTCAGTGCGGGTTGGTAGATATTACATATCGTCGATTTTTTTGTTCTGGGACATGCCGGTTTCCTCACGATGTTTTCTTTCATAATTTTGGGAGCAGTGGTGATCAAATAATTTATACAAAATAAAACGCCTGTCTGGGAACCTACGACTTTCAACTTGAAAGTCGCGGCCGTTACCAATGAGCCACCACACTGACCCAAAACTATACATAATATTTAGAAAAGTCGCTTATAGTGTCGTATCTGTGTGACCGTGTTGCCTGCCTCAGAATAAATAATAGTACCGATGGCGTTGTTCTTATAAACTGGACAAACGAGATTTTGATGGAGTTTTCACTTTAATTTGGAAAATTTACAACGGTAAGTTTATGTGTACATGAATATTGAACTTACATACTTAATAATAAATAAATCTCCATGCTGTGTTAAGTCTTATAAACCGTACGACCCCCCACGGTCGCTACTGTCGTTAGTACATAACAATACGTCCCTGTGTCCTGCCAGCGGGCCCACCTGTCCTTTCCTGCGTCGTTTACCTTTCATCTCGCATCAGAGACAACACATTAGATATGTATTACTGATGACACTGTTGCCCCACATTACGTGTCCGAATAAATAAGCAACCCGTGTAGAATTTGGAGCTGTCCGGATCGTAATTTTTGGAATACAGAGAAATGGCTGGAGAGAAAGGTGGAATAGCAGCCGCTCGAGTCAATCAATCAGTTAAGCTACGCTTGCTGCAATTGGTCCGTGGATAGGAGAACATCTTTACATACCAAGACCCCTCCGTGTCTCGGAAAGCACGCTAAGTCATTTATCTCGGCTGTCATTCGTGGATCTTTGACAGTCACTACGGGTCGTCAGAAACCCTAAAGTCTGCCAACCAGTCTTACCAAGCGGTATCGTGTTACCTAGTTACTGGGTTGTGGAGGTCAGATAGGCAGTCGCTCCATGTAAAATACTGGTATTCAGCTGCATCCGTTCAGACTGGACGTCGGCCCAAATATAGTTGGGAAAAGGCAGGCAGATGGTGATTTCATCTAAACGATGACTTTGTGAGAAACATTAATTTAGAATACAAGAAATACAAACATACAATAGGCCTGATACAGGAAAAGGAACGTCAATTTTTATCCAATAGGTACAAGTACTATTGTTAATAACAGACCTCTAACTTTTAGGCCAGTTTCTCCAACTCCAAATTTCAGTCCTCAGCCTCCACTTCCACTTAATAACGTCCACTTAACCTTAAGAAGCTCGAGAGCACCGCGCACCTCCGTCAGCTCAAGTCCTCGCTCATATAAATCTCAATTAGACTGACGTGGCAACATTAGTCACTATTAGTACCGAGCGTACCAGACGAAGGCACTATTATGTCATAATTGATAATTATATGGAGAATTTGTTTGTAGACGTTTAAGAAAAGATTTTAAGCAGGTAGGTACTTATATATTTTCCTGCTGTTACTTATTATCCGCGTATAGTGACAATAAAAATATCACCTTTGACTTTTTAGTCTCGATTTCACGTTTAAGGACCATGTCTGACAACATTGTTTCTTTGATAAGCGGACAATAAACTATTGCACAACATTCACATTGTGCCATTGTGAATGAATCAGCCCTTGCACTCAAAAGATCCATTATTTTCACGCAAAAAAAAATGACGGCTCATCAGGCAGCCAGACCTGCGCAATACTTATGATATGCAGTGCAATTAAAATATGGTCAAAATAAATGTGTTCTTTATTAACCCTCAACTGTCAAAAACATGCGCAATTCATGATATTGTGCAATATATTTCCGTTTAAGGCACGCTTTTGTGTAAGAAAGTTTAAAAGCTTTTAACTAGTGCTACATTTTATTGAATTGCACTGTACTCTGTACTCCACTGTTTTAGAAGGAGACGGGAGAGGAAAAAACTAAAAAACACGCTTTAAAAACCAAACTAAAAAAGGAGAAAATAATTTAATTTAATTTAAAAGTGTGCTTAAAAAAAATTAAAAAGCTGTTTTTTAGTTTTTAAACTATTATTTATTTTCTATTTTTTAGTTCTGCTAACTACAAAAACGTGATTTTTTTTTCATTTTTCTCAAAAAAAAAATCAGTATTGAATTGTCATCGGTCCTCGATAACTTTACAAAGTTTCAATGGAATTTGACCGTTTAAAGTGGGTCAAAATCGCGCTCAAAGGAGTCGGTTTGTATACAAACATACAAACAAACATACAAGTGAAGCTAATATAAAGCGTGTAAAAAGGAATTGCTACGAGGTAATTGGTACGAGTCTGATGCCGAAAATACAGTTTTATAGTTACGTACCCAGAGGGTGCCAACCGTGTTACTAAGCCACCCTGTACGTCTGCTCATCCGTCTATCAGACTGTCAGCGGATTGTATCTCATGAAACGTAATAGGTTGATATTTTCGCAGAGTATGGCTATTGCCGTTATTACAAAAAGTAATAAAATAAACATTAAAAAAAATTAAGGATACAATTTTTTTTTTATGTTGTTGTACGTAGGCCTACCAGTGTGGGTCCGATATGCTGTATGTTCCGGATGAAATTTAGCACACAGATAGTTTATAACCTGGCTTAACAAATAGTTAGTTAGGGTAGTTTTAATACTGATAGTACGTTCCCGTGGATTATTTACCGACATCAACGCGGGCGACGCCGCGGCCAATAACTAGTTGTGTAATAATTATGGACGAAGTTATGACGACAAACAATTACTGGAGATTTATTGTGAAAGATGGCACGGTTGACATCTGTCGGGCATGCCACCGCCCGGGAGAATCAATCAGACACATAATCTCCGGGTGTTCTCGTCTAGCTAACGAGGAGTACTTGCATAGGCACAACCTAGTAGCCGCCAGGATTATCCACCAGCAACTTGCTCTGAAATACAGCCTTGTGGAATCAGAAGTGCCGTACTACAGGTATGTGCCCGACCCAGTTCTCGAAAATGGGCATATCAGACTGTACTGGGATCGATCCATCATCACTGACAGGACTATTGTTGCCAATAAGCCTGATATAGTGGTGGTGGATCGACTAGAGCGGCGTGCAATGATCGTTGACATAACGGTCCCGTATGACGGAAACCTCGTGAAAGCCGAGAAAGATAAACAAATCAAGTATCTTTACTTGGCTCGCGAGGTTGTCGACATGTGGGATGTGGATGGAGCGACCATTGTACCGATACTCGTTACAGCCAATGGTTTGATAGCCAAGAGCCTCGACTAACCCCTAAGGAGGCTCTCGTTGGGTAGCTGGATCAAGGGCTTGATCCAGAAAGCGGTACTCCTGGACACGGCTTGCATTTGTAGGCGGTTCCTCTCTCTGGATCCCTGACCGCCCGTAGCTTGGACCCTGTCCCCGATACTGGTGGGCTACTATTTTTATATTTTTAAATGTTTTTATTTGTTTTATATTCTAATATAAAAAAATGTAATTGATATGTATTTAATGGAATAATGGAAATAATAATAATCTATGACTCATAGTATGATTGTGTTATAACCCCCAAACACGCGCCTCAATGTATTGGCCATTGGAATCAATTACATTGTGCCTCGTGTAAGAAGCGTTACAGGAAACTCTATTATTGTGCTCCTTCAAAATTAAAGCAAACTCAACTCCCACCAATTCGTTCTACGAGGCCCTTATTTTTATCCCAAACACTGCGACTGCTGATGATACTATTGACACAAATTAAATCGCATGAGCGTTGAACGGGACGTTGTCCGCAAACACCATTACGGGACGTCTCCCTTCGCCCACCATGGGGGACTCACACTACCTCGGTGGGGAAATGGGGGACACGGGTTATTGTGTAACTTGCGACTTGGATTAGTCGCGGTCGCGTTAGATAAGTTGTGTTTGAGCGTCATGTGTAAACGGTCTAATTTTCTTAATTATGCAAGTTTTGTGTTTGATTTGCATGCTGATGAGATACATAATTATATAGCAAAGGAGATGGATGTTTGTGTCCTTTTTTTATTAGTATGATGAAAAGCGAATAAGGCGTTTACCATTACACTATAAAATTTAATGTCTGCAAACGGTTGAAAGTACGAGGTCTTTGGCTCGATCTCTAATCAAAACAAATACAGTACCTTGGGGGAAACTCGAATGTCATAAACTTTCCGAACACCTAATTAAAATTTAAAACTAAAACAATGAAAAAGTCGAGTAAAAACTGTGATATTTTACAGAACCACGATGTAAGGTTCAAGTTTCATCTTTAAACAAGTTCGCTACTTTCATTTTAAAGATTAAAACATTATCTATATAAGTTTCAAATCCGCCATTTTGATTACCCTTAGACACCTGACGTGTTTTTGAGATATACCTGACGTTGGTCCTGGAGTCCGCTTGCGTATTTTCAAAGTTTAATAACCATTGTTTAAACTATTACATTAAATAAAAGTCACATCTGTATTACCATTATATTTTTATCCATTATAAGTTTTTAAACTATGAAAAAGAACATTTACTCATAAAAAATCAACACTTAACATAATTATATACATTTTAGCAAAATATCGAGGAAGTTTGAAAATCAGAGATCTGAGATGGTAATTTTACTATAGGCAACTCAATAGTTTTACTTATTTACGAAAAATTTGATTTACCTTTATTCTCTAACTTAAAATAATTTTTGGCGTGATTAAGGCACAATTATTTCAAAATCATAACCCACAAACTTGCGTTGTGCCAAACAATTATTTTAATTTTTTTCAAGTTCCTAACCTAACCCACGACCGAGTTAGGATTTCGGGTCAGGTTCGGAATAATTCAATTTTTTGGTTGCATTCAATGCAAATCGGAGTCTTACATACAAAACACATGTAAGCTGTTTTGCGTATTTTCTTAGGGTCACAGTTTGAACATGTCTAGCTTTTGTCAAATTAAAAAAAAAAATATTATATTCTTTTTTGGAATCGACGACGGGTGCACTGAAGATCCCTTTGCAAACCACAGCTGTGTATTCGGCGTTCCAGATGAGGACCTATAAGGTCTTCTGCCAATGTTTTTTATAAAATTCAGTCTTGGCACCTTTGATTGAGCTTGGTTGATGTTACTGATAGCATACGCGTTCGCTGCAGATTTGTCAAGAATTCCATAAAATATTGCCATCGGCCATAGTTCAGTTTTTCGAGACGTGGAATAAATTTCGCATTTCTGATCTAGCATGTCAACGCCGCCTTTTGTGCTATTGTAAAACATGATCATTTCCGGTTTTTGAGTATTTGAATCAATGGTTGGTGTGTGGTGCATGCTGGAGAGTAAAAGCACCGATTTGTTTTGCCTTGGTACAAAAGACGTTAATGAAATCTGATGTGTACCCGAAAATGGCTGACACAACTTTTCGATGACGGTCAGGAAGAAACTGAGGCGGGATTTCACGTTTGATTTTCTTTAAAGTTCCCACTAGTGTCAGTTGCTTTTCTTTTAGCTCATTCATAAGCTCGACTGATGTGAAAAGATATTATATATCTATAAAATCAAAAAATATACAGTACAACCAAACTAACTTAAGAGTTAGTAACAACAAAATCTAGCCTCTCATCAGCCGTAAATATGCTTCGGGGGTGTAAAGAATTCCACATACATAGATACATAGATAATCATATCTAAATAGGTACATAGATATGCGTGAAATATAATATTTATATAATCCTGTCTTGGCTGTCGCGCAATCCTACTAATATTATAAATGTATAAGTTGGCATGTTTAGATTTTTGGACATTTAGATGTTTGGATGTTTGTTACTCAATCACGCAAAAACGGCTGAATGGATTTTGAGGAAATTTTGCACAATGTTAGATTATAACCTGGATTAACATATGGTATTTTTATCCCGGTAATACGTTCTCGTGGGATAATTTCGGGCGAAGCCGCTGGTAAAAGCTAGTCGAGAAATAAAATTCTCTCCAATAGTACACAATCACAACTGCAACCAGTCGCTTGTTACAATAATACACAATCACAACTGCAACCAGTCGCTTGTTACAATAGTACACAATAACAACTGCAACCAGTCGCTTGTTACAATATTACACAATCACAACTGCAACCAGTCGCTTGTTACAATAGTACACAATAACAACTGCAACCAGTCGCTTGTTACAATAGTACACAATCACAACTGCAACCAGTCGCTTGTTACAATAGTACACAATCACAACTGCAACCAGTCGCTTGTTACAATAGTACACAATAACAACTGCAACCAGTCGCTTGTTACAATATTACACAATCACAACTGCAACCAGTCGCTTGTTACAATAGTACACAATCACAACTGCAACCAGTCGCTTGTTACAATAGTACACAATAACAACTGCAACCAGTCGCTTGTTACAATAGTACACAATCACAACTGCAACCAGTCGCTTGTTACAATAGTACACAATAACAACTGCAACCAGTCGCTTGTTACAATAGTACACAATAACGACTGCAACCAGTCGCTATTGTTACAATGAGTATCACTGTATTCACTCGAGGTTTTTGTCCACTAATGTAATCTTCTCTGTGGTCTCTGTGCATATTGGTAGCACATACTACTTTAGTAAATGGTCCATGCACTTGTAATCAGCAGTGGCGGATTCAGGATTATTGTTTACTTTTCTTCCGTGACAAATCTGACAAATTGACGAAGTTTACGTCAACTGTTCACATTTCTGATTACTCCACTTTAAGGAATACAAAAAATACATATTACGTGTATATGGACAACACTGGACCACACGACTAAGTCGAAATGAATATTTCTCAAAATCTCACAAACAAAAACAATGTTCCACCCAAAAAACCTCGTAGCTGTTGGTTCTAAATCACAGTGTCAGTTCACTGGTAAGCCGGCGATGCATCACTGACGGAGCGAGCCTGATGATTGATGGCATCGGGCGTCGATTAGCCGCGACAAGACCGGTGGCAGGGCGCGATGGGTGCGCAGATACGATGGAATGGTTTGTTTGAACATGAGGCTTTAATAAGGAGTTACTTGGAGTGTTAATGTAAATTAGATACGCGAGTTCTTTTAAAGCTTATTTAGAGAATTACACCTGCACCTCCGAGGATTTAATGAATGACAACGATGCTGCTTTAAACGTGGCCACATACCGGGTCCAACTAATGTAAAAAGTATCTACCAGCGACATCGGAAAAAATAATTTCTAGCATGAGACATAATTTTTATACTTTAGAATGTTAGTTGCCACATTATTAGTTCAGAGCTCATAGTCTAGAATTATACCTAAGAATATGCTATAAAGTAAATGGTGTACTTACCTTAACATTGTAAGAAAGAAAATCGGTTTATTTGTAAATACATAATTAAGTAGTAAAACGGAACACAAATAAATTAAACTACTACGATCAAGTCTTAAAAAGCTCTCGGATAGTTACATCGACATTTACGTAGAAAACTAAATAGGTGATAGTCGGTTTCACTGACCATGATCACCTCACACGAACCTTTTTATTTAAGTCTAATCTGCCCACATGTTTACAAACGTACCTACCGTAAGGTACATATAAAATCTACGTTTAAAATTCAACGTAAAAACCGAAAAGGTTCAGATAACTTCATTACCAAAGTCCTTCGCTTGGGGAATTAAATAGAGAAATAATTTGTGTGTAAACAAAGTATTCTCGTGCGTGATAAACGTAATCAAATCATTAAGCTGTGGATTGCACAGGTAACATTACCTGAACATTTTGGTCGAATGTATAATTTGATGTGCAAAGAACCGCAGGGAATTCTTGAATCAGGCGGACAGCCATGACTGAAAGTCAGTCTTCATTTATCAACCTAACTCTAAAAATGGCAGGTGGATACATTTTGCACACATAACCCTTTTAATGTAATAAACCTGAGACTGTATGTATCAAAGTGCTTAGTTAGTAAGGGTGCGTGCACATCCTTGTGAAATAACTGTTCAGTTGGCAACCATATTACGGCAAAACGCAATCAGAATAACATAGTAATTAAACAAAACATTAGGCATCAATCAATTAGTTCAACATATCATATTCCTAAACTAGACAAGCTGACTAATGCATTGTTTTGATATTAATTATTCCTTAACTATTCTAAAACTAACATTCAAGCCATATAACTGTTACACATTAGATATGACATCCAACTCATTAACACAACTAACAGAATTGCAGTTCACTTATGATGATCATCATCATCATCGTTTCAGCCGAAAGACGTCCACTGCTGGACATAGGCCTCCCCCAAGCTGCGCCACTTCGACCGGTTATGTGCTTCCCGCATCCAGCGGACTCTTGCGGCCCTCACAAGGTCATCGGTCCACCTTGTGGGAGGCCTTCCAACTTTACATCTTCCGGTGTGCGGTCGCCACTCCAGAACTTTTCGGCCCCATCGGCCATCTGTTCTGCGAGCAATGTGCCCTGCACACTGCCACTTAAGTTTGGAAAATTTTCGGGCTATGTCGGTTACCTTGGCTCTCCTGCGGATCTCTTCATTCCTGATTTTATCACGCAGGGAAACTCCAAGCATAGCCCTCTCCATTGCCCTTTGGGTGACTTTAAGCCTTCTTACGAGGCTCATTGTGAGCGACCATGTTTCGGTTTCATTTGTCATCACTGGCAACACACACTGGTCGAAGACTTTCGCCTCGAGACACTGCGGTATGTGGAACGAGAAGATATTGCGAAGCTTCCCGAACACTGCTTAACCGAGTCGGATTCGACGATTGACTTCTTTCTCGAAGTTGGACCTACCTAACTGAACAGTTTGTCCTAGGTAAACGTACTCGTCCACAACTTCGAGTGCAGCGCCTCCGACCGTCATGAGAGTGGGTGTTACACGGGCATTGGACATGACCTTTGTCTTGTCCATGTTCATTTTAAGACCCACTCTTTCGGAAGCTCTACTGAGGTCATCGAGCATTGTACTGAGGTCCTCCATGGTCTTAGCCATGACAACTATATCATCGGCAAACCGTAGGTGAGTGATGTACTCGCCATTGATGTTGATGCCAGCCCCTTTCCAGTTCAGCACCTGAAGACATCCTCCAGTGCAGCAGTGAAGAGTTTCGGAGAGATAACGTCTCCCTGTCTAACACCTCACTGCAGAAGGATAGGTTTCGAGGTCTGGTTCTGGAGTTGGACTGGCATAGTGGCGTTTTATGATATTTGATTTAATTTATGATAGATGTGTTCTATCTGATGGAATTGTTTACTAACTACATACATTTTAGGACCGATTATCAAATAACAATAAATCAATAGGTACAAACGCGGGCAATAGTGGCTGTTAACTTTTCACTCTTATGCTCTAACCAATATTGTTGTAAAGTAGTCGACTGCCAGTGTCCACTCTGGAGAAAGAAGGCATGTTGTTATAAAATACAAGCCTTTCCAAAGATGAAACTGGCCTAAAGTTTGTCAAAGGTAAGCTACTAACCGTACGTTTTACACTTAATAAACTAGTCCAAAATCTGGAAAATAAATAAAACACTGAAGAAGTTTTAGATCGACTCATTCATTCCCTGAACTGACGCACACAAACAATGTGTTTGTTGAACAAGTTAATATTATTAGCGGCGAGTGTTCCATAAAATTATGATAATCCGCTGAACAGAACAGTCTCTGGAGAAATTAGTATAATCGCTGATAGCTGTGTTGTCCCGGCTATGTGCTGCTTCTTGTTTGGAATATTGTATGATAACACGTATTTTCGTATACATTCTCAATAACTACATATTATTAAAAATGAAGAGGAGGAGGAGAACTTACGTGAACGACGTAGCCAGAAGAATTTCCCAACAAGTGGCGTGGCAGTGGGCAGGGCATATTGCTCGCAGAACAGATGGCCGATGGGACCGCAAGGTTCTGGAGTGGTGATCGCGTACTGGAAGACGTAACGTTGGAATCCGCTGGATGCGCGAAGCACAAAACCAGTTAAAGTGGCAATGATTGAGAAAGCTTACATTATGTCCAGCACAGGGCGTATTTCGGCTGAAATGATGATGATGTTAATGAAATATTATCACTCATTATGTCTCATAGAGAGACTTGGAAGAAGAAGACATTTTGCGCCGACTCCAAATTAATTGGAATAAGGGCAAGAAAATGATGATGAGACTCCAAATAAATGTACACTTCTGCCTAATCTTTACAGAAAACGGGTGTAATATTACGTTATGTTATATTCTAAATCAAATAAATAAATCATATCTTCTATATTATCACAAGCCTGTCGTGTAGTTCAATGGGCTTTTTTTGTCACCGGGCTGCAACCTACCAGTATTCAAATTTTGACAACAACGACTGCGAAGCGATAAGTGCGGTTATATACTCTTCTATGTGTGATACCGTGCCACGCAAACAATGTAGGCACAAACCGGGGCGAACAACGAGGGTTGAACGTTCAGCTCCACCACTTAAACCATACCCTTAGATCCCAATCCCATACACTACACAAACTAACAAATTGTACCAAATAAAAACGTACAACATACCCTCAATTTATACAATTATCGGCCTTCTACCTGTGCCCACGTGAACCTAACGGCCCACAAACTATTCCTAATGAACGCACAGAGAAAAAACAAAAGAAACCGTCCCGATTACCGACAGACACATAAATACGAGGCTTTATTGATGCAGAAGAGACCCTCGAACATGGCTCATTTGTTTTCGTCCGAAATGTATTATAAACCTATGGTATTCGGGTGTTTCTACTCCGTTAACTACATCAATTTTGGGGTGCAAGAATATTTTGGCTTCTCAATTTTGGTCCTTACTTTATCATTAATCACGTCCAATTAAATCCATAAGGTACGAAGACTGTTCTTAATAAAAAATATATGTTTTGGTATTATTATAAATTAATATATTATACCTCTTAACCATCAGAATACTTAAGGATCCCAAAGTAGTTCATAATAATTCTAGCCTTTAGAGCAAGTTTTGACCCTACTCTTGTCCTAGGGACACATCCATATCACTCGAACTAGCTCTTATTATCATAATAAACGTGAAACACCACATCAATAAACACACACCACAACTTCAGGACACAACAGTGATAACTTTAGAAGGTCCACTGGCTACTAGGTCTGTTGAAAATGATGTATTTTTTTTATATTATGGTAGCAGATGTGTCCCAATTAAATGCCAAGAGCTATAATCCTTACTGTATGCTTTTACTTTACCCGTGTTAGTGCCAGTATCAGTAACCAGTATCAGTTGGCCACTATTCTATTGTACATAACTCCGTAATACGCCAAGATTAGGTCCAACTTCGAGAAAGAGGTCAATCGGTGAAACCGACTTAGCTGGGCAGCGTTCAGGAAGCTACGCAATATCTTCTCATCCCACATACCGCAATGTCTCAAGACGAAAGTCTTTGACTAGTGCGTGTTGCTATTGATGACATATGGCACTGAAACGTGGTTGATGCAAAGGCCCCTATTAGAGAGCTGAAAGTCTCTCAAGAGGCAATGGAAGAGGGCTATGTTTGGAGTTTCCCTACGCGATCGAAACAGAATTGAAAAGATCAGCAGGAGAACCAAGATACCCGATACATAGAACAGGTCGACGGGGTGGTGCTTTGGGGAGGCCTATGTCTAGCAGTGTCTAATCAGACAGTAATACACTATCATAATGTTTTCTTAATAGATAAATTGTGCTTTGATCATCACGTAATGGATTAGCGTAAAAAGATAGAGTTTTGTTCCCAGATCATCATCTGCCTAGCTTTTTTCCAACATGTTGGGATCAGCTTCCAGTCTTACCGAATGCACCTGAATATCAGTATTTTAGATGAAGCGCCTGCCTATCCCGACCTCCACAATTCAGGTACTGGGTAATACGATACCCTTGGTAAGACTGGTTATCAGACTTACGGGCTCCTGACGACCCGTAACCACAGCCAAATATACACGAATGACATCCGAGACCAACAGTTTAACGTGCTTTCCGAGAGAGTCTTGATACGTAAAGATGGTCAACCCATCCACGGACCAACCGAGGCAAGCGTTGCTTAACCGTATCGCTCGACCCTGCGTATGTCATTCAAACTCAAACTCAAAACTCAAAGCATTTATTTCAAATAAACCAATTACAGGCACTTTTGAATTGTCAAGGTCGTTGAGGTAGAAATATGAAGCTAGTTGCCCATTACTTAGCTGATAATAAGCTAATTATATTTTGTGACTTTCTAAACTTTCTTTGTGTCCAAGCTGGTCATTCTGCGTCCAGCTCCAGCATGTCCCAGTCTAGCTGCAGTTAAGGGATTAATCTGAACCGAAGGCCTCCAATTATAGCCATCTGTAATTGAAGTAATATCACCATTCAGGCCACGATCCTCCCCTAATGGCACTTGACGAACTTATACATATATCTCAACTCTGCGGCTATTTGAGGGACGGGGGGTATCTTCGTCGTGTTTTGGAGAAAGTTTTCGGTTGAGGGTTAGAGCCGGAGGGGAAAGAGGAAGTGTATGTTGTTTTTGAGGAGACTTGTGAAACTGTCAAAATTTTAAGGCCTTCTATTTGAAAGTGAAGTTCACTCATTGGCTTGAGTATTTGTCAAAAAATTACTAAAATGAAATCATTTGTGTTGTATTTTTGTAAATGCACATTATGGCATAAATGTGCCTTCGAATGGAGTAATAATCGCCACAACATAAACCCAAAAATCTTTTGATTTATTTTAGCTGTTATTTCTCGTTTCACTTGCATTCATTAAGGAGTGGAATTACTAAAATAATAAAAAAATCATTTAATTATGTTATGCATCCATCCTTCACATCTAAAACTAGTATCACAAGATTATCAAATACGTCAACAAAATTAATATCTTCACAGATGGCTGTAATTGCATCAGTCCCTAACACCGTTCACAGGGTCAGTCTCAACAATTTGTGAAGCTTTTAAGGTATCCACACAAGTTAGGTATACTGAAATAGTCGAGAAAGGACCGGGGGTAATGGGAGAAACCGCACGGTTCTTTGAGATCTAATGGGTTTTTAGATGGTCAATAAGCTTGTGTTTAGAGAAGGTTGACACGAAGAACAAATTTTTTGTAACCATAAAAGTCCATAATCTAAAAGTTAAATCTAAGGGATTTCGTGTACCTAATTGCGGTGTAAACACAGTGCGGGACAAAATCCGCCCGTGGGCTCCCCCGCTGAGTCTCCAGTCGCAGCTCGTGCATGACGTGGTGAGCGCTCTGTTCCCTTCGCGAGGGGAGCATGCTCCCCCGCCCATGGCTCCGCCTCCTGCGGTGCCCGGTGCGGACCATATCGACGACGACGACGATGCTCAGAGGTGACCGAGGTAGAGTTGAGAGTGGCGGTAAGTAGGCTGAATGCCAAGAATACCGCCCCAGGACCCGGCGGCTTACCTGGAAAAGCTTGGGTCCTGGCCTTGGAGGCTCGCGGGCCGACATGATACAGTTAGGTGCATTTTACTACTTATAAAAAAGCATTCCAAGACAATGAACAGATCTAAGAATAAATCTGTACCCATTCCCTGTTAAACCAGCCAATAACAAGCTATAAAAGCAAAGGATAGTCTGCAGTCTGTAATTGAAGTCTGTGTAATCGGTTTGTGCTAATGAATAGATTATAATTGAAGTCTGTGTAATCGGTTTGTGCTAATGAATAGATTATAATTGAAGTCTGTGTAATCGGTTTGTGCTAATGAATAGATTATAATTGAAGTCTGTGTAATCGGTTTGTGCTAATGAATAGATTATAATTGAAGTCTGTGTAATCGGTTTGTGCTAATGAATAGATTATAATTGAAGTCTGTGTAATCGGTTTGTGCTAATGAATAGATTATAATTGAAGTCTGTGTAATCGGTTTGTGCTAATGAATAGATTATAACGAGTGTTTATCCGAGACGAGGTCGGAATATTAACCGCTGGATTACTGCCGGATTGGGGAGACTAGCTGGCTACGGTTTCAGTAAAAGGAGTTTGTTATTCTTTCTAGTCAATGATTTGGGAAGTGGAAAATTGGTTCTTTATTTTTAATCAATTTCATGAAAGAAAGATTAGAGTGCTTACACGAGATTCTCTTGAAAATTAATACATTTTGCTAGTTATGACTGTTATTTTAAAACAATCAGTTTTACACATTGGCATAGTTTTTCATGCTACCATCGTTTATGAATGATTTACCTATGGAAATCTGCAATGTATTAAATGCGAAGAACTGCTTAAAGGTATTAAAAATATACTTTTTAGATTGCAGTGCGCTATAGGAATATATATTACCTAATTGCTTACTAAATTATTATGATGTAGTGGCACCGAGTTGCCGTGTCCGGCCATATAATAAAGCCGTGATGGTTTGTGTCATATGTTTAACAAATAAATCTAAAATGTTAATGTTTTTAACTAATACAAGCTAAAAAATAAAAATTGAGAATTTCTAAATTCAAATGCATAAAAGACTTCAGTAGAACATTTTCTATCAAAACTTCATGGAAATTGTTCCACAAAAGTCGCGTCGCGCTGTGTGGGTACTATTTCTTTTGTGTTTGTGTTTTTTCTTGCGTCATGTTTACCGCCAGTAAACAACGTATTTTCTTCCTTTACTTCTTTCATATCCTACATTGACGCATATTATTTCTTCGAAACGATTTATAACCACAAAACTAAAATTATAATAAGGTACTCACACGATAATCGCCGTCCACATGACTTGGTACTAAATCACGACTCAGCTTACAATTACCTTCAGAACCAGGCCAGCTAGCCACCTGGCTAGAGGCTAGGGGGCTAGGGGGCTAACAAGCCTCATAAATATTCATCTGTACCCCGATATTCAGACGCACACTTACCTGCAAGAGAAAATATGTAATTACATCACTGGCTTGTTAGCACCATTCATTACAAAGGATTTTGTAGTAAAAGCCGGCCAAGTGCAAGTTGGACTTGCACACGAAGGGTTCCCTCCCTACCACAACGCAAAAAAACACCTTTGCTATATGGTAATTTTTTAAATCAAATAAAGTTAGAAATAAAAGGGAGATCTAGAATTTAAGATCATCAGCTTGTTCTACTTTTTTGTCTTTATAAAAAATATCTAGAGTTAATGGTTTAGTATTATAAGAGTTAAAATCAATTAATTTTGTTTTACTAATGTTTATGTTTAAGTTATTACTTTCCATCCAACTTACTATATCTGATAGGGCATTTTTATTTTTCATTTATGGCCAGAAAACGCACAATAGGAAGGTTCCAAAAGAAAAAAAATGCTTTTTAAATCAGCTTTTTTATTACTTGTTAATAAAACAAACTAAAAAGTTAAAAAGAAGTACTAATAATACTTTTTTTTAAAGTTTTTTTCTATTAATTTTATTTTTAACTTTTTAGTATTTTTTATGATGCGAAATTTACAACGGCGTAGTTCTTAGCAGCGCTTTTCCGTTATGTAGCTCGTAATCCATTGCGGTCAAGTTCAAGTAACCGTAATCACGTAGGTACCTACTTCTTATTTATTTTCACACAAGTTACTGATCTTTCGATTTCGAATGTTTTTAATCAAATTATAACTTACTAAATAGAATTAGCAACAAAACTTAATAACCTCAAAATATCGGTATTGTAATCTAATTTTACTCGACTTATCGTTTCATAATAGTCTAAACTTATTTCTAGGTTATAAATCATAAGGACTTGGCGTTTACTCGTCAACAAAACCATGAGCTAAATTAATTAAGTTCATAGTTCTTGATATTTAACTTTTTTCTGAGTATGATAGCAAGTAGGTTGGACTGTCCTTATATGCGACACTGCTGTAACAGACAAGTTACTTATAGTGTCGCTCGTAAGAGACTACTGTAATGAATATGTGTTATTTATGGTTGAATATGTATTTTAATTTGATTTATCTAATTTGTGTGTTGATGTTGTATTTATATTGTATTTAATTTTTGTGTTTTTGTATATATTATTGAATAATTTATTTTAAAGATGCTTTCAATTATGGGTTATGTGGTACCTGAAATAAACGATTTTTTTTTTTAATTTTTAACAAATAAAGTTATTGAAATACAAGCTGAGACAAGCTGATAATGATTTTGACAAAATTTCACTATCCAAACAAATAGCAACCTTTTTTCATATCAATGCAATATTTGGAATGATTTTAGTACTAAAATCACATCATTTTTACTTGGTAGAATACTACCAAGGATAATGTAATTAGAAAGAAAGATAAACGTTTATTTGCGGTAAACATGACGCAAAAAGAAAAGGAACACAAAAAATACAAAATAAAAAGTTGAGGGTTTAATTAAGACATTTGGTCTTTGATCAAATGATTTCTTACAAGAAACAATCTTAGACAATAAACATTTAGTCAAATGATTTTTTATGAAACGGCTGTTGTGTGGTCGTGTGGTCACAGTTGTCAGATGAACAGTTGGCCAAAAACATTTGGCAGAAATTGAATGTAAAACCAGAAACTACTACCAGAATCTTAATATTATTATTACCTACCTGTTTAGAATTCACCCCAAGTGGAAAAAACACCCTTGTAATAAAATGTCGTCGTTGACTGATTAGAAATGGTAAATTGAAAACTGACGATACTAAATATTTGGTTTATTTTATTTTGCGTAAAATAATGTTATACCAACTGAAATATTTGACTACATTAAAATTGGTAAAAAGTACTAGTTAGTAAGCAAGTTATTGTTTAAACGTTTATTGGTGAAGAGTTTATTTGCTAAGTCATAATTTGGCAAATGAAATTATGCTGAAAATTGTTTGGGAAGTGATAATTTGTAAAAAAAAATTCATGAAACAGCGGTTTTTTTTTTTGAGGGTCGGAAATAATCAAATAACTTCTCCCACTCTAGGTGGAGCGAGAGGGCGTGTCAGACTTTTACTGGCTAAAACCCACCCGTGTTCCTTCAATTGCCTGTGTGCCAGGGGCCACAGTATCTCTTTCGAACAACTCGCACCATGAAACCAGGGTAACCCGTGACCGCGACTTTATCGTTACGATTTCGAGTTTGAGTCACGAGTCACGAGTTCTTAGCATTTTTACGAAACTCGTATAATATACGTTCCTTTTTAATAAACACTAAAAGAAAATCTTCATTTATTAGGTACTAAAATCAATTAATATATTAGTAGTATGAATAATTACTTCATCTAATTAATGCTCAAAATCATTAATTGGTGTTTTTATGATCAGCCTTTGAAAAGGTTTTGTATTAACTTTTATGACCACGATTTTTACTAGTGCTGTCACTTTCAGGAACGCACGGGAAGTTAATAAATTAAGGGACTTATATTTTAAATTAGTACGCAAATACATAACATCACGCCTTCTTTCCCCGAAAGGTTGGGCAGAGGTGTACCTGGAGTACACCCACATGTCGCGAGTTATGTTTCTTAATCCCATGTAATATTGGGCCAGCCTGTTGCCATCAACCGAGCACAAGTCTAGACTCCGGGCTGCTACTGAGAAATTCCATATAGAAAAATATTTATTAACTTCCCGTGCGTTCCTGAAAGTGACAGCACTAGTAAAAATCGTGGTCATAAAAGTTAATACAAAACCTTTTCAAAGGCTGATCATAAAAACACCAATTAATGATTTTGAGCATTAATTAGATGAAGTAATTATTCATACTACTAATATATTAATTGATTTTAGTACCTAATAAATGAAGATTTTCTTTTAGTGTTTATTAAAAAGGAACGTATATTATACGAGTTTCGTAAAAATGCTAAGAACTCGTGACTCGTGACTCAAACTCGAAATCGTAACGATAAAGTCGCGGTCACGGGTTACCCTGGTTTCATGGTGCGAGTTAGTTATATAAGCGTAACAAGGTTATTACACAATAACCTTCATTGTAATTAGGTAATAAGATTACACTATGTATAACTTCCTGGAAGTACGATAACAGGAAGCATTAAGATTATAATAACCCTTTGTTTTATGTACTTAGATGATAGCATTTTATATTAAATAAAGTTAGTCTTGAACTGCTCTTCAAGCGGAACACACCTCTCGTTCCTTTTTAAAAAGCCTTTCGTCTCAGCCCACAACCTAACTGGCGCAGTCGGTACGTCGCGTTTTATCGGTTCCAGTGGAAGATTTCCGTAAACCTTGAATCCGTGGCGTGAACAAAGAACCTACCGTGGGCAACTAGCAGAGCGTCTGGCAGCAGAAAAGCAGAAGCAGCACGGCGAAGACTCATCTATCATCGAACAGCCTCTTATCGGCCATGCTCGTGGGGTAAGCATTAATTCTGATTATTCCCGAGAATCCCTTCTATTTTTATTCCTGACATAGTAACTATAAGCAACTTTTTGTGTGTTTCTAGTGTCTAGGTATCAGTATTTTTATTAATACAAATTTTATCGCTTGTTTTTCATTCTTTGTTGCTATCTAACTCACGAAGATAAAAATGGCTAGTGACAGGAAAGCACTAGATGAGAAACTTAGTACTGATGAGAAGTCGATTCCCACCGACTACTCAACGTTCTCGAAACTGTTACCCTGCTATGATGGGAACAAGAGAACGTTAGCATTCTACATTGAAGGTGTAGAGAATGCTCTAGGTTTAATAACTAATAAAGATGACGAATGTATAGCGTGTCTTGTTAGGAACAAACTGACCGGCAAGGCTGTTGAAGCGCTGTCAGAAAACCCAGGTACTAAATCCTGGGAAGATATTAAAGGTGTTCTTCAAAAAAAATTTGGAGAATTCAGAACAGAAATTCAGTTAGTGCAGGAACTAATGCTAATTAAAAGAGAAAACAATACCATAGATGCATTTGGTGACAGGATTAGATCTTTAATGTGTACGCTTATTTCAGCTAACCCTGAAAAACGTGACTATTACGAACAAATGGCTCTTGAGACCTTCTTAGACAAATTAAACCCTATTACAGCTATTTTGATTAAACTTAAATATGTACAAAATCTAGACCAGGCCATTACAGTAGCCAAACAAGAAGAAGTTAAATTACGAGCTAGACGTAATGAACAAAGTAAGCCAAACACATTTAAAACAGCTAACTCAAACAACAAACCAAACAAACCGGGTGCATTCCAAAAAAGAATCCAAAATAAAACTCCTAATAGTACGGAACAGTCAAAAAAAATACATTTCCAAAATGAAGTTGACGATAGGGAGGAAAACAACGCAACACCAGAACAGGAAACGGAGGACGTCTCCGAGGAAGCAGAGGACGAAAATTTTCTGACAGACCTAGAAAATCAACTCGCAATATAGTTTTCATGAATAACATCCAAAACTACAGTCGCCTCCCATATATTTACATTAGTGAATTAGGTGGTAGATTTTTATTAGATACAGGTGCCTCACAATCTCTCATTAACCCGCGAATTTTACAAGACTCAAAAAATATTGACATCACTATAAAAAATGAAACACATTTCATTAAAACAGCACATGCAACCTCCAAACACAAACAGGTAGCATATATTAAACTCCCGGAAAAACTATTTAATGAAGACATTACCCATAAGTTCCTGATCTTCAATTTTGACTCAGATTTCGTAGGATTGCTAGGATTAGATCTACTAGTCCCACTTAAATGCAAAATAGACATTAAAAATATGGTACTTCGCACAGAGAAAGCCATAATACCAATTAGAGACGACATAAAAGCACACAGTAAAATAGGACCCAATTGCGAGCAAGTAATAAATCTATTATGCAACTATAAAGAAGGAGAATACTTTTCAGAAAAGAAAACAACGAAAAGCGGATTAATTTTCCCAGCGGCACTAGTCACAGTAAAAAATGGAAACGCGTTAATGTCGGTAATTAACACATCCAATAGAACCATAGAACTTAAAAATAGTTGTTTCCTAAACTTTCAGCGGCTAAACATAAAAAATAAAAACTCTCAACAGAAACATATAAACAACACTAAAGAGTTAGATAAAACCTTAGACAAACTGCAGAAACAGAACCTAGAAAGATTAAGAACTAGCCACATGAATCCGGAGGAAAATCGGGAAATTAAGAAACTATGTTATAATTACAGAGATATTTTCCATTGCGAAGAAATTCCGTTAACATTCACACATGAAATTAAACATCAACTAAGATTAACAGACAATAAACCCATTTTCGTGCGTAATTATAGACAGGCACCGAAACAAAAGGAGGAAATTAAAAAACAAATTACCCAACTCCTGGAAAATAATATCATACAGGAAAGTAATTCCCCTTGGTCATGTCCAGTACACATAGTCCCAAAGAAAGTCGATGCTTCAGGAGAACAAAAATTCAGGTTAGTTATAGATTATAGAAAATTAAATGACAAAACCATAGAAGATAAGTATCCTCTACCTAACATAGATGACATTCTAGATAAATTAGGACGTGCACAATACTTTACCACACTAGATTTAGCCTCAGGCTACCATCAGGTAGAGATGCATCCAGATGACGTCGAAAAAACTGCATTCTCCATAGATCGTGGACATTATGAATTTCTCAGAATGCCATTCGGTTTAAAGAACGCACCAAGCACATTCCAGAGGTTAATGGACTCAGTACTACGAGGACTAGATAATGTACTGACATACTTAGATGACGTAATTATTTATTCCACATCTTTACAGGAACACCTAGACAAATGTAAACAAGTATTTGATAGATTCAGATCACACAATCTCAAAATCCAACTGAATAAATCAGAATTCCTACAGAAACAGGTAAAATTTTTAGGACACACGTTGACGGATAAAGGCCTTCAGCCAAACGAAGATAAAATTGCAGCCGTAAAGAAATTCCCTTTACCTAAAACACAAAAGGAAATTAAGTCCTTCCTAGGATTAGTAGGCTACTATAGAAAGTTCATTCAGGATTTCGCAAAGTTAACAAAACCCCTAACAAAATGTCTAAAAAAGGGTAGCAAAATAACCTTAACACCAGAGTACACAGAAGCATTCGAAAAATGCAAAGAAGTACTCATAAATGCACCAATACTTCAATACCCAGACTTTGAAAAACCTTTTATTCTTAATACAGACGCATCAGATGTAGCAATAGGCGCAGTATTATCTCAAGGACAAATAGGCTCAGATAAACCAGTAGCGTACGCCTCACGTACACTATCAGACACAGAACAAAGATATTCCACTATAGAAAAGGAACTGTTAAGCATCGTATGGGCTATTAAATATTTCCGCCCTTACCTGTACGGTAAACGATTTACTATCTACACAGATCATCGTCCACTTACGTGGATAATGTCCATTAAAGATCCAAACTCTAAGCTCACACGATGGCGCCTGAGGTTAGCAGAATACAATTACGAGGTACAATATAAAAAAGGAAAAGCCAATACAAATGCAGACGCATTATCAAGAGTCCAAATTATCCACCATAACGAAGTTAGTGAGAACCCTCAACCTAGTACATCAAAAGATGACGTAGACCTGACAGACATAGACATTCGAACACTACTAGGAATACCTGTTACCCCCGATAACTGTAACCAATCACAAGAGAGGTAGGAACAAATGACGCTAACTCCACAAGTTTTAGATATTACTCAAATAGAGACAGACCCAGTCATAGGCAGTAATCAAGGAGAAACAGATACAGATAGAATACCAGAAATAGAGGATGCAATCGATAGACAATTAAAACAATTCCATATTAGAAAAATACCCGGGGATACATACAAAGTAGATGATAGGTCCAAAGGTAAAACAGTAATCAAAGACGTTTGGATCCCAATCAACAACACAAAAGAACAGATTATACAATTCCTAAAAGAACATACAATCCCGGATAGAGTTTTTCACTGTTTTTTCCACCATGATGAATATTATCCACTATTTTGCGAAGTCTACAAATCAATATTTAGCAATCGTGGACCAAAATTAATTCGATGTATAAATAGGGTCACATTAATAGAAAATATTTCCGAACAAACAGACTTAATAAGGAAATATCATGAAGGTAAAACCATACATAGAGGTATACAGGAAACGTACAAACACATACATAGAAATTACCACTGGCCTAACATGTTAGCTTCAATTCAAAAATTTATCAACAAATGTGACAGCTGTCTCAAAAGCAAATATGAACGCAATCCCTTAAAATTACCACTGTCATTAACTGACACACCACATAGACCAATGGAACACATGTTCATGGACCTATACAGCAGTGGAGGTATAACCTTCTTAACAATAATAGACAACTTCACAAAATACGCACAAGCAATACCACTCACAGCTTCTACTAGCATACACATCGCGGAAGCTTTACTTAGTCTGTTTGCAGTAGTAGGAGTACCTAAGAAAATCACAACAGATTCCGATACAAAATTCGATAACGAAGTAATTACGGAAATATGTGCAATGCATAACATACACATACATTTCACGACACCATATAACCCAAATTCAAATTCGCCAATAGAAAGATTACATTCGACTTTAGCAGAAATCATTAGAGTACAGAGAATAACGGACAAGGACGATCCCACAAACCTGATGAAATACGCCATGATAGCGTACAATAATACAATCCATTCCTCAACAGGGTTCACACCCTTCGAATTACTATACGGACATACTGATAGCAGAAACCCTCTAGAATTACACTGCCCCAAAGAATTCTATCAGGAATACGTAATCAAACATAGGCAAATAATGGAAAATGCACAAAAATTAATAAATAATAAGCTAACAAACGATAAACAACAAGTAATAGAAAGATTCAATAAAAATAAAGAAACCGCACAATTCAAAGTAGGAGATACCGTATACAAACAAGTAGCAAAGACAGCTAGGAGCAACAAACTCGATCCTAAATACCTAGGACCGTACACAATAGTTCGCATACACCCTGAACAAGTAGCCGAAATAGTAGGCAAGCACGTGAACGCAAAAACAATCAGAGTTCACTTCCGCTTATTAAGGCGCCCTGAAAATGTTCCAGGAACGCCATCGCCTGCATCGCAGTGCTCCAGCTCGCCGCTGCCACAGCAGTCATACAGCCAATAGATAATCACAACGGAATTCTGGTACTAACAGAAGCCAAAGCCCAATATCAAGTAGATACATACCACTTAGCAGTAATTTACAATACAACTAAACTGAAAGAAGTTTTCTTAGACATTTGCAGTAACTATTATACAATCAAATTAAAACAAAATTGCTCTGCAGATATCACAGCAATTACTAAACAAATAGATTACCGTATAGATACGATAGAAAGTAAGTTAGTTTACTTAGGATTAGAAACCTTAGGTTATAGATTAAGCTATAGGTATAAACGAGGTCTTATAGATGGTTTAGGCACGGTAGTAAAAGCTATCACAGGTAACTTAGATCAGAACGACGCGATAAAGTTTGATAATGAAATCAGATCAATTCAAGGATCACTCAATAATAATAGAGTCAATCAGAAAAAGACGATTATTATTATGCAAGAATTTATGAAAGGATATGAAAACAATTTAAGAAACATCAAAAATAACCAAATAGAAATATATAGAGCAATAGATAAATATTCAACTCAGGAAACAGAATTCGAAACCAACTACCTAACAACTAACATCTTTAATAACATCGAAAACTCGCTTCAACAACTTTACGATAGACTAGATACACTAGAAAACGCTTTAACATTCGCACATCTTGAAAAAATGCACCCTAGCATAATTGACCCTTCGTATCTCATCGAAGAGTTAAATAGCATCCAGAATGAAATCAACGGAAACTTAGCTTTCGCCCCAAATCTAAATAACATTCAACTATGGGAGAAAGCTATTACAGTAAAAGCATATAGTACGAATGAAACAATTAATTTCATACTAGACATACCAATAGTTGCAGAAAAACCTTATAACCTCTTGCACCTATATTCCATACCTAATAATAATAACACAATCCTGATACCCAAAAATCCTTTCCTGATCTTGGGTAATAATGAGTTTGCCTATCCCCACGAGTCATGCACCAGGATAGTAGAAGACGAAGTCATCTGTAAGCACCTAGAATGGAACACCCTGCTACACTCAAACGATTGCATAGCTCAACTCATACAACATCAAGAACCACATAACTGCACCTATGTAACAGCAACTTTCGAAAACAACATCATCCAGCAAATCAAGGATAACAGCTGGATAGTCATCATGAAGCAGGAAGAAGTCATCAAAACCATCTGCGGTAATGACGTACAATACCAACGTAACAAGGGCATTTTTCTAATAACAACAGACAATAACTGCAAGGTACAAGTTATGGATAGAACACTGACAACACATCAGCGGTACATCAACATCAGGGAAACCATACCCCTACCACGTGCACATCAGACGCCAAAAGTTTTGCCTATCAAGATAAAGCTAGAAAACTTAGAGCTAGACAACCTGAGGAAAGCCTTACAACAATCAGAAGAAGTCGAGTCTTCAATCACAGACCCAGTCATCATTTCAAGCACACCTAGCTGGTCATCAATATCCCTGTACATCCTGGTACTTGCAACAGGAATTGGAGTAGCAGCATACAAACTCTGGTGGATACCCAGATCGACGCACACATCAGTCCTGCAACAACCTGAAGCTGATGCACTCCAACTGCAGTCGCAGCCTTCGGCGCGCCTCCATCTTAAGGGGGGAGGAGTTATATAAGCGTAACAAGGTTATTACACAATAACCTTCATTGTAATTAGGTAATAAGATTACACTATGTATAACTTCCTGGAAGTACGATAACAGGAAGCATTAAGATTATAATAACCCTTTGTTTTATGTACTTAGATAATAGCATTTTATATTAAATAAAGTTAGTCTTGAACTGCTCTTCAAGCGGAACACACCTCTCGTTCCTTTTTAAAAAGCCTTTCGTCTCAGCCCACAACCTAACTAACAGCGGTTTTTTTTTTTGAGGGTCGGAAATAATCAAATAACTTCTCCCACTCTAGGTGGAGCGAGAGGGCGTGTCAGACTTTTACTGGCTAAAACCCACCCGTGTTCCTTCAATTGCCTGTGTGCCAGGGGCCACAGTATCTCTTTCGAACAACTCGCACCATGAAACCAGGGTAACCCGTGACCGCGACTTTATCGTTACGATTTCGAGTTTGAGTCACGAGTCACGAGTTCTTAGCATTTTTACGAAACTCGTATAATATACGTTCCTTTTTAATAAACACTAAAAGAAAATCTTCATTTATTAGGTACTAAAATCAATTAATATATTAGTAGTATGAATAATTACTTCATCTAATTAATGCTCAAAATCATTAATTGGTGTTTTTATGATCAGCCTTTGAAAAGGTTTTGTATTAACTTTTATGACCACGATTTTTACTAGTGCTGTCACTTTCAGGAACGCACGGGAAGTTAATAAATTAAGGGACTTATATTTTAAATTAGTACGCAAATACATAACATCACGCCTTCTTTCCCCGAAAGGTTGGGCAGAGGTGTACCTGGAGTACACCCACATGTCGCGAGTTATGTTTCTTAATCCCATGTAATATTGGGCCAGCCTGTTGCCATCAACCGAGCACAAGTCTAGACTCCGGGCTGCTACTGAGAAATTCCATATAGAAAAATCCAATACCACTTTGCTCGACCTGGGAATCGAACCCCGGATCTCATGTTTAGCAGTAGCGCTTGCGACAACTAGACCAACGAGGCAGTCAGTTAAATTAGTATTCAAACTAATAATATATCTTAAACACACATTGATGTGTCAAATCAGTTTTCTTTAAATTGTTTTATAGCGTAATAATACATTAAGTAACTACTGTAAACGAAAACGATTAATATCAACAACAGAGACAGCTTAAAAAATCTTTCAACTAAAATAAGCCACGAACACAGTAATTCCCGCAGTCATAAGTGAAACGAAGTGTTCCACAAATTGAGCCCATTAGAGTCACCAGCGTCCGGGATCGGCCCCGTGTCGCCCCCGTGTTGTGCCGGGACGGCGACGAGGCGGGGCCGTCATAAAAATACGGGATAAGTTTATTATCGCCCGGGATTGGAGCAAGCCCCGTATTTGTCAAAGTAAGTGGCACTGTTGTGGCGTTTTATTTTACTTTACGGGATTTAAGGAGAGTGACTATCGCTTGAAAAAAGAGTAGCATTTGAGATTTAATTCTGAAAAGGATGAAGAATTCGCTGGTTTAATTAAAACAAATAAGTCGAAACAAAATAAAATTGAGTGCTTCGTTGGTCTATTGGTTGCCATCACGACTGATAAGCGTTTAAGTAATTTCATCAACAATTTCTCAGTGGCAGCTTAGTCTAGATTTGTGCCTGGTGAATGCGAATAGGCTAACCCCATTGACATGGAACTTAACAAACATAACATCTCGCTTTGTTTCCCCGAAGGGTTTGGGCAGAGGTGTAGCTACATATAGTACACCCACATTTCGCCAGTTATGTTGAGCTTAAACAAAATTGGCGTAAAGTGAATGTAAGTGTGTGTATTACTGCCAGGGGTGTGGGTTGTTCGAAAGAGATACCGTGGGCCCTGGCACACAGGCAACCGAGGGAACATAGGTGGGTTTAAGTCAGTAAAAGTCTGACATGCCCTCCCGCTCCACCCAGAGTGGGAGAAGTTATTTGATGATTTCCCATCCCCAAAAAAAAAAGAACGGTGTGTATTACCCCACTTTACGCTAAGTTCTAATCTGCCCAACCGTTCGGGAAATACAAGCGTGATGTTTATAAGATATTAATTGGTTACTCGTGAGGACGTGACCTTATCGTGTTCTGGTATTACCACAGAACATTTATTTCATAAAATACTTACTGTAAATGAAAACGTAAACGATGTTTAAATCAAAGGAAATTGGGTTTTAATACAGCTATAATTTTAATTAATTTGCCCGGAGAACAATGTTATTATTTCACAGTTAAACTGAAATAAACTTTTAATCGAATTGTAAACGATTGATTGTAATTTACTTTACGAGTTATTTAAGAGACTGTTCAGTAACTTAGTTATTAGTACTTCTTGTTCTATTATACCAAGCAATATATTGGATACAAAATGGTTCATCAGCCTAATTGCGTAACGTATTAACTTTCTGATTGCGATTCCGAAACGAAAGAAACTCCATTTGGAATCGTTTTCCATAATCGGAATTGTGTAATTAAAATGCAGCACGGTTGGCGTAGTGGTTTAGCGAAAGACTGCTGCGCTGCGTGTCGCGGGTTCGATTCCCGCACGGAACAAATATTTGTATGACCTACAAGTAGTTGTTCCGGGTCTGGCTGTTTGTGTATGTGAGTTTAAATGTTTGTAAACGCACCCACAGTACAGGAGAAATTCCTAGTGTGGGGTAACGTTTAAAAAAAACAAATTCTGTCTAACTTAGGGATGTTACTAAAATCTCGTCCAATCTATTACGTTTACGCGTTTTGCTTCATCACATGAACTATTCGCTTTCGAATAATTTTGCTATAAATTAATATTGTTTTAATTAAAACTGGTGGTCTACTATTGCTTATAAATGAAAATATACTATGATTGCCTAAAAACGTATAACCAATTTATAAAACACTTCTACCAAAAACTACCATAATTTAAAAAAGCAACGAAACGTTTTACTTTTCACGTTTTAGTTATCTGTGGCCAATGAAAAAATCGTAGAAAAGCAGTGTGATCAACTTAGTGGGATTTCCGCTAAAACTGGGGGTTTGGACACTCCAACTAGCAGACTAAATTTTGCTTTCAGCGGCTGGTAGTTTTGTTTTGGTTAGTTTAATTTAGTTGGTGGAAAACTATTATTATAATAACACGATAGTGGTAGGTTTTTTTCACTATTTCCATGAAAGCTGTGTTAGTCATTTTACGATTTATTTCTTTAAAATGCCGAAATTACTTTAGATTCAAACGCTAATATGAAAAGACTATTCAGCATGACAAATATAGTGAAGTCACGCAGAGGCTGTGCCCGCGTCGAGATCGAAAAATAACGTCATTTCGACAAAATAAATCCCATAGAAACATACTTCCAAAATAAAAAATCAACCGTCAAGCCATTATTGTATAACTAACAAATATCCAAACATCTTTCTTTTTTTTTGTGTGAGAAATCATCAAATAATTTTTCCCGCTCTGGGTGGAGCAGGAGGGCGTGTCAGACTTTTACTGACTAAAACCCACCCGTGTTTCTTCAGTTGCCTGTGTGGTTGGGCTTGGTCCTTTCCGGACAGCGAGCTACTCATTACTCGCCGTCTGCAAGCGCGCCTACGGTAGCCGGGAATCAGCCTGGGATTCCCGACGCCCAGGGCGTCTCCCGCGGTAGCCACGGCCGTGAGGGCGCATATACTGCCTCTGCCTCACGTGCGCCGCCTCCCTCTTCGCGAGCATTACTGCTTCGCAGAAGGAGGTGACGGCTACCCATGCACTCTCGCTCCGTACCATGGCCTGGACCAGGGCCGGACGCGAGAGGTCGCCGCCGCCGATCGCCTCCACGAGGACACAGCGGTGCTCCGCCCAAGCCGGGCAGACCTCCACCGTATGCTCCACCGTGTCTTAAACATCTTTATTTACTTTTTCAGTAATGATTTTGTGATAATCTATATAGCATGTACAGACGCCAGCACATCAAGCTACTCCAATATGACAAATTCCTTTGATCGATTTCAACTTTATGACATACAGGGCGTAAGGGAAACGCTTCCGAAAACGAAGACAGGGACAGATGATAGGGCAAGTGATTCTCGATATAGTACCATCCATTTTTTTTTTCTTTTTTAAATCATTTTTTTTTTGCATTTTCGTACACTATGCTGTGAGAACAGTTAAATTAACCATTATTTGAGATTCAACGCATTTAAAAACGACCCCAAGTCCAGGCGGCGACTTTAGGTTATTAATATATATTACAGAAGCCTCCCCCCCCCCTTACACCCTGTGTGAATGATTAATGATTTGATCATCATTATTAATGATTTGATTATGATCTGTTAATGATTTTGATTGCATAGATTAGTGGAATTTGGCAGGTTTGGGACAATGTTTTCCGGTGAAAGTCATAATTTATAATTTAATACAGCTTGGTAATGTTGCTGTGAGCGCATGAGAGTAAGTTTAAATTTTCTCTTGTTTATTATAGTTGAGCCACCTAAAAAAAAAACAACCGACTTCCAAAAAAAACACTACAAAGTGAAAAATAACTTTAATTTCGGAAGTCGGTGTCTTTGGAGCTGTATTTGAATTTTTTGTCACCGCATTCCGAAATTAAAGTTATTTTTCACTTTGTAGTGTTTTTTTTTGGAAGTCGGTTGTTTTTTTTTGGATAAAGTTTTTTTTTCACTTTTTAGTGGTTCACATGTGCTTACCCCTTCACAGAATACCGGCGTGATGTTATGTTATGAACTGGTGTAAGCAATAGACAGAGATGAGATTTCAGCAATCCCAGTCCATTTGCTATCATTTATTGAGGAGTTCCGTTGCCTATCTCCAAAGTTCTTCATCAAATCTTCACCAAATTGAAATGAGACCGCTACGAGAAAGTATTCTTCCAAAAAATACCTAAATCGCTTTGTGTGTCTATAAAATTTTAAGAGTTCTCTCTATTTCTCCAGGATCCCATCATCAGATCCTGACTTGGTGATCATGGGACCACCTGGGAAGTATACCCTTTCAAACAAAAAAAACAAAATCCAAATCGGTCCAGCCATCTTCGAGTAATCGGGGAACATACATAAAAAAAAAAAGAAAAAAAAAAGAAAGGTTCCGACGAATTGATAACCTCCTCCTTTTTGAAGTCGGTTAAAAAGATAAAAAAGGATTTAAGTACATCCTCATTATATTCCATAATCCTTTACTCATTCTCCCTTAAACACTCCAATGCACAATCTATCTACATACTTTACAAAACTGCAATATTCTGCTATAAACAATATTTAGATGCCCACAATTCCATTGGTGGATGAAGCATAGGTATTTGACTAAAAAGTATAAAGTATCGTTTATGTACTTTTCTTCATCAGCAAGTAATTGTTAGTAGGTACTTAATATATAAAAAGTTTGATGGACCTATGATATAACTACATAGCTTTATATCAAGCGAAACCAATTAAATGAGAAAGAATATTTTGTAGGCCTCCACATAATAAACATTAGAAATAAACATTATGATTCTTCAATATTTAGAAAACAAAGTCTAAGACGTATGTGCTTTTTAACCTATCCAGAAAAGTGAATATTAACCAGATTAGTTGCTTACCATGGTTTAGTGGCGTCAATTCTGAGATTCGGGACAATATTTTGAGGAAATTGTAGTCTGAGAGAACAGGTGTTAAGGCTCAAAAACGATGCATAAGGGCAAAGTGTAACATGAAAGTAACAGATAGTTGCGTACCTATATTCAAATGCCTAAATTTGCTAACATTCCCATAACTATACATTTTCGAAATAGCTGTTTTTGTGAAATCAAATATGCATCTTTTTAATAAATCGTCTGACAATAGAACACGACCAATTGGAAGGCACTATACAAACATGCTACGTGTTAGTGGTCATAACACTGCATTATTAAGAAAAAGTGTTTTATGCGTGTGCCCGATTAGCTTTAACAAAATACCCGATGGAATAAAAAACGAGTCCATTCTATTGTTTAAAAAGAAATTGTCAGTCTTATTAATTTATAAATGTTATTACTCCATTAATTGTGAATTTCTAAATGATAAAACTTTATAGTTACCTAATGAATCCTGACATCTTTAATTCTTTATTTTATTTTATTGACCATATTATAAGAATTTTCACATTGACATTATTGTAGACTATTAAACACTTGTGCTAAATGTTTTCATGCCTAATTTAAGGTAGAATGTATAAGGATCCCTTAATTATAAAACCATCTTCATTTTTTTTTGTACCTGCTTTCTATGCAAATAAATAATTATTCTATTCTAAGACTACCATAGTCTGATGCAAGTAGAGTACAATAATGATTTTGTGGATTTCTACCGAATGTAAAGAATAATATTGTATGATTGAATTCCTTTGCAACGTGTGTGATAAACTTGACAGGAATTAGCATAATCAGCCTATGAAGTTCCCACTGCTGGGACACAGGCCTCTCTGAGAGGGAGTGGGCTGTAATCTACGGACACACAATAATTGATTTGGATATTCTGACTAACTTATTATTTACAATAATTAATTGAAAAATATTTTAGGTAGTACTTACTTAGATATATTTTCAGTTGCCTACCTATTTTGTTTAATTTATTTTTTTATTATAATTTTCTAAGTAACTATACATTGCCTCATCTAAATTTTGAATTGACAACAAATAATTTGTGTAGATACGATATTTAGGCATATTAAAAAGGTTCTTTTAAAGGAAATAATACTGATAATATTACCTTGAACAAATGGTGTGTGTGTAGCTATCTATTTTCATCGAAATCCATAGATAAGTAATACATTGACATAAACTGCTTCTTCAAAGTGTACTTCTTTTGTTCTTCCTCTTTAAATTGATTGCTTTTTGGTTTTTTAATTACAATTCGTAAATGCTCGACTGGCTTGCTAAGTTTGTGGCATATGATAAGTTTACGGTACGAGGTACGAATTTTTATTTCGTTAAAACGCCACCAGAATATATCTCGTTTCTGAAATATTATCTAAGTATCTTTATTTTAAGTTGCACATGTAACAGAAGAAACTATTGCTATAAGGTATCTCTATTAATCACCTCGTTGCTTCGCTATTCAAAATACCACTAATACTGATTTATCATTGGGGTTTTACACAAAATCACATTCACAATTTATCAGGAAGACTATCACTTATATTTTTTTGTAATAATTTCAGAGATTTAATTAGTAAATTCCAATACTCGTTTAAATAATACGAAGAAAAATGATAGCGGCTAGTACGCTGCCTTCGCTTTGCGAAACAGACAGCTCGTTGGTTTCAAACAAACTGATAGCTGTCAAACTAGTTACGCAATTCGTAAAATAGACTATATGTATACCCAATTTTTCCTATGTATGCCCAATTTTTCCTGACATAGTTATCATTCACTCTAATATAGATTAGTAATCGCTTTCACAGTTATTGGAGTTACGCAATACGAAAATCGTAAAATTAAGCAAACTGCGACAGAAACTAATCAAATTAGTCTGAATCGTTTGGCAATAATGTACTACGCAATTAGGTAGCTGGTATAAGTTATTTTAGATTCGCATTCTAATTTATGTCTTAAACGTCAATTTCCCTAAACTTTTGACATTGACCGTCCCTGAAATGATGTAGCGACTAGATATTGAACGTTTTCAAATACGTGAATCGGCCTTGATGACCCGATGAAATATGTTTTATCTTACAGAAAATAAAATGTCAAGGGTTATTGTCACCACAAGCAACAAAAACCCTTTTAATAATATTATTCCGTTAGCTTCATCTTCATTCAAAATAATAAAAGCTAAGCTTATTTCTTACAAACACATTGCATAAACCCCGGGATCCAGGGACCGCCAGCCCCATACTTGCACTTCACTACAGAACTTAATAAATGAGCCATGCAAGTGCGCCCGATAATGAATGGAGCGCTTTTTATTTTCATAAACCAACGCCATTTTTATTTGTAAAATTTTATCTTTTTTTGTGTCGCGGCCATGCAGGGAGCGAGGATTAACATTTTAATGAATTGCAGAAAGAAAATACAAAGCATTCGTTCGTTGCAATTTGTAATTAAAAGGATAAATGCTGAAACAATAAAATAAATCAATGTAGGCATTTTCCTTCAATGCTTTTGTATTTCGCTTCGTATTTATGCTGTTTCAAAAGCAGCTAACGACGTGGCGGTTCTTTATTTCTGAGTTTTTCTGAATCTTTAACTCCATATTTATTATTTTCTTTCTTCTAAAGGCGTGCTCATCAGCCTCTCACTATCTTGATTATATTATTGTGACAAAAGCGCCCACCATCATTAAAACTGTCTCAATTTCACCACCTCCATTGTCAAACTCAAACAAAAACAAAAAAAATCCTCCCGGTCTTACTCAACAATCGCTCGCTTCGTGGCCTCACAAACCTTTTTATTACCCGAGGTGCTCGTTAGAGATCTTTCCATGCAACAATTACTCAGATATTCTCGCTCCATTCGTTTCTTTGCCATTATTTTTCATCCCTTTCTTGTTTTTATTGCGCCACGCTCCGTTTCCCGCGCAGCCAGCGTTCAATGTATTTTGATTAAGGAGTTTTGCGAAGCTGTCGTTTTGGATCGCGAAGTGTATGGGTGGTGAGAAGGACAGAGGATAATCTCGTTAATTAGTCCGCGTGACTAGAATAACTAATTCAAAGTGAAAAGTGTTGATAATGTGTACTTTCCTTTGTTACGTAGAGTGTGGTATTGACAACGATTTTTCTGATAAGGGGTATATAAGAAAAATAATTTTCCAGTACTGGTTTATTTATATCCTTGGAAGTAGTTTTTTAAAATAGCTCAGGGAAAAGATTCTTACGAAGATATTTCACTTCTTTTATTAGCGGCTCTGAGGAAATGCCGCTTTTTAATTTCCTGTGTTCAAGAAAGGGCTGTGTTTGACGTCAAGATTGATCACAAATAGATTGGAACAGTTTTTTAAGAAGGCAAATGTTTATGACTTGTTGTGATCTTGTATCAGGGTACACAAGAATAGGCCAGGCCGAGGTGAACATTTTAGCTTATCACCATGGGTGTTATCAGTCGTCGCCCAGTGGTAACGGCCCCGACTTACCGAGGCCATGCGTTTGAATCCTGGCAGGTACTTTGATTTGTTTTATATAAAATTAATCATCATTAGTTTTCTCAAAACGGTGATGGAAAACATCGTGTCCTAGAACGAGAAAGTCGAAGACATGTAACATCCACCTACTCGCACTGGACCCGCGTGGTAGACCACAGACCGCACCCTCTCATAGAGAGACGACTTATGTCCCAGCAGTGGGAACGTTATATTGTAGGCTGATTATGGTACACTGGTTGTTACCAGGCCTGGTTGTCCAGGATTTTTCAGACTCGTAGAGGCCCTTCCAATGCCACATAGAGACAAGGTCAATTCTCAAACGAGGTTTCCCTTCATCCCCTATATACGTAATTAACCGTTTTTTGCCAAAAACTGAGTACCATAAATTATCGTCGCCTCGCGCGACCCCGTAATGAAATGTACGGGGTGGTAATGAAAAAAAAAAACAAATTTATACCCTGCCGGGGAGATTTATGTGTTCCGGTGATCTAGGGTTGAGGTCAGGTGGGGAAGGGTTGAATACAAGTGCTGATGGGATTATCTGAAGGTTGGGAAAGAATTACTGGCTTCGGTGTGGAAGTTTTTGATGAAAAATAGTGTAAGATGACTTTCTTTACAATTTAGGATAAATGATGAAGCCGGGGATGATAAGTAAAACCGCCCGTGTTGAGTGTGGTAATATCACTAACTTTATTTTACTTGCTACTTACAGTAAACGACTGCGCGTATGCAAACGCTGAGGTTGCTTAACCTACATAATAAATACAAGTAATATGATGAATGTGCGGGTTCACCGTACATACTGCCAACTCTAAAGAGAGACATGACAGGATGTGAATCTTAAATGATAGAATTTAATTAAAAGACATAACCGATGAGATACGTTTAAATGATATAATATTTAGTTGAAAAGTGATACAAGATGATTTCATTGCATTTGCTTATATTCCTAAATTGTTCAATTTTAAGCAAGTTCGTACTTTTGTTCGAAATTTACTTTCACTGACCGAGAGCTGTCCATTGGGGAGGTCCCCTTATCGACACTTATCGCGTGGCTAATTTCACTGAACTCACTAATCACTGCATGAGTTTCACTAACGCACTCAGATCCCGGTCCTGGGTCGATTCGCGCCTCCGCCCCCGGGATAGGCACATCCCGTGGCGTACGCACGGCCTCTCGATCGTGCTGCTGCTCATCCAGTGCCGCATGATACTTTTTTCTAATTACGAAGTATAAGCATATGCCACCAAGAATGATAACCATAGCCAAAGTGACATACCCTACAGAGTATTGATGAATGTCGTGGACAGTTAACTCTGTAGAAGATTGTTCCTTAATATTGTTGATTTGGTCTTTCAACTGATTCCAAATATGAGTGTGGTTCTCCGGAACGTCTAATTCTTTGGGCAAGGTTGTGTTGATGAGCGTATTCAGAATAGATACCTCTGGGACATTGACTTCAGATTGCATATTCATATGATGTAAGAAATTGTTATGTGCATGAATACTGTACGCATCCGATTTCAATGTGCATCCCTGACCTATGTCAACGATTCCACTGTTTCGTATTACAGTCGTCGTTGTTCCTGTCATGCAAAAAACGCGGAGCTCGCAAGTTTCACAACAGGTGTAAAACCAAGAGTTCACGTTATGTAACTTGACCCAATAGTCGTGGCACGTGGACATTTCTTGTTTACAAGTGCTCTTGATGTCACTTACTGCATGTATATCACACAATGATTGTTTTATTTTCAGGTTGTAGATAAGGTTTATCTATAGAACATAGCAACTTGTTGTTATTTATAACGTGGACGCATCCTTGTAGATCGCTATCTGACAGGAGAAGTGCAGTATCCTTCTGTATGTTGTAGGCAAGGTATGGCGAACTAGGGATGGTTCTGAAGTGATTCGCTCCTCTCTTTTGGGGAATTGGGATAATTTTATCCAATTCGAAGACATCGTTAGTCACTAGCGGTATTTTTATCTCTATAATGAGATAGCCTTCGTATAAGGTAGCCGACGCCTTCATGAGTTTATACATGTCTGACAAATCCGATGACTCTATAGGGGTCATCAAGTTTCCCTGTAGTTGTCCGGAGATTATGTTGACTTGACGTGCTAGCTGTTCAGGAGTCAACAGGTAGGGGTCGATACGACCGTGGCTGATGTCTGTCACGGTGTCGATTAGCGTATGCTGAATGCGCATTAGATTTGACAATATGATACTCGCTGCTAAGGCGGACGATGTTATGTATAGACCGTCTCTGTTGTCCAGACGTACCCTATTTAGCTCATCAGTCACAGAATGTTGGCCATTGCGTGTATTTTCCCGTAAAAATAGGAATTTCTATCTTTGGGGTCGCGTTCTGAACATGAGCCATGGACGATATCTTCTTATTCAACGAACGTTTGATGTCTTTGTAGATGGATTCATGCTTACAAAATTCATCTTCGTATGATATATCTCCGCCTTGAAGTATGTGGTCGATTCGCAGATGTAATGAATCAATGCTGTTCCACTTGGTCTGAATATCCCTAAGCTCGTCTTCAAGTTCCCACCTTTCGGATATTGCGTCCACGTTAATACTATTTACTAACCTGTTCAATGCTCTAAAGTTTGTTCTCTGTAAAGCCAATAGTTCCATGGCTTCCGTGTTCGACTGTGTTCCTTTTTCTCCTGAGCCGAATGAAGATAGAATATTTCGGATATACTGATAGAGGTCCTTACACTGTTGATAGTAATTAAGCTCAAAATATTTGGGTTCCCTATCTGGATGTTCGGAAAGTTTGACGTGATTTTGTTCGAACTCTCCCCAGAGGTTATCCAACGTCTCAATCCTCCGTTGTATATAATCCGGAGTCTTCCTCGATAATGGATCTTTACCAAAGTTGATTTTTATTTTATTTATATTTTCCAATATCTCCACTTGACGAGAGCTTAAAGCAGCCATAGTGATAAAATTAAGGAACAATCTTACTTGAAAACCGATGAGTTGAACCAACTTTCCAAACGCGATGCGCTCCGATGCTGTGCTCAGCAGCGGTGTGATGATGTGACTCCTTGATCTCGATCGACGTCTTCGAGAGAGCCACTTAGTGATCACTGAATTGACTGTGTGTCTACGGCACCGTCGCGAAGTACTCAACGGGTATAGCCACCGAGGGGTTCCGATACCGAACAACCCGCGCGCCTTGTACTAAATACCCGAAGGACTGATAATACGCGTGATCCCAGCCAATCCGGCTCGAAGGACCAAAAAAAATGTAAGATGACTTTCTTTACAATTTAGGATAAATGATGAAGCCGGGGATGATAAGTAAAACCGCCCGTGTTGAGTGTGGTAATATCACTAACTTTATTTTACTTGCTACTTACAGTAAACGACTGCGCGTATGCAAACGCTGAGGTTGCTTAACCTACATAATAAATACAAGTAATATGATGAATGTGCGGGTTCACCGTACAAATAGAAATGCGTGTTGGTACTAAAAGTGAGCAACGGGTAGGTTATAAATTCATCCGTCTTTTCATAAGTACATCGTGCATCGAAAATGGTACTGTACAAGTTAACTCCATTTCAGACACCAAACCGCTTGGTCTGACCAAGATAATGTCTGGACTTTATAACAGACTGGGGCCTCTGAGTTTGTTTCGGCCTTTTTTCCCAGATTATTTTCGATTTCTCATCTAGTTTTTAAATATGATTGACGTGATAATGTGTTTGTACAAACCTACTTACAGAAATAAAATCATTTATCATTTAAAGAAAAGTTAGTGAAATAGCACGGAAAACGGAAAAAAAAAACGGGAGATGAAATTCATAAGTGGTAAACTCTCACAAACTACCAAGAGACCAGAACCTCGAAGAAGTATTGTCTTCTTCGGATATTATGATACATGCTTGAATGCCGCTACATTTGCTTAGTGCAGCACATCCATAGGCAAATCACGAACCTAGAATATAACTGTTATTACGATATGCTGGATTGCCCATTCCGTGCCCAAAACCATGCTGCACTTAGTTGCACTAGTAGATAATTTGCTCAGCAAATAATAATCTGTCTATTCCTGTTCTGTCTACAGTTATCTGTACTTAAACTGATAGAACTTCATTTCCAGCGTTTTATTGAAAGCCTCTACTTGTAGTAACTCATACAACTTGCAGCGCGAGTTGAAACGGAAATATTTTTGTTTCATCTTCAATCAGCGAGTTCTTCAATATAACTTGAGCTCAGTTCCAATTGAATTAATATCGATCTCCAGTTATTACTTCAGAGTGATTTTATAAGTTTTTGTACCGTTAGATACTGCCTCGTTGGTTTAGTACTCGCATAACTACTTGCTGGAGCAGTGGTGGCCAAGTGGTCTCAGCCGTGACTTGTAGGTCGTAGGTTTGGAACCATGCAGGCGCTTTAATCATCAACATCATCATCATGTCAGCCGGAAAACGTCCACTGCTGGACTCAGGCCTCCCCCGAGAACTGCCACTGTGACCGATTCTGTGCCTCTCGCATCCAGGGGTTTCTTGCGGCCTCACCAGGCCACCGGTCTACCATATGGGAGGTCTTTCATCGCTACTTCTTCCAGTACATGGTTGGCCTATCGGTGCTTTACTTTGTGTAAATGATTTTACAAAAAGTAAGGCGCCTGTCGCCTACCACATCTACTAACGCACTACACCCGCGTGTTGGATTGCGGTCCACTCCCTCTTACCGAGAGGAGCCCCGTGTCCCAGCAGTCTGAACATTATAACACATTCGCAATCCCCATGCCTCTCATTTTATTGAATTTTAGAATTAGAATTTAACAATATTCCTTGGGTGTTTTGAGCAGTCAAGCGGACGTTTTTTTCGAACATATTTTATTTATTTATTTATTTATATAATTAATAGTACACATACATTATTTTACTTTAGTTTGGTGCCAACATAAACTCATTAGAGTTTTACCGTTTTTTTTTTTTTTTGATGACGGGGGGAAATCCTCATGGATGTCCTCCGCCCTGGGGAGGGCGGAGGGGTCTGTCAGACTCTTACTGACTAAAACCACCCCGGTGTTCCGCCTCACACTTGCACCGGAGATCACGGGAACAAAAGTGACTTCCGCGATCCCCGGCTAGTGCCGGCCCGCCTGTGCGGGCCACCTCGCGTTAGGGGGGGAGTGAGGTGTTAAACTCCCCCCTTACATCAAATAGAGGCGCGCGTGGAACACTACGCGCCGCCATCTCGGGTCCTAAGAAGTAGGGGGCGACGGATTTCCCCAGATCCGTCGCCCCTGGACCCATTTAGGGGGGCCGGAAGAGGGCGTTGTCCGCCCTCCGCCGACGCCCGGTGCGTCTGCTGCGGATCGGGTTAGCGGAAGAAATCTCCCGCTCCCTCTCCGCAGCCTCCTTCTGCGAAAGTACGATTTCGCAGAAGGATACCACCGCGTCCCAGGACTCCTCGCTGCCGACCATCGAGTCGACAACGGCCGGCAGCGACAGGTCACTGCCTACTCCTGAGATGAGGGCACGGCGCGGCTCCTCCCAAGCAGCACACTGTGCAAGCGTGTGCCACGCCGTATCCTCCCGACAGTCGACGCAGTGGTGACACCGAGCGTCCGGCTCCCTGTTTATGCGACACAGGTACTTCCCGAAGCAACCATGCCCCGAGAGCACCTGTGTCACCCGAAACGACAGGGAGCCGTGCCTCCTCCCGAGCCAGCGCTCGAGTACCGGCCGGACCGCCCCGATGGTGGCGGGGCCGGCGGTAGGGCGTGAAAGCCTGTCCCGCCATTCCGCCACCAGGGCTGCGCGAAGCTGTGACCGACGCAACTCCAAATGTCGCGGCGTCAGCCACTCGCCCCGCGCCCTCGAGTCCTCGCGCCACTGATACAATGACGCGAGTACCTTCGCCTCGAGGTCCCACGGCGGGGATCCGGCCAGTACGCAAGCCGCCTCGTAGGAGATCGTGCGATATCCCCTAATGACTCTGACGGCCATCGCTCGCTGTGGCCTTCGCAGGACAGCAATGCTGCCGGCCGTCAGGTCAGCCGCCCAGATCGGGGCCCCATACAGGGCCATCGATCGCACGATCCCCACGTAGAGCCGCCTACAGGCGGCGCTCGGGCCCCCCAGATTGGGAAGCAGCGTTGACAGCGCCCCAGCCGCGCCCAACAACTTGGGCGCGAGCCGCTGGAAGTGGGGGCCGAAATCCCACCGGCTGTCGAGCACCAATCCAAGATATTTCATGGTAAACTCGACAGCGATTCGAGACCCCCCGACCACGATGTGTGATCCCAGCGGCGGCGCCCGCCGGGGGCCATGAAAGACCATGGCCTCCGACTTGTTGAGGGCCACCTTCAGGCCTAGGCGCCGTATGCGGGTCACGACCTGTGACACCGCAGCCGTCGCTAGCAACGCTGCCTCCCTGTACGAGCTCCCCCGGGCCGTGACCAGCGTGTCATCCGCATAACACGTCAAGTCCACGCCCGGCTGGAGCTCGCCCCTCAGCACCCAGTCGTACCCGATGTTCCACAGGAGCGGTCCCACGACCGAACCCTGTGGAACACCGCACGACATGCGGCGCTGGCTTTCGCCATCACGTCCCATGTAGGTGACACACCTATCCGCCAGATAAGCCCCAACGATGCGGCGGAGGTACGGGGGCACCCGATGATAACGCAGTGCCTCCCGAATGCAGCTCCAGGGCAGGGTGTTGAAGGCGTTGGAGATGTCCAACGATACGGCCAACATCACCCCGCCCCGGGACACCGCTTCCTCCGCCAGGACTCTCACCCGCGATATCGCGTGGATGGTGGAGCGCCCGTGCCGAAAGCCGAACTGGCTTTCGGCTAGGTCAGGCCCCTCCCTGCTTAAGTGGCCGACGAGGCGGGCAGCGATTATCCGCTCAAACATTTTACCCACCTCGTCAAGCAGCACTATGGGCCTGTACGCGGACGGTGAGTCCGCGGGGCGCCCCACCTTCTTGAGCAGGACCAGACGACCAGATTTCCACAACGTGGGAAACTGGCCCTGCTCAATGCACGCGGTGTAGAGTCCTCTCAGTTGGGGCTCTAGCTCCTTCAGAGCGAGGGCTAGCACTATGCCGTGAATACCATCGGGCCCCGGAGCCACGTTCTTGGCCCGGAGCCGCATCACGGCCGCCCTCATCTCTGCCTGTGTCACCTCTGGGACGTTGATGGCGCTCTCCTCGGTAGGCTCTGCAGCTGCGGGCAATGCCATCGGCGGCGGAGTGTGCTCCGCTCTTGCCGGGAAGAGGGCTGCGACGACCTGCTCCAGCAACTCAGGTTGGAGACTCTCCGTGAGTGGAGGCGCCGCGGGTCGAAGTTTCCCTCGAACCGCACGATAGGGGCGCCCCCACGGATCTCCGTCGAGAGTCTCCAACATCTCTTCCCTGGCTCGCGTCTTCGCTTCGCCGATGGCCAGCCACAGAGCCTCCTTAGCCGCGCGGTACACCTCATACCGCGCGGCTTCTCCGTCAGGGACCCGACGACGTCTCCTCCGGTATCGGGTGTACTGGCGTCTGACCGCCACGCACTCGACACGTAGTCGCGCGATCTCGGCAGACCACCAGTACACCTGGCGCCTTCCTAAATGCGCGTGGACGCGGGGCATGGACGCGTCGCTGATTTGCGTCATCGCCCCGCGGAACCACAGCGCCTCTTCTTCGACGTCGACGGGTCCGATCGTCGCCGACTCCCGGATCCAGGCCTGGACAACAGCGGCCTCCTCGAGAACATCCCTGTCGATGCGCTTACGCGCCCAGCGCGGGCCGTCCGTTCGCGGGGCCGATGGACTGCGGCCGCCGGTGGTCTGGGCGGAGACGTCGAAGCGGATATATCTGTGATCCGACAACGTCTCCACCTCCACGGCGACACGCCAGTCGCGGACACGGCTCGCGACAGCAGGGCTAGCGAACGATACGTCTACGATCGAACCACCCCGCTGCCGCACGCACGTGTGTACCGAGCCCCGGTTTAAGACGACCAGGCCAGTCGTGACCACCCACTCCTCCAGCGCCTCACCCCTAGCATCGGTCACCGGGGATCCCCACGCAGAAGACTTGGCGTTAAGATCCCCTAGTAACAGCACGGGGCGAGGGTGGAGTCGGCCTACGACGGCCCCCAACTCGACAAGGAAGTTCTCGAAGTCGGCGAGGCTCTTGTTGGGCGAAAAATACGCCCCAACAGTGCCAATGCCGGCCGCGAGGGCGGCCACCCAGCCGTGACCTCGGGACGGGTTGACGAGAGCCCCGCCAATAATGGCCACCGAGCCGTCAAGATCTCCCACCCAGTTACCCCTGGGGGGGACAAAATACGGCTCGGCGACCACAGCCACGTCAATCGACCACTCTGCCATGCTCTGGATCAATAGATCCTGAGCTCTGGCAGCGTGGTTGATGTTGCCCTGGAGGAAATGGTAAGGCGCCATTAAGCGCAGTCCATTCCCTCCGTCGCACCATCAATAGGCCGGGAGTCGGCCGTAGGGCACCCAGGCTGAGGGGGGGGTAACAAGCCCCCTGCAGCTTTGGCTCTTCTCCTCTTCTTTTTTTGGGTGGGCGCGCTACATGCTCTCCCACCCGCTCTGTGCCCAGCGGGCCTCCCTGCAGCTGTACAGAGGCTGCAGTTTGGCGTCGCGGAGCACTGGGCCGATTTGTGGCCGGGCTGACCGCAGCGATAGCATTGCTCGCTGCGGTCTATTTCGGCGGTGCAACCCGCCCGGACATGCCCAATGTCCAGGCAACGGTAGCACCGCAAAGCCCTGGGTTGCAGCAGCTTCACTCTTGCTGCAACCCAGCCCACCAATAGCCGCCCACCGTCGGCGACCTTATTGGCCGCCGCCACCGGGCAACGCACCCACACCACACCGAGCCCGGAGGCGCCAGTGCGGATTTCGCCCGCCCGTATGTCATCGGGCGGACATCCGCCGACTCGGGCGATGGCCGCCACAACCTCAGCCGAGGTGGTCGAGTCGTCCAGGCCGTCGACTCGCAGCTCAGCGGTCTTCATCGGCCTGGACACTCGAACGTCCTCGGGGTTGAGGACCTCCCTCAACTTGGCGGCCAGTATGTCCGCCTTTTCTCCGCAAGAGGCACCCGACACCTCAAGCAGCCGCGCCCCCGTAATCGCCGGCCTCAGTCTGAAGCCGGACGGTGTGCCAAGGTCGGGGAACGCGACTTTAGCTTTCGCCTCCAATAGGACCGCCTTATACGAGACGCCCCTTTCGACGGCTCCGGGCTGCAGTGTAATCACCACAGCCGCGGAGCGTGGGGCTCGTTGCCTAGGCGGCCTCTGGGTCTTATTTGTGGCCGGTGCAGGTGCCTTTGCGGTTGCGGGCGGCGCTGCCTTCTTCTTGCGGCCCCTCTTGACGACCGTTGTCCAGGCTTCCGTGGAGGACCCGGGAACAGTCGCCGGAGGACCGGAAGTCTGGGCATTGGGCCCATGTGTAGACGCCGGGGGAGCAGCCTTCCGGGAAGTGGGCGCAGACTTGGCCTTCGCTGTCTTACTGGCCCCCTTCCCGGACCCGTTCGGCTCAGCCGCCGCAACCGTTGACCCCGGTTTGGCGGATCCAGCCAACCGCTGCTTGTCCGCAGCGAGCGGTGGGCGGGAGGTTTCGGCTGGGAGGAGCCTCTCCTCAATGGCCTCGATGCGTGCCGACACCATCTTGCCGCACTGCATCATGCAGATGCGAGCAATCTTCTCGACCTCCGCATCCGCAAGTGCAGCGGCCGATGATGGGGTCGACAATGGAGGTGACGGCGGAACCGGCGATCCAGTGGTCGCAGGAGCTGCGCTCTGGGCGGCAAACTGCCGTTTGAGGTCCTCCAACTCGGCTTGGAGACGGCGGTTCTCTTCCCACAGCTTCGCCGTCTCCTCCGTGCTTGACCGACTCTGGAGGACCTCAACTGCCTCCCTGATTCCGTCGGCCGCCTCCTTCAGGGCACGCGTGAACGTGCCCTTCAGATTGCCCGATTTAGTGGCAACCTGAAGGACGACGCCCACGCCGTCCAGAACTTGGCGACTGAGCGCCACCGCCGAAACGCTCCCCCCGGCAGCCAACCGGGCTGAGCGCCGCTCCCGCAGCTGACGGGCCAGCACTTCGACCTCGTCAGCCGCTCTGGCCTTGCGCTGCGCTCGCTTGGCAGCATTGGCCTCCGCCTTGTTGGACCCCAGCAGTAAGCCATCGCTGAGGTCCGACATCGTGGCCTCGGAGTTCACGCTCTCCAAGCTCTCCGCGTGCTCCACCGGAGCAGGTGTATTGGGCTGGGACACCGGCACGGATCGATCCCTTACACCGCCCTTCGGTAGACGAGCAGAAGATCTGCTAATTGCGCGACCTCGCCTACTCCTGCCCGTTGGCACCTTAGGGGCCGGCAGGTTTTCCTCGCTAAGGGAGCGTGGCGAGCGCTTCCTCCTTCCTTTGGAGGGATGCTCAGCCATACTCCCTTCAGCCCGAGAGCGCTCCGAGCTAACGCTCGCCACGCTCGCCATCTTCTCGGATGTAGTGTCGGAATCCGACATTGCACCCACACTCGATCTCGACTCGATCAATACGATCGGCAACCTCTCGACATTTTTTTTATTTTTTATTTCGGTATCCATATGATTCCCACGAGTATGGGGGATATAAAAGGTCCACCTAGGGTAACCCCCTGTCCCTAGGCAAGTGTACATTTGTAACCCAACCAGGGGGTCCACTGATCCCTGGCTGGGGGTGCGCTCGGAACTGATGCGCCACCTGCAACAATAAAGTTGCAGATGACACTACTCCTCAGCCATTCATACCCTCGCCGCACACCAAAACTTGGTATTAGAGGAATTTTTTATAGAGGTTATCTTCCTCGCGATCTAGGCGATCAAGCCAAGATCCTCGTCCCGTTCCGAGTCATAAAACATGACCATGATCTCGTCACGGATTACGATTTCGACGGTTGCAGTCGGGGGAACCAGATCCCCCGCTACTAGCTCGTTGGCAGGGTAAGTGCACAACGAGCGCCGCCCATGTTTCTCTGCGGAGAAACATCCTGCGCCCAATCAACCCGCCCTCTGTAAGCAGAGGGGGGAGTGGACGACCGTCGGGTGGTCTAAATCGACCGACCCAGGAGCGTAAGGCTCCCCCCCACGCAGAAATTCGCCACAGTCAATACCCTCTCCGACATGGAGAGACTATTGGCCGTACCCAGGATGCACCGGCCTGACGACTGCCCTTTCCCCCGAACGTATTCGAAAGGAACGAGCAGCAATCAGGCACACGAGGAGGTTTTCTGCCTGCCTGAGTTTTACCGTGCACCAAGGTCATCAACTACATAATATTACTTAAAACATAATATTATATAAAGCAATGAATGATTAATTTCCTTCAAAATTCTTCGGATTGATATATATAAAGTGTCAATTGGGTTGCTGGCTTCACCTCAGGGTCCGCCAATGTATGTTTTTTCATGGGATACACGTAACAGCCTGGAGTCTGGATTTGTATCGGATAGTGGTGAGCAAAGTTAGGAGCTTACTGCTACTCATACAAACTGTTTCCAGTGTCGTAAATGGATTGTTTAGGAAACTGACCCACCATCATCTGCGTAGCATTTTTCCAACTATGCTGGGGTTAGTTTCCAGTCTAACTGTATGCAGTTCAAACACCAGTATTTTACATGGAGCGACTTCAATCTGACTTCCACTATCTAGTTAATTCACAACAACATATCAAATTAAAGTGTTCATATAAGTTTAAAATAAAACTAACTTTTTCATTATGTCATAGCTTGAACACAGCGTTACGTAGTGTGTCAATTTGTTCTTAATTATTGTTACTCGTGATGTGCTCGTGATGCTCTGTCCCTGTATCGTTATATAATTTCATGAAGCAAGTGCGATCAAACTCGGGCTGTGTGTGACAAGCTAACTCGCATCTAATATGTATATATTTGTGCTCTAATGTTACAAACAAACAAACTGGGGATCTCAGTGACGCAACTCCTGCTAACTTTCTGTGTGACAAACACAGACATGACTGTGTTCATTTCTAGATTAGTATTCAGTTTCTCTAGCTGGATATATAATAATATAATTACAGTATAAGGTCGTTCTATCTTGGTCTAATTCTTTCTTTTGGCAAAGAGCATCAACAAACTGAGACATCAAAAAGAATACAGCTTGTGTGAGCCACATTTAGAAAAGTGAACATCATTTTGAGATCAGCCGTAATTCCACAATGTCTGAAGTCTCGCCTCTATAACCAGTGTGTTTTGCCCAATGCCCATGGCGTACGGTGCTCAAACGTGAACGCTCATCCAGGAGGCTGTGTACAGGCTGAGAGTTGCACAGAGAGCTATGGAGCATATTTTAATTTAGCCTTCCTCGTGAATCACTACGTGCATTGGTGAATACCGTGTGAAAATCCGTCGGTATTTTTTGAGTTTATCGCGTACAGACAGACGGACAGACGCGGCGCCGGCGGGGAGAATTTCTTTTATAGTATGTTGTGATAGAAAAAAGAAAGAGACTCACAGGTATGAGTGACAGAGTTGAGGCTCTACAAAGCCGAATTCTTCTCTCTCCCTTTTTCTCTTTTACTAAAACTGGATGTGCCATATATACGGCCGTTTCCAATATGTAGATAGGAGGATATTTTTGGGACCTAATGATTGATCGATTGGCGAAGTTAACCTGTGCTGCAATCAATCAATCAATCCATCTAGTATCTCGCAGGGCTTTGTTGGACTGATCAAATGTTAAACCGCTCCAGTACCTACCCTAATTACGTTACAGAAAATCGCTTCCATTTTGGCAATTTTAACAATTCAACAATTTACACTCGGTCGAGTAAATGGTTCAATGGGTTTTGATAAAATTAAAATAAAGCTTTTATGATTACCTACTTAGTTTAGGTATGTCCCGTGGTCAGGATCAACTAACAGTTTGTCATAGGGGAACCAAAAATCTGACAACATAATATGTATATGTAACCTTGGTATACCAATATTCCCCAACAATTATGTTGTTAAGATCAAATAGCCGTGTCCCCGTGTTTTAATTTTCCAACACCGAAGCCGATTCCAAGGAAAATTTCTAAATTCTCTTTAAAAAAATATCCCGCCCATGCTTCCGTAAAAATAAAGACTTATTGTAAATAACTCCGCTGTACAAATTCTTTTAAGACCTTTTCAAGGTTATTTCAGTGAAAATATTCACGTAATATGAAAGATTCCCTCGTCCTTCCCGTACGTTTTACAGCTGACACAAAAACCTTTTTATATGAGCGCGTAAAAGTATCTCATACAACATGTTTAGTATATAACAAGTCTTTTATGATATCCTGGTGTATTAAGTGTATATTTGAATTCCTGGTAGCTTTGGTAGGAAGAAAATATCAGACAGGTCCTCTTGGGTAGTAACAAGTTCTTTGTAAGCAGCTCGTCCGGGAAATTACTACCACCTTACCTATTTCTGGCCCCAAGTAGCGTTGCTGCGTTTCCTTAGAAATAATGTGATTCCGGTAAACCGGGGTTACTTTAATCAATATTGAACTTTGAAGGTTCATATTTATTAAATCTGTGGTTATATAAGAATGCAAAAGGGTTACTTTGATACCGCCCTATTTTATTACGTAATTACAAAGTAAACACAATTACAATGCCAAAAATCAAATATTGTCAACAGAAAAAATAATTAAACATTTTAAATTAATATTAGTGAATTCCCAGCGCGTTCTCAGAAAAGGATTTGACAGTTCTTTAGTGTTGCTAACCTAGAAAAAAAAACTACCATGTTGCGTTTCGTTTTCCGCAATTAGCGATTGAATATGAAATGGAAGTTTTGATCAAAGTCATCCCACGAATCGAAGTAACCCCGGCTTACGGTTCATCACTCTCCCGCCCTTATCCCAATTAAAATAGGGTCGGCGCAACATGTCTTTTTCTTCCATACTGCTGTATTAGTCGTCATCCTGGTAGTCACCCCTTTTCTAGGGGTTTTATCATGCACACAGGTCATCCATCGTTTCTTTGGTCTCCCCCTACTCCCATAGCCACATTCATATTCCAAACTTTTTTTACGACACTTTCCTCATTACCCCATATCTCATGCCCCTATCATGACAACCGTTTCCCACACCAGTTTTCTTATTCTATCCATTCCTGTAACAACACACATCCCTCTTAGTATTCTCTTGGAGAGTATGACTGTAATTGTATATGTCGAAGTTGAAACAGGGAGGTTATTTTTTAAAAATACGCAGAACCGCTGACCTTATTCGGTCATCGGTTCTGCTATAGCTACAATGCATTTTACATTGGATCTATCAGGCAAACTAAAGGATTACAGTAAAATAAAAACAAGTAAACTACTTAATCCAATATGTTTTTAATCAAACAGACATAGATTTTACTCACAATGTTTCTTCTTCAAAATCGGCGGCAAAAGTGAGCTCCGCGCTCAAGTCGCGCCTTTTATTAACTCGATCGCCCCACCAGAGGCAAACGTCAATCACACAGTACTTTCCCGCCGAATAAACAGATGACGTTTAAACGTAACATTTTAAAAAGTAAGTAAGTTGTTGGTATTACTATTTACAAAACAATGTTCCAAAATAACGAGTTATTTAAAACAATCAGAATCAAATTTTAGAGTTACTAGATTTAATTAGTCACGATTTTGACATTAACTTAATGCCAAAATCATTACCAACCACATCTGAAGTTATTTATTAACAAACATAAAACTCTCTAAATATTGATAGATTCTGATATAAAACAAAATCAACTTAATTAACGGCCGAATAATCTCCGCGGCGACACGGCCATACTGATGCGCGATGCGTGCTCTGCATCGCTCTTGGGATGCGTGATCTGCATCGCTCTTGGTCTCTTCTGTAATAGAGAAATAAATATTGTGAGGCCAGGCACTTCCACAGTACACACAAGCCTAATTGTAAAGGTTACAGCGGAAATGTATTCGTATTTACTGTTCACTCCACGTGACTACAGATCAAGTAAATATTTTTATTATGATAACATGTGTTTACTGCTCATCTCACATGAAAACAGTAAGCTTAGCTATCTATAGTTATCGTTAGCATTATTGGTCAGTTCACATGACAACAGTAGATTTAGCTATCATTCTTAACAGTGTTTCTGGTCATTCCACATGACAACAGTAATAGAATTCCATTTATTTGAGGAAAGGATAGGTTGATGAAAGATTGATGCTGTATAGAACAGAGGCTCTAAGGATGATGGGATAGGTCGATGCTGTGCTCTGGGCGGTCTCGTACGCCGTGGTACACAGGGGACTTTTAATTCTTTTAGGATAGGCTTACAAGTGGCTTATTGGTCGGTTCCACACGCCAATAGCATCTTTTTGTTTTCGTTAAAATAAATTAGTTGGCTTATTGGACGGCTCCACACGCCAATAGCATCTTTTTGTTATTTTTTTTTTTTTTTTTGTTAGAACAGACAACAATCAGAATAAAATTAGGAATCAATATGGAAGACTCTCACCGTGGTTGTTTTTCATCGTTGCTCGTCTGCAGGCGGCAACGTATCTGACGTGGTTAGTGGTTGCAAGGCTGCCCCGATGCTAGAAGGCCCGGCTTGCTGATCGTCTGGGGGCGACACGGCCGCCTGGGTGGTCCCTCCAGGTATTGGGGCGCGCCGCAGTTGATCATGTGCGACCTTGCGAGGTCGCCCATGGTGTCCCACTACCTTCTTCACAAGGTAGCGGTCATTTTCTAGAACCCTGTGAACTTCGTAAGGAGCGCTAAACTTAAGGTCAAGAGAAGTCTGGTTTCTGGGGTTGTTTTTTATTAAAACAAAATCGCCTCTTTGAAACCGGTGAATTTTGGCTCGGCCTTTGTCGAACCTTGCTTTATCTTTAGTAGCTACCTGTGTCATTTTTTGTTGCACATGGCGTTCAAGAGCTTCAATGTTGATTGATGCATTGTCCAGGTTAACCAAGTTTATTAACTCTGGTGGGACACAGTTTTGACGTCGAGTTAGTAGTGCGAGTGGAGCTATGCCTGTAGTTCTATGGACAGTGCAGTTGAGGGCAAGCTGAAGGCTTTCCAGTGCTGTGTGCCAGTCTGGAGTCTCATAGTTTTTTATCATTATGAGACCATTCTTCAGTGTTGCCATCACCCGCTCTACTTGTCCGTTGGCTCTGCTAACGCCTGGTGCTATGGAGTGTATTTCTATGTTAAACATATCACAGTAGTTTTTGTATTCTCCTAGGAACTCGCGACCGCCATCAACAATTATTTGCCTCGGAGCTCCGAAAAGGTGGATGACCTGTTTTAGAGCCGCCAAAGTGCTGTGCTGACTTTTGTCATTAGTGTAGCGCAGTAATACATATTTAGTGTAGGCGTCTACCGTAACCACGACGTACTCTTGCTCATTAGGGGTTCCCAATTTACCCGTGATGTCCATGTGTATTACTTCAAATGGAACTACTGGCTTGGCAATGGGATGCAATTGTACCTGCGTAGCTCCAGACGTTTGCTTTGAAGTTCTGCACACAATACAGTTTTCGACAAAGTCTCGGACGGTTGTGCTCATTTTGTCAAAATAATAAGTTTCCCTTATTTTGTGAAGGGTCTTCTCCCAGCCTGGGTGTTTCAGAGCACTATGGAAAGTATTGATTAGGCTCCACTGGAAAGACTTTGGTACTAAAATAAGTTTTTGTAAGCCTAAGATGGCATCAAGCCTCTCAAATTTGAGGATATTGTCTTCAAGGAGGTATCCGGGGACATCTTCACCATTATGCAGAGCATCTATGATGGGCCGCAAGTGGTTATCACGTCTTTGTTCAATATTTACCCAATCCAGATTATTGGTCAAGACGTTGACAGTCAAAGGATCCGGATTTCTGCTTAGGTAATCTGCATGCTGCATCCGCTCGCCCTTCCTGTATTCTATCTCAAATTCAAAATTTTGGAGATAGGCCCACCATCTATGGATGCGGGGTAGTAAGTCCTTTTTGTGCTTTGAAGCTTTGAGTGCATTGCAGTCGGTAATTACCTTAAACTGGCGTCCATAAAGAAAGTGCCGGAAATGCTTGATTGCTCGGACTACTGCCAGTGTCTCAAGCTCGTAGGAGTGATACCTACTTTCTATGTCCGTCGTACGCATACTGAAGTACGCTACCACATGCTGCCGTCCGTTAATAATCTGAACGAGTATTGCTCCAAAACCAAGGCTACTAGCGTCGGTAAATAATTCAATAGGTTCCCCTTCTTGGAATATTGTTAGGACCGGTGTAGAAGTTAGGTGATGAATTATCTTTTGACGTGCCTCTTCATGAAAATGAGTCCATTGCCACCTAGCGCCCTGTTTAGTCAATTCGTAAAGGGGAGCCATAGTTCGAGCAAAATCGGGTATAAAGCGACGGAAGTATCCCGCAAGACCGTTAAATTGGCGAACCTGTTTAACATTAGTTGGTACTGGGGCCTTTAGTAAAGCTTCGACCTTTTTAGGACTGGGATGAACCTGGCCGTTTTCTATCACATTACCAAGATATTCAATGGACTGTTTGAAGAATAGACACTTATCAATGTTAATCGAAAATCCTGATTCACGTAATGCTATAAAGACTCTTTCCAAGTATCCGAGACCGGATGAAAAATCACGGCATTTACAGATGACGTCATCTATATAAACTTGAGCTATGCTATCATTATGGGCTTCGTCTGCACTACCTGGGCTCAAAAGGGGACCTAGGGCACGGTTAATGCATCTCTGATACACTGAAGGTGCGTTACACAATCCGAATGGCATGGTTTTGTACTCGAATAGACCATCTGGGGTCACGAAGGCTGTTTTCTCTATAGAATCAGCAGCAACAGGAATCTGGTGAAATCCAGATGCCATATCAAGGGTTGTGTAATACTGACCACCAGCCAACTGATCAATTTGGTCTGCGATTAAAGGAAGGGGGTAATGATCACGGACAGTGTTCGAGTTTAACTCCCTGTAGTCTACGCACATGCGGTCGTCACCGTTTTTCTTTTTAACTAAAATAATCGGGCTCGAATATGGGGACTTACTCTCTTGCACAATGTTATTATCTATTAACTCCTTAACAATTTCTTTAACCTTTACACGCTCGACTGGGCTTAACCTATAAGGTCTTCGTTCCACAAACTTATTTGGATTTTTTAGACGAATCTCTAATTGACCTGTATTTACACGAGTTTGTGAAAAACCCCGAGTGAAAATATCAGAATATTTATTGAGAAGAGTAAGTAGTTGATCAACCTCAGATGTATTGCTCAAATCATGATTAATATCATCAAATAAACCGGCTGTCGACCGCATGTGCAAGACGCGAGGCTGGGGACACAGAGTCGCGCTATTTTGGGTTACGATTACTGTTAATCCAGTTTCGCTTAAAAGATTTGCACCTATCAACACGTCTGACGTCATCTCGTAATCGGACAGGATATGAAATTCGATCTCTACGTTTATATTGTCAATAACACACACCGTCGTTAATATACTTGTGGAAACCACAGGAAACGGGCCTATTCCTCGTAAATAATTAACTACTTGTCGTCGTTTCCCGGGCAACTTATTTGCAGTGGATTCGCGCATCACCGAGCACTCCGCGCCACTATCAAATACCGTATCAATAATTATATCACCAACTCGCATACGCATAGTATTTAAATTCTGTTTATTCTTTATAAATGAATTTACATTAGAGGTTATCTGTTTCTCCCGACGGTAACACGTGTCAAATGTATGACCAGATTTTGAGCAAAACGAACAAATCCTATTGTCACTCTGTTTAGGTAACGATGTCACTGAGACACTAGGGGTCTTCTCAGTTGGTTGTTTCTCTACAACTGTTGGCGTATTTTTATATCGGCAATCACGAGAAGCATGCCCCGGCTTCTTACAAAAGCTACAAGGGACGTTCCGATTATCAATAGAGTATTTTAAACGTTTAGATGGTGGTTGGTTGGTATTTTGATGATTGGGACGCTTAACACGAATAGATGAGGCAACAGAAATTAATTCCGGCACTGAGGTAGCCCTGGCATTCATGAGTTCAATCCGAAGGCGTTCGTCATTAATTGTTCCTATCACCGCTTCCACCGCATCGGTATCGTCAAGTTTATCTTTAGTAACCCGTCTCCACAAAATCCAAGATCGGGATAGAAACTCGGCAATGTCTATGGTAGGATCGTAATTGTGTTCCTTAAACCTTAGCACGTCCCTCGAATAGCGATTTTCGGGTTCAAAGGTAGTGATAATACTTTGACGTAGTTCGTCCCACGTGGACGTTGTAACGAGCCAGTTATCAGCCCACATTTTAGCCCGACCTTTTAGTAAGCTAGTCACTTTCATGCGGATATCATAATCACTGAGCTCATAATTAGTCTTAGCCGAAGAAATATGATTGCACCATTCGCGGACCCCGACGTTGCCATCCGGGTCATATGAAGGCAAAAATACATCAGTAATTTTAACTTTATCATGTTGCTTCGACAGCTTTTCACTCATATTTTGCATCATCGTTATCATATGTAAGTAAAATTCAGGGGGTACGTTACGGCCATGTTGTTGTAGCGGCGCTACGTCAGCAGATGTAGTTGATCCACCATCGCCGGCGGCGGCGTCTGGTCCGGACACGGTGCACGTTGGTACGCTCGGTGCCGTTGATCCGTTCTGGTTTGGTGTATCCATCGTTTCACGCAGGATAACTTGCTCAATGTAGGTAGATGCAATCTGAAAAATATAAAAATAAAACGGACAGAAAGAGTAGGTAAGTATCCCACTTCTGATGTCGAAGTTGAAACAGGGAGGTTATTTTTTAAAAATACGCAGAACCGCTGACCTTATTCGGTCATCGGTTCTGCTATAGCTACAATGCATTTTACATTGGATCTATCAGGCAAACTAAAGGATTACAGTAAAATAAAAACAAGTAAACTACTTAATCCAATATGTTTTTAATCAAACAGACATAGATTTTACTCACAATGTTTCTTCTTCAAAATCGGCGGCAAAAGTGAGCTCCGCGCTCAAGTCGCGCCTTTTATTAACTCGATCGCCCCACCAGAGGCAAACGTCAATCACACAGTACTTTCCCGCCGAATAAACAGATGACGTTTAAACGTAACATTTTAAAAAGTAAGTAAGTTGTTGGTATTACTATTTACAAAACAATGTTCCAAAATAACGAGTTATTTAAAACAATCAGAATCAAATTTTAGAGTTACTAGATTTAATTAGTCACGATTTTGACATTAACTTAATGCCAAAATCATTACCAACCACATCTGAAGTTATTTATTAACAAACATAAAACTCTCTAAATATTGATAGATTCTGATATAAAACAAAATCAACTTAATTAACGGCCGAATAATCTCCGCGGCGACATATACATTTTTAACCGACTTCAAAAAGGAGGAGGTTCTCAATTCGTCGAAACCTTTTTTTATGTATGTTCCCCGATTACTCGAAGATGGCTGGACCGATTTGGATTTTTTTTTTTGTTTGAAAGGGTATACTTCCCAGGTGGTCCCATAATCATCAAGTCAGGATCTGATGAGGGGATCCTGGAGAAATAGAGAGAACTCTTCAAATTTTATAGGTAAATGAAGCGATTTAGGTATTTTTTGGAAGAGTACTTTCTCGGAGTGGTCTCATTTCAATTTGGTGAAGATCTGATGAAGAACTTTGGAGATAGGCAACGGAACTCCTCAATAAATGATAGCAAATGGACTGGGATTGCTGAAATCTCATGTTTGTCTATTGCTTACACCAGTTCATAACATATCATCACGCCGGTACGCTGTGAAGGGGTAAGTACATGTGAACCACTAAAAAGTGAAAAAAAAAACTTTTCCCAAAAAAAAAAACAACCGACTTCCAAAAAAACACTACAAAGTGAAAAATAACTTTAATTTCGGAAGGCGGTGACAAAAAATTAAAATACAGCTCCAAAGACACCGACTTCCGAAATTAAAGTAATTTTTCACTTTGTAGTGTTTTTTTGTTTAGTTTAAAAATCAATTAGAGTGTGAAAGATTGATCTAAGGGAAATAAATCGTATTAATTGTGTGGTCTCCTACTTTGAAACGAGTACTCCTATTTTGCGCAAAGTTTACTGGATGCGTGCGATAGACAAACAATGATGCCAGATCTGCCGGATTACCTGATCTGAACGATCTTTATAATTTGATGTGTGGCGGCGACTACTTATCATCAAGTGGCCAGTGAGCCGCCTGCTTTTCTACGCAATAACGGAATATTTCGAGATGCCCAACCTTCGAGATTTCTCCAGACCTAATTCAACTACCCTCCTAATACTTGAACTCCATATACCTACGTAGAATAATATGAATGTAATCCATCATACGTTAAATACTTCAAAATACTTGATCTAAACTTTAATTAAGAGAGATCTAAAGCGGAATATCACAAGCATACATTCCTTAAATACCGCCATTTAATTATAAAAGGTCCAACCTAAAAATAATACTTAACCTTTTGATAAACATTTTTTGATTTTGAACCTTAGAGGCCCTTCACACTAGCATGTGTCCAGCGTAGGCATTGGATGGACGTACGAGTATGCGCAGCGCATACGCCGCGATAATGCGACACGTGCGTTGCGTTGTCGCGGCAGAGCATGGCAGTTGAGAGTACGTCATCAGAATCGGAATCAGAATCTTTATTTGTTAAACACAGGTCATGCTCACTTAAATGTCTGACTGATGGTGGCGCGTGTGTTGGATCATTCGGGTCCCTACAAAATGGTTAAGCTGATGGTGTTGATCCACGCGTTATGTTCGTGAACGGGCGCTGTCGGTTGAGACTGGTCATCTCCTAACCTCCAGGACTTATTCCAGCAGTGGGAACGCCATGGGGTGATTATGCAGGTGTCATGTTCAGGTGTGTTTGTATCGATACCCGTCACTACTTTCTGTTTTGCTAGTGAGACCTTGTATGATTTATACATTTATAATTACTAGTAGTACGCCCACTGGTCGAAATTCGACTATAATTCATTTAAATTTTAAGTTGTAACAAATGCATTATTATGTAAAAATATTAGCTTTCTACACTCCTTCTCAATACAAAGTTTAGTTGTGCCAAATTTCATACTCCCCCGTCCGCGTAACTTTCGTAAAATGGGGTACAAAGTTTTTGCTCCACGTATTAATTTATAGATTTTACTTTGTGCACAGTAAAGGTACAAAGGTGTACTGTATGCCACAGCCATTCTTCAGTCAACCAAGGGTGATGGAGAAATTACATGCCAGGTGCAGATTGTTAGTGAGTGAAAAACCAAGAATTATTATTAAAAAGGTAGCTTATAAATAAATAAAATACAAGCAGATTAAATGCCAACCTGGCAACACAAAATACACCACTACCTATGCTATAGTTGGGTGTTGATGAAGTTGACACTGCTTTGTAATTGCTACCGGTAGCCGACACGCAAATACTGTTAGGGGTGATACACACCGTGCTGGTAAATGCAGAGCTTTTTATGTTGACAACACATAGCCTTTTGACATTCCGACAGGATGTTTAAGGTTAACAATCAGATGAGGGCAAAGATTATGAAAACTTTTGAAGTTATAAATGTGGAACTAAAAAATATATATCTTTATTTACTACCAAGTGCTGTCAAATGTAACGAAAATATTTTTAACTTACAAATGGTTGTAAAAGTTTATCGATAACATTCTTTTTACAAAATCAGAAATGGTTTAAAGTAGTTGTCAATACGCCAAGTTAGCCACTTAGCCGAATAAATTACCAAACTTAAGTGACGGTGGGCAGTGCACATTGCACGCAGAACAGATGGCCGATGGGGCCGACAGGTAGCAGGTAGTCTGGAGTAGCAAGTCGTTGCAACCGCGTACCGGCAGACATAATGTTAGAAGACCTTCCACGAGGTGAACCGATGACGTGGTGAACGCCGCAGGAATCCGCTGGATGAGGGAAGCACAGAACCGAAGACCGCGAGAACTATACATGTTCTAACGAGTTGGACTCCTTTAACAAGAACTGGTCACTAGCAGGATTAAATAGAGAGAAGTGGAAGGAGGGTAGAGAGGTTTTTGCCCTGCAGTAGGACATCACAGGTTTTTAATAATAATAATATATAGCGAGTTGAAATCATACTACCTTGACGAGTGAGTTTTTTACTTTTATAATAAATGATAATATGCTATAAGAAAAAGTTAAAATTCTCCCCCATTGCTCTCGCGCCTAACTCTGTCCTACCAAACATTCAGTTCTATCCACGCCCACGGCTGATTGGTGCTCAAACACAAACGTTGGCTGTTTGGCTCTCATTAGACTAACTACTTTGAGTTATGTTTGAGTGTGGAGACCAGTCGATGAGCTTATAGATGCGAACGTACGGATTGTAAAGGATTTACCTTCATTGGTAATTTACCTGGAAACTTTTGCCAGATTTTTTTTACCTTAACACATAACGGGAAAACACGTCTGTGTTCCCCGAAGGGTTAAGCAGTGATGCTACAGCAAGTAGGTACACGAGGCGAGGCTAGAGCCATCAGCCTGGTACAAGACCAAACTCCGCAGGCTGCTACTGAGACATTCCTGGTGGAAAACCCAATGACACTGGCTGATCTGGGAATAAAACCCAGGCCCTCAGTAGCTCTTACAACAGTCATGCGAGTAATTGACGATTTACATTAATTCATAAGTCACCAGATTTTTTTACCCGAGTTAAAAATAAAACCATGGTCTTTTAAAAATCCCCTCTCAATCACATCGGTGGAACAACAAAATTAAATTCTAAAACGTGCCTTATTTATCGTTTTAATACTGTAACACTAAAATTGGAATTGTTCGCGTAAACTTTTCGATAACGACCTTTAAATCAATCAAGCGAACTCCGAGCGAAGAGAAGCGAAACGAATTCGTAAATTTAATTCATTGCTTGTTAAGGGGCGTTTACACTGAACGCGGGCGGAAAAAAAACTGAGCAAGAAGTAAAGAAAAAAAAATTTTTTTGTTTGGAATACTATTCAAGTTAAATCATTTAGGTAGAAAACGAATTCATATGTATATGCACATAGTTAGTGATCACAGTACCGTTCAGTGCCATATCAAACCCTCCATTTTCGCGAACGTTTACACTAAAAATCTCTACTGTTAAGATTGTTATTACATGATTAAATTTGCAAAGCATAAGCAAGAAAAATCTGCTCGGGTGGAGATTCACAGATAAATCCACCCTGGAGTGTAACCCCTGTAATTATAAGCGTCTGTGTAACCATACATTTCTGACGTTTAAACATCTGTTATCTTTAAGTAACGTTTATAAATAAGGGGGCTAATGTGATGCTGTCCCACAAACTATGGGTACCTAATATCGTGACCTATTGTGTGTGTCTGTACGTTACTGGAACTGATGGACGCTACTTAAGGTGCTTAAGTCTAGGCCGACCCTATTTGAATTGACATCGATACCTACGCAAAAAAATAAAGGTTATTAACTTATTTTCAATGTAGTAATAACAGTAATTTTCATTAAAGGTCAATATAGAACGTTTTTTGGTCCATCTTAAACTCTATTGATATTCTTGGTCCATGTAGTCGAACCGCACCTTAACTTTGTGACACAGAATATTCCGTTTGACGGTCCGCAAGTAATTTGCGCGGTTATTGTGTACAAATCTTAATTATAACGTTTAATTAGATGCTTTTGTAATACCGACTGTTTTGAAAATCGATTACAGAATCGAGCGAACGTTTAATGATGTTTTAGGAATTGACTTATCTGGTTTGTTGCGTAACGATTGAGAGTAGATCTGTCATTTGAACTGGATTAAGTGAATTTGTTTGTAGAAATGTTGAGGTTGATTCTATTATAAAATATACGACGTTGTAATCACTCAAAAACGGCTAAATGGATTTGGATGAAATTGGGAACAAAGATAGTTTACAACCTGGATTAACACAAATGATACTTTTATCCCGGGAGTAAGTTCCCGTGGGATAATTTCCGACCTCCACGCGGGTGAAGCCGCGGGCAAAAGCTAGTGGAGGAATAAAGATTATGTAAATGGAAGAAAATAACCGAAGAAAATATTGAATTAAGGAAAAGAGTCAACGCAGACAGACCGACACAGAGTTACACACGTCATAATTTTAGTCTATTCAAAAAGTATCTACTGAAAGTATAAACTAAAGGATCAGAAAACGTACTCGTAGATGCCAATTAGTAGTGCCACTTACAAATTGAGTGCTTGGATTTGATTATTTTATTGCTTAACAGACTATAATAATATAATGACAAGAGCAGCACAACTCTTAAATTAATGAAGAAGATCAATAAATTAGCCCAGCGTTTTCCATTTTGCAAAAGAGAGCTGTCAGAGCCATTTATAATCTACGTCGCCGCGAATCCCTCAGGGAACTGTTTAAAAGGATTAATATTATGACGGTACCTTGCCAATTCATTTATGAAAATATCATGTATGTAAGAAAAAATCTACACCTTTTTAATAAAATAAGTGATAGACATCATTTTAATACTAGAAACAAAGAAAAAATAGATCAACCATTTTTCAGATTAGCTAAAGTACATACATCTTTTATGGGATACTGTGTTAAATGTTATGAAAAAATACCTTATGATATATTGTAATTAAATGAAAGGAAATTTAAAACTCATACTAATAGTAAACTTTATAAACAAGCGTAGGTAGTACAAATTAGAGGATTATATCCAAGCTCCATGCTTGGAAACATGCTGGTCCTGCTCCATAGGACAATCTAGAATCTAGACAAAATCAAACTGGTTGCTAATCGAATTGTATAATTAATTATATTTATGACATTGATTCACACTCAGTGATTACTTTAACTCACACACTGACTCATTACTTGTTAATATTCTAGGAAAATCGTATACTTACTTTTACAATGTTTGTAAATGCGTGAGCACCATGTATCTATCACAGAATTAATTTATCTGTATTGCTTTAATTTGATTCTGTTTACCTATTTTGGTATGGTAATTTTATTCTGGGTGCATTGTTTTCACACATAATCATATAATGAATGTACTATGTTAAATATTATACTTGAAACATTTTAAAAGAGTAACGGTGGAGTTTCTTGCCATTCTTCTCCATACGAAACTACATTTTGGAAGGGGCGACTAGAATCAATTCTATTTTAATGTAAATGTTGACGTTCAAAAGTGCCTTTTATGTGCCTATTTGAAATAAATGCTTTGACTTTGACTTCCTATGTTGGAGTCGGCTTCCAATCTTACCGGATGCAACTGATAGCCAGTATTAGTTACACATGGAGCGACTGCCTATCTGACCTCCACGGCCCAGTTACTGGGTAACACGATAACCCTTAGTAAGACTGGTTGAATACCCGTAACGACTGTTATTTTTAACCACAAATTAAAGAAGAAAATTAGCACAACAAAGAAATTCAGTTGTAATAAATACCAGGTAAGTCTACATAATTATAACATATTATGTTTCTTCCTAGGTATACCTCACGCTACGGTAAACTTACCTTAACTCAAAGTGTGTTCGCTCCCGTTAATTAAAACTAGCGAATAGCGAACATAGCCGCTACCACCGTGCTCACCGAGTGAAGATCTTTGCCGCGGAATACTTTCCAACTTGCCTAATTAACTGAACAAGAATTATTTATATTAGGACTTGTTTAAACTTTTTGGGAGGCTGAGATATAGATGTAGCGGGGATGGCGAATATACCTTCACATTACATTCTTATCATTTTCTTTTTTGGGAATGTCAGTTAGACAGTAGTAACGAAGACGTGCTACACACTTGTTCGGGTCAGTATTATTCGGCACAGCCGGGCGGCGAAATTAATTCGATGGTGCCGCCCGACGCCTATCTCGGCTGTACCGAAGCATGGGCCGACCCGAACAAGTCCCTTTACTACTGTCTAGTCCCCCTGGCCATGCCTGCATATGCATTTTCTATAACGGTAGTGACGTTATTCCACGTTTATTATTAAGAGGGTTCATTTTATTTTGGAGCAATGAAATAACATCGGCCTTCAAGCATAAACATAGCATAGCATAATCAGCCTGTAATGTTCCCACTGCTGGGACGCAGGCCTCCTCTCTGTGAGAGGGAGTGGGCCACACTCTACCACTCGGACACAGTGCGGGTTGGTAGATGTCCCATGTTTTCGAAGTTTTGGTTCTAGGATATGCCGTTTTCCTCACGATGTTTTCCTTTACCGTTGTGATGACATTATTTACAAAAAGTAAAGCGCCTGTCTGGGTTCGAACTCACGTCCTACAACTCGTAAGTCGGATACCAGTCCGCCACCACTGCTCTGACCGTAAAGAAAACTATAAAGTGAGATACGTAAAAGTCTTCAACACTAATGCACAATTTGAGATGAAATTGGCATCGCTCTCTGATTCTATATTATTACTATTCCCTGCTATTTTCTCTCCATATTTGCTTGTAAGCATTTTGTAGGGATGTTGCTTGTTTGTTTTCCATTTTACGGCGATGATGGATCTACCCTCGGTTGGTACACAACCCTGGGGTTAATGAATCGTGGTTTGTAATTATTTCGGGAAAGATCGGGTGGCTTCGAGGAATGTAATTATTAATGCTTTGCATTCGCGACACCGTCTCAGATACACGTTGTCCTGGTAGATTCGATAATGTTTCGCGGAAGCGTTCACATTTTGGAGGCTTTTATGAATAATGTGAGATTTATCTATCTATTCCGTGCTGTTTTTATAGGTCCTACGGTCCCAAACGTAATAATTGATCTCATTTATCATCAAATAGACACTTCATAACTTAATATTTAACGTTCATTTTGGTTCAGACTGGGTAAAGGTAAATGTAAAGTATAGCATTTAGTTTTAGTGATGTATACGCTGACAGATTTTGTTTCGCTTAGTTTTAGAAGCGTTCATGAATGAAAGTATGTAAATTATATTATTATAAAATAGTTACACGGATTTACTTTGTACCCATGTTATTTTTTAAAGCTGCACAAAGACAAAAAGGGAAAAGCCAATAAGTATTTTATTCAAATCTCACTACCAAAATGCTATGATTTACAATATCGAATCGCAGAACCTGGGACGGTAGCTATGGAATTGCCATACTTGCCAGAATATGGTATTTCTATTCCTTGAATTATGCTCATCAGCAGGACTTTGGTGGTAGTGGTTGGCATATATGGCAAAAAGAATCATGGAATTTTAATCAGTACCTACGAATTTTGTGTAAGTTACCTAGTATTGTTATCCTGACGGCATACTCGAATACTTTTTTACTGATTTGTTTACTAAACGTGGTGATTATTACAATATTTAATTACATCTATTCCTTTTAGTAATGGTGATATTTGGCAGTAGGCGTTTACGGACTAATATGAGAAAATACGATAATATTAATAGGTAAAACACTTAGTGAAATTAATTCAGACCATAACACTGTAAGTAGGTGGCCATTTGTCACTGTTTATGGCCCATAACATGGTATTCGTTATGGACCGTATTCATCATAGCATCGGTAATATCCACGAAGAGCTTCTAGTTTTAATCAACTAATTACATATGTACGAATCTTACTTGGGCGAGTTTGAAACTTCTCCTTTGTATTAATCTTGTACACATCGGTACATAAAACTGCCAAACTTACATAATAATATTGTCATGTTCATGGAGCAAAAGCAAAAAATATAGGTACAACAATTTCACCCAGGAAAAATAATATTGGAATATTATGACCTGAGAATACTTTAAAACTTTAAAACTCATGGTATCTTATTTTGTCAACTACGGACGCGAATTCTAATCATTCTGAAAATAAAACAATTTGGAGAATCTATGAAACCGGAAAATCTGGTCATCTAAGCAGTCACAAAGACAATTTCGTCGACATTCTATTTACAATAACCCCAAAATAAAGTTTATTTATCACTAAAACTTTTAACAAACTCAATCTAAAGGAACAACCTTATCTCTTCCTTCTCACAAAGACCGTGTTTTCCTCCTTCCTTACATTCAGGAACACCCGACAACCCCAAAAAGTTTATAATAGGAACTGCAAGAATTTCCATAGAGTCGAAAACAGCACTAGTACGAGTACAACCAGAAGACAAGTACGGCTAGCGAATGAACGAATGAGTGAACGAACTAAGCCCTGACAGATAGGATCAATGTCATTCATTTAACTTCAGAATTCATTGCCGCTTTGATCCCGACAACTCGTCTACAGAAAGTCTGCCATTTTTTAATTGTCCCCTCACTAGTGTTGTTAACGATACGGGATTCGAAATACAAAAATCGGGATTTTTTCTTGTTTGTTTAGTTTAGCTCGGAATATACGCGAGATTATTTTCTTTTGTTTGTTTTACTAGGTTTGTTATAGACGGGAATATCGGTTTATTTGCTTTGTTAGATCTTATGCATAATTAGACGGTTAAATGAATATAGTACATCGTATGTATTAGTTTGTAGCACTTTTCAGCGGATTCGCTTTATGGAAAACTTAAGTATAATGGTAAAAAAAAAAATTTCAGACATATTGTATTTTGCTTTTAATGTTTCCAACATAGTTCGCTATATCTACCCATGCCTGCTTCGCTAGCATGTTAAACGTTCACGCCATCTATTTCATCTATAATCATAAACAACAAAAGAAAGACGTTGCCAGAAAAAAACAAAAAACCCAGGAAATATCCGGACTCAAGATCCCACCCCTATTTACATCGGACGTCTTTGCGCAACACTAATTAGATTGTTTACGAAACAAAAGGCGAACGCATCCCTTTGTCGTCTACCCTCAACTTTTTACGAATAGTTGGAGAAACGTCCCACTAAAGATTGTATCTTCGGCAATCTTCGGCAATACTCGGCAGTGCTCGGATATCTTCGGCGATAAAAAAGTGGAACGGCAGACCTTATTAGAAGTTTGGAAGGATGTTGATCCGTGAAGTTAGTATGTTTGTTTGGAAGAAATAAAGGAAAGCTAATAAAATAGAGAAGCTTTGGGAGATAAGTTAGGTACACTATTGATTTTGTAGTGGTGTATGAAGTGGGTACAAATATTGGTGCAGGTCTAATTAATGTTATTGCTATGCTATGCTAGGGGTGACTTCTAAGATGACGGAGAACTTTGAGAGAGGACGGCATGCTGCATCACTTATAAATTGGGATAAGGGCAGGGGTAAATATAATGATGAAACTGATTGAGATTCAATTATCCTTAGCCACAAATAGAAAAGGCCGAATGTCTCAAGTATGTATATTTAAAGCAATGCCACTCTAATAGAATTATTCCAAATTCAACATTCATAAAAAAATTAAAAAGGGTTTACCCCAAATTATACAAAGAACCTACTTACCTTTCCTTTTAACCGTTATTTGCCTAGTTCCAAGATAGGCCCCTGGTAGAAGGTTATCGTTCATTATCCTACAGTGCCTACTTCAGTCTGTCTACTATAAGTACTGAAGGAAATCTATTTCCGTCTTTTATAATAATAAGTCGAAATTTGGTATTCTATTATTCAATGATATTAGACGAACAAAGTAACCTTGAACTGATACTGGAGCAACACCTGGAATGTCCAGGATACCCAGGTCACTCATCAATAAACAGCAGAAGTATCATGTTGGGGCTCATTGAAAAGGTCTCAATGGTTATGGATAAATGGTGTTCAGGACGAGGAATGAGGATAAATTAGTAACAAACTTTGCTGTGGGAACTATACGCAAGGCTGCGCAGATTTAAGCGAGACATTAAGTTTAAAAGCAGGAAATAAAAGTTAAATTTAAAATTAAAAAGACCCCCACTCATACAAAAAACTGTAAAAAGTAAAAAAATATATAAATGATTGGCCTTTTAAGTTGTAGGTAATATTTTGATCAAAGGCCAATGCCTTTTCATTGACCGTCCCCAACTTGACAATTCAAGTTGGGGACGGTCAATGAAAACGCCAGAGGAGGCCTAGCATTTTCATTAGCCGTCCCCCGACTTGGCAATGCCTTGATCAAAATATTACCTACAACTTAAAAAGCCAATAATTTATAATTTTTTTTTACTTTTTACAGTTTTTTGTATGGGTCGCGGGTTTTTTTATTTTTTTATTTACAAACCCACCCCGGTATTGCTAAGCAGTCACATTAAACCAATGAGGCAGTCAGTGTTCCTTCTTTAAACACCAAAATCTCAGTAATTTATAGACCAATTTCAACAGCTTTGCAACCAGAATAGCTAACATTAATATTTGACACGAATAATCTGACTGATGCAGAACATAGGAACGCCCTAATAACGTATTCCAAACGCGTGCCCACCTTCACGATGCTAATGTGTGTTGAGAACTCATGTTTGAGGAGTTGAAGCATTAGGTACGGGAAAGCAGAAGGCCCATTTACGTAGCATCATGGAAATTTCGTATATTATTATGTCGTAGGTTCAAGCCCAGACAGGCGTCACTGCTTACAAAACGGTGAAGGAAAACGTCGAGAGGAAACCAGCTTGTCCTAGAACCAAAAGTTCGAAAACTTGTGACATCCACCATCCCGCACTGGGCCCGCGTGGTACAAAACGGCTCACTCACTCACACAGAGAGCCTGTGACCCAGCAGTGGGAACATTTTAGGCTGATAACGCTATGGAAATCTCTTATTGTGGGTGTACTACAGATATAACACCTCTGCCCAGAGGTGCGCAGAGTTTTTAGACAGAGGCAGGCTTTTTTTTTAAAGGCAAAAAAATATCAGATTAACTGATTACTCTTCTTACACAGCATGCAACCTGTGAGGCAATTAAATGAATTATATTGTTTTGTATGGAATTTACGATTAACTTTACCTTTAGTTTGTATTAATTTCAAATCTGGTGTACCTAAGTGCCAGGCCAATCAGAAGTTTTGCGAAAAAAAGGTTTTATGTATGAGAGACTGGCCAGTTATAATCTCTTTTGAAAGTATGATTAATTGTAAGCAAAACTAGGTACGTTCCAATTTCAAAATTTCCCTCCACATTGTTTGCGAGCTAATTTAAATGATTGAGTCTCATAAAAAAATGCATCCGCGCATTTTCGCGCTATGATTTTTTACGATTTCAAGTGTCGCCTGCAACCGAACGAATCGTACGATAGACTTCAATTGGCATTCATGGATGAAGGCCCTTCTAAGGCAACCGCTTATCGTTGGTATAACGAATTCAAGTGCGGTCGACTAACTTTGGGGGATGAAGAAAGAAGTGGTCACCCTTTGACGGCTGTTACGGAAGAAAACGTGGTAGCAGTCAACACTTCGATCCATGACAATAGGCGAGTTACGTATCAAGAGATTCAGCACATACTGTGCAGGTTAGATCGGGAAGCCTACACAAAATTGTATATGTGCATTTTCGCGTGAAGAGGATAGTTTCACGCTGGGTGCCACACAACCTCACCGATGCTCAGAAGCAGGTTCGGGTGGAATGGTGCCGTGATATGATAAACAAATTTGAAGCAGGCTCATCTCGGCGTGTTTACGACATCATTACGATCCAGAAACGAAGCGCCAGTCGACGGTTTGCGTTTTTCAAAACGAATCAACGCCTACCAAAGTGAAGTGATCTAGAAGCGGGGGAAGATTATGATCGTGAGCTTTTACAATTTGACTGGCTACTTGGTGTCAACTCCTTTACGGAACCAAAAAAGCATCAACACGGAATGGTATACTAACAAATGCTTGGCAGAAATTTTCTCTGTTATGAGCAACAAGCGACCCAACACAGGGCTCCACGGACTACTGCTCCACCACGACAACATGCCTTCGCACAACGCGCTCAAAACGAGGGACTTCCCGGACAGCACGCCGGTCAAACTCCTGGGTCACCCTCCTTTCAGCCCTGACTTAGCACCGTGTGACTTCTTTTTATTCCTGAAAATAAAAAATCAGCTCAAAGAGTTACAATTTTCGTCGCCGGAAGATGCGCTGTCAGCGTTCGAGCAGGCTGTAAACGAGGTGTCTGCGGCGCACTGGAAAAAGTGTTTCGGAGAAGGCGAAAACTGGTTCAGACACGAGAGCACGCATATAAACATTAAGACACGAATAGTTTGTGCCTCTCCCGAGGCACTCAGCGGCGCTAGTGCATCGCAATGTGAAGTTGTGTCAAATTGTAGGAACGAATGGATATTGTATCTATGATACTAATGATACGACAGACGCTCGACCGATGGAGCTAAATTAAGTTTTTTTTTTTTTTGTTTATTGATAAAATAATATTAGTATTAAATATTTATCTGATTTAGGTAGGGTAGGCAGTATCAGAAAGACTCTTTATGGATTGCACGCCACTTCCTCTGCCTAACCCTTCAGAGATTACAGGCGTTGTGTTAGGTTTGTTATTAGATACACTAAATAGTCATCTACGATTATCTTCTGCCAATAGAGCAGTAGTTGTATATAGAGTAGAGTATAGAGTAGTTGTAATAGAGCAGCAGTATTGCCTTAAGCGGGTTTCTTTTAGAAATTGATGCTCATAGAATCGTAATTTCCGATTACGAGAAATTTAGGAAATCACTAGGGCTTGGAAGTGTCAGACTAAAATCACTCTGCTACTGTTAGTGTCTTAAGAATTTTATTAATACTGCCTTATCTTTTTTCCTGGTATCAGTTGTACTTAAACAGGCCATCATCATCATCATTTCAGCCGAAAGACATCCACTGCTGGACATAGGCCTCCCACAAGCACCGCCACTTATACCGGTTCTGTGCTTCCCGCATCCAGCGGAGTCCTGTTGCCCTCACAAGGTCATCGGTCCACCTTATGGGAAGCCTTCCAACTTGACGTCTTCCGGTATACGGTCGCCACTCCAGAACTTGTCGGCCCCATCGGCCATCTGTTCTGCGAGTAATGTGGCCTGCCCACCGCCAATTAAGTTTGGCATTTCTTCGGGCTATGTCGGTTACCTTGGTTCTTCTACGGATCTCTTCATTCCTGATTCGATCACGCAGGGAAACTCCCTGCCTCCGCCTCCCTCCCGGCCTCTTGGAGAGGCCAATCTAACAGAAAAACCAGCATGAGATCGACCTGACTGGTCTGACGATTTGCTTGAAGAAGTGAACCATCAAGTTATCCGATTCGCGTGGTATTGAGTGGTCAACAATTCAACATACGCCACGATTTTTTGATAGTCGAGGAGGATCAGATGCTATAACTTATCATATGTGCCTTTATGAAGGATTGACATATCTCTTGTTACACTGATGTTTGTAAGGATTTTTGACACAAGTAAACCTTCTGCCTCCTCTGTGTTACATTACGATGAGCTGCAAAGTTCCAAAGTGTCAGATTTACACCGGCTGTCATGGACGCCGAGCGTAAAGGTCACGAGTTCATTCCTGTTCTCTTCAACGTGCAAATATAATGCAAATTTTTACTCACAGCCATTTTAGGATCACGTAATGAAATTGAATTTATCCTTTCCGTTGAAAGGTTAACGTGTCCGTCTGCTATTATTAGATTATTTTCAGAAAATATAAATAATTTCTTGTTTTCTAATCCAGAGTGTGTTGGCAATTTTAGACAGTGTGACAGTACCAAGAATGTCAGATTTAAAATTTCTTTACGAACCCATTTATGTGTCAGTTTAGTTCTTCACAGATTTTGTTCCTTCGTTGTGTTCGACAAATTCTATCGAAAACTGTTAATCATTATTGGATTAAAAAAAATTGCCAATGTAAATTAGGCTTTTTATATATCTATTGAATGATATCAAAGCTTTTTTGGATGTTTTCATAAAAAATACAAAAGAGAAAGTTTAATTAATTAAGATAATACATTTCATTAAGCCTTAAAATATCATGTTACTTGAAGTACAATGTTCACTAAACTGTAAGATTTATTTAGATTTGGTATAAAAAAATAGAGAGTTTCAAAATGTCTTCACAATTTAAAATTAAAATTAGTAATCCGTACAGATATTCTCCAAAACTTTCATGTTCATAATAAGTACGTTGATAACGAGGCGTCCTTAATTAGGAGCATCAAATTAACTTAGAGATTACTTAATTAATATTATTAAACGGTATGGTATTATTGAGTGTACAGATTTATGGTAACGTGGACTTGCCAATAATGACACGGTTGGCGCAGTTATTAAGTGGAGCTTCATTGCTACGGGTCGAGGTTTTGTAACGACGGCATGGTTGGTACAGTTATTGAGTTTTTTTTTTTTTTTTTTTGGGTGGGAAATCATCAAATAACTTCTCCCGCTCTGGGTGGAGCGGGAGGGCGTGTCAGACTTTTACTGACTAAAACCCACCCGTGTTCCCTCAGTTGCCTGTGTGCCAGGGGCCGCGGTATCTCTTTCGAACAACCCGCACCCCTGGCAGGCATCGGTCCTTGCGAACCCCACCTATTGGTGCTGACATCTCTTTGAGGCGCGCGTGGAACACAACGCGCCGTCGACCCGGGCTTGGTCCTTACCGGACAGCGAGCTACCCATTACTCGCCGTCCGCAAGCCCGCGCCTACGGTGGCCGGGAATCAGCCTGGGATTCCCGACGCCCAGGGCTTCTCCCGCGGCGACTACGGCCGTGAGGGCGCATATACTGCCTCTCCCTCACGTGCGCCGCCTCCCTCTTTGCGAGCATTACTGCTTCGCAGAAGGAGGTGACGGCTAACCATTCACTCTCGCTCCGTACCATGGCCTGCACCAGGGCCGGACGCGAGAGATCGCCGCCGCCGATCGCCTCCACGAGGACACGGCGGTGCTCCGCCCAAGCCGGGCAGACCGCCACCGTATGCTCCACCGTGTCCTCAGGGCGATCTTCGCAATGGAAGCACCCGGGCGTTTCCTCCCGCCTTATACGAAACAGGAACCTCCCGAAACAACCGTGTCCGGTGAGGACCTGCGTCAGGCGGAAGGTGAGGACGCCATGCCGCCTCTCAAGCCACTCCTCAAAGAGGGGACTTACCGCCGCTATCGTGGCGTGCCCAGCACTGGGTTGCGACAATCGCGCTCTCCATGTCGCCATGAGATCCCGCCGGAGCTCTGTCCGCTGCGACTCGATTTCTCGCGGCAGCGGAGTAACGCCCCGGCGTTTGGCCTCCTCGCGCCACTCCCAGATATGCGCGAGGACCTTTGCCTCCAGATCCCATGGCGGTAATCCGGCAAGGAGGCCCGCCGCCTCACCTGAGATCGTGCGGTATCCCCGGATCATCCTGATCGCCATGACCCTATGGGACGCCTTCAGCTTTCGCGCTGGTTGGCGCCTCAATGTAGGCGCCCACACCGGCGCCCCGTATAGGGCCATGGACCGCACGACCCCCGCGTAGAGCCTCCGGCAGGAGGCGTTTGGCCCCCCTAGATTGGGCAAGAGCCGCTTCAAAGCAGCCCCGGCCCGCTCCAGTCTGGGAGCCAAACGTCGGAAGTGTTCCGCGAAGTTCCACCGGCTGTCGAGGACGAGTCCCAGGTACTTCATCGTCGACTCGACGCCGATGTGAACCCCTCCCGCCGTTATCTGGGAACCCGCCGGTGGCGCATTCCGAGGACCATGAAAACACATGGCCTCGGACTTGTGCAAGGCCACCTCGAGTCCCAGTTGCCGGATCCTATCGACGATTGTCGCAACCCCGTCTGCCGCTAAGTCGGCCGCCGCCTGGTACGACCTCCCTTGCGCCAGGACCAGCGTGTCGTCAGCGTAGCAGACTACGCTGACGCCGCTAGGGAGGTCGGCGCGCAGCACCCAGTCGTATCCGATGTCCCACAGATGCGGCCCCAGAACCGATCCCTGTGGGACACCGCACGACATCTCTCGCCGGTTCCACTCTCCTTGGTGACCGGGGTAGATGACGGCCCTGTCCGTCAAATAGGCCTCGACCACACGACAGAGGTAGGTCGGCATCCGGTGATACCGGAGTGCCTCCCTTATGCAACTCCAGGGCAGGGTGTTAAAGGCATTGGCGATGTCTAGAGACACCGCCAAGACGACCCCACCCCGGGCCACAGCATCCCCCGTCGTGAGGGCTCGCACGCGCATGATGGCGTCCACCGTGGAGCGCCCCTTGCGGAAACCGAACTGGCTCTCCGCCAAATCCGGCCCCACCCGCACCAGCCGCCCGCCGAGGCGGTCTGCAATTACTCTTTCAAAGAGCTTGCCCACCTCGTCGAGCAGCACGATGGGCCGGTAAGCGGACGGAGAGTCCGCGGGGCGCCCCGGCTTCTTAATGAGGACCAGTTTCCCCGTCTTCCAACGAAGTGGGAACCGGCCCTCCTCCAAGCATGCGCTTAGGAGCCCTCTTAGTCGAGGCCCGAGAGCCTCCAAGGCCAAGACCCAGGCTTTTCCAGGCAAGCCGTCGGGTCCTGGGGCGGTACTCTTGGCATTCAGCCTACGTACCGCCACTCTCAACTCTACCTCGGTCACCTCTGGAGCATCGTCGTCGGTGTGGTCCGCATCGGGCACCGCAGCAGGCGGAGCCATGGGCGGGGGAGCGTGCTCCCCTCGGGAAGGGAACAGAGCGCTCACCACGTCCTGCACGAGCTGAGGCCGGAGACTCTGCGTCAGCGGGGGAGCCCACGGGCGGATTTTATTCCGCACCGTTTTGTAGGGGCGTCCCCACGGGTCTCTATTCAGAGTCTCCAGCGACTCCTCGCGGGCCAGCATTCTAGCCCGCAGGATCTCCGCTCGGAGGGCGGTCTTCGCCGCTCTGTACCCCTCGTACAGCTCCGCCTGAATGGCTTCCGTATCCGAAGGGCGGACACGGAGCCTGCGGTGCCTGGTGTACTGGTGACGCGCAGCAACGCACGCCTCGCGCAGAGCTGTGAGCTCCGGCGACCACCAGTACACCTGGCGTGAAGCGCGTCCTGGCTGGACCCGAGGCATTGCCACGTCACAAACCTCAGACATGGCCTCCTGGAACCACTCAACCTCGTCGTTGATGTCGGCAGGCCTGTCCGGTGGTGACACCCAGGCCTGCACGATCGAGGCTTCCAGGAGGAGCTCCCGGTCCAGCCGCTTCAGCGCCCACCGCGGACCACACGGGACAGTTATTGAGTGGAGTTTCATTTCTACGAGTCTCCATCAGCCATCATTTCTGTCCTTGTAGTCCTATACAACGACTACTACTCCCATTCATGGGCGTCTCTTTCAGGAGTTGTATGGACATCGGTTTTGTATGGTTACTCATTGTTCCTTTTTCTTCAACAAGCTTGTGCAAATTGATCTGCTAATAACATATATGCCTTTAATTATGTTTAAAATCAATCAAAATTAAAAGTCATTTATTCAAATTAGGCTAAGAATCAGCACTTTTCGAACGTCAAAATACATAAGATTGTCCCCCAAAAACGCCCACCCGTCACCATTTCCTAGTGCTTTAGCTGGGAAGAAATGGCGCAACAAACTCCCCAGCAGTACAGCTGTCTGTTTAGTCGGATAGACTTGATTCTATACATATATAGAGAAAGTAATATGAACATTACGAGACACAGAACATTAATTAAATAATTAGTCATACATAATTATGTCAGCCAGCCATGCCAATATACCAACAAATAAAATGAAAACATAACTCAAGCACTCAGAACAATTTATTTTTTATTTTTTAAGTAAAGCATAATACCAAAATAAGAACCTCCTGGCATTAAGGGCGTGATAGCTTACATATGCAATGCTGGACTATGTTCACATAGCTGATACTACCCGAGTTACAACTCGAGGCCACAAATGAAAATCTAGGTTCATCGACGTAAAATAAATAAACGGGTAGGTAAATTATTAGTAGATAACAATAACAAAATCATGGTCAGCAAGACGACCAGTCACCACAAGCAGCACCCTTTCACGAGCATAACGCAAAGTTAGATTGAATGAAATAATATCTCTGGGTCATTGTAGCCTGAAATAAAGATTTTCTTAATGCATTTGTAAACATCATCATCATCACCATTTCAGCCGAAAGACGTTCAGTGCTGGAAAAAGGCTTTCCCCAAGCTCCGCCACTTCGACCGGTTCTGTGTTTCCTGCATCCAGCGGATTTCTGCGGCCTTCACCAGGTCATCTGTCCACCTCGTGGGAGGCCTACCAACGCTACGTCTTCCGGTACGTGGTTGTTACTCCCGAATCTTTCGGCCCTATAGAGGTATGAGTAACAGGGTGTAAAGTCCACTCATACTCTATGGAAAAGAGAGCATCCTCCGACCAGACGGGTATTGTGTCTGGTGGGCAACTGCCCGACGGTTGATGTCGGGATGTTGTATATATACTAGTCGCACGGTAAACTCTGCTTGCGCGATGCAGGATTTTTTTGACGTCAAGTCTTTGATGCGTAGTTCGCATGTGGCGTTGTAGTTGCTGCCACAGCCCTATCGACCACCTATTCTGCGAGCAATGTGCCCTGCCCACTGCACCGTAATTTTTTTTTGGCAATTCTTCGGGTTATGCCGGTTACCTTACATTTAAACGCATGACTTGATTTCGAGACGTGAAAATGTAAACGATATTGTTGTGAACCACACAGGTAGACTTCACTAACATGGCTAGACTTAGTTAGCTTCAATAACAAGATGCTAAATCATTAAACTTCACAGAAACTCTCAAAGAAATAAAATTCAAAATAATCACCGTTTTAGTTGGGGCTCAACATATACAGGTTTGCTCTAAACAAAGTTCTTCTAACTAACTGAAGTTGAACCGCTGCGTAATTGGGGCATAACTCAATTAAGTTAGGTTATATTTTGTTAAGAAAAGTTAATTTGTGTTTCTGTTGTATACTGGGAGGTAGCTTGTGTTTTACTTTGACACGGCTGAGATTAAATTACTTAATATTAAGGTTACTTTACAAGTCCCCAGAGTTTTAAAATCATTTTATTACAAAGTTTTTTTTTTAGTGTGGGTAGTTAGGTACTTAGCTTATTTATTGCATAAATCTTTATCAGTGCTTGCTCAGAAAGAAGGAAGAACGAACGACGTGATAATAGCACTTCCTGCCAAGTTAGTTATTTTTAATTAATTTTTAACCGTCGAAAAAATAGTTCTCAAGTCGACGAAAATGTTTTGTTAATTTTTTATTATCTTCGGTTTTTCTGTTTATCCTAATACCTATTGTCTACTTTCGAATTTACATAACATAAAATCACGCCTGTAATCGCGGTAGGTTTAGGCAGAGGTGTAGATGCGTTTTGGGGGACTGTCTTATGTAATTTTGACGTTCAAAAAGAGCTGACGCTCAGCCTAGTTTGAATAAATGACCTTTGATTTCAATTTTGACATTAACATTAAAACCACAATTTAACAAATTTTCGAATTCATAACTTGCTTTCTGCTACACGCCTTTTATTAAGTCACAGTAAACTGGCAATGCAATGAATCCGTGAAATTAGTTAATACTTGACTGCTCAAGAAGTATACATACATATATCTGCTATTTAACTGGATTTGTTATTATATTTTATTAGCCTAGGTACAATATCGCACTGCTGAGCAAAGGCCTCTCCCAAATTCTTCCAGGAATCCTTTTCCAAGGCCACCTCGATTCAACCCTTGATTACGCGTCTAGGTCGACTCGCCACCTCTTCTTGGGCCGGCGTCGGCGGCGCGGCTGTCCATTATCAGGCACCCACCGTGTGGGGACAATTTTCCAGCAGTCACTGTGCATACGAATGACGGGAAAAAGTTATTAAAAAAATAAAAATTGTTTCTAATTTATCCAACTCACATTTTACTGAAAACTGGACACTACATGTCAATGAGCCTTAACAAGCTCCATACGAAAAGCGACGGTTTAAAAGAACTGCATTAGTTCTTTAGTGAATAATCTTAAATTATTCTGTCTTCTTTTTACTTATTAATTAGAGACCTGGATATATTTATATAGGACTAAGTTAGCTTAGACTTTTGTGTTTTTAATTTCACCTGATAATTTAATTTATTTATTCTTTGTTTGTTTCAGTCCAGTACTAACCCCACAAGATCAACAGTTATCCCAACTGTATCATCGAAGATCGTTATCGTTTTTTTTTTTTTTTGTAATAACACACGTTTTTCCAATTCACTCATTGGCAGAATAGTCGACATCGGCTTTGCTTGCCATATGAAAAATAGAATAGAATAGAATTTAGAAAATGTTGAAGTATGTTTGGTATAGAACAATCCATTCACAACCTTCTTATTCACCTTGGATTGACAAGTGTTTTGTTACCAGAGAGGACTTAACCATATTATTAAGGCTTCGTTCAGGACATATGCCTCTCAATAAATTTGGTTTTATGATGAAAAAGTTAACATCACCTGTTTGCAGTACGTGTAACGAAGATGAGGACACGTATCATATTTTGATGACATGTGTCCGGAATCAATTGCTCAGAACACTAATTGGCGCGCATAACATAAACCTTTCCAACCCGTTATCGGATAATATCATTCCTATAATAAATATGGTAAAGTTCGCCTTGAAGAACAGACCCAGAACCTAGCTGTAAAATGCACTAATGTAAATTAATGTTAACCCTTTGTATACCTATAGAGTGTCATATTCGCATTTAGCGAAAAAGCTCTTTAAATAAAGATTTTAAAAAAACGTTGAGATTATAAAGGTTATGTGATTTTCTCTAGACGTTTACAAACAAGATACTTCCATAATTCAGTTCCGAATAAATTAAACATATCTGAAAATAATCTGAAATAAATTATGATTCCAGATTATTGTCAGTTAGGAACACTAATTACTTACCTACTTAGAAATTGACTACCGACAAAGATTATCCGTATAGGTACATCGAAATCACAAATGTAAGTTGAGTGAATGCCTGTACATAACTCGGCCTAAGTACGTAGTGTGTCAATTTGCATAACAATACAAATGTTCCAGACACATCATCATCATCATCACCACATCGATCGGTCAAGTGCGGTCTAGCATCCAGCGAGTTCCTGCGGCTTTCACGAGGTCAGAGCTTTGACTGTTAATTCATTTTTATTTTCAACTAGCTTTTGCCCGCGACTTCATACGCGTGGACTTTAGAGACAAGTAGATAATCATTTTTTTTGATAATATATAGCCTATTTTTTAAGTTAGACCTCTCGGAATACATCATTGAAACCTGCATTCAATTCCATGTGGTTTTTGCGTGATGCGGTAACAAACATACAGACAGACAAAAATTCTAAAAACCGTTGTTTTGGCTTCTGTTGCTCTAATAAAGACCCCCCATACTATTTTTTCTTCAATATCTTTAATGTACAGACATCGGCCTGTTACAATTTTATTATATAATATAGATTGTACAGATTGTTCCCACCTTTGTACACTTATAATATTATTGATTGTTCCATGTTTTATTTTCAAATACGTGCTATTTTCTCAAGATCCAGGCATCAACCAGGAGAGGTCGATTGAAAGTCTCAGCAGGGCTTTCCCGGCTGAAGATATTGTAATTCCATAGAAATATGGCTAGAAAAAATAGATTCCACGCAGCTGACGCCTCGGGCAAAATATGAGTTGTAAAAATAATATAAAAGTGCGTAACTTCGTATTCGCTGCTTTGTTAATAAATATTGAAATAAATTCGGTTTTGTTTGAAAGTTTTAATTAATCCTGTGTTCAGCGTTTGAGCTACAGTTTGTTCGTGTGTGACTTTTAATTTTATTGTATTTTTTTGGCTCGATTTGACATATTATATGGCCTTTGGTATTTAAGTTGTGTGGCTCCAGTGGAGTGATTTGAATGTATTTAATTTTGATACTTCAGCCACGTTAATTACGTTATTCACGTCCAGAGCAGACGAATTTTTCAAACCTATGTAGCAATGGATGTTAAAAATGAAAGGCATTGCGATCCATTTTAATTTTATTCGATTACCCAGCTAGTCCAGGTAAATGTTGGTCGTTTAATTTATCCTCATGATGCACTTTTAACAAATGTTTTTTTCTACATTATCAATTTTGTCTGAATCCGGACCCATAAATATCCATTACACACATGCCTGTTAGATTCATAAAATAATATTACGACTGCAAAAATGTATTTTTACTTGGTTTCAAAATTCCCTATCTGTTTTTAATATTATAATCACAGACAAAACAAAAACGATGCCTATCAACATTGCATCATTTTTGTCCCTAACACAAAACCAGCCATTCCTCCATCTTCACAAAAAGCATCTCCAACAAAACACCAGAAAAACGTTCCTCATTTCTCTTCAAGGCGCTCATGTAATATTTTTTGCGGTATCAGTTGGCTCTCGGCTCTCGGCTCCCGGGATTCGGCATTCGGCTCACGTGCCTTCACGCACTCACTAGGCCACTCGTCCTCGCGCAGTTTTTCGGCAACCTGTCTTGACTGAGTAAATAGATTCTTGTGGTGTAGCCGTGTTTTGTTTTTTTTTTTGTTTGCGAAGATAGCAGTGGTATTAAAAATAATGGAAATGGTCTATGTAGTGATATTTTTTTTTAACACAAACAAAAAAACGTGCTTTACTATCTCGTTGATCTAGAGGTCTCAAACTCAGTTCAGGAGTCATACCCTCTAGGGAAGTCCTCTTGGTTTGAATACTAGTTCGAGCAAAGTGATATTGGGTTTTTTTCATTAGGAATTTTCCAGGATCGGCCCCTTTTATATTATGCCCTCTACCGAACCCTTCGGAAAATATGGGCGTGATGTTATGTTATAACAACATTAATGTAAAAAATTCTGTATTTATTTACATTTCAGGCGAGAATTTCAAGTCCCTATTCATTAATAAAAATAAAATGATAAATGCTCAAAAGTGCAAAAAAAATACTTAAAAACAAAAAACAACCGACTTCCGGCAAAACACTACAAAGTGAAAAATAACTTTAATTTCGGAAGTAGGTGACTTTGGATATGTATTAAAAAAAATGCCACCGCCATCCGAAATTAAAGTTATTTGTCACTTAGTAGTGTTTTTCCGGAAGTCGGTTGTTCTTTTTACACTTTTTAGTTATAGTACCTACCCCACGCCAATTCGAAATTTCATCACCCTTGGTCAAAACAATGCGTATTTTTATGCGATCGCGGTTGATTTGCTGTAATTTTTTGAAGAATTCCGTTGTCTGTCTCCAAAAAGCATCATCAGATCTGTATGAAATTAGAATGGGACCATTTCGGGATAAACCCCTTTCGAATAAAAAATAATCTTACAAATCCGTCTATAAATGAAGGAGTTATGCCCGAACATACATAAAAAAATATATATAAACATGTCGAATAGATAACCTCCTTCTTTTTGAAGTCAGTTTAAAAATGCTCAAATAGTCTTGTGTGTATACAATGTTTAGTTATGTGTGTTGTGTTTATCTTATCTTATGAATAGTCTCAAAGATTTAGGAACTGCCTACGAATTGTAACAGGAAATTCCAGACGTAAGCCATAAGTTTTATAAATAATTAGGTTTTTACCTATGAAATTGGAGATTTGTATGAACATTTTAAAATATAAAAATGTTGGTAATTTTCTTATTTTTGCTGATCAAAGTACCTACTGGGCCAAATTATCTATACAATTTTACCATTTTGATGGCAGTTTGTTTATCCCTTTACTGTAGAAGTCTGCCGGACGGGAGGCGACGAAATCAGCTAAAGCGTTTGGTACTGCCTCTCGGGTGTGGTATTTTTTCAGGCTTAAGAAATTGTCTAAATTTTGAAGCAAGTAGAAATCTGTTGGGGCAAGATCCGGTGAGTACGGAGGGTGACGGAGAGCTTCCAGCTGTAACTCTTGTAGCTTTGCGATGGTCTGTCGTGGAGTGTGCGATTGACCAGTTTTGGTTATTGAACTGCGAGCTTCTCCATCATTGTTTGCAATTCTTGGCAATAGACATCTGCCATCACTGTTCTGCCATTTGGTAAGAAGCTGTGATGTACAAGTCCGGCACTGGTCTACCAGACAGTCACCATCATCTTCCTATGAGAAATCTTTTTTTAGCGCACTGGTTAGGTGCTGTACCCGGGTCCAACCACTGAGACGAACGCTTACGGTTGTCGTCGTAGGTAAAAATTATATTTAGAATTCCCTTATTTGTATGCCGATCCAGTAGTGCTATGCATGCTTCGACGCGTAAGTCTCGCTATTGGTCGCTTAGTTCGTGTGGCACCCACTTATCTAATTTTTTTATCTTTCCGATTTGACGCAAGTGCTTCAATGTTGTTTTGATACTAACTCCAAGGCCCGCAGCAAACTCAGCCGTAGATTAAATTGGATCTGCTTCCACTATCGCTTTTAATTCGTCGTTGTCGACAATGGTTACCGGCCAATCGCGAAGGTCGTTCTTCAACTCAAAATTTCCAGATTTAAAACGATTGAATCAATAATGGACCGTGTTTATGCAAGCAGTGTTAGGCCCATACACGTCGTTAATTTTTCGTATTGTTTGCGCAACTGTATTTCCACGTAAGAACTCATATTCGAAAATTGTATGAATTGTCAGCTTATCCATTGCGCCAAAAACCATCACAAGTTCACAAAAACAAAACACTATTTAAAACAAATGACTGAATTTTAAATTAAAACACGACTTTCGAATATATTTTTTTTCTCAAACATGCATGGTAATATCGTCATTATTTACGAAAAAAGAACACGCGAAGCATCGCATTTACGGACAAAGAAAATAAAATATGGATTTGATTTTGCAATGGTGCAGGAGAGTTTTTTGAATTTGGAACATTACAACGCTCCAGCAATGTTGTATGAAACGGCGTGCTGGGGTTGTTTTAATACTCTTTGATTGGATCTCTTTTATCATTCTTGGCATACCAAAGTAAATCTCTTTGCTTAGTACAAATTGCGTTCACGTGGCTGTATAGCCATAAATGCGTTTGCCTTTCGGCATAGATGATAAATAGAAAATTGGTGGCAAAGCTGAAAATTCGTCTTGATTTGTCATTTACATCCTTAATAAATATAAATTTAATCATTAAAATGAGTTCCAACCGTTCAGAGAGTGAAATGGAGATTGATTGTACACCACTAGATTTAAGATCACAAGCCAAATTGGCAATGGAAAACCTGCGAATTCAAAAGAAAATACATGAAATTATATGAAAATTTTATGGTTTGTAAAAACTAGAAAAAAGTGAACATTTTCTCCAAAACGGTATTTTTGGCGTACAAACATAAATGTACCGGGGAAATCAATAACATTTTCTTTTAGTAATTTCCCCAATATGACTAATGTAACTTTTAATATTAATTAAATTGAATTTATCATATAAAAAGTATGTTTTATTTCCTTGCATTCTTTTGAGATAATAACTGTATATGCCTGCCTCGGCGGAAATGGCAATTGCTGTCTCGTATTAGTTAAGTCCTTGCCTACGCCTCGGCCTTCAAACTCATACTAAACCTGCAATTGCCTATTTCACGGCCTTTGTAATAATGTACTATTGAATTTCGAATGTCAGGAGTCCGCTGGATGCGGGAAGCACAGAACCGGTCGGAGTGGCGGAGCTTGGGGGAGGCCTATGTCCAGCAGTGGACGTCTTTCGGATGAAATGATGATGATGATGATGAATTTCGAATTGCGCGCCAATCTAGAGATAATGAAATCTGAAAATGCTGATTGTAAAATCTCCAATTACCTACATAGGTAAAGATCTATTTATTATCAATCAATTCAATCAATTTATTTATATATTAAAGTAGCCATGACTCATTTGTCAGTAAAAAAATTATCCTATCTAAGTAATTAAAAAAACAACAATTATGTACTCGTAGATGTATTTATTTTGATAAAACTTGCCTTCATCATGAGCAAAATATTTACATAAAAAATCTAAATTAATATAATGCTGAAGTAATGTATCCAATAATTTGGTATTTTATTAGATGACAGTCTAAAAGTTAATGTTCATCAAATTTAAAATACGATGAACACACACACAAAAAGTTGATCAAAACTTTAGAAGTAATCAGTAAAAACTATGCTACGAAGGTGTTAAAGTAACAACTTGTAGCCAAAACTTGTAAATATCTAGGTTAAACAAATTACAGTTCTAGATTCCAAATTGTTGTCTGTAAAGTTCTATCTTGCTGAATAATTAAGAATGTGGTTAGGCTCAATAATGACTGAAAACTGAGTAAGACGAATTGTTACTTATAAAAGTTTTTTTTTTTCATAGATCGTTTTTTGCTGCTTTATTCGCCTAATGGTTCTAAGCATATCTGCTGAGGGCCAGGAGCATGGGGTTTCAGGTTCAATCAGCATGGGATAAAGACTTTTTCCATCAGGAGTTTCTCAGGGTCCAGCCTTTGGACTCCAGTCCACAAATCTAGTAAATCGTAATGACAGGGAGATACAATTACCGTCCTTTCGCCTGCTTGACCCTTAGGCATGATATTTTTAATATATTCTTGTTTTAAAGTTTGTCATACTTCTTATTTCTGCAATTTCTTCCTCAGTTCACAACACTCTTACTTCATATTATTTCATCTTTTCGACGTCCATCATTCTCCCATCGAATATCATTACCACATCGGCCAGCATCGGATATAACTTAGGGCAATTACTAAAATCTTGCGGAACAATTTTAATCAAAACATTTGCTGAGTTTAACGGCACAAGTAATACAATATCACTTTGGTTTACAACCCTTTGAGCCGACCACAACATCATAACGATTAGGGACCCTTTATAATAGGTCTTTACCTATGAAATTGCCGTTTTGTATGAAAAAATTTAAACGAATTTTTTTCATGTATTTTTTATTTGTATTAATCGAAGTAATCACCCATGCAATCAATGCATCTTTGCCATCGCAGTGACAGTTTATTGATGCCCTTCTTAAAGAAATCAGCTGGACGGGAGGCAACAAATTCTTCAAAGGCATTTTGTACTGCCTCTCGGGTATTGAATTTTTTTCCCGCCAAGAAGTTATCCAAATTCTGGAAAAAGTAGTAGTCTGTAGGCGCAAGGTCTGGTGAGCAGGGCGGATGACGGAGAGCTTCCAACCCCAGTTCTTGCAACTTGGAGACCGTCTGCTGTGCAGTATGAGGTCGCGCGTTGTCGTGCAGGAGCAGCGGAGACGAGCGATTGACCAATGCTGGTTGGAGATGTGCCAGCTTCTCCATCATTGTGTTCAGTTCTTCACAGTACACATCTGCAGTAATGCTCACCCCGTTTGGTAAGAAGCTGTGATGAATCACACCGGCGCTAGACCACCAAACAGTGACCATCACTTTTCTAGGGGTAAGTTTTCGTTTAGGGCATTGTTTAGGTGCTGAACCAGGATCCAACCAACTTGCTGAGCGCTTGCGGTTATCAAACAGAATCCATTTTTCATCGCAGGTAACAATGCGGTTCAAAATTCCTTCATTTGTGTGTCTGTTGAGCAGTGCAAGGCACGTCTCGACGCGTACTTCGCGCTGACGATCATTGAGTTCGTGGGGCACCCATTTGTCAAGCTTTTTTACCTTGCCAATTTGACGCAAATGGACCAATATTGTTTTGACGCTAACGTCGAAAGCTGCTGCTAATTCAGCCGTAGATTGTGTATCATCAGCTTCCACAATCGCCTTTAATTCGTCATTGTCGACCAAAGTCTTCGGACGACCGCGAGGTTCATTTTTCAGGTCGAAATTTCCAGAACGGAAGCGAGCAAACCAATAACAGGTGGTGCGTTGGTTTGTAGTGTTAGCTCCGTAAACGTCGTTGATGTTGCGTGCCGCTTGTGCCGCGTTGCTGCCACGACGGTACTCATATTCCATAATTACTCGAATTTTTAACGTATCCATGATGACGAAAAAGATTGAAATGCGATGAAAATGTAACACTAATCAATAAACAAATGACTACTTTTGGAAAAAAAAATCCATGTTTTTAAAATAAAATTAATTTGAAATTAGAATTCTTACCCAAACAAAAATTATTTTGATTTGAAATGGCCAGTACTGCAAAACGGCAATTTCATAGGTAAAGACCTAATATCTACAAGTGAATCGCAGCGATTGTTTTGTCCTGTCAGAGAAACAAGTGACAGCTGGTTTGTGTTCCATAAAGAACTTGTAATTTTATTGAATTATACCATTGTTACTGTTCACTGTCATTCTGCGTCATTCTACTACGAAGCAAAGCCCTTCCCAGGACTTTCACCGACATTGCAACATTTTCTGGTAGTTCAAAATTGTAAAGAAATCTACCGATTTCAGACTACATTATGGATCCAGAATAAGCACTAGGTATACATAGTACGTATGTAGTAGCAAATATATGCATAGCATTCGTAGCATTCGTAAGAAGCTGGCAGTATCTTCACAACGCTAATGTTTTCCCATTGGTTGTCTTATTTGTTTTAGTATATTCATTTGTGCTTATTTTTAATTAGGTTTATATATATATTATATTTTTAGTTTGTAATAGTACCTATATGTGCTTCTTTATATTTACATAAATATTTAGTACACGATTTTCGATAGTGCACCTACCTCTGTTTGTCTCTGCATCACCCAAAGTTTGACTGGTAGAAAACGCTTATGGCATTAATTCTGCCTCTGTACATTTCCGTGCGTAAAATATTAAATAAATAAATATTATCAACGGAATATAAGAATAAAAATCGACGAAAACTTCAGCTTTTTGCAAAAGAACGCAAGGAGCTGCTGTACGTAGTGCACTGTTTGACAAAACAGCCGCGACACTGTCACATATGAACAGGGTCCCTTAAAACTCGTCCGAAGTGGAGCACATAGTTGCTCTACTCCACCATAAACAAACTATTTCGGTGAGCGCCCGAAAGTAGTCCCGAAATAGAGCAACTTGCTATCACAGCCACTGTTAGAAGTTCGCCAGAGACAGCGCCAGGCTTTTAGCTTTATTCGTTTGTTTGTCGCGAATTATTATTATATGTGCTGGTAGTTTCGGTGTTCATAATTATGGTACATATTCTGTAGCTGGTGAAAGTTTTTTTATCTAAAAGTATTTTGGATTTTCTGCTTATTACCCAGTAACTGGGTTGTGGAGGCCAAATAAGCACTCGTTCCATGTTAAATACTGGTAGGTGTCTATAAACAGGATGGGTGCTGCCTCCGGTTAGACTGGAAGCCCACCCCAATATAGTTGGGAATAGGCTAGGCAGATTGTTTGATTACTAGTGGGCTCTTCAAAGTAAATGACTTCAAATCACAATGTGCAAGAATCAACTCTAATCTTACTTTTTTTAGCCATAATAGAAAGAAAGAAAGAAAAGTTACAGAAGATAGTAGTAGTTAGATTCAAGGTTAACGTAGTGAGGAATAGGATGAAAATTAAATAATGTGAGCATGAACTAGATACATAGATCACTTTTCATCTTAGGTCATAATCAGTCTATAATTTGCCTATTAATTTGTCTATTTAATGCTGGGAAACAGTCCTTCTCTCTGTGAGAGGGAGGGAGAGAGTTACATGCCTTCGAATGATTGGTTTTAAGACATGCTGGTCACGTTGTTTTCCTCCACCGTTGTTTGGTATTAACCGGCCGGACGACGGAGGGGTACGAAGAAGACGAAGAAGGAGGGGCGGCCACTGAGACGAGCGGCGCCGACGCACCGATCAGGAGAATCCAAAGGAACGACCGTTCGATACACACGAGCACTGTACGCGGCGCGACCTACCTATTGTCGTTCTTAATATACTGTAATTATTATACTGGTGTTCATCTACAGTCCTAGTACTATTTCCAGAGGTAGCTTACACACTTATATACATAGGGTCCTGGAACGCAACAACCGTTTTGAGAGCAGTGCCGGTCGTAAGCTGCGGCTGTTACCCCTGGGCCACCACTGCTCCTTTTCTTACTTTATGGTTCAAAGGTTGTTGGATGCACACGGTTCTGTTTGTTTTTTCCCACTCTCATAATTATATATTGTGTTCCGAACAAAACACAACATGCAATACCAAAAGAAAAGTGCCTTATAACAATATTATGAAGAAGCCGACGAAGCATCGCATACATATCTAATGTACTCGTATATGGGTAGAATGAAATGAAAGCCGATATGAGAGACAACAATCTAATCAGCGAGATATGAAATGGAGCGCAGTGGAAGAATTGAAGATACAGGACTGTGGAGCCTTGTGATTGGCTGCAAACAGGAACTGAGGGGGTATGTGTGAACTTGATTATATAGTAGAAAGTGGACAAACGTGGCTTAAAAGGGTATATAAATATCTTTTTACAAGCTTTTATTTAACTTGCAATGTATGTATGTAACTATGTTTGTTCGGGTGGAATCTTTAACCGATTGAGCTGAAATTTTGTATACACGTTTAGTTTGGATTACAGTGCATGGTTAGCTGTGTGACGTGTAAATGTAATATGGCGGAACTCCTAAGATAGCGGACTATTATTTTTTTATGCACACCTACAATATGGGTATCAAATGAAAGGGCTTGCTAAGAATAAGTCGAAAAATTACTAAAAAATTAAAACTAAATAAAAAGAAAAAAAAGGTATATTTTTTAAAACAAGCTTTTGTTTAAATGCGCTAAAAATAATAAAATAAACTTTTCCTTTAAACTTTTTACTATCAACTTATTACGTCATTACTAGTCATTACACAATTTATATGATATAAAAGCTTGTCGCGAGATTAACTTCTGTAGATAATCAAGTAAACTAAATAATTTGATCTGATTGATTTTAACTTTGTAAATTTTGAAACTAAGTAAATACGAGTATTTAAATCTTACGACAAGTTTTTATATCATATAAATTGTGTAATGACGTTATAAGTTGATAATAACAAGTTTAAAGGAAAAGTTTATTTTATTCTTTTTAGCGCATTTAAACAAAAGCTTGTTTTAAAAAATATACCTTTTTTTTCTTTTTATTTAGTTTTAATTTTTAAATAAAAGCTTGTTTGTAGAAAAAGAAAGTTTTTTTTTTAAATAATAATTAGATCATGTGTGAAGTGAATAATTCAGAAAAAAATGGGTTCTGTTTAGTGATAGACTGCGATAGGCTGTCTTACTAGCAAGGTTTAAATTAATCTCGATAGCAAAAGGAATTAAAACAATTGCTTTAATTTTCAAACCATAAATCGGAGTATTATTTTTCATTTAATACGTTTAAAACTGAAGATTTTTTTAAACTTAAAATTGCTTGGTTGGCATCATAGAACGCCATGACATTGTTTAAAATTCCATGATCTATTTCATGCCAAGGCCACAGTCTAAATAAATCTAGCCAGAGCCCGTCACGCCAACACCCTCCCTGCAGTAATAAAACTCCCACTTCCGTCGAATGAGGTGTCAGTCGCGCGTATTGGCAAGACTGGCGGCTATTTGTCACGAGTGTCGCTAGGCTGTGTCGCACATTAGCGGGGGGCGCGACATAATCGCGTTTTGTCGCGACTTTTGCCAACAATGTCGCCGCGTGAATGTGTATGAATATGGAAATTCGTGTGAGATATGGTGCGGGTTTTCGGTCGCTGTATCGGTGTCCTTGTACGATGATACAGATTTTAAAATGTTTCGATACTAATTTTATTTCAGTTCCTAGTCGTTATTTTGTTTGTAGCTGTAGTGTGCCCATGTACAATATCTACTTGGCTGTAAATATATGATAAATCGCGTGTGGCGGTCTCTTATTAAAAGTTGGGTTAGGTTTTTAATTAACTCTTGCAAAAATATCAACAAATTCAAAATGAAAATAACTGATAAAAAATATTCAAATATCAATTCTTAGTTTTAACTACTTCAAACTTAAACTACCTATAACATAATACCTCAAACTTTTCAGCTATCCATACCCCTCATAATCTAAATCCTTATCACTTCCAAAACACTTGAACGATATTATAAAGTTAAACCATCAACATAACCGAGCAATTTAATTCCCCACTTTTCCGCCAGTTGCACATAACTTCACATTGTTATCAAAAGTACAAACTTTTGCACACGAACTGTGACGTCAGCAGCAAACCACAGAACGCATAAATTGTGCAAATGTGCAACTGTGCAAGAACTTGTGTGAATAACATATATTTTTACTACTGGAATCGTCTTCGCGTAACACGCACACAATTTCCTAGAACTTGACTTGGAAGATAGGTCTGTGTTCATGAATGATAAAAGTTGAGGACTTGAGGTGAAGGGGAGAAACATCTGACTGTATAAGTGTACAATCAAGGAAATGTATTGCTTAGCAGACTGACATACTGCAAATAGCGGTGTTTTGCGACTGAGTGATAGTTGTAAATCGCATAAAGGTACAGACAATTTAGGTCAAAAGTGTTAGCTGTATAAATAATAAGCATCCCGGCTATGTTGAAGAACAACAAAATATTCAAAATTATGAAGCAGTACATTTTTGATTTTTCTTTTTTTTTGCAATGCGTGTAAATTTACTGAAATAAATGAAATTATTGTTTAGTAGTCCTTCGTGCATTCTAAAATTTAGCAAGCTATTTTTTGTCATTTTATTAAAGCTTGGGTTAGCAATCCCAGTGTATCTGCTTTTGTTCACAAGCAATAATCTTTGTTGCCTTTTACGCGAGGCACGAGAAAGAGACAAACAATAGGTGTTATAAAACGTAGGAACACTTATAGCAAGCCACAGTTGCACAGCATGCACAGACGCATAAACTGTATAGTTGTGCTCGCAATATATTGCGCTGCAGCATCAATTTTTTAGTAACCGCGGTGCGGTCAGCTGATCAAAGTTGCAACGCTTTGGGTATGCAACTGTGTTGTGCTATGTAGTTTGTTTGTACTGGAATATTCCAAATGAATATTTTCAAAGAATAAATATGACGTGTGTTTTGGAGATGAGTGTAGCAACAAAAATGGTAGAGAAACCAGGTATTTGGAATCGTTTCTAAATTCCAGGCTACGCAACTGGGACAACTAATTTAGTCACGATCACATATTATCAATGTAGGCGATAAGTTTGCGAGGCTGAAATGGTGCTGGGCTGGTCACATTTACAGGATGGACCAGGATAGATGGGCCAAGATCGTCACACAATGACGATTAGACTTGTTCCTGACCGATTGACCCGAGAAGACAAAATTGGAAAACTTTCGGAGCGACGTTTTCCCAGCAGCGGGATAACATAGGTTAATAAAAAAACATTAAACAAATATTTTTCATTTTGACACAGAAGATAAAACGCAGTTGTCAAACAAATCGTCTCGAGCAGTGCCCACAGAAAAAGAAGGATTTGCACCTAATAACACAAGTAAGCATATTAATTTTAATAATGATGTAGATTATAAAATTTTAGTCTATAAATAACGGCAACATAAGCAGTTATTCTAAACAAATAATTCACGTTTTATCAAGTGCTGCAGTAATCTGTGTACAAATTCGGTTCGGTTTGCAACGATAACAGTATTTACATTGCAAAGCGTTTGCGCGACGATTTAATTTTGAAAAATTTAGAGTAACTATAGGATTTGTGTGTCTTTATGTCTGTATTCCTGAAGATGAAGCTGTTGCAGTGTTGTACATTGATTATAACGATTAAAGGAATCATTGTTATCCTTACGCTTTCCTTTTGGTTTTCGTTGAGGACCTTTCCTCCTTCTTATGTAAAGTTCCCATCCATTTATATATGACTCGTACGTACCTGTAAACAAAAAAATAATAATTCATTCATCATCATTAACAGGTTTGCATAAAATAAACTATATAAAAATTGATGAAACTAAACCCCAACTGAAGTCAAATACTAAATAAACGTTTACCAAAACGAAACATAAACCATCGTATAAATATGCAAATAAATAGCAACATTCAATTCGTAAAAACCAATCTCCTGACACAAACAGGACAAATATACAAAAATATTGAAACGTTTTCATCCCAAAAACATTCGCATATGAAAAGTTCTAGACTGAAGGTAACAAGACAGATATAACCCAGACTAAAGCTAGCTAGACAGAAAATAGATTGAAGCGGTGTGAGATACGATGCCAGCACTAACTGGAGTTGAAGGAAGATATTCTGTCAGTTTTACTTTGTGGGAGCGCGGTTACTGGCAACTCTTTGTGTTTTACTGAAGGTGCTAGTTTTTGTAGCAGTAGACAGATATACGGAATGTTATCTTCCCCTTCAAGCAGACGGTGATAGATTCTATTATACAATAGATTGCTTACGCTTTTAACATCGTGATAGGTTCACTAGGTGATGGTGAAGTATGGCTGAACTTTAATGTCATCATAACACCTATGTAATATGTATTACTTAGATTTGCAAAATAAATGTCTATCTTATTCGTTTTACAGGATAGATTCGTAACATCAAAGCACAAGTGCAAATGTGGAGCGTTGAGTCCCTTAATTCGATTCTAGGGATGGAAAAAGAGTTTTTAGGTTTTCCATTAGAAAATTCTCATGAGTAGCAAAATGGATGGTCCGCACCTATTGCGGCGTATGTCATATATAACTATCGATATACACATCTGCCTATCGCTCCGGGCATACAAATAGGCATGTTGTCATATTCCATTTTTTATTTAAACTTCACAAAACCCAGCCAGATTTTCCGCATTGCTCAAACAACCAGTTCCCCTATACTGTTTGCTAGCTTTACGACGCATGAGCACAATCCCGCATGGCCAACCGGATGACGTCGCATCCTTTTTGCCCGTCACATCTCATTCTCGTCGCTGTCCACGTAAATTAATTTTTTATCGCATGCACACTCCATAAAGCAAGCTCTGCCTCTCCCGTAACTGGCTTTGTTTTTATGTAATATTTTTATGTGCTTCGGAGTGGAAGGTATTTGTAAGTGGTTTTCGTTTTTCTTTAAGATTTGAGAATATAATTGCTACATAAAACGGGTGTTTTTTTATAGCTAGGATATTTTTTTACTCAGAACTTTGACGATAATGCATGCCGTAAGGCAAAATTTATCGGGACAATTTACAAATATTCCAACTTATATGTATACCTACATTATCAGCAAGTAAATAATTTATTTCTTTCTTACATCATCTATGTAAGTATTTTTTTTAAATCTTTATCAGTATTATTGTTTCGATTGCCGATTTTTGTCTAAAACTATATTAAACGCGTCGTATAATTAGCAGTTCGTACGCAAATTACGTGATGGATTCGTAGCAGTTTTGTTACTAACCATAAATCAATTGGATATGAAAATAACCTAATTCAGTCCTCGCATAGGAAGGGTTTATGTCATTTTAGAAAAGACCGTTTCCTCAAATTATACAAAGTTTCTTTCGCAATCAATTCAACATAATTCACCTTTATTCGTGTCACTAAACAAACATTTTCAACGCACACATACACATGTCTTCTCCCGACGTCGCCTCAACTCTTATTAAGTCTCGGATAACATAATAGTCTTTTAAGTACTGTGGCCGTGGGAGAAATTTTACCAGCACTCGTGCTCACCCCTTTGCGATATTACCTTGCTCCACTTGTTCGATCGGCTATTAAGAATGGGGTTTCACCGAAAAATTTAGCATATTTTTCACCCTACGTGAATGAGATTTAGTGACTGAAAGACTCGACAAAATATCTAAAGGTCACTAGGATCGTAAATCTTTTACGGACTTCTTTTTTCGAATACAATACGTGGGACACTCAGAAAGTTTTGCGAAAATAAAAACAAATGTTCTATTGGTAAATATTTTTTTATTAAATCTTTTCAAAGTACTCTGCACTAGCCTCTATACAAAGTTTCATGCGTGTGAACCAGTTTTAGAAACTCGTTTTCCAGTCTGCCGCAGACACCTCGTTTACAGCCTGCTCAAACGCTGACAGCGCATCTTCCGGCGACGAAAATTGTATCCCTTTGTGCTGATTTTTTATTTTCGGGAATAAACAGAAGTCACACGGTACTAGGTAAGGGCTGTAAGGAGGGTGACCCTGGAGTTTGACCGGCGTGCTGTCCATGAAGTACCTCGTTTTGAGAGCGGTGTGCGAATGCGCGTTGTCGTGGTGGAGCAGTAGCCCGCGAAGCTCTTTGTTTGGTCGCTCGTTGCTCATAACAGAGAAAACCTCTGCCAAGCATTTGGTAGTATACCATTCAGCATTGATGATGCTTCTTTGGTTCCATAAAGGAATTGACGCCAAGTAGCCAGTCAAATAGAAAAAGCTCGTGATCAAAATCTTACCCCGCTTCTAGATCGCTTCACTTTGGTAGGCTTGATTCGTTTTGAAACACCCAAACCGTCGACTGATGCTTCGTTTCTGGATCGTATTCCTGTAAAGAGGTCGTAAACACGCGAGACGAGCCTGCTTCAAATTTGTTTATCATATCACGGCACCATTCCACCCGAACCTGCTTCTGAGCATCGGTGAGGTTGTGCGGCACCCAGCGTGAAGATGCACGTGTAGAATTTCGTGAAGGCTTCCCGATCCAACCTGCAGTATGTGCTGAATCTCTGATACGTAACTCGCCTATTGTCATGGATTAAATTTTTTACTGCTAGCACGTTTTCTTCCGTAACAGCCGTCAAAGGGTGACCACTTCTATCTTCATCCCCCAAAGTTAGTCGACCGCGCTTGCATTCGTTATACCAACGATACACGATTGCCTTAGAAGGGCCTTCATCGTACGATTCATCCGGTTTCAGGTGGTTTCAGGTGACACTTGAAATCGTAAAAAACCATAGCGCAAAAATGTTCCCGGCGCAGATCCATTTTATAACGAGACACGTTAATTTAAATTAGCTCGCGAACAATGTGGAAGGAAATTTTGAAATTGGAACGTACCTATTTTTACTTACAAATGATCATATTTTCAAAATAGAGTATAACTGGCCAGTCTCTGATACATAAACCTATTTTTCGCAATACTTTTTGAGTGGCCTGGTATATAAATAATATATGGAAAAGGGATATGATTTTCACAACCAAGAAGTCACATCAAACCATTTGTTTTTGTTTGAATTTTATGTATTTTCGTCTGCTTCGTTAGTATAACTGGAGAAATGTTGGTGTACTATGGGACACCACTGCCTGACCCTTCGGGGGGGAAGACGGGCGTGCTGATAAGTTATTTTGAATTTAGACATTTTAATTGTGATTGATGTGGAATACTGTGAGTAGCCCTCACAGTGAGTACAGAGTCACTACTGTGACTGTGTGAGTACAGAGGGGCTTGTGGCTAAGTGATAACAGCCGCACGGGTCGATCGATCAGGTTAAGCTACGCTTGCCACGGTTAGTCCGTGGAGGGTTGACCATCTTTACATACGAAGACACCTCCGTGCCTCGGAAAGCACGTTAAGTCGTTGGTCTCGGCTGTCTTTCGTGGATCTTGGACAGTCGTTACGGGTCGTCAGAAGCCCGAAAGTCTGATAACCAGTCCTACCAAGTGGTATCGTGTCACCCAGTAACTCGGTTGTGGAGGTCAGATAGACAGTCGCTCCATGTAAAATACTGGTATACAGCTACATCCGGTTAGACTGGAAGCCGACCCCAACATAATTGGTAAAAAGGCTAAGCAGATGATGATGATGCTTCAGCACTGTCTCATTGTATTGGCAATGATCACAGCGACATCGGCAGGTATACGAATACATTTTATATTGAATCGCACGGTATATTGAACGGGAATATTTTAACAGATACGTGATAAATAACAAAAGGCTTTTAACGTATTACGGTGTACGCACGATCCATACATTTTTATTACAAACAAATCGTTAAGTGAATGGAGGATAAAACCAAAGCAACATGGATATGTACTTGTGGAGCTCCACAAATTGTAGATGAGGATATACTTTCTTAAATAATAAACGTTTGAGGTTGAGACCATGGTATAACAATATACTTCGCCAAGTAAAGCATTCCGAAACACAGTGGTTACGTGGGAGACACAAGCCTACGTCATCACCGCTGTTACCAGTAGCGTGTAATAATAACTCACCAACCACCTTTATTACCTGTGCGAATCCTATGAAGCAATGAGGTTTTAATGAACAATTATTGTTAGTTGTTTCGTTTGATAAGAAAAATTAAACGATCATTTAAATGCTGCATATTTTAACAGAATGGTGACTGAAAATGTTTCCATAATTTCGTGTTTCGTTGCAACAGTCGGCAACTGGATAGTGACGTAAGGCAACGGTTGAGACTAATATCACCATTCTAATTTTAAAACCGCGAATTTAAAAATGTTCTTTCTAATTGTCTTCTGTAAATGCATGTAAACACGGAAACAATTTTTGAAATAAAACTGAATTATCGGTTCTTCTAGCTTTAGTGAGGTTAATCCAGACCACGATCAAGACCGATACGAACAAATAGTATATACCTACTTCGAAACATAAAAGTGTCTCCAGACTCGGTCACAGCATTGTTACCTAATTTGATAAGGATTAATGAGGGTCGTTGGCGATATGTATATCACGTTGCATAGTTAGTGTAGAGGTCGCAATTGCTACTACTGAACATGTCCTGAATCTGATTCCCGAGTCGGGCCGAGTGTTAATCGAGGGTTTTTCTATCTGGAATTCCTCAATAACAGCCCGCAGTCTAGATTTAGGCACGGTTGATGGCAATAGACTCGCCCCTATCACATGGGACTTAAACACAACTGGCAAAATGTGGGTGTAGGTACAATAGGTTCACTTCTGCCTGGCCTCTGGGGAAAGCAGGCGTGATGTTATGTGTGTGTGTGTGCGTGTATTTGACGTTGGCTACGTGGTAATATTTTGAGCTCGTATTTCATAATGATAGTGTTTCGACCGCAAAATATTGTGCGCATAAGCGCGACACCATTCTTTCATAAATGTAGTGGCTAATTCGAAACCCAATTAGTGGTTTGGGTGTGGCTTATAACATTTTATATAATCGCATTGATTTATTACCAGTTAACTTAAATTGGCTGCTAAATACAAAATCTACATTTTCGATATACGAAATGATCAACAAATTCTTATCTACTTTCTGTACTAGTGTAGTTTGCTTCAAAGTTGGACAATAAATACCAGCAGAGGATAAAGTGACGTTGTATCAGCCATAACTATGATGGAAAATAAAAACATTGATTGATATATGCTATCAAAAATCTTGAAGAGATAAGATACCAGGGTCGTCGGATATGGTTGAAGGTTAGTAAGACGTCGATGGATGTTTTTGAATAAAAAATAATTTATTAATAGAAAACAAACAGTTCATTCATCAAATTAAATGTCATTGGTTTCTTACTAAACTTCATATACAACGTGTAACGGAAAGGGTATATACATACCGCGGGCACGCCTTCTTTGGATTATATCAAACAATATTGGAAGGTTTTTTTAATAAGTTATGAGAATTTTTAATACATTGATACCAGAAACCGCACTTTTCAAATTGAAATAAACATAATATTCGGAAGAGATTTATCGTGATATTGGCAAGTAACGTGGAAAGTTATTGACCTACGTAGTGCGGTGACACGTTTGTTATGATTTCAATTTAAGAAAAATATGAAACCGAAAATTTATTATTAATTCTTAGAGTATTTTATTTTGAGCTGAAACTATTTAAAGTGATTCTATACCAGCTGTTATTTTAGTGCTTAAGGATAGCAATAGGGTTTCTGTTACACCCTGTATATCTGATGACCCTGATTACTTATCTCTTTTGGTGACTGCACATTCTGATGATAGTCTTTAGAAATACGAAATGCTTTGGAACCGATTGCCACTTGCCTAGACCTGATGATCATTAGTTTGCTATATCGGTACAAAGAAAATGAATGGGTCGAGAAGGATTTTTCCCAGCAGTAGGTTAGCATCTAGGCACAATAATAACAGAAAAGAGCGTGTTTCGTATTAATATTGTCGTAAAAGCTACAGTTCATCCCACTTTGAATACATAACACAGTAAATGTATACCTTTAGCTAAAGCACTGTCATGCAGTTTGAAAGTGCGTCTTTGATCAACTTTATCTGTATCGATAACAACAATAACGGAAACTATGCCCTCAAAGAGAAAGGGAGGAAAATGCTGCGTCATTTATAAGCACAACTTTTGTTTTGTTTTATATTGTCATGTGTTTTCCTCTACCAGATAAACTCCGTGCCTCGGCATAATGTATTGCATAACATAACAGACCCGCTATATAATGTTGCTGTAATGAAAGATTTCGGTTTGCTAGCACGAGAAAGAATGATGTATATTTCATTGGAGATAGTGCAATCAATTAAATTGAACTTCAGGTGGCTGACTTGATTTTTAGAGGAATATTTACAAAAAGGGATTTGGATTTGTGTTTACTGAGAGAAACTATCTGTCATACAATGCTAAAATCCCGGGTATAGTATTTTATCTCATGAAGCGACGCGTTTTACTTGTGTTTACCAATTGTACAAATTTATACGCTGTGAATGTGTTTGTAAGCGCAGGAGCTCTCGGTACCGTCCAAGACAATGGCGAAGTCGGCAAAGTGTGTGTGTTATGTGCTGATGCTACTCGTCTTCACGCACACATTCAAAACGTGTTTGTACAGTTGATTACGTCAAACAAAGCGCGTGTCGCTTTGTGAGATCTAAATACTGTAACAAGGGACGAGCCTAATGCCACCAGGCACAAATACAGATTCCGGGCTGCTGCTGAGAAATTCCATTGTATCTCTTGAAATAATTTGTTCTAGTCTTCCAATACCTATGTCCACAAATAAATAACTTTTCAGCTAGCGCAGAGTGGCACTTTGACAGCCCTATTGTTGGCTCATCTACCACATTCTCACAAAAACTGATTTCTTCATCTTCAAGCGACCCTTTCTACGAATAAAAGAATATTGAACTGTGTACGCGTAAAGTAGAGACACGTCGATTGTCCCCTGAGTGTAGCGGGCAATGGTTTGTGTGAAACGTTTTCATGTCCTTTACCTGCGATCTCATGGTTGAAGTGGTACGGGGATTTGATCGGGGATTCTAGTGTAGTGAGTATTATTGATATTTTAGGGACACGAGCAATCTTTGGAAATAGTTAAGTGGAACTGTCGTACGAAGGAATTGTGTGAACTGTTTCTTCTTTCGTTTACACTGTGGTATTGAGGGCTTAGCTTTCGTCAATATTCGTGTACGTAGGTACTATAATTTATCTCTTGGTCTGGATTGAACAATTAAGATATTTAGTTGGAAAAATTTCATGGATTTCTTCATAACATTGTTGTGCGTGTCGTTAGTGTGGGTTCAGGTAAAATGATAGGCGAGTCTGGATTAAACTGAATTAGATGAATATTTAATTAGGGTTCACAATACACGATTATAAATACAGTAAATTAGGAACGTGGCAGGGCGATGGTATGTAAGCGACTGCCGAGCCCGGCGCGGGCGCTCCCGTACAATATCAAAAATGCAATTCAGCAATCGCATCGCTAGGGTCGCTACATCACACCCCCCCTTTCTCCAAAATTTTTTACAAAGATTATAAAAAAAAAATTTTTGTTACACTGGGTTTACAATGGTACGTACAAAACTACATTATACAATGCGAACTATAAATACTAACGCTTACAATGTTGCAATCAATCAATGATTTTTTACTTATACATGTTTTACATTCTTACTACTTATATAAATCTTATAATTAAAATATATTTAGTTCATATGATTAAGGGTAGCTGTCATAACGTCCGCTCTGCAATAATCAATAACGCCACTCGGGCCGGCAGCTTCCGTTATGACAGCGCCAATATAATAGATACATACAATCCTAATCAATACGCCTACAGGGTTCCACAGCTAATGTAACCACACATAGTTCACGATAGAAACTACATCGTTCGATTAAACGGATGATTCCTGCACAATTCACTTGTCGTACACTGATTATACGTAACCTGCTGCGGTTCCTGTGGTTGGCACTGTCCCAGTTAGTGTTGTCATTTCCTTTTTTAACCACCCTCTCAATTGGCCTATGCAGCCTCTTTTTATTGCGCAACATAACAGGATTCCCAATATTAGCGTGATAATTATAAGTATTATCCCAAAATAATTCAGTTTGCTTTCTAATTGTTGTCCAGCTACTACCTGTGCTTGGGCTATGGAAATGTATTCTTTATTTTGTGAATTCCCCATGTCTATAAATGTGTATTCTCTACTTGGGGCTAGCACTGTAATTAGTAAATTGTGCATGAATTTCTTACATTTACGGTGAACCTAAGCTACTTTGCTAGTTGAGCAAAAATCGCACGGGTTTCTTGATTACTCGGCCTGAGCGTGTGGTTTTAATCATAGGCGGTAGCGAGTTTTGCTCAACCTGCTGTGTTTGTGTTTCAGTGTTGCTGTTATTTCCTACACTTCCTGGTATCATATCCTCATTAATAATATATGCCGGTTTTAATCTATCGATGGACACGGTTGACTGACGATCATCTTTTTGTACGTTAAACGTCTTCTCGTTTCTGCTAATGACTTGGTATGGACCACTATATGAAGGTGTCAAAGGTTTCCTTACCATGTCGTTTCTAATGAATACGTGTGTACAAGTGTTCAAATCTTTGTGAACGAATATTTTTCGTGAACCGCTATCCGCTCGTGACTTTGGGCGCATGTCGTTTATTATATTTCTTAATTTGTTTACGAATGTCGGTAAATGTCCTACTTGCGATTTTTCTACCTCGTGATAAAAATCGCCCGGCAAGCGCAACATGTGTCCTAAAACCAGTTCTGCTGAACTTACATTTTGGTCACTTTTGCAGACTGCACGAAGTCCCAACAATACTGTAGGTAATTCGTCAACCCATGACCTATTTTCTAACAACCTTGCCTTTATTGCTGTCTTTAGGGAGCGATGCATTCTCTCTACCATACCATTCCCTTGTGGATGATATGCTGTCGTACGAATTTTCTTTATGCCTAACATGTTCATCAAACTACTGAAAATCTCGCTCTCGAACTGCCTTCCCTGATCGCTGGTTAAAGTTTTAGGACAACCGAATCTGCACACCCATCCTTCATAGACCGCTTTCGCTACCGTGTCAGCAGTAATGTCTGTGACTGGAATTGCCTCCGGCCAACGCGTAAATCTATCTATGATGGTGACGCAATATCGATAACCTTCCTGTGTTGTCGGCAGTGGCCCTACTATGTCTACGTGTATGTGTTCGAACCGTTCTGTTATCGGGAATGTACCTAATTTTGAAACTGTGTGTCTGTGTACCTTTACCTTCTGACATTGTATGCACGATCTCGCCCATTTGGCGATGTCTTTATTCATGTCCGGCCAAAAATAACGACTCGTGATCATTCTCCGTGTGGCCCTTACGCCTGGGTGGCTTATGTTATGTACTGTGTTATAAACTGTTTTTCGGAACTGTGACGGAATGTATGGTCTTACTTGGTTTTTTGTAATGTTACAATATATCTTTCTTTTACATAATGGTGATTGAATTTGTTCTAAAACAATGTTGCCCCGTGAGTTAGCTAACATGTGTGACATTTGAGCGTCTGTTTCCTGTGCCTGCGCGATTTCTTCGTAATCTATGTTTGTGTTGCAAGCTATGGCTTCTACCCGTGATAGCGCGTCAGCAACCGCATTCTCGGTGCCGGTGACGTATTGTATATCGCTCGTGAATTCGCTGATGTACAATAACTGCCGTGTTCGCATTGGTGTTTCTCGATCCGTGCCTATTTTAGTAAACGCGTATGTTAATGGCCTATGATCGGTGAAAATTGTTAGTTCGCGACCTTCTACCATGTTTCTGAAATGGACGATTGCTAGATAGACTGCTGTTAGCTCGCGGTCGTATGTACTGTATTTCTGTTGTGCCGCTGATAGTTTTTTTGAAAAATATCCTAGCGGTTTCCATTTACCGTTTGTTTCCTGTTGTAAAACCGCGCCCACGCAAGTGTTTGATGCATCGCACATCAGCGCCAATTTTCCTGATTCTCCCGGGTGAGCTAGTGTAATGGCGCTTTTGAGGCTTGCCTTACACTTCTCAAAAGCAGCCACCGCTGTATCGTTCCACTCTATTTTAGACTTATCTCTCTTTTTGGCCCCGTGCAAATATTTATTTAACTCTGCCTGGCTTTCGGCCGCTCGTTGTAAATGTGCCCTATAAAAATTTACCATGCCTAGAAATCGTCGCAATTGCTCGACCGTCTCTGGTCGCGGATAATTTTGTATGGCTTCGACCTTATTATCTAATGGCTTTATTCCGTCCTTATTTACGTGGTAGCCCAAAAATTCTATCTCCGATTTCCCTAGCTCGCATTTTGCCAAATTAATTGTTATTCCGTACTGTTCGAATCTACTGAAAATTAGTGATAAGTGTTTTTTGAAAAGTTGGTTGTTGGTGCTGGCTATCACAAGGTCATCAATATAACAGAATAAATACGAGGTTTCTTGGCCGTCCTTGAGATATTCTAAATTTTGCAACACTGTATTATTCATAAATCTTTGGAACGTTTGTGCTGCGTTTCGCAAACCAAACGACATTCGCGGAAACTCGAAAAGCCCGAAAGGAGTAATGATTGCCGTTTTTTCTATATCCTGTGGTGCTACACAAATGTTATGATAGGCCCGGTTGATATCTATTTTTCCAAAAATTGACTTACCTGCTAACCCATAGGTAAAATCCTGCAGTCTTGGTATCGGGTACCTGTCTGGCTTCGTGATCGCGTTGAGTGCACGATAGTCACCACAGGGTCTGATCTGTCCGTCCTTCTTCGGCACGACGTGTAGAGCGCTCGCCCACGGACTGCTGGATGGCCTGCAAATTCCTAATCCCTGCATTAGCCTAAATTCCTCCTGTACCATTTTATACCTATGTGGTGGCAATGGCCTAGCGCGTGTAAAAACTGGAGGGCCTGTAGTCTCTATGTGGTGGTAAACATTGTGGCTAGATGGTTCCTTGTAAGATACAGGCTTAGTTATGCTCGGAAATTCTTTTAGTAATTCCCTGTATGGGTTATTTAACTGTATGCTCGAAACTGATGGTTCCGTACACTTCACGACAGATGCTTCCCTACTTAATTTAGTATGACCGTCAATCAACCGCTTTTTATGTAAATCTACTATCAGTTGGTGTGCCTCTAGGAAATCTGCTCCTAAAATAGGCTGTTTTACATCACAAATAATGAATGACCATTTAAAACTCCTTCTTAAACCTAAATTAAGATCTATGTCGATTACACCATAAGTTTTTATCTCAGTGTTATTCGCCGCGAACAGCTTATACGAACACTCACGTTTAACTTTGCTACCTCTCACTTTCCCCACTGGTATCACTGATACATTCGCTCCTGTGTCCACTAGATACACAATACCACTTCTATAGTCTCGCACGCAGAGCCGGTGGTTACCCGCGGTACACTCTCCCACCGATGATGACTGCACCGCCTCTAGTTTCCCGCACCCTGCTGTTTCTTGGACCAATTACACGGAGACTCGCACGCTCGCGCGCTTTCCCGGTAACGGAAATGGTGCCTGCATAGCCAGTCCGGGGAACTCGGTGTGCGGCGCGGCCTTGATTGGCTCCTGGCTCCGTAGCGCCGCTGCTGCCAACGCCGTCCTCTCCGGTCCTGTCCCGGGTTCCCGTCTCGCTTCCTGATGTCGTTTATCTCTCCACGCAACTCCTTCATTTCCACGGATAGTGCGCTGAGATGCTTGACCAAATCCGTGTCCGTGCTGCGTGTCACATCCGATGAGCTCGGTGCTATTGACGCGACCTCACCGGTGCCTATGTTCTCCATCACTCTGTCTGCCGTTGCAGCGAGCTCCTCCATTTTCGTGTCTCCGGTCACTGTCAGGACCGCCCGCACGCCCGGGGGTAAACGATTTAACCACAACCTTTTTAGTGGCTCGTCCGTCACGCTGCAATTCCTGGCTAGGGCCGCCATCGACCTATACAGCTGCGATGGTTTCTGTGTTCCCAGGTCCATCTCTCCAATTAGCCTCTGGAATTGCTTGTCCGCGCTTTCCTCATAAACCGCCAATAAACGCTTTTTTAATGCTGCGTACTTGCCTGACTCTGGCGGGGCTTCGATTATATCGGTAACTTGCCGCACTGTGTCCTGGGTCAACCTGGCGATTGCTATATCAAATAGCTGCGCGTCACCCTGCTTCTGCGGTGCCATTATAGCCTCGAACTGACAGAACCATGACCTTGGCAAATCTGTCCAAAAATCTGGTATCCTCGCCTGCACCGATACTGCTGCTACTCCGGTGGCAGCTGCCTGGGCAGCCGCGGCTATTCCGGCTGTTGTTGGGGTAGCCATCGTAGTAGTTTCGAGACTATTTACCGCACTTGTACCCACGCGGTATTCTGACGCGCCCTTGCCACGTTGCCACTGAGTCGCTTACGACGCAAAACACAAAAAAAAACTCAAAAACTATTGTCTGTAAACGTTCGGGGTCACCACTTGTTGTGCGTGTCGTTAGTGTGGGTTCAGGTAAAATGATAGGCGAGTCTGGATTAAACTGAATTAGATGAATATTTAATTAGGGTTCACAATACACGATTATAAATACAGTAAATTAGGAACGTGGCAGGGCGATGGTATGTAAGCGACTGCCGAGCCCGGCGCGGGCGCTCCCGTACAATATCAAAAATGCAATTCAGCAATCGCATCGCTAGGGTCGCTACAACATGTATAATTATGAACTTAGTAAGAACTTATTATAAGTAAAGTAACTGACTATAACTACAGTTTTGTGAAATATTTAGAAAAAGTATTTTAACATTTGTACAGAAACTAAACAAAAAGAGAGAAAGAAGCTCAAGCTTTGGAAACGTGATCAAATCTGCTAAGCTTACTAATGAAATCCACCCGCCTGCCCCTACCTGAACCATCCCAATACAGATATCTAGAGTCGTCTTTGCCAACTACAGTGCCAGTTACAAATCCACCATTTGCTCCCGACTCCCGACCCTCACAATATCAGTCTGTCTAGATCCATTTTGCTTATCTACAGATTTAGAATATATTCATTGGACCAAATTCAAATGTGCAAAGCGTACCAATCCATAGGCCTTCTCCCATTTAAAATTCAACTTTGTTTGTTTCGGAATAGAGTTTATTTTGGTGTGAAGCAGCTGGTCTTTAGGTACGCGTCTCAAAGGCTTGCGGAGCATCGAAGGTGCTTTATTTTTAAATGAAAGGCAACGATAAGCGAACATTTTGCGGACTATTGCGGCCCCTGTGTGTACGTTATTATAATGTTCTTTTTATTTTCAATTCGTAACGGGATCGGGTACTGATACGCTTTGATAGTCTCTCGGCATTCGAAGGTTTTGTATCGTGCTTGTTCTACCAATACGCTGCGCATGTTATTGAATATTATTTTAGTTATGTGACACATTTTCCGGTCTTTGTCTTGTCTTGTCGCTGCTTCAACAAGTTTATATGTCCGCTTTAGATTGTAGTAGCAAGAAGATTAACTCGTCATGAGGTTATTTAATTAAATTTACTTAATGTTTATTTATATGCTGTATTTATTAGTGTCAAGTTCCAACCCAGCCTTTTTATAGTAGCTTTTATAAATACTTACAATAAAATTTGTCACTATCATCTATTGAAGAAGACGAATAGGCAAAACCGTAGCTTTGAAGATAATTGAGGCACACCGGAACTAATAGTTATTAATTAAGATGGAATTAACTAGTATTTTATTTATTTATTATCATAAATTAATTAGGTACTTATTACCGCCCGCGCGGCCCGCGTGGTGGATAGCGGCTCCCTCTCACTGAGAGGAGGCCTGTGTCCCAGCAATGGGAGTATATAGGCTGATTTAGCTCAGTAATTATTAATTTCGCAAGTGCTAATTATTATGATTAATTAATTAAAAGACTATTCTATTGTACAAATATCGATTAAAAGGAAACTTATTCAACGTAACCTGTCCCTGTAAACCGGGTATGCGCCATTTATTAATAAAGGGACGTTAAGAGAGGACGGGCCCTGCGAGGAATTTGCAAAATAGGTATTTGAAGAAACTATTGCTATTGAAACTATATAGTGTGTGATGGGACAGCTGCAGCTCAGACCGAAATTATCACAATTTTTTTGACGAAATCGACGTTTCGTATTCCCCTTTTTTCTTCTCGAAAACTGAGCCGATTCAATATTTTTTTACATTAATATTTTAAGAAAGAGTATGTTTAGGTTCCTATTATTTTTTTATGTTAAAAACTTTTCTAATTTGTCTGGTAGTCCTCTAATCACGGCGGTAAAAATAGGACATTTTTGTCATTTTTGGAGGGTCATATTTTCTTTAAATATTAGTTGCTAAAAAAAAGAAAATGACAGGGACGTGTTTACGGCAGACCTTGATTTTATGAAAAAAAAAATGCTCTAGAGGCGTTATTCAGGAAGAAAATGGGGAATACAATTGTATGGAAAATCGCATGCCCTGTTCCCTCTTAATGATCCATTAAGTCAAAGACTTGAGCTATGTCAAAGACAAAACGTGATTCGGTTTTTTTTTTTAATTCCATTGACAGCTAAACTCGTCCATTTATACTTTTGAAACATAATGTTTTCCTTTTCGGCACAGGTTTTGAGAGCACGTTAAGTTTAAGAAATTACCACAGGAGAACGTACTACCAGGATAAAAGTATCCTATGCCCTAAACCAAGTCATGATGTACCTGTGTGCCAGATTGATCGAAATCCGTTCAGCCGTCAAGCTGTCAAAAGGAAACAGGCAGACTGTCAGAGTTACCTTCACATGTACTATTTAGTATCGATAAAATTCCAATACGACGCCTATATCTTTACTAATAATACAATATATTGTAGTATTCATCCATCATCGAAGCCAGGCAGCCCTTGAGCCCCAGGCCTCCAGAGACAGCCGTCACACGAAATAAGGTATCACCCGAACAAACAATAAATATTCCTATATTACCTTTATTATTCCACATATTCCCAGAAGAGGCCCAAAGCGATCACTGTCTTATGGTACAGCAATTTATAATAAAACGTAAAAATACCTGCTGTAATTATTATTGTTTTTGTATCGGACTCGCTCAATAATATCTTGTTTTGTATACTGCAGCCTATAACGTTCCCACTGCTGCGACACAGGCTTCCTCTCTACGAGAGGGAACTAGGCTCGTTATCTACCATGCGGGCGCAGTGCTGGTTGGTAGATGTCACATGTATTCGATTTTTTTAAGTTCTAGGATATGCCGGTTTCCTCACGATGTTTTCCTTCACCGTTTTTAGAGCCGTTGTGATGAAATTATTTTTACAAAGTAAAGCGCTTGCCTGGGTTCGAACCCACGACGTACAACTTGTAAGTTACCACTGGGCCACCACATGCTCCTCTTGTTTAAGTCCTCCACTTACTCTCGTTTATGGGAACAAGCATTGATTATCAAGCTTTTTTACTCACCGTGTGTCAACGATATCAGTGCTTACTCTTGTCGATAATTTAAAATGTACTAATGTTGCCCGAACAGCAAAATTTCAACATGCCAAAGAGCCTAGGACGAGTTTCGATCTCGTAACGTTCATTTACATCAATTTGTATGGGATAATTGTGTTTCCCTTTACTGTCACAAATTTCAGGTTCCGTTAACGCATATGAATAGGTATAAAAACTCTCACTAGGTACTCAGGCTATGAACAATCACCACAAGCGATCGAAATTTTGACCAGCTAGTAAAATAGATAAATCAAAGAGCATGAATATTAATTCTAAGAATAGAAAACCTCCCGCTCACCGACGAGATAGCGGTCACCAGCTCAACGAACGGACTCCTAAATCAATTCGTAAACAACTTAACTACCCCAAAATTAATGTCCATTAAATAACAATTCAGAACTCCACTTACGTCAATTACTAACGGCATTATACTCAAACGGATCGGAATTCTAAACAAACCCCCTCCAGTTACCCCCACCGTGGGCCCCACGTGGCCCGCTGAACCTCTCATCCGGCTCGAAGGACCAAATAGTTGTTTAATATACTCCCTAGTGGTCCACCGATCCTGAACTATGCCAATTTTGACCGTTGCCCCTGATTGGGTAAAGGTGAGGTCCAAAGTGATTTGTTGCCGGTATTTGGGAGTCAAATAAAAAGTAGGGCTTTGTTTGTGGCACACAATCGATTGTGTTACCTTCAGTTAACTGGTTTTGGAGTTGTTTGTCTATGGCAATTTGTTGGTCGACGCGATACCTTTGGAGTTATTGACTCTGAAATTGGAGGTCTCCGATCGTAGCTCTGGTGGGGCGCTTGTTCTAATGAAAGTAATTTTGAATGGAAAATTTTAATGGTTTTGAGCAAATTTTCAGGAGATTTTCTTCTTGGACTCTTACTTGAATTGTTGGTAAAGTATACGGAACGAAACTTGAGAAAAGTAAAGTCAGCTTCAGGCAACATTTATCTTAGAGTCGGAAGGTTTTGTTTAACTTGCAGGTAGAAGTTCAGCGTAAATTTTTGGAATACAAAATGGCTATCGATTAGGTACGTTAAACATGTAAGTCAAAGGAGATATTTCTTAGAAATGTTTTCACTTTATGGAAAACTGAAGACCTTTGAAGATGAAGTTCCGCAATATTAGAATTTTATTGATTTTACAATATACCTAATACGATAAACGAGAAATAAAAACTGACTGTCTGAAACCAGTATTGATATTTTTATTTAGGTTTAAAGATATTTATCGTCAAAAAGATGCAAATTCACTTACATGAGAACCCGTCGCAGACATCATTCGTCCCAGACATCACGATAGCAATAGTAATACACCCAACCAATACAAATTTTGCTCTTAGGAAGGGTGTTAATTGTGATTCAATATGCAACTTATTGTATATTGCATGTATTAAATGTGTGTAATTGTTTCTTTATATGTGGGTAATTTTTATGTTTAATTGTGTCCCTTCAAAAGTTGTAATTCTTTTGTCAAAGTATTTCTCATGTTTGTTTAAAGTTCAAAATATTTAGTTTCAAAGCATGTTAAGCTTAGATGAAAGCTAAAACAGCACTTAGAAATAATTGTGTCCTTAAACAGACCTGAAGAAAAATTACATAATAACAACTTTAATTTAACCCCATAATAAACAAACAAAACTATGACATTATAATAGCAGTATAGTTTAAATCGCAATAAGGTCCTTCCAAAAATCAGGGCTAGTAGCAACTCCAGCTGCCAGCGCCCCAACTCTAAAGTTAGTATTCCCAGTCGCCAGCGACACAAAATAAGGCACAGAAGGTTGGTTTTACCTCTCGCGATGGCGAGAATAAACGAACATATTTGCCCGTTTTCACTTATTATGTCAAGTTCAGCAACGTTTAGTAATATATAACGTAAGCCGATCCAGAAGTAAAAACAAAACAGTGGCACTCCGGGAGTGCCGACAGAAGTAATAACTTGGACAAATATTTATATATTTATTTTACTTTAATATTTTTTTTTTAAATCGTCAGATTAAACAACGTTCAACGTCCAACGTACGTTCAACGTTGTTCGTTCGTACGGTCGTGTTATCAGTGGTGTCGGTAACAGTGTCGCGAGTTCAATTGTTTTTTCCCATCTCAAAAAATGCCCAACGCGCCTAAAGAAGTTTTCTTTCTTTGCCTAATAAAAATAAATGATTTGACTTTTACTTGATTGCATTAAGTGGTAAAAGTAAATGTATTTACCTATTTGATTTGACTGTGATTGTTTCCATTATGTCTTGTGTTGAACTTTATATTGCATGATTAACATTTTCTCTAAAAGCACCAATAAACGGAAATTTTGTTGAATATCAAAACCCTGCCCTAAAGATACGAATACTGTTTATGTATATAAACTTGTGAAGCCTTGTTATTGATTGCCAGGCAGTAAGGTCGATAAATGATGCCAGTCCCACTGCAACGCAAGCCTTTGCCTTTCTGCCTCTCTTCTCATATAGAGCAGACACGAGCATTGTTCACCACGCTTGCACTTGCATGCGAATTGTCGACTACGGACTTATGACACCATGAGAAAGGTTAGCACTTATATCCAGGTTTTCTCGCGGAGTTTTCCATCACCAATGTCAGGGACGTCCAAGATAGACTTAGAAAGTACGAATAGAAAAAGTCATATTGAAAAATTGCCCGGATTTGAAACCAAAGCATGAGAGACAAGGACCAACGAACAACCACTAGACCATCACGAATGATGGCATAATTATTCAAAATAAAGTAATTTTTATCACAAACATTCTTGCAAATACAAATTAGTGGCACTCTCCACAGAACGCCAAGTGTTTGGATATTTCACTTAATTATATTAGAAACATTTGCCGAGCGGTGTCGAGTAGTGCCGAATGGAGCCGAGGTCGCACCGAACGCGAACGATTCTTCATTTAGATAGCTTCAGTGAGAGCGAGATAACATCAACTTTAGAGAAACAGATAGCTTCTTGTCAAGTGAGATTTTTGCTATCGAATTAATTTTACTTTTTATTTTAAAAAGTGGATTATAAGAGTTTGGTCAGTAAGTACGTTTTTTATTTGTAACGGAGAGCAGTTTATTTATTTGATAATTGTTTTATTAGTTTTATCTCTAATCCTAAATTTTAAGTACTTAGTTTGGTTCCATAATAATTATGACTGTTTTGTTCTATTATAAAAATGTTAATTACGCACCATCAACACTTAGGTTTAAGCATAGGTTTAGCAAGGCGTTCATATTTGTAGGCTATCAAACTTCTATCCAGGTGTTTTAATTTCATGTTTTCATTGCCTCACAGTTTCACGATAACTAGTACGTTATAGTAGTTACCTGAAAACTTTGCTTCTATCAAACAAAGCTGCAACATATTAAAAAAACTTTTCAAGCTTACCTTAGCGCTTACCAAATAGCGATGTCAGATGGCAAAACGGCTTGAAGGGATATTGACTCTGAACCCGTAACCCTTGGAATTTTGATTAGTCATGCCTTAATCCCAAATGATCCTTCGACAGGGTCAAAATGTGTCTGATGTAGGTAGTTGTGTGTGGCTTTAAAACTTCGCTAAGTATTGCTGTCTTTACGGTTGGCTATATATTAGGTCTTTACCTATGAAATTGCCGTTTTGCAGTACTGGCCATTTCAAATCAAAATAATTTTTGTTTGGGTAAGAATTCTAATTTCAAATTAATTTTATTTTAAAAACATGGATTTTTTTTCCAAAAGTAGTCATTTGTTTATTGATTAGTGTTACATTTTCATCGCATTTCAATCTTTTTCGTCATCATGGATACGTTAAAAATTCGAGTAATTATGGAATATGAGTACCGTCGTGGCAGCAACGCGGCACAAGCGGCACGCAACATCAACGACGTTTACGGAGCTAACACTACAAACCAACGCACCACCTGTTATTGGTTTGCTCGCTTTCGTTCTGGAAATTTCGACCTGAAAAATGAACCTCGCGGTCGTCCGAAGACTTTGGTCGACAATGACGAATTAAAGGCGATTGTGGAAGCTGATGATACACAATCTACGGCTGAATTAGCAGCAGCTTTCGACGTTAGCGTCAAAACAATATTGGTCCATTTGCGTCAAATTGGCAAGGTAAAAAAGCTTGACAAATGGGTGCCCCACGAACTCAATGATCGTCAGCGCGAAGTACGCGTCGAGACGTGCCTTGCACTGCTCAACAGACACACAAATGAAGGAATTTTGAACCGCATTGTTACCTGCGATGAAAAATGGATTCTGTTTGATAACCGCAAGCGCTCAGCAAGTTGGTTGGATCCTTGTTCAGCACCTAAACAATGCCCTGAACGAAAACTTACCCCTAGAAAAGTGATGGTCACTGTTTGGTGGTCTAGCGCCGGTGTGATTCATCACAGCTTCTTACCAAACGGGGTGAGCATTACTGCAGATGTGTACTGTGAAGAACTGAACACAATGATGGAGAAGCTGGCACATCTCCAACCAGCATTGGTCAATCGCTCGTCTCCGCTGCTCCTGCACGACAACGCGCGACCTCATACTGCACAGCAGACGGTCTCCAAGTTGCAAGAACTGGGGTTGGAAGCTCTCCGTCATCCGCCCTACTCACCAGACCTTGCGCCTACAGACTACTACTTTTTCCAGAATTTGGATAACTTCTTGGCGGGAAAAAAATTCAATACCCGAGAGGCAGTACAAAATGCCTTTGAAGAATTTGTTGCCTCCCGTCCAGCTGATTTCTTTAAGAAGGGCATCAATAAACTGCCACTGCGATGGCAAAGATGCATTGATTGCATGGGTGATTACTTCGATTAATACAAATAAAAAATACATGAAAAAAATTCGTTTAAATTTTTTCATACAAAACGGCAATTTCATAGGTAAAGACCTATTATCAATGTATGAATCTTTGTAGTGGGGAAATTTTCATGTCGCTTTTATTTCTTAATCGTTTTAGTAGGAAGTTGTGCCTTTTTTTGGGGGCTGAGAGTTACTATTTATATTGATGGGTGGTAGCTGACTTATGGCAAATAATTTAATTTAATGTGTTGTAATGCTAATTACCTACCTATTATTGCATAAAATCAAGTTCTTCTAATTTTACAGACAGCTGTGCTGGGGAGTTTGTTTCGCCACTTCTTTTTCCCAGAAAAAGCACTAGGAAATAGTGAAGGGCGGGTACTTTGGGGGACTGTCTTATGTAATTTTGATCTTCAAAAAGAGCTGACTCTGAGCATAGTTTGATTAAATGACTTTTGATGTTGATTTTATTGTAAACAAAAACACACTTTTTTATTGATCAGCGAAGTTGTATCTGTAGTAATTATTTAGTCAACAGCAAAATCCTGGTCCTTGGAGCCAAATATGAGAGAAACTACCAAAACCAAGATACTATGTTGTCTAATATATGAAGGAGGAGCAGAAAAATCCTTTGCCTAGCCACCAGGATATACAAGCATGTTAAGATATTCGATATTATTTATGTGTTCTGAGAAGCTCCGCTCTCTTCGAGACCTCGCCCTATTTCTCGTTGAGCTGTCTGAGCTCGGAATGTTTCAATTTGCTACCATTAATACTTGCGGATAACAGCACAATTATACTATCTAACGGATAAATAACTGTTAATTAAGGTTTAATTTAAACTTCACTTGTAGTTATGAAGTCAGAACCAATATTCCTGCTGGTATCTATTAAGCGCACACAACGAATGTGTTAGTGAAATACTGGACATTATACACTAGCTTCAATGACCTAAAATGGAAATAAACGGTCTTCCATCGGTCAACGATGACTATCAAAATGGCAGAATTCTGGTCGAAGCATGTTTAAAACCTGCAATTGGAATCATCGATACGACAAAGAAGAAGACGGTCTTCCAACGTCTTAATGGCCGTGCCAAGTGCTTTTCTACCTTATACAATATCAATAATAGTGACAAAAAATTTAGTGCCAATCAATTACATGACAGAAGTGCTAAAATAAGTTGATTTATTCGTTGCCAGAAACCATATGAAACCTATTTAAGTATACAATATCATCGGACTCGTTCAATATTATAGCCTCACTCCAACCTCATTGTATCCAAAACTCAACACTTCAAATAATTGAACTGGCAACAATATTCTTGGAGCTACCTCACTCAATGAAGTACTCATCAAAATCAATAGCTGGCCAAATTAAATTTAATTAAAGAGAATTCGCGGCAACAATCCTACAACGGAATTTATTACCAAATTAAGAATCGCTGACGAGTTATTATCCGAAAGGAGTTACCAGATGGACGAACACACCCGAACGGTTCCGACTGCGGCCGAACTGTGACGAAGTTTGTGGCAGGTAGATTGTTTGAAATATGAAATATTAAATGAGTTTTGTTTCAACCGTTTTCGCTTGTAATTGTTGGTTACTTCGGTTTTGTGTCGTTTGAATTTGATTTTAGATTGGAATTAAGTGATTGATTAAATTAATTTTAAACTTCACGACTCTGTCTTTAGTGGTATGTTTAACAAAATTGTCGCCATTGTTATTGTATAACTATAAAATATGACTGATCAGTTGTAAGCAGTGTTTATCGAGGTCTTTGAGGCGGATTAACCTCGTAACATAAAATAATGTGTGCGGTACATGTGCCAAATATAATGGGATTGGTTTGGCCTTCTATTTCGATCAATGCTCCGAATAGATCCGTATAAGGTTGTTCTACTAATCTGTGGATTTTTTATCTTATTGTAACTATAATCATTCTAAAAATACTCATAAATCAATGAAATTATAACAACGACACTAATGCGTATTTAATTTGAAAGAAAACACATTCATTTACTTTCATTCTGGATCATTTTTGATATGTAATAACCCCCGCTAATCTACGCTCCATGCATGTTCGGTGCTACGGCGTCGACCACTCTGTACTAAGTCGTAGCTCGCTCTGCGCTACGGCGTAGCCCGCTCTGTGCTATGGCGTACCGGGCTCTGTGCTACGGCGTAGCCCGCTCTGTGCTACGGCGTAGCCCGCTCTGTGCTACGGCGTAGCCCGCTCTGTGCTACGGCGTAGCCCGTTCCGTGCTACGGCGTTGCTTAGTCTGTTGCGGAAAGCTTTCGAAACGTATTCGTCATATGAATGGATTTCATAAAAATATTTTCATTACAAAATGTATGCAAATGGTACAACCCTGAATAAACATATAAAATGTCCAAAATCCCTCCTACTTATTTACAAAAGTTATGGTAAAAAGAGATAAAATATCATTACATCGGCCATATACAACATAGAACCAAATAAGTAAGCGAAAATAATGCGAAAACATTTCGTACATAACACTCGAATCAAAGCATTAAACGATTCCGTACATAAACCAGAAACAAATAGCGAAAACAATTTCGAAGCTAAACAATGTAACGATCGTAGAGATAAAACTAAAATATGAATAGTAAACGTTGCGTACGTTACATTGCGAAAAAACAAGGCTTTTGTACAAAATGGCGGCACAAATAAATGTTAATATGTGCGCACTAATACAGTTACACACAGTGATTGTTTAAGCAAATTAAGGCACACAGTAAATATAACAGTAGGTTCACTGTAAACCATACCATTTAATTTTCTGAGAAGCCACGTGCGATATTTTTGTTTCACTAACGTCATCGATTTTAATAAACTGCAGTTTATCGTATGATGCTTAAAATAATGATTTAACAACTTACGCTACTTATAATTTTCCAAAAATATTCAAGTCCTGGGATCAATTCCTGGGACGGGAAAAGTAGTATTGAACTGACTTTCTCAGTAGCAGGCTGGAGTTAAGATTCATGCACGGTTGATGGCACTTGAACATAACTTACATGGGGCATAGGATTCACGTCCCCCGTGTGAGGGGGGAGGCTGGCAACTGAGGGCAGTGCTGGCGCAGTGGTATCGGCCTCGTCTTATGAGTTGTAGGTCGTAAATTCGACCTCAGGCAGGCACTTCACTTTGTGTATTTGATTTCATCACCACTGCTCTCAAAGCCGTGAAGGAAATCATCGGGAGGAAACCGGCAAGTCAATTCGAAGACATGTGACATCTACTAGCCCGCACTGGTCCCGATTACAAGAGTTATGTGTTGTTAATATATTATTGAAATGTCAGAGCGGCATTTCATTAGTCATGACTATTGCCACGATTCTTTTGGACCGCACGCAAAGATATTCATTAATCAACTATTAAGGTATTGTCTCAAAACATATTTTAGTGGATAAAAACAAACCTTCTGTCCGCAACTATTCTGTGACTAACCAGAATAGGGCTACCCCACTATAGTGAGAAACGGGCACAAGCAAAAACTATAACAATTCGTTTCGGTCATTATACGGGACACAAATCGAGTTTTTCTTGAGACAAAGTCAGTTCGCACGAGACGCTTGGCACGGGACCAAAGGCAGTCGCCGTGGCCGTGGTCCAAGTGAGAGGAGATAGCGAGTTTATGTAACGACGCGCTCAAGTAATAACATTTAGTGGGAAAATAGAAGGACACTTGGAATAAAAGCGTTGAAAATAGATGCTTGGACGAATGATATATTAATACTTTTAGTTTTATTGGGACGTGCACGAGAAAAATATGTTTTGTTATGTGAATGAGGTTTGTGGCATAGTTTTTTGGACACTTTAATTTGAATCAAAACAACAAAAGAACTATAGAAAGTTTCAACTAATACGTAAAATCTTAATCTGTTAAAAAATAGGAGAATTTACGACTTCAGTGAAGTAATCGGTTTGTACAGTCGTTCAGCAATTGTCTCAGTGCTTGCCAAAAGTTTAAGAGATTAGAAATCTTTTCTTTTCTCTAGATATTTTCTATTATTGAATATTCTGAACTAAACTGCTGTTGCTCTTTTTTAGGGTGCAGTAGTAATTATGTATAAGTGAGGGTGTTTTAAAATTTCATTTAAAAAAATACAATAAATAAAAGGGGCAAGATCCGTTTTTTTTTCTCTTTTCCTGTTTGTCAGTCTCAACGTGACAAGGGTTTCGCTGGCGTCGAATGAGAAGTCTATAATTATAAACAGATTATGGGGAAAAGTCTAGAGAAGCTTTTTGAAATGTCTATAAATCTAGTCCTTCTAAGGAATGAAATCGTACGAACAAACCACACGAAGGAAAGAAAAACATAGAAACGAAAGAGGAATATTATACCACAGAAACACGTGCTTATAAATCGAAAAGTTAGTGTAAAAATGGAAGACAGGAAAGTTCTTTAAAAAAATCTGATTCTTCCTTGAATATGGGATCTAAGGAATCTATGTATGTATCCGCCTCCATCTTACGTCATAGACTGCTCCCTTGGATAGGAATTTATTATTAAGTGTTGGTACCAAACTGGTTCCGCTCTCTTATTTACGCGCCGCAAAATACGTCTGGCAGCCATCCTAACTGATACAGATAGATCCACATGCTTCGTAAACAGCCAGCAAATTGACAGGCCGGCGGCGGCAGTACACCCAGCGTGATGTACGATACGCGGTTACTCTGTGATTCGAAAGAACGGTAATATGAATATATTGAGGATGTAATGTGTTGAAACAATGGCGGAATATATTAGAAAATAGCAAGTCATATTTTATAAAGGAGTTTGAATAAATCTTTTATGAGAATCGAGGAAAAACTAGGTCCTTACTTCGTACATGGTGTTTGTACTTATTTCTCTAAAACGTTATTTTAGTAGTGTGCTAAAGTATTAAATAATATAAGTAATTAGGTATTTAGTCTAATTAGTCTGTGTGAATGATAATATAGCTAGAAAGGGGGTCGCTACTGAGATGATGAGTAATGGATAAGTATGGAATAAGAAGACATGTTGCGCCGACTACAAATAAATTGGGATAAGGGCAACAGAAAGATGAGGATGTAGCCCAATGACATCTGTGCATACAGTTTTTTCTCAAAGGTGTAAATGATTGAAGGCAGATGTGACTGGAAACGCCGGGAGAGGACAACCTAGGAGGACATATAGTGACCTTATTGGTGATGTTCTTCATGACACATTGGAATCGTGCACCTAGCTTCTGACGTTTCATAAGTGCCCATGTAGGTTTATCTGAAATAAAATATTTTTATTTGATTTGATGAAGGTCAGATGCGTAGCACTCCCAACTGTCGTGCGTGTATGACAGATGTATGAACGTAAACGAGGCAAAAGGAGTATGTAGGGATCGTAGCAGGTAGAGTTCTCCCCATCCCGCGTGGGAAGAAGGCGTGCGCGTGCGCGTTTACATATGTATGTGTAAATGATTTTCTCAAATCTTTCAAAGTGTGATAACCACTGACGATCCAGTCAGTCGTTCAGTTGTTTTCATTGTTTTGTAATACCTCGAATCACTTAAACCACGCTCATAGACAATATTCCATCATTTGATTTATTCCCTTACCTATAAGGTATGCTACATAAATCGTTTCCTCGTCTCTGATTGGTTCCCGGATCACAACTTGTCATAAACTAGTGACAGATTGTGAGTCTATAAGTTAGGAACCCCGGCGAATGGCGGTGGTCGTATTTCATCTACTTCCGTAAATTCTTCAGACATGGCTGACAACTTGCTTGGCCGGAGATATTTTTCCGTATATTTCCTGTAACTGGCATTTGTTTTGTAAGAAAGGTAAAAAGTTTAGGTAGGTTCAACATTTGGACGATATTCATTCCCTACGGGGCAACTTTCCTTCCTGATTCAGAAAATGAATGAGCATTGAAAACCAAGCGGTTTGCGATTTCTACAGAAATATTTTCTCCTGCTAAAATAAAAGACACAATCACAGGCACATATGAACACCCGGCGCACAATTACCCGCGAGGCAATTTAAAAACTGCTTCCCAAACCGAATGAACAGAGAATGACATGTAACGCGCGGGAAGAATGCGCGCGAAATGTAGCGGGATGAAGCAAATGAAGCGACTGTGTTGGAACCCAATCATATGATGGGGACAGGCCCCTTCCTCCCTCGTCTGCCATCCGCAATCCCCCGTCCCATTAGCGAGCACGTTAAACATTTAATTTTTATACAAATTGCTCGCAAATTAAAATGGCGCCGAAATCTCGGCGAAACAATTTGACGGCAGCGGCGCGCTTAAAAGTTTTTTCAATTAGTTCGGATTGCGGATCCAATGATTTGTTTAATTTCCTCAATAATTGGTCGCGTGATGTTTTGTTATTAATTTATTCGGAATCCAGTGATTTGACGCAGATTGCGTTGCTTTCTGGTATTTTGAATTGTTGATTTTCGTTTGGTTTTTGTAGGTTTTATGAAAGATTCTTGCAAAATTGTAATTTTAAACAAAGTGTTATTGCTACAGCTATTATTGTTATTTTTTGGCATTTATACAGGTGTTTTTTGTAAATAACTAAGGCGCAAGATGAATTTATGGTTTTCAGATCATCACAAAGGAAACCTTAGTAATAACTACTCTACCCCCTTGATATACTAAAACCCCATAACTAATAAAATAACGTTATCAGTTAAAACGTACCTCCCATACAAATGTACCCGCTTATAGTCGCGGAGTCCCCGTTACAAATGTACCCGCGTATAGTCGCGGAGTCCTCTCATGATTCAATAGCCGGTTACCGTTATAGAAGTTACACGTTAATGTAACCGTTATCGGTTATCTGTAACGGTTATTGTAGCTAACTGTAGTTACTGTAGATATCGTTTTAATGTTCCGAATGTTTACGTTGCTCTTTGAGGGAACTGAGTTTTCGTAATATTACGATTGTATTTCCCGAAGGGTTGGTAGTGGTATAATAGTCGTACAAATTTCCCCTTTTATGTTTTAAATCCCTTGGGCGCCGAGTTTATTGCAGCTAACTGGGTACAAATCTTTACTGCGAGCAGCTACTGAAATCTTAATACCTGTTCCCGATCTAGGGATAGAACCCAGGACAGCACGCTTAGCAGTCGCTCTTGCAATCACTTCTTCTTTTTCTTTTCGTATTCTTCTCCGTAATTTTTATATTGTTTCAGCCACATATTCGTGGGCACAATAATTACGGTACCAGTGGAATTCTTAAGATCATCCGAGGTGTAGGTGAACGGGCGCTTAGGATACTCCAGCAAGTGGGACATGGTCAGATCAGAAGCACCGCATTTGCAACCAAAGAGATATATACTTATCGCACATTTTCCAATTAATGTAAAATGTTTCAGCAGACTGTTTTTACTACAGTTTTACAAAATATGTACATAATTCTGTAATAAACTAGAGTACAGCGCACTAAATATTAATAATTTCATGTAAAAGTGAGCGTTAGCATACTGTTGGCCATTCTCTTCTCTCAGCAGTAAATAATTCAACTCAGTGGAATACTAACTGACTCGCTGGAGAAAGCTCAGACTTCTTCAAATGAACTCATATTTTTTGTTATTATACTTCGAAGTCATAAAAACTGTACAAAGAATAAGGCCGAGTATTCACTGGGGGACTTGTGCTTATTTATTTATACTTTTATGTATTATAGACTGAGGCTAAGACGTTGTTTAAAGCTTCTTAAGCATCGAGTCGTGAGTTCTAAACCTTTGTCAGATTTTTAATAATGTGACTTTCAAGATTTCTTTTATGCCCCATTTTTTTTTTTTGATGATACATAAACGTACCTTACCGATTTGAATGAAAAATTGTGATTTGATTACACCAAATAAAAATCAATTAGCAATTTGCCTCAATTAACACACCATCAGACTCGACCTAACCCTCTCAACGGCAATATAATTGATCGCGCTGTTTATACCAACGTATCAGCAACCGACTCAATTACAATCGTACAATAAAACGATATAGGTAAATGAAAAGCGAGGGTCTAACGGACCCGATGACAATGTGTAGATAAAAACATAATATATTGGCGCGTTTTTAATAGCAGCGGAGGGTTGGATGCCTATACAAAGATACTGGAAAATTGGATTTTTGATAAAAACGTGATTGGGGTCCGAGAGACCCGGCGTTCTAGTGATGTGCTGATTTAGCTCTAGGCTGTCCTGTAGTGCAGGATAAAAATATTTTTTTGTTCGATTTGGGATTTGGTTCTGTGAAGAATTGATTTCTTTTACCTGCTTTATTTTTTATCGCCAGCGTACGCACTAACTTTCACAAACCGTGACATCCCACGTTTTTTCCAAGAAAGACAGCAGAGCAGATGTACTATCTAATGTGATCTAATTGAACTAGCCTGTGTTGTCCACTGCAGAGCAAAATAATAATAATAATATCTTATTGATTTATTTATTTGATGCGACTCTACGCACCTTCTTGATGTCCTGTATGAGGCAATGGAGGACGGTCCTACTGTATCCAGGATGTCGACAGATCCGGGGAACCAATGAACCAATTAGGATTGAGCGTGGAATATTTCAGGGCGATAGTTTGAGTCCGCTTTGGTTTTGCTTAGCCTTGAATCCTCTAAGCACACTGCTGGAGGGTTCAGGTCTGGGCTATCGATTGAGAAGAGGTGGTCAGGTGATATCACACCTCCTTTACATGGATGATTTGAAACTCTTTGCCCCCAACAATTTGCAACTGATGGAGTTACTGAAGGTAACGGAAACCTTCAGTAGCGCCATCAGGATGGAATTTGGTGTGGACAAATGTGCAGTCATGCATGTAAAGCGAGGAGAGATTATAGAATCCGTGGGAACCAAACTTACGGATTCTATACATCTTAGATCCCTCTCCTCAACCGAAACCTACAAGTATTTGGGTATGTCGGAAGCATTAGGCATCAATGCTACCGACATGAAACAATCGTTGAGGGAGCGCTTCTTTGGCCGCCTGAATAAAGTGTCAAATAGTCTTTTATCAGGCGGAAACAAGGTACGTGCCTTCAACGGTTGGGTCATGCCGGTTTTGATGTATTCTTTCGGCATACTCAAATGGACTCAAACGGAACTTGATGCCCTGGATAGGAAGGTCCGTACATTGCTGACGGCATGTCGGATGCATCACCCACGGTCATCAGTGATGAGACTGTACATCCCGCGGAAGTGTGGGGGTCGAGGCTTTTTAAATGCTAAAACCCTCCACAACCGCGAGATTTGCAGTCTCAGGGAATACTTCCTTCACACTGACGTGGGGATGCATCGAGATGTGGTCGCAGTGGACAAGGGTCTTACCTCGCTCTCCTTGGCGAATGAGAACTGGCGCAAACCTGCAGTACTGGATACTAACGATCGTAAGGAAGTATGGCAAGGCAAAGAGCTTCACGGACGCTTTTTCCGGGCTCTTCATGGACCCGATGTAGACTTTTTAGCGTCTGTATCCTGGCTGCGTTTCGGCGACCTCTTCGGGGAAACCGAAGGTTTTGTCTGTGCGATTATGGATGAAGTTATCATGACGAACAATTATCGGAAATACATTGTCAAGGATGGTACGGTTGACATCTGTCGGGCATGCCACCGTCCCGGTGAATCAATCCGACATATCGTTTCCGGTTGTTCTCGTCTTGCTAACGGCGAGTATTTGCACAGACACAATCTAGTAGCTAGGATTATCCACCAGCAACTTGCTTTGCAGTACAACCTTGTGGAGTCTGAAGTACCATACTACAGGTATGTGCCCGACCCAGTTCTCGAGAATGGTCACGCCACATTGTACTGGGATCGATCTATCATCACTGACAGGACTATTGTAGCCAATAAGCCTGATATTGTGGTGATAGATCGACGAGAACGTCGTGCAATGATTGTTGATATCGCTGTCCCTCATGACGAGAATCTCGTGAAAGCTGAGCAAGATAAGAAAATCAAGTATCTTGACTTAGCTCACGAGGTTGTCGACATGTGGGACGTGGACTCAGCAATCATTGTACCGATAATCGTTACAGTAAATGGCCTAATAGCGAAGAGCCTCGACCAACACCTCAGGAGGCTCTCATTGCACGGCTGGATCAAGGGCTTGATTCAGAAAGCAGTACTCCTAGACACGGCACGCATAGTCAGGAGGTTCCTTTCTCTAGAGCCCTGACCACCGACATCTTGGACCCTGCTCCTGATGCCGATGGGCCACTATTTTTTTATATTTTTAAATGTTTTTTATAAGGTTGTTTTAGAAAAATATTTAAAAATGTAACTTAATATGTATTTAAATGAATAAACGAAATATCTTATTGAACAAGTAACATGACTCAATTGTGTTAGTAGCAATATTACTTACCCCTATGTTAGTATTCCTATTCTAATCACTTAACCTAAAACCATGAATACATGTGAATCACTGCCACACGCGTAACACCGATTTGGAAAGCTTGCAGCAGCGACCCACATATAAAAAAAATGTCTGCTCGCCACACAGCGCAAAATAAGGTTGGGGCTGGCCCGCACGCGGCGCACCAGGGAGGCGCATCGTTTTCTCATCGTTGTATAAAAACAGTCGACTCGAGCTTCAGCAAACATCCCTGACGCACTACAGAAGCGGGGCAACCCCATCAATATCCTGAACGCATTGTTATATTGAACGCGAAGGACGCTGTACGACTTTTGCGTATAATCGGCCCACAGAATGCACGTGTAAAAAGAAGTGCAATATGCACGAAACAAGGTTATTTTAACACCCCGTGCAACGTGCAAATCTACCAGCTATCATATTTGCCCTAACCACAGCGCCCTTCGCTCTCGCTCAATATCGTCATCGTCTTTCATGCCCGCGGTCAAGACATGTCCAAGGTATTTAAACTTGTTTACTCGTATGAGCGGAGTTCCACTCAAATGGACTGGTGGTATAGTTTCCGGACACCACCCGCCGCTGGCACCAAAGACCATGACCTCACTTTTACACGCATTGTAGATAAAAACCATGAAGCTTGGCATAGTCTTCACAGATGGCCACCAACCTCCTAAGGCCACAAACTGAGGCACTCAGCAGAGCCATATCATCGGCGTAAATAATATTGTTTACACACACCCCATCAATGTAACAACCGGCTCGCTCTCTGCTGAGCGTCTCAATTAGCTCATTGATGTATTGATTGAAGAGCATAGGCGAGGTCAGCCCCCCTGCCAAGTATTCCTTCTCCCTTTTTCACTCAATTCTGTGTTTTGCTAATGTTGGCCATTCCTTTCGGTAGGAGTCAAGTAGCATATGAGATGAGAATTACAGATGAGGATGTAGAGTAGAGAGTTTAAATACCGTTATAATTCTTAGTAAAACATCACAGTAAACATACATACTCAGCCTATAACGTTCCCACCGCTGGGACACAGACCTCCTCTCTGTGAGAGCGAGTGGGCCGCAACCCACCACGAGGGCCCAGTGCGGGTTGGTAGATGTCACATGTCTTCGAGTATTTAGTTCTAGGACATGCCGTTTTCCTCACGACGTTCTACTTAACCGTTATGAGAGCAGTAGTGATGAAATTATTCACACGAAGTAAAGCGCCCGGGCGGGGTTCGAACGCACGACGTACGACTCGTAAGTCGCGGCCGTTCCCACTGGGCCAAAACTGCTCACAGTAGACACACACATATAATAAACAAAAAAACTGGTCAAGTGCCAGCCGGACTATATAAATCTAGTCTATATAAATAGTCCAGTCCAATAATCCAGTCTATATAAATAGACAGGTATTATACATAGGTGTTAGATTTTTTTATATTAATACGAAGTTTATTATTGTTGTGTTTTACTTTATTTTATTTTATATTGTGTGTGTGCCCTTATAGTGTTTTATTGTGTTATAAAGTAAACATAGTTTAAAAGTTAGGTTCTACACCCATGTGTAATTACTAATTATTGTAAATATTCGTATGCCGCTTTTAGCGGCGGATGTGTCCTGAATATATTTATACTTGACCAACTCTGTATCTACCATATCCGACGAATAAATATCTTTGTCTTTGTCTTTGAAAGAACGAAGTTCGTACACACACACTTGTATAGAGAAAAAGACGGAGAGAGATACGCTTGGATGTTAGTACGCTTTTTCTTACGTGACCATTTCTACCATTCAACACCTACCACAAGCTGCGTTAGGGCACTTCGTTCCCATAATCTTTAGTATTCCCCGAAAGCCTAATTATTTTTAAATGAATGTTATTACAGTAGAAGGAGACAGTTACAAATGTCCACGGATCGGTTTAGTAGGCAAAAAGAAACTTTGTGTATTAATTAATATTCAGCGAGCGAGCCGAGCGCCGCCGCGAACTGACAATGAACCAACTACTACTTTATTATGGAGACATTAAAAATGGTTTATTAAATTAATGGTCCTTTTAATTTTGGTAGCTTTCTCTTGTTTTTCTATAATACCTGTTGAGCTATGATACTGTTATTTATCCAGCTTAGGTGTTAAAGCATGGCCATTTCGTAGATGTTGAGTATTTGAGTATATGCTGCGTAGGTGATGAGTAGACGTCGCTTAGGTGATGAGCAAATGCCGCGGTGACGTCACGTAAACGTATTTCTATGAAACTCGTTCACGCAGATGGACCATGACCGAGCTTAGGTGATGAGCAAATGCCGCGGTGACGTCACGTAAACGTATTTCTATGAAACTCGTTCACGCAGATGGACCATGACCGAGCTTAGGTGATGAGCAAATGCCGCGGTGACGTCACGTAAACGTATTTCTATGAAACTCGTTCACGCAGATGGACCATGACCGAGCTTAGGTGATGAGCAAATGCCGCGGTGACGTCACGTAAACGTATTTCTATGAAACTCGTTCACGCAGATGGACCATGACCGAGCTTAGGACATAGAATACTTTTTTTTCCGGGACGTTCCTATTTTCGACCTCCAGGCTGGTTAAGCCGCGGGAAATTTTATGAAAAGGAACAGCTTACAATACATCGTGTTAACGTCTGCGGTGGTCGTGAGGTCGCGGCGGATACAGTGCCGTGGCGAACAGTGTCGCGGCGGACATAGTGTCGCGGCGAACACAGTGTCGCGGCGGAGACAGTATCGAGGCGACACAGTGTCGCGACGGACACAGTGTCGCGGCGAACACAGTGTCGCGGCGGATACAGTGTCGCGGCGAACACAGTGTCGCGGCGGACGCAGTGTCGAGGCGAACACAATGTCGCGGCGAGCACAGTGTCGCGGCGAACACAGTGTCGCGGCGGACACAGTGTCGAGGCGAACACAGTATCGCAGTGAACACAATGTCGCGGCTGACGTGACTTATGTGACTTACGAGTGACCTGTCATGCAACAAAAATATACAGAAATACTAACTAATATAATTATGTCTTGCGCATTCAGTCTTACTCTTATTTAGATAGTTTTCCCGATTCAAGATTCTTTGGCCTGATTTTATATAAGAAGTATGCATCTTCCTCATATCTTAAATTCCTAAACAATTGGGTCTAGTAGCATGATATTTTTAGTTCGTGATCACTAAGGAAGCACTCTTGAAAAGAGGTTAAAATATAGGAGATGATTTGTATTGTAAGTGTCACGGCTTGTACAATAAGAACAAGACAATTAGTGCGTTTCAATGTAGCCATGTGTTTTATTCGTTCAACATATTTTGCATGGGCTAATTTCCAACGTTCAGTTGGGTTGCGTTAAATGGATCTTCTGCAATTGTTTACTGTCGGTACGGTGACACGGAGTCCCTCTGTAATGCAATTATTGCATTATTATAGTGCTTAGCGTATTTGTTAGAGTTTTGTACTGTAAATGGCTTACACGAACGTAGCGTGGTTGTTTGACATACCTAAGTTGGTTTTGGGCGTTATAGATGTTATTCGATGCCAAGACAGTCTAATATGAGAAAGTTAACTGTGGAACTTAGCCGCACCCAAAGTTTGATTCTCATTATTCTAATACTGGAATGGCTGAAAGTTCAAATATGTGTCATTTTTTTGTGCCATTTCAACAACCATTAAATACCTACTCAAGTTATTATTCATTAGGTTTAAACCTCGAAATAATAGTCATTGAGATGTATTTGTGCGGAGAGAAGGAGGTTTATTCTTAGTTTGTGTCTACCCATTATTTAATACTAAACCTACATTTACCGATATATGTATGTACGTTATGTAGTGCACTTACAGAAAGTAGCGATGCCAAATGCAAGAACACAATGTCTAAACAAACACTGCTAAGAGACAAAGAAATGTTAAAGCAATTTGATCCGTTTGTGCTGAGGGCCGGACAATGGCGCGCCCGGGACGTGTCCGGTGTCTAGTGGACACTATTTATCGGTGTCGGACACCGCCGGACACCACCGGCCGCCACCGTGTCCGGCCGGACATCCAGATAAGCTCGCCACTGACTTATTATAAGTAGTTTCTTTGCGGTACCAAATTAGGTATGAAAGTAATGACTGTCTGTTTTTGTGGGTCTTGTTACGTGTATGCCTTGTTCTTATACAAAGCTACAATTTGTCTCACTTATGCCGAAAGCTTTTTCTTATGCAGAGAAGGAACGAGCATTATTCACTACACTTGTCTCGTTCACTTAGTGTTGGTGATGTCAGGTCATTAATGCATAGTTTAGTACCTTTTGCTTAGTAATCAATACTAACACTAATACTTTGCGTGTAAATTTGCTGAATAAATTGGTATTCTCATATTGAAATCGTGTTAGTTTGCGGCTTTATAACCAGTATAGTCTATTTAAGGCTACTATAGACAGGCACGACACGACTCTACTAGAATAGTTTCTATGACAGCTTCATGGAAATTGATCTACTAGAGTCGCGCCGCGCTGTCACGTCGCGCTGGTATGTGGGAACTTTTACTTTTACTAAGCAGTTATTCATCATTAGATATGTTTACACGCAAGGTTTTAGTGTAAGTGACAAGCAGGTACCTAGTAAGCATTGAATAGTTAAAGTTTACACCAGCTTACTGCACTAAACATAAGGCCATGTTTATCTGCGATGCAGCGATGTCTGCATTACTAGTAAATACTACTCCTCTGCCTAACTCTTGGACCATGCATGGTTGTAGATGCTAATAACAGCGCGTCAATATTACCTCCTGCCACACATGATATCCTCGGAGTGATCCAATACAGCCGCGTCATTACAACCGTCACTGAAGCATCACTAATGGAAACATTAACCTTTCCAATTAGGTTAACTGTTAACGTTACTGTGCTCCTGGTACTATAGACTTTGGACAAATCTGTCGGTTTAGCTGAGATGGTAGATGCGGATATGTGTTTTACACTAGGTATTTATTTTGCTATGACCATCCCCCATTTAATCTTGTTTTTGGTGTTTTAATGATTCTATACATATGTAAATCAAAACAAATAAAAACTAATTAGCATAAGATTCCAATTTTAAAAAGCGTACGCGCAGCAATCTATGTGTAAAAAGACAGGACAAAATTCGGAACATTAGGCTGCGTTTAAAAACGGGTATATAGACGTAGGCAAGAAGGCTGCCAGGCTCAAATCACGTGGGTCACATCCTCCGCATGCAGGATGACCGCTGGGCAAAAGTCTCCACACAGTGGGTGCCTGAAGACTGAAGATGGACGGCACCGCCGCGCTCGGTCCAGAAATGGCGGCGAGATGACCGGAACTCGAACCGTGAGGGCTGGTTTAAGGTTGCGCGGGAAAAGAGTTCCTGGAAGTACTTCGTCGAAAGAGAATCACCGTCAAAACCATCATCTACACATTACGTAGATTATAAATCAATCAATAAATATCAGCTATTGTCTTTTGGTGAATGCTGTGTATACCAGTATACAAGCACACATTCCAGCACATTTATTTCATTGCTGTATTCTTTTATTGCAGTTGGTTTGCCAAATAAAAGAATAAACTTCACAGACTGAGCAGTGGGCGGTACAAGAGGCGATCGATTTGACTCGACCGCTCGCTAAAATTAAACAACGTATGAAATGTAATCCTGGTGATCGGGTTCTTCTGTGAAGAGGTATGTTTGTATTAAGAATAAAGACTTATAAAACCTTTCTAAGAAAATAATATTGAGAAAAAGAAGGGAATTAAACTTTGTTTTGGTAATAAAAAGATCAATCAGACACAGATGTGCGACTCTGAGCGTAGTATCAGGCAGCGGTTCCACTAAAGTATCTATTATTATATTTACACATTTTACACCTTAACTCAGTTTGTAAATGCGAAAGTAAGTTTGTTTATATTTAAGATATTTTTTCCGGAACAATTTTAATTGTGTCAAAATAAAAAAAAATCAAAATCAAAATATTTTATTTCACATAAGCCTGCATGGGCACTTATGAAACGTCAGAAGCTAGGTGCACGGTTCCAATTTGTCGTTTCCTATGGAGAAGAGCCGGCAAGAAACTCCACGGTTACTCTTTTAAAAATAATTGGCTTTTACAATGTTTTCAAATTACAGTGATAATAGGTATGGGAGGACAGTGCAGGCCAGTCAATAAGTACCAGGTACTTAGAGGAATGAAAATACAGAATAGAAAAACGTCTACAAATCTAGTGTAACATGAAATAAGGAAATCTCTTTGTTTTCTCAAGTCATAAAAACCATGCAAACACGGGCAGGTCACTAGTCTTTAACTTGTATTAACAAATGGCAATTACCAAACAGAGGCTTATGTCCAAACTGAGGATGTTTAAAATCATTTGCTCTTCAACGAACATTAAAAACCTATTCTTAATACATGAGCTTCAGTACCTCCCAAGTAACCGTTCTTTTATCGAGTCTTTTCAATGATGTCCACGCAAGATAAAACAATATTACGGAATATAAAGCCATGTGTAGGATGCACTAAGTGCGTCCGCTGGCGTCGCTCGGGTTACACGTTCTGAGTGAAACATGACGCTTCATTATCTGAACATCTCGGTACGTATTGTGTTACATGTTAGACAAAGATTGGTCAAACATTTTACAGGGTAACACAGAGTTTCAAAAAATAAATGTGAAAAGAAAAATAATTTACGTAGATATTTCTTGTTAAGCAACATCTTTACACATTTCAACTGTGTATTTGTTACAAGCAGTGTGCTCGATGGAAACTGATGAACTTCCAATCAAACTCTCGTCGCCTATTTAACCCATTTAGAGGATGAATTTACAAAAGTCTAGAATAAGTGCTCCACTTCGTTATATAAGAGACTCTTTTGGAACTTTTGATGCTTCTAGAGCTTCGGTCTTGTAAAAACCTGTTCCTGATTAATTACATTCTGATAAATACCGCTGTACAAATAGTGGAAAACTGACCAACAGTTCTATTCATCATCAGCCTATGGCTGTCCACTGGTGGACATAGGGATTTCCAATTTCAACAAGATTCACCCTGCAAAGATTAATCGGTCCACCTACTCTGAGGGCGTCCGCCCGTACGTTTGCCAACTTGTGGTCTCTACTCAAGAACTTATATCCCAACGGTCATCAGTTTTACGGGTAATATGGCCGGCCCATCACCACTCAGTTTGCTTATTTTGTGAAATATGTCCTATGTGTAACTTTGGTTCTCTGCCGGATTCGATTCATCAGAGTTTGTTGCAGTGCTGGAGTCTAGCTTATAAAATAGTACTTTTCGACTGTATTTGACTGTTTGTATACAATACCTAGATACCCAATGTACATAAGCCTTATGAAATCTAATCTCGTATAAAAAAAAATGATTGAATATGCGTTTTTGTTTGAATACGAGGGATTTTATTACAAACAAAACATGACAGCAAAATATGGTGCTATTTACGTACTTATGAAACCGTTGCACAAACTCACGTTACGCACGTCACGTTTACGGCAGTATCTTATAGATTCGCAACGGAAAGTTGATATGGTCGCTCTAAATGTTTCACTTATATAAATGCTCACAGTACTTAACTTAAAACATAACTCCTTTTGTATCTCAAATATAATATGTAAATATCGGATTCGCGGGTGGTTTCCATCCTTTACTGCCAAATGCCCTCGACTCGATGACGTTGCTGTGCTATTCGCGGCGCTTATGTGCTGTCGCAGTTGTGAGACCTGTGGGAAATATAATCGGACACATTACTTCTTTTTTCACCTCCATCTCGTACCTACTCTGTTTAATTTTAACGCGTTGTTTTCATGTACTTACCCATTATGTCTGGCCTTTTTGCGACTATGACGCACAGCTGGCGTCGATATCACATCACACACCCTCAGTTTCCAATAAGTTATTGGCCGAAGAAGATAGATACTTCATCCATTGTTATAGGTAGGTTCTTAGTTTTCTCCGAATAGTATTAACCTCACTATTTGTGACTTATTTTAACTTTATAATGATTAGTTTTTATTGTTATTGTAAATACTCGAGTTTTTTTTTCCAAATAACCCACAGTTAGTTTTCTTGTCGTAATTTAAAAACGAGATAACTGGCAATGTAATGTCCGCCGCTCCCGGCGGCTTGTAGCGCTTTGTGAGTGAGTGCATCAGTAGTTTATTAATTCAATGTATGTATAATCGCTCGGAAAAGGTTTTAGTACTGTTGTTGTTTACGTTTTTTTGCTTTTGTAAGTTTATGTGTGTGTACTTATTTATTTATAAGTATAAAATTATGTATTAGGTACCTATGTTAAAACTGTTTTGTACTCTTCGTCACTTTTCCCTAAAGGTTCATTAGAAAACCAGCGTCAGACAGCATCAGTCTGTCTGGCATTAATGCTGAAATGAACCTTTTTGGCGCAGCCGTAAGGCACAAACTGTTGTAGTTATTTATTTATTGTACACTTTTTTTTAATTTGTTATTGTATTTTGTGTTTTACGGTCTGTGACCAAATAAACGATATTCTTTCTTTCTTTCTTTTGTAGGAATGATTCCGCAAATAATTAATAATTTTATAGAGGTATGAGAGAGACGATGGGCCGATGACTTAGTGAAGGCCGCAGCAATCTGCTGGGTGCGAAAAGCTTAAAACCGGACGAAGTGGCGATGCTTGAGGTATGATGATGATATTTAAAATGGAAGGCCTCTAACTAGACAGCTGTTGTGCCTGGTGGGCTACTACCTGATGGTCGATGTCGGGATATTGTACATACGCTTGTCGCGTGGTAACCTTTGCCTGCGATGTAGGATTTCGCGTGACGTCAGTATGATGCGTAGTTCTTATGTAGCGTTGTAGATGCCGCCACCAGGTATTCATTTTATTTGAAAATAAACGACAACTCGTGACACGGTTTGCTTAACATCGACAATGTGTATTTATAATATATGATATCGACGGTACTTAATAAGGCAATCAATGAATCAATCTGTCAAAAATTGACCAGAAAAGTGCTGCTAACAGCACTTTTCTGGTCAATTTTTGAAAATAATTATTTTTGACCTGCACGCTTAGCATGACATTTTCTATTTCTACGAAGAATGGACAATGCTTTTTCAATACAAAGTGACATTTTTGACATCGCACCGTAGATATCCTTCTACAATCTGTCATTTTGTCTTTCGTTTCTAACGATCTTTGTCTAGATCCTTCTAAATGTAGACTATTTCAGAAGAATATTTCTTCCCAAACGGTCAAAATCACACTGACAACAAACTTTCTACTCGATGGCCACAAAGTATATAGGATTATCTACAAAATCATGATACGTTAAGAACGCATAACTGTGATAATTAATAGAAAAAAACATAGAGCTATCTTCTCCTATTGTACATCATTTAGTTAATAGTCATGTCTATTCTTCCGTTGACAAATCGGTGCTCGTGCTAAGCCTACTGGCCACTGAGAAGTTTTAATTTCGCACACCAACAGTAATACGTCCAAAAAAAAAAACATAATGCGATTCGCTGGTACATTTTTAGTTTTGGTAACACATACATTTATACTAAAGAAAGTAAATTAAAAAGCAACTATTCCGGCCACCACACACTGATTGACACGTTAACCCACAACTGTACATAACTTCGTGGTCAAAAGGACCAGAAGTAACCCTTCACGTAAGGGCAGATGAGATTCAACCCTCCTCGCGCTGTCAAACCGACTGTTTTTCCCTGACAATAGGTTGAAGCGCATTGTGTGACTTTAGGTCCGTGGGGTCATGTTTGCTGGCCTGACGTGGGTCACTTACTGTGTACACAGTGGGCCACTCTTTGTTGCCTAGTGTGGCGGTCGGAACTTTTGTCCGTTTTAAATTTAGCATGAATAAAATGTTTCACGTTTGAGGTTGGAATGAAAAAGCGGATGTAGTAATAGTTTCGTGAATATGATATGGAATTGAAAGTGGTTTTTATTAGTTTTGCGTTCGTGCTCACCGGCGATGGCTAACAATTTAAGTCTAGGCTACGGGTTGCGAGTTTCTACATCCGTACAAAATTATAAATAAACATAAACAGAGTCAATTTTTATGTATGACTGTGTGACTGCTTACCTACTTTGTCTAAACAACTTTTTTTTCTGAAAGTTATAAGTATTTAATGCATAAATATTCAAGTTAGATACAGTACAGAAATCTCAACATTTTGCCATGTCGCAGTTTACGAATAAATAGTTTGAAGCCAGTCAAAACCTGGCCCACCAAACTAGACAACTTAACAACCTATCGTAAATTACATTGAAACATGACCTCCCTACGTTCCTCTCAGGACACCTGCTCTCAAGGGCCGCTATAGTCCCAAAACGTCCGCCTCCTGACTGACAGAATCTTAAGATACTTAAACAGTTAAAGCTTGTTATGTCAAACAGCTGAAAACTTTTAATACTTCCTCTGGGATTAATGGCAAGTTTGTCGTAAATCTTCTCAATGTATCTGTCCGTTAATAAACTTTGACTATCGTAGTTAGATTAATTACAGTTCTGCACAATAGGCTGCTCCTAACTCCGTTCCCAGCTTTCCATATTTTTCTGAAGTAAACCATAATATATAACCATATTTGCAATATATAACAACAAATAGGAGACGGTCTTGTGGCTAAGTAAAAACAGCCGCACGGGTCAATCGTTCAGGTTAAGCTACACTAGCCGCGGTTGGTCAGGTAGATGGGTGACCATCTTACCATACCAAGGCCCCTCCGTGCCTCGGAAAGAACGTTAAGCCGTTGGTCCCGGCTGTTATTTGTGGATCATTGACAGTCGTTACGAGTCGTCAGAAGCCCGAAAATCTAACAACCAGTCTTACCAAGGGGTATCAGTAACTGCGTTGTGGAGGTCAGACAGGCAGTCCCTACATGTAAAATACTGGTATTCAGCTGCATCTAGTTAGACTGGAAGCCTACCTCAACATAGTTGGGAAAAAGTACGCAGGTGATGATATAACAACAGATACATTAATCTTCAAAAGTACGCAGGTGATGATAATTATAACAACAGATACATTAATCTTCAAATTAATTACGCAGGTGATGATATAACAACAGATACATTAATCTTCAAATTAATTACGCAGGTGATGATATAACAACAGATACATTAATCTTCAAATTAATTACGCAGGTGATGATATAACAACAGATACATTAATCTTCAAATTAATTACGCAGGTGATGATATAACAACAGATACATTAATCTTCAAATTAATTACGCAGGTGATGATATAACAACAGATACATTAATCTTCAAATTAATTACGCAGGTGATGATATAACAACAGATACATTAATCTTCAACTTAATTCTATGCCCATGCACTGAAGGGGTCGTGAAAAAACAAAAAATGGCAAGATCAAAAATGCGGTTGTCTACTGCCCGTCAAGAACAAATAAACTTTGGATCCTTAATCGAATCACTTATCAAATTAATTTACAAACTAACTTCAACAGTTTTCATTGCCAGAATAAATGACCACGACATCAACACATTCAAATAATCAGACAGCCAATCAGGATCCTTACAGCCACAATAACAGAACAACAGACAGCCTGTACTTGCGGTATTGTACCGCTCCTGTATCACTTGTTTACCGCTTGTGTGCCGCCTGGGTACCGCTACCGCGCCGATAATACCGGTGACGGCGGTCTGACAGCGGCCGGAACAACTGTGTCTCCTTTACTAACGAAAGTATGTATACACACGCACACATACACACGCATTATAATGCGTGTGTGTATGTGTGCGTGTGTATGTATACAATGTATGCAATGTATACATTGAAACGTGTAACTGTTGTAATTGCATTCTAGATTGTTTTTTTGGAATATATTAATATTCTAAATCTCGAAATTGTTAAGTTATTCTACTGACCTAGTTATCAGTTGTGATGGTGGTTTATGCGCAGGTCCTAGGCTGGTTCCAAGACCTGTGAGATAATTATGTGATGCTTTCAATGTCATGTGCAGAGATCGGATATTCGGATGCATATTTACCTAAATATATTTTTTAGCTATGAAAGTATGGAAGTGGCTTTATAAATTATTTGTAATATTTATTAAAAACCCCGGGATTTTTGGATTCCATAACTATTCAGATGTGTATTAATTTAAAATTAATGTTTAACCCAACAAATATGTGTATGTACTGGAGGAGGGGTGGTTTGTATTAGTTAATACAAAAAATAAACAAATTACTTACCTAAATTAAGACTTTTTCGATACAAAAGCGCATTCCATGTTAGCCAACGTCTCAACTTTAGGTGAATATCCAGCCGAATATCCGATCTCTGGTCATGTGTAATACTTTCTTTGAGACTTTTTGACACAGGATTCTAACGAATTAATATGATCACCTGGATTGACCATGCAGTCTTGAATGTTATAACGCCTGTCGGGTCTGTGTATGTACGCATGTAAGATTTTTGTCTATAACAGCAGCTACTAAGGAGGAGCATTATTCTTACTACATAACATACGCCTTGTTTCCCCGTAGGGTTGGGTGGGTATTCACCCACGTTTCGCCGGTTATGTTTAAGTCCCATGTTATAGGGGGCGAGCCTATTTCCATCTCCTGGGTACAATTCCTGACTCCGGGCTGCTACTGAGAAATTCCAGATATAAAAACCCAATAACCCAGGCACTCGTGCTCAGCGGTAGCGCTTGCATCTACTAGACCAATGAGGTAGTCAGTTATTCTTACTAATCTCGAGAAATCTACCTATGGAAATCCATAATCAACACAGTAGTGGTATAGCAACACTCCTGCATTACCATGCTCATACGCATTATGTCGTCACAACCGCACAAAGCCTCCACGGAGCGATAAACGTAAAATTAATGTCCATAAAGAGAGCGTTACTCTGTTTCCGAGAGCATGGCGCAACATATGAATAATAACGAGTTTACAATTATGAAGTTGCTCATTAAATTCTGTGTGGGAGGATTTTTGCGGCCTTTTTTGGATCGTTACCCGCTGGTGAGCGCTTGACTTGACATTTAAAGGGTTGATCGGAATTCCCTGAAGGAGTATTGAGGGCTACATAAGTCACTTATCGCAATTTCATTCACAAATCGTTGTAACTTGTAAGTACAACATAGTACTTACACAGCATTGTAAAAATACAAGTTAATATTAGGTCCGGTGTGTGGAGTTATTGTATACGAGCTGCAGTGGAGTTCGTACTAGTAAATTATCATACGGGAACGCACTTTCGGGATAAAGTAATAAATATATTATTCCAGGTTACGAACTATCTGTTTGCCAAATTTCATCCGAATCCGTTCAGCCGTTTTTGCAGGATTGAGTAACAACATCCAAACATCTAAATATCCAAAAATCTAAGCATACAAACTTTCACATTCACATTTATAATATTAGTAGAATAGTAGGATATTCTCAGTTGATAATTTTATTTGTGTTTTAATAGTTTGATAACTAAGTTGGAGCACTGATAAAAATTAAATTTATGTATTCCTTATTTGATTCATTCAGTAAATCAAGCATCAAATCGATTATTTGAAAGTTCTTATTTATTACTTTCACATTTTCGTTTCAAACTGTATTCCGTAATATTAATAATTTATGGGCCGTTTAATATACCCTACCTCTTTTTATATTCTGTTAGAATAATAATGAAGTTCTGCCGATTTAAAGTCGCCTGGCTTCCAATGAATATTTAATTACATCACTAATGAATGAAACAGACGAAGAACGCTTCAAAACTTTACTTCTCACATCTTTAAGGGGATATTTGAAAATTTAAGTACTATGAGCGAAACTTCAACTGAATTTGCTTCAGACTTATGTTCTTACAATGAGAACAATAAATCAAGTAGAATACACAAGTCTAGAATATTCTGAAAACCAGCATAATTCAGTTTTATACAATCATTTAGTCCGACATTGTTGTAAATGTTCGTAAAATCAGCCGACTATGGGCTCTACGCCGTAGCAGTGTATCGACGTAGCTGCGTAGTGACGTAGCTGCGTAGCGAGCCTACGCCGTAGCGGTTATAAGGGTTGTGCCATTATTATGATAATAGGCTATTATGGCAGATATCATTATCTTAGCAAGAGTGACTGAGATCTTTGGGGAGGGGTTACTTTATTAATTTACTCCGGACCACTTAGATAATTATTTTCAATTTTGCTGCTGTAAAATTTAAAGTGGTGTTTTACAGCAATTCCGTTGGATGTTGAGACAAATTGACTTAAAACTTAATGGGCGAAATATTTTAACGTCCGAAATCTGTCTTTGCTAAGTTAAGAGTATTTGAGTATCTTAATAGCGTTTTTCTTTTACTTAAAGGCTTTTAATAATTACATTAGCGAGCTCTTTCAATTACAAAAAGCTCCTGGTGAAGTGGCTGAACTCTAACTTTCTAATTTACCTTGTTATTTAATATCAAGGAAAAACTAAGAGAAAAACATCCACAAACACACTCGAAAACTAATCCATAAAATATGTACAATCACAAAGCATGATCGACACACACCTCGAACTACTTACAACTTAAAGTGCTTATGAAATATAGTGAACAGCAGCGAGTGTGTGACGGTGACAAATTGCGGGAACTTTGTGGAGGCTCGGAGGACTAGAAACTTTAGTCCTTAGCTCCCTAGGGCCAACGTTTGTGAGACTCTAGGGCCCGATGTTTGTTGTGCTCGGGAAGGTGTTTGGTTTGGCTGGGTTGTTTGACCTGAGGGCGGAGCTGTCAATACGTTCTGGTCATAAGTTCCTGAGTTTGGGGATCGTGTTATTCTTGAGGAAAAGTTGTTGGATTATTGGAAGCGTAGCTGTAAGCCACTGTTCAAAAAGTACAACATTTTACCGTTAGCTTGCATGTATATTAAAGAATTGTGCCTATTAGTACGCCAACATCCTGAAAATTTTATTAAACATAGAGATGTAACCAAAAGGAATGTTGCCTCTAGAGATAAACATAGACTCTGCTTGCCACAATCCAAACTCGATTTATATAAAAAAAATTCGTTTATAATGGCAATTAAGGTATACAATAAATTACCAAACACCTTTAAAGAACTACCTTTGCTTATGTTTAAAAAAAAGCTGATTCAGTGGCTTAAAGAAAAATGTTTTTACACTGTTAATGAATTTGTGTCACATGTCGAAGAAAGAAAGTAATGTCAATAAATTTGGTTTATACATATTTTATTCATTTTTCAATTTGACATTTACTTACTATTATTATTATTTCTTTATTTTTTTTTGACATTCTAACAATATTCATGGACATTAACATTTCAATTAATATATAAAATCTGACATTTTATTACAATCGTATTGGTAAATGATGTAATGTTATGACATTTTTGTTAAGTATGTTATGTATTGTGAAAATAAATATTTGCAATTAATTTAGTTAATCAGAAATTGTGTAACGTTTGTAGTGATAACTGAAGGAATATTATGACATGTTTTTAATTTAATGTATTTTGAAATTAAATATTTGCACACCACATGTAATGGTAGAATGTAAATGGGCCACCTTAAAATAATATCATACTACTTTGTACACCTACATTTTGGCAAATAAATTACTTACTTACTTACTTAGCGTTAATATGTTTAGCGGGTTTGTTTTCTTAGATGTAATGAGATTCTTGTTTTTCCCACGGCTTATTTTAATTTCTAAATTGTTATTTTATTTTTGTTTTAATTACGGACGCTTATAATGTGCACGTCTTTTTACATCGTTCTCACATTGATAATTTCAACATAATGATGTAACCAACTGTTTGTAACAATATCATGATTTTAAAAGAGTGTCCATGGAGTTTCTTGCCCGTTCTTTTCTCCATAGGTACCTACGCTTTGGAATGGGCATCTAGCTACATCTTTCTAACTCACCGACCTTGACAATTCAAAAGTGCCTGTAATTGGTTTATTTGAAATAAATGCTTTGATTTTGACTAACTATATTAGGTTCGTTTTGTATTCTAGCGAAAAGAAAATTCTTATCAAAATTTTGCGTGATTTGCTTGTTATTTGACGTCTACAACCCAACTACGGGGAAATACTGACCATTGACAGTTAGACTGGCTGCTAGACTTTCGGGATTATTGTTTCTATCGATAGCAACTTCTTTGTTACACGTTGTCATACAAATAATTACGCATACTTAAAATAACTACTCGTCTTTCCTGTCAATATCTCACCGCGTCCCACCCGATACTAGGAATTAACACTATTCACAAGCAGCCCACTTCAAGCTCACTTCACCTAAGATTTTATCTTGAGATATTTACAGAATAGATCGACATAACTGAAGACTATCTAAACTAATTCTTAATTTATTTACTCAAATATGATAGGTTTTATGTGATTTTACGGCGAAGAGTTTTCTGACTTGTAATAACGGCAGCCCATCTATAGACTGACCACTGACAAGCACAGCCCTCCCTACTACTCGCTACCTCTCAGAATGTTCAATCAGCGCGGTTGCTTTTTAACAACAAAACTCTTTACTCCATTATATGCGCTACAACGTAAATCACGCTATATTTTCTTTTAATATTTCTGAAAGCATACTTAGTACTTAAATATTACAAGAGATGGTACATTCTAACAAGAATATAAGTTATTATTTAAAAAACAATAATGCATAAATTCTCAAAATTATTATTTTTTGAGCTCAATTTTAAGTTAATACTGTGTGTATCAGCAAAATGTGTTTTATAATATAAAAATGAATAAAAACTATAATAGTTTATTTTATATACAATGGACGCCAAAGCCAGTCTTTAGATTTGCTACTACGATTCAAATAGCGACGGACAAAAGCAATTTTATGTATACTGTGTAAACTTTTCAGTTGGATAAATGTTGATAAGTATTTTTAACAGTAAATAAGAAAGACTAAGATTATTCAGTAGTTCGAGTTATATTTATGTTGTTTATTAGCTAATACGCTAGATTGTAATGTGAGTAAAGTATCACCAATTGTGATATTTTATAAATAAAGGAATTAATATTTATATATGTATAAAAAGTACCGGTGTCAGTTGTCATGGTGCGATTTATAGAAAACTTTACACGATGTTATTTTTCAAATGACGAATGTTGTAAAACGTATAAAATTCTCGGTACATTTTTTAAATATTGAGTTGTTGCTATTCCGATAATGTTCTAATTTTGTAAAAATACGTAGAAACTATCTTTGATTATGACAGCTATTGTCAAATGTATGTCCCGCATATATAAAATATTCGCTATTCAACATAAAATCTAACTACAGTAATTGTAAGTACCAAATCGAAGGTACCTATTAAGTTGATTGAGAGTATAAAAATAACTGCAAATATTTAAATCGGAAAATTGATTGACTTTCATTCACGTCCTACGTTACATTTATCCGATTCTGAGATCAACAATAAAACATACATTTTATATAGGTATACAAGAGCGAACTTAATAAAATTATGATTATACGTAAATAAAATACTCGTAAACTCACTGGCAAATAAAATACAAATATCTGAAATCGCTTTAGCGAACAAACCCTTCAATAAATAACCAATCAATTAGTTATTGGCGCAGCTAAAAATACTAGCCAATCAGAGCGCGATTTCGAAATTAAATCATTCCGAGCGAATAGAGTTGTAAGTTAGAGAGTGAACGAAAATATTAATTAACAGTCTCCACGAGTTACTGCTGCGATTGTTATTAACGTGAGCTGCGATTAATTACATCGTATTAGTGCAGAATTAATTAATTATTTGTCATACTAGGGTGTAGTTTAATAAGTTTTCATACATTCATCGACACTTCTAATGGATAAGAGGTAGCAGTAACTGTAATTGCCTGCCACTGTTTACCTCTAATCCCACAAGATTGGATGTGATCCTAACATATTTCATACGTACCGTAGGATTAACTTCTTAAGGACTAGGTTACAGGTTTCAACTTGTCAAGTATAAACCTTTTCCATTTAATGTTATATTAGCCTACCCAGTACTCATCGGTCTGAATTCGCCAACACGCGCAAAAGAGCGTATTATTGGAATGAAGTTCTTTATCCCAGCTTGCGGTAAGTACGAGTAAAATTATAGAAATCGTCACGTAACGGAAAAAGCGTTACGTAATCAAAAATCAGTGCCCCCTCCATGCGAGTTTTCATGGAATACAATAGAAACAAATAGAGAGAGAGTGAGATAGTTTTCATGGTTTTTAAAGTGCTTAAGCCAATAGTGACGTCAATATGAATATACAATATGAAAAAAATGTTTTCTTGGTTTTTGAGGGTTCTGAAGCCGATAGTGAGGTCAAAGTAAAGTTTGAGTATTTTATAGATGGAGTAAACAACGTTACTTTTAGAACTGAGAAAAAAATCGTACGGAACTTCATTCCTGACAGGGGGGGTCCCCCGACTCCAGACGTATTTCATAATTGATAAACTCGCAATTAATCATGACCACTATCTCACCTGATGTTAAGTGATGATGCGCTCGACGATGGTACATGCTCCCTTACTATTTACAACGCACTAGAACAACTACATGCTTGAATTATTATTTCTGTCATTGATTCATTGCTACCTGTGTCGTCTTACCGCATCAAGCTATTCGCTGCTATTCCCTCCAATTCGTCGGTGATGGATGACGACTGCTGCCGAACGATACGCGATCATTTGCGACGTGTCACGGAGACGTATGCATGTTTAAACATAACAAGTTGCCTCAAGTTGAGACGTGTTCAGGTGATGTATGCAGGAACGGTGCTCCTATTGGCAGGTTGGTTAGGTGAGTAGTGAAGGAGTATGTGCTTATCGAACGATCGCTATCATTCTGTATTTAGAAAGAGAATGGAATTTATATATTAATACGTGAAGAATTTATTTTACGCAAGTTACGCAGACGGAGGAGCATACAATGGGCACAGTTAAAGTTTATCTGGAGAAAAAGTGCAAAAAGCGAATATTTTAATATAATTCAAACTTAAAATGAATATGAATTATTGTCGAATTTCGACCACTGAGCAACAATTAACAAGTAATACGAACAAGCATTTAATCTACATAATTATTTTCACAGAAAACTTAACGCCTAACAGAAAAAAACACTCAAGTATTTATTTATCTCATATATCGTAAGAACGAAACACGCTTAGCCGGAAATAACTGTGGGCCATAAAATATGTCTCCTCTGTAGAAATCCGACTATTATTTTGATAATCTTTTAGGAGATAAATTAGAAATACTGTACTAGTCAAATACGTGCGAGCAGCAGACAGCAATGTTAGTTTAAACAACCTATATGTTTAGCGGCCGAATAAATTACTTTGAAAACTAATATCTGTCGAGTAATTTAAAAATGGAACAAACTTTTTACATCGTAACTTGGCAACCTTCGAATGATGGACGAACGTGTACTATTATCCCCTTTCGTCTATCAAAGCCTCTTTTGGAGTCTTCTGCAGGAATTTACTATGGATAACAAGCTCTGATACATAGCAAAATTTTCCAAAACACAAAACGTCGGAAACACGTCAGAATTGGAAAAGGCGTCGCGTTAGAAATATATACATTAAAGGTAGCACAACTCGATAAGGAATCCATATACTTAATAATAAGCATCAAATTAAATATTTTCTCCAGCCCCGTAACCATGGCAAACTAACAGAATCAAAATAATAAAGCTTTAAATGATCAAGTACAGTCAGCGCCGAAGAGAACCAATCAGGAGCTCGCAAAGTGGAAATTATTCGCTTTGCCAATCCACAGATTAGTTTCAAGAGGTCCTAAACACGAGTTAGTCGATTCGGAAAGGTAATTAGTTTAATTCGAACGATTTGCCAGGCGAGGTCTCACCGCAGGCGGGGCGAGGTCTCACCGCAAGCAGGGAGCGACGCGAGTGTCTTGAAGGATCGGTTTGATTGAGACCTTATAGAGGCGGTTAGATTGGTAATTAATGAATTTTGGGTCGTTAATTGATAATGTTTTGTGCTAACTTGTTATACAACATCTGGTGTCAATAGACCGCTCGCAAAGCGGAAAGTCATATATTTTTATAATGCAATGACTTTTTTGAATGTGGCCGTTCCTGGAAACCGACTGGTTGAATATTGGTGACCAAAATTAAATTATTCATAAACGTTTTCACAGAAAAGAAAATTCTGTTTTTGACGCTTTTATGTGCGAAAACAAGTTTTTCTTTTACCAATAATTCTATAAAACACGCTCGTTCTAAACTCACTTAGGCACAGATTTGTTCAGCGCGGTTTTTCATACCAAAACTAAAAGTCGTTCCCGTAGTCGATGACACATTATGCGTAGATATCGGCTTGCTGATGGGTCTTTTTACACCCTGTGTGTAGGTAGCTCCAACTTGACGGAGGTATGACGGACAAAGGACGCAGATGTGGCCCTCGCAGGATTATTTACGCGACGCGCAAGTACGTGACAACGGTATTAGGATCACACGCCGGGGAATGAGGTGGCTTTAGGTGGGCTGCACGTCAATGAAAGTTTATAAGCTGATGTGATGAAATATTGTAGTTCAGTGAATCTTTCATGAAAACATTTTCCAGTGCCCGGCTGTTGGTACTTATGACACACAGAGTTTTAAGAAGAAAAAACGATCTAAAGGGTGTCGTTTCTGTCACTCATAGGTAATGCGGACTCGTGTCCGCAATTCCACATCAATGCGCGTATTTTACGTAGACACGTGTGATATCTTAATCCATAAAATAAAATGTGATTTGAAATGTTTTTAATAGCTTAGCTTAGTTGCCCTGAAAATTTGCTAATTTGGAAAATACTAAATAAGTGTTTTTTTCTACAGGTTTTTTGCACAAAATTAAGACTATAATATGTAAATTGTTTGGACAGGACAACGTCTGTCTGGTCAACTAAATACAAATGTACTTAATCATAAAGAAAAATGTATTACATTATTATGCCTCCGCTGTCCGCCTGCTCATTGAGGTGCCAGCATAGCCTTGGCGTCGCTATTTAACTTAACTTAGCACGTTCAACTCAATCGATACAAAACTTAGCTGTTTGCTTTGCACCGGAGCGCTTCCAACTAATTATTACATTCACGGCGGTCTTAGCATTGTAGATGAGCAGAGTTCGTTCATGTATCGTCTGTGAGGCTTAACCAAACTATTGTTAAATTGGGCAAATTAGTGAAGATATATTTTGCTGTATTTTGGTAGTAGTAGTTTGCTTCATTAGAATGACCGAAGGAAAAAATATAAACATTTACAGTGTGTTACATAACTAACGCCAGGCCTCATACACCCCAATTATGTCTAGTATTGAGTTAAAAGCATAATACAATGACCAAAACATTTTTTTAAAGCTAATTGTTTTTATTAAGAGGTATCAATTCAGTAGTCAATTAGGAACAAACTATTTTCAAGTCTTGCGTTTATTCTGTTACACCTTGTCTATGGACACACTTTCTATTACACCAAATACAAATATAAAAAACCTTTTCCAAAAAGAAAAAACAACCGACTTTCGCAAAAACACTACAAAGTGGAAAATAACTTTAATTTCGAAAATCGGTGACTTTGGATATGTATACCGCCTTCCGAAATTAAAGTTATTTTTAACTTTGTAGATTTTTTTCCGGAAGTCGATTGTTTTTTTTTTTTTTGGAAAAAGTTTTTATTTTTCATTTTTTGGTTATAGTACCTACCCCACACCAATTCGAAATTTCATCATCCTTGGGGTCAAAACAATGCATATTTATGCGATTGCAGCAATCGCGGTTGATTTGCTGTAATTTTTTTTATAGTTCCGTTGTCTGTCTCCGAAACGTTTCACCAGATCTAGGTATATGAAATTTAATTGGGACCATTTCGGAATAAACCCCTTTCAAACAAAAAAAAATTAAAATCCGTTTATACAGGAAAAGTTTTTATCCAGTGCGTAGACTGATACTTCATGGTTACAGTTTGCGCACTGGATAAAAACCATACATTTTGACCGCGTAGGTATTGCACTTTTCTATGAAACAGCTAATTTTTTTTAATAATACCGACGAAAAATTTCTTCGCTGGGGGGTCTAGAATGATATGCTGAATTCATGGTTAAAGTTTGCGCACTGAATAAAAACTTTTCCTGTATATGACGGAGTTATGCCCAAACATCCTACCACTCCTAATCGTTAAAGAGTTGTACTTTCCTTCATCAGCTCAGCGTCATGAGATGGTGATGACCATACGCAAATGTCTCAATAGCTTTAGAAAATATATGAAAAACATTGTTAATACCTATAGTATTTGAGGGTTGCCCTGGGATTCCAGTATCAGATCCTGACTTGGTGCCAAGTGGAACAACTCAGGGGTATACTCTTTCAAATAAACAAAGAATTTTAAGTATCGGTCCACAAATGGGGGAGAAATCGGTGAACATACATAAAAAAAAATACATACAGTCGAACATAGAACCTCCTCATTTTTTGAAGTCGGTTAAAAAGTACATGTTACGTTTTAATAACAACAACAGTGTTTCCCTTACGGCGACGCTACGCCAATAATGTCCACCCCAGACAACTGGTGGAGTTTCAGACTCCATCAGTTGTTCTAATAAACCTAATGAAAGAAGCCTTTTTACACACTAACAATGCTTGAGTTTTGCGTGACTATCTTACACTCCATTGCTATACTATGGGTCTATAATGAATTGTGATAATATTGTGATGTCGTGAAGTAACTATTATTTTACAGTTGGCTTGTCTTAAAACAATGAGAGACCTAACAAAAACTGTTAGGTCTCCCGTTAAAGTATAATGTTTTCGTGTTATTTACAATTACTATATGAAGTCAGGATTAGGGGACTTGTGGGTAAGTACCTAATAACAGCCAGTTGGGCCGATGGGTAATCATCTTTACATACCAAGAACCCTCCGTGCCTCTAAAAGCACGTTAAACCGTTGGTCCAGGCTGTTATTTGTGGATCATTGATAGCCGTTACGGACGTCAGTAGCCCTGAAGTCTGTCAACCAGTCTTACCAAGGGGTATCGTGTAACCCAGTAACTGGGTTGTGGAGGTCAGATAGACAGTCGCTTCATGTAAAATACTGGTATTCAGTTGGGGAAAGGCTAGGCAGAGCGTGATATGTTAAATTTGGTTTTATGTAATATTTCCCCTTACTCCGTTGTTCGCTGAAAGTCTGGCCTTGCCTTAACTAATTCACTCGCGAGCCTCTAAACAAATTAATTCTTAAAAGCTTTCTTCCGAACATTAGTGTTAAGTGATTTTTTACTAAACGAGCCGAAACACTTTGATTTTGTTAAAATTTATCACCACCTACCAATTTTATCAACGTTTTAATCAACTTGAAATACTTTTAATTACCCATCGGCCATTTTTGTTTTAAAGCAGACTTCGGAAAAAATAATACTTACTCAATTTTCTTTTGGCTGATTTAAAATAAAAATGTCAACCTAATTATTTCAAAAAATATGTTGATTAAAATATTGATCAACTGTTAACAAAGAAAACCAAATAATTAGGTTTTCATCATTTTTCATTGTTATGCAAAGATGCATAACAATGAAAAATTATATTATAGTGAGCTTTAATGTATTTAGTTAACTAAGACACTGAATGTATCTCCTAATATCAAAGCTGCCTTTTGAACTCTAGAATGTTCCAATATTCGCACGCGTATGGGTCGACGTTAATTTTGGCGGGAAGCTAGTGGTGACGTCATCGCATCGATCATGGCTGCCGCGCGGTAATGACAAGTCTTTTATAACAAAGATCCTATTATCAGCCAGTCTTTTGTAAACGAAGCCGCAGTGAAATATTGTTTGGAGAGAGTTTTTATAAAAATTAAAAATGATCGAGCTTCATTTTTTATCTGTTGTCGTGATCCGACCCGCGCGCAGGTTCTTTTTTAATTGCAAAGGTTTTTGTTATGCAGCATTGGTGTCATCGTTATCGATATTATTAGAGGGAAAACATTTTGGCATGAAAACCTTATATATCATAAATTATATTGCAAACACCACCAAACAACCCCATTAGAATACTATGATATAATCATAATATTATGGGTTAAAGTATGAAATTGCCGATTTGTACTGAAAAATTTAAATTAGATTTTTTCTAAGATATAACATATTTGTTTAATCAAAATATTTACCCTCATTATCTATACATTGCTGCCAACTAAACGGAAGTTCATTTATGCCTTTACGATAGAACTCTGAGGATCTAGATTCGACAAACTGTGTGAAAGCATTTTGTACTGCCTCCTGGGAAAAATTTTTTTAATCACGTAGAAAATTGTCCAAATCACGAAACAAATGGCAGTCCGTTGGAGCAAGGTCTGGCGAGTACGGAGGATGACGTATAGCTTCTAACTGCAGCTCCTGGTAGTGTTACAATGGTTTCTCGTGCAGTGTGAGGTCTTGCGTTATCATGGAGCAATAATGGTGAAGATCAATTCACGAGTCAGGCCTGTTACATTGCCAGTTTCACCATTATTATTCGAAGTTTGGCATATTAAACATCTGCTGTTATTGCCTGAGCAGACCTGAGAAGCTATAGTGAATAACACCATGAAGAGACCACCAAACAGTTACCATTACCTTTTTATTGGTAAGCTTTACTTTAGGGCACTGTTGCGGCGTTTGACCTGGGGTCAGCCATTGCATTTTTCGCTTACGGCTATCGTAAACAATCCACTTTTCGTCACATGTCACAATTCGATCCAATATTCCTTAATTTCTGTACTGATTCAATAAGGCAACACAAGTTTCAACACGCATTTCTTTCTGCAGATCAGTCAAATCATGAGGCATCCATTTTTCATATTTATTTATCTTATTGATTTGATGCAAATGAGTTAATATTGCAGGTAGGGTAACGTTAAACCATGCCGCTAATTCCTGGGTAGTTTGATTCGGATCGGCTTCTACCATCTCCTTCAATTTAGCGGTATTCACCTGTGTGGGCGGTCTACCACGTGGTTTGTTCTTCAAGTCGAAGTTTCCATTACGAAAGCGTTTAAACCAAAAACATTCATAATCGTTCATTAGCAGTCCCCTTTCCAAACGCAATGTTTATATTGCGAGCCGTTTCTGCCGCGTTAGTTCCGCGTCTGAACTCGTATTCAAAAATAACTCGGATTTTCGAAGTATCAATCTTTACGTCTAAGCTGAACAAAAAAAAAACAATTGAAAGTCGAAAATCGAATGTTGCATATTTTTTAAAAGAAGAACCTCATAGGTATCACGTGAAAAAAGTTTCATACGAAAATCTCACACCATGAAGATTTTATGTCAATTCGAAGTGTCTATTACTATACAACGGCAATTTCATACTTTAACCCCTATTACATTCACTGAATTTGTACTATTATGTTTAAAACATTGTTAATTTACAAAATTAGCTATACTGATTGTGAGAGAAAATTGCGGTCACAGTACAAATCTACGCACGCACACAGTCGCACACGTATAAGGGTCTAGCGTAGTAGGTACTTCGTCCGTTTTGTTATGTTTGACTGTACAGCGGAAGTATGACTGTTATTTATGTAGTTTTAATTATTTTTGGGATAAAAAATTGCCGATATTAAAAATGACAGAAATTGATTTCATAATGTGCATTAATTCAGTTACACGTTGTAGATAGAAGATTATAGAACGATTCGTGAATTATGAGGTTTTCTCCTTTAGCTATATCATCGATCTGTGGCAATGTAATGATAATATAATTAAACCTTCTTTAATATTCCTAGAACCATTCGCTCGCATGCCTACCTGCATTCCATCATAAATTACATACCTGTAATAAGAAAATAACGTGATTAAAAACTACAATAATACTTGTGGCAAAAAAAAAGTATCTACGAAAAACAAAACATTTGCAAAAACTTTAATACGTACACGGCACGCTTTGTCAGAAAAGAAAATTACAAGTTCAGTCGCTTGTAGTGCGCAATGTGTCGGAAACAATGCAAAAACGTCGTAATAATGCCGCACATAGTTCTCATAGGCACCGACGTCTTACTGAATACTGTGGTACTACTCTACGTTTTACACGTGAATTTGCCTAAAATTTTTGTCCAATATCCACTGTCGCTGTGAAGAAATATGCCATAATGACCACACGGTGAACGAATCAAAACCAAAGAATGCTGCTCTATCTACATAACAGCTCTATGGCCATTAGCAACTTTAAGACATGACGCACAATCTGCTATAAATTATATGCGCCTGCAACAGTTCGGCGACTAGATTGCGTCTATTTGGCGACTGTTTGCGGCAATTTTAATATATTTTTTCCAAGTTCCGCACACTTGGCGTCCAGTTGCAGTGTTGCAACGACAGACTAGGGAATTCGCACGCTCTTGCTTTCTTCTTGTCGCAGCGACAGTATGGTGCACGCGCATACTTGACGACTGTCGTATGGTCGAAAGGTGAGGGTCAGTCTTGCTGTAAGTGCTGAGGCAGGTGCACGTGTCTTTGTACAGCGAATATTAACATGGATACATTCGATGTCGATGTTTTCAAATCAGACATCGAATCGCTCCAAAAACCCGAAGAAAATGATGAAATTCACCTGCGTCTAGTTGTAGCGACTAAAGGCCTCGAATAGATGCACAGTTTGCGTCGGCACTTAAGGCTTCCACCAATAGGGTAAAGTCAGGGAAATTAATTACATCAAATTGACAGGAGCGCAGGGAAATCGACGCGCAACCTGTAACCATGGATTCATTACATGATTCTGAAGCCCCTGCGTAAAAAAAATCCGTCAGGTATTTAAAAAAAATTGCCGTGCCATACATTTTGACCACGTGCGTATTGCAGTTTTCTATAAATCAGAAGATATTTTTGAAGTGAAAACTTCTTTAGGCGCGTTGGGCATTTTTTGAGATGGTAAAAAACAATTGAACTCGCAACACTGTTACCGTTAGCGCTACCGATACCTCTGTAGGCATATAAGTATGTACATATATTGTGTATGTACGTACATAGATACTCGTGCATGTACACACGGCTCCACAACAAGCTTTACATTTCCAGTTTACGCTGATCTCGCACTGTACGGAAATCCTATACAATGTGAGATCAGCTTAAACTGGAAATGTATAGCTTGATGTGTAGCCGTGCGTATAATAGCGCATTCAATGAAAATTGAAAGTTAAATAATTTTAATTACAATTAGTTCTTATAAGTTTTCACTTCTGTCGGCACTCCCGGAGTGCCACTGTTTTTTCTACGCTAGGGGATCTAGACTCATGCGCTGAATAACCCAAGTCGGCCGGAGCAAAGACAATCTACACAGATGGGGGTTCACGGACGGCTCAGATCTCAAGTGCGTATGCGGCACCTCCCCACAGACAATGGCCCACCTTTCATCCTGTGCCGCATGCCCTGTTACTTGTGCATTTGACGATCTTATGACTGCGTCAGTGAGCGGAGTTGGCGCAGCCGAATTTTGGGCCAAAGATGGTTGATTTTATTTGCCATCGATACGCTAAGGAGAAGAATGGTTACATTGTGCGCTTCGATGTCCCTGATACCCTGTATACAAATCGCAACTACCAAATTTTTTGCTAATTGCCTGAAATAGCTATGACTAGGGAAATCGACGTAGGTTGTAGAGTTAACAATTAATTTATATGTAAGTACAACATATAATTTAGGCAGGCTTTATCCTGTTAATAAATTAATTTCTATGACTTTACATGCAATTTAAGGCTTTGTTTATAAATACAAAACCAAAAACTTTAGCTTGATCGAGTTCACTTCTATGATACATCGACATGGATACACCATCCAGTCTCCAAAATATTTTTTCGTTCACACGCATGAGACGATAAAATTCTATCCCGTCCTTTAGGACGCTAAAGCGTTCAGTATGAAATATGAAGATAAATTAATGTATTGAGAATAATAAAACTGCGATGGCGAGGCCGCTATATTGTGTCAGATATTTCGCGCTCGTAAACACATAATGTAAGGAATTTACTCCTAAATGTATTAGTCTCGGCTTTTAACGTATTTCTTAAAAAGTCTTCATAAATATCGGTGTTTTGTGTGTAATGTGTGTGCTCTTGAAATAATAGCTGAGGCTGCGTGGTTTAAGTGTGCGTTGCGTGTTTTATGAAGAGAATGTTCATCGAAGTGTTATAAGTAAATCAGCAATGGATTTTAAAGTGTTTTTGATGTCGATCAGTGTTTTAAGAACAATTCAGTTATTTCCAATATAATTTTGAAGGTTGTATGTTTTTATTTCTTCATTATCATAGTCATCATTTTAGCCGAAAGACGTCCACAGTTGGACATAGGCCTCCCCCAAGAGCCACCACTTCGCCTTCGACCCGTTCTGTGCTTCTCGTACCCAGCGGATTCCCACGGAGTTCAGAAGGTCATCAGTCCACCTTGTTGGAGGCTTTTTAACCCTATGTACATACAATACATAAAAACAAAATCTACAGTTTTAAGCCGGTTGTGGTTGTAACGCTTTACTTGCTTTTATAATCGTTGTAATAAGCATTTTAAAGGTGTTAATACAAATAATAAAAGTATCTGTAGATTGTTTGAGAAATCGGAATCGATACCATATTGATAACGTAAAGTGGTAAAGTTAAAGATGAATCTGACATACGCCAGACACTACTCCGCATATATGTGCTATTTGATTCGCTTTGTTCAACTTGTAACCCTGCCTACCCCGGGGCGTAGCGTGATCGTTGACATGGGAAACTGTTTTTTTTTTGTGTTTCATAATGTTAATTACCTACTATTGTATAGAATCAAGTTCTTCTAACTTAACAGACAGCTGTGCTGCTAGGGACTGTGTTGCACCACTTTTTCTTCCGAGCTAAAGCACTGGGAAGTGGTGAAGAGCGCGCGTTTTGGGGGGACTGTCTCATGTAATTTTGACGTTCAAAAAGAACTGACTCTCAGCCTAGTTTGAATAAATTACTTTTGATTTTGATTTGATTTTGATTATAATTATTAGCACATACGACATAACCGGCGTGGGCTGGCTAACCGCCACGTAACGTTGGCACGGGCATCGAACCACCGACCATTTGGCTCGCCTCAGTGACTACTCCACCACTTTATGCGCGCTTTGTTTTTATTTATAGGAAAACAAAAGTCCCATGTCCCTATTAATATTGTAAAAAAAACTACAACCTCTGTTCGGCATAAGTGACCCGAGATATTAACATCAGAGTATGATCGTCATGGACCAGTGGTTTAGGCCAACTCTAGACAAGTGCCAATGTGACTTGTTCAATTAATATTAAGTTTCTGGGTTCATCTTGCACATTACTGACAACGGTGAAGAGAAGACAATGTGAGGAAACCTGGAATCGCCAACCCATCATGATCAAGCGACTAATTACTTTTATGGTGAAAAGATTAGCCCGTTCGTAATGACGGTTGCGGGCCTGATTGATTGATGGCGGATTTTACAATCACCTATCAGCAGTGATAGGAATAGGTAGTGCCTATTAGCCTAAACTTCGAAGAACAGAGACAAGAAACGGAGACTTCCTTAGGACTAAATTATTTCCGGCACATCTGTCTCGAAATTTCGAGACAACACTTAAATACATTTAAAAAAATGTGTTATTTGGAATGAGTAATTCGTCTATATTTATCTAAAGTTTGTCTATAAATGTGATAGTTTACACTTGAACTTTAGAACTTTTTTACACTTGAACTTTAGAAATCTCATTAAACGTAGCCTAGAGTGAGCTAGAAAGAAGATATTAAAGCCGCAATCTTGGATACTCCCGCTAAGAGAACGAGGAAGACGCGTTTACGCAAGTAACACATTCGTTGTTATTGTTTTGTCAGTCCATAAAATTCACTAATTCTCAACTTGGCCGTTTTGCATATTATCAATCTTCTCGGGCCGGTAGTTAAATAATTTATTTAGAACGTCTCACTGCTAATCATTTTACTTTTTATTTTTATTATTGCCGGTATGTAACATAATGTTCTAATTCTATGGCTTACGGGTCGAGAGATGTGTCAAAATTGACAACATGACGAATGTACACAGATGTCAGTGTCACTGCTCCTACGCATTAGCCATTGTGTCGCGTTCCATTCTACGTGCAGTGCGATGTTTTCATTTTATTTTTTTTCGTTATTCTCCTACATGATTGATCTTATTTTTTTGTTGTGTAACTTGGTTAATTATTATTGTAAAAATTCTGCCAATATACCAGCGAGTGGGGGAGGTTTTTCTCAAAGGAAAATCTTGAATTTTTAGTGTAATTTAGTTTTTGTATTTACCTTATTTTAACATTTACTTTTGTTGTATAGATATTTATCTTATTTTTATATTTATATTATAATTTAGGCATTTTCATGGATGATGTAGCTGATCTGAACGACAGCTTCTTCTCGTGCTCTTCTTCTACTAGTTTTGTTAGTGCAGACAGTGATTCTTCCTTACCTCTTACTTTGCATGATAAACTATCTTCTCTTTTCTCCAATGACCCTAAAAATCTGCATATAGCTCACATAAATGCTCAGAGTGTTCCTGGTCACTATTCTGACCTTTTGGCATCATTTAGTAGTGCTCACCTGGACGCGCTCTTGATATCGGAATCGTTTTTGAAGCCGTCTCTCCTCTCTACTCAATACTCACTCCCCGGCTTCGTCTTGATCCGCAACGATAGGACCGGCAAAGGTGGAGGAGGTATTGCTATGTATTTGCGTGCTGATTTACCTTACAGGGTGGTTAGTTCATCTCCCTCACGGTATTCTGAGTCGGCTGAATACTTGTTTCTTGAAATCACTGTTCATCACACTAAAGTTTTGCTGGCAGTGCTTTATAGTCCTAATCTTCACATTGACTACTTCGATTCCCTCGACTCCACTCTCAGTGATCTTTGCCCCATGTACGAGCACGTTATTATAATGGGTGACTTTAATACTTGCTTGATTAAAAATGACTCTCGCTCCCTTAAGCTCCTTTCACTTTTGTCTTCTTTCAATCTTCAAGTTTTGCCTCTTTCTGCAACTCACTATTTTCCTAATTGTACACCCTCTTATCTAGATCTTATGATCGTCTCCTCTCCTAATAATGTTTCTTACCATGGTCAACTTACAGCTACTTTTTCTTACCACGATCTCATTTATCTCTCGTATCGTATCCGTGTTCCCAAGCGTAAGTCCCAACTTTTATATCTCCGCAACTACAAGGGCATAGATCTAGAGGCTTTGCAGCGTGATGCTGGCAATCTCGACTGGACCCCTCTGGTCGAGAGGGATGACATCGAGAATAAGGTGAACTTTTTTAATGCAACCATTCTCGATTTATATGATCAGCATGCCCCTATCCGACGTGTCAAAATAAGGTATAACCCTGCACCATGGATAACGCTGCAAATTAAAGAGCTTATGGCTCGCAGGGATAAAGCTAAGAGCAGATATAAGCGCAGACCGTCAGAGCTTAATCTCTCTTATTACAAATCCTTACGTAATCGCTGCAGTCATCTATGTCAAGATGCTAAGAGACGCTATTTCCACGACCAACTCAGTAACCGCAATTCTTCTGACGTTTGGAAATTCCTCAAATCTGTAGGAATAGGCAAGTCACCTGCCAACCAGTGTAAGGATGTGAATCTCAATGATCTCAATAAACACTTCTCTCTCCTTCCCTTTTCTCTTGATCCGTCTGTCAAAGCTGCGACACTAGAGAGTCTTGCTAGTTTGTCGTTACCACAATGTTCTCATTTTAAGCTTAACGATGTTACTGAGGATGACGTTAAGAAATCTATTCTTGCAATTACGTCTTCAGCAGTCGGTAATGATAAGTTGTGTTCAAGAATGATAACTCTTATCCTTTCCTCGTTACTTCCTGTTCTCACTCACATTTTCAACCACTCATTTTCCTCTTGCTCCTTTCCGTCAGTTTGGAAACAGGCTCATATTATACCTTTACCTAAAACTAATAATCCTACTTTATTAACCCACTTTAGACCTATTTCTATTCTTCCATTTCTATCTAAAGTTCTTGAGCACATTGTTCATAGACAACTATCATGTTTCCTGGCGTCAAACTCGTTGATTTCCCCTTTTCAATCCGGTTTTCGCTCGGGTCACAGTACTGTAACCGCGCTTCTTAAAGTAACTGACGACATCCGCTGGGCAATGGAGAATAAATCCCTTACTGTTCTTGTATTGCTGGACTTTAGTAGCGCCTTCAACTCAGTGGATTTCGACATTTTACTAGGTATCCTCCAATCTATCAATTTCTCTTCTTCCACTTTAGCCTGGTTCAGTTCTTATCTTCGAGGACGCTCTCAGTGTGTTCGCCTGGAGGACTCCTTCTCTGATTGGTGTAGCCTCACTGAGGGTGTTCCTCAGGGTAGCGTTCTCTCTCCTCTTCTGTTTTCAATTTTCATAAACCTTGTTACCACAGTAATTTCCTCTAGTTTTCATCTCTACGCAGATGACTTGCAGCTTTACCGGCATTTTACTTTAGCTGACGCGGGCTCTGCACTTGCTGCAATGAATCTTGACCTGGCTTGCATCAGCGTCTGGGCTAAATCATTTGGTTTGCAAATTAACCCTGCTAAATCCCAGGCCATGATCATAGGTAGCAGATTCGTTCGCAATGCGGCTGATGTTGCATCTCTGATGCCTTTATATCTCGATGGTGTTCGTATTAACTATACCGAAACCGCTAAAGATCTGGGTGTAGTTATCGACTCCAATCTTTCGTGGCGTGCTCAGGTCAATGAGGTCAGTCGAAAGGTAAATTTCTCATTTCATTCGTTGAAATGCCTTCAAAGTCTCCTGCCTTTGAAAACTAAAATTTCTTTGGCACAAACACTTATTCAGCCGATTATAGATTATGCCGACGCCTGCTATTTGGATGCTACTGAGGAGCTATTAAACAAGCTTGAGCGCCTGCAAAACCTGTGCATTCGCTTTGTTTTCGGTCTTCGAAAGTATGACCACGTTTCTCACCTTCGTAAGGAACTCAAGTGGCTCCCTATCCGCCTTCGCAGGAACACTCGGATTTTATGTCTCCTTTTCAACATCTTACATAACCCTTCTTATCCTTCCTACCTGCGTGAGCGTTTTTCTTACGCTCGTCCTAGCGACGCACCGTGTAGATCTCATCTTAGATCCCTCCTTAAAGCCCATCCCCATAAAACTAGTTATTATTCTTATTCTTTCTCTGTCCATGCTGTAAGATTGTGGAACTCACTTCCGCCTAGCATTCGTGACTTGAAAACCATTTCACTATTTAAATGTCGAGTAAAAGAGCATTACCTTTCCTCTTGATTGTTTATGTATTATAATAATTGTTTATATATTTTATCAGTATGTATTTATTTAAGTATATGTTAATTTCCTGCATTATAATATGTGTTAGTATATTATATTTTAGTTTAAGACGTCACATGTTCATATTTTCTCTTCTTGTTCTCGCACACTATTGTCTACATTTCTTTTTCATTTCTCCTTTCGCAGGTCTGCTGGAAGAAATTTCTATAGAAATAAGCAGTACCTTTGTACTCAATTGTTTTTTTATGCTGTATTTGTATGTATTTTACTGTGTGTACATAAATAATTAAATAAATAAATAAATATAAATAAATATTTACTTCGAAACGTGTACTGCTTCTTATTCAAACATTGTGATTCATTGTGTATTACGATCAACAAGTCATTTACAAAATGTTCTCCAATAAAAAATTCAGAAAATTTTATGGTTGTAACGACTGTGTATGTTATTATTTTATTATGATATATCTAGTCGCAAACTTTAGGTAAATATAGACGAATTACTTATTCCAAATAACATTTTTTAAAAATGTATTTATGTGTTGTCTCGAAATTCCGGGACAGATGTCTCGGAAAAAATTTAGTCCTAAGGAAGTCTCCGTTTCTTGTCTCTGTTCTTCGAAGTTTAGGCAAATAGGCACTACCTATTCCTATCACTGCCTATCAGTGTGCACCAGTTCAACAATAAAAGTGTTCCATATCCAATTTCAATCATTTCAACCATAACAGTACTACAATCACTCTCCACACAATACAATATTGTTCCACCCGCCAAACCACTCAACTACAAATACACGTGTGCGTGTGTTACCAGTAGCGTCCTGTTTACGAGCCCCATTGATTGACAGTACGGACATCAAGTGCTCGGTTTTATAGTGTCCTGGTACTTCTTTAGGAGTGAATGTTAAACTTTAGGGTTGTAGCTTTTGATTTGTCGTTTAGGTGGTAAATTGTCGAGAGATCTTTTTTATGGTAGCCTAGTACTTAAGGCTGACCTTTGGTATAAGGTACCTACCCTTTTTCTCCGAAAAGGTTAGACCGTGATTCTTTTGTAGCACACAATCGAGCAAGCCTAGGCATTGCCAACTCGGCAATTGAATCTATGACCCGTACGTGACGTAGAAGTGCATTTGCGACCAAGAGATAAATTGATTTCGCTTATAGAAATATTTATGAATTTATCCCTTATTTTCTGTTTTCCTCTTGACAAGAAAGAATCCAAAAATAATTCAAGGACGTATCAATTTATGATGTTTGCCTCGGTCGGCATTTCGCGGTATTACCCGACTCGGCCCTTCGCAGCGTGGCGGGATTATCCGAGCCCACCGCTTTGCGAGCGCCGCAGTAAGTGGTTTTAAATGTTATCCCTTTCGTGCGTTTAAGATTTTTTCACGAAAATGGCGGTAAAAGTGAACACTCTGCTTTTTAAATAGTGGAAGTTTTACGTTGTCAATACTTGAAGGAGTTTTTGGTAAACAATAAAGCTTTGAATATTGGCATTTTCAGTAAAAATTATGAACTGAGAAATATTTATAAACATTAGCTATCTACTAAAAAAAACAGGTAAAGTAATGTTTGGGTCAGCCCTAACACATAGGTCGCCAAGTGGCGAGCGATCCCGAGTGAACTCGAGTATACCCGAGTGGCATCGTTAGCGATGTATTGTACGAACAGAGTGCTCGAGATGAGAGAAATAGTGATAAATACTAGTACTTTTATTATTGGTAGTATCCAGCTAGAGTTGGTGAGACTAAGAAATTACTGATATCTAAGCAAAATAGGTGTTAAGTAATGTAACTCATGAAGTCGTATATCGAATATATTGGTCCGCAACCGCCTAGTAAAATACTTTATTTTCAGATAAAATCTTTAAGTCACACAAAAACACAACACTTGGTCATCCTTATTTTAAAAGTCAGTTAAAATCTGTCACTTTCTACAACCGGCCGCTAGATACCTACATGACACCGTTATTTCATCACGAAAACATTTACGAGTTATACATTCTCTAAAATACTAAGAATACTCGAGTTGGCACACAATAATATTAGGTTCTGCATAACAGTTACTTCTAAAGCAAACGTTCAACCCTATGGCACGCAGGGGGTGGTCCAGAGTGGTCACTACCGCAAACATTGTGATTTGTGGATCAGTGGAGGGCTGTTTATTGCTGTATCAGTATATTGCGAGCGGCGACGGATGTAAGGGATACCAATATCAGCTGTCAGGGAAATCAAGTGCTATTCATCACAACATGGAGGTAAAAAGAAAATTATAATCATGCCATCGTGCAACAGGCAAGAATGGGATGAAAGTAAATCAAACAAGTTTACAATTTCCAGCCAGTTATTCTCTACATATTTTTGACCGCCTCCTTGGTCAACTGGCTGCAAACGCTACTGCTGAGCATGAGGACCTGGGTTTGAATCCCCGGTGGGGGAAATTTTAACTGGATTTACTCTCAGAAATTTTTCAGTAGTAGCCCGGAGTCAGGATTTTGTGTACGGTTGATGAAAGGTAGGTAGGTACCTATGCCTTTCCCTAAAACTTAGTGTGCCGGACAAATTTTACGAAATTACATGTTTGCTTATGTACGTACCAATAATCTTTTACCGTAGCGAGAGCCGCTAACTGCTTCCTGTTTTAGAGTTTTATTTGGTCTATATTTCATCACAGTTACATTGGAATTATGCATATAACATATCAATTGATCAAAATACATAAAGCATGTTACATATCGTTGTATTTCCCATGAAATTCCCCATCTCTTGAGATACCTATTTTAGCTATATCTTTCCATACTGAAATAATATTTTGAGGAAAACCGAAAAATTCTGAAAAATGTTAATAAAACTTACTTTTATAAGTTGGTTTCCTCGAAAACTTATGAATCGATTTCGAGCCTAATTATAGATATCTCAGGCTGGTCTATAAACCTAAAACAATCTGATATTTAAAACTTTACGACTATGATTTTCAGGGCGTGACGTGCCCTGAAAGAGGGTTGGCAAAAACATAAATCTTAAGAATCACTTAACTAAAGCAACATGACATACAAACTCAAATAAGTGGGCTTTATCTTAGGTTTAGAATATTAAAAGTTAGGTCCAGGGCTAGGTCTCGGTACTAGGTTACCTGGACGCACTAAAAACTATAAATTACGGCTATATAGCCCACTTAAATGAGGTTTGTAGGGATGGTACTTACGGTTTTCTATACTAAGCACTTATTCACCACTGTTTATTGGTTTTACTATCACTCTTATCACTATGAATTTAAGTTATTGTCAGAAACAAACTATATAACTGTGTAGGTACGCATCGTCGCGAACACTTAAGGAATAAAAGCGTGAGGTTATAGTATGTTATGTTATATGAATTGCTAATTTGTGAAGGAAATACGCTCGCCTTCTAACAAAGCCGGCGAAAAGTGGGTGTACTTTACACCACTGCTTACCTCCAGTGGTGATTTTTATATCGAAAAATTATCGATAGGTATTCTGTTAGGCCAGCCCTAACGCTAGGGTCCTCAAGCCGCGGACGAGTCCCGAGTGGCTGTCATTACCGACATACGAATCAATCGAGGGCTGCTACGCGCTTCCCCTGCGGCTTTATGTTCTAGTTATATTTCGACAACCCTATTCATTTTGATGTTTTGAAAGGCACTTGTGAGAAGTTGATAGGATATTGATAAACTACATTGTAGTATTACGTATTGTTTAAAGTAGTTTTTTTTAAGTAAATGCTTCTTATGAAGCAGTCTGGGCTTTGATCTTCAACACCTTTGCGTTAAGCAGTAGATTCTCTATACGAGTATATTTTAATTTAACAAGAATAAGAAGTCAACAATGAATAAAATCAAAATATAGTTATGGTAACTGATGCGTGTATACACAGCCTCGTGGCTAAATGATAACAGCTAATCGACAATTAAGTTACGCTTCTCGCGGTTGGCTCGTGGATGGGTTGGCATCCATTATGTATATTGCGACACCCCCTCCGTGCCTCGGAAAGCTCGTTATAATAATAAAAGACCCTGTTCCCGATACCGGTGGGCTACAATTTTTGATATTTTTAAATGTTCTTATGTACATATTTTTGCATTCGAATATTTAAAAATATAATTTTATATGTAAATTTCAATGAAAGAAAGGATAAAAATAATAATAAATAATCATAAAATCGTTTATTTATAAAAGGGGCACGTTTATAATAAATACCTTAACAAGTAAATATAGCACAATTGCTAATTTGCCTGAACTAGGTTGAACCTGTGCTTCAGGCTACAAAAATGCACAAATATTTAAAGTAATAAATTAAGAAAGTGTATAATTTAATAAATAAAATAGAACTTACGTCAACAAAAGTAAACACGCATGTTAGCGGTTTTATTTGCAGACAACAAGTAGATCTTCTGTCTGTGCATAATCAATGGATAGTAAATGTTTAAGTACAATTTTTTTATAGCTATATTTTAATTTATAGATACTAGTTTTCTATTTAATCTATTGTACAGAAATGGACCTAAGAATGTATAAAATCTTTCTACAAAGACATGTCATGAGTTTGCATTAGTTATGCATACTGTATCATTATCAAAAAAAAAAAGATGCGATTTCCATAATCTAAATACACGTAGTAAAGATGAAATTGTGATTCCAAAATTTAGATTAACTAAAACTAGCAAGTCATTTCTAATAAACAGTATCCGCTTCTATAACAAGTTGCCAAAGTCGGTTACAGAACTTAGCGATGGAAAGTTTAAAACTCACATCAAACGTGTCCTTATCAAAAAAGCATATTATAAGATAAAAGACTACGTTGAAGACAGGGAAGTTTGGCATTAATTCCTTCTGCACATGTGGCTTCCCTGGTACCTCATTAACAGCAAAACCGTGTGAAAGTCTATTAACTGCTCCCAAATTGCTATGTTAATTTTTATTCTTTTTATTATTATTTTTTTTTAAATGTCTGACATATTCTCGTCATTATTTGACATTATACATCAATTTTACTACCTACTATTTATTTTCAGTGATTGTCATCGAAATCATGTCACTTGGTTCAAATAGATTCATTTTATATAGGTAGATTCTTTTACATATTGTGAATGAGAGAACGTTGTAGGCCTTAGAGACTAGATTTGTAGACGTTTTCTATTCTGTATTTTCATTCCTCTAAGTACCTGGTACTTATTGACTGGCCTGCACTGTCCTCCCATACCTATTATCACTGTAATTTGAAAACATTGTAAAAGCCAATTATTTTTAAAAGAGTAACCGTGGAGTTTCTTGCCGGCTCTTCTCCATAGGAAACGACAAATTGGAACCGTGCACCTAGCTTCTGACGTTTCATAAGTGCCCATGCAGGCTTATGTGAAATAAAATATTTTGATTTTGATTTTTGATTCCGTCTCTTGTTAGTGTTGTCAGCATTGTAGGTAAGCATGGTGTGCAGTTTTAATACTAAGTGCATAATGAAAAGCTGGCGAACAGTGAGTACGTTACAGGATTTATATAGCAGATCTGTAGGAAAGAAGAAGGGATGAAAGTTTGCCACCTTTAAAATTGCTCTCTGAGCTCTTTCAAGAGGAAGCAAATTAGTTTTAGGTGCACCACCCCAAGAAGTGATACAGTATTGAATAATTGACTGACATAGGGCCAAGTAAACTTGTGTGATTAGTTTTGAATCTGCTAAGGTCCGCAATTTTTTTTAAACATATATGAGTTTGAGGATAAAAGGGCAATAACACATGCTGACTTACGATTTCCACATTGATGGGCATATAGATGAGGGTTAGTAAAGTAAAGTTGACGCTTGCGCATTGAAAACTGAATATATTTAGTCGTAGTATATTTATATATTGTAGTTTTATACCACAGTAATAGTTAGTCATGGGACACTAGTTTGACCAGCCTCATAAATAAAGAAAAACTACCCGACCCGACAGCCCTAGACAGAACGTCATGGCGCAGAAAAATTAAGAGAGCCGACCCCGCCTAATGTGGGATGGAGCAAAGAAGAAGAAGATGCTTATATAGTTATGCTTTTGGTCCCAGCTATCATTGGTAGCTCTTGGACAGTCGTCTCAAGTAGTTAGAAACCCAAAAATCTGTTAACCAGTCTTACTAAGGGGTATCGTATTACCCAGTAACTGGATTGTGGAGGTCAGAAAGGCAGTCGCTCCATGTAAAATACTGGTATTCAGTAGCACCTGGTTAGACTGGAAGCCGGCCACAACTCAGTTGGGAACAGGCTGGGGAGATGTATCGTACCATTCTGTCGATAAGTGATTGTTTCGTAAAACCATCAGACGACAAAAAAAAATCGGGGAACTATTCATCTGGAAAGCGATTATTTCGTAGAACCTACCATCGGTGAAAGATAATTTCGGTAAAGCATACATATCCGGAGATGGGTAATTCGGAATTTCATAGCGAACTCTCTAGGGAGATATGGCAATTGATTGTAATATCCATTTCTGCTTGCCGTGTGTTCGTTGGTATTTCCATCATCAAAAGAGAACCACCTACCATACAAACTATCATTCGCTATTTTAATTTCTTTCTTTTTTTTCTAAAATCCGTCTTTAGTGCTAATCGTCGCTCAAAAACTCAGCGATATAGGCAGTGCGTTGTCTGTCAGTGAATGAATAAATGTAAGACGCAATAAATTTCCTGATTACCTTCAACGTACACAATTCCATGCAAACACTTCCACAAGTTAGCTAAAAATATCGACTCGCATCCCCCAAACAAAAGAAACGCTGTACATCGTCGTGTACATAATGTATGAGCCATTAGGTTCACTTAGCGGACACATGTTCAGTTGCGCTGGCAGCGAGTGGACAGTAACAAGTGGACAGTCCGCGGCGGCGGACGGCACTCATTACTTGTAGTGTTGGACGGATGGCCCGTATTGTGGGCGCGCTTTTATGTCACTGAAACTACGAGCTGTAGAAATATGGGAAGTTGTCCTATATGGCATAAGATTGCTTGAAAGCAAAAAACATATTATTTCGATCTAGTGATCAGGCTAACTGATTAGAATTTTTATGTAATTTCTAAGAAGGGAACAGCTCCGGATCTAGATTGGTACCTGGTCGACGGAAATAGACTCCAAAGGCCCCACTTGCATGAGAGTTTCACATGATAAGCGAAATGAGGGTTAACCTAATCCTTTGTGAAAAGCAGGCGTTCATTAATGCACAGAACCCTTAGTTTTGTTAATGGGGCTTTGTATTTACAGCATTCTATGGAGGATGCATCTCAAGTGTCTTTGATTTTTACGACGTAAGATCTTGCAGTCACCTATTTATACACTTTTAAAATTCTCCCTGATAGTAACATTTTAACAGTGAGCATTTTAGCGACACACAGTAATTCCACCTATGCAGGCATTTAGGTAATCAAAAAAGGCATGTTTCTTAAATTCCTAGACCTGCCTAAAAACATCGGCTGCTCTCAACACTTAAATATTTAATCGCCCACTAGTCCGGCAGCTGTGCGATATTTAACGCCATTACCCATTGCCGGCCATTAGGCGCCGCCGATCACCGGCCACTCGATACGCACTATCTCATAATGTTTGGAGGAAAGATATCAAACTTAAGTGTTGCATCGAGTTATTGATTTTGTTATTCGGTGAAGTTGAGTGGTTTATTGAACCGCTGTTAGTTGAGAATTTTCCCTTTTTTTCTGAGGATGGGAAATCATCAAATAACTTGCGGGTGTGGGAGGGCGTGTCAGACTTTTACTGACTAAAACCCACCCGTGTTCCTTCAGTTGCCTGTGTGCCAGGGGTATCTCTTTCGAACAACCCGCACTCCTGGCAGGCATCTGCCCTTGCGGACCCCACCAGTTGGTGCTGACATCTCTTTGAGGCGCGCGTGGAACACAACGTGCCGTCGACCCGGGCTTGGTCCTTACCGGACGGTGAGCTACTTATTACTCGCCGTCCGCAAGTCCGCGCCTACGGTAGCTGGGAATCGGCCTGGGATTCCCGACGCCCAGGCCGTCTCCTACGGTGACTAGGGCTGTGAGGGTGCATATATTGTCTGTCTCTCAAGTGCGCCGCCTCGCTCTTCGCGAGCATTACTGCTTCGCAGAAGGAGATGAGGGCTCCCTATGCACTCTCGCTCCGTACTATGGCCTGAACTAGGGCCGGACATGAGAGATCGTCGCCGCCGACCGCCTCCACGAGGACACGCTGGTGCTCCGCCCAAGCCGGGCAGATCTCCACCGTATGCTCCACTGTGTCCTCTGGGCGATCTACACAGTAGTAACACCCGAGCATTTCCTCCCACCTTATTCAAAACAGAAACCATGTCCGGTGAGGACCTACATCAGGTCAAGACATTGTGCTGGTGTGCTATGCCCATAAGGTCCTTTTCAACGTTAAACTACGTATAATGTTTTTCAATATTTTCCAACAGTACATGTGTTTGTGTATGTTACTGCGCTGTACTGTGTTGTGTTGTGTACAGCAGTGGTGGCCCAGTAGTATATGTGTATGTTACTGCGCTGTACTGTTACTGTGCTGTGTTGTGTACAACAGTGGTGGCCCAGTAGTATATGTGTATGTTACTGCGCTGTACTGTTACTGTGCTGTGTTGTGTACAGCAGTGGTGGCCCAGTAGTATATGTGTATGTTACTGCGCTGTACTGTTACTGTGCTGTGTTGTGTACAACAGTGGTGGCCCAGTAGTATATGTGTATGTTACTGCGCTGTACTGTTACTGTGCTGTGTTGTGTACAGCAGTGGTGGCCCAGTAGTATATGTGTATGTTACTGCGCTGTACTGTTACTGTGCTGTGTTGTGTACAACAGTGGTGGCCCAGTAGTATATGTGTATGTTACTGCGCTGTACTGTTACTGTGCTGTGTTGTGTACAGCAGTGGTGGCCCAGTAGTATATGTGTATGTTACTGCGCTGTACTGTTACTGTGCTGTGTTGTGTACAACAGTGGTGGCCCAGTAGTATATGTGTATGTTACTGCGCTGTACTGTTACTGTGCTGTGTTGTGTACAGCAGTGGTGGCCCAGTAGTATATGTGTATGTTACTGCGCTGTACTGTTACTGTGCTGTGTTGTGTACAACAGTGGTGGCCCAGTAGTATATGTGTATGTTACTGCGCTGTACTGTTACTGTGCTGTGTTGTGTACAGCAGTGGTGGCCCAGTAGTATATGTGTATGTTACTGCGCTGTACTGTTACTGTGCTGTGTTGTGTACAACAGCTGTGGCCCAGTAGTGTCGGCCCCGACTTGCAAGTTGTAGATCGTGAGTTTGGACCCAGCCAGGTGCTTTACTTTGTGTAAATAATTTTATCACCACTTCTCCCAAAATGGTGAAGGAAAATATCGAGAGGAAACCGGAAATTTCCTAGAACCAAAAAATTCAACACATATGACATTTATCAGCCCGCACTGGGCCCGCAGATAACAGCCCCACTCCCTCTTGAAGAGAGGAGGCCTGTGTCCCGGCAGTGGGAACGTTATAAGCATATAATGTGTATATGTATGTGTATGAGTGTGTTTTCATGTGTATCAATATAAACATAAGTTAACATAAGTTTGCCTGTAAATGAACCGCGTAATTAACAACTAATTTATTACGGCTATCACCGCGCGTGCCGAGAGATAATGACCGTCGTATGTTTTTATTAGCACACAGAAAAATACTCCTTCTGCCGTGTCGGCACGAGGTATACGAGAATAGATACTCGTCTCGTGGTAATATTTTTTTAAGATTTTTCTTGTCAGCAACAGCAATAAAACAAAAATCAACATCACCATAACATCATGCCTGCTATCCCGACAGGGTCAGGCAGAGGTGTACCTATTGGTAGTACTCGTACACTTCATCACTTATTATTTGTTACCTAGTTGTGTAAGAGGCCGTGTACGAAATAATTCCGAGTTTTCTGATTTACGTGATAATAAAAAGGAGGGTATAAAAAAGGTGCCCATTCATTACATAATAATTGAAACGATCTTTCATGTTATGCATTAAAACTTATGGGGATGCAATATTTGAACTGTAAAAGTACTTCTGTAAAATCAAGTTAATTAGCAAAATCGGCCTCTTAAGTCCCATTAAAATTAAAAGGTTTTTTACACGTTTTTCTCAAAAAGAGTTTTTCAATTGGAGTTTCTTCTGGGTGGCATCTTCACAGCTTGTATCCCAACAACAAGGTTTACACTTTACGTAAGTACAGTCGACCTTGTAATTGCTTTACCACCCTAAGGTTAAATGACACTCGCACTTCATAAAACGACAAAGTCTATGTTTGCTTAGACAGTTTGAATCTTTAGGGAAGTATATTCTTTAAGTTAAACGTTCAGTTATTTGCGTTAATTTTTACTACTTTTTCCAGCGGCTTCACCCGCGTGGAGGTCGAAAGTTATTAAAAAATATCCTATATGTGAATCCAGATTATTATCTATCTGTGTGCCAAACAGTTTTTGCGTGATTGAGATACAAACAACCATACAAACTTTCACTTGATATACACACTTAGTTTGTTTTACCTTATGAAATTAAAATAAATTAAATCTTAATAATATTGTCAGTAAAGTTTCAATTTACTAGGAGTCGGCAAAGGAACTAAAAGCCAACAAGCTCAAATAGTAACAAAGGCAACCTACGTCTTCGATTACACATCAAATACTCAGACATTAGTAGGTAATACTGTCTGGAAACAGACCATATTATTGGGAATATCAGCTGTCTAGACCAGAAAGTTATCTCGTATTTGTTCTGTTATTACTGAATAGTTTATATTGATCGTAAGTTTTCTGTGACGAGAATATTTTCTGAATTGTATTAATAATAGGACGATAATTATATAGTGCTAGATGTTGTGGCTGAATAAAAGTGCAGTTTAAATCGGTTTTTTTTTAAGGCTAAGCAGCCTATTCGCGGTAAGCTTTTGGATTGGTTACCAATGTTCATTCTACAGCTTTAATTACAAGACCCCTTAGTGTTTCACAGTGCTTGTAATATCTATGTTATTCTTTACAAGATATAAAACGCCAAAATCAGCTACGCTCGATTCTTATGGCTTTTATATTTTAATTAAACTAAGCTTTCAACAATAAAAATAATTTCTCAATAGTCCTCACATTAGGTTCGACTTTGACCTTATTACTTCTAAGAAAATAGCTCCCAAACACTACAATACACATCAAAACAGTTTGAAAACCTGCGCCAGTCTGGCAGGAAGCCTGACATTGTGTCATAATACGTGAATGGAACCTCGAAAATCATACACAATCAAATGGAACCCTGTCGAACTTATTGACTACAAAAACTCGGCTCCAACAAAAGTAATAAATTGAATATATTTGGTACACAACGTATTACAATAACAATGGAAGCTAAAATAACGCACATTTACAAAATAAGTCACATTTCCAAAAGTAATACTACTCAACTATTCTATTCCATTTCTATGAAATGGAACAAAAAATATGTAGAGGGGCAGATGTACGCAGACTGAACGAATTATAGGTTTTTGTGTTAAGGAAATTGAGCGGAATAGGATGTTGTATACCTATGAATAAATATTTAAAAGCCTATTTATTGTGTGTAAGCAAATAGGTTTTCTTTTAATAATGGCTTTCCATCTTTGCCGGCTTTAGCAAAAAATTGTCGGTAATTTTTGAATATTTTTTCAATGTTGGCACCTCATTGGATAGCCCGGACGAGGCGGCTTTTTTAATAATACATTTTGAAATAATCAACTTTGTTAATGGTGCATTTCGACGATGTTCTAATTTTGCTCCTTGAGTTTAAGTTTTTGATATTTTAAAACTTCTGAATGTCGACAAATCTTTAGAGATCAGTTTCAAACTCAAACATCAATCATAGCTACACAGTTTGTTGATTTGGAGATAAATGCAAAATTATAACCACTTTTGGGTACTTTTGTGAATCAATGACATTTTGTCATAATTGCCAAAAGGGTCTCTATCAATCCGTCAGATCCGGTAGATATTTTTGGTCCATTTTCGAAATCTGAAAGTAGCCTCCTGACCACGGAGCTCCTATCGGAAACTTTTAAAAATATTTTCGGTGTTCTCTCAAATGTTCGCTCTACATATGCTTGCTCAAACATCTTCTGGGTTTTCTACCAAAACCTATGAGAACCTATTTTATGCTGTGATTGTATCCTGTTGTTGTTGTCTTGAGAATAATAAATAAATTCCGTATACTTTAAAAGCCAAGTTAAATAAACAATACTCTCTAAGCCATTACGATTTATTAATAATTCGCGCATTTCGGATTTAAAAATAAACCAGAAGAGTTTCTAACAACAAAACCATAGCCTTCTGACATTGTTACCAGTCTTATATACCTAGTGCGTATTCACGCAACGTTTTTATATATCATGATTACTCTGTGCCCGTTAACATTTTAAACATGTTTGTTTATTCACGTCATGTAATCTGCACAAAATTGTTAATAGACAGGCGTTGGGTTCATTTTAATAAAGAATAACAATGTTTGGAACAGTTAAATTAACGAATATGGTAAAAAAAATTGCGCCCAGAATGTTTACGGACTTATTAGTAAAGTTTCATTTAGTAATGTCAAGATTATGGTTTCCGAATCTAATATCAATTATCGAAGTAAACATTATTTTCAAACTAACATTACTTTGCTTCATAAAGATAAAAAAAAAATATTGTTGAATACCACAGAAGTTTAGTTAGTAGTTTTGGCTACAAGTTTCGTAGCGTCGCGGTTGCGACTACGCTTGCTACGCTTTCGTAGGCGTCGTAGCAAATACCCGAAATTCGAGTTAT